>CM060939.1:824768814-829768814 GCA_030765085.1 Allium cepa | reverse complement strand
CGAACTTGAAAAATAAACGAAAAATAAATTACGCGATTATGAAGCGATCAAAGCAAAATTTAATAACAACCGTAACGAGATTTATAAATTAAAAGATTTTTGACACCCGCGGCTTGACCACTCCATCACCCAATTTGTTCAACATTTCCAATCCTCTTCCCTTTCCAAATTTGTTATTTAAATGCTTTGGGAAAAATGCTTTGTAAAAAAAATTGCTTTGTTAAATCAAATAGGCTGAGTCTTGAAACAAAACGTTATTAGATTTTCATAAAAAAAATACTTTGAAAAAATGTATGCATGCACTTATGAAATGACAAGGTCGTGTGATTTGTTTCACACGCAACTAATAAACAACAAATCATTTTCCAAGTTTGTCTCCATTACACACTCCCATTTGTTAAAATCTTCAAAGTGGCTCACGCATGCAAATTCACATGTCCACCAAAACTACAGGCGTATATGGTTTCTTCTCCAGTGATGCAAAAATGAAAGATATTTATTTTGTTTGTTAACATTTTATTCAAAAGTGACACCCTTATTCAATTTCACGTGGCCACAACTACGGGGACGCAGTCTAATATGTTCTACAGCTTGCAAAAGAAAGAAACTAGGCTTGATTCCCTATATTATTGGACATGCATGGCAAGATCAGGAGGAAAGGAGATGCATACTTATCAGGGATGGCAACAAGATACTTGAGAGGTGGAGTAGTCGAGCATGGTGGAACGAGAAGAAGGAGCAAAGTATGCAACGTGAAAAGCATGAGAAGTAGAAATAAAAATAAAATAAAAGACAGATGCGCACCTTCAACACACGCATGCAAGAAAAGAAGGTGAAGCTCTCCAGGTGATGTAAAAATTGTTTTGAACGTGTGTTGTATAAATATAGGGGAAGGTCACGTTGATTTTAAGGATGAGCAAGATTTCAGGTAAGGAGAAAAATTAAATGCGTGAAAGAAAAAGGCAGGAATCTTTGCATTTGAAATTCAACATTAAAAGAAATGACTTCTTACATTTTTAAGAGTGCATACATTTCAAGCAACGGTTGAAAATAAATAAATGCGCAAATGAAATTTGATTGATCCAAGATACTATTTCAATAGAAACGTGCATTGATTTAGATGAGCAAATAGATAGGAAGAATATAAATATTGATTTTTATCAATTGAATGCAAATGGCTGCGAAATTAAAACAAATGAAACTGGTAGTTAAGATTAGATTATGGGATAATATTTTCAAATAATACTGAATGCGTTTATTTTATCCTTTTTGTTTGAACGTGTTATAAAAATAGGAAGCTGCATGATTTATTTCTTTAGAGATTTAGAAATTTTGTTCTCACAGGTAAGGGATAAGTTGCTTCCATTAAACGTTTATTCCCAGAGCTACAAATGAGATGCTTGTTTCCAGTATTTAGATGAAGGGAATATGGAAAATATTTAGGAAGCAAGAGAAAACGAACGTGCCTAAATTTACGCGCTTAATTATAGGAAAGAAAAGAGGCAAGAATTAAATTTCTTCAGGAACGACAAAATTTCCACTTAATAGCGTAGAAAGAATGGCGACTGAATTTAATTGTTAACCGAAAAAAATGTTTCATTGCATATTAAAGGTTGCGTGAAAAAAAATTTTTAGGCTAAAAGATGTATACATATACTGAAAATTTCGAAATCTGGGTAAGAAATAAATGCACACAAGAAAGAAACGGCAACTAGAAAATTTGAAATTTCCGTGCGTTGATAAAGATGGATGAGTGAAATTTACGGTGAAGAAACAGCAAGTGATTAATAGATTGGTTCATTTTAAACTTTTTCTTCAATTAATGATTGTGTGCGTTTTTTTCTTTATATAGGCTAAGTGATTTTAGCAAGGATTTTACGCCAATTTAAAACCAATGAAAGCTGTGGAAAAAGTAACGTTTTGCTATAAAAATCTACTAACTGATTTATTAATCCATATTGCAGTATGCATTTTAAAATATGCCAAACCGACGCAATACAATACGCCCAAAATTTATGCAAAAGTAACATTTTTCATTTATACGTTTATACGTTACTTATACCATTACAATGCGTACCCTATTTAAATGCGAAATTTAACAATCTGTAAAACACTGAATTTTACAAAGTTATTACTTAACTAAAATTTTAACTTGTTTACATTCTTCGTATTTAAAATATACATAATTCATTTTTATTACAATTCCAATTGGAGTTGTCTTTTAACAAAGAAAAAATTTCAAAACCTCCAATTTTATATTTAGACTTTTAGGAAATGATTAAATCAAGTTAAAATTTATATTAAATTTCAAGGTTTTATAAATAAAAAGAAATAAAGAGTAGGTAATTAAAAAGGCAAGCAATTAAGACAATATAACGCATACCCCTTTAGTTTCTTCCAAGCCATAAATAAAAGATATAAACTAGCAATAATCTAATAAATAAACATGACTGTCAAAAATAAAAATAGAAAGATAAAATAGAGGTGGATATATGAAATAATAATAAGAAGAACATATATATATATATATAACATGTAATAAAAGTAGAAAATTTTATTGCGTGTAAAACGCTGTATTTTATCAAAAAAAAGTACAAGTTTTAAATTCCCAATAAATCCATATATTTGATTTCTCAATCATGTTATTGAATCGACTATTAACTTATCCTCTTATGGGTAATATTAAAATTGGTTTTTATACTAATACATAAAAAAAATTCCCAATTCATCCAAATTTCAATTAATTACTTTCCAATAACTACCATGCTTTAATCCTACTTTTTTATTAAATCTGTTATCACTTTATAAACCTAGTTATTATTTGTTTATCTTTCCTTATAAAAATATATATTCCAATTTTCATCTTTCTTTTGTAATAACTTGTTAATTTCAATTATATTGAATTTCCCAAATATATACATATCATAAATAAAACCTAAATCAATTTATTCAACTTGGTTTCATTCCTTTATTTCATCTTATGAATAAAATATAAATTTCCATTTATGTCATTTCATTTACATTCACACATTACAGTTACAGTCCAATCTCACATTAATGAGCATTTACCTACATTTAAATGTAATTGACTTCCTACTCTGAATTTAGCAGCCCTAAATAAAAAGGTGACTTGCATAAATGTTGTCACTAACTTTATATTACACTCAAGTTTATTATTTCCACTAATTATCAGAATTGCTTATATAATGTTGAGTTGCTTATATAATGTTGAATTCACTCCATTACCATACGTTTATTTGCATATATTCAATTTAATACCCAAATGTAACAGTTGAAACTACATTAATTGACTAATTAAATAGTAACTTACAACCGTTACTATATCCCTATTATTTTCATTTCATTTTAAACACTCACTTCATTATAAATTATAAAGGTTTTTTTTTCTTCTTAAATTTAATTACAAAAATCTTATTAAATTAACCAGTTTAATTATCGAAATTTACAGGTCATCACACTCTCCCCCACTCAAATCTTTTCATCCCCAAAAAGGAAGGAGGTAGGAGAATAGAACACCCTGAAAGAAAACTAAATTGAAACTCAAAATGGAGTCATTTATTTAAACCATATAAATTCAATTTAAATTAATTAATATTCAATAATTGATTTGATTCATTTAATTTTTACTGAAGTTAAATCAATCTTAACTATTTCCAAATTAATTATCTTATTATCCAATTATTTTCTAAAATCATAAATTTGTATAGTCATTTATAATAATCATTTTTTATTCGACAAATTTAATTCTTCTTTATTCCAGATTATTATTAAATATATTCTACTTAATATATCTTATCGCACATATTAAGTAGATTATATTTATTATAACTATTCCAATTTATTTCTCAATTTCCTTTAACACCATTTGATATTGTATATTATTCAATTATTATTTTATTTCTGTTTACCTCTATTTGTCTTATTGTAACTGAAACTTTAAGTGTATAACATTTATTATAACCACTCAAATTTTATTTATAAAATCCTATTATATTGTACATTGTCCAATTACATAGTTAATTTCTGAATGATTTAGGTAAGTTATATTGGCATGCAATTATACAAGTAAAAATTTTCCAATTCTATTATTCAAGTTTAAATATTCATTCAAAATTTGACTTTATTTTATTATTAGAATCACCTTTTAACATAAATTTAAGAATTAGAGATAAATAAATACATACATATAGCATATGTCAAATCAAATTTAAATCATATATCTATATATATTATAAATTAAGTCATATTTAGAAATTCAAATCAATTAAAATTTTGAAGCAAAACTACAACGTGGTCTCTTTACTTCGATACTCGAAAACGAATGTCGATGATGTTGTAGTCATCACCGAAATTATTTTCCAGCGACAAAGAGAAGATCACTAATTTTTAAAACTTTAAAATTCTTTGGAAACAAATTTATATTCGAAAATAATTTAAACAATAATATATCCTTTTAAGACTTTAAACACAAGGTTTGAAACTATCAGAATTTAAATTCTTAAATTCTGGTTTTAAATTCATATTATTTTTTTTCTAAATTATTTTATAACCATTGTTTATAGTTCAATTATTTATATAAGACAAAACCAATGGTTTACAAAACCATAAATAAAATCAAACACTATTACCTCTAAACAACTAGTTAAATTCTAAAAATTATACTTATATATATAATATTAGATTTTTCCCAAATATAGGAATAAATTTATTCAAAACAAGTATAGAGATTCAAATTTGAAGGACTCAAACCAAAGAGAATTTTGATTTAAAGATAATTTGGAATCAGAAGATCCGATGATTAAATAACAGAATAAGGAACCAGATAAGTTTACATAAATCGCGGGCAACCTTAACAAGGTCAACCGTGACTTAAAGAATAAGATCGATGTGGATTTTCTAGGGTGAATCTACATTCGATCTGAAGAAATAAAGTTCAGAATAACCAAAGATACTAGCATCTAAACCGAGGATAAATATAAATCTCTGGTGAATCAATGCTAGTTGTAAAGGAGTTTCACCCTTTTATCAGAATATTGGCGAGACCGCAAATTCACTATAAAGATCATCCGAAGTGGAGTTATGGGATACTCCAGAATCGAAAGAAAATGAATAGTGAGGGACACGAATGAACTTCGAAATCGCAGGGAACGTTCCAAACTTCGAAAAGGAAGAGATTCAAGCTCAAATGAAAGTGATTCTGTAAATCAATTTTACCATACATTCTAAGTTTTGCCTCGAGCCAAAGCTCTGATACCAAATGTAACGACCAGATATTTTCAACCATTCGCATCCGCACATGTCGGACTTGAATTGTTCAAAATACCGCGCTGTAACTAAAATTTGGCAAATCTCAAAATATACAGTAAATAATTAATCACAGAATCACAGACACAAAATCAGAATACTCCCAGCGGAATTTAAAAATACTTAGTGGTTCATGAAGCCACTATAATAGTCTCAACCGAATAAAAATTACATAGTTTAAATCTCCAATATAGTTTAAACATCACTAAAAATCCAAATTTCCCAAAGTCTCGATTACGTAAATAAGATACAGACTGAAAGTTTTGCCGGCAGCTCGAAAGATCTAAAGAATGTCCTAGCTCCGGGATGAAAGCTGAAACTGCTACTCAGGCTGACCCGAGGGTAACATAAAACATAAACACTCGAGTCAGGACATACATACTTATATAGTGTAAGCTAATTCAAGTGTACTGTAATATGAAGTAAGTAATTTAAAGGATGCTTGGGACCGCCCATCCTCTAAGGATCCGATAAACTATTTACTATGTAGTAATATTTTCGCTATTATAATAGTGTCTATATTAAAATAAACTTACTTTTAAATAGCGTTAAGGAGTGACCCAATATTCCCCTTAACACGTAATAGTCCCAGTAGTCCATCCAATATCATGGCCCCTCCTGATCGGGAAGCCACCAGAGGATACCACACGGGCTACGGGAGAAAAAAAAACTCGTACAAGGCTCGCTATGGTAGGTGACACGGCACGACTAGGCAATGCCAGGGTAGATATACTAATTACGCATCCGGACCGGTGGAAACGCGCAGCGCGCAGCTACCGCCCACCTCTAACAGCACTCCCAAAATCAAAGGTGCGCACCAATACAATCACATAAGTAATAGAATGGCATCCGAAGAAGTGCGTCCGATCAGAGGTGCTACCTCATTAATCCGTCAATCGCTCTTATTTTAGCCACCTTATGCCAACTCACGGGAGTCGGGTCCACGTATTTACCTCATAGAAAACGCCACCACCATCCTACTTCATTCTGGAATCTCCACCGCATACACGGTTGTCAAAGTGGTTTTCGGTATCGACAGAGAGTATGCAGATATCCGATCCCGGTCTCTTTAACAACCAAAAGTTATTATAACCCGTGGTTACAACTTTTAAAAATGGTATTTATACTTTAAAAATCAAAATAAATTTCAAATACATTTCAATATCATAATATCATTTCAAACATCATTTATTTAAACATCAGTCATTTTATTTAATATAAAATACCATTTTAATCTGTTCAATTTTTTTTTAGGAATTAATTGCCTTTTAACTCACATTTAAAAGTTAAAATTTACATTTAAAACCATTTAAAGTCAATTAATTACATATTAAATTTCAAAATTTAAGCCCCTTCCCCAAAGATTATTTCTATTAAATTTTATTAAAACAATCAACAATTCAGTTTCCGAAGCACTTAAAAATGTTACCTAAAGTTATAGGTTAAGACAGTTATTTACAAAAGACAGCATTTAAGTGCTATAATAGATTATTAACTTAACAATTAAGTTTTAAATTCCCAAAATATAACTTATTATCAATTATTTTACTTAACTAAAATCTCACTTTAACAAAAGTCAGAATTTCCAAAAATAAGTTATATTCCAAAATTTTACTTAAACATTCATTTATTTAACATTTTGACTTATTCAAAAATCATTATAAATTTTATAAAATCCTTTAAATACGTTTAAACCAGAATATTATAAACTTCCATTTAAAAATATTTTTAAAACATTTTAGAAAAATATTATATAAACCACGCGTTTGTATATAGTTTCTAGCCTAGGTCAAGTGATACGGATATATATCATTTCAATCCGCAATTTACAAAAAACCGGGTTCTATCATTTCAAACCCGCAATCCCAAATTAAAAATAAATAATTAAACAATTAAATAAATGAATGAAAAAATTTATCGTTCAGGCCTATAATTTTAGCCTATAACGATCTCAAATTTACAGGGAACTTGCAGCGATTAACAGTAAATAAGCATTAAATATCATAACTGCAATAATATTAAAATAAATAAACAATTGATGATGTGTCAATTAATAATGGGGTATAATATCATATGCTTATATCACAGGCAGATAAATTACAATTACACTTGTGATAAATTCACAGATATATAGGTATGTTTGACTGGTGAGAAATACTCACCTTTCCGCTGCTGAAGATTCAAATCAAACAACGGTATCTATCCCGAAAGAAATGAACAGAGGCACGATAAATCCAACAGATGTGGCACCTCAATTACGAACTTGAAAAATAAAGGAAAAATAAATTACGCGATTATGAAGCGATCAAAGCAAAATTTAATAACAACCGGAACGAGATTTATAAATTAAAAGATTTTTGACACCCGCAGCTTGACCATTCCATCACGCAATTTGTTCAACATCTCCAATCCTCTTCCCTTTCCAAATTTGTTATTCAAATGCTTTGGGAAAAATGCTTTGTAAAAAAAAAATTGCTTTGTTAAATTAAATAGGTTGAGTCTTGAAACAAAACGTTATTAGATTTTCATAAAAAAAATACTTTGAAAAAATGTATGCATGCACTTATGAAATGACAAGGTCGTGTGATTTGTTTCACACGCAACTAATAAACCACAAATCATTTTCCAAGTTTGTCTCCATTACACACTCCCATTTGTTAAAATCTTCAAAGTGGCTCACGCATGCAAATTCACATGTCCACCAAAACTACAGGCGTATATGGTTTCTTCTCCGGTGATGCAAAAATGAAAGATATTTATTTTGTTTGTTAACATTTTATTCAAAAGTGACACCCTTATTCAACTTCACGTGGCCACAACTACAGGGACGCAGGCTAATATGTTCTACAGCATGCAAAAGAATGAAACTAGGCTTGATTCCCTATATTATTGGACATGCATGGCAAGATCAGTAGGAAAGGAGATGCATACTTATCAGGGATGGCAACAACATACTTGAGAGGTGGAGTAGTCGAGCATGGTGGAACGAGAAGAAGGAGCAAAGTATGCAACGTGAAAAGCATGAGAAGTAGAAATAAAAATAAAATAAAAGACAGATGCGTACCTTCAACACACGCATGCAAGAAAAGAAGGTGAAGCTCTCCAGGTGATGTAAAAATTGTTTTGAACGTGTGTTGTATAAATATAGGGGAAGGTCACGTTGATTTTGAGGATGAGCAAGATTTCAGGTAAGGAGAAAAATTAAATGCGTGAAAGAAAAAGGCAGGAATCTTTGCATTTGAAATTCAACGTTAAAAGAAATGACTTCTTGCATTTTTAAGAGTGCGTACATTTCAAGTAACGGTCGGAAAAAAAAATGCGAAAAAGAAATTTGACTGATCCAAGATACTATTTCAAGAGAAACGTGCATTGATTTAGATGAGCAAATAGATAGGAAGAATATAAATATTGATTTTTATCAATTGAATGCAAATGGCTACGAAATTAAAACAAAAGAAACGGGTAGTTAAGATTAGATTATGGGATAATATTTTCAAATAATATTGAATGCGTTTATTTTATCCTTTTTGTTTGAACGTGTTATACAAATAGGAGGCTGCATGATTTAATTCTTTAGAGATTTAGAAATTTTGTTCTCACAGGTAAGGGATAAGTTGCTTCCATTAAACGTTTATTCCCAGAGCTACAAATGAGATGCATGTTTCCAGTATTTAGATGAAGGGAATATGGAAAATATTTAGGAAGCAAGAGAAAACGAACGTGCCTAAATTTACGCGCTTAATTATAGGAAAGAAAAGAGGCAAGAATTAAATTTCTTCAGGAACAACAAAATTTCCACTTAATTGCGTAGAAAGAATGGCGACTGAATTTAATTGTTAACGGAAAAAAATGTTTCATTGCATATTAAAGGTTGCGAAAAAAAATTGTTAGGCTAAAAGATGTATACATATACAGAAAATTTCGAAATCTGGGTAAGAAATAAATGCAGACAACAAAGAAACGGCAACTAGAAAATTTGAAATTTTTGTGCGTTAATAAAGAGGGATCAGTGAAATTTTATGGTGAAGAAACGACAATTGATTAATAGATTGGTTCATTTTAAACTTTTTCTTCAATTAATGATTGTGTGCGTTTCTTTCTTTATATAGGCTAAGTGATTTTAGCAAGGATTTTACGCCAATTTAGAACCAATGAAAGCTGTGGAAAAAGTAACGTTTTGCTATAAAAATCTACTAACTAATTTATTAATCCATATTGCAGTATGTGTTTTAAAATATGCCAAACCGACGCTATACAATACGCCCAAAATTTATGCAAAAATAACATTTTTAATTTATATGTTTATACGTTACTTATACCATTACAATGCGTACCCTTTTTAAATACGAAATTTAACAATCTGTAAAACACTGAATTTTACAAAGTTATTACTTAGCTAAAATTTTAACTTGTTTACATTCTTCGTATTTAAAATATACATAATTCATTTTTATTAAGATTCCAATTGGAGTTGTATTTTAACAAAGTAAAAATTTCAAAACTTCCAATTTTATATTTAGACTTTTAGGAAATGATAAAATCAAGTTAAAATTTATATTAAATTTCAAGGTTTTATAAATAAAAAGAAATAAAGAGTAGGAAATTAAAAAGGCAAGAAATTAAGACAATATAACGCATACCCTTTTAGTTTCTTCCAAGCCATAAATAAAAGATATAAACTAGCGATAATCTAATAAATAAACATGACTGTCAAAAATAAAAATAGAAAGATAAAATAGAGGTGGGTATATGAAATAATAATAAGAAGAACATATATATATATATATATATATATATATATATAATATGTAATAAAAGTAGAAAATTTATTGCATGTAAAACGCTGTATTTTATCAAAAAAAAGTATAAGTTTTAAATTCCCAATAAATCCATATATTTGATTTCTCAATCATGTTATTGAATCGGCTATTAACTAATCCTCTTATGGGTAATATTAAAATTGGTTTTTACACTAATACATAAAAAAAATCCCAATTCATCCAAATTTCAATTAATTACTTTCCAATAACTACCATGCTTTATTCCTACTCTTTTATTTAATCTGTTATCACTTTATAAACCTAGTTATTATTTGTTTATCTTTCCTTATAAAAATATATATTCCAATTTTCATCTTTCTTTTGTAATAACTTGTTAATTTCAATTATATTGAATTTCCCAAATATATACATTTATCATAAATAAAACCTAAATCAATTTATTCAACTTGGTTTCATTCCTTTATTTCATCTTATGAATAAAATATAAATTTCCATTTATGTCATTTCATTTACATTCACACATTACAGTTACAGTCCTATCTCACATTAATGAACATTTACCTACATTTAAATGTAATTGACTTCCTACTCTGAATTTAGCAGCCCTAAATAAAAAGGCGACTTGCATAAATGTTGTCACTAACTTTATATTACACTCAAGTTTATTATTTCCACTAATTATCAGAATTGCTTATATAATGTTGAATTGCTTATATAATGTTGAATTCACTCCATTACCATACGTTTATTTGCTTATATTCAATTTAATATCCAAATGTAACAGTTGAAATTACATTAATAGACCAATTAAATAGTAACTTACAACCGTTACTATATCCCTATTATTTTCATTTCATTTTAAACACTCACTTCATTATAAATTATAAAGGTTTTTTTTTCTTCTTAAATTTAATTACAAAAATCTTATTAAATTAAACAGTTTAATTATCGAAATTTACAGTTCATCACAGAGTCAGTGTTGGAGGCTTTGAGGAATCATTTTGTTTTGGTGATGGTATTTCTTTAGATCCAGCCTGGATAGTTACTATACATGAGTAGAAGCAACTGAAGTTTTCTGGTTTGGTAGAGTTCTACAGGAGTAGAAGTGGACCCGAGTGAGAAGAGATTTTCTTGGATTTGAAGGCAAGGCTGACTAGTGTGCCTGTTCTAGCTATCTCTGATGGCAATAATAAATTTGAGATCCGCTCGGACGTTTGTGTGTCTGAGATGGATGAAGTAAGTAAATGTGGTCAATGTTCCAAATTTTGAGATGGATTGGTCTTGGGAACATTGAGGATCATCGGAAGGATTTGTGTTCCGTACTCTTGGATTTTGAAGCAAGAAGTTTTGGCAGGGAGTCTTCGCTCCAGATTATGTCCAGCCAGGGTGTTCAGAGATATATGGCTATGAAGAGAATCTTATAGTGGCCAAGCACGAGTAGGATGTAGCTGCTTTCATCTTTGGATGTGCGATCTGTAAGCAGGTGTGGTGATCAGCAGAAGACCGCCGGGTTGTTGTAGTCTTTGGAGGTTCCAAAGTGGAAGTTCCATTGGGAAGTGATTTCTTTGGATTTCTTCGAAGGTTTTCCAAGGAGCAAAGAGGGAATTAATGGAATATGGGTGATTGTGAATTGGTTAACCAAGAACGCCCATTTTATTCTGGTTGAGGCAATCCGTTCTGTAGCATCATTGGCTGAGTTTTCTTGGGAGCTTGTCTGATTGCTTGGTGTTTCAGTCAGCATTGTTAGCAATTGTGATCTTATCTTCTCCAGCTAGTTTTGGAAGGCTTTGTGATCAGCTTTGGGTTCGACATTAAATTTGGGTACAGCCTATCAGTCTCAAACCAACGGAAAGGCTGAACCAAATTTTAGAGATTTGAGAGAGTTTGTGTTTTGAATTTTGTGGATGTTAGGAGGACCATCTGCACTTATTGAAATTCTCGTATAAGTTATCAAACAAGTATCTGGATGCCACCCTGTGAAGCTTTGTTTAGAAGACCTTGTAGATTTCCATTCTGTGGAGTAGAGTCGGAAGATCGTCTGGTTTTTGTTTCAAGTTATGGTCTGTGAGGTATTTACGATGGTGGAACTTATCAGGAGAAGTTTAGTGTTGTAGTCTTCAGGTTGAATTGCCAGTTTGGAAGACTGGAATTCACATTGTTTTTCACGTATCTTATTTAAGGAAATACGTGAACAATCTATCATTTGTTATGGAGTTAGGATTTCAGAGTTTGTCTTGGGAAACTCTGAATAATTTTAAGGAGACTTACTTGGATCTATATCCGGATAGCTAGGATTGTTTGATAGAATGAATTGGTTGTTTAAATAAACTTTTTGTCTGGATAGATTGCTGTTGGTTAATAATGTTTGGTTGATAGAAATGCTTAAATGGTTTAAAATGAAATAAAAGACTTTGGATTATCTTTATTTTAAATTTCGAGGACGAAATTCTTTTAAAGGGGGAGGAATGTAATATCCTCGAATTTCGGAGCATTTAAAAGAAGATAATCTCTTAATTATATCATTTAAAATTGATAAAATTGTTATCTTCAAATATAAATAACCAAAATGAAATTTATGTGATGTTTTTAAATTTAGAAATCAATTGATTTTAAATGGAATAATTATTTAATTTGTGTTACTTTACAAATTTGATTTTCGATAGATTTGACATTTTAATTTAATAAGTATTGTTTAAATGTATGTTTATTTAAAAATTTACTTTAAAAATAGAATTCAATATTTCTTAATTTAAAAGTGTGTTTGTTTAACTTAATAAAAACATATTTGATTTGAAATTTAAGTTTAAATTGAATTTGAATTTTTTTAAGATGAAATTTGAATTGGAATTTCTAATTTAAAAAGAATGTATATCTTGAAATACATTTGTATATAAAAGATTTATGAATAAAGCTTTATTTCAATAAAATAGATTTGTTTTTGTATTAATTTAATACAAAAGAATTTTTTTATATAAATTTGGAAAATATTTATTTAATAGTAGATAAATACAAAAGCATTTAAATTAACTTGTAAAAATGGATGTAATAATTTTATATTATTTTATTTGGAATCTAATTAGTTTATATCCTATTTTTCTTTTGAAATTTTTATTTTTATAAGAAAAGAAAAGGATTTATAAATTTACAAAAGCATTCATAAATTAGTAATGTATTTACAAATTAAGCAAATTGATAATAAAGCGTTTCAAAAATCATTTTTAAATAATTTAAAAATAACGAGTGACATGTGTTCATTTTTAAACATCATAGAATACATGTGTTAAGAAATTAAGCTTGGGTTATGACAAATGTAATCAAAGATAACAAGTGTCTTTTTTCTTAATTTTCTTTCTTTAAATTTTATTTAACATTAAAATTCATTTTATAAAATCCTATTATCTTCTTTCTTCTTTTTCTTTGAATACAAAAAAGAATCCATGGCCACTCTTGTATTAAAAGTTCTCAAGTTCAATTTGAAACACTGAAAATTCCTTCTCAGGTCTGAAAACTTCTTTTATCAAAATTTGAAACCCATATTCAATTCCTCAGAAATAAAATCTATAGTTTTTACTGATCTCCTCAAACCATTCATTACCAAAACCTGTAATGTTGCTTCTATTAAAACCTGAAAAACCTATGCAAATCCTTATGTTCAAGAAAAAAAGATCTGAAACCAGGAAATCAAATTCTGTAGCAAACTTCACCCAAATCCTCAAGTTCATATTCAAAAAAAATCTACAGTATTTTTTATCATGCATGTAGCAAGTTTCAACTACATGCCTGAGATCAAGCTTCAAAATGCAACCTGTCAATCCAGGTTTAAAGCTTCAATGCAATCTGGAAAACAACCCATTTTCAAAAGCTTTGAGAACCACCATGGTTCCAGTTTTCAAGAAATCAAGTATCAAACTTTATAGCAGAGTCTAGTATCAGTAATAATTCAGAGTTTTCGGAAATTGCAACAACAGTTTTCAAAAAACAAATGGGGGTTTCCATTCCAGTTCCAAAACTCTATGCAAAGTCAAAAAGAGGTGAGTAAACAATTAATCTAAATCTTAAGTAGGATAAAAATGGTTGCTTAAGTGATTACTGAGACTATGTCATCTGCATGTGTTAATAGTGTTTATAATTCTGTAAATATGTTGTATTTATCTTCTGCATGATAGTAAATTAGTTTTCCTCTGTTCATTCATGTTTACAAAAATTTTATAAATAAACAAAATTCAATCTTTTCATATAAAAACTTTGAAGCATTGGATTTAAAAAAACTAGTTAAGTTTAAAATTCATCTAGCTTATGAAAATATGATTAAGCAAAATAAGTTTAGAATTTTACTGTCAATAGGAAGTTTGTTGAGATAACTTATAAAATGAAATAAATAAATTTTGATTTTTTACCGATTCATGTTTGAGAAATGAATCATCATTCGAAATTATGATTTTTAACACAAAAATCCAGATTTTTAAAAATGGATTGAATATGGACTTTGGGGTTTTCTATAAAGTGGGTTTTGGGGAAATTCTGGAGGTTGATGCAATTGGGTTGATCGGGGTTGCTATTGGAGGTGGGGAAGGCCATGGGGTTCGGGAAAAAATGGTGGTTGAGGCTATAAGAGGTTGTGGTGTCGGCTATGATCGAGAATGGGTTTCATACCCTAGTTTGGTCGATGCAGGAAATTTTGGGTCTAAGCTTTTCTCTTTTGATCGAGGGTCGTGAAATTTTGGCTGGATGTAGTGTATCGGCTTGGCAAGGGATGGTCGGCACCGTGCGACTTCTAGTAACCGGAGTTAAGTGGTCGAAGGGGCTTTGTGTGAGGTCGTTTTGGTTTGGTTCTACAGTAATACCCAAATTCGATTTGCGGAGAGTATGTTTGATTTAGTGGTCGATTTTGGATGCCGAGGTGTTGAGAGAGTTGCCGGAGGCAGTGACGTTGGTCGGATGTGACCAACGGTGGCGTGCATGTGCACGCGACGGTGGTTGGTGTCAGTGAGTTTAGACTTCTGAGAAATCTCGAAGTCACGTTCGAGTTGGCATGGGGAAACTCGAAGTGTTCTCAAGTATGTTTGTGGTGTTGCCTGTAGTTTTTGTATACTTAAAACAAAATCAAAGTTTTGAAGAAGAAAAAAAGAGATGGAAGCAGGGAACTCGAGTTTTTACCCGAGTAAATAACGGGTTTGACCCGAAGCTGGAAAACTAAAACAGTTTTTGAAAGACTTTTAAAAAGTTTAAACTTGTTTTTGAAATTTAGAAACTTTAAATTAGTTAAAAACTTTATATAAATTACTTGATGTATTTAATAAATGTTTTATTTAACATATTTTAAGAAGTTTTGTTAAATTTAAACGTTGTTTAGAAATTTTAAGATGATTTTGAAAACGAGTTTTAAAAGTAATTTTAATGGTTTATATAAGACAAGTTTTAAATTCAAATTTAAATTAGTTTAAACTATAAATAGATAAATATTTAATGATTTAAAGTTGTGTTTGATAACTTTAATTTATCAAGATAAACGATTGTTTTGACTTAAACTTAACTTAACATTTAATTAAGTAGGGATAGTTGTATAGTAGAGATTGTAAACGTGTTAAGTTAATTAAAGCATTTATAAGGTTAATTTTTTATTTTAATTGAGGTTTTAATATCTAATTTTGATTGAGCTAATTTAAAGAAATTAAGTTTAATTGATTAGTTAAATAAAAAGGATTAATTAGGAAACTAATTAAGGAAAAATGATTTACTTGGTTAATAAATGATTAAGAATTAAGGTTAATTAATTTAAGATTAATTAATTTGTTACTAAAAGATCATTAACTAGATTATTAATTAATGATTAGGGATTCATTAATCAAGTAATTAAGTTAAATTAAACTTAATTAATTAAGTGGTTAAGAATTATTAATTGAGTAATTAATAAGTTGTTAATTATGTAACAAAGGTTACTTAATTAGTAATTAAGGTGTGCTTAATCTGTAATTAAATTTTATTAACTAATAATTAAATTTTTATTGATTAATAATTATAGAATAATTAATCCATATTTAAGGGTTAATTAAGAAGTTGTTAAATGGTAATTAATTGATTTGTCAATTGTGATTAAGGATTTATCAAATGGTAACTAAGGATTGATTATCCGTTCATTAAGGATGGGTTAACAGTTATTTAAGGGTTAATTAAATGATTAATTTACTGGTGATTAAGGAGTAAGTAATCTGCAATTAAGTTCTAAATTAATAATTGATAATTGGTTTTATTAATTAATAATGAAGAGATAATTAATTGGTTAATTATTAATTAATTAATTAATTATAAAAGTAATTATGATTAATTAATTTGTATTAAGAGATATGGATTAATAATTAAGGTTATTAATCGATAGTTGATGGATAATTAATCAGTTAAGTTAGAGGTTAATTAATTGATTATGTTAGTAATTAAGGATTAATTACTTTATATTAAAGGAGATTAATTAATAATTGAGGTTTATTAATTGATGATCAAAGGACAATTAATCTGGATTAGGGATTGATTAATTGATTAATTAAGTTAATCAATGAGTGATAAATTAATTAAGGTTAATTGATGAATGTATAAACATGATTTAAGGGTTGATTCTTAAGGGATTAATTTAAGAAATTAAATTAATTATGATACGAATTGATAATGCTTGCTTATGAATGATTGGTTGTTGAATGTCTGAATTGGATGATATCTATTGGATTGATATCTATTGGTGATATATATTGTGACATTCTGTGATATGATATTGGTTAATATCAATGATAAATGTGTGGTATATATTTATGTTAATGCTGTGTGATTTCAAAGCAATGAATTGTATTTAATCGAATTGAATTGTTTAAACCTTTAAACAACTTGGCCTTTAAGAAGCGTTTGGTTCGTTGAGATCGGGATCGGGTATCAAATTTGATTATCCGAAAACCGCATCGATCCAAGTTAAACGTTAGGTCGTGAATTCAAGTGAAGATCGAGTTGAAGAGTCGAAGTGTAAGAACTATCTGTCGTTAAATTATCTGAGGGTGATTCCAATACGAGTATAAGGGAGATAGTACGTTCAGGTTCGAGATGGTGTTTTTAGAGTGGAAGGGTTATTATCATTAATTCCGAGGGTGATTCCAAAATGAGTGTAATGAGATAATGCCTTCGGTTTCGTTCGAACCCGGAGCAAACTTGTATGGATTGAATGCTTTCATAGCAACGTCAGGTGGACGATGAGCATTCTAAGATAGATGTGTTCTATAAAGGTAATCGCAGCCTCAAGCCTCATCAAACGGAAATGGCTAAAACAGGGGAGGTGCAGCAAGGCTAAGTGGGTCATGCCCAAGTAGGACGAGATTTACCCCTGTCTAGATGTCCCTTTTTATTTCGGCTGTGTGGGGCGATTGCTAGCTAGAATCGCCGGGGTGGTCTTGTTCGAGACCATTCAGTAAGGAATGGTCCCGGCTTTGTGTTGCAGGGGAGTTAGGGTGGCTCCTCGGTACGGTGATGTAGGCCACGTACTGTGATGGGCGGTACCCCGGCAGCCCTGCCATTGATGGAAACCCATTCTTCCTACGTGCCCCTACGGTTTTGATTGTATTACCCACTTTTGTGGCTAGTAGCTGGAATTTAATGAATGAAACAATTTCGGCTATTTTCTATTTACTTGAAAACCCTAGACACTATTATAATATCACTGGATTTCCTATTAAATGTTTTGGTTAGTGTGACGCCCCACCTCTATACCCACGCTAGCCAAGAACATTACGTTGAATGCTGTCAACTAGCACGGAGAATAAGGCTGTTGAGGAGCGACCATCCATGTAATTGCTTTGCGCGAGCGTCGATACGTCAGATAGTCTAACATGCATTTCTGAAATCCGAAATGCCGACACAAACTCAAAACTACTACACAGTGGCTATAATATCTTCAGAAACAAATATACAAATAAACATAACGTAAATCAGTCACAGACAATTCATATCACAAAGGCGGAAATTGATATGAATATTACACTAGAAAGTGTACATCAGAGTAGTGGTCTAAAAAGATCCACAATATCACAAAAGAATAGTTACACGAACTGCACAAAAGAATAAGTATACATTGTGGAGTCTATATCTCAAATGTATACAACAAAAACTACTAATCTAAGTAGTTAACCAAAAGTCAAGGAGGTAATCCCGGATGTAAAGTCAAGCAGAAGCACCTTTAACATCTCGGTCTGACCCGAGTATTATTTAATAAGAAAATAATAATCGGATCAGTCTAACTATAAATATCAGATGAAATAATATAGAATAAGAGATATGACTAAACACATAATAATCACAATGCCAAGCTGTGATATATATTTATATATATATATATATATATATATATATATATATATATAAGTAATTGAAAAATCAACAAGAAATTAATCAATATCACCAAATCTACACAAGAATCAAAGAAATGTCATACTCCTTATATCGTTCATCAAACCACAAATATTGACGATTATATCAATGTCAATCACAAAAGTCAATGACACACAAATTCACCAATGCACAAATATTGATAAAACTTATCAATGGAAATCACGAAAATTAGTGAAACACAAATTCTAGAAATCATCTCAAGAAATCCAGTCAATGACACACAAATTCACCAATGCACAAATATTTATAAAACTTATCAATGGAAATCATGAAAATTGGTGAAACACAAATTCTAGAAATCATCTCAAGAAATCTAGTCAATGACACTCGAATTCACCTATGCACAAAAATTGATAAGTCATTTCAATAGAAATCACAAAAATAGGTGAAGAAGAAAATTCCAGAATTCGACACACGAAATCCAGAATTAACACAAAATAGGGGGGAGGCCTATCACATGAACGGGAGCATGAAAACTCACCAACATATGTATCACACGAACGAGACGCTATCTCATGGTAGCTAGCCATTAATTTTTGACACACGAATGGCCCGAAGACCATGGGGCGCTACCCCATCAATTTGAGTCGAAACTCCACAAAACGGGATTTAGTGTCCCTCGCAGATAAAGAGACATCGCACATTGCTAATCTAAATCACAAAAATGATCGTCGTGATCATCAAAAAAGCGTCAATTAGACGAAGCTAGTAAATATATAAATTTAGCTTCATGTCCCATAACCACTAGCTTAACTTAAATATTAACGAACAAATTGTAGATCTCCATTAGAAAATTGTCACAATAGGTTCAATCGAACAAGTCCAAGAATTAACCGACGAAGTAAACGCAAGCGTTTCATACCACTTGTTTTACTAATCCGTTTAATTAGATTTCTCATATGAGTGAGGTAAAGGTTTGTATATACTAGTAGATTGGAAAACGGTTTTAAGAAACGAGCTTTGTAATAAAATAGTGTTGCAATCATTTGAAGAAAGAGTTTTGATATTTACTACTAGTATAGAAAACCTTTAAATTTTTAAAGTGACAAATCACAAAGAAGATTGTAAGAACAATCAATCACTAAAATTCACATTCGAAGACGTGAATAAAATCCAAAGAAATCGATATCGAATCCATCAAAATGGATATTCCCTAAACTCATGAAGAAAATGTCATCAACGTCGATAATAAGTGATAATAACAAAAGGGAATCAACATGAATTGATTAACATTGGAAATTCAATCCAAAAAGGCAAAATGGACTCAAACAGCAGGTTCAGTCGACTGAACAGAGTTTTCAGTCGACTGACCCTGTACCTGGAAATTTTCCAAGTTCAAGAAACTTTCTGTTTCCAGGTTCAGTCGACTGAACAGAGGACTCAGTCGACTGAATCGTGCTTGGAAACTTTCAGGTTCCAGGTACAGTCGATTGAACAGACTTTTCAGTCGACTGAATCTTGCCTGGGCTGTTTTCAGCCTATCCAAATGAAGAGCTAACTCTTCCAAAATGCAACCGGACGAACATTGGCTCTAAGGGTTTATGCCAATCGGCAACCCGGCCCTATATGCTTCGCGATGCATCACCAAAGGCACGATCAAACATCCATATAAGGATTTTCACACAAATTTGACTTAAAAACCCAAAAATTGGAATATTCACAAAACCAATCCAAATCAAGAGCAAATGCACATGAAGAAATGTTAGGAATTCATACCCAACAACCAAAGATAATTACAGTCATAGATGTGAGATAAAAATCTCACCTTTGAACCCAAACGATTGAAGAAGATGCTTGAAAGCAAAGGACAATCAACCACACTTCAAATCCAACTCAAGAAGCTTGATTCTAAGCTTTGAAAGAAGGACATTCCCAAAGTTAGGTTTAGGAATTTCTGAAATTGATAGGAGAATGAGTTGGAGAAGAAGAAGAGAAGCTTACCAATGGGTTCTTCTATTAGGTTGGAGCTAGAGTTTGATTTGTAAAAGAAAACTAGGGCTTGGAGTTTTAATTTCCTCTTCCACTCTCCATTAATATAAAAGCTTGAGTATAAGGAAATGAGGAGTGAAGTAATGAAGAGGAGAAGGGGTTGGAACTGAAACATAAGTGGTTGGGCTCAGCCAAACCAAAGCCCTAAGTGAAAAAGTAGCAAAAATCAACTTACTCCAAACATATCGAAGCTTATACTCAAAAAGGTCGCAAACGGCATTTTAAACTCAATGGTAGTGGTCCCGAGTCCTAATTCGACCGTATGCAAAAAGTAGCTTTTCAGACTAAATTCCGAGTATCAATAAAATATTTAAATAAAATATTTAAATATAAAAATCGAAAAACATGCGGGTTGTTACAGACTCCCTTCCTTAAAGAAATTGCGTCCTCGCAATATTTAAGAAGAAGATATATAGTAACAACCATAAAAGCATATTCAACACAAAAGGAATTTGAAACAAAAGGTTCACCTTAAAGAGCACAGGAAAGTAAGTCCGGATGTGATCGCTCGATGAACTCACTAGACTCCCAAAAACAAACCTTAGGATTTGAAGACCATTGAACTTTCCCAAGCGGAACATCTTTATTTCGAAGACGTTTGACCTCCGAAGCAATAATTCGAATAGGATGCTGCTCATAAGTTAAATTAGGCGAAACTTCAATTTCTTCCACAACACCGGGATCAAGAATAGAATCGGAATCTCGAAGACATTTCCGAAGTTGAGAAACGTGAAACACGTCATGGATAGCAGAAAATTGAGCCGGTAATAAAAGGCGATAAGCCATGGAACCAACACGTTCAGTGATAGGAAATGGCCCAATATATCGAGGCGCTAATTTCCCCGATTGACTGAAATGTACAACACCTTTCATACGTGACACAAGAATGAACACAAGATCTCCCACAGAAAATTCTAACTTCCTTCTTCGGTTATCGACATAGGATTTTTGTCTACTCTGGGCTTCTTTCATCCTATGACGAATAAGATCAATCTTTTCTGTGGAATCCGGAATAAAATTTGGACCTAAAACCAGCTTCTCACCAGCCTAAAGCCAACAAGAAGGAGATCGGCATGGCCTTCCATATAGTGCCTCGAAAGGTGCCATACCAATACTAGATTGGAAGCTATTATTATAGGAAAATTCAACAAGGGAAGTATGATCTTCCCAACTTCCACCGAAATCAAGCACACAAGCACGAAGAAGATCTTCAAGAGTTTGATTCACACGCTCAGATTGTCCATCGGACTGGGGATGATAAGTGGTGCTAAAATTAAGCTTCATTCCAAAAGCTTTTTGAAGACTCTTCCAAAATCCACTAGTAAACAAAGGATCACGATCACTAACAATAGAAGTAGGAACTCCATGTAATTTAACAATCTCTTTAGCAAAGAGTTTGGCCAAAAGAGGAACGGTTCGGTTAGACCGAACGGGAATAAAATGGGAAGATTTAGTAAGCCTATCAACAATCACCCATAAGCAATCATGACCCGAACGAGAACGGGGAAGGCCATCAATAAAATCCATGGAAATCTGGTCCCACTTCCAAATTGGAATTTCTAAAGGTTGCAATAACCCACCGGGCCTTTGATGTTCGGCCTTAACGAGTTGGCAAGTCATGCAACGCTTAACAAAGTTAGCAATATCAAGTTTCATTCCTCCCAATAATAAAGTCGCTTCATATCTGCGTACATTTTACTACTACCGGGATGAATGTTAAATTTAGAACGATGGGAATCTTCTAAAATATCTTTACGAAGATCACTAATATTTGGCATGATAAGTCTACCAAATTTTCGAGTGCGCCACCATAATCGATATTAAAGTTTTTCAAACCTTCAATATCAATTTTATCCTTAATATTTTGGCCAAGAAGAGCCAATTCGGGATCTAGTCTTTGAGCCTCAAGAATGCGGTCTAAAAGAGAAGGATGAGCCTCAAGGCTACATAAAACAAGAGATGAACATAAATCGGGAACACGGTCTCGAATTTCGCAAGTGAATAAAATCTTGAGATCGTTCCATTCGGATATCATCATAAAAACAACAGCTTGTTGTTTACGGCTAAGAGCATCAGCGACACGATTACCCTTACCGGGAGTATAAAGAATATCAAGATCATATGGTGCAAGAAATTTGAGCCAACGCTGTTGACGCAAATTAAGTTCCTTTTGAGAGAATAAATACTTAAAGGATTTATGATCGGTATAAAGAACAAATTACTCTCCCAAAAGATAATGACGCCAAATCCGAAGAGCAAAAACAATAGCCGCGAGCTCTAAATCATGAGTGGCATATCTAGTCTCAGCAGGCTTCAATTGCCTTGAAGCATAAGCAATAACACGTTCTCTTTGCATAAGAACGGCACCAAACCAACGCGACTAACATTGGTATAAACAACGAAATCCTGATTCCTCCCGGGAATAACAAGAATAGGATCATCAGAAAGAAGCTCTTTTAATTTCTGAAAAGACATTTCACATTTGTCCGACCAAATGTATTTAACACCTTTCTTCGTTAAGCTAGTGAGAGGCACAGCAATCTTAGAAAAGTCTTTGATAAAACGGCGGTAATAACCCGCCAATCCAAGAAAACTACGAATCTTCGTCACACTCTCCGGTCTCTTCCAATCTTGAATCGCTTCAATCTTTGAAGGATCCACGGAAATTCCGGATTCGAAAATAATATGACCGAGAAACTTGACACAAGATTGCCAAAAATGGCATTTAGAAAATTTTTCTTTCAAACGATTACTCCTAAGAGTTTCCAACACGATCCGAAGATGCTTCTCATGCTCCTCCTCGGCTTTTGAATACACAAGAATATCATCAATAAAGATGAGGACAAACTGGTCAAGGATGTCTTTGAAAACTCTATTCATAAGGTCAACAAAATAAGCTGGAGCATTCGTTAGACCAAATGGCGTAACAAGCCATTCATAAGATCCATGACGAGTACGGAACGATGTCAAAGGAATGCTATCCTCTGCAATACGAAGCTTATGAAAACCAGTAGCTAAGTCTAATTGCGAAAAGACTCTAGCACCACTAAGTTGATCGAATAGATCATCAATCCGAGGTAAAGGATATTTATTTTTGATAGTAAGATCATTAAGCTGGCGGTAGTCAACGCAAAGCTTAAGTGTTCCATCGGATTTCTTCACAAAAATAGCTGAAGCTCCCCAAGGCGAGGAACTAGAGCGAATAAATTGCTTCGTCACCAATTCGGATAATTGTTTACGCATCTCCTCGTTTTCTTTATTAGACATACGATAAGGAGGGCGGGTGATAGGTTGAGCTCCAGGGATAAGATTAATTCTGAACTCAATTGCTCGCTTAGGTGGCAATCCTAAAACGGCTCGAATATGTCGGAAAATTCACGAACGACGTGAATAAGAGAAATAACATCACCCTCATCATCATTATCGTCATCACGAGGGTTTAAAGAATATAAAGATGCAACCAAAGCAGAATCCGAATCTTTAAGATTAATAGAAATCTGCCTAACGGATTGAGGATGTCGAAGATGAATAGTCCGCTCAGGACATAGGATATAAGCTTCATAACGGTTAAGCCAATCCATTCCCAAAATCATTCCAAAGCCTAAATAACGCATGACATGCAAATCGGCTCGGAAAGAAAAACCACACAAAATAATTTCGACATCTTTACACAATAAACTGATTGTCGTGGATCCACCAACCGGATTCATAATTCTCAAAGAAGTCATTAAACACAAAACATCCAAAGAAAAAGTATCAACAAGTTCTTTTGATATAAAAGAATGGGACGCACTCGTATCAAAGAGAACTCGAATAGGATGCACGAAATAAAATAATTCCATCCAGAATAGAATGAGAAATACCTTGGCCACGAGATGTGTTGCCAGGGGCTTGAGCAACATTAAGCTTTCCCTACTTCCTATTTTGAAGTTTGGTACATACATGCATAAAATGGTCCGGGCTTTTACAATAGTAACAAGTACGAGGCTTTGAACACTTGTTTGCAAAATGGTCTCTGGAACCACAGTTAAAGCATTTCCCTTCAGTAGAGGAAAAGGTCTTTGCCGCAGGAGTTGCTTGCCTCCCTTTCTTATTGGGACAAAGACCTTTGAATTTGTTTGGCCTCTTCTTGTTGTTGAAGTTTAGTTTGGAACCCACCACTTCAACATCATTCTCCCTATCCGCCTCTTCAAGACGAAGAGCGATATCTATGAGTTGGTCGAAAGAAACTTCTAACTTTAGAAGTAATGGCTTCTTGAGATTTTTGTTTGAGCCATAGACGAACCTCTGGTTCTTCTTTAAAGGGGTGTTGATGTATTCAACCCCATATTTGGAAAGCGACTCGAAGTATGCGACATAGTCATTCACGGAGGACTCACCTTGAACAAGGTCTATAAATCGTCGAGCCAATGTCACTTTCTCTGCTTCTGGTACAAATTTCAACTCGAAGCGTTCCCGGAATTGCACCCAGGTGAGATCCGCTTCATTAATCTTAAAAATAAGAAGCTCGTACCAGTCCAATGCTCTTTCTCGGAGCACACTAGAGGCCACCTGAACTCGGTGAAGGTCAGTAAGATTCATGCGAGAAAAGATTTGATCGCATGACCTTAGCCAAGCTTGCACTTCAATAATAGTTTCGGAACCTTTGAATGGCTCCCCACCCAAATTAGTGTAATCGCTGCACAAGCGTGCAAACCCCGACTTTTGGTGAGTAGGTTCTGGGTTAGCTCCGACTGCTTGAGCATTCGTCACTAAATCAAGAATCTGTTGAGCAGTCATAAAAACTCCATCCTAGGGTGGGGTGCTAGATGGTACGGCCCTAGGGCGGCCTGGTCTAGACATTTCTCTTCCTTTAGAAATAAAGAAGAAGAAGAAGAAGAAAAAGGTTATTCACCAAATTGAATATCAAGCAATCTTGATAGATAAACAACGAATCATAAGGAAAATGGGATGAATCGGTACGAAGACTCGAATTAAACCCTAAAGCACGACTCCTAAGATGGACTTAAGATGATGATCCTTGTTGTAATATTCCATATTGTTCTGAAGTTTGGCTCTGATACTAAGCTGTGATGCCCCACCTCTATACCCACGCTAGCCAAGAACATTACGGTGAATGCGGTCAACTAGCACGGAGAATAAGGCTATTGAGGAGAGACCATCCGTGTAATTGCTTTGCGCGAGCGTCGATACGTCAGATAGTCTATAATGCATTTCTGAAATTCGACATGCCGACACAAACTCAAAGCTACTACATAGTAGCTATAATATCTTCAGAAACAAATATAGAAATAAACATAACGTAAATTAGTCACAGACAATTCATATCAAAAAGGCGGAAATAAATATGAATATTACACTAGGAAGTGCACATTGCTAGTCTAAATCACAAAAATTATCGTCATGATCATCAAGAAAGCGTCAATTACACTAAGCTAGTAAATATATAAATTTAGCTCCATGTCCCATAACCACTAGCTTAACTTAAATATTTACGAACAAATTGTAGATCTCCACTAGAAAATTGTCACAAGAGGTTCAATCGAACAAGTCCAAGAATTAACCGACGAAGTAAACGCAAGCGTTTCATACCACTTGTTTTACTAAGCCATTTAATTAGATTTCTCATACGAGTGAGGTAAATGTTTGTATATACTAGTAGATTGGAAAATGGTTTTAAGAAACGAGCTTTGTAATAAAATAGTGTTGATATCATTTGAAGAAAGAGTTTGATATTTACTACTAGTATAGAAAACCTTTAAATTTTTAAAGTGACAAATCACAAAGAAGATTGTAAGAATAATCAATCATTAAAATTCACATTCGAAGACGTGAATAAAATCCAAAGAAATCGATTCCGAATCCATCAAAATGGATATTCCCAAAAATCACGAAGAAAATGTCATCAATGTCGATAATAAGTGATAATAACAAAAGGGAATCAACACGAATCGATTAACATTGGAAATTCAATCCAAAAAGGCAAAATGGACTCAAACAGCAGGTTCATTCGACTGAACAGAGTTTTCTGTCGACTGACCCTGTACCTGGAAATTTTCCAGGTTCAGGAAACTTTCTGTTTCCAGGTTCAGTCGACTGAACAGAGGATTTAGTCGACTGAATCGTGCCTGGGAACTTTCGGGTTCCAGGTTCAGTCGACTGAACAGACTTTTCATTCGACTGAATCTTTCCTGGGCCGTTTTTCAGCCTATCCGAATGAAGAGCTAACTCTTCCAAAATGCAACCGGACGAACATTGGCTCTAAGGGTTTATACCAATCGGCAACCCGGCCCTATGTGCTTCTCGATGCATCACCAAAGGCACGATCAAACATCCATATAAGGATTTTCACACAAATTTGACTTAAAAACCCAAAAATTGGAATATTCACAAAACCAATCCAAATCAAGAGCAAATGCACATGAAGAAGTGTTAGGAATTCATACCCAACAACCAAAGATAATTATAGTCATAGGTGTGAGATAAAAATATCACCTTTGAACCCAAACGATTGAAGAATATGCTTGAAAGCAAAGGAGAATCAACCACTCTTCAAATCCAACTCAAGAAGCTTGATTCTAAGCTTTCAAAGAAGGACATTCCCAAAGTTAGGTTTAAGAATTTCTGAAATTGATAGGAGAATGAGTTGGAGAAGAAGAAGAGAAGCTTCCCAATGGGTTCTTCTATTAGTTTGGAGCTAGAGTTTGATTTGTAAAAGAAAACTAGGGCTTGGAGTTTTAATTTCCTCTTCCACTCTCCATTAATATAAAAGCTTGAGTATAAGGAAATGAGTAATGAAGTAATGAAGAGGAGAAGGGTTGGGACTGAATACATAAGTGGTTGGGCTCAGCCCAAACCAAAGCCCTAAGTGAAAAAGTAGCAAAAATCAACTTACTCCAAACATATCGAAGCTTATACTCAAAAAGGTCGCAAACAACATTTTAAACTCAAATGGAGTGGTTCCGAGTCCTAATTCGACCGTATGCAAAAAGTAGCTTTTCAGACTAAATTCCGAGTATCGATAAAATATTTAAATATAAAAATCGACAAACATGCGGGTTGTTACAGTTAGCGTAAGGTAAAAACTTACCCATGTTTATTTGTGGGGAGTCTTACGTGATACCTTTTGTTTCCAAAGGTTTTTAAAAGTTAAGCATCTTTACCCCGTTTACTCACACCAGACCCATGTCTGACCCGGATTTTATTCTGTTTTTCTTAAACTCTTGGGTACTCAGATTTTTACGAGTAGCCAAGGGATTCAGGTTAGGTTTGACGAATATTGGAGGAGTTATGAAGTAGGAGGCTTCAGCGCTTGTAGTTATTTGGTGTTCCCACAGATGTATCTCTATGATATATGTATTGTATTTGAGTTGTATAATAGACAGACTTGTATAACTGTCTATCTTGTGTTGTTGTATCTGAGTAACTTTGGTATGTAATAGACTATGTAATAGTTATGTTATATATTATATTTTGTTTCATTCCGCTGTGAGATTCTAATTTTGTTGAGTTCTTTTCTTCTATCTATTCTATTTCTACCTCTTTCTTTCTTAAGGATGATACGTCTTTCTGTGGAATGAAAGGCGGGTCGTTCCAATCAGAGTACAACAACTTACATAGCACACAACTGGACAATCATATGAACTTGTCCTTACAATTGAATACACAGCGGAAAAGATAATAGTATACGGAAGTACATTTCGCCATCCAGCTCGCCTCTAGAGTTTCACATCAGTTCATCCAGATCCAATTTGATAACCTGACTCTAGGCTGCCCGTGTGGAAAATTATGGGCACCCAGAGTTTAGAAAGGGAACAATAAACTCTAGGTCAGTAATGGGACTGGTGTGAAAACTTAAAAACAGTTATTTTCACAAAGAAAATAAAAGAAATCCGTTATACTTTTGGAAAATGAAACTGCCATAAGGCCTCCCGCCACACACACAATGCAAGCGCACATTAGAGGAGATTTCTCCTTATGACAGTCAAAAATGCTTGATATGCGTAAACCTTTTGATATTATTATTAGTGCATAATGTAGAAAACATTTCGAAGGTATAATATTAATCTTAGCCGGCATACCACATTTCGCCGTATGCCTACTATAGCTACCATGTTCAATAGCAGTTTACCGCCACATTCCATGGCATGTTATACAACTAAAACCGTACAGGGCGCGTATTGTTTCTTTAGATTTCCAACAAATGGTCAGGCTAAGGAACTTCCTTACCAAATGGGTACGCCTTTGGAAGAACGCCCCCGAGAATCTAACCGGATCTCTGCTTACAAGGCCGATGTTACCTCATGCTTTAACCAAGCTATAACATAGGTAACTAACACACAAGTACGCTATCCCCGGTCGTTACCGACCTTTATCCGAGGATCCTCAACCACAAAGCAACAACCACAAAGTATAATAATTCGCAGCATCAACATAGGTAAAATATCTCGGCTCCATACCATGATATCACCTCTTATATAGAAGGAAATGGACATACCGTAGGGGCGCGACCCCTAAAAACCTTGCCGTAACATTCCTGTTTCGACCATTGGGGTTATGAAGCTCAACGAAGTCTCTTCTACAAATCTACGCTTTTCACAAAAGCCATGCTTCGATCAAAAAATGATCAACGGCACTTCGTATGCCACATTACCAAATTGGGAATGTATCACTAGTAACCATCAGTTACATAACCCTGAGCTCGTACGTCTCAGAGAAGGGTGTTAAGCTAAGAGAATAAATTCTCCCCCACGAATAGAAATGTATTTGATAGAAACCATCTTTACATCTCAAAGTGTAACGTTAGACACATCAATACAAGTCCGTTTCAGGATCGAACGGAACAGAAGGCACTTCAAAGAAGCCCTTGTAAACCCGAATATTCACTAATCACGTCCGGAATCCCCATCACAAAGGGTGATCAAATCTCTATACCGGAGCAACTCGGTGCGGAGACATTCGACAGGTAATCCTTTCGCTTTTGAAAATACCCGGTCTTCAACACCATCTTCAAATGCAATTCCATTTCATCGTATCATTATTCGGAATAGGTTTTATGACACAAAGTCCTCTCCCGGCTAATCCGAATAACGAGCGCTTATTTTCAAAAATAAGTGTTACATTCAGACTTCAAACAAAACACAACAATTTTCCATTTTGATCTTTTAAATAGAAGATCCATCACAATCACAAAGGTTCGATGTGGTTTTCGAATATCCATTTGGAATCCGAACCCCGGTCGCGTCTAAATTCAAATGCCACTTAACGACAATATCGATAGTCCGTTATTTAACTATCAATCAACATTCACAACAATTGCTGGATTTCAAATAATTTTCCCCAGTTATTTATTTTCGAAATATCTTTGCAAGATATATTTTCACACTTCAACCCTTTGAAAACAAATTTCAAATCACTTTTCATTCGCGAAATAAGATTACCTGTGACGACCCGGCTTTCTACGCCCAGAAAACCTTATCGTCTTGAAGAAAGAAAAGGGTGAGAAAATAGAAAAGATAGAGAAGAAAGAACAACAACATCAGAATCTCACAGCGGAACGAATAAATTATAATAATCATACAAGTATTTGCATAATATACAACATCAATCCGAGTTATACAGACAATACATCACACACTAGACAGTTATCGACACCTGTCTAGTTAATACAACTCCATACAACTCAAACAATACAGAGATACCAACACAGCGGAACTATATGTATATCTACAACGCAGAAGCCTCCTACTCCATTGCTCCTCCAGAATTCGTCAAAGCTAACCTGAATCCCTTGGCTACTCGTAAAAATTTGAGCACACGAGAGTTTATGAAAAACAGAAATAAACTCCGGGTCAGACATGGGTCTGGCGTGAGTAACAGGTTAAAGTTGCTTAATTTTGAAAACCTTCGAAAATAAAAGGTATCACGTAAGACTTCCCACACATAAACATGGGTAAGTTTTTACCTTACGCAAACCAAAACATTTGATAGGAAATTCAGTGATATTATAATAGGTCTAGGGTTTTCAAGTAAATAGAAAGTAGCCGAAATTGTTACATCTATTAAATTCTTGCTACCAGCCACAAAAGTGGGTAATACAATCAAAACCGTTGGCACTTATTGGATTGTGGATTCCATACAATGGCAGGGCTACTGGGGTACCGCCCGTCACAGTACGTGGCCTAGATCAACGTACCGAGGATCACTCCCGACCCCTTGCAACACAACGTCGGATGTCAGTACCCGATTCTTCGTCTTCCGAAAATTCAAGATCGATACTCACTTTATCGACTGCCGAGTAATCGAACGACGGAAAACTGAACACTGAGGGTTTAAGAAGAAGAAAAGAAAAGAAGAAGAGAGAAGGAAGATAGAAAATAGAACAAAAAGAAAACAGAACGGAATAGGAAAACAACAGAACAACATCAGAATCTCACAATTCGCAGCGGAACAACATATAATAAATAAATGAATAATCTTTAAACAAAGAACTATATCGGTTATTACATTACATCACATTTCATTTCATTACATCAGACTGTACAACAACATACAACAACAAACAGTGCAGCGGAAAAAGAAATACTATATAACTAGTAATACGCCATGCCATCCAGCTTGCCTCCAGCAACTCCAGAATATCCAGAATATCCTGATAAACCTAACTCTTAACTGCCTGTGTGGAAATTGGCGGGCACCCAGAGTTTAGGAAGGAAAGCAATAAACTCCAAGTCAGTCATGTGACTGGTGTGAGAACTCAAAACAGTTTATTTATCTTTAAAATCAAAATAGAGGAATATTTTTAAAGTCAATTCGCAATGCTTTTAAAAATGAGACTACCATAAGGCCTCCCGCACACACACACATGCAAACGCAGAATTGGAGGAGATTTCTCCTTATGATAGTCAAAGATGCTTGATACGCATTAAAAAGAACATTTGATATTATTACTAGTGCATAGTGTAGAGAAAAATTCATTTCGAAAGTAGAATATAAATCTTTGCCAACATACGACCATTATCGTATGCCTACTATAGCTACCATGTTCAATAGCGGGTTACCGCCATATTCCATGACAGGTTATACAACTAAAACCGTAAAAGTCTCGTATTTGAAGAATGGATTTTCCAACAAATGGTCAGGCCAAGGAACTTCCCATTGCCACATGGAAACGCCTCTTGAAGGACGCCCCGAGAACCACCGTTCTCCGCTAAACAAAGCCGGGAATCCCTTTTCCCAAGGGATATTACAAACCCTCTGATATACCACCCCCGGTCCTTTGGAACCTTTAAACCGAGCGCTCGTCACCATCATCACACAATCATAAAGTGTTTTCAACATGAGTAAGTATCTGGGCTCCATACCATGATACTACCCTTTTCCAGAAGGAATGGCTATACCCTAGGGAAGCGATCCCTGGAAACCTTGCCGCACAATTCCTGTTTCGACCATTACCGGTTTGTGAGGCTCGACGAAGTCACGTCCACAAAAACACACTTTATACAAAAGCCGTGCTTTGGGTCAACAAATGATCATAGAAATGATCACAAAGATAGACGATCAAACAAATGATCCTATCACAAATAATCAACACAATGATCATTTACAGCTACACTCAACATGTCACATTACCAAATTGGGAATATATCGCTGATAACTTCAACTATATAACCTCTGAGCTCGTACGTCTCAGAGAAGGGTGTTAAGCTAAGAGAATACATTCTCCGCCACTAACAGAAATATATTTGAAAGAAATCGGCTTTATAACTCAATTTGTAATGTCAGACACACAATCCATACAAGTCTGTTCCGGGCTCGAACAGAACCGAAGGCACTTACAAAGAAGTCCTTGCAATCAGAATAATCTCTAATCACGTTCGGATTTCCCATCACATATGGAGATCTTAATACCGGGGATCAGCCAGTGTAGAGACAATCAACAAGAAACCCTTTTGCTTTCGAAAATATCCGGTCTTCAACACCGGTCTTCGAATGCAATTCATAACAACGTATCACGTATTCGGAATGGGTTATACGACCCCAAGGTCCTTTCCCGGTTAACCCAAATAGTGAGCGCTTATTTTAAAAAAAAAATAAGTGTGGCATTCAAATTTAAGCAATTCACAACAAATACCTATTTAAAGGTAAATATTGATAGTCGGTTATTAAACTATCAATAGATATGCCAACATCACCAGATTCCAAATAATTTCCCAAATCATTTATTTTCCAAAAATATCTTTATAAGATATACATTCTCCATTCTTTAAAAATAAATCAATATTTATTTTTAAACTCATTTTCCAAATTTCATTTATAAATTCCATATTGAATTTACATTCCAAAATATTTATGAATATACGATTTTCATTCAATTTCTAATATTCATTTTCAATTTATCTTCAAAAAGATAAATTCCAAATATTCACTTAATATTGGAAAAGCATTTCTATACTTATTAAAAATAAGTAATTCACAGATCTTTTTATTTTCTATACTTAGAAAATATTTAATATACCCTAATCGAAATTAAGTATATATTTCATTCTTTAAGGAAATCATTCACTTAATCATATTTATTTGGGCCAAAACGAATGTTGCGTAAAACATCGTTACGACAACCCAAAATCACTAGTATAGGGATTCGAAATTAAAATAGATATATAAATCCCAATACTATACAAAACATTTCCTTTCGGAAATCATTTATTATAACAACAGTGTTATAATCTACCATTTCCTTCTATTTCTCGAAAACGTCTATTTCAACAATGAATGTTGAAATCTATGGTTTCGAATCTCAATAAATTTTAAAACATCTTTAGATCGTTTTAAATTCCATTTAAAACATCACATTCAAAACCATTTCTTTAACTTATTATTCACTATTCAAAAACGTGAATATACCTTGTTAATAAATTTCATCCCTTCTATTCATTTTATTTTAAAGAATTATTCACTGTCGAAAACATGAATATAACTCCATAAATAAATTACAACAATTCACTTATCAAAATAAGTCGTTGCGGATTTATAAAAGAATGTTTATAAATTCTATTTCTATTTATTTTACAACAACTTCCTTTTATAAATTTCCTTTATAAATCTATTCAATTTCATATCTCAATTATAAACCAAAAGTTCACGTTATAAGTTAAATACTTATAATTTATTTGTTTATAAAATCGTTCCTTTAAACTTCATAAATTTATAAATCTTATAACTTATAAGATTCTTTTATTTATCCAAAATCTATTCTTTTAAATAACTTTACAAATTTTATAAACCTACTGTTTATAAAATTCCATTTATAACTTCACCGTTATAATTCTATAATTCCAATTTATGAAATTCATTTACAATTCATTCTAATACTTGTAAAAGCTCGTTTTATAATTCCAATATTTTTAATTTATAAATATCAATTTATAAATCTTTTAATATAAAACAATTTATATTACTATTTTTAAAACGTCTTTAAACTCTTTTATAATTTCATCATTCTGATTTATAAAATAATCAAATTTCATAAATTCTATAGATTTCATTCCTTTATGAAATCCATTTACAAATCATTCTATCACTTATAAAAGCTCGTTTTATAATTCAAGATATTCTAAATTTATAAATATCAATTTATAAATCTTTTAATATAAATCAATTTATATTATTACTTTAAACATCTTTAAACTCTTTTATAGTTTCATCATTCTGATTTATAAAATAAAATTTTTATAAATCCTATTTTTAAACTTCTTATAATAAATTCAGAAATCCCAGTTCAAACTATTTTATAAATCACTAATCCCATATTTTCAAAAATCAACTTTTAACCGTATTTCTCAAAAATCATAATTTTTATAATATTAAAATTATAACGTTTATTTATTTAAGATGAATCAATTCCAAAAATATTTTATAAACGTATACTTTCAAAAATTATTTTAGAATCCCTTAAAAATCAAAATCGTATTTTTTTAAACTTCAAAATTGGATTCGATGATGCAACACATCAATAGTCAATCACGACTTTCAACATCATATATCGATATGATAAACAATCAAACATCACAATATCTAAAATCAATAAATATTTGTGAGGAATCTAGTTGGATCCCTCCAACCTGTTTCCCTGCATCCACAGACATTAGCACAATACCAATTCCGTTTCAAGATGGAATATCGTGGTATATGGGTTTTTTTATAAATATTATCCGCTTACTAACGGCGCAATAGGGTCTCATCCGCTAAAAAAAAAATGCGGAAAATCAATCAACTGCAATATATACATATGCCAATATATATATATATTGCTATATATATAATATAATACCAATTCCACTTCAAGGTGGAATATCGCGGTATATGTGTGTAATAAATAACCTCCGCTTACTAACAGCGTATAGGGTCCATTTACATCCAATAACTATATATAACAATCATCATTCAATCATTCAATCAACCAGTCAAGCAAATTTTAAATCTAACTATTTAAAATTTAAATAAACAATAAAATTCCTTTTGAGTGAGAAGTTCTCACCTTTATTCCCGTTTGCAATCCACTTCCATCTTGACTCGATTTTCTTGATTTATACCTTGTATAAATATTTACACAATTTATTAATATTCGAACAGATCGAATAATTTAAATTTCGTTCTTGATTGTTTAATTAATCAATAGTTTTATTTAAATCAATCTCTTTTTAAATAAATTTATTTTAACAAATTTTTCTTTTAAAATAATTCTAACTAGAAATCCCCAATTGAACTAAATTTCCTTTTTATAAATTAAATCAACTAATTTTTCTAAAATAAAATTATTTTCCTTTCAATAAATTGTTTTTGGCTTCCAAACAATTTCTTTTTAATATTTTGATTTAACAAAAATTAAATTCAAACTATTCTTTATAAATTCAATTTTTGTTGAACAAATTTAATTTCTATTTAAATAAATTTTATTAACTAACTATTTAATTTAAACAACATTTTCTTTTATAAAATATTTTCCATTTGAAACTAAAATTTCTATTCAACAAATAATTTAGTTTTAAACTAAATTTTCTTCAAGTTTTAAAATTCTTATTATTATTTATTTCTAAACTAAAATCTCATTTACATATATATTTAAAACATTTTACTTATATAAATTCCTCCAATATTTAAAATCGCTTTTAATAAATTTCAAAACTAAATTTCTTTGGTAACTAAAATCAAATGAGTAAGTTAAATTAATTTTCCACCACAATTTATTGTTTTAAAATAAATTTAGTAGATTACAATCTATTTGTACACTTATTTTATTTTTTTATTTTTTTATTTTTTTTCCTATTAACTTATAAAAATAGAAATGTTTCAAACTGCCAATCCTTTTACTGAAAGTATATAGAAATTGAAACTGCCTATATATATTTTTTTTCAAATTTTAATCAAATTGAAAATCACGAAAAGCTAGTACCTTACCGAATAGGGTTTCGAGCACGCACCACCCTCCATCGAAGCTCTAGCCCCTTCGACGCTGCACAAATCCCCAATGGCATCACCACTCCCATCCAGATCTCGATTCGACTTCAATGTTGCGCACGCGCCTCGACCTGTGCCTACGCGCGCACGCCACCGCGCGTCTCCAGTTGCTAACGACTTCATGCCCGCTCAACCATCGGCCTCTACTCCTTGCACACACACCCCAAAGCCCTAGCGCCGCCGACCTCGTGCCGCCATCTCCTCGCGCGAACGCCTACTGCCGCGCGCGCCGCCTCCAGATCCACGCCCAAGCCACGGCCTCCCAGTTGAACGCGACGTCGAACCCCTCACTTGCTCGCGAAACCCATCGCGTTCCTTCTTTTTTTTTCTTTTTTTTTTTTACTGAGGTCGTTGGAATGAATTTGAAAGAGGAAGGGGGTGATGGGTTCGGCATATATAAAAAGAAATGGAGGCATGGTTATCACGATTTTAGGCGTGATTCTTGGGGGAAAGTAACGTGTGTGCTGTTAACCATTTATATTTAAATTTCAATTTAAATCGTTGAAAATTTCGACGCGTTTATTCGTCGTGTGATCACATATCAACTCCAAACGCCACGAAATTTGAAATCCAGCAATAATTCAATATTACGGACCCAATGGAACTGGTTTCGTCGAAATCCGAGACTATGCCTCGGACGACTATTTTAAATATCGATTCAAACGATTAAATTTCAAAACTGAACAATTCACTTCCAAATTAAATTCTGAAGCTTCTATTATCTTCAATATTATCAATATGAATTTTACAAGCCTTTGAAATATTTTTAATTGGCTTAAAATTGAAGATTCAAATTTTTATTCAACTTTCAATAGATTAAATTCTATAATTTAATCGCCAATTTCATTCTGATAATTTGCCATTCAAATCAAATCATCATTCAAATATTTAAATTTAATTAAATATTTTCAAATTAAATTATTCAAAATTCTGGGTCGTTACATCGGAACTATTCCTTACCGAACAGTCCCGAACAAGATAACCCCGCAGTTGTTTGCAACCAACTGCCTACACAACCGAATAAAAAGGGACATCTAGACAGGGGAATATCCTTGTCCCGCTTGGGCATGACCCACCTAACCTTGCTGCACCTCCCCTGTTTTAGCCATTCCTGGTTGATGAGGCTTGAGGCTGCGATTACCTTTAGAGAATACATTTCTTAGAATGCTCATCGCCCGCCTGACGATGTGTTGAAAGCATTCAATCCATACAAGTTCGTTCCGGGTTAGAAGGAAACTGAAGGCATTATCTCGTTACACTTATTTTGGAATCACCCTCAGAGTTAACGACGATAACCCTTGCATTCTGAATCTTCATCTTCACCTCAGATTCACGACCTATCGTTGAATTGGAATCGATGTGGTTTTCGGATGTTTCCAAATAAGGAAACCCGATCCCGGTCTCATCGAAATCCAAAACGTGTCTTTTAAGGACAAGTTGTCTATTTAGTCTTAACAGTTTAATTCAATATAATCAATATACACAGAGATAGAAAATTTATAATATCACAGTAGATAATCACATCATCATCATAAACAGATAATCAATATTATCATCCAAACAGATAATTAAATATTATCATACTTAAACCATACATCCATAACACATAGATATTACTCATATCTGGATTCTCAATCATCAAATAAAATATCAATAATCTTCATCCATAAGCAATGATTTATAAATCACAATCTATAATTAATTTAAAATGAATTAAATTAACCACTTCTATCCTTAATTAATTGAAAAAAAATTAAATTAATTACTTCATCTAAAAATCCTGCTTACACAACCATTAATTAATTATAAATCAAACTAATGATTCATTAAGTATTCATCTTAATTAAACACCTTTGATAAATCACTTTCTAATTACAATAAGTAGTTAGTCTTTATTTAATACCATAAATTAATTATTTTAAATCATTTATAGTTACTATCATTTAATTACTTCATTTATAATTGATTACATTTATTCTTAATTAATTACCACATTATTAATTATTTCTTCATTAACTAATTCTTAATTACATCATTAATTATATTAATTAATGATCTCTAATTCAGATTTAAATTTAATTACTTTATTTAATTTAGTTACATTAAGTGATTAATCTTTAATTGAACACAATCATTAATCACCTTTGATTAATATCAACCAGTAATTAACTACCCTTAATTACTTATATTAATTAATTATCCCATAATTAATTATCTCCATTAAGTAATCCCTTGATTAATTACAAAAGTAATTATCCAAATTACTTCATTTACAAATCATCTTGTATTAATCGCATCCAGTAATTATCATCTAATTACTTCCCTTAGTATTTATACTCTATTAATTACACTAAGTAATTAATCATATCAAATCCTCAAATGTTTTATTAAATTAATTAAACTAAATTAATCAACTTAAATTAATCATTTTATCAAAATTAATTACAAAAAGTAATTAATCTCTTAATTACTTTTATCAAGTAATTACACTTAACAATTTACAATAGATTATTTAAATTAATCTAATTTACTTAATTATCAAAATTTATCACATTAATTAAATAATTAATAATCCTTAGCTAACTAACTTCAATAATTAATAACATTACTTAATTCATTACTTAATTAATCTTTAATTATAAATTAATCTAAATTATTAATTTATAAATTGAATACACATGTTATTCCTTAATAAACTTATTCATTTAATCATTTAAATATCTTAACTATTCCTAAGATAATTTATCTCTTTATTAATGACTTCATTAATATTAATGTGTATTAGAACATTACATTTTAAATTTAAATTCAAAATTCCATTTTGAATTTTAATTTCAAAATGATTATTATTTAAACATTTATCAAAGTTAAATTCAATTTATAATTTGTAAATAACATTAACTACTTACATATGAACTTATATAAGAAAGGCCTTTAAATTCAACTGCTTGAATCATTATTTAAATTTAAATTTCCAAATACATTAATATTTAACTTGCAATTTCAAGTTAAAACAACTTATTTACTTCCATTCAAAAGAACTTTATAAAAAAAAATTCAAATAATTATTTGAAAACAAATTCTTTTTTTAAAACGAACTATTTGATTTAAACTTGCTTTATACATTTAGATTTTAGACTGATTTATTTTTCAGATTTGAATTCATTAGTTTAACTTTGAATTTAAAACTTGTGTTTTAACTTGCTTTTAAAATTTGGTTTTTTAATTCTTGATTTAAAATCCAAATTCATTTCTAAAAACTTAGATTCAAAAGTTCACTTGAATATATACTTTGAACTTTTAATTTTCAAATACAGTTTAAATTTTTGTTTCAGATTTTAAATTAAATAAAAAAAATCTGAAACAGCCTGGTTTTCCTTAAACCTGAAAACCCCACTTACATAATTTGAACTTTTATTACATCTCAGATTTGAGTTTAAAAATAAATTGAATTCAACTTCAAACTGGATTTTTGAACTTTGTTTAAATCTGGTTTACCAATCTAAGTTCATTTGAATTTGTTTAAAAACTCAAAACAACTCTACTACCAGGTTCTGTAGAACAGGAGCAGGACAATAGTCTCATGCCAGACCAAAAAAATGATTCGAGGCTGCACCATCCCTGCTTCGAGTCACGTACTCGAGTGACTCGAGTACTCCCCCAGCCCAAAAACCCTGCACCACCAACAATGCTTCAGCACTTCACTGGGCACGGTGCACGTGCACCGTGGTCCCATTCACCTCCGGCCATCCACACGAACCTCAACACGTCGCCGCCTACCACCAGAAATTACCACAACTGCCCAGAGCCACCACGGAAACAAGAAACGAAAACGAGTTCGAAACTCCACCTGGAAACAAAAATCAGGTTCCTCTCGAAACCTGTCAACACTTCTCCCCTCCTTCTCCGACCTCCAGAGAACCACCACTACCGGCAACGTTTTCGCCTTTCACCCCTCTACCAATCCCCAAACCCCCGTTGAACTCGATGCTCCATGGAGTTGGAAATGACTCAAACTACAACCCAGTCAAAAATTAGGTTTCCCCACTGAAATCGAAAGCCACCATCGCCACAGTGATTGATTGTGCCTCCGGCCATTTTTCATGGCCTCTCCGATCCCACATCTTCCTCCCGAGCGAATCCCAACCTCTCCGACCAAGTGTATTGCCCGAGACAACCCAAAATGCTCGAATTGATTAACCCAGTAAAGCATGTTCAAAGCTCAACCAAAAAATGTGATTTGAGTTTTAAAAATCATAATTTTGATTTAATAATCAGTTCATAAACTTGAATTGATAATTCAAGATATTTGAAAATGTCACCTGTATTAAATTTAAAATGTTCTTAAGGTTTTCAGAGCAGATCAACTTTGTTTAGCATGAATTCAATTTTAAAATTTACTTTATAATCAACAAAACATATTTTGTTGAAATGCTTTGTCCTAACAATCAATAGGTTGGGCAAATAATGATTTTTGAATTAACCCAGACTTTTGAAATTATAAACAGAGGCAACATCCAGATAATAGTATGCAGGCTTCATCTCATCAAAATATAGTGTAATGCATATACTTCCATAAAACTAAATTAAACTTAGGTTAATTTAAAATATGAAGTTACTCACAGCAAATGAAAAACAAGGCAAGTTTATAATGAAACAGTTTGGATTTGCAGGCTTGAAATATACCGAAATTTCATCTCACCAATACCCAAAGAAAAATGAATGTATAAATATTCACACAATATATATTTAAGCATCCAAATATTAGCATGCAACAGATTTTAAACTTAAGTAATTTTAAAAGTGTTACTCACCACAGGTTTTGAAAATGAATAGAGCACCCTTTTGTCTGAAACAGTTTGAACTTTAAAACTAAGAATTTGTTTGTTGTGAACTTCCTAAACTTTTTGCCTACCTTCAGTTGTAAATATTACTTGAGTTCGTATAAATGAAAATGTTTGCCATTGTTTCAGGTTGGATATGTTTAGTGAACGAACTAAAAATAAGAAGACGTGTATATAAAGAAGTTTAGAGGTAGGTGATAACTAGGTTAGCAAGTTTGCAGGTAAAACCTTATTATTATTATTTTTCCAGAGATTATGTTTTATTTGTATATGACAAGATTTTATATTAGGAGGCTGATTTGATCTTATACAACTCGAAATGACTATTGTTAGCTGCAAAGAAATGGTGTCATTTAATGCTAATGTACTTGTGTTCCCTACTTATCTAATTTTATCATTTCTTTTACCTGCATCTTATTTCTATTTTGCTTTGCTTTAGCTTGCTCTACAAACTACCTTATATGTTTAACATGCACAAAGAATTTTTACTTAGCTTTACATCTCTCTTACAAGCAACCTGCATATTTTATTTTATTTCTTACCTGAGTCATATTAACAGGTTACCTGCCCTTTATTTTTACTTTGCTTTGTTAACTCACTTTGCCATTTAAAACCTACAGGATACACATATACAAACCTGTTTTGTATTTATCTCATATACATATATAAAGAAGTTTATAGAGTATGCTTTTTATCCATAGCTATTTTATTTTATTTTGTTTTTTCTTTATGATTATGTTTTGAATATTTTATAAGATTTATTTTATCTTAACATACTAGAAGAATTTTATTTTATATTTCAAATCATAGCTTCCCAAAATATGTGTATATATATAAACATAAGTTTAAAATAACAAACCCTATTTATTTCAAATCCATTGTAAAGATATTACATTGTTAATATTGTTTAAATATAACTCATTATTACCTTAAAATAATTTATAAAAGGAATTATCACTTAATTACTTATTTTTATCAAGCTATACTAAAAAGAAAATAAAACAAATCTTTTTGTTAATAAATTTAAAACTTAAACTTAAGCTAGAATAAATTCAAATTATTAAACATTTATTTTAAGTATTTAAAACCATATAGATATTTATTCAATAGTTTAATACTAAATTAAATCAAATTTCCAAGTTATCAGAAATAAAATCAGAAAACATGTCTTTATTTATTAATTTTAAACAGAGCTTATCTATTTATAATATATACAATTATATACATATATACATTATAAATAGAAACTATTTAAATTAGCTTTTTAAAAAGAAAAATTATCAGCTAAATATTTATTTAGAGGAAGATTATTTAAATCAATTTAAATCTTATTAATAATTATTATCAAATTAATTTAATTTTTACACAGACTATCAAATTTATATTGCCAAAATTTCTGGGATATCACATTCCCGATATTATTTATTTCCACTGAAAGTCTGCCGAGTTCAAATACTTTAAAATAATTCTAATCACTTATCCAAATTATACTTGGAAATACTTAGAATAAAAACTATTTTAAAACACTTGCTTAAAAATTTGTTATGAAAATAATATACTGATATCTTATATGAAACTTCAAGTCCAAACCAATTTTAGAATAAAATTAGTAGATAAGGTATAAATATTTAAATAACCTTTCTAAAACAAATATTATTTAAATCTTTAACTCATTACCTCCATAAATAATTAAGTTAACCATTACTTTAAAGATTCACAAAATTACTTAAGAACTCATTTCTCCAAAATATTCTTTTAAAACCAACTCTGGAACTTTTAATTTATACTTGAAAGCTACTTTGAAAACATAATCGGCTTTCCAGGGAAAATACGCTTTCTATTTCAAAATGGTCCATTTAAACCAATTAATAAACCCTTCTCGATTTATTTTAAATTTACGTTCCAAATTCGTAAATTCCTTTCCACACTTTTAAAAATAACCCAATGTTTATTTTCAAAACAAAATTCCCTTTCCTTTACAAATTCCCATTGTGAATTTACATTTTCAAATATCAACCGATATACGATTTTCCAATCGATTCCCAAATATCACTTTCAACACCAAATAAATTTTCAAATTCATTTTCAAGTTTATTTCAAATACCAAATCAATTTCTAAATTCATTTCCAACACCAAATCAAATTTTCAAATTGATTTCCCAAAGATTTATTTTCAAACACCAAATCAATTTTAAATTGATTTCCCAAATTTATTTTCAAATACCAAATCAATTTCAAATCAATATCCCAAATATATTTTCTTTTAAAATAAATTTCTTTCTTCCAAACTATTTAAAAATCCATTTTTAAACAAATTCTTCAACTATTTAGCAATATTGCTCAAAATCCATTAATTAAAATCTTTTCCCATAATTTGGAATTTATCCAATAGGATTTCAAAAATAAAACTTTATCCTTTTAAAATTCCTTCTTTTAAATTTATCCCATTCTCAAAAATAAATTTTACTATAAATTTATACTTAAATTTCAAAAAATCCAACTTCATCTATTTCTAGTACCCTACAATACCAAAAATATATTCAGCTAAATTTTAGCCTACAATAATTTCAATTACAATATAATCACACAGAGATTATCAACACACAACATATGAAACAAATTCAATATTTGAGGAATCCAGTTGGAGCCCTCCAAACAGATTTCCTTCATCCACAGATGTTAGCACAACAATTAAATACCCATTCCACTTCGAAGTAGAATATCGCGGAATATGGGATTTATAAAATATAATCTGCTATTATGCGGTGCATAGGGTCTCATCCGCTATATAATGCGGGAAATCAACAACTCCAAATAAACATATAATACCAATTCCACTTCGAGGCGGAATATCACGGTATATTGGTTCAAATATAATATTATCCGCTATTATGCGGCGCATAGGGTCTATTTCGATCCAATTGACAATAATAATCATCCAAGCACACAATCAATAATTCTAAATCTATTTATTTAAAATTAACCAAGCATCAATTTCTTTGAGTAAGAAGTTCTCACCTTGCTTTTATTTTGCAATCCATTCTCATTGCGACTTGATTTCATGATTTTGACGTTATATAAGCAATTATACAATTTATTATTATACGAACCAATCGAACAAGTAAATTTTCATTTTATAAATTTATTTAACTAAGAATTTTATTTTAAACTCATTCTCCTTTAATAGAATTAATCACCATAGTTCATTATTTTTAACATAACTTAGTAAATCAAAATATATGGATGCATATTTATTTTCTTTTGAAACCCGCACTTATAAAATTAGTTTATACGGATAAAATCTATTCTTTCACCAAAAATAAACTTATAAAATAAAAATGGATATTTGTAAAAATTCCTACATATATATGCTTATAGAAATAATTTATAGAACTAAAAATCAAACTTTTTATATAAATTCATACCCTAAAATTTTTCTTCTGTTATATATATATATATATATATATATATATATATATATATATATATATATGCTTCTCTGTAAAAAAAATTCTCTTTCTTGTTTGAACCCTTTATATTTTCCTACAAATAAAAATAATTTTTTTCTCTATTGTAAATATTTCCTATACCTACTTATTTTAATTAAAAAATGAATTACCTCACAGGAGGAAAAAATGCAAACCCAGATAACCTCTGGACACGCTTTGGCATTCCTCGATCGTGCCACCACCCACGGCCTTACGCGCGCAAGCTATGCGACGACACTATCTCACAGACCATCGCGAACGAGCGCCACTGCATACCACTGCGTCACCGAAGATCGCGATGCCCAAAATTTTGCGAAGCTCTAGCCAAAGCGATCCCTTAGCCGCGACCCATCTCCACCATCTCAAACTCGAGAAACCCTACGCGAGCTGCCGCCATTTGTACTGCCAATGTCGCCACCCCCTTGACAAACGAATACGAACTCGCGTCCTCACAACCCACTCCAATTTCGCGACCACGCGTGTGATGTCCCGAAAATTTAGGCAATAATTATTTATAATTTCATTGATAATTATTTTAAATTGTGAAATATTGATTTCATAAATTAATTCAAACTGAAATTTTCTTTTGAAAATTTATAATTATTTAGTTTGTTAATGATATTGCTTTCAAAGTTAAAAATATTTAAATGATAAATTTATCTTTCTAAATTGATTTAAAAATATTTTATTTATAATGTATAAATGTTTATACATTGTAAATAGAGGATTTGGTTTTAATTTTCATTTATATTTAATAAAAGATATTTTCTTATTATTATATAAATGTATAATTGATTAAATTGATTTAAACTAATTTAAATTAGTATTGTAAACTTTTCTAAAGTTTGTTTTAAAGATCTATATTATAATTTTCATAGAAAGTAAATAAGCATTTATTTTTTTTATAAAAATAAATATGGTTTAAATTCCATTTTATAATAAAGGTTTATTTTGTTTTGTTTTATTTTATAATTGCTTTTCTTTTGAAATTTAGTTTATAAAGAATATTATTTTAAAAAAATAATTAAATAAACATTTAAAATGTATAGTTTTATAAAGAAGTGTATATGTATGTATTTAAAAGCTATTGTTAGTAAAACATTTGAAAATATGCTTAAATAAATTTGAAATGGCTTAAGATAATTCAAATACGTATATAAATTTACGAATTCTCTTTTAAATATTGAAATATGTATATGTGTTAAAATCTTAAGACATAAAGAGACACTTGTAATCACCTAACAAATCAATACAACAAGTGTCAAGCAAATTCATTTTTGAATTTTAATTATATTGACAACAAAACATAGCTTAAGCATTTTGTTAAAAACATTCTCTTCAAAATTGAAAACCTGAATCATATTTCAGTAAATCAAAACCCCTCAAAACAAAAGCATGTTAAAATCTGCAAATAACCAATCAAATCCAGAAAACCAATCTTCAAACTTCAATCAAGTCTGCATACTATTTTTCAACAATTTCATATCTATAAGTTAAAATCTGCAAATCTAAGCAATAAGAAGGGTCTGCAAGCATTATCATCTGCAAGCATCTTCAACATGTTAAGCAACTTCAACTTCAAAATACAAGCCAGGATCTACATGCATTTCAATATGCATTTCTGGAAAATGGAATCTGCCTAAGCTTGTGCTCTTCATCAAATTGTTTTCTGCATTCTTCAAATTTTAATAAGGTGAGTAAACTTCTTGTTTTAAAAACAGATTCTTCCTTTAAATTAAATGCTTAAGTGATATACTAAAACTCAAGTTCAACAAAACTGTCATGTAAAATCAAATTAAACTGCTATGATTTGAAACTGCAGCACCTTCATTTTTGATAAATAACTTCACAATTGAAAATTGTTTTAAATAATCTGTGCATGTGTCTGATAAAAGTAAGCTTGTTGGATTGATCTTGTGTTGTGATGATGTTTTGTGTATACATATGTAAATATGTATATGTGTGTAGCTGATGAATCTGCATACTTGTTTGTCTTATTTTTATATTTTTTTACTAAGATTTTAAAAAGAGAAAACCTTTATCTCTGAGTTTAATTCTCTGTTAGGATTGATAAGTAAAAAATATTTGTTTGTTGAGTATAAATTCAAGTTTACAAATTATATTTAAGATAAATAAATTCTGTGTCTCTGTTATAAGAAATTCAGTATTGGTTTTTTTTTAAAAAAAAATCAACATCATAAATTGTTTAAAACAAGATTTTAACATGAATATATGTTAGAAATCAGAAAGTATAAACAAGTTACATTTTTTAGTTGACTGTGTAGGTTAGCATTTCTGTTTCAAAACAGAAATAGGAAAATTTGAAATTTGTCTGTAGGCTAGTGTATTTAGAGGTTAAGGTGCCTACTTTAGTGGAGTTTTTATGTAAGTATGTAGGGGAAATTGTCAGTAGTTTATGACAGTAGAGGTTGTGATATGAATTGAGTGTTCCAGGTTTTCAAAACCACTGTTTTAAGTATTGCAGTATTGAAGTTGTGAAGGTCTCTACCTTCTCTTTGTTGCATCGAGTAGGAGGGGAATTCGGGATGTTGTAGAGGGGTTGTAGATGAGTCATTAGCCAGAGTTGTAAGTGGTCTGGTGATCGGTGATGGGATTGCAAGATGATGACAGGTTCGGGTAGTTGAAGTCTGGAGAACTTCTGTAGTGCAGGGTTTCTACTCGAAGTAATCATCAGGGTTATGTGCTTCTGACTCGAAGCAGAAGATAGATGGACTCGAAGTAAAATTATGGGGCACTCGGGTAAACATGATTGCAGAGTAAACCAGAGAGTTATAGTTTTTTTTAAATTTTGAATGGAATTCAAATTCTAGTGCAGGGTTGGATTTAAGTGAAAGTTAAAACTGAATTCAAATAATGTTTGAAATTCAAGTTTTTTTTTTAAAAAATGAAATAAATTAAATTTAAACAAGTTTTAAATTTGGTTTTAAATCAATATTAAAAATAGTTTTAGGTTTTAGAATCTGTAGTTTTGCAGTTTTTAATAAATGTTGATTGAGATTCAAATTCTAGTGCAAATTTTTGATTCAAGTATAAGGTTGAACTGAATTCAAATGAATTTTGAGTTCAAGGTTTTGTTAAAAAAAAAATTAAATTTAAACAAGTTTAAATTCTGTTTAAATCAAGATTTTGAAAACAGTTTCAGGTTTTAAACTTGAAATTTGTTTTGCAGTTTTTAAAATGATTGAATGAAATTCAATTTATTGCAGGAATTGATTCAAGTGTAACTTGAATCTGAATTCAAATTTAATTTTGAATTCAAAGTTTTTAAAAACGAGAATCTTAAATTTAAACAAGATTTAAATCTAGTTTTAAATCAAGAACTCAAACAGTTTACAGGTTGCCCTTAAAACCAGATTTTTGATTCAATCAGGTTTTTGTATGTTTTAATTTTTGAACAGATTTAAATGTTATAAGCAAGTTTTAAATGTGTTTTGAAATCAAGTTAAAAACAGTTTTCAAATTTATTTTGAAAACCAGTTTTGATTTCAAACAGTTTATAAATTTAAAGAAAAAAATGATGAACATATTCAAATGTTTTAAAGATAGATTTGAAAAAAAAAAAAAAATTGATTTCAAGTGAGTTTTAAAACTTGAAATAAATTTGTTTTATTTAGTATTTGGATTAAAATATGAAGTGTTTAATTTAAATTTGGAAATTTAAAAAATCAACTTATTTTCAATGCTTAATTTATTTTAATCAAGTAAATTATGTAAATCTTTCTTTTATTTTTAAGTAATGAATGTTGTTTAAATATTCATTTCTATTTTAAGGTTTATAATTATTTTTGGAATTAATGTTTAAACAATTAAACATTTGAATCTTTAAATAAATTAGAATTTGAATTTAATTTTTAGAAATGTATTGTTTTAATACATTTCGAATTTAAATGTGTCATTTGATAAGTAATCTAAATTATTTTGAAAATATTTAAAATAATTAAGGATTTTACTTAATTATTTGATTTTTAAATAATGATTCAGATTAATATTAAGTAGAAAGGATTTATTGATAATTAATCTAACTCAAATTTTCTTAAGTATGTAATTATGGAAATGTTGTTAATTAATAATTGGTGATAATTATCTAGGGATGATTTAGTAATGTAATTAATTCTGGTAATTAACTAGATTAATTAATTGAATATAATTAATTGTTAAAATAATTAAGGATTTAATTACTTGTTGTAATTAATTTAATATTTTGATTTAATTAAGTTAATTAATTTAGTTTAATTAATTTAAATAAATCATTTGATGATTTAAGTGTAATTACTTAATGTAATTAATGAAGCAGGATTACTTAGAGAGGTAATAATGATAATTACTGGAATGTAATTAGTAATTTGGATAATTACTTCTGTAATTAATTAAGGAATTAATTAATGATTGATTATTGGTTAATTAATTCATATATGAGTAATAAAAGATAGTTAATTACTTAATTTAATATTAATCAAGGTGATTAATAATTAGGTTAATTTCTAAATGTAAATAAATTTTAATTCATTTAAATATTAAAGATCATTAATTATTATAATTAATGATGTAATTAATGATTGTTTAATTAAGTAATAATTAATTAAATAAGTGATTAATTAATTGTAATTAATTAAGGATAAATATAATTAATTATAATTAATGAATGAACGAGTAATTAAATGTTAACTACTTATGATTAAGGTTAATTAAATTTATGAGATTAATTAATTAAAGACTAATTACTCATTGTAATTAGTGAATGATTAATCAAGGTTGTTTGATCAAGTTAAATACTTAGTGATTAATTAATTAACTGGGTTAATTAATTAATGGATGTTAAGCAGGATTTAAATGAGTAATTAATTTAATTTAATTTAAATTAATTAGAGATGGTTGTAATTAATTTAATTCATTTTAAATTAATTATAGTTAATGGTTAATAAATCATTGCTTGCGGATGTTATTGATTGAATGTTGTGATCTTAGTAATGAGATGAGCCGTATCTATATGATATGAAAGCTTGGTTTAGGTACGATGGTTTGTGATGAATTATTTGGTTGAGATGATTATCTATTTATGGATGATACGGATTATCTGCTATGTTATGAATGTGATTATCTATTGTGATATATAATTTATCTATCTTTGTGAATTAGATAATAATTGAAATAAGTTATTTGTTAAAACCCTTAAGTACAACTTGGAAATTAAAATGGCGTTTGGTTTCGGTGAGACCGGGATCGGGTTTCCATATTTGGATATCCAAAAACCACATCGATTCCAATTAACGTTAGGTCATTAATCCAAGTGGAGCAAGTGAAGACTCGAGGTGTAGGGGCTATACGTCAGTATAACTCTGTGGGTGATTCCGTAATGAGTTTGACAGAATAGTACTTATAGGTTCGAGATGTTGATTTAGAGTGCAAGGGTTATCGTCGTTAACTCTGAGGGTGATTCCAATACGAGTGTAACGAGATAATGTCTTCGGTTTCGTTCGAACCCGGAACGAACTTGTATGGATTGAATGCTTTCAGAACATCGTCAGGTGGACGATGAGCATTCTAAGATTTGATATGTTCTATAAAGGTAATCGTAACCTCAAGCCTCATCAACCGGGAATGGCTAAAACAGGGGAGGTGCAGCAAGGCTTCGTGGGTAGCACCCACTTGAGAGCAAGATTTTCTCCTGTCTAGAGGTCCCTTTTTATTCGTCTTAGTGGGCAGTTGTTAGCGCGCGCTAACTGCGGGGTTGTCTTGTTCGGAACTATTCATTAATTTATGGGTCCGGCCTTGTTTAGCAGGGGATTGGGAGTAATCCTTGTTACGTTGATCTAGGCCACGTACTGTGACGGGCGGTACCCCAGTAGCCATGCCATTGATGGAATGCATAATCCAATAAGTGCCTGTACGGTTTTGATTGTGCCCAACTATGTTGGAACGTGAGATGTAAGAATTCCAGCTATTTCTGTATTTTATTTTGAAAACCCTAGACAATATTATAATATCACTGGATTTCCTATCAAATGTTTTGGTTAGCGTAAGGTAAAAACTTTTCCATGTTTATGTGTGGGAAGTCTTACGTGATACCTTTTGTTTTTAAAGGATTTTCTAAAGTTAAGCAACTTTTATCCCCGTTTACTCACACCTGACCCCTGTCTGACCTGAGTGTTTATTTTCTGTTTATTAAACTCTTGGGTACTCATATTACGTATGAGTAGTCAAGTGTTTCAGGATTGCTTTGACGAGTTCTGGAGAAGATAATGGAGCAGGAGGCTTCAGCGTGTAGATATATTTGGTAGTTCCGCTGTGTTTGAGTTGAGTCTATTTCTCTGATATACTTGGATTGTAATTGCTAGACAGATGTTTATAACTGTCTATTTTTTGTTGTACTAGCTGTTTGACACTGATGTATATGATACTAGGTAAAGGTTTATGTGATATATTGTAAATTATTCGATTCCGCTGTAAGATTCTGATGTTGTCTGTTCTTTCTTTCCTTTCTTTTCTCTTTTCTATCCCTTTCTTTCTTCTTAACGATGCAACTTTCTGGAGTGTGGAAGTTGGGTCGTTACATTGTGGTGTCAGAGCATTAGGTCGAGTGAATACCTAGGCTCTGTAGTGGTGTTTTCTTGAGAGACCGTATTTGTAATTTTTAATATATATATTTCTGCCAATTTGTTGGGTTACCTGTTCAGGTTTTCCAACATAAGTAATAAAGGTAGAAAGGGTAGTGGTGTGTGTAACACAACTACCAATTGTTAGAGTTCGAGTTGTTTGAGGTTGGTAGTGGACTACTAGGGCAGTATTGGGTATCTTGAGTAGTTTTGCAGTTTGGTGAGAAAGATTTCACTAATCTCTGAAGGAAATCTTTTTAAGATTTGGAGTTTATTTTGGATTGTAAGCTTGGTTGCACTCATGTGAGTTGTTTTTCTTGAGTTTGGATCAGTTGGGAGTTCTGAAGCCTGCATTGGTATTTTGGTAACCTTATGAAGGAGTTCTGTCTATATTTGAGTTTGAGACTCAGTTTGGCAGAGTGTTTTGAGCTTGGTTTGGGAGCGAGTTTCCTAAGAGATATCTGTCTTTCTGGAAGGCTCTATTATGGAAGAGGCTGGTGTAGCTTTGAGGTTTGATGAGCTTTTGGATAAGGAAGTTTTTGGCAGTAGTAGCAACAGTGGGTGGCCTGTTCTTTGGTGGTTCAGAAATCTCTATGATTCTTCTGTCAGTAGTCCACGCAGATGGTGGAGCTTGTCCATTTCTTCTGGAAGCTCAGTTGGGTGTGATGTTAGTGGTTAAGGGGTGGACCACTAGTTTCTTCTTTTGAAGGCTTTAGCTGTTCTGATTGTTGAAGTGAGAACGATTTCTTGGAGTCTGAATTGAGTAGAATCGCAAAAGTGACTTGCGATGGTTCGGAAGTTCTCTGAGTGATCTTTGTTTGGATTAAAGCATCTTTAGAGGATGTTTGAGTTATTGAAGTGGTATTTTCTAGATATCTTCGAAGGAGTTGAGATTTGCATCCGCATTGAGAGATTGAGATCTGTTTCGACTTGATTCTTGGAGCCTTACCGGTGATTCAGCATTGTAGGAGATTCTTTGAGTGTGATCTGTTTAAGTTGGAAGGATTTATCGGATCTGTTTCCCGGTTAAATTTTTGATGTGTGTTGTGACCGAATCGGATAGGTCACTGAGATTTATGGAATTTGATGAACAATATTCCGGGATAAGTTGATCAAGTTTATACTTGTGTTCATCAACAGCATTCTTAAATCAGAGTTGCGTAGTGGAAGCATGGTGGCAGCTATTCCAGAATAGGAACACCCGATTCTTTGGGAATTTGAGTTTTGTCTTGGATCAGAGGACTTCTACAGGAATTCATTTCGGATCTGGAAGCTTAGATGTTTGTGCACCTTTCTGTTTCAGAATAGGAGTAGTAGGTTGGAAGTCTTCTGATGCTTGTGTAATTGAGTTGTGAGGTGGATTTTGTTTGATCTAGAAGTTGAAAGCAACCCAGGATCGACAGGAGAGATTTCCAGATATGAGTATTGGATCTTTTTGTTTTCTCTTAAGAGTTAAGTGTTTGTTCTACAAGATAGAAATTCCAGTTCAGATGGTTGGAATTTTTTTGTTTTCACGTATCTCTGAGGGAGTAGTGTATGGTTTATCACTGGTTTAAGAATCAGTAATTCTATGACATTTGGGAGTTGATCAGGACTTGTCTGTAGTCCTGTATTCTGTTTACATTTGTAGATCTAGATATCCAGGAGCTCTAGATCTGAGTGGTGTAGCTAGTTTAGATTCTGTAGGGCGAGTGTCCCGGTGTTCGTACTTGGGAGACTCTAGGGAATCCTATCCAGAATTTTGTCTGGATAGATAGAATTGTTTGTTTGAATTGGTTGTTATGGTTGCTAGCATTTGGTTGATAGTATATGTTTGATTTTTTTTAAAATTCAAAATCTGTATGGGATTATTAAATTACCTTTGCTTTTAAATTTCGTGGATGAAATTCTTTTAAGGGAGAAGGAATGTGATGTCCCGAAAATTTAGGCAATAATTATTTAATAATTTCATTGATAATTATTTTAAATTGTGAAATATTGATTTCATAAATTAATTCAAACTGAAATTTTCTTTTGAAAATTTATAATTATTTAGTTTGTTAATGATATTGTTTTCAAAATTAAAAATATTTAAATGATAAATTTATCTTTCTAAATTGATTTAAAAATATTTTATTTATAATGTATAAATGTTTATACATTGTAAATAGAGGATTTGGTTTTAATTTTCATTTATATTTAATAAAAGATATTTTATTATTATTATATAAATGTATAATTGATTAAATTGATTTAAACTAATTTAAATTAGTATTGTAAACTTTTCTAAAGTTTGTTTTAAAGATCTATCTTATAATTTTCATAGAAAGTAAATAAGCATTTATTTTGTTTATAAAAATAAATATAGTTTAAATTCCATTTTATAATAAAGGTTTATTTTGTTTTGTTTTATTTTATAATTGCTTTTCTTTTGAAATTTAGTTTATAAAGAATATTATTTTAAAAAATTAATTAAACAAACATTTAAAATGTATAGTTTTATAAAGAAGTGTATATGTATGTATTTAAAAGCTAATGTTAATAAAATATTTGAAAATATGCTTAAATAAATTTGAAATGGCTTAAGATAATTCAAATACATATATAAATTTAGGAATTCTCTTTTAAATATTGAAATATGTATATGTGTTAAAATCTTAAAACTTAAAGAGACACTTGTAATCACCTAACAAATCAATACAACAAGTGTCAAGCAAATTCAATTTTGAATTTTAATTATATTGAAAATAAAACATAGCTTAAGCATTTTGTTAAAAACATTCTCTTCAAAATTGAAAACCTGAATCATATTTTAGTAAATCAAAACCCCTCAAAAAAAAAGCATGTTAAAATCTGCAAATAACCAATCAAATCAAGAAAACCAATCTTCAAACTTCAATCAAGTTGGCATACTATATTTCAACAATTTCATATCTATAAGTTAAAATCTGCAAATCTGAGCAATAAGAAGGGTCTGCAAGCATTATCATCTGCAAGCATCTTCAACATGTTAAGCAACTTCAACTTCAAAATACAAGCCAGGATCAACATGCATTTCAATATGCATTTCTGGAAAATGGAATCTGCCTAAGCTTGTGCTCTTCATCAAATTGTTTTCTGCATTCTTCAAATTTTAATAAGGTGAGTAAACTTCTTCTTTTAAAAACAGATTCTTCCTTTAAATTAAATGCTTAAGTGATATACTAAAACTCAAGTTCAACAAAACTGTCATGTAAAATCAAATTAAACTACTATGATTTTAAACTGCAGCACCTTCATTTTTGATAAATAACTTCACAATTGAAAATTGTTTTAAATAATCTGTGCATGTGTCTGATAAAAGTAAGCTTGTTGGACTGATCTTGTGTTGTGATGATGTTTTGTGTATACATATGTAAATATGTATATGTGTGTAGCTGATGAATCTGCATACCTGTTTGTCTTATTTTTATATTTTTTTACTAAGATTTTAAAAAGAGAAAACCTTTATCTCTGAGTTTAATTCTCTGTTAGGATTGATAAGTAAAAAATATTTGTTTGTTGAGTATAAATTCAAGTTTACAAATTATATTTAAGATAAATAAATTCTGTGTCTCTGTTATAAGAAATACAGTATTAGTTTTTTTTTTTAAAAAAATCAACATCATAAATTGTTTAAAACAAGATTTTAACATGAATATATGTTAGAAATCAGAAAGTATAAACAAGTTACATTTTTTAGTTGACTTTGTAGGTTAGCATTTCTGTTTCAAAACAGAAATAGGAAAATTTGAAATTTGTCTGTAGGCTAGTGTATTTAGAGGTTAAGGTGCCTACTTTAGTGGAGTTTTTATGTAAGTATGTAGGGGAAATTGTCAGTAGTTTATGACAGTGGAGGTGGTGATATGAATTGAGTGTTCCAGGTTTTCAAAACCACTGTTTTAAGTATTGTAGTATTGAAGTTGTGAAGGTTTCTACCTTCTCTTTGTTGCATCGAGTAGGAGGGGAATTCGGGATGTTGTAGAGGGGTTGTAGATGAGTCATTAGCCGGAGTTGTAAGTGGTCTGGTGATCGGTGATGGGATTGCAAGATGATGACAGGTTCGGGTAGTTGAAGTCTGGAGAACTTCTGTAGTGCAGGGTTTCTACTCGAAGTAATCATCAGGGTTATGTGCTTCTTACTCGAAGCAGAAGATAGATGGACTCGAAGTAAAATTATGGGGCACTCGGGTAAACATGATTGCAGAGTAAACCAGAGAGTTATAGTTTTTTTTAAATTTTGAATGGAATTCAAATTCTAGTGCAGGGTTGGATTTAAGTGAAAGTTAAAACTGAATTCAAATAATGTTTGAAATTCAAGTTTTTTTTTTAAAAAATGAAATAAATTAAATTTAAACAAGTTTTAAATTTGGTTTTAAATCAATATTAAAAATAGTTTTAGGTTTTAGAATCTGTAGTTTTGCAGTTTTTAATAAATGTTGATTGAGATTCAAATTCTAGTGCAAATTTTTGATTCAAGTATAAGGTTGAACTGAATTCAAATGAATTTTGGGTTCAAGGTTTTGTTAAAAAAAAAAAATTAAATTTAAACAAGTTTAAATTCTGTTTAAATCAAGATTTTAAAAACAGTTTCAGGTTTTAAACTTGAAAGTTGTTTTGCAGTTTTTAAAATGATTGAATGAAATTCAATTTATTGCAGGAATTGATTCAAGTGTAACTTGAATCTGAATTCAAATTTAATTTTGAATTCAAAGTTTTTAAAAACGAGAATCTTAAATTTAAACAAGATTTAAATCTAGTTTTAAATCAAGAACTAAAACAGTTTACAGGTTGCCCTTAAAACCAGATTTTTGATTCAATCAGGTTTTTGTAAGTTTTAGTTTTTGAACAGATTTAAATGTTATAAGCAAGTTTTAAATGTGTTTTGAAATCAAGTTAAAAACAGTTTTCAAATTTATTTTGAAAACCAGTTTTGATTTCAAACAGTTTATAAATTTAAAGAAAAAAATGATGAACATATTCAAATGTTTTAAAGATAGATTTGAAAAAAAAAAAAAAAATTGATTTCAAGTGAGTTTTAAAACTTGAAATAAATTTGTTTTATTTAGTATTTGGATTAAAATATGAAGTGTTTAATTTAAATTTGGAAATTTAAAAAATCAACTTATTTTCAATGCTTAATTTATTTTAATCAAGTAAATTATGTAAATCTTTCTTTTATTTTTAAGTAATGAATGTTGTTTAAATATTCATTTCTATTTTAAGGTTTATAATTATTTTTGGAATTAATGTTTAAACAATTAAACATTTGAATCTTTAAATAAATTAGAATTTGAATTTAATTTTTAGAAATGTATTGTTTTAATACATTTCGAATTTAAATGTGTCATTTGATAAGTAATCTAAATTATTTTGAAAATATTTAAAATAATTAAGGATTTTACTTAATTATTTGATTTTTAAATAATGATTCAGATTAATATTAAGTAGAAAGGATTTATTGATAATTAATCTAACTCAAATTTTCTTAAGTATGTAATTATGGAAATGTTGTTAATTAATAATTGGTGATAATTATCTAGGGATAATTTAGTAATGTAATTAATTCTGGTAATTAACTAGATTAATTAATTGAATATAATTAATTGTTAAAGTAATTAAGGAATTAATTACTTATTGTAATTAATTTAATATTGTGATTTAATTAAGTTAATTAATTTAGTTTAATTAATTTAAATAAATCATTTGATGATTTAAGTGTAATTACTTAATGTAATTAATGGAGCAGGATTACTTAGAGAGGTAATAATGATAATTACTGGAATGTAATTAGTAATTTGGATAATTACTTCTGTAATTAATTAAGGAATTAATTAATGATTGATTATTGGTTAATTAATTCATATATGAGTAATAAAAGATAGTTAATTACTTAATTTAATATTAATCAAGGTGATTAATAATTAGGTTAATTTCTAAATGTAAATAAATTTTAATTCATTTAAATATTAAAGATCATTAATTATTATAATTAATGATGTAATTAAGGATTGTTTAATTAAGTAATAATTAATTAAATAAGTGATTAATTAATTGTAATTAATTAAGGATAAATATAATTAATTATAATTAATGAATGAATGAGTAATTAAATGTTAACTACTTATGATTAAGGTTAATTAAATTTATGAGATTAATTAATTAAAGACTAATTACTCATTGTAATTAGTGAATGATTAATCAAGGTTGTTTGATCAAGTTAAATACTTAGTGATTAATTAATTAACTGGGTTAATTAATTAATGGATGTTAAGCAGGATTTAAATGAGTAATTAATTTAATTTAATTTAAATTAATTAGAGATGGTTGTAACTAAATTAATTCATTTTAAATTAATTATAGTTAATGGTTAATAAATCATTGCTTGCGGATGTTATTGATTGAATGTTGTGATCTTAGTAATGAGATGAGCCGTATCTATATGATATGAAAGCTTGGTTTAGGTACGATGGTTTGTGATGGATTATTTGGTTGAGATGATTATCTACTTATGGATGATACGGATTATCTGCTATGTTATGAATGTGATTATCTATTGTGATATACAATTTATCTATCTTTGTGAATTAGATAATAATTGAAATAAGTTATTTGTTAAAACCCTTAAGTACAACTTGGAAATTAAAATGGCGTTTGGTTTCGGTGAGACCGGGATCGGGTTTCCATATTTGGATATCCAAAAACCACATCGATTCCAATTAACGTTAGGTCGTTAATCCAAGTGGAGCAAGTGAAGACTCGAGGTGTAGGGGCTATACGTCAGCATAACTCTGTGGGTGATTCCGTAATGAGTTTGACAGAATAGTACTTATAGGTTCGAGATGTTGATTTAGAGTGCAAGGGTTATCGTCGTTAACTCTGAGGGTGATTCCAATACGAGTGTAACGAGATAATGTCTTCGGTTTCGTTCGAACCCGGAACGAACTTGTATGGATTGAATGCTTTCAGAACATCGTCAGGTGGACGATGAGCATTCTAAGATTTGATATGTTCTATAAAGGTAATCGTAACCTCAAGCCTCATCAACCGGGAATGGCTAAAACAGGGGAGGTGCAGCAAGGCTTCGTGGGTAGCACCCACTTGAGAGCAAGATTTTCTCCTGTCTAGAGGTCCCTTTTTATTCGTCTTAGTGGGCAGTTGTTAGCGCGCGCTTACTGCGGGGTTGTCTTGTTCGGAACTATTCATTAAGTTATGGGTCCGGCCTTGTTTAGCAGGGGATTGGGAGTAATCCTCGTTACGTTGATCTAGGCCACGTACTGTGACGGGCGGTACCCCAGTAGCCACGCCATTGATGGAATGCATAATCCAATAAGTGCCTGTACGGTTTTGATTGTGCCCAACTATGTTGGAACGTGAGATGTAAGAATTCCAGCTATTTCTGTATTTTATTTTGAAAACCCTAGACAATATTATAATATCACTGGATTTCCTATCAAATGTTTTGGTTAGCGTAAGGTAAAAACTTTTCCATGTTTATGTGTGGGAAGTCTTACGTGATACCTTTTTTTTTTAAAGGATTTTCTAAAGTTAAGCAACTTTTATCCCCGTTTACTCACACCTAACCCCTGTCTGACCTGAGTGTTTATTTTCTGTTTATTAAACTCTTGGGTACTCATATTACGTATGAGTAGTCAAGTGTTTCAGGATTGCTTTGACGAGTTCTGGAGAAGATAATGGAGCAGGAGGCTTCAGCGTGTAGATATATTTGGTAGTTCCGCTGTGTTTGAGTTGAGTCTATTTCTCTGATATGCTTGGATTGTAATTGCTAGACAGATGTTTATTACTGTCTATTTTTTGTTGTACTAGCTGTTTGACACTATGTATATGATACTAGGTAAAGGTTTATGTGATATATTGTAAATTATTCGATTCCGCTGTGAGATTCTGATGTTGTCTGTTCTTTATTTCCTTTCTTTTCTCTTTTCTATCCCTTTCTTTCTTCTTAACGATGCAACTTTCTGGAGTGTGGAAGTTGGGTCGTTACATTGTGGTGTCAGAGCATTAGGTCGAGTGAATACCTAGGCTCTGTAGTGGTGTTTTCTTGAGAGACCGTATTTGTAATTTTTAATATATATATTTCTGCCAATTTGTTGGGTTACCTGTTCAGGTTTTCCAACATAAGTAATAAAGGTAGAAAGGGTAGTGGTGTGTGTAACACAACTACCAATTGTTAGAGTTCGAGTTGTTTGAGGTTGGTAGTGGACTACTAGGGCAGTATTGGGTATCTTGAGTAGTTTTGCAGTTTGGTGAGAAAGATTTCACTAATCTCTGAAGGAAATCTTTTTAAGATTTGGAGTTTATTTTGGATTGTAAGCTTGGTTGCACTCATGTGAGTTGTTTTTCTTGAGTTTGGATCAGTTGGGAGTTCTGAAGCCTGCATTGGTATTTTGGTAACCTTATGAAGGAGTTCTGTCTATATTTGAGTTTGAGACTCAGTTTGGCAGAGTGTTTTGAGCTTGGTTTGGGAGCGAGTTTCCTAAGAGATATCTGTCTTTCTGGAAGGCTCTATTATGGAAGAGGCTGGTGTAGCTTTGAGGTTTGATGAGCTTTTGGATAAGGAAGTTTTTGGCAGTAGTAGCAACAGTGGGTGGCCTGTTCTTTGGTGGTTCAGAAATCTCTATGATTCTTCTGTCAGTAGTCCACGCAGATGGTGGAGCTTGTCCATTTCTTCTGGAAGCTCAGTTGGGTGTGATGTTAGTGGTTAAGGGGTGGACCACTAGTTTCTTCTTTTGAAGGCTTTAGCTGTTCTGATTGTTGAAGTAAGAACGATTTCTTGGAGTCTGAATTGAGTGGAATCGCAAAAGTGACTTGCGATGGTTCGGAAGTTCTCTGAGTGATCTTTGTTTGGATTAAAGCATCTTTAGAGGATGTTTGAGTTATTGAAGTGGTATTTTCTAGATATCTTCGAAGGAGTTGAGATTTGCATCCGCATTGAGAGATTGAGATCTGTTTCGACTTGATTCTTGGAGCCTTACCGGTGATTCAGCATTGTAGGAGATTCTTTGAGTGTGATTTGTTTAAGTTGGAAGGATTTATCAGATCTGTTTCCTGGTTAAATTTTTGATGTGTGTTGTGACCGAATCGGATAGGTCACTGAGATTTATGGAATTTGATGAACAATATTCCGGGATAAGTTGATCAAGTTTATACTTGTGTTCATCAACAGCATTCTTAAATCAGAGTTGCGTAGTGGAAGCATGGTGGCAGCTATTCCAGAATAGGAACACCCGATTCTTTGGGAATTTGAGTTTTGTCTTGGATCAGAGGATTTCTACAGGAATTCATTTTGGATCTGGAAGCTTAGATGTTTGTGCACCTTTCTGTTTCAGAATAGGAGTAGTAGGTTGGAAGTCTTCTGATGCTTGTGTAATTGAGTTGTGAGGTGGATTTTGTTTGATCTAGAAGTTGAAGGCAGCCCAGGATCGACAGGAGAGATTTCTAGATATGAGTATTGGATCTTTTTGTTTTCTCTTAAGAGTTAAGTGTTTGTTCCACAAGATAGAAATTCCAGTTCAGATGGTTGGAATTTGTTTTGTTTTTCACGTATCTCTGAGGGAGTACGTGTATGGTTTATCACTGGTTTAAGAATCAGTAGTTCTGTGACATTTGGGAGTTGATCAGGACTTGTCTGTAGTCCTGTATTCTGTTTACATTTGTAGATCTAGATATACAGGAGCTCTAGATCTGAGTGGTGTAGCTAGTTTAGATTCTGTAGGGCGAGTGTCCCGGTGTTCGTACTTGGGAGACTCTAGGGAATCCTATCCAGAATTTTGTCTGGATAGATAGAATTGTTTGTTTGAATTGGTTGTTATGGTTGCTAGTATTTGGTTGATAGTATATGTTTGATTTTTTTTAAAATTCAAAATCTGTATGGGATTATTAAATTACCTTTGCTTTTAAATTTCGGGGACGAAATTCTTTTAAGGGAGAAGGAATGTGATGTCCCGAAAATTTAGGCAATAATTATTTAATAATTTCATTGATAATTATTTTAAATTGTGAAATATTGATTTCATAAATTAATTCAAACTGAAATTTTCTTTTGAAAATTTATAATTATTTAGTTTGTTAATGATATTGTTTTCAAAATTAAAAATATTTAAATGATAAATTTATCTTTCTAAATTGATTTAAAAATATTTTATTTATAATGTATAAATGTTTATACATTGTAAATAGAGGATTTGGTTTTAATTTTCATTTATATTTAATAAAAGATATTTTCTTATTATTATATAAATGTATAATTGATTAAATTGATTTAAACTAATTTAAATTAGTATTGTAAACTTTTCTAAAGTTTGTTTTAAAGATCTATCTTATAATTTTCATAGAAAGTAAATAAGCATTTATTTTGTTTATAAAAATAAATATAGTTTAAATTCCATTTTATAATAAAGGTTTATTTTGTTTTGTTTTATTTTATAATTTCTTTTCTTTTGAAATTTAGTTTATAAAGAATATTATTTTAAAAAAATAATTAAACAAACATTTAAAATGTATAGTTTTATAAAGAAGTGTATATGTATGTATTTAAAAGCTAATGTTAATAAAATATTTGAAAATATGCTTAAATAAATTTGAAATGGCTTAAGATAATTCAAATACATATATAAATTTAGGAATTCTCTTTTAAATATTGAAATATGTATATGTGTTAAAATCTTAAAACTTAAAGAGACACTGGTAATCACCTAACAAATCAATACAACAAGTGTCAAGCAAATTCAATTTTGAATTTTAATTATATTGAAAATAAAACATAGCTTAAGCATTTTGTTAAAAACATTCTCTTCAAAATTGAAAACCTGAATCATATTTTAGTAAATCAAAACCCCTCAAAAAAAAGCATGTTAAAATCTGCAAATAACCAATCAAATCAAGAAAACCAATCTTCAAACTTCAATCAAGTCGGCATACTATATTTCAAAAATTTCATATCTATAAGTTAAAATCTGCAAATCTGAGCAATAAGAAGGGTCTGCATGCATTATCATCTGCAAGCATCTTCAACATGTTAAGCAACTTCAACTTCAAAATACAAGCCAGGATCAACATGCATTTCAATATGTATTTCTGGAAAATGGAATCTGCCTAAGCTTATGCTCTGCATCAAATTGTTTTCTCCATTCTTCAAATTTTAATAAGGTGAGTAAACTTCTAGTTTTAAACACAGATTCTTCCTTTAAATTAAATGCTTATGTGATATACTAAAACTCAAGTTCAACAAAACTGTCATGTAAAAATCAAATTAAACTACTACGATTTGAAACTGCAGCACCTTCATTTTTGATAAATAACTTCACAATTGAAAATTGTTTTAAATAATTTATGCATGTGTCTGATAAAAGTAAGCTTGTTGGATTGATCTTGTGTTGTGATGATGTTTTGTGTATACATATGTAAATATGTATATGTGTGTAGCTGATGAATCTGCATACCTGTTTGTCTTATTTTTATATTTTTTTACTAAGATTTTAAAAAGAGAAAACCTTTATCTCTGAGTTTAGTTCTCTGTTAGGATTGATAAGTAAACAATATTTGTGTGTTTATTATAAATTCAAGTTTAAAATTATATTCAAGATAAATAAATTCTGTGTCTCTGTTATAAGAAATACAATATTGGTTTTTTTTTTGAAAAAAAAATCAACATCATAAACTGTTTAAAACAAGATTTTAACATGGATATATGTTAGAAATCAGAAAGTATAAAAAAGTTACATTTTTTAGTTGACTGTGTAGGTTGGCATTTCTGTTTCAAAACAGAAATAGGAAAATTTGAAATTTGTCTGTAGGCTAGTGTATTTGGAGGTTAAGGTGCCTACTGTAGTGGAGTTTTTATGTAAGTATGTAGGGGAAATTGTCAGTAGTTTATGACAGTGGAGGTGGTGATATGAATTGAGTGTTCCAGGTTTTCAAAACCACTGTTTTAAGTATTGCAGTATTGAAGTTGTGAAGGTCTCTACCTTCTCTATATTGCATCGAGTAGGGGGGGAATTTGGGATGTTGTAGAGGGGTTGTAGATGAGTCATTAGCCGGAGTTGTAAGTGGTCTGGTGATCGGTGATGGGATTGCAAGATGATGACAGGTTTGGGTAGTTGAAGTCTGGAGAACTTCTGTAGTGCATGGTTTCTACTCGAAGTAATCATCAGGGTTTTGTGCTTCTGACTCGAAGCAGAAGATAGATGGACTCGAAGTAAAATTATGGGGTACTCGGGTAATCATGATTGCAGAGTAAACCAGAGAGTTTACAGTTTTTTTAAATTTTTTAATGGAATTCAAATTCTAGTGCAGGGTTGGATTTAAGTGAAAGTTAAAACTGAATTCAAATAGAGTTTGAAATTCAAGTTATTTTAAAAATGAAATAAATTAAATTTGAAAAAGTTTTAAATTTGGCTTTAAATCAATATTAAAAATAGCTGCAGGTTTTAGAATCTGTAGTTTTGCAGTTTTTTATAAATGTTGATTGAGATTCAAATTCTAGTGCAGATTTTTGATTCAAGTATAAGTTGGAACTGAATTCAAATGAATTATGAGTTCAAGGTTTTTAAAAAAAATGAAACTTTAAATTTAAACAAGTTTAAATTCTGTTTAAATCAAGATTTTAAAAACAGTTTCAGGTTTTAAACCTGAAAGTTGTTTTGCAGTTTTTAAAATGATTGAATGAAATTCCATTTAGTGCAGGAATTGATTCAAGTGTAACTTGAATCTGAATTCAAATGTAATTTTGAATTAAAAGTTTTTAAAAATGAGAATCTTAAATTTAAACAAGATTTAAATCTAGTTTTAAATCAAGAATTAAAACAGTTTACAGGTTGCCCTTAAAACCAGATTTTTGATTCAATCGGGTTTTTGTAAGTTTTAATTTTTGAACATATTTAAATGTTATAAGCAAGTTTTAAATGTGTTTTGAAATCAAGTTAAAAATAGTTTTCAAATTTATTTTGAAAACCAGTTTGAATTTCAAACAATTTATAAATTTAAAGAAAAAAATGATGAACATATTCAAATGTTTTAAAGATAGATTTGAAAATATAATAAAAATTGATTTCAAGTGAGTTTTAAAACTTGAAAGATTTTTTTTTTCTTCAGTATTTGGATTAAAATATGAAGTGTTTAATTTAAATTTGGAAATTTAAAAAATCAACTTATTTTCAATGCTTAATTTATTTTAATCAACTAAATTATGTAAATCTTTCTTTTATTTTTAAGTAATGAACGTTGTTTAAACATTCATTTCTATTTTAAGGTTTATAATTATTTTTGGAATTAATGTTTAAACAATTAAACATTTGAATCTTTAAATAAATTGGAATTTGAATTTAATTTTTAGAAATGTATTGTTCTAATAAATTTTGAATTTAAATGAGTCATTTGATAAGTAATCTAAATTATTTTGAAAATATTTAAAATAATTAAGGATTTTACTTAATTATTTGGTTTTTAAATAATGATTTAGATTAATATTAAGTAGAAAGGATTTATTGATAATTAATCTAACTCAAATTTTCTTAAGTATGTAATTATGGAAATGTTGTTAACTAAAAATTGGTGATAATTACTAGGGATAATTTAGTAATGTAATTAATTCTGGTTATTAACTGGATCAATTAATTGAATATAATTAATTGTTAAAGTAATTAAGGATTTAATTACTTATTGTAATTAATTTTAATATTGTAATTTAATTAAGTTAATTAATTAAGTTTTATTAATTTAAATAAATCATTTGACGATTTAAGTGTAATTACTTAATGTAATTAATGGAGCAGGATTACTTAGAGAATAATAATTATAATTACTGGAATGTAATTAGTAATTTGGATAATTACTTTTGTAATTAATTAAGGAATTAATTAATGATTAATTATTGGTTAATTAATTCATATATGAGTAATTAAAGATAGTTAATTACTTAATTTAATATTAATCAAGGTGATTAATAATTAGGTTAATTTCTAAATGTAAATAAATTTTAATTCATTTAAATATTAAAGATCATTAAATATAATAATTAATGATGTAATTAAGGATTGTTTAATTAAGTAATAATTAATTAAATAAGTTATTAATTAATTGTAATTAATTAAGGATAAAATTAAGTAATTATAATTAATTAATGAATGAGTAATTAAATGTTAATTACTTATGATTAAGGTAAATTAAATTTATGAAATCAATTAATTAAAGACTAATTACTCATTGTAATTAGTGAATGATTAATCAAGGTTGTTTAATCAAGTTAAATACTTAGTGATTAATTAATTAACTGGGTTAATTAATTAATGGATGTTAAGCAGGATTTAAATGAGTAATTAATTTAATTTAATTTAAATTAATTAGAGACAGTTGTAATTAATTTAATTCATTTTAAATTAATTATAGTTAATGGTTGATAAATCGTTGCTTGTGGATGTTATTGATTGAATGTTGTGATCTTAGTAATGAGATGAGCCGTATCTGTATGATATGAATGCTTGGTTTAGGTATGATGGTTTGTGATGGATTATTTGGTTGAGATGATTATCTATTTATGGATGATATAGATTATCTGCTATGTTATGAATGTGATTATCCATTGTGATATATAGTTTATCTATCTTTGTGAATTAGATAATAATGAAACAAGTTATTTGTTAAAACCCTTAAGGACAACTTGGACATTAAAATGGTGTTTGGTTTCGGTGAGACCGGGATCGGGTTTCCATATTTGGATATCCGAAAACCACATCGATTCCAATTAAACGTTAGGTCGTTAATCCAAGTGGAGCAAGTGAAGAGTCGAGGTGTAAGGGCTATAAGTCAGTATAACTCTGTGGGTGATTCTATAATGAGTTTGACGGAATAGTACTTATAGGTTCGAGATGGTGATATAGAGTGCAAGGGTTATAGTCGTTAACTCTGAGGGTGATTCCAATACGAGTGTAACGAGGTAATGCCTTCGGTTTCGTTCGAACCCGGCACGAACTTTTATGGATTGAATGCTTTCAGAACATCGTTAGGTGGACGATGAGCATTCTAAGATTTGATTTGTTCTATAAAGGTAATCCTAACCTCAAGCCTCATCAACTGGGAATGGCTAAAACAGGGGAGGTGCAGCAAGGCTTCGTGGGTAGCACCCACTTGAGAGCAATATTTTCCCCTGTCTAGAGGCCCCCTTTTATTCGGCTTAGTGGGCATTTGTTAGCGCGCGCCAACTGCGGGGTTGTCTTGTTCGGAACTATTCAATAAGGAATGGGTCCGGCCTTGTGTAGCAGGGGATTGGGAGTAATCCTCGGTACGTTGATCTAGGCCACGTACTGTGACGGGCGGTACCCCAATAGCCCTGCCATTGATGGAATCCATAATCCAATATGTGCCTGTACTGTTTTGATTGTGCCCAACTATGTTGGAACGTGAGATGTAAGCACTCCAGCTATTTCTGTATTTTTATTTTGAAAACCCTAGACACTATTATAATATCACTGGATTTCCTATCAAATGTTTTGGTTAGCGTAAGGTTAAAACTTTTACATGTTTATGTATGGGAAGTCTTACGTGATACCTTTTGTTTTTCAAGGATTTTCTAAAGTTAAGCAACTTTTATCCCCGTTTACTCACACCAGACCCCTGTCTGACCTGAGTGTTATTTTCTGTTTATTAAACTCTTGGGTACTCATATTACGTATGAGTAGTCAAGTGTTTCAGGATTGCTTTGACGAGTTCTGGAGAAGATAATGGAGCAGGAGGCTTCAGCGTGTAGATATATCTAGTGGTTCCGTTGTGTTTGAGTTGAGTCTGTTTCTCTGATATACTTGGATTGTAATTGCCAGACAGATGTTTATAACTGTCTATTTTGTGTTGTATTAGCTGTTTGACTCTGATGTATATGATACTAGGTAAAGTTTTATGTGATATATTATAAATTATTCGATTCCGCTGTGAGATTCTGATGTTGTCGGTTCTTTCTTTCCTTTCTTTTCTCTTTTCTATCCCTTTCTTTCTTCTTAACGATGCAACTTTCTGGAGTGTGGAAGTTGGGTCGTTACAACACGAGCCTCCTTATGCTTGCGACCCTTAGATCACCCTGCTTGCTTGAAAATGAGCATCAGCTCATCGCATTTTCTCCTAATTCTTCTTCCATGGGTACGAGCTGCTGCTCCTCCCCTTTTCTCGAGCTCGAGCAGAGCTCGCGATGTCGCGCCCCCCTCTTTTTTTTTTGTTTTCGTTGCGAATTGGATTTGGGTTTTCGAGAGGAAGAGAGGGCTCAACGATTTCAAATTGATTTTGAACTGGGAAAGAAGGGTTAGGCTACGATTTCATGAAGATGTTGGCGACCATTGTTTGCTTTAGAATGATAGTTTTTTTTGAACGAGAATCATTTTCTTTTGTTATTATTTTCTTCTCTGAACAAGCTAAGAAATTTTTTTCAACGCGTGTTAAAACATTTTCCAAGTGTTGGAGAATCGAAGTAACATGTCACTTGCCTTAAGAAAACAATATTATATGAATATTGTATATATTATTTTCAAATTTAAATTTTAAATCCAAACCGCTTCGATCTCCGTGACTAAAATTTTCGATCTTCAATCGAAGCATGCCGCCAGGCGTTTATAATGTTAAACCCCAATTTCGAATGCAATGGAAAAGGTTCCGAGTCCAAATTCGATCATGTGGAGAAGATAGCTTTTTAAACCCAACTATTAAATTCAATTTCGATATAAATTTCAACGCATTTTCTTATTGTACGATCACACGACAAATCCGAATGCTACAGAAGTTGAAATCCGATAATAATACAATATTATAGATCCAATGAAACTGGTTTCGTCGAATTCCGAGACTGTGCCTCGAAAGGCTATTTTTAAAAATTGATTTAAACAATATAATTTCAAAACTGAACAAACACTTTTAAATTCAACTTTTAAAAGTTCTATTACCTTCAGTATCATGAATATAAATTTTCTAAGCCTTTGAAATACTTTTAATCAGCTTAAAAATCAAGGTTCAACATTTTACCCAACTTCAATAAATTAAATTCAATAATTTAAATTTCCAAATCCATTCCGATATTTGAAATTCACGCTAAACCATCATTCAAATATTCAAAATCAATTAAATATTCTAATTCAAAATGTTCAAAATTCAAGGTCATCACACATATGCATAACAACATCCATATACGTATACATATAACATCTATATCTACACATACAAGCAGATGAATACAATATGATAAAACTCAGTAATAATAAGAAGCTTTGAAATAGCCATCAACCAATAGTAGAAAGCTCCGAATGGTAAGCTAATGAGATATCTGAATTCTATAAACATAAAAATATGCTAAGAAAAATTAAGTCCATGGAAAAATCAAGGAAAAGACAATTCAGATTATAGGCATTAACTCATATTTACTCATTATAATTAATTTATTACAGACAAACGTTTCATTTCAAATTTTTGGCACAAATGATTATTATTTCAAAACCATGATGTAAAATAATAATCAAACTACTACAATACATGAAACATAAACAAATCGACACAACAACAAAAAATTATGATATGGTCATAACGATTTTCTTAAAAATATGTAAAAGATTGGATGATATCACTCCATGGGAAAAAGTTAAATCTAATATTTAAAAAGTTGATTTACAATTCCTATTTCATGAACTAAGTACATCTAGAAATTGAACAACAAAAAAATGTTATAGCTAATCGCATTGAATGTCAAATACAACAAGAACATTTTATAGGTCATTAATACAGAGAATGAACAAAAGCTAAGTCTCAACTTTGTAGGCAATCGAATGGAAATAGGGTTAGAGAAAAACTCACCGGGTTTTTGTTGAGTTTCCAAATTTTGGCAAAATGAGCGGACAAAGTTCTATATCTGGTGAAGTGCCTAAAGTAAGAAGAAAGTTGAGATCAATGAATCAATAAAAATAAAATTGAGTGAATCTAATAAACATAATATAAATGAGTAATCGGGCGACTACAAAAGAGTACATGCGTATGATAAAGCAATAGTGAAGCCCAACTCCATTGGAAAAAAATCGAAGTTCAAAGAAGATAGAAGTTTTGGTTACGGCGAAGAAGAGATAGGATGGAATTTTTAGGAGTAGGGTGAGGCAAAAATTAGAGGAGAGAAAATGAATTTTAATTGTTAAAATATAAAGAGATGAGGCGGCAACCAAAACCTATCTCAGCACAAAAAAATTCTTTTCGAAGCAGCGTTTGTAGCATTCAATGTTAAAATGCTGATAATGATTGCCGTAAAAGTTAAGTTTTGTTGTAGCGTCACTAACAACCAAGCACACCATGTAGAACTATAATAGTTCTTGAAAATTTATTCCTTTATACATGAAAGATAATCAAGGTAAAATTATTTAATTTACTAATTTTAAAAAAATATTGCTTCGGTTTGCCTTGTCCAAGCGTTTTGAAACACCTATGATACCGTGGCATTCAACGTACCGATCAGAATTTATAAGCCACTCAACAGATAAATTAACGCAATATAAAACATTTTCATAATCACTTACAAATACGCTCGCATATCTATGATACACTCAATCTCATTCAAGGGTCTTACTAACCCATCTATAATGAGTACCCAACCAAAACCTAGGTGTTCACATAATCCTAATCTTTGATACCACATGCGATGAACCAGGTTTTTCGATCCTCAAAAATTAACAATAATGCATCTTCGATACTCACGTGTAGCAAATCCAAGTGCCAAAAATCCCAATTGTTTATGGATAGAAAGAAGAAAGAAGAATAGAAAAGATAAAGAAGAGAGAAAGAAACTAAAAACACAGAATCTCACAATCGTAGTGGAACAATATATAATATGATACCATCTGTATCAACCCTGTTTTGGAAGCCGTAATATTCTACAAATTCAATTAAAATTATAGTATTCGTATTTGATTTGGACAATTATTATTTTGGAATCAAATTATGAATACAATTAAAGTTTATTTAATAAAAGATACTAAAATATAAATAGTTAATGAATTCATCTTTAGACAATATATTAAAATTTTAAATGAAAGATTTAATAAACATCATCGAACTTTACAAAAAGGAAACTATAATATAATTTACATGCATCCATCAAAGCATAACAATCAAATCACAATCATCAGTTTGGATAAATATAACAGTCTGTCTCACAAATACCGATAATTTAAAACAACAGTACAATGGAAAATAAACATATACGTGAATATGACTTGAAGAGCTCCAACTCATCTGCTGAAGCTCTAAGCACCCCTATGTAGTTAATTCCCTACTATTACCCCGCTATAACCTTGCAATATCTCATATAGGATTTTTACCGCTATGATTTTTCCATATAGCCCTAAATATAGTCTTTCCGCTTTAGGCCCTGCTATTTCCGCTATATCTCGTTATTCCCGCTATTTTTGCTATATCTTCTTTAAAAGAAATGAATTAAAAAATGAAAATATACATTATAAAAGATATGAAATTAATTAAATTAATTGAATTTCTAATATATTTTCAGAAATTAAAATACTCTAATATTCTACAAATTTTAACTATGTTATATAACAGTTTTACGTTTATTTAGAGTATATTCGCACATATTTTTAAAAAAAATTATTAATGTATTAATTATAATTCGATTGAACGTTAAATTTTCATTTAATTACCATTTATATATTTTTAAAAGCATTAAGTACGAGTTTTATATGCTATTATAGAGCCATCCGCTATATTCCACTGTATCCTCGCTGTATCTTCGATATGAACTTTTGCACCTCCACCGCATTAAATATCCGGAGCGCTATAACTGCACGGAAGCACCCAAATCTAAATCTTTAAATATGCTCGGTATAACTCGAGCATTGAAAGGGAAGAACACTCAGATCAGTCTAGTAAACTAGCATGAGGAAATCATTTCAAATTTATTTTAAAATTATCAAAACTTTTCTTTATCAAAACAAAATATCTCATAAGACCACGCTGCACATAAACATGAATGAGATTTTACCTTACGATAACCAAAACATTTCATATCAAATCATCTTATATTATACTAGTGTCTAGTATACAAATAATACTAATCATAGCCAAAAATATTACAATAATAAATTCTAGCATACTTTCTACAGAGTAGGTTATGCCAACAAAATGGTAGGCACGTATTGAAGAATGGATTCCATACAAATGAACAGTAATTGACTACCTTCCGACAGTACACCTCTAGAAAAATGTACCTAGAATCCAGATACTAAACGCCAAAACCAACACAAAACCGACCTACCCCTTCGCTGGATAGTATCGAATATGATATCACCCTGGTCCTACCCGACGTATCCGTGGCCACAACATATATAGTGTACTCGACATAAAGATAAGGTCATATCCTCATGGAAGCGACCTACATAGCCCTGCCGCTTCTACCCTGTTGTTGCCATTTTTGGGTTATGATGCTCGATTTAACAATTACCTTTCACATAGCACATTACACTTTGAATGCCACAATGTCATCCTCACAACCACGTAACTGATTTCTACAAACATATAACTCATGAGCTCGTACATCTCAGGAATGGGTGTTGAACTAAGAGAAGTTGCCTTCTCCTCCACCAGACAAATGATATGTTCATAGAGATCAGTTAGTGTAATTAGAATGCAACGTCAGATATTGATCCATACAAGTTGTCCGGAAACAAGACAAACCGAAGGCACTCTCCTACCACATCATGTTGGGAATTACCCTTAGGATTAGTAGCGAGAAGGCCTTGTATATCGTAGATTTCATAATAAAGCACTACCACCACCAAATATATAATATGCATCGTGGTTCTAGAGGCAAGTAGCCCTGCATCAAGAAGACTTCGTCTTCAAAATCATTATCATAAACCTGCACTTTCAAACATATACATTGGTCCGAAGTGGTTTTCGGATAAATCCAACCCTGGTCTCTCTGGACCAACAATGATAAAGAGGCCCTCAACCTCATATGGAAACCAATTCTTGTAGAATTATCATGTTTCCAACTCTCAACTTGCTATTCTTTAGCAAAGAAGGAAGCCCGGTAGATTTGAGTATCATACACACTACGTACTACTAGAATCAACATTCTTAATCCAAACAATAATAAAACCTACTCAGTCAGTTTCGTGCTAAGTGCATGACTAATCAGTTCCCATGTCATGTCAAGGAAACCAAAAATGACCAAATTTAATGGTTGGTTATTTAACTATCAAAGCAACAAACAATATCTAGCAATAAGCAGTCACTAGACTCATTTAATTAATCTTTTATTAATTAAATCAATTTTCAAATATTTGCTTCAATTTATCTTTAGAAAGATATATCCTTGGAACTGTTTCAATCCTTCGATATTGAAAACATTTCCATACACATATATCACAATACAAGTATATTAAATAACACTACCATTTTGGAGACATACCAAATAGATTTCTATAACCGTACAATTTTCGAGTTCATACATCTCAGCATGGGTGTTAAGTATAAGAAGAAATGCTTCTTATACCACCAAGCCTTATTACGATCATAAGAACTAATTCGTGTATTTCATAATGGAAGGTCAAAAGACAACTTATTGGCTCAAAGCGGATGTTGCGTAAATTATCGTTACGACAATCCAAAAACAATAGTATAGGAATTCGATTATATATATATATATATATCCCGTATGCTATAAAAAACATTTCCTTTTGGTAAATCATTTAGTTTAGCAACAGTTTTATAGTCCATGCCTTCCATATTTCCCCAAAAACATCTACTGCAGCAATAAATGTTGAAATCCAAGTTTTCAATGCATATGACATTTTAAATCATTTTTCAAAACCATTTAAATTCCATTTGGAATTATTACTTTCAAAACTTTACCTTCAAAAGGTAAATTACTCTTTTTAAAACCATTAACTCCATCAAAATATTATTTTCAAACATTCGTTTAAAACATTATTTAACTTTAAAAAACTTGAATATGTGTCCTTTATATAAATATCCAGATTTAAACCTCAACATAAATCATTTCCATATTTATAAAACTATGTTTATAAGTCTCCTTTCTATTTAATAAAACTTCTATTTTATGAATTCTCTTTATGTATAAAATTTTACTTGTAAATAATTCTTTTATAAAAACTCATTTTACTATCAAAATCTACTCTTAAATCCATTTATTTATAGATATAATTTATTTATAAAATCCATTTATAAACCCATTTACCATATAAATTTCAAATCCATTCACATAATATTTATAAATTCTGATGATAAATCTATTTCATTATTTATAAAAAAACACTTTTATAAATCCTTTTTACAAACCATTCAAAAATTTCTATTGAAAAATATTTTAGACAAAATCAAAGTTTCATAATATCAAAAATCATATTTTTTACTTATTTTAAAAATAAATTCATTCCTTTTAATAATTTAAAAATTATTAAAACATGTGTACTTCAAAAATCACTTTTAAAAATTATTCAATTCAAAATCACTTTGAAAATTATTCAATTCAAAATAACTATTTTATATTATTTTAAAATGCTAAAAATACAGCCCAGTGCAACTATAACACTAAATAAGCAAAACAATCCATGTTATCAAATATGGTATCCAACAAATCATCTATCAAAATATACCAAAAGTAAAATCAACAGTGTGAGTTATCCTATTGGATCTCTCCAACATGTCCCCCTGCATCACATAAAGTATATATGCATAAAATATAAATCAACCGCTTTGCGGCAGGATCATTCACAAACGGCCATCCGCTCATGCACAGGAACGCATTAGAGTCTTATCTGCTCCAATGGGCGGGAATATATCCAAACTAACTAATAAAATTGTAAATCATCCAAACAAGCAAAAAACAACATAAATTAAATTATCCACACTTATATAAAAATAAAAGTGGGTCATAGAGGTGAGTTAACTCATAGAAATTCCAGAAATCGCCAAAGAGTTCTGGTTTGAATTAAAGGTTAATTATCCACTTAAATTGGGTTTAATTCTAATGAATGTTATTTAATAAATTGTAATTATAAATAATTTTATATTAATTCAAATTATGATTTTTGATTTAATTTATGGTTAACTAAAGTTTAATTAACTTTTAAATTTATGATTCGGTTAAAGTTTATTTATTTTAATGTTTCTTTCAAAACTTTATCGATTACTTATTTCTAACCAATTTTCTTGTTTAAATAAATTGTTTTAAAACCAAGGATCTCCTGTCCATGCTATTAAGTAGCCAAATGGATTAAAGTAGTTGTAATAAAATATTGGCGCGTTTTATTGAAAGTAAGTCTACTTGTGCTTATCACAAATACAGCACTTTGGAAATGTGATGAATACAAAGGGTTTAATTTTGATAAGTAGGTCATGATAATCTAAGAATATGGAACTTATGTTCATACGTAAATCTTTACAACCTGATGGTGGAAAAGTCCACTATAAACAACTTGACCCTTTGAATTATCGAACGTTGGCTTAGAAAGACCGGAATCGGATATTAGTTATTATAAGATAACCACATAGAATAAACTAAAACGTTCGAATTAGAAATAGTAAAGGCACGGTCCAAGATGAAGACTTTGAAGTGCAAGGGCTATTTGCTACTAACTTTGAGGGTGATTCCAAAATGGGTGCAGTGGATATAATGCCTTCGATCCATTCATCCCTTGAACGACTTGTGTGGATGAATGTTGGTATTTTATCAACATCTGAAAGGCAATGTTGGAATTCCAAGTGGAAATGATATAGAAAAGTGTTATCCCATTTTTGGTCAAAACTGGAATATTAACAAATTGGTAAGGATGGTTCGAATCGATCAGGCACTTAGGAGTTCGTATTGATGCACTTCGTACCAATGGGATGTTGAAGGTTAGCAGCATATTCGTATCAATCGGTGTTGGGCGTGTTTTCACTAGACTGGTGCTACCGCCGAACCAAGATGAAGGAGGCCACCACCGAATCAACGCCCTCGCCATGCTCCTACCGAACCAACCCACCTCCCATGCCTGCCGAACCAACTTCTAGCCCAACCACTCTCCACCGAACCATGCCACTACCGGTCCAGCCCATCTCCATGCTCCTACCAGACCGAACCCCCACCGAACCAACACTCTTCCCACGCCTACCGAACCAACTCATTCTCCATCCACTGCCGAACAAAGGCAACGCCGGACCAAAGCATTGCCAAACCAACTTTGCCAGGCCAGATTGCATCAGCCCAGGCCCACCAGCAGCTATATACATTCAGAACCCCTACCCCCGGCCTCACTCTATTAATAGAGGGGCAGGGGTACAACAATGGGAGAGAAGTTTGAGAGCTCAAGCACGGATATAACTTTCAAACAACTTTCAGTTACTTGTAACCAAAGCTTTGTACTTGTAATCTAAGGAAAAAAGGAGAATAACATATAAAGTGGACGTAGGCACGTTCTGGCCGAACCACTATAAATCTTTGTGTATTTTATAGTTTATTCCCTGCATTTCATATTTTGCATAAATTACCCCAATCACTAAAAACAACATAAAATCAACTAACTCATACGACTTGGAGGTGTTTGCCCATTTCTTGTGCAAACATTTTTGGGTTATTTGCTGAGATCTGTAATTTGTGTTTGAATATTGCTGAGTTGTATACATACACTGGTGCTTTCACGGTATTTGGGGTTTGTGGCCAATTTTGGCGCAAAAACTTTGGTGCTTTCACTGAGAACTGAACTCAAGGAGCGTTTTAATCATTGCCTCGCAAAGATTTGTTGAGAGACTCTCTTTAAGAACCAGAAGTCTATCCGAGATTATGGCTCTTGGAAGGAAAACAAGTAGAAGACAGAGACCAGAAAGAAGTCAGCACGAAGGGAGTCAAGGGGCCTCCTCAGGAGAGAACCAAACTTCAGTCTTCATCACCAGGGATGAGATGGAGACAATGATGAAAAGATAAAAGGAGTTGATTCAGAATATGTTTCAGCAGATTGGAAACTTGGAGCACAGAATAGAGAAGCGGATGGAGTTCGGAACGGAGCAGGACCATCCGGCATAGCACTTGGATTAGGAGGCACACCCATGGAGAACGTAGATCCAATTTCGGAGAGAGAAAGAGAAGCATCTGCACAACCTAGGAGCAGCAGAGGAGTGAACGCTCAGTCAAGGGGGCAGATCCCAGAATTCCCTCGTGGACTCGAGGGGCAGGTCGAAAGTAATGAACAAAGATTGCATCTCGGAGACAATGACAGGTTGGCGGAGATGGTTAGAAAAGCTATGAGAGGCGGTTTGGTAAACAAAGATTTGGAGGATGTTAATAGGAGTCCTTTTTCTCGAGCAATCAGACAAGCTAGAAACCCACCGGATTTCAAGTTACCATCGCTGGACATGTATGACGGGAGAACGGACCCCACGGTTCATCTAACGAAGTATATGAGGCATATGGAAGTGCTGGGGGCATCAGAGGAGGTTATGGCCCAGTGCTTTCCATTGTACTTGGCGGATATCGTAGCATTGTGGTTTAGACAATTGGAGAATGGATCCATCGAAACGTGGAATGATTTGATTGAGAGATTTATGAGGCAAATCAGGGTCCACATTACAAGACCCAAGAATGTGATGACCTTAGCAACCCTAAAGCAGAAAACTGGAGAGACTTTGAGGAGTTACCTAACGCGATTCAATGCGGCGGCAGCTTCGGTGGATCGACCAGATCCATCCATGGTTATGATAGCGGCTGTGTCCGGGATAGCTGACGGAACAGAGTTCAAAACTAAGGATCCACCCGTGGATCTAGGAGAATTCTATCATGAGGCGGAAAAGTTTCTGCGATTGGAGGATGCAAACGCCGAAAGAGAAGAAGAAGAAGGAATTGATATTTATGCAATCAAAGGAGGAAATCCCCCTGTGAAAGGCACGGAAACTAGTAGAGGTAAAAGAAAGACTGAGAATGACGAGGACAGGTCAAAGCGGCAACGGAGGGAGCCGCGATTCACCACTTACACTGAGCTGAGTGAGAGTCTGGAACGAATTTATCAGGAGACCAAGGAGCAGGTTCCGTATCGTAGACCAATGTGAAGGGATCCAACCTCTGACGAAAGAAAATCGGATAAGTTTTGTGTATTCCATGAATTAAACGGTCATAAAACTAATGATTGTAGGCATTTGAAGGACGAGGTGGAAGGGCATATCAGGAACGGTATGCTCCTTCAGTATGTGAGGAGGCGAACTCCAGCCGTGGAACCAGAGCGACCATCGTCTACATCGGGTAGAGGTGACCCTGGATCGGGGCACCGTTTGATTATCCATTGATTGCTTGATTAAAATAACGATGAACAAGTTGTAAACCTCTCGCTAACACGGTTAAATCATTTACACATGTAAGCGATCGCGCACGATCCATAGGCATGCTCTGAATGACTACCAGCCGCGTTATAGTAAGAGTTTACGCTTTGACATCTTCATTCCGCTCTTTGCTTTGATTTTGATTTGAACATTTAAATTCTTCCTGTTTGGACATGTCTGCTATAAGGTTCATATGATTATTGCTTTAACATTTACAATTCTATGGAAAAATTACTTGTATGCCCGTGGATCACGAATGGTCCACGAGCACCTCTTGCATGGCAGCGAACTGCCGAAGTCTTTGATTCAAAAACTCCCCCAAATAATAACTCCGGCACTGATAATATTAAGTCCCCCCCGGGCTCACTCATTCGCCTCGAACGGCACCCGACCTCGAACGATCACAAATCGCCTCGAACGGCACCCGACCTCGAAAGGTCACAACTCGCCTCGAACGACACCCGACCTCGAACGGTCACAACTCACCTCGAACGACACCCGACCTCTCGAACGGTCACAACTCACCTCGAACGGCACAACCCGACCTCGAACGGTCACAACTCGCCTCGAACGACACAACCCGACCTCGAACGGTCACAACTCGCCTCGAACGGCACCTGACCTCGAACGGTCACAACTCACCTCGAACGGCACAACTCGCCCCGAACGGCACAACTCACCTTACCTCAAATGGCTCGATCACGAAAGGTCGTCATTTGAGGTCCGCCACTTGACCGCGCGCGGTCGCACTTCGCCTCAAATGGCTCGATCCCGAACGATCGTCATTTGAAGTTAGGCGCTTGACCGTGAATGGTCGCACTTCATCTCAAATTTATCAATCCCGAGCGGTGGACATTTGAGGTCACATAAAACTGTAAATTCATTTGCAGGACATCAACAGGATATGAACATCCAGCTCATGGCATTACAAAACACGCCTTCCTATCACAAGGCATGTTTTGGGGGGCAAAGTGTTATCCCATTTTTGGTCAAAACTGGAATATTAACAAATTGGCAAGGATGGTTCGAATCGATCAGGCACTTAGGAGTTCGTATTGATGCACTTCGTACCAATGGGACGATGAAGGTTAGCAGCATATTCGTATCAATCGGTGTTGGGCGTGTTTTCACTAGACCGGTGCTACCGCCGAACCAAGATGAAGGAGGCCACCACCGAACCAACGCCCTCTCCATGTTCCAACCCACCTCCCATGCCTGCCGAACCAACTTCTAGCTGAACCACACTCCACCGAACCATGCCACTACCGGTCCAGCTCCATCTCCACGCTCCTACCGGACCAAACCCCACCGAACCAACACTCTTCCCACGCCTACCGAACCAACTCATTCTCCATCCACTGCCGAACCAAGGCAACGCCGGACCAAAGCATTGCCGAACCAACTTTGCCAGGCCAGATTGCATCAGCCCAGGCCCACCAGCAGCTATATACATTCAGAACCCCTACCCCCAGCCCTACTCTATAAATAGAGGGGCAGGGGTGCAACAATGGGAGAGAAGTTTGAGAGCTCAAGCACGGATAGAACTTTCAAACAACTTTCAGTTACTTGTAACCAAAGCTTTGTACTTGTAATCTGAGGAAAAAAGGAGAATAACATATAAAGTGGACGTAGGCACATTCTGGCCGAACCATTATAAATCTGTGTGTATTTTACAGTTTAGTCCTTGCTTTTCATATATTTGCATAAATTACCCAAATCACTAAAAACAACATAAAATCAACTAACTCATACGACTTGGAGGTGTTTGCCCATTTCTTGTGCAAACATTTTTGGGTTATTTGCTGAGATCTATAATTTGTGTTTGAATATTGCTGAGTTGTATTCATACACTGGTGCTTTCACGGTATTTGGGGTTTGTGGCCAATTTTGGCGCAAACAAAAAGGTAAAGATGTAGCATCAAGCCTCATCAACTTGGAATGACTAAAACATGGGAGATGCTGCAAGTCTAAGTGGGCCGCTCCTATTAGGGAAAGGTCATTCGTTTTTATAGTACCTACATTAACTCATGTATGCTTCGGTACGATTGCTGAACCCAACCAAGGGGTGATCTTATTCGGTACTATCCAGCAAGAGGTAGGCAAGTCTTGTTTTGGCAAGGGATATAGGCAAGATCCTCAATGTTATATTATCTACTAATGCACCGTGATAGGCGGTATCCCAGTAACTAAGTCACTGTATGGAATTCATTTTCCAATAAATGTCTTCGGTCTTACCTATTATGCTAGAATTTAATTAGTAATAATTTCGGCTATGTGAATTATTTATTTGAAAAACATAGGCATTATCATAATATCACTAGATTTCAATATAAAGTGTTTTGTTTATCATAATGTAAAAACCCATCTATGTTTATGTACGGTGTGGTCTTATGAGAGGCCTTTGATTTTCAAAGTGTTTATAGAAGTTAAAATTAATTTCTTTGAGCTTACCCACACTAGACTCGTGTATGATCCGAAATTTTCTTTTCTTTTCCTTAAACTCTTAGGTACTAAAATTTGTATGAGTAACCAAGTTATCCAGGTTTCTTATAGAATCAATTTGAAGGAGCCGGAGCAAGTGGAGTTACCGTTAGCTAGTTGTTATTATTTTTTCACGGTGTTCATATATGATCTATGCATTTTGTATGAGCAGGAGTTATAATTGTCCGGTTGAAAGTTGTAATGTATTGACCGTGATGTATTATTATTATGGAGATCATAATATCATATGTTATCTATTATATGTTGTTCTTATTAGTGATGAGATTCCATGATTGTGTTGTTTCTTCGCCTCTTTCTCTTTCTGCTACCCTTAATGGCTCGTTTTACGATGTAAGAAAGGTGATCGTTACATGCACCTTATTCATAAAAGTTGTCCCATAATGATAAAAAGATTAAAGGAGACGCATCAGATATAACCTAAATTATCATTACCCATGAACTATAACTTTGTTAACAATAAATCAGTGAATAAGTTTGCATGATAAATAAATACAATATTAAAATGAAAAAAACATTAATACTGATAAACGTTAAGCGATAGTTATGAAAATTACAACGAGAATGTAATTAGCTGATAACAATAAAACAATGTTATAAAAATTAAAGAGATGGATAAATATATGATGACGTCGAGTGACGTACTTATTTGATCTTCTAATTATCAAAAAGTAGAAAAATAAAACATGCAACTATTTTTGAAACAATACCAATCGTGGAAATTCTTCAAAACATCTTATTTCGTGTCATGCTATGGCAAAGCTTTCAGGTCTAGTCATCCATCTGGATCAATCTACGTAATGAAATGGATATGGATGTCTTGATACTAATTATTTTATATACAAAATTATATAAGGGGAATTTCACTAGAAGGACAAACTTTGCAATCTAATTAGTTTCTAGGACACACATCCATATAAATTAATTTCAAGGCCAAAGTTAACAGAATAATCACTTTTAAGGACAAAATCAGTAGTCCAATTACTTTCAAGGACATAATTTTATGGGTTTTTAGGCCTTAGAAACTAGTTATTTCGCATTTTTTTTCCTTGAAAGTATTTATTTCAGTTGTGTGTCCTAGAAACTAATTGGACCTGCTAAAGAGGCCCTTGTAGCTAATTTCCTCATTATATAGTGTAATAATTGTCTATAATCAAAGTTAGTAAATTTAATAGCTCTGCACGGTAACACTAGAATGTCTTAGAACTACCACGATGTGTGACGGGATTCTTAATTCTATTCGTAGAGTTTCTATCTGACTCTACTTGTACATTTAAATTGAACAAGTTAAAATATTATTATACATATGCTCTATATAATGTGTGATAGACTGTATCTGATTTAGTAATTGATAAGAGATTAGTAAACTTATCTTTGCTTTGTTGCTATTCCACCAAATAACCCAAGCATCCCGCATGCGTGCGCCTATCCAATCAGGCTTCTTCCTTGCATTTTTTATGTCTGATATCGTGTCGAGGTGATTATTCCTCATTTTTCTCATCTGGCATTTCTACAAAGAAGAATGTCAATTTCTTACAACTCTGCCGCCCCCTACATGTTGAAAAAAATATAAGTTATACATTTATACTTACTCTAAAAATTGTACAATGATAAAACATAATGATATACAAATTTACACTTACGAAAAAGTAGTACCAGATACACTCTATGATGTGGGGTGAGATTTTCACCCACTAATGCCAGCATCTGGTCATCCTGTTCATGTAAGCTTGCTTAGAAATATTAAGAACAAGCACTAAAGGCTCCAGCTCTGTGAGGACCCGCAAATCCGTACTTGAATATACACTAATCTCCATAGATTAACTCAAGATGAACAGAAATACGAATGCTCAATGTTTAAGAAAAAGAAAGAGAGAGAAGAAGAGAGAAAAGATAGAAAATAGAGAGAAAAGAAAATAGAAAGAACAGAAAGAAAACAACAGAACAACATCAGAATCTCACAATCGAAGCGGAACAACATATAATAATAAATGAATAATCTTTAAACAAAGAACTATATCAGTTATTACATTACATCACATTACATCACATTACATCAGAGTGTACAACAACAAACAAACAAACAACGGAAAAGAATACTATATAAACTAGTAATACGCCATGCCATCCAGCTTGCTTCCAGCAACTCCTGAATATCCTGATAAACCTTAACTCTTGACTACCCGTGTGGAAATTGGAGGGCACCCAGAGTTTAGGAAGGAAAACAATAAACTCCGTGTCAGTCATGAGACTGGTGTGAGAACTCAAAACAGTTTATTTATCTTTAAAATCAAAATAGAGGAATATTTTTAAAGTCAATTCGCAATGCTTTTTAAAATGAGACTACCATAAGGCCTCCCGCACACACACACAATGAAAACGCAGAATCGGAGAAGATTTCTCCTTATGATAGTCAAAGATGCTTGATATGCATTTAAAAGAACATTTGATATTATTTTTAGTGCATAGTGTAGAGAAATATTTCGAAAGTAGAATATAAATCTTAGCCAACATACGACCATTACCGTATGCCTACTATAGCTAACTATGTTCAATAGCAGGTTACCGCCACATTCCATAGCAGGTTATACAACTAAAACCGTACAGGGTTTCATATTGTTTTTTTGGATTTCCAACGAATGATCAGGCCAAGGAACTTCCCATTGCCACATGAGAACGCCTCTAGAAGGACGTCCCCGAGAACCAAACCGCATCTCTGCCAACACAAGGCCGGGTTACCCCTAACTGGGTAACAACTGACACGAGTATGCCATCCCCCGGTCCTTTGGGACCTTTAACCGAGCGCTCGTCATCAACATCACACAATCATAAATAATATGTTTCAACATGAGTAAGTATCTGGGCTCCATACCATGATACCACCCTTTCCAGAAGGAAACGAACATACCCTAAGGGGAGCTACCCCTCATAACCTTGCCGTATCTTTCCTGTTTTTACCATTCCGGGGCGTGAGGCTCGACGAAGTCACGTCCACAAAAACACACTTTATACAAAAGCCATGCATTGGGTCAACAAATGATCATAGAAATGATCACAAAGATAAACGATCAAACAAATGATCTTATCACAAACGATCAACACAATGATCATTTCACAGCAACACTCAGCATGTCAAATTACCAAATTGGGAATATATCGCTGATAACCTTCAACAACATAACCTCTGAGCTCGTACGTCTCAGAGAAGGGTGTTAAGCTAAGAGAATAAATCCTCCGCCACCGACAGAAATATATTTGAAAGAAATCAGCTTTATATCTCAATTTGTAATGTCAGACATACAATCCATACAAGTCTGTTCCGGGCTCGAACAGAACCGAAGGCACTTACAAAGAAGTCCTTGCAATCCGGATAATCTCTAATCACGTCCGAACTTCCCCTCACATAGGGAGTCTCTACACCGTAGCTACTCGGTGCAAAGACAATCGACGAGTTGTCCTTTCGCTTTCAAAAATATCCGGTCTTCAACACCGGTCATTAATGCTATCCATTACGTCGTATCACTATTCGGAATGGGTAATCCAAATAAGAGCGCAATAATTTAAAAATAAGTGTACCATTCAAATTCAGCAAATCACAACAAATGCCCTTCAAAGGTAAATATTGATAGTCGGTTATTGAACTATCAATGGATATGCACACATCACCAGATTCCAAATAATTTTCCAAATTATTTATTTCCCAAAAATATCTTTACAAGATATTTAATTTTCACACTTCAAAAGTAAATCAATATTTATTTTTAAACAAATTCCCTTTTCTTCTATAAATTCCATAATGAATTTATATTTCAAAATATTTATGAATAAATGATTTCAATTATTCATTTTCAATTTATCTTCAAAAAGATAAATTCTCAAAATATTCACTTTATATTGGAAAACATTCCCATGCTTACTTATTAAGTAATTCCCAATCCATTTATTTTCTACACTTGGAAAATATTCAATATACTTAAATCGAAATTAAGTATATATTTCATTCTTTAAGGAAATCATTCTCTTAACCATATTTATTTGGGTCAAAACGAATGTTGCGTAAAAAATTGTTACGACAACCCAAAATCACTAGTATAGGGATTCGAAATTAAAATTGATATATAAATCCCAATACTATACAAAATATTTCCTTTCGGAAATCATTTACTATAACAACAGTGTTACAGTCCACCATTTCCTTCTATTTCTCGAAAACGTCTATTTCAACAATGAATGTTGAAATCTATGGTTTCGAATCTCAACATATTTAAAACATCATTAGGTCATTTTAATTCTGTTTAAAATATCACATTCTAAATATTTTCTTTAACATATTATTCACTATTCAAAAACGTGAATATATTACGTTAACAAATTTCATCCTTTTATTCATTTTATTTCAAAGGATTATTCACAGTCAAAAACGTGAATATAACTCCATTAATAGGTTTCAACAATTTACTTATCAAAATAAGTCATTTGCGAATTCATAAAACAATGTTTATAAATTCCTTTATTAACCTATATTCAATTTATAACCCAATTATAAACCAAAAGTTCACATTATAAGTTAAACACTTATAATTTATTTGTTTACAAGATCGTTCCTTTAAACTTCATAATTATAAATCTTATAACTTATAAGATTCATTTATTTATCCAAAACCATTCTTTTAATAACTTTACAAATTTTATAAACCTACTGCTTATAAAATTCCATTTCTAACTTCACCGTTTATAATTCTATAAATTTCATTCATTTATGAAATTCATTCACAATTCATTCCAACACTTATAAAAACTCGTTTTATAATTCAAATATCCTAATTTGTAAATATCCATCTTATAATTCTTTTATATAAATCAATTTATACTATTATTTTAAAACATCTTTAAATTTCTTTGAAATTCCATCTTTTCTGATTTATAGAATAATCAAATTTTGTAAATCCTATATTTCAATAATAAATTCAAAAATCCCGGTTAAACTATTTTATAAAATCATTAGCCTCATATTTTCAAAAATCAACCTTTAACTATATTTCTCAAAAAACCATAATTTTTATAACATTAAAATTGTAACATTTATTTATTTAAAATGAATCAATTCCAAACATATAGTATATTTTCAAAAATCACTTTAAAACCATTTTAAAATTCCAAAGTTTGGTCCAATGATGCTACACACCAAATAGTCAATCACGACAACAACGACATCATATATCGATATGATAATCCATCAAATATCAAAATATTTGAAATCAAATAAATACTGTTGAGGAATCCAGTTGGATCCCTCCAACCTGTTTTCCTGCATCCACAAACATTAGCACAATACCAATTCCGCTCCAGTATGAAATTATCGCGGTATATGTTTTTTTAAAATATTATCCGCTTAATAGACGGTGCAATAGGGTCTCATCCGCTATACAATGCTGGAAATCAATAACTGCAATATATACGTATGCCAATATATATATTGCTATTATATATAATACCAATTTCACTGTTTATGAAATATTCGCGGTATATGTTTTTAATAAATAACATCCGCTTACTACCGACGCATAATGTCTATTTTAACAATCAATAGATAACAATCATCATTCAAACATGCATTCAAGAATTTTAAATCTAACTATTTAAAATTAAAATCGAAACCGATTCAATTGAGTGAGAAGTTCTCACCTTGATTTCAATTTCGTTTTAGCGATTTATTTCGAATAAAATTAAACGGACGTTTAATTTTACCCGAAAATCTCACTAACTCCAAACGACTCCAATCCAATTCCATAGCGTAGTTCTCGTCCATACGATTCCAACGCAACTGGTTTCGCGCGTTTTCAACCTCGTATGAAAAACATACGGATTTTACAAGTTACACTATTTTATATATACTAATTTACAACATTTATTTTTATTTTATATTACAACCTAGATCATAGCCGTAGATTCCTGTTGCTTGCATCAAGACCGTCCCTGCCTTCATCTCCAAACGCGTGAATATCCAGTAAATCACCACGCACGATGCAACCCACCAAGCTCCAAACTAGGGTTCCAAAACGCGACCAACACAACGACTTTCATCTCGATCAACGACTTCCATCTTGAATCCCCTAACTTGCTCCATGCTCGGCCTGAAGAGCTTCGAGCTCGGCCCTCTATACGCGTGGGAATTCATGCCCAAAACGCATACGAACGCGGCCAATTATCTCACAGCATTTAGCTCCATTTCACGTCTCAACCGTTGAATAGCTAGTTCGCAACATGATCTACAAGATTCATGTTGAAGGATTCTTGAATTGGTTGATGGATTTGGAGGAATTTGAGGAGATAGAACTGTAAATTTCGGCCATACATTGATAACTGGCGGCTAGGGCAAAGGATTAGGGTTTTAGTTTTTTTTTTTTTTGTGTGAAGAGGATGGTCTATTTATAGAAGTTTGAACGACACTATTCATTCCGGATTTCCCAAACTCCGATTTACGCGTGGTGGCCGACGTTTCTAGGGTTTATCCCGCGTTCCGGACACAATGGAATAGGTTTCAGAAGCTAATTCGGTCATCTGTGCGAGTTATGGTAAACGTTCAATTTAAATTTAACCGACTTAAATGATTTTCTAGGCGTTTTAGCTTGCACCGGACAAACGGTAAATCCGATTGACACGAAATTTGAAACGTTATAATAATATCACATTATGGGTCCGACGAAACTAGTTTCGTTGAAATCCGACACTGTTTGAAAAATGACTATTTTAACTCGCCAAATTAATATTAAAACAATTTCGATGCGTTTCGAGCTGCCACGATCAAACGATAACTCCGATTGCTTTGAAAATTGAAATCCGATAATAACAAACTATTACGAATCCAATGGAACTAGTTTCGTCCTATTCTGAGACTGTTCAAAAATTGACTATTTTCACTAGTCGATTAAATATTAAAATATTCAATTTTCACAAATAAACTTTAAATTCAATTTTAAAAGTTCTAAAATATCATTCTAACTTCAATATGATAAAATAAAATTTTACAAATCATTTTCAATCATAATTAACCCAATTTTTAATTATTTCTATATTTCCAACTATTTAATTATCGATTTAATTATCCAGTTAAGTCTAATTATTCAAAATAAAATTTATTCGACTTATAAATTTCAATTATTAATATTTAAAATTAATTAAATATACAAATTTTAAATTAATTAAAATTCTAGGTCGTTACAAGCTCAAACCCCCTGCGTTCAATATAATACAAACCTTTAATAAATCATGAATAATATATCATACACAAAATATTTATGATGGTGAACTAAATTTACTACCGACCCTTTTGTTTTAGGCTGTATGGACGATGCGCCTTCTCTGATAGGCCATTGCCATCACCTCTCAGGCGGTCCCTCTCCAAGAAGAAGAGGGGGAACTCGAATGGAAAGAACTCCGACGTAAAAAAAAATGACATAATACATGTCGTAGACATATCATTTTATTATGGTAGAATATGTCATTTAATTATGAGAAAACATATCATTTTTTATGAGAAAAATGTGACATTAATAATCACATAGATTGCCTTATATCAGAATGTACATTATTAAACAGTCCTCTTCATTTCCTCTATAGTCACAAATGCTTCTACTAAAAACATTGGATTAATCTTTTAGAGGCCCAAAATTAATACAATAGTCGGTTATTATTATTTCGCTGTTTTCCTCAATATCCGCCTGATGAGGCTGTTCATTTTGAGCATTCTTTCCATCAAACATAAATTTTTCTTTTGTCTTAAAAATTGCCAACCAATCTACATTATCTCTTTTAAAAGATGGATAAGAAGCATAATAAACTTGTTATGCTTCTTCGGCTAGTACAAAAGGATTGTGCTTATGATAACTTGGGGTATGCTTTACTTCAATAAGATAACGATCTTTGTGCACGTTGATTCCAAAACTTAGAACATTGCAAGACCAGTTGCATCTAAACAAAAAACTTCCTCCTCGGGTCGTCTGAAATATGTCAGTTGCAAAACCTGGATTAGCACGTTGTAAAAATCATTTATATGATTATTTGGATCATCACTACCTTTAACAAATACATAGGTATTGTTAGTTAATTTTTCTACATCATATTCTTTATTGTTGAATTTATAACCTACAGCGAATAATATTTGATATGTATTCACATTTCTTTATGGTGCCAATGTAGAATGTTTCAATCCTTCGTCAACCAAATAATTTCTCAGAATATAAACATTGATCAAATACCAACCAGCGAATTCTTTACTGAAATCGCCGCGTAGGTGTTGTGGTTCTTAAACGCTGCGAATATAGATAGTATATTGCATTATAATCTGTCGTGAATTATTGAAATGAATATATCAAGAATCATAAACTAATATTACCTATTGAATTGTGCAAATTTAGCATAATTAAGGTGAATATATATATATATGTGCTACACGGCGATCTCTATAATCTAACTATAGTTCCACACATTTTCTAACAGGTCGGCATGTTGCCTAAATATATATAACATTGCTTGAGAAGAATCTTGTTCAACGCCTTCATCATTACATCGAACAATTTCAAATGACATGGTTATTGAATAATAAGAGAAAATAACAAAGATATTTCTTCGATATATGATTCTTAAATTAAACGTTTAACTCATTTTTTTGTCTAACTATTTTCTAGATGATTTAAGTACTTATTAAAAATTTATTTCTAACTAAAATATATTTATATATGTAATTAAACTAATACTTAACATACTCAATACTAATATCATTCAAATGGTAACATTCATCCATATTGCACAGGACCTAGAAGATGTGCTTCAGATGGAAGATGAACAGATAAATGCTCCATTACATTAAAGAAACTTTGAGGAAATATTTTCCCCAATTTTCATAGCAGTACGGAAATTTCTACTACAAGTTTAAGTAGACGATTAACTTTTAACGTAGTCGAACAAAGCTCTTTATAAAACTAAATAAGTTCCATTCTAACTGTCCAAAATTTTATGGATAGCAATTCTTTGAAAGTGATGGGTAACGAATTTTTTATCATTACCTGACAATCTGGCTTTTCATCCCACTCAGTTTACCAGTTTTAGGGTTGACACATCTACGAAGATTAGAAGAAATCCCTAAGGAAATCATAATCCTTCCACTCATTTAACAGAACTTTAACTTGGTTATTGACAAATTTATTGCATGCTTTGAGTCATTCAGTGTCATTTAGATAGATAAAAAGCTCAGGACGCTTACGTATTTTTCGTAAATCAAGTATTGATTTCAAATCATCCATAGTCTTCCCCTTAAAATTCAAAATTGTGTCAAACACGTTGTCAAACACATTTTTCTCATTGTGCATCACATTAATATTATGATGAACAAGGAGATCTTCCCAATAAGGAAACTCCCAAAATATATTTTGTTTGCACTAATTATAAATCGTCAATTTACTTGGAATTTCAATTTGTACTTAGGTTTCTTATATGTTTGGTTAACCCTTTACAAGTTCATATATTTTTTCAATTGACCAAATCATTGATGGTTGCATAGTCTCTTGTCTATTAGTTGTATTATTTTTTCTATCCCTTCTAAAATATTGATTAACATGGAGAAAACACTGATGATAATCAAACCACAAAAGTTTCTTACCATGCAGTGAAGAAAATGCACATTATTCTTTAATGCAATAAGTACAGGCTAAACGATCTGCCATACTCTAACCTGAAAGTAGTGTATACGTAGAAAACTTGTTAATAATATATCACAAAAGAAGCAAACATGCCCAAATTCAATTTTTTTTTGAAATGTCGCACGTTCCAACTCCTTTATGCCATAGTGTTTTCAATTCTTCAATCATGATTGTAAACAAATATCGATTTCTTATGTCCGATCATCAGGGCAAGAGACGAAAATAGTGACAAAAATATATAGAGTTTCCATACACATCCATAGATATAAATTTTAAAGTGTAACGAAAATATGCCAAGGTGAATATTTAGAACCGAATTGAGAGAATGGTGAAAATCCATCCACATATAAACCAAGTCTAACAATATGGTTCTCCGCTACAAAAGCAGGATATTCTTATCAAAATGCTTCTATGCTTCTTCATTGGCTGGGTGAGTTAAATTATCTTCTTCGAATGTTCTCATATTGTGCCATCTCATATGAGATGTAGTTATAGAATATGCGTATAACCTTTGAAGCCTAGAAGTGATGGGTAAGTAAAGCATGAGCTTGTATATAACTTCCTTTACCTTCTTTTTTCTTGATTTGTGTCTTTCCCCGTTACATATTTTATACTTCCTAAGATCGATGTTCCCTTTTCACATGCAACCATTTAAACATGTGCCTATTTTTTGATATGCAAAGAAAAAGCAGACATAAGTTTTTTCAATTCATTATGATTTTCGTACAACAAATTATCGGGTGGCATATGTCGTTTTGCAGCTTTTACAACAATTGTAAATATAGCTGCTGTGATGTTGTTTTTTGATTTCGTCGCAATGTACTCTGGAGTTAATGATAATTAGGTGTCGTTTCTACATCCATCCCAAAAGAGTTTCTTAGCAGCATCCTATATATCATAGATTTTCTTTGCTTCAATATTTGGTTCTTCTTCGATATTTAGATCGTCGTCGTCAACTTTAATCATATGGAACATCGATCGTGCTGCATCTTCAATCATGTCGCCTATGGGATTTTCCATGACAATGCCATTACCCACATTCTCCTCTGACTGTAGAGGATTAGGTACTGCAAGTTCTCTACGATGATCCTACACTTTATAATCACGACATGAAACTGTATTGGCATAAATGAACCGTAACCATATTCGGTACCAAACACTTCAACAGTTTGCACCTAGTACACGGACAACGAATTTCTTTATTTTTTCCATTACTACCAAAAGAAAATTCAATAGATACATTTACAACATTATAAAAATGATCCTTTATTGAACCTCTCAACCCCTTAGCGGTCGATACATCCAGCTCCTACCAATAAAGTAGGTGCTCATTTTCCTTATTTAAGAAAATATGATAGAAAATCAAAGTAGTATAGATCATTTTATAGTTTGACATCTTATTTTTCAATTCATTTATAAATTTTAATGTTTTATTAATTATATAATATATTATTCTTTTTTTTCAACTCATTTATACATTTTAATGTTCTTTTAACCATAATTTATTGATTAATTATTATTTGTGCATTTTACGGATTGACAAAAATTATTAATATAATATTAAAAAAATTTGTTTACTGTTTTTTATTTTGATAATTGGTCATCCTACTTCCTATTACAAACACAATAGCAGTTACATTTCATAAATCATTTCATTTTAAATGATTCAATAGAATTTCGGCAGCACTTTCACTTTGTTCCCTGTAACGTACACAAATGCGTATGCACGAGAAACAATAATGAAGTGTTGTCGAAATTTTGCATACCGTTTGAAGGGAAATGATTTAAAAAATGCAATTACTTTACTGTGTTTATAATTTGTCCAATATAAGGAAAAATACTACAAATATTGTATCAGATGAATATGGATGTCCATTCTATGACAAAAATGAACATCCATATAATAATCATATACATTACTTGTTAGACAAGGCCAAGAAGTCTCAAACGGATTTAAAAAAATAAAGCACATTGTTCACCAATTTGTTTACATATTACTGTTACTATACATCATTATTTTTTACTAATTATATAATGTATTAGTATTTATACAATAACTAATTATATTTTATGGTTTATTAATTATATAATATATTATTATTTTTAACTTTTTTATAAAATCATACGTTTTCAAATTTAACAAATTACGAATATAATATTATATTCAAAAAATAACCACATTATACAAGAATTTACCGTATGTCACATTTTAGGTTTTATATATAATTAAGGGTGTAATGTAATAAATGATTATGTAAACAAATTATTACTTTCAACATTTTACGAAACAAATACCGTAAATTATGCGCACATACGCTAATTAACCCAAGTCAGGAGTAAACATTAAATTATGCGCATCCACGCTAATTAACACATATACACATAAACTAAATATACATTAATTTTTGGATTTAACACTAACAAGTGTAATTAGCATTTAAAATGGTATTATAAACAATCAACGAGATATTATAAAAAATACAATCAGAAATTAGCCCTAACTTAGCAAATTAAACTTAATTAAGTTTAGTTATAAAACCGATTTGAGATGAAATAATCATCTAGAGTCGTGGAGAATGAAGATTGATGAAGTTGCCGCGGATGACGACGCAGAGGAGGAGCCGATGACGAGATTGGGGAGAGAGCTATGGCTTTGGAGTGGATTTTGAAAATGAGATAATGAAAGCTGCTCTATACTGGAGCAGACGTATATCTTGTTGCCTAACGGCTCTCGGCCGTCGACGGCTATAGTTAGCATGGCTTCAAAAGACTTTTGACAATTAGTTTATATTCTTCACTAGAAATTCATACTTTTTAAAATAAATTTATCATAAATTAGTTTGTTATAAAAATTTAATTTGTTGAAAAAATTGAATAGTTTTTGTTAGTTATCAATGAATATGAAATAAATATTAGTTATTACAACTTCTTACTTACCTTTTGAAATTAATTTAAAATTTTAAAATTTAATTGTTACATAATGTTTACAAAATAAATTAATAAAATTATACGAATCATAAATTTCATCAAAATTTTTGTAACCGCTAGACTGAAACTTGTAGAAAATTATTATCTATCTTCGATTTTCAATACAGTTAATTATCATCGAATATAATTATATATAAAACAAAAATATTATCGTCAAAACTAATATAATTATTTAAAAACTTTCACAAATTTGAATAATTGAATCAAAATATCTTAACAAATTATTAAGATTTTACGTATTACATATTTAATCAAGTTTCAAACTTATAACTAATATATACTAATAATGTAATAATTTTAAATAAATAAAATGAGTGGTCCTCGGAAGCTATCAGAGATAACCTGTTGGAGCCGTCGGTAGGTTTTTCCGCAAATTACTGTCCCCCTTGTAGTGGGCACATGAATGGATCGAAGTTAAACCGAGGATAATGCGAGACCATCGTTGAAGTTGAGTTATTGGGCTTTACATGTACTACATATTACTTTTTGTTTGAATAGTAGTATGTGTTTGAATATGTAGTTGAAATTAAATTTGAATTTGCATCGTTAATTTTGAAATATTAACATAATTATAAAACATTAAATGTAATTACTAAATGGAAATATAAATAATTATTACGGAATATTAATATTAATCATTAATCATTAATTATTATCTATTACAGAATAAAAATTAAACTACATTTACATTATTTCCTGCCCTACTTCTAAGGCTTAATCAAAGAGCGTAAAAATTCCAACTTCTAATTTAGTTTGTCCACTTTTGCACCTTACTGTTAAAACCTATATTTTGGTAGTGGGCATATACCGGCCCATTAATCTTACCAAAAAATGATTGGCGAAGCTAAAATAAATCGAATAAGTAAACATAGACCGGCCCATTAGTCTTACGGATGGAGATTAGGTTTCGTCATCCCTTATATGTTCCAAAAAACGTCTGTTCTCCAGACGCCTTCAAATCAAAAATTTCTTAATTATTATTTTCTACTCTAATTCCGTGATTGTCTTCCTTACCGCGAATGAAAATTGGTGAAATGTTGATCCTTTCTCCAGATGATCGACGCAGATTATACTTTGCGCAATTTATTTTCTCCTTGGAGGAATCCAGCCAATTCTTCCGATCCATTTCCATTCACTGTTTTAATTCATTTCTCGATTATCAGTTTTTATGAGTCTTGATTATCATTTTTTATTGAAATTTTAAGAAAACCGAAATGATGATAAAAGAATGGCTTGTTTCTCAGTTTATTCGCAGTGGCCGCCTAAGAGCTTACGCCCTGCCAGGCTTGAGAGCTTATGTTGTTCATTCCTTCCTTAGATGTCTGAGATTCGTTTTCTTATATTTATATTTTCAGTCAATCAATTTAAGCATTTAATTGTATTTTTTTAAACCCAGGAATAATACTTACTGATAAATTGACAATCCATATTAGTTATATATTTATATTGGTAACCTCTTTTGCTCTGTTCCATATAAAGTTGCCGTATTCAGCGCTAGATTTAAGTTTCATTTGTTCCAATATGAAATATATGTACTGCTATCTTGTAATTTTACTGTCCTCTGAATTTGTCATTTGCTGATTTTTTTTGTTTTTTTTTGTTTAATGTTTAGTGCCATGATTTGCTTAACTTGTTTTGGTGGTTAGAATTGCTGAGGCGTTATTGATAACAGCATCTACTGGAAATATACCGAAGCTCATTTAAGATTTTATATTTGCAAATATAGGCAGATAGATTAATTCTGCAAATCAAAGGTTATTTAGGGCAATTTTTGTTCTTACAGTGGACCGTATTGCAAGTCATGAGAATGCCCATCACCTGTGGTTGGACAATAATGGGTTGTTCGATTCCAAGGTTGGTTTTTTGGTACTGACTAAGATATACCTTTCTGTATAGTATCTATTTAATACGTTGCTTACTTTTGTGGTTATGATTTGCAAATTTCAGTATATAGCTTGTTTGGGGCCAAACATTGTGACCCGTATGACAGTTCTTACAAGGACTTTTTAGAAGTAGATATGAAAATGGCCAATTACATTTAAAACCGACATTCCTCTAAATTTCATTTTAATATATCGTTTTTAGAACTGAGCCAACTTTATTTGCCTTAAATTTCCATCCCTTTGTAATTTTCAAAGTACAAACTGTAAACATTAAGAATTATGGATACCTAATTTTCAGTACATAAAGAAAAAAGTAGTTTTGATGGGTGTATGCATTTTGTTCTTTTGTTGTGACTTGGTTAGAGTAATGCATCTAGCCTATACCCAGTGTTACCAAGACTTGGGCTGACGGTGGTTAAATATGGACCGTCAATCTTTGCAGTTTGTGGTATTCGATTCGAAGATTGAACCGCTTAACCGAGGTCTATCTGTTTATTTGGACTGCGACCAACCTCTCCGTCATTTTGGGTCATCACCTACAAGTATTGAATTTGACATTTTTAATTTTTTTAATGTAGTTTAATATTTTATTTTAGGCTTTAGGGGCGTGATACATGAGAGTGAGATGTAACTGCATTTGGATTTGTGACTTTGATTCATTGATATGTTATTACATACTTTATAGGTAATTTCTGTACATCTAATATCCATTTCCTTCTCGATTTGGTTTTGAGGCAATTAAGTTTAAAAACCTTTATTTACAACATGTTCATAACTCAATTATTATGCTGTGTATAGCAATTTTTACAAGGATTTTTTGAGGCAGCTAGGGAAATGACCATTTCGTTTATTACCAACATTTCTTTTTTTTCGTTTTGATTTATTATTTCTAGAATTAATCTGAATTTTATTTGCATCTCCGTCTATTTATGATACTCAAATTACAATTTGTGTACTGTGAAAGCTATGATGACATTATTTTCTGTAACGATCCCGAGTTTTAATTTAATTTTAAATTGATAATTAAATTAATTTTTGATTTAAAATTGTGAAATTAAATGATAATCGATTGGAGTTTTCCAAATTCAATTGGTTTGTGTTATTTATTAATAAGAAAATAGTTTCTTTTGTAAATTATTTTAAATCAACAAGGAGTTATTTTTATAACAATAAGTATAATAGCTTTATATTTATACACATGGTGTATAAATACAAACAACATAATTAAAATAGAAATAAGTATATATACAAGGTAAAATTAAAAATATAGAACTTCATTTAGTTTTAAAGTAATAAAGCTACATTATCAAATGCAAGAAGAAAACAATTAATACAAAGTGAAATATGAACAAACAAATAAAAACAAGTAAGCAAGTGTAGGCGAGAAGATAATAATAATATAAATATGCAAGTAAACAAAATAAGTGAAACAAAGCAAAGTAGAAGTAAGAATGCAGGCTGGAATAAACATGTAGGCTGAGAATCAAAGGTAATAAAATATGCAAGGCAAGCAAATAAAAGTATCTATCTACAAAGCAACAAGTATATAATAGCATCCTCTAATACATATCAGCGGTAACAAAGATAATGCAAAGCAAAGAGGATAACAAAATAAATATGTAGGCAAATAAAATATGTTGCCTGTAGAATAAACATGCAAGAGGGCTGAAACACAATCAAGTTGGAATCAAAAAACAAAGCAAATTTTGCATACAAAATTAAGTAGTATAGCTGTAAATAAAAGTACAAGCTCATAAATGCAGCCACAAACATGTTATCTCAGCCGAAATAGCATCATGTATACAAGTTGTATGTAATAAAAAAATGAGATAAAGCAAAGATGTAGGCAAGTAAAAAGTATATAAACAAACAAAGTACAAAACAAATCAATGCAAGATCCTATCAGCCTACTTAACAAATGAAGAAAAAAATCTTCTCAGCACCAAAATGAAATCATCTAAGTACTTATACAAAAGCTAAGTGAGATAGTGAGACATGTAAATAAAATAAGAAACAAAAGTACCCACCCCTTTCATCTCAGCCGAGACAAACAATGCAAGGCAACAGATAGTATCACTATGTACAAAAGTAATATCACCTGTAGCTTGCTTCCATATATCAACTTCTCCTCATTCCATTCGTTCACTTGAAAACCAAGCAGGAAAAAAAAAACTTGCTAAAGCCAGAAAGAAAAAGAGAAAAAAAAACTGGAAGCAAGCCAACAACCTAACTTGATCAAGTCCAGATCAAGATTTAAACAAAGTTTCAGTTATCATTAAAGGTTCTGATTCTCTGTTCCTCAACATTTCTAGGTGAGTAACACTTTTATTAAAAAAATTAACTTAAGTATACATTAGTTATTTGTTTACTCTAGAATGAAGTGTGCTTGCATGAGAATTTACAAGTGCATTTCTGGAAAATATGTGAATATTTGTACATTGAGTAAGCTGCTGTGATTTTTAATTGTTCTGTGCATAACTCCCAGGCTTAAGAAATTGTTTTGAAATTCTTTCCATTGAATCCAATCTGTGTACAGATGTATGATTTAAACAATATGTAGTTTATGTAAAAATAAGTTAAACTTTTGATAAAATAAAAACTGTAATGCCTGGAAACAAAAGATAACAAAGAAAACTTTTAGTAAGTGAAAATTTAAATAGCCAGATGCGTTGATCCGGAGGTATAAATCAATTACTTAAACAAAAACTTGAATTTCAAAACTAAAATCAGGATTTTTAGTTTGAAATTGGAAGAGAAATTCTGGTTCATCTAGAAATGGTATTTAGGCATGTCACGGTCAATATAGCAGATCGGGGTGGTCATGGTTCTTCCTGGTGATGGAGTTTTGATCGTAGTTTATAGGAAAAATGGTAGTTGATGGGTTAAAGCATTGAGGCAGTGGGAATTTGCGATTAAAGTATTTAACCCTAGTTTTTGTTCATTTGAGAAATTTAATCACCGCGTTTTCACTGGTAGATCGGGTTGTATGGGGTTCTGGGTAATGGAATCTTGAGCATTGACGAAGACGTGGCCTAAGTTTCGTGATCTCCGGTGGTAGAGGCGGCGAGTACGAGGTGCTTTCCAGATTCGACATCTGTTCCAGTTTGAGCTCATATGCTCGATTTTGATTTTTGACCTCTGCAATTGAATTGATGATCCGTATGGCATTGGGAGATGGCCGTTGACTGGCGGGGATGATCGGGAGGGGTCGGAGTTGATTGACGCGGTGGTGCAGGTGCACGGTTATCATGTGTATCAGTTTGTTCTGGGGGAAGAAGGGAATGGGTTCTCGCGTTTGTATCGGGCTGAATCGTGTTTTGTTCGAAGCAAAGGGGTTTGGGACTCGAAGTTGATGGGGATGGGTCGTTTTGCAGAGCTACAGATTTGAACCTGTTATGTTTGTATGGGACGGGGAAGACTCGAAGTATGGAATGGGAAGTCTCGGGTCAGACAAGTGCTTGACTCGAAGCGATGGAGTTTAAAATAAAATAAAAAGTAAAGCTATAAATAAAAAATAGAGATTTAAACTTAACTTTAAATCTGGATTCAAATTTGAATCTGAATCTTAGTTTTTTTTTAAATAAAAGAAATTTGAAAAAAAAAATTAAATTGTTTTAAATAATTTGAATGATAAATGTTCTTTACATTTATTTTAAGGATTATAAATTAAATTTAAGTTTGATTAATGTTTAAAATGGTTAATCATTTTGGATTTTAAATTCAAAGTGGAATTTAAATTTGGATTTAAAAGTGTAATGTTTTAAATATACACTTAAACATTAATAAAGCATAAGTAAAGGAAATGAATTTTCTATAGTAAATCGATTTATAATTAATAATGGTTAATGTGAGAAATTTTCTTTAAAAAGGGAATCAAAGAAACTTTATAGTTAATGAAATCATTAACTAAGATTATCTGAACAATTAATTTACGTGATTAAATTTTTAACAATAAATTTGATGATAATAAATTGTGGAATCTCTAAGTATAATTACTTAATGATAGAAACTATGGAATTGATTTATTTAGCATAATTAATTGAGTTAATTTGATTTATTAAAAATCTAAATTTCTTAAGTTAATTAATTCATAATAATCACTTAATAATTTTGAAAATAAAATTACTTAGAGAAGTAATTAATAGAAAATTAATGAATGAAATCAATTAAATGGTGATTTGAAATTTGAGTAAATTATTTGTTAATAAATTTGTAGGATTAATTAATAATGTGATTAATTAAGATTAACTTAATAATTAAAGATTAATTGATTCATTAATTAACAATGATAGTTAATAATTAAGGGTTAACTAATAAATTGTGAAAGGGAATTTATTTCAAATAATTTGTAATTAGATTATGATAATTAACCCGGATTAATAATTGATACATCTTATTTAAATTAATTATTTGATTAATAAATTCGTTTGTGAATGTTTGGACTTGGCTGAATAATTGTTTTGTTTGATACCCCTGATATGTGACGCTTTGTTTTGGGCTGTGTGACTTATTTATCTGTAATTTATCATCTGTGAATCTGTGAATGGACGATGAGCGTTATAGTTTATATCGCTTATCAACTATATTTCTATGTTTTAATCTGTGATGATTGATGATGTGGCACTTTTATTGTGTTAAAACCCCTGGACCACACTTATACACACACAAATATGGATTTCACGAGGAAATCGATTGAGTCATAGATTTTTGAAAATAGTTTTAAATTTGAATTTTAAAATTCAAATGGTTTGAAAATAAGATTGGGTTTAAATGTGAAAAGCTTTTGAAAATGAAATTTCAAAGATGAAATTTATTTTTAATGACTTGATAAAGTTTGAAATTTAAATAATTTGATTTAAATTTAAATTCCAAAATGTGAAACTGAATTCTATAATTTGAAACTAGGGATTAAAAATGTTATACCAGTTATATATGGGTTGAACCATTTTAAAATGTATTAATTTGGGAATATGAATATGAATTAAGAACTTTATCTCAGGTAAATATAATTGGATTTTTCTGAAACGAAAACTGTTTTTTTTCAAATAATAAAAGCTTTCACATAAGTAATGAACTTCCAATTTGTGTTAAAAAGATTTCTAGTTTGAAATGAAAATGATTTCCAAATTATAGAAATGGTTTGAAAGCTATAAGTTAAATCTTTGATTTAAAGATTTAACGAGTTAATCCTATCGAAATGAAATTGTTCTGGAAATCTATGAATTGATCTTTTTGAAATAAATCTTTTTGGTTTAAAGATTTGAAATGGTAATTTGTTAAACCATTTGAAGAAAAGTATTGGGTAATAAGTAGTGACTTAATTGAAATCCCAATATCCATATGTTTTCAAATATTGCGCTCACTATTCGGTTTAGCCGGAAGAGGACCTTTGTGTCATATATCCCATTCCGAATATGTGATACGTCGTTATGGATAGCATTTGAAGACCGGTGGTGAAGACCGGATATTTTCGAAAATGTAAGACAACTCGTCGAATGTCTTTGCATCGACTGGTCCCCGGTATAGAGACTCCATATGTGATGGGAAGTCCGAACGTGATTAGGAATTATCCGGATTGCAAGGGCTACTTTGGAAGTGCCTTCAGTTCTGTTCGAACCCAGAACAGACTTGTATGGATTGTGTGTCTGACATTACATCTTGAGATATAAAGCAGATTTCTGTCAAATACATTTCTGTTGGTGGCGGAGAATTTATTCTTTTAGCTTAACACCCTTCTCTGAGACATACGAGCTCATAGGTTATGTAGTTGAAGGTTATCAGCGATATATTCCCAATTTGGTAATGTGACATGCTAAGTGTTGCTGTGTAATGATCATTGTTTGATCATTTGTGATATGATCATTTGTTTGATCATTTATCTTTGTGATCATTACTTTGATCATTTGTTGACCCAAAGTATGGCTTTGTACCAAAGCGTAACTTTGTGGACGTGCCTCGTCGAGCCTCACACCCCGGAATGGTCAAAACAGGAAAGATGCGGCAAGGTTATTAGGGGGTAGCGCCCCTTTAGGGTATGTTCATTTCCTTCTGGAAAAGGGTGGTATCATGGTATGGAGCCCAGATACTTACTCATGTTGAAACACTCCATTTATTATGGTGTAATGTTGGTTTAGAGAGCTCTCGGATAAAGGTACTTAAGAACCGGGGGATGGCATACTCGTGTCAATAGTTACCCAGTTTGGGGTAACCCGGCCTTTTGTTGGCAGAGATCCGGTTAGGTTCTCGGGACGTCCATCCAGAGTCGTTTCCATGTGGCAATGGGAAGTTCCTTGGCCTGACCATTTGTTGGAAATCCAATCTTCAATACGAAACCTTGTACGGTATTAGTTGTAGAACCAGCCATTTAATATGGTAGCTATAGCGGGCATAATATAATGGTACCTATGCTGGCTAAGATTAATATTCTACTTTCGAAATGTTTTTCTGCACCGTGCACTAATAATAATAATATCAAGAAATTTTCTTCGTATTAAGCATATTTGACTATCATAAGAAGAAATCTCCTCCAAGTCTGCGTTTGCATTGTGTGTGTGGCGGGAGGTCTTATGGTAGTTTCATTTTCAAAAAGCATTGCGAATTTACTTTAAAATCTTATGTTGATTGTTTTAAAAGATAAACTGTTTTTATTGCTCACACCAGTCCCATGACTGATCCGGAGTTTATTGTTCCTTTCCTAAACTCTGGATGCTCATTATTTTCCACACGAGCAGTCTAGAGTTGGGTTTTTCAGATAGTTAGATATAGTGGATTATCTGAAGTTTAGTTCAGTCTTTGGTTCGCAGCAGTCTTGCTTAGCTTGGTGCATTGTTATGGGGAGTTCGAGCTATTGCTGGATTGGTTCTTGGAGATGGAGTTCAGATTTAGAGTTCTTCGTTGAAGACTATCTTAGAGTTATTTGTTCCGTTGCTGGTTCTATCTATTTTTCTTTTCCGCTGCTATTTTATTGTATCTTTGATGTATATTGACATCTATTGTATCATCTGTTGTATCAATGCTGTATATCAATGTATTATTCTTTTATTCCGCTGTGTTGTTTACTTAATGTTGTTATAAGCTCCGGCGAATCGGATTTGAATGGTTGAATCTACGGCATTCGAGTACGATGTAAAGTATGGGTGTCGATTTTCGAGCGTGCAAAATCCGCATCGTTACATTTGGTATCAGAGCTAAGGTTGAACTTTAGCTCAGGAGTATAACACGTTTGGTAGCTCATTAGAGATGGGGTTAAATATACCCTAGAATGAGTATATCCCTAAGATATCCGTTTGAATGACTCAATAAATTCTCTTACTATCCACCGATAGTAGATATGAGTGCAAGAAGAGAAGGCGATAGGGGACAGGGAAATACAACTGTAATTGGTCAACGCTCAGTAACAACGGTGGAAATAACTTTCTCTATCAATATTCTTTGATTCGTCTTTTCAAATCCTTTTGATTTCTTCGTGATAGCTCCAGAAAGAAGTATTGATGCGGTTATAGCCCTACGAGTCGTTGTAGAAAATTCTTACTTCGTATCTTAATCGATTTCTTTTCAGTTTTAGATGTAAACTTTTATGAATTAGAAAGTGAAAATTTAAATAAATTGGAAATTTTAATTTGAGTTAAATTGATAAATAAAATATGAAGCTAAATTTGAATTGAATCGATAAATCGATTTTCGATTGAAACCAAATTTGAAATTCTATTATAATTTCTTGTATCTATTGTTGATATTCTGATTTGGCTTACCAAATGCAGAATTGGTATCCAGTTTGATCTGAAAATATATTTCTCTATCTTTTGCCTATCTTCTTTATCTCTCCGGCGAATTTCGAGGACGAAATTAATTTTAAGGGGGGAAGTCTGCAACGATCCCGAGTTTTAATTCAATTTTAAATTGATAATTAAATTAATTTTTGATTTAAAATTGTGAAATTAAATGATAATCGATTGGAGTTTTCCAAATTTAAATGGTTTGTGTTATTTATTAATAAGAAAATAGTTTCTTTTGTAAATTATTTTAAATCAACAAGGAGTTATTTTTATAACAATAAGTATAATAGCTTTATATTTATACACATGGAGTATAAATACAAACAACATAATTAAAATAGAAATAAGTATATATACAAGGTAAAATTAAAAATATAGAACTTCATTTAGTTTTAAAGTAATAAAGCTACATTGTCAAATGCAAGAAGAAAACAATTAATACAAAGTAAAATATGAACAAACAAATAAAAACAAGTAAGCAAATGTAGGCGAGAAGATAATAATAATATAAATATGCAAGTAAACAAAATAAGTGAAGCAAAGCAAAGTAGAAGTAAGAATGCTGGCTGGAATAAACATGTATGCTGAGAATCAAAGGTAATAAAATATGCAAGGCAAGCAAATAAAAGTATCTATCTACAAAGAAACAAGTATATAATAGCATCCTCTAATACATATCAGCCGTAACAAAGATAATGCAAAGCAAAGAGGATAACAAAATAAATATGTAGGCAAATAAAATATGTTGCCGGTAGAATAAACATGCAAGAGGGCTGAAACACAATCAAGTTGGAACCAAAAAACAAAGCAAATTTTGCATACAAAATTAAGTAGTATAGTTGTAAATAAAAGTACAAGCTCATAAATGCAGCCCCAAACATGTTATTTCAGCCGAAATAGCATCATGTATACAAGTTATACGTAATAAAAAAAAATTGAGATAAAGCAAAGATGTAGGCAAGTAAAAAGTATATAAACAAACAAAGTACAAAACAAATCAATGCAAGATCCTATCAGCCTACTTAACAAATGAAGAAAAAAATCTTCTCAGCACCAAAATGAAATCGTCTCAGTACTTATACAAAAGCTAAGTGAGATAGTGAGACATGTAAATAAAATAAGAAACAAAAGTACCCACCCCTTTCATCTCAGCCGAGACAAACAATGCAAGGCAACAGATAGTATCACTATGTACAAAAGTAATATCACCTGTAGCTTGCTTCCATATATCAACTTCTCCTCATTCCATTCGTTCACTTGAAAACCAAGCAGGAAAAAAAAAACTTGCTAAAGCTAGAAAGAAAAAGAGAAAAAAAAACTGGAAGCAAGCCAACAACCTAACTTGATCAATTCCAGATCAAGATTTAAACAAAGTTTCAGTTATCATTAAAGGTTCTGATTCTCTGTTCCTCAACATTTCTAGGTGAGTAACACTTTTATTAAAAAAATTAACTTAAGTATAGGTTAGTTATTTGTTTACTCTAGAATGAAGTGTGCTTGCATGAGAATTTACAAGTGCATTTCTGGAAAATATGTGAATATTTGTACATTGAGTAAGCTGCTGTGATTTTTAATTGTTCTGTGCATAACTCCCAGGCTTAAGAAATTGTTTGGAAATTCTTTCCATTGAATCCAATCTGTGTACAGATGTATGATTTAAACAATATATAGTTTATGTAAAAATAAGTTAAACTTTTGATAAAATAAAAACTGTAATGCCTGGAAACAAAAGATAACAGAGAAAACTTTTAGTAAGTGAAAATTTAAATAGCCAGATGCGTTGATCCGGAGGTATAAATCAATTACTTAAACAAAAACTTGAATTTCAAAACTAAAATCAGGATTTTTAGTTTGAAATTGGAAGAGCAATTCTGGTTCATCTAGAAATGGTATTTAGGCATGTCACGGTCAATATAGCAGGTCGGGGTGGCCATGGTTCTTCCTGGTGATGGAGTTTTGATCGTAGTTTATAGGAAAAATGGTAGTTGATGGGTTAAAGCATTGAGGCAGTGGGAATTTGTGATTAAAGTATTTAACCCTAGTTTTTGTTCATCTGAGAAATTTAATCACCGCGTTTTCACTGGTAGATCGGGTTGTATGGGGTTCTGGGTAATGGAAGCTTGAGCATTGACGAAGACGTGGCCCAAGTTTTGTAATCTTCGGTGGTAGAGGCGGCGAGTACGAGGCGTTTTCCAGATTCGACATCTGTTCCAGTTTGAGCTCATATGCTCGATTTTGATTTTTGACCTCTGCAATTGAATTGATGATCGGTATGGCATTGGGAGATGGCCGTTGACTGGCGGAGATGATCGTGAGGGGTCGGAGTTGATTGACGCGGTGGTGCAGGTGCACGGTTATCATGTGTATCAGTTTGTTCTAGGGGAAGAAGGGAATGGGTTCTCGCGTTTGTATCGGGCTGAATCGTTTTGTTCGAAGCAAAGGGGTTTGGGACTCGAAGTTGAAGGGGATGGGTCGTTTTGCAGAGCTACAGATTTGAACCTGTTATGTTTGTATGGGACGGGGAAGACTCGAAGTATGGAATGGGAAGTCTCGGGTCAGACAAGTGCTTGACTCGAAGCGATGGAGTTTAAAATAAAATAAAAAGTAAAGTGTTAACGCTTAAATTTGAACGCTAACACCCCGGTGTGTGAGGTGTAGTTGTGAAAGCACCACCCGATAGATCGGGAAAGAATTATAAGCAAGTAATAGCGGAAAAGCAGTAAACAACAGCAATTTTATAGTGGTTCGGCTTATGGGTATAGCCTACGTCCACTTTAAGTACTTTTATTGATGATCACGTTACAAGTTGATACAAATCTTCTCAAGTACAATACACTTTGAATTACAAAAGACTTAGAACAAGTAGCTCAAACTTCGATGTTGACAAAAATCTTCAAATCCATGGTGGATGTAGATGATTTCTTTATGAAGTTCTTTTAGACGTTCTTTGAATCTCAAAAGTTTTAAGTGTTGAAGTAGTCTGGAATTCGGCAGAGTAATGGCGCTTGAAATTGATTGACCAAAAGTCCCTCGAATGTTGGAGGTAGGTTGGTATTTATAGGCAAAGATTTTGGACCTAAGCTCGGTCTTAACTCCTCACCGACCCAGTTAAGTCGTGGCCGACCTATAAGAGCCCTGATATGGTCAAGCCGTGTTTACCTGTCTTCGATGGATTCACACAAGTCCTAAGTCGTTTCCGACTTAGATTAAGTCGCCGTCGGTCTAACGTGCTACGTGTTAAATGGTTGCACCGTTTCACCCTTCATCTCCCTGGGTCGGTTGCGATTCATCGTAGTTAGATCGGTAGCATGTCAAGTCGGTAGGCTATGTAAGTCTCTAGGTCGGGATTTCCCTTTAACCATTAGGTCGGTACGCCTCTTGAGAGTTAAGTCGGGACCTCTCCTGAGCTATTTAGGTCGGCCATTCTTGGGTCGGCATCACTCTTAAGATGTTGGATCGGTGAATATATTAAGACGGTGGGTTACTTCAAACCTTAGGTCGGAATCTCTTTGCAGCGTTAAGTCGGTACGCTTTCTTAACCAGTTAAGTCGGTATCGAATTAGGTCGGCCATCTTGCTAATCAGTTAGGTCGGCGCCATCTCCACATACCTGCTGAGTCGTAACCGAGATAGGGTTAACATTTGCCCCTCGAAGTATACGCCTTAGGCTTAAGTCGTGTGCTTCGAAATATCTTAGCTCGGCTTCCCTTAGGTCGGTAGATTGCGTACGACCTACCGATTAGCGTCGTTTCATAATCCTTCACCGCGAGTTATAAATTAGCTCTCTTCTTCCTCCTTCTTCATTTAACCTCTTGCTCAATTCCGCCATTAAAGCACTGTCAGATCCTTAAAGGCGATTTTATTCAATTGATCATCGATAACTTCTGCTACACATTGCGTAAGTGATTCCACCTTTCTCGATTGTAGATTACCATCGGTTCTCAAACTTTATCGCTTGAATTCAAACGGCCTCCTTGCATGATGCTTCATCACGAATTCCATCATATTTGCCGTTGATGAAACTTAGGTTGCTCGATTAAAAGTTCGATGAAGTAATGAAAGTGGCTCGTCGTCTTAGGCTAACCGTTTGAGATTACCATGCGACAAATTTGTGATAACTTCGAACTGATTTAGTGGATGGTCCGGCAGCAGGTGATGGTATGAATGGAATAGGGGTTTTTGCTGGTGGAGGAGCGGTTAGCGGGCTAATGGGTTGAGTGGAGTGAGGTATTGGTTTAGATGCGACCCAGTGATCTTGAATGACTTTTCTTATGGCCGATCTGATTTGGGGGATGTAAGCTTTAGGTCGGAGCCGAGCCAACACATAGGGAAACCTTCCGACCTAACTTTTAAGGCTTGAACCGCGACCGAGTTAATACTTGGAGAAACTTTTTCCTTTTGAATCAGGGCCTGCTTCCCCACCTCTCTCTTGCGACCCAGGGAACTGCCGAGTTAAAGGAGTAGGAACCCAACATTAATGTGTGGGAGATTCTTAAGGCATAACCGAGTTAGCACTTAAGCATTTAACCAAGCTTGCCGAATCGAATTGCTATGATTTTGGCCAACTTCAGACTTAGCCTTTCTTTTTTTTTAGGTTGTAGCCGAGATACGACTTAGGCCTTGGACATGCTGACACTTGAGAGTGTTAACTAACTTTAATCATTTTGACTTGGACTGCCAAATTAAGTGGAATAAACTTTGAACTATGATCAAACTTTGAACAGGGATTAAACTTTGAACTGCCCCAACTTTAAATTTGTTTAAACACATTATGTCACTTCACAGATCATTCTCACTTTTAAGCTACCAACCTGTTGAGAATAACAAACAAACAAAGGAAAACAAGGCGCACATACTGCCATTGACAGCCCATATCAAATGGCAGATTAGTCAAGACAAGATAAGCATCATGAATATAATGCATGAAATGTTGTGAATTAATCGACTAAAGTAGAATATTAATGCAAAGTATCAACAATTTGAACTGATTTGTTTGCATCAACATTATATTTGCATATTCAAACTCAAAACAAAGATTCCTGGTCTTTATAACTAACAAATGTTTGCAAGGTTTTATTCCAGTTGCCTTTGCTTATTGTTTGATTGATACTTGTACAACACTTCACACACTTTAGGAAACGTGCACCTTCATGTTTGAATATCCAATTGCTTGTGTAGAATAACTTCTCTCCAACAAGAAGAAATGGTAGCTCAAGAGGAAGAGACTTTCCCGGTGGCTGTTCCCATAGAGAATCCTCCGGAGAGAACTTCGACCATTCTAACCCCAAGAATGTTTATTCAGATACGTACTCAATTCGGCTTTGCTGAAAGTGATGTCTTATTGCCCGGGCCAAGCGACACTGCTGATAATCCTCCTTACGGTTTTGTTGCAGCCAATCGCCAAATGTGCTTAAGTGGGGCAATTCCCCCTTTCAATGACTTCCTTCGAACTCTTCTTCTCCGGTTGACGATCTCTCCATTTCAACTTCATCCTAATGGTTATGCCATCTTGATGGGGTTGTGTGTTTTGTTTAGAAGAACTCTTGATCGCCTACCAAGTTTTGAAGAAATTCGTTATCTGTGCTCGTTTACAAAGAGTAAAGATCATCCCTCACTCATTATTGTGAGAAGTGCTAGAAACCGCAAGCTCCTTTCCGATCTCACTGAAAGTGTTCATGGATTTTTGAACCAGTTTTTCTTTGCTCGCTGCCCTCCAGGGTTTTATGCCATCTGGAGAATAGGAAGTAAGACTAGTGTTTCCATTTTTTCGTTCTTGAAACTTTTTTCGAGATCCGAACTTTCAGTTGCTAACTTCATTCCTTACTCTTTTCAGCACTTCCTCTCCCTTCTAGAGATCCGATTCATAAACAAGTTTTTGAGAGGTTGAGTGCCGTGGCTGCGGAAGAAAGGAGCATAAAATTTCTGCTGAAGGATGAATTTTTACACCAATACGGGCTTCTACACGCTTCTCGTTCTACGCATGCTCATGAAGTTCCAACAGAAGTTCCCGATTCTCTGATGAAAACTCCTAACGCCCCGGTTACTGTCGAACAACTTACATCAAAAGAGTCTAATATTGAAGCTTCATTGGTGAAGTGTTCCACTCCTACCGACATTATGGGGTCATCTAGTAAGACGGTGCATGCCCCGATCGAGGAAGAAGAAGAACCTTCACGGCCTCTCGGGGGATTAGCTGATGTAGGAATTGAGAAAACAAGTCCCACCAAGCATGATGGTGACGATGTTTATGAGGGGTTGAGCGACATAATAGTGACTTCGCAGGAGCTTTTTAGAGATGACGTATCTAAAACTATCTCTCCTGTAATTGAGGCGACGTCTCTTCTTCGACAACCACCAACACAAACATCAACTCCTCATACCCAAGCTATCATCACCTCTGCACCAAAGAGTGGTTTGTAGCTTAATGCGTGTAGCTTGCACATCACACAACACTTAGGATTTTCCAGCACATTTATGCACTTATCTTCTTATACTTTAAAGATTTCTAAAGCTTATCTTTTCTTATTTCAGATTCTTCAATGACAAGCGGCGGATCATATTATCAGGATTTCCAACGCTACGGGGGGCGTGGTCAATATGATTATCGGCGTTACTTTCCCTCCTATAGAGAGTCTGACGAAGAGAGGGCTGCTCGAAAGGCTCGTGAAAGGAGGGATGCAGAAGAGCGTTATGACAGAAGGGATAGGGATGAGCACCATGATTCTCTGCAGAGGAGTGATGACTCTCACAAAAGGAAATCTCACGACGACCGAGGAAAAGGTCATGTAGCTGAAGATTCAGGCAAACGAGCCCGATATGGTGAGAGACATGTTTCCACTATTCCCGAAAAGCCTACTGCCCCTGCCCCTCTTGACATTACTTCTGACTCGCCTGCTCTTGGGAAGGAGGACATCCAGACAATAATAAGCAGGCCTAAATTTCAAGTGGGACCTGGCCCAGCCACTTTACAAAGTCGTTTTCCACAATGGTGCTTAAAGGGTGTGAGATTCGACCTAGACTTGGTCCCTATCGACAAGCCTGCTATGTTGCGCAATCTTGAAGCAGTCAAGCTCGATATCGAGAGGATGTCAAACTGGCAGAAGCTTGTTGATGAGCTTCAAAGAGTTAACCGTGCCAACTTAGAGGCCATGCTCACCATGGAAAATGATAAGGCTGAGTGGCAAAAGGTCCTTGAGCAGCACGACACTGAAATGAGGAGCATTACTTCCTACAACGAGGAGCTCGAAGCAAAGGTTGAGAAGTTGAAAGATGAGCTTGCTGCTTCCTCTACTTCATACTCTCAAAAAGAAGAAGTGCTTCTCAGACAAGTTAGAGATGCTCATGCCAGTCAGAGGGACGCTGAGGACAGGCTTGAAGCACAAAAAAGAATCAGTGACGGCTATGTCTCTGATATTGCTGAGCTTCAAAAGAAAAACAACTCCCAGGAGGCGGAGATACAAATGCTTAAGCTTCAGCTTGCCAAAACTGAAAGGGAGCGTGATGAGGCTATCGCCGGCAGAATCGCAGCCGAAGAATCTCATGAGGCGACCAAAAACAGCTTCGGCTCAACATTATTCGACTTCTACTTGCATAGCGTCTTAGGGCGTGGAAGCCTCGCTTTTCTCGGTCCTAAGTATGAAATCACTTTAGCTGAAGTGTGGGAGGCCGCTCTTGAGATGCTTGGTGCTGAAGGTGCCGGTTACGACGAATCAGCCCTGGAAAGGCATTATTTCGATGATGACGCTCGCGCTGCCCTTGCCAAGGGAAAGGAACAACTTGCCAAACTAAGAACTGAAGTGACGGAAGGGGACCGGCTGGGGAAAACCACTTCAACTACTTTAGTCCAGCCACCTTCTTCGTCTGAAGTCGACATTATTGGTTCCAGTTCCCATCTCGCATCTCCCACCAAAGTTACCACTGAGATTACAAGCATACAAGGTGGAGACGAGGGTGATGAGAGCGCTGATGCGCAAGCTTATGAAGTTGATATCAGGAAACCAGCTTCTCCAGGTAATTTCACTGTTAATCTCGCTACTGTCAATTCTGCTCAAGCGGGTTACTCATTTATTTCGCATGAGTTTCATGAGCTCCTTGGCTATTTTCTCAACCTTGATGAGCCTTCATCTCCTCTTGTTACTGACTTCATTGGTGAACCTTCATCTCCTCTCTTTACTGACTTTAACCTCTTTTCTTCTGTAGAGAAAGTACCAAGCACTGCTCAAACTTCTACTCCTCCGGTTATCCATCCTTCATCTCTTCAGGCGGCGCCTCCTTCTGCCTCGCAACCTGGATCACAGGAGGAACAAATAGAGGCTCTTCACGGCTTGGATGATCCCATCGCTTCGCAAGAGCAGAAAGATGAGAGACCTGAGGGAGGTGACATATCCCCGGAACGGACTCCTTCTGACGACATTGTTCTATCAAAACTTGTCACTCCGGGGAGTGAGTCTTCCTCACAAAGGAGAGAGAAGCGTGGGACATCAAAGAGGAGGGGGAAGAAAATCACCGCCACTGAAGAGGAGCCGGAAGTTGAACCGGTTACACCTGCCTCTCCTACTTCCCTTATACCCACTGGCCGACCTGAAAAGCTGGTTATTCGACCGAGTAAAGGGTCCAAAGGAGGGAAGAAGAAGTGAAGATTTTAGCTTTTTGCCTTTTGTATGAACTGGCCGAGAGTTGTGCGGGTACCGACCCCCGCTTTTATTTTGAAACCTGTATCTGCATTATAGTTGAATAAAATGATTCTTCGTTTGTACAAACTTCTGTTTGAATTTGAGAATGCATTTACTATTTATTTTTGCACAAGTTTGTTTATATAGTATTGCAGCGGGCTTATGGTATGTTGCTTGAGTATTACTTTACTGATGCAGCTATACTACTATACCATGTTGCCCCCATACCTTAAGCTTGTTGCAATATTTTATACTTCGAGGGGACTTGCACTCTTATTTGTTAAAGAATAATTATTTTATTCTTTAAAGAAAATTTTTATTGAGTACAACTCCCTTCGTATAAGTTTTTACGCTTTGTCGTTCGAAGAAATCACTTTTCTCTTTTGCTTATGTGCATATTTTACCAAGTGAATTCCTCTATGTGGTAAAGCGGACCTCTGAAGGGTACTTTAACTTCTTTTCTTTTTACGATCATTTTCCATTTGAAAGTTAAAGTACGCTTTTGATGAGGATTTTTTTTATACAAAATTGTACCTCTGAGGAGGGATTTTTCACGTTTCAACACTTGGAAGTTTTATTTCAATCTCGGTGAAACGTGTACCCCCAAAGAGTTGTGCCTTCGAAGAAAGCCTTTTCACGTTTCAACACTTGGAAGTTTTATTTCAATCTCGGTGAAACGTGTGCTTCCAAAGAGGTCTTTTTTCTTGATTGTGTCCCCGGGAGGGGGTCGTACCTCTAAGGAGGGATTTTTTACGTTTCAACACTTGGAAGTTTTATTTCAATCTCGGTGAAACGTGTACCCCCAAAGAGTTGTGCCTTCGAAGAAAGCCTTTTCACGTTTCAACACTTGGAAGTTTTATTTCAATCTCGGTGAAACGTGTGCTTTCAAGAAGGTCTTTGTTTTTGCATTTCAACTTTGGTGAAGTGAAATTCCGAAGAGCGGTTGTTACACTTCAACTCCTGGCGAAATGTGCCTCCGAAGAGGGCTTTTATTTTGTTTACATTTCAACTCTGGTGAAGTGAGATTCCGAAGAGCGGTCACAACACTTCAACTCCTGGTGAAATGGGCCTCCGAAGAGGGCTTTTATTTTGTTTGCATTTCAACTCTGGTGAAGTGAAATCCCGAAGAGCGGTTGTTACACTTCAACTCCTGGCGAAATGTGCCTCCGAAGAGGGCTTTTATTTTGTTTACATTTCAACTCTGGTGAAGTGAGATTCCGAAGAGCGGTCACAACACTTCAACTCCTGGTGAAATGTGCCTCAGAGAGGGTTTTCATCGCCTGGAAGTTACTCTCTCATGGTTGGAGGGTCATGACTCCTCCAATCTTTTTTGTTGAGTAGAGAACTTTCTTTTTTGTGGCGTATGACCCATTAGAGGTCTTTTATCCTCCGAAGAGTTGCGCCTCCGAAGAGGACTTGTGCTGCTGATGGTAGCTTTGGTTGTTCCTTTGTTCACTTGCTTATGCCTTTTCAGCGATCCCCCCCCTTTTTTTTTTTTTTTCTTCTTTTCAAGTTTTCATCCCCCTCTTCTCGCAAGTGGCTTGTTTAATCCAAGGAAGTGTACTTCATTGCCAGGCAAGTTCGTGAGAACGGGCACTAGCTTCCTAATTGGATGTTTGTTTGTTCAAACAATCTCAATTTATCAGCAAGGGCTCGTTTCTATCGAAATCATTAGCCGTTCAATTGAAGTATTTCCTATCTAGGATTTGAATTCGGGGTCTTTGAGACTTGAAATTTGTTTGTTGAATGATGGTGAGAATCGCTCGGTCTTATTATGCGCAAGTTTCATTTCCATTGTCTGCAAAAATTTAAATCGACATTTCAGCAATAAAATAATACATTTTATGTATTTTTATATCGAAAACAAAGCAAACATATAATGATAATAAGGATCACAAGATTTATAGTGGTTCGGCCATGAAATTGGGCCTACATCCACTTTATATTCTTTCATTATTTACTTGCATTAGTTTCACAATTGCTTTCAATTACAAGAATCATACATTCATAATTCTTTTTACAATGTTTCAACAAAATTTTCAAGTAAAGTATGGACGCAAGTGGTTGCTGTTCCATGCCCTTGGAATTTGATCTCCATCAACAGTGGTGAGCTTGAATGTGCCGTCGAGAAGCTTCTGACCTATTACATATGGTCCTTCCCAATTTGGCCCAAACACACCTGTCGCGGTCATAATTCTTTTCAGGACTAGATCTCCAATTTCAAAGCTGCGTTGACGAACTTTGGAATTGAAATGTCTGGCTATCCTTTGCTGATGAGCTGCAACTCTGAGGTTAGCTTCATCTCTTTTTTCATCAAGGAGATCCAGCGCTTCAAGTTGCAGCTTTTCATTTTCTGCTTGATTGAAATGGATTCTTCTGTGTGAAGGGACCTCTGTTTCAACCGGGATCATTGCTTCCGATCCGTATGCTAACGAGAAGGGAGTATGCCCAGTTGCAGTTTTGTGAGTAGTTCTGTATGCCCATAGTGCAAGTGGTAGTTTATCGACCCAACCACCTTTTGCTCTTTCGAGTTGCTTTTTGATGGTTGATTTGATGATCTTGTTCACTGCTTCCACTTGCCCGTTTGCCTGCGGATGAGCTACCGCCGAAAAGCTTTTCTGGATTTTGAATCGCTTGCAAAAATCCTGGAATTCCTCGCTTTCAAACTGAGTACCATTGTCTGTGATTATTTTCTGAGGCACACCGTATCTGCAAATGATATTTTTGGTCACGAAGCTTATCACTTTCTTAGAAGTGATAGTAGCCAATGGTTCAGCTTCAGCCCACTTAGTAAAATAATCAACTGCAACAATAGCATATTTAATCCCTGATTTAGCAGTTGGTAGCGGCCCAATGAGATCCATTCCCCAAATTGCAAATGGCCATGGACTGACCATCTGTGTGAGTTCGGTAGAAGGTGCTCTAGGAATTTTGGCATATCTTTGGCACTTGTCACATTTTCGGGAGTAATCTGCGGCATCCCGATTAATTTCTGGCCAAAAATATCCGTATCGGAGAATTTTCTTTGCTAATGTTTGACCACCTGAATGATCACCACATTCTCCTGCATGCACTTCAGCTAGGATTGTTTTGGACTCTTCCCGGGATACACATCGAAGCAATGGCATTGAGAATCCCCGTCTGTACAATCGGCCATCCTGAATTACATAGCGAGAGGCCTTCCTTAGTAGCTTTCGTCTTTCTATCGAGTTTCCCGGCAGAGAACCTCTGAGTAGGTAATCCAGTATTGGAGCCATCCATGACTCTTGTTCTTGAGATACATTCATAATCCAGTCTATATCCATTTCGTCTATACTTGGCGCTGAAAGGACTTCTACAGGGACCAATCCCAATAGTTGAGCTTCACCAGAACTTGAATATTTTGCGAGGGAATCTGCCTTCATATTCTCTTCCCGAGGAATGTGGCTTATTGAATAGTGATCGAGTTCACATAGGAGTTCCCAAGCCTTTGACAAGTAGGAAGGCAGATTTCCACCTTTTGCTTGAAATTCCTTCTTGACTTGGCACACAATAAGCTGGGAATCACTGAAAATTTGTAATGCTCGAATGTTCAGCTCTTTGGCGATTTTCAGACCTGCAATAAGAGCTTCATATTCTGCTTCATTGTTTGTTGAAGGAAATTCCAGTCTTAGTGCATAACATAATGATCGACCTTCAGGAGTTTCAAGTACCACTCCGGCTCCAGAACAGTAGTCATTTCTTGCGCCATCAACATACATCTTCCACTGGATTGGAGAATCATTGATCGCTTTTTCCTCACCATTGTCTTTCTCTGTGAATTCTGCAATGAAATCAACTAAAGCTTGTCCGTTGATTGCTTTTCGGGGATGATAAGTGATGTCATATTGACTGAGTTCAATGTTCCATTTTAGAAGGCGTCCCGAAGTTTCTGGGCGAAATAGGACTTGCTTTAGAGGTTGATCAGTGAGCACTTTAATAGGATGAGCTTGGAAATATTGCCTCAGTTTCCTCGATGCAACTAGTAGGCAATAGGCGAGTTTTTCCAACTTGGAGTAATTCAGCTCTGCCCCAGTGAGTCTTTTGCTGATATAGTAAACTGGATGTTGAATCCTTTTGTCTTCCCGTATCAACGCTGCACTTAGAGCATGAGATGATACTGCCAAGTATATAAGAAGATCCTCACCACTGCCTGGTCTAGAAAGTATCGGAGGCGTTTCCATATGACGGATCAACTCTTCAAAAGCCTTTTGGCATTCGGGAGTCCATTCAAAGTTCTTTTTTCCTTTTTTCAGGGCATCGAAGAATGGGATGCATTTATCAGTAGCTTTGGAAATGAACTGACTCAGGGCGGCGATCTTTCCGTTGAGACTCTGCAATTCTTTCTTTGTTCTAGGAGCTTTGGCTTCTTTCAAGGCAGTAATTTGAGCTGGACTAGCCTCTATGCCCCTAGCACTGACAATAAAACCTAAGAACTTTCCGGATTCGACCCCAAATGTACATTTCAGGGGGTTAAGCTTCATTCTGTATTTCCGGAGGACTGCGAACATTTCTGCTAAGTGTTCAATGTGATCCGCTGCTTTCCTGGACTTTACTAACATGTCGTCGACATAGACTTCCATAGTTTTGCCCAATTGCGGTTTGAACATAGCATTAACAAGTCTTTGGTAGGTTGCCCCTGCGTTTTTTAATCCAAAGGGCATAACTCTGTAGCAATAAAGTCCAACATCTGTAATAAAGCTTGTATCCTCCTGATCCGGCTCATGCATCATGATTTGGTTATAACCGGAGTAGGCATCCATGAAGGATAACAATTCATGTCCCGCAGTTCCGTCTACCAGTTGATCGATCCTGGGTAATGGGAAGCAATCTTTGGGGCAAGCCTTGTTTAGATCAGAAAAATCGATGCACACTCTCCATTTCCCATTAGCTTTCTTGACCAACACAGGATTTGAAACCCAATTCGGATATGTAGATTCTTTGATGAAGTTATTTTCCATGAGTCGATCAACTTCTTCTTTTAATGCTGCTGACCTTTCTGGACCCTGGGTTTTTCTTTTCTGTTTAACTGGCGTAAACTTTGGGTCAATATTCAGAGCGTGTACCGCAACTTCCGGGGATATTCCACACATATCGGCATGAGTCCAAGCAAAGACATCCAAATTCGCCTTCAGGAAAGATATCAAGATATTCTGAATTGAAACATTAAGCTGCGAACCCACATTCAACACCTTATTTGGGTCCTTTGGGTCAACAGGTACCGGAACTTTTGTTTCCACCGGTACTACTCTATTCTCCCCTGTACTGGCTTTTCTGGGATCCATTTCTTTCCGTGCCCCGCTGTGCTCGCCAGTGCAGGGTCCGCCCTGTAATTGCTACAAGGCTGGTTCCTTGATGCGGACTGGGGTTGCCGCACCCTTTCCCATTTCTCTCTTTCTTGACTCTTGCAGCTCTGTCAAATAGCACTCTCGCGCAGCATTCTGATCCCCTTTTATAACTCCTACTCCATTGTCAGTAGGGAATTTAATAATGAGGCACCACGGGGCTAGGATAGCTTTGAATGCTGCGAGTGTTGGACGGCCAAGAAAAGCATTATAGGCAGAAAACTCATCGACAATCACAAATGTTTGCTTTCGGACCACTTTCCTTTCTCCTTCCCCAAGTTCTACAAACAAATCGATGGTTCCTACTGGTTGCTTTGGCTCCCCAGTGAAGCCCACGATTTTCTGTGATGAGGCTCGCACATCGATCATAGGGATTTTCATCTGGTCAAATGTCTTTTTGAAGAGGATATTACATGATGCTCCGCAGTCAATGAGGACTCTTCTGACAATGGCTGGTCCTATACCAGCCGAGATGACCAAGGGATCTAAAGTAGGAGCTTCAATACCTGTAGAATCTCTGGCTCTGAAAATAATGTCATCACTGAAAGTTTTCTGTTGTTTAAGGGGCGTAGTGTCTTCTAGAACAAAGACGTTTTCTTCGGCTGGAGCATATTTCAAAGCCCTGGAATATCTCTCCATCTCACCCCAACTTTTGCCAGCTGGGTGAGGTCCTCCTGAAATGACATTGATAACGGGCCTTCCAGATTCATGCCCCGTAGCTTTCTCTCCTGCCCCAGGCTGACGAACAGGAGCCCGCTGCCCCTGACTCGACGATGCAGGATTGTTGTTATTCTTTTTCACAAATTGCTGCAACTTGTTTTCTCTTAGCAACTCTTCAATCAGATTTTTCAACTGGCGGCATTCATCAGTTTCATGACCTGGTTGATTGTGGAAGCGGCAGAATTTCCCACTTTGTATGGCTTTTCTCCCAGTTCTCAAAGGGATAGGTTTAGGGAAATCGACGGAATCTTTAGTGGCCAGGTAGATGTGCTCCGGTGTATGTGATAATGGAGTATATTCTGATGGCTTGAAGGATCGGGGCTTCTTCAGATTACCCTGTTTCTTCCCATTACTATTCACCCTTTTTTGCCCCACCGATTCATTCTTGCGTGGAGCGACAGTGTTGTCTTCTGCTTTTTCCAACACTGTCTTTACTGGTAAAGGACGGCTTTCCAAGCGAATGAATTCGTCTGCTTTTTTGTAGAACTTTTCGAGAGAGGTTGGCTCCTTCATATTTAACCATTTCCCAAATTCGCTTGACTTATCGATAGCCCTCATCAGATAAGTCAATATCATTCGTGGTTCAGCATTGTCCACCTCAGCCAGTGCTATATTGAAGCGGTTCAAGAAGGATCTGATAGACTCACCAGGATTCTGCTCTAAACTCAATAGTGACATAATATCCTTGGCCTTCGAAGCATATAGTCTAAACTGCTCCTTGAATTTTCTGGTCAAGTCTGAAAACTGATCGATAGATCGGACTGGTAACTTGGTGAACCACAGTAAAGCCACGCCTTCCAGGTATACGGGGAAATATCGGCACTTTATTTCATCGGAGGCCCTGGCACCTGTCATGTGCCAATCATACTTATACAAGAACTCATTTGGATTACTTGTCCCTTTGTAAGCTGGAATAGTCGGAGGGACAAACTTCCTTGGAAATTCCGCCTTCAAGATTTTTTCAGTAAACGGAGTTTTACTTGGGGCGAAACCCCATTCCTTCTCATCTTCAACTCTTTGCATACTTTCTTTCATGATCTGCCGGACCATTCCAGAAAGATATTCCTCATCATGCCGAGTTCTAGATCCACCGGCGTCAGGTACTGCCTGCTCAAAGGGACTAGTAGGCCTTTCAGGAGCATTCCTTTCATTAACATCATGAATGTTGCCAGCATAGTTCCTTTCATTACCAGCCGGTTGATTGTTTGCCCCAAGTAAGTCGTTCAACTTATTCAGAATCAGAGCATTCTGGGCACTTTGAGCCTCTAGTTGTGCATTTTGGGCGTTTATCTGCTGGTTTAGCCCTAGAATCACAGCATCCAATTCCGCTTTTGTAACTCCAACAGACGGAGTGGGTAGATTAGGCACAGGGGAAGCGGAGGTTCCCTCTTGAGTGTTCCCAGATCTGATAGATCTACTTTTCCTTCCAGGAGCCATAATCTCAGATATACTTCTGGTTTTTAAGGAAATTCTTTCTTCAAATCTCTGCGAAGCAATGATGACAGCTGTCCTGAGTTCAATTCTCAGTGAAAGCACCAAAAATGTTAACGCTTAAATTTGAACGCTAACACCCCGGTGTGTGAGGTGTAGTTGTGAAAGCACCACCCGATAGATCGGGAAAGAATTATAAGCAAGTAATAGCGGAAAAGCAGTAAACAACAACAATTTTATAGTGGTTCGGCTTATGGGTATAGCCTACGTCCACTTTAAGTACTTTTATTGATGATCACGTTACAAGTTGATACAAATCTTCTCAAGTACAATACACTTTGAATTACAAAAGACTTAGAACAAGTAGCTCAAACTTCGATGTTGACAAAAATCTTCAAATCCATGGTGGATGTAGATGATTTCTTTATGAAGTTCTTTTAGACGTTCTTTGAATCTCAAAAGTTTTAAGTGTTGAAGTAGTCTGGAATTCGGCAGAGTAATGGCGCTTGAAATTGATTGACCAAAAGTCCCTCGAATGTTGGAGGTAGGTTGGTATTTATAGGCAAAGATTTTGGACCTAAGCTCGGTCTTAACTCCTCACCGACCCAGTTAAGTCGTGGCCGACCTATAAGAGCCCTAATATGGTCAAGCCGTGTTTACCTGTCTTCGATGGATTCACACAAGTCCTAAGTCGTTTCCGACTTAGATTAAGTCGCCGTCGGTCTAACGTGCTACGTGTTAAATGGTTGCACCGTTTCACCCTTCATCTCCCTGGGTTGGTTGCGATTCATCGTAGTTAGATCGGTAGCATGTCAAGTCGGTAGGCTATGTAAGTCTCTAGGTCGGGATTTCCCTTTAACCATTAGGTCGGTACGCCTCTTGAGAGTTAAGTCGGGACCTCTCCTGAGCTATTTAGGTCGGCCATTCTTGGGTCGGCATCACTCTTAAGATGTTGGATCGGTGAATATATTAAGACGGTGGGTTACTTCAAACCTTAGGTCGGAATCTCTTTGCAGCGTTAAGTCGGTACGCTTTCTTAACCAGTTAAGTCGGTATCGAATTAGGTCGGCCATCTTGCTAATCAGTTAGGTCGGCGCCATCTCCACATACCTGCTGAGTCGTAACCGAGATAGGGTTAACATAAAGCTATAAATAAAAAATAGAGATTCAAACTTAATTTTAAATCTGGATTCAATTTGAATCTGAATCTTAGTTTTTTTTTTAAATAAAAGAAATTTGAAAAAAAAAATTAAATTGTTTTAAATAATTTGAATGATAAATGTTCTTTACATTTATTTTAAGGATTATAAATTAAATTTAAGTTTGATTAATGTTTAAAATGGTTAATCATTTTGGATTTTAAATTCAAAGTGGAATTTAAATTTGGATTTAAAAGTGTAATGTTTTAAATATACACTTAAACGTTAATTAAAGCATATGTAAAGGAAATGAATTTTCTATAGTAAATCGATTTATAATTAATAATGGTTAATGTGAGAAATTTTCTTTAAAAAGGGAATAAAAGAAACTTAATAGTTAATGAAACCATTAACTAAGATTATCTGAACAATTAATTTACGTGATTAAATTTTTAATAATAAATTAGATTAATAAATTTGATGATAATAAATTGTGGAATTACTAAGTATAATTACTTAATGATAGAAACTATGGAATTGATTTATTTAGCATAACTAATTGAGTTAATTTGATTTATTAAAAATCTAAATTTCTTAAGTTAATTAATTCAGAATAATCACTTAATAATTTTGAAAATAAAATTACTTAGAGAAGTAATTAATAGATAATTAATGAATGAAATCAATTAAATGGTGATTTGAAATTTGAGTAAATTATTTGTTAATAAATTTGAAGGATTAATTAATAATGTGATTAATTAAGATTAACTTAATAATTAAAGATTAATTGATTCATTAATTAAGAATGATAGTTAATCATTAAGGGTTAACTAATAAATTGTGAAAGGGAATTTATTTCAAATAATTTGTAATTAGATTATGATAATTAACCCGGATTAACAATTGAAACATCCGATTTAAATTAATTATTTGATTAATAAATTCGTTTGTGAATGTTTGGACTTTGCTGAATAATTGTTTTGTTTGATACCCCTGATATGTGATGCTTTGTTTTGGGCTGTGTGACTTATTTATCTGTAATTTATTATCTGTGAATCTGTGAATGGACGATGAGCGTTATAGTTTATATCGCTTATCAACTATATTTCTATGTTTTAATCTGTGATGATTGATGATGTGGCACTTTTATTGTGTTAAAACCCCTGGACCACACTTATACGCACACAAATAAGGATTTCACGAGGAAATCGATTAAGTCTCAGATTTTTGAAAATAGTTTTAAATTTGAATTTTAAAATTCAAATGGTTTGAAAATAAGATTGGGTTTAAATGTGAAAAGTTTTTGAAAATGAAATTTCAAAGATGAAATTTATTTTGAATAACTTGATAAAGTTTGAAATTTAAATAATATGATTTAAATTTAAATTCCAAATTGTGAAACTGAATTCTATAATTTGAAACTAGGGATTAAAAATGTTATACCAGTTATATATGGGTTGAACTATTTTAAAATGTATTAATTTAGGAATATGAATATGAATTAAGAACTTTATCTCAGGTAAATATAATTGGATTTTTCTGAAACGAAGACTGTTTGTTTTCAAATAATAAAAGCTTTCACATAAGTAATGAACTTCCAATTTGTGTTAAAAAGATTTCTAGTTTGAAATGAAAAGGATTTCCAAGTTATAGAAACGGTTTGAAAGCTATAAGTTAAATCTTTGATTTAAAGATTTAACGAGTTAATCCTATCGAAATGAAATTGTTCTGGAAATCTATGAATTGATCTTTTTGAAATTAATCTTTTTGGTTTAAAGATTTGAAATGGTAATTTGTTAAACCATTTGAAGAAAAGTTTTGGGTAATAAGTTGTGACTTAATTGAAATCCCAATATCCATATGTTTTTAAATATTGCGCTCACTATTCGGTTTAGCCGGGAGAGGACCTTTGTGTCATATATCCCATTCCGAATATGTGATACGTCGTTATGGATAGCATTTGAAGACCGGTGGTGAAGACCGGATATTTTCGAAAACGTAAGGACAACTCATCGAATGTCTTTGCATCGACTGGTCCCCGGTATAGAGACTCCATATGTGATAGGAAGTCCGAACGTGATTAGAAATTATCCGGATTGCAAGGGCTTCTTTGGAAGTGCCTTCGGTTCTGTTCGAACCCAGAACAGACTTGTATGGATTGTGTGTCTGACATTACATCTTGAGATATAAAGCAGATTTCTTTCAAATACATTTATGTTGGTGGCGGAGAATTTATTCTTTTAGCTTAACACCCTTCTCTGAGACATACGAGCTCAGAGGTTATGTAGTTGAAGGTTATCAGCGATATATTCTCAATTTGGTAATGTGACATGCTAAGTGTTGCTGTGTAATGATCATTGTTTGATCATTTGTGATATGATCATTTATCTTTGTGATCATTACTTTGATCATTTGTTGACCCAAAGTATGGCTTTGTACCAAAGCGTAACTTTGTGGACGTGACCTCGTCGAGCCTCACACCCCGGAATGGTCAAAACAGGAAAGATGCGGCAAGGTTATTAGGGGGTAGCGCCCTTTTAGGGTGTGTTCATTTCCTTCTGGAAAAGGGTGGTATCATGGTATGGATCCCAGATACTTACTCATGTTGAAACACTCCATTTATTATGGTGTAATGTTGGTTTAGAGAGCTCTCGGATAAAGGTCCTTAAGGACCGGGGGATGGCATACTCGTGTCAGTAGTTACCCAGTTACGGGTAACCCAACCTTGTGTTGGCAGAGATCCGGTTAGGTTCTCGGGACGTCCATCCAGAGGCGTTTCCATGTGGCAATTGGATGTTCCTTGGCGTGACCATTTGTTGGAAATCCAATCTTCAATACGAAACCTTGTACGGTATTAGTTGTAGAACCTGCCATTTAATATGGTAGCTATAGCGGGCATAATATAATGGTACCTATGCTGGCTAAGATTAATATTCTACTTTCGAAATGTTTTTCTGCACCGTGCACTTATAATAATAATATCAAGAAATTTTCTACGTATTAAGCATATTTGACTATCATAAGAAGAAATCTCCTCCAAGTCTGCGTTTGCATTGTGTGTGTGGCGGGAGGTCTTATGGTAGTTTCATTTTCAAAAAGCATTGCGAATTTACTTTAAAATCTTTTGTTGATTGTTTTAAAAGATAAACCGTTTTTGTTGCTCACACCAGTCCCATGACTGATCCGGAGTTTATTGTTCCTTTCCTAAACTCTGGATGCTCATTATTTTCCACACGAGCAGTCTAGACTTGGGTTTTTCAGATAGTTAGATATAGTGGATTATCTGAAGTTTAGTTCAGTCTTTGGTTCGCACCAGTCTTGCTTAGCTTTGTGCATTGTTATGGGGAGTTCGAGCTATTGCTGGATTGGTTCTTGGAGATGGAGTTCAGATTTGGAGTTCTTCGTTGAAGACTATCTTAGAGTTATTTGTTCCGTTGCTGGTTCTATCTATTTTTCTTTTCCGCTGCTATTTTATTGTATCTCCGATGTATATTGATATCTATTGTATCATCTGTTGTATCAATGCTGTATATCAATGTATTATTCTTTTATTCCGCTGTGTTGTTTACTTAATGTTGTTATAAGATCCGGCGAATCGGATTTGAATGGTTGAATCTACGGCATTCGAGTACGATGTAAAGTATGGGTGTCGATTTTCGAGCGGGCAAAATCCGCGTCGTTACATTTTCAGCAAGTAAAGAAAAAATAATTTTATGGAAGTGTATGCCTTTCGCTAATGTGTTTGGATTTGGTTAGATTATTATGCATCTACCCATGCTTCGCCGTTGAATCTAATCTGTTTCAGTTTCTTTCTTCTTTCACTAAAGTTCACATATTAGTATTTTTTACCTTATGTTATGTTTGTCAAATCATATTCTATTTAGGTTTACAAAATCCTGTGTCTAATATTTTTTGATAATTAAAGGATGAGCATATTTTTAATGAAATGGTTGGAAACAACATTTTGTTTCCCGCTGTTAATTCACGACTTGTAATACTCTTTATTGCAAATGTTGGTAGGGCACATCGTTTTAACGTTAAAAAAACAAAAAAACTAACTTTTATTGGTTGCATAAAAAATATTAACAAACATGAAAGATCTATTGTTGCATATCATGTTAATTTCTAAATGCAAATTTGTTTACTTAAAGCAACAAGGGTAGTTTTTTTTTCTTCCTTTTTTGGTCTAGTTAAAATGCATTTCCTTTTTGGACTACCCAAATCGTTTGTTTTTGTATTAAGCTAGTTTGCATTTGGTTGGTATTTCTGTCCGTTTGGTTTATGTGTGGTGGTAAATACAAAGCAAGTGTGATTGTTTAATGATTAATTGGTGACTTTTATGAATATTATGTTTTTTCGTTGAAATTAATTATGTTATTTACAATAGGATTAAAATTGCTAATATTGATGTTTTGATAGGTTTCAAAGCTGTTGCAGCAGCAAAGTTAAGGTGTTAACTTCTTAATACTATATCATGATGTTATGAAATACAAACTTGGATGCTTATTGCAGCGCACAAAAATAAAACATAAAAAACCACATTCCAAGTCAAATTAGGGCAATCAAAATTAACATTAAATTTTTTCCAGTGTAAGTATTATAAATCTAAAATAGCTTTTGCAACCTTATAAATGTACTTTCAACATATCTTTGGGGCTGATTTCAAATTTTTAGTATTGGGTGTTCATACCGTTCAATTTCAATTACCTAACTTACTGAATATGTAGGAGATATTTCTAGATGTTCGTTATAAGCCTACAATTCCAGCTCATTAGATCTTATAGAGACATAATATTTAACTATAATAGGATGATATAAATTTAGTCTACGAATAAATCATATAATTTCCAACTCATTTTTCTAGCTTTTCAAATCATCCAAATTTGAATCCATTCTGTTAGTTGACTCCTTTTTCCTTTCTTTTTGTAGAATCGATTCACAACTTCTCGTCTGATTATAGGAAACTAATTGCGTTGATTAGCAATTAATTACTCATTGATTAACATATGGGTAAATTAAAGTTTTTATTTATGGATATCAGTCTCTATAGGTTGGAAAATTATTGTAGATAAAAAGGTTAATTGATGAAATGAGGAAATAAACGAGTTAAACAAATTAAAAATACGGGGGACATTTATTAATTATGGATACAGAATTAAATGAAGATATAGAAAATCAAATTTAATGAAATGTAATTAGATTTTCCTCGGATAATGTGAACTAATTAATTGTAAATAAAGGTAATTAAATATGGCTAAATTCTGTTGGAAGTGTATCAAAAGAAAACTTAATATTTGAACAAAGTGATCTTGTATTAATGGTAATTAAATTCCGTTGTAAATACGTATGAACAAGTTTGGATATTTGAACAAAGAAGATTTTGTGCTACAGACAATTAAATTTGGTTGTGTGTATATATAGACAAATTATAAACAGTTAGATTGGAATTTATTTTTATTAAGAGAATAAACAAGGCGAGGAGAGTTGTATTTATGTATGTATATTTAGTTGATTAGATGTAATAAAATATAACTTTTATAAATATGCGCAAACTTAAATAGTAAGAATTATGAATATATAAATATACATATATTCAATGCAATGAATTTATTCCATATATCGTTATTACTTACTATACATGTGTGTGTGCATATTTATGTTTACGGGTTGGTAGCCATTCCTTGATTGGGGACATATCAGTAAATTAATATTTTTTATTCATGAAGATCGATCCCTATAGAAAGAAGATTAATTGTAAGAATAAAGTTGATTGGTTAGACATAAATGGACGTACTAAACAAGTTAAATGTACATGAGTTATTTATTTACTTCGTGAATATGGAATTGAGTTAAAAATTTAGCAAATCTAATTAAATGAGATGTACTTAGATATGGTCTGAACAAAAAAGCCAATGAATTGTAATTAAAGATAATTAGATATGATTAAATTCAGTTGCAATTATGGGAGAATGTAGATTAAATATTTGTACAAAGAAATCTTGTATCAAAGGTAATATATATAAGAACTCTCCTACAGAAAGGAACTTTCCAATAAAGACTATGCTATATGTTGAACCTTTAACTTGACATTGTTATATTAATTGCCATAGAAACTAACTATTTATGACACTTTCTTAATTTATATATCATTATTTTTTCTCCAGTTTACACTTATTCCCCTTTACAAATCAGGTAAAACCTACATTCTCCCTCATATCTTATTCTCACTTGAGGAAAATCCATTGTATATTTATAAGAAGCTAAATATGGATTCAATATTTATTTCTCACTATATTAAGTCTCATCTCAAATTGTTACTTACTAGCATTTCGAGCGTACATTTTGCACTATAGTCCCTAAGCAATTGTCCCATTAAATTAACATTTTCACATTAATTGCCATAGAAATCAACGATCTTCCCATTTGACAGAATCATAATTTTATCATTATTTCTCCTCCAATTGACATTACGCTTATATCTCCATCTTATGCCCATTGAAACCTATATTAATCTTCTCACTCTGGCAATTTTCATTCTCATTCAAAATCTGTTGTGCAATTCTTGCATTACCCCCTTAATAATTTCTCGTTTCAGATGATATATCTAATTTTTTTGTATATTCTTATCTTTCACTACTTTTTACAGTACGGTCCTAAACATTCGAACCTTTAAATTGACACTGTCATATCAATTGCCTCAAAAGCCAACTTTTTGTGGCACCTTTTCATTTCAATAATTTCTTATTTCTAGCATAATGTTTTCACTAGAGTTCAAAAGTATTTATACCTTTAAAATAACATTGTCATAACTAATTATCATAAAAACCAATGGTCTTCTATTAATGGAACTTCCATAATTTTCTCATTATTTTTCCTTAAATTGACACTACATTCATATCCTTTTCTCACATCCATTAAAACCCAAACTACAGGAATCTTTTTGTTCGAATTATTTTCATTCGCATTCCAAATTTATTATGTGTATCTTTCTATGTATTATACTTATTATTCTAGTATATATAAAAAATTGAATTATTACAATTTCTAAATAAATCTTTACAGTTTGCTCGCTTGATATTTTCTCATTTTACATGATATATCTCACTAATATTTTTTTTACTTTTATCTTTCACTACTTTTAAAGTATGGTCCTAGCAATTTCAACCTTTTGACTGACATTGTCACATTAATTGCCACAAAGATCATCGGTCTTCTATTTATAGCACTTTCTTAAATTATATCTTTATTTTTTTGAATAATTTACATTCTTATGATCCTTTCTCTCATCCATTAAAACCTACATTAACCTTCTAAATTAAATCATTTTTTTACTTGTGGAAAATATATTATATATATTAATTCCAACATTAATCATTAAATTAACAATGTTATATTAATTATATTTTCCTTCATAAGAAACATACATTTACTTTTCCATTCAAATTCTTGGTGATCTCGCTAAACAATTTGGGAAATTAATCCCAGTGATTTATTTATGTTTATTTTATATTACATTATTTGGAATATTTTTGCAATTTGGAAATGTTCATAGATAATTATATTGAAATCAATGGTGTTATTATTTGTAAATTTATAACCGAACTTCTTTTGAATGGTAAGAATCTTATCAAATGTTATTACCACTTAATTGTTAAAACAAAATTTTATTCAATTCTAATCAAGTTGAATCCAAAGTAATCAAAGAATCAATTTCAATTATATCTTTTTTATTTTAGTTCAAATTGATAAAACTAACTGCTTATAAATTCCATGTATTGTAATCAATTATTGGATTAATATGAAAATTTATTTAGTTATTCCTTTTTAACGTCAACTTTTTATATGTTCTAATTTGCAAGGTAATATATTCCCTTTATTTGTAATCAGTTATAAAATTAATATGTAAATTTCTTTTAGTTATTCCCTTTTGTCGTCGTCCTCTTAGAAGTTCTAATTTGCAAGGTAATATGTCACATAAAGTACTACGTGAAATCGGTAAATATTTTCTAACAACAAAAAAATATTTGTACCACAACATGGTATTAAGCGTGAACTCATTATCTATTCTCAGTGCCACATTTAGAGGAAGTTTGTAAAAAAATAAAATACTTTAGTAAAATATATATATATATATATTTATGTAATTCCTTTAATGAAATTTCACAAAATAATGTTGGGTGATATTTGCTTGCGCTTTAATGACAACATGATATTGTTGCATATTTACTTAAGCTGGAAAGAGAATATTATATATATTATATGCATAAATTGTTTTGGATTGTAATTATAATATTGCACAATGTATGGCTATAATTGGTAACACAAATATTTCTACGGTCATATTAAATTATAATTACATTGTATATTGATTGTTCACTTATAGTTAGCGTAGTGTTTATATTGGTGGAATCGTTATTTCGAAATGTATTTGAAGTAAGAAAATAGTTTATTTAATTGTTTCAAAATTTAAACAACCTAAGTTTATGTTTTATTGACATTTCTCATGTCATGTTTTGTTATAGTTGTTAAAAAATATGACGTGTGCTACAATAATATTTTTTCCTAATTTATTAGACATTGTTAAAAAGCACACTAAAACAAATGTTGGATTATTAATAATTTAAAATAAAGTAGAAACAATATTTCACTTTAAGCATAATTTTTTTATACTAGATTTAGAATACTATTATCACATAAAATGTGTATATATTTGATTGATATGTTATATACAAGGTGATATAATGTTATCTATGTATATTTAATGTTTGGAAGTTACTTGACGTGCTCTTTAATGTTATGCTTTTTAAGTAAGAATTAATTGGTGATTGCTGTTTGATGTATAAATTCATCCAATTTATAAAGATTTGTTACACACCATGTGCGTTGAGATTACTTAAATAAAATCAACAGTAATTGTTTTTCAACAATGTTTAGGAATGAGGGTAAACTACAATCCATAAACTTACATAAAACTACAATATTGAAAGGTAGACTGTTAAATAAACCCGCATGCATAGCATGGGTTTGCACTCGTTTATATAGTGGCAATAAAAGAAATTTATTTTCAAAAATATACGTATGTACCTGTTTTCTTGCGCGTGCATGTATATATGTATATGTAGAAAATTTGATGTTATAAAATATAAAATTGCTAACTATGCATAAATTTAAATTATACAAATTTCGAATATGTATACACATACATGCATATTCAATGTAATGAAATTATTTTGTATACCTGAATTTGAACGTGCGCTCTGGTTAAATATTAATTTTCTATATTATGGGAAGTTAATTATGTAAATAGAAGTTAATTTCCTATTGATTGATATGTAGGTAATTAATATTTTTATTTACGGAGATCGACCCCTATAATCTGGAAATTGATTATAAAAAAGGTTACTAATTAAATGAGAAAATGAATAAATTAAAATAAGTTAAATATATAGGGACATTCATTTACTTTATGAATATGAAATTGAAAGAAAACGCGGAAACTCTAATTATAGTTTTGGTTTGAATAATGGAAATAAATTAATTGTAATTAAAGGTTATTATATATAATTAAATTCGTTTGCAGACTGTAAAAAGAAACTTAATATTTGAACAAAAGAGATATTTTCTTATATTAAAGATAATTAAATTTAATCCTTTGTATAAACAGGAAAAAAATTCGACTTAGGTAATGTGGGATTGAATACATGATGTCATATATTAACGGTAATGACATATAATTAAATTTGATCGTTTAAAATGGGAATAAATATAAATACGCTAATTTGAAATAATTAAGTGTGCTACATGTGAGCGTGTGAGCTAACTAAATTGGTATATGAATAGAGACGATCTTGTAAAGGAGGAAATAAATTAATAAATTAAGGAAGCAAAGTAAAATCCTCCTTGTATAATACCATCAAAAATATTTTCCTTCTCCTATTTTCTATTTCATTCCCGCCTTCCTTCTGGACATCTCTATGACATCTACTTCATCATCTACGAAACATCCACATAGTTCAAAATGTAACTTTAGCTTCTTAAAAATTTATTGATTTATTTTTCTGTTATACATTTGTTTATAGTATGTTTATCATTTTCTCAAATAATATTTGAAATTCAATCTCATATCATTTATCATTTAATTAAATGTACTAAAAGTTGAATATTAGATTCAAAGTCTATCCTTTAAATAATTATCCATAAAGTAGTAGAAATATTATTAATTTTCATTCAACCGTGAATACAAACATTCATTTTTTTTAACAAATATTATATTCAAAAATAATTATTGTTATTGGCATTCTAATTTTTGATATAAGATCGAATACTTTACCCAAAATTAAATTGCTATCAGGGGTATTTTTTGGGCCTTTAGTTAAAGCATTAAACCTTAAATACTTTCACTAGCTTTCTCCTCCATTTTTTGAAAAAGAACGTAAGGGTGAGAATACAATTTTTATCTCGATCTTCACGGTCAAATCCATATTTTGATGAAAATGTGATGGAAAGGTTATACTTAACCCCTGATAACAATTAATTTTGTGTATAGTGCTCGTCTTTATATCCAAAATTTGAGTGCTAATAAAAATACCTTTGATTTATTAATTGTTTAAATATAATATTTTTTAAGACAAAAACAAACATTAATATTCATAGTTAATTGAAAATAAAAATATTTCTATATTTTATAGATAAATATTTACATGCATAGACTTTGAATCTAACATTCATCTTTTAGTATATTTGATTAAAAGATAAATGACATGAGATTGAATTTCAAATATTATTTGAGAAAATGATAAACATACTAAAAATAAAAGTATAACGGAAAAACAATTCAATAAACTTTTATGCAGCTAAAGTTACCACTGAACTATGTCGATGTTTTATAGATGATGAAGTTGATATCATAGAGATGCCCGTGAGGAAGGCGAGAAGACATAGGAAATAAGAGAAGAAAAATATTTTTGATGGTACTTGTATTGTAAGGATTTTGTTTTGCTTCCTTAATTTATTAATTTATTAATTTATTTCCTCCTTTACAAGATCCTCTCTATTCAGATATCAATTTAGTTAGCTTATATACTTGCATGTATGGCATTTAATTATTTCTGATTAGCATATTTAATTTGATTCCCATTTTAGGCTATCAAATTTAATTACATGTCATTACTGTAAATATTAGATATCATATATTCAGTCCTTCGTCACCTAAGTCAAATTTTGTACTTCGCCTTTAAAGAACGGATTAAATTTAATTAGCTTTAATACAAGAAATATCTCCTTTTTTCAAATATTAAATTTCTTTTTCAATGTTTACAACTGAATTCAATTAATTATCTTTAATTGCAATTAATTGATTTCCATTATTCAAGCCAAAATTATAATTATATTTTAGTATTTTTATTCAATTTCATATTCATAAAGTAAATAAATGTTCCTATATATTTAACTTCTTTAATTCGTTCATTTTCTCATTTAATAATCAACCTTTTTATAATCAATTTTCAAACTATTGGGGGTTGACCACCATAAATAACAATATTAATTTATCTATATATCAATCAATGAGCAATTAATTGTTAATCTACCTGATTAACTTTCCATAATATAAGGAATTAATAGATAACCCTTGTATTTCTAATTAAGGTATACGGAATAAATTCATTGCATTGAATATGCTTGTGTTTATACATATTCATAATTCGTATATTTAAATTTATGCATAGTTACCAAATTTATATTTTATCACATTGGATTTCTACATATACGTATATACACAAACTAGCGGGGACATCGACATACATGTATTTTTGAAAATGTATTCCTTTATTGCTATTACATAAATTACAAAGTACAATCAAATAAAATGACCCAGTAGTAACAGACCTACATATTGCTTAAACTCAAAAACATACATCAAACAACTTGAGACTTTTCTCATAGTATTCTTCAAATGAATTTCCTTAGCCGTCTAAGTTACTTGAAGTTGATCATCTTATCGTCTTCCACTCATTTATCAGATACTCACTTCGTTCGTAGCCCAATTCTTCATTTTCCTTGTGCTTATGTCAAAAAATAACAGAACATCATCGCAAAAGCATCAGGTGACTTCATGTCACTAATCGTTCTTCTCACCAAACTTTCCTCCATCTCATGTGACTTGCACCTTCTCAGATCAGTGTTTTCCGACCGCCGTCTCCTTGGTAACCTTTGACACTTCAATTAAAGATATGTGCATTACATTGCCAGATTTGGGCTATCCTTCTCTTTCGATAACGGTTGTCGATCACTCTGTTTAATTTCCAGGTCAATACTGATGTCGAGATGAAAACTAGGGTTCGTTATTTCCTTCGATAATTGTTCCTTAATCCTAGTCATGTTATCCGGCGGTCAATGCTCGCTGTAGCTCTTGGACCCATATCAAAATCCATGTCATTATAATGCCCAGATCTAGTAGAATTGCCTTTGAAAATAACCAAGATTACATATAGAAATTCAACATAGATTGTTACTTTCTGTACAGTAGTAGACAGCGATCCTAGTAATAGACGAAAAATTCTTTTACCTTGTGCGCAAAAAATGCTGAGCCTCCTTTTTCAACAGTGAATCTTGTATTATCTTTGTCTGCCTTCAAAAAAATTTATGATTTTGTTTCCAATATCTGACAACGCCTTCCATTGCCATGCTTTGGTTCTTTGTAATCCTTGTGTTCCAGATCTGTATTCCTTTGAAATATAAAACTAAAACGAAATATAGCCTCATCTTTGTAGTGGAGTTCCTATCTGCAGGAGAGTTCTTGTAACGGCCCGCCTTTTTGGACAGTTTAAACCGACGATCAAATACACATGTCGATTCCAGACAAGTCAAAAGGGCAGTTGGTTATTGGGGTAAAAAAGAAAAGAAAAGAAAGGGAAATAAAGGAAATGAAACAACACAGAATCTCACAGCGGAACGATAAAATATAATAATCAAATAAACAGTTCATGAATTTGTTTACTATACTTTGATCATTATTTATACAACATTTATCGGAGTTATACATATACAACAGAACAATTAAAATAATGCAGCAGACAACATGATGCACAGATAATAATAGAAATAGTGTACCAAGTCTTCGTGTTCGTCCTCCATAATAATCTTCAAAAATCTGAAAACTCAGGACTGACCCGAGCGTAATGAAAAGACAAAACACTCGAGTCAGGACTAAAATATCCTTATGAAAGTTAAATCAATCGTAAATAAACATGAGTGTAACGGCGTTAGAGATGTTTACGGGGTTTGACATATCCTATCTAGTCTCAACGTGCGTGCAATATCTTAAGAAATGTTACGGTATTTTCCATCTCTTAAGGATCCGTTAAACTATCTACTATGTAGTAATGTACGCTAAGTAGATAATGCCTATCAGTAATATAAAGTATCAAAATAGCGTTAAGGCGTTACCATAATCACCCTTAACACATTTTTATAATGCCATAGTCTATACAGCACCGTAAGCCCCACCATAAACTGGTGGTTATCAGAGGGTACCCCATAGGTATAACACAAAACATAACGTAGTGGTCGCAAATAGGATAATCAGTTTGACAAGGTACATGAGGCGATACCAACTAGGATACTAGTAGTTGCGTGATCCGTACTGATGTTGAGCATAGCCAGCTGCTACCCTAACACCGCGAAACAACACTCCCAAATCAAGGGGTGCACCCAAATCGAATCAAAAATGTAATAGATATGGTATCGAAGAAGTGTGTCCGCTAGAGGTGGCCAACCTCAATGGCCCGGCGCGGCTCCTGTTTTAGTCATGTCAAGAGTCATCCAACATCGTTCTCTTTCTTCAGTCAACGCGTTCACCAAACCATCCGCTTCATTCTAGATCAACACTCCGCGTATAATAGTTATTAAAGTGGTTTTCGGTATCGACAGAGAGAATGTCCATATCCGATCCAGGTCTCTTTAATAACTACGTATTATTACACCGTTGGCTCTTTTTCATTTCAAATCGATTCATAATTGATATCAAAATATCAAATTCGCTTCAAAAATCAAATCCATTTCAAATATCATCATATCAAAATGTAAGGTTTTGTTTCAAAAATCATTTTTCGCCGTAATATCTCATTTAAATTTCAAGACCATTTCAAATTTCAATTTAGGTTGCAACTTCATTTAACCCAATTCGTATTTAAATTCAAGATTTAAATATAAACATTTCACCTTATTGACCAGCTTAGAATTTTAGAAAATAGTTTAAGGATTTTAAAATTAGTTTTAAATAATTAAAATACTTAAAAATACTTAAAATCTTAAAATGGATTTGAAATAGATAAATTATTTTAAAATAATTTAAATCGGGTTAAGTAGATTTAAAATAGATTAAAATAGTTTAAGTATTCAAAATGGTTTATATAACTGAGTAATTTGGAAAACAAAATAAAACAGCTTCAAAAACCAAACCATTTCAATTATAACTTCCCAATTCAAACAGTTTCAATTTCCATTCTACCGATTCAATTTCGATTTCAATTCAAATCAATGTCAACTTTGACTTCAAATTAATTCAATTTTACATCCACCTTCAATTTATTCAATTTCAATTTATATCGATTTTTAGCTTGATTTTTCAAAATATCAATTTTTAACATTTAACAAAATTATCCTTCAAAATTCAAATTTAAATCCCAATTACAAATACGATTCAATTTCAAACTCAATTTCAAAATATCATTTTATATCGCTTTTACTTAGTAATATTCAAAGCTCGAATTAAGGTTTAATCTTTAAACAAATCAATTTTCGAAATTCAATCATATCCCGATTTTTAAATTCCAAAGTCTCCACTTTAATTATTTAACAATTTATTTTAACCAAAATTTATTTCAACATTCCAAACTCAATTTTCGATAAATTCGATTTCAATAAATTGATTCCTATTATAACTTTTAAACCAAAACATTTAATAAATTTCAATTCGACGAGTTCAAAAATTATTAATTTAGCCAATTCGGTGTTCGTATATAATTTTCTATCCTATGGCCAAGTAATTATTTATTTCAATCAAATGTCAAGGATGAATATATATAACTTAAATCAAATGACAGTTTCATATGTATGCATAACAGTATATATACAAGCAAATAAACATTCAAATATTTAAATATCAACCAATAACATCCATCGAAATACTTCATCCAATAGACAATACAATTCATGGCAATTTAATAGTTATCAATGTCAGGTAATCTAATCGTAATTCAATTTTAATTTCAATTTAACTGTCAATTAATTTTCAACGGTTAATTCAAATGACAATCTATATGACAACTAAATTCTATCAAACAACGAAAAATAAAATCATAACACTTCATAATGTCAAATTTAACTAGCATAAAGATATTTAGTACGTTGTGAGCGTTATAAAACACTCACCTTGATTTCCTGTTGTCACCGAGGCGTTCTGGTTTGGAACTAAACCGGACGACTTCCAATTTTAACCCAAATTTCAATTATCTCCAAATCCATCCAAACCAATTTCATTTCGAAGCTCTCGTCATCACGATTGCTAGCAAAAAGTCTCGTCTCAATCGGACCTCGTATGTGAGAGTTATACATTTTATAAGTTATCGACATTTGAATTTTAAAACAAGTTAATTTCTTTTAAAAAAATAAACATTACCCAAAAGGCCCGGCCCACAAAACTCCATCCCTCCCAAACTCCTAAAGCCAATTGCCTGTACACGAAACAGAGAAACCCATTCACGCGCGTGCAACAATTCGAGTGACACGGAGCTACAGTTTACGAAACTCGAATCCGTCTTCGCCAATCTTCTTCTCTTCGAAGCCTCCATCATCTCGACGACAAAGTAGCAAGCTCGACCACCCCCAGTGAAACGCGACACGTGGATCCCCCTCTCGACCACGCGCAGGTCGCACGCCCCAAGACACCACCGAGCTCCACCACAACATGCGTCCAGATCGCACCAGGCCAAAAGCATATAGGATCGAAGCAAACGATGAAATAGCATTTTTAGAGAAGGTTTCATGATTTTTAATCGAGTATTTGAGGAGAAAGAATTTTTTGAAGTTGGATTTATGTTTTCTCTCTGCCTGAAGCTCGCGTGCAGTTATTAAAAGGAAAGGAGAGGCTTTTGCGTGTTCGAATGGGTCAAAGGTACAGTGAAAAGATGGGATAGCAGCTGAAAAGGAGATTTGACTAATTAAAATATTTATTTAATTTTCAAAATACCTCCATCTACGCAACTCGAAATCTCGAACCCCTATCAGGGCATGCCGCTAGGCGTTCATAATGTTATACCCCCATTCCGGATGCAATGGAAAAAGTTTTGGAAGTTAATTCGATCGTATGCGCGAGGTACGGAAATAAACGATCAAATAGAAATTAAACCGATTAAATGAATTTCTATGCCTTTTGGCTCGCCCCGGACAAACGGTAAATCCATTGACACAAAATTTGAAATCTTGTAATAATATCACGTTACGGATCCGATGAAACCAGTTTCGTCCAATTCTGAGACTGTTCAAAAATTGTCTATTTTTCAGTCGATAATTAAATATTAAAAAATTCAATTTTCACAAATAAATTTTAAATTCAGTTTTAAAAGTTCTATAACATCACTATAACTCCAATATGATAAAATAAAATTTTGCAAATCATTTTTAATCATATTAAATCCGTTATTCAATTATCCAATAAACTCCATTTTTAAAATCTTATTAACTCCATTATAATCCCGATATAACTTACATTCACTTTGGAAACCAATTTGAATCATATTAAATCAAATTTCAATTATTCACTCTATTTTCATATATTAAATTTCAATATCAAATTAATCATATCAAATTCGAAATTTAATTATTCAAACATTTATAATATTAAATTTAACAAATTTGATTATTCTTGAATCACTATCTTTAGAGATATTCAAAACGAACTTAAAAATTTAACTTTTGAAACGAATTGAAATTATAGAACAACCATTTCCATTATACGGTTATTCAATTCCCATTATTAAATTATTCAATAAATTCCAAATATTAAATATAAACAATTTCTCTTATCCAATAATTCATAATCTTTTAAAATATTGAAATCGAACTTATAAGATTCAACCTTTAAAACCAATTCACAATTTAGAACACTATTTCATTTTACAATTATTCAATTATTCAATAAGTTTTAAATATTTGATTTAAACAATTTACCTGTTCAATATTAAATATTTGATTTCAAATAGATTTTACCTATCAATCAATTACTCTATTATACCCAAAGAATTCAACATTTATTATTATTCCAAAAGACTTACAAATTTTTTTCTAACACTAAATCACGAAATCTTATTAAATTAGCTATTTTAATTATTGAAATTTACGGGTCGTTACACTGTCCCTCACTCAAAACTTTTTGTCCACGAAAAGGAAAAGAAGTGACAGGAACTAAGTATAGAATTCAACATTAGATATATTTTATTCAAAGTTACCAACTTATAAAACAATGAAAATTTTCTTATAAAGTCATAACTACGCTTCCACTAAGTTACTCCGAACGGCTTTCCAACTTAAAAGGTTAGTTATCAAAACAAGTTATAAATAATTTTTGAAACTTGAAAAATTTTCTAACACCCGGATTTACGGAAAATTTCGGCAGAGTCTCCTTTGCACGGCTCGATCGGTACAGCTACAAAACGCCTCTACGGGCCCCAAACCAACAAAAGAAAATCAAAAGCCAAGTGGCTCATCAAAAATCACCAAATCCAATGACAAAATAAACATGTACCTTATATTTTATTAGCGAGCATATACGACTAATATAGCGCGAAAGCGAGCTCCAAATGCGAAGCAAGCGCAATCCGCACCTACTAAACACTCAACAAACAATGAGAGTCATGCATACATGAAAATAGTATCAATATACATCATATAGCAACATAACAACTACATGCGCCAACGTAGCAAATGCAACAAAACAACAAATGCAACCATCAATCAACTATCATCCAATGAATCCATAACCAATCAATATAAATTCACTTCTCATTAATATTTATTGACTTGGTTTTCAATTTTAATCACATTTGATTCATTAACGTTGGATTTTACTAACATTCATTCTCAATTCAATTAGTTAACATTCACTAATTTATATTTACATTAGTTCACTTCCAATCCGAATCAAATTAAATTCTATTTAAATTCATTTAACTTCCAATTTGAATCCAATGATTTATAGCTTTCAATTTACACTTAATGAATTATATACAATCAACTAACAATCATATAACAACCAAATCACACCCAACATAACCAAATTATTAATTTTACACTTAATTTGGTTTATCTCTTATATATATATATATCCTGTTATATAATTTTGAAAGAATCACTTTATATTTGGCATCTTAAATTTCCAATATTAACTTTAATTAATTCCGTAAGCCCTACATATATCATCCGTGAGCAATATCAATCTAATCGCTTATTCGGTCACACAACTTCACTTCCAACTAGTATCGTTCACCCGACTCTCTAGTGCGGACTCAGATTTGGTTCCTTGATTAGAAACTGTTACTCTCCTTTCATAGCCATATACTATGATAGAGAATTCCGGAATCAAATTAAAAATCCATATCCAGGGTTCGCCGTCGAAAATCGAGTGAAAAATCCTAAATTGGATCGATATAAATCATCTCGAAATTTTATGCTCGAATTTGGATCAAATCGTTATGCGAATAAAATAATATACGTACAACTTATGTATCACCTTTCAATAGATTTCTATACAATTTATCTATATTAATTTGTTTCATTGACTTTTATTTTATTTACAATTAATTGTTCACAATCCATTATTCAGTTAATATATCCATTTCTTTACATAGCATATTCTTCAACATTATCTTTTCTTAAACATCATATCAAAGAATTTGCTTACTCAAGTTCATTTTAAACATTCTAAATAATTTAATTAAACTCAATTTTTATTTTCCAATTGATTCTTAGCTATACCAACTTCTTTTGTTTTCATTTACTTCAATGTCATAATTTTAGTTAATAACAAATTTATTTATGGAACATTTTATTAACCAGCACTTTAGTTTATTAATCATCCTATAAAAGTCTAACTTCTCATATATGACTTTTCTTAGTTTACGGTTATCTCAAAGTTACAAATTCAAAATTTTTCTCTATGCAATTTTTATTTATTTTCTATAACCAATTTACAAAAGATATTATACAATTCATTTGTCTTCTTTCTTAACTTCACTTACTTGTTCCATTTATCCATTCATCATTTCAGGTTATATTTAAGTATATAACATTTTTATCACAACCAAATTTTCATTTATATACATTTTAATTCCGTTTGAGTTTTCCTTACATGTATACTTCAATTATTTTCAAGTTCTGTTTATTTGTACAACATCTCATTACATATCCAAAACATCGTTTCAACTTCTTAATATTTGGTAAGTCATATTATATATTATTAGATTGCAAATTTGGTATTATACAAATTTACAGAATTTCATTTTACTTAATTAGAAAGTTTACAAATTCAATTTGTTTAAATCCTCTTTACCTTTTAACTTTAAAATTTTCCCAAAACAATAAGCTTAGATATCTTAATCCTCTTATTTTATAAATTCAGGTTATTCACATTTCATTTGAAAATTACTAATTAACATAACTTAGAAATTTAAATGCCCGGTTCTTTCCAAATCGTTTGAAATAAACATATACATTTATATCCCTTTTTTTATATATAACTAGTCATACCTTTAGAGTTTAAACCAAAACCCATTTACCCAAAATAATTTCGAAGAAAAGAAAAGCTTCTTAGTAGTCTCCCCCACTTTGAGGCTCGAAAATGAACGTCGATGATGCCGCGCAGTCATCACCGAAATTATTTTCCAGCGACATAAGAGAGGAGTACTGAATTCATCCCCTTTTAAAAAATCCTTTCAAAATATATCTCATAAATATTTTCCAACTAATGTCACAACATATTTTCTTCAAAGCTTTGAAAACCATTTTCCAAGATCTTCGGGTCTTAAATTCAATATTTTCTAATTTAAATCTATTTTAATTTATAAGTCAGCTTTATAAACATTCTTATAGGATTTTCTTTCTTAAAACATTCCATAAGTTGTTTTATCGTTGTTTATTTTTCAGTAAACCTTATTTATTAAAACACAATATCTAATTAATGATAACGATCAATATTATCGTTTCCGACAACCAAATAAGTTAGATAGATCACAATAATTTTTGAAACTAAATTCTTTATATACAAAATATAATTAGAGAAAAAATATTTCATTTACCCAATTTCAAAACAATACTATGTCGAATTGTTCTGTTTAAGTGTTTAGAGATCCCTATCAATGACGTTAATTACTCATATTGACCAGGATCCATAAGCCACTCAACAAATCAACCGACACAATATATAACATTTTATATCACTAACAAATACGCTCTCTCATATATATACACTCAGCGACTCATCATAGGGCATTGCTACCCTATTTATAAAGAGTCATACCCCAAAAAGCTAAGGTTATCGCTAAACCAAAGCTTTGATACCAAGTGTAACGACCCGCCTTTTTGGACAGTTTAAACCGACGATCAAATACACATGCCGATTCCAGAGCATTCAAAAGGGAAGATGGTTATTGGGGTAAATAAGAAAAGAAAAGAAAGAGAAATAAAGGAAATGAAACAATACAGAATCTCGCAGCGGAACGATAAAATATAATAATCAAATAAACAGTTCATGAAGTTGTTTACTATACTTTGATCATTATTTATACAACATTTATCAGAGTTATACATATACAACAGAACAATTAAAATAATGCAGCAGACAGCATGATGCACAGATAATAATAGAAATTGTGTACCAAGTCTTCGTCTTCGTCCTCTAGAATAATCTTCAAAAATCTGAAAACTTAGGACTGACACGAGCGTAATGAAAAGACAAAACACTCGAGTCAAGACTAAAATATCCTTATGAAAGTTAAATCAATCGTAAATAAACATGAGTGTAACGGCGTCAGAGATGTTTACGGGGTTTGACATATCCTATCCAGTGGCAATGTGCGTGCAATAACTTAAGAGATGTTATGGGATTTTCCATCTCTTAAGGATCCGTTAAACTATCTACTATGTAGTAATGTACGCTAAGTAAATAATGCCTATCAGTAATATAAAGTATCAAAATAGCGTTAAGGCGTTACCATAATCCCCCTTAACACATTTTTATAATGCGATGGTCTATACAGCACCGTAAGCCCCACCGTAAACTGGTGGTTATCAGAGGGTACCCCATAGTATAACACAAAACATAACGTAGTGGTCGCGAATAGGATAATCAGTATGAAAAGGTACATGAGGCGATACCAACTAGGATACTAGTAGTTGCGTGATCCGGACTGATGTTGAGCATAGCCAGCAGCTACCCCAACACCGCGAAACAACACTCCCAAATCAAGGGGTGCACCCAAATCGAATCACAAATGTAATAGATATGGTATCGAAGAAGTGTGTCCGCTAGAGGTGGCGAACCTTAATGGCCCGGCGCGGCTCCTGTTTTAGTCATGTCAAGGGTCATCCAATATCGTTCTCTTTCTTCAGTCAACGCGTTCACCAAACCATCCACTTCATTCTGGATCAACACTCCGCATATAATAGTTATTAAAGTGGTTTTCGGTATTGACCGAGAGTATGTCCATATCCGATCCCGGTCTCTTTAATAACTATGTATTATTACACCGTTGGCTCTTTTTCATTTCAAATCGATTCATAATTGATATCAAAATATCAAATTCGCTTCAAAAATCAAATCCATTTCAAATATCATCGTATCTATTTAAAATGTAAGGTTTCGTTTCAAAAACCATTTTTCGCCTTAATATCTCATTTCAATTTCAAGACCATTTCGAATTTCAATTTAGGTTGCAACTTAATTTAACCCAATTCGTATTTTAATTCAAGATTTAAATATAAACATTTCACCTTATTGACCAGGCTAGAATTTTAGAAAATAGTTTAAGGAGTTTAAAAGTAGTTTTAAATAATTAAAATAATTAAAAATACTTAAAATCTTAAAATGGATTTGAAATAGATATATTAGTTTAAAATAATTTAAATCGGGTTAAGTAGATTTAAAATAGATTAAAATAGTTTAAACATTCAAAATGGTTTATATAACTGAGTAATTTGGAAAACAAAATAAAACAGCTTCAAAAACCAAACCATTTCAATTATAACTACCCAATTCAAACAATTTCAATTTCCATTCTACTGATTGAATTTCGATTTCAATTCAAATCAATGTCAACTTTGACTTCAAATTTATTCAATTTTACATCCACCTTCAAATTTATTCAATTTCAATTTATATTGATTTTTAGCTTGATTTTTCAAAATATAAATTTTTAACACTTAACAAAATTATCCTTCAAAATTCAAATTTAAATCCCAGTTACAAATACGATTCAATTTCAAGCTCAATTTCAAAATATCATTTTATATCGCTTTTACTTAGTAATATTCAAAGCTCGAATTAAGGTTAAATCTTTTGTAACGTTTGCGATTTTTCGTTGACGAAAACCGACATCAATACGTCCACTGTATCAACTGCCGAGAAATCGAAAGCCGAAAAACCGTACCGTTAGGGTTTTAGAAAAAGAAAAGGTAGAAGAAGATAGAAAAAGATAGAACAGAACAGAAGAAATAACAGAACAATATCATAATCTCACAATTCGCAGCGGAACAACATATAATAAATAAATGAATAATCTTCGAACAAAGAACTATATCAGTTATTACATTACATTACATTTCATTACATCATCAGAGTGTACAACAACAAACAACATCAATAGCGGAAAAGAAATACTATATACTAGTAATACGCCATGCCATCCATCTTCCCTCCAGCAACTCCTAAATTCCAGAATATCCTGATAAACCTAACTCTTGACTGCCCGTGCGGAAATTTGTGGGCACCCAGAGTTTAGGAAGGAAAACAATAAACTACGAGTCAGTCATGTGACTGGTGTGAGAACTCAAAACAGTTTATTTATCTTTGAAAACGAAACAAAGGAATACTTTTAAAGTCAATTCGCAATGCTTTTAAAAATGAGACTACCATAAGGCCTCCCGCACACACACACGATGCAAACGTAGAATTGGAGGAGATTTCTCCTTATGATAGTCAAAGATGCTTGATACGCAATAAAAAGAACATTTGATATTATTACTAGTGCATAGTGTAGGATCGAAAATAGAATATAAATCTTAGCCAACATAGACATTTCGAACTATGTCTACTATAGCCACCATCCAAACAGTGGGGCGCCACCATAAGTGAATGATAGGTTCTACAACTAAAACCGTATAGGGTTTCCTATTGGGAATTGGATTTCCAACAAATGGTCAGGCCAAGGAACTTCCCATTGCCACATGAGAACAACTCTGGAAGGACGTCCCCGAGAACCAAACCGGATCTCTGCCAACACAAGGCCAGGTTAACCCTAACTGGGTAACTACTAACACGAATATGTCATCCTTCGATAGTAACCGATCTATCCGAGGATCCTGGATTTCCAACAACCACAAAATATGCAGCAACAACATAGGTTAAATATCTGGGCTCCATACCATGATACCACCTATATCCAGAAGGAATGACATACACTAAAGGGGCGCTACCCCCTAATAACCTTGTCGCATCCTTCCTGTTTTGACCATTTCCGGGGTGTGAGGTCCGATGAAGTCTCGTCCACAAAGCCACACTTTATACAAAAGCCATGCTTTAGGTCAACAAATGATCATAGAAATGATCACCAAGATAAATGATCAAATAAATGATCCTATCACAAATGATCAACACAATGATCATTCCACAGTAACACTCAGCATGCCACACTACCAAATTGGGAGTATATCACTAATAACCTTCAACTATATAACGTCTAAGCTCGTACGTCTCAGAGAAGGGTGTTAAGCTAAGAGAATAAATTCTCTACCACCAACAGAAATATATTTGAAAGAAATCAGCTTTATATCTCAATTTGTAATGTCAGACATACAATCTATACATGTCTGTTCCGGGCTCGAACAGAACCGAAGGCACTTCCAAAGAAGTCCTTGTAATCCGTATATTCACTAATCACGACCGGACTTCCCGTCACTAAGGGTGATAAAACCTCTATATCGGAGATCAGCCGATGTAGAGTAACTCGACGGTAATCCTTCCGTTTTCACAAATATCCGGTCTTCAACACTGGTCATCAAATGCAATCCATTACGACGTATCACATATTCGGAATGGGTTATACGACCCCAAGGTCTTTCCCGGCTAACCCGAATAGTGAGCGCTTATTCAAAAATAAGTGTGGCATTCAAATTCAAACAATCACAACAAATACCTATTTAAAGGTAAATATTGATAGTCGGATTATTTAACTATCAATAGGCATGCTCAACATCACCAAATTCCAAATAATTTCCCAAATTATTTACTTTCCAAAATATCTTTACTAGATATAAAATTTCCCACACTTCAAACATTTGAAAACTAATTTTCAGATCACTTTTCAATCCTTTACCATTTTTGAAAACAAATTTCAATCATTTTCCTTTCTCGGAAATACTTTCATTTCAAAATGGTTTATTTAAACCAATTAAATAAATCCTTAACGATTTACTTTATATTTACGTTCCAAATCCGTAAATTAATTCCCATAATTTCAAAAATAAATCAACATTTATTTTTAAACAAATTCCCCTTTTCATTTATAAATTCCATAGTGAATTTACGTTCCAAAATATTTTTGAATATACGATTTAAATTATTCATTTTCAATTTATCTTCAAAAAGATAAATTCTCAAAACATTTCATTTCACATTGGAAAAACATTCCCATACTTATTTATTCGTAAGTAATTCACAAATCCTTTAAATTTCAGCACTTGGAAAATATTCAATATACTTAAATTGAAAATTAAGTATACATTTCATTCTTAAAGAAATCATTCTCTTAAACACATTTGTTTGGGCCAAAACGAATGTTACATAAAACATCGTTACGAAGACCCAAAATCACTAGTATAGGGATTCAAAGTTTAAATTGATATATAAATCCCAATACTATACAAAACATTTCCTTTCGGAAACCATTTACTATAACAACATTGTTATAGTCCACCTTTTCCTTCTATTTCTCGAAAACGTTTATTTCAACAATAAATATTGAAACCTATGTATTCGATTTTTAATGCATTTTAAAACGTCTTTAAAAATCATTAACTTCATTTCATAATGTTCCTTCCCCAAAAACATATTCATTTCATTTAATAATATATTCACTGTCCAAAATCGTGAATACAATTCCTATATCCATCTTATCAAATTCAATTGATTTTGGATTTATAAACAACTTTATAAACTCCATTTATATTTTTATAAACTTCTATTTATAAAAATCCTTTTTATATCTCATTTTAAATGCCAAAATCCGATTTATAAGTTGATTACTTATAAATCTTATATTTTACAAAATCTATCCATTTTATATATTCACATTTCATAAATTTATAAATCTCAATTTACTTATGAAATCCATTTTTATTTCACTTTATTACTTATAAGAACTCGTTTTATAATTCCGGTATTTTTAATTTAGAAATATCAATTTTACAAATCTTTTATATAAACCGTTTATAATAATTCAAAATTCCCAATTAAACCATTTTATAAATTAATCACTATTTATTTCAAAAATCTTAATTTGGTTATATTTTACAAAAATCATAACTTTTATAACATTAAACTTATGACGTTAATTTATTTAAAGTAAATCAAGTCAAAATTTTAATAGAACATATACTTTCAAAAATCACTTTAAAAATTCCTTTAAAAAACAAAATTATTATTTTAAAACTTCAAAAATGGATCCGATGATGCAACAGCACCAAATAGTCAATCACGACATCCAAATATCATATATCGATATGATAATCAACAAATATCACAATATCTGTAAATAAATCAATACAGTGGAGGAATCCAGTTGGATCCCTCCAACCTGTTTCCCTGCATCCACAAACATTAGCACAATACCAATTCCGCTGCAGTACGGAATTATCGCGGTATATGGGATTTATAAAATATTATCCGCTTAATAGACGGCGCAATAGGGTCTCATCCGCTATACAATGCGGGAAATCAACAACTGCAATATATACATATGCCAATATATATATATTGCTATTATATATAATACCAATTTCACTGTTTATGAAATATTCGCGGTATATGTTTTTAATAAATAACATCCGCTTACTAACGGCGCATAATGTCTATTTTAACAATCAATAGATAACAATCATCATTCAAGCATGCATTTAAGTATTTCAAATCTAACTATTTAAAATAATAAATCGAAACTATTCGATTGAGTGAGAAATTCTCACCTTGATTTCAATTTCATTTTAGCGATTTATTTCGAATAAAATTAAACGGACGTTTAATTTTACCCAAAATTTTCACCGATTCCAATCGACTCCAATCCAGCTGCATCGCTCGCTGCTCATCCATACGATTGCAATGCTTCCTGTTTCGTGCGTTTTCGACCACATATGCAAAAGATATGCATTTTACAAGTTTTACGAATTTATATATATATATATATATAAATTACAACATTTATTATAAAATTTTAAACCTAGCTTAATCTAAGCCGTAGGATCCATCACCCTTGCATCTGAACCGCGCATCCTCTCCCCCCTTTCTCTTCGTTCCTCACGCAAATGTTCCAGGTCGAGCAACCCAAAACACGCGACCAAAATCGAACGCCGCTCCTCCTAAACGACGACCGGAACCAAATCGAAGATCATCGACGCGAAGCCCCCACTACCGTGAACAACCGCCCCAAGCCACGTGGCACTCGGCCCTCCATCTCGAGCTTAAAACGTGTGCGAACGTCACGCGTTCAAATGCAAATTGCCGTCCATCCACTTCGTATTTTACGATCATCAACGTTGATATCCAAGATCTCTTAGCCCTCTACAACATCCATGTTGAAAATTTCTTGAATTGGTAGATGGATTTGATGATAATTGAGGGAGAAAATTGAACGTTTCTGGCCGTTCGAAAATAGGGTGGCGGCCGGCCATTAAACCCTAGGCTATATTTTTTTTGTTTTTGTGATAAAACTTATCTATTTATTGAAAACAAACGAACACTATTCATTCCGGAATTTCCAAACTCCGATTTACGCGCGGTGACTGATGTTTCTAGGGTTTACCCTGTGTTCTGGACACAATGGAACAGGTTTCGAAAGCTAATTCGGTCATCTGTGCGAGTTATGGCAATAAACGTTCAATTTAAAATTAAACCGATTAAACGATTTTCTAGGCGTTTTATCTTGCACCGGACAAACGGTAAATCCGATTGACATGAAATTTGAAACCATACAATAATATCACATTACGGATCCGATGAAACTAGTTTCGTCAAAATCCGAGACTTTTTGAAAAATGGCTATTTTAACTCGCCAAATTAATATTAAAACAATTTCGATGCGTTTCGAGCTGCCACGGTCAAATGACAACTCCGATTGCTACGAAAATTGAAATCCGATAATAACTAATTATTACGGATCCAATGGAACTAGTTTCGTCCAATTCTGAGATTGTTCAAAAATTGGCTAATTTCACTAGTCGATTAAATATTAAAATATCAATTTTCACAAATTAACTTTTAATTCAATTTTTAAAAGTTCAAAAATATCGTTCTAACTCCAGCATGATAATATAAAATTTTCCGAATCATTCTCAATCATACTTAACCCTATTTACAATTATTTCTGTATTTTAACTATTAAATAATCGATTTAATTATTTAATCAAATCCAATTATTCAAAATAAATTTATTTTACTTATAAATTTCACTTATTAATAATTAAAATTAATTAAATATACAATTTTTAATTAATATAGATTCTGGGTCGTTACAGACTTCCCCCCTTAAAAGAATTTCGTCCTCGAAATTAGCAAATAAGAAAAGTTACAGAATCCATTAACTTTCCCAAAATCCATTGTTAAATTTCTTACAATAACTTTACTAAGTTTTCAATTCATACTTAGTTATCTTTTCAAAAACAACTACTATTGTTTAACTTTCAATTCCAAATCAAAGTTAAAGTTTTCAAAATTTTCCAATTTTCTCAAAAACATTCTAACGCCTTAAATTTTCGAAAAAATTCGCCATAGTCTCCTTTGCGCCGCTCGATCCGAAAAAAAAATGACAGTATATATATGACAAATATACATCTCATCAAGTGATGAGGCATCCCACAGGGAAAAAAGTGTAAAAGTACGATATTTAATCCGAGATATGTACCTTATTTATTATTAGCGAGCATATACAGCTAATATAGCGCGAAAGCGAGCTCCAAATGCAAAGCAACGCAATCTGCACCTACTAAACACTCAACAACAACATGAGAATCATGCATATATGTAAATAGTATCAATGTACAACATATAGCAACATAACAACTACATAATATAACAAATGCAACTAAGGCAACAAATGCAAACATCAACCAACTATCATCCATAACCAAATCAATATTCATTCATATTCTCATTAATATTCAATGGATTGGTTTTCAATTTAAATCACATTTGATTTATTAATGTTGGAATTTTACCAACATTCATTCATATCCAATTTCAATTAGTTTGCATTTACTAATTTACATTCAAGTTGGTTCATTTCCAAATCAAATTTCAATTCTATTCAAATTCATTTTTTTCCAAGTTGGATTCAATTACATAGCTTCCAATTTTGCTAATTCAATTTCATTAACACTTAATGAATTCATATACAATCAATCAACAATCAAATAACAACCAATGTTTATTCAATCCAATCAAATTTATTCACTTTACATTCAATTTGGTTCAACACTTTTAATTCCAATTGGATCATATTAAATTGACTTTCATTCAATTTATTCAACTTCATCAATTTACTTATTAATTTACTTTGACACCAAAATTCCACTTCATTCAACATTACTTAAGTTATATTTCATTCCAAACACCTTTTGTTTAATTTAACTTAAGTTTTCACTTATTAATCCAATTCAAATTCCAATCCTATTTAACTTTTCTACCAAGCTAAATTTATTAACTCCTATCATAAGTTCAAAACTTATTTCACTTATATTCATCATCTTATAAGTTATACAACTTATATTCAATAATTACTACTTGGATTTTATTGATTTACTTATACTTCCTTTAATTTAGCTTCATCCTTTAAGTTAAATTTATTCTATCGAAATTCAATTTGTATAAGTTATCAACTCATTTATCATTTCCATAATATTTAAATAGGATTCCAGAGTCTTTTCAACCTTTCAAAACCATTTTTGAAATCAATTCAATTATCTTTTGAATTTCAAAACCCAAACTCAAAATTTTCCAAACAACTTTTATTTAAAACAATTGGCTGCAATTTGGCAGCGATTTTTCGTTGACGAAAACCGACATCAATACGTCCACTGTATCAACTGCCGAGAAATCGAAAGCCGAAAAACCGTACCGTTAGGGTTTTAGAAAAAGAAAAAGTAGAAGAAGATAGAAAAAGATAGAACAGAACAGAAGAAATAACAGAACAACATCAGAATCTCACAATTCACAGCAGAACAACATATAATAAATAAATGAATAATCTTTGAACAAAGAACTGTATCAGTTATTACATTACATTACATTTCATTACATCATCAGAGTGTACAACAACAAATAACATCAACAGCGGAAAAGAAATACTATATACTAGTAATAAGCCATGTCATCCATCTTGCCTCCAGCAACTCCTAAATTCCAGAATATCCTGATAAATCTAACTCTTGACTACCCGTGTTGAAATTTGTGGGCACCCAGAGTTTAGGAAGGAAAACAATAAACTCCGAATCAGTCATGTGACTGGTGTGAGAACTCAAAACAGTTTATTTATCTTTGAAAACAAAATAGAGGAATACTTTTAAAGTCAATTTGCAATGTTTTTAAAAATGAGACTACCATAAGGCCTCCCGCACACACACATAATGCAAACGCAAAATCGGAGGAGATTTCTCCTTATGATAGTCAAAGATGCTTGATACGCATTAAAAAGAACATTTGATATTATTACTAGTGCATAGTGTAGGCGAAATTCATTTCAAAAATAGAATATAAATCTTAGCCAACATAGACATTTCGAACTATGTTTACTATAGCTACCATCCAAACACTGGGGCGCCACCATAAGTGAATGATAGGTTCTACAACTAAAACCGTACAGGGTTTCGTATAGAGAATTGGATTTCCAACAAATGGTCAGGCCAAGGAACTTCCCATTGCCACATGAGAACGCCTCTGGAAGGACATCCCCGAGAACCAAACCGGATCTCTGCCAACACAAGGTCGGGTTACCCCTAACTGGGTAACTACTGACACGAATATGTCATCCCCCGATCGTAACCGATCTATCCGAGGATCCTCGATTTCCAACAACCACCAAATATGCAGCAACAACATAGGTTAAATATCTAGGCTCCATACCATGATACCACCTCTATCCAGAAGGAATGACATATACTAAAGGGGCGCTACCCCCTAATAACCTTGCAGCATCCTTCCTGTTTTGACCATTTCCGGGGTGTGAGGTCCGACGAAGTCTCGTCCACAAAGCCACACTTTATACAAAAACCGTGCTTTAGGTCAACAAATGATCATAGAAATGATCACCAAGATAAATGATCAAATAAATGATCCTATCACAAATGATCAACACAATGATCATTGCACAGCAACACTCAGCATGCAACACTACCAAATTGGGAGTATATCACTTATAACCTTCGACTATATAACCTCTAAGCTCGTACGTCTCAGAGAAGGTTGTTAAGCTAAGAGAATAAATTCTCCGCCACCAACAGAAATATATTTGAAAGAAATCAGCTTTATATCTCAATTTGTAATGTCGGACATACAATATATACAAGTCTGTTCTGGGCTCGAACAGAACCGAAGGCACTTCCAAAGAAGTCCTTGCAATCCAGATATTCATTAATCACGACCGGACTTCCCGTCACTAAGGGCGATAAAACCTCTATATCGGAGATCAGCCGACGTAGAGTAACTCGACGGTAATCCTTCCGTTTTCACAAATATCCGGTCTTCAATACCGGTCATCAAATGTAATCCATAACGACGTATCACATATTCGGAATGGCTTATACGACCCCAAGGTCCTTTCCCGGCTAACCCGAATAGTGAGCGCTTATTCAAAAATAAGTGTGGCATTCAAATTCGAACAATCACAACAAACACCTATTCAAAGGTAAATATTGATAGTCGGATTATTTAACTATCAATAGTGACGCAGCGGATATTACGAAAACGATGAAATCGATGAAATGTAGCAATCGGTGGATTAAAGATACCGAAAGGCCCAAATTCGTTGATCACAAAGATACCGAATTCTAGCTATCTTCGACACGTTGATCGCGCACGATACCGTGAGAGAAGATCTTCAATTCTTCAAGCGTTGATCAAGCGCACTTGATTCCACGAATCGGCTTCAACAATCGTTGATTCGAGCGCACTCGAATAACCGAAAGTGGAGATAGGAGATTACACTCAACTACCAATTTAAGATGAAAGCACACAGCAATCCACAAGAAATTTTATTCAAAATCAACCAACCTTGAAATGTACAACTCACTCCCTATTTATAGTGTTTTCGACACAGCCCCTTAAGGCGTATACGACTTACGAATCATCCCTATGTCGTTGCCGACCTAACAGACACTCCGCATCTCAAGCAGTACGCGACTTAAACCATAGTGACCTAAAACGCTTCGACTCACGACTTATAATACATGGTACAACACAACCCAGGTCGCACACGACCTATCACATACACGGGACGCGACTTACGACTCAATGACTTACGACCTACTATTTACAACACAAAGTACACGCCTTAACGACTCAACAAATTACATCACTTAGGTCATAGACGACCCAACATCACGCGACTCAAGATACACACCCATTTTACAACACAACATATAGGTCGGTGACGACCTAAGATACACCATGAATTAACAACGTGAACGACACACGACTTAAACATAACTTCTTCAGCGACTTAATTAAGTCGTAACCCGGTCACCTCCTTAGATCGTAACTCGCATACGACCCAAGACTTCAGTTGCCACTGATTCATCGAAGGATTTAGGTCGTAACTCTTTACTCCTTGCTCTGTTAGGTCGTGGCCAACTTAAAATGGTGATGTTAGATCGTAGCCCCTTTTCTTCGGACCTGTTAAGTCGTGGACGACTCATGTTAGGTCATGGACGACTCATAACTGCCTTAAATCGTGTACGACTTAACTCTTGAAGAATTTTCTGTTGCGTATTTTCCTCTCTATCCTGAGCTGCATCATCCTTCCCTGGTTGAGAAAAATTCGTCCTCGAATTTGTAAATTCTTCTACCTCAGATTGTCCATCTCTATAATATGGCACAAGATGCTTAACATTGAATACGTCAGAAGTGTATACATCCTCCGGCAGCTTCAACTTATAAGCATTCTCATTGATCCATTTCACAACTTCTACTGGACCAATTTTTCTGGCTTTCAACTTGTTATAAGCGCCTACTGGAAAACGATCCTTTATTAACACAGCATATACCATATCTCCTTCATTAAATTCAACATTTCTTCGTTTCAAATCTGCAACTTTCTTATATTTCTCATTCGACTTTTCCAATCGTTCCTGAACGATTCTATGACATTCCGTCAAGCTTTCAACAAAATCAGCAGCTCGTTTAACCGTCCCCTTTGGTTGTGGTACTACTGCCAAATCCAACGGTCCCCTTGGCAAACTTGAATATACAATCTGAAATGGACTGAAACCTGTACTACGATTCACCGCGTGATTAAGAGCAAACTCAGCTTGACATAACTTCATATCCCAAATTTTCAGATTATCTTTTACAAGACATCGTAACAAATTTCCCAACGATCTATTCACCACCTATGTTTGCCCATCTGTTTACGGATGATAAGCACTACTAAAATTCAGCTTTGTTCCCACCATCTTCCACAAGCTTAACCAAAAGTGACTCAGAAAATGAGTATCTCTATCCGACACAATAGATTCTGGCAATCCATGAAGTCGATAGATCTCCTTGAAGAACAACTGAGCAACACGAACAGCATCCGCCGTCTTCTTACAAGCAATAAAATGTGCCATTTTTGAAAACCTGTCTACCACAAAAAATATGGAATCATTCCCCCTTTGAGTTCTAGGCAAACCTAAAACGAAATCCATGCTGATATCAACCCATGGTTTAATCGATACAGGTAACGGCATATACAATCCTGCATTTGTCGCTGTTCCCTTCGAAACCTGACATAAATGGCATCTCTCCACAAACCTTTCAACCTCTTTCCTCATTGATGGCCAAAAGTAAGATTGAGAAATCAAATGCAATGTACGATCACGGCCCACATGTCCTTCCTCGTGCAACTCTTTGATAATCTTCATTCTCAAACTGCTATCTGGAATACATAATCGATTTCCTTTAAACAAGAATCCATCAACCAACATAAATTCATTAGTATCTCCATCCTTAACTTTCTCAACGAACTTTGCAAAGTAAGGATCTTCGTCAATCAATTATGGCAATAATTCAAACCCTGTCACCTCAACTTTCATTGTAGTCAACAAATGACTCCTCCTACTCAAAGCATCAGCCACACGATTCGTTGCTCCAGATTTATGTTTCACGACAAAAGTAAACTGTTGTAAATAAGCAATCCATGATGCATGTCTCGCAGAAATCTTATCTTGTCCTTGCAAATGCTTCAAAGCTTCATGATCAGTGTAAAGAACAAACACTTTCTGGAATAGATAATGCCTCCAGTGTTTCACGGCTTGAACAATGGCACAAAACTCAACATCGTATGCACTATATCTCATCTTTGCTCCTGATAATTTCTCACTGAAATAAGCAACTGGCCTTCCACTCTAACTCAACACTCCTCCAATCCCAACCTTTGATGCATCAGTGTGTAGCTCAAACAACAACTGAAAATCCGGTAACACAAGAATTGGTGCTGTCGTCAATAGTGTCATGATTTTCTCAAAAGCAACCCCTGCTTCCTTCGACCAAGAAAACTGCTTCCCTTTCATATAATCAGTGACTGGTGCCATCACACTACTGAAATATGGAATGAACCTTCGGTAGAATGATGCCAACCCATGAAAACTTCTAACTTCAGTGATAGTCCTCGGCTGTGGCCAATTTCTAATTGCTTCAACTTTACTCTGGTCCACCTGGATTCCCTCCTCAGAGACAACATATCTCAAAAATAACACACTTCGAGTCATGAACACACATTTCTTCGTAGCTGCATAAAATTGTTCCTCACGAAGAATAATCAGCACCTTTCTTAAATGCTTTACATGCTCCTCTGTGCTCGCACTATAAATCAGAATATCATCAAAGTAAACTACAACAAACTTTCCAATGTACGGCCTGAATATTTGGTTCATCACCCTCATGAATGTACCCGGCACATTCGATAGACCAAATGGCATAACCAACCATTCATATAAACCTTCCCTCGTCTTGAATGCGGTCTTCCATTCGTCTCCCGGTCTAATTCGAATCTGATGACAACCACTATTCAAATCAATCTTCGAAAAGATAGTAGCACCACTCAACTGATCTAGAAAGTCATCCAACCTTGGCATAGGAAACCTATAGCGAACGGTAATCTTGTTCAATGCTCGACTATCGGTAGACATTCTCCATGTTCCATCCTTCTTCGGCACCAACAATGCTGGTACTGCCCAAGGACTCAAGCTTTCCTGAACACGTCCCTGTTCTAACAACTCTTCCACTTGCCTTCGTAACTCCTCATGTTCCTTCGGACTCATTCGATAATGTGGTCGATGTGGTAAAACGGCTCCTGGAACAAGATCAATTTGATGTTGAATGTCCCTCAGTGGCGGTAACTCCTTAGGTAACTCTTCTGGAAATACGTCTTCAAATTATTTCAAAACTGGTTTTGCTTCTTCTGGAATTTCAACCTCTTCATGACTCTCTCGTCCAATCAACAAATAGATTTCAGGCTCCTTTTCAACTTCTTTAACAAACTCCTTCAAAGATAGCAAAGTTTTCAGTTCTTCGATCTCCTCCAACTTGCTCTCCTTCTGTTGTTGCTTCTTGGGAACTAAAGTGATTTTAGTACCTTCGAACATGAAACTATAGCTATTAGCACGACCATCATGTTGGACTGCTCTATCAAACTGCCATGGTCTGCCCAACAACAGATGACACACATCCATGTCTACAACGTCACACCAAATTTCGTCTTTGTACTTCTTCCCAATAGAAAATTTCACACAAGCTCTTCGACACACCTTCACTTCACCACCCTTCCTCAACCATGCTAGCTTGTACGGCTTAGCATGCTTCTCAGTTTTCAAGTTCAACTTCCTTACTGCTTCTGTAGAGATAATATTATCACAGCTTCCAGCATCAATAACGAACTTGCAAACTTTTCCCAGAATAGTGCATGTCGACTGAAAAATATTGCTCCTCAACCAACTAGAATCCTCCTCTTGCTTTGGTGTAAGACATGACCTCCTCATCATAAGATTACAACCTTCATCCCCAGACAATTCTTCTTCCTCCTCAACATAAGGTGCATTTGAACATTCTGCCTCCTCACCATCATCCTCCTCAACTTCTGCGACCATGGTTCTCTTCTTTGGCTTCGGACATTCATTGCTTTTGTGACCCAACTCCTGAAAATTATAGCATTTGAAACCACTGCTAACCTTCACCTTCTCAGCCTCCTTCACAACTGGTTTACTGACAGGTTTAGGAACATTAGAACTCCCACTAACACCCTTTACTGGATTATTGGAATTAGTAAACACACCACCTCCACGCCTTCCCTGCTTCTCCCAAGCCAACGCTTTCTGATGCGCCTCTGCAACTGACCTAGGATCAAACATATTAACCATATCCTGGATCTGCATTCTCAATCCCCTAATGAATCTAGCAGTAAGTTGTTCTTCCGTTTCCATAATATCATTCCTGGCAATGAGTTGGTAAAATTCATCAGCATAATCACTAACAGACTTCGTCCCTTGCCTCAGATTCTGCAACCTCTGGTACATAAGTGACCAATAGTTGTATGGTAAGAAAGTAGCTCTCATCAACTTCTTCATCTTATCCCAAGTCTCAATCTTTGACTTCCCCATTCTTTCCCTTGTAAGTTTAGTTTGCTGCCACCATGCCAAAGCTCTTCCCCTCAACCTAGTAGCAACCAACTTCACTCTTCTGTTTTTCGGAACCTCCTTGAAATCAAAGATTTCCTCCACATTTGACAACCAATCAAGAAATTCTTCAGCTACCATTCCACCCTTAAACTTCGGAATCTCCATTTTCATACCTGATTCCCATCGACGACATCTTCAACATTTCGATACGAATTTCGAACTTGGTCTCGATCTCGATAATGAATGCTAGCTCTATCACCTTCTTCATGCATGCTTCTTCGACTATGTCTCTCTTCATCTCTATATGGCTCATTGTCAAATTCACGTTGACTTCTTCTCTCTTCATGTCCATAGTCATGGTGATCTCTCCTTGATGAAATTGATGTTTCTCTTCTTTCTCTAAAAGATTGCGATGATACCCTCTTGCGATGATACCCTCCTCGTTTCCGTAACCGATGGCGAAACTCGGTTTCCTCCATGGTTCGAGTTTGGTGATCTCCTCCTTTGAGTTTGATTCAAATCATTCATCAACATCTCTAATTTTCCAATGCCTTCATCAAATTTCTCATTAATACATTGTTCCATAAGCTCGGCTTCTTCTCTTCTATACAAAGCTTCAACATTTGATGACGATTAGCTCTCCTTGGTGGCATGATTAAATTTCACAACACTTCGACAAATACTTCAAAATTCTTCAACAAAGCTTCAACACAACAACAAGTCACGGCCACAACCTTGACTCGGCAATAGATCTACACGGCTTAACTCCTTAACTCGGCAACAACTTAACTCGGCCTCCACTTCAACAAAATATACTTCAACACAAACTATGGCCGGCCTTCAAACACTTCACGGCTTAACTTGGCTCGGCTCAAGGTCTCCAAGCAACTTCAAATTCAAACACTTCTCCAACTCTAGATCCAAAATGAAATGGATCAAAATCTTCAAACTCCTTGCAACTTCAAGATGAACACGATAAACTCCAACTTCAAAATTGGCTCCAAGTCTCGGCTTAGCTATGATTGGCTATGTCTAGCTCAGATACCAAAACTGACGCAACGGATACTACGAAAACGATGAAATCGATGAAATGTAGCAATCGGTGGATTGAAGATACTGAAAGGCCCAAATTCGTTGATCACAAAGATACCGAATTCTAGCTATCTTCGACACGTTGATCGCGCACGATGCCGTGAGAGAAGATCTTCAATTCTTCAAGCGTTGATCAAGCGCACTTGATTCCGCGAATCGGCTTCAACAATCGTTGATTCGAGCGCACTCGAATAACCGAAAGTGGAGATAGGAGATTACACTCAACTACCAATTTAAGATGAAAGCACACAGCAATCAACAAGAAATTTTATTCAAAATCAACCAACCTTGAAATGTACAACTCACTCCCTATTTATAGTGTTTTCGACACAGCCCCTTAAGGCGTATACGACTTACGACTCATCCCTATGTCGTTGCCGACCTAAGCGACACTCCGCATCTCAAGCAGTACGCGACTTAAACCATAGCGACCTAAAACGCTACGACTCACGACTTATAATACATGGTAAAACACAACCCAGGTCGCACACGACCTATCACATACACGGGACGCGACTTACGACTCAATGACTTGCGACCTACTATTTACAACACAAAGTACACGCCTTAACGACTCAACAAATTACATCACTTAGGTCATAGACGAATCAACATCACGCGACTCAAGATACACACCCGTTTTACAACACAACATATAGGTCGGTGACGACCTAAGATACACCACGAATTAACAACGTGAACGACACATGACTTAAACATAACTTCTTCAGCGACTTAATTAAGTCGTAACCCGGTCACCTCCTTAGATCGTAACTCGCATACGACCCAAGACTTCAGTTGCCACTGCTTCATCGAAGGATTTAGGTCGTAACTCTTTACTCCTTGCTCTGTTAGGTCGTGGCCGACTTAAAATGGTGATGTTAGATCGTAGCCCCTTTTCTTCAGACCTGTTAAGTCGTGGACGACTCGTGTTAGGTCGTGGACGACTCATAACTGCCTTAAGTCGTGTACGACTTAACTCTTGAAGAATTTTCTGTTGCGTATTTTCCTCTCTATCCTGAGCTGCATCATCTCTCTATGCTGAGCTGCATCAAATATGCATGCTCAACATCACCAAATTCCAAATAATTTCCCAAATTATTTACTTTCCAAAATATCTTTACTAGATATAAAATTTCCCACACTTCAAACATTTGAAAACTAATTTTCAGATCACTTTTCAATCCTTTACCATTTTGAAAACAAATTTCAATCATTTCCCTTTCTCGGAAATACTTTCATTTCAAAATGGTTTATTTAAACCAATTAAATAAATCCTTAACTATTTACTTTATATTTACGTTCCAAATCCGTAAATTAATTCCCATAAATTCAAAAATAAATCAACATTTATTTTTAAACAAATTCCCCTTTTCATTTATAAATTCCATAGTGAATTTACGTTCCAAAATATTTTTGAATATACGATTTAAATTATTCATTTTCAATTTATCTTCAAAAAGATAATTTCTCAAAACATTTCATTTCACACTGGAAAAACATTCCCATACTTATTTATTCGTAAGTAATTCACAAATCCATTAAATTTCAACACCCTGAATATATTCAATATACTTGAATCGAAAATTAAGTATATATTTCATTCTTAAAGAAATCATTCTCTTAAACACATTTGTTTGGGCCAAAACGAATGTTACGTAAAACATCATTACGACGACCCAAAATCAGTAGTATAGGGATTCAAAGTTTAAATAGATATATAAATCCCAATACTATACAAAACATTTCCTTTCGAAAACCATTTACTATAACAGCAGTGTTATAGTCCACCATTAACTTCTATTTCTCGAAAACGTTTATTTCAACAATAAATGTTGAAATCTATGTATTCGATACTTAATGCATTTTAAAATGTCTTTAAAAATCATTAACTTCATTTCATAATGTTCCTTCCCCAAAAACATATTCATTTCATTTAATAATATATTCACTGTCCAAAATCGTGAATATAATTCCTATATCCATCTTATCAAATTCAATTGATTTCGGATTTATAAACAACGTTTATAAACTCCATTTATATTTTTATAAACTTCTATTTATAAAAATACTTTTTATGTCTCATTTTAAATGCCAAAATCCGATTTATAAGTTGATTACTTATAAATCTTATATTTTACAAAATCTATCCATTTTATATATTCATAAGTTGATTACTTATAAATCTTATATTTTACAAAATCTATCCATTTTATATATTCATATTTCATAAATTTATAAATCTCAATTTACCTATGAAATCCATTTTTATTTCACTTTATTACTTATAAAACTCGTTATATAATTCCAGTATTTTTAATTTAGAAATATCAATTTTATAAATCTTTTACATAAACCGTTTATAATAATTCAAAATTCACAATTAAACCATTTTATAAATTAATCACTATTTATTTCAAAAATCTTAATTTGGTTATATTTTACAAAAATCATAACTTTTGTAACATTAAACTTATAACGTTAATTTATTTAAAATAAATCAAGTCAAAATTTTAATAGAAGATATACTTTCAAAAATCACTTTAAAAATTCCTTTAAAAACCAAAATTATTATTTTAAAACTTCAAAAATGAATCCGATGATGCAACAACACCAAATAGTCAATCACGACATCCAAATATCATATATTGATATGATAATCAACAAATATCACAATATCTGTAAATAAATCAATACAGTTGAGGAATCCAGTTGCATCCCTCCAACCTGTTTCCCTGCATCCACAAACATTAGCACAATACCAATTCCGCTCCAGTACGGAATTATCGCGGTATATGGGATTTATAAAATATTATCCGCTTAATAGACGGCGCTATAGGGTCTCATCCGCTATACAATGCGGGAAATCAACAACTGCAATATATACATATGCCAATATATATATATATTGCTATTATATATATTACCAATTTCATTGTTTATGAAATATTCGCGGTATATGTTTTTAATAAATAACATCCGCTTACTAACGGCGCATAATGTCTATTTTAACAATCAATAGATAACAATCATCATTCAAGCATGCATTCAAGTATTTCAAATCTAACTATTTAAAATATTAAATCGAAACTATTCGATTGAGTGAGAAGTTCTCACCATGATTTCAATTTCGTTCTAGCGATTTATTTCGAATAAAATTAAACGGACGTTTAGTTTTACCCGAAATTTTCACTGATTCCAATCAAGTCCAATCCAGCTGCATCGTGTAGTGCTCGTCCATACGATTCCAACGCATCCTGTTTCACGCGTTTTCGACCTCGTATGAAAAAGATATGCATTTTACAAGTTTTACGAATTTATATATATATAAATTACAACATTTATTATAAAATTTTAAACCTAGCTTAATCTAAGCCGTAGGATCCATCACCCTTGCATCTGAACCATGCTTCCTCTCCCCCCTTCCTTCTTCGTTCCTCACGCAAATGTTCCAGGTCGAGCAACCCAAAACACGCGACCAAAATCGAACGCCGCTCCTCCTAAACGACGACCGGAACCAAATCGAAGTTCATCGACGCGAAGCCCCCACTGCCGTGAACAACCGCCCCAAGCCATGTGGCACTCGGCCCTCCATCTGGAGCTGAAAACATGTGCGAAAGTCACGCGTTCAAATGCAAATTGTCGTCCATCCACTTCGTATTTTACGATCATCACCGTTGATATTCAAGATCTCTTAGCCCTCTACAAATTCCATGTTGAAAATTTCTTGAATTGGTTGATGGATTTGATGATAATTGAGGGAGAAAATTGAACATTTCTGGCCGTTCGAAAATAGGGTGGCGGCCAGCCATTAAACCCTAGGCTATATTTTTTTTTTGTTTTTGTGATAAAACTTATCTATTTATAGAAATCAAACGAACACTATCCATTCCGGAATTTCCAAACTCCGATTTACGCGCGGTGACCGACGTTCCTAGGGTTTACCCCGCGTTCTGACACAATGGAACAGGTTTCGAAAGCTAATTTGGTCATCTGTGCGAGTTATGGCAATAAATGTTCAATTTAAAATTAAACCGATTAAACGATTTTCTAGGCGTTTTAGCTTGCACCGGACAAACGGTAAATCTGATTGACACGAAATTTGAAACCTTATAATAATATCACATTACGGATCCGATGAAACTGGTTTCGGCAAAATCCGATACTTTTTGAAAAATGGCTATTTTAGCTCGCCAAATTAATATTAAAACAATTTCGATGCGTTTCGAGCTGCCACGGTCAAATGACAACTCCGATTGCTACGAAAATTGAAATCCGATAATAACTAATTATTACGGATCCAATGGAACTAGTTTAGTCCAATTTTGAGAATGTCCAAAAATTGGCTAATTTCACCAGTCGATTAAATATTAAAATATTCAATTTTCACAAATTAACTTTTAATTCAATTTTTAAAAGTTCTAAAATATCGTTCTAACTCCAACATGATAATATAAAATTTTCCAAATCATTCTCAATCATATTTAACCCTATTTACAATAATTTCTGTATTTTAACTATTAAATAATCGATTTAATTATTTAATCAAATCCAATTATTCAAAATAAATTTATTCGACTTATAAATTTCATTTATTAATAATTAAAATTAATTAAATATACAATTTTTAATTAATATAGATTCTGGGTCGTTACATCTTTAGACAAATCAATTTTCGAAATTAAATCATATCCCGATTTTTAAATTCCAAAGTCTCCACTTTAATTATTTAACAATTTATTTTAACCAAAATTTATTTCAACATTCCAAACTCAATTTTCGATAAATTCGATTTCAATAAATTGATTCCTATTATAACTTTTAAACTAAAACATTTAATAAATTTCAAATCGACGATTTCAAAAATTATTAATTTAGCCAATTCGGTGTCCGCATATAATTTTCTATCCTATGGCCAATTAATTATTTATTTCAATCAAATGTCAAGGATGAATATATATCACTTAAATTAAATGACAGTTTCATATGTATGCATAACAGTATGTACAAGCAAATAAACATCCAAATATTTAAATATCAACCAATAACATCCATCGAAATACATCATCCAATAGACAATACAATTCATGGCAATTTAATAGTTATCAATGTCAGGTAATTTAATCGCAATTCAATTTTAATTTCAATTTAACCGTCAATTAATTTTCAACGGTTAACTCAAATGACAATCTATACGACAATTAAATTCTATCAAACAACGACAAATAAAATCAAAACACTACATAATGTCAAATTTAACTAGCATAAAGATATTTAGTACGTTGTGAGCGTTATAAAACACGCACCTTGATTTCCTGATGTCACCGAGGCGTTCCGGTTTGGAACTAAACCGAACGACTTCCAATTTTAGCCTAAATTTCAATTATCTCCAAATCCATCCAAACAAATTTCATTTCGTAGCTCTCGTCATCACGATTGCAACGCAAAAAGTCTCGTCTCAGTCGGACCTAGCATGTGAGAGTTATACATTTTACAAGTTATCGACATTTGAATTTTAAAACAAGTTAATTTCTTTTTAAAAAAATAAACATTACCCAAAAGGCCCGGCCCACAAAACTCCATCCCTCCCAAACTCCTAAAGCCAATTGCCTGTACACGAAACAGAGAAACCCATTCACGCGCGTGCAAAATTTCGAGTGACACGGAGCTACAGTTGACGAAACTCGAATCCGTCTTCGCCAATATTCTTCTCTTCGAAGCCTCCTTCATCTCGACCACAAAGTAGCAAGCTCGGCCACCCCTAGTGAAACGCGACACGTGCATCCCCCTCTTGACCACGCGTAGGTCGCACGCTCCAAGACACCACCGAGCTCCACCAAATGTGCATCCAGATGCTATTCGACGAGGAGAATCCAAATACAAGCTTTATTTCTCGAATCGGTGAATGAAAACAAAATGAAGCTTAACCCCAGCTTCAAAATCACTACGCCTTCACTGTCGCACTCCCAAACTCCAAGTCGCACCAGGCCAAAAGCATATAGGATCGAAGCAAACGATGAAATAGGATTTTTAGTGAAGGTTTCGTGATTTTTAATCGAGTATTAGAGGAGAAAGAATTTTTTGAAGTTGGATTTATGTTTTCTCTCTGCCTAAAGCTCGCGTGCAGTTATTAAAACTAAAGGAGAGGCTTTTGCGTGTTTGAATGGGTCAAAGGTACAGTGAAAAGATGGGATAGCAGTTGAAAAGGAGATTTGACTAATTAAAATATTTATTTAAATTTCAAAATACCTCGATCTACGCAACTCGAAATCTCAAACCCCAATCAGGGCATGCCGCTAGGCGTTCATAATGTTATACCCCCATTCCGGACGCAATGGAAAAAGGTTCGAAAGCTAATTCGATCGTATGCGCGAGTTTCGGAAATAAACGATCAAATTTAAATTAAACAGATTAAACGAATTTCTATGAGTTTTGGCTCGCCCCGGACAAACGGTAAATCCGATTGACACAAAATTTGAAATCTTACAATAATATCACGTTACGGATCCGATGAAACCAGTTTCGTCCAATTCTGAGACTGTTCGAAAATTTGCTATTTTTCAGTCGATAATTAAATATTAAAAAATTCAATTTTCACAAATAAATTTTAAATTCAGTTTTAAAAGTTCTATAACATCACTATAACTCCAATATGATAAAATAAAATTTTGCAAATCATTTTTAATCATATGAAATCCGTTATTCAATTATCCAATAAATTCCAATTTTAAAATCTTATTAACTCCATTATAATCCCGATATAACTTACATTCACTTTGGAAACCAATTTGAATCATATTAAATCAAATTTCAATTATTCACTCTATTTTCATATATTAAATTTCAATATCAAATTAATCATATCAAATTCGAAATTTAATTATTCAAACATTTGTAATATTAAATTTAACAAATTTGATTATTCTTGAATAACTATCTTTTGAGATATTCAAAACGAACTTAAAAATTTAACTTTTGAAATGAATTAAAATTATAGAACAACCATTTCCATTATGCGGTTATTCAATTCCCATTATTAAATTATTCAATAAATTCCAAATATTAAATATAAATAATTTCGCTTATCCAATAATTCATAATCTTTTAAAATATTGAAATCGAACTTACAAGATTCAACCTTTAAAACCAATTCACAATTTAGAACACTATTTCATTTTACAGTTATTCAATTATTCAATAAGTTTTAAATATTTAATTTAAACAATTTACCTGTTCAATATTCAATATTTGATTTCAAATAGATTTTACCTATCAATCAATTACTCTATTATACCCAAAGAATTCAACATTTATTATTATTCCAAACGACTTACAAATTTTTTTCTAACACTAAATGACGAAATCTTATTAAATTAGCTATTTTAATTATCGAAAATTTACGGGTCGTTACAGTTCTTATGTATATTAACTTTGATACATGATCTCTTTGTTCAAGAATTAAATTTACATTCTTACATATTTGCAACTGAATTTGATCATATCTAATTATCTTTAAGTACAATTAATTGATTTCCATTATTCAGATCATATATAGTTATGTCATGTTTAATTAGATTTGCTACATTTTTCACTCAATTCCATATTCACCAAGTAAATAAATATCCCCGTATATTTAACTTATTTGGTCGATCCATTTCTCGTTTTAATCAATTAACATTCATTCTTACAATCAATCCCCCTTTTATGGGGATCGATCTACATAAATAAAAATATTTAAGCAATTAATTTCTAGTCTATATGGTTAAATTCCCATAGTATACAAAATTATATATATATATATATATATATATATATAGTCAATAATAATGATATACGGAATACATTCATTGCATTGAATATATGTATATTTATACACATACACATTTATATATTCAATTATACAATTTAAGGTTGGGCGTATTTACCAAATTTGTATATTATTACCTCTAAACAACTAAATATATATACATATATACATTCAATCCCTCCTCGTCCGATTTATTCCCCTAATAAAAATAAGTTCTAGTCTAAATGTTTATATTTTCCATTTATACATACGACTGTGTTTAATTGCCTTTTGTTATTCATAAAATATTCTCCAAAATGAAAGTATGAAAGAAGGAGCAAAAGCACTGATGGAGACCAGAAGGCATTCTGGTGTCTATCTTATTATAAGATAACGCTTTTAACAAAAAGACGATAGCATTCACAACACCTTTCGAAGAGGTTAGAAGGATGTTTCAATAGGGTTTTCGATAAGCAAAAAGCTTTCGACAGGGTTAAAAGCTACCTTCCGAAGGCGACGAGTAGAGTACTTTCTGCACATTCACCAAACCATTAGTAACGGATGGTTTCGTCTTTGTCTACATTAATCGGAAGAAAATTTGGCAAGGGTTACCCTTTCAAAATCATATGTAATAAGTAGATTAAGGCCCTCACCAATAATGAAAAGAGCACACATCACTACAACCGAAGAATAAGGTTTCCAAGGAGAAACATTTTGACAACAATGGAAGCCGGATCACATATCTACTTGCATGACACATTAGAATCCAAGTGAAAAGCACATATATGCACCTTTCGATGTAGACGAAAGGAAATCAGGAAAATTCCTTTCGATGAAGTTGAAATGAATCAAGTAATACCTTCCGACAAGTTAGAAACAAGTAGGCAAAGAACCTTCCGACGAAATCGATAGGGTGAAGCAAGAGGATGGAGGCCCGGTCTTTAGAGGAAGTGGACCGTTGGCAATATGAGCCTTTCGACTATAATGATCCACTTTTCTGGACAGTATAAATCGACAATAAACCACACTTGTCAACTCAAACCATTCAAAAGAGAGGATTGCTAATGGGTAAATAAATAAGAAAATAAGAGAAAAGAAGAAGAAACAAACAAAGAATCTCGCAGCGGAAGGATACAGTATAATAATCAAATAAACAGTTCATGAAGCTGTTTATATAATACATTGGATTATAATCTATACAACGTTTATCAGAGTTATATATATACATCAGGGATAAATAAATAAATAATGCAGCAAACACCATGATTCAGGACTAATAATAGCAGTAATGCCAAATCTTCGTCTTCGTCCTCCAAAATAAATCTTCAATAAGCTGAGAAACGCTGGGCTGACCCTAGCGTAATGGAAAGACAAAACACACTTGTCAAGACTAAAATATCCTTATGTAAGCCAAATGGATATCGCATATAACATGAGTGTGACGGCACCAGAGACGTTTACGGGATTTCACATCCCCTATCCAGAGTATAACGTGCGTGTAATAACTCAAGAGATGTTACGGGATTTTCCATCTCTTAAGGATCCGTCAAAATATTTACATGTAGTATAATACGCTACATATATGATCTCAAGTCAATAAATTAAATATTAAAATAATGTTAAGGCTTTACATTAACCCCCCTTAACGCATTTTTAGGCATTGTCGTACAGTTTGCATATACAACACCAGTTAAACGGTCGGTGGATATGGATTCGCCATGATACGATAACACTAAACCAAAATCGTATGTGTATCGTTTATGGATAAAAGTATGACAAGGCACGTGAGGCAATGCCCAAGGTAGGATACTATCAGTTTACCTTCCCCGACTGGTGGTAGCGCATCATAGCCATGATCGCCCACCATGTCCAACACTCTCATAATCCGTAGTGTGCACACCAATCAATCACAATGTAAATGATGGTAATACGAAGAAGTGCGTCCGCTCGCAGTAGCTAACCCATTTGGTCGGTACGGCTCCTGTTTTAGTCATTTCAAATTGGCACAAGTGCCAAGCTAATCCACAATCATTCACTTTCTTCAAATCCAGTAAACGACGCCAAATCCAACCACCTTGTTCTAGATTATCACTTCACGTACACAGTTATTAAAGTGGTTCCGGTATCGAAGGAGAGTATGCACATATCCGGCTTCGGTCTCTTTAATAACCAAATGTCGTTTTACACACCGGTTGTTCTTTTACATTTCAAAAACAGCTATACATGATATCAAAATATCATATTTGCTTCGAAATCAAATCCATTTCGAAATCATTATATTTACTCAAAATATACCATTTCGATTCAAAATCATTTCCGACTTAATATCTCGATTTCGATTCCAAAATGGTTTCGAATTCCAATTTGGGTCATAACTTCATTTAACCCAATTTGTATTTAAATCCTTGATTGAAAATAACCTTCCACTCTTGACCAGTTTGAATTTTTGAAAATTAGTTTAAAGGGTTTTAAATAGTTTAAATAATTAAAATAGTTAAAGGTGTGTAAAAGGTTAAAATAGTTTAAATGATTAAAATAGTTTAATATAAAATAGTTAAAGTGTTAAAATGGTTTATATAGCAAAAAAAAATTGGAAAACCAAAACAATTTGTATATTTAACAAGATAGCCTTTAAATAGTTTTTATGTTAAATAATTTATTTGAAATTAGTTTCAAAGTCAAACTGATTCAATCCTAACTTCCCAATTCAAATCAATTCCAATTCTCATTCAATCGATTAAATTTCAATTTCAATCCAAATTAATTTGAACTTCGATTTCAAATTAATTCATTTCCACTTTCAAATCCAATTAATTCAATTTCAATTTATCGATTTCGATGTCGATTTTCATAATATCGATTCAAAACACTTAATCAAATTAACCTTTAATATATAATTTAAAATACAAAATTTTCAAATACTTTTACTTGGTATAATTCAACCTTCGAATACAAGTCCCATCTATTAAACTAAATTAATTTTTGAAATTTTGAATCATAATTTGGTTATAACTTAAAAATCCCTACTCAATTATTTAACAATTTCTTTTAACAAATTTTCATTTCAATAATTCAAACTCGAATTCGTGATTAATTCAATTTTTACAAACTTGATTTTAATTTCTTCTAAATGAAAACCATATAAATAATTCCAAATCCAAGATTTTTAAGAATCATTTAATTTAACCAATATTGTGTCCGTATATAATTTTCTATCTTATAGCCAAGTGATTAGTAATTTCCATTTAATTTCAAGGATGGATATATATAATTCAATCCAAATCACAATGTTATAGGTATATATCATTTCAATATATTTCTTAATTTATTCGAATAATTCAATTTACAGTTTTATACACTGTAAATGAAATACGGTGACATAACATGATATATATATATATATACATACACACACACATATATATATATATATATATAAACAAATAAACACCCTAACATCCAAATATCAACCAATTTGCATCCATCGCAATCAATCTTACATACAGACAATATACTTCACAACAGTTTCATAGTTATTAATATTGGGTGATTTACTGGCAATTCAATTCTAATTTCAGACTTGACTGTCAAATTTAATTTCTACAGTTAATTTCAATGACAATTTTTCAAACAACGATCAATAAATTTATTTCACTCACCATCACGAATTTAACTATCATAGTAATATTCCAGTACGTTGTGAGTGTTATAAACACTCACCTTGAGTTTCAATTTTTAATCAAATCGAACGACGTTCGATATAACCTAAAATTTTAATTAACTCCAAACGTCCCCAAATCAAATCCACAGCACAGTTCTCATCGCCATGATTCAAACGCCTCTTGTTTCCAATTCCGACCTCGCACGACCAAGATATATAATTTTAAAAATTAAAAGAACTTAACATAAATAATTTGCAAATTTTTTATTTCTAATTTAACCATCAATTGATCAGGGCCATACGTTCCAAGTAGCAGATCGTGGCCGTAAAACTCTTTCTTCCTCTGCTCTAGTTGCACGCAAGAGAACCCATACGTCGTCGTTCATTCACTACTTGCGGCGGCCTCCACCCTCGTCTAGGAGTTGATCGGCAACCATCGTTCAAACGGTGAGACCCCTCTCCCTCTTTGACCTAAGCCATGCCATGCTCGGTCGCCTATAGCCACTAGAAAATTGGAAAATGCGCGTGCCATTCGAGCTTGGATTCACGACGACCCACTGCTCATATTTTGATCATCTCCATTTGAGCTTGGATCCACGACGACCCACGACTCAAACAGAATTCACGCAAGTCATAACTCGTCAACGGTTCAAAGGTTCTGAGTCGGCAATGTCCTAAATCATGAGTCGTAGGAATAAGGAGATTATCTCCAAGTCTTATCTCGGCCACGACTCAAAGGTGTTATCTCGGCTACGACTCAAGGGTCTTATCTCGGCCACGACTCAAGGGTCTTATCTCGGCCACGACTCAAGGGTCTTATCTCGGCCACGACTTAAAGGTTTTGTCTCGTCCACGACTCATGGCTTAGGTCGTGAAGCGTGTTGAGTCGTATCATGGTTAAATCACAAGGGTCGCTGGATCATACAAAAGTAGCCGAGTCAAGCCTACGGCAACGTTCGAATCAATCTGACCCATTAACCATCTAACTCCTAACCCATTAACCATCTAATCCATAACCCGATAACCCAATAACCTCGCAGTGGTTAACCCCAGCTCCATCACACCACTAGGTCGCCTTAAATCTCGAATCGATACAAGTAAGATCAAGCCGCCTGCCTTTAACCCATCAATGTCCGATGTAATAGTATTCGCAAGGATCAAGGGGGAAAACAGAGGCGGAGAACGGAAATCATCAGCAAATGAAAAAAGATGCAAAGTCTCTTACACGGTGTGATGCTAAAGATGATCGAAAATGAATCAGGTTGGAATCGCCTTTGAGAGCTCGAAGATGCGTTAATGGCAGATACGGTTCAAAGGATAAGAAATGAGAAGAAGGAAATAAGGGGAACGACTCAAGTCTTTTATAGCATTGAGCAGTGCTAGTTGAATCGGCACATGAGTTAAAATGAGTCGAAGCACACGACCTACGACTTAGGCGTGAACTTCGAGGGGCAAATGTTAACTCCGTTTAGGCAACGAGTCAAGGTCTGGGCCGACTCAACAGGCTACCGACTCAACAAGCCACCGACTCAGGAAGCTACCGACTCGACAGCCTTGAGGAGTTACCGACTCAACAGCCTTGAGGAGTTACCGACTCAACAAGCCTTGAGGAGTTACCGACTCAACGGCCTCGAAGGGTTACGACTCAGCAACTCAGGAGGAATAACGACTCACCGGGTTATAACCTTAGCGACTTAAAGTTGCCGGCCGACTCAACGGGTTAACGACTCATGGGGCTAGCGACTCAAGTTCTCTAACGACCCAATGACCTAAGGTGTCAAATGACTTAACCGACTAAACTCCCAAAACAGCAAAGGACCGACCTACGACTTATGATAGGTCGTTCACGACCTAGCTTGAGTCGTCTACGACTTACAGCTACTATGTAGAAATCCTATGCCGCCTCATTTTGGACCACGACCTATTAACTCGCAGACGAGTTAGGACTTGTGCTGTATACAGAGGACCGGAAACGCTCTGATATGAAGTCAGGGCTCAACCAGTTGAGTCGGTCACGACTTACGACTCATCTTGAGTCGGTCACGACTCATGACTTGACAATTTCAGCCTAGAAAATTGCCTATAAATACATGACCACATTGAGCATTGGGGGGACTTTTGGACTGACTTCCTGGACGCCATTACTCTGCCATTGACTCGACTTCAAGCAACGTTCAAGCAACACTTCTATCACTCCAATCACCAAAGACATTTCAACAAATCTCAAGTGGAAATCTAACTCATTCACCATGCATTCGAGGGATTCTTCTACATCAGAGTTTGAGCCATTTGTCTAAGTGTGTTGTAATTGAAGATTGTTGTAAAGAATTGTAATCAAATCAGCAATAAAGAGCTTTAAAGTGGACGTAGGCTAGATCTTAAGCCGCACCAGTATAAATATTGTGTCTTTTATAGCTTCTCTGTGATTTCTCTGCTTATATTTTGTTCCCGTACCAACGGGTGGTGCTTTCACAATTACCTTCTACACACCGGGGTGTTAGCTTTCAATTTTTAGCGTTAACATTTTTGGTGCTTTCTTTGAGAGCTGAACTCAGGCGAGTTATCATCATTGCTTCACAGAGGTTTGTAGAGAGAATTTCCTTGAAAACCAGAAGTCTATCCGAGATTATGGCTCCTGGAAGGAAGAGTAGATCTGTCAGATCTGGGAATATTCAAGAGGGAACCTCCGCTTCCCCTATATCGAATCAAGCCACTCCAGCTGTCGGAGTTACAAAGGCAGAGCTGGATGCTGCAATTTTAGGGCTGAACCAACAGATCAATGCCCAAAATGCACAACTCGAGGCTCAAAATGCCCAGAATGCCCTAATTCTGAATAGGTTGAACGATCTGCTTGGGGCAAACCGTCAACCAGCGGGTAATGAGAGGAATTTTGCTGGCAACCTTCATGATGCTGAAGAAAGAAATGCTCCTGAAAGGGCTGCTAGCCCCTTTGAACAAACACTTCCAGAGGTTGGTGGATCTAGAACTCGACATGATGAGGAGTATCTTTCTGGAATGGTCCGACAAATTATGAAAGAGAATATGCAGAGGGTTGAAGACGAGAAAGAATGGGGTTTTGCCCCAAGTAAAACTCCATTTACCGAGAAAATCTTAAAGGCTGAATTCCCAAGGAAGTTTGTCCCTCCAACCATTCCAGCTTATAAGGGGACAAGTGATCCGAATGAATTCTTGTACAAATATGATTGGCACATGACAGGTGCCAGAGCCTCTGATGAAATAAAGTGCCGATATTTCCCTGTGTATCTTGAAGGCGTAGCTCTGCTTTGGTTCACCAAGCTGCCCGTCCGATCTATCGATCAGTTTTCTAACTTGACCCGGAAGTTCAAGGAGCAGTTCAGACTATATGCCTCAAAAGCCAAAGATATCATGTCACTATCAAGTTTGGAGCAGAGTCCAGGAGAGACTATCAGATCTTTCTTAAACCACTTTAATATAGCGTTAGCTGAGGTGGACAATGCAGAACCGCGAATGATATTGACCTATCTGATGAAGGGTATTGACAAGTCGAGCGAATTTGGGAAATGGCTAAACATGAAGGAACCAAATTCCCTTGAAAAATTCTATAAAAAAGCAGATGAATTCATACGCTTAGAAAGCCGTCCTGTACCGGTAAAGGCAGTGTTGGAAAAAGCTGAAGATAACACTATTGCTCCACGCAAGAATGAATCTGTAGGGCAAAAAAGGGAAAATAACAATGGGAAGAAACAGAGTAATCTGAAGAAGCCCCAATCCTTCAAGCCATCAGAGTATACTCCTTTATCAGATACACCGGAGCGTATCTACCTTGCCATTAAAGACTCTGTTGACTTCCCTAAACCTCCTCCTCTAAGGACCGGGAAAAAGGCTATACAGAGTGGAAAGTTCTGCCGCTTCCATAATCAACCCGGTCACGAGACCGATGAATGCCGCCAATTGAAAAATCTGATTGAAGAGTTGCTAAGGGAAAACCAACTGCAGCAATTTGTGAAAAAGAATAACAACAATCCTGCTTCATCTAGTCAGGGGCAACAGGCTCCTACTCAACAGCCTAGGTCGATTGAGAAGGCAACAGGGCATGAATCTGGAAGGCCCATTATTAATGTCATTACAGGGGGACCTCACCCAGCAGGCAGAAGCTGGGGTGAGATGGAAAGGTATACCAGAGCTTTAAAGTATGTGCCGACTGAGGAAGATGTATTTGTTTTGGAAGGTGCTACGCCTTTGAAGCAACAAAGAACTTTCGATGATGATATTGTGTTCAGAGCCAGGGATTCTGCAGGTATTGAGGCTCCTACTTTGGATCCTCTAGTCATCTCGGCTGGTATCGGACCAGCTATTGTCAGAAGAGTTCTCATTGATTGTGGCGCATCCTGCAATATTCTCTTTAAGAAAACATTCGACCAAATGAAGATCCCTATGGCTGATGTGCAAGCCTCATCACAGAAAATTGCTGGTTTCACTGGGGAGCCAAAGCAGCCGGTAGGGACCATTGATTTGTTTGTGGATCTGGGAGAAGGAGAGAGAAAAGTGGTCCGCAAGCAAACTTTTGTGATTGTCGATGAATTTTCTGCTTACAATGCTTTCCTTAGTCGCCCAACTCTGGCAGCGTTCAAAGCTGTTCTTGCCCCGTGGTGCCTCACTATCAAATTCCCTACAGACAATGGAGTAGGAGTTATAAATGGTGATCAAAATGCTGGGCGAGAGTGCTATCTGACAGAGCTACGAGAAAGCAGAAAAGGAGAACTCAAGGTCCGGAAAGGTCAGCGGCATTAAAAGAAGAAGTTGATCGGCTCATGGAGAATAATTTTATCAAAGAATCTACATATCCGAATTGGGTTTCAAATCCAGTGCTGGTTAAGAAAGCCAACGGAAAATGGAGAGTATGCATCGATTTTTCAAATCTAAACAAGGCCTGCCCCAAAGACTGCTTCCCATTACCCAGAATCGATCAACTGGTAGACGGAACAGCGGGACACGAATTGTTATCTTTTATGGATGCTTACTCCGGATATAACCAGATCATGATGCATGAGCCAGATCAGGAGGACACGAGCTTTATCACCGACACTGGTCTTTACTGCTACAGAGTTATGCCCTTCGGGTTGAAGAATGCAGGGGCAACATATCAAAGACTCGTTAATGCTATGTTCAAACCTCAACTGGGCAAAACCATGGAAGTTTACGTCGATGACATGTTAGTAAAGTCTAAGAAAGCACTGGATCATATAGAACACTTAACAGACATGTTCGCGGTCCTCCGAAAATACGGAATGAAGCTCAATCCTCTAAAATGTTCATTTGGAGTGGAATCCGGCAAGTTTTTAGGTTTCATCGTGAGCGCTAGGGGCATTGAGGCCAGTCCAGCTCAAATTACTACATTGAAAGAAGTCAAAGCGCCTAGAACAAAGAAGGAATTGCAAAGTCTCAATGGAAAAGTTGCCGCCTTGAGTCGGTTCATTTCCAAAGCCACAGATAAATGAATCCCATTCTTTGACGCCCTAAAGAAAGGAAGGAAAAACTTCGATTGGACTCCCGAATGCCAAAAAGCCTTTGATGAATTGATTCGCCATATGGAGACGCCTCCAATACTTTCTAGGCCTGGCGATGGCGAGGATCTTCTTATATACTTGGCAGTATCATCTCATGCTTTAAGTGCAGCGCTGATACGGGAAGACAAAAGGATTCAACATCCAGTTTACTATATCAGCAAAAGACTCACTGGGGCAGAGATGAATTACTCTAAGTTGGAAAAACTCGCCTAATGCTTACTAATTGCGTCTAGGAAGTTGAGGCAATATTTTCAAGCTCATCCTATCAGAGTCCTCACTGATCAACCTTTAAAGCAAGTCCTGTTTCGCCCTGAAAATTCGGGTCGTCTTCTAAAGTGGAATATTGAACTCAGTCAGTATGACATCACTTATTATCCCCGGAAAGCAATCAATGGACAAGCTTTAGCGGATTTCATTGCAGAATTTACAGATAAGGGTAACAGTGAGGAAGAAACGGTCGACAATTCCCCGATCCAGTGGAAGTTATATGTCGATGGTGCGAGAAACGACTACTGTTCTGGAGCCAGAGTTGTACTTGAGACTCCTGAAGGTCGATCATTATGCTATGCACTAAGATTGGAATTTCCTTCAACAAATAATGAAGCAGAATACGAAGCCTTTATCGCTGGCTTAAGGATTGCTAAAGAATTAAACATCCGAACGTTACAGATATTCAGTGATTCTCAGCTTATTGTATGCCAAGTCAAAAAGGAATTCCAAGCAAAAGGGGGGAATCTGCCCGCCTACTTGTCAAAGGATTGGGAACTCCTGGGTGATTTCGACCATTACATGATAAGTCACATTCCTCGAGAAGAAAACATGAGAGCAGATTCTCTTGCAAAGCATTCGAGCACAGGCGAAGCTCAATTTCTGGGGCTAACTCCAGTAGAGGTCCTGTCGACTCCTAGCATTGATGAGATGGACATTGATTGGATCATGAGCATGTCTCAAGAACAAGAATCATGGATGACTCCGATAATAGAATATCTGCTCAATGGATCCTTACCAGGGAACTCAAAAGAACGACAAAAGCTACTGAGAAAAGCCTCTCGATACGTAATCCAGGATGGCCGGTTATACAGACGGGGATTCTCAATGCCATTACTTCGATGTGTATCCAGGGAAGAGTCTAAAGCAATCCTAGCAGAGGTACACGGAGGAGAATGTGGTGATCATTCAGGTGGCCAAAAATTAGCAAAGAAAATTCTCCGATACGGATATTTTTGGCCAGAAATTAATCGAGATGCAGCAGAGTATTCCCGAAATTGTGACAGATGTCAAAGATTCGCCAAAATTCCTAGAGCTCCTTCCACTGAACTCACACAGATGGTCAGTCCATGGCCGTTTGCGATATGGGGAATAGACCTTGTAGGACCGTTGCCAACTGCCAAATCTGGAATTAAATATGCCATTGTTGCTGTAGATTATTTTACTAAGTGGGCAGAAGCTGAACCACTGGCTACTATCACCTCAAAGAAGAAGATAAGTTTTGTGACTAAAAACATCATTTGCAGATACGGTGTACCTCAAAAAATAATTACAGATAATGGAACTCAGTTTGAAAGTGAAGAATTCCAAGATTTTTGCAAGCGATTCAAAATCCGGAAAAGCTTCTCAGCTGTAGCTCATCCGCAGGCAAACGGGCAAGTGGAAGCCGTGAACAAAATCATTAAGTCAACCATCAAGAAGCAACTTGAAAGAGCAAAAGGTGGTTGGGTCGATAAGCTACCACTGGCACTATGGGCATACAGGACCACTCACAAAACTGCGACTGGGCACACCCCGTTTTCATTGGCATACGGGTCAGAGGCAATGATTCCGGTAGAAATAGAAGTCCCTTCACACAGAAGACTCCATTTCAATCAAGCAGAAAACGAAAAGCTACAGCTTGAAGCGCTAGATCTCCTTGATGAAAAAAGAGATGAGGCTAATCTCAGAATTGCAGCTCATCAGCAAAGAATAGCCAGACATTTCAATTCCAAAGTTCGCCAACGCAGCTTTGAGGTTGGAGACCTAGTCCTGAAGAGAATTATGACAGCGACAGGTGTGTTTGGGCCAAATTGGGAAGGACCATATGTAATAGGTCAGAAGCTTCTTGACGGCACATTCAAACTCACCACTGTTGAAGGAGGTCAAATTCCAAGGGCATGGAACAGCAACCATTTGCGTCCATACTTTACTTGAAAATGTTGTTGAAATATTGTAAAAAGAATTATGAATGTATGATTCTTGTAATTGAAAGCAATTGTAAAACTGATGCAAGTAAATAATGAAAGAATATAAAGTGGATGTAGGCCCAGTTTCCTGGCCGAACCACTATAAATCTTGTGTTCCTTATTATTATTACATGTTTGCTTTATTTTCGATATAAAAAGTACATAGAATGTATTACTGAAATGTCGATTTGAATTTTTGCAGACAATGGAAGTGAAACTTGCACATAAAAAAGACCAAGTGATTCTCGCCAAATTTCAAGTCACAAGAGCCCCGAATTCAAATCCTAGATAGGAAGTACTTCAATTGAACGGCCTATGATTTCGACAGAAACGGGTCTTTGCTAATAAATTGAGATCGTTTGAACAAACAAACATCCAATTAAGAAGCTAATGCTCGTTCTCACGAAATTGCCTGACAATGAAGCACACTTCCTTGGATTAAACAAGTTACTTGTAAAAAAAAGAAAAAAAGAAAAAAAAAAGGGGGCAGAGGATCATTGAAAAGGCATGAGCAAGTGAACAGAGGAACAACCAAAGCCATCATCGGAAGCACAAGTCCTCTTCGGAGGCACAACTCTTCGGAGGATAAAGACCTCTAATGGGTCATACGCCACAAAAAAGAAAGTTCTCTACTAAACAAAAAAGATTGGAGGAGTCATGACCCTCCAACCATGAGAGAGTAACTTCCAGGCGATGAAAACCCTCTCTGAGGCACATTTCACCAGGAGTTGAAGTGTTATGACCGCTCTTCGGGATTTCACTTCACCAGAGTTGAAATGCAAACAAAATAAAAGCCCTCTTCGGAGGCCCATTTCACCAGGAGTTGAAGTGTTATGACCGCTCTTCGGGATTTCACTTCACCAGAGTTGAAATGCAAACAAAATAAAAGCCCTCTTCGGGATTTCACTTCACCAGAGTTGAAATGCAAACAAAATAAAAGCCCTCTTCAGAGGCCCATTTCACCAGGAGTTGAAGTGTTATGACCGTTCTTCGGGATTTCACTTCACCAAAGTTGAAATGCAAACAAAATAAAAGCCCTCTTCGGAGGCACATTTCGCCAGGAGTTGAAGTGCAACAACCGCTCTTCGGAATTTCACTTCACCAAAGTTGAAATGCAAAACAAGATAAAGACCTTCCTGGAAGCCCATGTTTCACCGAGATTGAAATAAAACTTCCAAGTGTCGAAACGTGAAAAGGCTTTCCTCGAAGGCACAACTCTTTGGAGGTACACGTTTCACCAAGATTGAAATAAAACTTCCGAGTGTTGAAACGTGAGAAATCCCTCCTCAGAGGTACAACCCCCTCCCGGGAACACAATTAAAAAGAAAGACCTCTTCAGAAGCCCACGTTTCACCGAGATTGAAATAAAACTTCCAAGTGTTGAAACGTGAAAAGGCTTTCTTCAAAGACACAACTCTTTGGAGGAACACGTTTCACCAAGATTGAAATAAAACATCCAAGTGATGAAACGTGAAGAAATCTCTCCTCAGAGGCACAAATTTTTTTTTTTTTTAAAAAAAAAAATCCTCATCAAGAGCGTACTTTAACTTTCAAAGGAAGAGCGGTTTACCTATTCTAAAAAAAAAAAGAGAGAAGGGGGAAAGAAAGTAAAAGTACATTCAGAGGTCCGCTTTACCACATAGAAGAATTCACTTGGCAAAATGTGTACATACGCAAAGGGAAAAAGTGATTTCTTCAAAGGACAAAGCGTAGAAACTTATATGAAGGAAGTTACACTCTACGAAAATTCTCTTCGAGAATGAAGTAATTATTCTTTAGAAGACAAGAGTGCAAGTCCCCTCAAAGTATACGATATTGCAGTAAGCTCATGGTATAGGGGCAATATGGTATAGTTACATACAAAGTGGTATAGCTACGTCGGTAAAGTACGCTCAATCAACATACCACAAGCTCACCGCAATATCGTATAAATAAACTTGTGCAAAAATGAATAATAAATGCATTCTCAAATTCAAACAAAAGTCTGTACAAGTAAAGAATCATTTTATTCAATTGCAGATATTGCAGATACAGGTTTTAAAATAAAAAGCAGGGGCCGGTGCCTGCACAACATCCGACCATTACACAAAAAAGGAATCAAAAAGCCCAACTCTTCATTTCTTCTTGCCGCCTTTAGACCCTTTACCCGGCCGAATGGTTAGCTTTTCAGGTCTTTCAGGTCGGTCTGAAGGCATAAGGGAAGAAGGGGAGGGAGGTGCAACTGGTGCAATTTCCGGTTCCTCTTCAGTGGTGATAATTTTCTTCCCCCTCCTCTTCGATGTCCCATGCTTTTTTCTTCTCTTCGAAGAAGACTCACTCCCTGGAGTAACGAGAGCGGACAAAATTACGTCGTCAGAAGGAGTCCGCTCCGGAGAGATCTCGCCTCCTTCAAGTCCCTCATCTTTTTTCTCCTGCGAAGCAATAGGGTCATCCAAGCCATGAAGAGCCTCGATTTTCTCCTCTTGTGACCCGGGTTGTGAAGCAGAAGGAGGAGTCACCTGAAGAGATGGAGGAGGAATAACCAGAGGAGGCGAAGTCTGCATAGCACTTGTTGTTTCAACTGCAGAAGAAGAGAAATTGAAAATGTTAGTATCTTCCCAAAAGAAGGGAGATATGGGTTCATCGAGATTCAAGAAGTAATCGAGAAGCTCATCAAATTTTTGAGGAATAAGCAGGCAATCCACCTGAATCGGACCAATGTCGAAATTACCTGAAGATGTTGGCTTCGTCAGTTCAATCTCATAATTCTGAGCCCCAATGTCCTCCAAAGCATCTTCATCAGTAGGGGTAATTACCCCAGTTCTTGTGGGAGGCGGCGAATGAGCACTAGAGCCTGTAATGTCCACCTCGGGAGAAACTAGAGGACGTTCAGAGGTAGTAGGCGGTGCTCCTTTTTCAGAATGTTCCCCTTCCGCCATTCCGGCCCGTACCTTGGCAAGTTGCTCTTTTCCCTTGGCAAGAGCGGCGCGGGCATCATCATCGAGATAATGCTCTTCAAGAGCTGTCTCAGCGTAACCAGCACCTTTGCCACCTAGCATATCAAGTGCTGCCTCCCAGACTTCAGCTAATGTAATTTCGTATTTAGGGCCTAGAAAGGCAAGGCTGCCACGCCCCAAAATGCTGTGCAGATAAAAATCAAATAGTGTGGAGCTAATGTCAGCCTTGGTTGCTTGATGGGCCTCTTCGGCCGCAAGTTTACCAGCAACAGCCTCGTCGCGCTCCTTTTCGGCCATAGCAAGTCGAGTTTTTAACAACTCTATCTCCAAGCTTTGAGAGCCGGTTTGTTCTCGCAGTTGTACAGTTTCAGCACAATATTCTTCTATGACCTTTTCCTTATGTGCAAGCTTATCTTCGACTGCTCTTTGACTGGCATGCGCATCTCGTACTTGTTGCTGAAGCATGCTCTCCTTTTGAGAATAGGAAGTTGATGAAGTAACTAATTCTTCCTTAAGCTTTTCCACTTCCGCTTCCAGCTTTTCATTATAGGAAGCAATACTTCTCATTTCGGCGTCATGCTGTTCGAGAGTCTTCTGCCATTCAGCCTTATCGTTCTCCATTGTGAGCATGGCCTCGAGATTGGCTCGGTTAACCCTCTAAAGCTCGTCGACAAGTTTTTGCCAGTTCGACATTCTTTCAATATCGGTCCTGACAGTATCAAGATTTCACAGCATAGCCGGTTTGTCGAGAGGAACCAAGTCGAGATCAAATCGAACCCCTCTCAAGCACCACTGAGGAAATCGACTTTGAAGAGTGGGAGGACCTTGCCCGACTTGGTATGCGGGCCGGTTGATGATTGCTTGAATGTCGGAGCGAACGGGAGCAGGAGATTTAGCAGGAACATGTTCAGAAGCTATCGGCATTGCTTCTTCAGTAAGTCTAGCCCGCTTGCTAGAAGAATCGTCTATGTGACCTTTACCTCTCTCATCGTGAGCTTTTCTCTTTTGAGTATCATCATCTCTGTGGGGAGGGTCATGTCTTTCTTGTTCCCTTCGGTGACGTTCTTCATATGCTCGTCTCTCGTCGGCTTTCCTGATAGCCCTCTCTTCATCCGATTCTCTGTAAGAAGGGAGGTAACGCCTGTAATCATACTGGCTACGCCTCCCGTAGCGCTGGAAATCATCATAGTACGAGCCGCTGCGTCCCATAGGAGAATCTGGAATAAAAATAATAAGCTTTATAAATCTTTAAAGTACAAGAAGATAAGTGCGTAGAAGTGATGTAAAAATCCTAAGTGTTGTGTAACGTGTAAACTACACGCATCGAGTTACAAACCACTCTGTGAAATAGATGTAGTGATAACTTGAGTAGGAGGAGTTGACATTTGTTGTAGAGAAGATGTCGCCTCAATTACAGAAGAAACAGTTTTGGAAACATCATCTCTGAAAAGTTCTTGGGAAGTCACAATTAAATCGCTCAACCCCTCGAAAACATCATCACCCTCATGTTTTTTGGGACTGGCTTTTTCAACCCCTTCGTCGGCAGATCTTCTGGAGGATCGTGGAGTTTCTTCCTCTTCGATAACTAGGGCAAGTGCAGACTTATCAGACGGCCCCACAACGTCCTTCGGAACTGAACATCTCACTAGTGGAGTTTCTATAGAGGTTCCTCCCTGAATGTGCTCTTTAATAAGGAACGGGGCATCAGAAGTTTCCGCCGGAGAATCAGGAATTTCAGTTGGGACTTCACGAGACTGAGTGAAGTGAGAAGGATGAAGAAGCCCATATTGATGTAAAAATCCATCATTTAACAAGAACTTTATACTCCTCTCTTCTGCCGCCACGGCGTTCAATCTCTCAAAAACTTGTTTATAGCATGGATCTCTAGAGGGAGGAGGAAGTGCTAAAACAGGGAAAAGAAGCAAAGTTAGCATTCAGCAACTCAAATTATGAAAATCCAAGATTGGAGAAATAAAAACAGGAAAATCTTACTTCCTACTCTCCAGATGGCATAAAACCCTGGAGGGCAACGAACAAAGAAATACTGATTTAGAAATCCGTGAACGCTATCAGAAAGATCGGTGATGAGTTTTCGATTTCGAGCACTCCTTATGATTACGATGGAGGGATGATCTTTGATCTTTGTGAATGAGCAGAGGTAGCAGATTTCCTCAAAGCTCGGTAATCGGTCCAGAACTCTACTAAAAAGCACACATAACCCCATCAGAATGGCATGGCCATTGGGGTGCAATTGGAATGGAGAGATAGACAATCGAAGCAAGAGCTGCCGAAGGAAGTCATTAAAAGGTGGTATGGCACCGCTCAAGCACATTTGGCGGTTGACAGCAATGAAGCCAGAAGGGGGCCTATCTGCAGTATCGTTTGGCCCCGGCAGTAAGGCATCAGCTTCGGCAATGCCGAACTGGGTGAGCAGTTGAGTAAACACCCGGTGATTCAGAGTGGTGGGAGTTCTTTCCGGAGGATTATCCAACAAGTTGGCTACTGGGAAGACATCTTCAGCCTGGCCCATCGGTTCTTCTTGTTGAGATGTCATTCTACACAAGCAACTGGGTATTCAAATGCGAAGTTGCACGTTTCCTAAAAGTGTGAAGTGTTGTGCAAAACTAATGAAAATAACAAGTAAATATAACTGGAATTAAAATGGTTGACGATTGATCGACTATGGTAATTTCAGAACTTGTTAATTTAGAGTTCAAGCATAATATTAGTGCAGGCTGGTCAGTTTAAATTAATTTTTTCAGTGTTGCTTTAATATTCTACTTGAAATTGATAGCACTTCATTCACACGATTTGTTTAAGTCAATTATCTGTTATTAACTAATCTGTCATTTGATATGGGCAATCAATGACAGTATATTCGTCCCAGTTTTCTGTGAATGTTGTATTGAACAGGTTGTTAGCCTGCAAGTCAAAATAACCTGTGAATGAATGCAATAAAATTCAACAGTTCAAAGTTAATACAATGGTCCAAAATTCAAACAGAATTCACGCAAGTCATAACTCGTCAACGGTTCAAATCTTCTGAGTCGGCAATGTCCTTAATCATGAGTCGTAGGAATAAGGAGATTATCTCCAAGTCATATCTCGGCCACGACTCAAAGGTGTTATCTCGGCTACGACTCAAGGGTCTTATCTCGGCCACGACTCAAGGGTCTTATCTCGGCCACGACTCAAGGGTCTTATCTCGGCCACGACTTAAAGGTTTTGTCTCGTCCACGACTCAAGGCTTAGGTCATGAAGCGTGTTGAGTCGTATCATGGTTAAATCACAAGGGTCACTGGATCATACAAAAGTAGCCGAGTCAAGCCTACGGAAACGTTCGAATCAATCTGACCCATTAACCATCTAACTCCTAACCCATTAACCATCTAATCCATAACCCGATAACCCAATAACCTCGCAGTGGTTAACCCCAGCTCCATCACACCACTAGGTCGCCTTAAATCTCGAATCGATACAAGTAAGATCAAGCCGCCTGCCTTTAACCCATCAATTTCCGATGTAATAGTATTCGCAAGGATCAAGGGGGGAAAACAGAGTCGGAGAACGGCAATCATCAGCAAATGAAAAAAGATGCAAAGTCTCTTACACGGTGTGATGCTAAAGATGATCGAAAATGAATCAGGTTGGAATCGCCTTTGAGAGCTCGAAGATGCGTTAATGGCAGATACGGTTCAAAGGATAAGAAATGAGAAGAAGGAAATAAGGGGAACGACTCAAGTCTTTTATAGCGTTGAGCAGTGCTAGTTGAATCGGCACATGAGTTAAAATGAGTCGAAGCACACGACCTACGACTTAGGCGTGAACTTCGAGGGGCAAATGTTAACTCCGTTTAGGCAACGAGTCAAGGTCTGGGCCGACTCAACAGGCTACCGACTCAACAAGCCACCAACTCAGGAAGCTACCGACTCAACAGCCTTGAGGAGTTACCGACTCAACAGCCTTGAGGAGTTACCGACTCAACAAGCCTTGAGGAGTTACCGACTCAACGGCCTCGAAGGGTTACGACTCAGCAACTCAGGAGGAATAACGACTCACCGGGTTATAACCTTAGCGACTTAAAGGTGCCGGCCGACTCAACGGGTTAACGACTCATGGGGCTAGCGACTCAAGTTCTCTAACGACCCAACGACCTAAGGTGTCAAATGACTTAACTGACTAAACTCCCAAAACAGCAAAGGACCGACCTACGACTTATGATAGGTCGTTTACGACCTAGCTTGAGTCGTCTACGACTTACAGCTACTATGTAGAAATCCTATGCCGCCTCATTTTGGACCACGACCTATTAACTCGCAGACGAGTTAGGACTTGTGCTGTATACAGAGGACCGGAAACGCTCTGATATGAAGTCAGGGCTCAACCAGTTGAGTCGGTCACGACTTACGACTCATCTTGAGTCGGTCACGACTCATGACTTGACAATTTCAGCCTAGAAAATTGCCTATAAATACATGACCACATTGAGCATTGGGGGGACTTTTGGACTGACTTCCTGGACGCCATTACTCTGCCATTGACTCGACTTCAAGCAACGTTCAAGCAACACTTCTATCACTCCAATCACCAAAGACATTTCAACAAATCTCAAGTGGAAATCTAACTCATGCACCATGCATTCGAGGGATTCTTCTACATCAGAGTTTGAGCCATTTGTATAAGTGTGTTGTAATTGAAGATTGTTGTAAAGAATTGTAATCAAATCAGCAATAAAGAGCTTTAAAGTGGACGTAGGCTAGATCTTAAGCCGAACCACTATAAATATTGTGTCTTTTATAGCTTCTCTGTGATTTCTCTGCTTATATTTTGTTCCTGTACCAACGGGTGGTGCTTTCACAATTACCTTCTACACACCGGGGTGTTAGCGTTCAATTTTTAGCGTTAACAACACCGGTTGTTCTTTTACATTTCAAAAACAGCTATACATGATATCGAAATATCATATTTGCTTCGAAATCAAATCCATTTCGAAATCATTATATTTACTCAAAATATACCATTTCGATTCAAAATCATTTCCGACTTAATATCTCGATTTCGATTCCAAAATGGTTTCGAATTCCAATTTGGGTCATAACTTCATTTAACCCAATTTGTATTTAAATCCTTGATTGAAAATAACCTTCCACTCTTGACCAGTTTGAATTTTTGAAAAACAGTTTAAAGGGTTTTAAATAGTTTAAATAATTAAAATAGTTAAAGGAGTGTAAAAGGTTAAAATAGTTTAAATGATTAAAATAGTTTAATATAAAATAGTTAAAGTGTTAAAATGGTTTATATAGCAAAAAAAAATTGGAAAACCAAAATAATTTGTATATTTAACAAGATAGCCTTTAAATAGTTTTTATGTTAAATAATTTATTTGAAATTAGTTTCAAAGTCAAACTGATTCAATCCTAACTTCCCAATTCAAATCAATTCCAATTCTCATTCAATCGATTAAATTTCAATTTCAATCCAAATTAATTTGAACTTCGATTTCAAATTAATTCATTTCCACTTTCAAATCCAATTAATTCAATTTCAATTTATCGATTTCGATGTCGATTTTCAAAATATCGATTCAAAACACTTAAATCAAATTAACCTTTAATATATAATTTAAAATACAAAATTTTCAAATACTTTTACTTGGTATAATTCAACCTTCGAATACAAGTCCCATCTATTAAATTAAATTAATTTTTGAAATTTTGAATCATAATTTGGTTATAACTTAAAAATCCCTACTCAATTATTTAACAATTTCTTTTAACAAATTTTCATTTCAATAATTCAAACTCGAATTCGTGATTAATTCAATTTTTACAAATTTGATTTTAATTTCTTCTAAATGAAAACCATATAAATAATTCCAAATCCAAGATTTTTAAGAATCATTTAATTTAACCAATATTGTGTCTGTATATAATTTTCTATCTTATAGCCAAGTGATTAGTAATTTCCATTTAATTTCAAGGATGGATATATGTCATTTCAATCCAAATCACAATGTTATAGGTATATATCATTTCAATATATTTCTTAATTTATTCGAATAATTCAATTTACAGTTTTATACACTGTAAATGAAATACGGTGATATAACAGGATATATATATATATATACATATATATATATATAAACAAATAAACACCCTAACATCCAAATATCAACCAATTTGCATCCATCGCAATCAATCTTACAAACAGACAATATACTTCACAACAGTTTCATAGTTATTAATATTGGGTGATTTACTGGCAATTCAATTCTAATTTCAGACTTGACTGTCAAATTTAATTTCTACAGTTAATTTCAATGACAATTTTTCAAACAACGATCAATAAATTTATTTCACTCACCATCACGAATTTAACTATCATAGTAATATTCCAGTACGTTGTGAGTGTTATAAACACTCACCTTGAGTTTCAATTTTTAATCAAATCGAACGACGTTCGATATAACCTAAAATTTTAATTAACTCCAAACGTCCCCAAATCAAATCCACAGCACAGTTCTCATCGCCATGATTCCAACGCCCCTTGTTTCCAATTCCGACCTCGCACGACCAAGATATATAATTTTAAAAATTAAAAGAACATAACATAAATAATTTGCAAATTTTTTATTTCTAATTTAACCTTCAATTGATCAGGGCCGCACGTTCCAAGTAGCAGATCGTGGCCGTAAAACTCTTTCTTCCTCTGCTCCAGTTGCACGCAAGAGAACCCATACGTCGTCGTTCATTCACTGCTTGCGGCGGCCTCCACCCTCGTCTAGGAGTTGATCGGCAACCATCGTTCAAACGGTGAGACCCCTCTCCCTCTTTGACCTAAGCCATGCCATGCTCGGTCGCCTATAGCCACTAGAAAATTGCAAAATGCGCGTGCCATTCGAGCTTGGATTCACGACGACCCACTGCTCATATTTTGATCATCTCCATTTGAGCTTGGATCCACGACGACCCACTGCTCATATTTTGATAATCTCCATTGATCTTAAAGATCTTGTCGCTGTAATGACCCACTATTTTGGACTATTCAAATCGACAATAAAACTATTTTATATATAAAAGTTTCGAAAGGATTTGAAATTTTGAAGATTATATAAGAAATGCATTTATATAAAAATAATTTATAACTGAAGGGTTTTAATTTGAAATTCGAGACATTGAATTCCGGTGTTTTGAAATTGGTTTTAAGATTTTGGAAAAAAATATATATAATAATAGGATTTGAAATGTATTTTCCAAATAAGAAATGTTTCAAATGACTTCAAATGAGTTCCAAGGATTTCAAAAAAAAATCCAAAGAAGTTTTCAAGAAAATAGAAGTCCAGAACTCACTTATGTCGCTGGAAAATAATTTCGATGATGAGTGCATGCATCATCGACATTGATTTTCGATTTTCAGTGTGGGGAGAGGCCATTCTAGTATCTTTGCTATGCGAGTGATATTGTGAAACAAATTTTGATTTCAAATTCCAAAGTATAATTCGTTATTCGAAAAATATATGTATATATATTTGAAATAAAATAAAGTATGCCAGTGTTCAATCCTCGATTTTTCGATTTGATTTAGTATAATTCTATTTATAAAAATAATAATTGATTTACTGATTTGTTACTAATTTCCAACTCTTGGATTTGAAATTTGATTTCATCGACTTATTTGAAGGTTGGAGCACTTCCAAATTGAGGTTTAAAATTTTGAAACTAAGAAATTTCGAAGAGTACAAAAAATTTGATAAAAATATAAGTTTAGTTTTGTATGTTTAAAGTATGAAGAGTATGACTTAAGTAAATTTGAAACTTTTGTTAAATAAATAATTTGAAAAGGGGAAAATTGGATTTTTCATATTGAAATAGATTGAAATTTGAGAACATATGTTACTAAATACTTGATTTGGAAGTTATCTAACTTATATAAAATTGATTTGTATAAGTATGAAGTAGATTTGAAAACTATTAATTTGGAAAGATACTCAATTTGAAAAGTGGAATATTATATTATCGAAGTCTATATAAGTGTGATTTGATATACTATTGATTTTGGAAAGTATTCAATTTTTGAAATGAAATCTTATATATATGGACTTTATATAAGTACAATATTTTAAAGTGATTTGAAAAGGTACCATATGATACATATTTTTGAAGTAAAGATATGGAAAGTGCATTCTGGTTGATATCCGCTTTGCGGCCACATTGTGGATTCATTCTATCGATATTATTCTCTCTGATTTTTTGTTTTCCAAATGTGATACTCGAGTGTCCCACCGTGGCGTAACCCATGGTTTTTTTTCTTGCGACTGCATAGTGCAACTGTCTGGCTGAGACGGCCTAGGGGTACGGATTGTTTCCTGGGGGATCCAGGCGTAACCATTGTGTATCCAACAGTCTATGTAGGTCGCATTAGTAGCGAAACTGCCTGACTAAGATAGCCTAGGGTAGGATTGTTTCATTTGGGATCCAGGCGTAACCATTGTGTATCCTGCACCCTACTAGTCATCATGGTGTAACTCGCAGGGCTGAGAAAGCTTATGGATACAGATTGTTTCTTGGGGGATCCAAGCGTAACCATTGTGTATCTGCGAACCATGGTTAGACAAAGGTTTTGGTTTGGTTATTTTGTTTGGATTGTACTTTTCATATCTGTTTTTAAAGTTTTTTCAAGTATTTTCACTGGTTGTTGAAACAGGTCTACTAAGTACTTGAAGAATTCTAGCTTTGCGCCTGATCAACGCATGGCCAGAGTCTGCAAGAACGAGGATAAACTTGTTAAAACATCGAGTTATGGAAGTATTTTTGAAAGGAAAATTGGTTTCGACATAAAAGTATTTTTTTGAAAAGGTATTATATTATAAAATTATTTCCAACAAGAAATTTTGTATTAACCTTTGAAATTGAAATTCTTTTGGTTTGAAATTAACTATTCGTGTCCGATACTATTCTTTTGAATCTACTTTATCTACTCAGCTTTATTTATTCATCTATATTCTCTTTTCCGAATCTATCTTCTTTCCTTCTTTCCTTCTTTTGAATATATCGTTTAAAATATTGTTTATTTATATACTACCTGGTTTAATAGTAAATTTTTTTAGTGTTTTATAAATAATTGATCTCATAATTAGTTGAATGGATTTAATAAAATGAGTAATCTATTAAATATTAATTAATTTAAATAATAATAAAAAAAGGTATATGGTTTTAAATAAATTGTTTATTTTTTTTCAAAGTCTAAACTTTTCATCTGGTTGTTTCTATTCTCCTACTTTGTTCCTTTTCGGGGACGAAAAGTTTTGAGTGGGGGAGAGTGTAACGACCCATAAAATTTTAGCACTTTTTAATTGGTTTATAACGTATTGAATTGGATTTTTGAGAAATTATTAATAATAAAAATTTGAAAAAAAGGAAATTTTATTATTTGGATTACGTATAATTAAATATATCAAATGGTAAATTTTCAATTAATTATATGAAAGTTTATTTATTATGTAATTCTATTAAACTCAATCAGTTAAGAATTGTTGAAAATAAATTTGCATGAAATCAAGGGAATGGACTGTTACCATAAATTTTATTCCTTTCCTGTCCATTCAAATTTTACATCAGTTACAAACCAATCAATACCTTACCTTTATTACTTCCTGTATTCGTGCTGTAGCTCTTTAATTTTCTATCCGTTCCTATTTCATTTTGTGTTTGTTCCTTCCCTATTTATTCCATTTCAAACATTTTCTCTTCTCATTCCGCCCTCTCCTTTAGGCTCAAATGGTGAGCAATCACTCACGATTAACGTTCTTTTATTTGTTAAATTTGATTTCAATTGAAACGACAATTGAAATATGCTGCTGTTATTAATTTTAAATTGTTATATGCTACTATATACAACTGTTCACCTATGGGATATGACACCATATCCGGTAGTTTACATTATATTGTTATTGAGGGTATATGCCTGTTATATTATTATCATATCTGTTATCACCCTGTAAGTTCCTTGTAATATAGAATTCATTATGGGTTGAAATGATACATACCCGAACAGACTTAGAATAGGAAAATTTCGTTATGGATTGAAATGATAAACCGAAGCGATTTTCAATTAATTTGAGTTTGGGATTGCGGGTCGAAGTGATATCTACCCGTAAATTTAAAATTCGGATTGAAATGATAAATATCTGTATCCCTTGACCATACGGTAGGAAATTATATACACACACAGTTGATCCACATATAGATATATAAATGTTTGAAAATAATTTCTATAGTTTAAAAGGAAATATATGATTTTTAATAAATATTGGGTCTTAAAATATTATATATAAATGGAAATTTTACATATAGATTTAATAATAATATTATTGAGATTGAATCAATCCATATAATATGTTTAAGTATTTATTTAAATTTATATTTCAAAAATTGATTGTTGTAATAATTTGAATAAGTTAAGTTTGAGAAGATAAAGTTGAATTTATTTGAAGTGGTATTTAGTTAAGAATTCTACTTAATTAGATTGATTTGAACTATTGAATTTGAAATTTTAGATTTGATTTATAACTTGATTTTGATTTAAATGATTAAATGGACGTTTCAAGTTTAAACAAATCGAAAGGAATATTTAGTTTAAAGGTAAATTTAGGTTATTTAATAAATATTGAATTTATTAAGTGAACATTTCAAGACTAAATAATAAGGTTAAATCGAGATCTATATGAAACTGTTAAATTGAACATTGGAATGTTGAATATTAAAGCTTTGAAATATACTAGAATTTAAATGGTTAATTTGCGATTTAGATCTGTATTTGAAATATATGTAATTTGAATTTACTTGGTCAGAAACTGAATTGAATGGAAATTGATAAATTGAGATTGAATTTAATTTGAATAGGGATGTCAGGTTGATTTCGAAGTACTTTGTGAAGTTTGAGGAAATTACAAATATTCTACTTTATAAAATATTTTTATATATATGTATATTTTTGAAATATATATATTTGAAATGAAATGATATTTTGTTGTGAAGTATAAATTAATTTGAAATGACCTCGGTGTTATAGTGTATATTTCTACCTTGTAGATAGTTCCATGGACCCATAGAGCATGGTTGTCCCAAACATCCTTAAGTTACTTGTATTTCAGTTGATATTTCGCTTAAGTTGGATTTATTGATATAAGAATGCTAATCCTGACTCGAGTGTTTTTTGTTTTTGCTTTACGCTCGGGTCAGACTGAGTGATATAGCATTTGAGACTCACCTTTGAAGTTTGGAGATTCGTTTGGAGATCCAACTATCGATTCAGCTTTCAGCATTTCCAGTTGATTCGCTCAGAGAAGTCATCTGTTGCATTGGAGACTTCATTGCATTTGAGCCATTCTATTGTATTTTATTTTTAACTATGATATCTATATAGTAGCTTCATGAACTACTATTTATTGATTCCGCAGCGTATTATTATATTACTCTGTGTCTGTGATTCTGTGGTTGATTTATTTACTGTATATGTGACGACCCAGAAATTTTAACGAATTAAATTGGAACAATTAATTGATTTTAAAATATTTAAAATTTAATTTTAACTTGAATTCAAGATATTAATATTTACTTGATAATTAAATCATCGAATTATATACTTTAAGTATTGAATTTAATAATCGAAATTGGGTAAAATTTTGAATCTGAAATTTTTAAGCCTGTTTAAATAATTTGAAGGCTTATAAAATTTATAATGATAATACTGGAGATAATAGAATGGTTGAAATTTAATTTAAAGGTGATTTGTTCAGTTTTGAAAATTATATCGTTTAAATTGGAACTTAGAAATAGGCTTCCGAGGCACAGTCTCGGAATTCGATGTAACTGGTTCAGTTGGATCCGTAATAGTTAGTTATTATCGGATTTCAATTTTCGTAGCAATCGGATTTGTTGTGTGACCCTAGCGGTTCAAAACGCTTAGAGCTATTTTAATTGATTTAGTCTAAAATTGATCTCTTTCTTTTGCAACTCGCGCATATGATTGAATTCGCTTCCGAAACACGTTCTATTGTGTTCGGAATGTGGGTAAAACCTTAAAATCGCCTGGCAGCATTCCTTAAGAGGAGATCGAAATTTTAAATGGCTATCGACGGGGCATTTTTGGAAATTCTACAAGATAATCAAAATTTAAAATAAATTAGTAAGGATATTTTTTAACAACACGAGATATTTTTGAATATTTAATTCTAAAATAATCAAAGCTTACGCTAGAAGCTATTCGCAAGATATACATCTTCGTCCCTTCTATTCTCTGTAGAAATCGAACTCTCTTATATATAAAAAAGGGGACTGAACTAAACAAAATCTTCCCATCAGAAATCAGGTCGCTTCTCAATGTATTGGGGACGACATCAAATCAACCCCCTCTTTCGAAGTTCAACTTCTTCTGTCTCGATCGTGAGCGTAGGTGGGGAGCGTCTACGTGGAGCGCGCGTAAGGGGAAGCCGCTGTGTGGGCGTGTTTTCATTAGGGCTCGCGACTCTGGTGATTTCGACTTCAATTTGGTTTTGTTCTCGTGTGTGCGGCGGTTTTATGGAGGCGCGTGAGGGTTTCGGTGAGTAGCATATTTGCAGTTCTGTTGTTTTTAACCTAACCTTACAGAAAAAAAATATAATGATGAAATGAATTGTCAGTTACTGATCTAGGATAATTTGACCTAAATGATGACAATCTATTTGAAAACTCTGAGGTTATTCGTTTAAATAATTTTCATAACTGATATTCAAAACTGTTCACAGGAATCTCGAGTGCAGAAAAGTTTTGCAAAAGTTAGATGTTCGAATCTCTATAAATAAATAAATTTTATAAGCGTATGAGTTTCTAAAAAAAATTTAAAAGTTAAATGTATATGTATATTCGAATTTGCTACTTTATTTTAAATACAATGTGTTATGTAGATAAATGTGACGCCCCACCTCTATACCCACGCTAGCCAAGAACACTACGGTGTAGTGCTGTCAACTAGGGCGGAGAATAAGGTTGTTGAGGAGTGGCCATCAGCAGTTAGGCCTTACACTAGTAATGGTTATCTCGATAGGAGTGGTATATAAATAAATATATATATTCTTTCATTTTTCATCTCTGATTTATTTTCTCCCATCGAAATACCCCAATTCCAGTATAAAACGAACTACGATGGTTTATAATAGTTTAGAACAGTAAATATAAAATAATAACACAGATAATATAAATGCGGAACACAGATAAAACAGAAAGTCTCTTATATACAATAATTGATGTCAGTTACAATACATTTGACACGGTACATATGATACAACTACTACAGTCGACTCAGGAAGTTACATATATTAGTACATTAATGTATATAATATACATGAATACATATCTTCCAATACAATTACACTGCCTACTATAAATGACGACGACTACTCCAAAAGATATGAAAGGACTTCATAGCTCTAGCAGCAACCCAAAGCAGAATATCTACAACCTGAAATAACTCGGGTCTGACCCGAGTATTAGATTCAAAAGAAAATAATACTCGGGTCAGTCTAATTCAAACTCGGTTATTAGTGCAAAGAAGCAATAATAATTAAGTAACAACTAGACGATGGTCACAATAAATCTCGTATATCCGATCCTTAAATAAAGAAATCAAATAACGATAAATATAACACCAAGCAGTGTTAAACAACAAATCAGCAAATTAAACCAAATCAGAATGTTGATTTGGAATATTGGATTGAATAAACAAAATAATTCAAAACATTGAAATATCAATTAAAATATTATTTCGAGTAGGGCTGCAGTACACGCACGCATGCACTGTCTCGCCACTACAGCATATGGAAATACGCAAAAGATCCATAAATCAAAACAAGATTGAATATCATAAAAGCCATACCGTGTGGCTGCAGTCCATGCTTGAGTGCACTGCCTTGCCACTACAGTGATAATGTACCCAAAAACTCAATTCCATGTTGCTGCAGTTCACGCTTGCGTGCACTGCCTTGCCACAACAGCAATGATGTACACAAACGGGCACAAGGTCAAACCCGAAATACCGGATTCAACACAGGTGAAATTCCAAAATCAACATGAAACTCAGGTGCAATAAAAATTGAATAGTGACATGCACAAACATAAGAACATGTAAGAGAAACATGTCGTAACTACAAAGCTAAGTCACTTACGAAATGCAGAGGTCAAGTCAGTGACTCAACACAACTAGGGCAGCAACAACAGTGTTGTAGTGCACAGAGAACTCAACAAGTCCAGTATGATAACCAATATAACAAGCTAAATGTTCGAGCTACTGCACAATGCAAATGAAGACCAGTCCACAAGTATACCCAGTCACACATATATATGATCATGTGGCTACACAGTGTACAGACCATATGAAGGAAATGCACATGTTAATTGGATAGCAAGTGCCACCCAGTGATGCAAGAAAATGAACAGACAGGATGGAATTAAATCAATGGCAACCTCACAACCAACTAAGTCAGACTTCACTAAAACAATGGACCAGTGCATAGTGACTTCTACATAATAGAGACTTGTATTTATATTTGAAACTTTGTTTAGAAAACTCAGGTCAAACCTTGGTTTAAAAAGTTAAAATAGTTCTTAAATTTTCAGAGTTATTAACTAACTGTTTTTAACTTAATATACGTTTAATCTTTAGTTTAGAATATAACAACCATTATTGTCTTAACACTAAGCTCAAAACAAATTAGTATATCTATAGAGAATGATTTTTAAATCAAACATTGTATCGAGAAAACTCAAAACAGAGGGGTATATGATATACAGCCTGCACTCACATATTATTCATCATTCATAAGGCATTCATATATAAAGATATAAACACACTCATTCACATACATATATTCATCAGAATTGTACGTTTAAATTTGTTATTAAATGATGTTACTCACTGCAATAAAATGAAGCTGCAAAGCCAAACCATTAACAAAAATGCAAAGGTCAAGTCAGTGACTCAACGCAATTGCCACACCAAAACCCATGCAACATGGCAGGGTCGAAATGCAACTGTACATATGCCCAATATTACGTGAAACAAATACGTAAGGTCAAAACAATACATCATAAATTTCAAAATGATATAAGTGTATGGTGCAGTGAAACTAAGGAGTGGATGTACACTGCAACACTACAGAATAATGACATAAGTGTACATTGCAGTGTAACTTAGGTATGAATGAACACGGCAACACAAAAGAGTGCACAGCAAAGTCGAATGATCTCATGTGGATGATGCAGGCAAGATCAAGCACGCTACAGCTACAATGCTCAAAACTAACCCTAATTTCATATATGCATTGACCTAATCAGTGAAACAAAACCACAAACAAGTGTTCAACTGCAAAATATCAATATACTGCAAGTGTGACAGGTAAGAGATGAACACAGAGATGGTCAGAGCCGAGGCTCACAAGAATTCAACACCGTGGTGACCACGAAATAAAGCAAAACCATATCAATCGAGTAAACAAACTTATTCGATATGAATAAATCAGAAATCATCAGCATCGAACAAAAACAGGGCTGAGGCGACCAAGTTACAAAATCAATCATCAAAAAAAATCGAATGGCCGAAGACAGGTACCAAAAATCACGAATTAAACAAGCCAAGAAATCACGACCGAAGTCGGGTACCAAAAATTCAAGGCCAAACACAAAATCACCTAACTATGAATTCGAATTAGATGTGAGTATGAATTACTCACCTTGTCGACGAATTTAGATGAAGCCAAGCACACCAGAAATCGAGCGAAGACGAACGAAGCTATCAACCGAAGCCCAATCGAGCACGAGCACGTCGAATTGAAGAAGCAAACACCATAAGTTTTGAATGCGCCCTAGCTGCAGACGAACGAAGACGAGATGCCTCCATTTTTAATTTTCTTCGTTCGATTTTTAGGGTTGCTGAATCGAATGAAAAATGGAAATAAAAGGGGGGAACGGGTTATTTGCTTAGGAGATTATCACGGCCCAAATAAAAATAGACCACTAATTAAATTTTCTAAGCCAATCAATCCTTTTAACTGTAAATCTTCACTAGAAATTTGTCACAAAAGATTCAATCGAGTAAGTCCAAGAATTCAACGGCGAAGTGAACGCAAGCGTTTCATACCACTTGTTTTACTAAGTCGTTTAATTAGATTTCTCATATGAGTGAGGTAAAGGTTAGTATATACTAATAGATTGGAAAACGGTTTAGGAAAAGAGTTTTGTAGTAAAATAGTTTTGAAATCGTTTGGAGAAAAGGGTTTTGGTATTCACTACTAGTATAGAAAACCTTCATATTTTTAATGTGACAAATCACAAAAATGATTGTAGGAACAATCAATCACAAGAATTCACATACAAAGATGTGCATAGAATCCAAAGAAATCGATACTGTATCCATCAAAAGGAATGTTCACAAAAATTCCAAAGAAAATGTTATCAAAGTTGCTAATAAATGATAGCAACAAATCGGGGAATTAATAAGAATCGATTAAATTTGGAAACCAAATCAATTCACTAAAATTCACATTCGAAGAAGTGAATAAAATCCAAAGAATTCGATTCCAAATCCATCAAAGTAGAAATACCCAAAAATTCTAGAAATAGAAGTTATCAAAGTCGACAAAGAAGATAACGACTAATCGGAAAAGAAGAATCGATTAACAATTGGAAAAACAAAGCAGAACAAGCATAAATGCATAAATGACTTCAACAAAAATAAAAATCAAGTCAACAATTAATGGCCATAATTGAGTACAAAACGAATCAACATCATCATCAAAGAATTCAACTTAAGTTCGCAAAGCAAATGGAGGCCGAAGCCAAAATACTTTCACGAAATCAAAATCAAAGGCACATGAATAAGCGTTAGGAATTCATACCTAACAATCAAAGATAATCATATGCAAAGATGAGAGATAAAATATCGACAAATATTTGTAACATATGTTCCATCTAAGTTATGTTTTATATTTGTTCTAAACCCCACACTCTGATACCAAGCTATGACGCCCCACCTCTATACCCACGCTAGCCAAGAACACTACGGTGTAGTGCTGTCAACTAGCGCGGAGAATAAGGTTGTTGAGGAGCGGCCATCAGTAGTTAGGCCTTACACTAGTAATGGTTATCTCGATAGGAGTGGTATATAAATATATATATATTCTTTCATTTTTCATCTCTGATTTATTTTCTCCCATTGAAATACCCCAATTCCAATATAAAACGAACTACGATGGTTCATAATAGTTTAGAACAGTAAATATAAAATAATAACACAGATAATATAAATGCGGAACACATATAAAACAGAAAGTCTCTTATATACAATAATTGATGTCAGTTACAATACATTTGACACGGTACATATGATACAACTACTGCAGTCGACTCAGGAAGTTACATATATAAGTACATTAACGTATATAATATACATGAATACATATCTTCCAATACATTTACATTGCCTACTATAACTGACGACAACTACTCCAAAAGATATGAAAGGACTTCATAGCTCTAGCAGCAACCCAAAGCAGAATATCTACAACCTGAAATAACTCGGGTCTGACCCGAGTATTAGATTCAAAAGAAAATAATACTCGGGTCAGTCTAATTCAAACTCAGTTATTAGTGCACAGAAGCAATAATAATTAAGTAACAAATAGACGATGGTCACAATAATTCTCGTCTATCCGGTCCTTAAATAAAGAAATCGGATAACGATAAATATAACACCAAGCAGTGTTAAACAACAAATCAGCAAATTAAACCAAATCAGAATGTTGATTTGGAATATTGGATTGAATACACAAAACAATTCAAAACATTGAAATATCAATTAAAATATTATTTCGAGTAGGGCTGCAGTACACGCACGCGTGCACTGCCTCGCCACTACAGCATATGGAAATACGCAAAAGATCCATAAATCAAAACAAGATTGAATATCATAAAAGCCATACCGTGTGGCTGTAGTTCACGTTTGCATGCACTGCCTTGCCACTACAGTGATAATGTACCCAAAAACTCAATTCCGTGTGGCTGCGGTTCACGCTTGCGTGCACTGCCTTGCCACAACAGTAATGATGTACACAAACGGGCACAAGGTCAAACCCGAAATACCGGATTCAACATAGGTGAAATTCCAAAATCAACATGAAACTCAGGTGTAATAAAAATTGAATAGTGACATGCACAAACATAAGAACATGTAAGAGAAACATGTCGTAACTACAAAGCTAAGTCACTTACGAAATGCAGAGGTCAAGTCAGTGACTCAATGCAACTGCGGCAGCAACAATAGTGCAGTAGTGCACAGAGAACTCAACAAGTCCAGTAAGATAACCAATATAACATGCTAAATGTTCGAGCTACTGCACAATGCAAATGAAGACCAGTCCACAAGTATACCCAGTCACACATATATATGATCATGTGGCTACATAGTGTACACACCATATGAAGGAAATGCACATGTTAATTGGATAACAAGTGTCACCCAGTGATGCAAGAAAATGAACAGACAGGATGGAATTAAATCAATGGCAACCTCACAACCAACTAAGTCAGACTTCACTAAAACAATGGACCAGTGCATAGTGACTTCTACATAATAGAGACTTGTATTTATATTTGAAACATTGTTTAGAAAACTCAGGTCAAACCTTGGTTTAAAAAGTTAAAACAGTTCTTAAATTTTCAGAGTTATTAACTAACTGTTTTTAACTTAATATACGTTTAATCTTTAGTATAGAATATAACAACCAATATTGTCTTAACACTAAGCTCAAAAAAAAATTAGTATATCAATAGAGAATGAATTTTAAATCGAACATTGTATCGAGATAACTCAAAACAGAGGGGTATATGATATACAACCTGCACTCACATATTATTCATCATTCATAAGGCATTCATATATAAAGATATAAACACACTCATTCACATACATATATGCATCAGAATTATACATTTAAATTTTTTATTAAGTGATGCTACTCACTGTAATAAAATGAAGCTGCAAAGCCAAATCATTAACAAAAATGCAAAGGTCAAGTCAGTGACTCAACGCAGTTGCCACATCAAAACCCATGCAACATGGCAGGGTCGAAATGCAACTGTACATATGCCCAATATTACGTGAAACAAATGTGTAAGGTCAAAACAAAACATCATAAATTTAAAAATGATATAAGTGTACGGTGCAGTGAAACTGAGGAGTGGATGTACACTGCAACACTACAGAATAATGACATAAGTGTACAATGCAATGTGACTCAGGTATGAATGAACACGGCAACACAAGAGTGTGCACAGCAAAGTCGAATGATCTCATGTGGATGATGCAGGCAAGATCAAGCATGCTACAGCTACAATGCTCAAAACTAACCCCAATTTCAAATATGCATTGACCTAATCAGTGAAACAAAATCACAAACAAGTGTTCAACTGCAAAATATCAATATACTGCAAGTGCGACAGGTAAGAGATGAACATAGAGATGGTCAGAGCCGAGGCTCACAAGAATTCAACACCGTGGTGACCACGAAATAAAGCAAAATCATATCAATTGAGTAAACAAACTTATTCGATATGAATAAATCAGAAATCACCGGCATCGAACAAAAACAAGGCCGAGGCGACCAAGTTACAAAATAAATCATCAAAACAAATCGAATGGCCGAAGACAGGTACCAAAAATCATGAATTAAACGAGCCAAGAAATCACGACCGAAGTCAGGTACCAAAAATTCAAGGCCGAACACAAAATCACCTAACTACGAATTCGAATTAGATGTGAGTATGAATTACTCACCTTGTCGACGAATTTAGATGAAGCCAAGCACACCAGAAATCGAGCGAAGACGAACGAAGCTATCAACCGAAGCCCAATCGAGCACGAGCACGTCGAATTGAAGAAGCCAGCATCATAAATTTTGAACGCGCCCTAGCCGCAGAGGAACGAAGACGAGATGCCGCCATTTTTAATTTTCTTCGTTCGATTTTTAGGGTTGCTGAATCGAATGAAAAATGGAAATAAAAGGGGGGAACGGGTTATTTGCTTAGGAGATTATCACGGCCCAAATAAAAATAGACCACTAATTAAATTTTCTAAGCCAATCAATCCTTTTAACAATTTATAAAAGAATTTTTGGTTCAAAATTTTAAAACTTCAAATGGCAGTTAGCAAGGAAAAGTTATCATCCAAAGACGATAATTAATTGGTACGAAATACCGGGTTGTTACAATAAATTTGTTTCTTAAACTCAATAGATTATTTTTAATGGCTAAAAATATTTTATTAAAAGAAATTTGGTTTGAAAGTAAATTATTAAATAAAATTATTAAATGGAAATAAATATGTCCAATTATTTTCAAGTATTAATGAATCAAATAAATGTTTATTTAAGGTAAAGATCTGAAGGGGAGCAAGTCGGATTGAAGATGGTCGCAATCAGGGATCAAAGGTGAGTAAATCTCACCCTAACTGATTTTTATTTGGACTTAAATGGTCATGTTTAAATAATTGATTGAATTGATTGAATGTGTGTTGATGATCTGAGACTTTGGTTTTGTTTGACTCTCGAATTAAGTTTTGTATGACTCGAATCATTTGAGTTTTAAATAGTTTAAACTTAAATCATAAATAAGAGAATGGTTCATTTTAGAGTTAATGAAGGCTTAATGATTTGTGATTTATCAAATTAGAAAGATAATTAAAATGTATAATTGATTAATTCAATTAATTAACTGGGTTGATTAATTTAGTAATTAAGGGTTGTATTAATTAATTAAAGTTAAGTTAATTAACTAAGAATTTAGAATAATTGATGGATGGTTCAATAAGTAATTACTTAACGAAATTAATAAAATATAATTACTTGTGAAATTAATCAAGAGATTAAGTGAGATAATAAATTAAAGAGTAATTAATTATTTAATGAAGTACATAACAAGGAAGATAATCACCAGTTGAGGTAATCAAAAGTGATTAATATGTGTGGCTTAATAAATGGTTACTTATTTAACATATTAAATTTAGATTAGAGTAAATTGAAATTGTAAATGGAAATCATGAATTTATAAAATCGACGACGTAATAAAAGATTAATTAATTAAGAATAATAATTCAAAAATAAGCAACATATGAGAAATTAATTACTATAAATAGTTAAGGATTAATGTAATTAATATAGTTAATTAATTTATGGAGTAATTAAAGATTTCTCATTTGATTTGGTAAGAATAATTAATGTCGTGAAGTTAATTAAAGATAATTACATGAATAGAATTGGAAGATAATTAGTCCAGGGTGATTAATTAAGATGAATAAGGAAGGGTTGATTTATTTATTGATTTGGAAATTAATTAATGAAGAAGTCTAAGCGATTGAGGTTTGAAATTCAATTAAGAATTGATTTGTATGTGATTAAGCTTTGCTTATGGGTGAGTGAATGGTATTGGATGCGTTGATCGATTTGGTACCTCTGTTATGAAATGTCATGTATTTCATTTGTATAACTTGGGTTAGGATGACATGTGACTCGAAGAGACCGGGATCGGGTATTGGGAAATACCCGAAACCACCTCAAATTCTGATAAATTGTTATGTGAGATTAATAGATTGGAATGAAGCGATTTAAGTGAATTTGACTATGTGGTCTTAATTTTGGTCCTTAGAAACTTATGTGTGAAATAAGTTATGTCTATAAAATACTGTGAACTTGTAAAAATTGGTTTTAATTACCTAGGTTTTATATAAGTGTTTGCTTTGGTATTCCATGTTAGTTCGGTTTACTCACACTGGTTTCCAGCCTGACCCGGGTGTTACTTTGGTGTAATGCTCGGGTCAGACCGAGTATTACAGATTTTCAGGTAGGTACATTCTAGAGCTCAGGAGACGAACTGGATGGCTATAGTGTATTAAATATTTCCGCTGTATTATATTGCTGTGTATCTGAGTCATGATAATTGTATATATACAGTGAATGTATATTATGTGAAACTCTAATGTACATTAATTGTAATCGACAGATATAGCATTTTTTTTGTAAACTGCTATTATTGATTATTATATTTTATCCGCTGCGAATGTGAGGTATTTGGTATTTCTGTTCTTCTTCTTCTATCTCTTTCTTCTTTTCATAACTATCTGGAATTTTCGGGTTTGAAAATTCCGGGTTGTTAATTTTGGTATCAGAGCGAGGTTAAGCGAGAACCTTGGCTCTGGTGGGGATTACTCATTGAATAGAGTCCGTAGTACTCTAGATTGAGTTGAGTGTGTGTGTGTATATATATATATATGAGAGCGTACTTGTTATTTTCTTATAAATATTTTTAATGATTTTATATGAGAATATATTTCTGATATATATAGTAACATTTCGTTCTAATGAATATTTAGGTGATTGGTTGTTAACTTATTGGAATTAAGTTAAGAAGTAATATAAAATACGACCAAATTGAAACTTATAACCAAAGTTGAAGGATAAACTTATATAACAAAATTGAATTTAAAAAAAAAATTGTAAATGTAATTTATAAATTGAAATAAAACTTCATAAATAAATGATATTATAATTTGAAATAGACTTCCAGAGAATATTTGAAAATAAAGTAAGATGAAAATTTCAGGGTAACGTTTAATATGAATTGGATGGATTGGAAATTTAAACTTCCTTTGGATTTGAAAGCGGTTTCCAAAGGTTTTGGAGGAATAATAGCATTATTTCAAAAATATTTTTTATGTTGAACTTGTAATCTGGGAGATTTGAAATCAAAAATAGTTGGAAGTGTTTTTAAAGAGATAAAAGCATTGAACTCTTTTGGTCACTAGAAAATAACGTCGGTGATGACTGCAGCATCATCGATGTTCATTTTCAAGTTTCTAGAAGAGAAATTGCTACCAAATTATTTTAAATTAGAATTTAACTTGGAAAGTTAAATGGTGATTTGAATTGGGAATTTGTGTGATCTCAAAATGAGTTTGAGATTTAAAAATTTAGAATGGATGGATGTTTAAAAATAAATTGGATGATACCATCCTATTGTTAATAAAAATCTTTAAATTGAGAATGGTATTGTATAAATAAAATAAATTTGAGTAATTGAATTTTAAAATTAAGCCTCTTTAAGATCCGGCTTCAAGCTGGAAGATAAAATTGAGTAATAAATTAAATTCTTAAAATAAAATAGTATTGAACTCTTATTTGAACCTTGAAATACGTGAGTAAAGATAATATAAAATGAAATTTTGAGAATTGGACTCAGAAAATTAAATTGTTTAAGAACTTTAAATAAAGGTTAATTTGGTTTAAAGAGTTAAAACAACCTTTGAGAAATCTAACTCGAATTTATATAATTCGAGGTGAGTTAAAGTTGAAATTTAAATTCCATTAGTACAAATGGAATTTGGTTTGAATTAAGTGGAATGTAAGTTGAATTGTTGGGGAAGTGAATAGTTTGACTCTTTACTATTTTAAATAAATTGTTTTAATACAAACTTATTTTTCAAAGCTATTAATATATATAACCTTTCTTTTTAAAACTAACTTATTATATATTTGTTTTACCATTATTTTTGGAGCTATTTAAAAAAAATTCAACTGTTTTCTAAAATAATTACTATTTTTCAACTATTTCACAAACTAATTTCTATTTTTCAACTATTTTGCAATTAACTAAAATTTCTGAACCTATTTAGCTATTTTTCAACTATTTTACAATTAGTTATCTATTTTATAGCCATTTTGCAAACTAATAATTATTTTTCAACTACTTTCTATTTTAATATTTTCAAGCTAGTTTTTCTAAAAATAAACTAGTCGGAGTTCAAACTGTTATTGATTAAATACCCAACTGAGATAAGAATTGAATTGATAATCCAATGAAATTGAAGCAATTGTGATTATGTGGGTAGAAATTAAAGGAAATGTGAATAGAAAGAGAAATTGATTTAGTCAATAATCAATGAAGATAAATACGTAGGATGTACGTATATTATTCTATGCACATAGTGATTTGATCCAGATTCGAGCACATAATTTCGAGATAGTTATATCGATCCGAGTCGGGATTTTTCCCTCGATTTTCGACGGCGAACCTGGATATGGATTGTTGATTGGTTCTGGATGTTCTTTATCATGGTTATGGCTATGCAAGGAGAATGACGGTTTCTAATCAAGAAACCAGATCTGAGTCTGCACTAGGAAGTCGGGTGCACGGTAGTAGTTCGGAAATGAAATTGTGTGATCGGGTGAGCGATCAGATTTGTATAGCGTACGAATGATATATGTACATCGTACTGATTTGAATGAAATGGATATTGGAAGGAGTAATCAAATTGGGATATTTGGTTTTGAATAAACAAAGTTATATATATCTTTGTTATATGAGATAAATATTTCATTGTTAAATCTATTGCCGGAAGAAAACGATTTTTGAAAGTGTTTGAAGTATAAAAGGGTTTTATACAAGTTGGAAATGATCCAAAGTTTTAATAATTATATAGATCGATATATATATATATGTATGTATCTATGTGTGTGTGTGTGTGTGTGTGTGTATATATATATATATATATATAAAGGATCTTATAAGGATTTTGAAAAGGTTTTGAGAACCTTTGGATTTGGAAAGGCTTTTCATTTTTGAGTAAAATCAAAATTGGAATTTGGAAAGCCTAATTTGAGAATTATCGATTTTGGAATAATCGATTTTGTGTAAAGGAGCTTTTATGATATCATACTAGGTGTATGATTTGAAGAAACTATATGTGTGTAGCACAAAGTGTTTTGATGATGGCTCTGGGGGAAAAAGGCGCTTCCTTGGAATGAACTTCTCAGGAGTTCCACCGGGTGGTGCTGCCTTGAGCCCTAAGTGGGTTCTAAAGTTGATCCTGTGAGGAGTCCGGACAAAACTTGTTCCTGGGGATTATGAGTAGTGTATACCATGGTGGAAGTCGTGTGTGCCGCTGAGAGCCAACAGTCTGCATTTGATTTTATATCGGTAAACTGCGACCTATGGTATAACATAGCGGAAGTCGTGTGTGCCGCTGAGAGCCAACAGTCTGCGTTAGATTTTATATCGGTAGACGGCGACCTATGTAGGAGTGGAGAGGTTTCATTTCGATAGCGAAATCAGAGGCCGCTGAGAGCCTACAGTTGCATGGACTTTTGCTATGACGGAAACGTAACCTTGGGATGTAACCGTGATCTGTTGTGTGGGATCCATGGCGTAATTGAGAGGCCGCGGAGAGCCTGCGGTTACATGGACCTTTGCTGCGATGGAAACGTAGCCCTAGGTGTAACTGTGACCATGGATTTGGATGATGATTTCCAGAGCATCCTAAGCAAAGATATTTCTTCTATTTTCAAAAACTGTTTTCTATATTTTCAATAAAATTATTTTCCAAGTATTTTCACTGGACGTTGAAAACGATTTTGCCAAGTACTTATAGATTATCGGTCCTACGCCTGATCAATGTATGACTTAATTTCTGAGAGAACAAGGATGGACTGGTCGAGACATCGAGTTGTAAAAAAATATTTTTATAAAGAGTTATTTTAATAGTATTATGTGACTTTAAAAGTTTTTCTAAAATTTTGAAATAAAGGTGTTGGGATTTTGGAAAATCAAAGGAAATCCAAACTGAAATTATAAAATTAAAACTCGGGAAAATTTAATGAAGTGATTCTTTATAATTAAAGGAAATCGAATATTAAATTAAAAGTGAAAGTAAACCAATCATCTAAATAAATTATTTATAGTGTATGTTAATAAAATTTAACTTGGGTAAACAAATGGATTGTAAATTAATAATATTTGCTAATGAATTAGAATTGTAAATAGAATTCAACTTGGATTTGATAACGAATTAAATAAGAAGAGATGTTGTAAAATAAAAATAAAATAGAGTTGGATTGAAAATGTGATGGTTTGAACTACAAATAAAATTCAAGGGTGATTTGAATAATGCTTAATGAAATTTGCAAGAAAATTGGATATAAGAAAAGTGATTATAATAGCAATGTTTTGAGTTGCAAAACAAAACCCATATGAATAGAAATAAATTAAGAGTGGCCTTGTATTAATAAAATAAATTCGATAACGAATTATGTAAGTAAAATAAAAATTTAAAACAGGTTAATTGAGTTAAATAATAAATGGATGAAGTCTGATTGAATAAAAACTAAATCAAAGCTGTGATTGGAATTGGATTATCAGACTGAACTTAAATTTGGTGGTATATTAATTTGAAGCATAAATTGGATTATCAGACTGAACTTAAATTTGTTTTCATTAGGGCTCGCGACTCTGGTGATTTCGACTTCAATTTGGGTATGTTCTCGTGCGTGCGGCGGTTTGATAGAGGCGTGTGAGGGTTTCGGTGAGTAGCATATTTGCAGTTCTATTGTTTTTAACCTAAACTTACAAAAAAAAACGTAATGATGAAATGAATTGTCTGTTACTGATCTAGGATAATTTGACCTAAATGATGACAATCTATTTCAAAACTCTGAGGTTATTGGTTTAAACAATTTTAATAACTGATATTCAAAACTGTTCACAGGAATCTCGATTACTGAAAAGTTTTGTAAAAGTCAGATGTTCGAAGCTCTATAAATAAATAAATTTTATAAGCGTCTGAGTTTCTAAAAAAAAATTTAAAAGTTAAAGGTATATGTATATTTGAATTTGCTAGTTTATTTTAAATACAATGTGTTATGTAGATAAATTTGTTTCTTAAACTCAATAGATTATTTTTAATGGCTAAAAATATTTTATTTAAAGAAAATTGGTTTGAAAGTAAATTATTAAATAAAATTATTAAATGGAAATAAATTTGTCCAATTATTTTCAAGTATTAATGAATCAAATAAATGTTTATTTAAGGTAAAGATCTGAAGGGGAACAAGTGATCCTAATGAATTTCTGTATAAGTATGACTGGCATATGATAGGCGCCAGGGCATCCGATGAGATTAAGTGCCGGTACTTCCCGATGTACATGGAAGGAGTAGCTTTATTATGGTTTACCAAGTTGGCAGTTAGATCCATTGATCAGTTCTCAGACTTAACTAAGAAGTTCAAGGAGCAGTTTCGGTTGTACGCCTCTAAAGCAAAGGATATAATGTCATTGTCAAATCTGGAGCAAAACCCAGGAGAATCCATCAAATCGTTTCTGAATCGATTCAACATAGCTTTGGCCGAGGTTGATAATGCTGAGCCACACATGGTCTTAACATACTTGATGAGGGCAATTGATAAATCGAGCAAGTTGGGAGAATGGTTGAAAATGAAAGAACCAAATTCACTCGATAAATTCTATAAAAAAGCCGATGAGTTCATGCGCCTGGAAAGCCTTCAAGCACCGGCTAAGGTGGCGTCAGCAGAAACTAAGAATGATAGTAACACTCCAGACAAAAAGGAATCCAATGCTCAGAAAAGAGGGAATGACGGCGGAAAGAAACAAGGGGATGCAAAGAAGGGTCGAGCTTTCAACTTCACACCCTTGATTGATACCCTTGAAAATATCTTCTTTGCAACCAAAGATAATATCAGTTATCCTACGCCACCTAAGATGAGGTTTGGTGGTAAAATGGAGAAAAGTGGAAGATTCTGCCAATTTCACAATCATCCTGGTCATGACACTAACGAATGCCGACACTTGAAGGAAGTAATTGAGAAACTGTTGAAAGAGAACAAGCTCCAACAGTATGTTAAAAGGGGTAGGGACACAACAACCTCACCAGTCCAAAGGCAACAAGTCCCCGCTCACCATCCAAGCTCCAGTGAGAAGGCCGTAGATCATGAGTCAGACAGGCCTGTCATTAATGTGATAACGGGAGGTCCTCACCCAGCAGGCAGGAGCTGGGGTTAGATGGAAAGGTATGCTCGTGCACTGAAGCATGCACCTACAGAGGAAATTGTTTTTGTGTTAGAGAATGTTGCGCCATTGAAACAACAGAAAGCTTTCCCTGATGACATCATATTTAGCGCCACGGACTCTATGGGTATTGAAGCCCCTACGATAGATCCTCTGGTCATTTCTGCCGGTATTGGCCCGGCCACTGTGAGAAGAGTTCTGGTCGATTGCGGGGCTTCCTGTAATATTCTCTTCAAGAAAACTTTTGACCAGATGAAGATACCAATGGCTGACGTTCAGGCTTCGTCTTTGAAAATTGCTGGCTTCGCTGGGGAGCCAAAGCAGCCGATTGGGACTATAGACTTGATTGTAGAGCTCGGAAAGGGGCCGAGAAAGGTAGCTCGAAAGCAGACCTTTATAATTGTTGAAGAATTCTCTGCTTATAATGCTTTCTTGGGCCGACCGACCCTGGCTGCATTCAAAGCTGTTCTCGCCCCATGGTGTCTAACTATAAAATTTCCCACTGATAACGGATTTGGGATAATTAAAGGGGATCAGAACGTGGGACGAGAGTGCTATCTTGCAGAGCTACGTGAAACAAAGAAGAGAGAAATGGGAAAAGATGCGGCGCCTTCAGTCCGCCTCAAAGAACGAACCTTGTAGCAACTACAGGTTGGTCCCTGCACTAACGAACATAGCGGTGCCCGGAGAGAGATGGATCCCAGAAAAACTAGTGCAGGGGAGAATAGGGTAGTGCCGGTAGAGGTGACAGTGCCGGTACCTGTTGACTTAAAGGACCCAAACAAGGTGCTGAATGTGGGTTCACAACTCAACACTACGGCTCAGAATATTCTGATCTCGTTCTTGAAGGAAAATTTAGATGTATTCGCATGGACTCATGCTGACATGTGCGGAATATCACCAGAGATTGCGGTTCACGCTATCAACATTGATCCAAAGTTCACGCCAGTAAAACAGAGAAGAAGAACTCAAGGTCCAGAGAGGTCAGCGGTGCTGAAAGGAGAAGTCGATCGACTCATGGAGAATGGTTTCATCAGAGAATCTATTTACCCAGATTGGGTCTCAAATCCTGTCCTGGTTAAAAAGGCTAATGGGAAGTGGAGAATATGCATTGACTTCACAGATCTGAATAAAGCTTGCCCCAACGACTGTTTCCCGCTGCCTAGAATTGATCAGTTGGTGGACGGAACGACGGGACATGAATTGTTGTCTTTTATGGATGCTTACTCCGGGTACAATCAGATCATGATGCATGAACCAGATCAGGAGGGCACGAGCTTCATAACAGATGTTGGTCTTTACTGCTACAAAGTCATGCCCTTCAGACTCAAGAATGCGGGGGCAACTTACCAAAGGCTTGTTAACACCATGTTTAAACCGCAGATCGAAAAGACAATGGAAGTCTATGTCGATGATATGTTGGTAAAGTCAAAGAAAGCAGTGGACCACATGGATCACTTGGCGGAAATGTTCGCGGTCCTCCGGACATACGGAATGAAGCTTAACCCATTGAAATGTTCATTCGGAGTGGAGTCCGGAAGGTTTTTGGGATTTATTGTGAGCGCTAGGGGCATTGAGGCTAATCCTGCTCAAATCACTGCCTTGAAGGAGGCCAAAGCTCCTAGAACAAAGAAGGAACTGCAGAGTCTTAACGGAAAAGTTGCTGCATTGAGCCGATTCATTTATAAAGCTGCTGATAAATGCATTCCATTCTTTGACGCCCTAAAAAAGGAAGAAAAACTTTGATTTGACTCCCGAGTTCCAGAACGCATTTGATGAGCTGATTCGTCATGTGGAAGTGCCTCCAATACTCTCAAAGCCCGACAATGGTGAAGACCTCTACATATATCTGGCAATATCATCTCACGCTCTGATTGCAGCATTGGTTCGAGAAGATACAAGAATCCAGCGACCAGTCTATTACATTAGTAAAAGATTCACTGGGGCAGAGATGAATTACTCGAAGCTGGAGAAACTCGCCTATTTCCTATTGATTGCATTACGGAAATTGAGGCCGTATTTTCAAGCTCATCCCATCAAAGTCCTCACTGATCAACCTCTGAAGCAAGTCCTGTTTTGCCCTGAGACTTCGGGCCGTATTTTAAAGTGGAATATTGAACTCAGTCAATAAGACATCACTTACCATCCTCGAAGAGCTATCAACGAACAAGCTTTACCAGACTTAATTGCAGAATGCACAGATAAAGGTGATAGTGAGGAAGAGGAAACTAATGACGTCCCGGTGAGATGGAAATTATACATTGATGGCGCAAGGAATGACTACTGTTCTGGGGCAGGGGTTGTCCTTGAAACCCCTGAAGGACGATCATTGTGTTATGCGCTGAGGCTGGAATTTCCTTCGACTAATAATGAAGCAGAATATGAAGCTCTCATTGCAGGTTTGAGAATCGCTAAAGAGCTAAATATCAGAATATTACAGATCTTAAGTGACTCTCATCTTATCGTATGCCAAGTCAAGAAGGAATTCCAAGCTAAAGGAGGAAATTTACCCGCTTATTTGTCAAAGGCCTGGGAGCTTCTTGAGGATTTCAATCATTATTCAATAAGCCATATTCCCCGGGAAGAGAATATGAAGGCAGATTCCCTCGCGAAGTATTCAAGTACTGGTGAAGCTCAACTATTGGGATTAGTCCCCGTAGAAGTCCTGTCAGTACCAAGTACAGACGAGATGGATGTTGACTGGATTATGAATGTATCTCAGGAACAAGAATCATGGACGACTCCAATACTGGACTATCTACTCCGAAGTTCTTTGCCAGAAAATTAGAGAGAAAGACAGAAGCTTCTAAGGAAAGCCTCCAGATATATAGTCCAAAACGGTCGATTGTACAGGCGGGGTTTTTCAGTGCCATTACTCCGATGTGTGACTAAAGATGTAGCCAAGACAATTCTAGCTGAAGTACACAGAGGGGAATGTGGAGATCACATGGGTGGTCAGACATTAGCAAAGAAAATTCTCCATTATGGATATTTTTGGTCGAAAATTAATCGAGATGCTGCTGCATATTCTCGGAAATGTGACAAGTGCCAGTGATTCGCCAAAATTCCTAGAGCACCTTCCACTGAGCTAACACAGATGGTCAGTCCGTGGCCATTTGCCATTTGGGGAATGGATCTCATTGGGCCATTACCGACTGCCAAATCAGGGATTAGATATGCTATTGTTGCAGTTGATTATTTTACTAAATGGGCTGAAGCTGAACCTTTGGCTACTATTACCTCTAAGAAAAGGATGAATTTTATGACTAAAAATATCATTTGCAGGTATGGTGTGCCGCAGAAAATAATCACAGACAATGGTACTCAATTTGTAAGCAAGGAATTCCAGGACTTCTGTAAACAATTCAAAATCCAGAAGAGTTTTTCAGCAGCGGCCCATCCGCAGGTAAACGGGCAAGTGGAAGCAGTAAACAAAATCATCAAGTCAACCATCAAAAAGCAATTGGAAAAAGCAAAAGGTGGTTGGGTCGATAAGCTACCACTGGCACTATGGGCATACAGAACTACTCATAAAACTGCAACTGGGCACACTCCATTCTCATTAGCATATGGATCAAAAGCAATGATTCCAGTAGAGACGAAAGTCCCTTCACATAGAAGAATTCACTTCGATCAAGCTAAAAATGAAAAACTTCAACTTTAAGCAATTGACCTCCTTGATGAAAAAAGAGAAGAGGTTAAGCTCAGAGTTGCGTCTCATCAGCAAAAAATAGCCAGGCATTTCGACTCCAAAGTCCGCCATCGCAGCTTTGAAATTGGGGATTTAGTCTTGAAAAGAATTATGACAGCAACAGGAGTGTTCGGGCCAAACTGGGAGGGCCATATGTCATAGGCAACAAACTTCTTGATGGCACATTCAAACTCATAACTGTTGAAGGAGATTCAATCCCGAGAGCCTAGAACAGCAATCACTTGCGTCCATATTTTACTTAAAAGCTTTACTGAAATGTTGTAAAAGAATTATGAATGTATGATTCTTGTATTGAAAGCTCATGTAAAACCAGTGCGAGTGAATAATGAGAACTATAAAGTGGATGTAGGCCCGACTTTTGGCCGAACCACTATAAATCTTGTGTTCTTTACTGTTACAAGCCGCTTATTTTATTTCGATAGGTAAAGTACTTCGAATATATTGCTGAAATCGATTTAAATTCGCAGGCAATTCTAAAAAAAACGCAGACTTACCCGTCGCAGTGTCAAGCAATTGCAATCCTTGGCATCACTCAAAAGCAAGCAAGCTTTAAGCAGCAAAGGACTTTAGGGCCGAAATCCTATATAGGAAGTACTTTAAGCAAACAATGGTTCCGCTGGAGTGCATTCCTTTGAGAAAGTACTTTAAGCAAACCATTGTTCCGCCGGAATACATTCCTTTGGATAAAGCAACCCAATAATAAAATGACGCATGCTTAAAGATGGTACCAAGAGATTACCAATATGGACAACCAGCAAAAAGAAATGGGCAAGCTGACCAGCACCAACAAAAGACCTCTTCGGAGGCCCACGTTTCACCAAGATTGAAATAAAACTTCCAAGTGTTGGAACGTGGAAAAGCCCTCTTCAGAAGCACAACTCTTCGGAGGATAAAGACCCCTGACGGCTCAAGCCGTAAAATGAGAGTTTTCTTCCTCTATGGGTGAGACCATCGGTGGCGCACCTTCCCTATGGGAAGGCGAGGCGCTTGTTTACTAGCTGAGACAGTTTGTGCAACGAACGTCCAAGTAACTTGTGTTCGCCCTAGGAGTCCATAAGACGACCAGAGGCACCTTCTTCCCCGCGGGGAGGCAAGGTACTTGTTCACTGGTTGAGATAGTTTGCACAACGAACGTCCAAGTAACTTGTGACCGCCCCGTAAATCCATCCAACCATGAGAGAGTAACTCCTAGGCAGTAGCCCGACTCAGAGGCACACGTTTCACCGAGATTGAAATAAAACTTCCAAGTGTTGAAGCGTGAAAAAGCCCTCTTCGGAGGCCCATTTCACCAGGAGCTGAAGTGTAAGAGTCGCTCTTCGGAGGTCCACTTCACCAGGAGCTGAAATGATAAAAAGACCTCTTCGGAGGCACACGTTTCACCGAGATTGAAATAAAACTTCCAAGTGCTGGAATGTGGAAAGCCCTCTTCGGAGGTCCATTTCACCAGGAGCTGAAGTGTTAGAGTCGCTCTTCGGAGGTCCACTTCACCAGGAGCTGAAATGATAAAAAGACCTCTTTGGAAGCCCACGTTTCACCGAGATTGAAATAAAACTTCCAAGTGTTGAAACGTGAAAAGGCTCTCTTCAGAGGCATAACTCTTTGGAGGTACACATTTCACCAAGATTGAAATAAAACTTCCAAGTGTTGAAACGTGAAAAATCCCTCCTCAGAGGTGCAACTTTCTAAAGAAGCATTTCATCAGAAATGCGAAAAAAAGAAGAGAAAGTCCTCTTTAAAGCTACACTTTAGCTCTTGAAGGAAGATCGGTTCATCTATATATTTTTTTTAAAAAGAGAGAGGCCCTTCCTACAAAGACTAGAGTGTTCTTCGGAGGCCCGCTCTACTACATAGGAGAATTCACTTTGTAATATATATATATATATATATATATATATATATGTAAAGAAAAAAAAGTGATATTTCCGAAGGGTAGGGCGTGAGGACTCATATGAAACGGGGAGAACTCTATTTCAAGCAGAAGGAGTATTCCTCTAAGAACGGAATAAGTATTCTCCAAAAAGAGAAAAGAGTACAAGTCCCCTCGAAATTGAAAGTATTGCAACAAGCTTATGGTATGGGGGCAACAAAACATGGTATAGCTACATTGGCAAAAGTAATGCTCAAACAACATACCATAAGCCCACTGCAATATTATATAAAGAAACTTGTACAAAAATAAAAAATAGATGCATTCTCAAATTCAAACAAGAAGTTTGTACAAATAAAGGATCATTTTATTCAGTTCTATTGCAATTTCTTACAGATACAAGTTTCGAAATAAAGAAAGCGGGGGCCATTACCCGCACAATCCCCGACCAGTACGTGCAAAAAACAAAAAGCTAAAAACTGGAATCTTCATTTCTTCTTGCCACCTTTGGACCCTTCACCCGGCCGTATGGTTAGCTTTTTGGATCGATCTTTACGCATGAGGGAAGAGGGAGAGGGAGGTACAACTGGTTCAACTTCCGGTTCCTCTTCAGTAGCAATGATGCTCTTCCTCCTCTTCTTTGATATTCCGCGCTTCTTTTTCCTCTTTGAAGAAGATTCACTTCCTAGAGTAACAAGTTTAGACAAAGTTATGTCATCAGAAGGAGTCCGCTCCGGAGATATCTCACCTCCCTCAAGTCCTTCGTCCTTTTGCTCTTGCGAAACTGGTGGGTCATCCAAGCCCCGAAGGGCACCTATTATTTCTTCATGTGATCCCAGATGAGGGGTAGGAGTGATTGAGGGAGGCAGAGGAACGGTAACTGGAGGTGAAGAAGTTTGAATGACGCTCGGCGCTTTCTCTACAAAGGAAAAGTTAAAAGTGTCAGTAATTCCCGCAAAAAGAGGAGACAACGGCTCGTCGAGATTCAAGAAATAATCAAGAAGCTCGTCAAATCTGTAAGAAACTAGCAAGTTGTCCCCCTGAGCATTATTAGGGTTACCTGGAGAAGTTGGTGGTATCACTTCAACTTCGTAGTCTAGAGCTTCAGCACTCTCTTGTGGCTCATCTACGGCTTGTGTAATTATGGCTCCGGTATAACCTTTAGTAGGAATCGGTGTATGAGAGCTAGAACCAGCAATGTCAACATCGACTGAAGTTGAAGGAGGGACAGGGGCAGTCAAAGTTGTTTCTTTTTCTTGATGCTCTTCCCCTATCATTTCAACTCGTGGTCCATCAAGTTGCTCCTTCCCTCTAGCAAGAGCTGTGCGAGCTTCGAAGTCTAAATAGTGCGCCTCTAGCTCCTCTTCAGTGTACCCGGTGCCTTTAAACATATCAAGCGCGGCTTCCCATACTTCAGCTAGTGTAACCTCATATTTGGGACCCAGAAATGCAAGACTGCCACGCCCTAACAAACTTTGCAAATAGAATTCAAATAATGTCAAGCCGATGTCAGCTTTGGTAGCTTCACGAGCTTCTTCAGCTGCAATTCTACCAGCAATAGCCTCATCTCGCTCTCTTTCAACATTAGATAGTTGAGCTTTCAATTTTTCAATTTTTGCAACCTGAAAGTTAGTTTGCCCTCGTAACTGAGTAATATCAGTACGGTAGCCCTCTACAATTTGCTCCAGCCCATCAGCCTTGGCCTCGGCATCCCTTTGCGCAGCATGAGCATCCCGCACCTGCTGCTGGAGCACACTCTCCCATTGAGAATAAGAAGTGGAGGAAGTGGCAAGCTCCTCTTTGAGTTTCCCAACTTCCGCTTCAAGTTTTTCATTATAATCAGCAATGCTCCTCATTTCTGCATCATGCTGCTTAAGGGTCTTTTGCCATTCGGTTTTGTCATTCTCCATGGTCAGCATAGCTTCGAGATTGGCCCGATTCACCCTTTGGAGCTCATCAACAAGTTTTTGCCAATTTGACATCCTCTCAATGTCAATCCTGACGGCATCAAGGTTCCGTAACATGGCATTTTTATCTATGGGAACAAGGTCAAGGTCGAAGCGAACTCCTTTTAAGCACCAATTTGGAAATCGGCTTTGGAGAGTGGCTGGACCTGGTCCAACTTGGTAAGAAGGCCTGTTGATAATTGCCTGGATATCAGTACAGGAAGGGGCAGGAACTGAGAAGAAGTAGGAGCAGTAATCTTTTCAGAAGTTGCAGGCATTGGTTCCTCACTGACTTTAGCCCGTTTACTCGGGTCATCAGTTATGTGACTCTTCCCTCTATCATCGTGAGATTTGCGTTTGTGGGAGTCGCCCTCTTTGTGGGAAGAATCGTATCGGTCATCCGGTCTTCCATAACGTTCTTCATGGGCACGTCTCTCCCGAGCCTTCCGAGCGGCCCTCTCTTCATCAGTCTCTCTGTGAACAGGAAGATAGTGCTTATAGTCATACTAGCCGCGTCTCCCGTATCGCTGGAAGTCATCATAATACGAGCCGCCTCGCTTCATTGAAGAACTTGAAATTGGAAATGGCACAACTTTAGAATTTTTTGAAAGTGTGAAAAGCTAAGTTTGTAAGATGTCAAAGAATCCTAGTCATATTGGATGTGTAAACTACACGCGCTGAACCACGAACCGCTCGACAGTCGAGGGGTAACAACAGGTTTTATAGCTAACGGCAATTCTTCGGATGAGGGGGTCTGTTTAAGGGCAGAAGTTGCTTCAACTGTCGGAGAGATAACTTTGGTAACAGAAGGGTCATCTTTGAAGAGATCTTGAGAGGTGATCATTGTGTCGCTCAAATCTTTGAAGATGTCATCACCGCCATGCTTAGCGGAGCTCCCTCCATCAACTCCTTTCTCAACGTTCTTCCCGGATTGAAGAAGAGGTTCCTCTTCTTCAATGATTGGGGCAAGTGCAGGCTTATCGGAGGGCCCCGTAGCGTCTTTCGGAGTCGAACATTTCACTAGCGAGGCCTCAATGGTAGTTTCTCCCTGCACAGGCTCTTTAGCAGGAGGTGGGGCATCTGGAGTTTTAGCCAAAGAATCTGGGGCTTCGTGAGGATGCGTAGAGCGAGAAGTATGTAGAAGCCCGTATTGATGCAAAAATTCATCCCTCAACAAAAAACTTGACGCTTCTCTCTTCTACGGCCACGGAACTCAATCTATCAAAAGTCTGCTTATGGACCGGATCTCTAGAGGGGAGAGGAAGTGCTGAAAAGAGCAAAGAATGAAATTACCAATTGGTAATTCGGATCTCGAGAAAGCTTGAAAATGGAGAAAATGGAAACAGGTAATCTTACTTCCTACTCTCCAGACGGCATAAAACCCTGGGGGGCGGCGAGCAAAGAAAAATTGGTTCAAAAATCCATGAACGCTTTCGGTAAGATCAGAAATAAGTTTGCGGTTTCTAGCACTCCTCACAATTATAAGGGAAGGATGATCTTTACTCTTTGCAAACGAGCATAAGTAACGAATTCCTTAAAACTTGGCAAGTGATCAAAAGATCTTCTAAACAAAACACACAACCCCATCAACATGGCGTAGCCATTAGGATGAAGTTGGGACGGAGAGATTGATAACCGAAGGAGAAGAATTCGAAGAATATCATTAAAAGGAGGGATCGCCCCGCTTAAGCACATTTGACGATTGATTGCAATAAAACCATGGGGAGGATTGTCGGCAGTATCACTTGGCCCAGGGAGTAGGACATCACTTTCAGTAAAACCAAATTGAGTACGCAGCTGACTAAATGCTCTCGAAGTTAGAATAGTTGAGGTTCTCTCTGGAGGGTTCTCTATAGGAAGAGCTGTCGGAAAATTTTCTTCCTCTTGAGCTGCCATTTCTTCTTGATGGGAAGTCATTCTACATAAACAACTGGATATTCAAACATCAAGGTGCATGTTTCCTAAAATATGTGAGGTGTTGTATAAAATTAACAAAACAATAAACGAATATAACTGGAATGAAAACTAGCAAGCATTTGTTAGTTATGAAAACCAGGGACTATTGTTTTAAGCCTAAATATGCAAGTATAATGTTGATGCAGACAAATCAGTTCAAATTGTTAATACTTTGCATTGGTATTTAACTTTAGTTGATTGATTCACAAGAATTTCATGCAATGTAATTAAGTTGCTTATCTCGTCTCGACTAATCTGTCATTTGATGTGGGCAGTCAATGGCAGTATTTTCGCCTTGGTTTTCTTTGTTTGTTATTGTCAACAGGTTGGCAGCTTATAAGTTAATGCGGTCTGTAAAATAATACAATGAGATTCAAGCAAATTTAAAGTTGGGGCAGTTCAAAATTTAGGCAACTTAGTTCGGCAGTTCAAGTCAAATACTCAAAGTGGGTCTATGCTCCTAAATGTCAACACGTCCAAAGCTTAAGTATTAACTCGGTTACGATTTAAAGTCTTTCGCGAGATAAGGCTAGGTCGGTAGCGGGTCGGAGTCTAAGTAGTTTAATTCGGCAACTCAGTCCTTTAGGTCGCAAGGGAGAGATAAGAAGGCAAGCTCCGACTCAAAAGGTAGGAAGTTCTCCAAGTATTAACTCGGTCACGATTCAGGCCTTAAAGTTTAGATCGGCAAGTTTCCTTCAAGCATTATCTCAGCCATGACTTAAGGTCACTTAAGAGCCCGGTCGGCCAAAGACTAAGCCACCCAAATTCACTAACTCGCTCCTGAACCAACATCCCACGGCATTCAACCAGTTAACCCAATAACCATTCCATCAACAGCCGCCTTCATTCATGCCAACCAATCACCCAATAATGTGATTCAAAATTGTCACAAATTCGATGCCATGCCATCAGAGATCATCTAGCTTGAGGTAATAAACTGCCTTCGTTGTATCAATGATCACCTCTAGCAACCTACGCCTTGCCGATTATAAGTATGATGGATTTTGTGATGGGACGTCGTGCAAAGGAACGATTCGAGTTCGAGCAACAAGGTTTACGAATCGACAGTGACCTACAGTCGGAAGAAGAATGAGGTTACCTACGCGATCAACGGTAGAGATTATCGATGAATGTTTGGAATAGAATCGCCTTTAAGAATTTGAGGATGCTTCAATGGCGGAATCAAGCAGGAAAACAAGTGACGAAGAAGAAGAAGGAATGCCAACTTATACTCCACAGTGGAACACTTGGGGCGGTGTACGCGGTATAACTGTTAGGTCGCACACGACCTACCAACCTAAGAAGGGACGGGTTAAGGGCAATCGAAGCACACGACCTAATCCTTAGGCGCATACTTCGAGGGGCAAATGTTAACCACACCTCGGTGATGACTCGCCGACCTAGTAACTTATCATGAAAACCGACCTAACTGAGTTGGGCATAAGAGGCATGCCGACCTAACCTCTTAAGAAGCATGCCGACTTAATGCTCAGAAGACGGTTCCGACTCAGCATGTGTACCGACCTATCTACCCATATTAGTGGCCGACCTAAATGTCGAAAGTAAATCAGTTTACACTTGAGTCGGAACCTCGGTAACTCGGCGATGACCTAGGGGATAATGGAGAAGGAGGTGTTAAAACTTAACACATAGCACTTTAACTCAGCAACGACCTAGGACTTGAGATTTGAAGCCAGGAGAACATGCGCCTCCCATTTAAACCGTAGGCCATGCATAGGTGGAAAAGAGCGACCTACGACCTAGCCTAACCCGGAGCCGACTCACGATCCAACTCATGTCGGCCGCTGCTTACAACTTGACACCAAGAATCCCTATAAATACACGACTATCTCCAACTTTGAAGGGACCTTTTTTTTGGATGATATTTTTTCAAGACATTGAAACTCCACTATCTTCAAAGCAATCTACACTCCATCACTTCAAGCACACGCAAGACGCTTAGATCAACTTCGCATAGGAATTCAACACATTCAATCATGAATTCGAAGAACCTTGTCACATCGAAGTTTTCCTTAGCTACTTGTTTCTTTTTGAATTGAATTAGATTGTAATTGAAGGAGATTGTAATAAGTTGTAATCCGATCAGCAATAAAAAGGATTGAAGTGGACGTAGGCTTGATCATAAGCCGAACCACTATAAACTCTGTGCTCATTTACTGCATTTTCTGTTACTTACTGTTATTTCTTGATACCCGTATTCACGGGTGGTGCTTTCACATCGTTTCTACACACACCGAGGTGTTAGCGTCAGATTTTCACGTAAACAGTAATCGACAGATATAGCATTTTTTTTGTAAATTGCTATTATTGATTATTATATTTTTTCCGTTGCGAATGTGAGGTATTTGGTATTTCTGTTCTTCTTCTTCTATCTCTTTCTTCTTTTCATAACTACCCGGAATTTTCGGGTTTGAAAATTCCGAGTTGTTACTTTTATATGTTGAGTTTTGCCAAATTTTAATTAATAATTCGGTATTTTGAATTATTCAAGTCGGACATGTATGCTTTTATTGTCGATTTGAATGGTCCAAAATAGCGGGTCGTTATAGTCGCCCTCCACAATTCTCTAGTTGAACGATTTAGGCAAAAATAGAAGGATCGAGTAGAAATCGAGGAGGCAAATTCCAACATTTCTAGCCATTGTTTTATAAACGGCGGCTAGCAGATAATAGATAGGGTAGGGCGTTTGTATGCGTATATATATGTGGATGTATTATTTTATTATTTCCAATTTTTACATGCTTTTTCAAACGATCTCCAAATGAAAAGTGCCGCCTGGCATTTATAATGTTTTACCCATCTTCCAAACATAATGGAACATGTTTCGAGGCCTAATTCGATCGTATGGAGATGATATCTTTTTGGACCCAATTATTATATTGAATTTTCGATATCAATTTCAACGCATTTTTATCTCGTAGACGACTACTCCAAATGCTACAAAATTTGAAATTCGATAATAATACACTATTATGGATCGAATGGAACTAGTTGCGTCGAATTCCGAGACTGTGCCTCGGATCGTTATTTTAACGTCTCGCTTATAATATAAAATTTCCAATTTCTAATTATTCACTCTTAAATCTAATTTTAAATGTTAGAAATCTTCATTATTGTTTAAATGAAATTTATATCAACTTTCGATATCATTTTCATTCACATTAAATTCAAATTTTGATTATTCCAATAATTTCCAATATTTAATCTTAAAACAATTTAATTATCCAATAAATCAATATAGTTGTAATATAAGTTATTGAACTTGTAAAATTTAACTTTTAATGTTTGTGTCAAAATTGGGCACAACACTCTTCGGGAGTCGTTGAAGAGATAATACTCAAGAATGTAAATTCAAAACAGATATTATCTAGCAAAAACTCCGATCAACAGTAAAATAAATGCGTAGACAAGCGATTTATAGTGGTTCGGCGTGTTGCCTACGTCCACTGTGAAGCGTTTTGATGTTTTATTGATTCTCTTTCAATGATTACAAGTTGTTACAGCGATCAACAGCAAATTACAACTAGAAATTCGAAATCAACAATCAAGTTATGATATAGGATGATGGAGATCTTGATCCGGCAGAGTCTAGGCGTCTCAGAGTCAGAAGATCCTTTTTCTGTTTTCCCTGGGGCTCTATTTATAGGCGTAGGCTGCTGATATTTCGCTGAAAACTCGGGAGACCACGTCTGGCACGTGAGGGGGCCCACATGCACGGTCTCAGGAAGTTTGGGCCCACTTTGGCATCGGTTCGAACTCCATTCGAACCGATCAAGAATCCATCCAATCGAGGTGATATTTGGCGTGGACGTTCTTCAACATGTACGCAAGCTTCAGTGAAAATTTAGTGGCATTTGGATCAATAGGTTAGGAGATATCTTGGATTCGAAATTGGGTTTTTGGCATAGCTGTCTGGTTCGAACCCATGTATTCGAAACGATGGTTTCGAATCCATCATGGCACGTGGCTTCGTGGTGACGTGGAGCGTAGACTTCGAATCGATCCGGACTTCACTCCGTGTTGACCGCTTCGACTCCATGTATCTCGGCGCATTCGAACCGATGGAAGACACATCATCGTGGTTGGTTGACCTAGTGGGTTCGAACGAAGTTACACAGGATGGGTTCGAAGATGGCATCACAGATGGGTTCGAAGAAGGCCTCTGTGATGGGTTTGAAGCATGGCTTCGGTGATGGGTTCGAACTTGTGTTCCTTGGATGCACATGAGCTCTGCAACCCCTCCATGGATACGAGGCACATGGATTCGAATACGATGGAGTCGATGGTAATGGAGTCGAAGGTGAGGCGCTTTGGTGGTTTCGAAACTGATGGGTTCGATGTCCTTCGGTTCGAAGGTGATGGTCTCGAGTGGTGCACGATGATGGGTTCGAATACACCCATCATGGTGGGTTCGAAACCAGCATGTCCCCTCCAAGTTGAACCGATCATAGCTTGAGCATGCGAACTCGGATTGACTTGAAATTTGAAATGCTGACTCCTGTGGTTTTTCTTGCCGTGTCCTATCAATTGTAGCTCAATCTGGACTCGGATAAAATTCAGTGATATCCATGGCGAAAGGAAGTACGATCAACCTCTGAGGCGAACTGTCCTTCGCTTTCGATCAATCTTTTGGTATCGCCGCTTTGCCAAAAAGCGGGATAACATTTTGCCCCCCAAAGTACGTCTTGTGGGAACATGACGTGCTTTGAATAGCTGCAATCTCTCTCTGAACAATCATTGCTCTCTTTTTTGTCGAAACTCGTATGTTGTACTGCTGTAACCTTGCGCTGATATGATTGATTGCTGTATAATAGTGCTTAGCCGTTGGCTGTCGCATTTGTAACAGGATGAGTGTTTGATCCCTGTGAATATTCAAAATCGAACGTTAGTCCAACATGTATGCGCATATGTTAATTTGACCCTTGTTAACGTCGTGCGTCCACGAGTTGTTGTCAGTTTGGTTTGCTATAGAATTTCGTATTGATTCTCTCCTGAACCAACTTTGAAATTTGAATTGAGACAACGCTTGGTGGTTGTTTTGAAAGGTTCCTTCGTATCGATCCTCTCCTGAACCGATGTAGAAGGTTAAAGGAATCGAATTTGTATTGCGCGAGCGTAATGTTTCGAACCGATGCATTCGAGCATTGATGGGTTCGAAATCCACGTTTGTATGGACGCGGTATGCTTGCTGCTATGATGGATTCGAAATTGACATTCGAACCAGTCTGAAAGGATGGAGTACACTTGTGTAGTGATGGGTTCGAAATTGACATTCGAACCGATGTGAAGGGATGGTTTCGAGACTTTTGTTCGTGGCAGTGGTCTGTGTGCTTTACACGATGGAGCCTCAAACGTATGGGTTCGAAAGTGGATTTCGAACTGGTTCTGCATTCTGACCTGTTGTAATCGGTCAAGTCCACCGTCACGCGAATCGACCCAGTCATCTCCAACTCCCCATATAAATAGCAAAGACCACGGCATTCTTTCACTTTTTACTTTTACTGTTGCCTGCTTTTTACTGTGCTCTTCATCGTTTCAGAGCTCCAAAAGAGAAAACACAGTGTCGCTCTTTCGAACCATTCAAGATCCGAATCTTCAATTCCTTGAATTCATCATCCAAACTAGGTAATTAGCCTCGGATTCGAACGGCGAAGTTATTTCGAACCCATTTCTTTTTATCGATTGCGTAGCTTCGAGATTGGCAAAACCAGATCTGGTTTGGGAGGGATTCGAACCGATGCGTGGGCTCGAGTTCGAATCGATGACGGTGGCGTCTTTTCACTGGATTTCGAATCGATCCTTGGAATGTCCTTGTTGGGATGTGTAGTTCGCACCGATCAAGGGATTCGAGGGGTCCATTCGAACCGATGGGTTCGAACCCATAGGCTATCGTTTCGAAGTCCACAACTTCGTATCGATACGAAGTGGATCGTTTCGAACGTGAATGATGCGGAGTTGAGGTTTTCTCATCGGTTCGAACTTGTCATCTGTTTATCGGTTCGAAGCGCGTCAGGATGGGTTCGAACGCAAGGGTTCAAAGCGACGTTAGGATGGGTTCGAATGCATGGGATGTTCGGTTGGGTTCGAACGAAGTCCTGGTGATGGTTTCGAACCCTACATGATGGATACCAAAATTTGAAATTCTCCAAGCATAACTCCGACGAGCTTCATTCATGCATACTTGGACTTGAATATTGAACTGCATTCATAACTACCTTTTGAAGCTCGTCGATGGAACTATAACAACTTCTATCCGAACCAACTTCCATCATGGAAACGGATTAGTGATGACGGTCAGCGATGACGGTCATTACAGCCGGACTCCGTAGCTTTGTGGCTTGCATGTTTCTTTAACTCTGCAACATTTATTCAAGTAATGCATGTCACTGCACAACATACACTCATACACGTTACACTGGGGAATGCACGGGTTTTTGTCGTCTAATGATGGTTTCTCGTGAGTTAGCTAGTTATGGAACCGTCAAGTTCACAGCAGCAGGAGACTCAAGTTACAGTCTCTCTGAGGCTAGAGATTCTGGATGTTGATCCTGAGATTATTGGTCCAGCCCCGGATGAACTTCCCGATGCATCATTCATTGACAATCCATCAGATTCCGTTCCATCCAATATCTCTGAAGACATGCCGGGGAGAATATGTTTGAGACACGGCCTGTCGCTGGATGATGTGCTACTGCCGGGGCCAAATGATAGACCGCATAATCCCCCAGAGGGATATACAGCATTTAACCGCCACGCGTGCGCGGCCGGGACACTTCCTCCATTCAACGAGTACATAAGGGAAGTATTGTCGTTCTTGAGGATCGCCCCATCTCAGTTGCACCCGAACGGATATGCGTCGATCAATAGCTTGTTCATTGCATTTATGGAATATCTCCATCGACCACCGCTCCCAATTGAGATCAGATACTTGTTCAATTTCAAAAGTCGGGGTGATTACCCCTCCTTCACATTCCTGGAAGCGGTGAGAAATTGCCAAGTGGTTACCGGGTCTTGGACCAAGTTGAGCTACTATAGGACAGAATGGTTTTATGTCAGATGTCCTCCTGGATTCGCCCGACGATGGCTATTCAGACGTGAGTATAGTTGAGTTCGCAAATAATTATTATGGTAATTGCAGCCGAAGTGGAACTTATATTTTATTCTTTTTTGCAGCGGTGATCTAGCGACCTGAGGGCGAGCACTTTAGGGAGATGGTGCGAGTGCTTCGAGAAGTCCCGGGTGGAGATAGGGATATCGACGTGTTATTGACGGATAGGAATCTCCGGGCCTGCGGTTTGATCGAACAAGGGCAGAGCATAAGCTTTGAGGTGGCACTAAGGGTCGTCTCGAAAAAAAGAGTCAAACACAAGAAACCCGGAGTTACTATAACTGAGGAAGCTGACTCTGAAAGAACCCACACCGATGATGAGCCGCTGACCAGGCCTACGGATGCAGTTCCGGATGTCACGGAGCAGAGAAAAGGCAAGGCTGCCACGGTTAAGTCAAGTAAGAAGGGGAGATGGAAATCGGTTGTCACGGCCCGTTCTGCTCCCGGAGTTAGAATCTCGGAGATGTCTCCTCCGAGAACCGAAAATCTTTTTGAAGGGCTTGCCGATCTTCCAATCCCGGACGATGTGTCTTTTCAACATAATGCCGGGTTGGAGGAATTCCATCGCACTCTAGAATTGAACGAGCCTCTAATTACTAGCGAGGTCGACACTTCTGGTTGGTCGGGGGGAATGCATATTCATACACATTTCACGACACTGCATAACCTTTGACTGAAAACTATCTGTCTTGAAAGGTGATTAATTCTATTTTATTTTGCTTCGCAGATATCATGTCTAAGCGAGGTTCAATGCTTGGGAGTCTTCGACACGCCCGCAAGCCTTCATATTACGATTCGCGCAGACGAGAAGGGGATAGAGGTTATGATCAGGGGCGCCCTGGGTATTATGACCAGGGACGCTCTGGGTATTCTAGTCACGAGAGATACGATACGGACAGAGGCTATAAGCGCCGATCGCGATCGCGTACTCCTCCTCCTTCCAGAGATCCCGTATAACCTCCTGCTCATGTCCCTCATCCTTCCGAGTCTTATCGATATACATCGGTTTCTCAATCTTCCCGATCTGAGGCGATGACCACGATAGTCGCAGAGCAGCCTCCTACTGAACTCTCGTGGGAATGGGCAATTAGACTTGCGCAACTAAAGAGAGAGTTCCCGAATATTTGCTTCGATAACTACGTCTTTCCTCCGAACCTGAAAAGAGTCCCGCCGGAGGCTGAGCGGTTAGCGCTCGACTATGTGCATGACTTCTACACCCAATACAAGGCGTGGTATAGGGCGGCCGATAAAGCATCCGCGTTGGCCTTCGAACGAGCGGCCACCATTGAAATGCTCCAAACCGAGATGGCTCAAAAAGACCGTATCATACAAGTGCTGAATACCGAGGCTGAATCGTCTCGAAAATCAGAGATGGAGGCTCTTACAAAGGCCGATGAAGCTCAAGCAGCCATGGATAGAATGAAAAAGGAACACTATGTTACGGTGGAAGACATGGGCCACCGGAACACCGTCGTCACTGCTGAGCGGGATGCGGCGTTAAAAGAACTTAATGAGCTGAAGGCTAAATTTGCCGAAATTATTAAAGATAGAGATGACGCGCATAACACGGCGCAAGAAGCCTGCGAGCAAGCCGTAGTGCTTCGTACTGAAAGAGATGTGGCTGTGGCCAAAGTTCAGGCGGTCGAAGCAGAGGTGGAGGAGAAGGTTCAGAATGCAGAGGCCAGGCTAGAGGCCGATATCGAAGATTTGCTCATAACTTACAACGCCAATGTGTTGAAGCACAGAAACTTGGCCTGGCTTCAAGATTATCCAGTTCACCTTTGTAGCGCCTGGGACCGATTGGTTGAGTAGGAAGAGGAAGCGCACCCAGGTGAGGCAGTCGATCGATTCGAACTTGAGAATCGGCTGCTCACAGACGATGAGAAAAAGGTTCTTCATGACGCTATCATCGCTCATGAGAAGGAAATGATCGGTGGTCATTCCCTGGAAGTCGGAGAGGGGTCAGGCGTTGAGCACCATTCTGCTGTCACTGAAGTCACCACACCATCTTCGTCGATGCCTGTATCTGTGGTCAGTTTGCAACCTGTTCCTGCTTACGACCCAGAACAACCGCGCTTATCTCCTATTCATGAGCGTACTTCCGAGGCGTTCAGCCGTCTGCAAGCCAAACCGGGGAAGGTATTCCGAAGTTATCTCAAGCGTTGTCTGAATAGAGTGTTCGTTTTGTAGCAGTTTTTAATAACTTCTTATTTTTTGCCTAGTGACTGGAGTTGCGCCGACTGTTGTGGCTCAAGAATCAAGTAGAGGAGATAAGGCCTTCGCTACAGAGACTACTGTTGTAACCGCGGTATCTGCTGAGACGACGCAGGGGGGATCCCTGTCTGCTGACGAACAAATGGTGAGCGAACTGCTCGGTGAGTAGGGTGGTTCTTTCTCTGACTTGCCATTGATCATCGTTAGTAGCCTCCCGCCGTCCTCAAGTTCTTCGATGCAGGCCGTAGATGCCCCCAGCCAAGCCCATGCGACCCGCGATGAGGAGATTTTGGCTGAGATCAATGCCGAAATAGAGGCTGCGGGGCAGAGCGGTGACGTTAGCGGTAGTTTGGCGGCACAGAGCCCGGCACCTGCTGGGGTAGTGTCATCGGGCGGCACTATCCCGTCTTCTGCCATGGATCCAGTCCCCCCTACCCCTCCGGTGGGAAGCCTCCATGCAGATTCAAGCTCCGAGGAGGATATTGACATCGTGCCTCCAGCCGAAGAGCCACCGCCGGAGAGGTGACATTCAAAACGAAGAATTTCTGTCCCTAGTGACACTGATGATGTACCACTAGTAAGAAGGACGAAAAAGAAGAAATAAATCGGCTTCTCAAGTAGATGTTTTGGTAGATAGGTACTTGTCTCCGTTTTTTTGTCAGTAGGTCGTGTATAGATGCAGGTTCGGCCCCTGCTAGTAGGCATTCTTTTTTGGAAGAACTTATCTGCGTGTAAGTCCTTGTTTTAAGTTAGTTGAAATAAAATTTCATTTCTTTGTTTCAACTCTTATTTCATTTGTGCTTAAGTACTTGCAGTGTCTTGTTTTCGGTCCGGTGTACTTGTGGTGTTTTTATCGTTTAAGTAGAGTTCGTCTCATTTTCCAAGTCTGAAGATCTTGGTCACACGTTGTGATCGATGAATGAGTTGAACTTCGGACGTTGTATCACTTCGGTTAGTAATTAATATTTAGCTTTCGTGCCCCCCGGTTTTGGTGAACAACACTTGTATTTATGATGGTTGATCGCACTTGTTGCAAGTCTTGAGCACACGTCCGCCTTCCGGGGACTTAGAATAATTTGAGATCGATAATCTGGTTTGCGTTCCAGGAGTTCGAGTGTTATTGATGCTTGTAACGTGGTTCGCGCTCCGGGAACTTGGGAATGATGTTCACATTCCAACTTGCATTCTACTAACTCGGAGTTAGTATTAACACTTTAGTTCGCACTACGGGAACTTTGACTTGGTGTTTGTGCTCCAATTCACACGCCGGGAACTTGGATAAAACATGTATGTTTGGGTTCGTACTTCAGGAACCCGGAATTGACGTTTATACTCCAACTCGCACTTCGGGAATATGGAGTTTGCACGGATGCTTCGGTTCACGCTCCGGGAACCCGTAACTTATGTTCATACCCCAATTCATGTTTTGGGGATCATGGAGTTGGTGTTGATACTTCGGTTCGCACTCCGGGAACTTTGAATTGATGTTTATACTCCAATTCACACTCTGGGAATTTGGAGTACGCATTGATGGGTTGGTTCGCGCGGTGGGAACGGATTATTAAATGTTTATACTCCAATTCGCGCTGTGGGAATTTGGAGCCCGTTCGCGCTCCGGGAACGAATTGTTAAGTGTTTATACTCCAATTCCCGCTCTGGGAATTTGGAGTCCGTTCGCGCTCTGGGAACGAATTGTTAAGTGTTTATACTCCAATTCGCGCTCTGGGAATGCGGAGCCCGTTCGCCCTCTGGGAACGAATTGTTAAGTGTTTATACTCCAATTCGCGCTCTGGGAATTTGGAGCCCGTTCGCACTCTGGGAACGAATTATTGAATGTTTATACTCCAATTCGTGCTGTGGGACGTTGGAGTCCGTTCGCACTCCGGGAACGATTTGTTAAATGTTTATACTCCAATTCGCGCTGTGGGAAATTGGAGTCCGTTCGCACTCCGGGAACGAATTTTTAAGTGTTTATACTCCAATTCGCGCTCCGGGAATTTGGAGTCCGTTCGCACTCTGGGAACGAATTATTGAATGTTTATACTCCAATTCGCGCTGTGGGAAATTGGAGTCCGTTCGCACTCCGGGAACGAATTGTTAAATGTTTATACTCCAATTCGCGCTGTGGGAAGTTGGAGTCCGTTCGCACTCCGGGAACGAATTGTTAAATGTTTATACTTCAATTCGCGCTGTGGGAAATTGGAGTCCGTTCGCACTCCGGGAACGAATTGTTAAATGTTTATACTCCAATTCGTGCTCCGGGAATTTGGAGTCCGTTCGCACTCTGGGAACGAATTATTGAATGGACTGTCGTGTGGTGGTCCAGTTCAGCCTTCGATGCATTGGCTTGCCCCCGAGCTGGGGTTTCACTTAGTGAGTGGCCGGTTGTAACGCAGTCACTCGCTATTTGAATAAATTCCATTGTTCGATGGAACTTAGCTCTTCGTGTGTCGTGATTGTTGAATGTTGTATTCGGTGAATCACAGCTTTAGCTTGAAGAGATAGCATTTTATTTGCTGAAATGAGAAAATGTGGCAAAGACAGTGCCTTATTACAAATTCAAAATTCAGAACGTAAAAGAAATTGTAAAGTATTCATGGATTGAAGGAGCCTGTCATGTGTGACAGTGACGAGGTTCTTCGTCGTTCCAGGCTTCTGAATGAGTAGGCCCGCCACTGATGGCGTTTATCACTAACCTCCCACAGGAACAAGTCGAGTCCTCCTACCTCAGTCGATTGGGTTCATTGATCGGATTGGATGGGCCCGCATCTCTGGGCTGCGGTGTCCGCACAAACTGTTCCAGTTTCCTTTCCCTGACCAGTTTTTCAACAAGATCCTGTAAGTGACGACACTCGTTCGTATCGTGTCCGTAGCCTTCATGGAACCTGCAAAATTTTCCCGTCTGGGTTTGTCTCTCTGACGACGGTCTTGGAGCAGGTTTTTCATATTGAATCGCATTACGGGTCCGCAAATACAAGTCCTCCAAAAAAATATTCAAAGGAGTATAACTGTCGAACTTCGGATTTTTGCGTTGCGGACCGCGATTTTGATCTTGTTTTTTAAGTAGATTCACGCTCTCTCTTCGCCGAGCTTGTTTATTTTTAATGTTCAACTGAACTTTTCCGGAGCTCTCACCAGATTGTTTTATTGCAACATTGCTTTGGGTTCCTTCCGCATTTGGCCCTGCGTCAATTTGCTTCCTAGACTGTTTCGCGTCTTCCCGACTCAGGAATTGAGCTGCTTTGGCATGGAAACGGTCCAATGACGCAGGTGGTTTCCCAGCTAGCCAATTGTCAAATTCAGAATCGGGGTCGATCCCCTTAGTTAACGCCATAAGGATGGAGTTATCGTTCGGATTGCTAATCTCTGCACATGCAGTATGGAATCTTTCTAAGTAGTGTCTGAGTGTCTCTCCGGGGGCTTGTGTGACACTAGATAGAGTGTTGACGTCTTTCGGCCTTGCGACGTGCATGCGGAATTGCTCGACGAATTTTGTGGCCAGCTGGTCGAATGAGGAGATGGATCGAGGAGGCCATCGGGTGAACCACATGGTGGTGATGCCCCCCAAGGATATGGGGAAACTACGACACTTCACAGCGTCGTCGGCTCTGGCAGCAGTCATCGACCATTCATATTTTAGAATATGCTGGTTGGGATCGGAGTTTCCCTCATACATGGGCAGAGTGGGCATTCAGAACCGCTGTGGGGGTTCAGCATTAAGGATGTCGTCCGTAAAGGGAGTGTGGCTTCGGGAAACTCCCCAAACGTCGTTTGTGAATCCCTGACTCTCACGGATCATCTGACGTATCATAGTTGAAAGATCCGGCATTTGCGCCGGAGTATGGTCACGTTCCATACTTTGGGTTTGAACCGGATATCGTTGACGGTTCACATCTTGCCTTCTCGCCTCATAGTCCTCTGCGACGTACGGTTCAGAAGTACGGCCGCTATGACGACGGTTTAGGTCCGACTGGTCTTGAGCGTCGACCCTTGGTTCAGCCGCAACGCTAGTGGTGCGGTATTCTTCGGCGTGATGAGGAACGGCGCCTCCTCGGAAGGAGGGTCCAGTTTGGAAGCTGGCTAACGGACAACTCTTATTTGTCCAACGGTCAATGTTGGTTGGTTTCCGGCGAGTGGCATACGACTCCCACCTAACCGGGGTCGTGGAGGTCGGTTATGATAATAAGAAGATGAAGAACTTTCGCTGGAAGAGCGAGAAGCATGATCTCTCATGGATCTCTTTCGTTTTTGGCGATCCAGCTTGTTGATTAGCTCAGCGTTAGCGCGTAGCTGTTCTTCTAGTTGTCGCCGACTCTGGGTCAGCTCTTGGAGTAACAACTGCAATTCTTGTCGGGTAACCGGACCCGACGGTTCTGAGTGCCCAGCGGCATCTTGATTAGGTGGAGGTAGAGGGGCAGGATTCTGTCTATCCCGTCCTTCTTGATTGACGGCGTTCGAGGTGGTTCTTGTGCTAACCATCTTTACAGTTGAGTTCCTTTCCTAGACTTTATGCAAATCTGAATAGAAGGGAAAGAAGTTGGATTTAACGATCTGGATCTCTCTCTTAGATTTATTCAATCCGGTATCGATGACAGATCCAACGAGCAGGAGAAAATCTGGGTTTTCTCAGTGAAAGCACCAAAGTGTTTGTGTCAAAATTGGGCACAACACTCTTCGGGAGTCGTTGAAGAGATAATAGTCAAGAATGTAAATTCAAAACAGATATTATCTAACAAAAACTCCGATCAACAGTAAAATAAATGCGTAGACAAGCGATTTATAGTGGTTCGGCGTGTTGCCTACGTCCACTGTGAAGCGTTTTGATGTTTTATTGATTCCCTTTCAATGATTACAAGTTGTTACAGCGATCAACAGCAAATTACAACTGGAAATTCGAAATCAACAATCAAGTTATGATATAGGATGATCGAGATCTTGATCCGGCAGAGTCTAGGCGTCTCAGAGTCAGAAGATCTCTTTTCTGTTGGCCCTGGGGCTCTATTTATAGGCGTAGGCTGCTGATATTTCGCTGAAAACTCGGGAGACCACGTCTGGCACGTGAGGGGGCCCACATACACGGTCTCAGGAAGTTTGGACCCACTTTGGCATCGGTTCGAACTCCATTCGAACCGATCAAGAATCCATCCAATCGAGGTGAAATTTGGCGTGGACGTTCTTCAACATGTACGCAAGCTTCAGTGAAAATTTCGTGGCATTTGGATCAATAGGTTAGGAGATATCTTGGATTCGAAATTGGGTTTTTGGCATAGCTGTCTGGTTCGAACCCATGTATTCGAAACGATAGTTTCGAATCCATCATGGCACACTGCTTCGTGGTGACGTGGAGCGCAGACTTCGAATCGATCCGGACTTCACTCCGTGTTGACCGCTTCAACTCCATGTATCTCGACGCATTCGAACCGACGGAAGACACGTCATCGTGGTTGGTTGACCTAGTGGGTTCGAATGAAGTTACACAGGATGGGTTCGAAGATGGCATCACAGATGGGTTCGAAGAAGGTCTCTGTGATGGGTTCGAAGCATGGCTTCGGTGATGGGTTCGAACTTGTGTTCCTTGGATGCACATGAGCTCTGCAACCCCTCCATGGATACGAGGCACATGGATTCGAATACGATGGAGTCGAAGGTGAGGCGCTTTGGTGGTTTCGAAACTGATGGGTTCGATGTCCTTCGGTTCGAAGGTGATGGTCTCGAGTGGTGCACGATGACGGGTTCGAATACACCCATCATGGTGGGTTCGAAACCAGCATGTCCCCTCCAAGTTGAACCGATCATAGCTTGAGCATGCGAACTCGGATTGACTTGAAATTTGAAATGCTGACTCCTGTGGTTTTTCTTGCCGTTTCCTATCAATTGTAGCTCAATCTGGACTCGGATAAAATTCATTGATATCCATGGCGAAAGGAAGTACGATCAACCTCTGAGGCGAACTGTCCTTCGCTTTCGATCAATCTTTTGGTATCGCGGCTTTGCCAAAAAGTGGGATAACATTTAAAATGAATTCAAATTATAAAAGAACTATTTCCATTTTGTAGTCATTCAATATTCATTATTCAATTTCACTACTGATTTTACACATATTCAATGCATAGAATTTATTTCAATACTTGCTATCGTCGAATTCTTCGAAATTAACTATTTCAAAATTTTGTTCAAGTTCATATCTAATAAATTACATTCAAAACCATTAATTTTTTTAACCATTCTTATTCAATAATCACATTAAATTTAATAGTTTTAAACTAGCTAAAAATATGGGTCGTGGCAATCTCCCCCACTCAAAGCTTTTCGTCCTTGAAAAGGAACTAAGTAGAGAATTTTACATTTGATATATTTTATTCAAAACTATCAACTTATCAGACAAATAGATCTGTTCGTCGACGGAATTCTATCGGTTTAGAAAACCGTCAAACGAATTTAAATTTAAAAATAACCGCAAGCGCACAGTGTACAAACGTAGCACGTGGCGAATGCGGGTCGATCCGCAAGGAATTGATGATTTTAAAAATTCTACTCAATCAAATTAAACCAAAGTCGAGTGAAAGTTGAGCTAGAGAATAGTTAGAAATGTAAGAAACTAACAAAAACTAGAAAAAGAAAATGATAAAAATATAAGAGTTAAAAGAACAATTTAGAGATAAATCCACTCTCTAAATCATATAAATCAACAAAATGAAGTTATGGTCACTCTTTTCTTTTCATTAGTGTAATTAGTTGACGTGTTTATCATAAGTATGATATATTTGTGCTATTAATTAGCCCAATGTAAACCATCAAACTATAATACAACCACTAATACACATTTAACTCTCATGAAATATGACAACAAAGTTGAAATAAAAAATTATTTTAAGCATAGCCTATTAACTTTTGTTTAGAAATATAGGCTATCAAATTTCAATTTCAACATTCACTTCTTTGCCATAATCGTATTTAGATGAAGAGGCAATTTGTGTTATGTTTGTTTAAGCATAGCCTATTTGTTATGAACAACATAGACCATCAAATTCAAAGCTAAACAACATTGTTAAACCACTTCAAGTGTTTCCATTAAAGCACAAAAATAGAGTATAAACATCAAAATGTTGCATCTACATATTAGAGAGCTTCATTACCCCTAAATTGTAGGGATTAAGCTCTCATATTTGTTATCAAATCAACAAATGTAGAAAGCAACATGAAAGCAAAAAGAAAGGAAAATGAAAGCTAATGGAAAAGACAACTAATCTAATTGCATAAAGAAAAATCTACACTATTATATAAGAAAAGAAGAAGCATGTAAATAAAAGAGATCAACATTGCACAAAAGAAAAGAAAATTACATGAAATAAAATGGCTAAGTAGCCATGGAAAGAAAGAGAGCTTTGATTTATTTTATAAACTAAAACTAACTAACTAAGAGAGAGATGGCTACATGAAACATAAGGGGTATTTATACAAGTTAGAAACCCTAATGCATATTTTTGGGGAGTACCCAAAATGCCCTTGGAGGAAGTGTGGTGGCCAAGTTATCATTAGCTTTAATAGTCCCCCACTTAAATGTACATGAAACTTTAAATGACTTTTAGCATGTGCATTAGCCTTTAATTTGTACATTAGGTAGTAGGTAGGTGGGGTCCTCCATGACCTCCACTTTGAATTATTTCCATCTTCATTCCTTTATATTCATTATGCATGCATATTCCTTCATGAAACCACTCATATTTGAGACCATTTTCCTACAAAAATATATTGAAATTTCCAATCAATTTTTCTTAAAGAAATATATGCACTTAAATGACGGTTTTGCCCCTATATGAAGATGAACATGTGAAAATTTGGAATTAATATGAATTTTGATTAAAACAAGTTAAAATACCCAATATGATCATTTATTTAATTTAAATAGAATAAATATGGTGGTAAAAATATGCACATTTACGTGCACATCAAGTACCCCCACACTTATCTTTTTATTCGTCTTTGAATAAAGAAAAACTAAGATAAATCCGTTTTCATAGGGAGCACGATTGCATTGAGCGTATGCAACAAGCCGTTAAACCTCTGGGTGTCCCCAGTAGGACGAGTGTTGTCTCGTGAGGGTTTTCAGCGGATACTACCCACAAAATCCAAATGCAGGATGAAAATATTTATAAAATGCAAGATCTATTTACAAAGAGATGAATACAAGTTTTTGAATATTTAAAAAATTAAGGATTTATTTTTAAATCGACACAAATAAGTTAAATATTAGTTTTGGTCATTATCTTGAAAATTTAAGTCATCTACTTGTCAAATTTCCAACAAAAATCAAGTTAAACAAATAGACAATAGTTTAACTTGTTGTTTCGGTTGATAACAAAGTGTAATTATAAAATGGATCCTTAGTTGATTATTATAATTTATCAAAATGGTATTTTCATTTATTTTCAATAACAAATCAAATGAAATAAGTAAAAATAGCGCTAGGATTTCAATTGCTTGCTCTCTCATTATTTGCAAGAAAAATTACACACCTAGCTCAGAAAAACTGAGGCCAGATATACCACCCATGCATTGCCTTTCGGGCTTATGTGAGGGGAGTACAGAGCAAGGCGAGTGTACACACTTTCATGCATACACTATCGACCGTAGGTGGTTTTTATTAAGTCCTTTTTTTATATGTGTTCCATACATCATAACCGTGGGGACTTTTAAATGAGTATGAAATCACATAATCAAAAATTCCAAGTAATCACCCATGCATAACCGTGAGGACTTTTAAATGAGAGTAAATACTTGGATGTTATTATTATTATTATTATTATTATTATTTGAGAGGGAGTTTTGCAGAATCATCTTAGCACCATTTGACTTAGAAGACAAAAAAATGTTATATCCTTTACTTTAAATCAACCACTTTTTAAAACAAAGATTTTCAATTAGGATGTACTTCATAATTAACACATATGAATCTTCCTATGTACTAGTTAAACCATTATTATTTGTAATCAAACTTCATTTTTATTTTTGTTAAGACCAATAAATTTTCAAAAATTTCAATTTAATAAACCAAAGCTATATATTTATCTTATAGTGTTTCTTTTAAAAATAAATCAAAAGAAAATTTGTTTTTGGGATTTTTTTTATTTTAAAGCAAAAATAAACCATGAAAAAAAATAAAGATGAGTTTCCCCCCATACTTGATTTTGACTGTGTCCCCACAGTCAACCCAAATGGAAGGAGAAAAATAAAATAAAAATCCTATATTTACATGAAAGATTATTATTTACAAGAGATGAGAAAGTATATAGTCAAAAAGTAAATGAAACGGTCTTCCAAAGACCAATTCATTTGTCTCGTCAAATGTGTGAGACACGGCTTAGGCACGAAAAACCAAATCGCAAAAGATTTTGAAGTTGATTGTCGATTTGGAAAAATGAATTTTGTTTTATTAAAAATTGAACGAGTTGTTTTGTTTTCAATGATTTTTGGGGTTGATAAAACAATTGATTAAAATTCACATTTATTTTCACCAAATTGAAATTCAAGTTTGTCACTGAAAACATCTTCCAAATTATCGTTTTCAAAGTCAAAATGATGATTGAAATCTTCCCCATTAGAATTTAATGAGTCATCATTCAAAAGTCCAAAAAATTCGTGCTCGTTAAATTCATCTTCCTTTATTGGGTTATCAACAACTTCATTATGTATATAATTTTTAAAATCCAAAGTTGTTGTATTCGAATTTTCAAAATCGAGAAAAGGAAGATCGAATTTTAAATTTGGTTTCACACCCTTAAAAGAATTGAAATCCAACTCAATTAACGTGTTTTCAACGACTTCATTAAGATCATCATTTTCAGTTTCAAAAGTTGTTATTTGAAAATCGTCAATTGTGGTAAAAGATGGATTATCACTTGACTCGTCACACGTTGAAATTTGATTTTGTTTTTCACGTTGTTTCATATATGTTTCAAACAACAAATCCGTGTGATCATCGTAAATTCCGTTCATTTGTTCAACAAAATCCAATTTGTAGTTATTAACTTGAGAATTTTTGATTTGGATTTGTTGAGGACAAATTTTTTCAATCGCATCGTTGCCGAGATTATTCCCATTGCCAAAATTATTTGAAAAGTGGATCTCATTTTCATTTTGATTTTGAAATTCATTTTGAAGCTCGAAATTGAATTGGCATGGGTTACACTCGAAATCATTTGAATTTTGAAGTGAATTCAAATTTTGATCATTTTGAAAACTTTGATTCGAGTTATAGCACAAAGGTGAATTACACAACTCATTTATCTCTTGATTTTGTTGCGTAGAGAGTTCAAGTAACGACGAAATGCAATTTTCAAGAGTTGAGGGTTGACCATTACCTTGGAAATTTTGTGGTTCAAAATTTAAATTGTCTAAACAAAAGTTTTTTTTAAAATATCCATACGAATTTGGAGTGAACTCATATGGATTATATTGATTTTCACAACTAAATTCAAGTGAGTGAGGAAAAGGAAACTCGGACATTTTCAAGAATTTTTTTTTGTTTTTTTTATAAGTAAAAATATTTACAAGTAGAATTTATTTTTCAAAAGGGAAATTGATTTTGTTTTTTATTTTTTTGTTTTTGGAAAAGTTTTATAATTTTTTTTATTTTTTTTTATTTTTTTGGATTTTTGAAATTTCAAGAAAAAATGATTTAAAAATTTCATAGGAAAAGGAATATCTACAATTTTTTTAAGTTTTGGGTTTAGAATTTTTTTTAAATATGCATGAACTAATGCAACTAAATGAATGCAGTGGTTAATTACAAATGATTTATCCTAAGTTAACCCAAAATTGTATAATTACAAATTGTCTTAGATAAACAAGATAGTTCTCGGCTAGGTAAGGGGCAGGATTTATCGGTGCACCACGAATCACCGTAGGAATGCAGCCGAAGGTTTAAGTACCTTAAGAGGAACAACCACTATAATATTTACGAATCACTGTAATATTTATAAATGGTTATTACTCTGCCGTAGCCTAGACACCAAGAAATTAAATTGTTCAAGGAAGACAACTTGCAATATACAGTTAAGAGCTATCGTTATTATTAATCAAGATTCTAAGAGGAAATGCAAAACAGAAATTAAACGTGTATTAACAATGCAACGACAAATGAATTTTGTTTTTGTTTTTGAACTTTTTTTAAAATTTAAATGGAATTGCAAACAACAAACAATGCAAATCAAATAAAAACAATAAACCAAGCAAGCGTTTTTTTTTTAGCAAAGCGAAGCGAAGAAATTATTTTTTTGCAGGCATTCTTCTCCTTTTGCTTTTTGCTTTGGCAATCTGAAATTAACAACAAGATTCATAGACAAATTTTTTTTAGAATGTATATCAAAGGGAAATTAAACATAGGAAAAGCAAAAGTTATTAAAATCAAAATAAACACAACAAAACAAGAGATTTCCAAGCAAATCAAAATTTTTTTCGTTGGTTTTTAGAAGCCTTGAAAGAAACTTAAAAGAAAGAAAATAATAATAATAATTACCCAAAATTACTTCACAAATACAAACTAAAAAAAAAACTAAGACAAACACAACCTTTCAACCCGGCCCAATATATTAACACTTGATCCAAATAAAACTAATATCACAAATTAACCTAGGCAGAAGCAAGTACTAAAACAGATCACTGAAATCAACAGGTTAAATTTTCCAAATACAAGGACATCCAAAACTTTTGCAAATTCCAAAGCCAATTTAATTCAAGCAGAAGATTGTGAGCGGAATATTGGTAGCACGTGAAGGTCAGTGAATGGATGAGTCAATAACATTGATTTTTCTGGTTGTCGAGTTGCAATGGGTGGTTTGGATTTGGCGGGTCGCGAGCGCGTGTTGGTCAAGGAAATAAAGTGGGTTCGATTCGAAGGCAGTGGTAGCAGAGACGAGGTGGAGGTGTGGGCTTGTGACGCCCCACCTCTATACTCACGCTAGCCAAGAACATTACTGAGAATGCTGTCAACTAGAACGGAGAATAAGGCTGTTGAGGAGCTACCATCCGTGTAGTTTCTTTGTGCGAGCATCGATATGTCAAATAGTATAACATGCAATACTTTATCAAGAGGAAATCCGACATACCGACACAAACTCAAAACTACTACACAGTGGCTATAATATCTTCGGAAACAAATACAGCAATAAACATAACATAAATCAGTCATAGATAATTCATATCACAAAGGCAGAAAAAGATATGAATATTACACATAAAAGTGTACATCAGAGTAGTGGTCAAACAAGATCCACAATATCAAAAAGAATAGATACAAGTGCTAGACAAAGAATAAGTATACATCATAGGGGTCTATATCTTAAATCTATACAACAAAAACTACCAAACTAGAGTAGTTAGCCAAAAGATTAGATGAAAGTCCGATAAGGAGTCAAGTAGAAGCACCTGTAAAATCTCAGTCTGACCCGAGTATTATTTAAGAAGAAAATAATAAGCGGATCAGTCTAGCTATAAATATCAGATGAAGTGATATATAATAAGAGATATGAATAAACATGTAATAATCACAATGCCAAGCTGTGATATATAACTAATTGAAAATCAACAAGAGATTAATCAATATCACAATAATCTACTCAAGGATCAAAAGGAATGTCCTACTCCTAATTTCATTCACCAAGCCACAATAAATGACATACATATCCATGCCAATCGTAAAAGTTGATGAAACATAAATTCCAGAATTCAACACACGAAATCCAGAAATCACAATCAAAGGGAACAACGACGTCGTACAGCGGGACATCCGATAAACCAAATCACAATCAAAAGGGAACAACGACGTCGTACAGCGGGACATCCGCTGAACCAAATCACAATCAAAGGGAACAACGACGTCGTACAGCGGGACATCCGATGAACCAAATCACAAAGTCATTGCACAATGCTAGTCTAAAACATAAAATGATCGTCATGATCAAAGAGAAGTGTCGATTACAGTAAGCTAGTAAATATATGAGCTTAGCATCATGTCCCATAACCACTAGCTTAACTTAAATATTTACGAACAAATTATAGATCTCCACTAGAAAATTGTCATAAAAGATTCAATCGAACAAGTCCAAGAATTAACCGACGAAGTAAACGCAAGCGTTTCCTACCACTTGTTTTACTAACTCGTTTAATTAGATTTCTCATACGAGTGAGGTAAAGGTTTGTATATACTAATGGATTGGAAAACGGTTTAAGAAACGAGCTTTGTACTAAAATAGAGTTGAAATCATTTGAAGAAAGAGTTTTGATATTTACTACTAGTATAGAAAACCTTTATATTTTTAAAGTGACAAATCACAAAGAGGATTGTAGGAACTATCAATCACTTAAATTCACATACGAAGATGTGAATAAAAATCCAACGAAACCGATAAAGAATCCATCAAAAGGGATTTTCAAAAATCCCTAAAAAGGAGTCATCAAAGTCATCACAAATGATAACAACACATAGGAAAATAACACAAGTCGATTAAAGTTGGAATTTCAGACAACTAGTCAAAATAGGCATAGTTGGCAAATAGCAGCAGGTCGGTCGACCGGACTCCCTGAGTCGGTTGACCGAACCAGGGGTTGGAAGTGCCCGGGGCACCAGGTCGGTCGGCCGGCCCAGGGGCTCGGTCGGCCGAGGCCTTTAATCGGCACTTCCAAACAGAGGAATGAAGTGCCTGGGTAGTGGGTTGGTGGACCGGCCCAGGGGCTCGGTCGGCCTAACCTGTTGCCAGCACTCCCCTGCCCTATTTCAAAAGTGGTGCAAACTCGATCAAATTGCATTTGCTCGAGCAACGGCGCTAAGGGTTCATGCCTATCGACTACCCGGCCCTATAAGCTCTTTGATGCACAATCAAAAACACATTCAAACATCAAAGCTATGATTTTTAAAGAATTGAACCCAAAACACTGAAAATTGGAATATTCACCAAATCAATCCAAACCAAAAGCAAATGCACACGAATAAGTGTTAGGAATTCATACCTAACAATCGAAGATAAATATAAGCATAGATGTGAGATAATAATCTCACCTTTGAATCCGAAAACAATGAATGAGAAGCTTGAAGACGAAGGAAGATCAACCACACTTCAATCTCAACACAAGAAGCTTGAATCTAAGCTTAAAAGAGAAACATTTCCTAAATTAGGTTTAGGAATTTTCTGAAATTGGAAGGAGAATGGTTTGGAGAAAAAGAAGGAGATGCTTACTAATGGGTTCTCTTTGAATTTGGAGCAAGAACTTGAGCTAGCAAGAGGAACTAGGGCTTGGAGTTTCTAATTCCCATTCTCTTCCACCATTTTTGCTTAAGCTTGAGTGTGAGGAATATGAAATGAAGTAATGAAGAGTTGGAGTGGGTTGGGATTGAGTTAGTAAGTGGCTAATGGGTTCAGCCCAAACCAAAGCCCTAAGTGAAAAAGGTCAAAATTCTACTATGTCCAAACATATCGAAGTTTATACTCAAAAAGGTCGCAAACGTTATTTTGAACTCAATGGGGGTGGTCTCGAGTCCCAATTCGACTGTTTGCAAAAAGTAGCTTTTCGGACCAAAATCCGACGAATGATAAAATATTTAAATAAAATATTTAAATATAAAATCGATAAATATGCGGGTTGTTACGGACTCCCCTCCTTAAAGAAATTGTGTCCTCGCAATACTTAAGAGGAAAATAAGAAGTAACAACCATGGAAGCATATCAACACAAAAGAAAATTGAAATAAGTGGTTCACCATAAAGAGCACGAAAGAGTTAGCAAGAACGGGATCGCTCAATGAATTCTCTGGATTCCCAAGAGAAATCCTTAGGATTTGAGAATCATTGAACTATCACAAAAAGAATATCTTTATTCCGAAGGAGCTCAACCTCCGAAGTAATGATGCGAATGGAATGTTGCTCATAAATCAAATCTGGCGAAACTTCAATTTCCACAATATTACCGGGCTCAAGAATGAAAACCGAAATCCCTAAGGCATTTCCGTAGATAAAAGACGTGGAGAACGTCAAGAATAGAAGAAAATTGAGTCGGTGCAACAACGTAGTACAAAAACGGTACGCCCGAGGAACTAGAAACTCAAATAATTTGGGACATCAGCGTAGTACAAAAACGGTACGCCCAACGAACCAAAGCAAATACATTGATGTAGTACAAACGGTACATCCAATGTATCTAATAGCAAAAACATTGATGTAGTACAAACGGTACATCCAATGAATCCAAAAGCAAAGACATTGATGTAGTACATACGATACATCCAATGAATCGAATAGCAAAGACATTGATGTAGTACAAATGGTACATCCAATGAATCAAAAGCAAAGTCATCGATGTAGTACAAACGGTACATCCAATGAATCCAAAAAGCAAAGTCATTGATGTAGTACAAACGGTACATCCAATGAATCAAAAGGAAAGACATTGATGTAGTACAAACGGTACATCCAATGAATCAAAAGCAAGGACATTGATGTAGTACAAACGGTACATCCAATGAATCAAAAGCAAAGACATGGATGTAGTACAAACGGTACATCCAATGAATCAAAAGAGACGGAACATCGATGTAGTATAATAAAAGTACACCCGATGAACCGAACACCATAAAAGAACACCGGACACTAATCCATAAAAGGAATGAGATAAAGCTCAATAAAACGAAGTGTACCAAAACGTCCGATGAACTTGATAAAAAGATAATTCCATTCAGACAACATCAAAGAATCAACCACTGTTGCTTACGACAAAGCGCATTGGCAACACGATTTCCCTTCCAGGAATCACAAGAATAAAAGTATCGAAAAGAAAGAATTTCTTTTAAATAATCTTCTTTCCTGAAAAGTTAAAACTTTCAAATTACATTTATCATTATGTAATAATCTTTCTCGAAAAATTTACTATTTTCAAGTTAATATACTGTGTCTGATATTCTCATCAAAGCGTTTAGGAAATTCCTATCGATAACGTTGATCAAGCGCATCGACCAAAATTCTTAAAGCACTAAATGGGCAATACAATCACAAAATCGTATTCTATAGGATAAGTAAGTTTCTCAAAAACTTCTAAGAATATTCTTTGTTGGTTTTAAGAACAAAAATCCGGTTATACTTATAAATAAATCTTATGAAAAAGATTTTGCAAAATTTTAAATTGCTATTCTCATCCAAAAGTCAATAAACAAAAGAATCTCATCGAAATATTCATAGAATATTTGATATATAAAAATGGATGAAATAAGCTGGACAAATTGAATGACAAAATAAGTCATTCATTAGAATCATAACGAGTGCGCAGTGCGTAAGTGGAATGCTAACTCACGCGACTCGCAGCCAAATGAAAATCGGTGGCAAGGTCAAACTGAAAAGACCTTAGCACCACACAAAAGATTACTTAGGTGATAATCCTAAGACAAGCTCAAAAATACCGAAAAATTTCTCTAACTACATGAATGAGAGAAATAACACTTTCCTTATAAGTGGGATTAAGGAATAAAATGATGCCATCAAGTTGGAATCAAAATCATAAAGGAAAAATAGAAATATGCTTAACAGATTGAAAATGTCGAAGAGGAATAGTCCACACGAGAAAACAGGATATGGGCTTCACATCGATTAAGCCAATCTTACAAAAAAAAAATCAATTCCGAAGCCTAAGTAAAAATATCGGCTCGGAAAGATAAATCACATAAAATAATTTCGACATCAATAGAAAGCAAATTGAGTGTTGCGGATCAACCATCCGGATTCGCAGCTCTCAAAGAAGTCATCAAGCCCAAAATATTCAAAGAAAAGAATCTTCAAGTTCTTTTGATATAAAAACAATGAGATGAACCCATATCAAAAAGAACTCAAATACAAAGTTCATGAAATAAAACAATGCCATCAAGGATTGAATGAAAATACCTTGACCAAGAGAAGAGTTGCCAGGGGCCTGCAGCTTTCCTTCTCACTTGCTTGGAAGCTTAGGACACGAAGATAAAAGATGACCCGAACCTTTGCAATAACGACAAAAGCGGGGTTCCGGGCACTCCCTTGCATGGTGGTCTGTGGAACCACAATTGTAGCATCGTCCACGACTAGAGGTAGGAACTTTTGCTACCAGAGTTTGTTGCTTTCCTTTCTTATTAGAATCGGGGCCTTTGAATTTGATAGGCCTCTTCAAGTTATTATCGAAGTTCCGTTGGGCACGCACAACTTCAACATCACCTTCATTATCGGCCTCTTCAAGACGAAGAGCGATATCAATAAGCTAATCAAATGAAACCTCAAGTTACAGGAGTAATGGCTTCTTAAGATTCTTATTCAAGCAATAGACAAATCTCTGAATTTTCTTCAATGGGGTATTAATGTACTCAACCCCGTATTTGGATAGAGATTCGAAGGATGCGACATAGTCTGTCACAGAAGATTCACGTTGAACAAGGTCTATGAAAGGCCGGGCTAAAGTTACTTTCTCAGCCTCCGGCACAAATTTCAATTCGAATCTTTCCCGGAATTGCTACCAAGTGAGATCCGCCTCAATGATTTCAGAAACTAAAAGCTCATACCAAAATGCTCTTTCCTGGAGCATGCTAGAAGCCACTTGGACTCGATGTTAATCAATAAGGTTCATGCGAGAAAAGATGCGATCGCATGATTTGAGCCAAGCTTGAATTTCTATAACACTTTCGGATCCCCTGAATGGCCTTCCACCCAAATCGGTGTAGTCTCTGCACAAGCGTGCAAAACCGGATCTAGGATGAGTAGGCTCTGGATTGGGACCGGCTGCTTGATCATTCTTAACAAGATCTAGAAGTTGCTGGGCAGACATAAATACTCCATCCTGAGGAGTAGCACTAGATTGACCAGCGCTGGGACGGCCTGGTCTAACCATTTCTCTTCTTTAAGAAAGAAAGAAAGAAGAGGAAAAAGTTATTCTCAAAATAAATTTCAAGCAATCTTGATAGATAAAACAAGTAATCATAAAAGAAAGTAGGATAGAACGGTACGAAGACCCGAATAAAATCCTAAAGCACGACTCCTAAGATGGACTTAGGACGATGATCCTTGTTATAATATTCCATATTGTTCCGAAGTTTGGCTCTGATACCAAGCTGTGATGCCCCACCTCTATACCCATGCTAGCCAAGAACATTACTGAGAATGCTGTCAACTAGCACGAAGAATAAGGCTGTTGAGGAACGACCATCCGTGTAATTGCTTTGCGCGAGCATCGATATGTCAGACGGTATAAAATGCATTTCTTTATCAAGAGGGAAATCCGACATACCGACACAAACTCAAAACTACTACACAGTGGCTGTAATATCTTTGGAAACAAATACAGAAATAAACATAACATAAATCAGTCACAGACAATTCATATCACAAAGGCGGAAAAAGATATGAATATTACACATAAAAGTGTACATCAGAGTAGTGGTCAAACAAGATCCACAATATCAAAAAGAATAGATACAGGTGCTAGAAAAAGAATAATTATACATCATAGGGGTCTATATCTTAAATGTATACAACAAAAACTACCAAACTAGAGTAGTTATCCAAAAGATCAGATGAAAGTCCGATAAGGAGTCAAGCAGAAGCACCTGTAAAATCTCAGTCTGACCCGAGTATTATTTAAGAAGAAAATAATAAGCGGATCAGTCTAGCTATAAATATCAGATGAAGTGATATATAATAAGAGATATGACTAAACATATAATAATCACAATGCCAAGCTGTGATATATAAGTAATTGAAAATCAACAAGAGATTAATCAATATCACAATAATCTACTCAAGGATCAAAAGGAATGCCATACTCCTAATTTCATTCACCAAGCCACAATAAATGACATACATATCCATGCCAATCGTAAAAGTTGGTGAAACATGAATTCCAGAATTCAACACACGAAATCCAAAAATCACAATAAAAGGGAACAACGACGCCGTACAGCGGGACATCCGATAAACCAAATCACAATCAAAGGGAACAACGACGTCGTACAGCGGGACATCCGATCAACCAAATCACAATCAAAGGGAACAACGACGTCGTACAGCGGGACATCCGATGAACCAAATCACAAAGACATTGCACAATGCTAGTCCAAAACATAAAATGATCGTCATGATCAAAGAGAAGTGTCGATTACAGTAAGCTAGTAAATATATGAGCTTAGCATCATGTCCCATAACCACTAGCTTAACTTAAATATTTACGAACAAATTGTAGATCTCCACTAGAAAATTGTCACAAAAGATTCAATCGAACAAGTCCAAGAATTAACCGACGAAGTAAACATAAGCGTTTCATACCACTTGTTTTACTAAGTCGTTTAATTAGATTTCTCATAAGAGTGAGCTAAAGGTTTGTATATACTAATAGATTGGAAAACGGTTTAAAAAACGAGCTTTGTACTAAAATAGAGTTGAAATCATTTGAAGAAAGAGTTTTGATATTTACTACTAGTATAGAAAACCTTTATATTTTTAAAGTGACAAATCACAAAGAAGATTGTAGGAACAATCAATCACTAAAATTCACATACGAAGATGTGAATAAAAATCCAACGAAACCAATAAAGAATCCATCAAAATGGATATTCAAAAATCCCTAAAAAGGAGTCATCAAAGTCATCACAAATGATAACAACACATAGGAAAATAACACAAGTCGATTAAAGTTGGAATTTCAGACAACTAGGCAAAATAGGCATAGTTGGCAAATAGCAGCAGGTCGGTCAACCAGACTCCCTGAGTCGGTTGACCGAACTAGGGGTTGGAAGTGCCCGGGGCGCCAGGTCGGTCGACCGGCCCAGGGGCTCGGTCGGCCGAGGCCTGTAATCGGCACTTCCAAACAGAGGCAGGAAGTGCCTGGGTAGCAGGTTGGTCGACCGGCCCAGGGGCTCGGTCGGCCGAACCTGTTGCCAGCACTCCTATGCCCTATTTCAAAAGAGGTGCAAACTCGATCAAATTGCATTCGCTCGAGCAACGGCGCTAAGGGTTTATGCCTATCGACTACCCAACCCTATGAGCTCTTCGATGCACAATCAAAAACACATTCAAACATCAAAGCTATGATTTTTAAAGAATTGAACCCAAAACACTAAAAATTGGAATATTCACCAAATCAATCCAAACCAAAAGCAAATGCACACGAATAAGTGTTAGGAATTCATCCCTAACAATCGAAGATAAATATAAGCATAGATCTGAGATAATAATCTCACCTTTGAATCCGAAAACAATGAATGAGAAGCTTGAAGATGAAGGAAGATCAACCACACTTCAATCTCAACACAAGAAGCTTGAATCTAAGCTTAAAAGAGAAACATTTCCTAAATTAGGTTTAGGAATTTTCTGAAATTGGAAGGAGAAATGTTTGGAGAAGAAGAAGGAGATGCTTACTAATGGGTTCTCTTTGAATTTGGAGCAAGAACTTGAGCTAGCAAGAGGAACTAGGGCTTGGAGTTTCTAATTCCCATTCTCTTCCACCATTTTTAATTGAGCTTGAGTGTTAGGTATATGAAATGAAGTAATGAAGAGTTGGAGTGGGTTGGGACCGAGTTAGTAAGTGGCTAATGGGTTCAGCCCAAACCAAAGCCCTAAGTGAAAAAGGTCAAAATTCTACTATCTCCAAACATATCGAAGTTTATACTCAAAAAGGTCGCAAACGTCATTTTGAACTCAATGGGGGTGGTCTCGAGTCCCAATTCGACTGTATGCAAAAAGTAGCTTTTCGGACCAAAATCCGACGAGCGATAAAATATTTAAATATAAAATCGATAAATATGCAAGTTGTTACAGGGCTTCGGCGATTTGGCTTCGGGGGGAAGTAGCGATAGAGGAGATGAGGCGATTCGGGAGAAATGAAATTGGGGAAGGTGAAGTGGGCGGGGAACACTGCTGTCTACAGTGAGTTGCTGGTGGTAGCTCGGTTTTGGGTATGGTGATGTCGTGGTGAAGATCATGAATTGATGGTCGCTGTTCTGTTGGCCAGTTGAAGTAGTGCTTCAGGTTGTTTTTTTCTCTTTTTTTTCTGGGTTGTGGGTTTGGTTTGAAATATATGGTAATGGGTATGGTAGCTGATTTCAGGTCGAGGCGAGAAACAGGCGACTTGAAATTGGGGTGGTGAAGGTCGTGCGGTCAGTGTTGTGGTAAGGATTGTTGGTGGATGGTGCAAGCTTGGGTTGTGGAGGAGTCGGCAGTGAGTTCGAATGGTTTGAGTGTGCACAGTGGCTAAGTGGTTTGCTCTGTTGTATAGGATGGATGCCGATAGCAATATGAAATGTTTGTATGGGTTAGGAGCTGAAGTAGTTTGGCGGTGATTTTTGGAGGAAGTCGATGATGGTCGATGGTGCAATTTGAATTTCTTATGTTTGAAGGAGGTCAGGTGGTCGATGCTTGTTTGAATGGTTGTGGAATGGGGTAGCAGAGATTTGGTCGAGGCTGGTTGCTGGAAGTAAGGGGACACAGTAACTGAAGTTTTAGAGAAGTTATGGAATGGTTTGAATTGGTTGAGGAATGTTGGCGGAGTGGTGATATGAAGTGAATGTAGGTGTGTAACAACCCGCATATTTGGAAATCTTTATATTTAAATATTTTATTTAAATATTTTATCGATACTCGGAATTTAGTCCGAAAAGCTACTTTTTGCATACGGTCGAATTAGGACTCGGGACCACCCCCATTGAGTTTAAAATGTCGTTTGCGACCTTTTTGATTATAAGTTTCGATATGTTTAGAGGAGGTTGATTTTTTCTACTTTTTCACTTAGGGTTTTGGTTTGGGCCGAGCCCACTTATGTATTCAGTCCCAACCCCTCTCCTCCTCATTTACTTCATTTCCAATTCCTAATACTCAAGCTAAAGCATTAATGGTGGGAGAGATTGGAAATTAAAACTCGAAAACCCTAGTTTTCTCTTGCAAATCAACTCTTGCTCCAAACTAATAGAAGAACCCATTGGTAAGCTTCTCTTCTTATTCTCCAACTCATTCTCTTATCATTTCAGAAATTCCTAAACCTAATTTTGGGAATGTTCTTCTTTTAAAGCTTAGAATCAAGCTCATTGAGTTGGTTTTGAAGAGTGGTTGATTCTCCTTTGCTTTCAAGCTTCTTTTTCCAATTTCTTGGGTTCAAAGGTGAGATTTTTATCTCACATCTATGCTTATATTTATCTTCGAATGTTAGGTATGAATTCCTAACACTTATTCGTGTGCATTTGCTTTTGGTTTGGATTGATTTGGAGAATATTCCAATTTTTGGTGTTTTGAGTTCAATTCGTTAAAAATCCTAACTTTGATGTTTGACCATGTTTTTGGTGATGCATCGAGGAGCATATGGGGTCGGGTAGTTGATTGGCATAATCCCTTAGTGCCGTTGCTCGAGAGAATGCAATTTGGTCGAGGTTGGACCTCAATTGGAAGGACTGGGAAGGGACTGGCAACATGTCCGGTCGACCGAGCCCTACTGCCGGCCGACCGACCTACTGCTAAGTGCATAGGCACTTCTCTGTTTAAGGTATGGTCGACCGAGTACAGGGATCGGCCGACCGACCTGCTTCTCGAGGAATTTTTAGAACAGGGTCCGGTCGACCGAGCTCTGTAGCCGGCCGACCGACCTGGTGCATTTTTGCCTATTTCGCCTAGTTGTTTGAATTTCCAACTTTAATGGATTCGTGTTGTTTCCTATGTGTTATTACCATTTGTTATGACTTTGATGACTCCTTTTTAGGGATTTTTGAATATCCATTTCGATGGATTCTTTATCGGTTTCGTTGGATTTTTATTCACATCTTCGTATGTGAATTTTAGTGATTGATTGTTCCTACAATCTTCTTCGTGATTTGTCACTTTAAAAATATAAAGGTTTCTATACTAGTAGTGAATATCAAAACTCTTTCTTCAAATGATTTCAACACTATTTTAGTACAAAGCTCGCTTCTTAAATCGTTTTCCAATCTATTAGTATATACAAACCTTTACCTCACTCGTATGAGAAATCTAATTAAACGACTTAGTAAAACGAGTGGTATGAAACCTTGCGTTTACTTTGCCGGTTAATACTTGGACTTGTTCGATTGAATCCCCTGTGACAATTTTATAGTGGAGATCTACAGTTTGTTCGTAAATATTTAAGTTAAGAAAGTGGTTATGGGACATGAAGCTAAACTCATATATTTACTAGCTTAGTGTAATTGACACTTCTCGTTGATCATGACGATCATCTTTGTGATTTAGACTAGCAATGTGCGATGTCGCTTTGTCTGCGAGGGAGACTAAACCCCGTTTTATGGAGTTTCGACACAAATTGGTGGGGTAGCAACCCATGGTCTTCAGGCCGTTTGTGTAGCTTCGTCTCAATTTATGATGGTTAGCAACCATGGAATTAGCGTTCCGTTTGTGATACACGTGTTGGCGAGCTTTATGCTCCCGTTTGTGATAGGCCTCCCTCTCTTTGTGATTTCTGGATTTCTTGAGATGATTTCTAGAATTTGTGTTTCACCAATTTTCGTGATTTCCATTGATAAGCTTTATCGATATTTGTGCATTGGTGAATTTGTGTGTCATTGACCTTTGTGATTTATGGATTTCATGTGTTGAATTCTGGAATTTGTGTGTCATTGACATTTGTGATTGACATTGATATTATCGTCAATATTTATGGTTTGGTGAACTAAATTAGGAGTATGACGTTTCGGTGATTCTTGTGTAGATTTTGTGACATTGAATAATCCCTTGATGATTTTCAACTGCTTATATATCATAGCTTGGCATTGTGATTATTATGTGTTTAGTCATATCTCTTATTCTATATCGTTTCATCTGATATTTATAGTAAGACCGATCCGTTTATTATTTTCTTATTAAATAATACTCGGATCAGACCGAGATGTTACAGGTGCTTCTGCTTGACTTCTCCCCAGGGATTTATTACTCTGACTTTTGGCAAACTACTTAGATTAGTAGTTTATTTTGTTATATACACTCGAGATATAGACTCATTGTTGTATTCTTTTGTATAGCACGTGTTGCTATTCTTTTGTATTATTGTGGATCTTTTTGACCACTACTCTTATATACACTTCCATGTGTTAATTTTATATTCATATCTTCTTCCGCCTTTGTGATATGAATTATCTGTGACTAATTTATGTTATGTTTATTGCTGTATTTGTTTTCGAAGATATTATAGCCACTGTGTAGTAGTCTTGAGTTTGTGTCGGTATGTCGGATTTCCTCTTGATAAAGTATTGCATGTTATACTATGTGACATATCGATGCTCGCACAAAGAAACTGCACGGATGGTCGCTCCTCAACAGCCTTATTCTCCGTGCTAGTTGACAGCATTACACCGTAGTGTTCTTGGCTAACGTGGGTATAGAGGTGGGGCGTCATAGCTTGGTATCAAAGCCAAACTTCGGAACAATATGGAATATTATAACAAGGATCGTCGTCCTAAGTCCATCTTAGGAGTCGTGCTTTAGGATTTAATTCGAGTCTTCGTACCGTTCTATCCTATTTTCTTTTATGATTCCTTATTTTATCTATCAAGATTTCTTGATAGTTATTTGGTGAATAACGTTTTTCTTCTTCTTCTTTCTTTCTAAAGGAAGAGAAATGTCTAGACCAGGCCGCCCCAGAGCCGTACCGTCTAGTGTTCCACCCCAAGATGGAGTTTTTATGACTGCTCAACAGCTTCTTGACTTAGTGACAAATGCTCAAGCAGCTGGAGCTAACCCGGAACCTACTCACCCAAAGTCGGGGTTTTCACGCTAGTGCAGCGATTACATTAATTTGGGTAGGGAGCCATTCAAAGGTTCCGAAACTATTATTGAAGTACAGGCTTGGTTAAGGTCATGCGATCGAATCTTTTCTCACATGAATCTTATTGACCTTCACCGAGTTCAGGTGGCCTCTAGTATGCTCCGAGAAAGAGCATTGGACTAGTACGAACTTCTTATTTCTGAAATTAATGAAGCGGATCTCACCTGGGAGCAATTCCTGGAACGCTTCGAGTTGAAATTTGTACCAGAAGCAGAGAAAGTGACATTGGCTCAACGATTTATAGACCTTGTTCTAGGTGAGTCCTCCGTGACTGATTACGTCGCCTCCTTCGAGTCGCTTTCCAAATATGGGGTTGAATACATCAACACCCCTTTAAAGAAGAACCAAAGGTTCGTCTATGGCTTAAACAGAAATCTCAAGAAGCCATTACTTCTAAAGTTAGAAGTTTCTTTCGACCAACTCATTGATATCGCTCTTCGCCTTGAAGAGGCGGATAGGGAGAATGATGTTGAAGTGGTGGGTTCCAAACCAAACTTCAACAACAAGAAAAGGCCAAACAGATTCAAAGGCCCTTATCCCAATAAGAAAGGGAAGCAACCAACCCCTGTGGCAAAGACTTCTTCCTTTGGTCGTGGGGAATGCTATAATTGTGGTTCAAAGGACAATTATGCGAACAAGTGCCCAAATTCTCTCTCTTGTCGCTACTGCAAGTTTCCCGGTCATGTTATATCTTCATGCCCCAAGCTTCAGGGCAGGAAGGAGGGAAAGCTTAATGTTGCTCAAGCCCCTGGCAACACGTCTCGTGGCCAAGGTATATCTCATTCTATCCTTGATGGAATTATTTTATTTCGTGATCATCCTATTCGAGTTCTTTTCGATACGGGTGCGTCCCATTCTTTTATATCAAAAGAACTTGTCGATACTTTTTCTTTGGATGTTATGTGTTAACGACTTCTTTGAGAATTGCGAATCCGGTTGGTGGATCCGCAATAATCAGTTTATTGTGTAAAGATGTCAAGATTATTTTGTGTGGTTTTTCTTTCCTAGCCGATTTGCATGTCATGCGTTATTTAGGCTTTGGAATGATTTTGGGAATGGATTGGCTTAACCGTTATGAAGCTCATATCCTATGTCCTGAGCGGACTATTCATCTTCGACATCCTCAATCTGTTAAGCAGATTTCTATTAATATTAAAGATTCAGATTCCAGCTTGGTTCCATCTTTATATTCTTTAAATCCTCGTGATGACGATGATGATGATGAGGGTGATATTATTTCTCTTATTCACGTCGTTCGTGAATTTTCCGGCATATTCGAGCCCATTTTTGGATTACCACCTAAGAGAGCAATTGAGTTCAGAATTAATCTTATTCCTGGAGCTCAACCTATCACACGTCCGCCTTATCGTTTGTCCAATAAAGAAAATGAGGAGATGCGCATACAATTATCCGATTTGGAAACGAAGCAATTTATTCGCTCTAGTTCCTCGCCTTGGGGAGCTTCAGCTATTTTTGTGAAGAAATCCGATGGTACACTTAGGCTTTGCGTTGACTACCGCAAGCTTAATGATCTTACTATCAAAAATAATTATCCTTTACCTCGGATTGATGATCTATTCGATCAACATAGTGGTGCTAGACTCTTTTCACAATTAGACTTAGCTACTGGATTTCATCAGCTCCGTATTGTTGAGGATAACATTCCTTTGACATCGTTCCGAACTCGCTATGGATCTTATGAATGGCTTGTTATGCCAGTTGGTTTAACGAATGCTCCGGCTTATTTCGTTGACCTTATGAATAGAGTTTTCAAAGACTTCCTCGATCGATTTGTTCTCATCTTTATTGATAATATTCTTGTGTATTCAAAAACCGAGGAGGAACATGAGAAGCATCTTCGGATTGTGTTGGAAACTCTCAGAAGTAGTCAATTGAAAGAAAAATTTTCTAAATGTCATTTTTGGCAATCTCGTGTGAAGTTTCTCGGTCATATTATTTCCGAATCAAGAATTTCCGTGGATCCTTCAAAGATTGAAGCGATTCAAAGTTGGAAGAAACCTGAGAGTGTGACTAAAATCCGCAGCTTTCTCGGATTGGCGGGCTATTACCGTCGTTTTATTAAAGACTTTTCTAAGATTGTCGTGCCTCTCACTAGCTTAACGAAGAAAGGTATTAAATACATTTGGTCGGACAAATGTGAAACTTCTTTTCAGAAACTAAAAGAACTCCTTTCAGATGCTCCTATTCTTGTTATTCCCGAGGGGAATCAAGATTTCGTTGTTTATACCAATGCCAGTCACGTTGGTTTGGGTGCCGTTCTTATGCAAGGAGAATGTGTTATTGCTTATGCTTCTAGGCAATTGAAGCCTGCTGAGACTAGGTTTGCCACTCATGATTTAGAGCTCGCGGCTATTGTTTTCGCCCTTCGTATTTGGCGTCATTATCTTTTAGGAGAGAAATTTGTTCTTTATACTGATCATAAATCCTTGAAGTATTTATTCTCTCAAAAGGAACTTAATTTGCGTCAACAGCGTTGGCTCGAATTTGTTGCACCATATGATCTTGATATTCTTTATACTCCCCGTAACGGTAACCGTTTCACCGATGCCCTTAGCCGTAAACAACAAGCTGTTGTTTCTATGATGATATCCGAATGGAACGATCTCGAGATTTTATCCACTCGCGAAATTCGAGACCGTGTTTCTGATTTATGTTCATCTCTTGTTTTATGTAGCTTTGAGGCTCATCCTTCTCTTTTTGACCGCATTCTTGAAGCTCAAAGGCTAGATCCCGAATTGGCTCTTCTTGCCAAAAAATTAAGGGTAAGATTGATATTGAAAGTTTGAAAGACTTTGATATTGATTTTCGTGGCGGCATTCGAAAATTTGGTAGACTTATCGTACCAAATATTGGTGATCTTCGTAAAGATATTTTAGAAGATTCCCATCGTTCTAAATTTACCATTCATCCCGGTAGTAGTAAAATGTACGCGGATATGAAGCGACTTTATTATTGGGAGGGAATGAAACTTGACATCGCTAACTTCGTTAAGCGTTGCATGACTTGCCAACTCGTTAAGGCCGAGCATCAAAGGCCCAGTAGGCTATTGCAACCTTTAGAAATTCCAATTTGGAAGTGGGACAATATTTCCATGGATTTTATAGATGGACTTCCTCGTTCTCGTTCGGGTCATGATAGCTTATGGGTGATTGTTAATAGGCTTACTAAATCTGCCCATTTTATTCCCGTTCGGTCCAACCGAACCGTTCCTCTTTTGGCCAAGCTCTTTATCAAAGAGATTATTAAATTGCATGGAGTTCCTACTTCTATTGTTAGCGACCGTGATCCATTGTTTACTAGTGGATTATGGAAGAGTCTTCAAAAAGCTTTGGGAACGAAGCTTAATTTTAGCACCGCTTATCATCCTCAGTCCGATGGACAAACCGAGCGTGTGAATCAAACTCTTGAAGACCTTCTTCGTGCCTGTGTGCTTGATTTTGGTGGAAGTTGGGAAGATCATATTTCACCTGTTGAATTTTCCTATAATAATAGCTTCCAATCTAGTATTGGTATGGCACCTTTCGAGTCACTCTATGGAAGGCCATGCCGATTTCCTTCTTGTTGGCTTGAGGCCGGTGAGAAACTGGTTTTAGGTCCAGATTTTAATCGTGATTACACAGAAAAGATTGAACTTATTAGACATAGGATGAAAGAAGCCCAGAGTAGACAAAAATCCTATGCCGATAACCGAAGAAGGAAATTAGAATTCTCTGTTGGAGATCTTGTTTTCATTCGTGTTTCACCTATGAAGGGTGTTGTACATTTCAGTCGATCGGGAAAATTAGCGCCTCGATATATTGGGCCATTTCCTATCACTGAACGTATTGGTTCCGTGGCTTATCGCCTTTTATTACCGTCTCAATTTTCTGCTATCCATGACGTGTTCCACGTTTCTCAACTTCGGAAGTGTCTTCGAGATTTCGATTCGATTCTTGAGCCCGGTGTTATGGAAGAAATTGAAGTTTCGCCCAATTTAACTTATGAGCAGCATCCTATTCGAATTATCGCTTCGGAGGTCAAGCGTCTTCGAAATAAAGATGTTCTTCTTATGAAAGTTCAATGGTCTTCAAATCCTAAGGATTGTTCTTGGGAGTCTAGACAGTTCATCGATCGAACACATCCGGACTTACTTTATCGCGCTCTTTGAGGTGAACTTCTTATTTCAAACTTCTTTTGTGTTAAATATGCATTTATGGTTGTTACTATATATCTTGTTCTTAAATATTGCGAGGACGCAATTTCTTTAAGGAGTGGAGTCTGTAACAAACCGAATATTTGGAAATTTTTATATTTAAATATTTTATTTAAAATTTTTATCGATACTCGGAATTTAGTCCGAAAAGCTACTTTTTGCATACAGTCGAATTAGGACTCGGGACCACCCCATTGAGTTTAAAATGCCGTTTGCGACCTTTTTGAGTATAAGTTTCGATATGTTTGGAGAAGGTTGATTTTTGCTACTTTTTCACTTAGGGTTTTGGTTTGGGCCGAGCCCACTTATGTATTCAGTCCCAACCCCTCTCCTCTTCATTTACTTCATTTCCAATTCCTAATACTCAAGCTAAAGCATTAATGGTGGGAAAGATTGGAAATAAAAACTCCAAAACCCTAGTTTTCTCTTGCAAATCAACTCTTGCTCCAAACTAATAGAAGAACCCATTGGTAAGCTTCTCTTCTTCTTCTCCAACTCATTCTCTTATCATTTCAGAAATTCCTAAACCTAATTTTGGGAATGTTCTTCTTTTAAAGCTTAGAATCAAGCTTACTGAGTTGGATTTGAAGAGTGGTTGATTCTCCTTTGCTTTCAAGCTTCTTTTTCCAATTTCTTGGGTTCAAAGGTGAGATTTTTATCTCACATCTATGCTTATATTTATCTTCGAATGTTAGGTATGAATTCCTAACACTTATTCGTGTGCATTTGCTTTTGGTTTGGATTGATTTGGAGAATATTCCAATTTTTGGTGTTTTGAGTTCAATTCGTTAAAAATCCTAACATTGATGTTTGAACATGTTTTTGGTGATGCATCAAGGAGCATATAGGGCCGGGTAGTTGATTGGCATACTCCCTTAGTGTCGTTGCTCGAGAGAATGCAATTTGGTCGAGGTTGGACCTCTATTGGATGGACTGGGAAGGGACTGGCAACAGGTCCGGTCGACCGAGCCCTACTGCCGGCCGACCGACCTGCTGCCAAGTGCACAGGCACTTCTCTGTTTTAGGTTCGGTCGACCGAGTACAGGGTTCGGCCGACCGACCTGCTTCCCGAGGAATTTTGAGAACAGGGTCCGGTCGACCGAGCTATGTAGCCGGCCGACCGACCTGGTGCATTTTTGCCTATTTCGCCTAGTTGTTTTAATTTCCAACTTTAATCGATTCGTGTTGTTTCCTATGTGTTGTTATCATTTGTTATGACTTTGATGACTCCTTTTTAGGGATTTTTGAATATCCATTTCGATGGATTCTTTATCGGTTTCGTTGGATTTTTATTCACATCTTCATATGTGAATTTTAGTGATTGATTGTTCCTACAATCTTCTCCGTGGTTTGTTACTTTAAAAATATAAAGGTTTCTATACTAGTAGTAAATATCAAAACTCTTTCTTCAAATGATTTCAACACTATTTTGGTACAAAGCTCGCTTCCTAAACCGTTTCCAATCTATTAGTATATACAAACCTTTTCCTCGCTCGTATGAGAAATCTAATTAAACGACTTAGCAAAACGAGTGGTATGAAACGCTTGCGTTTACTTCGTCGGTTAATTCTTGGACTTGTTCGATTGAATCCCCTGTGACAATTTTATAGTGGAGATCTACAGTTCGTTCGTAAATATTTAAGTTAAGCAAGTGGTTATGGGACATGAAGCTAAACTCATATATTTACTAGCTTAGTGTAATTGACACTTCTCGTTGATCATGACGATCATCTTTGTGATTTAGACTAGCAATGTGCGATGTCTCTTTGTCTGCGAGGGAGACTAAACCCCATTTTGTGGAGTTTAGACTCAAATTGGTGGGGTAGCAAACCATGGTCTTCGGGCCGTTTGTGGAGCTTCGGCTCAATTTTTTGATGGTTAGCAACCATGGGATTATCGTTCTGTTTGTGATACACGTGTTGGCGAGCTTTATGCTCCCGTTTGTGATAGGCCTCCCCCTCTTTGTGATTTCTGGATTTCTTGAGATGATTTCTTGAATTTGTGTTTCACCAATTTTCGTGATTTCCATTGATAAGCTTTATCGATATTTGTGCATTGGTGAATTTGTGTGTCATTGACTTTTGTGATTTATGGATTTCGTGTGTTGAATTCTGGAATTTGTGTGTCATTGACTTTTGTGATTGACATTGATATTATCGTCAATATTTATGGTTTGGTGAAATAAATTAGGAGTATGACGTTTCGATGATTCTTGTGTAGATTTTGTGACATTGAATAATCCCTTGATGATTTTCAACTGCTTATATATCACAGCTTGGCATTGTGATTATTATGCGTTTAGTCATATCTCTTATTCTATATCATTTCATCTGATATTTATAGTAAGACCGATCCGTTTATTATTTTCTTATTAAATAATACTCGGGTCAGACCGAGATGTTACAGGTGCTTCTGCTTGACTTCTCCCCAAGGATTCATTACTCTGACTTTTGGCAAACTACTTAGATTAGTAGTTTATTTTGTTATATACACTTGAGATATAGACTCATTGTTGTATTCTTTTGTATAGCATGTGTTGCTATTCTTTTGTATTATTGTGGATCTTTTTGACCACTACTCTGATATACACTTCCATGTGTTAATTTTATATTCATATCTTCTTCCGCCTTTGTGATATGAATTATCTGTGACTAATTTATGTTATGTTTATTGCTGTATTTGTTTCCGAAGATATTATAGCCACTGTGTAGTAGTCTTGAGTTTGTGTCGGTATGTCGGATTTCCTCTTGATAAAGTATTGCATGTTATACTATGTGACATATCGATGCTCGCACAAAGCAACTGCACGGATGGTCGCTCCTCAACAGCCTTATTCTCCGTGCTAGTTGACAGCATTACACCGTAGTGTTCTTGGCTAACGTGGGTATAGAGGTGGGGCGTCATAGCTTGGTATCAAAGCCAAACTTCGGAACAATATGGAATATTATAACAAGGATCGTCGTCCTAAGTCCATCTTAGGAGTCGTGCTTTAGGATTTAATTCGAGTCTTCGTACCGTTCTATCCTATTTTCTTTTATGATTCCTCATTTTATCTATCAAGATTTCTTGATAGTTATTTGGTGAATAACCTTTTTCTTCTTCTTCTTTCTTTCTAAAGGAAGAGAAATGTCTAGACCAGGCCGCCCCAGAGCCGTACCGTTTAGTGTTCCACCCCAAGATGGAGTTTTTATGACTGCTCAACAGCTTCTTGACTTAGTGACAAATGCTCAAGCAGGTGGAGCTAACCCGGAACCTACTCACCCAAAGTCGGGGTTTTCACGCTAGTGCAGCGATTACATTAATTTGGGTAGGGAGCCAAAGTCGGGATTTCCTCTTGATAAAGTATTGCATGTTATACTATCTGACATATCCATGCTCGCACAAAGCAACTACACGAATGGTCGCTCCTCAACAGCTTTATTATCCGTGCTAGTTGACAGCATTACACCGTAGTGTTCTTGGCTAGCGTGGGTATAGAGGTGGGGCGTCACAAGGTGGCTACTGTTAGTTTAACTGGTGATGGTGTCCTTGAACCGTGGATGGTTCGAACGCAGGGGGAACAGTAGTGTTGTTTGGGGGATATGAGACGAATGTGTGTTGCAGTGGAGATGTATGTTGATATGTGGTTTGGGGTGAGCAAGCTTGTGTGTCTATGCAGACGAGATGGAAGTCAGTAATAATATGGTCAGGTGGAGGAGGGTTTAGTGGTGATTGTGCAAGGGGGAATGAGCAGTTGTGGCTTGAATGGAAGATGATTTGTAGTATGATGTGTACAGGGGTTATGGCAGAGTGTATGTAGAAGTTTGAGTTTGACAATGTTATGGTTGTCGTAACTGTTTGGTGAGGAGTGTGGAGATGGTCTGAGAGGAAGAAGGGGAAGATGAATGCATGGGGTTGTTGCACAGTTAAGGTATGTAGAGTGATGTATTATAGCCGATGGTATGAGGCAGTTGATTGCATTGATATGGCAGTGGAGGGGTTGGCGGTAGGATGTTGGTTGAAGTGTATGCAGTCGAGGGGTAGTTGATGGTCTGGTGTGTTTGTTGTTGGAGAATGGACTGTGCAAGGGAGAGAAACAAAGAGGCAGAGATGAAAAAAATGCACAGTGCAATTTTTTTTTTGTAAATGTGAAAAAGGAAAATGCAATAGTAAAAAAAATGTAAATGCAGAGGTAAATCTGTAAATGCAATTTGACATTGAATTTTTTTTCTTTTTGGATTGTATATGATTTTTTTTTTTAGAAATGCAATGCAAAATGAAAATAAATAATAACAAGCACACACACAAGATTGAAAACACAAACACACACAATTTTTTTATATAATAAAAATGCAAACAAACACACAAGAAAAACAAATGAAAATAATCCAAAGAATAGAAAATTAAAATCAAAACAAATTCCCCGACAACGGCGCCAAAAACTTGTTCGTCGACGGAATTCTATCGGCTTAGAAAACCGTCGAACGAATTTAAATTTAAAAATAACCGCAAGCCACGGTATATGAACGTAGCACGTGGCGAATATAGGTCGATCCGCAGGGAATTAATGATTTTAAAAATTCTACTCAGTCAAATTAATTTAAAGTCGAGTGAAATTGAGCTAGAGAATAGTTAGAAATGTAAGTGTTAATTCCTCTTCGTTAGCGACCTAAAACCTAAAGATATGGAGCGACCTAACTACAGGAATGGCCTAGCGACTTAACTGATCAAGTGACCTAAAAATAGCTGCGACCTAAAAATAGCTACGACCTAAAAATAGCTGCGACCAAAAAATAGCTGCGACCTAAGGGAAGCTGCGACCTACAGAGCTCTGCGACCTAAGGGAAGCTGCGACCTATAGAATTCTGCGACCTATAGAACTCAAACGACCTAACAGGGTGTTTAGACCTCAGGGAGGCTGCGACCTAAAGGATAATGTGACCTAGCGACCTAAAGTTTCAGCGACTTAGCAACCTATGAACCAGAGCGACCTTACAACTTAAGGGATGAAGCGACCTAACGACATGATTGTCTTAACGACCTAACTGCCCACCGACCTAAAAAGGCCGCGACCTAAGAAAGCTGCGACATAAAAGATGTCCCGACCTAAAGGAGGCCACTACCTAAGAGGCTTAACGACCTAAGATAGGTCGCTCTCGACCTATCTGCGTGAATAAAGAAGCCGCCTATGCCATGCCGCTAGGGGATAGGTCGCTCACGACCCTGGAATTGTGCAAATCAGCATGAGTGTCCCTGTGAAAGAGAAGTCAATGCATCTTAGGCCGGTCACGACCTACGACCTAACTCCGAAAAATGCCTATAAATACGACCCTAGTTCCAACTAAAAAGGGACTTTTTTTGGCTCATTCATTTCAAGCGCCGTTACTCTGCTGCATTCTGAACTACTTTAACACCTTCAAGGAACTTCACGAAGAAATCAAACATATCTAACATGTGTTCAAAGATTTGGATCGACATTGAAGTTTAGGCCACTTGTTATAAGTCACTTGAAACTCAAAGTGTGTTGTAATTAAAGTGTAACTGCATCGTCTTGTAATCAAATCGTCAATAAAGATATTCAAAGTGGACGTAGCCTCTCTCTTAAGCCGAACCACTATAAAATTGCTGTTGTTTACTATTTTTTCAATATTATCTGCTTATAATCTGTTCCCGAGCTATCGGGTGGTGCTTTCACGATCTCACTTCATACACCGGGGTGTTAGCGTTCAAATTTTAGCGTTAACATTTTTGGTACTTTCACTGAGAATTGAACTCAGGTGAACTATCATCATTGCTTCACAGAGGTTTGTAGAGAGAATTTCCTTGAAAACCAGAAGTCTATCCGAGATTATGGCTCCTGGAAGGAAAAGTAGATCTGTCAGATCTGGGAATATTCAAGAGGGAACCTCCGCTTCCCCTATATCAAATCAAGCCACTCCAGCTGTCGGGGTTACAAAGGCAGAGCTGGATGCTGCAATCTTAGGGCTGAACCAACAGATCAATGCCCAAAATGCACAATTCGAGGCTCAGAATGCCCAGAATGCCCTAATTCTGAATAAGTTGAACGATTTGCTTGGGGCAAACCGTCAACCGACAGGTAATGAAAGGAATTTTGCTTGCAACATTCATGAGGCTGAAGAAAGGAATGCTCCTGAAAGGGCTGCTAGCCCCTTTGAACAAACATTACCTTAGGTTGGTGGATCTAGAACTCGACATGATGAGGAGTATCTTTCTGGAATGGTCCGACAAATCATGAAAGAAAGTATGCAGAGGGTTGAAGACGAGAAAGAATGGGGTTTCGCCCCAAGTAAAACTCCATTTACTGAGAAAATCTTAAAGGCTGAATTCCCAAGGAAGTTTGTCCCTCCAACCATTCCAGCTTACAAGGGGACAAGTGATCCGAACGAATTCTTATACAAGTATGATTGGCACATGACAGGTGCCAGAGCCTCTGATGAAATAAAGTGCAGATATTTTCCTGTGTATCTAGAAGGTGTAGCTCTGCTTTGGTTCACCAAACTTCCAGTCCGATCTATAGATCAATTTTATGACTTAACCCGGAAATTCAAGGAGCAGTTCAGACTATACGCCACAAAAGCCAAGGATATCATGTCACTGTCAAGTTTGGAGCAGAATCCAGGAGAGACTATCAGATCTTTCTCAAACCGCTTTAATATAGCGCTAGCTGAGGTGGACGATGCAGAACCGCGAATGATATTGACTTATCTGATGAAGGGTATTGACAAGTCGAGCGAATTCGGGAAATGGCTAAACATGAAGGAACCAAATTCCCTTGAAAAATTCTATAAAAAAGCAGATGAATTCATACGCTTAGAAAGCCGTCCCGTACCGGTAAAGGCAGTGTTGGAAAAAGATGAAGATAACACTGTTGCTCCACGCAAGAATGAATCTGTAGGGCAAAAAAGGGAAAATAACAATGGGAAGAAGCAGAGTAATCTGAAGAAGCCCCGATCCTTCAAGCCATCAGAATATACTCCTTTATCAGATACGCCGGAGCGTATCTACCTTGCCACTAAAGATTCTGTTGACTTTCCTAAACCTCCTCCTCTAAGGACCGGGAAAAATGCTATACAGAGTGGGAAGTTCTGCCGCTTCCATAATCAACCCGGTCACGAGACCGACGAATGCCGCCAGTTGAAAAATCTGATTGAAGAGTTGCTAAGGGAAAATAAACTGCAGCAATTTGTGAAAAAGAATAGCAACAATCCTGCTTCATCTAGTCGGGGGCAACAGACTCCTACTCATCTGCCCAGGACGAGTGAGAAGGCTGCAGAGCACGAATCTGGAAGGCCCATCATCAACGTCATTACAGGAGGACCTCACCCAGCAGGCAGAAGCTGGGGTGAGATGGAAAGGTATACCCGAGCTTTAAAGTATGTACCGACCGAGGAAGATGTATTCGTTTTGGAAGGTGCTACGCCCTTGAAGCAACAAAGAACTTTTGATGATGATATTGTGTTCAAAGCTAGGGATTCCGCAGGTATTGAAGCTCCTACCTTGGATCCCCTAGTCATCTCGGCTGGTATCAGGCCAGCTATTGTCAGAAGAGTTCTCATTGACTGTGGCGCATCCTGCAATATCCTCTTCAAGAAAACATTCGACCAAATGAAGATCCCTATGGCTGATGTGCAAGCCTCATCGCAGAAAATTGCTGGTTTCACTGGGGAGCCAAAGCAGCCGGTAGGAACCATTGATTTGTTTGTGGAACTTGGAGAAGGAGAGAGAAAAGTGGTCCGCAAGCAAACTTTTGCGATTGTCGACGAATTTTCTGCTTACAATGCTTTCCTTGGCCGTCCAACTCTCGCAGCATTCAAAGTTGTTCTAGCCCCATGGTGCCTCACCATTAAATTTCCCACAGACAATGGAGTAGGAGTTAGAAAAGGGGATCAAAATGCCGGGCGAGAGTGTTATCTGACAGAGCTGCGAGAAACCAGAAAAAGAGAAATGGGAAAAAATGCGGCAGCCCCAGTCCGCATCAAAGAACCAGCCTTGTAGCAATTACAGGGCGGACCCTGCACTGGCGAGTACAGCGGAGCAAGGAAAGAGATGGACCCTAGAAAAGTCAGTGCAGGGGAAAATAGAGTGGTACCAGTGGAAACGATAATACCAATACCTGTTGACCCAAAGGACCCAAACAAGGTGTTGAATGTGGGTTCACAACTTAATGCGTCAATTCACAATATCTTAATATCTTTTTTAAAGGCAAATATGGATGTTTTTGCTTGGACTCATGCCAATATGTGCGGAATATCCCCCGAAGTTGCAGTGCACGCTCTAAATATTGATCCAAAATTTACACCTGTGAAACAGAAAAGGAGAACTCAAGGTCCAGAAAGGTCGGCGGCATTAAAAGAAGAAGTTGATCGGCTCATGGAGAATAATTTTATCAAAGAATCTACCTATCCGAATTGGGTTTCAAATCCCGTGCTGGTTAAGAAATCCAACGGAAAATGGAGAGTATGCATCGATTTTTCAGATCTAAACGAGGCCTGCCCCAAAGACTGCTTCCCATTACCCAGAATCGACCAACTGGTTGACGGAACAGCGGGACACGAATTGTTATCTTTTATGGATGCTTACTCCGGATATAACCAGATCATGATGCATGAGCCAGATCAGGAGGACACGAGCTTTATCACCGACGTTGGTCTTTACTGCTACAGAGGTATGCCCTTCGGGTTGAAGAATGCAGGGGCAACATACCAAAGACTTGTTAATGCTATGTTCAAACCGCAATTAGGCAAGACTATGGAAGTCTACGTCGATGACATGTTAGTAAAGTCTAAGAAAGCAGTGGATCACATAAAACACTTAGCGGACATGTTCGCGGTCCTCCGAAAATACGGAATGAAGCTCAATCCTTTGAAATGTTCATTTGGAGTGGAATCCGGCAAGTTTTTAGGTTTCATCATGAGCGCTAGGGCATTGAGGCTAGTCCAGCTCAAATTACTGCATTAAAGGTAGTCAAAGCTCCTAGAACAAAGAAGTAATTGCAAAGTCTCAATGGAAAGGTCGCCGCCTTAAGTCGGTTCATTTCCAAAGCCACAAATAAATGCATCCCATTCTTTGACGCCCTAAATAAAGGAAAGAAAAACTTCGATTGGAGTCCCGAATGCCAAAAAGCATTTGATGAATTGATCCGCCATATGGAAACGCCTCCAATACTTTCTAGGCCTGGCGATGGCGAGGATCTTCTTTTATACTTGGCAGTATCATCTCATGCTCTAAGTGCAGCATTGATACGAGAAGACAAGAGGATTCAACATCCAGTTTACTATATCAGCAAAAGACTCACTGGGGCAGAGTTGAATTACTCTAAGTTGGAAAAACTCGCCTATTGCCTACTAATTGCATCTAGGAAGTTGAGGCAATATTTTCAAGCTCATCCTATCAGAGTCCTCACTAATCAACCTTTAAAGCAAGTCCTGTTTCGCCCTGAGACTTTGGGTCGCCTTCTAAAGTGGAATATTGAACTCAGTCAGTATGACATCACTTATCATCCCCGAAAAGCAATCAATGGACAAGCTTTAGCGGATTTCATCGCAGAATTCACAGATAAGGGTAGCAGTGAGGAAGAGATGGTCAACGATTCACCAATCCAATGGAAGTTATATGTTGATGGTGCGAGAAACGACTACTGTTCTGGAGCCAGAGTTGTACTTGAGACCCCTGAAGGCCGATCATTATGCTATGCCCTAAGATTGGAGTTTCCTTCAACAAACAATGAAGCAGAATACAAAGCCCTTATCGCTGGCTTAAGGATTGCTAAAGAATTAAACATCCGAGCGTTACAGATATTCAGTGATTCTCAGCTTATTGTATGCCAAGTATAAAAGGAATTCCAAGCAAAAGGGGGGAATCTGCCCGCCTACTTGTCAAAGGCTTGGGAACTCCTGGGTGATTTCGATCATTACATGATAAGTCACATTCCTCGAGAAGAAAACATGAAAGCAGATTCTCTCGCAAAGTATTCTAGCACAGGCGAAGCTCAATTTCTGGGGTTAACTCCAGTGGAGGTCCTGTCGACTCCTAGCATTGATGAGATGGACATTGATTGGATCATGAGCATGTCTCAAGAGCAAGAATCATGGATGACTCCGATAACAGAATATCTGCTCAATGGATCCTTACCAGGGAACTCAAAAGAACGACAAAAGCTACTGAGAAAAGCCTCTCGATACATAATCCAGGATGGCCGATTATACAGACGGGGATTCTCAATGCCATTACTTCGATGTGTATCCAGGGAAGAGTCCAAAGCAATCCTAGCAGAGGTACACGGAGGAGAATGTGGTGATCATTCAGGTGGCCAAACATTAGCAAAGAAAATTCTCCGATACAGATATTTTTGGCCAGAAATTAATCGAGATGCAGCAGAGTATTCCCGAAAATGTGACAGATGCCAAAGATTCGCCAAAATTCCTAGAGCTCCTTCCACTGAACTCACACAGATGGTCAGTCCATGGCCGTTTGCAATATGGGGGATAGACCTTGTAGGACCGTTACCAACTGCCAAATCTGGAATTAAATATGCCATTGTTGCTGTAGACTATTTTACTAAGTGGGCAGAAGCTGAACCACTGGCTACTATCACCTCAAAGAAGATGATATGTTTTGTGACTAAAAACATCATTTGCAGATACGGTGTGCCTCAAAAAATAATTACAGACAATGGTACTCAGTTTGAAAGTGAAGAATTCCAAGATTTTTGCAAGCGATTCAAAATCCAAAAAAGCTTCTCAGTAGTCGCTCATCCGCAGGCAAACGGGCAAGTGGAAGCCGTGAATAAAATTATTAAGTCAACCATCAAAAACAACTTGAAAGAGCAAAAGGTGGTTGGGTCGATAAGCTACCACTGGAACTATGGGCATACATAACCACTCACAAAACTGCGACTGGGCACACCCCGTTTTCATTAGCATACGGGTCAGAGGCAATGATTCCGGTAGAAATAGAGGTCCCTTCACATAGAAGAATCCATTTCAATCAAGCAGAAAACGAAAAGCTACAGCTTGAAGCGCTAGATTTCCTTGATGAAAAAAGAGATGAGGCTAATCTCAGAATTGCAGCTCATCAGCAAAGGATAGCCAGACATTTCAATTCCAAAGTTCGCCAACGCAGCTTTGAGATTGGAGACCTAGTCCTGAAGAGAATTATGACAGCGACAGGTGTGTTTGGGCCAAATTGGGAAGGACCATATGTCATAGGTCAGAAGCTTCTTGACGGCACATTCAAAATCACTACTGTTGAAGGAGATCAAATTCCAAGGGCATGGAACAACAATCATTTGCGTCCACACTTTACTTGAAAATTTTGTTGAAATATTGTAAAAAGAATTATGAATGTATGATTCTTGTAATTGAAGGCAATTGTAAAACTGATGCAAGTAAATAATGAAAAAATATAAAGTGGATGTAGGCCCAATTTCCTGGCTGAACCACTATAAATCTTGTGTTCCTTATTATTATTACATGTTTGCTTTATTTTCGATATAAAAAGTACATAGAATGTATTGCTGAAATGTCGATTTAAATTTTTGCAGACAATGGAAGTGAAACTTGCATATAATAAGACCAAGTGATTCTCGCCAAATTTCAAGTCACAAAAGCTCCGAATTCAAATCCTAGATAGGAAGTACTTCAATTGAACGACTTATGATTTCGACAGAAACGGGCCTTTGCTAATAAATTGAGATCGTTTGAACAAACAAACATCCAATTAAGAAGCTGATGCTCGTTCTCACGAACTTTCCTGACGATGAAGTACACTTCCTTGGATTAAACAAGTTATTTTAAAAAAAAAGAGGATTGCTGAAAAGGCATAAGCAAGTGGACAAGGGAACAACCAAAGCCATCATCGGCAGCACAAGTCCCCTTCGGAGGCGCAACTCTTCGGAGGATAAAGGCCTCTAATAGGTCATACGCCACAAAAAAGAAAGTTCTCTACTCAACAAAAAAGATTGGAGGAGTCATGACCCTCCAACCATGAGAGAGTAACTTCCAGGCGATGAAAACCCTCTCTGAGGCACATTTCACCAGGAGTTGAAGTGTAACGACCGCTCTTCGGAATTTCACTTCACCAGAGTTGAAATGCAAACAAAATAAAAACCCTCTTCGGAAGCCCATTTCACCAGGAGTTGAAGTGTTACGACCGCTCTTCGGAATTTCACTTCACTAGAGTTGAAATGCAAACAAAATAAAGACCTCTTCGGAGGCACATTTCACCAGGAGTTGAAGTGTAACAGCCGCTCTTCGGAATTTCACTTCACCAAAGTTGAAATGCAAAAAAAAATAAAGACCTTCCTGGAAGTCCACGTTTCACCGAGATTGAAGTAAAACTTCCAAGTGTTGAAACGTGAAAAGGCTTTCTTCGAAGGCACAACTCTTTGGAGGTACACGTTTCACCAAGATTGAAATAAAACTTCCAAGTGTTGAAACGTGAAAAATCCCTCCTCAGAGGTACAACCCCCTCTCGGGGACACAACAAAATAAAGACCTTCCTGGAAGTCCACGTTTCAATGAGATTGAAGTAAAACTTCCAAGTGTTGAAACGTGAAAAGGCTTTCTTCGAAGGCACAACTCTTTGGAGGTACACGTTTCACCAAGATTGAAATAAAACTTCCAAGTGTTGAAACGTGAAAAATCCCTCCTCAGAGGTACAACCCCCTCCCGGGGACACAATTAAAAAGAAAGACCTCTTCAGAAGCCCACGTTTCACCGAGATTGAAATAAAACTTCCAAGTGTTGAAACGTGAAAAGGCTTTCTTCAAAGGCACAACTCTTTGGAGGAACACGTTTCACCAAGATTGAAATAAAACTTCCAAGTGTTGAAACGTGAAAAATCCCTCCTCAAAGACACAAATTTCTATTTTTAAAAAAAAAATCCTCATCAAGGGCATACTTTAACTTTCAAAGGAAGAGTGATTTACCTATTCTAGAAAATAACCTCCCTAAAAAAAAAAAAAAAAAAAAAGACAGAGGAAGAAAGTTAAAGTACCCTTCAGAGGCCCGCTTCACCACATAGAAGAATTCACTTGGCAAAATGCGTACATAAACAAAAAAAAAGAGTGATTTCTTCGAAGGACGAAGCGTAAAAACTTATATGAAGGAAGTTGTACTCTACGAAAATTTTCTTCAAGAATGAAGTTATTATTCTTCAGAAAATAAGAGTGCAAGTCCCCTCAAAGTATACAATATTGCAGCAAGCTTATGGTATGGGGGCAACATGGTATAATTACATACAAAATGGTATAGCTACATCGGTAAAGTACGCTCAGACAACATACCACAAGCTCACCGCAATATCATATAAATAAACTGGTGCAAAAATGAATAATAAATGCATTCTCAAATTCAATCAAAAGTCTGTACAAATAAAGGATCATATTATTCAATTGCAGATACAGGTTTCAAAATAAAAAAGCAGGGGCCGGTGCCTGCACAACATCTTAACATTACATAAAAAAGGAATCAAAAAGCCCGAAGCCCGACTCTTCACTTCTTCTTACCACCTTTGGACCCTTTGCCCGGCCGAATGATTAGTTTTTCAGGTCTATCTATAGGCATAAGGGAAGAAGGAGAGGGAGGTGCAACTTCCGGTTCCTCTTCAGTAACAATGATTTTCTTCCCCCTCCTCTTCGATGTTCCGTGCTTCTTTCTTCTCTTCGAAGAAGACTCACTCCCTGGAGTAACAAGAGTGGACAAAACTACGTCATCAGAAGGGGTCCGTTCCGGAGAGATCTCGCCTCCTTCAAGTCCCTCGTCTTTCTGCTCTTGCGAAGCGATAGGGTCATCCAAGCCATGAAGAGCCTCAATTTGCTCCTCTTGTGACCCGGGCTGTGAAGCAGAAGGAGGAGTCACCTGAAGAGACGGAGGAGGGATAACCGGAGGAGGCGAAGTCTGCACAGCACTTGGTGTTTCAACTGCAGAAGAAGAGAAATTAAAAATAGTATCTCCCCAAAAGAAGGGAGATATGGGTTCGTTGAGATTCAAGAAATAATCGAGAAGCTCATCAAACTTTTGAGGAGCAAGCAGGCGATCCACCTGAATCGGACCAATGTCAAAATTACCTAAAGATGTTTGCTTCGTTAGTTCAATCTCATTATTTTGAGCCCCGATATCCTCCAAAGCCTCATCATCAGTAGGGGTAATTACCCCGGTTCTTGTCGGAGGCTGCGAATGAGCACTGGAACCTATGATGTCAACTTCAGAAGAAACTAAAGGACGTTCAGAAGTAGTAGGTGGTATTTCTTTTTCAGAACGTTCCCCTTCTGCCATTCCGGCCCGCACTCTGGCGAGTTGCTCTTTCCCTTGGCAAGAGCGGCGCGGGCATCATCATCAAGATAATGCTCTTCAAGAGCTGACTCAGCGTAGCCAGCACCTTTACCACCGAGCATATCGAGTGCTGCCTCCCAAACTTCAGCTAGTGTAATTTCATACTTAGGGCCTAGAAAGGCAAGGCTGCCGCGCCCCAAAATGCTGTGCAGATAAAAATCAAATAATGTGGAGCCAATGTCAGCTTTGGTTGCTTGATGGGCCTCTTCGGCCGCAAGTTTACCAGCAACAGCCTCGTCACGCTCCTTTTCGGCCATAGCAAGTCAAGCTTTTAACATCTCTATCTCCAATCTTTGAGAGCCGGTCTGTTCTCGCAGCTGTAAAGTTTCAGCGCGATATTCTTCTATGACATTCTCCTGGTGTGTAAGCTTATCTTCGACTGCCCTTTGACTGGCATGCGCATCTCGTACTTGTTGCTGAAGCATGCTCTCCTTTTGAGAATAGAAAGTACATGAAGTAGCTAATTCTTCCTTAAGCTTTTCTACTTCCGCTTCCAGCTTTTCATTATAGGAAGCAATACTTCTCATTTCGGCGTCATGCTGTTCGAGAGTCTTCTGCCACTCAGCCTTATCGTTCTCCATTGTGAGCATGGCCTCGAGATTGGCTCGGTTAACTCACTGAAGCTCGTCGACAAGCTTTTGCCAGTTCGACATTCTTTCAATATCGGTCCTGACAGTATCAAGATTTCGCAGCATAGCCGATTTGTCGAGAGGAACCAAGTCGAGATCAAATCGAACCCCTCTCAGGCACCACTGAGGGAATCGACTTTGAAGAGTGGGAGGACCTTTCCCAACTTGGTATGCGGGCCGGTTGATGTTTGTTTGAATGTCGGAACGAACGGGGGCAGGAGATTGAGCAGGAACATTTTCAGAAGCTGTCGGCATTGTTTCTTCAGTAAGTTTAGATCGCTTGCTAGAAGAATCGTCCATGTGACCTTTACCTCTCTCATCGTGAGTCTTTCTTTTTTGGGTATCATCATCTCTGTGGGGAGGGTCATGTCTTTCTTGTTCTCTTCGATGACGTTCTTCATATGCTTGTCTCTCGTCTGCTTTCCTGATGGCCCTCTCTTCATCGGATTCTCTTTAAGAGGGGAGGTGACGCCTATAATCATATTGGCTACGCCTCCCGTAGCGCTGGAAATCATCATAGTATGAGCTGCTGCGCCCCATTGGAGAATCTGGAATAAAAATAATAAGCTTTAGAAATCTTTAAAGTATAAAAGGATGAATGCGTAGAAGTGATGAAAAATCCTAAGTGTTGTGTAACGTGTAAACTACACGCATCAAGTTACAGACCACTCTGTGGAATAGAGGTAGTGATAACTTGAGTACGAGGAGTTGACATTTGTTGTAGAGAAGATGTCGCCTCGATTACAGAAGAGATAGTTTTGGAAACATCATCGTTGAAAAGTTCTTGAGAAGTCACAATTATATCGCTGAACCCCTCGAAAACATCATCACCATCATGTTTTTTGGGACTTGCTTTCTTAACTCCTTCGTTAGTAGATTTTCCGGAAGATCGTGGAGGTTCTTCCTCTTCGATAACTGGGGCAAGTACAGACTTGTCAGATGGCCCCACAACATCCTTCGGAATTGAACACTTCACTAGTGAAGTTTCTATAGAAGTTCCTCCCTGAACGTGCTCTTTAGTAGAGACCGGGGCATCAGGAGTTTTCATCGGAGAATCGGGAACTTCAGTCGGAACTTCATGAAGTTGAGTAGAAGGAGAAGAATGTAAAAGCTCAAACCGATGAAGAAGTTCATCTGTCAATAGAAATTTTATGCTCCTCTCTTCAGCAGCCACAATGCTTAGCCTTTCAAAGACTGGTTTATGACTGGAATCTCTAGAAGGAGGAGGAAGTGCTGTAAAAATAAGGAATGGAATCAGCATCTAGCAATACGAACCATGAAAAACTTAGAATGAAATTGAAGAAAGAAGGGAAAAAAGATCTCACTTCCTATTCTCCAGTATGCGTAAAATCCTGCGGGGCAACGAATATAGAAGAATTGATTCAAAAAACCATGTGCACTCTCCGGCAAATCCAAAATTAGTTTACGGTTCCTCGCAACTCTTACAAGTACAATCGAAGGGTGGTCCTTGTTCTTCGCAAAAGTGCACAGGTAACAGATTTCCTCAAAACTCGAAAGACGGTCAAGAGTTCTCCTGAACAGAACGCACAATCCCATCAAAATAGCATAGCCATTGGGATGCAGTTGGAAAGGAGAGATCGTCAGTCGAAGAAGGATTTGTTGAAGAAATTCATTAAAGGGAGGAATTACTCCACTTAAGCACATTTGGCGATTAATGGCAACAAAACCGGAAGGTGGTCTATCAGCAAAATCATTTGGTCCAGGGAGTAAAACTTCTGCCTCGGCAATACCAAATTGAACGCATAATTGATTAAGCACCCGCTGTTTCAGAAGGGTAGGAGTTCTTTCCGGAGGGTTCTCTAGTGGAATAGCAATCGGAGGAGCCCCTTCGACGTGTTCTATCATCTCTTCTTATTGAGACGTCATTCTATACAAGCAACTGGATGTTCAGATGTGAAGGTGCACGTTTCCTAAAAGTGTGAAGTTTTGTGCAAAACTAATAAAAATAACAAGCAAAATAACTGAAATTAAACTAATTGACAACTGATTGATTGTGAGATTTCAGGACTTGTTAATTTAAAACTCGAGTGCAGTGTTAATTCAAACAAAATTTTAGCTTTGCTTTAACACTTCATTTGAGTCAGTTGATTCACAGCATTTCACTCACACAGTTCACTTAAGTTGATTATTCTTTATCGACTAATCTGTCATTCGATGTGGGCGGTCAGTGACAGTATATTCGTCCCATTTTTCTGCAAATGTGATGTTTAAACAGGTTGTTAAATTAAAAGTTAGAGCAATCTGCAAAGGAATGTAATGAATTTCAAATGATTCAAGTCCAAGCAGTTCAATCAAATTCTCTCAAAATTTTACAAGTCATAGGTCATCCAGACTGCCCCCTGCGACTTAGCATAGGTCAAAGCTATATTAGGTCGCACTGTGCAAGTTAAAGGGGTTCAAAGCAATGCAGATTTGCTCAAGTCCTAGCTCGGCCACGACCTAAAAACCTATGCTGCAGAAATTAGGTCGTACAAGTTTTAAGTCGTTCAGCTGTCAGTGGGACGTATGACATTTTGGTTATGCAAGCTTTAGGTCGTTCAGCGACCTAACGTAGGTCGAAAATGTTCTTTAGGTCTCAAGGGCCCTAAGGTCGTGAAACATTTTTTGTCACTCAAATTCGTTAGGTCGCCTAACTTCCTCTCTGCACCAGACCCAATAACCCGCCAACAACTACCCGAAGAGATTCATCGTCCTCTCCATGAAGTTTACCATCTCTTCATACCACCAGATCATTCCAAAAACTAATCAAAAAATCCCCAATCCATCATAAATTTAACGCATTGCCATGACTTCTTAAATCAACCAAATAACGACCGAAAATCGATTGCAACAATGACTCGAAATAAAGCGTGATACATGGAGTTGAGCTAAGGTCGGAAAGTGAGAATTCATAATTCAACGGCGATTATGATGGGATGAAGACCAGGTTCACTTACGAGACGTAATGATAAAGATTAATCGGTGACTGGATGGGTTGAATTCGCCTTTGGAAGCTCAAAGAATCGTTAATGGTGGTAGGAGATTAGAGCAATGGAATGAGGAAGAGGTAGCGACCTAACAGTTTTATATGAGGCAAAAATGGGAAGACAAATAGGCACGCGTATTGGCACAAGTGTTAGGTCGCTCACGATCTAGCTAAGTCAAGTCGAAGCACGCGACCTACGACCTAGGCACGTGCTTCGAGGGGCAAATGTTAATTCCTCCTCGTTAGCGACCTAAAACCTAAAGATATGGAGCGACCTAACTGCAGGAATGGCCTAGCGACTTAACTGAAGCTGCGACCTAAAAATAGCTGCGACCTAAAAATAGCTGCGAACTAAAAATAGTTGCGACCTAAAAATAGCTGCGACCTAAGGGAAGCTGCGACCTACAGAGCTCTGCGACCTAAGGGAAGCTGCGACCTATAGAATTCTGCGACCTATAGAACTCAAATGACCTAACAGGGTGTTTAGACCTAAGGGAGGCCGCGACCTAAAGGATAATGTGACCTAGCGACCTAAAGTTTCAACGACTTAGCAACCTATGAACCAGAGCGACCTTACAACTTAAGGGATGAGGCGACCTAACGACATGATTGTCTTAACGACCTAACTGCCCACCGACCTAAAAAGGCCGCGACCTAAGAAAGCTGCGACATAAAAGATGTCCCGACCTAAAGGAGGCCACTACCTAAGAGGCTTAACGACCTAAGATAGGTCGCTCTCGACCTATCTGCATGAATAAAGAAGCCGCCTATGCCATGCCGCTAGGGGATAGGTCGCTCACGACCCTGGACTTGTGCAAATCAGCATGAGTGTCCCTGTGAAAGAGAAGTCAATGCATCTTAGGACGGTCACGACCTACGACCTAACTTAGGTCAGTCACGACCTACGACCTAACTCCGAAAAATGCCTATAAATACGACCCTAGTTCCAACTAAAAAAGTACTTTTTTTGGCTCATTCATTTCAAGCGCCGTTACTCTGCTGCATTCTGAACTACTTTAACACCTTCAAGGAACTTCACGAAGAAATCAAACATGTCTAACTTGTGTTCAAAGATTTGGATCGACATTGAAGTTTAGGCAACTTGTTCTAAGTCACTTGAAACTCAAAGTGTGTTGTAATCAAAGTGTAACTGCATTGTCTTGTAATCAAATCGTCAATAAAGATATTCAAAGTGGACGTAGGCTCTCTCTTAAGCCGAACCACTATAAAATTGCTGTTGTTTACTGTTTTTTCACTATTATCTGCTTATAATCTGTTCCCGAGCTATCGGGTGGTGCTTTCACGATCTCACTTCATACACCAGGGTGTTAGCGTTCAAATTTTAGCGTTAACAGTAAGAAACTAACAAAAACTAGCAAAACAAAATGATAAAAATATGAGAGTTAAAAGAACAATTTAGTAATAAATCCGCTCTCTAGATCATATAAATCAGCAAAATGAAGTTATGGTCTCTCTTTTCTTTTCATTAGTGTAATTAGTTGACGTGTTTATCATAAGTATGATATATTTGTGCTATTAATTAGCCCAATATAAACCATCAAACTAAAATACAACCACTAATACACATTTAACTCTCATGAAATATGACAACAAAGTTGAAATAAAAATCTATTTTAAGCACAGCCTATTAACTATTGTTTAGAAATATAGGCTATCAAATTTCAATTTCAACATTCACTTCTTTGCCATAATCGTATTTAGATGAAGAGGCAATTTGTGTTATGTTTGTTTAAGCATAGCCTATTTTTTATTAACAACATAGACTATCAAATTCAAAGCTAAACAACATCATTAAACCACTTCAAGTGTTTCCATTAAAGCACAAAAAGAGAGTATAAACATCAAAATGTTGCATCTACATACTAGAGAGCTTCATTACCCCTAAATTGTAGGGATTAGGCTCTCATATTTGTTATCAAATCAACAAATGTAGAAAGCAACATGAAAGCAAAAAGAAAGGAAAATGAAAGCTAATGGAAAAGACAACTAATCTAATTGCATAAAGATAAATCCACACTATTACATAAGAAAAGAAGAAGCATGTAAGTAAAAGAGAATTAACATTGCATAAAAGAAAAGAAAATTACATGAAATAAAATGGCTAAGTAGACATGGAAAGAAAGAGAGTTTTGATTTATTTTCTAAACTAAAACTAACTAACTAAGAGAGAGATGGCTACATGAAACATAAGGGGTATTTATACAAGTTAGAAACCCTAATGCATATTTTTGGGGAGTACCCAAAATGCCCTTAGAGGAAGTGTGGTGGCCAAGTTATCATTAGCTTTAATAATCCCCCACTTAAATGTACATGAAGCTTTAAATGTCTTTTAGCATGTGCATTAGCCTTTAATTTGTAAAATAGGTAGTGGGTAGGTGGGGTACTCCATGATCTCCACTTTGAATTATTTCCATCTTCATTCCTTTATATTCTTTGTGCATGCATATTCCTTCATGAAACCACTCCTATTTGAGACCATTTTCCTACAAAAATATATAGAAATTTCCAATCAATATTTCTCAAAGAAATATATGCACTTAAATGACCGTTTTGCCCCTATATGAAGATGAATATGTGAAAATATGGAATTAATATGAATTTTGGTTAAAACAAGTTAAAATACCCAATATGATTATTTATTTAATTTAAATAGAATAAATATGGTGGTAAAAATATGCACATTTACGTGCACATCAAGATCTTATTTATAAATCCATTACTACGTTTCTACTATGCTACTCTAATCGGTTTACGGAATTTTCAAGATGGTTATCAAAACAAGTTATAAAAATTTAAAATTACAAATTTTTTCTAACATCCGGATTTACGGAATTTTTTTGGCAAAGTCTCCTTTACGAGGCTCAATCGGAACTACTACAAAATGCCTCTATAGGCTCCAAGGCAACAAAAGCCAAATGGCTCCATCACAAAACCATTAAATCAAATGAAAAAATAAACAGCTACCTTTTTGTCGGACAATAAAATTTTTTCTTGATTTTAAATACTTGCATCTTATTTACCAATGTTACCCAATCTTACAATTTAAAATCATTTTATATTTTGCATCTTCAATTTTCAATATTGGCTTTACTTAAGCCCGTACGATGTACATGTATTATTTGTATGCAATATCAAATCTGATCGCTCATTCGATCATACAATTTCATTTTCGAACTAGTTCGTTCACACGACTCTCTAATGCGGACTCAAATTTGGTTCCTAGATATGAAACCATGATTCTCCTTGCATAGCCATATATCATGATAGAGCATTTCAGAATGAAATCAAAAATCTAGCTAGGATCGATATAAATTATCTTGAAATTCTATGCTCGAATCTGGATCATATTGTTATGCGATAAAATAATATACATACAACTTACGTATTACCTTTCAATAGATTTCTATCCAATTCATCTATATTAAATTTCTTTTACTTACCTTCCTTTCATTTTACAATCACTTATTCACAATCCATTATTTACTTAGTGTATCCATTTCTTTACATACCATATTCTTTAATACTATCATTTCTTAAACATCATTCCAAAGAATTTGCTTACTTAAGTTTGTTTTAAACATTCTATACAATTTAATTAAGTTCAATTTCATTTTCCATTGATTCTTAGTTACACCCAATTCTTTTCATTTACATTCATTTTCATAATTTCCTTTAATAACAGATTTATTTACGAAACATTTTATTAATCATCACTTTAGTTTATAATCATTCTATAAAAGTCATATATAAGAAGTTGGACTTTATCAAAGTTTTATAATTATCTCAAAAGTTACAAGTTCAATTTCACCATTTCTTTGCCAATTTATGTTAAATTCTATAGCTAATTAACAAAGATATTATTTAATTCATTTGTCTAGTGTTTTTTAGTTCGCTTACTTATTTCATTTAGTCATTAATCATTTCATAATATATCTAAGTATATAATACTTATTATTACAACCAAATTTCCATTTGCATACATTCTAATTACTTTTAAGTTTTATTTACTAGTATAACATCCCATTACATATCCAATCATCATTTTAACTTTTAACATTTGGTAAGTCTTATTATATGCTATTTGAATGCAATTTGGTACTATACAAATTAATTTGATTCATTTTACTTAATTAGAATGCTCACTATTTTACTTATTTAAATTTTCTTTTCTTCCAGTTTTTCTCTAAAGTTTCTTAAATATTTAGCTTAGATTTCTTCATTCTCTTAACTTATAAGCTCAGGTTATTCTAATATTTCATTTCATTCGAGTAATTCGCAGATTATTAATTAACAGAACTTAAAAATTTAAACACCGTGTTTCCAATTATTTGAAATAACTATGTATACTTATATCTTACATATATCGAATCATACTTTTGGAGTTTAAACCTAAATCTATTTACCAAAACAATTTCGAAGCAAAGCTTCTCAGAAGTCTCACTCACTTTTAAATTTGAAAATGAACGTCGATGATGCTTCACAGTCATTCTCGAAATTACTTTCTAGCGACATAAAGGGGAGTTCTGAATTTATTCCTTTTAAAATTTATTTGAAAACAATTTTTATTTGTATATACTTTTAAACAACACTAATATTGTTTTCCAAACCTTGAAAACCTTTCTCAAAAACATCGGAATTTAAATTTCTCAAATTCTCATCTTTATAATCAATTTACTTGCAATTTATACTTTATAAATCACAATTATAAAATTTCATTTTCTTATAATCATATAATAGCTAATAGTTCAGGAATATTGCATGCTCAAACAATAAACGATAATGATTAATATTATCATTTCCTACCACCAATTCACGCTATATATATACCCTAATAATTTCTAAAAAATTATTTATTTATATATAAAACATAATCAGGGTAAAATTATTTCATTCACCCAATTTCAAAACAATACTGTGCCGGTTTACCTTGTTTAAGAGTTTAGAAACCCCTATCGATACGGTTGTACTTCCTATACCGACCAGAATTCATAAACACTCAACTGATAAGTCAACACAGTATAAAACACTGTATTTTCGTTAACAATTACGCGCTATCTATTAATACACTCGAACTCATCCTAGGGTGCTATTGACCCTATCTCCAATGAGTTACCCACAAGCTATGGTTATCGCTAAACCAAAGCTCTGATACCAACTGTAACGACCCACCTTTTTGGACAGTTTAAATCGACAATAGACCATACATGTCAAATCAAACCATTCAAAAGGGAGGATTGTTAATGGGGTAAATAAATAAGAAAAAGGAGAAAACAAAGAAGAAACAAACACAGTATCTTGCAGCAGAGCGATATAGTATAATAATCAAATAAATAGTTCATGAAGCTGTTTGTATAATACATTTGATTATAATCTATTCAACATTTATTAGAGTTATATATACATACATCAAGGATAAATAAATAATGCAGCAGACAACATGGTGCAGACAAATAATAGTAGTAATACCAAATCTTTGTCTTCGTCCTCTAGACTAAATCTTCAATAAGCTAAAAAACCCAAGGCTGACCTGAGCGTAATGAAAAGACAAAACACTCGAGTCAGGACTGAAATATCCTTATGTATGTCGAATTGATATTGCATAAACATGAATGGTATGGTATCAGAGATGTTTACGGAATTTCAAATCTCCTATCTAGTGTATAACGTGCATGTAATAACTCAACAGATGTTACGAGATTTTCCATTTCTTAAGAATCCGTCAAAATATTTATATGTAGTAGAATACGCTATATATATAATGTCTAGTCAATAAAATAAATATTAAAATAGAGTTACGGCTTTACATTAATCCCCCTTAACGCGTTTTTAGGCATTGTCGTACAGTTTGCATATAAAACACCACTTAAACGGTCGGTGGATAGGGATGCGTCGTGATACGAAAACACTAAACAAAAATCGTATGGGTCTCGTTTAGGGATAAAAGCATGACAAGGTACATGAGGCAATGCCCAAGGTAGGATACTACCAGTTAACCCTTCCTAGTTGATGGTAACGCATCATAGCCATGATCACGCTCCGCGTCCAACACTCCCATAATCCAGAGGGTGCGCACCAATCAATCACAATGTAAATGATGGTAATAGAAGAAGTGCGTCCGCTCGGGGTAGCAAACCCACTTGGTCGGTACGGCTCCTGTTTTAGTCATTTCAAATTGGCACAAGTGCCAGGCTAATCCATCATCGTTCTCTTTCTTCAAGTCCAGTAAACGACGCCAAATCCAACCACTTCATTCTGGATCATTGCTCTACGTACACAGTTATTAAAGTGGTTCTGGTAACGAAGGAGAGTATGCCTATATGCGGCTTTGGTCTCTTTAACAACTAAACGTCGTTTTACACACCGATTGGTTCTTTTACATTTCAAAAACAGTTCAATAAATGATATCAAAATATCATATTTGCTTCGAAATAAAATCCATTTCGAAATCACTATATTTGTTAAAACATACCATTTGGATTCAAAATCATTTCCGACTTAATATCTCGTTTTCGATTCCAAAATGATTTCGAATTCCAATTTGGGTTATGACTTCATTTAACCCAATTCGTATTTAAATCCATTATTAAAAATAACCTTCCACACTTGACCAGTTCGAATTTTTGAAAAATAGTTTAAAGGATTTTAAGTAGTTTAAATATTTAAAATAGTCAAAACATTATAAATGGTTAAAGTAGTTTAAATGATTAAAATAGTTTAGTATAAAATAGACAAAGTGTTAAAATGGTTTATATCACAAAATAATTTGCAAAACCAAAATAATTTGTATATTTAAGAAGATAGCCTTTAAATAGTTTTTATGTTAAATAATTTATTTGAAAATAGTTTCAAAGTCAAACCGATTCAATCCCAACTTCCCAATTCAAATCAATTCCAATTCTCATTCGATCGATTCAATTTCGATTTCAATCCAAATCAATTTGAACTTCGATTTAAAATTAGTTCAACTCCACTTTCAAATCCAATTAATTCAATTTCAATTTCAATTTATCGATTTCGAGCTCGATTTTCAAGATACCGATTCAAAACACTTAAATCAAATTAACCTTCAATATCTAATTTGAAATCCGCAATTTTCAAATACTTTTGCTTAGTAAAATTCAACGTTCGAATACAAGTCCCATCTATTAAATAAGTTTAATTTTTGAATTTTAAATCAAAATTTGCTTATAACTCAAAAATCCCAACCCAATTATTTAACACTTTTTTAACAAAATTTTCATTTCAACAATTCAAAAGTGAATTCATGATTAATTTGGTTTCTGCAAATTTGATTTTAATTTCTTTTAAATCAAAACCATTTAAACAATTCCAAATCAAAGATTTTAAAAATCATTTAATTTAACCAATCTGTTGTCTGTATATAAATTTCTATCTTATGGTCAGGTGATCAGTTATTTCCATTTAATTTCACGGATGGATATATATCATTTCAATCCAAATCACAATGTCATAGGTATATATAATTTCAACCTATTTCTTAACTTATTCGAATAATTAAGTTTACAGTTTTGTACACTGTAAATGATATACATGGTGATAACAGGATATATATACATACATACATGTATGTATGTATGTATGTATGTATGTATGTATGTAAACACCCAAACATCCAACGATCAACCAATTTGCATCCATCACAATCAATCATACAAACAGACAATAAATCCACAACAATTTCATAGTTATTAATATTGGGTGATTTACTGGCAATTTCATTCTAATTTCAGATTTGACTGTCAAATTTAATTACTACAGCTAATTTCGATGACATTTTCAAACAATGATCAATAAATTTATTTCACTTCACCATCTCGAAATTAACTATCATAGAAATATTCCAGTACATTGTGAGTGTTATAAAACACTCACCTTGAATTTCAATTTTAAATCAAATCGAACAACGTTCAATTTAACCTAAAATTTTAATTAACTCCAAACGTCTCCAAATCAGATCCAGAGCGTAGTGCTCATCGACACAATCCCAACGCCTCTTGTTTCGTCCAATTTGACCTCGCACGACCAAGATATATAATTTTAAAGATTGAACGAATTTAATATAAATAATTTGCAAAAATTTTATTTCTAATATGACCAATAATTTATCAGGACCGCACATTCCAGTTAGCAGATAATGGCCACAAATATCTTTCTTCCTCCGTTCCAGTTGCACACAAGAGAATCCATACGTCGCCGTTCATTCACTGCTTGCAGCGGCCTCCACGCTCGTTTAGGAGTTAATCGGCGACCATTGTTCAAACGGTGAGACCCCCCTTCCCTTCGACCCATGCCGTACCATGCTCGGTCGCTTCCCGCTACTAGAAAACGCCAAAATACGCATGCCTTTCTATCTTGGATCCACGACGATCCAATGCTCAGATTCTGATCATCTACGTTGATCTTAAAGATGTTGTCTCCCTTCACAATTCTCTAGTTGAACGATTTATGAAAAATTGGTAGGATCGAGTAGAACTCGAGGTGGTAAATTCGAACATTTCTAGCCATTGTTTTACAAATGGCGGCAGGCTGATAATTGCTAGGGTTAGGGCGTTTTTATGCGTGTATATATATGTGCATATGTGTGTGTGTGTGTGAATGTATTATTTTATTATTTCCAATTTTTACATGCTTTTTCAAACAATCTCCAACGAAACGTGCTGACTGGCGTTTATATTGTTTTACCTTTATTTCGAACACAATGGAACATGTTTCGAAAACTAATTCGATCGTACGGAGAAGATAGATTTTTGGATCCAATTACTACTTTGAATTTTCGATATTAATTTCAACGCGTTTCTATCCCGTATGACCAGACGACAACTCCAAACGCTACAAAATTTGAAATCCGATAATAGTACACTATTACGGATCCAATGGAACTAGTTTCATCGAATTCCGACACTACGCCCCGGATCGCTATTTTAACGTCTCGCTTATAATATAAAATTTCCAATTTATAATTATTCACTCTTAAATATAATTTTAAATGTTAGCAATCTTCATTGTTGTTTAAATAAAATTTATATCAACTTTCGATATCATTTTCATTCACATTAAATTCAAATTTGATTATTCCAATAATTTCCAATATTTAAGCCTTAAACAATTTAATTTATCCAATAAATAACTATAATTGTAATATAAGTTATTGAACTTGTAAAATTTAACATTTAAAACGAATTCAAATTATAAAACAACTATTCCATTTCACGGTCATTCAATATTCATTATTCAATTTCACCATTGATTTTACACATATTCAATGCATAAAATTTATTTCAATACTTGCTACCATCAAAATCTTCGAAATTAACTATTTCAAAAAAAAAAATCAAGTTCATGTCCAATAAATTACATTCAAAACTATTAAAAAAAATTAAATATTTTTATTCAATAATTACATTAAATTTAACAGTTTTATACTAGCTGAAAATACAGATCGTTCCCCACTCAAAACTTTTCGTCCTCGAAAAGGAACTAAGTAGAGAATTTTACATTTGATATATTTTATTCAAAACTATCAACTTATAAAACAAATAGAACTTATTTATAAAACCACTACTACATTTCTACTATGCTACACCGATTGGTTTATGGAATTTTCAAGCTGGTTATCAAAACAAGTTATAAAAATTTAAAACTCTAATTTTTTTCTAACACCCGGATTTATGAAAAATTTCGACAGGGTCTCGTTTACGCAGCTCGATCGGAACTATTACAAAATGCCTCTATGGGCTCCAAACCAACAAAAGCCAAGTGGCTCCATCACAAAACCATCAAATCAAATGACAAAATAAACACATACCTTTCTATCGGGCAATCCAATTTTTTTTTGATTTTAAATACCCGCATCTTACTTACTAATGATACCTAATCATACAATTTAAAATCATTTTATATTTTGCATCTTCAATTTTCAATATTGGCTTTACTTAAACCCGTACGATATACATAAATTTTTGCATGCAATATCAAATCTGATCGCTCAAGCGATCACATAATTTCACTTCCGAACTAGTATAGTTCACACGACTCTCTAGTGCGGACTCAAATTTGTTCCTTGATCCAAAACCGTGATTTTCCTTATATAGCCATATACCATGATAGAGAATTCTAGAATCAAATCAAAAGTCCATATCCAGGATTCGCCATTGAGAATCGAGTGAAAAATTCTAACTAGGATCGATATAAATTATCTTGAAATTCTATGCTCGAATCTGGATCAAATTGTTACGCGAATAAAATAATATACGTACAACTTACGTATTATCTTTCCATAGATTTCTATCTAATTAATCTATATTAAATTTCCTTTACTTACCTTCCTTTCGTTTACAATCACTTATTCACAATCCATAATTTACTTAGTGTATCCATTTCTTTACATAGCATATTCTTTAATACTATCATTTTTAAACATCATTCCATAGAATTTGCTTACTTAAGTTTTTTTTAAACATTCTATACAATTTAATTAAATTCAGTTTAATTTTCCATTGATTCTTGGTTACACCTGTTAGTCCCTGAAGAGATGGTTTTGATGACAACAATCTTAGAATAGGATTATAAAATATAAATACTAACAATATAGTTTATATATATATATATGTATATGTATGTATGTATGTATGTATATGCAGGATTTAACCACGCAGGTATCAAAGAATAAAGACTGTACAGTATAAAGATTCAAGATATCAAGATTGAAGACTCATGAGTATCAAGATTATCAAGAGTTCAAGATTTCAAGATTGTATTTAGTTACGAATTTTGTTAAAACTGCTAGAAAAGCACTGGCATCTTAAAATCCAATTTATTCGTGGAATGAAATCCACTTCGAGCCTGTTAAAGGGATGGAACCCTAAGTAGGATGGAACCTACGAAAAATCTAGTGGAACATTGTTTTGTATCCACTAACTTTTATTCAAATGTTTTTTACAAAATTATATCTTGTATTCAAAATGATTTCAAAACCTTCCTTTTAAAAGAATCAAAAACATCTATCCTGGTTTTAAAATACTTTTAGCCTCAAAATAATCTTTATCTTCAAATTCAAATTATCCTTGGTTTTAAACTATCTTTTAATAATAAAATATTTAACTTCTAATATTTATACTTAGATTTAAATAAAATTATAGTAAAATATTATACATATCAAAATATTTTCTCTATATTTATTTATGTATGTTAACTATAGTTAAGTATATTTATAAAGTTTCAAATAGTTTTAATACAAGATAGAAGTTATTTTGAAAGAAAAATAAATTATCCAAAATCACTTAGGCCTGTCGATAACCCCAAGGACCCTTTGTCGACAAGGTGGCAGTTTGTTTCAAAAATTTGAATTTCAAAAGAAGTGTCTATTCCTCATATCCTTTCACAAATGGACATGGCTGTTGTTCTATTATAAATAGGAGCAGTTTCAAACGAATTTATATAAAATTGGGTGAACTTGTTGCCTGTAAAATCAAGTATCTCTACAAGAGGATTGTGAACCTGGAGTGATGTACCTTGTGGCCTTGAAATCGAGGGTGTAATTGTAAAAATTGCTCTTGAAAGGAAATCCATACTTGTGTGTGGGACTAGATGTAGGGTAACACTATTCACCCCCCTCTAATGTTAATTCTAGCCTTAAGATCCGTAATCCGCATTTTTCGTATTTGGTATCAAAGCAAGGTTTTCAAAGTTTCATAATACGATTTTTGAAAAAGCTTTTAAAATTGCTATGTTTAGAAAACTTGTTAATACTAGTTTAAAAATATTCAGATCATCATTGTCTCTGGAGTGTGCATATAATCAACATTCAAATTCAAGTTACCAAAATTGTATAATGTGATGGAAACATGGTTTATGGGTGTTTAGGAATCAATTCACAATCGACAAATTGTACAGATCAAAAAGAATAAATGGATACTTGATAGTGGATGCTCAAGACACATGACTGGTAATCCATATATGATGAATGATATAATATACAAAGACAGAGGACTGGTTAACTTTGGAGAAAAGTCAAAAGGATATGTGATTGGCATCGGCAAAGTCGGTAACTCTGAAACTCCTACTAATGTTTTGCTAGTTAAGAATCTAAAACATAATCTACTAAGTGTTAACGTAAAAAGTCGGACGCTAACACCCCGACGCAAATAGTGACTTGAATGAAAGCACCACCCGTTAACACGGAAAACAGAGAAAGCAGTAATTCACTGAAAAAGCAGTAAGAGACACAGAGTTTATAGTGGTTCAGCTTATGAACAAGCCTACGTCCACTTCAATCCTTCTTTATTTCTAATATGATTACAATCCTTTACAATTTCCTTCAATTACAATTCACTTCAAAAGACAAGTAGCTAGAAAAACTTCGATGCAAGAGAATTCTCCAAATTCATGGTTGAATACGTTGAATCCCAACTTGTAGTTGATTGAAGCTTCTCGTGAGTTTCAAATGTTGAAATAAGGCTTGGTTTGAAGATGGCAGAGTCTTGATGCTTTGAAGAAAATGATCGAAAATTCCCCTTTATGTTGGAGCCCATGCCGTATTTATAGTGGAACTTCCATGTCAAGTTGCAAGTAGTGACCGACCTAACGTAAGTCGTGGATCGTGACCGACCCAAGACAAGTCGTAAGTCGTGTCCTATCTCTTAACCACGGCTCATGGCATAACTGGGATAAGCATGTTCTTCTGAGTACAAGTCCTAAGTCATGGACGAGTTAACAGGCCCTGGTTCAAGTAACGCTATACTGGGTTTCCCTTTGTTTGCCTAGGTCGTGAGCGACCTAACATAGGTCGTAAGTCGGTCGCGACTTAAGTGAAGTTGGCTTGAGCCTTTCCTGTCTTGAGTCCTTAGGTCGGAAGTCTCTTGAGTCATTAGGTCGGGCTATCAGTTAAGTCGCTAAGCCGTCATACTCTTAAGTCATTAGGTCGGGCTACATGTTAAGTCGCTAAGCCGTTAAGCCCTTAAGTCGGCAGTCCTTCTTAAGTCGGTATGTCGTTAAGCCCTTAAGTCGGCAGTCCTTCTTAAGTCGGTATGTCGTTAAGCCCGCTTCATGTGTTAAGTCACCAATTCCTTTGTGTCACTGAGTCGCTGAGCATAGGAGTTAACATTTGCCCCTCGAAGTACATGCCTAGGTCGTAGGTCGTGTGCTTCGATCTAGTCCCTAAGTCGTGGGCGATTCAAGAAGCTTGTTAACTCGCGCGTCCATCCATCTTCTCCTCTATCTCCTATATAAAGCGTTAAGTCGCTTCTTCCTCTTTACCTTACTGCTTATCACCTTGCCGCCGTTGCTTCATCCGAGCTCAAAAGTTAACACGAAATCCTCCCCTTTGCATCCTTGATCGCTATTTCAACAACAGATTTAGGTAATTCCAATCATTGATCCATTGTGTTTGTCACCAGCTCCTTCATAACCATTTCAATATGGTTTTTGTTTCCATGTTGTGAGATTACACCCCAATTCGTGCTCTGACCATTGTTGACCGTTGACAACCGCCCTAAAAAAAGAATCGGCTTAGGATCTTATGGAATTATTTGGCAAGTGTTTGAATTCACGTAATTAGCAATGGTTTCTGGAAATTTGGAGGAGGCGAAGAGGTACTCGGTTAACGGGTTAGTGGATTTTGTGTTTAAACGTTTGATCAATGGGTTTCTGTTGATGGAGAGACTAACGGGTTAACGGGTTAAGAGGTTAAGAGGATAAGGAATTTCTGATTTGGTGGGGGGTTTGTTGATTGGGTGAAGTGAGACACCAACTTGGACACGACCCAGCAATTTTGGATGACCTATAACCCTTTGCGACTTAACAAGATACGACATAAACCTTGAGTCGCGGGCGTCTTAACCTTCGACCGACTTAATTAGTTGCGACATAAGTCTTGAGTCGCGGCTGACTTAACCTTTGACTGACTTAATTAGTTGCGAGATAAGCCTTGAGTCGTGGCTTAGCTAGGATGATTTAAAGAACCAACGGCTTAACTTAACTCGTAGGAAATCTTTTAGGTCGTGGACGACTTAGGACTTGGAGAACTTTTGGACTACGACTACATGGCTTGAACAAAACTTGAAAACTTCGAGATATTGATAGAACTTGATTGTACTCCCAAGTCGAACTTTGAACTGCCGAAATAACTTGCATGACTTTGCTATGCTTTCTTAACAGATTATACCAAATTTGATGCTCATAACCTGTTAAATACAACATTTGCAGAAAACTAGGGCGAATATACTGCCACTGATTGCCCACATCAAATGACAAATTAGTCGATAAAGGATAATTAACTTAAAGAAATTGTATGAAATGCTATGAATCAACAAACTCAAGTGAAGCATTAAAACAACGTTAACCAACTAAAGTTGATTCGTTTGCGTTAATATTGCACTTGTATTTGAACTTAAAGCGACAAGTCTTGAAATATTGCAATTGACACATGTTTAATTTCAATTATATTTTCTTGTTGCTTTGTTAGCTTTACACAGCACTTCACACATTTAGGAAACGTGTACGTTCATGTTTGAATATCCAGTTGTTTATGTAGAATGGCTTCATATCAAGAAGAAGTTGTAGCCCAAGCTGGAGAGATCTTTCAGACAGCTATTCCCGTAGTGAATCCTCCAGAAAGAACTCTGACTACCTTAACCCAGAGAGCATTTAACCAGCTGCGCATTCAATTTGGCCTTGCTGAGAGTGATACTCTACTTCCCGGGCCGAATGATACTGCCGATTGTCCACCTCATGGTTTTGTCGCAGTCAATCACCAGATGTGTCTAAGTGGAGCAATTCCTCCTTTCAATGACTTTCTTTAACAACTCCTACTTCGATTGACCATCTCTCCATTGCAATTGCACCCCAATGGCTACGCCATCTTAATGGGGTTGTGTGTTTTATACAGGAGAACTCTAGATCAACTACCACGTCTCGAGGAAATTCGTTACTTATGTTCATTTACAAAAACTAAAGATCACCCCTCCATTACTATTGTAAGAAGCGATAGGAATCGCAAACTCATTACCGATCTTTCCGAAAGCGCAAATGGCTTTTTGAAACAGCTTTTCTTTGTTCGCTGCCCTCCAGGATTTTATGCTATCTGGAGAGTAGGAAGTAAGAGTACCTGCTTCTATTTTTTCCATTCCTGAGCTTTTCAGGATCTGAGTTGTTAAGTGCTAATTTAACGCTTTCCTTTTTTCAGCACTTCCTCCCCCTCTAGAGATCCAGGCCATAAGCAAAATTTTGAAAGACTGAATGTCGTAGCTGCTGAGGAAAGGAGTATAAAATTTCTGTTGAAGGATGAGTTTCTACATCAGTTTGGACTCCTACATTCTTCCCGCTCTGCAAAACCTCATGAAGTCCCTGATTCCCCAGCTAAGGTATTAGATGCCCCAGTTTCTACTGACGAACTCGTACCGAAGGAGCTAACAACTGAGGCTTCATTGGTAAAATGTTCTACTCCAACTGACATTGCGGGACCATCTTGTAAACCTGCCCTTGCCCCGGTTATCGAAGAAGAAGAAGATCTTCAACAAGCCGGGAAGATTACTGATAAAGGAGTTGAGGTGAAGAGCCCTGTCGAACACAGTGGTAATGACACTTTCGAAGGTTTGAGCGACATTATAGTTACGTCTCAAGAACTCTTCAAAGATGATCTTTCTGCTGCTAAAATTGTATCTTCAGCGGTTGAAGCGACATCTTCTCTTCAACAGACTCCTCCAGCTCAACAATCGATATTGGCTGTAAAATCTATCACCACCCCCCAACTAAGGAGTGGTTCGTAGTCCGGCGTGTGTAGTTTGCACACACCACACACACATAGGATTTATTGGCACTAATATGCACTTAACTCCTTACAATTTGAAGATCCTCAAGTTATGCTTCTTTTTCAATTTCAGGTTCTCCAATGGGGCGGAGTGGCTCGTATTATGATGACTTCAAGCAGTATGGAAGGCGCAGTCAATATGATTATAGGCACTATCTTCCTCCTCATAGGGAAACTGATGAGGAGAGGGCTGCTCGAAAAGCTCGTGAAAAGCGTGCCTACGAAGAACGGCATGAAAGACGGGACAAGCGACACGATTCTTCCTAGAGGGAAGATGATTCTCATAAATGGAAGTCCCGTGACGACAAAGGGAAAAGTCCGATTGCCGAAGATGTGAGTAAAAGAGCCAAACATGGTGAAAAACCAACATCCGAGACTACCGAACAACCTGCTGCTCCTGTACTGCCTCAATCTCCTGTCCTAGCACGTACTGATATCCAAACAATCATTAGAAGGCCCCCATATCGAGTTGGCCCAGGCCCGGCTACTCTTCAGAGCCGATTCCCGAACCGGTGCCTGAAAGGAGTACGCTTTGATCTTGACCTGGTCCGATTGATAAGCCGGCTATGCTGCGCAACCTTGATGCTGTCAAACTTGGTATCGAAAGAATGTCAGGTTGGAAAAAGCTTGTCGATGAGCTCCAAAAGGTAAATCGTGCGAATCTTGAAGCCATGTTAACAATGGAGAACGACAAATCTGAATGGCAGAAGATCCTTGAGCAATATTATGCGGAAATGAGAAGCATTGCTACTTATAATGAAAAGCTCGAAGCGGAAGTTGAAAAACTCAAAGAAGAGCTTGCCACTTCCTCCACTTCTTATTCGCAAAGGGAGCAAGTGCTTCAACAACAGGTGCGAGATGCTCATGCCTCTCAAAGAGATGCCGAAGATATGCTTGATGTGCAAAAAAGAATTAATGAGGGCCATATTGCTGAGATCGCAGAGTTGCGAAAGAAGATTAGCTCCAAGGACGTGAAGATCGAAATGCTAAAACTTCGACTCTCTTAAGGTGAAAGAGAGCGTGATGAGGTTGTTGCTAGTAAAATCGTAGCTGAAGAGTCTCACGAAGCAATGAAGGCTAATATCAGCTCAACATTGTTTGACTTTTACTTGCATAGCGTCCTGGGGCGTGGTAGTCTCTCCTTTCTAGGCCCCAAATATGAAATAACTCTGGCCGAAGTGTGGGAGGCCATACTTGACATGTTTGGCAATGCTGGCTATACTGAGGCAGATTTAGAGGCAAATTATCTTGATGACGATGCCCGCGCCGCTCTTGCCAGAGGAAAGGATAAATTAGCCGAAGAGAGAGCCGGAATGACCGAAGGGGAACATGTAGGAAAGGCAACTTTAACCGACCCGGTTCAACCTTCGACTTCAGCCGATATCGACATTATTGGCTCCGGTTCTCATTCTCCGCCTCCTACTAAAGCCGTCACTGAAGGTGCAACTGCTCACAATGGAGATGATAGTCAAGAGAGCGGTGACGCGTAGGGCTTTGAAGTTGACATAGTAAAGCCAGCTTCGCCAGGTTACCATACTTTGATCTTCCTCAAGTGGACTGCTCATTTCCTTCACATGAGTTTGATGAACTTCTTGATTATTTTTTAAATCTCGACACGCCACTAACTCCTCTCTTTTCGAGAGATACTGACTTTAACTTCTTTTCTTCTGTAGAGAAAGTACCGAGCATTGTTCAGACTTCCCCTCCTCCAGTTATTCCTTCCCCGCCTCTTCAGGTTACTCCTCCATCTGCCTCTCAACCGGGATCACAAAAGGAGCAAATAGAAGCTCTCCAAGACTTGGACGATCCCATTGCTTCACAAGAACATTGGGGAGAAGGAACTGAAGAGGGCGAAAAGACTCTGGAACCAACGGGTTCCGACGATACGCCGTTAGCCACACTTTTTACTCCAGGAAGCGAGTCTTCTTCTAAGAAAAGGGGGAAAAGTGGAGTCTCAAAGAAGAAAAAAGCTTCAGCCGGTGAGGAAAAAGCAGAAGCAAGTCCAATTGTTCCTTCTTCCCCTACACTTTCAAGCCGGCGTAAGAAGTTGGTTATCCGGCCCGGTGCGGGCTCAAAAGGTGGAGGGAAGAAGAAATGATGGCTTTTGGTCCGGTGCTTTTTATCTCGCTCTTTGCTTTTTTCTTGTATATAAGTTTGTGTTGACTGGAGATTGTGCGGGTACCAGTCCCCACCTTCTTTTACTTTGAAACTTGCACATGTACAAAATTCTCATAGTATGGAACAAAATGGTTCTTTTACTTATACAAATTTCTGTCTGTATTTGAGAACACATTTATTTTCCATTTTCATGTAAGTTTCTTTATCTTCTTTATGTGAAGCTGCGGTAAACCTATGATATGTTGCCTGAGCATTGTTTTTATTTTTGCGATAACTATATTGTACTGCCCCCATACCATGGTTTATTGCAATTTCTTTCACATTGGCAAAGTTTCAGAGAAAACCTCTTCTGTTTCGGGAAGACTTGTATTCTTCCTTTAGAGAACAAGCCTTCCATTTGAAGGAGGATTGCATTTGTACTTCATAGGATAATATTTCCGTTCCAAGGAAATATTTTTTTTCTAATTCAGCAGAATGCAATTCATATTGGAGGAGTTTTCTCTTTCTCTCTTTTTTTTTGTTGCAAAGTTTTTTACACTCCACTTTTTCTTTGAAAAAGGTCACTTTTGCTTTGGCAAGTGAATTTCACTTCATAGTGCAGTGGGCATTTCGAAAAAAGGGGTTTCAACCTGTTTCAGCCTCTGAAGAGAGTTTTTTGATTGTGCCTCTGGGAAGAGGTCTTTTTGATTGATTGTGCCTCTGGGAAGAGGTCTTTTTGTTTCTGCCTCTTGGGAGAGGCTTTTATCTTTTCCTTGTTCGTTGGGAAGTGGGCCTCCAAAGAGTGCTTTTCACATTTTGACTCGTGTGAAGTTTTATTTCAGATCACGGTGGAATGTGTGCCTCTGAGTAGGGCATTTGCCTGGAAGTTTGGAGCTTCTTTCTCTTAGTTGGATGGTTTCACGGGGCTGTGCCACCATCAGTCCGCAACTTTATGTCGAGAAAGAACTTTCTTTTTCTGGCGAGGCCCGCTCGAGGTCTTTTAGCATTTCAACTATGGTGAAATGGGCCTCCGAAGAGGGCTTTTCACATTCCAGCACTTGTGAAGTTTTATTTCAGATCTCGGTGGAATGCGTGCCTCTGGGTCTACCTGGAAGTTTCTTCCTCATGGTTGGCCGGATTCACAGGGCGGACACAAGTTACTTGGACGCTTATTTACGAAGATTGTCTCAACTAGTGAACAAGTGCCCTGCCTTCCACTTGGGAAGGTGCCTCCGATCATCATATGGATTCACGGGGTGGACGCAAGTTACTTGGACGCTTGTCTGCGCAAACTGTCTCAGCTTGTAAACAAGTGCCTTGCCTTCCAGTTGAGAAGGTGCTCCCGGTCGTTCCATACCAATCTTTTCTATTGAGAAAGTCTTCTGGCATGCCCCGTTTGAGGTCTTTATCCTCCGAAGAGTTGTGCCTCCGAAGAGGGCTTGTGCCTCCGAAGAGGTCTTTTTCTGTTTGATGCTTGCTTGCCCATGTCTCTTTTCCATCTATTCATGTCGGTGATCCCCGTTATCTTTTTCGAATATCATCCCCTTTTAGTTGCCAACAATTTTCCTTATCCAAAGAAATGTACTTCATAGTTGAGCAAGTTGGTGGTGGTAGACACTGGCTATTTAACTGGTTGTTCGTTTGTACAAACATTCGCAGTTAGTTAGAAATGGTCCACTTCCAACCACATCGCTAACTTTTGTTCGAAGCACTTCTTTCGTAAGATTTGAGTATGGAAATTTTGAATGGTTTAACGTTTGCTTGCTGGGTGATGTCGGAGACCGCTTGGTCTTGCGATGGGTAAGCTTTGTTTTTATGGCCTGCATTATTAAATCGACACTTTAGTAACACAATTAACGTATTTTATATGTTGAAATAAAACAAAGCAGTCTATAATAGTAATGAACACAAGATTTATAGTGGTTCGGCCAAGAACTGGGCCTACATCCACTTTATAGCTCATATTATTCACTTGCACTGACTTTACAACGGTTTTTATTACAAGAATTATACATTCATCATTCCTTTACAATATTTCATTAAAGCCATTAAGTAAAATATGGACGCAAATGATTGCTGTTCCAAGCTCTTGGAATTGGGTCTCCTTCGACAGTTATAAGTTTGAATGTGCCATCAAGAAGTTTTTGGCCTATAACATACGGCTCTTCCCGGTTTGGTCCAAGCACACCTTTTGGTGTCATAATTCTTTTTAAGATTAGATCCCCTACTTCAAAGCTGCACCGGCGAACTTTGCAATTAAAGTGCCTGGCTATTCTTTGCTGGTGAGCTGCAGTTCTGAGTTCAGTCTCTTCCCTTTTCTCATCAAGGAAGTCAAGGGCTTCAAGCTGCAGCTTTTCGTTTTCGGCTTGATTGAAATGGATTATTCTATGTGAAGGGACCTCTATTCCTACCGGAATCATTGCCTCCGATCCGTGTGCCAATCAAAATGGAGTGTATCCCTTCGCAGTTTTATACGTAGTTCTATATGCCCATAGTGCTAGCGGAAGTTTATCGACCCAACCACCTTTTGCTTTTTCCAGCTGTTTTTTAATGGTTGATTTGATTATTTTGTTTACTGCTTCCACTTGCCCGTTTGCCTACCGATGAGTCACTGCTGAGAAACTTTTCTGGATCTTGAATCTTTTGCAAAAATCTTGGAACTCTTCCCTTTCAAATTGGGTTCCATTGTCCATGATTATCTTTTGAGGCACTCCATACTTGCAAATGATATTCTTAGTTACAAAGTTTATCATTTTCATTGAGGTAATAGTAGCTAAAGGTTCAGATTCAGCCCATTTAGTAAAATAATCCACAGCAACAATAACATATCTTATTTCGGATTTCGCAGTTGGCAAAGGCCCAATGAGATCCATTCCCCAGATAGCAAATGGCCACGGACTGACCATCTTTGTTATTTCAGTGGAAGGTGCCCTTGGGATTTTAGCAAATCTCTGGCATTTGTCGCACTTTCGGGAGTAGTTTACAGCATCTCGGTTAATATTCGCCAAAAGTATCCATAACGGAGAATTTTCTTGGCTAAAGTTTGACCACCTGTATGAATTCCACATTCCCCTCCATTTACCTCAGCAAGAATTGTCTTAGCTTCTTCTTCAGTCACACATCGGAGTAATGGCATTGAAAATCCTCGTCGGAATAATCGGCCATCTTGAATTATATACCTTGAAGCCTTTCTTAACAGTTTTTGACGTTCTTTTGAACTTTCTGGTGCAGATCCATTGAGCAGATAATCCTTTATCGAAGTCATCCATGATTCCTGTTCTTGAGATATGGTCATGATCCAGTCTATATCCATTTCATCAATGCTTGGAGTTGATAAGACCTCCTCAAGGACTAACCCAAATAATTGAGCTTCACCAGTACTTGCATACTTCGCGAGGGAATCTGCGTTCATGTTTTCTTCCCGAGGTATATGGTTTATTGTATAATGGTCCAGGTCCTCGAGAAGCACCCAGGCTCTTGACAAGTAGGCGGGCAGGTTTCCCCCTTTGGTTTTAAACTCTTTCTTGACTTGACACACGATAAGTTGTGAATCACTGAAGATCTGCAATGCCCTGACGTTCAATTCTTTAGCAATTCTCAAACCGGCAATAAGAACTTCATACTCTGCTTCATTGTTTGTCGGAGGGAATTCCAATCTTAAAGCATAACATAGTGACCGTCCTTCAGGGGTTTCAAGCACAACCCCGGCCCCGGAACAGTAATCGTTTATTATGCCATCGACATACAATTTCCACCGGATTGAAGGATTATCGGTCACTACTTCCTCACTATCACCTTTATCAGTACATTCTGCGATGAAGTCTGCCAAGCTTGTCCATTGATTGCTCTCCGGGGATGATAGGTAATGTCATATTGGCTGAGTTCAATATTCCATTTTAAAAGACGACCTGAAGTCTCAGGACGAAACAGGACTTGCTTCGAGGGCTGATCGGTGAGGACTTTGGTGGAACGAGCTTGGAAATATGGCCTCAACTTTATTGACACAATCATTAGACAATAGGCGAGCTTTTCCAACTTTGAATAGTTCAATTCTGCCCCAGTGAATCTCTTGCTAATGTAGTAGACCGGGCGCTGAATTTTCGCATCCTCCCGTACCAAAGCTGCGCTGAGGGCATGAGATGAGATTGCTAAATACACAAAAAGATCTTCACCGTTGTCAGGCTTAGAAAGTATAGGAGGCGTTTCCATATGACGAACCAGCTCATCGAGGGCTTTCTGGCATTCAGGAGTCCAGTCAAAGTTTTTTCTTCCTTTCTTTAGAGCATCGAAGAATGGAATGCATTTTTCAGTAGCTTTGCAAACGAACCGACTCAAGGCAGCAACTTTTCCATTGAGACTTTGCAATTTCTTCTTCGTTCTAGGAGCTTTGACTTCTCTTAAGGCAGTTATCTGAGCAGGATTAGCTTCAATACCCCTTGCACTCATAATGAAACCAAGAAACTTTCCAGATTCTACTCCAAATGAACACTTCAAAGGGTTTAGCTTCATTCCGTACTTTCGGAGGATTGAGAACATCTCTGCTAAGTGATCCATGTGGTCCACTGCTTTCTTTGACTTTACCAGCATATCATCGACATAAAATTTCATAGTCTTGCCAATCTGTGGTTTAAACATGGCATTAACAAGTCTCTGGTAAGTTGCCTCTGCATTCTTAAGTCCGAAAGGCATGACTTTGTAGCAGTAGAGACCAACATCGGTGGTAAAGCTCGTGTCCTCCTGATCTGGCTCATGCATCATGATCTGGTTATATCCAGAATAGGCATCCATAAAAGATAGCAATTCAGGCCCCGCCGTTCCATCCACCAACTGGTCAATCCTGGGTAACGGGAAGCAGTCTTTGGGGCAGGCTTTGTTTAGATCTGAAAAGTCAATGCACACTCTCCATTTCCCATTAGCTTTTTTAACCAGTACTGGATGAGAGACCCAATTCGGATAAGTAGATTCCCTGATAAAACCATTCTCCATGAGGCGATCAACGTCTTCTTTCAATGCTGCTGACCTTTCAGGACCTTGAGTTCTTCTTTTCTGCTTTACCGGTGTAGACTTTGGATCAATATTCAGGGTATGCACCGCAACTTCTAGAGAAATTCCACACATATCGGCATGTGTCTAGGCGAATACATCCAGATTTGCTTTCAAAAATGATATCAAAACAGTTTGAACCGTTACACTAAGTTGCGAACCCACATTCAACAATTTATTCGGGTCTTTCGGGTCAACAGGTACAGGGACTGTCACTTCAACTGGTACCACTCTATTTTCCCCGGCAGTGGCTTTTCTTGGATCCATCTCTCTTCATGCACCGCTATGTTCGCCTGTGCAGGGTCCACCCTGTAATTGCTACAAGGTTGATTCTTTGATGCGGATTGGAGCTGCCGCATCTTTTCCCATTTCTCTCTTCCACGATTCACACAACTCAGTAAGATAACATTCTCGTCCAGCATTCTGATCCCCTTTCACCACACCGACTCCATTATCTGTGGGGAGTTTTATGGTCAGACACCATGGGGCAAGAATTGCTTTAAATGCCGCCAGAGTTGGTCGGCCTAGGAAGGCATTGTAGGAAGAAAATTCTTCAACAATAACAAAGGTCTATTTTCGAGTCACTTTTCTCTGCCCCTCTCCAAGCTCTACGAACAAATCAATTGTCCCAATTAGCTGTTTCGGCTCACCAGTAAAACCAGCAATCTTTAGTGATGAAACTTGAACATCAGCCATAGGAATCTTCATTTGATCAAAAGTCTTCTTGAAGAGAATGTTGCACGAAGCTCCACAATCAACCAGAACTCTTTTCACGGTAGCTGGCCCAATGCCAGCGGAGATGACCAAAGGATCAATGGTAGGAGCATCAACACCCATTGAATCCCTAGTAATGAATATAATGTCGTCATTAAAAGTTTTCTGCTGCTTCAAGGGTCCAGCATCTTCTAACACAAAAACACTTTCATTTGCCGGTGAATACTTCAAAGCACGGGTGTATATTTCCATCTCGTCCCAACTTCTGCCAGCTGGTGAGGGCCTCCTGTAACCACATTTATAATAGGCCTCTCTGATTCATGAGCTGCCGCCTTCTCACTTGAGCCAGGACAACGAAGAGGAACCTGTTGTCCTTGAGTTGGCGAGGTTGGGCCATTCTTGTTCCTTCTTACATACTGTTGGAGCTTGTTTTGCTTCAATAGTTCCATAGTGACGGCACTCGTTAGTATCATGCCCGGGCTGGTTATGGAACCGGCAAAACCTTCCATTCTTCTCAGCTTTCCTATTAACTCTTTGCTTAGCTGGTTTGGGGATCGACCATGTCCTTGTTTGCAAAGTAGATGTTCTCCAGGGTATCAGTTAGAGGGGTGATGTTGAAGGGATGACCCTTCTTTGCATCTTCCTGCCTCTTCCGACCATCGTTCCCCCTCTTTTGATTGCCAGATTCCTTCTTATTCGGGGCAGCATTACTATTTCCGGCCCCTGTCGATACCACCTTAGCCGGTGCTTGGAGGCTTTCCAGACGCATGAATTCATCGGCTTTTTTATAAAACTTGTCAAGTGAATTTGGTTCTTTCATTTTCAACCATTTTCCAAATTCACTTGATTTATCAGTCGCCCTCATCAAATATGTCAGAATCATGCGTGGCTCTGCATTATCCACCTCGACCAAAGCTATATTGAAGCGATTCAAGAAAGCTCTAATGGATTATTCCAGGATTCTACTCTAAGCTGGATAACGACGTTATATCCTTTGCCTTTGACGCATAGAGTCGAAACCGTTCCTTGAACTTTCGAGTCAAATCAGAAAATTGGTCTATCGACCGGATCGGCAACTTTGTGAACCAAAGTAAAGCAACTCCTTCCAAGTATACCGGAATATACCGGCACTTGATTTCATCATAGGCTCTGGCACCCGTCATGTGCCAATCATACTTATACAGAAACTCATTAGGATCGCTCGTTCCCTTGTAAGCTGGAATAGTTGGAGGGACAAACTTCCTTGGGAATTCTTCTTTCAAGATCTTTTCAGTGAATGGAGTATTGCTCGGAGCGAAACCCCACTCTCTCTCATCTTCGTCTCTCTGCATACTTTCCTTCATAATCTGGCGAACCATGCCTGAGAAACATTCTTCATCATTTTGAGGCTCAATGGGACAAACATCGGCCACTCTCTCCGAATTGTGTCCTGACAATCGTTCACGGAGGGTTGGTTGCGGCCCCGATCCCCGGCTTGGGGAGATGTCCTGTCCACTGGGTCAGCTGGCCTTAGAGGGATATTCCTTCCGTCCACATTCTGCATTTCATCGGCAAGGTTTCCCACCTTAGCTGCCGGCTGGCGGTTTGCCTCAAATAAAGCATTCAACCTTTCCATCATTAGGTTATTCTAAGCTTCCATTTGCCGATGTATCCCGGATACAACGGCATCTAGCTCTGCTCGTGTAACTCCGACAGTTGGAGTTGTTTGACTTAAAGGAGGAGAGGTTGCAGTAGTCTCGCGAACATCGTCAGATCTAACAAACTTGCGCTTCCTTCCTGGAGCCATTATTTCTGATAAACTTTTGGTTTTCAGATAAATCCTTTCTACAAGCTTCTGTGAAGCTATGATGATAGTAACCTGAGTTCAATTCTCAGTGAAAGCACCAAAAATGTTAACGTAAAAAGTCGGACGTTAACACCCCGATGCAAATAGTGACTTGAATGAAAGCACTGCCCGTTAACACGGGAAACAGAGAAAGCAGTAATTCACTGAAAAAGCAGTAAGAGACATAGAGTTTATAGTGGTTCGTCTTACAATAATGCCTACATCCACTTCAATCCTTCTTTATTGCTAATATGATTACAATCCTTTAAATTTCCTTCAATTACAATTCACTTCAAAAGACAAGTAGTTAGAAAAACTTCGATGCAAGAGAATTCTCCAAATTCATGGTTAAATATGTTGAATCCCATCTCGAAGTTGATTGAAGCTTCTTTTGAGTTTCAAATGCTAAAGTAAGGCTCGGTTTGAAGATGGCAAAGTCTTGATGCTTTGAAGAAAATGATCGGAAAGTCCTCTTTATGTTGAAGCCCATGCCGTATTTATAGAGGAACTTCCATGTCAAGTTGCAAGTAGTGACGGACCTAACGTAAGTCGTGGATCGTGACCGACCCAAGACAAGTCGTAAATCGCGTCCTATCTCTTAACCACGGCTCACGACATAACTGGGATAAGCATGTTCTACTGAGTACAAGTCCTAAGTCGTGGACGAGTTAACAGGCCCTGGTTCAAGTAACGCTATACTGGGTTTCCCTTTGTTTGCCTAGGTCGTGAGCGACCTAACATTGGTCATAAGTCGGTCGCGACTTAAGTGAAGTTGTCTTGAGCCTTTCCTGTCTTGAGTCGTTAAGTCGGCAGTCCCTTTAGTCGTTAGGTCGGGCTATCAGTTATGTCGCTAAGCCGTCATACTCTTAAGTCGTTAGGTCGGGCTACATGTTAAGTCGCTAAGCCGTTAAGCCCTTAAGCCCTTAAGTCGGCAGTCCATCTTAAGTTGGTATGTCGTTAAGCCCTTAAGTCGGCAGTCCTTCTTAAGTCGGTATGTCGTTAAGCCCGCTTCATGTGTTAAGTCGGCAATTCCTTTGTGTCACTGAGTCGCTGAACGTAGGATTTAACACTAAGTATTAGTCAACTTTGCGATAAAGAATATAAAATTAAATTCGAAAAAGATAAGTGTCACAATGTGACATTGACAATAATAATTCAACCATAATATTAGAGGGAACTATGAAAAATGATATTTATATTCTTAGTATGAAAGTTTCAAATGATAACTTGTGTCTTTTGGAAAATACAAGTGACCTTTGGATTTGACATAAGAGATTTGGGTATTTGAATTTCACACTTTTATCTAGACTGTCAAAATAAGATCTAGTAAGAGGTCTCCCTCAAATGAATTTTGAAGTATATAGTTTATGTGATGCATATCAATTAGGAAAACTTAGAAAAAGTTCCTTTTATATTAAAAGATATGATTTCAACCTTAAAACCTCTTGAATTACTTCATCTAGATTTATTTGGCCATCTCAAATTCTGTCAATAAATCATAGTAAATATGTTTTTGTAATTGTAGATGATTATTCTACATTAACATGGACAATATTTTTGAAACATAAAAGGATACCTTTGAATGTTTTAAGAACTTTACAAAAAGGATTCAAAACCAACTTTCTCTAAAAATTATAACCGTACGTAGTGATCACGGTGGTGAATTTGAAAATGAAAAGTTTGAGGAATTCTGCAATAAAAAGGGAATAACTCACAATTTTTCATTTCCATGAACTCCACAACAAAAAGGGGCAATAGAACGTAAAAATAGGACGATTCAAGAGTGTGCGAGAACTATGCTTTCAGATAGTAAAGTACCAAGTATTTTTGGGCAAAAGCAGCTGCTACCTCCTGTTATATTTTAAATAGAATTTTAATTAGACCTTTAACTTATAAGACATCTTATGAACTTCTTCACTCAAAGAAACCTAAGGTATCTTATTTTAGAATTTTTGGAAGTAAATGTTTTATTTTAAATACAAAAGATAATTTAGGTAAATTTGATCCTAAATCCGATAAAGGTATCTTTATTGGATATTCTAACATAAGTAAAGCGTTCAGAGTGTTTAATGTAAGAACTAACACCATCGAAGAACCAATGCATATTTCACTTGATGTAAGTCTCAAAATTTTTGAAGATACAAATGTTGAAGAGGATTTAATCACTCAAAATCAAGAGTCAGCTGAAACTAATAATGAAATTGATCAGCCTAATAAAATGATTAAACTCTTAAAGATCATCCTATAGAAAACATACTAGGAGATATGCAATCTATAGTTACATATGCTGGAAACATGCTTTATAGGTGTGGGTAAATCAATTCACAGTGGACAAATTGTACAGATCAAAAAGAATAAATGGATACTCGATAGTCGATGCTCTAGACACTCGACTGGTAATCCAGATATGCTGAATGATATAATATACAAAGACGGAGGACTGGTTAACTTTGGAGACAAGTCAAAAGGATATGTGATTGGCATCAGCAAACTCCGTAACTATGAAACTCTTACTAATGTTTTGCTAGTTAAGAATCTAAAACATAATCTGTTAAGTATTAGTCAACATTGCGATAAAGAATATAAAATTAAATTGGAAAAAGATAAGTGTCACATTGAAAATAATAACTTAACCATAATATTTGAGGGAATTTGGAAAAATAATATTTATATTCTTAGTATGAAAGTTTCAAATGATAACTTGTGTCTTTTGGCAAATACAAGTGACCCTTGGATTTGACATATTTAGGCATTCGAATTTCAAACTCTTATCTAAAATGTCAAAACATGATCTAGTAAGTGGTCTCCCTAAAATGAATTTTAAAGTAGATAGTTTATGTGATGCATGTCAATTAGGAAAACTTAGGAACAGTTCCTTTAAATTAAAAGATACGATTTCAAACTCAAAACCTCTTGAATTACTTCATTTAGATTTATTTGGTCCATCTCAAATTCTGTCAATAAATCATAGTAAATATGTTTTTGAAATTGTAGATGATTATTCTACATTTACATGGACAATATTTTTGAAACATAAAAGTGATACCTTTGAATGTTTTAAGAACTTTACAAAAAGGATTCAAAATCAACTTTCTCTAAAAATTATAACCATCCGTAGTGATCACGGTGGTGAATTTGATAATGAAAAGTTTGAGGAATTCTGTAATAGAAAGAGAATAACTCACAATTTTTCATTTCCAAGAACTCCACAACAAAACGTATTAGTAGAACGCAAAAATAGGATGCTTCAAGAGTGTGCGAGAACTATGCTTTTAGATAGAAAACTTAGAAGTATTTTTGGGCAGAAGCAGTTGCTACCGCCTGTTATATTTTAAATATAATTTTAATTAGACCTTTGACTGATAAGACATCTTATGAACTTCTTCACTCAAAGAAACCTAAGGTATTTTATTTTAGAATTTTTGGAAGTAATTGTTTTATTTTAAATACGAAAGATAATTTAGATAAATTTGATCCTAAATCCGACAAAGGTATCTTTATTGGATATTCTAACAGAAGTAAAGTGTACAAAGTGTTTAATTTAAGAACTAACACCATCGAAGAAACAATATATGTTTCATTTGATGAAAATCTCAAAAATTTTGAAGATACAAATGATGAAGAGGATTTAAGCACTCAAAATCAAGAGTCAATTGAAACTAATAATGTAATTAATCATCCTAATAAAAAGATTAAGCTTTTAAAAGATCATCATATAGAAAATATAATAGGAGATATGATATCTATTGTTACAACTAGAAATCAACTAAGTAAAATATGCAATGTAGCGTTTATATCAACTATTGAGTCCAAAAATCCAAAAGAAGCATCAACTGATGATTCATGGATCTTGGCTAAGCAAGAAGAGCTAAATCAATTCACTAGAAATGATGTTTGGGAACTTGTTCCTAGACCTGAAAATAAACTATAATTGGAACTAAATGGTTTATAAAAATAAAATGAATGGACAAGGAGAGTTTGTTAGAAATAAAGCCCGGTTAGTCGCTCAAGGTTATTGTCAAGAAGAAGGAATAGATTTTGATGAAACATTTGCTCTCATAGTAAGATTAGATGCCATTAGGATTCTACTTGATTTCGCAAATCATAATAATTTCAAATTGTATCAAATGGATGTTAAAAGTGCCTTTTTAGATGGTTTTGTAAAAGAGGAAGTATATGTTGAACAACCACCACATTTTGAAAATGAAAAATTACCAAATCATGTTTACAAACTTAAGAAACCTCTATATGGTCTAAAACAATCTCCTAGAGCCTGGTATGATAGACTAAGATCATACTTATTACAACCAATATTTGAAATTGGTAAAGTATATAATAATCTTTTTATTAAAAGAAATAAAAATGATATTCAACTAGTACAAGTTTACGTAGATGATATCATTTTTGGATCAACTAATTTTGAAATGAATAAAGAATTTTCTGAAATAATGACAAAAGAGTTTGAGATGAGTCATATGGGTGAACTAAACTTCTTTCTAGGATTACAAAAAATATATTAGATAATGGTATCTTTATTAGTCAAGGAAAATATGCTAAAGAACTAGTTAGTAAATTTGGTTTGACTGCTGCAAGTGGAAAACCCACTCCCATGGCAACCAATGAGTACTTAAGTAAAGAAGATCTCTCGAAAGATGTAGATCAAAAATTATATAAAGAAATTATTGGATTACTACTCTATATCACTGCTAATAGACCTGATATCATGCATAGTGTTTGTCTATGTGCAAGATATCAATCTCAACTTAAAGAGACCCACATAAAAGCTGTAAAATGTATCATAAGATATGTCTAAACACCTTTGATTATGGCTTATTTTATCCTAAAAATTATTATTTTAGAATTAATATCTTACTGTGAGGTTGATTAGGCTTGTTGTAAATCAGGCCGACAAAGTACAAGTGGAACTTGTCACTTTTGGGGGCATTCTCTGATTCCTGGTTTAGTAAAAAGCAAAACACGGCTTCTTTATCAGCAGCTGAAGCATAGTATATTTCTGCTGCTTTGGCTTGTTCTCAAGTAACATATATGCAACAAACTTTAAAAGATTTTGGTCTAAATATCTCAAAATCACCAATTTATTGTGATAATACTAGTGCAATAAATTTATCCAAGAATACTACTCATCGTGCTCGAACTAAACATATTGATATCAGACATCATTTTCTCAGAGATAATATAAGTAAGGAAGTAACTACTCTCGATTATATCAATTCCGAGAACCAAATTGCTGATATCTTAACAAAACCCTTAAATGAATCTATATTTACTAAATTAAGAAGAGAATTATGTATTTGTTCAATAACTGAAATATAGAATAATTAAAAATTAAATTGAAATAAATAAAATAGTAAAAATATATGTATCATGTCGACAACACCCTTACCCATGTCGACATGTAATGATTCTTTTATTTTCTGAAATTTTCCCACCAAAATTCAAATAAGTGGTTATATATTCTTCTTATTTCGAAATTTTGTTTATTCTTTCTGTCCTTTCTCTGTTCTAACTTCTGAAAACAATAAAACAATGGCATCCTCTTCCAAATCAAACAAAAATTCAACCTTTTCTTTCCCTTCTCCTTCTACTGGACAATTTCAACGAACTACGCTTGCATGGGCGATGAAAATGGAGGATTCCTTGAAGGATGCACTGCAACTAATGACTAAAATTCAAGTAGTGCAACTCAGAATGGCCAAAGAACAAAAACAGCAAGGCAAAATCCTTCGAAATTTGCAAAAGTTTCTAATGGACAATCACGCTAACCCGATCTTGATTGATGAAGAATCTTCAGGAGATCAAGTGCAAGCGGACAGCGAGGAAGAAGTAGAAGCCTTTATGGAAGATGAGCACGTTGAAGATGACGACAAAGTCGTTTGCGTTAGCGAAGTGTGCTTTGACAAGGATGGAAATCTAGTCGAACAACATAGAAATTTCTGTTTCCACTATCCAAATTGTTTGGTTCATAGATCTCCCATTTTCAAGGACACACATTAGTTTCTTTTCTTTTGTTGTATGATCTTTCTTTTGTCTCCTATGACAATGTAAATATAACAATAAATAATTAATAAATGAATTGTATTTTTCTATTTGAATTATCACTATTATAAGTATTATCATATATGGATTCTTAGTTAGGATAGTTAGTTATTAAGGACTAAGTTTTAGTTTTAGAATTAAGTGATGATTATTTAACATAACACTATCATTATAATCATATGTCATACAGTATTAGTTTTAGGCGGAGTTATATAGTTTGGAGTTAGTTTTTGTTGATGACGAAGGGGGAGCAGTATAAAATAGGATAGTGAGGCATAGATTAAGGGGGAGCTATTAGGATAGAAGTAATATTTTATAAATAAAGGTTGTCATCATAAAAAAGCGGGAGATTGTTAGTCCCTGAGGAGATGGTTTTGATGACAACAACCTTAGAATAAGATTGTAAAATATAAATACTAACATTATAGTTTAGATATATATGTATATGCATGATTTAACCATACAGGTATTGAAGAATGAAGACTGTGCAGTATAGAAATTCAAGATATCAAGATTGAAGACTCATGAGTATCAAGATTATCAAGAGTTCAAGATTTTAAGATTGTAATTTAGTTAGGAATTTTGTTAAAACTCCTAGAAAAGCACTAGCATCTTAAAATCCAATTTATTCGTGGAATGGAATCCACTTCGAGCCTGTTAAAGGGATGGATGACTAAGTAGGACGGAACCTATGAAAAATCTAATGGAACATTGTTTTATATCCACAAACTTTTATTTAAATCTTTTTTACAAAATTATATCTTGTTTTCAAAATGTTTTCAAAATGATTTCAAAACCTTCCTTTTAAAAGAATCAAAAACATCTATCCTGGTTTTAAAATACTTTTAGCCTCAAAATAATCTTTATCTTTAAATTCAAATTATCCTTGGTTTTAAACTATATCTTAGTAATAAAATTTTTAACTTTTAATATTTATACTTAGATTTCAATAAAATTATAGCTAAATTTTATATATATCAAAATATTATTCTCCATATTTATTTATGTATGGTAACTATAGTTATGTATATTTATAAAGTTCAAATAGTTTTAATACAAGATAGAAGTTATTTTCAAGAAAAATAAATTATCAAAAATCACTTAGGCCCGTCGATAACCCCTAGAACTCCTTGTCCACAAGGAGGCGGTTTGTTTCAAAAATTTGAATTTCAAAAGAAGTGTCTATTCATCATATCCTTTCATGAATGGACATGGCTATTGTTCTACTATAAATAGGGACAGTTTTAAACGAATTTATATACATTATTCTCTGATTTCACTCCTCTTCTTCTTCCACATTTCTTTACATATATTTTTATCATTACTCTGCTGAAATCAACATTGAATCTAACTAGATTATCCTTGGTTTGATTCTCTATCACTATCTCAATAAGATCTCAATGGTATTCAGAGTTATAGGCTTCTTTGTAATAAATTGAGTGATAAAAGTTGTGATTGTGGACTATGAGATCAATAAAGCGAGAAATGGCGTGATTGTAGCCTATGAAATCAATTGGGTGAACTTGTTACCCGTGAAATCAAGTATCTCTTCTGTTACATCAGGAAATTTTTGGTAATAAATTTAATAATCTTACTTTAATAAATAACCATATAGTTTTAAAATATTTAAGATAAATGGTTTAAAATTATTTTAACTTTAAAACTAAATAAGATTAATAATAAGATTGGTTTTATTTTCTTTGTAAAAAAAATATTAATTAATAAAGATGATTTGTATATATACATTAAAGCTAAATTGAAATAAACATTTAAACATGTTAGTATAATTTAGAAATCAATTTAAAAACATTTATAAAATAAGTAATTACTATAATATTTGGAGATGTAACATGTGTAAGGATATTAGTTCATACAAATACACTAATTATAAAATTATGTTCATAACTTAAGTTTCAAAAGGATTTAACAACGATTAACAATTTCTTTAAATAAATATACAAGTGTATATTTATTACAAGTGTAAACATTTAAAATAGGCTTGTGAGCATTTGTAAGTAAAGATTACATAAGTTAACAAGTGGCGATATGTTCTTTAAGTTGAAAAATTAATATAATGACTAGAGAATCAAGCTGTAAAAGGGTTCCAAATTTGTCCATACCCTCTTCTCTCAAATTTCCTTCATCTTTATTTTTTTTAACTAAAAATCTGAACAATAAAGATGAAGCAAAACTAAATAACGACCACGCTTAAAACTGAACTATTCAAGATCTTCTAAAACAAGTGCGGACTCAGATTCAAATAGCAGTAGATTCAAATCAACAAATCAAGTTACAAAATTGAAAGTCAAGCTTCAATCGACTGTCGTGTTCCAGAAGTAGGCCGCTGTTCATCAATTAAGTGAGTAAACTTTATCCTTTGACAAGATCTACTTGTTTAAAACAATGCATGTTGTAAATGTTTGAAAATTGATGAAATGTTGGTAGGAATGTTCGAATAATGCTTTTATATATTAAGATGAGTACTAGGTGAATATCTGAGAATATTTCTTTGATAAATTTCAACAGAAAAAAATATTCTATATCCAATATCTTTTCATGTAAGCTAATTTAGATTAAGATGTGCGAAGGGAAAGTAGATAAGGATAGTGAACAGTTTGTAAGGGAAAATTTGATGGCAATCAGGGGATTGCTGAACGATGTAGTCATGCGATATAGAGGGGATTGGAAAACAGAAGTTCGACAATGGAATGGTGGAAGGCTGATTTGGTTTCAGGGAGGAAACTGCATGAAGTGGCAAGAAGTTTTTTATAGGGAATGGTAGTAGTTTGCAGACATTTCGGTGTAGTGTTGTGGTGAATTTGCTGCAGGAAGGGGGTGAAGTGGGCTTATGTTTATGGAATAAAGTGGGTGACTGTTTGGGGAGACAGGTATGCCACTGTATTGTATGACTGTTGTCTGTTTGGTTCAGTGAGATATAGTGTTGGATTTTTAGTGTTATTTGTGGATGATGCTTGTAAACAAGGGGGCGGTAGGTGCAGCAAGTTGAGAAGGATGTGAATCTTATATATGTTTGTAGGCATAGAAGGTAGATGTATTTTGTTGTGACAAATGGGATGGTAGGTGATGTTGATGATGGCTGCACTATTGGTTGTGGTTGTTTGGGTTGGTAGGCTGTGAAAGGCAGTAAAGATTTAAAGGAGGTCAGTGGCAATAGGTGGTATAAGGCAATATGTATGATTGTAGTGGTAGTAGGAAGTCAGTGGAGGCTGTGAACGCAGTGGAAGTGTGCTTCAGGTGGAGGTATGGAATTGTGAGTGGGAAGTGTTGATGCGATGAGGTATTTATGATGTATTGTAGTTGATGTGAATGGTAAGGCAAATAGGAGATGATAGAGAGATGCTGCAGTGGTTAGAGGAGTGGAAATTGCAGTTGATTTTTATGTTGGCAGCAAGTGATTACAGGAGGTGATTCTTATGCAGAAGTTATGAAGTGGAAATGTCTGTTGAAGGAGTAATTTTGTATGACATGATGATTATTTTAAATGAATGTGGGTTGAAGGCAGTGGAGTGGTGGTTCAGGGATGTATGTTGTATGGCAGGTAGAGCAGTAAATAGGTGGTGTAACAGATATGTGCAGGCTACTAGTAGTGGTCAAGGGGGTGGATGTTCAGAAATGTGGAGGAGATTGTGTGAGGGGACAGCAGCAAGGTGATGTGTTGTTGTAGGCTGCAGTGGTGGCTAGTATGGTTGTGTAGTTGCAAATTCAGGTGGCAGAGGGGACGTTAGAAAAGCATGGGGTTTAACTCAAGTTGTGTGAGGTAGGACGCGAGATTGTTCTGGGCTTTTATTAGATGTTAACTGAGTCAGGATACATTAATTATGATAAACTTTTTAAGTGGTAGATTTCGTATTTAATGTTTTGTTAATTTTAGGTTGAGAAGTATTTAAGTTGTAAAAAAAGAAAAAGAAAAGAAAAGAGAGCAAAATTAGTTAGATAATTAAATGGTTTAAGTTAAAAGATTAAATGTTTTGAGTATTACTTAAACTTAAGGCTTTTAAGTTATTTTGATTCTTAGGTTATTAGGAAAGGTTATAGAGTGGTAGTTAAGAAGATGAATTAAGATAGATGATTTATCATTTAAATTTGTTAAATAATTAAGAATTAGTTATTGATCAATAAAATAGAAATTAAAGAGTGATTATTGTTAACAAAAGAATAATTAATTGTTATGACTAATTATTGATTCAAGGATAATTAATCAATGTAATTAACCAATAAAATCAGTTAAGCAATGGTATAATTACTTGATGGAAGTAATTTAATGGTAAAGTACTTAAGGAAAGTAATTAAGCATTAATTACTTAGTGTAAAGAATTATTATGAATAATACTTAATGAAGTAATTAAAGGAATTAATTACTCGGTATGATTAATTAATTGGATGTGGTTAATTATGGTTAATTAATCCAGTTTAATTAATTAATGTTGATCAATTGATGTTGGGATAGGTATAATTACTTAAGGTAATTAATGAGGTGTAATTTCTTAGTGAAGAAATTAGTTGCCAGATGTAATTAGATAAAAGGAAATTATTTAATGGGAAGTAATTAAAGGATCATTACTTCATGTAATTAATGAAAGTGATCAATCTTGCTTATAAATGAATGAATGATGATAAGTGCTTTGGATTGGTTGATATCTCTGATAAGGATTGCTTTGTGATATGATATGTTGAATGGTCGGTGATAATGTGATTATCTATCAATTATGAATTGCGGTGTAAAAGTGTTATCCGATAATTAAGGGTAAATTGTATTTAACTGGATAAGTGGGTTAAGATATCATTGGGATCGAAGAGACCGGAGTCGGGTATCAGTAAATACCCGAAGCCACTTCGATTCTTTATAGATTGATACGTGGAATCAATAGGCTGATATGGAAGGATTTAAGTAAATTGGACCACTTAATCCAGGATTGGCACATAGAAACTTAATGTGAGAAATAAGTAATGTTTATAACAGCTTGTGAAGTTGTAAATTGATACAAGTACCCCGGGTTTATATAAGTTGTATGCTTTTGAATTACATGTTAGATGGGTTTACTCACGCTGGTTTCCAGCCTGACCCGGGTGTTACTTTGATGTAATGCTCACGTCAGACCGAGTATTACAGAATTTCAGGTAAGTACGTTCTGGAGCTCAGGAGGCGAGCTGGATGGTAGAGACGTATGGAGAGTTTCCACTATGATATTGTATATATCTGAGACATGTTAAATTGTATCTGCCCAATGTTGTATAAATTTTGTAACTCTGATATGTCGATGAAAATTGATAGATATAGTTTTCTTTGGTATAACTATTATTATTGATATTATATTTTATCCGCTGCGAATGTGAGATTGTGTGATTCTTTTCTGTTCTTCTTCTTCTATCTTTTCTTCTTTTCTCAAACTATCTGAAAATTTCGGGATGGAAATTTTCGGGTCGTTACATTTGGTATCAGAGCTGAAGGTTAAGCGAGAACCTTGGCTCTGGTGGGATAACTCATTAAGGATAAGGTAAGTGGTACCTTAGAATGAGTTGAGTGTGTATATATATATGAGAGCGCGTACTTGTTATTTTCTTATATAAAAGTTTTTAAATGATTTCAAAAGTAAATGAATCTTATATAAGAAATAGATTATCTATTATATTAAGGAAATTGGTTGTGGTATTAATTAAATCAAAAGTTATTTTAATAATTAAATTAAGAAGTAATAGAATGAAACCAAATTGAAATTAGAACTAAATAAAGATAAGTTTGAAATAGATTCAAACTAAAATTTGAAACCTTGAATTGTAGAAGTATTTCAAATAAGATAAATTAGAATTGTTTTCCAACCAGAAAATAGAATGGATATTGTGTTTAATAATGGGGTGATTGTTTTTCAACAAACAATAAAATGTTTTAAGGAAGTAACCATTTAAAAAGAAAATAGTGTAAATGCGAAAGGATATAAATAAAAGTGGGTTTCAAATTGTGAAGTCCTGAATTCGAAGTTTAGAAATTTGAATTGGTTTCGAAGTGTTAAAGGAAATAATATTATTCAAACTACTTTGAATATGATCTTGTTTTAAAAATAAGAAATGTTTGAAAATATTAAACAAAATTTGTTTGAATTGAAAAAAAAACCAAAGGTGGTTTGAATTTTTAAATTTGGCTTCGCAAGCTAAGTAGTAAATATGTATATGTATGGATATACTTAAATATCAAAGATGATTTGAGATAAATCGAGATTTTGAGTTTTAAATCTGGAATGAGATATTATACCCAAAGTGATAAGTTTTTGAACTTAATAAGTGGAAGATTATTTATGATAAGTTTAAAATTTGAAATGGAAATCGGGTAAGGTTGACTGGATTAAGTGAATCGAGTTTAACTTGGAAAGTAAAATGATTGATTATATTTGAGAGTTTGAGTGATCTCTGTTAACGCTTAAAATCGAACGCTAACACCCCGGTGTATATAGAGATTGAGTGAAAGCACCACCCATGAACACAGGAACTAAAAACAAGTAGAAAAGTGACAGAGAAAGCAGAAAAGACAACAGTTTTTATAGTGGTTCGGCTTCAGGTAAGCCTACGTCCACTTTAATCCTCTTTATTACTGAATCAATTACAACTTTACAACAGTCTTCAATTACAATACTGATGAGACAAACAACCAGAACTTCGATGCAGAAGAACTCTTCGAATCCATGTTGATTGCATTAGATTTCCCCTTGAAGTTTGTTGAGATGCCTTTCGTATTTGAAGTGTCGGGTGAGTCAAGAATTCAATAGAGTATCGGCGCTTAAAGAGATCGGCCAAAAGTCCTTTGAAAGTTGGAGATGGCCATCTATTTATAGAGAATTCTAGGCACAAAATGTTGCCAAGTCCTAAATCGACACCGACCTAAGTTGGGTCGTGGACGACTTAAAGTAGGTCGTGGAACGGTTGCGATTCAAATGCTGGTTCGACACTTAAGAAAGGCATCCTTACTGAACTCTATAAGTCTTGAACCGTGTACGAGTTAAGGGGCTGCGTGCTAAGTAGCTGCATCAGACATTCCTTCCTTTGCTTAGGTCGTGAACGACCTAACATAGGCCGTAGGTCGGTTGCGAATCAAGTATAGTTCATGATCTTGTCCCTGTCCTATGCAGTTAGGGCGGCAAACTCCCTGGATAGTTAGATCGGCTTCTATCTTAGGCCAACACCCGCGTTAGGTCGGTAGCTATCTTAGGTCGGTATCCAATAAGTCTTGGGTCGGCATTCTTGTTAAGTCTTAGGTCGGTAACCTTGTTAAGTCTTAAGTCGGTAACCTTGTTAAAGCATTAGGTCGGCAACCTTGTTAAAACATTAGGTCGGCATCCCTCTCAAGTAACTTAGGTCGTAATCCCTCTCAGGGCTTAGGCAGTTAGATCGGCATCCATGTTAGGTCGGCAACCTTTTGGGTCGGTAACTCTTAAGTCGCTGAGCCTTGGCCGGGGCAGAGTTAACATTTTCCCCTCGAAGTACACACCTAAGGGTTAGGTCGTGTGCTTCGATATCCTCTAACTCGTCCACTCTCTAAGTCAGTAGGTCGTGTACGACTTAAAAGTTAGGTCATGCGCCGCTTCAGTTCCCTCCACTGCAAGGCATAAGTCACACATCTTCTTCTTCTTTTTCATTACTTGCTCCTTCGCTTGATTCTGCCATTAGAATTCTCCTGAGCTTCCAAAGGCGATTTCACTCCAATCAATTACTGATAACCTTTGCTATTCATCGCGTAAGTGAATCTTCCTCTTCCTCGATCATAGGTTACTGTTGCTTCATGAACTCCGTCACTCACACTTAAACCGCCTCCCTGTATAATGCTTCATCATGAATTCCATTACATCTATAGTTAATGAAGGTTAGGTTGGTCGATTTGGCTTTAAATGACTGATGAAACGATGAAGATGGTTTACTGCTTTAGGCTAGTTGGTTTTGATTCGCGCAAGGGTGGCAAAGCATTGAATTTGTGATGATTTCAAACTGTTTTATTGGATGACCCGATATCATGAATGAAATGAAGGCCGTCGTTGATGGAGCTACTATTGGGTTAACGGGTTAGTGGAGTGAGATATCGATTTACATGCAACCCATTGATTTCGGGTGACCAAACTTTTGGCCGACCTAATTTGATACGATCTAAGCCTTAGATCGTGGCCGAACTAGCACTTGGGGAAATTTGCCGACTTAACCCTTAAATCGTGGCTGAACTAGCACATGGGGAAACTTTGTACCACTTTTTCGAACCAGAGCCTTTCTCCTTACTACTCCTTACGACTTAAATAACCGCCGACTTAAAGAATCAGAAACTTAATCTTAACTCGTGAAAGATTCCTTGGGTCGCAACCGAGTTAACACTTGGATGCCCAACTTGAATTCTCACTTAAAAGCATAATTCCAATTTGAACACTTAACTTGATATGCTGGACTGAATTGCTTAAATCTTTGATTGTTTTAACTTTGTTGCTTTATTTCACGGACCACATTAACTTATAGGCTAACAACCTGCTGAAAACAACAATCACAGAAAACCAAGGCGAATATACTGCCATTGACTGCCCACATCAAATGACAGATTAGTCGACATAGAGTAATCAACTTAAACACACTGTATGAAATGCTGTGAACCAATCAACTAAAGTGAAATATCAGTGCAAAGCATCACTGTCCTGAACTGATTTGTTTGCATCTACATTTCACTTTCATATTTAAAGCAACAAACCATGAACTTTATAACTGAAAAATGCTTGCTTGTTTTTATTCCAGTTATATTCGCTTATTATTTTGTTGATTTTACACAACACTTCACACATTTTAGGAAACGTCCACCTTCATGTTTGAATATCCAGTTGTTTGTGTAGAATGACTTCCCACCAAGAAGAAGAAGTGGTAGCTCAAGCGGGAGAGACCTTTCAGACAGTTGTTCTCATAGAGAATCCTCCAGAGAGAACTTCGACTATTCTAACTCCAAGAGCGTTTATTCAGCTACGTACTCAATTTGGTTTTGCTAAAAATGATGACCTACTTCCTGGGCCAAATGATACTGCCGACAGTCCTCCCCCTGGTTTTGTCGCAGTCAATCGTCAAATGTGCCTAAGCGGGGCGATTCCTCCCTTTAATGACTTCCTTCGAACCCTTCTCCTTCGGTTGACAATCTCTCCATTCCAACTTCACCCTAATGGTTGCGACATCTTGATGGGGTTGTGTGTATTGTTTAGGAGAACTCTTTATCGTTTGCAAAGTTTTGAAGAAATTCGCTACTTATGCTCGTTTGCAAAGAGTAAAAACCATCCTTCCCTTATTATTGTGAGTAGCGCTAGAAACCGCAAGCTTATTTCTGATCTTACCGAAAGTGTTCATGGATTTTTGAACCAGTTTTTCTTTGCTCGCTGCCCCCCAGGGTTTTATGCCATCTGGAGAGTAGGAAGTAAGATTACCTGTTTCTATTTTCTCCATTTTCCAAACTTTTTCGAGATCCGAATTACTGATTGCTAATTTCGTTCTTTGTTCTTTTCAGCACTTCCTCTCCCCTCTAGAGATCCAATCCACAAGCAATTTTTTGAAAGATTAAGTGTTGTGACTGCTAGAGAGAGAAGTATAAATTTTTTGTTGAGGGACGAATTTTTGCATCAGTATGGACTTTTGCACGCTTCTCGCTCTACACATCCCCATGAGGTTCCAGACGCCCCACCTAAACATTTGATGCCCCAGTTTCCACTGACGAACCCATACCAAAAGAACCTGCCTCCGAGGCTTCTCTGGTAAAGTTCTCTACTACTGTCGATGTCGCGGGGTCGTCTGGAAAATTCGTCTTTCCCCCAGTCATTGAGGAAGAAGAGCCTCAGTAATCTCCACAACATTCACAGAAATCTGGTGAAGAAGTCAGGAAAACAAGCCCTGTCAAGAAGAGCGGGGACGACACTTTCGAAGGGTTGAGCGACCTCTTTGTCACCTCACAGGAGCTCTTTAAAGACGACCCTGTCACTACTAGGGTTTCTTCTTCAGTGGTGGAAGCGATTTCTTCTTTGCGACAAGCTCCGTCGACCCAAGAGTTGACGTTAACTACTACCCCACGATTACTCCGCAATCGAAGGGTGGTTCGTAGTTTGATGCGTGTAGTTTTCACATCACACGCACTTAGAATCTTTCGGCACTTTCATGCACCAAATTCTTTGTACTTTGAAGATTCTAAAGTCATGCTTCTTTTCTCTGAAGACTTTTAATACTTGCCTTTTTTTTATTTCAGATTCTCCGATGGGACGCAGCGGCTCTTACTATGACGACTTCCAACGCTATCGGAGGCGTAGTCAATATGATTATAGACGCTACCTTCCCGTTCACAGAGAAACCGACGAAAAGAGAGCCGCTCGAAAGGCTCAGGAGAGGAGGGCTCAAGAAGAGCGTTATGAGAGAAAATAAAGGGAGGAGCACCACGATTCTTCCCAGAGAGAGTTGACGACTCTCACAAAAGAAAGTCGCATGATGATCGGGGAAAAAGCCATATGGTTGAGGACCCAAGCAAGCGGGCCCGACACGGTGAGAAGCATGCATCTACAACTCTTGAAAAGGCCACTGCCCCCATTTCACTCGACATCCCTTCTGGCTCTCCTGCTCTCGGGAATACAGACATTCAGGCAATAGTTAACAGGCCTAAATTTCAAATTGGACCAGGCCCAACCACTCTGCAAAGCCGGTTTCCACAATGGTGCTTGAAGGGGGTTCGCTTCGATCTCAATTTAGTTCCAATTGACAAGCCTGCCATGCTGCGAAATCTCGATGCCGTCAGGCTTGATATTGAAAGAATGTCGAGCTGGTAAAAGCTTATCGACGAGCTTCAAAGGGTAAACCGTGCGAATCTCGAGGCCATGCTTACTATGGAAAATGACAAAGTTGAATGGCAGAAGGTTCTTGAGCAGCATGATACCGAGATGAGTAGCATCACTACTTATAATGAAGAGCTTGAGGCGAAGGTCGAGAAACTTAAAGAAGAACTCGCCACTTCTTCTACTTCCTACGCTCATAAAGAATAAGTGCTTCAGAAACAAGTAAGAGATGCTCATGCTGGCCAAAGAGACGCCGAAGACAGGCTTGAAGTGCACAAAAGAATCAAAGACGGCTATATTGCTGATATTGCAGAGCTTCGGAAGAAAACCGACTCTCAAGAGGCGGAGATCGAAATGCTTAAGCTTCAACTCTCCAAAGCTGAAAGAGAGCATGATGAGGCCGTTGCCGGTAAAATTGCAGCTGAAGAATCTCATGAGGCGACGAAGACCAGCATCAGCTCGACATTATTTGACTTTTACCTGCATAGCGTCTTGGGGAGCGATACTTTCGCCTATCTAGGTCCCAAATATGAAATTACTTTGGCTGAGGTGTGGGAGGCCGCATTTGACATGCTTGGTGCTAAAGGTGCTGGCTACGTCGAATCAGCTCTTGAGGAGCATTACTTGGATGACGACGCTCGCGCCGCTCTCGCCAAGGGAAAAGAACAACTTGTGAAATTAAGAGCTGAAATTGCAGAAGGAGAACGTTTAGGAAAAACTACTTCGACTGATCCAGTTCAGCCTTCACCTTCGGTCGAAATCAACATTGTCGGCTCCAGTTCTCATTCTCCATCCCTGGTTAAAGTTACAACTGAGATCACAAGCATACAGGGTGGAGATGAAGGCGAAGAGAGCGCTGAAGCACAGGCTTACGTGGTTGATATCAGGAAGCCGACTTCTCCAGGTAACTCTACTGTTAATCTTGCCCAAGTAGAATGCTCATTTGCTTCTTATGAGTTTGATGAGCTTCTTGACTATTTCCTGAACCTCAACGAGCCTTTATATCCTCTCTGTACTAACTTTAACTTCTTTTCTTCTGTAGAGAAAGTGTCAAGCATCGTTCAGACTTCGCCTCCTCCAGTTATTCCTCCTCCGTCTCTTCAGGTCACTCCTCCTTCTGCCTTGCAACCAGGATCACAAGAGGAGCAAATAGAAGCTCTACAAGACTTGGACGATCCCATTGCTTCACAAGAACACAAGGGAGAAGAAACTGAAGAGGGCGAAAAGACTCCGGAACCAACTGGTTCCGACGATATGCCGTTAACCACACTTTTCACTCCAGGAAGCAGGTCCACTTCTAAGAAGCGGGGGAAAAGTGGAGTTTCAAAGAAGAAGAAGGAATCTTCAGCCAGCGAGGAAAAAGCAGAAGAAAGTCCAATTGTGCCCCTTTCTCCTTCGTCCCCTACTCTTAAAAGCCGGCCTAAGAAGTTGACCATCCGGCCAGGCGCAGGCTCAAAAGGTGGAAGGAAGAAGAAATGATGGCTTTGGTCCTGTGCTTTTTATATTGCTTTTTGCTTTTTGCATGTACTGACCGGAGATTGTGCGGGTACCGGCCTCCGCTTTTCTTTTTCTTTTTATTTTGAAACCTGCACCTATACAAAATTTTGACAGGATTGAATGAAATGATTCTTTTTGTTTGTACAAACTTCTATCTATATTTGAGAATGCATTTACTATTCATTTTTGTACAAGCTTCTTTATATGATATTGCAGTGAGCTTGTGGTATGTTGTTCGAGCGTAATGTTTACCAATGTAGTTATACCATGTTGCCCCTATACCATAAGCTCGTTGCAATATTTATACTTTGAGGGGACTTGTACTCTTATTTTCTGGAGAATAATTATTCCATACTTGGAGGAATATTATTTTGTTCAAAACAGATTACAACTCCCTCCATATAAGTTTCTACGCTTCAACCTTCGAAGATATCACTTTTTCTTCTGTGCATACACACATTTTTACCAAGTGAATTCTCCTATATGGTAAAGCGGGCCTCTGAAGGGCACTTTAACTTCTTTTTGAGGAAGATTATTTTCTAGAATAGATGAACCATTCTTCCTTTGAGAGCTAAAGTGTGCCTTTGAAGAGGGCTTCTTTTTTTTTATATTGTACCTCAGTGAAGGGCTTTCTGATCTTTGCTTTGGATTTCTGATGAAATGCATCTTTGAAAAGTTGTACCTGTGAGGAGAGCCTTTTCACGTTTCAACATTTGTAAGTTTTATTTCAATCTCGGTGAAACGTGTGCCTCCGAAGAGGTCTTTCTGTTTGATTGTTCCTCTGGGAAGAGGTCTTTTTGTTTCTGCCTCTAGGAAGAGGTCTTTTTGTTTCTGCCTCTTGGGAGAGGCTTTTACTTTTTCCCTGTTCGCTGGGAAGCGGGCCTCCGAAGAGGGCTTTTCACATTTCGACTCACGGGAGTGTATCACCGATCACGGTGAAATGTGTGCCTCTGAGTAGGGTTTTTGCCTGGAAGTTTGGAGTTTCTTTCTCTCAGTTGGACGGATTCGCGGGAGTGTATCAACCGATCAGTTCACAACTTTATGTCAAGAAAGAACTCTCTTTTTCTGGTTTGGCCCGCTTGAGGTCTTTTAGCATTTCAACTATGGTGAAATGGGCCTCCGAAGAGGGATTTTCACGTTTCAACACTTGGAAGTTTTATTTCAATCTCGTTGAAACATGTGCCTCTGAGTAGTGCTTTTGCCTGGAAGTTTGGAGTTTCTTTCTCTCAGTTGGACGGATTCACGGGAGTTTATCAACCGATCAGTCCGCAACTTTATGTCGAGAAAGATCTCTCTTTTTCTGGCGAGGCCCGCTCGAGGTCTTTATCCTACGAAGAGTTGTGCCTCTGAAGAGGGCTTGTGCCTCCGAAGAGGTCTTTTGCTGATTGATGCTTGCTGGCCCATGTCTCTTTGCCATCTATTCATGTCGGCGATCCCCGTTATCTTTTGCAAGTGTCATCCCTTTTTAGTTGCTAATAATTTTCCTCATCCAAAGAAATATACTTCATAGTCAAGCGAGTTGGTGGTGATAGACGCAGGCTATTTAACTGGATGCTTGTTTGTACAAACATTCGCAGTCAGTTAGAAATGGTCCACTTCCATCCACATTGCTAACTTTTGTTCAAAGCACATCTTTTGTAGGATTTGAGTATGGAAATTTTGAATGGTTTAGCGTTTGCTTGTTGGGTGACGTCGGAGATCGCTTGGTCTTATGATGGGTAAATTTTGTTTTTATGGCCTGCATTATTAAATCGACATTTTAGTAACACAATTAACGTATTTTATATGTCGAAATAAAACAGAGCAGTTCATAATAGTAGAGAACACAAGATTTGTAGTGGTTCGGCCAAAAGCTGGGCCTACATCCACTTTATAGCTTTTCATTATTCACTTGCTTTACAATTGCTTTCAATACAAGAATCATATATTCGTGATTCGTTTACAACATTTCAGCAAAGCTTTTAAGTAAAATATGGACGCAAATGATTGCTGTTCCAAGCTCTTGGGATTGGTTCTCCTTCGACAGTTGTGAGTTTGAATGTGCCATCAAGAAGTTTCGTGCCTATGACATACGGCCCTTCCTAGTTTGGCCCAAACACACCTATGCCTGTCATAATTCTCTTCAGGACTAAGTCCCCAACTTCAAAGTTGCGCTGACGAACTTTGGAATTGAAGTGTCTGGCTATTCTTTGCTGGTGAGCTGCAATTCTAAGCCTAGCCTCTTCTCTTCTTTCATCGAGGAGGTCAAGTGCTTCCAATTGCAATTTTTAATTCTCATCTTGATCAAAATGGGTCCTTCTGTGTGAGGGGGCTTCAGTTTCAACTGGAATCATCGATTATGATCCGTATGCCAATGAAAATGGAGTATGCCCAGTCGTAGTTTTGTTGGTGGTCCTGTATGCCCATAGTGCAAGCGGTAACTTATCGACCCAACCACTTTTTGCTTTTTCCAGCTGCTTTTTGATGGTTGATTTGATGATTTTGTTTACTGCTTCTACTTGCTCGTTTGCCTGCGGATGAGCCACTGCTGAGAAACTTTTTCGGATCTTGAATCGTTTGCAGAAATCTTGGAACTCCTCACTTTCAAACTGAGTACCATTGTCTGTGATTATCTTTTGAGTCACACCATACCTGCAAATGATATTTTTAGTCACAAAACTGATCATTTTCTTAGAGGTAATAGTAGCCAAAGGTTCGCCTTCAGCCCATTTAGTGAAGTAATCAACAACAACGATAGCATATTTAATCCCCGATTTGGCAATCGGCAAAGGCCCAATGAGATCTACTCCCCAGATGGGCAAACGGCCATGGACAGACCATTTGAGTTAACTCAGTGGAAGGTGCTCTAGGAATTTTGGAAAATCTTTGGCATTTATCACACTTTCGAGAATAACCAGCAGCATCCTGATTAATTTCTGGCCAAAAGTATCCATAACGGAGGATTTTCTTTGCTAAAGTTTGACCACCTGTATGATTCCCACATTCCTCTTCGTGTACTTCAGTCAGAATTGTCTTAGCTTCTTCCTTTGTCACGCATCGGAGTAATGGCATTGAAAATCCTCGTCTGTACAAACGACCATCTTGAACTATATATCTGGAGGCTTTCCTCATCAGCTTCTGTAGCTCTTTGAACTTTTTGGCAAAGAACCATTGAGTAAATATTCAAGTATCGGAGTCATCCATGATTCTTGCTCTTGGGATACATTCATAATCCAATCAACATCCATTTCATCTATGCTTGGAGCTGACAAGACTTCGACGGGAACTAATCCCAATAGTTGAGCTTCACCGGTACTTGAATACTTTGCGAGAGAATCCTCCTTCATGTTCTCTTCTCGGGGTATATGGTTTATTGAATAACGGTCAAAATTTTGAAGAAACTCCCAGGCTTTTGATAAATAGGCGGGTAGATTCCCTCCTTTAGCTTGAAATTCCTTCTTGACTTGGCAGACAATAAGTTGAGAATCACTGAAGATCTGCAATGCCTTAATGTTTAGTTCTTTAGCGATCCTCAAACCAGCAATGAGGGCTTTGTATTCTGCTTCATTATTTGTCAAAGGAAATTCTAGTCTTAGTGCATAATGTAGTGTTCGCCGTTCTGGGGTTTCAAGGTCAAACCCTGCTCCTGAACAGTAATCATTCTTGCGCCATCGACATACAATTTCCATTGGATTGGGATGCTATCAGTAACTTCTTCCTCACTATCACCTTTATCCGTACATTCTGCGATGAAATCTGCTAAAGCTTGTCCATTGATTGCTTTCCGAGGATGATAAGTGAGGTCATATTGGCTGAGTTCAATATTCCATTTCAAAAGACGGCCCGAAGTCTCAGGACATAATAGGACTTGCTTTAGAGGTTGACCAGTGAGGACTTTGATGGGATGAGCTTGGAAATACGGCCTCAATTTTCTTGATGCGATCAACAAACAATAGGCGAGCTTTTCCAACTTTGAATAGTTCATCTATGCCCAGTGAATCTTTTGCTGATATAATAGACTGGGCGTTGAATCCATGTGTCTTCTCGTATCAATACTGCGCTGAGAGCATGAGATGAAATTGCCACATATACGAAGAGATCATCACCATTGTCAAGCTTTGAAAGTATCGGAGGCACTTCCATATGACGAACCAACTCATCGAATGCCTTCTCACATTCAGGAGTCCACTCAAAGTTTTTTCTTCCTTTCTTCAGAGCATCAATAAATGGAATGCATTTGTCAGTAGTTTTGGATATGAACCGACTCAGGGCAGCAACCTTTCCATTGAGACTTTGCAATTCCTTCTTCGTTCTAGGAGCCTTGACCTCTCTCAGGGCAGTGATCTGAGCTGGATTAGCTTCAATGCCCATAGCGCTCACAATGAAACCCAAAAACTTTCCGGACTCCACTCCAAATGAACATTTCAAGGGATTAAGCTTCATTCTGTACTTTCGGAGTACTGCGAACATCTCTGCCAAGTGATCCATGTGGTCCACTGCTTTCTTAGACTTCACTAGCATATCATCAACATAAACTTCCATTGTCTTGCCAATCTGTGGTTTAAACATGGCATTAACAAGCCTTTGGTAAGTTGCCCCTGCATTCTTGAGTCCGAAAGGCATGACCTTGTAGCAGTAGAGTCCAACATCTGTGATGAAGCTCGTATCCTCTTGATCTGGCTCATGCGTCATAATCTGGTTATATCCGGAGTATGCATCCATAAAAGAAAACAATTCATGCCCTTCCGTCCCATCCACCAGCTGATCGATCCAGGGTAGCGGGAAACAGTCTTTGGGGCAGGCTTTGTTCAGATCTGAAAAGTCAATGCACACTCTCCACTTTCCGTTAGCTTTTTTAACCAGCACTGGATTTGATACTCAATTTGGATGAGTAGACTCTCTGATGAAACCGTTCTCCATGAGCCGATCCACTTCTTCTTTTAACGCTGCCGTTCTCTCAGGACCCTGAGTTCTTCTTTTCTGTTTCACGGGTGTAAACTTTGGATCAATGTTCAGAGTGTGTACTGCAATCCCTGGAAATATTCCACACATGTCAGCATGAGTCCAAGCGAATACATCCAAATTAGACTTCAAAAACGAAATCAGAACATTCTGAACCGTTGTGTTGAGTTGTGAACCCACATTCAGCACTTTGTTCGGGTCCTTTGGGTCAACGGATACCGGCACTGTTACCTCTACCGGTACTACCCTATTCTCCCCTGCACAGGCTTTCCTCGGATCCATCTCTCTTCATGCGGCACTACATTCACCAGTGCAGGGTCCACCCTGTAATTGCTACAAGGTAGGTTCTTTGGTGCGGACTGGAGCTGCCGCACCTTTTCCCCTTTCTCTCTTCCTTGATTCACACAACTCTGTAATCATATGATTAAGTACATTAATTAATTAACCCTTTAGAAATTAAAATCTTAATTTATTACTTAGTTAACCTTTAATTAAGTAATTAAATTACAAATTTATAATCCTTTATTCTTAAGATAACCCAATTATCTTAATTTAATTCATAATCTTAATTAAATTATTTTAAATAACCTTTGAAATTTAATTTAAAATAAACCTTATTTTAAATAACCTTTGAAATAAATTATCATTAACATCTAAATTAACTTAAAACCTTTAAGTAAATCAAAAATATTTAATTTTCTTAATTAAATTATTAATTATGCTATTACATTTACTAAAATAAATTTAAGAATAGATAAAGGATATATATATACTTCAACTTTGATTAATTAAAATATTTTAAAACCCTTAATTAATTTCAAAACTAAAAATAAACATTTATTATCTTTCAAGAATAAATCAAGAAAAAGTTTTAAACTTGATTAAAATGAAAAACTTGTTTTATTTAAAATTCAAAATGTTATAACATGAACCCGAGGCTGCTTCGGATACCCGAGCCAATACGTAAATCACTCGAGTACAACCCCGAGCAACTTTCCCCCTATTTTTTTCTTTGTTTTGTTTTTTATAAAATTCAAAACTATTGTATAGGTTAAACACTTGTGAATGACGCATCAACAAAAACCGAGCCAAAAAGCACTTTTCCCCGAGGTCCACTTCGAGTTCCCACCTTCTACTCCAACCCAAAAACATCCAAACACCATTGATACCTCGTGCATGTGCTCCGACGATCTGGTCACCTTCGACCATCGCGGAAACCTCCAGCATGTCGACGAACACATCCTCATCCACCACAAACAACTAGATCATCCAATTCAATACAGAATCAAAATCAGCATCTAGACTTCTACATGGAACAAAACAGTTCATAAAAGAATCACCTCGCCACGCCAACTCCGACCACCGGACGACACGCGATCGTGACCAAAACAACGCCACATGTCTATGTTTCTATTTCCCCCCATACCGGTTTCCACTAGTTCACCCATGGCGATGCAGCAACCACTAAAACCTAGATGACCAAAACAGTCGATCGAACCCTAGTTCGATGTCGCACCACCACTCCGGTGATCTAAAAATTTTCCGCCCTTTTTCCTCCGACTAACGACTCACGAGTCACCCCCTGACTCAAGCGCTACGTTCCTCCATCGCCGATCATCTTGAAATCGACAGAGAACCATCTTTTGAACAACTCAAAAATTCTCAACATATATACACTTAAAAATTATGAAATCACGTTCTAAAATCATCATTTTCAGATACGAATCTGTTACTAAAATCAAAACTTGAAATTATAATCTTTGATTTTTTTGTTTTATAAAAGATTCTGCTGAAATTTGCCATTTTTTAATTGATCATTCATTAAATATACTTGAATTTATTTTTAAAATGTATATTACATGGTTACAATCTTTTTTTATTCAAAGATCTTCGCCTAAAACAGACCAAAGCTAGAGGATTTGAGTTTTAGCCTGTAAATGTTTAAAACAGAAAGGTATATGCCTGGAACCAGACATGCACACAACAATCTCTGTATATACATATATACGTGCAGATAATAACTAAGCAACATTTTCATAACATATTCAAGTGTTAACCACAACAGAGATGGGAATAGGTTTAAGAGGTTTGCTCACCTGGATTGGTTTTGAACAGAGAACCTGAAACTGGAAAATGTTTTTGAAACTTGAAACTTTTGATCTGCTTTTGTTTTGGTACTGAGTCGAAACTGCTACTTGATTTGTCTGAATTAATCTTGAATCTTGCTAGCTCAGGTTGATTTTACAATGCTTGTTTTGAGCTAAATCAAAATTTGGAACTTACTTTTGTTTCCAGATTTAAATGTTTTGATCTTTCTCTGGTTTGCTATGTTGAATTTGAATTTGTTATTGTTAAATTTGAATGTCTGACTGTTGATCTTGTTTTGATTCAGCTTTTGATTCTAGATTGAAATCCTTTGCTAGCTCTAGTTTTGAAAATTGGAAGATAGTTTGTATTAATTGATTTCAGGTTGAAGAACTTGTTTTAAACCTGATTTTAAAACTTTGTCATTTATCTACATTTAAATTTCAATAGAAAAAAAATGTTGCCATTTGTTATATTTGTAAATCATATTAAGTTACACTTGTTATATATGTTTTTATTTATCTTACAAATGCTTAAATCCATGTTTAAAATAACAACACTTGTTAATTCATAAATAATTAATGTTACACATGTCATTTAATGTTTTAAATATGTTTTATCATATTTTCAATTTAGTTTAAATATGTATATATGTTTTTATATCTTACTATTATATAATTAATGCATTCCCTTTTTATAAATATTTATAACTTTTAAAGAAATTGATTTTCTTTAAAGTCTAATTATACTTTAATAAATAAACACACACATACACATATATACATATACATATATATATTATATTTTTAGTTTAGTTTTAAAATATAGAATATAAATTTAAACAACTTTTTAAAATTATTTATATTAAATTCAAAATAAAATTTTCAAATCACAATGTGTGTGTGTGTATATTATATATACAAAATTAGATAACAAACTTTTATTAATTTAAAATACGGTGTTTTCAAATCCAATATATTTTTCAAAATATTTATTTTTGGATTTTCAAATTCAAATTTTCAAATTTTTATTTACAATATACATAAACAAACACATATCTTTTTTTTTAAATTCAAATAAATTCACAATTTAGTCCAAAATTTTATATTAATTACCAAATTCAATTTGACTCAAAACCAGGATCATTACAATACTTAAGTGTATAATACTTATTATTACAACTAAATTTCCATTTACATACATTCTAATTACTTTTAAGTTTTATTTACTAGTATAACATCCCATCACATATCCAATCACCATTTTAACTTTTAACATTTGGTAAGTATTATTATATGCTATTTGAATGCAGTTTGGTGCTATACAATTAATTTGATTCATTTTACTTAATTAGAATGCTTATTATTCTACTTGTTTAAAATTTCTTTTCTTCTAATTTTTCTCTAACGGTTCTTAATATTTAGCTTAGATTTCTTCATTCTCTTATGTTATAAGTTCAGGTTATTCAAATATTTCATTTCATTCATGTAATTCAGAGATTATTAATTAACAAAACTTAAAATTTTAAACACCGAATTCACTTTGAATCATTTGAAATAAGTATGTGTACTTATATCTTATATATATCAAATCATACTTTTGGAGTTTAAACCGAAATCTATTTATCAAAACAATTTCGAGGAAAAGCTTCCGAGAATTCTCCCTCACTTTGAAACTCAAAAATAAATGTCGATGATGCTGCGCAGTCATTACCGAAATTATTTTCCAGCGACCGAAGAGGGAAGTACTGAATTTAGTCCTTTTAAAATTTATTTGAAAATAGTTTGTATTTGTATATACTTTTAAACAACACTAATATTCTTTTCCAAATGTTGAAAACCTTTTTCAAAAACACTAGAATTTAAATTTCTCAAATTCTCATCTTTATATTCTTTTTACATGCAATTTATATTTTATAAATCTCACTTATACAATTTCATTTTCTTATAATCATATAATAGCTAATAGTTCAGGAATATTGCATGTTCAAACAATAAATGATAATGATTAATATTATCATTTCCTATAACCGATTCACGTTATATATATACCATAATAATTTATGAAAATTATTTCTTTATATGTAAAATATAACCAGGGTAAAATTATTTCACTTACCCAATTTCAAAAAAAAACTGTGCCGGTTTACCTTATTTAAGAGTATAGATACCCCTGTCGATAAGGTTGTGCTTCCTGTACTGACCAGAATTCATAAACACTCAACTGATAAGTCAACACAGTATAAAACATTACATTTTCGCTAACAAATACAAGCTCATATCTACTAATATACTCAAATAATCCTAGGGTGCTACTGACTATTTGCCCAAGAAATGGGCAAAAACCTCCAAGTCGTATGAATTAGTTGATTTTATGTTGTTTCTAGTGATTTATGGGATTTGCGCAAATATATGAAAAGCAGGGACTAAACTGTAAAAGACGCGCAGATTTATAGTGGTTCGGCCAGAACGTGCCTACGTCCACTTTATATGTTATTCTCCTTTTTCTTTCAGATTACAAGTACAAAGCTTGGTATACAACGAAAGTTGTTTGAAAGTTCGTTCCATGCTTGAGCTCTCAAACTTGTCCGAAATTGTTGTACCCCTGCCCCCTTATTTATAGAGTGTGGCTGGTGGCAGGGGTCTTGGATGTATATAGCTGCTGGTGGGCCTGGGCTGAAGTAATCTGGCCTGGCACATCTGGTTGGTTCGGTCGTAGCTGGACGAGGTTGATTCGGTGGTAGGCGAGTGGCTTTCATTCGGTGGTGCCACCTTGGGTTTGGTTCGGTGGTGTGTAGGGTTGGATCGGTGATGCGTGGTTGGAGTTTTGGCTCGGCGTGGGCTGGTTCGGTGTGAGGTGATTCGGTGGCAAGATGGAATGGTAGATGCATGGCGTTTGGTCCGGCGGAGGTTGGTTCGGCGAGCATGGGAGAGGGGTTGGTCCAGTGCGGGCTCGATTGTTGTTGGTTCGGCAGTAGTTGGAAATGGCTTTGGTTGTGAGTGGTTCGGCTAGGCATGGAGATGGAGTTGGACCGGTGATACCCGGGTTCGGCTAGGGATGGATTTTGGTCGGTTTTGAAAATTCATCCAACACATGCCCCCCAAAGTAGGGCGTATGTTTAACATATGTCATGCTTTGTTTTGATTTAACGACCATATTCGGCATGAGAGCCGAACCAGCTAGTCCGGTTATCCAACCTTCCTCTATAAGTATGGGCCTAGGGCTTCTGTTATTCCCTACCGAACGAGCTATCCGGATCAGAACTTCCTGCCGAATCAATCACTCTGTCGAATCAGGTGACTGCCGAATGGCTTCTTTGATTTACTTCGTTTTACCGAATGAACTTAAAGATTTTAATACTGAATGGACCTTGTACCGAGAATGCCGAATGAACCTTATACTGAGAATGTCGAATGAACCCTAGTATTGGGAATGTCGAATGAACCTTATACCGAGAATGCCGAATGAACCTTATACTGAGAATGCCGAATGAACCTTGATTGTTTGTATCTCTGCGCCTCCTTGTTCTAGTAATGTGCTTTTCTGTGTTTTTGGTGTTGCAGATAAATGTCTCAAAAAGTAGAAACTCGATCAGATAAAAGGAAGTCCAAGGACAGAGAAGAGTCCTCCATAGTGCCCCCAGTTCGGGCCGAACGTCCTGGGCCTGCTTCGATATCGCTAGTAGATGGGTATGGCGCCCAGGAGCTCTTGAATTCTCCGCCCGACTGTTTTCCTAGCTCCCTTAGGGAGGAGCAGATTGATATCATCTCTCGTTCCTTCGGGATTGACCGGGCTCGCATGCTGTTTCCTGGAGAGGGGGTTATGCCATATGACCCTCTAAGGATATTTTGCTTACAGCAGATACCATTGTACGTGTGGGGCCATTTCTCCGATCAACGCATGGATAGTCAGCTTCCTTACCTATCTGAAGGTGGCCCCTCTCCAGCTCCAGCCCATTTCCTACGCTATTCTGTTGTGCTTATTCGTTATCTTCCAGAGGAGGTATGGGCGCCCTCCTTCTAACCGGGAAATCTGATACTTGTATAATCTGAGAGGCTACAAGAAGGGGTCTCCGTATGTTAGTTTGGAAGCGGCCGTGCCCTTCAAACCGGTCTTGGACTTATACTCAAAGTTCACCATGTTTAAGAAAGAATGGTTTTTTATCAAGGACGATTCTGTCTCCTTCCGCCTCTTCACTTCTGGCTGTAAGTTGAACTTTATTTACTGTTTCCTTGTTCCGACTGCAGTGCTTCTTTTGATATGCTTATATTCCTTGCTAGCGACAGCTGGCTTTGCGGTCGTGGAGAGTGATTCCCTGGTCCAAATGGCTGCGGAAATGAAGGCCATTTCGGGACAGGACAGGTCGGCTTCTTTCCTGATCAGGAATGCTACTCTTCTAGAGCACAACTTGATCCTGCCACACCAGTCCGTTGTTAAGCAAAGGGATACGGCTGAGGAGAAGGCTGCCAAAGCCAAGGAAGGGGCCACGGTGAAAAGTGGCAAAAGGGAACCTTTTACAAAGCCTCCCGTTGTCGGAGGTAAGAAGCTTAAGAAGTCTGATGGTCCCTCTCCTAGCACTTTCCCAATTGCCACGGGAGAGAAAGATGTGGAGGAAGATAGAGGTGAGGGTGAAGGAGGAGATGGACAGAGCGGTAGTGGCGTTGATGCCTTAACCTCCGGGCAAGCGGGAGAGATTCATGAGTGGACGGATGATGCTTTCCGTTAAGCTTTTGGGGAGTCGGAGGAAGGATCGACTTTGGTTGAGAAGGCTAAGGGGTTTGACAAGACTGGGGATGGCGCCGATCCATTCTCTGAGAGTTCTTCAGCTAAGGCGACCCCAGCGATTCAAGGTGAACTTTAAACTTCTGCAGACTTCATTTATGATAGGGACTTAGGAATATTTTATGGTTCGCTTCCGTCCTCGAATGAGATTCAAGACTTATTGCAGTATCCCACTCCTCCGCAGGGTTTGTATAACAGATGTGCCTTCTCTCTCTTCTTAACTTAACATATTTCTTGAATTATGGATCATTGTATGTTCGTAACACTTGGTTTCTATTCCAGGAGTAGGTAAGGCGGCTAAGACATCAAATATTCGGCACCGCCTCGAACAGTATAAGCTACTCAAAGCTTCTGCCAAACCAAAGCCGCCAACTAGCCGTCCTGGGGACGAAGTTAGATATCGCCCTCTTCTTGGAGTTATTGAAGAAGATATGCAAAAGAGGAAGAGGGTCCGATCTTCGTTTGAACCTTCACCTGGCCCTCAGCCTCCAGTTCAGCCTATCCGTGATATTACTGAGGAGGATACTGGGTTTATGACTTCCCCCCATCTGTCTGAAAATCCAACCGTCACTCCGATAGACCGCCCAGGTTTGGATCGCAACCCATTTGCCAGCCACCCGGATCTGGACCCGAGTTTTTAGGATATCTCTTTTGATGAGGTCACGGGTGAGCATCTTCTTCCCCGCAATCCCATGGTACGGGTGCTTGATGAGGCTAAGTCGTTAGACCTCGATTTGCTTTCTACTCGGATTGTGACCATGGGGAACAAGGCCAAGGCAAGCATCGATCGGGTGGCTGAGGAAACCAAGAGGCTAATGGAGCATCACGCACGACTGGCCAGGGCAGGGGAGGAAATCGGAAGTGCTAACATCCGTTTGCGGCTACAGGTTTCTGATCAGGCCAAACAGCTTGCCGATCAGGCTATCCAGATATCTCAGCATGAGGCGGCCTCCCGACGACTAAAGAAAACTATGGAGGAGGCTAGCAAGGCTGTGTTGCGAAAGATGGAGGCCGCCTGCAAGGAGCGGATTGACATAGCCATTCCTACGGTGGATGAGGTTCGGAGGGCGGATCTCGAGCAGGTAGATGAGTTATTTGGGAGGCTTGAGGCCGCAGAGCTTGCTCAGCCAGGCTAAAGGAGGAGATGGAGGAAATGAGGAGGTCTCTCCAGGCTGACCGCTTGAGATATCGATTGGAGAGGGATGTTTTCGTTGCCAAGTTGCTGTCCTCCGAGGCCCGGGTGAGGGAGCTTGAGGAGAATGAGGGGATGATGGATGAGATGTTGCAGGATATGTACTTCCGTACCTGGAAGCAGGGTAATCTATCCTGGATGGATGACTATCCCCGGATCATGGCTAGGATCTACGGGCTTTGGAAGAGGCCAAGGCTGATGCGGATAAGGAAGATGGAGCGGCATTCAGGATGGATATGGTTACTGCCCAGTTCTCAAAGGAGGAGAAGGTAGCGGTGAAGGAGGGGATGCGGCTACTTGCAGCGTAGGAAGCCGGTGTGCAGTTGGGGGATGAGGACCAAGAAGCGGGTGTTGGTGAGTTTTCCCTTTTTAGCTTTTCATAACTTGATCGTTCGCTGTTTATCTGATGGATTCTTCTCCTGAATTGGAAAGATGGGACCTCTGGTCAACATGCTGGGAGTTCCGATCCAGCAACCAAGTAGATTCAGAGAGCTGGTTCTGAGGTGTAGTGGTTAGCACTTATGCAGCTGGTTATTTTATTTGGCTTGCTTGACATTCCTGTATATGCTAGTTCAAAACATTAATGTACTTTCGAGCTGTAATTATGTCATTGAACGACTTTGTGTAAGTTTATAACACAAGTTGATTCTGTTATATTTTGATTGCTGTTATTATTTTGATGTGCTGCATAAGAAGTATAACTAAGCATGTGCCTATGATTTAGTTGTGTTTGATGCTAAGCTCTTGCTTGAAATATAATTTCATATTTTGCAATGTTGGTGTGATGTATGAATAAGTTATAGTTACATGTTTATGTACAAGAGAAGAGAGTACCGCCCTTCATGTTTTAGTTGCAGGGGGTAGCGTTGAGCGTCTTATGTAATTGGTCATGGATACAACTGAGTGCCTTATTATCCAGTTTGCGGGCTCCAATCCTTATGAGCGAATGTCTCCTAGTTGGTGTCCTGTACTTTAGGGACCGTTACAAAGGATAGGAGAAAAGTATTTAAATGGAATGGAAATATAGGAAAAGTAAAACTTCCAGTCACGGAATGCCGTCGATGTGCTTAAGTTCGTGGCAAACGGGTTTTGTAGTCACTTTCCCTAGCTGTGGGTCTTAGAGACATTTGACACCCATCTTACGCCTCCGCGGGGAGTTTTCTTTTTCTACCATAGCCGCACTCAAGACACATCGGAGCCAAGATCGCGCAAAGTAACTACCCGAGCCATTATGGCCCGTAATCGTGGGTATTAATCGATTTACTATGGCCGGCTAGCGTGGGTGTCGATCGTCAACCGTGAACTACCCCTGGCTGGCCACACCTTATGTTGGGGCTTAAAGTAGGTTCATAGTTGCCGGCGAGCCGAACGCCGTAATGAGCTGCCATCGGTTATAGTCGGCCTTCGCAATGGCTTATAATCGGCTCATTACAGTTGGCTTTAAGGGCAGTCGCGACCAACGAGTTAACCCGTAGCAGAGGGATGCTGGAGAAAAAGTGTCTAATTGGCGAGTGCATAGAATCGCATAGTACCTGTTAGGCCTTGTCCAGAAGAGGTCGTGCCCTGATGTGGCTTGAATGGAGGTGCCATTACACAGAATTTTGTTCAACAGAAAAGGATACAGTCAACAAGTAGCCAAGTTATAAAGGAACAAGTTTAAAAGAGACAAGATTTTTTAAAGTGGTTCGGCACGAAAATGCCTACGTCCACTGATTCTCTTTGTTAATTCACTTCATATGGGCAGTACAAGTTAAGAAAAGTATCGACGGAGGTGTTGAATGTTCCATGCCCTTTGGAACACCTCTCCCTCCACTGTTGACAAAATATAAGCTCCATTGTGGAGATCTTTATGGATTACATAGGGTACGTCCAAGATTGGATCTAGCGCTCCGGGGCGCGGGAAGATCCACTTTAGGACGAGATCTCCTTCCTGTAAGCTGCGGTGCTTTACTTTGGAGTTATATTGTGCTGCGACATTTTGCTTATGAGCTGCTGCTTCTAGTGCTGCATCGTTTCTTCTCTCCTCAATTAGATCCAAAGACACGACGAGGAGTTCTTCGTTCTCTTCCGGGTTATAGTGGATCCTACGGTGAGAGGGCACTATAGTTTCAACTGGGAGCAAGGCCTCCGATCCGTATTCCAAAGAGAAAGGGGTATGACCTGCTGAAGTTCTGTAAGATGTGCGATAGGCCTAAAGTGCCGTAGGAAGTTCGTCCACCCAAGCGCCTTTCAACTTTTCAAGTTTCTTCTTATTTAAGGTTTTGAGAATCTTGTCGACAGCTTCGACTTGTCTGTTTGCTTGAGGATAAGCTACAGATGAGAAGCTTTTGTGAATTCCGTGTTCTTGGCACCAATCGGCGAATTCTTCGCTGTCAAACTGAAGTCCGTTGTCTGATATGATCTTGAGTGGGACTCCATACCTGCACAGAATATTTTTGATCAAGAAGTTGATAACTTTTGCTGAGGATATTTTATTTAGAGGTTCCGCCTCCACGCATTTGGTGAAATAGTCAACCGCCACTATAGCATATTTGGCTCCGCCTCGGCCTGTTGGCAGTTCGCCAATCAAGTCAATTCCCCATACTGCAAAGGGCCAAGGGCTGGTAATTTGAGTAATCTCATTTGTGGGTAGTCGAGGAATCTTGGCAAATTTCTGACATCTGTCACATCTCTTGACGAAGTCCAAGGAATGTTTGTTTAAAGTGGGCCAGTAATATCCATATCGGAGTATCTTCTTTCCTAGAGTTTGCCCTCCAGTGTGATCTCCGCAACTTCCTTGATTGATGTTGGATAAGACTTCCTTGACTTCCCTTCCAGCTATACACCTTAATAACGGATTAGAGAAGCCGCGTCGATAGAGGATACCTTCCTGTAATGTGTAGCGGGAAGCTTTCCTCAAGATTTTCTTGACTTCGCTACGCTTGTCGGGTTGTGTGCCATCTTGTAAATATTTCCGGATAGGGGTCATCCAGGTTTCTTCGTCAATCGCAGTTATCAGATTCACTTGCTCGAAACTTGGTGCCATCTGTTTTGAGATGGTTAATGCTCCGAAAATAGTGATGTTCTTCATACTTGCTTGTTTTGCTAGTTCGTCGGCCTCTTGATTCTCTTCTCGGGGAATGTGTTTGATTAAATAGAGATCTAATTGATTAAGCAGTAGCATGGTCTTCTTTAGATACGCTGTGAGTCATTCTCCTCGAGTCTGGAATTCTCCCAGTATTTGATTTACAATAAGTTGATAATCACTATGGAGACATAAAGGACTGACTCCAATTTCTAGTGCAAGTTCTAATCCGGCTATCACTGCTTCGTATTCTGCGTCATTGTTGGTGGCAGCGAATTCCAATCTTAGGGCGTAGTGCAGCTTCTTTTCCCTGGGGGTGATTATCACAACACCTGCCCCCGAGCCTTGTTCGTTTGATGCTCCATCTACGAAGAGATTCCACTTGATATCTTCTGCTATTTCAGATTGGTCCTTACCTTCATTAGTAGTGAATTCGGCAATGAAATCAGCTATGGCTTGTCCCTTGATAGCGGTGCGAGGATGGTAAGTGATATCATATTGACTTAGTTCGATGCATCACTTAAGTAATCGTCCAGAAGTGTCGGGGCGATGGAGCACTTGCCTTAGCGGTTGATCGGTTAAGACTCTGATGGAATGAGACTGGAAATAGTGTCGCAGTTTCCGTGACGTGATAAGCAAACAGTATGCTAGCTTTTCAAGTTTAGGGTATCTGGCTTCTGCCAATGTGAATCTCTTGCTTACAAAGTATACGGGTCGCTGCGCGCGGTTGTCTTCTCTCACCAAAGCGGCGCTCAAAGCATGGGACGATACAGCAAGGTATAGGTATAGTTCCTCGCCTTCATTCGAAGTTGAGAGTACCGGTGGTCTTTGGAGGTGTCCGATTAAGTTAAGGAAGGCTATCGAGCATTCGTCAGTACATTCGAACTTTCCTTTGTCTTTCTTTAGAACTTCGAAGAAAGGGATGCATTTGTCGGTTGCTTTAGAGATGAACCTACTTAGGGCGGCCACTTTCCCGTTTAGGCCTTGCATCTCTCTTCGAGTGGATGGTATCTTGATATCTTGCAAAGCTCGAACTTGTTCGGGGTTTGCTTCAATCCCCCTGGCATGAAGGATGAATCCCAAGAACTTTCCCGATGATACTCCGAAGGAGCACTTTAGAGGGTTCAGTTTCATTCCATATTGGCGAAGTACTTGAATCATCTCGTCCAGATGGTTTATATGGTCGTTGGCTTTCCTCGATTTTACCAGCATGTCATCCACATAAACTTCCATAGATCGCCCTATCAGTTCTGCAAACATCTTGTTGACGAGGCGCTGATAAGTAGCTCCGGCGTTTTTAAGTCCAAATGGCATTACCCTGTAACAGTATAATCCTTGGTCAGTGATGAAGCTAGTGTGGTCTTGATCGGAGGTGTGCATAGGGATCTGGTTATATCCTGAGTATGCGTCCATAAAGGATAAGAGTTCGTGTCCGGCTGTGCTGTCCACGAGTTGGTCGATTCGGGGGAGTGGGAAGCAGTCTTTCGGGCAAGCGTCATTTAAGTTGGAGAAATCGATGCATGTTCGCCACTTCCCATTAGCTTTGTTTACCAGGACCGGGTTGGCGATCTATTCTGGGTAGATGGCTTCACGTATGAAGTCATTGGCAAGTAAGTTCTTTACTTCTTCCTCGAGGACTGTTGATCGTTCTGCCCCCATGCTCCTCTTTTTCTGCTTCACTGGCACCTTGGTGGGATCTATGTTCAGCATATGGCATGCTACGTCTGGGGAGATTCCCGTCATGTCAGCGTGCGTCCATGCAAATACATCCATGTTGCGGCGAAGAAAATCAATAAGTTGATTCTTTAATTCTCTTTTTAACTGAGACCCGACTCGTAACTGTCTACTTGGGTCGTGGTTGTTTACAGATACGAATTCCATATCCTCTGCAGGCTTAACGATGGCCTCCTCCTCTTTGTCCCTGGGGTCTAATTCGTTGAAAGGATCACTGGTATATCGAAGAGGAAGGGCTTTCTTTAGTTGTTATGCTTCCAAGCTTTTCATGCAGAGAGTAGTCTTTACATTTTTCCGTTTATCTTTTCTACGGTTATTGCGAAGTTCAGTTACATAGCAGTCTCGAGCAGCGTCTTGATCTCCCTCTATTTCTCCTATTCCGTTATCAGTTCGAAATTTCATCTTCAGGCACCACGAGGCTAGGACAATTTGGAAGTTGGACAAGGCTGGTCTTCCCAAAAAGGCGTTGTAGGCCGAATGGCTTTCTATTAGCACAAACTTTGTTTTCGCACAGCGGAGCGAGGATGACTTCCTATTTCAACAAAAAGGTCTAGTTGCCCGAGGGGCCTCTTCGCATCTCCAGTGAAACCATGTAGTGGTTTGTTGCAGGGAGACACATCCTTCATTGATAGCTTCATTTTGTCGAAAGCATGCTTGAATAGGATATTCACCGAGCTTCCTGTGTCTATTAAAATTCGAAAAACTTTGGCTGGTCCGAACCAGGCAGAGATGACCATAGGATCCATGTGCGGGTAATGTCTTCCATCTAGATCACGCCTACTGAATGTGATGTTGTCATTCTCTTTCCGTTTCGGGTGGCGTTCATCCATAACAGAATTAACGCAGCCTTCACCGTTCCTCAGTGACTTATCTTATCTTTCCAGCTCTGCCCAACTTCTGTGGGCGATGTGCGGTCCTCCTTATATGGTGTGGACCACTATCTTCTCTTGATAGAGCCACTGGTGTTGCGATTTCCCCCGCCTGCCTCCTGGGGGGGTAGTCCAGGATTCTCATTGGCAGCAGTCGAAGTCATGTTCCGGCCTTTTACATAGCGCTCTAATCTCCTCCTTCTGATGTGTTCTTCAATCAAATCCCGGAGATGGTGGCATTCGTTGGTATCATGTCCGTGGGATTCATGGAAGCGGCAGAACTTCCCAGATTTGAGTGCGCTATCTGACTCCTTCTTGTGCAGGGGGTGCTTGTATCTAACTTCATCTTGAGTGGATAGGAAGATGTTTTCGATCGTTTCATTCAAAGGAGTGTAAGAGTCAAATCTTGGTCCTGGTCGATATAAGCACTTTTCTCCCTTTTTGCCCCCAGTATTGTCTCTAGAGTCATTTCTTCGAACATCCTTTGCTGCAGCGGGGAATCTGTCTGTAGTCGTCTTAGCCTGTTGCCCTGATTGCCTCTCAGTGGCAGCGTCCTCAAGTCTCATATACTTTCCAGCTTCATGGAAGAAATCAGGTAACGTAGCTGGTTTTTCTTTGGTTAGTCTTCTAGCAAACTTAGTAGCTGGATGTACACCACTGCAGAGGGCCATTAGGATAAATTTCTCGTTGGCATCTTGGACTGCAGTTGCCGCGACGTTGAATCGGGTCAGATATTGTTGCAATGTCTCTCCGGGTTTCTGTTTGATATTAGGTAAGGAATAAGCGTCCTTGGGTTGCTCCACATGAATGCAGAACTGACTGATGAACTTTTCTTTCAACATTTCCCATGAGCCGATGGACCCTTGGGGTAGGTGGCAGAACCAGGAGGTAGCTAGATCTGCCAAGAATAGTGGGAAGCATTTACATAACAATCCCTCTGTTGCTCCGCTCATGCGCATATGCTGGTGTATCTCTGTAAGTGTACGATAGGGTCAGAGGTTCCCTTGTAAGATTCCATCGTTGGCATTTTCCATTCTCGGGGGGTGATGGCAGTTTCGATATTGCGAGTGAAGGGGCTGGTTAGCCTAGCGCCTATTCCCCGATCCCTATGCTCCCGTTGGACGCACTCTCTGAACAATCGCGCCATCCTCTCATCAGAACTTGGAGCGGATAGAAATGAGTTTGGTTCTTCTCTGCGAGATTGAGTCCGTCCAGACAACTTGTAGGGATGGTATCGTCTGTCACTCCTAACATTCTCCAAAGGTTGCCTCTGCTCTTCTGGGTCATGCTGGGGTCGGCCATAGTTGGCCCTTGCCTTGATCTTCCCATACTGGGTTCTGTTTTCAGTGCTTCCTCGGGTCCAACTTCGGGCTGGACTCCAGCTCGGCCCCGACTACTGGTGTTTTCATGGTTAGGTAGCATGACAGGCTCAGCTACATCCAAACCTTGCCTGGCACCTCCCCATTGGGTTCTGTTCCAAGTGTTTCCTCGGGTTGGACTACGGGCTGAGTCCGGGCTCGGCTCCTACCATGGCTGTTTCTGTTGTTAACCTCTTCGAAGTTGAAAGGTCTTTGTCGCCTTCCAGATCCTCCAGATTGGGACTCGCCCCATGATTCGGTGTTGCGGTTGGATTCTTCAACATCCCTTAGTTGTCACATGAGTTGGTCCACCAAGGCTTCTTGCTGATTCTCATCTGGTACTGCTGTTAAAACGGGATGATTCTCTTGATTTGGGGCCACTGGATCTGGGATATTGCTAGCTGCGACGTTCTTTCCTTTGTTAACATCTCTCCTCTGCCTGGAAGTCATGTTGTCAGAGCAAGGAACGATGTTGGGAGGAAGAAGGTTGAGTAGGAGAAGCTGTGGCTTCTAGCTCGATTCTCAGTGAAAGCACCAAAAATGTTTGCACAAGAAATGGGCAAACACCTCCAAGTCGTACGAATTAGTTGATTTTATGTTGTTTCTAGTGATTTGGGGGATTTACGCAAATATATGAAAAGCAGGGACTAAACTGTAAAAGACACGCAGATTTATAGTGGTTCGGCCAGAACGTGCCTACGTCCACTTTATATGTTATTCTCCTTTTTCTTTCAGATTACAAGTACAAAGCTTGGTATACAAGTATATGAAAGTTGTCTGAAAGTTCCTTCCGTTATTGAGCTCTCAAACTTGTCCGAAATTGTTGTACCCCTACCCCCTTATTTATAGAGTGAGGCTGGGGGCAGGGGTCTTGGATGTATATAGCTGGTGGTGGGCCTGGGCTGAAGTAAACTGGCCTTGCACATCTGGTTGGTTCGGTCGTAGCTGGACGAGGTTCATTCGGTGGTAGGCGAGTGGCTTTCATTCGGTGATGCCACCTTGGTTTGGTTCGGCGGTGTGTAGGGTTGGATCGGTGATGTGTGGTTGGAGTTTTGGCTCGGCGTGGGCCGGTTCGGTGTGAGGTGATTCGGTGGCAAGATGGAATAGTGGATGCATGGCGTTTGGTCCGGTGGAGGTTGGTTCGGCGAGCAAGGGAGAGGGGTTGGTCCGGTGTGGGCTTGATTGGTGTTGGGTCGGTAGTAGTTGGAAATGGCTTTGGTTGTGAGTGGTTCAGCTAGGCATGGAGATGGAGTTGGACCGGTGATACCCTGGTTCGGCTAGGGATGGATTTGGGTCGGTGTTGAAAATTTGTCCAACAGTGACCCTATCTCTAATGAGTTACCCCACAAAGCTAAGGTTATAGCTAAACCAAAGCTCTGATACCAACTCTAACGACCTACCTTTTTGGACAGTTTAAATCGACAATAAACCACACATTTCAACTCAAACCATTCAAAAGGGAGGATTGTTAATGGGGTAATAAATAAGAAAATAAGAGAAAACAAAGAAGAAACAAACATAGAATCTCGCAGCAGAACGATACATTATAATAATCAAATAAATAGTCCATGAAGCTGTTTATATAATACATTTGATTATTATCTATACAACATTTCTCAGAGTTATATACATAGACACACACACACATCAGGGATAAATAAATAATGCAGCAGACAACATGATGGAGGACTAATAATAGCAGTAAATCTTTGTCTTCGTCCTCCAGAATAAACCTTCAATAAGCAGAAAAACCCAGGGCTATCCCGAGCTTAATGGAAAAGACAAAACACTCGAGTCAGAACTAAAATATCCTTATGGAAGTCAAATCGATATTGTGTATAACATGAGTGTAACAGCGCAGAGATGTTTATGGGATTTCCCATCTTCTATCCAGTGTATAACATACATGTAATAACTCAGCAGATGTTACGGGATTTTCCATCTCTTAAGGATCCGTCAAAATATTTGTATGTAGTAGAATACGCAACATATATAATGTTTAATCAATAAAATAAATATTAAAATGGACAGGGATGCACAATGATATGAAAACACTAAACCAAAATCGTACTGGTCTCGTTTAGGGATAAAAGTATGATAAGGCACGTGAGGCAATACCTAAGGTAGGATACAACCAATTTACCCTTCCCAACTGGAGGTAACGCATCATAGCCGCGATCTCCCACCGCGTCCTACACTCCCATAATCCGGAGGGTGCGCACCAATCAATCACAATGTAAATGATGGTAATACGAAGAACTACGTCCGCTCGGGGTAGCTAATTCACTTGGCCAGTACGGCTCCTGTTTTAGTCATTTCAAATTGGCCTAAGTGCCAGGCTAATCCATCGTCGTTCTCTTTCTTCAAATCCACTAAACGACACCAAATCTAACCACTTCGTTCTAGATCATCACTCTACGTACACAATTATTAAACTGGTTCTGATATCAAAGCAGAGTATGCCCATATACAGCTCTGGTCTCTTTAACAATCAAACGTCGTTTTACACACCTGTCGGTTCTTTTACATTTCAAAAATACTTTATACGTGATATCTAAATATCATATTTGCTTCGAAATCAAATCCATTTTGAAATCATTATATTTACTCAAAATATATCATTTCGATTCAAAATCATTTCCAACTTATAACTTGATTTCGATTGCAAACTGGTTTCGAATTCTAATTTTGGTTATAACTTCATTTAACCCAATTCGTATTTAAACCCATGGTTAAAAACAACCTTCCACTCTTGACTAGTTCGAATTTTTGAAAAATAGTTTAAAGGGTTTTAAATAGTATAAATAATTAAAATAGTTAAAAAAGTGTAAATGGTTAAAATAGTTTAAATGATTAAAATAGTTTAATATAAAATAGTTAAATTGTTAAAATGGTTTATATAGCAAAATAATTTGGAAAACCAAATAATTTGTATATTTAAGAAGATAGCCTTTAAATAGTTTTATGTTGAATAATTTATTTGAAAATAGTTTCAAAGTCAAACTGATTCAATCCCATATTTCCAATTCAAATCAATTCCAATTCTCATCCAATCGATTCAATTTCTATTTCAATCCAAATCGATTTCAATTTCTGTTTCAAATTAATTCAATTCCACTTTCAAATCTAATTAATTCAATATCAATTTATCGATTTCGAGCTTGATTTTAATGATATCGATTCAAAACACATAAATCAGACTAACCTTCAATATCTAATTTGATATCCAAAATTTTCTAATACTCTTACTTAGTGAAATTCAACATTCGAATACAAGTCCCATCTATTAAATCAAGTTAATTTTTGAAATTTAAATCATAATTTGGTTATAACTTAAAAATCCCAACTCAATTATTTAACAATTTCTTTTAACAAAATTTAAATTCTACAATTCAAACTCGAATTCGTGATTAATTCGATTTCTACAAATTTGATTTTAATTTCTTTTAAATCAAAACCATTTAAATAATTCCAAATCAAAGAATTTTAAAAATCATTTAATTTAACCAATCTGGTGTCCATGTATAATTTCCTATCTTATGGCTAAGTGATGAATTATTTCCATTCAATTTCAGGGATGGATATATATCATTTCAATCCAAGTCACAGTGTCATAAGTATATATCATTTCAACCTATTTCTTAATTTATTCGAATAATTCAATTTATAGTTTTATAAACTATAAATGATATACAGGGTGATAACAGGAATTTATATATATATAGAAACAAATAAACACCCAAACATTCAAATATCAACCAATTTGCATCCATCACAATCGATCATACAAATAGACAATATAATTCACAACAGTTTCATAGTGATTAATATTGTGTGATTTACTGGCAATTCAATTCCAATTTCAGATTTGGCTGTCAAATATAATTTCTACAGTTAATTTCAGTGACAAATTTTCAAACAACGATCAATAAATTTATTTCACTTCGCCATCTCGAATTTAACTATCGTAGAAATATTCGAGTACGTTGTGAGTGTTATAAAACATTCACCTTGAGTTTCAACTTTAAATCAAATCGAACGACGTTCGATTTAACTAAAATTTTAATTAACTCCAAACATCTCCAAATCTGATCCAGAGCGCAGTGCTCGTTGCCACGATTGCAACGCCTCTTGTTTCGTCCAATTCTAACCTCGCACAACCAAGATATATAATTTAAAGATTGAACGAATTTAATATAAATAATTTGCAAACTTTTTATTTCTAATTTAACAACAAATTGATCAGGGCCGCACGTTCCAGGTAGCATATCGTGGCCGCAAAATCTTTCTTCCTTCATTCCAGTTGCACGCAATAGAACCCACACGTCTTCGTTTATTAACTGCTTGTCGTGGCCTCCACACTCGTCTAAGAGTTGATCGGCGACCATCGTTCGAACGGTGAGACCACCTCCCCCTTCGACCCAAGCCATGCCATGCTCGACGGCCTACAACCACTAGAAAATGGCGAAATGCAAGTGTTATTCGAGCTTGGATCCACGACGATCCACTGCTTAGATTCTGATCATCTCTGTAGATCTTAAAGAATTTTTCGCCCTCCACAATTCTCTAGTTGAACAATTTATGAAAAAATGGAAGGATCGAGTAGAAATCGAGGGGGAAAATTCAAACATTTTTGGCCTTTATTTTATAAATGGCGGCTGGAAGATAATAGCTAGGTTTAGGGTGTTTGTATGCGTGTGTGTGTGTGTATGTGTGTGTGTGTTAATGTATTGTTTTATTATTTCTAATTTTTACATGCTTTTTCAAATGATCTCCCAATGAAACGTGCCGCCTGGCGTTTATAATGTTTTACCCCTTATTTCGAACACAACAGAACATGTTTCGAGGCCTAACTCGTTCATATGGAGAAGATAGCTTATTGGACCCAATTATTATATTGAATTTTCAATATTAGTTACGCGTTTCTATCCCGTACGTCCAGAGGACAACTCCAAACGCTACCAAATTTGAAATTCGATAATAATATACTATCACAGATCAAATGGAATTGGTTTCATCGAATTCTAAGACTGTGCCCTGGATCACTATTTTAACGTCTCGACTATAATATAAAATTTCCAATTTCTAATTATTCACTCTTAAATCTAATTTTAAATGTTATCAATCTTCATTGTTGTTTAAATAAAATCTATATCAACTTCCAATATCATTTTTCACGTTAAATTCAGAATTCGATTATTCCAATAATTTCCAATATTTAAATCTTAAACAATTTAATTATCCAATAAATCACCATAATTGTAATATAAGTTAATGAACTTGTAAAATTTTACTTTTAAAACAAATTCAAATTATAAAACAATTATTTCCATTTCACAGTCATTCAATTCATTATTCAATTTATTGATTTTACACATATTCAATGCATAGAATTTATTTTAATACTTGCTATCGTCGAAGTCTTTGAAATTAACTATTTCAAAAAAAAAATAGGTTCATATCCAATAAATTACATTCAAAACCATTAAAAAAATTAACCATTTTTATTCAATAATTAATCTAATAGTTTTAAACTAGCTAAAAATATGGGTCGTTGCAGACAAGGTCGAAAGTAGGAAGGTTGACCTTTTGACCGTGTCAAAAGAAATTGGTCGAAAGACCCGCATCTATGAATAAGATTCTAGGGTTCTAGTTTAGAGGATCCCATTTCTTTCACTTCTCACTTGTGTTTTTTAAAAGATTGCAACCCTAATTTGTAAATTGAATTAGAGATTTGTCCAGTTTATTCATCTTTGACCTATATAAAGAGAGATGATATTATTTCTAATTGTGTGGCTACTCTATGATCTCATTTTCACACTTATGTAAGCACCCGAAGTCGAACTAGACGAAAGGTTCCTTTCGACTAAGTTGAAGCCCTTAGTATTTACATATTCTTTGAGTCTTAACTCAAATCCACTAGATAACAATTGTCTACCCTTTCGATAAAGTTGAAACCCCTCTTGACCAATAATTTCCAGAAAACATAAAGTCTACAACTTAGATGATTTTGACTTCATCGAAAGGTGGTTGCGACGGAGTCATAAACCAACCAATTTGAAAGGTTCTATTGAAAGAAGATTTAGCCTTTCTACCGTGTCGAAAGGTACTAATGAGGCATCTTTGACCATCATTACCAACCTAAAAAGCGTTAGAACCTTCACTTGTTTTCGAAAAGTGGTTTCGAAGGCATCAATCATAATCCAAATTCTATTTTGAGGTGTTGACAAGTTTCTTGTTAATATTTTTGGCGCTAGAAGGAGGGCCTGAACCTCCGATTCCTGATAACCTTCATCGTTGATTAATTGCATAGAGTTCTTCATTCATGGAGAAAATGCAGGGCATAATAAAAACAACCCAAACGAAGAAGCTGGTTCACAATCAACTTTAGAAGATAACATAGTCCTAAACATAGAAAATATGGAAATTTGCCAACCTTCAACCTTAGTGAAATTGGAAACCAATAAAATTAAAATCCAGAATCTATAATAACAGATGACAACAATGTAAAAGCTTCTTGATAGAGCGCCATCTCAAGAATCATTAAGATTATGGATAGAGAAGAAGCGCAATCTCTAAATGAGGTACAAGGTTAAGAGTTAAACTAAGAAAGTCAAGTTAACTTTGGACTTTATGGAGTATGGAAAACTTATATTAGCATCAAGTAGTTTAAACTTCAAATCTACATCAATACTTCGAATTATTTTTCTTCAGCACACAACCACATGTAAATTCAGTTTTTTAAGATTTTCAGTGAAATACCCTATGGATCACATCACCGGATTATCACCCTCTTAGATCATCAGTCCCGCTAAGGTATGGAGTGAAGTGTGCAATTGATTGTTAAGTCCATGTTAACTTGACATTGGTTTCAAATCAATGTGTTATTATTTTAAAGGCCTTTTTGTTTTACATATTTATTTTTTAACAAAAAAATGGAAAAAGCATATAATTAGCACCTAATCGGTCAAAATATTCGTTAGTAATGTAAAATTAAGGGTTTTATAATGTTCGTTATTCAGAATTTTGAATTTAATGTGTGTCCTTAATTAACAGACTATGCTTACATAAATTAAGGGTTTTCTGTAAAGTGGGTTTTGGGGAAATTCTGGAGGTTGATGCAGTTGGGCTGATCGGGGTTGCTATTGGGGGTGGGAAAGGCTATGGGGGTTCGATAAAAAATGGTGGTTAGGCTATAAGAGGTTGTGGTGTCGGCAATGATCGAGAATGGGTTTTAAACCCTAGTTTGGTCGATGTGGGAAATTTTGGGTCTGAACTTTTCTCTGTTGTTCGAGTGTCGTGAAATTTTGGCTGGAGGTAGTGTATCGCTTGGCAAGGGATGGTCGGCACCGCGCGACTTCTGGTGATCGGAGTTAGGTGGTCGAAGGGGGTTTGTGTGTGGTCGCTTTGGGTTTGGTTCTGCAGTAATACCCGAATTTGATTTGCGAAGAGTATGTTTGATTTAGTGATCGATTTTGGATGCCGAGGTGTTGAGAGAATTACCGGAGGCAGTGATGTTGGTTGGAGGTGACCAACGGTGGCGTGCATGTGCACGAGATGGTGGTTAGTGTCAGCGAGTTTAGACTCGTGGGAAATCTCGAAGTCACGTTCGAGTGTAGCATGGGGAAACTCGAAGTGTTCTCGAGTATGTTTGTGGTGTTGCCTATAGTTTTTGCATACTTAAAATAAATGAAATCTTTGAAAAAAAGAGATGGTAGTAGGGAACTCGGGTTTTGTCCCGAGTAAGTAACGGGTTTGACTCGAAGCTGGAAACTAAAACAGTTTTTAAAAGATTTTAAAAAGGTTTAAAACTAGTTTTTTAAATTTAGAAACTTTAAATTAGTTAAAAACTTTATATAAATTACTTTATGTATTTAATAAATGTTTTATTTGACATATTTTAAGAAGTTTTGAAGTTTTGTTAAATTTAAATGTTGTTTAGAATTTTTAAGATGATTTTGAAAACGAGTTTCGAAAGTAATTTTAATGGTTTATATAAGACAAGTTTTAAATTCAAATATAAATTAGTTTAAACTAAAAATAGACAAATATTTAAGTTATTTAAAATTGTGTTTGATAACTTTAATTTATCAAGCTAAATGATTGTTTTGACTTTAACTTAATTTAAAATTTAATTAAGTAGGGATAGTTGTATAGTAAAGATTGTAAATGTGTTAAGTCAATTAAAGCATTTATAAGGTAAATGTTTTACCTTAATTAAGGTTTTAATATCTAATTTTGATTGAGCTAATTTAAAGAAATTAAGTTTAATTGATTAGTTAAATATAAAGGATTAATTAGGAAACTAATTAAGGAAAAATGATTTACTTGGTTAATAAATGGTTAAGAATTAAAGGTTAATTAATTTAAGATTAATTAAATTGCTACTAAAAGATCATTAACTAGATTATTAATTAATGATTAGGGATTCATTAATCAAGTAATTAAGTGAAATTAAACTTAATTAATTAAGTGGTTAAGAATTATTAATTGAGTAATTAATAAGTTGTTAATTAAGTAACAAAGGTTACTTAATTAGTAATTAAGGAGTGCTTAATTGGTAATTAGTTTTATTAATTAATAATTAATGTTTTATTGATTAATAATTAGAGAATAACTAATCCATAATTAATGATTAATTAAGAAGTTGTTAAATGGTAATTAATTGATTTATCAATTGTGATTAAAGATTTATCAAATGGTAATTAAGGATTGATTATTTGTTAATTAAGGATGGGTTAACAGTTAATTAAGGGTTAATTAAATGATTAATTTACTAGTGATTAAGGAGTAAGTAATATGTAATTAAGTTCTTAATTAATAATTGACAATTAGGTTTATTAGTTAATAATTAAGAGATAATTAATTGGTTAACTAATAATTAATTAATTAATTATAAAAGTAATTATGGATTGATTAATTTGTATTAAGAGATATTGATTAATAATTAAGGTTATTAATCGATAGTTGATGGATAATTAATCGGTTAAATTAGAGGTTAATTGATTGATTATGGAAGTAATTAAGGATTAATTACATTATATTAAAGGAGATTAATTAATAATTGAGGTTTATTAATTGATGATTAAAGGACAATTAATCTGGATTAAGGATTGATTAATTGATTAACTAAGTTAATCAACGAGTGATAAATTAGTTAAGGTTAATTGATGATTGTATAAGCAAGATTTCGGGTTTGATTCTTAAGGGATTAATTTAAGAAGTTAAATTAATTATGATATAAATTGATAATGCTTGCTTATGAATGATTGGCTGTTGAATGTCTGAATTGGTTGATATCTATTGGTGATATATGTTGTGACATTCTGTGATATCATATTGGTTATACCAATGACAAATGTGTAGTATTTAATTATGTTAATGTTGTGTGATTTCAAAGCATTGAATTGTATTGAATTGAATTGAATTGTTTACACCTTTAAATAACTTGGCCTTTAAGACATGTTTGGTTCGATGAGACCGGGATCGGGCATTAAATTTGATTGTCCCAAAACCACATCGATCCAAGTTAAACGTTAGGTCGTGAATTCAAGTGAAGATCGAGTTGAAGACTCGAAGAGTAAGAACTATCTGTCGTTAAAAAATTTGAGGGTGATTCCAATACGAGTATAACGGAGATAGTACTTTCAGGTTCGAGATGGAGTTTTTAGAGTGCAAGTGTTATTGTCGTTAACTCTGAGGGTGATTCCAAAATGTGTGTAACGAGATAATGCCTTCGGTTTCCTTCGAACCTGGAACGAACTTGTATGGATTGAATGCTTTCAGAACATCATCAGGTGGATGATGAGAATTCTAAGATAGATGTGTTCTATAAGGGAAATCGCAACCTCAAGCCTCATCAACTGGGAATGGCTAAAACAGGAGAGGTGCAGCAAGGCTAAGTGGGTCATGCCCAAGTAGGACGAGATTTACCCCTGTCTAGATGTCCCTTTTTATTTCGGTTGTGTGGGGTGATTGCTAGCTAGAATCACCGGGGTGGTCTTTTTTGGGACTATTCAGTAAGGAATGGTCCAGGCTTTGTGTTGCAGGGGAGTTAGGGTGGCTTCTCGGTACGGTGATCTAGGCTACGTACTGTGACGGGGGTACCCCAGTAGCCCTGCCATTGATGGAAACCCATTCTTCCTACGTGCCCCTACGGTTTTGATTGTATTACCCACTTTTGTGGGTAGTAGCTGGAATTTAATGAATGTAACAATTTCGGCAATTTTCTATTTACTTGAAAACCCTAGACACTATTATAATATCACTGGATTTCCTATCAAATGTTTTGGTTAACGTACGGTAAAAACTTACCCATGTTTATTTGTGGGGAGTCTTACGTGATACCTTTTGTTTCCAAAGGTTTTTAAAAGTTAAGAAACTTTAACCCGTTTACTCACACCAGACCCATGTCTAACCTGAAGTTTATTTTGTTTTCCTTAAACTCTTGGGTACTCAAATTTTTACGAGTAGCCAAGGGATTCAGGTGAGGTTTGACGAATACTGGAGGAGTTATGGAGCAGGAGGCTTCAGCGCTTGTAGTTATTTGGTGTTTCCGCTGTGATGTATCTCTGTGATATATGTGTTGTATTTGAGTTGTATAATAGACTGACTTGTATAACTGTCTATCTTGTGTTGTTGTATCTGAGTAACTCTGATATGTAATAGACTATGTAATAGTTATGTTATACATTTATTTTGTTACGTTCCGCTATGAGATTCTGATTTTGTTGAGTTCTTTTCTTCTATCTATTCTATTTCTACCTCTTTCTTTCTTAAGGATGATACGTCTTTCTGTGGAATGAAAGGTGGGTCGTTTCACTTGGTATCAGAGCATAGGTTGAGATAATACCTAGACTCTGGAGTGGTGTCTATCTTGAGAGCGCGTATTTGTAATTTTTATATAACTATATACTTATATAAATTTGTTGGGTATCTGTTCGGATTTCCAACATGAGTTCTAGAGGAGTTTTATCTCTTTATCTTTGATTGCTTAGCCCTCCTACCTTTGAACCAATCCCTATAGATGGATAACCAAGATAGATCAAATCTGTAGAAGCTTAAGATTTTCTTATCTTTCCCATAGTTTTTCTAAAGACCTTTTATTTGATCTAAAGGGTTTTGATCTGTTTGGATTTGGATTGGTTGGATAGTATTGGCCTGTTGATGTAAGAAGCAAGGATTGTATCTTTGGAAGTTGAGTTGAGAAGAATCGCAAAGTGACTTGCGATGATGCGAGAGTTCTTTTGAGTCATATTTTGCATGGTGTGAGGTATCTCCAGGAGGTGTAGAGTCCATCGAGGTGGTCAGTGATTTTCCGAATTTTCCGAGGGAGCGAAGGTTGTTTCCTCATCGGGAGATAGAGATTTGGATCTTCTTTAGTTTCGGAAGCAGTGTCTGTTGTTCAGTCTAGTTTTTCCCAGTAGGAGTTCAGCTATTGTTTTGCGACCTAGAATGATAAGTCTTTTCAGATTCTGTGTGGATTTGATGAATCGAGCTTTTGTGATGTGTGGTGTAAGTTGTTCTTGTTTTCATCAATGTTTTTATTGTCTACTTTAAGTCCGAAGAGGAGAGATTGCGACATTTGGAGTCTGTAACGACCCGATATTTTCAACCATTCGCATCCGCACATGTCGGACTTGAATTGTTCAAAATACCGCGTTGTAATTAAAATTTGGAAAATCTCAAAATATACAGTAAATAATTAATCACAGAATCACAGACACAGAATCAGAATACTCGCAGCGGAATTTATAAATACTTAGTGGTTCATGAAGCCACTATAATAGTCTCAACCGAATAAAAATTACATAGTTTAAATCTCCAATATAGTTTAAGCATCACTAAAAATCCAAATATCCCAAAGTCTCGATTACGTAAATAAGATACGGACTGGAAGTTTTGCCGGCAGCTCGAAAGATCTGCAGAATGTCCTATCTCCGGGATGAAAGCTTAAACTGCAACTCAGGCTGACCCGAGCGTAACATAAAACATAAACACTCGAGTCCGGACATACATACTTATATAGTGTAAGCTAATTCAAGTGTACTGTAATATAAAGCAAGTAACTTAAAGGATGCTTGGGACCGCCCATCCTCTAAGGATCCGTTAAACTATTTACTATGTAGTAATATTTTCGCTATTATAATAGTTTCTGTATTAAAATAAACTTACTTTTAAATAGCGTTAAGGAGTGACCCAATATTCCCCTTAACAAGTAATAGTCCCAGTAGTCCATCCAATATCATGGTCCTTCCTGATCGGGAAGCCACCAGAGGATACCACACGGGCTACGGGAGAAAAACAAACTCGTACAAGGCTTGCTATGGTAGGTGACACGACACAACTAAGCAATGCCAGGGTAGATATACCAATTACGCATCCGGACCGGTGGAAACGCGCAGCGCGCAGCTACCGCCCACCTCGAACAGCACTCCCAAAATCAATGGTGCGCACCAATACAATCACATAAGTAATAGAATGGCATCCGAAGAAGTGCGTCCGATCAGAGGTGCTACCTCATTAATCCGTCAATCGCTCCTGTTTTAGCCACCTTATGCCAACTCATGGGAGTCGGGTCCACGTATTTACCTCATAGAAAACGCCACCACCATCCTACTTCATTCTGGAATCTCCACCGCGTACACGGTTGTCAAAGTGGTTTTCGGTATCGACAGAGAGTATGCCAGATATCCGATCCCGGTCTCTTTAACAACCAAACGTTATTATAACCCGTGGTTACAACTTTTAAAAATGGTATTTATAATTTAAAAATAAAAATAAATTTCAAATCAATTTCAATATCATAATATCATTTCAAACATCATTTATTTAAACATCGGTCATTTTATTTAATATAAAATACCATTTAAATCTACTTAATTTTTTTTAGGAATTAATTGCCTTTTAACTCACATTTAAAAGTTAAATTTTACATTTAAAACCACTTAAAGTCAATTAATTACATATTAAATCCAAAATTTAAGCCCCTTTCCCAAAGATTGTTTCTATTAAATTTTATTAAAACAATCAACAATTCAGTTTCCGAAGCACTTAAAAATGTTACCTAAAGTTATGGGTTAAGACAGTTATTTACAAAAGACAACATTTAAGTGCTGTAATAGATTATTAACTTAAGAATTAAGTTTTAAATTCCCAAAATATAACTTATTATCAATTATTTTACTTAACTAAAATCTCACTTTTAACAAAAATCAGAATTTCCCAAAATAAGTTATATTCCAAAATTTTACTTAAACATTCATTTATTTAACATTTTGACTTATTCAAAAATCATTATAAATTTTGTAAAATCCTTTAAATACATTTAAACCATAATATTATAAACTTCCATTTAAAAATATTTTTAAAACATTTCAGAAAAATATTGTGTAAACCACGGGTTTGTATATTGTTTCTAGCCTAGGTCAAGCGATACAGATATATATCATTTCAATCCGCAATTTACAAAAAACCGGGTTCTATCATTTCAAACCCGCAATCCCAAGTTAAAAATAAATAATTAAAAAATTAAATAAATAAATGAAAAAATTTATCGTTTGTTAAAGCTAAAATTTGAACGCTAACACCCCGGTGTATAAAGTGTAGTTGTGAAAGCACCACCCGATGATTCGGGAACACAGTATAAGCAGAAAATCACAGAAAAAGCAGTGAATAACAACGGTTTTATAGTGGTTCGGCTCAATATTTTGCCTACGTCCACTCTGAATATCTTTATTGATGATTTCGTTAAAAGTTGATACAATTCTTCCCCAAGTACAATACACTTTGAACTACTAAACACTTTGAATGAGTAGCTTAAACTTCAATGTAAGTGAAGGTCCTCGAATCCATGTCGGATGTATGAGATTTCTTCTTGAAGTTGTTGATAGTGTTCCACGTGGCTTGAAAGCTTTGGGTGTTGAGTTAGTTTTGAATGTAGCAGAGTATCGGCGTTTGAAAAGAATGAGCCCAAAAGTCCCCCGAATGTTGGAGATGCTTTCTATTTATAGGCAAATCTGGGTAAGAATTTTTCACCGAAGTCCTATGTCGTCACCGACTTTAGTTGAGTCGCGGCCGACCTATAGAGGCAAATTCACGGTCTAGTAGAGTTAAGCTGACTTACCTGATTTCATGCAAGTCTAAAGTCGTAAACGAGTTATGAGGCTAAAGCTCAAAATGATGAGATATCTGATACGCTTGCTTGGGTCGTGAACGACCCACCATAGGCCTTAGGTCGGTTTTCCCCATGAGTCGGCCAACATCTTTAAAGCATCAAGGTTATAACTCGGTGAGTTGTTGTCCCTATTAAGTCGGCAATAAGTTGAGTCGTCACTTATTCTGAGTCGGTTCATACGTTAGGTCGGCGACAAGCTAAGGCTGTTGAGTCGGAACTTCCTTTGAGCTTTAAGTCGGTCTGCTTCTCAAGTCCCTTAGGTCGGTATCCTTCTTAAACCTTATGCAGTTAGGTCGGTCTTCCATGCTAAGATACTAAGTCGGCATCCCTTGTTAAGTCAGCAGAGTGTTAGGTCGTCCTCTTTTAAGGCATTAAGTTGTTAGGTCGGTGCCCATTCGAGCCTTAGGTCGACGTCCTTTGTTAAGTCGGCAGAGTGTTAGTTCGTCCTCTTTTAAGGCATTAAGTAGTTAGGTCGGTGCCCATTCGAGCCTTAGGTCGGCATCCTTTGTTAAGTCGGCAGAGTGTTAGGTCGTTTACTATCTTAGATCGGTGAGCCACGGCCGAGGTGAGGTTAACATTTGCCCCTCGAAGCATGCGCCTAATGGTTAGGTCATATGCTTCGATACTCTTTAACACGTTCCTTTTTTAGATCGGTAGGTCGTAAACGACCTAACAGTTAGATGGCCTAAGTCGCTTCAGTCTCTACCTTAGTGAGATATAAGTCGTCCACATTCTCTTCTTTTTCCTCTTTATTACTTACTCCCGTGCTCGATTCCGCCATTAAAATTTTCTCAAGCTCCTAAAGGCGATCTCATCCCATTTGATCATCTATAACCTCTACCATTAATCGCGTAGGTAATCTCATTCCTCTTCTGATTGTAGGTCACTGTCGATTCGTGAACCTTGTTGCTCAAACTCAAATTGTTCCTTTGCACGTCGCCCCATCACAAAATTCATCAAAGTCATAATCGGCAAGGTGTAGGTTGCTCAAGGTGATCATTGGTGCAACAAAGGCAGTTTACTACCTCAAGTTTGATGATTTCTAATGGCATGGCATTGAACTTGTGACAATTATTGAATCGTATTGTTGGGTGATTGGTTGGTCATGAATGGAGGCGGCTGCTAATGGAATGGTTATTGGGTTAACGGTTTGGTGGAGTGTGATGTTGGTTCGGAAGTGAGTTAGTGAATTTAGGCGGCTTAGTCTTGGCCGACCCGGCTCTTAGTGACCTTAAGTCGCGGCCGAGATAATAGTTGGAGAAGTTCTTGCCCTTTTGGATCAGAGCTTACTTTCTTATCTCTTCCTTGCGACCTAGAGGACTGAGCTGCCAAACTAACTTTGACTCTGACCCGCTACCGACCTAGCCTTATCTCGTGAAAGACTTTTAAAGTCGTAGCCGACCTAATACTTGAGCTTTGAATGTGTCGTCATCTAGGAGACCAGTCCCATTTTGAGTATTTGACTTGAACTGTCGAACTAAGTTTGCCTAAATTCAGAGCTTCCCCAACCTTAAATTTGCCTGAATCCCATTGTATTATTTCGCAGACCGCATTAACTTATAAGCTGCCAACCTGCTGAAAATAACAAAGAAAGAAACCAAGGCGAAAATACTACCATTGACTGCCCACATCAAATGACAGATTAGTCGAGACGAGACAAGCAACTTAAATATTTTGCATGAAATGTTTGTGACTTAATCAACTAAAGTTAAACATTGATGTAAAATATCAACAACCTGAACTGATTTGTCTGCATCAATATTATACTTGCAAATTTAGGCTTAAAACAATAATCCCTAGGTTTCATAACTAACAAATGCTTGCTAGTTTTCATTCCAGTTATATTTTTTTATTGCTTTGTTAATTTTATACAACACCTCACACACACATTAGGAAACGTGCACATTGGTGTTTGAATATCCAGTTATTTATGTAGAATGACTTCTCATCAAGAAGAAATGGCAACTCAAGAGGAAGAAACTTTTCCAGTAGCTCTACCTATAGAGAACCCTCCAGAGAGAACTCCAACCATTCTAACCCCGAGAGCATTTACTCAGCTGCGCACTCAATTTGGTTTTACTGAAAGTGATGTCCTGCTCCCTGGGCCAAGTGATACCGCCGAAAGTCCTCCCCGTGGCTTTATTGCAATCAATCGTCAAATGTGTTTAAGCGGAGCGATCCCTCCTTTTAATGACTTTCTCCGAATTCTTCTCCTTCGGTTGTCAATCTCTCCGTCCCAACTTCATCCTAATGGTTATGCCATCTTGATGGGGTTGTGCGTTTTGTTCAGAAGAACTTTTGATCGCTTACCAAGTTTTGAAGAAATTCGTTACTTATGCTCGTTTGCAAAGAGTAGAGATCATCCTTCCCTTATAATTGTGAGGAGTGCTAGAAACCGCAAACTTATTTCTGACCTTATCGAAAGCGTTCATGGATTTCTGAACCAATTTTTCTTTGCTCGCTACCCCCCAGGGTTTTATGCCGATTGGAGAGCAGGAAGTAAGATTACCTGTCTCCATTTTTAAAGTTTCTCGAGATCCGAATTACCAATTGCTAATTTCATTCTTTGCTCTTTTCAGCACTTCCTCTTCCCTCTAGAGATCCGGTCCATAAGCAGACTTTTGATAGATTGAGTGCCGTGGCCGTAGCAGAGAGAAGCATCAAGTTTTTGTTGGGGGATGAATTTTTGCACCAATACAGGCTTTTACATACTTCTCGCTCTACACATCCTCATGAAATCCCAGACTCCCCGGTTAGAGCATTGGATGCCCCAGTTTCTACAGATACATCCATACCAAAAGGACCTGCTCCCGAGGCTTCGCTAGTGAAGTGCTCCACTTCTGTTGATGTTGCGGGGCCATCTGACGAACTTTCCCCAGTTATTGAGGAAGAAGAGCCTCAGGGATCTCCCCGACGTTCACAGAAATCCGGCGAAGAAGCCGAGAAAGCTAGCCTCGCCAAGCAGAGCAGGGATGATACTTTCGAAGGGCTGAGCGACCTCTTTGCCACCTCGCAAGAGATCTTTAAAGATGATCTTATCACTACCGTGGTTTCTTCTTCAGTAGTCGAAGCAACTTCCATCCTGCAACAGACTCCGTCAACTCAAGAGTTGACGCTAACTATTACACCCACAACCACTCCTCAATTAAAGAGTGGTTCGTAGTTTGATGCGCGTAGTTTGCACATCACACACACTTAGAATTTTTTCGGCACTTTTATGTTTCTCACTTTTTGTACTTTGAAGACCTCTAAAACTTATCTCTTTTTATTTCAGACTCTCCGATGGGGCGCAGCAGCTCATACTACCATGACTTCCAGCGCTACAGGAGGCGTAGCCAATATGATTATAGGCGTTACCTCCCCTCTTACAGAGAATCCGATGAAGAAAGAGCCTCCCGAAAGGCTCAAGAGACGAGGGCTCAAGAGGAGCGTTATGAACGAAGAGAGAGGGAAGAGCGCCACGATTCTTCGCAGAGAGGCGACGATTCCCATAAAAGAAAATCCCATGATGACAGAGGAAAAAGTCATATGGTTGAAGATTCGAGCAAGCGAGTCCGACATGGTGAGAAGCACACCTCTACAACCCTAAAAAGGTCTCCGCTCCTGCCTCGCTTGACATTCCTTCCGGCTCTCCCACTTTCGGGAAGGCTGACATCCAAACAATAATTAGCAGGCCCAAATTCCAAGTTAGACCGGGCCCGGCCACTTTGCAAAGTCGGTTTCCACAGTGGTGTCTGAAGGGAGTGAGGTTCGACCTTGACTTGGTTCCCATTGACAAGTCTACCATGTTACGAAATCTCGACGCCGTCAAGGTTGATATTGAGAGGATGTCGAACTGGCAGAAACTTGTTGACGAGCTTCAGAGGGTTAATCGTGCAAACATAGAGGCCATGCTCACTATGGAAAATGATAAAGCCGAATGGAAAAAGGTGCTTGAGCAACATGACACCGAGATGAGAAGCATTGCTTCTTACAATGAGGAGCTTGAAGCAAAAGTTGAAGAACTGAAACAAGAGCTTGATGCTTCCTCTACTTCTTATTCTCAAAAAGAAGAAGTGCTCCTAAAACAAGTGAGAGATGCTCATGCCAGCCAAAGGGATGCCGAAGACAGGCTTGAAGTGCAGAAAAGAATTAGTGAGGGCTATGTCGCTGACATTGAAGAGCTTCAGAAGAAAAGCAGCTCCCAAGAGGCGGAGATTCAAATGCTGAAGCTTCAATTTCTAAAGCCGAAATGGAGCGTGATGAGGCCGTTGCCGGCAAAATTGCAGCTGAAGATTCTCACGAGGCAACGAGGGCCAACATCAGCTCAACATTATTTGATTTCTATCTGCATAGCATCTTGGGGCGCGGTAGCGTCGCCTTTCTAGGCCCCAAGTATGAAATTACACTGGCTGAAATTTGGGAGGCCGCACTTGATATGCTCGGTGGTAGCGGCGCTGGCTATGCTGAGTCAGCTCTTGAGGAGCACTATCTTGATGATGATGCTCGTGCCGCTCTCGCTAGGGGGAGAGAACAGCTTGCAAAATTAAGGGCCGAAACAGCGGCAGGAGAATATTCAAGAAAATCACCTCAACTGCTCCAATTCAACCTTCTCCTTCAGCCGAAATTGACATTATCGGTTCTAGTTCCCATTCCCCATCTCCTACTAAAGTCACCACTGATATTACAGGCATACAAGGTGGAGATGAGGGCGGCGAGAGTGCCGAGGCACAGGCTTACGAAGTTGACGTCAGGGAACCGACTTCTGCAGGTAACCCTACTGACAATCTTGCCCATGTAGAATGCTCATCTGTTTCTTATGAACTTGATGAGCTTTTTGACTACTTCTTGAATCTCAGCGAACCTTTACCTCTGCTTTTTGCTGACTTGAACTTTTTTCCTTCTGCAGAGAAAACGTCGGGCATTGTTCAGGCTTCTCCTCCTCCAATTATTCCTTCCCCGCCTCTTAAGGTCACTCTCATTCTGCTTCGCAACCCGGGTCACAAGAGGAGCAAATAGAAGCTCTTCACGGCTTAGATGATCCCGTTGCTTCTCAAGATCCAAAAGGAGAAGAAACTGAAGGAAGCGAGAGGACTCCAAAAAAACTGGCTCCGACGCTGAACCGTTATCCAAACTTCTTTCTCCAAGGAGTGGGTCTTCCTCCAAGAAGAGAGGAAAGCAGGGAGTTTCCAAGAAGAAGAATAAGAAGGGATCTTTAACTGGCGAAGAAGAGACGGAAGAAAGTCCGATCGAGCCCCTTTCTCCTCCATCCCCTACCCTTACAAGCCGGCCTAAAAAGTTGGTTATTCGGCCAGGTGCGGGCTCAATAGGTGGGCGGAAGAAGAAATGATGGCTCTGGTTCTGTGGCTTTCATATCGCTTTTTGCCTTTTTTTGCGTGCAATGACCGGAAATTATGCGGGTACCGGCCCCCCGCTTTTCTTTTGTTTTTTACTTTGGAACATGTACTGTATATAAAATAGTGTTGAATAAAATGATTCTTTTTCTTTGTACAAACTTCTGTCTATATCTGAGAATGCATTTATTATTCATTTTTGTACGAGTTCCTTTGTACGAAATTGCAATGAGCTTGTGGTATATATTGTTTGAGCGCAATTTTACCGATGTAGTTATGCCATGCTGCCCCTATACCATAAGCCCATTGTAATATTTTATTTTATGAGGAACTTGTGCTTTTATTTCCTAGAGAATAATTATTCCACATTTCGAGAAATATGATTTCATTAAAAAGTAGAGCACAAATAAGTTTCTACGCTTCAACCTTCGAAGATATCACTCTTTATTTTGTGCATATACACATTTTATTGAATGAAATCTTCTATGTGGTAAAGCGGGTATTTGTAAGGTACTTCAACTTCTTTTTGAGGAAGAGAATTTTCTAGAACAAGTAATTCACTCTTCCTTTGAAAGTTAAAGTGTGCTTTTAATGAGGATTTTTTTTTTTAACTTGCCACAGTAAAGGGCTTCTTGATTTTTGTTTCTTTGAAAAGTTGCACCTCTGAGGAATACTTTTTCACGTTTCAACACTTGGAAGTTTTACTTTGATCTTGGTGAAACGTGTGCCTCCGAAGAGGTCTTTCTGCTTGATTGTGCCTCCGGGAGGAGGTCTTTTCATTTCTGCCTCTGGGAAGAGGTCATTCTGTCTTATTGTGCCTCTGGGAAGAGGTCTTTCTGTTTCTGCCCCTTGGGAGAGGCTCTTTTTTTTTTCCATCTCTGGTGAAGCGAAACTTCGAAGAGCGGCTGTTGCACTTCAACTCCTGGCGAAATGGGCCTCCGAAGAGGGCTTTTATTTTGTTTTACATTTCAACTCTGGTGAAGCGAAACTCCGAAGAGTGGCTGTCGCACTTCAACTCCTGGTGAAATGGGCCTCCATAGAGGGCTTTTATTTTGTTTTACATTTCAACTCTGGTGAAGTGAAACTCCGAAGAGCGGTTATTACACTTCAACTCCTGGTGAAATGGGCCTCCGAAGAGGGCTTTTATTTTGTTTTACATTTCAACTCTGGTGAAGTGAAACTGCGAAGAGCGGTTGTTACACTTCAACTCCTGGTGAAATGGGCCTCCGAAGAGGGCTTTTACTTTGTTTTACATTTCAACTCTGGTGAAGTGAAACTCCGAAGAGCGGTTGTTACACTTCAACTCCTAGTGAAATGGGCCTCCGAAGAGGGCTTTTATTTGTTCCTTGTCCACTTGCTTATGCCTTTTTAGCGATCCTCTATTTTTTTTTTCAAGCTCGCACTCCCTTCTCTTACAAGTAGTTTGTTTAATCCAAAGAAGTGTACTTCATTGCTAGGCCAGTTTGCGAGAACGGAAATAGGCTTCTTAATTAGATGTTTGTTTGTTCAAACTTCTCAATTTATTAGCTAGAGCCCGTTTTCGACGAAATCATTGACCGTTCAATTGAAGCACTTCTTATCTAGGATTTAAATTCGGGAATTTTGTGACTTGGAACTTTTTGTTGAATGATAACAAGAATCACTTGGTCTTGTAGTGTGCAAGTTTTGTTTTCGTTGCCTGCAAAAATTTAAATCGACATTTCAGTAACATTTAATGTATTTTTCATATCGAAAATAAAGCAAACATGTAATAATAATAAGGAACACAAGATTTATAGTGGTTCAGCCAAGAATTTGGGCCTACATCCACTTTATAGTCTTTCATTATTCACTTGCATCGCTTTTACAATCGCTTTCAATAACAGGAATCATACATTCATAATTCTTTTTACAATATTTCAACAAAGCTATCAAGTAAAGTATGTACGTAAGTGATTGTTGTTCCAAGCTCTTGGAATTTGATCTTCTTCGACAGTAGTGAGTTTGAATGTGCCGTCAAGAAGCTTCTGACCTATAACATATGGTCCTTCCCGATTTGGCCCAAACACACCTGTCGCTGTCATAATTCTCTTTAGGACTAGATCTCCAATCTCAAAGCTGCGTTGGCGAACTTTGGAATTGAAATGTCTGGCTATCCTTTGCTGATGAGATGCGATTCTGAGCTCAGCCTCTTCTCTTTTTTCATCAAGGAGATCTAGTGCCTCCAGCTGTAGTTTTTCATTCTCTGCTTGATTGAAATGGATTCTTCTATGTGAAGGGACCTCTGTTTCTACCGGAATCATTGCCTCTGATCTGTATGTCAATGAAAACGGAGTATGCCCAGTCGCAGTTTTGTGGGTAGTTCTGTATGCCCATAGTGCTAGCGGTAGCTTATCGACCCAACCACCTTTTGCTCTTTCAAGTTGCTTCTTGATGGTTCACTTGATAATTTTATTTACTGCTTTCACCTGCCCGTTTGCCTGCGGATGAGCTACTACTGAGAAGCTTTTTTGGATTTTGAATCGTTTGCAAAAATCTTGGAATTCTTCACTTTCGAACTGAGTACCATTGTCTGTAATTATTTTTTGAGGCACACCATATCTGCAAATGATACTTTTAGTCACAAAACTTATCATCTTTTTTGAGATGATAGTAGCCAGTGGTTCTGCTTTTGCCTACTTAGTAAAATAATCTACAGCAACAATGGCATATTTAATTCCAGATTTGGCAGTTGGTAACGGTCCTACAAGGTCTATCCCCCATATTGCAAATGGCCATGGACTGACCATCTGTGTGAGTTCAGTGGAAGGAGCTCTAGGAATTTTGGCGAATCTTTGGCATCTGTCACATTTTCGGGAATAGTCTGCTGCATCTCGATTAATTTCTGGCCAAAAATATCCGTATCGGCGAATCTTTTTCGCTAAAGTTTGACCACCTAAATGATCACCACATTCTCCCCCATGCACCCCAACTAGGATTGTTTTGGACTCTTCCCTGGATATACATCGAAGTAACGGCATTGTGAATCCCCGTCTGTATAACTGGCCATCCTGAACTATATAGTGAGAGGCTTTCCTCAGTAGCTTCTTTCGTTCTTTTGAATTTTTCGGTAAAGAGCCATTGAGCAGATATTTTGTTATTGGAGTCATCCATGATTCTTGCTCTTGAGACACGCTCATGATCCAATCAATATCCATCTCATCAATGCTCGGAGCCGACAGGACCTCCACTGGAGTCAACCCCAGAAATTGAGCTTCGCCTGTGCTAGAGTACTTTGCGAGAGAATCTGCTTTCGTGTTTTCTTCTCGAGGAATATGACTTATCATGTAATGATCAAAATCATCCAGGAGTTCCCAAGCCTTTGACAAGTAGGCGGGCAGATTTCCCCCTTTCGCTTGGAATTCCTTCTTGACTTGGCATACAATAAGCTGAGAATCACTGAAGATCTGTAACGCTCGGATGTTTAGTTCTTTAGCAATCCTTAAGCCAGCGATAAGGGCTTCGTATTCTGCTTCATTGTTTGTTGAAGGAAATTCCAATCTTAGTGCATAGCATAATGATCGACCTTCAGGGGTCTCAAGTACAACTCCGGCTCCAGAACAGTAGTCGTTTCTCGCGCCATCGACATATAACTTCCATTGGATTGAGGAATCGTCGATCGTTTCCTCCTCACTGTTACCCTTATCTGTGAATTCTGCGATGAAATCCGCTAAAGCTTGTCCGTTGATTGCTTTTCGGGGATGATAAGTGATGTCATATTGACTGAGTTCAATATTCCACTTTAGAAGACGACCCGAAGTCTCAGGGCGAAACAGGACATGCTTTAAAGGTGGATCAGTAAGGACTCTGATAGGATGAGCTTGGAAATATTGCCTCAACTTCCTAGATGCAATCAGTAGGCAATGGGCGAGTTTTTCCAACTTAGAGTAATTCATCTCTGCCCCAGTGAGTCTTTTGCTGATATAGTAAACTGGATGTTGAATCCTCTTGTCTTCTCGTATCAGCGCTGCACATAAAGCATGAGATGATGCTGCCAAGTATATAAGAAGATCCTCGCCATCGCCAGGCCTAGAAAGTATTGGAGGCGTTTCCATATGGCGAATCAATTCATCAAAGGCTTTTTGGCATTCGGGAGTCCAATCGAAGTTTTTCTTTCCTTTCTTTAGGGCGTCAAAGAATGGGATGCATTTATATGTGGCTTTGGAAATGAACTGACTCAAGGCGGCGACTTTTCCACTGAGACTTTGCAATTCCTTCTTCGTTCTAGGAGCTTTGACTTCCTTTAAGGCGGTTATTTGAGCTGGACTAGCCTCAATGCCCCTAGCGCTCACGATGAAACCTAAAAACTTTTCGGATTCCACTCCAAATGAACATTTTAAAGGGTTGAGCTTCATTCCGTATTTTCGGAGGACTGCGAACATGTCTGCTAAGTGTTCTATGTGATCTACTGCTTTCTTAGACTTTACTAACATGTCATCGACGTAGACTTCCATAGTCTTGCCCAATTGCGGTTTGAACATAGCATTAACAAGTCTTTGGTATGTTGCCCCTGCATTCTTCAGCCCGAAGGGCATAACTCTGTAGCAGTAAAGATCAACGTCGGTGATAAAGCTCGTGTCCTCCTGACCTGGCTCATGCATCATGATCTGGTCATATCCAGAGTAGGCATCCATAAAAGATAACAATTCGTGTCCCGCTGTTCCGTCTACCAGTTGATCGATCCTGGGTAATGGTAAGCAGTCTTTGGGGCAGGCCTCGTTTAGATCTGAAAAATCGATGCACACTCTCCATTTTCCGTTGGCTTTCTTAACCAGCACTGGATTTGAAACCCAATTCGGATAGGTAGATTCTTTGATGAAGTTATTCTCCATGAGCCGATCAACTTCCTCTTTTAACGCTTCTGACCTTTCTGCACCTTGAGTTATCCTTTTCTGCTTCACAGGTGTAAATTTTGGATCGATATTCAGGGCGTGTACTGCAACTTCTGGGGATATTCCGCACATATCGGCATGAGTCCAAGCAAAAACATCCAAATCTGCCTTTAAAAAAGATATTAAGATATTCTGAATTGACACATTAAGTTGTGAACCCACATTCAACACTTTGTTTGGATCCTTTGGGTCAACAAGTACTGGTATTGTCGTTTCCACTGGTACTACTCTATTCTCCCCTGCAATGGCTTTTCTAGGATCCATCTCTTTCCGTGCTCCGCTGTGTTCGCCAGTGCAGGGTCCGCCCTATAATTGCTACAAGGCTGGTTCTTTGATGCGGACTGGGGTTGCCGCATCTTTTCCCATTTATCTTTTCCTTGTTTCTCGTAGCTCTGTCAGATAACACTCCCGGCCAGCATCTTGATCCCCTTTTATAACTCCCACTCCATTATCTGTGGGAAATTTAATGGTGAGGCACCATGGGGACATAACAGCTTTGAATGCTGTGAGATTTGGACGGCCAAGGAAAGCATTATAAGCAGAAAATTCGTCGACAATCACAAAAGTTTGCTTGCGGACCACTTTTCTTTCTCCCTCTCCAAGTTCTACAAGCAGATCAACGGTTCCTATCGTCTGTTTTGGCTCCCCAGTGAAGCCAGCGATTTTCTGCGATGAGGCTTGCACATCAGCCATAGGGATCTTCATTTGGTCGAATGTTTTCTTGAAGAGGATATTGCAGGATGCGCCACAATCAATGAGAACTCTTCTGAGAATAGCTGGCCCGATACCAGCCGAGATGACTAAGGGATCCAAGGTAGGAGCTTCAATACCTGTGGAATCCCTAGCTCTGAACACAATATCATCATTGAAAGTTCTTTGTTGCTTCAGGGGCATAGCACCTTCCAAAACAAATACATCTTCCTTGGTCGGTACATACTTCAAAGCTCGGGTATACCTTTCCATCTCACCCCATCTCCTGCCTGCTGGGTGAGGTCCTCCCGTAATGACGTTGATAACAGGCCTTCCGGATTCATGCCCTGCAGTCTTTTCACCTGTCCTGGGTTGATGAGCAGGAGCTCGTTGCCCCTGACTGGACGAAGCGGGATTGTTGCTAATCTTTTCCACAAATTGCTGCAGCTTGTTTTCCCTTATCAATTCTTCAATCAAAATTTTCAATTGGCGGCATTCATCGGTATCATGACCGGGTTGATTATGGAAGCGGCAAAACTTTCCCCTTTGTAAAGCTTTTTTCCCGGTTCTCAGAACGGGAGGTTTAGGATAATCAACAGAATCTTTAGTGGCAAGGTAAATACGCTCCGGCGTATCTGATAAAGGGGTATATTCCGATGGCTTGAAGGAACGAGGCTTCTTCAGATTTTTCTGTTTCTTCCCATCGTTATTTTCCCTTTTCTGTCCTACAGATTCACTCTTGCGTGCAGCAACAATGTTATCTCCATCTTTTTCCAATGCTGCCTTTACCGGTACAAGACGGCTTTCCAGGCGTATGAACTCATCTGCTTTCTTGTAGAATTTATCAAGGGAATTTGGTTCCTTTATGTTAAGCCATTTTCCAAATTCGCTCGACTTGTCGATGGCCCTCATCAGATAGGTCAAGATCATCGTGGTTCTGCATTGTCTACCTCGGCCAGCGCTATATTAAAGCGATTCAAGAAAGATCTGATAGTTTCCCCTGGATTCTGCTCTAAACTTGACAACGACATGATATCTTTGGCTTTTGAAGCGTATAGTCTGAACTGCTCCTTGAATTTCCGGGTTAGGTCAGAAAACTGATCTATAGACCGAATTGGTAGCTTGGTGAACCAAAGCTGAGCTACACCTTCCAAATATACAGGAAAATATCGACACTTTACTTCATCAGAAGCTCTAGCACCTGTCATGTGCCAATCATACTTACACAAGAATTCGTTCGGATCACTTGTTCCTTTGTAAGCTGGGATAGTTGGAGGGACGAACTTCCTTGGGAACTCAGCCTTTAAGATCCTTCGGTAAACGGGGTTTTACTTGGAGCGAAACCCCATTCCTTCTCGTCTTCATTCCTTAGCATGCTTTCTTTCATGATTTGTCGAACCATTTCAGAAAGATACCCCTCATCATTTCGAGCTTTAGATCCACCAACTTCAGGAAATGTCCGCTCAAAGGGGCTGGCAGGAATGTTTCTTTCTTCATCCTCATGAATGTTGCCAGCAAAGTTCCTTTCATTACCCGTTGGTTGACGGTTTACTCCAAGCAAGTCATTCAACTTATTCAAAATTAGGGCATTTTGGGCATTCTGAGCCTCCAATTGTCCACTTTGGGCATTTATCTGCTGGTTCAGCCCTAAGAATACAGCATCCAACTCCGCTTTTGTAACCCCAACAGGTGGAGTGGCTTGATTAGGTACTGGGGAAGCGGAGGTTCCCTCTTGAACATTTCCAGATCTAACAGATCTACTCTTTCTCCCCGGAGCCATGATTTTAGATAAACTTCTAGTCTTTAGAGAGATTGCATCAACAAACTTTCGTGGAGCAATGATGATAATTCGCCTGAGTTCTGATTCTCAGTGAAAGCACCAAAAAATGTTAACGCTAAAATTTGAATGCTAACACCCCGATGTATAAAGTGTAGTTGTGAAAGTACCACCCGATGATTCGGGAACAGAGTATAAGCAGAAAATCACAGAAAAAGCAGTGAATAACAACGGTTTAATAGTGGTTCGGCTCAATATTTTGCCTACGTCCACTCTGAATATCTTTATTGATGATTTCGTTAAAAGTTGATACAATTCTTCCCCAAGTACAATACACTTTGAACTACTAAACACTTTGAATGAGTAGCTTAAACTTCAATGTAAGTGAAGGTCCTCGAATCCATGTCGGATGTATGAGATTTCTTCTTGAAGTTGTTGATAGTGCTCTACGTGTCTTGAAAGCTTTGGGTGTTGAGTTAGTTTTGAATGTAGCAGAGTATCGGCGTTTGAAAAGAATGAGCCCAAAAGTCCCCTGAATGTTGGAGATGGCTTTCTATTTATAGGCAAATCTGGGTAAGAATTTTTCACCCAAGTCCTAAGTCGTCACCGACTTTAGTTGAGTCGCGGCCGACCTATAGAGGCAAATTCACAGTCTAGTAGAGTTAAGCCGACTTACCTGATTTCATGCAAGTCTAAAGTCGTAAACGAGTTATGGGGCTAAAGCTCAAAATGATGAGGTATCCGATTCGCTTGCTTGGGTCGTGAACGACCCACCATAGGCCTTAGGTCGGTTTTCCCCATGAGTCGGCCAACATCTTTAAAGCATCAAGGTTATAACTCGGTGAGTCGCTGTCCCTGTTAAGTCGGCAATAAGTTGAGTCGTCACTTATTCTGAGTCGGTTCATACGTTAGGTCGGCAACAAGCTAAGGCTGTTGAGTCGGAACTTCCTTTGAGCTTTAAGTCGGACTGCTTCTCAAGTCCCTTAGGTCGGTATCCTTCTTAAACCTTATGCAGTTAGGTCGGTCTTCCATGCTAAGATACTAAGTCGGCATCCCTTGTTAAGTCGGCAGAGTGTTAGGTCGTCCACTTTTAAGGCATTAAGTAGTTAGGCCGGTGCCCATTCGAGCCTTAGGTCGGCATCCTTTGTTAAGTCGGCAGAGTGTTAGGTCGTCCTCTTTTAAGGCATTAAGTAGTTATGATGCAGCGCAATCTGAAAACTCTGAAAACTGTGAAATTTCTCCAGATATAGGTCGCTCACGACCTAAGGAAGGTCAGCCACGACCTAACGGCTCACGAGGTTAGAAGCAATGACCTAACAGGTCGTGTGGAAAAGAGCAACGACCTAACAAAAGCCTAAGGCGTTCGGGTTCTTTAGGTCGTATGAAGGAAGACTTGGATTTTGGTCGGCCTCGACCTAAGAGAGGCATTTTAGGTCGACTACGACTTAGTGGGTATGCTGAAGGAGAAAGATCACAACCTAAGATAAGTCGCGTGGAACGACCTAACGAGATAACACAAAAGGAAGCAAATATGGGTCACGAACGACCTAACATGTCCAGTAAGTCGCTCCAGCGACCTTATGCTGAAAGTGAGCTGAAATTAGGTCGCGTGAAGGAAGATAGGTCGCGTGAGTCTTTGTTGACGCATATTTTAGGTCGCGAACGACCTAACTCATACAAGTCGCAAGAAGATTGCCGATGCCGCTCCTTTAGGTCGCGAACAACCATGTTTAAGTCGCTATGTGCTGTATGTATGTGTGTTAGGTCGTTAACGACCTTTATAAGTCGTAGGTCGTATGTTTTTGTTTGTATTGTGTTGTACCTATGTCATAAGTCGCTGAGTTGCTCCTATGTTTGTTTGTTAGGTCGGTTTGTGTTAGGTCGGGCTATTTTAGGTCACTGACGACCTATGGTAGGTCGGCCGTGAATTCTGTGTTGTAAATTTTAGGTCGCGGGTTTGTTGAGACATGAACGACCTAAGTGTTGTCGGTTTTATGTGTTGTAAATGCCTATAAATATGGGGGCCGGTCATTTTGTAAGTGGTGGAATATTGAATAAAATTGTCTTTTGTTAGCTTTGTGCTTTCATACAAATTGGTAGTTGAGTGTGATCTCCTATCTCCTCTTTCGGTTAATCGAGTGCGCTCGATTCAACGATCGTAGAAGCCGATTCACGGTATCTAGTGCGCTAGATCAACGTACGAAGAATCGTAGATCTTTGAACACGGTATAGTGCGCTATCAACGTGTTTGAGATAAGCTAGAATTCGGTATCTTCGGATCCACGAATTTGGGCCTTGCAGTATTCTCAACTCACCGATTGCTACATTCCATCGATTGAAGTTTGTTTCGATTTATCCGCTGCGTCAGTTTGGTATCAGAGCCATACTTAGCCAATCATAGCTAAGTTGATTCTTGGAGCCAATTTTTGAAGTTGTGTTCATCGTGTTCATATTGAAGTTGCAACAAGAGGGAGAACTTTCGATCCATTCCATTTCGGATCAAAGTGTTGAAGGTGTTTGAAATTGAAGGCCGTGTATACTTGTGGGAAGTAGCCGAGCCTTGTAAAGGGTTTGAGCCGTATCTTGTGCTTGAGTAGGAGCCGATCTTACTTTGAGTCGTTCCTTATTGCCGAGCTAGAGCAAGCCGAGTCAAGGGCAGCTGTGACTTGTTGTCTTGTTGAAGTGTTTGTAAAGTTTTTTCAATCATGCCACCAAGGAGAGCTAATCGTCATCAAAACATTGAAGCTTTGTATCGAAGAGAAGAAGCCGAGCTTATGGAACAACGTATTAATGAAAAGTTTGACGAAGGCATTGGTAAATTGGAGAAATTGATGAATGATTTAAATCAAAGGAGGAGATCACCAAACTCGAACCATGGAGGAAACCGAGTTTCGCCATCGGTTACGGAAGCAAGGAAGGTATCACCACATTTATGTAGAGATAGAAGAGAAACGTCAATTTCATCACGAAGAGATCATCATGACTATGCACATGAGGAGTGAAGAAGTCAACGTGAATTTGACAATGAAGCATATAGAGATGAAGAGAGACATAGTCAAAGAAGCATGCATGAACGAAGGGATGATAATGGTCGAGATCGATGTAGGCATACTTTTGATTTTGTTGAAGAGGGTGATAGAGCTAGTATTCATTATCGAGATCGAGACCAAGTTCGAAATTCTTACCGTGATGTTGAAGATGATCGTCGATGGGAATCGGGTATGAAGATGGAAATTCCAGAATTTAAAGGAGGGATGGTAGCTGAAGAATTTCTTGACTGGTTATCTAATGTTGAAGAGATCTTTGATTTCAAGGAGGTTCCTGAGCATAGGAGAGTGAAATTGGTTGCTACTAGGTTGAGGGGGAGAGCTTTGGCGTGGTGGCAGCAAAATAAACTTACCAGGGAGAGAATGGGGAAGTCAAAGATAGAATCGTGGGATAAGATGAAAAAGTTGATGAGATCTACTTTCTTACCTTACAACTATCAGTCACTAATGTACCAAAGGTTGCAGAATCTGAGGCAAGGGACAAAGTCTGTTAGTGATTATGCTGATGAATTTTACCAACTCATTGCCAGGAATGATATTATGGAAACGGAAGAACAGCTAACTGCTAGATTCATTGGGGGATTGAGAATGCCGATCCAGGATATGGTTAATATGTTCGATCCTAGATCAGTGGCAGAGGCACATCAGAAAGCGTTGGCTTGGGAGAAACAAGGAAGGCGTGGAGGTGCTGTGTTTACTAATTCCAATAATCAAGCAAGGGGTGTTGGTGGAAGTTCTAATGTTCCTAAACCTGTTACAAAGCCAGTGGTGAAGGAGGTTGAGAAGGTGAAGGTTAGCAGTGGTTTTAAATGTTATAATTGTCAGGAGTTGGGTCATAAAAGCAACGAATGTCCAAAGCCAAAGAAGAGAACCATGGTTGCAGAAGTTGAGGAGGATGATGGTGAGGAGGCAGAATGTTCTAATTCATTACCAGTTGAGGAGGAAGAAGAATTGTCAGGAGATGAAGGTTGTAATCTTATGCTGAGGAGAAGTTGTTTGACAAGAAAGCAAGAGGAGGATTGTAGTTGGTTGAGAAGCAATATTTTTCAGTCGACATGCACTATTCTGGGAAAAGTTTGCAAGTTCGTTATTGATGCTGGAAGTTGCGATAATATTATTTCTACAGAGGCCGTGAAGAAATTGAACTTGAAAACTGAGAAACATCCTAAACTGTACAAGCTAGCATGGTTAAGGAAGGGTGGTGAAGTGAAAGTGTGTCGAAGGGCTTGTGTTAATTTTTCTATTGGGAAGAAGTACAAAGATGAAATTTGGTGTGACGTTGTAGACATGGACGTGTGTCATTTGTTGTTGGGTAGACCGTGGCAGTTTGATAGAGCAGTTCAACATGATGGTCGTGCCAATAGTTATAGTTTCATGTTCGAGGGTACTAAAATCACTTTGGTTCCCAAGAAACAGCAACAGAAGGAGAGCAAGCTAGAAGAGATTGAAGAGTTGAAAACTTTATTATCTTTGAAGGAGTTTGTGAAAGAAGTTGAAGAGGAGCCTGAAGTATTTTTGTTGATTGGGCGAGAGAGTAGTGAAGAAGTTGAGATTCCTGAAGAAGCAAAGCCAGTTTTGAAAGAGTTTGAAGATGTGTTTCCAGAGGAGTTGCCTAAGGAGTTACCACCATTGAGAGACATTCAACATCAAATTGATCTTGTTCAGGGAGCAGTTTTACCACATCGACCACATTACCGAATGAGTCCGAAGGAACATGAAGAGTTACGAAGGCAGGTGGAAGAGTTGTTAGAACAGGGACGTGTTCAGGAAAGTTTGAGTCCTTGTGCAGTGCCAGCATTGTTGGTACCGAAGAAGGATCGAACATGGAGAATGTGTACAGATAGTCGAGCTTTGAACAAGATTACTGTCCGTTACAGATTTCCTATGCCAAGGTTGGATGACTTGCTGGATCAGTTGAGTGGGGCAACTATATTTTCGAAGATTGACTTGAAGAGTGGTTATCATCAGATTCGGATTAGACCTGGAGACGAATGGAAGACAGCTTTCAAAACGAGAGAGGGGTTATACGAATGGTTGGTTATGCCATTTGGTTTGTCAAATGCACCTAGTACATTCATGCGGGTGATGAATCAGATCTTTAGACCGTTCATTGGGAAGTTCGTCGTGGTTTATTTCGATGATATCCTGATATACAGCAGGAGTACGGAGGAGCATGTTCAACATTTGAGGGAAGTATTGATTATTCTTCGTGAGGAACAATTTTATGCTGCTACGGAGAAATGTGTGTTTATGACGCACAGTGTTTTATTTCTGGGTTATGTTGTTTCAGGAGAAGGTATTCAAGTTGATCAGAGTAAAGTTAAGGCAGTCAGGAATTGGCCACAGCCAAAGACAATTACGGAAGTGAGAAGTTTTCATGGGCTAGCGTCATTCTACCGAAGATTCATTCCACACTTCAGTAGCGTGATGGCTCCAGTTACTGATTGCATGAAGGGTAAACATTTTTCGTGGACAGAAGAAGCCGGGATTGCTTTTGAACGAATCAAAGAACTGTTGACGACAGCGCCAATTCTTGTTTTACCTAATTTTCAGTTGTTGTTTGAGCTACACACTGATGCATCAAAGGTGGGGATTGGAGGAGTGTTGAGTCAGCAGGGGAGACCTATTGCATATTTTAGTGAAAAGTTATCAAGGGCAAAGATGAGATACAGTACATATGACGTTGAATTCTATGCTGTTGTGCAAGCTGTTAAGCATTGGAGACACTATCTATTTCAGAAGGAATTTGTTCTTTACACTGATCATGAAGCTTTGAAGCATTTATAGGGGCAGGATAAGATTTCAGCGAGACATGCATCATGGATTGCATACTTACAGCAGTTTACTTTTGTCGTTAAGCACAAATCAGAGGTGACAAATCGGGTAGCTGATGCTTTGAGTAGGAGGAGTCATTTATTAACGACAATGAAGGTTGAAGTGACAGGGTTTGAAATGTTGCCAGAATTGTTTGGGGAGGATCCTTACTTTGCAAAGTTTGTTGAGAAAGTTAAGGATGGAAGTTCGGATGAATTTGTGATGATTGATGGATTCTTGTTCAAGGGAAATCAATTATGTATTCCAGATTGTAGTTTGAGATTGAAAATTATCAAGGAGTTGCACGAGGAAGGGCATGTGGGCCGTGATCGTACTTTGCAATTGATTTCACAGTCTTACTGTTGGCCGTCGATGAGGAAAGAAGTGGGAAGGTTTGTGGAGCGATGTCATATTTGCCAAGTTTCGAAAGGAACCGCGACTAATGCTGGGTTGTATATGCCGTTGCCTGTACCGGCTAAACCATGGGTTGATGTGAGTATGGACTTTGTATTGGGATTGCCGAGAACGCAGCGTGGTAATGATTCTATATATGTAGTGGTTGACAGGTTTTCTAAAATGGCACATTTTATCGCTTGCAAGAAGACGACAGATGCTGTTCGTGTTGCTCGGTTATTTTTCAAGGAGATCTATCGACTTCATGGATTGCCAGAATCTATTGTGTCGGATAGAGATACTCGTTTTCTGAGTCACTTTTGGTTAAGTTTGTGGAAGATGGTGGGAACAAAGTTGAATTTCAGCAGTGCTTATCATCCACAAACAGACGGACAGACCGAAGTTGTTAACAGATCGTTGGGAAATTTGTTGCGATGTCTTGTAAAGGACAATCTGAAGAGTTGGGACATGAAGTTATGCCAGGCAGAATTTGCTCATAATCATGCAGTGAATCGTAGCACGGGATTCAGTCCATTTCAGATTGTATATTCAAATTTACCCAGGGGACCGTTGGATTTAGCGATGGTACCACAACCGAAGGGGAAGGTTAAACGAGCTGTAGATTTTGTTGATGGATTGAGTGAATGTCATAAAATCGTTTAGGAACGATTGGAGAAATCAAATGAGAAGTATAAGCGGGCTGCTGGTTTGAAACGACGGAGTGTTGAATTTAAGGAAGGTGACTTGGTCTATGCTGTATTGACGAAGGATCGCTTTCCAGTGGGTGCTTATAACAAGTTGAAAGCGCGAAAAATTGGTCCAGTTGAAGTTTTGAAGAAAATCAATGAAAATGCTTATCGATTAAAGTTACCAGATGATGTCTATACTACTGATGTTTTTAACGTCAAACATTTAATTCCATATCATGGAGGTGAGATTGTTGAGGAAGAATTTACAAATTCGAGGTCGAATTTTTCTCAACTAGGGGAGGATGATGCAGCGCAATCTGAAAACTCTGAAAACTCTGAAATTTCTCCAGATATAGGTCGCTCACGACCTAAGGAAGGTCGGCCACGACCTAACGGCTCACGAGGTGAGAAGCAACGACCTAACAGGTCGTGTGGAAAAGAGCAACGACCTAACAAAAGCCTAAGTCGTTCGGGTTCTTTAGGTCGTATGAAGGAAGACTTGGATTTAGGTCGGCCACGACCTAAGAGAGGCATTTTAGGTCGACTACGACTTAGTGGGTATGCTGAAGGAGAAAGATCACAACCTAAGATAAGTCGCGTGGAACGACCTAACGAGATAACACAAAAGGAAGCAATTATGGGTCACGAACGACCTAACATGTCCAATAAGTCGCTCCAGCGACCTTATGCTGAAAGTGAGCTGAAATTAGGTCGCGTGAAGGAAGATAGGTCGCGTGAGTCTTTGTTGACGCATCTTTTAGGTCGCGAACGACCTAACTCATACAGGTCGCAAGAAGATTGCTGATGCCGCTCCTTTAGGTCGCGAACGACCTTATTTAAGTCGCTATGTGTTGTATGTATGTGTGTTAGGTCGTTAACGACCTTTGTAAGTCGTAGGTCGTATGTTTTTGTTTGTACTGTGTTGTACCTATGTCATAAGTCGCTGAGTTGCTCCTATGTTTGTTTGTTAGGTCGGTCTGTGTTTGGTCGGGCTATTTTAGGTGGCTGACGACCTATGGTAGGTCGGCCGTGAATTCTGTGTTGTAAATTTTAGGTCGCGGGTTTGTTGAGACATGAACGACCTAAGTGTTGTCGGTTTTATGTGTTGTAAATGCCTATAAATATGGGGGCCGGTCATTTTGTGAGTGGTGGAATATTGAATAAAATTCTCTTTTGTTAGCTTTGTGCTTTCATACAAATTGGTAGTTGAGTGTGATCTCCTATCTCCTCTTTCGGTTAATCGAGTGCGCTCGATTCAACGATCGTAGAAGCCGATTCACGGTATCTAGTGCGCTAGATCAACGTACGAAGAATCGTAGATCTTTGAACACGGTATAGTGCGCTATCAACGTGTTTGAGATAAGCTAGAATTCGGTATCTTCGGATCAACGAATTAGGGCCTTGCAGTATTCTCAACTCACCGATTGCTACCTTCCATCGATTGAAGTTTGTTTCGATTTATCCGCTGCGTCAAGTTAGGTCGGCGCCCATTCGAGCCTTAGGTCGGCATCCTTTGTTAAGTCGGCAGAGTGTTAGGTCGTTTACTATCTTAGATCGGTGAGCCACGACCGAGGCAAGGTTAACATCATTCAGGCCTATCATTTCAGCCTATAACGATCTCAAATTTACAGGGAACTTTCAGCGATTAAAAGTAAATAAGCATTAAATAGTATAACTGCAATAATATTAAAATAAATAAACAATTGATGATGTGTCAATTAATAATGGGGTTTAATATCATATGCTTATATCACAGGCAGATAAAATTTAATAAAATAAATTACAATTACACTTGTGATAAATTCACAGAAATATAGGTATGTTTGTGTGGTGAGAAATACTCACCTTTCCGCCGCTGAAGATTCAAATCAAACAACGGTATGTATCCCGAAAGAAATGAACAGAGGCACGATAAATCCAACAGATGTGGCACCTTAATTACGAACTTGAAAAATAAACGAAAAATAAATTACGCGATTATGAAGCGATCAACGCAAAATTTAATAACAACCGTAACGAGATTTATAAATTAAAAGATTTTTGACACCCGCGGCTTGACCACTCCATCACTCAATTTGTTCAACATCTCCAATCCTCTTCCCTTTCCAAATTTGTTATTTAAATGCTTTGGGAAAAATGGTTTGTAAAAAAAAATTGCTTTGTTAAATCAAATAGGCTGAGTCTTGACACAAAACGTTATTAGATTTTCATAAAAAAAATACTTTGAAAAAATGTATGCATGCACTTATGAAATGACAAGGTCGTGTGATTTGTTTCACACGCAACTAATAAACCACAAATCATTTTCCAAGTTTGTCTCCATTACACACTCCCATTTGTTAAAATCTTCAAAGTGGCTCACGAATGCAAATTCACATGTCCACCAAAACTACAGGCGTATATGGTTTCTTCTCCAGTGATGCAAAAATGAAAGATATTTATTTTGTTTGTTAACATTTTATTCAAAAGTGACACCCTTATTCAATTTCACGTGGCCACAACTACGGGGACGCGGTCTAATATGTTCTATAGCTTGCAAAAGAAAGAAACTAGGCTTGATTCCCTATATTATCGGACATGCATGGCAAGATCAGGAGGAAAGGAGATGCATACTTATCAAGGATGGCAACAACATACTTGAGAGGTTGAGTAGTCGAGCATGGTGGAACGAGAAGAAGGAGCAAAGTATGCAACGTGAAAAGCATGAGAAGTAGAAATAAAAATAAAATAAAAGACAGATGCGCACCTTCAACACACGCATGCAGGAAAAGAAGGTGAAGCTCTCCACGTGATGTAAAAATTGTTTTGAACGTGTGTTGTATAAATATAGGGGAAGGTCACGTTGATTTTAAGGATGAGCAAGATTTCAGGTAAGGAGAAAAATTAAATGCGTGAAAGAAAAAGGCAGGAATCTTTGCATTTGAAATTCAACGCTAAAAGAAATGACTTCTTGCATTTTTTAGAGTGCATACATTTCAAGTAACGGTTGAAAAAAAATAAATGCACAAATGAAATTTGATTGATCCAAGATACTATTTCAAGAGAAACGTGCATTGATTTAGATGAGCAAATAGATAGGAAGAATATAGATATTGATTTTTATCAATTGAATGCAAATGGCTACGAAATTAAAACAAAAGAAACGGGTAGTTAAGATTAGATTATGGGATAATATTTTCAAATAATATTGAATGCGTTTATTTTATCCTTTTTGTTTGAACGTGTTATAAAAATAGGAAGCTGCATGATTTATTTCTTTAGAGATTTAGAAATTTTGTTCTCACAGGTAATGGATAAGTTGCTTCCATTAAACGTTTATTCCCAGAGCTACAAATGAGATGCATGTTTCCAGTACTTAGATGAAGGGAATATGGAAAATATTTAGGAAGAAAGAGAAAACGAACGTCCCTAAATTTACGCGCTTAATTATAGGAAAGAAAAGAGGCAAGAATTAAATTTCTTCAGGAACGACAAAATTTCCACTTAATTGCATAGAAAGAATGGCGAATGAATTTAATTGTTAACCGAAAAAAATGTTTCATTGCATATTAAAGGTTGCGTGAAAAAAATTTGTTAGGCTAAAAGATGTATACATATACAGAAAATTTCGAAATCTGGGTAAGAAATAAATGCACAAAAAGAAAGAAACGGCAACTAGAAAATTTGAAATTTCCGGGCGTTGATAAAGAGGGATGAGTGAAATTTACGGTGAAGAAACGACAAGTGATTAATAGATTGGTTCATTTTAAACTTTTTCTTCAATTAATGATTGTGTGCGTTTCTTTCTTTATATAGGCTAAGTGATTTTAGCAAGGATTTTACGCCAATTTAAAACCAATGAAAGCTGTGGAAAAAGTAACGTTTTGCTATAAAAATCTACTAACTGATTTATTAATCCATATTACAGTATGCATTTTAAAATATGCCAAACCGACGCAATGCAATACGCCCAAAATTTATGCAAAAGTAACATTTTTAATTTATACGTTTATACGTTACTTATACCATTACAACGCGTACACTTTTTAAATGCGAAATTTAACAATCTGTAAAACACTGAATTTTACAAAGTTATTACTTAACTAAAATTTTAACTTGTTTACATTCTTCGTATTTAAAATATAAATAATTCATTTTTATTAAAATTCCAATTGGAGTTGTCTTTTAACAAAGAAAAAATTTCAAAACTTCCAATTTTATATTTAGACTTTTAGGAAATGATTAAATCAAGTTAAAATTTATATTAAATTTCAAGGTTTTATAAATAAAAAGAAATAAAGAGTAGGCAATTAAAAAGGCAAGCAATTAAGACAATATAACGCATGCCCTTTTAGTTTCTTCCAAGCCATAAATAAAAGATATAAACTAGCAATAATCTAATAAATAAACATGACTGTCAAAAATAAAAATAGAAAGATAAAATAGAGGTGGATATATGAAATAATAATAATAAGAACATATATATAACATGTAATAAAAGTAGAAAATTTTATTGCGTGTAAAATGCTGTATTTTATCAAAAAAAAGTATAAGTTTTAAATTCCCAATAAATCCATATATTTGATTTCTCAATCATGTTATTGAATCGACTATTAACTTATCCTCTTATGGGTAATATTAAAATTGGTTTTTATACTAATACATAAAAATAATTCCCAATTCATCCAAATTTCAATTAATTTCCTTCCAATAACTACCATGCTTTAATCCTACTCTTTTATTAAATCTGTTATCACTTTATAAACCTAGTTATTATTTGTTTATCGTTCATTATAAAAATATATATTCCAATTTTCATCTTTCTTTTGTAATAACTTGTTAATTTCAATTATATTGAATGTCCCAAATATATACATTTATCATAAATAAAACCTAAATCAATTTATTCAACTTGGTTTCATTCCTTTATTCCATCTTATGAATAGAATATAAATTTCCATTTATGTCATTTCATTTACATTCACACATTACAGTTACAGTCCTATCTCACATTAATGAGCATTTACCTACATTTAAATGTAATTGACTTCCTACTCTGAATTTAGCAGCCCTAAATAAAAAGGTGACTTGCATAAATGTTGTCACTAACTTTATATTACACTCAAGTTTATTATTTCCACTAATTATCAGAATTGCTTATATAATGTTGAATTGCTTATATAATGTTGAATTCACTCCATTACCTTACGTTTATTTGCATATATTCAATTTAATACCCAAATGTAACAGTTGAAACTACATTAATAGACCAATTAAATAGTAACTTACAACCGTTACTATATCCCTATTATTTTAGTTTCATTTTAAACACTCACTTCATTATAAATTATAAAGGTTTTTTTTCTTCTTAAATTTAATTACAAAAATCTTATTAAATTAACCAGTTTAATTATCGAAATTTACAGGTCATCACACTCTCCCCCACTCAAATCTTTTCATCCCCAAAAAGGAAGGAGGTAGGAGAATAGAACACCCTGAAAGAAAACTAAATTGAAACTCAAAATGGAATCATTTATTTAAACCATATAAATTCAATTTAAATTAATTAATATTCAATAATTGATTTGATTCATTTAATTTTTACTGAAGTTAAATCAATCTTAACTATTTCCAAATTAATTATCTTATTATCCAATTATTTTCTAAAATCATAAATTTGTATAGTCATTTATAATAATCATCTTTTATTCAACAAATTTAATTCTTCTTTATTCCAGATTATTATTAAATATATTCTACTTAATATATCTTATCGCACATATTAAGTAGATTATATTTATTATAACTATTCCAATTTATTTCTCAATTTCCTTTAACACCATTTGATATTGTATATTATTCAATTATTATTTTATTTCTGTTTACCTCTATTTGTCTTATTGTAACTGAAACTTTAAGTGTATAACATTTATTATAACCACTCAAATTTTATTTATAAAATCCTATTATATTGTACATTGTCCAATTACATAGTTAATTTCTGAATGATTTAGGTAAGTTATATTGGCATGCAATTATACAAGTAAAAATTTTCCAATTCTATTATTCAAGTTTAAATATTCATTCAAAATTTGACTTTATTTTATTATTAGAATCACCTTTTAACATAAATTTATGAATTAAATTTCCAATTAACTTCAAACCCTTTAGAGATAAATAAATACATACATATAGCATATGTCAAATAAAATTTAAATCATATATCTATATATATTATAAATTAAGTCATATTTAGAAATTCAAATCAATTAAAATTTTGAAGCAAAACTGCAACGTGGTCTCTTTACTTCGATACTCGAAAATGAATGTCGATGACGTTGTAGTCATCACCGAAATTATTTTCCAGCGACAAAGAGAAGATCACTAGTTTTTAAAACTTTAAAATTCTTTGGAAACAAATTTATATTCGAAAATAATTTAAATAATAATATATCCTTTTAAGACTTTAAACACAAGGTTTGAAACTATCAGAAATTAAATTCTTAAATTCTGGTTTTAAATTCATACTTTTTTTCAAATTATTTTATAACCATTGTTTGTAGTTCAATTATTTATATAAGACAAAACCAATGGTTTACAAAACCATAAATAAAATCAAACACTATTACCTCTAAACAACTAGTTAAATTCTAAAAATTATACTTATATATATAATATTAGATTTTTCCCAAATATAGGAATAATTTTTTTCAAAACAAGTGTAGAGATTCAAATTTGAAGGACTCAAACCAAAGAGAATTTTGATTTAAAGATAATTTGGAATCAGAAGATCCGATGATTAAATAACAGAATAAGGAACCAAATAAGTTTACATAAATCGCGGGCAACCTTAACCAAGTCAACCGTGACTTAAAGAATAAGATCGATGTAGATTTTGTTGGGTGAATCTACATTCGATTTGAAGAAATAAAGTTCAAAGTAACCAAAGATACTAGCATCTAAACCGAGGATAAATATAAATCTCTGGTGAATCAATGCTAGTTGTAAAGGAGTTTCACCCTTTTATTAGAATATTGGCGAGACCGCAAATTCACTATAAAGATCATCCGAAGTGGAGTTACGGGATACTCCAGAATCGAAAGAAAATGAATAGTGAGGGACACGAATGAACTTCGAAACCGCAGGGAACGTTCCAAACTTCGAAAAGGAAGAGATTCAAGTTCAAATGAAAGTGATTCTGTAAATCAATTTTACCATACATTCTAAGTTTTGCCTCGAGCCAAAGCTCCGATACCAAATGTAACAACCCGATATTTTCAACCATTCGCATCCGCACATGTCGGACTTGAATTGTTCAAAATACCGCGCTGTAACTAAAATTTGGCAAATCTCAAAATATACAGTAAATAATTAATCACAGAATCACAGACACAGAATCAGAATACTCCCAGCGGAATTTAAAAATACTTAGTGGTTCATGAAGCCACTATAATAGTCTCAACCGAATAAAAATTACATAGTTTAAATCTCCAATATAGTTTAAACACGACTAAAAATCCAAATTTCCCAAAGTCTCGATTACGTAAATAAGATACGGACTGAAAGTTTTGCCGGCAGCTCGAAAGATCTACAGAATGTCGTAGCTCCGGGATGAAAGCTGAAACTGCAACTCAAGCTGACCCGAGCGTAACATAAAACATAAACACTCGAGTCAGGACATACATACTTATATAGTATAAGCTAATTCAAGTGTATTGTAATATAAAGTAAGTAATTTAAAGGATGCTTGGGACCGCCCATCCTCTAAGGATCCGATAAACTATTTACTATGTAGTAATATTTTCGCTATTATAATAGTGTCTATATTAAAATAAACTTACTTTTAAATAGCGTTAAGGAGTGACCCAATATTCCCCTTAACACGTAATAGTCCCAGTAGTCCATCCAATATCATGGTCCCTCCTGATCGGGAAGCCACCAGAGGATACCACACGGGCTACGGGAGAAAAAAAAACTCGTACAAGGCTCGCAATGGTAGGTGACACGGCACGACTAGGCAACGCCAGGGTAGATATACTAATTACGCATCCGGACCGGTGGAAACGCACAGCACGCAGCTACCGCCCACCTCTAACAGCACTCCCAAAATCAAAGGTGCGCACCAATACAATCACATAAGTAATAGAATGGCATCCGAAGAAGTGCGTCCGATCAGAGGTGCTACCTCATTAATCCGTCAATCGCTCCTATTTTAGCCACCTTATGCCAACTCACGGGAGTCGGGTCCACGTATTTACCTCATAGAAAACGCCACCACCATCCTACTTCATTCTGGAATCTCGACCGCGTACACGGTCGTCAAAGTGGTTTTCGGTATCGACAGAGAGTATGCAGATATCCGATCCCGGTCTCTTTAACAACCAAAAGTTATTATAACCCGTGGTTACAACTTTTAAAAATGGTATTTATACTTTAAAAATCAAAATAAATTTCAAATACATTTCAATATCATAATATCATTTCAAACATCATTTATTTAAACATCAGTCATTTTATTTAATATAAAATACCATTTAAATCTATTCAATTTTTTTTTAGGAATTAATTGCCTTTTAACTCACATTTAAAAGTCAAAATTTACATTTAAAACCATTTAAAGTCAATTAATTACATATTAAATTCCAAAATTTAAGCCCCTTTTCCCAAAGATTATTTCTATTAAATTTTATTAAAACAATCAACAATTCAGTTTCCGAAGCACTTAAAAATGTTACCTAAAGTTATAGGTTAAGACAGTTATTTACAAAAGACAGCATTTAAGTGTTGTAATAGATTATTAACTTAACAATTAAGTTTTAAATTCCCAAAATATAACTTATTATCAATTATTTTACTTAACTAAAATCTCACTTTAACAAAAGTCAGAATTTCCCAAAATAAGTTGTATTCCAAAATTTTACTTAAACATTCATTTATTTAACATTTTGACTTATTCAAAAATCATTTTAAATTTTATAAAATCCTTTAAATACGTTTAAACCAGAATATTATAAACTTCCATTTAAAAATATTTTTAAAACATTTTAGAAAAATATTATATAAACCACGGGTTTGTATATAGTTTCTAGCCTAGGTCAAGTGATACGGATATATATCATTTCAATCCGCAATTTACAAAAAACCGGGTTCTATCATTTCAAACCCGCAATCCCAAGTTAAAAATAATTAATTAAACAATTAAATAAATAAATGAAAAGATTTATCGTTCAGGCCTATCATTCAGCCTATAACGATCTCAAATTTACAGGGAACTTGCAGCGATTAACAGTAAATAAGCATTAAATAGTATAACTGCAATAATATTAAAATAAATAAACAATTGATGATGTGTCAATTAATAATGGGGTTTAATATCATATGCTTATATCACAGGCAGATAAATTACAATTACATTTGTGATAAATTCACAGGTATATAGGTATGTTTGACTGGTGAGAAATACTCACCTTTCCGCTGCTGAAGATTCAAATCAAACAACGGTATCTATCCCGGAAGAAATGAACATAGGCACGATAAATCCAACAGATGTGGCACCTCAATTACGAACTTGAAAAATAAACGAAAAATAAATTACGCGATTATGAAGCGATCAAAGCAAAATTTAATAACAACCGGAACGAGATTTATAAATACATAGATTTTTGACACCCGCAGCTTGACCACACCATCACTCAATTTGTTCAACATCTCCAATCCTCTCCCCTTTCCAAATTTGTTATTCAAATGCTTTAGGAAAAATGCTTTGTAGAAAAAAATTGCTTTGTTAAATTAAATAGGCTGAGTCTTGAAACAAAATGTTATTAGATTTTCATAAAAAAAATACTTTGAAAAAATGTATGCATGCACTTATGAAATGACAAGGTCGTGTGATTTGTTTCACACGCAAATAATAAACCACAAATCATTTTCCAAGTTTGTCTCCATCACACACTCCCATTTGTTAAAATCTTCAAAGTGGCTCACGCATGCAAATTCACATGTCCACCAAAACTACAGGCGTATATGGTTTCTTCTCCAGTGATGCAAAAATGAAAGATATTTATTTTGTTTGTTAACATTTTATTCAAAAGTGACACCCTTATTAAATTTCACGTGGCCACAACTACAGGGACGCAGGCTAATATGTTCTACAGCATGCAAAAGAATGAAACTAGGCTTGATTCCCTATATTATTGGACATGCATGGCAAGATCAGGAGGAAAGGAGATGCATACTTATCAGGGATGGCAACAACATACTTGAGAGGTGGAGTAGTCGAGCATGGTGGAACGAGAAGAAGGAGCAAAGCATGCAACGTGAAAAGCATGAGAAGTAGAAATAAAAATAAAATAAAAGACAGATGCGTACCTTCAACACACGCATGCAAGAAAAGAAGGTGAAGCTCTCCAGGTGATGTAAAAATTGTTTTGAACGTGTGTTGTATAAATATAGGGGAAGGTCACGTTGATTTTAAGGATGAGCAAGATTTAAGGTAAGGAGAAAAATTAAATGCGTGAAAGAAAAAGGCAGGAATCTTTGCATTTGAAATTCAACGGTAAAAGAAATGACTTCTTGCATTTTTAAGAGTGCGTACATTTCAAGTAACGGTTGAAAAAAACAATGCGAAAAAGAAATTTGATTGATCCAAGATACTATTTCAAGAGAAACGTGCATTGATTTAGATGAGCAAATAGATAGGAAGAATATAAATATTGATTTTTATCAATTGAATGCAAATGGCTATGAAATTAAAACAAAAGTAACGGGTAGTTAAGATTAGATTATGGGATAATATTTTCAAATAATATTGAATGCGTTTATTTTATCCTTTTTGTTTGAACGTGTTATAAAAATAGTAGGCTGCATGATTTATTTCTTTAGAGATTTAGAAATTTTGTTCTCACAGGTAAGGGATAAGTTGCTTCCATTAAACGTTTATTCCCAGAGCTACAAATGAGATGCATGTTTCCAGTATTTAGATGAAGGGAATATGGAAAATATTTAGGAAGCAAGAGAAAACGAACGTGCCTAAATTTACGCGCTTAATTATAGGAAAGAAAAGAGGCAAGAATTAAATTTCTTCAGGAACGTCAAAATTTCCACTTAATTGCGTACAAAGAATGGCGACTGAATTTAATTGTTAACGGAAAAAAATGTTTCATTACATATTAAAGGTTGCGGAAAAAAATTGTTAGGCTAAAGGATGTATACATATACAGAAAATTTCGAAATCTGGGTAAGAAATAAATGCAGACAAGAAAGCAACGGCAACTAGAAAATTTGAAATTTCTGTGCGTTGATAAAGTGGGATGAGTGAAATTTATGGTGAAGAAACGACAAGTGATTAATAGATTGGTTCATTTTAAACTTTTTCTTCAATTAATGATTGTGTGCGTTTCTTTCTTTATATAGGCTAAGTGATTTTAGCAAGGATTTTACGCCAATTTAAAACCAACGAAAGCTGTGGAAAAAGTAACGTTTTGCTATAAAAATCTACTAACTGATTTATTAATCCATATTGCAGTATGTATTTTAAAATATGCCAAAACAACGCAATACAATACGCCCAAAATTTATGCAAAAGTAACATTTTTAATTTATATGTTTATACGTTACTTATACCATTACAATGCGTACCCTTTTTAAATGCGAAATTTAATAATCTGTAAAACACTGAATTTTACAAAGTTATTACTTAGCTAGAATTTTAACTTGTTTATTCTTCGTATTTAAAATATACATAATTCATTTTTATTAAGATTCCAATTGGAGTTGTCTTTTAACAAAGTAAAAATTTCGAAACTTCCAATTTTATATTTAGACTTTTAGGAAATGATTAAATCAAGTTAAAATTTATATTAAATTTCAAGGTTTTATAAATAAAAAGAAATAAAGAGTAGGCAATTAAAAAGGCAAGAAATTAAGACAATATAACGCATACCCTTTTAGTTTCTTCCAAGCCATAAATAAAAGATATAAACTAGCAATAATCTAAAAAATAAACATGACTGTCAAAAATAAAAATAGAAAGATAAAATAGAGGTGGATATATGAAATAATAATAATAAGAACATATATATATATATGTAATATGTAATAAAAGTCGAAAAATTTATTGCATGTAAAACGCTGTATTTTATCAAAAAAAAAGTATAAGTTTTAAATTCCCAATAGATCCATATATTTGATTTTTCAATCATGTTATTGAATCGGCTATTAACTTATCCTCTTATGGGTAATATTAAAATTGGTTTTTACACTAATACATAAAAAAAAATCCCAATTCATCCAAATTTCAATTAATTACTTTCCGATAACTACCATGCTTTAATCCTACTCTTTTATTTAATCTGTTATCACTTTATAAACCTAGTTATTATTTGTTTATCTTTCCTAATAAAAAAATATATATTCCAATTTTCATCTTTCTTTTGTAATAACTTGTTAATTTCAATTATATTGAATTTCCCAAATATATACATTTATCATAAATAAAACCTATATCAATTTATTCAACTTGGTTTCATTCCTTTATTTCATCTTATGAATAAAATATAAATTTCCATTTATGTCATTTCATTTACATTCACACATTACAGTTACAGTCCTATCTCACATTAATGAACATTTAACTACATTTAAGTGTAATTGACTTCCTACTCTGAATTTAGCAGCCCTAAATAAAAAGGTGACTTGCATAAATGTTGTCACTAACTTTATATTATACTCAAGTTTATTATTTCCACTAATTATCAGAATTGCTTATATAATGTTTAATTGCTTATATAATGTTGAATTCACTCCATTACCATACGTTTATTTGCATATATTCAATTTAATACCCAAATGTAACAGTTGAAATTACATTAATAGACCAATTAAATAGTAACTTACAACCGTTACTATATCCCTATTATTTTCATTTCATTTTAAACACTCACTTCATTTTAAATTATAAAGGTTTTTTTTTCTTCTTAAATTTAATTACAAAAATCTTATTAAATTAACCAGTTTAATTATCGAAATTTACAGTTCATCACAGAGTCAGTGTTGGAGGCTTTGAGGAATCATTTTGTTTTGGTGATGGTATTTCTTTAGATCCAGCCTGGATAGTTACTGTACATGAGTAGAAGCAACTGAAGTTTTCTGGTTTGGTAGAGTTCTACAGGAGTAGAAGTGGACCCGAGTGAGAAGAGATTTTCTTGGATTTGAAGGCAAGGCTGACTAGTATGCCTGTTATAGCTATCTCTGATGGCAAGAATAAATTTGAGATCTGCTCGGACGTTTGTGTGTCTGAGATGGATGAAGTAAGTAAATGTGGTCAATGTTCCACATTTTGAGATGGATTGGTCTTGGGAACATTGAGGATCATCGGAAGGATTTGTGTTCCAAACTCTAGGATTTTGAAGCAAGAAGTTTTGGCAGGGAGTCTTCGCTCCAGATTGTGTCCAGCCAGGGTGTTCAGAGATATATGGCTATGAAGAGAATCTTATAGTGGCCAAGCACGAGTAGGATGTAGCTGCTTTCATCTTTGGATGTGCGATCTGTCAGCAGGTGTAGTGATCAGCAGAAGACCGCCGGGTTATTGTAGTCTTTGGAGGTTCCGAAGTGGAAGTTCCAATGGGAAGTGATTTCTTTGGATTTCTTTGAAGGTTTGCCAAGGAGCAAAGAGGGAATTAATGGAATATGGGTGATTGTGAATTGGTTAACCAAGAACGCCCATTTTATTCTGGTTGAGGCAATCCGTTCTGTAGCATCATTGGCTGAGTTTTCTTGGGAGCTTGTCTGATTGCTTGGTGTTTCAGTCAGCATTGTTAGCAATTGTGATCTTATCTTCTCCAGCTAGTTTTGGAAAGCTTTGTGATCAGTTTTGGGTTCGACATTAAATTTGGGTACAGCCTATCAGTCTCAAACCAACGGAAAGGCTGAACCAAATTTTAGAGATTTGAGAGAGTTTGTGTTTTGAATTTTGTGGATGTTAGGAGGACCATCTGCACTTATTGCAATTCTCGTATAAGTTATCAAACAAGTATCTGGATGCCACCCTGTGAAGCTTTGTTTAGAAGACCTTGTAGATTTCCATTCTGTGGAGTAGAGTCAGAAGATCGTCTGGTTTTTGGTCCAAGTTATGGTCTGTGAGGTATTTACGATGGTGGAACTTATCAGGAGAAGTTTAGTATTGTAGTCTTCAGGTTGAATTGCCAGTTTGGAAGACTGGAATTCACATTGTTTTTCACGTATCTTATTTAAGGAAATACGTGAACAATCTATCATTTGTTGTGGAGTTAGGATTTCAGAGTTTGTCTTGGGAAACTCTGAATAATTTTAAGGAGATTTATCCGGATCTATATCCGGATAGCTAGAATTGTTTGATAGAATGAATTGGTTGTTTAAATAAACTTTTTGTCTGGATAGATTGTTGTTGGTTAATAATGTTTGGTTGATAGAAATGCTTAAATGGTTTAAAATGAAATAAAAGACTTTGGATTATCTTTATTTTAAATTTCGAGGACGAAATTCTTTTAAAGGGGGAGGAATGTAATATCCTCGAATTTCGGAGCATTTAAAAGAAGATAATCTCTTAATTAAATCATTTAAAATTGATAAAATTGTTATCTTCAAATATAAATAACCAAAAATGAAATTTATGTGATGTTTTTAAATTTAGAAATCAATTGATTTTAAAGGGAATAATTATTTAATTTGTGTTACTTTATAAATTTGATGTTCGATAAATTTGACATTTTAATTTAATAAGTATTTTTTAAATGTATGTTTATTTAAAAATTTACTTTAAAAATAGAATTCAATATTTCTTAATTTAAAAGTGTGTTTGTTTAATTTAATAAAAACATATTTGATTTGAAATTTAAGTTTAAACTGAATTTGAAATTTTTTAAGATGAAATTTGAATTGGAATTTCTAATTTAAAAAGAATGTATATCTTGAAATACATTTGTATATAAAAGATTTATGAATAAAGCTTTATTTAAATAAAATAGATTTGTTTTTGTATTAATTTAAAACAAAAGAATTTTTTTATATAAATTTGGAAAATATTTATTTAATAGTAGACAAATACAAAAGCATTTAAATTAACTTGTAAAAATGGATGTAATAATTTTATATTATTTTATTTGGAATCTAATTAGTTTATATCCTATTTTTCTTTTGAAATTTTTATTTTTATAAGAAAAGAAAAGGATTTATAAATTTATAAAAGCATTCATAAATTAGTAAAGTATTTAAAAATTAAGCAAATTGATAATAAAGGGTTTCAAAAATCATTTTTAAATAATTTAAAAATAACGAGTGACATGTGTTCATTTTTAAACATCATAGAATACATGTGTTAAGAAATTAAGCTTGGGTTATGACAAATGTAATCAAAGATAACAAGTGTCTTTTTTCTTAATTTTCTTTCTTTAAATTTTATTTAACATTAAAATTCATTTTATAAAATCATATTATCTTCTTTCTTCTTTTTCTTTGAATACAAAAAAGAATCCATGGCCATTCTTGTATTAAAAGTTCTCAAGTTCAATTTGAAACATTGAAAATTCCTTCTCAGGTCTGAAAACTTCTTTTATCAAAATTTGAAACCCATATTCAATTCCTCAGAAATAAAAATCTATAGTTTTTACTGATCTCCTCAAACCATTCATTACCAAAACCTGTAATGTTGCTTCTATTAAAACCTGAAAAACCTATGCAAATCCTCGTGTTCAAGAAAAAAAAATCTGAAACCAGGAAATCAAATTCTGTAGCAAGCTTCACCCAAGTACTCAAGTTCATCTTCAACAAAAATCTACAATATTTTTTATCATGCATGTAGCAAGTTTCAACTACATGCCTGAGATCAAGCTTCAAAATGCAACCTGTCAATCCAGTTTTAAAGCTTCAATGCAATCCGGAAAACAACCCATTTTCAAAAGCTTTGAGAACCACCATGGTTCCAGTTTTAAAGAAATCAAGTATCAAAGTTTATAGCAGAGTCTAGTATCAGTAATAATTCAGTTTTTGGAAACTGCAACAACAGTTTTCAAAAAACAAATGGGGGTTTCCATTCCAGTTCCAAAACTCTATGCAAAGTCAAAAAGAGGTGAGTATACAATTAATCTAAAACTTAAGTAGGATAAAAATGGTTGCTTAAGTGATTACTGAGACTATGTCATCTGCATGTGTTAATAGTGTTTATAATTCTGTAAATATGTTGTATTTATCTTCTGCATGATAGTAAATTAGTTTTCCTCTGTTCATTCATGTTTACAAAAATTTTATAAATAAACAAAATTCAATCTTTTCATATAAAAACTTTGAAGCATTGGATTTAAAACAAACTAGTTAAGTTTAAAATTCATCTAGCTTATGAAAATATGATTAAGCAAAATAAGTTTAGAATTTTACTGTCAATAGGAAGTTTGCTGAGATAACTTATAACATGAAATAAATAAATTTTGATTTTTTACCGATTCATGTTTGAGTAATGAATCATCATTCGAAATTATGATTTTTAACACAAAAATCCAGATGTTTAAAAATGGATTGAATATGGACTTTGGGGTTTTCTGTAAAGTGGGTTTTGGGGAAATTCTGGAGGTTGATGCAATTGGGTTGATCGGGGTTGCTATTGGAGGTGGGGAAGGCCATGGGGTTCGGGAAAATATGGTGGTTAAGGCTATAAGAGGTTGTGGTGTCGGCTATGATCGAGAATGGGTTGTATACCCTAGTTTGGTCGATGCAGGAAATTTCGGGTCTAAGCTTTTCTCTTTTGATCGAGGGTCGTGAAATTTTGGCTGGAGGTAGTGTATCGGCTTGGCAAGGGATGGTCGGCACCGTGCGAATTCTAGTAACCGGAGTTAAGTGGTCGAAGGGGCTTTGTGTGAGGTCGTTTTGGTTTGGTTCTACAGTAATACCCAAATTCGATTTGCGGAGAGTATGTTTGATTTAGTGGTCGATTTTGGATGCCGAGGTGTTGAGAGAGTTGCCGGAGGCAGTGACGTTGGTCGGATGTGACCAACGGTGGCGTGCATGTGCACGCGATGGTGGTTGGTGTCAGTGAGTTTAGACTTCTGAGAAATCTCGAAGTCACGTTCGAGTTGGCATGGGGAAACTCGAAGTGTTCTCGAGTATGTTTGTGGTGTTCCTGTAGTTTTTGTATACTTAAAACAAAATCAAAGTTTTGAAGAAGAAAAAAAGAGATGGAAGCAGGGAACTCGAGTTTTTACCCGAGTAAATAACGGGTTTGACCCGAAGCTGGAAAACTAAAACAGTTTTTGAAAGACTTTTAAAAAGTTTAAAACTTGTTTTTGAAATTTAGAAACTTTAAATTGGTTAAAAACTTTATATAAATTACTTGATGTATTTAATAAATGTTTTATTTAACATATTTTAAGAAGTTTTGTTAAATTTAAATGTTGTTTAGAAATTTTAAGATGATTTTGAAAACGAGTTTTAAAAGTAATTTTAATGGTTTATATAAGACAAGTTTTAAATTCAAATTTAAATTAGTTTAAACTATAAATAGATAAATATTTAATGATTTAAAGTTGTGTTTGATAACTTTAATTTATCAAGATAAACGATTGTTTTGACTTAAACTTAACTTAAAATTTAATTAAGTAGGGATAGTTGTATAGTAAAGATTGTAAACGTGTTAAGTCAATTAAAGCATTTATAAGGTTAATTTTTTATTTTAATTGAGGTTTTAAAATCTAATTTTTATTGAGCTAATTTAAAGAAATTAAGTTTAATTGATTAGTTAAATAAAAAGGATTAATTAGGAAACTAATTAAGGAAAAATGATTTACTTGGTTAATAAATGATTAAGAATTAAGGTTAATTAATTTAAGATTAATTAATTTGTTACTAAAAGATGATTAACTAGATTATTAATTAATGATTAGGGATTCATTAATCAAGTAATTAAGTTAAATTAAACTTAATTAATTAAGTGGTTAAGAATTATTAATTGAGTAATTAATAAGTTGTTAATTAAGTAACAAAGGTTACTTAATTAGTAATTAAGGTGTGCTTAATCGGTAATTAAATTTTATTAATTAATAATTAAATTTTTATTGATTAATAATTAGAGAATAATGAATCCATAATTATGGGTTAATTAAGAAGTTGTTAAATGGTAATTAATTGATTTATCAATTGTGATTAAGGATTTATCAAATGGTAACTAAGGATTGATTATTCATTCATTAAGGATGGGTTAACAGTTAATTAAGGGTTAATTAAATGATTAATTTACTGGTGATTAAGGAGTAAGTAATCTGCAATTAAGTTCTAAATTAATAATTGATAATTGGTTTTATTAATTAATAATGAAGAGATAATTAATTTGTTAATTATTAATTAATTAATTATAAAAATAATTATGATTAATTAATTTGTATTAAGAGATATGGATTAATAATTAAGGTTATTAATCGATAGTTGATGGATAATTAATCAGTTAAGTTAGAGGTTAATTAATTGATTATGTAAGTAATTAAGGATTAATCACTTTATATTAAAGGAGATTAATTAATAATTGAGGTTTATTAATTGTTGATCAAAGGACAATTAATCTGGATTAGGGATTGATTAATTGATTAATTAAGTTAATCAATGAGTGATAAATTAATTAAGGTTAATTGATGAATGTATAAGCATGATTTAAGGGTTGATTCTTAAGGGATTAATTTAAGAAATTAAATTAATTATGATACGAATTGATAATGCTTGCTTATGAATGATTGGTTGTTCAATGTCTGAATTGGATGATATCTATTGGATTGATATCTATTGGTGATATATATTGTGACATTCTGTGATATGATATTGGTTAATATCAATGATAAATGTGTGGTATATATTTATGTTAATGCTGTGTGATTTCAAAGCAATGAATTGTATTTAATCGAATTGAATTGTTTAAACCTTTAAACAACTTAGCCTTTAAGACGCATTTGGTTCGTTGAGACCGGGATCGGGTATCAAATTTGATTATCCGAAAACCGCATCGATCCAAGTTAAACGTTAGGTCGTGAATTCAAGTGAAGATCGAGTTGAAGAGTCGAAGTGTAAGAACTATCTGTCGTTAAATTATCTGAGGGTGATTCCAATACGAGTATAACGGAGATAGTACTTTCAGGTTCGAGATGGAGTTTTTAGAGTGCAAGGGTTATTATCATTAACTCTAAGGGTGATTCCAAAAAGAGTGTAATGAGATAATGCATTCGGTTTCGTTCGAACCCGGAGCAAACTTGTATGGATTGAATGCTTTCATAACACCGTCAGGTGGACGATGAGCATTCTAAGATAGATGTGTTTTATAAAGGTAATCGCAGCCTCAAGCCTCATCAAACGGAAATGGCTAAAACAGGGGAGGTGCAGCAAGGCTAAGTGGGTCATGCCCCAGTAGGACGAGATTTACCCCTGTCTAGATGTCCCTTTTTATTTCGGCTGTGTGGGGCGATTGCTAGCTAGAATCGTCGGGGTGGACTTGTTCGAGACCATTCAGTAAGGAATGGTCCCGGCTTTGTGTTGCAGGGGAGTTAGGGTGGCTCCTCGGTACGGTGATCTAGGCCACGTACTGTGATGGGCGGTACCCCGGTAGCCCTGCCATTGATGGAAACCCATTCTTCCTACGTGCCCCTACGGTTTTGATTGTATTACCCACTTTTGTGGCTAGTAGCTGGAATTTAATGAATGCAACAATTTCGGCTATTTTCTATTTACTTGAAAACCCTAGACACTATTATAATATCACTAGATTTCCTATTAAATGTTTTGGTTAGTGTGACGCCCCACCTCTATACCCACGCTAGCCAAGAACATTACGTTGAATGCTGTCAACTAGCACGGAGAATAAGGCTGTTGAGGAGCGACCATCCGTGTAATTTCTTTGCGCGAGCGTCGATACGTCAGATAGTCTAACATGCATTTCTGAAATCCGAAATGCCGACACAAACTCAAAGCTACTACACAGTGGCTATAATATCTTCAGAAACAAATATAGAAATAAACATAACGTAAATCAGTCACAGACAATTCATATCACAAAGGCGGAAATAGATATGAATATTACACTAGAAAGTGTACATCAGAGTAGTGGTCTAAAAAGATCCACAATATCAGAAAAGAATAGTTACACGAACTGCACAAAAGAATAAGTATACATTGTGGAGTCTATATCTCAAATGTATACAACAAAAACTACTAATCTAAGTAGTTAACCAAAAGTCAAGGAGGTAATCCCGGATGTAAAGTCATGCAGAAGCACCTTTAACATCTCGGTCTGACCCGAGTATTATTTAATAAGAAAATAATAATCGGATCAGTCTAACTATAAATATCAGATGAAATAATATAGAATAAGAGATATGACTAAACACATTATAATCACAATGCCAAGCTGTGATATATATATATATATAAGTAATTTAAAAATCAACAAGAAATTAATCAATATCACCAAATCTACACAAGAATGAAAGAAATGTCATACTCCTTATATCGTTCATCAAACCACAAATATTGACGATTATATCAATGTCAATCACAAAAGTCAATGACACACAAATTCACCAATGCACAAATATTGATAAAACTTATCAATGGAAATCACGAAAATTGGCGAAACACAAATTCTAGAAATCATTTCAAGAAATCCAGTCAATGACACACAAATTCACCAATGCACAAATATTGATAAAACTTATCAATGGAAATCATGAAAATTGGTGAAACACAAATTCTAGAAATCATCTCAAGAAATCCAGTCAATGACACTCGAATTCACCTATGCACAAAAATTGATAAATCATTTCAATAGAAATCACAAAAATAGGTGAAGCAGAAAATTCCAGAATTCGACACACGAAATCCAGAATTAACACAAAATAGGGGGGAGGCCTACCATATGAACGGGAGCATGAAAACTCACCAACATATGCATCACACGAACGAGACGCTATCTCATGGTAGCTAGCCATTAATTTTTGACACACGAACGGCCCGAAGACCATGGGGCGCTACCCCCTCAATTTGAGTCGAAACTCCACAAAACAGGGTTTAGTGTCCCTCGCAGACAAAGAGACATAGCACATTGCTAGTCTAAATCACAAAAATGATCGTCGTGATCATCAAAAAAGCGTCAATTAGACGAAGCTAGTAAATATATAAATTTAGCTTCATGTCCCATAACCACTAGCTTAACTTAAATATTAACGAACAAATTATAGATCTCCATTAGAAAATTGTCACAAGAGGTTCAATCGAACAAGTCCAAGAATTAACCGACGAAGTAAACGCAAGCGTTTCATACCACTTGTTTTACTAATCCGTTTAATTAGATTTCTCATACGAGTGAGGTAAAGGTTTGAATATACTAGTAGATTGGAAAACGGTTTTAAGAAACGAGCTTTGTAATAAAATAGTGTTGCAATCATTTGAAGAAAGATTTTTGATATTTACTACTAGTATAGAAAACCTTTAAATTTTTAAAGTGACAAATCACAAAGAAGATTGTAAGAACAATCAATCACTAAAATTCACATTCGAAGACGTGAATAAAATCCAAAGAAATCGATATCGAATCCATCAAAATGGATATTCCCTAAACTCATGAAGAAAATGTCATCAACGTCGATAATAAGTGATAATAACAAAAGGGAATCAACACGAATCGATTAACATTGGAAATTCAATCCAAAAAGGCAAAATGGACTCAAACAGCAGGTTCAGTCGACTGAACATAGTTTTCAGTCGACTGACCCTGTACCTGGAAATTTTCCAAGTTCAGGAAACTTTCTGTTTCTAGGTTCAGTCGACTGAATAGAGGATTCAGTCGACTGAATCGTGCTTGGAAACTTTCAGGTTCCAGGTACAGTCGATTGAACAGACTTTTCAGTCGACTGAATCTTGCCTGGGCTGTTTTCAGCCTATCCAAATGAAGAGCTAACTCTTCCAAAATGCAACCGGACGAACATTGGCTCCAAGGGTTTATGCTAATCGGCAACCCGGCCCTATATGCTTCGCGATGCATCACCAAAGGCACGATCAAACATCCATATAACGATTTTCACACAAATTTGACTTAAAAACCCAAAAATTGGAATATTCACAAAACAATCCAAATCAAGAGCAAATGCACATGAAGAAATGTTAGGAATTCATACCCAACAACCAAAGATAATTACAGCCATAGATGTGAGATAAAAATCTCACCTTTGAACCCAAACGATTGAAGAAGATGCTTGAAAGCAAACGACAATCAACCACACTTCAAATCCAACTTAAGAAGCTTGATTCTAAGCTTTAAAAGAAGGACATTCCCAAAGTTAGGTTTAGGAATTTCTGAAATTGATAGGAGAATGAGTTGGAGAAGAAGAAGAGAAGCTTACCAATGGGTTCTTCTATTAGGTTGGAGCTAGAGTTTGATTTGTAAAAGAAAACTAGGGCTTGGAGTTTTAATTTCCTCTTCCACTCTCAATTAATATAAAAGCTTGAGTATAAGGAAATGAGGAGTGAAGTAATGAAGAGGAGAAGGGGTTGGGACTGAATACATAAGTGGTTGGGCTCAGCCAAACCAAAGCCCTAAGTGAAAAAGTAGCAAAAATCAACTTACTCCAAACATATCGAAGCTTATACTCAAAAAGGTCGCAAACGGCATTTTAAACTCAATGGTAGTGGTCCCGAGTCCTAATTCGACCGTATGCAAAATGTAGCTTTTCAGACTAAATTCCGAGTATCAATAAAATATTTAAATAAAATATTTAAATATAAAAATCGAAAAACATGCGGGTTGTTACAGACTCCCCTCCTTAAAGAAATTGCGTCCTCGCAATATTTAAGAAGAAGATATATAGTAACAACCATAAAAGCATATTCAACACAAAAGGAATTTGAAATAAAAGGTTCACCTTAAAGAGCACGGGAAAGTAAGTCCGGATGTGATCGCTCGACGAACTCACTAGACTCCCAAGAACAATCCTTAGGATTTGAAGACCATTGAACTTTCCCAAGCGGAACATCTTTATTTCGAAGACGTTTGACCTCCGAAGCAATAATTCGAATAGGATGCTGCTCATAAGTTAAATTAGGCGAAACTTCAATTTCTTCCACAACACCGGGCTCAAGAATAGAATCAGAATCTCGAAGACATTTCCGAAGTTGAGAAACGTGAAACACATCATGGATAGCAGAAAATTGAGCCGGTAATAAAAGGCGATAAGCCATGGAACCAATACGTTCAGTGATAGGAAATGGCCCAATATATCGAGGCGCTAATTTTCCCGATCGACTGAAATGTACAACACCTTTCATAGGTGACACACGAATGAACACAAGATCTCCCACAAAAAATTCTAACTTCCTTCTTCGGTTATCGGCATAGGATTTTTGTCTACTCTGGGCTTCTTTCATCCTATGACGAATAAGATCAATCTTTTCTGTGGAATTCGGAATAAAATCTGGACCTAAAACCAGCTTCTCACCAGCCTAAAGCCAACAAGAAGGAGATCGGCATGGCCTTCCATAGAGTGCCTCAAAAGGTGCCATACCAATAATATATTGGAAGCTATTATTATAGGAAAATTCAACAAGGGAAGTATGATCTTCCCAACTTCCATCGAAATCAAGCACACAAGCACGAAGAAGATCTTCAAGAGTTTGATTCACACGCTCAGATTGTCCATCGGACTGGGGATGATAAGTGGTGCTAAAATTAAGCTTCGTTCCAAAAGCTTTTTGAAGACTCTTCCAAAATCCACTAGTAAACAATGGATCACGATCACTAACAATAGAAGTAGGAACTCCATGTAATTTAACAATCTCTTTAGCAAAGAGTTTGGCCAAAAGAGGAACGGTTCGGTTAGACCGAACGGGAATAAAATGGGAAGATTTAGTAAGCCTATCAACAATCACCCATAAGCTATCATGACCCGAACGAGAACGGGGAAGGCCATCAATAAAATCCATGGAAATCTGGTCCCACTTCCAAATTGGAATTTCTAAAGGTTGCAATAACCCACCGGGCCTTTGATGTTCGGCCTTAACGAGTTGGCAAGTCATGCAACGCTTAACAAAGTTAGCAATATCAAGTTTCATTCCTCCCAAAAAAAATGTCGCTTCATATCCGCGTACATTTTACTACTACCGGGATGAATGTTAAATTTAGAACGATGGGAATCTTCTAAAATATCTTTACGAAGATCACTAATATTTGGCATGATAAATCTACCAAATTTCCGAATGCCGCCACGAGAATCGATATTAAAGTCTTTCAAACCTTCAATATCAATTTTATCCTTAATATTTTGGCCAAGAAGAGCCAATTCGGGATCTAGCCTTTGAGCCTCAAGAATGCGGTCTAAAAGAGAAGGATGAGCCTCAAGGCTACATAAAACAAGAGATGAACATAAATCGGGAACACGGTCTCGAATTTCGCAAGTGGATAAAATCTTGAGATCGTTCCATTCGGATATCATCATAGAAACAACAGCTTGTTGTTTACGGCTAAGAGCATCAGCGACACGATTACCCTTACCGGGAGTATAAAGAATATCAAGATCATATGGTGCAAGAAATTTGAGCCAACGCTGTTGACGCAAATTAAGTTCCTTTTGAGAGAATAAATACTTGAAGGATTTATGATCGGTATAAAGAACAAATTTCTCTCCCAAAAGATAATGACGCCAAATCCGAAGAGCAAAAACAATAGTCGCGAGCTCTAAATCATGAGTGGCATATCTAGTCTCAACAGGCTTCAATTGCCTTGAAGCATAAGCAATAACACGTTCTCTTTGCATAAGAACGGCACCAAACCAACGCGACTAGCATCGGTATAAACAACGAAATCCTGATTCCCCCCGGGAATTACAAGAATAGGAGCATCAGAAAGAAGCTCTTTTAATTTCTGAAAAGACATTTCACATTTGTCCGACAAAATGTATTTAACACCTTTCTTCGTTAAGCTAGTGAGAGGCAAGGCAATCTTAGAAAATTCTTTGATAAAACGGCGGTAATAACCCGCCAATCCAAAAAAACTACGAATCTTCGTCACACTCTACGGTCTCTTCCAATCTTGAATCGCTTCAATCTTTGAAGGATCCATGGAAATTCCGAATTCGAAAATAATATGACCGATAAACTTGACACAAGATTGCCAAAAATGGCATTTAGAAAAATTTCTTTCAAACGATTACTCCTAAGAGTTTCCAACACAATCCGAAGATGCTTCTCATGCTCCTCCTCGGCTTTTGAATACACAAGAATATCATCAATAAAGATGAGGACAAACTGGTCGAGGAAGTCTTTGAAAACTCTATTCATAAGGTCAACGAAATAAGCTGGAGCATTCGTTAGACCAAATGGCATAACAAGCCATTCATAAGATCCATAACGAGTACGGAACGATGTCAAAGGAATGCTATCCTCTGCAATACGAAGGTGATGAAAACCAGTAGCTAAGTCTAATTTTGAAAAGACTCTAGCACCACTAAGTTGATCGAATAGATCATCAATCCGAGGTAAAGGATATTTATTTTTGATAGTAAGATCATTAAGCTGGCGGTAGTCAACGCAAAGCTTAAGTGTTCCATCGGATTTCTTCACAAAAATAGCTGAAGCTCCTCAAGGCGAGGAACTAGAGCGAATAAATTGCTTCGTCACCAATTCGGATAATTGTTTACGCATCTCCTTGTTTTCTTTATTAGACATACGATAGGGAGGGCGGGTGATAGGTTGAGCTCCAAGGATAAGATTAATTCTGAACTCAATTGCTCGCTTAGGTGACAATCCTAAAACGGCTCGAATATGTCGGAAAATTCACGAACGACGTGAATAAGAGAAATAATATCACCCTCATCATCATTATCGTCATCACAAGGGTTTAAAGAATATAAAGATGCAACCAAAGCAGAATCCGAATCTTTAAGATTAATAGAAATTTGCCTAACGGATTGAGGATGTCGAAGATGAATAGTCCGCTCAGGACATAGGATATGAGCTTTATAGCGGTTAAGCCAATCCATTCCAAAAATCATTCCAAAGCCTAAATAGCGCATGACATGCAAATCGGCTCGGAAAGAAAAATCACACAAAATAATTTCGACATCTTTACACAATAAACCGATTGTCGTGGATCCACCAACCGGATTCGCAATTCTCAAAGAAGTCATTAAACACAAAACATCCAAAGAAAAAGTAACAACAAGTTCTTTTGATACAAAAGAATGGGACGCACTCGTATCAAAAAGTACTCGAATAGGATGCACGAAATAAAATAATTCCATCCAGAATAGAATGAGAAATACCTTGGTCACGAGATGTGTTGCCAGGGGCTTGAGCAACATTAAGCTTTCCCTACTTCCTATTTTGAAGTTTGGTACATACATGCATAAATTGGTCCGGGCTTTTACAATAGCGACAAGTACGAGGCTTTGAACACTTGTTCGCAAAATGGTCTCTGGAACCACAGTTAAAGCATTTCCCTTCAGTAGAGGAAAAGGTCTTTGCAGCAGGAGTTGCTTGCCTCCCTTTCTTATTGGGACAAAGACCTTTGAATTTGTTTGGCCTCTTCTTGTTGTTGAAGTTTAGTTTGGAACCCACCACTTCAACATCATTCTCCCTATCCTCCTCTTCAAGACGAAGAGCGATATCTATGAGTTGGTCGAAAGAAACTTCTAACTTTAGAAGTAGTGGCTACTTGAGATTTTTGTTTAAGCCATAGACAAACCTCTGGTTCTTCTTTAAAGGGGTGTTGATGTATTCAACCCCATATTTGGAAAGCGACTCGAAGTAGGCGACATAATCAGTCACGGAGGACTCACCTTGAACAAGGTCTATAAATGGTCGAGCCAATGTCACTTTCTCTGCTTCTGGTACAAATTTCAACTCGAAGCATTCTCGGAATTGCTCCCAGGTGAGATCCGCTTCATTAATCTCAAAAATAAGAAGCTCGTACCAGTCCAATGCTCTTTCTCGGAGCACACTAGAGGCCACCTGAACTCGGTGAAGGTCAATAAGATTCATGCGAGAAAAGATTCGATCGCATGACCTTAGCCAATTTTGCACTTCAATAATAGTTTCGGAACCTTTGAATGGCTCCCCACCCAAATTAGTGTAATCGCTGCACAAGCCTGCAAACCCCGACTTTTGGTGAGTAGGTTCCGGGTTAGCTCCGACTGCTTGAGCATTCGTCACTAAATCAAGAAGCTGTTGAGCAGTCATAAAAACTCCATCCTGGGGTGGAGTGCTAGATGGTACGGCCCTAGGGCGGCCTGGTCTAGGCATTTCTCTTCCTTTAGAAAGAAAGAAGAAGAAGAAAAAGGTTATTCACCAAATTGAATATCAAGCAATCTTGATAGATAAACAAGGAATCATAAGGAAAATAGGATGAATCGGTACGAAGACTCGAATTAAACCCTAAAGCACGACTCCTAAGATGGACTTAAGACGATGATCCTTGTTGTAATATTCCATATTGTTCTGAAGTTTGGCTCTGATACCAAGCTGTGACGCCCCACCTCTATACCTACGCTAGCCAAGAACATTACGGTGAATGCGGTCAACTAGCATGGAGAATAAGGCTATTGAGGAGCGACTATCCGTGTAACTGCTTTGCGCGAGCGTCGATACGTTAGATAGTCTAACATGCATTTCTGAATTTCGACATGCCGACACAAACTCAAAGCTACTACGCAGTGGCTATAATATCTTCAAAAACAAATATAGAAATAAACATAACGTAAATCAGTCATAGACAATTCATATCACAAAGGCGGATATAAATATGAATATTACACTAGGAAGTGTACATCAGAGTAGTGGTCTAAAACGATCCACAATATCGCAAAAGAATTGTTACACGAACTACACAAAAGAATAAGTATACATTGCGGAGTCTATATCTCAAATGTATACAACAAAAACTACTAATCTAAGTAGTTAACCAAAAGTCAAGGAGGTAATCCCGGATGCAAAGTCAAGCAAAAGCACCTGTAACATCTCGGTCTGACCCGAGTATTATTTAATAAGAAAATAATAATCGGATCAGTCTAACTATAAATATCAGATGAAACGATATAGAATGAGAGATATGACTAAACACATAATAATCACAATGCCAAGTTGTGATATATATATATATATAAGTAATTGAAAAATCAACAAGAAATTAATCAATATCACCAAATCTACACAAGAATCAAAGAAATGTCATACTCCTTATTTCGTTCATCAAACCACAAATATTGACGATTATATCAATGTCAATCACAAAAGTCAACGACACACAAATTCACCAATGCACAAATATTGATAAAACTTATCAAAGGAAATCATGAAAATTGGTGAAACGCAAATTCTAGAAATCATCTCAAGAAATCCAGTCAATGACACACAATTTCACCAATGCACAAATATTGATAAAACTTATCAATGGAAATCACGAAAATTGGTGAAACACAAATTCTAGAAATCATCTCAAGAAATCCTGTCAATGACACTCGAATTCACCTATGCACAAAAATTGATAAATCATATCAATAGAAATCACTGTTATCCCGCTTTTTGGCAAAGCCGCGATACCAAAAGATTGATCGAAAGCGAAGGACAGTTCGCCTCAGAGGTTGGTCGTACTTCCTTTCGCCATGGATATCACTGAATTTTATCCGAGTCCAGATTGAGCTACAATTGATAGGACACGGCAAGAAAGACCACAGGAGTCAGCATTTCAAATTTCAAGTCAATCCGAGTTCGAATGCTCAAGCTATGATCGGTTCAACTTGGAGGGGACATGCTGGTTTCGAACCCACCATGATGGGTGTATTCGAACCCATCATCGTGCACCACTCGAGACCATCACCTTCGAACCGAAAGACATCGAACCCATCAGTTTCAAAACCACCAAAGCGCCTCACCTTCGACTCCATTGCCTTCGACTCCATCGTGTTCGAACCCATGCGCCTCGTATCCATGGAAGGGTTGCAGAGCTCATGTGCATCCGAGGAACGCAAGTTCGAACCCATCACAGAGGCCTTCTTCGAACCCATCTGTGATACCATCTTCGAACCTATCCTGCGAAACTTCGTTCGAACCCACTGGATCAACCAACCGCGATGACGTGTCTTCCATCGGTTCGAACGCGCCGAGATACATGGAGTCGAAGCGGTCAACACGGAGTGAAGTCCGGATCGATTCGAAGTTTGCGCTCCACGTCACCACGAAGCCGCGTGCCATGATGGATTCGAAACCATCGTTTCGAATACATGGGTTCGAACCAGACAGCTATGCCAAAAACCCAATTTCGAATCCATGATATCTCCTAACCTATTGATCCAAATGCCACGAAATTTTCACTGGAGCTTGCGTAGATGTTGAAGAATGTCCATGCCAAATTTCACCTCGATTGGATGAATTCTTGATCGGTTCGAATGGAGTTCGAACCGATACCAAAGTGGGTCCAAACTTCCTGAGACCGTGCATGTGGGCCCCCTCACGTGCCAGACGTTGTCTTCCGAGTTTTCAGTGAAATATCAGCAGCCTACGCCTATAAATAGAGCCCCAGGGCCAACAGAAAAGAGATCTTTCGACTCTCAAGCGCCCAGACTCTGCCGGATCGAGATCTCCATCACCCTACACCATAATTTTATTGTTGATTTCGAATTTCCAGTTGTAACTTGCTGTTGATTGCTGCAACAACTTGTAATCATTGAAAGAGAATCAATAAAACATCATAACACTTCACAGTGGACGTAGGCAATACGCCAAACCACTATAAATTGCTTGTCTACGCATTTATTTTACTGTTGATTGGATTTTTTGTTAGATAATATCTGTTTTGAACTTGCATTCTTGACTATTATCTCTTCAACGACTCCCGAAGAGTGTTGTGCCCAATTTTGACACAAACACTTTGGTGCTTTCACCGAGAAAACCCAGATTTTCTCCTGCTCGTTGGATCTGTCATCGATACTGGATTGAATAAATCTAAGAGAGAGATCCAGATCGTTAAATCCAACTTCCTTACCTTATATTCAGATTTGCATAAAGTCTAGGAAAGGAACTCAATTCTAAAGATGGTTAGCACAAGAACCACCTCGAACGCCGTCAATTAAGAAGGACAGGATAGACAGAATCCTGCCCCCCTACCTCCATCTAATCAAGATGCCGCTGGGCACTCAGAACCGTCGGGTCCGGTTACCCGACAAGAATTGCAGTTATTACTTCAAGAGATGACCCAGAGTCGGCGACAACTAAAAGAACAGCTACGCGCTAACGCTGAGCTAATCAACAAGCTGGATCGCCAGAAACGAAAGAGATCCATGAGAGATCGTGCTTCTCGCTCTTCCAGTGAAAGTTCTTCATCTTCTGATTAACATAACCGACCTCCGCGACCCCGGTTAGATGAGGGTCGTATGCCACCCGCTGGAAACCAACCAACATTGACCGTTGGACAAATAAGAGTTGGTCCGTCGGCCAGCTTCCAAACCGGACCCTCCTCCCGAGGAGGCACCGTCCCTCATCACGCCACAGAATACCGCACCACTAGCATCGCGGCTGAACCAGGGGTCGACGCTCAAGGCCAGTCGGACCTAGACCGTCGTCGTAGCGGCCGTACTCCTGAACCGTACGTCCCAGAGGACTATGAGCCGAGAAGGCAAGATGTGAACCGTCAACGATATCCGGTTCAAACCCGAAGTATGGAATGTGACCATACTCCGACGCAAATGCCGGATCTTTCAATTATGATACGTCAGATGATCTGTGAGAGTCAGGGATTCACAAACGACGATTGGGGAGTTTCCCGAAGTCACACTCCCTTTACGGACGACATTCTTAATGCTGAACCCCCACGACGATTCCGAATGCCCACTCTGCCCATGTATGAGGGAAACTCCGATCCCAACCAACATATTCTAAAATATGAATGGTCGATGACTGCTGCCAGAGCCGACGACGCTGTGAAGTGTCGTAGTTTCCCCATATCCTTGGGGGGCATTGCCACCATGTGGTTCACCCGATTGCCTCCTCGATCCGTCTCCTCATTCGACCAGCTGGCCACAAAATTCGTTGAGCAATTTCGCATGCACGTCGCAAGGCCGAAAGATGTCAACACTCTATCCAGTGTCACACAAGCTCCCGGAGAGACGCTCAGACACTACTTAGAAAGATTCCACACTGCATGTGCAGAGATTAGTAATCCAAACGATAACTCCATCCTTATGGCGTTAACTAAGGGGATCGACCCCGATTCTGAATTTGGCAATTGGCTAGCTGGGAAACCACCTGCATCATTGGACCGTTTCCATGCCAAAGCGGCTCAATTCCTGAGACGGGAAGACGCGAAACAGTCTAGGAAGCAAATTGACGCAGGGCCAAATGCGAGAGGAACCCAAAGCAATGTTGCAATAAAACAGTCCGACGAGAGCTCCGGAAAAGTTCAGTTGAACATCAAAAATAAACAAGCTCGGCGAAGAGAGAGCGTGAATCTACTTAAAAAACAAGATCAAAATCGCGGTCCGCAACGCAAAAATCCGAAGTTCGACAGTTATACTCCTTTGAATATTTCATTGGAGGACTTGTATTTGCGGACCCGTAATGCGATTCAATATGAAAAACCTGCTCCAAGACCGTCGTCAGAGAGACAAACCCAGACGGGAAAATTTTGCAGGTTCCATGAAGGCTACGGGCACGATACGAACGAGTGTCGTCACCTACAGGATCTTGTTGAAAAACTGGTCAGGGATGGGAAACTGGAACAGTTTGTGCGGACACCGCAGCCCAGAAATGCGGGCCCATCCAATCCAATCAGTGAACCCAATCGACCGAGGCAGTAAGACTCGACTTGTCCCCGTGGGAGATTGGTGATAAACGCCATCAGTGGTGGGCCCACTCATTCAGAAGCCTAGAACGACGAAGAACCTCGTCACTGTCACACATGACAGGCTCCTTCAATCCATGAATACTTTACAATTTCTTTTACGTTCTGAATTTTGAATTTGTAATAAGGCACTGACTTTGCCACATTTTCTCATTTCAGCAAATAAAATGCTATCTCTTCAAGCTAAAGCTGTGATTCACCGAATTCAACATTCAACAATCACGACACACGAAGAGCTAAGTTCAATCGAACAATGGAATTTATTCAAATAGCGAGTGACTGCGTTACAACCGGCCACTCACTAAGTGAAACCCCAGCTCGGGGGCAAGCCAACACATCGAAGGCTGAACTGGACCAACACACGAAAGTCCATTTCAATAGTTCGTTCCCAGAGTGCGAACGGACTCCAAATTCCCGGAGCGCGAATTGGAGTATAAACATTTAACAATTCGTTCCCGGAGTGCGAACGGACTCCAACTTCCCACAGCACGAATTGGAGTATAAACATTCAGTAATTCGTTCCCAGAGTGCGAACGGACTCCAAATTCCCGGAGCGCGAATTGGAGTATAAACATTTAACAATTCGTTCCCGGAGTGCGAACGGACTCCAACTTCCCACAGCACGAATTGGAGTATAAACATTCAGTAATTCGTTCCCAGAGTGCGAACGGACTCCAAATTCCCGGAGCGCGAATTGGAGTATAAACATTTAAGAATTCGTTCCCGGAGTGCGAACGGACTCCAACTTCCCACAGCGCGAATTGGAGTATAAACATTTAACAATTCGTTCCCAGAGTGCGAACGGACGCCAACTTCCCACAGCGCGAATTGGAGTATAAACATTCAATAATTCGTTCCCGGAGTGCGAACGGACTCCAACTTCCCACAGCGCGAATTGGAGTATAAACATTTAACAATTCGTTCCCGGAGTGCGAACGGACTCCAACTTCCCACAGCGCGAATTGGAGTATAAACATTCAATAATTCGTTCCCGGAGTGCGAACGGACTCCAACTTCCCACAGCGCGAATTGGAGTATAAACATTCAGTAATTCGTTCCCGGAGTGCGAACGGACTCCAACTTCCCACAGCGCGAATTGGAGTATAAACATTCAATAATTCGTTCCCGGAGTGCGAACGGACTCCAACTTCCCACAGCACGAATTGGAGTATAAACATTCAGTAATTCGTTCCCAGAGTGCGAACGGACTACAAATTCCCGGAGCGCGAATTGGAGTATAAACATTTAATAATTCGTTCCTGGAGTGCGAACGGACTCCAACTTCCCACAGCGCGAATTGGAGTATAAACATTCAATAATTCGTTCCCAGAGTGCGAACGGACTCTAAATTCCCGGAGCGCGAATTGGAGTATAAACATTTAATAATTCGTTCCCGGAGTGCGAACGGACTCCAACTTCCCACAGCGCGAATTGTAGTATAAACATTTAACAATTCGTTCCCGGAGTGCGAACCGAAGTATCAATGCCAACTCCATGATCCCCAAAAATATGAATTGGGGTATAGACATAAGTTGCGGGTTCCCGGAGCGCGAACCGAAGCATCCGTGCAAACTCCAGATTCCCGAAGTGCGAGTTGGAGTATAAACGTCAATTCCGGGTTCCTGAAGTACGAACCCAAACATACAAGTTTTATCCAAGTTCCCGGCGTGTAAATTGGAGCATAAACACCAAGTCAAAGTTCCCGTAGTGCGAACTAAAGTGTTAATACTAACTCCGAGCTAGTAGAGTGCAAGTTGGAATGTGAACATCATTCCCAAGTTCCCGGAGCGCGAACCACGTTACAAGCATCAATAACACTCGAACTCCTGGAATGCAAACCAGGTTATCGATCTCAAATTATTCTAAGTCCCCGGAAGGCGGACGTGTGCTCAAGACTTGCAACAAGTGCGATCAACCATCATAAATACAAGTGTTGTTCCCCAAAACTGGGGGGCACGAAAGCTAAATATTAATCACTAACCGAAGTGATACAACGTCCGAAGTTCGACTCATTCATCAATCACAATGTGTGACCAAGATCTTCAGGCTTGGCAAACGAGACGAACTCTACTTAAACGGTAAAAACACCACAAGTACACCGGACCGAAAACAAGACATTGCAAGTACTTAAGCACAAATAAAACGATAGTTGGAACGAAGAAACTAAATTTTATTTCAACTAACTTAAAACAAGGACTTACACACAGATAAGTTCTTCCAAAAAAATGCCTACTAGCAGGGGCCGAACCTGCATCTATACACGACCTACTGACAAAAAACGGAGACAAGTACCTATCTACCAAAACATCTACTTGAGAAGCCGATTTATTTCTTCTTTTTCGTCCTTCTTACTAGTGGTACATCATCAGTGTCACTAGGGACAGAAATTCTTCGTTTTGAATGTCTCCTCTCCGGCGGTGGCTCTTCGGCTGGAGGCATGATGTCAATATCCTCCTCGGAGCTTGAGTCTGCATGGAGGCTTCCTGCCGGAGGAGCAGGGGGACCGGATCCGTAACGGAAGTTGAGACAGTGCCACCCGATGGTGCTACCGTAGCAGGTGCTGGACTCTGTGCCGCCGTGCTGCCACCAACGATACCGCTATGCCCCGCAGCCTCTATTTCGGCGTTGATCTCAGCCAAAATTTCCTCATCACGAGTCGCATGGGCTTGGCTGGGGGCATCTTCGGCCTGCATCGAAGAACTTGAGGACGGCGGGAGGCTACTAACGATGATAAATGGCAAGTCAGAGAAAGAACCACCCTGCTCACCGAGCAGTTCACTCACCATTTGTTCGTCAGCAGATAAGGATCCCCCCTGCGTCGTCTCAGCAGATACCGCGGTTACAACAGTAGTCTCGGTAGCGATGGCCTTATCTCCTCTACTTGATTCTTGAGCCACAACAGTCGGCGCAACTCCAGTTACTAAGCAAAAAATAAGAAGTTATTAAAAACTGCTACAAAACAAACACTCTATTCAGAAAACGCTTGAGATAACTTCGGAATACCTTCCCCAGTTTGGCTCGCAGACGGCTGAACGGCCTCTGAAGTACGCTCATGAATAGGAGATAAGCGCGGTTGTTCCGGGTCGTAAGCAGGAACAGGTTGCAAACTGACCACAGATACAGGCATCGACGAAGATGGTGTGGTGACTTCAGTGACAACAGAATGGTGCTCAATGCCTGACCCCTCTCCGACTTCCAGGGAACGACCACCGATCATTTCCTTCTCATGAGCGATGATAGCGTCATGAAGAACCTTCTTCTCATCGTCTGTGAGCAGCCGATTCTCCAGTTCGAATCGATCGACCGCTTCACCTGGGTGCGCTTCCTCTTCCTCCTCAACCAATCGGTCCCAGGCGCCACGAAGGTGAACTGAGTAATCTTGAAGCCAGGCCAAGTTTCTGTGCTTCAACACATTGGCGTTGTAAGTTATGAGCAAATCTTCGATATCGGCCTCTAGCCTGGCCTCTGCATGTTTAACCTTCTCCTCCACCTCTGCTTCGACCGCCTGAACTTTGGCCACGGCCACATCTCTTTCAGTGCGAATCACTACGGCTTGCTCGCAGGCTTCTTGCGCCGTGTTATGCGCGTCATCTCTATCTTTAATAATCTCGGCAAATTTAGCCTTGAGCTCATTAAGTTCTTTTAACGCCGCATCCCGCTCAGCAGTGACGACAGTGTTCCGGTGGCCCATGTCTTCCGCCGTAACATAGTGCTCCTTTTTCATTCTATCCATGGCTGCTTGAACTTCGTCGACCTTTGTGAGAGCCTCCATCTCTGATTTTCGAGACGATTCAGCCTCAGTATTCAGCACTTGTATGATGCGGTCTCTTTGAGCCAGCTCGGTTTGAAGCTTTTCAATGGTAGCAGCTAGTTCGAAGGCCAACGCCGATGCCTTATCGGCCGCCCTATACCACGCCTTGTATTGGGAGTAGAAGTCATGCACATAGTCGAGCGCTAACCGCTCGGCCTCCGGCGGGATTCTTTTCAGGTTCGGAGGAAAGACGTAGTTATCGAAACAAATATTCGGGAACTCCCTCTTTAATTGCGTGAATCTAATTGCCCCTTCTCCCGAGATCTCTGTAGGAGGCCGCTCTGCGACTATCGGGGTCATCACCTCGGATCGGGAAGGTTGAGAAACCGACGTATATCGAGAAGACTCGGAAGGATGAGGGACATGAGCAGGAGGTTGTACGGGATCTTTGGAAGGAGGAGGAGTACGCGACCGCGATCGACGCTTATAGCCCCTGTCCGTGTCATATCTCTCGTGACTAGAATACCCAGAACGTCCCTGGTCATAATGCCCAGAACGCCCCTGATCATAACCTCTATCCCCTTCTCGTCTGCGCGAGTCGTAATATGAAGGCTTGCGGGCGTGTCGAAGACTCCCAAGCATTGAACCTCGCTTGGACATGATATCTGCGAAACAAAATAAAATCGAATTAATCACTTTTCAAAACAGATAGTTTTCAGTCAAAGGTTATGCAGTGTCGTGAAATGTGTATGAATATGCATTCCCCCCGACCAACCGGAAGTGTCGACCTCGCTAGTAATAAGAGGCTCGTTCAATTCTAGGGTGCGATGGAATTCCTCCAACCCGGCATCATGTTGAAAAGGCACATCGTCCGGGATTGGAAGATCGGCAAGCCCTTCAAAAAGATTTTCAGTTTTTGGAGGAGACGTCTCCGAGATTCTAACTCCGGGAGCAGAACGGGCCGTGACGACCAATTTCCATCTCCCCTTCTTACTTGACTTTACCATGGCAGCCATGCCTTTTCTCTGCTCCGCGACATTCGGAGCTGCGTCAGTAGGCCCGGTCAGCGGCTCATCATCGGTGTGGGTTCTTTCAGAGTCCACTTCCTCAGCTGTGGAAACTCTAGGTTTCTTGTGCTTGACTCGTTTCTTCGAGACGACCCTTAGTGCCACTTCAAAACTTATGCTTTGCCCTTGTTCGATCAAACCGTAGGCCCGGAGATTCCTATCCGTCAATAACAAATCGATATCCCTATCTCCATCCGCGACTTCTCGAAGCACTCGCACCATCTCCCTAAAGTGCTCGCCTTTAGGTCGCTGGATCACCGCTGCAAAAAAGAATGAAATATAAGTTCCACTTCGGCTGCGATTGCCATAGTAGTTATTTGCAAACTCAACTATACTCACGTCTGAATAGCCATCGTCGGGCGAATCCAGGAGGACATCTGACATAAAACCATTCTGCCCTATAATAGCTCAACCTGGTCCAAGACCCGGTAACCACTTGGCAATTTCTCACCGCTTCCAGGAATGTGAAGGAGGGATAATCACCCCGAGTTTTGAAATTGAACAAGTATCTGATCTCGATTGGGAGCGGTGGTCGATGAAGATATTCCATAAATGCAATGAACAAGCTATTGATCGACGCATATCCGTTCGGATGTAGTTGAGATGGGGCAATCCTCAAAAACGACAATACTCCCCTTATATACTCGTTGAACGGAGGAAGTGTCCCGGCCGCGAACGCGTGGCGGTTAAATGCTGTATATCCCTCCGGCGGATTATGCGGTCTATCATTCGGCCCCGGCAGTAGCACATCATCCAGCGACAGGCCGTGTCTCAAACATATTCTCCCCAACATGTCTTCAGATATATTGGACGGAACGGAATCTGATGGATTGGCAATGAACGACGCATCGGGAAGTTCATCCAGAGCTGGACCAATAATCTCAGGATCAATATCCGGAATCTCTAGCCTCGGAGAGACGGTAACTTGAGTCTCCTGCTGCTGTGAACTTGACGATTCCATAACTAGCTAACTCACGAGAAACCATCGTTAGACGACAAAAACCCGTGCGTTCCCCAGTGTAACATGTATGAGTGTGTGTTGTGCAGTGACGTGCATTACTTGAATAAATGTTGCAGAGTTAAAGAAATATGCAAACGACAGGGCTACGGAGTCCAGCTATGATGACCGTCATCGCTGACCGTCATCACCAATCCGTTTCCATGATGGAAGTTGGTTCGGGTAGAAGTTGTTATAATTCCATCGACGAGCTTCAAAAGGTAGTCATATATGCAGTTTAATATTCAAGTCCAAATATGCAGGAATGAAGCTCGTCGGAGTTATGCTTGGAGAATTTCAAATTTTGGTATCCATCATGTAGGGTTCGAAACCATCACCAGGACTTCGTTCGAACCCATGTCCTGACGTCGCTTCGAACCCATGCGTTCGAAACCATCCTGACATCGCTTCGAACCCATCCTGACGCGCTTCGAACCGATAAACAGATGACAAGTTCGAACCGATGAGAAAACCTCAACTCCGCGTCATTCATGTTCGAACCGATCCACTTCGTATCGATGCGAAGTTGTGGACTTCGAAACGATAGCCTATGGGACTTCGCACCCCAGCAAGGACATTCCAAGGATCGATTCGAAATCCAGTAAAAAGACGCCACTGTCACCGATTCGAACTTGAGCCCACGCATCGGTTCGAATCCCTCCCAAACCAGATCTGGTTTTGCCAGTCTCGAAGTTACGCAATCGATAAAAAGAAACGGGTTCGAAATAACTTCGCCGTTTGAATCCGAGGCTAATTACCTAGTTTGGATGATGAATTCAAGGAATTGAAGATTCGGACCTTGAATGGTTCGAAAGAGCGACACTGTGTTTTCTCTTTTGGAGCTCTGAAACGATGAAGAGCACAGTAAAAAGCAGGCAACAGTAAAAGTAAAAAGTGAAAAAATGCCGTGCTCTTTGCTATTTATATGGGGAGTTGGAGATGACTGGGTCGATTCGCGTGCCGGTGGACTTGACCGATTACAACAGGTCAGAATGCAGAACCGGTTCGAAACCCACTTTCGAACCCATAGGTTTGAGGCTCCATCGTGTGAAGCCCACGGACCACTGCCACGAACAAAAGTCTCGAAGCCATCCCTTCACATCGGTTCGAATGTCAATTTCGAACCCATCACTACACAAGTGTACTCCATCCGTTCAGACCGGTTCGAATGTCAATTTCGAATCCATCATAGCAGCAAGTGTACCGCGTCCATACAAACGTGGATTTCGAACCCATCAATGCTCTAATGTATCGATTCGAAACATTACGCTCGCGCAATACAAATTCGATTCCTTTAACCTTCTACATCGGTTCAGGAGAGGATCGATACGAAGGAACCTTTCAAAACAACCACCAAGCGTTGTCTCAATTCAAATTTCAAAGTGGGTTCAAGAGAGAATCAATACGACATTCTATAGCAAATCAAACTGACAACAACTCGTGGACGCACGACGTTAACAAGGGTCAAATTAACATATGCGCATACATGTTGGACTAACGTTCGATTTTGAATACTCACATGGATCAAACACTCATCCTGTTACAAATGCGACAGCCAATGGCTAAGCACTATTATACAGCAATCAGTCATATCAACGCAAGGTTACAGCAGTACAACATACGAGTTTCGACAAAAAAGAAGAAGAGAGCAATGATTGTTCAGAGAGAGATTGCAGCTATTCGAAGCACGTCATGTTCCCACAAGACGTACTTTGGGGGGCAAAATGTTATCCCGCTTTTTGGCAAAGCCGCGATACCAAAAGATTGATCGAAAGCGAAGGACAGTTCGCCTCAGAGGTTGATCGTACTTCCTTTTGCCATGGATATCACTGAATTTTATCCGAGTCCAGATTGAGCTATAATTGATAGGACACGGCAAGAAAGAACACAGGAGTCAGCATTTCAAATTTCAAGTCAATCCGAGTTCGCATGCTCAAGCTATGATCGGTTCAACTTGGAGGGGACATGCTGGTTTCGAACCCACCATGATGGGTGTATTCGAACCCATCATCGTGCACCACTCGAGACCATCACCTTCGAACCGAAAGACATCGAACCCATCAGTTTCGAAACCACCAAAGCGCCTCACCTTCGACTCCATTGCCTTCGACTCCATCGTGTTTGAAACCATGCGCCTCGTATCCATGGAAGGGTTGCAGAGCTCATGTGCATCCGAGGAACGCAAGTTCGAACCCATCACAGAGGCCTTCTTCGAACCCATCTGTGATACCATCTTCAAACCCATCCTGCGAAACTTCGTTCGAACCCACTGGGTCAACCAACCACGATGACGTGTCTTCCATCGGTTCGAACGCGCCAAGATACATGGAGTCGAAGCGGTCAACACGGAGTGAAGTCCGGATCGATTCGAAGTTTGCGCTCCGCGTCACCACGAAGCCGCGTGCCATGATGGATTCGAAACCATCGTTTCGAATACATGGGTTCGAACCAGACAGCTATGCCAAAAACCCAATTTCGAATCCATGATATCTCCTAACCTATTGATCCAAATGCCACGAAATTTTCACTGGAGCTTGCGTACATGTTGAAGAATGTCCACACCAAATTTCACCTCGATTGGATGAATTCTTGATCGGTTCGAATGGAGTTCGAACCGATACCAAAGTGGGCCCAAACTTCCTGAGACCGTGCATGTGGGCCCCCTCACGTGCCAGACGTGGTCTCCCGAGTTTTCAGCGAAATATCAGCAGCCTACGCCTATAAAGCCCCAGGGCCAACAGAAAAGGGATCTTTCGACTCTCAAGCGCCCAGACTCTGCCGGATCGAGATCTCCATCACCCTACATCATAATTTTATTGTTGATTTCGAATTTCCAGTTGTAACTTGCTGTTGATTGCTGCAACAACTTGTAATCATTGAAAGAGAATCAATAAAACATCAGAACACTTCACAGTGGACGTAGGCAATATGCCAAACAACTATAAATCGCTTGTCTACGCATTTATTTTACTGTTGATTGGAGTTTTTGTTAGATAATATCTGTTTTGAACTTGCATTCTTGACTATTATCTCTTCAACGACTCCCGAAGAGTATTGTGCCCAATTTTGACACAAACAATCACAAAAATAGGTGAAGAAGAAAATTCCAGAATTCGACACACGAAATCCAGAAATCACACAAAATAGGGGGAGGCCTATCACACGAACGGGAGCATGAAAACTCACCAACATATGTTTCACACGAACGAGACGCTATCTCATGGTAGCTAGCCATTAATTTTTGACACACGAACGGCCCGAAGACCATGGGGCGCTACCCCATCAGTTTGAGTCGAAACTCCACAAAACGGGGTTTAGTCTCCCACGCAGACAAAGAGACATCGCACATTGCTAGTCTAAATCACAAAAATGATCGTCATGATCATCAAGAAAGCGTCAATTACACTAAGCTAGTAAACATATAAATTTAGCTTCATGTCCCATAACCACTAGCTTAACTTAAATATTTACGAACAAATTGTAGATCTCCACTAGAAAATTGTCACAAGAGGTTCAATCGAACAAGTCCAAGAATTAACCGATGAAGTAAACGCAAGCGTTTCATACCACTTGTTTTACTAAGCCATTTAATTAGATTTCTCATACGAGTGAGGTAAAGGTTTGTATATACTAGTAGATTGGAAAATGGTTTTAAGAAACGAACTTTGTAATAAAATAGTGTTGAAATCATTTGAAGGAAGAGTTTTGATATTTACTACTAGTATAGAAAACCTTTAAATTTTTAAAGTGACAAATCACAAAGAAGATTGTAAGAACAATCAATCATTAAAATTCACATTCGAAGACGTGAATAAAATCCAAAGAAATCGATACCGAATCCATCAAAATGGATATTCCCAAAAATCACGAAGAAAATGTCATTAAAGTCGATAATAAGTGATAATAACAAATGGGAATCAACACGAATCGATTAACATTGGAAATTCAATCCAAAAAGGCAAAATGGACTCAAACAGCAGGTTCAGTCGACTGAACAGAGTTTTCTGTCGACTGACCCTCTACCTGGAAATTTTCCAGGTTCAAGAAACTTTCTGTTTCCAGGTTCAGTCGACTGAACAGAGGATTTAGTCGACTGAATCGTGCCTGGGAACTTTCGGGTTCCAGGTTCAGTCGACTGAACAGACTTTTCATTCGACTGAATCTTGCCTGGGTTATTTTTCAGCTTATCCAAATGAAGAGCTAACTCTTCCAAAATGCAACCGGACGAACAATGGCTCTAAGGGTTTCTACCAATCGGCAACCCGGCCCTATGTGCTTCTCGATGCATCACCAAAGGCACGATCAAACATCCATATAAGGATTTTCACACAAATTTGACTTAAAAACCCAAAAATTGGAATATTCACAAAACCAATCCAAATCAAGAGCAAATGCACATGAAGAAGTGTTAGGAATTCACACCCAACAACCAAAGATAATTATAGTCATAGGTGTGAGATAAAAATATCACCTTTGAACCCAAACGATTGAAGAATATGCTTGAAAGCAAAGGAGAATCAACCACTCTTCAAATCCAACTCAAGAAGCTTGATTCTAAGCTTTAAAAGAAGGACATTCCCAAAGTTAGGTTTAAGAATTTCTGAAATTGACAGGAGAATGAGTTGGAGAAGAAGAAGAGAAGCTTACCAATGGGTTCTTCTATTAGTTTGGAGCTAGAGTTTGATTTGTAAAAGAAAACTAGGGCTTGGATTTTTAATTTTCTCTTCCACTCTCCATTAATATAAAAGCTTGAGTATAAGGAAATGAGTAATGAAGTAATGAAGAGGAGAAGGGTTGGGACTGAATACATAAGTGGTTGGGCTCAGCCCAAACCAAAGCCCTAAGTGAAAAAGTAGCAAAAATCAACTTACTCCAAACATATCGAAGCTTATACTCAAAAAGGTCGCAAACAACATTTTAAACTCAATGGGAGTGGTTCCAAGTCCTAATTCGACCGTATGCAAAAAGTAGCTTTTTTCAGACTAAATTCCGAGTATCGATAAAATATTTAAATAAAATATTTAAATATAAAAATCGACAAACATGCGGGTTGTTACAGTTAGCGTAAGGTAAAAACTTACCCATGTTTATTTGTGGGGAGTCTTACGTGATACCTTTTGTTTCCAAAGGTTTTTAAAAGTTAAGCAACTTTAACCCGTTTACTCACACCAGACCCATGTCTGACCCGGATTTTATTCTGTTTTTCTTAAACTCTTGGGTACTTATATTTTTACGAGTAGCCAAGGGATTCGGGTTAGGTTTGACGAATATTGGAGGAGTTATGAAGTAGGAGGCTTCAGCGCTTGTAGTTATTTGGTGTTCCCACAGATGTATCTCTACGATATATGTATTGTATTTGAGTTGTATAATAGACAGACTTGTATAACTGTCTATCTTGTGTTGTTGTATCTGAGTAACTTTGATATGTAACAGACTATGTAATAGTTATGTTATATATTATATTTTGTTTCATTCCGCTGTGAGATTCTGATTTTGTTGAGTTCTTTTCTTCTATCTATTCTATTTCTACCTCTTTCTTTCTTATGGATGATACGTCTTTCTGTGGAATGAAAGGCGGGTCGTTCCAATCAGAGTACAACAACTTACATAGCACACAACTGGACAATCATATGAACTTGTCCTTACAATTGAATACACAGCGGAAAAGATAATAGTATATGGAAGTACGTTTCGCCATCCAGCTCGTCTCTAGAGTTTCACATCAGTTCATCCATATCCAATTTGATAACCTGACTCTAGGCTGCCCGTGTGGAAAATTATGGGCACCCAGAGTTTAGAAAGGGAACAATAAACTCCAGGTCAGTAATGGGACTGGTGTGAAAACTTAAAAATAGTTATTTTCACAAAGGAAATAAAAGAAATCCGTTATGCTTTTGGAAAATGAAACTGCCATAAGGCCTCCCGCTACACACACAATGCAAGCGCACATTAAAGGAGATTTCTCCTTATGACAGTCAAAAATGATTGATATGCGTAAACCTTTTGATATTATTATTAGTGCATGATGCAGAAAACATTTCGAAGGTATAATATTAATCTTAGCCGGCATACCACATTTCGCCATATGCCTACTATAGCTACCATGTTCAATAGCAGTTTACCGCCACATTCCATGGCAGGTTATACAACTAAAACCGTACAGGGCGCGTATTATTTCTTTAGATTTCCAATAAATGGTCAGGCTAAGGAACTTCCTTACCGAAATGGGTACGCCTTTGGAAGAACGCCCCCGAGAATCTAACCGGATCTCCGCTTACAAAGCCGATGTTACCTCATGCTTTAACGAAGCTATAACAAAGGTAACTAACACACAAGTATGCCATCCCCGGTCGTTACCGACCTTTATCCGAGGATCCTCAACCATAAAGCAACAACCACAAAGTATAATAATTCGCAGCATCAACATAGGTAAAATATCTGGGCTCCATACCATGATATCACCTCTTATATAGAAGGAAATGGACATACCCTAGGGGCGCGACCCCTAAAAACCTTGCCGCAACATTCCTGTTTCGACCATTGGGGTTGTGAAGCTCAACGAAGTCTCGTCTACAAAGCTACGCTTTTCACAAAAGCCATGCTTCGATCAAAAAATGATCAACGGCACTTCGTATGCCACATTACCAAATTGGGAATGTATCACTAGTAACCATCAATTACATAACCCTGAGCTCGTACGTCTCAGAGAAGGGTGTTAAGCTAAGAGAATAAATTCTCCCCCACGAATAGAAATGTATTTGATAGAAACCAGCTTTACATCTCAAAGTGTAACGTCAGACACATCAATACAAGTCCGTTTGGGGATCGAACGGAACCGAAGGCACTTCAAAGAAGCCCTTGTAAACCCGAATATTCACTAATCACGTCCGGAATCCCCATCACAAAGGGTTATCAAATCTCTATACCGGAGCAACTCGGTGTGGAGACATTCGACAGGTAATCCTTTCGCTTTTGAAAATACCAGGTCTTCAACACCATCTTCAAATGCAATTCCATTTCATCGTATCATTATTCGGAATAGGTTTTATGACACAAAGTCCTCCCCCGGCTAATCCGAATAACGAGCGCTTATTTTCAAAAATAAGTGTTACATTCAGACTTCAAAAAAAACACAACAATTTTCCATTTTGATCTTTTAAATAGAAGATCCATCACAATCACAAAGGTTCGATGTGGTTTTCGAATATCCGTTTGGAATCCGAACCCCGATCGCGTCTAAATTCAAATGCCACTTAAGGACAATATCGATAGTCGGTTATTTAACTATCAATCAACATTCACAACAATTACTGGATTTCAAACAATTTTCCCTAGTTATTTATTTTCGAAATATCTTTGCAAGATATATTTTCACAGTTCAACCCTTTGAACACAAATTTCAAATCACTTTTCATTCGCGAAATAAGATTCCCTGTGACGACCCGGCTTTCTACGCCCAGAAAACCTTATCGTCTTGAAGAAAGAAAAGGGTGAGAAAATAGAAAAGATAGAGAAGAAAGAACAACAACATCAGAATCTCACAGCGGAACGAATAAATTATAATAATCACATAAGTATTTACATAATATACAACATCAATCCGAGTTATACAGACAATACATCACATACTAGACAGTTATCGACACCTGTCTAGTTAATACAACTCCATACAACTCAAACAACACAGAGATACCAACACAGCGGAACTATATGTATATCTACAACGCAGAAGCCTCCTACTCCATTGCTCCTCCAGAATTCGTCAAAGCTAACCTGAATCCCTTGGCTACTCGTAAAAATTTGAGCACCCGAGAGTTTATGAAAAACAGAAATAAACTCCGGGTCAGACATGGGTCTGGCGTGATTAACAGGTTAAAGTTGCTTAATTTTGAAAACCTTTGAAAATAAAAGGTATCACGTAAGACTTCCCACACATAAACATGGGTAAGTTTTTACCTTACGCCAACCAAAACATTTGATAAGAAATTCAGTGATATTATAATAGGTCTAGGGTTTTCAAGTAAATATAAAATAGCCGAAATTGTTACATCTATTAAATTCTAGCTACCAGCCACAAAAGTGGGTAATACAATCAAAACCGTTGGCACTTATTGGATTGTGGATTCCATACAATGGCAGGGCTACTGGGGTACCGCCCGTCACAGTACGTGGCCTAGATCAACGTACCGAGGATCACTCCCAACCCCTTGCAACACAACGCCGGAACTATTCCTTACTAAACAGTCCCGAACAAGATAACCCCGCAGTTGTTTGCAACCAACTGCCCACACAACAGAATAAAAAGGGACATCTAGACAGGGGAATATCCTTGTCCCGCTTGGGCATGACCCACCTAACCTTGCTGCACCTCCCCTGTTTTAGCCATTCCTGGTTGATGAGGCTTGAGGCTGCGATTACCTTTAGAGAATACATTTCTTAGAATGCTCATCGCCCGCCTGACGATGTGTTAAAAGCATTCAATCCATACAAGTTCATTCCGGGTTAGAACGAAACCGAAGGCATTATCTCGTTACACTTATTTTGGAATCACCCTCAGAGTTAACGACGATAACCTTGCATTCTGAATCTTCATCTTCACTTCAGATTCACGACCTATCATTGAATTGGAATCGATGTGGTTTTCGGATGTTTCCAAATAAGGAAACCCGATCCCGGTCTCATCGAAATCCAAAACGTGTCTTTTAAGGACAAGTTGTCTATTTAGTCTTAACAGTTTAATTCAATATAATCAATATACACAGAGATAGAAAATTTATAATATCACAGTAGATAATCGCATCATCATCATAAACAGATAATCAATATTATCATCCAAACAGATAATTAAATATTATCATACTTAAACCATACATCCATAACACATAGATATTACTCATATCTGAATTCTCAATCATCAAATAAAATATCAATAATCTTCATCCATAAGCAATGATTTATAAATCAAAATCTATAATTAATTTAAAATGAATTAAATTAACCACTTCTATCCTTAATTAATTGAAAAAAATTAAATTAATTACTTCATCTAAAAATCCTGCTTACACAACCATTAATTAATTATAAATCAAATGAATGATCCATTAAGTATTCATCTTAATTAAACACCTTTGATAAATCACTTTCTAATTACAATAAGTAGTTAGTCTTTATTTAATACCACAAATTAATTATTTTAAATCATTTATAGTTACTATCATTTAATTACTTCATTTATAATTGATTACATTTATTCTTAATTATCACCACATTATTAATTATTTCTTCACTAACTAATTCTTAATTACATCATTAATTATATTAATTAATGATCTCTAATCCAGATTTAAATTTAATTACTTTATTTAATTTAGTTACATTGAGTGATTAATCTTTAATTGAACACAATCATTAATCACCTTTAATTAATATCAACCAGTAATTAACTACCCTTAATTACTTATATTAATTAATTATCCCATAATTAATTATCTCCATTAAGTAATCCCTTGATTAATTACAAAAGTAATTATCCAAATTACTTCATTTACAAATCATCTTGTATTAATCGCATCCAGTAATTATCATCTAATTACTTCCCTAAGTAATTATACTCTATTAATTACACTAAGTAATTACGCATATCAAATCCTCAAATGTTTTATTAAATTAATTAAACTAAATTAATCAACTTAAATTAATCATTTTATCAAAATTAATTACAAAAAGTAATTAATCTCTTAATTACTTTTATCAAGTAATTACACTTAACAATTTACAATAGATTATTTAAATTAATCTAATTTACTTAATTATCAAAATTTATCACATTAATTAAATAATTAATAATCCTTAGCTAACTAACTTCAATAATTAATAACATTACTTAATTCATTACTTAATTAATCTCTAATTATAAATTAATCTAAATTATTAATTTATAAATTAAATACACAAGTTATTCCTTAATAAACTTATTGATTTAATCATTTAAATATCTTAACTATTCCAAAGATAATTTATCTCTTTATTAATGACTTCATTAATATTAATGTGTATTAGAACATTACATTTTAAATTTAAATTCAAAATTTTGAATTTAAATTTCAAAATGATTATTATTTAAACATTTATCAAATTTAAATTCAATTTATAATCTTGTAAATAACATTAACTACTTAAATATGAACTTATATAAGAAAGTCCTTTAAATTCAACTGCTTGAATCTTTATTTAAATTTAAATTTCCAAAATACATTAATATTTAACTTGCAATTTCAAGTTAAAACAATTTATTTTCTTCCATTCAAAAGAACTTTATAAAAACAAATTCAAATATTTATTTGAAAACAAATTCTTTTTTTAAAACGAACTATTTGATTTAAACTTGCTTTATACATTTAGATTTTAAACCGATTTATTTTTCAGATTTGAATTCACTAGTTTAACTTTGAATTTAAAACTTGTGTTTTAACTTGCTTTTAAAATTTGGTTTTTTAATTCTTGATTTAAAATCCAAATTCATTTCTAAAAACTTAGATTCAAAAGTTCACTTGAATCTATACTTTGCACTTTTAATTTTCAAACACAGTTTAAATTTTTGTTTCAGATTTTAAATTAAATAAAACAAAATCTGAAACAGCCTGGTTTTCCTTAAACCTGAAAACCCACTTACATAATTTGAACTTCTATTACATCACAGATTTGAGTTTAAAATAAATTGAATTCAACTTCAAACTGGATTTTTGAACTTTGCTTAAATTTGGTTTACCAATCTAAGCTCATTTGAATTTGTTTAAAAACTCAAAACAACTCTACTACCAGGTTCTGTAGAACAGGAACAGGACAACAGTCTCAAGCCAGACCAAAAAAATGCTTCGAGACCGCACCATCCCTGCTTCGAGTCACGTACTCGAGTGACTCGAGTACTCCCCCAGCCCAAAAACCCTGCACTACCCACAATGCTTTAGCACTTCACTGGGCACGGTGCACGTGCACCGTGGCCCCAGTCACCTCCGGCCGTCCACACGAACCTCAACACGTCGCCGCCTACCACCATAAACGACTACAACTGCCTAGAGCCACCACGGAAACCTGAAACGAAAACGAGTTCGAAACTCCACCTGGAAACAAAAATCAGGTTCCTCTCGAAACCTGTCAACACTTCTCCCCTCCTTCTTCGACCTCCAGAGAACCACCACTACCGACAACGTTTTCGCCTTTCACCCCTCTACCAATCCCCAAACCCCCGTTGAACTCGATGCTCCATGGAGTTGGAAATGACTCAAACTACAACCCAGTCAAAAATTAGGTTTCCCCACTGAAATCGAAAGCCACCATCGCCACAGTGATTGATTGTGCCTCCGGCCATTTTTCTTGGCCTCTCCGATCCCACATCTTCCTCCCGAGTGAATCCCAACCTCTCCGACCAAGTGTATTGCCCGAGGCAACCCAAAATGCTCGAATTGATCAACCCAGTAAAGCATGTTCAAAGCTAAACTAAAAAGATGTGATTTGAGTTTTAAAAATCCTAATTTTGATTTAATAATCATTTCATAAACTTGAATTGATAATTCAAGATATTCAAAAATGTCACCTTATTAAATTTAAACTGTTCTTAAGGTTTTCAGAGCAGATCAACTTTGTTTAGCATGAATTCAATTTTAAAATTTACTCTATAATCTACAAAACATATTTTGCTTAAATGCTTTGTCCTAACAATCAATAGGTTGGGCAAATAATTATTTTTGAATTAACCCAGATTTTTGAAATTATAAACAAAGGCAACATCCAGATAATAGTATGCAGGCTTCATCTCATCAAAATATAGTGTAATGCATATACTTCCATACAACTAAATTAAACTTAGGTTAATTTAAAATATGAAGTTACCCACAGCAAATGAAAAACAAGGGAAGTTTATAATGAAACAGTTTGGATTTGCATGCTTGAAATATACAGAAATTTCATTATAACGAAACAATTTGGATTTGCATGCTTGAAATATACAGAAATTTCATCTCACCAATACGCAAAGAAAAATGAATGTATAAATATTCACACACACACACACACACACACACACAAATATATATATATATATATATATATATATATATATTTAAGCATCCAAATATTAGCACACAACAGATTTTAAACTTAAGTAATTTTAAAAGTGTTACTCACCATAGGTTTTGAAAATGAACAGAGCACCCTTTTGTCTGAAACAGTTTGAACTTTAAAACTAAGAATTTGTTTGCTGTGAACTTCCTAAACTTTTTGCCTATCTTCAGTTGTAAATATAACTTGAGTTTGTATAAATGAAAATGTTTGCCATTGTTTTAGGTTGGATATGTTTAGTGAACGAACTAAAAATAAGAAGATGTATATAAGGTGATAACTGGGTTAGCAAGTTTGCAGGGAAAACCTTATTATTATTTTTTCAGAGATTATGTTTTGTTTGTATATGACAAGATTTTATATTAGGAGGCTGGGTTGATCTTGTACAACTCGAAATGACTGTTGTTAGCTGCTAAGAAATGGTGTCATTTAATGCTAATGTACTTGTCTTCCCTACTTATCTAATTTTATCATTTCTCTTACCTGCATCTTATTTCTATTTTGCTTTGCTTTAGCTTGCTCTACAAACTACCTTATATGTTTAACATGCACAAAGATATTTTTACTTAGCTTTGCATCTCTCTTACAAGCAACCTGCATATTTTATTTTATTTCTTGCCTGAGTCATATTAACAGGTTACCTGCCCTTTATTTTTACTTTGCTTTGTTAACTCACTTTGCCATTTAAAACCTATAGGCTACACATATACAAACCTGGTTTGTATTTATCTCGTATACATATATAAAGAAGTTTATAGAGTATGCTTTTTATCCATAGCTGTTCTATTTTATTTGTTTTGTTTATGCTTATGTTTTGAATATTTTATAATATTTATTTTATCTTAACATACTTAAAGAATTTTATTTTATATTTCAAATCATAGCTTCCTAAAATATGTGTATATATATAAACATAAGTTTAAAATAACAATTCCTATTTATTTCAAATCCATTGTAAAGATATTACATTGTTAATATTGTTTAAATAGAACTCATTATTATCTTAATATAATTTACAAAAGAAATTATCACTTAATTACTTATTTTTATCAAGCTATACTAAAGAGAAAATAAAACAAATCTTTTTGTTAATAAATTTAAAACTTAAACTTAAGCTAGAATAAATTCTAACTATTAAACATTTATTTTAAGTATTTAAAACCATATAGATATTTATTCAACAGTTTAACACTAAATTAAATCAAATTTACAAGTTATCAGAATTAAAATCAGAAAACATGTCTTTATTTATTAATTTTAAATAGAGCTTATCTATATATAATATATACAATTATATACATATATACATTATAAATAGAAACAATTTAAATTAGCTTTTTAAAAAGAAAAATTTTCAACTAAATATTTATTTAAAGGAAGATTATTTAAATCAATTTAAATCTTATTAATAATTATTATGAAATTAATTTAATTTTTACACAGATTATTAAATTTATATTGCCAAAATTTCTAGGATATCACATTCCTCCCCCCTTAAAAGAATTTCGTCCCCGAAATTTTAAAACAAAAGTAATTTAATAATCTAATTAAAGATTTAAATTTTAAAAACAAGCATATATCAATCATATGCTAACAACCATAACAACCAATTCATCCAAACAAACAAATTTAACTATCCAGACAAAATTCCGAATAAAATTTTCTCGAGTTTCCCCTAGTGTAAATACCAGGATACTCACTCTACAGAATCCAAACAGCCAATACTACTAAGCTACAGAGCTTCCACTCATTTAGATCTACAAAACAGGGCAGGATATCAGACTACGGACAAGTCTGACTCAACAATTAAAGCTCCCTGAACTGCTGGTTCTACAACCAGAGATAGATCTTACACGTACTCCCTCAGAGATACGTGAAACATAACGAATTCCAGTTATCCAAACTGACAGTTCGATCCTGAAGACTAAACACTTATCCAGAATCAAATCTCCGACTTCAGAATCCAAATTCCTCCGTCTCTCATCCACAAAACTCTCTGACGATCTTAGGCAGCCTACATCCTTACTGATTGGCTCAACTCTTGTTGATGCCCTTAGAAACAAACTGAACCAATGACAATCCAACAAAATGATCTTCCCCAATATCAACCAAAATTCAAAATACAACTCTATACCAAATCAGAAAACAGAACTCACTTCTCTTATCCGAAAAGATAAAACAGCCGCACTCCAAACCTGGCCTCAGATCCTGAAAAATTTCCTGTAGAACTCTCCAATCCAAACACTGCAACATCCCATTGCTTTCAAAATAAACAGCTGCCACCATGCTTCCACTGCGCAACTCTGACTCCCTGAAGACATCTAGAAAATCTCTGAAACATAAGAAAACACTCAAATTATCGCAAGTCACTTTTGCGATCAATCCAGCCTAATTCCAAAGATACTGCTCTCTCTTTACAAATCAGAATAGGTTACACTTATGTGGCCAATCCATCGAAGAAATGGGACTACTCTGTTGCTTCTAAAGTTACACAAGAAAAACTGCTAAGCCAGAGGACTTCCTAATCCAAAGCTCTTCAAGAAACTCTGACCTCAAAGCAAACAGAAACACCCGGCTGAACACAATCGCAACACCGAAGCAGATACTCTTTCTTAACTTGTTCCAAAGAAATATCTTCGGAAACATCCATAGTCACTATGTCTCATCACACAGCTACTACACCTTGATGTATCAAGATATCATGACTTACTTCTGTCCAACCGACAAATCTAAACTCTAGCTCATCCAAACTTGAACTTCAAAAATGAACTCGGGATCTTAACATATTTCCTTCAGAGATCGATGAAATCCTTACACCATCCAAAGCTTACTCGAGACGGTATTAGGTCTATAGTCTAGACAGATACACTTCGAACCTCAAACATTCAAACTCCAACCATTGGTAGTTGTGTTACACACACCACCACCCTATCTACCTTTATAGCTTATTGGAAAACCCGAACAGGTAACCCAACAATATGTAGAAATAAATAAATATATATTATGTATCAAAATTACAAATACACTCTCTCAGGAAAGAAATCACTCAAGAGCCTAGGTATTCACTCAACCTAGTGCTCTGATACCAACTGTGATGACCCGGATATCAACGCCCAGAAAACCGTATCGTCTTGAAGGAAGAAAAGGGTGAAAAAATAGAAAAGACAGAGAAGAAAGAACAACAACATCAGAATCTCATAGCGGAACGAATACATTATAATAATCACATAAGTATTTACATAATATACAACATCAATCTGAGTTATACAGACAATACATCACATACTAGACAGTTATAGACACTTGTCAAGTTAATACAACTCCTTACAACTCAAACAATATAGAAATACCAACACAGCGGAACTATATGTATATATACAACACTGAATCCTCCTACTCCATTGCTCCTCCAGAATTTGTCAAAGCTAACCTGAATCCCTTGGCTACTTGTAAAAATTTGAGTACCCGAGAGTTTATGAAAAACAGAAATAAGCTCCGGGTCAGACATGGGTCTGGTGTGAGTAACAAGTTAAAGTTGCTTAATTTTGAAAACCTTTGAAAATAAAAGGTATCACGTAAGACTTCCCACACATAAACATGGGTAAGTTTTTACCTTATGCTAACCAAACCATTTGATAGGAAATTCAGTGATATTATAATAGGTCTAGGGTTTTCAAGTAAATAGAAAATAGCCGAAATTGTTACATCTACTTAATTCCAGCTACTAGCCACAAAAGTGGGCAATACAATCAAAACCGTTGGCACTTATAGGATTGTGGATTCCATACAATGGCAGGGCTACTGGGGTACCGCCTGTCACAGTACATGGCCTAGATCAACGTACCGAGGATCACTCCCGACCCCTGCAACACAAGGCCAGAACCATACCTTACTGAACAGTCCCGAACAAGATAACCCCGCAGTTGTTTGCAACTAACTGCCCACACAGCCGAATAAAAAGAGACATCTAGACAGGGGAATATCCTTGTCCTTCTTGGGCAAGACCCACCTAACCTTGTTGCACCTCCCCTGTTTTAGCCATTCCCGGTTGATGAGGCTTGAGGCTGCGATTACCTTTAGAGAATACATTTATTAGAATGCTCATCGCCTACCTGACGATGTGTTGAAAGCATTCAATCCATACAAGTTCGTTCCGCGTTCGAACGAAACCGAAGGCATTATCTCGTTACACTTATTTTGGAATCACCCTCAGAGTTAACGACGATAACCCTTGCATTCTGAATCTTCATCTTCACTTCAGATTCACGACCTATCGTTAAATTGGAATCTATGTGGTTTTCGGATGTTTCCAAATAAGGAAACCCGATCCCGGTCTCATCGAAATCCAAAACGTGTCTTTTAAGGCCAAGTTGTCTATTTAGTCTTAACAGCTTAATTCAATATAATCAATATACACACAGATAGAAAATTCATAATATCACAGTAGATAATCACATCATCATCATAAACAGATAATCAATATTATCATCCAAACAGATAATTAAATATTATCAAAATTAAACCATACATCCATAACACATAGATATTACTCATATCTGAATTCTCAATCATCAAATAAAATATCAATAATCTTCATCCATAAGCAATGATTTATAAATCACAATCTATAATTAATTTAAAATGAATTAAATTAACCACTTCTATCTTTAATTAATTTAAAATAAATTAAATTAATTACTTCATCTATAAATCCTGCTTATACAACCATTAATTAATTATAAATCAAATTAATGATCCATTGAGTATTCATCTTAATTAAACACCTTTGATAAATCACATTATAATTACAATAAGTAATTAGTCTTTATTTAATACCACAAATTAATTATTTTAAATCATTTATAATACTATCATTTAATTACTTCATTTATAATTGATTACATTTATTCTTAATTAGTCATCACATTATTAATTATTTCTTAATTAACTAATTCTTAATTACATCATTAATTATATTAATTAATGATATCTTATTCAGATTTAAATTTAATTACTTTATTTAATTAATTACATTAAGTGATTAATCTTTAATTAAACACAATTATTAATCACCTTTGATTAATATCACCCAGTAATAACTACCCTTAATTACTTATATCAATTAATTATCCCATATTTAATTATCTCCATTAATTAATCCCTTGAATAATTACAAAAGTAATTATCCAAATTACTTCATTTACAAATCATCTTCTATTAATCGCATCCAGTAATTATCATCTAATTACTTCCCTAAGTAATTATACTATATTAATTACACTAAGTAATTACACATATCAAATCCTCAAATGATTTATTAAATTAATTAAACTAAATTAATCAACTTAAATTAATCATTTTATCAAAATTAATTACAAAAGGTAATTAATCTCTTAATTACTTTTATCAAGTAATTACACTTAACAATTTACAATAGATTATTTAAATTAATCTAATTTACTTAATTATCAAAATTTATCACATTAATTAATTAATAAATAATCCTTAGCTAATTAACTTCAGTAATTAATAACATTACTTAATTCACTACTTAATTAATCTCTAATTATAAATTAATCTAAATTATCAATTTATAAATTAAATACACATGTTATTCCTTAATAAACTTATTCATTTAATCATTTAAATATCTTAACTATTCCTAAGATAATTTATCTCTTTATTAATAACTTCATTAATATTAATGTGTATTAGAACATTACATTTTAAATTTAAATTCAAAATTCCATTTTGAATTTTAATTTCAAAATGATTATTATTTAAACATTTATCAAAGTTAAATTCAATTTATAATTTGTAAATAACATTAACTACTTACATATGAACTTATATAAGAAAGGCCTTTAAATTGAACTGCTTGAATCATTATTTAAATTTAAATTTCCAAATACATTAATATTTAACTTGCAATTTCAAGTTAAAACAACTTATTTACTTCCATTCAAAAGAACTTCATAAAAACAAATTCAAATATTTATTTGAAAACAAATTCTTTTTTTAAAACGAACTATTTGATTTAAACTTGCTTTATACATTTAGATTTTAAACTGATTTATTTTTCAGATTCGAATTCATTAGTTTAACTTTGAATTTAAAACTTGTGTTTTAACTTGCTTTTAAAATTTGGTTTTTTAATTCTTGATTTAAAATCCAAATTCATTTCTAAAAACTTAGATTCAAAAGTTCACTTGAATATATACTTTGAACTTTTAATTTTCAAACACAGTTTAAATTTTTGTTTCAGATTTTAAATTAAATAAAAAAATCTAAAACAGCCTGGTTTTCCTTAAACCTGAAAACCCCACTTACATAATTTAAACTTTTATTACATCTCAGATTTGAGTTTAAAAATAAATTGAATTCAACTTCAAACTGGATTTTTGAACTTTGTTTAAATCTGGTTTACCAATCTAAGTTCATTTGAATTTGTTTAAAAACTCAAAACAACTCTACTACCAGGTTCTGTAGAACAGGAGCAGGACAATAGTCTCATGCCAGACCAAAAAAATGCTTCGAGACTGCACCATCCGTGCTTCGAGTCACGTACTCGAGTGACTCGAGTACTCCCCTAGCCCAAAAACCCTGCACCACCAACAATGCTTCAGCACTTCACTGGGCACGGTGCACGTGCACCGTGGCCCCATTCACCTCCGGCCATCCACACGAACCTCAACACGTCGCCACCTACCACCAGAAATTACCACAACTGCCCAGAGCCACCACGGCAACCTGAAACGAAAACGAGTTCGAAACTCCACCTGGAAACAAAAATCATGTTCCTCTCGAAACCTGTCAACACTTCGCCCCTCCTCCTCTGACCTCCAGAGAACCACCACTACCGGCAACGTTTTCGCCTTTCACCCCTCTACCAATCCCCAAACCCCCGTTGAACTCGATGCTCCATAGAGTTGGAACCGACTCAAACTACAACCCGGTCAAAAATTAGGTTTCCCCACTGAAATCGAAAGCCACCATCACCACAGTGATTGAAGCTGCCTCCGGCCATTTTTCATGGCCTCTCCGATCCCCCATCTTCCTCCCGAGCGAATCCCAACCTCTCCGACCAAGTGTATTGCCCGAGACAACCCAAAATGCTCGAATTGATTAACCCAGTAAAGCATGTTCAAAGCTCAACTAAAAAATGTGATTTGAGTTTTAAAAATCATAATTTTGATTTAATAATCAGTTCATAAACTTGAATTGATAATTCAAGATATTTGAAAATGTCACCTGTATTAAATTTAAAATGTTCTTAAGGTTTTCAGAGCAGATCAACTTTGTTTAGCATGAATTCAATTTTAAAATTTACTTTATAATCAACAAAACATATTTTGTTTAAATGCTTTGTCCTAACAATCAATAGGTTGGGCAAATAATGATTTTTGAATTAACCAAGACTTCTGAAAAAATAAACAGAGGCAACATCTAGATAATAGTATGCAGGCTTCATCTCATCAAAATATAGTGTAATGCATATACTTCCATAAAAATAAATTAAACTTAGGTTAATTTAAAATATGAAGTTACTCACAGCAAATGAAAAACAAGGCAAGTTTATAATGAAACAGTTTGGATTTGCAGGCTTGAAATATACCGAAATTTCATCTCACCAATACCCAGAGAAAAATGAATATATAAATATTCACACAATATATATTTAAGCATCCAAATATTAGCACACAACAGATTTTAAACTTAAGTAATTTTAAAAGTGTTACTCACCATAGGTTTTGAAAATGAACAGAGCACCCTTTTGTCTGAAATAGTTTGAACTTTAAAACTAAGAATTTGTTTGTTGTGTTCTTCCTAAACTTTTTGCCTATCTTCAGTTGTAAATATTACTTGAGTTCGTATAAATGAAAATGTTTGCCATTGTTTCAGGTTGGATATGTTTAGTGAACGAACTAAAAATAAGAAGACGTGTATATACAGAAGTTTACAGGTAGGTGATAACTGGGTTAGCAAGTTTGCAGGTAAAACCTTATTATTATTATTTTTCCAGAGATTATGTTTTGTTTGTATATGACAAGATTTTATATTAGGAGGCTGAGTTGATCTTATACAACTCGAAATGACTATTGTTAGCTGCAAAGAAATGGTGTCATTTAATGCTAATGTACTTGTGTTCCCTACTTATCTAATTTTATCATTTCTCTTACCTGCATCTTATTTCTATTTTGCTTTGCTTTAGCTTGCTCTACAAACTACCTTATATGTTTAACATGCACAAAGATATTTTTACTTAGCTTTGCATCTCTCTTACAAGCAACCTGCATATTTTATTTTATTTCTTACCTGAGTCATATTAACAGGTTACCTGCCCTTTATTTTTACTTTGCTTTGTTAACTCACTTTGCCATTTAAAACCTACAGGATACACATATACAAACCTGTTTTGTATTTATCTCATATACATATATAAAGAAGTTTATAGAGTATGCTTTTTATCCATAGCTATTTTATTTTATTTTTTTTTGTTTATGATTATGTTTTGAATATTTTATAAGATTTATTTTATCTTAACATACTTGAAGAATTTTATTTTATATTTCAAATCATAGCTTCCCAAAATATGTGTATATATATAAACATAAGTTTAAAATAACAATCCCTATTTATTTCAAATCCATTGTAAAGATATTACATTGTTAATATTGTTTAAATATAACTCATTATTATCTTAAAATAATTTATAAAAGGAATTATCACTTCATTACTTATTTTTATCAAGCTATACTAAAAAGAAAATAAAACAAATCTTTTTGTTAATAAATTTAAAACTTAAACTTAAGCTAGAATAAATTCAAATTATTAAACATTTATTTTAAGTATTTAAAACCATAAAGATATTTATTCAATACTTTAATACTAAATTAAATCAAATTTCCAAGTTATCAGAAATAAAATCAGAAAACATGTCTTTATTTATTAATTTTAAACAGAGCTTATCTATTTATAATATATACAATTATTTACATATATACATTATAAATAGAAACTATTTAAATTAGCTTTTTAAAAAGAAAAGTTATCAGCTAAATATTTATTTAAAGGAAGATTATTTAAATCAATTTAAATCTTATTAATAATTATTTTCAAATTAATTTAATTTTTACAGAGATTATTAAATTTATATTGCCAAAATTTCTGGGATATCACATTCCCGATATTATTTATTTCCACTGAAAGTCTGCCGAGTTCAAATACTTTAAAATAATTCAAATCACTTATCCAAATTATACATGGAAATACTTAGAATAAAACTATTTTAAAACACTTGCTTAAAAATTTGTTATGAAAATAATATACTGATATCTTATATGAAACTTCAAGTCCAAACCAATTTTAGAATAAAATTGGTAGATAAGGTATAAATATTTAAATAACCTTTCTAAAACAAATATTATTTAAATCTTTAAATCATTACTTCCATAAATAATTAAGTTAACATTTACTTTAAAGATTCACAAAATTACTTAAGAACTAATTTCTCCAAAAAAATTTTAAAACCAACTCTGGAACTTTTAATTTATACTTGAAAGCTACTTTGAAAATATAATCGGCTTTCCAGGGAAAATACGCTTTCTATTCCAAAATGGTCCATTTAAACCAATTAATAAACCCTTCTCGATTTATTTTAAATTTACGTTCCAAATCCGTAAATTCCTTTCCACACTTTTAAAAATAACCCAATGTTTATTTTCAAAACAAAATTCCCTTTCCTTTGCAAATTCCCATTGTGAATTTACATATTCAAATATCAACCGATATACGATTTTCAAATCGATTCCCAAATATCACTTTCAACACCAAATAAATTTGCAAATTGATTTTCAAATTTATTTCAAATACCAAATCAATTTCTAAATTCATTTCCAACACCAAATCAAATTTTCAAATTGATTTCCCAAAGATTTATTTTCAAACACCAAATCAATTTCAAATTGATTTCCCAAATTTATTTTCAAATACCAAATCAATTTCAAATCAATATCCCAAATATATTTTCTTTTAAAATAAATTTCTTTCAAACTATTTAAAAATCCATTTTTAAACAAATTCTTCAACTATTTAGCAATATTGCTCAAAATCCATTAATTAAAATCTTTTCCCATAATTTGGAATTTATCCAATAGGATTTCAAAAATAAAACTTTATCCTTTTAAAATTCCTTCTTTTAAATTTATCCCATTCTCAAAAATAAATTTTACTATAAATTTCTACTTAAATTTCAAAAAATCCAACTTCATCTATTTCTAGTACCCTACAATACCAAAAATATATTCAGCTAAATTTTAGCCTACAATAATTTCAATTACAATATAATCACACAGAGATTATCAACACACAACATATGAAACAAATTCAATATTTGAGGAATCCAGTTGGATCCCTCCAACCAGATTTCCTTCGTCCACAGATGTTAGCACAACAACTAAATACCCATTCCACTTCGAAGTAGAATATCGTGGAATATGGGATTTATTAAAATATAATCTGCTATTATGCGGTGCATACGGTCTCATCCGCTATATAATGCGGCAAATCAACAACTCCAAATAAACATATAATACCAATTCCACTTCGAGGCGGAATGTCGTGGTATATGGGTTCAAATATAATATCATCCGCTATTATGCGGCGCATAGGGTCTATTTCGATCCAATTGACAATAATAATCATCCAAGCACACAATCAATAATTCTAAATCTATTTATTTAAAATTAACCAAGCATCAATTTCTTTGAGTAAGAAGTTCTCACCTTGCTTTTATTTTGCAATCCATTCTCATTGCGACTTGTTTTCATGGTTTTGAAGTTATATAAGCAATTACACAATTTATTAATATACGAACCAATCGAACAAGTAAATTTTCATTTTATAAATTTATTTAACTAAGAATTTTATTTTAAACTCATTCTCCTTTAATAGAATTAATCACCATAGTTCATTATTTTTAACATAACTTAGTAAATCAAAATATATGGATGCATATTTATTTTCTTTTGAAACCCGCACTTATAAAATTAGTTTATACAGATAAAATTATATTCTTTTACCAAAAATAAACTTATATAATAAAAATGGATATTTGTAAAAATTCCTACATATATATGCTTATAGAAATAATTTATAGAACTAAAAATCAAACTTTTTATATAAATTCATACCCAAAATTTTTTTTTCTGTTATATATATATATATATATATGCGCTTCTCTGTAAAAAAAAATTCTCTTTCTTGTTTGAACCCTTTATATTTTCCTACAACTAAAAATAATTTTTTTGTCTATTGTAAATATTTCCTATACCTACTTATTTTAATTAAAAAATGAATTACCTCACAGGAGGAAAAAATGCAAACCCAGATAACCTATGGACACGCTTTGGCATTCCCCGATCGTGCCACCACCCACGGCCCTACGCACGCAAGCTATGCGACGACACTATCTCCCAGACCATCGCGAACGAGCGCCACTGCATACCATTGCGTCACCGAAGATCGCGATGCCCAAAATTTTGCCAAGCTCTAGCCAAAGCGATCCGTTAGCCGCGACCCATCTCCACCATCTCAAACTCCAGAAACCCTACGCGAGCTGCCGCCATTTGTACTGCCAATGTCGCCACCCCGTTGACAAACGAATACGAACTCGCGTCCTCACAACCCACTCCAATTTCGCGACCACGCGTGTGATGTCCCGAAAATTTAGGCAATAATAATTTAATTATTTCATTGATAATTATTTTAAATTGTGAGACATTGATTTCATAAATTAATTCAAACTGAAATTTTCTTTTGAAAATTTATAATTATTTAGTTTGTTAATGATATTGTTGTCAAAGTTAAAAATATTTAAATGATAAATTTATCTTTCTAAATTGATTTAAAAATATTTTATTTATAATGTATAAATGTTTATACATTGTAAATAGAGGATTTGGTTTTAATTTTCATTTATATTTAATAAAAGATATTTTCTTATTATTATATAAATGTATAATTGATTAAATTGACTTAAACTAATTTAAATTAGTATTGTAAACTTTTCTAAAGTTTGTTTTAAAGATCTATATTATAATTTTCATAGAAAGTAAATAAGCATTTATTTTTTTTATAAAAATAAATATAGTTTAAATTCCATTTTATAATAAAGGTTTATTTGTTTTGTTTTATTTTATAATTGCTTTTCTTTTGAAATTTAGTTTATAAAGAATATTATTTTAAAAAAATAATTAAACAAACATTTAAAATGTATAGTTTTATAAAGAAGTGTATATGTATGTATTTAAAAGCTATTGTTAATAAAACATTTGAAAATATGCTTAAATAAATTTGAAATGGCTTAAGATAATTCAAATACGTATATAAATTTACGAATTCTCTTTTAAATATTGAAATATGTATATGTGTTAAAATCTTAAAACATAAAGAGACACTTGTAATCACCTAACAAATCAATACAACAAGTGTCAAGCAAATTCATTTTTGAATTTTAATTATATTGACAACAAAACATAGCTTAAGCATTTTGTTAAAAACATTCTCTTCAAAATTGAAAACCTGAATCATATTTCAGTAAATCAAAACCCCTCAAAACAAAAGCATGTTAAAATCTGCAAATAACCAATCAAATCCAGAAAACCAATTTTCAAACTTCAATCAAGTCTGCATACTATTTTTCAACAATTTCATATTTATAAGTTAAAATCTGCAAATCTGAGCAATAAGAAGGGTCTGCAAGCATTATCATCTGCAAGCATCATCATCTGCAAGCATCTTCAACATGTTAAGCAACTTCAACTTCAAAATACAAGCCAGGATCAACATGCATTTCAATATGCATTTCTGGAAAATGGAATCTGCCTAGCTTGTGCTCTTCATCAAATTATTTTATGCATTCTTCAAATTTTCATAAGGTGACTAAACTTCTTGTTTTAAAAACAGATTCTTCCTTTAAATTAAATGCTTAAGTGATATACTAAAACTCAAGTTCAACAAAACTATCATGTAAAAATCAAATTAAACTGCTATTATTTGAAACTGCAGCACCTTCATTTTTGATAAATAACTTCACAATTGAAAATTGTTTTAAATAATCTATGCATGTGTCTGATAAAAGTAAGATTGTTGGATTGATCTTGTGTTGTGATGATGTTATGTGTATACATATGTAAATATGTATATGTGTGTAGCTGATGAATCTGCATACCTATTTGTCTTATTTTTATATTTTTTTTTTACTAAGATTTTAAAAAGAGAAAAACTTTATCACTGAGTTTAATTCTCTGTTAGGATTGATAAGTAAAAAATATTTATTTGTTGAGTATAAATTCAAGTTTACAAATTATATTCAAGATAAATAAATTCTGTGTCTCTGTTATAAGAAATACAGTATTGGTTTTTTTTTAAAAAAAATAAACATCATAAATTGTTTAAAACAAGATTTTAACATGAATATATGTTAGAAATCAAAAAGTATAAACAAGTTACATTTTTTAGTTGACTGTGTAAGTTAGCATTTCTGTTTCAAAACAGAAATAGGAAAATTTGAAATTTGTCTGTAGGCTAGTGTATTTAGAGGTTAAGGTGCCTACTGTAGTGGAGTTTTTATGTAAGTATGTAGGGGAAATTGTCAGTAGTTTATGACAGTGGAGGTGGTGATATGAATTGAGTGTTCCAGGTTTTCAAAACCACTGTTTTAAGTATTGCAGTATTGAAGTTGTGAAGGTCTCTACCTTCTCTTTGTTGCATCGAGTAGGAGGGGAATTCAGGATGTTGTAGAGGGGTTGTAGATGAGTTATTAGCCGGAGTTGTAAGTGGTCTGGTGATCGGTGATGGGATTGCAAGATGATGACAGGTTCGGGTAGTTGAAGTCTGGAGAACTTCTGTAGTGCAGGGTTTCTACTCGAAGTAATCATCAGGGTTATGTGCTTCTGACTCGAAGCAGAAGATAGATGGACTCGATGTAAAATTATGGGGCACTCGGGTAAACATGATTGCAGAGTAAACTAGAGAGTTACAGTTTTTTTAAATTTTGAATGGAATTCAAATTCTAGTGCAGGGTTGGATTTAAGTGAAAGTTAAAACTGAATTCAAATAGAGTTTGAAATTCAAGTGTTTTTTTAAAATCAAATAAATTAAATTTAAACAAGTTTTAAATTTGGTTTTAAATCAATATTAAAAATAGTTGTAGGTTTTAGAATCTGTAGTTTTGCAGTTTTTAATAAATGTTGATTGAGATTCAAATTCTAGTGCAAATTTTTGATTCAAGTATAAGGTTGAACTGAATTCAAATGAATTTTGAGTTCAAGGTTTTATTAAAAAAAAAGAAAATTTAAATTTAAACAAGTTTAAATTCTGTTTAAATCAAGATTTTAAAAACAGTTTCAGGTTTTAAACATGAAAGTTGTTTTGCAGTTTTTAAAATGATTGAATGAAATTCAATTTAGTGCAGGAATTGATTCAAGTGTAACTTGAATCTGAATTCAAATTTAATTTTGAATTCAAAGTTTTTAAAAATGAGAATCTTAAATTTAAACAAGATTTAAATCTAGTTTTAAATCAAGAACTAAAACAGTTTACAGGTTGCCCTTAAAACCATATTTTTGATTCAATCAGGTTTTTGTAAGTTTTAATTTTTGAACATATTTAAATGTTATAAGCAAGTTTTAAATGTGTTTTGAAATCAAGTTAAAAAAAGTTTTCAAATTTATTTTGAAAACCAGTTTTGATTTCAAACAGTTTATAAATTTAAAGAAAGAAATGATGAACATATTCAAATGTTTTAAAGATAGATTTGAAAATATAAAAAAAAAATTGATTTCAAGTGAGTTTTAAAAATTGAAATAAATTTGTTTTCTTTAGTATTTGGATTAAAATATGAAGTGTTTAATTTAAATTTGGAAATTTAAAAAATCAACTTATTTTCAATGCTTAATTTATTTTAATCAAGTAAATTATGTAAATCTTTCTTTTATTTTTAAGTAATGAATGTTGTTTAAATATTCATTTCTATTTTAAGGTTTATAATTATTTTTGGAATTAATGTTTAAACAATTAAACATTTGAATCTTTGAATAAATTAGAATTTGAATTTAATTTTTGGAAATGTACTGTTTTAATACATTTCGAATTTAAATGAGTCATTTGATAAGTAATATAAATTATTTTGAAAATATTTAAAATAATTAAGGATTTTACTTAATTATTTGATTTTTAAATAATGATTTAGATTAATATTAAGTAGAAAGGATTTATTGATAATTAATCTAACTCAAATTTTCTTAAGTATGTAATTATGGAAATGTTGTTAATTAATAATTGGTGATAATTATCTAGGGATAATTTAGTAATGTAATTAATTCTGGTAATTAACTAGATTAATTAATTGAATATAATTAATTGTTAAAGTAATTAAGGATTTAATTACTTATTGTAATTAATTTAATATTGTGATTTAATTAAGTTAATTAATTTAGTTTAATTAATTTAAATAAATTATTTGATGATTTAAGTGTAATTACTTAATGTAATTAATGGAGCAGGATTACTTAGAGAGGTAATAATGATAATTACTGGAATGTAATTAGTAATTTGGATAATTACTTCTGTAATTAATTAAGGAATTAATTAATGATTGATTATTGGTTAATTAATTCATATATGAGTAATAAAAGATAGTTAATTACTTAATTTAATATTAATCAAGGTGATTAATAATTAGGTTAATTTCTAAATGTAAATAAATTTTAATTCATTTAAATATTAAAGATCATTAATTATTATAATTAATGATGTAATTAAGGATTGTTTAATTAAGTAATAATTAATTAAATAAGTGATTAATTAATTGTAATTAATTAAGGATAAATATAATTAATTATAATTAATTAATGAATGAGTAATTAAATGTTAACTACTTATGATTAAGGTTAATAAAATTTATGAGATTAATTAATTAAAGACTAATTACTCATTGTAATTAGTGAATGATTAATCAAGGTTGTTTGATCAAGTTAAATACTTAGTGATTAATTAATTAACTGGGTTAATTAATTAATGGATGTTAAGCAGGATTTAAATGAGTAATTAATTTAATTTAATTTAATTTAATTAGAGATGGTTGTAATTAATTTAATTCATTTTAAATTAATTATAGTTAATGGTTAATAAATCATTGCTTGTGGATGTTATTGATTGAATGTTGTGATCTTAGTAATGAGATGAGCCGTATCTATATGATATGAATGCTTGGTTTAGGTATGATGGTTTGTGATGGATTATTTGTTGAGATGATTATCTATTTATGGATGATACAGATTATCTGCTATGTTATGAATGTGATTATCTATTGTGATATATAATTTATCTATCTTTGTGAATTAGATAATAATTGAAATAAGTTATTTGTTAAAACCCTTAAGTACAACTTGGACATTAAAATGGCGTTTGGTTTCGGTGAGACCGGGATCGGGTTTCCATATTTGGATATCCAAAAACCACATTGATTCCAATTAAACGTTCGGTCGTTAATCCAAGTGGAGCAAGTGAAGACTCGAGGTGTAAGGGCTATACGTCAGTATAACTCTGTGGGTGATTCCGTAATGAGTTTGACGAAATAGTACTTATAGGTTCGAGATGTTGATTTAGAGTGCAAGGGTTATCGTCGTTAACTCTGAGGGTGATTCCAATACGAGTGTAACTGTAACGACCCGTATTTTTACGGATCGAAAGATCGTAAAACTGTTGTTGTCTTTAAGTCGTTAGTGCTTAAGTCGTATGGTAGTTAACTCGTGTAGAGGCTTAGGTTGAAGGGTAGCCTAGGTCGTTCGGAGTTGAGTCATGACCGACTTAGCGTCTTAGGTCGTGTGATGTTGAGTCGGTAGGAGCTTAGGACATGTGGCCGAGTTATAATAGCTAACGGGTTAACTAGTAGCCGAGTTAGGATGTCGGACGACTCATAGACTTGGACGAGTTAACATGTTAAGTATTAGGTCGTAGGTGACCTATAGATATGAGCGACTTAAGGGCTGGGATGAGTTAGTAACCTAGAGATTTGGACGACTTAAGGTGTGGCCGAGTTAGTGTGCCGAGGTAACGACCTAAGAAGGCTACGACTTACGGGTTAGCGAGTTAGGAGATAGGTTGTGAACGACCTATAGGGGTAACGACCTAAGTTAGGTCGTTGAGCGACCTAAGGGAAGTGTTAGGTTGCTAGGTAAGTTAGGTCGTTTAGTAGTTAGGGCGAGCGACCTATAAGTTAGCGTCTTAAATTAGTTAGCGACCTAATGTAGTTAGCGATCTAAAAGTGCGAGCGACCTAAGGAGTTTAGCGACCTAATAGTAGGCGGTATAAGTAAGTTAGGTCGGGGAGTGACCTAAGATAGGTCGCAGTGTATATTTAGGTTGGAGGCGACCTATGTTGAGGTAGGATGTCTGTGTAAGGTCGTTAGGTCGTTCTGGCAACCTAGAGAGGGATATAGCTGGGTTATGATAGTTTGCGCTTTGGCATAAGGTTTAGGTCGTTGGAGAGTTAAGTCGCGTATGCTTTAGGTCGTTGGGTCGGTAGGTCGCTATATCATAGAGGCGAGTACGCTTTAGGTCGTAGGTCGTTGGGGTCTTGGTCGTAACTCGTATGTCTCTAGGTGGTTAGGCCGTTAGGTCGTTGGAGTGTATAGGTCGGCAGCGACCTATGTTAGGTCGGAGTTTTTAGGTCGGCAACGACCTAAGTCTGGGCGACCTAAGGGTGATTTCAGCCTATAAATAGAGGTGTTTGGCTCACTTTTTGGCACCAGTTTTTGAAGCGACGAAGTGCTGCCATTTTGTAAACTCGACTACAACATTTTCTTCACTTCTTTCTCTACTTCAATCTTGTGCTAACATCCGTCAAGATCGAAGATCAAGATCGAAGATTGAAGAGCCAAAGTTGAAGATCTTCTTCCGACGAAGCTAGATTTCACCATTTCAAGCGAGATATCAATAAATCGAGCTTGAATCCTTGCTGTCCAGATCTGAAGTGATTAGTTTTTGAAGTGTTTGGGTGATTCGGTGAGTGGTGATTATCTCTCACACGGATCCAAAGAAGTATATTGGAGTGGTGGTTCGTTTATATGTTAAAGATAGTGATTTCTCGCATTTCTCTTAAGTCTGCATGTAGATCCATTGTTTATGAAGTTGTTTACCTATGCAAATTCATATATCGAGTTATAGGAACAAAACCCATGTTTCATATTTGATAGATCTATGCTAGAAATCCATAATTCATGTATGATAGACTTTCACTCATTTATTTACGAAATTGCCATTGTAGTTAATATTACTTATTAGATCTTGTTTGAATGATTGATTGTTTGAATGTATGATTGATTTGATTGTTTCAAGTTAGCTAGTAGTTGATTTGGAACAAGATGGTCGAAGATGATTCAAAAGCTAAGTGGAAAGGCTCTTGAATGGTGAAAGCTGCTTGTGGCATATGAAGCGGATGAGGAAGCTCATATGGATGGATTCGAGGACTTTGCGATGATACGAGGAAGCAAAGTATGATGATGATGGACTTTGCCGTGATATGATGAGGCGAAGCATGATATGGACTTTGCTAAGATGCAATGAAGCAAAGTATGATATGAGATAGTCTTGGTCTAGTCCAGGCGGGATCATTCCAAGCATGATGTTAACTCGGTGATATGGTTCGAGTTTTGGTGGATAATGGTAGGCTCGAGAGGTGCTTGAGCTTGAATGGGAATAGTCGTCGAGGAGGATGACTAGAAGGCTGAGATCTTATCGTTATTGAAGGTTCTAGCAAGCTCAAAGCAAGAGTACGTTGGGTAGATCCGTTATACCCAGGCGCGGGTCATGATGACGTGCTAGTACTCTGGGTAGATCCGTTATACCTAGGCACGGGTCACGGTGACGTGCGGAGTTATGTCTAGAACCGGGGTTGCCATTAGCCCTTGACGGATGGTTGAAAGATGAGTTGGTCATTCAATTAACGATAAAATCAAGGCAATGATAACAGTGATAGCCAGAGTCATGGATGTTTGGTTGTATCATCATTCGGTCTCAAGAGCGGTGTTTTCTGGGTGCTTATCTGATATTGGTTTAGGCCTTGGGTGTTTGTATTTGGAAAACATCGACCTTGACTCGAGTGATTATTGCTTTACTTTAATTATTTGTTTTGCTATGCTTGCTTCTCCTTAGTGTGTGTCTGGGGGCTATCACTGTAGAAAGAGGTGGAGTGGGATGATTTGGGTTCCTATTCCTTTTATCCTTTATGTTCCTTTGGTATGTTTGATAGTTGATTTACTGCTCACTAAGACTGTTGTCTGACTCAAGGTTTTATGTCTCCTCTTATTACCTTGGGCTGTTCATCCATGTTTGGGATGGGCAGACTAGGTGACAGGTGGCAGGTGCTGATCTTAGTGGCTCACGCTGATGATGACGAAGACGAGCAGGAGGCTTTACATATTATTTTCATATTCTATGTACTGGATATTCCGCTGATTGTTGATTACTCTGAGTGCTATGTAGTGAGGCTTCTTGTATTCATGATTCAGACCATGTATAAAGCTATTATGACTAGATGATGATATTCTGTTCTATGGGAGCTTCACTATGTTATATTTCTCTATTGTATTTTATCCATGCGATGTGAGTTTTACGATAGAGTCTGAGATGTTTATTTTACCCTTAACGGTCACTCATGGCTGCCTGGCACACTTTCAGCGTACCATTCCCTTGTTTCCGTGCGGGAGTCATGGGCGGTCGTCACATTTGGTATCAGAGCTTTGGTTAATCGATTTTAGCCAACGCTCGCCGACGTAACTACGTAAGAGAGACGTAATTGTATTTTGATGGATGATTACTATATATAATATGGTAGTTAGAAGGATTTGAACTCCTTATGCAGTTGTTTCTCAAGGTGTTCTAATCATTCTTTTTACAGATATTAAGGATGAGTCGAGGCGAGAGACAAGTTGCCAGGGAAAGCCGTACTGCTAGGGAAGCTGTTGATTATGCTCCTATGTTTGAGGCCATGATGACTTCGATCACGAGGAGGATACCAGCTTCAGGATCGTCAGTGGATGTGTGAGTTCAAGTTCAAGCTCCAAGGCCGGTGGATTTTGCTAAGCTTTGCAAGGACTATACTTCTCTTGGAGGAAAGGTTTTCTTAGGAACGGAATCGACTATTGAAGTCCAAAGATGGATGGATGCTTGTAGGAGGATCTTTGGAGATTTAGGAATTGAGGATGCAACTAAGAGGAAGCTTGCATCGAGACATCTTCAAGGGAGAGCTGCTGATTGGTGGAATTCTATCACCATAGATACTCCAGAAGAAGAGATTACTTGGGAGCAATTCCAAGTTAGATTTGAAGCCAGGTTTATCTCTACAGCTCAGAAGTCTGTTTTGTTTAAGAAGTTTGTTGAACTCAAGCCAGGTGGGAGGCCAGTTCTTGAGTATGTTTCTGAGTTTGAGGCTCTATCCAAGTATGCTAGATCGTATATTGAACCTCCCTACCAGAAGAACGAGAAATTCGTGACAGGCTTGGACAGTTATCTTGGAAGACAGTTGGTGGATCATCTGGACGATCCATTTGAGAAGCTGGTGGAGAAAGCTCTCAGGCACGAGAGTTTGTTTCCTAAGGAAATATCTGTTGTTGCTGTGACCAAGGAGGAGTCTAAACCACAGCAGGGTGGAAACAAGAAGAGGAAGCGGCAACAACAGAAGGGTAAGGATGGTCAGAAGAAGCTGAAGTGGGAAAAGACCTGCTATAATTGTCGGCAGAAGGGCCATCTCTCCAAGGATTGCAAGAATCCGAAGGTGTTGTTGAAGTGCTGCAACTGTGATAAGCTGGGGCACATTAAGAAGAACTGTCCGGAACCGATAAAGGACAGGCAGGTTGTGCAAGCTTATGCATTAGGGGCTGTACCGTCATCTTCGAAAGCTCCTACTGCTGAAGAGAAGGGGAAGAGTGTGGTGGTTCAAGGTACTCTTTTCATTTGTGGTGTTCCAGTTAGAATGTTATTTGATACTGGAGCGTCTCATTCTTTTGTTTGTAATGAGTTGGTAGACCGGTTGGGTTTGGAACCGGATATTGTTGATAGACCATTGGTAGTGACTAATCTAGTTGGGGGTTCGTCTTGTTTGTGTATGCTATGCCGTGGTCTAGTTATATCGAGTCATGATTGCTCTTTTGTTTGTGATTGCTTTGTTCTGAACTTTGCGGGGTTCGGAATTATTTTGGGTATGGACTGGCATAGGAAGTATGCGGCAAAGGTTGATTGTGAGAGATTGGAGGTGACAGTCGAGAATGTGGAGGGGCGAAAGGTTGTGATACGATGTAAGCATGAAGAAGGCGTCTTCATGAGCTTCATGTATTCGCTGGTTGTTCCACGAGATGGACTGTCATCGATGCCAATCGTGAATGGATTCGAGGATGTCTTTGACGAGGTCAAAGGGCTACCACCGCATAGGGAGATCGAGTTTCGTATCGATCTAGTTGAGGGAGCCAGACCTGTTGTGATGCCTCTTAGGCGGATGGCGCCTAGAGAACAGCGAGAGTCGAGGGTGCAGGTTGATGACCTTTTATGGAAAGGATTCATTCGGCGTAGTGTGTCCGAATGGGGTGCACCAGTTGTGTTCGCAACCAAAGTGGATGGATCGTTGAGGTTGTGTGTTGATTATCGTGAGCTGAATAAGGTGACTAAGAAGAACAAGTATCCATTGCCGAGAATAGATGACTTGTTTGATCAGCTTCACGAGGCGAAGGTGTTTTCTCAGATGGATTTGGCAACGGGATTTCACCAGTTAAGAGTGGCGAAGGATAGTGTGCCGAAGACTGCTTTCAGGACACCATCCGGTTTTTATGAGTGGCTGGTAATGCCGTTTGGATTGACGAATGCACCAGCGTATTTTGTGGATCTTATGAATAGAGTGTTCAGAGATCAGTTGAACAAGTTCGTACTTGTGTTCGTGGATGATATTCTGATTTATTCCAGAACTGAGGAAGAGCACAAGACGCACTTGAGGATTGTTTTGGAAATCTTGCGGAAACATCAGCTGAAGGCTAAGTTTTCGAAGTGTCACTTCTGGAAGGGTGAAGTGAGGTTCTTAGGCCATGTCATTTCTGGAAATGGGATAGCGGTTGATCCCGCTAAGGTGGCAGCGATCCAGGATTGGATTAGACCTAAGAATGCATCTGATGTGAGATGTTTTCTTGGATTAGCAGGATATTATCGTCAGTTTATCAAAGACTTTTCCAAGATAGCTGCACCGTTAACAAGATCGACGAAGATGAACCAAGTGTTCAGTTGGGATGCTAAGTGTGAGCAAGCTTTTAGAATCCTGAAAGAGCGATTTACGAGTGCTCCTGTTTTGACTATTCCAAGTGGGAATGATGAGATGGTGGTTTACACCGATGCATGCGGTACTGGACTTGGAGCAGTGCTGATGCAGAAGGATAGAGTTGTTGCGTATGCGAGTCGACAACTGAAGCCGCATGAAAGGAATTACCCGACTCATGATTTGGAGTTAGCAGCGATTGTTTTTGCTCTGAAGATGTGGAGACATTATCTATTGGGAGTTCGATTCGAGTTGTTTACGGATCACAAGTCTTTGAAGTATCTTTTCTCCCAAAAGGATTTGAATCTTCGGCAGCAACGATGGCTAGAGTTTTTGGCATCATATGATTTTGGTATAGCTTATACTCCGGGAAAAGGTAACGCAGTAGCTGATGCGTTGAGTCAAAGACATGAAGGATTGGGAGCCATGTTTTCGTAATGGAAGAGTCTCGAGTATTTAGCTGGATTTGACTTCAGGCCCAGATGTGAATTGGAACCTGAAATGTTGGCAAACTTATCGATAAGGCCTACTCTAGTGGAAAGAATTGGCGAGGGGCAAAAGCGAGACGATAAGCTTGTCAATATTATCCGTGATTTGGAATCTGGGTTGGACCCGGAAAAGGATAAAGGATTCGAAGTTGATCAAGAAGGTTGGCTTCGGAAGCAAGGACGACTAGTTGTTCCCGATATCGATGAATTGAGAGATGAAGTTCTAAGGGAAAGTCATCACTCGAAGTTGACAATTCATCCAGGTGGAAATAAGATGTATCGGGATATGAAGAGAACCTATTACTGGGAAGGTATGAAGAAGGATGTTGGAAATTTCATTTCCAAATGTATGAACTGTCGGTTGGTAAAAGCTGAGCAGAGGAAGCCAAGTGGATTGCATCAGCCATTAGAGGTTCCTACATGGAAGTGGGAGCAAATATCGATGGATTTTATCGATGGTCTACCTAGAACCAGAGCAGGGGATGAGGGGATTTGGGTCATAGTAGATCGTTTGACCAAGAGTGAAAGATTCATTCCTGTTCGATCGACTAGGACTGCATCGAAGTTGGCTGAATTGTATGTTAAGTGGATAGTTCGATTCCATGGTATTCCGAAGAGTATAGTGAGCGATCGAGATCCATTGTTCCCTTGTGGATTTTGGAAGAGCTTTCAGGAAGTTTTGGGAACCGAGTTGTGTTTGAGTACAGCTTATCATCCCCAAACAGATGGTCAGACTGAAAGAGTCAACCGAGTTTTGGAACATCTCTTGAGAGCATGTGTCTTGGATTTCGGAGGATCATGGGAAGATCATCTTCATTTAGTGGAGTTTGCGTATAACAACAGCTACCAGTCAAGTATTGGTATGGCACCATATGAAGCCTTGTATGGAAGACCGTGTAACTCTCCGACATGTTGGTTGGAAGCTGGAGAAAAACTGATGCTTGGGCCAGAGATGATTCGTCAGACTACGGATTTCATAGAGATCATTCGGCAACGAATGAAGGCAACCCAGGATCGGTAGAAAAGTTATGCAGATAAACGTCGAAAGGATTTGGAGTTCGACGTAGGAGATATGGTTTTTGTGAAGATTACTCCACTGAAGAATGTTATTCGATTCGGGAAGAAAGGAAAGTTGACTCCGAGATTTGTTGGACCATTCCCGATTATCGAGCGAATTGTAAAGCTCGCTTATAGATTGGAGTTACCAAAAAAGATGGCGGGTGTGCACAATGTTTTTCATGTATCGTATCTACGGAAGTATGTGCACGACTCGAGCACAGTGGTTTCTTCTGATAGCTGTGAAGATTTGGAGGTTGATCCAGTTGTTAGAAGACCTCGTAAGCCGCTTCGTATTGTTGAAACCGATACGAAACAGCTTAGGAGGAAGACGATTACGTTGCTCAAGATACAATGGAGTGATGATGTTAACGACTGTACGTGGGAGGAGGAAGAGAGGATGAAGGCAGCTCATCCTGAACTCTTCGAGGTATGGCCATAAGGTGTCGTGACATCTCATGAATTTGTAGCTTGTTCTAGTCTTAGAATTCTACATGCTAGGTTAGTAATTGGATGCATGGTTTGTTGATTGCTATGGATGGTAGGCATGCGGAATAATTTTGATTGCTCTTGTTTGTTTGGAATTTCGGAGGCGAAATTCCTAAGGGGGAGAGAATGTATCGACCCGTATTTTTACGGATCGAAAGATCGTAAAACTGTTGTTGTCTTTAAGTCGTTAGTGCTTAAGTCGTATGGTAGTTAACTCGTGTAGAGGCTTAGGTTGAAGGGTAGCCTAGGTCGTTCGGAGTTAAGTCGTGACCGACTTAGCGTCTTAGGTCGTGTGATGTTGAGTCGGTAGGAGCTTAGGACATGTGGCCGAGTTATAATAGCTAACGAGTTAACTAGTGGCCGAGTTAGGATGTGGGACGACTCATAGACATGGACGAGTTAACATGTTAAGTATTAGGCCGTAGGCGACCTATAGATATGAGTGACTTAAGGGCTGGGATGAGTTAGTGACCTACAGATTTGGACGACTTAAGGTGTGGCCGAGTTAGTGTGTTAGACCGAGGTAACGACCTAAGAAGGCTACGACTTACAGGTTAGCGAGTTAGGAGATAGGTTGTGAACGACCTATAGGGGTAACGACCTAAGTTAGGTCGTTGAGCGACCTAAGGGAAGTGTTAGGTTGCTAGGTAAGTTAGGTCGTTTAGTAGTTAGGGCGAGCGACCTATAAGTTAGCGGCTTAAATTAGTTAGCGACCTAATGTAGTTAGCGATCTAAAAGTGCGAGCGACCTAAGGAGTTTAGCGACCTAATAGTAGGCGGTATAAGTAAGTTAGGTCGGGGAGCGACCTAAGATAGGTCGCAGTGTATATTTAGGTCGGAGGCGACCTATGTTGAGGTAGGATGTCTGTGTAAGGTCGTTAGGTCGTTCTGGCGATCTAGAGAGGGATATAGCTAGGTTATGATAGTTTGCGCTTTGGTATAAGGTTTAGGTCGTTGGAGAGTTAAGTCGCGTATGCTTTAGGTCGTTGGGTCGGTAGGTCGCTATATCATAGAGGCGAGTATGCTTTAGGTCGTAGGTCGTTGGGGTCTAGGTCGTAACTCGTATGTCTCTGGGTGGTTAGGCCGTTAGGTCGTTGGAGTGTATAGGTCGGCAGCGACCTATGTTAGGTCGGAGTTTTTAGGTCGGCAACGACCTAAGTCTGGGCGACCTAAGGGTGATTTCAGCCTATAAATAGAGGGGTTTGGCTCACTTTTTGGCATCGGTTTTTGAAGCGACGAAGTGCTGCCATTTTGGAAACTCGACTACAACATTTTCTTCACTTCTTTCTCTACTTCAATCTTGTGCTAACATCCGTCAAGATCGAAGATCAAGATCGAAGATTAAAGAGCCAAAGTTGAAGATCTTCTTCCGACGAAGCTAGATTTCACCATTTCAAGCGAGATTTCAACAAATCGAGCTTGAATCCTTGCTGTCCAGATCTGAAGTGATTAGTTTTTGAAGTGTTTGGGTGATTCGGTGAGTGGTGATTATCTCTCACACGGATCCAAAGAAGTATATTGGAGTGGTGGTTCGTTTATGTGTTAAAGATAGTGATTTCTCGCATTTCTCTTAAGTCTGCATGTAGATCCATTGTTTATGAAGATGTTTACCTATGTAAATTCATTTATCGAGTTATAGGAACAAAACCCATGTTTCATATTTGATAGATCTATGCTAGAAATCCATAATTCATGTATGATAGACTTTCACTCATTTATTTACGAAATTGCCATTATAGTTAATATTGCTTATTAGATCTTGTTTGAATGATTGATTGTTTGAATGTATGATTGATTTGATTGTTTCAAGTAAGCTAGTAGTTGATTTGGAACAAGATGGTCGAAGATGATTCAAAAGCTAAGTGGAAAGACTCTTGAATGGTGAAAGCAGCTTGTGGCATATGAAGCGGATGAGGAAGCTCATATGGATGGATTCGAGGACTTTGCGATGATACGAGGAAGCAATGTATGATGATGATGGACTTTGCCGTGATATGATGAGGCGAAGCATGATATGGACTTTGCTAAGATGCGATGAAGCAAAGTATGATATGAGATAGTCTTGGTCTAGTCCAGGCGGGATCATTCCAAGCATGATGTTAACTCGGTGATATGGTTCGAGTTTTGGTGGATAATGGTGGGCTCGAGAGGTGCTTGAGCTAGAATGGGATAGTCGTCGAGGAGGATGACTTGAAGGCTGAGATCTTATCGTTATTGAAGGTTCTAGCAAGCTCAAAGCAAGAGTACGTTGGGTAGATCCGTTATACCCAGGCGCGGGTCATGATGACGTGCTAGTACTCTGGGTAGATCCGTTATACCTAGGCACGGGTCACATTGACGTGCGGAGTTATGTCTAGAACCGGGGTTGCCATTAGCCCTTGACGGATGGTTGAAAGATGAGTTGGTCATTCAATTAACGATAAAATCAAGGCAATGATAACAGTGATAGCCAGAGTCATGGATGTTTGATTGTATCATCATTCGGTCTCAAGAGCGGTGTTTTCTGGGTGCTTATCTGATCTTGGTTTAGGCCTTGGGGGTTTGTATTTGGAAAACATCGACCTTGACTCGAGTGATTATTGCTTTACTTTAATTATTTGTTTTGCTATGCTTGCTTCTCCTTAGTGTGTGTCTGGGGGCTATCACTGTAGAAAGAGGTGGAGTGGGATGATTTGGGTTCCTATTCCTTTTATCCTTTATGTTCCTTTGGTATGTTTGATAGTTGATTTACTGCTCACTAAGACTGTTGTCTGACTCAAGGTTTTATGTCTCCTCTTATTACCTTGGGCTGTTCATCCATGTTTGGGATGGGCAGACTAGGTGACAGGTGGCAGGTGCTGATCTTAGTGGCTCACGCTGATGATGACGAAGACGAGCAGGAGGCATTACATATTATTTTCATATTCTATGTACTGGATATTCCGCTGATTGTTGATTACTCTGAGTGCTATGTAGTGAGGCTTCTTGTATTCATGATTCAGACCATGTATAAAGCTATTATGATTAGATGATGATATTCTGTTGTATGGGAGCTTCACTATATTATATTTCTCTATTGTATTTTATCCATGCGCTGTGAGTTTTACGATAGAGTCTGCGATGTTTATTTTACCCTTGACGGTCACTCATGGCTGCCTGGCACACTTTCAGCGCACCATTCCCTTGTTTCCATGCGGGAGTCATGGGCGGTCGTCACAGTAACGAGATAATGTCTTCGGTTTCGTTCGAACCCCGAACGAACTTTTATGGATTGAATGCTTTCAGAACATCGTCAGGTGGACGATGAGCATTCTAGGATTTGATATGTTCTATAAAGGTAATCGTAACCTCAAGCCTCATCAACCGGGAATGGCTAAAACAGGGGAGGTGCAGCAAGGCTTCGTGGGTAGCACCCACTTGAGAGCAAGATTTTTTCCTGTCTAGAGGTCCCTTTTTATTCGTCTTAGTGGGCAGTTGTTAGCGCGCGCCAACTGCGGGGTTGTCTTGTTCGGAACTATTCATTAAGGAATGGGTCCGGCCTTGTGTAGCAGGGGATTGGGAGTAATCCTCGGTACGTTGATCTACGCCACGTACTGTGACGGGCGGTACCCTAGTAGCCATGCCATTGATAGAATGCATAATCCAATAAGTGCCTGTACGGTTTTGATTGTGCCCAACTATGTTGGAACGTGAGATGTAAGAATTCCAGCTATTTCTGTATTTTATTTTGAAAACCCTAGACACTATTATAATATCACTGGATTTCCTATCAAATATTTTTGTTAGCGTAAGGTAAAAACTTTTCCATGTTTATGTGTGGGAAGTCTTATGTGATACCTTTTGTTTTTAAAGGATTTTCTAAACTTAAGCAACTTTTATCCCCGTTTACTCACACCTGACCCCTGTCTGACCTGAGTGTTTATTTTCTGTTTATTAAACTCTTGGGTACTCATATTACGTATGAGTAGTCAAGTGTTTCAGGATTGCTTGACGTGTTCTGGGGAAGATAATGGAGCAGGAGGCTTCAGCATGTAGATATATTTAGTAGTTCCGCTGTGTTTGAGTTGAGTCTGTATTTCTCTGATATACTTGGATTGTAATTGCTAGACTGATGTTTATAACTGTCTATTTTGTGTTGTATTAGCTGTTTGACACTGATGTATATGATACTAGGTAAAGGTTTATGTGATAAATTGTAAATTATTCGATTCCGCTGTGAGATTCTGATGTTGTCTGTTCTTTCTTTCCTTTCTTTTCTCTTTTCTATCCCTTTCTTTCTTCTTAACGATGCAACTTTCTGGAGTGTGGAAGTTGGGTCGTTACATTGTGGTATCAGAGCACTAGGTCGAGTGAATACCTAGGCTCTGTAGTGGTGTTTTCTTGAGAGATCGTATTTGTAATTTTTAATATATATATTTCTGCCTATTTGTTGGGTTACCTGTTCAGGTTTTCCAACATAAGTAATAAAGGTAGATTGGGTAGTGGTGTGTGTAACACAACTACCAATGGTTAGAGTTCGAGTTGTTTGAGGTTGGTAGTGGACTACTAGGGCAGTATTGGGTATCTTGAGTAGTTTTGTAGTTTGGTGAGAAAGATTTCACTAATCTCTGAAGGAAATCTTTTTAAGATTTGGAGTTTATTTTGGATTGTAAGCTTGGTTGCACTCATGTGAGTTGTTTTTCTTGAGTTTGGATCAGTTGGGAGTTCTGAAGCCTGCATTGGTATTTTGGTAACCTTAGGAAGGAGTTCTGTCTATATTTGAGTTTGAGACTCAGTTTGGCAGAGTGTTTTGAGCTTGGTTTGGGAGCGAGTTTCCTAAGAGATATCTGTCTTTCTGGAAGGCTCTATTATGGAAGAGGCTGGTGTAGCTTTGAGGTCTGATGAGCTTTTGGATAAGGAAGTTTTTGGCAGTAGTAGTAGCAGTGGGTGGCCTGTTCTTTGGTGGTTCAGAAATCTCTTTGATTCTTCTGTCAGAAGTCCACGCAGATGGTGGAGCTTGTCCATTTCTTCTGGAAGCTCAGTTGGGTGTGATGTTAGTGGTTAAGGGGTGGACCACTAGTTTCTTCTTTTGAAGGCTTTAGCGGTTCTGATTGTTGAAGTGAGAACGATTTCTTGGAGTCTGAATTGAGTGGAATCGCAAAAGTGACTTGCGATGGTTCGGAAGTTCTCTGAGTGATCTTTGTTTGGATTAAAGCATCTTTAGAGGATGTTTGAGTTATTGAAATGGTATTTTCTAGATATCTTCGAAGGAGTTGAGATTTTCATCCGCATTGAGAGATTGAGATCTGTTTCGACTTGATTCTTGGAGCCTTACCGGTGATTCAGCATTGTAGGAGATTCTTTGAGTGTGATCTGTTTAAGTTGGAAGGATTTATCGAATATGTTTCCTGGTTAAATTTTTGATGTGTGTTGTGACCGAATCGGATAGGTCATTGAGATTTATGGAATTTGATGAACAATATTCTGGGATAAGTTGATCAAGTTTATACTTGTGTTCATCAACAGCATTCTTAAATCAGAGTTGCGCAGTGGAAGCATGGTGACAGCTATTCCAGAATAGGAACACCCGATTCTTTGGGAATTTGAGTTTTGTCTTGGATCAGAGGATTTCTACAGGAATTCATTTTGGATCTGGAAGCTTAGATGTTTGTGCACCTTTCTGTTTCAGAATAGGAGTAGTAGGTTGGAAGACTTCTGATGTTTGTGTAATTGAGTTGTGAGGTGGATTTTGTTTGATCTAGAAGTTGAAGGCAGCCCAGGATCGACAGGAGAGATTTCTAGATATGAGTATTGGATCTTTTTGTTTTCTCTTAAGAGTTAAGTGTTTGTTCTACAAGATAGAAATTCCAGTTCAGATGGTTGGAATTTGTTTTGTTTTTCACGTATCTCTGAGGGAGTACGTGTATGGTTTATCACTGGTTTAAGAATCAGTAATTCTGTGACATTTGGGAGTTGATCAGGACTTGTCTATAGTCCTGTATTCTGTTTACATTTGTAGATCTAGATATACAGGGGCTCTAGATCTGAGTGGTGTAGCTAGTTTAGATTCTGTAGGGCGAGTGTCCCGGTGTTTGTACTTGGGAGACTCTAGGGAATCCTATCCAGAATTTTGTCTGGATAGATAGAATTGTTTGTTTGAATTGGTTGCTATGGTTGCTAGTATTTGGTTGATAGTATATGTTTGATTTTTTTTAAAATTCAAAATCTGTATGGGATTATTAAATTACCTTTGCTTTTAAATTTCGGGGATGAAATTCTTTTAAGGGAGAAGGAATGTGATGTCTCGAAAATTTAGGCAATAATTATTTAATAATTTCATTGATAATTATTTTAAATTGTGAAATATTTATTTCATAAATTAATTCAAACTGATATTTTCTTTTGAAAATTTATAATTATTTAGTTTGTTAATGATATTGTTTTCAAAATTAAAAATATTTAAATGATAAATTTATCTTTCTAAATTGATTTAAAAATATTTTATTTATAATGTATAAATGTTTATACATTGTAAATAGAGGATTTGGTTTTAATTTTCATTTATATTTAATAAAAGATATTTTCTTATTATTATATAAATGTATAATTGATTAAATTGATTTAAACTAATTTAAATTAGTATTGTAAACTTTTCTAAAGTTTGTTTTAAAGATCTATCTTATAATTTTCATAGAAAGTAAATAAGCATTTATTTTGTTTATAAAAATAAATATAGTTCAAATTCCATTTTATAATACTGGTTTATTTTGTTTTGTTTTATTTTATAATTGCTTTTCTTTTGAAATTTAGTTTATAAAGAATATTATTTTAGAAAAATAATTAAACAAGCTGTTGGGCGAATTTTCACCCAAAAGATCTCAAGACCAAGAAGCCGCAGTTTCACTCGGGCTCGCAAGCAACCTCTACTTCGTTCGACAGCCAAGAAGCTCAATACTAACCTAGAGGGCCTTCCAATATTCTCCATGAAGAAGCACGTTCGGCCCAAGCCCCTCACTCGGCCTTGACCCATTCGGCCTCCACTTCATTCGGCTCCACCTCATTCGGCTCCCTCATACCACCACTCCAACTCCACTGCCGGACCAACCTTGCCACCGAACCAAGCCTCGCCTCCACTGCCGGACCAACCTTGCCACCGAACCAAGCCTCGCCTCCACTGCCGGACCAACCTTGCCACCAAACCAAGCCTCGCCTCCACTGCCGGACCAACCTTGCCACCGAACCACCTACATAACCGGACCAAACGACCACCGGTCCACATTCATCGCTGGACCACGCCTACTACCGGACCAAGCTCCGTGCCGAATGAGCCCCGCCGAACCACACAGTTGCCAGTCCAGATCGCTTCAGCCCGGGCCCACCAGCAGTTATATACTTCCAAGACCCCTGCCCCTACCTCATTCTATAAATAGAGGGGCAGGGGTACAACAATGGCAGACAAGTTTGAGAGCTCAAGCAAGGAAGGAACTTTCAAACTACTTTCATACGCTTGTATACAAAACATTGTACTTGTAACCTGAAAGAAAGAAGATAATAACATATAAAGTGGACGTAGGCACATTCTGGCCGAACCACTATAAATCTGTGTGTCTTGACATTTCAGCCCCTGCTTTTTCCATATTTACATACTCATCTAAAATCATTGAAAATCACATATAATCAACTAAATAATACGACTTGGAGGTGTTTGTCCATTTTTTGTGCAAACATTTTTGGTGCTTTCATTGAGAGTAGAACTCAAGCTTCATTTTCTCCCACTCAACCTTCTTCCTAACAGCATCACTCGTTGCTTAGAAATCATGCCTTCCAAACAGAGAAGGGATGTTAATAAAGGAAAGAACATCGCAACTAGCAGCCTTCCAGATCCAGCAATCACAGATCAGCCCACTTCAACAGCAGTACCGGATGAAAATCAGGAAAATCCAACTGGTCCCGCAACGGAACAACCAATCACTAGGGCAGATCTGGACAGGGTTGTGGCTGAAGTAACTAACCGCTTCACATCCCAACAAGAAACTTTGGTGGATCAACTCATGTCACGCTTAAGGGATGCTGAAGAGTCCAACCGCAACACTGAATCATGGGGTGAATCCCAATCCGGAGGATCCCGGAGGCAACAAAGGTCTTCACTCTTCGAAGAAGCTATCAACAGGAACAACAATGATAGGGGCCGCGCCCGGACTCAGCCCGAATTCCGACTCGAGGAAGCCCTTGGAACCGAACCTAGCGGGGGAGGCACCAGGCGAGGGTCGGATGTAGCTGAGCCAGTCATGCCACCTAATCATAGAAACCCCGCTGAACGGAGCCGAGCTAGAACCCAGCCCGAAGTTGACCCCATGGATGTGCTCGAGACAGAACCCCACAGGGGAAGATCAAGACAGGGGGCAACTGTAGCTGGTCCTAGCATGCGTCCAGGCAGCCAAAGACAACCACTGGATAATGCTAGAAGTGATAGACTGTACCATCCCTACAGGTCATCTGGACGAGATAGATCCCGCAGGGAAGAACCAAGCTCATTCTTGTCCGCTCCAAGATCTGACGAACGAATGGCACAATTATTGAAAGAATGTGTACAACGGGAGCAAAGGGACCGAGGAATAGGCGCTAGGGTCACCAGCCCCTTTACCCGAAATATCGAAACTGCCATTACTCCCCGGGAATGGAAAATGCCAACCATGGAGCCTTACAAAGGAACTTCCGACCCCATCGTACATTTACAGAGATACACCCAGCATATGCTCATGAGTGGAGCAACAAAAGGAGTATTATGCAAGTGCTTTCCGCTGTTCCTAGCAGATCTAGCTACCTCCTGGTTCTGCCATCTACCCCAAGGATCCATCAACTCATGGGAGACGTTGAAAGAAAGGTTTATCAGCCAGTTCCGCATCCATGTGGAACAGCCCAAGGACGCTTATTCTCTATCCAATGTCAAACAAAAATCCGGAGAGACGCTACAACAATATCTAACCCGGTTCAACGCCGCAGCGGCTGCAGTTCAAGATGCCGAGAAAAACTCACTCTAATGGCCCTCTGTAGTGGTGTACATCCAGACACCAAGTTTGCCAGAAGGTTAACTAAGGAAAAACCAGCTACCTTGCCTGATTTCTTCCATGAAGCTGGAAAGTATATGAGACTTGAAGACGCTGTTACAGAAAGGCAATCAGGACAACAAGGTAAGACAGTTCAGGACAAGGTTCCCGCTGCAGCTAAGGACGCTCGAAGAAATGAATCTAGAGACAATGCTGGGGGCAGAAAGGTTGAAAAGCGCCAATATCGACCAGGGCCAAGATTTGACTCCTACACTCCTTTGAATGAAACAGTCGAAAACATCTACCTAGCCACTCAGGGCGAACTCGGATACAAGCGCCCCCCGCACAAGAAAGAATCAGATAACGCACTCAAGTCCGGAAAGTTCTGTCGCTTCCACGAATCCCACGGACATGACACCAATGAATGCCACCATCTTCGGGACTTGATCGAAGAACACATTAGAAGAAGAAGACTGGAACGTTATGTGAAAGGTCAGAACAGGGCTCCAACTCCTGCCAATGAGAACTCAAAGCAACCCCTCCCAGAAGTAGGCGGAGGGAATCGCAACAATCACAACACCAGTGGCTCTAGTCAAGAGAAGATAGTGGTCCTTACCATCTCAGGAGGACCTCACATCGCCGACAGAAGTTGGGCAGAGATGGAAAGGTACGGCAAGTCGCTTAGAAATGCCGAAGGATATGTTAACTCCATTACGGAGGAACGCCACCCGAAACGAAAAGAAAACGATGACATTGTATTCAGTAGGCGTGATTTGGAACGAAGACAGTACCCACATATGGATCCCATGGTCATCTCTGCCTGGTTCGGTCCAGCTAAAATTTTTCGGATTCTAATAGACACGGGAAGCTCCGTAAATATCCTGTTCAAACATGCTTTCGACAAAATGAAGTTGTCAATGAAGGATGTATCCCCCTGTGACAAACCACTGCACGGTTTCACTGGAGATGCAAAAATGCCCCTCGGGCAACTTGACCTCTTCGTCGAAATAGGAAGTCATCCTCGCTCCGTTGTGCGAAAACAAACGTTCGTACTAATAGAAAACCACTCGGCTTACAACGCTTTCTTGGGAAGACCAGCCTTGTCTGACTTCCAGATTGTATTAGCCCCCTGGTGCCTGGAAATGAAATTTCCAACAGACAACGGAGTGGGAGAAGTAGAAGGAGATCAAGATGTTGCCCGAGACTGCTACGTAACTGAACTTCGCAATAACCGCAGAAAGAATAAAGGAAAAGATGCAGAGACCACTCTCTGCATGAAAAGCTTGGAGGCATAGCAACTAAAGAAAGCCCCTCCTCTTCGATACACAAGCGATCCCTTCAATGAACTAGACCCCAGGGATAAAGAGGAGGAGGCTACCGCCGAGCCTGCAGAGGCTATGGAATTCGTATCGGTAGATAAGCATGATTCAAGTAGACTATTAAAAATCGGATCTCAGCTGAAAACGGAATTGAAGGATCAACTCATTGACTTTCTCCGCCACAACTTAGATGTATTTGCGTGGACCCATGCCGATATGACAGGAATCTCCCCAGACATAGCATGCCACATGTTGAACATCGATCCCACCAAGGTACCAGTAAAGCAGAAAAAGAGGAGCATGGGGGCAGAGCGATCAGCAGCCCTTGATGAGGAAGTAAAAAATCTACTTGCTAATGGCTTCATACGGGAAGCCATCTACCCAGAATGGATCGCTAACCCAGTGCTAGTAAAAAAGGCCAATGGAAAGTGGCGAACATGTATTGACTTCTCCAATCTGAATGACGCTTGCCCGAAAGACTGCTTCCCACTTCCCCGAATTGACCAACTCGTAGACAGCACAGCTGGGCACGAACTCCTATCTTTTATGGACGCATACTCCGGATATAACCAGATCCCCATGCACGCTGCCGATCAGGACCACACTAGCTTCATCACCGACCGCGGATTATATTGTTACAAAGTCATGCCTTTTGGACTCAAAAATGCTGGAGCTACCTATCAACGCCTCGTCAACAAAATGTTCACAGAACTGATAGGACGAACTATGGAAGTATATGTGGATGACATGTTGGTAAAGTCCAGGAAAGCCAACGACCATGTAAGCCATCTGGACGATATGTTTCAAGTACTTCGCCGATATGGAATGAAGCTGAATCCTCTAAAGTGCTCCTTCGGAGTATCATCGGGAAAATTCTTAGGATTCATCGTCCACGCCAGAGGAATCGAAGCAAACCCTGAACAAATCCGGGCTTTAAAAGAAATAAGGATACCATCCACTCGAAAAGAAATGCAGAGCCTAAACGGAAAGGTGGCCGCCCTAAGCAGATTCATTTCCAAGGCAACTGACAAGTGTGTCCCTTTCTTCGAAGCACTCAAGAAAGACAAAGGGAGGTTCGAGTGGACCGACGAATGCTTAAGAGCCTTCCTCAACCTAATCGAACACCTTCAGAGACCACCAGTACTCTCAACTCCAAATGAAGGTGAAGTGTTATACCTATACCTCGCTGTATCATCTCATGCTCTAAGCGCCGCCTTGGTAAGAGAAGAAGACCGCACACAACGCCCGGTTTACTTTGTAAGTAAGAGATTTACAGGGGCAGAAGCCAGATATCCTAAACTTGAGAAATTAGCATATTGTTTATTGATCGCGTCACGAAAACTGCGACACTACTTCCAGTCTCACTCCATCAGGGTTCTAACCGATCAACCACTAAGACAAGTGCTCCATCGTCCTGACACTTCTGGGCGACTCCTCAAATGGTGCATCGAACTAAGTCATTATGATATCACCTACCATCCTCGCACCGCTATCAAAGGACAGGCCATGGCTGATTTCATTGCCGAATTCACTACCAACGAAGGCAAGGAACAATCCGAAGTAGCAAAAAACATCAAGTGGAACCTCTTTGTAGACGGAGCATCGAACGAACAAGGCTCGGGGGCAGGTATTGTGATCATCACCCCCAGGGGAAGAAAGTTGTACTATGCATTAAGATTGGAGTTCACGGCCACTAACAACGATGCTGAATATGAAGCAGTAATAGCGGGATTGGAACTGGCCCTAGAAATTGGAATCAATTCCTTATGTATTCATAGTGATTCTCAGCTTATCGTAAACCAGGTACTAGGAGAATTCCAGACTCGAGGAGAACGACTCACAGCATACCTAAAGAAAACCAGACTGCTGCTCGATCGATTGGACCATTATCTAATCAAACACATTCCTCGAGAAGAAAACCAAGAGGCATATGAACTTGCAAATCAAGCTAGTATGAAGAACAGCACCATTTCCGGAGCACTAGCAATCTCAAGGCAGCTAGCCCCAAGTTTCGAACAAGTGAATCTGATAACAGCAATCGAAGAAGGAACCTGGATGACTCCTATCCGGAAATATTTGCAAGATGGCATACTACCCGACAGGCGTGACGAAGCCAAGAAGATCTTGAGGAAAGTTCCCCACTACACAATACAAGAAGGCATCCTCTACCGGCGTGGCTTCTCTAGCCCCTTATTAAGATGCGTCGCCGGAAGGGAAGCCAAGGAGATATTAACAAACATCCATCAGGGAGGATGCGGAGATCACACTGGAGGACAGACTTTGGCAAGAAAGATACTCCGATATGGATATTACTGGCCCACACTAAACAAAGATGCCCTAGACTTCGTTAAGAAATGCGACAGATGTCAGAAGTTCGCCAAGATTCCTCGACTGCCCACAAACGAAATTACTCAAATGACTAGCCCTTGGCCCTTTGCTGTATGGGGAATTGACTTAATTGGCGAACTGCCAACGGGCCGAGGCGGAGCCAGATATGCTATAGTGGCAGTCGATTATTTCACCAAATGGGTGGAAGCGGAACCTTTAAATAAAATATCTTCAGCAAAAGTTATCAACTTCTTGATCAAAAACATTCTGTGCAGGTATGGAGTCCCACTCAAGATCGTATCCGATAACGGACTCCAGTTTGACAGCGAAGAATTTGCCGACTGGTGCCAAGAGCATGGGATTCATAAAAGCTTCTCATCAGTAGCTTACCCTCAGGCAAACGGACAAGTTGAAGCTGTCAACAAAATTCTCAAAACCCTAATCAAGAAGAAACTTGAAAAGTCAAAAGGCGCTTGGGTGGACGAACTTCCTACGGCACTATGGGCATACCGCACATCTTTCAGAACATCAACGGGACATACTCCTTTCTCTTTGGCATATGGATCGGAGGCAATGCTCCCAGTTGAGACTATTGTGCCTTCCCACCGTAGGATCCACTACAACCCGGAGGAAAACGAAGAACTCCTCCTCATGTCTTTGGATCTGATCGAGGAAAGGAGAAACGATGCAACACTCAAAGCAGCAGCTCACAAACAAAAAGTGGCAGCACAATACAATTCCAAAGTCAAGCATCGCAGCTTACAAGAAGGAGATCTTGTCCTCAGGCGAATCTTTCCGCGCCCTGGGGCACTGGACCCCAACTGGGACGGACCATATGTAATTCATAAAGATCTCCACAACGGAGCTTACATTTTGTCAACAGTGGACGGAGAGGTGTTCCAGAGGGCATGGAACATCCGACACCTCCGCCGATACTTTTCTTAACTTGTACTTCCCATATGAAGTGAATTAACAAAGAGAATCAGTGGACGTAGGCATTTCCGTGCCGAACCACTTTAAAAAATCTTGTCTCTTTTTAACTTGTTCCTTTATGTCTTGGCTGCTCGTTAAGTTTTATCCCTTTCTGTTGAACAAAATCCTATGGCATCTCCACTCAAGACGCACCACGGCCTCATCTGGACTAGGCCTAACAGGTACGCTACGATTCTATGCACTCGCCAATGAGACACTTTTGCTCCAGCATCCCTCTGCTGCGGGTTAACTCATTGCGCGCCTGCCCTCAAAGCCAACTGTAATGAGCCGATTATAAGTCATCATAAAGGCCGACTATAGCCGATGGCAGCTCATTACGGCGTTCGGCTCGCCGGCAACTGTGAACCTACTTTAAGCCCCAACATAAGGTGTGGCCAGCCAGGGGTAGTTCACGGCCAACGGCACCCACGCTAGCCGGCCACGGTAAATCGAATAATACCCACGATTACGGACCATAATGGTTCGGGTAGTTACCGTGCGCGATCTCGGCTCCGATGTGTCTTAAGTGCGGCTGTGGTAAAAAAGAAAACTCCCCGCGGAGGCGTAAGATGGGTGACAAATGTCTCCAAGACCCACAGCTAGGGAAAGTGACTACAAAACCCGTTTGCCACGAACTTAAGCACATCGACGGCCTTCCGTGACTGGAAGTTTTACTTTTACTATATTTCCATTCCATTTAAATATTTTTCTCCTATCCTGTATAACAAACTCTAAAGTACAGGAAACCGAATAGGAAGCATTCACTCATGAGGCTCTAAGCCTGCGTACTGGGTGGCAGGGCGCTCAGCTATACCCGTGAACAGTTACACAAGACACTCAAAGCTACCGCCTGCGAATAAAACATAAAGGGCGGTACTCTCTTCTCTTGTACATAAATGCGTAACTATAGCTTATTCATACACTGACATTGCAAAACTTGAAATTATATTTCAAGCAAAAACTTAACATCAAACACAACTAGAATCACAGGCATATACATAATTATACTTCTCACACGGCACATAAAGATAGCAACAACATTTAAACATGACAAAATCAGCTTATATTATAAGATCACACGAAGTTATTCTTTGCAAATAATTTTATTACAGTTGCATATCAAAGACTAACATAAACAGTGATAAAAAAGAAACAAAAAGATGGCAGATGCATCCACACTCCATCACCAACTCCCCCAGTCTACTTAGCCGCAGGATCAGAGCCCCCAGCATGTGGATCAGAAGTCCCGCCTGTCCAATTCGGAAGAGGAATTCATTAAACGAACAACCAAGTTATGGAAACACGGGAAGAAAAGAAAGGGAGGAAGAATAACTCACCAGCATCCGCCGCTTGATCCTCATCATCCAACTGCACGCCCGCTTCCTCTGCAGCAAGCAGCTGCATCCCCTCTTTCACCGTCGCTTGCTCCTCCTTTGAGAACTGAGCAGTAACCGCATTCAAGTTGAAAGCCTCTCCGCCTTCCTTACCCGCGTTCACCCTGGCCTCCTCTAAAGCCTGGAGATACACCTTGGCCATGACCCGAGGGTAATCGTCCATCCAAGACAAGCCGCCCTCCTTCCAAGTGTGGAAGTACATATCCTGCAGCATCTCATCCATCATCCCCTCGTTTTCCTCAAACTCCCTCACCCGGGCCTCGGAAGCTTGCAACTTGGCGACGGCGACGTCCCTCTCTGATTGGTATCTCAAGCAGTCAGCCTGGAGTGACCTCCTCATTTCCTCCTCCTTCAACTTGAGGGACCTCCTCATCTCCTCCATCTCCTCCTTCAACTCGGCCTGAGCCATCTCCGCAGCCTCGAGCCTCCCTGACAACTCCTCTACCCGCTCGAGATCCGCATTTCGAACCTCATCCACCGTTGTGATAGCTATGTTAATCCGTTCCCTGCAAGCGACCTCCATCTTCCGTAATTCCGCCCTACTGGCCTTCTCCATGGTCTCTTTCAGCCGCTTGGAGGCTTCCTCATGCTGGGAAATCTGGATGGCTTGGTCGGCGAGCTGCTTGGCCTGATCGGCAACCTTTAACCTCAACCGAATGTTAGCACTCCCGATCTCTTCCCCGGCCTTGACCAACTTAGCATGATGTTCCATTAACTTCTTGGTCTCTGCGGCCACCCGGTCGATATTAGCCTTGGCCTCATCCCCCATGGTGACTACCCGTGTAGTAAGTAAATCAAGATCTAAAGATTTGGCCTCGTCCAGCACTCTTACCATGGGGTTGCGGGGAAGGAGGTGCTCGCCCGTGGTCTCATCGAATGAAATGTCCTGAAAGCTTGGGTCTAAATCAGGATGACCGGCAAAAGGGTAACGAGGCACGGGGCGAGGCACATCGGGACGCCTTATACGAATGACAGTAGGACTCTTGGAAGGAGGAGGAGGGGGTCCGGGCTCCGTGCTCTCCTCCGTAGTATCACGAGGAGGCTGAATAGGAGGCTGCGAACCAGGGGACGACTCAAATAAGGAACGACTCCGCTTCCTTTTCTGAATGCCCTCTTCGATGACCCCAAGAAGAGGGCGGTAACTGACTACATCCCCAGTGCGATCAGTAGAAGGTTTCGCGGAAGCTCTCCTCGACTTAAATTGTTCAAGGCGGTGTCGAACATCCGACGTTTTAACTGCCTGGCCTGCCCCTGGAATAAAGAACAAGTGTTACGAACATACAATAATCCACGATTCAAAAAATGTGCTAAGTTAAAAAGAAAGAAAAGTGGGAAGACACATCTATTATACAAACCCGGCGGAGGAGTGGGATACTGCAATAAGTCCTGGATCTCACCCCAGGACGGAAGTGAACCGTAAAAAATTTCTTAAGTCCCTATCGAAAATGGAATCGGCAGAAGACAAAAGTTCACCTTGCATCGCCGGAATTACCCTAGCTGAGGAACCCTTAGAGGATGGGTCAGTGCCAGCCACAGCTTTGCCGGTTTCCTTTGCCTTCTCCGTTCCCTTCTCCGTTTCCGACTCTCCCTCCGACTCCCCGAAGGCCCGACGGAGAGCCTCATCCAGTTCGAGGTCTTGTTCAGAGGTTAGAGCAGCAACACCACTACCACCTTGACCGTCGCCATCTCCTCCACCCTCCGACCCTTCTCCAACTTCGCCTCCTTCCTCCTCTTCTACACCTTCCTCCTCCGGGACAGTCGGGCAAGTACTTGGAGAAGGGCCATCAGACTTCTTCAGTTTCTTCCCCCCGACCACGGGACGCTCTGCGAAAGGCTCCCTCTTACCGCTCTTTACCGTAGCCCCCTCCTTAGCTTTAGCAGCCCTCTCCTCAGCCGTATCCCTTTGCTTAACCACGGACTGGCGCGGTAAGATCAAATTATACTCCAAGAGGGTTGCGTTCCTGATCAAGAAAGAGGCCGACCGGTCCCGTGCCGGAATAGCCTTTAGTTCAGCAGCCATTCGCACTAAGGAATCGTCCTCCACGACTGCAATACCACCTCTCGCTAGCCAGAAATAGAAGCATGTCAGAAAAAACACTACAGTCAAAACACATGAAAAATATAAATGAAATCAATCTTACAGCCGGAAGTGAAAAGGCGGAAAGAAACAGCATCGTCCTTGACGAAGAACCACTCTTTCTTGAACATGGTGAACTTGGAATACAAGTCCAGGACTGGTTTGAAGGGCACGGCCGCTTCCAGGCTAATATACGGAGACCCCTTCTTATAGCCTCTCAGGTTGTACAAATATCGAATTTCTCGGTTAGAAGGAGGACGCCCGTACCTCCTCTGGAAGATAACAAAGAGGCTCACCAGGATGGCGTAAGAGTTAGGCTGAAGCTGGAAGGGAGCCACCTTCAAATATGTGGTGAAGCTTACTATCCAAGCGTTGATAGGGGATAGCGCCGCACATGCAATGGTATCTGCTAAAAGCGAAGTAGCCCTCGGGAGGATTATATGGCATCATTCCATCTCCCGGCAGCAGCATAAGGGCCCTATCTATCCCGAAGGAACGGGATATGACGTCAAGTTGCTCCTCCTTTAGGGAGCTAGGAAAGCAATCCGGGGGAGAGATCAAAAGTTCCTGTGGACCATATCCGTCCACTAGAGACCTCGGAATAGGTCGGTGTTGCCCGGATCCTGGTTGGACTGGGGGCAAGGAAGAAGAAGGCTCTCCTATGCCTCTAGACTTCTTTCTGTCCGATCGTGTTTCCGCTTTGCGAGACATTTTCTGCAGCACAAGAAAGACTTGAGGTTAGAATAAGAAGTATAGAAACATAAACAAGCAAATATATAAGGTTCATTCGGCATAAGAAGCATATGGTCATTCGGCACTATGCTCATTCGGCATGGGGCGTGAAGTTCATTCGGCACTATGCTCATTCGGCATGGGGCGTGAAGTTCATTCGGCACTAAGACCATAAGTTCATTCGGCAAACAAGACCATCCGGTGACAAGAGTTCATTCGGCAGAAAGTATTTATACCTGATTCGGTATAAGCTGGTTCGGCAAAGAACTTGGTTCGGCAGGACAGCTGATTCGGCTCTCTGGTTCGGTAAGGGAAAGCCAAGGGGGTACGGCCTCTATATATAAGCGAGCTCAGGGCCGCCGAACCAGATGGTTCGGCCTACCGGATGGTAGTACCGGACCAATAACTAATATACCGGACCATAGATACCGAATGAAACCAACAACAACTGAGTGAACTCTCTCCCTCTCTACCAACAACCACACGTGGACTAGAGGCACGCAGGCTCCTCACTCAGATAAGTACCGAACTCCAGAACTAGCTAATAAAATAAGGATTATGATAACAATGAATAAGTCATAAAACTCTCACTAACATGGATTAATCGTTTACACGCGGGCACGACCACAAATGGTCCATAGGCACGCTCTGAATGGTTATTAACCCTATCGTCACGGGAATTTACACTTTGACACGCCTTTTTAAACTCATATGTGAAACGGATACTTGATTCTGATAGTTATGAAATGGCTAGGCTACTTACACATGTACGGGGTTGCGAACGATCCCTAGGCATGCTCTGAGCTGGCAATAAACCATCTTCACAAACGATCCAGGGACCCACTCTGACATAAACCGGGCATCGACGATGCCAAGCCCCTTCGCGGCTCACTCTCTCGTCCTGAACGGCACAGTTCACTTCATCTCGAATATTTCGATCATGAACGATCGTTATTTGAAATCACGCTAAAACTGTAAATTCCTTTGCAGGACATTAACAGAATACGAACGTCCAATCGCCGGCGTTACAAAGCCAATCTTCCTGCCACAGGGAAAACAAAGCGCGACACATGCAAGCACGTGCCCCACTTTGGGGGGCAAATGTTGGGCGAATTTTCACCCAGAAGATCTCAAGACCAAGAAGCCGCAGTTTCACTCGGGCTCGCAAGCAACCTCTACTTCGTTCGACAGCCAAGAAGCTCAATACTAACCTAGAGGGCCTTCCAATATTCTCCATGAAGAAGCTCGTTCGGCCCAAGCCCCTCACTCGGCCTTGACCCATTCGGCCTCCACTTCATTCGGCTCCACCTCATTCGGCTCCCTCATACCACCACTCGAACTCCACTGCCGGACCAACCTTGCCACCGAACCAAGCCTCGCCTCCACTGCCGGACCAACCTTGCCACCGAACCAAGCCTCGCCTCCACTGCCGGACCAACCTTGCCACCGAACCACCTACATAACCGGACCAAACGACCACCGGTCCACATTCATCGTCGGACCACGCCTACTACCGGACCAAGCTCCGTGCCGAATGAGCCCCGCCGAACCACACAGTTGCCAGTCCAGATCGCTTCAGCCCGGGCCCACCAGCAGTTATATACTTCCAAGACCCCTGCCCCCTACCTCATTCTATAAATAGAGGGGCAGGGGTACAACAATGGCAGACAAGTTTGAGAGCTCAAGCAAGGAAGGAACTTTCAAACTACTTTCATACGCTTGTATACAAAACATTGTACTTGTAACCTGAAAGAAAGAAGATAATAACATATATAGTGGACGTAGGCACATTCTGGCCGAACCACTATAAATCTGTGTGTCTTGACATTTCAGCCCCTGCTTTTTCCATATTTACATACTCATCTAAAATCATTGAAAATCACATATAATCAACTAAATAATACGACTTGGAGGTGTTTGTCCATTTTTTGTGCAAACACAAGCATTTAAAATGTATAGTTTTATAAAGAAGTGTATATGTATGTATTTAAAAGCTAATGTTAATAAAATATTTGAAAATATGCTTAAATAAATTTGAAATGGCTTAAGATAATTCAAATACATATATAAATTTAAGAATTCTCTTTTAAATATTGAAATATGTATATGTGTTAAAATCTTAAAACTTAAAGAGACACTTGTAATCACCTAACAAATCAATACAACAAGTGTCAGGCAAATTCAATTTTGAATTTTAATTATATTGACAATAAAACATAGCTTAAGCATTTTGTTAAAAACATCCTCTTCAAAATTGAAAACCTGAATCATATTTTAGTAAATCAAAACCCCTCATAAAAAAGCATGTTAAAATATGCAAATAACCAATCAAATCGAGAAAACCAATCTTCAAACTTCAATCAAGTCGGCATACTATATTTCAACAATTTCATATCTATAAGTTAAAATCTGCAAATCTGAGCAATAAGAAGGGTCTGCATGCATTATCATCTGCAAGCATCTTCAACATGTTAAGCAACTTCAACTTCAAAATACAAGCCAGGATCAACATGCATTTCAATATGCATTTCTGGAAAATGGAATCTGCCTAAGCTTATGCTCTACATCAAATTGTTTTCTCCATTCTTCAAATTTTAATAAGGTGAGTAAACTTCTTGTTTTAAACACAGATTCTTCCTTTAAATTAAATGCTTATGTGATATACTAAAACTCAAGTTCAACAAAACTGTCATGTAAAAATCAAATTAAACTGCTATGATTTGAAACTGCAGCACCTTCATTTTTGATAAATAACTTCACCATTGAAAATTGTTTTAAATAATTTGTGCATGTGTCTGATAAAAGTAAGCTTGTTGGATTGGTCTTGTGTTGTGATGATGTTTTGTGTATACATATGTAAATATGTATATGTGTGTAGCTGATGAATCTGCATACCTGTTTGTCTTATTTTTATATTTTTTTACTAAGATTTTAAAAAGAGAAAACCTTTATCTCTGAGTATAGTTCTCTGTTAGGATTGATAAGTAAAAAATATTTGTTTGTTTATTATAAATTCAAGTTTAAAATTATATTCAAGGTAAATAAATTCTGTGTCTCTGTTATAAGAAATACAGTACTGGTTTTTTTTTTGAACAAAAAGTCAACATCATAAACTATTTAAAACAAGATTTTAACATGAATATATGTTAGAAATCAGAAAGTATAAACAAGTTACATTTTTTAGTTGACTGTGTAGGTTGGCATTTCTGTTTCAAAACAGAAATAGGAAAATTTGAAATTTGTCTGTAGGCTAGTGTATTTGGAGGTTAAGGTGCCTACTGTAGTGGAGTTTTTATGTAAGTATGTAGGGGAAATTGTCAGTAGTTTATGACAGTGGAGGTGGTGATATGAATTGAGTGCTCCAGGTTTTCAAAACCACTGTTTTAAGTATTGCACTATTGAAGTTGTGAAGGTCTCTACCTTCTCTCTATTGCATCGAGTAGGAGGGGAATTTGGGATGTTGTAGAGGTGTTGTAGATGAGTCATTAGCCGGAGTTGTAAGTGGTCTGGTGATCGGTGATGGGATTGCAAGATGATGACAGGTTTGGGTAGTTGAAGTCTGGAGAATTTCTGTAGTGCATGGTTTCTACTCGAAGTAATTATCAGGGTTTTGTGCTTCTGACTCGAAGAAGAAGATAGATGGACACGAAGTAAAATTATGGGGTACTCGGGTAATCATGATTGCAGAGTAAACCAGAGAGTTTACAGTTTTTTTAAATTTTTTAATGGAATTCAAATTCTAGTGCAGGGTTAGATTTAAGTGAAAGTTAAAACTGAATTCAAATAGAGTTTGAAATTCAAGTTTTTTTTAAAAATGAAATAAATTAAATTTGAAAAAGTTTTAAATTTGGCTTTAAATCAATATTAAAAATAGTTGCAGGTTTTAGAATCTGTAGTTTTGCAGTTTTTTATAAATGTTGATTGAGATTCAAAATCTAGTGCAGATTTTTGATTCAAGTATAAATTGGAACTGAATTCAAATGAATTTTGAGTTTAAGGTTTAAAAAAATGAAACTTTTAATTTAAACAAGTTTAAATTCTGTTTAAATCAATATTTTAAAAACAGTTTCAGGTTTTAAACCTGAAAGTTGTTTTGCAGTTTTTAAAATGATTGAATGAAATTCAATTTAGTGCAGGAATTGATTCAAGTGTAACTTGAATCTGAATTCAAATGTAATTTTGAATTAAAAGTTTTAAAAAATGATAATCTTAAATTTAAACAAGATTTAAATCTAGTGTTAAATCAAGAATTAAAACAGTTTACAGGTTGCCCTTAAAACCAGATTTTTGATTCAGTCAGGTTTTTGTAAGTTTTAATTTTTGAACATATTTAAATGTTATAAGCAAGTTTTAAATGTGTTTTGAAATCAAGTTAAAAACAGTTTTCAAATTTATTTTGAAAACCAGTTTGGATTTCAAACAATTTATAAATTTAAAGAAAAAAAATGATGAACATATTCAAATGTTTTAAAGATAGATTTGAAAATATATAAAAAATTGATTTCAAGTGAGTTTTAAAACTTGAAAGAAATTTGTTTTCTTTAGTATTTGGATTAAAATATGAAGTGTTTATTTTAAATTTGGAAATTTAAAAAATCAATTATTTTCAATGCTTAATTTATTTTAATCAAGTAAATTATGTAAATCTTTCTTTTATTCTTAAGTAATGAACGTTGTTTAAACATTCATTTCTATTTTAAGGTTTATAATTATTTTTGGAATTAATGTTTAAACAATTAAACATTTGAATCTTTAAATAAATTGGAATTTGAATTTAATTTTTAGAAATGTATTGTTTTAATACATTTTGAATTTAAATGAGTCATTTGATAAGTAATCTAAATTATTTTGAAAATATTTAAAATAATTAAGGATTTTACTAAATTATTTGATTTTTAAATAATGATTTAGATTAATATTAAGTAGAAAGGATTTATTGATATTCAATCTAACTCAAATTTTCTTAAGTATGTAATTATGGAAATGTTGTTAACTAAAAATTGGTGATAATTACTAAGGATAATTTAGTAATATAATTAATTCTGGTAATTAACTGGATCAATTAATTGAATATAATTAATTGTTAAAGTAATTAAGTATTTAATTATTTATTGTAATTAATTTTAATATTGTGATTTAATTAAGTTAATTAATTAAGTTTTGTTAATTTAAATAAATCATTTGATGATTTAAGTGTAATTACTTAATGTAATTAATGGAGCAGGATTACTTAGAGAAGTAATAATTATAATTACTGGAATGTAATTAGTAATTTGGATAATTACTTTTGTAATTAATTAAGGAATTAATTAATGATTGATTATTTGTTAATTAATTCATATATGAGTAATTAAAGATAGTTAATTACTTAATTTAATATTAATCAAGGTGATTAATAATTAGGTTAATTTCTAAATGTAAATAAATTTTAATTCATTTAAATATTAAAGATCATTAATTATAATAATTAATGATGTAATTAAGGATTGTTTAATTAAGTAATAATTAATTAAATAAGTGATTAATTAATTGTAATTAATTAAGGATAAAATTAATTAATTATAATTAATTAATGAATGAGTAATTAAATGTTAATTACTTATGATTAAGGTTAATTAAATTTATGAAATTAATTAACTAAAGGCTAATTACTCATTGTAATTAGTGAATGATTAATCAAGGTTGTTTAATCAAGTTAAATACTTAGTGATTAATTAATTAACTGGGTTAATTAATTAATGGATGTTAAGCAGGATTTAAATGAGTAATTAATTTAATTTAATTTAAATTATTTACAGACGGTTGTAATTAATTTAATTCATTTTAAATTAATTATAGTTAATGGTTGATAAATCATTGCTTGTGGATGTTATTGATTGAATGTTGTGATCTCAGTAATGAGATGAGCCGTATCTATATGATATGAATTCTTGGTTTAGGTATGATGGTTTGTGATGGATTATTTGGTTGAGATGATTATCTGTTTATGGATGATATAGATTATCTGCTATGTTACGAATGTGATTATCTATTGTGATATATAGTTTATCTATCTTTGTGAATTAGATAATAATGAAATAAGTTATTTGTTAAAACCCTTAAGTACAACTTGGACATTAAAATGGTGTTTGGTTTCGGTGAGATCGGGATCGGGTTTCCATATTTGGATATCCGAAAACCACATCGATTCCATTTAAACGTTAGGTCATTAATCCAAGTGGAGCAAGTGAAGACTCGAGGTGTATGGGCTATACGTCAGTATAACTCTGTGGGTGATTCTATAATGAGTTTGACGGAATAGTACTTATAGGTTCGAGATGGTGATTTAGAGTGCAAGGGTTATCGTCGTTAACTCTGAGGGTGATTCCAGTACGAGTGTAACGAGGTAATGCCTTCGGTTTCGTTCGAACCCGGCACGAACTTTTATGGATTGAATGCTTTCAGAACATCGTCAGGTGGACGATGAGCATTCTAAGATTTGATATGTTCTATAAAGGTAATCGTAACCTCAAGCCTCATCAACTGGGAATGGCTAAAACAGGGGAGGTGCAGCAAGGCTTCGTGGGTAGCACCCACTTGAGAGCAAGATTTTCCCCTGTCTAGAGGCCCCTTTTTATTCGGCTTAGTGGGCATTTGTTAGCGCGCGCCAACTACGGGGTTGTCTTGTTCGGAACTACTCAATAAGGAATGGGTCCGGCCTTGTGTAGCAGGGGATTGGGAGTAATCCTCGGTACGTTGATCTAGGCCACGTACTGTGACGGGCGGTGCCCCAGTAGCCCTGCCATTGATGGAATCCATAATCCAATAAGTGCCTGTACTGTTTTGATTGTGCCCAACTATGTTGGAACGTGAGATGTAAGCATTCCAGCTATTTCTGTATTTTATTTTGAAACCCTAGACACTATTATAATATCACTGGATTTCCTATCAAATGTTTTGGTTAGCATAAGGTAAAAACTTTTACATGTTTATGTATGGGAAGTCTTACGTGATACCTTTTGTTTTTCAAGGATTTTCTAAAGTTAAGCAACTTTTATCCCCGTTTACTCACACCAGACCCCTGTCTGACCTGAGTGTTATTTTTTGTTTATTAAACTCTTGGGTACTCATTTACGTATGTGTAGTCAAGTGTTTCAGGATTGCTTTGACGAGTTCAGGAGAAGATAATGGAGCAGGAGGCTTCAGCGTGTAGATATATCTAGTGGTTCTGTTGTGTTTGAGTTGAGTCTGTTTCTCTGATATACTTGGATTGTAATTGCCAGACAGATGTTTATAACTGTCTATTTTGTGTTGTATTAGCTGTTTGACTCTGATGTATATGATACTAGGTAAAGTTTTATGTGATATATTATAAATTATTCGATTCCGCTGTGAGATTCTGATGTTGTCTGTTCTTTCTTTCCTTTCTTTTCTCTTTTCTATCCCTTTCTTTCTTCTTAACGATGCAACTTTCTGGAGTGTGGAAGTTGGGTCGTTACAACACGAGCCTCCTTATGCTTGCGACCCTTAGATCACCCTGCTTGCTTGAAAACGAGCATCAGCTCATCGCATTTTCTCCTAATTCTTCTTCCATGGGTACGAGCTGCTGCTCCTCCCCTTTTCTCGAGCTCGAGCAGAGGTCGCGATGTCGCGCCCCCCTCTTTTTTTTTCTCATTGCGAACTGGATTTGGGTTTTCGAGAGGAAGAGAGGGCTCAACGATTTCAAATTGATTTCGAACTGGGAAAGATGGGTTAGGCTACGATTTCATGAAGATGTTGGCGACCATTGTTTGCTTTAGAATGATAGTTTTTTTTGAACGAGAATCGTTTTCTTTTGTTATTATTTTCTTCTCTGAACAAGCTAAGAAATTTTTTTCAACGCGTGTTCAAACATTTTCCAAGTGTTGGAGAATCGAAGTAACATGTCACTTGCCTTAAGAAAACAATATTATATGAATATTGTATATATTATTTTCAAATTTAAGTTTTAAATCCAAATCACTTCGATCTCCGTGACTAAAATTTTGGATCTTCAATCGAAGCATGCCGCCAGGCGTTTATAATGTTAAACCCCAATTTCGAATGCAATGGAAAAGGTTCCGAGTCCAAATTCGATCGTGTGGAGAAGATAGCTTTTTAAACCCAGCTATTAAATTCAATTTCGATATAAATTTCAACGCATTTGCTTATTGTACGATCACACGACAAATCCGAATGCTACAGAAATTGAAATCCGATAATAATACAATATTACAGATCCAATGAAACTGGTTTCGTCGAATTCCGAGACTGTGCCTCGAAAGGCTATTTTTAAATAATGATTTAAACAATATAATTTCAAAACTGAACAAACACTTTTAAATTCAACTTTTAAAAGTTCTATTACCTTCAGTATCATCAATATAAATTTTCTAAGCCTTTGAAATATTTTTAATCAGTTTAAAAATCAAGGTTCAACATTTTACCCAACTTCAATAAATTAAATTCAATAATTTAAATTTCCAAATCCATTCCGATATTTGAAATTCACGCTAAACCATCATTCAAATATTCAAAATCAATTAAATATTCTAATTCAAAATGTTCAAAATTCAAGGTCGTCACACATATGCATAACAACATCCATATACGTATACATATAACATCTATATCTACACATACAAGCAGATGAATACAAAATGATAAAACTCAGTAATAATAAGAAGCTTTGAAATAGCCATCAACCAATAGTAGAAAGCTCCGAATGGTAAGCTAATGAGATATCTGAATTCTATAAACATAAAAATATGCTAAGAAAAATTAAGTCCGTGGAAAAATCAAGGAAAAGACAATTCAGATTATAGGCATTAACTAATATTTACTCATTATAATTAATTTATTACAGACAAACATTTCATTTCAAATTTTTGGCACAAATGATTATTATTTGAAAACCATGATGTAAAATAATAATCAAACTACTACAATACATAAAACATAAACAAATCGACACAACAACAAAAATTTATGATATGGTCATAACGTTTTTCTTAAAAATATGTAAAAGATTGGATGATATCACTCCATGGGAAAAAGCTAAATCTAATATTTAAAAAGTTGATTTACAATTCCTATTTCATGAACTAAGTACATCTAAAAATTGAACAACAAAAAAATGTTATAGCTAATCGCATTGAATGTCAAATACAACAAGTACATTTTATAGGTCATTAATACAGAGAATGAACAAAAGCTAAGTCTCAACTTTGTAAGCAATCAAATGGAAATAGGGTTAGAGAAAAACTCACCGGGTTTTTGTTGAGTTTCCAAATTTTGGCAAAATGAGCGGACAAAGTTCTATATCAGGCGAAGTGCCTAAAGTAAGAAGAAAGTTGAGATCAATGAATCAATAAAAATAAAATTGAATGAATCTAATAAACATAATATAAATGAGTAATCGGGCGACTACAAAAGAGTACATGTGTATGATAAAGCAATAGTGAAGCTCAACTCCATTGGAAAAAAACCGAAGTTCGAAGAAGATAGAAGTTTTGGTTAGGGCGAAGAAGAGATAGGATGGAATATTTAGGAGTAGGGTGAGACAAAAATTAGAGGAGAGAAAATGAATTTTAATTGTTAGAATATAAAGAGATGAGGCGGCAACCAAAACCTATCTCAGCATAAAAAAAATCCTTTCGAAGCAGCGTTTGTAGCATTCAATGTTAAAATGCTGATAATGATTGCCGTAAAAGTTAAGTTTTGTTGTAGTGTCACTAACAACCAAGCACACCATGTAGAACTATAATAGTTCTTAAAAATTTATTCCTTTATACATGAAAGATAATCAAGGTAAAATTATTTCATTTACTAATTTTAAAAAAATATTGCATCGGTTTGCCTTGTCCAAGCGTTTTGAAACACCTATGATACCGTGGCATTCAACGTACCGATCAGAATTTATAAGCCACTCAACAGATAAATTAACGCAATATAAAACATTTTCATAATCACTTACAAATACGCTCGCATATCTATGATACACTCAATCTCATTCAAGGGTCTTACTAACCCATCTATAATGAGTACCCAACCAAAACCTAGGTGTTCACATAATCCTAATCTTTGATACCACATGCGATGAACCAGGTTTTTCGATCCTCAAAAATTAACAATAATGCATCTTCGATACTCACGTGCAGCAAATCCAAGTGCCAAAAATCCCAATTGTTTATGGATAGAAAGAAGAAAGAAGAAGAGAAAAGATAAAGAAGAGAGAAAGAAACTAAAAACACAGAATCTCACAATCGTAGTGGAACAATATATAATATGATATCATCTGTATCAACCCTGTTTTCAAAGCCGTAATATTCTGCAAATTCAATTAAAATTATAGTATTCGTATTTGATTTGGACAATTATTATTTTGGAATCAAATTATGAATACAATTAAAGTTTATTTAATAAAAGAAACTAAAATATAAATAGTTAATGAATTCATCTTTAGACAATATATTAAAATTTTAAATGAAAGATTTAATAAACATCATCGAACTTTACAAAAAGGAAACTATAATATAATTTACATGCATCCATCAAAGTATAACTATCAAATCACAATCATCAGTTTGGATAAATATAACAGTCTGTCTCACAAATACCGATAATTTAAAACAACAGTACAATGGAAAATAAACATATAAGTGAATATGACTTGAAGAGCCCCAACTCATCAGCTGAAGCTCTAAGCACCCCTATGTAGTTAATTCCCTACTATTACCCCGCTATAACCTTGCAATATCTCATGTAGGATTTTTACCGCTATGATTTTTCCATATAGCCCTAAATATAGTCTTTCCGCTTTAGGCCCTGCTATTTCCGCTATATCTCGTTATTCCCGCTATTTTTGCTATATCTTCTTTAAAAGGAATGAATTAAAAAATGAAAATATACATTATAAACGATATGAAATTAATTAAATTAATTGAATTTTTAATATATTTTCAGAAATTAAAATACTCTAATATTCTACAAATTTTAACTATGTTATATAACAGTTTTACGTTTATTTAGAGTATATTCGCACATATTTTTAAAAAAAATTATTAATGTATTAATTATAATTCGATTGAACGTTAAATTTTCATTAAATTACCATTTATATATTTTTAAAAGCATTAAGTACGAGTTTTATATGCTATTATAGAGCCATCCGCTATATTCCACTGTATCCTCGCTGTATCTTCGATATGAACTTTTGCACCTCCACCGCATTAAATATCCGGAGCGCTATAACTGCACGGAAGCACCCAAATCTAAATCTTTAAATATGCTCGGTATAACTAGAGCATTGAAAGGGAAGAACACTCAGATCAGTCTAGTAAACTAGCATGAGGAAATCATTTCAAATTTATTTTAAAATTATCAAAACTTTTCTTTATCAAAACAAAATATCTCGTAAGACCACGCTGCACATAAACATGAATGAGATTTTACCTTACGATAACCAAAACATTTCATATCAAATCATCTTATATTATACTAGTGTCTAGTATACAAATTATACTAATCATAGCCAAAAATATTACAATAATAAATTCTAGCATACTTTCTACAGAGTAGGTTATGCCAACAAAATGGTAGGCACGTATTGAAGAATGGATTCCATACAAATGAACAGTAATTGACCACCTTCCGACAGTACACCTCTAGAAAAATGTACCTAGAATCCAGATACTAAACGCCAAAACAAACACAAAACTGACCTACCCCTTCGCTGGATAGTACCGAATATGATATCACCCCGGTCCTACCCGACGTATCCGTGGCCACAGCATATATAGTGTACTCGACATAAAGATATGGTCATATCCTCATGGAAGCGACCTACATAGCCCTGCCGCTTCTACCCTGTTGTTGCCATTTTTGGGTGATGATGCTCGATTTAACAATTACCTTTCACATAGCACATTACACTTTGAATGCCACAATGTCATCCTCACAACCACGTAATCGATTTCTACAAACATATAACTCATGAGCTCGTACATCTCAGGAATGGGTGTTGAACTAAGAGAAGTTGCCTTCTCCTCCACCAGACAAATGATATGTTAATAGAGATCAGTTAGTGTAATTAGAATGCAACGTCAGATATTGATCCATACAAGTTGTCCAGAAACAGGATAAACCGAAGGCACTCTCCTACCACATCATGTTGGGAATTACCCTTAGGATTAGTAGCGAGAAGTCCTTGTATATCGTAGATTTCATAATAAAGCACTACTACCACCAAATATATAATATGCATCGTGGTTCTAGAGGCAAGTAGCCCTGCATCAAGAAGACTTCGTCTTCAAAATCATTATCATCAACCTGCACTTTTAAACATATACATTGGTCTGAAGTGGTTTTCGGATAAATCCAACCCTGGTCTCTCTGGACAAACAACGATAAAGAGGCCCTCAACCTCATATGGAAACCAAGTCTTGTAGAATTATCATGTTTCCAACTCTCAACTTGCTATTCTTTAGCAAAGAAGGAAGCCCGGTAGATTTGAGTATCATACACACTACGTAGTACTAGAATCAACATTCTTAATCCAAACAATAATAAAACCTACTCAGTCAGTTTCGTGCTAAGTGCATGACTAATCAGTTCCCATGTCATGTCAAGGAAACCAAAAATGACCAAATTTAATGGTTGGTTATTTAACTATCAAAGCAACAAACAATATCTAGCAATAAACAGTCACTAGGCTCATTTAATTAATCTTTTATTAATTAAATGAATTTCCAAATATTTACTTCAAATTATCTTTAGAAAGATATATCCTTGGAACTGTTTCAATCCTTCGATATTGAAAACATTTCCATATACATATATCGACAATACAAGTATATTAAATAACACTACCATTTTGGAGACATACCAAATAGATTTCTATAACCGTACAATTTTCGAGTTCATACATCTCAGCATGGGTGTTAAGTATAAGAAGAAATGCTTCTTATACCAACAAGCCTTATTTCGATCATAAGAACTAATTCGTTTATTTCACAATGGAAGGTCAAAAGACAACTTATTGGTTCAAAGCTGATGTTGCGTAAATTATCGTTACGACAATCCAAAAACAATAGTATAGGAATTCGATTATATATATATATATCCCGTATGCTATAAAAAACATTTCCTTTCGGAAATCATTTAGTTTAGCAACAGTTTTATAGTCCATGCCTTCCATATTTCCCCAAAAACATCTACTGCAATAATAAATGTTGAAATCCAAGTTTTCAATGCATATGACATTTGAAATCATTTTTCAAAACCATTTTAATTCCATTTGGAATTACTACTTTCAAAACTTTACCTTAAAAAGGTAAATTACTTTTTTTAAAACCATTAACTCCATCAAAATATTATTTTCAAACATTCGTTTAAAACATTATTTAACTTTTAAAAACTTGAATGTGTGTCCTTTATGTAAATATCCAGATTTAAACCTCAACATAAATCATTTCCATATTTATAAAACTATGTTTATAAGTCTCCTTTCTATTTAATTAAACTTCTATTTTATAAATTCTCTTTATGTATAAAATTTTATTTGTAAATAATTCTTTTATAAAAACTCATTTTACTATCAAAATCTACTCTTGAATCCATTTCTTTATAGATATAATTTATTTATAAAATCCATTTATAAACCCATTTACCAAATAAATTTCAAATCCATTCACATAATATTTATAAATTCTGATGATAAATCTATTTCATTATTTATAAAAAAACACTTTTATAAATCCTTTTTACAAACCATTCAAAAATTTCTATTGAAAAATATTTTAGACAAAATCAAAGTTTTATAATATCAAAAATCATATTTTTTACTTATTTAAAAATAAATTCATTCCTTTTAATAATTTAAAAATTATTAAAACATGTGTACTTCAAAAATCACTTTTAAAAATTATTCAATTCAAAATCACTTTGAAAATTATTCAATTCAAAATAACTATTTTATAGTATTTTAAAATGCTAAAAATACAGCCCAGTGCAACTATAACACTAAATAAGCAAAACAATCCATGTTATCAAATATGGTATCCAACAAATCATCTATCAAAATATACCAAAAGTAAAATCAACAGTGTGAGTTATCCTATTGGATCTCTCCAACATGTCCCCCTGCATCACATAAAGTATATATGCATAAAATATAAATCAACCGCTTTGCGGCAGGATCATTCACAAACGGCCATCCGCTCATGCACAGGAACGCATTAGAGTCTTATCTGCTCCAATGGGCGGGAATATATCCAAACTAACTAATAAAATTGTAAATCATCCAAACAAGCAAAAAACAACATAAATTAAATTATCCACACTTATATAAAAATAAAAGTGGGTCATAGAGGTGAGTTAACTCATAGAAATTCCAGAAATCGCCAAAGAGTTCTGGTTTGAATTAAAGGTTAATTATCCACTTAAATTGGGTTTAATTCTAATGAATGTTATTTAATAAATTGTAATTATAAATAATTTTATATTAATTCAGATTATGATTTTTGATTTAATTTATGGTTAACTAAAATTTAATTAACTTTTAAATTTATGATTCGGTTAAAGTTTATTTATTTTAATGTTTCTTTCAAAACTTTATCGGTAACTTATTTCTAACCAATTTTCTTGTTTAAATAAATTGTTTTAAAACCAAGGATCTCCTGTCCATGCTATTAAGTTGCCAAATGGATTAAAGTAGTTGTAATAAAATATTGGCACGTTTTATTGAAAGTAAGTCTACTTGTGCTTATCACAAATACAGCACTTTGGAAATGTGATGAATACAAAGGGTTTAATTTTGATAAGTAGGTCATGATAATCTAAGAATATGGAACTTATGTTCATACGTAAATCTTTACAACCTGATGGTGGAAAAGTCCACTAGAAACAACTTGACCCTTTGAATTATCGAACGTTGGCTTAGAAAGACCGGAATCGGATATTAGTTATTATAAGATAACCACATAGAATAAACTAAAACGTTCGAATTGGAAATAGTAAAGGCACGGTCCAAGATGAAGACTTTGAAGTGCAAGGGCTATTTGCTGCTAACTTTGAGGGTGATTCCAAAATGGGTGCAGTGGATATAATGCCTTCGATCCATTCATCCCTTGAACGACTTGTGTGGATGAATGTTGGTATTTTATCAACATCTGAAAGGCAATGTTGGCATTCCAAGTGGAAATGATATAGAAAAGTGTTATCCCATTTTTGGTCAAAACTGGAATATTAACAAATTGGTAAGGATGGTTCGAATCGATCAGGCACTTAGGAGTTCGTATTGATGCACTTCGTACCAATGGGATGGTGAAGGTTAGCAGCATATTCGTATCAATCGGTGTTGGGCGTGTTTTCACTAGACCGGTGCTACCGCCGAACCAAGATGAAGGAGGCCACCACCGAACCAACGCCCTCTCCGTGTTCCTACCGAACCAACCCCCCTCCCATGCCTGCCGAACCAACTTCTAGCCGAACCACTCTCCACCGAACCATGCCACTACCGGTCCAGCCCATCTCCATGCTCCTACCATACCAAACCCCACCGAACCAACACTCTTCCCACGCCTACCAAACCAACTCATTCTCCATCCACTGCCGAACAAAGGCAACGCCGGACCAAAGCATTGCCGAACCAACTTTGCCAGGCCAGATTGCATCAGCCCAGGCCCACCAGCAGCTATATACATTCAGAACCCCTACCCCCAGCCTCACTCTATAAATAGAGGGGCAGGGGTACAACAATGGGAGAGAAGTTTGAGAGCCCAAGCACGGATATAACTTTCAAACAACTTTCAGTTACTTGTAACCAAAGCTTTGTACTTGTAATCTAAGGAAAAAAGGAGAATAACATATAAAGTGGACGTAGGCACGTTCTGGCCGAACCACTATAAATCTTTGTGTATTTTACAGTTTAGTCCCTGCTTTTCATATTTTGCATAAATTACCCCAATCACTAAAAACAACATAAAATCAACTAACTCATACGACTTGAAGGTGTTTGCCCATTTCTTGTGCAAACATTTTTGGGTTATTTGCTGAGATCTGTAATTTGTGTTTGAATATTGCTGAGTTGTATACATACACTGGTGCTTTCATGGTATTTGGGGTTTGTGGCCAATTTTGGCGCAAAAACGTTGGTGCTTTCACTAAGAACTAAAATCAAGGAGCGTTTTAATCATTGCCTCACAAAGATTTGTTGAGAGACACTCTTTAAGAACCAGAAGTCTATCCGAGATTATGGCTCTTGGAAGGAAAACAAGTAGAAGACAGAGACCAGAAAGAAGTCAGCACGAAGGGAGTCAAGGGGCCTCCTCAGGAGAGAACCAAACTTCAGTCTTCATCACCAGGGATGAGATGGAGACAATGATGAAAAGACAAAAGGAGTTGATTCAGAATTTGTTTCAGCAGATTGGGAAACTTGGAGCACAAAATAGAGAAGCGGATGGAGTTCGAAACGGAGCAGAACCATCCGGCATAGCACCTGGATTAGGAGGCACGCCCATGGAGAACGTAGATCCAATTTCGGAGAGAGAAAGGGAAGCATCTGCACAACCTAGGAGCAGCAGAGGAGTGAACGCTCAGTCAAGGGGGCAGATCCCAGAATTCCCTCGTGGACTCGAGGGGCAGGTCGAAAGTAATGAACAAAGATTGCATCTCGGAGACAATGACAGGTTGGCGGAGATGGTTAGAAAAGCTATGAGAGGCGGTTTGGTAAAAAAAGATTTGGAGGATGTTAATAGGAGTCCTTTTTCTCCAGCAATCAGACAAGCTAGAAACCCACCGGATTTCAAGTTACCAACGCTGGACATGTATGACGGAAGAACGGACCCCACGGTTCATCTAACGAAGTATATGAGGCATATGGAAGTGTTGGGGGCATCAGAGGAGGTTATGGCCCGGTGCTTTCCATTGTACTTGGTGGATATCGTAGCATTGTGGTTTAGACAATTGGAGAATGGATCCATCGGAACGTGGAATGATTTGATTGAGAGATTTATGAGGCAATTCAGGGTCCACATTACAAGACCCAAGAATGTGATGACCTTGGCAACCCTAAAGCAGAAAACTGGAGAGACTTTGAGGAGTTACCTAACGCGATTCAATGCGGCGGCAGCTTCGGTGGATCGACCAGATCCATCCATGGTTATGATAGCGGCTGTGTCCGGGATAGCTGACGGAACAGAGTTCAAAACTAAGGATCCACCCATGGATCTAGGAGAATTCTATCATGAGGCGGAAAAGTTTCTGCGATTGGAGGATGCAAACGTCGAAAGAGAAGAAGAAGAAGGAATTGATATTTATGCAATCAAAGGGGGATTTTCAAAGGAGGAAATCCCCCCGTGAAAGGCACGGAAACTAGTAGAGGTAAAAGAAAGCCTGAGAATGACGAGGACAGGTCAAAGCGGCAATGGAGGGAGCCGCGATTCACCACTTACACCGAGCTGAGTGAGAGTCTGGAACGAATTTATCAGGAGACCAAGGAGCAGGTTCCGTATCGTAGACCAATGCGAAGGGATCCAACCTCTGACGAAAGAAAATCAGATAAGTTTTGTGTATTCCATGAATTAAACGGTCATAACACTAATGATTATAGGCATTTGAAGGGCGAAGTGGAAGGGCATATCAGGAACGGTATGCTCCTTCAGTATGTGAGGAGGCGAACTCCAGCCATGGAACCAGAGCGACCACCGTCTACATCGGGTAGAGGTGACACTGGATCGGGGCACCGTTTGATTATCCACTGATTGCTTGATTAAAATAACGATGAATAAGTTGTAAACCTCTCGCTAACACGGTTAAATCATTTACACATGTAAGCGATCGCGCACGATCCATAGGCATGCTCTGAATGACTACCAGCCGCTTATAGTAAGAGTTTACGCTTTGACATCTTCATTCCGCTCTTTGCTTTGATTTTGATTTGAACATTTAAATTCTTCCTGTTTGGACATGTCTGCTGTAAGGTTCATATGATTATTGCTTTAACATTTACAATTCTATGGAAAAATTACTTGTATGCCCGTGGATCACGAACGGTCCACGAGCGCCTCTTGCATGGCAGCGAACTGTCGAAGTCTTTGATTCAAAAACTCCCCCAAATAATAACTCCGGCACTGATAATATTAAGTCCCCCCCGGGCTCACTCATTCGCCTCGAACGGCACCCGACCTCGAACGATCACAACTCGCCTCGAACGGCACTCGACCTCGAAAGGTCACAACTCGCCTCGAACGACACCCGACCTCGAACGGTCACAACTCGCCTCGAACGACACCCGACCTCTCGAACGGTCACAACTCGCCTCGAACGGCACAACCCGACCTCGAACGGTCACAACTCGCCTCGAACGGCACAACCCGACCTCGAACGATCACAACTCGCCTCGAACGACAAAACCCGACCTCGAACGGTCACAACTCGCCTCGAACGGAACAACCCGACCTCGAACGGTCACAACTCGCCTCGAACGGCACAACTCGCCCCGAACGGCACAACTCACCTTACCTTAAATGGCTCGATCACGAACGGTCGTCATTTGAGGTCCGCCACTTGACCGCGCACGGTCGCACTTCGCCTCAAATGGCTCGATCCCGAACGATCGTCATTTGAAGTTAGGCGCTTGACCGTGAACGGTCGCACTTCATCTCAAATTGATCAATCCCGAGCGGTCGACATTTGAGGTCACATAAAACTATAAATTCATTTGCAGGACATCAACAGGATATGAACATCCAGCTCATGGCATTACAAAACACGCCTTTCTATCACAAGGCATGTTTTGGGGGGCAAAGTGTTATCCCATTTTTGGTCAAAACTGGAATATTAACAAATTGGCAAGGATGGTTCAAATCGATCAGGCACTTAGGAGTTCGTATTGATGCACTTCGTACCAATGGGATGGTGAAGATTAGCAGCATATTCGTATCAATCGGTGTTGGGCGTGTTTTCACTAGACCGGTGCTACCGCCGAACCAAGATGAAGGAGGCCACCACCGAACCAACGCCCTCTCCATGTTCCTACCGAACCAACCCACCTCCCATGCCTGCCGAACCAACTTCTAGCTGGACCACACTCCACCGAACCATGCCACTACCGGTCCAGCTCCATCTCCACGCTCCTACCGGACCAAACCCCACCGAACCAACACTCTTCCCACGCCTACCGAACCAACTCATTCTCCATCCACTGCCGAACCAAGGCAACGCCGGACCAAAGCATTGCCGAACCAACTTTGCCAAGCCAGATTGCATCAGCCCAGGCCCACCAGCAGCTATATACATTCAGAACCCCTACCCCCAGCCCTACTCTATAAATAGAGGGGCAGGGGTACAACAATGGGAGAGAAGTTTGAGGGCTCAAGCACGGATAGAACTTTCAAACAACTTTCAGTTACTTGTAACCAAAGCTTTGTACTTGTAATCTGAGGAAAAAAGGAGAATAACATATAAAGTGGACGTAGGCACGTTCTGGCCGAACCACTATAAATCTGTGTGTATTTTACAGTTTAGTCCACGCTTTTCATATATTTGCATAAATTACCCAAATCACTAAAAACAACATAAAATCAACTAACTCATACGACTTGGAGGTGTTTGCCCATTTCTTGTGCAAACATTTTTGGGTTATTTGTTGAGATCTGTAATTTGTGTTTGAATATTGCTGAGTTGTATTCATACACTGGTGCTTTCACGGTATTTGGGGTTTGTGGCCAATTTTGGCGCAAACAAAATGGTAAAGATGTAGCATCAAGCCTCATCAACTTGGAATGACTAAAACATGGGAGATGCTGCAAGTCTAAGTGGGCCGCTCCTATTAGGGAAAAGTCATTCGTTTTTATAGTACCTACATTAACTCATGTATGCTTCGGTACGATTGCTGAACCCAACCAAGGGGTGATCTTATTCGGTACTATCCAGCAAGAGGTAGGCAAGTCTTGTTTTGGCAAGGGATATAGGCAAGATCCTCAGTGTTATATTATCTACTGATGCACCGTGATAGGCGGTATCCCAGTAACTAAGTCACTGTATGGAATTCATTTTCCAATAAGTGTCTTCGGTCTTACCTATTATGCTAGAATTTAATTAGTAATAATTTCGGCTATGTGAATTATTTATTTGAAAAACATAGGCATTATCATAATATCACTAGATTTCAATATAAAGTGTTTTGTTTATCATAATGTAAAAACCCATCTATGTTTATGTACGGTGTGGTCTTATGGGAGGCCTTTGATTTTCAAAGTGTTTATAGAAGTTAAAATTAATTTCTTTGAGCTTACCCACACCAGACTCGTGTATGATCCGAATTTTTCTTTTCTTTTCCTTAAACTCTTAGGTACTAAAATTTGTATGAGTAACCAAGTTATCCAGGTTTCTTATGGAATCAATTTGAAGGAGCCGGAGCAAGTGGAGTTACCGTTAGCTAGTTGTTATTATTTTTTCACTGTGTTCATATATGATCTATGCATTTTGTATGAGCAGGAGTTATAACTGTCCGGTTGAAAGTTGTAATGTATTGACCGTGATGTATTATTATTATGGAGATGATAATATCATATGTTATCTATTATATGTTGTTCTTATTAGTGATGAGATTCCATGATTGTGTTGTTTCTTCGCATCTTTCTCTTTCTGCTACCCTTAATGGCTCGTTTTACGATGTAAGAAAGGTGATCGTTACATGCACCTTATTCATAAAAGTTGTCCCATAATGATAAAAAGATTAAAGGAGACGCATCAGATATAACCTAAATTATCACTACCATGAACTATAACTTTGTTAACAATAAATCAATGAATAAGTTTGCATGAGAAATAAATACAATATTAAAATGAACAAAACATTAATAATGATAAACGTTAAGCGATAATTATGAAAATTACAACGAGAATGTAATTAGCTGATAACAATAAAACAATGTTATAAAAATTAAAGAGATGGACAAATATATGATGACGTCGAGTGACTTACTTATTTGATCTTCTAATTATCAAAAAGTAGAAAAATAAAACATGCAACTGTTTTTGAAACAATACCAATCGTGGAAATTCTTCAAAACATCTTATTTCGTGTCATGCTATGGCAAAGCTTTCTGGTCTAGTCATCCATCTAGATCAATCTAAGTAATGAAATGGATATGGATATCTTGATACTAATTATTTTATATACAAAATTATATAAGGGGAATTTCACTAGAAGGACAAACTTTGCAGTCTAATTAGTTTCTAGGACACACATCTATAGAAATTAATTTCAAGGCCAAAGTTAACAGAATAATCACTTTTAAGGACAAAATCAGTAGTCCAATTACTTTCAAGGACATAATTTTATGGGTTTTTAGGCCTTAGAAACTAGTTATTTCGCATTTTTTTCCTTGAAAGTATTTATTTCAGTTGTGTGTCCTAGAAACTAATTGGACCTGCTAAAGAGGCCCTTGTAGCTAATTTCCTCATTATATAATGTAATAATTGTCTATAATCAAAGTTAGTAAATTTAATAGCTCTGCAAGGTAACACTAGAATGTCTTAGAACTACCACGATGTGTGACGGAATTCTTAATTCTATTCGTAGAGTTTCTATCTGACTCTACTTGTACATTTAAATTGAACAAGTTAAAATATTATTATACATATGCTCTATATAATGTGTGATAGATTGTATCTGAAACTTCAGTTTAGTAATTGATAAGAGATTAGTAAACTTATCTTTGCTTTGTTTCTATTCCACCAAATAACCCAAGCATCCCACATGCGTGCGCCTATCCAATCAGGCTTCTTCCTTTCATTTTTTATGTCTGATATCGTGTCGAGGTGATTATTCCTCATTTTTCTCATCTGGCATTTCTACAAAGAAGAATGTCAATTTCTTACAACTCTGCCGCCCCCTACATGTTGAAAAAAATATAAGTTATACATTTATACTTACTCTAAAAATTGTACAATGATAAAACATAATGATATACAAATTTACAATTACGAAAAAGTACTACCAGATACACTCTTTGATGTGGGGTGAGATTTTCACCCACTAATGCCAGCATCCGGTTATCCTGTTCATGTAAGCTTGCTTAGAAATATTAAGAACAAGCACTAAAGGCTCCAGCTCTGTGAGGACCCACAAATCCGTACTTGAATATACACTAATCTCCATAGATTAACTCAAAATGAACAGAAATACGAATGCTCAATGTTTAAGAAAAAGAAAGAGAGAGAAGAAGAGAGAAAAGATAGAAAATAGAGAGAAAAGAAAACAGAAAGAACAGAAAGAAAACAACAGAACAACATCAGAATCTCATAATCGCAGCGGAACAACATATAATAATAAATGAATAATCTTTAAAAGAAGAACTATATCAGTTATTACATTACATCACATTACATCACATTACATCATAGTGTACAACAACAAACAAACAAACAGCGGAAAAGAATACTATATAAACTAGTAATACGCCATGCCATCCAGCTTGCTTCCAGCAACTCCTGAATATCCTGATAAACCTTAGCTCTTGACCGCCCGTGTGGAAATTGGTGGGCATACAGAGTTTAGGAAGGAAAACAATAAACTCCGAATCAGTCATGAGACTGATGTGAGAACTCAAAACAGTTTATTTATCTTTAAAATCAAAATAGAGGAATATTTTTAAAGTCAATTCGCAATGCTTTTTAAAATGAGACTACCATAAGGCCTCCCGCATACACAAACAATGCAAACGCAGAATCGGAGGAGATTCCTCCTTATGATAGTCAAAGATGCTTGATACGCATTTAAAAGAACATTTGATATTATTTTTAGTGCATAGTGTAGAGAAATATTTCGAAAGTAGAATATAAATCTTAGCCAACATACGACCATTACCGTATGCCTACTATAACTAACTATGTTCAATAACAGGTTACCGCCACATTCCATAGCAGGTTATACAACTAAAACCGTACAGGGTTTCATATTGTTTCTTTGGATTTCCAACGAATGACCAGGCCAAGGAACTTCCCATTGCCACATGAGAACGCCTCTGGAAGGACGTCCCCGAGAACCAAACCGGATCTCTGCCAACACAAGGCCGGGTTACCCCTAACTGGGTAACAACTGACACGAGTATGCCATCCCCCGGTCCTTTGGGACCTTTAACCGAGCGCTCGTCATCAACATCACACAATCATAAATAAAGTGTTTCAACATGAGTAAGTATCTGGGCTCCATACCATGATACCACCCTTTCCAGAAGGAAACGAACATACCCTAAAGGGAGCTACCCCTCATAACCTTGCCGTATCTTTCCTGTTTTTACCATTCCGGGGTGTGAGGCTCGACGAAGTCACGTCCACAAAAACACACTTTATACAAAAGCGATGCTTTGGGTCAACAAATGATCATAGAAATGATCACAAAGATAAACGATCAAACAAATGATCTTATCACAAACGATCAACACAATGATCATTTCACAGCAACACTCAGCATGTCACATTACCAAATTGGGAATATATCGCTTGTAACCTTCAACTACATAACCTCTGAGCTCGTACGTCTCAGAGAAGGGTGTTAAGCTGAGAGAATAAATCCTCTGCCACCGACAGAAATATATTTGAAAGAAATCAGCTTTATATCTCAATTTGTAATGTCAGACATACAATCCATACAAGTCTGTTCCGGGCTCGAACAGAACCGAAGGCACTTACAAAGAAGTCCTTGCAATCCGGATAATCTCCAATCACGTTCGAACTTCCCCTCACATAGGGAGTTTCTATACCGTAGCTACTTGGTGCAAAGACAATCAACGAGTTGTCCTTTCGCTTTCAAAAATATTCGGTCTTCAACACCGGTCATTATTGCTATCCATTACGTCGTATCACTATTCGGAATGGGTAATCCAAATAAGAGCGCAATAATTTAAAAATAAGTGTAGCATTCAAATTCAGCAAATCACAACAAATACCCTTCAAAGGTAAATATTGATAGTCGGTTATTGAACTATCAATGGATATGCACAAATCACTAGATTCCAAATAATTTTCCAAATTATTTATTTCCCAAAAATATCTTTACAAGATATATAATTTTCACACTTCAAAAGTAAATCAATATTTATTTTTAAACAAATTCCCTTTTCTTTTATAAATTCCATAATGAATTTATATTTCAAAATATTTATGAATAAACGATTTCAATTATTCATTTTCAATTTATCTTCAAAAAGATAAATTCTCAAAATATTCACTTTATACTGGAAAACATTCCCATGCTTACTTATTAAGTAATTCTCAATCCATTTATTTTCTACACTTGGAAAATATTCAATATACATAAATCGAAATTAAGTATATATTTCATTCTTTAAGGAAATCATTCTCTTAACCATATTTATTTGGGTCAAAATGAATGTTGCGTAAAAATTGTTACGACAACCCAAAATCACTAGTATAGGGATTCGAAATTAAAATTGATATATAGATCCCAATACTATACAAAACATTTCCTTTCGGAAATCATTTACTATAACAACAGTGTTATAGTCCACCATTTCCTTCTATTTCTCGAAAACGTCTATTTCAACAATGAATGTTGAAATCTATGGTTTCGAATCTCAACATATTTAAAACATCGTTAGGTCGTTTTAATTCTGTTTAAAATATCACATTCTAAACATTTTCTTTAACATATTATTCACTATTCAAAAACGTGAATATACTACGTTAACAAATTTCATCCTTTTATTCATTTTATTTCAAAGGATTATTCACAGTCAAAAACGTGAATATAACTCCATTAATAGGTTTCAACAATTTACTTATCAAAATAACTCGTTTGCGAATTCATAAAACAATGTTTATAAATTCCTTTATTAACCTATATTCAATTTATAACCCAATTATAAACCAAAAGTTCACATTATAAGTTAAACACTTATAATTTATTTGTTTACAAGATTGTTCCTTTAAACTTCATAATTATAAATCTTATAACTTATAAGATTCATTTATTTATCCAAAACCATTCTTTTAATAACTTTACAAATTTTATAAACCTACTGCTTATAAAATTCCATTTCTAACTTCACCGTTTATAATTCTATAAATTTCATTCATTTATGAAATTCATTCACAATTCATTCCAACACTTATAAAAACTCGTTTTATAATTCAAATATCCTAATTTATAAATATCCATCTTATAATTCTTTTATATGAATCAATTTATACTATTATTTTAAAACATCTTTAAATTTCTTTGAAATTCCATCATTTCTGATTTATAAAATAATCAAATTTTATAAATCCTATATTTCAACTTTTTTATAATAAATTCAAAAATCCCGGTTAAACTATTTTATAAAATCATTAGCCTCATATTTTCAAAAATCAACCATTAACTATATTTCTGAAAAAACCATAATTTTTATAACATTAAAATTGTAACATTTATTTATTTAAAATGAATCAATTCCAAACATATAGTATATTTTCAAAAATCACTTTAAAAACCATTTTAAAATTCCAAAGTTTGGTCCAATGATGCTACACACCAAATAGTCAATCACGACATCATATATCGATATGATAATCCATCAAATATCAAAATATTTGAAATCAAATAAATACTGTTGAGGAATCCAGTTGGATCCCTCCAACCTGTTTTCCTGCATCCACAAACATTAGCACAATACCAATTCCGCTCCAGTACGAAATTATCGCGGTATATGTTTTTTTAAAATATTATCTGCTTAATAGACGGTGCAATAGGGTCTCATCCGCTATACAATGCAGGAAATCAACAACTGCAATATATACATATGCCAATATATATATATATATATATACATTGCTATTATATATAATACCAATTTCACTGTTTATGAAATATTCGCGGTATATGTTTTTAATAAATAACATCCGCTTACTAACGGCGCATAATGTCTATTTTAACAATCAATAGATAATAATCATCGTACAAACATGCATTCAAGAATTTTAAATCTAACTATTTAAAATTAAAATCGAAACCGATTCGATTGAGTGAGAAGTTCTCAACTTGATTTCAATTTCGTTTTAGCGATTTATTTCGAATAAAATTAAACGGACGTTTAATTTTACCCGAAAATCTCACTAACTCCAAATGACTCCAATCCAATTCCGTAGCGTAGTTCTCGTCCATACGATTCCAACGCAACTGGTTTCGCGCGTTTTCAACCTCGTATGAAAAACATATGGATTTTACAAGTTACACGATTTTATATATACTAATTTACAACATTTATTTTTATTTTATATTACAACCTAGATCATAGCCGTAGATTCCTGTTGCTTGCATCAAGACCGTCCCTGCCTTCATCTCCAAACGTGTGAATATCCAGTAAATCACCACGCACGATGCAACCCACCAAGCTCCAAACCAGGGTGCCAAAACGCGACCAACACAACGACTTTCATCTCGATCAACGACTTCCATCTTGAAGCCCCTAACTTGCTCCATGCCCGGCCTGAAGAGCTTCGAGCTCGGCCCTCTATACGCGTGGGAATTCATGCCCAAAACGCATACGAACGCGGCCAATTATCTCACAACATTTAGCTCCATTTCACATCTCAACCGTTGAATAGCTAGTTCGCAACATGATCTACAAGATTCATGTTGAAGGATTCTTGAATTGGTTGATGGATTTGGAGGAATTTGAGGAGATAGAACTGTAAATTTCGACCATACATTGATAACTGGCGGCTAGGGCAAAGGATTAGGTTTTTAGTTTTTTTTTTTTTGTGAAGAGGATGGTCTATTTATAGAAGTTTGAACGACACTATTCATCCCGGATTTCCCAAACTCCGATTTACACGCAGTGACCGACGTTTCTAGGGTTTATCCCGCGTTCCGGACACAATGGAATAGGTTTCGGAAGCTAATTCGGTCATCTGTGCGAGTTATGGCAATAAACGTTCAATTTAAATTAAACCGATTTAAATGATTTTCTTGGCGTTTTAGCTTGCACCGGACAAACGGTAAATCCGATTGACACGAAATTTGAAACCTTATAATAATATCACATTACGGGTCCGATGAAACTCGTTTCGTCGAAATCCGACACTGTTTGAAAAATGACTATTTTAACTCGCCAAATTAATATTAAAACAATTTCGATGCGTTTCGAGCTGCCACGATCAAACGATAACTCCGATTGCTTCGAAAATTGAAATCCGATAATAACAAACTATTACGGATCCAATGGAACTAGTTTCGTCCTATTCTGAGACTGTTCAAAAATTGACTATTTTCACTAGTCGATTAAATATTAAAATATTCAATTTTCACAAATAAACTTTAAATTCAATTTTAAAAGTTCTAAAATATCATTCTAACTTCAATATTGTAAAATAAAATTTTACAAATCATTTTCAATCATATTTAACCCAATTTTTAATTATTTCTGTATTTCCAACTATTTAATTATCGATTTAATTATCCAATTAAATCTAATTATTCAAAATAAAATTTATTCGACGTATAAATTTCAATTATTAATATTTAAAATTAATTAAATATACAAATTTTAAATTAATTAAAATTCTGGGTCGTTACAAGCTCAAACCCCCTGCGTTCAATATAATACAGACCTTTAATAAATCATGAATAATATATCATGCACAAAATATTTATGATGGTGAACTAAATTTACTACCGACCCTTTTGTTTTAGGCTGTATGGACGATGCGCCTTCTCTGATAGGCCATTGCCATCACCTCTCACGGCGGTCCCTCTCCAAGAAGAAGAGGGGGAACTCGAATGGAAAGAACTTCGACGTAAAAAAAATGACATAATACATGTCGTAGACATATCATTTTATTATGGTAGAATATGTCATTTAATTATGAGAAAACATATCATTTTTTATGAGAAAAATGTGACATTAATAATCACATAGATTGTCTTATATCAGAATGTACATTATTAAACAGTCCTCTTCATTTCCTCTATAGTCACAAATGCTTCTACTAAAAACATTTGATTAATCTTTTAGAGGCCCAAAATTAATACAATAGTCGGTTATTATTATTTCGCTGTTTTCCTCAATATCCGCCTGATGAGGCTGTTCATTTTGAGCATTCTTTCCATCAAACATAAATTTTTCTTTTGTCTTAAAAATTGCCAACCAATCTACATTATCTCTTTTAAAAGATGGATAAGAAGCATAATAAACTTGTTGTTCTTCTTCGGCTAGTACAAAAGGATTGTGCTTATGATAACTTGGGTTATGCTTTACTTCAATAAGATAATGATCTTTGTGCACGTTGATTCCAAAACTAAGAACATTGCAAAACCAGTTGCATCTAAACAAAAAACTTCCTCCACGGGTCGTCTGAAATATGTCAGTTGCAAAACCTGGATTAGCACGTTGTAAAAATCATTATATGATTATTTGGATCATCACTACCTTTAACAAATACATCGGTATTGTTAGTTAATTTTTCTACATCATATTCTTTATTGTTGAATTTATAACCTACGACGAATAATATTTGATATGCATTCACATTTCTTTATGGTCCCAATGTAGAATGTTTCAATCCTTCGTCAACCAAATAATTTCTCAGAATATAAACATTGGTCAAATACCAACAAGCGAATTCTTTACTGAAATCGCCGCGTAGGTGTTATGGTTCTTAAACGCTGCGAATATAGATAGTATATTGCATTATAATCTGCCGTGAATTATTGAAATGAATATATCAACAATCATAAACTAATATTACCTATCGAATTGTGCAAATTTAGCGTAATTAAGGTGAATATATATATGTGCTACACGGCGATCACTATAATCTAACTATAGTTCCACACATTTTCTAACAGGTCGGCATGTTGCCTAAATATATATAACATTGCTTGAGAAGAATCTTGTTCAACGCCTTCATCATTACATTGAACAATTTCAAATGACATGGTTATTGAATAATAAGAGAAAATAACAAAGATATTTCTTCGATATATGATTCGCAAATTAAACATTTAACTCATTTTTTTGTCTAACTATTTTCTAGATGATTTAAGTACTTATTAAAAATTTATTTCTAACTAAAATATATTTATATATGTAATTAAACTAATACTTAACATACTCAATACTAATATCATTCAAATGGTAACATTCATCCATATTGCACATGACCTAGAAGATGTGCTTCAGATGGAAGATGAATAGATAAATGCTCCATTACATTAAAGTAACATTGAGGAAATATTTTCGCAAATTTTCATAGCAGTACGGAAATTTCTACTACAAGTTTAAGTAGACGATCAACTTTTAACGTAGTCGAACAAAGCTCTTTATAAAACAAAATAAGTTCCATTCTAACTGTCAAAAATTTTATGGATAGCAATTCTTTGAAAGAGATGGGTAACGAATTTTTTATCATTACCTGACAATCTGGCTTTTCATCCCACTCAGTTTACCAGTTTTAGGGTTGACACATCTACGAAGATTAGAAGAAATCCCTAAGGAAATCACAATCCTTCCACTCATTTAACAGAACTTTAACTTGGTTAGTGACAGATTTATTGCATGCTTTGAGTCATTCAGTGTCATTTAGCTAGATAAAAAGCTTAGGACGCTTACGTATTTTTCGTAAATCAAGTACTGATTTCAAATCATCCATAGTCTTCCCCTTAAAATTCAAAATTTTGTCAAACACGTTGTCAAACACATTTTTCTCATTGTGCATCACATTAATATTATGATGAACAAGGAGATCTTCCCAATAAGGAAACTACCAAAATATATTTTGTTTGAACTAATTATAAATCGTCAATTTACTTGGAATTTCAATTTGTACTTAGGTTTCTTATATGTTTGGGTAACCCTTTACAAGTTCATATATTCTTTCAATTGACCAAATCATTGATGGTTGCATAGTCTCTTGTCTATTAGTTGTATTATTTTTTCTGTCCCTTCTAAAATATTGATTAACATGGAGAAAACACCGATGATAATCATACCACAAAAGATTCTTACCATGCAGTGAAGAAAATGCACATTACTCTTTAATGCAATAAGTACAGGCTAAACGATCTGCCATACTCTAACCTGAAAGTAGTGTATACGTAGAAAAATTGTTAATAATATATCACAAAAGAAGCAAACATGCCCAAATTCAAATTTTTTTTTGAAATGTCACATGTTCCAACTCTTTTATGCCATAGTGTTTTCAATTCTTCAATCATGATTGTAAACAAATATCCATTCCTTATGTCCGATCATCAGGGCAAGAGACGAAAATAGTAACAAAAATATATAGAGTTTCCATACACATCCATAGATATAAATTTTAAAGTGTAACGAAAATATGCCAAGGTGAATATTTAGAACCGAATTGAGAGAATGGTGAAAATCCATCCACATATAAACCAAGTCTAACAATATGGTTCTCCACTGCAAAAGCAAGATATTCTTATCAAAATGCTTCTATGCTTCTTCATTGGCTGGGTGAGTTAAATTATCTTCTTCGAATGTTCTCATATTGTGCCATCTCATATGAGATGTAGTTATAGAATATGCGTATAACCTTTGAAGCCTAGAAGTGATGGGTAAGTAAAGCATGAGCTTGTATATAACTTCCTTTACCTTCTTTTTTCTTGATTTGTGTCTTTCCCCGTTACATATTCTATACTTCCTAAGATCGATGTTCTCTTTTCACATGCAACCATTTAAACATGTGCCTATTTTTTGATATGCAAAGAAAAAGAAGACATAAGTTTTTTCAATTCATTATGATTTTCGTACAACAAATTATCGGGTGGCATATGTCGTTTTGCAGCTTTTACAACAATTGTAAATATAGCTGCTGTGAAGTTTTTTTTTGATTTCGTTGCAATGTACTCTGGAGTTACTGATAATTAGGTGTCGTTTCTACATCCATCCCAAAAGAGTTTCTTAGCAGCATCCAATATATCATATATTTTCTGTGCTTCAATATTTGGTTCTTCTTCGATATTTAGATCGTCGTCGTCAACTTTAATCGTATGGAACATCGATCGTGCTGCATCTTCAATCATGTCGCCTATGGGATTTTCCATGACAATGCCATTACCCACATTCTCCTCTGACTGTAGAGGATTAGGTACTGCAAGTTCTCTACGATGATCCTACACTTTATAATCACGACATGAAACTGTATTGGCATAAATGAACCGTAACCATATTCGGTACCAAACACTTCAACAGTTTGCACCTAGTACACGGACAACGAATTTCTTTATTTTTTCCATTACTACCAAAAGAAAATTCAATAAGTACATTTACAACATTATAAAAATGATCCTTTATTGAACCTCACAACCCCTTAGCGGTCGATACATCCAGCTCCGACCAATAAAGTAGTTGCTCATTTTCCTTATTTAAGAAAATATGATAGAAAATCAAAGTAGTATAGATCATTTTATAGTTTGACATCTTATTTTTCAATTCATTTATAAATTTTAATGTTTTATTAATTATATAATATATTATTCTTTTTTTTCAACTCATTTATACATTTTAATGTTCTTTTAACCATAATTTATTGATTAATTATTATTTGTGCGTTTTACGGATTGACAAAAATTATTAATATAATATTAAAATAATTTGTTTACTGTTTTTTATTTTGATAATTGGTCATCCTACTTCCTATTACAAACACAATAGCAGTTACATTTCATAAATCATTTCATTTTAAATGATTCAATAGAATTTCGGCAGCACTTTCACTTTGTTCCCTGTAACGTACACAAATGCGTATGCACGAGAAACAATAATGAAGTGTTGTCGAAATTTTGCATACCGTTTGAAGGGAAATGATTTAAAAAATGCAATTACTTTACTGTGTTTATAATTTGTCCAATATAAGAAAAAATACTACAAATATTGTATCAGATGAATATGGATGTCCATTCTATGACAAAAATGAACATCCATATAACAATCATATACATTACTTGTTAGACAAGGCCAAGAAGTCTCAAACGGATTTATGTTTACATATTACTGTTACTATACATCATTATTTTTTATTAATTATATAATGTATTAGTATTTATACAATAACTAATTATATTTTATGGTTTAGTAATTATATAATATATTATTATTTTTAACTTTTTTATAAAATCATACGTTTTCAAATTTAACAAATTACGAATATAATATTATATTCAAAAAATAACCACATTATACAAGAATTTACCGTATGTCACATTTTAGGTTTTATATATAATTAAGGGTGTAAAGTAATAAATGATTATGTAAACAAATTATTACTTTCAACATTTTACGAAACAAATACCGTAAATTATGCACACATACGCTAATTAACCCAAGTCAGCCGTAAACATTAAATTATGCGCATCCACGCTAATTAACACATATACACGTAAACTAAATATACTTTAATTTTTGGATTTAACACTAACAAGTGTAATTAGCATTTAAAATGGTATTATAAACAATCAACGAGATATTATAAAAAATTACAATCAGAAATTAGCCCTAACTTAGCAAATTAAACTTAATTAAGTTTAGTTAAAAAACCGATTTGAGATGAAATAATTGTCTAGAGTCGTGGAGAATGAAGATTGACGAAGTTGCCGTGGATGACGACGTAGAGGAGGAGCCGACGACGAGATTGGGGAGGGAGCTATGGCTTTGGAAGTGGATTTTGAAAATGAGATAATGAAAGCTGCTCTCGACTGGAACAGACGCATATCTTGTTGCCTAACGGCTCTCGGCCGTCGACGGCTATAGTTAGCATGGCTTCAAAAGAATTTTGACAATTAGTTTATATTCTTCACTAGAAATTCATACTTTTTAAAATAAATTTATGATAAATTAGTTTGTTATAAAAATTTAATTTGTTGAAAAAATTGAATAGTGTTTGTTAGTTATCAATGAATATGAAATAAATATTAGTTATTACAACTTCTTACTTACCTTTTGAAATTAATTTAAAATTTTAAAATTTAATTGTTACATGATGTTTACAAAATAAATTAATAAAATTATACGAATCATAAATTTCATCAAATTTTTTGTAACCGCTAGACTGAAACTTGTAGAAAATTATTATCTATCTTCGATTTTCAATACAGTTAATTATTATCGAATATAATTATATATAAAAAAAATATTATCGTCAAAACTAATATAATTATTTAAAAACTTTCACAAATTTGAATAATCGAATCAAAATATCTTAACAAATTATTAAGATTTTAAGTATTACATATTTAATCAAGTTTCAAACTTATAACTAGTATATACTAATAATGTAATAATTTTAAGTAAATAAAATGAGTGGTCCTCGGAAGCTATCAGAGATAACCTGTTGTAGCCGTCGGTAGGTTTTGCCGCAAATTACTGTCCCCCTTGTAGTGGGCACATGAATGGATCGAAGTTAAACTGAGGATAATGCGAGACCATCGTTGAAGTTGAGTTATTGGGCTTTACATGTACTACATATTACTTTTTGTTTGAATAGTAGTATGTGTTTGAATATGTAGTTGAAATTAAGTTTGAATTTGCATCGTTAATTTTGAAATATTAACATAATTATAAAACATTAAATGTAATTGCTAAATGGAAATATAAGTAATTATTACGGAATATTAATATTAATCATTAATCATTAATTATTATCTATTACAGAATAAAAATTAAATTACATTTATATTATTTCCTGCCCTACTTCTAAGGCTTAATCAAAGAACGTAAAAATTCCAACTTCTAATTTAGTTTGTCCACTGTTGCACCTTACTGTTAAAACCTATATTTTGGTAGTGGGCATATACCGGCCCATTAATCTTACCAAAAAATGATTGACGAAGCTAAAATAAATCGAATAAGTAAACATAGACCGGCCCATTATTATTACGGATGGAGATTAGGTTTCGTCATCCCTTATATGTTCCAAAAAACGTCTGTTCTCCAGACGCCTTCAAATCAAAAATTTCTTAATTATTATTTTCTACTCTAATTCCGTGGTTGTCTTCCTTACCGCGAATGAAAATTGGTGAAATGTTGATCCTTTCTCCAGATGATCGACGCAGATTATACTTTGCGCAATTTATTTTCTCCTTGGAGAAATCAAGCCAATTCTTCCGATCCATTTCCATTCACTGTTTTCATTCATTTCTCGATTATCAGTTTTTATGAGTCTTGATTATCAGTTTTTATTGAAATTTTAAGAAAACCGAAATGATGATAAAAGAATGGCTTGTTTCTCAGTTTATTCGCAGTGGCCGCCAAAGAGCTTACGCCCTGCCAGGCTTGAGAGCTTATGTTGTTCATTCCTTCCTTAGATGTCTGAGATTCGTTTTCTTATATTTATATTTTCAGTCAATCAATTTAAGCATTTAATTGTATTTTTTAACCCAGGAATAATACTTACTGATAAATTGACAATCCATAGTAGTTATATATTTATATTGGTAACCTCTTTCGCTCTGTTCCTTATAAAGTTGCCGTATTCAGCGCTAGATTTAAGTTTCATTTGTTCCAATATGAAATATATGTACTGCTATCTTGTAATTTTACTGTCCTTTGAATTTGTCATTTGTTGATTTTTTTGTTTTTTTTGTAGTGCCACGATTTGCTTAACTTGTTTTGGTGGTTAAAATTGCTGAGGCGTTATTGATAACAACATCTACTGGAAATATACCGAAGCTCATTTAAGATTTTATATTTGCAAATACAGGAAGATAGATTAAATCTGCAAATCAAAGGTTATTTAAGGCAATTTTTGTTCTTACAGTGGACCGTATTGCAAGTCATGAGAATGCCCATCACCTGTGGTTGGACAATGTTGGGTTGTTCGATTCCAAGGTTGGTTTTTTTGGTACTGGCTAAGATATACCTTTCTGTATAGTATCTATTTAATTCGTTGCTTACTTTTGAGGTTATGATTTGCAAATTTCAGCATACAGCTTGTTTGGGGCCAAACATTGTGACCAGTATGACAGTTTTTACAAGGACTTTTCAGAAGTAGATATGAAAATGACCAATTACATTTAAAGCCAACATTCCTCTAAGTTTCATTTTAATTTATCGTTTTTAGTACTGAGCCAACTTTATTTGCCTTAAATTTCTATCCCTTTGTAATTTTCAAAGTACAAACTGTAAACATTAAGAATTATGGATACCTTATTTTCAGTACATAAAGAAAAAAAGTAGTTTTGAAGGGTCTATGCATTTTGTTCTTTTGTTATGACTTGGTTAGAGTAATGCATCTAGCCTTTACCCAATGTTACCAGGACTTGGGCTGACAGTGGTTAAATATGGACCGTCAATCTTTGCAGTCTGTGGTATTCGAATCGAAGATTGAACCGCTTAACCGAGATCTATCTGTTTATTTGGACTGCGACCAACCTCTCCGTTGTTCTGGGTCATCACCTACAGGTATTGAATTTGATATTTTAATTTTTTTTAATGTAGTTTGATATTTTATTTTAGGCTTTGGGGGCGTGATACATGAGAATGAGATGTAACTGCATTTGGATTTGTGAATTTGATTCATTGATATGTTATTACATACTTTATAGGTAATTTCTGTACATCTAATATCCATTTCCTTCTTGATTTGATTTTGAGGCAATGAAGTTTAAAAACATCTATTTACAACATGTTCATAACTCAATTATTATGTTGTGTATAGCAATTTTTACAAGGATTTTTTGAGGCAGTTATGGAAATGACCATTTCGTTTATTTCCAACATTTCTTTTTTTCCGTTTTGATTTTTTATTTTTAGAATTAATCTGAATTTTATTTGCATCTCCGCCTATTCATGATACTCAAATTATAATTTGTGTACTTTGAAAGTTATGTTGACATTATTTTCAGTAAGTAAAGAAAAAAAAATTGATGGAAGTGTATGCCTTTCGGTAATGTGTTTGGATTTGGTTAGATTATTATGCATCTACCCATGCTTCGCCGTTAAATCTAATCTATTTCAGTTTCTTTATTCTTTCACTAAAGTTCACATATTAGTATTTTTTTACCTTAAGTTATGTTTGTCAAATCATATTCTATTTAGGTTTACAAAATCCTGTGTCTACTATTTGTTTGATAATTAAAGGATGAGCATATTTTTAATGAAATGGTTGGAAACAACATTTTGTTTCTCACTGTTAATTCACGACCTTTAATGCTCTTTATTGCAAATGTTGGTAGGGCACATCGTTTTAACGTTAAAAAAACAAAAAAACTAACTTTTATTGGTTGCATAAAAGTTACTAACAAACATGAAAGATCTACTGTTGCATATAATGTTAATTTCTAAATGCAAATTTGTTTACTTAAAGCAACAAGGGTAGGTTTTTCTTCCTTTTTTGGTCTAATTAAAATGCATTTCCTTTTTGGACTGCCCAAATCGTTTGTTTTCGTATTAAGCTAGTTTGCATTTGGTTGGTATTTCTGACCATTTGGTTTATGTGTGGTGGTAAATACAAAGCAAGGTGTGATTGTTTAAGGATTAACTGGCGACTTTTATGAATATTATGTTTTTTTGTTGAAATTAAGTATGTTATTTACAATGAGATTAAAATTGCTAATATTGATGTTTTGATAGGTTTCAAAGCTGTTGCAGCAGCAAAGTTAAGGAATTAACTTCTTAATACTACATCATCATGTTACGAAATACAAACTTGGATGCTTATTGCAGCGCACAAAAAATAAAAATAAAAAACCACATTCCAAGTCAAATTAGGGCAATCAAAATAAGCATTAAAAAATTTCCAGTGTACGTATTACAAATCTAAAATAGCTTTTGCAACCTTATCAATGTACTTTCAACATATCTTTGGGGCTGATTTCAAATTTCTAGTATTGGGTGTTCATACCATTCAATTTCAATTACCTAACTTATTGAAAATGTAGGAGATATTTCTAGATGTTCGTTTTAAGCCTACAATTCCAACTCATTAGATCTTATAGAGACATGATATTTAACTATAATTGGATGATATAAATTTAGTCTACGAATAAATCATATAATTTCCCACTCATTTTTCTAACTTTTCAAATCATCCAAATTTGAATCCATTCTGTTAGTTGACTCCTTTTTCCTTTCTTTTTGTAGAATCGATTCACAACTTCTTGTTTGATTATAGGAAACTAATCGCGTAGATTAGCAATTAATTACTCATTGATTAACATATGGGTAAATTAATGTTTTTATTTATGGATATCAATCTCTATAGGTTGGAAAATTATTGTAGATAAAAAGGTTAACTGATGAAACGAGGAAATAAACGAGTTAAAATACGGGGGACATTTATTAATTATGGATACAGAATTAAATGAAGATATAGAAAATCAAATTTAATAAAATGTAATTAGATTTTCCTCGGATAATAGGAACTAATTAATTGTAAATAAAGGAAATTAGATATGGCTAAATTCAGTAGGAAGTGTATAAAAAGAAAACATAATATTTGAACAAAGAGATCTTGTATTAATGGTAATTAAATTAAGTTGTAAATACGTATGAAGAAGTTTGGATATTTGAATAAAGAAGATTTTGTGCTAGAGACAATTAAATTTGGTTGTGTGTATATATAGACAAAATATAAACAGTTAGATTGGAATTTATTTTTATTAAGAGAACAAACCAGGCGAGGAGAGTTGAATTTATGTATGCATATTTAGTTGATCAGATGTAATAAAATATAAATTTTATAAATATGCGCAAACTTAAATAGTAAGAATCATGAATATATAAATATACATATATTCAATGCAATGAATTTATTCTATATATCATTATTACTTACTGTATATGTGTGTGTACATATTTATGTTTACGAGTTGGCAGCCATTCCTTGATTGGGGACATATCAGTAAATTAATATTTTTTATTTATGAAGATCGATCCCCATAGAAAGAAGATTAATTGTAAGAATAAAGCTGATTGGTTAGACATAAATGGACGTACTAAACAAGTTAAATACGCATGGGTTATTTATTTACTTCGTGAATATGGAATTGAGTTAAAAATGTAGCAAATCTAATTAAATGAGATGTACTTAGATATGGTCTGAACAAAAAAGCCAATGAATTATAATTAAAGATAATTAGATATGATTAAATTCAGTTGCAATTACGGGAGAATGTAGATTAAATATTTGAACAAAGAAATCATGTATCAAAGGTAATATATATATATATAAGAACTCTCCTACAGATAGGAACTTTCCATCAAAGACTATGTTATATGTTGAACCTTTAAATTGACATTTTCATATTAATTGCCATAGAAACTAACTATTTATAACACTTTCTTAATTTATATATCATTATTTTTTCTCCAGTTTACGCTTATTCCCCTTCACAAATCAATTAAAACCTACCTTCTCCCTCATATCTTATTCTCACTTGAGGAAAATCAATTGTATATTTATAAGAAACTAAATATGGATTCAATATTTATTTCTCACTATATTAAGTCTCATCTCAAATTGTTACTTACTAGCATTTCTAGCGTACATTTTGCACTATGGTCCCTAAGCAATTGTACCATTAAATTAACATTTTCACATTAATTGCCAAAGAAATCAACGATCTTCCCATTTGACACAATCATAATTTTATCATTATTTCTCCTCCAATTGACATTACGCTTATATCTTCATCTTATGCCCATTGAAATCTACATTAATCTTCTCACTCATGCAGTTTTCATTCTCATTCAAAATCTGTTGTGCAATTCTTGCATTACCCCCTTAATAATTTCTCATTTCAGATGATATATTTAATTTTTTTTGTATATTCTTATCTTTCACTACTTTTTACAATATGATCCTAAAAATTCGAACCTTTAAATTGACACTGTCATATCAATTTCCTCAAAAGCCAACTTTTTGTTGCATCTTCTCATTTCAATAATTTCTTATTTCTAGCGTAATGTTTTCACTAGAGTTCAAAAGTATTTATACCTTTAAAATAACATTGTCATAATTAATTATCACAAAAACCAACGGTCTTCTATTTATGGAACTTCCATAATTTTCTCATTATTTTTCCTTAAATTGACACTACACCCATATCCTCTTCTCACGTCCATTAAAACCCAACCTTCAGGAATCTTTTTATTCGAATAATTTTCATTCTCATTCCAAATTTTTTATGTGTATCTTTCTATGTATTATACTTACTATTCTAGTAAATATAAAAAATTGAATTATTACAATTTCTAAATAAATCTTTACAGTTTACTCGCTTGATATTTTCTCATTTTAGATGATATATCTCACTAATATATTTTTATTTACTTTTATCTTTCACTACCTTTAAAGTATGGTCCTAGCAATTTGAACCTTTTGATTGACATTGTCACATTAATTGCCACAAAGATCATCGGTCATCTATTTATAGCACTTTCTTAAATTATATCTTTAATTTTTTGGATAATTTACATTCTTATTATCCTTTCTCTCATCCATTTAAAACCTACATTAACCTTCTAAATTAAATCATTTTTTTTTACTTGTGGAAAATATATTATACATATGTTAACGCTAAAAATTGAACGCTAACACCCCGGTGTGTAGAAGGTAATTGTGAAAGCACCACCCGTTGGTACGGGAACAAAATATAAGCAGAGAAATCACAGAGAAGCTATAAAAGTCACAATATTTATAGTGGTTCGGCTTAAGATCTAGCCTACGTCCACTTTAAAGCTCTTTATTGCTGATTTGATTACAATTCTTCACAACAATCTTCAATTACAAAACACTTAGACAAATAGCTCAAACTCTGATGTAGAAGAATCCCTCGAATGCATGGTGAATGAGTTAGATTTCCACTTGAGATTTGTTGAAATGTCTTTGGTGATTGGAGTGATAGAAGTGTTGCTTGAACGTTGCTTGAAGTCGAGTCAATGGCAGAGTAATGGCGTCCAGGAAGTCAGTCCAAAAGTCCCCTTTCTGTTGGAGTTATGGGCGTATTTATAGGCATCTTCGGAGTTAGGTCGTAACTCGTATACGACTCACGATGAGTCGTAACTCGTGTACGCCTCATGATGAGTCGTAACTCGTATACGACTCATGGTAGGTCGCGGCTGATTTACTGGGTTCATGGCTTGGCCCAGAGTTATGCACCCATATGAATGAATGATACAAGTTATAAGTCATTCATGAGTTAACCAAATGCAGTTTCCTTTATGCTAGCATGAGTCGTACACGACTCATCATAGGTCGTAAGTCGTCAGCGATTCTTCTTACTATAGCGTGGTGTTGAACTTGTCTCCAAATCTTAGGTCGTGAACAACTTATCTTTTGAGCCGTAGACTTCCTGTCGCGCCATCTTCTAACTCGTAAGATTGTTATCTCGTAGACTCTTTAACTCGTGGAGGCCATAAGCCGTAGATCCTTATCTCGTAGACCTTTTAACTCGTAGAGTCTTTAACTCGTAGTGGCCTTAACTCGTAGATCTTTTAACTCGTAGATTCTTTAACTCGTAGATTCTTTAACTCGTAGATCCTTAACTCGTAGGTCGTTCAACCCTTGAATGGTTAGGTCGTGAAGACCTTGAGTCGCACAGTTCTTGAGTCGTTGATCCACTGAGTCGGCCTGTCTCATGAACCGTTAACCCTCTTGAGTCGCTCCATTCCTCTAAGTCGCCTTAAACCTTAACTCGTTAAGTCGTGGCACTTCTTAGGTCGTCCAATCCTTGAGTCGTTAAGCTTATTGAGTCGGCAACCTTGTTAAGTCGGCAACCTTGTTAAGTCGGTAAGTCGTATACCGTTTTGGTCGGGGCGCTGCCCCGCACCCCGCCGGGGGCGCTGCCCCCTGGACCCCTGCGACCTGACCGGTCAGGTCGAACACCGTAGGCGGTGGCGTTGCCCCGCACCCCCACCTTGGGGGGTTGGCACCCCCCTGGACCCCCCATCCGTAGGGGACATTATCTGAAAATTCATTCAACAGAACTTGCTTTATTGGGAGGTTAAATCGACCATCCTTCGAGATGAACTATCATTGGCTTCTCGGTCGATTTTTGATGTCACGGCCTTGCTGAAAAAGCAAGTGTTAACACTTGCCCCTCGAAGTATACGCCTAGGGACTAGGTCGTGTGCTTCGATTCTTCTTAACTCGTGCTTTATTGAGCTGCTGAGCTTGTACTTAGGCAGCTTTACTTTGTTTTGTCCTGAAGCCTTTTGAACTTGACCAGAACTTGTCGCATCTCTTTATAGATTATTTTAACAACCTATTAAATGCAACATTTGCGGAAAAATGGGGCGAATATACTCATCACCGATTGCCCATATCGAGTGATGGATTAGATCAAAGAACTGATATTTTACGGTAAGTAAATTAGTATGGATTTGATGAAGTTTTGCGAATCAACTATCTTGAATGAAGTATCAACAGAAAATTTACACAGTTATAACTGCTATTTGCATTGATACTGCACTTATTTTCGAATAACAAGCCTCGAATTTTTCTGAATTGAGATATTTGCCAACCAGTATTATTTCGAGTATTACTTTATTAGCTTGTTATTCAAGTAGCTTTGCACAACACTTCACACGCTTTTAGGAAACGTGCACCTTTATTTTTCGAATACTCAGTTCTTTATGTAGAATGTCTTCTTGATAAGAAGAAATAGTGGAGCATGCTGGATTTTTTCACTTCCGAGATTTTCAGAATTCGAGTTGTTGAGTGCTAATTTCGTTCTTTACTTTGTAGCATTCCCTTCTCTTTCCAAATATTTCAGTCATAAGTCAATTTTTAAAAGACTAAATGTTGTGGCAGTTAAAGAGAGGAGTTTTAAATTTCTGCTGAAAGACGAATTTTTGCACTTAATTCGGACCTTTTTCCCTCTTTTGATTGACTTGGCCTTATGATGCCCCTGATTTTTAAGCAGAGACTTCAGGTGCCCCAGCTTTCGTAGAGGAACTTGCATCTAGGAGACCTGCAAATGTGTGAAATTTTTTTTTATAGTATGGAATGAGATGATTCTTCCTACTTGTACAGAATTTTGTCTGTATTTTGAGAATGCAATTATTGCTCATTTTCATATAAGTTTTTCATTTTCTTTGCATAATACTGCGGTGAGCTTGTGGTCTTTTGCTTGGGTATTGCTTTGACTAATATAGCGATATTTTATTATCCCTATACCATAGCTTATTGTAATAATCTCCATTTTTGCGGAGATTTTGGAGGACAATTCTTCTGTTTTGAGAAGACTTGTACTCTTACTTTAGAGAATAACTCTTCCATTTTGAGAAAGCATGCACTCTTTCTTTAGAGAATAATTTTCCATTTTTGAGGAAATATTATTCTTGCTCTGGTAGAGTGCGCCCTGTATTGGAGAAGCCTTTTCACCTTTTTTTTTTTTTTGTTGCGCCTCGCTGGAGGGCTTTGATTTGACATTTCAACTCTGGAGGAGTGGGCCTCCACAGAGATTGCACTTCATCTCCGGTGAAATGTGCCCCCGAAGAGGTCTTTATCCTCTGAAGGGTTGTGCCTTTGAGTACGGCTTTAGTTTAAGCTTCAAACATGGGAAGCGTGCCTCATTGGAGGACTTTAGTTTGTGCTTCAAACATGGGAAGTGTGCCTCATTGGAGGACTTTAGTTTGTACTTCAAACTTGGGAAGTGTGCCTCATTGGAGGACTTTAGTTTGCGCTTCAAACATGGGAAGCGTGCCTCATTGGAGGACTTGAGTTTGTACCTCAAACTTGGGAAGTGTGCCTCATTGGAGGACTTTAGTTTGCGCTTCAAACATGGGAAGCGTGCCTCATTGGAGGACTTGAGTTTGTACTTCAAACTTGGGAAGTGTGCCTCATTGGAGGACTTTAGTTTGCGCTTCAAACATGGGAAGCGTGCCTCATTGGAGGACTTGAGTTTGTACTTCAAACTTGGGAAGTGTGCCTCATTAGAGGACTTTAGTTTGCGCTTCAAACATGGGAAGCGTGCCTCATTGGAGGACTTGAGTTTGTACTTCAAACTTGGGAAGTGTGCCTCATTGGAGGACTTTAGTTTGCGCTTCAAACATGGGAAGCGTGCCTCATTGGAGGACTTGAGTTTGTACTTCAAACTTGGGAAGTGTGCCTCATTGGAGGACTTTAGTTTGCGCTTCAAACATGGGAAGCGTGCCTCATTGGAGGACTTGAGTTTGTACTTCAAACTTGGGAAGTGTGCCTCATTGGAGGACTTTAGTTTGCGCTTCAAACATGGGAAGCGTGCCTCATTGGAGGACTTGTGCCTCCGAAGAGGGCTTGTGTGTTTTCTGTCTGCTTGCCCATGCCTCTTCACCATCTGCTCCTTAGTGATTCCTCGTTATCATTTCCACAGCCATGTTCTTTTCTTTTCCAGTTATTTGTCTCTTTTCCAGAGAAATGCTCCTCGTTGTTAAGTGAATCCATAGGGCAAACCCAAACTACCCGACTAGATGTCTGTTTGCACAAACGATCTTTGTCGGTTAGCGAGGGCCTGAAACCTCCGCGTTGGGAAGGTGCCCTTTTGGTTGTATCAACTGTTCGTGAGGAACATTTCTTATGCAGGAATTCAATTTGGAACCTTTTTTGGCTTGACATTTATTTGCTCGATGACTTATAGGAATCGCTTTGCTTTGCGATGTGCTGACTAGGTAAGCTTTGCTTTGATTGGCTGCAATATTAAATCGACATTTTAGCAATATATTCAAGATATTTGGCATATCGAAATGAAACAGGTCTTTTATAGTAATAGAAAACACAAGATTTATAGTTCCTATATTTCATTTGCAATGTTTTTACAACGACTTTTAATATGAGAATGATAAATCCATTATTCTTTTACAAATTTGTAACAAAGCCTTAAAGTAAAACATGGATGCAACTCCATGCTGTCCCAAGCTTCTCGGGATCGAATCTCCGGTGTGAGAACAGGAACATTCTCTCCCTTCTGGACTTTTCTTAGAGCATGAGGGTATCCTTCCATCCTATCATGATTCCTGTCTGCCGGGTGAGGGGCTCCCCTGAGTGGATGAGGATGGGTCATTCCTGTCTCTTTTGACATATTGCTGGAGTTTATTCTGTCTCAATAGTTCTTCAATCAAATTCCTTAAATGACGACATTCGTTGGAGTCATGACCAGGTTGGTTGTGGAATTGACAGAACCTCCCATTATGCATAGCATTTTTCCCAACCTTCAACTCAGGTGGCTTAGGATAATCAAAAGCGTCCTTGGTTGCGAGAAAGATGTTCTCCAGAGTATCAGTTAAGAGAGTAAAGTCTGAAGGTTTAAAGCGGCGAGCTTTCTTCAAGTCTCTTTGCTTTTTTCCACCATCGTTCTTCCTCTTCTGTCCTCTAGATTCTCTTTTATCAGAAGTAACACCGACATTCAAAATTTCGGCCTCGATTGCTCTTGAAGTCGCAGGAAAGCTTTCCAAACGCATAAATTCATCAGCCTTCTTATAGAATTTCTCAAGTGAGTTTGGCTCCTTCATTTTTAGCCATTTACCAAATTCACTCGATTTATCGATAGCCCGCATTAGATAAGTCAAAACCATCCTTGGCTCTGCGTTCTCGACTTCAGCTAGGGCTATATTGAAACGATTTAAGAATGATCTGGTAGATTCTCCGGGGTTTTGTTCTAGACTAGAGAGAGACATTATATCCTTGGCTTTTGTAGCATATAGCCTGAACTGATCCTTGAACTTTCGTGTTAAGTCAGAGAATTGATCCACGGATCTAACTGGCAGCTTTGTGAACCAAAGTAAAGCCACTCCCTCTAAGTATACCGGAAAGTAACGGCACTTGATCTCATCTGTTGCTCTTGCCCCGGTCATATGCCAATCGTACTTGTAAAGGAATTGGTTAGGGTCACTTGCCCCTCGATAAGCTGGGATGGTAGGAGGTACAAATTTCTTGGGAAACTCTGCCTTTAAGATTTTTTCGGTGAACGGTGTCTTACTCGGGATAAATCCCCAATCATTTTCATCCTCTTGCCTTTGCATGCTTTCTTTCATAATTTGTCGGACCATTCCAGAAAGATACTCCTCATCATGTCGAGTCCTAGATCCACCAACCTCTGGAAGTGTTCGTTCAAAGGGGCTAGCAGCTCTTTCAGGAGCATTTCTTTCTTCAGCATCACGAATGTTGCCAGCCAAATTCCTTTCATTATCTGCCGGTTGGCGGTTTGCCCCAAGCAAATCGTTCAACCTATTCAGAATTAGGACATTCTGGGCATTCTGAGCCTCAAATTGTGCGTTTTGGGCATTGATTTGTTGGTTCAGCCCTAAAATTGCAGCATCCAGCTCTGGCTTTGTAACTCCGACAACTGGAGTGGCTTGATTCGATATAGGGGAAGCGGAGGTTCCCTCTTGAATATTCCCAGATCTGACAGATCTACTCTTCCTTCCAGGAGCCATAATCTCGGATAGACTTCTGGTTTTCAAGGAAATTCTCTCTACAAACCTCTGTGAAGCAATGATGATAACTCGCCTGAGTTCAATTCTCAGTGAAAGCACCAAAAATGTTAACGATAAAAATTGAACGCTAACACCCCGGTGTGTAGAAGGTAATTGTGAAAGCACCACCCGTTGGTACGGGAACAAAATATAAGCAGAGAAATCACAGAGAAGCTATAAAAGACACAATATTTATAGTGGTTCGGCTTAAGATCTAGCCTACGTCCACTTTAAAGCTCTTTATTGCTGATTTGATTACAATTCTTTACAACAATCTTCAATTACAACACACTTAGACAAATAGCTCAAACTCTGATGTAGAAGAATCCCTCGAATGCATGGTGAATGAGTTAGATTTCCACTTGAGATTTGTTGAAATGTCTTTGGTGATTGGAGTGAAAGAAGTGTTGCTTGAACGTTGCTTGAAGTCGAGTCAATGGCAGAGTAATGGCGTCCAGGAAGTCAGTCCAAAAGTCCCCTTTCTGTTGGAGTTATGGGCGTATTTATAGGCATCTTCGGAGTTAGGTCGTAACTCGTATACGACTCACGATGAGTCGTAACTCGTGTACGCCTCATGATGAGTCGTAACTCGTATACGACTCATGGTAGGTCGCGGCTGATTTACTGGGTTCATGGCTTGGCCCAGAGTTATGCACCCATCTGAATGAATGATACAAGTTCTAAGTCGTTCACGAGTTAACCAAATCCAGTTTCCTTTATGCTAGCATGAGTCGTACACGACTCATCATAGGTCGTAAGTCGTCAGCGATTCTTCTTACTATAGCGTGGTGTTGAACTTGTCTCCAAGTCTTAGGTCGTGAACAACTTATCTTTTGAGCCGTAGACTTCCTGTCGCGCCATCTTCTAACTCGTAAGATTGTTATCTCGTAGACTCTTTAACTCGTGGAGGCCTTAAGCCGTAGATCCTTATCTCGTAGACCTTTTAACTCGTAGAGTCTTTAACTCGTAGTGGCCTTAACTCGTAGATCTTTTAACTCGTAGATTCTTTAACTCGTAGATTCTTTAACTCGTAGATCCTTAACTCGTAGGTCGTTCAACCCTTGAATGGTTAGGTCGTGAAGACCTTGAGTCGCACAGTTCTTGAGTCGTTGATCCACTGAGTCGGCCTGTCTCATGAACCGTTAACCCTCTTGAGTCGCTCCATTCCTCTAAGTCGCCTTGAACCTTAACTTGTTAAGTCGTGGCACTTCTTAGGTCGTCCAATCCTTGAGTCGTTAAGCTTATTGAGTCGGCAACCTTGTTAAGTCGGCAACCTTGTTAAGTCGGTAAGTCGTATACCGTTTTGGTCGGGGCGTTGCCCCGCACCCCGCCGGGGGCGCTGCCCCCTGGACCCCTGCGACCTGACCGGTCAGGTCGAACACCGTAGGCGGTGGCGTTGCCCCGCACCCCCACCTTGGGGGGTTGGCACCCCCCCGGACCCCCCCTCCGTAGGGGATCTTATCTGAAAATTCATTCAACAGAACTTGCTTTATTGGGAGGTTAAATCGACCATCCTTCGAGATGAACTATCATTGGCTTCTCGGTCGATTTTTGATGTCACGGCCTTGCTGAAAAAGCAAGTGTTAACACTTGCCCCTCGAAGTATACGCCTAGGGACTAGGTCGTGTGCTTCGATTCTTCTTAACTCGTGCTTTATTGAGCTGCTGAGCTTGTTCTTAGGCAGCTTTACTTTGTTTTGTCCTGAAGCCTTTTGAACTTGACCAGAACTTGTCGCATCTCTTTATAGATTATTTTAACAACCTATTAAATGCAACATTTGCGGAAAAATGGGGCGAATATACTCATCACCGATTGCCCATATCGAGTGATGGATTAGATCAAAGAACTGATATTTTACGGTAAGTAAATTAGTATGGATTTGATGAAGTGTTGCGAATCAACTATCTTGAATGAAGTATCAACAAAAAATTTACACAGTTATAACTGCTATTTGCATTGATACTGCACTTATTTTCAAATAACAAGCCTCGAATTTTTCTGAATTGAGATATTTGCCAACCAGTATTATTTCGAGTATTACTTTATTAGCTTGTTATTCAAGTAGCTTTGCACAACACTTCACACGCTTTTAGGAAACGTGCACCTTTATTTTTCGAATACTCAGTTCTTTATGTAGAATGTCTTCTTGATAAGAAGAAATAGTGGAGCAAGCTGGATTTTTTCACTTCTGAGATTTTCAGAATTCGAGTTGTTGAGTGCTAATTTCGTTCTTTACTTTGTAGCATTCCCTTCTCTTTCCGAATATTTCAGTCATAACTCAATTTTTAAAAGACTAAATGCTGTGGCGGTTAAAGAGAGGAGTGTTAAATTTCTGCTGAAAGACGAATTTTTGCACTTAATTCGGACCTTTTTCCCTCTTTTGATTGACTTGGCCTTATGATGCCCCTGATTTTTAAGCAGAGACTTCAGGTGCCCCAGCTTTCGCAGAGGAACTTGCATCTAGGAGACCTGCAAATGTGTGAATTTTTTTTTTTATAGTATGGAATGAGATGATTCTTCCTACTTGTACAGAATTTTGTCTGTATTTTGAGAATGCAATTATTGCTCATTTTCATATAAGTTTTTCATTTTCTTTGCATATTACTGCGGTGAGCTTGTGGTCTTTTGCTTGGGTATTGCTTTGACTAATATAGCGATATTTTATTGTCCCTATACCATAGCTTATTGTAATATTCTCCATTTTTGCGGAGATTTTGGAGGACAATTCTTCTGTTTTGAGAAGACTTGTACTCTTACTTTAGAGAATAACTCTTCCATTTTGAGAAAGCATGCACTCTTTCTTTAGAGAATAATTTTCCATTTTTGAGGAAATATTATTCTTGCTCTGGTAGAGTGCGCCTTGTATTGGAGAAGCCTTTTCTCCTTTTTTTTTTTTGTTGCGCCTCGCTGGAGGGCTTTGATTTGACATTTCAACTCTGGAGGAGTGGGCCTCCACAGAGATTGCACTTCATCTCCGGTGAAATGTGCCCCCAAAGAGGTCTTTATCCTCTGAAGGGTTGTGCCTTTGAGTACGGCTTTTGTTTAAGCTTCAAAAATGGGAAGCGTGCCTCATTGGAGGACTTTAGTTTGTGCTTCAAACATGGGAAGCGTGCCTCATTGGAGGACTTTAGTTTGTACTTCAAACTTGGGAAGTGTGCCTCATTGGAGGACTTTAGTTTGCGCTTCAAACATGGGAAGCGTGTCTCATTGGAGGACTTGAGTTTGTACCTCAAACTTGGGAAGTGTGCCTCATTGGAGGACTTTAGTTTGCGCTTCAAACATGGGAAGCGTGCCTCATTGGAGGACTTGAGTTTGTACTTCAAACTTGGGAAGTGTGCCTCATTGGAGGACTTTAGTTTGCGCTTCAAACATGGGAAGCGTGCCTCATTGGAGGACTTGAGTTTGTCCTTCAAACTTGGGAAGTGTGCCTCATTGGAGGACTTTAGTTTGCGCTTCAAACATGGGAAGCGTGCCTCATTGGAGGACTTGAGTTTGTACTTCAAACTTGGGAAGTGTGCCTCATTGGAGGACTTTAGTTTGCGCTTCAAACATGGGAAGCTTGCCTCATTGGAGGACTTGAGTTTGTACTTCAAACTTGGGAAGTGTGCCTCATTGGAGGACTTTAGTTTGCGCTTCAAACATGGGAAGCGTGCCTCATTGGAGGACTTGAGTTTGTACTTCAAACTTGGGAAGCGTGCCTCATTGGAGGACTTTAGTTTGCGCTTCAAACATGGGAAGCTGCCCCCCGGACCCCTGCGACCTGACCGGTCAGGTCGAACACCGTAGGCGGTGGCGTTGCCCCCGCACCCCCACCTCGGGGGGTTGGCACCCCCCCTGGACCCCCCCTCCGTAGGGGATCTTATCTGAAAATTCATTCGACAGAACTTGCTTTATTGGGAGGTTAAATCGACCATCCTTTGAGATGAACTATCATTGGCTTCTCGGTCGATTTTTGATGTCACGGCCTTGCTGAAAAAGCAAGTGTTAACAATATATTAGTTCCAACATTAATCATTAAATTAACAATGTTAGGTTAATTATATTTTCCTTCATAAGAAACATACATTTACTTTTCCATTCAAATTCTTGGTGATCTCGCTAAACAATTTGGGAAATTAATCCCAGTGATTTCTTTTGTGTTTATTTTATATTACATTATTTGAAATATTTTTGCAATTTGGAAATGTTCATAGATAATTATATTGAAATCAACGGTGTTATTATTTGAAATTTATAACCGAACTTTTTTAATGGTAAGAATCTTATCAAATGTTATTACCACTTATTTGTTAAAACAAAATTTTATTCAATTCTAATCAAGTTGAATCCAAAGTAATCAAAGAATCAATTTCAATTAAATCCTTTTAAATTTTATTTCAAATTTATAAAACTAACTGCTTATAAATTACATGTATTGTAATCAATTATTGGATTAATATGAAAATTTATTTAGTTATTCCTTTTTAACGTCAACTTTTTATATGTTCTAATTTGCAAGGTAATATATCCCCTTTATTTGAAATCAGTTATAAAATTAATATGTAAATTTCTTTTAGTTATTCCCTTTTGTCGTCATCATCTTAGAAGTTCTAATTTGCAAGGTAATATGTCACATAAAGTACTACGTGAAATTGGTAAATATTTTCTTACAACAAAAAACTATTTGTACCACAACATGGTATTAAGCGTGAACTCATTATCCATTCTCAGTGCCACATTTAGAAGAAGTTTGTAAAAAAATTGAAATATTTTAGGCAAATATATATATTTTTAGGTAATTTCTTTAATGAAATTTCACAAAATAATGTTGGGCGATATTTGCTTACGCTTTAATGACAACATGATATTGTTGCATATTTACTTATGCTGGAAAGAGGATATTGTATATATTATATGCAAAAATTGTTTTGGATTGTAATTATAATATTGCACAATGTTTGGCTGTAATTTGTAACAAAAATATTACTACAATCATATTAAATTATAATTACATTGTATATTGATTGTTCACTTAGACTTAGCCTAATGTTTATATTGGTGTAATCGTTATTTCGACATGTATTTAAAGTAAAGAAAATGGTTTATTTGATTGTTTCAAAGGTTAAAAAACCTAAGTTTATGTTTTATTGACATTTCTCATGTCATGTTTTGTTATGGTTTTTAGAAAATATGACGTGTGCTACAATAATATTTTTTCCTAATTTAGTTAGACATTGTTAAAAAGCACACTAAAACAAATGTTGGATTATTAATAATTTAAAATAAAGTAGAAAAAATATTTCACTTTAAGCATAATTTTTCTATGCTAGATTTAGAATACTATTATCATATAAAATGTGTATATATTTGATTTATATGTTATATACAAGGTGATATATTGTTATCTATGTATATTTAATGATTGGAAGTTACTTGACGTGCTCATTAATGTTATGCTTTTTAAGTAAGAATTAATTGGTGATTGTTGTTTGATGTATAAATTCATCCAATTTATAAAGATTTGTTACACACCATGTGCGTTGAGATTACTTAAACAAAATCAACAGTAATTGTTTTTCAACAATGTTTAGGAATGAGGGTAAACTACAATCCATAAACTTACATATAACAACAATATTGAAAGGTAGACTGTTAAATAAACCCGCATGCGTAGCATGGGTTTGCACTCGTTTATATAGTGGCAATAAAAGAAATTTATTTTCAAAAATATACGTATGTACCTGTTTGCTTGCGCGTGCATGTATATATGTATATGTAGAAAATTTGATGTTATAAAATATAAATTTGCTAACTATGTATAAATTTAAATTATACAAATTTGGAATATGTATACACATACATGCATATTCAATGCAATGAAATTATTCTGTATACTTTAATTTGAACATGCGCTCTGGTTAAATATTAATTTTCTACGTTATGGGAAGTTAATTATGTAGATAGCAGTTAATTTCTTACTGATTGACATGTAGGTAATTAATATTTTTATTTACGGAGATCGACCACTATAATCTGGAAATTGACTATAAAAAAGGTTACTAATTAAATAAGAAAATGAATAAATTAAAATAAGTTAAATATATAGGGACATTCATTTACTTTATGAATATGAAATTGAAAGGAAATGCGAAAACTCTAATTATAGTTTTGGTTTGAATAATGTAAATCAATTAATTGTAATTAAAGTTTATTATATATAATTAAATTCGTTTGTAGACTGTAAAAAGAAATTTAATCTTTGAAGAAAGGAGATATTTTCTTATATTAAAGCTAATTAAATGTAATCCTTTGTATAAACATGAAAAAAATTCGACTTAGGTAATGAGGGATTGAATACATGATGTCATATATTAACGGTAATGACATATAATTAAATTTGATCATTTAAAATGGGAATAAATATAAATGCGCTAATTTGAAATAATTAAGTGTGATACATGTGAGCGTGTGAGCTAATTAAATTGGTATATGAATAGAGACGATCTTGTAAAGGAGGAAATAAATTAATAAATTAAGGAAGCAAACCAAAATCCTCCCTGTATAATACCATCAAAAATATTTTCCTTCTCCTATTTTCCATTTCATTCCCGCCTTCCTTCTGGACATCTCTATGACATCTACTTCATCATCTACGAAACATCCACTTAGTTCAAAGGTAACTTTAGCTGCTTAAAAATTTATTGATTTATTTTTCTGTTGTACATTTGTTTATAGTATGTTTATCATTTTCTCAAATAATATTTGAAATTCAATCTCATATCATTTAATTAAATGTACTAAAAGTTGAATATTAGATTCAAAGTCTATCCTTTAAATAATTATCCATAAAGTAGTAGAAATATTATTAATTTTCAATCAACCATGAATACTAACATTCATTTTTTTAACAAATATTATATCCAAAAATAATAATAAATCAAAGGTATTGTTATTGACATTCCAATTTTGGATATAAGGTCGAAAACTTTACCCAAAATTAAATTGCTGTCAGGAGTATTTTTTGTGCCTTTAGTTAAAGCATTGAACCTTAAATACTTTCACTAGCTTTTCTTCCATTTTTTGAAAAAGAAAATAAGAGTGAGAATAAATTTTTTATCTCGATCTTCACGGTCAAATCCATATTTTGATGTAAATGTGATGGAAAGGTAATCCTTAACCCCTGATAGCAATTTAATTTTGTGTATAGTGCTCATCTTTATATCCAAAATTTGAGTGCCAATAAAAATACCTTTTATTTATTAATTTTTTAAATATAATATTTTGTTAAGACAAAAACAAACATTAGTATTCATAGTTAATTGAAAATAAAAATATTTCTACTTTTTATAGATAAATATTTACATGCATAGACTTTGAATCTAACATTCAACTTTTAGTATATTTGATTAAAAGATAAATGACATTAGATTGAATTTCAAATATTATTCGAGAAAATGATAAACATACTAAAAATAAAAGTATAACGGAAAAATAATTCAATAAACTTTTATGTAGCTAAAGTTACCACTGAACTATATGGAAGTTTTATAGATGATGAAGTAGATATAATAAAGATGTCCGTGAGGAAGGCGAGAAGACATAGGAAATAAGAGAAGGAAAATATTTTTGATGGTGCTTATATAGTAAGGATTTTGATTTTCTTCCTTATTTATTAATTTATTTCCTCCTTTACAAGATCCTCTCTATTCAGATATTAATTTAATTATCTTATATACTTGCGTGTAGGGCATTTAATTATTTCTGATTAGCATATTTATTTTGATTCCCATTTTAGGCTATCAAATTTAATTATATGTCATTACTGTAAATACTAGATATCATATATTTAGTCCTTCGTCACCTAAGTCAAATTTTGTACTTCGCCTTTAAAGAACGAATTAAATTTAATTATCTTTAATATAAGAAATATCTCCTTTTTTAAAATATTAAATTTCTTTTTAAATGTTTACAACTGAATTCAATTAATTATCTTTAATTGCAATTAATTGATTCCCATTATTCAAGCCAAAATTATAATTATATTTTCGTATTTTATTCAATTTCATATTCATAAAGTAAATAAATGTTCCTATATATTTAACTTCTTTAATTCGTTCATTTTCTCATTTAATAATCAACCTTTTTATAATCAATTTTCAAACTATTAGGGTTGACGACCATAAATAACAATATTAATTTATCTACATATCAATCAATGAGCAATTAATTGTTAATCTACATGGTTAATTTTCCATAGTATAAGGAATTAATAGATAACCCTTGTATTTCTAATTAAGGTATATGGAATAAATTCATTGCATTGAATATGCTTGTGTTTATACGTATTCATAATTTATATATTTAAATTTATGCATAGTTACCAAATTTATATTTTATCACATCGGATTTTCTACATATACGTATATACGCAAACTAGCGTGGACATCGACATACATGTATTTTTGAAAATGTATTCCTTTATTGCTATTACATAAATTACAAAGTACAATCAAATAAAATGACCCAGTAGTAACAGACCTACACATTTCTTAAACTCAAAAAAATACATCAAACAACTTGAGACTTTTCTCATAAGTATTCTTCAAATGAATTTCCTTAGCCGTCTAAGTTACTTGAAGTTGATCATCTTATCGTCTTCCACTCATTTATCAGATACTCACTCGTTCGTTGCCCAATTCTTCATTTTCCTTGTGCTTACGTCAAAAAATAACAAAATATCATGGCAAAAGCATCAGGTGACTTCATGTCACTAATCGTTCTTCTCACCAAACATTCCTCCATCTCATGTGACTTGCACCTTCTTAGATCAGTGTTTTCCGACCGCCGTCTCCTTGGTAACCTTTGACACTTCATTAAAGATATGTGCATTACATTGTCAGATTTGGGCTATCCTTCTATTCCCATAACGGTTATCGATCACTCTGTTCAATTTCCAGGTCAATATTGAGGTCCAGATGAAAACCAGGGTTCGTTATTTCCTTCGATAATTGTTCCTTAATCCTAGTCATGTTATCCGGCAGTCAATGCTCGCTGTAGCTCTTGGACCCATATCAAAATCCATGTCATTATAATGCCCAGATCTAGTAGAATTGCCTTTGAAAATAACTAAGATTACATATAGAAATTCAACATAGATTGTTACTTTCTATACAGTAGTAGACTGCGATTCTAGTAGTAGGCGAAAAATTCTTTTACCTTGTGCGCAAAAAATGCTGAGCCTCCTTTCTCAACAGTGAATCTTGTATTATCTTTGTCTGGCTTCTAAAAAATTTATGATTTTGTTTCCAATATCCGACATCGCCTTCCATTTCCATGCTTGGATTCTTTGTAATCCTTTGTTCCAGATCTGTATTCGTTTGAAATATAAAACTAAAATGAAATATAGCCTCATCTTTGTAGGGGAGTTCCAATTTGCAGGAGAGTTCTTATGTATATTACCTTTGATACATGATCTCTTTGTTCAAGAATTAAACTTACATTCTTACATATTTGCAACAGAATTTGATCATATCTAATTATCTTTAAGTACAATTAATTGATTTCCATTATTCAGATCATATCTAGTTATGTCACGTTTAATTAGATTTGCTACATTTTTCACTCAATTCTATATTCACCAAGTAAATAAATATCCCCGTATATTTAACTTATTTTTGGTCCATCCATTTCTTGTTTTAATCAATTAACATTTATTCTTACAATCAATCCCCCTTTTATGGGGATCGATCTACATAAAGAAAAATATTAATTTAATTATATGTCAACCAACAAGCAATTAATTTCTGATCTATATGGTTAAATTCCCATAGTATACAAAATTATATATATATATATATATATATATATATATATATATAGTAAATAATAATGATATACGGAATACATTCATTGCATTGAATATATGTATATTTATACACATACACATTTATATATTCAAACTTTATTCAATTTAAGGTTGGGCATATTTACCAAATTTATATATTATTACATCTAATTAACTAAATATATATACATATATACGTTCAATCCCTCCTCGCCCGATTTATTCCCTTAATAAACATAAGTTCTAGTCTAAATGTATATTTTCCGTTTATACATACGACTGAGTTTAATTGCCTTTTGTTATTCATAAAATATTCTCCAGAATGAAAGTATGAAAGAAGGAGCAAAAGCAACGATGGAGACCAGAAGTCATTCTGGTGTCTATCTTAATATAAGATAACGCCTTTAACAAAAAGACGATAGCGCTCACAACACCCTTCGAAGAGATTAGAAGGATGTTTCGACAGGGTTTTCGATAAGCAAAAAGCTTTCGACAGGGTTAAAAGCTACCTACCGAAGGCGACAAGTAGAGTACTTTCTATACATGCACCAAACCATTAGTAACAGATGGTTTCGTCATTGTCTACATTCATCAGAAGAAAATTTGGCAAGAGTTACCCTTTCAAAATCATATGTAATCCTTTCGAGTTGGTTAAGGCCCTCACCAATGATGAAAAGACCACACATCACTACAACCGAAGCATAAGGTTTCCAAAGAGAAACATTTTGGCAACAATGGAAGCCGGATCACATATCTACTTGCACGACACATTAGAATCCAAGTGAAAAGCATATATATGCACCTTTCGATGTAGTCGAAAGGAAATCAGGCAAATGCCTTTCGAAGAAGTTGAAAGGAATCAAGTAATACCCTCCGACAAGTTAGAAATAAGTAGGAAAAGAACCTTCCGACGAAATCGATAGGGGTGAAGCAAAAGGATGGAGGCCCGGTCTTTAGGGGAAGAGGACGGTTGGCAAAATGAGCCTTTCGACTATAATGACCCACCTTTTTGGACAGTTTAAATCGACAATAAACCACACATGTCAAGTCAAACCATTCAAAAGAGAGGATTGTTAATGGGCAAATAAATAAGAAAATAAGAGAAAAGAAGAAGAAACAAACAGAAAATCTCGCAGCGGAAGGATACAGTATAATAATCAAATAAACAGTTCATGAAGATGTTTATATAATACATTGGATTATAATCTATACAACGTTTATTAGAGTTATATATATACATCAGGGATAAATAATTAATGCAGCGAACAACATGATGCAGGACTAATAATGGCAGTAATGCCAAATCTTCGTCTTCGTCCTCCAAAATAAATCTTTAATAAGCTGAGAAACGCTGGGCTGACCCTAGCATAATGAAAAGACAAAACACAATTCTCAGGACTAAAATATCCTTATGTAAGTCAAATGGATATCGCATATAACATGAGTGTGACGGCACCAGAGATGTTTACAGGATTTCACATCTCCTATCCAGTGTATAACGTGTGTGTAATAACTCAAGAGATGTTATGGGATTTTCCATCTCTTAAGGATCCGTCAAAATATTTATATGTAGTATAATACGCTACATTTATGATGTCTAGTCAATAAATTAAATATTAAAATAACGTTAAGGTTTTACATTAACCCCCCTTAACGCATTTTTAGGCATTTTCGTACAGTTTGCATATACAACACCAATTAAACGGTCGGTGGATATGGATTTGCCGTGATACGATAACACTAAACCAAAACCGTATGGGTCTCGTTTATGGATAGAATTATGACAAGGCACGTGAGGCAATGCCCAAGGTAGGATACTATCAGTTTACCTTCCCCGGCTAGTGGTAACTCATCATAGCCATGATCGCCCACCGTGTCCAACACTCTCATAATCCGGAGTGTGCACACCAATCAATCACAATGTAAATGATTGTAATACGAAGAAGTGCGTCTGCTCGGGGTAGCCAAGCCACTTGGTCGGTACGGCTCCTGTTTTAGTCATTTCAAATTGGCACAACTGCCAAGCTAATCCATCATCGTTCACTTTCTTCAAATCCAGTAAACGATGCCAAATCTAACCACTTCGTTCTGGATTATCACTTCACGTACATAGTTATTAAAGTGGTTCCGGTATCGAAGGAGAGTATGCACATATCCGGCTTCGGTCTCTTTAATAACCAAATGTCATTTTACACACCGGTTGTTCTTTTACATTTCAAAAACAGTTCACACATGATATCAAAATATAATATTTGCTTCGTAATTAAATCCATTTCGAAATCATTATATTTACTCAAAATATTCCATTTCGATTCAAAATCATTTCCGACTTAATATCTCGATTTCGATTCCAAAATGGTTTCGAATTCCAATTTGGGTCATAACTTCATTTAACCCAGTTCGTATTTAAATCCTTGATTGAAAATAACCTTCCACTCTTGACCAGTTTGAATTTTTGAAAAATAGTTTAAAGGGTTTTAAATAGTTTAAATAATTAAAATAGTTAAAGTAGTGTAAAAGGTTAAAATAGTTTAAATGATTAAAATAGTTGAATATAAAATAGTTAAAGTGTTAAAATGGTTTATATAGCAAAAAAAATTAGAAAACCAAAATAATTTGTATATTTAACAAGATAGCCTTTAAATAGTTTTTATGTTAAATAATTTATTTGAAAGTAGTTTCAGAGTCAAACTGATTCAATCCTAACTTCCCAATTCAAATCAATTCCAATTCTCATTCAATCGATTCAATTTAAATTTCAATCCAAATTAATTTCAACTTCGATTTCAAATTAATTCAATTCCACTTTGAAATCCAATTAATTCAATTTCAATTTATCGATTTCGATCTCGATTTTCAAATTATCGATTCAAAACACTTAAATCAAATTAACCTTCAATATATAATTTGAAATTCAAAATTTTCAAATACTTTTGCTTAGTAAAATTCAACGTTCGAATACAAGTCCCATCTATTAATTTAAATTAATTTCTGAAATTTTGAATCATAATTTGGTTATAACTCAAAAATCCCTACTCAATTATTTAACAATTTCTTTTAACAAATTTTCATTTCAACAATTCAACCTCGAATTCGTGATTAATTCGATTTTTACAAATTTGATTTTAATTTCTTTTAAATCAAAACCATATAAATAATTCCAAATCCAAGATTTTAAGAATCATTTAATTTAACCAATATTATGTCCGTATATAATTTTCTATCTTATAGCCAAGTGATAAGTAATTTCCATTTACTTTCAAGGACGGATATATATCATTTCAATCCAAATCACAATGTTATAGGTATATATCATTTCAATATATTTCTTTATTTATTCGAATAATTCAATTTACAGTCTTATACACTGTAAATGATATACAGGGAGATAACAGGATATATGTATATAAGTATAAACAAATAAACACCCAAACATCCAAATATCAACCAATTTGCATCCGTCGCAATCAATCTTAGAAACAGACAATATAATTCACAATAGTTTCATAGTTATTAATGTTGGGTGATTTACTGGCAATTCAATTCTAATTTCAGACTTGACTATCAAATTTAATTTCTACCGTTAATTTCAGTGACAATTTTTCAAACAACGATCAATAAATTTATTTCACTTCACCATTACGAATTTAAATATCATAGAAATATTCTAGTACGTTGTGAGTGTTATAAAACACTTACCTTGAGTTTAAATTTTAAATCAAATCAAACGACGTTCGATATAACCTAAAATTTTAATCAACTCCAAACGTCCCCAAATCAAATCCACAGCACAGTGCTCATCGCCATGATTCCAACGCCTCTTGTTTCCTCCAATTCCGACCTCGCACGACGAAGATATATAATTTTAGAAATTAAAAGAACTTAACATAAATAATTTGCAAATTTTTTATTTCTAGTTTAACCATCAATTGATCAGGCCCGCACGTTCCAAGTAGCAAATCGTGGCCGTAAAAATCATTCTTCCTCTGCTCCAGTTGCACGCAAGAGAACCCACACGTCGTCGTTCTTTCACTGCTTGCTGCAGCCTCCACCCTCGTCTAGGTGTTGATCGGCAACCATCGTTCAAGCGGTGAGACCCCTCTCCATCTTTGAACCAAGCCATGCCATGCTCGGTCGCCTACAGCCACTAGAAAATTGCAAATGTGCATGCCATTCGAGCTTGGATCGATGACGACCCACTGCTCATATTTTGATCATCTCCATTAATCTTAAGGATCTTGTCGCTGTAACGACCCACTATTTTGGACCGTTCAAATCGACAATAAAACTATTTTATATATAAAAGAAGGGTTTTAATTTGAGATTCGAGAGATTGAATTCCGGTGTTTTGAAATTGGTTTTAAGATTTTGGAAAAAAATATATATAATAATACGATTTAAAATATATTTTCCAAATAAGAAATGATTCAAATGACTTCAAATGAGTTCCAAGGATTTCGAAAAAAAATTCATAGAAGTTTTCAGGAAAATAGAAGTCGAGAACGCACTTATGTCGTTGGAAAATAATTTCAATGATGAGTGCACACATCATCAACATTGATTTTCGAGTTTTAGTGCGGGGAGAGGACACTTTAGTAGCTTTGCTATGCGAGTGATATTGTTAAACAAATTTTGATTTCAAATTCCGAAGTATAATTTGTTATTCGAAAAATATATGTATATATATTTGAAATAAAGTATACCGGTGTTCGATCCTCGAGTTTTCGATTTGATTTAGTATAATTCTATTTATAAAAAAAAATTGTTTTGCTGATTTGTTACTGATTTCCTACTCTTGAATTTGAAATTTGATTTAATCGACCATTTTGAAGGTTCGAGCACTTCCAAATCAAGGTTTAAAATTTTAAAACTAAGAAATTTCGAAGAGTATAAAATATTTGGTAAAGAATATAAATTTAGTTTTGTATGTTTAAAGTATGAAGAGTATGACTTGAGTAAATTTGAAACTTTTGTTAAATAAATAATTTGAAAAAGGGAAAATTGGTTTTTTCATATTGAAATAGATTGAAATTTGAGAACACATGTTACTAAATACTTGATTTGGAAGTTATCGAACTTATATAAAATTGATTTGTATAAGTATGAAGTAGATTTGAAAACTATTGATTTGCAAAGATACTCAATTTGAAAAGTGGAATATTATATTATCGAAGTCTATATAAGTGTGATCTGATATACTATTGATTTTGGCAAGTATTCAATTTTTGAAATGAAATCTTATATATATGGACTTTATATAAGTACGATATTTGAAAGTGATTTGGAAAGGTACTATATGATACATATTTTCGAAGTAAAGATATGGAAAGTGCATTTTGCTTGATATCCGCTTTGTGGCCACATTGTGGATTCATTCTATCGATATTATTCTCTTTGATTTTTGGTATTCCGGATGTGATACTCGAGTGTCCAACCGTGGCGCAACCCATGGTTTTTTTTCTCGGGACTGCATAGCGCAACTGCCTGGCTGAGACGGCTTAGGAGTACGGATTGTTCCCTGGGGGATCCAGGCGTGACCATTGTGTATCCTGCAATCTATGTAGGTCGCATTAGTAGCGAAACTGCCTGGCCGAGACAACCTAGGGGTACGGATTGTTTCCTTGGGGATCCAGGCCTAACCATTGTGTATCCTGCACCCTACTAGTCACCATGGTGTAACTCGCAGGGCTGAGAAAGCTTACAGATACAAATTGTTTCCTGGGGGATCCAAGCGTAACCATTGTGTGTGTGCGAACCATGGTTAGACAAAGGTTTTGGTTTGGTTATTTTGTTTGGATTGTACTTTTCATATCCGTTTTTAAAGGTTTTTCAACTATTTTCACTGGTTGTTGAAACATGTCCACTAAGTACTTGAAGAATTCTAGCTTTGCGCCTGATCAACGCATGGCCAGTCTGCAAGAACGAGGATAAACTTGTTGAAACATCGAGTTATAGAAGTATTTTCGAAAGGAAAATTGGTTTCGACATAAAAGTATTTTTTTGTTGAAAAGGTATTATATTATAAAAGTATTTCCAACAAGAATTTTTGTATTAACCTTTGAAATTGAAATTCTTTTGGTTTGAAATTAACTATTCGTGCCTGATACTATTCTTTTGAATCTACTTTATCTACTCATCTTTATTTATTCACCTATATTCTGTTTTCCGAATCTATCTTCTTTCCTTCTTTTGAATATATCCTTTAAAATATTGTTTATTTTTATACTACCTAGTTTAATAGTAAATTTTTTTAGTGTTTTATAAATAATTGATCTCATAATTAATTGAATGGATTTAATAAAATGAGTAATCTATTAAATACTAATTAATATAAATAATAATAAAAAAGGTATATGGTTTTAAATAAGTTGTTTAATTTGTTTTTCAATGTCTAAACTTTTCATCTGGTTGTTTCTATTCTCCTACTTTGTTCCTTTTCGGGGACGAAAAATTTTTAGTGGGGGAGAGTGTAACGACCCATAAAATTTTAGCACTTTTTAATTGGTTTATAACGTATTGAATTGGATTTTTGAGAAATTATTAATAATAAAACTTTGAAAAAAAAGAAATTTTTTTATTTGGATTACGTATAATTAAATATGTCAAGTGGTAAATTTTTAATTAATTATATGAAAGTTAATTTATTATGTAATTCTATTAAACTCAAATCCGTTAAGAATTGTTGAAAATAAATTTGCATGAAATCAAGGGAATCGACTGTTACCATAAATTTTATTTCTTTCCTGTCCATTCAAATTTTACATCAGTTACAAACCAATCAATACCTTACCTTTATTACTCCCTGCATTCGTGCTGTAGCTCTTTAATTTTCTATCCGTTGCTATTTCATTTCGGGTTTGTTCCTTCCCTATTTATTCCATTTCAAACATTTTCTCTTCTCATTCTGCCCTCTCCTCTAGGCTCGAAGGGTGAGCAATCACTCACGATTAACGTTCTTTTATTTATTAAATTTGATTTCAATTGAAACGACAATTGAAATATGCTGCTGTTATTAATTTTAAATTGTTATATGCTACTATATATAACTGTTCATCTATGGGATATGACACCATATCCTGTAGTTTACATTATATTGTTATTCAGGATATATGCCTGTTATATTATTATCATATCTGTTGTCACCCTGCAAGTTCCCTGTAATATAGAATTCATTATGGGTTGAAATGACACATACCCGAACAGACTTAGAATAGGAGAATTTCGTTATGGGTTGAAATGATAAACCTAAGCGATTTTCAATTAAATTGAATTTGGGATTGCAGGTCGAAGTGATATCTACCCGTATATTTAAAATTCGGATTGAAATGATAAATATCTGTATCCCTTGACCATAGGGTAGAAAATTATATACAGACACCGTTGGTCCACATATAGATATATAAATGTTTGAAAATAATTTCTATAGTTTAAAAGGAAATATATGGTTTTAATAAATATTGGGTCTTAAAATATTATATATAAATGGAAATTTTATATATAGATTTAATAATAATATTATTGAGATTGAATCAATCCATATAATATGTTTAAGTATTTATTTAAATTTATATTTCAAAAATTGATTGTTGTAATAATTTTAATAAGTTAAGGTTGAGAAGATAAATTTGAATTTATTTGAAATGGTATTTAGCTAAGAATTCTACTTAATTAGATTGGTTTGAACCATTGAATTTGAAATTTTAGATTTGATTTATAACTTGATTTTGATTTATAACTTGATTTTGATTTAAATGATTAAATGGATGTTTCAAGTTTAAACAAATCGAAAGGAATATTTAGTTTAAAGGTAAATTTAGGTTATTTAATAAATATTGAATTTATTAAGTGAACATTTAAGGACTAAATAATATGGTTAAATCGAGATCTATATGAAACTGTTAAATTGAACTTTGGAATGTTGAATATTAAAGCTTTGAAATATACTAGAATTTAAATGGTTAATTTGTGATTTAGATCTGTATTTGAAATATATATAATTTGAATTTGCTTGGTCAGAAACTGAATTGAATGGAAATTGATAAATTGAGATTGAATTTAATTTGAATAGGAAAGTCGGGTTGATTTTGAAGTAATTTGTTAAGTTTGAGGAAATTACAAATATTCTACTTTATAAAATATTTATATATATTTTGGAAATATATATATTTGAAATGAAATGATATTTTATTGTGAAGTATAAATTAATTTGAAATGACCTCGGTGTTATAGTGTATATTTCTACCTTGTAGATAGTTCCATGGACCCATAGAGGATGGTTATCCCAAACATCCTTAAGTTACTTGTATTTCAGTTGATATTTCACTTGAGTTGGATTTATTGATATAAGAATGTTGTTTGCGCAAAAAATGGCCACAAACACCCAAAGTCGTGTGAACTAGTCGATTTTATGTTGTTTTTAGTGATTTAGGTGATTTATGCAAATATATAAAAAGCAGGGACTAAACTGTAAAAGACACACAGATTTATAGTGGTTCGGCCAGAACGTGCCTACGTCCACTTTATATGTTATTCTCCTTTTCTCTTCAGATTACAAGTACAAAGCTTTGATTACAAGTATCTAAAGTTGTTTGAAAGTTCCTTCCAGGCTTGAGCTCTCAAACTTCTCCCCCATTGTTGTACCCCTGCCCCTCTATTTATAGAGTGAGGCTGGGGGCAGGGGTCTTGTACGTTTATAGCTGCTGGTGGGCCTGGGCTGATGCAATCTGGATAGGCAACTCTGGTTCGGCGAAGCTTGGTTCGGTCGTAGCTGGGATGGTTGGACCGGTGGTTTACTTGGTAGTGGATGGAAAGGAGGTTGATTCGGTGGGAGGTGGTAAGATGTTGGCTCGGCATTGACTTCTGGACCGGCAGTAGTATGGCGAGGATGGAGCTGGTTCGGTGGTAGCATGGTTCGGTGAAGGCAGGTTTGGTGGTTGCATGGTCCGGTGGTTGCATGGTTCGGCTATGCTTGGTCTGGTGATGCCGAATGGACGATTGCCGAATGAGTTCGATTATTGGGAATGCCGAATGTAGCTGCCGAATGAAGCTGAGTGTTGGAGTGCCGAATGCTTCTTGTCGAATGAGCTCTTGTATTGGGAACACCGGATGAACCAAGGCATCTTGGATGCCGAATGAGACTTCGCTGTACGCTTGCTTGCTTCTTCTTAGTTTCGTCGTGGTGGAAATGCACACAACATTGATATTCCATTTCTGTCCAAAAAATGGGATAACACTTTGCCCCCCCAAAATATGCCTTGCGGTAGGAAGGCGTGTTTTGTAATGCCATGAGCTCGATGTTCATATCCTATTGACAACCTGTAAAGAGCTTGATATTTTATATGGCCCCAAATGACGACCGTTCGGGATCGAGCTATTCGGGATGAAGCGCGGCCGTTCATGGTCAAGCGCCTAACATCAAATGACGACTGTTCGCGATCGAGTCATTTGAGGCGAAGTGCGACCGTGCACGGTCAAGCGCGTAAATCCATGCGTCGATCGTTCGGGATCGAGTCATCTTCGGTGAAATGTGACCGTTCAAGGTCAAGCGCTCAACTTCAAATGACGACCGTTCGGGATCGAGTCATTCGAGGTAAAGTGCGACAGTGCGCGGTAAAGTGGTGGGCCTCAAATGACGACCGTTCGCGATCGAGCCATTTGAGGTAATTGTGCCGTTCGATGCGAGTTTGTGACTGTTCGAAGTCGGGTGCCATTCGAGGCGAATTGTGACTGTTCGAAGTCGGGTGCCGTTCGAGGCGAGTTGTGACTGTTCGTAGTCGGGTGCCGTTCGAGGCGAGTTGTGATTGTTCGTAGTCGGGTGCCGTTCGAGGCGAGTTGTGACCGTTCGAGGTCGGATGCCGTTCGAGGCAAATTGTGTGTGCCCGGGGGGGACTTAATATTATCAGTGTTGGAGTTATTGTTTGGGGGAGTATCCGAATCAAAGACTTCGGCAGTTCGCTGCCATGCAAGAGGCGCTCGTGGACCATTCGCGATCCACGGGCATACAAGTATTTTTTCCATAGAATTGTAAATGTTAAAGCAATAATCATATGAATCCTACAGCAGAAATGTCCGAACAGGAAGAATTTAAATGTTCAAATCAAAATCAAAGCAAAAAGCAGAATGAAGATGTCAAAGCGTAAACTCTTACTATAACGCGGCTGGTAGTCATTCAGAGCATGCCTATGGATCGTGCGCGATCGCTCACATGTGTAAATGATTTAACCGTATTAGCGAGAGGTTTACAACTTGTTCATCGTTATTTTAATCAAGCAATCAATGGATAATCCAACGGTGCCCCGATCCAGGGTCACCTCTTGCCGATGTAGACGGTGGTCGCTCTGGCTCCACTGCTGGAGTTCGCCTCCTCATATACTGAAGGAGCATACCGTTCTTGATATGCCCTTCCACCTCGTCCTTCAAATGCCTACAATCATTAGTGTTATGACCGTTTAATTCATGGAATACACAAAACTTATTTGATTTTCTTTCATCAGAGGTTGGATCCCTTCGCATTGGTCTATGATACAGAACCTGCCCCTTGGTATCCTGATAAATTCGTTCGAGACACTCATTCAGCTCAGTGCGAGTGATGAATCGCGGCTCCCTCCTTTGCCGCTTTGACCTGTCATCATTATCCTCAGCCTTTCTCTTTCCTTTGTTAGTCTTCGCACCCTTTCCAGGTGGGTTTCCGCTCTTGATTGTGTAAACGCCATCTTCTTCCTCTCTTTCTGCGCTAGCATCTTCCAAACGCAGAAACTTTTCAGCCTCATGATAGAACTCTCCCAGATTCATAGGCGGGTCCTTGGTTAATGAATTCTTGAACTCTGTACTATGAGCTATTCCAGATACAGCCGCCATCATGACCATAGATGGATCTGGTCGATCCACGGATGCTGCCGCCGCATTAAATCGCGTTAGAAAGCTCCTCAAAGTCTCTCCAGTTTTCTGCTTCAAGGTTGCCAAAGTCATCACATTCTTGGGTCTCGCGATATGAACCCTGAATTGCCTCATGAATCTCTCAGTTAAATCTGCCCACGTTCCTATGGAGCCGCTCTCCAGTTGCCTAAACCATAACGCTGCAATGTCCGTCAAATACAGTGGAAAGCACCGGGCCATGATTTCCTGCGATGCCCCCAGCACTTCCATGTGCCTCATATACTTAGTAAGATGGACTGCAGGGTCTGTCCTCCCATCGTACATCTCTACTGATGGTAGCTTGAATTCTGGTGGGTTCCTAGCCATCCTAATTGCAGAAGAAAAAGGACTCCTATTTACATCTTCCAAGTCTTTGTTTACTAAACCTCCTCTCATAGCTCTCCTAACCATCTCTGCCAATCTGTCATCGTCTCCGAGATGCAATCTTCGTTCATCACTTTCAACCTGCCCCCCGAGTTCACGAGGGAAACCTAGGATCTGCCCCCTTGATTGAGCGTTCACTCCTCTACTGCCATCACGTTGTTCGGATGCCCCCGTCTCTCTTCCCGGGATCGGATTAACATGCTCTGCGTGAGTGCCCCCTAGCTCTGGTGCTACGCCAGATGGTCCTGCTCCGTTCTGAACTCCAGTTGCTCCTTAGTTTTGTGCTCCAAGTTGTCCAATTTGCTGAAGCAAGTTCTGGATCATCTCTTCTTGTCCTCTCATCATAGCCTCCATCTCATCCCTGGTGACGAAGGCTGAAGCTTGGTTTGCTCCTAAGGAAGCCTCTTGACTCCCTTCCTGTTGACTCTGCTCTGGCCTTGGCCTTCTGCTTGATTGTCTTGCCATGACTCTTCCAATCTAAATCTCTAAACTCTCAAATTCAACTTCCAAGCGGTAGGTCCTTGAGTTCAGCTCTCAATGAAAGCACCAAAATGTTTGCGCAAAAAATGGCCACAAACACCCAAAGTCGTGTGAACTAGTCGATTTTATGTTGTTTTTAGTGATTTAGGTGATTTATGCAAATATATAAAAAGCAGGGACTAAACTGTAAAAGACACACAGATTTATAGTGGTTCGGCCAGAACGTGCCTACGTCCACTTTATATGTTATTCTCCTTTTCTCTTCAGATTACAAGTACAAAGCTTTGATTACAAGTATCTAAAGTTGTTTGAAAGTTCCTTCCAGGCTTGAGCTCTCAAACTTCTCCCCCATTGTTGTACCCCTACCCCTCTATTTATAGAGTGAGGCTGGGGGCAGGGGTCTTGTACGTTTATAGCTGCTGGTGGGCCTGGGCTGATGCAATCTGGATAGGCAACTCTGGTTCGGCGAAGCTTGGTTCGGTCGTAGCTGGGATGGTTGGACCGGTGGTTTACTTGGTAGTGGATGGAAAGGAGGTTGATTCGGTGGGAGGTGGTAAGATGTTGGCTCGGCATTGACTTCTGGACCGGCAGTAGTATGGCGAGGATGGAGCTGGTTCGGTGGTAGCATGGTTCGGTGAAGGCAGGTTCGGTGGTTGCATGGTCCGGTGGTTGCATGGTTCGGCTATGCTTGGTCTGGTGATGCCGAATGGACGATTGCCGAATGAGTTCGATTATTGGGAATGCCGAATGTAGCTTCCAAATGAAGCTGAGTGTTGGAGTGCCGAATGCTTCTTGTCGAATGAGCTCTTATATTGGGAACACCGGATGAACCAAGGCATCTTGGATGCCGAATGAGACTTCGCTGTACGCTTGCTTGCTTCTTCTTAGTTTGGTCGTGGTGGAAATGCACACAACATTGATATTCCAGTTCTGTCCAAAAAATGGGATAACAAATGTTAATCTTGACTCGAGCGTTTTTTGTTTTTTCTTTACGCACGGGTCAGACTGAGTGATACAGCATTTGAGACTCACCTTTGAAGTTCGGAGCTTTGTTTGGAGATCCAACTATTGATTCAGCTTTCAGCATTTCCAGTTGATTGGCTCAGAGAAGTCATCTGTTGCATTGGAGACTTCACTGCATTTGAGCAATTCTATTGTATTTTATTTCTCACTCTAATATCTATATATTAGCTTAATGAACTACTATTTATTGATTCAGCTGCGTATTATTATATTACTCTGTGTTTGTGATTCTGTGGTTGATTTATTTACTGTATATGTTGAGTTTTGCCAAATTTTAATTAATAATTCGGTATTTTGAATTATTTAAGTCGGACATGTATGGTTTTATTGTCAATTTGAATGGTCCAAAATAGCGGGTCGTTACAGTCGCCCTCCATAATTCTCTAGTTGAACGATTTAGGCAAAAATAGAAGGATCGGGTAGAAATCGAGGAGGAAAATTCGAACATTTCTAACCATTGTTTTATAAATGGCGGCTAGCAGATAATGGATGGGGTTAGGGCGTTTGTATGGGTGTGTGTGTGTCTATATATATATATATATATATGTGTGTGTGTGTGTGTGTGTGGATGTATTATTTTATGGTTTCCAATTTTTACATGCTTTTTCAAACGATCTCCAAACGAAAAGTGCCGCCTGGCGTTTATAATGTTTTACCCCTATTCCAAACATAATGGAACATGTTTCGAGGCCTAATTCGATCTTTTGGAGAAGATATCTTTTTGGATCCAATTATTATATTGAATTTTCGATATCAATTTCAACGCATTTCTATCTCGTACGATCAGACGACTACTCCAAATGCTACAAAATTTTAAATCTAATAATAATACACTATTACGGATCCAATGGAACTAGTTGCGTCGAATTCCGAGACCGTGCCTCGGATCGCTATTATAACGTCTCGCTTATAATATAAAATTTTCAATTTCTAATTATTCACTCTTCAATCTAATTTTAAATGTTAGAAATCTTCATTATTGTTTAAATAAAATTTATATGAACTTTCGATCTCATTTTCATTCACATTAAATTCTAATTTTGATTATTCCAATAATTTCCAATATTTGATCTTAAAACAATTTAATTATCCAATAAATCACTATAGTTGTAATATAAGTTATTGAACTTGTAAAATTTAACTTTTAAATCGAATTCAAATTATAAAAAAACTATTTCCATTTTGCAGTCATTCAATATTCTTTATTCAATTTCACTATTGATTTTACACATATTCAATGCATGGAATTTATTTCAATACTTGCTATCGTCGAAATCTTCGAAATTAACTATTTCAAAAAAAAATTCAAGTTCATATCTAATAAATTACATTCAAAACCATTAAAAAAATTTAACCATTTTTATTCAATAATTACATTAAATTTAGTAGTTTCAAACTAGCTAAAAATATGGGTCGTTACAATCTCCCCCACTCAAAGCTTTTCGTCCTTGAAAAGGGACTAAGTAGAGAATTTTATATTTGATATATTTTATTCAAAACTATCAACTTATCAAACAAATAGATCTAATTTATAAATCCATTAATACGCTTCTACTATGCTACTCTAATCGGTTTATGAAATTTTCAAGATGGTTATCAAAACAAGTTATAAAAATTTAAAACTTCAAATTTTTTCTAACATTCGGATTTACGGAAATTTTTGGCATAGTGTCCTTTACACGGCTCAATCAGAACTACTACAAAACGCCTCTATAGGCTCCAAACAAACAAAAGACAAATGGCTCCATCACAAAACCATCAAATCAAATGACAAAACAAACACGTACCTTTTTGTCGGACAATCCAATTTTTTCTTGATTTTAAATACTTGCATCTTATTTACCAATGATACCCAATCTTACAATTTAAAATCATTTTATATTTTGCATCTTCAATTTCCAATATTGGCTTTACTTAAGCCCGTACGATGTACATGTATTATTCGTATGCAATATCAAATCTGATCGCTCAATCGATCATACAATTTCATTTTTGAACTAGTTCGTTCATAGGACTCTGTAATGCGGACAAAAAATTTGGTTCCTAGATCTGAAACCATGATTCTCCTTGCATAGCCATATGTCATCATAGAGAATTTCAGAATGAAATCAAAAATCTATATCCACGGTTCGCCGTCAAGAATCGAGTGAAAAATTCTAACTAGGATCGATATAAATTATCTTGAAATTCTATGCTCGAATATGGATCATATTGTTATGCGATAAAATAATATACATACAACTTACGTATTACCTTTCAATAGATTTCTATCTAATTCATCCATATTAAATTTCTTTTACTTACCTTCCTTTCATTTACAATCACTTATTCACAATCCATTATTTACTTAGTGTATCCATTTCTTTACATACCATATTCTTTAATACTATCATTCCTTAAACATCATTCCAAAGAATTTGCTTACTTAAGTTTGTTTTAAACATTCTATACAATTTAATTAAATTCAATTCATTTTCCATTGATTCTTAGTTACACCCAATTCTTTTCATTTACATTCATTTTCATAATTTCCTTTAATAAGAGATTTATTTATGAAACATTTTATTAATCGTCACTTTAGTTTATAATCATTCTATAAAAGTCATATATAAGAAGTTGGACTTTATCAACGTTTTATAATTATCTCAAAAGTTACAAGTTCAATTTCACCATTTCTTTGCCAATTTATGTTAAATTCTATAGCTAATTAACAAAGATATTATTTAATTCATTTGTCTAGTGTTTTTCAGTTCTCCTACTTATTTCATTTAGTCATTAATCATTTCATAATATATCTAAGTATATAATACTTATTATTACAACTAAATTTCCATTTACATACATTCTAATTACTTTTAAGTTTTATTTACTAGTATAACATCCCATTACATATCCAATCATCATTTTAGCTTTTAATATTTGGTTAGTCCAATTATATGCTATTTGAATGCTACTTGGTACTATACAAATTAATTTGATTCATTTTACTTAATTAGAATGCTCACTATTTTACTTGTTTAAATTTTCTTTACTTCTAGTTTTTCTCTAAAGTTTCTTAAATATTTAGCTTAGATTTCTTCATTCTCTTAACTTATAAGCTCAGGTTATTCAAATATTTCATTTCATTCGAGTAATTCGTAGATTATTAATTAATAGAACTTAAAAATTTAAACACCGGGTTTCCAATCATTTGAAATAAGTATGTCTACTTATATCTTACATATATCAAATCATACTTTTGGAGTTTAAACCTAAATCTATTTATCAAAAAAATTTCGAAGCAAAGCTTCTTAGAAGTCTCAGTCACTTTGAAATTTGAAAATGAACGTCGATGATGCTTCGTAGTCATTGCCGAAATTACTTTCTTGCGACAGAAGAGGGGAGTACTGAATTTATTCCTTTTACAATTTATTTGAAAATAATTTTTATTTGTATATACTTTTAAACAACACTAATATGGTTTTCCAAACCTTGAAAACCTTTCTCAAAAACGCCGGAATTTAAATTTCTCAAATTCTCATCTTTATATTCAATTTACTTGCAATTTATATTTTATAAATAACAATTATACAATTTCATTTTCTTATAATCATATAATAGTTAATAGTTCAGGAATATTGCATGCTCAAACAATAAATGATAATGATTAATATTATCGTTTCATACCACCAATTCACGCTATATATATACACATACCCTAATAATTTTTAAAAAATTATTTCTTTATATATAAAACATAATCAGGGTAAAATTATTTCATTTACCCAATTTCAAAACAATACTGTGCCGGTTTACCTTGTTTAAGAGTTTAGAAATCCCTATCGATACGGTTGTACTTCCTATACCGACCAGAATTCATAAACACTCAACTGATAAGTCAACACAGTATAAAAAATTGTATTTCCACTAACAAATACGCGCTCATATCTATTAATACACTCGAACTCATCCTACAGTGCTATTGACCCTATCTCCAATGAGTTACCCACAAGCTATGGTTATCGCTAAACCAAAGCTCTGATACCAACTGTAATGACCCACCTTTCTGGACAATTTAAATCGACAATAGACCATACATGTCAACTCAAACCATTCAAAAGGGAGGATTGTTAATGGGGTAAACAAATAAGAAAATAGGAGAAAACAAAGAAGAAACAAGCACTGAAACTCGCAGCGGAGCGATAGAGTATAATAATCAAATAAATAGTTCATGAAGCTGTTTGTATAATACATTTGATTATAATCTATAGAAGATTTATCAGAGTTATATATACATACATCAGGGATAAATAAATAATGCAGCAGACAACATGATGTAGACAAATAATAGTAGTAATACCAAATCTTTGTCTTCGTCCTCTAGACTAAATCTTCAATAAGCTAAAAAACCCAAGGCTGACCCGAGCGTAATGAAAAGACAAAACACTCGAGTCAGGACTGAAATATCCTTATGTATGTCAAATCGATATTGCATAAAACATGAATGTTATGGTATCAGAGATGTTTAAGGAATTTCACATCTCCTATCCAGTGTATACGTGCGTCTAATAACTCAACAGATGTTACGGGATTTTCCATCTCTTAAGAACCGTCAAAATATTTATATGTAGTAGAATACGCTATATATATAATGTCTAGTCAATAAAATAAATATTAAAATAGAGTTACGGCTTTACGTTAATCCCCCTTAACGCGTTTTTAGGCATTGTCGTACAGTTTGCATATAAAACACTACTTGAACGGTCGGTGGATAGGGATGCGCCGTGATACGAAAACACAAAACAAAAATCGTATGGGTCTCGTTTAGGGATAAAAGTATGACAAGGTACATGAGGCAATTCCCAAGGTAGGATACTACCAGTTAACCCTTCCTAGTTGATGGTAACGCATCATAGCCATGATCACGCTCCGCGTCCAACACTCTGATAATCCAGAGGGTGTGCATCAATCAATCACAATGTAAATGATGGTAATACGAAGAAGTGCGTCTGCTCGAGGTAGCTAACCCACTTGGTCGGTACGTCTCCTATTTTATTCATTTCAAATTGGCACAAGTGCCAGGCTAATCCATCATCGTTCTCTTTCTTCAAGTCCGCTAAACGACGCCACATCCAACCACTTCGTTCTGGATCATTGCTCCACGTACACAGTTATTAAAGTAGTTCTGGTAACGAAGGAGAGTATGCCTATATGCGACTTTTGTCTCTTTAACAATTAAACGTCGTTTAACACACCGATTGGTTCTTTTACATTTCAAAAACAGCTCAATAAATGATATCAAAATATCATATTTGCTTCGAAATAAAATCCATTTCGAAATCACAATATTTATCAAAACATACCATTTGGATTCAAAATCATTCCCGACATAATATCTCGATTTCGATTCCAAAATGGTTTCGAATTCTAATTTAGGTTAGAACTGTAGGATCGATTTCACCCTAGAGGGGGGGTGAATAGGGTGATAGTATAAATTATAAAAATTAATTGCGAAAGCTTATAAAATAATTTCAACACAGATCACAGAATAGTAGCAGCACAGATAAAAGCAGAATAACAAATGCAGAAATAGAACGACACAGAATTTACCCAGCTTCGGCAAAAACCTGCCTACGTGCTGCCCCCAAGGTTTCTACTAGAAATTAGATAGTCACACGCTTACACACGTAAACTCGCGACACCCGCTACTGACTAACCTAATTCTACGCTCAAAACCCTGCCACAACTCAGCCACTAAGTTACGAATTCTCAAGCTACGCCACGTAGCTTGTCCCCTAGTCACACGACTAGCAAATACAATGGTTTGAAAAGAGATTTAAAAATTAAAAACAAATTCCAAAACTAAAAATAAGATAAAGCCCTTAAAAAAACTAAAGCCCTTAACAAAACCCTAATTTAAAAAGACCGGCCCCTTTTATTATTTAGACCCGCTTTCTTTTCTATTCGGTCCTTTGGAAAATGGCGGCTTCTTCGATCATAATTTAGGGCTTTTGTCCTTCGATCAAAATTAGGGTTTTGGATGTCGTTTGATATTGACGCTCTATTGATCTTGGAGTCGTGCTCGGCTGCTTCTCTTGATTTGTGAAATTAGGTTTTCGGCTTCGGCTGCTTCGGGATAATTGAATTCGCCTTGGTATGTTGTTTGTATCTTTTGCTTTCAGGTTCGATTGCTTGAATTCGATTGCTTTTTCATTCATGCCGATGATGATACTTGGGTACTCGTATTTATATGAATTCGAATACACTAATTTACTCGATACTTTCCTGAAATTCACTTTCGTGCTGCACACGACTTTCGTGATGCGTTCGATGCTTACTTGATTCATACGGCTTTGTTTTGAGAACTTTCAATCCTTCTTGAATAACAAGACAGAAACTTTCCTCTTTTTAATTGCTGACTATTTCAAAAAAAAAAATACGAATTTTTTCTTTTTTTTTTCTGTTTCATGCATTCTGTAACTTGCTCCTCTGCTACTATATACATTCATCAATGTTGGCATCTGCATTGCATTTGGTCTCGAGTTTCACTGTTGCATGCACTTGTTTATGCTTGAACACTGCGCTTGTATATATTCACTATCACTTGCTCTTAGCTTGAAGTTGCATCACCATGCATAATTGAAACTCTATTTTGTTGCATCTCTGTCCATTTGGTATTTGCTGCATTTTCAAACACTTTTTATGGTCTGGTTCCTTCATGATATTGTTCTTGTATCATTACTGTTGTTGTTGCTAATATCTTGGTTCGGTCTGTCATTCGAGTTTGAGACTGTGGCGATTTCACTGTGTACTTGAGAATGCACTGCATATTTGGTTTACTCCTTTTCTGGTTGGTGTTGCTGTTATGTTGATGACTAGCCTTTGCTAGTTCATTCATGACATGTTGTCCATGTGTGTTCATTTGTGTTTGACCTTTGTTGTCACTGGTTCATTGTGAAGTAGCTATCTTCACTGATGCTGCACTTAGTCTTGTCTTTGATGTTCCTCTCATTGCATATGAACTTGGTCTACTTGATGCTGTAGCTTTCAAGTATATGTTCATCACTTGACTTCATTCCACTGCACATTTCTCTGGTTTCTGTAGTTGTAACTGGTCTTTGTAATTGCTGTGCCTCTGAGTTATTTCTTGCATCATAGTCTGGTTGATGAATTATATTTGTGAACATTAACTTGGGGCAGATGCTATGTTTTTGTGCAGTTCACTGTGTTCATTTGCTTCATGTCATACTATGTTGTTTCATTGCTGCACTTAACTTTTGTTACTTGAGCTGCTTTCTTGACTGTACTTGTACAACTTCATTGTGGCTTGTACATGCTGTATTGTCTGGACTTGATGTTGCCTTGTGTTGAACCCAGTTTCAAAACTTGGGTTTGACCTTGTGCTTGTGTCGTGATTTTGAATATATTGCACGTGAGTTGAACTCGGTTTTTCATTTGGGTTTGACCTGTGCTAGCCTGTCCCTGTAAATTAATCAAGTGTATATATCGGCGTGCACGGCCTTGTGGCATATACAGTAATATACCGTGTATGTCACAAGTTGTTCGTGTATGATGAATTCAAATTTAAATAATGACGAACAAACCAAATAACTGAGGCAAATATCATTTTCAAAATTCATGTTTTATTTTATAACGCAAAAATATTTTATTTTCAATTTTACTGCGTTAGTAAATATTTTTGCAGATTTCTCAGATGCTGGATTCAAACTGGGATGAAGCTGAAGACAAATATGAGTGTGAGTGATATGTAGTGAGGTCAACTGTAAATATGAAATTGTGATGTACTGTAATCAAAGTTGTATATGTATAGTGAGAGCTTGAATTTGTACTATTCAAAATTGTAATAAATATTTGTTTGAATAAAATATTCGTTTGAATTCAAATTCCGTGTTATTCATTTTATTCAGCAAATATTTATTTAATCGGTGAAAATAAATAGTATATTATCAAATACATTTAAATGAATGTATATATGTTTATTATCATCAGACAACAATCATATAAGCGCATATTCAACAATCTCCCCCTTTTGATGATAACAAACGTATACTTAGGATTTTGAAACATATTAAATGTATTTGATAATTTCATCATTTCAATGCTTGCTCCCCTTATTTAAATGCTTCATCTTTACGAAACTCCCCCTATTTAAATGCGTATCAGTATAAGATTTAAATGCCAAAACCCAACATTTCTCTCCCCTTTTTGTTATCAGCAAAAGAATAAAAGTGTCATGAAATAGAGATAAGGTGATAGATAGTAATATAACATTAAAGCTCAATTGACTATAACTATGTAATTTAAATAGAAAATCAAACAAAAATCATAACCATTCTTGTTGGGCGCATATTCCAATTTAGAGATGATGGGAATGATGTTATCATAAAATCATATAGTTATGTCGAGTTGTGGTATATGTCTATCAGGAATTTGAATTTCTACTAACCATGCATAACCGTTAGGACTTTTAAATGAGGTTAGTAGTATTTCAAAAAATTTAATTTAAAAATGAATTCAAGTATCTTCTAACCACGCAAGACCGTGAGGACTTTTAAATGGGATTAGAATCAACTTGTTTACTTAATAAATTAATTTTGATATGCATTCCATACATGCATAACCGTGAGGACTTTTAAATGAGCATGGAACTGCATATCAAATTCCAAGTAATTCACTCATGCATAACTGTGAGGACTTTTAAATGAGAGTGAATACTTTGAATTTTATTTTATTTTATAAACTGAAAAACTAATGATTCCTGATTATGATACCACATATCGACAAATTATATTGGATTTTTGATAAGCGATGGTCGATAGAATTATGATATAATTAGAACTGGTCATGGAATCTTTGCCAAACAAAGAATTTTATAACTCTTGTGTGAATTTCTAAAGAAATTTGCTAAGTATACTGTCTTGAGGAAAAATGTATGATTAATATCACTCCTTATCATTTTTCAGTCACTATTTACCTTTTTGATAATGAGGAGGGGGATAGATTTGTTAATTAGGCACTCAAATTTCTAAAACACCTAAACTGAGACGTAGTTTGCAAAAACTGTTTTCTGGAAGGGGTTTTGTAAAGATGTCTGCCAATTGTGAATCAGTTGAAATAAAATTTATGCTGATATTTTCTTTAGAAATATGATCTCGAATAAAATGATGTCTAACATCTATATGTTTTGTTCGTGAGTGATGCACAGGGTTATTTGTGAGATCAATTGCGCTTTTACTATCACACATTAGTGGTACACGTTTAAAATTTAGACCATAGTCTTTCAAAGTCTGTATCATCCATAAGATTTGAGCAGAGCAACCACTTAGAGCAATATACTCTGCTTCTGTGGTGGATAATGCAATACAATTTTGTTTTCTACTTGACCATGCAACTAATGAATTCCCTAACATAAAACATGCTCCACTAGTACTTTTTCTATCAACTAAATTTCCAGCGTAATCAGCATCTGAAAAATCTTTTAATTCAAAGTTATCGTTTGATGGATACCAAAGACCAAACCGTGGGGTGTGCAACAAATATCTTATAATTCTTTTAACAGCTTTTAAATGAGATTCTTTTGGGTTAGATTGAAAACGTGCACACAGGCAAACAGAAAACATGTTGTTAGGTCTAGAAGCGGTAAGATAAAGAAGTGATCCAATCATACCTCTGTACTGCTTTTGATCAACTGTCTTACCTTTTTCATCCTTGTCAAGTTTAAGTGTTGTATTCATGGGAGTTCTTGCTGGTTTGGCATCTTTCAATCCAAATTTGTTGACCAGTTCCCTAATATACTTTGTTTGAGAAATGAATGTTCCTTTATCGCTTTGTTTGATTTGAAATCCTAAAAAGAATTTTAACTCTCCAACCAAGCTCATTTCAAACTTTTCCTGCATGACCTTTTCAAATTTCTCATACAATAACTTGTTAGTAGCACCATAAATGATGTCATCAACATATATTTGAACAATCAAAAGATCATCGTTTTCATGCAACAAAAATAGTGTGGTGTCTACACATCACTTTTTGAACCCATTTTCAAGAAGATAAGAACTAAGACATTCATACCAGGCTCTAGGGGCTTGTTTTAATCCTTATAAAGCCTTTTTCAGTTTATATACATGGTTTGGATATTCATGACTTTCAAAACCTTCTGGTTGTTCAACAAACACATCTTCTTTTAAAATTCCGTTAAGAAAAGCACTCTTAATGTCCATTTGTCTTAGTTTAAATCCTTTGTAGCAAGCAAAAGCTAATAATATTCTAATTGATTCTAGTCTAGCTACAGGTGCAAAAGTTTCATCAAAGTCAACTCCTTCAATTTGATTGTATCCCTTAGCGACTAGTCTAGCTTTATTTCTAATTACATTTCCAGATTCATCATATTTATTTTTAAAAATCCATTTTGTTCCTATAACTGGATAATCCTTAGGTCTAAGTGCTACACTGCAAACATTATTTCGTTCAAATTGGTTTAGCTCTTCTTGCATGGCCATAAACCAGTTTTCATCGTTAAGGGCTGAATCTATGTTATTTGGTTCTATTTCTGAAATAAATCCACTATATAAGCACAGATCACATAGATTTCTAAAGGAGGAACGAGTCTGTATACCTGCTATAGGGTTTCCAATTACCAATTCTGGAGGATGGTCTGCTTTGTATTTCAGTTTTGCTCGATCTAGATTCCTTTGGACTTCTGGAGTTATGACAGTTTCTCTGATATCATCAGTTTCTTTTGGTTCCTCATATTCATCTTTTTCTTTCTCCTCTTCAACATTGCTTTTGGATGTTTCCTGATTATCAATGCCTTCATCAAATTTCACATTGATTGATTCCATGATTGTTTTAGTCCTTTTGTTGTAGACTCTGTAAGCTTTGCTTCTCGAAGAGTATCCCATGAAGATACCCTCATCAGCTTTTGCTTCAAATTTTCCTAATTGATCACCCGTATTGAGAATATAGCAAGTACATCCAAATACTTTAAAGTAAGCAATGTTTGTTTTATTATCGAACCATAGCTCATAAGGAGTTTTGTTGAGAAGCGGTCTAATCATAACTCTATTCATTACATAACATGATGTATTTACTGCTTCTGCCCAAAAATGTAAAGGTAGTTCATACTCAGTTATCATAGATCTAGCCAACTCTTGTAAAGTTCGATTCTTTCTCTCAACTACCCCATTTTGTTGTGGAGTACGTGGTGCAGAGAATTCATGTTTGATTCCATTTTCATTACAAAAAATTTCAAATTCATAATTTTCAAATTCTCCACCATGATCACTTCTTAGTGAAATAATGGAAACTTCTTTTTCATTTTGGACTAATTTTGCGAAATTCTTGAGATATGAAAATGTTTCTGATTTCTTGGCTAAAAAATATACCCATGTATATCTTGAGTAGTCATCAACTATAACAAAACAATATTTTTTACCTCCTAAACTAGCAATGTAATTAGGTCCGAATAGATCCATATGAACTAGCTCAAGTACTCTAGAAGTGCTTACACTGTTTTTGGTATGAAATGATGATTTTTTAAGTTTTCCTAAAGTGCATGCTTTACAAATGTTTTCTGTTTTAAACTCATGTGAAGGCAACCCTCTTACCAAATTTTTCCTTTTTAATTTGTTTAGCAAATTCATACTAGCATGCCCTAAACGTCGATGCCATAAATCAACTTCTATGTCCTTAGCAACCAAGCATTTCGAAAGGGTGAAATCATCAAAAGATAGAGAATATATATTACCTTTCCTCTTACCTGAAAATAAGATTTCTTTAGATGAATTGTCAAAATTTTTGCATAAGTCAGAGTCAAAAATAACATTCATACCTTTATCGCATAGCTGGCTGATTGATATCAAGTTGTGGTGCAGATTTTCAACATACAGTACATCATTCAGGGTAAAAGTATTGTTACCTACTTTACCTTTGCCAACAATTTTACACTTTTCATTGTTACCCATTGTGACTCTGCCACCTTTATACTTTTCTAGGCTAAGGAACTTTGATTTATCGCCTGTCATGTGTCTGGAACAGCCAGAATCCAGATACCATTGCTGTTGTTCCTTAGCCCGCCAGCATACCTACACGGAAAAAAAAATTAGTGATCTATTTGTTTTCATAGGTCCAAAATTGTCGGTGCCAAGATATTTTGGAAAATAATCTAGAGAAGACTGAAAACTATTTAAACATGTTCCTTTTGGCACCCAAATTTGTTTTACTTTGAGAGATTTTATATTTGTGCCTTTTGGAACCCAAATCGATACAGTCTTCATATGTTCGGGTTTATACCAATGACTATTTTGATTATGTCCAAATGAATTGACTTGATTAATTTGGTTTCTATCTTTTTGAAATTTGTTATATCCAAGTCCTTGCCTAGACGTATTAAGAGTTTGTTTCCCTAATAGCATATTCAATGATTTTTCTCCTTTTGAGAATTTATCCAACGTTGTTGATAGTTGTAGGACTTGGGTCTTAAGAGATTCATTTTCTTTTATCAGTTGTGTGCACCTTCTTATAGAGTCTTCTATTCTTGTGTTTTCAATTTCTTTCAAAAACAGGATTTCATTTTCAAGCGATTTAATTTTGTTTTCTGAATTTTTAACCTCTTCTTCGAATGTTGGACACTTCTCACACTTAGGGATTCTGCTTCGATAGGTTTTAACTAATTGGTTAAGTTGTTTATTTAAATCAATTAAAGAATCCTTTTGTGATTCAAGTTTGGCATGTTTTTCCTTAAGTCGTTCAAAACAGCCATTTACTTCGTGAAAATATATAAGTAATTCTGAATGAGAAAGTTTTGATACCTCACTTGACTCATCATCATCACTGTCAGTTACTTCACCATGAAGGCATAGATTTGCTCTTTCACTTTCACTTTCGGTGCTATCACTTTCATCTTCATCAATTTCATCCCAAGTAGCCGCAAAACTTTTCTTCTTCAGTTTCTTTCCTTGGTTTGGTCGATTTTGAGGAAAATTTGGCTTGATATGTCCCGGTTTATTACATTTGTGACAGATGATCTCTTGCTTCTCCGAAATGTCTAGTGCTTTGTTTATTCGGATTTTAATCTGATGGTTTCTGGCTGGATTTCCATATTTGCGATTCCACTTTTTGAATCTCTTTATTAATAATGCTAATTCAGCTTCACCATCATCATCGTCATCATCGTCATTTTCAGTTGTTCCTTTGAGAGCAATTGACTTCTTTCGAGTATCGCCTCCTTCTCGCTCTTCCTTGAACATTAGCTCTAGCTCATAGGCGGTGAGATTTCCAATGAGCACTTCCACCTTGATTTGTTTCAAATCCTTTGACTCTTGAATAGCTGTGACTTTTGCTTCAAAGCTTCGAGGAATAACTCTGAGAATTTTCCGAACCATCTCTAACTCTGTGTACGATTTTCCAAGAGCCTTTGATTTGTATACTATATTGGACAGTTGTCCGTACATCTATTTGACATTTTCTTCTTTTGCCATTGTGAAATTCTCGTATTCGCTGCTTAACATGGCTAGGCGAGATTCTTTGACTTGAGATGTTCCTTCGTGAGTTACTTCGAGCGTGTGCCATATTTCCTGCGCAGTTAAACAATGAGAGACACGATTAAATTCAAATTGATCCAATGAACAGATAATAGAATTCATAGCTTTAGCATTAGCATTTTGTAATTTATTTTCAAGCTCTGTCCATTGGTCCATCGGTTTAACTATTTCCTGATTGTCTACAATTATAGTTGGTGATCTATAACCTATCTCAATAATGTTCCAAGTGTCAATGGTTTTCAGAAAAAATTTCATTCTATTTTTCCAGTAGGCATATTCACCATTGAACATTGGTGGTCTAACTATGGACTGACCTTCAGCAAAAGCATTATTAAAAGAAGCCATTTTTTCAAATTTTTAAACAGAAACTGAGTTTTAAAAAAGTGAAAAAAAATGACTTTTAAACCTTGCTCTGATACCACTTGTAGGATCGATTTCACCCTAGAGGGGGGGGTGAATAGGGTGATAGTATAAATTATAAAAATTAATTGCGAAAGCTTATAAAATAATTTCAACACAGATCATAGAATAGTAGCAGCACAGATAAAAGCAGAATAACAAATGCAGAAATAGAACGACACAGAATTTACCCAGCTTCGGCAAAAACCTGCCTACGTGCTGCCCCCAAGGTTTCTACTAGAAATTAGATAGTCACACGCTTACACACGTAAACTCGCGACACCCGCTACTGACTAACCTAATTCTACGCTCAAAACCCTGCCACAACTCAGCCACTGAGTTGCGAATTCTCAAGCTACGCCACGTAGCTTGTCCTCTAGTCACACGACTAGCAAATACAATGGTTTGAAAAGAGATTTAAAAATTAAAAACAAATTCAAAAACTAAAAATAAGATAAAGCCCTTAAAAAAACTAAAGCCCTTAACAAAACCCTAATTTAAAAAGACCGGCCCCTTTTATCATTTAGACCCGCTTTCTTTTCTTTTCAGTCCTTTAGAAAATGGCGGCTTCTTCGATCATAATTTAGGGCTTTTGTCCTTCGATAAAAATTAAGGTTTTGGATGCCATTTGATATTGACGCTCTATTGATCTTGGAGTCGTGCTCGGCTGCTTCTCTTGATTTGTGAAATTAGGGTTTCGGCTTCGGCTGCTTCGAGATAATTGAATTCGCCTTGGTATGTTGTTTGTATCTTTTGCTTTCAGGTTCAATTGCTTGAATTCGATTGCTTTTTCATTCATGCCGATGATGATACTTGGGTACTCGTATTTATATGAATTCGAATACACTAATTTACTCGATACTTTCCTGAAATTCACTTTCGTGCTGCACACGACTTTCCTGATGCGTTCGATGCTTACTTGATTCATACGGCTTTGTTTTGAGAACTTTCAATCCTTCTTGAATAACAAGACATAAAATTTCCTCTTTTTAATTGCTGACTATTTCAAAAAAAAATACGAATTTTTTTTTTTTTTTTCTGTTTCATGCATTCTGTAACTTGCTTCTCTGCTACTATATACATTCATCAATGTTGGCATCTGCATTGCATTTGGTCTCGAGTTTCACTGTTGCATGCACTTGTTTATGCTTGAACACTGCGCTTGTATATATTCACTATCACTTGCTCTTAGCTTGAAGTTGAATCACCATGCATATTTGAAACTTTGTTTTGTTGCATCTCTGTCCATTTGGTATTTGCTGCATTTTGAAACACTTTTTATGGTCTGGTTCCTTCATGATATTGTTCTTGTATCATTACTGTTGTTGTTGCTGATATCTTGGTTCGGTCTGTCATTCGAGTTTGAGACTGTGGCGATTTCACTGTGTACTTGAGAATGCACTGCATATTTGGTTTACTCCTTTTCTGGTTGGTGTTGCTGTTATGTTGATGACTAGCCTTTGCTAGTTCATTCATGACATGTTGTCCATGTGTGTTCATTTGTGTTTGACATTTGTTGTCACTGGTTCATTGTGAAGTAGCTGTCTTCACTGATGCTGCACTTAGTCTTGTCTTTGATGTTCCTCTCATTGCATATGAACTTGGTCTACTTGATGCTGTAGCTTTCAAGTATATGTGCATCACTTGACTTCATTCCACTGCACATTTCTCTGGTTTCTGTAGTTGTAACTGGTCTTTGTAATTGCTATGCCTCTGAGTTATTTCTTGCATCATAGTCTGGTTGATGAATTATATTTGTGAACATTAACTTGGGGCAGATGCTATGTTTTTGTTCATTTCACTGTGTTCATTTGCTTCATGTCATACTATGTTGTTTCATTGCTGCACTTGACTTTTGTTACTTGAGCTGCTTTCTTGACTGTACTTGTACAACTTCATTGTGGCTTGTACATGCTGTATTGTCTGGACTTGACGTTGCCTTGTGTTGAACCCAGTTTCAAAACTTGGGTTTGACCTTGTGCTCGTGTCGTGATTTTGAATACATTGCACGTGAGTTGAACTCGGTTTTTCATTTGGGTTTGACCTGTGCTAGCCTGTCCCTGTAAATTAATCAAGTGTATATATCGGCGTACACGGCCTTGTGGCATATACAGTAATATACTGTGTATGTCACAAGTTGTTCGTGTATGATGAATTCAAATTTAAATGATGACGAACAACCCAAATAACTGAGGCAAATATCATTTTCAAAATTCACGTTTTATTTTATATCGCAAAAATATTTTATTTTCAATTTTACTGCGTTAGTAAATATTTTTGCAGATTTCTCAGATGCTGGATTCAAACTGGGATATAGTTGAAGACAAATATGAGTGTGAGTGATATGTAGTGAGGTCAACTGTAAATATGAAATTGTGATGTACTGTAATCAAAGTTGTATATGTATAGTGAGAGCTTGAATTTGTACTATTCAAAATTGTAATAAATATTTGTTTGAATAAAATATTCGTTTGAATTCAAATCAATTCGTATTTAAATCCATGATTAAAAATAGACTTCCACTCTTGACCATTTCGAATTTTTGAAAAATAGTTTAAAGGATTTTAAGTAGTTTAAATAATTAAAATAGTTAAAACAGTATAAATGGTTAAAATAGTTTAAATGATTAAAATAGTTTAGTATAAAATAGTTAAAGTGTTAAAACGGTTTATATCACAAAATAATTTGCAAAACCAAAATAATTTGTATATTTAAGAAGATAGCCTTTAAATAGTTTTTATGTTGAATAATTTATTTGAAAATAGTTTCAAAGTCAAACCGATTCAATCCCAACTTCCCAATTCAAATCAATTCCAATTCTCATTTAATCGATTCAGTATCGATTTCAATCCAAATCAATTTCAACTTCAATGTCAAATTAGTTCAATTCCACTTTCAAATCCAATTAATTCTATTTCAGTTTCAATTTATCGATTTCGAGCTCGATTTTCAAGGTACCGATTCAAAACACTTAGATCAAATTAACCTTCAATATCTAATTTGAAACCCAAAAGTTTCAAATACTTTTGCTTAGTAAAATTCAACGTTCGAATACAAGTCCCATCTATTAAATAAGTTTAATTTCTGAAATTTAAATCAAAATTTACTTATAACTCAAAAAACCCAACCCAATTATTTAACACTTTTTTAACAAAAAATTCATTTCAACGATTCAAACTTGAATTCGTGATTAATTTGATTTCAACAAATTTGATTTTAATTTCTTTTAAATCAAAACCATTTAACCAATTCCAAACCAAAGATTTTTAAAAATCATTTAATTTAATCAATCTGGTGTCCATATATAAATTTCTATCTTATGGCCAAGTGATCAGTTATTTCCATTTAATATTAGGGATGGATATATATCATTTCAATCCAAATCACAATATCATAGGTATATATAATTTCAACCTATTTCTTAGCTTATTCGAATAATTCAATTTACAGTTTTATACACTGTAAATGATATACATAGTCATAACATGATACATACATACATACATACATACATACATACATACATACATACATACATATGTAAACACTCAAACATCCAACTATCAACCAATTTGCATCCATCACAATGAATCATACAAACAGACAATATAATTCACAATAATTTCATAGTTATTAATATTGGGTGATTTACTTGCAATTTTATTCTAATTTCAAATTTGACTGTCAAATTTAATTTCTACAACTAATTTCGATGACAACTTTTCAAACAATGATCAATAAATTTATTTCACTTCACCATTTCGAAATTAACTACCATAGGAATATTCCAGCACATTGTGAGTGTTGTAAAACACACACCTTGAGTTTCAATTTCAAATCAAATCGAACAACGTTCGATTTAACCTAAAATTTTAATTAACTCCAAACGTCTCCAAATCAGATCCAGAGCACAGTGCTCATCGAGACAATCCCAATGCCTCTTTTTTCGTCCAATTCCGACATCGCACGACCAAGATATATAATTTTAAAGATTGAACGAATTTAATATAAATAATTTGCAAACTTTTTATTTCTAATTTAACCAACAATTGATCAGGACCGCACGTTCCAGGTAGCAGATGATGGCCACAAATATCTTTCTTCCTCCATTCCAGTTGCACGCAAGAGAACCCATACGTCGCCGTTCATTCACTGCTTGCAGCAGCCTCCACGCTCGTTTAGGAGTTAATCGACGACCATTGTTCAAACGGTGAGACCCCCTCCCCTTCGACCCATGCCATGCCATGTTCGGTCGCCTATCGCCACTAGAAAATGCCAAAATACGCATGCCTTTCGATCTTGGATCCATGACGATCCAACGCTCAGATTCTGATCATCTCCGTTGATCTTAAAGATCTTGTCGCCCTTCACAATTCTCTACTTGAAAGATTTATGAAAAATTGGTAGGATCGAGTAGAAATCGAGGTGGCAAATTCGAAAATTTCTAGCCATTGTTTTACAAATGGCGGCAGGCTGATAATAGCTAGGGTTAGGGCGTTTTTATGCGTGTATATATATGCATATATGTGTGTGTGTGCTTGTGTGAATGTATTATTTTATTATTTCCAATTTTTACATGCTTTTTCGAACGATCTCCAACGAAACGTGCCGACTGGCGTTTATAATGTTTTACCTTCATTTCGAACACAGTGGAACATGTTTTGAAAACTAATTCGATCGTATGGAGAAGATAGATTTTTGGATCCAATTATCATGTTGAATTTTCGATATTAATTTCAATGCGTTTCTATCCCGTATGACCAGACGACAACTCCAAACGCTACAAAATTTGAAATCCGATAATAATACACTATTACGGATCCAATGGAACTAGTTTCATCGAATTGCGAGAATACGCCTCGGATCGCTATTTTAACGTCTCGCTTATAATATAAAATTTCCAATTTCTAATTATTCACTCTTAAATATAATTTTAAATGTTAGCAATCTTCATTGTTGTTTAAGTAAAATTTATATCAACTTTTGATATCATTTTCATTCACCTTAAATTCAAAATTTGATTATTCCAATAATTTCCAATATTTAAGCCTTATACAATTTAATTTATCCAATAAATAACTATAATCGCAATATAAGTTATTGAATTGTAAAATTTATCATTTAAAACGAATTGAAATTATAAAAAAACTATTCCATTTCACAGTCATTCAATATTCATTATCCAATTTCACTGTTGATTTTACACATATTCAATGCATAAAATTTATTTCAATACTTGCTAGCGTCAGAATCTTCGAAATTAACTATTTCAAAATGTTTTTCAAGTTCGTGTCCAATAACTTACATTCAAAACTATTAAAAAAATTAACCATTTTTATTCAATAATTACGTTAAATTTAATAGTTTTACACTAGCTAAAAATACGGATCGTTCCCCACTCAAAACTTTTCGTCCTCGAAAAGGAACTAAGTAGAGAATTTTACATTTGATATATTTTACTCAAAACTATCAACTTATAAAACAAATAGAACTTATTTATAAAACCATTACTAAGTTTCTACTATGCTACTCCGATCGGTTTATGGAATTTTCAAGCTGGTTATCAAAACAAGTTATAAAAATTTAAAAATCCAAATTTTTTCTAACACTCGGATTTACGGAAAATTTCGACAGGGTCTCTTTTACGCGGCTCGATCGGAACTACTACAAAATGCCTCTATGGGCTCCAAACCAACAAAAGCCAAGTGGCTCCATCACAAAACCATCAAATCAAATGACAAAATAAACACATACCTTCTTGTCGGGCAATCCAAATTTTTCTTGATTTTAAATACCCGCATCTTACTTACCAATGATACCTAATCATACAATTTAAAATCATTTTATATTTTTCATCTTCAATTTTTAATATTGGCTTTACTTAAGCCCGTACGATATACATAAATTTTTGCATGCAATATCAAATCTGATCGCTCTAGCGATCACACAATTTCACTTCCGAACTAGTTTAGTTCACACGACTATCTAGTGGAGACTCAAATTTGGTTCCTTGATCCAAAACCGTGATTTTACTTATATAGCCATATACCATGATAGAGAATTCCAGAATCAAATCAAAAATCCATGTAGAGGATGCACCACTGAGTATCGAGTGAATTTATTTAACTAGGATCGATATAAATTATCTTGAAATTCTATGCTCGAATCTGGATCAAATTGTTACGCGAATAAAATAATATACGTACAACTTACGTATTATCTTTCAATAGATTTCTATCCAGTTCATCTATATTAAATTTCCTTTACTTACCTTCCTTTCATTTACAGTCACTTATTCACAATCCATAATTTACTTAGTGTATCCATTTCTTTACATAGCATATTCTTCAATACTATCGTTTTTAAACATCATTCCATAGAATTTGCTTACTTAAGTTTGTTTTAAACATTCTATACAATTTAATTTATTCAATGTCATTTTCCATTAATTCTTGGTTACACCTGTTAGTCCCTGAAGAGATGGTTTTGATGAAAACAATCTTAGAATAGGATTATAAATTATAAATACTAACATTATAGTTTAGATATATATATGTACATGCAGGATTTAACCATGCAGGTACCAAAGAATAAAGACTGTACAGTATAGAGATTCAAGATATCAAGATTGAAGACTCATGAATATCAAGATTATCAAGAGTTCAAGATTTCAAGATTGTAATTTAGTTAAGAATTTTGTTAAAACTCCTAGAAAAGCACTGGCATCTTAAAACCCAATTTATTCGTGGAATGAAATCCACTTCCAGCCTGTTAAAGGGATGGAACCCTAAGTAGGATGGAACCAATGAAAAATCTAGTGGAACATTGTTTTGTATCCACTAACTTTTGTTCAAATGTTTTTTACAAATTTATATCTTGTATTCAAAATGATTTCAAAACCTTCCTTTTAAAAGAATCAAAAACATCTATCGAGGTTTTAAAATACTTTTAGCCTCAAAATAATCTTTATCTTCAAATTCAAATTATCCTTGGTTTTAAACTATCTTTTAATAATAATACATTTAACTTTTAATAATTATACTTAGATTTAAATAAAATTATAGTAAAATTTTTTACATATCAAAATATTTTCTCTATATTTATTTATGTATGTTAACTATAGTTAAGTATATTTACAAAGTTTAAAGTAGTTTTAATACAACATCGAAGTTATTTTAAAAGAAAAATAAATTATCCAAAATCACTTAGGCCTGTCGATAACCCCAAGGACCCTTTGTCGACAATGTGGAAGTTTGTTTCAAAAATTTGAATTTCAATAGAATTGTCTATTCGTCATATCCTTTCACGAATGGACATGGCTGTTGTTCTACTATAAATAGGGGCAGTTTCAAATGAATTTATATACAATTGGGTGAACTTGTTGCTTCTAAAATCACGTATCTCTACCAGAGGATTGTGAACCTGGAGTGGTGTACCTCGTGGCCTTGAAATCGAGAGTGTAATTGTAAAAATTGCTTTTGAAAGGAGATCCGTACTTGTGTGCGGGACTGGATGTAGGGTAACACTATTCACCCCCCTTCTAATTTAATTCTAGCCTTAAGATCCGTAATCCACATTTTTCGTATTTGGTATCGGAGCAAGGTTTTCAAAGTTTCATAATATGAATTTTGAAAAAGCTTTTAAAATTGCTATGTTTAAAAAACTTGTTAATACTAGTTTAAAAATATTCAGATCATCATTATCTCTTGAGTGTGCATATAATCAATATTCAAATTCAAGTTACCAAAATTGTATAATGTGAAGGAAACATGCTTTATAGGTGTTTAGGAATCAATTCACAATAGACAAATTGTACAGATCAAAAAGAATAAATGGATACTCGATAGTGGATGCTCTAGACACATGACTGGTAATACAGATATGCTGAATGATATAATATACAAAGACAGAGGACTGGTTAACTTTGGAGACAAGTCAAAAGGATATGTGATTGGCATCAGCAAAGTCAGTAACTCTGAAACTCCTACTAATGTTTTGCTACTTAAGAATCTAAAACATAATCTACTAAGTATTAGTCAAAGATAAGTGTCACAATGTGACATTGAAGATAATAATTCAACCATAATATTTGAGGGAACTATGAAAAATAATATTTATATTCTTAGTATGAAAGTTTCAAATGATAACTTGTGTCCTTTGGAAAATAAAAGTGACCTTTGGATTTGACATAAGAGATTTGGGCATTTGAATTTCAAACTTTTATCGAGACTGTCAAAACATGATCTAGTAAGAGGTCTCCCTCAAATGAATTTTGAGGTATATAGTTTATGTGATGCATATAAATTAGAAAAACTTAGAAAAAGTTTCTTTTAAACTAAAAGACATGATTTCAACCTCAAAACCTCTTGAATTACTTCATCTAGATTTACTTGGTCCTTCTCAAATTCTGTCAATAAATCATAGTAAATATGTTTTTGTAATTGTAGATGATTATTCTACATTTACATGGGCAAAATTTTTGAAACATAAAAGGATACCTTTGAATGTTTTAAGAACTTTACAAAAAGGATTCAAAACCAACTTTCACAAAAAATTGTAACCGTCCGTAGTGATCACGGTGGTGAATTTGAAAATGAAAAGTTTGAGGAATTCTGCAATAAAAAGGGAATAACTCATAATTTTTCATTTCCAAGAACTCCACAACAAAACGGAGTAGTAGAACGTAAAAATAGGACGATTCAAGAGTGTGCGAGAACTATGCTTTCAGATAGTAAATTACCAAGTATTTTTGGGCAGAAGCGGCTGTTACCGCCTGTTATATTTTAAATAGAATTTTAATTAGACCTTTAACTAATAAGACATCTTATGAACTTCTTCACTCAAAGAAACCTAAGGTATCTTATTTTAGAATTTTTGGAAGTAAATGTTTTATTTTAAATACAAAAGATAATTTAGGTAAATTTGATCCTAAATCCGATAAAGGTATCTTTGTTGGATATTCTAACATAAGTAAAGTGTACAGAGTGTTTAATTTAAGAACTAACACCATCGATGAAACAATGCATATTTCACTTAATGTAAGTCTCAAAAATTTTGAAGATACAAATGATGAAGAGGATTTAATCACTCAAAATCAAGAGTTAATTGAAACTAATAATGAAATTAATCAACCTAATAAAATGATTAAACTTTTAAATGATCATACTATAGAAAATATACTAGGAGATATGCAATCTATTGTTACATGTGCAGGAAACATGCTTTATGGGTGTTGATGAATCAATTCACAATGGACAAATTGTACAGATCAAAAAGAATAAATGGATACTCGATAGTGGATGCTCTAGACACTCGACAGGTAATCCAGATATGCTGAATAATATAATATACAAAGATAGAGGACTGATTAACTTTGGAGACAAGTCAAAAGGATATGTGATTGGCATCAGCAAACTCGGTAACTATGAAACTCTTACTAATGTTTTTCTAGTTAAGAATCTAAAACATAATCTGTTAAGTATTAGTCAACTTTGCGACAAAGAATATAAAATTAAATTCGAAAAAGATAAGTGTCACATTGAAAATAATAATTCAACCATAATATTTGAGGGAAATAGGAAAAATAAAATTTATATTCTTAGTATGAAAGTTTCAAATGATAACTTGTGTCTTTTGGAAAATACAAATGACCCTTGGATTTGACATAAGAGATTTGGGCATTTGAATTTCAAACTCTTATCTAAAATGTCAAAACATGATCTAGTAAGAGGTCTACCTAAAATGAATTTTAAAGTAGATAGTTTATGTGATGCATTTCAATTAGGAAAACTTAGGAAAATTTCCTTTAAATTAAAAGATATGATTTCAACCTCAAAACCTCTTTAATTACATCATTTAGATTTATTTTGTCCATCTCAAATTCTGTCAATAAATCATAGTAAATATGTTTTTGTAATTGTAGATGATTATTCTACATTTACATGGACAATATTTTTGAAACATAAAAGTGATACCTTTGAATGTTTTTAGAACTTTACAAAAAGGATTCAAAATAAAATTTCTCTAAAAATTATAACCATCCGTAGCGATCACGGTGGTGAATTTGATAATGAAAAGTTTGAGGAATTCTGTAATAAAAAGAGAATAACTCACAAATTTTCATTTCCAAGAACTCCACAACAAAACGTATTAGTATAACGTAAAAACAGGATGCTTCAGGAGTGTGCGAGAACTATGCTTTCAGATAGAAAATTACCAAGTATTTTTGGGCAGAAGCAATTGCTACCGCCTGTTATATTTTAAATATAATTTTAATTAGACCTTTAACTGATAAGACATCTTATGAATGTAACAACCCACATATTTAACGATTTTATATTTAAATGTTTTATTTAAATATAGCGTCGTTAGTCGGATTTTTAGGTCCGAAATGTTACTTTATGCAAATGGCCGAATTGGAACTCAAAACCACCTCCATTGGTTCCAAAATGGCATTTGCAATCTTTTTGAGTATAAGCTTTGATATTTTGGAGTAAGTTGAATTTTGCAATTTTTTCTTTTGGGTTTTGGGTTTGGGTTCAGCCCACTAACTATCTAATTAACCTAACTCAGCCCATCTCTTCTCATTCACTCATTTTCTCACCTCCAAACTTAAGCAAAACTTAAAATGGTGGAAGGGAAGAGGAAATAGAAATTTGCAAGCTCTAGTTCTTTTTTGTAACTTGAATTCTTGCTCCAAAAATCAAAGAGAAGACATAGGTAAGCTCCTCTTCATCTTCTCTATCTCTTTCTCTCTTCAATCTCAGAAATTCCTAAACCTAAACATAGGAAAATACTTGTTTAGATCTTAGATTGAAGCTAGCAGAGTAGAAGTGGAGATTAGTTGGTCTTCTCCTTGCAAATTGAACTCCTTCTTCTTTCTTTTTGGATTAAAGGTGAGTTTTGAACTCACATCTACTTCTTTTGATATCATTGGTGTTAGGCATGAATTCCTAACAATTGTTCATATATTCTTTTGCTTGGGTTGATTCGGTGAAATTGCCAAATTATGCTTTTCGAAGCCAAATCTATGGAAAACCTTATATGGTTGATGTTTATGTTGTTCGGAGTGTTTGGGTGTGTCGTTAAGGTTAGGTAGTCATTTGACGTAAGCCCATAATCAAAACGCATCCGATTGCTTTCGATTTATTTGGCCATAATGGCCCAGGTTCAAGAAATGCCTGAACATTGAGTTTCAAACGTCTGAAACAATAATTTAAGACGTCTGAATATTGTTCTGGGGAACATTTTCATCCCCAGATTCAGACGTTTGAATTTATATTCCAAACGTCTGAATTGGCTAATTTTCAACCGAAAGGATATAGGACGAATATTGCCTATTTCAGATGTCTGGGAGTTTGGATTCGGACGTCTGAATTCTGTTTTGAAAAACAAATTTATTTTTAGTTTCAGACATCTGAATCCCTTCTTTCATACGTCTGAATATGTTGTTTTTGCCTACTTGCCTTGTTCGTTTAGTTTTTCCAAATTTAGTCGATACATAATGATTCCAATTAGTTGTTTATGCATACTTGACCTTGATGGTTCCTTTTTGAATTTATTCACGGGTTTTATAAATGATTTCTTCAAATCGTATTAAAATTTCGCTTCTCCGTTTTATAAATTCTATTTAAAACACACGCACAATTTCTCACTTCGAGCGAAATGGAAGGGTGATTAAATGGTTAGGTAAAGAACGGACCATGAATCCATGCGTTGTCTTGCCGATTAGTCCCCGACCTATTCGATTGATCGTTTTGGCCTTTTGGTCTGGTTTACCGATGAAATGAGGTGAACTTTGTATTGCTTTGAGTGTGAAATTAACTAACGGATAGTAAACTGTTTAGTGCGAACGAGTGGTTATGGGACTCACGTTACCACTTTTCGGATTCCTTTTTTGAGAGTTATGACACATTCCGCCAGTTAGTGGTGTCCAGTACTGGGCCTCCGGACCTTCACCACTACGGTTTGCTGCCTTCGGGTATGTGCCTTCGGGTTTGTGCCTTCGGGTTTGTTGCCCTTTAGTATTGCTTCCAATGTTGGTCGTTATGAGCCGCATGGGTGATATTGGGTTGCCCTTTAGTATCGCTTCCGATGTTGGTCGTTATGAGCCGCATGGGTGATATTGGGTTTGGAGTCTTCGGGCTCGTGGATCCTTGTTTATACAGTACTAAGCTCGAGCAATTTTATGATGTTTCATTGATATGTATATTCCCTAGGTATCGCCCTTCGGTGTTGGTCTTTTTGAGCCGCATGATGCGTAGTGTTTACCTTGTGGAACTTGTGTTACCTTCATTTGTATTTGTTATTGCCTTATGGCTTGCTTTGATATTCTTATCCTTTGTTTCTATATGTTGCCGATGATATGAGGCTTGTTATCATATGATTCATCTTTTGTTAGATGATTGTGTTATCTCCTTTAGAGATATCTGTTATGCCTTGTAACCTTGCAGATTTATTGTTGTTCAGTTTATCTAACTGATTTGTTTAGCTAGACTGACCCGTGTATTTTATACTCGGGTCAGACCGAGATGTTTCAGGTTAGGTGCTTTTGGACTTAGCCTATTTTGCTTCCGCATGGACTATTCAGCTTGTTCCTTTTTGTTAAAGCTTTTTGTGTAGTCCTTTTTATTGTAACTCTGTCTTCTGTATGCTTTTGGGATTCGTCTATATACTGTGGTTTGCTATACCACTTGACATGTATTATTTTGTAAACTCTGTTATGTATCAATATATGTGTATATGATGATCTACTATTCTGTGATGTATATTACATTTGAGTTGTTATATTCTGTTCTGATAGATCCTTCAACCACCTATGGTTTTGTTTTAAGTATTCATTGAGTATGTCGACCTGCTTGGTATGTTTATTATCGATGTCTTCAATAGATAGTTAGAGCAATGCTATAGATGGTCGCTCCTAACCAGCCTTATTCTCCATGTTAGTTGATGGCATTACCCTGTAGTGTCCTTGGCTAGCGTGGGTATAGAGGTGGGGCGTCACAATGAACATCTTCACTCAAAGAAAGCTAAGGTATCTTATTAAATATTTTTGGAAGTAATTGTTTTATTTTAAATACAAAAGATAATTTAGATAAATTTGATCCTAAATCCGACAAAGGTATTTTTATTGGATATTCTAACAGAAGTAAAGCGTACAAAGTGTTTAATTTAAGAACTAACACCATCGAAGAAACAATACATGTCTCATTTGATGAAAATCTCAAAAATTTTGAAGATAAAAATGATGAAGAGGATTTAATCACTCAAAATCAAGAGTCAATTGAAACTAATAACGAAATTAATCATCTTAATAAAAAGATTAAACTTTTAAAAGATCATCCTATAGAAAATATAATAGGAGATATGATATCTATTGTTACAACTAGAAATCAACTAAGTAAAATGAGCAATGTAGCCTTTATATCAACTATTGAACCCAAAAATCCAAAAGAAGCATGAACTGATGATTCATGGATCTTGTCCATGCAAGAAGAACTAAATCAATTCACTAGAAGTGATGTTTGGGAACTTGTTCCTAGACCTGAAAATAAAACTATAATTGGAACTCAATGGGTTTATAAAATAAAATGAATGAACAAGGAGAGGTTGTTAGAAATAAAGCCCAGTTAGTCGCTCAAGGTTATTGTCAAGAACAAGGAATAGATTTTGATGAAACCTTTGCTCCCATAGTAAGATTAGATGCCATTAGGATTCTACTTGATTTCGTAAATCATAATAATTTCAAATTGTATCAAATGGATGTTAAAAATGCCTTTCTAAATGGTTTTGTAAAAGAGGAAGTACATGTTGAACAACCACCACATTTTGAAAATGAAAAATTACCAAATCATGTTTACAAACTTAAGAAACCTCTATATGGTCTAAAACAATCTCCTAGAGCATGGTATGATAGATTAAGATCATACTTATTACAATCAAACTTTGAAATTGGTAAAGTATATAATACTCTTTTTATTAAAAGAAATAAAAATGATATTCAACTAGTACAAGTTTATGTAGATGATATCATTTTTGGATCAACTAATTTTGAAATGGATAAAGAATTTTCTGAAATAATGACAAAAGAGTTTGAGATGAGTCATGTGGGTGAATTAAACTTCTTTCTAGGATAACAAATAAAACAATTAGATAATGATATCTTTATTAGTCAAGGAAAATATGCTAAAGAACTAGTTAGTAAATTTTGTTTGACTACTGCAAGTGGAAACCCACTCCCATGGCAACCAATGAATACTTAAGTAAAGAAGATCTCTCGAAAGATGTAGATCAAAAATTATATAAAGGACTTATTGGATCACTACTCTATATCACTGCTAATAGACCTGATATCATGCATAGTGTTTGTCTCTGTGCAAGATATCAATCCCAACTTAAAGAGACCCACTTAAAAGCTGTAAAACGTATCATAAGTTATGTCAAACACACCTTTGATTATGGCTTATTTTATCCAAAAATTTATTTTTTTTGAACTAATATCTTACTGTGAGGTTGATTAGGCTAGTTGTAATCAGACCGAAAAAGTACAAGTGGAACTTGTCACTTTTTGGGGCATTCTCTGATTCCTGGTTTAGTAAAAAGCAAAACACGTCTTCTTTATCAGCAACTGAAGCATAGTATATTTCTGCTGCTTTGGCTTGTTCTCAAGTAACATATATGCAACAAACTTTAAAAGATTTTGGTCTAAATATCCCAAAATCACCAATTTGTTTAGATAATACTAGTGCGATAAATTTATCCAAGAATACTGCTCATCATGCTCGAACTAAACATATTGATATCAGACATCATTTTATCAGAGATAATATAAGTAAGGAAGTAATCACTCTCGATTATATGAATTCCGAGAACCAAATTGCTGATATCTTAAAAAAACCCTTAAATTAATCTATATTTACTAAATTAATAAGAGAATTAGGTATTTGTTCAATAACTGAAATATAGAATAACTAAAAATTAAATTGAAATAAATAAAATAGTAAAAATATATGTACCATGTCGACAACCCCCTTACCCCTGTCGACATGTAATGATTTTTTTATTTTTGAAATTTCCCACCAAAATTCAAATAAGTGGTTATATATTCTTCTTATTTCGAAAATTTTGTTCATTCTTTCTGTCCTTTCTCTGTTCTAACTTCTGAAAACAATAAAACAATGGCATCCTCTTTCAAATCAAACAAAAATTCAACCTTTTCTTTCCCTTCTCCTCCTACTGGACCATTTCAACGAACTACGCTTGCATGGGCGATGAAAATGGAGGATTCTTTGAAGGATGCACTACAACTAATTACTAAAATTTAAGTGGTGCAACTCAGAATGGCAAAGAACAAGAACGGCAAGGCAAAATCCTTCGAAATTTGCAAAAGTTTCTAATGGACAATCACGCTAACCCGATCATGATTGATGAAGAATCTTCAGGAGATCAAGTGCAAGCGGACAGTGAGGAAGAAGAAAAAAAAGACTTCATGGAAGAAGAGCATGCTGAAGATGACGACAAAGTCGTTTGCGTTAGCGAAGTGTGCTTTGAAAAGTGTGGAAATCTAGTCGAACAACGTGGAAATTTCTGTTTCCACTACCTAAATTGTTCGGTTCATATATCTCCCATATTCAAGGACACACATTAGTTTCTTTTCTTTTGGTGCATGATCTTTTTTCCGTCTCCTATGCCAGTGTGAATATAACAATAAATAATTAATAAATGATTTGTATTCTCCTATTCGAATTATCACTATTATAAGTATTATCATATATGGATTCTTAGTTAGGATAGTTAGTTATTAAGGACTTAGTTTTAATTTTAGAATTAAGTGATGATTATTTAACATAACACTATCATTATAATCACATGTCATACAATATTAGTTATAAGGGGAGTTATATAGTTTGGAATTAGTTTTTGTTGATGACGAAGGGGAGCAGTATAAAATAGGATAGTTAGGCATAGATTAAGGGAGAGTTATTAGGATAGAAGTAATATTTTATAAATAAAGGTTGTCATCATAAAAAAGGGGGAGATTGTTAGTCCCTGAGGAGGTGGTTTTGATGAAAACAACCTTAGAATAAGATTGTAAAACATAAATGCTAACATTATAGTTTAGATATATATGTATATGCAGGATTTAACCATACAAGTATCAAAGAATGAAGACTGTATAGTATAGAGATTCAAGATATCAAGATTGAAGACTCATGAGTATCAAGATTATCAAGAGTTCAAGATTTTAAGATTGTAATTTAGTTAGGAATTTTGTTAAAACTCCTAGAAAAGCACTAGCATCTTAAAATCCAATTTATTCGTGGAATGGAATCCACTTCGAGCCTGTTAAAGGGATGGAACCCTAAGTAGGATGGAACCTATGAAAAATCTAGTGGAACATTGTTTTATATCCACAAACTTTTATTTAAATGTTTTTTAAAAAATTATATCTTGTTTTCAAAATGTTTTAAAATTATTTCAAAACCTTCCTTTAAAAAGAATCAAAAACATCTATCCTGGTTTTAAAATACTTTTAGCCTCAAAATAATCTTTATCTTCAAATTCAAATCATCCTTGGTTTCAAACTATCTCTTAATAGTAAAATATTTAACTTTTAATATTTATACTTGGATTTCAATAAAATTATAGTTAAATTTTACATATATCAAAATATTATTCTCTATATTTATTTATGTGTGTTAACTATATTTATGCATATTATAAAGTTTAAATAGTTTTAATACAAGATAGAAGTTATTTTCAAAGAAAAATAAATTATCAAAAATCACTTAGGCCTATCGATAACCCCTAGGACTCCTTGTCCATAAGGTGGCGGTTTGTTTCAAAAATTGAATTTTAAAAGAAGTGTCTATTCATCATATCCTTTCACGAATGGACATGGCTATTGTTCTACTATAAATAGGGGCAGTTTTAAACGAATTTATATACATTTTTCTCTAATTTCACTGCTCTTCTTCTTCCACATTTCTTTACATATATTTTTACCATTACTCTGCCGAAATCACCATTGAATCTAACTAGATTATCTTTGGTTTGATTCTCTATCACTATCTCAACAAGATCTCAAAGCATTTCAGAGTTATGGGCTTCTTTGTAATAAATTGAGTGATAAAAGGTGTGATTGTAGCCTGTAAATCAATAAAGCGAGAAAAGGTGTGATTGTAGCCTGTGAAATCAATTGGGTGAACTTGTTGCCCTTGAAATAAAGTATATCTACCCAGAGGATTGTGAATTTGGAGTGGTGTACCTCGTGGCCTTGAAATCGAGGGTGTAATTGTAAAAATTGCTTTTAAAAGGAAATTCGTACTTGTGTGCGGGAATGAACGTAGGGTAACTTCGAAGCAGTATAAAATCCAGTGTGTACTTTCCTTTATTGCTTTTACTTTATTTCTGCATCTGTATTTGATTCTGTGATCATATATGTATCTGAATATTGCATACATTTGTGTTCATATTAACATAAACTCAAAAAGATTTAGTAATTCCTTGAAACACTAATCACCCCCCTCTAGTGTTAATTCTTGCCTTAAAATCCGTAATCTGCATTTCTCACAACACCCAACTCTTTTCATTTACATTCATAATTTCCTTTAATAATAGATTTATTTATGAAACATTTTATTAATCATCACTTTAGTTTATAATCATTCTATAAAAGTCAAATATAATAAGTTGGACTTTATCAAAGTTTTATAATTATCTCAAAAATTACAAGTTCAATTTCACCATTTCTGTGCCAATTTATGTTAAATTCTATAGTCAATTAACAAAGATATTATTCAATTCATTTGTCCAGTTCTTTTATTCAGTTCGCTTACTCATTGCATTTAGTCTTTAATCATTTCATAATATACTTGTGACGACCCTGATCGACCTTCGAAAATCGACACCCAAATACATCACCCGTATTAGAATGCCGTAGATTCAAACGTAATGTCTGGTTTGTCAGAGCTTATAACAACATTAGGTAAATACAAAATAGGGGAAAAAGAAGAATAATTTTATTGATACACTACATTTGATACAACACTGATACAAATGAAATGATCAACATGTAACAGAGATAGATACAACAGCGGAAAGAGTGAGACAGCAACAACAGCAGAACACAACATCTCCAATGCCAAAGCTCCAAATCACAAGCTCGAACCACCATCAAGCTGAACCTAAAATGCAATGCGATCACCAAACCAAAGATTCCAAAGATTTCAAAAAGCTACACCTACTATTTGATTATCTGATTACCTGACTCTAGGCTACCCGTATGGAAAATTGTGGGCATCCAAAGTTTAGAAAGGGAAAAATGAACTCCAGGTTAGTCATGCGACTGATGTGAGCAAACAAAAACAGTTTATCCTAAAAAAAAAAAGAATTTAAAATTAAAATTCGCTATGCTTTTCGGAAAATGAAAGTACCACAAGGCCTCCCGCCGCACACACAATGCAAGCGCACACTTGGAGGAGATTTCTCCTTATGATAGTCAAACATGCTTGATATGCATAATCATTTTGATATTATTATTAGTGCTTAGTGTAGAAAAACATTTCGAAAGTATAATATTAAATTTTAGCTAACATACGTACCATTATAGTATGCCTATTATAGCTACCATGTTAAATGGCAGGTTCTACAACTAAAACCGTACAAGGCGCGCATTGGGTGATTGGATTTCCAACAAATGGTCAGGTTAAGGAACATCCCCACCACATGGGTACGCCTCAAGAGGGGTGCCCCGAGAACCTAACCGACTCTTTGCCAACACAAGGCCGGGTTACATCTGTACCTAGGTAACACTGACATGAGTATGCCATCCCTCGGTTGTTACCGACCTTTATCTGAGGATCCTCAACACCAACAAATTCCAACAACCATATAGGTTAAATATCTGGGATCCATACCATGATACCATCCTTTGTCCAGAAGGAAATGCACATCGCCTAAAAGGCGCGACCCTCATAACCTTGCCGCATTCTTTCTGTTTTGACCATTTCTGGGTTGTAAGGTTCGACGAGGTCTCATCCACAAAGCTACGCTTTTCACAAAAGCCATGCTTTGATCAACAAATGATCGACCACATTTAGCATGCCACATTACCAAATTGGGAATATATCACTAGTAACCATCAACTACATAACCTCTGAGCTCGTACGTCTCAGAGAAGGGAGTTAAGTTAAGAGAATAAATTCTCCGCCACCAAACAAAAATTTATTTGATAGAAACCAGCTTTACATGTCAAAGTGCAATGTCAGACATACATCCATACAAGTCCGTTCTGGGTTCGAACGGAACTGAAGAAACTTCAAAGAAGCCTTTGCAAATCCGGGTATTCACAATCCCGATCGGACTCCCCAACACATATAGAGATCTATATACCGGCGCGCCTCAGTGCATAGACATTCGATAGGTAATGTTATCGTTCTCGAAAATACCTAGTCTTCACCACCGCCTTCAAATGCTACCCATTTCGTCGTATTATTGTTCGGAATGGGTTTTATGACAGAAATCCTATCCTGGCTATACCGAATAATGAGCGCTAATTTTAAAAACATATGGATATAGGGATCTTAGTTAAGTCACAACCTTTAGCCCAAAACCTTTCTTTCAAATGGTTTAAACAAATTTCCACTTTTAATCTTTTAAATGAAAGATCCACCCTTGAAGATCCGGTTCAATTTGAAAACAAAGTTCACCAAATCTTTAACAAAGAAAACTTTCAAAACAATTTCCATTTCAAACTTGAAATCTTTTCAACAAAAACTGGAAGTTTTTTGTTATATGAAAGCCATTATAATTTCAAAACAAATGCTTTTCACTTCGGAAAAATTCGGTAAAATTTGCACACCTTATAGCCTTTTAAAGGAAATCAGTGAATTGCCGCATCCTTGGCAATTTTTGTTTGAATTAAATTCAAATTTTCAAAATAATTTATTCAACATACTTCACAATGGTTTAAAAGCCATATATATATATATATATATATATATATATATTGTATAACTTGTATAACCCTTTCAAATCCAAATTTCCAAAACAATTAAAAAACTTAAGCAAGATATATTATATTCAAACTAAATTTTAATTTCAAACTTCCTTTCCAAAAGCTTTTCATATTCAACTTAATTTCCATTTATAAAACCATTTGGATTCAAAATTCATGTTTCAACTTTTCACCATTTGAGTAAAATAATATTAAATTCGAAATATCTGCGACTTAACCAATTGCTCGTGAAATCCATATTTGTGTGTGTGGTGTAGTCCAGGGGTTTTGCACACAACAATAACATATCATAACCATCATCAATTTAAGCACAACAATATCGATAAGCGGTATAATCCTATAACGTTTATCTTCATTCACAGATTCACAGATAAACAATGTAAATTTATCATAGATAAATAAATCACAGTTCACGCTCAAATCACAAAATTCTTATCACAGAACATCACACATAAGAGATATCAATCAATTCAAGGCATTTAATACAATTCAATCATCCATAAGCAAGATCGATTAATAACCTGATTATAACTTACTAATAAATTAATTACTTATGAATTAATTATCAAACCCTGCTTAATTAATATTAATTAATTAGCCTTTGATGAATTAATTATCCCCTAATTAATCTCATAAAGTAATTAATTAACCTTAAGATTAAGCATATTAAATAATTATCCCTTAATTAATTACATAAATTAATTAACCTGAAGTTAATTACACTGATTAATCAACCTTTAATCATTAATTTATTATCCTTAATTACTTTCATTAAGTAATTATGTTAAAGTAATTAATAACCCTTAATTAATTATTTATTCTTTAATGTAATTACACTAAGTAATTATCCCTTAATAAAATTAAGTAATAATCTACTTAATTACTCACCATAATTTATTTCACCCTTAATTAATTGATAATCATATGATTAAGTACATTAATTAATTAACCATTTATAAATTAACCAATCTTAATTTATTACTTAGTTAACCTTTAATTAAGTAATTAAATTACAAATTTATAATCCTTTATTCTTAAGATGACCCAATTATCTTAATTTATTTCATAATCTTATTTAAACCTTATTTTAAATAACCTTTGAGATAAATTATCATTAACATCTAATTTAACTTAAAACCTTTAAGTAAATCAAAAAAATTTAATCTTCTTAATTAAATTATTAATTATTCTATTACATTTACTAAAATAAATTTAAGAATAAATAAAGGATATATATATACTTCAAGTTTGATTAATTAAAATATTTTAAAAACTCTTAATTAATTTCAAAACTAAAAATAAACATTTATTATCTTTCAAGAATAAATCAAGAAAAAGTTTTAAACTTGATTAAAATGAAAACTTGTTTTATTTAAATTTCAAAATGTTATAACATGAACCCGAGGCTGCTTCGGGTTTTCACCCGAGCCAATACGTAAATCACTCGAGTACAACCCCGAGCAACTTTCCCCCTATTTTTTTCTTTGTTTTGGTATTTATAAAATTAAAACTACTGTATATGTTAAACACTCGTGAATGACTCAACAACAAAACCCGAGCCAAAATGCACTTTTCCCCGAGGTCCACTTCGAGTTCCCACCTTCTGCTCCAACCCAAAAACTCCAAACACCATTGATACCTCATGCATGTGCTCCGACGATCTGGTCACCTCCGACCATCGCGGAAACCTTCAGCACGTCGACGAACACATCCTCATCCACCACAAACACGTAGATCATCCAATTCAATAGAGAATAAAAATACGCATCTCGACTTCTACCTGGAACAGAACAGTTCATAAAAGAACCACATCGCCACGCCAACTCCGACCACCGGACGACACGCGATCATGACCAAAACAACGCCACATGTCTATGCTTCTATTTCCCCCCATATCGGTCGCCTCTAGTTCACCCACGGCGATGCAGCAACCACTAAAACCCAGATGACCAAAACTGTCGATCGAACCCTAGTTCGATGTCGCACCAAAACTCCGGCGATTTAAAAAATTTCCATCCTTTTTCGTCCGACTAACGACTCATGAGTCACCCTCTGACTCAAGCGCAACGTTCCTCCATCGCCGATCATCTTGAAATCGACAGAAAACCAACTTTTGAACAACTCAGAAATTCTCAACATATACACACTTAAAAATTATGAAATCACTTTCTAAAATTATCATTTTCAGATACGAATCTGTTACTAAAATCAAAACTTGAAATTATAATCTTTGATTTTTTTGTTTTATAAAAGATTCTGCTGAAATTTTCCATTTTTGAATTGATCATTCATTAAATATACTTGAATTTATTTTTAAAATGCATATTACATGGTTACAATCTTTTTCTATTCAGAGATCTTCACCTAAAACAGACCAAAGCTAGAGGATTTGAATTTTTTATGAGTTTTAGCCTGTAAATGTTTAAAACAGAAAGGTATATGCCTGGAAACAGACATGCACAAAACAATCTATGTATGTATATATATATATATATATATATATATATATATATATATATATACGTGCAGATAACAACTAAGCAACATTTTCATAACATATACAAGTGTTAACCACAATAGAGATGGGAATAGGTTTAAGAGGTTTGCTCACGTGGATTGGTTTTGAACAGAGAACCTGAAAGTGGAAAATTTTTTTGAAACTTGAAACTTTTGATCTGCTTTTGTTTTGGTACTGAGTTGAATCTGCTACTTGATTTGTCTGAATTCATCTTGAATCTTGCTAGCTCAGGTTGATTTTATAAAGCTTGTTTTGAGCTAAATCAAAATCTGGTTCTTACTTTTGTTTCTAGATTTAAATGTTTTGAACTTTCTCTGGTTTGCTATGTTGAATTTGAACATGTTATTGTTAAATTTGAATGTTTGACTGTTGATCTTGTTTTGATTCAACTTTTGATTCCAGATTGAAATCCTTTGCTAGCTCTAGTTTTGAAAATTGGAAGATAGTTTGTATTAATTGATTTCAGGTTGAAGAACTTGTTTTAAAACCTGATTTTAAAACTTTGTCATTTATCTATATTAAAATTTCAAAAGAAAAAAAATGTTGCCATTTGTTATATTTGTAAATCATATTAAGTTACACTTGTTATATATGTTTTTATTTATCTTACAAATGCCTAAGTTCATCTTTAAAATAACAACACTTGTTAATTCATAAATAATTAATGTTACACATGTCATTTAATGTTTTAAATATGTTTTATCATATTTTCAATTTTGTTTAAATATGTATATATATTTTTATATCTTTCTATTATATAATTAATGCATTCCCTTTTTATAAATATTTTTAACTTTTAAAGAAATTGATTTCTTTTAAAGTCTAATTATACTTTAATAAATAAACACACACACATACGCACATATATACATATATATATTATATTTTTAGTTTAGTTTTAAAATATAGAATATAAATTTAAACAACGTTTTAAAAGTATTTATATTAAATTCGAAATAAAATTTTCAAATCACAATGTGTGTGTGTGTATGATATATACAAAATTAGATAACAAACTTTTATTAATTCAAATACAATGTTTTCAAATCCAATATATTTTTCAAAATATTTATTTTTGGATTTTCAAATTCAAATTTTCAAATTTCTATTTACAATATATATATAAACAAACAAATATCCTTTTTTTAAATTCAAATAAATTCATAATTTAGTCCAAAATTTTATATTGGTTACCAAATTCAATTTGACTCAAAACCGGGATCGTTAAAATACTTAAGTGTATAATATTTATTATTACAACTAAATTTCCATTTACATACATTGTAATTATTTTTAAGTTTTATTTACTAGTATAACATCCCATTACATATCCAATCACCATTTTAACTTTTAACATTTGGTAAGTATTATTATATGCTATTTGAATGCAGTTTGTTACTATACAAATTAATTTGATTCATTTTACTTAATGAGAATGCTCACTATTTTAATTGTTTAAAATTTCTTTGCTTCTAATTTTTCTCTAAAGCTTCTTAATATTTAGCTTAGATTTCTTCGTTCTCTTATATTATAAGTTTAGGTTATTCAAATATTTCATTTCATTCAAGTAATTCAGAGATTATTAATTAACAGAACTTAAAATTTTAAACACCGGATTCACTTTGAATCATTTGAAATAAGTATGTGTACTTATATCTTATATATATATCAATTCATACTTTTTGAATTTAAACCTAAATCTATTTATCAAAACAATTTCGAAGCAAAGCTTCTGGGAATTCTCCCTCGCTTTGAAACTCAAAAATGAACGTCGACGATGCTGCGTAGTCATTGCCGAAATTATTTTCAAGCGACTGAAGAGGGAAGTACTGAATTTATTCCTTTTAAAATTTATTTGAAAATAATTTGTATTTGTATATACTTTTAAACAAGACTAATATTCTTTTCCAAACGTTGAACACCTTTTTCCAAAACACTGGATTTTAAATTTATCAAATTCTCATCTTTATATTCATTTTTCTTGCAATTTATATTTATAAATCACAGTTATACAATTTCATTTTCTTATAATCATATAATAGCTAATAGTTCAGGAATATTGCATGTTCAAACAATAAATGATAATGATTAATATTATCATTTCCTATAACCGATTCACGTTATATATATACCATAATAATTTATGAAAAATTATTTCTTTATATGTAAAATATAACCAGGGTAAAATTATTTCACTTACCCAATTTCAAAACAATATTGTGCCGGTTTGCCTTATTTAAGAGTTTAGATACCCCTATCGATACGGTTTATTTCCCGTATTGACCAGAATTCATAAACACTCAACTGATAAGTCAACACAGTATAAAACATTACATTTTCGCTAACAAATACAAGCTCATATCTATTAATATACTCAAACAATCCTAGGGTGCTACTGACCCTATCTCTAATGAGTTACCCCACAAAGCTAAGGTTATCGCTAAACCAAAGCTCTGATACCAACTCTAACGACCTACCTTTTTGGATAGTTTAAATCGACAATAAACCACACATGTCAACTCAACCCATTCAAAAGGGAGGATTGTTAATGGGGTAATAAATAAGAAAATAAGAGAAAACAAAGAAGAAACAAACACAGAATCTCGCAGCAGAACGATACAGTATAATAATCAAATAAATAGTCCATGAAGCTGTTTATATAATACATTTGATTATAATCTGTACAAGATTTATCAGAGTTATATATATAGACACACACACACATCAGGGATAACTAAATGATGCAGCAGACAACATGATGGAGGAGTAATAATAGTAGTAAATCTTTGTCTTCGTCCTCCAGAATAAACCTTCAATAAGCCGAAAAACCCAGGGCTAACTCGAGCGTAATGGAAAAGACAAAACACTCGAGTCAGGACTAAAATATCCTTATTTAAGTCAAATCGATATTGCATATAACATGAGTGTAACGGCGCAGAGATGTTTATAGGATTCCCATCTTCTATCCAGTGTATAACATACCTGTAATAACTCAACAGATGTTACAGGATTTTCCATCTCTTAAGGAGCCGTCAAAATATTTATATGTAGTAGAATACGCTACATATATAACGTTTAGTCAATAAAATAAATATTAAAATAGCGTTAAGGCTTTACATTAATTCCCTTAATGCGTTTTTAGGCATTGTCGTACAGTTTGCATATAAAACACCAGTTAAACGGTTGGTGGATAGGGATGCACCGTGATACGAAAACACTAAACCAAAATCGTGTTGTTCTCGTTTAGGGATAAAAGTATGATAAGGCACGTGAGGCAATACCCAAGGTAGGATACAAACAGTTTACCCTTCCCAACTGGTGGTAACGCATCATAGCCGCGATCTCCCACCGCGTCCTACACTCCCATAATCCGAAGGGTGCGCACCAATCAATCACAATGTAAATGATGGTAATATGAAGAACTACGTCCGCTCGGGGTAGCTAACTCACTTGGCCGGTACGGCTCCTGTTTTAGTCATTTCAAATTGGCATAAGTGCCAGGCTAATCCATCGTCGTTCTCTTTCTTCAAATCCACTAAACGACACCAAATCCAACCACTTTGTTCAAGATCATCACTCCACGTACACAGTTATTAAACTGGTTCTGATATCAAAGGAGAGTACGCCCATATCCAGCTCTGGTCTTTTTAACAATCAAACGTTGTTTTACACACCGGTCGGTTCTTTTACATTTCAAAAACACTTCATACATGATATATAAGTATCATATTTTCTTCGAAATCAAATCCATTTCGAAATCATTATATTTACTCAGAATATATCATTTCGATTCAAAATCATTTCCAACTTAATATCTTGATTTCGATTGCAAACTGGTTTCGAATTCTAATTTTGGTTATAACTTCATTTAACCCAATTCGTATTTAAACCCATGATTAAAAACAACCTTCCACTCTTGACTAGTTCGAATTTTTGAAAAATAGTTTAAATGGTTTTAAATAGTATAAATAATTAAAATAGTTAAAAAAGTGTAAAAGGTTAAAATAGTTTAAATGATTAAAATAGTTTAATATAAAATAGTTAAAGTGTTAAAATGGTTTATATAGCAAAATAATTTGGAAAATCAAATAATTTGTATATTTAAGAAGATACCCTTTAAATAGTTTTATGTTAAATAATTTATTTGAAAATAGTTTCAAAGTCAAACCGATTCAATCCCATATTTCCATTTTAATTCAATTCCAATTCTCATCCAACCGATTCAATTTCTATTTCAATCCAAATCGATTTCATCTTCAGTTTCAAATTAATTCAATCCCACTTTCAAATCTACTTAATTCAATATCGATTTATCGATTTCGAGCTCGATTCTCATGATATCGATTCAAAACACATAAATCAAACTAACCTTCAATATCTAATTTGATATCCAAAATTTTCAAATACTTTTACTCAGTAAAATTCAACATTCGAATACAAGTCCGATCTATTAAATCAAGTTAATTTTTTAAATTTAAATCATAATTTGGTTATAACTTAAAAATCCCAACTCAATTATTTAACAATTTATTTTAACAAAATTTTATTTCTATAGTTCAAACTCGAATTCGTGATTAATTCGATTTCTACAAATTCGATTTTAATTTCTTTTAAATCAAAACCATTTAAATAGTTCCAAATCAAAGATTTTAAAAATCATTCAATTTAACCAATTGGGTGTCCGTGTATAATTTCCTATCTTATGGCCAAGTGATGAGTTATTTCCATTCAATTTCAAGGATGGATATATATCATTTCAATCCAAGTCACAGTGTCATAAGTATATACCATTTCAACGTATTTCTTAATTTATTCAAATAATTCAATTTACAGTTTTATAAACTATAAATGATATACAGGGTTATAACAGGAATATATATAGAGAAACAAATAAACACCCAAACATCCAAATGTCAACCAATTTGCATCCATCATAATCGGTCATACAAATAGACAATATAATTCACAACAGTTTCATAGTTATTAATATTGGGTGATTTGCTGGCAATTCAATTCCAATTTCAGATTTGACTGTTAAATTTAATTTGTACAGTTAATGTCAATGACAATTTTTCAAACAACGATCAATAAATTTATTTCACGTCATCATCTCGAATTTAACTATAGTAACGACCCGGAAATTTCGATCCAGAAAATTCCAGATAGGTAATGAAAAGAAGAAAAAGGAAGAAGAAAGAGATAGAAGAAGAAAAAAAAGAAACACACAATCTCACATTCGCAGCGGATAAAATATAATATTACATAAATAATAGTTTTACAAGAAGAACTATATCATTACACTTATATCTTTATACATCAGAGTAACATCATTACACAAATTCCGGACAATTAGAAACTAACTTGTCCCAGATAGATATAGCGAAACACCTCATACGTTCCTGCCATCCAGCTCGCCTTCTGAGCTCCAGAACGTCCTTACCTGAAAATCTGTAATACTCGGTCTGACCCGAGCATTACATCAAAGTAACACCCCGGTCAGGCTGGAAACCAGCGTGAGTAAACCCATCTAACATGAATGATGAAATCATACAACTAATATAACCCGGGTACTTGTATCCATTTCAACTTCACAAGTTATTATGGACATCATCCATTTCACACATTAATTTCTAAGGGCGAAAACTTATTAAATGGTCCAATTCACTTAAATCATTCCACATCAGCCTATTGATTTCACATATCAAATCTATATAGAATCGAAGTGGTTTCAGGTATTTTTCTAATACCCGACTCCAGTCTCTTCGAAACCAATATCATTTTACTTAAATTATTCAAGTGAAATACAACTAAATTTTAATACAGGATGTTGTATAATTTATCAACAAAAGATAACCACACCACATCATCACAGTTTAAATCAAATGTATCTTATCACATAGCATCACAAACTATATATCCGAAACAACAATTAATCAAAGACTTCCAATATCGTTCTATTTATCTTTTAATTACATTTAAGTAATTGACCCTTAATTCGTTTCACAAATTAATTATCCTTAACCCAGTATGGTAATTAACCCTTATTTGTTTCATTAATTAATTACTAACCATAATTATTAATCACCCTTGATTAATTACATCAGTAATTAACTACCTTAAATTACTTCATCAAATAAATTATTTACTCCTTAATTATCTCTAATTAATCACTTGATTAATTATACAAAATAATTTAATCCAAAATACTACCACAATTCCATCTTCCACTAATTATATTCAGTAATTATCATTTATTACTTCACTAAGTAATTATACTTCATCACTTACATTAAGTAATTACCACAGACCATCAAGTGATTTAAAATTAATTAAACTTAATTAATTCCAGATTAGAAATTCATTTATTTATATTAATTACTTAATTAATTACTTCTTAATTAACCTTAATTATTTAATTAATTAAAACTTAACCATTAATTAATTTACTATAATTATAGATTAATTAATGTTTAATTACTTAATTATTTAACTCTTAATCCATTAATTAATTAATTTCTTAACCACTAAATTATTAATCACTAATCAATTAATTAAGCAATATTAATCACTTATGAATTAACCTTAAATTAATTAATAAATTAATTAATAACCAATTAATTGTTATTAAATTTAATCCTTAATTACCTATTAAATATTCCTAAGAAATTAATTAAATCTTAACAATTAATTAACCAAAACTAATTAATTATATCACTAATTACTAAAAAATTAAAGTAATTTAAATTCAAAAATTTAATTAACTTTTAAACAAAACACTATTCATTTATCTTCAAAACTTTTACATCTTTAAGTATTCAATTTATTGAAAACTAATTACTTCTGAAAATGTTAGATTTAAAAACGTAAATCCATTTCAAAACTTCAACAATAAAATGTGATTACTTTTAAAATAGAATCTTGACATTTTATAAGTGGTGAAGTATAAGTGTTAAATTCAACTTAAAACAAGATTGAAGTTTGAAAACGAACTAAAGCTTAACTTCATAAATTAGTTTAAAGCCCGGCCCAATACAAACTACCCAGACCCAACTTCCACCTTCGCTCTACCTCTCTCAACACTCCCCTGAACCCATGCACAACACACGCAACAACACATCACAAAATCCGAGGGCATCACGCGACCAAACACGAGACTAACTCGGGCGCGACTTCGAGCTTCAACCCACGCACGCAGGAAGACGCTTAGACACACACACATGGCCTCGACTGCACCTGTACAGTGCCACCGCGCCACCATCGCCACCGCCGGGCATATGCGCAAACCCCAAATCCTTCCTCGACCCAAAATCCCAACCTATAAACCAACAATTCGAACCCATACGAAAATCGAGAGTTCGAGCCAAATTTCGAACTGTAGACGCTGAGAAGAAAACCCCTCAACTACGACAATCGTACCTCGTTCCGGCACCAAACTTCGGCCACACGTACGCAACCCCCACACGCAACTCCTCCACAAACCATATGAAGCTCGGCCCCTTCTATGAATCACGCGATCGAATTTCAGAAGCTCAAAATACACAATGCTCAAAACACTACAAACCCAAATTTCAAATCCTATGTTGCAAAATAAATTCGTTTTGTATTTTTCTGCTGATAATCATCATCTAACAAAGCTTCAATTTAAATTTCAGAAGTTAAAATCAAACCATGCTCGAGAATTTAACAAAAGCCCCAAATATAGAAATCTTCAAAATTCGAATTCATTTACATGCTAAAAATTCTAATTTAAATTTTAAAATTCATAACATGCATTAAAGATTCAACAAATATATTTGATTCATCAAAAATTTAACAAAATTTATATGTTATGATTTTTGTTTTACTGCATATACTTACTTTCTGCAGGTTTCTAAACTGTTTCTTGCCTATTTATCTAATCACTTAAATCATGTTGAATTTATACTTCACACTTGATAATATCATCACACTATCATTTGCTAAATTTAAATTTAAGATTTTGTTTGTAACTTATCTCAGATTTATGACTAGATCAAGAGCTAGAGAATTTGAATTAAAAACTGGGCTTAAACATAGACAGAGATGTTCCAGACATTTGAGACATGCACACATCAATATATTCATATATATACACAGATTTTAAACTATATTCACAAACACACTTGTTTCCAAAGTTGAACATGCAACACAATTATATACTTGAAATTTTAAAGAGTGATGTTACTCACCTGTTCATTTGCGGTGAACAAAAGCAGAGCAGATTATATAAACTTTCCAGGCCTTTAATCATTGCATGCATATATCTTGAGGTTTTAAAGGTTGAAACTTGCAGTTGATCATCAATCTGATTGTAAGTTGAAGGTTGCAGAAGAGTTGAAGTTTGCAGTTTTGAATCGAATTGCAGGTTTTAAATCTCATTTGCTTTGATTATTAAGAAGAACTTCATTTGCATTTGCAATTTTAATTGATGTTGCAGATTGACATTAACTTGAGATTTTTGATTTTGGTTTAATTTCAGTTTTTAGAAGAATTTCTGTTTTGAGCTTAGAAGTGAAAATAAAGAGAAAAGTATTTGTGAAAGAAAAACCAATTTTCTTCTTTCAATATTTATTGAAAGTTAAAATAAAATAGTTGCCACTTGTTTTTAAATTGGACAAATGTCATGTAATGCTTCATTTCTTTACAAATGTTATTAGTATAACTTAAGATGATAACACACGTTTTTAAGTGTTTTTAATTTAATCCTCACTTAAATTAAATATAAATATAACTTACTTATTTAATTCTATTAATAAATATAATTACATATGTATGTATAAATTTACTTTTAAAGAAATTATTCTAAAACTAGTTATAATATACTTCTTATACATATACATTTTGACCATTTAAAATTAATTACTTTAAAGAAACAAAACAAAACTTTATTTTTTTTTTTATAAATTATCATATTAAAATAAACCATTATCTTATATTTTGAAATAAAGCTTTACAATTCATACCTATTTAAATTATCAATAGATTGAATTAAATTTTCAAAACAATCCAAATTATAACATATACTACATGTATATAAAATGTATTTATCTTATATAAATAAGCTTCTAGATTTTAATAAACAAAAGTGAATTCAAATAAACATTTATTAATAATTAACTTATGCTTTGATCAGATTAAATGCGTCATAAGTTTATATGCTTTGAAAATTTATTTTAACTCTACATATATTTTCAAATATATATATATGTATCAAGCAACACAAATTGAATTTGTAATCAAAATTTTTATTTAAAATCTATGTATATATATACAACACAATTACAAATATAAATATCTATCTGATCAGATTTATTCGTTTAATTTAAAATTCAATATCATATTAATTAATCTATCAATTACAGAAGACCAAAAATTCGGGTCATTACATTCCTCCCCCCTTAGAATCTTTTCGTCCTCGAAAAGAATCGAAGCCAGAATTTATTAAATATTTTAAAACCAGTTAAAATATTCCTTGATCATTATTCAGACACTTCGAAAAAAATATAATATTATAAAATAGATTTTATGAAAATACTTTTTATAACTCGATGTTTTAACAAGTCCATCTTCGTTCTCACAGAAATTCGGTCATACGTTGATCAGGCGTACGACTGCAAATCTATAAGTACTTAGCAGACCCATTTTCAACGCCTAGTGAAAATACTTGAAAAATAATTTTATCGAAAATATTGAAAACAGTTTTTGAAAATAGAGGATATATCTTTGGTGAGAATGCTCTGGAAATCATCACCCCCATCCAGTGCCGCCTTTACATTCTAGCGTTACGTTACCGTCGCAACAAAAGTCCATGTAACTGCAGGCTCTCAGCGGCCTCTCGATTACGCCATGGATCCCCACACAACAGATCACAGTTACATCCAGGGTTACGCTGCCATCGCAGCAAAAGTCCAGGTAACTACAGGCTCTCAGCGGCCTCTGATTTTCGCTGTCGAAATGGGACCTCTCCACTCCTACATAGGTCGTGGTCTGCCGATATAAAATCAAACGCAGACTGTTGGCTCTCAGTGGCATACACGACTTTCGCTATGTTATACTCTACTCATAATCCTCAGGAACTAGTTTAGTCTGGACTCCGCACAGGATCAACTTTAGAACCCCCCTTGGGGCTCAAGGCAGCACCACCCGGTGGTACTCCTGAGAAGTTCATTTCAAGGGAGCGCCTTTTTCCCCAGAGCCATCATCAAAACATTTTATACTATACATATATAGTATCTTCAAATCATACACCTAGTATGATATAATACAAAGCTCCTTTACAAAAAAAATTGATTATTCCAAAATCGATAATTCTCAAACTAGGCTTTCCAAATTCAATCTTGATTTTACCCAAAAATCAAAAGCCTTTCCAAATCCAATTTCAAAGGTTCCCAAAACCTTTTTCAAAATCCTCATAAGATCCTTTATATATATACAAATATATATAATTTTTAAAACTTTGGATCATTTCAAACCTGTACAAAACTCCTTTTATACTTCAAACACTTTCAAAAACCCTTTTTCTTTTGGCAAAAGATTCAATAAGGGGAGTTTTATCTTATACAACAAAGATATATAACTTTGTTCATTCAAAATCAAATATTCAAATTTGATTACTCTTTTCAATATCAATTTCATTCAAATTCGTACGATGTACACATATCGTTCATACGTCATACCCATCTAATCGCTCACTCGATCACACAATTTCACTTCCGAACTAGTATCGTCCACCCAACTTCCTTGTGCGGACACAGATCTGGTTTCTTGGTCAGAAACCGTCATTCTCCTTGCATAGTCATAACTTTGATAGAGAATATCCAGAACCAATCAACAATCCATATCTAGGTTCGCCGTCGAAAATCGAGTGAAAAATCCCATTCGGATCGATATAACTATCTCGAAATTCTGTGCTCGAAACTGGATCAAATCACTATGTGAATAGAATAACATACGTACACCCTACGTATTTATCTTTATTGGTTATTAGCCAAATCAATTTCATTTTTATTCACATTCACTTAAATTTTCATTCACTTATTCACAACCGCTTCAATCCCATTTAGTTTATCTCCTCTATTCTTATCTCGATTGGGTATTTAACCAATAACAGTTTGAACTCCGACCAGTTTATTTAGAAAATAGCTTGAAAAATTTAAAATAGATAAGTAGTTGGAAAATAATTCCTATTTTGTAAAATTGATGTAAAATAGTTCAGTAATTGAAAAATAATTAGAAAATAGTTAAATAGTCATAGAAATTTTAAATAATTGCAAAGTAGCTATAAAATAGTAATTAGTAGTTGAAAATAGTAATTAGTTTATAAAATATTAGAAAATTGTTAAACAGTTTCAAAAATAATTGTACAACAAGTATAAGAAAATTTGGCTTTTTAAAGGAAAAGTTGTATGTATATAAATAGCTTGGAAAAATGGGTTTATATTAAAACAATTTATATTAAAAATAGTCCGGAGTCAAAACTGTTAAATTCCCAATCTCCATTCTCCTCCATTCAATTTAAATGTCCACTTTCATTTAAATTGACCCAATTCCAATTTTAAATAACTTCAATTTCCATTGAAATTGATTCAATCCAAATTCAAGTTGAATTATTCTTAACTTCCTCCCAAATTCAATTCAAATTCCATTTGAATTAAAAACTATTCAACTTTAATTACAATTTCAAATTATTCAAATTAATTTGGACTAACTTCAAATTGAACCCATTTCAATTTCAAATCATTCAAATTAATCCAATTCAAATTTCCATTTGAATCTTATACTCATACATCTTCAATCACAATTTCAATCAATTTAAATCAAATTCAATTTGAACTAAATTTCAAATTTTAAACCATCCCGAATTATATAAATTCGAGTTAATACTTCAAATGTTGATTTAATTCTTTTAAATCAATTTACCTTTTTATCCCAACAATGGATTACCATACTCCATTCTTATTTATGTAAAAAAAATCTAATTCACAAGTTAAATATTTTTAACAACAATAGGATGATATCATTCAATTCATCTTAAAAGATCCATCAATTTACAATTTCCAGATTTCAAACACATTTTGAGATCTCACAAACTCCCAATTCAGATTAACCTTTTAACTTTCCAAATTAAATTTCTATTTCATTTTGAAATTTCCAAATCAAATTGTTCATTCAAAATTATTTAACTTCCTCCGAGTTAAATTCAATCAATCCCGATTAACCTCACTCAAACTTGAATTCTCCATTTCAAATTTCAAAATTCTAAACTTCACATTAATAATTTTTCCCATTTATAAGTTCAAACCTTATCACTTGGACATCACATCTTATTCCAAATTCAAAACTCAATATTTAGAGTTTATTTCTAACCAACTTTGATATTATGTATATCCACATATATACATATTAATTTCTTTTACATACGAAGTTATACTTTAAAATTTTAAACCACCTTTGGTTTTTAATTCAAACAAATTTCTTTATATTTTCAAACAACTCTTATTTGAAATAATACCATTTCATTCAATTGCATTAAATAATATTATTTACTATTTCTTTAAATTAATTACGTCATTAATTATTCGAATTCGGTAATTAACCTATTTCTTAATTACCTTTATTTAGTAATTGTCTTCTTAAATTACTTGCCTCTAGTTACTTCATTAAGTAACTCCCTCTTTATTTATCATTTCCAATTATTACCCATTACTTAAATAAAGTTTAATTAATTACATAAATTAATTGATTATCCTTATCCTGAAACCTTTCCCAAATTCAAGATTTAATTTCAGTTTGGTTGTATCTCTATTACTTCTTAACTTAACAAATTTAACAACCAATTCCTTTACCATATGTTAGAAAGACATATTGCTTTATATATCAAAATATATTCTTATATAAATCCATTTAAAATCTTTATATGAGAAATAACAAGTGCGCTCTCTCATATATATATATATACACACACTCAACTCATTCTAGGGTATCACTTACCCTATCTTTAATGAGTAATCCCACCAGAGCCAAGGTTCTCGCTTAACCTTCTGCTCTGATACCAAAAGTAACGACCCGGAAATTTCGATCCAGAAAATTCCAGATAGTTAATGAAAAGAAGAAAAAGGAAGAAGAAAGAGATAGAAGAAGAACATAAAAGAAACACACAATCTCACATTCGCAGCGGATAAAATATAATATTACATAAATAATAGTTTTACAAGAAGAACTATATCATTACACATATCTTTATACATCAGAGTAACATCATTACACAAATTCCGGACAATTAAAAACTAACTTGTCCCAAATAGATACAGCAAAACACCTCATACGTTCCTGCCATCCAGCTCGCCTTCTGAGCTCCAGAACGTCCTTACCTGAAAATCTGTAATACTCAGTCTGACCCAAGCATTACATCAAAGTAACACCCGGGTCAGGCTGGAAACCAACGTGAGTAATCCCATCTAACATGAATGACGAAAGCATACAACTAATATAACTCGGGTACTTGTATCAATTTCAACTTCACAAGTTATTATAGACATCATCCATTTCACACATTAATTTCTAAGGGCCAAAACTTATTAAATGGTCCAATTCACTTAAATCATTCCACGTCAGCCTATTAATTTCACATATCAAATCTATATAGAATCGAAGTGGTTCCGGGTATTTTTCTAATACCCGACTCTAATCTCTTCGAAACCAATATCATCTTACTTAAATTATTCAAGTGAAATAGAACTAAATTTTAATATAGGATGTTGTATAATTTATCAACAAAAGATAACCACACCACATCATCACAGTTTAAATCAAATGTATCTTATCACATAGCATCACAAATATATATCCGGAATAACAATTAATCAAAGACTTCCAATATCGTTCTATTTATCTTTTAATTACATTTAAGTAATTGACCCTTAATTCGTTTCACAAATTAATTATCCTTAACCCAGTATGGTAATTAAACCATATTTGTTTCATTAATTAATTACTAACCATAATTATTAATCAACCTTGATTAATAACATCAGTAATTAACTACCTTAAATTACTTCATCAATAAATTATTTACTCCTTAATTATCTCTAATTAATCCCTTGATTAATTATACAAAATAATTTAATCCAAAATACTTCCGCAATTCCATCTTCCACTAATTATATTCAGTAATTATCATTTATTACTTCACTAAGTAATTATACTTCATCAATTACATTAAGTAATTACCATCAGACCATCAAGTGATTTGAAATTAATTAAACTTAATTAATTCCAGATTAGAAATTCATTTATTTATCTTAATTACTTAATTAATTACTTCTTAATTAACCTTAATTACTTAATTAATTAAAACTTAACCATTAATTAATTTACTATAATTATAGATTAATTAATGGTTAATTACTTAATTATTTAACTCTTAATCCATTAATTAATTAATTTCTTAATCACTAAATTATCAATCACTAATCAATTAATTAAGCAATTATTAATCACTTATGAATTAACCTTAAATTAATTAGTAAATTAATTAAAAACCAATTAATTGTTATTAAATTTAATCCTTAATTACCTATTAAATATTCCTAAGAAATTAATTAAATCTTAACAATTAATTAACCAAAACTAATTAAATATATCACTAATTACTAATAAATTAAAGTAATTTAGATTCAAAAATTTAATTAACTTTTAAACAAAACACTATTCATTTATCTTCAAAACTTTTACATCTTTAAGTATTCAATTTATTAAAAACTAATTACTTTTTAAAATGTTAGATTTAAAAACGTAAATCCATTTCAAAACTTCAACAATAAAATGTGATTACTTTTAAAATAGAATCTTGACATTTTATAAGTGGTGAAGTATAAGTGTTAAATTCAACTTAAAACAAGATTGAAGTTTGAAAACAAACTAAAGCTTAACTTCATAAATTATTTTAAAGCCCGGCCCAATACAAACTACCCAGACCCAACTTCCACCTTCCCCCTACCTCTCTCAGCACTCCCCTGAACCCAGGCACAACACACGCAACAACCCATCACTCAACCCGAGTGCATCACGCGACCAAACACGAGACTAACTCGGGCGCGACTTCGAGCTTCAATCCACGCACGCATGAGGACGCTTAGACACACACACACGGCCTCGACGTGCACCTGCACAGTGCCACCGCGCCACCATCGCCACCGTCGGCCATATGCGCAAACTCCAAATCCATCCTCGACCCAAAATCCCAACCCAGAAACCAACAATTCGAACCCATACGAAAATCGAGAGTTCGAGCCAAATTTCGAACTATAGACGCTGGGAAGAAAACCCCTCAACCACGACCATCGTACCTCGTTCCGGCACCAAACTCCGGCCACACGTACGCAACCCCCACACGCAACTCCTCCACAAACCATATGAATCTCGGTCCCTTCTATGAATCACGCGATCGAATTTCAGAAGCTCACAATACACAGTGTTCAAAACCCTACAAACCCAAATTTCAAATCCTTTGTTGTAAAATAAATTTGTTTTGTATTTTTCTGGTGATAATCATCATCTAACAAAGCTTCAATTTAAATTTCAGAAGTTAAAATCAAACCAGGCTCGAGAATTTAACAATAGCCCCAAATATAGAAATCTTCAAAATTCGAATTCATTTGCATGCTAAAAATTCTAATTTAAAATTTAAAATTCATAACATGCATTAAAGATTCAACAAATATATTTGATTCATCAAAAATTTAACAAAATTTATATGTTATGATTTTTGTTTTACTGCATATACTTACTTTCTACAGTTTTCTAAACTGTTTCACTGCCTATTTATCTAATCACTTAAATCATGTTGAATTTATACTTCACACTTGATAATATCATCACACTATCATTTGCTAAATTTAAATTTAAGATTTTGTTTGTAACTTATCTCAGATTTATGACTAGATCAAGAGCTAGAGAATTTAAATTAAAAACTGGGCTTAAACATAGACAGAGATGTTCCAGACATTTCAGACATGCACACATCAATATATTCATATATATACATAGATTTTAAACTATATTCACAAACATACTTGTTTCCAAAGTTGAACATGCAACACAATTATATACTTGAAATTTTAAAGAGTGATGTTACTCACCTGTTCATTTGCGGTGAACAAAAGCAGAGCAGATTATATAAACATTCCAGGCCATTAATCTTTGCATGCATACATCTTGAGGTTTTAAAGGTTGAAACTTGCAGTTGATCATCAATCTGAATTGTAAGTTGAAGGTTGCAGAAGATTTGAAGTTTGCAGTTTTGAATCGAATTGCAGGTTTTAAATCTCATTTGCTTTGATTATTAAGAAGAACTTCATTTGCATTTTCAATTTTAATTGATGTTGCAGATTGACATTAACTTCAGATTTTTGATTTTGGTTTAATTTCGGTTTTTAGAAGAATTTCTGTTTTGAGCTTAGAAGTGAAAATAAAGAGAAAAGTATTTGTGAAAGAAAAACCAATTTTCTTCTTACAATATTTATTGAAAGTTAAAATAAAATAGTTGCCACTTGTTTTTAAATTGGACAAATGTCATGTAATGCTTCATTTCTTTACAAATGTTATTAATAAAACTTAAGATGATAACACATGTTTTTAAGTGTTTTTAATTTAATCCTCACTTAAATTAAATATAAATATAACTTACTTATTTAATTCTATTAATAAGTATAATTACATATGTATACATAAATTTACTTTTAGAGAAATTATTCTAAAACTAGTTATAATATACTTCTTATACATATACATTTTGACCATTTAAAATTAAACACTTTAAAGAAACAAAACAAAACTTTATTTAATTTTTTTTTTAGAAACTATCATATTAAAATAAACCATTATCTTATATTTTGAAACAAAGCTTAATTTAAAATTATCAATAAATTCATACCTATTTAAATTATCAATAGATTGAATTAAATTTTCAAAACAATCCAAATTATAACATATACTACATGTATATAAAATGTATTTATCTTATATAAATAAGCTTCTAGATTTTAATAAACAAAAGTGAATTCAAATAAACATTTATTAATAATTAACTTATGCTTTGATCAGATTAAATGCGTCATAAGTTTATATGCTTTGAAAATTTATTTTAACTCTATATATATTTTCAAATATGTGTATGTATTAAGCAACACAAATTTAATTTGTAATCAAAAATTTTATTTAAAATCTATGTATATATATACAACACAATTACAAATATAAATATCTATCTGATCAAATTTATTCGTTTAATTTAAAATTCAATATCATATTAATTAATCTATCAATTACAGAAGACCAAAAATTCGGGTTATTACAACTATCATAGAAATATTCGAGTACGTTGTGAGTGTTATAAAAAACTCACCTTGAGTTTCAATTTTAAATCAAATCGAACGACGTTCGATTTAACCTAAAATTTTAATTAACTACAAACGTCTCCAAATCTGATCCAGAGCGCAGTGCTCATTGCCACGATTCCAACGCCTCTTATTTCGTCCAATCTAACCTCGCACAACCAAGATATATAATTTTAAAGATTGAACGAATTTAATATAAATAATTTGCAAACTTTTTATTTCTAATTTAACAACAAATTGATCAGGGCCGCATGTTCCAGGTAGCATATCGTGGACGCAAAATCTTTCTTCCTTCATTCCAGTTGCACGCAAGAGAACCCACACGTCTTCGTTTATTAACTACTTGTCGCGGCCTCCACACTCGTCTAAGAGTTGATCGGTGACCATCGTTCGAGCGATGAGACCCCCTCCCCCTTCGACACAAGTCGTGCCATGCTCGATCGCCCACAACCACTAGAAAATGGCGAAATACACGCGTCGTTCGAGCTTGGATCCATGACGATCCACTGCTCAGATTCTGACATCTCTGTAGATCTTAAAGATTTTTCCGCCCTCCACTATTCTCTAGTTGAACGATTTATGAAAAAATGGAAGGATCGAGCAGAAATCGAGGGGGAAAATTCAAACATTTCTGGCCTTTATTTTATAAATGGCGGCTGGAAGATAATAGCTAGGTTTAGGGTGTTTGTATGCGCACGCGCGCGCGCGCGCGTGTGTGTGTATGTGTGTGTGTTAATGTATTGTTTTATTATTTCTAATTTTTACATGCTTTTTCAAATGATCTCCCAATGAAACATGCTGCCTGGCGTTTATAATGTTTTACCCTTATTTCAAACACAATGGAACATGTTTCGAGGCCTAATTCGTTCATATGGAGAAGATAGCTTATTGGACCCAATTATTATATTGAATTTTCAATATTAGTTATGCGTTTCTATCCCGTACGTCTAGAGGACAACCCTAAACGCTACCAAATTTGAAATTCGATAATAATAATAAACTATTACAGATCCAATGGAAATGGTTTCATCGAATTCCGAGACTGTGCTCCGGATCACTATTTTAACGTCTCGATTATAATATAAAATTTCCAATTTCTAATTATTCACTCTTAAATCTAATTTTAAATGTTAGCTATCTTCATTGTTGTCTAAATAAAATCTATATCAACTTCCAATATCATTTTCATTCATATTAAATTCAGAATTCGATTATTCCAATAATTTCCAATATTTAAATCTTAAACAATTTAATTATCCAATAAATCACTATAATTGTAATATAAGTTAATGAACTTTTAAAATTTAACTTTTAAAACAAATTCAAATTATAAAACAACTATTTCCATTTCACAGTCATTCAATATTCATTATTCAATTTATTGATTTTACACATATTCAATGCATAGAATTTATTTCAATACTTGCTATCATCGAAATCTTTGAAATTAACTATTCCAAAAAAAAAAATTCAAGTTCATATCCAGTAAATTACATTCAAAACCATTAAAAAAAATTTAACCATTTTTATTCAATAAGTAGTTTAATAGTTTTAAACTAGCAAAAATTATGGGTCGTTGCAGACAAGGTCGAAAGCAGGAAGGTTGACCTATTGACCGTATCGAAAGCAATTGGTCGAAAGACCCGCATCTGTGAATAATACCCTAGGGTTCTGGTTTAGAGGATCCCATTTCTTTCACTTCTCACTTGTGTTTTTTAAAAGATTGCAACCCTAATTTGTAAAATGAATTGGGGATTTGTCCAGTTTATTCATCTTTGACCTATATAAAGAGAGGTGATATTATTTCTAATTGTGTGGCTACTCTAGGATCTCATTTTCACACTGTTGTAAGCATCCGAAGTCGAACTAGACCAATGGTTCCTTTCGACTAAGTTGAAGCCCTTAGTATTTACATATTCTTTGAGTCTTAACTCAAATCCACTAGATAACAATTGTCTACCCTTTCTATGAAGTTGAAACCCCTTTAGACCAATAATTTCCAGAAAACATAAAGTCTATAACTTAGATGTTTTTGACTTCATCGAAAGGTGGTCGCGACGGAGTCATAAACCAACCAATTTGAAAGGTTCTATTAAAAGAAGATTTAGCCTTTCTACCGTGTCGAAAGGTACTAATGAGGCATCTTTGACCATCATTACCAACCCAAAAAGCGTTAGAACCTTCACTTGTTTTCGAAAAGAGGTTTCGAAGGCATCAATCATAATCCAAGTTCTATTTTGAGGTGTTAACAAGTTTCTTGTTAACATTTTTGGTGCTAGAAGGAAGGCCTGAACCTACGATTCCCAATAACCTTCATCGTTGATTAATTGCATGGAGTTCTTCATTCATGGAGAAAATGCGGGGAATAATAACAACAACCCAAACGAAGAAGCTGGTTCACAATCAACTTTAGAAAATAACATAGTCCTAAACTTAGAGAACATGGAAATTGGCCAACCTTCAACCTTAGTGAAATTGGAAACTAATAAAATTAAAATCCAGAATCTATAATAACATATGACAACAATGCAAGAGCTTCTTAATAGAGTGCCATCTCAAGAATCATTAAGATTATGGATAGAGAAGAAGCGCAATCTCTAAATGAGGTACAAGGTTAAGAGTTAAACTAAGAAAGTCAAGTTAACTTTGGACTTTATGGAGTATGGAAAACTTATATTAGCATCAAGTAGTTTAAACTTCAAATCTACATCAATATTTTGAATTATTTTTCTTCAGCACACAACCACATGTAAATTCAGTTTTTTAAGATTTTCAGTGAAATACCCTATGGATTACATCACCGGATTATCACCATCTTAGATCATCTGTCCCGCTAAGGTATGGAGTGAAGTGTGTAATTGAATATTAAGTCCGTGTTAACTTGAAAATGGTTTCAAATCAATGTGTTATTATTTTAAAGGCCTTTTTGTTTTATATATTATTTTTTAAACAAAAAATGAAAAAAGCATATAATTAGCACCTAATCGGTCAAAATATTCGTAAGTAATGTAAAATTAAGGGTTTTATTATGTTCATTATTCAGAATTTTGAATTTAATGTGTGTCCTTAATTAACAGACTTTGCTTACATAAATATAATATACGTCTACATGTCAACTAATCAATGTCTTGGTTTCGTCTCAACAAAATTAAATATTCGACAACCCTAGCTTTATATGAAATTTGGAATAAACATGGCCATTTTTCTCATTATTCAACTCTTTCTTTTCTATTCACCTCTGGTTGAATTGTTGATTTTAAAAATTGATCCCTGTAATTTTTTATTTATTTTTACTACTTTCAAAGCTAGCATTTTGCTACATGGTAGTACAGACATTTAACATAAATTTACACATTTATTAGTTAGGTCTATTATACAGACATTGGGAACAAACCAAAAAATAGTTATTAAATTTTGGAAAGATTGTTTGTGGAGCCTTATGCAACACAATAATAGTAAATTTTCTGATGCCTATATAGTTATCTGAACTATATTATAAGACCGGTGTTACATATTTGAATCGGACTGCTACCTACATTTATAATCATTGTAGAATGCATCTACGAATTTAATTTCAAATGTTATTGTTATTTTATGAAAAGAATTGGATACAACTATGATAATACTATAAGTCAACTCAAGTTCTACACTAGATAAAGGAAAAGTAATATAATGTTGGTTTGTTAGTGAATTCAAAAGAATCAAAACATTGGAACTAAAAGACATTAGAATATGGTGACATGGTCAGTAATTAAACAGCATGGTCACATATCGGAATAGTTTGTAACTATGTGGCAGATTATCAAAATTGTTTACTACTTACTTGAGATTTCATATTATTGCAATGAGCGCTTACAAATAGAAAACAGTGACCAGAATTAATATCTGCAACAGTAGGCACCAATTGAGAATTGAGTTGACTACAACAGTAGACACCAATTAGTGTACCCTTTCACTTGTAAAATTTACTAGAAATTGATTCTAACTTATGTTTTATCAGTACTTTTCATTTAGTTGAACGGTTAAGCAATAGCTTTACTGGTATAATTAAATACCATATTAGTATACACTTGCTTCAGTTAATGAATATAGATTGAAATATTGCTCCAGCTCAATATGGTATGTTCAAACAAGTTCTAAAACATAGTGTGGATAGGAAGGGCAAATTAGAAGAAGGAAAAGATAGATTGAAACAAATTCAACTCTACAAATTGTGGTATACTATTATCTAAGGCTTTGACCCACAGAGACAAGAGAAAAATCAACATTGTTAATAAAATATCTTCAAAAGTTTAAATAAACCAAAAATGAATTCACCATCACTCAATTCTTAGTACACGGACAAACTTTACATATGATAAGATGTCTAGAAAATTTACAAGTGGGATCATAATAAAATGCTTTACAAAGTATACAAAAATTACTTTCACCTATTTGAATTATTTACAAATTTACAAATTTGTTTAATTTATATATAAAACGCAGTTAAGTTATTAAAATTTATTAAAGTTTCACAAAATTTAGTTAATTTTTAGAAAATAATTTAATTTTTACTAAACTTGGTTAACTTAATTAAATTGATATAAAACTAAATTATTTTTTATAAATTTAGTTAACTCTTATAAAACTTAATTAAAATACTTAAATATTTGTAAAATATAATTAATTTTTCTATATATGTTTAGTTTTTATAAATGTGTTTAATTATTATAAAACTTGTTTAATATAATTAATTTTTGTAAAATTTAGTCAGCTTTTGTAAACATAGTTAATTTTTATACAAAAGTTTTATAAATTAGGTTATTAGCTGAATTTACGAATAAACGTCTAGAAATCTTTACCAATCTTGTTGACAACAAGTCGCAGAAAGTCTATGTGAGTTTTTTTAAACTTTACTAATCTCGTTATGTTCATTGTAGGTTGAAATCTAAACTAGTTACATCTTTTCTCATTAGAATTAACATGTTAATACTATCCATATTTTATTACTATGGTAGTACAAATTTTTGGCTTTAGTGCTTATGAAGATATTATCAATTAAGTGTAGTGCTTTTAGAGACAATATAAGTCATATGTTTTGTTGCCCGACATGAAACATTATTCCCAAACAAATTTTACACTTCATGTGATTCCGTAAATTTCATGTCACTCTGTTTGTTTGGTGCCTTCTAACTACGTTAAATCAAAATTTTAACTTAGTTTAAAACTAAGTTTAAAATCAGTTAAAAAAATGAGTTAACCAAGAGTTTAAACAAGTTTTAAATTGAGTTTAAACTTAGTTTTAAACTGAGTTTAAACTCAATTTTTTTATATTAGATTTACAAAATTGATTTACATAAGATTAAATTCAATAATCAAAAACACATTTGAATAAATCATATATTTCATAATATTCACATAATCGTTGCTGCAGTGATTACAACACATTAGTTGTTACTACTCCATGTGCGATAAAGATTTGTGCTATACATAGGGAAAGTACCTAAATTACATTATCTTTTAATTAGTCAAATTATAAGTAGGAAAACTTATCTGAAATGAATTGTTTGCAATATATACTATGAAAACTTATTAGAAAAGCACCGAATTTGGCATGGTCACATGTACAACAATGAATTTTATGTAGGGAATTATAAAAAAGTTGCATTCTTATATCCAATTTGTCAACCCAATTTAGTTATGAAATTTTATGTCAAATAATAAATATATAATTTAGCAATGCAAGGCAAACATATGAATATAAGTAAAATGCATTTAAATAGAAATGAAAGTAGATATTCATGTTCATCTAATCATTTCCAAATTTTTAATGAATGCATTACGTATGGCATGCTAAGACTGATGTCGATGTAGTTCATGTAGTAAAATTTTCTTCACATGCATTATGGATTATGAGTAGATTCATCTGGTAGTTTGATACAATGTACAATGTATACATGTTGAGAATTTGCCATTTAAAATGACATATATGCATCATTTATTTAATTGTCTAGTGGTCGGGTAATTAACATAACGGATCATTACAAAAATTTCTTATTCATCTGATTATAATTTGTGTTTATCAAAGGGTAAGAAGCATAAGTAGAAGAAGGAGACATGAACATAATGGCATGCGTTTAAGTAGCTAGCAGTCATGGTTACAATTGTAGGCCATCATTTTTCATGAATTGTATGTATTGACCATAAGACTTTTGACTCTCTAGCTCTAGCATAATAGTCCATGCTCATGTCATCAAAACAAAAGAATTATATGCACATTTTCTGAACCAGATCTTCTTTACTCAATTTATATCCTCATGTACCAATTTGTACATTTTGGCTGTTAATCGGTTGCCAAAACTATATCAAATTAAATCAAAATACATGTGAATGAATGGCTCAAAGTAGTAGGTAAATAGTGAAATAGAATATTGGAGAGATGATTTACTTTGAGCATATTTTTTATAAGGAGATTGCCTCGATACCTTTTCATTTGAGCAAGTACTCGATGAATATTTATTTGATAATATTACCATTTTAAACTCTAATAATATAAACAGTCCCTCTAGAAGAGTGTGTGCATGCTTGCGCCACCCTGGCGACGATGTAAATGGAAACCAAGGTGGAGGTGAAAATGGAGGTAGAGGAGGATATTGCTATTTGAATAGAGATGATGAGAACTAAAGTTAGGGTTACCGAATATGGAAATGGAAAAATTGGGGAAGTGTAAATTAAGAAAAGGCGACTGATAAAAATTGAAGAGCGCGTATTTGTCAATTGAGTAAATATAACTATCTTAGCGTTTACGGTAAGAAAGTGAAAAGGAAAAAACATCAACGACACATAAATAATAAACGCTATACTATTTTGCTATTTATATGTATTTTCTTGTAGTGAGTGCATTCATCTAATAGGCCTGTTGTGTACTTAACTATGCACCATTTCACCTATAGACCGCATATAAGCCTATTCTTTAGTTTAAAAACCATGATCTCCCGCAATACATCACATCATGCACCAACATATGATGTGCTCTATACAATTCATGGTTTATTATAATGATAAAGCGCTACAAAAAAGAGATATCTGATAATATAAATAAGATATCTTCAAAATGAAAAGGAAAGGTTGCTCAAACATAGTAGCTACATGTATTTATTAGAGAAGGCAGAGGAAGAAACATAATGGCCTGACTTAATGCTCAAATTCATTTTGATTTTAAGAAGTACATATGAAACTATGCCTCATTGTATTTTTAAGAGGTAAGTAAGAAAATATATGGATCGTCATTGGATCCTTCTAGAGTAGTGAACACTCCTTTAGCTTTCCAAATTTTAAGCAGCTGCCTATTAGAAGGGTCTTCCATGAGCATCCTTTATTGCCCATTATAAAGTATAACAAGTGGCCATTTACCTCAGATTGCATTGAGATACTTTACAGTACTATCTGGTTGCTCTATTAAATGAACAATAGAAATAACTATTACAAATTATACCAAACACGGACAAATGCAGTATAAACTAATAATTAATAGTTAATTGGTTTTTACATAGCATAACTTGAGATAAATGCATCCACCGGCTGCAAAATTTTGTTGACACAATGCAACATTTTCCCCATATACTATTGCTTTATAATCAGCATGGTTATTCGACCATTCCAAGGTTTCCAAAAATAAGATGTAGCATCATACATACCATTACTAAAAGGAAATACTTAATTTTTTTGTAGCATTGGTTATGTTAATAATTCAATACCTATATATAAATGTAAAACTGGTTATTTAATTACTCACATTGTAACGACCCGATTTTTCGACTTTCGAAAGTCGACATAAATACGCCCACTGTATCAATTGCCGAACGATCGAATGCCGAAAAACCGTACCATTAGGGATTAAGAAGAAGAAGATAGGAGAAGAAATAGAAACAATAACAGAATCTCACCATTTCGCAGTGGAACAACATATAATAGATAAATGAATAATCTTTAAAACAAAAGAACTGTATATGTTTTACATCACAACATCATCAGTGTAATATCCCAGAATTTCGGAGAATTTAAAAGGAGATAATCTATTAATTAAATCATTTAAAATTGGAAAAATTGTTGTCTTCAAATATAAATAACCAAAATAAAATTTATGTGATGTTTTTAAATTTAGAAATCAATTGATTTTAAATGGAATAATTATTTAATTTGTGTTATTTTATAAATTTGGTTTTTGATAAATTTGACATTTTAATTTAATAAGTATTGTTTAAATGTATGTTTATTTAAAAATTTACTTTAAAAGTAGAATTCAATATTTCTTAATTTAAAAGTGTGTTTGTTTAATTTAATAAAAACATATTTGATTTCAAATCTAAGTTTAAGTTGAATTTGAATTTCTTTTAAATTGGAATTTGAATTGGAATTTTTAATTTAAAAAGAATGTATATCTTGAAATACATTTGTATATAAAACATTTATGAATAAAATTTTATTTTAAAAAAATAGATTTTTTTTGTATTAATTTAAAACAAAAGAATTTTATTTGTATAAATTTGGAAAATATTTATTTAATAGTAGATAAATACAAAAGCATTTAAATTAACTTGTAAAATGGATTTAATAATTTTATATTATTTTACTTGGAATCTAATTAGTTTATATCCTATTTTTCTTTTGAAATTTTTATTTTTATAAGAAAAGAAAAGGATTTATAAATTTGTAAAAGCATTCATAAATTAGTAAATTATTTACAAATTAAGCATATTGATAATAAAGGGTTTTAAAAATCATGTTTAAATAATTTAAAAATAATGAGTGACATGTGTTCATTTTTAAACATCATAGAATACATGTGTTAAGAAATTAAGCTTGAGTTTGACAAATGTAATCAAAGATAACAAGTGTCTTTTTTCTTAATTTTCTTTCTTTAAATTATATTTAACCTTAAAATTCATTTTTATAAAATCCTATTATCTTCTTTCTTCTTTTTCTTTGAATACAAACAAGAATCCATGGCCACTCTTGTATTAAAAGTTCTCAAGTTCAATCTGTAGCACTGAAAATTCCTTCTCAGATCTAAAAATTTCTTTTATCAAAATTTGAAACCCATATTCAATTCCTCATAAATAAAAATCTGTTACTGATCTCCTCGAACGATTCATTACCAAAACCTGTAATGTTGCTTTTATTAAAACCTATTCAAATCCTCATGTTCGAGAAAAAAATCTGAAACCGGGAAATCAAAATTTGTAGCAAACTTCACCCATATCCTCAAGTTCATCTTCAACAAAAATCTACAATATTTTTTATCATGCATGTAGCAAGTTTCAACTGCATGCCTGAGATCAAGCTTCAAAATACAACCTGTCAATCCAATTTTAAAACTACAATGCAATCTAGAAAACAACCCATTCTGAAAAGCTTTGAGCACCACCATGGTTCCAGTTTTAAAGAAATCAAGTATCAAAGTTTATTGCAGAGTCTAGTATCAGTAATAATTTAGAGTTTCTGGAAATTGCAACAACAGTTTTCAAAAAACAAATGGGGGTTTCCATTCTAGTTCCAAAACTCCGTGCAAAGTCAAAAAGAGGTGAGTAAACAATTAATCTAAATCTTAAGTAGGATAAAAATGGTTGCTTAAGTGATTGTTGAGACTATGTCATCTGCATGTGTTAATAGTGTTTATAATTCTGTAAGTATGTTGTATTTTTCTTCTGCGTGACAGTAAATTAGTTTTCCTCTATTCATTCATGTTTACAGAATTTTTATAAATAAACAAAATTCAATATTTTCGTATAAAAACTTTGAAGCTTTGGACTTAAAACAAACTAGTTAAGTTTAAAATTCATCTAGCTTATGAAAATATGATTAAGCAAAATAAGTTTAGAATTTTATTGTCCACAGGAAGTTTGCAGAGATAACTTATAAAATGAAATAAATAAATTTTGAATTTTTATTGATTCATGTTTGAGTAATGCATCATCGTTCGAAATTATGATTTTTAACACAAAAATCCAAATTTTTAAAAAAGGATTGAATATGGACTTTGGGGTTATCTATAAAATGGATTTTGGGGAAATTCTGGAGGTTGATGCGGTTGGGCTGATCGGGTTGCTAATGGAGGTGGGGAAGGCTGTGGGTGTTCGGAAAAAAATGGTGGTTGAGGCTATAAGAGGTTGTGGTGTTAGCAATGATGGAGAATGGGTTTTAAACCCTAGTTTGGTCGATGCAGGAAATTTTAGGTCTAAGCTTTTCTCTGTTGATCGAGTGTCGTGAAATTTTGGCTGGAGGTAGTGTATCGGCTTGGCAAGTGATCGTCGGCACCGCGCGACTTCTGGTGACCGGAGTTAGGTGGTCGAAATATGTGAGGTCGTTTTGGGTTTGGATCTGCAGTAATACCCAAATTTGATTTGTAGAGAGTATGTTTTATTTAGTGGTCAATTTTGGATGCCGAGGTGTTGAGAGAGTTGTCGGAGGCAGTGACGTTGATCGGAGATTACCAACGGTGGCGTGCATGTGCACGAGATGGTGGTTGGTGTCAGCGAGTTTAGACTCGTGGGAAATCTCGAAGTCACGTTCGAGTTTGGCATGGGGAAACTCGAAGTGTTCTCGAGTATGTTCATGGTGTTGCCTGTAGTTTTTGAATACTTAAAATAAATCAAAGTTTTGAAAAAAAAGAGATGGAAGCAGGGAACTCGGGTTTTGACCAGAGTAAGTAACGGGTTTGACCCGAAGCTGGAAAACTAAAATAGTTTTTAAAAGATTTTAAAATGGTTTTGTAATGACCCGCCCTTCTGACCGCCCCATTCGGTAACTAAACCAACTTGAAACGTTCAAAATAACAAATTGTTATTCAGTTTATAAAGTTTAAATAGAATCAGCCATAGAAACACAGAATAATTATATTTCATATAAATGAATTTTTGTACATATATCAGAGTTTATACAATGAATTAAATTTATACAGCGGAATATTTCTTTTAAGTACAAAAATAAATCCTCGAAAAGCTTAAAGTGCAGCGTTTCCCCCTCTCTCTCTAACTTCGCTGCCCGAAAATCTTCAAGCTGTAAAATACTGGGCCTGACCCGAGTATTTCATTCAAAAGAAAATAATACACGGGTCAGTCTAATTCAAACTCAGTTATTAGTGCATAGAGGCTATAATAATTAAATAACAATTAGACGACAGTCAAATATAAATTCACCTATCCGATCCTTTCAACAAAGAAACGGATAACGGTAAACATAATACTTAACAGTGTTAAACAACAAATCATTAGATTCAGATTATCAATGAAGATAGATGAAAAGATTATTAATGAAGGTAATTTAGAAAACAATAGAATTGCCAAAACGACAATAACTACAAAATCATCAAAATGCGATTCAAAATATATTGAATTGGCAACATAAAAAAATTTCCATCAATAGAAAACATCATTTAAAACATCAAATCTAGTAGGGCTGCAGTACACGCACTAGTGTACGGCCTCGCCACATTTAAAATGTTAACTCTGTGTGGCTGCAGTTCACGCTTGCGTGCACTGCCTTGCCACTATCGTAATGAAATATGCAAAAGATCATAAATCAAAACAAAATAGTATATCAATAAAACAAAACCGTGTGGCTACAGTTCACGCTTGCGTGCACTGCCTTGCCACTATCGTGATAATGTACCCAAAAGATTAACGAACCGAAATTAATCAAGAATCAAATATCGATGCGACGCAAACTGACAAGGGCAACTGCATAAACGAATCCAAGGCAAACTTCACAAATTAAACTGCAGTCACCAAATCTGGGGAACAACAAAGACATGCTTAACAAAGTCGAGTGAAGCTAACCAACATACAAATCAGGTCAGCGACCCCTTCATATGTGCAGTCCAAATTAAAGTGACAACAGGGACAACTCAACAAGTCCAGTAAGATAACCAATACAACAAGCTCAATGTTCAAGCTACTGCACAATGCAAATGAAGACCAGTCCACAAGTATACCCAGCCACACATATATATAATCATGTGGCTACACAGTGCACAGACCATATGAAGGAAATGCACATGTTAATTGGATAGCAAGTGCCACCCAGTGATGCAAGAAAATGAACAGACATGATGGAATTAAATCAATGGCAACCTCGCAACCAACTAAGTCAGACTTCACTAAAACAATGGACCAGTGCATAGTTACTTCTATATAATAAAGACTTGTATTTATATTTGAAACTTTGTTTAGAAAACTCAGGTCAAACCTTGGTTTAAAAAATTTAAAACAGTTCTTAAATTTTCAGAGTTATTAACTAACTGTTTTTAACTTAATATATGTTTAATCTTTAGTTTAGAATATAACAACCAATATTGTCTTAACACTAAGCTCAAAACAAATCAGTATATCAATAGAGAATGATTTTTAAATCAAACATTGTATCGAGAAAACTCAAAACAGAGGGGTATATGATATAAAGCCTGCACTCACATATTATTCATCATTCATAAGGCATTCATATATAAAGATATAAACACATTCATTCACATACATATATGCATCAGAATTATACGTTTAAATTTGTTATTAAGTGATGTTACTTGCTACAATAAAATGAAGCTGCAAAGCCAAACCATTAACAAAAATGCAAAGGTAAAGTCAGTGACTCAACGCCGTTGCCACACAAAACCCATGCAACATGGCAGGGTCGAAATGCAACTGTTTTGCATATACTCAAGTAAACTAAAGAAAACAAATTCCCAAACAACTCATTACTTGAACACATCAACAAGTGCAAGATTTTTATAAAAATGAACTGCAGCCCCACTTTGAACTTAAGGGCAAACTGCAACCATAACTGCAGCCATCACATGGAGGTTTCAGGTGAAGGCAACAAAAATAAACAAGGATAGAATGACAGAAACGTATGCTAATTATACAAAAGGTTTTATGTCATATTTCAAGGCACTAGCACAGGTTACAAATCAGCGAGCCAAGGTAGGGACGGAAAAATAAAAACCAAACAGATCCATTTTCAACTTCAATAGTTAGTTCGAACAAAGCCACAAAGACAGTGTCGATCCCAACATCAAAGAAAGCCATACTTTGAAGCAAGGTCAGAATTATAATGGGCAAAATTGAAGCAATGTCAAATTAAAACAAAATCAAATGGCCGAAGCCCAATTTTTTTATACGAACGAGAAAAAACAGGGATTCAAACCCTATATAAACAAAATCATCACAACAAAAATCATCACAATGCAGAAGTACGAAATCATCAATTGTTTGAATTAGATGTGAGGAAAAGATTCAGTCACCTTTCACCTGACGCGGCTGCGAACGAGGCGAAGACGAGCGAAAACCATAATTTGATTTAGAGGGACGAAAGAGGATTCGTGGCCGGCATTTTTAATTTTCTTTCGGTTGATTTTTTTTTCTTTCTGAAAGAAGAGGGATTTCGAACGAATATAAGAGAGAAGGGGAGACGTGATTTTGGCATGAGTTATGGCGTAGGGGACGGCGTGATTTTAGGAGAGGAAAACATGCTGGTGAAAAGATATCGTATCTTGGCTAGAAATCTTGTAATATATTTTTTTCTTATTTTATTTTATTTATTTTTTTAAAATTCAATTTGTTTTGTAGATATTTTCTTTAGTAAATTTCATAGATATAAAAAAACTTTTTGAAGTTCAACTATTAACACCAATTTATAAATTTACATAAAAATAATTCATAAATTCAAACTATTTTTTCTAAGTCATTAGTTCGAATTTTAAATATAAATCTAAATATTCAATTTCAAACTCCAAAGTCAAATTCAAATTTTTATTCAACTTTCAACAGATTAAATTCTAAAATTTAATCGCCAATTTCATAGTTATATTGGGAATTCAAACTAAACCATCATTCAAATATTAAAAATTAATTAAATAATTTCAATTTAAATTGTTCAAAATTCAGGGTTGTTACAGGTTTAAAACTTGTTTTTGAATTTTAGAAACTTTAAATTAGTTAAAAACTTTATATAAATTACTTGATGTATTTAATAAATGTTTTATTTAACATATTTTAAGAAGTTTTGAAGTTTTGTTAAATTTAAACATTGTTTAGAAATTTTAAAATGATTTTGAAAACGAGTTTTGAAAGTAATTTTAATGGCTTATATAAGACAAGTTTTAAATTCAAATAGAAATTAGTTTAAACTATAAATAGATAAATATTTAAGTTATTTAAAGTTGTGTTTTATAACTTTAATTTATCAAGCTAAATGATTGTTTTGGCTTAAACTTAATTTAAAATTTAATTAAGTAGTGATAGTTGTATAGTGAAGATTGTTAATGTGTTAATTCAATTAAAGCATTTATAAGGTAAATGTTTTATCTTAATTAAGGTTTTAATATCTAATTTTGATTGAGCTAATTTAAAGAAATTAATTTAATTGATTGGTTAAATATAAAGGATTAATTAGGAAACTAATTAAGGAAAAATGATTTACTTGGTTAATAAATGGTTAAGAGTTAAAGGTTAATTAATTTAAGATTAATTAAATTGCTACTAAAAGATCATTAACTAGATTAGTAATTAATGATTAGGGATTCATTAATCAAGTAATTAAGTGAAATTAAACTTAATTAATAAGTGGTTAAGAATTATAAATAGAGTAATTAATAAGTTGTTAATTAAGTAATAAAGGTTACTTAATTAGTAATTAAGGAGTGCTTAATTGGTAATTACATTTTATTAATTAATAACTAAAGTTTTATTTATTAATAATTAGAGAATAATTAATCCATAATTAAGGATTAATTAAGAAGTTGTTAAATGGTAATTAATTGATTTATCAATTGTGATTAAGGATTTATCAAATGGTAATTAAGGATTGATTATTTGTTAATTAAGGATGGGTTAACAGTTAATTAAGGGTTAATTAAATGATTAATTTACTGGTAATTAAGGAGTAAGTAATCTATAGTTAAGTTCTAAATTAATAATTGATAATTGGGTTTATTAATTAATAATTAAGAGATAATTAATTGGTTAATTAATAATTAATTAATTAATTAATTAATTATAAAAGTAATTATGGATTTATTAATTTGTATTAAGAGATAGTGATTAATAATTAAGGTCATTAATCGATAGTTGATGGATAATTAATCAGTTAAATTATAGGTTAATTAATTGATTATGAAAGTAATTAAAGATTAATTACTTTATATTAAAGGAGATTAATTAACAATTGAGGTTTATTAAGTGATGATTAAAGGACAATTAATCCAGATTAGGGATTGATTAATTGATTAATTAAGTTAATCAATGAGTGATAAATTAATTAAGGTTAATTGATGATTGTATAAGCAAGATTTAGGGGTTGATTCTTAAGGGATTAATTTAAGAAATTAAATTAATTATGATATGAATTGATAATGCTTGCTTATGAATGATTGGTTGTTGAATGTCTGAATTGGATGATATCTATTTGTGATATATGTTGTGACATTCTGTGATATGATATTGGTTATGTCAATGATAAATGTGTAGTATTTATTTATGTTAATGCTGTGTGATTTCAAAGCATTGAATTGTATTGAATTGAATTGAATTGTTTAAACCTTTAAACAACATGGCCTTTCAGACACGTTTGGTTCGATGAGACCAGGATCGGGTATTAAATTTGATTATCCGAAAACCACATCGATCCAAGTTAAACGTTAGGTCGTGAATTCAAGTGAAGATCGAGTTGAAGACTCGAAGTGTAAGAACTATCCGTCGCTAAAAAAATCTGAGGGTGATTCCGATACGAGTATAGCGGAGATAGTACTTTCAGGTTCGAGATGGAGTTTTTAGAGTGTAAGGGTTATTGTCGTTAACTCTAAGGGTGATTCCAAAATGAGTGTAACGAGATAATGCCTTCGGTTTCGTTCGAACCCAGAATGAACTTGTATGGATTGAATGCTTTCAAAACATCGTCTGGTGGACGATAAGCATTCTAAGATGGATGTTTTCTATAAAGGTAGTTGAAGCCTCAAGCCTCATGAACCGGGAAATACTAAAACAGGGGAGGTGCAGCAAGGCTAAGTGGGTAATGCCCAAGTAGGATGAGATTTACCCGTGTCTAGATATCCCTTTTTATTTCGGTTGTGTGGGGCGATTGCTATCTAGAATCACCGGGGTGGTCTTGTTCGGGACTATTCAGTAAGGAATGGTCCTGACTTTGTGTTGTAGGGGAGTTAGGGTGGCACCTTGGTACGGTGATCTAGGCTACGTACTGTGATAGGCGGTACCCCAGTAGCGCTGCCATTGATGGAAAGCCATTCTTCCTACGTGCCCCTACGGTTTTGATTGTATTACCCACTTTTGTGGTTAGTAGCTGGAATTTAATGAATGTAACAATTTCGGCTATTTTCTATTTACTTGAAAACCCTAGACACTATTATAATATCACTGGATTTCCTATCAAATGTTTTGGTTAGCGTAAGGTAAAAGCTTACCCATGTTTATTTGTGGGGAGTCTTACATGATACCTTTTGTTTCCAAAGGTTTTTAAAAGTTAAGCAACTTTAACTCGTTTACTCACACCAGACCCATGTCCGACCCGGAGTTTATTCTGTTTTCCTTAAACTCTTGGGTACTCAAATTTTTACGAGTAGCCAAGGGATTCAGGTTAGGTTTGACGAATGCTGGAGGAGTTATGGAGCAGGAGGCTTCAGTGCTTGTAGTTATTTGGTGTTTCAGCTGTGATGTATCTCTGTGATATATGTGTTGTATTTGAGTTGTATAATAGACAGACTTGTATAACTGTCTACCTTGTGTTGTTGTATCTGAGTAACTCTGATATGTAATAGACTATGTAATAGTTGTGTTATATATTTATTTTGTTTCATTCCGCTGTGAGATTCTGATTTTGTTGAGTTCTTTTCTTCTACTATTCTATTTGTACCACTTTCTTTCTTAAGGATGATGCGTCTTTCTGTGGAATGAAAGGTGGGTCGTTTAATTTGGTATCAGGGTATAGGTTGAGATTATACCTAGGCTCTGGAGTGGTGTCTATCTTGAGAGCGCGTATTTGTAATTTTTATATAACTATATACTTATATAAATTTGTTGGGTACCTGTTCGGATTTCCAACATGAGTTCTAGAGGAGTTTTATCTCTCTATCTTTGATTGCTTAGCCCTCCTACCTTTGAACCAAGCCCTATAGATGGATAACCAAGATAGATCAAATCTGTAGAAGCTTAAGATTTTCTTACCTTTCCCATAGTTTTTCTAAAGAGCTTTTATTTGATCTAAAGGGTTTTGATCTTGTTTGGATTTGGATTGGTTGGATAGTATTGGGATGTTGATGTAAGAAGCAAGGATTGTATCTTTGGAAGTTGAGCTGAGAAGAATCGCAAAAGTGACTTGCGATGATGCCAGAGTTCTTTTGAGTCGTATTCTGCATGGTGTGAGGTATCTCTAGGAGGTGTAGAGTCCATCGAGTTGGACAGTGATTTTCCAAATTTTCCAAGGCAGCGAAGGTTTTTTTCCTCATCGAGAGATAGAGATTTGGATCGTCTTTAGTTTCGGAAGCAGTGTCTGTTGTTCAGCCTAGTTTTTCCCAGTAGGAGTTCAGGTGTTGTTTTGTGGCCTAGACTGATAAGTCTTTTGAGATTCTGTGTGGATTTGATGAATCGAGCTTTTATGATGTGTGGTATAAGTTGTTCTTGTTTTCATCAATGTTTTTCTTGTCTACTCCAAGTTCGAAGAGGAGAGCTAGCGACATTTGGATTTAGTGTTAGAGGCTTTGAGGAAGCATTTTGTTTTGGTGATGGTATTTCTGTAGATCCAGCCTGGATAGTTACTATTAAGGAGTAGAAGCAATTGAAGTTTTCTGGTTTGGTATAGTTCTACAGAAGTAGAAGTGGACCCGAGTGAGAAGAGATTTTCTCGGATTTGAAGGCAAGGCTGACTAGTGTGCCTGTTCTAGCTATCTCTGATGGCAAGAATAAATTTTAGATCTGCTCGGACGTTTGTGTGTCTGAGATGGATGAAGTAATTCAATGATGGTCAATGTTCCAAGTATTGAGATGGATTGGTCTTGGGAACATTGAGGATCATCGGAAGGATTTGTGTTTCGAATTCTTGGATTTTGAAGTAAGAAGTTTTGGCAGGGAGTCTTCGCTCCAGATTGTGTCCGACCATGGTGTTCAGAGATATATGGATATGAAGAGAATCTTCTAGTGGCCAAGCACAAGTAGGATGTAGCTGCTTTCATCTTTGGATGTGCGATCTGTCAACAGGTGTGGTGATCAGCAAAAGACCGTCGGATTGTTATAGTCTTTGGAGGTTCCGAAGTGGAAGTTCCAGTGGGAAGTGATTTCTTTGGATTTCTTCGAAGGTTGCCAAGGACCAAAGAGGGAATTAAAGGAATATGGGTGATTGTGAATTGGTTAACCAAGAACGCCCATTTTATTCTGGTTGAGGCAATCCGTTCTGTAGCATCTTTGGCTGAGTTTTCTTGGAAGCTTGTCTGATTGCTTGGTGTTTCAGTCAACATTGTTAGCAACTGTGATCTTATCTTCTCCAGGTAGTTTTGGAAGGCTTTGTGATCAGCTTTGGGTTCGAGATTAATTTTGGGTACAACCTATCAGTCTCAAACCAACAGAAAGGCTGAACCAAATTTTAGAGATTTGAGAGAGTTTGTGTTTTGAATTGTATGGATGTTAGGAGGATCATCTGCACTTATTGGAATTCTCGTATAAGTTATCAAACGAGTATCTGGATGCCACCCTGTGAAGCTTTGTTTAGAAAACTTTTAGATTTCCATTCTATGGAGTAGAGTTGGAAGATCGTTTGGTTTTTGGTCCAAGTTATGGTCTATGAGGTATTTACGATGGTGGAACTTATCAGGGGAAGTTTAGTGTTGTAGTCTTTAGGTTGAATTGCCAGTTTTGATGACTGGAATTCACATTGTTTTTCGCGTATCTTATTTGAGGAAATATGTGAACGATCTATCTTTTGTTGTGGAGTTAGGATTTCAGAGTTTGTCTTGGGAAACTCTGAATAATTTTATGGAGACTTATTTTGATCTATGTCCGGATAGCTAGGATTGTTTGATAGAATGAATTGGTTGTTTAAATAAACTGTTTGTTTGGATAGATTGTTGTTGGTTTATAATGTTTGGTTGATAGAAATGCTTGAATGGTTTAAAATGAAATAAAAGACTTTGGATTATCTTTACTTTAAATTTCGAGGACGAAATTCTTTTAAGTGGGGAGGAATGTAATATCCTAGAATTTCGGAGAATTTAAAAGGAGATAATCTCTTAATTAAATCATTTGAAATTGATAAAATTGTTATCTTCAAATGTAAATAACCAAAATAAAATTTATGTGATGTTTTTAAATTTAGAAATCAATTGATTTTAAACGGAATAATTATTTAATTTGTTTTATTTTATAAATTTGATTTTCGATAAATTTGACATTTTAATTTAATAAGTATGGTTTAAATGCATGTTTATTTAAAAATTTACTTTAAAATTAGAATTCAATATTTCTTAATTTAAAAGTGTGTTTGTTTAATTTAATAAAAACATATTTGATTTGAAATTTAAGTTTAAATTGAATTTGATTTTTTTCAAATTGAAATTTGAATTGGAATTTCTAATTTAAAAAGAATGTACATCTTGAAATACATTTGTATATAAAAGATTTACGAATAAAGTTTTATTTTAAAAAAATAGATTTGTTTTTGTATTAATTTAAAACAAAAGAATTTTATTTATATGAATTTGGAAAATATTTATTTAATAGTAGATAAATACAAAAGCATTTTAATTAACTTGTAAAAATGGATTTAATAATTTTATATTATTTTATTTAGAATCTAATTAGTTTATATCCTATTTTTCTTTTGAAAGTTTTATTTTTATAATAAAAGAAAAGGATTTATGAATTTATAAAAGAATTCATAAATTAGTAAAGTATTTACAGATTAAGCAAGTTGATAATAAAGGGTTTTAAAAATCATTTTTAATAATTTAAAAATAATGGGTGAAACGTGTTCATTTTTAAGCATCATAGAATACATGTGTTAAGAAATTAAGCTTGGGTTATGACAAATGTAATCAAAGATAACGAGTGTCTTTTTTCTTAATTTTCTTTCTTTAAATTTTATTTAACCTTAAAATTCATTTTTATAAAATCCTATTATCTTCTTTCTTCTTTTTCTTTGAATACAAAAAAGAATCCATGGCCACTCTCGTATTAAAAGTTCTCAAGTTCAATCAGAAACACTGAAAATTCCTTCTCGGGTCTGAAAACTTCTTTTATCAAAATTTGAAACCCATATTCAATTCCTCAGAAATAAAAATCTATAGCTTTTTACTGGTCTCCTCAAACCATTCATTACCAAAACCTGTAACGTTGCTTCTATTAAAACCTAAAAAACCTATTCAAATCCTCATGTTCAATAGAGAAAAAAATCTGAAACCAGGAAATCAAATTCTGTAGCAAACTCCACCAAAATCCTCAAGTTCATCTTCAACAAAAATCTGCAGTATTTTTTATCATGCATGTAGCTAGTTTCAACTGCATGCTTGAGATCAAGCTTCAAAATGCAACCTGTCAATCCAGTTTTAAAGCTTCAATTCAATCTGGAAAAAAACCCAATTTCAAAAGCTTTGAGAACCACCATGGTTCCAGTTTTAAAGAAATCAAGTATCAAAGTTTATAACAGAGTCTAGTATCGGTAATAATTCAGAGTTTCTTGAAATTGTAACAACAGTTTTCAAAAAACAAATGGGGGTTTCCATTCCACTTACAAAACTCTATGCAAAGTCAAAAAGTGGTGAGTAAACAATTAATCGAAATCTTAAGTAGGATGAAAATGGTTGCTTTAGTGATTGTTGAGACTATGTCATCTGCATGTGTTAATAGTGTTTATACTTCTATTATTTATCTTCTGCATGACAGTAAATTAGTTTTCCTCTGTTCATTCATGTTTACAGAATTTTTATAAATAAACAAAATTCAATCTTTTCATGTAAAAACTTTAAAGCTTTGGATTTAAAACAAACTAGTTAAGTTTTAAATTCATCTACCTTATGAAAATATGATTAAGCAAAGTAAGTTTAGAATTTTACTGTCAACAGGAAGTTTACCGAGATAACTTATAAAATGAAATAAATAAATTTTGAATTTTTATGGATTAATGTTTGAGTAATGAATCATCATTCGAAATTATGATTTTTAACACAAAAATCCAGATTTTTAAAAATTGATTGAATATGGACTATGGGGTTTTCTGTAAAGTGGGTTTTGGGGAAATTCTGGTGGTTGATGCAATTTGGTTGATCAGGGTTGCTATTGGAGGTAGGGAAGGCCACGGGGGTTCGAGAAAAAATAGTGGTTAAGGCTATAAGATGGTGTGGTGTCGGCAATGATCGAGAATGGGTTTTAAACCCTAGTTTGGTCGATGCAGGAAATTTTAGGTCTGAGCTTTTCTCTATTGATCAAGCGTCGTGAAATTTTGGTTGGAGGTAGTGTATCGGCTTGGCAAGGGATTGTCGGCACCGTGCGACTTCTGGTGACCGGAGTTAGGTGATCGAAGGGGGTTTGTGTGAGGTCGTTTTGGGTTTGGTTCTGCAGTAATACCCAAATTCGATTTCGGAGAGATGTTTGATTTAGTGGTCGATTTTGGATGCCGAGGTGTTGAGAGAGTTGCCGGAGGCAGTGACGTTTGTCGGAGGTGACCAACGGTGGCGTGCGTGTGCACGAGATGGTGGTTGGTGTCAACGAGTTTAGACTGTGGGAAATCTCGAAGTCACGTTCGAGTTTGGCAAGGGAAAACTCGAAGTGTTCTCGAGTATGTTTGTGGTGTTGCCTGTAGTTTTTACATACTTGAAATAAATCAAAGTTTTGAAAAAAAAGAGATGGAAGCAGGGAACTCGGGTTTTGACCCGAGTAAGTAACGGGTTTGACCCGAAGTTGGAAAACTAAAACAGTTTTTAAAAGATTTTAAAAAGGTTTAAAACTTTTTTTTGAAATTTAGAAACTTTAAATTAGTTAAAAACTTTATATAAATTACTTGATTTAATAAATGTTTTATTTAACATATTTTAAGAAGTTTTGAAGTTTTGTTAAATTTAAACGTTGTTTAGAAATTTTAAGATGATTTTAAAAACAAGATTTAAAAGTAATTTTAATGGTTTATATAAGACAAGTTTTAAATTTAAATTGAAATCAGTTTAAACTATAAACAGATAAATATTTAAGTTATTTAAAGTTGTGTTTGATAACTTTAATTTATCAAGCTAAATGATTGTTTTGACTAAAACTTAATTTAAAATTTAATTAAGTATGGATAGTTGTATAATAAAGATTGTAAATGTGTTAAGTCAATTAAAGCATTTATAAGGTAAATGTTTTATCTTAATTAAGGTTTTAATATCTAATTTTGATTGAGCTAATTTAAAGAAATTAAGTTTAACTGATTAGTTAAATATAAAGGATTAATTAGGAAACTAATTAAGGAAAAATGATTTACTTGGTTAATAAATGATTAAGAATTAAAGGTTTATTAATTTAAGATTAATTAAATTGTTGCTAAAAGATCATTAACTAGATTATTAATTAATGATTAGGGATTCATTAATCAAGTAATTAAGTGAAATTAAACTTAATTAATTAAGTGGTTAAGAATTATTAATTGAGTAATTAATAAGTTGTTAATTATGTAATAAAGGTCACTTAATTAGTAATTAAGGAGTGCTTAATCAATAATTAAATTTTATTAATTAATAATTGATGTTTTATTGATTAATAATTAGAGAATAATTAATCCATAATTAAGGATTAATTAAGAAGTTTTTAAATGGTAATTAACTGATTTATCAATTGTGATTAAGGATTTATCAAATGGTAATTAAGGATTGATTATCTGTTTGTTTGCGCGAAAATTGGCCACAAACCCCAAATACCGTGAAAGCACCAGTGTATGAATACAACTCAGCAATATTCAAACACAAATTACAGATCTCAGCAAATGACCCAAAAATGTTTGCACAAGAAATGGGCAAACACCTCCAAGTCGTATGACTTAGTTGATTTTATGTTGTTTTTAGTGATTTGGGTAAGTTATGCAAATATATGAAAAGCAGGGACTAAACTGTGAAATACACACAGATTTATAGTGGTTCAGCCAGAACGTGCCTACGTCCACTTTATATGTTATTCTCCTTTTTTCCTCAGATTACAAGTACAAAGCTTTGGTTACAAGTAACTGAAAGTTGTTTGAAAGTTCTATCCGTGCTTGAGCTCTCAAAGTTCTCTCTGCCATTGTTGTACCCCTGCCCCTCTATTTATATAGTGAGGCTGGGGGTAGGGGTTCTGGATGTATATAGCTGCTAGTGGGCCTGGGCTGATGCAATCTGGCCTGGCAAAGTTGGCTCGACAATGCTTTGGTCCGGCGTTGCCTTGGTTCGGCAGTGGATGGAGAATGAGTTGGTTCGGTAGGCGTGGGAAGAGTGTTGGTTCGGTGGGATTTGGTCCGGTAGGAGCATGGAGATGGAGATGGACCGGTAGTGGCATGGTTCGGTGGAGAGTGGTTCGGCTAGGAGTTGGTTCGGCAGGCATGGGAGGTGGGTTGGTTCGGTAGGAACATGGAGAGGGCGTTGGTTCGGTGGTGGCCTCCTTCATCTTGGTTCGGCGGTAGAACCGGTCTAGTGCAAACACGCCCAACACCGATTGATACGAATATGCTGCTAACCTTCACCATCCCATTGGTACGAAGTGCATCAATACGAACTCCTAAGTGCCTGATCGATTCGAACCATCCTTGCCAATTTGTTAATATTCCAGTTTTGACCAAAAATGGGATAACACTTTGCCCCCCAAAACATGCCTTGTGGTAGGAAGGCGTGTTTTGTAATGCCATGAGCTGGATGTTCATATCATGTTGATGTCCTGCAAAGGAATTTACAGTTTTATGTGACCTCAAATGTCGACCGCTTGGGATCGAGATATTTGAGATGAAGTGCGACCGTTCACGGTCAAGTGCCTAACTTCAAATGACGATCGTTCGGGATCGAGCCATTTGAGGCGAAGTGTGACCGTGCGCGGTCAAGTGGCGGACCTCAAATGACGACCGTTCGTGATCGAGCCATTTGAGGTAATGTGAGTTGTGCCGTTGGAGGCGAGTTGTGACAGTTCGAGGTCGGCTTGTGCCGTTCGAGGCGAGTTGTGACGGTTCGAGGTCGGGTGCCGTTCGAGGCGAGTTGTGACCGTTCGAGGTCGGGTGTCGTTCGAGGCGAGTTGTGACCGTTCGAGGTCGGGTGCCGTTCGAGGCGAATGAGTGTGCCAGGGGGGGACGTAATATTATCAGTGCCGGAGTTATTGTTTGGGGGAGTTTCCGAATCAAAGACTTCAGCAGTTCGCTGCCATGCAAGAGGTGCTCGTGGATCGTTCGCGATCCACGGGCATACAAGTAATTTTTCCATAGAATTGTAAATGTTAAAGCAATAATCATATGAACCTTACAGCAGACATGTCCAAACAGGAAGAATTCAAATGTTCAAATCAAAATCAAAGCAAAGAGCAGAATGAAGATGTCAAAGCGTAAACTCTTACTATAACACGGCTGGTAGTCATTCAGAGTATGCCTATGGATCTTGCGCGATCGCTCAAATGTATAAATGATTTAACCGTGTTAGCGAGATGTTTAAACTTGTTCATCGTTATTTTAATCAAGCAATCAATGGATAATCAAACGGTGCCCCGATCCAGGGTCACCTCTACCCGATGTAGACGGTGGTCGCTCTGGCTCCGCAGCTGGAGTTCGCCTCCTCACATACTGAAGGAGCATACTGTTCCTGATATGCCCTTCCACCTCGTCCTTCAAATGCCTACAACCATTAGCGTTATGACCGTTTAATTCATGGAATACACAAAACTTATCTGATTTTCTTTCGTCAGAGGTTGGATCCCTTCGCATTGGTCTACGATACGGAAACTGCTCCTTGGTATCCTGATAAATTCGTTCCATACTCTCACTCAGCTCAGTGTAAGTGGTGAATCGCGGCTCCCTCCATTGCCGCTTTGGCCTGTCCTCGTCATTCTCAGTCTTTCTTTTACCTCTACTAGTTTCCGCGCATTTCTCAAGGGGATTTCCTCCTTTGATCGCATAAATATCAATTCCTTCTTCTTCTTCTCTTTCGGCGTTCGCATCCTCCAATCGCAGAAACTTTTCCACCTCATGATAGAATTCTCCTAGATCCACGGGAGGATCCTTAGTTATGAATTTTTGAACTCTGTTCTTTCAGCTATCCCGGACACAGCCGCTATCATAACCATGGATGGATCTGGTCGATCCACCGAAGCTGCCACCGCATTGAATCGCGTTAGGTAACTCCTCAAAGTCTCTCCAGTTTTCTGCTTTAGGGTTGCCAAGGTCATCACATTCTTGGGTCTTGTAATGTGGACCCTGAATTGCCTCATAAATCTCTCAATCAAATCATTCCACGTTCCGATGGATCCACTCTCCAATTATATAAACCACAATGCTGCGATATCCGCCAAGTGCAATGGAAAGCACCGGGCCATAGCCTCCTCTGATGCCCCCAGCACTTCCATATGCCTCATATACTTCGTTAGATGAATCGTGGGGTCCGTTCTCCCGTCTTACATGTCCAGCGATGGTAACTTGAAATCCGGTGGGTTCCTAGCTTGTTTGATTGCTAGAGAAAAAGGACTCCTATTAACATCCTCCAAATCTTTGTTTACCAAACCGCCTCTCATAGCTTTTCTAACCTTCTCTGTCAACCTGTCATTGTCTCCGAGATGCAATCTTTGTTCATTACTTTCGACCTGCCCCCCGAGTCCACGAGGGAATTCTGGGATCTGCCCCCTTGACTGAGCGTTCACTCCTCTACTGCACCCAGGTTGTGCAATAATTCTCTTTCTCTCTCCGAAATTGGATCTATGTTCTCCATGGGTGTGCCTCCTAATCCAGGTGCTATGCCGGATGGTCCTGCTCCGTTCCGAACTCCGTCCGCTTCTCTATTCTGTGCTCCAAGTTGCCCAATCTGCTGAAACAAATTGTGAATCAAATCCTCTTGTGTTTTCATCATTGTCTCCTTCTCGTCCCTGGTGATGAATACTGAAGTTTGGTTCTCTCCTGAGGAAGGCCCTTGACTCCCTTCGTGCTGACTTCTTTCTGGTCTCTGTCTTCTACTTATTTTCCTTCCAAGAGCCATAATCTCGGATAGACTTCTGGTTCTTAAAGACAGTCTCTCAACAAATCTTTGCGAGGCAATGATTAAAACTGTGATGACCCGCCCTTCTACTACCAGAAAGACGTATCATCATTAAGAAAGAAAGGGATGAGAAAATAGAAAAGATAGAGAAGAAAGAACAACAACATTAGAATCTCACAGCGGAACGGAACAAAATATGATATATCACTTAAATAATACATAGTTTGTACATATATCAAAGTTATACAATATCAATACATGTGACAATCATACATACATCACATACTAGACAGTTATAAACAACCGTCTAGTTCATACAACTCAAACAATATGACTCAGAGATACTAACACAGCGGAACTATATATATATATATCTACATCGCTGAAGCCTCCTGCTCCATTGCTCCTCCAGAATTCGTCAACTCTAACCTGAATCTCTTGACTACCCGTAAAAATTTGGGTACCCGAGAGTTTATGAAAAACAAAAATAAACTCCGGGTCAGACATGGGTCTAGTATGAGTAAACGGTTTAAAGTTGTTTAACTTTTGAAAAACATTTGAAAATAAAGGTATCACGTAAGACTTCCCACAAATAAATATGGGTAAGTTTTTACCTTATGCTAACCAAAACATTTCATAAGAAATCCAGTGATATTATAATAGTGTCTAGGGTTTTCAAGTAAATAGAAAATAGCCGAAATTGTTACATCTATTAAATTCCAGCTACTAGCCACAAAAGTGGGTAATACAAATCAAAACCGTAGGGTCTCGTAGGGAAAATGGATTTCCAACAATGGCAGGGCTACTGGGGTACCGCCCGTCACAGTACGGGGCCTAGATCACCGTACCGAGGATTACTCCCTTCATCCCCTGCAACACAAGGCCGGAACCATTCCTTACTGAACAGTCCCGAACAAGATAAACCCCGCGGTTGTAGCTTGCAACCGCCCACTAAGCCGAAATATAAAAGGGGACATCTAGACAGGGGAAATATCTTGTCCTGCTTGGGCATGACCCACCTAACCTTGCTGCACATCCCCTGTTTTAGCCATTCCCGGTTGATGAGGCTTGAGGTTACGATTACCTTTATTGAACATTATTCTTAGAATGCTCATCGTCCGCCTGACGATGTGTTGAAAGCATTCAATCCATACGAGTTCGTTCCGGGTTCGAACGAAACCGAAGGCATTTTCTCGTCACACTCATTTTGGAATCACCCTCAGAGTCAACGACGATAACCCTTGCATTTTGAAAGCACCATCTCGATCTTCATTTCAGGATTCACGACCTAACGTTTAAATTGGATCGATGTGGTTTTCGGAGAATCAAAATTGATTCTTCCAATCCCGGTCTCATCGGATCCAAACGCCATTTTAAGGGCCAAGTTGTCTAACTAACTTAAACAGTTTAATAATTTAACACTTGAATTCATAAAGCAATTTAACACCGATAAATAACATCAGATAAATCATATGGCACAGGTAAATAACTTCGGATAAATCATATAGCAAATTAATGCAAATAAATCACACACAACCATCATAGATATATTCGGAGTATCACAGAACATCTCAGAGTATAAATAAACATCAAATGCAATCAAATAGAATCATTGATTCATATCAACAAGTTTGATTTGTTTTAAACTTAATTGTACACTTAAGAGTAAATTGTATTTTTTTTCTTTGCTTAATTAATTATTAATTAATTAACTTGTTTCGGTTTATTAATTACTTATTAACTATTCACTTAATTAATGGATTAACTCTTAAGTATTAATCAATAACCTTAATTATTGATTTATAAAACTCAATTATACAATTAATTATTACTAAATTGCTAAATCAATCATTACTTTCTTAATTACAAATGATTCCACAAAATTATCGCTATAATCTTTAATTACTAATTTAATTGAGTTTGAACAATTTATTACAATTATAAATTTTATTACATTCGTAATTAATTTCTCTTTCCAAAGTAATTACTCAACTTTGTTTCAATAACGCTCTAAAGTTTATCAGGACTCAAAACAAATTGGTCAACACTTAATAACATAGTTTACACTTAACTTATTTACTCTTATTTTTCAAATTACATTAGCAAAATTCCAGGTATTGGAAACCTAAGTAAACTTCGCGACAAACATGGGTAGTACTCGAGTCCATCCTTCACTTCTCTCGCGTTCCCTCTCTGGAACACTTCTTCTTCCCTGTTTCTCTTTTTACTCTTCCTTTTTTTTTCAATGCTTAAGTTAAAACTGATACAACCTCAAACACACACACGACCATAGACCCAGGAACAAAACTCGAAGTCAATCACGCGACTAACTCGAGTTACACTCGAGTCGACATGAGCAGCTTCTTCACGCCGCCGTGCACAACCATATGTGCACGTACACCCCCCTCCGACGCTCTTCCATCACCTGGCCTGATTGCTGACTAGTCGATCGCCATCCACTCATTGAATTCCAACACCCCAAACTTCGATGAGATTCGTGAAAGAGAAAAGAGGATTTGAGCTCCCAATCCAAGGAAATGCTCTGACCAACTCCCACCATGTTCAGGCGAGACAAACCCCCTGTAGCTTCGAAACTCCGGCTACATCACCCTCGACCTCCACACTACCCTCCCTTCCAGCCACACAACACTCGATGCACCGTGCTAGTGACCACGACCGAAACTTCCAATTTGTTCAGAAAGTCGAACAAAACCCTATTTTTACCTCAATCTCAAAATTCATACATTCGAAAATTATTCTAATATTTTTCTAGTGTCAAAAGGATTATAAGCTTGCTTCGTATGAATTTATAGAAATTAAAATTAACACAACATCCCAAAATTGACTTAAACCCATTTTAGTTTCATCTTGAAACTGCTCTTAATACCCCTATTTAAAAATCATAATTTTTATGCTAAAAATCCTAATTTTGTATCTGAATTTGAAATATGTTATTGAATTCCTAAATCTAAACATTCGAATTTTGATCTTTGAATCCCTTTACCTGTAGTTTGAATAAACAATGTTGATAACATGCGGTAAAACTTTAAAGCAAAACTTGCAGGCATTGATTTAAGTAAACTACTTACATTAGCATCAAAGTCCAGGTTTCAAACATTTATATGAAGAATCATTTACAATTCCTTTATTTTACTATCAACAAATTAGACCATAGCAACTTTTCCAGAGCAACAACAAATTATTCAAGGCTACTTATTGAAGCAATGACCCAAAACACACCATTTATAAGCTACAAATACAAGTATGGATTAAAGATAAGTTTACTCACCAAACAGTGTTGAAACTTAAAACAGAAGATAAAGTATTGATGAAGAATACTGCAGAAGAATTTCCTGATGCCCTCTCTTTAGCTTTCTGTTTTAAATAAATTTCCAGTTTGCAAAGCAACAGATGATTATCTTCTCTCCTTATTTGATTCTCAGGTTTGTTTTAAGTTTTTATTGAGTTTTATATACGAATATAAAGATATGGTACATATATATATATAGAAGCTACTTTGAACAATATAGGAGATAACTGGCCAGCCACCATATTTGACCAAACAAAAATCTTAGTATTACATTTACTGCAAATATGAAAGATTTTGATCTCGGCTGCATGTACTTGTTTAAACAAGAAGTTAGGCTAATTAATGTTTTTTTCTTTTAATTATGGTAGCAGGTAATAAATGTTTACTATCTGTTGCAAATTTGGTACAAAGATATTTATTGTTACTTACTTTGTTGTACAAGATATTTATCACTATTTCGGCCAAACATGTTTTCATATAAACACAGGCTTTGTTTTTATTATATTTAAAATAAAACTTGTTTTATATTAAAGTGGACTTGCTTCCTGAGGCATTAAACTGTACATAGCACATATATGTTTATTACTGGTTTACATTCATTTTCAGTTTATAAAATTTTTCTCTGGACAAACACTTAATTACTGTGTATATGTGTACAAAGATACTTATCAAATTTTGGCCAGCATATTTTTGTACAAGATCTTTTTGTTTTCTTTCAGGTTCCACTTGGTTTTGAAAGTATATTTAGCTATACATTTATTTGGCTTATTGTAGAAGCTAGCTTATTTACACATATGTTTATTATTCTTGTGAAACCTGATTTAGATTTTTGTTTTTATTTATTAAGTACAACTTGTCTTGTTACTTGCATTATACAGATTATATTTTCAAATCTTTTGATATGATTGTTTTCAAGTTATTTTTGGCATATTAGTTGTAGTTTATTTGTTAATTAAATTCTCAAACATTTGATTTACAACATACATGTATTTATATATTCAAGTTATATTTTATATTTGTATATTTATACTTTTAGTTACACTTTATAATTTATGATTATGTTTATACTAGTTTTGTATGTTTATATTTATAATTATTTATATTGTTTTATACTTCCATGTTTAAGTTTAATATTCTTATGCTTGTTAATTTTAAAACTCACCATTTTAAAAACTAAAATTGTATTCATATAAATTATCAAATAACACAATATTGAATCTTTGATTTGATTTTATTAAATAAGACGGATTTTGTTTTAATGAGTTAAAGCATTCTATTTTAGATTTTCAAATCAAAATTTTCTTTTACAAACATATATAACTGTTAAATATCCAAGATTTCATCAATTTAAACATTGACAAGCTTACATTTAATTCTAAATTGCATTAAATATTCATTAAAATATGCTGTAAAAATTTCGGGTCGTTACAAAAACGCTCCTTGAGTTCAGTTCTCAGTGAAAGCACCAAAGTGTTTGCGCCAAAATTGGCCACAAACCCCAAATACCGTGAAAGCACCAGTGTATGAATACAACTCAGCAATATTCAAACACAAATTACAGATCTCAGCAAATGACCCAAAAATGTTTGCACAAGAAATGGGCAAACACCTCCAAGTCATATGAGTTAGTTGATTTTATGTCGTTTTTAGTGATTTGGGTAAGTTATGCAAATATATGAAAAGCAGGGACTAAACTGTAAAATAAACACAGATTTATAGTGGGTCGGCCAGAACGTGCCTACGTCCACTTTATATATTATTCTCCTTTTTTCCTCAGATTACAAGTACAAAGCTTTGGTTACAAGTAACTGAAAGTTGTTTGAAAGTTCTATCCGTGCTTGAGCTCTCAAACTTCTCTCTGCCATTGTTGTACCCCTGCCCCTCTATTTATAGAGTGAGGCTGAGGGTAGGGGTTCTGGATGTATATAGCTGCTAGTGGGCCTGGGCTGATGCAATCTGGCCTGGCAAAGTTGGTTCGGTAATGCTTTGGTCCGGCGTTGCCTTGGTTCGGCAGTGGATGGAGAATGAGTTGGTTCGGTAGGCGTGGGAAGAGTGTTGGTTCGGTGGGATTTGGTCCGGTAGGAGCATGGAGATGGAGCTGGACCGGTAGTGGCATGGTTCGGTGGAGAGTGGTTCGTCAGGCATGGGAGGTGGGTTGGTTCGGTAGGAACATGGAGAGGTCGTTGGTTCGGTGGTGGCCTCCTTCATCTTGGTTCGACGGTAGCACCGGTCTAGTGAAAACACGCCCAACACCGATTGATACGAATATGCTGCTAACCTTCACCATCCCATTGGTACGAAGTGCATCAATACGAACTCCTAAGTGCCTGATCGATTCGAACCATCCTTTCCAATTTGTTAATATTCCAGTTTTGACCAAAAATGGGATAACACTGTTAATTAAGGACGGGTTAACAGTTAATTAAGGGTTAATTAAATGATTAATTTACTAGTGATTAAGGAGTAAGTAATCTGTAATTAACTTCTTAATTAATAATTGATAATTTGGTTTATTAATTAATAATTAAGAGATAATTAATTGGTTAATTAATAATTAATTAATTATAAAAGTAATTATCATTAATTAATTTGTACTAAGATATATCGATTAATAATTAAGGTTATTAATCGATAGTTGATGGATAATTAATCAGTTAAATTAGAGGTTAATTAATTGTATATGGAAATAATTAAGGATAAATCACTTTATATTAAAGGAGATTAATTAATAATTGAGGTTTTAATTGATGATTAAAGGACAATTAATCTAGATTAGGGATTGATTAATTGATTAATGAAGTTAATCAGTGAGTGACAAATTAATTAAGGTTAATTGATGACTGTATAAGAAAGATTTAGAGGTTGATTCTTAAGGGATTAATTTAAGAAATTAAATTAATTATGATACGAATTGATAATGCTTGCTTATGAATGATTGGTTGTTGAATGTCTGAATTGGATGATATCTATTGGATTGATATCTATTGGTGATATATGTTGTGACATTCTGTGATATGATATTGGTTATATCAATGACAAATGTGTGGTATTTATTTATGTTAATGCTGTGTGATTTCAAAGCATTGAATTGTATTGAATTGAATTGTTTAAACCTTTAAACAACTTGGCCTTTAAGACACGTTTGGTTCGATGAGACCGGCATTGGGTATCAAATTTGATTATCCGAAAACCACATCAATCCAAGTTAAACGTTAGCTCATGAATTCAAGTAAAGATCGAGTTGAAGACTCGAAGTGTAAGAACTATCCGTCTTTAAAAAATCTGAGGGTGGTTCCAATACGAGTATAACGGAGATAGTACTTTCAGGTTCGAGATGGAGTTTTTAGAGTGCAAGGGTTATTGTCGTTAACTCTGAGGGTGATTCCAAAATGAGTGTAATGAGATAATGCCTTGTGTTTCGTTCGAACCCGGAACGAACTTGTATGGATTGAATGCTTCCAGAACATCATCAGGTGGATGATGAGCATTCTAAGGTAGATGTGTTCTATAAAGGTAATCGCAACCTCAAGCCTCATCAACCGAAAATGGATAAAACAGGGGAGGTGCAGCAAGACTAAGTGGGTCATGCCCGAGTAAAACGAGATTTACCCCTGTCTAGATGTCCCTTTTTATTTCGGTTGTGTGGGGCGATTATTAGCTAGAATCGCCGGGGTGGTCTTGTTCCGGACTACTCGGTAAGGAATGGTCCCAGCTTTGTGTTGTAGGGGAGTTAGGGTGGCTCCTCGGTACGTTGATCTAGGCTACGTACTGTGACGGGCGGTACCACAGTAGCCCTGCCATTGATGGAAACCCTTTCTTCCTACGTGCCCCTACGGTTTTGATTGTATTACCCACTTTTGTGGCTAGTAGCTGGAATTTAATGAATGTAACAATTTCGGCTATTTTCTATTTACTTGAAAACCCTAGACACTATTATAATATCACTGGATTTCCTATTAAATGTTTTGGTTAGCGCAAGGTAATAACTTACCGATGTTTATTTGTGGGGAGTCTTACGTGATACCTTTTATTTCCAAAGGTTTTCAAAAGTTAAGCAACTTTGACCCGTTTACTCACACCAGACCCATGTCTGACCCGGAGTTTATTCTGTTTTTCTTAAACTCTTGGGTACTCAAATTTTTACGAGTAGACAGGGGATTCGGGTTAGCTTTGACGAATACTGGAGGAGTTATGGAGCAGGAGGCTTCAACGCTTGTAGATATTTGGTGTTTCCGCTGTGATGTATCTCTGTGATATATGTGTTGTATTTGAGTTGTATAATAGATAAACTTGTATAACTGTCTATCTTGTGTTGTTGTATCCGAGTAACTCTGATATGTAATAGACTATGCAATAGTTACGTTATATATTATATTTTGTTTCGTTCCGCTGTGAGATTCTTATTTTGTTGAGTTCTTTTCTTCTATCTATTCTATTTCTACCTATTTCTTTCTTAAGGATGATACGTCTTTCTATGGAATGAAAGGCGGGTCGTTTCAATCAGAGTACAACAACTTACATAGCACACAACTGGACAACCAGACGAACTTGTCCCTACAATGAATACACAGCGGAAAAGATAATAGTATACGGAAGTACGTTTCGCCATCCAGCTCGTCTCTAGAGTTTCACAGCAATTCATCTAGGTCCAATTTGATAACCTGACTCTAGGTTGGCCGCATGGAAAATTACGGGCACCCAAAGTTTAGAAAGGGAACAATACAATTCAGGTCAGTAATGGGACTGGTATGAGAACTTAAAAACAGTTATTTTCACAAAGAAAATGAAAGAAATCCGTTGTGCTTTTGGAAAATGAAACTGCCATAAGGCCTCCCGCCATACACACGACGCAAGAGCACATTAGAGGAGATTTCTCCTTATGACAGTCAAAAATGCTTGATATGCGTAAACCTTTTGATATTATTATTAGTGCATAATGCAGAAAACATTTCTAAAGTATAATATTAATCATAGCTGGCATACCACATTTCGCCGTATGCCTACCGTAGCTACCATGTTCAATAGCAGTTTACTCCCACATTCCATTGCAGGTTATACAACTAAAACCGTACAGGACGCGTATTGTTTCTTTAGATTTCCAACAAATGGTCAGGCTAAGGAATTTCCTTATCGAAATGGGTACGCCTTTGGAAGGGCGCCCTCGAGAATCTAACCGTATCTCTACTTACAAGGCCGATGTTACCTCATGCTTTAACCAAGCTATAACATAGGTAACTAACACACAAGTATGCCATCCCCGGTCGTTACCGACCTTTATCCGAGGATCCTCAACCACAAAGCAACAACCACAAAGTATAATAATTCGCAGCAACAACATAGGTAAAATATCTGAGCTCCATACCATGATATCACCTCTTATATAGAAGGAAATGGACATACCCTAGGGGCGCGACCCCTAAAAACCTTGCCGCAACATTCCTGTTTCGATCATTGGGGTTCTAAAGCCCGACGAAGTCTCGTCTACAAAGATACGCTTTTCACAAAAGCCATGCTTCGATCAAAAAATGATCAGCACCACTTCATATACCACATTACCAAATTAGGAATGTATCACTAGTAACCATCAATTACACAACCTCTGAGCTCGTACATCTCAGAGAAGGGTGTTAAGCTAGGAGAATAAATTCTCCCCCGCCAATAGAAATGTATCTGATAAAAACCAGCTTTACATCTCAAAGTGTAACGTCAACACACATCAATACAGGTCCATTTCGGGATCGAACGGAACCGAAGGCACTTCAAAGAAGCCCTTGCAAATCCGAATATTCACTAATCACGTCCGAAATCCCCATCACAAAGGGTAATCAAATCTCTATACCGGAGCAACCCGGTGCGGAGACATTCGACAGGTAATCATTTCGCTTTCGAAAATACCCAATCTTCAACACTATCTTCAAATGCAATTCCATTTCATCGTATCATTATTCGGGATGGGTTTTATGACACAAATCCTCTCCCAGCTAATCCGAATAACGAGCGCTTATTTTCAAAAATAAGTGTTACATTCAGACTTCAAATAAATCACAATAATTTTCCATTTCGATCTTTTAAATAGAAGATCCATCACAATCACAAAGGTTCGACGTGGTTTTCAAATATCCGTTTGGAATCCGAACCCCGGTCGCATCGAAATTCAAACGCCATTTAAGGCCAATATTGATAGTCGGTTATTTAACTATCAATCAAAATTCACAACAATTACTGGATTTCAAATAATTTTCCCTAGTTATTTATTTTCAAAATATCTTTGCAAGATATATTTTCACACTTCAACCCTTTGAAAACAAATTTCAAATCACTTTTCACTCGCGAAATAAGATTCCCGATATTATTTATTTCCACTGAAAGTTTGCCAAGTTCAAATACTTTAAAATAATTCAAATCACTTATCCAAAATGTACCTGGAAATACTTAAAATAAAAACTATTTTAAAACACTTGCTTAAAAATTTGTTATGAAAATATTATACTAATATCTTATATGAATCTTCAAGTCCAAACCAATTTTAGAATAAAATTAGTAGATAAGGTATAAATATTTAAATAACCTTTATAAAACAAATATTATTTAAAACTTTAAATCATTACTTCCATAAATAATTAAATAAACCTTCACTTTAAAGATTCAAATTCACAAAATTACTTAAGAACTAATTTCTCCAAAATATTGTTTTAAAACCAACTCTAGAACTTTTAATTTATACTTGAAAGCTACTTTGAAAACATACTCAGCTTTCCAAGGAAAATACGATTTCTATTTCAAAATGGTCCATTTAAACAAATTAATAAACCCTTCTCGATTTGTTTTAAATTTACATTCCGAATCCGTAAATTCCTTTCCACACTTTTAAAAATAACCCAATGTTTATTTTTAAAACAAAATTCCCTTTCCTTTACAAATTCCCATTGTGAATTTACATTTTCAAATATCAACTAATATACGATTTTCAAATCGATTCCCAAATATCACTTTCAACACCAAATCAATTTTCAAATTGATTTTCAAATTTATTTCAAATACCAAATCAATTTCCAAATTAATTTTCTAAATTCATTTCCAACACCAAATCAAATTTTCAAATTGATTTCCCTAAGATTCATTTTCAAATAAAAAATCAATTTCAAATCAATATCCCAAATATATTTTCTTTTAAAATAAATGTCTTTATTTCTTCCAAACTATTTAAAAGTCCAATTTTAAACAAATTCTTCAACTATTTAGCAATATTGCTCAAAATCCATTAAATAAAATCTTTTCCCATAATTTGAAATTTATCCAATAGGATTTCAAAAATAAAACTTTATCCTTTTAAAATTCCTTCTTTTAAATTTATCTCATTCTCAAAAATAAATTTTACTATAAATTTTCTACTTAAATTTCAAAAAATCCAACTTTATCTATTTCCAGTACCCTACGGTACCAAAAATATATTCAGCTAAATTTTAGCCATCAATAATTTCAATTACAATATAATCACACACAGATTATCAACACACAACATATGAAACAAATTCAATATTTGAGGAATCCAGCTGGATCCCTCCAACCAGATTTACTGCATCCGCAGATGTTACCACGACAATTAAATACCCATTCCACTTCGAAGTGGAATATCGCGATATATGGGATTTATAAAATATCATCTGCTATTATGCGGCGCATAGGGTCTCATCCGCTATATAATGCGGGAAATCAACGACTCCAAATACATATATAATACCAATTCCGCTTTGAGGCGGAATATCGTGGTATATGGGTTCAAATATAATACCGCTATTATGCGGCGCAGGGGTCTATTTCGATCCAATTGACAATAATAATCATCCAAGCACATAGTCAATAATTTTAAATCTATCTTTTTAAAATTAACCAAGCATCAATTTCATTGAGTGAAAAGTTCTCACCTTGCTTTTATTTTGCAATCCATTCTAATTCCGACTTGATTTCATGGTTTTGACCTTATATAAGCAATTATACAATTTATTAATATTCGAACCAATCGAACAAGTAAAATTTCATTTTATAAATTTACTTGACTAAGAATTTTATTTTGAACTCATTCTCCTTTAATAGAGTTAATCACCATAGTTCATTATTTTTAACATAACTTAGTAAATCAAAATATATGATGCATATTTATTTTCTTTTGAAACCCACACTTATAAAATTAATTTATGCGGATAAAATTCTAATCTTTCTACACAAATAAACTTATAAAATAAAAATGGATCTTTGTAAAAATTCCTACATATATATGCTTATAGAAATAATTTATAGAACTAAAAATCAAACTTTGTATATAACTTCAGACCCTAAAAAAAATTCTGTTATATATATATATATATATAGGCTTCTCTATAAAAAAATTCTCTTTCTTGTTTGAACCCTTTATATTTTCCTATAAATAAAAATAATTTTTTCGTCTACTGTAAATATTTCCTATACCTATTTATTTTAATTAAAAAAAGAATTACCTCACAGGAGGAAAAAATGTGAACCTAGATCAACTCTGGCCACACTTTGGCATTCCTCGATCGTGCCACCACCCACGGACCTACGCGCGCAAGCTATGCGACGACACCATCTCCCAGACCATCACGAAAGAGCGCCACTGCATACCATTGCGTCAACGAAGATCGCGACGCCCAAAATTTTGCCAAGCTCTAGCCACAGCGATCCCTTAGCCGCGACCCATCTTCACCATCTCAAACTCGAGAAACCCTACGAGAGCTGCCACCATTGCACTGCCAATGTCGCCACCCCTTTGACAGACGAATACAAACTCACGGCCTCACAACCGACTCCAATTTCGTGACCACGTAAGCCTCCTTACGCTTGCGACCCTTAGACCACCCTGCTTGCTTGAAAATGAGCATCAACTCATCAAATTTTCTCCTGATTCTTCTTCCACGGGTACGAGCTGCTACTCCTCCCTTTTTCTCGAGCTCGAGCAGAGCTCGCGATGTCGCGCCCCCCTCTTTTTTTTTCTTTTTTCATTGTGAACTGGATTTGGGTTTTTGAGAGGAAGAGAAGGCTCAACGATTTCAAATTGATTTCAAACTGGGAAAGAAGGGGTAGGCTACGATTTCATGAAGATGTTGGTGGCCATTGTTTGCTTTAGAACGATAGAATTTTTTTTTGAACGAAAATCGTTTTCTTTTGTTATTATTTTCTTCTCTGAACGAGCTAAGAAATTTTTTTCAACGCGTGTTCAAACATTTTCCAAGTGTTGGAGAATTGAAGTAACGTGTCACTTGCCTTAAGAAAACAATATTATATGAATATTGTTTATATTATTTTCAATTTTAAATTTTAAATCCAAATCGCTTCGATCTACGTGACAAAAAATTTCGTTCTTCAATCAAAGCATGCCGCCAGGCGTTTATAATGTTAAACCCCTATTTCAAATGCAATGGAAAAGGTTCTGTGTCCAAATTCGATCGTGTGGAGAAGATAGCTTTTTAATCCCAGCTATTAAATTCAATTTCGATATAAATTTCAGCGCATTTGCTTATTGTACGATCATACGACAACTTCGAATGCTACAGAAATTGAAATCCAAAAATAATACAATTTTATGGATCCAATGAAACTGGTTTCGTCGAATTCCGAGACTGTGCCTCGAAAGACTATTTTAAAATATTGATTTAAACAATATAATTTCAAAACTGAACAAACACTTTTAAATTCAACTTTTCAAAGTTCTATCACCTTCAGTATCATCAATATAAATTTTCTAAGCCTTTGAAATATTTTTAATCAGCTTAAAAATCAAGGTTCAACATTTTACCCAACTTCAATAAATTAAATTCAATAATTTAAATTGCCAATCCATTCTGATATTTGAAATTCACTCTAAACCATCATTCAAATATTCAAAATCAATTAAATATTCTAATTCAAAATGTTCAAAATTCAAGGTCGTCACACATATGCATAACAACATCCATATACGTATACATATAACATCTATATCTACACATACAATTAGATGAATACAAAATGATAAAAAACTCAGTAATAATAAGAAGCTTTGAAATAGCCATCAACCAATAGTAGAAAGCTCCGAGTGGTAAGCTAATGAGATATCTGAATTCTATAAACATAAAAATATACTGAGAAAAATTAAGTCCGTGGAAAAACCAAGGAAGAGACAATTCAGATTATAGGCATTAACTAATAGTTATTCATTATAATTAATTTATTACAGACAAACATTTCATTTCAAATTTTTGGCACAAATGATTATTATTTCAAAACCACGATGTAAAATAATAATCAAACTACTACAATACTTAAAACATAAACAAATCGACCCAACAACAAAAATTTATGATATGGTCATAACGATTTTCTTAAAAATATGTAAAATATTGGATGATATCACTCCATGGGAAAAAGTTAAATCTGATATTTAAAAAGTTGATTTACAATTCCTATTTCATGAACTAAGTACATCTAGAAATTGAACAACATAATTTTTTTATAGCTAATCGCATTGAATGTCAGATACAAAAAGAACATTGTATAGGTCATTAATACAGAGTATGAACAAAAGCTAAGTCTCAACTTTGTAAGCAATCGAATGGAAATAGTGTTAGAGAAAAACTCACCGGGTTTTTGTTAAGTTTCCAAATTTTGGAAAAACGAGCGGACAAAGTTCTATATCAGGCGAAGTACCTAAAGTAAGAAGAAAGTTGAGATCAATGAATGAATAAACCAAAAATTTAATGAATCTAATAAACATAATATAAATGAGTAATCGGGAGACTACAAAAGAGTACATGCGTATGATAAAGCAATAGTGAAGCTCAACTCCATTGGAAAAAAAAATCGAAGTTCAAAGAAAATAGAAGTTTTGGTTTTGGCGAAGAAGGGATAGAATGGAATTTTTAGGAGTAGGGTGAGACAAAAATTAGAGGGGATAAAATGAATTTTAATTGTTAAAATATGAAGAGACGAGGCGGCAACCAAAACCTATCTCAGCATAAAAAAATTCCTTTCGAAGTAGCGTTTGTAGCATTCAACGTTAAAATGCTGATAATGATTGCCGTAAAAGTTAAGTTTTGTTGTAGTGTCACTAACAACCAAGCACACCATGTAGAACTATAATAGTTCTTGAAAATTTATTCCTTTAAACATGAAAGATAATCAAGTTAAAATTATTTCATTTACTAATTTTTAAAAAATATTGCATCGGTTTGCCTTGTCCAAGCGTTTTGAAACACCTATGATACCGTGGCATTCAACGTACCGATCAGAATTTATAAGCTACTCAACAGATAAATTAACGCAATATAAAAAAATTCATAATCACTTGCTAATACGCTCTCATATCTATGATACACTCAAACTCATTCATGGGTATTACTAACCCATCTATAATGAGTACCCAATCAAAGCCTAGGTGTTCACATAATCCTAATCTTTTATACCACATGCGATGAACCAGGTTTTTTGATCCTCAAAAATTAACAATAATGTATCTTCGGTACTCACGTGCAGCAAATCCAAGTGCCAAAAAGCCTAATTGTTTGTGGATAGAAAGAAGAAAGAAGAAGAGAAAAGATGAAGAAGAGAGAAAGGAACTAAAAACAAAGAATCTCACAATCGTAGTGGAACAATATATAATATGATACCATATGTATCAACCCTGTTTTTGAAGCCGTAATATTCTACAAATTAAATTAAAATTATAGTATTCGAATTTGATTTGGATAATAATTATTTTGGAATCAAATTATGAATACAATTAAAGTTTATTTAATAAAAGATACTAAAATGTAAATAGTTAATGAATTCATCTTTAGACAATATATTAAAATTTTAAATGAAAGATTTAATAAATATCATCGAACTTTACAAAAAGGAAACTATAATATAATTTACATGCATCCATCAAAGTATAACAATCAAATCACAATCATCAGTCTGGATAATTACAACAGTCCGTCTCACAAATACCGATAATTTAAAATAACAGTACAATGGAAAATAAATGTATACGTGCATATGACTTCAAGAGCTCCAACTCATCGGCTGAAGCTCTAAGCACCCCTATGCAGTTAATTCCCTACTATTACCCTGCTATAACCTTGCAAAATCTCATACCGGATTTTTACCGCTATGATTTTTCCATATAGCCCCAAATATAGTCTTTCCGCTTTAGGGCTTGCTATTTCCGCTATATCTCGTTATTCCCGCTATTTTTGCTATATCTTCTTTAAAAGAGATGAATTGAAAAATGATAATATACATTATAAAAGATATGAAATAAATCAAATTAATAGAATTTTTAATATATTTTCAGAAATGAAAATACTCTAATATTCTACAAAATTTAATTATGTTATATAACAGTTTTACGTTTATTTAGAGTATATTCGCACATGTTTTTATTAAAAATTATTGATGTATTAATTATAATTCGATTGAACGTTAAAGTTTCATTTAATTACCATTTATATATTTTTAAAAACATTAAGTATGAGTTTTACATGCTATTATAGAGCCATCCGCTATATCTCACTGTATCCTCGCTGTATCTTCGATATGAACTTTTGCATCTCCACCGCATTAAATCTCAAGAGCGCTTTAATTGCACAGAAGCACCAAAATATAAATCATTAAATGTGCTCGGTCTAACTCAAGCATTGAAAGGGAAGAACACTCAGATCAGTCTACTAAACTAGCATGAGGAAAACATTTCAAATTTATTTTAAAATTATCAAAACTTTTCTTTATCAAAACAAAATATCTCGTAAGACCATGCTGCACATAAACATGGATGAGATTTTACCTTACGATAACCAAAACATTTCATATCAAATCATCTTATATTATACTAGTGTCTAGTATACAAATAATACTAATCATAGCCGAAAATATTACAATAATAAATTCTAGCATACTTTCTATAGAGTAGGTTATGCCAACAAAATGGTAGGCACGTATTGAAGAATGGATTCCATACAAATGATAAGGTAATTGATTACCTCCCGACACTACACTCTAGAAAAATATACCTAGAATCCAGATACTAAACGCCAAAACGAACACAAAACTGACCTACCCCTTCGCTGGATGGTACCGAATATGATATCACCCCGGTCCTTCCCGACGTATCCGTGGCCACAGCATATATAGTGTACTCGACATAAAGATATGGTCATATCCTCATGGAAGCGACCTACATAGCCCTGCCGCTTCTACCCTGTTGTTGTCATTTTTGGGTGATGATGCTCTATTTAACAATTACCTTTCACATAGCACATTACACTTTGAATGCCACAATGTCATCCCCACAACCACGTAACTGATTTCTACAAACATATAACTCATGAGCTCGTACATCTTAGGAATGGGTGTTAAACTAAGAGAAGTTGCCTTCTCCTCCACCAAACAAATGATATGTTTATAGAGAATAGTTAGTGTATTTAGAATGCAACGTCTGATATTGATCCATACAAGTTGTTCGGAAACAGGACAAACCGAAGGCACTCTACTACCACATCTTGTTGGGAATTACCCTTAGGATTAGTAGCGAGAAGTCCTTGTATATCGTAGATTTCATAATAATGCACTACTACCACCAAATATATAATATGCATCGTGGTTCTAGAGGCAAGTAGCCCTGCATCAAGAAGACTTCGTCTTCAAAATCATTATCATCAACCTGCACTTTTAAACATATACATTGGTCTGAAGTGGTTTTCGGATAAATCCAACCCTGGTCTCTCTGGAGCAACAACGATAAAGAGGCCGTCAACCTCATATGGAAACCAAGTCTTGTAGAATTATCATGTTTCCTACTCTCAACTTGCTATCCTTTATCCAAGAAGGAAGCCTGGTAGATTTGAGTATCATACGCACTACGTACTACTTGAATCAACATTCTTAATCCAAACGATAATCAAGCCTACTCAGTCAGTTTTGTGCTAAGTGCATGACTAATCAATTCCCATGTCAAGTCAAGGAAACCAAAAATGACCAAATTTGATGGTTGGTTATTTAACTATCAAAGCATCAAACAATATCTAGCACTAAGCAGTCACTAGGCTCATTTAATTAATCTTTTATTAATTAAATCAATTTCCAAATATTTACTTCAAATTATCTTTAGAAAGATATATCCTTAGAATTGTTTCAATCCTTCGATATGAAAGCATTTCCATATACATATATCAACAATATAAGTATATTAAATAACACTACCATTTTGGAGACATACCAAATAGATTTCTATAACCGTACGATTTTCGAGTTCATACATCTCAGTATGGGTGTTAAGTATAAGAAGAAATGCTTCTTATACCACCAAGCCTTTATTACGATCATAAGAACTAATTCGTTGATTTCACAATGGAAGGTCAAAAGACAATTTATCGGTTCAAAGCAAATGTTGCGTACATTATTATTACGACAATCCAAAAACAATAGCACAGGAATTCGATTATATATATATCCCGTATGCTATAAAAAACATTTCCTTTCAGAAATCATTTAATTTAACAACAGGTTTATAGTCCATGCCTTCCATATTTCCCCGAAAACATCTACTGCAGCAATAGATGTTGAAATCCAAGTTTTCGATGCATATCACATTTTAAATCATTTTCCAAAACCATTTAAATTCCATTTGATATTATTACTTTCAAAACTTTATTTTAAAAGGGTAAATTACTTTTTTTAAAACCATTAACTCCATCAAAATATTATTTTCAAACATTCGTTTAAAAGATTATTTATCTTTTAGAAACTTGAATGTATTTCCTTTATATAAATATCTAGATTTAAACCTCAACATAAATCATTTCCGTATTTATAAAACTATGTTTATAAGTCTCCTTTATATTTAATTAAACTTCTATTTTGTAAATTCTCTTTATGTAACAAATTTTATTTGTAAATAATTCTTTTATAAAAACTCATTTTTCTATCAAAATCTACTATTAAATCCATTTCTTTATAGATATAATTTATTTATAAAATCCATTTATAAACCCATTTACCAAATAAATTTCAAATCCATTCACATAATATTTATAAATTCTGATGATAAATCTATTTCATTATTTTTAAAAAAAAATTATAAATCCTTTTTATAAACCATTCAAAAGTTTCTATTTAAAAATATTTTAGACAAAATCAAAGTTTTATAATATCAAAAATCGTTCTTTTTACTTATTTAAAAATAAATTCATTCCTTTTAATAATTTAAAAATTATTAAAACATGTGTACTTCAAAAATCACTTTGAAAATTATTCAATTCAAAATCATATTGAAAATTATTCAATTCAAAATCACTATTTTATAGTATTTTAAAATGCTAAAAATACGGCCCAGTGCAACTATAACACTAAATAAGTAAAACAATCCATGTTATCAAATATGGTATCCAACAAATCATTTATCAAAATATACCAAAAGTAAAATCAACAGTGTGAGGTATCCTATTGGATCCCTCCAACATGTCCCCCTGCATCATATACAGTATATAAGAATAAAATATAAATCAACCGCTTTGCGGCAGGATCATTCACAAACGACCATCCGCTCATGCACAGGAACGCATTAGAGTCTTATCTGCTCCAATAGGCGGGAATATATCCAAACTAACTAATAAAATAGTAAATCATCCAAACAAGCAAAAAACAACATAAATTAAATTATCCACACTTACATAAAAATAAAAGTGGGTCATAGAGGTGGGTTTACTCATAGAAATTCTATAAATCGCCAAAGAGTTCTGGTTTGAATTAAAGGTTAATTATCTACTTAAATTGGGTTTAATTCTAATGAATGTTATTTAATTAAATTGTGATTATAAATAATTTTATACTAATTCAGAGTATGACTTTTGATTTAATTTATGGTTAACTAAAGTTTAATTAAGTTTTAAATTTATGATTCGGTTAAGGTTTATTTATTTTAATATTTCTTTCAAAACTTTATCGGTTACTTATTTCTAACAAATTTTCTTGTTTAAATAAATTATTTTAAAACCAAGGATCTCCTATCCATGCTATTAAGTAGCCAAATGGATTAAAGTAGTTGCAATAAAATATTGGCACGTTTTATTGAAAGTAAGTCTACTTGTGCTTATCACAAATACAGCACTTTGGAAACGTGATGAATACAAAGGGTTTGATTTCGATAAGCAGGTCATGATAATCTAAGAATATGGAACTTATGTTCATACGTAAATCTTTACAACCTAATGGTGGAATAGTCCACTATAAACAATGTGACCCTTTGAATTATCAAACGTTGGTTTGGAAAGACCGGAATCAGATATTAGTTATTATCAGATAACCACATAGAATAAACTAAAACGTTAGAATTGGAAATAGTAAAGGCACGGTCCAAGATGAAGACTTTGAAGTACAAGGGCTATTTGCTACTAACTTTGAGGGTGATTCCAAAATGGGTGCAGTGGATATAATGCCTTCGATTCATTCGTGCCTTGGACGACTTGTATTGATGAATGTTGGTATTTTATCAACATCTGAAAGGCAATGTTGGCATTCCAAGTGGAAATGATATAGAAAAGGTAAAGATGTAGCATCAAGCCTCATCAACTTGGAATGACTACAACATGGAAAATGTAACAAGGTTAAGTGGGTCGCTCCCATTAGGGAAAAGTCATTCGTTTTTATAGTACCTATATTAACTCATGTATGCTTCAGTACGGTTGCTGAACCCAACCAAGGGGTGATCTTATGCGATACTATCCAGCAAGAGGTAGGCAAGTCTTGTTTTGGCAAGGGATATAGGCCAGATCCCCAGTGTTATATTATCTAGTGATGCACCGTGATAGGCGGTATCCCATTAACTAAGTCATTGTATGGAATCCATTTCCCAATGAGTGTCTTCGGTCTTACATATTATGCTATAATTTAATTAGTAATAATTTCGGCTATGTGAATTATTTATTTGAAAAACATAGACATTATCATAATATCACTAGGTTTCAATATAAAGTGTTTTGTTTATCATAATGTAAAAACCCGTCTATGTTTATATACGGCGTGGTCTTATGAGCGGCCTTTGATTTTCAAAGTGTTTATAGAAGTTAAAATTAAGTTCTTTGAGTTTACCCACACTAGACTCATGTATAATCGGATTTTTTATTTTCTTTTCCTAAAACCCTTGGGTACTAAAATTTGTATGAGTAACCAAGTTATTCAAGTTTCTTATGGAATCAATTTGAAGGAGCTGGAGCAGGTGGCGTTATCGTTAGCTAGTTGTTATTATTTTTTCACTGTGTTCATATATGATCTATGCATTCTGTATGAGCAGGAGTTGTAACTGTCCAGTTGAAAGTTGTAATGTATTGACCATGATGTATTATTATTATGGAGATGAAAATGTAATATCATATGTTATTTTTTATATGTTGTTCTTATTAGTTGTGAGATTCCATGATTTTGTTGTTTCTTCGTATCTTTCTCTTTCTGCTACCCTTAATGGCTCGTTTTTCGATGTAAGAAAGGTGATCGTTACATGCACCTTATTCATAAAAGTTGTCCCATAATGATAAAAAGATTAAAGGAGACGCATCAGATATAACCTAAATTATCATTATCAATGAACTATAATTTTGTCAACAATAAATTAGTGAATAAGTTTGCATGATAAATAAATACAATACTAAAATTAACAAAACATTAATAATGATAAACGTTAAGCGATAATTATGAAACTTACAACGAGAATGTAATTAGCTGATAATAATAAAACAATGTTATAAAAATTAAAGAGATGGATAAATATATGATGACGTCGAGTGACATACTTATTTGATCTTCTAATTATCAAAAAGTATAAAAATAAAACATGCAACTGTTATTGAAACAATACCAATCGTGGAAATTCTTCAAAACATTTTATGTCGTGTCATGCCATGGCAAAGCTTTCATGTCTAGTCATCCATCTAGACCAATCTAAGTAATGGAATGGATATGGATGTCTTGATACTAATTATTTTATATACAAAATTATATAAGGGGAATTTCACTAGAAGGACAAACTTTGCAGTCTAATTAGTTTCTAGGACACACATCCATAGAAATTAATTTTAAGGCTAAAGTTAGCAGAATAATTACTTTTAAGGACAAAATCAGTAGTCCAGTTACTTTAAAGGACATAATTTTATGGGTTTTTAGGCCTTAGAAACTAATTATTTCGCATTTTTGCCTTGAAAGTATTTATTTCAGTTGTGTGTCTTAGAAACTAATTGGACCTGCTAAAGAGGCCATTGTGGCTAATTTCCTCATTATATAACGTAATAATTGTTTATAATCAAAGTTAGTAAATTTAACAGCTCTGCACGGTAACACTGGAATTACTTTAGAACTACCACGATGTGTGACGGGATTCTTAATTCTGTTCGTAGAGTTTCTATCTTACTCTACTTGTACATTTAAATTAAACAGGTTAAAACATTATTATACATATGCTCTATATAATGTATGATAAATTGTATCTGAAACTTCAATTTAGTAATTAATAAGAGATTATCTTTGCTTTGTTGCTATTCCACCAAATAACCCAAGCATCCCGCATGCGTGGGCCTATCCAATCAGGCTTCTTCCTTGCTTTTTTTTTATGTCCGATATCGTGTCGAGGTGGTTATTCCCCATTTTTCTCATCTGGCATTTCTACAAAGAAGAATATCTATTACTTACAACTCTACCGACCCTACATGTTGAAAAAAATATAAGTTATACAATTATACTTACTCTAAAAATTGTACAATGATAAAATATAATGATATACAAATTTACACTTACGAAAAAGTACTACCAGATACACTCTATGATGTGGGGTGAGATTTTCACCCACTAACGCCAGCATGCGGTCATCCTATTCATGTAAGCTTGCTTAGAAATATTAAGAACAAGCTCTAAAGGCTCCAGCTCAAACCCCCTGCGTTCAATATAATACAGACCTTTAATAAATCATGAATAATATATCATACACAAAATATTTATGATGGTAAACTAAATTTAGCACCGACCCTTTTGTTTTAGGCTGTATGGATGATGCGCCTTCTCTGATAGGCCGTTGCCATCACCTTTCACGGCGATCCCTCTCCAAGAAGAAGAGGGGGAACTCGAATGGAAAGAGCTCCGACGTCAAAAAAATGACATAATACATGTCGTAGACATCATTTTATTATGGTAGAATATGTCATTTAATTATGAGAAAACATATCATTTTTATGAGAAAAATGTAACATTAATAATCACATAGATTGTCCTATATCAGAATGTACATTATTAAACAGTCCTCTTCATTTCCTCTATAGTCACAAATGCTTCTACTAAAAACATTTGATTAATCTTTTAGAGGCCCAAAATTAATACAATCGTCGGTTATTATTATTTCGCTGTTTTCCTCAATATCCGCCTGATAAGGATGTTCATTTGGAGCATTCTTTCCATCAAACATAAAATTTTCATTTGTCTTAAAAATTGCCAACCAATCTACATTATCTCTTTTAAAAGATGGATAAGAAGCGTAATAAACTTGTTGTGCTTCTTCGGCTAGTACAAAAGGATCGTGCTTATGATAACTTGGGGTATGCTTTACTTCAATAAGATAATGATCTTTGGCACGATCTTTGTGCACGTTGATTCCAAAACTTAGAACATTGCAAAACCAGTTGCATCTAAACAAAAAACTTCCTCCACGGGCGGTCTGAAATATGTCAGTTGCATAACCTGGGTTAGCACGTTGTAAAAATCATTTATATGATTATTTGGATCATCACTACCTTTAACAAATACATTGGTATTGTTAGTTAATTTTTCTACATCATATTCTTTAGTGTTGAATTTATAACCTACGACGAATAATATTTGATATGTATTGACATATCTTTTTGGTCCCAATGTAGAATGTTTCAATCCTTTGTCAACAAAATAATTTCTCAGAATATAAACATTGGTCAAATACCAACCAGCAAATTCTTTACTGAAATCGCCGCGCAGGTGTTGTGATTCTTAAACGCTGCGAAGATAGATAGTATATTGCATTATAATCTGCCGTGAATTATTGAAACGAATATATCAAGAATCATAAACTAATATTACCTATCGAATTGTGCAAATTTGGCATAATTAAAATGAATATATATATATATATGTGGTACATGGCGATCTCTATAATCTAACTGTAGTTCCACAATTTTCTAACAAGTCGGCATGTTGCCTAGATATATATAACATTGCTTGAGAAGAATCTTGTTAACCGCTTTCACCATTACATTAAACAATTTCAAATGACCTGGTTATTGAATAATAAGAGAAAATAACAAAGCTATTTCTTCGATATATGATTCGCAAATTAAATGTTTAACTCATATTTTTGTCTAACTATTTTCTAGATTATTTAAGTACTTATTAAAAATTTATTTCTAACTAAAATATATTTATATACGTAATTAAACTAATACTTAACATACTCAATACTAATATCATTCAAATGGATACATTCATCCATATTGCACAGGACCTAGAAGATGTGCTTCAGATGGAAGATGAATAGATAAATGCTTCATTACATTAAAGAAACTTTGAGGAAATATTTTCTCCAATTTGCAAAGCATTACGAAAATTTCTACTGCAAGTTTAAGTAGACGATCAACTTTTAACGTAGTCGAACAAAGCTCTTTATAAAACAAAATAAGTCCCATTATAACTGTCCAAAATTTTGTAGGTAGCAATTATTTGAAAGCGATGGGTAACAAATTTTTTGTCATTACCTGACAATCTGGCTTTTCATCCCACTTAGTTTACCAGTTTTATGGTCGAGACATCTACGAAGATTAGAAGAAATCCCTAAGGAAATCATAATCCTTCGACTCATTTAACATAACTTTAACTTGGTTATTGACAAATTTATTTCATGCTTTGGGTCATCAGTGTCATTTAGCTAGATAAAAGGCTCAGGACGCTTACATATTTTTCGTAAATCAAGTATTGATTTCAAATCATCCATAGTCTTCCCCTTGAAATTCAAAATTGTTTCAAACACGTTGTCAAACACATTTTTCTCATTGATCGTCACATTAATATTATGATGAACAAGGAGATCGTCCCAACAAGGAAACTCCCAAAATATATTTTGTTTGCACTAATTATAAATCGCCAATTTACTTGGAATTTCAATTTGTACTCAAGTTTCTTATATGTTTGGGTAACCCTTTACAAGTTCATATATTCTTTCAATTGACTAGATCGTTGATGGTTGCATAGTCTCTTGTCTATTAGTTGTTTTAGTTTTTCTGTCCCTTCTAAAATATTGATTAACATGGAGAAAACACTAATGATAATCAAACCACAAAAGTTTTTTACCATGCGGTGAAGAAAATGCACATTATTCTTTAATGCAATAAGTACAGGCCAAACGATCTGCCATACTCTAACCTGAAAGTAGTGTATACGTAGAAAAATTGCCAATAATATATCACAAAGAACCAAACATGCCCAAATTCAATTTTTTTTTGAAATGTTGCACGTTCCAACTCCTTTATACCATTGTGTTTTCAATTCTTCAATCATGATTGTAAACAAATATCGATTCCTTATGTCCAATCATCAGGGCAAGAGATGAAAATAGTGACAAAAATATATAGAGTTTCCATACACATCCATAGATATAAATTGTAAAGTGTAACGAAAATATGCCAAGGTGAATATTTAGAACCGAATTGAGAGAATGGTGAAAATCCATCCACATATAAACCAAGTCTAACAATACGGCTCTCCGTTGCAAAAGCAGGATATTCTTATCAAAATGCATCTATGCTTCTTCATTGGCTGGGTGAGTTAAATTATCTTCTTCGAATGTTCTCATATTGTGCCATCTCATATGAGATGTAGTTATAGAATATGCATATAACCTTTGAAGCCTTGAAGTGATGGGTAAGTAAAGCATGAGCTTGTATATAACTTCCTTTACCTTCTTTTTTCTAGATTTGCGTCTTTCCCCGTTACATATTCTATACTTCCTAAGATCGATGTTCTCTTTCCACATACAACCATTTAAACATGTGTCAATTTTTTGATATGCAAAGCAAAAGCAGACATAAGTTTTTTCACTTCATGATGATTTTCAGGCAATAAATTATCGCGTGGCATATGTCATTTGCAGCTTTTACAACAATTGTAAATATAGCTTCTGTGAAGTTGTATTTTGATTTCGTCGCAATGTACTGTGACGCTCCACCTCTATACCCACGCTAGCCAAGAACACTACGGAGTAATGCTGTCAACTAGCATAGAGAATAAGGCTGTTGAGGAGCGACCATCTGTGTAATATCTTTGTGCGAGTACTGATATGTCAGATAAAATATAACTTGCATTCCTTTCAAGAGGAAATCCGACATACCGACACAAACTCAAAGTTACTGCACAATAGCTATAGTGTCTTCGGAAACAAATATAAAAATAAACATAACACAAATCGGTCACAGATAATTCATATCACAAAGGCGGAAGAAGATATGAACATATAACTAACACATGAAAGTGTACATCCGAGTAGTGTCAAAAAGATCCATAATAATACAGAAGAATAGCAACGCGTGCTATACAAAAGAATACAACTATGAGTCTATATCTCAAGTGTATACAACAAAAACTGCTAATCTAAATAGTTAGCCAAAAGTCAGAGTAATGAATCCCTGGGGAGAAGTCAAGCAGAAGCACCTGTAACTTCTCGGTCTGACCCGAGTATCATTTATAAGAAAATAATAAACGGATCAGTCTAGCTATAAATATCAGATGACATGATATAGAATAAGAGATATGGCATAAACATATGATAACCATACAGGCATACTACAATAAGTATGTAACTGAAACTCAACATGAGATTAATCAATATCAGAAAAATCTTCACAAAGATCCAAAAAGGGTATCATACCCAAAACTTATGTTCACAATAAGTCAATGACACACGAATTCACCAAGGCACAAAAATTGATAAATCATATCAATGAGAATCACTAAAATTGGTGAAGCATAAATTCTAGAATTCAGCACACGAAATCCAGAAATCACAAAAAGGGGGGAAAGGCCTATCACACGAACGGGAGCATAAAAACTCACCATCATATGTAACACACGAACGAGACGCTATCTCATGGTAGCTAGCCATTAATTTTTGACACACGAATGGCCCGAGGACCATGGGGCGCTACCCCACATGTGTTAGTCGAAATCATAGAGAAACGGGGCCTAGTCTAAATCGCAGACAAAGAGACATCGCAAAATTGCTAGTCTAAATCTCAAAAATGATTGTCATGATCATCAAGAAGTGTCAATTACAGTAAGCTAGTAAATATATGATCTTAGCTTCATGTCCCATAACCACTAGCTTAACTTAAATATTTACGAACAAATTGTATATTTCCACTAGAAAATTGTCACAAGGTATTCAATCGAACAAGTCCAAGAATTAACCGACGAAGTAAACGCAAGCATTTCATACCACTTGTTTTGCTAAGTCGTTTAATTAGATTTCTCATACGAGTGAGGAAAATATTTTTATATACGAATAGATTGGAAAACTGTCTAAGAGAACGAGCTTGGTAATAAAATAGTGTTGAAATCATTTGATGAAAGAGTTTTGATATTTACTACTAGATTGAAACCTTTATATTTTTAAAGTGACAAATCATCAAAATGATTGTAGAAACAATCAACCACTAAAATTCACGTTCGAAGACGTGAATAAAATCCAAAGAAATCGATACCGAATCCATCAAATGGATATTCCCAAAAATCACGAAGAAAATGTCATCAAAGTCGATAATAAGTGATTATACAAAAGGGAATCAACACGAATCTATTAAAGTTGGAATTCTCAAGAAAATAGGCAAATAGGCAAAACAACAACAAGTCAGTCGGCCGACAACAGAGCTCGGTCGACCGGACCCTGTTCTAAAAAAAATCCTCGGGAAGCAGGCCGGTCGGCTGAGCCCTGTAGCCAGTCGACCGGACCAGAGACAGAAAGGTGCTTATGCACTTTAGTTGAAGGTCGGTCAACCGGCCCAAGGGTTCGTTCGGCCGAACATGATGTTCTGCAAATTGAAACCTATTTCAAATGAGGTGCAAACTTCTTCAATTTGCAATCGGACAAGCACAGACGCTAGGGAATTACGCCCATCGGCCACTCGGTCCTATTGGCTCCTCAATGCATCACCAAAAACATGTTCCAACATTCAAGTTATGATTTTTAAGGATTTGAACTCAAGACGCTAAAAATTGGAATACCAACCAAATCAATCCAAACAAAAGCAATTGCACAATAATAAGTGTTAGGAATTCATACCTAACAAACGAAGATAATTATAAGCATAGATGTGAGATAAAAATCGCACCTTTGAACCCAAACAAATGAAGAAGAAGCTCGAAAGCAAAGGAGAATCAACCACTCTTCAAATCCAACTTAAGAAGCTTGATTCTAAGCTTTAAAAGAAGAATATTCCCAAAGTTAGGTTTAGGAATTTCTGAAATTGATAAGAGAATGAGTTGGAGAAGAATAAGAGAAGGCTTACCAATGGGTTCTCTTGAATTTTGAGCTAGAAGTTGGATTTGCTAATGAAGACTAGGGATTGGAGTTTTAATTTCCTCTTCCACTCTCCATTGCTATAAAAGCTTGAGTCATTAGGAAATGAGGAATGAAGTAATGAAGAGTGTTAACTCCGCCTCGGTTTTGACTCAACGACTTGAAACGATACCGACCTAAGACTCAAAGAGATGCCAACCTAAGGCTTAACAGGGGTGCCGACCTAAGGCCTAAGGGGTATGCCGACCTAACACTTCAACAAGTATGCCGACCTAATACTTTAAAAAGGCTACCGACTCAACATAGATACCAACCTAACAGTCTAGGGAGATTGCCAACTTAACTGGTTGCCGACCTAACTGCCTTAACAGGAATGCCGACCTAAGGCCGAAAAGGGATACCGACTTAAGAGAGGTGCCGACCCAATGCTCTAACATGTGTACCAACCTAAGACTTAAAGAACGCCGACCCAAGATAGCTACCGACCTAAGTCGCGGCCGACCTATGACCAATGTTAAGTCGGTCATGACCTAAGCAAAGGAAGGTAAGTTCAATGCAGCTACATGGCACAGTGGCCTCTTAACTCGTGCACGATCCAGGACTTACCAGTTGGACCGTGACTTGCGACTTACCAAGTTAACTCGTCCACGACCTAAAGCCACTGAATATAAGCCCGATGCCATATTACTGAGAAGAGGTGGTGTTGATTCGGAGGCGACCTAGGACTTGTGCAAGGGAACCTTTGTGAAACCATGGAGGGGCCAGATGAGTCGGCCAGGACTTACCTTAGACCGGCCATAAATTACCTTAGACCGGTCACGGCTTACGACCTAAGGAAGAAGATTTTCCTATAAATACCAACCTACCTCAAACATGAAAGGGACTTTTTGGCCAATCTCTTTAAGCACCGATGCTCTGCTGAATTCTCGACTCACTCGACACTTCAAGTACGAAAGGCATTTCAACTAACTTCGGGAGAAAATCTAACGCAATCTACATGGATTCAAAGAATTCTTCTGCATCAAAGTTCTAGTTGTTTGCCTCATCAGAATTGTAATTGAAGATTGTTGTAAAGTTGTAATCGATTCAGTAATAAAGAGATTTAAAGTCTACGTAGGCTTACTTTAAGCCGAACCACTATAAAAACTGTTGTTTTTTCTGCTTTCTCTGTGATTTCTCTACTTGTTTTTTAGTTCTCGTGTTCATGGGTGGTGCTTTCGCTCAACTTCAATCTACACCAGGGTGTTAGCGTCAGATTTTTACGTTAACATTTTTGGTGCTTTCACTGAGAATCCCAACTCAGGAAACTTCCACTATTGCTCCGCGAAGGATTGTTGAAAGGATTTCTTTTAAAACCAAAAGTTTATTGGAAATAATGGCTCCTGGGAGAAAACGAAGTTCTGTAAGATCCGACAATGTTCAAGAGAATACTGCTACCTCTCCTCCTTTAAGCCAAGCAGCTCCAACTGTTGGTGTTACACAAGCAGAATTGGACGCCGTAGTTTTTGGATTGAACCAGCAATTGAATGCTCAGAATGCGCAGTTGGAAGCCCAGAATGCCCTGATCTCGAGTAAGTTGAATGATCTACTAGGGGCAAATCGTCAACCGGTTAATAATGATGGGAACCCTACTGCGGGAGTTCAGGATGTTGAAAGGAACATTTCTCAAAGAGCCGCAGACCCTATAGAAAGGACTCCTCTTAAAGCTGGAGGATCAGGGCCGCAGCCGACCCTCAGTGAACGATTGTCAAGGCAGAATTCAGAGAGAGTGGCTGATGTGTGCCCTCCAGAGCCTCTAAATGATGAAGAGTATTTTTCGGGTATGGTTCGTCAAATCATGAAAGAAAGTATGCGAAGAGATGAAGACGAGAAAGAGTGGGGATTTGATCCGAGCAAAACTCCATTTACTGAAAAGATCTTGAAGGCAGAGTTCCCAAGGAAATTCGTTCCCCCTACTATTCCAGCTTACAAGGGGACAAGTGATCCAAACGAGTTTCTGTATAAGTACGACTGGCATATGACTGGTGCCAGGGCGTCAGATGAAATTGAATGTCGATATTTCCCTGTATATCTCGAAGGTGTGGCTCTATTGTGGTTTACAAAGCTGCCAGTCAGGTCCATTGATCAATTCTCCGATTTGACCAGGAAGTTCAAGGAGCAATTTCGATTGTATGCTTCTAAGAAAAGAATATAATGTCGCTATCAAGTCTAGAGAAAAATCTAAGAGAATCCATCAGATCATTTTTGAATCATTTTAACACAGCATTGGCCAAGGTAGATAATGCTGAGCCACGCATGCTCCTAACATACTAGATGAGGGCGATTGACAAATCAACGAATTTGGAAAGTGGTTGAAAATGAAGGAGCCAAACTCACTTGACAAATTCTACAAGAAAGCGAATAAATTCATGCGCTTGGAGAGCCTCCAAACACCGGCTAAGGTGGTATCAGCGGGAGCCGGAACAATGGTGCTGCTTCGAACAAGAAAGAACCTAACACTCAGAAAAGGGGAAATGATGGTGGAAAGAAACAGGGAGACGCTAAGAAAGGCCGTTCTTTCAACTTCACACCCTTGATCGATACCCCCGAAAACATCTTCTTTGCAACCAAAGATGATGTCAATTATCCGACACCGCCTAAAATGAGAGTTACGATTAAGATGGAAAAAAGTGGAAGGTACTGCCGGTTCCACAACTAGCCCGGCCATGACACCAACGAATGCCGTCAGTTGAAAGACGTAATTGAACAACTCTTGAAGGAAAACAAACTCCAACAGTATGTGAAAAGGAACAGAAATGCCCCAGCTTCATCAACTCAAGGACAACAAGTTCCCGCTCACCGTCCTGCCTCAAGTGAGAAGGCCGTGGAACATGAATCAGAATGGCCGATCATCAATATAATAACTGGAGGACCTCACCTAGCAGGCAAAAGTTAGGGCGAGATGGAAAGGTATGCCCGGGCCTTGAGGCACGTACCAGCTGAAGAGAATGTTTTTGTCTTAGAGAATGATGCTCCTTTAAAGCAACAAAGGATTTCCATATATGATATCGTGTTCAGTGCCAGGGATTCTTTGGGTATTGAGGCTCCGACCATAGATCCTTTGGTCATATCCGCTGGTATTGGGCCGACAACTGTAAGAAGAGTTCTAGTTGATTGTGGAGCTTCATGCAACATCCTCTTCAAGAAGACCTTCGATCAAATGAAAATTCCAATGGCTGACGTTCAAGCTTCGTCACTTAAGATTGCTGGGTTTGCTTGAGAACCCAAGCAGCCGATTGGGGCCATTGATTTGTTTGTAGAACTCAGAAAGGGACTAAGGAAGGTAGCTCTAAAGAAAACCTTTATAATTGTTGAAGAATTCACTGCCTACAATGCCTTTTTAGGCCGACCAACTCTTGCTGCGTTTAAAGCTGTTCTTGCCCCATGTGTGTGACTCTAAAATTCCCCACAGATAACGGATTTGGTGTGATTAAGGGAGACCAAGATGCGGGGCGAGAATGTTACTTTACAGAGTTGCGAGAATCAAGGAAAAGAGAAATGGGAAAAGGTGCGGCGGCTCCAGTCCGTACCAAGGAACCAACCTTGTAGCAATTACAGGGTGGACCCTGCACTGGCGAATGTAGTGGCACACGAAGAGAGATGGATCCAAGGAAAGCCAGTGCAGGGGAGAATAGGGTAGTACTGGTAGAAGTAACAGAGCCGGTGCCCATTGACCCAAAGGACCCAAACAAAGTACTTAATGTGGGTTCGCAGCTCAACACAAAAGTTCAGAATGTTCTGATTTCATTTTTGAAGGCTAATTTGGATGTATTCGCCTGGACTTATGCTGACATGTGCGGAATATCCCCAGAGATTGCAGTACATACTCTGAACATTGATCCAAAGTTTACACCTGTAAAACAGAAGGGAAGGACTCAAGGTCCTAAGAGAACGACAGCGTTAAAAGAAGAAGTGGATCGGCTCATGGAGAACGGTTTCATCAGAGAATCTACTTATCCAAATTGGGTATCAAATCCAGTGCTGGTGAAAAAGGCTAATGGAAAGTGGAGAGTATGCATTGATTTTTCAGATCTGAACAAAGCCTGCCCCAAAGACTGTTTCCCGCTGCCCAGGATTGATCAGCTGGTGGATGGGACGGCGGGACATGAATTGTTATCTTTTATGGATGCATACTCCGGATATAACAAGATTATGATGCATGAGCCAGATCAAGAGGTTACTAGTTTCATCACAGATGTTGGACTCTACTACTACAAGATCATGCCTTTCGGACTCAAGAATGCAGGGGCAACTTACCAAAGGCTTGTTAATGCCATGTTTAAACAAAAAATTGGCAATACAATGGAAGTTTATGTTGATGATATGCTAGTAAAGTCTAAGAAAGCAGTGGACCATATGGATCACTTGGCAGAGATGTTTGTTGTACTCCGCAAGTACAGAATGAAGCTTAATCCCCTGAAATGTTCATTTGGAGTGGAGTCCGGAAAGTTTTTGGATTTCATTGTGAGCGCTAGGGGCATTGAAGCCAATCCAGCTCAGATCACTGCCCTGAGAGAGGTCAAGGCTTCTAGAACGAAGAAGGAATTGCAAAGTCTCAATGGAAAGGTTGCTGCTTTGAGTCGGTTCATTTCCAAAGCTACTGACAAATGCATTCCATTCTTTGATGCTCTGAAGAAAGGAAGGAAAAACTTTGAGTTGACTCCTGAATGTCAGAAAGCATTTGATGAGTTGGTTCGTCATATGAAAGTGCCTCCAATACTTTCAAAGCCTGACAGTGGTGAAGATCTCTTCGTATATTTGGCGATTTCGTCTCATGCTCTCAGTGCAGTGTTGGTACGGGAAGACGCATGGATTCAACGCCCGGTCTATTATATCAGCAAAAGATTCAATGGGGGCAGAGATGAACTATTCAAGATTAGAAAAGCTCACCTATTGTTTGTTGATCGCATCAAGAAAATTGAGGCCGTATTTCCAAGCTCATCCCATCAAAGTCCTCACTGATCAACCTCTAAAGCAAGTCCTATTCCGTCTTGAGACTTCGGGCCGTCTTTTGAAATGGAATATTGAACTCAGCCAATATGACATCACTTACCATCCCCGAAAAGCAATCAATGGACAAGCTTTGGCAGATTTCATCGCAGAGTGTATGGATAAGGGTGATAGTGATGAAGAAGTCACTGATAGCATCCCAATCCAATGGAAATTGTATGTCGATGGCGCAAGGAATGATTACTATTCCGTAGCAGGGGTTGTCCTTGAAACCCCGGAGGGGCGATCGCTATGTTATGCGCTGAGACTAGAATTCCCTTCGACAAACAATGAAGCTTAATATGAAGCCCTCATCGCTGGTTTAAGGATCGCTAAATAACTAAACATCAAGGCATTACAGATCTTCAGTGATTCTCAACTTATTGTTTGCCAAGTCAGGAAGGAATTTCAAGCCAAAGGAGGGAATCTACCCGTCTATTTATCAAAAGCCTAGGAGCTCCTTCAAGATTTTGACCGTTATTCAATAAACCATATACCCCGTGAAGAGAACATGAAGGCAGATTCTCTCGCCAAGTATTCAAGTACCGGTGAAGCTCAACTATTGGGATTAATTCCCGTCGAAGTCTTGTCAACTCCAAGCACAGATAAGATGGATGTTGATTGGATTATGAATGTATCCCAAGAACAAGAATCATGGATGACTCCGTTACTTGAATATCTACTCAATGGTTCTTTGCCAGAAAGTTCAAAAGAACGACAGAAGCTGATGAGAAAAGCCTCCATATATGTAGTTCAAGTTGGTCGTTCGCACAGACGAGGATTTTCAATGCCATTACTCCGATGCGTAACAAAGGAAGAAGCTAAGACAATTCTAACTGAATTACACGGAGGGGAATTTGGGGATCATACAGGTGGTCAAAATTTAGCAAAGAAAATCCTCCGTTATGGATACCTTTGGCCGGAAATTAATCAGGATGCTGCTGACTATTCCCGAAAGTGTGATAAATGCCAAAGATTCGCTAAAATTCCTAGAGCACCTTCCACTGGGCTAACACAAATGGTCAGTCAATGGCCGTTTGCTATCTGGGGAATAGATCTCATTGGGCCTTTGCCGACTGCCAAATCGGGGATTAAATATGTTATCGTTGCTGTTGATTACATCACTAAATGGGCTGAAGCCGAACCATTGGCTACTATTACCTCTAAGAAAATGATAAGTTTTGTGACTAAAAATATCATTTGCTGGTATGGTGTGCCTCAGAAGATAATCACAGACAATGGCACTCAGTTTGAAAGTGAGGAATTCCAAGATTTTTGCAAACGATTCAAGATCCGAAAAAGCTTCTCAGCAGTGGCTCATCCACAGGCAAACAGGCAAGTGGAAGCAGTAAACAAAATCATCAAATCAACCATCAAAAAGTAGCTGGAAAAGCAAAAGGTGGTTGGGTTGATAAGATACCGCTTGCACTATGGGCATACAGGACCACTCATAAAACTACGACTGGGCATACTCCATTTTCATTGGCATACGGATCACAAACAATGATTCCAGTGGAAACTGAAGTCCCCTCACATAGAAGGATCCATTTTGATCAAAATGAGAATGAAAAATTTCAATTGGAAGCACTTGACATCCTCGATGAAAGAAGATAAGAGGCTAGACTTAGAATTGCAGCTCACCGGCAAAAAATAGCCAGACACTTCAATTCCAAAGTTCGTCGGCACAGCTTTGAAGTTGGGGACTTAGTCCTGAAGAGAATTATGACAGCCATAGGTGTGTTTGGGCCAAACTGGGAAGGGCCATATGTTACAGGCGCGAAACTCCTTGATGGCACATTCAATCTCACAACTGTCGAAGGAGAACCAATCCCAAGAGCTTGGAACAGCAATCATTTGCGTCCCTATTTTACTTGAAAACTTTGCTGAAATGCTGTAAAAGAATTATGAATGTATGGTTCTTCTATTGAAAGCAATTGTAAAGCAAGTGAATAATGAAAAGCTATAAAGTGGATGTAGGCCCACCTTTTGGCCGAACCACTAAAAATCTTGTGTTCTCTACTATTATAGACTACTTTGTTTTATTTCGACATATAAAATACGTTAAGTGTGTCACTAAAATGTCGATTTAATGATGCAGGCCATAAAAGCAATGCTTACTCATCTTCATTTTTTTTCATGGTTTATTTTTGCTTTAAAATCAAAAAAAATCCCAAAAACAAATTTTCTTTTGATTTATTTTTAAAAGAAACACTATAAAATAAATATATGGCTTTGGTTTACTAAATTGAATTTTTTGAAAATTTATTAGTCTTAACAAAAATAAAAAATGAAGTTTGATTACAAATAATAATGGTTTAACTAGTATCTAGGAAGATTCATATGTGTTAATTATGAAGTACATCCTAATTGAAATCTTTGTTTTAAAAAGTGGTTGATTTAAAGTAAAGGATATAACATTTTTTTGTCTTCTAAGTTAAATGATGCGAAGATGATTTTGCAAAACTCCCTCTCAAAAAAATATAAAAAAATAATAATAACATCCAAGTATTCATTCTCATTTAAAAGTCCTCACGGTTATGCATGGGTGATTAATTGGTGTTAACTCCCCACTGCTAGCGACCTAACTAATGAAGCGACCTAGAAGTAGTTGCGACCTAAGGAGGCCACGACCTAGAAAATAGCGGCGACCTAAAGGTTATAACGACCTAAGAAGACTCCACAACTTAAAAATGGCTCGACCTAAAAAGGAGAACGACCTAAAGATGCTTCGCGACCTAAAGGAGGCCGCGACCTATGAAGCTCCGCGACCTAACAGAGAGCTGCGACTTAAGGAAGGCTGCGACTCAGAAGATGTTTCGACCTATCAAGCTTCGCGACCTAATAGAGAGCTGCGACCTAAGAAGTAGGAATACTTCGCGACCTAAGGGAAGTCACGACCTATAGACTCCAGTTATAACTATAAGAAAAGTACTCACGACCTAGGATAGTGAAAGTAGGGGTGAGTATACTAATGCACGTATTAATATAGTACACACGGATCGTGTAATATGGATTACAATATAAATGCGGAAAATAGATGATAGTAGCAAAGTAAAAATAAAAATAGAAAAATCACACCAGAGATTTTTATACTGGTTCGGAGCACCGTACTACGTCCAGTCCCAGACTTCTATCTGGATTTTCACTATTAACTACCTCGCTTCACCCGGAGGAACAGGTTTACAATACCCGAACAACCGAACGGGATTTCACGCCTCTAATACACTGAGGACTTCAACACTTGCCTCTTACAACACGAGGACTTCAACAAAAACAAATACAATTGTTGTTGACAACTTGTGTTCTTGAAAACACGGATTTGTCACTAGTAGTACACCCTTCCTATAATCTTATCCTCAAAGAATATGAATGATGTTTTGTAAAGATTAAAGAAGGTATTTACTTATTGAATCAAAAGATATGAAATAATTTCAATGATTCAATAAGCTAAATTAATTTTTAGAATGCAGGAGTGTTAGAGATTAGATTAGAGAGCATATATGATCGTGTAAAAACTTGTTTTAATCAACGATTTTAGATGAGTATATATAAGAAGAAAATAGTTGTAACTCTTGGTGAAACAGTTGCCATTAAGAGTTGTGATTATTGGTGAAAGGTAGGAGATGCAACTCTTGGAGAAGAGAAGTGTCTTTTGGAAAACTTGCTTTCTGTTTAAAAACGGTCGACAGGTCAAAAAATGACCGGTAGACAGGATTTTAAATATATAGTCGTTATGTGCATGTGTGCCGTTTATTGTGCACATTTAACAGGAACGGTCGACCGTTCATTTTTGGACCGGTCGACCGGTTTCTGTTAAGTTGCACAATAAATGTGTACATCACTATAAATGTATATATATATTGATTATATTTTGTGCATGACTATTTGAGGATAGATTTTAACAAGTTTATTACTATTATAATATCAAATAATCAATCTATAATCTAGAGAACCATATGAAGGTCTTGATTTGTCGATTGCCTTTATATTGTTGTCAGCAATCAAAATCTTCATAGAAGCTTTGACTCAACATTCTCCCCCTTTTTGATTGATGACAATATATAGCTAAAGTATTGAATCTCCCCCTGAATATGTGATTTCCTGCAGACAATTATTAGCACCTTTCTCTCTGCAAACAATTATTAGCACCTTTCTCCCCCTTTGTCATCGACAAAAAGGAGTAAACAAAAAAGAATATGAACTAAAAAAGAACAATGCATAATACATATTAAACATAAGATGTTTTGAAAACTACCATACATGCCATAGTTCAATAAGATGGACACTAATTAGTACAAGTGTCACAGATGTTTTTAAAGAACTTAAAAAAATAAACAAACTAGCTTTAGTCCGACTGAATCTCCTCCTCATCATCTTCATCATCATCATCGTCATCATCGTCATCGTCATCACCTCTAGACGTCTCTCTATGACCTTGTCCGCTTGTACCAGCAGATTCCTCGGATGTTGACCAAGTGAAAGTGGGAGGAGCCGGACGCTTTCCGGGGTCTTGATGTTGGGTAGATACAGATGTGCTACATGATATAGCATCCCATATAGCACTGAAGAAAGACTTGACCTTGTTGAATCGTTTGTCAATTTTTGAATCCATACGTTTGAGTCTCGCTTCAAGTAAGAATTGATTACGAGCGATGGTTTCAAGAGATTCTCTTGTAGACGACTTAGATTTCAACAACCTAACTTCTCCGGAATGAGGTCGGGAAGATGGAGCTTGTTGTGCTTGTGTACCTCGTTGTTGCCATTGTTCGAATGGCATAATCTGAACATAGGGAGGAGGAAGTTTCATGCGCTTGATGGTAGTGGAGTCAATGCATTTTGGTGTAGATGTTGCTGAATCAGGGGCTGTTACTCCACATGCTAGCAATATGCGCATAATATACCCATTATAGAAGAAATGAGGTCGAGTGGAGTTATTCACTTTTAAAATTTCATCGAAAATCATGTGAGCCCAGTTGATTTCGATTTCCCCGTATATAGCATTAAGAGCCTTGAAATTTTCCTTGTAGACGGCATCATAATTTCCTAATCGAGGAAATAGAGAGTGCATCAAGACACGATGTAATAGCCTTGCTGTCGGTCGTAGCCCAATCGATTTGGTGTCGTCACTATTATCTTTTATAAACTTATGGCTAGTGCTATTTCGGGTGAATACTTCACAAAATGTCGATGAAAATTCTTCACCTCGATTTGGTATTCCAAGAATAGAAGCTATTCTATCATGAGTAAGATAAATTCGTTTGCTGCAAACTACCGACCAAATAACTCCATTTGGATTATCCGGTGTATATTCTTCTAAATTCATATTTGCGTAGAATAATTTAATCATTAAGTGATTAATTTCTACGCTATTATCTGAAAAATCTATTAGAGGAGAAATATTGGAATTGTTTGCTAAACGACGAATACCGTATGAAGTGAAGTCTTCGAATTTGATGAATGAGCCCGGATGGAACTTATAATTCGTCATTTGATTCCATCGAGTTACGGCAACTGGAGTTTCAAGCCACTTTCTGGCAGAGAGAGTTAGAGATGAAGATTCTGAAGATGCTCTATTCTTTGATTTCTTTTGTGGTGGAGCCATTGATGAGGATTTGGGAGTTTTGGAGCTTGAGAAATATGAACTAGGGTTTGGGAATTGGGAAAGCTTTCAGTAGGAAGTAGAAAGAAATCAGTGTGGGGTAAAAATATATACGTGGAGTGTATATAAAAAAAAAAAAAAAAATACTGTAAAATGCTCGACCGGTCGACCGCCTAATTTTTACCGGTCGACCGTTTTCAACCCGAGAGCTTTTTTGGTCGACCGGTAGAAATTACGGTGGTCGACCGGTTTTGCTCTGTGTTGAAAACTGATTGTTTTCGCAAAATTTTTGAAAAAAAATCGATTGCATATATTTTATATTATATTATTATTACAGAATATATGATATTACAAGAAATATATATGAAAACAAAACAATATACATTATGAAATTCTAATGAGAAGGAGAGTTGTCATTAGAATTTTTGTTGTCTTCAATGCGTTTAGCCCTTGGACTCCACTTATTTCGAGCTCCTTCATTCTCGTTATAATTTCTATCCCAAGAGTTTGGAGTCGTTGAAGTCGATGGCCTGCATGGCATTGGTTCATGAACATCGTGCTTGTTTGATCCGCAGAAGAACGATGCCATTCTTTCTAAGACGGATAAACGTGCCGACGTACGTTGTTGTTCATGATAGAGTTGGTTTTGTCCATAATGCAATTGTCTCTGTAGGTCGATTTGATGCTTTTGGTAGTGATGTATCTCATCGATTTGTGCCTTCGTGCGCGGAGAGCAAAATAGTGCTTTCTTTACACGTTTAGATGATGGCGTATGACCAGGAGTGCGAGAACAATGGTGATAGCACTCCGGTTTCTGTTTCGGTGTAATCGGAGAGTAATTCTCCTCCGAATCCGAGCTTGTGATTGAAATATGAGGTTCTTGTGCGCATTTTTCACAAATATGAGCCATGATATCTTGTGTATGATGAATATAATTTTCAGAAAAGAAATGAATGATTAAAGAGGTAGTTTCAAAAGTTTATATAAAAAAAGGTTTGTTAAGAGCTTGTGGTTTAAATTTGATAAAAAGAATTGGCCGTAAACATAACCAAAGTTTTAAAATATTTGTTTAAAAATAGGTAGAGATGGTTATAGTTCTGATTTTTAAGATTGTTATGAAAAAAATATAGCTTAAGAATGTAAATAATTTGTTCTATTTTAGATCTTTTCGAGATACTAAGCCAAGCTCTCTTCGTAGTTTAATAAAACTAGATTCAAGTAAAGGCTTAGTGAAAATATCGGCTAATTGATTGTCAGTATGAACATACTTAAGACATATATTTCCTTTTTCAATATTATCTCTAAGGAAATGATGACGGATATCAATGTGTTTAGTTCGAGAGTGATTCACTGGATTTTTAGAAAGATTTATAGCACTTGTGTTATCACAGTATATAATAGAATTTTATAAATGAATATCAAAATCTTGAAGTGTTTGTTGCATATATAGTACTTGAGTACAAGCAAGAGCCGCTGATATATATTCAGCTTCACATGTTGATAGTGAAACACAGTTCTGTTTCTTACTAAACCAAGAGACAAGTGATTTTCCAATAAAATGGCACATACCACTTGTACTTTTTCTATCCGTTCGTGAGCCACCAAAATCAGCATCACTATATGATACTAATTCAAATGGACATTCTTTTGGATAGAAAAGACCAAAATCTTTGGTATTATTAAGATAACGAATTATACGTTTCACTACTCGTAAATGTGATTCCTTTGGATCGGCTTGAAAACGAGCACATAAACAAACACTCATTAATATATCTGGACGACTAGCTGTAAGATAAAGAAGAGAACCAATCATGCTTCGATATAATTTCTGGTCAACATTCTTACTATTTTCATCTTTTTCAAGATGTGTAGTTGTACTCATAGGAGTTGGTTTACCAGATGTATTTTGTAATCCGAAGCGTTTGATAAGATTTTCACAGTATTTTTCTTGATTGATAAAAATACCGTTTGAAAGTTGTTTGATTTGAAGTCCAAGAAAATAAGATAGTTCTCCCATATGAGACATTTCAAATTCTTTGGTCATAATACTTGCAAATTCCTTGCAGAGTTTATCGTTTGTTGAACCAAAGATTATATCGTCTACATATATTTGGATAACCAGAATATCTTTTCGAGAATGTTTAATAAACAAAGTTTGATCGACTTTGCCTATTTCAAAACCTGAATTAATAAGATAGCTACGTAACTGTTCATACCAAGCACGAGGTGCTTGTTTTAAACCATATAGAGCTTTCTTAAGTTTGAACACATGGTCAGGATATTTTTCATGTACGAACAACGGAGGTTGTTCGACATAGACATTCTCTTTGATAAATCCATTGAGAAAAGCACTTTTGACATCCATCTGATAAAGTTTGAAATTATGATGACAAGCAAAAGATAATAGAATTCTAATAGCTTCTAGTCGAGCAACTGGTGCAAAAGTTTCTTCATAATCGATACCTTCTTCTTGATTGTATCCTTGTGCTACTAATCTTGCTTTATTTTTGGTGATATTTCCTTGTTTGTCAGCCTTATTTTTATAGACCCATTTAGTACCAATTACTGACTGATCAGTTGGTCTTGGAACAAGTTCCCAAACGTCATTGCGCTCAAACTGATTTAGTTCTTCCTGCATGGCAATGATCCAGTAATCATCTGTAGCAACTTCTTTTGGATTCTTGGGTTCAATATTTGAGAGAAAAGCGACATGACCCATTTGATTGAGTTGACTCCTTGTTCTGACATGTGATGTTATTTCACCTATTATATTTTGGGCCGGATGGTCTCTTAATATTCTTGGTGGTGTTTGTAATTCACATATTTGAGGAGCATTCTCAATAATTACTTCTGAGTCAGAATCAGTATTTGAGATTATTGGACTATTGATTCGTCATCATCTGATATTGTGTGAGGATGCTGATAGATTTCATCAAAAGATACATGAAGTGATTCTTCAATAGTTTTGGTTCGTTTATTAAATATCCGATAGGCCTTACTTCGTTCCGAATAACCGACAAATATTCCTTCATCGGCTTTTGGATCGAATTTTCCAAGCTGGTCTTTCGTATTTAAAATAAAGCACTTAGAACCAAAAACTTTGAAGTATGAGATTTTGGGCTTTCTTTTGTCAAACAATTCATAAGGAGTGTTCTTGGTAAGAGGTCTTATGGACACACGATTTAAAACATAACAGGCGGTTGCGACAGCTTCTGCCCAGAAATGTTTTGGTAAGGTAGTTCCATTCAATAATGTTCTTGCACATTCTTGTAAAGTTCGGTTCTTTCGTTCTACTACTCCGTTCTGTTGTGGAGTTCTGGGAAACGAAAAATTATGATATATACCTTTCTTTGTACAAAAATGTTCAAATTCATTATTTTCAAACTCTACGCCATGATCACTTCTTATATTTTTAACTTTAATCCCTTTTGATTTTTGAATTCTTTTGACGAAGGACTTGAAATGATTGAAAGTATCACTTTTATTTTTTAAGAAAATTGTCCATGTATAACGAGAGAAATCATCAACAATTACAAGCACATATTGACTGTGATTTATTGATTGAACTCTAGTAGGTCCAAATAAATCCATGTGCAGTAACTCAAGTGGTTGTAATGTTGATATGACTTTCTTGGATTTAAACGATGATTTGGTCAATTTTCCTAATTGACATGCATCACAAATGTTGTTAACTTTAAAACTCATTTTGGGTAGTCCTCTAACTAGATTGTTTTTGGCTAGCTTGTCAATAGTTCTGAAGTTTATATGACAGAAACGTTTGTGCCATAGCCATGGATCATTGTCATTAGCCACAAGACACATATCTGAATTATGATTAATATTCATATTTAGAATATATATATTTCTGTCTCTATAACCTTCAAAAACTAAATTATGGTCTTTATCTAAAATACTACACTTATTATTTGAAAAGGAAATTATAAAACCCTTGTCACATAACTGACTAATACTAAGTAAATTGTGTTTTAAATTTCTAACTAGCATGACATTAGTAATAAGAGGTAAGTTAGATGTACCGCACTTGCTCACATCGCCTTTGCCGATGATATAACCTTTTGAATTGTCTCCAAAAGTGACTGAGCCACCATCTGAGTATTTAATATTTGTTAATAAGCTTTTGTCTCCCGTCATATGTTTTGAGCAACCACTGTCCAATATCCACTTTCCTCTTTTCTTCAGTGGGACCTGCAAAAAATAGAATTAAGTTCATGGTACCCACTTTTTATAGGGTCCTAAGAGTTAGGTCTTAGGAGTCCAAACCCATTTGGGTCCGGTATCCCCTTTATATATATAATTGTTATTAAAATGTACAGTATTCATGAAATGCTGAATGTATTTGTTCCTAATTAAATTATTATTTGTTTTAGGAACCCATATTTTGATAGTCTTAACATTTCTCTTTTGAAATTTCACAACTGGTTTTGGTTTGAAATATAATAAACTAACATTTTTCTTAGCTTCAGTTTTTTGTACTTTTTTCTTCCTTTTATTTCTAAGATGTTTCTTAGTTTCATGTTTGTTATATCCCAAACCTTGTTTATCTGAAATAGATTGTGAACTTTCAATGATTTTAGTCAAATTTTCTCGACCTTTGTTAAAGTTAGAAACATTTTGAGTAAAGTCATCAAACTTTGTTTGTAAACTAGCTTTTTCTAGGTCTAGAATTTTAACTTTTGCTTTAAGTTCATGATTTTCAGTAGTGAGAGCATTATTTTTCTCTTTTTGAGCTTCTATTTCATGACTCAAAAGAGATATTTGAGAGTCAACATTAGATGATGATTCTTGAATATTTCCAAGTTCTTCTTCTAATATTTTCTTCTCATCTTTTAACATATCTCGTTCAAACTCTGCTCTACTTAAATCTGCTTTGACTACTTTTAATTGACGTTTTATGTCTTTATATTTGACTATCAATTCAGCATTAATATCAAGTAATTCATCAAATGTAGGAATTTGTACCTCATCTTCTGTTGCCATAAAACAAACATTAGCTTGTTCATTCTCCGAATCACTTTCACTTTCTGATGAAGATGACTCTGAATCATCCCATGTTACTGAGAAGGCTCGTTTCTTTGATTTGTCCTTCTTATATTTGAATTTGTCATTTTCTGACTTTTTCTTTAGTTCTGGACAATCCTTCTGCATGTGTCCCTTTTTATGGCAGTTGAAACATTCTATAGCAGATGAAGATGGTTTATTTGATCCAGGTTTCCTTTTATTGTAGCGACTGGCTTTTCGATATTTTAGGAATTTTTTGAATCCTTTTGCAATGAATGCCAAATCTTCATCTTCAGAGTCCGATTCATTTTCATCTTTCTCAACATGAAATGCTACATTTTTCTTTTCTTCTTTCTGTTCTTTTCTAGCCTGCAAATTTGCTTCATAGGACATTAAATTTCCTATCAATTCATCTGGCTTCATGACGGAAAGGTCATTAGCTTCTTCAATTGCTAATACTTTTCCTTCCCATTCATTAGTCAGAGAATGTAGGACTGTTGAAACAACATCAAAATCAGAATACTTTTGTCCTAACCCAATAAGTGCATGGTGAATAGTTTGAAACCGTGAATACATGTCATTGATTGTTTCATTTGGTTTCATTTTGAAATTTTGAAATTGACTTTTCAGCATGGCTATTTTGGCTTGTTTAACCTTGTTAGTACCTTCATGAGTGATTTTTAGCGTTTGCCAAATTTGATATGCAGTAGTGCAGATACTAACACGGTTATATTCATTTTGGTCTAATGCACAGAACAACATATTTATTGCTCTTGCATTTACGGCTGCTGCCGTTTTCTCAGCCACAGTCCATTCTGAATAATCAGTTGTTGGATTCACTATTTCTCTTTGAGTAGCATTCCAAGCATCATAGCTACTTGATTGCATAAAGAATGACATACGTGTTGCCCAATAACTATAGTTAAGACCATTGAAAAATGGAGGTCTTTGTGTCGATTGCCCTTCTGTGTAAGTGGTGTTTTGAGTGCTAGTACTTGTGTTATTTGCCATATTACAAGAATATATCAAATAACTGTGTTACGGTTATATGATGACCTTGCTCTGATACCAAATGAAAGTAGGGGTGAGTATACTAATGCACGTACTAATATAGTACACACGGATCGTGTAATATGGATTACAATATAAATGCGGAAAATAGATGATAGTAGCAAAGTAAAAATAAAAATAGAAAAATCACACCAGAGATTTTTATACTGGTTCGGAGCACCGTCCTACGTCCAGTCCCAGACTTCTATCTGGATTTTCACTATTAACTACCTCGCTTCACCCGGAGGAACAGGTTTACAATACCCGAACAACCGAACGGGATTTCACGCCTCTAATACACTGAGGACTTCAACACTTGCCTCTTACAACACGAGGACTTCAACAAAAACAAATACAATTGTTGTTGACAACTTGTGTTCTTGAAAACACGGATTTGTCACTAGTAGTACACCCTTCCTATAATCTTATCCTCAAAGAATATGAATGATGTTTTGTAAAGATTAAAGAAGGTATTTACTTATTGAATCAAAAGATATGAAATAATTTCAATGATTCAATAAGCTAAATTAATTTTTAGAATGCAGGAGTGTTAGAGATTAGATTAGAGAGCATATATGATCGTGTAAAAACTTGTTTTAATCAACGATTTTAGATGAGTATATATAAGAAGAAAATAGTTGTAACTCTTGGTGAAACAGTTGCCATTAAGAGTTGTGATTATTGGTGAAAGGTAGGAGATGCAACTCTTGGAGAAGAGAAGTGTCTTTTGGAAAACTTGCTTTCTGTTTAAAAACGGTCGACAGGTCAAAAAATGACCGGTAGACAGGATTTTAAATATATAGTCGTTATGTGCATGTGTGCACGTTTATTGCGCACATTTAACAGGAACGGTCGACCGTTCATTTTTGGACCGGTCGACCGGTTTCTGTTAAGTTGCACAATAAATGTGTACATCACTATAAATGTATATATATATTGATTATATTTTGTGCATGACTATTTGAGGATAGATTTTAACAAGTTTATTACTATTATAATATCAAATAATCAATCTATAATCTAGAGAACCATATGAAGGTCTTGATTTGTCGATTGCCTTTATATTGTTGTCAGCAATCAAAATCTTCATAGAAGCTTTGACTCAACAGATAGGTCGCTAACGACCTAAATATCTGAGTAAAGAAGTTACCTATACTGTGCCACAGGGGGATAGGTCGCTCGCGACCTAGGGCTTGTACAAATCAGCATGCGTGTTCTTGTGAAAGAGAAAACAGTGCATCTTAGGCCAGCCACGACCTACGATCTAACTTAGGTCGGTCACGACCTACGACCTAACTCCGAAAAATGGCTATAAATACGACCCTAGTTCCAACTAGCAAAGGACTTTTGGGCTCATTCATTTCAACCGCCGTTACTCTGCTGCATTCTGAACTACTTCAACACCTTCAAGGAACTTCACGAAGAAATCAAACATGTCTAACATGTGTTCAAAGATTTGGATCGACATTGAAGTTTAGGCTACTTGTTCTAAGTCACTTGAAACTCAAAGCAATCAAAGTGTAACTGCATTGACTTGTAATCAAATCGTCAATAAAGATATTCAAAGTGGACGTAGGCTCTCTCTTAAGCCGAACCACTATAAAATTGCTGTTGTTTACTGTTTTTTCACTATTATCTGCTTATAATCTGTTCCCGAGCTATCGGGTGGTGCTTTCACAATCTCACTTCATACACCGGGGTGTTAGCATTCAAATTTTAGCGTTAACACTTGGAATTTTTGATTATGTGATTTCATACTCACTTAAAAGTCCTCATGGTTATGATGTATGGAACACATGTAAAAAAAAAAAGACTTAACAAATACCACCTACGGTAGATAGTGTATGCATGAAAGTGTGTGCACTCGCCATGCTCTGTACTCCCCTCACATAAGCTCGAAAGGCAGTGCATGGGTGGTATATCTGGCCTCAGTTTATCTGAGCTAGGTGAGTAATTTTTCTTGCAAATAATGAGAGGAAGAAATTGAAATCCTAGCACTATTTTTACTTAGTTGATTTGATCTGTTATTGAAAAGAAATGAAAATACCACTTTGACAAACTTTGATATTCAACTAAGGATCCATTTCATAGTTACACTTTGTTATTAACCAAAACATCGAGTCAAACTATAGTATATTTGATATGATAACTTGATTTTTGTTGGAAATTTTGACGAGTAAATGACATAAATTTTCAAGATAATAACCAAAACCTATATTTAACTTATTCGTGTCAATTTAAAAATAAATCCTTCATTTGTAAATATTTTCAAAAATTTGCATTCATCTCTTTGAAAATATATCTTGCATTTTGTAAATATTTTCATCCTGCTTTTGGATTTTGTGGGTAGTATCCGCTGAAAACCCTCACGAGACAACACTCGTCCTACTGGGGACACCCAGAGGTTTAACGGCTTGTTGCATAGCTCAATGCAATCGTGCTTCCTACGAAAACTGATTTATCTAAGTTTTAGTGTATTCGAGGACGAATAAAAAGATAAGTGTGGGTGTCGGAGTTACAAAGGCAGAGCTGGATGCTGCAATCTTAGGGCTGAACCAACAAATCAATGCCCAAAATGCACAATTCGAGGCTCAGAATGCCCAGAACGCCCTAATTCTGAATAGGTTGAACGATTTGCTTGGGGCAAACCGTCAACCGGCAGGTAATGAAAGGAATTTTGCTTGCAACATTCATGAGGCTGAAGAAAGGAATGCTCCTGAAAGGGCTGCTAGCCCCTTTGAACAAACACTTCCTGAGGTTGGTGGATGTAGAACTCGACATGATGTGGAGTATCTTTCTGGAATGGTCCGACAAATCATGAAAGAGAGTATGCAGAGGGTTGAAGACGAGAAAGAATGGGGTTTCGCCCCGAGTAAAACTCCATTTACTGAGAAAATCTTAAAGGCTGAATTCCCAAGGAAGTTTGTCCCTCCAACCATTCCAGCTTACAAGGGGACAAGTGATCCGAACGAATTCTTATACAAGTATGATTGGCACATGACAGGTGCCAGAGCCTCTGATGAAATAAAGTGCCGATATTTTCCTGTGTATCTTGAAGGTGTAGCTCTACTTTGGTTCACCAAGCTTCCAATTCGATCTATAGATCAGTTTTCTGACTTAACCCGGAAATTCAAGGAGCAGTTCAGACTATATGCCTCAAAAGCCAAGGATATCATGTCACTGTCGAGTTTGGAACAGAATCCAGGTGAATCTATCAGATCTTTCTTAAACCGCTTTAATATAGCACTAGTTGAGGTGGACAACGCAGAACAGCGAATGATATTGACTTATCTGATGAGGGCTATTGACAAGTCGAGCGAATTTGGGAAATGGCTAAACATGAAGGAACCAAATTCCCTTGAAAAATTCTATAAAAAAGCTGATTAATTCATACGCTTGGAAAGCCGTCCCGTACCGGTAAAGACAGTATTGGAAAAAGCTGAAGATAACACTGTTGCTCCACCCAAGAATGAATCTGTAGGGCAAAAAAGGGAAAATAACAATGGGAAGAAATAGAGTAATCTGAAGAAGCCCCGATCCTTCAAGCCATCAGAGTATACTCCTTTATCAGATACGCCGGAGCGTATCTACCTTGCCACTAAAGATTCTGTTGACTTTCCTAAACCTCCTCCTCTAAGGACCGGGAAAAAGGCTATACAGAGCGGGAAGTTCTGCCGCTTCCATAATCAACCCGGTCACGAGACCGACGAATGCCGCCAGTTGAAAAATCTGATTGAAGAGTTGCTAAGGGAAAACAAACTGCAGCAATTTGTGAAAAAGAATAGCAACAATCCTGCTTCATCTAGTCGGGGGCAACGGACTCCTACTCATCAGCCTAGGACGAGTGAGAAGGCTGCAGAGCATGAATCTGGAAGGCCCATTATCAATGTCATTACAGGAGGACCTCACCCAGCAGGCAGAAGCTGGGGTGAGATGGAAAGGTATACCCGAGCTTTAAAGTATGTACCGACCGAGGAAGATGTATTCGTTTTGGAAGGTGCTACGCCCTTGAAGCAACAAAGAACTTTTGATGATGATATTGTGTTCAAAGCTAGGGATTCCGCAGGTATTGAAGCTCCTACCTTGGATCCCCTAGTCATCTCGGCTGGTATCGGGCCAGCTATTGTCAGAAGAGTTCTCATTGATTGTGGCGCATCCTGCAATATCCTCTTCAAGAAAACGTTCGACCAAATGAAGATCCCTATGGCTGATGTGCAAGCCTCATCGCAGAAAATTTCTGGTTTCACTAGGGAGCCAAAGCAGCCGGTAGGAACCATTGATTTGTTTGTGGAACTTGGAGAAGGAGAGAGAAAAGTGGTCCGCAAGCAAACTTTTGTGATTGTCGACGAATTTTCTGCTTACAATGCTTTCCTTAGCCGTCCAACTCTCGCAGCATTCAAAATTGTTTTGGCCCCGTGGTGCCTCACCATTAAATTCCCCACAGATAATGGAGTGGGAGTTATAAAAGGGGATCAAAATGCGGGGCGAGAATGTTATCTAACAGAGCTACGAGAAACCAGAAAAAGAGAAATAGGAAAGAATGCGGCAGCCCCAGTCCGCATCAAAGAACCAGCCTTGTAGCAATTACAGGGCGGACCCTGCACTGGCGAGCACAGCGGAGCAAGGAAAGAGATGGACCCTAGAAAAGTCAGTGCAGGGGAAAATAGAGTGGTACAAGTGGAAACGACAATACCAATACCTGTTGACCCAAAGGACCCAAACAAGGTATTGAATGTGGGTTCACAACTTAATGCGTCAATTCAGAATATCTTAATATCTTTTTTAAAGGCAAATCTGGATGTTTTTGCTTGGACTCATGCCGATATGTGCGGAATATCCCCAGAAGTTGCAGTGCACGCTCTAAATATTGATCCAAAATTTACACCTGTGAAACAGAAAAGGAGAACTCAAGGTCCAGAAAGGTCGGCGGCATTAAAAGAAGAAGTTGATCGGCTCATGGAGAATAACTTTATCAAAGAATCTACCTATCCGAATTGGGTTTCAAATCCAGTGCTGGTTAAGAAAGCCAACGGAAAATGGAGAGTATGCATCGATTTTTCAGATCTAAACAAGGCCTGCCCCAAAGACTGCTTCCCATTACCCAGAATCGACCAACTGGTAGACGGAACAGCGGGACACGAATTGTTATCTTTTATGGATGCTTACTCCGGATATAACACATCATGATGCATGAGCCAAATCAGGAGGACACGAGCTTTATCACCGACGTTGGTCTTTACTGCTACAGAGTTATGCCCTTCGGGCTGAAGAATGCAGGGGCAACATACCAAAGACTTGTTAATGCTATGTTTAAACCGCAACTGGGCAAGACTATGGAAGTCTACGTCGATGACATGTTAGTAAAGTCTAAGAAAGCAGTGGATCACATAGAACACTTAGCAGACATGTTCGCAGTCCTCCGAAAATACAGAATGAAGCTCAATCCTTTAAAATGTTCATTTGGAGTGGAATCCGGCAAGTTTTTAGGTTTCATCGTGAGCGCTAGGGGCATTGAGGCCAGTCCAGCTCAAATTACTGCACTTAAAGAAGTCAAAGCCCCTAGAACAAAGAAGGAATTGCAAAGTCTCAATGGAAAAGTCGCCGCCTTGAGTCGGTTCATTTCCAAAGCCACAGATAAATGCATCCCATTCTTTGACGCCCTAAAGAAAGGAAAGAAAAACTTCGATTGGACTCCCGAATGCCAAAAAGCCTTTGATGAATTGATTCGCCATATGGAAACGCCTCCAATACTTTCTAGGCCTGGCGATGGCGAGGATCTTCTTATATACTTGGCAGTATCATCTCATGCTTTAAGTGCAGCGCTGATACGAGAAGACAAAAGGATTCAACATCCAGTTTACTATATCAGCAAAAGACTCACTGGGGCAGAGATGAATTACTCTAAGTTGGAAAAACTCGCCTATTGCCTACTAATTGCATCTAGGAAGTTGAGGCAATATTTTCAAGCTTATCCTATCAGAGTCCTCACTGATCAACCTTTAAAGCAAGTCCTGTTTCGCCCTGAGACTTCGGGTCGTCTTCTAAAGTGGAATATTGAACTCAGTCAGTATGACATCACTTATCATCCCCGAAAAGTAATCAATGGACAAGCTTTAGCGGATTTCATCGCAGAATTCACAGATAAGGGTAACAGTGAGGAGGAAACGGTCGACGATTCCCCAATCCAATGGAAGTTATATGTTGATGGTGCGAAAAACGACTACTGTTCTGGAGCCGGAGTTGTACTTGAGACCCCTGAAGGCCGATCATTATGCTATGCACTAAGATTGGAATTTCCTTCAACAAACAATGAAGCAGAATACGAAGCCCTTATCGCTGGCTTAAGGATTGCTAAAGAATTAAACATCCGAGCATTACAGATATTCAGTGATTCTCAGCTTATTGTATGCCAAGTCAAAAAGGAATTCCAAGCAAAAGGGGGGAATCTGCCCGCCTACTTGTCAAAAGCTTGGGAACTCCTGGGTGATTTCGATCATTACATGATAAGTCACATTCCTCGAGAAGAAAACATGAAAGCAGATTCTCTCGCAAAGTATTCTAGCACAGACGAAGCTCAATTTCTGGGGTTAACTCCAGTGGAGGTCCTGTCGACTCCTAGCATTGATGAGATGGACATTGATTGGATCATGAGCATGTCTCAAGAGCAAGAATCATGGATGAATCCGATAACAGAATATCTGCTCAATGGATCCTTACCAGGGAACTCAAAAGAACGACAAAATCTACTGAGAAAAGCCTCTCGATATATAATCCAGGATGGCCGATTATACAGACGGGGATTCTCAATGCCATTACTTCGATGTGTATCCAGGGAAGAGTCCAAAGCAATCCTAGCGGAGGTACATGGAGGAGAATGTGGTGATCATTCAGGTGGCCAAACATTAGCAAAGAAAATTCTCCGATACGGGTATTTTTGGCCAGAAATTAATCGAGATGCAGCAGAGTATTCCCGAAAATGTGACAGATGCCAAAGATTCGCAAAAATTCCTAGAGCTCCTTCCACTGAACTCACACAGATGGTCAGTCCATGGCCGTTTGCAATATGGGGGATAGACCTTGTAGGACCGTTACCAACTGCCAAATCTGGAATTAAATATGTGATTGTTGCTGTAGATTATTTTACTAAGTGGGCAGAAGCTGAACCACTGGCTACTATCACCTCAAAGAAGATGATAAGTTTTGTGACTAAAAACATCATTTGCAGATACGGTGTGCCTCAAAAAATAATTACAGACAATGGTACTCAGTTTGAAAGTGAAGAATTCCAAGATTGTTGCAAGCGATTCAAAATCCGGAAAAGCTTCTCAGCAGTGGCTCATCCGCAGGCAAATGGGCAAGTGGAAGCGGTGAAAAAAATTATTAAGTCAACCATCAAAAAGCAATTTGAAAGAGCAAAAGGTGGTTGGGTCGATAAGCTCCCACTAGCACTATGGGCATACAGAACCACTCACAAAACTGCAACTGGGCACACCCCGTTTTCATTAGCATACGGGTCAGAGGCAATGATTCCGGTAGAAATAGAGGTCCCTTCACATAGAAGAATTCATTTCAATCAAGCAGAAAACGAAAAGCTACAGCTTGAAGCGCTAGATCTCCTTGATGAAAAAAGAGATGAGGCTAATCTCAGAATTGCAGCTCATCAGCAAAGGATAGCCAGACATTTCAATTCCAAAGTTCGCCAACGCAACTTTGAGATTGGAGACCTAGTCCTGAAGAGAATTATGACAGCGACAAGTGTGTTTGGGCCAAATTGGGAAGGACCATATGTCATAGGTCAGAAGCTTCTTGACGGCACATTCAAACTCACTACTGTTGAAGGAGATCAAATTCAGCAATCATTTGCGTCCATACTTTACTTGAAAATTTTGTTGAAATATTGTAAAAAGAATTATGAATGTATGATTCTTGTAATTGAAGGCAATTGTAAAACTGATACAAGTAAATAATGAAAGAATATAAAGTGGATGTAGGCCCAATTTCCTGGCCGAACCACTATAAATCTTGTGTTCCTTATTATTACTACATGTTTGCTTTATTTTCGATATAAAAAGTACATAGAATGTATTGCTGAAATGTCGATTTAAATTTTTGCAGACAATGGAAGTGAAACTTGCACATAACAAGACTAAGCGATTCTCGCCAAATGTCGAGTCACAAAAGCCCCGAATTCAAATCCTAGATAGGAAGTACTTCAATTAAACGGCCTATGATTTCGACAGAAACGGGCCTTTGCTATTAAATTGAGATTGTTTGAACAAACAAACATCCGATTAAGAAGCTAATGCCCGTTCTCACAAACTTGCCTGACAATGAAGTACACTTCCTGGGATTAAACAAATTACTTGTAAGAAAGGGGAATGAAATTTATAAAAAAAAAAAAAAAAAAAAAAAGAGGATCGCTGAAAAGGCATAAGCAAGTGGACAAGGGAACAACCAAAGCCATCACCGGTAGCACAAGTCCTCTTCAGAGGCGCAACTCTTCGGAGGATAAAGACCTCTAATGGGTCATACGCCACAAAAAAGAAAGTTCTCTACTCAACAAAAAAGATTGGAGGAGTCATGACCCTCCAACCATGAGAGAGTAACTTCCAGGCGATGAAAACCCTCTTTGAGGCACATTTCACCAGGAGTTGAAGTGTAACGACCGCTCTTCGGAATTTCACTTCACCAGAGTTGAAATGAAAACAAAATAAAGACCTCTTCGGAGGCCCATTTCACCAGGAGTTGAAGTGTTACGACCGCTCTTCGGAATTTCACTTCACCAGAGTTGAAATGCAAACAAAATAAAGGCCTCTTCAGAGGCCCATTTCACCAGGAGTTGAAGAGTTACGACCGCTCTTCGGAATTTCACTTCACCAGAGTTTAAATGCAAATAAAATAAAGACCTCTTCAGAGGCACATTTCACCAGGAGTTGAAGTGTAACAGCCGCTCTTCGGAATTTCACTTCACCAAAGTTGAAATGCAAAACAAAATAAAGACCTTTCTGGAAGTCCACGTTTCACCGAGATTGAAATAAAACTTCCAAGTGTTGAAACATGAAAAGGCTTTCTTCGAAGGCACAACTCTTTGGAGGTACACGTTTCACCAAGATTGAAATAAAACTTCCAAGTGTTGAAACGTGAAAAATCCCTCCTCAGAGGTACAACCCCCTCCCGGGGACACAATAAAAAAGAAAGACCTCTTTGGAAGCCCACGTTTCACCGAGATTGAAATAAAACTTCCAAGTGTTGAAACATGAAAAGGCTTTCTTCAAAGGCGCAACTCTTTGGAGGTACACATTTCACCAGGATTGAAATAAAACCTCCAAGTGTTGAAACGTGAAAAATCCCTCCTTAGAGGTACAAATTTCTATTTTAAAAAAAAAATCCTCATTAAGGGCATACTTTAACTTTCAAAGGAAGAGTGATTTACCTATTCTAGAAAATAACCTTCCTCAAAAAAAAAAAAAGGAAGAAAGTTAAAGTACCCTTCAGAGGCCCGCTTTACCACATAGAAGAATTCACTTGGCAAAATGCGTACATAAGCAAAAAAAAAAAAAGTGATTTCTTCGAAGGACAAAGCGTAAAAACTTATATGAAGGAAGTTGTACTCTACGAAAAATTTCTTCAAAAAATGAAGTAATTATTCTTCAGAAAATAAGAGTGCAAGTCCCCTCAAAGTATAAAATATTGCAGCAAGCTTATGGTATGGGGGCAACATGGTATAGTTGCATACAAAATGGTATAGCTACATCGGTAAAGTACGCTCAAACAACATACCACAAGTTCACCGCAATATCATATAAATAAACTTGTGCAAAAAGGAATAATAAATGCATTCTCAAATTCAAACAAGAGTCTGTACAAATAAAGGATCATTTTATTCAATTGCAGATACAGGTTTCAAAATAAAAAAGCAGGGGTCGGTGCTTGCACAACATCCGACCATTACACAAAAAAGGAATCAAAAAGCCCGAAGCCCGACTCTTCACTTCTTCTTACCACCTTTGGACCCTTTGCCCGGCCGAATGATTAGCTTTTCAGGTCTATCTATAGGCATAAGGGAAGAAGGAGAGGGAGGTGCAACCGGTGCAACTTCCGGTTCTTCTTCAGTAGCAATGATTTTCTTCCCCCTCCTCTTCGATGTTCCGTGCTTCTTTCTTCTCTTCGAAGAAGACTCACTCCCTGGAGTAACAAGAGCGGACAAAACTACGTCATCAGAAGGAGTCCGCTCCGGAGAGATCTCGCCTCCTTCAAGTCCCTCGTCTTTCTGCTCTTGCGAAGCGATAGGGTCATCCAAGCCATGAAGAGCCTCAATTTGCTCCTCTTGTGACCCGGGCTGTGAAGCAGAAGGAGGAATCACCTGAAGAGACGGAGGAGGGATAACCGGAGGAGGTGAAGTCTGCACAGCACTTGGTGTTTCAACTGCAGAAGAAGAGAAATTAAAAATATTAGTATCTCCCCAAAAGAAGGGAGATATGGGTTCGTCGAGATTCAAGAAGTAATCGAGAAGCTCATCAAACTTTTGAGGAGTAAGCAGGCGATCCACCTGAATCGGACCAATGTCAAAATTACCTGAAGTTGTTTGCTTCGTTAGTTCAATCTCATAATTTTGAGCCCCGATATCCTCCAAAGCCCCATCATCAGTAGGGGTAATTACCCCGGTTTTTGTAGGAGGCAGCGCATGAGCACTGGAACCTGTGATGTCAACTTCAGAAGAAACTAAAAGACGTTCAGAGGTGGTAGGTGGTATTTCTTTTTCAGAACGTTCCCCTTCCGCCATTCCGGCCCGCACTCTGGCGAGTTGCTCTTTTCCCTTGGCAAGAGCGGGCGGGCATCATCATCAAGATAATGCTCTTCAAGAGCTGACTCATCATAGCCAGCACCTTTACCACCGAGCATATCGAGTGCTGCCTCCCAAACTTCAGCTAGTGTAATTTCATACTTAGGGCCTAGAAAGGAAAGGGTGCCACGCCCCAAAATGCTGTGCAGATAAAAATCAAATAATGTGGAGCCAATGTCAGCTTTGGTTGCTTGATGGGCCTCTTCGGCCGCGAGTTTACCAGCAACAGCCTCGTCACGCTCCTTTTCGGCCATAGCAAGTCGAGCTTTTAACATCTCTATCTGCAAGCTTTGAGAGCCGGTCTGTTCTCGCAGCTGTAAAGTTTCAGCGCGATATTCTTCTATGACCTTCTCCTTGTGTGTAAGCTTATCTTCGACTGCCCTTTGACTGGCATGCGCATCTCGTACTTGTTGCTGAAGCATGCTCTCCTTTTGAGAATAGAAAGTAGATGAAGTAGCTAATTCTTCCTTAAGCTTTTCTACTTCCGCTTCCAGCTTTTCATTATAGGAAGCAACACTTCTCATTTCGGCGTCATGCTGTTCGAGAGTCTTCTGCCACTCAGCCTTATCGTTCTCCATTGTGAGCATGGCCTCGAGATTGGCTCGGTTAACCCTCTGAAGCTCGTCGATAAGTTTTTGCCAGTTCGACATTCTTTCAATATCGGTCCTGACAGTATCAAGATTTCGCAGCATAGCCGATTTGTCGAGAGGAACCAAGTCGAGATCAAATCGAACCCCTCTCAGGCACCACTGAGGGAATCGACTTTGAAGAGTGGGAGGACCTTGCCCAACTTGGTATGCGGGCCGGTTGATGATTGTGTGAATGTCGGAACGAACGAGGGCAGGAGATTGAGCAGGAACATTTTCAGAAGCTGTCGGCATTGTTTCTTCAGTAAGTTTAGCCCGCTTGCTAGAAGAATCGTCCATGTGACCTTTACCTCTCTCATCGTGAGTCTTTCTTTTTTGGGTATCATCATCTCTGTGGGGAGGGTCATGTCTTTCTTGTTCTCTTCGATGACGTTCTTCATATGCTCGTCTCTCGTCTGCTTTCCTGATGGCCCTCTCTTCATCGGATTCTCTGTAAGAGGGGAGGTGATGCCTATAATCATATTGGCTACGCCTCCCGTAGCGCTGGAAATCATCATAGTATGAGCTGCTGCGCCCCATTGGAGAAACTGGAATAAAAATAATAAGCTTTAGAAATCTTTAAAGTATAAGAAGATGAATGCGTAGAAGTGCTGAAAAATCCTAAGTGTTGTGTAACGTGTAAGCTACACGCATTAAGTTACAGACCACTCTGTGGAGTAGAGGTAGTGATAACTTGAGTAGAAGGGGTTGACATTTGTTGTAGATAAGATGTCGCCTCAATTACAGAAGATATAGTTTTGGAAACATCATCCCTAAAAAGTTCTTGAGAAGTGACCATTATGTCACTTAAACTCCCAAAAATATCAAATCCAAGATCAACGTTCTTATCAGTATGAGGAAGGGACTCCTCTTCTTCAGTTATGGGGGCAAAGTGCAGGCTTTTCGGACGGCTCCGCATCATCCCTTGGAGTGGAACATTTTACTAGTGAAGTTTCTATAGAGGTTCCTCCCCGCATGTGCTCTTTAATAGAGACCGGGGCATCAGGAGTTTTCATCGGAGAATCGGGAACTTCAGTCGGAACTTCATGAAGTTGAGTAGAACGGGAAGAATGTAAAAGCTCAAACTGATGAAGAAGTTCATCTGTCAATAGAAATTTTGCGCTCCTCTCTTCAGCAGCCACAATGCTTAGCCTTTCAAAGACTGGTTTATGACTGGAATCTCTAGAAGGAGGAGGAAGTGCTGTAAAAATAAGGAATGGAATCAGCATCTAGCAATACGAACCATGAAAAACTTAAAATGAAATTGAAGAGAGAAGGAAAAAAAGATCTCACTTCCTATTCTCCAGTCTGCGTAAATCCTGCGGGGCAACGAATATAGAAGAATTGATTCAAAAAACCATGTGCACTCTCCGGCAAATCCAAAATTAGTTTACGGTTCCTTGCACCTCTTACAAGTACAATCGAAGGGTGGTCCTTGTTCATCGCAAAAGTGCACAGGTAACAGACTTCCTCAAAACTCAGAAGACGGTCAAGAGTTCTCCCGAACAGAACGCACAATCCCATCAAAATGGCATAGCCATTGGGATGTAGTTGGAAAGGAGAGATCGTCAGTCGAAGAAGGATTTGTTGAAGAAATTCATTAAAGGGAGGAATTACTCCACTTAAGCACATTTGGCGATTAATGGCAACAAAACCGGAAGGTGGTCTATCAGCAAAATCATTTGGTCCAGGGAGTAAAACTTCTGCCTCGGCAATGCCAAATTGAACGCATAATTGATTAAGCACCCGCTGTTTCAGAAGGGTAGGAGTTCTTTCCGGAGGGTTCTCTAGTGGAATAGCAATCGGAGGAGCCCCTTCGACGTGTTCTATCATCTCTTCTTGTTGAGACGTCATTATATACAAGCAACTGGATGTTCAGATGTGAAGGTGCACGTTTCCTAAAAGTGTGAAGTGTTGTGCAGAACTAATAAAAATAACAAGCAAAATAACTGAAATTATACTAATTGACAACCGATTGATTGTGAGATTTCAGGACTTGTTAATTTAAAACTCGAGTGCAGTGTTAATTCAAACAAAAGTTTAGCTTTACTTTAACACTTCATTTGAGTCGGTTGATTCACAGCATTTCACTCACACAGTTCATTTAAGTTGATTATTCTTTATCGACTAATCTGTCATTCGATGTAGGCGGTCAGTGACAGTATATTCGTCCCATTTTTCTGCAAATGTTATGTTTAAACAGGTTGTTAAATTAAAAGTTAGAGCAATCTGCAAAGGAATGTAATGAACTTCAAATGATTCAAGTCCAAGCAGTTCAATCAAATTCTCTCAAAATTTTACAAGTCATAGGTCATCCAGACTATCCCCTGCGACTTAGCATAGGTCAAGGCTATATTAGGTCGCACTGTGCAAGTTAAAGGGGTTTGTTAACGCCGAGCGACTCAAGGAGCTTACGACTCATGATAGTTACAGACTCATGTAAAGGAGCGACTCAGTGGCTCTAGCGACTTAAAATGCTTTGCGACCTAGTGTGTTAAGATGCGAACGACTCATGGGATATGCGACTCATTGAGTTATCCTAAGCTAGCGACTTAGGAATGAAGCGACATAGTACTCAGCGACTTACCAGTAAAGCAACTTAGCGACTCAATACTTCTAGCGACTCATGAGTGAAGTGGTTCAACGACTCAGTGGCCCACCGACTCATGGCACACCGGCTTAGCGACTCATCGTATGAAGCACTTGGCGAGACATCAATGAAGTACTGACAAATGCTTCAACTACAACCCAAAGACATGATCTACGACTTATTATGAGTCGTTGCCGACTCATGCCTCATCGCGATGAGTCGCGTGCGACCTAACACTTAGAGAAAAAGTGATGCCGCTTCTCATAAGGTGTGAGCCGGTACTCGTAAGCAAAGAGGAGTTAAGGGGTGATACTTATCTCATGACTCGACGACTCGTAACTCGTAAACGACCCAGTACTTGAAGCGTGGGTTCGAAAAAGGCAGGAAGCTCTCTACAAACCAGAGACTCAGCTCAATGAGTCGGTCACGACTCATCCTAAGTCAGCAACGACTTACCTTAAGTCGGCAACGAGTTAGGACTTTGCAACTTTTTTCACCCAGAACTCTCTATAAATAGACATCCACCTCCAACTCTGGGGGGACTTTTGGTTCATTCTCGAAGCGCCAAAACTCTGCCATTTTCTCGACTCAAGCAACACTTCAAGCACTCCAAACATCGAAGACATTACATCAAATTCAAGAGAGAGAATCCACATCATTTATCATGAGTTTGAAAGATAATTCTCCGTCAAAGTTTGTACTAACAGTCTAGAGTGGATTGTAATTGAAGAAAGTTGTATAAGTTGTACTTGTTCAGCAATAAAGAGATCAAAGTGGACGTAGGCTCGATTTTAGGCCGAACCACTATAAAACTGTCGTCTTTTACTGCTTTTCTGCAATTTCTTTACTTGTATCTTGTTCCCGTACCAACGGGTGGTGCTTTCATAACTGTTATCTACTCACTGGGGTGTTAGCGTTTAAATTTTAGTGTTAACATTTTTGGTGCTTTCACTGAGAATTGAACTCAGGACCTCCCGCTCACCAAACGGGTGCTCTAAACTCTCATCATTGCTTCATAGAGATTTGTAGAAAGAATCTCTTTAAAAACCAGAAGTCTATCTGAGATTATGGCTCCTGGAAGGAAAAGTAGATCTGTCAGATCTGGAAACATTCAAGAGGGAACCTCCGCTTCCCCTGTGCCTAATCAACCCACTCCGTCTGTTGGAGTTACGAAAGCGGAGTTGGATGCTGTGATTATAGGGCTAAACCAGCAGATAAACGCCCAAAATGCACAATTGAGGCTCAAAGTGCCCAGAATGCCCTGATTCTGAATAAGTTGAACGACTTACTTGGGGCAAACAATCAACCGGCTGGTAATGAGAGGAACTATGCTGGCAACGTTCATGATGTTAATGAAAGAAATGCTCCTGAAAGGCCTACTAGTCCCTTTGAGCAGGCAGTACCTGAGGCCGGTGGATCTAGAACTCGGCATGATGAAGAATATCTTTCTGGAATGGTCCGGCAGATCATGAAAGAAAGTATGCAAAGGGTTGAAGATGAGAAGGAATGGGGTTTCGCTCCAAGCAAAACTCCGTTTACTGAAAGAATCTTAAAGGCGGAATTTCCAAGGAAGTTTGTCCCTCCGACCATCCCAGCTTACAAAGGGACAAGTGATCCAAACGAATTTTTGTATAAATATGATTGGCACATGACAGGTGCCAGAGCTTCTGACGAAATAAAGTGCCGATATTTCCCCGTATACCTTGAAGGGGTGGCTCTACTATGGTTTACCAAGCTGCCAGTCCGATCTATAGATCAGTTTTCAGACTTGACCAGAAAATTCAAGGAGCAGTTTAGACTTTATGCTTCCAAGGCCAAGGATATCATGTCATTGTCCAGTTTAGAGCAGAATCCTGGTGAGTCTATCAGATCTTTCTTGAACCGCTTTAATATAGCGCTGGCGGAAGTGGACAATGCTGAACCACGAATGATCTTGACTTATCTAATGAGGGCTATCGATAAGTCAAGCGAATTTGGGAAATGGTTAAATATGAAAGAGCCAACCTCTCTCGAGAAGTTCTACAAAAAAGCAGACGAATTCATTCGCTTGGAAAGTCGTCCTTTGCCAGTAAAGGCAGTGTTGGAAAAAGCTGAAGACAACACTGTCGCTCCACGCAAGAATGAATCGGTGGGGCAAAAAAGGGAGAATAATAATGGAAAGAAACAGGGTAATCTGAAGAAGCCCCGGTCCTTCAAGCCATCAGAATATACTCCATTATCACATACGCCGGAGCACATCTACCTTGCCACTAAAGAGTCCGTCGATTTCCCTAAACCTATCCCTTTGAGAACCGGGAAAAAAGCCATACAGAGTGGGAAATTCTGCCGCTTCCACAATCAACCAGGTCATGAAACTGATGAATGCCGCCAGCTGAAAAATCTAATTGAAGAATTGCTAAGAGATAACAAGTTGCAGCAATTCGTGAAAAAGAATAGCAACAATCCTGCATCGTCGAGTCAGGGGCAGCGGGCTCCTGTTCATCAGCCTGGGGCAGGTGAGAAAGCTACGGGGCATGAATCTGGAAGGCCCGTTATCAATGTCATTTCCGGAGGACCTCACCCAGCTGGCAAGAGTTGGGGTGAGATGGAGAGATATTCCAGGGCTTTGAAATATGCTCCAGCCGAAGAAGACGTCTTTGTTCTAGAAGACACTACGCCCCTTAAACAACAGAAAACTTTCAGCGATGATATTATTTTCAGAGCCAGAGATTCTACAGGTATTGAAGCTCCTACTTTGGATCCCTTGGTCATCTCGGCTGGTATTGGACCAGCCATTGTCAGAAGAGTCCTCATTGACTGCGGAGCATCATGTAATATCCTCTTCAAAAAGACATTTGACCAGATGAAAATCCCTATGATCGATGTGCAAGCCTCATCACAGAAAATCGTTGGCTTCACTGGGGAGCCAAAGCAACCAGTAGGAACCATCGATCTGTTTGTAGAACTTGGGGAAGGAGAAAGGAAAGTGGTCCGAAAGCAAACCTTTGTGATCGTCGATGAATATTCTGCTTATAATGCTTTTCTTGGCCGTCCAACACTCGCAGCATTCAAAGCTATCCTAGCCCCGTGGTGCCTCACTATTAAATTTCCTACTGACAATGGAGTAGGAGTTATAAAAGGGGATCAAAATGCTGCGCGAGAATGCTATTTGACAGAGCTGCGAGAGTCAAGAAAAAGAGAAATGGGAAAGGATGCGGCAACTCCAGTCCGCATCAAGGAACCAGCCTTGTAGCAATTACGGAGCGGACCCTGCACTGGCGAGCACAGCGGGGCACGGAAAGAAATGGATCCCAGAAAAGCCAGTACAGGGGAGAATAGAGTAGTACCGGTGGAAACGACGGTTCCGGTACCTGTTGACCCGAAGGACCCAAATAAGGTGTTGAATGTGGGTTCACAGCTTAATGTGTCAATTCAGAATATCTTGATATCTTTCCTGAAAGCAAATCTGGATGTCTTTGCTTGGACTCATGCCGATATGTGTGGGATATCTCCAGAAGTTGCAGTACACGCTCTGAATGTTGACCCAAAGTTTACTCCAGTTAAACAAAAAAGGAGAACCCAAGGTCCAGAAAGGTCAGCAGCATTAAAAGAAGAAGTTGATCGACTCATGGAAAATAACTTCATCAGAGAATCTACATACCCGAATTGGGTTTCAAATCCTGTGTTGGTCAAGAAAGCTAATGGAAAATGGAGAGTGTGCATTGATTTTTCTGATCTAAACAAGGCTTGCCCCAAAGATTGCTTCCCATTACCCAGGATCGATCAACTGGTAGACGGAACTGCGGGACATGAATTGTTATCTTTCATGGATGCCTACTCCGGTTATAACCAAATCATGATGCACGAGCCGGATCAGGAGGATACAAGTTTTATCACAGATGTTGGACTTTATTGCTACAGAGTTATGCCCTTCGGATTGAAAAACGCAGGGGCAACCTACCAAAGACTTGTTAATGCTATGTTCAAACCGCAATTGGGCAAAACTATGGAAGTCTACGTCGACGACATGTTAGTGAAGTCCAGGAAAGCAGTGGATCACATTGAATACTTAGCAGAAATGTTCGCAGTCCTCCGGAAATACAGAATGAAGCTTAACCCTCTGAAATGTACATTTGGGGTCGAATCCGGAAAGTTCTTAGGTTTTATCGTCAGTGCTAGGGGCATTGAGGCTAGTCCAGCTCAAATTACCGCCTTAAAAGAAGTTAAAGCTCCTAGAACAAAGAAGGAATTGCAAAGTCTCAACGGAAAGGTCGCCGCTTTGAGTCGGTTCATTTCTAAAGCTACTGATAAATGTATCCCATTCTTCGATGCCCTGAAAAAAGGAAAGAAGAACTTTGAATGGACTCCCGAATGCCAAAAAGCTTTTGAAGAGGTGATCCGTCATATGGAAACGCCTCCGATACTTTCTAGACCAGGCAATGGTGAGGATCTTCTTATATACTTGGCAGTATCATCTCATGCCCTAAGTGCAGCGCTGATACGGGAAGACAAAAGGATTCAACATCCAGTTTACTATATCAGCAAAAGACTCACTGGGGCAGAGCTGAATTACTCCAAGTTGGAAAAACTCGCCTATTGCCTACTAGTTGCATCGAGGAAACTGAGGCAATATTTCCAAGCTCATCCTATCAAAGTACTCACTGATCAACCTCTAAAGCAAGTCCTATTTCGCCCTGAAACTTCGGGTCGCCTTCTAAAATGGAACATTGAACTCAGTCAATATGACATCACCTATCACCCCCGAAAAGCAATCAACGGACAAGCTTTAGCTGATTTCATTGCAGAATTCACAGAGAAAGATAATGGTGAGGAAGAAGCGATCAATGATTCCCCAATCCAGTGGAAGATGTATGTTGATGGCGCAAGAGATGACTACTGTTCTGGAGCCGGAGTGGTACTTGAAACTCCTGAGGGTCGATCATTATGTTATGCACTAAGATTGGAATTTCCTTCAACAAACAATGAAGCAGAATATGAAGCTCTTATTGCAGGTCTGAAAATCGCTAAAGAGCTAAACATTCGAGCATTACAAATCTTCAGTGATTCTCAGCTTATTGTATGCCAAGTCAAGAAGGAATTTCAAGCAAAAGGTGGAAACCTGCCTTCCTACTTGTCAAAGGCTTGGGAACTCCTATGTGAACTCGATCGCTATTCAATAAGCCACATTCCTCGGGAAGAGAATATGAAGGCAGATTCCCTCGCAAAGTATTCAAGTTCTGGTGAAGCTCAACTATTGGGATTGGTCCCTGTAGAAGTCCTTTCAGCGCCAAGTATAGACGAGATGGATATAGACTGGATTATGAATGTATCTCAAGAACAAGAGTCATGGATGACTCCAATACTGGATTACCTACTCAGAGGTTCCCTGCCAGAAAACTCGATAGAAAGACGAAAGCTACTAAGGAAGGCCTCTCGCTATGTAATTCAGGATGCCCGATTGTACAGACGGGGATTCTCAATGCCATTGCTTCGATGTGTATCCCGGGAAGAGTCCAAAACAATCCTAGCTGAAGTGCATGGAGGAGAATGCGGTGATCATTCAGGTGGTCAAACATTAGCAAAGAAAATTCTCCGATACGGATATTTTTGGCCAGAAATTAATCGGGATGCTGCAGATTACTCCCGAAAATGTGACAAATGCCAAAGATATGCCAAAATTCCTAGAGCACCTTCTACCGAACTCACACAGATGGTCAGTCCATGGCCATTTGCAATTTGGGGAATGGATCTCATTGGGCCACTACCAACTGCTAAATCAGGGATTAAATATGCTATTGTTGCAGTTGATTATTTTACTAAGTGGGCTGAAGCTGAACCATTGGCTACTATCACTTCAAAGAAAATGATAAGCTTTGTGACCAAGAATATCATTTGCAGATACGGTGTGCCTCAGAAAATAATCACAGACAATGGTACTCAGTTTGAAAGCGAGGAATTCCAGGATTTTTGCAAACGATTCAAAATCCAGAAAAGCTTTTCGGCAGTAGCTCATCCGCAGGCAAACGGGCAAGTGGAAGCAGTGAACAAGATCATCAAATCAACCATCAAAAAGCAACTCGAAAGAGCAAAAGGTGGTTGGGTCGATAAACTACCACTTGCACTATGGGCATACAGAACTACTCACAAAACTGCAACTGGGCATACTCCTTTTTCGTTAGCATACGGATCGGAAGCAATGATCCCGGTTGAAACAGAGGTCCCCTCACACAGAAGAATCCATTTCAATCAAGCAGAAAATGAAAAGCTACAACTTGAAGCACTGGATCTCCTTGATGAAAAAAGAGATGAAGCTAATCTCAGAGTTGCAGCTCATCAGCAAAGGATAGCCAGACATTTCAATTCCAAAGTTCGACAACGCGGCTTTGAAATTGGAGATCTAGTCCTGAAAAGAATTATGACCGCGACAGGTGTGTTTGGGCCCAATTGGGAAGGACCATATGTGATAGGTCAGAAGCTTCTTGACGGCACATTCAAACTCACTACTGTTGAAGGAGATCAAATGCCAAGGGCATGGAACAGCAATCACTTGCGTCCATACTTTACTTGAAAATTTTGTTGAAATATTGTAAAAAAGGATTGTGAATGTATGATTCTTGTAATTGAAAGCAATTGAAAAACTGATGCAAGTGATTAATGAAAGAATATAAAGTGGATGTAGGCCCAAATTCTTGGCCGAACCACTATAAACCTTGTGTTCCTTATTTTTATTACATGTTTGCTTTATTTTCGATATAAAAGTACATAAAATGTATTGCTGAAATGTCGATTTAAATTTTTGCAGACAATGGAAAAAGAACTTGCGCATAATAAGACCGAGCGATTCTCACCATCATTCAACAAACAAATTTCAAGTCGTAAAGACCCCGAATTCAAATCCTAGATAGGAAATACTTCAATTGAACGGCTAATGATTTCGATAGAAACGGGCCCTTGCTGATAAATTGAGATTGTTTGGACAAACAAATATCCAATTAGGAAGCTAGTGCCCGTTCTCACGAACTTGCCTAACAATGAAGTACACTTCCTTGGATTAAACAAGCCATTTGCAAGAAAAGGGGAAAGAAAACTTGAAAAGAAAAAAAAAGAGAGAGGATCGCTGAAAAGGCATAAGCAAGTGAACAGAGGAACAACCAAAGCTACCATCAGCGGCACAAGTCCTCTTCGGAGGATAAAAGACCTCTAATGGGTCATACGCCACAAAAAAGAAAGTTCTCTACTCAACAAAAAAGATTGGAGGAGTCATGACCCTCCAACCATGAGAGAGTAACTTCCAGGCGATGAAAACCCTCTCTGAGGCACATTTCACCAGGAGTTGAAGTGTTATGACCGCTCTTCGGGATTTCACTTCACCAGAGTTGTAATGCCAAAAAATAAAAGCCCTCTTCGGAGGCCCATTTCACCAGGAGTTGAAGTGTTATGACCGCTCTTCGGGATATCACTTCACCAGAGTTGAAATGTAAACAAAATAAAAGCCCTCTTCGGAGGCACATTTCGCCAGGAGTTGAAGTGTAATAACCGCTCTTCGGAATTTCACTTCACCAAAGTTGAAATGCAAAAACAAAATAAAGACCTTCCTGAAAGCCCACGTTTCACCAAGATTGAAATAAAACTTCCAAGTGTTGAAACGCGAAAAGGCTTTCTTCGAAGGCACAACTCTTTGGAGGTACACGTTTCACCAAGATTGAAATAAAACTTCCAAGTGTTGAAACGTGAAAAATCCCTCCTTAGAGGTACAACCCCCTCCCGGGGACACAATCAAGAAGAAAGACCTCTTCGGAAGCCCACGTTTCACCAAGATTGAAATAAAACTTCCAAGTGTTGAAACGTGAAAAGGCTTTCTTCAAAGGCACAACTCTTTGGAGGTACACGTTTCACCGAGATCGAAATAAAACTTCCAAGTGTTGAAACGTGAAAAATCCCTCCTCGGAGGTACAACTTTGTATAAAAAAAAAATCCTCATCAAAAGCGTACTTTAACTTTCAAAGGAAGAGTAATTTACCTACTATGGAAAATGATCGTTAAAAAAAAAAGAAAAAAGAAAAGAAGTTAAAGTACCCTTCAGAGGTCCGCTTTACCACATAGAGGAATTCACTTGGTAAAATATGCACATAAGCAAAAAAAAAAAAAAAAAAAAAGTGATTTCTTCAAACGACAAAGCGTAGAAACTTATACGAAGGGAGTTGTACTCTACAAAAATTTTCTTTAAAGAATAAAATAATTATTCTTTAGCAAATATGAGTGCAAGTCCCCTCGAAGTATAGAATATTGCAGCAAACTTATGGAATGGGGGCAATATAGTATAATTACACACAATATGGTATAGCCAAACCAACAAAAGGTAACGCTCAAGTAACATGCCATAAGCTCGCTGCAATATCGTATAAATAAACTTGTGCAAAAAAAAAAAAAAAAAAAAATAGTAAATGCATTCTCAAATTCAAACAGAAGTTTGTAAAAACGAAGAATCATTTTATTCAACTATAATGCAGATATAGGTTTTCAAAATAAAAGCGGGGGCCGATACCCGCACAACTCTCGGCCAGTTCATATAAAAGACAAAACGCTAAAGTCTTCACTTCTTTTTACTGCCTTTGGACCCTTTACCTGGCCGAACGACCAGCTTTTCAGGTCGACCAGTGGGTATAAGGGAGGAAGGAGAGGTAGGCGCAGCTGGCCCAACTTCTGGCTCCTCTTCAGTGGCAGTGATTATCTTCCCTCTCCTCTTTGATGCTCCTTGCTTCCTTCTCCTCTTTGAGGAAGACTCACTTCCTGGAGTGACAAGTTTAGATAGAGTTATATCGTCAGAAGGAGTCCGCTCCGGAGATATGTCGCCTCCCTCAAGTCCCTCATCTTTCTGCTCTTGCGAGGCAATGGGATCATCCAGGCCATGGAGAGCCTCTATTTGTTCCTCCTGTGATCCAGGCTGCGAAGCAGAAGGAGGAGCCACCTGAAGAGATGGAGGAGGGATTACCGGAGAAGTAGAGATTTGAGCAGTGCTTGATACTTTTTCTACAGAAGAAAAGAGGTTAAAGTCAGTAAAGAGAGGAGATGAAGGTTCACCAATGAAGTCAGTAAAGAGAGGAGATGAAGGCTCGTCAAGGTTGAGAAAATAGCCAAGGAGCTCATGAAACTCATGCGAAATAAATGAGTAACCCGCTTGAGCAGAATTGACAGTAGCGAGATTAACAGTGAAATTACCTGGAGAAGCTGGTTTCCTGATATCGACTTCATAAGCTTGCGCATCAGCGCTCTCTTCACCCTCGTCTCCACCTTGTATGCTTGTAATATCAGTGGTAGCTTTGGTGGGAGATGCAAGATGGGAACTGGAACCAATAATGTCGACTTCAGACGAAGAAGGTGGCTGGACTAGAGTAGTTGAAGTGGTTTTCCCCAGCCGGTCCCCTTCCGTCACTTCAGTTCTTAATTTGGCAAGTTGTTCCTTTCCCTTGGCAAGGGCAGCGCGAGCGTCATCATCAAAATAATGCCTTTCCAGGGCTGATTCGTCATAACCAGCACCTTCAGCACCAAGCATCTCAAGAGCGGCTTCCCATACTTCAGCTAAAGTGATTTCATACTTAGGACCAAGAAAAGCGAGGCTTCCACGCCCCAAGACGCTATGCAAGTAGAAGTCGAATAATGTTGAGCCGAAGCTGTTTTTGGTCGCCTCATGAGATTCTTCGGCTGCGATTTTGCCGGCGACAGCCTCATCACGCTCCCTTTCAGTTTTGGCAAGCTGAAGCTTAAGCATTTGTATCTCCGCCTCCTGGGAGTTGTTTTTCTTTCGAAGCTCAGCAATATCAGAGACATAGCCTTCACTAATTCTTTTTTGTGCTTCGAGCCTGTCTTCGGCATCCCTCTGGCTAGCGTGAGCGTCTCTCACTTGTTTCAGGAGCACTTCTTCTTTCTGAGAATATGAAGTAGAGGAAGCAGCAAGTTCATGTTTCAAATTCTCAACCTTTGCTTCGAGCTCCTCATTGTAAGAAGCAATGTTCCTCATTTCGGTGTCGTGTTGCTCAACGACCTTTTGCCATTCGGCCTTATCGTTTTACATAGTAAGCATAGCCTCTATGTTGGCTCGGTTAACTCTTTGAAGCTCATCGACAAGCTTCTGCCAGTTTGACATCCTCTCGATATCGAGCTTGACTGCGTCAAGATTGCGCAACATAGCAGACTTGTCGATGGGAACCAAGTCTAGGTCGAACCTCACACCCTTTAAGCACCATTGTGGAAAACGACTTTGTAAAGTGGCTGGGCCAGGTCCCACTTGAAATTTAGGCCTGCTTATTATTGTCTGGATGTCCTCCTTCCCGAGAGCAGGAGAGTCGGAAGGAATGTCAAGAGGGGCAGGGGCAGTAGGCTTTTCGGGAATAGTGGAAGCATGTCTCTCACCATATCGGGCTCGTTTGCCTGAATCTTCAGCTACATGACCCTTTCCTCGGTCGTCGTGAGATTTCCTTTTGTGAGAGTCGTCACTTCTCTGCAGAGAATCATGGTGCTCATCCCTATCCCTTCTGTCATAACGCTCTTCTGCATCCCTCCTTTCACGAGCCTTTCGAGCAGCCCTCTCTTCGTCAGACTCTCTATAGGAGGGAAAGTAACGCCGATAATTATATTGACCACGCCCCCCGTAGCGTTGGAAATCCTGATAATATGATCCGCCGCGTGTCATTGAAGAATCTGAAATAAGAAAAGATAAGCTTTAGAAATCTTTAAAGTATAAGAAGATAAGTGCATAAATGTGCTGGAAAATCCTTAGTTGTGTGTGAAGTGCAAGCTACTCGCGTTGGACTAACGAACCACTCCTCTGTTGGGGGGAAGTGATAGATTTCACTGTTGATGACAATTCTTGAGATAAAGGAGTTAGAGTCTGTTGGAGGGCAGATGTTGCTTCAATCGTCGGAGGTATAGCTTTACCATGAGCAGGGTCTTCTTTAAAGAGCTCTTGGGAAGTGATAATCAAGTCACTTAAGTCCCCAAAGACGTCATCATCGTCATGCCTAACCTGTTTCCCTCCATCAGCTCCTTTGTCAGCACTCTTCCTGGTTTGGGAAAGGGGCTCCTCTTCTTCTTCAATTATGGGAGCAAGTGCGGGCTTTTCGGAGGGTCCCGTATCGTCTCTTGGAGTAGAGCACTTTACTAGTAAGGTTTCTGCAGAAATTTCTCCTCGCATGTGCTCTTTAGTGGAGATCGGAAGATCAGGAGTTTTCACCGGAGAATCAGGAACCTCCGTTGGAGCTTCACGAGGCCGAGTAAAGCGAGAGGGATGGAGGAGTCCGTATTGATGTAAAAATTCATCGTTTAGCAGAAACTTTACGCTCCTCTCTTCGACCGGCACGGCATTTAATCTTTCTAAAATTTGCTTAAGACTTGGGTCCCTGGCAGGGGGTGGAAGTGCTAAAACAGGAAAAGAATGAAATTAGCAATTGAGAGTTCAGATCTCGAGAAAGTTTCAAAACGGAAAAAGTAAAGACAGGAAATCTTACTTCCCACTCTCCAGATGGCATAAAACCCTGGAGGGCAGCGAACAAAGAAAAACTGATTCAAAAATCCGTGAGCGCTTTCGGAGAGATCAGTAATAAGTTTGCGGTTTCGAGCGCTTCTTATAACCACGATGGGGGGATGGTCTTTAGTTTTCGTGAATGAGCAAAAATAGCAGATCTCCCCGAAGCTTGGTAATCGATCCAAAACTCTCCTAAATAGAACACATAACCCCATCAGAATGGCGTAGCCATTGGGGTGTAATTGGAATGGAGAGATAGACAACCGAAGCAGGAACTGTTGGAGAAAGTCGTTAAAAGGAGGAATCGCCCCACTTAAGCACATTTGGCGATTGACTGCAACAAAGCCGTAGGGAGGATTGTCAGCAGTATCACTTGGCCCAGGGAAAAGAACATCACTTTCAGCAAAGCCAAATTGAGTGCGCAGCTGGATAAACGCTCTCGAAGTTAGAATAGTCGGGGTTCTCTCCGGAGGATTCTCTATGGGAACAGCTATCGGAAAAGTTTCTTCCTCTTGAGTTACCACTTCTTCTTCTCGGTGGGAGGTCATTCTACACAAGCAACTGGATGTTCAAATGCGAAGGTGCGCGTTTCCTAAAAAGTGTGAAGTGTTGTGCAAGACTAATAAAAAGTGACAAGTATATATAACTGGAATTATACTAATCGATGCTTGATCGATTGTAAACATTTCAGAACTTGTTAATCTAAAAGTTCAAACATATTATTAGTGCAAGCAAGTCGATTTCAATTGACTATTTCAGTATTGCTTTGGTATTTTGTTTGAAATTGATATGTTAAAATCACTTCATACATACAGTTTATTCAAGTTAATCATCTATCATTAACTAATCTGTCGTTCGATGTGGGCAATCAATGACAGTATATTCGTCCCAGTTTTCTGTGAATGTTATATTTAACAGGTCATCAATATTAAAGGTAGCATAATCCAGCGGCAAAGCATAACATAGTTATTGGAGTTGTCACAGCAATTCAAACTTCAGGATAGAAACATAAGCTAGTTCTGTCAAAATTTCAAGTTCCCAAAGTCGCTTAAAATTCAAGGCAATCTAAATCAAGTTAAGAGACACAAGGCACGACACCATGCATCCAAACCTAAAGTTGCTCATAGCTTAACAGGAAGATCACTGCATCAGTAAGTCGCATTGTATGAGTCAAGGGGTCTCGGTTCAAGGGCATGCGGAATTCTCTAAGTCCTAACTCGGCAGCGACTCAGGATGTCTCGGCCACGACTCATGGCTCCTAGCTGACTCGACCAGCGACTCAAAACCTAATTTGCTAACTCGTGGAATTCCTCGCCACGCCTCATCTCACAGCCCCCCTTTCTCTGCCTCAATCCGCTAACCCGTTAGTGCTAAGGCAACAAAGATCTATCACATTCCCAATGGAACCCATCATCCGTCCATACCAACAAATCACCCGAAAAACAATCTGAAATGTTTCGCATCGATCTTAAATTCAATGCATTGCTAAGCTCGCGTATCGGATAGTGATCTAGAATCGATTATAACAATTCGAAGTGAAGCGCAACGCATGAAAACAAACTAAAGCCGAAAGATGAGAATTTGTGATTTAACGTTGATTATTATGGATTAAGATCGGATTTGCTTACGAGGTATAATGGTTGGGATGAATCGGAGAGTAACAGGGTTGAATTCGCCTTCGGAAATGAGATTGGAAGATTCGTTAATGGCGGCACAAGGTGTTGAGGCAATGATTAAGTGAGGAAGAAGAGCAACGCATTAGCTTATATCCAAGACAGGGGAGAATAAGAAAGGACTCACGAGTCATAAGCTGCCTTGAGTCGGTCACGACTCAAGAAGAAAGTCGAAGCACACGACTCATGATCTAAGCGTATACTTCGAGGGGCAATTGTTAACGCCGAGCGACTCAAGGAGCTTACGACTCATGATAGTTACCGACTCATGTAAAGGAGCGACTCAGTGGCTCTAGCGACTTAAAATGCTTTGCGACCTAGTGTGTTAAGATGCGAACGACTCATGGGATATGCGACTCATTGAGTTATCCTAAGCTAGCGACTTAGGAATGAAGCGACATAGTACTCAGCGACTTACCAGTAAAGCAACTTAGCGACTCAATACTTCTAGCGACTCATGAGTGAAGTGGTTCAACGACTCAGTGGCCCACCGACTCATGGCACACCGGCTTAGCGACTCATCGTATGAAGCACTTGGCGAGACATCAATGAAGTACTGACAAATGCTTCAACTACAACCCAAAGACATGATCTACGACTTATTATGAGTCGTTGCCGACTCATGCCTCATCGCGATGAGTCGCGTGCGACCTAACACTTAGAGAAAAAGTGATGCCGCTTCTCATAAGGTGTGAGCCGGTACTCGTAAGCAAAGAGGAGTTAAGGGGTGATACTTATCTCATGACTCGACGACTCGTAACTCGTAAACGACCCAGTACTTGAAGCGTGGGTTCGAAAAAGGCAGGAAGCTCTCTACAAACCAGAGACTCAGCTCAATGAGTCGGTCACGACTCATCCTAAGTCAGCAACGACTTACCTTAAGTCGGCAACGAGTTAGGACTTTGCAACTTTTTTCACCCAGAACTCTCTATAAATAGACATCCACCTCCAACTCTGGGGGGACTTTTGGTTCATTCTCGAAGCGCCAAAACTCTGCCATTTTCTCGACTCAAGCAACACTTCAAGCACTCCAAACATCGAAGACATTACATCAAATTCAAGAGAGAGAATCCACATCATTTATCATGAGTTTGAAAGATAATTCTCCGTCAAAGTTTGTACTAACAGTCTAGAGTGGATTGTAATTGAAGAAAGTTGTATAAGTTGTACTTGTTCAGCAATAAAGAGATCAAAGTGGACGTAGGCTCGATTTTAGGCCGAACCACTATAAAACTGTCGTCTTTTACTGCTTTTCTGCAATTTCTTTACTTGTATCTTGTTCCCGTACCAACGGGTGGTGCTTTCATAACTGTTATCTACTCACTGGGGTGTTAGCGTTTAAATTTTAGCGTTAACAGGGTTCAAAGCAATGCAGATTTGTTCAAGTCCTAGCTCGGCCACGACCTAAAGCCTATGCCGCAAAAGAGTTAGGTCGTTAATTTGTTAAGTCGTGCTGCTTGGAATTCATGTGCAAATTTGTCAAGTCCTAGGTCGTCTGGTGACCTAACCTAGGTCGGGGTTAACTTAAGTCGCTCAATGCAAATCTGTTCATGTCCTAACTCGGCCGCGACCTAAAGCTTATGTCGCAAAAGATAGGTCATTGATGTGTTAAGTCCCTATGCAGTCATTCAAAGGTGATAAGTTGCTAAGCTGTTAGGTCGTTCGGTTCAAAGTTCGTGTGCAAACCATCCAAGTACTAGGTCGGCAGCGACCTAACTTCTGTGCCACAGGAATTTAAGTCTAAGGTCGGCCGTGACCTAAAATCAATGCCGCAAGAACTTAGGTCATTACAAAGTTAGATCGCGAAGAAGTTAGGTCACATGGTTAGTATTCAAGCAGACAACCCTAAGGTCGATCCTCCACTCACACGCTGCCACATCATCTCCTCCTTTACCCGTGTAGCTGAGAATCCATTAACCCGTTAACCCATCGGAACCCTCCTCGTCTCTTCCAAATTTACAAGCCAACTAGTTCGAAACACCATAATTCGCCATCTTCCTCCTACATCGTCACGAATTACCCAAGAATCCAACCCAAATCGTCTAAAATCCACCGTACATCTGATGTATTGCCATGTTCACAAGAATCACCACGATAACTCAATCAAAAGGTTAATCGACTCGTGACTTATGGGAAAACGCAGCATACGGAAATGTAGTAAGAACGACAAGTGGAATATTCGCGGTTTGATGATGGATGTGGTCGAATGTTGATAGAATTCACTTACGCAATCTGATGATGGAAAAGAATGAAGATTGAGCTGATCGGAATCGCCCTCGAGAAGTTCAAAAGCTTGTTAATGGTAGAATGGATGCTGAAGCAGATGAAGAAGGGAAGGAGCGACCTACGGTATTTATATTCAGGGGTAGTGGAACATGAATCGACAGCATGCGACCTAATCCCCTCTCTAAGTTGTCTACGACCTAACGACTCTCCAGAGCACGAGTTAATGAATTCGAAGCACGCGACCTATAGCTTGGTCACATACTTCGAGGGGCAAATGTTAACTCCCCACTGCTAGCGACCTAACTAATGAAGCGACCTAGAAGTAGTTGCGACCTAAGGAGGCCACGACCTAGAAAATAGCGGCGACCTAAAGGTTATAACGACCTAAGAAGACTCCACGACTTAAAAATGGCTCGACCTAAAAAGGAGAACGACCTAAAGATGCTTCGCGACCTAAAGGAGGCCGCGACCTATGAAGCTCCGCGACCTAACAGAGAGCTGCGACTTAAGGAAGGCTGCGACTCAGAAGATGTTTCGACCTATCAAGCTTCGCGACCTAACAGAGAGCTGCGACCTAAGAAGTAGGAATACTTCGCGACCTAAGGGAAGTCACGACCTAAAGACTCCAGTTATAACTATAAGAAAAGTACTCACGACCTAGGATAGGTCGCTAACGACCTAAATACCTGAGTAAAGAAGTTACCTATACTGTGCCGCAGGAGGATAGGTCGCTCACAACCTAGGACTTGTACAAATCAGCATGCGTGTTCTTGTAAAAGAGAAAACAGTGCATCTTAGGCCATCCACGACCTACGACCTAACTTAGGTCGGTCACGACCAACGACCTAACTCTGAAAAATGACTATAAATACGACCCTAGTTCCAACTAGCAAAGGACTTTTGGGCTCATTCATTTCAAGCGTCGTTACTCTGCTGCATTCTGAACTACTTCAACACCTTCAAGGAACTTCACGAAGAAATCAAACATGTCTAACATGTGTTCAAAGATTTGGATCGACATTGAAGTTTAGGCTACTTGTTCTAAGTCACTTGAAATTCAAAGTGTGTTGTAATCAAAGTGTAACTGCATTGACTTGTAATCAAATCGTCAATAAAGATATTCAAAGTGGACGTAGGCTCTCTCTTAAGCCGAACCACTATAAAATTGCTGTTGTTTACTGTTTTTTTCACTATTATCTGCTTATAATCTGTTCCCGAGCTATCGGGTGGTGCTTTCACAATCTCACTTCATACACCGGGGTGTTAGCGTTCAAATTTTAGCGTTAACACTTGGAATTTTTGATTATGCGATTTCATACTCACTTAAAAGTCCTCATGGTTATGATGTATGGAACACATGTAAAAAATAAAGACTTAACAAATACCACCTACGGTAGATAGTGTATGCATGAAAGTGTGTGCACTCGCCATGCTCTGTACTCCCCTCACATAAGCTCGAAAGGCAGTGCATGGGTGGTATATCTGGCCTCAGTTTATCTGAGCTAGGTGAGTAATTTTGTAACGACCCTGAAATTCAGACCCAGTTTAAAATTTTTAAAATTGATTATTTAGTATAGAATTTCGTATTTTCACAAACAAATTCCGATGCTATTCAAACTTCATATTTGAAATGCGTCTAATTAAACATAGCAACTGGTAAATTTTCGTCCGGAAATATGAAAGTTTATTTCGCGCGTAAACTTACTTCAAATTTAAATCAGTTGTAATCGATGGAAATAAACCATTTTCGAAACCAAAATATTTTTACATAGAAAAATTCTAAACCATCTTTTGAGCAAGTTGTCAGTTTGTCGTTTTTCCAAATTCGGACATCTTTGGCTCCGTCGTTCTTATTTTTCGATGAATTTTATGCATTTTCCGTAGTAGAAAATTTCGAATTTTTATAATTCGATCGTATCACCAATATCTTCATACCGTTGTGACCGCCTCGTCGCGCTGATCAAAACGGTATATTTATTTGTGTCAATCGGAGTTCGGCGTTGTAAATTATAATTATTAACGGAGTACAAACTAGTCCGTTACGCAGCACAATAACGGAACCCATTCTCTCCAACGTTCAGAAATTTTAACAGTCCTTTGACTATTCAGCTGCATAGGGAACCCAATAGCCAGTTCAGTTACCAAGAAAATAAATTTGTGGCTCTTGGTTGCATGCATTATTCACTTTATACCGGGTTCGGCTTCATTCTTCTTTCCTTGCAAATCTAAAACTCCTCTGGTTCGTGCTTTTCCCCCTCTCTCATCTTTCTTTTATTATATATATTTTTCCTCTACAGCATTAACACAAAAACCCTTCTCCATACATGCAACACTGCACATCAGACCCGCCAGCTTCGCCCAGACTCCGCCAGCCTTGCCCAGACCCGCCAGCCTTGCCCAGACCCGCCAGCTTCGCCCAGACTCCGCCAGCCTTGCCCAGACCCGCCAGCCTTGCCCAGACCCGCCAGCTTCGCCCAGACTCCGCCAGCCTTGCCCAGACCCGTCAGCCTTCGCCCAGACCGTCAGCTTCGCCCAGACTCCGCCAGCCTTGCCCAGACCCGTCAGCCTTCGCCCAGATCCGTCAGCCTTCGCCCAGACCCCGCCAACTTCGCCCAGACTCCGCCAGCCTTGCCCAGACCCGCCAGCTTCGCCCAGATTCGTCAGCTTTCGCCCAGACCCCGCCAGCTTCGCCCAGACTCCGCCAGCCTTGCCCAGACCCGCCAGCCTCGCCCAGACCCCGCCAGCCTTAGCCCAGACCCGCCGCAACCTTCTCCAAAGCCTTCCCGCTGCCTAGCACAGCCGTGCTTCCGAAGACTTCGACCCCTTCCCTAGCTTCTTCTCATTATCGGCCTCAAGCAGCTGCCGCCTTGTCCACCAGAGCGAAGCCTCGCCCAAACATCAGTAGCAAGCAACCACCGCGACACGCATGCAATTTTGGTGCTCCAGCATGTTCCTCTTTCCAAACTTGTATTCGTGAGTTCATTTTGTGTAAGTATATTGTACATGTATATATTATTTATTTTACCGCATATACGTGTCTTCAATATACTGTTTACTTTAGTTTATTTTACTATGTATATAAGTTACATAAGTCTTAATATACCTATTAGTTTGTTATGTTTTAATGAAAAGGATTTATTATAGTTTATTTTATATATATGGGGCTGTTCATTGCATACACCTATAGTATGTTACAGTAGGTGTGTGTTGTATTTTAAATAATAATGTAAGTTAGATATATAGAAATGTTGTATTGAGCCGTTAGTATGTAATGGTTTTAAGATAGATATGCCTGCATAATTTATACATACTAAGTTGGTTTACATATATTTTCTTTTAAAAGTTGGTTAAAATGTAGTGGTATATAAATTTCCGTGATCTATTTTGGATCCATTGCTTTATATATATGTTTGTATACATTACCGATCAACGTTTGCATATATTTTGTATGAATATAAGCTTATAGGTCTGCAACTTTATTTTTGAGAGTTGGTTGTTTGAAAATTTTCATTTATACATATGTCAGTCTTTGTTTTATAAATTATCGATTATTTAGATATTTGGGTAGTTTTAAAAGTTGCAATTACTGTTATTGATATGTATATGTATTAATATGTTCAAACATGTACATTACTATTGTATTGTATGCATATATATATGCGGGTTGAAATATAAGTTTATATTTGTTTATTTTTATTTTTCTGAACAGCAGTTAGACTTCATGTTCACGACATCGTATCTCACTCATGTTTTATCGGAATGGGTTGATTCTATTTTTAAAAAGGAGTTTAAGTTACGTAGTTTATGCATGTCAAATTCCAGCAAAATCCAACATCGTTTGATTTGTGGCAGATATTCTTTTGTACTTAGAATTTATTTTACACTGCTGCAAACACGATTTGAGTTCATGTTTGACGCATCGTATCTCCTCCGTCTTATGTCGGAATCAAGTGATTCTTTGCAGTTTTGAAATACAAGTTTTGATTTTTATTCATACCAAATTTCAGACCATTTCGATCTCGGTAGCACATAGAATTATATTGTTAAACTTTGACGTAGGGCATGTTTTGTAATTGTTGCTATGTTGAATGTTTTGATTGATTTCGGCAATTCCTATTTAACAGTTTTGCTCGTCGATTCGTGCCAATCTTACTTTGCTCTGAGAATCATGCTTGGATTTGTAACTCCATTTCAGTGTCAGTATCAGTGTGCGTATCCGTGCCATCTTCTATTTTCTCTAGCCTCGAAAGGTGAGTAATCACTCACGATTAATATTCTTTTATTTATTAAATTTGATTTCAATTGAAACGAAAATTGAAATATGTTTTTGTTAGTTGTTTATTCTGTTATGTCTGCTATTACCTGTATCTGTATACCTATGACATCTGACACCATTATCTGTTAATTATTTATTGGATAATAATACAGTTTGGTTGATAAATTGATTGATTGATTGTTGTTTGAATTGGATGTTAGTTAGTATTGTTAAGTGATAATTAATTTGCAAGTTAAATTTAATGTAGAATAGTTAACAAATTGAAACGGATTATATATGACAAAAATTGATTAGTTAAATTTGACCCTTTAGTTGTCGTAGAATTTGATAAATTGTACTTTGAACTTTGAACGTAGTTTGTATTAATTGTTGAAGTATTAAACTGAAATTGAACGACAAGTGAAAACCGGAATATAAAAATCTTTAATCTACATGAAATGATAGTGTAGATTCTAGGAATAATTATATTAATTCGCACAAATAACAATGCGAATTAATACGATTATTTTGGGATTATTTAAAATTGATTATTTGAATTGTTTTGTTGTTGTTATTGCTTGTTTATTTACTTTGACACCATCCCTGTTATCACACTGCAAGTTCCCTTTATTTTGCTTGATTTTAAATTGAAATGGAATCGGTTTGAAATGATACATACCCAAATGAACTTGACTTAGGATAGAAAAATTTAATAAAACCCGATTGGTCAATAATTTGATTTAAAATAAAATAAGATTTTATTTGAATAATAAGGTTTTGAAATAAAATTGGAACGTAAATTTTGATAAAAGGAAATGTTAATATTGAAATCTGAAACAAGATATTAATGTAATAACTGATGAAAGGACGTTGTTTTGAAATGATTTAATAATTAAGGTTGAATTTATAATTAAATTTAAAATTATTAAGTTTTGAAATTATTAATAATTAAGATTGAAATTATTCAATAATTGAATAAGATTGAATTATTTGATAATTGAATAAAAATTGAATTATTTGATAAGAGAAATTGAACTTTTGAATAAGTGAATTGCAACTTCGTAAATAAGTGAAATTGAGTTTCTTTGTTAATTAAGTTTTGGGAATTATTTAAGTAAGTGAATAAATGAAATTGAATTTCTTTGACAAGAAATAAAATGCGTTTTATTGAAATAAATGTAAGACTTGTAATTTAAGAAATTTGATTTGACGAATTTAATCTAATTAAATTTGAAGTTTTGATATAATGAAGTTGAACTTAAGTAATTGATTTAATGACTTGGAAATTTAAAAGAATTGTTTTGGATGTTAAATTAACTTAATGAATATTGAATAAAATCGATAAATAAATTTAAATTGATTTTGAATGTTAAATTAAACTAATTTAAATAATTTCGGAATAAAACTTATGTACGAACTTGAATCAATATTTGTTTTGTTAAATAAAATTAAAATTGAATTGTAAGATTTTGAAATGATAATTTGGAAATTTTGAAATGTATATGGTGGAAATTGATTTAGAAAGACAAATGAAATAATGGTTTTCGAATTGAAATTGAAATTGAAATTGATTGTTTTGAAATATATTAAACGACCAATCGGTGTAATAATACGTAATTATTAAAGAGACCGGGATCGGATATGGACATACTCTCTGTCGATACCGAAAACCACTTTAATAACTATTATACGCGGAGTGTTGATCCAGAATGAAGTGGATGGTTTGGTGAACGCGTTGACTGAAGAAAGAGAACGATATTGGATGACCCCTGACATGACTAAAACAGGAGCCGCGCCGGGCCATTGAGGTTCGCCACCTCTAGCGGACACACTTCTTCGATACCATATCTATTACTTTTGTGATTCGATTTGGGTGCACCCCTCGATTTGGGAGTGTTGTTTCGCGGTGTTGAGGTAGCTGCTGGCTATGCTCAACATCAGTCCGGATCACGCAACTACTAGTATCCTAGTTGGTATCGCCTCATGTACCTTGTCATACTGATTATCCTATTCGCGACCACTACGTTTTGATTTGTACCTTGAGTATATGGATTGCCCTCTGGTGACTTCCGGTTTTGGGGAAACTACGGTCTTGTATATGCTTTTGGGAATATAAAATGTGTTAAGGGGGATTATGGTAACGCCTTAACGCTATTTTGATATTTTATATTACTGATAGACATTATCTACTTAGCGTACAGTACTACCTAATAGATAGTTTAGCGGATCCTTAGAGGATGGTTATTCCAAACATCCTTTGAGTTACCTGTATTTTGATTGCTATTTCACTTGAGTTAGATTTATTGATATAAGAATATTAATCCTGACTCGAGTGTTTTGTGTTTTGCTTTACGCTCGGGTCAGACTGAGTGGTTCAGCTTTGAGACTCACCTTTGGAGTTGGAGCTTTGCTTGAAGATCCAGCCATCTATTCTGTTTTCAGTATTCGATGATTCTAGTGATGTATTCTGATTTATATCTGATGTATCATATTACTCATTTGTTGTAAACTCTGATGTATCTTATATATTTACATAGTAGCTTCATGAACTACTATCTCTTTTATTTCCGCTGCATATTATTACTCTGTGTCTGTGATGCTGTGACTATTTATTTACTGTATATCTCAGTTTTGCCAAATTTAAATTAACAATTCGATATTTTGAATTATTCAAGTCCGACATGTGCGGATGCGAATAGTCCAAAATAGCGGGTCGTTACAGTTGGTATCAGAGCTTTTGGTAGCTCTAGGCAGAACTTAGCATATAGGGTAAATGTATTTACAGAATCACTCCCACTCGAGTTTCAATCTCTTCTTCTTGACTCGTTTCCTTTGAACTTTGGAACGTTCCCTCGGTTCCCAAATTCATTCTCGTCCCTCCCTATTCGTCTTCTTTCAATTCTAGAGTATTCCATAACTCCACCTCGAATAATCTTTATAATGAATCGGCGGTCTTCCCAAACGCCGAATGATTTGTAAATGGGTGAAGCTCCTTTACAATAAGCATTGATTTACCGGAGATTTCTGTATCCTCGGTTTACGATGCTATCTATCTCCTGCAATACCTGAATTCTATTTCTTGAGATCGAATGCTGATTTACCTCGGAATTCTGCATCGATCTTATTCTTGAAGCCACGGTCAATCCGGTTAAGGTTGCCCGCGATATATATAAACTTATCAGGCTTCCTATTTTGTTATTTAATTATCTATCTTTGTTTCAAACCTATTTTCGAATCAAAATTCTCTTTGATTGGAGTCCATCAAATTTGAATCTTTATTCTTGTTTTGAAATCCATTGTTGTATCGTCAAGCGAGGAAGTGTCTTTGAAAATTAATGTTTAAAAATGTTTTACATATATTGTGTTGTTTGAGTTGTTGATGTTGATTTGGGTTTCCGATCGATTAGTCTGATCAACGCTATCGATAGGATTTTCAAAACACTTGAACAGAGCAAACTGACACAATATTGTTTTCAAATTTGGTAAACAAATAGTTTTATGATTACATTATATAAGTATAAATTTTATGAAATTAAAATGTTAATGAACCTGTTGTCCGAAATGTGAAAAATTTAATTTTCATTTATTATTTTATAAATCATTGACTATTTCATAACATAAATAAATGAATTTTTAAAAAAAAATCTGGTTATAATTTGATTTGAAGTTTGTAATGAATTCAAATCAAGAATTCAGGAAATTAATTTCCGGTGATTTCGAACTATGGTTTTAAAAGTTTAAAGTGTGTATTATTTAAAATATTTTCGAATAGAAATGGTTTGCAAAGAATTTAAAATGATTAAATTTGAGCTCTTCTCTTTTGTCGCTTGAAAAATAATTTCGGTGATGACGGCCGCATCATCGACATTCATTTTCGAGTTTCGAAGTGGAGAGACTATTCTGTAGCTTTGCTACGATTTGTTTTGAAAAAAAAATTGATTTGAATTTCTAAACATGACTTGATTTATAATATATATTGAAGATTTTAAATTTGATTTGATGTATTATGAATATATTTATTTATTTTACCTCAAGTTGTTTGAAGCTAATCGGAAATTAATTCTTAAAATTTGTTAAAGGATGATTTTCAATTAAATAAAGCCAAATTCTTTTATATAAATACTTAACTTGAAATAACTGAATTGTAAAATTTTATTTGGATAATACAAAATTGCATTATATATAACTTACCTAAATAAAAAAAAGGGGTTAATTATGTAATTGAATATTATACAGTAGAAAATGATATCAGAGGAATTTTTAATAAATTGAGTAGTTATAATAAATGTGAATATACTTAATATATATGTGATATGATATATTAAGTAGAATAAATTTAATAATAATTTGGAATAAAGAAGAATTAAATTTGTCAAAGAAGGTTTGATTATAATAAATGAGTTCAAATTTACGATCTTTGAAGTTGTTAATTTAAGAAAATTGGATAATACATAATATAAATTGTCTTTATAAATAAAATGTAAGTGCGCATCATAAATATTGTTCACTAAATTTTAATTATAAATGTTTGTGAGATAAATAGAATAATAAGTTAAATAAATCATAGGTATGATTAATAGAAGAAAATTTTGTTTTGAAAGTAAATAAATTGAATTAAATCAACTTAAGAGAATATCTTGAAAGTTAATTTAAATTGAATTTCATTTGAAAGGAATCTTTTGTACCTAACATTAATATATGTGAAGTCAAATCAATTTTATGGAAGTCTTGAATTTAAAGTCAAATTGTTAAAAATAAATTAATTTGAATTGAAATTTCTATGGTTTAAATCAATTGTTTATTTTGTAACTCAAGTCTACTTCTTCTAGTTGTTTCTATTCTCCTACCTCCTTCCTTTTCGCGGACGAAAAGTTTTGAGTGGGGGAGAATGTAACAACCCTGAAATTCAGACCCAGTTTAAAATTTTTAAAATTGATTATTTAGTATAGAATTTCGTATTTTCACAAACAAATTCCGATGCTATTCAAACTTCATATTTGAAATGCGTCTAATTAAACATAGCAACTGGTAAATTTTCGTCCGGAAATATGAAAGTTTATTTCGCGCGTAAACTTACTTCAAATTTAAATCAGTTGTAATCGATGGAAATAAACCATTTTCGAAACCAAAATATTTTTACATAGAAAAATTCTAAACCATCTTTTGAGCAAGTTGTCAGTTTGTCGTTTTTCCAAATTCGGACATCTTTGGCTCCGTCGTTCTAATTTTTCGGTGAATTTTATGCATTTTCCGTAGTAGAAAATTTCGAATTTTTATAATTCGATCGTATCACCAATATCTTCATACCGTTGTGACCGCCTCGTCGCGCTGATCAAAACGGTATATTTATTTGTGTCAATCGGAGTTCGGCGTTGCAAATTATAATTATTAACGGAGTACAAACTGGTCCGTTACGCAGCACAATAACGGAACCCATTCTCTCCAACGTTCAGAAATTTTAACAGTCCTTTGACTATTCAGCTGCATAGGGAACCCAATAGCCAGTTCAGTTACCAAGAAAATAAATTTGTGGCTCTTGGTTGCCTGCATTATTCACTTTATACCGGGTTCGGCTTCATTCTTCTTTCCTTGCAAATCTAAAACTCCTCTGGTTCGTGCTTTTCCCCCTCTCTCATCTTTCTTTTATTATATATATTTTTCCTCTACAGCATTAACACAAAAACCCTTCTCCATACATGCAACACTGCACATCAGACCCGCCAGCTTCGCCCAGACTCCGCCAGCCTTGCCCAGACCCGCCAGCCTTGCCCAGACCCGCCAGCTTCGCCCAGACTCCGCCAGCCTTGCCCAGACCCGCCAGCCTTGCCCAGACCCGCCAGCTTCGCCCAGACTCCGCCAGCCTTGCCCAGACCCGTCAGCCTTCGCCCAGACCCGTCAGCTTCGCCCAGACTCCGCCAGCCTTGCCCAGACCCGTCAGCCTTCGCCCAGATCCGTCAGCCTTCGCCCAGACCCCGCCAACTTCGCCCAGACTCCGCCAGCCTTGCCCAGACCCGCCAGCTTCGCCCAGATTCGTCAGCCTTCGCCCAGACCCCGCCAGCTTCGCCCAGACTCCGCCAGCCTTGCCCAGACCCGCCAGCCTCGCCCAGACCCCGCCAGCCTTAGCCCAGACCCGCCGCAACCTTCGCCAAAGCCTTCCCGCTGCCTAGCACAGCCGTGCTTCCGAAGACTTCGACCCCTTCCCTAGCTTCTTCTCATTATCGGCCTCAAGCAGCTGCCGCCTTGTCCACCAGAGCGAAGCCTCGCCCAAACATCAGTAGCAAGCAACCACCGCGACACGCATGCAATTTTGGTGCTCCAGCATGTTCCTCTTTCCAAACTTGTATTCGTGAGTTCATTTTGTGTAAGTATATTGTACATGTATATATTATTTATTTTACCGCATATACGTGTATTCAATATACTGTTTACTTTAGTTTATTTTACTATGTATATAAGTTACATAAGTCTTAATATACCTATTAGTTTGTTATGTTTTAATGAAAAGGATTTATTATAGTTTATTTTATATATATGGGGCTGTTCATTGCATACACCTATAGTATGTTACAGTAGGTGTGTGTTGTATTTTAAATAATAATGTAAGTTAGATATATAGAAATGTTGTATTGAGCCGTTAGTATGTAATGGTTTTAAGATAGATATGCCTGCATAATTTATACATACTAAGTTGGTTTACATATATTTTCTTTTAAAAGTTGGTTAAAATGTAGTGGTATATATATTTCCGTGATCTATTTTGGATCCATTGCTTTATATATATGTTTGTATACATTACCGATCAACGTTTGCATATATTTTGTATGAATATAAGCTTATAGGTCTGCAACTTTATTTTTGAGAGTTGGTTGTTTGAAAATTTTCATTTATACATATGTCAGTCTTTGTTTTATAAATTATCGATTATTTAGATATTTGGGTAGTTTTAAAAGTTGCAATTACTGTTATTGATATGTATATGTATTAATATGTTCAAACATGTACATTACTATTGTATTGTATGCATATATATATGCGGGTTGAAATATAAGTTTATATTTGTTTATTTTTATTTTTCTGAACAGCAGTTAGACTTCATGTTCACGACATCGTATCTCACTCATGTTTTATCGGAATGGGTTGATTCTATTTTTAAAAAGGAGTTTAAGTTACGTAGTTTATGCATGTCAAATTCCAGCAAAATCCAACATCGTTTGATTTGTGGTCGAGGATCTGGAAGTTAGACCCAGGCAGATATTCTTTTGTACTTAGAATTTATTTTACACTGCTGCAAACACGACTTGAGTTCATGTTTGACGCATCGTATCTCCTCCGTCTTATGTCGGAATCAAGTGATTCTTTGCAGTTTTGAAATACAAGTTTTGATTTTTATTCATACCAAATTTCAGACCATTTCGATCTCGGTAGCACATAGAATTATATTGTTAAACTTTGACGTAGGGCATGTTTTGTAATTGTTGCTATGTTGAATGTTTTGATTGATTTCGGCAATTCCTATTTAACAGTTTTGCTCGTCGATTCGTGCCAATCTTACTTTGCTCTGAGAATCATGCTTGGATTTGTAACTCCATTTCAGTGTCAGTATCAGTGTGCGTATCCGTGCCATCTTCTATTTTCTCTAGCCTCGAAAGGTGAGTAATCACTCACGATTAATATTCTTTTATTTATTAAATTTGATTTCAATTGAAACGAAAATTGAAATATGTTTTTGTTAGTTGTTTATTCTGTTATGTCTGCTATTACCTGTATCTGTATACCTATGACATCTGACACCATTATCTGTTAATTATTTATTGGATAATAATACAGTTTGGTTGATAAATTGATTGATTGATTGTTGTTTGAATTGGATGTTAGTTAGTATTGTTAAGTGATAATTAATTTGCAAGTTAAATTTAATGTAGAATAGTTAACAAATTGAAACGGATTATATATGACAAAAATTGATTAGTTAAATTTGACCCTTTAGTTGTCGTAGAATTTGATAAATTGTACTTTGAACTTTGAACGTAGTTTGTATTAATTGTTGAAGTATTAAACTGAAATTGAACGACAAGTGAAAACCGGAATATAAAAATCTTTAATCTACATGAAATGATAGTGTAGATTCTAGGAATAATTATATTAATTCGCACAAATAACAATGCGAATTAATACGATTATTTTGGGATTATTTAAAATTGATTATTTGAATTGTTTTGTTGTTGTTATTGCTTGTTTATTTACTTTGACACCATCCCTGTTATCACACTGCAAGTTCCCTTTATTTTGCTTGATTTTAAATTGAAATGGAATCGGGTTGAAATGATACATACCCAAATGAACTTGACTTAGGATAGAAAATTTAATAAAACCCGATTGGTCAATAATTTGATTTAAAATAAAATAAGATTTTATTTGAATAATAAGGTTTTGAAATAAAATTGGAACGTAAATTTTGATAAAAGGAAATGTTAATATTGAAATCTGAAACAAGATATTAATGTAGTAACTGATGAAAGGACGTTGTTTTGAAATGATTTAATAATTAAGGTTGAATTTATAATTAAATTTAAAATTATTAAGTTTTGAAATTATTAATAATTAAGATTGAAATTATTCAATAATTGAATAAGATTGAATTATTTGATAATTGAATAAAAATTGAATTATTTGATAAGAGAAATTGAACTTTTGAATAAGTGAATTGCAACTTCGTAAATAAGTGAAATTGAGTTTCTTTGTTAATTAAGTTTTGGGAATTATTTAAGTAAGTGAATAAATGAAATTGAATTTCTTTGACAAGAAATAAAATGCGTTTTATTGAAATAAATGTAAGACTTGTAATTTAAGAAATTTGATTTGACGAATTTAATCTAATTAAATTTGAAGTTTTGATATAATGAAGTTGAACTTAAGTAATTGATTTAATGACTTGGAAATTTAAAAGAATTGTTTTGGATGTTAAATTAACTTAATGAATATTGAATAAAATCGATAAATAAATTTAAATTGATTTTGAATGTTAAATTAAACTAATTTAAATAATTTCGGAATAAAACTTATGTACGAACTTGAATCAATATTTGTTTTGTGAAATAAAATTAAAATTGAATTGTAAGATTTTGAAATGATAATTTGGAAATTTTGAAATGTAAATGGTGGAAATTGATTTAGAAAGACAAATGAAATGATGGTTTTCGAATTGAAATTGAAATTGAAATTGATTGTTTTGAAATATATTAAACGACCAATCGGTGTAATAATACGTAGTTATTAAAGAGACCGGGATCGGATATGGACATACTCTCTGTCGATACCGAAAACCACTTTAATAACTATTATACGCGGAGTGTTGATCCAGAATGAAGTGGATGGTTTGGTGAACGCGTTGACTGAAGAAAGAGAACGATATTGGATAACCCCTGACATGACTAAAACAGGAGCCGCGCCGGGCCATTGAGGTTCGCCACCTCTAGCGGACACACTTCTTCGATACCATATCTATTACTTTTGTGATTCGATTTGGGTGCACCCCTCGATTTGGGAGTGTTGTTTCGCGGTGTTGAGGTAGCTGCTGGCTATGCTCAACATCAGTCCGGATCACGCAACTACTAGTATCCTAGTTGGTATCGCCTCATGTACCTTGTCATACTGATTATCCTATTCGCGACCACTACTTTTTGATTTGTACCTTGAGTATATGGATTGCCCTCTGGTGACTTCCGGTTTTGGGGAAACTACGGTCTTGTATATGCTTTTGGGAATATAAAATGTGTTAAGGGGGATTATGGTAACGCCTTAACGCTATTTTGATATTTTATATTACTGATAGACATTATCTACTTAGCGTACAGTACTACCTAATAGATAGTTTAGCGGATCCTTAGAGGATGGTTATTCCAAACATCCTTTGAGTTACCTGTATTTTGATTGCTATTTCACTTGAGTTAGATTTATTGATATAAGAATATTAATCCTGACTCGAGTGTTTTGTGTTTTGCTTTACGCTCGGGTCAGACTGAGTGGTTCAGCTTTGAGACTCACCTTTGGAGTTGGAGCTTTGCTTGAAGATCCAGCCATCTATTCTGTTTTCAGTATTCGATGATTCTAGTGATGTATTCTGATTTATATCTGATGTATCATATTACTCATTTGTTGTAAACTCTGATGTATCTTATATATTTACATAGTAGCTTCATGAACTACTATCTCTTTTATTTCCGCTGCATATTATTACTCTGTGTCTGTGATGCTGTGACTATTTATTTACTGTATATCTCAGTTTTGCCAAATTTAAATTAACAATTCGATATTTTGAATTATTCAAGTCCGACATGTGCGGATGCGAATAGTCCAAAATAGCGGGTCGTTACAAATTTTTCTTGCAAATAATGAAAGGAAGAAATTGAAATCCTAGCACTATTTTTACTTAGTTGATTTGATTTGTTATTGAAAAGAAATGAAAATACCACTTTGACAAACTTTGATATTCAACTAAGGATCCATTTCATAGTTACACTTTGTTATTAACCAAAACAACGAGTCAAACTATAGTATATTTGATATGATAACTTGATTTTTGTTGGAAATTTTGACGAGTAAATGACATAAATTTTCAAGATAATAACCAAAACCTATATTTAACTTATTCTTGTCAATTTAAAAATAAATCCTTCATTTGTAAATATTTTCAAAATTTTGCATTCATCTCTTTGAAAATATATCTTGCATTTTGTAAATATTTTCATCCTGCTTTTGGATTTTGTGGGTAGTATCCGCTGAAAACCCTCACGAGACAACACTCGTCCTACTGGGGACACCCAGAGGTTTAACGGCTTGTTGCATAGCTCAATGCAATCGTGCTTCCTACGAAAACTGATTTATCTAAGTTTTAGTGTATTCGAGGACGAATAAAAAGATAAGTGTGGGTGTATTAGAAAACCGTCGAACGAATTTTGAAATAAAAATAACCGCAAGCGCACGGTGTACGAATGTAGCACACGGCGAATACGGGTCGATCCGCAGGGAATTGATGATTTTAAAATTCTATTCAATCAAATTAACCAAAGTTGAAAGTGTGATTAGATAAAAATGTAAGAAACTAACAAAAACTAGCAAAAGAAAATGATAAAAATATGAGAGTCAAAAGAGCAATTTAGTGATAAATCCACTCTCTAGATCATATAAATTAAAAAAATGAAGTTATGATCTCTCTTTTCTTTTCATTAGTGTAATTAGTTGATGTGTTTATCATAAGTATGATATATTTGTGCTATTAATTAGCCCAATATAAACCATCAAACTATAACACAACCACCAATACACTTTTAAATCTCATAAAATATGACAACAAAGTTGAAAGCAAAATCTATTTTAAGCATGGCCTATTAACTATGAATTAGAAATATAAGCCATCAAATTTTAATTTCAACAATCACTTCTTTGCCATAATCATATGTAGATGAAGAGGCAATTTGTGTTTTGTTTGTTTAAGTATAGTCTATTTGTTATGAACAGCATAGACTATCAAATTCAAAGCTAAACAACATCATTAAACCACTTCAATCATTCTCATTAAGCACAAAAAGAGAGCATAAATATCAAATTAGGTTAAAGCTACATGATTAGAGAGCTTCATTACCCCTCAATTGAAGGGGTTTAGCCTCTCATATTTATCATCATATGAACAAATGTAGCAAACAACATTGAATAAAAAGAAGAGGAAAAAGAGAGAAAAATGAAAGGAAAAATTATTCTACTTGCATAAAAGAGAAGAGATCTACACTACAACATGAAAGTAAATAAGCATGAAAAGAAAAAGAACATATATTGAAGTTGCATAAAAAAAGAATTACATAAGAGAAGACATGGCTAAGTAGCCATGGAAAGAAAGAGAGATTTGATTTATTTTCTAAAACTAACAAACTAACTAAGAGGAAGATGGCTACATGAAACATAAGGGGTATATATACAAGTTTTAAAACCCTAATTCACTTTTTGGGGAATGCCCAAAATGCCCCTTAGGAAATGTGGAGGCCAAGTAATCATTAACATGTCTTAATCCCCCATTAAGTGTACATGAAGCCATTAAGTCCAAAAGCATGTGCATTAGCCTTTAATTTGTACATTAAGGTAGGTGGGTAGGTGGGGTCCTCCATGATCTTCACTTTTAATTATTTCCATCTACATTCCTTTATATCCATTTTGTGCATGCATGTTTCTTCATGAACCCACTAATATGAGAAGCTAAATTCCTACAAAATATTATAGAAATTTCCAATTAAATTCTTTCAAATTAATATACGCGCACAAATGGCCATTTTGCCCTTATATGAAGATGAATATGTGAAAATTTGGAATTAATATGAACTTTGGTTAAAACAAGTTAAAATACGCGATATGATCATTTATTTAATTTAAATAGAATAAATATGGTGGAAAAATATGCACATTTACGTGCACATCACTTACCCATCGCAAGACCAAGCGATCTTCGACATCACTCAGCAAGCAAACACTAAGCCATTCAAAAACTCTATACTCAAATCCTACAAAAGAAGTGCTTCGAACAAAAGTTAGCAGTGTGGATGGAAGTGGACCATTTCTAACTAACTGCAAATGTTTGAACAAACAAACAACAAGTTAAATAGCCTGTGTCTACCACCACCAACTCGCTTAACAATGAAGTATATTTCTTTGGATAAGAGAAATTATTGCAACTAAAAAGTGATGACACTTGCAAAAGACAACGGGGATCGCCAACATGAATGGATGACAAAGAGACATGGGCGAGCAAGCATCAATCAGCAAGAGACCTCTTCGGAGGCACAAGCCCTCTTCGGAGGCTCAACTCTTCGGAGGATAAACACCTCGAGCGGGCCTAGCCAGAAAAAGAGAGATCTTTCTGGATACAAAGTTGCGGAATGATCGAACGATCCACGCCCGTGAATCCGTCCAACCGAGAGAAAGAAACTCCAAACTTCCAGGCAAAAGCCGTACTCAGAGGCACACGTTTCACCGAGATTGAAATAAAACTTCCAAGTGTTGAAACGTGAAAAGCCCTCTATGGAGGCCCATTTCACCACAGTTGAAATGCTAAAAGACCTCGAGCGGGCCAAACCAGAAAAAGAGAGATCTTTCTCGATACAAAGTTGCGGACTGATCGGTCGATACACTCCTGTGAATCCGTCCAATCGAGAGAAAGAAATTCCAAACTTCCAGGCAGTAACCCAACTCAGAGGCACACATTTCACCGTGATCGGTCGATACACTCCCGTGAAATGAAATGTGAATAGCCCTCTTCGGAGGCCCGGTTCCCAGCGAACAGGAAAAAATAAAAGCCTCTCCCAAGGGGCAGAAACAAAAAAGACCTCTTCCCAGAGGCACAACCAAACAAAAATACCTCTTCCTAGAGGCAGAAGAAAAAAAGACCTCTTCCCAGAGGCAAAAAAAAAAACTCCTCCTAGAGGCACGGTCGAACAGAAAGGCCTCTTCGGAGGCACACGTTTCACCGAGATTGAAATAAAGCTTCCAAGTGTTGAAACGTGGAAAGCCCTCCTCGGAGGCACAACTCTTTGGAGGCACACGTTTCATCGAGATTGAAATAAAACTTCCAAGTGTTGAAACGTGAAACAACCCTCCTCAGAGGTACAACTTTCCAAAGAAGCATTTCGTCAGAAATGCAAAGCAAAGATCAAAGCCCTCCACCGAGGCGCAATATAAAAGAACAAAAAGAAGGAAGCCCTCTTCAAAGGCACACTTTAGCTTTCAAAGGAAGATTTGTTCTTCTATTCATGGAAATATTCTTCCTCAAAAAGAAGTTAAAGTTTCCTTCAGAGGCCCGCTTTACCACATAAAAGAATTCACTTGGCAAAAATGTGTGAAGGCACAAAAGAAAAAGTGATATCTTCGAAGGATGAAGCGTAAAAACTCATATGGAGGGAGCTGTACTCTATTTTTAACGAAATAATATTCCTCCAAGTATGGAATAATTATTCTCTAGAAAATAAGAGTACAAGTCCCCTCAAAGTATAAAATATTGCAACGAGCTTATGGTATAGGGGCAACGTGGTATAATTACATTCTTAAAAATTACGCTCAAACAACATACCACAAGCTCACTGAAATATCATATAAAGAAGCTTGTACAAAAATGAATAGTAAATGCATTCTCAAATACAGACAGAAGTTTGTACAAACAAAAAGAATCATTTTATTCAATACTGTCAAAATTTTGTACAGGTACAGGTTTCAAAATAAAAAAGAAAAGGAAAAGCGGAGGCCGGTACCCGCACAATCTCCGGCTAGTACATGCAAAGAGCAAAAAATAAAGATAAATCGAAGCAGGTCCCCTTCTTTCTTCTTGCCACCACCCTTAGAGCCTTCACCCGACCTAATAGGCAGCTTTTCAGGACGGCTTGGGGGAGTCGGGGATGAAGGAGAAAGGGTCACTGCCGGATCAACTTTCGTTTCCTCTTCAGAAACAAGAATACCTTTCCTTCTCTTCTTGGAAGTGGCATGCTTCCTCCTTCTCCTTGAAGAAGACTCACTTCCCGGAGTAACAAGAGTAGATAATTTTATGTTATCAGAAGTTGTTCGCTCCGGAGACTCATTGCCTTCTCCAAGCCCTTCTCCCCCATGTTCTTGAGAAGCGATAGGATCATCTAAGCCATGAAGAGCTTCTATTTGCTCCTCTTTTGACCAGGGTTGAGAGGCGGATATAGGAGTGACCTGAAGAACCGAAGGAGGAATAATTGGAGGAAGGGAAGTTTGAACAATGCTCGATGCTTTCTCTACAGAAGAAAAGAAGTTAAAGTCAGTAAAGAGAGGAGATAAAGGCTTATTGAGGTTCAGGAAATAGTCGAGAAGCTCATCAAACTCATAAGAGGAAAATGAGCAGTCTACTTGGGCAAGATTAGCAGTAGAGTTACCTGGAAAAGTCGGCTTCCTGATATCAACCTCATAAGCCTATGCTTCGGCGCTCTCTTCACCTTTATCTCCACCCTGTGTACTTGTAATCTCAGTTGTAACTTTGACCGGGGATGGAGAATTAGAACTGGAGCCGACGATGTCGATTTCGGCAGAAGGAGAAGGCTGGACTGGAATAGTCGAAGTAGTTTTTCCTAAACGTTCCCCTTCAGCCATCTCGGCTCTTAATTTTGCAAGTTGTTCTATTCTCTTGGCGAGACCAGCGCGAGTTTCGTCATCCAAATAATGCTCCTCAAGAGCTGATTCGGCATAGCCAGCACCTTTACCGCCAAGCATGTCAAGTGCGGCCTCCCACACTTCAGCCAGAGTAATTTCATACTTGGGGCCTAGAAAGGCGAGACTACCGTGCCCCAAGACGCTGTGCAAGTAGAAATCAAATAGTGTCGAGCTGATGTTGGTCTTCGTTGCCTTATGAGATTCTTCAGCTGTAATTTTACCGGCAACGGCCTCATCACGCTCTCTTTCAGCTTTGGAGAGTTGAAGCTTTAGCATTTAAATTTCCGCCTCTTGAGAGTTGACTTTCTCCTGTTACTCTGTTACCTCAGCATGATACCTTCCCGCTGTTTTCTGCTCAGCTTCAAGTTGTGCCTCGGCATGTCGCTGAGCGGCGTGAGCATCGCGAACTTGCTTTTGAAGTACTTCTTCTTTTTGAGTATATGTGGTAGAATAAGTACCAAGTTCTTGTTTAAGTTCCCAAACTTTCGCTTCAAGCTCTTCATTGCAAGTAGTAATGCTCCTCATTTCGGTATCATGCTGCTCAACAACCTTATGCTATTCGGCCTTATCATTCTCCATAGTAAGCATTGCCTCTATATTCGCACGGTTGACCCTTTGAAGTTCGTCAACAAGCTTTTGCCAGATCGACATCCTTTCAATATCAAGCCTGATGGCATCGAGATTTCGCAGCATGGCAGGCTTGTCAATAGGGACCAAGTCAAGGTCGAACCGCACTCCCTTAGGGTATCGGTGCGGGAACCGGCTTTGCAGAGTAGCCGGGCCTGATCCAACCTGGAATTTAGGCCTGCTGATTATTGTCTGAATGTATGTCTTCCCGAGAGCAGGGGAGCCAGAAGGAATGTCAAGTGAGACGGGGGCAGTGACCTTTTCAGGAGTTGTAGAAGCATACTTTTCACCGTGCCGGGCACGCTTTCTTGGGTCCTCAACTATGTGGCTTTTACCCCGATCATCATGCGACTTTCTCTTGTGAGAATCGTCACCTCTCTGGGAAGAATCGTGGCTCTCCTCCTTTTCTTCCTCTCATAACGCTCTTCTTGAGCCCTCCTCTCCTGAGTCTTTCGGGCGGCTCTCTCCTCATCGGTTTCTCTGTAAACGGGAAGGTAGCGCCTATAATCATATTGACTACGCCTCCCATAGCGCTGAAAGTCATCATGGTAAGAGCCGCTGCGTCCCATCGTAGAATATGAAATAAAAAAGAAGAAGAAAGATACAAATCTTAAAGGTCTTCAAAGAAAAGAAGTGTAACTGTAGAATCTTCAAAGTACAAAGAATTAGGTGCATGAAAGTGCGAAGAGATCCTAAGTGTGTGTAATGTGCAAACTACGTGCATCAAACTACGAACTACTCTTTGATTGCGGAATAGTTGTGGGGGTAGTAGTTAACGTCAACTCTTGGGCTGACGGAGCTTGTTGCAAAGAAGAAGTCGCTTCCACTACTGAAGAAGAAACTCTGGCAGTGACAGGATCGTCTTTAAAGATCTCCTGTGAGGTGGCAAAGTGGTCGCTCAACCCTTCGAAAGTATCGTCCCCGCTCTGCCTAAAGGGCTTGTTTTCCTGGCTTCTTCGCCAGACTTCTGTGAACGTTGGGGAGATCCCTGAGGCTCTTCTTCCTCAATAACTGCGGCAAGTGTGAGTTTGCCAGATGACCCCGCAGCATCGACAGTAGTAGAGCATTTCACTAGAGAAGTTTCGAAAGCGGTATCTTTTGGTACGGGCGCATCAGAAGAAACCGGGGCATCTGATGCTCTAGCCGGGGAGTCTGGGATCTCATGAGGATGTGTAGAGCGAGAGATGTGTAAAAGCCCGTACTGATGTAAAAGTTCATCCCTCAAAAAAAATTTATACTTCTCTCTTCCGCGGCCATGGCACTCGGTGTTTCAAAAACTTGCTTATGGATTGGGTCTTTAGAAGGGAGAGGTAGTGCTGAAAAGAGCAAAGAATGAGATTAGCAATTGATAATTCGGATCTCGGAAAAGTTTGGAAATGGACAAAATAGAAACAGGTAATCTTACTTCCTACTCTCCAGATGGCATAAAACTCTGGAGGGCGGCGAGCGAAGAAAAACTGGTTCAAAAATCCATGAACGCTTTCTGTAAGATCAGAAATAAGCTTGCGATTTCTTGCACTTCTCACGATAATGAGGGAACGATGGTCTTTACTCTTTGCAAACGAGCATAAGTAGCGAATTTCTTCAAAACTCGGCAAGCGATCAAGAGTTCTCTTAAACAAAACACACAACCCCATCAAAATGGCGTAGCCATTAGGATGAAGTTGGAATGGAGAGATTGTCAACCGAAGGAGAAGGGTTCAGAGGAAGTCGTTGAAAGGAGGAATCGCCCCGCTTAAGCACATTTGACGATTGACTGCAACAAAACCATGAGGAGGACTGTCGGCAGTATCATTTGGCCCGGGAAGTATGGCATCATTTTCAGCAAAACCAAATTGAGTACGCAGCTGAATAAACGCTCTCTGGGTTAGGATAGTCGGAGTTCTCTCTGGAGGATTCTCTATGGGAATAGCTATAGGGAAGGTCTCTTCAGCTTGAGCTACCACTTCTTCTTCTTGGTGGGAAGTCATTCTACACAAACAACTGGATATTCAAACATGAAGGTGCACGTTTGCTAAAGTGTGTGGAGTGTTGTGTAAAATCAATCAAGCAATGAGCAAATGTAACTGGAGTAAAAACTAGCAAGTATTTGTCGGTTACAAAGTCCAGGGTACGTTGTTTTAATATGCAAGTGTAATGTTGATGCAAACAAATCAGTTTAAGTTAGCAATGCTTTGCATTAATGCTTCACTTTAGTTAATTGGTTCATAACATTTCATACAGTGTATTTAAGTTGATTACTTTATGTCGACTAATCTGTCATTTATTGTGGGCAGTCAATGGCAGTATATTTGCCTTGGTTTTTGTGATTGTTGTTTTCAGCAGGTTGTTAGCCTATGAGACAATGTGGTCTGTGAAATAAAGCAACAAAGTTAAAACAATCCAGAATTTAAGCAGTTCAGTACAATAGATCAAGTTAAGAATTCAAATTGGAACTATGCTTTTAAGTGAGAATTCGAGTTGGGCATCCAAGTGTTAACTCGGCTGCAACCCAAGGAATCTCTCGCGAGTTAAGATTAGGTTTCTGGTTCCTTAAAGCGGCCGTTCTTTAGGTCGTGAAGAATAGTAAGGAAGAAGGCTCTGGTTCAAAAATTGGAGTGAAATTATCCAGGGGTTAACTCGGCCACAGTTTAAGGAATAACTCGGCCACGGTTTAAGGGATAACTCGGCCACGTTTTAAGGGTTAACTCGGCCACGGTTTAGGGTTTAGCTCGTCCACGGTTTAGGGTTTAGCTCGGCCACGGTTCAAGGTTAAATCGGTTGAAGATTAGATCGGCAGATTCCCCCCAAGGGTTAATTCGGTTATGATTTAAGGGTAAGGGCGGCCAAAGGTTAGGTCACCCAAAATTACTAGGTCGCATCCAGGTCAGTATCTCATTCCCCTCAACCTATTAACCCGCTAACCGCTCCATCCACAAAAAACCCTCACTCCATTCACGCTATCTCATTCATGATATCGGATCATCCATTAAGTCAGTTCAAAATCACCCAAATTCAATGCTTAGCTATCCTAACGCAAATCAAAATCAACTAGCCAGAAGCAGTACACCATCTCCATCATCTCGCCGATCATTTAGAGCCAAAACAAAGCAAACTCGAGCTCACAAACTGCTGGCACGGTGAGGTTCGTAGTAAAGCAGCGCGTAAGAGTTGGGTTCGGTTTGAATAGAATTCGTGAATCGATGACAATAAGGGATCAAGAGAAGAGCAGGTTTTACTTACGTGACGAGCAACAAAAATTATCGGTGATTGTTTGGAATGGAATCGCCTTTTGGAGCTTGAGAAAGTCTTTAGTGGCAGAAGCAAGAGAGTAAGTAATGAGAAGAAAGGAGAGAATATGCGACTTATAGTAGAGAGACCTGAAGCGGCGCGTGTGACCAAACTGTTTGGTCGTACACGACCTACCGACCTAAAGAGTGGACGAGTTAGAGGATATCAAAGCACACGACCTAACCAGTAGGCGTATACTTCGAGGGGCAATTGTTAACTCCGCCTCGGTTTTGACTCAGCGACTTGAAACGATACCGACCTAAGACTCAAAGAGATGCCAACCTAAGGCTTAACAGGGGTGCCGACCTAAGGCCTAAGGGGTATGCCGACCTAACACTTCAACAAGTATGCCGACCTAATACTTTAAAAAGGCTACCGACTCAACATAAATACCGACCTAACAGTCTAGGGAGATTGCCGACTTAACTGGTTGCCGACCTAACTGCCTTAACAGGAATGCTGACCAAAGGCCGAAAAGGGATACGGACTTAAGAGAGGTGCCGACCCAATGCTCTAACATGTGTACCAACTTAAGACTTAAAGAACGCCGACCCAAGATAGCTACCGACCTAAGTTGCGGCCGACCTATGACCAATGTTAAGTCGGTCACGACCTAAGAAAAGGAAGGTAAGTTCAATGCAGCTACTTGGCACAGTGGCCTCTTAACTCGTACACGAGCCAGGACTTACCAGTTGGACTGTGACTTGCGACTTACCAAGTTAACTTGTCCACGACCTAAAGCCACTGAATATAAGGCCGATGGCATATTACTGAGAAGACGTGGTGTTGACTCGGAGGCGATCTAGGACTTGTGCAAGGGAACCTTTGTGAAACCATGGAGGGGCCAGATGAGTCGGCCACGACTTACCTTAGACCGGCCATAGATTACCTTAGACCGGTCACGGCTTACGACCTAAGGAGCGAGATTTTCCTATAAATACCAACCTACCTCAAACATGAAAGGGACTTTTTGGACAATCTCTTTAAGCACCGATCTCCGCTGAATTCTCGACTCACTCGACACTTCAAGTACGAAAGGCATTTCAACTAACTTTCGGAGAAAATCTAATGCAATCTACATGGATTCAAAGAATTCTTCTGCATCAAAGTTCTAGTTGTTTGTCTCGTCAGAATTGTAATTGAAGATTGTTGTAAAGTTGTAATCGATTCAGTAATAAAGAGATTTAAAGTGGACGTAGACTTACTCTAAGCCGAACCACTATAAAAACTGTTGTTTTTTCTGCTTTCTCTGTGATTTCTCTACTTTTTTTTTAGTTCCCGTGTTCACGGGTGGTGCTTTCGCTCAACTTCAATCTACACCGGTGTGTTAGCGTCAGATTTTTACGTTAACAAAGAGGAAAAGGGGTTGGGACTGAGTTAGTAAGTGATTAATGGGTTCAGCCCAAACCAAAGCCCTAAGTTAAAAAGTAGCAAAATTCCACTAACTCCAAACATATCAAAGCTTATACTAAAAAAGATCACAAACGGCATTTTGAACTCAATGGAAGTGGTCCCGTGTCCTAATTCAACCGTATGCAAAAAGTAGCTTTTCAGACAAAATTTCGAGTATCGACAAAATATTTAAATATAAAATCGATAAATATGCGGGTTGTTACATGTACTCTAGAGTTACTTATAATTAGGTGTCGTTTCTACATCCATCCCAAAAGAGTTTCTTAGCAGCATCCAATATATAATAGATTTTCTTTGCTTCAATATTTGGTTCTTCTTCGATATTTAGATAGTCGTCGTTAACTTCAATCGTATGGAACATCGATCGTGCTGCATCTTCAATCATGTTGCCTATGGGATTTTCCATGACAGTGTCATTACTCACATTGTCCTCTGACTGTAGAGGATTAGGTACTGCAAGTTTTCCACGATGATCCTACACTTTATAATCTCGACATGAAACTGTATTGGCATAAATGAACCGTAACCATAATCGGTACCAAACACTTCAACAGTTTGCACCTAGTACACGGACAACGAATTTCTTTGTTTTTTCCGTTACTACTTAAAGAAAATTCAATAAATACATTTACAACATTATAAAAATGATCCTTTATTGAACCTCTCATCCCCTTAGCGGTCGATACATCCATCTCCGATCAATAAAGTAGGTGCTCATTTTCCTTATTTAAGAAAATATGATAGAAAATCAAAGTAGTATAGATCATTTTATAGTTTGACATCTTATTTTTCAATTCATTTATAAATTTTAATGTTTTATTAATTATATAATATATTATTATTATTTTTTCAACTCATTTGTACATTTTAATGTTCTTTTAACCATAATTTATTGATTAACTGTTATTTGTGCATTTTACGGATTGATAAAAATTATTAATATAATATTAAAAAAATTTGTTTACTATTTTTTATTTTAATAATTGGTCATCCTACTTCCTATTACAAGCACAATAGCAGTTACATTTCGTAAATCATTTCATTTTAAATGATTCGATAAAATTTCGGCAGCACTTCCACTTTGTTCCCTGTATCATACACAAATGCGTGTGCAAGAGAAACAAAAATGAAGTGTTGTCGAAATTTTGCATACCGTTTGAAGTGAAATGATTTACAAAATGCAATTATTTTACTGTGTTTATAATTTGTCCAATATAAAGAAAAATACTACAAATATTGTATCAGATGAATACGGATGTCCATTCTGTGACAAAAATGAACATCTAAATAACAATCATATACATTACTTGTTAGACAAGGCCAAGAAGTCTTAAAAGGATTTAAAAAAATAAAGCACATTGTTCACCCATTTGTTTATATATTATTGTTACTATACATCATTATTTTTTATTAATTATATAATGTATTAGTATTTATACAATAATTTAATTATATTTTATGGATTATTAATTATATAATATATTATTATTTTTAACTTTTTTATAAAATCATATGGTTTCAAATTTAACAAATTATGAATATAATATTATATTTAAAAAATAACCACATTATACAAGAATTTACCGTGTGTCACATTTTAGGTTTTATATATAATTAAGGTTTTAAAGTAATAAACGATTATGTAAACAAATTATTACTTTCAACATTTTATGAAACAATTACCGTAAATTATGCGCACATACACTAATTAACCCAAGTCAGCCGTAAACATTAAATTGTGCGCATCCACGCTAATTAACACATATACACATAAACTAAATATACTTTAATTTTTGGATTTAACACTAACAAATGTAATTAGCATTTAAAATGGTATTATAAACAATCAATGAGATATTATAAAAAAAGACAATTAGGAATTAACCCTAACTTAGTGAATTAAACTTAATTAATTTTAGTTAAAAAACCGATTTGAGATGAAATAATTGTCTAGAGTAGTGGAGAATGAAGATTGATGAAGTTGCCGCGGTTGACGACGCAGAGGAGGAGCTGACGACGAGATTGGGAAGAGAGCTATGGTTTTGGAAGTTGATTTTGAAAATGAGATAATGAAAGCTTCTCTCGACTGGAGAAGACGTATATCTTCTTGCCTAACGGCTTTCGGCCGTCGACGACTATAGTTAGCATGGCTTCAAAAGATTTTCGACAATTAGTTTATATTCATCACTAGAAATTCATACTTTTTCTAATAAATTTATGATAAATTAGTTTGTTAGAAAAATTTAATTTGTTGAAAAAAATGAATAGTTTATGTTAGTTATCATTGAATATGAAATAAATATTAGTTATTACAACCTCTTACTTACCTTTTGAAATTAATTTAAAATTTTAAAATTTAATAGTTACACGATGTTTACAAAATAAATTAATAAAATTATACGAATCATAAATTTCATCAAATTTTTTGTAATCGCTAGACTAAAACTTGTAGAAAATTATTATCTATCTTCGATTTCAATACAGTTAATTATTATCGAATATAATTATATATAAAACAAAACTATTATCGTCAAAACTAATATAATTATTTAAAACTTTCATAAATTTGAATAATTGAACAAAAATATCTTTATAAATTCTTAGGATTTTAAGTATTACATATTTAATCAAGTTTCAAACTTATATAACTAATATATACTAATAAAGTAATAAGTTTAAATAAATAAAATGAGTGGTACTCGGAAGCCAACGGAGATAACCTAATGGAGCCGTCGGTAGGTTTCGCTACAAATTACTGTCCTCCTTGTAGTGGATACATGAATGGATCGAAGTTAAACCGAGGATAATGCGAGACCATCGTTGAAGTTGAGTCATTAGGGTTTACATGTCCTATATATTACTTTTTGTTTGAATAGTAGTATGTGTTTGAACACGTAGTTGAAATTAAATTTGAGTTTGCATTGTCAATTTTGAAATATTAACTTAATCATAAAATATTAAATACAATTACTAAATGGAGATATAAATAATTATTACGGAATATTAATATTAATCATTAATCATTAATTATTATCTATTACAGAATAAAAATTAAACTACATTTATATTATTTCCTGCCTGTAACAACCCGCATATTTATCGATTTTATATTTAAATATTTTATTTAAATATTTTATCGTTAGTCGGATTTTAGTACGAAAAGCTACTTTTTGCATACGGTCGAATTAGGACTCGGGAACACTCCCATTGAGTTTAAAATGCCGTTTGCGACCTTTTTGAGTATAAGCTTCGATATGTTTGGAGAAAGTTGATTTTTGCTACTTTTCACTTTGGGTTTGGTTTTGGGCTCAGCCCTATGTTAATTTATGCTCAAATCTGAGCCACTCTTCCCCACTCACCCTCATTCTCTTCTCTTTTCATTTTTTATAACATTAATGGTGGGAGAGATTGGAAATTAAAAACTCCAAAACCCTAGTTTCTCTTGCAAATCAAATTCCTAGCTCCAAACTCAAGAAGAACCCATTGGTAAGCTTCTCTTCTTCTTCTCCAACTTATTCTCTTACCAATTTCAGAAATTCCTAAACCTAATTTTGGGAATGTTCTTGTTTTTGAGCTTAGATTCAAGCTCGATTGGGTTGTGTTGAAGAGAGGTTGATTCTCCATTTGCTTTCAAGCTTCTTCTTGTTTGATTTTGTGAAAAGGTGAGATTTTTATCTCACATCTATGACTATAAGTATCTTTGGTTGTTAGGTATGAATTCCTAACAATTATTCATGTGCAATTGCATTTGATTTGGATTAGATTTGTAAATATTCCAATTTTTTTTGGTGTTTGAAGCCAAATCTTTAAGAATCATAACTTTGATGTTTGATCATGCTTTAAGAGGTGTTTTAGAGAGCTTTTAAGGCCGGATTGTCGCAAGGCATAAATCCTTAGTCGTCGTTGCTCGTCCGATCGCTTCCGATACGTTTTGGCCACTTTGGCCTAGGCAAATTGTTGCCTTGACTAGGTGACCAGACGTCTAGTGACCAAGTCCAGACGTCTGGTTTGGACCTGGAAAGTAAAAGTGTATGCACGCATATTATAAAAAAAAGCCAGAGACTATTTTCAGACGTCTGAACCATCAAATCAGACGTCTGGATAGGTCTCAGATGTCTGACTTGAGGTTTCAGACGTCTGGGTGTTCTCTGGGTTATTTCCAGAGAACAAATCTGGACGTCTGGAATCAAAACCAGACGTCTGGCCATGGCTCAGACGTCTATTTTGGCTATTCCAGACGTCTGGTTAGCTTTCTGAACTATTTTTCAGAAAACAAATCTAGACGTCTGGATTCCAAATCAGACGTTTGGAGATGTTTATTTTTGCCTATTCAGGCTGTTTTGTGTGAATTTCCATTGTTTATCGATTTTAGCGATACTATTAATCGTTATCACTTATTGTCGACTTTGATGACTTCTTTTTATGGATCTTTTTGGAAATATCCATTTCTATGGATTTGGTATCGATTTCTTTGGATTTTATTCACGTCTTCGAACGTGAATTTAGTAATTGGTTGTTCTTAAAATCTTCTTTGTGATTTGTCACTTTAAAAATATAAAGGTTTTCTATACTAGTAGTAAATATCAAAACTCTTTCTTCAAATGATTTCAACTCTACTTTAATACCAAATTCGTTTACAAAACAGTTTTTCAATCTATTAGTATATACAAACCTTTACCTCACTCGTATGAGAAATCCAATTAAACGACTTAGTAAAACAAGTGGTATGAAACGCTTGCGTTCACTTTGTTGGTTAATTCTTGGACTTGTTCGATTGAAACTCTTGTGACAATTTTATAGTGGAGATCTACAGTTTGTTCGTAAATATTTAAGTTAAGCAAGTGGTTATGGGACATGAAGCTAAACTCATATATTTACTAGCTTAGTGTAATTGACACTTCTCGATGATCATGACGATCATTTTTGTGATTTAGACTAGCAATGTGCGATGTCTCTTTGACTACGCGGGAGACTAAACCCCATTTTGTGGAGTTTCGAATCAAATTGGTGGGGTAGCAATCCGCGGTCTTTGGACCATTCGTGTGTCAGGTCTTCGGACCATTCGTGTGTCAAATTAATGGCTAGCTACCATGAGATAGCTTCTCGTTCATGTGTAACAGTTGTTGGTGAGTTTTCATGCTCCCGTTCATGTGATAGGCCTCCCCCCTATTTTGTGTGATTTCTGGTTTTCGTGTGTCGAATTCTAGAATTTCCTTCTTCACCTATTTTTGTGATTTCTATTAATATCATTTATCAATATTTGTGCATAGGTGAATTTGTGTGTCATTTACTGGATTTCTTGAGATGATATCTAGAATTTATGCTTCACCAATTTCCGTGATTTCCATTGATAAGTTTTATCAATATTTGTGTATTGGTGAATTTGTGTGTCATTGACTTTTGTGATTGACTTTGATATAATCGTCAATATTTGTGGTTTGATGAAAGAAATAAGGAGTATGGCATTTCTTTGATTCTTGTGTAGATTTGGTGATATTGATTAATCTCTCGTTGATTTTCAATTACTTATATATATCACAGCTTGGAATTGTGATTATTATGTGTTTGGTCATATCTCTTATTCTATATCGTTTCATCTGATATCTATAGTTAGACTGATCCGTTTATTATTTTCTTATTAAATAATACTCGGGTCTGACCGAGATGTTACAGGTGCTTCTGCTTGACCTCTCACTTGGGATTGATTTCTCTGACTTTTGGCTTACTACTTAGATTAGTAGTTTGTTTTGGTGTATACATTTGAGATATAGACTCGATAATGTATACTTATTCTTTTGTGATATTGTGGATCTTTTTAGACTGCTACTCTGATGTACACTTATTAGTGTAATATTCATATCTATTTCCGCCTTTGTGATATGAATTGTCTGTGACTGATTTATGTTATATTTATTTCTGTATTTGTTTCCGAAGATATTATACCCACTGTGTAGTAGCTTTGAGTTTGTGTCGGTATGTCGGATTTCCTCTTGATAAAGTATTGCATGTTATACTATCTGACATATCGATGCTCGCACAAAGTAATTACACGGATGGTCGCTCCTCAACAGCCTTATTCTCCGTGCTAGTCAACAGCATTCACCGTAATGTTCTTGTTTATCGTGGGTATAGAGGTGGGGCGTTACAGCTTGGTATCAAAGCCAAACTTTGGAACAATATGGAATATTGTAACAAGGATCATTGTCCTAAGTCCATCTTAAGAGTCGTGCTTTAGGATTTAATTCGAGTCTTCGTACCGATTCATCCTATTTTCCTTATGATTCCTTGTTTATCTATCAAGATTGCTTGATATTCGATTTGGTGAATAACCTTTTTCTTCTTCTTCTTCCTTTCTAAAGGAAGAGAAATGTCTAGACCAGGCCGCCGAGAGCCGTGCCATCTAGCACTCCACCCCAAGATGGAGTTTTTATGACTGCTCAACAGCTTCTTGATTTAGTGACAAATGCTCAAGCAGCTGGAGCTAACCCGGAACCTACTCACCCAAAGTCGGGATTTGCACGCTTGTGTAGCGATTACACTAATTTGGGTAGGGAGCCGTTCAAAGGTTCCGAAACTGTTATTGAAGTACAGGCTTGGCTAAGGTCATGCGATCGAATCTTTTCTCGCATGAATCTTATTGACCTTCACCGAGTTTAGGTGGCCTCAAGTATGCTCCGAGAAAGAGCATTGGACTGGTACGAGCTTCTTATTTCTGAAACTAATGAAGCGGATCTCACTTGGGAGAAATTCCGAGAATGCTTCGAGTTGAAATTCGTACCGGATGCTGAGAAAGTGACATTGGCTCGACGATTTATAGACCTTGTTCAAGGTGAGTCCTCCGTGACTAATTACGTCGCCTCTTTCTAGTCGCTTTCCAAATATGGGGTTGAATATATCAACACCCCTTTAAAGAAGAACCAGAGATTCGTCAATGGCTTAAACAAAAATCTCAAGAAACCATTACTTCTAAAATTAGAAGTTTCTTTCGACCAACTCGTTGATTTTGCTCTTCGTCTTGAAGAGGCGGATAGGGAGAATGATGTTGAAGTGGTGGGTTCCAAACCAAACTTCAACAACAAGAAGAGGCCAAACAAATTCAAAGGCCCTTATCCCAATAAGAAAGGGAGGCAAGCAACTCCTGCTGAAATGACCTTTTCCTCTACTCAAGGGAAATGCTATAATTGTGGTTCGAAAGCCCATTTTGAGAACAAGTGTTCAAAGCCTCGTACTTGTCGCTATTGCAAGAGCCCGGACCATTTTATGCATGTGTGTCCCAAACTTCAAACTAGAAAAGAGGGAAAGCTTAATGTTGCTCAAGCCCCTGGCAACACATCTCGTGGCCAAGGTATTTCTCATTCTATTCTGGATGGAATTATTTTATTTCGTGATCATCCTATTCGAGTTCTTTTTGATACGGGTGCGTCCCATTCTTTTATATCAAAAAACTTGTAGATACTTTTTCTTTGGATGTTTTGTTTTTAATGACTTCTTTGAGAATTGCGAATCCGGTTGGTGGATCCGCAACAATCAGTTTATTGTGTAAAGATGTCGAGATTATTTTGTGTGATTTTCCTTTCCTAGCCGATTTGCATGTCATGCGTTATTTAGGCTTTGGAATGATTTTGGGAATGGATTGGCTTAACCGTTATGAAGCCCATATCCTATGTCCTGAGCGGACTATTCATCTTCGACATCCTCAATCTGTTAAGTAGATTTCTATTAATCTTAAAGATTCAGATTCCAGCTTGGTTGCATATTTGTATTCTTTAAATCCTCGTGATGACGATGATGATGATGAGGGTGATATTATTTCTCTTATTCACGTCGTTCGTGAATTTTCCGACATATTCGAGCCCGTTTTAGGATTACCACCTAAGCGAGCAATTGAGTTCAGAATTAATCTTATTCCTGGAGCTCAACCTATCACTCGCCCTCCGTATCGTATGTCCAATAAAGAAAACGAGGAGATGCGTAAACAATTATCTAAATTGGAGATGAAGCAATTTATTCGCTGTAGTTCCTCGCCTTGGGGAGCTTCGTCTATTTTCGTGAAGAAATCCGATGGAACACTTAGGCTTTGCGTTGACTACCGCAAGCTTGATGATCTTACTATCAAAAATAAATATCCTTTACCTCGGATTGATGATCTATTCGATCAGCTTAGTGGTGCTAAGGTCTTTTCACAATTAGACTTAGCTACTGGATTTCATCAACTTCGTATTGCAGAGGATAGTATTCCTTTGACATCGTTCCGTAGTCGGTATGGATCTTATGAATAGCTTGTTATGCCATTTGGTCTAACGAATGCACCGGCGTATTTCGTTGACCTTATGAATAGAGTTTTCAAAGACTTCCTCTACCGGTTTGTTCTCATCTTTATCGATGAAATTCTTGTGTATTCTAAAACCGAGGAGGAGCATGAAAAACATCTTCGGATTGTGTTGAAAACTCTTAGGAGTAATCAATTAAAGGCAAAATTTCTAAATGCCACTTTTGGCAATCTCGTGTGAAGTTTCTCGGTCACATTATTTCCGAATCCGGAATTTCCGTGGATCCTTCAAAGATTGAAGCGATTCAAGATTGGAAGAGACTGGAAAGTGTGACGGAGATTCGTAGTTTTGTTGGATTGGCAGGTTATTACCGCCGTTTTATAAAAAATAATTCTAAGATTGCCGTGCCTTTCACTAGCTTGACTAAGAAAGGTGTTAAATACATTTGGTCGGACAAATGTGAAGCTTCTTTCCAGAAATTAAAAGAACTCCTTTCTGATGCTCCTATTCTTGTTATTCCCGAGGGGAATCAAGATTTCGTTGTTTATACCGATGCTAGTCGTGTTGGTTTGGGTGCTGTTCTTATGCAAGAAGAACGTGTTATTGCTTACGCTTCTAGGCAATTGAAGCCTGCCGAGTCTAGATATGCCACTCATGATTTAGAACTCGCGGTTATTGTTTTTGCTCTCCGGATTCGGCGTCATTATCTTTTAGAAGAGAAATTTGTTCTTTATACCGATCATAAGTCATTGAAATATTTGTTTTCTCAAAAGGAACTTAATTTGCGTCAACAACGTTGGCTCGAGTTCCTTGCTCCTTATGATCTTGATATTCTTTATACTCCCGGTAAGGGTAATCGTGTCGCCGATGCTCTTAGCCGTAAACAACAAGCTATTGTTTCTATGATGATATCCGAATGGAACGATCTCGAGATCTTATCCACTTGTGAGATTCGAGACCGCGTATCCGATTTATGCTCATCATTTGTTTTATGTAGCCTTGAGGCTCATCCTTCTCTTTTAGACCGCATTCTTGAAGCTCAAAGGCTAGATCCCTAATTGGCTCTTCTTAGCCAAAATATTAAGGATAAGATTGACATTAAAGGATTGAAAGACTTTGATATCGATTCTCGTGGAGGCGTTCAGAGATTTGGTAGACTCATCGTGCCAAATATTAGTGATCTTCGTAAAGATATTTTATAAGATTCACATCGTTCAAAATTCACCATCCATCCCGGTAGTAGTAAAATGTACGCGGATATGAAGCGACTTTATTATTGGGAGGGAATGAAACTTGACATCGCTAACTTCGTTAAGCGTTGCATGACTTGCAAACTCGTTAAAGCCGAACATCAAAGGCCCGGTGGGTTATTGCAACCTTTAGAAATTCCTATTTGGAAGTGGGATCAAATTTCCATGGATTTTATTAACGGCCTTCCCCGTTCTCGTTCGGGTCATGATAGCTTATGGGTGATCGTTGATAGACTTACTAAATCCGCCCATTTTATTACCGTTCGATCTAATTGAACCGTTCCTCTTTTGGCCAAAATCTTTATCAAAGAAATTGTTAAATTGCATGGAGTTCCTGCTTCTATTGTTAGCGATCACGATCCATTGTTTACTAGTGGATTTTGGAAGAGTCTTCAAAAAGCTTTAGGAACGAAGCTTAATTTTAGCACCGCTTATCACCCCCAGTCCGATGGACAAACCGAGCGTGTGAATCAAACTCTTGAAGATCTTCTTCGTGCTTGTGTTCTTGATTTTGGTGGAAGTTGGGAAGATCATATTTCACTTGTTGAATTTTCCTATAATAATAGCTTCCAATCTTGTATTGGTATGGCACCTTTTGAGGCACTCTATGGAAGGCCATGCCGATCTCCTTCTTGTTGGCTTGAGGCCTGTGAGAAGCTGGTTTTAGGCCCAGATTTTATTCGTGATTCCACAGAAAAGATTGATCTTATTCGTCATAGGATGAAAGAAGCCCAGAGTAGACAAAAATCCTATGCCGATAACTGGAGAAGGAAGTTAGAATTTTCTGAGGGAGATCTTGTGCTCATTCGTGTTTCACCTATGAAAGGTGTTGTACGTTTCAGTCGATCGGGAAAATTGGCGCCTCGATATATTGGGCCATTTCCTATCATTGAACCTATTGGTTCCATGGCTTATCGCCTTTTATTACCGGCTCAATTTTCTGCTATCCATGACGTGTTTCACGTTTCTCAACTTCGGAAATGTCTTCGAGATTCCGATTCTGTTCTTGAGCCCGGTGTTGTGGAAGAGATTGAAGTTTCGCCTAATTTAACTTATGAGCAACATCCTATTCGTATCATTGCTTCGGAAGTCAAACGACTTCGAAATAAAGATGTTCCGCTTGTTAAAGTTAAATGGTCTTCAAATCCTAAGGATTGTTCTTGGGAATCTAGAGAGTACATCGAGCGAACACATCCGGACTTACTTTCTCGTGCTCTTTGAGGTGAACTTATTATTTCTAGTTTCTTTTGTGATTGAATATGCTTTTATGGTTGTTACTTTATGTTCTCTTCTTAAATATTGCGAGGACGCAATTTTTTAAAGGAGGGGAGTCTGTAACAACCCGCATATTTATCGATTTTTTATTTAAATATTTTATCGTTAGTCGGATTTTAGTCCGAAAAGCTACTTTTTGCATACGGTCGAATTAGGACTCGGGACCACTCCCATTGAGTTTAAAATGCCGTTTGCGACCTTTTTGAGTATAAGCTTCGATATGTTTGGAGAAAGTTGATTTTTGCTACTTTTCACTTTGGGTTTGGTTTTGGGCTCAGCCCTATGTTAACTTATGCTCAAATCTGAGCCACTCTTCCCCACTCACCCTCATTCTCTTCTCTTTTCAGTTTTTATAACATTAATGGTGGTAGAGATTGGAAATTTAAAACTCCAAAACCCTAGTTTCTCTTGCAAATCAAATTCCTAGCTCCAAACTCAAGAAGAACCAATTGGTAAGCTTCTCTTCTACTTCTCCAACTTATTCTCTTACCAATTTCAGAAATTCCTAAACCTAATTTTGGGAATGTTCTTGTTTTTGAGCTTAGATTCAAGCTCAATTGGGTTGTGTTGAAGAGAAGTTGATTCTCCATTTGCTTTCAAGCTTCTTCTTGTTTGATTTTGTGAAAATGTGAGATTTTTATCCCAATCTATGACTATAAGTATCTTTGGTTGTTAGGTATGAATTCCTAACAATTATTCATGTGCAATTGCATTTGATTTGGATTAGATTTGTAAATATTCCAATTTTTTTGGTGTTTGAAGCCAAATCTTTAAGAATCATAACTTTGATGTTTGATCATGCTTTAAGAGGTGTTTCGGAGAGCTTTTAAGGCCGGGTTGTCGCTAGGCATAAAATCTTGGTCGTCGTTGCTCGTCCGATCGCTCCCGATATGTTTTGGCCACTTTGGCCTAGGCAAATTGTTGCCTTGACCAGGTGACCAGACGTGTGGTGACCAAGTCCAGACGTCTGGTTTGGACATGGAAAGTAAAAGTGTATGCACGCATATTATAAAAAAAAGCCAGAGACTATTTTCAGACGTCTGAACCATCAAATCAGACGTCTGGATAGGTCTCAGACGTCTGACTAGAGGTTTCAGACGTCTGGGTGTTCTCTGGGTTATTTCCAGAGAAAAAATCCAGACATCTGGATTAAAAACCAGACGTCTGGCCATGGCTCAGACGTCTATTTTGGCTATTGCAGACGTCTGGGTGGCTTTCTGAACTATTTTTCAGAAAACAAATCCAGACATCTGGATTCCAAATCAGACGTCTGGAGATGTTTATTTTTGCCTATTCAGGATGTTTTGTGTGAATTTCCATTGTTTATCGATTTTAGCGATCCTATTAATCTTTATCACTTATTGTCGACTTTGATGACTTCTTTTTATGGATCTTTTTGGAAATATCCATTTCTATGCATTTGGTATCGATTTCTTTGGATTTTATTCACGTCTTCGAATGTGAATTTAGTAATTGGTTGTTCTTACAATCTTCTTTGTGATTTGTCACTTTAAAAATATAAAGGTTTTCTATACTAGTAGTAAATATCAAAACTCTTTCTTCAAACGATTTCGCTTACAAAACAGTTTTTCAATCTATTAGTATATACAAACCTTCACCTCACTCGTATGAGAAATCCAATTAAACGACTTAGTAAAACAAGTGGTATGAAACGCTTGCGTTCACTTTGTTGGTTAGTTCTTGGACTTGTTCGATTGAAACTGTTGTGACAATTTTATAGTGGAGATCTACAGTTTGTTCGTAAATATTTAAGTTAAGCAAGTGGTTATGGGACATGAAGCTAAACTCATATATTTACTAGCTTAGTGTAATTGACACTTCTCGATGATCAAGACGATCATTTTTGTGATTTAGACTAGCAATGTGCGATGTCTCTTTGACTGCGCGGGAGACTAAACCCCATTTTGTGGAGTTTCGAATCAAATTGGTGGGGTAGCAACCCACGGTCTTTGGACCATTCGTGTGTCAGGTCTTCGGACCATTCGTGTGTCAAATTAATGGCTAGCTACCATGAGATTGCTTCTCGTTCATGTGTTACAGCTGTTGGTGAGTTTTCATGCTCCCGTTCGTGTGATAGGCCTCCCCCCTATTTTGTGTGATTTTTGGTTTTCGTGTGTCGAATTCTGGAATTCCCTTCTTCACCTATTTTTGTGATTTCTATTGATATGATTTATCAATATTTGTGCATAGGTGAATTTGTGTGTCATTTACTGGATTTCTTGAGATGATTTCTAGAATTTGTGCTTCACCAATTTTCGTGATTTCCATTGATAAGTTTTATCAATATTTGTGTATTGGTGAATTTGTGTGTCATTGACTTTTGTGATTGACTTTGATATAATCGTCAATATTTGTGGTTTGATGAACGAAATAAGGAGTATGGCATTTCTTTGATTCTTGTGTAGATTTGGTGATATTGATTAATCTCTCGTTGATTTTCAATTACTTATATATATCACAGCTTGGAATTGTGATTATTATGTGTTTGGTCATATCTCTTATTCTATATCATTTCATCTGATATCTATAGTTAGACTGATCGGTTTATTATTTTCTTATTAAATAATACTCGGGTCAGACCGAGATGTTACAGGTGCTTCTGCTTGACATCTCACTTGGGATTGATTTCTCAGACTTTTGGCTTACTACTTAGATTAGTAGTTTGTTTTGGTGTATACATTCGAGATATAGACTCCATAATGTATACTTATTCTTTTGTGTAGTTCATGTAACTATTCTTTTGTGATATTGTGGATCTTTTTAGACCGCTACTCTGATGTACACTTATTAGTGTAATATTCATATCTATTTCCGCCTTTGTGATATGAATTGTCTGTGACTGATTTATGTTATGTTTATTTCTGTATTTGTTTCCGAAGATATTATAGCCACTGTGTAGTAGCTTTGAGTTTGTGTCAGTATGTCAGATTTCCTCTTGATAAAGTATTGCATGTTATACTATCTGACATATCGATGCTCGCACAAAGTAATTACACGATGGTCGCTCCTCAACAGCCTTTTTCGCCGTGCTAGTCAATAGCATTCACCGTAATGTTCTTGTCTAGCGTGGGTATAGAGGTGGGGCGTTACACTGCCCTACTTCTAAGGCTTAATCAAAGAATGTAAAAATTCCAACTTCTAATTTAGTTTGTCCACCATTGGACCTTAATGATAAAACCTGTATTTTGGTAGTGGACGTATACCGGCCCATTAATCTTACCTAAAAATGATTGGCGAAGCTAAAATAAACCGAATAGGTAAACATAGACCGGCCCATTATTCTTACGGATGGAGTTTAGGTTTCGTCATCCCTTATATGTTCCAAAAAACGTCTGTTTTCCAGACGCCTTCAAATCAAATATTTCTTAATTATTATTTTCTACTCTAATTCCGTGGTTGTCTTCCTGACCGCGAATGAAAATTGGTGAAATGTTGATCCTTTCTCCAGATGATCGACGCTGATTATACTTTGCGCAATTTATTTTTTCCTCGGAGAAATCAAGCCAATTCTTCCGATCCATTTTCATTCACTGTTTTAATTCATTCCTCAGTTAACAGTTTTTATGAGTCTTGATTATCAGTTTTTATTGAAATTTTAAGAAAACCGAAATGATGATAAAAGAATGGATTGTTTCTCAGTACATTCGTATTGGCCGCCTAAGAGCTTCCGCCTTGCCTGGCTTGAGAGCTTATGTTGTTCATTCCTTCCTTAGATGTCTGAGATTCGTTTTCTTATATTTATAAAGTTGCCGTATTCTGCGCTAGATTTATGTTTCATTTGTTCCAATATGAAATATATGTAGTGCTATCTTGTAATTTTACTGTCCTCTGAATTTGTCATTTGCTGTTTTTTTTGTTTAATGTTTAGTGCCATGATTTGCTTAACTTGTTTTGCTGGTAAGAATTACTGAGACGTTATTGATAACAGCATCTACTGGAAATAAATCGAAGCTCATTTAAGATTTTATATTTGCAAATACAGGCAGATAGATTAAATCTGCAAATCAAAGGTTATTTAAGGCAATTTTTGTTCTTACAGTGGACCGTATTGCAAGTCATGAGAACGCCCATCACCTGTGGTTGGACAATATTGGGTTGTTCGATTCCAAGGTTGGTTTTTTGGTACTGACAAAGATATACCTTTCTGTACAGTATCTATTTAATTCATTGCTTACTTTTGAGGTTATGATTTGCAAATTTCAGTATATAGCTTGTTTGTGGCCAAACATTGTGACCCGTATGAGTTTTTACAAGGACTTTTTAGAAGTAGATATGAATATAACCAATTACATTTAAAACCGACATTCCTCTAAGTTCCATTTTAATTTATCGTTTTTAGAATTGAGCCAACTTTCCTTGCCTTAAATCTCCATCCCTTTATAATTTTCAAAGTACAAACTGTAAACATTAAGAATTATGGATACCTTATTTTCAATACATAAAGAAAAAGTAGTTTTGAAGGGCGTGTATGCATTTTGTTCTTCTGTTATGACTTGGTTAGAGTAATGCATTCAGCCTTACTAGCCTTACTAGTTCTTACAAGGACTTGGGCTGACGGTGGTTAAATATGGACCGTCAAACTTTGCAGTCTATGTTATTCGAATCGAAGATTGAACCGCTTAACCAAGATGTATCTGTTTATTTGGACTACGACCAACCTCTCCGTCGTTTTGGGTCATCACCTACAGGTATTGAATTCGATATTTTGAATTTTAATTTTTTGATGTAGTTTGATATTTTATTTTGGGCTTTGGGCGCGCGATACATGAGAGTTAGATGTAACTGCATTTGGATTTGTGACTTTAGTTCATTAATATGTTATTACATACTTTGTAGGAAATTTTTGTACATCTAGTATCTATTTCCTTCTCGATTTGGTTTTGTGGCAATGAAGTTTAAAAACCTCTATTTACAACATGTTCATAACTCAATTATTATGCTGTGTGTAGCAATTTTTACAAGGATTTTTTGAGGTAGCTATGGAAATGACCATTTCGTTTATTACAACATTCCTTTTTTTGTTTTGATTTATTATTTTTAGAATTAGTCTCAATTTTATTTGCATCTCCGTCTATTCATGATACTCAAATTATAATTTGTGTACTTTGAAAGTTATTTTGACATTATTTTCAGTAAGTACAGAAAAAAATAATTTGATAAAAGTGTATGCCTTTTGCTAATGTGTTTGGATTTGGTTAGATTATTATGCATCTGTCCATGCTTCGCCGTTAAATCTAATCTGTTTCTGTAACAACCCAGGGTTTTGCCCAATTTATAATCATCATTAAACGATTAATCATTAAACGAATAATGTTGATAGCTAATTGCAGATTGGAGTCTTTTATGAGGTTGAAATATTTTTACAAAATTGTTAAAGGGATTATGCGGGCTTTTAAATGAAATTTTTGGCCCACGTTTTCTTTTGCTTTTGGTACTGTGTTATATCGGAGCACATAACCGTTCCACTTACCCCCTTCCATTTTCATTTCACTCGAAAACCCTAAAAATATATGGAAGAAAATTGAAAATGGCGGCTTCATCTCGCCTCTTCCTCATCGTTCCAGAAATTAGGGCTTAACCAAAAATCGAAGGTACCTTCTTCCATTCTTTAGTTCGCGTTTGTCCCTCTCTTCGAAGATCTGGGCTTTGCCGCCGAATTCTGGTGCTAGTTCGTCTTCGCTTCAGTCAAAGTGAGTGAAACTTTCACTCACATCTAATTCCAGTTCCATGATTCTTCTGATTTTTTTCATATAATTTTGTTGCTGCTTAACATGGCTTCGCTTGATTTTGATCTGGTTGATTTCGTTCTTTTTGGGCTTCGGCTTGTGATATTGTTTTTGTTTGGATGTTGATGATTTCATTGATTTATCAATTTAGCATAAATTGATACTGGATTTTGGCCATTGATGTTCGGTTGCTGTAGCCATGGGTACTGTCTTCACTACAACCATATTTATATGTTGATTTCACTTTCATGATTGTAGTTGTACACTTGCTTATATTTTGGGTGGAGTTGCATCTATGGTCGGTGAGTTGCATTTGTGAACACCGTCGAGTTTTGTTGTAATTGCATTGTACCACACTATTTCCTTTGGTCTACTACATAGTTTTGAGTCTTTTTACTGAAACTCTGATCACTTCCAGTTTCATACTTGACCCTATGCTTATCCACTACTTCGGACATGCTTCAAAGCCTGTTGTAGATATAGTTATATCCACTGTGTTGTTTGTATCAGCACTCGGCCATGTCTGAGTTGTTGCATTGGTTATCCACCTGACTTTGGTTGTGTTCACTAGTCTGGTTCATCCTGTAATCCTGTATATTGATATTGATCCATTGTTTCACCCTTTCCTTTGTGTACTGCTGGTTCCCTTTGATGATGCTATGAACCTGCATATTCATGTGTCATTTCTTTGCTTACATCTGCACATCCCTGTCATACTTATTGTCTTTGTAGATGCACCTATTTGAATGTGCAGTCCCACATGAGCCATATTGTACTTTTCAATGCTCTTTGGCATAATATGTTTTGCATTACCATTGTACTCGAGTTAGGCCAATAGCTTGCATTGCTGAGTTTGTCCTTGGTGTTTGTTGTACATATGAACTTGGTTAATATGTATGCTACACATTGTATCTCAGTGCCATTTACTTGCATTCATATGCTTAATGATTCAGTTGTTGCTGTGTTGCCTTAATTTGGGGTACACATAATTGTTATCTCCTGATAGCATCCCTTTGGTGTAGTATCACGGTGCCACCTCTGTTTGTCCTTGGTGTAGTTTGATTTCTCTAGTTCTTGTATTCGTTGAGATTCTCAGTTTGCAAAATACTTGTTGCCTGGTCATTAATCCTTGTGGTTTGTACCACTACTTGTTCATGGTGCTATTTACACTACTGCACTATGCCTTGAGTTGTTGTTCGGTTCTAGCCCTATCTTTGTTTGCTTCTTTTAGTTCGGCAGTTGTATGCTTCAGGTGCATTTCTAGTTAGAGTTGTGCTTGTCTTTGAATTGCGAAACTATGGCATACATGTTGTCATCCCCTTGCTGCTGATTCATTTGTGCAGTCTTTGTTCTATGTTGGTTGATTCGAACTATGGTCGAGAATTGATTTTTTTGTATCGGCCATTTCACTTGAACACACCTGTGTTGAATCCAGCTGGTAGCTCGGATTTGACCTTGTGCCGATTCCTATTTCATCACTGTAGAGGCGAGGCAGTGCACGCGTGCGTGTACTGCAGCCATACAGTATTGACATTTAATTTGATATTTAAATTATTTGAACCTTCATTGATTTTGGTTCGTTGATCTTTTGTGTACATCATCACTGTTGTGGCAAGGCAGTGCACGCAAGCGTGAATTGCAGCCACACGTAATTGATTTTATTGGTGTTTCTTTTGCTTTTGATGCGTTGATCTTTTGTGTAATGCATGCTGTAGTGGCGAGGCAGTGCACGCTTGTGTATACTGCAGCCCTACCCGAGTAGACGTTTTAATTGATGTTTTCTGTGATGACCCGTCTTTCAATACCCAGAAAGACATATCATCAATAAGAAAAGAAAGAGATAGAGATAGAAAGATAGAAAGAAAAGAAACAACACTAATCAGGATCTCACAGCGGAAATGAACAAAATATAATATTACACATATCTATTACATAAGTTTACATATCAGAGTACACAAAATAATACGAATTCATTACATCTGACATTCATAAGAGCTTTCCCAACCCATACAACTCAAAACATAACTCCAAAATGCCACTACAGCGAATATAGATAGATAGTATGTCCGGACTCCAGCTCTAGCTTCCAAAACATGCTAATCCAAACCTAATCACTTGGCTACACATAAAAATTTGAGTACCCAAGAGTTTATGAAAAATAAAATAAACTTTGGGTCAGACATGGGTCTGGTGTGAGTAAATCAGTTAAAGTTGTTTAACTTTAAAAATCATTTGAAACAAAAGGTATCACGTAAGACTTACCACAAATAAACACGGGTAAGTTTTACCTTAAGCTAACCAAAACATTTGATAGGAAATTCAATGATATTATTGTTAACCTCGCCTCGGCCATGACTCGCCGACTTAAGAAAGATACCGACCTAACTACCTAAAACAGGAGTGCTGACCTAAGACTTAAAGGATACCGACCTAAGATAGCTACCGACCTAACATGGGTACCGGCCTAATGCCTTAAAGGTTGCCGACTTAACAAGGATGCCGACTTATGATTTGAGGGGATACCGACTTAAGGCTTAGGTAGGTTACCGATCTAACATGGATGCTAGCCTAAGATAGATGCCGATCTAACTATCCAAGGAGGTTTCCGCCTTAACTGCTCAGGACAGGGACAAGATCACGAGCTACACTTGAGTCGCGACCAACTTACGGCCTATGCTAGGTCGTTCATGACCTTGGCAAAGGAAGGCAAGTCCGATGCAGCTACTTAGCACGTGGCCTCTTAACTCATACACGGTTCAGGACTTATGATATATCCAGAGTTCAGCAACGATGCCTTTTCGAAGTCTCGACCCATCATTTAGGTCGCAACTGACCCACGACTTAGTTTAAGTCGTCCACGACCCAACTTAGGCCGGTTAAGATTTAAGACTTGGTAATGTTTCCTGCCGAGAATTCTCTATAAATACATTGCCATCTCCAACTTTCGAGGGACTTTTGGACAATCTCTTCAAGCACCGATACTCTGCCAGTTTCTAAACCAACTCCATACTTGAAGTTAAAAAGAACACTATGAGCTACTCTGAAAGACTTTCACATATCCGACATGGATTCAAAGTCTTTCATCTACATCGAAGCTTAAGCTACTTACTCAAAATGTTTTGTAACTAAAGAGATTTGTACTTGAAGAGCATTGTATTGTTTTGTAACAAGATCAGTAATAAAGATACCTAAAGTGGACGTAAGCTACTCCTTAAGCCGAACCACTATAAAATCGCTGCCTCTTACTATATTTTCTATGAACTTAGCTGATATTCTGTTCCCGAACCATCGGGTGGTGCTTTCACACTCACATTTCACACACCGGGGTATTAGCGTTTGATTTTTAGCGTTAACATTTTTGGTGCTTTCACCGAGAATTGAACTCAGGATACTTCCATCATCGCTCCGCAAAAGTTCGTGGAAAGGATTTCTTTTAAAACCAGAAGTTTATTGGAAATAATGGCTCCGGGGAGAAAACGATGTTCTATAAGATCCGATAATGTTCAAGAGAATACTGTTACCTCTCCTCCTTCAAGTCAAGAAGCTCCAACTGTTGGAGTTACACGAGAAGAATTGGACGCCGTAGTTTTGGGGTTGAATCAACAATTGAATGCTCAAAATGCACAGTTGGAAGCCCAGAATGCCCAGAATGCCATGATCTTAAGTAAGTTGAATGATCTACTTGGGGCAAACCATCAACCGGTTAATAATGATGGAAACCCTACTGTGGTAGTTCAAGATGTTGAAGGGAACATTTCTCAAAGAGCCGCAGACCCTGTGGAAAGGTCACCTCCCCAAGCTGGAGGATAAGGGCCGCGGCCTACCCTCCGTGAACGATTGTCAAGACAGAATTCAGAGAGAGTGGCTGATGTTTGCCCTCTAGAGCCACTAAATGATGAAGAGTATTTTTCGGGCATGGTTCGTCAAATCATGAAGGAAAATATGCGAAGAGATGAAGATGAGAAAGAGTGGGTTTTTGCTCCATACAAAACTCCATTTACTGAAAAGATCTTGAAGACAGAGTTCCCAAGAAAATTCGTTCCCCCTACTATTCCGGCTTACTAGGGGACGAGTGATCCTAACGAGTTTCTGTATAAGTAGGACTGGAATATGAAGGGTGCCAGAGCGTCTGATGAAATCAAATGTCGATATTTCTTGGTATATCTGGAAGGTGTGGCTCTATTGTGGTTTACAAAGCTGCCGGTCAGGTCCGTTGATCAGTTCTCCGATTTGACCAGGAAATTCAAGGAGCAATTTCGATTGTATGCTTCAAAAGCAAAGGATATAATGTCTCTGTCAAGTCTAGAGCAAAATCCAGGAGAATCCATCAGATCATTTTTGAATCATTTTAACATAGCATTGGCTGAGGTAGATAATGCTGAGCCACGCATGGTCCTAACATACTTGATGAGGGCGATTGACAAATTGAGTGAATTTGGAAAAATGGTTGAAAATGAAAGAACCAAACTCACTAGACAAATTCTACAAGAAAGCGGATGAATTCATGCGTTTGGAGAGCCTCCAAACACCGGCTAAGGTGGTATCAGCAGAAGCCGAGAACAATGGTGCTCCTTCGAGCAAGAAAGAACCTAACACTCAGAAAGGGAAAATGATGGTGGAAAGAAACAGGGAGATGCTAAGAAAGGCCGTCCTTTCAATTTCACACCCTTGACTGATACCCCTGAGAAAATCTTCTTTCCGACCAAGGATGATGTCAACTATCCGACACCACCTAAGATGAGAGTTGGGAGTAAGTTGGAAAAATGTGGAAGGTTCTGCTGGTTCCACAACCAACCCGGCCATGACACCAACGAATGCCGTCAGTTGAAAGAGGTAATTGAACAACTCTTGAAGGAAAAGAAGCCCCAACAGTATATGAAAAGGAATAGAAATGCCCCAGCCTCGTCGATTCAAGGACAACAAGTTCTCGCTCACCGTCCTGGATCAAGTGAGAAGGCCGTAGAACATGAATCAGAAAGACCTGTCATCAATATAATAACTGGAGGGCCTCACCCAGTAGGCAAAAGCTGGGGCGAGATGGAAAGGTATGCCCGGGCCTTGAGGCATGTACCAGCTAAAGAGAATGTTTTTGTTTCAGAAAATGATGCGCCTTTAAAGCAACAAAAGACTTCCACAGATGATATTGTATTCAGTGCCAGAGATTCTTTGGGTATCGAGGCTCCTACCATAGATCCTTTGGTCATATCCGCTGGTATTGGGCCGGCTACTGTGAGAAGGGTTCTAGTTGATTGTGGAGCTTCATGCAACATCCTCTTCAAGAAGACCTTTGATCAAATGAAAATTCCAATGGCTGACGTTCAAGCTTCATCACTCAAGATTGCTGGGTTTGCTGGAGAACCCAAACAGCCGATTGGGACCATAGATTTGTTTGTAGAACTTGGAAAAGGATTGAGGAAGGTAACTCAAAAGCAAACCTTTATGATTGTTGAAGAATTCTCTGCCTACAATGCCTTTTTAGGCCGACCAACTCTTGCTGCATTCAAAGCTGTTCTTGCTCCATAGTGTCTTACTATAAAATTCCCCACGGATAATGGAGTTGGCGTGATTAAAGGAGACCAAGATGCGGGGCGAGAATGTTATCTTACAGAGCTGCGTGAATCAAGGAAAAGAGAGATGGGAAAAGGTGCGACGGCTCCAGTCCGCACCAAAGAACTAACCTTGTAGCAATTACAGGGTCGACCCTGCGCTGGTGAATATAGTGGCGCACGAAGAGAGATGGATCCAAGGAAAGCCAGAGCGGGGGAGAATAGGGTAGTACCGGTAGAGGTAACGGTGCCGGTACCCGTTGACCCAAAGGACCCAAACAAAGTGCTGAATGTGGGTTCACAACTCAACACAATAGTTCAGAATGTTCTGATTTCATTTTTGAAGGCAAATTTGGATGTATTCGCTTGGACTCATGCTGACATGTGTGGAATATCCCCATAGATTGCAGTACGCACTCTGAACATTGATCCAAAGTATACACCCGTGAAACAGAAAAGAAGAACCCAGTGTCCTGGGAGGACAGCAGCATTAAAAGAAGAAGTGGATCGGCTCATGGAGAACGGTTTCATCAGAGAATCTACTTATCCAAATTGGGTATCAAATCTAGTGCTGGTTAAAAAATCTAACGGAAAATGGAGAGTATGCATTGACTTTTCAGATCTGAACAAAGCCTGCCCCAAAGACTGTTTCCCGCTGCCCAGGATCGATCAGTTGGTGGATGGGACGGCAGGGCATGAATTGTTATCTTTTATGGATGCATACTCGGATATAACCAGATTATGATGCATGAGCCAGATCAAGAGGATACAAGCTTCATCAAAGATATTGGACTCTACTGCTACAAGGTCATGCCTTTCGGACTCAAGAATGCAGGGGCAACTTACCAAAGGGTTGTTAATGCCATGTTTAAACCGCAAAATGGTAAGACAATGGAAGTTTTTGTTGATGATATGCTAATGAAGTCTAAGAAAGCAGTGGACCACATGGATCACTTGGCAGAGATGTTCGCAGTAGACCGAAAGTACAGAATGAAGCTTAATCCCTTGAAATGTTCATTTGGAGTGGAGTCCGGAAAGTTTTTGGGTTTCATTGTGAGCGCTAGGGGCATTGAAGCTAATCCCGCTCAGATCACTGCCCTGAGAGATGTCAAAGCTCCAACAACGAAGAAGGAATTGCAAAGTCTTAGTGGAAAGGTTGCTGCCTTGAGGCGGTTCATTTTAAAAGCTACTGACAAATGCATTCCATTCTTTGATGCTCTGAAGAAAGGAAGAAAAAACTTTGAGTGGACTCCTGAATGTCAGAAGGCATTTGATGAGTTGGTTCGTCATATGGAAGTGCCTCCGATACTTTCAAAGCCTGACAATGGTGAAGATCTCTTCGTATATTTGGCAATTTCATATCATGCTCTCAGTGCAGTGTTGGTACGGGAAGACACAAGGATTCAACGCCCAGTCTACTATATCAACAAAAGATTCACTGGGGCAGAGATGAACTATTCAAGTTTGGAAAAGCCCGCCTATTGTTTGTTGATCGCATCAAGAAAATTGAGGTCGTATTTCCAAGCTCATCCCATCAAAGTCCTCACTGATCAACCTCTAAAGGAAGTCCTATTCCATCCTGAGACTTCGGGCCGTCTTTTGAAATGGAATATTGAACTCAGCCAATATGACATCACTTATCATCCCCGGAAAGCAATCAATGGACAAGCTTTAGCAGATTTCATCGCAGAATATACGGATAAAGGTGATAGTGAGGAAGAAGCCGCTGATAACATCCCAATCCAATGGAAATTGTATGTCGATGGCGCAAGGAATGATTACTGTTCCGGAGCAGGAGTTGTCCTTGAAACCCCAGAAGTGCGATCGCTATGTTATGCACTGAGACTAGAATTTCCTTTGAAAAATAATGAAGTGGAATATGAAGCTCTCATCGCTTGTTTAAGGATCGCCAAAGAACTAAACATCAAGGCATTGTAGATCTTCAGTGATTCTCAGCTTATTGTCTGCCAAGTCAAGAAGGAATTTCAAGCTAAAGGAGGGAATCTACCCGCCTATTTATCAAAAGCCTGGGAGCTTCTTCAAGATTTTGACCGTTATTTAATAAACCATATACCCCGAGAAGAGAACATGAAGGCGGATTCTTTCGCAAAGTATTCAAGTACTGGTGAAGCTCAGCTATTGGGAATAGTTCTCGTCGAAGTCTTGTCAGCTCCAAGCACAGATGAAATGGATGTTGATTGGATTATGAATGTATCCCAAGAGCAAGAATCATGGATGACTCCGATATTCGAATATTTTCTCAATGGTTCTTTGCCAGAAAGTTCAAAAGAACGACAGAAGCTGATAAGGAAAGCCTCCAGATATATAGTTCAGGATGGTCACTTGTACAGACGAGGATTTTCAATGCCATTACTCCGATGCGTGACAAAGGAAGAAGCTAAGAAAATTCTAACTGAAGTACACGGAGGGGAAGGTGAAGATCATACAGGAGGTCAAACTTTAGCAAAGAAAATTCTTTGTTATGGATATTTTTGGCCAGAGATTAATCGAGATGCTGTTGAATATTCCCGAAAGTGTGATAAATGCCAAAGATTTTCAAAAATTCCTAGAGCACCTTCCACTGGGCTAACAAAAATGGTCAGTCCCTGGCCGTTTTCCATCTGGGGAATAGATCTCATTAGGCCTTTGCCGACTGCCAAATCGGGAATTAAATATGCTATCGTTGCTGTTGGTTATTTCACTAAATGGGCTGAAGCCGAACCATTAGCTACTATTACCTCTAAGAAAATGATAAGTTTTGTGACGAAAAATATCATTTGCAGGTATGGTGTGCCTCAGAAGATAATCACAGACAATGGTACCCAGTTTGAAAGTGAGGAGTTCCAAGATTTTTGCAAACGATTCAAGATCCGAAAAAAGCTCAGCAGTGGCTCATCCGCAGGCAAACGGGCAAGTGGAAGTAGTAAACAAAATCATCAAATCAACCATCAAAAAGCAGATGGAAAAAGCAAAAGCTGGTTGGGTCGATAAGTTACCGCTTGCACTATGGGCATACAGAACTACCCATAAAACTGCTACTGGGCATACTCCATTTTCATTGGCATACGGATCATAAGTGATGATTCCAGTGGAAGCTGATGTCCCCTCACACAGAAGGATCCATTTTGATAAAGATGAGAATGAAAAACTGCAACTGGAAGCACTTGACCTCCTTGATGAAAGAAGAGCAGAGGCTAGGCTTAGAATTGCAGCTCATCAGCAAAGAATAGCCAGGCACTTCAATTCCAAAGTTCGTCAGCGCAGCTTTGAATTTGGGGACCTAGTCCTGAAGAGAATTATGACAGCCACAGGTGTGTTTAGGCCAAACTCGGAGGGGCCGTATGTTATAGGCACGAAACTTCTTGATGGCACATTCAAACTCACAACTGTCTAAGGAGAACCAATCCCAAGAGCTTGGAACAGCAATCATTTGCGTCCATATTTTACTTAAAATCTTTGCTGAAATATTGTAAAAGAATTACGAATATATGACTCTTGTATTGAAAGCAATTGTAAAGCAAGTGACTAATGAAAAGCTATAAAGTGGATGTAGGCCCAGCTTTTGGCCGAACCACTATAAATCTTGTGTTCTCTACTACTATAAACTGCTTTGTTTTACTTCGACATATAAATTACGTTAGTTGTGTTACTAAAATGTTGATTTAATAATGCAGGCCATAAAAACAAAGCTTATCTATCGCAAGACCAAGCGATCTCTAACATCACCCAGCAAGCAAACGCTAAACAATTCAAAATTTCCATACTCAAATCCTACGAAAGAAGTGCTTCGAACAAAAGTTAGCAATGTGGATGGAAGTGCACCATTTCTAACTAACTGCAAATGTTTGTACAAATGAGCATCCAGTTAAATAGCCTGTGTCTACCACCACCAACTCGCTTAACTATGAAGTATATTTCTTTGGATAAGGAAAATTATTGGCAACTAAAAAGGGATAATACTTGAAAAAGTTAACGGGGATCGCCGACATGAATAGATGGTAAAGAGACATGGGCGAGCAAGCATCAAACAGCAAAATACCTCTTCGGAGGCACAAGCCCTCTTCAGAGGCACAAGCCCTCTTCGGAGGCACAACTCATCGGAGGATAAAGACCTCGAGCGGGCCTCGCCATAAAAAGAGAGTTCTTTCTCGACATAAAGTTATGGACTGATCGGTGATACACTCCCGTGAATCCATCCAACTAAGAGAAAGAAACTCCAAACTTCCAGGCAAAAGCCCTACCCAGAGGCACACGTTTCACCGATATTGAAATAAAACTTCCAACTGTTGAAACGTGAAAAGCCCTCTTCGGAGGCCCATTTCACCACAGTTGAAATGCTGAAAGACCTCGAGCGGGCCTCGCTAGAAAAAGAGAGTTCTTTCTCGACATAAAGTTGTGGACTGATCAGTGATACACTCCCGTGAATCCATCCAACTAAGAGAAAGAAACTCCTAACTTCCAGGCAAAAGCCCTACTCAGAGGCACACATTTCACCGTGATCTGAAATAAAACTTCACACAAGTCGAAATGTGAAAAGCCCTCTTCGGAGGCCCGCTTCCCAGCGAACAGGGAAAAAATAAAAGCCTCTCCCAAGAGGCAGAAACAAAAAGACCTCTTCCCAGAGGCACAATCAAACAAAAAGATCTCTTCCCAGAGGTGCAATTAAAAAGAAAGACCTCTTCGCAGGCACAGGTTTCACCGAGATTGAAATAAAACTTCCAAGTGTTGAAACGTGGAAAGCCCTCCTCGGAGGCACAACTCTTCGGAGGCACACGTTTCACCGAGATTGAAATAAAACTTTCAAGTGTTGAAACGTGAAAAAACCCTCCTCAGAGGTACAACTTTTCAAAGGAACATTTCATCAGAAATGCAAAACAAAGATCAAAAAACCCTCCACTGAGGCGCCATAAAAAAAAGAAGCCCTCTTTAAAGGCATACTTTAGCTTTCAAAGGAAGATTGGTTCATCTATTCTTGAAAATACTCTTCCTCAAATATACGTTAAAGTGCCCTTCAGAGGCCCTCTTTACCACATAGAAGAATTCACTTTGTAAAAATGTGTGTATGCACAAAAGAAAAGGTGATATCTTCGAAGGTTGAAGCGTAGAAACTCATATGGAGCGAGCTGTACTCTATTTTAGGCAGAGTAATATTCCTCCAAGTATGGAATAATTATTCTCCAGAAAATAAGAGTACAAGTCCCTTCAAAGTTGAAAATATTGCAACGAGCATATGGTATATGGGCAGCATGGTATAGCTACATTGGTAAAAATTACGCTCAAACAACATACCACAAGCTCACTGCAATATCATATAAAAAACTTGTACAAAAACGAATAGTAAACGAATTCTCAAATACAGACAGAAGTTTGTACAAACAAAAAGAATCATTTTATTCAATACTGTCAAAATTTTGTACAGGTACATGTTTCAAAATAAAAGAAAAGCGGAGGTCGGTACCCGCACAATCTCCGGCCAGTACATGCAAAATGCAAAAAGTGAGAATAAGGGGAAGCAGGGCCCGTTACTTCTTCTTGCCACCACCTTTAGAGCCTTCACCTGACCTAATAGGCAGTTTTTCAGGACGGCTTGGGAGAGTTGGGGAAGAAGGAGAGAGGGTTACTGCCAAATCAACCTTCGCTTCCTCTTCAGAAACAAGATTTTTTTTCCTTTTCTTGGAAGTGGCACGCTTCCTCCTCCTCCTTGAAGAAGACTCACTTCCCGGGGTAACAAGAGCAGACAGTATTACATCATCAGAAATAGTATGCTCCCGGGATTTGTCGCCTCCTTCAAGTCCTTCGTCCTTCTGCTCCCACGAAGCGATTGGATCATCCAAGCCTTGAAGGGCTCCTATCAATTCTTCCTGTGATCCCGGCTGGGAAATAGGAGTGGTTTGAAGGAATGGAGGAGGGACAGCTGGAGGAGGAGAAGTCTGTGTGGCACATGGCATTTTTGCTACAGAAGAAGAAAAGCCAAAAATATTAATATCTTCAGTGAAGAAAGGAGATAGTGGCTCATTTAGATTTAAGAAATAATCAAAAAGTTTGTCAAACTCTTGAGGAGCAAACAAACAGTCCACTTGGGCAAGATTAATGGTAGAGTTACCTAGAGAAGTCGGCTTCCTAATGTCAACCTCATAAGCCTGTGCTTCGGCACTCTCTTCGCCTTCATCTCCACCCCGCATGCTTGCGATCTCAGTTGTAACTTTAACAGGGGATGGAGAATGAGAACCCGAGCCTGTGATGTCAACATCGGCCAAAACCGAAGGAGGGACGGGGCCAATTAATGGTGCTTCTTTCACAAAGTGCTACTCCCCTACGTCAGCTCGTGCTTTGGCAAGCTGCTCTTTTCCCCGGGCTAGGGAAGCTCTAGCGTCACAATCTAGAAAGTGTTCTGCAAGAGATGCTTCAGCATAGCCGGCGCGTGTACCTCCAAGCATGTCAAGAATTGACTCCCAAACCTCGGCCAGGGTAATCTCATACTTCGGTCCTAAGAATGAAAGGCTCCCGCACCCCATAACGCTATTTACGTAGAAGTCAAATAATGTGGAGCTGATATTGGCTTTAGTCGCCTCATGCGACTGTTCGGCAGCCTGCCTTCCAGCGATAGCTTCATCGCGGTCCTTTTCGGTCTTTAATAATTGGGCCTTTAGCCTCATAATCTCCAAATCCTGGGAGTTGACCTTCTCCCTTAACTCTTCAACGTCAGCACGATACCTTTCCGTTGTTTTCTGCTCAGCCTCAAGTTGCCACTCTGCATGTCGCTGAGTAGCGTGAGCATCGTGAACCTGCTTTTGAAGTACTTCTTCTTTTTGAGTATATGAGGTAGAAGAAGTAGCAAGCTCTTGTTTAAGCTTCTCAACTTCTGCTTCAAGCTTCTCGTTGTAATCAGCAATGTTCCTCATCTCAGTATCATGCTGGCATAAAGTTTTTTGCCACTCAGCCTTTTCATTTTCCATGGTCAGCATGGCCTCTATATTCACGCGGTTGACCCTTTGAAGCTCATCAACAAGCTTTTGCCACACTGACATCCGCTCGATATCAAGTCTAACAGCATCAAGATTTTGCAGCATTGCTTGTTTATCAATAGGGACCAAGTCAAGATCGAACCGTACTCCCTTTAGGCACCAGTGTGGGAACCGGCTTTGCAGAGTGTCAGGGCCTGGTCCAATTTGGAATTTAGGCCTGTGACTATTGTCTGAATGTCTACGTTCCTGATAGCAGGAGAGCCAGAGGGGATCTCAAGTGAGACGGGGGCAGCGGCCTTTTCAGGAGTTGAAGATGCATGCTTCTCACCGTGCCTGGCACGCTTGCTTGTGTCCTCAACTATATGACTTTTCCCCGGTCATCATGCGACTTTCTTTTGTGAGAGTCGTCGCCTCTCTAGGAAGAATCATGGTGCTCCTCCCTTTCTCTCCTCTCGTAACGCTCTTCTTGAGCCCTCCTCTCTTGAGCCTTTCGAGCGGCTTTCTCTTCGTCAGTTTCTCTGTGAACGGGAAGGTAGCGCCTATAGTCATATTGACTACGCCTCCCGTAGCGCTGAAAGTCGTCATAGGAAGAGCCGCTGCGTCCCGTTGGAGAATCTGAAATTTTTAAAAAAAAGGAGACAAGTCTTAAAAGTCTTCAGAGAAAAGAAGCGTAACTTTATAATCTTCAAAGTACAAAGAGTTAGGTGCATGAAAGTGCTGAAAGGTTCTAAGTGTGTGTGATGTGCAAACTACGTGCATCAAACTACCAACCACTCTTCGATTGCGGAAGAATCGTGGGGGTAGTAGTTAACGTCAACTTTTGGGTCGATGGAGCTTGTTGCAAAGAAGAAGTCGCTTCCACTACTAAAGAAGAAACCCTAGTAGTAACGGGGTCGTCTTTAAGGAGCTCCTGTGAGGTGACGAAGAGGTCGCTCAACCCTTCGAAAGTGTCGTCCCCGCTCTGCTTGACAGGGCTTGTTTTCCCGACTTCTTCACCAGACTTCTGTGAATGTTGGGGAGATCCCTGAGGCTCTTCTTCCTCAATGACCGGGGCAAGTGCGAATTAGCTAGAAGACCCCGCAACATTAACAGTAGTAGAGCACTTCACTAGAGAAGCCTCGGAGGCAGGTTCTTTTGGTATGGGTTCGTCAGTGGAAACTGGGGCATCTAATGCTTTATATGGGGAGTCTGGAACCTCATGGGGGTGTGTAGAGCGAGAAGTGTGTAAAAGTCCATATTGATGCAAAAATTCATCCCTCAACAAAAACTTTATACTTCTCTCTTTAGCAGTAACAACACTTAATCTTTCAAAAATTTGCTTATGGCTTGGATCTCTAGAGGGGAGAGGAAGTGCTGAAAAGAGCAAAGAATGAAATTAGCAATTGGTAATTTGGATCTCGAAAAAGTTTGAAAATAGAAACAGTTAATCTTACTTCCTACTCTCCAGATGGCATAAAACCCTGGGCGGCAGCGAGCAAAGAAAAACTGGTTCAAAAATCCATGAACACTTTCGGTAAGATCATAAATAAGCTTGCGGTTTCTAGCACTTCTCACAATAATAAGGGAAGGATGGTCTTTACTCTTCGCAAACGAGCATAAGTATCGAATTTCTTCAAAACTTGGCAAGCGATCAAGAGTTCTCCTAAATAAAACACACAACCCCATCAAGATGGCGTAGCCATTAGGATGAAGTTGGAACGGAGAGATTGTTAACCGAAGGAGAAGGGTTCGAAGGAAGTCGTTAAAGGGAGGAATCGCCCCACTTAGGCACATTTGATGATTGACTGCGACAAAACCGTGGGGAGAACTGTTGGCAGTATCATTTGGCCCGGGAAGTAGGGCATCATTTTCAGCAAAACAAAATTGAGTACGTAGCTGAATAAACGCTCTCGGAGTTAGGATAGTCGAAGTTCTCACTGGAAGATTCTCTATGGGAACAGCTGCCTGAAAGGTCTCTCCCGCTTGACCTACCACTTCTTCTTCTTGGAGGGAAGTCATTCTACACAAACAACTGGATATTCAAACATGAAGGTGCATGTTTTCTAAAATGTGTGAAGTGTTGTGTAAAATCAACAAAGCAATAAGCGAATATAACTGGAATAAAAACCAGCAAGCATTGGTCAGTTATAAAGTCCAGGGTTTGTTGTTTTAAATATGAAAGTGAAATGTAGATGCAAACAAATCAGTTCAAGATAGCGATGCTTTGCATTGATATTTCTCTTTAGTTGATTCGTTCACAGCATTTGATACAGTGTGTTTAAGTTGATTACTCTATATAGACTAATCTGTCATTTGATGTGGGCAGTCAATGGAAGTATATTCGCCTTGGTTTTCTGTGATTATTGTTTTCAGCAGGTTGTTAGCCTATAAGTTAACATGATCTATAAAATAAGGCAACAAAGTTAAAACAATCTAGGATTTAAGCAATTCAGTCCAGCAGATCAAGTTAAGTATTCAAGTTGGGATTATGCTTTTGAGTGAGAATTCAAGTTGAGCATCCAAGTGTTAACTCGGCTGCGACCCAAGGAATCTCATGCGGGTTAAGAATAAGTCTCCGGTTCCTTAAATCGTTGGTCTTTTAAGTCGTAGGAGGCTTCGGTTCAAAGTGGTGTAAGCTTCCCCAAGTTTCAGCTCGGTCGCAACTTAAGGTTTAGGTCGCATCGAATCTGATTGGCCAAAAATTAGGTCACCCAAAGTTGTTGAGTCGCGTCCAAACCAATATCTCACTCCACCCAACCCGTTAACCCGATAGCCACTCCCTAATAAAAAAAAAACCCTCATTTCATTCATGCTATTTCATGCCATCGGATCATCCATTAAACCAGTTCAAAACCCCTACGAATTCAACACCTCACAATCCTAACGTAAATCAAGATTGATTAGCCCGAAGCAGTAACCCATCAACATCGTTTCATCAACCGTTTGAATCCGATTTGAGCCACCTCAGGATCATCAACTATCGGTATGATAAGATTCGTGATGAAGCATTACGCGAGGAGGTGGGTGAAGTTTGATTGGGATTCATGAATCAGTGACAGTAGGGGATCGAGAAGGAAGCAGGTTTACTTACGTAATAATTATCGGTGATTGATGGAACGAAATCGCCTTTGAGAGCTTAGGGAAATGTTAATGGAAGAATTGAATGAAGAGGAAGGAGAAGATGTATGACTTATACCTTGAAATGGAGGAACCTGAAGCGGCGCAAATGGTCTAACTGTTAAGTCGCGTACGACCTGCCGACCTAGAGCGGGACGGGTTAAATCATATCGAAGCATACGACCTAACCATTAGGCGTGTACTTCGAGGGGCAAATGTTAACCCCGCCTCGGCCATGACTCGACGACTTAAGAAAGATACCGACCTAACTGCCTAAAATAGGAGTGCCGACCTAAGACTTAAAGGATACCGACCTAAGATTGCTACCGACCTAACATGGGTACCGGCCTAATGCCTTAAAGGTTGCCGACTTAACAAGGATGCCGACTTAAGATTTGAGGGGATACCGACTTATGGCTTAGGTAGGTTACCGATCTAACATGGATGCTGGCCTAAGATAGATGCCGATCTAACTATCCAAGGAGGTTGCCGCCCTAACTGCTCAGGACAGGGACAAGATCACGAACTACACTTGAGTCACGACCGACTTACGGCCTATGCTAGGTCGTTCACGACCCAGGCAAAGGGAGGCAAGTCCATTGCAGCTACTTAGCACGCGGCCTCTTAACTCGTACACGATTCAGGACTTATGATATATCAAGAGTTCAGCAACGATGCGTTTCCGAAGTCTCGACCCAGCATTTAGGTCGCAAACGACCCACGACTTAGTTTAAGTCGTCCGTGACCCAACTTAGGCCGGTTACGATTTAGGACTTGGTAATGTTCCCTGCCCAGAATTCTCTATAAATACATTGCCATCTCCAAGTTTCAAGGGACTTTTGGACAATCTCTTCAAGCACCGATACTCTGCCAGTTTCAAAATCAACTCCATACATGAAGTTTCAAAGAACACTACAAGCTACTTTGAAAGAATATCACATATCCAACATGGATTCAAAGACTTTCATCTACATCGAAGCTTAAGCTACTTGCTCAAAATGTTTTGTAACTAAAGAGATTTGTACTTGAAGAGCATTGTATTGTTTTGTAACAAGATCAGTAATAAAGATACCTAAAGTGGACGTAGGCTACTCCTTAAGCCGAACCACTATAAAATCACTGCCTGTATTTTCTGTGATCTTAGCTGATATTCTGTTCACGAACCATCGGGTGGTGCTTTCACACTCACATTTCACACACCGGGGTGTTAGCGTTCGATTTATAGCGTTAACAATTATAATAGGGTGTAGGGTTTTCAAATCAAAAGAAAATAGCCGAAATTGTTGCATACATTAAATTCCAGCTACTAGTCACAAAAGTGGGTAATACAATCAAAACCGTAGGTTCTCGTAGGGAAAATGCGTTTCCATCAATGACATGGCTACTGGGGTACCGCCCGTCACAGTATGGTGCCTAGATCACCGTACCGAGGATCACTCCTGATCCCCTGCAACACAAGGCCGGACCCATCCCTCACTGGACAGTTCCGAACAAGGAAACCCCGCAGTTTTGGCCAACAACTGCCCACACAGCCGAATAAAATAGGGACTTCTAGACAAGGGTAAATCTCACTCTCAAATGGGGGCTGCCCACGAAGCCTTGCTTCACCTCCCCTGTTTTAGCCATTCCTGGTTGATGAGGCTTGAGGCTACGATTACCTTTATAAAGAACACATCTCTTAGAATTCTTATCGTCCACCTGACGATGATCTGAAAGCATTCAATCCATACAAGTTCGTTCCGAGTTCGAACGAAACCGAAGGCATTATTTCATTACACTCATTTTGGAATCACCCTCAGAGTTAACGACAATAACCCTTGCACTTTAAAAACTCCATCTCGATCCTCACTTGAGATGTCATGACCTAACGTTGAACTTGGATCGATGTGGTTTTCAGAAAATCAAATTTGATTCCCGATCCCGGTCTCATCGAAATCCAAACGTATCTTAAAGGCCAAGTTGTTTAAAGATTTAAACAATTCAATTCAGATTTTAAACATAGCATCACACAACATTATCAACAGATAATAACCAATATCTATCACATATACAATATCTCATCATAGAGTACAACTCAACCATCATTCAACAGATATCAACCATATTCAGATATCAATTCAAATTATGATCCACAAGGAAGCACTACTTAATTCATATTATAATTAATTAAATTAATTACTTAAGAATTTATCACTTAATCTTGCTTAAACAAATGTTAATTAACTAATCACCTCTTGATTATCTCATTCTTAATTTATTAGTGTTTAATTAATTAAAAATCTTTATTTAATTATCAATTAACTACTACAATTATTTGTTAATTAAACTTTGATTTAAATTAATCATTCCTTAATTGTTTATTAATTAACCCTTAATTTATAATTAATTAACCTTAATTAATTCTTAATTACCTTAATTAATTCTTAATTAATCACAAATTAATTTATCTTAATTACATAATTAATTAAATCTTAACCCTTAATTAACTTACAATTAATTATAAATTAATTAAAGTTTAATTACTTAATTAATTAACTCCTAATCAATTAATTAATTAACTTCTTAATCACTATTTTATCTATCATTAATCAATTATTTAATCAATTATTAATCACTTATGAATTAACCTTAAATTAATTAATAAATTAATTAATAACCCATTAGTTGTTATTTAATTTAATCCTTAATTATCTATTAAATAGTTCATAAGTAATTAATTAAATCTTAACAAATTAATTAACCAAAATAAATTAATTAATTCCAACTCTAACTTTTAATTAATTAAAGTAAACTTTAATTTCAAATCTAATTAACTTTCAAAAAAAACAATTTTCATTCATCTTTAAAACTCTTACATATTTAAGTATTTCAATTCGTTAAAACTAATTACTTTTGAAAAAGTTAGATTTAAAAATGTAAAATCATTTCAACTTCAACAAATAGAATGTGAGTTACTTTTGAAACAAAATATTTGACATTTAAAAAGTGGTGAAAATATAAAGTTTTAAATTTAAACTTAAAACTAATTTTTGATATAAACAAGTTTTAAAGTTTGATTCACTTACTTGGTTAAACTTGACCAAAACTTCAACTAACATTAACACCATACTCCATCTCTTCTCTTTCCTACTCTCATCATTCCCCTGAACCCAACACACACACTCGAGCAACAACAACACAACCCCGAGGCACACGCGACTCTCACGCGACCAAACACGAGCGTTTCTTCGAGTCAAACCCACTCGCGTTCGAAACGAAGCCCACTGACACAACACGCACGTCCACATGCACGGTGCTCCGGCACCTCCATCACCGCCGCCGCCAGCTTGCGCGAACCCCAAACCATTCCCAGACCCAATCCCAAAACCCAGAATTTGACAATTCGAGCTCAAACAAAATTGGGTTGTTCGAACCCCAAACACGAACTACAGTCGTCAGAGAAAAGACCATCATCCACAGCAAGCCGTCCCCCATGCGCCTCCAAACTCTGGCCATGCACTCGCGACACCCAAACACAACTCCACCCCAAACCCCGTGAAACTCGATCAACCGAAAGCTTCACACGATTGAAAATCTCAAACTCAAAAAAAAACACAGAGCTAAAACCCTAAAGATCAAATTTCTAAAATCTGTGTTGCACAATAAATTCAATTAGTATTTTTCTAGTGTTATACATCATTAAACAAAGCTTCTGTTTAAATTTCAAAGCATATAATCAATCCAGTCATATGAATTTGACAAGACCCCCAAATTCAGTTAAACGCGAAATTCATCTTCAACTCAAAGTTAAAAATCCTGATTTCTGTTTTAAAATTCATATCATGCGTTATAGATTTAGTATATAATCTTGATTCATTAAAATTCGAACCAAATTTACATGATATAATTATTTGGTTTCTACTGCATTTCTTGCTTTCTGTAGTTTTTATCAGTTTCATCTGCATATATATTTTAACACTTAAATCATATTGAATTTAAACTCCACACTTGAAGATATCAACTCAGTATTTACTTGCTGTATTTAAATTTGAAGATTTTTTAGAAATCTACTCTGAACTTGAATTTACAGAGGAGTACAATTAACTTTTAAACAAGCACAGCAAAATTTAAAACCTGAAAACAAATACTTCATAAAATAACTAACATGCAAGCATTTCAGAGTTAACATTCAACATGCAACAATTTTATACTTAAAGTTTTGATTTAAAAATTTATCACATATTTTGTTGCTAAGCCTTAAGCTGCTGGAAAAAGAAATATGAACTGCAGATCTTAAAATTGAGATTGCTTGATGTTGTTGCTTTAATTGCTTCTCCAATCTTGAATTTGATCAGAGCTTAATATTGAGGATCTTTAATTTGCTTTACACTTGATTTAGTTTTCAGGAACCTTGCTTATATGAAGATTTCTTTAATGTAATTTGCTGCAGATTTTAGCTTTGAAAAGAGGCTTGCATGTTTGTTTAAATTTGGTCGAAAGTGTAGAAACTTATGAAGTTCGGATTTGAAGATGGAGTGTTTTCTTTTTTTTTCTTGCTTTAGAAAATGAGGATGAGAAAATTTCGATGAAGAATATGGAATATCTTTTTATTTGAAATTTTGTTTTTACAAAAATTTAAAGAATTATGACACTTGTCGCAATAATGCTTAATTTTCTAACACATGTTTATTAATATTGTTTAAATGTTAACAAGTGTTATTCCATGCAAAAAGAAATTAAAATGTTTTCTTAATAGATTTTCCTTATATAAATCCATTTTTAAATTTCTAAAAATCAATTCTCTTTAAAGAATGAATATAAAACAAATGTTAGAACTTAAATAAAATCTTGAGCATATTACTTAATACTCAAAGTAAAATTTAGAATAAAAATTGTCATATTTTAAATCTTTTAATTTATCAATTCAAACACAAATTAAATTTTAAAATCCAATTCAAAAATCAAATTTGATATGAATAGAATTTTAACACATTCATTTCCTTATATATGTATTGGTTTTTAATTAGAGTAAATGTATATTTACAATCCATTTATTCGTAGTTGAATAAAATAACAAATTTATCAAATTAAATTGGTTTATTATATAGATTATCATATTTAAATTCGGTGTGAAATTCTGGGATATCACAATCCTCCCCCTTAAAAGAATTTCGTCCCTGAAATTTAAACAAAAGATAATCCAAAATTTCATTTATTCAACACTTCAAACATACATAACATCCATACATAAGCAGCCATCAAACAAAACATCCAAACAATCATACATTCAATACAAACACCACTAGCTATCCGGACACATACCCGGATAAGCCTTCCTAAAGCTATCCATGGGATCCTCACTCCATTGAACTTTAACGAGCTTCACTATCCTGTTTCTGAGTTGCTTCTCATCTTGATCAACAATCTGAATAGGATGTCATACACTTAATAAGTCCGGCTCAACCACTAAGTCTTCCTGCATAGCTGGCTCCATAATAAGAGATGGATCGTGCACATATTTCCATAGATGAGATACGTGGAAAACATTGTGAATTCCAGCCATCCGGACTGGCAATTCAATCCTGTATGCTACAGCACCAATCCTCTCGAGAACTCGGAACGGACCAATGTATCTCGTAGCGAGTTTCCCTGTCTTCCCGAATCTTACAGCTCCTTTAATAGGGGAAACTTTGACAAAGACTAAATCACCAACTCGAACTCTGATTGTCTTCGTTTTTTATCAGCATATTTCTTTTGTCGATCCTGAGCAGCTCTCATCCTTTTCTTGATAAGCTCGACTTTAGCAGATACTTCACGGATCAGATCTGGTCCAAGCACAATACAGTCCTTCGACTCTATCCAAAAAGCGGGAGATCTACACGGTCTTCCATACAATGCTTCATAAGGAGCCATCTTGATACTTTCTTGGTAACTGTTATTATAAGAGAACTCCACTAGATGTAGATGATCCTCCCATGATCCTCCAAAATCTAATACACGGGCTCCCAGCATATCTTCTAGAATTCGGTTTAGCCTTTCCGTTTGTCCATCTGTTTGTGGATGATATGCTGTACTCAATCTCAAATTAGTTCCCAAAACTGATTGTAATGCCTCCCAGAATTTGCTGGTGAAGATCGGCTCTCGATCACTTACGATGCTGACTGGAACGCCATGCAATCTCACAATCTCCTTTAAGAAAATTTATGCCAAAGAAACTACAGTACGGGTTGCTTTAACTGGTATAAAATGGGCGCTCTTGGTAAGACGATCTACAATCACCCATATTCCTTCATTCCCTTTCTTAGTCCTAGGCAATCCATCGATGAAGTCCATCGAAATCATTTCCCATTTCCATGTCGGGACCTCCAAAGGTTGTAACAAACCGGCTGGCTTTTGTTACTCTCCTTTTACTTGCTGGTAGATAACACATCTATTAACGAATCTGGCTATATCTTCCTTCATGCCCTTCCACCAAAAGACTCTTTTCATATCCTTGTACATCTTCGTGATTCCTGGATGGATATTTAATCTAGAGCGATGACTTTTAGATAAGACCTCCTGCTTCAAATCCTTGAAATTTGGAACACAGATTCTTCCGTTAATCCTTAGCGTTCCTTGATCATCAATCTCGAAACTAGGACACTGCCCCTTCCTAACTCTTCTGATAATTCCTCTTAACCTACTATCAGATTCATGCTTGTTTGAAATCCTTTCCAGAGGAGATGGAACCACTTCCAAAAGAGAAAGAACTGCATTTCTGCTAAGAGCGTCTGCCACAACGTTTGCCTTCCCCGGAGTATACAGAATATCCAAATCGTATGATGCCAAGAATTCAACCCATCGCTGCTGTCTCAGATTAAGATCTTTTCGAGAGAAAAGATATTTCAACGGTTTGTGATCCATGAATAACTCAAACTTTTCTCCTAAAAGATAATGACTCCATATCATTAAAGCAAAAACAATAGCCAACAGCTCTAGATCATGCGTAGCGTAGTTCCTCTCATGTGGCTTCAATTGCCGACTCGCATACGCAATAACCCTACCATTCTGCATAAGCACAGCTCCCAATCCAACAATACAAGCATCAGTATAAACTTCAAACTTGCTCTTACCATCAGGAATAGCCAAAACAGGAGCACTTGTCAATTTTCTCTTCAGTTTTTGGAAAGCTTCCTCGCATTCCGGTGTCCACTTGAATTTAGCTCCCTTCCTTGTCAGCTTCGTTAGGTGAGAAGAGATCTTTGAATAATCCTTAATAAACTTCCTGTAGTAACCGGCCAATCCAAGAAAACTGCGAACTTCTGTAGGAGTGTGAGGCTGCTTCCATCCGAGAATAGTCTCAACTTTAGCTGGATCTACAGAGATTCCCTCACCAGAAACAATGTGTCCCAAAAAATTTACTTCAGATTTCCAAAATTGAAACTTAGAGAACTTCGCCTTCAGCACATGCCTTCTCAGAGTTTCCAAAACTATTCTCAAGTGCTGCTTGTGCTCTTCTTCCGATTTAGAATAAACCAAAATATCATCGATGAATACCAAAACAAACTTATTCAGAACATCTCTAAAGAATCAGTTCATCAGATCTACAAAATAAGCAGGAGCGTTGGTTAACCCGAAAGACATAGCCAACCACTCATAGAAACAATTAGGTCCCCTAAATGCAGTTAACGGAATACTGTCTTCAGCTACCCTTAACTGATGGAAACCTGATGCTAGATCTAACTGAGGAAAGACATATGCACCATGAAGCTGGTCGAAGAGATCATCAATGCGAGGAAGAGGATACCTATTTTGAATGGTCACTTTGTTCAATTCACGGTAGTCTACACAGAACCTTAGCGACCCATCCGACTTGGTGACAAAAACTGCAGTAGAGCTCCAACAGGAAAAACTTGGTCTAATCAAACCCTTCTCCAACAAATGTTGAGTTTGATTCACTAATTCCTCCCTTTCTCTTGGAGCCATCCTCCTACTAGGTTGAATTACAGGTACTGCTCCAGGTATCAAATCTATACGAAACTCTATTTCCCGGTGCAGTGGACAACACTTAACTTCCTCAAATACGTCGGAGAAATCCCGGACTACTTCAATATCTACAACCTCTTCTTGAGAAGTCTCTATTCCATGTAAAAGACTACTCAAGTGGATTCTAGAGTTATCACACATTACTCTGGCAATCCTACTCAGATCTGTTTCCAACGAAACTGTTCTTTCATCACAATTTAAAATAGCCTTATATTTGTCAAGCCAAATCCATTCCCAATATAATTTCGAAACCTTGAAAATCTAATACATAAGGATCACAGGAAAAACTACGGGATAGGTAGGAGATTATCAAACCTTTACAAATCCTATCCAATTTGGTTACCCCTCCTATAGGATTTGATACACAAATGGGATTGTCTATGATACTAGGAGTAAGAGAGAAATTGTCTACAGATTCCAGAGAAATAAAACTTAAAGAAGCACCAAAATCAAATAAGACTTTAATATACTTTCTATTTAAAAGTAAAGTACCTTCTAAAACTCCCTTGCCCTTCGACGAGTTCGATGGTGCGCCTTCTAAAGAAGATACTTTGTTCTGTTGAACCTTATAAAGGAGCGGGCAGTCTTTAATCATGTGTCCGGGTTGGTGATAGTTAAAGCAAAGAGACTTCTGAACTAAGGCTGACCCTAGTCCACTATACTGCTGTCGCAGCTGCTGAGATCCTTTGCTGGGACACTTGTTTGCCAGATGACCTTCTTGGTGACAAATATAACACTTTCGAGGTCCATTATTATTACCAGACTTCTTCTTGTTTTGTTTCTTCCAGTTAGGATTGAATTTCCTTTTATTCTGATTCGAAGAATTCCCTTCTGATGCAGCAACTTGCGCCACTAACCTCTTCTTCATCAAATCTTCATACCTTAACGCCATATCAATAAGTTCCACAAAAGACCCTTTCAGATGTGCTGTCATTCTCTCATGATACTCGGGCCTCAACCCTTGGACAAACATCTTGTTCTTCTTAAGAGGTGCGTCTATAAGTCCTGGACCTTAGCAAGATAACTCGTTGAATTTAGTCTCGTATTCCGCTATAGACATATTTCCTTGTTTCAGATTGTTCTTCTTGCAGCAGGCATAAACTTTTCCTTAAACATCTCCTTAAACTCTTCCCAAGACATACCATCCTCCGAGATATTAGCAGTCACTGAATTCCACCATACTGCGGCACCACCTTGTAATTGCCACGTAGCCATTATTCTCTTCTGATCATCTGATAACTTCATGCTCTTAAAAATCTTCTCACACGAGCGAATCCATGCTTGATTTTCTATTATAGTTTCTGATCCCTGAAATGGTTTCCCTCCAAGATGAACAAAGACTTTGCATAATGCGGAAAAACAGATCGGAGACATAACTGGATTGACAGTCTCATTATCAATCTGCTCTCTTCTGTTACCATTTGATGCACTCCCAACAACACTTCCCCTTCGGCCTCTTGAACTCATATTGGCTACCTGAACAGGTAATCCAACCAATTTAGATAGGGATATAGTTATGTTAACTCCGCCTCGACCATGAATTACCGACCTAACAGTTAGAAGCATGCCGACCTAAGGCCTAAGGGTATGCCGACTTAACACTTCAACGAGGCTACCGACTCAACATAAATACCGACCCAACAGCCTTAGCTCATTGCCGACCTAAAATGAATGACGACTCAATAGTTACCGACTTAATGACTCAGAAGGGACAGCGACTCAATGCCCTTACAAAGTTCCCGACCTAAGGCCCTAAATGGATAACGACCTAATGCCTTAAAGGATGCCGACTTAGGAAGTCTACTGACCTAACTTAAGTACCGATCTAATTACCTAAAGGAGTTGCCGACCTAACTGATCAGGACATGGAAAGGTGCACGACCTATACTTAAGTCGCAACCGACTTAAGACATATGCCAAGCCGTTCACGACCCAGGCAAATGAAGGCAAATCCTATACAGCTACTTGACACGCGCATGTTAACTCGGCAACGACCTAAGACTAGTGATATGAGTTCAGACACGCGCATGTTAACTCGCTAAGCCGACCACGACTTATGTTAAGTCGGCCACGACTTAGCCTGAGTCGGTCACGACTCAGGACTTGGGCGAAAAAACTTCTATCCAGGCTTGCTTATAAATACATAGCCACCTCCAACTTTCAGAGGACTTTTTGCACATTCTCTTCATACACCGTTACCTTGCTGCATTGAGAACTTCATCGACACTTAGAGCTTTCAAGATTAGAGGAATACATCAAAGAAATTCACGAAGAAACCACACATCTTCAACATGAATTTAAGGACTTTAATCGACATTGAAGCTTAAGACTGGTTCCAAATCACTTGTAACTTGAAGTATATTGTACTTGAGAAGAATTGTATCAGCTTGTAACGGGATTATTAATAAAAGTACTTAGAGTGGACGTAGGCTATACCCTTAAGCCGAACCACTATAAAATCGTTGTTGTTTACTGCTTTTCTGCTATTACTTGCTTGTAATTCTTTCCCGATCTATCGGGTGGTGCTTTCACAACTACACTTCACACACCGGGGTGTTAGCGTTCACATTTTAGCGTTAACATTTTTGGTGCTTTCACTGAGAATTGAACTCAGGGGCAAACTTCAACCATTGTTCAACAAAATTCTAACAGAAACCATGGCTTCAGAAAGGAAACGGAAGTTGTTAAGGTTTGAAGGTACTTGCAGCAATGCCATTGCTCTTCCCACGCTAAGTGAAACAGCTTCAAGTATTGGAGTCACAAGGGCTGAATTAAATGCCGTGATATATGGAATATATCAACACATGGAAGTTCAAAGCAATAGGATACTGGATAAGATGAACGCATTGCAGGAAGAAGTCCATCGACTAGAAAGCGATATAAAAACCATTGCCAAAGAGGCCCAGGTTTCAGAAGAATGGAATGCTCCTCAACGAGCAACTGGCATTACTATTGGGACATTCCCCCAAACAGAGAATTCATGGCCACGACCAACTATCCACGAACGTTTGTCAAGGCGAACTTTTGAAAGAATAGTTGATGATTACCCATTGAGTCCTGGTAACGATGAAGAATACATACCGGAAATGATTGAACAGAAAGAGAAGAATGGGGGAAGAAGAAAACAGAAACTCTTGAAAAAAGCTCGACGCTTCATACCCTCCAACTTCACTCCCTTGACCGACACTCCGGAAAGTATCTTCTTGGCAACAAAGGATGTTGTTGTTTACCCCAAACCATCTCTGATGAGGAGAAGCGCGACAGACAATGGGAAATTCTGTCAATTTCACAATCAACCTGGCCATGAAACTAACCAATGTCGCCATCTAAGGAAGGAGATTGAAGAATTGATCAAGCAGAATGAACTGCAACAGTATGTGAAAAAAGATGAAATTAACTACTCCTCATCCTCTAAGGTGCAGCTGGTTCCCGCTCAACAATGTAGCTCAAGTAAGAGAACCGTGGCACAGGGAGATGAAGGTCCTATCATCAGTGTCACCACAGCAAGCCCTCACCAGGCAGGGAAAAATTGGATGAGGCGGGAAGACGTGCTCACGCTCCAAGGAGACCTTCAAAGTGAAAGGAAGTTTCGATTCTGAAAGATGTTGCCATCCAGTCCTCTTATGCCAAAAAATTCAATTCCTAAAGCCTGGGGCAGCAATTGCTTCCATACCATACTTGAACACTTTGTTTCAAATTTGTAAAAGAGTGCTGATCCAATGATTCTTGTGTCAAAATCTGTAGTAAAAACAATGCCAATAAATAATAAAACTATAAGTCTTGCTTTCCCTATTATTACGAGTCGCTTATTTTATTTCGATATGTGAAATATTCTGAGAATATCACTAAGATTATCGATCTAAATTTGCAGGCAATCAATACCAAGCTGATTCATTGCAATATCAAGCAACCCTTGGTAGCATTCAAAAGCAAGCCTTAAACAACAGAATTCCAGGGTGAAATCCTGAATAAGAAGTACTCTAAGCAAACAAACGAGATTTGGCTAGAGTATGTTTCTTCAGTTAAAACCACCCGCCAACAGAAGAAGATGATGCACACTTAAAGACGGCACTAAGGAATTGCTAATATAATCAATCAAATTCGCAACTGTCAAAAGAAAACCAATTCCAAGAACTTGGAACAGCAACCATTTACATCCATATTTTACATGAAAACTTTGCTAAGATATTGCAAAGAATTTACAAATATATGATTCTCTTGTTAAGGGCAATTGCAAGGCAGGCGAATAACAAAAGCTATAAAGTGGATATAGGCCCAGTTTCGGTTAAACCACTATAATTCTTATGTTCCCTACTATTATAAACTGCTTTGTTTTATTTCGGCATATGAAATACGTTAATCGTGTTACTAAAAAAAAACGACTTAATAATGCAGGCCATAAAGACAAAGCTTGCTAGTCACGAGACCAAGCGATCTGCAACATCATCCGGCAATCAAGCACTGGGCCATTCAAAATTCCCATATTCAAATCCTACAAAAGGAGAACTTCAAACGAAAGTAAGCAAGGTGGATAGAAGCAGATCATATATAGCTAACTACAAATTTTTGAACAAACAAACAGCAAGTTAAAGAACCCAAATCTACCACCACCAATTCGCTTAACTATAAAATATACTCCTTTGGGTAAGGGAGAGGCCTGGTAGCTGAAAGTGGTGACACTTGCGAAGCAATGGGGATTGTCAACATGAATCAACGGCAAAGAGACATGCGAGAGCAAGCGTCAGCCAGCAAAAAGAATATTTCAGAAGCACAAGCCCTCTTTGAAGGAATAACTCCTCAGAGGATAAAGACCTCAAGCGGGCTTCACCGAAAAAGGCGTCTTTCTCGTTGCAAAGTCGTGGAGTTATCGGTCGACACACTCCCGAGAATCCATCCAACCGAGAAAAGGAAACTCCAAACTTCCTGACAATAAACCTACTTAGGGGCGCGCATTTCACCACAACCGGTCAACATACTCCTGTGAGATGAAATGTGGAAAGCCCTCTTCGGAGGCAAAATGCTTCTCTACGGAGACCGAATGCTTCTCCTCAGAGATCAAAGTCCTCTACGGAGGCAAAATGCTTTTCTACGGAGACCGAATGCTTCTCCTCAGAGATCAAAGCCCTCTACGGAGGCAAAATGCTTCTCTACGGAGACCGAATGCTTCTCCTCAGAGAACAAAGCCCTCTACGGAGGCAAAATGCTTCTCTAAGGAGACCGAATGCTTCTCCTCAGAGACCAAAGCCCTCTACGGAGGCAAAATGCTTCTCTACGGAGACCGAATGCTTCTCCTCAGAGAACAAAGCCCTCTACGGAGGCAAAATGCTTCTCTACGGAGACCGAATGCTTCTCCTCAGAGACCAAAGCCCTCTACGGAGGCAAAATGCTTCTCTACGGGGACCGAATGCTTCTCCTCAGAGACCAAAGCCCTCTACGGAGGCAAAATGCTTCTCTACGGGGACCGAATGCTTCTCCTCAGAGACCAAAGCCCTCTACGGAGGCAAAATGCTTCTCTACGGAGACCGAATGCTTCTCCTCAGAGAACAAAGCCCTCTACGGAGGCAAAATGCTTCTCTACGGAGACCGAATGCTTCTCCTCAGAGACCAAAGCCCTCTACGGAGGCAAAATGCTTCTCTACGGAGACCGAATGCTTCTCCTCAGAGATCAAAGCCCTCTACGGAGGCAAAATGCTTCTCTACGGAGACCGAATGCTTCTCCTCAGAGACCAAAGCCCTCTACGGAGGCAAAATGCTTCTCTACGGAGACCGAATGCTTCTCCTCAGAGACCAAAGCCCTCTACGGAGGCAAAATGCTTCTCTACGGGGACCGAATGCTTCTCCTCAGAGACCAAAGCCCTCTATGGAGGCAAAATGCTTCTCTACGGGGACTGAATGCTTCTCCTCAGAGACCAAAGCCCTCTACGGAGGCAAAATGCTTCTCTACGGAGACCGAATGCATCTCTTCAGAGATCAAAGCCCTCTACGGAGGCAAAATGCTTCTCTACGGAGACCGAATGCTTCTCCTCAGAGACCAAAGCCCTCTACGGAGGCAAAATGCTTCTCTACGGAGACCGAATGCTTCTCCTCACAGATCAAAGCCCTCTACGGAGGCAAAATGCTTCTCTACGGAGACCGAATGCTTCTCCTCAGAGACCAAAGCCCTCTTCGGAGGCAAAAAAGTTTCTCTACGGGGACCGAATGCTTCTCCTCAGAGACCAAAGCCCTCTTCGGAGGCAAAATGCTCCTCGTCGGAGGCACAACTCTTCAGAGGACAAAGACCTTAAATGGGACATATGTCGCAAAAAAGAAAGTTCTCTACTCAACAAAAAAGATTGGAGGAGTCATGACCCACCAACCATGAGAGAGTAACTTCCCGGCAATGTAAACCATCTCTGGGGCACATTTCACCAGGAGTTGAAGTGTAACAGCCGCTCTTCGGAATTACACTTCACCAGTGTTGAAATGCAAACAAAATAAAGACCTCTTCGGGGGCACATTTCACCAGGAGTTGAAGTGTAACAGCCGCTCTTCGGAATTGCACTTCACCAGAGTTGAAATGCAAACAAAATAAAGACCTCTTCGGGGGCACATTTCACCAGGAGTTGAAGTGTAACAGCCGCTCTTCGGAATTACACTTCACCAGAGTTGAAATGCGAACAAAATAAAGACCTCTTCGGGGGCACATTTCGCCAGGAGTTGAAGTGTAAGAACCGCTCTTCGGAATTTCACTTCACCAAAGTTGAAATACAAAACAAGATAAAGACCTTCCTGGAAGCTCATGTTTCACCAAGATTGAAATAAAACTTCCAAGTGTCGAAACGTGAAAAGGCTTTCCACGAAGGCACAACTTTTTGGAGGTACACGTTTCACCAAGATTGAAATAAAACTTCCAAGTGTTGAAACGTGAGAAATCCCTCCTCAGAGGTACAACCCCCTCCCGGGGACACAATTAAGAAGAAAGACCTTCCTGGAAGCTCATGTTTCACCGAGATTGAAATAAAACTTCCAAGTGTCGAAACGTGAAAAGGCTTTCCTCGAAGGCACAACTCTTTGGAGGTACACGTTTCACCAAGATTGAAATAAAACTTCCAAGTGTTGAAACGTGAGAAATCCCTCCTCAGAGGTACAACCCCCTCCCGGGGACACAATTAAGAAGAAAGACCTCTTCGGAAACCTACGTTTCACCGAGATTGAAATAAAACTTCCAAGTGTTGAAACGTGAAAAGGATTTCTAAGGCATAACTCTTTGGAGGTACACGTTTCACCGAGATTGAAATAAAACTTCCAAGTGTTGAAACGTGAAAAATCCCTCCTCAGAGGTACAACTTTCTATATATATATAATAAAAAAATAAAAAAAAATCCTCATCAAGAGCATACTTTAACTTCCAAAGGAAGAGTAATTTACCTATTATGCAGAATGATCTCCCTTAAAAAAAGAAAAGGGGGGTTAAAGTACACTCAGAGGTCCGCTTTGCCACACAGAAGAATTCACTTGGCAAAATATATATACATACGCAAAAGAAGAAAGTGATTTCTTCGAAGGACAAAGCGTAGAAGCTTATATGAAGGAAGTTGTACTCTGCAAAATTTTTATTTAAAGAATAAAATAATTATTCTTTAGCAAATACGAGTGCAAGTCCCCTCGAAGTATAGAATATTGCAGCAAACTTATGGAATGGGGGCAATATAGTATAATTACACACAATATGGTATAGCCAAACCAGCAAAAGGTAATGCTCAAGTAACATGCCATAAGCTCGCTGCAATATCATGTAAATAAACTTGTGAAAAAAATAAATAGTAAATGCATTCTCAAATTCAAACAAAAGGCTGTACAAATAAAGAATCATTTTATTCAATATCATATATTGCAGATACAGGCTTCAAAATAAAAAAAAGCAGGGGCCGGTGCCTGCACAACATCCGACCATTACACAAAAAAGGAATCAAAAAGTTCAACTCTTCATTTCTTCTTGCCGCCTTTAGACCCTTTACCTGGCCGAGTGGTTAGCTTTTCGGGTCTTCCAGGTTGGTCTGAAGGCATAAGGGAAGAAGGGGAGGGAGGTACAACCGGCGCAATTTCCGGTTCCTCTTCAGTGGTGATAATTTTCTTCCCCCTCCTCTTCGATGTCCCATGCTTCTTTCTTCTCTGCGAAGAAGACTCACTCCCCGGAGTAACGAGAGCGGACAGAACTACGTCGTCAGAAGGAGTCCGCTCCGGAGAGATCTCGCCTCCTTCAAGTCCCTCATCTTTTTGCTCCTGCGAGGCAACAGGGTCATCCAAACCATGAAGAGCCTCAATTTTCTCCTCTTGTGACCCAGGTTGTGAAGCAGAAGGAGGAGTCACCTGAAGAGATGGAGGAGGAATAACCAGAGAAGGCGAAGTCTACACGGCACTTGTTGTTTCAACTGCAGAAGAAGAAAAATTGAAAATGTTAGTGTCTTCCCGAAAGAGGGGAGATATGGGTTCATCGAGATTCAAGAGGTAATCGAGAAGCTCATCAAATTTTTGAGGAATAAGCAGGCAATCCACCTGAATCGGACCAATGTCGAAATTACCTGAAGATATTGGCTTCGTCAGTTCAATCTCATAATTCTGAGCCCCAATGTCCTCCAAAGCCTCTTCATCAGTAGGGGTAATTACCCCGGTTTTTGTAGGAGGCGGCGAATGAGCACTAGAGCCTGTAATGTCCACCTCGGGAGAAACTAGAGGACGTTCAGAGGTAGTAGGCGGTACTTCTTTTTCAGAACGCTCCTCTTCCGCCATCCCGGCCCGCACTCTGGCAAGCTTCTCCTTTCCCTTGGCAAGAGCGGCACGGGCCTCATCATCAAGATAATGCTCTTCAAGGGCTGACTCAGCATATCCAGCACCTTTACCATCGAGCATATCAAGTGCTGCCTCCCAAACTTCAGCCAGTGTGATTTCATACTTGGGGCCTAGAAAGGCAAGGCTGCCACGTCCCAAAATGCTGTGCAGATAAAAATCGAATAATGTGGAGCTAATGTCAGCTTTGGTTGCTTGATGAGCCTCTTCGGCCGCAAGTTTACCAGCAACAGCCTCGTCGCGCTCCTTTTCGGCCATAGCAAGTCGAGTTTTTAACAACTCTATCTCCAAGCTTTGAGAGCCGGTCTGTTCTCGCAGTTGTGCAGTTTCAGCACGATATTATTCTATGACCTTTTCCTTGTGTGCAAGCTTATCTTCGACTGCTCTTTGACTGGCATGCGCATCTCGTACTTGTTGCTGAAGCATGCTCTCCTTTTGTGAATGAAAAGTGGATGAAGTAGCTAATTCTTCCTTAAGTTTTTCTACTTCCGCTTCCAGCTTTTCATTGTAGGAAGCAATACTTCTCATTTCGGCGTCATGCTGTTCAAGAGTCTTCTGCCACTCAGCCTTATCATTCTCCATTGTTAGCATGGCCTCGAGATTGGCTCGGTTAACCCTCTGAAGTTCGTCGATGAGTTTTTGCCAGTTCGACATTCTTTCGATATCGGTCCTGACAGCATCAAGATTTCGCAGCATAGCCGGTTTGTCGAGGGGAACCAAGTCGAGATCAAATCGAACCCCTCTCAGGCACCACTGAGGAAATCGACTTTGAAGAGTGGGAGGACCTTGCCCGACTTGGTATGCGGGCCGGTTGATGATTGCTTGAATGTCGGAGCGAGCGGGAGCAGGAGATTGAACAGGGACATGTTCAGAAGCTGAAGGAGTTGTTTCTTCAGTAAGTCTAGCCCGCTTGCTAGAAGAATCGTCTATGTGACTCTTTCCTCTCTCATCATGAGCTTTTGTCTTTTGGGTGTCATCATCTCTATGGGGAAGATCATGTCTTTCTTGTTCCCTTCGGCGACGTTCTTCGTATGCTCGTCTCTCGTCGGCTTTCCTGATGGCCCTCTCTTCATCCGACTCTCTGTAAGAAGGAAGGTAACGCCTGTAATCATACTGGCTACGCCTCCCGTAGCGCTGGAAATCATCATAGTACGAGCCGCTACGCCCCATAGGAGAATCTGGAATTAAAATAATAAGCTTTAGAAATCTTTAAAGTACGAGAAGATAAGTGCATAGAAGTGATGAGAAATCCAAAGTGTCGTGTAACGTGTAAACTACGCGCATCAAGTTACAAACCACTCTGTGGAATAGAGGTAGTGATAACTTGAGTAGGAGGAGTTGACATCTGTTGAAAAGAAGATGTCGCCTCGATTACAGAAGAGACAGTTTTGGAAACATCATCTTTGAAAAGTTCTTGAGATGTCACAATTAAATCGCTCAACCCCTCAAAAACATCATCGCCATCTTGTTTTTTGGAGCTTGCTTTCTTAACTCCTTCACTAGTAGATCGAGGGGGTTCTTCCTCTTCGATAACCGGGGCAAGTTTATCAGATGGCCCCGCAATATCAACAGAAGTGGAGCACTTCACTAGCGAAGACTCAGGAGTCTTTATCGGAGAATCAGGGACTTCCGTTGGAACTTCATGAGCATGCATAGTGCGAGAAGCGTGTAGGAGCCCATGTTGATGTAAAAATTCATCCCTCAACAGAAATTTTATGCTCCTCTCTTCTGTGGCCACGGCACTCAACCTCTCAAAAACTTGCTTATGAATTGGGTCTCTAGAAGGGAGAGGAAGTGCTGAAAGGAACAAAGAACGAAATAAGCAACTGAAAGTTCGGATCTCGAAAAAGTTTCAAAACGGAAAAAATAGAAACACTAATCTTACTTCCTACTCTCCAGATGGCATAAAACCCTGGGGGACAGCGGGCAAAGAAAAACTGGTTCAAAAATCCATGAACGCTTTCAGTAAGATCGGAAATGAGCTTGCGGTTTCTGGCACTTCTCACAATAATGAGGGAAGGATGATCTTTACTCTTTGCAAACGAGCACAGATAACGAATTTCTTCAAAACTCAGTAGGCGATCAAGGGTTCTTCTAAACAAAACACATAACCCCGTCAAGATGGCATAGCCATTGGGATGAAGTTGAAATGGAGAGATTGTCAACCGAAGGAGAAGAGTTCAAAGGAAGTCGTTAAAAGGAGGAATCGCCCCACTTAAGCACATTTGGCGATTGACTGCAACAAAGCCATAGGGAGGATTGTCAGCAGTATCACTTGGCCCAGGGAGAAGAACATCACTTTCAGCAAAGCCAAATTGAGTGCGCAGCTGGACAAACGCTCTCGAAGTTAGAATAGTCGAGGTTCTCTCCGGAGGATTCTCTACGGGAACAGCTATCGGAAAAGTTTCTTCCTTTGAGTTACCGCTTCTTCTTCTCGGTGGGAAGTCATTCTACATAAACAACTGGGTATTCAAACATGAAGGTACACGTTTCCTAATGTGTGTGAAGTGTTGTGTAAAATCAATCAAGCAGTGAACAAATATAACTGGAATGAAAACTAGCAAGCATTCGTTAGTTATGAAATTCAGGGACTATTGTTTTAAGCCTAAATATGCAAGTAAGATGTTGATGCAGATAAATCAGTTCAAATTGTTGATACTTTGCATTAATGTTTAACTTTAATTGATTGATTCACAAACATTTCATGCAGTGTAATTAAGTTGCTTGTCTTGTCTTGACTAATCTGTCATCTGACATGGGCAGTCAATGGCAGTATTTTCGCCTTGGTTTTCTTTGTTTGTTATTTTCAGCAGGTTAGCAGCTTATAAGTTAATGCGATCTATGAAATAATACACTGAGACTCAAGCAAATTTAAAGTTGGGGCAGTTCAAATTTTAGGCAACTTAGTTTGGCAGTTCAAGAAACTCAAAGTGGATCTATGCTCTCAAAAAGTCAGCATGCCCAAAGCTTAAGTGTTAGCTCGGCAGCGGTTTAAGAGCCAACTCGGTCACGGTTTAAGGGCTTAGCTCGGTCACGACTTAAGGGTTAACTCGGCTGCGGTTCAAGGTTAAATCAGTAGAAGGTTAAATCGGCAGATTTCCCCAAGGATTAACTCGGCCACGGTATAGGGCTTAGATCGGCAGAAGAATAGGTTGGCAGATTTCCCCCAAGTGCTAACACGGCCACGATTTAAGGATTAGGTCGGCCAAAACCTAAGTCACTTCAAATCACCGGGTCGCATCTAAATCAATACCTCGCCCCACTCAACCCGTTAACCCGTTAGCCACTCCCTCAACAAAAAAACCTTCATCTCGTTCATACTACCGAATCATCCCATAAACTGGTTCAAAACCACCACGAATCCAACGCCTTACAATCCTAACGCGAATCAAAATTGGCTACGCCTAAAGCAGTAACCCATCGGCATCATTTCATCGACAGCCTAAAGCCAGATCAAACTAACTAAGGATCATCAACTATAGATATAACGGGATTCGTGATAAAGCACCGTACAAAGAGGCGGTTTAAATTTGATTGGTAAAATTCATGAATCAACGGTAGTCTTGGATTGAGGGGGAAGCAAGTTTACTTACGCGATGGATGGCAAAGGTTATCAGTGATTGACTAGAGTGAAATCGCCTTTGGGAGCTCTGGGAAATTTTAATGGAAGAATTGAGCAAGGGAATAAGTAATGAAAAGGAAGAAGAAGATGGATGTTTTATACCTTACAGTAGGGAGAACTGAAGCGGCAGATGCGGTCTAACTGTTGGGTCGCGTACGACCTACCGACCTAAGAGGGGACGGGTTAAGGACTATCGAAGCACACGACCTAACATTTAGGCGTATACTTCGAGGGGCAAATGTTAACTCCGCCTCGACCATGACTTACCGACCTAACAGTTAGAAGCATGCCGACCTAAGGCCTAAGGGTATGCCGACTTAACACTTCAACGAGGCTACCGACTCAACATAAATACCGACCCAACAGCCTTAGCTAATTGCCGACCTAAAATGAATGACGACTCAATAGTTACCGACTTAATGACTCAGAAGGGACAGCGACTCAATGCCCTTACAAAGTTCCCGACCTAAGGCCCTAAATGGATAACGACCTAATGCCTTAAAGGATGCCGACTTAGGAAGTCTACTGACCTAACTTAAGTACCGATCTAATTACCTAAAGGAGTTGCCGACCTAACTGATCAGGACATGGAAAGGTGCACAACCTATACTTAAGTCGCAACCGACTTAAGACATATGCCAAGCCGTTCACGACCTAGGCAAATGAAGGCAAATCCTATACAGCTACTTGACACGCGCATGTTAACTCGGCAACGACCTAAGACTAGTGATATGAGTTCAGACACGCGCATGTTAACTCGCTAAGCCGACCATGACTTATGTTAAGTCGGCCACGACTTAGCCTGAGTCGGTCACGACTCAGGACTTGGGCGAAAAAACTTCTATCCAGGCTTGCCTATAAATACATAGCCACCTCCAACTTTCAGAGGACTTTTTGCACATTCTTTTCATACACCGTTACCTTGCTGCATTGAGAACTTCATCAACACTTAGAGCTTTCAAGATTAGAGGAATACATCAAAGAAATTCACGAAGAAACCACACATCTTCAACATGAATTTAAGGACTTTAATCGACATTGAAGCTTAAGACTGGTTCCAAATCACTTGTAACTTGAAGTATATTGTACTTGAGAAGAATTGTATCAGCTTGTAACGGGATTATTAATAAAAGTACTTAGAGTGGACGTAGGCTATACCCTTAAGCCGAACCACTATAAAATCGTTGTTGTTTACTGCTTTTCTGCTATTACTTGCTTGTAATTCTTTCCCGATCTATCGGGTGGTGCTTTCACAACTACACTTCACACACCGGGGTGTTAGCGTTCACATTTTAGCGTTAACAAGTTATATAATAAAATTACAAATATGAACTCTCAAGATAGATACTACTCCAGAGCCTAGGTGTTTCTCAACCATTGCTCTGATACCAACAGTGACGACCCGTCTTTCAATACCAGAAAGACGTATCATCAATAAGAAAAGAAAGAGATTGAAATAAAAAGATAGAAAGAAAAGAAACAACACTAATCAGAATCTCACAGCGGAAACAAACAAAATATAATATTACACATATCCATTACATAAGTTTACATATCAGAGTACACAAAATAATACGACTTCATTACATCTGACATTCATAAGAGTTTTCCCAACCCATACAACTCAAAACATAACTCCAAAACACCATTACAGCGAATATAGATAGATAGTACGTATAGACTCCAGCTTCAGCTTCCAAAACATGCTAATCCAAACCTAATCACTTGGCTACTCATAAAAATTTGAGTACCAAAGAGTTTATGAAAAATAAAATAAACTTCGGGTCAGACATGGGTCTGGTGTGGGTAAATCAGTTAAAGTTGTTTAACTTTAAAAATCATTTGAAACAAAAGGTATCACGTAAGACTTCCCACAAATAAACACGCATAAGTTTTACCTTACGCTAACCAAAACATTTGATAAGAAATTCAGTGATATTATAATAGGGTCTAAGGTTTTCAAATAAATAGAAAATAGCCGAAATTGTTACATTCATTAAATTCCAGCTACTAGCCACAAAAGTGGGTAATACAATCAAAACCGTAGGGTCTCGTAGGGAAAATGGGTTTCCATCAATGTCAGGGATACTGGGGTACCACCCGTCACAGTACGGGGACTAGATCACCGTACCGAGGATCACTCCCGATCCCCTGCAACACAAGGCCAGACCCATCCCTTACTGGACAGTTCCGAACAAGACAACCCCGTAGTTGTGTCCAACAACTGCCCACACAGCAGAATAGATAAGGGACTTCTAGACAAGGGTAAATCTCACTCTCAAATGGGCGCTACCCACGAAGCCTTGCTGCACCTCCCCTGTTTTAGCCATTCTCAGTTGATGAGGCTTGAGGCTATTATTACCTTTATAAAGAACACGTCTCTTAGAATGCTCATCGTCCACCTGACAATGATCTGAAAGCATTCAATCCATACAAGTTCGTTCCGGGTTCGAACGAAACCAAAGGCATTATTTCGTTACACTCATTTTGGAATCACCCTCAGAGTTAACAACAATAACCCTTGCACTTCAAAAACTCCATCTCGATCCTCACTTGATATTTCATGACCTAACGTTTAACTTGGATCGATGTGGTTTTCGGAAAATCAAATTTGATTCCCGATCCCGGTCTCATCGAAATCCAAACGTGTCTTAAAAGCCAAGTTGTTTAAAGATTTAAACAATTCAATTCAGATTTTAAACATAGCATCACACAACATTATCAACAGATAATAACCAATATTTATCACATATACAATATCTCATCACAGAGTACAACTCAACTATCATTCAACAGATATCAACCATATTCAGATATCAATTCAAACTATCATCCACAAGCAAGCACTACTTAATTCATATTATAATTAATTTAGTTAATTTAAAATTAAATTAATTACTTAAGAATTTATCACTTAATCTTGCTTAAACATATGTTAATTAATTAATCACAATCATTTAATTAATTAATCACCTCTTAATTATCTCATTATTAATTTATTAACGTTTAATTAATTAAAAATCTTTACTTAATTATCAATTAATTACTATAATTATTTGTTAATTAAACTTTGATTTAAATTAATCATTCCTTAATTGTTTATTAATTAACCCTTAATTTATAATTAATTAACCTTAATTAATTCTTAATTACCTTAATTAATTCTTAATTAATCACAAATCAGTTTATCTTAATTACAAATTAATTATTCAGTAATTAACCTTAATTATTTAATTAATTAAATCTTAACCCTTAATTAATTTACAATTAATTATAAATTAATTAATGTTTAATTAACTCCTAATCAATTAATTAATTAACTTCTTAATCACTAATTTATCAATCATTAATCAATTAATTAATCAATTATTAATCACTTATGAATTAACCTTAAATTAATTAGTTAATTAATTAATAACCTATTAATTGTTATTTAATTTAATCCTTAATTATCCATTAAATAATTCATAAGTAATTAATTAAATCTTAAAAAATTAATTAACCAAAATAAATTAATTAATTCCAACTCTAATTTTTAATTAATTAAAGTAAACTTTAATTTCAAATCTAATTAATTTTCAAAACAAAACAATTTTCATTCATCTTTAAAACTCTTACATATTTAAATATTTCAATTCATTAAAACAAATTACATTTGGAAAAGTTAGATTTAAAAATGTAAAATCATTTCAACTTCAACAAATAGAATGTGAGTTACTTTTGAAACAAAATATTTGACATTTAAAAAGTGGTGAAAATATAAAGTTTTAAATTTGAAGTTAAAACTAATTTTAGATTTAAACAAGTTTTAAAGTTTGATTCACTTACTTGGTTAAACTCGACCAAAACTTCAACTAACATTAACACCATACTCCATCTCATCTCTTCCCTACTCTCATCACTCCCCTGAACCTAACACACACACTCGAGCAACAGCAACACAACCCCGAGCCACACGCGACTCTCACGCGACCAAACGCGAGCGTTTCTTCGAGTCAAACCCACTCGCATTCGAAACGAAGCCCACTGACACAACACGCACCCGTACACATGCACGGTGTTCCGGAATATCCATCACCGCCACCGCCAACTTGCGCAAACCCCAAACCATTCCCAGACCCAATCCCAAAACCGAGAATTTGACGATTCGAGCTCAAACAAAATTGGGTTGTTCGAACCCCAAACACGGACTATAGTCGCTAGAGAAAGAACATCATCCACGGCAAGCCGTCCCCCATGCGCCTCTAAACTCTGGCCATGCACTCGCGACATCCAAACACAACACCACCCCAAACCCCGTGAAACTCGATCAACAAAAAGCCTCACGCGATCGAAAATCTCAAGCTCAAAAAAACACAGAGCTAAAACCCTAAAGATCAAATTTCTAAAATCTGTGTTGCACAATAAATTCGATTAGTATTTTTCTAGTGTTATACATCATTAAACAAAGCATCGGTTTAAATTTCAAAGCCTATAATTAATCCAGTCATATGAATTTGACAAAACCCCCAAATTCAGTTAAACCCCAAATTCATCTTCAACTCAAAGTTTAAAATCCTGATTTTTGTTTTATAATTCATATCATGCATTATATATTTAGTATATAATCTTGATTCATTAAAATTCGAACCAAATTTACATGATATAATTATTTGGTTTCTACTGCATTTCTTCCTTTCTGCAGTTTTTAACAGTTTCATCTGCATATATATTTTAACACTTAAATCATATTGAATTTAGACTCCACACTTGAAGATATCAACTCAGTATTTACTTGCTGTATTTAAATTTGAAGATTGTTCAGAAATCTACTCTGAACTTGAATTTACAAAGGCGTACATTTAACTTTTAAACATGCACGGCAAAATTTAAAACCTGAAAACAAATACTTCACAAAATAACTAACATGCAAGCATTTCAGAGTTAACATTCAACATGCAACAATTTTATACTTAAAGTTTTGATTTAAAAATTTACTCACCTATTTTGTTGCTAAGCCTTAAGCTGCTGGAAAAAGAAATATGAACTGCAGATCTTAAAATTGAGATTGCTTGATGTTGTTGCTTTAATTGCTTCTCCAATATTGAATTTGATAAAAGCTTAATATTGAGGATCTTGAATTTTCTTTACACTTGATTTATTTTTCAGGAACTTGCTTATATGCAGATTTCTTTACCGTAATTTGCTGCAGATTTTAGCTTTGAAAAGAGGCTTGCATGTTTTTTTAAATTTGGTTGAAAGTGTAGAAACTTATGAAGTTCAGATTTGAAGACGGAGTGTTTTCTTTTTTTTTCTTGCTTTAGAAAATGAGGATGAGAAAATTTTGATGAAGAATGTGGAATATCTTTTTATTTGAAATTTGTTTTTACAAAAATTTAAAGAATTATTACATTTGTCACAATAATGCTTAATTTTCTAACACATGTTTATTAATATGGTTTAAATGTTAACAAGTGTTATTTCATGCAAAAAGAAATTAAAATGTTTTCTTGATAGATTTTCCTTATATAAATCCATTTTTAAATTTCTAAAAATAAATTCTCTTTAAAGAATGAATATAAAACAAATGTTAGAACTTAAATAAAATCATGAGCATATTACTTAATACTCAAAGTAAAATTTAGAATAAAAATTGTCATATTTCAATTTTTTAATTTATCAATTCAAACACAAATTAAATTTTAAAATCCAATTCAAAAATCAAATTTGATATGAATAGAATTTTAACACATTCATTTCCTTATATATGAATTGGTTTTTAATTAGGATAAATGTATATTTACAATCCATTTATTTGCTGTTGAATAAAATAACAAATTTATCAAATTAAATTGGTTTGTTATATAGATTATCATTGTCTACCTCGGCCAGCGCTATATTAAAGCGATTCAAGAAAGATCTGATAGTTTCCCTTGGATTCTGTTCTAAACTTGACAACGACATGATATCTTTGGCTTTTGAAGCATATAGTCTGAACTGCTCCTTGAATTTCCGGGTTAGGTCAGAAAACTGATCTATAGAACGAATTGGTAGCTTGGTGAACAAAAGCAGAGCTACACCTTCCGAATATACAGGAAAATATCGACACTTTATTTCATCAGAAGCTCTGGCACCTGTCATGTGCCAATCATACTTATACAAGATTTCGTTCGGATCGCTTGTTACCTTGTAAGCTGGGATAGTTGGAGGGACGAACTTCCTTGGGAATTCAGCCTTTAAAATCCTTTCGGTAAACGGGGTTTTACTTGGAGCGAAACCACATTCCTTATCGTCTTCATTCCTTTGCATGCTTTTTTTCATGATTTGTCGAACCATTTCAGAAAGATACCCCTCATCATTTCGAGCTTTAGATCCACCAACTTCAGGAAATGTCCGCTCAAAAGGGCTGGTGGCCCTCTCAGGAGTGTTTCTTTCTTCAGCTTCATGAATGTTGCCAGCAAAGTTCCTTTCATTACCCGTTGGTTGACGGTTTGCCCCAAGCAAATCGTTCAACTTATTCAAAATTAGGGCATTTTGGGCATTCTGAGCCTCCAATTGTGCACTTTGGGCATTTATCTGCTGGTTCAGCCCTAAGATTACAGCATCCAACTCCGCTTTTGTAACCCCAACAAGTGGAGTGGCTTGATTAGGTACTGGGGAAGCGGAGGTTCCCTCTTGAACATTTCCAGATCTAACTGATCTACTTCTTCTCCCCGGAGCCATGATTTCAGATAAACTTCTAGTCTTCAGAGAGATTACTTCAACAAACTTTCGTGGAGCAATGATGATAATTCGCCTGAGTTCAATTCTCAGTGAAAGCACCAAAAATGTTAACGCTAAAATTTGAACGCTAACACCCCAGTGTATAAAGTGTAGTTGTGAAAGCACCACCCGATGATACGGGAACAGAGCATAAGCAGAAAATCACAGAAAAAGCACTAGATAACAACGATTTTATAGTGGTTTGGCTCAAGGCAAGCCTACGTCCACTTTAATTATCTTTATTGCTAAACCGATTACAACTTTACAACAATCTTCAATTACAATTATGACGAGACAAACAACTAGAACTTTGGTGGAGAAGAATTCTTCGAATCCATGTAGATTGCGTTAGATTTTCCCTTGAAGTTAGTTGAGATGCCTTTTGAACTTGAAGTGTCGGGTGAGTTGAGAATTCAGCAGTGTATTGGCGCTTGAAGTGATTGGCCCCCAAAAAGTCCTTTAAATGTTGGAGGTGGTCGCGTATTTATAGGGGTTTCTGGTGTCAAGTTGTAGGTAGTGGCCGAGATGAGTTGGGTCGTAAGCCGTTGCCGAGATAAGCTAGGTCGTAGGTCGCTGCTCCTCACCTATGCACGGCCTATGGTTTAAATGGGAGGCGCATATTCTTCTGGCCCCAAATCCTAAGTCCCAAGTCGCTGCCGATTTATCGTGACGCGCAATGAACTGTTGCGCTACTTCCCCCTTTATATCCTTAGGTCGGTCACGACTTATCATGAGCCGTAAGTCGGCCACGACTCAGGGGTGGACCAACTTATTCTTAACAGCTAGGTCGGCAAACCACTTGAGTAGTTAGATCGAAAAACGTGTTAGGTCGGTAGACCTTTGTAAGTCCTAGGTCGGAATCTCCTTGAACCTTAAGTCGGCATCATTTCAAGACGTTAGGTCAGAACTTTCTTTAAGGCATTAGGTTGGAATGCTTCTCAAGGCCCGTAGGTCGGTATCCCTCTTAGGTCTTATGCAGTTAGGTCGGTCTTCCATGTTAAGATACTAGGTCAGCATCCCTTCGTGTCTTGGGTCGGCATCCTTCGTTAAGTCGGAAGAGTGTTAGGTCGTTTATTATCTTGGATCGGTGAGCCACGGCCGAGGCGGGGTTAACATCTTACTTTTTTTTATTTTGCGAAAGAAAGAAAAATAAGTGAACATTTCCACCCTTTATATAGTAATTTTCAAGGCTAGTTTGGTAATTTTAGTTTTGGACACTTGTCTACTTCTCTTTGCACAAGCTTTAGAATGTTGACACATGCCTACTTAGGTGTCTTAAGATGTGTCTACACGTGGACACCTAATGGGGTTATGTGTCACTATTTTATTAAATCTTGTGACACATGTCCTTCATTTTCTTAAGCAAGATTTATTTCATGACACATACCTTATTTAGTAATCATTTAAGGTGTTCTAGAAGTGTACACCAAAGTGATATATGTGTCATAATTCTATTTCATCTTAAGATAGGTGTATGGTCCATATTATGCCACTTGTCTTCACCATGTCATGCCACTTATCCTATACTTATAAATGTATACATACTTATACCTTTTGTATTATTTAAAAGTATACATAAATATAAATAAAATAGAGATGGTGTAGATAGTATATTGTAAACTATCGATTTAAACGTTATATTACTAACAGGCCTAAAATTCCATATTCAATAATTTACCCAATTTCAAATTATATAACTCGATAATTTAATTATCAAGTAAATATAAATATTCGGGAGTCAAGTTTACAATTAACGTTTAAATATTTAAAATCAATTTATTATTCTAATTCAAACTGTTAAAAATATCGGGTTGTCACATTCCTCCCCCTTAAAAGAATTTCGTCCCTGAAATTTATAGTTAGGATGAATGGTTCAAAACCCGTTTACTTTTCCCAAAACCAACAATTCAACATTCTACCAATTATCTTTTATTAAAGACACTTAACCTTAACCAACTTCCTAAAACCTTCTATAGTTTTCACGCAATACCCTTTTTCTCAATCCTTTAAATTTCAATTTAAAACCAATTTTGAGTTATCGAAATTTTCTCAAATTTTTTTTCTTCTAACTCTCTAAATTTCCGAAAAGGTTTGTCAGCGTCTCCTTTGCGCGGCTAGCTCGGTACTACTACAAAAGGCCTCTACAGGCTCCCAAATTCCAAAAAAAAACAAATGCCAAGTGGCCACATCAAAACCCAATCCAATTCCACACAGAATTTTAAATACATACCTTTTTGTCGGGCTATTCACATTTATCTTTTGGAATCAAATCCAATTTCTATCACAACCTTGATTTATTTTTATTTTATTTTTATTCAATCAGATTTCGTCCATTTATTATTTAATTCCATTAACTCATTTTATATTGCACTTTCTTAGTTCATTTGCAAATTTATTTTATTTATACAAAGCCATTCTTAATTTACTTGCAACTTTCGTTAAATATTATTCATATCACGTTTGAATTTCATTTGTAATTCAAACCGTCACTTTTCCAATCCAACTCTATTTTATTTCTACGACATCTCTTCTTATTTAATTCATTATCAAATTCAAGTCGAATTCTATTGACAAATTCGAATTCATTTCCAAACTCCATTATTAATTTACAATCCATTTGTTTAATCGAGTAAAATTTTATTAACATACTTTATCAAATAATTATTTATTAGCTTACTTCCAACTTTTATTACAAAGAAACTTACTTCATTAAATTTTCTCGAGTTCTTATTTTATAATTCCTATTTGGATTTCCCTTTTAATTATTAAAATTTAGAAATGCCTTTAAATTCGGATAATATTTTATAAAACTTATTTCTTATAACTCGATGTCTCAAATAGTCCATCCTTGTTCTCACAGAAATTCAGTCATACGTTGATCAGGCGTAGAACTGAAAATCTTTAAGTACTTAGCAGACCCATTTTCAACACCCAGTGAAAATACTTTAGAAAATAATTTTATTGAAAATATAGAAAACATTTTTTAAAAAAGAGGATATATCTTTGGTGAGAATGCTCTGGAAATCATTACCCCCATCCATGGTCACAGTTACATTCCAGGGTTACGTTGCCAACGCAGCAGAAGTCCATGTAACTGCAGGCTCTCAGCGGCCTCTGATTTTCGCTATCGAAATGAAACCTCTCCACTCCTACATAGGTCACAGTCTGCCGATATAAAATCAAATGTAGACCTTGGCTCTCAGCGACACACACGACTTTCGCTATGGTATACTCTACTCATATTCCCCAGGAACTAGTTTCGTCCGGACTCCTCAGAGGATCAACTTTAGAACCCCCCCTTGGGGCTCAAGGCAGCACCACCCGGTGGTACTCTTAAGAAGTTCATTTCAAGGGAGCGCCTTTTTTCCCAGAGCCATCATCAAAACATTTTATACTATACATGTTTGCATAAAAAATGGGCAAACACCTCCAAGTCGTATGAATTTGTTGATTTTATGTTGTTTCTAATGATTTGGGTGATTTACACAAATATAGGAAAAGCAGGGACTAAACTGTAAAAGACACACAGATTTATAGTGGTTCGGCCAGAACGTGCCTACGTCCACTTTATATGTTATTCTCTTTTTTCTTTCAGATTACAAGTACAAAGCTTTGTATACAAGTATATGAAAGTTGTTTGAAAGTTCCTTCCGTGCTTGAGCTCTCAAACTTGTCTCCATTGTTGTACCCCTGCCCCTCTATTTATAGAGTGAGGCTGGGGGCAGGGGTCCTGGATGTATATAACTGCTGGTTCGGCGTTCCTTGGTTCGGCCGGGTTTGGAGAATTTTGGTTCGTCGTGGTCTGGTCCGGTAGAGGTTGGATCGGTGGAGTTTGGACCGGTGATGGGTGGTTCGGTAGTGAGTGTGGCGTGGTTGGTTCGGTAGGTGATGGAGAATGCTCGGTTCGGCAGGTGATGGAGAATGCTCGGTTCGGCAGGTGATGGAGAATGCTCGGTTCGGCAGGTGATGGAGAATGCTCGGTTCGACAGGTGATGGAGAATGCTTGGTTCGGCAGAGGGAGTTCGACCGGTAGGACTTGGACCGGTGTGGGTGATTCGGTGATGTTGGTCCGGTTCGGTAGGTGGGTTGGCCCCGTGTGGTTCGGCTGGTATATGGACCGGTGTTGGCGGAGGATAGGGTTTGGTTCTGTAGTAGGTTGATTTACTCGATGGATTTGGTTCGGTGAAGGGTGGAAACATACGGGTTAAAACACACCCAACACTTGCCCCCCAAAGTGGGGCATATACTCGTATATGCCGTTCTTTGTTTACTTGGACAACCTCATCCGGCCCCAAAAACCGAACCGGTTTGTTCGGCCATCCAACTCTCCCCTATAAGTAGGAGTACTAGTCCTTCACTATTTCCCACCGAACGAAGCAGCCGAATTAGATTCTAAGTGGATCGCCGAATTAGCTATCGTACTGACCAATCTTGACTGCCGGATCAGGTAACTGCCGAATGTCCCTTCTTCACACTTCTCTCTTCTCTTTTCTTTTCTTTTTTTTTTCAATGCCGAATGTTCGGCACTGGGAATGCCGAATGAATCTCGGCATTGGAGATGCCGAATGAATCAAGGTTTCTCAAATGCCGAACGAAATAAGGTACTCTGAATGCCGAATGAAATTACCACCGGATGAGCTCGGGGAGTGTAGTGCCGAACGGCCTCTCGCCTTGCTGTACCGAATGAACTTAATGGCTTTCAACGCCGAATGGACTTTAATCTCAACCTTTGTGTTTTGAACTGCTAGTGAAAACCCCTGGCTGCATGTACTTGTTTGCTTGTATTTCCATATTCCTTGTTCTAATGGTGTGCTTTTGCTTTGTGTTTGCAGATAAATGTCTCACAAAGTGGAAACCTGATCAGACAAACGAAAGTCTAAGGACAGAGCAGAGTCCTCCATAGTGCCTCCAATTCGGGCCGAACGTCCTGGGCCTGCTCCGTGATCGCTAGTAGATGGGTATGGCCCCCAGGAGCTCTTGAATTCTCCGCCCGATTGTTTTCCTAGCTCCCTCAGGGAGGAGTAGCTTGATGTCATCTCTCGCTCCTTCGGGATTGACAGGGCTCGCATGATGTTGCCGGGAGAGGGGGTTATGCCATATGACCCTCTTGAAGGATATTTTGCTTATAGAAGATACCATTGTATGTGTGGGTCCATTCTTCCGATCAACGCATGGATTGTCAGCTTCCTTACCTATCTGAAGGTGGCCCCTCTCCAGCTCCAGCCCAATTTCTACGCTATTCTGGTGTGCTTATTCGCTATCTTCCAGAGGAGGTATGACCGCCCTCCTTCTAACCGGGAAATTCAATACTTGTATAATATGAGAGGCTATAAGGAGGGGTCTCCGTATGTTAGTTTGGAAGTGGTCGTGCCCTTCAAACCGGTCTTTGACTTATACTCAAAGTTCACTTTGTTTAAGAAAGAACGGTTTTTTATCAAGGACGATTCTGTCTCCTTCCGCCTCTTCACTTCTGGCTGTAAGTTGAATTTTATTTACAATTTCCTTGTTCCGACTACAGTGCTTCTTCTGATATGCTTTTGTTTCTTGCCAGCGACAGGTGGTTTTGCGGTTGTGGGGAGTGATTCCCTGGTCCAGATGGCTGCGGAAATAAAGGCCATTTCGGGACGGGACAGGTCGGCTTCTTTCCTGATCAGGAATGCTACTCTCCTGGAGCACAACTTGATCCTACCGCACCAGTCCGTGGTTACGGCTGAGGAGAAGGCTGTCGAAGCCAAGGAAGGGGCTACGGTGAAGAGTGGCAAGAGGGAGCCTTTTACAAAGCCTCCCGGTGTCGGAGGTAAGAAGCTTAAGAAGTCTAATGGTCCCTCTCCTAGCACTTGCCTACTTGCTCCGGGAGGGGAAGATGTGGAGGAAGATAGAGGTGAAGGTGAAGGAGGAGATGGATAGAGCGGTAGTGGCGTTGGTGCCTTAACCTCCGGGCAAGCGGGAGAGATTCATGAGTGGACGGATGATGCTTTCCGTCAAGCTTTGGGGAGTCGGAGGAAGGATCGGCTTTGGTTGAGAAGGCTAAGGGGGTTGACAAGACTGGGGCTGGCGCCGATCCATTCTCTGAGAGTTTTTCAGCTAAGGCGACTCCAGCGATTCAAGGTGAACTTTTGACTTCTGCAGACTCCATTTACGATAGGGACTTAGGAATATTTTATGGTTCTCTTCCATCCTGGAATGAGATTTAGGACTTATTGCAGTATCCCACTCCTCTGCAAGGTTTGTACAACAGACGTGCCTTCTCATTCTTTTTAACCTAACATATTTCTTGAATTATGGATCATTGTATGTTCATAACACTTGGTTTTTATTCCAGGAGCAGGTAAGGCGGCCAAGACATCAGATATCCGGCACCGCCTCGAACAGTATAAGCTACTCAAAGCTTCTGCCAAACCAAAGCCGCCAACTAGCCGTCTTGGGGATGTAGTTATGTATCGCCCCCTTCTTGGAGTCATTGAGAAAGATATGCAAAAGAGGAAGAGGGGCCGATCTTCGTTTGAACCTTCTCCTGGCCCTCAGCCTCCAGTCCAGCCCATCCATGATATTACTGAGGAGGATACTGAGTTTATTGCTTCCCCCCACCCGTCCGAAAATCCAACCGTCACTCCGATAGACCGTCCTGATTTGGATCGCAACCCATTTGTCGGCCACCCGGATCTGGACCCGAGTTTTCAGGATAACTCTTTTGAGAGGTCACGGGTGAGCATCTTCTTCCCCGCAATCCCATGGTACGGGTGCTTGACGAGGCTAAGTCGTTAGACCTCGATTTGCTTACTACTCGGATTATGACCATGGGGAATGAGTCCAAGGCAAGCATCGATCAGGTGGTTGAGGAAACCAAGAGGCTAATGGAGCATCACGCTCGACTGGCCAGGGCTGGGGAGGAAATCAGAAGTGCTAACATCCGGTTGCGGCAACAGGTTTCTGATCAGGCCAAACAGCTTGTCGATCAGGCTATCCAGATATCCCAGCATGAGGCGGCCTCCCGACGACTAAAGAAAACTATAGAGGAGGCTAGTAAAGCTGAGTTGCGAAAGATGGAGGGCGCCTGCAAGGAGCGGATTGACATAGCCATTACTACGGTGGACGAGGTTCGGAGGGCAGATCTCGAGCAAGTAGAGGAGTTATTTGGAAGGCTTGAGGCCGCAGAGCTTGCTCAGGCTAGGCTAAAGGAAGAGATGGAGGAAATGAGGAGGTCTCTCCTGGCTGACCGCTTGAGATATCGATCGGAGAGGGATGTTGTCGTCGCTAAGTTGCAGTCCTCCGAGGCCCAGGTGAGGGAGTTTGAGGAGAATGAGGGGACGATGGATGAAATGTTGCAGGATATGTACTTCCGTACCTGGAAGCAGGGTAATCTATCTTGGATGGATGACTATCCCCAGATCATGGTTAGGATATATCTTCGGGCTTTGGGGGAGGCCAAGGCCGATGCGGATAAGGAAGGTGGAGCGGCATTCAGGATGGATATGGTTACCGCCCAGTTCTCAAAGGAGGAGAAGGTAGCGGTGAAGGACGGGATGCGGCTACTTACTGCGGAGGAAGCCGGTGTGCAGTTGGGGGATGAGGACCAAGAAGCGGGTGTTGGTGAGTTTTCCCTTTTTAGCTTTTCATAACTTGATCGTTCGTTGTCGGTTTAATGGACTCTTTTTCTGAATTGGACAGGTGGGGCCTCTGGTCATCATGCTGGGAGCTCCGATCCTGCAGTTAAGTAGATCCGGAGGGCTAGCGGGATGGAGGCGAAGCTCCGATTTTTTGACTTGAATTGCACATATTTTGGTTGCTGTCTATGTTAGTCCGAAACATTAATGCAACTCGTAATTATATTATTTGTAAAGAATGACTTTCTGTAATTTTATAATATAAACAGATTCTGCTATATTTGAATGCTTTTGTTATTCTGATGTGTTGCATAAGAAATATAGCTGTGTATGTGCTAGTGATTCAATTGTGTTTAGTGCTAAGTTCTTGCTTAATATATAATTTCATATCTTGCAATGTTTGAATAAGTCCTAGCTACAAGATTATGTACAAGAGAAAAGAGTACCACCCTTCACGTTCTGGTTGAAGTGGGCAGCTTTGGACACCTTGGGTAATTGACCATGGATGCGGCTGAGTGCCTTGTCACCCAGTTTGTGGGCTCAGAATCTCGTGAGCGAGTGCCTCCCATTTAGTGTCCTGTACTTTGGGGACCATTATGTAGGATACAAGAAAAGTATTTAAATGGAATGGAAATATAGGAAAAGTAAAACTTCCAGTCACGGAAGGCCGTCGATATGCTTAAGTTCGTGGCAAACGGGTTTTGTAGTCACTTTCCCTAGCTGTGGGTCTTGGAGACATTTGTCACCCATCTTACGCCTCCGCGGGGAGTTTATCTTATTTACCACAGCCGCACTTAAGACATATCGGAGCCGAGATCGCGCACAGTAACTACCCGAGCCATTATGGCCCGTAATCGTGGGTATTATTCGATTTACTGTGGCCGGCTAGCGTGGGTGCCGATCGTCAACCGTGAACTACCCCTGGCTGGCCACACCTTATGTTGGGGCTTAAAGTAGGTTCACAGTTGCCGACGAGCCGAACGCCGTAATGAGCTGCCATCGGCTATAGTCGGCCTTCTTGATGGCTTATAATCGCTCATTACAGTTGGCTTTGGGGGCAGTCGCGAGCAATGAGTTAACCCGTAGAAGAGGGATGCTGGAGCAAAAGTGTCTCATTGGCGAGTGCATAGAATCGCATAGTACCTGTTAGGCCTTGTCCAGATGAGGCCGTGCCCTGATGTGGCTTGGATGGAGGTGCCATTACACAGAATTTTGTTCAACAGAAAAGGATACAGTTAACAAGTAGCCAAGTTATAAAGGAACAAGTTAAAAAGACACAAGATTTTTTAAAGTGGTTCGGCACGAAAGTGCCTACGTCCACTGATTCACTTTGTTAATTCACTTCATATGGGCAGTACAAGTTAAGAAAAGTATCGACGGAGGTGTTGGATGTTCCATGCCCACTAGAACACCTCTCCGTCCACTGTTGACAAAATATAAGCTCCGTTGTGGAGATCTTTATGGATTACATAGGGTCCGTCCCAGATTGGATCTAGCGCTCCGGGGTGCGGGAAGATCCGCTTGAGGACGAGATCTCCTTCCTGTAAGCTGCAGTGCTTGACTTTGGAGTTGTATTGTGCTGCAACTTTTTGCTTATGAGCCGCTGCTTTGAGTGCTGCATCGTTTCTTCTCTCCTCAATTAGATCCAAAGACATGAGGAGGAGTTCTTCGTTCTCTTCCGGGTTATAGTGGATCCTACGGTGAGAGGGCACTATAGTTTCAACTGGGAGCATGGCCTCCGATCCGTATTCCAAAGAGAAAGGAGTTTGCCTTGTTGATGTTCTGTAAGATGTGCGATAGGCCCAAAGTGCCGTAGGATGTTCGTCCCCCCAAGCGCCTTTCGACCTTTCAAGTTTCTTCTTGATTAAGGTTTTGGGAATCTTGTTGACAGCTTCGAATTGTCCGTTTGCTTGAGGATAAGCTACAGATGAGAAGCTTTTGTGAATTCCGTGCTCTTGGCACCAATCGGCGAATTCTTCGCTGTAAAATTGAAGTCCGTTGTCTGATATGATCTTGAGTGGGACTCCGTACCTGCACAGAATATTTTTGATCAAGAAGTTGATAACTTTTGCCGAAGATATGTTATTTAGAGGTTCCGCCTCCACCCATTTGGTGAAATAATCAACCGCCACTATAGCATATTTGGCTCCGCCTCGGCCTGCTGGCAGTTCGCCAATTAAGTCTATTCCCCATACTGCAAAGGGCCAAGGGCTGGTCATTTGAGTAATCTCATTCGTGGGTAGTCGAGGAATCTTGGCAAATTTCTGACATCTGTCGCATTTCTTGACGAAGTCCAAGGCATCTTTGTTTAAAGTGGGCCAGTAATATCCATATCGCAGTATCTTCTTTTCCATAGTCTTCCCTCCAGTGTGATCTCCGCAACTTCCTTGATGGATGTTGGATAAGACTTCCCAGGCTTCCCTTCCAACGATACAGCTTAATAAGGGATTAGAGAAGCCGCGCCGATAGAGGATGCCTTCTTGTAATGTATAGAGGGAAGCTTTCCTTAAGATTTTCTTGATTTCGTTACGCTTGTCGGGCAGTGTGCCATCTTGTAAATATTTTCGAATAGGAGTCATCCAAGTTTCTTCGTCGATCGCAGCTATCACATTCACTTGCTCGAAACTTGGTGCCAGCTGTTTTGAGATGGTTAATGCTCCTAAAATAGTGATGTTCTTCATACTAGCTTGCTTTTCTAGTTCGTCGGCCTCTTGGTTCTCTTCTCGAGGAATGTGTTTGATTAGATAGTGATTCAATTGATTGAGCAGAAGCTTGGTCTTTTTCAGATATGCTGTAAGTCGTTCTCCTTGAGTCTGGAAGTCTCCCAGTATTTGATTTACAATGAGTTGAGAATCACTATGGAGACATAAAGAGCCGACTCCAATCTCCAAGGCCAGTTCTAATCCAGCTATCACCGCTTCGTATTCTGCGTCATTGTTGGTGGCAGCGAATTCCAACCTTAGGGCGTAGTGCAGCTTCCTTCCCCTGGGGGTGATTATCACAACACCTGCCCCCCGAGCCTTGTTCGTTTGACGCTCCATCTACGAAGAGATTCCACCTGATATCTTCTGCTATTTCAGATTGGTCCATACCTTCATTAGTAGTGAATTCGGCAATGAAATCAGCTATGGCTTGCCCTTTGATAGCGGTGCGAGGATGGTAAGTGATATCATATTGACTTAGTTCGATGCACCACTTAAGTATTCGTCCAGAAGTGTCGGGGCGATGGAGCACTTGCCTTAGTGGTTGATCGGTTAAAACTCTGATGGAATGAGACTGGAAATAGTGTCGCAGTTTCCATGACGTGATAAGCAAACAGTATGCTAGATTTTCAAGTTTAGGGTATCTGGCTTCTGCCCCTGTGAATCTCTTGCTTACAAAGTATACGGGTCGCTGCGCGCGGTTGTCTTCTCTCACCAAAGCGGCGCTCAAAGTGTGGGACGATACAGCATGGTATAGTTATAGTTCCTCGCCTTCATTCGGAGTTGAGAGTACTGGTGGTCTCCGGAGGTGTCCGATATATTAAGGAAGGCTGTCGAGCATTTGTCAGTCCATTCGAACTTTCCTTTGTCTTTGTTTAGAGCTTCGAAGAAAGGGAAGCATTTGTCGGTTGCCTTAGAGATGAACCTACTTAGGGCGGCCACTTTTCCGTTTAGGCTTTGCATCTCTCTTCGAGTGGATGGTATCTTGATATCTTGCAAAGCTCGAACTTGTTCGGGGTTTGCCTCAATCCCCCTGGCATGAACGATGAATCCCAAGAACTTTCTCGATGATACTCCGAAGGAGCACTTTAGAGGGTTCGGTTTCATTCCATATTGGCGAAGTACTTGAAACATTTCGTCCAGATGGTTTATATGGTCGTTGGCTTTCCTCGATTTTACCAGCATGTAATCCACATAAACTTCCATATATTGCCGTATCAGTTCTGCAAACATCTTGTTGACGAGGCGCTGATAAGTAGCTCCAGCGTTTTTAAGTCTAAATGGAATTACCCTGTAACAGTACAATCCTCGGTCAGTGATGATGCTAGTGTGGTCTTGATAGGGGGCGTGCATAAGGATCTGGTTATATCCTGAGTATGCGTCCATAAAGGATAAGAGTTCGTGTCCGGCTGTGCTTACGAGTTGGTCGATTCGGGGGAGTGGGAAGCAGTCTTTCGGGCAAGCGTCATTTAAGTTGGAGAAATCGATGCATGTTCGCCACTTCCAATTAGCTTTCTTTACCAGGACCGGGTTGGCGATCCATTCTTGGTAGATGGCTTCACGTATGAAGTCATTGGCAAGTAAGTTCTTTACTTCTTCCTCGAGGTTTGCTAAACGTTCTGCCCCCTTGCTCCTCTTTTTCTGCTTCACTGGAACCTTGGTGGGAACTATGTTCAGCATGTGGCATGCTACGTCTTGGGAGATTCCCTTCATGTCAGCGTGCGTCCATGCAAATACATCCATGTTGCGGCGAAGAAAATCAATGAGTTGATTCTTTAATTCTCTTTTTAACTGAGACCCGACTCTCAGCAGTCTACTTGGGTCGTGTTTGTCTACAGATACAAAATCCTTAGCCTCTGCAGGCTCGGCGGTGGCCTCCTCCTCTTTGTCCCTGGGGTCTAATTCTTTGAAAGGATCACTGGTATATCGTAGAGGAGGGGCTTTCTTTTGTTGCTATGCTTCCAAGATTTTCATGCAGAGAGTAGTCTCTGCATTTTTTCCTTTATCTTTTCTACGGTTATTGCGAAGTTCAGTTACATAGCAGTCTCGAGCAGCGTCTTGATCTCCCTCTACTTCTCCTACTCCGTTATCGGTTGGAAATTTCATCTTCAGGCACCACGGGGCTAGGACAATTTGGAAGTCGGACAAGGCTGGTCTTCCCAAAAAGGCGTTGTAGGCCGAATGGCTTTCTATTAGCACAAACGTTTGTTTTCGCACAGCGGAGCGAGGATGGCTTCCTATTTCAACAAAAAGGTCCAGTTGCCCGAGGGTCATCTTCGCATCTCCAGTGAAACCATGTAGTGGTTTGTTGCAGGGAGACACGTCCTTCATTGATAGCTTCATTTTTTCGAAAGCATGCTTGAATAGGATATTCACCGAGCTTCTAGTGTCTATTAAAATTCGAAAAACTTTGGCTGGTCCGAACCAGGCAGAGATGACCATAGGATCCACGCGTGGGTACTGTCTTCCCTCTAGATCGCGCCTACTGAATGTGATGTCATCATTCTCTTTCCGTTTCGGGTGGCGTTCTTCCATAACAGAATTAACGCAGCCTTCAGTGTTCCTCAGTGACTTACCGTATCTTTCCATCTCTGCCCAACTTCTGTCGGCGATGTGCGGTCCTCCTGATATGGTGTGGACCACTATCTTCTCTTGACTAGAGCCGCTGGTGTTGCGATTTCCCCCGCCTGCTTATGGGGGGTAATCCAGGATTCTCATTGGCAGGAGTCGAAGTCCTTTTCTGGCCTTTTACATAGCGCTCCAGTCTCCTTCTTCTGATGTGTTCTTCAATCAAGTCCCGCAGATGGTGGCATTCATTGGTATCATGTCTGTGGAATTCGTGGAAGCGGTAGAACTTCCCAGATTTGACTGCGCTATCTGACTCCTTCTTGTGCGGGGGACGCTTGTATCTAACTTCGTCTTGAGTGGCTAGGAAGATGTTTTCGATCGTTTCATTCAAAGGAGTGTAAGAGTCAAATCTTGGTCCTGGTCGATATAAGCGCTTTTCTCCCTTTTTGCCCCCAGCATTGTCTCTAGAGTCATTTCTTCGAACATCCTTTGCTGCAGCGGGGAACCTGTCTATAGCCGTCTTAGCCTGTTGCCCGGATTGCCTCTCAGTGGTAGCGTCCTCAAGTTTCATATACTTTCCAGCTTCATGGAAGAAATCAGGTAACGTAGCTGGTTTTTCTTTGGTTAGTCTTCTAGCAAATTTAGTGTCTGGATGTACACCACTACAGAGGGCCATTAGGATAAGTTTCTCGTCGGCATCTTCGACTGCGGTTGCCGCGGCATTGAATCGGGTTAGATATTGTTGCAATGTCTCTCCGGGTTTCTGTTTGATATTAGATAAGGAATAAGCGTCCTTGGGTTGCTCCACATGAATGCGGAACTGACTGATGAACTTTTCTTTCAACATTTCCCATGAGCTGATGGACCCTTGTGGTAGGTGGCAGAACCAGGAGGTAGCTAGATCTGCCAAGAATAGTGGGAAGCATTTACATAACACTCCCTCTGTTGCTCCGCTCATGAGCATATGCTAGGTGTATCTCTGTAAGTGTACGATGGGGTCAGAGGTTCCCTTGTAAGGTTACATCGTTGGCATTTTCCATTCCTGGGGGGTGATGGAAATTTCGATATTGCGGGTGAAGGTGCTGGTTACCCTAGCGCCTATTCCCTAATCCCTTTGCTATCATTGGACGCACTCTCTGAACAATCGCGCCATCCTGTCATCAGAACTAGGAGCGGATAGAAATGAGTTTGGTTCTTCTCTACGGGATTGAGTCCGTCCAGACAACTTGCACGGATGGTATCGTCTGTCACTCCTAACATTCTCCAAAGCTGCCTCTGTTCTTCTGGGGGCATGCTGGGGTCAGCCATAGTTGACCCTTGCCTCGATCTTCCCCTGCTGGGTTCTGTTCTCAGCGCTTCCTCGGGTCCAACTTTGGGCTGGACTCCAGCTCCGCCCCGTCTACTGGTGTTTTCATGGTTAGGTAGCATGACAGGCTCAGCTACATCCAACCCCTGCCTGGCACTTCCCCCGTCGGGTTCGGTTCCAAGTGTTTCCACGGGTCGGAATTCGGGCTGAGTCTGGGCTCGGCTCCTACCATGGCTATTTCTATTGTTAACTTCTTCGAAGAAGAAAGGTCTTTGTTGCCTCCCAGATCCTCCAGATTGGGACTCACCCTATGATTTAGTGTTGCGGTTGGATTCTTTAGCATCCCTTAGGCGTGACATGAGTTGGTCCACCAAGGCTTCTTATTGAGATGCGAAGCGGTTAGTTACTTCAGCCACAACCCTGTCTAGATCCGCCCTAGTAATTGGTTGTTCCGCGACAGAGGCTGATTGAATTGCCTGATTTTCATCTGGTATTGCTGTTAAAATGGGATGATTCTCTTGATTCAGGGCCACTGGATCTGGGATACTGCTAGTTGTGACGTTCTTTCCATTGTTAACATCTCTCCAATGCCTGAAAGTCATGTTGTCGGAGCGAGGAACGATGCTGCGAGGAAGAAGGTTGAGTAGGAGAAGCTGTAGCTTCTAGCTCGGTTCTCAGTGAGAGCACCAAAAATGTTTGCACAAAAAATGGGCAAACACCTCCAAGTCGTATGAATTAGTTGATTTTATGTCGTTTCTAATGATTTGGGTGATTTACAAAAATATAGGAAAAGCAGGGACTAAACTGTAAAAGACACACAGATTTATAGTGGTTCGGCCAGAACGTGCCTACGTCCACTTTATATGTTATTCTCCTTTTCCTTTCAGATTACAAGTACAAAGCTTTGTATACAAGTATATGAAAGTTGTTTTAAAGTTCCTTCCGTGCTTGAGCTCTCAAACTTGTCTCCATTGTTGTACCACTGCCCCTCTATTTATAGAGTGAGGCTGGGGGCAGGGGTCCTGGATGTATATAGCTGCTGGTGGGCTTGGGCTGAAGCAATCTGGTCTGGCACATCTGGTTCGGCGTTCCTTGGTTCGGTCGGGTTTGGAGAATTTTGGTTCGGCGTGGTCAGATCCGGTAGAGGTTGGATCGGTGGAGTTTGGACCGATGATGGGTGGTTCGGTAGCGAGTGTGGCGTGGTTGGTTCGGCAGGTGATGGAGAATGCTCGGTTCGGCAGGGGATGGAGAATGCTCGGTTCGGCAGGGGGAGTTGGACCGGTAGGACTTGGACCGGTGTGGGTGATTCGGTGATGTTGGTCCGATTCGGTAGTTGGGTTGGCCCCGTGTGGTTCGGCTTTTTTATGGACCGGTCTTGGCGGAGGATAGGGTTTGTTTCTGTAGTAGATTGATTTACTCGATGGATTTGGTTCGGTGAAGGGTGGAAACATACGGGTCAAAACACACCCAACAATACACATATAGTATCTTTAAATCATACACCTAGTATGATCTCATACAAAGCTCCTTTACACCAAATCGATTATTCCAAAATCGATAATTCTCAAACTAGGTTTTCCAAATTCTTATATTGATTTACCCAAAAATCAAAAGCCTTTCCAATTCCAAATCCAAAGGTTCCCAAAACCTTTTCCCAAAATCCTCATATGATCCTTTATATATATATTCAGATATATGAAATCTTTTAAAACTTTGGATCATTTCAAACTTGTATAAAATTCCTTTTATACTTGGAAGCAGGGTAATCTATCTTGGATGGATGACTATCCCCAGATCATGGCTAGGATATATCTTCGGGCTTTGGGGGAGGCCAAGGCCGATGCGGATAAGGAAGGTGGAGCGGCATTCAGGATGGATATGGTTACCGCCCAGTTCTCAAAGGAGGAGAAGGTAGCGGTGAAGGACGGGATGCGGCTACTTACTGCGGAGGAAGCCGGTGTGCAGTTGGGGGATGAGGACCAAGAAGCGGGTGTTGGTGAGTTTTCCCTTTTTAGCTTTTCATAACTTGATCGTTCGTTGTCGGTTTAATGGATTCTTTTTCTGAATTGGACAGGTGGGGCCTCTGGTCATCATGCTGGGAGCTCCGATCCTGCAGTTAAGTAGATCCGGAGGGCTAGCGGGATGGAGGCGAAGCTCCGATTTTTTGACTTGAATTGCACATATTTTGGTTGCTGTCTATGTTAGTCCGAAACATTAATGCAACTCGTAATTATATTATTTGTAAAGAATGACTTTCTGTAATTTTATAATATAAACAGATTCTGCTATATTTGAATGCTTTTGTTATTCTGATGTGTTGCATAAGAAATATAGCTGTGTATGTGCTAGTGATTCAATTGTGTTTAGTGCTAAGTTCTTGCTTAATATATAATTTCATATCTTGCAATGTTTGAATAAGTCCTAGCTACAAGATTATGTACAAGAGAAAAGAGTACCACCCTTCACGTTCTGGTTGAAGTGGGCAGCTTTGGACACCTTGGGTAATTGACCATGGATGCGGCTGAGTGCCTTGTCACCCAGTTTGTGGGCTCAGAATCTCGTGAGCGAGTGCCTCCCATTTAGTGTCCTGTACTTTGGGGACCATTATGTAGGATACAAGAAAAGTATTTAAATGGAATGGAAATATAGGAAAAGTAAAACTTTCAGTCACGGAAGGCCGTCGATATGCTTAAGTTCGTGGCAAACGGGTTTTGTAGTCACTTTCCCTAGCTGTGGGTCTTGGAGACATTTGTCACCCATCTTACGCCTCCGCCGGGAGTTTATCTTATTTACCACAGCCGCACTTAAGACATATCGGAGCCGAGATCGCGCACAGTAACTACCCGAGCCATTATGGCCCGTAATCGTGGGTATTATTCGATTTACTGTGGCCGGCTAGCGTGGGTGCCGATCGTCAACCGTGAACTACCCCTGGCTGGCCACACCTTATGTTGGGGCTTAAAGTAGGTTCACAGTTGCCGACGAGCCGAACGCCGTAATGAGCTGCCATCGGCTATAGTCGGCCTTCTTGATGGCTTATAATCGCTCATTACAGTTGGCTTTGGGGGCAGTCGCGAGCAATGAGTTAACCCGTAGAAGAGGGATGCTGGAGCAAAAGTGTCTCATTGGCGAGTGCATAGAATCGCATAGTACCTGTTAGGCCTTGTCCAGATGAGGCCGTGCCCTGATGTGGCTTGGATGGAGGTGCCATTACACAGAATTTTGTTCAACAGAAAAGGATACAGTTAACAAGTAGCCAAGTTATAAAGGAACAAGTTAAAAAGACACAAGATTTTTTAAAGTGGTTCGGCACGAAAGTGCCTACGTCCACTGATTCACTTTGTTAATTCACTTCATATGGGCAGTACAAGTTAAGAAAAGTATCGACGGAGGTGTTGGATGTTCCATGCCCACTAGAACACCTCTCCGTCCACTGTTGACAAAATATAAGCTCCGTTGTGGAGATCTTTATGGATTACATAGGGTCCGTCCCAGATTGGATCTAGCGTTCCGGGGTGCGGGAAGATCCGCTTGAGGACGAGATCTCCTTCCTGTAAGCTGCAGTGCTTGACTTTGGAGTTGTATTGTGCTGCAACTTTTTGCTTATGAGCCGCTGCTTTGAGTGCTGCATCGTTTCTTCTCTCCTCAATTAGATCCAAAGACATGAGGAGGAGTTCTTCGTTCTCTTCCGGGTTATAGTGGATCCTACGGTGAGAGGGCACTATAGTTTCAACTGGGAGCATGGCCTCCGATCCGTATGCCAAAGAGAAAGGAGTTTGCCTTGTTGATGTTCTGTAAGATGTGCGATAGGCCCAAAGTGCCGTAGGATGTTCGTCCCCCCAAGCGCCTTTCGACCTTTCAAGTTTCTTCTTGATTAAGGTTTTGGGAATCTTGTTGACAGCTTCGAATTGTCCGTTTGCTTGAGGATAAGCTACAGATGAGAAGCTTTTGTGAATTCCGTGCTCTTGGCACCAATCGGCGAATTCTTCGCTGTAAAATTGAAGTCCGTTGTCTGATATGATCTTGAGTGGGACTCCGTACCTGCACAGAATATTTTTGATCAAGAAGTTGATAACTTTTGCCGAAGATATGTTATTTAGAGGTTCCGCCTCCACCCATTTGGTGAAATAATCAACCGCCACTATAGCATATTTGGCTCCGCCTCGGCCTGCTGGCAGTTCGCCAATTAAGTCTATTCCCCATACTGCAAAGGGCCAAGGGCTGGTCATTTGAGTAATCTCATTCGTGGGTAGTCGAGGAATCTTGGCAAATTTCTGACATCTGTCGCATTTCTTGACGAAGTCCAAGGCATCTTTGTTTAAAGTGGGCCAGCAATATCCATATCGCAGTATCTTCTTTTCCATAGTCTTCCCTCCAGTGTGATCTCCGCAACTTCCTTGATGGATGTTGGATAAGACTTCCCTGGCTTCCCTTCCAACGATACAGCTTAATAAGGGATTAGAGAAGCCGCGCCGATAGAGGATGCCTTCTTGTAATGTATAGAGGGAAGCTTTCCTTAAGATTTTCTTGATTTCGTTACACTTGTCGGGCAGTGTGCCATCTTGTAAATATTTTCGAATAGGAGTCATCCAAGTTTCTTCGTCGATCGCAGCTATCAGATTCACTTGCTCGAAACTTGGTGCCAGCTGTTTTGAGATGGTTAATGCTCCTAAAATAGTTATGTTCTTCATACTAGCTTGCTTTTCTAGTTCGTCGGCCTCTTGGTTCTCTTCTCGAGGAATGTGTTTGATTAGATAGTGATTCAATTGATTGAGCAGAAGCTTGGTCTTTTTCAGATATGCTGTAAGTCGTTCTCCTTGAGTCTGGAAGTCTCCCAGTATTTGATTTACAATGAGTTGAGAATCACTATGGAGACATAAAGAGCCGACTCCAATCTCCAAGGCCAGTTCTAATCCAGCTATCACCGCTTCGTATTCTGCGTCATTGTTGGTGGCAGCGAATTCCAACCTTAGGGCGTAGTGCAGCTTCCTTCCCCTGGGGGTGATTATCACAACACCTGCCCCCCGAGCCTTGTTCGTTTGACGCTCCATCTACGAAGAGATTCCACCTGATATCTTCTGCTATTTCAGATTGGTCCATACCTTCATTAGTAGTGAATTCGGCAATGAAATCAGCTATGGCTTGCCCTTTGATAGCGGTGCGAGGATGGTAAGTGATATCATATTGACTTAGTTCGATGCACCACTTAAGTATTCGTCCAGAAGTGTCGGGGCGATGGAGCACTTGCCTTAGTGGTTGATCGGTTAAAACTCTGATGGAATGAGACTGGAAATAGTGTCGCAGTTTCCATGACGTGATAAGCAAACAGTATGCTAGATTTTCAAGTTTAGGGTATCTGGCTTCTGCCCCTGTGAATCTCTTGCTTACAAAGTATACGGGTCGCTGCGCGCGGTTGTCTTCTCTCACCAAAGCGGCGCTCAAAGTGTGGGACGATACAGCATGGTATAGTTATAGTTCCTCGCCTTCATTCGGAGTTGAGAGTACTGGTGGTCTCCGGAGGTGTCCGATATATTAAGGAAGGCTGTCGAGCATTTGTCAGTCCATTCGAACTTTCCTTTGTCTTTCTTTAGAGCTTCGAAGAAAGGGAAGCATTTGTCGGTTGCCTTAGAGATGAACCTACTTAGGGCGGCCACTTTTCCGTTTAGGCTTTGCATCTCTCTTCGAGTGGATGGTATCTTGATATCTTGCAATGCTCGAACTTGTTCGGGGTTTGCTTCAATCCCCCTGGCATGAACGATGAATCCCAAGAACTTTCTCGATGATACTCCGAAGGAGCACTTTAGAGGGTTCGGTTTCATTCCATATTGGCGAAGTACTTGAAACATTTCGTCCAGATGGTTTATATGGTCGTTGGCTTTCCTCGATTTTACCAGCATGTCATCCACATAAACTTCCATATATTGCCGTATCAGTTCTGCAAACATCTTGTTGACGAGGCGCTGATAAGTAGCTCCAGCGTTTTTAAGTCTAAATGGAATTACCCTGTAACAGTACAATCCTCGGTCAGTGATGAAGCTAGTGTGGTCTTGATAGGGGGCGTGCATAAGGATCTGGTTATATCCTGAGTATGCGTCCATAAAGGATAAGAGTTCGTGTCCGGCTGTGCTTACGAGTTGGTCGATTCGGGGGAGTGGGAAGCAGTCTTTCGGGCAAGCGTCATTTAAGTTGGAGAAATCGATGCATGTTCGCCACTTCCAATTAGCTTTCTTTACCAGGACCGGGTTGGCGATCCATTCTTGGTAGATGGCTTCACGTATGAAGTCATTGGCAAGTAAGTTCTTTACTTCTTCCTCGAGGTTTGCTAAACGTTCTGCCCCCTTGCTCCTCTTTTTCTGCTTCACTGGAACCTTGGTGGGAACTATGTTCAGCATGTGGCATGCTACGTCTTGGGAGATTCCCTTCATGTCAGCGTGCGTCCATGCAAATACATCCATGTTGCGGCGAAGAAAATCAATGAGTTGGTTCTTTAATTCTCTTTTTAACTGAGACCCGACTCTCAGCAGTCTACTTGGGTCGTGTTTGTCTACAGATACGAAATCCTTAGCCTCTGCAGGCTCGGCGGTGGCCTCCTCCTCTTTGTCCCAGGGGTCTAATTCTTTGAAAGGATCACTGGTATATCGAAGAGGAGGGGCTTTCTTTTGTTGCTATGCTTCCAAGATTTTCATGCAGAGAGTAGTCTCTGCATTTTTTCCTTTATCTTTTCTACGGTTATTGCGAAGTTCAGTTACATAGCAGTCTCGAGCAGCGTCTTGATCTCCCTCTACTTCTCCTACTCCGTTATCGGTTGGAAATTTCATCTTCAGGCACCGCGGGGCTAGGACAATTTGGAAGTCGGACAAGGCTGGTCTTCCCAAAAAGGCGTTGTAGGCCGAATGGCTTTCTATTAGCACAAACGTTTGTTTTCGCACAGCGGAGCGAGGATGGCTTCCTATTTCAACAAAAAGGTCCAGTTGCCCGAGGGTCATCTTCGCATCTCCAGTGAAACCATGTAGTGGTTTGTTGCAGGGAGACACGTCCTTCATTGATAGCTTCATTTTTTCGAAAGCATGCTTGAATAGGATATTCACCGAGCTTCCAGTGTCTATTAAAATTCGAAAAACTTTGGCTGGTCCGAACCAGGCAGAGATGACCATAGGATCCACGCGTGGGTACTGTCTTCCCTCTAGATCGCGCCTACTGAATGTGATGTCATCATTCTCTTTCCGTTTCGGGTGGCGTTCTTCCATAACAGAATTAACGCAGCCTTCAGTGTTCCTCAGTGACTTACCGTATCTTTCCATCTCTGCCCAACTTCTGTCGGCGATGTGCGGTCCTCCTGATATGGTGTGGACCACTATCTTCTCTTGACTAGAGCCGCTGGTGTTGCGATTTCCCCCGCCTGCTTATGGGGGGTAATCCAGGATTCTCATTGGCAGGAGTCGAAGTCCTTTTCTGGCCTTTTACATAGGCTCCAGTCTCCTCCTTCTGATGTGTTCTTCAATCAAGTCCCGCAGATGGCGGCATTCATTGGTATCATGTCCATGGAATTCGTGGAAGCGGTAGAACTTCCCAGATTTGACTGCGCTATCTGACTCCTTCTTGTGCGGGGGACGCTTGTATCTAACTTCGTCTTGAGTGGCTAGGAAGATGTTTTCGATCATTTCATTCAAAGGAGTGTAAGAGTCAAATCTTGGTCCTGGTCGATATAAGCGCTTTTCTCCCTTTTTGTCCCCAGCATTGTCTCTAGAGTCATTTCTTCGAACATCCTTTGCTGCAGCGGGGAACCTGTCTATAGCCGTCTTAGCCTGTTGCCCGGATTGCCTCTCAGTGGCAGCGTCCTCAAGTTTCATATACTTTCTAGCTTCATGGAAGAAATCAGGTAACGTAGCTGGTTTTTCTTTGGTTAGTCTTCTAGCAAATTTAGTGTCTGGATGTACACCACTGCAGAGGGCCATTAGGATAAGTTTCTCGTCGGCATCTTCGACTGCGGTTGCCGCGGCATTGAATCGGGTTAGATATTGTTGCAATGTCTCTCCGGGTTTCTGTTTGATATTAGATAAGGAATAAGCGTCCTTGGGTTGCTCCACATGAATGCGGAACTGACTGATGAACTTTTCTTTCAACATTTCCCATGAGCTGATGGACCCTTGTGGTAGGTGGCAGAACCAGGAGGTAGCTAGATCTACCAAGAATAGTGGGAAGCATTTACATAACACTCCCTCTGTTGCTCCGCTCTTGAGCATATGCTAGGTGTATCTCTGTAAGTGTACGATGGGGTCAGAGGTTCCCTTGTAAGGTTACATCGTTGGCATTTTCCATTCCCGGGGGGTGATGGAAATTTCGATATTGCGGGTGAAGGTGCTGGTTACCCTAGAGCCTATTCCCTAATCCCTTTGCTATCATTGGACGCACTCTCTGAACAATCGCGCCATCCTATCATCAGAACTTGGAGCGGATAGAAATGAGTTTGGTTCTTCTCTACGGGATTGAGTCCGTCCAGACAACTTGCACGGATGGTATCGTCTGTCACTCCTAACATTCTCCAAAGCTGCCTCTGTTCTTCTGGGGGCATGCTGGGGTCAGCCATAGTTGACCCTTGCCTCGATCTTCCCCTGCTGGGTTCTGTTCTCAGCGCTTCCTCGGGTCCAACTTTGGGCTGGACTCCAGCTCCGCCCCGTCTACTGGTGTTTTCATGGTTAGGTAGCATGACAGGCTCAGCTACATCCAACCCCTGCCTGGCACTTCCCCCGTCGGGTTCGGTTCCAAGTGTTTCCACGGGTCGGAATTCGAGCTGAGTCTGGGCTCGGCTCCTACCATGGCTATTTCTATTGTTAACTTCTTCGAAGAAGAAAGGTCTTTGTTGCCTCCTAGATCCTCCAGATTGGGACTCACCCTATGATTTAGTGTTGCGGTTGGATTCTTTAGCATCCCTTAGGCGTGACATGAGTTGGTCCACCAAGGCTTCTTATTGAGATGCGAAGCGGTTAGTTACTTCAGCCACAACCCTGTCTAGATCCGCCCTAGTAATTGGTTGTTCCGCGGCAGAGGCTGATTGAATTGCCTGATTTTCATCTGGTATTGCTGTTAAAATGGGATGATTCTCTTGATTCAGGGCCACTGGATCTGGGATACTGCTAGTTGTGACGTTCTTTCCATTGTTAACATCTCTCCAATGCCTGAAAGTCATGTTGTCGGAGCGAGGAACGATGCTGCGAGGAAGAAGGTTGAGTAGGAGAAGCTGTAGCTTCTAGCTCGGTTCTCAGTGAGAGCACCAAAAATGTTTGCACAAAAAATGGGCAAACACCTCCAAGTCGTATGAATTAGTTGATTTTATGTCGTTTCTAATGATTTGGGTGATTTACAAAAATATAGGAAAAGCAGGGACTAAACTGTAAAAGACACACAGATTTATAGTGGTTCGGCCAGAACGTGCCTACGTCCACTTTATATGTTATTCTCCTTTTCCTTTCAGATTACAAGTACAAAGCTTTGTATACAAGTATATGAAAGTTGTTTTAAAGTTCCTTCCGTGCTTGAGCTCTCAAACTTGTCTACATTGTTGTACCACTGCCCCTCTATTTATAGAGTGAGGCTGGGGGCAGGGGTCCTGGATGTATATAGCTGCTGGTGGGCTTGGGCTGAAGCAATCTGGTCTGGCACATCTGGTTCGGCGTTCCTTGGTTCGGTCGGGTTTGGAGAATTTTGGTTCGGCGTGGTCAGATCCGGTAGAGGTTGGATCGGTGGAGTTTGGACCGATGATGGGTGGTTCGGTAGCGAGTGTGGCGTGGTTGGTTCGGCAGGTGATGGAGAATGCTCGGTTCGGCAGGGGATGGAGAATGCTCGGTTCGGCAGGGGGAGTTGGACCGGTAGGACTTGGACCGGTGTGGGTGATTCGGTGATGTTGGTCCGATTCGGTAGTTGGGTTGGCCCCGTGTGGTTCGGCTTTTTTATGGACCGGTGTTGGCGGAGGATAGGGTTTGGTTCTGTAGTAGATTGATTTACTCGATGGATTTGGTTGGGTGAAGGGTGGAAACATACGGGTCAAAACACACCCAACAATACACATATAGTATCTTTAAATCATACACCTAGTATGATCTCATACAAAGCTCCTTTACACCAAATCGATTATTCCAAAATCGATAATTCTCAAACTAGGTTTTCCAAATTCTTATATTGATTTACCCAAAAATCAAAAGCCTTTCCAATTCCAAATCTAAAGGTTCCCAAAACCTTTTCCCAAAATCCTCATATGATCCTTTATATATATATTCAGATATATGAAATCTTTTAAAACTTTGGATCATTTCAAACTTGTATAAAATTCCTTTTATACTTCAAAACATTTCCAAAAACCCTTTTCTTCTGGCAAAAGTTCATCAAGGGGAGTTTCATTTTATTAAACAAAGATATTTAACTTTGTTTACTCAAAATCAAATATTCAAATTTGATTACACCTTTCAATATCATTTTCATTCAAATCTGTACGATGTACACATATCATCCATACGCTATACCAATCTGATCGCTCACTCGATCACACAATTTCATTTCCGAACTAGCATCGTCCACCCGACTTCCTAGTGCGGACACAGATCTGGTTTCTTGATCAGAAATCGTCATTCTCCTAGCATAGTCTAACTATGATAAAGAATATCCAGAACCAATCAACAATCCATATCCAGTTTCGCCATCGAAAATCGAGTGAAAAATCTCACTCGGATCGATATAACTATCTCGAAATTCTGTGCTCGAATCTGGACCAAATCACTATGCGAATAGAATAACATACGTACACCCTAGGTATTTTTTATTGATTATTAGCCAAATCGATTCCATTTTTATCCACATTCACTTTGATTTTCATTCACTTACTCACAATTGCTTTAATCCCTTTGGATTATCACCTCTATTCTTATCTCGATTGAGTATTTAACCAATAACAGTTTGAACTCCGACTAGTTTATTTAGAAAATAGCTTGAAATTTTTATTTTTATATTTGGAAAATAGATAAGTAGTTGGAAAATAATTACTAGTTTGTAAAATAGCTGTAAAATAGTTCAGTAATTGTAAAATAATTGGAAAATAGTTAAATAGTCATAGAAATTTTAAATAATTCCAAAATAGCTATAAAATAGTAATTAATAGTTGAAAATAGTAATTAGTTTATAAAATAGTTAGAAAATTGTTAAACAGTTTCAAAAATAATTGTAAAACAAGTATAAGATAGTTTGGCTTTTAAAAGAAAGGTTGTATATATAATGAATAGCTTGGAAAAATCGGTTTGTATTAAAACAGTTTATATTAAAAATAGTCCAGAGTCAAAACTGTTCACTCCCCAATCTTCATTCCCAATCAATTCAATTTAAAGTTCCTCTTCCATTTAAATTGACCCCATTCCAATTTAAATAACTTCAATTTCCATTGAAATGGATTTAATCCTAAGTCAAGTTGAATTGATTCTCAATTTCCTTCCAACTTCAAATCAAATTCCTTTTGATCTTTAAACTTGTACAATCTTTAATTACAATTTCAATTTTACAATTTCAATTAATAATCAGTTACATTCACATTTTGCTTTTAACTCAGAATTATACATTTTTTTAGCCAATATATTTTTATTATTCCACAAACATTTCAATCAAGATTCCAGAGTTTAAACAAATTTCCAAAATTTCAGTAGCACCTTAGAATTCAATTATACCCAAAATTCTTTGGCAAATTCAATTACCCTTTTGAATTTCAAAACCAAACCCAGTTCACAAACAATTCCAATGTAAAACAATTTGGTAGCAATTTCTCTTCTAGAAACTAGAAAATAAACATCAGTAATGCTGCAGTCATCACCGACGTTATTTTGCAGTTACCGAAAAAGTTCAGTGCTTTTATCTCTTTAAAAACATTTTCAAATATTTTTAATTCCAAATCTCCCAGCTTTCAAATTCAAGACAAAAATATTTTTGAAATAATACTATTATTTTTCTAAAACCTTTGAAAACCACTTCCAAATCCAAAGGAATTTTAAATTTCCCAAAAATTCCAAATTCCCAATCCAACCAATTTATATTAAACATTACTCTGGAATTCTATTTCAAATTATAATCTTATTTATTTATGAAGTTTATTTCAATTCACAATCTATATTTCAAATTCCATTTTGTTATATAAGTTTATACTTTAACTTCGGTTATAAATTTCAATTTGGTCGTATTTTATATTACTTCTTAACTTAATTTCAATAATTTAACAACCAATCACCTAAATATTCATTAGAAGGAAATATTGTTATATATATCAAAATATATTTTTGTATAAAATAATTAAAAATCTTTATAAGCAAATAACAAGTACGCTCTCATATATATACATACTCAACTCATTCTAGAGTACTACGGACTCTATTCAATGAGTAATCCCCACCAGAGCCAAGGTTCTCGCTTAACCTTCAGCTCTGATACCAACTGTAACGACCCGAAATTTTTGATAACCCGAAAATTTCAGATAGTTATGGAAAAGAAGAAATAGATAGAAGAAGAAGAAGAAGAAGAAGAAGACAACACAAAAATCTCACATTCGCAGCGGATACAATATAATAAATAATAACAGTTTACAAAAGAATATTTTATCTGTTGATTACACTTTAATACATCAGAGGTTCACATATATACAGTCACTGATCATATACAAATCATGTCTCGGATATATAATCATATACTGCAGCGGAAATACTTTATACGTACTTGCCATCCAGCTCGTCTCCTGAGCTCCAGAACGTACCTACCTGAAAATCTGTAATACTCGGTCTGACCCGAGCATTACACCAAAGTAACACCCGGGTCAGGCTGGAAACCAGCGTAAGTAAACCCAACTAACATGGAATGCAAAAGTTTACAACTCATATAAAGCCGGGTAACTTATATCAATTTCCACTTCATAAGCTGTTATAGACATCACTTATTTCACACATCAATTTCTTAGTGCCAGAACGTAGATTTTATGGTCCAATGCACTTAAAATCATTCCAATATACCATATTGATTCCACGTATCAATTTGTAAAGAATCGAAGTGATTTTGGGTATTAACTAATACCCGACTCCGGTCTCTTCGAAATTCATGCCATCCTTACCCAAATTATCCAAATGAAATACACAACGTTTCATATAAGAGATATCAACTCATTCAAAGCAACCAATACTAATCAATCATCCATACGCAAAACTTAATCATATACAAACCAATTCAATCGATTCTAATTGAATTTCAAACTTCAATCACTTAGATTTCTTCATTCAATATTAATTAATTCCAAACAAAATAATCAATCATCCCCTCATAATTCATCTTGATTAATCACCCTGGATTAATTATCCTTCCGTTACCTTCAAGTAATTATTTTTAATTAAATTCTCGATATTAATTACTCTTAACCAAATCAAGAAGAAATCTTAATTACTTCATGAATTACCCAACTATTTCAATTATTTAACCCTTAATCACTTACGTTAATTAATTTCTTACAAGTCATTTGTTATGGATTAGTCAATCTTAATTAATCGGGCTTTGATTACATCATTACACATCTAATTTAATTATATTAATTAAAACCCACAATATTCATCATTGAAATCTTGCTTACTTACTAATAATTAGTTACACTCCAGTAACTTATCATTTCCTAAATATCCATCTTAAATTTCTCACCTTTGTACTTGTTTTAAAGGATAGTTAAATTTCTCTAATTAGCCTCCTGATAAATTTTCCTTCAATTGCTTCTACTAAGAACTTACCCTTCTTATCAATTTCACCAAGTAATTTAAATCTAAATTACTTCCATTTATTATCCATTCATTAATTTATTACATCCAGTAATTTCAAGTATCACTAATTACCTTACTAAGTAACCTTACTTTATAAATTACATTAAGTAATTATACCTTTCAAATTTCACAATTGATTACCCTTAATTAATTAATAAAATTAATTACCTTAAATTGGTCACATCAATGAATCATTTAATAGCCTTTAATCGTTGACCTTTCATTAGCTATATTCGTTAACCAATCCTTAAAGTACTTCTCTAAGTTCTTAACTTAAATTAAACACTTAATTACAAGTTAATTCATTAATTCATTCTTAATTACAAACTATTTAACTTCTAAGTACATCATCGATTTCATTTTCTTAGAAACAAACATGTTCATTTCGGGCAGAAATTTAACCCGAGCTTGCACCTCAAATTCATATGTATAGAAGGCCGAATTTTAAAAAAGTTATACTGACGAAAATAATCACATTCTTCCTGCAGTTTCCAAAACTTTAAAAATTATAGGATTTGGATAAGAAACGCAAAAGTTATGCACAAAATACTAGCTCAGGTTTGCACAAGACACCGAGTACTCTACAACAACATGACAGCGAGTTTGCAAGAGGTTTTTCAACATCTTAATCAACGGATTTTAGAAAATAATATAAATAAAAGTTATAGGACTTTTCGTTAGCTTTCCAAAATGAGCAAGATCATCAAATTTGGATTAACGGTTCAAAAGTTATGACCATTTTACTAAAAATATTAAGCTTAGCCTGAACTTATGCATTTGCAGGACAGCGACCAACAATTGCAATTTTAGCATAGAAAACATCGCATTCAGGCAAAATGAATAAAGAAAAAGTTGTAGCTTAGTTTCTACTCTTTCCGGAACATTAAATATTATCGAATTCCAATAAGAATTGTAAAAGTTATGGATAAAACAATTCTAAGATTTGAATTTCATAACTTCTGTCATTTTGCCTCGGGACAGCGATAAACAATTATAATTTTGGCCAAGATAACATCGAAATTTTTGAAAACTCAGAACATAAAAGTTTTAGAAAAAAGTCTAAGCTTTCTGGAACATTTAAATTATCGAAATCGGTTGAGGAAAGAAAAAGTTATGGCCAATTTAGTTTCAGCCTTAAGCACAGAGCTAATATTGGTTTTGCTCTCGGGATTACAGTAGAAAATTTCAATTTTGACATAGCTAACATCAAAATTGTATCACATGAAATAAACTTTCTAGATTATCCAAGAAATCAAAATTTCATTAAGGATTGAGAAAGTTATGGTCAAATTACTAAGCTGCGTTTTTGATAGAACCGAGTCACTTTTACTTACAACTATCATCTCTTCAAGAATAACATGAATACTAGAAATTTAAATAGGTTTTATCACCTTAAACTTGTGTATTTGCCTTGACTCTTTTTCCTTATCTTTCTCCAAGCTTTTTCATTTTATCTTACTTTTGTTTTTATTTTGTGAAAGAAAGAAAAATAAGTGAACATTTCCACCCTTTATATAGTAATTTTCAAGGCTAGTTTGGTAATTTTAGTTTTGGACACTTGTCTACTTCTCTTTGCACAAGCTTTAGAATGTTGACACATGCCTACTTAGGTGTCTTAAGATGTTTCTACACATGGATAGCTAATGGGGTTATGTGTCACTATTTTATTAAATCTTGTGACACATGTCCTTCATTTTTTTAAGCAAGCTTTATTTCATGACACATACCTTATTTAGTAATCATTTATGGTGTTCTAGAAGTGTACACCAAAGTGATATATGTGTCATAATTCTATTTCATCTTAAGATAAGTGTATGTTCCATATTATGCCACTTGTCTTCACCATGTCATGCCACTTATCCTATACTTATAAATGTATACATACTTATACCTTTTGTATTATTTAAAAGCATACATAAATATAAATAAAATAGAGATGGTGTAGATAGTATATTGTAAACTATCGATTTAAACGATATATTACTAACTGGCTTAAAATTCCATATTCAATAATTTATCCAATTTCAAATTATATAACTCAATAATTTAATTATCAAGTAAATATAAATATTCGGGAGTCAAGGTTACAATAAATGTTTAAATATTTAAAATCAATTTATTATTCTGATTCAAACTGTTAAAAATATCGGGTCGTCACAGAAACTATGGCATACATGTTGTCATCCCCTTGCTGCTGATTCATTTGTGCAGTCTCTGTTCTATGTTGGTTGATTCGAACTATGGTCGAGAATTGATTTTTTTGTATCGGCCATTTCACTTGAGCACACCTGTGTTGAATCCAGCTGGTAGCTCGGATTTGACCTTGTGCCGATTCCTATTTCATCACTGAGTAGCAAGGCAGTGCACGCATGCGTGTACTGCAGCCATACAGTATTGACATTTAATTTGATATTTATATTATTTAAACCTTCATTGATTTTGGTTCGTTGATCTTTTGTGTACATCATCACTATTGTGGCAAGGCAGTGCACGCAAGCGTGAAATGCAGCCACACAGAATTGATTTTATTGGTGTTTCTTTTGCTTTTGATGCGTTGATCTTTTGTGTAATGCATGCTGTAGTGGCGAGGTAGCACACGCTTGCGTATACTGCAGCCCTACCCGAGTTGACGTTTTAATTGATGTTTTCAATTACTAGATTGTTTTCTTTGTCCAATTCAATGTTTAGAAATTACCTTTGAGTTGATTTGATTCATGTTGTCAATTCAATGATTTGAAATCTTATTTTTACCGTTACCTGATTTCCTTATTAAGGGATTGGATAGACGAGATTTATTGTGACTGTCATCTATTCGTTACTTAATTATTATTGCTTCTGTGCACTAATAACTGAGTTTGAATTAAACTGACCCGTGTATTATTTTCTTTTGAATTTAATACTCGGGTCAGACCGAGTATTTACAGGTTGTTGATATCTTACTTTGGGTTGCTGCTAGAGCTATGAAATATTTTCATACTTTTTGGAGTAGTCGTTGTCTTAGTATAGGATGTTGTATATTCGTGTATATTATTTACGATAATGTACTTGTATATGTAACCTCCTGAGTCGACAGTAGTAGTTGTATCATATGTATTGTATCACATGTATTGTAACTGACATCAGTAATTATATATACGAGACTTTCTGTTTTATCTATGTTCCGCATTTATATTATCCGTGTTATTATTATATATAGTGTCCTAAACTATTATGAACCATCGTAGTTCGTTTTATACTGGAATTGGGTATATCGATGGGAGTAAATAAATAAGAGATGAAAAATAAAAATATATACCACCCCTATCGAAATAACCAATTCTAGTGTAAGGCCTAACTACGGATGGCCGCTCCTATCCAGCCTTATTCTTCGTGATAACAGACAGTATTTCCTTTAATACTCTTTGTTATTGTGAGCATAGAGGTGGGGCGTCACAGTTTCAGTTTCTTTATTCTTTCACTAAAGTACACATATTAGTATTTTTTACCTTAAGTTATATTTGTCAAATCATATTCTATTTAGGTATACAAAATCCTGTGTCCACTATTTTTTTGATAATTGAAGGATGAGCATATTTTTAATGAAATGATTGGAAACAACATTTTGTTTCCCGCTGTTAATTCACGACTTGTAATACTCTTTATTGAAAATGTTGGTAGGGCACATCGTTTTAACGTTAAAAAAACTAACTTTTACTGGTTGCATAAAAAATATTAACAAACATGGAAGATCTACTATTGCAAATCATGTTAATTTCTAAATGTAAATTTGTTTACTTAAAGCAATAAGGTTAGTTTTCTTTTTTCTTTGTTCCTTTTTTGGTCTAGTTAAAATGCATTTCCTTTTTGGACTACCCAAATCGTTTGTTTTTGTATTAAGCTATTGCATTTGGTTGGTATTTCTGGCCATTTGGTTTATGTGCAGTGGTAAATACAAAGCAAGGTGTAATTGTTTAAGTATTAATTGGTAATTTTTATAAATATTATGTTTTTTCATTGAAATTAAGTATGTTATTTACAATGAGATTAAAATTGCTAATATTGATGTTTTGATATGTTTGAAAGCTGTTGTAGCAGCAAAGTTAAGGTATTAACTTCTTAATACTACATCATGATGTTACAAAATACAAACTTGGACGCTTATTGCAGCGCACGAAAGTAAAACATAAAAAACCTCATTCCAAGTCAAATTAGGGCAATCAAAATTAACGTTAAAATTTTTCTAGTGTAAGTATTATAAATCTAGAATAGCTTTGCAACCTTATCAATGTACTTTTAACATATCTTTGGTGATGATTTCAAATTTTTAGTATTGGGTATTCGTACCGTTCAATTTCAATCACCTAACTTACTGAATATGTAGGAGATATATCTAGATGTTCGTTTTAAGCCTACAACTCCAACTCATTAGATCTTATAAAGACGTAATATTTAACTATCATTGGATGATATAAATTTTAGCCTATGAATAAATCATATAATTTCCTACTCATTTTTCTAGCTTTTCAAATGATCCAAATTTGAATCCATTCTGTTAGTTGATTCCTTTTTCCTTTCTTTTTGTAGAATCGATTCACAACTTCTCGTCTGATTATAGGAAACTAATCGTGTAGATTAGCAATTAACTACTCATTGATTAACATATGGGTAAATTAATGTTTTTATTTATGGATATTAATCTCTATAGGTGTATTGTAGATAAAAAGGTTAATTGATGAAGTAAGGGAATAAACGAGGTAAACAAATTAAAAATACGGGGGAAATTTATTAATTATGGATGTAGAATTAAATAAAGATATAGAAAATCAAATTTAATGAAATGTAATTAGATTTTCCCAGGATAATGGGAACTTATTAATTGTAAATAAAGGAAATTAAATATGGCTAAATTCAGTTGGAAGCGTATGAAAAGAAAACTTAATATTTGAACAAAGAGATCTTGTATTAATGGTAATTAAATTCAGTTGTAAATACGTATGAAGAAGTTTGGATATTTGAACAAATAAGATTTTGTACTAGAGACAATTAAATTTGGTTGCGTGTATATAGACAGAATATAAATAGTTAGATTGGAATTTATTTTTATTTAGGGAATAAACCAGGCGAGGGGAGATTGAAGTTATTTATGTATATTTAGTTGATCGGATGTAATAAAATATAAATTTTATAAATATGCGTAAACTTAAATCGTAAGAATTATGAATATATAAATGGGGAAATTAATTTAAAGGACAAAGATTTGTATATTTTTTGCCTCAAGGACACGACCTCAATATTTTCTCCACAAGGACAAACATTTTTCTTAAAATTATTCATAAGGACAAACATTTTCCAAAATTATTCATAAGAACAACAGAACTGGTACCGAGCTAAAAACTGATACCTAAAAACTGCTGCTGATAACCACAAACTGATATCTAAAAACTGCTGTCAATAACTAAAAACTGATACCGACATAAACTTGTCCTTCAGGATAAAATATTGAAGGTCTGTCCTTGAGGATAAAAAGCTGTGAAATTTTGTCATTGACAATAATTTCCTGTATATAAATATACATATATTCAATGCAATGAATTTATTCCATATATCATTATTACTTACTATATATATGTGTGTGTGTGCGCGCATATTTATGTTTATGAGTTGGCAGCCATTCCTTGATTGGGGACATGTCAGTAAATTAATATTTTTATTTATGAAGATCGATCCCTATAGAAAGAAGATTAATCGCAATAATAAATAGATAGAAATGGACGTACTAAACAAGTTAAATATACATGGGTTATTTATCTACTTTGAGAATATGGAATTGATTTAAAAATGTAGCAAATCTAACTAAATGAGATGTACTTAAATATGGTCTGAACAAAAAAAACCAATGAATTGTAATTAAAGATAATTAGATATGATTAAATTCAATTGCAATTACGTGAGAATGTAGATTAAATATTTGAACAAAAAAAAAATCTTGTATCAAAGGTAATATATATAAGAACTCTCCTATAGGTAGGAACTTTCCAACAAAGACTATGCCATATGTTGAACCTTTAAATTGATATTGTCACATTAATTGCCATAGAAACTTTCTTAATTTATATATCATTATTTTTTCTCCGGTTTACACATATTTCCCTTTACAAATCAAGTAAAACCTACATTAACCTTCTCACTCATATCGTATTCTCACTTGAGGAAAATCCGTTGTGTATTTATAAGAAACTAAATATGGATTCAGTATTTATTTCTCACTATATTAAGTCTCATCTCAAATTGTTACTTACTAGCATTTCTAGTGTACATTTTACACTATAGTCCCTAAGCATTTGTACCTTTAAATTAGCATTTTCGCATTAATTGCCATATAAGTCAACTGTTAACCCCGTTCTGCCAACGAGTTGAAATCTGGGCCGACTCATCCACTTAAGGTCCTTAACGACTCAGTGGACCTGCAACTCAATAAGCCTCGGCAACTTAAAGAATGGACCGACTCAACTGGTTGCGACTCAATTAGCTGACGAGCTAAGGCTTAAGGCAACTTAGAGGAACAAAACGACTTAAGGGGGGAACAGTTCATGAGACAGGCCGACTCAGTGAATCACCGACTTAACGAGTTAGAGACTTGAAGCCCCAAGCAACTTGAAGAGGTCAGCGATTCAGTGGGTACACGATCTTAAAAGTATTGCGACTTAACTGATACGCGACTCATCAAGACTATCGACTCAACGACCTAATTAGTTACCGACTCAAAAAGTTCACAACTTAAGGACTCGAGACAGTAAGAAGTTAGAGTTGCACATGGGCCACGACTCACGACTCACGACTCAGTATGACTCGCCTACAACCTAAAACCACTGAGCCGTAGCCCGCTGTCACAATACTTGTGTCAAAGAGGATTGACTCGTGGACGACTTAGGACTTGTGCTATATCCAGGAGACCGAGGGCGCTGTGAAACCAAGCTTGGACTCAGCCAGTTAAGTCGTCCATGACCCAACTTGACTCGGCCACGAGTTAACCATGAGTCAAGCACGGCTTACGACTTAAGGAGGAAAACCCCTATAAATACGTGACCACCTCCAACATTCAAGGGACTTTTGGGGGGATCATTTTTCTTCAAGGCATTGGAACTTTACTATCTTCAAAGCAAGCTACACTCCATCACTTCAAGCTCACGCAAGACGCTTAGATAAAACTTCATGCAATGATTCAACACCTTCAATCATGGATTCGAAGAACTTTGTTGCATCGAAGTTTTCTCTAGCTACTTGTCTTTTAAATGGAATTGAATTGTAATTGGAAGAGATTGTAATAAGTTGTAAACCAATCAGCAATAAAAGGATTTAAGTGGACGTAGGCTTGATCATAAGCCGAACCACTATAAACTCTGTGTTCATTTACTGGATTTTCTGATACTTACTGCTATTTCTTAATTCCCGCATTCACGGGTGGTGCTTTCACACTGTTTCTACACACATCGAGGTGTTAGCGTCAGAATTTCACGTTAACATTTTTGGTGCTTTCACTGAGAAACATCGATCTCAGGGTATTTACATCATTGCTTCACCAAACTTTGAGGAAAGAATCTCCGTTAAGACTAGAAGTCTAACAGAAATTATGGCTCCCGGAAGGAAACGTAGATCTGCCAGATCTGATGATGTTCAAGAGAACACCGCCACTTCTCCTCCTCTGAGTCAGACAACTCCAACTATGGGAGTTACACGAGCGGAATTGGACGCTGTGGTTTTGGGATTGAATCAACAGTTAAATGCTCAGAATGCACAATTAGAGGCTTAGAATGCTCAGAATACCTTGATATCGAATAAGCTAAATGATTTGCTCGAGGCTAATCGTCAACCAACAAATAAAGAAGGAAACTCTGCTGATAGAGTTCAGGATGTTAGAGGGAATACTTCTCTAAGGGCGGTAAGCCCCATTGAAAGACCACTTCCTCAGGATGGAGGATCGGGACCTCAACCGACCCTTCGTGAACGACTGTTGTTAACGCCTAAATTTGAACGCTAACACCCCGGTGTGTAGATGACTGTTGTGAAAGCACCACCCGTGAATACGGGAACAAGATTCAAGTAAAGAGATTGCAGAAAAGCAGTAAAAACACAAGTTTTATAGTGGTTCGGCCCAAAATCAGGCCTACGTCCACTTAGATTCTCTTTATTGCTGATATGAGTACAATTTATATCACTTTCTTCAATTACAATTAACTTCAGACAAATAGCTCAAACTCCCATGAAGAATAATCTTTCGAATTCATCTTGAATGATTGTGATTCTTCTTTGAAGTGTGTAGTAGCGTCCTTGGAGTTTGGAGTGCTTGGAGTGTTGCTTGAGTTGAGAAAATGGCAGAGTAACGGTGCTTTGAGAATTAGCCAAAAAAGGTCCCTTGAATGTTGGTGATGGCCGTGTATTTATAGAGGTTCTCGGTGTTGAGTTATAGGTAGTAGCCGGGTCAAACTGGGTCGTGAGTTGGTGCCGAGCTAGGCTAGGTCGTAGGTCGCCCCCTCTCTCTTATGCATGGTCTTCAGTTTAAGTTGACGTCATGTGCTAAGTCCTAGGTCGTTACCGAGATAATGTGTTACGTGTTAAACTCCTGCGCAACTTCACTCCTCAAATCCATAGATCGGTCACGACTCATCATGAGTCATAAGCCGGCCACGGTTTAGATTGGATGAGTTTGTGCCTGATAGTTAAGTCGGCTAGCATCTTGGATAGTTAAATCGGTAAATAGGTTAAGTCGGTGGGCTTTTATAAGTTTTTACATCGGGTCCTTCTAAGGCACTAGATCGGTAGCTGCCTTAGGTCGTAAACCTTGTAAAGTACTAGGTCGGCTTCCATACTAGGTCGGAACTCTCCTTAGGTCGGCATAGCCTCGTTAGACCGGCATCCCTTCATGCCTTAGATCGGTATCATTTGGGTTAGCATGCTTCATAAGGTTAAACAGTTAAGTCGTCATCCCTTCAAGCCTTAGGTCGGTGTCCTTGTAATTCCCCTTAGGTCGGTAACCCTATTAGGCAGTTAGGTCGGCAACCATGTTAAGTCGGACCCTTTGTTATCTCTTAAGTCGTTAGGCCAGTCTCTTCTGAGGCACTAAGTCGGCACCCGTGATAAGGCATTGGATCAGTACGATTCTTAACCAGTTAGGTTGGCATCGAATTAAGTCCTGAGCTCTTAGATCGGCAAACCCCTTGGGTTGTTAGGTCGGCATAGCCTTAGGTCGGCAACTCCTCTGGGTCGTAACTTTCGGCCGAGGCAGAGTTAACATTTGCCCCTCGAAGTACACGCCTATTGGTTAGGTCGTGTGCTTCGATATTCTTTAACTCGTCCTCCACCAAGTCGGTAAGTATTTAGACCGTACGCGATCCAACAGTTCTCCCCAATGTAAGGTATAAAACATCCATCTTCTTCTTTCTTTTCATCACTTACTCCTTTGCTCGATTTCGCTATTAAAATTTTCTCAAGCTCTTACAAGCGACCTCATTCCAGTCGATCACCGATAATCACTACTATCCATTGCGTAAGTGAATCCGTCCCCTTCTCAATCATGGGTTGCTGTCGGTTCATGAATTCTGTCATTTGAATACGAATCGTTTCTTTGCGCAACGTTCCATCACGAATCCCACTATACCTGTAGTCGATGAAGTTTAGGTTACTAGGTTCGATTTTAACTGACCGATGAAACGATGAAGATGGTTCACTGATTCAGGCTAGTGGATTTTGATGTGTGCTAGGATTGCAAGGTTTCGAATTTGCAGAGGTTTTGAATTGGTGCAATGGACGATCTGAAAGTATGAACTAATAGGAATGAAGTGTGGGTTTTTTGATTTGAGGGGGTAGCTAACGGTTTGAGTGGGTCGAAGTATTGATTTTGATGCGACCCGTTGATTTCAGGCGACTTAGCTTTTGGCCGATTCATTCCTTAAATCGTGGCCGTGTTAATACATGTGGGAAACCCACCGACCTACCATTCTGCCGATCTAAGCTTTAAACCGTGGCCGAGATAACACTTGAGAAATTCCTGCCTTTCGAACCAGAGCTTGCGACCTAGTGAACGAGTTGCCAAGTTAAACCATCTAGACCTTGACCCGCTACCTACTTAGCTTCATCTTGCAAAAGAGTTTTAAACCGTAGCCGAGTTAGTTCTTAGGCTCTGGGTGTATTGTCATTTAGGAGCATAGGCCTACTTTAAGTATTCTGACTTGGACTTCCGAACTAAGTTGCCTATATTTTGAACATTTTGAATTGGCCTAACTTCAAGTTTGCTTGAATTTCATTGTGTTACTTTACAGATCATTCTCACTTTTAAGCTGTAAACCTGTTGAGAATAACAGACAAACAAAGAAAACCAAGGCGCGCATACTGCCATTGACTGCCCATATCAAATGACAGATTAGTCAAGACAAGATAAGAGACATGAATATATTGCATGAAATGTTGTGAATTAATTGACTAAAGTAAAATATTAATGCAAAGTATCAACAATTTGAACTGATTTATCTGCATCAACATCCTACTTGAATATTTAGACTTAAAACAATAATCCCTGAATTTTATAACTAACAAATGCTTGCTAGTTTTTAATCCAGTTACCTTTGCTTATTGTTTGATTGATACTTGTACGACACTTCACACACTTTAGGAAACGTGCACCTTCATGTTTGAATACCCAGTTGTTTATGTAGAATGACTTCTCATCAACAAGAAGAAATGGTAGCTCAAGAGGAAGAGACTTTCCCGGTAGCTGTTCCCATAGAGAATCCTCCGGAGAGAACTTCAACCATTCTAACCCCAAGAATGTTTATTCAGATACGCACCCAATTCGGCTTTGCTGAAAGTGATGTCTTATTGCCCGGGCCAAGCGACACTGCCGATAATCCTCCTTACGGTTTTGTTGCAGCCAATCGCCAAATGTGCTTAAGTGGGGCAATTCCCCCTTTCAATGACTTCCTTCGAACTCTTCTTCTCCGGTTGACGATCTCTCCATTTCAACTTCATCCTAATGGTTATGCCATCTTGATGGGGTTATGTGTTTTGTTTAGAAGAACTCTTGATCGCCTACCGAGTTTTGAAGAAATTCGTTATCTGTGCTCGTTTACAAAGAGTAAAGATCATCCTTCACTCATTATTGTGAGAAGTGCCAGAAACCGCAAGCTCCTTTCCGATCTTACTGAAAGTGTTCATGGATTTTTGAACCAGTTTTTCTTTGCTCGCTGCCCTCCAGGGTTTTATGCCATCTGGAGAATAGGAAGTAAGACTAGTGTTTCCATTTTTTTGTTTTTGAAACTTTTTCCGAGATCCGAACTTTCAGTTGCTAACTTCATTCTTTGCTCTTTTCAGCACTTCCTCTCCCTTCTAGAGATCCGATTCATAAACAAGTTTTCGAGAGGTTGAGTGCCGTGGCTGCGGAAGAAAGGAGCATAAAATTTCTGCTGAAGGATGAATTTTTACACCAATACGGGCTTCTACATGCTTCTCGTTCTACGCATGCTCATGAAGTTCCAACAGAAGTTCCCGATTCTCCGACGAAAACTCCTGACGCCCCGGTTACTGTCGAACAACTCGCATCAAAAGAGTCTAATATTGAAGCTTCATTGGTGAAGTGTTCCACTTCTACCGACATTATGGGGTCATCCAGTAAGACGGTGCTTGCCCCGATCGAGGAAGAAGAAGAACCTTCACGGCCTCTCGGGGGGTTAGCTGATGTAGGAATTGAGAAAACAAGTCCCACCAAGCATGATGGTGACGATGTTTACGAGGGGTTGAGCGACATAATAGTGACTTCGCAGGAGCTTTTTAGAGATGACGTATCTAAAACTATCTCTCCTGTAATTGAGGCGACGTCTCTTCTTCGACAAACACCAACACAAACATCAACTCCTCATACCCAAGCTTTCATCACCTCTGCACCAAAGAGTGGTTTGTAGCTTAATGCGTGTAGCTTGCACATCACACAACACTTAGGATTTTCCAGCACATTTATGCACTTATCTTCTTATACTTTAAAGATTTCTAAAGCTTCTCTTTTCTTATTTCAGATTCTTCAATGACACGCGGCGGATCATATTATCAGGATTTCCAACGCTACGGGGGGCGTGGTCAATATGATTATCGGCGTTACTTTCCCTCCTATAGAGAGTCTGACGAAGAGAGGGCTGCTCGAAAGGCTCGTGAAAGGAGGAATGCAGAAGAGCGTTATGACAGAAGGGATAGGGATGAGCACCATGATTCTCTGCAGAGGAGTGATGACTCGCACAAAAGGAAATCTCACGACGACCGAGGAAAAGGTCATGTAGCTGAAGATTCAGGCAAACGAGCCCGACATGGTGAGAGACATGCTTCCGCTATTCCCGAAAAGCCTACTGCCCCTGCCCCTCTTGACATTACTTCTGACTCTCCTGCTCTTGGGAAGGAGGACATCCAGACAATAATAAGTAGGCCTAAATTTCAAGTGGGACCGGGCCCAGCCACTTTACAAAGTCGTTTTCCGCAGTGGTGTTTAAAGGGTGTGAGGTTCGATCTCGACCTAGTCCCTATTGACAAGCCTGCTATGCTACGAAATCTTGACGCCGTTAAACTTGATATCGAGAGGATGTCAAACTGGCAGAAGCTTGTTGATGAGCTTCAACGAGTTAATCGTGCCAACTTAGAGGCTATGCTCACCATGGAAAACGATAAGGCTGAGTGGCAAAAGGTCCTTGAGCAGCATGATACCGAGATGAGAAGTATTACTTCCTACAACGAGGAGCTCGAAGCAAAGGTTGAGAAGTTGAAAGATGAGCTTGCTGCTTCCTCTACTTCATACTCTCAAAAAGAAGAAGTGCTTCTCAGACAAGTTAGGGATGCTCATGCCAGTCAGAGAGACGCTGAGGACAGGCTTGAAGTACAAAAAAGAATCAGTGACGGCTATGTCTCTGATATTGCCGAGCTTCGAAAGAAAAACAACTCCCAGGAGGCGGAGATACAAATGCTCAAGCTTCAGCTTGCCAGAACTGAAAGGGAGCGCGATGAGGTTGTCGCCGGCAAAATCGCAGCCGAAGAATCTCATGAGGCGACCAAAAACAGCTTCGGCTCAACATTATTCGACTTCTACTTGCATAGCGTCTTGGGGCGTGGAAGCCTCGCCTTTCTTGGTCCCAAGTATGAGATCACTCTAGCTGAAGTGTGGGAGGCCGCCCTCGATATGCTTGGTGCTGAAGGTGCTGGTTATGACGAGTCAGCCCTGGAAAGGCATTATTTTGATGAAGACGCTCGCGCTGCTCTCGCCAGGGGAAAGGAACAACTTGCCAAACTAAGAACCGAAGTGACGGAAGGGGATCAGCTGGGGAAAACCACTTCAACTACTCTAGTCCAGCCACCTTCTTCGTCTGAAGTCGACATTATTGGTTCCAGTTCCCATCTCGCTTCTCCCACCAAAGTTACCGCTGATATTACAAGCACACAAGGTGGAGACGAAGGTGAAGAGAGCGCTGATACGCAAGCTTTGAAGTCGATATTAGGAAACCAGCTTCTTCAGGTAACTTCACTGTTAATCTCGCTACTGTCAATTCTGCTCAAGCTGGTTACTTGCTTATTTCACATGAGTTTCACGAGCTCCTTGGCTATTTTCTCAACCTTGACGAGCCTTCATCTCCTCTCTTTACTGACTTCATTGGTGAACCCTCATCTCCTCTTTTTACTGACTTTAACCTTTTTTCTTCTGTAGAGAGAGTACCAAGCACTGCTCAAACTTCTACTCCTCCGGTCATCCTTCCTTCATCTCTTCAGGCGGTGCCTCCTTCTGCCTCGCAACCTGGATCACAGGAGGAACAAATAGAGGCTCTTCACGGCTTGGATGATCCCATCGCTTCGCAAGAGTAGAAAGATGAGAGACCTGAGGGAGGTGACATTTCCCCGGAACGGACTCCTTCTGACGACATTGTTCTATCAAAACTTGTCACTCCGGGGAGTGAGTCTTCCTCACAAAGGAGAGAGAAGCGTGGGACATCAAAGAGGAGGGGGAAGAAAATCACCGCCACTGAAGAGGAGCCGGAAGTTGAACCGGTTACACCTGCCTCTCCTACTTCCCTTATACCCACTGGCCGACCTGAAAAGCTGGTTATTCGACCGAGTAAAGGGTCCAAAGGAGGGAAGAAGAAGTGAAGATTTTAGCTTTTTGCCTTTTGTATGAACTGGCCGAGAGTTGTGCGGGTACCGGCCCCCGCTTTTATTTTGAAACCTGTATCTGCATTATAGTTGAATAAAATGATTCTTTGTTTGTACAAACTTCTGTTTGAATTTGAGAATGCATTTACTATTTATTTTTGCACAAGTTTGTTTATATAGTATTGCAGCGGGCTTATGGTATGTTGCTTGAGTATTACTTTACTGAGGCAGCTATACTACTATACCATGTTGCCCCCATACCTTAAGCTTGTTGCAATATTTTATACTTCGAGGGGACTTGCACTCTTATTTGTTAAAGAATAATTATTTTATTTTTTTAAAGAAAATTTTTATTGAGTACAACTCCCTTCGTATAAGTTTTTACGCTTTGTCGTTCGAAGAAATCACTTTTCTCTTTTGCTTATGTGCATATTTTACCAAGTGAATTCCTCTATGTGGTAAAGCGGACCTCTGAAGGGTACTTTAACTTCTTTTCTTTTTACAATCATTTTCCATTTGAAAGTTAAAGTACGCTTTTTGATGAGGAATTTTTTTTTACAGAATTGTACCTCTGAGGAGGGATTTTTCACGTTTCAACACTTGGAAGTTTTATTTCAATCTCGGTGAAACGTGTACCCCCAAAGAGTTGTGCCTTCGAAGAAAGCCTTCTCACGTTTCAACACTTGGAAGTTTTATTTCAATCTCGGTGAAACGTGTGCTTCCAAAGAGGTCTTCCTTTTTTTTTTCTTTTTTTTTTTGATTGTTTCCCCGGGAGGGGGTCGTACCTCTAAGGAGGGATTTTTTTACGTTTCAACACTTGGAAGTTTTATTTCAATCTCGGTGAAACGTGTACCCCCAAAGAGTTGTGCCTTCGACGAAAGCCTTTTCACGTTTCAACACTTGGAAGTTTTATTTCAATCTCGGTGAAACGTGTGCTTTCAAGAAGGCCTTTGTTTTTGCATTTCAACTTTGGTGAAGTGAAATCCCGAAGAGCGGTTGTTACACTTCAACTCCTGGCGAAATGTGCCTCCGAAGAGGGCTTTTATTTTGTTTACATTTCAACTCTGGTGAAGTGAAATTCCGAAGAGCGGTCACAACACTTCAACTCCTGGTGAAATGGGCCTCCGAAGAGGGCTTTTATTTTGTTTGCATTTCAACTCTGGTGAAGTGAAATTACGAAGAGCGGTCACAACACTTCAACTCCTGGTGAAATGGGCCTCCGAAGAGGGCTTTTATTTTGTTTGCATTTCAACTCTGGTGAAGTGAAATTCCGAAGAGCGGTCACAACACTTCAACTCCTGGTGAAATGTGCCTCAGAGAGGGTTTTCATCGCCTGGAAGTTACTCTCTCATGGTTGGAGGGTCATGACTCCTCCAATCTTTTTTGTTGAGTAGAGAACTTTCTTTTTTGTGGCGTATGACCCATTAGAGGTCTTTTATCCTCCGAAGAGTTGCGCCTCCGAAGAGGACTTGTGCCGCTGATGGTAGCTTTGGTTGTTCCTCTGTTCACTTGCTTATGCCTTTTCAGCGATCCTCTTTTTTTTCTTTTTTTTTTCTTTTCAAGTTTTCATTCCCCTTTCTCTCACAAGTGGCTTGTTTAATCCAAGGAAGTGTACTTCATTGCCAGGCAAGTTCGTGAGAACGGGCACTAGCTTCCTAATTGGATGTTTGTTTGTTCAAACAATCTCAATTTATCAGCAAGGGCTCGTTTCTATCGAAATCATTAGCTGTTCAATTGAAGTATTTCCTATCTAGGATTTGAATTCGGGGTCTTTGTGACTTGAAATTTGTTTGTTGAATGATGGTGAGAATCGCTCGGTCTTATTATGCGCGAGTTTTATTTCCATTGTCTGCAAAAATTTAAATCGACATTTTAGCAATACATTTTATGTATTTTTATATCGAAAACAAAGCAAACATATAATGATAATAAGGAACACAAGATTTATAGTGGTTCGGCCATGAAATTGGGCCTACATCCACTTTATATTCTTTCATTATTTACTTGCATCAGTTTCACAATTGCTTTCAATTACAAGAATCATACATTCATAATTCTTTTTACAATTTTTCAACAAAATTTTCAAGTAAAGTATGGACGCAAGTGGTTGCTGTTCCATGCCCTTGGAATTTGATCTCCATCAACGGTGGTGAGCTTGAATGTGCCGTCAAGAAGCTTCTGACCTATTACATATGGTCCTTCCCAATTTGGCCCAAACACACCTATCGCGGTCATAATTCTTTTCAGGACTAGATCTCCAATTTCAAAGCTGCGTTGACGAACTTTGGAATTGAAATGTCTGGCTATCCTTTGCTGATGAGCTGCAACTCTGAGGTTAGCTTCATCTCTTTTTTCATCAAGGAGATCCAGCGCTTCAAGTTGCAACTTTTCATTTTCTGCTTGATTGAAATGAATTCTTCTGTGTGAAGGGACCTCTGTTTCAACCGGGATCATTGCTTCCGATCCGTATGCTAACGAAAAAGGAGTATGCCCAGTTGCAGTTTTGTGAGTAGTTCTGTATGCCCATAGTGCAAGTGGTAGTTTATCGACCCAACCACCTTTTGCTCTTTCGAGTTGCTTTTTGATGGTTGATTTGATGATCTTGTTCACTGCTTCCACTTGCCCGTTTGCCTGCGGATGAGCTACTGCCGAAAAGCTTTTCTGGATTTTGAATCGTTTGCAAAAATCCTGGAATTCCTCGCTTTCAAACTGAGTACCATTGTCTGTGATTATTTTCTGAGGCACACCGTATCTGCAAATGATATTCTTGGTCACAAAGCTTATCATTTTCTTAGAAGTGATAGTAGCCAATGGTTCAGCTTCAGCCCACTTAGTAAAATAATCAACTGCAACAATAGCGTATTTAATCCCTGATTTAGCAGTTGGTAGCGGCCCAATGAGATCCATTCCCCAAATTGCGAATGGCCATGGACTGACCATCTGTGTGAGTTCGGTAGAAGGTGCTCTAGGAATTTTGGCATATCTTTGGCACTTGTCACATTTTCGGGAGTAATCTGCAGCATCCCGATTAATTTCTGGCCAAAAATATCCGTATCGGAGAATTTTCTTTGCTAGTGTTTGACCACCTGAATGATCACCGCATTCTCCTCCATGCACTTCAGCTAGGATTGTTTTGGACTCTTCCCGGGATACACATCGAAGCAATGGCATTGAGAATCCCCGTCTGTACAATCGACCATCCTGAATTACATAGCGAGAGGCCTTCCTTAGAAGCTTTCGTCTTTCTATCGAGTTTTCTGGCAGAGAACCCCTGAGTAGGTAATCCAGTATTGGAGTCATCCATGACTCTTGTTCTTGAGATACATTCATAATCCAGTCTATATCCATCTCGTCTATACTTGGCGCTGAAAGGACTTCTACAGGGACCAATCCCAATAGTTGAGCTTCACCAGAACTTGAATACTTTGCGAGGGAATCTGCCTTCATATTCTCTTCCCGAGGAATGTGGCTTATTGAATAGTGATCGAGTTCATATAGGAGTTCCCAAGCCTTTGACAAGTAGGAAGGCAGGTTTCCACCTTTCGCTTGAAATTCCTTCTTGACTTGGCATACAATAAGCTGAGAATCACTGAAAATTTGTAATGCTCGAATGTTTAGCTCTTTAGCGATTTTCAGACCTGCAATAAGAGCTTCATATTCTGCTTCATTGTTTGTTGAAGGAAATTCCAGTCTTAGTGCATAACATAATGATCGACCTTCAGGAGTTTCAAGTATCACTCCGGCTCCTGAACAGTAGTCATTTCTTGCGCCATCCACATACATCTTCCACTGGATTGGAGAATCATTGATCGCTTTTTCCTCACCATTATCTTTCTCTGTGAATTCTGCAATGAAATCAGCTAAAGCTTGTCCGTTGATTGCTTTTCGGGGGTGATAGGTAATGTCATATTGACTAAGTTCAATGTTCCATTTTAGAAGACGACCCGAAGTTTCAGGGCGAAATAGGACTTGCTTCAGAGGTTGATCAGTGAGTACTTTGATAGGATGAGCTTGGAAATATTGCCTCAGTTTCCTCGATGCAACTAGTAGGCAATAGGCGAGTTTTTCCAACTTGGAGTAATTCAGCTCTGCCCCAGTGAGTCTTTTGCTGATATAGTAAACTGGATGTTGAATCCTTTTGTCTTCCCATATCAGCGCTGCACTTAGAGCATGAGATGATACTGCCAAGTATATAAGAAGATCCTCACCATTGCCTGGCCTAGAAAGTATCGGAGGCGTTTCCATATGACGGATCAACTGTTCAAAGGCTTTTTGGCATTCGGGAGTCCATTCAAAGTTCTTCTTTCCTTTTTTCAGGGCATCGAAGAATGGGATGCATTTATCAGTAGCTTTGGAAATGAACCGACTCAGGGCGGCGATCTTTCCGTTGAGACTCTGCAATTCCTTCTTTGTTCTAGGAGCTTTGACTTCTTTCAAGGCAGTAATTTGAGCTGGGCTAGCCTCTATGCCCCTAGCACTGACAATAAAACCTAAGAACTTTCCGGATTCGACCCCAAATGTACATTTCAGAGGGTTAAGTTTCATTCTGTATTTCCGGAGGACTGCGAACATTTCTGCTAAGTGTTCAATGTGATCCACTGCTTTCCTGGACTTCACTAACATGTCGTCGACGTAGACTTCCATAGTTTTGCCCAATTGCGGTTTGAACATAGCATTAACAAGTCTTTGGTAGGTTTCCCCTGCGTTTTTCAATCCGAAGGGCATAACTCTGTAGCAATAAAGTCCAACACCTGTGATAAAGCTTGTATCCTCCTGGTCTGGCTCATGCATCATGATTTGGTTATAACCGGAGTAGGCATCCATGAAGGATAACAATTCATGTCCCGCAGTTCCGTCTACCAGTTGATCGATCCTGGGTAATGGGAAGCAATCTTTGGGGCAAGCCTTGTTTAGATCAGAAAAATCGATGCACACTCTCCATTTTCCATTAGCTTTCTTGACCAACACAGGATTCGAAACCCAATTCGGATATGTAGATTCTCTGATGAAGTTATTTTCCATGAGTCGATCAACTTCTTCTTTTAATGCTGCTGACCTTTCTGGACCTTGGGTTCTCCTTTTCTGTTTAACTGGCGTAAATTTTGGATCAATATTCAGAGCGTGTACTGCAACTTCTGGAGATACCCCACACATATCGGCATGAGTCCAAGCAAAGACATCCAGATTTGCCTTCAGGAAAGAAATCAAGATGTTCTGAATTGACACATTAAGCTGTGAACCCACATTCAACACCTTATTTGGATCTTTTGGGTCAACGGGTACCGGAACTGTCGTTTCCACCGGTACTACTCTATTCTCCCCTGTACTGGCTTTTCTGGGATCCATTTCTTTCCGTGCCCCGCTGTGCTCGCCAGTGCAGGGTCCGCTCTGTAATTGCTACAAGGCTGGTTCCTTGATGCGGACTGGGGTTGCCGCACCCTTTCCCATTTCTCTTTTTCTTGACTCTCGCAGCTCTGTCAAATAGCACTCTCGCGCAGCATTCTGATCCCCTTTTATAACTCCTACTCCATTGTCAATAGGGAATTTAATAGTGAGGCACCACGGGGCTAGGATAGCTTTGAATGCTGCGAGTGTTGGACGGCCAAGAAAAGCATTATAGGCAGAAAACTCATCGACAATCACAAATGTTTGCTTTCGGGCCACTTTCCTTTCTCCTTCCCCAAGTTCTACAAACAAATCGATGGTTCCTACTGGTTGCTTTGGCTCCCCTGTGAAGCCCACGATTTTCTGTGATGAGGCTTGCACATCGATCATAGGGATTTTCATCTGGTCAAATGTCTTTTTGAAGAGGATATTACATGATGCTCCGCAGTCAATGAGGACTCTTCTGACAATGGCTGGTCCAATACCAGCCGAGATGACCAAGGGATCTAAAATAGGAGCTTCAATACCTGTAGAATCTCTGGCTCTGAAAATAATATCATCACTGAAAGTTTTTTGTTGTTTAAGGGGCGTAGTGTCTTCTAGAACAAAGACGTTTTCTTCGGCTGGAGCATATTTCAAAGCCCTAGAATATCTCTCCATCTCACCCCAACTCTTGCCAGCTGGGTGAGGTCCTCCGGAAATGACATTGATAACGGGCCTTCCAGATTCATGCCCCGTAGCTTTCTCACCTGCCCCAGGCTGATGAACAGGAGCCCGCTGCCCCTGACTCGATGATGCAGGATTGTTGCTATTCTTTTTCGCAAATTGCTGCAACTTGTTTTCTCTTAGCAACTCTTCAATCAGATTCTTCAGCTGGCGGCATTCATCAGTTTCATGACCTGGTTGATTGTGGAAGCGGCAAAATTTCCCACTTTGTATGGCTTTTCTCCCAGTTCTCAAAGGGATAGGTTTAGGGAAATCGACGGAATCTTTGGTGGCAAGGTAGATGTGCTCCGGCGTATGTGATAATGGAGTATATTCTGATGGCTTGAAGGACCGGGGCTTTTTCAGATTACCCTGTTTCTTTCCATTATTATTCTCCCTTTTCTGCCCCACCGACTCATTCTTGCGTGGAGCGACAGTATTGTCTTCAGCTTTTTCCAACACTGCCTTTACTGGCAAAGGACGACTTTCCAAGCGAATGAATTCGTCCGCTTTTTTGTAGAACTTCTCGAGAGAGGTTGGCTCCTTCATATTTAACCATTTCCCAAATTCGCTTGACTTATCAATAGCCCTCATCAGATAAGTCAATATCATTCGTGGTTCAGCATTGTCCACCTCAGCCAATGCTATATTGAAACGGTTCAAGAAAGATCTGATAGACTCACCAGGATTCTGCTCTAAACTGGACAATGACATGATATCCTTGGCCTTCGAAGCATATAGCCTAAACTGCTCCTTAAATTTTCTGGTCAAGTCTGAAAACTGATCGATAGATCGAACTGGCAACTTGGTGAACCACAGTAAAGCCACGCCTTCCAGGTATACGGGGAAATATCGGCACTTTATTTCGTCGGAGGCCCTGGCACCTGTCATGTGCCAATCATATTTATACAAGAACTCATTCGGATCACTTGTCCCTTTGTAAGCTGGAATAGTTGGAGGGACAAACTTCCTTGGAAATTCCGCCTTCAAAATTTTTCCAGTAAACGGAGTTTTACTTGGAGCAAAACCCCATTCCTTCTCATCTTCAACCCTTTGCATACTTTCTCTCATGATCTGCCGGACCATTCCAGAAAGATATTCCTCATCATGCCGAGTTCTAGATCCACCGGCGTCAGGTACTGCCTGCTCAAAGGGACTAGTAGGCCTTTCAGGAGCATTCCTTTCATTAACATCATGAATGTTGCCAGCATAGTTCCTTTCATTGCCATCCGGTTGATTGTTTGCCCCAAGTAAGTCGTTCAACTTATTCAGAATCAGAGCATTCTGGGCACTTTGAGCCTCTAGTTGTGCATTTTGGGCGTTTATCTGCTGGTTTAGCCCTAGAATCACAGCATCCAATTCCGCTTTTGTAACTCCAACAGACGGAGTGGGTAGATTAGGCACAGGGGAAGCGGGGGTTCCCTCTTGAATGTTCCCAGATCTGATAGATCTACTTTTCCTTCCAGGAGCCATAATCTCAGATATACTTCTGGTTTTTAAGGAAATTCTTTCTTCTAATCTCTGCGAAGCAATGATGACAGCTGTCCTGAGTTCAATTCTTAGTGAAAGCACCAAAAATGTTAACGCCTAAATTTGAACGCTAACACCCCGGTGTGTAGATGACTGTTGTGAAAGCACCACCCGTGAATACGGGAACAAGATTCAAGTAAAGAGATTGCAGAAAAGCAGTAAAAACACAAGTTTTATAGTGGTTCGGCCCAAAATCAGGCCTACGTCCACTTAGATTCTCTTTATTGCTGATATGAGTACAATTTATATCACTTTCTTCAATTACAATTAACTTCAGACAAATAGCTCAAACTCCCATGAAGAATAATCTTTCGAATTCATCTTGAATGATTGTGATTCTTCTTTGAAGTGTGTAGTAGCGTCCTTGGAGTTTGGAGTGCTTGGAGTGTTGCTTGAGTTGAGAAAATGGCAGAGTAACGGTGCTTTGAGAATTAGCCAAAAAAGGTCCCTTGAATGTTGGTGATGGCCGTGTATTTATAGAGGTTCTCGGTGTTGAGTTATAGGTAGTAGCCGGGTCAAACTGGGTCGTGAGTTGGTGCCGAGCTAGGCTAGGTCGTAGGTCGCCCCCTCTCTCTTATGCATGGTCTTCAGTTTAAGTTGACGTCATGTGCTAAGTCCTAGGTCGTTACCGAGATAATGTGTTACGTGTTAAACTCCTGCGCAACTTCACTCCTCAAATCCATAGATCGGTCACGACTCATCATGAGTCATAAGCCGGCCACGGTTTAGATTGGATGAGTTTGTGCCTGATAGTTAAGTCGGCTAGCATCTTGGATAGTTAAATCGGTAAATAGGTTAAGTCGGTGGGCTTTTATAAGTTTTTACATCGGGTCCTTCTAAGGCACTAGATCGGTAGCTGCCTTAGGTCGTAAACCTTGTAAAGTACTAGGTCGGCTTCCATACTAGGTCGGAACTCTCCTTAGGTCGGCATAGCCTCGTTAGACCGGCATCCCTTCATGCCTTAGATCGGTATCATTTGGGTTAGCATGCTTCATAAGGTTAAACAGTTAAGTCGTCATCCCTTCAAGCCTTAGGTCGGTGTCCTTGTAATTCCCCTTAGGTCGGTAACCCTATTAGGCAGTTAGGTCGGCAACCATGTTAAGTCGGACCCTTTGTTATCTCTTAAGTCGTTAGGCCAGTCTCTTCTGAGGCACTAAGTCGGCACCCGTGATAAGGCATTGGATCAGTACGATTCTTAACCAGTTAGGTTGGCATCGAATTAAGTCCTGAGCTCTTAGATCGGCAAACCCCTTGGGTTGTTAGGTCGGCATAGCCTTAGGTCGGCAACTCCTCTGGGTCGTAACTTTCGGCCGAGGCAGAGTTAACAACTGTCAAGGCAGAACTCTGAAAGAATGGCTGACGTTTTCCCCGCAGGGCCGGTGGATGATGAAGAGTATTTTTCAGGGATGGTCCGTCTAATCATGAAAGAAAGTATGCGAAAGGACGAGGATGAGAAAGAGTGGGGCTTTGCTCCAAGCAAAACTCCATTCACCGAGAGGATTTTGAAAGCTGAATTCCCGAGAAAATTTGTTCCGCCCACTATTCCAGCTTACAAAGGAACAAGTGATCCTAACGAATTTCTGTATAAGTATGACTGGCATATGACTGGCGCCAGGGCATCCGATGAGATTAAGTGCCGGTAATTCCCGGTGTATTTGGAAGGAGTAGCTTTATTATGGTTTACCAAGCTGGCAGTTAGATCCATTGATCAGTTCTCGGACTTAACTAAGAAGTTCAAGGAGCAGTTTCGGTTGTACGCCTCTAAAGCAAAGGATATAATGTCATTGTCAAGTCTGGAGCAAAACCCAGGAGAATCCATCAAATCGATTTTGAATCGATTCAACATAGCTTTGGCCGAGGTTGTTAATGCTGAGCCACGCATTGTCTTAACATACTTGATGAGGGCAATTGACAAATCGAGCAAGTTTGGAGAATGGTTAAAAATGAAAGAACCAAATTCACTCGATAAATTCTATAAAAAAGTCGATGAGTTCATGCGCTTGGAAAGACTTCAAGCATCGGCTAAGGTGGCGTCAGCAGAAACTAAGAATGATAGTAACTCTCCAGACAAAAAGGAATCTAATGCTCAGAAAAGGGGGAATCACGGAGGAAAGAAACAAGGGGATGAAAAGAAGGGTCGAGCTTTCAACTTCACACCCTTGACTGATACCCCTGAAAATATCTTCTTTGCAACCAATGATAATATCAGTTATCCTACGCCACCTAAGATGAGGGTTGGAGGTAAAATGGAGAAAAGTGGAAGATTCTGTCAGTTTCACAATCAGCCTGGTCATAACACTAACAAATGCCGACACTTGAAGGAAGTAATTGAGCAACTGTTGAAAGAGAACAAGCTCCAACAGTATGTTAAAAGGGGTAGGGACACAACAACCTCATCAGTCCAAAGGCAACAAGTCCCTGCTCACCATCTAAGCTCGAGTGAGAGGGCCATAGAGCATGAGTCAGACAGGCCTGTCATTAATGTGATAACGGGAGGTCCTCACCCAGCAGGTAGGAGCTGGGGTGAGATGGAAAGGTATGCTCGTGCACTGAAGCATGCACCCACAGAGGAAAGTGTTTTTGTGTTAGAGGATGCTGCGCCATTGAAACAACAGAAAGCTTTCCCTGATGACATCATATTTAGCGCCAGGGACTCTATGGGTATTGAAGCCCCTACGATAGATCCTCTGGTCATTTCTGCCGGTATTGGCCCGGCCACTGTGAGAAGAATTCTGGTCTATTGCGGGGCTTCGTGTAATATTCTCTTCAAGAAAACTTTTGACCAGATGAAAATACCAATGGCCGACGTTCAGGCTTCATCATTGAAAATTGCTGGCTTCGCTGGGGAGCCAAAGCAGCCGATTGGGACTATAGACTTGATTGTAGAGCTCGGAAAGGGGCCGAGAAAGGTAGCTCGAAAGCAGGCCTTTATAGTTGTTGAAGACTTTTCTGCTTATAATGCTTTCTTGGGCCGACCGACCCTGGCTGCATTCAAAGCTGTTCTCGCCCCATGGTGTCCAACTATAAAATTTCCGACTGATAACGGAGTTGGGATAATTAAAGGGAATCAGAACGTGGGACGGGAGTGCTATCTTACAGAGCCACATGAAACAAAGAAGAGAGAAATGGGAAAAGATGCGGCGCCTTCAGTCCGCATCAAAGAACGAACCTTGTAGCAACTACAGGTTGGTCCCTGCACTGGCGAACATAGCGGTTCCCGGAGAGAGATGGATCCAAGAAAAGCTAGTGCAGGGAGAATAGAGTAGTGCCGGTAGAGGTGACGGTGCCGGTACCTGTTGACTTAAAGGACCCAAACAAGGTGCTGAATGTGGGTTCACAACTCAACACTACAGCTCGGAATATTCTGATCTCGTTCTTGAAGGCAAATTTAGATGTATTCGCATGGACTCATGCTGACATGTGCGGAACATCACCAGAGATTGCGGTACACGCTCTCAACATTGATCCAAAGTTCACGCTGGTAAAACAGAAAAGAAGAACTCAGGGTCCAGAGAGGTCAGCAGCGCTGAAAGAAGAAGTCGACCGACTCATGGAGAATGGTTTCATCAGAGAATCTGTTTACCCGGATTGGGTCTCAAATCCTGTCCTGGTTAAAAAGGCTAACGGGAAGTGGAGAGTATGCATAGACTTCTCAGATCTGAATAAAGCTTGCCCCAAAGACTGTTTCCCGCTGCCTAGAATTGATCAGTTGGTGGACGGAACGGCGGGACATGAATTGTTGTCTTTTATGGATGCTTACTCCGGGTACAATCAGATCATGATGCATGAGCCAGATCAGGAGGACACGAGCTTCATAAAAGATATTGGTCTTTACTGCTACAAAGTCATGCCCTTCGAACTCAAGAATGCGGGGGCAACTTATCAAAGGCTTGTTAACACCATGTTTAAATCGTAGATCGGAAAGACAATGGAAGTCTATGTCGATGATATGTTGGTAAAGTCAAAGAAAGCAGTGGACCACGTGGATCACTTGGCAGAAATGTGGACCTGTCCTCCGGAGATACGGAATGAAGCTTAACCCATTGAAATGTTCATTCGGAGTGCAGTCCGGAAGGTTTTTGGGATTTATTGTGAGCGCTAGGGGCATTGAGGCAAATCCTGCTCAAATCACTGCCTTGAAGGAGGTCGAAGCTCCTAGAATAAAGAATGAACTGCAGAGTCTTAACGGAAAAGTTGCTGCTTTGAGCCGATTCATTTCTAAAGCTACTGATAAATGCATTCCATTCTTTGACGCTCTAAAGAAAGGAAGAAAAAACTTTGATTGGACTCCCGAGTGCTAGAACGCATTTGATGAGCTGGTTCGTCATATGAAGTGCCTCCAATACTCTCGAAGCCCGACAATGGTGAAGATCTCTACATATATCTGGCGATATCATCTCACGCTCTGAGTGCAGCATTGGTTCGAGAAGATACAAGAATCCGGCGACCAGTCTATTACATTAGCAAAAGATTCACTGTGGCAGAGATGAATTACTCGAAGCTGGAGAAACTCGCCTATTGCCTATTGATTGCATCACGGAAATTGAGGCCGTATTTTCAAGCTCATCCCATCAAAGTCCTCACTGATCAACCTCTAAAGCAAGTCCTGTTTCGCCCTGAGACTTCGGGCCGTCTTTTAAAGTGGAATATTGAACTCAGTCAATACGACATCACTTACCATCCCCGAAGAGCTATCAACGGACAAGCTTTAGCAGACTTCATTGCAGAATGCACAGACAAGGTGATAGTGAGGAAGATGAAACTAATGATGTCCCGGTGAGATGGAAATTATACGTTGATGGCGCAAGGAATGACTACTGCTCTGGGGCAGGGGTTGTCCTTGAAACCCCTGAAGGACGATCATTGTGTTATGCACTGAGGCTGGAATTTCCTTCGACGAATAATGAGGCAGGATATGAAGCTCTCATTGCAGGTTTGAGAATCGCTAAAGAGCTAAATATCAGAATATTACAGATCTTCAGTGACTCTCAGCTTATCGTATGCCAAGTCAAGAAGGAATTCCAAGCTAAAGGAGGAAATCTACCCGCTTATTTGTCAAAGGCCTGGGAGCTTCTTGAGGATTTCGATCATTATTCAATAAGCCATATTCCTCGGGAAGAGAATATGAAGGCAGATTCCCTCACAAATTATTCAAGTACTAGTGAAGCTCAACTATTGGGATTAGTCCCCGTAGAAGTCCTGTCAGCACCAAGTACAAACGAGATGGATGTTGACTGGATTATGAATGTATCTCAGGAACAAGAATCATGGATGGCTCTAATACTGGACTATCTACTCAGAGGTTCTTTGCCAGAAAATTCAAGAGAAAGACAGAAGCTTCTAAGGAAAGCCTCCAGATATATAGTCCAAGACGGCCGATTGTACAGGCGGGGTTTTTCAATGCCATTACTCCGATGTGTAACTAAAGATGAAGCCAAGACAATTCTAGCTGAAGTACACGGAGGGGAATGTGGAGATCACACGGGTGGTCAGACATTAGCAAAGAAAATTCTCCATTATGGATATTTTTGGCCGAAAATTAATGGAGATGCTGCTGCATATTCTCGGAAATGTGTCAAGTGCCAGAGATTCGCCAAAATTCCTAGAGCACCTTCCACTGAGCTAACACAGATGGTCATTCCATGGCCATTTGCCATTTGGGGAATGGATCTCATTGGGCCATTACAGACTGCCAAATCAGGGATTAGATATGCTATTGTTGTTGTTGATTGTTTTACAAAATGGGCTGAAGCTGAACCTTTGGCTACTATTACCTCTAAGAAAATGATAAATTTTGTGACTAAAAATATCATTTGTAGGTATGGTGTGCCACAGAAAATAATCACAGACAATGGTACTCAATTTGAAAGCGAGGAATTCCAGGACTTCTGCAAACGATTCAAAATCCAAAAGAGTTTTTCAGCAGTGGGTCATCCGCAGGCAAACGGGAAAGTGGAAGCAGTAAACAAAATCATCAAGTCAACCATCAAAAAGAAATTGGAAAAAGCAAAAGGTGGTTGGGTCGATAAGCTACCACTGGCACTATGGGCATACAGAACTACTCATAAAACTGCAACTGGGCACACTCCATTCTCATTGGCATATGTATCAGAAGCAATGATTCCAGTAGAGACGAAAGTCCCTTCACATAGAAGAATTCACTTCGCTCAAGCTGAAAATGAAAAACTTCAACTTGAGGCACTTGACCTCCTTGATGAAAAAAGAGAAGAGGTTAAGCTCAGAGTTGCGTCTCATCAGCAAAAAATAGCCAGGCATTTCAACTCCAAAGTCCGCCATCGCAGCTTTGAAATTGGGGATTTAGTCTTGAAAAGAATTATGACAGCAACAGGAGTGTTTAGGCCAAACTGGGAAGGGCCATATGTCATTGGCAAAAAACTTCTTGATGGAACATTCAAACTCATAGCTGTTGAAGGAGATTCAATCTCGAGAGCCTGGAACAGCAATCACTTGCGTCCATATTTTACTTAAAAGCTTTACTGAAATGTTGTAAAAGAATTATGAATGTATGATTCTTGTATTAAAAGCTCATGTAAAACCAGTGCGAGTGAATAATGAGAACTATAAAGTGGATGTAGGCCCGACTTTTGGCTGAACCACTATAAATCTTGTGTTCTTTACTGTTACAAGTCGCTTATTTTATTTCGATAGGTAAAGTACTTCGAATATATTGCTGAAATATCGATTGAAATTCGCAGGCAATTTTTTTTAAAAAAAAGCGGACTTACCCATCGCAGTACCAAGCAATTGCAATCCTTGGCATCACTGAAAAGCAAGCAAGCTTTAAGCAGCAAAAGACTCTAGGGCCGAAGTCCTATATAGGAAGTACTTTAAGCAAACAATGGTTCCGCTGGAGTACATTCCTTTGAGAAGTACTTTAAGCAAACCATAGTTCCGCTGGAATACATTCCTTTGGATAAAGCAACCCAATAATAAAATGACGCATGCTTAAAGATGGTACCAAGAGATTACCAATATGGACAACCAGCAAAAAGAAATAGGCAAGCTGACTAGCACCAACAAAAGACCTCTTCGGAGGCCCACGTTTCACCAAGGTTGAAATAAAACATCCAAGTGTTGAAACGTGGAAAAGCCCTCTTCGGAGGCACAACTCTTCGGAGGATAAAGACCCCTGACGGCTAAAGCCGCAAAATGAGAGTTTTCTTCCTCTATGGGTGAGACGATCGGAGGCATCTTCCCTATGGGAAGGCGAGGCGCTTGTTTACTAGCTGAGACAGTTTGTGCAACGAACGTCCAAGTAACTTGTGTTCGCCCTGGGAGTCCATAAGACGACCAGAGGTACCTTCTTCCCCGCAGGGAGGCAAGGCACTTGTTCACTAGTTGAGACAGTTTGCACAACGAACGTCCAAGTAACTTGTGACCGCCCCGTAAATCCATCCAACCATGAGAGAGTAACTCCCAGGCAGTAGCCCCACTCAGAGGCACACGTTTCACCGAGATTGAAATAAAACTTCCAAGTTTTGAAGCGTGAAAAATCCCTCATGGAGGCCCATTTCACTAAGAGCTGAAGTGTAAGAGTCGCTCTTCGGAGTCCACTTCAGCAGGAGCTGAAATGATAAAAAGACCTCTTCGGAGGCACGCGTTTCACCGAGATTGAAATGAAACTTCCAAGTGCCGGAACGTGGAAAGCCCTCTTCGGAGGCCCATTTCACCAGGAGCTAAAGTATAAGAGTCGCTCTTCGGAGGTCCACTTCACCAGGAGCTGAAATGATAAAAAGACCTCTTTGGAAGCCCACGTTTCACCGAGATTGAAATAAAACTTCCAAGTGTTGAAACGTGAAAATGCTCTCTTCAGAGGCACAACTCTTTGGAGGTACACGTTTCACCAAGATTGAAATAAAACTTCCAAGTGTTGAAACGTGAAAAATCCCTCCTCAGAGGTACAACTTTCTAAAGAAGCATTTCATCAGAAATGCGAAAAAAAAATAAAATAAGAAGAAGAAGAAATTCCTCTTTAAAGCTACACTTTAGCTCTTCAAGGAAGATCGATTCATCTATATTTTGAAAAAAAAAAGAGACCCTTCCTACAAAGACTAGAGTGTTCTTCGGAGGCCCGCTCTACTACATAGGAGAATTCACTTTGTAAATATATATATATGTGTGTGTGTGTGTGCAAAGACAAAGTGATATTTCCGAAGGGTAGGGCGTGAGAACTCATACGAAACGAGGAGAACTCTATTTCAAGTAGAATAGTATTCCTCCAAGAACGGAATAAGTATTCTCCGAAAAGAGAAAAGAGTACAAGTCCCCTCGAAATTGAAAGTATTGCAATGAGCTTATGGTATGGGGGCAACATGTTATAGCTTCATTGGCAAAAGTAATGCTCAAACAACATACCATAAGCCCACTGCATTATTATATAAAGAAACTTGTAAAAAAATAAAAAATAAATGCATTCTCAAATACAAACAAGAAGTTTGTACAAATAAAGGATCATTTTATTCAATTCTATTACAATTTCTTACAGATACAAGTTTCGAAATAAAGAAAGCGGGGGCCGGTACCCGCACAATCCCCGACCAGTACGTGCAAAAAATAAAAAGCTAAAAACTGGAATCTTCATTTCTTCTTGCCACCTTTGGACCCTTCACCCGGCCGGATGGTTAGCTTTTTGGGTCGATCTGTAGGCATGAGGGAAGAAGGAGAGGGAGGTACAACTGGCTGAACTTCCAGTTCCTCTTCAGTAGCAATGATGCTCTTCCTCCTCTTCTTTGATGTTCCGTGCTTCTTTTTCCTCTTTGAAGAAGATTCACTTCCTGGAGTAACAAGTTTAGACAAAGTTATGTCATCAGAAGGAGTCCGCTCCGGAGATATCTCACCTCCCTCAAGTCCTTCGTCCTTTTGCTCTTGCGAAGCAGCTGGCTCATCCAAGCCCCGAAGGGCACCTATTATTTCTTCCTGTGATCCAAGATGAGGAGTAGGAGTGATTGGGAGAGGTAGAGGAATAGTAACTGGAGGTGGAGAAGTTTGAATGATGCTCGGTGCTTTCTCTACAAAGGAAAAGTTAAAAGTGTCAGTATTTCCCGCAAAAAGAGGAGACAATGGCTCGTCGAGATTCAAGAAATAATCAAGAAGCTCGTCAAATCCGTAAGAAACTAGCAAGTTGTCCCCCTGAGCATTATTAGGGTTACCTGGAGAAGTTGGTGGTATCACATCAATTTCGTAGTCTAGAGCTTCAGCACTCTCTTGTGGCTCATCTACGGCTTGTGTAATTATGGCTCCGGTATCAGCTTTAGTAGGAATCGGTGTATGAGAGCTAGAACCAGCAATGTCAACATCGACTGATGTTGAAGGAGGGACAGGGGCAGTCAAAGTTGTTTCTTTTTCTTGATGCTCTTCGCCCATCATTTCAACTCGCGATCTAGCAAGTTGCTCCTTCCCTCTAGCAAGAGCTGCGCGAGCTTCGAAGTCTAAATAGTGCGTCTCTAGCTCCTCTTCAGTGTACCCGGTGCCTTTAAACATATCAAGCGCGGCTTCCCATACTTCAGCTAGGGTAACCTCATATTTGGGACCCAAAAATGCAAGACTGCCATGCCCTAACACACTTTGCGAATAGAATTCAAATAATGTCGAGTCGATGTCAGCTTTGGTAGCTTCATGAGCTTCTTCAGCTGCAATTCTACCAGCAATAGCCTCATCTCGCTCTCTTTCGACTTTAGATAGTTGAGCTTTTAATTTTTCCATTTCCGCAACCTGAAAGCTAGTTTGCCCTCGTAACTGAGTAATATCAGTATGGAGCCGTCTACAGTTTGCTCCAGCCCATCAGCCTTGGCCTCGGCATCCCTTTGCGCAACATGAGCATCCCGCACCTGCTGCTGGAGCACACTCTCCCATTGAGAATAAGAAGTGGAGGAAGTGGCAAGCCCCTTTTTGAGTTTCCCAACTTCCGCTTCAAGTTTTTCATTATAATCGGCAATGCTCCTCATTTCTGCATCATGCTGCTTAAGGGTCTTTTGCCATTCGGTTTTGTCATTCTCCATGGTCAGCATAGCTTCGAGATTGGCCCGATTCACCCTTTGGATCACATCAACAAGTTTTTGCCAATTTGACATCCTCTCAATGTCAATTCTAACGGCATCAAGGTTCCGTAACATGGTATTTTTATCTATGGGAACCAGGTCAAGGTCAAAGCGAACTCCTTTTAAGCACCAATTTGGAAATCGACTTTGGAGAGTGTCTGGACCTGGTCCAACTTGGTAAGAAGGCCTGTTGATGATTGCCTGGATATTAGTACGGGAAGGGGCAGGAGACTGAGAATGAATAGGAGCGGTAATCTTTTCAGAAGTTGCTGGCATTGGTTGCTCACTAACTTTAGCCCATTTACTTGGGTCATCAGTTATGTGACTCTTCCCTCTATCATTGTGAGATTTGCATTTGTGGGAGTTACCCTCTTTGTGGGAAGAATCGTATCGGTCATCCGGTCTTCCATAACGTTCTTATGGGCACGTCTCTCCTGAGCCTTCTGAGCGGCCCTCTCTTCATCAGTCTCTCTGTGAACAGGAAGATAGCGCTTATAGTCATACTGGCCGCGTCTCCCGTATCGTTGGAAGTCATCATAAGACGAGCCACCTCGCTTCATTGAAGAACCTGAAAATGGAAAAAACACAACTTTAGAATTTTTTGGAAAGTATGAAGAGCTAAGCGTATAAGATGTCAAAGAATCCTAGTCGTGTGTGATGTGCAAACTACGCGCGCTGAACTAACGAACCGCTCCTCGGTTGAGGGAGAGCAATTGATTTCACCGCCGGTGATAGTTCTTGGGATAAAGGAGTCTGTTTAAGGGAGGATGTTGCTTCAACCGCCGGAGATATAACCTTAAAACTGGCAGAGTCATCTTTAAAGAGTTCTTAAGCAGTGGTCATTATGTCGCTTAAACTCCCAAAGATTTCATCACCATCGTGCCTAACAAGGCTCCCTCCATCGAATCCTTCCTCAACATGCTCCCCGGTTTGATGAAGGGGCTCCTCTTCTTCAATAGTTGGGGCAAGTGCGGACTTATCAGACGGCCTCGCAGCATCTTTCGGAGTCGAACATTTCACTAGTGAGGCTCAATGGTAGTTTCTCCCTGCACAGGCTCTTTAGCAGGAGACGGGGCATCTGGAGTTTTAGCTGGAGAATCCGGGGCTTCGTGAGGGTGTGTAGAGCGAGAAGTATGTAGAAGCCCATATTGATGTAAAAGTTCATCCCTCAACAAAATCTTTATACTCCTCTCCTCTTTGGCCACGGCACTTAGTCTTTCAAAAATTTGTTTGAGACTTGGATCTTAAGAAGGAGGAGGAAGTGCTGAGAAAGGAAAGAGCAAAATTAGCACTTAGCAACTCTGATCTCAAAAAAGCTCAGGAATGGAAAAATTAAAGCAGCTAATCTTACTTCCTACTCTCCAAATGGCGTAAAACCCTGGTGGGCAGCGAGCAAAGAAATACTGACTTAAAAATCCACGAGCGCAGTCAGAGTGATCAGTGATGAGTATGCGATTCCTAGCGCTCCTTATAACTATGATAGAAGGCTTATCTTTAATTTTTGTGAAAGAGCATAAGTAACAGATTTCTTCGAAGCTTGGAAAGCGGTCAAGAGTTATCCTAAACAGAACACACAACCCCATCAAGATAGCATAGCCGTTAGGATGGAGTTGGAACGGAGAAATTGTCAACCGAAAGAGGAAGGTTCGAAGGAAGTCATTGAAGGGGGGAATCGCCCTCGGGGACTGTCAGCAGTATCATTTGGCCCGGGAAAAAGTACTTCATTTTCAGCAAAACCAAAATGAGTGCGTATATGAATAAACACTCTAAGGGTAAGGCTAGTCGGAACTCTCTCTAGGGGATTTGCCACGGGAACAGCTACCTGAAAGGTCTCTCTCATTTGAGCTTCCGTTTCTTCTTCCCCTTGATCTGAAGCCATTCTACATAATTAACTGGATGTTCAAACGTGAAGGTGCACGTTCCCTAAAAGTGTGAAGTGTTGTGCAGAACTAATAATAATGACAAGTAAATATAACTGAAGTTAAAATAGTTGACAATTGATCGATTACTAAATTTCAGGACTTGTTAATTTAAAAAATTCAAGTGCAGTACTGGTGCAAACCGGTCGATTTCAATTGACTATCTCAATGTTGCTTTAATACTCTACTTGAACTCGTTGAATTGAAGCACTTCGTTCACACAATCTATTTAAGTTAATTATCTTCTATTAACTAATCTGTCATTGGATGAGCGCAATCAGTGGCAGTATATTCGTCCCAATTTTCTGTGACTATTGTATTAAGCAGGTTGTAGACTCGCAAATTGACGCAATCTGTAAAACTAAAATATGCAACGAAGTTTAACAGGTTAAAGTCCAAACAAATCAATATTCAGGCAGTTTATTTCAGCAATCCAAGTTAAAGTTCAAGTTAGGATTATGCTCCGAGACAGTTCGATATATTAACTCGCCCATGATTTAAAGGTTATGAGGCGGCTTAGGTCGTTTATGCTATAAGTCGTCAACCCTTTGAGTCGGCAATGCTTAAGTCGTAAGGCATAGAAGGGAGAAAAGATTTCGGTTCAAAGTCGTAAGTCCTATCTCGGCCACGACTCAAGACTTGTGTCGTGAGGATTAGTAAGCCGGTCCAGAGTTGAGCCGCGAAGGATATCAGGTCGCCCAGAATTATTGAGTCGCATCCGAGACAATGCTCCACTCTGATTGGCCTACTTACCATACAATGCCTAAACCCGTCTACCTTCTAGCTCTTAACCCATGAACCGTCTCCCTCCTATCCCATGAACCTTCTAATTCCTAACCCGTTAACCCAATAAATTCTCGATCAACAATCCTAGCTCTATCACACCACTGAATCGCTTCGAACCGTGGATCATCAGAATAGATAACCCTAAGTCCGTTGATGACCAAAACAACCTAGTTCGCAGGGCTCAAAGCGGCAAATCAAAGATGAAGATGGGGCGCATAATTAGAGATGATCGACAATCATAGGGAAAGTGAGATCGCTTACGCAGTATGATGTTAGAGATGATCGGAGATGAATCTGATCGAAATCGCCTTTGGGGGATTGAAGGTGCGTTAATGGCAGACACGGTTTAAAGGTTAGGGAATGAGAAGAAAAGGGGAGCGACTCAGGTTTTTATAGCTTTGGGCAGTAGAGCTTGAGTCGGCACACGAGCTAAGATGAGTCGAAGCACACGACCTACGACTTAGGCGTGTACTTCGAGGGGCAAATGTTAACCCCGTTCTGCCAACGAGTTGAAATCTGGGCCGACTCATCCACTTAAGGTCCTTAACGACTCAGTGGACCCGCAACTCAATAAGCCTCAGCAACTTAAAGAATGTACCGACTCAACTGGTTGCGACTCAATTAGATGACGAGCTAAGGCTTAAGGTAACTTAGAGGAACAAAACGACTCAAGGCGGAACGGTTCATGTGACAAGCCGACTTAGTGAATCACCGACTTAATGAGTTAGAGACTTGAAGCCCCAAGCAACTTGATGAGGTCAGCGATTCAGTGGGTACACGATCTTAAAAGTATCGCGACTTAACTGATACGCGACTCATCAAGACTATCGACTCAACGACCTAATTAGTTACCGACTCAACAAGTTCACAACTTAAGGACTCGAGACAGTAAGAAGTTAGAGTTGCACATGGGCCAAGACTCACGACTCACGACTCAGTATGACTCGCCTACAACCTAAAACCACTGAGCCGTAGCCCGCTGTCACAATACTTGTGTCAAAGAGGATTGACTCGTGGACGACTTAGGACTTGTGCTATATCAAGGAGACCGAGGGCGTTCTGATACCAAGCTTGGACTCAGCCAGTTAAGTCGTCCACGACCCAACTTGACTCGGCCGCGAGTTAACCATGAGTCAAGCACGGCTTACGACTTAAGGAGGAAAACCCCTATAAATACGTGACCACCTCCAACATTCAAGGGACTTTTGGGGGGGGATCATTTTTCTTCAAGGCATTGGAACTTTACTATCTTGAAAGCAAGTTACACTGCATCACTTCAAGCTCACACAAGACGCTTAGATAAAAATTCGTACAAAGATTCAACACATTCAATCATGGATTCGAAGAACTTTGTTGCATCGAAGTTTTCTCTAGCTACTTGTCTTTTAAATGGAATTGAATTGTAATTGGAAGAGATTGTAATAAGTTGTAAACCAATCAGCAATAAAAGGATTGAAGTGGACGTAGGCTTGATCATAAGCCGAACCACTATAGACTCTGTGTTCATTTACTGCATTTTCTGTTACTTACTGATATTTCTTGATTCCCGCATTCACAGGTGGTGCTTTCACACTGTTTCTACACACACCGAGGTGTTAGCGTCATAATTTCACGTTAACATCAACGTTCTTTCCATTTGACACAATCATACTTTTATCATTATTTCTCCTCCAATTGACATTACGCTTATATTCCATCTTATGTCCATTGAAATCTACATTAATCTTCTCACTCGTGCAATTTTCATTCTCATTCAAAATCTATTGTGCAATTCTTACATTACCCCCCTCAATAATTTCTCATTTCAGATGGTATGTCTAAGTTTTTTTGTATATTCTTATCTTTCACTACTTTTTACAATACGGTCCTAAACATTCGAACCTTTAAATTGACACTGTTAGATCAATTGCCTGAAAAACCAACTTTTTGTGGCACCTATTATTTCAATAAGTTCTCATTTCTAGCATAATGTTTTCACTAGAGTTTAAAAGTATTTATACCTTTAAAATAACATTGTCATAATTAATTATCGTAGAAACCAATGGTCTTCTATTTATGGAACTTACATAATTTTCTCATTGTTTTTCCTTAAATTGACACTACACTCATATCCTTTTCTCACATCCATTAAGGCCCAACCTACATGAATCTTTTTTTTTCGAGCTGGTACTTTATATATAACAAATTTTGGGACAACATATCTCATGTCAAATATTTCGAAAGCAAGTTTCGAACTTGTGACATCCTGCACCAAAGCCGAATCGATTAACCACATGGACAAAGGTGCAACCTACATGAATCTTTTTACTCGAATAACTTCCATTCTCATTCCAAATTTATTACGTATATCTTTCTGTTTATTATACTTACTATTCTAATATATATATATACATTTGAATTATTACAATTTCTAAATAAATCTTTACAGTTTACTCGCTTGATATTTTCTCATTTTAGATGATATATCTCACTAATATATTTTTGTTTACATTTATCTTTCACTACTTTTAAAGTACGGTCCTAGTAATTTCAATCTTTTGATTGACATTATCACATTAATTTCCACTAAGATCATCAGTCTTCTATTTATATCGCTTTCTTAAATTATATCTTTATTTTTTTTTTGGATAATTTACATTCTTATGATCCTTTCTCTCATCCATTAAAACCTACATTAACCTTCTACATTAAATCATTTTTTTACTTGTGGAAAATATATCATATATATAATTCCAACATTAATCATTAAATTAACAATGTTGGATTAATTATATTTTCATTCATAAGAAATATACATTTACTTTTCCATCCAAATTCTTGATGATTTCCCTAACAATTTGGGAAATTAATCCCAATGATTTCTTTTATGTTTATTTTATATTACATTATTTGGAATATTTTGGCAATTTGGAAATGTTCATAGATAATTATATTGAAATTAACGGTATTATTATTTGTAAATTTATAGCCGAACTTTTTTTGAATGGTAAGAGTCTTATCAAATGTTATTACCACTTATTTGTTAAAATAAATTTTTATTCAATTCTAATCAAGTTGAATCCAAAGTAATCAAAGAATCAATTTCAATTAAATCTTTTCTAGTTTTAGTTCAAATTGATAAAACTAATTGCTTATAATTCCATGTATTGTAATCAATTATTGGATTAATATGTAAATTTATTTTAGTTATTCCTTTTTAACGTTAACTTTTTATATGTTCTAATTTGCAAGGTAATATATTCCCCTTATTTGTAATCAGTTATAAAATCAATATGTAAATTTCTTTTAGTTATTCCCTTTTATCATCATCCTCTTAGAAGTTCTAATTTGCAAGGTAATATGTCACATAAATTACTACGTGAAATCAGTAAATATTTTCTAACAACAAAAAAATATATGTACCACCACATGGAATTAAGCGTGAACTCATTATCTATTCTCAATGCCACATTTAGAAAAAGTTCGTAAAAAATTAAAATATTTAAGGCAAATATATATATTTTTAGGTGATTCCTTTAATGAAATTTCACAAAATAATGCTGGGTGATATTTGCTTACACTTTAATGACAACATGATATTGTTGCATATTTACTTATGCTGAAAAGAGAATATTATATACATTATATGCATAAATTGTTTTGGATTGTAATTATAATATTGCATAATGTTTTGTTATAAATGGTAACATAAATATTTCTACAATCATATTAAATTATAGTTACATTGTATGTTGATTGTTCACTTAGACTTAGCATAATGTTTATATTGGTGCAATCGTTATTTTGACATGTATTTGAAGGAAATAAAAAAGTTTATTTGATTGTTTCAAAAGTTAAACGACCTAAAGTTTTTGTTTTATTGACATTTCTCCTGTCATGTTTTTTTATAGTTGTTAGAAAATATGACGTGTGCTACAATAATAATTTTTTCCTAATTTAGTTATATATTGTTAAAAAGCACACTAAAACAAATGTTGGATTATTAATAATTTAAAATAAAGTAGAAACAATGTTTCACTTTAAGTGTGATTTTTCTATACTAGATTTAGAATACTATTATCATATAAAATGTGTATATATTTGATTTATATGTTATATACAAGGTGATACAATGTTATCTATGTATATTTAATGTTTGGAAGTTACTTGACATGCTCTTTAATGTTATGCTTTTTAAGTAAGAGTTAATTGGTGATTGATGTTTGATGTATAAATTCATCCAATTTATTAAGATTAGTTACACACCATGTGCTTTGAGATTACTTAAATAAAGTCAACGGTAATTGTTTTTCAACAGTGTTTAGAGATGAGGGTAAACTACAATCCATAAACTTGCATATAACTACAATATTGAAAGGTAGACTGTTAAATAAACCCGCATGTGTAGCATGAGTTTTCACTCATTTATATAATGGCAATAAAATAAATCTATTTTCAGAAATATATGTATGTACCAGTTTGCTTGCGCATGCAGGTATATATGTATATGTGGAAATTTTGATATTTTATAATATAAAATCGCTAACTATGTATAATATAAACTATACAAATTTGGAATATGTATGCACATCCATGCATATTCAATGCAATGAATATATTATGTATACCTGAATTTGAACGTGCACTCAGGTTACATATTAATTTTTTATATTAAGGGAAGTTAATTATGTAAATAGCAGCTAATTGCTTACTGATTGATATGTAGGTAACTATTATTTTTATTTACGAAGATCGACCCCTATAGTTTGGAAATTGATTCTAAAAAAGGTTACTAATTAAATGAGAAAATGAATAAATTAAAATAAGTTAAATATATAGGGACATTCATTTACTTTATGAATATGAAATTGAAAGAAAATGCGGAAACTCTAATTATAGTTTTGGTTTGAATAATGGAAATCAATTAATTGTAATTAAAGTTATTATATATAATTAAATTCGTTTGGAGACTGTAAAAAGAAATTTAATATTTGAACAAAGGAGAAATTTTCTTATACTAAAGCTAATTTAATTTAATCCTTTGTATAAACAGGAAAAAAAATCGACTTAGGTGATGAGGGATTGAATACATGATATCATTTATTAACAGTAATGACATATAATTAAATTTGATCATTTAAAATGGGAATAAATATAAATACGCTATTTTGAAATCATTAAGTGCGCTACATGTGAGCGTGTGAGCTAATTAAATTGGTATATGTATAGAGACGATCTTGTAAAGAAGGAAATAAATTAATAAATTAAGGAAGCAAACCAAAATCCTCCCTATATAAATACCATCAAAAATATTTTCCTTCTCCTATTTTCCATTTCATTGTCGCCTTCCTTCTGGACATCTCTATGGCATCTACTTCATAATCTATGAAACATCCACATAGTTCAGAGGTAACTTTAGCTGCTTAAAAATTTATTAATTTATTTTTCCATTATACATATTTTTATATTATGTTTATCATTTTCTCAAATAATATTTGAAATTCAATATCATATCATTTATCATTTAATTAAATGTACTAAAAGTTGAATGTTAGATTCAAAGTCTATCCTTGTAAATAATTATCCATAAAGTAGTAGAAATATTATTACTTTTCAATTAACCGTGAATACTAACATTCATTTTTTTTCTTAACAAATATTATATTCAAAAATGATAATACATTAAAGGTATTGTTATTGCTATTCCAATTTTTGATATAAGGTCGAGTACTTTACCCAAAATTAAATTGCTATAAGGGGCATCTTTTGTGCCTTTAGTTAAAACATTGAACCTTAAATACTTTCACTAGCTTTCTCCTCCATTTTTTTGAAAAAGAAAATAAGGGTGAGAATAAAAATTTTATCTCGATCTTCACGGTCAAATCCAAATTTTGCTGAAAAGGTGATGGAAAGGTAATTCTTAACCCAATTTATTGTGTCTTTTTAATAGTTGTAAAGATTATGGTTTAAAATTATAGCATTGAATGCATTTTTGAATAATAATAGATCTAGTCTTTTATTCATTTTCGATTCAACCTGGATATGATTTTGAATTCTCCATCATTTTATTAATGATTTTGGATCAAACATTAATGATTATTAAAGGAAAATTATGATAAATAAAAGAAAGCGATAATAGGTTAATTCGGTTGTTATTTTTTGGGGTGCAAGTTTGATTAGTACACCTTGTAGTAAAATAATTTTTTGAAAAAAAAATGATCATCTCATATCCAAAGTGTCAATAATAATGCCATAAATTAGTATATAACTTAATTCTGTCAAATAAATATAAATTTTATTAAAATATACAATTAAGTAACAAAAATTACACATATATAAAAATAATTAGCTTAATCTATAACTCATTTATCTTAAAAAATTTGTTATATGTTGTATAATAAAATCTGTTCATTGAAAATATATTTGAAATTATTTTTCACATAATGGACTGTGCAATACACAAGTTGCATACTGTTGTTATATTGAATAGACATTAAGTATGAGTAGATGCGGCTTAGAATCTAGTGTATTTTTAAACGTATTCTATACGCGATGTCATCGTTGAAAGAAATGTTTTTTTCCCTAGGGTGTTAGAGGATACCACAAGGTGTTCCTTTTTAATCCGTTGAAATTCGATGCTAAATTAGAAATTGAAGAATCTGAAAATGTTGATAAGGCAAAAACTTAGGTTTCTGAAAAATCTAAATTTTTTGAGAAAATAGAAATGCTTGTTCGTTATAAAGGAGAAGTACGCAGACTTAGACATTTTTTTATAGAGTTGACCAAGTTTTTTGTTGTGGAAAACATTATGGTATAAAATATCACAAGAAGAATGAAGATTACCGAATTTGATGCTCATAACAACAACAAGTAAGATTAAAGTTAGATATTATGCAAAAAAAATCATATAATTGGATTTCTCCAAAAAAAATTCAAAACTTACATGGTATGAACTTAAGAAAAACAAGCAAAGATGATCAACAAATATCATCCTCTATAGTCATGGAGTATAGCGGAAACTACAAAGACCTAGAAGGCGATAAAGTCAAATATTTGGATATTTGTAGTTTCGAGAAGGCAGTTGATTTCATCTTCCAAACTAAAGAACACGTTGTGGTGACCTCTAACACCATAGGGAAAAGAATATCTTTCAATGATGACTATGAGTTTAGAATACATTTAAAAAAAACACTAGATTTTGAGTTGTGTCTACCTGTACTTAATGTCTATTAATGTAACACTAACATGCAAATTGTGTATTGCACAGTCCATACTGTAAAAAAATATTTTCAAAAATATATTCAATGAATACAATTTATTATACAAACATATAACATATTTTTTAAGATAAATGAGTTGTAGATTGAACTAATTATTTTTTCAGATATGTAATTATAGTTACTTGATTGTATATTTTTATATAAGTTATATTTATTTGATACAATTAGGTTATATATTGATTTATGATATCATTATTGACCCTTTGGATATGAGATGGCCATCTTTTTCAAAAGATTATCATAGTACAAGTGGTTTACTAACCAAACCAGCACCTTATAAAATTACAATCAAATTGATCTATTTGTCATTTCCTTTATTTATCCTAATTTTCCATTTATAACCATTAACACTTGATCCAAAATCATTAATCAAATGATGGAGGTTTCAGATTCATCTCCAAATGGAATTGAAAATGTAAAATGGACCAGACCGATTCTTATCTAAAAAATCATTCAATACAGTAATTTTAAACCATAATATTTACCACTATTAAAAATGAAAAATAAATCGGGTAAAGAAAGTACATTTGTATCACCTTCTTACTAAAATTTGGACCTGATTACGAAGATCTAGACGAATTTTTTATTCTCACCGTTTTTCGAAAAATGAAGGAGAAATAATGTAACGACCCGTTGAATTTGATAATGTTAAATGAATTAAATTAATATGTTTCTAATCTAATTTAGAATAAAATAAAGGTCTTAAGATTTTATTTGAGAAAATGTAGTAATTTGTTATAGTAATTGGAATTTAATGTAACAACTCAATAGTAACATGGAAATAGATTTGAACTATGTAATTTTGCACACCTTGTTATAAGTTAAATATAAGAAACCAATATAAATGTGAATCAGTGAATATTAATAAAAATATTTACTAGAATGGAATTCATTTAATATAAAATAAATAGTGGAGATTGTACATTTGGTTGTAATAATAAATAGTGACTAAATAAAAGCATCCGTTGGAATAAATCAATGCAATAAGTGTGATAAGTAATTTTATTGAATGTTGTCTCTAATAAATGTAGTTGATTTGGTAATTTAGATATTTATACGTAAAGTATATATATAAAGATATATTGATTCCAATAGAATTAATTGGAAATCTAATATTAAATATAATGTTGTTAGCAATTGAAATTTACTGTTTTGCAAAATAAATGAGAAATCAAGTCAAATGTGAATTATACTGTAAAGGATCAATTCATTTAAACAGTAGGATTGTAAATAAATAAACATTCTACGTAGGTTGCAATTGGACAATTTATGTAGTTTAATGGAAAAGCAATTGGAATTAATTACCATAAATTGTGTAGTTAGGGTAGTTTTGATTTGTCACTTAAGATGGAGGATTTTTATAAAATGTAATAAATGCAGTTTAAATTAAGGCATTGACGTTTGGGTATTTAAGAAGTGATAAACTAAAATTTATTTATTTATTTGATAATTTGAAATCCAATTTGTGGATTTATTGCAAATAAGTGAAATTTGTGTTTAACCATTACATCGATAGGAATAAATTAAATTTAAGGTTATATTAATAAAATTTGGACTAGAGAAATGATATGAATCGGTTTTAGAAGCCTTAAATATGAAATGGGAAGTAGACGAGATTTCACGTTACAACCATTTTAAAAAAAATCCTGATGTATGTAGAAATATTAATGAAATATAACGTAAACCAATGTTGAATCAAAAGAATAGAGTCAACACTTATTTATTCATTTAATGTGATATAACTACGAGTATGATTTATTGCAAATTACATGAAAATCTAATATATAGGACATTACCTAAAAAGGAAGAGTAGATAAAATTTATGATAAACATATTTGTATATGAAGGTTATTGATTTAAGGAGAAATTGGGCAAGTTTTATGGATTTGGGTTAAGTGCAACCTTTAATAGATAAATTTAGTGCAATTAAAAGAAATTGACATTTAATATTTCGATAACTTAAAATTTGATGGGATAAGAACATTTGGGTAATGAAGGGATGACAAATATTAGCTATGATTCTAGAAGGATTTAAATAGATAATGGGAAGATTAAAATCGGGTTCTAAGAAATAATTATTAAATAACAGGATTTATTAAATTTAACGTTGAATACTACGTTACTGAAATTTAAAATGGACTTTAAGAATAATATTGTGAATCATGAACCAAAGTATGTGGCATCCCTATTTGGATAAAGAATGAGTATATAAAAGTTAAAATCTAATATACGGGGTTTTGAGCATTTAATTTTATAATTCTTAAATATAGGAAAGTGCAGAAATTAACACTGCAAATTGATATGCTTATAATTTTAATTCACATCCAAGCTTGTTAAATCATTTGAAATTGATTAAATTATATAAGTAATAAAATTTGGACAATTTTAGAATATAATATAAAATTTGGATTATTTGTAATTTATTTTAATTTAATTAATGAATATAAAAATAGCCATTTTTGTCACGGACTCGGATTTCGACGAAACCAGTTTCATCGGATCCGTATCGATGAATTATTATAGGGTTTCAAGTTTCGTATCGATCGGACTTGTCGTTTGATCGTACGGGCGTGAAACGCCTTGAAATCAATTTTAATGAAATCAATTTGAAATCAATTTGGAAATTTTGTTTTCATCATAACTTCTTCATACGATCAAATTTGGACGTGAAACTTTTTCCACCGCGTTCAGAATATTTTAAATTACCTATTTGGATATATAGATTTAATAAATTCGGTTCCGGAGGCATAGCGGGCTTTTTGGGCCATAGTTTATTCCGCACGTTCATTCTACGGTCTATCTACGCTACCTCTAACCCTCTATATAAACCCAGCTATTCAGCCCTAGCCTCCGCCTAATTTCATTTATCTGCGCGTATTTCTTCAAGCTTCTCTTCTTCTTCAATGGGGGCTAACCCTAGATCCAGTCAGTTCAAAAACAAAATGAAAATTCAAAATCTCCAGAAAAATTCCACAAAAATATATGTCAATGTTCTCGGAAAACGTAATTTCTTGGTGAAATTCGTTTTTCGAATGGAGTTATAGTTTGCCCAGAAAAAATTCAAAACTGTCCCAACCGTTCATCATCGCCGTAACAAACTTCGTCTGATCGTCGAATGGCTTCTGGGTATTGTAGAGTGGACGATGGGGTTTGCATCAGTATAGTTTTTGGGTCGAATCAACGGCTAGATCTTTGTGAAATCGCGATTTAGGGTTTCAGCATGCTAACTTTGGGGCGGCGGCGCGATTACCTGCAAGGCGCCGGAGGCGTGCGGCCTCAGGCCGAAGGAAGAGAGGGAGGAGCCGAGTTCAACGGCGGCAGTGCGGTGCTCTCTGGTGGTCGATGGTGGACGTGGTTCTTCGGTCAAAGGCATGCGTTTGGGTTCGAACGTGAGGTGCTGGGTCGCGTTATTCCTGTAGCTGAGAGGAATTACGTGGCATATGAGTGTGACGTAGGTGAAAGTGTCCATTCCTTTGTTTATTTTAATTTACATTCAAACGCAATTTTCAGCATAACTTCTACATACGACCTCAGTTTCACACGATTTTTTTTTGTTAGGATCGTAATTTAATTCCGGACTTGATGACGCTAGTTTGGACGAATTCCGAGACGGGCGAATTTTTGGGTTTAAATTGAATTTAAATTCGATTTAAATTCAAAAGGTGAGTGTTTTAACCCACTCACAACTTCTAAAAGCTTTTATGTTTGTTAAATTCATTTTTAGATATGAGTAGAAATTTATTTACAACTATTTGGCATGTTTATTCATCATATCTGTTAATTTGCATTTATTTAGTTTAACTTTTAATGTAGTTTATTTATTGCATATTAATTGATAGTTAGAATTTATTTGTTTTCCTATAAACTGCTAGTTAACAGTTATATAGATTATTACTGAATATAAACTGTTAGATTAATAGTTGTTAAATTTAATCTGAATAAAATTGCCAGTTATTACCTGTTATATATATTATCCAATATAAATTGTTATTGATTGATATTGCTTGATGATTGTGATTGGATGATGGGTGATGTTGATGGATGTTTTATTGTATATCATTAAATTGCAAATTTTCATGCATAATTCCTTTCATTCGGGATTGTGGTTTGAAATGATATACAACCGCAAAATTTTATATCTTTTAAATTACGGATTGAAATGATAAATATCCGTATCACTTGACCATAGGATAGAAAATTATATACAGGCACCGTGGTCTATATATAACTATTTTAATGTGATTTCTATGGTTTGGATGGAATACGGTTTATAATAATCTTAAATTTTATATTGTATAAATACTTTTCTTCCATATATATATACATATGAAGTTGAAAATTTTGAAATTAAAAGGTGTATAAAAATCTTTATTAAAAATGGAAGAAAATTAAGAAAATGGAGTTTAATAATTTATATCATATGTTTAAATGTTAAGTTTGGAAATTTTAAGATATGATATTTATAATTGGATTTTTCCCAAAATAAATTGAAATGAATATTCTAGTATAATTTGAATTGGGAAAAATATATATATTTTACTACTAGAAATTGAAGTCTTATTATTTATGGATTTTATATGAATATTCAAGACTAATTAATAGAACAATTGATTTGTTGAAAGCATAAAATCCAACTTTAGTTTGAAATATTGATACTCAAAATGGATATACGTATATATAAATAAGTTGAAGTGGTTTTGGAACTTGAGAGAGATAATATAAATTTTGGTTTAGACTTTAATAAAGAAATGTATTTGTAAAGCCATGAGAACTATTTTCTTTACAAAGTAACATTTAAGTTAAACCATTTAATTCATATACCGTTGAATGTCCAAACCATTCAAGTTTTAGAAGTTATGGTTTTAAATTATGATTTTCAAAATATTATGCTTTGAAATATTTGACTTTCAGACGTTATGAAGTTAAAGCATTATGATTTTGGAAAAGAATTATATTTGGGATAAGTGATAAAATATGGCTTTGGGTTTAAAATGATATCGTACTCATAGTTTTTGAAATGGAAATTTTTATTCTGGTTTTTAAGTATAAACTATTTTAAATGACCGCGGTGTTATAATAACGATGGGTTGGCAAAGAGACCGGGATCGGATATGGACATACTCTCTGTCGATACCGAAAACCACTATGACTAACCGTGTACGCGGTGGAGATTCCAGAATGAAGTAGGTGGTGGCGACGTTTCCTGTAAGGTAAATACGTGGACCCGACTCCCATGAGTTGGCATAAGGTGGCTAAAACAGGAGCGATTCTCAGGCCAATGAGGTCATTCCTCTGATCGGAACCTTCTCTTCGATATTATACTTTGATTTTGGATTGATTCAGTGGCCACTTCTATATTTTGATTTTGGGGAGTTAGTCCGAGGTGGGCGGTAACTGCGGCTACGCGTTTCCACCAGCCTGGATAGCAATTGGTATATCTACCCTGGCATTGCCTAGTTGTGCCGTGTCACCTACCATACCGAGCCTTGTACGAGTTTGGATTTCTCCCGTAGCCCGTGTGGTATCCTCTGGTGGCTTCCCGATCAGGAGGGACTATGATATTGGATGGACTACTGGGACTATTACGTGTTAAGGGGAATATTGGGTCACTCCTTAATGCTATTAAAAAGTATGTTTATTTTATAAATAGACACTATTATAATAGCACAATATACTACATAGTAAATAGTTTAACGGATCCTTAGGAGATGTAAATCCCGAGCATCTTTTGAGTTACTGCACTCATATTTATTTCTGTTAATTTAACTCACATAAGATCTTTTAGTTCTGACTCGAGTGTTTTTGTCTTTTCAAATTCGCTCGGGTCAGTCCGAGTGTTTCAGGTAGAAGACTTTAGCTTTGAAGGACGAAGACGAAGGAGTCGTATTATTATTATCTATAGTATTGCACCACACTCATTCTGTTCCGCTGCATTGATTATATTGGTATGTGTAACTCTGATATTTATTGTATAAAGCAAATCAAGTATTTGTAAACTGTTTTGAACTGTATATTTATTATTATATTTTATCCTTCCGCTGTGAGATTCTGTTTTGTTTCTATTTCTTCTCTGTTTTTCTTATTTACCACATAACAATCCGCCCTTCCGTATAGTTGAACTGGCACGTGTGTCGGTTTAAAGTGTGCGAAAAGGCGGGATGTTACAAATAAATAAAAGTATGTAAGGTTTGATGTTTTAACTAAGGGCAAAAGAGACAGCCCACACATCAATTTAATTTTGTGTATAGTGCTCGTCTTTATATCCAAAATTTGAGTGCCAATAAAAATACCTTTGATTTATTAATTTTTTAAATATAATATTTGTTAAGACAAAAACAAACATTAGTATTCATAGTTAATTGAAAATTAAATTATTTCTACTTTTTATAGATAAATATTTACATGCATAGACTTTGAATCTAACATTCAACTTTTAGTATATTTGATTAAAAGATAAATAACATGAGATTGAATTTCAAATATTATCTGAGAAAATGATAAACATACTAAACATAAAAGTATAAAGGAAAAACAAATCAATAAACTTTTATGCAGCTAAACTTACCATAAAACTATGTGGCAGTTTTATAGATGATGAAGTAGATATCATAGAGATGTCCGCGAGGAAGGCGAGAAGACATAGGAAATAAGAGAAGAAAAATATTTTTTATGGTACTTATATAGTAAGGATTTTGTTTTGCTTCCTTAATTTATTAATTTATTTCCTTCTTTACGAGATCCTCTCTATTCAGATATCAATTTAATTAGCTTACATACCTGCATGTAAGGCACTTAATTATTTCTAATTAGCATATTTAATTTGATTCCCATTTTAGGCTATCACATTTAATTATATGTCATTACTGTAAATACAAGATATCATATATTCAATCCTTCATCACCTAAGTCAAACTTTGTACTTCGCCTTTAAAAAATGGATTAAATTTAATTAGCTTTAATACAAGAAATATCCCTTTTTTTCAAATATTAAATTTCTTCTGAAATGTTTACGGCTGAATTCAATTAATTATCTTTAATTGCAATTAATTGATTTCCATTATTCATGCCAAAACTATAATTATATTTCTGTATTTTTATTTAATTTCATATTCATAAAGTAAATAAATGTCCCTATATATTTAACTTCTTTAATTCGTTCATTTTCTCATTTAATTAATAACCTTTTTATAATCAATTTTCAGACTATTGGGGTTGACCACCATAAATAACAATATTAATTTATCTATATATCAATCAATGAGAAATTAATTGCTAATCTACCTGAATAACTATCCATAATATAAGGAATTAATAGATAACCCCTGTATATGTTCTAATTAAGGTATACGGAATAAATTCATTGCATTGAATATGCTTGTGTTTATACATATTCATAATTCATATTATTTAAATTTATGCATAATTACCAAATTTATATTTTATCACATCGGATTTTCTACATATACATATATACAAAAACTAGCGAGGACATCGACATACATATATTCTTGAAAATGTATTCCTTTTATTGTTATTACATAAATTACAAAGTACAATCAAATAAAATGACCCAGCAGTAACAGACCTACATATTGCTTAAACTCAAAAACATACATCAAACAACTTGAGACTTTTCTCATAGTATTCTTCAAATGAATTTCCCTAGCCGTCTAAGTTACTTGATGTTGATCATCTTATCGTCTTCCACTCATTTATCAGATAGTCACTTCGTTCATAGCCCAATTTGTAATTTTCCTTGTGCTTATGTCAGAAAATAACAGAACATCATGGAAAAAGCATCAGGTGACTTCATGTCGCTAACCGTTCTTCTTACCAAACAATCCTCCATCTCATGTGACTTGCACCTTCTCAGATCAGTGTTTTCCGACCGCCGTCTCCTTGGCAACCTTTGACGCTTCAATTAAAGATATGTGCATTACATTACCAGATTTGGTTTATCCTTCTCTTCCCATAATCGTTTTCGATCACTTTGTTCAATTTCCAGGTCAATATTGAGGTTGAGATGAAAACCAGGGTTTGCTATTTCCTTCGATAATTGTTCCTTAATCCTAGTCATGTTATTTGGCGGTCAATGCTCGTCGTAGCTCTTGGACCCTTATCAAAATCCTTGTCATTATAATGCCCAGATCTAGTAGAAATGCCTTTGAAAATAACTAAGATTACCTATAGTAATTCAACATAGATTGGTACTTTCTGTACAGTAGTAGACAATGATTCTTGTAGTAGACGAAAAATTCTTTTACCTTGTGCACAAAAAACGTCGAGCCTCCTTTCTCAACAGTGAATATTGTATTATCTTTGTCTGGCTTCAAAATAATTTATGATTTTGTTTCCAATATCCGACATCGCCTTCCATTGCCATGCTTTGAATCTTTGTAATCCTTTTGTTCTAGATCTGTATTCGCTTGAAATATAAAAGTAAAATGAAATATAGCCTCATCTTTGCAGGGGAGTTCCTATCTGCAGGAGAGTTCTTATGTATATTACCTTTGATACATGATCTCTTTTTTCAAACATTAAATTTACATTCTTACATATTTGCAACTGAATTTGATCATATCTAATTACCTTTGTTAACGCTGAAATTTGAACGCTAACACCCCGGTGTATGAGTTGTAGTTGTGAAAGCACCACCCGATAACTCGGGAACAGATTATAAGCAGATGATAGCGGAAAAGCAGTAAACAACAACAATTTTATAGTGGTTCGGCTTAATGGAATAGCCTACGTCCACTTTAAGTACTTTTATTGATGATCTCGTTACAAGCTGATACAATTCTTTCCAAGTACAATACACTTTGAATTACAAGTCACTTAGAACAAGTAGATTAAACTTCAATGGAGATTAGAGTCTTCAAATCCATGCTGGATGTGTGTGTTCTTTTCTCGAAGTTGTTTGTAGCGTTCTTCGTGTCTTGAGAGCTTTAAGTGTTTGATTGGTTTGGAATGCAGCGGAGTAACAGCGCTTGAAGAGAATGAGCCAAAAGTCCTTTTTTAGTTGGAGTTAGGATCATATTTATAGGCGTTTTTCAGAATAAGGTCGTAGGTCGTGACCGACCTAAGTAAGGTCGTAGGTCGTGACCGACCTAAGTAAGGTTGTAGTTGACCTGAAGAGCATTGGCCCCTCCTTCCTCACGCATGCTGATTTGCACAAGTACTAGGTCGTGAGCGACCTATCCCCCTGTGGCATTGCATAGTCTTCTATATTCTGGTGTTTAGGTCGTTAGCGACCTAACCTAAGTCGCGAGTACTTTCCTGCAGCCATAGTTAATCTTAAGTCGCTGAGTCCCTTAGGTCGCGACCTTCCTTAGGTCGCGGAGCTCCTTAGGTCGGTGGATAGTTAAGTCGCGGAGTTCCATAGGTCGAGTCCATCTTCAGGTCGCACTCACTCTTAGGTCGCGACCTCCTTTAGGTTGTAGCTTTCTGTTAGGTCGCAACAGTCCTTAGGTTGCAACACTTTAGGTCGCAGCTACTCTTAGGTCGCTGGTTCCGCTAGGTCACGGCCTTCCTTAGGTCTGAGCACATAGTTAGGTCGTTTGAGTGCAATAGGTCGCGGAATGCTATAGGTCGGCGCTTCCCTTAGGTCGCAGATACTTTTAGGTCGCTTGATGAGTTAAGTTGCCATGCCATTCCTGTAGTTAGGTCGCTCCATGCCTTTAGGTTTTAGGTCGCTAATGAAGAGGAATTAACATTTGCCCCTCGAAGTACGTGCCTAGGTCGTAGGTCGCGTGCTTCGACCTGACTTAGCTAGGTCGTGAGCGACCTAACACTTGTGCCGATACGCGTGTCTATTTGTTTTCCCATATTTGCTTCATATAAAACTGTTAGGTCGCTACTTCTTCCTCATTTCATTGCTCTAACCTCCTACTGCCATTAACAATTCTCTGAGCTTCCAAAGGCGAATTCGACCCATCCAGTCACTGATTCACTTTCATCATTACGTCTCGTAAGTAAACCTGGTCTTCATCCTATCATAATCGCCGTTAAATCATGAATTCTCACTTTCTGACCTTAGCTCAACTCCATGTATCACGCTTTATCTCGAGTGATTGTTGCGATCAATTTTTTCGGTCGTTATTTGGTTGATTTAGGAAGTCATGGCAATGCGTTGAATTCATGATGGATTGAGGATTTTTTGGTTAGTTTTTGGAATGATCTGGTGGTATGAAGAGATGGTAAATTTCATGGAGAGGATGATGAATCTCTTCGGGTAGTTGATGGCGGGTTATTGGGTCTGGTGAAGCATTGCGTGGAGAGGAAGTTGGTGACCTAGCAGATCTAAACGACTCAAAATAATTCGCGATCTAATGATCCTTGCGACCTAAGGAATAGTTTCGACCTATACTAGGTCGTTGAACGACCTAATATTCATGTGACCTAAGACCTTGCATGAGTTAAGAGTTACTCGAGCTAAGAACTGCGCAACCTAACTTCCTTGCGACATAGGCTTTAGGTCGCGGCTGAGCTAACACTAAGACGAATTTGTAAAGCCTTATCCTTTACTTTGCACAGCGCGACCTAAGAAGGCTCCGACCTATGCTAGGTCGCTGGACGACCTAGGACTTATGAAATCTTGAGACAACTTTGATTGAACTGTTTGAACTTTGAACTATATGGACTTGAATTCTGTTGCACTTTGTTTTAGTTTATCTCTAATGCTAATAACCTGTTAAACATAACATTTGCAGAAAACTAGGACGAATATACTGCCATTGACTGCCCACATCGAATGACAGATTAGTCGATAAAGAATAATCAATTTAAATGAACTGTGTGAATGAAATGCTGTGAACCAATGAATTCAAGTGAAGTGTTAAAGCAAAACTAAAATATCCAGTTAAAGCTGATTCGTTCGCATTAACACTACACTTGAGATCTATATTAACAAGTTCTGAAATCTCATAGTCGACTAATTGTCAACTAGTTTGATTTCAGTTATGTTTGCTTTCCTCTTTTTTTTTTTAGTTCTGCACAACACTTCACACTTTTTAGGAAACGTGCACCTTCTCATCTGAACATCCAGTCGCTTATGTAGAATGATGTCTCAACAAGAAGAGATGATAGAACACGCTGAAGGGGTTTTCCCGATTGCTATTCCACTAGAGAATCCTCCGGAAAGAACTCCTACCCTTTTGAAACACCGGGCGCTTAATCATTTATGCGTTCAATTTGGCATTGCCGAGGCTGAAGTCTTACTCCCTGGACCAAATGACCCTGCTGATAGACCACCTTACGGTTTTGTTGCCATTAATCGATAAATGTGCTTGAGTGGAGCAATTCCTCCGTTTAATGAATTTCTCCGGCAAATCCTTCTTCGACTGACGATCTCTCCTTTCCAGCTGCACCCCAATGGCTATGCTATTTTGATGGGATTGTGTGTTCTGTTCAGGAGGACTCTTGATCGTCTTCCGAGTTTTGAGGAAATCTGTTACTTGTGCACTTTTGCGAAGAACAAGGACCATCCTTCAATTGTACTTGTAAGAGGTGCGAGGAACCGCAAACTTATTTTGGATTTGCCGGAGAGTGCACATGGTTTCCTGAATCAATACTTCTACATTCGTTGCCCCGCAGAATTTTACGCAGACTGGAGAGTAGGAAGTGAGATCTTTTTTCTCTTCTTTCTTTAATTTTATTCTAAGTTTTACTTGGTTCGTATTGCTAGATGCTGATTCCATTCCTTATTTTTACAGCACTTCCTCCTCCTTCTAGAGATTCCAGCCATAAGTCAGTTTTTGAAAGGCTAAGCACTGTGGCTGCTGAAGAAAGAAACGCAAAATTTCTATTGACAGAAGAACTTCTTCATCAGTTTGAGCTTCTACATCCTTCTCGTTCCACTCAAATACATGAAGTTCCAACGGAGGTTCCTGATTCTCCGACGAACACTCCTGATGCCCCAGTTTCCACTAAAGAGCACTTGCTGGGAGGAACCTCTATAGAAACTTCACTAGTTAAGTGTTCAATTCCGAAAGATGTTGCGGGGCCATCTGACAAGTCTGTACTTGCCCCAGTTACTGAAGAGGAAGAACCCCCTCGATCTACTAGTGAAGGAGTTAAGAAAGCAAGCTCCAAAAAACAAGATGGCGATGATGTTTTTGAGGGGTTGAGCGATTTAATTGTGACATCTCAAGAACTTTTCAAAGATGATGTTTCTAAAACTGTCTCTTCTGTAATCGAGGCGGCATCTTCTTTACAACAAATGTCAACTCCTCCTACTCAAGTTATCACTACCTCTATTCCACAGAGTGGTTTGTAACTCGATGCGCGTAGTTTACACGTTACACGACACTTTGGATTTCTCATCACTTCTATGCACTTATCTTCTTGTACTTTAAAGATTTATAAAGCTTATTATTTTTATTCCAGATTCTCCTATGGGGCGCAGCGGCTCGTACTATGATGATTTCCAGCGCTACGGGAGGCGTAGCCAGTATGATTACAGGCGTTACCTCCCTTCTTACAGAGAATCGGATGAAGAGAGGGCCATCAGGAAAGCCGACGAGAGACGAGCATATGAAGAACGTCGCCGAAGGGAACAAGAAAGACATGATCTTCCTCACAGAGATGATGATACCCAAAAGAGAAAAGCTCATGATGAGAGAGGAAAGAGTCACATAGACGATTCATCTAGCAAGCGGGCTAGACTTACTGAAGAAACAACTCCTTCAGCTTCTGAACATGTCCCTGCTCAATCTCCTGCTCCCGTTCACTCCGACATTCAAGCAATCATCAACCGGCCCGCATACCAAGTCGGGCAAGGTCCTCCCACTCTTCAAAGTCGATTTCCTCAGTGGTGCCTGAGAGGGGTTCGATTTGATCTCGACTTGGTTCCTCTCGACAAACCGGCTATGCTGCGAAATCTTGATACTGTCAGGACCGATATTGAAAGAATGTCGAACTGGCAAAAACTTGTCGACGAACTTCAGAGGGTTAACCGAGCCAATCTTGAGGCCATGCTAACAATGGAGAACGATAAGGCTGAGTGGCAGAAGACTCTCGAATAGCATGACGCCGAAATGAGAAGTATTGCTTCCTACAATGAAAAGCTGGAAGCGGAAGTAGAAAAACTTAAGGAAGAATTAGCTACTTCATCTACTTTCCATTTTCAAAAGGAGAGCATGCTTCAGCAACAAGTACGAGATGCGCATGCCAGTCAAAGAGCAGTCGAAGATAAGCTTGCGCACAAGGAAAAGGTCATAGAAGAATATCGTGCTGAAACTGTACAACTGCGAGAACAGACCGGCTCTCAAAGCTTGGAGATAGAGTTGTTAAAAACTCGACTTGCTATGGCCGAAAAGGAGCGCGACGAGGCTGTTGCTGGTAAACTTGCGGCCGAAGAGGCTCATCAAGCAACCAAAGCTGACATTAGCTCCACATTATTCGATTTTTATCTGCACAGCATTTTGGGACGTGGCAGCCTTGCCTTTCTAGGCCCCAAGTATGAAATCACACTGGCTGAAGTTTGGGAGGCAGCACTTGATATGCTCGGTGGTAAAGGTGCTGGATATGCTGAGTCAGCCCTTGAAGAGCATTATCTTGATGATGAAGCCCGCGCCGCTCTTGCCAAGGGAAAAGAGCAGCTTGCCAGAGCGCGGGCCGGGATGGCGGAAGAGGAGCGTTCTGAAAAAGAAGTACCGCCTACTACCTCTGAACGTCCTCTAGTTTCTCCCGAGGTGGACATTACAGGCTCTAGTGCTCATTCGCCGCCTCCTACAAGAACCGGGGTAATTACCCCTACTGATGAAGAGGCTTTGGAGGACATTGGGGCTCAGAATTATGAGATTGAACTGACGAAGCCAACATCTTCAGGTAATTTCGACATTGGTCCGATTCAGGTGGATTGCCTGCTTATTCCTCAAAAATTTGATGAGCTTCTCGATTACTTCTTGAATCTCGATGAACCCATATCTCCCTTCTTTTGGGAAGATACTAACATTTTCAATTTCTCTTCTTCTGCAGTTGAAACAACAAGTGCTGTGCAGACTTCGCCTTCTCTGGTTATTCCTCCTCCATCTCTTCAGGTGACTCCTCCTTCCGCTTCACAACCCGGGTCACAAGAGGAGAAAATTGAGGCTCTTCATGGCTTGGATGACCCTATTGCTTCGCAGGAGCAAAAAGATGAGGGACTTGAAGGAGGCGAGATCTCTCCGGAGTGGACTCCTTCTGACGACATAATTTTGTCCGCTCTCGTTACTCCAGGGAGTGAGTCTTCTTCGAAGAGAAGAAAAAAGCATGGGACATCGAAGAGGAGGGGGAAGGAAATTATCACCACTGAAGAGGAACCGGAAATTGCACCAGTTGCACCTCCCTCCCCTTCTTCCCTTATGCCTTCAAACCGACCTGAAAGACCTGAAAAGCTAACCATTCGGCAGGGTAAAGGGTCTAAAGGCGGCAAGAAGAAATGAAGAGTTGGGCTTTTTGATTCCTTTTTTATGTAATGGTCGGATGTTGTGCAGGCACCGGCCCTTGCTTTTTATTTTGAAACCTGTATCTGCAATATCTGCAATTGAATAAAATGATTCTTTATTTGTACAGACTTTTGTTTGAATTTGAGAATGCATTTACTATTCATTTTTGCACAAGTTTATTTATATGATATTGCGGTGAGCTTGTGGTATGTTGTTTGAGCGTACTTTACCGACGTAGCTATACCACTTTGTATGTAACTATACCATGTTGCCCCTATACCATGAGCTTACTGCAATATCGTATACTTTGAGGGGACTTGCACTCTCGTTTTCTAAAGAATAATTACTTCATTCTCGAAGAGAATTTTCGTAGAGTGCAACTTCCTTCATATAAGTTTCTACGCTTTGTCCTTCGAAGAAATCACTTTTTCCTTTTGCGTATTTATACATTTTGCCAAGTGAATTCTTCTATGTGGTAAAGCGGACCTCTGAATGTACTTTAACTTTCTTCCCCCCTTCCTTTTTTTTTTTTAGAATAGGTAAATCGCTCTTCCTTTGAAAGTTAAAGTACGCTCTTGATGGGGATTTTTCTCCTTTTTTTTTTAATAAAAATTTGTGCCTCTGAGGAGAGATTTTTTCACGTTTCAACACTTGGAAGTTTTATTTCAATCTTGGTGAAACGTGTTCCTCCAAAGAGTTGTGCCTTTGAAGAAAGCCTTTTCACGTTTCAACACTTGGAAGTTTTATTTCAATCTCGGTGAAACGTGGGCTTCTGAAGAGGTCTTTCTTTTTAATTGTGTCCCCGGGAGGGGGTTGTACCTCTGAGGAGGGATTTCTCACGTTTCAACACTTGGAAGTTTTATTTCAATCTCGGTGAAACATGGGCTTCCAGGAAGGTCTTTATCTTGTTTTGCATTTCAACTTTGGTGAAGTGAAATTCCGAAGAGCGGTTGTTACACTTCAACTCCTGGCGAAATGTGCCTCCGAAGAGGGCTTTTATTTTGTTTGCATTTCAACTTTGGTGAAGTGAAATCCCGAAGAGCGGTCATAACACTTCAACTCCTGGTGAAATGGGCCTCCGAAGAGGGCTTTTATTTTGTTTGCATTTCAACTGTGGTGAAGTGAAATCCCGAAGAGCGGTCATAACACTTCAACTCCTGGTGAAATGGGCCTCCGAAGAGGGCTTTTATTTTGTTTGCATTTCAACTCTGGTGAAGTGAAATTCCGAAGAGCGGTCATAACACTTCAACTCCTGGTGAAATGTGCCTCGGAGAGGGTTTTCATCGCCTGGAAGTTACTCTCTCATGGTTGGAGGGTCATGACTCCTCCAATCTTTTTTGTTGAGTAGAGAACTTTCTTTTTTGTGGCGTATGACCCATTAGAGGTCTTTATCCTCCGAAGAGTTGTGCCTCTGAAGAGGACTTGTGCTGCCGATGATGGCCTTGTTTGTTCCTTTGTTCACTTGCTTATGTCTTTTCAATGATCCTCTGCCCCCCCCCCTTTTTTTTTTTTTTTACAAGTAACTTGTTTAATCCAAGGAAGTGTGCTTCATTGTCAGGCAATTTCGTGAGAACGAGCACTAGCTTCTTAATTGGATGTTTGTTTGTTCAAACGATCTCAATTTATTAGCAAAGACCCGTTTCTGTCGAAATCATAGGCTGTTCAATTGAAGTACTTCCTATCTAGGATTTGAATTCGGGGCTCTTGTGACTTGAAATTTGGCGAGAATCACTTGGTCTTTTTATGTGCAAGTTTCACTTCCATTGTCTGCAAAAATTCAAATCGACATTTCAGCAATACATTCTATGTACTTTTTTATATCGAAAATAAAGCAAACATGTAATAATAGTAAGGAACACAAGATTTATAGTGGTTCGGCCAGGAAATTGGGCCTACATCCACTTTATATTCTTTCATTATTTACTTACATCAGTTTTACAATTGCCTTCAATTACAGGAATCATACATTCATAATTCATTTTACAATATTTCAACAAAATTTTCAAGTAAAGTATGGACGCAAATGATTGTTGTTCCATGCCCTTGGAATTTGATCTCCTTCAACAGTGGTGAGTTTGAATGTGCCGTCAAGAAGCTTTTGACCTATGACATATGGTCCTTCCCAATTTGGCCCAAACACACCTGTCGCTGTCATAATTCTCTTCAGGACTAGGTCTCCAATCTCAAAGCTGCGTTGGCGAACTTTGGAATTGAAATGTCTGGCTATTCTTTGCTGATGAGCTGCAATTCTGAGATTAGCCTCATCTCTTTTTTCATCAAGGAGATCTAGCGCTTCAAGCTGTAGCTTTTCATTTTCTGCTTGATTGAAATGGATTCTTCTGTGTGAAGGGACTTCTATTTCTACCGGAATCATTGCCTCTGACCCTTATGCCAATGAAAACGGGGTGTGCCCAGTCGCAGTTTTGTGAGTGGTTCTGTATGCCCATAGTGCCAGTGGTAGCTTATCGACCCAACCACCTTTTGCTCTTTCAAGTTGCTTCTTGATGGTTAACTTAATAATTTTGTTCACAGCTTCCACTTGCCCGTTTGCCTGCGGATGAGCTACCGCTGAGAAGCTTTTCCGGATTTTGAATCGCTTGCAAAAATCTTGGAATTCTTCACTTTCAAACTGAGTTCCATTGTCTGTAATTATTTTTTGAGGCACACCGTATCTGCAAATGATGTTTTTAGTCACAAAACTTATCATCTTCTTTGAGGTGATAGTAGCCAGTGGTTCAGCTTCTGCCCACTTAGTAAAATAATCTACAGCAAAAATGGCATATTTAATTCCAGATTTGGCAGTTGGTAACGGTCCTACAAGGTCTATCCCCCATATTGCAAACGGCCATGGACTGACCATCTGTGTGAGTTCAGTGGAAGGAGCTCTAGGAATTTTGGCGAATCTTTGACATCTGTCACATTCTCGGGAATACTTTGCTGCATCTCGATTAATTTCTGGCCAAAAATATCCGTACCGGAGAATTTTCTTTGCTAATGTTTGGCCACCTGAATGATCACCACATTCTCCTCCGTGTACCTCTACAAGGATTGCTTTAGACTCTACCCTGGATACACATCGAAGTAATGGCATTGAGAATCCCCGTCTGTATAACTGGCCATCCTGGACTACGTATCGAGAGGCTATTCTCAGTAGCTTTTGTCGTTCTTTTGAGTTCCCTGGTAAGGATCCATTGAGCAGATATTCTATTATCGGAGTCATCCATGATTCTTGTTCTTGAGACATGCTCATGATCCAATCAATGTCCATCTCATCAATGCTAGGAGTCGACAGGACCTCTACTGGAGTTAGCCCCAGAAATTGAGATTCACCTGTGCTCGAATACTTTGCGAGAGAATCTGCTTTCATGTTTTTTTCTCGAGGAATGTGACTTATCATGTAATGGTCGAAATCACCCAGGAGTTCCCAAGCCTTTGACAAGTAGGCGGGCAGATTCCCCCCTTTTGCTTGGAATTCCTTTTTGATTTGGCATACAATAAGCTGAGAATCACTGAATATCTGTAACGCTCGGATGTTTAATTCTTTAGCAATCCTTAAGCCAGCGATAAGGGCTTCGTATTCTGCTTCATTGTTTGTTGAAGGAAATTCCAATCTTAGTGCATTGCATAATGATCGACCTTCAGGAGTCTCAAGTACAACTCAGGCTCCAGAACAGTAGTCGTTTCTCGCACCATCGACATATAACTTCCACTAGATCGGGGAATTGTCGACCGTGTCTTCCTCACTGTTACCCTTATCTGTAAATTCTGCAATGAAATCCGCTAAAGCTTGTCCATTGATTGCTTTCCGGGGATGATAAGTGATGTCATACTGACTGAGTTCAATATTCCACTTTAGAAGACGACCCGAAGTTTCAGGGCGAAACCGGACTTGCTTTAAAGGTTGATCAGTGAGGACTCTGATAGGATGAGCTTGAAAATATTGCCTCAACTTCCTAGACGCAATTAGTAAGCAATAGGCGAGTTTTTCCAACTTAGAGTAATTCATCTCTGCCCCAGTGAGTCTTTTGCTGATATAGTAAACTGGATGTTGAATCCTTTTGTCTTCCCGTATCAGCGCTGCACTTAAAGCATGAGATGATACTGCCAAGTATATAAGAAGATCCTCGCCATCGCCAGGCCTAGAAAGTATTGGAGGCGTCTCCATATGGCGAATCAATTCATCAAAGGCTTTTTGGCATTCGGGAGTCCAATCGAAGTTTTTCCTTCCTTTCTTTAGGGCGTCAAAGAATGGGATGCATTTATCTGTGGCTTTGGAAATGAACCGACTCAAGGCGGCAACTTTTCCATTGAGACTTCGCAATTCCTTCTTTGTTCTAGGTGCTTTGACTTCTTTCAATGCAGTAATTTGAGCTGGACTGGCCTCAATGCCCCTAGCGCTCACGATGAAACCTAAAAACTTGCCGGATTCCACTCCAAATGAACATTTTAAAGGATTAAGCTTCATTCCGTATTTTCGGAGGACAGCGAACATGTCTGCCAAGTGTTCTATGTGATCCAGTGCTTTCTTAGACTTTACTAACATGTCATCGACGTAAACTTCCATGGTTTTGCCCAGTTGCGGTTTGAACATAGCATTAACGAGTCTTTGGTATGTTGCCCCTGCATTCTTCAACCCGAAGGGCATAACTCTGTAGCAGTAAGGACCAGTGTCGGTGATAAAGCTCGTGTCCTCCTGATCTGGCTCATGCATCATGATCTGGTTATATCCGGAGTAAGCATCCATAAAAGATAACAATTCGTGTCCCGCTGTTCCGTCTACCAGTTGATCGATTCTGGGTAATGGGAAGTAGTCTTTGGGGCAGGCCTTGTTTAGATCTGAAAAATCGATGCATACTCTCCATTTTCCGTTGGCTTTCTTAACCAGCACTGGATTTGAAACCCAATTCGGATATGTAGATTCTTTGATAAAATTATTTTCCATGAGCCGATCAACTTCTTCTTTTAATGCCGCTGACCTTTCCGGACCTTGAGTTCTCCTTTTCTGCCTTACAGGTGTAAATTTTTGATCAATATTTAGAGCATGCACTGCAACTTCTGGGGATATTCCGCACATATCGGCATGAGTCCAAGCAAAAACATCCAGATTTGCCTTTAAAAAAGATATTAAGATATTCTGAATTGACGCATTAAGTTGTGAACCCACATTCAACACTTTGTTTGGGTCCTTTGGGTCTACAGGTATTGGTATTGTCGTTTCCACCGGTACCACTCTATTTTCCCCTGCACTGACTTTTCTAGGGTCCGTCTCTTTCCTTGCTCCGCTGTGCTCGCCAGTGCAGGGTCCGCCCTGTAATTGCTACAAGGCTGGTTCTTTGATGCGGACTAGGGCTGCCGCATTCTTTCCCATTTCTCTTTTTCTGGTTTCTCGTAGCTCTGTCAGATAGCACTCTCACCCAGCATTTTGATCACCTTTTATAACTCCTACTCCATTGCCTGTAGGGAATTTAATAGTGAGGCACCACGGGGCAAGAACAGCTTTGAACGCTGCCAGAGTTGGGCGACCAAGGAAAGCATTGTAAGTAGAAAATTCGTCGACAATCACAAAAGTTTGCTTGCGGACTACTTTTCTCTCTCCTTCTCCAAGTTCCACAAACAAATCAATGGTCCCTACCGGCTGCTTTGGCTCCCCAGTGAAACCAGCAATTTTCTGCGATGAGGCTTGCACATCAGCCATAGGGATCTTCATTTGGTCGAATGTTTTCTTAAAGAGAATATTGCAGGATGCGCCACAATCAATGAGAACTCTTCTGACAATAGCTGGTCCGATACCAGCCGAGATGACTAGAGGATCCAAAGTAGGAGCTTCAATACCTGCGGAATCCCTGGCTCTGAACACAATATCATCATCGAAAGTTCTTTGTTGCTTCAAAGGCGTAGCACCTTCCAAAACAAATACATCTTCCTCAGTCGGCACATAGTTTAAAGCTCTGGTATACCTTTCCATCTCACCCCAGCTTCTGCTTGCTGGGTGAGGTCCTCCTGTAATGACATTAATAATGGGCCTTCCAGATTCATGCCCTGCAGCCTTCTCAATCGTCCTAGGCTATTGAGTAGGAGCCTGTTGCCCCTGACTAGATGAAGCAGGATTGTTGTTATTCTTTTTCACAAATTGCTGCAGTTTGTTTTCCCTTAGCAACTCTTCAATCAGATTTTTCAACTGGCGGCATTCGTCGGTCTCGTGACCGGGTTGATTATGGAAGCGGCAGAACTTCCCACTCTGTATAGCTTTTTTTCCGGTCCTTAGAGGAGGAGGTTTAGGGAAGTCAACAGAATCTTTAATGGCAAGGTAGATACGCTCCGGCGTATCTGATAAAGGAGTATACTCTGATGGCTTGAAGGATCGGGGCTTCTTCAGATTACTCTGTTTCTTCCCATTGTTATTTTCCCTTTTTTGCCCTACAGATTCATTCTTGCGTGGAGCAACGGTGTTATCTTCAGCTTTTTCCAACACTGCCCTTATCGGTACGGGACGGCTTTCTAAGCGTATGAATTCATCTGCTTTTTTATAGATTTTTTCAAGGGAATTTGGTTCCTTCATGTTTAGCCATTTCCCAAATTCGCTCGACTTGTCAATACCCTTCATCAGATAAGTCAATATCATTCGCGGTTCTGCATTGTCCACCTCAGCTAACGCTATATTGAAGCGGTTTAAGAAAGATCTGATAGTCTCTCCTGGACTCTGCTCCAAACTTGATAGTGACATAATATCTTTGGCTTTTGAGGCATATAGTCTGAACTGCTCCTTGAACTTCCGGGTCAAGTCGGAAAACTGATCGATAGATCGGACGGGCAGCTTGGTGAACCAAAGCAGAGCAACACCTTCGAGATACACAGGGAAATATCGGCACTTTATTTCATCAGAGGCTCTGGCACCTGTCATGTGCCAATCATATTTGTATAGGAATTCATTCGGATCACTTGTCCCCTTATAAGCTGGAATGGTTGGAGGGACAAACTTCCTTGGGAATTCAGCCTTTAAGATTTTCTCAGTAAATGGAGTCTTACTTGGGGCGAAACCCCATTCTTTCTCGTCTTCGACCCTCTGCATACTCTCTTTCATAATTTGTCGGACCATTCCAGAAAGATACTCTTCATCATGTCGAGTTCTAGTTCCACCAACCTCTGGAAGTGTTTGTTCAAAGGGGCTAGCAGCCCTTTAGGAGCATTTCTTTCTTCAGCATCATGAAGGTTGCCAGCAAAATTCCTCTCATTACCTGCTGGTTGACGGTTTGCCCTAAGCAAATCGTTCAGCCTATTTAGAATTAGGGCATTCTGGGCATTTTGAGCCTCGAGTTGTGCATTTTGGGCATTGATCTGTTGGTTCAGCCCTAAAATTGCAGCATCCAGCTCTGCCTTTGTAACTCCGACGGCTGGAGTGGCTTGATTCGATATAGGGGAAGCGGAGGTTCCCTCTTGAATATTCCCAGATCTGACATATCTACTCTTCCTTCCAGGAGCCATAATCTCGGATAGACTTCTGGTTTTCAAGGAAATTCTCTCTACAAACCTCTGTGAAGCAATGATGATAACTCGCCTGAGTTCGAGTTCTCAGTGAAAGCACCAAAAATGTTAACACTGAAATTTGAACGCTAACACCCCGGTGTATGAGTTGTAGTTGTGAAAGCACCACCCGATAACTCGGGAATAGATTATAAGCAGATGATAGCGGAAAAGCAGTAAACAACAACAATTTTATAGTGGTTCGGCTTAATGGAATAGCCTACGTGCACTTTAAGTACTTTTATTGATGATCTCGTTACAAGCTGATACAATTCTTTCCAAGTACAATACACTTTGAATTACAAGTCACTTAGAACAAGTAGATTAAACTTCAATGGAGATTAGAGTCTTCAAATCCATGCTGGATGTGTGTGTTCTTTTCTCGAAGTTGTTTGTAGCGTTCTTCGTGTCTTGAGAGCTTTAAGTGTTTGATTGGTTTGGAATGCAGCGGAGTAACAGCGCTTGAAGAGAATGAGCCAAAAGTCCTTTTTTAGGTTGAGTTAGGATCATATTTATAGGCGTTTTTCAGAATAAGGTCGTAGGTCGTGACCGACCTAAGTAAGGTCGTAGGTCGTGACCGGCCCAAGTAAGGTTGTAGTTGACCTGAAGAGCATTGGCCCCTCCTTCCTCACGCATGCTGACTTGCACAAGTACTAGGTCGTGAGCGACCTATCCCCCTGTGGCATTGCATAGTCTTCTATATTCTGGTGTTTAGGTCGTTAGCGACCTAACCTAAGTCGCAAGTACTTTCCTGCAGCCATAGTTAATCTTAAGTCGCTGAGTCCCTTAGGTCGCGACCTTCCTTAGGTCGCGGAGCTCCTTAGGTCGGTGGATAGTTAAGTCGCGGAGTTCCATAGGTCGAGTCCATCTTCAGGTCGAACTCACTCTTAGGTCGCGACCTCCTTTAGGTTGTAGCTTTCTGTTAGGTCGCAACAGTCCTTAGGTTGCAACACTTTAGGTCGCAGCTACTCTTAGGTCGCTGGTTCCGCTAGGTCGCGGCCTTCCTTAGGTCTGAGCACGTAGTTAGGTCGTTTGAGTGCAATAGGTCGCGGAATGCTATAGGTCGGCGCTTCCCTTAGGTCGCAGATACTTTTAGGTCGCTTGATGAGTTAAGTTGCCATGCCATTCCTGTAGTTAGGTCGCTCCATGCCTTTAGGTTTTAGGTCGCTAATGAAGAGGAATTAACAACCTTTAAGTACAATTAATTTATTTCCATTATTCAGATCATCTCTAGTTATGTCACGTTCAATTAGATTTGCTACATTTTTCACTCAATTCCATATTCACCAAGTAAATAAATATCCCCGTATATTACATTATTCGGTCCATCCATTTCTCGTTTTAATCAATTAACATTTACCTTACAATCAATCCCCCTTTTATGTGGATCGATCTACATAAATAAAAATATTAATTTAATTATATGTCAACCAACAAGCGATTAATTTTTGATCTATATGGTTAAATTCCCATAGTATACAAAATTATATATATATAGTCAATAATAATGATATACGGAATACATTCATTGCATTGAATATATGTATATTTATACACACACGTTTATATAGTCAAACTTTATACAATTTAAGGTTGGGCATATTTACCAAATTTATATTTTATTACATCTAAACAACTAAATTTATATACATATATACATTCAATCCCTCCTCGCCTGATTTATTCCTTTAATAAAAATATGTTCTAGTATAAATGTTTATATTTTCCGTTTATACATACGACCGAGTTTAATTGTCTTTTGTTATTCATAAAATATTCTCTAGAATGAAAGTATGAAAAAAGGAGCAAAAGCACTGATGGAGCCAAAAGGCAATTTGGTGCCTATCTTAATATAAGATAACACTTTTAACAAAAAGTCGATAGTGCTGACAACACTCTTCGAAGAGGTTAGAAGGATGTTTCAACAGAGTTTTGGATAAGCAAAAAGCTTTCGACAGGGTTAAAAGCTACCTACCGAAGGCGACGAGTAGAGTACTTTTTACACATGCACAAAACCATTAGTAACGAATGGTTTCGTTTTTGTCTACATTCATCAGAAGAAAATTTGGCAAGAGTTACCCTTTCAAAATCATACGTAAGCCTTTCGAGTTGGTTAAGGCCCTCACCAATGATGAAAAGACCACACATCACTACAAGCAAAGCATAAGGTTTCCAAGGAGAAAAATTTTGACAAAAATGGAAGTTGGATCACATATCTACTTGCACGACACATTAGAATCCAAGTGAAAAGCACATATATGCACCTTTCGATGTTGTCGAAAGGAAATCAAGAAAATGCCTTTCGATGGATTTGAAAGGAATCAAGTAATACCTTCGACAAGTTAGAAACAAGTAGGGAAAGAACCTTCCGATGAAATCGAAAGGGATGAAGCAAAAGGATGGAGGCCCAGTCTTTAGAGGAAGTGGAAGGTTGGTGACATGAGCCTTTCGACTATAATTACCCTTCTTTTTGGACAGTTTAAATCGACAATAAACCACCCACGTCAACTCAAACCATTCAACAGAGAGGATTGTTAATGGGGTAAATAAATAAGAAAATAAGAGGAAAAGAAGAAGAAACAAACGCAGAATCTCGCAGCGGAAGGATACAGTATAATAATCAAATAAACAATTCATGAAGCTGTTTATATAATACATTGGATTATAATCTATTCAACATTTATCAGAGTTATATATATATACATCGGGGATAAATAAATAATGCAGCAAACAACATGATGCATGACTAATAATAGCGGTAATACCAAATCTTCGTCTTCATCCTCTAGAAAAATCTTCAATAAGCTGAGAAACACAGGGCTGATCCTAGCGTAATTGAAAGATAAAACACTCGAGTCAGGACTAAAATATTCTTATGTAAGTCAAATCGATATCGCATACAGCATGAGTGTAATGGCACCGAAGATGTTCGTGGGATTTCACATCTCCTACCAGTGTATAACGTGCGTGTAATAACACAAGAGATGTTACGGGATTTTCCATCTCTTAAGAATCCATCAAAATATTTAAATGTAGTATAATACGCTACATATATGATGTCTAGTCAATAAATTAAATATTAAAATAGCGTTAAGGCTTTACATAAATCCTGTTTAACGCATTTTTAGGCGTTTTCGTACAGTTTGCATAAACAACACCAGTTAAACGGTTGGTGGATAGGGATTCGCCGTGATACGAAAACACTAAACCGAAATCGTATGGGTCTCGTTTAGGATAAAAGTATGACAAGGCACGCGAGGCAATGCCGAAGGTAGGATACTACCAGTTTACCTTTCCCGGCTGTTGGTAACGCAACATAGCCATGATTGTCCACCGCTTCCAACACTTCCATAATCCGGAGTGTACGCACTAATCAATCATAATGTAAATGATGGTAATGCGAAGAAGTGCGCCACCTTGGGGTAGCTAACCCACTTGGTCGGTACGGCTCCTGTTTTAGTCATTTCAAATTGGCACAAGTGCCAAGCTAATCCATCACCGTTCACTTTCTTCGAATCCAGTAAACGATGCCAAATCCAACCACTTCATTTTAGATTATCACTTCACGTACATAGTTATTAAAGTGGTTCCTGTATCGAAGGTGAGTATGCCCATATCCGGCTCCGGTCTCTTTAACAACCAAACGTCGTTTTACACATCGGTTGGTTCTTTTACATATTAAAAACAGTTCATACATGATATCAAAATATCATATTTGCTTAAAAATCAAATCCATTTCAAAATCATTATATTTACTCAAAATATACCATTTCGATTCAAACTCATTTCCGACTTAATATCTCGATTTCGATACGCTGAAGGGGTTTTCCCGATTGCTATTCCACTAGAGAATCCTCCAGAAAGAACTCCTACCCTTTTGAAACACCGGGCGCTTAATCGTTTATGCGTTCAATTTGGCATTGCCGAGGCAGAAGTCTTACTCCCTGGACCAAATGACCCTGCTGATAGACCACCTTACGGTTTTGTTGCCATTAATCGATAAATGTGCTTGAGTGGAGCAATTCCTCCGTTTAATGAATTTCTCCGGCAAATCCTTCTTCGACTGACGATCTCTCCTTTCCAGCTGCACCCCAATGGCTATGCTATTTTGATGGGATTGTGTGTTCTGTTCAGGAGGACTCTTGATCGTCTTCCGAGTTTTGAGGAAATCTGTTACTTGTGCACTTTTGCGAAGAACAAGGACCATCCTTCAATTGTACTTGTAAGAGGTGCGAGGAACCGCAAACTTATTTTGGATTTGCCGGAGAGTGCACATGGTTTCCTGAATCAATACTTCTACATTCATTGCCCCGCAGAATTTTACGCAGACTGGAGAGTAGGAAGTGAGATCTTTTTTCTCTTCTTTCTTTAATTTTATTCTAAGTTTTACTTGGTTCGTATTGCTAGATGCTGATTCCATTCCTTATTTTTACAGCACTTCCTCCTCCTTCTAGAGATTCCAGCCATAAGTCAGTTTTTGAAAGGCTAAGCACTGTGGCTGCTGAAGAAAGAAACGCAAAATTTCTATTGACAGAAGAACTTCTTCATCAGTTTGAGCTTCTACATCCTTCTCGTTCCACTCAAGTACATGAAGTTCCAACGGAGGTTCCTGATTCTCCGACGAACACTCCTGATGCCCCAGTTTCCACTAAAGAGCACTTGCAGGGAGGAACCTCTATAGAAACTTCACTAGTTAAGTGTTCAATTCTGAAAGATGTTGCGGGGCCATCTGACAAGTCTGTACTTGCCCCAGTTACTGAAGAGGAAGAACCCCCTCGATCTACTAGTGAAGGAGTTAAGAAAGCAAGCTCCAAAAAACAAGATGGCGATGATGTTTTTGAGGGGTTGAGCGATTTAATTGTGACATCTCAAGAACTTTTCAAAGATGATGTTTCTAAAACTGTCTCTTCTGTAATCGAGGCGGCATCTTCTTTACAACAAATGTCAACTCCTCCTACTCAAGTTATCACTACCTCTATTCAACAGAGTGGTTTGTAACTCGATGCGCGTAGTTTACACGTTACACGACACTTTGGATTTCTCATCACTTCTACGCACTTATCTTCTTGTACTTTAAAGATTTATAAAGCTTATTATTTTTATTCCAGATTCTCCTATGGGGCGCAGCGGCTCGTACTATGATGATTTCCAGCGCTACGGGAGGCGTAGCCAGTATGATTACAGGCGTTACCTCCCTTCTTACAGAGAATCGGATGAAGAGAGGGCCATCAGGAAAGCCGACGAGAGACGAGCATATGAAGAACGTCGCCGAAGGGAACAAGAAAGACATGATCTTCCTCACAGAGATGATGATACCCAAAAGAGAAAAGCTCATGATGAGAGAGGAAAGAGTCACATAGACGATTCTTCTAGCAAGCGGGCTAGACTTACTGAAGAAACAACTCCTTCAGCTTCTGAACATGTCCCTGCTCAATCTCCTGCTCCCGTTCGCTCCGACATTCAAGCAATCATCAACCGGCCCGCATACCAAGTCGGGCAAGGTCCTCCCACTCTTCAAAGTCGATTTCCTCAGTGGTGCCTGAGAGGGGTTCGATTTGATCTCGACTTGGTTCCTCTCGACAAACCGGCTATGCTGCGAAATCTTGATACTGTCAGGACCGATATTGAAAGAATGTCGAACTGGCAAAAACTTGTCGACGAACTTCAGAGGGTTAACCGAGCCAATCTTGAGGCCATGCTAACAATGGAGAACGATAAGGCTGAGTGGCAGAAGACTCTCGAATAGCATGACGCCGAAATGAGAAGTATTGCTTCCTACAATGAAAAGCTGGAAGCGGAAGTAGAAAAACTTAAGGAAGAATTAGCTACTTCATCTACTTTCCATTTTCAAAAGGAGAGCATGCTTCAGCAACAAGTACGAGATGCGCATGCCAGTCAAAGAGCAGTCGAAGATAAGCTTGCGCACAAGGAAAAGGTCATAGAAGAATATCGTGCTGAAACTGTACAACTGCGAGAACGGACCGGCTTTCAAAGCTTGGAGATAGAGTTGTTAAAAACTCGACTTGCTATGGCCGAAAAGGAGCGCGACGAGGCTGTTGCTGGTAAACTTGCGGCCGAAGAGGCTCATCAAGCAACCAAAGCTGACATTAGCTCCACATTATTCGATTTTTATCTGCACAGCATTTTGGGACGTGGCAGCCTTGCCTTTCTAGGCCCCAAGTATGAAATCACACTGGCTGAAGTTTGGGAGGCAGCACTTGATATGCTCGGTGGTAAAGGTGCTGGATATGCTGAGTCAGCCCTTGAAGAGCATTATCTTGATGATGAAGCCCGCGCCGCTCTTGCCAAGGGAAAAGAGCAGCTTGCCAGAGCGTGGGCCGGGATGGCGGAAGAGGAGCGTTCTGAAAAAGAAGTACCGCCTACTACCTCTGAACGTCCTCTAGTTTCTCCCGAGGTGGACATTACAGGCTCTAGTGCTCATTCGCCGCCTCCTACAAGAACCGGGGTAATTACCCCTACTGATGAGGAGGCTTTGGAGGACATTGGGGCTCAGAATTATGAGATTGAACTGACGAAGCCAACATCTTCAGGTAATTTCGACATTGGTCCGATTCAGGTGGATTGCCTGCTTATTCCTCAAAAATTTGATGAGCTTCTCGATTACTTCTTGAATCTCGATGAACCCATATCTCCCTTCTTTTGGGAAGATACTAACATTTTCAATTTCTCTTCTTCTGCAGTTGAAACAACAAGTGCTGTGCAGACTTCGCCTTCTCTGGTTATTCCTCCTCCATCTCTTCAGGTGACTCCTCCTTCCGCTTCACAACCCGGGTCACAAGAGGAGAAAATTGAGGCTCTTCAAGGCTTGGATGACCCTATTGCTTCGCAGGAGCAAAAAGATGAGGGACTTGAAGGAGGCGAGATCTCTCCGGAGTGGACTCCTTCTGACGACATAATTTTGTCCGCTCTCGTTACTCCAGGGAGTGAGTCTTCTTCGAAGAGAAGAAAAAGGCATGGGACATCGAAGAGGAGGGGGAAGGAAATTATCACCACTGAAGAGGAACCGGAAATTGCACCAGTTGCACCTCCCTCCCCTTCTTCCCTTATGCCTTCAAACCGACCTGAAAGACCTGAAAAGCTAACCATTCGGCAGGGTAAAGGGTCTAAAGGCGGCAAGAAGAAATGAAGAGTTGGGCTTTTTGATTCCTTTTTTATGTAATGGTCGGATGTTGTGCAAGCACCGGCCCCTGCTTTTTATTTTGAAACCTGTATCTGCAATATCTGCAATTGAATAAAATGATTCTTTATTTGTACAGACTTTTGTTTGAATTTGAGAATGCATTTACTATTCATTTTTGCACAAGTTTATTTATATGATATTGCGGTGAGCTTGTGGTATGTTGTTTGAGCGTACTTTACCGACATAGCTATACCACTTTGTATGTAACTATACCATGTTGCCCCTATACCATGAGCTTACTGCAATATCGTATACTTTGAGGGGACTTGCACTCTCGTTTTCTAAAGAATAATTACTTCATTCTCGAAGAGAATTTTCGTAGAGTGCAACTTCCTTCATATAAGTTTCTACGCTTTGTCCTTCGAAGAAATAACTTTTTCCTTTTGCGTATGTATACATTTTGCCAAGTGAATTCTTCTATGTGGTAAAGCGGACCTCTGAATGTACTTTAACTTTCTTCCCCCCTTCTTTTTTTTTTTAGAATAGGTAAATCGCTCTTCCTTTGAAAATTAAAGTACGCTCTTGATGTGGATTTTTCTCTTTTTTTTTTAATAAAAATTTGTGCCTCTGAGGAGAGATTTTTTCACGTTTCAACACTTGGAAGTTTTATTTCAATCTTGGTGAAACGTGTTCCTCCAAAGAGTTGTGCCTTTGAAGAAAGCCTTTTCATGTTTCAACACTTGGAAGTTTTATTTCAATCTCGGTGAAACGTGGGCTTCTGAAGAGGTCTTTCTTTTTAATTGTGTCCCCGGGAGGGGGTTGTACCTCTGAGGAGGGATTTCTCACGTTTCAACACTTGGAAGTTTTATTTCAATCTCGGTGAAACATGGGCTTCCAGGAAGGTCTTTATCTTGTTTTGCATTTCAACTTTGGTGAAGTGAAATTCCGAAGAGCGGTTGTTACACTTCAACTCCTGGCGAAATGTGCCTCCGAAGAGGGCTTTTATTTTGTTTGCATTTCAACTTTGGTGAAGTGAAATCCCGAAGAGCGGTCATAACACTTCAACTCCTGGTGAAATGGGCCTCCGAAGAGGGCTTTTATTTTGTTTGCATTTCAACTGTGGTGAAGTGAAATCCCGAAGAGCGGTCATAACACTTCAACTCCTGGTGAAATGGGCCTCCGAAGAGGGCTTTTATTTTGTTTGCATTTCAACTCTGGTGAAGTGAAATTCCGAAGAGCGGTCATAACACTTCAACTCCTGGTGAAATGTGCCTCGAAGAGGGTTTTCATCGCCTGGAAGTTACTCTCTCATGGTTGGAGGGTCATGACTCCTCCAATCTTTTTTGTTGAGTAGAGAACTTTCTTTTTTGTGGCGTATGACCCATTAGAGGTCTTTATCCTCCGAAGAGTTGTGCCTCTGAAGAGGACTTGTGCTGCCGATGATGGCCTTGTTTGTTCCTTTGTTCACTTGCTTATGTCTTTTCAATGATCCTCTGCCCCCCCCCCCTTTTTTTTTTTTACAAGTAACTTGTTTAATCCAAGGAAGTGTGCTTCATTGTCAGGCAATTTCGTGAGAACGAGCACTAGCTTCTTAATTGGATGTTTGTTTGTTCAAACGATCTCAATTTATTAGCAAAGACCCGTTTCTGTCGAAATCATAGGCTGTTCAATTGAAGTACTTCCTATCTAGGATTTGAATTCGGGGCTCTTGTGACTTGAAATTTGGCGAGAATCACTTGGTCTTTTTATGTGCAAGTTTCACTGCCATTGTCTGCAAAAATTCAAATCGACATTTCAGCAATACATTCTATGTACTTTTTTAAATCGAAAATAAAGCAAACATGTAATAATAGTAAGGAACACAAGATTTATAGTGGTTCGGCCAGGAAATTGGGCCTACATCCACTTTATATTCTTTCATTATTTACTTGCATCAGTTTTACAATTGCCTTCAAGTACAGGAATCATACATTCATAATTCATTTTACAATATTTCAACAAAATTTTCAAGTAAAGTATGGACGCAAATGATTGCTGTTCCATGACCTTGGAATTTGATCTCCTTCAACAGTGGTGAGTTTGAATGTGCCGTCAAGAAGCTTTTGACCTATGACATATGGTCCTTCCCAATTTGGCCCAAACACACCTGTCGCTGTCATAATTCTCTTCAGGACTAGGTCTCCAATCTCAAAGTTGCGTTGGCGAACTTTGGAATTGAAATGTCTGGCTATTCTTTGCTGATGAGCTGCAATTCTGAGATTAGCCTCATCTCTTTTTTCATCAAGGAGATCTAGCGCTTCAAGCTGTAGCTTTTCATTTTCTGCTTGATTGAAATGGATTCTTCTGTGTGAAGGGACTTCTATTTCTACCGGAATCATTGCCTCTGACCCTTATGCCAATGAAAACGGGGTGTGCCCAGTCGCAGTTTTGTGAGTGGTTCCGTATGCCCATAGTGCCAGTGGTAGCTTATCGACCCAACCACCTTTTGCTCTTTCAAGTTGCTTCTTGATGGTTAACTTAATAATTTTGTTCACAGCTTCCACTTGCCCGTTTGCCTGCGGATGAGCTACCGCTGAGAAGCTTTTCCGGATTTTGAATCGCTTGCAAAAATCTTGGAATTCTTCACTTTCAAACTGAGTTCCATTGTCTGTAATTATTTTTTGAGGCACACCGTATCTGCAAATGATGTTTTTAGTCACAAAACTTATCATCTTCTTTGAGGTGATAGTAGCCAGTGGTTCAGCTTCTGCCCACTTAGTAAAATAATCTACAGCAACAATGGCATATTTAATTCCAGATTTGGCAGTTGGTAACGGTCCTACAAGGTCTATCCCCCATATTGCAAACGGCCATGGACTGACCATCTGTGTGAGTTCAGTGGAAGGAGCTCTAGGAATTTTGGCGAATCTTTGACATCTGTCACATTCTCGGGAATACTTTGCTGCATCTCGATTAATTTCTGGCCAAAAATATCCGTACCGGAGAATTTTCTTTGCTAATGTTTGGCCACCTGAATGATCACCACATTCTCCTCCGTGTACCTCTACTAGGATTGCTTTAGACTCTTTCCTGGATACACATCGAAGTAATGGCATTGAGAATCCCCGTCTGTATAACTGGCCATCCTGGACTACGTATCGAGAGGCTTTTCTCAGTAGCTTTTGTCGTTCTTTTGAGTTCCCTGGTAAGGATCCATTGAGCAGATATTCTATTATCGGAGTCATCCATGATTCTTGTTCTTGAGACATGCTTATGATCCAATCAATGTCCATCTCATCAATGCTAGGAGTCGACAGGACCTCTACTGGAGTTAGCCCCAGAAATTGAGATTCACCTATGCTCGAATACTTTGCGAGAGAATCTGCTTTCATGTTTTTTTCTCGAGGAATGTGACTTATCATGTAATGGTCGAAATCACCCAGGAGTTCCCAAGCCTTTGACAAGTAGGCGGGCAGATTCCCCCCTTTTGCTTGGAATTCCTTTTTGATTTGGCATACAATAAGCTGAGAATCACTGAATATCTGTAACGCTCGGATGTTTAATTCTTTAGCAATCCTTAAGCCAGCGATAAGGGCTTCGTATTCTGCTTCATTGTTTGTTGAAGGAAATTCCAATCTTAGTGCATTGCATAATGATCGACCTTCAGGAGTCTCAAGTACAACTCAGGCTCCAGAACAGTAGTCGTTTCTCGCACCATCGACATATAACTTCCACTAGATCGGGGAATTGTCGACCGTGTCTTCCTCACTGTTACCCTTATCTGTAAATTCTGCAATGAAATCCGCTAAAGCTTGTCCATTGATTGCTTTCCAGGGATGATAAGTGATGTCATACTGACTGAGTTCAATATTCCACTTTAGAAGACGACCCGAAGTTTCAGGGCGAAACAGGACTTGCTTTAAAGGTTGATCAGTGAGGACTCTGAAAGGATGTGCTTGAAAATATTGCCTCAACTTCCTAGACGCAATTAGTAAGCAATAGGAGAGTTTTTCCAACTTAGAGTAATTCATCTCTGCCCCAGTGAGTCTTTTGCTGATATAGTAAACTGGATGTTGAATCCTTTTGTCTTCCCGTATCAGCGCTGCACTTAAAGCATGAGATGATACTGCCAAGTATATAAGAAGATCCTCGCCATCGCCAGGCCTAGAAAGTATTGGAGGCGTCTCCATATGGCGAATCAATTCATCAAAGGCTTTTTGGCATTCGGGAGTCCAATCGAAGTTTTTCCTTCCTTTCTTTAGGGCGTCAAAGAATGGGATGCATTTATCTGTGGCTTTGGAAATGAACCGACTCAAGGCGGCAACTTTTCCATTGAGACTTCGCAATTCCTTCTTTGTTCTAGGAGCTTTGACTTCTTTCAATGCAGTAATTTGAGTTGGACTGGCCTCAATGCCCCTAGCGCTCACGATGAAACCTAAAAACTTGCCGGATTCCACTCCAAATGAACATTTTAAAGGATTGAGCTTCATTCCGTATTTTCGGAGGACAGCGAACATGTCTGCCAAGTGTTCTATGTGATCCAGTGCTTTCTTAGACTTTACTAACATGTCATCGACGTAAACTTCCATGGTTTTGCCCAGTTGCGGTTTGAACATAGCATTAACGAGTCTTTGGTATGTTGCCCCTACATTCTTCAACCCGAAGGGCATAACTCTGTAGCAGTAAGGACCAGTGTCGGTGATAAAGCTCGTGTCCTCCTGATCTGGCTCATGCATCATGATCTGGTTATATCCGGAGTAAGCATCCATAAAAGATAACAATTCGTGTCCCGCTGTTCCGTCTACCAGTTGATCGATTCTGGGTAATGGGAAGCAGTCTTTGGGGCAGGCCTTGTTTAGATCTGAAAAATCGATGCATACTCTCCATTTTCCGTTGGCTTTCTTAACCAGCACTGGATTTGAAACCCAATTCGGATATGTAGATTCTTTGATAAAATTATTTTCCATGAGCCGATCAACTTCTTCTTTTAATGCCGCTGACCTTTCCGGACCTTGAGTTCTCCTTTTCTGCCTTACAGGTGTAAATTTTTGATCAATATTTAGAGCATGCACTGCAACTTCTGGGGATATTCCGCTCATATCGGCATGAGTCCAAGCAAAAACATCCAGATTTGCCTTTAAAAAAGATATTAAGATATTCTGAATTGACGCATTAAGTTGTGAACCCACATTCAACACTTTGTTTGGGTCCTTTGGGTCTACAGGTATTGGTATTGTCGTTTCCACCGGTACCACTCTATTTTCCCCTGCACTGACTTTTCTAGGGTCCATCTCTTTCCTTGCTCCGCTGTGCTCGCCAGTGCAGGGTCCGCCCTGTAATTGCTACAAGGCTGGTTCTTTGATGCGGACTAGGGCTGCCGCATTCTTTCCCATTTCTCTTTTTCTGGTTTCTCGTAGCTCTGTCAGATAGCACTCTCGCCCAGCATTTTGATCACCTTTTATAACTCCTACTCCATTGCCTGTAGGGAACTTAATAGTGAGGCACCACGGGGCAAGAACAGCTTCGAACGCTGCCAGAGTTGGGCGACCAAGGAAAGCATTGTAAGTAGAAAATTCGTCGACAATCACAAAAGTTTGCTTGCGGACTACTTTTCTCTCTCCTTCTCCAAGTTCCACAAACAAATCAATGGTCCCTACCGGCTGCTTTGGCTCCCCAGTGAAACCAGCAATTTTCTGCGATGAGGCTTGCACATCAGCCATAGGGATCTTCATTTGGTCGAATGTTTTCTTAAAGAGAATATTGCAGGATGCGCCACAATCAATGAGAACTCTTCTGACAATAGCTGGTCCGATACCAGCCGAGATGACTAGAGGATCCAAAGTAGGAGCTTCAATACCTGCAGAATCCCTGGCTCTGAACACAATATCATCATCGAAAGTTCTTTGTTGCTTCAAAGGCGTAGCACCTTCCAAAACAAATACATCTTCCTCAGTCGGCACATACTTTAAAGCTCTGGTATACCTTTCCATCTCACCCCAGCTTCTGCTTTATGGGTGAGGTCCTCCTGTAATGACATTAATAATGGGCCTTCCAGATTCATGCCCTGCAGCCTTCTCAATCGTCCTAGGCTATTGAGTAGGAGCCTGTTGCCCCTGACTAGATGAAGCAGGATTGTTGTTATTCTTTTTCACAAATTGCTGCAGTTTGTTTTCCCTTAGCAACTCTTCAATCAGATTTTTCAACTAGCGGCATTCGTCGGTCTCGTGACCGGGTTGATTATGGAAGCGGCAGAACTTCCCACTCTGTATAGCTTTTTTCCCGGTCCTTAGAGGAGGAGGTTTAGGGAAGTCAACAGAATCTTTAATGGCAAGGTAGATACGCTCCGGCGTATCTGATAAAGGAGTATACTCTGATGGCTTGAAGGATCGGGGCTTCTTCAGATTACTCTGTTTCTTCCCATTGTTATTTTCCCTTTTTTGCCCTACAGATTCATTCTTGCGTGGAGCAACAGTGTTATCTTCAGCTTTTTCCAACACTGCCCTTATCGGTACGGGACGGCTTTCTAAGCGTATGAATTCATCTGCTTTTTTATAGAATTTTTCAAGAGAATTTGGTTCCTTCATGTTTAGCCATTTCCCAAATTCGCTCGACTTGTCAATACCCTTCATCAGATAAGTCAATATCATTCGCGGTTCTGCATTGTCCACCTCAGCTAACGCTATATTGAAGCGGTTTAAGAAAGATCTGATAGTCTCTCCTGGACTCTGCTCCAAACTTGATAGTGACATAATATCTTTGGCTTTTGAGGCATATAGTCTGAACTGCTCCTTGAACTTCCGGGTCAAGTCGGAAAACTGATCGATAGATCGGACGGGCAGCTTGGTGAACCAAAGCAGAGCAACACCTTCGAGATACACAGGGAAATATCGGCACTTTATTTCATCAGAGGCTCTGGCACCTGTCATGTGCCAATCATATTTGTATAGGAATTCATTCGGATCACTTGTCCCCTTATAAGCTGGAATGGTTGGAGGGACAAACTTCCTTGGGAATTCAGCCTTTAAGATTTTCTCAGTAAATGGAGTCTTACTTGGGGCGAAACCCCATTCTTTCTCGTCTTCGACCCTCTGCATACTCTCTTTCATAATTTGTCGGACCATTCCAGAAAGATACTCTTCATCATGTCGAGTTCTAGATCCACCAACCTCTGGAAGTGTTTGTTCAAAGGGGCTAGCAGCCCTTTAGGAGCATTTCTTTCTTCAGCATCATGAAGGTTGCCAGCAAAATTCCTCTCATTACCTGCTGGTTGACGGTTTGCCCCAAGCAAATCGTTCAGCCTATTTAGAATTAGGGCATTCTGGGCATTTTGAGCCTCGAGTTGTGCATTTTGGGCATTGATCTGTTGGTTCAGCCCTAAAATTGCAGCATCCAGCTCTGCCTTTGTAACTCCGACGGCTGGAGTGGCTTGATTCGATATAGGGGAAGCGGAGGTTCCCTCTTGAATGTTCCCAGATCTGACATATCTACTCTTCCTTCCAGGAGCCATAATCTCGGATAGACTTCTGGTTTTCAAGGAAATTCTCTCTACAAACCTCTGTGAAGCAATGATGATAACTCGCCTGAGTTCGAGTTCTCGGTGAAAGCACCAAAAATGTTAACGCTGAAATTTGAACGCTAACACCCCGGTGTATGAGTTGTAGTTGTGAAAGCACCACCCGATAACTCGGGAACAGATTATAAGCAGATGATAGCGGAAAAGCAGTAAACAACAACAATTTTATAGTGGTTCGGCTTAATGGAATAGCCTACGTCCACTTTAAGTACTTTTATTGATGATCTCGTTACAAGCTGATACAATTCTTTCCAAGTACAATACACTTTGAATTACAAGTCACTTAGAACAAGTAGATTAAACTTCAATGGAGATTAGAGTCTTCAAATCCATGCTGGATGTGTGTGTTCTTTTCTCGAAGTTGTTTGTAGCGTTCTTCGTGTCTTGAGAGCTTTAAGTGTTTGATTGGTTTGGAATGCAGCGGAGTAACAGCGCTTGAAGAGAATGAGCCAAAAGTCCTTTTTTAGGTTGAGTTAGGATCATATTTATAGGCGTTTTTCAGAATAAGGTCGTAGGTCGTGACCGACCTAAGTAAGGTCGTAGGTCGTGACCGACCCAAGTAAGGTTGTAGTTGACCTGAAGAGCATTGGCCCCTCCTTCCTCACGCATGCTGATTTGCACAAGTACTAGGTCGTGAGCGACCTATCCCCCTGTGGCATTGCATAGTCTTCTATATTCTGGTGTTTAGGTCGTTAGCGACCTAACCTAAGTCGCGAGTACTTTCCTGCAGCCATAGTTAATCTTAAGTCGCTGAGTCCCTTAGGTCGCGACCTTCCTTAGGTCGCGGAGCTCCTTAGGTCGGTGGATAGTTAAGTCGCGGAGTTCCATAGGTCGAGTCCATCTTCAGGTCGCACTCACTCTTAGGTCGCGACCTCCTTTATGTTGTAGCTTTCTGTTAGGTCGCAACAGTCCTTAGGTTGCAACACTTTAGGTCGCAGCTACTCTTAGGTCGCTGGTTCCGCTAGGTCGCGGCCTTCCTTAGGTCTGAGCACATAGTTAGGTCGTTTGAGTGCAATAGGTCGCGGAATGCTATAGGTCGGCGCTTCCCTTAGGTCGCAGATACTTTTAGGTCGCTTGATGAGTTAAGTTGCCATGCCATTCCTGTAGTTAGGTCGCTCCATGCCTTTAGGTTTTAGGTCGCTAATGAAGAGGAATTAACAACCTTTAAGTACAATTAATTTATTTCCATTATTCAGATCATCTCTAGTTATGTCACGTTCAATTAGATTTGCTACATTTTTCACTCAATTCCATATTCACCAAGTAAATAAATATCCCCGTATATTACATTATTCGGTCCATCCATTTCTCGTTTTAATCAATTAACATTTACCTTACAATCAATCCCCCTTTTATGAGGATCGATCTACATAAATAAAAATATTAATTTAATTATATGTCAACCAACAAGCGATTAATTTTTGATCTATATGGTTAAATTCCCATAGTATACAAAATTATATATATATATAGTCAATAATAATGATATACGGAATACATTCATTGCATTGAATATATGTATATTTATACACACACGTTTATATAGTCAAACTTTATACAATTTAAGGTTGGGCATATTTACCAAATTTATATTTTATTACATCTAAACAACTAAATTTATATACATATATACATTCAATCCCTCCTCGCCTGATTTATTCCTTTAATAAAAATATGTTCTAGTATAAATGTTTATATTTTCCGTTTATACATACGACCGAGTTTAATTGTCTTTTGTTATTCATAAAATATTCTCTAGAATGAAAGTATGAAAAAAGGAGCAAAAGCACTGATGGAGCCAAAAGGCAATTTGGTGCCTATCTTAATATAAGATAACACTTTTAACAAAAAGTCGATAGTGCTGACAACACTCTTCGAAGAGGTTAGAAGGATGTTTCAACAGAGTTTTGGATAAGCAAAGAGCTTTCGACAGGGTTAAAAGCTACCTACCGAAGGCGACGAGTAGAGTACTTTTTACACATGCACAAAACCATTAGTAACGGATGGTTTCGTTTTTGTCTACATTCATCAGAAGAAAATTTGGCAAGAGTTACCCTTTCAAAATCATACGTAAGCCTTTCGAGTTGGTTAAGGCCCTCACCAATGATGAAAAGACCACACATCACTACAAGCAAAGCATAAGGTTTCCAAGGAGAAAAGTTTTGACAAAAATGGAAGTTGGATCACATATCTACTTGCACGACACATTAGAATCCAAGTGAAAAGCACATATATGCACCTTTCGATGTTGTCGAAAGGAAATCAAGAAAATGCCTTTCGATGAATTTGAAAGGAATCAAGTAATACCTTCGACAAGTTAGAAACAAGTAGGGAAAGAACCTTCCGACGAAATCGAAAGGGATGAAGCAAAAGGATGGAGGCCCAGTCTTTAGAGGAAGTGGAAGGTTGGTGACATGAGCCTTTCGACTATAATGACCCTTCTTTTTGGACAGTTTAAATCGACAATAAACCACCCACGTCAACTCAAACCATTTAACAGAGAGGATTGTTAATGGGGTAAATAAATAAGAAAATAAGAGGAAAAGAAGAAGAAACAAACGCAGAATCTCGCAGCGGAAGGATACAGTATAATAATCAAATAAACAATTCATGAAGCTGTTTATATAATACATTGGATTATAATCTATTCAACATTTATCAGAGTTATATATATATATATACATCGGGGATAAATAAATAATGCAGCAAACAACATGATGCATGACTAATAATAGCGGTAATACCAAATCTTCGTCTTCATCCTCTAGAAAAATCTTCAATAAGCTGAGAAACACAGGGCTGATCCTAGCGTAATTGAAAGATAAAACACTCGAGTCGGGACTAAAATATTCTTATGTAAGTCAAATCGATATCGCATACAGCATGAGTGTAATGGCACCGAAGATGTTCGTGGGATTTCACATCTCCTACCAGTGTATAACGTGCGTGTAATAACACAAGAGATGTTACGGGATTTTCCATCTCTTAAGAATCCATCAAAATATTTAAATGTAGTATAATACGCTACATATATGATGTCTAGTCAATAAATTAAATATTAAAATAGCGTCAAGGCTTTACATAAATCCTGTTTAATGCATTTTTAGGCGTTTTCGTACAGTTTGCATAAACAACACCAGTTAAACGGTTGGTGGATAGGGATTCGCCGTGATACGAAAACACTAAACCGAAATCGTATGGGTCTCGTTTAGGATAAAAGTATGACAAGGCACGCGAGGCAATGCCGAAGGTAGGATACTACCAGTTTACCTTTCCCGGCTGTTGGTAACGCAACATAGCCATGATTGTCCACCGCTTCCAACACTTCCATAATCCGGAGTGTACGCACTAATCAATCATAATGTAAATGATGGTAATGCGAAGAAGTGCGCCACCTTGGGGTAGCTAACCCACTTGGTCGGTACGGCTCCTGTTTTAGTCATTTCAAATTGGCACAAGTGCCAAGCTAATCCATCACCGTTCACTTTCTTCGAATCCAGTAAACGATGCCAAATCCAACCACTTCATTTTAGATTATCACTTCACGTACATAGTTATTAAAGTGGTTCCTGTATCGAAGGTGAGTATGCCCATATCCGGCTCCGGTCTCTTTAACAACCAAACGTCGTTTTACACATCGGTTGGTTCTTTTACATATTAAAAACAGTTCATACATGATATCAAAATATCATATTTGCTTAAAAATCAAATCCATTTCAAAATCATTATATTTACTCAAAATATACCATTTCGATTCAAACTCATTTCCGACTTAATATCTCGATTTCGATTCCAAATGGTTTCGAATTCCAATTTGGGTCATAACTTCATTTAACCCAATTCGTATATAAATCCATGATTAAAAATAACCTTCCACTCTTGACTATTTTGAATTTTTGAAAAATAGTTTAAAGGGTTTTAAATAGTATAAATAATTAAAATAGTTAAAACAGTGTAAAAGGTTAAAATAGTGTAAATGATTAAAATAGTTTAATATAAAATAGTTAAAGTGTTAATATGGTTTATATAGCAAAAAAATTTGAAAAACCAAAATAATTTGTATGTTTAACAAGGTAGCCTTTAGATAGTTTTTATGTTAAATAATTTATTTGAAGTAGTTTCAAAGTCAAACCGATACAATCCTACCTTCCCAATTCAAATCAATTCCAATTCTCATTCAATCGATCCAATTTCTATTTCAATCCAAATCAATTTCAACTTCGATTTGAAATTAATTCAATTCCACTTTCAAATCCAATTCATTCAATTTCAATTTCAATTTATCGATTTCGATCTCGATTTTCAAGCAGTCGATTGGAAACACTTAAATCAAATTAACCTTCAATAAATAATTTGAAATCCAAAATTTTCAAATACCTTTACTTAGTAAAATTCAACGTTCGAATACAAGTCCCATCTACTAAATCAAATTTATTCATGAAATTTTGAATCATAATTTGGTTATAACTTAAAAATCACAACTCAATTATTTAACAATTTCTTTAACAAAAATTTCATTTCAACAATTCAAACTCGAATTCGTGATTAATTCGATCTCTACAAATTTGATTTTAATGTCTTTTAAATCAAAACCATATAAATAATTCCAAATCCAAGATTTTTAAGAATCATTTAATTTAACCAATATTGTGTCCGTATATAATTTTCTGTCTTATGGCCAAGTGGTCAGTTATTTTCATTTAATTTCAAAGATATCATTTCAATCCAAATCACAATGTCATAGGTATATATATCATTTCAACCTATTTCTTAATTTATTCGAATGATGCAATTTACAGTTTTATACACTGTAAATGATATACAGGGTGATAACAGGATATATATATATATATATAATATAAACAAATAAACACCTAAACATCCAAATATCAACCAATTTGCATCCATCGCAATCAATCGTACAAACAGACAATATAATTCGCAACGGTTTCATAGTTATTAATATTGGGTGCTTTACTAGCAATTCAATTCTAATTTCAGAATTGACTATCAAATTTAATTTCTACAGTTAATTACAATGACAATTTTTCAAACAACGATCAATAAATTTATTTCACTTCACCATCTCGAATTTAACTATCAAAGAAATATTCTAACATTGTGAGTGTTATAAAACACTCACCTTGAGTTTCAATTTTAAATCAAATCGAACGACGTTCGATTTAACCTAAAATTTTGAATTAACTCCAAACATCTTCAAATCAAATCCACAACACAATGCTCGTCGCCATGATCCAACGCCTCTTGTTTCGTCCAATTCCGACCTCGCACGACCAAGATATATAATTTTAAAAATTAAACAAACTTAATATAAATAATTTGCAAACATTTATTTCTAATTTAACCAATAATTGATCAGGGCCGCATGTTCCAAGTAGAAGATTGTGGCCGTAAAAATCTTTCTTCCTCTATTGTAGTTGCGCGCAAGAGAACCCACACGTCATCGTTCATTCACTGCTTGTTGTGGCCTCCACCCTCATCTAGGAGTTGATCGATGACCATCGTTCAAACGGTGAGACCCCCCTCCCCCTTTGACCCAAGCCATGCCATGCTCGGTCGCCTACAATCACTAGAAAATGGCAAAATGCGTGTGCCGTTCGAGCTTGGATCCACAACAACCCACTGTTCATATTTTGATCATCTCGATTGATCTTATAGATCTTGTCGCCATCCACAATTCTCTAGTTGAACGATCTATGCAAAAATAGAAGGATCGAGTAGAAATCGAGGAGGCAAATTTGAACATTTCTAGCCATTGTTTTAAAAACGGCGGCTGGTAGATAATAGATAGGGTTAGGGCATTTGTATCCGTATATATATATATATATATATATATATATATATATATATATATATATATATATATATATATATATATCTGTGTGTGTTTGTGTGTGTGTGTGTGTGTGTGTGTGTGTTTGTGTGTGTGTGTGTGTGAGTGAGTGTATAATTTTATTATTTCCAATTTTTACATGCTTTTCCAAACGATATCTAAACGAAAAGTGCCGCCTGGCATTTATAATGTTTTATCCCTATTCCAAACACAATGGAACATGTTTTGAGGCCTAATTCAATCGTACGGAGAATATAGCTTTTTGGACTCAATTATTGTATTAAATTTTCGACATCAATTTCAACGCATTTCAATCTCGTACGATCAGACGACAACTCCAAATGCAACAAAATTTAAAATCCGATAATAATGCACTATTATGGATCCAACGGAACTGGTTGCGTCGAATTCTGAGACTGTGCCTCCGATCGCTATTTAAACATCTCGCTTATAATATAAAATTTCAATTTCTAATTATTCACTCTTAAATCTAATTTTAAATGTTAGCAGTCTTCATTATTGTTTAAATAAAATTTATATCAACTTTCGATATCATTTTCATTCACAATAAATTCAAAATTTGATTATGCCAATAATTTCCAATATTTAAATCTTAAAACAATTTAATTATCCAATAAATCACTATAGTTGCAATATAAGTTATTGAACTTGTAAAATTTAACTTTTCAAACGAATTCAAATTATAAAAAACTATTTGCATTTTACAGTTATTCAATATTCATTATTCAATTTCACAATTGATTTTATACATATTCGATACATAGAATTTATTTCAATACTGGCTATCGTCGAAATCTTCGAAATTAACTATTTCAAAATTTTGTTCGGGTTCATATCTAATAACTTACATTCAAAAACATTAATTTTTTAACCATTTTTATTCAATAATTACATTAAATTTAATAGTTTTTAACTAGCTAAAAATATGGGTCATTACAATCTCCCCCACTAAAAACTTTTCGTCCTTGAAAAGGAGCTAAGTAGAGAATTTTATATTTGATATATTTTATTCCAAACTATTAACTTATCAAACAAATAGATCTTATTTATAAAACCATTACTATGTTTCTACCATGATGCTCTAATTGGTTTAAGGAATTTTCAAGATGGTTATTAAAACAAGTTATAAAAATTTAAAACTTCAAATTTTTTCTAACATCCGGATTTACGAAAAATTATGGCAGAGTCTCCTTTACGCGCCTCGATCGGAACTACTACAAAACGCCTGTATAGGCTTCAAACAAACAAAAGCCAAGTGGCTCCATTACAAAACCATCAAATCAAATGACAAAATAAACATGTACCTTTTTATCGGACAATCAATTTTTTCTTGATTTTAAATACCTACATCTTATTTACCAATGATACCCAATCATACAATTTAAAATCATTTTATATTTTGCATCTTCAATTTCTAATATTGGCTTTAGTTAAGTCCGTACGATGTACATGTATTATTCGTTTGCAATATCAAATCTGATTGCTTAATCGATCATACAATTTCATTTTCGAACTAGTATCGTTCACACGACTCTCTAAAGCGGACTAAAATTTGGTTCCCAGATCTAAAACCATGATTCTTCTTGCATAGCCTTATATCATGATAGAGAATTCCAGAATGAAATCAAAAATACATATCCAGGGTTCGCCGTCAAGAATCGAGTGAAAAATTCTAACTAGGATCGATATAATCTAGAAATTCTATGCTCGAATCTGGATCAAATTGTTATGCGAGTAAAATAATATACGTGCAACGCACGTATTACCTTTCAATAGATTTCTATCCAATTCATCTTTATTATGTTTCTTTTACTTCCTTTCATTTACAATAACTTATTCACAATCCATTATTTACTTAGTGTAACCATTTCTTTACATAGCATATTCTTTAATACTATCATTTCTTAAAAATCATTTCAAAGAATTGGCTTACTTAAGTTTGTTTTAAACATTCTATACAATTTAACTAAATTCAATTTCATTTTCCATTGATTCTTAGTTACACCCAATTCTTTTCATTTACATTCATTTTCATAATTTCCTTTAATAATAGATTTACTTATGAAACGTTTTATTAATCATCACTTTAGTTTATAATCATTCAACAAAAGTCATATATAAAAAGTTAGACTTTATCAAAGTTCTATAATTATCTCAAAAGTTACAAGTTTAATTTCATCATTTCTTTGCCAATTTATGTTAAGTTCTATAGCTAATTAACAAAAATATTATTTAATTCATTTGCCTAGTTATTTTTTTTTAGTTCGCTTACTTATTTCATTTAGTCATTAATCATTTCATAATATACTTGTGACGACCCTGACTCGACCTTCGAAAATCAACACCCAAAAATTTAATTTTCAAAAGAAGTGTCTATTCGTCATATCTTTTCACGAATGGACATCGATGTTGTTCTACTATAAATAGGGGCAGTTTTAAACGAATTTATATACAGTTTTCCTCTGATTTCACTACTCTTCTCCTTCCACATTTCTTTACATATATTTTTACCATTACTCTGCCGAAATCACCATTGAATCTAACTAGATCATCTCTGGTTTGATTCACTATCACTATCTCAACAAGATCTCAGTGCTATTCAGAGTTATAAGCTTCTTTTTAATAAATTGAGTGATAAAAGGTGTGATTGTAGCCTGTGAAATCAATTGGGTGAACTTGTTACCTGTAAAATCAAGTATCTCTACCAAAGGATTATGAATCTGGAGTGGTGTACCTCGTGGCCTTGAAATCGAGGTTGTAATTGTAAAAATTTCTTTTGAAAGGAAATCCATACTTGTGTGCGGGACTGGATGTAGGGTAACACTATTCACCCCCCTTTAATGTTAATTCTAGCCTTAAGATCCGTAATCCGCATTTCTCATATTTGAGACCAAAGCAAGATTTTGAAAGTTTCGTAATATGACGTTTGAAAAATCTTTTTAAACGGCTATGTTTAAAAACTTGTTAGTGCTAGTTTAGAAATATTCAGATCATCATTGTCTCTTGAGTGTGCATATAATCAATATTCAAATTCAAGTTGTCTACCAAAATTGTATGATGTGCAGGAAACATGCTTTACGGGTGTTGATGAATCAATTCACAATGGACAAATTGTACAGATCAAAAAGAATAAATGGATACTCAATAGTGGATGCTCTAGACACTCGACTGGTAATCCAGATATGCTGAATGATATAATATACAAAGACGGAGTAATGGTTAACTTTGAAGACAAGTCAAAAGGATATGTGATTGGCATCAGCAAAGTCAGTAACTCTGAAACTCTTACTAATGTTTTGCTAGTAAAGAATCTAAAACATAATCTGCTAAGTATTAGTCAACTTTGCGAGAAAGATTATAAAATTAAATTCGAAAAAAATAAGTGTCACATTGAAAATAATAATTCAACCATAATATTTGAGGCAATTAGGAAAAATAATATTCATATTCTTAGTATGAAAGTTTCAAATGATAACTTGTGTCTTTTGGCAAATACAAGTGACCCTTGGATTTGACATAAGAGATTTGGGCTTTTGTATTTCAAACTCTTACCTAAAATGTCAAACCACGATCTACTAAGAGGTCTCCTTAAAAAGAATTTTAAAGTAGATAGTTTATGTGATGCATGTCAATTAGGAAAACTTAGGAAAAGTTCCTTTAAATTAAAAGATATGATTTCAGCCTCAAAACCTCTTGAATTACTTCGTTTAGATTTATTTGGTCCATCTCAAATTCTGTAAATAAATCATGGTAAATATGTTTTTGTCATTGTAGATGATTATTCTACATTTACATGGACAATATTTTTGAAACATAAAAGTGATACCTTTGAATGTTTTAAGAACTTTACAAAAAAGATTCAAAATCAACTTTCTATAAAAATTACAACCATCCGTAGTGATTATGGTGGTGAATTTGAAAATGAAAAGTTTGAGGAATTCTGCACTAAAAAAGGAATAACTCACAATTTTTCATTTCCAAGAACTCCGCAACAAAATGCATTTGTAGAACGTAAAAACAGGACGCTTCAAGAGTGTGCGAGGACTATGCTTTCAGATAGTAAATTACCAAGTAATTTTGGGCAGAAGCAGTTGCTACCGCCTGTTATATTTTAAATATAATTTTAATTAGACCTTTAACTGATAAGACATCTTATGAACTTCTTCACTCAAAGAAACCTAATGTATCTTATTTTAGAATTTTTGGAAGAAAATGTTTTATTTTAAATACAAAAGATAATTTAGATAAATTTGATCCTAAATCCGACAAACGTATCTTCATTAGATATTCTAACAGAAGTAAAGCGTACAGAGTGTTTAATTTAAGAACTAACACCATTGAAAAAACAATGCATGTTTCATTCGATGAAAAATCTCAAAAATTTTGAAGATACAAATGATGAAGAGGATTTAATCACTCAAAATCTAGAGTCGGTTGAAACTAATAACGAAATTAGTCATCCTATAGAAAATATAATAGGAGATATGTTATCTATTGTTACAACTAGAAATCAACTAAGTAAAATGAGCAATGTAGCCATTATATCAACTATTGAACCCAAAAATCTAAAAGAAGCATCAACTGATGATTCATGGATTTTGGCTATGCAAGAAGAACTAAATCAATTCACTAGAAATGATGTTTGGAAACTTGTTCCTAGACCTAAAAATAAAACTATAATTGAAACTAAATAGGTTTATAAAAATAAAGCGAATGAACAAGGAGAGGTTGTTAGAAATAAAGCTTGGTTAGTCGCTCAAGGTTATTGTCAAGAAGAAGGAAAAGATTTTGATGAAACCTTTGCTCCCATAGTAAGATTAGATGCCATTAGGATTCTACTCGATTTCGCAAATCAAAATAATTTCAAATTGTATCAAATGGATGCTAAAAGTGCTTTTTAAATGGTTTTGTAAAAGAGGAAGTATATGTTGAAACAACCACCACTTTCTGGAAATGAAAAATTACCCAATCATGTTTACAAACTTAAGAAAGCTCTATATCGTCTAAAACAAAGTCCTAGAGCCTCGTATGATAGACTAAGATCTTACTTATTACAATCAAACTTTGAAATTGATAAAGTAGATAATACTCTTTTTATTAAAAGAAACAAAAATGATATTCAACTAGTACAAGTTTACGTAGATGATATCATTTTTAGATCAACTAATTTTGAAATGAATAAAGAATTTTCTGAAATAATGACAAAAGAGTTTGAGATGAGTCATATGGGTGAATTAAACTTCTTTAAGGATTACAAATAAAACAATTAGATAATGGTATCTTTATTAGTCAAGAAAAATATGCTAAAGACCTAGTTAGTAAATTTGGTTTGACAGCTGCAATTGGAAAACCCACTCCCATGCCAACCAATGAGTACTTAAGTAAAGAAGATCTCTCGAAAGATGTAGATCAAAAATTATATAGAGGAATGATTGGATCGCTACTTTATATCACTGCTAGTACACCTGATATCATGCATAGTGTTTGTCTCAGTGCAAGATATCAATCCCAACCTAAAGAGACCCACTTAAAGGCTGTAAAACGTATCATAAGATATGTCAAACACACCTTTGATTGTGGCTCATTTTATCCTAAAAATGATTTTTTTGAATTAATATCTTACTGTGATGTTGATTATGCTGGTTGTAAATCAGACCAAAAAAGTACTAGTGGAACTTGTCACTTTTTGGGGCATTCTCTGATTTCTTGGTTTAGTAAAAAGCAAAACACTGCTTCTTTATCAACAACTGAAGCAAAGTATATTTCTGCTGTTTTGGCTTGTTGTCAAGTAATATATATGCAACAAACTTTAAAATATTTTGGTTTAAATATCTCAAATCACCAAATTATTGTGATAATACTAGTGCAATAAATTTATCCAAAAATACTACTCATCATGCTCGAACTAAACATATTGATACCAGACATCATTTAAGTAAGGAAGTAATTACTCCCGATTATATCAATCCGAGAACAAAATTGCTAATATCTTAACAAAACCCTTAAATGAATCTGTATTTACTAAACTAAGAAGAGAATTAGGTACTTGTCCAATAACTGAAATATAGAATAATTAAAAATTAAATTAAAATAAATAAAATAGTAAAAATATATGTACCATGTCGACAACCCCCTTACCCCTGTCGACGTGTAACGATTTTTTTATTTTTTGAAATTTTCCCACCAAAATTTAAATAAGTGGATATATATTCTTCTTATTTCAAAATTTTGTTCATTTTTTCTGTCCTTTCTCTATTCTAACTTCTGAAAACAATAAAATAATGGCCACCTCTTCCAAATCAAACAAAAATTCAAACTTTTCATTCCCTTCTCCTTCTATTGGACCATTTCAAAGAACTACGCTTGAATGAGTGATGAAAATGGAGGATTCCTTGAAGGTTGCACTGCAACTAATGACTGAAATTCAAGTCATGCAACTCAGAATGGCCAAATAACAAAAAGGCAAGGTAGAATCCTTAGAAATTTGCAAAAGATTCTAATGTACAATCACGCTAATCCGATCTTGATTGATGAAGAATCTTCAGGAGATCAAGTGCAAGCGGACGGCGAGGAAGGAGAAGATGAAGCCTTCATGGAAGAAGAGCACGCTGAAGATGACGACAAAGTCATTTGCGTTGGCGAACTGTGCTTTGACAAGGATGGAAATCTAGTCGAACAACCTTGAAATTTCTGTTTCCACTACCCAAATTGTTCGGTTCATAGATCTCCCGTTTCCAAGGACACACATCAGTTTCTTTTCTTTTGTTGTATGATCTTACTTTCGTCTCTTATGAAAATGTAAATATAACAATAAATAATTAATAAATGAGTCGTGTTCTTCTATTTGAATTATCACTATTATAAGTATTATCATATATGGACTCTTAGTCGGGATAGTTAGTTATTAAGGACTAAGTTTTAGTTTTAGGATTAAGTGATGATTATTTAACATAACACTATCATTATAATCACATGTCATACTGTATTAGTTTTAGGGGTAGTTATATTGTTTGGAGTTAGTTTTTGTTGATAACAAAGGGGGAGAAGTATAAATAGGATAGTTAGGCATAGAATAAGGAGGAGTTACTAGGATAGAGGTAATATTTTATAAATAAAGGTTGTCATCATAAAAAAGGGGGAGATTGTTAGTCGATGAGGAGATGGTTTTGATGACAAAAACCTTAGAATAAGATAATAAAATATAAATACTAATATTATAGTTCAGATATATATGTATATGTAGGATTTAACCATGCAGGTATCAAAGAATAAAGACTATACAATATAGAGATTAAAGATATCAAGATTGAAGACTCATGAGTATCAAGATTATCAAGAGTTCAAGATTTTAAGATTGTAATTTAGTTAGGAATTTGGTTAAAACTACTAGAAAAGCACTAGTATCTTAAAATCCAATTTATTCGTGGAATGGAATCCACATCGAGCCTGTTAAAGGGATGGAACCCTAAGTCGGATGGAACCTATGAAAAATCTAGTGGAACATTGTTTTGTATCCACTAACTTTTATTTAAATGTTTTTTACAAAATTATATCTTGTTTTCAAAATGATTTCAAAACCTTCCTTTTAAAAGAATCAAAAACATCTATCCTGGTTATAAAATACTTTTAGCCTCAAAATAATCTTTATCTTCAAATTCAAATTATCCTTGGTTTTAAACTATCTTTTAATAATAATATATTTTACTTTTAATATTTATACTTAGATTTAAATAAAATTATAGTAAAATTTTATATATATCAAAACATTATTCTTTATATTTATTTATGTATGTTAATTATAGCTATGTATATTTATAAAGTTTAAATAGTTTTAATACAAGATAGAAGTTATTTTTAAAGAAAAATAAATTATCGAAAATCACTTAGGCCCGTCGACAACCCCTAGGACTCCTTGTCGACAAAGTTGCGGTTTGTTTCAAAAATTTGAATTTCAAAAGAAGTGTCTATTCGTCATATCCTTTCAAGAATGGACAAGGCTGTTGTTCTACTGTAAATAGGGTAGTTTTAAACGAATTTATATACAATTTTTCTCTGATTTCACTCCTCTTCTTATTCCACATTTCTTTACATATATTTTTACCATTACTCTTCCGAAATCACCATTGAATCAAACTAGATCATCTCTGGTTTGATTCTCTATCACTATCTCAACAAGATCTCAGTGCTATTTAGAGTTATAGGCTTTTTTATAATAAATTGAGTAATAAAAGTTGTGATTGTAGCCTGTGAAATCAATCAAGCGAGAAAAGGTGTGATTGTAGTTTGTGAAATCAATTGGGTGAACTTGTTGCCCGTAAAATCAAGTATCTCTACCCAGAGGATTGTGAATCTGGAGTGGTGTACCTCGTGGCTTTGAAATTGAGGGTGTAATTGTAAAAATTGCTTTTGAAAGGAAATCCGTACTTGTGTGCGGGACTGGATGTAGGGTAACTCCGAACCGGTATAAAATCCGGTGTGTTCTTTCCTTTATTCCTTTTACTTTATTTCTGCATCTGTGTTTGATTCTGTGATCATATCTGTGTCTAAATATTGCATACATTCGTGTTCAAATTAACATAAACTCAAAAATATTTAGTAATTCCTTAAAACACTATTCACCCCCTCTAATGTTAATTCTAGCCTTAAGATCCATAATCCACATTTCTCACAACACCCAAATCTTTTCATTTACATTCATTCTCATAATTTCCTTTAATAATAGAATTATTTATGAAACATTTTATTAATCATCACTTTAGTTTATAATTATTCTATAAAAGTCAAATATAAGAAGTTGGACTTTATCAAAGTTTTATAATTATCTCAAAAGTTACAAGTTCAATTTCACCGTTTCTGTGCCAATTTATGTTAAATTCTATAGTCAGTTAACAAAGATATTATTTAATTCATTTGTCTACTTCTTTTTTTCAGTTCGCTTACTTATTTCATTTAGTTATTAATCATTTCATAAGATATTTGTGACGTCTCTGACTCGACCTTCGAAAACCGACACCTAAATACATCGCCGTATTCGAATGCCATAGATTCAAACATTGAGTCTGGTTCGTCGAAGCTTATAACAACATTAGGTAAATACTACACAGGGTAAACAGAAGAATAATTTTATTGATACATTACATTTGATACAACACTGATACAAATGAAATGATCAACACATATGAGAGATAGATACAACAGCGGAAAGAGTGAGACAACAACAGCAGCGGAACACAACATCTCTAATGCCAAAGCTCCAAACCACAAGCTCGAACCACCATCAAGCTGAAATTAAAACGCAATGCGATCGCCAAACCAAAGACTCCAAAGATTGCCAAATATCTGATAACCTAACTCTAGGCTGCTCGTGTGGAAAATTGTGGGCACCCAGAGTTTAGAAAGGGAAAAATAAACTCCAGGTCAGTCATGAGACTGGTGTGAGCAAACAAAAACAGTTTATCGTAAATAAAAAAACAAAAATAATATAAAATTGAAATTCGATATGCTTTTTAGAAGATGAAAGTACCATAAGCCTCTCGCAACACACACAATGCAAGCGCACACTTGGAAGAGATTTCTCCTTATGGTAGTCAAACATGCTTGATACGCAAAATGCTTTTGATATTATTATTAGTGCATAGCGTAGAAAAACATTTCGAAGGTATAATATTAATCATAGCCAACATACGTACCATTATAGTATGCCTACTACAGCTGCCACATTAAATGGCAGGTTTTACAACTAAAACCGTACAAGGTGCGTATTGGGTGATTGGATTTCCAACAAATGGCCAGGCTAAGGAACTTCCCCACCACATGGGTACGCCTCAAGAGGCACGCCCCGAGAACCAAACCGGGTCTCTGCCAACACAAGGTCGGGTTATCTCTGTACCTAGGTAACTACTGTGTAACAGCTCGCAAATCCGTACCCCTTGAGTTAACACAAACCATTTGGGTTAACGAAGAAGAGGTAGAAGAAGAAAATAGAAAACAACAATAGAATCTAACCATCACAACGGAATAAAATATAATAGATAATAAATAATCTTTACTCAAAAATCAAATATCACTGTTTATATATTACATCGTCAGAGTACATCAATTACAGCTCAACATCAATAACTTACATTGGATACATAGCTACTCAACACAACGGAATATATATAAACAAGTACGAAAGTACTTATCGTCATCCAGCTCATCTCCTGAGCTCCACAGCATCATATCCTGTATGCTATAATAGTCGGTCTGACCCGAGCACTACAGTTAAATAACACCCGAGTCAGTCTGGAATACCAGCGTGAGAAAATCACACTCAATTGATTATTAGAGTTTCAAAAATCCTTTGAAAACAAAAGCATCTCGTAAGACCATGCCCCAAATAAACATGTCGGGTTTTTACCTTACGATAGCTAAAACAATTTTTATAGAAATCCTCTGATATTATAATAGGGTCTATATACAAATACTTATAAAATAGCCGAAATTGTTACATCTATTAATTCCAGCTACTAGCCAGAGAGTGGGTAACACAAACAAAACTCGTACAAGGCTCGTAGGGAGAATGGATTTCCAACTAATGACTAGGGACTGGGGTACCACCTGTCACAGTACGTGGCCTAGATCACAGTACCAAGGAGTACGCCCTCTCCCCTGCAACACAAGACCGGGACTACCCCTTACTGGATAATCTCGAGTGAGATCACCCCGCGGTTGGGATCAGCAACCACCCACTAAGCCAAATAAAAGGGACATCTAGACAGGGGTTACCTCACCCTGCATGGGTGCTACCACCTAGCCTTGCTGCATAACCCCTGATTTTCAGTCATTCCCATTTGACGAGGCTTGAGGCTAAGCGCTGCCTTTTTAGAACATATCCCTTAGAATGCCCATCGTCAACCTGACGATGTTCCGAAAGCATTCATCCATACAAGTCCGTCCCGGGTTCGAACGGAACCGAAGGCACTACTCCTACTACATCCATTTTGGAAATATCCTCAGGATTAGTAGCGACTAGCCCTTGCACTTCACTGCTCCATCTTCAAATCCAAACTCGCTTCCACGAAACGTAAAAACCGGATCGAAATGGTTTTCGAGAAATAAATCTCGATCCCGGTCTCTTAGAAACGATCAATGTTTTTGTCCAATATTGATAGTCGGTTATTTAACTACCAATTAATATTCACAAAGAACCATCCAACAATAAATAATTTTCCATATTATTTATTAACCTAAAAATATCTTCACAAGAAATATTTCTATTTTCAACCCTTTGAAAACAGTTTCAAACCATTCTTTCTTTTCCAGAACAAACTTTCCCAAATATTTTCTATCTCTACCGAAATCACCAAGTACAGAACTAGATTTTTAAAATAATTTAAAACACTTTACTTTGAAATATACTTTAGAACATTGATTTTAAAAACTACTTCAATAATTTATTAAAAATACATACTATATGAATATTTGAAAATAAGGTTACTTTATAAAATATAAAACTAGATTTTCACTTTTAAAAACAAAAAACTAAGTCACTTTTTATGTGATTACTACTATAATAGATTTGAGAAAATACTTACTTTAAAATTTAAATATTAGAAATAATAAATTTTTCAAAACATAATTTTTTGAACAAATTTAAACTTCTAACTTATATTTAAAAATTTACTTTGAAAACGTACTTGGTTATTCAGAGAGAATTTCCAATCTCAATCACTTAAATCAATTTTCCAAATTGATTTCTTTACTTATCAGTTCATTTCAAAATTCATTAGTTATGGACTTAGTATTAATGTTATTATTTCCCGTTTGATTTTAAATCTTTTAACTGAAATAAACAAATTTCAGTTTTTCCCAATTTCTTCTTTATTCTTTTCAATATTTTAAATCTTAAATTTTGAATAAATGTTTTGTTCTTTTTAAATAATAACACTGAATTTTAAAATTCATTAACTTTCTGTTTATTCAAATTTTCCTTTTTATACCCAAGATTTATTTATTAAAATGTTAAAGTCACTTTACTTCTTTTCCAATTCATTTTTAAATTTACTCAATTTTCTATAATTATTTTACTTACAAATTCACCTCTTTTATTTTCTTTCAAAAATCCAATTTATATATTTTTGATAATTCATTATACCCAATTATATCCACCAAGCCATAGCATTCAATATTTCCACATAACTCATTATAGAATATCAAATAATCACAACAGACAATATTAAATAATTTGAATAAAAGTTGAGGGGTCCAGTTGGATCCCACCAACCTGTTTTTCCTACATCCACAAACGTTAGCGCAATATAAATATCAATCCCAAAATATACCATACTATAACACATCAATCAATTTAACTATACAAAAAATTATTTAAATTTAATCATTAAAATTTGAATTTAAATTTAACAGAGTGAGATTAACTCACCTTTGATTTTCGTTTTGCGAATTCGATCCAAACTGGCTTGTTTCTCCACAATTCCAGACCTTGTATAACATTTATACGATGTATTAATATTTGCACTAATCGAACAATTTAAATTTCGTTTAAGAAATTTAATTTAGGCTAAAAATTTTACTTTCTAGCTAATGATTTTATTTTAAACAAATAATTAAATTTTAAATAAATTTTCCTTTTATAAATCATTTGGTAACTAAAGATATTAAATAAATCACCTAAATCCATTTTTAAAATAAACTAGTAAGTGTATAATATGTATATTTATTTCTGGACACATACATGCTTACAAAAGTAATCTATATTCTCATTTAAAATTTCTATTTTTCCTAAGCTTATCTACATATATGTTTCCTGCTTAATAAACTAATCAATTAGAAATTTGTTTTAAATTAATTTTCTTGAAATAAAAATATTTTTTTATATTCATATAAACTTCCAAATACATTAAAATTCCTACTTCTATTTTTTTTCTTCTTCAAAATTATGTCTGTATGAATTTTCTGTTTTTGTAAAACTAACTGTTATTATTACATTATATATATATAAGATAAGGCAGTAATAATATGTAATTAACATATTCATTGAGATAATTAAGGAATTACCCCAAAACATCGGCCTTGGTCCCTTCACCCATGTCACTCGCCAAAAACTCGAACCCTCCTTTTAACACGTCGCTCCGCCCCATCGTTCTTCAGGCATCAACGCACGAGCCTTCAGTTAGTGCCGCGGCCGCCGAGCTTCGATCGAATGCGGCCCCTAACGAAAACCTTAGCCTTCGATGCTCGTCTCCTAGATTCAACGCGAAGCCATAGCCCACACCACCGCTGCTTCGACAACCCTACGCTCGCCTCCACCTGCTTCTCACCAATGAATCGAGTGCGCGAGCAATACCGGAGGCAGTTGGGCAAAAAGAGGGGTTTCGGCCAATTTAATTTGAATCATTCGAACGATTTAATCCGGGTTCAAATTCGATTCGCTTGTGGCCATTTCTTTTCTCTTTTTTTAGCATAAATGAGAAAGGGAATAATTGGATTTCAATGGGTTTAGAAAATAAGCTGAAATGTTCGGCCATTATGCTTACCTTTAAAGACGTGTGGAAGCTTCAAAAGGAAGAAAAGGTAGCATGTTTAGGAAAGAACTGTAAAAATTTCTGATGTGAGAAAGAAAGTCGGCTGATGTTGAAATATTTTGACCAGTGAAATAATAGGTTATATTATTTTAAATTTAATTTTAAATTTTCTCGAATTTTGCAACTCAAAATTTCAATCTTCTATCGAGGCGTGCCACGAGGCGTTTCTAGCGTTATATCCCTATTCCAAACGCAATGGAAAAGGTTTCGAGTCCTAATTCGATCATATGGAGAAGATAACTTTTTGAATCGAATTAAAATATTAAATTTTCGATATAAATCTCAGCGCGTTTATATATCGTACTTTCACATTGCAACTCCGATCATTGCGAAATTTGAAATCCGGTAATAATATAATATTACGGATCAAATGGAACTTGTTTCATCCAATTCCGAGACCGTGCCTCGGAAGGCTATTTTTAAATTCAATTTAAACGATATAAATTTTCAAAACCGAACAAATCAATGTTAAATTCAATTTTACAATTTCTATTATCCTCAGTATTATCAATATAAATTTTATAAGTCTTCAACATATTTTTAACAGGCTTAAAACTCCAGATTCAATAATTTACCCAACTTCACTTATTTAATTTAATAATTCAATTATCAAATAAATTGTGATATTCGTAGTTCAAGTTAAAATTACTTTTTAAATATTTAAAATCAATTAAATATTCCGATTTTGAATGCTCAAAATTCTGGGTCATCAAATTCCTCCCCCTTAAAAGAATTTCGTCCCCGAAATTACTAATTAGGAAGAATGATACAATACCCGTTTACTTTTCCTCAAAACCAAACAAATCAACATCTAACCAACTATCTTTTTATAAAAGACCCATTATCATTCTTATTAAATTCTCAACTCTCCCATAGTTTCAAACTATACTATTTGTTTAACCATTCAAGTTCCAATTTAAAACCAAATTTTTAATTATCAAAATTTTCTCAAAAATTTTCTAACTCTCTAAATTTCCAAAAAATTTGCCAGCATCTGCTTTGCGCGGCTAGCTCGGTACAACTACAAAATGGCTCTACGGCCTCCCAAATTCCAAAGGAAAACAAAAAGCCAAGTGGCATGATCGAAATCCAAATCAAATTTCATATAGAAATTTAAATACATACCTTTTTGGTCGGGCAATTCGAACTTATTATCTGAAATCAAACCCAATTTTCCTTTCCCTTTTCCATACCTGCATGTCCTTCATAACAATAATATCCAATCACAATATTCCAAAAACATTTTATCGACTTCCTTACAAATGCCAATATTTAATAATTCAAATATCAACTTGGAATATATTTGTAATATCAATTTCCAGTTGAGAATTCACCATTTCTTACTTAAGTTTAGTATAAGCATTCTATATGCTTCTTTATTTGTTTTCACTTTACCACTTTAGTTTATATCTATTTCTATTTAAATTGATTCTTCCATTTCCACATGAATTCAATTTATCTTCAACTTTGAATATTTGAAATTTTATTTTCCATTTATAACTAATTCATGTCATTATGTACTGATTTATTTCAATTTCCAGTTTGAAATCGTTTTGTTTTTAACAAAATTTTCCAAAATTTTCAAAAAAATTCTATCCCAAAATTTCTGAATTTTTTTGGCAGAGTCCCCTTTTTACAGAGGAACTTTTGCAATTTGACAAGAGATATAAATATATATACATCGACCCACACGGTCGGAAAACCAAAAACGGTTTATATTTCCTATTTTTATTGAGTAGGCGTATCTTATTTAGCATTTTTAACTAAACAGCTTATTTATTTAGCAGTTAGCGTGCCCAAAATCCAGCTACACGGCTTCCTATACTTGTACTTACTCAATTTAAACATTTAAGTGCCATACATATGAAGTTTAACAATATTTCACTTAATTGCAATAGAAATACATGAATTTTAAAAAAAAAAACACACCAAACATTTTTCCATAAGCAACTCATACAATTTTCATACTAAGTCCACTGTTCCAATTAATTTATAACCATTTTCATTCAATTTGAATGGTTTTCAATCCATTCGTGTACAACTTCATCAATTTGAATGGTTTAAAACTCGATCGCTTACATTTAATTTATTTTTAAGCATAACGAACTCATATTTAATTCAATTGCTCTCAAAATCAATTTATTTTACTCCTATCAATTCATAGAATTTTAATTACTTCCATTTACATCCAATGACACTTTATTCTATGCAATTTGGCTAGATCTATGTGAATAAATTAGTATTTATGTTTTATAACCAATTTAAATGGATTTCAACTCAATTTATACTTAATTCTATTCCTATTTTAAATTTATTCTCAATCCATATATCCTCATTTTCATTGCATTTCAAATTTGAATCCACTCACTTCATTATTCAAACCGGTTCCATTAAAGACCATTCGATCTAGCTAGACACATACTGTTTAAATTCCATTCACGATCCATTCATTTACAATCCATTCATTCACAATCCATTCATTTCCATCTTTCATTTGATTCTTATTTATACCATCCATTTATTTGTTCAATATAATTTGTTTATCCACTCAATCCATTATGAATTTTCATTTCCTTAAATATTATTTATAACTCACCGAATTTTATTTCAATTCAAATTTATTTTCACTTTGTTAACTCCATCTCGGCCATGACTTACCGATCTAGCATATCAAACAGTTAGCGACCCAACGTTCTGCCGACCCAAGGCACAAAGGGATGCCGACTTAGTATCTTAGCATGGAAGACCGACCTAACTGCATAAGGTTTAAGAGTGATACCGACCTAAGGGGCTTGAGAAGCAGACTGATCTAAGGCCTCAAAGAAAGTTCCGACCTAACGTCTTGGAGTAATGCCAACTTAAGGCCCAAAGGAAGTTCCGACTCAACACCCTTAGCTTGTTGCCGACCTAACCTATGAACTGACTCAGAATGAGTGACGACTCAACTGGTTCCCGACTTAACAGGGACAGCGACTCATCGAGTTATAACCTTAATGCCTTAAAGATGTTGGCCGACTCATGGGGCAGACCGACCTAAGGCCTATGGTAGGTCGTTCGCGACCTAAGCAAGCGAATCAGATACCTCGTCATTTTATGACCTGGTCCTATAACTCGTACACGACTCATGACCTGGCCCCATAACTCGTTTATGACTTTGGACTCGCGTGAAATCAGGTAAGTCGGCTAAACTCTACTAGACCGTGGATTTGCCTCTATAGGTCGGCCGCGACTCAACTAAAGTCGGTCACGACTCAGGACTTGGGTAAAAAATTCTTACCCAGATTTGCCTATAAATAGAAAGCCATCTCCAACATTCGGGGGACTTTTTTTTTTGGATCGTTCTCTTCGTGACATCAAGGCTCTACTATCTTCAGGACAATCTAAACTCCATCACTTCAAACCCACGCAAGATTTTTAGACCAAACTTCGCACAAAGATTCGACATATCCAATCATGGATTCAAAGAACTCTGTGGCATTGAAGTTCTTTCTAGCTATTGTCTTTTTGAATTGAGTTGGATTGTAATTGAAAGAGATTGTAATAAGTTGTAATTCAGTCAGCAATAAAAAGGATTGAAGTGGACGTAGGCTTGATCATAAGCCGAACCACTATAAAACTGCTGTTGTTTACTGTTTCTTCTACGGTTTTCTGCTCATACTCTATTCCCGAATCATCGGGTGGTGCTTTCACAACTACACTTTACACACCGGGGTGTTAGCGTTCAAATTTTAGCGTTAACATTTTTGCTGCTTTCACTGAGAACTGAACTCAGGTGAATTATCATCATTGCTCCACGAAAGTTTGTTGAAGTAATCTCTCTGAAGACTAGATGTTTATCTGAAATCATGGCTCCGGGAGAAGGAGTAGATCTGTTAGATCTAGAAATGTTCAAGAGGGAACTTCCGCTTCCCCAGTACCTAATCAAGCCACTCCACCTGTTGGAGTTACAAAATCAGAGTTGGATGCTGTAATCTTAGGGCTGAACCATCAGATAAATGCCCAAAGTGCACAATTGGAGGCTCAGAATGCCCAAAATGCTCTAATTTTGAATAGGTTGAACGATTTGCTTGGGGAAAACCATCAACCAACGAGTAATGAAAGGAACTTTGCTGGCAACGTTCATGATGCTGAAGAAAGGAACGTTCCTGATAGGGCTGCCAGCCCCTTTGAGGAGACACTTCCTGAAGTTGGTGGATCTAAAGCTCGAAATGATGAGGGGTATCTTTCTGAAATGATTCGACAAATCATGAAAGAGAGCATGCAAAGGAATGAAGACGAGAAAGAATGGGGTTTCTCTCCAAGTAAAACCCCGTTTACCGAAAGGATCTTAAAGGCTGAGTTTCCGAGGAAGTTCGTCCCTCCAACCATTCCAGCTTATAAGGGGACAAGCGACCCGAACGAATTCTTGTATAAGTATGATTGGCACATGACAGGTGCCAGAGCTTCTGATGAAATAAAGTGTCGATATTTTCCTGTATATCTGGAAGGTGTAGCCCTGCTTTGGTTCACCAAGCTACCAATCCGGTCTATAGATCAGTTTTCTGACCTAACCCGGAAATTCAAGGAGCAGTTCAGACTATATGCTTCAAAAGCCAAAGATATCATGTCGTTGTCAAGCTTAGAACAGAATCCAGGGGAAACTATCAGATCTTTCTTAAATCGCTTTAATATAGCGCTGGCCGAGGTAGACAATGCAGAACCACGAATGATCTTGACTTATCTGATGAGGGCCATTGATAAGTCGAGTGAATTTGGAAAATGGCTAAACATGAAGGAACCAAATTCCCTTGAAAAACTCTACAAGAAAGCATATGAGTTCATACGCCTGGAAAGCCGTCCTGTACTGGTGAAGGAAGTATTTGAGAAAGCTGAAGATAACATTGCTGCTCCACGCAAGAGTGAATCTGTAGGACAGAAAAGGGGAAATAACGATGAGAAGAAACAGAAAAATCTGAAGAAGCCTCGTTCCTTCAAGCCATCGGAATATGCTCCTTTATCAGATACGCCGGAGCGTATTTTCCTCGCCACCAAAGATTCTGTTGATTATCCTAAACCTCCTGTTCTGAGAACCGGGAAAAAAGCTGTACTAAGAGGGAAGTTCTGCCGCTTTCATAATCAACCCGGTCATTATACCGATGAATGCCGTCAATTGAAAATTTTGATTGAAGAGTTGATAAGGGAAAACAAGCTGCAGCAATTTTTGGAAAAGAATAGTAGCAATCCTGCTTCGTCTAGTCAGGGGCAACAAGCTCCTGCCCATCAGCCCAGGACAAGTGAGAAGGCTGTAGGTCAAGAATCCGGAAGGCCTGTTATCAATGTCATTACGGGAGGACCTCACCCAGCAGGCAGGAGATGGGGTGAGATGGAAAGGTATAACCGGGCTTTAAAATATGTACCGGCCGAAGAAGATGTCTTTGTTTTGGAAGATGCTACGCCCTTGAAACAACAAAGAACTTTCAATGATGATATTGTGTTCAGAGCCAGGGATTCCACAGGTGTTGAAGCTCCTACCTTGGATCCCTTAGTCATCTCGACTGGTATCGGGCCAGCTATTGTCAGAAGAGTTCTCATTGATTGTGGCGCATCCTGTAATATCCTCTTCAAGAAAACATTCAACCAAATGAAGATCCCTATGGCTGATGTGCAAGCCTCGTCGCAGAAAATCGCTGGCTTCACTGGGGAGCCAAAACAGCCGATAGGAACCATTGATTTGCTTGTAGAACATGGAGAGGGAGAAAGAAAAGTAGTCCGCAAGCAAACTTTTGTGATTGTCGATGAATTTTCTCCTTATAATGCTTTCCTTGGCCGTCCAACTCTTGCAGCGTTCAAAGCTGTTCTGGCCCCATGGTGCCTCACCATTAAATTCCCCACAGACAATGGAGTAGGAGTTATAAAAGGGGATCAAAATGCTGGGCGGGACTGTTATCTGACAGAGCTGCGAGAAGCAAGGAAAAGAGAAATGGGAAAGGATGCGGCAACCCCAGTCCGCATCAAAGAACCTGTCCTGTAGCAGTTACAGGGCGGACCCTACACTGGCGAGCACAGCGGAGCACGAAAAGAGATGGATCCTAGAAAAGCCAGTGCAGGGGAGAGTAGAGTGGTACCAGTGGAAACGACAGTACCAGTACCTGTTGACCCGAAGGACCTAAATAAGGTGTTGAATGTGGGTTCACAACTTAATATGTCAATTCGGAATATCTTAATATCTTTTTTAAAAGAAAATTTGGATGTTTTTGCTTGGACTCATGCCGATATGTGCGGAATATCCCCAGAAGTTGCAGTACACGCTCTGAATATTGATGTGAAACAGAAAAGGAGAACTCAAGGTCCAGAAAGGTCAGCAGCATTAAAAGAAGAAGTTGATCGGCTCATGGAGAATAACTTTATCAAAGAATCTACCTATCCGAATTGGGTTTCAAATCCAGTGCTGGTTAAAAAAGCCAACGGAAAATGGAGAGTGTGCATCGATTTTTCAGATCTAAACAAGGCCTGCCCCAAAACTGCTTCCCATTGCCCAGGATCGATCAACTGGTAGATGGAATAGCGGGACATGAATTGTTATCTTTTATGGATGCCTACTCCGGATATAACCAGATCATGATGCATGAGCCAGATCAGGAGGACACGAGCTTTATCACCGATGTTGGTCTTTACTGCTACAGAGTTATGCCCTTCGGGCTGAAGAATGCGGGGGCAACCTACAAAAGACTTGTTAATGCTATGTTCAAACTGCAATTGGGCAAGACTATGGAAGTCTACATCGACGACATGTTAGTAAAGTCTAAGAAAGCAGTGGATCACATAGAACACTTAACAGACATGTTCGCAGTCCTCCGAAAATACGGAATGAAGCTTAACCCTTTAAAATGTTCATTTGGAGTGGAGTCCGGAAAGTTCTTAGGTTTGATCGTGAGCGCTAGGGGCATTGAAGCTAATCCAGCTCAAATTACCGCCTTAAAAGAAGTCAAAGTTCTTAGAACGAAGAAAGAATTGCAAAGTCTTAACGGAAAAGTCGCCGCCTTGAGTCGGTTCATTTCCAAAGCCACTGATAAATGCATCCCATTCTTTGACGCTCTAAAGAAAGGAAAGAAAAACTTTGATTGGACTCCCGAATGCCAAAAAGCCTTTGATGAATTGATTCGCCATATGGAAACGCCTCCAATACTTTCTAGGCCCGGCGATGGTGAGGATCTTCTTATATACTTGGCTGTATCATCTCATGCTTTAAGTGCAGCGCTGATACGAGAAGACAAGAGGATTCAACATCCGGTTTACTATATCAGCAAAAGGCTCACTGGGGCAGAGATGAATTACTCCAAGTTGGAAAAACTCGCCTATTGCCTACTGATCGCATCGAGGAAGTTGAGGCAATATTTCCAAGCTCATCCTATCAGAGTCCTCACTGATCAACCTTTAAGGCAAGTCCTGTTTCGCCCTAAGACTTCGGGTCATCTTCTAAAGTGGAACATTGAACTCAGCCAATATGACATCACTTATCATCCCCGAAAAGCAATCAACGGACAAGCTTTAGCGGATTTCATCGCAGAATTTACAGATAAGGGTAACAGTGAGGAGGAAACGATCAATGATTCCCCAATCCAATGGAAGTTATATGTTGATGGCGCGAGAAATGACTACTGTTCTGGAGCCGGAGTTGTACTTGAGACCCCTGAAGGTCGGTCATTATGATATGCACTGAGATTGGAATTTCCTTTAACGAACAATGAAGCAGAATACGAAGCTCTTATCGCTGGCTTGAGAATTGCTAAAGAACGAAACATCCGAGCATTACAGATCTTCAGTGATTCTCAGCTTATTGTATGCCAAGTCAAGAAGGAATTCCAAGCGAAAGGGGGAAATCTGCCTGCCTACTTGTTAAAGGCTTGGGATCTCCTGTGTGACTTCGATCATTACACGATAAGCCATATTCCTCGAGAAGAAAACACGAAAGCAGATTCTCTCGCAAAGTACTCTAGCACAGGCGAAGCTCAATTTCTGAGGTTGACTCCAGTGGAAGTCTTGTCGGCTCCAATCATTGATGAGATGGATATTGATTGGATCATGAGCGTGTCCCAAGAGCAAGAATCATGGATGACTCCAATAACAGAATATCTGCTCAATGGCTCTTTACCGGAAAATTCAAAAGAACGACAGAAGCCACTGAGGAAAGCCTCTCGCTATATAGTCCAGGATGGCCAATTATACAGACAGGGATTCTCAATGCCGTTACTTCGATGTGTATCCAGGGAAGAGTCCAAAACAATCCTAGCTGAGGTGCATAGGGGAGAATGTGGTGATCATTTAGGTGGTCAAACTTTAGCAAAGAAGATTCTCCGATACGGATATTTTTGGCCAAAAATTAATCGAGATGCAGCAGACTATTCCCGAAAATGTGACAGATGCCAAAGATTTTCCAAAATTCCTAGAGCACCCTCTACTGAACTCACACAGATGGTCAGTCCATGACCGTTTGCAATATGGGGGATAGAACTTGTAGGACCTTTACCAACTGCCAAATCTGGAATCAAATATGCCATTGTTGCTGTAGATTATTTTACTAAATGGGCAGAAGCTGAACCACTGGCTACTATCACCTCTAAAAAGATGATAAGTTTTGGGACTAAAAGTATCATTTGCAGGTATGGTGTGCCTCAAAAGATAATTACAGACAATGGTACTCAGTTCGAAAGTGAAGAATTCCAAGATTTTTGCAAACGATTCAAAATCCGAAAAAGCTTCTCAGTAGTAGCTCATCCGCAGGCAAACGGGCAGGTGGAAGCAGTAAATAAAATTATCAAGTCAACCATCAAGAAGCAACTTGAAAGAGCAAAAGGTGGTTGGGTCGATAAGCTACCACTAGCACTATGGGCATACAGAACTACCCACAAAACTGCGACTGGGCATACTCCGTTTTCATTGGCATACGGGTCAGAAGCAATGATTCCGGTAGAAACAGAGGTCCCTTCACATAGAAGAATTCATTTCAATCAAGCAGAGAATGAAAAACTACAGCTTGAGGCACTAGATCTCCTTGATGAAAAAAGAGAATAGGCTGAGCTCAGAATCGCAGCTCATCAGCAAAGGATAGCCAGACATTTCAATTCCAAATTTCGCCAACGCATCTTTGATATTGGAGATATAGTCCTGAAGAGAATCATGATGGCGACAGGTGTGTTTGGGCCAAATTGGGAAGGACCATATGTCATAGGTCAGAAGCTTCTTTACGGCACATTCAAACTCGCTACTGTCGAAGGAGATTAAATTCCAAGGGCTTGGAACAGCAATCACTTGCGTCTATACTTTACTTGATAGCTTTGTTGAAATATTGTAAAAAGAATTATGAATGTATGATTCTTGTAATTGAAAGCAATTGTAAAACCGATGCAAGTGAATAATGAAAGACTATAAAGTGTACGTAGGACCAAATTCTTGGCCGAACCACTATAAATCTTGTGTTTCTTATTACATGTTTGCTTTATTTTCGATATGAAAAGTACATTAAATGTATTGCTGAAATGTCGATTTAAATTTTTGTAGACAATGAAAATAAAAATTGCACATTACAAGACCAAGTGATTCTGGTTATCATTCAGTAAACAAATTTCGAGTCACAAAAGCTCCGAATTCAAATCCTAGATAGGAAGTGCTTCAATTGAACGGCCAATGATTTCGCCGGAAACGGGCCATTGCTAATAAATTGAGAAGTTTGAACGAACAATTCCGATTAAGAAGCTTATGTCCGTTCTCGTGAACTGGCCTAGCAATGAAGTACACTTCTTTGGATTAAACAAACTACTTGTAAGAGAAGGGAGTGTGAACTTGAAAAGAAAAACAGAGGACGCTGAAAAGGCATAAGCAAGTAGACAAGGAACAACTAAAGCCCGCTTCGGAGGCACAAGCCCTCTTCGGAGGCACAACTCTTCGGAGGATAAAGACCTCTAACGAGGCATACGCCGCAAAAAAGAAAGTTCTCTACTCAACAAAAAAGATTGGAGGAGTCATGACCCTCCAACCATGAGAGAGTAACTTCCTGGCAATAAAAGCCCTCTTCGGAGGCCCATTTCACCAGGAGTTGAAGTGCGACAGCCGCTCTTTGGAGTTTCACTTCACCAAAGTTGAAATGCAAAACAAAATAAAAGCCCTCTTCGGAGGCCCATTTCGCCAGGAGTTGAAGTGCGACAGCCGCTCTTCGGAGTTTCACTTCACCAGAGTTGAAATGCAAAACAAAATAAAAGCCCTCTTCGGAGGCCCATTTCACCAGGAGTTGAAGTGCGACATCCGCTCTTCGGAGTTTCACTTCACCAGAGTTGAAATGCAAAACAAAATAAAAGCCCTCTTCGGAGGCCCGTTTCACCAGGAGTTGAAGTGCGATAGTCGCTCTTCGGAGTTTCACTTCACCAGAGTTGAAATGCAAAAAAAAAGGCCTCTCCCGAGGGGCAGAAACAAAAAGACCACTTCCCAGAGGCACAATAAGACAGAAAGACCTCTTCCCAGAGGCAGAAATGAAAAGACCTCCTCCCGGAGGCACAATCAAGCAGAAAGACCTCTTCGGAGGCACACGTTTCACCAAGATTGAAATAAAACTTCCAGGTGTTGAAACGATAAAAAGCCTTCCTCAGAGGTGCAACTTTTCAAAGAAACGAAAATCAAAAGGCCCTTTACTGTGGTATATATATATATATAAAAAAAATTCCTCATCAAAGGCACACTTTAACTTTCAAAGGAAGAATAATTTACCTATTCTGGAAAATAATCTTCCTCGGAAAGAAGTCAAAGTGTCCTTCAGAGGCCCGCTTTATCGCATAAAAGAATTCACTTGGTAAAATGTGCACATGCACAAAAGAAAAAGTGATATCTTCAAAAGATGAAGCGTAAAAACGAATTTGTACTCTGTTTTTTAACGAAATAATATTCCTCCAAATGTGGGACAATTATTCTTTAGAAAATAAAAGTACAAGTTCCTCATAAAATAAAATATTACAATGAGCTTATGGTATAGGGGCAACATGGTATAACTACATCGGTAAAATTGCGCTCGAACAAGTACACCACAAGCTCACTGCAATATCATGCAAAGAAACTTGTATAAAAGTGAATAATAACTGCATTCTTAGATACAGACAGAAGTTTGTACAAAGAAAAAGAATCATTTTATTCAACACTATTAGAATTTTATACAGGTACAGGTTCCAAAGTTAAAAGCAAAAGAAAAACGGGGGCCGGTACCCGCACAATTTCCGGTCAGTAAATGCAAAAAAGGAAAAAAGCGATATGAAAGCCACAGAATCAGAGCCATCATTTCTTCTTCCGTCCACCTTTTGAGCCGGCGCCCGGCTGAATAACCAACTTTTTAGGCCGGCTTGTAAGGGTGGGGGATGAAGGAGAAAGGGGCTCAGTTGGACTTTCTTACGTCTCTTCTTCGCCAATTAAGGATCCCTTCTTCTTCTTCCTCTTGGAAACTCCCTGCTTTCCTCTCTTCTTAGAGGAAGACCCACTCCCTGGAGAAAGAAGTTTAGCTAATGGTTCATCATCGGAACCAGTTGCTTCCGGAGTCTTCTCTCTCCTTTCAGTTTCTTCTCCTTTGTGTTCTTGTGAAGCAATGGGATCGTCCAAGTCTTGAAGAGCTTCTATTTGCTCCTCTTATGATCCCGGTTGCGAGGCGGAAGGAGGAGTCACCTGAATAGATGGAGGAGGAATAATTGGAGGTGGGGAAGCTTGAATGATGTCCGACGTTTTCTCTACAGAAGGAAAAAAGTTCAAGTCAGTAAAAAGAGGAGATAAAGGTTCGCTGAGATTCAAGAAGTAGTCAAAAAGCCCATCAAGCTCGTAAGAAACAGATGAGCAGTCTACTTGGGCAAGATTGTCAGTAGGGTTACCTGCAGAAGTCGATTTCCTGACGTCAACTTCGTAATCCTGTGCCTCGTCACTCTCGCCGCCTTCATCTCCACCTTGTATGCTTGTGATCTCGGTGGTAACTTTAGTAGGAGGTCGGGAGTGGGAACTGGAACCGATGATATCAATTTCGGCTGAAGGAGAAGGTTGAATCGGGGCAGTTGAGATAAATTTTCCTGAACATTCTCCTGCCGCTGTTTCGGCCCTTAATTTTGCAAGCTGTTCTCTCCCTTTGGCGAGAGCGGCACGAGCATCATCATCAAGATAATGCTCCTCAAGGGCTGACTTGGCATAACCAGCGCCTTTACCGCCGAGCATATCGAGTGCGGCCTCCCAAACTTCAGCCAGAGTAATTTCATACTTGGGGCCTAGAAAAGCGAGGCTACCGCGCCCCAAGATGCTATGCAGGTAGAAATCAAATAATGTTGAGCTGATGTTGGTCCTCGTTGCCTCGTGAGATTCTTCAGCTGCAATTTTGCCGGCAACGGCCTCATCACGCTCCCTTTCAGCTTTGGAAAGTTGAAGCTTAAGCATTTGAATCTCCGCCTCTTGGGAGCTGTTTTTCTTCCGAAGCTCTGCAATATCAGCAACATAGCCCTCGCTAATTCTTTTCTGCACTTCAAGCCTGTCTTCGGCATCTCTTTGGCTGGCATGAGCGTCTCTCACTTGTTTTAGGAGCACTTCTTCCTTTTGAGAATAAGAAGTAGAGGAAGTAGCAAGCTCTTGTTTCAGTTCCGCAACTTTTGCTTCAAGCTCTTCATTGTAAGAAGCAATGCTCCTCATTTCAGTGTCATGTTGCTCAAGAACCTTTTTCCATTCGGTTTTATCATTTTCCATAGCGAGCATGGCCTCTATGTTTGCACGATTAATGATTTGAAGCTCGTCGACAAGTTTTTGCCAGTTTGACATCCTCTCAATATCAAGCATGACGGCGTCGAGATTTCGTAACATGGCAGACTTGTTAATGGGGACCAAGTCAAGGTCGAACCTCACTCCTTTCAGACACCACTGTGGAAACCGACTTTGCAAAGTGGCCGGGCCCGGTACAACTTGGAATTTGGGTCTGCTAATTATTGTTTGGATGTCTGTCTTCCCGAGAGCGGGAGAGCCGGAAGGAATGTCAAGCGAGGAGGGGGCAGTAACCTTTTCGGGAGTTGTAGAAGTGTGCTTCTCACCATGTCGGGCTCGCTTGCTCGAATCTTCAATCATATGACTTTTTCCTCGGTCATCATGGGATTTTCTTTTATGTGAATCGTCACCTCTCTGCGAAGAATCGTGGCGCTCCTCCCTCTCCCTTCTTTCATAACGCTCCTCTTGAGCCCTCTTCTCTTGAGCCTTTCGGGCGGCTCTTTCTTCATCGGATTCTCTGTAAGAGGGGAGGTAATACCTATAATCATATTGGCTACGCCTCCCGTAGCGCTGGAAATCTTCATAGTATGAGCTGCTGCGTCCCATTGGAGAATCTGAAATAAAAAGAGGTAAGTTTTAGAAGTCTTCAAAGTACAAAACGTCAGAAGCATAAAAGTGCCGAAAAGATTCTAAGTGTGTGTGATGTGCAAACTACGCGCATCAAACTACGAACCACTCTTTAATTGGGGAGTGGTTGTGGGTGTAATAGTTAGCGTCAACTCTTGAGTTGACGGAGTCTGTTGCAGGACAGAAGTCGCTTCAACTACTGAAGAAGAAACCCCGGTAGTGATAGGATCATCTTTAAAGATCTCTTGCGAGGTGGCAAAGAGGTCGCTCAGCCCTTCAAAAGTATCATCCCTGCTCTGCTTGACAAGGCTAGTTTTCTCGTCTTCTTCGCCAGATTTCTGTGAACGTCGGGGAGATCCCTGAGGCTCTTCTTCCTCAATAACCGGGGCAAGTTCGTCAGATGGCCCCGCAACATCAACAGAAGTGGAGCACTTCACTAGCGAAGCCTCGGGAGCAGGTCCTTTTGGTATGGATGTGTCTGTAGAAACTGGGGCATCCAACGCTCTAGCCGAAGAGTCTGGAACTTCATGGCGGTGTGTAGAGCGAGAGGTATGCAAAAGCCCGTATTGGTGCAAAAATTCATCCCTCAACAAAAACTTGATGCTTCTCTCTACTACGGCCACGGCACTCAATCTGTCAAAAGTCTGCTTATGGACCGGATCTCTGGAAGGAAGAGGAAGTGCTGAAAAGAGCTAAAAATGAAATTAGCAATGGGTAATTCGGATCTCGAGAAAGCTTGAAAATGGAGACAAGTAATCTTACTTCCTACTCTCCAAGCGGCATAAAACCCTGGGGGGCAGCGAGCAAAGAAAAATTGGTTCAAAAATCCGTGAACGCTTTCGGTAAGATCAGAAATAAGTTTGCGGTTTCTAGCACTCCTCACAATTATAAGGGAAGGATGATCTCTACTCTTTGCAAACGAGCATAAGTAACGAATTTCTTCGAAACTTGGTAAGCGATCAAAAGTTCTTCTAAACAAAACACACAACCCCATCAAGATGGCATAGCCGTTAGGATGGAGTTGGGACGGAGAGATTGATAACCGAAGGAGAAGAATTCGGAGAAAGTCATTAAAAGCAGGAATCTCCCCGCTTAAACACATTTGACGATTGATTGCAATAAAGCCACGGGGAGGACTGTCGGCGGTATCACTTGGCCCAGGGAGTAGGACATCACTTTCAGTAAAACCAAATTGAGTGCGCAGCCGAGTAAATGCTCTCGGAGTTAGAATAGTTGGGGTTCTTTCTGGAGGGTCCACTATAGGAAGAGCTATCGGAAAAGTTTCTTCCTCTTGAGCTACCATTTCTTCTCGATGGGAAGTCATTCTACATAAATAACTGGATATTCAAACATCAAGGTGCACGTTTCCTAAAATGTGTGAGGTATTGTGTGAAATTAACAAAGCAATAAACAAATATAACTGGAATAAAAACTAGCAAGCATTTGTTAGTTACGAAACCCAGGGACTATTGTTTTAAGCCTAAATATGCAAGTATAATGTTGATGCAGACAAATCAGTTCAGATTGTCGATATTTTGCATCAATGTTTAACTTTAGTTGATTGATCCACAAACATTTCATGCAATATATTTAAGTTGCTTGTCTCGTCTCGACTAATCTGTCATTTGAAGTGGGCAGTCAATGGCAGTATTTTCGCCTTGGTTTCTTTGTTTGTTATTTTCAGTAGGTTGGCAACTTATAAGTTAATGCGGTCTGTGAAATAATACAATGAGATTCAAGCTAGTTTAAAGTTGGAGCAGTTCAAAATTTAGGCAAAGTTAGTTCGGCAGTTCGAGTCAAATGCTCAAAGTGGGACTATGATTCTAAATGACAACACGTCCAAAGCTCAAGTATTAGGTCGGCTACGATTTAAAAAGTCTTTCACGAGATAAGGCTAGGTCGGTAGCGGGTCGGAGCCAGATTTAGTTCGGCAGCTCAGTCCTCTGGGTCGCAAGGAAGAGATAAGATGGTAAGCTCCGATCCAAAAAGGCAGGAATTTCCCTAAGTGTTAACTCGGCCACGATTCAATTCTTAAAGTTTAGGTCGGCCAAAAAATTAGGTCATCTGAATTTGCTGAGTCGCCTCCGAACCAACATTTCACTCTATTCAACCCATTAACCCGATAACCATTTCATCAACAACAGCCTTCATTCCTGCTCTCGAATCACCCAATACAACAATTCGAAATTGTTACAAGTCCAATACCCTGCCATCAGAGTTCATCGAGTCTAAGGTGATAAACCATCTTAGTTGTATCAACGATCATCAGAAGCCGAATCGAGCAACCTAGGCTTCATCAACTATAAATGTGATGGGATTCGTGATGGAGCATCGTACAAGGAGGCGATTCGAGCTCTAGCAACAAGGTTTACGAATTGACGGTGACCTACAATTAGAAGAGGAATGAGGTTACCTACACGATCAATGGTAGAGATTATCGGTGACCAGTTGGAATGAAATCGCCTTCAAAAGCTTCAGAAAATTTTAATGGCGGAATTGAGCAAGGTAACAAGTAATGAAAAAGAAGGAGATGGATGTTTTATACCTTACAGTAGGAAAGACTGAAGCGGCAGATATAACTGTTGGGTCGCAACTGACCTAGTGGCAGACGAGTTAAAGGACATCGAAGCACACGACCTAACCATTAGGCGTGTACTTCGAGGGGCAAATGTTAACTCCATCTCGGCCATGACTCATCGATCTAGCATATCAAACAGTTAGCGACCCAAAGTTCTGCCGACCCAAGGCACAAATGGATGCCGACTTAGTATCTTAGCATGGAAGACCGACCTAACTGCATAAGGTTTAAGAGGGATACCGACCTAAGGGGCTTGAGAAGCAGACCGATCTAAGGCCTCAAAGAAAGTTCCGACCTAACGTCTTGGAGTAATGCCGACTTAAGGCTCAAAGGAAGTTCCGACTCAACAGCCTTAGCTTGTTGCCGACCTAACCTATGAACCGACTCAGAATGAGTGACGACTCAACTGGTTGCCGACTTAACAGGGACAGCGACTCACCGGGTTATAACCTTAATGCCTTAAAGATGTTGGCCGACTCTGCCTATGGAAGGTCGTTCGCGACCTAAGCAAGCAAATCGGATACCTCATCATTTTATGACCTGGTCCCATAACTCGTACACGACTCAAGACCTGGCCCCATAACTCGTTTATGACTTTGGACTCGCGTGAAATCAGGTAAGTCGGCTAAACTCTACTAGACCGTGGATTTGCCTCTATAGGTCGGCCGCGACTCAACTAAAGTCGGTCATGAATCAGGACTTGGGTAAAAAATTCTTACCCAGATTTGCCTATAAATAGAAAGCCATCTCCAACATTCGGGGGACTTTTTTTTTGGATCGTTCTCTTCGTGACATCAAGGCTCTACTATCTTCAAGACAATCTAAACTCTATCACTTCAAACTCACGCAAGATTTTTAGACCAAACTTCGTACAAAGATTCGACATTTCCAATCGTGGATTCAAAGAACTCTGTGGCATTGAAGTTCTTTCTAGCTACTTGTCTTTTTGAATTGAGTTGGATTGTAATTGAAAAAGATTGTAATAAGTTGTAATTCAGTCAGCAATAAAAAGGATTGAAGTGGACGTAGGCTTGATCATAAGCCGAACCACTATAAAACTGCTGTTGTTTACTGTTTCTTCTACAGTTTTCTGCTCATACTCTGTTCCCGAATCATCGGGTGGTGCTTTCACAACTACACTTTACACACCAGGGTGTTAGCGTTCAAATTTTAGCGTTAACACACTTGATTTAAATTCAATCATATATCATTAATCCTAGTTTAAGTTGATTTCGATTCAACTCTCCTCCATCCATCCAGCTTAAGTTAATTTACTTCAATTTATTTAAATTTTATACTTAAGCTCATTTTCATTTTACAAATAAAATTTTCTCTTCTATTCAACTTAATTCTATCTCAATTAAATCTCATTTTTAACCTACAATTTCATTTGATTAGTTATTATAAAATTTAACCTTTCAGATTCGGCTCATTCAATTGATTACAAGGTCATTTCCAATTTATTTCTACTTATTTGGATTTCGTTTGCAATTCATACCATTACTATTTTAATCTATTTCATTTTCCTTTATTCGGCACATTTCCAATTATATTTAATTTGCTAACACTTCAAGTTAAATTTTTAATTTATAACTCTAATTCTGAATCCAATATCCATTTCCAATTTACCACCCAATTTATTAACCACGATTCAATACATTTGTTTCACTATCGATCCAGGTCGAATTTGATTTATAACTTGAGTTTTATTTTCACTTCATTATTAACTCACAATTCAGCTTTATTTAACATTTCATCAACTAATTTATTAACAAATTAGTTCTCCCCTATTTATAGTTTAATACTTGATTTTTAATTCCAAATATCACTTCATTTAATTTTCTTAGTTCAATTTATTTTATAATTCAAGTTTGGATTTTCTTTCGTTTTATTATCCAAAACATAAAACAATATTTATTTTGGATTTTGTATTCCATTTTCAGTTTTTTTAAGTCACAACTTATTATTTACACAATTTCATTCATTCTAGGCTTGAATATGTTCATCTTTTATTTTTAACTCAAGCCTTATGTTTATTTATAACCAAGCATATTTTTTTCCATTGATTTTTTTATTCTTTTATAAGTTATTTCAACTCAATCGAATTGAATTTTATGTTAACTCAGATTTACTTACCTCAATTTGATTTCAACTTAATTCGAATACAACTGGATATTATTTTCAACTATTCAATTTATTTCAATCCAGTCAAATTTTTATTTCCCAATCCATGTTAATTTCATTTTTAACCTTTCACTTTAAATTTAAATTCCAACATTTAAAGCTTATATTTCCTTCCTATTTAAAAATCATCTCAATTTATATGCTCACAACCTATCTCATTAGAAATTTAAAAACACCCAGCTTTGGTTTCAAATCATTTTGAAATCTCCAACACCACAAATCATATTTCTCAAAAATCTTAAACCAATCCTGGTTTTTATTCCTAACAAATTTCCTTAGAAATTTCACAAACAACTAGCTTTTCTAAACAAATCAATTTTTTTGCAGCAATCCGTCACTTAGACATTCGAAAATGAATACTGATGATGTGGCTGTTATCATCAGAATTATTTTCCAATAATCCAAGTGATTTCAATAATATATTACTTTCAAAATCCATTTAAAACAAATTTCCTTTCAGAAATACCTCCAAAACAATAATGCTGTTATTTATCTTCAAAATACTTCCAAATCTCCGGGATTTAAATTTCCAAATCCTGCTTAAATCAAATTTTTCTATAATTCATTTGTACAGTTTATGCTTATACAAATCCCCATTTAATTACATTTCAACTTATAAATCATGTTGTCATTTTATATTATACATTTATTTTCCTTAGTCTTTAGTTATATTTTCAATTTCTACTTAAATTTTTACTCAATAGTGATAATAATTAAATATTATCATTTCTAACATCCAAACAACCATATATTAGCCAAAATAGTTTACAAAAACTTTTCTTTATATCAAAATATATTTTGGGTAAAATTATATCATTCACCCTTATTTAAAAACAATACCGTGTCAAACTATTCTATTCAAGTGTTTAGAAACCCCTTCGATACAGTTGTCCAAACTGTGCCGACGAAGGTTCATATGCCACTCAATTAATCAATCAACACAATATTAAAAAAAATTATATTCACTAACAAATACGCGCTCATATCTATTAATATGCTCAAACTCATTCTAGAGTACTACATACTCTAATTTAAATGAATAATTCCCACGAGCCAAGGTTATCACCAACCTAAGCTTTGATACCACTGTAACAGCCCGCAAATTCGTACCCCTTGAGTCAACACTATTCTACCTAAATCAACTCAAGTTGTACAGAAATACGAACCATTTTGGTTAACGAAGAAGAGGTAGAAGAAGAAAATAGAAAACAACAACAGAATCTAACCATCGTAGTGGAATAAAATATAATAGGTAATGAATAATATTTACTCAAAAATTAAATATCTCTGTTTATATATTACATCATCAGAGTACATCAATCACAGCTCAACATCAGTAACTTACACCGGATACACAGCTACTCAACACAGCGGAATATATATAAACAAGTACGAGAGTACGTATCGCCATCCAGCTCGTCATCTGAGCTCCACGGCATCATGTCCTATATCCTATAATACTCGGTCTGACCCGAGCATTACAGTTGAATAACATCCGAGTCAGTCTGGAATACCAACATGAGAAAATCACACTCAATTGATTATTAAAGTTTCAAAAATCCTTTGAAAACAAATGCATATCGTAAGACCATGCCACAAGTAAATATATCGGGTTTTTACCTTATGATAACTAAAACAATTTTTATAGCAATCCTCTGATATTATAATAGGGTCTATATACAAATACTTATAAAATAGCCGAAATTGTTACATCTATTAAATTCCAGCTACTAGCCACAGAGTGGGTAATACAAACAAAACTCGTACAAGGCTCGTAGGGAGAATGGATTTCCAACTAATGACCAGGCACTGGGGTACCACCTGTCACAGTACGTGGACAAGATCACAGTACCGAGGAGTACGCCCGCTCCACTACAACACAAAACCAGGACTACCCATTACTGGATAATCTCGAGTGAGATCACCCCGCGGTTGGGATCAGCAACCGCCCACTAAGCCGAATAAAAGGGACATCTAGACAGGGTTGACCTCACCTTGCTTGGGTGCTACCCACCTAGCCTTGCTGCATAACCCCTGATTTTCAGTCATTCCCATTTTATGAGGCTTGAGGCTAAGAGTTACCTTTTTAGAACATATCCCTTAGAATGCCCATCGTCCACCTGATGATGTTTCGAAAGCATTCATCCGTACAAGTCCGTCCCGGGTTCGAACGGAACCAAAGGCACTACTCCTACTACATCCATTTTGAAAATATCCTCAAGATTAGTAGTGACTAGCCCTTTCAATTCACTGCTCCATCTTCGAATCCAAACTCGTTTCCACAAAACGTACAAACTGGATCGAAGTGGTTTTCGAGAAATAAATCTCGATCGCGGCCTCTTCGAAACGGTCAACGTATTTGTCCAATATTGATAGTCGGTTATTTAACTATCAATTAATGTTCACAAGAAACCATCCAACAATAACTAATTTCCCAAATTATTTATTAACCTCAAAATATCTTCACAAGATATATTTCTATTTTCATCCCTTTGAAAACAGTTTCAAACCATTCCTTCTTTTCCAGAATAAACTTTCCCAAATATTTTCTATCCCTACTGAAATCACCAAGCACAAAACTAGATTTTTGAAATAATTTAAAACACTTTACTTTGAAATATACTTTAAAACATTTATTTTAAAAACTAGTTCGATAATTTATTAAAAATACATACTATATGAATATTTGAATATAAGGTTACTTAATAAAATATAAAACTAGATTTTCACTTTTAAAAACAAAATACTAAGTCACTTTTTAAGTGATTACTACTATAATAGATTTGAGAAAATACTTACTTTAAAATTTAAATATTAGAAATAATTAATTTTTCAAAACATACTTTTTTAAACAACTTTTAACTTTTAACTTATATTTAAAAATTTACTTTGAAAACGTACTTGGTTATTCAGGGAGAATTTCCAATCACAATCACTTATATCAATTTTCCAAATTGATTTCGTTACTTATCAGTTCATTTCAAAATTCATTAGTTATGGACTTATTATTTATGTTATTATTTCCCGTTTGATTTTAAATCTTTTACTGAAATAAACAAATTTCAGTTTTTCCAAATTTCTTCTTTAATCTTTTCAATATTTTAAATCTTAAATTTTAAATAAATGTTTTGTTCTTTTTAAATAATAACACTGAATTTAAAATTCATTAACTTTCTATTTATTCAAATTTTCCTTTCTATACTCATGATTTATTTATTAGAATGTTAAAGTCACTTCATTTCTTTTCCAATTCATTTTTAAATTTACTCAATTTTCTATAATTATTTTACTTACAAATTCACCATTTTTATTTTCTTTCCAAAATCCAATTTATATATTTTTGTTAATTCATTATACCCAATTATATCCAACAAGCCATAGCATTCAATATTTTCACATAATTCATTATAGAATATCAAATAATCACAACAGACAATATTAAATAATTTAAATAAAAGTTGAGGGGTCTAGTTGGATCCCTCTAACCTGTTTTTCCTGCGTCCACAAACGTTAGCACAATATAAATATCAATCCCAAAATATACCATACTATAACACATCAATCAATTTAACCATTCAAGCAATTATTTAAATTTAATCATTTAAATTTAAATTTAACAGAGTGAGATTAACTCACCTTTGATTTCCGTTTTGCGAATTCGATGCAAACTGGCTTGTCTCTCCACAATTCCAGACCTTGTATAACATTTATACGATTTATTAATATTTGCACTAATCGAACAATTTAAATTTCATTTAAGAAATTTAATTTAGGCTAAAAATTTTAATTTCTAGCTAATGATTTTATTTTAAACAAATAATTAAATTTAAATAAATTTTCCTTTTTAAATCATTTGGTAACTAAAGAAATTAAATAAATCACCTAAATCCATTTTGAAAATAAACTACTAAGTGTATAATATGCATATTTATTTGTGGACACATACATGCTTACAAAAGTAATTTATATTCTCATTTAAAATTTCTATTTTTCTTGAGCTTATCTACATATATATTTCCTCCTTAATAAACTAATCAACTAAAAATTTAGTTTAAATAAATTTTCCTGAAATAAAAACATTTTTTTATATTCATATATAAACTTCCAAATACTTTAAAATTCCTACTTCTATTTTTTTCCTTCTTCAATATCATGTCTATATGAATTTTCTGTCTTTGTAAAACTAACCGTTATTATTATATTATACATATATATAAAATAAGGCAATAATAATCTGTAATTGACATATTCACTGAGATAATTAAGGAATTACCCCAAAACATCGGCCTCGATCCCGTCACCCACGTTGCTCGCCAGAAACTCGAACCCTCCTTTTAACACGCCGCTCCGCCTCATCGTGCTACATGCATCAACGCATGAGCCTTCAGTTAGTGCCGCGACCACGAGCTTCGATCGAATGCGATCCCTAATGAAAACCTTAGCCGCCGATGCTCGTCTCCCAGATTCAACGTGAAGCCATCGCCCACACCACCGCGGCTTCAACAACCCTATGCTCGCCTCCACCTACTTCTCACCAATAAATCGAGTACGCGAGCAATACCGGAGGCAGTTGGGCAAAAAGAGGGGTTTCGACCAATTTAATTTGAATCATTCGAACGATTTAACTTGGGTTCAAATTCGATTCGCATGCGGCCATTTCTTTTCTCTCTCTTTTTTAGCATAAACGAGAAGGTGAAAAGTTGGAATTCGATGGGTTTAGAAAATAAGCTAAAATGTTCGGCCATTATGCTTACTTTTAAAGACGTGTGGAAGCTTCAGAAGGAAGATAAAGTAGAGTGTTTAGGAAAGAACTATAAAAATTTCTGATGTGAGAAATAAAGTCTGCTGATGTTGAAATATTTTGACCAGTGAAATGAATGGTTATATTATTTTTAAATTTAATTTTAAATTGTCTCGAAATTTGCAACGCAAAATTTCGATCTTCTATCGAGGCGTGCCACGAGGCGTTCCTATCGTTATATCCCTATTCCGAATGCAATGGAAAAGGTTTCGAGTCCTAATTCGATCATATAGAAAAGATAACTTTTTGAATCGAATTAAAATATTAAATTTTCGATATAAATCTCGACGCGTTTATATATCGTACGTTCACATAGCAACTCCGATCATTACGAAATTTGAAATCAGATAATAATATAATATTACGGATCTAATGGAACTTGTTTCATCAATTCCGAGACTGTGCCTTGGAAGGCTATTTTTAAATTCAATTCAAACGATATAAATTTTCAAAACCGAACAAATCATTATTAAATTCAATTTTACAACTTCTATTATCCTCAGTATTATCAATATAAATTTTGTAGGTCTTCAAATTATTTTTAACAGGCTTAAAACTCCGAATTCAACAATTTGCCCAACTTCACTTATTTAATTTAATAATTCAATTATCAAATAAATTGTGATATTCGTAATTCAAGTTAAAATTACCTTTTAAATATTTAAAATCAATTAAATATTCCGATTTTAAATGCTCAAAAATTCTGGGTCATCACATACTGACATGAGTATGCCATCCCTCGGTCGTTACCAACAATTATATGAGGATCCTCAACACCAACAAATTTTAACAACCACATAGGTTAAATGTCTAGGCTCCATACCTTGATACCACCCTTTATCCAGAAGGAAATGCATATACCCTAAAGGGCGCGACCCTCATAACCTTTCCGCATTCTTCCTGTTTCGACCATTTCTAGGTTGTGAGGTTCGACGAGGTCTCATCCACAAAGCTACACTTTTCACAAAACCCATGCTTTGATCAACAAATGATCAGCAACATTTAGCATGCCACATTACCAAATTGGGAATGTATCACCAATAACCATTAACTACATAACCTTTGAGCTCGTACGTCTCAAAGAAGGGTGTTAAGCTAAGAGAATAATTTCTCCGCCACCAAAAAGAAATGTATTTGATAGAAACCAGTTTTACATCTCAAAGTGTAATGTCAGACATACATCCATACAAGTCCGTTCCGGGTTCGTACGTGACCGAAGGCACTTCAAAGAAGCCCTTGCAAATCCGGGTATTCACAATCCCGATCGGACTCCCCCTCACATATAGAGATCTCTATACCAGCGTGCCTCAGTGCAAAGACATTCGATAGGTAATCCTATCATTCTCGAAAATACCCGGTCTTCACCACCATCTTCAAATGCTATCCATTTTGTCGTATCATTATTCAGAATGGATTTTATGACATAAAGTCCTATCCCGGCTAAATCGAATAATGAGCGCTAATTTTAAAAACATATCGATATATAGGGATCTTAGTTAAGTCGCAACCTTTAGTACAAAACTTTTCTTTCAAATGGTTTAAACAAATTACCACTTTTAATCTTTTAAATGAAAGATTCACCCTTGAAGATCCTCTTCAATTTGAAAATAAAGTTCACCAAATCTTTAACAAAGAAAACTTTCAAAACAATTTCCATTTCAAACTTGAAATCTTTTCAATAAAAACTGGAAGTTCTTTGTTATATGAAAGCCATTATAATTTGAATACAAATGTTTTTCATTTCGGAAAAATCCGATTGAATTTGCACAACTTATAGCCTTTTAAAGGAAATCAGCGAACTGCCGTATCCTTGGCAAGTTCTATTTGAATTAAATTCAAATTTCCAAATAATTTATTCAACATACTTCACAATGGTTTAAAATATATATATATATACACACACACAAACACACACACATTCATACATATATATTGTATAACTTGTATAGCACTTTCAAATCATAATTTCCATACAATTTCAAAACTTAAGCAAGATATATTATATTCAAACTAAATTTTAATTTCAAACTTCCTTTCCAAAAGCTTTTCCCATTCAACTCAATTTCTATTTCCAAAACCATTTGGATTCAAAATTCATCTTTTAACTTTTCACCATTTGAGTAAAATAATATTAAATTCGAAATATCTACGACTTAACCAATTCCTCGTGAAATCCACATTTGTTTGCGTGTGGTGTAGTCCAGGGGTTTTACACATAATAGTAACATACCATAAACATCATCAATTTAAGCACAACAATATCGATCAGCGGTATTATCCTATAACGCTTATCTTCATTCACAGATTCATAGATAAACAATGTAAATATATCACAGACAAATAAATCACAGTTCACAGCTCAAATCACACAATTCTTATCACAGAACATCACACATCAGAGATATCAATCAATTCAAGGCATTCAATACAATTCAATCATCCATAAGCAAGATCAATTAATCACCTGGTTATAATTAACTAATAAATTGATTAATATGAATTAATTACCAAAACCTGCTTAATTAATATTAATTAATTAGCCTTTGATGGATCAATTATCCTATAATTAGTCTAAATAATTAATTAATTAACCTTAAAATTAGTCATTTTAATTAATTATCCCTTAATTAATCACATAAATTAATTAACCTGGAGTTAATTACATTTATTAATTAACCCTTAGTTAATTACATTAATTAATTATCCTCTAATTAATTAGTCAACATTTAATTACAAATTATCTTTTAATTACTTATATTAAGTAATTAACCTTTAATCACTTGATTGATCAACCTTTAATCATTAATTTATTATCCTTACTTACTTTCATTAAGTAATATCTTAAAGTAATTAATTACCCTTTATTAATTATTTATTCTTCAATGTAATTACATTAAGTAATTATCCCTTAATTACATTAAGTAATAATCTTTTTAATTACTCACCTTAATTTATTTCAGCCTTAATTAATTGATAATCATATAATTAAGTACATTAATTAATTAACCCTTTATAAATTAATCAATCTTAATTTATTACTTAGTTAATCTTTAATTAAGTAATTAAATTACAAACTTATAATCCTTTATTTAAGATAACCCAATTATCTTAATATATTTCATAATCTTATTTAAATCTTATTTTAAACAACCTTTGAGATAAATTATCATTAACATCTTTAACTTAAAACCTTTAAGTAAATCAAAAACATTTAACCAATTTAATTAAATTCTTAATTGTGCTATTACATTTACTAAAATAAATTTAAGAATAAATAAAGGGTATATATATAGACACACACACATTTCAAGTTTGATTAATTAAAATATTTTAAAAACCCTTAATTAATTTCAAAACTAAAAATAATCATTTATTATCTTTCAAGAATAAATTAAGAAAAAGTTTTAAACTTGATTTAAATGAAAAACTTATTTTATTTAAATTTCAAAATGTTATAACATGAACCCGAGGCTGCTTCGGGTTTTCACCCAAGCCAATACGTAAATCACTCGGGTACAACCCCTAGCAACTTTCCCCATAATTTTTTTCTTTTTTCTTTTTTTTTAAATTTAAAACTATTGCATAGGTTAAACACTCGTGAACGACTCACCAACATACACGAGCTAATATGCACTTTTCCTCGAGGTCCACTTCGAATTCCCACCTTCTCCTCCAACCCAAAAACATCCAGACACCATTGATACCCCGTGCACGTGTACCAACGATCTTGTTACCTCCGACCATCGCGGCAACCTCCGGCACGTCGACGAACACATCCTCATCCATCACGAACACCTAGATCATCCAATTCAACAGAGAACCGAAATCAACATCTTGACTTCTACCTGGAACAAAACAGTTCATAAAAGAACCACCTCGCTACGCTAACTCCGACCACGGGACGACATGCGATCATGACCTAAACAACGCCACATGTCTACACTTCTATTTCCCCGATTACCGCTTGCCTCTAGTTCACCCACGGCGATGCAGCAACCACTAAAACCCAGACGACCAAAATTGCCGACCGAACCCAAGTTCGACGTCGCACCACCACTCCGGCGATCTAAAAAATCTTCCGCCCTTTTTCCTCTGACTAACGACTCTCCGACTCAAGCGCAACGTTCCTCCATCGCTGATCATCTTGAAATCGACCGAAAACCAACTTTTGAACAACTCATAAATTATCAACATATATACACTTAAAAATTATGAAATCACTTTCTAAAATCATCATTTTCAGATACGAATCTGTTTCTAAAATCAAAACTTGAAATTATAGTCTTTGACTTTTTTGTTGTAAAAAAGATTATGCTAAAATTTGCCATTTTTGAATTGATTATTCATTAAATATTCTTGAATTTATTTTTAAATGTATATTACATGGTTACAATCTTTTTCTATTCAGAGATCTTCGCCTAAAACAGACCAGAGCTAGTGGATTTGAATTTTTTATGTGATTTAGCCTGTAAATGTTGAAAACAGAAAGGTATATGCCTGGAACCAGACATGCACAAAACAATCTATGTATATATACATGCAGATATATTTAACAACCAAGCAACATTTTCATAACATATTCAAGTGTTAACCACAACAGAGATATGAATAGGTTTAAGAGTTGTTAAGGTAAAAATCATACGCTAACACCCCGATACAAGTAATGTAAGTGTGAAAGCACCACCCGTTGACACAGGAATCAGAAATAAGTAGAAAAATATCAAAAAAATAAGGAAAGGCACAGTTTTTATAGTGGTTCAGCTTATGGTCAAGCCTACGTCCACTTTATATCTCTTTATTGCTGAATCAAGTACAACTAATACAACTTTCTTCGATTATAATATACTTTAGACTAATAGATCAAACTTTGCTATAGAATAATGTTTTGAATCCATGTTGAATGATGTATACTATCTCTTCGAGAGTGAGCCAAAAGGATCCCCTCCATGTTGGAGCATATGGCATTTTTATAGGGAATTCTGCACAGGCTTTAAGTCGTGTACGACTTAAAGTAGGTTGTAAGTTGCGGGTTACGACTTAAGACAGTCCACAGTTCTTCAGCGAGTTAACGGGACACGAGTTATGAAGTTACCGGTTCGTAGTTGGCCATCAGAAATTAGTGGTAGATCCTCGCGAATTATGGAGAGCGGCATAGTTTAATCACTAAGTACTAAGTCGTAAGCGACTTGAAATAGGCAGTGAAAGCATTCGGTCGCTGCCGCTTTAACCCTTTAGGTCGCAGGGAACTTATGCCATTAGGTCGTATCTTCTCTTAAGTCGCTTGGGCGCCAAGTCGCTGACCCGCTGCTGATTCACTAACTCGTTGAGTCGCTGAGTTGCATAAGTCGTGAGGTCTCTAACCTTCAAAAGTCGCCTCCTTACTTCAGAAGTTAGGTCGTTAAACAGTTGGGTCGGCAAATCTCTTGGGTCGTTTAGTCGGCAGTCTCTCAAGTCGTTTGCCTATCGAGTCGCTGGCCACCTTAAGTCGCTCACCCTTCTTATGCCGTTAAGCCCTTAAGTCGTCCAACTCTCTTAAGCTGTTAAGTCGTTAAGTCGTCCAACTCTCTTAAGTTGTTAAGTCGTTAAGTCGTCCAACCCTTTAAGTCGCTGCTTCACGTGTTAAGTCGCCAATTCCTTTATGTTACTGAATGCTGAACAAGGGAGTTAACATTTGCCCCTCGAATACATGCCTACGTCATAGGTCGTGTGCTTCGACCTAGTCCCTAAGTCATGGGCGACTCAAGAAGCTTGTTAACTTGCGCATCTATCCATCTTCTCCTCTATTTCGTATATAAGCCGTTAAGTCGCTTCTTCCTCTTTACCATTCTGCTAATCACTTTGCCGCCATTGTTGCATCCGAGCTCAAAAGTTAACACGAAATCCTCCTCTTTGCATCCTTGATCGCTATTTCAACAACAGATTTAGCTAATTCTAATCATCCATCCATTATGTTTGCCACCAGCTCCTCCATAACCATTTCAATGCAATTTTTGTTTCCATGATGTGAGATTACACCCCGACTCGTCCCCTGACCATCGTCGACCGTTGACATCTTACGGGGTTATTTGGCAAGTGTTTGAATTTATGTAGTTAGCAATGTTTTCTGGAAATTTGGAAATTTGGAGGAGGCGAGGAGGTACTCGGTTAACGGATTAGTTGATTTTGCGTTTTGACATGGTGTTTCAAACGGCAAAATGGTGGATAAACACGTGGCAAAGTGTAATTGGTGAGTAGCGGGGCTTATTGGTTCCAACGGGTGATAGCCTTGGATCGCTCCATCATCCAGAAACGACCTAAGGAGCTCAAGCAACTTAAGGATCCCCGCGACTCAGCAGATTTGGCCGGTCTGACAATTTTTGCGACTTAACCTCTAGGTCGTATGAGCGACTTTTCCTTTGGGTCGTATGAGCGACTTTTCCATTGGGTCGTAAACGACTTTAACTTTAAGTCGTGGACGACTCAACACTTGGACAATTTTTCACCGCCGAACTTTTTCCCTCAGCCTAAGCCAATTTCATCTTATCCTGTTAGGTCGTGAACGACTTAGGACTTAGAGAACTTTTGGACTGTGGTTACATGGCTTTAACAAAACTTGAAAACTACGAGACATTGACAGAACTTGATTGTACTCCCAACTCGAATTTTGAATTGCCGAAATAACTTGCATGACTTTTCTATGCTTTCTTAAAAGATTATATCAAATTTGATACTAATAACTTGTTAAATACAACATTTGCAAAAAACTTGGGCGAATATACTCCCACTAGTTGCCCACATCAAATGAAAGATTAGTCGATAATGGATAATTAACTTAAAGAAATTGTACGAAATGACATGAGTCGACAAACTCAAGTGAAGTATTAAAACAATGTTAATCAACTAAGTCGATTTGTTTGCGTTAATAGTGCACCTGTATTTGGACTTAAAGCGACAAGTCTTGAAATATTGTAATTGACACATGTTTAATTTCAATTATATTTGCTTGTTGCTTTATTAGCTCTACACATCACTTCACACATTTAGGAAACGTGCACCTTCATGTTTAAATATCCAGTTGTTTATGTAGAATGGCTTAACATCAAGAAGAAGTGGTAGCTCAAGCTGGAGAGACCTTTCCGACAGCTGTTCCCATAGTGAATCCTCCAGAAAGAACTCCGACTACCTTATCTCAAAGAGCATTTAACCAGTCACGCATTCAATTTGGCCTTGCTGAAAGTGATGCTTTACTTCCCGGGCCGAACGATACTGCCGATAATCCACCTTACGGTTTTGTAGCAGTCAATCGCCAGATGTGCCTAAGTGGAGCAATTCCTCCTTTTAACGACTTTCTTCGTACTCTTCTCCTTCGGTTGACCATTTCTCCATTTCAACTACATCCCAATGGCTATGCTATCCTGATGGGGTTATGTGTTTTATTTAGGGGAACTCTTGATCGTTTGCCGAGCTTCGAAGAAATTTGCTACTTATGCTCATTTGTTAAGAACAAAGACCATCCCTCCATTACTGTTGTAAGAAGCGCTAGGAATCGTAAACTCGTTACCGATCTTTCCGCAAGCGCACATGACTTCTTGAACCAGTTTTTCTTTGTTCGCTGCCCCCCAGGCTTTTATGCTATCTGGAGAGTAGGAAGCAGGATTACCTGCTTCTTATTTTTTCCATTCTTGAGCTTTTCGAGATCTGAGTTGCTAAGTGCCAATTTTACTCCTTCCTTTTTCAGCACTTCCTCCCCCCTCTAGAGATCCAGGCCACAAGAAAATTTTTGAAAGACTGAGTGCCGTGGCTGCTGAGGAAAGGAGCATAAAATTTCTGTTGAAGGATGAGTTTCTACATCAGTTTGGAGTTCTACATTCTTCCCGTTCTACACAACCTCACGAAGTCCCCGATTCACCAACTAAAGCATTAAATGCCCCAGTTTCTACTGATGAACCTGTACCGAAGGAACTTTCAGCTGTGGCTTTATTGGTAAAATGTTCTACTCCAACTGTCATTGCGGGGCCATCTTGCAAACTTGCTCTTGCCCCTGTTATCGAAGAAGAAGATCTTCATCAAACCGAGAAGACTACTGATGAAGGGGTTGAGGTGAAGAGCCCTTTTGAACACAGTGGTAATGACACTTTCGAAGGGTTGAGTGACTTTATGGTTACGTCTCAAGAACTCTTTAAAGACGACCTGTCTGCTGCTAAAATTGTATCTCCAGCGGTTGAAGCGACATCTGCTCTTCAATAGACTCCTCCAGCTTAAGAATCAACATTAGCTGTAAAATCCGTCACCACCCCCCAACTAAGGAGCGGTTCGTAGTTCGACGCGTGTAGTTTGCACACACCACACACACTTAGGATTTATTGGCACTAATATGCACTTAACTCCTTGCAGTTTGAAGATTCTCAAGTTATGCTTCTTTTTTCAATTTCAGGCTCTTCAATGGGGCGAAGTGGCTCGTATTTTGATGACTTTGAGCAGTATGGCAGACGCAGTCAATATGATTACAGGCGCTATCCTCCCCCTCACAGGGAAACTGACGAGGAGAGGGCTGCTCGAAAAGCTCAGGAGAGAAGAGCATACGAAGAACGGTACGGGAGAGGGGAAGAACGTCGTGACTCATCCCACAGAGAGGATGATTCCCTCAAACGGAAATCCCATGACGACAAAGGGAAGAGCCACGCCGCCGAAGGTTCAAGCAAACGGACCAAGCACGATGAAAAGTCGTAATCTGACATTCCTAAAGAGCGCATTGCTTCGGTTCCTCCTCAATCTCCTTCTCTCGCTCGTACCGATATTCAGACGATCATTGGCAGGCCCTCATATCAGGTCGAACTAGGCCCAGCTACTCTTCAAAGTCGATTTTCAAACTGGTGCTTGAAGGGAGTTCGCTTTGATCTTGATCTGGTTCCGATCGACAAACCAGCCATGTTGCGAAATCTTGACGCTGTCAAGCTTGTTATTGAGAGAATGTCGAACTGGCAGAAACTTGTCGACGAACTTCAGAGAGTGAACCGTGCGAACCTTGAGGCTATATTGACCATGGAGAATGATAAATCCGAATGGCAAAAGACTCTTGATCAACATGACGCAGAGATGAGGAGCATCGCCGCTTATAATGAAAAGCTTGAAGCGGAAGTTGGAAAGCTTAAAGAGGAGCTTGCTACGTCCTCCACTTCCTATTCTCAAAGGGAAAGTGTGCTTCTGCAACAAGTGTGGGATGCTTATGCTAGCCAACGAGAGGCCGAAGATAAACTCATGCGGCAGGAAAAGGTTATAGAAGATTATCGCGCTGAAGTTGTACAGTGGCGACAACAGACCAGCTCTTAGAACCTTGAAATTGAGACGTTAAAAACTCGACTTGCTACGGTTGAGAAAGAGCGCGATGAGGCTGTTGCCGATAAAATTGCAGCTGAAGAAGCTCATCAAGCCACCAAAGCCGATATCAGTTTGACATTATTCGACTTCTACTTGCAAAGTGTCCTAGGGCGTGGAAGTCTAGCATTTTTGGGCCCCAAATATGAAATCACTCTGGCTGAAGTATGGGAAGCTGCGCTTGACATGCTTAAAGATGTTGGGTATGCCGAAGAAGAACTCGATGCACACTATCTGGATGACGGAGCTCGTGCTGCCCTCGCCAGAGGAAAAGAACAACTCACTAGAGAGCGTGCTGGAATGATGAGAGAGGAGCATCAAGAGAAAGAAGAACCATCAATTGCCCCTGTTCCTCCTTCAATTTCGGCCGATGTTGACATCACAGGCTTCGGTTCTCATTCTCTGTCCCCTGCTAAAGTTATAATTGAGATTACAAGCACGCAGGGTGGAGATGAAGGTGAAGAGAGCACTGAAGCACAAGCTTATGAAGTTGACATTAGGAAGCCGACCTCTCCAGGTAACTCTACTGTTAATCTTGCCCAAGTGGACTGCTTGTTTGCTTCGACCGAGTTTAACGAGCTTCTCGATTATTTTTTAAATCTCAATGAGCCTTTATCCCCTCTATTTACTGATTATAATCTCTTTTCTTCTGTAGAGAAAGTGCCTAGTGTTATAGAAACTTCTCCTCCTCCAGGACTTCCTCCTCCAACCTTTCAAATTACCCCTACTTCCCAGCCGGGGTCGCAGGAAGAATTAATAGGAGACCTTCAAGACTTGGACGATCCAGTCGCTTCGCAGGAGCAGAAGGCCGAAGGACTTGAAAGAGGCGAAGTGTCTCCAGAGCGAACCCTTTCTGATGACATAAAATTGTCTTCTCTTGTCACTCCGGGGAGCTAGTCTTCTTCAAGAAGGAGGAGGAAGCGTACAACTTCAAAGAAGAAAGGGAGAAGCATTTCTACTACTGAAAATGAAGTGGAAGTGGATCCAGCACTAGCTCTCTCTCCTTCTCCCCCAACTCTCCCAAGTCGGCTTGAAAAGTTGCCTATTAAACCAGGTGAAGGCTCTAAAGGTGGTGGGAGAAAGAAGTGATGAGCCCCGCTTTGCCTACTTTGCTTTACTTTTTGCTTTTTTTTGCATGTACTGGCCAGAGATTGTGCGGGTACTGGCCCCCGCTTTTCTTTATCCTGACACATGTACCTGTATAAAATTTTCGTAGTATTGAATAAAATGTTCCTTTTACCTATACAAACTTCTATCTGTATTTGAGAATACATTTATTCTTTATTTTATACAAGTTCTTCGTTTCCCTTGTGTGATATTGCAATGAGCCTATGGTATGTTGTTTGAGCATTGTTTCCACTCTTGTACTTATGGTGTGTTGCCCCCATACCATGGTTTATTGCAATCTCTTTCACATTGGCAATGTTTTTTAGAGAATAATTCCTCTATTTCGAGAAGACTTATACTCTTTCTTTAGAGAGCAGCTTTTCCATTTGAAGGGGGCTTGCATCTGTACTTCATAGGATAATACTTCCATTTTAAGAAAATATTTTTCGTATTTAGTAGGATGTGCTTCATTTTGGAGGAGTTTTTATTTTGGTTGCGAAGTTTTTTCACTTCACTTTTTTTGGAGGAAATCACTTTTATTTTGAGTGAACTTTCTTTCGCGGTAAAGTGGGCTTTGACTTGCTTGTGCCTCTGGGAAGAGGGATTTTTGTTTCTGCCTCTTGGGAGAGGCTTTTATCTTTTCCCTGTTCGTTGGGAAGCGGGCCTCCGAAGAGGGCTTTTCACATTTCGACTCGTGTGAAGTTTTATTTCAGACCACGGTGGAATGTGTGCCTCTGAGTAGGGCTTTTACCTGGAAGTTTGGAGTTTCTTTCTCTTAGTTGGGTGGATTCACGGGGTGGACACAAGTGTCCTGTGCCACCGATCAGTCCGCAACTTTATGTCGAGAAAGAACTCTCTTTTTCTGGTGCGGCCCGCTCGAGGTCTTTTGGTATTTCAACTATGGTGAAATGGGCCTCCGAAGAGGGCTTTTCACATCTCAGCACTTGTGAAGTTTTATTTCAGATCTCGGTGAGATGTGTGCCTCCGAGGATGCCTGAAAGTTTCTTCCTCATTGTTGGTTGGATTCACGGGGCGAGCGCGAGTTATTTGGACGTTTGTTTACGTAGATTGTCTCAACTAGTGAACGAGCGCCTTTCCTTCCACTTGGGAAGGTTCCTCCGGTCGTCCCATGGACTCACGGGACGGACGCAAGTTAATTGGACGCTTGTCAACGCAAACTGTCTCAACTAGTAAACAAGCGCTTTGCCTTCCTGTTGGGAAGGCACTTCCGATCATTCCATACCATGTTGAGAAAGTCTTCTGGCATGCCCCGTTTGAGGTCTTTATCCTCCGAAGAGTTGTGCCTCTGAAGAGGGCTTGTGCCTCCATAGAGGTCTTTTGCTATTTGATGCTTGCCCGCCCATGTCTCTTTGCCATCTATTCATATCGGCGATCCCCGTTATCTTTTTCAAATACCCTTCCCTTCTTGTTGCCAGCAATTTCCCTTATTCAAAGAAACATACTTCATAGTCAAGCGATTTGGTGGTGGTAGACACAGGCTATTTAACTGGATTCTTGTTTGTACAAACATTCGCAGTTAGTTAGAAATGGTCCACTTCCAGCCACATCGCTAACTTTTGTTCGAAGCACTTCTTTCATAGGATTTGAGTATGAAAATTTTGGATGGTTTAGCGTTTGCTTGTTGGGTGATGTCGGAGATTGCTTGGTCTCATGATGGGTAAGCTTTGTTTTTATGGCCTGCATTATTAAATCGACATTTTAGCAATACAATTAATGTATTTTATATGTCAAAATAGAAGAAAGCAATTTATAACAGTAAAGAACACAAGATTTACAGTGGTTCGGCCAAGAACTGGGCCTACATCCACTTTATAGCTCTTATTATTCACTTGCACTGACTTTACAACGGCTTTCATCACATGAATCATACATTCATCATTCTTTTACAATATTTCATTAATGCCTTTAAGTAAAATATGGGCGCAAATGATTGCTGTTCCAAGCTCTTGGAATTGGGTCTCCTCAGATAGTTACAAGTTTGAATGTGCCATCAAGAAGTTTTTGGCCTATAACATATGGCCCTTCCCAGTTTGGTCCAAGCGCGCCTGCAGGTGCCATAATTCTTTTTAAGATTAGATCCCCCACTTCAAGGCTACGCCGGCGAACTTTGGAATTGAAGTGCCTGGCTATTCTTTGCTGGTGAGCTGCAGTTCTGAGCTCAGCCTCTTCCCTTTTCTCATCAAGGAAGTCAAGGGCTTCAAGGTGCAACTTTTCATTCTCGGCTTGACTGAAATGGATTCTTCTATGTGAAGGGACCTCTACTTCTACTGGAATCATCGCCTCTGATCCATATGCCAATGAAAATGTAGTGTGCCCCGTCGCAGTTTTATGTGTAGTTCTATTTGCCCATAGTGCTAGCGGAAGTTTATCGAACCAACCACCTTTTGCTTTTTCCAGCTGTTTTTTGATGGTTCATTTGATAATTTTGTTTACTGCTTCCACCTGCCCGTTTGACTGCGGATGAGCCACTACTGAGAAACTTTTATGGATCTTGAATTTTTTGCAAAAATCTCGGAACTCTTCACTTTCAAATTGGGTTCCATTGTCTGTAACTATCTTTTGAGGCACTCCGTACCTACAAATGATATTCTTAGTTACAAAGTTTATCATTTTCTTTGAGGTAATAGTAGCTAAGGGTTCAGATTCAGCCCATTTAGTAAAATAATCCACAACAACAATAGCATATCTGATTCCGGATTTTGCAGTTGGCAAAGGCCCGATGAGATCCATTCCCCTAATAGAAAATGTCCACGGACTGACCATTTGTGTTATCTCAGTGGAAGGTGCTCTTGAGATTTTTGCGAATCTCTGGCATCGGTCACACTTTCGGGCGTAACTCGTGGCATCACGATTAATACCCGTCCAAAAATATCCATAACGGAGAATTTTCTTTGCCAAAGTTCGACCTCCTGAATGGTATCCACACACTCCTCCGTGTACCTTAGTTAGAATTGTTTCAGCTTCTTCCTTGGTCACACATCGGAGTAATGGCATTGAGAATCCCCGCCTATACAATCGGCCATCCTGAATTACAAATCTGGACGCTTTTCTTAACAACTTCTGCCATTCTCTTGGGTTCTCTGGTAGAGACCCGTCGCGCAGGTATTTCAATATCGGAGTCATCCACGATTCACACTCTTGTGATACAGTCATGATCTAGTCAATATCCATTTCATCAATGCTTGGAGTTGAAGGACTTCTACAGGAACTAATCCCAACAGTTGAGCTTCACTGGTGCTTGCATATTTTGCGAGGGAATCTGCCTTCATGTTTTCTTCCCGAAGTATATGGTTTATTGTATAATGGTCAAGGTCCTCGAGAAGCTCCCAGGCTCTTGACAAATAGGCGGGCAATTTTCCCCCTTTGGTTCGAAACACTCTCTTGACTTGACACACGATAAGCTGTGAATCACTGAAGATCTGCAATGTCCTGACGTTCAATTCTTTAGCAATTCTCAAACCGGCAATAAGAGCTTCATACTCTGCTTCATTGTTTGTCGAAGGGAATTCCAATCTTAAAGCATAACATAGTGACCGTCCTTCAGGGGTTTCAAGCACAACTCCGGCCCCAGAACAGTAATCGTTTCTTGCGCCATCGACATACAATTTCCATCCGATTGAAGGATTATCGGTCACTATTTCCTCACTATCACCTTTATCAGTACATTCTGCGATGAAGTCTGCCAAAGCTTGTCCGTTGATTACTCTCGGGGATGATAAGTAATGTCATATTGGCTGAGTTCAATATTCCATTTTAAAAGACGACCCGAAGTATCAGGACGAAACAAGATTTTCTTCAAGGGCTGATCGGTGAGGACTTTGATGGGATGAGCTTGGAAATATGGCCTCAATTTTTTTGATGCAATCAGTAGACAATAGGCGAGCTTTTCCAATTTCGAATAGTTCAATTCTGCCCTAGTGAATCTCTTGCTAATGTAGTAGACCGGGCGTTGAATTTTCGCATCCTCCCATACCAAAGCTGCGCTGAGGGCATGAGATGAGATTGCCAAATACACAAAAAGATCTTCACCATTGTCAGGCTTAGAAAGTATAGGAGGCGTTTCCATATGACGAACCAGCTCATCGAAGGCTTTCTGGTATTCAGGAGTCCAGTCAAAGTTTTTTCTTCCTTTCTTTAGAGCATCGAAGAATGGAATGCATTTATCAGTAGCTTTGGATACGAACCGACTCAAGATAGCAACTTTTCCATTGAGACTTTGCAATTCCATCTTCGTTCTAAGAGCTTTGACTTCTCTTAAGGCAGTTATCTGAGCAGGATGAGCTTCAATGCCCCTTGCACTCACAATGAAACCCAGAAACTTCCCAGATTCTACTCCAAATGAACACTTTAAAGGGTTCAGCTTCATTCCGTACTTTCGGAGGATTGAGAACATCTCTGCTAAGTGATCCATGTGGTCCACTGCTTTCTTTGACTTTACCAGCATATCATCGACATAAACTTCCATAGTCTTGCCAATCTGTGGTTTAAACATGGCATTAACAAGTCTCTGGTAAGTTGCCCCTACATTCTTAAGTCCGAAAGGCATGACTTTGTGGCAGTAAAGACCAACATCGGTGGTAAAGCTCGTGTCCTCCTGATCTGGCTAATGCATCATGATCTGGTTATATCCGGAATAGGCATCCATAAAAGATAGCAATTCATGGCCCGTCGTTCCATCCACCAACTGGTCAATCCTGGATAACAGGAAGCAGTCTTTGGGGCAGGCTTTGTTTAGATCTGAAAAGTCAATACACACTCTCCATTTCCCATTAGCTTTTTTAACCAGTACTGGATTTGAGACCCAATTCAGATAAGTAGATTCCCTGATAAAACCATTTTCCATGAGCCGATCAACCTCTTCTTTCAATGCTACTGACCTTTCAGGACCATGAGTTCTTCTTTTTTGCTTTAACGGTGTAAACATTGGATCAATATTCAAGGTATACACCGCAACTTCTGGAGAAATTCCACACATATCGCTATGAGTCCAGGTGAATACATCCAGATTTGCTTTCAAAAATGATATCAAAACATTTTGAACCGTTACATTAAGCTGCGAACCCACATTCAACACTTTATTCGGGTCTTTCGGGTCAATAGGTACCGGGACTGTCACTTCAACTGGTACCACTCTATTTTCCCTTGCACTGGCTTTTCTTGGATCCATCTCTCTTCGTGCACCGCGATGTTCGCCTGTGCAGGGTCCACCCTGTAATTGCTACAAGGTTGATTCTTTGATGCGGACTGGGGCTGCCGCATCTTTTCCCATTTCTCTCTTCCTCGATTCACGCAACTCTGTATGATAACATTCTCGTCCAGCATTCTGATCCCCTTTCACCACACCGACTCCATTATCTATAGGGAATTTTATGGTCAGACACCATGGGGCGAGAATTGCTTTAAATGCCGCCAGAGTTGGTCGGCCTAGGAAGGCATTGTAGGCAGAAAATTCTTCAACAATAACAAAGGTATGTTTTCGAGTCGCTTTTCTCTGCCCCTCTCCATGCTCTACGAACAAATCAATAGTCCCAATTGGCTGTTTCGGCTCACCAGTAAAACCAGCAATCTTTAGTGATGAAGCTTGAACATCAGCCATAGGAATCTTCATTTGATCAAAAGTCTTCTTGAAGAGAATGTTACACGAAGCTCCATAATCAACCAGAACTCTTTTCACAGTAGCTGGGCCAATGCCAGCGGAGATGACCAAAGGATCGATGGTAGGAGCTTCAACGCCCATTGAATCCCTAGTAGTGAATATAATGTCATCATTAGAAGTTTTCTGCTGCTTCAGTGGTGCAGCATCTTCTAACATAAAAACACTTTCATCTGTCGGTGCATACTTCAAAGCACGGGCGTATCTTTCCATCTCACGCCAACTCCTGCCAGCTGGGTGAGGGCCTCCTGTAACCACATTTATAGCAGACCTCTCTGATTCATAAGCTGCCGCCTTCTCGTTTGAGCCAGGACAATGAACAGGAACCTGTTGTCCTTGAGTTGATGAGGTTGGGCCATTCTTGTTCCTTCTTACATACTTTTGGAGCTTGTTTTGCTTCAGTAGTTCCTCAATTACCTCCTTTAAGTGACGACACTCGTTAGTATCATGCCCGGGCTGGTTATGGAACCGGCAAAACCTTCCATTCTTCTCAGCTTTCCTATTAACTCTTTGCTTAGCTGGTTCGGGGAATTCAACCGTGTCCTTGTTTGCGAAGTAGATGTTCTCCAGGGTATTAGTTAGAGGGGTGAAGTTAAAGGGATGACCCTTCTTTGTATCTTCCTTCCTCTTCCGACCATCGTCCCCCCTTTTCTGATTGCCAGATTCCTTCTTATTCGGGGCTGCATTACTATTTCTGGGACCTGTGGATACCACCTTAGCCGGTGCTTGGAGGCTTTCCAGACGCATGAATTCATCGGCTTTTTTATAAAACTTGTCAAGTGAATTTGGTTCTTTCATTTTCAACCACTTTCCAAATTCACTATTTATCAATCGCCCTCATCAAATATGTCAGAATCATGCGTGGCTCTGCATTATCCACCTTGGCCAAAGCTACATTGAAGCGATTCAAGAAAGCTCTAATGGATTCTCCAGGATTCTGCTATAAGCTGGATAACGACATTATATCCTTTGCCTTTGACGCATACAGTCAAAACTGTTCCTTGAACTTTCGTGTCAAATCAGAAAATTGGTCTATCGACCGGATCGGCAACTTTGTGAACCAAAGTAAAGCAACTCCTTCCAAGTATACCGGAAAATATCGGCACTTGATTTCATCAGCGGCTCTGGCACCCGTCATGTGCCAATCATACTTATACAGAAAATCATTTGGATCGCTCATTCCCTTGTAAGCTGGAATAGTTGGAGGGACAAACTTCCTTGGGAATTCTGCTTTCATGATCTTTTCAGTGAATGAAGTTTTGCTCGGAGCGAAACCCCACTCTCTCTCATCTTCGTCTCTCTGCATACTTTCCTTCATAATCTGGCGAATCATGCCTGAGAAATATTCTTCATCATTTTGAGTCTCAATGGGACAAACATCAGCCATTCTCTCCGAATTGTGTCTTGAAAATCGTTCACGGAGGGTTGGTTGCGGCCCCGATCCTCCGGCTTGGGGAGATGTCCTTTCCACTGGGTCAGCTGGCCTTGGAGGGACATTCCTTCCTTCCACATTCTGCATTACATCGGCAAGGTTTCCCTCCTTAGCTGCCGGCTGGCGGTTTGCCTCAAATAAAGCATTCAACCTTTCCATCATTAGGTTATTCTGAGCTTCCATTTGCCGATGTAGCCCGGATACAACGACATCTAGCTCTACTCGTGTAACTCCGACAGTAGGAGTTGTTTGACTAATAGGAGGAGAGGTTGCAGTAGTCTCGCGAACATCGTCAGATCTAACAGACTTGCGCTTCCTTCCTGGAGCCATTATTTCTGATAAACTTTTGGTTTTCGGTGAAATCCTTTCTACAAACTTCTGCGAAGCTATGATGACAGTAACCTGAGTTGGGTTCTTAGTGAAAGCACCAAATGTTAACGTAAAAATCAGACGCTAACACCGCGATAAAAGTAATGTAAGTGTGAAAGCACCAACAGTTGACACGGGAATCATAAATAAGCAGAAAAATATCAGAAAAATAAGGAAAGGCACAGCTTTTATAATGGTTCATCTTATGGTCAAGCCTACGTCCACTTTATATCCCTTTATTGCTGAATCAAGTACAACCGATACAACTTTCTTCGATTACAATATACTTTAGATTAATTGATCAAACTTTGCTATAGGATAATCTTTTGAATCCATGTTGAATGATGTATACTATCTCTTCGAGTTTGTCATAACGTCCTTGATGCTTGGAATGCTTGAAGTGTTGTTTGAGTTGAGAAAACAGTAGAGTATTGGCGCTTCGAGAGTGAGCCAAAAGGATCCCCACCATGTTGGAGCATATGGCGTATTTATAGGGAATTCTACACAGGCTTTAAGTCGTGTACGACTTAATGTAAGTCGTAAGTTGTGGGTTACGACTTAAGACAGTCCACAGTTCTTCAACGAGTTAACGGGACACGAGTTTTGAAGTAACCGATTCGTACTTGGCTAGCAGAAATTAGTGGTAGATCCTCGCGACTTATGGAGAGCGGCATAGTTTAATCGCTAAGTACTAAGTCGTAAGCGACTTGAAATAAGCAGTGAAAGCATTAGGTCGCTACCGCTTTAACCCTTTAGGTCGCACGGAACTTATGCCATTAGGTCGTATCTTCTCTTAAGTCGCTTGGGCGCTAAGTCGCTGACCCGCTGCTGATTCACTAACTCATTGAGTCGCTGAGTTGCATAAGTCGTTAGGTCGCTAACCTTCAAAATCCGCCTCCTTACTTCAGAAGTTAGGTCGTTAAACAGTTGGGTCGGCAATCTCTTGAGTCGTTAAGTCGGAAGTCTCTCAAGTCGTTTGCCTATTGAGTCGCTGGCCACCTTAAGTCGCTCACCCTTCTTAAGCCGTTAAGCCCTAAAGTCGTCCAACTCTCTTAAGCTGTAAAGTCGTTAAGTCGTCCAACTCTCTTAAGCTGTTAAGTCGTTGAGTCGTCCAACCCTTTAAGTCGCTGCTTCACGTGTTAAGTCGCCAATTCCTTTGTGTTGCTGAATCGCTGAACAAGGGAGTTAAGAAGAGTTTTGCTCACCTGGATTGGTTTTGAACAGAGAACCTGGAAATGTTTTAAAACTGGAAAAAGCGTTTAAAACCTGAAACTTTTGATCTGCTTTTGTTTTGATACTGAGTTGAATCTGCTACTTGATTTTTCTAAATTGATCTTGAATCTTGCTAGCTCAAGTTGATTTTACAGAGCTTGTTTTAAGCCGAATCAAAATCCGTATCTTACTTTTGTTTCCAGGTTTAAATGTTTTGATATTTCTCTGGTTTGCTATGTTGAATTTGAACTTGTTATTATTAAATTCGAATGTTTGATTGTTGATCTTTTTTTGATTCAGCTTTGATTCCAGATTGAAATCCTTTGCTGCTCTAGTTTTGAAAATTGGAAGATAGTTTGTTTTAATTGATTTCAGGTTGAAGAACTTGTTTTAAAACCTGATTTTAAAACTTTGTCATTTATTTACATTAAAATTTCAAAAGAAAAACAATGTTTCCATTTGTTATATTTGTAAATCATATTATGTTACACTTGTTATATATGTTTTTACCTATCTTACAAATGTTTAAATCCATGTTTAAAATAACAACACTTGTTAATTTATAAATTATTAATGTTACACAGGTCATTTAATGTTTTAAATATGTTTTATCATATTTTCAATTTAGTTTAAATATGTATATATGTTTTTATATCTTTCTATTATATAATTAATGCATTCCCTTTTTATAAATATTTATAACTTTTAAAGAAATTGATTTTTTCTAAAGTCTAATTATACTTTAATAAATAAGCGCGCGCGCACACACACGCACACACACACACACACACACACATATATATATATTTAGTTTAGTTCTGAAATATAGAATTTAACTTTAAACAACTTTTGAAAATTATTTATATTAAATTCAAAATAATATTTTCAAATCACAATGTGTGTATATATATTATATATACAAAATTAGATAACAAACTTTTATTAATTTAAAATATAGTGTTTTCAAATCCAATATATTTTAAAAATATTTATTTTTGGATTTTCAAATTCAAATTTTCAAATTTCTATTTACAATATATATATACAAACACATATGCTGTTTATTTTTTTTTTGAAAAATTCAAACAAATTCACAATTTAGTCCAAAATTTTATATTAATTACCAAATTCATTTTGACTCAAAACCAGGACCGTTACAATACGTTAGTGTATAATACTTATTATTACAACTAAATTTCCATTTACATACATTCTAATTAATTTTAAGTTTTATTTATTAGTATAACATCCCATTACATATCCAATCACCATTTTAGCTTTTAACATTTGGTAAGTCTTATTATATGCTATTTGAATGCAGTTTGGTACTATATAAATTAATTTGATTCATTTTACTTGATTAGAATGCTCACTATTTTACTTGTTTAAAATTTCTTTACTTCTAATTTTTCTCTAAAGCTTCTTAATATTTAGCTTAGCTTTCTTCATTCTCTTATCTTATAAGTTCAGGTTATTCAAATATTTCATTTAATTCAAGTAATTCGGAGATTATAAATTAACATAGCTTAAAAATTTAAACACCGGATTCACTTCCAATCGTTTAAATAAGTATGTGTACTTATATCTTATGTATATCAAATCATACTTTCGGAGTTTAAACTGAAATCTATTTATCAAAACAATTTCGAAGCAAGGCTTCTAAGAAGTCTCCCTCACTTTGAAACTCGAAAATGAACGTCGATGATGTTGCACAGTCATTGCCGAAATTATTTTCCCACGACAGAAGAGAGTACAGAATTTATTCCTTTTAAAATTTATTTGAAAACAATTTGTATTGGTATATACTTTTAAACAACACTAATATTGTTTTCCAAACGGTGAAAACGTTTTTCAAAAATATCGGAATTTAAATTTCTCAAATTCTCATCTTTATATTCATTTTACTTGCAACTTGTATTTTGTAAATCACGCTTATACAATTTCATTTTATTATAATCATATAATAGCTAATAGTTCAGGAATATTGCATGTTCAAATGATAAATGATAATGATCAATATTATCATTTCCTACAACCAATTCACGCTATATATGTGCCACAATAATTTTTGAATAATTATTTCTTTATATGTAAAATGTAATCAGGGTAAAATTATTTCACTTACCCAATTTCAAAACAATACTGTGCCGATTTACCTTATTTAAGAGTATAGATACCCCTATCGATACGGTTGTACTTCTCGTACCTACCAGAATTCATAAACGCTCAACTGATAAGTCAACACAGTATAAAACATTACATTTCCACTAACAAATACATGCTCATATCTACTAATATACTCAAACAATCCTAGGGTGCTACTAACGCTATCTCTAATGAGTTACCCCACAAAGCTAAGGTTATTGCTAAACCAAAGTTCTGATACCAACTCTAACGACCTACCATTTTGGACAGTTCAAATCGACAATCAACCAGACATGTAAACTCAAACAATTCAAAAGGGAGGATTGTCAATGGGTAAAATAAATAAGAAAATAAGACAAAACAAAGAAGAAACAAACACAAAATCTCGTAGCAAAATGATATAGTATAATAATCAAAAAATAGTCCATGAAGTTGTTTATATAATACATTTGATTATAATCTATACAACATTTATCAGAGTTATATATATACACACACATATTAGGATAAATAAATAATGCAGCAGACAACATGATGCAGGACTAATAATAGTAGTTATAGCAAATCTTTGTCTTCATCCTCCAGAATAGATCTTCAATAAGCTGAAAAACCCAGGGCTGACCCGAGCGTAATGGAAAAGACAAAACACTCGAGTTACGATTGAAGTATCCTTAAGTAAGTCAAATTGATATTGCATATAACATGAGTGTAACGGTGCAGAGATGTTTACGGAATTTCACATCTTCTATCCAGTGTATAACATTCCTGTAATAACTCAACAGATGTTACGGGATTTTCCATCTCTTAAGGATCCGTCAAAATATTTATATGTAGAAGAATACGCTACATATATAATGGTTAGTCAATAAAATAAATATTAAAATAGCGTTAAGGCTTTACATTAATCCCCTTAACACGTTTTTAGGCATTGTCGTACCGTTTGCATATAAAACACCAGTTAAACGGTCGGTGGACAGGGATGCACCACAATATGAAAACACTAAACCGAAATCATATTGGTCTCCTTTAGGGATAAAAGTATGATAAGGCACGTGAGGCAACACCCAAGGTAGGATACAAACAGTTTACCCTTCCCGGCTGGTGGTAAAGCATCATAGCCATGATCTCCCGCCGCATTTGACACTCCCATAATCCGGAGGGTGCGCACCAATCAATCACAGTGTAAATGATGGTAATACAAAGAAGTGCGTCCGCTCGAGGTAGCTAACCCACTTGGCCGGTACGGCTCCTGTTTTAGTCATTTCAAATTGGCACAAGTGCCAGGCTAATCCATCGTCGTTCTCTTTCTTCAAATCCAGTAAACGACGCCAAATCCAACCACTTCATTCTAGATTATCACTCCACGTACACAGTTATTAAAATGGTTCTGGTATTAAAGGAAAGTATATATGCCCATATCCGGCTCCAGTCTCTTTAACAATCAAACGTCATTTTGCACACCAGTTGGTTCTTTTACATTTCAAAAACACTTCATACATGATATCAAAATATCTTCTTTACTTCGAAATCAAATCTTCTAAATCATTATATTTACTCAAAATATATCATTTCGATTCAAAATAATTTCCGACTTAATATCTCGATTTCAATTCCAAAATGGTTTCGAATTCTAATTTCAGTTATAACTTCATTTAACCCAATTCGTATTTAAACCCATGATTAAAATAACCTTCCACTCTTGACTAGTTCGAATTATTGAAAAATAGTTTAAAGTGTTTTAAATAGTTAAAATAATTAAAATAGTTAAAAAAGTGTAAATGGTTAAAATAGTTTAAATGATTAAAATAGTTTAATATAAAATAGTTAAAGTGTTAAAATGGTTTATATAGCAAAATAATTTGGAAAACCAAATAATTTGTATATTTAAGAAGATAACCTCTAAATAGTTTTTATGTTAAATAATTTATTTGAAAATAGTTTCAAAGTCAAACCTATTCAATCCCATATTTCCAATTCAAATCAATTCCAATTCTCATTCAATCAATTCAATTTCTATTTCATTCCAAATCGATTTCAAATTAATTCAATTCCACTTTCAAATCTAATTAATTCAATTTCAATTTATCGGTTTCGAGCTCGATTTTCATGATATCAATTCAAAACACATAAATCAAATTAACCTTCAATATCTAATTTGTTATCCAAAATTTTCAAATACTTTTACTTAGTAAATTTCAACGTTCGAATACAAGTCCCATCTATTAAATCAAATTAATTTTTGAAATTTAAATCACAATTTGGTTATAGCTTAAAAATCCCAAATCAACTATTTGACAATTTCTTTTAACAAAATTTTATTTCAACTATTTAAATTCGAATTCCTGATTAATTCGATTTCTACAAACTTTATTTTGATTTCTTAAATCAAAACCATTTAAATAATTCCAAGTCAAAGATTTGTGAAATCATTTAATTTAACTAATCTGGTGTCTGTATATAATTTTCTATCTTATGTTCAAGTGATGTGTTATTTCCATTCAATTTCAAGGACGGTATATATCATTTCAATCTAAGTCACAGTGTCATAGGTATATATCATTTCAACCTATTTCTTAATTTATTCGAATAATTCAATTTACAATTTTATACACTGTAAATAATATACAGGGAGATAACATGAATATATATATATATATATATATTTATATTTATATATATATATATATATATAGAAACAAATAAACACCCAAACATACAAATATCAACCAATTTGCATCCATCACAATCGATCATACAAATGGACAATATAATTCACAACAGTTTCATCGTTATTAATATTGGGAGATTTATTGGCAATTCATGTAAAGGCCCAAAATCGGTACCCTTTTGAGCTGGAAAAATCCCACAACAATTCAACCCATAGTGGAACAAATGTACGAGTTTTCGGGTTTAAAGAACAAAGAGGTAGAAGAAGAAGAAAAGGAAACAATAATAGAATCTCACATTTCGCAGCGGAACAAATATAATAGATAAATGAATATCTTTAAAACAAAGAACTATATCAGTTATTACATTACATCACATTACATTATCAGAATATTACAACAATAAACAGCGGAAAAGAATATAACATATGTTAGTGATATGCTTCGCCATCAAGCTTGCTCCTGATCTCCATAGCATCTCTTTCTCGACTTTGCTCCAGAATAATGATAACCTGACTCTAGGCTGCCCGGGTGGAAAATTATGGGCACCTAGAGTTTAGAAAGGGAACAATAAACTCCAAGTCAGTCATGGGACTGGTGTGAGATCTTAAAAACAGTTATTTTCACAAAAAAATAAAAAGAAATCCCCTATGCTTTTTGGAAAATAAAATTAACATAAGGCCTCCTGCCACACACAATGCAAATGCAGAATTAGAGGAGATTTCTCCTTATGATAGTCAAACATGCTTGATATGCAAAATCCTTTGATATTATTATTATTACTACTGCATAGTGTGGAAAACATTTTGAAAGTATAATATTAATCTTAGCCAGCATAGGCATTTCACACTTATGCCTATTATAGCTTCTATGTTCAATAGCAGGTTACCGCCACATTCCATGGCAGGTTATTCAACTAAAACCATACAGGGTGCGTATTGTTTCTTTGGATTTACAACAAATGGTTAGGCTACCTACTGCCACATGGGTACGCCTCTGGAGGGACGTCCCGAGATCCTACCCGGATCTCTGCCAACACAAGGCCGGGTTACCTCTGTAACTAGGTCACTATTACATAAGTATGCCATCCCCCGGTCATTTGCGACCTTTATTCGAGGATCCTTAACCACAAAGCAATAACCACACAGTAAATGAGATTGCAGCAACCATATAGGTTAATTATCCGGGCTCCATACATTGGTACCACCTTTTTCCAAAAGGAAATGACATACCCTAAAGGGTGCGACCCTCGTAACCTTGCCGCATCTTTCCTGTTTTGACAATTTCCTAGGTGTGAGGTCTGATAAGGTCTCATCCACAAAGCTACGCTTTACATGAAAGCCATGCTTTGATCACAAATGATCATCAGCACACAGCTGCACTTAGCATGCCACACTATCAAATTCGAAGTATATCGCTGATAACCTTCAACTACATAACCTTTGAGCTCGTACGTCTCAGAGAAGGGTATTAAGCTAAGAGAATAAATTCTCCGCCACCAACAGAAATATATTTGATAGAAATCAGCTTTATATCTTAGAGTGTAATGTCAGACACACATCCATACAAGTCCATTCTGGGATCCAACGAAACCGAAGGCACTTCAAAGAAGCCCTTGCAAATCCGGATATTCACTAATCATGTCCGGAATCCCCATCACAAAGTGTGATAAAATATCTATACTAGAGCAACCCGGTGCATAGACATTCGACAGGTAATTCTTTCGTTTTCGAGAATACCCGGTCTTCAACACCATCTTCAAATGCAATCCCATTTCGTCGTATCGTTATCCGGAATAGGTTTTATGACACAAGGTACTTTACCGGCTAACCCGAGTAACGAGCGCTTATTTTTAAAAATAAGTGTTACATTCAGATTTCAACAAATTACAACAATTATCACTTTGATCTTTTAAACAAAAGATCTATCACAATCATAAAGGTTCGATGTGGTTTTCGGATATCAACTTGGAATTCGACCCCCGGTCGCATCGAAATGCCATTAAAAGGCCAATATTGATAGTCGATTATTTAACTATCAATCAACATCCACCACAATTTCCAGATTCAAATAACTTTCCCAATTATTTATTTTCAAAGATATCTTCACAAGATAAAATTTTAGCACTTCAACTATTTGAAAACAAATTTCGAATCACTTTTAACTCGTTGAATAAGGATTTCGGTATTATTTATTTCCACCGAATGTCTGCCATGTTCAAATACTTTAAAATACTTTAAATCACTTATCCAAAATATATACTCACAAACATTTAGATAAAATTATTTTAAAACATCATTTAAATATTACTGATGAAAATATTATACCAATATCTCACATAAAACTTCAAGTCTAAACTATCTTTAAAATAAAATTAGTAGATAGGGTATAACTATTTTAAATAACCATTTTCTAAAGCAATTTTCAACTTAATCTTTAAATAACCACTTCCAAATTAAAATATATCTTTACTTTAAATATTTTCAAAATAACCCAAGTAAATAATTTCTCCAAAATAATCTTTCCTTAAAACCATCTTCACTTCTTTAATTTCATATTTATAGACTCTACTGAAAACATATTCCGCTTTACAGGGAAAGTACACCTTCCATTCTAAAATGGTTCATTCAAATCAATTTATAAATTTTTCTAGATCTATTTTAATTTACATTCCAAATCTGTAAATTTCTTTTCACACCTTAAAAAAAATAAACTAACATTTATTTTTAAAAACAAAATTCCCTTTTCTTTATAAAATTCCCATTGTGGATTTTAAATTCCCAAATATCCACTAATATATGATTTTCAAATTGATTTTTTTAAAACCATTTCAAAACACCAAATCAAGTTTCAACGTGATTGAAAATTTCATTTGAAGCACTAAATTAAATTCCAAATTGATTTCCAAAGATTTACTTTAAAACTCCAAATCAGTTTTTTTTTTTGATTTACAAATTTATTGCCTTTAAAAATAAATTCCTTTATCAAATCTTTTCCCATTTTCTTGGAATTTATTCAACAGGATTCCACTATAGATTTTCTACTTAATTTAAAAATCCAATTTTATTTAATTCTAGCATCGTACGATACCAAAACTATTATTCGGCTAAAATTTGGCCTTCAACGATTTCAATCGCGGATATATTCCCACTCAGATTATAAACAAATCAACACACAATTATTGAAACAAATTTAATCATTTGAGGAATCCAGTTGGATCCCTCCAACCTATTTTCCCTGCATCCACAGACGTTAGCACAACAATTAAATACCAATTCCACTTCGAGGTCGAATATCGCGATATATGGGATTTATAAAATATCGTCCGCTATTATGCGACGCATAGGGTCTCATCCGCTGTATAATGCAAAAAATTAATCATCCAATATATACTATATACTACTATATATATTATCATCCAGTGAATAAATTATTATAAATCAATCATGTCAATCAATTTTTGAATCTAACTATTCAAAATTTAAATCAGAACAATAATTGTTTGAGTGAGAAAATCTCACCTTTGCTTTGCATGCAATCCGTTTTCAATTCCAACTTGTTTTCTCCACTTTAGACCTTGTATAACAATTTAAAATTTCATTAATATTCGAAATAAATTGAACGATTCAATTTACCATTTTATAATTGAATTAACCCATGATTTTATTTTAAACGAAAAATTAAATTTTAAACAACTTTTCCTTTTTAAAATAATCCTTGAATAAACATTTATATGGTTTATTAATCTTTAAATTAATCAATAATTTATTTCTTCAATTTAACTAATAATTAGCTTTAAGCTAACTCCTTTTTAATAAAATATTTTCTAATTACCGAAATAACTACATAAGTTATCTAAACAAATTAATAACATAAAGGAATTAATAAATTGTATTCTTATTTTCCATTCCTCCTTACTGTAAATTTCTAATGATCTAATAAATAGTAAGTCAAATTAAACTTTTAATGTAGAGATTTTTATTTTCTTCAAATTAAACAGTAATTAATCTTACTATAATCATTTCAAATAAAAATGCTTGAGGATTTAATAAAACAAATTATACCTTACTGTATAAAGACGAATCCATACCCACGGCCCCGATTCGCGACCCTACTGTCGCGCCACCATGCTCGCGATGCTCCCCTAGCCTCGTGCACATGCGACCCTAGAATCAAGCTGCCTACAATCCATGAATGCTACTTGTTCGTCCTTTGCTCGAATTGAACTCCGAGCATCCTTATTATTGCCATTGACTTCATCAACGCGACCTCCTAATTGCCATCGCGGCTCCACCATCGAGCTCCTCTCGCCTCGAGAAAATCGACCAACGCGACTCGCGATGCGACTCGCCTTCCCCTCTTTTTTTAATGGCTTTCAATTTGATTACGAATTGGAGGATTAAGAAAAGAAAGGATGAAGAATAAGAAATGCGAAAGCTCGGCCATTTTTCCGAGAAATTTTGATTTCTGTTTTTGTTTCAAAATGCTTGGCAGTTATTATAAAAGAAGAAGGAGACACGATGATGTTGGTGTGTGGAGGAAGGCTGTAGTGCTTTAAAGGTGCAGAGAAAAAGTTTTGATGTGAGGGAATTTCAACTGAAGTTGACCAGGATAAAATATAGTTCAAAATTAATTTCAAATTCAAACTATCTCAATTAACGCAGCTTAAAATCGTGAACCCTTATCAAGGCATGCCACCAGGCGTTTATAATGTTATGCCCCTATTTTGAACGCAATGGAAAAGGTTTTGAGCCCTAATTTGATCGTATGGAGAAGATAGCTTTTTGAACCCAGTTATTAAATTAAATTTTGATATAATTTTTAGCGTGTTTTCTTATCATACGGCCAAATGACAACTCTGAATGATAGAAAATTAAAACCCAATAATAATACAATATTACGAATCCAATGGAACTGGTTTCGTTGAATTCCAGGACTATGCCTCGGAAAGCTATTTATAGCTATCAATTCAAACGATAAATTCAAAACTGAACAAACCATTTTCAAATTAAATTCTGAAGCTTCCATTATCTTCAGTATTATCAATATAAATTTTCTAAGCCTTTAAAAATATTATTAATCAGCTTAAAATTGAAGATACAATTTTTTTATCCAACTTCAATAAATTAAATTCAATAATTTAATTGCCAAATTCATATTTATAATTAAAATTCAAGTTAAACAAACTTCCAAATATTTAAAATCAATTAAATTTTTCAGTTTCAAATGTTCAAAAATTCTGGATCGTCACATCCTTTCCCCCTTAAAAGAATTTCGTCCCGAAATTACTAGTTAAGAAGAATGATTCTTAACCCATTTGCTATCTTTCCAAAACTAAACAGTTTTATCAACTTGCCCAAAACAAATCTTTTTATCAAAGATTCATTATTACTTCAACTAACTTTCCAAAGTTTTCCATAGGCTTCAAACAACAATGTTTTCTTTAATAATTCAAATTTAAATTTAAATTCAAAATATAAACTGTCAAAATTTTCTCAAAATTTTTTTAACTCGCTAAATTTTCGAAAAATTTCGCCAGTGTCTCCTTGGCGCGGCTAGCTCGGTACGACTATAAAATGGCACCACAGGCCCCCAGATTCAAAAAGAAAACAAAAGGCCAAGTGGCTAGACAAGAAAATCACCAAAATTCATATAGAAATTTAAATACATACCTTTTTGTCGAGCAATTCAAATTTATCTTCGAAAATCAAATCCTAATTCCTTTGTCTTTAACACAGTTGTATATCCTAATATCCATAACGTCCGATTTCAACATTCAAAAATCATTTTTGCACATTTCTTTACAGAAGTTTGAAAACTTACTTCTTATACCATCTTTACTTCATTATTGAAGTTATATATTCATTTTCATTCAACTTTACATTTTCAATTTTATTTGAATTCGATTTACACTGTCAATTCTGTTTGGATTCAATTTAAATTCTAAATATTAATTTTTTTATCAACTATCTTTCATTCACAATTAATTCATATCACTATTTTAAATTAGTTTATTTACTAATTCATTACAAGTGCCAATTTGTTTTATCTCAAACCCTTTCTTTATTTTACCTTTATTATCTTTAGTTTTGTTTGAACTAATGTTATCACTTCATTTTATTTCACACAATTCAAATTGGTTTTCAATATTCAGTTTGAATTCCAGTTTTATTCTTTTGTTCATTCCCAAACACAATTCAATTTCAATTCACCATTTTGGGTTTACAAACTTATATTTAAACTGGATTTCAAATTCCATATGAATTTGATTTATTTTTTATTTATAAACATTGAATTCAATTCATTTCAAACCATATCCATTTGGTCATTCATCAATTAATTTCACTTAGTAATTTTACTTTAATACATCGCTTTGCTTATAACAAATCAAATTCAATTCCAATTCAATTCTATTTGCTTACAAATTCGAAATGAATTTCAACATTCAATTTCACTTTCATTTACTGCAACTGTAAATTTATTAATACATTCAGAAATTTATTTCCATAATTCGAACTCAGTTCCAATTCGTTTGTTTTAATCCCAAATTTATTCTCAACTTAATAAATTTTATTAAAGAAATCATTATACTTAGTCCCCTTAGACTTTTCTTTAAATTCACTTCATTTGATTGATTCACTTGTACTTATTTTAATTTAACTCCATCCTTGTGGTTAAATTCATTCTATCAATGTCAAATTGTATAAGTTATCAACTCATTTACTAATACCATTAATTTTTAAAATAGGATTCCAGAGTCTTTTCAACATTTCAAAAATCATTTTTGAAATCAATTCGAATTATCTTTTGAATTTCCAAAACCAACCCCCGTTTGTAAACAACCTCCATTTTAAAATCATTTGGCAGCAATTCCTCTTTTGGAAACCCGAAAATGAACATCGATGATGCTGCAGTCATCACCGAAGTTATTTTCCAGCGACCTAAATGAGTTTAGAACTTTCATCCCCTCAAAAAACTTTTTCAAAACCTTTGAAAATTCATTTCCAAACTTAAAAGGAATTTAATCTTTCCCAAATATCAAAATTTAAATCCTTTCAAATTCTTTTAAACATTCCTTTGGAATTTTATTGTAAATCACATTTACATTTAAATTTCCATTTATATATAAATTTTATGTCTCAGCTTTAAGTTATGATTTCAATTTCTTAATCACTTCCTAATCAAACAATCAGCCATATACTGTAATAATTTATAAAGATTATTTCCTTTATCTACGAAAATAGTTTTGGGTAAAATTATTTCATTTACCCTATTTTAAAACAATATCGCGTCGAATGGTTCTATACGAGTTTTTAGAGATCCCTATCGATAGAGCTGTACAGACTATATAGACCAGAATCCATATACCACTCAGCAAACCAATCATCATAATATAAAACAATTTTTTTTTATATTCACTAACAAACACGCGCTCATATCTATTAATACACTCAAACTCATTCTAGAGTACTACTGACCTCTATCTCTAATTAGTAGCACCCAACAAAGCCAAGGTTGTTGCCTAACCAAATGCTCTAATACCACTATAGAGGCCTGCAAATCCGTACCGCTTTTGAGCTGGAAAAATCCCACTAAAATTCAGTCCAAAGTGGAATAAATGTATGAGTCTTCGGGTCTAAACAAGAAAGAGGTAGAAGAAGAAAAGGTAACAATAACAGAATCTCACATTTCACAGCGGAACAAATATAATAGATAAATGAATATCTTTAAAACAAAGAACTATATCAGTTATTACATTACATCACATTATATTATCAGAGTGTTACAACAGTAAATAGCGGAAAAGAATATAACATATACTAGTGATATGCTTCGCCATCCAGCTTGCTCCTGATCTCCACAGCATCTCTTTTTCGACTTCGCTCTAGAATAATGATAACCTGAGTCTGGGCTGCCCGTGTGGAAAATTGTGGGCAATCAGAGTTTACAAAGGGAAAAATAAACTCCAGATCAGTCATGGGACTGGTGTGAGATCTTAAAAACAGTTATTTTCACAAAGAAAATAAAAAGAAATCCGCTATGCTTTTTGAAAAATGAAACTACCATAAGGCTCCCCGCTACACACACAATGCAAATGCAGAATTGGAGGAGATTTCTCCTTATGATAGTCAAACATGCTTGATATGCAAAATCCTTTGATATTATTATTAGTGCATGGTGTGGAAAACATTTCGAAAGTATAATATTAATCTTAGCCAGCATATGCATTTCGCACTTATGCCTACTAGCTGCCATGTTCGATGCAGGTTACCGTCAGATTCCATGGCAGGTTATACAACTAAAACCGTACAGGGCACGTATTGTTTCTTTGGATTTCCATCAAATGGTCAGGCTAAGGAACTTCCTACTGCCACATGGGTACGCCTCTGGAGGGACGTCCTAAGATCCTAGCCGAATCTCTACCAACACAAGGTCGGGTTACCTCCGTAACTAGGTAACTACTATGCGAGTATGCCATCCCCCGGTCGTTTGCGACCTTTATCCGAGGATCCTCAACCACAAAGCAATAACCACACAGTAAATAAGATAGCAGCAACCACATAGGTTAAGTATCTAGGCTCCATACAATGATACCACCTTATTCCATAAGGAAATGACATATTAAAAGGGTGCAACCATCATAACCTTGCCGCATCTTTCCTGTTTTGACCATTTCCTTGGTGTGAGGTCCGATAAGATCTCGTCCACAAAGTTGTGCTTTACACGAAAGCCATGCATTGATCACAAATGATCAATAAATGATCATGAACACATAGCAACACTTAGCATGCCACACTACTAAACTGGGAGTATATCGCTGATAACCTTCAATTACATAACCTTTGAGCTCGTACGTCTCAGAGAAGGGTGTTAAGATAAGAGAATAAATTCTCCGCCACCAACAGAAATGTATTTGATAGAAATCATCTTCATATCTCAAAGTGTAATGTCAGACACACATCCATATAAGACCGTTAAGGGATCGAACGGAACCAAAGGCACTTCAAAGAAGCCCTTGCAATTCCGGATATTCACTAATCACATCCGGAAACCCCATCACAAAGTGCGATAAAATCTCTATAACGGAGCAACCCGGTGCAGAGACATTCGATAGGTAATCCTTTCGTTTTCTGGAATACCCGGTCTTCAACAACATCTTCAAATGCAATCCCATTTCATCGTATCGTTATTCGGAATGGGTTTTATAACACAAGGTTCTCTCCCGGCTAACCCGAATAATGGGCACTTATTTTTAAAAATAAGTGTTACATTCAGATTTCAACAAATTACAACAATTTTCACTTTGATCTTTTAAGCAAAAGATCTATCACAATCACAAAGGTTCGATGTCGTTTTCGGATGTCCACTTGGAATCCGACCCCCGGTCGCACCGAAATTCAAATGCCATTAAAAGGCCAATATTGATAGTCGATTATTTAACTATCAATCAACATCCACCACAATTTGTAGATTTAAATAATTTTTCCAATTATTTATTTTCAAAGATATCTTCGCAAGATAAAATTTTAGCACTTCAACTATTTGAAAACAAATTTCAAATCACTTTTCACTCACTGAATAAGAATTCCGATATTATTTAGTTGCACTAAAAGTCTTCCTTGTTCAAATACTTTACAATACTTTAAATCACTTATCCGAAATATATACTCGGAAGCATTTAGATAAAATTATTTTAAAACATCATTTAAATATTAGTTATGAAATTATTATACCAATATCTCATATAAAACTTCAAGTCTAAACTAACTTCAAAATTAAATTAGTAGATAGGGTATAACTATTTTAAATAACCATTTTCTAAAACAATTATCAATTTAATCTTTAAATAACCACTTCTAAATTAAAATATATCTTTATTTTAAAGATTTTCAAAATAACCCAAGTAAATAATTTCTCCAAAATAATCTTTCTTTAAACCATCTTCACAACTTCAATTTCATATCTATAGACTATAGTGAAAACATACTCAGCTTTCCAGGGAAAGTACACCTTCCTTTCTAAAATGGTTCATTCAAAACAATCTATAAATCTTTCTGATTTATTTTAATTTACGTTCCAAATCTGTAAATTTCTTTTCACGCCTTGAAAAATAAACCAACATTTATTTTTAAAACAAAATTCCCTTTTCTTTATAAAATTCCCATTATGGATTTTAAATTCCCAAATATCCAGTGATATATGATTTTCAAATTGATTTTTTAAAAACCATTTCCAAACACAAATCAAGTTTCAACTTGATTGCAAATTTTATTTTAAGCACCAAATCAAATTCCTAATTGATTTCTTAAAAATTTACTTTAAAACACCAAATCAATTTTTTTTTTTGATTTAAAAATCTGTTGACTTTAAACATAAATTCCTTTATCAAATCTTTTCCCATTTTCTTGGAATTTATTCAATAGGATTCCACTATAGATTTTCTATTTAATTTAAAAATCCAAATTTATTTAATTCTGGTATCTTACGATGCCAAAAATATTATTCGGCTAAATTTTAACCTTCAACAATTTCCATCACAGATATATTCACACTCAGATTATAAACAAATCAACACGCATTTATTGAAACAAATTTAATCATTTGAGGAATCTAGTTGGATCCCTCCAACCTGTTTTCCTTGCATCCATAGACGTTAGCACAATAATTAAATACCAATTCCACTTCGAGGTGTAATATCGCGGTATATGGGATTTATAAAATATCATCCACCATTATGCGGCGCATAAGGTCTCATCCGCTGTATAATGCTGGAAATCAATCACCCAACATATACTATATACTACTATATACATAATATCATCCAGTGAATAAATTATTATAAATCAGTCATGTCAGTCAATTTTTAAATCTAACTATTCCATATTTAAGTTAGAATTATAATTGATTAAGTGAGAAAATCTCACCTTTGCTTTGCATGCAATGTGTTTTTAATTCCAACTTGTTTTCACCACTTTATACCTTATATAATAATTTACGATTTCATTAATATTCGAAATAAATTGAACGGTTCAATTTTCCATTTTATAATTTAATTAACCAGTGATTTTATTTTAAACGAAGAATTAAATTTTAAACAACTTTTCCTTTTTAAAATAATCCTTGAACAAACATTTATATGCTTTATTAATATTTGAATTAATCAACAATTTATTTCTATAATTTAACTAATAATTAGCTTTAAGCAAACTCCTTTTTAAATAAAATATTTTCTCATCACCGAAATAACTACATAAGTTATCTAAACAAATTGATCACAAAAAGGAATTAGTAAATTGTATCCTTATTTTCCATTCCTCCTTATTGCAAATTTCTAATAATCTAATAAATAGAAAGTCAAATTAGACTTTTACTGTAAGGATTTTTATTTTCTACAAATTAAATAGTAATTAATCTTACTGTAATCCTTTTAAATAAAAATGCTTAAGGATTTAATAAAACAAATTATACCTTATTGTACGAAGACGAACCCATACCCACGGCCCTGATTCGCGACCCTACAGTCCCGCCATCGTGCTCGCGATGCTCCCTCAGCCTCGCGCACGTGCAACCCCAGAATCGAGCTGACCACAATCCACGAATGCCACTTATTCGTCCCTTGCTCGAATTGAACGTCGAGCATCCTTATTATTGTCGTCGACTTCCTCAACACGACCTCGAAATTGTCGTCGCAGCTCCACCAACGAGCTCCTCTCGCCTCGACGAAATCGATCAACGCGACTCGCGATGCGACAAATCGCCTTTCCCCCTTTTTTTAACGGCTTTCAATTTGATTATGAACTAGAAGATTAACAAAAAGAAAGGACAAAGAACAAGAAATGAGAAAGCTCGGCCTTTTTTCTGAGAAATTTTGATTTCTGTTTTTGTTTCAAAATGTTTGGTTGTTATTATAAAAGAAGAAGGAGACACGATGATGTTAGCATGTAGAGGAAGGCTGTAGTGCTTTAGAGGTGCAGAGAAAAAGTTTTGACGTGAGAGAATTTCAACTGAAGTTGACCAGGATAAAATATAGTTCAATTTAAATTCAAATTCAAATTGTCTCGATTAACGCAGCTTAAAATCGCGAAACCTTATCGAGACGTGCCGCCAAGCGTTTATAATGTTATACGCCTATTTTGAATTCAATGGAAAAGGTTCCGAGTCCTAATTTGATCGTCTGGAAAAATAGCTTTTTGAACCCAGTTATTAAATTAATTTTGGATATAATTTTCAAAGCGTTTGCTTATCTACGGCCAAACAACAACTCCAAATGCTATGAAAATTGAAACCAAATAATAATACAATATTACGGATCCAATGGAACTGGTTTCGTTGAATTCCGAGACTGTGCCTCGGAAAGCTATTTTTAACTATCAAATCAAACGATAAATTCAAAACTGAAAAAAACATTTTCAAATTAAATTATGAAGCTTCCATTATCTTCAGTATTATCAATATAAATTTTCTAAGCCTTTAAAAATATTTTTATTCAGCTTAAAATTAAAGATACAATTTTTTTATCGAACTTCATTAAATTAAATTCAATAATTTAATTGCCAAATTCATATTTATAATTAAAATTAAGGTTAACCTAACTTCCAAATATTTAAAATCGATTAAATATTTCATTTTCAAATGTTCAAAAATTCTGGGTCGTCAAAATTCAATTCCAATTTCAAATTTGACTGCCAAATTTAATTTCTACAGTTAATTTCAATGACAATTTTTCAAACAATGATCAATAAATTTATTTCACTTCACCATCTCGAATTTAACTATCATAGAAATATTCGAGTAATTTGTGTGTGTTATAAAACACTAACTTTGAGTTTCAATTTTAAATCAAATCGAACGACGTTCGATTTGACCTAAAATTTTAATTAACTCCAAACGTCTCCAAATCAGATCCAGAGCGCGGTGCTCATTGCCATGATTCCAACGCCTCGTTTCATCCAATTCTGTCCTCGCACAACCAAGATATATAATTTTAAATATTGAACGAATTTAATATAAATTATTTGCGAACTTTAAATTTCTTATTTACAACAAACTGATCAGGGTCGCACGTTCCAGATAGCAGATCATGGCCGCAAAAAATTTTCTTCCTCCATTCCCGTTGCATGGAAGAGAACCCACACGTCTCTGTTTATACACTTCTTTCCGCGGCCTCCACGCTCGTCTAGGAGTTGATCGACGACCATCGTTCGAATGGTGAGACCGCCTCCCCCTTCGCCCAAGCCATGCCATGCTCGGTCGCCTACATTAACTTGAAAATGGCGAAATGCGCGTGCTATTCGAGCTTCGATCCACGACGATCCACTGCTCAGATTCTGATCATCTCCATTGATCTTAAAGATCTTTTCACCCTCCATAATCTCTAGTTGAACAATTTATGCAAAAATGGAAGGATTGAGTAGAAATCGAGGAGGCAAATTCGAACATTTCTGCTCTTTTTTTTATAAATGGCAGCTATAAGATAATAGCTAGGTTTAGGGTGTTTGCATGCGTGTGTGTATGTGTGTGTGTGTGTGTGTATATATATGTTATTGTATTATTTTATTATTTCTAATTTTTACATGCTTTTTCAAGTGATCTCCCAACTAAACGTGCCGCCTGGCGTTTATAATGTTTTACCCCTTATTTCCAACACAATGGAACATTTTTCGATGCCTAATTTGATCGTTGGAGAAGATAGCTTATTGGACACAATTATTATATTGAATTTTCAATATTAGTTACGCGTTTATATCCCATACGTCAAGAGGACAACTCCAAACGCTACCAAATTTTAAATCCTATAATAATACACTAACGTGGATCCAATGGACTTGGTTTCATCGAATTCCGAGACTATGCCCTGAATCGCTATCTTAACGTCTCGCTTATAATATAAAATTTCCAATTTCTAATCATTCACTCTTAAATCTAATTTTAAATGTTAGCAATCTTCATTGTTGTTTAAATGAAATCTATATCAACTTCCAATATCATTTTCATTCACATTAAATTCAGAATTCAATTATTCCATTAATTTCCAATATTTAAATCTTAAATAATTTAATTATCCAATAAATCACTATAATTGTAATATAAGTTAATGAACTTGTTAAATTTAACTTTTAAAACAAATTCAAATTATAAAATAACTATTTGCATTTCACAGTCATTCAATATTCATTATTCAATTTATTGATTTTACACATATTCAATGCATAGAATTTATTTCAATACTTGCTATCGTCGAAATCTTCGAAATTAACTATTTCAAAAGAAAATTCAGGTTCATATCCAATAACCTACGTTCAAAACCAGTAAAAAAAATTAACCATTTTTATTCAATAATTACATTAAATTTAATAGTTTTAAACTAGCCAAAAATATGGTCGTTACAGATAAGGTCGAAAGCTTAAATTCTAGGGATGCACGCGAAACCAGGAAGGTTGACCTTTTGACCGTGTCGAAAGAAATTATTCGAAAGACCCGCATCATTGAATAAGACCCTAGGGTTCTAGTTAGAGGATCCCATTTCTTTCACTTCTCACTTGTATTTTTTAGAAGATTGCAATCTTAATTTGTAAATTGAATTGGGGAATTGTCCAATTTATTCATCTTTGACCGATATAAAGAGAGATGATATTATTTCTAATTGTGTGGCTACTCTAGGATCTCATTTGCACACTATTGTAAGCATCCAAAGTCGAACTAGACGAAAGGTTCCTTTCGACTAAGTTGAAGCCCTTAATATTTACATATTCTTTGAGTCTTAACTCAAATCCACTAGATAGCAATTGTCTACCCTTTCGATGAAGTTGAAACTCCTCTAGACCAATAATTTCCAGAAAACATAAAGTCTACAACTTAGATGATTTTGACTTCATCGAAAGATGGTTGCGACGGAGTCATAAACCAACCAATTTGAAAGGTTCCATTGAAAGAAGATTTAGCCTTTCTACCGTGTCGAAAGTTTCTAATGAGGCGTCTTTGACCATCATTACCAACCTAAAAAGTGTTAGAACCTTCACTTGTTTTTGGAAAGAGGTTTCGAAGGCATCAGTCATAATCCAAATTCTACTTTGAGGTGTTGACAAGTTTCTTGTTAACATTTTTGGCGCTAGAAGGAGGGCATGAACCTCTGATTCCCGATAACCTTCATCGTTGATTAACTGCATAGAGTTCTTCATTCAATGGAGAAAATGGAAAGATCGGGGAATAATAACAACAACCCTAGCGAAGAACCTGGTTCACAATCAACTTTAGAAGATAACATAGTCCTAAACTTAGAGAATATGGAAATTGGCCAACCTTCAACCTTAGTGAAATTGGAAACCAATAAAATTAAAATCCAAAATCTACAATAACAGAGGACAACAATGCAAGAGCTTCTTGATAGAGTGCTATCTCAAGAATCATTAAGATTTGGATAGTGAAGAAGCGCAATGTCTAGATGAGGTACAAGGTTAAGAGTTAAACTAAGAAAGTCAAGTTACCTTTGGACTTTTGGAGTATGGCAAACATATATTTGCATCAAGTAGTTTAAACTTCAAATCTACATCAATATTTCAAATTATTTTTCTTCAGCACACAGCCACATGTAAATTCAGTTTTTTAAGATTTTCAGTGAAATACTTTATGGATCACATCATCGGATTATCGCTCTCTTAGATTACCAAGCCCGCTAAGGTATGGAGTGAAGTGTGCAATTGTTTGCTAAGTCCATGTTAACTTGACAATGATTTCAAATCAATGTGTTATTATTTTAAAAGCCTTTTTTTTATATATTATTTTTAAAGAGAAAAATGAAAAAAGCATATAATTAGCACCTAATCGGTCAAAATATTCGTTAGTAAAGTAAAATTAAGGGTTTTATAATGGTCATTATTCATAATTTTGAATTTAATGTGTGTGCCTAATTAACAGACTACGCTTACATAAATATAATATACGTCCACATATCAAATTAAATCAATGTCTTAGTTTCGCCTCAACGAAATTAAAATATCCGACAACCCAATCTTTATATGAAATTTAGAATAAACATGGCCATTTTTCTCATTATTCAACTCTTTCTTTTCTATTAACCGTTTGTTGAATAGTTGATTTTAAAAATTGATCCCCATAATTTTTGTTTATTTTTACTACTTCTTTCAAAGCTAGCATTTTACTAAATGGTAGTACAGACATTTAACATAAATTTACACATTTATTAGTTAGGTCTATTATTCAGACATTGGTAACAAACCAAGAAATAGTTATTGAATTTTGGACAGTTTGTTTGGGAGCCATATGTAACATAATAATAGTAAATGTTCTGATGCCTATACATTTATCAGAACTATATTATTAGACCGGTATTACATATTTGAATCAGACGGTTATCTATATTTATAATCGTTGTAGAATGCGTCTACTAATTTAATTTCAAATGTTTTTGTTATTTTAAGAAAAGAATTGGATACAATAATGATAATACTATAAGTCAACTCAAGTTCTACACTAGATAAAGGAAAAGTAATATAATATTGGTTTGTTAGTGAATTCAAAAGAATCAAAACATTGGAACTAAAAAACATTAGAATATGGTAACACAGTCAGTAATTAAACAAAATGGTCACTGTTAACTCCTATGATAAGCGACTCAGCGACCCAAGGCAATAGCGAGGCAACTGGAATGAGACTCTGCATCACAACTTAGCGACTTAAAGACCAAAGCGACCTACGAGTTAACAAGGTAAGGACCTAACGACCTAACACATGAAGCGGCTCGTAAGCGACTTAAAGCATAAACAAGTTAACAATTATGGACCCCGCGACCTAAAGGTTGAACGACCTAATGACTTTAGTCCTCAGCGACCTAAGAGCTCTAGCGATAGTCCACAGCGACCTAAGAGCTCCGGCGACTTAAAAGGTTGAACACTACTAAGCGACCTAACAGGTAACGACCTAAGGAAAGTAGCGACCTAAAAGATTAGATGGTCCAGCAACCTAATAGCTTGAAGGCTAGGCGACTCAATGGTCCAAAGACTCACGACCCAGTGAGTTAATGATATAAGGAGTGAAGTGGCTCAACAACCAAGCCTAGGTCGCTATATTAGATATCTCAAAGATTGTTGGGTCGCTAGCTACTCCCATAAGTCACCACCGACCTACGACTTACCCTCGGTCGTTCACTACCTGGTACTTGGTGATAAAATTGTGCCACTTTCCTCTAGGTCGTTACGATCTACCAGCTAATTCAAATGACCAAGTGCGAACCAGTTAAGTCGTAGCTCGTATTCCCTTAACTCGCTAGCGACCTATGACCCACCTGAGGTCGTGCACGACTTATACCTCGCCCAGGAAATCTTCTCTAAATACAGCCCTTACTCCAAGACGAGGGGGGACTTTTAGCTCATTCTTGAAGCGCCAATACTCTGCCATTTTCTCAAATCGAACAGCACTTCAAGAACTCCAAGCACCAAGGACATTACGACAAACTTCAAGAGAAAATCTACATCATTCAACATGGATTCGAAAGATTATTCTACATCGAAGTTTGAACTACTAGTCTAAAGTGTGTTGTAATTGAAGAAAGTTGTATAAGTTGTACTTGAGTCAGCAATAAATAGATTGAAAGTGGACGTAGGCTTGACTATAAGCCGAACCACTATAAAAACTATGTCTTTTACTTCTTTTCTGAGATTTTCCTGCTTATTTCCGATTCCCGTATCGACGGGTGGTGCTTTCACACTTACACAACTTGCCCCGGGGTGTTAGCGTTTGATTTTTACGTTAACATTTTTGGTGCTTTCACTGAGAATTGAACTCAGGATACTGTCATCATAGCTTCGCAGAAATTTGTGGAAAGGATCTCTCTAAAAACCAGAAGTTTATCAGAAATAATGGCTCTTGGAAGAAAGCGCAAGTCTGTTAGATCCGACGATTTTCGCGAGACTACTGCCACTTCTCCTCCTTTAAGTCTAACAACTTCAATTGTTCGAGTAACGCGAGCAGAATTGGATGCTGCTGTTTCTTGGCTATATCAGCAGATGGAAGCCCAAAACAATATGATGTTGGAAAGGTTGAACGCTTTGCTTGGGGCTAACCGTCAACCAGTGAATAACGGACCAAACTTTGCTGATAATGTTCATGATATTGAAGAAAGAGATGTTCCTCAAAGGAAGCTGGCCCAGTCAAAGACATACTCCCCAAGTTGGAGGATCGGGACAACAGCCAACTTTCCGTGAGCGCCTGTCAAGGCAAACTTCTGAGAAGATAGCCGATGCCTGTCCTGCTGAGCCCCTTAATGATGAGGAGTATTTTTCAGGGATGGTTCGACAAATCATGAAGTAAATTATGCAAAGGGAGGAAGACGAAAAACAATGGGGGTTTTCCCCAAGCAAGTCTCCATTCACTAAAAGGATTCTGAAAGTAGAGTTTCCTGGGAAGTTCGTTCCTCCTACCATTCCGGCTTATAAGGGGACGAGCGACCCTAATGAAATTCTGTACAAGTATGATTGGCACATGACGGGTGCCAGGGCTTCTGATGAGATCAAATGCCGGTATTTTCCGGTATACCTGGAAGGAGTTTCTTTACTTTGGTTCACAAAGTTGCCGGTCCGGTCGATAGACCAGTTTTCTGATTTGACTCGAAAGTTTAAGGAACAGTTCAGATTGTACGCTTCGAAGGCGAAAGATATAATGTCGTTATCTGGCTTGGAGCAGAATCCTGGAGAATCCATAAGATCTTTCTTGAATCGCTTCAATATACCTTTGGCTGAAGTAGACAACGCAAAGCTGAGAATGATTTTAACGTACCCGGTGAGGGTTAGTGATAAGGCAAGTGAGTTCGGGAAGTGGTTGAAAATGAAAGAACCGAATTCACTTGACAAGTTTTATAAGAAAGCTAACGAATTCATGCGCTTGGAAAGCCTCCAAGTACCGGCTAAGGTGGTATCTACAGGGGCTGGAAATAGTAATGCTGTTCCGAATAAGAAGGAATCTGGAAATCAGAAGAGGGGAAACGATGGTCAGAAGAAGCAAGGAGATACAAAGAAAAATCGTCCCTTCAACTTCACCCCTCTGACTGATACCCTGGAGAATATGTACTTTGCAAACAAAGACACGGTTGAATTCCCCGCACCAGCTAAGCAGAGGGTTAATAAGAAAGCTGAGAAGAATGGAAGGTTTTGCCGGTTCCATAACCAACCCGAGCATGATACCAATGAGTGCCGTCACTTGAAGGAGTTGATTGAGGAACTATTAAAAGAAAACAAGCTCTAGCAATATGTAAAGAGGAACAGGAATGGCCCAACTTCGTCAACTCAAGGACAACAGGCTCCTGTTCATCGTCCTAGCTCAAGTGAAAAGGCACCAGCTCGTGAATCAGAGAGGCCTGTTATTAATGTGATTACAGGAGGACCTCACCCAGCTGGCAAAAGCTGGGGTGTGATGGAACAGTACGCTCGTGCATTGAAGTATGCACCAGCAGAGGAAAATGTTTTTGTGTTAGAAGATGCTGCACCTATGAAGCAGCAGAAAACTTTTAACGATGACATTATCTTCAGAGTCAGGAATTCAATGGGTGTTGAAGCCCCTACTATAGTTCCCTTGGTTATTTCCGCTGGCATTGGGCCAACTATTGTAAGAAGAGTACTTGTTGATTGTGGTGCTTCTTGCAATATTCTTTTCAAGAAGACTTTTGATCAGATGAAGATACCAATGGCTGATGTTCAAGCTTCGTCGCAAAACATCGTTGGGTTTACTGGGGAACCCAGGCAGCCGATTGGGACTATTGACCTGTTCGTGGAACTTGGAGAGGGGCAGAAGAAGGTCGTTCGAAGGCAGACTTTTGTAATTGTTGATGAATTTTCTGCTTACAACGCCTTCCTAGGCCGTCCAACTCTTGCAGCCTTTAAAGCAATCCTAGCCCCGTGGTGCCTTACCATGAAATTCCCCACAGATAATGGAGTTGGTGTTGTTAAAGGGGATCAGAATGTGGGGCGGGAATGTTATCTGATAGAACTGCGTGAAGCAAGAAAGAGAGAGATGGGAAAGGATGTGGCATCCCCAGTCCGCATCAAAGAATCAACCTTGTAGCAATTACAGGGCGGACCCTGTACTGGCGAATGTAGCGAAGCACGAAGAAAAATGGATCCCAGAAAAGCCAGTGCAGGGGAGAATCGAGCGGTGCCAGTGGAAGCTATGGTACCAGTACCTGTTGACCCAAAAGACCCAAACAAGGTGCTGAATGTGGGTTCACAACTTAGTACGGCAGTTTAGAATATTTTGATATCCTTCCTGAAAGAAAATCTGGATGTATTCGCTTGGACCCATGCTGATATGTGTGGAATATCACCTGAAGTTGCAGTACATACTTTGAATATTGATCCGAAGTTTACACCTGTGAAGCTGAAAAGAAGAACCCAAGGTCTCGAAAGGTCAGCAGCATTGAAAGAAGAGGTGGATCAGCTCATGGAGAATGACTTTATCAGAGAATCAACTTATCCGAATTAGGTTCCATACCTGGTACTAGTTAAGAAAGCTAACGGAAAGTGGAGAGTATGCATCGACTTTTCAGATTTAAACAAAGCCTGCCCCAAAGACTGCTTTCTGCTACCCCATATTGAACAGTTGGTTGACGGAACATCGGGATATGAATTGTTATCTTTTATGGATGCTTACTCCGGATATAACTAGATCATGATGCATGAGCCAGATAAAGAGGAGACGAGCTTTATTACTGATGTCGGTCTTTACTGCTACAGAGTCATGCCCTTCGGACTGAAGAATGCAGGGACAACTTACCAAAGGCTTGTTAATGCGATGTTCAAGCCACTGATTGGAAAGACCATGGAAGTCTGTGTTGACGATATGTTGGTTAAATCAAAGAAAGCAGTAGACCATATGGACCACTTAGCGGAAATGTTCGTCGTCCTACGAAAGTATGGAATGAAGCTTAATCCTTTGAAGTGTTCATTTGGGGTAGAGTCCGGAAGGTTCTTGGGTTTCATTGTGAGCGCTAGGGGCACTAAGGCTTATCTTGCTCAAATCACTGCCTTAAGAGAAGTTAAACATCCTAGAACGAAGAAGGAACTGCAAAGTCTCAATGGAAAAGTCGCTGCTTTAAGCCAATTCATTTCCAAAGCTACTGATAAATGCATTTCATTCTTTGATGCTCTGAAGAAAGGAAAGAAAAAATTTGACTGGACTCCAGAGTGCCATAAAGCTTTCGATGAGTTAATTCTTCATATGGAAACTCCTCCGATACTTTCTAAGCGCGACGATGGTGAAGATCTCTTTGTATACTTGGCGATCTCAGCTCATGCTCTTAGTGCGGCACTGGTGCGAGAAGACGCCAAAATTCAGCACCCAGTCTTCTATAATAGCAAAAGGTTTACTGGGGCAGAAATGAATTATTCAAAGTTGGAGAAGCTCGCCTATTGTCTACTGATCGCATCAAGAAATTTGAGGCCATATTTTCAAGCTCATCCAATCAAAGTCCTAACTGATCAGCCTATGAAGCAAGTCCTCTTTCGCCTTGAGACATCGGGTCGCCTTTTGAATTGGAATATTGAACTCAGTCAATATGACATCACTTATCATCCCCTGAGAGCAATCAATGGACAAGCTTTGGCAGATTTCATCGCAGAATGTATAGACAAAGGTGATAGTGTGGAAGAAGTGACCGATAATCCTCCAATTCGATGGAAATTGTATGTTGATGGCACAAGAAACGATTACTGTTCCAGGGCTGGGGTTGTGCTTGAAACCCCTGAAGGGCGGTCATTGTGTTATGCTTTAAGATTGGAATTCCCTTCGACAAACAATGAAACAGAGTATGAAGCTCTTATTGTAGGTTTGAGAATTGCCAAAGAATTGAATGACAAAATGTTGCAGATCTTCAGTGATTCACAGCTTATTGTGTGTCAAGTCAAGAAAGAGTTTCAGACTAAAGGAGAAATCTGCCCGCTTACTTTTCAAGAGCCTGGGAGCTTCTCGATGACCTTGACCATTATACGATAAATCATATACCCCGGGAGGAAAATATGAAGGAAGATTCTCTCGCAAAGTATGCAAGCACTGGTGAAGCTCAATTATTGGGACTAATTCCTGTGGAAGTCCTGTCAACTCCAAGCATTGATGAGATGGATATTGACTGGATCATGACTATATCACAGGAGCGAGAATCATGGATGACTCCGATATTGAAATATCTACGCGACGGTTCTCTGCCAGAAAACTCAAAAGAACGCCAGAAGTTGTTAAGAAAAGCCTCTAGATACATAATTCAAGATGGCCGATTGTATAGGCGGGGATTCTCAATGCCGTTACTCCGATGTGTGACCAAGGAAGAAGCTGAGACAATTCTAACTGAGGTACACGGAGGAGAGTGTGGAGATCATTCAGGTGGTCGAACTCTAGCAAAGAAAATTCTCCGTTATGGGTATTTTTGGCCAGATATTAATCGTGATGCTTCAAGTTACTCCCGAAAATGTGATCGATGCCAGCGATTTGCAAAAATCCCAAGAGCACCTTCCACTGAGATAACACAGATGGTCAGTCCGTGGCCATTTGCTATTTGGGGAATAGATCTCATCGGGCCTTTGTCAACTGCCAAATCCGGAATCAGATATGCTATTGTTGCCGTTGATTATTTTACTAAATGGGCTGAATCTGAACCATTAGCTACTATTACCTCTAAGAAGATGATAAACTTTGTAACTAAGAATATCATTTGCAGGTATGGTGTGCCTTAAAAGATAATCACAGACAATGGATCCCAATTTGAAAGTGAAGAGTTCCAAGATTTTTGCAAGAAATTCAAGATCAAGAAGAGTTTCTCAGTAGTGGCTCATCCGTAGGCAAACGGGTAAGTGGAAGCAGTAAACAAAATTATTAAATCGACCATCAAAAAACAACTGGAAAAAGCAAAAGGTGGTTGGGTCGATAAGCTTTCACTAGCACCATGGGCATATAGGACTACACGTAAAACTGTGACGGGGCACGCTCAATTTTCATTGGCATATGGATCAGAGGCAATGATTCCAGTAGAAATAGAGGTCCCTTCACATAGAAGAATCCATTTCAATCAAGCCGAAAATGAAAAGCTGCAACTTGAAGCCCTTGGCTTCCTTGTTGAAAAAAGAGAAGAGGCTGAGCTCAGAATTGCGGCTCATCAGCAAAGAATAGCCAGGCACTTCAATTCCAAAGTTCGCCAACACAGCTTTGAAGTTGGGGATCTAATCTTAAAAAGAATTATGACACCTACAGGCGTGTTTGGGCCAAATTGGGAAGGGCCGTATGTCATAGGCCAAAAACATCTTGATGGCACATTCAAACTCATAACTGTCGAAGAAGACCCAATTCCAAGAGCTTGGAACATCAATCATTTGCGCCCATATTTTACTTAAAGTCTTTAATGAAATATTGTAAAAGAATGATGAATGTATGATTCTTGTATTGAAAGCCATTGTAAAGCCAGCGCAAGTGAATAATAAGAACTATAAAATGGATGTAGACCCAGTTCTTGGCTGAACCACTATAAATCTTGTGTTCTTTACCATTATAAACTGCTTTTTTTATTTCGATATATAAAATACGTCAATTGTATTGCTAAAATGTCGATTTAATACTGTAGGCCATTAAAAGACAAAGCAATCCCTGACATCACCCAACAAGCAAAAGCTAAGCCGTTCAAAATTTCCATACTCAAATCCTACAAAAGAAGTGCTTCAAGCAAAAAGTTAGTGATTCTGCTGGAAGTGGGCCCTTGCTAACTAATTGTGGTTGTTTGTACAAAAGAGCATCCAGTTAAATAGCATGTATCTGCCACCACCAACTCGCTTAACTATGAAGTATACTTCTTTGGATAAAGGAAATTGTTGGCAATTAAAAGAGAAGTATGTTTGGAAAGGATAACGGGGATTGCCGATATGAATCAATGGCGAAGAAACATGGGCGAGCAAGCATCAAACAGCCAAAGATGTCTTCGGTGGCACAAGCCCTCTTCGGAGGCACAATTCTTCGGAGGATAAAGACCTCAAACGGAGCAAGCCAGATGTTTGCACCAAAAGTGGGCGAACACCCTTCGGAAGTTTTTGAAGAGATAGTAAATGAAGAACTTGAATTGGAAATAGGGACTATCTAACAAAAACCCCAAGTCACAGAAAAGTAAATTGCGCAGAAGACAAGGATTTAGAGTGGTTCGGCTATGCGCCTACGTCCACTATGAAGTTTTTTCACTTTATTTCTTAATACTTGAAGATTACAAGTGCTTTTCAGCAAATTACAGCAGAAAATGGATTTAAATTCGAAATTGACAGCAATTGAGATAGCATGGAGTGACTCTGGCAGCGTTTAGACTTGTTCTTCTTCTCCAAATTCTCCGACCCCTTTTCTGAATGACCAGGGGGCTCTATTTATAGGTGTGGAAGGCCAAAATCCCGCCTAAATCATGGAGAGACTGCTTGGCACGTGACGGGGGGACCCACAGGCCCGCCTCCTTCAAGTGCGTGCCCAGTTTGGGATCGATTCGAAGTGAACTTCGAATCGATCAAAAAATTGTCCAATTGCGATGAAACTTGGCGTGGACGTTCTTCATCATGTAGACAAACTTCTGTAAAAATTTCATGGGATTTGGATCAGTAGATTGGGAGTTATGATCGATTCGAGATGAGGCATCTCGGTACGCTGGTTAGTTCGAATCGATCCTCTGGGTCATTCGAATCCATATGTTTCGAATCCATATGGTTCGAACCCTTAGGTTCGAATCCATATGTTTCGAATCCATATGGTTCGAACCCATAGGTTCGAATCGAACCTGTTGTATGAGGGGGCGGTGACGCTTCGAATCGATGGCTCCAGATCGATTCGAAGTTGTTTTTAACGTGTAGGGTTCGAGGACAGCATGGATTCGAAGCTGTGATGGACTCGAAGCTTGTGATGGACTCGAAGCTGTCATCGATTCGAAGCGTATTTAGGCGGTGATGGATACAAAGTTTGATGGATGGATTCGAAGTACAAATTGGCTTGACGGATTCGAAGGAAGGCGTTGGCTGATGGATTCGAAACAGATGGTTTCGAACACGATGGGTTCGAACGCGATGGGTTCGAACGCGATGGGTTCGAATATGATGGGTTCGAATCATGATGGGTTCGGACCGAGCAATGTGCACCTTCTTAACTTGAATCCATCATATCTTGAGAATATGACCTCGGATTGACTTGAAATTTGAATCGGTGGCTTCTATGGACTTTCTTGTTACGCCCTATCAATTGTGGCCCAATCCAGACTCGGGCAGAATTCATCGATATCCATAGCGGAGTGAAGTACAATCAATCTCTGAGGCGAACTGTCTTCTGTCTTTGGCCAATCTTTTGGTATCACGGCTTTTGTCCAAAAAGCGGGATAACATTTTGCCCCCCAAAGTACGTCTTGTGGGAACATGACGTGCTTTGAATAGCCGCCATTTTATTCTAAAGATTATTGCTCCCTTTTCGTTGAGGCTCATATACCGTATTGCCGTAACCTTGCCTTGATATGATTGATTACTGTGCGACTGTGCTTAATCGTTGGCTGTCGTCGCTATAACAGGGTGAATATTTGATCCCTGTGAATGTTCAAAATCGAACGTTAGTTCATTATGTGTGCACATACATTAGCTCCGCCCTTATTAACGTCGTGTGTCCATGAGTCATGTCGGTCTTTGTTTGCTGCCGAACTCCGTCCCGGTTTTCTCCTGAATCGATTTTAGATTCAAGCCAAAGTGTTGTTAATCAGTGGTTTTTGATGGGTTCGAAGCTTAGCAGGATTCGAAACTCCTGATGGATTCGAAGTTTTGATGGATTCGAATCAGTGATGGATTCGAGGACTCTGATGGACTCGAAGCCTTTGAAGGATTCGAAACTTGGATGGATTCGAAGTTTCCAGTGGATTCGAAACTTGGATGGATTCGAAACTCCCAGTGGATTCGAAACTTAGATGGATTCGAATCAGTGATGGATTCGAAGACTCTGATGGATTCGAAACTTGGATGGATTCGAAAGTGGTCGTTCGAATCGGTGGGAGTCGAAGTGACACTAATCCCTCTTGGAATCCGTATAAATACATGAGGCTGACTTCATTTTCACTTTTTACCTTTTACCGTTGCTTTAGCTGCTTCTCCGAATCGATTTCCTAGAGCCAAATCAAACGTGCTTTTTCACGAATCGACCAGATTCCTTCAAGCTTCCATTTGTAATCAAACTAAATCAGGTAATCAAGGGGTCGATTCGGTTTGAGAATGATAGAAACCGTAATCTTTTTTGGCATTGATTCAACCCCTTCTTCTGGAAATTTTTGGAGAGTGATGGGGTTTGAACGAAGTAGGCCGACTCCATGGAACTGAGGAATGCAAACTTTTGAGCCGTATCGATCAGGGGTGCGCGCTTTGAGTTGGTTTCGAATGTGTAGCTTCGAACTGATGATTGCAGGAGAACACAACAAAAAAGGAATGCAGTGATGGATTCGAAACAGTGGCATTCTGATCGATTCGAAGGAGCTCACTACTGATCGATTCGAAGCAATGATACGTTCATCGATTCGAAGGAGTTCAACTCCGATGGATTCGAAGCTAGGTGGGACTCCGTGGATTCGAACCGCTCTTGATGGATTCGAAGGAGCACGATTTCGATGGATTCGAAGTCAGGTGGGGCTCCGTGGGTTCGAACCGCTCTTGATGGATTCGAAGGAGCCCGACTTTGATGGATTCGAAGTCAGGTGGGGCTCCATGGGTTCGAACTGCGCCGATTCGAGGTTCATCGATCTGACTCGTGTCGAATCGGGTCGATCGATTTGAACGTTCTAGCTTCTGGAACTTCCACCTCATCGATTTGTTCCAATATCTGAACCACGACCACCTTTAATTTGAACTCTAACGAAATCACTAAATTTTTAGCATATTTGATTCCGACGAGCTTCGTCCTTCGCATGATCAAAGTTGACCTGACCTGTCTTTTGGAGCTCGCCGATGGCACCATGACTTAAACACATATAACGAATTCATACTCGAATTGGTCAGTAGTATCCGAGTGACGTGAAAGTGACGGTCAGCGATGACGGTCGTTTTTTTTTCGTTCTCTGATTCAAAAGTCTAGTCGTTCAGACACCATGTTCTACTCTTGTAAAATTTGCTTTAGTTATGTATTTGCACTGCACGGCATATCCATATATTTCACACTGGGGAATATACGGGCTTTCTTCGTTTTTTAACGCTGCTTTCTCGTAAGTTAGTTAAACATGGAGTCTTCGGGTTCTGAACAACAAGAGTCACAAAGCTTGCCTCCTCCAATGCTAGAAATTCCTGAGATCCTTCCTGAAGTAATAGATCCTGCTCCGGACGAATTGCCGGAGGCCTTACTTATCGAGGATCCCATAGACTCCGTCTGATCTAATATTTCTGGAGCATTATTGGGTCGGATATGTTCGAAACATAACTTATCCCCGGATGATGTTTTGTTACTGGGAGTTGATGATAGGCCTCACAATCCTCCCGAGGGCTATACTACTTTTTATCGCCATGCTTGTGCGGCTGGAACTCTCCCTCTGTTTAACCAATATATCAGGGAGATGCTATCGTTTATTGGAATCGCTCCCGCACAACTACACCCCAACGGGCACGCGTTACTGAACAGTGTTTTCATCTTATTCATGGACCGCCTTTTCGTCCGCCCAAGGCCAGCTGAGATTAGACATATATTCAACTTCAAGAGCAGGGGTGATAGTCCATCGTTCACCTTTCTGGAGGCAGTTAGAAACTGCCAGATTGTGACGGGAGCCTGGACCAGACTCAGTTACTTTAAGAATGAATGGTTCTTTGTCCGATGCCCCCCAGGATTCGCTAGGCGATGGCTGTCCACACGTAGGTGTCGTAAATCATGTTAGCCCTCTTTAATGGTCATTGTCAACACCCGAACTGACATCAGGTGTTTTTTCTTGCAGCTATCATATCAAGGCCAGACGGTGGTCGATACAGAAACGTCATCCGAAGCTTACAAGAGGTTCCGAGTGATCAGAGTATTGTCGTTGAGGGGTTTGTGAAATCGGCTCTGAAGGCAAAGAAGAAGACCGGTGTAGCGATAAGAGGAATGGGCGATGACGTGAGGACGCCTACTGACACCGGGCTAGCGGTTGATCTTCCCCCAACAGGAAAAAAGCGGAATGGCAAGGTCGTTGTTCCTAAATTTACGAGACGGAAGTCTGTAATCGTGTCTCGCTTGATTCCTGGAATTATTTCTTCTGACTCCGCTCTTTGTCAATCAGGAAACATTTTCACAGGACTGGATGACGTTCCCATCCCGGAATACGTTTCTCTTTATCACGAGTCCGGGTTGGTTGAGCTCCGGGAAGCGTTAGACATAAGCGGGCTTTTACCCATTAGTGCAGTCGAAACTTCTGGTTGGTCGGGGGCTTTGCACATTTGCATACACTTTCATGACACTACATGACTGCTTCACTCGCCCTATTGATTTTGCCTGGTACTTAACTGAACTGTATCTCTTTTCCAGGTAATATGGTTGGTCGTCAGACTACATTGGACAAACTCCGAAGAGTGCATCACCCCTCAACCTATTATGAATCTCGTCGTGGAGGCCCCGATCGTGATCGTGACCGGAGGCAATATGGCCAGGAGTATTATGCAAAGGATCATCACCGTGTTAACTCCAGCCAGGAACGATCAGACAGAGATCGTAGGCATCGCTCCCCATCTCGATCTCCTCCGCAATCCCGAAGTCATGTCCAGGCATCCGAGCCTCTGCGACATCAGTCATCTTCGCAGGTTTCGAGGCTTGAGCCACATCGTTCTCGAACCGGGGTCGCAACGTCTATGTCTGGGGAGGAGACCCTTATTGAGTCTTCTGGCGAAGGGGCCATCAGGCTTGCACAACTGAGGAAAGATTTTCCAGAGATTTGCTTTGATGCTTGTATTTTTCCTCCCAATCTTAAAAGAATTCCCGATGATGCCGCGACTACGGCGCTCAACTACACCCGTGATTTTTTTGCTCAGTACAAAGAATGGTACAAAGCGGCTGTTAAGGCTTCCAAAGCTGCCTTCGACCGGGCCCAAATCATCGAGAAGCTAGAGGCCGACTTGGCTCAAAAGAGTCGTATTGTCGACATACTCCAATCTGAGGCGGAATCTTCCCGCAAGGCCGAGGTCGAGTCGTTATAGAAGGTTGATGAGACATTAGATGAAATGGCGAAAATGCAACAGGCACATTGTACTTTAGTTGAAGACTTAGGCCATCGATACAAGAATGTTGAATCTGAGCGGGATGCGGCAGTGAAGGAACTAGAGGAGCTAAAGTCTAGGTTCGCTGACATGAATAAAGAAAAAGACGACGCGAACGTGGCTGCGCAAGAGGCGTGTGAGCAGGCTGTATCTTTTCGGGCTGAGCGCGATGCGGCAATTGCAAGGGTTAAGGAGGTTGAATCGGAGTTGGAGGAGAGAGTCCAAGCAGAGAGGTTCAAGATGGAGGCCGAATTCGACGATCTTTTGGACACATATAATGCCAATGTATTGGAGCATAGAAATCTCTCCTGGCTAGGGGATTACTCGATGCCTCTCTACAATGATTGGAAGAAATTAGTGGAAAACAAGAGGATGTCTTGTCCGGATTCGGTATTAGATGAGTTTGAGCTTGAGTCACGTCTGCTCAGCGAGGATGAGAGGAGGACCCTTCATGAAGCAATCATTTCTGTTGAAAAAGAAAGACTTGTCGTCCATCAAACGGAGGTTGGCGAAGGTTCGGGTATCGTGCACCATAGCGAGAACACTGAAGTCCCCGTTTTGACTTCATCCGAAGCTGCTGCCGTGGTTGATCCACAAGCTATTCCAGCCTACAATCCGGACCAACCGGAACTGTCTTCGGGCAAGACGCTCGTCCCTGAGCTTGTTCAAGCTCCAAGGCAAGGTAAAGTAGGTATTTTGATTACTCCCTTTACGTCTTAAAACATTGATTTTCGAGGGAATTTCTTGGTCTGATAGCTCTAATTTTGGTTGTTTAGTGACCGAGAGTGTCGCACCCGTGCTCCCTGTCCCTTCGGCTTTATATCCTACATGTGGAGTTATTGTCACCGAGGCGATTTCAACTGCCGCCATGGTTGGTGATATGGGAGAGGGAGGCTCAATGTCATTCGATGTTCAAATGTTTGAAGAGCTATTTGGTCATCCTCTTGACCCCATGCCCGACCTCTCTTTTGTGACGAGCGGAGCTGCTCCAGTTTCTAGTTCGATCGTGACGACCACTGGCGTACCTAGCGCAGCTCAACTGTCTCGAGAGGAGGAGATTTTAGCAGAGATAAGTGCCGAGATGGCCAAGACAGTGACAGTTGGTCCCGGTGGTGACGCCGTTCCTTCAAGCTTATCTTCTCTAATGATGATTTCTCCTGGTGGCACAGTAACCGTCTCGAGTGTTGCTAAACAAGTATCTGTTACTGCTCCCATGCCCCCGGTTCGTCCTCATAAAAGGATCTCCTTCCCTTCCAGTTCTGAGGAAGATGTTGATATCATGCCGGAACCGAAGGATGTTCCAAAGAAAGGCAAAAAGTCTCGTAGGAAGCCAGGCAGTGGGTCTAGCGGCTCGACTCCGAGGAAGAAACACCGGAGGAAGAAAGAGTGAGCCCCTCGCTTTGTCGTGAGATTTACGGATAACAATTCTTTTACCTCTTCTTTTGTTCTTTCTTGGGCCATGTGTATGTATGGATGCGGCCTCCACTTAATTGAAACATCTTTACTTGCCATGTAATCAAACTTGTTTTTGTTGGTTGATGAAATGGGAAGTTACACTTTTCTTCTTACCTGAATGCCTTGCAGTATTTGTTTTGTATCCGCTCAGTATTTATATAGCTTCGTGTCGTGATTTAATGAATGAGTCGGATTCTGAGTATATTATCACTTAAGCCAGCGATTAGCACCCAGCTTTTTGCCACTTAGTTGCGGGGAATAATACTCATATTCTGGCGGCTGATTGCGTTTATTGCAAGCCCTGAGCACATGCCCCCCCTTCTGGGGATTCAAGACAATTTGAGATTGATAATCTGTCCTGCATTCCAGGAATCTGAGGGTTATCGATGTCTACACTCCATTCCACGCTATGGGAATTGGGAGTTGATATTGATATCTCGGCCCGTATTTCGGGAACTTCGAATTGTTACTTGTACTTTGATTAGAGCTTCGGGAATCTGGATTAGATGTTTATACTCCAATTTGCACTCTGAGAAGTTGGAGTCCGTTTGCGCTCTGGGAATGACTTATTGGATGTTTATACTCCAATTCATACTCTGGGAACTTGGAGTCCATTCGCGTTCTGGGAACGATTTATTGGATGTTGATACTCCAATTCACACTCTGGGAAGTTGGAGTCCGTTCGCACTCTGGGAACGATTTATTGGATGTTCTTACTCCAAATCATAATCTGGGAAGTTGGAGTCCGTTCGTGCTCTGGGAACGACTTATTTTATACTCCAATTCACACTCTGAGAAGTTGGAGTCCGTTCGCGCTCTGGGAGCGACTTATTGGATGTTTTATACTCCAATTCACACTCTGGGAAGTTGGAGTCCGTTCACACTCTGGGAACGATTTATTGGATGTTTATACTCCAATTCACAATCTGGGAAGTTGGAGTTAGTAAAAGGATTGTCGGGAATCTGGATTAGATGTTTATACTCCAATTTGCACTCTGGGAAGTTGGAGTCCGTTCGCGCTCTGGGAACGACTTATTGGATGTTTATACTCCAATTCATACTCTGGGAAGTTGGAGTCCGTTCGCGTTCTGGGAACGATTTATTGGATGTTTATACTCCAATTCACACTCTGGGAAGTTGGAGTCCGTTCGCACTCTGGGAACGATTTATTGGATGTTCATACTCCAATTCATAATCTGGGGAGTTGGAGTCCGTTCGTGCTCTGGGAACGACTTATTTTATACTCCAATTCACACTCTGAGAAGTTGGAGTCCATTCGCGCTCTGGGAGCGACTTATTGGATGTTTTATACTCCAATTCACACTCTGGGAAGTTGGAGTCCATTCGCACTCTGGGAACGATTTATTGGATGTTTATACTCCAATTCACAATCTGGGAAGTTGGAGTTAGTAAAAGGATTGTCGTGTATCAATCCCTGTGAATGCTGGTATTGTGTTTTGCCCCCGAGCTCGGGTCTCATTTAGTAAGTGACTGGTCGTATCACAGTTACTCCCTATTTAGATAAATCCCACCGTGTGATGGAATTTAGCTCTTCGTGCAATGTGATATTATGTGCTATTTTCAGTGAATCACAACTTTTGGCTCGAAGAGATGGCGTTTTATTGTTGAAACAAAAGAAGCATGACAACATTAGTTGCCTTATTACAAGTTCAAATTTCAAGATGCAAAAATCAAATGCTAAGGAAGAAATTGATAGAAAGATAAATGAAGCCTGTCAGGTGTAGTAGTGACGGAGGCTTCCGTTATTCCAGGCTCTTGGTAAAGTGAGACCATCAACGATCGATAACTTGAATGTGCCATCTCTGAGTTTTTGTGAAATCATATACGGCCCTTCCCAATTTGGGTTCATGTGCGAAGGAACCGGGTAAATTCTTTTGAGTACCAGGTCGTCGGGTTCAAAAGTTCGTGGGCGGACCTTGGCGTTGTATATTCGAGCGACTCGACTTCGATATGCAGCTGCCCTCACGTCGGCTTCTTCACGTTTCTCATAAAGCAGATCTAGGGATTCAGCAAGTAATATAGCATTCGTTTTCGGGTCGTAGTATGTCACACGGTGAGAGTGCACTTCCATTTCGACCGGGATAACCGCTTCAGAGCCATAGGATAGAGAAAAAGGGGTGTGTCCGGTCGCAGTTTTGTGAGTTGTTCTGTATGCCCACAGAGCCATTGGTAGTTCATCGACCCATTTGCCCCCGGCTTTCTCCAATCTTTTCTTCAATATAGACTTGATAACCTTATTGACGGCCTCGACCTGACCGTTTGCTTGTGGGTGCGCTACTCCTGAGAATCTCTTATGGATGTGAAATCGCAGACAGAAATCCCTGAATTCAGTACTGTCGAATTGGGCTCCATTATCGGTGATAATAGTATGCGGGAGACCAAACCGGCAGATGATGTTGCGCACCACGAAGTTGATCACCTTTTTTGTTGTTATCGTTGCAAGGGGCTCAGCCTCAGCCCATTTGGTGAAGTAATCAACCGAAACTATGGCGTATTTTGCACCCCCTTTAGCTAAAGGCAATGCACCGATTATATCCATCCCCCACATTGCAAATGGCCACGGGCTGACCATTTGGGTTATTTCAGAAGGCGGGGCTCTAGGGATCCGAGCGTGTCTCTGGCATTTATCACATCTTTTGGCATAATCCATAGCATCGCGGTTAACGGTAAGCCAGTAATATCCGTATCGAAATATTTTCTTGGCAAGCGCTTGCCCCCCAGTGTGATCGCCACACTCTCCTTCGTGCACCTCACGCAACACTCGCTTGATTTCGTTATGCGCGATGCACCGGAGAAGAGGAACAGAATAACCTCTCCGATACATAACTCCGTCTTGAATGACAAATTGTGACACCTTTCGAAGAATCTGTCTTCTTTCACTTCGTCGTTCGGGCAGTGTGCCATGCTCAATATAATCTTGGTAGGGAGTCATCCATGATTCCTTCTCGGAGGTAGCTTCTAATGTGAATTCATTCTCCGTTCGATCAATGCTCGGAGAGGATAATGTCTCGACAGGTACGAGTCCCAAGTGTTGAGCTTCGCCTGTACTTGCCAGCTTTGCCAATGAATCGGCTTTCTGATTGTGCTCTCGGGGTATGTAGAAAATGGTATAATAATCAAACTGATCCAGTATTTCTCGGACCCGGGCCAGATAAGCGGCTAGCCTTCGATCCTTGGCCTGATATTCACCCCGAACTTGACATACCACCAACTGGGAATCGCAGTAGATTTCCACAGCGATAATTCTCAGGTCTCGGGCCAACTTCAACCCGGTGAGCAAGGCTTCGTATTCAGCTTCGTTGTTGGTTGCCCGGAAATCAAACTTTAAGGCGTAGCAGATGGATCGGCCCTCGGGGGTCTCAAGCACAATCCCTGCGCCCGAGCATCGATCGTTGGATGCGCCATCAGTGTATAGCTTCCATATATATTCGGGGGAGTCACTAGTTTCAGGTAAGTCTTCAGGAACAGTGAATTCGGCAATGAAATCTGCTAAGACTTGACCGTGTATGGCTCTCCTTGGAACATATGCGATGTCGAATTGACTCAGCTCAATGTTCCACTTTAGTAACCTGCCAAACGTCTCAGGTCGTGTGAGGACCTGTCGTAACGGTTGGTCGGTGTATACAATGATAGGGTGAGCCTGAAAATATGGATGGAGCTTCCTCGAGGCGATGACTAGGCAGTATGCCAACTTTTCTAGCCTTGGATAATTTCTCTCGGCCCCGGTTAATCGTTTACTGACGTAATGGACTGGTTTCTGTGTTCGGTCTTCCTCTCGAACCAATGCAGCACTAACAGCGTTTTCAGATACAGCCAGATAAAGGTATAATTGCTCGTGATCAACAGGTTTTGAAAGAATCGGTGGTGTGGAAAGATGCTGGATTAGCGATCGAAACGCGCCCTCACATTCCGTAGTCCATTCGAAGTTTCGTTTCCCTTTTCGGATCAAATCGAAAAAGGGTATGCATTTATCCGTTGATTTCGAGATGAACCTGCTCAGCGCTGCAACCTTTCCATTGAGACTATGAACCTGTTTTATGGTCCTCGGGGTTTGAAGATTCCTGATTGCCCAGATCTTCTCGGGGTTGGCCTCTATTCCCCGGGCGTTGACGATGAATCCAAGGAACTTTCCGGAAGCAACCCCAAAATGACATTTTAACGGATTTAGCTTCATCCCATATCTCCGGAGGACATTGAACATTGACTCCAAGTCCTTGACATGATCAATGGAGTATCGTGATTTTACCAACATGTCATCCACATAGACCTCCATGGTTTTCCCGATCTGGTCGGCAAACATCCGGTTGACTAAGCGTTGGTAAGTTGCTCCGGCATTCTTTAAACCAAAAGGCATGACCACGTAGCAGTATAGTCCTAGGTCAGTTACGAAGCTTGTATGTTCTTGATCGGGCACATGCATGGGGATCTGATTGTACCCAGAGTAAGCCTCCATGAAAGACAATAATTCGTGTCCGGCTGTCGAATCCACAAGTTGATCGATTCGAGGAAGTGGAAAACTGTCTTTTGGACAAGCCTTATTTAAGTCAGAGTAGTCGACGCACGTTCTCCATTTTCCATTCGGTTTGCGGACAAGTACAGGATTGGATACCATTCCGGGTATAAAGCATCTCGGATAAACCCATTCGTCTTCAACTTATCGACTTCTTCTTTGAGGGCGGCAGATCTCTCTGGATCCATAACGCGTCTCTTTTGCTTGACCGGGATGTATCGCGGGTCAATATTTAAGGTGTGGCTCGCGATGTCCGACGAGATTCCACACATATCGGAGTGCGTCCAGGCGAATACGTCTAGATTCTCTTGGAGAAATTCGACCAATTCCTGTTGTGCTTGTAGGTTTAGCTGAGACCCAATTTTCAATATTTTCGAATCGTTATTGTCATCAATTGGAACATCGATCGTCAGCTCGGCTGGAGAGGCTTGACTTTCTTTGGACTCATCATTATCTTCAGTGTCTCGAGGGTCAAGATCCTTCTAGAATTGGTTGTGGTGCCCGGGCCGAGGCCCAGGCGCTAATTGTCAATCGTCGGCAAAGCGGACGCGGAGAGATTCCCCACGCTCTTTCCTTTCTCCGTCCTTTGCGCTTCTCGTAGTTCAACAACATAACAGGCTCTCCTGACAGCCTGGTCCCCTTGAATGACCCCAATCCCGTGGTCAGTAGGGAACTTTAGAGTCAAACACCACGGGGCAATTGCTGCCCTAAATTCTGCAAGGGCTGGTCGGCCCAAAAAGGCATTATAGGGTGAATGGATATCCAGGACAACAAACTGTAACATTCGGACTCTACGGCGTTCTCCGTTTCCCAATTCTACTGGCAATTCCACCATCCCGGTGGGTATATTAGCACTTCCATCGAAGCCGTGGATCCTACATTGACAAGGCTTTAGATCTTTAGCTTCCATCTTCATCTGATCATATGCCCCTTTAAACAAGATGTTTACTGAGCTTCCACTGTCTACCAGGATCCTCTTCATCCAAGCAGGACCAACCTGGGCGGATATGACCAGTGGGTCTATGGTCGGGGCTTCGACTTTGTCAGCATCTCGGTTTCTAAATACGATATCATCCGCCATCGTCTTCTGTTGTTTAGCCGAAGCCCCTTCATCAAGTGTACTACAGCTTTCAAAACTTACGTGCCTGATCGAATTGGCGTATGATTCCATTTCCCTCCAACTTCGATCCGCTGGATGAGGGCCACCACTGACTGTATTTATGACCAACCTTCCGCTTGTACGAGCGGGCTCTTCCTGTCTTTCTTAGTTCTGCGCACGATTTTGGTTTGACGGGCCCACACCACCGGTTTGCGGTGCTCGCACAAATTGATCCAACTTCCTCTCTCTGATCAGTTTTTCAATAAGGTCTTGCAGATGCCTGCAATCATTGGTGTTGTGTCCATAGCTTTCGTGAAATCTACAAAACTTCCCCGTTTGAATCTGTTTCTCCGATGATGACTTCGGAGTCGGCTTCTTATATTGCATCGCATTACAGGTTTGTAGATATACGTTTTCCAATGTCGTATTCAGTGGTGTATAGCTTTCGAACATTTGCGCCCTACGTCGCGGGCCACGGTTCTGATCCTGCTTCTTATTCCTATTATCGCCATCCCTTGGCTGGGTTTGCTTGTTCTGAATATTCAACTGCACTCTTCCTGAGCCCTCTCCTGACTGTTTAACCGCCACATTGCTTTGAACCCCTTCCTTGTTGGGCCTCGCATCGTCCTGCTTCCTAGATTGTTTCGCATCCTCACGCCTCAGGAATTGGGCGGCTTTGGAATAGAAACGATCCAACGACGCGGGAGGTTTTCCAGCTAGCCAGTTTCCAAAATCAGAGTCGGGGTCAATCCCCTTAGTCAGAGCCATCAAGATTGAATTATCATTGGGGTTAGTAATTTCTGCGCAGGCGGCGTTGAATCTTTCCAGGTATCGCCTGAGTGTTTCCCCAGGAGCTTGAGTGACACTAGATAAAGTGTTTACGTCTTTAGGCCTGGCGATGTGCATACGGAATTGTTCGATAAACTTGGTTGCCAACTGGTCAAACGAGGAGATAGACCGTGGTGGTAATCGTGTAAACCACATTGTCGCAATCCCACCCAAGGAAATTGGAAAACTACGGCACTTTACTGCATCATCAGCTCTTGCAGCAGTCACTGACCATTCGTACTTTAGAATATGCTGGCTAGGGTCGGAGTTTCCTTCATACATGGGCAAAGCCGGCATTCTGAATCGCCGGGGAGGCTCAACATATAATATGTCATCGGTGAACGGGGTGTGACTTCGAGAGATCCCCCAATCATCATTTGTCAAACCTTGACTTTCGCGAACCATTTGGCGGACCATAGCTGAGATCTCAGGTGTTGCTGTATTCGAAGGGTGTCGAGCCAAAGTGTGGTCGGGTTCCATAGTGCGAGGTGGGATCGGGCGCTGTCGACGATCCGAATCTCGCCTCCTTGGCTCGACATCTTCTGGGATATTCGGTCCTGGGACACGTTCCTGTGGTTGGTAGTTTGGACTGGAGTGATTTCGGGTGTCAACTCCTGTGCCAACTGCGGTGGCTTGGTTATCTGCGGTGTGCTGTGGAACAGTGCCTCCTCGAGAGGAGGGTCCCGTATGAAAACTGGCAGAGGGGCCAACTCTTATTTGCCCAACAGTCAATGTTTGCCGGAGACCAGAAGCATGCGCATGACTTCCGTCTAGCCTGGGGCGCGTGAATCTGTCGTCATAGTCGGATGAGGCAGAGCTTTCCGTGGAAGAATGCGGAGCGTGGTCCCTCTTTGATCTCCTTCGCCCTTGGTGGTTTAGTTGGTTAGCCAATTCAGCATTGACACGTAGCTGCTCAGTTAGCTGTTGTCGGCTTTTAGTTAATTCCTGCAGTAATGTTTGGAACTCCTGTCTTGTAACCGGACCCGACTGATCCGTTTGCCCAACGGCATCCTGATTGGCTGACTGTAGCTGTGCGGGATTCTGCCTATCCTGACCTTCTTGGTTACCAATGTTGGAAGTGGTTCTCGTACTAACCATCCTGAAGGTTGGATTCCTATCCTAGATTTTGAGCAAACCTGAAAAGAATGGATGGAATCTGGATTTGAAGTCTGGATCTCCCTCTTAGATTTGTGCAATCCGGTATCGAAGATAGATCCACGGAGCGGGAGAAAGAACTGGTTCTTTTTCGTTCTCAGTGAAAGCACCAAAATGTTTGCACCAAAAGTGGGCGAACACCCTTCGGAAGTTTTTGAAGAGATAGTAAATGAAGAACTTGAATTGGAAATAGGGACTATCTAACAAAAACCCCAAGTCACAGAAAAGTAAATTGCGCAGAAGACAAGGATTTAGAGTGGTTCGGCTATGCACCTACGTCCACTATGAAGTTTTTTCACTTTATTTCTTAATACTTGAAGATTACAAGTGCTTTTCAGCGAATTACAGCAGAAAATGGATTTAAATTCGAAATTGACAGCAATTGAGATAGCATGGAGTGATTCTGGCAGCGTTTAGACTTGTTCTTCTTCTCCAAATTCTCCAACCCCTTTTCTGAATGACCAGGGGGCTCTATTTATAGGTGTGGAAGGCCAAAATCCCGCCTAAATCATGGAGAGACTGCTTGGCACGTGACGGGGGGCCCACAGGCCCGCGTCCTTGAAGTGCGTGCCCAGTTTGGGATCGATTCGAAGTGAACTTCGAATCGATCAAAAAATTGTCCAATTGCGATGAAACTTGGCGTGGACGTTCTTCATCATGTAGACAAACTTCTGTAAAAATTTCATGGGATTTGGATCAGTAGATTGGGAGTTATTATCGATTCGAGATGAGGCATCTCGGTACGCTGGTTAGTTCGAATCGATCCTCTGGGTCATTCGAATCCATATGTTTCGAATCCATATGGTTCGAACCCTTAGGTTCGAATCCATATGTTTCGAATCCATATGGTTCGAACCCATAGGTTCGAATCGAACCTGTTGTATGAGGGGGCGGTGACGCTTCGAATCGATGGCTCCAGATCGATTCGAAGTTGTTTTTAACGTGTAGGGTTCGAGGACAGCATGGATTCGAAGCTGTGATGGACTCGAAGCTTGTGATGGACTCGAAGCTTGTGATGGACTCGAAGCTGTCATCGATTCGAAGCGTATTTAGGCGGTGATGGATACAAAGTTTGATGGATGGATTCGAAGTACAAATTGGCTTGATGGATTCGAAGGAAGGCATTGGCTGATGGATTCGAAACAGATGGTTTCGAACACGATGGGTTCGAACGCGATGGGTTCGAACGCGATGGGTTCGAATATGATGGGTTCGAATCATGATGGGTTCGGACCGAGCAATGTGCACCTTCTTAACTTAAATCCATCATATCTTGAGCATATGACCTCGGATTGACTTGAAATTTGAATCGGTGGCTTCTATGGTCTTTCTTGTTACGCCCTATCAATTGTGGCCCAATCCGGACTCGGGCAGAATTCATCAATATCCATAGCGGAGTGAAGTACAATCAATCTCTGAGGCGAACTGTCTTTTGTCTTTGACCAATCTTTTGGTATCACGGCTTTTGTCCAAAAAGCGGGATAACACCAGAAAACGAAAGTTGTCTTTCTCAACAAAAAAAGATTGGTATGGAATGACCAGGAGCACCTTCCCAACTGGTAGGCAAGGCGTTTGTTCACTAGCAGAGACAGTTTGCGCAGACAAGCGTCCAAGTAACTTGCGTCCGCCCCGTGAATCCATGCGATGATCGGAGGCACCTTCCCAAGTGGAAGGCAAGCCGCTTGTTCACTAGATGAGACAGTCTGCGCAAATAAACGTCCAAGTAAATTGCGTCCGCCCCGTGAATCCAGCCAATCATGAGGAAGAAACTTTCGGGCATACTCAGAGGCACACATGCCACCGAGATTTGAAATAAAACTTCACAAGTGCTAGGGTGTGAAAAGCCCTCTTCGGAGGCCCAATTCACCATAGTTGAAATGCTAAAAGACCTCTAACGGGCCTCGCCAGAAAAAGAGAGCTCTTTCTCAACAGAAAGTTGACGACTGATCGGTGGTACAGAACACTCTGCCCCGTGAATCCATCCAACTGAAAGAAGGAAACTCCAAACTTCCAGGCAAAAGCCCTACTCAGAGGTACACGTTTCACCGTGATCTGAAATAAAACTTCACACGAGTCGAAATGTGAAAAGCCCTCTTCGGAGGCCCGCTTCCCAGCGAACAGGGAAAAGATAAAAGCCTCTCCCAAGAGGCAGAAACAAAAAGACCTCTTCCCAGAGGCACAATAAAAAAAAAGGCCTCTTCCCAGATGCGCAACCAAATAAAAATACCTCTTTCCAAAGGCGCAATCAAACAAAAAACCCTCTTTGTAGGCACAAGCAGGTTGAAGCCCTTTTTCGGAAGGCCCACTATACTATGAAGTAAAATTCACTTGCCAAAGCAAAAGTGACTTTTTCCAAAAGTGAAGTGTAAAAACTTCACACCAAAAAAAAAGAAAAAAAGAAAGAAAAGATAAGACTCCTCCAATATGAAGTGCATTCTACTAAATTAGAAAAATATTTCCTTGGAACAGGAAATTATCCTATAAAGTACAAATGCAAACCTCCTTCAAATTGAAGAGTTGTTCTCTAAAGAAAGAGTAAAAGTCTTCTCGAAACAGAAGAGTTGTTCTCCGAAACTTTGCCAATGTGAAAGAGATTACAATAAACCATGGTGTGGGGGCAATACAATATAGTCATCGCAAAAATAAAAATAATGCTCAAGCAACATACCATAGGTTTACTGCAACTTCACATAAAGAGAATAGAGAAACTTGCATGAAAACGGAAAATAAATGCGTTCTCAAATATGGACATAAATTTGTATAAGTAAAAGAATCATTTTATTCCATACTATAAGAATTCTATACATGTGCAGGTTTCAAAGTAAAAGAAGGCGGGGACTGGTACCCGCACAATCTCCAGTCAACACAAGCTTATATACAAGCAAAAAGCAAAGAGCGAGATAAAAAGCACAGGACCAAAGCCATCATTTCTTCTTCCCTCCACCTTTTGAGCCTGCACCTGGCCGGATGACCAACTTCTTGCACCGGCTTGAAAGAGTAGGGGAAGAAGGAGAAATGGGAACAATTGGACTTGCTTCTGCCGGCGAGGCTAACGGCGTACCGTCAGAACCAGTTAGTTCTGGAGTCTTTTCACCCTCCTCAGTTTCTTCTCCCTTATGTTCTTATGAAGCAATGGGATCGTCTAAGTCTGGGAGAGCTTCTATTTTCTCCTCTTGTGACCCCGGTTGAGAGGGAGAAGGAGGAGTGACCTGAAGAGACGGGGGAGGAATAACTAGAGGAGGGGAAGTCTGAACAAAGCTCGATACTTTCTTTAGAGAAGAAAATAAGTTAAAGTCAGTATCTCTCAAAAAGAGAGGAGTTAGTGGCGTGTCGAGATTTAAAAAATAATCAAGAAGTTCATCAAACTCATGTGAAGCGAACGAGCAGTCCACTTGAGCAAGATCAACAGTAAGGTTACCTAGCGAAGCAGGCTTTACTATGTCAACTTCAAAGCCCCGATCCTCATCGCTCTCTTGACTCTCATCTTCATTGTGAGCAGTTGCACCCTCAGTGATGGCTTTAGTAGGAGGCGGAGAATGGGAACAGGAACCAATAATGTCAATATCGGCTGAAACCGAAGGTTGAACTGGGTCGGTTAAAGTTGCCTTTCCTACATGTTCTCCTTCGACCATTCCGGCTCTTTCTTCGGCCAGTTGCTCCTTTCCTCTGGCAAGATCGGCGCGGGCATCGTCATCAAGATAATTTGCCTCTAAATCCGCCTCAGCTTAACCAGCACTGCCAAACATGTCAAGTATGGCCTCCCACACTTCGGCCAGAGTTATTTCATATTTAGGACTAGAAAGGAGAGAATACCATGCCCCAGGACGCTATGCAAGTAGAAGTCAAACAATGTTGAGATGATATTGGCCTTTGTTTCCTCATGAGACACTTCAGCTGGAATTTTGCCGGCAACGGCCTCATCACGCTGTCTTTCAGCTTTAAAGAGTTGAAGTTTTAGCATTTCGATCTCCACGTCCTAGGAGCTAGTCTTCTTTCGCAGCTCTACGATGTGAGCAATATGGCCCTCATTAATTCTTTTTTGCTCAACAAGCCTATCTTCGGCATCTCTTTGAGCATCATGAGCATCTCGCACTTATTGTTGGAGCACTTGCTCCCTTTGCGAATAGGAAGTGGAGAGGTGGCAAGCTCTTCTTTGAGTTTTTCAACTTCCGCTTTGAGGTTTTCGTTATAAGTAGCGATGCTTCTCATTTCCGCGTCATGTTTCTCGAGAATCTTCTGCCACTCAGATTTGTCTTTTTCCATTGTTGACATGGCTTCAAGATTCGCGCGATTTACCCTCTGGAGCTCATCGACAAGCTTTTGCCAGCTTGACATTCTTTCAATATCAAGTTTGACAGCATCAAGGTTGCGCATCATATCCTGCTTATCGGTCGAGACCAGGTCAAGGTCAAAGCGCACTCCTTTCAAGCACAAGTTCGAGAATCGACTCTGAAGAGTAGCTGGGCCTGGACCAACTCGATATGGGGGCCTTCTGATGATTGGTTGAATATCACTACGTGCCAGGGCAGGAGATTGAGGCAGTACAGGAGTAGCAGGTTGTTCGAAAATCTCGGATGCTGGTCTTTCGCCATGTTTGGCTCTTTCACTCACATCTTCGGCAATCTAACTTTTCCCCTTGTCATCACGGGACTTCCGTTTATGAGAATCATCTTCCCTCTAGGATGAATCGTGTCGCTCGTCCCGTCTTTCATGGCGTTCTTCGTGGGCACGCCTTTCACGAGCTTTTCGTGCGGCTCTTTCTTCGTCAGTTTCTCTATAAGAAGGAAGATATCTCTTGGGAACAAAAGAGCCGCGTCTCCCGTAGCTCTGAAAGTCATCGTAATAAGAGCGTCGTCCCATTGAAAGACCTAAAAATGGAAAAGAGGCAAAGCTTGAGAATCTTTGAAGTAAAAGTGCATGTAAGTGCATAAGAATGCTAAAACCCTAAGTGTGTGAAACGTGCAAACTATGTGCGTCGAACTGCGAACCACTCCTCGGTTGCGGGAAAATGATGGGTTTTATGGCTAACGTCAACTCTTGAGCCGACGAAGTCTGTTGTAATGTGGATGTCGCTTCTACTGCTAAAGAGGTAGCTTTAGCAGAAACAGGATCGTCTTTAAAGAGCTCCTGTGAAGTGGTCATCAGATCGCTCAACCCTTCAAAAATGTCATCCCCACTCTGCTTGGCAGGACTCGTTCTCTCAGTTTCCTCATCACTGGATTTCCCTGCATGATGAAAAGGCTCTTCCTCTTCGATGTTCAGGGCAAGTGTAAGCATGTCAGACGGTCCCGCAATATCAGTAGAAGTAGAGCACTTCACCAGTAAAGCTTCAGAAGTAGGTTCCTTCAGTATAGGTTCCTAAGCAGAAATGGGGGCATCTGGCGATTTGGCCGGAGAATCAGGAACTTCGTGAGGTTGAGTGGAGCGAGAAGTGTGCAAAAGCTCATATTGGTGCAGAAGTTCATCTCTCAGCAGAAACTTAATACTTCTTTCTCCAACTGGCACGACACTTAATCTGTCAAAGGTCGTCTTGTGAATAGGGTTTTTAGAGGGAGGAGGAAGTGCTGTAAAAGAAAAGAATGAAGTTAGCACTTAGCAATTCGAATCTTTGAAAGCTGAAACGAAGAAACATGGATGAGCAATCTCACTTCCTTTTCTCCAGATGGCATAAAACCCTAGAGGACAGCGGACAAAGAAGAATTGATTCAGAAAGCCGTGAGCGCTTTCGGAAAGATCAGTAATAAGTTTGCGATTTCTGGCACTTCTCACAAATATAAAGGAAGGGTGGTCTTTATTCTTTGCAAATATGCAGAAGTAGCAAATTTCTTCGAAGCTCGGGAGGCGATTAAGTGTCTTCCTAAATAAAACACACAATCCCATAAGGATGGCGTATCCATTGGGATGTAGTTGGATAGGGGAGATGGTTAGCCGGAGAAGGAGTTGATGAAGAAACTCATTGAAAGGGGGAATGGCACCACAAAGGCACATCTGACGGTTGATGGCAACAAAACCAAGAGGCGGCCTGTCGGTAGTATCATTTGGGCCAGGAAATCTAGCATCCTCTTCGACAATCCCAAATTGAATACATACATGATTGAATGTCCGCTGACTCAAGGTAGTTGTAGTTCTCTCCGGAGGATCAACCAATGGCGCAGCTATTGGAAAGACTCCTTCTGGTTGCTCGATTATCTCTTCTTGAGAAGACATTCTACACAAGGAACTGGATATTCAAATATGAAGGTGCACGTTTCCTAAATGTGTGGAGTGTTGTGTAAAGCTAACAAAGTGACAAGCAAGTATAATTGGAATTAAAATTAATAAACATATGACAAGTGTAAAATTTCAGGACTTGTCGCCTTAAGTCCAAATGCAGGTGCAGTATTGATGCAAACAAATCGACTTTAGTTGATTTACATTGCTTTACTACTTCACTTGAATTTGTTGGTTCACAGCATTTCATATAATTTCTTTAAGTTGATTATGTTTTATCGACTAATCTGTCATTCGATGTGGGCAATCAGTGGCAGTATATTCGTCCCATTTTCTGCAAATGTTGTATTTAACGGGTCATTAGCATTAAGTTGATTTAATCTGTTAAGAAAGCATAGCAAGGTCATGCAAGTTATCTTGGCATTTTAAAGCTCAAGTTGGAAGTTCAATCAAGTCCTATTAAAATTTTGAGGCTTTCGAGTTATGTTCAAAGTTCTTAAGTTGCAATTCGAGTCAAGAAGTCCAAAGTTCAGAAGCTTCGAAAGTAAGGCGTCGAAAATTCGCTCAAGCCCTGGGTCGCTCGCGATCTGGCAAGTAGGATGAGATTGGTATAGGCCGCAAGAGGCAACTCAGCAGTGTAAAGTTACTTAAGTCGCCAACACGACCTATGTGTTAAGTCGCCTACACGACTTAAAGATTAAGCCGCAGAGAGTAGGTCGCAGGAGCTTTTAGATTGGCCAGATATGTAAGGTTTTGAAGGTCCGTAGGTCGCCCGGATTTATTAGGTCGTTCCTGAAGTGATGCAACGATCCCAAGCTACCTCCCGTTAAAACCGTTATGCCATACTCTCCAATTGCACTTTGACGCGTGTCCTCTAACCTCTGCGTCGTTTGAAGCGTCATCATCTCCTCTGAATCTCCAGTGATCCAATAACCCCTTAACCTATTAAGAACTTTCTGGCTCCTTTCAAACTCGCAAACCAGCTAACTTGGGGTCCTATGATCCATCATATCCTCCTCGAATTATTGAAAATCACCCAAAAATCGAATCAAACCACCTCAATTCCATCAGAAATCAAGCACGACATGGTTTACGAAGAAACCATAAGAATATGAAATGGAACCAGAGTTTAAAGACAGGAATCTAGAACTCGTGATTTAGTTACGATCGCGAAGCAAGTAGAGAACGGAATCACTTACGTAATATAGTAGTTGGAATGGATTGACAGCTTGATTGGAAAGGATTTGCCTTAGGAAGCTCGAAAGATCTTTAATGGCGGAGGAGGTTATTAAGAAAGTTCAGTTAAGGGGAAGGAGCGAGTCAATGGTTTAAATAGGGTAAAAAGAAGAAGACGAATGGCCATACGAATCATCTCTTGGGTCGCTCACGACCTAACGAAACTAGATCGAAGCACATGACCTACGACCTAGGCGTGTACTTCAAGGGGCAAATGTTAACTCCTATGATAAGCGACTCAGCGACCCAAGGCAATAGCGAGGCAACTGGAATGAGACTCTGCATCACAACTTAGCGACTTAAAGACCAAAGCGACCTACGAGTTAACAAGGTAAGGACCTAACGACCTAACACATGAAGCGACTCGTAAGCGACTTAAAGCATAAACAAGTTAACAATTATGGACCCCGGGACCTGAAGGTTGAATGACCTAATGACTTTAGTCCTCGGTGGCCTAAGAGCTCTGGCGATAGTCCACAACGACCTAAGAGCTCCGGCGACTTAAAAGGTAGAACGCTGCTAAGCGACCTAACAGGTAACAACTTAAGGAAAGTAGCGACCTAAAAGATAAGATGGTCGAGAAACCTAACAACTTGAAGGCTAGGCGACTCAATGGTCCAACGACTCACGACCTACCGAGTTAACGATATAAGGAGTGAAGTGGCTCAAAAACCAAGCCTAGGTCTCTACATTGGATATCTCAACGATTATTGGGTCGCTAACTACTCCCATAAGTCATCACCGACCTCCTTAGGTCATTCATGACCTGGTATTTGGTGATAAAATTGTGTCGCTTTCCTCTAGGTCGTTACGATCTACTAGCTAATTCAATTGCGAACCAGTTAAGTCGTAGCTCGTATTCCCTTAACTCGCTAGCGACCTATGACCCACCTTAGGTCGTGCGCGACGTATACCTCTCCCAGGAAAACTTCTATAAATACAGCCCTTACTCCAAGACGAGGGGGACTTTTAGCTCATTCTTGAAGCGCCAATACTCTGCCATTTTCTCAACTCGAACAGCACTTCAAGCACTCCAAACACCAAGGACATTACGACAAACTTCAAGAGAAAATCAACATCATTCAACATGGAATCGAAAGATTATTCTACATCGAAGTTTGAACTACTAGTCTAAAGTGTGTTGTAATTGAAGAAAGTTGTATAAGTTGTACTTGAGTCAGCAATAAAGAGATTGAAAGTGGACGTACGCTTGACTATAAGCCAAACCACTATAAAAACTATGTCTTTTACTGCTTTTCTGAGATTTTCCTGCTTATTTCTGATTCCCGTATCGACGGGTGGTGCTTTCACACTTACACAACTCGTACCGGGGTGTTAGCGTTTGATTTTTACGTTAACATTGACACATTCGAATATTTTGTAACTATGTGGCAGTATTATCAAAAATGTTTAGTACTTACTTGAGATTTTATATTATTGCAATGATCACTTACAAATAGAAAACAGTAACCAGACTTAATATCTACATCAGTAGGCACTAATTGAGATTTTAGTTGACTACAACAGAAAACACTAATTAGTGTACCCTTTCACTTGTAAAATTTACTAGATATTGATTCTAACTTGTGTTTTAATCAGTACACGTTTCATTTAGTTGAACAGTTAAGCAATAGATTTACTGGTATAATTAAATACCACATTAGTATACTCTTGCTTCAGTTAATAAATATAGATTAAAATTTTGCTCGAGCTCGATATGGTATGTTCAAACAAGTTCTAAAACATAGTATGGATAAGAAGGTAAAATTAGAAGAAGGAAAAGATATATTGAAACAAATTCAGCTTTATGCATTGTGCTATACTATTATCTAAGGCTTTGACCCACAGAGACGAGAAAAATCAACATTGTTAATAAAATATCTTCAAAAGTTTAAATAAACCAAAAATGAATTCACCACCACACAATTCTTAGTACACGGACAAACTTTACATATGATAAGATGTCAAAAAAATTTACAAGTGGGATCATAATAAAATGCTTAACAAAGTATGCAAAAATTACTGTCAACTATTTGGATTATTTACAAATTTATTTAATTTATATATATATATAACATAGTTAATTTATAAAAATTTGTTCAAGTTTTATAAAATTTAGATAATTTTTAGAAAATAATTTAATTTTTACTAAACTTGGTTAACTTAATCAAATTGATATAAAATTAAATTATTTTTCATAAACTTAGTTAATTCTTATAAAACTTAGTTAACGTAGTTAAGAATTTGTAAAATATAATTAATTTTTATAAATGTGTTTAGTTTTTATAAATGTGTTTAATTATTATAAAACTTGTTTAGTATAGTTAATTTTTGTAAAATTTAGTCAATTTTTGTAAACGTAGTTAATTTTTATACAAAAGTTTTATAAATTAGGTTATTAGCTGAATTTACTAATACATGTCTAGAAAACTTTACTAATCTTGTTGACAACAAGTCGCGGAAAGTCTATGTGAGTTATTTTAAACTTTATTTATCTCATTATGTTCTTTGTAGGTTGAAATCTAAACTAGTTGCATCTTTTCTCATTAGAATTAACATGGTAATACTATCCATATTTTCTTACTATGGTAGTACAAAGTTTTGGCTTGAGTGCTTAGGAAGATATTATCAGTTAAGTGTAGTGCTTTTAGAGATAGGATTAAGTCATAAGTTGTGCTGCTCGACATGAAACATTATTCCCAAATAATTGCACACTTCATGTGATTCCGAAAATTTCATGTCACTCTGTTTGTTTGGAGCCTTTTAATACGTTAAATCAAATTTTTAACTTAGTTTAAATCTGAGTTTAAACTCAGTTAAAAAATGAGTTAACCAAGAGTTTAAACAAATTTTAAATTGAGCTTAAACTTAGTTAAACTCAATTTTTTTATATTAGTTTTAGAAAATTGATTTACATAAGATTAAATTCAATAAATCAAAAACACATATGAATAAATCATTTGTTTCGTAATATTCACATAATCATTGTGCATTGATTATAATACATTAGTTGTTACTACTCCACATGCTATAAAGATTTGTACTATACATAGGGAAAGTTCCTAAAGTACATTATCTTTTAATTAGTAAAATTGTAAGTAGGAAAACTTATCTGAAATGAATTGTTTGCAATATAATACTACGAAAATTTATTAGAAAAGCACCAAATTTGGCATGGTCACATGTAAAGCAATGAATTGTATGTAGGGAATTATCAAAAAGTTGCATTCTTATATTCAGTTTGTCAACCCTATTTAATTATGAAAATTTATGTCAAATAATAAATATATGATTTTGCAATGCAAAGCAAACATGAGAATATAAGTAAAATGCATTTAAATAAAAATGAAAGTAGATATTCAAGTTCATTTAATCATTTCCTAGTTTTCAATGAATGCATTACGTATGGTATGCTAAGACTTATATCGATGTAGTTTGTATAGTAAAATTTTCTTCACATGTATTTACGGATTATGAGTAGATTCATCAGGTAGTTTGATACATTGTACAATGTATAATGTTGAGAATTTGACATTTAAAATGACATATATGCATCATTTATTTAATTATTTAGTGTGTCAGGTAATTAACATAACAGATCATTACAAAAATTTCTTATTCATCTGATTATAACTTATGTTTTTCAAAAGGCAAGAAGCATAAGTAGCAGAAGGAGACATGAGCATAATGGCATGCGTTTAAGTAGCTAGCAGTCATGGTTACAGTTGTAGGCCATCATTTGCCATGAATTGTATGTATTGACCATAAGACTTTTGACTCTCTAGCTCAAGCATAACAGTCCCTGCTCATGTCTCCAAAACAAAAGAATTATATGCACATTTTCTGAAGCAGATCTTCTTTACTCAATTTATATCCTCATGTACCAATCTGTACATTTTGGCTCTTAATCGGTTGCCAAAACTATATCAGATGAAATCAAAATACATGTGAACGAATGGCTCAAAGTAGTAGGTAAAAAGGGAAATCGAATATTGGAGAGATGATTTACTTTGAGCATATTTTTTCTAAAGAGATTTTCTCGATACTTTTTCACTTGATATAGCAGGTACTTGGTGAATATTTATTTGATAATATTACCATTTTAAACTCGAATAATATAAATAGTCTCTCTAGAAGAGTGTGTGCTTGCGCCACCCTAGCGACGATGTAAATGGAAACCAAGGTGGAGGTAAAGATGGAGGTGGAGGAGGATGTTGCTACGTGAATAGAGATGATGAGAACTAAAGTTAGGGTTATCGAAGATGGAAATGGAAAAATTAGGGAAGAGTAAACTAAGAAAAAGGCGACCGATAAAAATTGAAGAGCGCGTATTTGTCAACTAAGTAAATATAACTATCTCAATGTTTGTGGTAAGAAAGTGAAAAGGAAAAATATCCAGCACATAAATAATAAACGCTGTACTATTTTACTGTTTATATGTAATTTTCATGTAGTGAGTGCATTCATTTAGTAAGCCTTTTGTGTAACTAACTATGCACCATTTCACCTATTGACCGCACACAAGCCTATTCTTTAGTTTAAAGACCATGATCTCCCGCAGTACATCATATCATGCACCAACGTATGATGTGCTCTATACTATTCATGGTTCATTTTAACTGATAATATAAATAAGAACATCTTCAAAATGAAAAGGAAAGGTTTCTCAAACATAGTAGCTACATGTATTTATTAGAAAAGGCAGAGGAAGAAACATAATGACCTGACTTAATGCTCAAATTCATTATGATTTTAAGAAGTACATATGAAACTATGCCTCATTGTATTTTTAAGAGGTAAGTAAGAAAATATACCGATCATCATTGGATCCTTCTGGAGTAGTGAGCACTTCTTTAGCATTCCGTAACGACCCGTAAATTTTAGTCGTTTTATTTATTTAATTAATTGAATTTTGTGAAAATTAAATAATAAAATTTTGAAATAAAAATTTAATATTTGGAATACGTCTAATTGAACTAGCAAACTGTATATTTGCATCTGAAAATATGAAAGTTTTTTATTGTGTTATTCTATTTCAATTTATATTAGTTAATATTTTTGAAAGTAAGTTGTTTTCGAAATCTGAATATTTTTATATAGAAAAATTGTGAATCATCTTCTGAGCAAGACGTCATTTTTCGTTTTTCCAAATTCGGACATCTTTAGTTCCGTCGATCTTATTTTTGTGCGTTTTTCCTGCATTTTTCCGCTAGTAGAAAGTTCGAATTTTTATAATTCAATCACATCACTAATATCTGTATACCGTTTGGATCGTCTTGTCGTACTGATTTCAGCGTTATATTCGTTTCTACTTTTCGAACCCGGTATGCGACTGAAATCGCGAAACGGGTAACCGCATCGATACGACTTTTGTTTCCTAGGGACCATTCACTCTCCATCATCTAAACTACATATTTATTAACTCATACATGACCTTTTATTTCCCCATAAAGTGGCAGCTAACTTTGGTTTTCTATTGACTTTAGAAGTTCTTTTTATATTCAATATTGTAATCTGTTCCATTCTCCCCACTTTTCCAGTAACCTGTTCATTCTCCTTTTAATTGCAATCCCCTCTTCCTCTTCAAACTTCTCGCTACATTAACAAATTTTTTTACCTGAGCCATCTCTTCCTCTCTCCTTTCTTCTCAGCAACGCAAGCATCTCCCCTTCCTTGTTTTCGCTTCTACTTTCCCTCATCCAAACCGTTAATCCTCTTTGAATTGTTCGGCCTCCATCTCAATGCAAAAATAAATCGAGCGCCTCCTCTCTCCCTATATTTTCTACATGAGCCACCATTTTCCCTACGACCATGCAAGCAACGGCCTGCCTATGCCACGCGTGCGACCCGTAGCATGACCACCCTTCCCTCCTGGCGACGGCTGCTGTTGCCTGCTCTCTCTCCAAGCCTAGCTTGGCCGAAGCTATTAACATCAGTGGCGAACCGCCTCCACCCTCCAGCCGTCATCTTCACTGCCCCGCCTTCTTCCCATCTTCGCCGTGAATCCTACGCCACCTAACCGCAACCATATCTCCTAAGCTCCGACCCAACCACCTCACGCAACCCAGCGCCGCCACTTCTCTTCCTTCCCCTCGTCGCTGCACCACCCCAGTTCCCCTAGCCTCCGTCTCCTTTGTTTGAAATAGGTATATACTATATTTATATTATATAACTTTATACTTATTTGATTACAAGCTGTCACTTTGTATATTGTATTTTGTATGTTATATGTAAAGAGTTTACTTAAGTTTTATTCATGTTTTGTGAGTGTCAGGCTAGTGTCTAAATTGTTAGGCCTATATTATAAATAAAAGTTTATACAGTGCTTCCATTCTACTATTTGTGCGTTGTTTAATTATATATGGTTATCTGGTTGTACCGTGGTATTTGCATTGTCTATTCTGTTAGTTTACCAATAACTTTTTTAAATTAATGATTTATAAATATAAAATTTTATCCTTGATTTCAAAAGAACTATGTTATCACTTTAGATACATATATATGCGTGCGTAGTGTATATATTTTATAAGGTTATATATGTTAGCTAACACCGTTCTGTTCTGTGAGATTTAATTATATATGTATGTGTAAGAAATTTGTATTTTAAGTATTATTTATATATATATTTATAAAGATTACAGTTTACATATTACAAAGAAATTTATATGTTTAAAGAATTTGCTTCAGGAAGTATGTACATAGCATAGTATATTTAAAGTATATATACTCTCGGTTTCAAATATACAGCATTTACAGCCTATATATATATATATCAATATTTAGAAATGACATAAGTTATAATGTCTGGACATTGGCCTGCGATGTATGTATAATAACAACGTGGGTTTAAAGGTATATTTTGATAAGTTCGTAATGAAATCTTCTCTATATAGGCGAGCTATGAATTGCAAATTTGTATATTATTTTATATAAAATCGTACATACTTGTGAAGTTTAAATTAGTAATACATTTATTTTATATATTATTGGTTTCTGTACTGTATGTATATACTGTATTTTGATAGAAAATTATATTTTGGTTATATACTAAAGTTATATTTTAGTTATATACTAGTCTACATAAGTATATAGTTATTTATAAGTTGTAACTAGTTGTCTGCTTTTGTTGTCTGTGCATGTTTCGTATTCTGAGATGTACATTTTTTTTAAAAATAAAATAAAATAATAATATTGATTTTATAATAGGCACTGAGTTAAATACTATATTATATATATAGTTACATATAGTCATATATGTGCACATATACCAATTATCTTCTTCGATCCAGTTTTGATTTGACTTTGTCTATTTCCATTTATTAGCTCTATCCATCGAATTCGTGCCAATTTAGGTTTGCGTTGCTTTGGGATTCGTAGCTCATTTCTTTGTCTATCCTCTAGCCTCGAAAGGTGAGCAATCACTCACGATTAATGTTCTTTTATTTATTAAATTTGATTTCAATTGAAACGATAATTGAAATATGCTGCTGTTAGTTAATTACACTGTTATATATGTTATTACCTATATCAGTTCACCTATGACATCGACACCATTATCTGTTATGTATACAATGATAATCCAGTTTGGTTTATAAATGATTGATTGTTTGATGTTAACATTGGACGTTAAATTTTTAATGTTTAAAGTGATAAATAATATGCAATTAAATTTGATATAGGATAATTAATAATTTAAACTGATATATGTGTTGAATTTGATTAGTTAAATTGGTATAATATGACCCCTTTAAATGTTTAAATAAATTGGCATGTATAAATTTGGTTAAGTACACCTTGAACCATTAAATGTATGTTGTATAAGTTTTTTTTTTTGAAACTTGGTAAAAGTTTTTATTACTTCAAATCAAAACTAGGGTCGGCCCGACCCATACAAACGTTTTATAATTATGCAATAATACATATCAGTTTCCAGCAGTAAGTAAAATTAAAATAAACTTCTTCTTCTTTCTCAGTTCTTCACGGAGGGAACCATGTCTGCAGCGTCGTCAGCTGAATCTTGTTATTACGTGGTTCTAATCCCAGCTTCTGCAATGCCTCTAGTTCAACAATTGATAGATCTGTAAGTTTGCCCACTCTTTTCATGATTATTTTGACATCTCGTTTAATCATTTCACCGATAAATTGTTCGTTGTTGCAATTGTTGTGGAATATTCTCCTGTTTCTTTCTCTCCAAATGTTCCAAATTGTGGTAGTCAGCAGAATGGAAGCCATTTTTCCCATCAAGCTTTTGGGTTTCCATCTTCTAGTCAGGTAACTCACTATGTCTCCAAGTTTCTGATCTTGTAGATTGCAGTTCAAAATAGATTTTTGGTTTTCCCATATTTTCCTGGTAAATGTACATGAGAAGAATACATGTTCATGATTTTCTTCTTGCTGTTGACAGAAAATACAAATAGAGTTTTGAATTACTCCCCACTTTTTTAATTTGTCTCTTGTTGGGAGTCTTCTTAGGAGTGCTTTGTAAATAGTTTGCGACATTTTTGGAACACTAGCTCTACTCCATACAATTTGTGCCCAATCTAGTTCCACACTTCTTTCCCTTAGCTCTTCCCAAGCCGTGCTTAAAGTGAAGTCTTTATTGTTAGGTTTCCACACCCAAGAGTCTGATATGTTACCAATAAGGGGTACTTTCGTGATTTCCTGTTTGATTTGGGTGGCTGGAGAGTTTGTTGGAATGTACCATGTATTTCCTTGTATTATTTTCCCCAACTTGAAGTCTCTTCCTCCATATGCGTTGAAGTTGTCCCAGCCCAGTTTATTAATGATACACTCATTATTCAACCAGGGGTCAAACCAGAAACTTGTGCCTTCTCCATTTGCAATTTTCCTGTGTACTAGTTTTTTAAGGTCACATCTAGATCTGAGAATTCTCTTCCATGTACCTGAAGCATTTGTGTCTTCTTTCTAAGTCCAGAAATTTTCTTTTAAATATCTCCACCTCATCCATTCTTCCCATAACCTTTTTCTGTTAAGAATTTTCCAAGCTAGTTTAGTGGCATATGCTTTTTGTAAGTCCCTAATATTTTTAAGACCCACTCCTCCTTCTTTTTTCGGTTTGCATAGAGTTTGATATGATATTTTGTGAAATCCCCCTTTCCAAATAAAGTTTGCACAATCATTTTCAATTTTATTAATGGAAGCAATAGGAATTTGAAATGTTTGAATCCAAAATCTGACCATAGAGGTAATAACAGTGTGTACCAGCTCAATTCTACCAGCAAATGATAGAAGTTTTGAACTCCAATTTTGAAGCTTTTTTCGAATTTTTGTAACAAGAACTCCACACTCACTGTCTGTAATCACATTAGTAGATAATGGCACCCCAAGGTATTTGACAGGTAAGATACTTTCTTCATATCCTAGGAGGAAGGAATATTGTTCCTTGTTAGTGCACTGCTCATTAAAATAGCATTTTGTTTTCTGTTCATTCACTTTCAGTCCTGCAAAACATTCAAGATTTTGGAATATTTCCTTCATCCCCCTGATTGCATCTGTTGAGGCTTTATAACATACAATCAGATCATCTGCATATAGTAGGTGTGTTATTTGTGGCTTGACTTTATACACTGGTTCAATAATGTTGTTATGAGTGTAGATTTCCATTTGTAAGGAGAAATACTCCATGGCAACAGCAAATAGATATGGGGATAGGGGGTCTCCTTGTCTCAATCCTCTATTGCTTTTGATGAAACCTCTTGGTGTTCCATTTATTAATATTGAGTATGTTGGAGTGCATATACATTCTTCAATAAGCCTCGGAATTTTTCCAGGAAATCCCATCTTTTTTAACATGTGAATGATAAATCTTCTATTAATTTTGTCATATGCTTTTTGAAGACTACCTTTAAACAGATTTTTCCTGCACCCTTTCTTTTAAAGTTTCTTACTAGTTCATGTGCCAGTAGAGAATTTTCAGTGATGTTTCTGCCTTTGATGAATGCACTCTGACATTCACTAATGCATGCATTTAGAATAGGTTTAATTCTTTCACAAATGATTTTGCTCAGGATTTTGTAAGATACATTGCAACATGAGATAGGTCTGTAATCTTATATCTGAGATGGACTTTCTTTTTTTGGTATTAGGCAGATAAATGTATGGTTCATTTCTTTTATGATTTTTCCAGAGTTTAGTGCTTCTTGGTATGCTAATCTCAGTTTTTCTTTTACATCTTTCCAGTGGGTTATGTAGAAATGAGATCCCGACCCATCTGGCGCTGGGTAGGAATCATGATGAATGGATTTCACAGCCTTTTCAATTTCCCCAATTTCAATATCTCTGGACAGCATGTTTCTCCCACTTTCAGTCACCAAGCACCTAGGTTTAATGTCAGGTAATTCTTGAGAGTAATTGTCATTAAATAGCTCAGTGAAATATTTTATAGCTTCTCTTTCAAAAGTCACCAGATTGATTTGCATATCTCCTTGTTCATCTATAATATTGTTTATATTATTAAAATTCTGTCTGATGGACATTTTGGTGTAGAAAAATTTTAAGCACTCATTACCCTCTGTTAACCACTTTTCTTTTAGATCCATAGCTTGAATTTTCAAAGCTATTTTGAGTTCTTGTTGTACTTCAAAGAAATCCCTGTTTAAATTATCATTATATGGGTCTATATCCAATTTACATTGCATATTTCTTAGGGTTTCCTGAAGGTGGTCAACTATATTTTTTTGCTTTGTTCTACATTTATTCCACTCTTTAATTCTCATCTTAATGTGTTTAAGAATCTAGTGAGAATAAAAGAATTATTACCCTAAAAAATATCATGTTTTGAAAAATCAACTGCTTTGAAGTAATCTTTACACAAAGGCCAATAATTGGCAAATCTAAAAGGTTTACCTTTTTCTGTTTTAAGTTGAATCAGTTCAACTAGCAAGGGAGAATGATCACTTGTAGAGCAAGGCAGAATATTAACTTTCATTGATGGAAACATGTTGATTGCATCAGAATTAGCTAAAAATCTATCTAGTTTGCATGCTATCTTTCTACCCTCTCCACTTCTCCATGTATATTTCAGTCCAGTGTGAGCTACTTCAGTTAATCCCTGCTACGACAACATAATCATTAAATTCTTCTAGCTGGGAGGCTTTTAATTTGAGACCACCAACTTTATCTTCTGCAATTAGCATTGCATTATAATCTCCCATAGTTAATCATGGACCATTTATTTGTTTAGCCAGGGTTTTCAATTGATTCCATAGACTTACACATTTTGAAGCAAGGTTATTTGCATAAATGAAAGAGATATTAATTTTTAAAACTCCCTTATTGGTAGCTTTTATTGTGATATGTTGATAATCTTTGCTTATCATGCGACATGAGCAGTAATCATTACACCAAACAATTAAAATTCTTCCTTTACTAGTATTGGAATTATTATGATATAAACTCCAACTAGCACCCAGAATAGAATGGAAATAATCTATACTATCATTATTCATTTTATTTTCAATTAAACCAATCAATGATGGATTGTATTTATTTCTTAAATTAAAGAGGTCTAATTGTCTCTCATCACTATTAAGACCTCTAACATTCCAGCAAATTATTGTCATTGGGAGGATGGTGCTTTTTTACTCCTCAAGTTTCTAGGAGCAATACTCTTTGGACCATGCTTACTAGCTTTCTTATTGAACTGTTCTATGTATTCCTGATTTGGTTTAGTGTAAGTACTTGTTTTTAGATCATCATTTATCTCCTCATCACTTGAACCCAAATTTATGTTCATTTTATTAATATCTTCAATTGTTTCAGGTTCCTCTTCAATCTGGTATGGGTCTTCAAACTCCTGTTCCTGTTCTCTCATCTGCACTGATTTATTCTCATGCACCATCTGCTGCTTCTGGATTACCTTTTCAGCATTTAGGAGACCAGGGGTTGTTTGACTATCAACAATATTTTGATGTATTAAATCAGTGAAATTACTGACACTACTTTACATATTTTGGGCCGGTGATACATTATCTGTATTCTCCTCTAGTGTTTTTTGTGGTTTTTGTAGTGGTTCAGGAGACCTTTTCTTTTTGAATGCGATGTAAATTATTAGTTCTTGTTTCTGCATTTTCCTTTTGTTCTCCTTGTTGTTCAACATTGTTCTCTTTAACTCTCCATTCTTGTATATTGTACCTGGTGCATTGCATTTGTGTGTGACCGAAAATCAAACACTGTGAACATTTTAGGGGAATAAATTCATATTCCACATCTTGTATGTATTCTTTCCCTGTACTATCTTTAGCTCTGATTTTGTTTGGCAATTTTGATTCTGCAGATATTTCTACCAAGGCCCTAGCAAATTTTAGCTTCCTCAAATTTTTTGTGTCTTCATCCATCTTAATTGGCTTCCCTACAATAATAGCCAACTTGTTGATTCCTCTACTACTCCATAAAGCAATATTCAGATTCAACAATCTTATCCATATTGGATGCGAATCTAACATATCTCTTTCCAGTCTTAAATTAGCTTCCCATCTTTTTATGAACAACAGCTTACTATCCATAAACCAAGGTCCGTTCTCTACGACTTTGTTGCAATCAGTTTCCTGGTCAAACTTTACTAGGTAGAATCCGTTTTCACGAGCAAAAACATTCCATCCTCCTTGTGATTTCCATTCTTTTTTTATGTATGCATTAAAATGAATGTAATACGGTCTCTTTCCTTCCATGTAAATGTAGATCGAGTTCTTCCACATGTTCTTTGCCTCATCGAAATCCTCTTCATCTATCTCTGTAAACACGCCTTTCTCGTCCAATGTTTTTTCATGGAATCTCACAGTACTATCAATACTTACCTTACATCCCGTGGCTTTCATCCAACTTTTACTTTTTTCGTTCGCAAAAGTCTGTGATTTAAGCGCATCTGCATATGTCGACCGAGATTGATTAGCGCTAGGTATAATCACCTCTTTCTACTTTCCTTTTTTCCTGACCTCCTTCCAATTTCCATCTTCTTCAGCTTCTTCCGAAGAAATTGTCAGATTTGATGAATTAGGGATTGAGGACGAGGGTGCGGTCGCCATTTTTGAGTTGATTGAATTTAAATCAAGTAAAAAATTTATTGTATGTTGTATAAGTTGATGTAGTATAAAATTAAATAATGGACGTCAAGTGAAGAACCGTATAAATATTAATGTAATAATCTTTAATCTACATGAAATGATAGTGTAGATTCTAGAAATAATGATATTAATTTCCATAAACAACAAATGTAAATTAATGGGATTATTTCAGGATTATTTAAATAAACTATTGGATTGTTGTTGATGCTTGCTATTGCTTGTTTATTTACTTTGACACCATCCCAGTTATCACACTACAAGTTCCCTTTGCTACGCTTTGATTTTTGAATTGAAATGGAATCGGTTTGAAATGATAAATACCCAAATAAAACCTTGGGTTAGGACAGAGAATTAAATAAAAAACCGATTGGTCAATAATTTAATTTAAAAATAAAAATAAAAATTTTATTTGAATAAAATAATTAGGGTTTCAAAATGAAGTTGGAATTTGAAATTTTAATGAAGGAAAATGTTAATATTTAATAATATGAACAAAATATTAGCATAGTAGTTTATAAATGAACGTTGTTTAAAATTAATTATTTAATAATTAAGTTTGAAATTAGTTAATAATTAAGTTTTGAAATTATTTAATAATTAAATAAGATTGAATTATCTAATAATTAAATGAAATTTAATTCTTCATAAGTGAAATTGAACTTCATAATAAGTGAAATTGAACTTCTTTAATTAGTGAAATTGAGTCATGTAATAATTAAGTTTTGGAAATTTGTTTAAATTAAATAAGTAAATAAGTGAAATTGGTGAAATTGATTCTCTTTAGCAAAAAATAAAATGTGGTTTATGTGTTGAAATAAATATAAGAATTATAATTTAAAGAATTTGATTTAACGAATTTAATTTAATTAAATTTGTAAGTTTTAATATAATGGAGTTGAACTTAATTAACTGATTTAATGAATTGGAAATTTAATAGAAATTGTTTTGAATGATAAATTAACTTAAGGAAAATCGAATAAAATCGATCAATGAATTTAAATTGATTTGAATGTTAAATTTAATTTATTTAAATGATTATAGAATGAAATTTATTTTTGTATTTAAATCAATATTTGAATTTTTTTTAAAAAAAAATTGAAATCGAATTATAAGATTTTGAATTGGTAATTTGGATGTTTTGAAACGTAAATTATGGAAATTGATATAGCAAGACAAATGGAATGTTGCTTTACAAATTCAAATTGTAATTGAATATGATTTTGGTTTTTGAAATTTATTAAACGACCAATCGGTGTAATAATTACGAAGGTCATTAAAGAAACCGGGATCAGTTATGGACATACTCTCTGCCTAAACCGAAAACCACATTAATAACTATACGCGGAGTGTGATCCATAATGAAGTGGTTGGAATGATGTACGTGATGACTGAAGAGAGAGAACGATAATGGATACCCTTGATACTTGTGTCAAATTGAAAATTACTAAAACAGGAGCCGTGCCGGGCCAAATGGGGTTAGCCACCTCGAGCGAACACACTTCTTCTTAAACTACTTATTTCTTGTTATTGATTAGTGTGCACCCTCAAATTTTGGTAGTGTTGTTTCACGGTGTTGCGATCATTACGGTGATGCGTTCTCACCAGTCCGGATCAGGCAAACGGTAGTTTCACTACCTTGGGTATTGCCTCATGTGCCTTGTCATACTCGTATCCCTATACGCGACCACTATGATTTGTTTTTGTGTTATACCGATGGAGTACTCCCTGATATCCCACTAGTTTACGGTGGAGTTCACAGTGTTGTATAGACTATGACGCTTATATAAAACATGTTACGGGGGATATTGTAACGGCTTAACACTATTTTGATACTTTATTGTTTCCTGAAGATTAGACCGGGAAACTAGGTACTCGGCATTAGCACACTGCTCGGTTATATATGGATCGTTCGACATCTACATACCGTTTGACATTCTAAATGCTCGGCCCAAATGGTTCGTCTAGCATTGACGTTCGAATAACATTCGTGAGTACTCGGCGTTGGGAAGTGTTCGGCGGTCTTGGTCATTCGGCATTTGGGAGCGCTTGGCATCCAAGAGCACTCGGCATTTAGAGAGCATCCGGCATTGGATAACGCTCGATGTTCAGGATGTTCGGCTTCGCTTTGTTAGGCAGGATTCCCTATTGTTCGGCACTCTAGGTGTTCGGCACCACTTCGTTCGGCATGAGAATACCGTTCGGCACGCAAGAGCGTTCGATATCAAATGATGCTCGGCAGGCAAGGACGTTTGGCATCTCTGGACCATGGCAGACTCGTTCGGCATTCAGGAACGCTCGGCATTAAGGAACGTTCGGCATTTGAAGATCGTTTGGCATCTAGAGGTGTTCGTCGTCCCGAGGTAGTTGACAGCCAGAAGTATTCGCCATTCAACCAGTCTCAATCAACTTCAATCATTTCTCAGCATACACTCGCCACTCGGCATCTCACTTGGTTCGGCATGAAGATGGTGGTTCAGCTTTCGGTATCGTTCGGCATCATTCTGCTAGGCAAGAGGAGATAGTTCGGCATTCATGCCCTATTCGGCATTTGCCCGTTCGACATATTTGGTTCGGTACATAGAGTTACTCCATTTGGGCCGAGGTATTCAGCTACCAGGCCCACCAGTAAGTCCAACCCACCTTCGTCTATAAATAGAGAGGCAGGAGCATAGTGAAAGGGATCGGCTTTTTCGAGAACACTGGGGAAGCTCTGCCGCATTCAACACTTACTCAAGACTAAATATTTTACTTTGAAATTGTATGCAAGTAATTGAAAATAGATTGTATCTGTAATCAACTATCAAGGAAAGTAATAGAAATCAACTTCAAAGTGGATGTAGGCAGTTACGCTGAACCACTATAAATTTGATGTTCTTGTTCCCCGCATTTAAATTTACACACTATCTTCTGTTTTAATTTATTATCTTCATTAATCTCTCTACACAATCTTTCTTAAGGGTGTTAGTGGCCGATTTTGGTGCTAATATTTTGGTGCTTTCACTGAGAATCGAATTCTCAGGCTGTTAGGATCTGCTTTGAAGCTACTGGATTGAATAAATCCCTTAGAGGAGATCCAAGATCATTCACCAGGCATCTTTTGATTCTATTCAGAGTTACAACCAACAACTCTACCATGGGAAGACCATGAAACAGATCGGCCTCCCATAACGCAGAGTCCACGAGACTGCTAGCATGCAACAAGTTGGACCTAGAAATCAGCAAGCAACTCTAGGTGCAGGGCCCTCCATCCAAAACCAAGCGGAAGTTGTTTCCCGAACAGAATTCAATGACTTGATAAGAGAACACAAGGAAAGTAGAAGGCAACTTGCTAAGCAGAATCAAGCCAACACTAACCTCATGACTCAGCTTACTCAACATCAGTGTCGGAATGTTGGAGGTAACCCTGCCCCTTATTCTGTATTTGATAGTTCAACCTTAGCTGATGAACCTCCTAGGCGTAGGCGCAGTAAGGATGAAGGTGCGTAGGTATGAGTCACAGATCGATCGACTAGGTATCTAGCCCGTGAGAAGACCGGACGCCCGAATCACCAAGACCCAAATCAGGCGGGACATCAACCTGCACGGTCCCGTGGAACGGAACCTAACCTTCCATCATCCATACAAACTTTGGACTTAACAGCTATGGTCTAATTGTTGATGAGAGAGAACCAAACATTGACCAATGAAGATTGGGGAGTGTCCAGAAGCTATACTCCCTTTATAAATGGTATCCTACAGGCTGAGTACCCCAAGAAGTTAAATATGCCAACTATCCCAGTCTACAAAGGGAAGACTAGTCCCAGGCAGCATGTGATGAGGTACGGATGGATGATGGATTCTGCAAGAGCTAATGACGCGACCAAGTGTTGGTGCTTCCCAATCACTCCGTCGGGAATTTCCACCATGTGGTTCACTCGACTTCCACCACGATCTATATCCACCTTCGACGAATTGGAAATGAAATTCATAGAACAATCCAGGATACACACCACTCGCCCAAAGGATGTGATTTCCTTATCGAGTGTAATCCAAGCTTCGGGAGAGTCATTGAAAGCATACTTGCAGAGATTTCATGTTGCTGCTATTGAAGTGAGTAATCCTAATGACCACGCAATTTTGATGGCGGTAATGCATGGAGTGGATCTAGATTCTGAATTTGGAGATTGGTTGGCGGGAAAGCTCCAGCCACGCTGGAGCGTTTTTTTTCGAAAGCTCATTAGTTCATAAGAAGGGTAGAAGCTCGATGGACAAGACGAGACAAGGCACCAAGCTCTGCTCAGGAGACTGTGAAAATTACCATCGCCATGAAGTGAACCGTTGATAATTCGGGAAAAGCTCAAGTCAACGTCCAAAACAAGCCTGGGCAGTCTAAAGGATCCGGAGATGGAAATCCCGGAAAGAAAAAAGAGATGGGGAAAAGGAAGTCAAGGATCCCGACCTACAATGAATACACCCCGCTGAACGCATCTCTTGAGAACATCTATTTGTTAACTTGCAACACTTCTCAATATAGAAATCCATGCGCAAAGGAACCAACAGAGGAATAGAAGCGGACTGGGAAGTATTGCCGCTTTCATGAGTCTTATGGGCACAACACAGAGGACTGTACACACCTCCATGACGCTGTAGTAAAGTTGATTAGACAGAAGAAGCTGCAGGTGTTTGTCAAAGACCCACAAGATGGTAGACAAGAGACATCGGACCCCGAACGCGGGCCAGCTCCATGCTAACCAGAACAACCTGCTGGAACTGTGGGTAGATTGGTTATCAACACGATTGCTGGTGGACCTCATCCTGCGGATAAGAATTGGAAGCAGATGGAGCGATATGCTAACTCTTTAAGACATGCGAAGTATGAGTGTTGTTCGAATGTGGAGGATGGGACTCCTGCAAAGCAGCAGCGCACGATGGATGATGATATTGTATTCAGGAGCAGAGATGCGGATAAGGTGGAGGCTCCTACGATTGACCTAATGGTCATATCTGCGACAATCGGGCCTGCGTTTGTGAAGAGAATTCTAATTGATTGCGGAAGTTCCGTTAACATCATCTTCAAGAAGGCATACGACCAAATGAAGCTGGAGACTAAGGATTTAAAACCATCTAAAGCCAGAATCCATGGCTTTAACGGCGCAGCAACGGATGCAGTGCGATATGTGGAGTTACCAGTTGAACTGGGGCAGGGCGAGCGTAGGAGGGTGTGAATCCTACCATTCATAGTGGTGGATTTTGACTCTCCATATAACGTATTTCGAGGACGTCCAGCCCTGGTAGAATTTGGGGCAGCATTGGCCCCTTGGTGTCTGACGTTAAAATTTCCGACAGACAAAGGTGTTGGAGTGGTACACGGTGATCAGGCGACCGGACGTGCATGCTATGTGGCTGACCTTAGAGAGCTCCGGCGTAGAGAGAAAGGAAAGGTTGGGGACAACTCCATCCGCATCCAAAATTCTAATGGTTGACAAATAGTGCCCGAGCCCTGGCTCGGGCAACATTCTCTGGTCTATAGAGACATAGATCCGAGAGATGATGATGAGGGATCCAGGGAAACAAATGTCGCATTGGCTGAACTAACAATTGACATCCCAGTCAGCCGGGATGACCCGTCACGAATTCTTAAAATTGGATCACAACTCGACCCCGTGGTGGCCGAGAACCTCACTGACTTCCTCCGAGCAATTCTTGATGTTTTCGCTTGGACAGATTCTGATATGTGCGGGATTTCTCCTGCAATCGCGAGTCATATGTTGAACATAGACCCAAGACATGTTCCTGTGAAACGGAAAAGGAGAGGCATGGACCTAGAAAGGTCCGCGGCTCTCAAAGAGGAGGTGGACAAACTCACAGCCAATGGGTTTATCCGCGACGTGCTCTACCCTGAATGAGTACCTAACCCGGTGCTAGTGAAGAAAGCAAATGGAAAATGGAGAACTTGTGTTGACTATTCTGATTTAAACAAAGCATGCCCAAAGAGAGTTTCCCATTGCCTAGGATTGACCAGCTGGTCGATTCAACTGCTGGACATGAGTTACTATCATTTATGGATGCGTACGCTGGATATAATCAAATCCTGATGCACCTCCCAGACCAGGAACACACCAGTTTTGTCACGGATATGGGGCTATATTGCTATGTAGTAATGCCCTTTGGATTAAAAAACGCGGGAGCAACTTATCATCGTCTGGTGATTTGAATGTTTAAAGACCAGATCGGTAAGACAATGGAAGTCTATCTGGATGACATGCTCGTGAAGTCACGACAGTCAAACAACCACATTCGAGACTTAGCAGAAATGTTTGATATACTTAGACATTATGGTATGAAGATCAGTCCCTTGAAGTGCTCTTTTGTTGTAGGGTTGGGAAAGTTCTTGTGTTTTGTTGTGAATGCCCGTGGAATCGAGGCTAACCCGGAGAAGATTCAGGCTACCTGAGATATACAAGTGCCCAGAACTATAAAACAGGTACAAAGCTTGAATGGAAAGGTGGCATCGATGAGCCGATTCATATCTAGGGCCAAAGGTAAGTGTATTCCTTTCTTCGATGTCATAAAGAAATGAAAGAGGAATTTCGAATGGACGTCGGACTGCGAGGAAGCTTTCCGAGCTCTTGTAAGGCACTTAGAAAGTCCCACGGTATTGTCGAAACCAATAAACCACGAAATGTTGTACATATACTTAGCTGTATTCCAACACGCTATCAGTACAGCCTTTGTTCGCGAGGAAGACCGGGTTCAAAAGCCAGTTTACTATGTTAGTAAACGCTTGACGGGGGAAGAAAGAAATTATCCAAAGATTGAAAAATTAGCTTATTGCTTAGTGATTGCATCACGCAAGCTTCGTCCATACTTCCAGGCACACTCGGTCAGTGTCTACACTAATCAACCCCTGCGACCGGTACTCCAACGATCGGAAACTTCTGGAAGGATGTTAAAGTGGAATTTTGAATCAAGTCAATTCGATATTACCTACATGCCGCGAAGGGCCATACAAGGACAAGCACTAGCTGACTTCATTGCTGAGTTTACTGCATCAGACGAACCAAACTACCACAATGTCATACCTCCCGTTCGATGGAAGATGTACACCAATGGGGCGTCTAAAGACCATCGTTCGGGGGTTTCCATAGTTCTTGTAACACCTGAGAACCGATCAGTTTGCTGCGCTTTGAAGCTCGAATTCACAGCAACGAATAACGAAGCTGAATATGAAGTGTTGATTGCCGGCTTAAGACTTATCAAGGAACTGGGAGTAAAATCGGTTGAAATTTTAGGCGACTCGTAGCTGGTGGTGTACCAAGTACGAGGAGACTATCAAGCATGGGGCAGAGACTTGCCCCATATTTGGTCCGAGCACAGGAGCTGCTAGCGAATCTCGAGTATTATGATATTTCACATGTCCCGCGTGAGCAAAACAGAGCAGCCGATTCACTGGCAAAATTCGCAAGCACTGGTGATGCACAACAGATGGGATTGTTTCCTATCGAAACCTTACATGTTCCGAGTATAAATATGATGGAGGTAGATTTCGTGTTAGAAACAGAAATCGAGAAGGAATCGTGGATGACCCTAACCAAGCAGTACTTGCTATTCTAGATCTCACCCGAAGAAAGAAGCGAAAGACGACAAGTCCTTCGTAAGGCTTCATGATATATAATACAGGATGGGGTGTTATACCGAAGGAGATTCTTGACCCCCTTACTCCGGTGCATAGCCCACGATGAGATAAAACGAGTATTAAAGGAAATTCATGAGGGAAAGTGCGGTGACCATACTGGGGGGCAGACATTAGCAAAGAAAGTCCTCCGTTATGGATACTATTGGCCAACTGTGAATCGGCATGCTGCAGACTATGTGAGAAGACGTGACAAATGCCAGATATATGCGAAAATCCCGAGAGCTCCGCCGATGGAAATCACGCAAATGGTTAGTCCCTGGCCATTTGCAATGTGGGGGATCGACCTAGTAGGTTCTTTACCCATAACCGAAGGTGGGGCGAAATATGCAATAGTTGCGGTCGTCTACTTTACCAAATGGGTTGAAGCAGAGCCTCTGGCCACAATAACCACCAGGTTATTAATTTCGTCATACGAAATATCATATGCCATTTTGGCCTTCCACGGACCATCATTACAGACTATGGTACTTATTTCGAAAGCAAGGAGTTCAAAGATTTTTGTCAGAAATATGGCATTGAGAAGAAGTTTACAGCGGTTGCTCACCAGAAAGCCAACAGATAAGTGTAGGCCGTAAACAAGATAATGAAGTCCATATTGAAAAAGCATCTGGAAAAGGATAGAGGCAAGCGGGTGGATGAACTTCTAACGGCGCTTTGGGCCTACAGGACCACCCACAAGACCGCGACTGGCCACATTCCATTCGCATTGGCATATGGCACAAAAGTTGTCATACCCGTGGAACTTGAAATTCCATCACATCAGGTAATTTATTACGACCATGAGTCGAACAAGAATCTTTTATTGGAATCGTTGGACTTCATTGACGAAAAACGCGAAGAAGCCAATTTGAGGGCGGCCGCATACAGACATAGTGTCGCTAAATATTATAACGAAAAGGTCCGACCGAGAATTTTTGGTATGGGAGACCTCGTTTTGAAATGAGTTTTTCCGATCCCATCTCATATGAATCCCGCATGGGAAGGTCCATACGTCATCGAACGGAAGCTTGGAGAAGGAACTTTAAAGCTAGCAACCGTCGATGGTGCGACACTCCCCCGAGCATGGAACAGCGAGCACTTGCGGCATTATTATACTTAGTCTATTTCTTTCATGTATTAGTTGCATTTATTTCCAGTACGCTTTTATTTCTAGTTCTTGGCATGTAGTAAGACAATTTAGCTTGCTTTCATTAATAAAGGCTTGAAGCCATCTTTTCCATGAATTACTAATGTTTCTGCGTATGATGATCCTGTAATAGGAAAATGAAACTATATTATTCTGGCTGACGTACGAACACGTGCAGATACTCAAAATCTCCTAGTCCCCAGAGTGCGGACAAGAGTACTCTAAGTCCTCGTAGTGCGGTCTCGAGTATAAACGACTCAAAATCTCCAAGTCCCCAGAGTGCGGACTGGAGTATAAATGACTCAAATCTCCAAGTCCCCAGAGTGCGGACTGGAGTACTCTAAGTCCCCGAATCGTGGACTCGAGTATAAACGATTCAAATCTTCAAGTCACCAAAGTGCAGAGTGGAGTACTCTACGTCCCCAGAGCGGACTCGAGTATAAACGGCCAAAATCTCCCAGTCCCCAGAGTGCGGACTAGAATACTTGTTGGGCGAACTCTCACCTATGGGATCACGAGACCAAGAGGCATTAGCTTCCATGCCGAACCACGTCTTCTCTATTACCTAGCCGAACCAAATATACCTCATATCTACCGAACCAGAGGCCAACCCACCACCGAATCAAACTCACGTCCACGTACCACCGGACCATTCATGGCCGGACCAACACCACTGAATCAACCCAACACCGAACCAACCTTCCCCCAAACCATACCGAACCACATCTCCACTTCAACACCGAACTTCCTCTCCAATTCCATGCCGAACCAACCCACCACCGGTCCAAAACCCATCATCACCGAACCACTTCCCTACCGAACCAAACTCCAACCACTCCACACACTGCCGAACCAGGACGCCGCCAGGCCAGAATTGCTTCAGCCCAGGCCCGCCAGCAGCTATATACATCCAGGACCCCTGCCCCAGCCTCACTCTATAAATAGAGGGGCAGGGGTACAACAATGGCAGACAAGTTTGAGAGCTCAGGCATGGAAGGAACTTTCAAACAACTTTCATATACTTGTATGCAAAGCTTTGTACTTGTAATCTGAAAGAAAAGAGAGAATAACATATAAAGTGGGCGTAGGCACGTTCTGGCCGAACCACTATAAATCTGCGTGTCTTTTTACAATTTAGCCCCTGTTTTTTACTTATTTGCATAACTCACCCAAATTACTAAGAACAACATAAAATCAACTAAATCATACGACTTTGAGGTGTTTGTCCATTTTTTGTGCAAATATTTTTGGTGCTTTCACTGAGAACATCGAACCAGAAGCTTCAAGCTTCCCCCACTCAACCTTCTTCCTAACACCATCGCTTGTTGCCTGGACAACATGACTTCCAGGCAGAGAAAGGGAAAAAACATCGCAACTAGCAGCATTCCGGATCCAGTAATCACAGATCAAGAGAATGATCGCATTCCAACAGCAGTACCGAATGAGGATCAGACAAACCCGGCAGCCCCTGCCACAGAACAACCGGCAGCAATTACTAGGGCAGATCTAGACAGAGTTGTGGCTGAAGTAACTAACCGCTTCACATCCCAACAAGAAGCTTTGGTGGACCAACTCATGTCACGCTTAAGGGATGCTGAAGAATCCAACCGCGACACTGAATCATGGGGTGAATCCCAATCCGGAGGATCTGGGGGGCGACAAAGGTCTTCCTTCTTCGAAGAAACTATCAACAGAAACAACAATGGTAGGAGCCGAGCCCGAACTCTGCCCGAACTCCGACCCGAGGAAACGCTTGGAACCGAACCCCACAGGGGAGGTACCGGGCAAGGATCGGATGTAGCTGATCCGGTCATGCTGCCTAGCCAGAGAAACACCAATGAACGGAGCCGAGCTAGAATCCAGCCCGAAGTTGACCCCGAGGAAATGCTTGAAACAGTACCCCACAGGGAAAGATCAAGGCAAGGGAGAACTATAGCTGAACCTAGCATGCATCCGGACAGCCAAAGACAGCCGCTGGGAAACGTTAGGAGTGATAGACCATACCACCCCTACAGGCCATCCAGACAGAATCGATCCCGCAGGGAAGAACCAAGCTCTTTCTTATCTGCCCCATATTCTGATGAGAGGATGGCACGATTGTTCAGAGAATGCGTCCAATGGGACCAAAGAGATCGTGGGATAGGTGCTAGGGTAACCAGCCCTTTCACCCGCAATATTGAAATTGCCATCACCCCCCGAGAGTGGAAAATGCCGACAATGGAACCATACAAGGGAACCTCTGACCCCATTGTACACCTGCAAAGATACACACAACATATGCTCATGAGCGGGGCAACGGAAGGAGTATTATGCAAATGCTTTCCGCTATTTTGAACAGATCTAGCTACCTCCTGGTTCTGCCATCTACCCCAACGATCCATCAGTTCATGGGAAATGTTGAAGGAGAAGTTTATCAGCCAGTTCCGCATTCATGTGGAACAACCCAAGGATGCTTACACCATATCTAGTGTCAAACAGAAACCCGGAGAGACACTGCAGCAATACCTAACCCGGTTCAATGCCGCAGCAGCAGCAGTTCAAGATGCCGATGACAAACTAGTCCCGATGGCCCTTTGTAGTGGTGTGCATCCGGATACCAAGTTTGCTAGAAGACTAACTAAAGCAAAACCAGCTACCTTGCCTGATTTCTTCCATGAAGCCGGAAAGTACATGAGACTCGAAGAGGCTGCCACTGAAAGGCAGACAGGACCACAGGCTAAGACGGCTCATGGAAACGCCCCCGCCGCAGCGAAGGACATTCGGAGAAACGACTCCAGAGACAATGCAGGGGGCAAGAAGGGAGAAAAGCGCTTATACCGACCAGGACCGAGATTTGACGCTTACACTCCCTTGAATGAAATAGTCAAGAACATCTTCCTGGCCACCCAGGACGAACTTACGTACAAGCGCCCCCCGTACAAGAAAGAGTCAGATCGCGCAATCCAGTCCGGAAAATTCTGCCGTTTCCACGAGTCTCATGGGCACGATACCAATGAATGCCGCCATCTCCGAGACCTAATTGAAGAACACATCAGGAGAAAGAAGCTGGAACGCTATGTAAAGGGCCAGGACAGGACTCCAGCTCCCGCCAAGGAAAACCTAGGGCAGCTCCACCCAGAAACAGGCGGAGGAAACCACAACACCAGCGGTTCCAGCCAAGAGAAGATAGTGGTTCATACAATATCTAGGGGGCCACACATCGGCGACAAAAGCTGGGCAGAAATGGAAAGATATGGAAACTCAGTCAGAAGCGAGGGAGACTGCGTCAATTCTGTTAAGGAAGAACGCCACCCTAAGCGGAGGGAAATAATGACATCACATTCAGTGGACGCGACCTAGAAGGAAGGCAATACCCTCATACGGATCCTATGGCCATCTCTGCCTAGTTCGGCCCAGTTGAAGTTTTTCGAATCCTAGTAGACACTGGAAGCTCAGTGAATATTTTGTTCAAGCATGCTTTCGACAAAATGAAGCTGTCAATGAAGGACGTGTCTCCCTGCAACAAACCGCTACATGATTTCACTGGAGAAGCAAAGAGGCCCCTCGGACAATTAGATCTCTTTGTTGAATTGGGAAGTCATCCCCGCTCCGCCGTTCGGAAACAAACATTCGTGCTAATAGACAATCACTCGGCCTACAATGCCTTTTTGGGAAGACCAGCCTTGTCCGACTTCCAAATTGTCCTCGCTCCATGGTGCCTGAAGATGAAGTTCCCAACGGATAATGGAGTGGGAGAAGTAGAAGTGGATCAAGACGCCGCTCGGGACTGCTATGTGACCGAACTTCGCAATAATCGCAGGAGAGATAAAGGGAAAAATGCAGGGACTATTCTCTGCATGAAAAGCTTGGAAGCATAGCAACTAAAGAAAGCCCCTCCTCTTCGGTATACCAGTGATCCTTTGAATGAATTAGACCCCATGGACAAAGAGGAGGAGGCCACCGCCGAGCCTGCAGAGGCTATGGAATTCGTATCTGTAGACAAACGCGACCCAAGTAAGCTGCTGAGAGTCGGATCTTAGTTAAAAAGAGAATTAAAGAATCAACTTATTGATTTTCTTCGCCACAACATGGATGTATTTGCATGGACGCACACTGATATGACTGGAATCTCCCCGGACATAGCATGCCACACATTAAACATCGATCCTACCAAGGTATCGGTAAAGAAAAAGAAGAGAAGTATGGGGGCAGAACGATCAGCAGCCCTCGAGGAAGAAGTAAAGAACTTACTTGCCAATGACTTCATACGTGAAGCTATCTACCCGGAATGGATCGCCAACCCGGTACTGGTAAAGAAAGCTAATGGGAAGTGGCGAACATGCATCGATTTCTCCAACTTAAATGACGCTTGCCCGAAAGACTGCTTCCCACTCCCCCGAATCGACCAACTCGTGGACAACACCGCCGTACACGAAATTTTATCCTTTATGGACGCATACTCAGGATATAACCAGATCCCTATGCATGTCCCCGATCAAGACCACACTAGCTTCATCACTGACCAAGGATTTTACTGCTACAAGGTAATGCCATTTGGACTTAAAAACGCCGGAGCTACTTATCAGCGCCTCGTCAACAAGATGTTTGCAGAACTGATAGGTCGAACCATGGAAGTTTATGTGGATGACATGATGGTAAAATCGAGGAAAGCCAACGACTATATAAACCACCTGGACGAGATGTTTCAAGTACTTCGCCAATATGGAATGAAGCTGAACCCTCTAAAGTGCTCCTTCGGTGTATCATCGGGAAAGTTCCTGGGATTCATCGTTCATGCCAGGGGGATTGAAGCAAACCTAGAACAAGTCCGAGCTTTAAAAGATATCAAGACAACAACTACTCGAAGAGAGATGCAAAGCCTAAACCGGAAAGTGGCCGCCCTGAGTAGGTTCATCTCAAAAGCAACCGACAAATGCATCCCTTTCTTCGAATCTCTAAAGAAAGACAAAGGAAAGTTCGAATGGACTGACGAATGCTCGACAGCCTTCCTTAACTTAATCGGACACCTCCAGAGACCACTGGTACTTTCAACTCCAAATGAAGGCGAGGAACTATACCTATACCTTGCTGTATCATCCCACGCTTTGAGCGCCGCTTTGGTGAGAGAAGACAACCGCGCGCAGCGACCCGTATACTTTGTAAGCAAGAGATTCACAGGGGCAGAAGTCAGATACCTGTAGGATCGATTTCACCCTAGAGGGGGGGTGAATAGGGTGATAGTGTAAATTATAAAAATTAATCGCGGAAGCTTATTAATTAATTTTAATTCAGATCACAGAATAGCAGCACAGATATAGCAGAATATAAATAACAGAACAGAACAACACAGAATTTACCCAGCTTCGGCAAAACCCTGCCTACGTGCTGCCCCCAAGGTTTCTACTAGAAATTAGATAGTCCCTCGCTTACACACGTAAACTCGCTATACTCGCTATTGACTAATCTAACTCTACGCTCAAAACCCTGACCACAACTCAACCACCGAGTTGTGAATTCACAAACTACACACCGTAGTTTGTCCCCTAGTCACACGATTAGAAAATTAAAAACGGTTTAAAAGAAAAATACAATCTAAAAACAATTTAAATAACAAAACCCTATTTAATATAAAACAAAGCCCAAATTAATAAACCAAAGGCCGGCCCCTTATTCACTTCTTCAACCCGTTCCTTTTATTTTTTCGTTCGTGAAATAATGGTCGCTCCTCTTGCAGATTTAGGGCTTCGTCCCTTTGGTGCCGTGCTCTTAAATTAGGGTTTCCAATTGAAGTCGCTGCCTTTGTTGGTTGATTGAATCACTGTTTCTCTGATTTGCTTCAATTGTTTGCGGCTTCTCCCCCTTGATCGAGTTCGATTGGTTCGGTATGTAATTTGTGCTTTTTGCTTCTTCTAGTCTTTTCGTACTTGAACGCAATGCTTTTTTCGTTGCCGATGATGAATGTTTATATAGGATTCAAAACCCTATTTTTGCGTTCGTATAAATTTTTGTTTGAATTCGTCTTCACTGTGCTTTGGCCGCTCGATTTTGTTTTGATGATTTAGATGTCACTGACTACTTCAATTTCGTATAAATTGATATTGCTTGGCACTCACGGTTTCGATTTGTGACTTGGTCATATGCTTGGCTATCACGGTGTAATATACTCGGCTTGAATTTGACTTTAATTTGTGACTTCTGTATACTACGGCTCTGACCATTTCAACTTTGATTTTGACACGGCTTTGATTTGTGAATTCATGTGTTTGCTTTGGCCCTGTGAATTCATTGTGATGTTACACTTGTCTTCATATGCCCTTGACTTTGTTATACATTGCTGTGCATTGCATTGATGTTCATTTCATTGCATATGAATCTTGGTCTACTTGATGCTGTAGCTTGTTGTACTTTCCTGTAGCTCCATCTGTTGCAATCTTTGATGATTTATTGTAGTATGTTGTCACTGCTCCACCACTGTTCAGTTGCATATATTATCTGATGTTGTCACTTATGTTTGCACTGCTTTACATCTTATAGTTTGCTTTGGTCTTGAGCATTGCCATGCCATTGAGCATTGTTGTGTCCATATTGTATTCAGTGTTTACTTTGAGCATGTTGTAGTGTGTTACCATATTGATGCCTCTGATCATTTGACTGCACATGTTTCAGTGACATTGTGTTCATTTGTGTCCACTGATGCTTCGAGTCTGCAACTTGTAGCTGGACTTGTTTCACTTTTTCTTTGATCTTTTGTTCATGCTGTTGCACTTGGTGTTTTGGTTTGAACTTGCAGTTAAGAACATTTGCATCTGGTCTCATTACTGTGTTGCATTCTTTGATGGTTCATTGGTGTTTGTACACTTTTGTTGCAGTGGTTTTACATTTGTGCATATTGTCTCGAGTACATGTATTCTTGGCTCTGGTTATTTCATATTCATATGAGCATTTGTCTGCACTGTTAGTCGAGCCTGAGTACATGTATTCTTGGCTCACTGATGCATTGTAACTTGAGTTTCACTCACTTGAGTGTTTGTTGCAGTATCTTGTGGTTTGTTGTATCTTTGAGTCTGGTATGTTGCAGCTTGTATCTTTGTTGCATTTGAATCAGTTTCACTTGGGTCTGGTTGGTCTGGCCATTGTAGCTGTTTGAGTTGCAGTGCTTCATCACTTGAACTTGCTTGCAGACTGTCTTGTGTTCTTGTAGCTTTCATCACTGGTGCATTCCATTTAGTTGCACTTGTGTTCTGTTCATTCCTAGTTGCCTCTTTGATGATTCATTGGTGAATATGTTGCATTGAGCTCGACATTGTTGTTTACTTGCTTTGATGCATTCGCATGCTGCCATACTTGTTCATGCTGCTGGACTTGTTTTTGTACATTATTTGAATTTGCATTGGTGCATTGTCTTTGCATTCCATGTTGCATGCATGTTTGCCATGTGTTGAACCCAGTTTCAAAACTCGGGTTTGACCTTGTGCTCGTGTCGTGATTTTGAATATATTGCACGTGAGTTGAACCCGGTTTTTCATTTGGGTTTGACTTGTGCTCGCCTGTCCCTGTAAATCAATCAAGTGTATATATCGGCGTGCACGGCGTTGTGGCATATACAGTAATACACTGTGTATGTCACAAGTTGTTCGTGTATGATGAATTCAAATATAAATGATGACGAACAACCCAAATAACTGAGGCAAATCATATTTTCAAAAATTATCTTCTATTTTTGAATTGCAAAAATATTTCTTTTTCAATTTTACCGCGTTAGTTTATATTTTTGCAGATTGCTCAGATGCTGGATTCAAACTGGAATGCAGTTGAAGATAAATCGAGTGTGAGTGATATGTAGTGAGGTGATGAGATGTAAAATAGTGATGTAATTGAATTTGTATCAAAGTTGTATAGTGAATAGTGAGAGCTTGAATTTGTATACTATTCAAAATTGTAACAAATATTTGTTTGAATAAAATATTCGTTTGAATTCAAATTCCGTGTTATTTATTTTATTCAGCAAATATTTATTTAATCTGTGAAAAATAAAATAGTATACTATCAAATACATTTAAACGAATGTATATGTTTGCACCAAAATTGGGCAAACACCCTTCGGAAGTTTTTGAAGAGATAGTAAATGAAGAACTTGAATTGGAAATAGGGACTATCTAACAAAAACTCCAAGTCACAGAAAAGTAAATTGCGCAGAAGACAAGGATTTAGAGTGGTTCGGCCATGCGCCTACGTCCACTATGAAGTTTTATCACTTTATTTCTTAATACTTGAAGATTACAAGTGCTTTTCCGCAAATTACAACAGCAAATGGACTTAAATTTGAAATTAACTGCAATTGAGATAACATGGAGTGATTCTGGCAGCGTTTAGGCTTGTTCTTCTTCTCTAAATTCTCCGACCCCTTTTCTGAATGACCAGGGGGCTCTATTTATAGGTGTGGAAGGCCAAAATCCCGTCTAAATCATGGAGAGACTGCTTGGCACGTGACGGGGGGCCCACAGGCCCGCGTTCTTGAAGTGCGTGCCCAGTTTGGGATCGATTCGAAGTGAACTTCGAATCGATCAAAAAATTGTCCAATTGCGATGAAACTTGGTGTGGACGTTCTTCATCATGTAGACAAACTTCTGTAAAAATTTCATGGGATTTGGATCAGTAGATTGGGAGTTATGATCGATTCGAGATGAGGCATCTCGGTACGCTGGTTAGTTCGAATCGATCCTCTGGGTCATTCGAACCCATATGTTTCGAATCCATATGGTTCGAACCCTTAGGTTCGAATCCATATGGTACGAATCCATATGGTTCGAACCCATAGGTTCGAATCGAACCTGTTGTATGAGGGGGCGGTGACGCTTCGAATCGATGGCTCCAGATCGATTCGAAGTTGTTTTTAACGTGTAGGGTTCGAGGACAGCATGGATTCGAAGCTGTGATGGACTCGAAGCTTGCACGTTAAAAACAACTTCGAATCGATCTGGAGCCATCGATCCGAAGCGTCACCGCCCCCTCATATAACAGGTTCGATTCGAACCTATGGGTTCGAACCATATGGATTCGAACCATATGGATTCGAACCTAAGGGTTCGAACCATATGGATTCGAAACATATGGGTTCGAATGACCCAGAGGATTGATTCGAACTAACCAGCGTACCGAGATGCCTCATCTCGAATCGATCATAACTCCCAATCTACTGATCCAAATCCCATGAAATTTTTACAGAAGTTTGTCTACATGATGAAGAACGTCCACACCAAGTTTCATCGCAATTGGACAATTTTTCGATCGATTCGAAGTTCACTTCGAATCGATCCCAAACTGGGCACGCACTTCAAGAACGCGGGCCTGTGGGCCCCCCGTCATGTGCCAAGCAGTCTCTCCATGATTTAGACGGTATTTTGGCCTTCCACACCTATAAATAGAGCCCCCTGGTCATTCAGAAAAGGGGTCGGAGAATTTAGAGAAGAAGAACAAGCCTAAACGCTGCCAGAATCTCTCCATGTTATCTCAATTGCAGTTAATTTCGAATTTAAGTCCATTTGCTGTTGTAATTTGCGGAAAAGCACTTGTAATCTTCAAGTATTAAGAAATAAAGTGATAAAACTTCATAGTGGACGTAGGCGCATGGCCGAACCACTCTAAATCCTTGTCTTCTGCGCAATTTACTTTTCTGTGACTTGGAGTTTTTGTTAGATAGTCCCTATTTCCAATTCAAGTTCTTCATTTACTATCTCTTCAAAAACTTCCGAAGGGTGTTTGCCCAATTTTGGTGCAAACATTTTGGTGCTTTCACTGAGAAAGAAAAAGAACCAGTTCTTTCTCCCGCTCCGTGGATCTATCATCGATACCGGATTGCACAAATCTAAGAGGGAGATCCAGACTTCAAATTCAGATTCCATCCATTCTTTTCAGGTTTGCTCAAAATCTAGGACAGGAATCCAAGCTTCAGGATGGTTAGTACGAGAACCACTTCCAACATTGGTAACCAAGAAGGTCAGGATAGGCAGAATCCCGCACAGCTACAGTTAGCCAATCAGGATGCCATTGGGCAAACGGATCAGTCGGGTCCGGTTACAAGACAGGAGTTCCAAACATTACTGTAGGAATTAACTAAAAGCCGACAACAGCTAACTGAGCAGCTACGTGTCAATGCTGAATTGGCTAACCAACTAAACCACCAAAGGCGAAGGAGATCAAAGAGGGACCACGCTTCGCATTCTTCCACGGAAAGCTCTGCCTCATCCGACTATGACGGCAGATCTACGCGCCCCAGGCTAGACGGAAGTCATGCGCATGCTTCTGGTCTCCGGCAAACGTTGACTGTTGGGCAAATAAGAGTTGGCCCCTCTGCCAGTTTTCATACGGGACCCTCCTCTCGAGGAGGCACTGTCCCACAGCACACTGCAGATAACCAAGCCACCGCAGTTGACACAGGAGTTGGCACCCGAAATCACTCCAGTCCAAACTACCACCCACAAGAACGTGTCCCAGGACCGAACATCCCAGAAGATGTCGAGCCACGGAGGCGAGATTCAGATCGTCGACAGCGCCCGATCCCACATCGCACTGTGGAACCAGACCGCACTTTGGCTCGACACCCTTCGAATACAGCAACACCTGATCTCTCAGCTATGGTCCGCCAAATGGTTCGTGAAAGTCAAGGTTTGACAAATGACGATTGGGGGATCTCTCGAAGTCACACCCCGTTCACTGATGACATATTGTATGCTGAGCCTCCCCGGCGATTCAGAATGCCGGCTTTGCCCATGTATGAAGGAAACTCCGACCCTAGCCAACATATTCTAAAATACGAATGGTCAATGACTGCTGCAAGAGCTGATGATGCGGTAAAGTGCCGTAGTTTTCTTATTTCCTTCGGGGGGATTGCGACAATGTGGTTTACACGATTACCACCACGGTCTATCTCCTCGTTTGACCAATTGGCAACCAAATTTATCGAACAATTCCGTATGCACATCGCCAGGCCTAAAGATGTAAACACTTTATCTAGTGTCACTCAAGCCCCTGGGGAGACACTCAAGCGATACCTGGAAAGATTCAACGCCGCCTGCGCAGAAATTACTAACCCCAATGATAATTCAATCTTGATGGCTCTGACTAAGGGGATTGACCCCGACTCTGATTTTGGAAACTGGCTAGCTGGAAAACCTCCCGCATCGTTGGATCGTTTCTATTCCAAAGCCGCCCAATTCCTGAGGCGTGAGGATGCGAAACAATCTAGGAAGCAGGACGATGCGAGGCCCAGAAATGAAGGGGTTCAAAGCAATATGGCGGTTAAACAGTCAGGAGAGGGCTCAGGAAGAGTGCAGTTGAATATTCAGAACAAGCAAACCCAGCCAAGGAATGGCGATAATAGGAATAAGAAGCAGGATCAGAACCGTGGTCCGCGACGTAGGGCGCAAATGTTTGAAAGCTATACACCACTGAATACGACATTGGAAAACGTATATCTACAAACCTGTAATGCGATGCAATATAAGAAGCCGACTCCGAAGTCATCATCGGAGATACAGATTCAAACGGGGAAGTTTTGTAGATTTCACGAAAGCTACGGGCACAACACCAATGACTGCAGGCATCTGCAAGATCTTATTGAAAAACTAATCAGAGAGAGGAAGTTGGATCAATTTGTGCGGGCACCGCCAGCCGGTGGTGTGGGCCCGTCAAACCAAAATCGTGCGCAGAACCAGGAAAGACAGGAGGAGCCCGCTCGTACAAGCGGAAGGTTGGTCATAAATACAGTCAGTGGTGGCCCTCATCCAGCGGATCGAAGTTGGAGGGAAATGGAATCATACGCCAATTCGATCAGGCACGTAAGTTTTGAAAGCTGCAGTACACTTGATGAAGGGGCTCCGGCTAAACAACAGAAGACGATGGCGGATGATATCGTATTTAGAAACCGAGATGCTGACAAAGTCGAAGCCCCGACCATAGACCCACTAGTCATATCCGCCCAGGTTGGTCCTGCTTGGATGAAGAGGATCCTGGTAGACAGTGGAAGCTCAATAAACATCTTGTTTAAAAGGGCATATGATCAGATGAAGATGGAAGCTAAGGATCTAAAGCCTTGTCAATGTAGGATTCACGGCTTCGATGGAAGTGCTAATATACCCACCGGGATGGTGGAATTGCCAGTAGAATTGGGAAACGGAGAACGCCGTAGGGTCCGAATGTTACAGTTTGTTGTCCTGGATATCCATTCACCCTATAATGCCTTTTTGGGCCGACCAGCCCTTGCAGAATTTAGGGCAGCAATTGCCCCGTGGTGTTTGACTCTAAAGTTCCCTACTGACCACGGGATTGGGGTCATTCAAGGGGACTAGGCTGCCGGGAGAGCCTGTTATGTTGCTGAACTACGAGAAGCACAAAGGAGGGAGAAAGGAAAGGGCGTGGGGGAATCTCTCCGCGTCCGCTTTACCGACGATTGACAATTAGCGCCTGGGCCTCGGCCCGGGCACCACGGCCAATTCCAGAAGGATCTTGACCCTCGAGACACTGAAGATAATGATGGATCCAAAGGAAGTCAAGCTTCCCCAGCCGAGCTGACGATCGATGTTCCAATTGATGACAATAACGATTCGAAAATATTGAAAATTGGGTCTCAGCTAAACCTGCAAGCACAACAGGAATTGGTCGAATTTCTCCAAGCGAATCTAGACGTATTCGCCTGGACGCACTCCGATATGTGTGGAATCTCATCGGACGTCGCGAGCCACACCTTAAATATTGACCCGCGGTACATCCCGGTCAAGCAAAAGAGACGCGGTATGGATCCAGAGAGATCTGCCGCCCTCAAAGAAGAAGTCGACAAGTTGAAAACGAATGGGTTTATCCGAGATGCTTTGTACCCGGAGTGGGTATCCAATCCTGTACTTGTCCGCAAACCGAATGGAAAATGGAGAACGTGCATCGACTACTCTGACTTAAATAAGGCTTGTCCAAAAGACAGTTTTCCACTTCCTCGAATCGATCAACTTGTGGATTCGACGGCCGGACATGAATTATTGTCTTTCATGGATGCTTACTCTAGGTACAATCAGATACCCATGCATGTGCCCGATCAAGAACATACAAGCTTCGTAACTGACCTAGGACTATACTGCTACATGGTCATGCCTTTTGGCTTAAAGAATGCCGGAGCAACTTACCAACGCTTAGTCAACCAAATGTTTGCCGACCAGATCGGGAAAACCATGGAGGTCTACGTGGACGACGTGTTGGTAAAATCACGATACTCCACTGATCATGTCAAGGACTTGGAGTCAATGTTCAATGTCCTCCGGAGATATGGGATGAAGCTAAATCCGTTAAAATGTCATTTTGGGGTTGCTTCTGGAAAATTCCTTGGGTTCATCGTCAATGCCCGGGGAATAGAGGCCAACCCCGAGAAGATCTGGGCAATCAGGAATCTTCAAACCCCGAGGACCATAAAACTGGTTCAGAGTCTCAATGGAAAGGTTGCAGCGCTGAGCAGGTTCATCTCGAAATCAACGAATAAATGCATACCCTTTTTCGATCTGATCCGAAAAGGGAAACGAAACTTCGAACGGACTACGGAATGTGAGGGCGCTTTTCGATCGCTAATCCAGCATCTTTCCACACCACCGATTCTTTCAAAACCTGTTGATCACGAGCAATTATACATTTATCTGGCTGTATCTGAAAACGCTGTTAGTGCTGCATTGGTTCGAGAGGAAGACCGAACACAGAAACCAGTCTATTACGTCAGTAAACGATTAACCGGGGCCGAGAAAAATTATCCAAGGCTAGAAAAGTTGGCATACTGCCTAGTCATCGCCTCGAGGAAGCTCCGTCCATATTTTCAGGCTCACCCTATCATTGTATACACCGACCAACCGTTACGACAGGTCCTCACACGACCTGAGACGTCTGGCAGGTTACTAAAGTGGAACATTGAGCTGAGTCAATTCGACATCGCATATGTTCCAAGGAAAGCCATACACGTTCAAGTCTTAGCAGATTTTATTGCCGAATTCACTGTTCCTGAAGACTTACCTGAAACTAGTGACTCCCCCGAATATATATGGAAGCTATACACTGATGGCGCATCCAACGATCGATGCTCGGGCGCAGGGATTGTGCTTGAGACCCCCGAGGGCCGATCCATCTGCTACGCCTTAAAGTTTGATTTCCGGGCAACCAACAACGAAGCTGAATACGAAGCCTTGCTCACCGGGTTGAAGTTGGCCCGAGACCTGAAAATTATCGCTGTGGAAATCTATTGCGATTCCCAGTTGGTGGTATGTCAAGTTCGGGGTGAATATCAGGCCAAGGATCGAAGGCTAGCCGCTTATCTAGCCCGGGTCCGAGAAATACTGGATCAGTTTGATTATTATACTTCTACATACCCCGAGAGCACAATCAGAAAGCCGATTCATTGGCAAGGCTGGCAAGTACGGGCGAAGCTCAACACTTGGGACTCGTCCCTGTCGAGACATTATCCTCTCTGAGCATTGATCGAACAGAGAATGAATTCACATTAGAAGCTACTTCCGAGACGGAATCATGGATGACTCCCTACCAAGATTATATTGAGCGTGGCACACTGCCCGAACGACGAAGTGAAAGAAGACAGATTCTTCGAAAGGTGTCACGATTTGTCATTCAAGACGGAGTTATGTATCGGAGAGGTTACTCTGTTCCTCTTCTCCGGTGTATCGCGCATAACGAAATCAAGCGAGTGTTGCGTGAGGTGCACGAAGGAGAATGTGGCGATCACACTGGGGGGCAAGCACTTGCCAAGAAAATACTTCGATACGGATATTATTGGCCTACCGTTAACCGCGATGCTACGGATTATGCCAAAAGATGTGATAAATGCTAGAGACACGCTCGGATCCCTAGAGCCCCGCCTTCTGAAATAACCCAAATGGTCAGCCCGTGGCCATTTGCAATGTGGGGGATAGATATAATTGGTGCATTGCCTTTAGCTAAAGGGGGTGCAAAGTACGCCATAGTTGCGGTTGATTACTTCACCAAATGGGCTGAGGCTGAGCCCCTTGCAACGATAACAACAAAAAAGGTGATCAACTTCGTGGTGCGCAACATCATCTGCCGGTTTGGTCTCCCGCATACTATTATCACCGATAATGGAGCCCAATTCGACAGTACTGAATTCAGGGATTTCTGTCTGCAATTTCACATCCATAAGAGATTCTCGGCAGTAGCGCACCCACAAGCAAACGGTCAGGTCGAGGCCGTCAATAAGGTTATCAAGTCTATATTGAAGAAAAGATTGGAGAAAGCCGGGGGCAAATGGGTCGATGAACTACCAATGGCTCTGTGGGCATACAGAACAACTCACAAAACTGCGACCGGACACACCCCTTTTTCTCTATCCTATGGCTCTGAAGCGGTTATCCCGGTCGAAATGGAAGTCCACTCTCACCGTGTGACATACTACGACCCGAAAACGAATGCTATATTACTTGCTGAATCCCTAGACCTGCTTGATGAGAAACGTGAAGAGGCCGATGTGAGGGCAGCTGCATATCGAAGTCGAGTCGCTCGAATATACAACGCCAAGGTCCGCCCACGAACTTTTGAACCCGGCGACCTGGTACTCAAGAGAATTTACCCGGTTCCTTCGCATATGAACCCAAATTGGGAAGGGCCGTATATGATTTCACAAAAGCTTAGAGATGGCACATTCAAGTTATCAACCGTCGATGGTCTCACTTTACCAAGAGCCTGGAATAGCGGAAGCCTCCGTCTCTACTACATCTGACAGGCTTTACTTATCTATTTTTTATTAATTTCATCCTTAGCATTTTGTTTTTTGCATTTTGAAATCTGAACTTGTAGTAAGGCAACTGATGATGCCATGTTTCTTTTGTTTCAGCAATAAAACGCCATCTCTTCGAGCCAAAAGTTGTGATTCACTGAAAATAACTCATAATATCACATTACATGAAGAGCTAGATTCCATCACACGGTGGGATTTATCCAAATAGGGAGTAACTGTGATACGACCAGTCACTCACTAAATGAGACCCGAGCTCGGGAGCAAAACACAATACCAGCATCTACAGGGATTGATACACGACAATCCTTTTACTAACTCCAACTTCCCAGAGCGTGAATTGGAGTATAAACATCCGACAATTCGTTCCCAGAGCGCGAACGGACTCCAACTTCCCAGAGTGTGAATTGGAGTATAAACATCCGATAATTCGTTCCCAGAGCGCGAACGGACTCCAACTTCCCAAAGTGTGAATTGGAGTATAAAACATCCAATAATTCGTTCCCAGAGCGCGAACGGACTCCAACTTCCCAGAGTGTGAATTGGAGTATAAACATCCAATAAATCGTTCCCAGAGCGCGAGCGGACTCCAACTTCCCAGAGTGCGAATTGGAGTATAAACATCCAATGAGTCGTTCCCAGAGTGCGAACGGACTCCAAATTCCCAGAGTGCGAATTGGAGTATAAGCATCAAATCCATCGTTCCGAGAGTGTGAACGAATTCCTACAAAGGCCCAAATAGGTGTGACTGACCACCTATCGGCTAACTCCAACTTCCCACAGCATAAACTGGAATATAAAACGTTCCATAATTCGCTCCCAGAGTGCGAATGGACTCCAACTTCCCAGAGTGCAAATTGGAATATAAACATCTAATCCAGATTCCCGAAGCGCGAATCAAAGTACAAGTAACAATTCGAAGTTCCCGAAATACGGGCCGAGATATCAACATCAACTCCCAATTCCCATAGCGTGGAGTGGAGTGTGAACATCAATTCCAGAGCACGGACCGTGTTCCAAACATCGATAACCCACAGATTCCTGGAATGCAGGACAGATTATCGATCTCAAATTGTCATGAGTCTCCAGAAGGGGGGCATGTGCTCAAGGTTTGCAATAAACGCAATCAGCCGCCAAAATATGAGTATTATTCCCCGCAACTAAGGGGAAAAAGGCTGGGCGTTAATCACCAGCTTAAGTGATGAAATACTCAGAGTCCGACTCGTTCATTAAATCATGACACGAAGCTATATAAATACTGAGCGGATACAAAACAAATACTGCAAGGCATTCAGGTAAGAAGAAAAGAGTAATTTCCCATTTCATCAGCCAACAAAAACAGGTTTGATTACATGGCAAGTAAAGATGTTTCAATTAAGTGGAGGCCGAATCCACACATACACATGGCCCAAGAAAGAACAAAAGAAGAGACAAAGGAATTGTTATCCGTAAATCTCACGACAAAGCGAAGGGCTCACTCTTTCTTCCTCCGGTGTTTCTTCCTCAGAGTCGAGCCACTAGACCCACTGCCTGGCTTCCTACGAGACTTTTTGCCTTTCTTGGGAACATCCTCCGGTTCCGGCATGATATCAACATCTTCCTCAGAACTGGAAGGGATGGAGATCCTTTTATGAGGACGAACCGAGGGCATGGGAGCAGTAACAGATACTTGTTCAGCAACACTTGAGACGGTTACTGTGCCACCAGGAGAAATCATCATTAAAGAAGATAAGCTTGAAGGAACGATGTCACCACCGGGACCAACTGTCACTGTCTTGGCCATCTCGGCACTTATCTCTGCTAAAATCTCCTCCTCTCGAGACAGTTGAGCTGCGCTAGGTACGCCAGTGGTCATCACGATCGAACTAGAAACTGGAGCAGCTCCGCTCGTCACAAAAGAGAGGCCGGACATGGGATCAAGAGGATGACCAAATAACTCTTCAAACATTTGAACATCGAATGACAGTGAGCCTCCCTCTCCCATATCACCAACCATGGCGGCAGTTGAAATCGCCTCGGTGACAATAACTCCACGTGTAGGATATAAAGCCGAAGGAACAAGGAGCACGGGTGCGACACTCTCGGTCACTAAACAACCAAAATTAGAGCTATCAGACCAAGAAATTCCCTCGAAAATCAATGTTTTAAGACGTAAAGAGAGTAATCAAAATACCTACTTTACCTTGCCTTAGAGCTTGAACAGGCTCGGGGGCGAGAGCCTTGCCCGGAGTCAATTCCGGTTGGTCCGGATTATAGCTGGAATAACTTGTGGATCCACCACAGCAGCAGCTTCGGATGAAGTCGAAACGGGGACTTCAGTATTCTCGTTATGACGCACAATACCCGAACCTTCGCCGACCTCCGTTTCATGGACGCCAAGTCTTTCTTTTTCAACAGAAATAATTGCTTCATGAAGGGTCCTCCTCTCATCCTCGCTGAGCAGACGTGACTCAAGCTCAAACTCATCTAATACCGAGTCCGGACAAGACATCCTCTTGTTTTGCACTAATTTCTTCCAAGCATTGTAGAGAGGCATCGAGTAATCCCCTAGCCAGGAGAGATTTCTGTGCTCCAATACATTGGCATTATATGTGTCCAAAAGATCGTCGAATTCGGCCTCCATCCTGAACCTCTCTGCTTGGACTCTCTCCTCCACCTCCGATTCAACCTCCTTAACCCTTGCAATTAACGCATCGCGTTCAGCCCGAAAAGAGACAGCCTGCTCACACGCCTCTTGCGCAGCCACATTCGCGTCGTCTTTTTCCTTATTCATGTCAGCGAACCTAGCCTTTAGCTCCTCTAGTTCCTTCACTGCCGCATCCCGCTCAGATTCAACATTCTTGTATCGATGGCCTAAGTCTTCAACTAAAGTACAATGTGCCTGTTGCATTTTCGCCATTTCAACTAATGTCTCATCAACCTTCTGTAACGACTCGACCTCGGCCTTGCGGGAAGATTCCGCCTCGGATTGGAGTACGTCGACAATACGACTCTTTTGAGCCAAGTCGGCCTCTAGCTTCTCGATGATTTGGGCCCGGTCGAAGGCAGCTTTGGAAGCCTTAACAGCCGCTTTGTACCATTCTTTAGACTGAGCAAAAAAGTCACGGGTGTAGTTGAGCGCCGTAGTCGCGGCATCATCGGGAATTCTTTTAAGATTGGGAGGAAAAATACAAGCATCAAAGCAAATCTCCGGAAAATCTTTCCTCAGTTGAGCAAGCCGGATGGCCCCTTCGCCAGAAGACTCAATAAGGGTCTCCTCCGCAGACGTAGACGTTGCGACCTCGGTTCGAGAACGATGTGGCTCAGGCCTCGAAACCTGCGAAGATGACTGATGTCGCAGAGGCTCGGATGCCTGGACATGACTTCGGGATTGCGGAGGAGATCGAGATGGGGAGCGATGCCTACGGTCTCTGTCTGATCGTTCCTGGCTAGAGTAACCACGGTGATGATCCTTTGCATAATGCTCCTGGCCATATTGCCTCCGGTCGCGATCACGATCGGGGCCTCCACGACGAGATTCATAATAGGTTGAGGGGTGATGCACTCTCCGGAGTTTGTCCAATGTAGTCTGACGGCCAGCCATATTACCTGGAAAAGAGATACAGTTCAGTTAAGTACTAGGCAAAATCGATATGGCGAGTGAAGCGGTCATGTAGTGTCATGAAAGTGTATGCAAATGTGCAAAGCCCCCAACCAACCAGAAGTATCGACTGCACTAATGGGTAAAAGCCCGCTTATGTCTAAAGCTTCCCGGAGCTCAACCAACCCGGACTCGTGATAAAGAGAAACGCATTCCGGGATGGGAACGTCATCCAGTCCTGTGAAAATGTTTCCTGATTGACAAAGAGCGGAGTCAGAAGAAATAATTCCAGGAATCAAGCGACACACGATTACAGACTTCCGTCTCGTAAATTTAGGAACAACAGCCTTGCCTTTCCGCTTTTTTCCTGCTTGGGGAAGATCAGCCGCTAGCCCGGTGTCAGTAGGCGTCCTCACGTCATCACCCATTCCTCTTATCGCTACACCGGTCTTATTCTTTGCCTTCGGAGCCGATTTCACAAACCCCTCAACGACAATACTCTGGTTCGTCTCAATTAAACCCAGCATCCTTAAGTTATCATCGGTTAAGACCAAGTCAATGTGTCGCAGATCACTCGGAACCTCTTGTAAACTTCGGATGACGTTTCTGTATCGACCACCGTCTGGCCTTGATATGATAGCTGCAAGAAAAAACACCTGATGTTAGTTCGAGTGTTGACAATGACCATTAAAGAGGGCTAACACGATTTACGACACTTACGTCTGGACAGCCATCGCCTAGCGAATCCTGGGGGGCATCGGACAAAGAACCATTCATTCTTAAAGTAACTGAGTCTGGTCCAGGCTCCCGTCACAATCTGGCCGTTTCTAACTGCCTCCAAAAAGGTGAACGATGGACTATCACCCCTGCTCTTGAAGTTGAATATATGTCTAATCTCAGCTGGCCTGGGCGGACGAAAAAGGCGGTCCATGAATAAGATGAAAACACTGTTTAGTAACGCGTGCCCGTTGGGGTGAAGTTGTGCGGGAGCGATTCCAATAAACGATAGCATCTCCCTGATATATTGGTTAAACGAAGGGAGAGTTCCAGCCGCACAAGCATGGCGATAAAAAGCAGTATAGCCCTCGGGAGGATTGTGAGGCCTATCATCAACTCCCGGTAACAAAACATCATCCGGGGATAAGTTATGTTTCGAACATATCCGACCCAATAATGCTCCAGAAATATTAGATCGGACGGAGTCTATGGGATCCTCGATAAGTAAGGCCTCCGGTAATTCGTCCGGAGCAGGATCTATTACTTCAGGAAGGATCTCTGGAATTTCTAGCATTGGAGGAGGCAAGCTTTGTGACTCTTGTTGTTCAGAACCCGAAGACTCCATGTTTAACTAACTTACGAGAAAGCAGCGTTAAAAACGAAGAAAGCCCGTATATTCCCCAGTGTGAAGTATATGGATATGCCGTGCAGTGCAAATACGTAACTAAAGCAAATTTTACAAGAGTAGAACACGGTGTCTGAACGACTAGACTTTTGAATCAGAGAACGAAAAACGACCGTCATCGTTGACCGTCACTTTCACGTCACTCGGATACTACTGACCAATTCAAGTATGAATTCGTTATATGTGTTTAAGTCATGGTGCCATCGACGAGCTCCAAAAGACAGGTCAGGTCAACTTTGATCATGCGAAGGACGAAGCTCGTCGGAATCAAATATGCTAAAAATTTAGTGAGTTCGTTAGAGTTCAAATTAAAGGTGGTTGTAGTTCAGATATTGGAACAAATCGATGAGGTGGAAGTTCCAGAAGCTAGAACGTTCGAATCGATCGTCCCGATTCGACACGAGTCAGATCGATGAACCTCGAATCGGCGCAGTTCGAACCCATGGAGCCCCACCTGACTTCGAATCCATCAAAGTCGGGCTCCTTCGAATCCATCAAGAGCGGTTCGAATCCACGGAGCCCCACCTGACTTCGAATCCATCGAAATCATGCTCCTTCGAATCCATCAAGAGCGGTTCGAATCCACGGAGTCCCACCTAGCTTCGAATCCATCGGAGTTGAACTCCTTCGAATCGATGAACGTATCATTACTTCGAATCGATCAGTAGTGAGCTCCTTCGAATCGATCAGAATGCCACTGTTTCGAATCCATCACCGCACGCCTTTTTTTTTTGTGTTCTCCTGCAATCATCGGTTCGAAGCTACACATTCGAAACCAACTCAAAGCGCGCACCCCTGATCGATACGGCTCAAAAGTTTGCATTCCTCAGTTCCATGGAGTCGACCTACTTCGTTCAAACCTCATCACTCTCCAAAAATTTCCAGAAGAAGGGGTTGAATCAATGCCAAAAAAGATTACGGTTTCTATCATTCTCAAATAGAATCGACCCCTTGGTTACCTGATTTAGTTTGATTACAAATGGAAGCTTGAAGGAATTTGGTCGATTCGTGAAAAAGCACGTTTGATTTGGCTCTGGGAAATCGATTCGGAGAAGCAGCTAAAGCAATGGTAAAAGGTAAAAAGTGAAAATGAAGTCAGCCTCATGTATTTATACGGATTCCAAGAGGGATTAGTGTCACTTCGACTCCCATCGATTTGAACGACCACTTTCGAATCCATCCAAGTTTCGAATCCATCAGAGTCTTCGAATCCATCACTGATTCGAATCCATCTAAGTTTCGAATCCACTGGGAGTTTCGAATCCATCCAAGTTTCGAATCTACTGGAAACTTCGAACCCATCAGAGGCTTCGAACCCATCAGAGTCTTCGAACGCATCATTGCTTCGAATCCATCACAGCTCCGAACCCCTTCTAAGCTCCGAACCCATCAAAAACCACTGATTAACAAGACTTTAGCTTGAATCTAAAATCGATTCAGGAGAAAATCGGGATGGAGTTCGGCAGCAAACAAAGACCGACATGAGTCATGGACACACGACGTTAATAAGGGCGGAGCTAATGTATGTACACACATAACGAACTAATGTTCGATTTTGAACATTCGCAGGGATCAAATATTCACCCTGTTATAGCAACGACAGCCAACGATTAGGCACAATCACACAGTAATCAATCATATCAAGGCAAGGTTGCGGCAATACGGTATATGAGTCTCAACGAAAAGGGAGCAATAATCTTCAGAATAAAATGGCGACTATTCAAAGCACGTCATGTTCCCACAAGACGTACTTTGGGGGGCAAAATAAAATGTTTGCACCAAAATTGGGCAAACACCCTTCGGAAGTTTTTGAAGAGATAGTAAATGAAGAACTTGAATGGGAAATAGGGACTATCTAACAAAAACTCCAAGTCACAGAAAAGTAAATTGCGTAGAAGACAAGGATTTAGAGTGGTTCGGCCATGGGCCTACGTCCACTATGAAGTTTTATCACTTTATTTCTTAATACTTGAAGATTACAAGTGCTTTTCCGCAAATTACAACAGCAAATGGACTTAAATTCGAAATTAACTGCAATTGAGATAACATGGAGTAATTCTGGCAGCGTTTAGGCTTGTTCTTCTTCTCTAAATTCTCCGACCCCTTTTCTGAATGACCAGGGGGCTCTATTTATAGGTGTGGAAGGCCAAAATCCCGCCTAAATCATGGAGAGACTGCTTGGCACGTGACGGGGGGCCCACAGGCCCGCGTTCTTGAAGTGCGTGCCCAGTTTGGGATCGATTCGAAGTGAACTACGAATCGATCGAAAAATTGTCCAATTGCGATGAAACTTGGTGTGGACGTTCTTCATCATGTAGACAAACTTCTGTAAAAATTTCATGGGATTTGGATTAGTAGATTGGGAGTTATGATCGATTCGAGATGAGGCATCTCGGTACGCTGGTTAGTTCGAATCGATCCTCTGGGTCATTCGAACCCATATGTTTCGAATCCATATGGTTCGAACCCTTAGGTTCGAATCCATATGGTTCGAATCCATATGGTTCGAACCCATAGGTTCGAATCGAACCTGTTGTATGAGGGGGCAGTGACGCTTCGAATCGATGGCTCCAGATCGATTCGAAGTTGTTTTTAACGTGTAGGGTTCGAGGACAGCATGGATTCGAAGCTGTGATGGACTCGAAGCTTGTGATGGACTCGAAGCTGGTGATGGACTCGAAGCTATCATCGATTCGAAGCGTATTTAGGCGGTGATGGATACAAAGTTTGATGGATGGATTCGAAGTACAAATTGGCTTGATGGATTCGAAGGAAGGCGCTGGTTGATGGATTCGAAACAGATGGTTTCGAACACGATGGGTTCGAACGCGATGGGTTCGAACGCGATGGTTTCGAATATGATGGGTTCGAATCATGATGGGTTCGGACCGAGCAATGTGCACCTTCTTAACTTGAATCCATCATATCTCGAGCATATGACCTCGGATTGACTTGAAATTTGAATCGGTGGCTTCTATGGTCTTTCTTGTTACGCCCTATCAATTGTGGCCCAATCCGGACTCGGACAGAATTCATCGATATCCATAGCGGAGTGAAGTACGATCAATCTCTGAGGCGAACTGTCTTCTTTCTTTGACCAATCTTTTGGTATCACGGCTTTTGTCCAAAAAGCGGGATAACAGTATATATGTTTGTTATCATCAAACAAAAATCATATAAGCGCATATTCAACAATCTCCCCCTTTTGATGATAACAAACATATATTTAAGATTTTGAATATGTTAAATGTATTTGATCATTGATATATCCTAATTGCTCCCCCTATTTAAATGCTTCCTCTCTATATGATGCTCCCCCTACATATATGCATACAAATAAAAATATGCAAATGATCCTAGATGCAAATAGAAAATTATTTGACCTTTGCTTGATTTTATTTGACAAAATCTTAACTTTTCTCTCCCCCTTTTGTTATCAGCAAAAGAATAATAGTGTTAGAGAAAATAGAGATAAAGTAAATGATATCAATCCAGCATTAAAACTCAATTGAATATAAATATTAAATTTCAAAAAAAAATCAAACAAAAATCATAAATATTTTGTTAGGCGCATATTCCACTTTTAGAATGATGGAAATGATGTCATCATATAAAACCATACAGTTGTGTCTATTTGTGGTATATTTATATCAGGAATTTGAATATCTACTAACCATGCATAACCGTTAGGACTTTTAAATGAGATTAGTAGTATTCCAATTTTATTTTTAAAAAATGAATTCAAGTATCTTCTAACCATGCATAACCGTGAGGACTTTTAAATGGGATTAGAATCAACTTGTTTATTTTACAAATTAACTTTTGATATGCGTTCCATACATGCATAACCGCGAGGACTTTTAAATGAGCATGGAAGCACATAACATATTCCAAGTAATTCACCCATGCAAAACCGTGAGGACTTTTAAATGAGAGTGAATACTTTGGTATTTATTATTATTATTATTAATTAATTTTTTTTATTTTAAAAAATGTGAAAATGAAAAACGAACGATTCCTGTTTAAAGTACCACATATCGACAAACTATATAGAATTTTGATGATTGATGGTCGTTAGAAATATGATAGAGATAGAGATGGTCATGGAATTTTTACCAACAAACAGTTTTATAACTCTTGTTTAAATTTCTAAAGAAATTTATTAATTATACTGTCTCGAGTCATAATATTTGATCAATATTAACACTCATCACTTTTTCAATCACTGTTTTTCTTTTCGATAAACATTAGGGAGTCAGATTAGTCAAAATAGTCATTTAAAATCAGATTCAAAAATAATTATGAAATTAATTTTTCAAAAATGACTAATCTGAAACTATGGTCAATAATGATTTTCTCCAGGGGGTTTTAAAAGAAAATTTTCTGCTATTTAAAAATTATTTGAAATGAAAAATATGCAGATATTTTCTTTGAAAAACGATGCAGTTACTAAATGTCTCAACAAAAAATCAAGCTTCACTAGTAATTTCTCTATCAACTAGATTACCAGTGTAATGTGCATGTGAATTTCTCTTTCACTCAAAAATTATCATCAATTGAATTTGATTGACCAAAACATGAAGTGTGCACCAAAACATTCAAATTCAATTTTAACAACAATTTAAATGACATTCTTTTGAATTTGAAATGAAACCGTGTAAATAATCAGAAAACCGTGAATAAAGAGTTAGCCATATTATAACCAATTGTAATATCCAACAAAACACTATTTTTAATCCAAACTGATATATATGAAGTAATTCAAAGAATCTAGAGATTTTTATAGTGTTTTTGGCATAAGAATATAATTGACCAACTATGTTGAATAAGTCAGAGTCAAAATCATCGTCTCAATATTGGCTGATTTAAATTCAGAATACGGTGCAGATTATCACATTTAATATATCGTTTAAAACATACCATTACCTGTTTTACCTTTACGATATTTTCCGTTGTTGTCCGTTGTGATTCTGTCACCTTTGTACTAGGCTAAGGAACTTAGCTTTGTCGCCCGTTGCGTTTCTGGAACAGCCAAAATCCAGAGAACACTATTGTTGTTCCTTAGCCTGCCACTACACCTACACGATGAAAGATTTATGTGACCTATTTGTTTTTATAGGTCCATGATTGTTAGTGGCAGAAAATTTTGAAAAACAATTTTGTAAAGACCCAAAACTCTTTATAATTGTTCCCTTTGGCACCCAAATTTGTTTAACTTTGAGAGATTTTATATTTGTGCCTTTTGGGACCCAAATCGGTATAGTTTTCACATGTTTGGGTCTATACCAACAATTATTGCGATCATGTCCAAATTTTCTACAAAACGTGCACATGGAATTAACTTGACTAATATTGCTTTCAACAATTTTCGAACTATTATATCCAAGTCCTTGTCTAACCGTATTAACAGTTTGCTTTCCTAATAGCATATTCAACGATTTTTCACTTTTTGAAAATTTATCTAAAGACGTTGACAATTGTTGGACTTGTGATTTGAGAGATTCATTTTCGTTTAACAATTGTGTGCACTTTTTAATAGAATTCTCTCTCCTAGTATTTTCATTCTCCTTTAAAATCAGAATTTCATTTTCAAGCGATTTTATTTTAATTTCTGATTTTTTAATTTCTTCATCAAATGTTGGACACTTATCACACTTAGGGATCCTACTTTGATAGGTTTTAACTAATTGATCAAGTTGTTTATTACATTCTATCAAAGTATCTTTTTGAGATTCAAGTTTGGCGTATTTTTTCCTAAGTCGTTCAAAACAACCGTTTACTTCATGAAAATATATAAGCAACTCAGAATGGGTAAGTTTGATACCTCACTTGGCTCGTCATCGTCACTGTCAGTTGTATCACCTTGAAGACACAATTCTGCCTTTTCGCTTTCACTGCCAGTGCTTTGATCATTCTCGTCTATTTCATCCCAAGTGGCTGCAAAACTTTTCTTTTTCTATTTCTTTCCATGGCTGGATTTAATTTGTGGACAATCGGGCTTGATATGGTTGGGTTTGTTGCAATTATAACAAATAAACTTTTGTTCTTTCGAGTAGTCTAGTGCTTTGGCTATTCTGCTTTTTGCTTTTTGAATTCGAGCTGAGTTACCATGTTTTTGATTCCATTTTTTGAATTTCCTTATTAACAGCTCCAATTCTGCTGCTCCATCATCTTCATCGTTATCATCATCACTTTTGGTTGTTCCTTTGAGAGCTATTGATTTCTTTTGAGTGTCACCTCCTTCACGCTCTTCTTTGAATTTCATTTCTAGCTCATAAGTGGTGAGATTTCCGATGAGTTCTTCAACTTTAAGTTGTTTTAAATCTTTCGATTCTTGTATGGCAGTTACTTTTGCTTCAAAGCTTCGTGGAAGGACTCTGAGAATTTTCCGGACTATTTCTAATTCGGTGTATGTTTTTCCGAGAGCTTTTGATTTGTATACGATATTGGAGATTCGTCCATACATCTCTTTGGCATTTTCTTCCTTCGCCATTTTGAAGTTCTCGTATTCGCTGCTTAGCATTGCAAGGCGAGATTCTTTGACTTGAGATGTTCCTTCGTGAGTCACTTCTAGTATGTGCCATATTTCCTGCGCAGTTAGACAATGTGAGACACGATTAAATTCAAATTGATCCAATGAACAGATAATAGAATTCATAGCTTTGGCATTAGTATTTTGTAATTTATTTTCTAGTTCTGTCCATTGTTCCTTTGGTTTCTCTATTTCCTGATTATCTACAGTTATAGTTGGTATACTATAACCTGTCTCAACAATATTCCAAGCGTCAATGGTTTTCAGAAAAATTTGCATTCTATTTTTCCAGTAAGCATATTCACCATTGAACATTGGTGGTCTAACTATGGATTGACCTTCTACAAAAGCATTATTAAAAGAAGCCATTTTAAAAATTCAAATTTTTAAAACAAAAACCGATTTTTTTTGAAACACGAATTTTTAAAACAAAAATTGATTTTTGAAACACGAATTTTTAAACTAAAATTGGTTTTTGTAAAATCAAAATTTTAAAACAAAAATGGCTTTTGTTCCTAGCTCTGATACCACTTGTAGGATCGATTTCACCCTAGAGGGGGGGTGAATAGGGTGATAGTGTAAAATATAAAAATTAATCGCGAAAGCTTATTAATTAATTTCAATTCAGATCACAGAATAGCAGCACAGATATAGCAGAATATAAATAACAGAACAGAACAACACAGAATTTACCCAGCTTCGGCAAAACCCTGCCTACGTGCTGCCCCCAAGGTTTCTACTAGAAATTAGATAGTCCCTCGCTTACACACGTAAAATCGCTATTGACTAATCTAACTCTACGCTCAAAACCCTGACCACAACTCAACCACCGAGTTGTGAATTCACAAACTACACACCGTAGTTTGTCCCCTAGTCACACGATTAGAAAATTAAAAACCATTTAAAAGAAAAATACAATTTAAAAACAATTTAAATAACAAAACCCTATTTAATAAAAAACAAAGCCCAAATTAATAAACCAAAGGCCGGCCCCTTATTCACTTCTTCAACCCGTTCCTTTTATTTTTTCGTTCGTGAAAAAATGGCCACTCCTCTTGCAGATTTAGGGCTTCGTCCCTTTGGTGTCGTGCTCTTAAATTAGGGTTTCAAATTGAAGTCGCTGCCTTTGTTGGTTGATTGCAATCACTGTTTCTCTGATTTGCTTCATTTGTTTGCGGCTTCTCCTCCTTGATCGAGTTCGATTGGTTCGCTATGTAATTTGTGCTTTTTGCTTCTTCTAATCTTTTCGTACTTGAACTCGATGCTTTTTTCATTGCCGATGATGAATGTTTATATAGGATTCAAAACCGTATTTTTGCGTTCGTATAAATTTTTGTTTGAATTCGTCTTCACTGTGCTTTGGCTGCTGGATTTTGTTTTGATGATTTAGATGTCACTGACTACTTCAATTTCGTATAAATTGATATTGCTTGGCACTCACGGTTTCGATTTGTGACTTGGTCATATGCTTGGCTATCACGGTGTAATATACTCGGCTTGAATTTGACTTTAATTCGTGACTTCTGTATACTACGGCTCTGACCATTTCAACTTTGATTTCGACACGGCCTTGATTTGTGAAATCATGTGTTTTCTTCGGCCCTGTGAATTCATTGTGATGTTACACTTGTCTTCATATGCCCTTGACTTTGTTATACATTGCTGTGCATTGCATTGATGTTCATTTCATTGCATATGAATCTTGGTCTACTTGATGCTGTAGCTTGCTGTACTTTCCTGTAGCTCCATCTGTTGCAATCTTTGATGATTTATTGTAGTATGTTGTCACTGCTTCACCACTGTTCAGTTGCATATATTATCTGATGTTGTCACTTATGTTTGCACTACTTTACATCTTGTAGTTTGCTTTGGTCTTGAGCATTGCCATGCCATTGAGCATTGTTGTGTCCATATTGTATTCAGTGTTTACTTTGAGCATGTTGTAGTGTGTTACCATATTGATGCCTCTGATCATTTGACTGCACATGTTTCAGTGACATTGTGTTCATTTGTGTCCACTGATGCTTCGAGTCTGCAACTTGTAGCTGGACTTGTTTCACTTTTTCTTTGATCTTTTGTTCATGCTGTTGCACTTGGTGTTTTGGTTTGAACTTGCAGTTAAGAACATTTGCATCTGGTCTCATTACTGTGTTGCATTCTTTGATGGTTCATTGGTGTTTGTACACTTTTGTTGCAGTGGTTTTACATTTGTGCATATTGTCTCGAGTACATGTATTCTTGGCTCTGGTTATTTCATATTCATATGAGCATTCGTCTGCACTGTTAGTCGAGCCTGAGAACATGTATTCTTGGCTCACTGATGCATTGTAACTTGAGTTTCACTCACTTGAGTGTTTGTTGCAGTATCTTGTGGTTTGTTGTATCTTTGAGTCTGGTATGCTGCAGCTTGTATCTTTGTTGCATTTGAATCAGTTTCACTTGGGTCTGGTTGGTCTGGCCATTGTAGCTGTTTGAGTTGCAGTGCTTCATCACTTGAACTTGCTTGCAGACTGTCTTGTGTTCTTGTAGCTTTCATCACTGGTGCATTCCATTTAGTTGCACTTGTGTTCTGTTCATTCCTAGTTGCCTCTTTGATGATTCATTGGTGAATATGTTGCATTGAGCTCGACATTGTTGTTTACTTGCTTTGATGCATTCGCATGCTGCCATACTTGTTCATGCTGCTGGACTTGTTTTTGTACATTATTTGAATTTGCATTGGTGCATTGTCTTTGCATTCCATGTTGCATGCATGTTTGCCATGTGTTGAACCCAGTTTCAAAACTCGGGTTTGACCTTGTGCTCGTGTCGTGATTTTGAATATATTACACGTGAGTTGAACCCGGTTTTTCATTTGGGTTTGACCTGTGCTCGCCTGTCCCTGTAAATCAATCAAGTGTATATATCGGCGTGCACGGCCTTGTGGCATATACAGTAATACACTGTGTATGTCACAAGTTGTTCGTGTATGATGAATTCAAATATAAATGATGACGAACAACCCAAATAACTGAGGCAAATCATATTTTCAAAAATTATCTTCTATTTTTGAATTGCAAAAATATTTCTTTTTCAATTTTACTGCGTTAGTTTATATTTTTTCAGATTGCTCAGATGCTGGATTCAAACTGGAATGCAGTTGAAGATAAATCGAGTGTGAGTGATATGTAGCGAGGTGATGATATGTAAAATAGTGATGTAATTGAATTTGTATCAAAGTTGTATAGTGAATAGTGAGAGCTTGAATTTGTATACTATTCAAAATTGTAACAAATATTTGTTTGAATAAAATATTCGTTTGAATTCAAATTCCGTGTTATTTATTTTATTCAGCAAATATTTATTTAATCTGTGAAAAATAAAATAGTATATTATCAAATACATTTAAACGAATGTATATATGATTATTATCATCAAACAAAAATCATATAAGCGCATATTAACTTGAAAAGCTAGCATATTGTTTGTTTATCACGTCGCAGAAACTACGACACTATTTCCAGTCTCATTCCATCAGGGTTTTAACCGATCAACCGCTAAGGCAAGTGCTCCATCGCCCCGACACTTCTGGGCGATTGCTTAAGTGGTGCAGTGAATTGAGTCAATATGATATCACCTACCACCCCCGCACCGCCATCAAGGGACACGCTATGGCCGATTTCATTGCCGAATTCACCACCGGCGAAGGTAAGGAGCAATCCGAGGTGTCAGAAGACATCAAATGGAATCTCTTTGTAGATGGAGCATCAAACGAACAAGGCTCGGGGGCAGGCATCGTGATAGTCACCCCTAGGGGAAGGAAGCTGCACTATGCCCTGAGGTTGGAATTCGCCGCCACCAATAACGATGCAGAATATGAAGCAGTAATCGCCGGATTAGAACTTGCCTTTGAACGGAGTCCGTTCTTTATATCTTTATAGTGATTCTCAACTCATTGTAAATCAAATACTAGGAGAGCTTCGGACTAGAGGAGAACGACTCACAACATACCTAAAGAAGACCAAGCTGCTACATAACCAACTGGATCACTATTTGATCAGACACATTCCTCGAGAGGACAATCAAGAGGCCGACGAACTGGCAAAACAAGCCAGCATGAAGAACAACTCCTTTTCGGGAACAATAGCCATGTCAAAACAACTAGCCCCGAGCTTCGAACGGGAGGATCTGATAGCTACGATTGAAGAAGAAACTTGGATGGCTCCTATCCGGAAATACTAACAAGATGGCGCATTGCCCAGCGAGTGTAGCGAAGTCAGGAAAATCTTGAGGAAAGCTTCCCGCTACACACTGCAAGAAGGAATCCTCTACCGGAGCGGCTTCTCTAACCCCTTATTACGATGTGTCGCTGGAAGGGAAGCCAATGAAATCTTATCCAACATCCACCAGGGAAGCTGCGGAGATCACACTGGAGGGCAGACTCTGGCAAAGAAGATACTCCGATATGGATATTTCTGGCCCACCTCGAACAAAGACGCCTTAGACTTCGTCAAAAAATGTGACAGATGTCAGAAATTATCTAAGATTCCTCGACTACCAACCAATGAAATTACTCAGATGACCAGCCCTTGGCCCTTCGCAATATGGGGAATTGACTTAATTGGCGAACTGCCGATGGGCCGAGGCGGGGCCAAGCATGCTATAGTGGAAGTTGACTATTTCACCAAATGGGTGGAAGCGGAGCCTCTGAATAAAATGTCTTCAACTAAAGTTATCAACTTCTTGATCAAAAACGTTCTGTGTAGGTACGGGGTTCCACTCAGAATCATATCAGACAACGGGCTTCAATTTGACAGCGAGGAATTTGCCGACTTGTGCCGAGAGCACGGAATTCATAAGGGCTTCTCATCCGTAGCTTATCCCCAGGCAAATGGACAAGTCGAAGCTGTCAACAAGATTCTCAATACTCTAAACAAGAAGAAGCTTGAAAAGTCAAAAGGCCCTTGGGTGGACGAACTTCCTACAGCACTATGGGCCTACCGCACTTCTTTCAGAACATCAACAGGGCATACTCCGTTTTCTTTGGCATATGGATCAGAGGCCATGCTCCCAGTTGAAACTATTGCACCTTCCCACATTAGGATCCACTACAACCCCGAAGAAAACGAAGAACTCCTCCACATGTCTTTGGATCTAATTGAGGAGAGAAGAAATGATGCAGCACCCAAAGCAGCAGGTCACAGACAAAAAGTGGAAGCACTATACAACTCCAAAGTCAAACATCGCAGCTTACGAGAAGGAGATCTTCTCCTCAAGCGAATCTTTCCACGCCCAGGAGCGCTGGATCCAATCTGGGACGGACCATATGTAATTCATAAAGATCTCCACAACGGAGCTTATATTTTGTCAACAGTGGACGGAGAGGTGTTCCAGAGGGCATGGAACATCCGACACCTTCGTCGATACTTTTCTTAACTTGTACTGCCCATATGAAGTGAATTAACAAAGGGAATCAGTGGACGTATGCATTTTCGTGCCGAACCACTTTAAAAAACTTGGCTCTTGTTAACTTGTTCCTTTATATCTTGGCTACTTGTTAAGCATTATCCTTTGCTGTTGAACAAAATCCTTTGCAGATGACATTTCAATTCAGAGCTTCACAACACAACTCCACCTGGACAAAATCTAACAGGTACGCTACGATCCTATGCCCTTTCCAATGAGACACTTTGCTCCGGTATCCCTCTACCGCGAGTTAATTCATTGTTTGCCTCGGCCCTTAAAGCCGACCGTAATGAGCCGAGTATAAGCCACCGAGAAGGCCGATTATGCCATGGCAGCTCATTACAGCGATTCGGCTCGCCGGCAACTGTGAACCGACCATAAGCCCCAACATAAGGTGTGGCCAGCCAGGGGCAGTTCACAGTTGACGATCGGCCCCCACGCTAGCCGGCCACAGTAAATCGAATAATACCCACGATTACGGGCCATAATGGCCCGGGTAGTTGCTGTGCGCGATCGGCTCCGATGTGTCTTAAGTGCGGCTGTGGTAAAAAAGAAAACTCCCCGCAAAAGCGTAAGATGGGTGACAAATGTCTCCAAGACCCACAGCTAGGGAAAGTGACTACAAAACCCGTTTTCCACGAACTTAAGCACATCGACGGCCTTCCATGACTGGAAGTTTTACTTTTCCTATATTTCCATTTCATTTAAAACTTTTGTCCTATTCTTCGTAACGGTGCTTGAAAGTACAGGACATGAAATAGGGAACGCTCGCTAATAGGAACAGAAACTTACAATCGGATGACGAGACGCACAACAGCATTACGTGCTTAGTCTTACAGGGCGCACGAAGTTGCCGTCGACAGTCGAAACATGAAGGGAGGTACATTCTACTTTTATACATTAATGCAAAGCTGCAGTTCATATTCACACATCACATTTATGTTGCAAAATGCGAAAATTATACTTTAAGCAAAAAACTTGGCATCAGGCACAGTCAAGTCACTAGTAACATGCATAGTTACATCACTTACATAGCACAACAAAATAGCGATAACATTCCAACATAAAGGAATCAGCTTATGTTATGAAATTACATAAAGTCATTCACCACAAACAATATTATTACAGTCACATCAATGTTTTGGACTAACATAAACAACAATAAAAAGAAATCAAAAGGTGGACGAATCCGGACAAGGAACCAGCTGCGTCCACGCTTCCCCTCATCCTACCAACTCTCCAAGCCTACTTAGCCGCAGGGTCGGAGCTCCCTGCATGTTGATCGGAAGTCCCACCTGTCCAATTCAGAAGAGGAGTTCGTTAAACAAACAGTAAACGATCAAGTTATGAAAACCTAAAATGAAAAGAAGGGGAAACAAGGCTTGAACCAAGAACACTCAAGATGAAATGCACATTCATTACCAGCTTCAATCTTCTTTGCATTGACTACACATTTCAACATCGTATACGAAATTACATGATCAGTCCTTCTACGGTCATGAATAACCAATTGCACTACTTAGATGATCGTAATCTTTGGAACGATATTGATGGTCAGCTCAGTCGATTTGATGATGCTCAACTAGATTTCAGTAAAGGATCATTCAGTGGTTTGAACAATGAAGTACCAGATTTGGATGAAATAATCAATGCCATTCCTCTAAACCATCCTTTAGATCCTCGTTTAGATATTCTGACCCTTTCTGAAGAGTTCAATATCATCTTCAACGACTTGAGTTATGAGATAGAGAAGTCCAAGTTGAGCTACAGGATATCTAATGATGATCAGAAGGAAGAATCAAAAGGCAAAAAAAAGAAATAAGAAGAAATTAACGATGAACAAGGAAAAAACGGCCTTAACATTTGAACTAGTATCGAACTACTTTTACTTGCCAATATCGCAAGCAGCGAAAGAATTAAACATAGGTCTAACTCTTTTTAAGAAGAAATGCAGAGAGTTGGGAATTCCTCGGCGGCCTCATCATCAAATGAAGAGCATGCAGACTCTCGTAAGGAATGTTCAGGAACTACAGAGAGAGAATGGAGAAGAAGGAGAAGAGAGACTCATGGACGCTCTATCATATGGCATAACTCCATCCCCTGGCAGCACCATGAGCACTCTATCAATCCCAAAAGAACGAGATATGGCGTCGAGCTGCTCCTCTTTGAGGGAGCTAGGAAAACAATCGGGCGGAGAATTCAGAAGTTCCTAGGGACCATACCCATCCACTAACGACCTCGGGGCAGGTCCATGTTGCGCTGGTCTTGGCTGGGCTGGGGGCACAGAGGAGGACTCTCCTTCTCTATCCTTGGACTTCTTTCTATCTGATCGAGTTTCTGCTTTGAGAGACATTTATCTGCGGCACAATAAAAACATGATATTAGAACGAGGAGTATGGGAATATAAACGAATAGTTATCAAGTTCATTCGGTGCCAAATGCTTCCATGTTTCATTCGGGATTAGGTCCATTCGGCACCCAAAATTACCAAGCCCATTCGGTAAAGCAAGACCAAAAATCGTTCGGCACTAGAGCCTTATGCTCATTCGGTAGTGCAGTACAAGGGAGCATTCGGCACTAAGATCCCTTCGTGTTCATTCGGCGAAAGGACATATACCTGGTCGGTACGAGCTTGATTCGGCTCTCTCTGGTTCGGTAAGGAAAAACAAAGGGGGTGTAGCCCCTATATATAGACAAGCGAAGGGCAACCAGACCAACCGGTTCGGCACTCCACGCCTAATGAAGCTATCCAAAGTACCCAACTTGAAACAAAGCGCGATCCATGCAAGCACGTGCCCCACTTTGGGGGGCAAATGTTGGGCGAACTCTCACCCATGGGATCACGAGACAAAGAGGCATTAGCTTCCATGCCGAACCACGGCTTCTGCATTCCCTAGCCGAACCAAGTATACCTCCTATCTACCGAACCAGAGGCCAACCCACCACCGAATCAAACTCACGTCCACGTACCACCGGACCATTCATAGCCGGACCAACACCACTGAATCAACCCAACACCGAACCAACCTTCCTCCAAACCATACCGAACCACATCTCCACTTCAACACCGAACTTCCTCTCCACTTCCATGCCGAACCAACCCACCACCGGTCCAAAACCCATCATCACCGAACCACTTGCCTACCGAACAAAACTCCAACCACTCCAAACACTGCCGAACCAGGACACCGCCAGGCCAGAATTGCTTCAGCCCAGGCCCGCCAGCAGCTATATACATCCAGGACCCCTGCCCCCAGCCTCACTCTATAAATAGAGGGGCAGGGGTACAACAATGGCAGACAAGTTTGAGAGCTCAAGTATGGAAGGAACTTTCAAACAACTTTCATATACTTGTATGCAAAGCATTGTACTTGTAATCCGAAAGAAAAGAGAGAATAACATATAAAGTGGACGTAGCCACGTTTTGGCCAAACCACTATTAATCTGCGTGTCTTTTTACAATTTAGCCCCTGTTTTTTACTTATTTGCATAACTCACCCAAATTACTAAGAACAACATAAAATCAACTAAATCATACGACTTTGAGGTGTTTGTCCATTTTTTGTGGAAACAGTACTCTATGTCCCCGCATTGCGGAATCGAGTATAAACGACTCAAATCTCCAACTCCCCAAAGTGCGGACTGGAGTACTCTAATTCCTCGGAGAGCGGACTCGAGTATAAACGACTCAAATCTCCAAGTCCACGAAGTGCGTACTGGAGTACTCTAAGTCCCTGGAGAGCGGACTCGAGTATAAACGACTCAAATCTCCAAGTCCCCAGAGTGCGGACTGGAGTACTCAAAGTCCCCGGAGCGCGGACTCGAGTATAAACGACTCAAAATCTCCAAGTCCCCATAGTGCGGACTGGTGTACTCTAAGTCCCCGGAGAGCGGACTCTACTATAAATGAATCAAATCTCCAAGTCCCCAGAGTGCCGACTGGAGTACTCTAAGTCCCCGGAGAGCGGACTCGAGTATAAACGACTCAAATCTCCAAGTCTTCAGAGTGCGGACTGGAAAACTCTAAGTCCCCGGAGAGCGGACTCGAGTATAACCGACTCAAATCTTCAAGTCCCCAAAGTGCGGACTGGAGTACTCTTAAGTCCTCGGAGAGCGGATTCGAGTTTAAACAACTCAAATCTCCAAGTCCCCAGAGTGCGAACTGGAGTACTCTAAGTCCCCAGAGCGCGGACTTGAGTATAAACGACTCAAAATATCCAAGTCCCCAGAGTGCGGACTGGAGAACTCTAAATCCACGGAGCGCGGACTCGAGTATAAACGACTCAAATCTCCAAGTACAAAGAGTGCGAACTGGAGCACTCTAAGTCCCCGGAGAGCAGACTCGAGTATAAACGACTCAAATCTCTAAGTCCCCAATATGCTGACTGGAGTACTCTAAGTCCCCAGAGATCGGACTCGAGTATAAACGACTCAATCTCCAAGTCCGCAAAGTGCAGACTGGAGTACTCTAAGTCCCCGATGTGCGGACTAAAAAAATATTCTGTGCTTGAAGCGCGGAAGGAAAAATGAACAACTCTCAAAGAATCTGCGAGCTATATGAAAGTGAACCAAGAAGTCCATCTTATTCACAACAGCTTCGATTTAAATCATAATCATACACAAATTGAACGACGAGAGCCTTTTAAAAGGCAGAAAAAGGAGCTAAGCTTTATTCAGAAAAGTTTCTATTACAAGCCCTCCAAAATTCGGAGTCGACAATCTATTTAATGGTAAAATAAATTCAGATGAATTAGGTATGGAAATTTGAAATTCAAATAAATAATGAGAATGGCTAATTGAATTAAATGGAATTTGATTAGATGAGAATCAAATTAAAATGGAAATGAACTTAAGTATAACGTTGAAATAAGTAAATTAACTTAAGTTAAAAAGAATAGAAGCTTGGCTTCGAGTAACGGTGAAAGCCCACTAAGTGAAAGCTTGAGTGAATTCAATTTGTAAAATGGTTATTAATTTATAAGCATAGAAGTTGTCGAGCTTAATAAAATGGTTTGAATGGAGCCAAAGTGAATATGAAATAAAATTAAAATGTATGGTTTGTAAATAATTTAGAATGGAAGGGACTTTAAAATGAATAAGTAAATTGAATTATAATTAGTAGGTGAAATGGATTTGATAAATAAAAATCAGATCAAGGATTTCAATTGGAGATTGTTTTTAAGGAAAAAAAATGAACTTGGGTTATGGGGTTAAATAAATTGATTTGGAATCAATTTTAAAATAGTTATAAAGCTACAGAAGTTGTTTGAATAAATATCGTCGGATTTGCATAAATTGGTCGTTCAACGTAAAGGGAAGTAAATAAAATTCTATGAATTGATAAAAGTAACTAGAATTGATTTTTGAATCAACTGGAATGAACGGGAGTTCGTTTCGTTTGGAAATAAATTGAAGATAAGCAAGTGAGTTATAAATCACTTAAGTTAAGTGCATATGGCATATGAATCGGTCGAAAACAATTGAACTAGTTTGGAAACCGTACAAATTGCTTACGGAAGTTATTCATAATGCATTAGTTTTAGTAATGATGTGTTATAGTTGCTTATATGAGTGAAATGTTATAAATTTCATAGATATGTTGCTTATATGTTTAAATTGAGTAAGTACAGGTGCCGGAAGGCCATTTAGCGGGATTGTGATTACGCTGATTGCTAAATAATTAAGTCGCTTGCTTAAAAATGCTAAATAAAGGTACGCCTATGCAATAAAAGTTAGGAAATTTGAATTATTGCTTGTTTTTTTGTTTTTCCGACCGTGTGGGTCGATGTACATATATATCTCTCTTGTAAAATTACAAAAGCTCCTCTGTACAAAGGAGACTCTGCCAAAAAAATTCTAAAATTTTGGAAGTTAGAAAATTTTTGGAAATTTTGGAAAATTTGCTAAGAAGGAATTGATTTCAAATTGGAATTGAAACAAATGGATTTTGGAAATGGAGTTGAGAATAAATTGTTTTGGTCGAAACTAATTGTTTAGTTGTAACTAATGTTAGAAAAGTGAATATGAGATTTTCACTAAGTGGGATTTAAAATGTTAATGAGTTGGAACGTTCTTCTGCCTTGGTAATTTCGGGGACGAAATTCTTTTAAGGGAGGATGAATGTAACGACCTGGATTTTTGGACGGTTAATTTAAGCTATTTAAATGGGTTTAAATATTTGATTTGAACTATGAATCGATTTTGAATATGAAAAGTTTGGTTGAATTTAATAAAAAGGGACTCGGATTCAAATATAACAATCTATTGAACAAATTAATTATTAAAGTCGTAATTGGATATTGGGTAAAATTTAAAATCTAGAGTTTCAAGCTTGTTAAAAATATTTTAAAGGCTTGTAAAATGTATATTGATAATACTGAAGATAATTTATAGGTTAAAATTGAATTTAGCAGTGGTTTATTCAATTTTAAAAATATACCGGTTAAATTGATATTTAAAAATAGCCTTCGGAGGCACAGTCTCGGAATTCGACAAAACTAGTCTCATTGGACCCGTAATGTTAAATTATTTCGAATCTCAATCTTTATGGGTTTCGGAGTTATCGTGTGATCGACGAGATTTAAACGCCTAGAAAATAATTAATCGATTTAATTTAAATATAGTTTGACTGGTCAACATATCTACTCTAGTCAACACAGTTGAAATTTTATCCCGTCAGCTGCTTTTCTTTCCCATCAGCCTTTCCTCTCAGCTGACCTACTCCTCTCACTTCATCACTTACTCTCTATCTTCCCTCGGAAGCTAAAATCTAATCAAGGCCGCCTTTGTTCATCTTTAAATCGCGTATCCTTCTTCTTCTTCCTTTTCCATTCACGAGATCTCGAATAAATTGATAAAATGGCAGCCACTTCGAATTTTCGTTCGAATGAAATCAAAACCCATTTTTCTATTTTCGCAAACGAAATCGACCTTCAAGATAAATGGCCGCCTCTTTTTTATCAAAATTGAATTTGTTCGTTCCTTATAAAAAAGAGAAAGCAAGAGGAGAATGACGAACGAAATCAATTCGAAATCGATCGATTCGTCAGTGGTTGGCTTCGATTCTCACTTCTACGTGTTAGGGCTTCTCGAAAGCCGCGTTAAATCAAGGAAAGGGGTGGAGCTTTGAGCTCGTGCGTGCGATGGGAATACCAAGGCGATGTCGGTGGGTCGTGGTGGCATCACGAGATGGCCAGGTCAACAAGTCCGATGAAGGCGGTTTCGAGTTCGAGCAACGGCTGTCTCTGGTAGGGTTTGGCGATCTGTTAGTAGAGGTGATGGGCGCACGATGCTGGGTAGGGTTTCTCGAGCAGTGAGGTATAATTCTATAAATTGATATACATTTAGCTAATTAATTAAAGTTTTAAATTTGAGGATTAGTTGGTTATACAGAAAAATAATAATTATAGTAAAGGGTAAACATTTTATTCTGGTTATTTATTGAAATTATATATTAACATATAGTTTTTTTTTAAATAAATAAATTATTTCGACAATTAGATTTAAAATAGTTCGTTTCTAATCTAATTTAATAGATATGATCTTGGAAAAAAGAAGGAAAAAATAGGAATTTCAACATGTTTGAAAGCTTATATAAAAATCATTTTAAAAAAAAAATCTATATAGATTATTTTTATAAGTATATATGTATAGGTAATTAATTTGTTTAATCTACTTATTTAATTATTTTAGTTACTAAAAGATTTTAAAAAAAAAGCTAATTGGTTTAAAATTTAATTATTTGTTGAAATAAATCATTCGTTAAAATTAAATTATTAGATTACAATAAATTTATTTAAATGAAAATTAATTGTTCGATTTGTTCGAATATTAATAAAATCATATAATTGTTTGTATAAGGTCAAAAGTCGAGAAATCTGGTCAAGATTGGAAAGGATTGCAACTTAAAAGCAAAGGTGAGATTTTCTCACACATTTGGATGCCATAGATTAAATTTAAATATTAAATTTAAATCATTGGATGTGCTTGGTTGATTTATAATAATTCATTCACTATATAATATTATATATATGTAGTGTGTATATATATATTGGAACGATTGATTTTCCCGCATTATATAGCGGATGAGACCCTATACGACGCATAATAGCGAACGATGTTATATAAACCCATATACCGCGATATTCCACCTTGAAGTGGAATTGGTATTTTATTTTGTGCTAACATCTGTGGATGCAGGGAAAACAGGTGTAACGACCCGCCTTTTATTCCATAGAAAGACGCATCATTAAGAAGAAAGAAATGGATAGAAAAGAGAAAAGAACGGAATGAAAGAAAGAAACAACATCATAATCTTATAGCGGAACGAATAAATTATGTTATATTACATAAAATATTACATAGTATCATATACATCAGAGTTATACAGCTAATACGCCACAAACTAGACAGTTATAAACACCTGTCTAGTTATTACAATTCAAGTACATCACAAAAAAAAGATATGGCACTAGCACAGCGAAAACTCTATATATATATACACGCTGAAGCCTCCTGCTCAATTTCTCCTCCAAAACTCCTCAAAGCAATCCTGAATCCCTTGACTACTCATACATAATATGAGTACCCAAGAGATTCATAAAACAGAAAATAAACACTCGGGCCAGACATGGGTCTGGTGTGAGTAAACAGGTTTAAATTTGCTTAACTTTAGAAAATCCTTTGGAAAGAAAAGATATCACGTAGGACTTGCCACACATAAACATGGAAAAAAATTTACCTTACGCAAACCAAAACATTTGATAGGAAATCCAGTGATATTATAATAGGGTCCAGGGTTTTCAAATAAATAGAAAATAGCCGAAATTGTTACATTCATTAAATTCCATCTACTAGCCACGAAAGTGGGTAATACAATCAAAACAGTAAGGGCACGTAGAAAGAATGGGTTTCCATCAATGGAAGGGCTACTAGGGTACCGCCCATCACAAGACTGGGCCTAGATCACTGTACCGAGGATCACTCCAAATCCCCTTCAATACAAAGCCAAAACCATCCCTTAATGGATAGTCCCGAACAAGATAACCCCGCAGATGGCCGTCGCCAACTGCCCACACAGCCGAATAAAAAGGGACCTCTAGACAGGGGTATATCTCGTCCTATTTGGGTATGACCCACTTAGCCTTGCTGCATCTCCCCTGTTTTAGCCATTCCCGATTGATGAGGCTTGAGGCTACGATTACCTTAATAGGACATATCAATCTTAGAATGCTCATCGTCCACCCGACGATGTTCTGAAAGCATTCAATCCATACAAGTTCGTTTCGGGTTTGAACGAAACCGAAGGCACTATCTCGTTACACTCATTTTGGAATCGCCCTCAGAGTTAATGACAATAGCCCTTGCACTCCGAATCTTCATATCGAACCTGAAAGTACTACCCCCGTTAGACACGTATTGGAATCATCCTTAGAGTATTAACACGAATAGTCCTTACACCTCGAGTCTTCGCTCTTCACTTGAGATTCACAACCTAACGTTTAATTTGGATCGATGTGTTTTCGAAATTCTAAATTTGGAAACCTGATCCCGGTCTCATCGAAATCCAAATGCCATCTTAATATCTAAGTGATTTTAAAGTTAAAACAATTCAATTCATTGTTATCTATATACACACAGATAGATAATTTACATATCACATTAGATAATCACATTTTCATCATAAACAGATAATCCGTATTATCTTCACAAACAAATAATCATCGCAAACAGATAATCCATATTATCTTACTTTAACTAAGCATCCATATCATATAGATATTACTCATCTCATTACTGAGATCACAACCATTCAATGAAATATCAATATCATCCACAAGCAATGATTTATTAACCACTCTCTATAATTAATTTAAAATGAATTAAATTAACTACTTCTATCTCTAATTAATTTAAAGTAAATTAAATTAATTACAACATCTATAAACCCTGCTTATATATCCATTAATTAATTATAATCTAGTTAACTAATCATTCTCTAAGTATTTATCTTGATTAAACACCTTTGATTAATCATTATCTAATTACAATAAGTAATTAGTCTTTAATTAATTTCACAAGTTAATTAACCTCAATTATTTACTAATTAACATTTAATTACTTCATTTATTAATTGACTATAATTAATTACATTTATTCTTAATTAATTACACTAATTAATGAATTTATTACTAATTATTCCTTAATTAAATAATTCTTAATTACATATTTAATTATATTAATTAATGATCTCTAATTTATATTTAAACTAATAACTTTATTTAAATTAATTACATTTAGTAATTAATCTAAAATTCAAAGTATAATTATTAATCACCCTTGATTAATATCAATCCAGTACTTAACTACCATTAATTACTCATTAACAAATTAATTATTCCATAATTAATTATCTTCCTTAATTAATCCCTTGACTAATTACAAAAGTAATTACCCAAATTACTTCATTATAAATCATCCTTCACTAATTACATTCCAATAATTATCATTTATTACTTCCTAAGTAATTATGCTCAACAATTTACAATTGATTATCTTCACTTAATTAATCTAATTAATTATCAAAATTAATCACATTAATTAATTACTTAATAATCCTTAGATAATTATCTTCATTAAGTAGTAACATTTTCTTTAATTACTTTCTTAAGAAATTTATCTTAGATTAATTATTATTAATCATCTCTATTTATAAATTAATCTAAATCATTAATTTAAAATAAAATAAATAAGTCGTTACTTAATTCTCTTATAAATTAAATTCTTCTATTATCTTAATTATTTCTAAGACAATTCCTTTACTTTATTAGTGACTTCATTAACGTTCAAGTGTATTTAAAACATTACACTTCTAATTTTAAATTCAAATTCCATTTTGAGTTTAAGATTCAAAATGTTTAACCATTTTAACATTTATCCAAATTAAATAAATTTATAAACCTTAAAATAAATGTAAAGAACATTCATTACTTATATAAGATACTTATATAACAAAAAAACTAAATTACTTAATTTAAAAAAAGCAAGCTTTAAAATAAATTGATTATTTAACTTCCAAGTTTAAGTTAAAAACTTCATAACTTTTCATTCAAACATAAAAGAAAACCTTTATAAAGAATTTTATCAAGTTTAAACATTTATTTGAAAACAAATTACTTTTAAAATCTACTTTAAAACATTTAAACTTGTTCAACATTTAAATTTACGAAACTGATTTAAATTCAAGATTTGAATCCATAGTAAACTTGAAACCATATTTTAGACTTGATTTAAAACTTGATTTAAACGTTGATTAAATTTTAAATTTTCATTTTTAAAAACTTAGGATTCAAAAGTTCGTTTGAATCCAATCCAACTTAAACTGGATTCAAAAGTTCGTTTGAACCCAATCCAACTTAAACATTGAATTTAAATCCCTATTTTAAATCTTGCTTCTAAATTTATATTTCATTTAAATTTTAAAAACCCAACACTGTCAGGTTATAAAACCTGAAACCAACCATACCCGAGACCACCCAACAAATACTACGAGACATTCTCGAATAGCACTTCGAGTCACACCTGCGTCAACACGAAGACACTCCTAAGCACATTCCTTCTTCCCCAACTCTCGGCTTCATCAGGTATCATATGTGCACCGTGCACATGTACGGCCAATCTGATCACCGATGGCCATCACCACGACCATCACCAACCCACCCTCGACCTCGTTAACAACCACGATGAGGTAGCACAACGCAAATTGAAGATAAACTCCAAATCAATAACACGATCGAAAGCTGGAAAAGGCCATGATCGGTAAACCAAAAGCCGACGTTGAACGCCACCATCTGAAACCAAACGATTGTGACCACAAACGCCTCTCGAACCACCGAAGCCATTCCTCCGTACGCGGTCTAACCCGGTGCACCACCGATGCCGAACGAATGCCTAAAACATCATCGACACCAAAACAGTGTAAAACCCTACCTCGTCCAATACCGATCATCACAACCCAAAGAAAAACCAATCAATAATTTTCCAGTGACCACTCAGTTCTCCTCCACCTTCAGGCCAAATCTTGAGCCACCAAACTTCGTCGATCAACGACAAATGGCCAAAACCGAAGATCGTACAACATTCAATATCTCACTGAAGCCCAATTGAAAATTTCCAATTCTTATTCCTAAATTCATGGTTTGTTAAAATGAATCAGACTATATAATCAGATTTTTAAATTATCCTATTTGATTTTTAACAGAATCTTAATTTTACTGTAATCTAAATATTTTTACTGAATAATTACCAATATAATCACTTAAAGTATTTTTTTACAAACAAGAACTCAATGTTTTTAACAGTTTCTTTTTAGAAATCAAAATCATAATTTTCTTATACAGTGAGATATGCATTATCTAGTAACGGAGATGGGTCTGTTATCAACAACAGAGCAACAAAATACAATATCAGAAACAAATATGCAGACAATATTATACCCATATACACACATTGATATTCAAACTCAAGCAATCATTAGAGGCTATATTAGCACACATGCAATAAGATTCATCCAGATTTTAAAAACAAAGAACATTTTTAAAACCAGAAGTTTACTTACCAATTTATAGAAGCAGAGAACAAACTATGTTGCATTTCTTTTTTTCATGGAACTGTTGAATTTGATTTTCTTGTTGAATTGAATTTCCTTGTTGAACTTATTGATTGGTAGTTGGATTTGGTGAATTTGCTTGTTGTTGAATTTCTATTGTTGGAGTTTAAACCTGAAGTTGAATTACTTCCTGTTGTAGTTGATTTATATTTTTGTAGCTCTTTTGATTTTAAAACTACATGCTGAAGAAACTATGATGAAGATGATCCTAGACTTAAATGCATGCAGATGATCTTGAGTTTGAAGAAGAGTGCATATGCTTCTTTTTTTCTGGTTTCAGTTTTTCTTTTTGAAGAGAATGTTTGAATCTTAATTGAATTTTCAAGCTTTCTACTTAATATAAGTTTCATAAAATGTTTTCAAAAATAAATAAAAGAAATGCCACTTGTTACATTAGGTTGTAGGGTGATTTACAAGTGTCTTTTCAAGAGTTATATGTCTTACACATGTTCTTTCAATATTACAATAAATTTCTTAATTTTATAAATGTTTTTAAATCCATTTCTAATTTATGTTATCATGTTTTTAAATGTTTATTTCTACTTAGCCTTTAAATGTTTACGTAAAAATTACCTTTATTAATTACATATTTTAATGTTTATTTGGATCTTTTTAAATAATATTTTCAAAGCTAAATTTTCAAGAAAGAAAATTTTAAAAATAAAAGAATATTGAATTAGACCTTATTTTATAGTTTGAAACTGAAATATTGTTCTTTAATATATATAAGAACTAAATGTATTTCAAAATAAACAATTTTTAAAAGAAAACAAAATAAACTTTTATTATAATATACAATTTAAACTATTATGTTTTTAAACAAAATAAATATTTACTTTAATTGCTTTTGAAGATATAAGATAGACTTTAAAACAAACTTTTGAATAGTTTCTATACTAATTTCAATCAAATTTGGCAATTCACAAGTTATACACATACATATATAATAAATTTGAAAATATTTTTATTAAATTTAAATTTAAATTTAAATCAAATTCCCTATTTACAATGTATACACATATATACATTATCAATAGAAAATCTTTCAAATTAGCTTAGAAAGATAAATTTTATCATTTAAATATTTTTAACTTTGAAAAGAATAAGATTCCCAAATTAAATTATCATTATCATTATTATAAATTTTGAAAAGATAACATTTGTCAAACTAAATAATGATTAGTTTTCAAAATATAATTTTTATTTGAATTAGATTATTAAATCAATATTTCACATTTTAAAATAATTATTAACGTAAATTATTAAATAAATATTGTCCAAATTTCCGGGACATCACATTCCTTCCCCCTTAAAAGAATTTCATCCTCGAAATTTAAAAGCAAAGATAATTTAATAACCTCATACAGATTTTAATTTTAAAATAGCAAGCATATGCTATCAACCAAATACTAGCAACCATAGCAATCCATTCAAACAAACAATACTAGCTATCCAGATAAAATTCTGGATAGGATTCCCTAGAGTTTCCTAGGTACAAACACCGGGATACTCGCTCTACAGAATCTAAACTGGCTACACCACTCAGATTCAGGGCTTCTATATATGTAGATCTACAAATCTAAATAGGATACTAGACTACAGACAAGTCTTGATCAACTTCCAAATCTCACAGAACAACTTGTTCTAAAACCAGTGATAAACTATGCACGTACTCCGTCAGAGATACGTGACATACATAATGAATCCCAACCGTCCGAACTGGCAATTCTATCCTGTAGACCAAACACTTAACCCTTAAGAGAAAACAGAAAGATCCAATATCTTTTGAGCTAGCTTTCAAACATACCCAATCTTATAGCTCTTACGATCGAAGAAAAATTTATCCAAAATTAAATCTCCAAATTTTGAAATCCAAATCTCCATCTTCAAATTCTGAATTCCTTTGTCTTTTATCCACAAATTTCTCCTGTCGATCCTGGGCTGTCCTCAACCTTCTAGATCAATCCAGTCTTCGCAGATGCTTTACGGAACAAATCTGGACAAAGAAATAAACGATCTCTAGATCCTACTCAATAAGATGGTTCCCCCAAAATCCATTAAAATCTACCACACGAACTCTACAATACAAATATCAAAAGACTTCAAACATACTACTCCTATTTCGAAAATAGAACAAATGCACAAGACAACCAAGCCACTAGATTAAAAATGAATTTCCTGTAGAAATCCTCTGATCCAAGACGAAACACAAATTTCCAATGAATCAGGCGTTGCTTCTATTATGGAATAGCTGCAGCTGCACAACTCGGATTTGAAAATGCTGTTGATGAACATAAGTATAACTTGATCAACCTATTCAGGAAACATTGTTCATCAAATTCCATAAAATCTTAGTGACCTATCTGATTCGGTCACAACACCATAGCAAAATTTCTACTAGAAAGCAAGATCTGATCAATCCTGACTACTTCACAAAAACCTCTCTCACTCAAAGAACCTCCTTCCTACTAGGCTGAACCACTGGTAAAGCTCCAAGAACCAAGTCGATACAGAACTCAATCTTATAATGTGGATGCAAACCTTAATTCCTTCAAAGATATCTGGAAAACATCAAACAACTTCGATAACTCTAACATCCTCTAGAGATGCTTCAATCCAAAGCAAAGATTACTCAGAGAACTTCTAAACCATCGCAAGTCTTTTTGGCGATTCTACTTGGTTCAGATTCCAAGAAACCGTTCTCCCTTCACCAATCAGAACAGCTTAAGCCTTCTAACCAAAGAAAAACTAGTGGTCCACCTTTAACCACAAACATCACTCCCAGCTGAGCTTCCAGAAGAAATGGAAAACCTTCACTATCTGCCCGGTCTACTGACCAAAAAATCACAAAGATTCCTGAACCATCGAAGAAACGGTCCTCTCTGCTGCTTCCGGACTCCACCTCTAGGATACAACTAAGCCGAGAGACTATCCTGACAGCATACTCAACACCTCCGAGCTCCTACTGCTACCAAATACTTTCTTATCCAAAAGCTCATCGAATCACAAAGCTAGACTAGCCACTTTCACAATAGAGTCTTTAGTGGACAGATATCTCTCAGGAAACTCGACTTCAAACCAAGCACAAATATCTTGTCAAACTGAGTCGTAAACTCCAATATAAACAGAACTCCTTCCTAAGGTTTCCAAGATACCATTGCTAGCTTTAGCACTTTCAACTGATCCAAACTAAAGAAAATCTGCTCGCAGGAGTGCAACCAGGCTTACAATCCAAAGATTAACTCCGAACCTTAAAAAGATTTTCTTCAGAGATCGGTGAAATCCTTCAAACCAAACTGCCAAACTTACTCAAGATGCCTAATACTGCCCTAGAAGATTTACTTCCAACCTCAAACACTCGGTCTCCAACCATTGGTAGTCGTGTTACACACACCACTACCCAATCTACCTTTAGAACTTATACTGGAAAACCCTAACAGGTAACCCAGTGAAATGGGTAGAAATATATATATATATATATATATATATATATATATATATATATATATATATATATATATTCAAAATTACAAATACGCTCTCTCAAGATAGACACCACTCTAGAGCCTAGGTATTCGCTCAACCTAATGTTTTGAAACCACAATGTAAGGACTCGCCTTTCATTCCATAGAAAGACGCATCATTAAGAAGAAAGAAAGGGATAGAAAAGAGAAAAGATAGGAAAGAAAGAAACAAACAACATCAGAAGCTCACAGCGGAACGAATAAATTATGTTATATCACATAAAATATTACATAGTATCATATACGTCAGAGTTATACAGCTAATACAACACAAACTAGACAGTTATAAACACCTATCTAATTGTTACAATTCAAGTACATCACAGAAAATAGATATGGCACTAGCACAGCGGAAACTCTATATATATTTACATGCTGAATCCTCCTGCTCCATTTCTCCTCCAGAACTCGTCAAAGCAATCCTGAATCCGTTGACTACTCACACATAATATGAGTACCCAAGAGTTTAATAAAACAGAAAATAAACACTCGGGTCAGACATGGGTCTGGTGTGAGTAAACGGGTTTAAAGTTGCTTAACTTTAGAAAATCCTTTGGAAAGAAAATGTATCACGTAAGACTTCCCACACATAAACATGGAAAAGTTTTTACCTTACGCTAACCAAACATTTGATAGGAAATCCAATAATATTATAATAGGGTCTAGAGTTTTCAAATAAATAGAAAATGGCCAAAATTGTTACATTCATTAAATTCCAGCTACTAGCCACGAAAGTGGGTAATAAAATCAAAATAGTAAGGGCACGTAGGAAGAATGGGTTTCCATCAATGGCAGCGCTACTGGGGTACCACCCATCACAGTACGAGGCCTAGATCACCGTACCGAGGATTACTCCCAATCCCCTGCAACACAAAGCCGGAACAATCCCTTACTGGATAGTCCCGAACAAGACAACCCTGCAGATGGTCGTCGCCAATGGCCCACACAGCCGAATAAAAAGGGACCTCTAGACAGGGGTAAATCTCGTCCTACTTGGGCATGACCCACTTAGCCTTGCTGCACCTCCCCTATTTTAGCCATTCCCAGTTGATGAGGCTTGAGGCTACGATTACCTTAATAGGACATATCAATCATAGAATGCTCGTCATCCACCTGACGATGTTCTGAAAGCATTCAATCCATACAAGTTTGTTTCGGGTTTGAACGAAACCAAAGGCACTATCTCGTTACCCTCATTTTTGTGTCACCCTCAGAGTTAACGACAATAGCCCTTGCACTCTGAATCTTCATCTCGAACCTGAAAGTACTACCCCGTTAAACTCGTATTGGAATCACCCTCAGAGTATTACCACAAATTGTCCTTACACCTCGAGTCTTCGCTCTTCACTTGAGATTCACGACTTGACATTTAATTTGGATCGATGTGGTTTTCAGAATTCCAAATTTGGAATCCCGATCCCGGTCTCATTGAAATCCAAACGCCATCTTAATGTCCAAGTGATTTTAAAGTTAAACAATTCAATTCGTCATTATCGATATATACACAGATAGATAATTTACATATCACATTAGATAATCACATTTTCATCATAAACAGATAATCCGTATTATCATCGCAAACAAATAATCATCACAAACAGATAATCCATATTATCATACTTTAACCAAGCATCCATATCATATATATATTACTCACCTCATTACTGAGATCACAACCATTCAATGAAATATCAATATCATCCATAAGCAATGATTTATTAACCACCATCTATAATTAATTTAAAATGAATTAAATTAATTACCTCTATCTCTAATTAATTTAAAGTAAATTAAATTAATTACTACATCTATAAACCCTGCTTATATATCCATTAATTAATTATAATCTAGTTAATTAATCATTCTCTAAGTATTTATCTTGATTAAACACTTTTGATTAATCATTCTCTAAGTACAATAAGTAATTAGTCTTTAATTAATTTCCTGAATTAATCTACCTCAATTATTTAGTAATTAACATGTAATTACTTCATTTATTAATTAACTATAATTAATTACATTTATTCTCAATTAATCACTTTATTATTAATTATTCCTTAATTAAATAATTCTTAATTACATCTTTAATTATATTAATCAATGATCTCTAATTTATATTTAAACTAATTACTTTATTTAAATTAATTACATTTAGTAATTAATCTAAAATTTAAAATACAATTATTCATCACCCTTGATTAATATCAATCTAGTAATTATCTAGCATTAATTACTCATTAACAAATTAATTATTCCATAATTAATTATCTTCCTTAATAAGTCCCTTGATTAATTACAAAAGCAATTACCCAAATTACTTCATTATAAATCATCCTTCACTAATTACATTCCAGTAATTATCATTTATTACTTCCTAAGTAATTATGCCCAACAATTTACAATTGATTATCTTCAGTTAATTAATCTAATTAATTATCAAAATTAATCACATGAATTAATTACTTAATAACCCTTAGGTAATTATCTTTATTAAGTAATAGCATTTTCTTTAATTACTTTCTTAAGAAATTTATCTTAGATTAATTATTATTAATCATCTCTAATTATAAATTAATCTAAATCATAAATTTAAAATCAAATTAATAAGTCATTCCTTAATTCTCTTATAAATTAAATTCTTTTATTATCTTAATCATTTCTAAGATAATCCATTTACTTTATTAATGACTTCATTAACATTCAAGTGTATTTAAAACATTACACTTCTAAATTAAATTCAAATTCCATTTTGAATTTAAGATTCAAAATGTTTAACCATTTAAACATTTATCCAAATTAAATAAATTTATAAACCTTAAAATAAATGTAAAGAACATTCATTACTTATATAAGATGCTTATACAAGAAAAAAAAACTAAATTACTTAATTTAAAAAAATCGAGATTTAAAATAAATTGATAATTTAACTTCCAAATTTAAGTTAAACACTTTATAACTTTTCATTCAAACATTAAAGAAATCCTTAATAAAGAATTTTATCAAGTTTAAACATTTATTTGAAAACAAATTCACTTTTAAAATCTACTTTAAAACATTTAAACTTGTTCAACATTTAAATTTACATAACTGATTTAAATTCAAGATTTAAATCCATAGTAAACTTGAAACCATATTTTAGACTTGATTTGAAACTTGATTTAAACCTTGCTTAAATTTTAAATTTTCATTTTTAAAAACTTAGGATTCAAAAGTTCGTTTGAATCCAATGCAACTTAAACTTTGAATTTAAATCCCTACTTTAAATCCTGCTTCTAAATTTAAATTTCATTTAAATTTTACACAACACTGTCATGTTATAAAACCTGAAACCATCCATACCCGAGACCACCCAACAAATACTCCAAGACATTCTCGAATAGCACTTCGAGTCACACCTGCATCAACACGAAGACACTCCTGAGCACATTCCTTTTTCCCCAACTCTCGGCTTCATCAGGTATCAGATGTGCACCGTGCATATGTACGACCAATCTGATCACCGATGGCCATCACCACGACCATCACCAACCCACCTTCGACCTCGTCAACAACCACGATGAAGTAGCACAACGCAAATCGAAGATAAACTCCAAATCAATAACACGATCGAAAACTGGAAAAGGCCATGATCGGAAAACCCAAAGCCGACGTCGGACGCCACCATCTGAAACCATACGACTGTGACCACAGACGCCCCTCAAACCACCGAAACCATTCCTCCCTACGCGATCAAACTTGGTGCACCACCGATGCCGAACGAACCCCCAAAACATCATCGACACCAAAACAGTGTAAAACCCTACCTCGTCCAATACCGATCATCATAACCCAAAGAAAAATCAATTAATAATTTTCCAGTGACCACTCACTTGTCCTCCAGCTTCAGGCCAAATCTCGAGCCACTAAACTTCGTCGATCAACGACAAATGGCCAAAACCCAAAGATCGAACAACATTCAATATCTTACTGAAGCCCAAATGAAAAATTCAAATTCTTATTCCTAAATTCATGGTTTGTTAAAATGAATCAGACTATATAATCAGATTTTTAAATTATCCTATTTGATTTTTAACAAAATCTTAATTTTACTGTAATCTAAATGTTTTTATTGAATAATTGCCAATATAATCACTTAAAGTATTTTTTTACAAACAAGAACTCAATGTTTTTAACAGTTTCTTTTTAGAAATCAAAAACAAATTTTGCTTCTACAGTGAGATATGCATTATCTTGTACTGGAGATGGGTCTATTATCAACAACAGAGGAACAAAATACAATATCCAGAAACAAATATGCAGACAATATTATACACACATTGATATTCAAACTGAAGCAATAATTAGAGGCTATATTATCACACATGCAATAAGATTCATCCAGATTTTAAAAAGAAATAACTATTTTAAAAACAAAAGTTTACTCACTAATTTATAGAAGCAGAGAACAAACTCTGTTGCATTTCTTTTTTTCCTGGAACTGCTAAATTTGATTTTCCTATTGAATTGAATTTCCTTGTTGAACTTGTTGATTGTTAGTTAGATCTGGTGAATTTGCTTGCTGTTGAATTTCTATTGTTGGAGTTTAAATCTGAAGTTGAATTACTTGCAGTTGTAGTTGATTTAAATTTTTGCAGCTGTTTTGATTTTAAAACTGCATGCTGATGAAACTTTGATGAAGATGATCCTAGACTTAAATGCATGTAGATGATCTTGAGTTCGAAGAAGAGTGCATATGCTTTTTTTTATCTGGTTTCAGTTTTTCTTTTTAAAGAGAATGTTTGAATCTTAAATGAATTTCCAAGTTTTCAACTTAATATAATTTTTATAAAATGTTTTCAAAAATAAATAAAACAAATGCCACTTGTTACATTAGGTTGTAGGGTGATTTACAAGTGTCTTTTTAAGAGTTAAATGTCTTACACATGTTCATTTTAATATTATAATAAATTTCTCAATTTTATAAATGTTTTTAAATCCATTTCTAATTTATGTTATCATGTTTTTAAATGTTTATTTCTACTTAGCCTTTAAATGTTTACATTAAAATTACCTTTATAAAATTACATATTTTAATGTTTACTTGTATCATTTTAAAATATTATTTTCGAAGACAAATTTTCAAGAAAGAAAATTTTAAAAGGAAAAGAATATTGAAATAAACCTTATTTTAAAGTTTCAAACTGAAATATTGTTCTTTAATATATATAAGAACTAAGTCTATTTCAAAATGAACAATTTTTGAAAGAAAACAACATAAACTTTTATTATAATTTCCAATTAAACTATTATATTTTTAAACAAAATAAATATTTACTTTAATTACTTTTGAAGATATAAGGTAGATTTTAAAACAAACTTTTGAAAAGTTTCTATACTAATTTCAATCAAATTTTGCAATTCACAAGTTATACACACATATATATATAATAAATTTGAAAATATTTTTATTAAATTAAAATTAAAATAAAATTCCCTATTTACAATGTATGCACATATATACATTATCAATAGAATATCTTTTAAATTAGCTTAGAAAGATAAATTTTATCATTTAAATATTTTTAACTTTAAAATGAATAAGATTCCTGAATTAAATTATCTTTATCATTATTATAAATTTTGAAAAGATAACATTTGTCAAATTAAATTATTATTAGTTTTCAAAAGATAATTTTTATTTGAATTAGATTATTAAATCAATATTCACATTTTAAAATAATTATTAATGGAAATTTTTAAATAAATATTGCCCAAATTTCCGGGACATCACAACAGGTTGGAGGGATCCAACAGGATTCCTCAAATATATTTATTTATATATATATAGATATATATATGTTGTCATATGACAGGATGGATGAATTAATATGGAATTGCATGCGAATTGAATTATATGGTGTTAAATAACATGGAAATTGGAATTTGGCATAAAAAATTTAAATACCATAAATAATTTAATTGAAGGAAGTTAAAATGAAACTTAAATTAAAAGAATATTTATTTAGGATTTGGATTTACTTCTATCGAAAATAAAGTAAAATAAAAAGAATATTTATTACTTTGGTTACACTTAAATTGGTTAAAGTTGAGTTTTTGGGAAAAATTTAAACTTTATACTAAAGACTTGAAGAAATATTGGCATCGATGAATGGATTCGTAGGAAAGCAAAATTTTATTAAGAAATAGAAATAGAAGAACTTTATTAAGGATTTAAATGAAATTTGTTAAGGAACAATATGGGATTATATAGAGGAATAAAATTTTAAAGATGGAATTTCTGAATAAAATTTGTTTTTATAAATAAATGGAAAGCTCGAGGAAGTTATAAATTTAAAAATAGAATTATAAAGGAGATAGAAAGGTATCATTAGATATGTAAAGAAATAAGTTATGAAGAGAATTTATATTGAGTATAAAATTGGTTTTGAAAGGAAATACTAGAATATTTCCGAAGGTGGAAAAATGTGAATATGGTCATTGAGACGGAAACCAAGAGCAATTTATGGATGAATATTGGATTTTCTAAAAATATATATATTTTTTTTAAAAGGAATATTTTTAAAATTTACAATACTATATAATTTTTGCAGGACTATTATCTAGATTTGGAATATTCCGAAATAGTTACTTTAATGCTTAGTATTTATTAAAATAAATTCTAGTTTTCTAAATTGGTTTTGTAAATTTGTCAATAACTGGATGATTTTTAATATTTATATTTAGTTTACCTTAAACCATAATTTGAAAATAAAAGCCATTATTCTTATTTTACAAGTCAAGATGTTTTCAATATTGTTTTAAAATCCAATTATAATTCTCTTGAGATGATAAGCGAGTTTATTAAATGGGATAAGATTTATGAAAAATCTTATAAGTGGGGTTATGAAAACTTAATTAAATTACCAAGTATAAAATAGGAGTTTCCTGACGGAAAAATAAAGTTTAAAAAGCAAAGTGGGCAGTTGAGTTTGAGAATTTACAAGTAAATGTGTATATTGATTTTTGAGAAAGAAATAAGAAAATAAACGAATGTTTTCAAGAGTTGAATATAAATTGAAGTAAATAAATATTCCGACTATGGGAAAAAGATTTAAATGGTTCCATGAAAATAAAAGGACTATGAAAACTGTTTTAAAAGGGTTGAAATATGAAGATAATATCTTAAGTAGATATTTTGGAAATAAATAATTTGAGGAAATTTATTTAGGACTTGATGGTTGCTTGTGAATGATTATTTGATAGTTAAATAAGCGACTATCAATATTGGCCAATGCGTTGATCGTTTCGAAGAGTCAGGGATCAGATTTAATTATGCGAAAACCACTTCGATCCAGTTTGAACGATAACGAATAAAGACCGTGAAGATGACAAAGACGGTGATTCGGTTTGTCCAGACCCAGGGCAACTTGTATGGACGAATGTTTTCAGAATATCATCAAGGGGACGATGAGCATTCGAAGTGGGACTCCTTCTTGAAAGGTAACGCTTAGCCTCAAGCCTCATCAACTGGAAATGGCTAAAACAAGGGAGGTACAGCAAGGCTAGTGGGGTAGCACCCATTTCAGGGTGAGGTCATCCCTGTCTAGATGTCCCTTTTTATTTCGGCTTAGTGGGTGGTTGGTCGCGCCAACCACGGGGTGATCTTACTCGGGATTATCCAGTAAGGGGTAGTCCCTGCATTGTGTTCTAGGGGATCGGGAATGATCCTCGATACTCTGATCTAGACCGGGTACTATGACGGGCAGTACCCCGGTAGCCCTGCCATTATATAGAATCCAATATCCAATAAGCGCCAGTACGGTTTTGATTGTGCCCAACTATTGCTAAAACATGAGATGCAAGCATTTCAGCTAGATTCTATTTTACTTTCTATAGATCCTATTATAATATCAAAGTATTTTAATAAAAATGTTTTGGCTATCGTAAGGTAAAATCCCAACATGTTTATTTGTTCCGTGGTCTTACGAGATGATTTTGTTTTTCAAAGGAATTTGGAAATATAATAATCCAATTGAGTGTGATTTCTCACGCTGTTTTTATAGACTGACTCGGGTGTTGTTTTATATGATGTTCGGGTCAGACCGAGTTCAACAGGATTAGGTTAAAATCTAAGGAGTCCAGGGGACGAGCTGGATGACAGAGCGTACTTCCGTATTTGACTATTATTTCCGCTGTGTATGGACAAATATTGAGTTGTCTCTGTATGGGTGTTATTGTACCTTAATGATGGCATGTGTGTATGTATAACAGTAGACATTTCTTTGTATTTAAAAGCCTTTATTATATATTATATTTTTCTCCGCTGCGATTGTGGGACTCTGATGTCGTTTTTATTCTTCTTCTTCTACCTCTCCTTCTTTATACCCGAAGACTCGTACTTTTGTGCCACTTTGGGCTGAATTGTTGTGGAATTTTGCTAGCTCAAAGGGGTACGGATTTGCGGGCCTTTAAAGAATTTTAAAAGTTTAAATCAGTGCTCTTCTTTTTGTCGTTGGAAAATAATTTCGGCGAAGGCGGCCGCATCATCGACATTCATTTTCGAGTTTTGAAGTAGAGAGACCATTCTGTAGGTTCGCTACAATTTTTCTTGGAAAATAAATTGATTTGAGTTTCTTAACATGACTTGATTTATAATATATATTGAAGATTTTAAATTTTGATTTGATATATAATAGATACATTTATTTATATCTAAATAAATTTGAAGTTACTCGAAAATTTAATTCTTAAATTTATGATAAAGGATAATTTCAACTGTAAAATGAAATCAAGATTTTGTATAAATATTAAGCCTGAATAATTAAATTAGAAAATTTTACTTGTATAATGCTCAATTGCATTACAGTATAACTTACCTAAATTACTCAGAAGTTAACTGTGTAATTGAATATTATACACTCTAAAATGATGTTAAAAGAATTTTTAAATAAAATTCAAGTAGTTAAAATTAGTGTAAATATACGTAATATATGTGATATGATATATTAAGGGGAATAAATTCAATAATAATTTGGAACAAAGAAGAATTAAATTTTTTAAATAAAATATGATTATAATAAACGATTATTCAATTTATGATTTTAGAAAATTGTTAATAAAGGATAATTGGATAATAAAATAATGGATAAATGTGATTAATAAAATAAAATTTTGTATCGAAGAAATCTTTTGGTATCAAATATTAATAATTGAAATTAAATCAACTTATTGAAATACCTTGAATTTTAATCAAATATTGAGTATTAATTAAGGTAAATTGAAATTTATATTGTTTGATTTAATTGTTTTACTCTGTTTTCAATCTATTTTCTTTCTAGTTGTTTCTATTCTCCCACCTCCTTCCTTTTCGGGGACGAAAAGTTTTGAGCGGGGGGAATGTAACGACCCATAAATTTTAGTCATTTTATTTATTTAATTAATTGAATTTTGTGAAATTTTAAATAATAAAATTTTGAAATAAAAATTTAATATTTGGAATACGTCTAATTCAACATAGCAAACTGTATATTTTCATCTAAAAATATGAATGTTTATTTTATTGTGTAATTCTATTTCAATTTATATCGGTTAATATTTGATGAAAATAAATTGTTTTCGAAATCTAAATACTTTTATATAGAAAAATTATAAATCATCTTCTGAGCAAGTCGCCATTTTTTTCTTTCAAATTCGGACATCTTTAGCTTCGTCGATCTTATTTTGTGCGTTTTTCCTTCATTTTTCCGCTAGTAGAAAGTTTAAATTTTTATAATTGAATCAGATCAATGATATCTGTATACCATTTTGATCATCTCGTCGTAATGATCTCAGTGGTATATTCTTTTCTATTTTTCGAACCCCGGTTTGCGACTGAAATCGCGAAACGGGTAACCGCATCGATATGAATTTTCTTTCCTTGGGACCATTCACTCTCCATCGTCTAAACTACATATTTATTAACTCATACGTGACCTTTTATTTCCCCATAAAGTGCAGCTAACTTTGGTTTTCTATTGACTTTAGAAGTTCTTTTTATATTCAATATAGTAATCTGTTCCATTCTCCCCTCTTTTCCACGAACCTGTTCATTCTCCTTTTAATTGCAATTCCCTCTTCCTCTTCAAAACTTCCTACTACATTAATTTTTTTTACCTGAGCCATCTCTTCCTCTCCCCTTTCTTCTCAGCAACGCAAGCATCTCCCCTTCCTTAATTTCTCTTCTACTTTCCCTCATCCAAATCGTTACTCCTCTTTGAATTGTTCGGCCTCCATCTCAATGCAAAAATAAACCGAGCGCCTCCTCTCTCCTTATATTTTGTATATGAGCCACCATTTTCCCTATGAGCATGCAAGCAATTGCCTGCCTGTGCTATGCGTGTAGCCCGAAGCACGGCCAACCTTCCCTCCTGGCGACGGCTGCTGTAGCCCGCTCTCTCTCCAAGCCTAGCTTGGTCGAAGCTATCAACATCAGTGGCGAACCGCTTCCACCCTCCAACCATCACCTTCACCACCGTGCTTCTTCCCCTCCCCCCGCGACTCCTTGCGCCACCTCACCGCAGCAATGTCTCCTAAGCTCCGACCCAACCACCTCACGTAACCCAGCGCCGCCACTTCTCTTCCTTCCCCTACCGCTGCACCACCCCAGCTTCCCAAGCTTCCGTCTCCTCTGTTTGAAATAGGTATATACTATATTTATATTATATAACTTTATACTTATTTGATTACAAGCTGTCACTTTGTATATTGTATGTTGTATGTTATATATAAAGAGTTTACTTAAGTTTTGTTTATGTTTTGTGAGTGTCAAGCTAGTGTCTAAATTGTTAGACCTATATTATAAATAAAAGTTTATACAGTACTTCCATTCCACTATTTTTGCGTTGTTTAATAATGTATGGTTATCTGCTTTACAGTGGTAATTGCATTGTATATCTATTCTGTTAGTTTACCTATAACTTGTTTAAAGTAACGATTTATAAATATAAAATTTTATCCTTGATTTCAAAAGAACTATCTTCTGGCTTTAGATACATATATATCCGTGCGTAGTGTATATATTTTATAAGGTTATATAGGTTGTTTACACCGTTTTGTTCTGTGAGATTTAATGATATATGTATGTGCATGAAATTTGTATTTTAAGTATTTATATATATTAGTAAAGATTACAGTTTACGTATTACAAAGAAGTTTATAAAAGTTTATATTAGTTTAAAGAATTTTCTTCAGGAAGTATGTATATCGTATAATATATTTAAAGTATATATTATATTCTCGGTTTCAAATATACAGTATTTACAGCCTATATACATACATACATACATACATACATATATATATACATACATATATATATATATACATACATACATACATATATATATATATTTGGTAATGATATAAGTTATAATGTCTGGACATTGCCCTGCAGTGTATATATAATAACAGTATGGGTTTAAAGGTATATTTTGATAAGTTCGTAGTTTTAATGAAATCTGCTCTATATAGGCCAGCTATGAATTGCAACTTTGTATATTATTTTATATAAAATCGTACGTACCTGTGAAGTTTAAATTAGTAATAGATTTATTTTATATAATACTGATTTATGTAGTGTATGTATAAATTGTACTTGTATATAAAATTATATTTTGGTTATATACTAAAGTTATATTTTAGTTATATACTAGTATACATAGGTATATAGTTATTTATAGATGTAACTAGTTGTCGGCATTTGTTCCCTATGTATGTTTCGTATTCTGAGATGTATTTTTTTTTAAATAAATCAAAATAATAATATTGATTTTATAATAGGCACTGAGTTAAATACTATATTATATATATATATATATATAGTTACATATAGTCATATATGTGCATATATACCAATTATCTTCTTCGATCCAGTTCCGATTTGATTTTGTCTATTTCCATTTATCAGCTCTATCCGTCGAATTCGTGCCAATTTAGCTTTGCGTTGCTTTGGGATTCGTAGCTCATTTCTTTGTCTATCCTCTAGCCTCGAAAGCTGAGAAATCACTCACAATTAATGTTCTTTTATTTATTAAATTTGATTTCAATTGAAAAGACAATTGAAATAAGCCGCTGTTAGTTAATTACACTGTTATATATGTTATTACCTATATCAGTTCACCTGTGACAGCTGACACCATTATCTGTTATGTATAGAATGATAACCGGTTTGGTTGATAAATGATTGATTGTTTGATGTTGGCATTGGATGTTAAATTGTTAATGTTTAAAGCGATAAATAATATGCAATTGAATTTGATATACGATAGTTAATAATTTAAATTGATATATGTGTTGAATTTGATTAGTTAAATTGGTATAATATGACCCCTTTAAATGTTTGAATAAATTGACACGTAGAAATTTGGTTAAGTGCACCTTGAACCATTGAATGTATGTTGTATAAATTGATGTAGTATAAAATTGACTAATGGATGCCAAGTGAAGAACCGTAAATAGTAGTGTAATATTCTTTAGTCTAAACGAAATGATAGTGTAGATTTTAGAAATAATTATATAAATTTGCATAAACAACCAGTGTAAATTAATGCGATTATTTCGAGATTATTTAAGTAAACTATTGGATTGTTGTTGATGTTTGCTATTGCTTGTTTATTTACTTTGGAACCATTCCAGTTATCACACTGCAAGTTAAATTTGCTACGCTTTGATTTTTGAATTGAAATGGAATCGGGTTGAAATGATAAATACCCGAATAAAACCTTGACTTAGGATAGAGAATTAAATAAAAACAAGATTGCCAATAGTTTGATTTAAAAATAAAAATAAAGATTTTATTTGAATAAAATAATTAGGGTTTTAAATAAAGTTGGGATTTGAAATTTTAATGAAGGAAAATGTTAATATTTAATAATCTGAACAAAATATTAACATAGTAGTTGATAAAAGAACGTTGTTTAAAATTATTTTTTAATAATTGAGTTTGAAATTAGTTAATAATTAAGTTTTGAAATTATTTAGTAATTAAATAAGATTGAATTATTTAATAATAAAATGAAATTTAATTCTTGATAAGTGAAAATGAACTTCATAATAAGTGAAATTAAACTTCTGTAATAAGTGAAATTGAGTCATGTAATAATTAAGTTTTGGAAATTTATTTAAATTAAATAAGTAAATAAGTGAAATTGATTTTCTTTAACAAGAAATAAAATGTGATTTATGTGTTGAAATAAATATAAGACTTGTAATTTAAAGAATTTGATTTGAGGAATTTAATTAAATTAAATTTGTAAGTTTTAATATAATGGAGTTGAATTTAAGTACTTGATTTAATGAATTGGAAATTTAATAGAAGTTGTTTTGAATGATAAATTAACTTAGTGAAAATCAAATGAAATCGAACAATGAATTTAAATTGATTTGAATGTTAAATTTAATTTATTTAAATGATTTTGTAATAAAATTTGTTTATGAATTTAAATCAATATTTAAATTGTTTTAAATAAATAATTGAAATTGAATTATAAGATTTTGAAATGGTAATTTGGAAGTTTTGAAACGTAAATTATGGAAATTGATATAGCAAGAAAAATGGAATGTTGGTTTATAAATTCCAATTGTAATTGAATATGATTTTGATTTTTGAAATTTATTAAATGACCAATCGGTGTAATAAGTACGAAAGTTATTAAAAAAACCAGGATCGGTTATGGACATGCTCTCTGTCGAAACCGAAAACTACTTTAATAACTATATGCGGAGTATGATCCAGAATGAAGTGGTTGCAATGATGTACGTGGTGACTGAAGAAAGAGAATGATAATGGATAGCCTTGACACTTGTGTCAAATTGGAAATGACTAAAACAGGAGCCGTGCCGGGCCAAATGGGGTTAGCCACCTCGAGCGAACACACTTCTTCTTAAACTACTCATTACTTGTTATTGATCGGTGTGCACCCTCGAATTTTGGGAGTGTTGTTTTGCGGTGTTGCGATCGTTGCGACGATGCATTCTCACCAGTCCGGATCAGGCAAATGGTAGTTTCAGTACCTTAGGTATTGCCTCATGTGCCTTGTCATACTCGTATCCCTATACACGACCACTATGATTTGTTTTTGTGTTTTACCTATGGAGTACTCCGCGATATCCCACTAGTTTACGGTGGAGTCCACAGTGCTGTATAGACTATGACGCTTATATAAAATTTGTTAAGGGGGATAATGGTAACGCCTTAACACTATTTTAATACTTTATATTACGGATAGACATTATCTATTTAGCATATATTACTACATAGTAGATAGTTTAACGGATCCTTAGAAGATGGTTATCCCAAACATCTTTTGAGTTACTTGTATTTCAGTTGTTATTTCACTTGAGTTGGATTTATTGATATAAGAATGTTAATCCTGACTCGAGTGTTTTTTGTTTTGCTTTACGCTTGGGTCAGACTGAGTGTACCAGTATTCGAGACTCGCCTTTGGAGTTGGAGCTTCGCTTGGAGATTCAGCTATCTATGCAGCTTTCAGATACTCAGTTGATTCCAGTGATGTATTATGATATTGTATTTGACTATTGTGTTCGAGACATCTGTTGTACCTTATTTAACTCCGCTATGTATATAGTAGATTCATGAACTACTATCTTTTATTTCCGCTGCATTTATTACACTGTGTCTGTGATCTGTGATCATATATTTGCTGTATATGCTCAATTTTGCCAAATTTAAATTAACAATTCGGTATTTTGAATTATTCAAGTCCGACATGTGCGGATGCGAACGGTCCAAAATAGCGGGTCGTTACACTTTCCAAGTTTCAAGCAGCTGCCTATTAGAAGGGTCTTCCATGAGCATCCTTTATTGCTTATTATAAAGTATATCAAGTGGCCATTTACCTCAGATTGCATTGAGTTCCCTTACAGTAGTATCTGGTTGCTCTATTCAATGAACAATAAAAATAACTGTTGCAAATTTTATAAAACACAGACAAATGCAATATTAATTAATAATTAACAGTTACTCGGTTTATAGTAATAGAAAACACAAGATTTATAGTTCCTATATCTCATTTGCAATGTTTTTACAATGGCTTTTAACACAAGAATGATACATCCATCATTCTTTTGCAAATTTGTAACAAAGCCTTAAAGTAAAACATGGATGCGAGTCATTGCTGTCCCAAGCTTTTCGGAATCGAATCTCCAGTGTGAGGGGACTAGATGGCAATATCTTTAAGAACAGGAACATTCTCTCCCTCCGAGGCTTTTCTTAGGGCATGAGCATATCTTTCCATCTCATCCCAGCTTCCGCCCGCTGGGTGAGGGCCTCCTGTGATAGCATTAATGATAAGCCTCTCAGATCCCTGCGCTGCAGTTCTTTTATTTGAGCCATATTGATGAGCAAGAAGTATTTGCCCCCGAGTGGATGAGGATGGGTCATTCTTGTCTCTTTTGACATATTGTTGGAGTTTATTCTGTTTCAATAGTTCTTCAATCAAATTCCTTAAATGACGACATTCGTTGGTGTCATGACCAGGTTGATTGTGGAACTGACAGAATCACCCGTTATGCATAGCATTTTTCCCAATCTTCGACTCAGGTGGTTTAGGATAATCAATAGCATCCTTGGTTGCGAGAAAGATGTTCTCTAGAGTATCAGTTAAGGGAGTAAAGTCTAAAGGTTTAAAGCGGCGAGCCTTCTTCAAGTCTCTCTGCTTTTTTCCACCATCGTTCTTCCTCTTCTGTCCTCCAGGCTCTCTTTTATCAGAAGCAACACCGACATTCTGAATTTCGTCCACGATCGCTTTTGATGGCGTAGGAAAGCTTTCCAAACGCGTGAATTCGTCGGCCTTCTTATAGAATTTGTCAAGTGAGTTTGGCTCCTTCATTTTTAGCCATTAGCCAAATTCACTCGATTTATCGATAGCCCGCATCAGATAAGTCAAAACCATCCATGGCTCCGCGTTCTCGACTTCAGCTAGGGCTATATTGAAACGATTTAAGAATGATCTGATAGATTCCCAGGGGTTTTGTTCTAGACTAGAGAGTGACATTACATCATTGGCCTTTGTAGCATAGAGCCTGAACTGATCTTTGAACTTTCGTGTTAAGTCAGAAAATTGATCCACGGATCTAACTGGCAGCTTTGGGAACCAAAGTAAGGCCACTCCCTCTAAGTATACCAGAAAGTAATGGCACTTGATTTCATCTGTTACCCTTGCCCCGGTCATATGCCAGTCGTACTTGTATAGGAACTGATTTGGATCACTTGTCCCTCGATAGGCCGGGATAGTAGGAGGTACAAATTTCTTGGGGAACTCTGCTTTTAAGATCTTTTCGGTGAACGGAGTCTTGCTTGGAGCAAACCCCCAATCCTTTTCATCCTCTTGCCTCTGCATGCTTTCTTTTATAATTGAGCGAACCATCCCTGATAGGTACTCCTCATCGTTCAGAGGCCTCGCCGGGCAGACGTAAGCTGCCCTTTCGGTAGTTTGGCTCGACAAATGTTCGCGAAAAGTTGACTGTGGCCTTGAACCTTCAGCTTGGGAAGGTTCCCCTGCGGCGGTGCCAACGGCTCGCGGAGGAATACCTTTCTCTTGGGTGTCACGGGCATTTCGGCAAAAGTTGTTTCATTGTCTTGTCGTTGGCGACTTGCCCCATGCAGGGCGTTTAACCTGTCCATCATCAAAGCATTCTGAGTTTCCATTTGTTGGAACAATCCAGATACTACATCATCTAATTCAGCTCTTGTGACTCCAACAATAGGAGTTGTCTGATTTGGTGCTGGGGAAGTGGAGTTTCCCTCATGAGCATCTCCGGATCTGGTAGATTTACTCTTTCTTCCAGGAGCCATTATCTCTGATAGACTTGTAGTTTTGAGAGAGATTCTTTCCACAAACTTTTGTGAAGCAATGATGAAAATAGCCTGAGTTGGGTTTTCAGTGAAAGCACCAAAAATGTTAACGTAAAAATGAGACGCTAACACCCCGGTGTAGATTGAAGTTGAGCGAAAGAACCACCTGTAACAGCCCGCAAATCTGTACCCCTTGAGTCAACACTATTCTACAACAATCAACTCATGTTGCACAGAAAACACGAACCATTAGGGTTAAAGAAGAAGAGGTAGAAGAAGAGAAAACAGAATCAACACCAGAATCTAACCATCGCAGCGAAATAAATATAATAGATAGTAAATATTCTTTACTCAAAATCAAATATATCTGTTTACATACATTACATCATCAGAGTACATCAGTCACAGCTCATATCAATTATATACAATGGATACACAACAACTCAACAGCGGAATAATATATGTATACAAGTACGTGAGTACTATCGTCAACCAGCTCGTCTCCTGAGCTCCACAACATCATATCCTATATCCTATAATACTCGGTCTGACCCGAGCATTACAGTTAAATAATACCCGAGTCAGTCTGGAATACCAGCGTGAGAAAATCACACCCAATTGATTATTAAAGTTTCAAAAATCCTTTGAAAACAAAAGCATCTCGTTAGACCACGCCACAAATAAACATGTCGGGTTTTTACCTTACGATAGCTAAAACAATTTTTATAGAAATCCTCTGATATTATAATAAGGTCTATATAAAAATACTTACAAATTACCCCAAATTGTTACATTCATTAAATTCCATCTACTAGCCACAGAGTGGGTAATACAAACAAAACTCGTACAAGGCTCGTAGGGAGAATGGATTTCCAACTAATGACTAGGCACTAGGGTACCACCTGTCACAGTACGGGTCCTAGATCACAGTACCGAGGATTGCTCCCTTCATCCCCTGCAACACAAGGCCAGAACCATTCCTTACTGAACGGTCCCGAACAAGATAAACCCCGTGGTTGGCGCGACCAACCACCCACTAAGCCGAAATATATAAAAATGGACATCTAGACAGGGGAAATATCTTGTCCTGCTTGGGCATGACCCACCTAACCTTGCTGCATATCCCCTGATTTGCAGTCATTCCCGGTTGATGAGGCTTGAGGCTAAGCGTTACCCTTTTAGAACGTTTCGCTTAGAATGCCCATCGTCCACCTGACGATGTTTCGCAAGCATTCGTCCATACAAGTCCGTCCCGGGTTCGAACGGAACAGAAGGCACTACTCCTACTACATCCATTTTGGAAATATCCTCAGGACTAGTAGCGACTAACCCTTTCACTTCACTGCTCCAGCTTCGAATCCAAAATCGTTTACACGAAACGTACAAATCGGATCGAAGTGGTTTTCAAGAAATAAATCTCGATCCCGGTCTCTTCGAAACGATCAACGCATTTGTCCAATATTGATAGTCGGTTATTTAACTATCAATTAATATTCACAAACAACCATCAACCAATAAATAACTTCCAAATTATTTATTTATCCCAAATATATCTTCACAAGATATATTTTTATTTTCAATCCTTTGAAAACAGTTTTCAAACCATCTTTCTTTTCAAAATAAACTTTTCCAAATATTTTCTATCTCCTCTGGAATCATCAAGCACAAAACTAGATTTTAAAAATAATTAAAACACTTTACTTAGATATATAGTTTATAAAATTTAAGTTAAAACTACTTCAATGATTCGTTAAAAATACATTCTATATGAATATTTGAAAATATGGTTACTATATAAAATTTAAAACTAGATTTCACTTTTAAAAATAAAATACTAAGTCACTCTTAAAATAATTATTACTATAATAGATTAAAAGGAAATACTTACTTTAGAATTTAAACATTTTAGAAACAATAAATACTTTTTTTTTCAAAACATACTTCTTAAAACAACCTTAAACTTTTAATTTATATTTAAAAGTTTACTTTGAGAACGTACTTGGTTTTCAGAGGGAAATTTCCATTCTCAATCACTTAAATCAATTTCCAAATTGATTTCCCAATTTATTCCTGTTTGAAATAAATTTATTTACTTAGTAGTTTATTTCGAATTCATAAATTATTAACTTTATTGTTATTTCAGTTTGATTTTTAAATCCTTTAGCTGAAAATAGAAATTTCAGGTTATTTCCTATTTCTTCTTTATTCTTCTTAAATAATTTAAATCCTAAATTCAAAATAAATGGTTTGTTCTTTAAACAAAATCATTGAAGTTTAAGTTTCATTAACTTCCTGTTTAATTAAATTTTCCTTCCCATACTCAAGATTTATTTACTAAAATGTTAAAGTTACTTTATTTCCTTTCCAGTTCATTTATAACTTTATTCAACTTTTCTATAATTATTTTACTTACAATTTTACTTCTTTTATTTCCATTCCCAAACACAAATTATATATTTTGGGTAATTCATTATTTCCCGATTATAACAATCGAGCCATAGCATCCAATATTTCCACATAATTCATTACAGAATATCAAATATTCAGAACAGAGAATATTAAATAATTAAATAAAGTTGAGGGGTCCAGTTGGATCCCTCCAACATGTTTTCCCTGCATTCACAGATGTTAGCACAATATAAAATGCCAATTCCAACTACATATACCACACTACAGCACATAAATAAATTCAACCAGTTCAAACAATTATTTAAATTTAATCATTTAAATTTAAATTAACTGAGTGAGATTAACTCACCTTTGATTCTAATTTGTAATCCACTTCAAACTTGCTTGCTCTCTTCACGGTTTCAGACCTTGTATAGACATTATAGGGTTTATTAACATTTTAGATAATCGGACCATTAATTTCCATTTAATTAACCAACAATTTGATTTAACCAATAATTTCCCCTTTGACAAATAATCCATCTAATAGCTATTAATAAATTAAATAATTTAATTGAACAAACTGAGCATCTAACTACATTATTTAGAAATAACTAGTAAATTAAAAAGTGTAAATGCATATTCATTTTATGTTTGAAACTTAATATATATTCGTAAGAAGTAATCTATATATAGATTTTCAAAAATCAGATTTATATATATATAAACTTGACTGTATTTATATGCTTTTTGTTTATAACAGTTTATAACCAAAATATACATTATTAACATCGTTAGTTTTTGAATAGAAATGAACTGATTTTGAAAGTTGAATTTTTTTAATTTTAATCGAAGAAAAATAAAATCAAGAACTGCTCACCTCACATGTCCTCAGACATCAACAGAGCAACACGAAAGCCTCTCGGCTTCGTCTCTGGCTAGCATCGCCTATCGCGACAACCCTTCTGACCTACAGCGCCACCAACAAAGCCGACCCCTTCCTCCAATCCTGCGAACGTTGCCATCGCTCGCACCTCCACCGATTCCATGCCGCAACGAACGGCGCCTCAAATTGAAGCTCCACCCCGCGGCAACCCCAAGCTGACCACGATCTCGCGGCAACCCTCAATCGTGATTCCTCGATTCGAACGATCTGTCGTGCCACCCAATCTTCGCGAAATCGTGTTTGATTCGACTTCCCATCCTTCCATCGTGAGCCGCTCGCCATTCCTAATTCGAGATTGAACTGATTTTTCTTCTTCTTTTTTTTTTTGAGAAACGAGGGCCGGTCGTTTTGATTTTAAAGAGAGGAGAAAGATGGATTTCTTCGACTGGAAGAGAGGGCATTGATGTTCTACTGAGTTCTCACTATATTTTTTTATTTCAAAATGTTCGACTGAAAAGAAAGAAGGGCAACGTGATTAGAAATAAAGTAAGGAGGCGTATAGAAGAAGGCTCGACTTTTTAAATTTCATCAGATTATTTATCAATTTAAATTTCCAGCACATTTATATTTCGTACACTCACACACTAACTCCAATCAAAACGAAATTTGAAATCCGATAATAATTTAATATTACGGACCAAATGAAACTGGTTTCATCTAATTCCGAGACTATGCCTCGGAAGGCTATTTTTCAATCCAATTCAAACGATATATTCTTAAAACTGAATAAATCAGTGTTAAATTTTAATTTTAAAATTTCTATTATTCTCTTCAGTATTATCAATATAAATTCTACAAGCCTTCAAACTATTTTTAACCGGCTTAAAACTCCAGATCCAACATTTCACCCAACCTCAAATTATTTAAAGTCAATAATTTAATTATCAAATAAATTGTGATATTCATAATACAAGTTAAAATTACTCCTTTGAATATTTACAATCAATTAAATATTTCAATTTTAAATGCTCGAAAATTCCGGGTCGTCACATTCCGCCCCCCTTAAAAGAATTTCGTCCCCGAAATTACTAGGTAGGAAGAATGGTCCAAAACACGTTGCTTTTCCAAAACCAAACAGTTTCTAACAACTCAACAACTTACCAACTATCTCTTATAAAAGATCCATTATCTTTCTTATTAACCTCTCAACTCTCCCATAGTTTCAAACTATACTATTTGTTTAACCACTCAAGTTCAATTTAAAACCAAATTTTGAGTTATCAAAAATTTCTCAAAATTTTTCTAACTCCCTAAATTCCCGAAAAATTTCGCCAGCGTCTCCTTTGCGCGGCTAGCTCGGTACAACTACAAAATTGCTCTACGGCCTCCCAATTCCATAAAGAAAACAAAAGGCCAAGTGGCTCAATCCAAATCCAAATCCAAATCCCAATCAAATTCCATACCAAATTTAAATACGTACCTTCTGTCGGCAATACCAATTTATCTCTTGAAATCAAATCCAATTTCCTTTTCCCTTTTATAATACCTGCATATCCTGCTTAGAACTAATATCCAATCACAATATCCAAAATATTTTATCGACTTTCTTACAAAATATCAATATCTATTCATTTCAATATTATCTTAGATTTTATTTGTAATATCAATTTCCAATCTAGAAATTACCATTCCTTTCTTAAGTTAGTATAAACATTTTATATGTTTCTTATCTTTATTTCTCTTTACCTCTTTTAGTTTATACTTATTTCTATTCAAATCGATTTCCACATTACATATGTATTTCATTTATTTCCAACTTTGAATTTTTAAATTTTATCCTTCATTTATAACTAATTTAAGACATTACGTTAATTAGTTTCATTTACTAACTTATTTTAGTTTCCAATTCTGAATAGTTTTGTCGTTAACAAAATTTTCCAAAATTTTCAAAAATTTTCTAACTCCCAAAATTTCTGAAAATTTTTGGAAGAGTCCCCTTTGTACGGAGGAGCTTTTGCAATTCGAAAAAAGAGATAAATATATATACATCGACCCACATGGTCGGAAAAACCAAAAACAGTTCGTATTTCCTATTTTTATTGCGTATGCGTACCTTATTTAGCATTTTAAGCAAGCAGTTTATTATTTTTAGCAAATAGCCCAACCCAAATCCAGCCATACGGCTTCCAGGTACCGGTACATACTCAATTTAAACATGTAAGTGCCAAATATATGCAGTTTAACTATATTTCACTTATTTATAATAGTTAAAACATATGAATTCTAAAGAAACTCATACCAAACATTTTCCTGTAAGCAATTTATATAGTTTCCATGCTAATTCAACCGTTCCAATTTATTTGTAACCATTTTCACTCAATTCGGATGGTTTTTCGATTCATTCGTATACAACTCCATCAATTTGAATGGTTTAGAACTCAATGGCTTACTTTTAATTTATTCTTAAGCAAATTGAACTCATATTTAATTCAATTGCTTTTGTTAACTCCGCCTCGGTTTAGACTCTACGACTCAAGGAGATGCCGACCTAAGGCTCAACAGGGGTGCCGACCTAACGCCTAATGGTTATGCCGACCTAACTGCCTTATCAGGGAGACCGACTTAAGATTCAAAGGGTTACCGACCTAGTAGGATTGAGAGGCATACCGACTTAAGAAATACCGAGTTAAGGCTAAAACAGTTGTCGACCTAACGTGGGTACTGGCTTAAGACTCAGAGGATGCCGACTTAATAAGAAGGCCGACCTAAGGTCTAAAAAAGATACCGACTCAGTGACTTGACCGAGTTACCGATCTAATGCCTTACCAAGCTGGCGACCTAGAATAGTTGCCGACCCAAGTCACAACCGATCCAGCTCCCCAGTTATCTCGTTCACGATCCAGGACTTGTCATTTGGACCGTGACTTGCGACTTACCAAGTTAACTCGTCCACGACCTAATATAAGCCCGATGCCATGTTACTGAGAAGAGGTGGTGTTGAATCGGAGGCGACCTTAGACCGGTCACGACTCACCTTAAGTCGGCTACGGCTTAACTTGAGTCGGCCACGGTTTAGGACTTGGCAAAAATTTCAGACCAGAACTCTCTATAAATAGGCAACCACCTCCAACATTCAAAGGACTTTTTTGGGCACATTCTCTTCATACACCGTTACCTTGCTGCATTGAGAACTCCATCAACACTTAGAGCTTTCAAGATTAGAGGAATACATCAAAGAGCTTCACGAAGAAACTACACATCTTCAACATGAATTCAAGGACTTTGATCGACATCGAAGCTTAAGCTACTTGTTCCAAATCACTTGTAACTTGAAGTATATTGTACTTGAGAAGAATTGTATCAGCTTGTAACGAGATTATTAATAAAAGTACTTAAAGTGGACGTAGGCTATACCCTTAAGCCGAACCACTATAAAATTGTTGTTGTTTACTGCTTTCCCGCTATTACTTGCTTGTAATTCTTTCCCGATCTATCGGGTGGTGCTTTCACAACTACACTTCTCACACCGGGATGTTAGCGTTCACATTTTAGCGTTAACATTTTTGGTGCTTTCACTGAGAATTGAACTCAGGCAAACTTCAACCATTGTTCAACAAAATTCTAACAGAAATCATGGCTTCAGAAAGGAAACAAAAGTTTTTGAGGTTTGAAGGTACTTGCAGCAATGCCATTTCTCTTCCCACGCTAAGTGAAACAGCTTCAAGTATTGGAGTCACAAGGGCTGAACTAAACGCCGTGATATATGGAATATATCAACACATGGAAGTTCAGAGCAATAGGATACTGGACAAGATGAACGCATTGCAAGAAGAAGTCCATCAACTAGAAAGTGATATAAAAACCATTGCCAAAGTAGCTCAGGTTTCAGAAGAATGGAATACTCCTCAACGAGCAACTGGCATTACTATTGGAACATTCCCCCAAACAGAGAATTCATGGCCACGACCAACTATCCACGAACGTTTGTCAAGGCGAACTTTTGAAAGAATAGTTGACGACTACCCATTGAGTCCTGGTAACGATGAAGAATACATACCGGAAATGATTGAACAGAGAGAGAAGAATGGGGGAAGGAAAAAGAAGAAACTCTTGAAAAAAGCTCGACGCTTCATACCCTCCGACTTCACTCCCTTGACCGACACTCCGGAAAATATCTTCTTGGCAACAAAGGATGTTGTTGTGTACCCCAAACCATCTCTGATGAGGAGAAGCGCGACAGACAATGGGAAATTCTGTCAATTTCACAATCAGCCTGGCCATGAAACTAACCAATGTCGCCATTTAAGGAAGGAGATTGAAGAATTGCTGAAGCAGAATGAATTGCAACAATATGTGAAAAAAGATGGAAGTAACTACTCCTCATCCTCCAAGGTGCAGCTAGTTCCCGCTCAACAATGTAGCTCAAATAGAAGAACCGTGGCACAGGGAGATGAAGGTCCTATCATCAGTATCATCACATCAAGCCCTCGCCAGGCAGGAAAAGATTGGATGAGGCGGGAAGACGTGCTCACACTCCAAGGAGACCTTCAAAGTGAAAGGAAGTTTCGATTCTGAAAGATGTTGCCATCCAGTCCTCTTATGCCAAAAGATTCAATCCCTAAAGCCTGGGGCAGCAATTGCTTCCATACCTTACTTGAACACTTTGTTTCAAATTTGTAAAAGAGTGCTGATCCAATGATTCTTGTATCAAAATCTGTTGTAAAAACAGTGCAAATAAATAATAAAAACTACAAGTCTTGCTTTCCCTATTATTACAAGTCGCTTATTTTATTTTGTTTCGATATGTGAAATACTCTGAGAATATCACTAAGATTATCGATCTAAATTTGCAGGCGATCAATATTAAGCTGATTCATTGCAATATCAAGCAACTCTTGGTAGCATTCAAAAGCAAGTCTTAAACAACAAAATTCCATGGTCGAATCCTGAATAAGAAGTACTCTAAGCAAACAAATAAGATTGGGCTAGAGTATGTTTCTTCAGTTAAAACCACCCGCCAACAGAGGAAGATGATGCACGCTTAAAGATGGCACTAAGGAATTGCTAATATAATCAATCAAATTCACAACTGTCAAAAGAGAGCCAATTCCAAGAACTTGGAACAGCAACCATTTGCATCCATGTTTTATATGAAAACTTTGCTGAAATATTGCAAGGAATTTATAAATATATGATTCTTCTGTTAAAGGCAATTGCAAGGCAGGCGAATAACAAAGGCTATAAAGTGGATATAGGCCCAGTTTCGGCTAAACCACTATAATTCTTGTGTTCCCTACTATTATAAGCGGCTTTGTTTTATTTTGGCATATGAAATACGTTAATCGTGTTACTAAAAAGTTGATTTAATAATGCAGGCCATAAAAACAAAGCTTACCGGTCACAAGACCAAGCGATCCGCGACATCGTCCAGCAGTCAAGCACTGAGCCATTCAAAATTCCCATATCCAAATCCTACAAAAGAAGAACTTCAAACGAAAGTGAGCAATGTGGATAGAAGCAGATCATGTATAGCTAACTGCAAATGTTCGAACAAACAAACAGCAAGTTAAAGAACCTATATCTGCCACCACTAATTTGCTTAACTATAAAATATACTCCTTTGGGTAAGGTAAATGATTGGCAGCTAAAAGTGATGACACTTACGAAGCAATGAGGATCATCAGCGTGAATCAATGGCAAAAAGACATGCGAGAGCAAGCATCAGCCAGCAAAAGACCATTTCAGAAGCACAAGCCCTTTTTGAAGGCATAATTCCTCAGGGGATAGAGACCTCAAGCGGGCTTCATCAAAAAAAAAGGCGTCTTTCTCGTTACAAAGTCATGGAATTATCGGTCGACACACTCCCGAGAATCCATCCAACCGAGAAAAGGAAACTCCATGACAATAACCCTACTCAGGGGCACGCATTTCACCACAACCGGACGACATACTCCCGTGAGATGAAATGTGAGAAGCCCTCTTCGGAGGCAAAATGCTTCTCTACGGAGACCGAATGCTTCTCCTCAGAGACCAAAGCCCTCTTCGGAGGCGAAAAGCTTCTCTACGGAGACCGAATGCTTCTCCTCAGAGACCGAAGCCCTCTTTGGAGGCAAAATGCTTCTCTACGGAGAGCGAATGCTTCTCCTCAGAGACCAAAGCCCTCTTCGGAGGCGAAAAGCTTCTCTACGGAGACCGAATGCTTCTCCTCAGAGACCAAAGCCCTCTTCGGAGGCGAAATGCTTCTCTAAGGAGACCGAATGCTTCTCCTCAGAGACCAAAGCCCTCTTCGGAGGCCAAAAGCTTCTCTACGGAGACAGAATGCTTCTCCTCAGAGACCAAAGCCCTCTTCGGAGGCGAAAAGCTTCTCTACGGAGGCCGAATGCTTCTCCTCAGAGACCAAAGCCCTCTTCGGTGGCGAAATGCTTCTCTACGGAGACCGAATGCTTCTCCTCAGAGACCAAAGCCCTCTTCGGAGGCAAAAAGCTTCTCTACGAAGACCGAATGCTTCTCCTCAGAGACCAAAGCCCTCTTCGGAGGCGAAAAGCTTCTCTACGGAGACCGAATGCTTCTCCTCAGAGACCAAAGCCCTCTTCGGAGGCGAAAAGCTTCTCTACGAAGACCGAATGCTTCTCCTCATAGACCAAAGCCCTCTTCGGAGGCGAAATGCTTCTCTACGGAGACCGAATGCTTCTCCTCAGAGACCAAAGCCCTCTTCGGAGGCGACAAGCTTCTCTACGGAGTCCGAATGCTTCTCCTCAGAGACCAAAGCCCTCTTCGGAGGCGAAAAGCTTCTCTACGGAGACCGAATGCTTCTCCTTAGAGACCGAAGCCCTCTTCGGAGGCGAAATGCTTCTCTACGGAGACCGAATGCTTCTCCTCAGAGACCAAAGCCCTCTTCGGAGGCGAAAAGCTTCTCTACGGAGACCAAATGCTTCTCCTCAGAGACCAAAGCCCTCTTCGGAGGCGAAAAGCTTCTCTACAGAGACCGAATGCTTCTCCTCAGAGACCGAAGCCCTCTTCGGAGGCAAAATGCTTCTCTACGGGGATCGAATGCTTCTCCTCAGAGACCAAAGCCCTCTTCGGAGGCAAAATGCTCCTCTTCGGAGGCACAACTCTTCGGAGGACAAAGACCTCTAATGGGACATATGCCACAAAAAAGAAAGTTCTCTACTCAACAAAAAAGATTGGAGGAGTCATGACCCGCCAACCATGAGAGAGTAACTTCCAGGCAATGTAAACCCTCTCTGGGGCACATTTCACCAGGAGTTGAAGTGTAACAGCCGCTCTTCGGAATTACACTTCACCAGAGTTGAAATGCAAACAAAATAAAGACCTCTTCGGGGGCACATTTCACCAGGAGTTGAAGTGTAACAGCCGCACTTCGGAATTACACTTCACCAGAGTTGAAATGCAAACAAAATAAAGACCTCTTCGGAGGCACATTTCACCAGGAGTTGAAGTGTAACAGCCGCTCTTCGGAATTTCACTTCACCAGAGTTGAAATGCAAACAAAAATAAAGACCTCTTCGGAGGCACATTTCACCAGGAGTTGAAGTGTAACAGCCGCTCTTCGGAATTTCACTTCACCAGAGTTGAAATGCAAACAAAATAAAGACCTCTTCGGGGGCACATTTCACCAGGAGTTGAAGTGTAACAGCCGCTCTTCGGAATTACACTTCACCAGAGTTGAAATGCAAACAAAACAAAGACCTCTTCGGAGGCACATTTCACTAGGAGTTGAAGTGTAACAGCCGCTCTTCGGAATTTCACTTCACCAGAGTTGAAATGCAAACAAAAATAAAGACCTCTTTGGAGGCACATTTCACCAGGAGTTGAAGTGTAACAGCCGCTCTTCGGAATTTCACTTCACCAGAGTTGAAATGCAAACAAAAATAAAGACCTCTTCGGAGGCACATTTCACCAGGAGTTGAAGTGTAACAGCCGCTCTTCGGAATTTCACTTCACCAGAGTTGAAATGCAAACAAAATAAAGACCTCTTCGGAGGCGCAATCAAGAAGAAAGACCTCTTCGGAAACCCACGTTTCACCGAGATTGAAATAAAACTTCCAAGTGTTGAAACGTGAAAAGGATTTCTAAGGCATAACTCTTTGGAGGTACACGTTTCGCCGAGATTGAAATAAAACTTCCAAGTGTTGAAACGTGAAAAATCCCTCCTCAGAGGTACAACTTTCTATATAAAAAAAATCCTCATCAAGAACATACTTTAACTTCCAAAGGAAGAGAAATCTACCTATTCTGGAGAATGATCTTCTTCTTCAAAAAAAAAAAAAAAAGAGGTTAAAGTATCTTTCAAGAGGTCCGCTTTACCACAAAAAGGAATTCACTTGGTAAAATATGTACATAAGCAAAAGTGATTTCTTCAAAGGACAAAGCGTAAAAATTTATATTAAGGGAATTGTACTCTGTAGAAATTTCTTCAAGAGTAAAAAATAATTACTCTTCAGCAAATAAGAGTGCAAGTCCCCATGAAATATAAAATATTGCAACAAGCTTATGGTATGGGGGCAACGTGGTATAGTTACATACAAAACGGTATATAGGTATAGCTACGACGGTAAGATAATACTCAAGCAACATACCACAAGCCCGTTGCAATATCATAAGTAAACTTGTGCAAAAATGAATAATAAATGCATTCTTAAATTCAAACAAAAGTCTGTACAAACAAAGAATCATTTTATTCAACTATAATGCAGGTACAGGTTTTAAAATAAAGAAAAGCGGGGGCCGGTACCCGCACAGTTCTCGACCAGTACATACAAAAGACAAAAAAGCTAAAATCTTCACTTCCTTTTGCTACCTTTGGACCCTTTACCCGGCCGAATAGTTAGCTTTTCAGGTCGGTCTGTGGGCATAAGGGAAGAAGGAGAGGGAGGTGCGGCTGGCCCAACTTCTGGTTCCTCCTCGGTAGCAATGATTTTCTTCCCTCTCCTCCTTGATGTTCCTTGCTTCTTTCTCCTCTTTGAGGAAGACTCGCTCCCTGGAGTAATGAGTTTAGATAGAGTTATGTCGTCAGAAGGAGTCCGCTCCGGAGATATGTCATCTCCCTCAAGTCTCTCATCTTTCTGTTCTTGCGAAGCAATGGGATCATCCAGGCCATGGAGAGCCTCTATTTGTTCCTCCTGTGATCCAGGCTGCGAAGCAGAAGGAGGAGCCACCTGAAGAGATGGAGGAGGGATAACCGGAGGAGTAGAGATTTGAGCAGTGCTTGATTCTTTCTCTATAGAAGAAAAGAGGTTAAAGTCAGTAAAGAGAGGAGATGAAGGCTCACCAATAAAGTTAGTAGAGAGAGGAGATGAAGGCTCATCAAGGTTGAGAAAATAGCCAAGGAGCTCATGAAACTCATGCGAAATAAATGAGTAACCCGCTTGAGCAGAATTGACAGTAGCGAGATTAACAGTGAAGTTACCTGGAGAAGCTGGTTTCTTGATATCGACTTCATAAGCTTGCGCGTCAGCGCTCTCATCACCCTCGTCTCCACCCTGTACGCTTGTAATCTCAGTGGTAACTTTGGTAGGAGATGCAAAATGGGAACTGGAACCAATAATGTTGACTTCAGACGAAGAAGGTGGCTGGACTAGAGTAGTTGAAGTGGTTTTTCCCAGCCGGTCCCCTTCCGTCAATTCAGTTCTTAATTTGGCAAGTTGTTCCTTTCCCTTGGCAAGGGCAGCGCGAGCGTCATCATCAAAGTAATGCCTTTCCAGGGCTGATTCGTCATAACCAGCACCTTCAGCACCAAGCATATCAAGGGCAGCCTCCCACACTTCAGCTAAAGTGATTTCATACTTGGGACCTAGAAAAGCAAGGCTTCCACGCCCCAAGACGCTGTGCAAGTAGAAGTCGAATAATGTTGAGCCGAAGCTGTTTTTGGTCGCCTCGTGAGATTCTTCAGCTGCGATTCTGCCGGCGACGGCCTCATCACGCTCCCTTTCAGTTTTGGAAAGCCGAAGCTTAAGCATTTGTATCTCCGCTTCCTGGGAGTTGTTTTTCTTTCGAAGCTCAGTAATATCAGAAACATAGCCTTCACTGATTCCTTTTTGTGCTTCGAGCCTGTCTTCGGCATCCCTTTGGCTAGCGTGAGCGTCTCTCACTTGTTTCAGGAGCACTTCTTCTTTTTGAGTGTAAGAAGTAGAGGAAGCAGCAAGCTCATGTTTCAATTCCTCGACTTTTGCTTCAAGCTCCTCATTGTAAGAAGCAATGCTCCTCATTTCGGTGTTGTGTTGCTCAAGAACTTTTTGCCATTCAGCCTTATCGTTTTCCATAGTAAGCATGGCCTCTATGTTGGCGCGGTTAACCCTTTGAAGCTCGTCAACAAGTTTTTGCCAGTTCGACATTCTTTCAATATCAAGCTTGACGGCATCAAGATTGCGCAACATGGCAGACTTGTCGATAGGGACCAAGTCTAGGTCGAACCTCACTCCCTTTAGGCACCATTGAGGGAATCGGCTCTGCAAAGTGGCTGGACCTGGTCCGACTTGAAATTTGGGCCTGCTAATTATCGTTTGAATGTCTGCTTCCCCAAGAGCGGGAGTGTCAGAAGGAATGTCGAGCGAGGCTGGAGCAGCAACTTTTTCAGGGGTAGCAGAGGCCTGCTTTTCACTATGACGGGCTCGTTTGCTTGAGTCTTCGCCCGTGTGACCTTTTCCCCGATCGTCATGAGATTTTCTTTTGTGGGAATCATCGCCTCTTTGAGCAGAATCATAGCGCTCTTCCCTCTCTCTTCTTTCACGACGCTCCTCTTCAGTCCTCCTTTCATGAGCCTTTCGGGCAGCCCTTTCTTCATCAGATTCTCTATAGGAGGAAAAGTAGCGCCTGTAATCATATTGGCCACGGCCCCCGAAGCGCTGGAAATCATTGTAGTAGGATCCACTACGTCCCATCGGAGGATCTGAAATAAAAAAAAACAAGCTTTAGCAGTATACAAAGTTCAGAAAGTCAGGAGCATAAAAGTGCCAGGAATTCTAAGTGTGTGTGATGTGCAAACTACACGCATCAAGCTACGAACCACTCTTTAATTGGGGAGTAGTTATGGGCGTAATAGTTAATGTCAACTCTTGAGTTGACGAAGACTGTTGCAAAACAGAAGTAGCATCGACTACTGAGGAAGAAATTCCGGCGGTATTATGATCGTCTTTAAAGATCTCTTGCGAAGTAGCAAAGAGGTCACTCAGTCCGTCAAAAGTGTCATCCCTGCTCTGTTTAACAGGACTGGATTTCTCAGCTTCTTTACCAAATTCTTGTGAATGGTGAGAGGATCCCTGAGGCTCTTCTTCCTCGATAACCGGGAAAGTTTATCAGATGGCCCCGCAGCATCAACAGAAGTGGAGCACTTCACCAGCGAAGATTCAGGAGTCTTTATCGGAGAATCGGGGACTTCCGTTGGAACTTCATGAGCATGCATAGAGCGAGAAGTGTGTAGAAGCCCATGTTGATGTAAAAATTCATCCCTCAACAGAAATTTTATGCTCCTCTCTTCTGTGGCCACGGCACTCAACCTCTCAAAAACTTGCTTATGAATTGGATCTCTAGAAGGGAGAGGAAGTGCTGAAAGGAACAATGAATGAAGTTAGCAACTGAAAGTTCGGATCTCGGAAAAAAAGTTTCAAAACGGAAGAAATAAAACACTAATCTTACTTCCTGCTCTCCAGATGGCGTAAAACCCTGGGGGACAGCGGGCAAAGAAAAACTGGTTCAAAAATCCATGAACGCTTTCAGTAAGATCGGAGATGAGCTTGCGGTTTCTAGCACTTCTCACAATAATAAGGGAAGGATGATCTTTACTCTTTGCAAACGAGCACAGATAACGGATTTCTTCAAAACTCGGTAGGAGATCGAGAGTTCTTCTGAACAAAACACACAACCCCATCAAGATGGCATAGCCATTAGGATGAAGTTGGAACGGAGAGATCGTCAACCGAAGGAGAAGAATTCGAAGGAAGTCGTTAAAAGGAGGAATCGCCCCACTTAAGCACATTTGGCGGTTGACTGCAACAAAACCATGGGGAGGATTGTCAGCAGTATCACTTGGCCCAGGGAGTTGGACATCACTTTCGGCAAAGCCAAATTGAGTGCGCAGCTGAATAAACGCTCTCAAAGATAGAATAGTCGAGGTTCTCTCCGGAGGATTCTCTATGGGAACAGCTATCAGGAAAGTTTCTTCCTCTTGAGTCACCACTTCTTCTTCTCGGTGGGAAGTCATTCTACATAAACAACTGGGTATTCAAACATGAAGGTGCACGTTTCCTAAAGTGTGTGAAGTGTTGTGTAAAATCAATCAAGCAGCAAACAAATATAACTGGAATGAAAACTAGCAAGCATTTGTTAGTTATGAAATTCGGGGACTATTGTTTTAAGCCTAAATATGCAAGTAAGATGTTGATGCAGATAAATAAGTTCAGATTATTGATACTTTGCATTAATGTTTAACTCTAATTGATTGATTCACAAACATTTCATGCAATATAATTAAGTTGCCTGTCTTGTTTTGACTAATCTGTCATCTGACGTGGGCAGTCAATGGCAGTATTTTCGCCTTGGTTTTCTTTGTTTGTTATTTTCAGCAGGTTAGCAGCTTATAAGTTAATGCGATCTGTGAAATAATACAATGAGATTCAAGCAAATTTAAAAGTTGGGGCAGTTCAAAATTTAGGCAACTTAGTTTGACAGTTCAAGTCAGAAAGTCAAAGTGGATCTATGCTCTCAAAAAGTCAGCATGCCCAAAGCTTAAGTGTTAACTCGGCAGCGGTTTAAGAGCCAACTCGGTCACGGTTTAAGGGATTAACTCGGCCGCGACTTAGGGGTTAATTCGGCCGCGGTTCAAGGTTAAATCAGTAGAAGGTTAATTCGGCAGATTTCCCCCAAAGGGTCAACTCGGCCGCGACTTAGAGTTTAGACCACTTCACTTAAGGGCTTGGTCGGCCGAAGACTAGTTCATCCAATTTAACTGACTCGTTCCCGAATCAACATCCCACGGCCATCGACCCGATAACCCAATAACTGTTCCATCAACCACAATCTTCGTTTCATTCAAGCTATCGGATCGTCCCACTAAGTAGTTCGAAACTGCCGCGAGTTCAACACCTTACAACCCTAGCACGAATCAAATTCAACTAGCTTGAATCATCTTCATCATCGGTCAGTTAAAATCGAACCAAACAACATAAACTCCATCGGCCATGGGTGCAATGGAATTCATGATGAAGCATTATGCGAGGTGGTGGTTTAGGTGTGAATAATGGAGTTCGTGGACCAACAATAACCTATGATTGAGGAAAATTCACTTACGTAATAATTATCGGTGGTTGATGGAGCAAAATCGCCTTTTTTAAGCTTGGATCGAGAGAGCAAGTAATGAGAGAGAAGAAGGGGTTGTGATTTATATCTTGCAATGAAGGGATCTGGAGCGGCGCATGCGACTTAACTATTAGCTCGCGTACGACCTACCGACCTAAGAGGGGACGGGTTAAGGACTATCGAAGCACACGACCTAACCAGTAGGCGTATACTTCGAGGGGCAATTGTTAACTCCGCCTCGGTTTAGACTCTACGACTCAAGCGGATGCCGACCTAAGGCTCAACAGGGGTGCCGACCTAACGCCTAATGGTTATGCCGACCTAACTGCCTTATCAGGGAGACCGAATTAAGATTCAAAGGGTTACCGACCTAGTAGGATTGAGAGGCATACCGACTTAAGAAATACCGAGTTGAGGCTAAAACAGTTGCCGACCTAACGTGGGTACTGGCTTAAGACTCAGAGGATGCCGACTTAATAAGAAGGCCGACCTAAGGTCTAAAAAAGATACCGACTCAGTGACTTGACCGAGTTACCGATCTAATGCCTTACCAAGCTGGCGACCTAGAATAGTTGCCGACCCAAGTCACAACCGATCCAGCTCCCCAGTTATCTCGTTCACGATCCAGGACTTATCATTTGGACCGTGACTTGCGACTTACCAAGTTAACTCGTCCACGACCTAATATAAGCCCGATGCCATGTTACTGAGAAGAGGTGGTGTTGACTCGGAGGCGACCTTAGACCGGTCACGACTCACCTTAAGTCGGCTACGGCTTAACTTGAGTCGGCCACGGTTTAGGACTTGGCAAAAATTTCAGACCAGAACTCTCTATAAATAGGCAACCACCTCCAACATTCAAAGGACTTTTTTGGGCACATTCTCTTCATACACCGTTACCTTGCTGCATTGAGAACTCCATCAACACTTAGAGCTTTCAAGATTAGAGGAATACATCAAAGAGCTTCACGAAGAAACTACACATCTTCAACATGAATTCAAGGACTTTGATCGACATCGAAGCTTAAGCTACTTGTTCCAAATCACTTGTAACTTGAAGTATATTGTACTTGAGAAGAATTGTATCAGCTTGTAACAAGATTATTAATAAAAGTACTTAAAGTGGACGTAGGCTATACCCTTAAGCCGAACCACTATAAAATTGTTGTTGTTTACTGCTTTCCCGCTATTACTTGCTTGTAATTCTTTCCCGATCTATCGGGTGGTGCTTTCACAACTACACTTCTCACACCGGGATGTTAGCGTTCACATTTTAGCGTTAACAGCTTTCAAAATCAATTTATTTTACTTCTATCAACTCATAGGATTTTAATTAGTTCCATTTACATCCAACGATAATTTATTCTTTGCAATTTGACGAGATCTATGTGAATAAACAAGTATTTATGTTTTATACCCAATTTGAATGGACTTCAACTCAATTTGTACTTAATTTTATTCCATTTCGGATTTATTCCCAATCCATATATTCTCAGTTTCATTGCATTTCAATTTTATTAACCAAACTAGTCCATTCAAAACCATTAACAACTTAGGTTCCATCTCCATTACCAATTAAATTTCCTTTTTATTTTAATTCATTCACATCCATTCATTTACATTTAAAACCATTTCGTAATTGTTTATTCCAAACTATTTTATTTAGCTCAAAACAACCAAGCCATATCATTCAATAACCACTTCTCAACTTATTTAAACCATACTTCATTTGAGTCTTATCTATCCCGTCCATTCATTTATTCAATAAAATTAGTTTACCCACATTCACTTAAACCATTCTAATAAACTTGAAACATTCTATTTTTCTTATTGCATCAAGTTATTTCAATCCCTTAATAATTTAAATGGTTTACAATTATTTATTTAAGCATTTTCACTCCATTAAATATTATCGGCATCACACCGAATTTTATTCCAATTAAAATTTATTCTTACTTGATTTAAATCCAATTCACTATTATTAAACTAAATTTTAAGTTGAATGCAATTCAACTCATTTCCATTTTTTTTAGCTTAGGTTTATTCACTCCAATTTTATACTTAAGCCCATTTTATTTTCCAGTAAATCTCTTTTTTTTCTTCTTTCTATTCTTAAGCTCATTTCCTTTTTGCAATTAAATTTCTCTTTTCAATTTAATTTGATTCTATCTCAATCCAATCTCATTTCAAACTTATTTGATTAGTTATTATAAAATTTAACTTTTCAGATTTAACCCATTCAATTTATTTCCTGGCTATTTCCAAGATATCTTCACTTATGGATTTTATTTGCACATTCAAACATTGCTATTTTAATCCATTTACATTTTTATTTGATACATTCCCAATTATATTTAATTTGTTAACACTTCAATTTAAATTTTAATCTATAACTCAAGTTCTGGATCCATTATCCATTCTCAATTTACCACCCAATTTTATGAACTCACAGTTCAATTTCACTTCACCAACAATTTAATTCGAATTTAATTTATCACTTGAGTTTATTTCCAAACTTCATCATAAACTCACAATTCAACTTCAATTAAACAACATTACGTTCCCATTTACACATTTTATTAACTAATATATTATAAAATTAGTTCTCTCCTATTTATAGTTCAATTCTTGACTTTATTTCCAAATATCACTTCATTTGATCTTCTTAAGTTCAATGTGTTTTATAATTCAAGTTGGGATTTTCTTTTCATTTTACAATTCATCAAAATATTAAATTTGGGCTTTGTATTCCATTTTCGATTTAATAAGTCACAACTTATCGTTTTATACAATTCTATTTCATCATAAGCTTGAATATATTCATCTTTTATTTTTAACTCAAGGCTTCTATTTATTTATAGCCCAAGCATATTTTATTCCCAAGGATTTTTAATTCTTTTACAAGTTATTTTGATTTATCTATTTCAACCCAATTCTTATCCAACTTATTTTCCATTTATTCAAGTAAGGATTTAATTCCACTCAATATCACCCATAACTCAACTGAATTTTATTCCAATTTAATTCTATTTTAACTCAAATTTATTTAACTCAATTCAATTTCAACTTAATTCGAATATAACTGGATATTATTTTAGCTTATTCAATTAATTTCAATCCAGTCAAATTTTTATTTCCGAATCCAAGTTAATTTCATTTTCAACCTTTCTCTTTAAATTTAAATTCCAACCTTCAAAGCTTATATTCCATTCCTGATTTAAAAATCATCTCAATTTATAAGCTTACAACTTATCTCATCAGAATTTTATACACCCGGCTTTTGATTTCAAATTATTTTGAAATCTCCAACATTTCAAAATCACACTTCTCAAATATTTAAATCAATCCTGGTTTTATTCCCAACAAATTTCCTTTGAAATTTCAAAAACAAACAGGTGTTCCTGAATAAATCAATTTAGCAGCAATTCATCACCTAGAAACTCGAAAATGAACATCGATGATGCTGTAGTCATCACCGAAGTTATTTTCCAGTGACTGAAGTGAATTCAATGCTATATCTCTTTCCAAAATCCATTTGTAAACAAATTTCCTTTCAGAAATACCTCCAAAACAACAATATTACTATTTATCTTCAAAATATTTCCAAAATCTCAGGGGTTTTAAAGTTTCAAATTTTATTTTAATTCCAATTCTATCTATAATGCATTTGTACAATTTATGCTTATACAAATTCCCATTTTATTTTAATTCAATTTATAAATTACTTTTACAATTCATATTTATAAATTTCATTTCATAATTGGATTTATCTTCTCAATCTTTGATTATATTTACAATTTCTATTTAAATATTTCACTTAACAATGATAATACTTTAATATTATCATTTCTAACATCCAAGCAACCATATAATAGCTATATAGTTTACCAAAAACTTTCTTTATATAAAAATATATTTATGGGTAAAATTATTTCATTCACCCATATTTAAAACAATACCGTGTCGAATGTTCCATTCAAGTGTTTAGAAACCCTTTCGATACAGTTGTCCAGACTGTGTCGACGAAGGTTCATATGTCACTCAATAAACCAATCAACACAATATTAAAACAATTTATACTTACTAACAAATACGCGCTCATATCTATTAATACGGTCAAACACATTATAGAGTACTACGGACTCTATTTTAAATGAGTAATTCCCACCAGAGCCAAGGTTATCACCAACCTATGCTCTGATACCAACTGTAACAGCCCACAAATCTGTACCCCTTGAGTCAACACTATTCTACAATAATCAACTCATGTTGCACAGAAAACACGAACCATTAGGGTTAAAGAAGAAGAGGTAGAAGAAGAGAAAATAGAATCAACACCAGAATCTAACCATCGCAGCGGAATAAAATATAATAGATAGTAAATATTATTTACTCAAAATCAAATATATCTGTTTACATACATTACATCATCAGAGTACATCAGTCACAGCTCACATCAATTATATACAATGGATACACAACAACTCAACAGCGGAATAATATATATACAAGTACGTGAGTACGTATCGTCAACCAGCTCGTCTCCTGAGCTCCACAGCATCATATCCTATATCCTATAATACTCGGTCTGACCCGAGCATTACAGTTAAATAATACCCGAGTCAGTCTGGAATACCAGCATGAGAAAATCACACCCAATTGATTATTAAAGTTTCATAAATCCTTTGAAAACAAAAGCATCTCGTAAGACCACGCCACAAATAAACATGTCGGGTTTTTACCTTACGATAGCTAAAACAATTTTTATAGAAATCCTCTGATATTATAATAGGGTATATATACAAATACTTATAAATTAGCCGAAATTGTTACATTCATTAAATTCTAGCTACTAGCCACAGAGTGGGTAATACAAACAAAACTCGTACAAGGCTCGTAGATAGAATGGATTTCCAACTAATGATTAGGCACTGGGGTACCACCTGTCACAGTACGGGGCCTAGATCACCATACCGAGGATTACTCCCTTCATCCCCTGCAACACAAGGCCAGAACCATTCCTTACTGAATAGTCCCGAACAAGATAAACCCCGTGGTTGGCGCGACCAACCACCCACTAAGCCGAAATATATAAAAAGGGACATCTAGACTGGGGAAATATCTTGTCCTGCTTGGGCATGACCCACCTAACCTTGCTGCATATCCCTTGATTTTCAGTCCTTCCCGGTTGATGAGGCTTGAGGCTAAGCGTTAACTTTTTAGAACGTTTCACTTAGAATGCCCATCGTCCACCTGACGATGTTTCGCAAGCATTCATCCATACAAGTCCGTCCCGGGTTCGAACGGAACCGAAGGCACTACTCCTACTACATCCATTTTGGAAATATCCTCAGGATTAGTAGCGACTAGCCCTTGCACTTCACTGCTCCAGCTTCGAATCCAAAATCGTTTACACGAAACGTACAAACCGGATCGAAGTGGTTTTCGAGAAATAAATCTCGATCCTGGTCTCTTCGAAACGATCAATGCATTTGTCCAATATTGATAGTCGGTTATTTAACTATCAATTAATATTCACAAACAACCATCAACCAATAAATAACTTCCAAATTATTTATTTATCCCAAAAATATCTTCACAAGATATATTTCTATTTTCAATCCTTTGAAAACAGTTTTCAAACCATCTTTCTTTTCAAAATAAACTTTTCCAAATATTTTCTATCTCCTCTGGAATCACCAAGCAAAAAACTAGATTTTAAAAATAATTAAAACACTTTACTTAGAAATATACTTTATAAAATTTAAGTTAAAACTACTTCAATGATTCGTTAAAAATAAATTCTATATGAATATTTGAAAATAAGGTTACTATACAAAATTTAAAACTAAATTTCACTTTTAAAAATAAAATACTAAGCCACTCTTAAAATAATTATTACTATAATAGATTAAAAGGAAATACTTACTTTAGAATTTAAACATTTAGAAACAATAAATACTTTTTTTTCAAAACATACTTCTTAAAACAACCTTAAACTTTTAATTTATATTTAAAAATTTACTTTGAGAACGTACTTGGTTTTCAGAGGGAAATTTCCAATCTCAATCACTTAAATCAATTTCCAAGTTGATTTCCCAATTTATTCCTGTTTGGAATAAATTTCTTTACTTATCAGTTTATTTCAAAATTCATTAATTATGAACTTTATTGTTATTTCAGTTTGATTTTTAAATCCTTTAGCTGAAAATACAAATTTCAGGTTATTCCCTATTTCTTCTTTATTCTTCTTAAATAATTTAAATCCTAAATTCAAAATAACTGCTTTGTTCTTTAAACAAAAACATTGAAGTTTAAGTTTCATTAACTTCCTGTTTAATTAAATTTTCCTTCCCATACTCAAGATTTATTTACTAAAATGTTAAAGTTACTTTATTTCCTTTCCAGTTCATTTAGAACTTTATTCAACTTTTCTATAATTATTTTACTTACAATTTTACTTCTTTTATTTCCATTCCTAAACTCAAATTATATATTTAGGGTAATTCATTATTTCCCGATTATAAAAATCGAGCCATAGCATCTAATATTTCCACATAATTCATTACAGAATATCAAATATTCAAAACGGAGAATATTAAATAATTAAATAAAGTTGAGGGGTCCAGTTGGATCCCTCCAACCTGTTTTCCCTGCATTCACAGACGTTAGCACAATATAAAATGCCGATTCCAACTACATATACCACACTACAGCACATAAATCAATTCAACCAGTTCAAACAATTATTTAAATTTAATCATTTAAATTTAAATTAACTGAGTGAGATTAACTCACCTTTGATTCTAATTTGTAATCCACTTCAAACTTGCTTGCTCTCTTCACGGTTTCAGACCTTGTATAGACATTATAGGGTTTATTAACATTTTAGATAATCAGACCATTAGTTTCCATTTAATTAACCAACAATTTGATTTAACCAATAATTTCCCCTTTGACAAAAAATCCTTCTAATAGCTATTAATAAATTAAATAATTTAATTGAACAAACTGAGCATCTAACTACATTATTTAGAAATAACTAGCAAATTAAAAAGTGTAAATGCATATTCATTTTATGTTCGAAACTTAATATATATTCGTAAGAAGTAATCTATATATAGATTTTCCAAAATCAGATTTATATATATATATATATAAACTTGACTGTATTTATATGCTTTTTGTTTATAACAGTTTATAACCAAAATATACATTATTAACATCGTTAGTTTTTGAATAGAAATGAACTGATTTTCAAAGTTGATTTTTTTTTTAATTTTAATCGAAGAAAAAGAAAAGCAAGAACTTCTCACCTCACATGTCCTCAGACATCAACAGTGCAACACGAAAGCCTCTCGGCTTCATCTCTGGCTAGCATCGCCTATCGCGACAAGCCTTCTGACCTACAGCGCCACCAACAAAGCCGACCCCTTCCTCCAATCCTGCGAACGTTGCCATCGCTCTCACCTCCACCGATTCCATGCCGCAACGAATGGTGCCTCAAATTGAAGCTCCACCCCGCAGCAACCCCAAGCTGACCACGACCTCGCGGCAACCCCAAATCGTGATTCCTCGATTCGAACGATCTGTCGCGCCACCCAATCTTCGCGAAATCGTGTTTGATTCGACTTCCCATCCTTTCATCGTGAGCCGCTCGCGATTCCTAATTCGAGATTGAATTGATTTTTCTTCTTTTCTTTTTTTTGAGAAACGAGGGCCGGTCGTTTTGATTTTAAAGAGAGTAGAAAGATGGATTTCTTCGACTGGAAGAGAGGGCATTGATGTTCTACTGAGTTCTCACTATATTTTTTTATTTCAAAATGTTCGGCTGAAAAGAAAGAAGGGCAACGTGATTAGAAATAAAGTAAGGAGGCGTATAAAAGAAGGCTCGACTTTTTAAATTTCATCAGATTATTTATCAATTTAAATTTCCAGCACGTTTATATTTAGTACACTCACACACTAACTCCAATCAAAACGAAATTTGAAATCCGACAATAATTCAATATTACAGACCAAATGAAACTGGTTTCATCTAATTCCGAGATTTTGCCTCGGAAGGCATTTTTCAATCCAATTCAAACGATATATTCTTAAAACTGAATAAATCAGTGTTAAATTTTAATTTTAAAATTTCTGTTATTCTCTTCAGTATTATCAATATAAATTCTACAAGCCTTCAAACTATTTTTAACCAGCTTAAAACTCCAGATCCAACATTTCACCCAACCTCAAATTATTTAAAGTCAATAATTTAATTATCAAATAAATTGTGATATTCATAATACAAGTTAAAATTACTCCTTTGAATATTTACAATCAATTAAATATTTCGATTTTAAATGCTCGAAAATTCCGGGTCGTCACACCACCCGTGAACACGGGAACTACAAATAAGTAGAAAAGTCACGGAGAAAGCAGAAAAGACAACAGCTTTTATAGTGGTTCGGCTTAGGGAAAGCCTACGTCCACTTTAATTCTCTTTATTGCTGAATTGATTACAACTTTACAACAATCTTGAATTACAATTCTGATGAGGCAAACAACTAGAACTTCGATGCAGAAGAATTCTTTAAATCCATGTAGATTGCGTTAGATTTCCTCTCGAGGTTAGTTGAGATGCCTTTCGTACTTGAAGTGTCGAGTGAGTCGAGAATTCAGCAGAGTATCGGCGCTTAAAGAGATCGGCCAAAAGTCCTCTTGAAAGTTGGAGATGGTCATGTATTTATAGATAATTCTGAACAGGCCTTAAGTCAATTACCACTTAAAGTAAGTCATAAGTCGTGGGTTACGACCTAGGATAGGTTGTAGGTCGTCAGCGGGTTAAGGCGTTAGGAGTCACGACCAAGCTGGTTCGCACATGTCCATTTGTACTAACTGATAGGTATTAGTGACTTATGGAAAGCGGCATAGTTAAATCTCTAAGTACAAGGTCGTGAACGACTTATAGTAGGTCGTGAATGTTTTAAGTCGCTGCCGCTTTAACTCTCTAAGTCGTGAAGCCCTTCAGCCATTAAGTCGTCCAACCTTTAACACGTTAAGTCGTCCAACCTTTTAAGCTGTTAAGTCGTCCAACACTTAAGTCGCTGAGTCGTGACACTCCATAAGTCGTTAGGTCGTGGCACTCTTTAAGTCGTTAGGTCGTGGACTCCTTAAGCCGTTAGGCTGCTTCTTCTGTTAACTCGTTAACTCGGTTGAGCCGCTTAACTTGGTCGCGTCGTAGGTCGTGAGGTCCTCTAACCCGTTAATTTGTTGAAGCTTTAGGTCGCATGCCGTTTAGGTCGGGGCGCTGCCCCGCACCCCGCCGGGGGCGCTGCCCCCGGACCCCTACGACCTAACCGGGCAGGTCGATCACCGTAGCGGTGGCGTTGCCCCCGCACCCCCACCTTGGGGGGTTGGCACCCCCTGGACCCCCCCTCCGTAGGGGATCTTATCTGAAAAACCATTCAACAGAATCGAGACGAATTATCATTGGCTTTTCGGTCGATTTTTGATATCATGCCCTTGCTGAAAAAGTGGAGTTAACAACAAGCAACAAACAACATAAGTTAAATTATCCACACTTATGTGAAAATAAAAGTGAGTCATAGAGGTGAGTTAACTCATAGAAATTCCAGAAATCGCCAAAGAGTTCTGGTTTCAATTAAAGGTTAATTATCCACCTAAATTGGGTTTAATTCTAATGAATGTTATTTAATTAAATTGTAATATAAATAATTTTATATTAATTCAGAGTATGATTTTTGATTTAGTTTATGGTTAACTAAAGTTTAATTAAGTTTTAAATTTATGATTCGGTTAAGATTTATTTATTTTAATGTCTCTTTCAAAACTTTATCGGTTACTTATTTCTAACCAATTTTCTTGTGTAAATAAATTTTTTTAAAACCAAGGATCTCCTGTCCATCCTATCAAGTAGGAAAATGGATTATACTAGTTGTAATAAAATATTGGCACATTTTATTGAAAGTAAGTCTACTTGTACTTATCAAAAATACAGCACTTCAGAAACGTGATGAATACAAAGGGTTTATTTTCGATAAGTAGGTCATGATAATCTAAGAATATGGAACTTATGTTCATATGTAAATCTTTACAACTTGATGCTGGAATAGTCCACTATAAACAACTTGACTCTTTGAATTATCAAACGTTGGTTTGGAAAGACCGGAATAAGATATTAGTTTTAATCAGATAACCACTTAGAATAAACTAAAACGTTCGAATTAGAAATAGTAAAGGCACGATCCAAGATGAATACTTTGAAGTGCAAGGGCTATTTACTACTAACTTTGAGGGTGATTCCATAATAGGTGCAGTGGATATAATGCCTTCGATTCATTCATCCCTTGAACGACTTGTGTGGACGAATGCTAATATTGTGTCAACATTTGAAAGGTAATGCTGGAATTCCAAGTGGAAACGATATAGAATAGGTAAAGATGTAACATCAAGCCTCATCAACCTGGAATGACTAAACCACGGGAGAAGCAGCAAGGCTAAGTGGGTCGCTCCTATTAGGGAAAAGTCGTTCGTTTTTATAGTGCCTACATTAACTCATGTATGCTTCGGTACGGTTGCTGAACCCAACCAAGGGGTGATCTTATCGGTACTATCCAGCAAGAGGTAGGCAAGTCTTGTGTTGGCAAGGGATATGGTGAGATCCTTGGTGTTATATTATCTAGTGATGCATCATGATAGGCGGTACCCAATAGCTTAGTCGTTGTATGGAATCCATTTTCCAATAAGTATCTTTGGTCTTAGTTGTATACCTATTATGCTAGAATTTAATTAATTTAATAATTTCGGCTATGTGAATTATTTATTTGAAAAACATAGACATTATCTGTTAACTCTGCTTTTTCAGCAAGGCCGTGATATCAAAAATCGACCGAGAAGCCAATGATAGTTCATCTCGAAGGATGGTCGACTTAACCTCCCAATAAAGCAAGTTCTGTTGATTGAATTTTCAGATAAGATCCCCTACGGAGGGGGGGTCCAGGGGGGGTGCCAACCCCCCGAGGTGGGGGTGCGGGGGCAACGCCACCGCCTACGGTGTTCGACCTGACCGGTCAGGTCGCAGGGGTCCAGGGGGCAGCGCCCCCGGCAGGGTGCGGGGCAGCGCCCCGACCAAAACGGTATACGACTTAAAGAGTGAAGTAAGCCAGCGACTCAACTTATCTGGTTGCCGACTCAACAGCCTTGAGGAGTTACCGACTCAACAGCCTTGAGGAGTTACCGACTTAACGGCCTTGAAGGGTTACGACTCAACGACTCAGGAGGAATAACGACTCACCGGGTTATAACCTTAGCGACTCATGGGGCAGACCGACTTAACGGGTTAACGACTCATGGAGTTAGCGACTCATGGGGCAGACCGACTCAACGGGTTAACGACTCATGGAGTTAGCGACTCATGGGGCAGACCGACTCAACGGGTTAACGACTCATGGAGTTAGCGACTCATGGGGCAGACCGACGACTCATGGGGCAGACCGACCTAAGGATTTCAACGACTCAGGATGACTAACGACCTATCATAAGTCACTGACGACTCAAGCGAACAAGGAACAAGCTTAATACCGATACATCTATGTCGCTGCCTGCTGACTCGTGGTATGTGAGTCGGTCACGGCTCATCTTGAGTCGGTCACGGTTCATCCTGAGTCGGTCACGACTTATCACTTGATCAACAATTCCAGCCCAGAAATTTGCCTATAAATACATGGCCACCTCCAACATTCAAGGGACTTTTGGACTGACCTCCTGGACGCCATTACTCTGCCATTGACTCGACTTCAAGCAACGTTCAAGCAACACTTCTATCACTCCAATCACCAAAGACATTTCAACAAATCTCAAGTGGAAATCTAACTCATTCACCATGCATTCGAGGGATTCTTCTACATCAGAGTTTGAGCCATTTGTCTAAGTGTGTTGTAATTGAAGATTGTTGTAAAGAATTGTAATCAAATCAGCAATAAAGAGCTTTAAAGTGGACGTAGGCTAGATCTTAAGCCGAACCACTATAAATATTGTGTCTTTTATAGCTTCTCTGTGATTTCTCTGCTTATATTTTGTTCCCATACCAACGGGTGGTGCTTTCACAATTACCTTCTACACACCGGGGTGTTACCGTTCAATTTTTAGCGTTAACATTTTTGGTGCTTTCACTGAGAAATGAACTCAGGAATACTTTCACCATTGCTTCGCGAAAGTTTGTTGAAAGAATCTCTCTAAAGACCAGAAGTTTATCCGAGATAATGGCTACTGGAAGACAGCTTAGATCTGATAGATCCGGTGATGCTCATGAGAATACTACCACTTCTCTTGCTCCAAATGAAGCAGCTCCGAGTGTTGGAATTACACAAGAGGTGTTTGATGCTGCAGTTTCTGGGTTGTATCAGCAAATGGAAGCCCAGAACGCTCTAATGCTGGAAAGAATGAATGCTTTACTTAGGGGAAACCGTCAAACAGAAAATAATGAAGAGACCTTTGCAGATGATGCCCATGATTTCCAAGAGAAAGGTATCCCTCAAAGAGCAGTTGGCACCGCCACAGGGGCACCTTCTCAAGCTGAAGGTTCAAGGCCGCAGCCAATTTTTCACGAACATTTGCCCAGGCAAACATCTGAAAGAGCAGCTGACTTCTGCCCGGTAAAGTCTATAAACGATAAGGAGTACCTATCAGGGATGATTCGCTCAATTATGAAAGAGAGCATGCAGAGGCAAGAGGATGAAAATGATTGGGGGTTTGCTCCAAGTAAGACACCGTTCACCGAAAAGATCTTGAAGGCAGAGTTTCCAAGGAAATTTGTACCTCCTACTATCCCGGCCTATCGAGGCACAAGTGACCCTGATCAGTTCCTGTACAAGTACGATTGGCATATGACCGGGGCAAGAGCAACAGATGAAATCAAGTGCCGATACTTTCCGATATACTTAGAGGGAGTGGCCTTACTTTGGTTCACAAAGCTGCCAGTTAGATCCGTGGATCAATTTTCCGACTTAACACGAAAGTTCAAAGATCAGTTCAGGCTATATGCTACAAAGGCCAAGGATATAATGTCACTCTCTAGTCTAGAACAAAATCCCGGGGAGTCTATCAGATCGTTCTTAAACCGCTTCAATATAGCCTTGGCCGAGGTTGATAACTCAGAGCCACGGATGGTTTTGACTTACCTGATGCGGGCTATCGATAAATCGAGTGAATTTGGCAAATGGCTAAAAATGAAGGAGCCAAACTCACTTGAGAAATTCTATAAGAAGGCCGACGAGTTTATGCGCTTGGAAAGCTTTCCTGTGCCAACAAAAGCAGTCGTGACCGAAATTCAGAATGTCAATGTTGCTTCTAATAAAGGAGAGTCTGGAGGACAGAAAAGGAAGAATGATGATGGGAAAAAGCAGGGAAATCCAAAGAAAAACTGCCACTTTGAACCATCGGATTATACTCCCTTAACTGATACTCCAGAGAACATTTTCTTAGCAACAAAGGATATTGTTGAATATCCTAAGCCACAAAAGTTGAGACTTAGGAAAAATGCCACGCAAAGTGAAAGATTCTGTAAATTCCACAATCAACCTGGCCATGACACTGACGAGTGTCGCCATTTGAAGGATCTAATTGAGAAGCTATTGAAAGAGAATAGACTTCAGCAATATGTCCGGAGAAACAGGAATGATCCATCCTCATCCACTCAGGGGCAAATACTTCTCACTCATCATTACGGCCCAAATGAAAGAACTGCAACGCAGGGATCTGAGAGGCTTATCATTAATGCTATCATAGGGGGCCCTCACCCAGCGGACAGAAGTGGGGACAAGATGGAAAGATATGCTCGTGCTTTGAGACAAGCCCCGGAGGGAGAGAATATCCTTGTTCTGGAAGATGATGCCTAATGGCCATATTTAACTTAATGGCTTTTGCTTAAAATTCATAGAATAATACTGGATTTATGATCCCTGTATAAAATGCCGTTGTAAAAACAGTGCAAATAAATAATAGAAACTATAAATCTTGTGTTCCTTATTATTATTACATGCTTGCTTTATTTTCGATATGAAAAGTACATTAAATGTATTACTGAAATGTCGACTTAAATTTTTGCAGGCAACGAAAACATAACTTGCACATTACAAGACCAAGTGATTCTTGTTATCATTCAACAAACAAATTCCAAGTCGCAAAATTCCCGAGCTTAAATCCTAGATAAAAAGTGCTTCAATTGAACGGTCAATGATTTCGCCGAAAACAGGCTTTAGCTAATAAATTGAGAAGTTTGAACAAACAAACATCCAATTAAGAAGCTTATGTCCGTTCTCATGAACTGGCCTAGCAATGAAGTACACTTCTTTGGATTAAACAGGCTACTTGTAAGAGAAGGGAGTGCAAGCTTAAAAAAAAAATAGAGGATCACTGACAAGGCATAAGCAAGTGGACAAGGAACAACTAAAGTCCTCTTTGGAGGCACAACTCTTCGGAGGATAAAGACCTCTAACGAAGCATATGCCGTAAAAAAGAAAGTTCTCTACTCAACCAAAAAAGATTGGAGGAGTCATGACCCACCAACCATGAGAGAGTAACTTCCAGGCAATGTAAACCATCTCTGGGGCACATTTCACTAGGAGTTGAAGTGTTATGACCGCTCTTCGGAATTACACTTCACCAGAGTTGAAATGCCAAACAAAGACCTCTTCGGGGGCACATTTCACCAGAGCTGAAGTGCAAACTCTTCGGAGGCCCACTTCTCCAGAGCTGAAATGCCAAATAAAGACCTCTTCGGGGGCATATTTCACCGGAGCTGAAGTGCAAACTCTTCGGGGGCCCACTTCTCTAGAGCTGAAATGCCAAATAAAGACCTCTTCGGGGGCACATTTCACCGGAGCTGAAGTGCAAACTCTTCAGAGGCCCACTTCTCCAGAGCTGAAATGCCAAATAAAGACCTCTTCGGGGGCACATTTCACCGGAGTTGAAGTGCAAACTCTTCGGAGGCCCACTTCTCCAGAGCTGAAATGCCAAACAAAGACCTCTTCGGGGGCACATTTCACCGGAGCTGAAGTGCAAACTCTTCGGGGGCCCACTTCTCCAGAGCTGAAATGCCAAATAAAGACCTCTTCGGGGGCACATTTCACCGGAGCTGAAGTGCAAACTCTTCGGAGGACCACTTCTCTAGAGCTGAAATGCCAAATAAAGACCTCTTCGGGGGCACATTTCACCGGAGCTGAAGTGCAAACTCTTCGGAGGCCCACTTCTCCAGAGCTGAAATGCCAAACAAAGACCTCTTCGGGGGCACATTTCACCAGAGCTGAAGTGCAAACTCTTCGGAGGCCCACTTCTCCAGAACTGAAATGCCAAATAAAGACCTCTTCGGGGGCACATTTCACCAGAGCTGAAGTGCAAACTCTTCGGAGGCCCACTTCTCCAGAACTGAAATGCCATATAAAGACCTCTTCGGGGGCACATTTCACCAGAGCTGAAGTGCAAACTCTTCGGAGGCCCACTTCTCCAGAACTGAAATGCCAAATAAAGACCTCTTCGGGGGCACATTTCACCAGAGCTGAAGTGCAAACTCTTCGGAGGCCCACTTCTCCAGAACTGAAATGCCAAATAAAGACCTCTTCGGGGGCACATTTCACCGGAGATGAAGTGCAATCTCTGTGGAGGCCCACTTCTCCAGAGTTGAAATGTCAAATCAAAGCCCTCCAGCGAGGCGCAAAAAAAAAAAAAAAAAAAAAAAAGAAGAAGAAGAAAGGCTTCTCCAACACAAGGCACACTCTACTAAAGCAAGAATAATATTTCCTCAAAAATGGAAAATTATTCTCTAAAGAAAGAGTGCATGCCTTGTCAAAATGGAAGAGTTATTCTCTAAAGTAAGAGTACAAGTCTTCTAAAAACAGAAGAATTGTTCTCCAAAATCTCCTCAAAATGGAGAATATTACAATGAGTTGTGGTATGGGGGCAATATAATATTGCTACATTAATAAAAGCAGTACCCAAGCAACGTACCACAAGCTCACTGCAATATCATCCAAAGAGAATAAAGAAACTTGTATGAAAATGAGGAATAAATACATTCTCAAATACAGACAAAAGTTTCTATAAAATTTGTTATGCACGTGCAGGTTTCAAAAGGCAAAACAAGAAGGATGACCCTACACCGTCAAATGGAGTAAAACATTACACCAATAAGGCTTCCGCAATAGGTTCCATTGATGCAAGTTCCTTTGCGAAAGCTGGGGCATCTGAAGTTTCTTCTTGAAAACCAGTGGCATCGTGAAGCTAAGTCAACCAAAAAGAGTCCAAAAGTCCGAATTAGTGCGAAAATCCATCTTTCAGCAAAAAATTTAACGCTCCTTAACCGTCACAGCACTTAGTCTTTTAAAAATTGACTTCTGACTGGAATATTCGGAAAGAGGAAGGAAGTACTGCAAAAGTAAAGAATGAAATTAGTACCGGACAACTCAGATTTTGAAAATCCCAGAAATGGGAAGATCCAGTTTGCCCCACTACTCTTCTTATCGAAAAGACATTCTATATGAAGAACTGAATATTCAAAAGTAAAGGTGCACGTTTTCTAAAAGCGTGTGAAGTGTTGTGCAAAGCTACTAAAATAACAAGTAAATAAAGCAATACTTGAAATAATACTGGTTGGCATATGTCAATTCAGAAGAATTCAAGGCTTGTTATTTGAAAATAAGTGCGGTGTCAATGCAGATAGCAGTTATAACTGTGTAAACTTTGTGTTGATACTTCATCCAAGATAATTGATTCGCAACACCTCATCAAGACCATACTAATTTGCTTACAGTAAAATACCAGTTCTTTAATCTAATCCATCACTCGATATGGGCAATCGGTGATGAGTATATTCGCCCTATTTTTCTGCAAATGGTGCGTTTAACAGGTTGTTAAAATAATTTGTAAAGAGATGCAACAAGTTCAGGTCAAAGTTCCATTGAATCGCATTGGTCAAGTTTAAAAGGCTTCAGGTCAAAACGAAGCAAAGTTGCCTAAGTACAAGCTCAGCAGCTCAATAAAGCACGAGTTAAGAAGAATCGAAGCACACGACCTAGTCCCTAGGCGTATACTTCGAGGGGCAAGTGTTAACTCTGCTTTTTCAGCAAGGCCGTGATATCAAAAATCGACCGAGAAGCCAATGATAGTTCATCTCGAAGGATGGTCGACTTAACCTCCCAATAAAGCAAGTTCTGTTGATTGAATTTTCAGATAAGATCCCCTACGGAGGGGGGGTCCAGGGGGGGTGCCAACCCCCCGAGGTGGGGGTGCGGGGGCAACGCCACCGCCTACGGTGTTCGACCTGACCGGTCAGGTCGCAGGGGTCCAGGGGGCAGCGCCCCCGGCAGGGTGCGGGGCAGCGCCCCGACCAAAACGGTATACGACTTAAAGAGTGAAGTAAGCCAGCGACTCAACTTATCTGGTTGCCGACTCAACAGCCTTGAGGAGTTACCGACTCAACAGCCTTGAGGAGTTACCGACTTAACGGCCTTGAAGGGTTACGACTCAACGACTCAGGAGGAATAACGACTCACCGGGTTATAACCTTAGCGACTCATGGGGCAGACCGACTTAACGGGTTAACGACTCATGGAGTTAGCGACTCATGGGGCAGACCGACTCAACGGGTTAACGACTCATGGAGTTAGCGACTCATGGGGCAGACCGACTCAACGGGTTAACGACTCATGGAGTTAGCGACTCATGGGGCAGACCGACCTAAGGATTTCAACGACTCAGGATGACTAACGACCTATCATAAGTCGCTGACGACTCAAGCGAACAAGGAACAAGCTTAATACCGATACATCTATGCCGCTGCCTGCTGACTCGTGGTATGTGAGTCGGTCACGGCTCATCTTGAGTCGGTCACGGTTCATCCTGAGTCGGTCATGACTTATCACTTGATCAACAATTCCAGCCCAGAAATTTGCCTATAAATACATGGCCACCTCCAACATTCAAGGGACTTTTGGACTGACCTCCTGGACGCCATTACTCTGCCATTGACTCGACTTCAAGCAACGTTCAAGCAACACTTCTATCACTCCAATCACCAAAGACATTTCAACAAATCTCAAGTGGAAATCTAACTCATTCACCATGCATTCGAGGGATTCTTCTACATCAGAGTTTGAGCCATTTGTCTAAGTGTGTTGTAATTGAAGATTGTTGTAAAGAATTGTAATCAAATCAGCAATAAAGGGCTTTAAAGTGGACGTAGGCTAGATCTTAAGCCGAACCACTATAAATATTGTGTCTTTTATAGCTTCTCTGTGATTTCTCTGCTTATATTTTGTTCCCATACCAACGGGTGGTGCTTTCACAATTACCTTCTACACACCGGGGTGTTAGCGTTCAATTTTTAGCGTTAACATTATCATAATATCACTAGATTTCAATATAAAGTGTTTTGTTTATCGTAATGTAAAAACCCGTCCATGTTTATGTACGGCGTGGTCTTATGAGAGGCCTTTGATTTTCAAAGTGTTTATAGAAGTTAAAATTAAGTTCTTTGAGTTTACTCACACCAGAATCATGTATGATCCGAAGTTTTCTTTTCTTTTCCTAAAACTCTCGGGTACTCAAATTTTTATGAGTAACCAAGTTATCCAAGTTTCTTATGGAATCAATTTGAAGGAGCTGGAGCAGGTGGCGTTACCGTTAGCTAGTTGTTATTATTTTTTCACTGTGTTTATATATGATCTATGTATTTTGTATGAGCAGGGAGTTATAACTGTCCAGTTGAAAGTTGTAACGTATTGGCAGTGATATTTTATTATTATGGAGATGAAAATGTATATCATATGTTATCTATTATATGTTGTTCTTATTAGTGGTGAGATTCCATGATTGTGTTGTTTCTTCGTATCTTTCTCATTCTACTACCCTTAATGCCTCGTTTTTCGATGTAAGAAAGGTGATCATTACATGCACCTTATTCATAAAAGTTATCCCATAACGATAAAAAGATTCAAGGAGACACATAACATATAACCTAAATTATCATTTCCAATGAACTATAATTTTGTCAACAATAAATCAATGAATAAGTTCGCATGATAAATAAATACAATATTAAAATGAATAAAACATTAATAATTATAAGCGTTAAGCGATAATTATGGAACTTACAATGAGAATGCAATTAGCTGATAAAAATAAAACATTGTTATAATAAATTAAAGAGATGGATAAATATATGATGACGTCGAGTGACGTACTTATTTGATCTTCTAGTTATCAAAAAGTAGAAACATAAAACGTGCAACTGTTTTTGAAACAATACCAACCGTGGAAATTCTTCAAAACAACTTATGTCGTGTCATGTTATGGCAAAGCTTTAAGGATAGTCATCCACCTAGATCAATCTAAGTAATGAAATGGATATGGATGTCTTGATACTAATTATTGTATATACAAAATTATACAATGTAATAATTGTTTATAACCAAAGTTAGTAAATCTAACAGCTCTGCACGGTAACATTACAATGACTTAGAACTACCACGATGTGACGGGATTCTTAATTCTATACGTAGAGTTTCTATCCGACTCTATTTGTACATTTAAATTGAACAAGTTAAAATATTATTATACATATGAGCTATATAATGTGTGATAGATTGTATTTGAAACTTCAATTTAAGTAATTAATAAGAGATCAGTAAACTTCTCTTTGCTTTTTTGCCATTCCACCAAACAACCCAAGCATCCCACATGCGTGCGCCTATCCAATCAGGCTTCTTACTTTCTTTTTTTATGTCCGACATCGCGTCGAGGTGGTTATTCCTGATTTTTCTCATCTGCCATTTCTACAAAGAAGAATATCAATTTCTTACAACTCTACCGCCCCCTACATGTTGAAAAAAATATAAGTTATACATTTATACTTACTCTAAAAATTGTACAATGATAAAATATAATGATATGCAAATTTACACTTACGAAAAAGTTCTACCAGATACACTCTATATGATGTGGGGTGGGATTTTCACCCACGAACGCCAGCATGCGGTCATCCAGTTTCTTGTAAGCTTGCTTAGAAATATTAAGAACAAGCTCTGAAGGCTCCAGCTCAAATCCCCTATGTTCAATATAATATAGACATTTAATAAATCATGAATAATATATCATACAAAAAATATTTATGATGGTGAGCTAAATTTAGTACCGACCTTTTTGTTTTAGGCGGTATGGACGATGCGACTTCTTTGGTAGGCCGCTGCCATCACCTCTCACGGCGGTCCCTCTCCAAGAAGAAGAGGGGGAACCCGAATGGAAAGAACTCCAACGTCAAAAAAATGACATAATACATGTCATAGACATATCATTTTATTATGGTAGAATATACCATTTAATTACGAGAAAACATATCATTTTTATGAGAAAAATGTAACATTAATAATCACATAGATTATCTTATATTAGAATGTACATTATTAATCAGTCCTCGTCATTTCCTCTGTAGTCACATACGCTTCTGCTAAAACATTTGATTCATATTTTAGAGGCCCAAAATTAATATTATTATATCGCTATTTTCCTCAATATCAGCCTGATAATGTTGTTCGTTTGGAGCATTCTTTCCATCAAACATAAAATTTTCTTTTGTCTTAAAAATTGCAGACCAATCTGCATTATCTCTTTTAAAAGATGGATAAGAAGCGTAATAAACTTGTTGTGCTTCTTCGGCAAGTGCAAAAGGATTGTGCTTATGATAACTTGAGGTATGCTTTACTTCAATAAGATAATGATCTTCGTGCACGTTGATTCCAAAACTTAGAACATTGCAAAACCAATTCCATCTAAACAAAAAACTTCCTCCATGGGTCGCCTGAAATATGTCAGTTGCAAAACCTGGGTTAGCACGTTGTAAAAATCATTTATATGATTATTTGGATCATCACTACCTTTAAAAAATTCATTGGTATTGTTAGTTAATTTTTCTACATCATATTCTTTAGTGGTTAATTTATAACCTACGACGAATAATATTTGATATGTATTGACATTTCTTTTTAGTCCCAATGTAGAATGTTTCAATCCTTCGTCAGCCAAATATTTTCTTAGAATATAAACATTGGTCAAATACCAACCAGCAAATTCCTTACTGAAATCGTCGCGTAGATGTTGCGATTCTTAACGCTTCGAACATAGATAGTATATTACATTATAATCTACCATGAATTATTGAAATGAATATATCAAGAATTATAAATTAATATTACCTATCGAATTGTGAAAATTTAGCATAATTAAGACGAATATATGTATGTGCTACATGATGATCTCTATAATCTAACTATAGTTCCACACATTTTCCGACAGGTCAGCATGTTGTCTAAAAATATATAACATTGCTTGAGAAGAATCTTTTTCAATGCCTTCATTGTTACATGGAAAAATTTCAAATGACATGGTTATTGAAATAATAAGAGAAAAAGAACAAAGCTACTTCTTCGATATATGATTCGCAAATGGAACGTTTAACTCGTTTTTTGTCTAACTATTTTCTAGATGATTTAAGTACTTATTAAAAATTTATTTCCAACTAAAATTTATTTATATATGTAATTAAAGTAATAGTTAACATACTCAATACTAATATCATTCAAATAGATAAATTCATCCATATTGCACAGGACCTAGAAGATGTGCTTTAGATGGAAGATGAATAGATAAATGCTCCATTACATTAAAGAAACTTTGAGGAAATATTTTCTCTAATTTGCAGAGCAATACGGAAATTTCAACTACAAGTTTAAGTAGAAGATCAACTTTTGATGTAGTCGAACAAAGCTCTTTATAAAACAAAATAAGTTCCATTATAACTGTCCAAAATTTTACGGGCAGCAATTCTTTGAAAGCGATGGGTAACAATTTTTTTATCATTACCTGACAATCTGGCTTTTCATCCCACTCAGTTTACCAGTTTTAGGGTCGACACATCTACGAAGATTAGAAGAAATCCCTAAGGAAATCATAATATTTCGATTCATTTAACAGAACTTTAACTTGGTTATTGACAAATTAATTGCATGCTTTGGGTCATTCAGTTTCATTTAGCTAGATAAAATGCTCGGGATTCTTATGTATATCAAGTATTGATTTCAAATCATCCTTAGTCTTCCCCTTGAAATTCAAAATTGTGTCAAACACGTTGTCAAACACATTTTTCTCATTGTGCATCACATTAGTATTATGATGAACAAGGAGATCTTCCCAATAAGGAAACTCCCAAAATATATTTTGTTTGCACTAATTATAAGTCATCAATTTACTTGGAATTTCAATTTGTACTCAGGTTTATTATATCTTTGGGTAACCCTTTACAAGTTCATATATTCTTTCAATTGACCAAATCATTGGTGGTTGCATAGTCTCTTGTCTATTAGTTGCATTATTTTTTCTGTCCCTTCTAACTTATTGATAACATGGAGAAAACAACAATGATAATCAAATCACAAAAGTTTCTTACTATGCGGTGAAGAAAATGCACATTATTCTTTAACGTAATAAGTACAGGATAAACGATCTGCCATACTCTAACCTGAAAGTAGTGTATACGTAGAAAAATTGCTAATAATATATCACAAAGAAGCAAACATTCCAAAATTCATTTTTTTTGAAATGTTGCACGTTCCAACTCCTTTATGCCATAGTGTTTTCAGTTCTTCAATCATGGTTGTAAATAAATATCGATTCCTTATGTCCGATCATCAACGCAAGGGACGAAAATAGTGACAAAAATATGTAAAATTTCCATACACATCCATAGAGATAAATTGTAAAGTGTAACGAAAATATGCCAAGGTGAATATTTAGAACCGAATTGAGAGAATGGTGAAAATCGATCCACATATAAACTAAGTCTAGCAATACGTCTCTCCACTGCAAAAGCAGGATATTCTTATCAAAATGCTTCTATGCTTCTTCATTGGCTGGGTGAGTTAAATTATCTTCTTCGAATGTTCTCATATTGTGCCATCTCATATGACGTGTAGTTACAGAACATGCATATAACCTTTGAAACCTAGAAGTGATGGGTAAGTAAAGCATGAGCTTGTATATAACTTCCTTTTCCTTCATTTTTCTTGATTTGTATCTTTCCCCATTACATATTTTATACTTCCTGAGATCAATGTTCTCTTTCCAAAACAACATGCAACCATTTAAACATGTGTCTATTTTTTGACATGGCAAAGCAAAAGCAAACATAAGTTTTTTTACTTCATAATGAATTTCGTATAATAAATTATTGGGTGGCATATCTCGTTTTGCAGCTTTTACAACAGTTGTAAATACAGCTTCTGTGAAGTTGTGTTTTGAATTCGTCGCAATGTACACTGGAGTTACTGATAATTAGGTGTCGTTTCTACATCCATCCCAAAAGAGTTTCTTAGCAGCATCCAATATATCATAGATTTTCTTTGCTTCAATATTTGGTTCTTCTTCAATATTTAGATCGTCGTCGTCAACTTCAATCGTATGGAACATCGATCGTGCTGCATCTTTGACGCAGCGGATTAATCAAACAAAACTTCAATCAATGAAATGTAGCAATCGGTGAGTTGAAGATACCAAAATGCCCAAGTTCGTTGATCCAAAGATACCGAACTCTAGCTATCTCAAACACGTTGATAGCGCACTATACCGTGTTCTAAGATCTACGATTCTTCGCACGTTGATCTAGCGCACTAGATTCCGTGAATCGGCTTCTATGATCGTTGAATCGAGCGCACTCGATTAACCGAAAGAGGAGATAGGAGATCACACTCAACTACCAATTGGTATGAAAGCACAAAGCTAACAAAGAGAATTTTATTCAAAAATCAACCACCAAAAAATGTACAACGCACGCGTATTTATAGGAGTTACAACCCAGCCTTAAGTCGTACACGACTCATTCCCCACGACTCACGACTTAAGGCTCTCGACTCAACAATACAACACAACGCTGTACAACTCATAGGTCGGCACCGACTCAACACAGACGACTCAAACACGACCGACTCATCATAAGTCGTTACCGACTTAACTACACAACACGGTTAACACGACTCACACATATCCGACTTAACACAAGCGACCTTCATACAACTCCCCTTAAGTCGGTAGCGACTTAAATCACACGACTCAACTACACAGTAACACACATGACCGACTCACAAGTAAACGACTCAACAAGCCAAACGACCCACGACTCAACTACAAACCGACTTAAGAAAACCACGTCATAAGACTTCACCGACTCATAGCTTCCTTACGGCATATCCCCTCCTCCCGAGTCAACTCCGAACGACTTAATGATGAGTCGTTGAGTCGTGTACGACTCATCAAACACGAACACCCAACTTTCCCTTGAGTCGTAACCCTGCTTTATTAACCCGTGTACGACTCAAGCAGTTGTTATCTCGAATTTCTTCCTTGTCAAGTTGTACCTCCCCTTCTCTCTCCCAGTTAGGTCGGAAACGACTCATGCTTCTCTTGAGTCGTGGACGACTCAAATCCGATGCCTTGTTAACTCGGCCTACCTTCCCCCTTGGCTTGTTAACTCGTGGCCCTCCTTCCTTAGCTCGGAACCGATTCAAACCTTCCTTGAGTCGTGGACGACTCAACACACTACACCACAAACTCGTGTTTTCAGGAATTAAAGTTTGCACCACCTCTTCTCTGGCCTTAGCCGCATCATCCTCCCCTGGTTGAAAAAAATTCGTCCTCGAATTTGCAAATTCTTTCTCATCAAAATGTTCATCTCCATAATATGGCACAAGATGCTTAATATTGAATACGTCAGAAGTGTAAATATCCTCCGGCAGCTTCAACTTATAAGAATTATCATTAATTCGTTTCACACTTTCGACAGGACCAATTTTTCTGGCTTTCAACTTATTATATGCGCCCACTGGAAAACGATCTTTGGTCAATACAGCATAAACCAAATCACCTTCGTTAAATTCAACATTTCGTCGCTTTAAATCTGCAGACTTCTTATACTTCTCATTCGATTTCTCCAATCGTTTCTGAACGACTTTATGACATTCAGTCAGCTCATCAACAAAATCAGCAGCCCGTTTAACTGTTCCCTTCGACTGTGGTACTACTGCTAAATCCAACGGCCCCCTGGGTAAATTTGAATAAACAATCTGAAATGGACTGAATCCCGTGCTACGATTCACTGCATGATTATGTGCAAATTCTGCCTGGCATAACTTCATGTCCCAACTTCTCAAATTATCCCGTACCAGGCATCGCAACAAATTTCCCAATGACCTGTTAACAACTTCCGTCTGTCCATCAGTTTGTGGATGATAAGCACTACTGAATTTCAGTTTCGTTCCCACCATCTTCCACAAACTCAACCAAAAATGACTCAGAAAACGAGTATCCCTGTCAGAAACAATAGATTCTGGTAAACCATGAATTCGATAAATCTCCTTAAAAAATAACTGCGCCACTCGAACTGCGTCCGCTGTCTTTTTGCAAGCAACAAAATGTGCCATCTTCGAAAACCTGTCCACCACAACAAATATCGAATCATTTCCCCTTTGAGTTCTAGGCAAACCCAAAACGAAATCCATGCTAATATAAACCCATGGCTTAGACGGTACAGGTAATGGCATATACAACCCTGCATTCGTCGCTGTTCCCTTTGAAACTTGGCAAATATGACATCGCTCCACAAATCTTTCCACTTCTTTTCTCATCGACGGCCAAAAGTAAGATTGTGAAATCAATTGCAAAGTACGATCACGGCCCACATGCCCTTCCTCGTGTAACTCTTTGACAATTTTCAACCTCAAGCTACAGTCTGGAATACACAAACGATTCCCTTTAAACAGAAAACCATCAACCAACGTAAATTCATCGGTACTCTCACCCTTCACTTTCTCAACATATTTCACAAAGTAAGGATCTTCATTAATCATCTCCGGCAACATCTCAAAACCCGTCACTTCAACTTTCATTATCGTTAATAAATGACTCCTCCTACTCAAAGCATCAGCTACCCGATTTGTCACCCCTGATTTATGTTTGACAACAAAAGTAAACTGCTGTAAATATGCTATCCACGATGCATGTCTCGCTGAAATCTTATCCTGCCCCTGTAAATGTTTCAATGCTTCATGATCTGTATAAAGGACAAATTCCTTATGAAATAGATAGTGTCTCCAATGCTTAACAGCTTGTACAACAGCATAAAATTCAACGTCATATGTACTGTATCTCATCTTTGCTCCTGACAACTTTTCGCTGAAATAAGCAACTGGCTTCCCATTCTGACTCAGAACTCCTCCAATACCAACCTTCGAAGCATCAGTATGCAATTCAAACAATAACTGAAAATTCGGTAAAACAAGAATTGGTGCAGACGTCAACAATTCCTTGATCTTTTCAAAAGCAACCCCCGCTTCTTCTGACCATACAAATTGTTTCCCTTTCATGCAATCAGTAACTGGAGCCATCACGCTACTGAAGTGTGGAATGAATCTTCGGTAGAATGACGCTAGCCCATGAAAACTCCTCACTTCCGTAATTGTCTTTGGCTGAGGCCAATTCCTGACTGCCTCAACTTTACTCTGGTCAACTTGAATACCTTCCCCTGAAACAACATAACCCAGGAATAAAACACTGTGCGTCATAAACACACATTTCTTCGTAGCAGCATAAAATTGTTCTTCACGAAGAATAATCAATACTTCCCTCAAATGTAGAACATGCTCCTCCATACTTCTGCTGTAAATCAGAATATCATCGAAATAAACCACAACGAACTTCCCAATGAATGGTCTAAAGATTTGATTCATTACCCGCATGAATGTACTAGGTGCATTTGACAAACCAAATGGCATAACCAACCATTCGTACAACCCCTCTCTCGTCTTGAAAGCTGTCTTCCATTCGTCTCCAGGTCTGATTCGAATTTGATGATAACCACTCTTCAAATCAATCTTCGAGAATATAGTTGCCCCACTCAACTGATCCAACAAATCATCCAACCTCGGCATAGGAAATCTATATTGGATAGTGATCTTATTCAAAGCTCTACTATCTGTGCATATCCTCCATGTTCCGTCCTTCTTTGGTACTAATAATGCTGGCACGGCACAAGGACTCAAGCTTTCCTGAACACGTCCCTGTTCCAACAACTCTTCCACCTGCCTTCGTAACTCCTCATGTTCCTTCGGACTCATTCGGTAGTGTGGTCGATGTGGTAACACTGCTCCCGGCACAAGATCAATCTGATGTTGAATGTCTCTAAGTGGCGGTAACTCCTTAGGCAACTCCTCTGGAAAGACATCTTCGAATTCTTTCAAAATTGGCTTTGCTTCATCTGGAATCTCAACTTCTTCACTACTCTCTCTCCCAATCAACAAAAATACTTCAGGCTCCTCTTCAACTTCCTTAACAAACTCTTTCAAAGTCAACAGAGTTTTTAATTCCTCAATCTCCTCTAGCTTGCTCTCCTTCTGCTGTTGCTTCTTAGGAACCAAAGTGATTTTCGTACCCTCGAACATGAAACTGTAACTATTGGCACGACCATCATGTTGAACTGCTCTATCGAATTGCCACGGTCTGCCCAACAACAGATGACAAACATCCATATCCACAACATCACACCAAATTTCATCTTTGTATTTCTTCCCAATAGAAAAATTAACACAAGCCCTTCGACACACCTTCACTTCACCACCCTTCCTTAACCATGCTAGCTTGTACGGTTTAGGATGTTTCCCAGTCTTCAAGTTCAATTTCCTCACTGCTTCTGTAGAAATAATATTATCACAACTTCCAGCATCAATAACGAACTTGCAAACTTTCCCCAGAATAGTGCATGTCGACTGAAAAATATTGCTTCTCAACCAACTACAATCCTCCTCTTGCTTTGGTGTAAGACATGACCTCCTCATCATAAGATTACAACCTTCATCTCCCGACACTTCTTCTTCCTCCTCAACATAAGGTGTATTAGAACATTCTGCCTCCTCACCATTATCCTCCTCAACTTCTGCAACCATGGTTCTCTTCTTCGGCTTCGGACATTCATTGCTCTTGTGACCAAACTCCTGACAATTATAACATTTGAAAACACTGCTAGCCTTTGCCTTCTCAGCCTCCTTCACCACTGGTTTTGAAACAGGTTTAGAAACATTAGAACTTCCACCAACACCCCTTGCTTGATTATTGGAATTAGTAAACACACCACCTCCATGTCTTCCTTGTTTCTCCCAAGCTAACGCTTTCTGATGTGCTTCTGCAACGGATCTAGGATCGAACATATTAACCATATCCTGGATCTGCATCCTCAATCCCCCAATGAATCTAGCAGTCAGCTGTTCTTCTGTCTCCATAATATCGTTTCTGGCAATGAGTTGGTAAAATTCATCAGCATAATCACTAACAGACTTTGTCCCTTGCCTCAGATTCTGCAACCTCTGGTACATAAGTGATTGGTAGTTGTAAGGTAAGAAAGTAGATCTCATCAACTTTTTCATCTTTTCCCACGATTCTATCTTTGACTTTCCCATTCTCTCCCTAGTAAGTTTAGTTTGTTGCCACCACGCCAAAGCTCTCCCCCTCAACCTAGTAGCAACCAACTTCACCCTTCGATTCTCCGGGACCTCCTTAAAATCAAAGATTTCCTCCACATTAGACAACCAATCTAAGAATTCTTCAACAACCATCCCGCCTTTAAACTCCGGAATCTCCATTTTCATACCCGATTCCCATCGTCGATCATCTTCAACATCCCGATAAGAATTTCGAACTTGATCTCGATCTCGATAATGAATACTAGCTCTATCACCTTCTTCAACAAAATCAAAAGTACGCCTACATCGATCTCGACCATTATCATCCCTTCGTTCATGCATGCTTCTTTGACTATGTCTCTCTTCATCCCTACATGCTTCATGGTCAAATTCACGTTGACTTCTTCTCTCTTCATGTGCATAGTCATGATTATCTCTTCGTGATGAAATTGACGTTTCTCTTCTATCTCTACAAGAATGTGGTGATACCCTCCTCGCTTCCGTAACCGATGGCGAAACTCGGTTTCCTCCATGGTTCGAGTTTGGTGATCTCCTCCTTCGATTCAAATCATTCATCAATCTCTCCAATTTACCAATGCCTTCATCAAACTTTTCATTAATACGTTGTTCCATAAGCTCGGCTTCTTCTCTACGATACAAAGCTTCAACGTTTTGATGACGATTAGCTCTCCTTGGTGGCATGATTGAAAACTTCACAAACTTCTACAATTCAAACACAAAACTCCAAAGCTTTCAACAAAATAACAAGTCTCGGCTCAACAATGTACGGCTTAGCTTGACTCGGCTTAACCCTTTACTCGGCAACAAGTCGCGACTTAGGTTAAGTCGGCTCCAAATTCAAACACTCCACAAGGCTCGGCTACTCCCCGCTAGTATACACGGCCTTCTTCAATTTCAAACTCCTTTGCTCACTTTGATCCAAAATGTAATGGATCTAACAATTCAAACTTGTTGCAACTTCAATATGAACACAATGAACAACTTCAAACTTCAAAAACTTCAAAAACTTGGCTCCAAGAATCAACTTAGCTATGATTGGCTAAGTATGGCTCTGATACCAAAAACTGACGCAGCGGATTAATCAAACAAAACTTCAATCAATGAAATGTAGCAATCGGTGAGTTGAAGATACCAAAATGCCCAAGTTCGTTGATCCAAAGATACCGAACTCTAGCTATCTCAAACACGTTGATAGCGCACTATACCGTGTTCTAAGATCTATGATTCTTCGCACGTTGATCTAGCGCACTAGATTCCGTGAATCGGCTTCTACGATCGTTGAATCGAGCGCACTCGATTAACCGAAAGAGGAGATAGGAGATCACACTCAACTACCAATTGGTATGAAAGCACAAAGCTAACAAAGAGAATTTTATTCAAAAATCAACCACCAAAAAATGTACAACGCACGCGCATTTATAGGAGTTACAACCCAGCCTTAAGTCGTACACGACTCATTCCCCACGACTCACGACTTAAGGCTCTCGACTCAACAATACAACACAACGCTGTACAACTCATAGGTCGGCACCGACTCAACACAGACGACTCAAACACGACCGACTCATCATAAGTCGTTACCGACTTAACTACACAACACGGTTAACACGACTCACACATATCCGACTTAACACAAGCGACCTTCATACAACTCCCCTTAAGTCGGTAGCGACTTAAATCACACGACTCAACTACACAGTAACACACATGACCGACTCACAAGTAAACGACTCAACAAGCCAAACGACCCACGACTCAACTACAAACCGACTTAAGAAAACCACGTCATAAGACTTCACCGACTCATAGCTTCCTTATGGCATATCCCCTCCTCCCGAGTCAACTCCGAACGACTTAATGATGAGTCGTTGAGTCGTGTACGACTCATCAAACACGAACACCCAACTTTCCCTTGAGTCGTAACCCTGCTTTATTAACCCGTGTACGACTCAAGCAGTTGTTATCTCGAATCTCTTCCTTGTCAAGTTGTACCTCCCCTTCTCTCTCCCAGTTAGGTCGGAAACGACTCATGCTTCTCTTGAGTCGTGGACGACTCAAATCCGATGCCTTGTTAACTCGGCCTACCTTCCCCCTTGGCTTGTTAACTCGTGGCCCTCCTTCCTTAGCTCGGAACCGATTCAAACCTTCCTTGAGTCGTGGACGACTCAACACACTACACCACAAACTCGTGTTTTCAGGAATTAAAGTTTGCACCACCTCTTCTCTGGCCTTAGCCGCATCAATCTTCAATCATATCTCCTATGGGATTTTCCATGACGATGCCATTACCCACTTTCTCCTCTGACTATAGAGGATTAGGTACTGCAAGTTCTCCATGACGATCCTACACTTTATAATCTCTACATGAAACAGTATTAGCATAAATGAACAGTAACCATATTCGGTACCAAACGCTTCAACAGTTTGCACCTATTACACGGACAACGAATTTCTTTGTTTTTTCCATTACTACTTAAAGAAAATTCGGTAAATACATTTACAACATTATATAAATGATACTTTATTGAACCTCTCAAGCCCTTAGTGGTCGATACATCCAGCTCCGATCAATAAAGTAGGTGCTTAATTTTCCTATTTAAGAAAATATGATAGAAAATCAAGTAGTATAGATCATTTTATAGTTTGACATCTTATTTTTCAATTCATTTATAAATTTTAATGTTTTATTAATTATATAATATATTATTCTTTTTTACTTTGTTTTTCCATTCATTTATACATTTTAATGTTCTTTCAACCATAATTCATTTATTAATTATAATTTGTACATTTTACAGATTGAAAAAAATTATTAATATAATATTAAAAATATTTGTTTACTGTTTTTTATTTTGATAATTGGTCATCCTACTTCCTATTACAAAAACAATAGCAGTTACATTTCGTAAATCATTTCATTTTAAATGATTCAATAAAATTTCGGTAGCACTTTGACTTTGTTCCCTGTATCGTACACAAATGCATGTACACGGGAAAAAAAATTGAAGTGTAGTCGAAATTTTATAAACCATTTGAAGCGAAATGATTTACAAAATGTAGTTACTTTACTGTGTTTATAATTTGTCTAATACAAGGAAAAATACTACAAATATTGTATCAGATGAATATGGATGTTCATTCTGTGACAAAAATGAACATCCATATAACAATCATATACATTACTTGTTAGACAAGGCCAAGAAGTCTCAAAAGGATTTAAAAAAATAAAGCATGTTATGCACCAATTTGTTTACATATTATTGTTACTATACATCACAATTTTCTATTTATTATATAACGTGTTAGTATTTGCACAATAATTTAATTATATTTATGGTTTATTAATTATATAATATATTATTATTTTTAAACTTTTTTATAAAATCATATGTTTTCAAATTTAACATATTATGAATATAGTATTATATTTTAAAAAATAACCAAATTGTACAATAATTTACAGTATGTCACATTTTAGTAAATTAGGCTTTATATATAATTAAGGGTGTAAAGTAATAAATGATTATGTAAACAATTATTACTTTTAACATTTTACGAAACAAATACCGTAAGTTATGCGCACATACGCTAATTAACCCAAATCAGCCCTAAACAATAAATTATGAGCATCCAACTAATTAACACATATACACATAAACTAAATATACTTTAAATTTTGGATTTAAACCTAACAACTGTAATTAGTATTTAAAGTGGTATTATAAACAATCAATGAGATATTATAAAGAAATACAATCAGAAATTAACCCTAACTTAGCAAATTAAACTTAATTAAGTTTAGCTAAAAAACCGATTTGAGATGAAATAATCGTCTAGGGTCGTGGAGAATGAAGAATGATGAAGTTGCCACGGTTGACGACGCAGAGGAGGAGCTGGCGACGAGATTGGGGAGAGAGCTATGGTTTTGGAAGCAGATTTAGGAAATGAGATAATGAAAGGTGCTCTCGGCTACAGCAGACGTATATCTTGTTGCCCAACGACTTCCAACCGTCGATGGCTATAGTAAGCATGGCTTTAAAAGGCTTTCGACAACTAGTTTATATTCTTCACTAGAAATTCATACTTTTTAAAATAAATTTAATATAAATTAGTTTGTTAGAAAAATTTAATTTGTAGAAAAAATGAATAGTTTATGTTAGTTATCAATAAATATGAAATAAATATTTGTTATTACAACCTCTTCCTTACCTTTTGAAATCAATTTAAAATTTTAAAATTTAATAGTTACATGATGTTTAAAAAATAAATTAATAAAATTATACGAATCATAAATTTCATCAAATTTTTTGTAATCGCTAGACTGAAACTTGTAGAAAATTATTATCTATCTTCGATTTTAATACAGTTAATTATTATTTATCTTTACAAATTCTTAGGATTTTAAGTATTACATGTTTAATCAAGTTTCAAACCTATATAACTAATATATACTAATAAAGTAATAAGTTTAAATAAATAAAATGAGTGGTCCACGGAAGCTATCGGAGATAACCTGATGGAGCCGTCGGTAGGTTTCGCCGTAAATTGCTATCCTCCTTGTAGTGGGCACATGAATGGATCGAAGTTAAACCGAGGATAATGCGAGACCATCGTTGAAGTTGAGTAATTGGGCTTTACATGTACTACATATTACTTTTTGTTTGAATAGTAGTATGGGTTTGAATATGTAGTTGAAATTAAATTTGAATTTGCATTGTTAATTTTGAAATACTAACGCAATTATAAAACATTAAATACAATTACCAAATGGAAATATAAATAATTATTGCGGAATATTAATATTAATCATTAATATTTAGTTATTATATATTACAGAATAAAAATTAAACTACATTTATATTATTTCCTGCCCTACTTCTAAGGCTTAATCAAAGAACGCAAAAATTCCAACTTCCAATTTAGTTTGTCCACTATTGCACCTTACTGTTAAAACCCCAATGGATAGGTGTATTTTGGTAGTGGACATAGACCAGCCCATTAATCTTACCTAAAAATGATTGGCGAAGCTAAAATAAACCGATTAAGTAAACATAGACCGGCACATTAATCTTACCTAAAAATGATTGGCGAAGCTAAAATAAACCGAATAAGTAGACATAGACCGGCCCATTATTCTTACCTAAAAATGATTGGCGAAGCTAAGATAAACCGAATAAGTAAACATAGACCGGCCCATTAATCTTACGGATGGAGATTAGGTTTCGTCATCCCTTGTACGTTCCAAAAAACGTCTGTTCTCCAGACGCCTTCAAATCAAGGATTTATTAGTTATTATTTTCTACTCTAAATCCGTGGTCAACTCCGTGAATGAAAATTGGTGAAATGTTGATCCTTTCCCCGGATGATCGACGTTGATTATACTTTGCGCAATTTATTTTCTCCTTGGAGAAACCAAGCCAATTGTTCCGATCCATTTTCATTTACTGTTTTAATGCCAAAACTGGCCGCAAACCCCAAATACCGTGAAAGCACCAGTGTATTAATACAACTCAGTAATATTCAAACACAAATTACAGATCTCAGCAAATAACCCAAAAATGTTTGCACAAGAAATGGGCAAACACCTCCAAGTCGTATGAGTTAGTTGATTTTATGTTGTTTTTAGTGATTTGGGTAAGTTATGCAAATATATGAAAAGAAGGGACTAAACTGTAAAATACACACAGATTTATAGTGGTTCGGCCAGAACGTGCCTACGTCCACTTTATATGTTATTCTCCTTTTTTCCTCAAATTACAAGTACAAAGCTTTGGTTACAAGTAACTGAAAGTTGTTTGAAAGTTCTTTCCGTGCTTGAGCTCTCAAACTTCTCTCTGCCATTGTTGTACCCCTGCCCCTCTATTTATAGAGTGAGGCTAGGGGTAGGGGTTCTAGATGTATATAGCTGCTAGTGGGCCTGGGCTGATGCAATCTGGCCTGGCAAAGTTGGTTCGGCAATGCTTTGGTCCGGCGTTGCCTTGGTTCGTCAGTGGATGGAGAATGAGTTGGTTCGGTAGGCGTGGGAAGAGTGTTGGTTCGGTGGGATTTGGTCCGGTAGGAGCATGGAGATGGAGCTGGACCGGTAGTGGCACGGTTCGGTGGAGAGTGGTTCGGCTAGGAGTTGGTTCGGCAGGCATGGGAGGTGGGTTGGTTCGATAGGAACATGGAGAGGGCGTTGGTTAGGTGGTGGCCTCCTTCATCTTGGTTCGACGGTAGCACCAGTCTAGTGAGCCCAACACCGATTGATACGAATATGCTGCTAACCTTCACCATCCCATTGGTACGAAGTGCATCGATACGAACTCCTAAGTGCCTTATCGATTCGAACCATCCTTGCCAATTTGTTAATATTCCAGTTTTGACCAAAAATGGGATAACACTTTGCCTGCCAAAACATGCTTTGTGATAGGAAGGCGTGTTTTGTAATGCCATGAGCTGGATGTTCATATCCTGTTGATGTCATGCAAAGGAATTTTCAGTTTTATGTGACCTCAAATGTCGACCGCTCGGGATCGAGATATTTGAGATGAAGTGCGACCGTTCACGGTCAAGCGCCTAACTTCAAATGACGATCTTTCGGGATCGAGCCATTTGAGGCGAAGTGCGACCGTGCGCGGTCAAGTGGCGGACCTCAAATGACGACCGTTCGTGATCGAGCCATTTGAGGTAAGGTGAGTTGAGCCGTTCGGGGCGAGTTGTGCCGTTCGAGGCGAGTTGTGACCGTTAGAGTTGGGTTGTGCCGTTCGAGGCGAGTTGTGACCGTTCGAGGTCGGGTTGTGCCGTTCGAGGCGAGTTGTGACCGTTCGAGGTCGGGTGCCGTTCGAGGCGAGTTGTGATCGTTCGAGGTCGGGTGCCGTTCGAGGCGAATTGTGACCGTTCGAGGTCGGGTGCCGTTCGAGGCGACTTGTGACCGTTCGAGGTCGGGTGCCGTTCGAGGCGAATTGCCCGGGGGGACTTAATATTATCATTGCCGGAGTTGTTGTTTGGGGGAGTTTCCGAATCAAAGACTTCGACAGTTCGCTGCCATGCAAGAGGTGTTCGTGGACCGTTCGCGATCCAACGGGCATACAAGTAAATTTTTCCATAGAATTGTAAATGTTAAAGCAATAATCATATGAACCTTACAGTAGACATGTCCGAACAGGAAGAATTTAAATGTTCAAATCAAAATCAAAGCAAAAAGAAGAATGAAGATGTCAAAGCGTAAACTCTTACTATAACGCGGCTGATAGTCATTCAGAGCATGTTTATGGATCGTGCATCATCGCTCACATGTGTAAATGATTTAACCGTGCTAGCAAGAGGTTTACAACTTGTTCATCGTTATTTTAATCAAGCAATCAATGGATAATCAAACGGTGCCCCGATCCAGGGTCACCTCTAGCCGATGTAGACGGTGGTTTCTCTGGCTGCACTGCTGGTGTTCGCCTCCTCACATACTGAAGGAACATACCGTTACTGATATCCCCTTCCACCTCGTCCTTCAAATGCCTACAATCATTAGTGTTATGACCGTTTAATTCATGGAATACAAAAAACTTATCTGATTTTCTTTCGTCAGAGGTTGGATCCCTTCGCATTGGTCTACGATAAGGAACCTGCTCCTTGGTATCCTGATAAATTCGTTCCAGACTCTCACTCAGCTCAGTGTAAGTGGTGAATCGCGGCTCCCTCCGTTGCCGCTTTGACCTGTCCTCGTCATTCTCAGTCTTTCTTTTACCTCTACTAGTTTCCGCGCCTTTCTCAGGGGGATTTCCTCCTTTGATCGCATAAGTATCAATTCTTTCTTCTTCTTCTCTTTCGGCGTTCGCATCCTCCAATCGTAGAAACTTTTCCGCCTCATGATAGAAATCTCCTAGATCCACGGGTGGATCCTTAGTTAATGAATTTTTGAACTTTGTTCCGTCAGCTATCCCGGACACAGCCGCTATCATAACCATGGATGGATCTGGTCGATCCACTGAAGCTGCCGCCGCATTGAATCGCGTTAGGTAACTCCTCAAAGTCTCTCTAGTTTTCTGCTTTAGGGTTGCCAAGGTCATCACATTCTTGGGTCTTGTAATGTGGACCCTGAATTGCCTCATAAATCTCTCAATCAAATCATTCCACGTTCTGATGGATCCATTCTCCAATTGTCTAAACCACAATGCTGCGATATCCGCCAAGTACAATGGAAAGCACCGGGCCATAACCTACTCTGATGCCCCCAGCACTTCCATATGCCTCATATACTTTGTTAGATGAACCGTGGGTTCCGTTCTCCCGTCATACATGTCCAGCGATGGTAACTTGAAATTCGGTGGGTTCCTAGCTTGTCTGATTGCTGGAGAAAAAGGACTCCTATTAACATCCTCCAAATCTTTGATTACCAAACCGCCTCTCATAGCTTTTCTAACCATCTTTGTCAACCTGTCATTATCTCCGAGATGCAATCTTTGTTCATTACTTTCGACCTGCCCCCTGAGTCCACGAGGGAATTCTGGGATCTGCCCCCTTGACTGAGCGTTCACCCCTCTGCTGCTCCCAGGTTGTGCAGAGGCTTCTCTTTCTCTGTCCGAAATTGGATCTATGTTCTCCATGGGTGTGCCTCCTAATCCAGGTGCTATGCCGGATGGTCCTGCTCCGTTCCGAACTACATCCGCTTCTCTATTCTGTGCTCCAAGTTGCCCAATCTGCTCAAACAAATTCTGAATCAACTCCTCTTGTCTTTTCATCATTGTCTCCATCTCATCCCTGGTGATGAAGACTGAAGTTTGGTTCTCTCCTAAGGAAGCCCCTTGACTCCCTTCGTGCTGACTTCTTTCTGGTCTCTGTCTTTTACTTGTTTTCCTTCCAAGAGCCATAATCTCGGATAGACTTCTGGTTGTTAAAGAGAGTCTCTCAACAAATCTTTGCGAGGCAATGATTAAAATGCTTCTTGAGTTCAGTTCTCAGTGGAAGCACCAAAGTGTTTGCGCCAAAATTGGCCACAAACCCCAAATACCGTGAAAGCACCACTGTATGAATACAACTTAGCAATATTCAAACACAAATTACAGATCTCGGCAAATAACCCAAAAATGTTTGCACAAGAAATGGGCAAACACCTCCAAGTCGTATGAGTTAGTTGATTTTATGTTGTTTTTAGTGATTTGGGTAAGTTATGCAAATATATGAAAAGAAGGTACTAAACTGTAAAATACACACAGATTTATAGTGGTTCGGCCAGAACGTGCCTACGTCCACTTTATATGTTATTCTCCTTTTTTCCTCAGATTACAAGTACAAAGCTTTGGTTACAAGTAACTGAAAGTTGTTTGAAAGTTCTTTCCGTGCTTGAGCTCTCAAACTTCTCTCTGCCATTATTGTACCCGTGCCCCTCTATTTATAGAGTAAGGCTGGGTGTAGGGGTTCTGGATGTATATAGCTGCTAGTGGGCCTAGGCTGATGCAATCTGGCCTGGCAAAGTTGGTTCGGCAATTCTTTGGTCCGGCGTTGCCTTGGTTCGGTAGTGGATGGAGAATGAGTTGGTTCGGTTGGCGTGGGAAGAGTGTTGGTTCGGTGGGATTTGGTCCGGTAGGAGCATGGAGATGGAGCTGGACCGTTAGTGGCACGGTTCGGTGGAGAGTGGTTCGGCTAGGAATTGGTTCGGCAGGCATGGGAGGTGGGTTGGTTCGGTAGGAACATGGAGAGGGCGTTGGTTAGGTGGTGGCCTCCTTCATATTGGTTCGACGGTAGCACCGGTCTAGTGAAAACACGCCCAACACCGATTGATACGAATATTCTGCTAACCTTCACCATCCCATTGGTACGAAGTGCATCGATACGAACTCCTAAGTGCCTGATCGATTCGAACCATCCTTGCCAATTTGTTAATATTCTAGTTTTGACCAAAAATGGGATAACAATTCATTTATCGATTATCAGTTTTTATGAGCCTTGATTATCAGTTTTTATTGAAATTTTAAGAAAACCGAAATGATGATAAACGAGTGGCTTGTTTCTCAATACATTCGCAGTGGCCGCTTAAGAGCTTTCGCCCTGCCAGGCTTGAGAGCTTATGTTGTTCATTCCTTCCTTAGATGTCTGAGATTCGTTTTCTTATATTTATATTTTCAGTCATTCAATTTAAGCCTTTAATTGTATTTTTTTAACACTGGAATAATACTTACCGATAAATTGACAGTCTATAGGAGCTATATATTTATATTGATAACCTCTTTGCTCTGTTGCTTCTAAAGTAGCTGTATTCAGCGCTAGATTTGAGTTTCCTTTGTTCCAATTGAAATTTATGTTTTGCTATCCTGTAATTTTACTGTCCTCTGAATTTGTCATTCGCAGATTTTTTTTAATGTTTAGTGCTATGATTTGCTTAACTTGTTTTGGTGGACCATAGAATTGCTGAGGCGTTATTGATAACAGCATCTACTGGAAATAAACTGAAGCTCGTTTAAGATTTTATATTTGCAAATACAGGCAGATAGATTAATTTTGCAAATCAAAAGTTATTTAAGGCGATTTTGTTCTTACAATAATGGGTTGTTCGATTCCAAGGTTGGTTTTTTGGTGCTGACTAAGATATAGCCTTTTTGTACAGTATCTATTTAATTCAATACTTACTTTTGAGGTTATTATCTACAAACTTCAGTATATAGCTTGTTTGGGGCCAAACATTATGACCTGTATGATAGTTCTTACAAGGACTTTTTAGAAGCAGATATGAAAATGACCAATTACATTTAAAACCAACATTCCTTTAATATTCATTTTAATTTATCGTTTTTAGAATTGAGCCAACTTTCTTTGCCTTAAATCTTCACCTCTTTGTAATTTTCAAAGTACAAACTGTAGACATTAAGAATTATGGATACCTTATTTTCAGTACATAAAGAAAAATTAGTTTTGAAGGGTGTGTATGCATTTTGTTCTTTTGTTATGACTTATTTAGAGTAATGCATTTATCCTTTACCTAATGTTACCAGGACCTGAGATGATGGTGTTTAAGTATGGACCGTCAATCTTTACAGTCTGTGGTATTCGAGCCGAAGATTGAACCGCTTAACCGAGATTTATCTGTTTATTTGGACTGCGACCAACCTCTCCGTCATTCTGGTTCATTACCTACAAGTATTGAATTCGATATTTTTAATTTGTTTGATGTAGTTTGATATTTTGTTTTCGGCTTTGGGGGCGTGATACATAAGAGTGAGATGTAACTGCATTTGGATTTGTGACTTTGCATCCATTGATATGTTATTACATACTTTGTACGTAATCTTTTTTTGTACTAATATCACATTACCCTTAATTTTACAGTGCTTGCTGCTGTTAATTCACTGCTTGTAATACTCTTTATTGAATATGTTGGTAGGGCACATCATTTTAACATTAAAAAACAAGAAAAACTACCTTTTGTTTATTGCATAAATCAGGTTAACAAACATAAAAGATCGATTGCATATCATGTTAATTTCTAAATGCAAATTTGATTACTTTAAGCAGTAAGGGTAGATTTTTTTTTTCTTTTTGATTTTTTCCCTTTTTTGTGCAGTAAAAATGCATTTACCTTTTGGACAATCCACATCGTTTGTTTTTATATCAAGCTACTTCGTATTTGCTTGGTATTTTTGACCTTTTGGTTTGTGTACGGTGGTAAATAAAAAGCAAGGTGTAATTGTTTAAGGATTAATTGGAGATTTTTAAAAAAATTATGTTTTCTGGATGAAATTTAGCATGTTACTTACAATTAGGTCAAAATTGCTAATATTTATGTTTTGATAGGTTTCGAAGCAGTTGCAGCCGCAATGTTAAGGTATTAAGATTTAACTAGTGCTCAATTAGTACCAAGATACCCATTTGGAAATTTAAATGGACCTAGGCGGATAAATAGATCGGGAAACTTTTCATATCAACTACGCATGGTAATGGAAGGATGTTTCGAAGGATTTTTATGATGTCTTATTATTTCGAAAGTGGTTGCATGTTTTATTTTTCTAATTTTGACGGTTACAAGCTCAAATAAGTTGATGTTTTATTTTTCTAAATCTTTTATAATGATGTATTTTTGTGCTAGGTTAATTTCATTTCTTCTTGCAAGTTCCATTTTAATTTCTGTTTACCATTTGTAATTATTCACACTGTATAACTTATTTACTGATTTGTTGTCAATAAAGAAGTGGTTTTCCGAAGATGATTCTTTATCGATGGCAAATTAAGATTTTTATTGCTTTTGGAGCAAGAATAGCGGCAAAGTTCGTACACGGTATTGAAATTTTAACTAGTGCCTAATTAATAACAAGACGTCTATTTTGTTACTTAGATATATCTAGGTGGATGACTAGACTTGAGTGCTTTGCATAGCACGATATGACATAAGATGTTTAGAAGAATTTCCACGGTTGGTATTGTTTAAAAAGTAGTTGCATGTTTTATTTTTCTACTTTTTGATAATTAGAAGATCAAATAAGTAGTTCACTAGACGCTATCATATATTTGTCCATCTTTTTAATTCATGATAACGATGATTTATTTTTTTCAGCTAATTACATTTCTCACTTTAAGTTTCATTTTGATTATTGCTTAGATTTGTAATTATTAATGCCGTGTTCATTTTAATATTATGTTATTTATTTAGCATGTAGAAATTATTAGTTGATTTATCGTCAATAAAAATATTGTTCATTGGTAACAATAAAGTAGGTCATATGTGATGCGTCTAATTGAATCTTTTTATCATCATTATGACAAGGAAAAACACGTGACCACTTTTATTGAATAAGGTGCTAAATGTCATTATACATGCATTTATATAAATGAAGGCTTAGGTCCTTTTCATTGAGGTTAGACCAATTATAGATATATAGATTTGTTCCGTGGTTTTGACTCTTGAAAACTAATGTCTTTTAGGTGATAAGAGAATACCAAAGAAACTAAATGTTAATTTTATATAATAACCCATATTTTATTGTATGGATAATAGAAACATTATTTTTATAACCAAAGATCATTTGAATTGAATATAATATCGGAAAATTTTGACTCTTGACATTTTTATCTCGATAATAATGATAGGATGAATTTTACATTGAAATCTCGTAAAGCGTATAATTGTTGTTGCGAGTTGATTTAGGGTTTAAAATCAATTTCAAATGAATGATATGATGTTTTTTCCAAGAGCAGGCATAATAGATTTTGGACTTGTGGTTTGATAGATATGATTTCTTTGAGTGTGAATAGTCTTTAGGCAGAAGAGTGGATAATCAACCCAAGACTTGTTTTTAACTTTTTAGCAATTTTGAGATTTCGAAATTAGGGTTAATAGCAGCATTCTCAGCAGTTGCTATTCATGATTTTTTCTCTTAACCTCTATTAATTAAGCTTCATCGCTTTCTTCAGCAAAGCAACCTAAGTACTAAACATATGTATATATGAGCTTGTGCAGCAGTTACACGCTTCCCAACACAAAATTTGTAATTATCAAAGCTTCTCGTTAGTCTCTAGGCTACTCTCTTATTAATTGATATAGGTTAATTTATTGAAGAAAACGATGGAGTTCTATTAGATCTGGATCGAAAGAGCTTAACAAATGTTTAGGGAAGGAAAATTATGGTATTAACTTTAATTTCGAAATTGTTAGGAGACCTAAAAATAAGCTTGTGTTAATTAGCCAGTAATTTGCTTAAAAACTGTTCCAATTTAAAATAGCCACATATTTTGAATCGTAAGTCATAAGTTTATTGTGATCACTCTGCGTAAAGAGAAACACTCATATCTAGTATTTGGAAGTAGTTAAGAACCTAGTTCGGTATCTATCAAAAGTTAAATGCCTTATGCAATACCTCGTTATTTTTCTATAACAATTTTATAAGAAATTAATTAATAATTAGGAACGTTGAAAAATGAAGTTTTTGCGAATCAATTTGGCTTTGAAACTTACTCTTTTGGGTTAACGGCAATTTTCTGATCAATTTTCCTAAATAAGCTTTTATGATTATAGTTCAGATGAAAAAATTATTAATGTTTAAAGTTATAGAATTGAAAATGATTATATTTGTAAATATGGTAATAAAATCAATTAACACTTGGAAACGTTAATGGAACTTAATGCTAAGAATTGTTAACATAAAAATTAAATCTAAGAGAATATAAGGGAAACAAATTATAGTAATCAACGTTAATAAGAAAAGCAATGATTTAATAAACAAACGTAAATAAATTAAACAAAACTCGTACGCTGTAAAATTAACACATCGTAGGTCGACCGTGGATGCACCTAGGTCGACCGGTAGCGGTCGACCCTAAGCAACAAACGGTCGTCTCGTGTGTTGTTAACTGTGGCAGTAAATTATTATTTTAACGGTCCAAATGTAATACAGTTTAATCGAATGGTTTACATTGGTTTAAATCTATAAAAATATAGAACTATACCCTCACTTCCAACACATAATTCTCATCTTCTCTAAAACTCTAAACTAATATAAATAGTTTAGTTTTCACATATATATCACTGGAGGATTTTAGAAGATGATAGAGGTAGAGAATATGATCAAATCAAGTCCCTACAACTAAGGTAAGCTGGACTTTGGTTCAAATCAAATTCGGATTTACAGTTTATTTCGGTTGTAGCGACTTTATTTGATATTATTCTCTATCTATACAATCTTCTAAAATCCTCCAGTGATGTATACGTGAAAACTAAACTATTTCTATTAAATTAGAGTTTTAGAGGAGAAGAGCAAATGGAAGAACTTCCGTATCTATTGGAAAATTATGAGTTAGATGTGAGGATCTAGTTTTATAGTACAAAGATTCAAACCAATGCCAAATTTCGATTAAACCGTATTAAATCTAGGTCGTTTAGAAAATAATTTACTATCATAGCTAACAGCATACTCGTCTGTGGCGGCGTCATGAACAACGAATGTAGGATGGAGCAAATTGAAAATGGTGGCCAATGTTTTCATTTAGGGTTAGGTTTCTGATTATGGGCGCTAGAAAATGAGAGGAAAGGTCCTTATATTGACATTGTATTCAGCACTATTCACATTCTGAATGCACGAACTCTAAACAAGGCATGCTCACCGATGTTCCAAACTAAATACTCATTTTCTGTAACATCCCGCCTTTTCGCACACTTTAAACCGACACACGTGCCAATTGAAAGCATACGCAAGGGCGGATTGTTATGGGGTAAATAAGAAAAACAGAGAAGAAATAAAAACAAAACAGAATCTCACAGCGGAAGGATAAAATATAATAATAAATATACAGTTCAAAACAGTTTACAAACACTTGATTTGCTTTATACAACAAATATCAGAGTTACACATACCAATACAATCAATGCAGCGGAAATTTAGAGTGTGGTGCAATACTATAGATAATAATAATACGACTCCTTCGTCTTCGTCCTTCAAAGCTAAAGTCTTCGATCCTGAAACGCTCGGACTGACCCGAGCGAATTTGAAAAGACAAAAACACTCGAGTCAGACTAAAAGATCTTATGTGAGTTAAATTAAGAGAAATAAATATGAGTACAGTAACTCAAGAGATGTTCGGGATTTACATCTCCTAAGGATCCGTTAAACTATTTACTATGTAGTATATTGCGCTATTATAATAGTGTCTATTTATAAAACAAACTTACTTTTAAATAGCGTTAAGGGGTTACCCATATAGCCCTTAACACAAATAATGCCAATAGTCTATACAGTACCGTAATACCTCCTGATCGGAAAGCTACCAGAGGATACTCCATAGGTACGACACAAATAGAAACTCGTAGTAAAGGCTCGGTATGGTAGGTGACACGGCACAACTAGGCAATGCCAGGGTAGATATACCAATTGCTATCCAGGCTGGTGGAAACGCGTAGCCGCAGTTACCGCCCACCTCGGACTAACTCCCCAAAATCAAAATATAGAAGTGGACACTGAATCAATCCAAAATCAAAGTATAATATCGAAGAGGAGGGTCCGATCAGAGGAATGACCTCATTGGCCTGAGAATCGCTCCTGTTTTAGCACCTTATGCCAACTCACGGGAGTCGGGTCCACGTATTTACCTTACAGGAAACGTCGCCACCACCTACTTCATTCTGGAATCTCCACCGCGTACACGGTTAGTCAAAGTGGTTTTCGGTATCGACAGAGAGTATGTCCATATCCGATCCCGGTCTCTTTGCTAACCCATCGTTATTATAACACCGCGGTCATTTAAAAATAGGTTATACTTCAAAAATCAGAATAAACATTCCATTTCATAACCATGAATACGATATCATTTCAAAACCCAAAACCATATTTTATCACTTATCCCAAATATAATTCTTTTCCAAAATCATAATGCTTTAACTTCATAACGTCTGAAAATCAAATATTTCAAAGCATAATATTTTGAAAATCATAATTTAAAACCATAACTTCTAAAAACTTGAATGGTTTGGACATTCAACAGTATATGAATTAAATGGTTTAACTTAATGTTACTTTATAAAGAAAATAGTTCTCATGGCTTTACAAATACATTTCTTTATTAAAGTCTAAACCAAAATTTATATTATCTCTCTCAAGTTCCAAAACCACTTCAATTTATTTATATATACGTATATCCATTTTGAGTATCAATATTTCAAACTAAAGTTGGATTTTATTCTTTCAACAAATCAATTGTTCTATTAATTAGTCTTGAATATTCATATAAAATCCATAAATAATAAGACTTCAATTTCTAGTAATAAAATATATATATTTTTCCCAATTCAAATTATACTAGAATATTCATTTCAATTTATTTTGGGAAAAATCCAATTATAAATATCATATCTTAAAATTTCCAAACTTAACATTTAAACATATGATATAAATTACTAAACTCCATTTTCTTAATTTTCTTCCATTTTTAATAAAGATTTTTATACACATTCTAATTTCAAAATTTTCAACTTCATATGTATATATATATGGAAGAAAAATATTTATACAATATAAATTTTAAGATTATTATAAACCGTATTCCATCCAAACCATAGAAATCACATAAAAATAGTTATATATAGACCGCGGTGCCTGTATAAAATTTTCTATCCTATGGTCAAGTGATACGGATATTTATCATTTCAATCCGCAATTTAAAAGATATAAAAATTTGCGGTTATATATCATTTCAAACCACAATCCCGAATGAAATGGAATGAAATATGCATGATAATTTGCAATTTAATGATATCCAATAAACATCCATTCATCAACATCATCCATCATCCAAATCGCAATCATCAATCAATATCAATCAATAACAATATTATTTTTGGTACTACATAACAGGTAATACTGGCAATTTTATTCAAATTAAATTTAACAGCTATTAATCTACAGTCTATATTCAGAAATAAATTATATAACTGTTAACTAGCAGTTCATATACAAACAAATAAATTTTAACTGTAAATTTATAAGCAATAAATGAATTAAATTAACAGTTAAATTTAATAAATGCATTTCAACAAATATGAGTGAAATAAACATGCCAAATACTCATAAATAAATTTCTGTTCATTTCTAAAATTAATTTAACAAACATAAAAGCTTCTAGTAGTTGTGAGTGGGTTAAAACACTCACCTTTGGAATTTAAATCGAATTTAAATTCAATTTAAACTCAAAATTTTGACAGTCTCCAAATCCATCCAAACCAGCGTCAAAACGTCAGAAATTCCGATACGATCCCAGCAAAACAAACCGCGCGTGAATCCGAGCTCGTATGCAAAAGTTATGGAAATTTGAAAAATGGAAAAATTCTGGTCATGGGTCGACTTCGGGTTCGACTTCGGTGCGCCGCCTCAATTCCCCGGTGCTTGCTTGGAGTTTTCACCAGAACGACCCGGAGCGACCCGAGTCATTTTCTTCCTGACCCGAAGTTGCTCTAGGGTTTTCTCCCCTGAAACCCGAAGCGCGACCAGAAGCTGCTGCAGATCCGAAATTTTTTTTTTTTTTTTTTAATTTGAATTTTTTTTTTAAACCGACTGGATCTAGGGTTAGCACGCATTGAAGAAGAAGAGGAGCTTGAAGAAAGTATACGCTCAGATGAAAAGAAATTAGGTGGAGGCTAGGGCTTGTAGCTAGGTTTATATAGAGGGGTTAGAGATAGAGTAGATAGACCGTAGAATGAACGTGCGGAACAAACTATGGCCCAAAAAGCCCGCTATGCCTCCAGAACCGAATTTATTAAATCTATATATCCAAATAGGTAATTTAAAATATTCTGAACACGATGGAAAAAGTTTCACGTCCAAATTTGATCGTATGAAGAAGTTATGCTGAAAACAAAATTTCCAAATTGATTCAAATTGATTTTAATTAAATTTGATTTCAAGGCGTTTCACGCCCGTACGATCAAACGACAAGTCCGATCGATACGAAACTTGAAACCCTATAATAATTCACCGATACGGATCCGATGAAACTGGTTTCATCGAAATCCGAGTCCGTGACAAAAAAAAACTATTTTTATATTCATTAAATAAATCAAAATAAATTACAAAAATCCAAATTTTATATTATATTCTAAAATTGTCCAAATTTTATTACATATATAATTTAATCCATTTCAAATGAGTTAACAAGCTTGGATGTGAATTAAAATTATAAGTATATCAATTTGGAGTGTTAATTTCTGGACTTTCCTATATTTAAGAATTATAAAATTAAATGCTCAAAACCCCGTATATTAGATTTTAACTTTTATATACTCATTCTTTATCCAAATAGGGATGCCACATACTTTGGTTCATGATTCACAATATTATTCTTATAGTTCATTTTAAATTTCAGTAACGTAATATTTAACGTGAAATTCCCTTTATTTATGCAATAAGCGCAATTATTGAATTTGATACTCAAATTGATTTATAGATTCTGCTTTCAAAAAATCTATATCAACAATTTGGTCTAATTATAAATAGAATAAGTATTAACCTCATCTTATAGAATTAATTATTGCAATAAATCCAATTTACCATATCTTAAATCCAAATTAATAGATAAAGCTTGATTCCTTTATTAACTCCTTTGGTTTTCAATTAACCTTTTATGGTGAATATAAATTCCAATGTATAATTGAAACCATATTTCCATTTGATTTCACTATTTCATTAAAAATCCTCATATTCCAGCTAAATTTTGAACTAACGTATAAATTAGCTATTTCAATTTCATTTAATTGCGATTATCATACTATAGAAATTAAATTCCATTAAATAAATAAATAAATGTTGATTCCCATCTATTTACATTATATTACATTGGTACTTCTATTTACAACTTAGCTTTGTATAAATGTTTGAATGTAGAATCTTGTCTATTTCACGTATTAATTAAGCCTTAAAAATCAAGTAATATTATATCCTTGGTCTAACCTCATTTTACCCATATTTATATTAATATATCCTTTGAATTAGGTAAATTACCATTGATTATCTACCTTAACTTATCAGACTCCACTAACGTAATGGTTAAATATTAATTCCATTTGTAAAAAAAACAATCCACAAGATTTGCATTTCACATTGCAAATGAATTCATAAATCTTGGCTTTCTTTTTCTTTGCTTCTTAAAGGCCAAATCAAACTACCCTATCATCACTAATTTATGGCAATTAATTGCAATTGATTCTCCATTAAACTACATAAGTTATCCAATTGAAACCTAAGTGAAACGTTTATTTATTTAAAAATCCTACTGTTTAAAAGAGTATATCATCTACGGTATAATTTACATTTGACCTGATTTCTCATATATTTCACACAACAGTGAATTCCAATTTCTACCAACATTATGTTTAATATAAATTGGAAATCCAAATCATTGGTATTTCACAACCTTATTGCGTACATTTACGTATAGTTACACTAAGTCCATACACCGATTCATGAATTCATTAATTAATACTCAATTTGCCTTTGTTTTCTTATATTAAGTTTATTACCGTTTTTAAGTACATTCATTATCGAACAATATTCATAAAAAATTTTATCTACACTTATTGCATTGGTTTATTCAACGGTCACCAAATGAAACAATCCTACTATTTATTTTAATATTAAATGAATCCCATTCTAGTAAATATTTTATTAATATTCACTAATTCAACATGTATTGGTTTCTTAACATTAACTTTTAACAAAGTGTGACAATTACATTATCCAAAACTATTGTCATAAAAATTAAATTGTTACATTAAATTCCCATTACTATAACAAATTACTACATTTTCTCAAATAAATCTTAAAGCCTTTTTTTTCTAAATTAGGTTAGAAATTATATTAATTTAACTCATTTAATATTATTAATTTAACGGGTCGTTACAATCTCCCCCACTCAAAATTTTTCGTCCCGGAAAAGGAAAAAGAAGGGAGAAGGAAGAATAAAACATTACATCTTATTTCAAATATTAACTTATAAACAATAATTTACTAAATTAATTTCCTTAAATGAGATATGCCCGTTTTATAGTCATTATAACCTTTTATACTTAAATCATTAAAGTTTGGAAAATATTCAACAAAATTCTAAGTCCAAAATTTACGAAATTTTTTGGCAGAGTCTCCTTTGTACGGAGAGACTCTGGAGAAAATATAATATCAAAATATACAAATATATTACATATATTATCAAAATATTATCCCAACACGGGCAAAATTATAAAATAGCGCTTTAAACGTAATCCGAAAACGTACCTATTTGTCGGGCAATACGCTTATTATTAGGGAACCAGAGCAGTAGCAGTGGTTTCCATAGCCTGCATTTCACTTATAAAATCTAAAAGGTTAAATATTTATTTTAAAGTGAACTATTCAAGTGGATTCAATCATTAATCAACCAAACAATTCAACAACCATCAACCTTACAAACAACATACATACACACACAAAGCAATCATTTAATCCATCAAACAAATAGTTGTTTCGGTTCAAACTTGAAATTTGTATGAAATGAAATTAACTATCAAGTGCATCCTTTACTCAACAGTCTTAGATGGAACAAAGATAGATTATTTATTCATCCAACAACTTCAAGTTCCTTACCCCACAATCATAAATCAAACAATACAATTCAAACCAACAACCAAATTAACTTATTATACATTTATTTCATGCTTCAGTGGTTTGATTTTCTTTCTTTCATTTATGGAGGGATTTCTTTATTTCTTACAATTTTCGTTTTCCATTTATTACAAAATTCATTATATTTGCATTCCAATTTATTGACTAAAGTTTATATCATCTATTTATACTACTTACCTTTACTCATATAGTAAAATTTTCAATTTAACTTAAGTTTATACAATTAATTCTCATTAATAACAGCAAATTTATTGAATACCTTTATTTCCTCAAGCTTCACTTGTAAGATTTCCCCTTACATTTTCTTACTAACATTGCAACTTTTATTATATGGTAAGTTATGTATGTTTTAAGAATGTAAGTGAAAATTTACAAGTTTCTTCTCAATTCCTTAAATTAATATATATTTGTTTTATAAATTACAATTTCAACTTACCTTTAATTTCATTCATTTATTTAATGTTGAAGTTTCTATTATATTTAATAGTAGTAACAATTTAATTACCCACTTTCTATTATATTTAATTACAGTAACCCTTTTTAATTACACTTAAATTATTAACCCTTTAACCTTCATTCTTAAAAATAAGGAATTTTATTAATTAATTACTTAGGGTTTACAGTCATTTATATATTACTTACTTTCTATTATATTAGAATAGGGGAAATTAAGGCGTACTTAAGTTAATAACCCTACAATCAAACTTTATAAATTAAGGAATTTCATTTTTTTTTTACTTTCTTAAGGTTAAAATCACCTATTAATAATACAACCTTTAATTTTAGTAAAATTCCAATCATCACTTAAGTTAATACCATTAAATTCTTATTTATAACAGTAATTTATTGAATACTTCATTATTTCCAAAAATTCTACTTGCATAATATTCTATTCCACTCTTAATTCACATTTCAACTTTTTATACTTGGTAAGTTATTTATGTTAAAGAAAAAGCAAAAGAACTTATACAAGTTTAATCTCAATTCTTTTAATTCATTGATTTTCCATTAAATCTTTACCATTATTTATAATTTAAATTTTTAACTTCCTTTATACTTAGCATTAATTCTCTTACTTATTAGAGGTTTCAATACATTTATTACTTACTTTATATTTCCCTAAAAATAATTTAAACCATTAATTAGTGGAAAATTTTAGAATTAAATACCGGGTCAAATTTCAATTTTATTTTAAAAATAATAGATAAATGAGTTCTTACAACTTATATCTCAATTTATATTTAAAACAATTTAAAATTTTAGATAATTTGAAAATAAATCTGCAGTAGAATTTACTACAGTGGCCTTTCCCCTACGAAACTCGAAAATGAAAGTCGATGATGCGGCCGCCATCACCGAAATTATTTTCTAGCGACAGAGAGGAAAGTACAAAATTTATTTTCTCCAAAATCCTCTTTTAAAACAATTCTTCCGAATTATACTAAACATTTATATAAGAAATTACCTATAAACCAAATCATTATATTTCACAAATCCTTTGAAAGAAGATTTTCAAAAATCACGGACTTAAGTTCTAAAATCTCCAATTTGATTTATTATAATTCAACTTAGCTTTAATTGTTATAAATATTTTTATTTCCTAACACCCAATCTATAGCAACCAAATATATATATATATATGTATGTATGTATTTTTATATATAGAAAATATAATAGGCAAAATTATTTCATTCACCTATATAAAACAAATATTATGTCGGTCTGTCCTATTAAGTCTTTAGAAATCCCTATTGATGACATAGCGTCCCATGCATCAACCAGAATTTATAAATACAAAGCGGAACAGATTAACACAATATCAAAATCTTTTATAAAACTAACAAATACGCTCTCTCATATATATACTCTCAGCGACTCCCATAGGATATCTCTACCCTATTAACAAAGAGTCAAACCCCACAAAGCCAAGGTTTATCGCTAAACCAAAGCTCTGATACCAACTGTAACATCCCGCCTTTTCGCACACTTTAAACCGACACACGTGCCAATTGAAAGCATACGCAAGGGCGGATTGTTATGGGGTAAATAAGAAAAACAGAGAAGAAATAAAAACAAAACAGAATCTCACAGCGGAAGGATAAAATATAATAATAAATATACAGTTCAAAACAGTTTACAAACACTTGATTTGCTTTATACAACAAATATCAGAGTTACACATACCAATACAATCAATGCAGCGGATATTTAGAGTGTGGTGCAATACTATAGATAATAATAATACGACTCCTTCGTCTTCGTCCTTCAAAGCTAAAGTCTTCGATCCTGAAACGCTCGGACTGACCCGAGCGAATTTGAAAAGACAAAAACACTCGAGTCAGACTAAAAGATCTTATGTGAGTTAAATTAACAGAAATAAATATGAGTACAGTAACTCAAGAGATGTTCGGGATTTACATCTCCTAAGGATCCGTTAAACTATTTACTATGTAGTATATTGCGCTATTATAATAGTGTCTATTTATAAAATAAACTTACTTTTAAATAGCGTTAAGGGGTTACCCATATAGCCCTTAACACAAATAATGCCAATAGTCTATACAGTACCGTAATACCTCCTGATCGGGAAGCTACCAGAGGATACTCCATAGGTACGACACAAATAGAAACTCGTAGTAAAGGCTCGGTATGGTAGGTGACACGACACAACTAGGCAATGCCAGGGTAGATATACCAATTGCTATCCAGGCTGGTGGAAACGCGTAGCCGCAGTTACCGCCCACCTCGGACTAACTCCCCAAAATCAAAATATAGAAGTGGCCACTGAATCAATCCAAAATCAAAGTATAATATCGAAGAGGAGGGTCCAATCAGAGGAATGACCTCATTGGCCTGAGAATCGCTCCTGTTTTAGCCACCTTATACCAACTCACGGGAGTCGGGTCCACGTATTTACCTTACAGGAAACGTCGCCACCACCTACTTCATTCTGGAATCTCCACCGCGTACACGGTTAGTCAAAGTGGTTTTCGGTATCGACAGAGAGTATGTCCATATCCGATCCCGGTCTCTTTGCCAACCCAACGTTATTATAACACCGGGGTCATTTAAAAATAGGTTATACTTCAAAAATCAGAATAAACATTCCATTTCATAACCATGAATACGATATCATTTCAAAACCCAAAACCATATTTTATCACTTATCCCAGATATAATTCTTTTCCAAAATCATAATGCTTTAATTTCATAACGTCTGAAAATCAAATATTTCAAAGCAATATATTTTGAAAATCATAATTTAAAACCATAACTTCTAAAAACTTGAATGGTTCGGACATTCAACGGTATATGAATTAAATGGTTTAACTTAATGTTACTTTGTAAAGAAAATAGTTCTCATGGCTTTACAAATACATTTCTTTATTAAAGTCTAAACCAAAATTTATATTATCTCTCTCAAGTTCCAAAACCACTTCAATTTATTTATATATACGTATATCCATTTTGAGTATCAATATTTCAAACTAAAGTTGGATTTTATTCTTTCAACAAATCAATTGTTCTATTAATTAGTCTTGAATATTCATATAAAATCCATAAATAATAAGACTTCAATTTCTAGTAATAAAATATATATATATTTTTCCCAATTCAAATTATACTAGAATATTCATTTCAATTTATTTTGGGAAAAATCCAATTATAAATATCATATCTTAAAATTTCCAAACCTAACATTTAAACATATGATATAAATTACTAAACTCCATTTTATAAATTATCTTCCATTTTTAATAAAGATTTTTATACACCTTTTAATTTCAAAATTTTCAACTTCATATGTATATATATATGGAAGAAAAATATTTATACAATATAAAATTTAAGATTATTATAAACCGTATTCCATCCAAACCATAGAAATCACATAAAAATAGTTATATATAGACCGCGGTGCCTGTATAAAATTTTCTATCTTATGGTCAAGTGATACGGATATTTATCATTTCAATCCACAATTTAAAAGATATAAAAATTTGCGGTTATATATCATTTCAAACCACAATCCCGAATGAAATGAAATATGCATGATAATTTGCAATTTAATGATATCCAATAAACATCCATTCATCAACATCATCCATCATCCAAATCGCAATCATCAATCAATATCAATCAATAACAATATTATTTTTGGTACTACATAACAGGTAATACTGGCAATTTTATTCAAATTAAATTTAACAGCTATTAATCTACAGTCTATATTCAGAAATAAATTATATAACTGTTAACTAGCAGTTCATATACAAACAAATAAATTTTAACTGTAAATTTATACGCAATAAATGAATTAAATTAACAGTTAAATTTAATAAATGCATTTCAACAAATATGAGTGAAATAAACATGCCAAATACTCATAAATAAATTTCTATTCATTTCTAAAATTAATTTAACAAACATAAAAGCCTCTAGTAGTTGTGAGTGGGTTAAAACACACACTTTTGGAATTTAAATCGAATTTAAATTCAATTTAAACTCAAAATTTTGACGGTCTCCAAATCTATCCAAACCAGCGTCAAAACGTCAGAAATTCCGATACGATCCCAGCAAAACAAACCGCGCGTGAATCCGAGCCCGTATGCAAAAGTTATGGAAATTTGAAAAATGGAGAAATTCTGGTCCTGGGTCGACTTCGGGTTCGACTTCGGTGCGCCGCCTCAATTCCCCGGTGCTTGCTTGGAGTTTTTGCCAAAACGACCCGGAGCGACCCGAGTCATTTTCTTCCTGACCCGAAGTTGCTCTAGGGTTTTCTCCCCTGAAACCCGAAGCGCGACCAGAAGCTGCTGCAGATCCGAATTAATTTTTTTTTTTTTTAAATTTGAATTTTTTTTTTTTAACTGACTGAATCTAGGGTTAGCACCCATTGAAGAAGAAGAGGAGCTTGAAGAAAGTATACGCTCAGATGAAAAGAAATTAGGTGGAGGCTAGGGCTTGTAGCTAGGTTTATATAGAGGGGTTAGAGATAGAGTAGATAGACCGTAGAATGAACGTGCGGAACAAACTATGGCCCAAAAAGCCCGTTATGCCTCCGGAACCGAATTTATTAAATCTATATATCCAAATAGGTAACTTAAAATATTCTGAACGCGATGGAAAAAGTTTCACGTCCAAATTTGATCGTATGAAGAAGTTATGCTGAAAACAAAATTTCCAAATTGATTCAAATTGATTTTAATTAAATTTGATTTCAAGGCGTTTCACGCCCGTACGATCAAACGACAAGTCCGATCGATACGAAACTTGAAACCCTATAATAATTCACCGATACAGATCCGATGAAACTGGTTTCATCGAAATCCGAGTCCGTGACAAAAAAAAGCTATTTTTATATTCATTAAATAAATCAAAATAAATTACAAAAATCCAAATTTTATATTATATTCTAAAATTGTCCAAATTTTATTACTTATATAATTTAATCAATTTCAAATGATTTAACAAGCTTGGATGTGAATTAAAATTATAAGTATATCAATTTGCAGTGTTAATTTCTGCACTTTCCTATATTTAAGAATTATAAAATTAAATGCTCAAAACCCCGTATATTAGATTTTAACTTTTATATACTCATTCTTTATCCAAATAGGGATGCCACATACTTTGGTTCATGATTCACAATATTATTCTTAAAGTTCATTTTAAATTTCAGTAACGTAATATTTAACGTTAAATTCCCTTTATTTATTCAATAAGCGCAATTATTGAATTTGATACTCAAATTGATTTATAGATTCTGCTTTCAAAAAATCTATATCAACAATTTGGTCTAATTATAAATAGAATAAGTATTAACCTCATCTTATAGAATTAATTATTGCAATAAATCCAATTTACCATATCTTAAATCCAAATTAATAGATAAAGCTTGATTCCTTTATTAACTCCTTTGGTTTTCAATTAACCTTTTATGGTGAATATAAATTCCAATGTATAATTGAAACCATATTTCCATTTTATTTCACTATTTCATTAAAAATCCTCATATTCCAGCTAAATTTCAACTAACGTATAAATTAGCTATTTCAATTTCATTTAATTGCGATTATCATACTATAGAAATTAAATTCCATTAAATAAATAAATAAATGTTGATTACCATCTATTTACATTATATTACATTGGTACTTCTATTTACAACTTAGCTTTGTATAAATGTTTGAATGTAGAATCTTGTCTATTTCACGTATTAATTAAGCCTTAAAAATCAATTAATATTATATCCTTGGTCTAACCACATTTTACCCATATTTATATTAATATATCCTTTGAATTAGGTAAATTACCATTGATTATCTACCTTAACTTATCAGACTCCACTAACGTAATGGTTAAATATTAATTCCATTTGTAAAAAAAACAATCCATAAGATTTGCATTTCACATTGCAAATGAATTCATAAATCTTGGCTTTCTTTTTCTTTGCTTCTTAAAGGCCAAATCAAACTACCCTATCATCACTAATTTATGGCAATTAATTGCAATTGATTCTCCATTAAACTACATAAGTTATCCAATTGAAACCTAAGTGAAACGTTTATTTATTTAAAAATCCTACTGTTTAAAAGAGTATATCATCTACGGTATAATTTACATTTGACCCGATTTCTCATATATTTCACACAACAGTGAATTCCAATTTCTACCAACATTATGTTTAATATAAATTGGAAATCCAAATCATTGGTATTTCACAACCTTATTGCGTACATATACGTATAGTTACACTAAGTCCATACACTGATTCATGAATTCATTAATTAATACACAATTTGCCTTTGTTTTCTTATATTAAGTTTATTACCGTTTTTAAGTACATTCATTATCGAACAATATTCATAAAAAAATTTATCTACACTTATTGCATTGGTTTATTCAACGGTCACCAAATGAAACAATCCTACTATTTATTTTAATATTAAATGAATCCCATTCTAGTAAATATTTTATTAATACTCACTAATTCAACATTTATTGGTTTCTTAACATTAACTTTTAACAAAGTGTGACAATTACATTATCCAAAACTATTGTCATAAAAATTAAATTGTTACATTAAATTCCAATTGCTATAACAAATTACTACATTTTCTCAAATAAATCTTAAAGCCTTTTTTTTTCTAAATCAGGTTAGAAATTATATTAATTTAACTCATTTAATATTATTAATTTAATGGGTCGTTACATATTCCAAACTCAATAGAACTATTATCGAGACTTAATTCCATCGTAAACAGAAGTTCTCTTTTAAAATCAAAATATGTTATCTTAATTCTCTAAAATTAACCTTTACGCTTTTCGAGTTCGGTCGATCACACAATGCGTCTGATCTTCACGAAAATCGTCGGCGTACAATAATTTTATTATTTCGGTTCCGATAACATAGGTTTCTCAAAATCTGAGATAGTGCATCAGAACGATAATTTCACACATTTTAAATACTGTTTATATTTTTGATCCAAAATTGATATTTATCCGTCTATTTTTGTAATTTAATTTGCAAATTGAATTAACCGATATTATTTATTAATTAAGAGAGGTTAAGTAAAATTATTAAATTTCTTTAATTAACATTTAATTGACAAATTCAAATATTCCTGCAATCCCTAAATATGAATATAAGTTATTAAATTTCAAAAATCTAATTATTTAAATATTTGAGATTTAATGATCAAAATTCTGCACAAAGTCTACATTACATTACATACGCTTTCTTGGGTGAGAATTAATCTTGTTTTATTTATTCATCTACGGATGAGCTTAATTTCTCCATTGATTATTGGTTAATTACAGTTTAATGAAGAAGATTATGGAAGCTTAAAGGAATTATGTTAAATAAATAAAGGGGCAATTTGGCCAATTTACAATGTTATTTTACGAGATGTTATTTTTGTTAGTAACCTCATAGTAATCTTTTTTTAAAAAGCATTTCTTTAACGAAATTAGAGTGCCAAAATTCTTGCGCATAATTATCAAGATCTAACAAGAATTGGCCACGCTAAAATAAACCGAGTAAGTAAACATAGGCCGACCCATTAATCTTATAGTAATTTTTTTGTTTGATGTTTTAGTGGAATGATTTTCTTAACTTGTTTTGGTGGTAAACATTGTTGAGGCGTTATTGATAGTAGCATCTACTGGAAATATACCGAAGCTCATTTACGATTCTATATTTGCAAATGCAGGCAGATAGATTACTTTGCAAAACATTGGTTATTTAAAGCAATTTTTGTTTTTGCAGTGGAGCGTATTGTACAGTATTTGTTTAATTCTTTATTTGCTTTTGAGGTTATGATGTGCAAATTTCAATATACAGCTTGTTTGGGCCAAATGTTATTACATGCATGACAAATCTTACAAGGACTTTTTAGAAGTAGAAATGAAAATGGCCAATTACATTTAAGAACAACATTCCTCTCATTTTCATTTTAATTCATTATTTTTAGAATTTAGCCAAACTTTCTATGCCTTAAATCTCCATATCTTTGTAATTTTCAAACTACAGACTGCAAACATTAAGAATTATGGTTACCTTATTTTCAACACATAAAGAAAAATAGTTTTGAAGGGTGATTGTGCATTTTATTATTTTGTTATGACTTGGTTAGAGTGTAATGCATCTAGCCTTTACCCAATGTTATTAGGACCTGAGCTGATGGTGGTTAAATATGGACCGTCAATCTTTGTAGTCTGTGGTATTCGAGCCGAAGATTGAACCGCTTAACTAAGATCTATCCGTTTATTTAGACTGCAACCAACCTCTCTGTTGTTTTGGATCATCACCTATAGGTATTGAATTTGATATTTTTAGTTTATTTTGATGTAGTTTGATATTTTGTTTTGGGCTTTGGAGGCATGATGCATGAGTGTGAGATGTTGCTGCATTTAGATTTGTGACTTTGAATTCATTGATATGTTATTGCATACTTTATATGTAATCTTGATTTGTACTAATGTCACATTACCCTTAATTTTCCATGTTTTATAAGGGTATCTAAGTTCTTAAAGTATTTCTATTCTCTCAAGTTAATTTATTGATCCTTTCCTTGGATGATTGAAGCTGATTATACTTTGCAAAATTTATTTCCTCCTTAGAGAATCAAGCTACTTGTTTTGATCCATTTGTCACTCACTGTTTTTATTCAGTTCTCGATTATCAGTTTTTATGTGTCTTGAATTAATCTGAATTTTCTTTGCCTTCCATCTCCGTCTCTTCATGATATTCAAATTATAATTTGTGTACTTTAAAAGTTATGTTGACATTATTTTCAGTAAGTAAACAAAAAATAATTTGAAAGAGGACTATGCATTTTAACCATGTGCTAGGATTTGTATATATTATTATGCATCTACCCTCGCTTTGGCTCTAAATCTAATCTTTTTCAGTTTTTTTTCCTCTCACTAAATTTCACATATTAGTATTTTTTTTCTTCAGTTATGTTTGTCAAATCATATTCTATTTAATTTTACAAAATCCTGTTCTTAATTTTATTTTATTTTTTGATAATTCACGGATGAGCTTATTTTTAATGCAATGATTGAAAACAACATTTTTTTTGCTGTTGTTAATTCATGACTTGTAATACTCTTTATTGAAAATGTTGGTGGGCCACATCATTTTAACATTAAAAAAAAATTAACGAGTACCTAATTAGTATCAAGATACTCATTTGAATGCTTAAATGGACTTAGGTGGATAAATAGGTTGGGGATCTTTTCATAATAACTATGCACGACAATGGAAGGACGTTTACAAGGATTCTTATAATGTGTTATTATTTTGAAACTAGTTGCATGTTTTATTTTTCTAATTTTGATAGTTAGAAGCTCAAATAAGTCAATGTTTTACTTTTCTAATTTTGATAATTAGAAGCTCAAATAAGTCATTTGATGTTATCATATTGTCATCCATTTCATTGCTTTCTTATAATAATATTTTTTTTTGCTATGTTAATTTCCTTTTCTTTTTACGAGTTTCATTTTAATTTTAATTTCCTATTTGTAATTATTTACCACGTGTAACTTATTCACTGATTTGTTATCAATAAAGAAGTGGTGGTTCTTCATCGATGGCAAATTAATTGATGGAAATTAGGATTTTTATGGCTTTTGGAACAGCAATAGTGGTAAAGTTCGTATGAGGTATTAAAATTTTAACTAGTGCCTAATTAGAATCCGGACATCTATTTCGTTACACAGATAGATATAGGTGGATGACTAGACATATGAGCTTTGCATTGCACGACGTGACATAAGGTGTTTAGAAGAATTTCTACGATTGGTATTATTTTATAAGTAGTTTGCATGTTTTATTTTTCTATTTTTTGATAATTAGAAGATCAAATAGGCAGTTCACTTGACGTTATCATATATTTATCCATCTCATTAATTCATGATAACAATGTTTTATTGTTTTTAGCTAATTACATTTCTCAGTGTAAGTTTCATTTTGATTGTCGCTTAACGTTTGTAATTATCAATGTTGTGTTCATTTTAATATTATATTTGTTTATTTAGCATGCGGAACTCATTTATTGATTTATCGTCCATAAAAATATTATTCATTGGTATTTATAAATTAGGTCATATTTGATGCGTCTCCTTGAATCTTTTTATCATTATAATAGGGAAAAGGCGAGACAACTTTTAATGAATAATGTGATAAATGTCATTATACATGCGTTAAATTAAAAAAAGGTAGGTTTAGGTCCTTCACATTGAGATTAGACCAATACAGACGTATAGATTTGTTCAGTGGTTTCGCTTCAAGAAAATTATTGTTCTTTTGGATGATAAGATAATACCAAAGACACCGAATGTTAATTTTGCATAATAAACCATATTTTTTTTATCAAGGATAATAGAAATATTATTTTTATAACCCAAGTTTGTTAGAATCGAATATAATAATAATAATTTTTGACTATTGACATTTTTGAACTCGAAAGTAAACATTGGATAAATTCAACTTTAAAATCTAGTAAAGTTTATATCTTTTGATATGAGTTGATTCACGGTTTGAAACCAATTTCAAATGAAAGATATGATGGTTTTTTTCGTAGAGCTTCCATAAAAGATATTTGGACTTGCGGTTTGATAGATATGACAGTTTTGAGTATGAATGGTCTTTAGGAAGAATAGTGGATAGTTAATCCGAGCTTGTTTTTAGCACATTCGAGATTTTGAAATTACGGTTAATAACAGCCTCCGCAACAGTTACTAAGCATGATTTTTTATCTCTGAATGTCTCTTAACCTCTATTGACTTAGAATGGTCAAAGCTTCATCGCTTTCTTCGGTAAAGCAACCTAAGTACCAAAGTAATGTATATTTGAGCTTAGGCAGCTGTGACATGCTTCCCAACGCGTAAAATTTGAGATCATCAAAGCTCCCCGATAATCTCTAGGATAATCCTCCTCTTATTAATTGAGTTAGGCTAATTTACTGAAGAAAACAATAGTTTTGTTAGATCTGGATCGAAAGAGCTTATGAAATGTTTAAAGAACAAAAAAATATTGATTATTGGCTACTATGAAAGCTGCTATTAACTTTAATTTTAAAATTATTGGCTGGCCTAAAAACAAGCTCGTGTTAATTAGCCACTAATTTGCTTAAAAACTGTTCCAATTCAAAACAATCATATAATCTAAATCACAAGTTCTTAAATTTATTATGATCGCTCTGCATAAAGAGAAATAATCATATTTTTTATTTGTAAATGACTCAACCTAAATCGGGTTTTATCGAAATTTAAACGCCTTATGTAATACCCCGTAATATTACGATAATTAATTTAAAAGAAATTAACTAATAATTGTTACGTCGACTTGTTTGTTGTTGCAAATATCACGGTTTGGCTAAGAATCCATTGGGTTAATGACGATTTTTTATGAAATTTTCCTAACTAAAATTTTCCAATTTAAGTTCGGATGAAAAAATTATCAACCTTGAAGCTTTAGAATCGAAAATGATTATATATGTAAATATGGTAATAAAATCAATTAGCACTAATTAATAGCATTAGTGGAACTTAGATGTTGAGAATTGTTAATATAGAAATTAAATCTAAGAGAACATAAATAAGGTGAAACAAACTATAGCAAATAGCATGCAATGATTCAATAAACAAACATAAATAAATTAAACAAAAATCGCACGCTGTTAAAATTAATACATCATAGGTGGACCGTGGAAGCACCCTTGTAGACTAGTAGCAGTCGACCTTAAGCAACAAACGATCGACCTGTGTGTTGTTAACTGCGGTAGTAAATTATTTTCTTGACGATCCTAATTTAGTACAGTTTAATCGAATGGTTTACATTGATTTGAACCCTTATCAATATAGACCTAGACCTTCACTTTCAGTATATAATTTCAAATGGACGTGGAAGCTTTGTCATTTTCTCTTCTCCATCAAAACTCTATATATTTAGAATAGTCTAATTTGTACGAATACCATTGGAGAATTTTAGAATATGATAACGATAGATAATATGTTCAAATTAAGTCGCTGCAACCAAGGTAAACTAGACTTTGGTTCAGATTAAATCCAGATTTACACTTTTCTTTAGTTTTAGCAACTTCACTTAAATTTATTCTCTATCTCTATCATCTTCCAAAATTATCCAGTGTTATGTACGTGCAAACTAGACCATTTCTATTAATTTAGAGTTGTAGAGGAGAAGCAGAAAATGTAAGAGTTTCCACGTCCATTAGAAAATTCAAAAACTTTTTGCAAAGGTATAGTATTTTTAAAAACTAAGAACTTAAAATCTTTGCCTTTAAAAATTTTCATCATAAATTTTTCAAAAACTTTTCGCAAAGGTATTTTAAGTTTCAAAACCAAGAACATTGTAAAAAAATTCTTAGAAGTGTACATATTACATATTTTCTTTAAAATAATTTATGCCACATCTCATGAAGTCGAGAATTTATTTAACAGTTTGACATCCTAGTGGACTTCATCTATTTACATGGTAAATTTTTAGTTTGAAATCATTTCTTTTATTAATAATAGCAACCAACACACAATTTTAGTTGCAATTTCAATTATAAATTTCCGCCTTTAAGGTACAAAGATATTTACTCGTGGTTATGCAACATCCCTTTCCTAGCCTTCGCTTAACAAATTTTATTTCTCGAATTTTTTAAGGGTTAAATTCTCATTTTACTTTTATCTCAATAGTTAGTTAATTAAATTCTCTAAACTTATTATTCAACATCTAGTTTCTACAGTTTTTTTCTTTCGAATTACTTGACTATTTTTATTGAAGTTTCTTTATCTTCATTGTTTTGCCATAACATAGTGGTGTACATTAAAAGTGCATAAAAATAAAATTTCTTATGACATAGTACGTGCATTTACCCTCAACAAAGACAAGAAAATTTTGAATTTTCGAAGGTGTTCTTAGAAGACACCATTTCAAAACTGCTTCAACTTTTGATGGGTCTACTCCTATCCCATATTTTGAATTAACATGTCCGAGAAATTTTACTTCTTCCAACAAAAACACACATTTACTTAGCTTTGCATAGAACTAATGTTCCTTTAATGTTTGCAGTGATATACACAAATGTTTCTCATGCCCTTCTCTTGATTTAGAATAAGTTAAGATATTCATCAATAAATACTATGATAAATTGATTGAGGTAAGGATGGAACACATGATACATAAGGTCCATGTAAACAGCTAGTGCGTTAGTTATTCCAAAAGGCATGACAAAAAACCCATAATGTCCATACCCTATTTGGAATGCCGTCTTTTGAATATCTTCTTCTAATAACCAGACCTCAAATCTATCTTCATGAATATGTTAGCTCCTTAGTGGTGATCAAATAGATCATCAATCAGTGATAATGAATATTATTTTGAATTGTAACCTTATTAAGTTTTTGATAGTAAAATTGTAACCTTATTAAGTTTTTGATAGTCAGTACACCATCATAGCATCCCATCGTGCTTCTTTTTAAATAATGCTGGTTCTCCTCGAGGTGATTTGCTTGGCCTAATAAATTCTCGATCCTCTAACTCTTGAATTTTCTTTAATTCTTGATTCTCTAATGGAGCCATATGATAAGCTTCCTTTGCTACTGGGTTCGTACTAGGGATCAATTCGATACAAAAATTAATTTATCGTTTTGGTGATAATCATGGAATATTGCTAAATGCTTCTTCAAATTTACTGACCACTTTGATTTGCTTGAGTTGTGGGTCCACATTTTTAACGTCTATACATGCTTGGTATCCAGATATGGATGCATTTCCAAGTTTATCACAATATTATAGGACTGTCTTATACTCTAGAATGGAAAATTTATAGTCATATTGTAACGACCCCACTTCCTACTCCCAGGAAGTAGCATCGTTAATAAGAAAGAAAAGGGTGAGAAAATAGAAAAGATAGAGAAGAAAGAACAACAACATCAGAATCTCACAACGGAACGAATAAAATATATTAATTACATAAGTATTTACATAATATATACATCAATCAGAGCTATACAGATAATACATCACATACTAGACAGTTATAAACACCTGTCTAGTTAATACAACTCAATACACAATACATCACAGAGATATCACACAGCGGAACAATATATATATCTATAACGCTGAAGCCTCCTGCTCCATTGCTCCTCCAAAATTCGTCAAAGCTAAACCTGAATCCCTTGGCTACCCGTAAAAATTTGGGTACCCGAGAGTTTATGAAAAACAAAATAAACTTCGGGTCAGACATGGGTCTGGTATGAGTAACAGGTTAAAGTTGCTTAACTTTGAAAAACTTTTGAAAATAAAAGGTATCACGTAAGACTTCCCACACATAAACATGGAAAAGTTTTTACCTTACGCTAACCAAAACATTTTATAGGAAATTCTGTGATATTATAATAGGTCTAGGGTTTTCAAGTAAATAAAAAATAGCCGAAATTGTTACATGATTAAATTCCAGCTACTAGCCACAAAAGTGGGTAATACAATCAAAACCGTGGGCACTTATTGGATTTTGAATTCCATACAATGGCAGGGCTACTGGGGTACCGCCCGTCACAGTACGGGGCCTAGATCACCGTACCGAGGATTACTCCCTTCATCCCCTGCAATACAAGGCCAGAACCATTCCTTACTGAACAGTCCCGAACAAGATACACCCCGCAGTTGGCTGCAGACCAACCGCCCACTAAGCCGAATAAAAAGGGACATCTAGACAGGGGAATATCCTTGTCCTGCTTGGGCATGACCCACCTAACCTTGCTATACCTCCCCTGTTTTACCCATTCCCGGTTGATGAGGCTTGAGGTTACGATTACCTTTATAGAACATATTTCTTAGAATGCTCATCATCCGCCTGACGATGTGTTGAAAGCATTCAATCCATACAAGTTCGTTCCGGGTTCGATCGAAACCGAAGGCATTATCTCGTTACACTCATTTTGGAATCACCCTCAGAGTTAACGACGACAACCCTTGCATTCTGAACCTTCATCTTCACTTCAGATTCACGACCTAACGTTAATTTGAAAACGATGTGGTTTTCGGATGTTCCTAATGCGGAAAACCCGATCCCGGTCTCATCGAAATCCAAAGCGTTTCTTTTAAGGCCAAGTTGTCTATTTAGTCTTAACAGTGAATTCAATATCATCAATATGCACAGATAGACAATTCACATCTCATAATAGATAATCACATCATCATAATAAACAGATAATTAATATCATCATCCAAACAGATAATTAAACATTATCATACTTAAAACATACATCCATATCACATAGACATTATCTATCTCATTCCTGAGATTACAATCAATCAGTGAAATATCAACATCATCCATCAGCAATGATTTATAAATCACAAGCTATAGTTAATTTAAAATGAATTGAATTAACTTCTTCCATCTTAATTAATTTAAAATAAATTAAATTAATTACTCATTCCATAAATCCTGCTCTCACAATCATTAATTAAATTAATTAATCATTCTATAATTACAAGAATACATTAGTCTTTAATAAATTCCTTAAATGAATTATTCTAAATCATTTATAGCAGATTAACATTTAATTACTTACCCATTAATTATTCCTTAATTTACAATTCTTAATTACATCATTAATTATATTAATTAATGATCTTCAATTTATATTTAATTACTTATCTAAAATAATTGAGTGATTAATCTTTACTTAAACACAATTATTAATCACCCCTTGATTAATAACAAACCAGTAATTAACTACTCATAATTACTTATTAACAAATTAATCATTCCATGATTAATTAATTCCATAAATTAATCCTTTGATTAATTATAAAAGAATTACTCAAATTACTTTACTTACAAATCATCTTGTATGAATTTCATCAAGTAATTATCATCTAATTACTTTCCTAAGTAATTATGCTCCATTAATTACACAAAGTAATTACACATACCAAACATCAAATGATTTCTTAAGTTAATCTTATTATCCATTACTTATATATATTCAAATTAATCATCTTTGCTTTAAATATCTTTTGCAACATCCCAGTAATTTCCTTAATTTATTTACAAAAATAAATCTTGAATAAATCCATTAATTAATTACATTTATATAGATTTATTACCTTTCTAATTATCTTGTTGATTTATTATTCTCAAATAAATCAATATCATCATTAATTATTAATTAATGATTTCTAATTACATCTTCATTTGTTAATTTATATTAAGAATACACATCTTCAAATCATAAATATTAATCCTCTTGATTAATAACAAACAGTAATTAATCATTAATTACTTCTCAATAACACTCTAAATTAATCCCCTGATTAATTTTAAGTAATTATATTTCAATTACTTCCATTAATAACATCACCCAATTAATTACATCCCGTAATCATCCTTCAATTACTTCTCTAAGTAATTCAATTCCAATTTATCAGTTAATTAAACTAAATTAATTAACTCGAATCAATTTACATAATTAATAAGTAATTAATTTCTTAATTACTTTTCAATAAATAATTTATAATTAAACTATTGAATTAATTAATATAATTAATTTATTACAAAATCAACCATATTAATTAATTATAACATCATCTGGTTAATGAACTTCATTAATAATTATTTAATTATCTCCTTCTAACATAATCAACTTATACTAATTATCATTATTTATAAGTTAATTAACCATTATTAATTTTAAAAATCTAATCTATAGTTCTAAATAACATATTAGTTAATTAATTTATTAATTAACTTAATTACTACTTTTACACTATAATTACTAAATTAATTAATATCCATCATTAATAAAGTTTAAAGTATGTTTAAACATTTACTTCAAATTACTTCTTAAACATATTCAAATTTTATCCTTAAATAAGTTTAAAACTAAATTTTCAAAACCCCTTTTTTTTAAAAATTTACATACTTAATAGCATTAAACTATTTGAATCAAATTTTAAATTATAAAACTTTAATTTAGTTTTAAGTCTGGAATTACATATCTAAGTCTTGACTTCCTTTGGAGTTGACATGTCTCAATCTCTTCTTAATAGTTTAAAATTTTCATTTTAACTCAACTTAGTTTGAAAATACTTTAACCATTTACCACTTTTAAATTATTTAAAATTATTTAAATTTTGAAACATTATTATTGTCAACTCTCTTTCGAATCCAACTTAAATTCATGTTGCAAACTTGATTTAAGATTTGACTTGGCTTTGAGTTAAATTTAAAACAAAATCCACAAAACAGTTTTAAAAACTGTTACAGGTTTTAAACCTGAACATGAACAACCCGAGCACCCCCCCTTATGTTACTTCGAGTAATACGCGAGGTTCCCCGATAGAACAACAGAAATGCTTCGAGTTACCCCCTTGCACAAAACTTCACCTCCTTCCTGTCTTCCCAAATGAAACAAGATCAAGCCCAACAAAACAGCGTGCAAAGCTCGTGTCGACCTCGAAGTAATCCCACGTTTCAAACTCCTGTACATCTTCTTCCCCAACTACCCACACAACCCAGTCCATCACCGTGCCTGTGCACGTGCACCATCCCTCTGGCCATCACCGGCCATCCACTACAACTGCTTCCCATCGACGACCATCTCCATATGTCGTCACGACCATCCAAACCCACTGCATCACCTCATATCAAAATCGAGTTGCTTGGAGCACAACAGTTTTACCACTCGACCCTGAAAACCTCGCCGCACACCAAACTCCGACCACTGGAGCACCACCACTTTCGGCTACAGCCCCCACTACCTTCCCTCTACCTATTCCCAAGCCCACGTTGAACTCGATCACCTCTGGTCACCGAACGAGACCAATACCCAACCCAAGCAAAAACTAGGTTTACAACCTTTAAACGTTTGTCGTTGTCGCCACCCTGACCGTGGCCACCTCGGCCTATTTTTCCCATCACCCTGGCAAGCTCCCCTACCTCCTCACACAATCTGACCAACTCTAATCCCATAGATCACCTGAGATTTCCCAAAAACCCAAAATAGTGAAACCCAGAATTGCACTATCATTTCTAATCTAAAACTTTTAATTCTAGCTTTAAAAATCATGTCATAGTTTAAAGATTTAGTTTATACACCTGAATTGTAGAATTATCATGTTTGAATTTTTACAGAGATTTGAACTTCCTGTTTAAACTTTTATTTCCAGAGCAATCCCTGTCTTAATTTACACTAAATAAATTTTTAACTTTTTGTTCAGAATCAAACAAGCAATATCTGTTTGGATCTTAAGTCCTAACAGTCCATAGATCATCAGAAATGATTTTTGAAATAAGCATGAACCTGAAAACTTAATATACAGAGGTGTATTACAGGTTATAACATGAAGGGATCATTTCACAAACATCCAACAGTGTATAAACACATATTCATATTTAGTTCAGGCATAAATTATCAATCATATGTATATATACATGAGTTTGTTTTTAAAATTTTGAGTTATTCACTGCAAATAGAAAAAAATCACAACAAGTTTTTAAGAAACAGTTTGATTTTTTGCAGGCTTTAGATATTCAGCATTTCATCTCATCAATATCCAAAGAAAATGAAGATATAAATTGTTCACACAATTCATTTAAGCATCCAAATCCAGGCATGCATCAGTATTTAAAACTTAAGTAAATGTTAAAAGTGTTACTCACAAATCTGCAGAGTAGAACAGAGATACTTTTGATAATGAAACAACTGTAAACTTCCTTTTTGCTTTCTTCCTGAATTTTGTTAAGTTTGAAATTGTTTTACTTTTATGTTTTAGTATGAAATGAAGTTTACTTTAGTTTCTACTTAGTTCGAACTGATATGAAGCTAACATATAGAAAAAGAAAAGAACAGGGTTATAATTATGTTTCATGACATAGTGACAGTATTGCATACAATCTTTTGGTTGTACAGATTTGTTTCCAGAGATATTTTATTAATGGTGGCTGATATGTATACTTAGTGTACTAAAAAGATTTTACATTAATTAGTTTTGTTTGTTAGCTTAAGATATTTATTTAATCATGTCTTCCTACACAAGCTTCACAAATATATGCAGTTGTGTTATTTATTACTGTCATTTTCTTCATTCAAGTTGGCATGCCCACATATATATTAATATCATCATTTTGTTACTGTGCTTTGTTTGTTTACTACGGCCTGCATATGATTTCACTTGTTTGGTTAACATATATTTTATTTCTGTCCTTATTGCTTTACTTCAGCCTGCACACTTTGATTTGTTACTATCATTTGCTTTGTTCATACAATTTGGCCTGCACATATATATATATATTTGCTCATTGGCCTGCATATTTATCTAGATGCTTTAAACATATACTTATATGTATGCTGCAGTTTATTGCCAATAGTTTACAAACTTAAAAACTTTTTGTTTTCTAGTTTATTTGTTGTCCTATCATATTTTAAAATGCATATGAATGTTGTTATGTTCTTTTAATTTAACTAATGTACTAACTTATATCTCTTTTCCAATTTATCTTGTATCTTGTATTTTTTTATTTATACATTTCATTTTATATTATAAAACACATGATCAATTTGAAATGATAAATAGAATAAATTATCTTTTTATTATAAGCTACATATTTTATTAATGTATGTTAATGTATTGATTGACAAAATTATATGAAAACTCATATATCATTTTAAATTCATATTTTAAATCAAACCATACTAAAAAGAAAAGAAAACAAATCAATTTGTTAATAATTTAAATTTAAACTTAAGTTAAAATAAGTTTTCAAACTATTTATTTATGGGGCTTTGAAATGTTTATATTAAATAAAACACAATTTCTAATTCACTAAAATATATATTAGTATTTAAACATATTTTATTTATTAAGTTTTAAAACAAATTCATCTATTTACAATGTATACAAATATAAACATATATAAATAGAAAACAAACAATTAATTTCTAATAGATAAAATTTACCAGTTAGATATTTATTAAAAGAAAAGTATCAAATTCAGATTTAATTAATAAAAATATATCATATCAATTTAATATTTGATGCAGATTATTAAATTGATATTGCTAGAAAATTCCGGGTCGTCACATTCCTCCCCCCTTAAAAGAATTTCGTCCCCGAAATTTAAAAGCAAAGGTAATTTAATAATATATTTAAGATTTTAATTTAATTTTAAACCATAAGCATATATCAATCACATGCTAACAATCATCACAACCAATCTACTCAATCAACAAAGCTAACTATCCAAACAAAATAGAGTTCTCTAGAGTTTTCCAGTATAATACCGGAATACTCGATCTATAGAATCTAAATAGTCTATACTACTAATCTACAGAACTCCTTCGAATCAGAGAAAATCCATCCAAAATGAAATCTCCGACTCCCAAATCCAAATTCCCTCATCTCTTATCCACCAAATACTTCTGACAATCCAGAACTGCCTTCAACTTACTGATCAGCTCCACCTTCGCTGATAACTCCTAAAACAATCTGAATCCAAAAACAATCCAATAGAATAATTTTCTCAAAATCAACTAAAACCAAGAACACAACCTCTACTATCATCAGTAGAAAACATCTTCTCATTCCCAGAAAAGAAAAACAAATGCACTCCCAACTGCTTCCGCTGCTCAACTCTGATCTAGAGTAGATGAAAATGCTAATGATGCACATAAGCATAACTGGACAACACATTACTAAAATATGATTCAGCAGATCCAAAATAAAACTCAGAAGTCCCTCCAAAACTTGAGCTGCTATACCAATTCCTCTCTCTAGAAACCATTCTATTACTAAGCTGAACCATTGGCATTACTTCTGAAATCCAGTCGATATCAAACTCAACTCCTCAGATGCTAAGACAAACCATTGACTTTTTCAAAGATATTCAGAAAAATTTCTGCCATCCCAGAGAATACTTAACTATCGCAAGTCTCTTTTGCGATCAACCCAGGCTAATATCCAAAGAAAACTGTACTCTCCTACCAATTTGAACATCTTAAACTTATCTAGCCAATCCATTGAAGAAATGGATTCACAAAACTGGTTCTGGACTTCACTTCTAAAGAACTGTTGACAGATGACCTTCTCGCGTGCCGGCAGAACAATCTGAGCTGCAACACTGCTACTGATGCCAAAACTCCTTAATCCAAAACTCCTCGAAAAACTCGGGCCTCAAAGCCAAACACAACATTCAGCTGAACTCAACCTCAAACTAATGCAGACACACTTCCTTGTCCAAAGAGCCTTGAGAACTTCTTCGGAAACAATCCATCGCTACTGCATCTCAACACACAACCACTACTTCTTGAGTTACCAAGATAATATTTCTAGCTTCTGCTCAACTCACACAATCCAAATCCTACTCATCCAAACTTGTACATCAAAAATGGACTCCACATCTTAACAGTTTCCTCAAGAGATTTGGTGAAATCCTTACACCACAAATTTACTCGAGACGGTATTAGGTCTACAGTCTCGCCAAATATACTTCTAACCACAGGTAGTCGTGTTACACACACCACTACTCAATCTACCCTTATACATATGTTGGAAAACCCGAACAAGTAACCCAACAAATAGATAGAATATATATATATATATATATATATATATATATCAAAATTACAAATACGCTCTCTCAGGAAAGAAACCACTTAAGAGCCTAGGTATTCACTCAACCTAGCGCTCTGATACCACTGTAACGACCCCACTTCCTACTCCCAGGAAGTAGCATCGTTAATAAGAAAGAAAAGGGTGAGAAAATAGAAAAGATAGAGAAGAAAGAACAACAACATCAGAATCTCACAACGGAACGAATAAAATATATTAATTACATAAGTATTTACATAATATATACATCAATCAGAGCTATACAGATAATACATCACATACTAGACAGTTATAAACACCTGTCTAGTTAATACAACTCAATACACAATACATCACAGAGATATCACACAGCGGAACAATATATATATCTATAACGCTGAAGCCTCCTGCTCCATTGCTCCTCCAAAATTCGTCAAAGCTAAACCTGAATCCCTTGGCTACCCGTAAAAGTTTGGGTACCCGAGAGTTTATGAAAAACAAAATAAACTTCGGGTCAGACATGGGTCTGGTATGAGTAACAGGTTAAAGTTGCTTAACTTTGAAAATCTTTTGAAAATAAAAGGTATCACGTAAGACTTCCCACACATAAACATGGAAAAGTTTTTACCTTACGCTAACCAAAACATTTTATAGGAAATTCTGTGATATTATAATAGGTTTAGGGTTTTCAAGTAAATAGAAAATAACCGAAATTGTTACATGATTAAATTCCAGCTACTAGCCACAAAAGTGGGTAATACAATCAAAACCGTGGGCACTTATTGGATTTTGAATTCCATACAATGGCAGGGCTACTGGGGTACCGCCCGTCACAGTACGGGGCCTAGATCACCGTACCGAGGATTACTCCCTTCATCCCCTGCAACACAAGGCCGGAACCATTCCTTACTGAACAGTCCCGAACAAGATACACCCCACAGTTGGCTGCAGACCAACCGCCCACTAAGCCGAATAAAAAGGGACATCTAGACAGGGGAATATCCTTGTCCTGCTTGGGCATGACCCACCTAACCTTGCTGCACCTCCCCTGTTTTAGCCATTCCCGGTTGATGAGGCTTGAGGTTACGATTACCTTTATAGAACATATTTCTTAGAATGCTCATCGTCCGCCTGACGATGTGTTGAAAGCATTCAATCCATACAAGTTCGTTCCGGGTTCGATCGAAACCGAAGGCATTATCTCGTTACACTCATTTTGGAATCACCCTCAGAGTTAACGACGATAACCCTTGCATTCTGAACCTTCATCTTCACTTCAGATTCACGACCTAACGTTAATTTGAAAACGATGTGGTTTTCGGATGTTCCTAATGCGGAAAACCCGATCCCGGTCTCATCGAAATCCAAAGCGTGTCTTTTAAGGCCAAGTTGTCTATTTAGTCTTAACAGTGAATTCAATATCATCAATATGCACAGATAGACAATTCACATCTCATAATAGATAATCACATCATCATAATAAACAGATAATTAATATCATCATCCAAACAGATAATTAAACATTATCATACTTAAAACATACATCCATATCACATAGACATTATCTATCTCATTCCTGAGATTACAATCAATCAGTGAAATATCAACATCATCCATCAGCAATGATTTATAAATCACAAGCTATAGTTAATTTAAAATGAATTGAATTAACTTCTTCCATCTTAATTAATTTAAAATAAATTAAATTAATTACTCATTCCATAAATCCTGCTCTCACAATCATTAATTAAATTAATTAATCATTCTCTAATTACAAGAATACATTAGTCTTTAATAAATTCCTTAAATGAATTATTCTAAATCATTTATAGCAGATTAACATTTAATTACTTACCCATTAATTATTCCTTAATTTACAATTCTTAATTACATCATTAATTATATTAATTAATGATCTTCAATTTATATTTAATTACTTATCTAAAATAATTGAGTGATTAATCTTTACTTAAACACAATTATTAATCACCCCTTGATTAATAACAAACCAGTAATTAACTACTCATAATTACTTATTAACAAATTAATCATTCGATGATTAATTAATTCCATAAATTAATCCTTTGATTAATTATAAAAGAAATTACTCAAATTACTTTACTTACAAATCATCTTGTATGAATTTCATCAAGTAATTATCATCTAATTACTTTCCTAAGTAATTATGCTCCATTAATTACACAAAGTAATTACACATACCAAACATCAAATGATTTCTTAAGTTAATCTTATTATCCATTACTTATATATATTCAAATTAATCATCTTTGCTTTAAATATCTTTTGCAACATCCCAGTAATTTCCTTAATTTATTTACAAAAATAAATCTTGAATAAATCCATTAATTAATTACATTTATATAGATTTATTACCTTTCTAATTATCTTGTTGATTTATTATTCTCAAATAAATCAATATCATCATTAATTATTAATTAATGATTTCTAATTACATCTTCATTTGTTAATTTATATTAAGAATACACATCTTCAAATCATAAATATTAATCCTCTTGATTAATAACAAACAGTAATTAATCATTAATTACTTCTCAATAACACTCTAAATTAATCCCCTGATTAATTTTAAGTAATTATATTTCAATTACTTCCATTAATAACATCACCCAATTAATTACATCCCGTAATTATCCTTCAATTACTTCTCTAAGTAATTCAATTCCAAATTATCAGTTAATTAAACTAAATTAATTAACTCGAATCAATTTACATAATTAATAAGTAATTAATTTCTTAATTACTTTTCAATAAATAATTTATAATTAAACTATTGAATTAATTAATCTAATTAATTTATTACAAAATCAACCATATTAATTAATTATAACATCATCTGGTTAATGAACTTCATTAATAATTATTTAATTATCTCCTTCTAACATAATCAACTTATACTAATTATCATTATTTATAAGTTAATTAACCATTATTAATTTTAAAAATCTAATCTATAGTTCTAAATAACATATTAGTTAATTAATTTATTAATTAACTTAATTACTACTTTTACACTATAATTACTAAATTAATTAATATCCATCATTAATAAAGTTTAAAGTATGTTTAAACATTTACTTCAAATTACTTCTTAAACATATTCAAATTTTATCCTTAAATAAGTTTAAAACTAAATTTTCAAAACCCTTTTTTTTTAAATTTACATACTTAATAGCATTAAACTATTTGAATCAAATTTTAAATTATAAAACTTTAATTTAGTTTTAAGTATGGAATTACATATCTAAGTCTTGACTTCCTTTGGAGTTGACATGTCTCAATCTCTTCTTAATAGTTTAAAAATTTCATTTTAACTCAACTTAGTTTGAAAATACTTTAACCATTTACCACTTTTAAATTATTTAAAATTATTTAAATTTTGAAACATTATTATTGTCAACTCTCTTTCGAATCCAACTTAAATTCATGTTGCAAACTTGATTTAAGATTTGACTTGGCTTTGAGTTAAATTTAAAACAAAATCCACAAAACAGTTTTAAAAACTGTTACAGGTTTTAAACCTGAACATGAACAACCCGAGCACCCCCCTTATGTTACTTCGAGTAATACGCGAGGTTCCCCGATAGAACAACAGAAATGCTTCGAGTTACCCCCTTGCACAAAACTTCACCTCCTTCATGTCTTCCCAAATGAAACAAGATCAAGCCCAACAAAACAGCGTGCAAAGCTCGTGTCGACCTCGAAGTAATCCCACGTTTCGAACTCCTGTACATCTTCTTCCCCAACTACCCACACAACCCAGTCCATCACCGTGCCTGTGCACGTGCACCATCCCTCTGGCCATCACCGGCCATCCACTACAACTGCTTCCCATCGACGACCATCTCCATATGTCGTCACGACCATCCAAACCCACTGCATCACCTCATATCAAAATCGAGTTGCTTGGAGCACAACAGTTTTACCACTCGACCCTGAAAACCTCGCCGCACACCAAACTCCGACCACTGGAGCACCACCACTTTCGGCTACAGCCCCCACTACCTTCCCTCTACCTATTCCCAAGCCCACGTTGAACTCGATCACCTCTGGTCACCGAACGAGACCAATACCCAACCCAAGCAAAAACTAGGTTTACAACCTTTAAACGTTTGTCGCTGTCGCCACCCTGACCGTGGCCACCTCGGCCTATTTTTCCCATCACCCTGGCAAGCTCCCCTACCTCCTCACACAATCTGACCAACTCTAATCCCATAGATCACCTGAGATTTCCCAAAAACCCAAAACAGTGAAACCCAGAATTGCACTATCATTTCTAATCTAAAACTTTTAATTCTAGCTTTAAAAATCATGTCATAGTTTAAAGATTTAGTTTATACACCTGAATTGTAGAATTATCATGTTTGAATTTTTACAGAGATTTGAACTTCCTGTTTAAACTTTTATTTCCAGAGCAATCCCTGTCTTAATTTACACTAAATAAATTTTTAACTTTTTGTTCAGAATCAAACAAGCAATATCTGTTTGGATCTTAAGTCCTAACAGTCCATAGATCATCAGAAATGATTTTTGAAATAAGCATGAACCTGAAAACTTAATATACAGAGGTGTATTACAGGTTATAACATGAAGGGATCATTTCACAAACATCCAACAGTGTATAAACACATATTCATATTTAGTTCAGGCATAAATTATCAATCATATGTAAATATACATGAGTTTGTTTTTAAAATTTTGAGTTACTCACTGCAAATAGAAAAAAATCACAACAAGTTTTTAAGAAACAGTTTGATTTTTTGCAGGCTTTAGATATGCAGCATTTCATCTCATCAATATCCAAAGAAAATGAAGATATAAATTGTTCACACAATTCATTTAAGCATTCAAATCCAGGCATGCATCAGTATTTAAAACTTAAGTAAATGTTAAAAGTGTTACTCACAAATCTGCAGAGTAGAACAGAGATACTTTTGATAATGAAACAACTGTAAACTTCCTTTTTGCTTTCTTCCTGAATTTTGTTAAGTTTGAAATTTTTTTACTTTTATGTTTTAGTATGAAATGAAGTTTACTTTAGTTTCTACTTAGTTCGAACTGATATGAAGCTAACATATAGAAAAAGAAAAGAACAGGGTTATAATTATGTTTCATGACATAGTGACAGTATTGCATGCAATCTTTTGGTTGTACAGATTTGTTTCCAGAGATATTTTATTAATGGTGGCTGATATGTATACTTAGTGTACTAAAAAGATTTTACATTAATTAGTTTTGTTTGTTAGCTTAAGATATTTAATCATGTCTTCCTACACAAGCTTCACAAATATATGCAGTTGTGTTATTTATTACTGTCATTTGCTTCATTCAAGTTGGCCTGCCCACATATATATTAATATCATCATTTTGTTACCATGCTTTATTTGTTTACTACGGCCTGCATATGATTTCACTTGTTTTGTTAACATATATTTTATTTCTGTCCTTATTGCTTTACTTCAGCCTGCACACTTTGATTTGTTACTATCATTTGCTTTGTTCATACAATTTAGCCTGCACATATATATATATTTGCTCATTGGCTGCATATTTATCTAGATGCTTTAAACATATACTTATATGTATGCTGCAGTTTATTGCTAATAGTTTACAAACTTAAAAACTTATTTGTTTTCTAGTTTATTTGTTGTCCTGTCATATTTTAAAATGCATATGAATGTTGTTATGTTCTTTTAATTTAACTAATGTACTAACTTATATCTCTTTTCCAATTTATCTTGTATCTTGTATTTTTTTATTTATACATTTCATTTTATATTATAAAACACATGATCAATTTGAAATGATAAATAGAATAAATTATCTTTTTATTATAAGCTATATATTTTATTAATGTATGTTAATGTATTGATTGACAAAATTATATGAAAACTCATATATCATTTTAAATTCATATTTTAAATCAAACCATACTAAAAAGAAAAGAAAACAAATCAATTTGTTAATAATTTAAATTTAAACTTAAGTTAAAATAAGTTTTCAAACTATTTATTTATGTAGCTTTGAAATGTTTATATTAAATAAAACACAATTTCTAATTCACTAAAATATATATTAGTATTTAAACATATTTTATTTATTAAGTTTTAAAACAAATTCATCTATTTACAATGTATACAAATATATACATATATAAATAGAAAACAAACAATTAATTTCTAATAGATAAAATTTACCATTTAGATATTTATTAAAAGAAAAGTATCAAATTTAGATTTAATTAATAAAAATATATCATATCAATTTAATATTTGATGCAGATTATTAAATTGATATTGCTAGAAAATTCCGGGTCGTCACACATATTATGGCAATCTAGTTTGGCATAGTGTTTGTAAAGCCAATCAATACCAAGAACGAGATCAAAACTGATCATTGGGAAAAGAAACAAATCCGTAGGCATTTCCTTATCTTCGATATAAAGAGAGATAATTCTTACACATACTTCTAAGTTCATTTTCCCTTTATACTAAGTAATCTATTATTAGGAGATTTGTTAATTGTTGAATCAGTATTCCTAACTTAGTAGGAAATACTAAAGATATTAATGAATCTGTAGTAGCCAAATCAAATAAAACTTTAACTTGAAAATCAAAAATAAATAAGACACGTTCCACACGTGGTTATTCAAAAACTACTGCATATACTCCAACTTGATTCCCGGTGCTGCTTTATTTTCCTTTTTGACCATTTTATATCTCCTTCCAATGTGTCCAGGTCATTGTTTTAAATCTCGGATATCTCGACCGATATCTCGTCTGAGATCTCGTTTGAAGGCGTGGGCGAAATGAAACATGAGATATTGGTTAGTATCTTGTTTCAAATATATCGGTCGAAATTTACAAATATCCGCCAATATTTGAGCGAAACAATATTCCGTGATCTCCCCGAAATATCGGCCTTTTTCTTCATTATTCGGTTTAACTTCTCAAAAATCACGTTGCTCGTCAAAAATATCCGACTTCCTCTTGTCCAGAGATAAAATCGAACCCCTTCTTTTAAAAAAAATCGAACACCCTCTACTTAAAAAAAATCAAACTCCCTCTTCCAACTTCCAACGCCTCGTGATTGCTTCCAATTTTCGACTGCTCGATCGCTTTTGACAGTCTGCAGCTTCATCATCGATCAACCTCTCTACTGTTTACGAGTATGTAAATTAGGGTTTTTCTATTCTAATGAAATTCAAAAATTGAATTTACAGTATAATTTAGAGTATATTTGCAAATAGATTTAATTTGCAAGTATAATTTCATGGTTAAGACTACTACTTTCTTTGCTTAACATTATATGTTTATTCAGACATTTATTTTGTGAATATTGGTGGCACTATGAATGCTCTACAGTAGGAAGTAATGCAAGCATGAATGGTAGAATTTCCTTGTTTATGTAGTGGGAAGTAATGCAAGCACGATGGGTAGCATTTCCTGCTTTTATGTTGGTATCCACGCAACAATGATTCATGTCTGTTTAGAACTTTAATTAAGTAAGTGGTGTTCGTTCAATATTTTTGTAATGTTTAATTAGATATGTACATATTGTTTACTTGTTTTAAACTTTTACTACTGTGTAAGCTTTATGGATATGGTTCTTTAATATTGTTTATCATATTTTAGTATTGTATGAACTGATTTGATTTAGTCTAATTCCCATTTGGACACGTGCGTGTATTCCTTTTGTAAATTAATTTCATATTTACTTCATATCATAAGTATTTTCGTTCAAACCTTAAAGGAATTTGATACACTATAGCGCATGAAAGTGTTGTTAGTCGAGTTCATATGTGCTTGCTTTTAGGTTTAGCTGCCCATGGTATATGGCATGATTTTACAAATCAAGTAAGCGTAAATTTTCATTTATCTTAGTATATGTAAATATTATTGCATAATCAAATTAATTTTAAACATGAAACATTGAAACATACGCCGATATGGTCACGGGATGAACTTTAATATCCGATATGTACATCCGATATTGGCATCCGAGATGCACTCATCTTGTACGAGATCTACCCGATACGATACTGAGTCACTAAAATTGCCAAGACGAAATGTGATCGACATCCAAGATTTAAAACCTTGGTCCTGGTTCATTACAATTATAGAAAAATAACTTTTTTCTTTCATTTGGACACTTTGGAGTAATGTGACCATTTTTATTGAAATTACAACATGTCTTTATTTTATTTAGACCCTCTCGTTGTTGTGCCTCTTCTTGCTTTTTCTTCCTTATTGTATTGTGGCTTCTTCCCATTGAATTTCTTTTATTTTTTTAATCTCCTTTGATTGTCTGAGTTTCCCTAATTCGAAAGATTTTTTCTTGCTGAAGTTGAATGTAGTCTTCTTTAATGTTAAGGGCTTTTAGATATAATTAACTCAAAAGTCTTGCGACGATAACCAATTAATGTCTCCTTATTAATGGAATTAGCCTTTTAGGAAATCTTCTCGTCCTTTTTAGGTGTATTAAATGACTTGAAAATTGAGGTAATGCCTTAAATTGATTTTTACATTATGCTACTGTCGTGTTTCCTTATGTGAGAATTTGGAATTTCAATTCTATCTCCTCCCTTTCATGTTTTGGAAAATCCTTCTCCAAAAACATTTCTTTAAAATTTCTTCAACTCGTCATGCTCGAATCAGTTATAGTCTTGATTAACTCCCACTTGTTCCTTGCCTTCCCTGCTACTTGAAATACAGACAAATTTCTTTTTTATATTTCACTACAATCCAACATTTCAAAAGATGCTTTATAAATGTTGGATCAATTGTTCAGCTTTAAATGGATCAGCACCTCTAATAAAATAAAATTGGATGTAAATTCATAAAACGATTCAATAAATTATCAGTTAAATTATTCATAGGCCTTGAGGAGATTTGTTCCATTTGTTTCGAGATTACATTCAATAAACTACATCCTCTTTTTTGACAAAATTTGGGTCATTGTTTGCAACGTTCACATACGTCTCTAATATAAGTATGTCAAAAAAAATTGGAGATTAAACGACCAAAATTTAAGCAACCTTTCATTTCTTTATATTAAATTCTCCAAGGAAGTAATAGTGTAGGGAAGAATCTCGTAATATTATTTAATTCATTTTCCATGGGTGCTCGCATAAGTTCCAAAACTTCTTTTAAGACCACATTTGATCCTTGGGATTCTGACAGGTGCTGAAGCTGATTTAAGATTCTACAATATTGATTAATATATGACCTTTCTAAACATCCAGTATCCATTTCCTTCTCGATTTAGTTTTGAGGTAATGATGTTTAAAAAACCTCTGTTTACAACATGTTCATGGCTCAATTATTATGCTGTGTGCAGTGTTTACAAGGATTTCTTTGAGGTAGCTACGAAAATGACCAAATACATTTATTACCTACATTCCTGTATTTTCATTTTAATTTATTAATTTTAGAATTAATTTAATTTCTTTTTCCTTCCTTCTCCATCTATTCATGACATTCAAATTATAGTTTGTATACTTTAAGAGTAATGTTGACGTTATTTTCACAAAGTAAATAAAAAATAATTTGAAAGAAGAGCATGCATATTCGTCATGTGTTAGGATTTGGTTTGATCATTATGCATCTGCCTTCGCTTTGGCCCTAAATCTAATATGTTTCTTCTTTTTTCCTCTCACTAAATTTCACATATCACTCATTTTTTCATCTTCGGTTATGTTTGTCAAATCATATTCTATTTAAGTTAACAAAATCCCGTTTCTACTTTTTTTTGATAATTCAAGGATGAGCTTATTTTTGATGCAATGATTGAAAATTGCATTTTGTTTGCTTTTGTTAATTCACGACTTGTAATACTTTTTATTGGAAATGTTGGTTGGCCACATCATTTTAATACTGAAAAACAAAAAATTAACCAGTACGTAATAGTATTAAGGTACTCATTTGAATGGTTAAACGGACCTAGGCGGATAAATAGATTGAGAATCTTTTCATAGCAACTATGCTTGGCAATGGAAGGACGTTTACAAGGATTTTTTAATGTATTATTATTTTGAAAGTGGTTGCATGTTTAATTTTTCTAATTTTTTTATTTAAAAGCTCAAATTAGTCAATGTTTAATTAGAAGCTCAAATAAGTCATTTGATGTTATCATACTATCACCCATTTCTTTCGTTTCTTATAATGTATTTTTGTGCTATGTTAATTTCATTTCTCTTTGCGAGTTCCATTTTTATTTTTATTTCCTATTTGTTATTATTTACAGTGTGTAACATATTCACTGATTTGTTATCAATAAGAAGTGGTGGTTCTTCATCGATGGCAAATTAATTGATGGAAAATTAGGATTTTTATGGCTTTGGAACAACAATAGTGGTGAAGTTCATATGAGGTTTTAAAATTTTAACTAGTGCCTAATTAGAATCAGGACATCTATTTCGATAGATAGATGGATCTAGGTGGATGACTAGACTTGTGAGCTTTGCATATCACGACATGACATAAGATGTTTAGAAGAATTTCAATGATTGGTATTGTTTTAAAAGTTGTTTGCATGTTTTGTTTTTCCAATTTTTTAATTAAAAGATCAAATTAGTAGATCACTTGACGTTATCATGTATTTATCCATCACTTAAATTTATGATAACAATGTTTTATTGTTTTCAGCTAATTACATTTCTCATTGTAAGTTTCATTTTGGTTGCGCTTAACTTTTGTAATTATTAACGTTGTATTCATTTTAATATTATATTTATTTAGCATGTGGGACTTATTCATTGATTTATCGTCAATAAAAATATTGTTCACTGGTCATGATAAATTAGGTCATATGTGATGCGTCTCCTTGAATCTTTTTATCTTTACGATAAGGAAAATGATGTGACAACTTTTAATGAATATGGTGTTAAATGTCATTATACATGCATTAAAATGGTAGGTTTAGGTCCTTTTCATTGAGGTTAGAGCAATACAGACGTATAGATTTGTTTATTGGTTTCGCCTCAAGCAAACTAATGTTCTTTTTCATGATAAGAGAATACCAAAGAAACTGAATGTTAATTTTATATAATAAATCGCTTTTTTTTGTACCAATGGAAAATATTTTTTTAACCAAAGTTCGTTTGAATTGAATATAATATCAAAAAATTTTGACTATTTACATTTTTGACCTCAACGGTAAACATTGGACAAATTTAACTTTGAAATCTTGTAAATTGTATAACTTTTTATATGAGTTGATTTAGAGTTTGATAACAATTTCAAATGAAAGATATGATAGGTCGCCAGTGACCTAACGGATATGGTCTATGGCTTGATCAACTGCTTTTGATGGTAAGTCGTAGCGACCTATAGGAGTGGAAGGCGACTTATATGGAGCGACTTAGAAGAGGTAGCGACCTAAGGTTGGGAGCGACCTATATGCAAGCGGCTTTACTCTGTTTTAACTCGCTAGATCGCTGGACCTTTTAACTCGTTAGGTCGTTGGACCTTTTAACTCGTTAGGTCGCTGGACCTTTTAACTCATTAGGTCGCTGGAGCTCATTAAGTAATTAGGCCGCGCAATGTTGTGCCTCTTTGTGATTTAAGTCTTTGGGTCGCTAACTCGTTGAGTCGCTTATTCTTTAGGTCGCTAGGTCGTGCCTTGTTGTAAGTAGTTGAGTCGCCATTCAGAAAGGGATTAATACTTGCCCCTCAAAGCATATGCCTAGGTTATAGGACATGTGCTTCGTTCTAACTCTGCTAGGTCGTGGGCGACTCAAGAAGCTCGTTAACTCGCGCGTCCATTCATCTTGTCCTCTGTCTCCTATATAAATCGTTAAGTCGCTTCGTCCTCTTCACTTTATCGCTTATCGCTATCCCATTTTTTGGTCAAAACTGGAATATCAACAAGTTGGCAAGGAATGATGGATATCGGGATTGGAGATCGATTGGAAGCAAGGTGAGATTGATGTCGTCCAAATTTGGTTGAACTCCGATCGGGACGAAGTTGATTGGAGATGATGATAAGGGTTAGGAAAGGCTATGTTTCAAATTTCAGGTTAATCGGAGTTCATATGAATGAGTTATGATCGATGCAAGGTGGTAAAGGCGTGCTGTTCGAATCCATCGAGGGGTCAAGGTGGTGTTCATTTCGAATCCATCAGATTCGAACCCATCAGAGTTTGTTCGGTACGACTCCATCATGTTTGCATCGATCGAAGGCATGGCGCAGGAATTGGTTCGTGTCGATGTCTTCGCATCGATTAGAGGGATGGTGGTTCGAATCGATACGCTTCGTATCGATCAGGATCATATCGGCCGACTTGGAATTGATATGCGCGGGCTCGGCTCAGTGAAGTTCGCATCGGTTAGGATGGGAAGAAACAACATTCTTCGAATCGATACGTTCGTATCGATGGCAGGTGGACTTTGGCTCCTTCGTATCCATCAAGACAAGACACTTCGAATCCATCCTGAAACCTTGCTTCGACTCCATCCGATGAATTGCCTCGAAACCATTCAGTTGGGAAACCACTAAGTCAAGGCGGCTAAAACCATAGATTCGACGCAGTAAACTCGGAGAGAAAGGAGGATCAACCAGGGATTTCGCAACACGTCGTCGATGCGCACGCGCTTTGATCGAGTCGAAGACAATGGGTTCGAAGCATGGGTTCGAACCAGGCAGAGCGCACGGAGCCTTGATCTCGAATTGATCATATCTTCCAAACCGTTGATCCAAATGCAATGAAATTTTTACAGGAGCTTGCATGCATAAGGAAGAATGTCTACACCAAATTTCACCTCGATTGGATGCTTTCTGGATCGATTCGAACCCTAGTTCGAATCGATCCCAAAGTAGGCCCGAATTTCCAGAATCCGTGCGTATGGGGCCCCTCACGTGCCATTAGCGGTCTACCGGATTTTTAGGAGAGATATCAGCCTCCTACGCCTGTAAATAGAGCCCCTGGTCATTCAGAAAAGGAGTCGGAGAATTTGGAGAGAACAAGCATGCCCGGACGCTGCCAGAATCATTCCATGTCATCATTACTACCATTGATTTCGAATTTGGACTTTGTAACTGCTGTAATCACTTGTAACCAGCAAGGATAATTAATAAAAGGATAAAACTTTGGAGTGGACGTAGGCCGGAGATAGCTGAACCACTATAAAACTTGTGTCTATGTCATTATTTCTGTTTTGTTGCTTGTTACTTGCTGAGATCTGTTATTTGTGTTTGAATATTGTTGATTTGTATTCATACACTAGTGCTTTCGCGGTATTTGGGGTATGTGACCAAATTTGGCACAAACACTTTGGTGCTTTCACTTGGAACGACTAGCACCCGCTACATCGGATTTGAAGTTCAGATTCGGAGATTTTAAGGAGTTTTTGGGTTTGAAGATAATGACTAGGAAAAATAGTAAAAGGCAAAGGGTTGAGTGAAGCCAACAGGAAGGAAGTCAACAAGCATCCTCCGGAGCTGGGGAAGGACAGGCTTCAATCTACATAACCCGGAACAGGATGGAAGCCATGGCAAATTCTTTGCAAAAGAGATTATTGAAAAGCCAATAGGAAATGATGCAGACTTTCTTTGAGCAAATGAGAGCTGCAGGGATGCAAAACTTAGGAACATCTACAGCCACGGTGGATGCAGGACAAGGAACTAGGGTTGTGGAACCCAATGGAGGACGGGATGCAGAGCCAGAGGGCAGTCAACAAGGGCTTGGGGGCACGCCCATAGGATCCAACACAGGAGGACCTTTGGAAGGAGTTCAACAGGCTAGAGCAAACGTTGCTGCTAGTGAGCCACACGAGGAATATGTGCCGGAGTTCCCTCGGGGGCATGGGGGAAACCCCCAACAGACAATACTGGATTAATGAAGATCATCAGGAAAACTGTGCGAGGTGGTTTGACCAACAGAGACTTGGAAGGAGTGAATTGGAGTCCGTTCGCTCGGGAAATAAAGATGGCTCAGAATCCACCTAAGTTCAAGCTACCTAGCGTGGAGGTATATGATGGCAAGGCAGACCCAACTGATCATTTAATGAGGTACACTGGACACATGGAGGTGCTGGGGGCATCTGAGAAAGTGATGGCCCGATGCTTCCCTTTGTATTTGACGGACTTAGCTGCAATGTGGTTTAGGCAGCTGGGAGAAGGATCTATCAGGACCTGGAGGGAATTGGTGGAAAGATTTTTAGGACAGTTTTGGGTTCACGTCAAGAGGTCGAAGAATGTGATGACATTGATATCGGTGAAGCAAAGGATGGATGAATCGCTTAGAGCTTTTCTAACTCGATTCAGTGCGGCAGTCGCTTCGGTGGATCGGCTTGATCCATCGATGGTTTTAATGGCAGCAGTATCAGGAGTCAGGGAGGACTCGGATTTCAAGGTATCTCTGATACGAGATCCCTCACAGGATCTCGACGAATTCTTTCACGAGGCAGAAAGGTTCCTTCGGCAAGAAGATGCGAGTACAGATTTAAAGGTGAAAAAGGTTAATGCAACTGAGGGTGGAGGACCATTCACCAAAGGCTTGGATAAAGACAAAGGGAAAAGGAAGTTGGATGATGATTCTGGAAACGCTAGGAAGCGATGGAAGGATCCAAAGTTCTCCACATACACTGGATTGAACGAGACGGTGGAGCGGATATACCTGGATACTCGGAATCGCCTTCCCTACCGATGGCCGGCTAGGAGAGAACCATCAGAACAGGAGAGGACATCAGGAAGACACTGCCTCTTCCATGATTTAGATGGACATGATAACAACAGCTGTAGGCACTTAAAGGATATAATCGAGGAGCATGTAAGGAATGGACAATTACGGCAATATGTCGGAACTCGGAATGCAACGGTGGAGTAGGAGCAACCACCGACTACCTGACACCGTGATGATGTGAGGCCCTGGGATGATGGTCAATTGATCATCCACTAATCAGGATAATATGAAATAAGTATCAAACTACTGGCGAGCAATCTAGTCATTTACACATGTACGGGGATGGAGGTAGCCCCTAGGCATGCTCTGAATGATGATAAACTGCGAAGCTGTGGTTTGTGAAATTTATCTTTTGCTTTTTGACTGGACACTGCTTTTCTTTTTGGATTTGGTTTTGGAGTTTGGATTGAATTCTTGGTTTTGCTTGCTTTTTGAGTTGGATTTTCCTTTGGATGATTGTTTTCGGTTTTGGATGCTGGTTTGGATTTCTGATTCTTTGGTTTTGATTTGGATTTTGGGATTTGGATTCTAGATTAGATTTTGATTGGATTTTATCTGGTTTTTGATAAACGGTCGTCGGGTATGGATTATGCCTGGCAAGGGGTGAGTCACTTTGCCCGAACATGGTAAATTGGCTTGTTCAGGTCGTCAAGTATGGACTATGCTTGGCAAGGGTCCGGAGTGACTAGGATTCAGCCTAGGACTTAGGCCCTGTATTATCAATTGTTATTTTCAGGTCGTTGAGTATGGACTATGCTCAACAAGGATCCGGAGAGACCAGGATTCGGCTTAGGACTTAAGCCATGACTTTGAACAACGTCCAGTGACACTGGACCACGGTCGTCAGGTGTGCATTGTGCTTGGCAAGAACCCGAAGAGGTTAGCTAAACGTCCAGGGACACTGGACCACGGTCGTCAGGTGTGGATTGCGCTTGGTAAGAGGGCGGAGAGGTTATGGATTCGGATATCGAACCGGAGAGGTCCTGGATTCGGTTATTGGCTATGGGATTAGGATGGATTTGGACTCGGTTGTCGAGTTCGGATGGATAAGGGATTGGTTAAGGCTTTGGTTATTAGATGTGGAATTAGACATCGACTCGGAGCAATCAAGGATGACATACTCTGGCAGTATGGCTATGGACTTTGGATATTGGAATCGGGGCTATTCAAAACATGCCTTCTTATCACAAGGCATGTTTTGGGGGGCTAAGTGCTATCCCATTTTTTGGTCAAAACTGGAATATCAACAAGTTGGCAAGGAATGATGGATATCGGAATTGGAGATCGATTGGAAGCAAGGCGACAATTGATGTCATCAAAATTTGGTTGAACTCCGATCGGGACGAAATTGATTGGAGATGATGGTAAGGGTTAGGAAAGGCTATGTTTCAAATTTCAGGTTAATCGGAGTTCATATGAAGGAGTTATGATCGATGCAAGGTGGGAAAGGCGTGCTGTTCGAATCCATCGAGGGGTCAAGGTAGTGTTCATTTCGAATCCATCAGATTCGAACCCATCAGAGTTTGTTCGGTTCGACTCCATCAGGTTCGCATCGGTCGAAGGCATGGCGCAGGAATTGGTTCGTGTCGATGACTTCGCATCGATCGGAGGGATGGTGGTTCGAATTGATACGCTTCATATCGATCCGGCTCGTATCGGCCGACTTCGAATCGATAGGCACTGGCTCGGCTTAGTGAGGTTCGCATCGGTTAGGATGGGAAGAAACAACATGCGTCGAATCGATACGTTCGTATCGATGGCAGGTGGACTTTGGCTCCTTCGTATCCCTCAAGACAAGACACTTCGAATCCATCCTGAAACCTCGCTTCGACTCCATATGATAAGTTGCCTCGAAACCATTCAGTTGGGAAACCACTAAGTCAAGGCAGCTAAAACCATGGATTCGACCCAGTAAACTCGGAGAGAAAGGCGGATCAACCCAGGGATTTCGCGACACCTCGTCGATTCGCACGCGCTTTGATCGAGTCGAAGACAATGGGTTCGAAGCATGGGTTCGAACCAGGCAGCGCGCACGGAGCCTTGATCTCGAATAGATCATATCTTCCAAACCGTTGATCCAAATGCAATGAAACTTTAACAGGAGCTTGCATTCATGTGGAAGAATGTCTACATTAAATTTCACCTCGATTGGATGCTTTCTGGATCAATTCGAACCCTAGTTCGAATCGATCTCAAAGTGGGTCCGGATTTCCAGAATCCGGGCGTATGGGCCCCCTCACGTGCCAGAAGCGGTCTACCGGATTTTTAGGAGAGATATCAGCCTCCTACGCCTATAAATAGAGTCCCTAGTCATTCAGCAAAGGGGTCGGAGAATTTGGAGAGAACAAGCACGCCCGGACGCTGCCAGAATCATTCCATATCATCATTACGACCATTAATTTCGAATCTGGACTTTGTAACTGCTGTAATCACTTGTAACCAGCAAGGATAATTAATAAAAGGATAAAACTTTGGAGTGGACGTAGGCCGGAGATAGCCGAACCACTATAAAACTTGAGTCTATGTTCATTATTTCTGATTTGTTGCTTGTTACTTGCTGAAATCTGTTATTTGTGTTTGAATATTGTTGATTTGCATTCATGCACTGGTGCTTTCACGGTATTTGGGGTTTGTGACTAAATTTGGCGCAAACACTTATCACTTTGCTGCCATTGTTGCATTCGAGCTCAGAAGTTAACACGAAATTCCCTTCTTTGCATCCCCAATCACTATTTCCAACAGAAAATTTAGGTAATTCCGATCATCTATCCATTGCGTTTACCATCGATTCCACCATAACCATTTCAGTACAGTTTTCGCTTCCATGTTGTAAGATTATACCACGATTCGCCCTTTGATCATCGTCGAATCATTGGAAATTGCCTTAAAATGAATCGACTTAGGATCTCATGGAGTTATTTGGCGAGTGTTCGAATTTGTGTAGTCAATGATGGTTTTCGAAAATTTAGAGGAGGCGATGAGGTTTTAAGTGTTTGGAGGGGATGAAGAGATATTTGGTTAACGGGTTAGTGGATTTTAGTTTATACCATGGAGTTTCTGGTGGGGCAAGGGAGATGGACACGTGGTAGCGTGTGAGTGGAGAGCAGGATTCTGGGTTTTCTAAGGGAAGACAGCTCGGCATCTCTAGGTTACTTCTTAGAGTGACATAGGGCACGAAGTGAGTTAAACATGTAGATTACCTTAGGGCATTGAACGACCTATGAACTTTGCGACTTTAGGAAATCTGAACGACTTACAAACTTGCGACTTAAGATGTATAGCATATTTCTTCGGATGAGATAACTCTTCTAACGACCTTTCTTTGGGTTGCACTATGGCCTGGGCGACTTAACTTTTTGTAACATAACCTTTTAGGTCACGGACGTATTTGGACGAGTCAACACTTAAGCAAATTTGGTTTGTCTCAACTTAAATCTTTATTCATTAACCTATAGCGTAGCTTTTAACTCGTAGGAAGATAACTGATGAAATCCATAACTCGAGCAGAGCAACTTAGGGAGGCTCAACCTGTGTTAAGTCATTTGAACCTGATTTGGATGACCTAAGGAGTTTCGAGTTAACTTAAGCCATTCTTGTGACCTAAGAAATGAACAGGACTTGAACACTTGTAAAATTTGACAGAACTTGATTGAATTTCCAACTTGAACAGCTAGAAGGATCTGCTTGAACTTGTTGCACTTTTTCATAGATTATATTAACTTTTAAGCTAACAACCTATTAAATAAAACATTTGCAGAAAACAGGGTGAATATACTACCACCGATTGCCCACATCGAATGACAGATTACTCGATAAAGAATAATCAACTTAAGTGAATTGTGTAAAAGAAATGCTGTGAATCAACAATTTCGAGTGAAGTATTAAAGCCAAAGCTAAAACAATCAACTAAAGCTGATCTATTTGTATCAAAACTGTACTTGGACTTAAAATAACAAGCCCTGAAATTTTATAATTGACAAATGCCAATTAATTTAGTTCCAGTTATATCTACTTGTCATTTTATTAGTTTTGCACAACATTTCACACATTTAGGAAACGTGCACCTTCATATTTGAATATCAAGTTCCTTGTGTAGAATGACTTCTCAACAAATGCAAGAGGAGATAATAGAGTGGGCCGAAGAGGTCTTTCCAATAGCTGATCCCTTAAAGAATCCTCCAGAAAGAGTTACAACTTCATTGAGCCAACGGGCTTTCAATCAGCTATGCACTCAATTCGGCATCGCTGAAGCGGATGCTCTGCTTCTAGGGGTAAACGACACTACCGATAGGCCACCTCCTGGCTTTATTGCCATCAACCTTCAAATGAGCTTGAATGGAGCTATCCCCCATTCAATGATTTTCTTAGAGTACTCCTCCTTCGGTTGACTATCTCTCCATTCCAGCTGCATCCCAACGGTTACGCCATTTTGATGAGGTTGTGCATACTGTTTAGGAGGAGGCTTAATCGCCTCCCAATCTTCGAGGAGATATGTTAATTGTGTTCGTTCAAGAAGAACAAAGATCATCCCTCCATCACTCTTGTAAAGAGTGCGAGAAACCGTGAACTGATTATAAATCTTCCCGAGAGTTCTCACGGGTTTTTAAATCAATTCTTCTTTGTTCGCTGCCCCTTGGGATTCTACGGCATCTAGAGAGTAGGAAGTAAGACTACTTATCTCTATTTACTTGATTTCCGAGCCTTCCAAAAACTCGAGTCACGAAGTGCTAACTTCATTCTTTACTTTTGCAGCAATTCCTCCTCCATCAAGCGATTCTAGCCATAAACGACTTATGAAAGACTGAATGCCGTAGGTGTTGATGAGAGAAGCATTAAGTTCCTACTAAAGGATGAGTTTTTGCACCAATTCAGACTTTTGCACCCTTCTAAATCTATTCAGCCCCGTGATGCCCCTAATTCTCAGGCAGAAGTTTCAGATGCCCCAGCCTCCGTGAAGGAATCCGCATGGAAGGAATCTATTGTTGAGGCCTCATTAGTGAAATTCTCAAGTTCCGTTGACGATGCGGGATTATCTGGCAAATCTGAACTTCTCCCAATTATTGAAGAAGAGGAACTTCCTCAACGTTCTGGGAAGGCCACTGGAGAAGCTGATGAGGGAGCTGGGAAAGAAAGTCTTGTTATAAAGTGTGCAAAGCGTGTCGAAGAGGGCATGACTCATTCCATTGGGCATAATGGTGATGATGTCTTTGAGGGACTGAGTGACCTTATGGTGACTTCCCAAGAGCTTTTCAAAGATGACACCATCACCTCTAAGCTCGTTTCTCCATCAATTGAAGCGACGTCTGTTTTGCGGTCAACTCTATCAGTCTAAAAATTGCTCCTCAGCCGAAGAGTGGTTTGTAGCTTGAAGCGCGTAGTTCACACGCCACACACACTTAGGATTTTGGCAATTATGTGCATTGAGCTTCTTTATTTCGAAGATTTCTAAACTTTGTCCCTTCTTCACTTTCAGGTTCTCCTATGGGACACAGCGGTTCGTATTACGACGACTTTCAACGCTATGGGAGGCGCGATTCTTACGACCCAAGGCATTATTTTCCTACCCCCAGAGAAACCGATGAAGAAAGAGCAGTTAGAAAGGCTCACGAAAGGCACGCCTATAAGGAGCGGTATGGTAGAAGAGATGACCGCTATGACCCTCACCAAAGGGATAATGACTCTCGTAAAAGAAAGTCTCACGACGACAAAGGGAAGAGTTATGAAACTGAACAGTGCAGCAAGCGAGCCAAGCCCAGCGAAAAATTTTGAATTGAAATCTTTAAAGTGCCCGCTGCATCTATTTCTTTACACATCCATTCTAGCTCCCGTACTCTCAAAAGAGCTGAGATTCTAACAATTATTTATAGGCCTACGTATCAAGTTGAGAATTCTCCGCCTGCACTCCAAAGCCGGTTTCCAAACTGGTGTTTAAAAGGAGTACGCTTTGATTTGGACTTGGTCCCCATTGACAAACAGGCTATGCTAAGAAATCTTGATGCTGTTAGACTTGACATTGAAAGACTGTCCGGGTGGCAAAAGCTAGTCGATGAGCTTCAAAGAGTGAACCGTTTAAATCTCGAAGCTATGCTAACCATGGAAAGTGATACTAGTCAGAAGATGCTGAGGCTAGACTTCAGGCACAACAGAGAATTGTGGAAAGCTACCGCACTGATGTTGCTCAGTTGCGGGAAAAGACTAGCTCCCAAGACATGGTGATTGAAATGATAAAAGCTCAGCTTTCTAAAGTTGAAAAGAAGCGCGTCGAGGCCATTGCTGGAAAAGCAGCTGGTGAACAATCTCATGAGGAGACGAAGGCCAACGCCAGCTCCACTTTATTCGAGTTTTACATTCACCGCGTCTTGGGGCATGACAGTCTCTCATTTTTGGGCCCAAAGTATGAAATTACTCTGGCTGAAGTGTGGAAGGCAGCAGTCGAAATGCTTAAAGGTACCGGCTACGCCGAGGAGGGTCTTGAGGCTCATTTTTTGGACGATGAAGGTCAAGCCGCCCTTGTCAGAGGGAAAGAAAAACTCGCCAAAGAACGAGCCAAAGCGGCGGAAGGAGAGCATTAGGGAAGGTGCCTTTGACTGACCCAAATCATCCTTCGGCTTCGGTTGACGTCGACGTTATTGGCTCTAGTTCTCATTCTCCGCCTCCTGCCAAAGCCGAGACCAGAATTACAACTGCCCACACCGGGTCCCAGGAAGACATTGAAGCCCACGATTTTGAAATCGACGTGATAAAGCCAATTCCTTCAGGTAACATCAACACTGATCTAGCTCAAGTGGACTACTTGTTTGCTTCACAGGAGTTTGATGAGCTTCTTGATTATTACTTAAACCTTGACGTGCAACTATCTTCTCTTTTTGAGAGAAATATTGATGTTTAATTCTTCTTCTTCTGTAGTGAAAACAATAAGTACTGCACAAGCTTCGCCTCCTCCAGCTGTTGCTCCTCCATCTCTTCAAGTTACTCCTTCTATTGCTTCTCAACTGGGGCCTCAAGAAGAACAGATAGAAGCTCTTCAAGGCTTGGATGACCTGGCCGCTTCGCAAGAGTAGAAAACGAAAGAGCATGAAGAGGGTGAGAGGACCCCGGAGGAATTCACTGCCGACAATACAAAGTTGATTGATATTATTGCTCTGGGAAGAAAATCTTCTTCAAAGATGAGGGGAAAGCATGGAGTTTCAAAGAAAAAGAAGTAGACTTCTGCTGATGATGAGAAAGTAGAAGAGGACCCAATTGCACCTCTTTCTCCTCTTTCCCCGACCCGTTCAAGCCGACTTAAGAAGTTAACCTTTACGCCGGGCGAAGGCTCCAAAGGCGGAGGGAAGAAGAAGTGATGGGTCCGGATTTATCCCTCTTGTTTTTCTTTTTTGCTTTTTGCTTGTATTAACCGGAGATTGTGCGGGTACCGGCCCCCTCTTTTTGAAACCTGCACATGTATACTGATTTTTATAGTATGGAATAAAATGTTTCTTTTTACTTTTACAAACTTTTGTCTGTATTTATAAATGCATTTATTCCTTTTTATCACACAACTTTCTTTATTTTCCTTGTATTATATTGCAGTGAGTTCGTGGTATGTTGCTTTACCATTGCTTTTATTAATGCAACTATATTATATTGCCCCCATACCACGGCTTATAGCAATCTTCTCCATTTTGAGAAAACTTGTACTCTTACTATGGAGAACAATTTTTCCACTTTTAGAAGACTTGTACTCTTACTTTGTAGAATACTTCTTCCATTTTATGGAAATATTATTCTACTCTAGTAGAGTGTGCTTTGTATTGGAGAAGTTTTCTTTCTTTCTTGGAAAAAGTTTTCAAACTTCAACTTTCGGAGATGGCCACTTTTACTGTTGAGAAGTGGATTCCCCTACGCAGTGATGTGGGCCTCCAAAAAGGGCTTTGATTTGTTTGTGCCTCCGAAGATGGCTTTTTATTTGTGCCTCTGGATAGGGCTTTTGTTTTTTTGGGCCTCCGAAGAGGGCTTTTTGTCTGTGCATCTAGAGAGGGCTTTTGTTTGTTTGGGCCTCCGAAGAGGGCCTTTTGTTTGTGCCTCTCGAGAGGGCTTTTGTTTGTGCCTATGAAGAGGGCTTTTGTTTTTTCCCTGTACGCGGGGAAGCGTGCCTTCAAAGAGGAGTTTATTTTTTCCCTTTATGCGGGGAAGAGTGTCTCCCAAGAGAGCGTTATTTTTTCCCTTTACGGGGGGAAGTGTGCCTCCGAAGTGGGCTTTATTTTTTTCACTTTACGTGGGGAAGCGCTCCTCCGAAGAGGGCTTTGCCTCCGAAGAGGGCTTCGACAATCCAACTTGGTGAAGTTTCCTCCGAAGATGGATTTTGTCTCCGAAGAGGGCTTTGGCACTCCAACTTGGTGAAGTGTGCCTCCGAAGAGGGCTTTGGTGAACGCCAGAAAGGTTGCGTCTCACAGTTAAGTGGATCCACGGGGCAGACGCAAGCTACCTAATTGGATGTTTGTTCGCACAAACGATCACAATTAACTAGCAAGGGCCTGGAACCTTCACTTTGGGAAGGTGCCCCTTCGGTGGTTCCACCAACCTTTTTGCTTGAGGCACAAGATTCCCTTTTGGCTGTTCTTTGTCTGCTTGCCCATGTCTTTCCAACATCTGCCTTTTAGCGATTCCTCGTTATCATTCCTAATTACATATTTCTTTCTTTTGCAAGTTTTTTGCTTTTTTCCCAAGAAGTGCATTTCATTATTCAGTGAATCCATGGGGCAGACGCAAAGCTACTTGACTGGATGCCTGTTTGCACAAACAATCGCAATCAGTTAGCAAGGGCCTGGAACCTTCATGTTGGGAAGGTGCCCCTCCGGTGGAATCACCAACTATTTGTGAGAAGCACTTCTGATATAGGAATTGAATGTGGAATTTTTGTGGCTTGACATTTGCTTGTTAAGTGATTTGTAAAAATCGGTTGGCCTTGTGATGTGTTGAATAGGTAGGCTTCGCTTTGATGGACTGCATTATTAAATCGACAATTTAGCAATATATTTAAGATACATGCACATCGAAATGAGACAGGCATTTTATAGTAATGAAGAGCACAAGATTTATAGTGGTTCGACCATGAACTGGGCCTACATCCACTTTTTATTTCTTATTATTGATTTACACTGCTTTTACAATGATTTACAATACAAGAATGATACATCCATAATCATTTTAAAAATTGAAGCATGGCTTCTAAGTAAAATATGGACGCAAGTGATTGCTGTTCCAGGCTCTCGGAATTGGATCTCCTTCGACAGTTGTGAGCTTGAAAGTGCCATCGAGAAGTTTTTTGCCTATGACATATGGTCCTTCTCAGTTCGTCCCAAACACTCCCGTTGCTGTCATGACCCTTTTCAAGACTAGATCCTCAATTTCAAAGCTGCGTTGGAGATCTTTAAAATTGAAGTGTCTGGCTATTCTTTGCTGATATGCTGCGATTCTGAGCTCAGCTTCTTTCCTTCTTTCATCAAGCAAGTCAAGTGCTTCAAGTTGCAACTTTTCATTTTTAGATCGGTTGAAAAGAATTCTCCTGTATGAGGGGACCTCTATTTCCATTGGAAACATTGCTTGCGATCCATATGCCAATGAGAATGGAGTGTGCGCGGTCGCAGTTTTGTGAGCAGTTCTATATGCCCATAATGCTAGTGGCATCTTATCGACCCAACCACCTTTCGCTTTTTCCAGCTGTTTTTTGATGGTTGATTTGATAATTTTGTTCACTGCTTCCACTGGCCCGTTCGCCTGTGGATGAGCCACTGCTGAGAAGCTTTTTTGGATCTTGAATCACTTGCAAAAGTCTTGGAAATCTTCGCTTTCGAATTGGGTACCATTTTCTGTGATTATCTTTTGAGGCACACCATACGTGCAAATGATATTCTTAGTCACAAAGTTTATCATCTTTTTAGATGTAATAGTAGCAAACGGTTCAGATTCAGCTTATTTAGTGAAAAAGTCAACAACAACAATAGCATATCTGATTCCGGACTTGGCAGTTGGCAAAGGCCCGATGAGATCTATCCCCCAAATGGAAAATGGCCATGGACTGAAAATCTGTGTTAGCTCGGTGGAAGGTGCTCTTGGGATTTTTGCAAATCTCTAGCATCTGTCACACTTTCGGGAGGAGCTAGCAACATCTCGATCAATATCTGGCCAAAAATACACATAGCGGAGAATTTTCATTGCTAGAGTTTGACCACTTGAATGATCCCCACACTCTCCACCATGCACCTTAGCTAGAATTGTCTTAGCCTCTTCCTTGGTTACACATCGGAGTACTGGCATCGATAATCCCCGTCTATACAACCGGCCGCCTTGAATTACATATCTCGAGGCTTCTCTCAACAATTTCTGGCACTCTTTTGAATTTTCTGGAAGGAAGCCATTAAGTAGATATTCCTTGATCGGGGTCATCCACGATTCCTACTCTTGAGATATATCCATAATCCAGTCAATATCCATCTTATCAGTACTTGGAGCTGACAAGACTTCCACAGGTACCAATTCCAATAATTGAGCTTCGCCAGAGCTTGAATATTGTCCGAGAGAATCTTCCTTCATGTTCTCTTCCTGGGGTATATGTCTTATCGTATAATGATCAAAATCATTAAGAAGTTTCCAGGCCTTTGACAAGTAAGTAGGAAGATTTCCTCCTTTAGTTTGAAACTCTTTCTTGACTTGGCACACAATAAGCTGAGAATCACTGAGGATCTCCAATACTTTGTTGTTTTATCGACTCCTTCAACACTTCAAACACCGAAGACGCTTCAATGAACTTTGAGAAAGATCTAACTCATTCAACATGAATTCAAAGAGCTTTTTTACATTGAAGTTCTAGCTACTCGTCTTAATCGTATTATAATTGAAGAATCATTGAAAAAGTTGTAATAAAATCAGCAATAAAAGAGATTAAGTGGACGTAGGCTTGACTTTAAGCCGAACCACTATAAAAACTGTTGTCTCTTTACCGTTTCTCTACTATTTTCAGCTTATTTTTAGTTCCCGTACCAACGAGTGTTGCTTTCGCTATCTCACAACTTACACCGGGGTGTTAGCCGTACATTTTTTTCCGTTAACAAATACCAATTGTGAGAAATGCAGATTACATATCTTAAGGCTAGAGTAAACACTGGAGCGGGGGTGAATAGTGTTTATAAAGAATTTCTAAATCTTTTTGAGTTTATGTTGATTTATGAACATATGTATGCACTGTACAGATATAGATTTGATCACAGAAACAAACACATATGTAGAAATAAAATAAAAAGCTGTAATGGAAAGAACACACCGGATTTTATACTGCTTCGGATTTACCCTACATCCAATCCCGCACACAAGTATGGATTTCCTTTCAGTCAATTACACCCTCGATTTCAAGGCTACGAGGTACACCCTCCAGAATCACAATCCTTTGGGTAGAGATACTTGATTTTCCGGGCACCGAGTTCACCCGCTTGATTTTACGGGCAACAAGCTCACCCAATTAATTTCCCAAGGCTATAATCACACATTATCTCGCTTGATTGATTTTCATGACTACAATCATACATTTTCTCGCTAAGTTGATTACAAAAAGCCTATAACTCTAAATAGCACTGAGAAGCTTGTTGAGAGAGTGATAGAGAATCAAATTATGAATGATCGAGTTCGATTCAATGTTGATTTCGGCAGAGCAATGGTAAGAATATGTATCAAGAAAAGTGGAAGAAGAAGAGGAGTGAAAAACTAGAAAATATGATATAAAATTCATTGAAACTAACCCATATTTATAGAAGAACAACAGTCATGTCCATTCGTTAAGAGTTATGATGAATAGACACTTCTTTTGAAATTTAAAAGTTAAACTCAACTGACACCATGTCGACATGGGGTGGGCATGTCGACATCCCAAAGGATTTTTTGGTGTTTTGATTTTCTTTGAAAATAACTTCTATTTTACATTAAAACTATTTTAAACTTTATAAATATGATTGACTATGGCTAAAATTCATAAGTAAATGTAGAGAATAATATATATAGAATTTAACTATAATTTTATATTCAAATCTAAGTATAAATACTTAAAAGTTAAATATATTACATTAAAAGATAGTTTAAAATCAGGAGTATTTTGACTTTGAAATAAAATATGATTTTGAGGCTAAAATTGTTTAAAATCAGGATAGAGGTTTCTGATGCTTTTAAAAAAAGGTTTTGAAATCATTTTGAAAATAAGATATAATTTTGAAAAATCATTTTGAATAAAAAGTTTGGCGGATACAAAACTATGTTCCACTAGATTTTTCGTAGGTTCCATCCTACTTAGGGTTCCATCCCTTTAACAGGCTCGAAGTGGATTCCATTCCATGAATAAATTGGATTTTAAGATGCCGGTGCTTTTCTATGAGTTTTAGAAAAAATTCTAATTAAAGAATAAATAACTTGAATTCTTGAACTCTTTATAATCTTGATACTCATGATTCTTCAATCTTGATATCTCGAATCTCTATACTGTACAGTCTTCATTCTTGGTACCTGCATAGTTAAGTCCTGCATATGCATATATATATATATATATATCTAAACTTATAATGTTAGTATTTATATTTTATAATCTATTCTAAGGTTGTTGTCATCAAAACCATCATCTCACGAACTAACAATCTCAACCTTTTTGATGATGACAACCTTTGTTTATAAAATATTATTTCTATCCGAATAACTCCCCCTAAAACTAATAACTCCCCCTTAATCTACGCCTAATTGTCCTATTTTATACTTCTCCCCCTTTTTCATCAACAAAAACTAATTCATCCTTATTCTTGGACTAAAGTACCTGCATTGATAATCTATACAAAGATAAAAATATAATAGATAGATTAACGAATAATTATGCTTATGGACATGATAATTTAATCAAATGCTATATAAATTTCAATGTATATTTACATGTTGTATGTAGAAAACAATAAAAAAATCAATCCACACGAGTATCAATCCAAACCAAATCAAATTAATTCGAACAAACAATTCAAGCAAAGAAAACAAATAAAATCAAACGTTACATGGAACTTCCACCCATCCTTCTTCTCTAAAGATTGGGTCTGCCTTATTAGATCCCAATTTTCATAGTCGTTGGTGAGAGAGACTGGAGGATGTGCTTCGTTATCATCCTTGTGTAGGGAGGAAATCATCCATCGTAATGCATCGAAATGCCTTTCTTTCTCCTTGATCATCTGCATTTGACTCAATTCTAAGTGTCACTGGTTGCGAAGAATGTACGAGAGAATACTCTTGAACGAATTAAGAGTTTCTTCAAGATTTTCGGATAAAATGTGAATTAGATTAGCCATAGTTGAATTTGTGAAAGAAATGAAGAATTAGAAGAGAGGAAATAATTTTCAGTGAAAAATTCTGGAAGAAATAGGTATATATAGGTGTAGAAGTTAGTTTGAAATGAATCGACATATGGTTGTTATTCGAATTTAAAATTCAAAATGAATTGTCATTTCCAACCAATACATGTCGACATGGTCATAGGGGATTTGTGGACATGGGATCGTGAAAAAATATGACTAGTTACTTTTTTGAATAATTGTGTGTGTGTGTATATTTATATAATATACTAACATTTATTCTTGCGATAAGATAAAGAAGATAACAGAAAGGAAATTTCATTTCATTGCATACTAAGATGATAAAATGATTAAACATATGAAACTACTTGAACTTTAGAAATAAAATAAGCTAAAACACATACAACAAGATACGAAAAGATTAAAATAGTTAGAGGATGATGATGATGAAGAAAGTCCAAGTTTCTTGCCGACTTTGAAAACGAGCTTGTTCATCTTGGATGAAATTTTGTCCAACTTCTTACTAACAGATCGTTTAAGAATCCGTTGATTCTCAACAATTGTCTTTTTATTTTTGAGAAGGGTTTTGGTCGATGGATTAGGAGGATAGACGATGCTTTCCGAAGAGGTTTCACCTTCATCTTCTTCAATTTCCATTTCATACCCTTCTTCCTCTTCCTCTTCCTCTTCTTCCATTTCCTCATGAGCCAAACGCTCTTCCTTTTCGACAAGGGTCGTATAAGGTTGAAAAAAAATGGAATTTTCATAAGCTAAATGTTGGAGTGATTGAAAACTTTTCTAGAAACAAATTCTTCGCCTTTGAAATCCACTCCAAAATACTTGAAAATCCGAGTGAGATAAATTCCATTATACAAATTATTCTCACCCATTTCAAGATTTTTAGGACGAAGTTCATCCAAAATAACTTGTGCCTAATTTATGTCATAATTTCCAAAAATAGCGAAAAGTGCTTTGCAAACTTTTGAAGTAGGATTGTTAAAATTCCCCGATCTTGGGGTCAAAGTATGTTGCAAAAGAAGATTGACAATTCTTGCCTTCGGTCGAAAATTTCGATTCTTGAATTCAAAATTATCATTCCCTTCGAAAATGTGATGAAAAGTCTCACGATCATTTTCATCGATTTTAAAATTTGAAAGATCCATTCCCGTACACTTGCAATTGAGAATGGCACCCAAATGATCAATTCAAAACAATTCTAGTCCCTTCGACACTACTCCAAATTTCATCCTCGTCTCCATGATAAAATCCACGATTTAAATTAGCATGGAAAATTTTACAAGATTTGGATAGTAAACAAAATCCTTTTGAGAAGCATCAATAGGACAAAGAATTCCATTGTTTGCAAAAAGAGAATCAAGTTCATAAGAAGAGAAATTTTGAAAAATAGCAAACTTTCCGGGATGGTCTTTGGCATAATTAACATAATTGATGTATGCTTTTATTGCCTCCGGATCATTGAATAGTTGCTGTTTTATTTTTCTAGAAATTCTCACGGTAGAGGGCTTGCTTGAAGAAGCCATTAAAGTAGAGAGTAGAGAGCTTGAAGGTATGAAGAGAGAGTTTGAATTTGAAAATGAGAGTGAAAAGAAATGATGTAGGATAGTGAATAAATAGATTCTCAAAGGACATATTCTCTGGTCAAAAGATAGTTTTTCTAGGAGTTGAATGAAGTGAAAAGATGGAGGGAAATTCAAACATTTGGATTCAAATTTTGAAATTCAAATTCTGGTACCCATGTCGACATCATAGTAGAGACCATGTCGACATGTGCCAGTGAATTTTTGTGAATTATTTTTCCTATATTCTCTAATAAATATATACTTTACTATATATTTCTGAAATATTATTTGACTAATAATATAATTTAGAAAGTATTATTATACTATTAAAAAATAAAAAAATAAAATAAATAAAAATAATATAAAATAGAAAATAAATTTTAAAATTCAAACAACACACCAATTGAAAATCAATCAATCAATCAAGCAATCAAACATCCAATTCTAAGCAAGTAATTTCAACCAATTATATGGTAAATGTGTTCCTTTTTCTGAGTCTGTTTCTCTGAATTCGTCGGAGTCGTGAATTGCTGCACAAATTCGAATTATCTGTCTTCTGATCATCATCACTGGAGGACGATTCTGAGTCGTCTAGAGTAGTAGTAAATGCACGCTTTCCTTTCTTTGCTGGATCATTGTTCATTGGAGGATTTTGCCTATCTGGATACGGACAGTCTCTTTTGATGTGGCCTGGTTCATCATAGTTTAAACATTTGACGTTGTTCGGCACTATAATATGATTTCCAGAGTTCATATAGTTGTTTCTCTTGAGATTATTCATCTTTCTGTATTTCAGGAAATTCATAAAATTTCTGGTCATCAAGGCTATCTCTTCATCATTATCGCTGTTTGAATCTGATCCACAGTCAATGCACTGAATGCCATTGATTTCTTTTCACATGTTTTTCTTTCTCTTCTCCCGATCATTTGAACTTCATACGACATTAGATTTCCAATTAATTCTTCTATATTGAAAGTACTGATGTCATTTGCCTCTTCGATGGTAAGTTTCTTTTGATCCCATTCTAGTGTAAGAGAATTTAAAATCTTTCTGACTCGATCTTCTTTAGAAAATTCCTTTCTCAGAGATATTAGAGAGTGCAAAATATCTTGTAATCTACTATACATATCTGAAATAGACTCATCATGATTCATTTTAAATAATTGAAACTGATTTGTGAACATGGAAATTTTGGTCTGTTTAACTTTGCTTGTTCCTTGTGAGTACCTTGCAAAGTTTTCCATATTTCATATGGGGACTTACAAACTGACATTCTATTGAATTCATTTCTATCTAGTGAAAAAAACAAATATTCATAGTCCTAGAATTATTTTTTGCAACAGTCTTTTGCTCAGCAGTCCACTGTGCAAAATCAGTTGCGGGTTTAGAATATTCAGTATGTGTAATATTCCAAGTGTCTAATCCTATAGATTGTAAATATATTATCATCCTACATGCCCAATGTGCATAGTTACTACCATTAAAAAGTGGTGGTCTGACAGAAGACTGACCTTCTACAAATGAACTAGTGACAGAAATACTAGTGTTAGTAACAGTACCAGTGTTGGTATCCATTTTGAATTTTTTTCAAAAATCCGATTATGGAACTTTGAAAACCATGCTTTAATACCAATTGTGAGAAATGCGGATTACGGATCTTAAAGCTAGAGTTAACACTAGAGGTGGGTGAATAGTGCTTATAAAGAATTACTAAACCTTTTTGACTTTATGTTGATTTATACACAGATGTGTGTAATATACAGATATTGATTTGATCACAGAAACAAAAACAGATGCAGAAATAAAATAAAAAGCAATAAAGGAAAGAACACACCGGATTTTATACTGGTTCGGAGTTACCCTACATCCAGTCCCGCACGCAAGTACGGATTTCCTTTCAAAAGCAATTTTACAATTACAACCTTAATTTCAAGGCTACGAGGTACACCCTCCAGAATCACAATCCTCTAGGTAGAGATAATTGAATTTCCGGGCAACAAGTTAACCCACTTGATTTTATGCACAACAAGCTCACCCAATTGATTTCCCAAGGCTACAATCACACCTTATCTCACTTGATTGATTTTCAAGGCTACAATCACACCTTTTCTCGCTAAGTTGATTTCAAAAAGCCTATAACTCCGAATAAAACTGAGGATCTTGCTGAGAGAGTGATAGAAAATCAAACTACGAATGATCGAGTTCGATTCAATGTTTATTTTGGCAGAGTAATGGTAAGAATATGTATCAAGAATAGTAGAAGAAGAAGAGGACTGAAAAACCAGAAAATCTGATATAAAATTCGTTGAAACTAACCCCTATATATAGAAGAACAACAGTAATGTCCATTCATGAAGAGTTATGACGAATAAACACTTCTTCTGAAATTTAAATTTTAAACTTCACTGACACCATGCCGACATGTGGTACTTTGGCATGTCGACATCCCAAAGGATTTTTTGGTGTTTTGATTTTCTTTGAAAATAACTTTTATTTTATATTAAAACTATTTTAAACTTTATAAATTTACTTGACCATAGTTAAAATTCATAAGTAAATATAGGGAATATTATATATAAAATTTAACTATAATTTTATATTTAAATCAAAGTATAAATATTTAAAAGATAAATATATTATATTATAAGACAGTTTAAAATCAGTAGTATTTTGACTTTGAAATTAAAGATGATTTTGAATCTAAACCTATAATGTTAGTATTTATATTTTATAATCTATTCTAAGGTTGTTGTCATCAAAATCATTATCTCACGGATTACCAATATTTTGTTTTCCCCCGAAAACCCTATGTTTTCTTCTACTTAATGTTAATAAATTAAGTATCGTTACCCAAAAAATATATATTTATCTTCCCAAATATAGTATACTCTCAAACTATCCTTTTCAAAAATATTTTAAAACCCCTTTTAAATAGTAAGAAAAGTACCACTAAGGTATCATCCATGGATTCACAGCTCATTGGTTACGTCTCTATCCCAGAGAAACCCAAAACTTAACTACATGCACTCATTTCCTCCGATTATTCCATGAAAGCATACCGTAACTTTTCAAAAAGATTATTAAATAATTTTTCAAAATAATGCTGACAAAATCTCTATATAAATTTCCAAGTTTATTTAGGCAAATACACTTTTATAAAAGCTATTAAAAATAATATTAATATTGAACAATTTATCCTTTTTCAATAATAATATTAATTAATAATATAAACTTAGTTAATTAAGAATTAAATACTTAAAAAAAATTTGAACAACTAAACAATTAATTTTTTGAAATATTCTAAGAATACCTTTAAAATTACCTAGTTAAACCCTCCTTTTTAAAACAAACTTAACTTTTCAAAAAAATTATTTTCCATTTCCAATATAACTAGTCCAACATTTATAAACCTCTCTCGATTTATTCCCAATTTGATTTAAGTACCAATTCCGTAAATCCATTTCACATTTCTAAAAAATAAATCTATCACTTATTTTAAAGCCAATTTCCCCATCTCATTACAAATCCTCACGTTAATTTATAACTTCAATTTAATCATTGATAATAACTTTGCCTTATTTATAAACCTTTTTTATAAATTTCATAGTCTCATTTTTCGTTTGTAACGGTTTCACAATACTTAATCGATTATAAATCGATTTCTTAATTGAATCCCATTTTGAAATAAATTTTTAAATAACCCAACTATATTCAAAAACCTACTAAATTCCGATTTCACGTCCATTTCATAATATGAAATCTTTTTTAAGGTACAGTATAGTAATTTTATTTTGTATTTTCAAATTTCCATTTTTATATTTTTCCCAAACTATTATAAATCTCAATTTTAAAATCATTTATACTAAAAAATATTGCTTAAGTTTTGTTATTTAAAACCCTTTTACTTACATTATTCCAAAATCTCTATTTCCATATTGCGAAATTATTAAATACAAATTTAAAATCAATCTATTCATTTTTCCCCAATTCATTCCTTTTTTATTAATCAAAATTTCAGTATAAATATTTTGCTTTCAATTTCCCTCTTTAAATTTCTTCCAACTCAATATATATATATATATATATATATATATATATATATATATATATATATATATATATATATATATATTTGTGACATTTTAAAATATCAAAATCTAGGCCATTTTTACCATAGCACCAATATATGTACATACCACGCTATAATCTATCACATATTATTCAACATGCCATGTCATTGTATATGAAAGTAAATTCAACATTTTGAGGAGTCCAGTTGGATCCCTCCAATCTATTTCCCTACATCCATGGATTATAGGATAATATAAAAATACCAACCCCACTTTGAAGGAGATAACATGATATATAGGGTCATCCACAATTATGCGGGGAGCAGTGGGTCTCATCTGCTATATATGTATATATATATCTGTTTGTGTGTGTGCGTGTGTGCGCGTGGGAATATCAATCATTCCATTTACTAATATGTATATATACTACTATATATAATATCACATTTAACCGATAATAATTTTGTTAATTGAACAAATCAATAAATATTTATTTAAAATATTTAAAATTAATTGCAGTAATTCATAATTGATTGAGATTAACTCACTTTAATTTTATTTGTCGCTTCTGCTATCGGGTTGGTCTATCGTCGAACGACCTTCGATTATAGTTAAAAATCCACTAGTTTGAACATTTCCAAATTCAATTCCACATCGTACGTCTCGTTGATACAAGCGCCAAGCGATTGACCCGTTTGATTTTAACCTAAGATGAACATGATATTAACTTTACAAACATATTGAATTTCATAATAATTAAACCCCTTTAATTGTATCGTTAATATATAATTACCCTTTTTGAAAAGACGATACTGCGAATCGTCTTTTGTTCGAACATGAAGAACCCAACCTACCATCCTTGCCTCCACCATTACCGCTTCCACATACCACCAGTCACGTCCAAACTCCACCAGCCTATTGGCTTGACCACCACATCCCTGATGAACTTCACCTCAAACTTTATCTCGACCTGTAGTTAAGGAATAAATAGAAACAATTTTTTCTTTAGCCCTAAAACTACCATCGCCTTAGGCCACATTGCTCCGCCGTGAGCTCACCACAGCCTCGTCACCCAAAACCCTGCCTACCACAAGAAATTTGACCCAACGTCGAATGAAGTTTATCAAGAACTGCGGCCATCCCTAACCACCTATGACCATCGTGCCTCGACCACCAAGTAGCCTCATCCTCCCTCTCCATTTCACTAGATGGAAGCCTCGCCCCAAAATCCTTCGAATCACCACAATCGACGAAAAACTGGCAACCGTTCATCTTGACTTCCTCACCTCCACACACCACCAACATCCATCTCCACCGTACAACTTTTCGAGCTTCCCCTCCTCTACACTTCCTAGCTGGTGACTTCGCTTGAAACTGACCCTAATGGTCAAAACTAACAAGGGTCGTTCGATTTGAGGGGGAGGGAGGTTTCCTTTAAAAAAAAGGAATAAACGTTTTTTTTTCTTTTTTTAAATACTCGGCCATCCCTTTCTAAAATGGAGAAGGAGGGGAAACATGTTAAATGAAAAAGGGTACAATGATTGATTGAAGGGAAAATGGCTGATGTGAAGGAATTACATCTAAAAGGTTGACTAGTTACTAAATATACTAATTAATATATTAGTTAAATGTCAAACGCCTTGTTATACGCAACTCAAAATCTCGAACCCTTATGGAGGCATGCTACTAGGCGTTTACAATGTTATGCCCCTATTACGAACGTAGTGGAAAAGGTTACGAGTCCTAATTGGATCATATGGGGAAGATAGCTTGTAAGACACAATTATTATATTAACTTTTCGATATAAATTTTAATGCGTTTATATTCCGTATGGCCAAACGATAACTCTAAACGCCGCAAAATTTGTAATTTGATAAAAATACACCATTACAAATCCAATGTAACTAGTTTCATCGAAATCTTAGACTATCCTCTGGAAGGCTATTTATATACGACAATTCGAACAATATATTTTTAAAACTGAACAAATCACTTTTAAATCAATTTTAGAAGTTTTATTATATTCAGTATTATTAATAAAAAATTTATAAGACATTAAATTACTTTTATCAAGCTAAAATCTCAGGATTCAATATTTTAAACAATATTCAATTATTAAATTCAATAAATAAATTACCCAATTTATAGTTATATTTGAAAATTTCAAGTTAAAATATCTTTTAAATATTTAAAATCAATTAAATATTCCAATTTCAAATATCCTAAAATTCTGGGTCGTTAAATATATAACCAAGTCATGCTACTACAAGATAACTACTCAAAATCTATACATAAGATCTAAAAGAGTCAATAGGAGTATCCATAGAGAACAACTAAAAATGCCATGAAACCTAACCTGCAGTTCGGTCTGACCCGAGTAATAAGTACATGGGTCAGTCTAACTTGAACAAGATAATTAGCGAATGAAAAATAGCATATATATATTCTCATAAGAGAAACATTCCTTTAATCAAAGAGGAATGACGTGAATATAATTCCACTCAAATTCCAAGTATGGAACACGTAAGTTATCTCAAGAAATAACTCATAAATGACTTCAATTCAAAATGAAATTTTCCAACTTAAAGGCTACTTGAAATATAAATCCCGATAAAATCATATAAAATCTTGGAAGGTAACCATAGAAAACTCATAACTCATGGAACTCGATTAAGAGATCAAAACTCATAAATGAAATCACCATGCGCATGTAAATTCTCATATAGCTCTAACATACAAATATATACATAATAGTCATCTCAAAAATGGTGAAATCAGAAATAAACTCAAAACTCGAAAAATTCTAAGAATGTATCCAAATCCCTGATTTCTAGCCGAAGTAATGCTACATGTGCTAAACATCATGTCCACCACTAATATATATATATATATATATATATATATATAGGTACCCATCTCATGGTGACCCAAAGGTCATAAATGCCTCCAGGCGACCCAAGTCACAAATATATCGTGACGATTGAAGTCACGAATACATCATGACGACCGAACTATAGATACATCATGATGACCGAAGTCATAAATACACCATGATGACTCAAAGGTCTAGCACTAGCAATAACATCGTGAATGCGCCACAAACTCTCAGATAGGAACCCAAAAAGTGTTAACAATGCATCTCATACCACACATTCTCACTTGGATGGTTACCAAATTTTAATCAATGCCACACTAGAAAAACATCATCATCATAAATCATTTAAATCACAATTAATTGCCTCATATCATCGGCATACAAAAAACAACCAATTTTAATTGCTTCATCTTCCATAACTCCTTATAGGAGATAGAAAATCTCAAATATATGCCAAAATAATGAAATCACGAATAACTCCAAAAAGGTGACTATAAATCTCAAAATATAATAAAGAATGGCAATATCAATCTCAACCTCTTGAAAAGGTGTAAAAACTTGTATTTTATACAGAAAATAATTCACTTTAGGAAAACTAATTTTTAAAACAACTTTTGAAATCGATTTGAAAACATTTCCTTTTAATTTCTCTTTATTATTGATATATATACTTTTAATAGCTTTTAAAAATAATTTAGAAATACCGTCGAAAAATTAGTTCAAAGCCATTTTACTTATAAAAATCATTTTAGAAAACTCGTGTTTGGAAGCAAAAGAAAACATAGAAAACATTGAAAATCAACACATGAAATCGTCTTGAAAACTCATCAATCCGGAGTACAAATCAAATAGAATTATTGGCTTACCTATTGATAGGTTAGAGCCCTTCGAAAACATCTCAAAATAGCATAAGAACAAGTTGCAAAGGTCGCTAGATCAATAAACAAAGCAGTGTAGAACAAAAAGGAAAAGGAGCAAAAATATGTGCATAGGTCGACCTTTACATTGCTTAGGCTGATCCTTGGGTCAACCTAGGCAATGTCTTGGTCGACCTATAGGTTGACCCATGTGGTTGTTAGGTCGCTCTGTGTTAAACAATTTACGAAGGTTGTTTTCTACTTCGTTTGACTTGATTTTGAGCAAAGTTTTCTTGTATCTACATGACGAATTTGACTATGAAATTTGCGTGCACCGACTACAACACTCAAACTACAATCTGGAGAAGATCCGACATGATTTCAAGACAATAACAAGAATATATGGACATTAGAAGAAGAAATATGGAACATTTTGTTTTGTAACTTTTCAAATAGCAATTTCTTGTTATAGTTAGCTCATATTCAAACAATATCAGCATATATCTCATTCTAAGTTAGGATTTGTGATATTATACTCACCTTAGCAAGATTTGAGCAAGAATGAGAGGAAAGTTGATATATTTCTTATGCTAAAGAGCTTTATAGACCTATAATAGCTAGAAAAAAGAACATTTAGGAGAAAGTTACAGACAATTATTTTTCAAAGGGAATATTGATGAAAAAAATCCGAGATATTAGTTGTGTTTACCTGTTATAATCTTCTATTTGCTAGCATGCTCTTTAATTTCAGCTAGACTTGAAGCAAGATTTTAATTGGTTAAAAGGAGGCCATTTTTTTGCATTACTAGATATTTTCTAAATGGAAGAAAATGAGAAAGGAAAACAGAACGTAGAGTTTCTCCTAACCATTCCAAAAATGAGTTTCGGGTTTATATCCAACATCCAATAGCCCATTAGCAAACACTTGGTCTAAATTTTAATACGTATATTCATATTTTCACCTTATTTTCAATATTTACACACATTTTCACCTATTTAACCAAATAAATATTTATACAACGCTTTTTTGTGCTTTACAAAAATGTTTCATAACATAATAAAAATTATTTTAACGATAAAAATTTGTTTCCATCATAAAAACCGTATTTTTACTTAAATGCATCAATTTACACTGTAGATTACATAAACCATTGTTTTTAACATAAAAATTTATACAAAAATTATTTTCTTATCAAAATAAATACAACAAACCGTATTAACTTCACTTTTCATCCAAAAATTTATTTTAAGACAAAGTTCCAACTTTTTATTAATAAAATTTCATGAATGATTCTAATACTTCCTTAAAATTAATAAAAATTCAATATTTGCAATAATTTACAAAACTATTGCATTTTCTCAAATTGAAACTATACAATGTTCATTTTTATCCCAAACCAACATAATAAAATTTTCTAAAGAAACTTTATTTTCAGCAATTTCGTTTATTTCAACAAATTAATGTTGAATTAAATTATTTGATTAATTTATTAACCCCGTATTAACATATTTCCATAACTGAAAATTTATTCAACTTAATTCCTAACCAAACAAGTTTTAAATAAATTTTTTCTTCAAAACTCATTGTTTAATTTAAATAAACAATTTTAAGTAATTTTATATCTTTAATTTAATTTATTTTAACAAATTAAAATAAGCTTGGATGAGCGTCCATGCTATATAATGAAATAGGAGAGTCTAAAGCAGAAGCACGATCTCGGATATCACAAGTAGATAGAGTCTCTAAAGCTTTCCATTCTACATGCATCATGGAAACAATAGCTAATTACTTACAACGTAATGCATTAGCAACTTGGTTTCCCTTGCCCGGGGTATAATGAATGTCGAAGTCATAAGAAGCGAGGAATTTGAGCCAACATTGTTGTCGCATGTCAAGCTCTTTCAGGGTGAAAAAAATACTTAAGTGACTTATGGTCGGTATAGAGAATAAAGTGCTTACCTAATAAATAATGGCACTATATCTTCATGCGAAGACTATGCCGGCTAGCTCTAAATCTAAGGTAGCATATTGAACCTCGTTCAGACGTAATTGCCTTGAAGCGTAGGCAACTACCCCATCCTTATGCATAAGAACAACATCAGGGCCATAATGACTGGAATCAGTGTAGATAATAAGATCTTGGTTCCCTTTGGGAACCACTAGGATAGGAGCATTAGTGAGAAGTTCTTTCAAATTCTAAAAAGAAGCAACACACTTATATAACTAAATAAAACGAATGCCTTTTTAGTAAGGCTAGTCATAGGAAGCACGATGTGGGAAAAGTATTTGATGAAGCAGTGGTAATAACCTACTAATCCAAGGAAGCTACCATTCATAGAAAAGTTCTTAGGCCTCTTCTAGTTTTGAATGTCTTCGATCTTAGATGAATTGACTGAAATGCCCTCAGAAGATACTACATGGCCTAAGAACTTGGCCTGCCTTTTCCAAAAGTGGCACTTAGATGATTTTTCTTTGAGTTGATGTTGCCGAAGCCTAATCAAAATAATTCTCAAATGATTGGCATGATCAGCATCAGATTTAGAATAAGCAAGAATGTCATCGATGTATACAAGAACAAACTTATTGAGATAATTTTGGAATACTCGATACAAAAGGTCGAGGAAGTATGCGGTAGCGTTCGTCAAACCGAAAGGCATGACGAGCCTCTATTAATAACCATATTAAGTGCGAAATACTATAAAGAATGTTGTCCTCCGCAAATGGAAGCCGATGAAATCATAAGGCAAGGTCAAGCTAGGAAACGACCTTAGCACCACTCAGCTAATTGAACACATCATCGATCCTAGGAACTCGACAGCTGTTCTTGATGGTTAACTCATTGAGCTTGCGGTAATCAATGCATTGCCTTAGGGTCCCATTGGATTACTTCATGAATACCACCGCAGCTCCCTATGGTGAAGAACTAGACCGAATAAATTGCTTTTCTTCAAGTTCTAAAAGATACTTTTTGAGTTCCTTATTTTCTTTAGTAGACATCCTTGTAGGAGGACAACTAACTAATTGTTCGCCTAGAATAAGTTCGATGTAGAACTCAATCGCTCGCTCGTGTGGAAAACCCAAAACTGGCTTAAATACATCAACGAAGTCATAAACGACTAGAATCTAAGACAAATCATCATCATCGTCTAAAGATTCGAGAGAAAATAAAGAGACTTAGAAAACATGATCGACGTCCCAAAGAATAAGAGATAGTTGTGAAGACAAATCAGGATGTCAAAGATACAGAATTCGCTTAGAACAAAGAATCCTAGCCACATATTGAACTAGCCAGTCCATTCCCAAAATCATATCAAAACCAAGGAAATAAATCATGTGCAGATACACGTGGAAAGGAAAACCACAAATGAATGATTCAACATCTTCACATAACATGCTAAGGGTCGTGGATCCCGCAATAGGATTTGCATTCCTTAAAGAAGTAACAAGGCAAGAAACATCCAAGGAATTGCATATACAGGTTCCTTCGATACAAATGAATGTGATGCACCCGTATCGAACATAACTCGAATAGAATAGTCATGAAATAAAATTGAACCTTCCATAATAAAAGAAGATATACCACGAAGTTGAGATGGACCACCAGATGCTTTCGCCACGTTAAGATTTCCCATGTTAAAACCCTTTTCCTTCTTATGACAGATGAGGTCAAATGTCCTTTTTGATTACAATAAAGGTGCCTCTTAGGATTAGGGTAGTCTTTAATAAGATGGTCACGAGAGCCACAGTTGTAACACGCCACAACTTTAGCTGAAACGGGTGCTACATGAGAACACGAACTAGAACCGCTCTGGTTCTTCTTCTTACTAGGCTGGAATGACCTATATTTAAGAAAGTGGAAGAGATTATTGTTCGATTTTCTCCGAACCTCTATCTCAACAACACTATACTTCTCATAGTTCAATGCTTCAAGATGAAGGGTCATGTCTACAAGCTCTCCAAAAGATAACTTAAGCAAAAGCATAAGGGATTTGTTAAAATACTTCTTAAGGCCAGAAACTAATTTGCGATTCTTTTTATATGGAGTGCTAATAATCTTAAGACCATATTTGGACAAGGCGTCGAAAAATGCAATATAATAAAAAACAATCGAATTCCTTTGCTTAAGACGAAGGAAACGTCGAGCTAGAATTGCCTTCTCAAACCTAAGAATGAACTTAAGCTCAAATCTCTCTCTGAATTGCGCCCACTCCAAAGTAGACTCATCAATCACTGCCACGATCAACTCATACCAATCCAATGCACGTATTGGAAAAATAATAGAAAGGACGAGAATGGGATGATTACTAGAAATCTCCATGCGGGTAAAAATACACCGGCATGTATGGAGCCATGCCTAGAACTCTTAGACTGGCTCCGAGCCTTTGAATGGCTTGCCTCCTAAATGTGTAATGCCACTACACATGCGCGAAAATGGAGATTTGTATGGAGGAGAAGAACAAGTTGGAGATGGAGGCTGAGTGCTTCGGATGGGCTCGAACCCGATCGGTCGACAAATAAACACCTTCGGGACATGAGCCACTGGATGGCTCATCCCTCGAAGTGTGACATCTTCCTTTTCCAGCCATGAGCTGAAAGTTAAGATAAGATTGAAATATTCACAGGATTAGATATTATCAATTTAAATTCATTAAACAAGGGGTACTACGTAATTCAAAAATTACATTCCTAGTCGTTTTCCCTCTTATCTACTCCAAAAGGACTCGAAAAGATTAAGGACAAGATTAGAAACGACTTCGATTAGGAATGATGTTTTCACTTGTATCATACTTGATGTATTGTAGTATGTCTACTATTCTGTGTGTATTACATATTTTCTGAATTCGGCTCTGATACCAATCTATGAAACCCCATCCCGAGACCTACACCAACAACGAGTATTACTAGGTAATATTGTCTACTAGTGCAGAGAATAGGGACATTTAGGAGCGACCATCATAGTCACTTAATGAGTAAGCATTAAGTATGTCGAAAATGGGCTCATTTTTTATTCATTGGACATTTCCATTTCAAATGGTTCGATATACTTAATTCTCATCTAGTGCAATAATACGACAACTTCAAGATCTATTCGGAACAAATCACTTAAAAATAATAGACATAGATCACATAAAAGAAAACACAGTCATATATACATATACATCAAATACAATACATAGTGTCATACATGGTGATACAACCACAATATATACATACATCAAGTCCTTACAAAAGAATATACATAACCAAGTCAAGCTACTACAAGATAATTACTCAAAAACTATGCATAAGTTCCAAAAGAGTTGATAAGAGGATCCATATAGAACAGCTAAACAAAAGCCAAGAAACCAAACTTGCAATTTGGTCTGACCCGAGTAATAAATACACAGGTCAGTCTAACTTGAAAAACAAAATTAATCCATGATATATATATATATTATAATAAGAGAAACAATCCTTTAATCAAAAAGGAATGAGGTGAATATAATTCTAGTAAAACTCCAAGTGATGAAACACGTAATTTATCTCAAGAAATAACTCATAAATGACTTCAATTCAATATGAAAGTTTAATCTTAAAGGTTATTTGAAATAAAAATCATGATAAAATCGTATAAAATCTCAGAAGGAAACTACAGATATCTCATAAGTCACATAACTCGTGGAACCTAATTAAGAGTTTAGAATTCGTAAATGAAATCACCATATGGAAGTAAATTCTCATATAGCTCTCGGCTATAAATATATATAGCAGTCGTCTCGAAAATGGTGAAATCATAGAAAAACACGGAGCTCAAAAAATTCCAGATTGGATCCAAATCCCAAGTTGCAAGGTGAAGTTATGCTTCACGTGCAAAACATCGTGTCCAGTACTAATATATGTATAAGTACCCATTTCACGACAAACCAAAGGTCATAAATGCCTTGTGGGTCCGAAGTCACAAATATATCATGATAAACAAAGTCATCAATCCATTGTGATGACCAAAGTCATAGATAAATCGTAATGATCGAAGTCACAAGTACATCGTGATGACTCGAAGGTCTATTACTGGCAATAACATCGTGACCGTGTGACAAGCTCTCAGATAGGAACTCAAAAAGTGTTAATACTGCATCCCATACCACATGTTCTTAATTAATGGTTTACTAACTTTTAGTCAATGCCAGACAAGAAAACACCATCATCAAAATCATTTAAATCACAATTAATTGCTTCTTATCAGCTACATACACAACAACCAATTTTAATGGCTTCATCTTCCATAACTCCATAGTAAGATAACGAAAATATCAGATGTTAACGCTAAAATGTGAACGCTAACACCCCGGTGTGTAAAGTGTAGTTTTGAAAGCACCACCCGATAGATCGGGAAAGAATTACAAGCAAGTAATAGCAGAAAAGCAGTAAACAACAACGATTTTATAGTGGTTCGGCTTAAGGGTATAGCCTACGTCCACTCTAAGTACTTTTATTAATAATCCCGTTACAAACTGATACAATTCTTCTCAAGTTCAATACACTTCAAGTTACAAGTGATTTGGAACAAGTCTTAAGCTTCAATGTCGATTAAAGTTCTTAGATTCATGTTGAAGATGTGCGGTTTCTTCGTGAATTTCTTTGATGTATTCCTCTAATCTTGGAAGCTCTAAGTGTTGATGAAGTTCTCAATGCAGCAAGGTAACGGTGTGTGAAGAGAATGTGCCAAAAGTCCCTTAAGTGTTGGAGGTAGTCGCGTATTTATAGGGATTCTGGGCTGGAATTACTGCCAAGTTCTAAGTCGTGGTCGACTTAGTATAAGTCGTCGCCGATTTACCGAGCCAAGTCCCCGGCTTAATAGAAGCAAGCTTGTCTGAATTCATATCATCTGTCTTAAGTCGTCGCCGAGGTAACGTGCCGCACGTTCAACTGTTGCACTACTTCTTCCTTCATATCTCTAGGTCGGTTACGACTTAACACAAGCCATAGGTCGGTTACGACTTACCGTAAACCATAGGTCGGCCATGACTTGGGTGTGGGCAACTTGTTCTTAACAGTTATGTCGGCAAACAACTTGAGTCGTTTAGATCGGTGATTGTGTTAGGTCGGTAGACCTTTGTAAGTCCTAGGTCAGAATCTCCTTGAACTTTAAGTCGGCATCTTCTAAGGCCCCTTAGGTCGGTAACTTGGTCGAGTCATTGAGTCGGCATTACTTCAAAGCGTTAGGTCGGCACACTCTTAGCAGTTGGGTCGGCAGACGATGTGAATGGCTAGGTCGGCAACAAGCTAAGGCTATTGAGTCGGAACTTCCTTTGAGCCTTAAGTCGGTCTCCTTCTCAAGCCTTTTAGGTCGGTATCTATCTTAAACCTTATGCAATTAGGTCGGTCTTCCGTGCTAAGATATTAGGTCGGCACCCCCTCGCTAAGTCGGCAGAATGTTAGGTCGTCTATCATTTTGGATCGGTGACCCACGGCCGAGGCGGGGTTAACATTTGCCCCTCGAAACATACGCCTAATAGTTAGGTCGTATGCTTCGATATCCTTTAACCCGTTCCTTTTTAGATCGGTAGGTCGTACGCGACCTAACAGTTGGTCGGCCTATGTCCCTTCAGTCCCTACCATAGTGAGATATAAATCGTCCATTTTCTTCTTCCTTCTCATTACCTATTTCTTCGATTCCGCCATTAAAAATCTTCCGGGCTCAAAAAAGATGATTTAATTCCAATCAACTACTGAAAACATCTGCTATTCATTGCGTAAGCGATTTCATTCTTTTTTCGACTATAGATTACCATTGATTCGTGAATTCTGTTGCCTAAACTCGAATCGCCTCCCTATATGACGCTCCATCACGAATCTCATTACGTTTATAGCTGATGGAGCCTAGGTTACTCAATCCGGCTTCAGATGATCGCTGATACAACGAAGGTGATTTATCACCTTAGGCTCGATGATCTCTGATGGCAGGGAATTGGATTTATGACAACTTCGAACTGTTGTATTGGGTGATTCGATAGCATGAATGAAGGCTGTTGTTGATGGAATGGTTATCGGGTTAATGGGTAGATGGAGTGCGATGTTGGTTCGGGAGCGAGTCAGTGATTTTGGGTGGCTTATCCTTTAGCCGACCTGGCTCTTAGCAACCTTAAGTCGTGGCTGAGATAGTGTTTGAAGAACACTTGCCGATTTAAACTTTAAGGCCTGAATCGTGACCGAGTTAATACTTGGAAAAGTTCCTGTCTTTCGGACCGGAGCTTACATTCTTATCTCTCCCTTGCGACCTAGAGGACTGAGTTGCCAAATTAAAATGCTTAGACTCTGACCCGCTACCGACCTAGCCTTATCTCGCGAAAAACTTTTGAACCGTAGCCGACTTAATACTTGAGCTTTAGACGACTTAATACTTGAGCTTTAGACGTGTTATCATTTAGGAGCATAGACCCACTTTGAGCATTTGTCTTGAGCTACCGAACTATATTGTTTGAATTTTGAACTGCCCCAACTTTAAACTTGCTTGAATCTCATTGTATTATTTCACAGGCCGCATTAACTTATAAGCTGCTAACCTGCTGAAAATAACAAACAAAGAAAACCAAGGCGAAAATACTGCCATTGATTGCCCACGTCAGATGACAGATTAGTCGAAACAAGACAAGCAACTTAAATATATTGCATGAAATGTTTGTGAATCAATCAATTAAAGTTAAACATTAATGCAAAGTATCAACAATCTGGACTGATTTGTCTGCATCAACATCATACTTGTATATTTAGGCTTAAAACAATAGTCCCTGGATTTCATAACTAACAAATGCTTGCTAGTTTTTATTCCAGTTATATTTGTTCACTGCTTGATTGATTTTACACAACACTTCACACACTTTAGGAAACGTGCACCTTCATGTTTGAATACCCAGTTGTTTATGTAGAATGACTTCCCACCGAGAAGAAGAAGTGGTAACTCCAGAGGAAGAAACTTTTCCGATAGCTGTTCCCATAGAGAATCCTCCGGAGAGAACCCCGACTATTCTAACTTCGAGAGCGTTTGTCCAGCTGCGCACTCAATTTGGCTTTGCTGAAAGTGATGTTCTTCTCCCTGGGCCAAGTGATACTGCTGACAATCCTCCCTATGGCTTTGTTGCAGTCAATCGCCAAATGTGCTTAAGTGGGGCGATTCCTCCTTTTAACGGCTTCCTTCGAACTCTTCTCCTTCGGTTGACAATCTCTCCGTTTCAACTTCATCCCAATGGCTATGCCATCTTGACGGGGTTATGTGTTTTGTTTAGAAGAACCCTTGATCGCCTACCGAGTTTTAAAGAAATTTGTTATCTGTGCTCGTTTGCAAAGAGTAAAGATCATCCTTCCCTTATTATTGTGAGAAGTGCCAGAAACCGCAAGCTCATTTCCGATCTTACTGAAAGCGTTCATGGATTTTTGAACCAGTTTTTCTTTGCCCGCTGTCCCTCAGGCTTTTATGCCATCTGGAGAGTAGGAAGTAAGATTAGTGTTTCTATTTTCTCCGTTTTGAAACTTTTTCGAGATCCGAACTTTCAGTTGCTAATTTCATTCTTTGTTCCTTTCAGCACTTCCTCTCCCCTCTAGAGACCCAATTCACAAGCAAGTTTTTGAGAGGTTGAGTGCCGTGGCCACAGAAGAGAGGAGCATAAAATTTCTGTTGAGGGATGAATTTTTACATCAACATGGGCTTCTACACACTTCTCGCTCTATGCATGCTCATGAAGTTCCAACGGAAGTCCCCGATTTCCGATAAAGACTCCTGAATCTTCGCTGGTGAAGTGCTCCACTTCTGTCGATGTTGCGGGGCCATCTGGTAAACTTGCCCCGGTTATCGAGGAAGAAGAGCCTCAGGGATCCTCTCACCATTCACAAGAATCTGGTGAAAAGGCTAAGAAATCCAGTCCTGTCAAGCAAAGCAGGGACGATACCTTCGAAGGATTGAGCGACCTCTTCGCTACTTCACAAGAGATCTTCAAAGATGACCCTACTACTGCCGGGATTTCTTCTTCAGTAGTTGAAGCTACTTCTATTTTGCAACAGCCGTCGTCGACTCAAGAGTTGACGTTAACTATTACACCCACAACCACTCCCCAAATAAGGTGTGGTTCGTAGATTAGTGTGCGTAGTTTGCACAACACACACACTTAGAATTTCTCATCACTTCTATGCACTTATCTTCTTGCACTTTAAAGATTTCTAAAGCTTATTATTTTAATTCCAGATTCTCCTATGGGGCGCAGCGGCTCGTACTATGACGATTTCCAGCGCTACGGGAGGCGTAGCCAGTATGATTACAGGCGTTACCTTCCTTCCTACAGAGAGTCGGATGAAGAGAGGGCTGCCCGAAAGGCTCATGAAAGGAGGACTGAAGAAGAACATCGTGAAAGAAGGGAGAGAGAAGAGCGCCATGATTCTTGGCAAAAAGGCGATGACTCTCACAAGAGAAAATCTCATGACGATCGAGGAAAAGGTCACATGAGTGAAGACTTAAGCAAATGAGCCCGTCACAGTGAAAAGCAGGCCTCTACTACTCCTGAGAAAGTTACTATTCCTGCCTCACTCGACATTCCTTCTGACTCTCCCGCTCTTGGGAAATCAGATATTCAAACGATAATTAGCAGGCCCAAATTTCAAGTTGGACCGGGTCCTGCCACTCTGCAAAGCCGATTTCCTCAATGGTGCCTTAAGGGGGTGAGGTTCGACCTAGACTTGGTCCCCATCGACAAGTCTGCTATGTTGCGCAATCTTGATGCAGTCAAGCTCGATATCGAGAGGATGTCAAACTGGCAGAAGCTTGTCGATGAGCTTCAAAGAGTTAACCGTGCCAACATAGAGGCCATGCTTACTATGGAAAACGATAAGGCCGAATGGCAAAAGGTCGTTGAGCAACACGACACCGAGATGAGGAACATTGCTTCTTACAATGAGGAGCTTGAAGCAAAAGTCGAGGAATTGAAACATGAGCTTGCTGCTTCCTCTACTTCCTATTCTCAAAAAGAAGAAGTGCTCCTGAAACAAGTGAGAGACGCTCACGCTAGCCAAAGGGATGCCGAAGACAGGCTAGAAGTACAAAAAAGAATCAGTGAAGGCTATGCTACTGATATTGCTGAGCTCCGAAAGAAAAACAACTCCCAGGAGGCGGAGATACAAATGCTTAAGCTTCAGCTTGCCAAAACTGAAAGGGAGCGTGATGAGGCTGTCGCCGGCAGAATCGCAGCTGAAGAATCTCATGAGGCGACTAAAAACAGCATCAGCTCAACATTATTCGACTTCTACTTGCACAGCGTCTTGGGGCGTGGAAGTCTTGCCTTTCTAGGCCCCAAGTATGAAATCACACTGGCTGAAGTTTGGGAGACAGCACTTGATATGCTCGGTGGTAAAGGTGCTGGATATGCTGAGTCAGCCCTTGAAGAGCATTATCTTGATGACGAAGCCCGTGCCGCTCTTGCCAAGGGTAAGGAGCAGCTTGCCAGAGCGCGGGCCGGGATGGCGGAAGAAGAGCGTTCTGAAAGAGAAGTACCGCCTACCATCTCCGAACGTCCTCTAGTTTCTCCCGAGGTGGACATTACAGGCCCTAGTGCTCATTTGCCGCCTCCTACAAGAACTGGGGTAATCACCCCTACTGATGAAGAGGCTTTGGAGGACATTGGGGCTCAGAATTATGAGATTGAACTGACAAAGCCAATATCTTCAGGTAATTTCGACATTGGTCCGATTCAGGTGGATTGCCTTCTTATTCCTCAAAAATTTGATGAGATTCTCGATTACCTCCTGAATCTCGATGAACCCATATCTCCCTTCTTTCGGGAAGATACTAACATTTTCAATTTTTCTTCTTCTGCAGTTGAAACAACAAGTGCCGTGCAGACTTCGCCTTCTCTGGTTATTCCTCCTCCATCTCTTCAGGTGACTCCTCCTTCTACTTCACAACCTGGGTCACAAGAGGAGAAAATTGAGGCTCTTCATGGTTTGGATGACCCTGTTGCCTCGCAGGAGCAAAAAGATGAGGGACTCGAAGGAGGCGAGATCTCTCCGGAGCGGACTCCTTCTGACGACGTAGTTTTGTCCGCTCTTGTTACTCCGGGGAGTGAGTCTTCTTCGCAGAGAAGAAAGAAGCTTGGGACATCGAAGAGGAGGGGGAAGAAAATTATCACCACTGAAGAGGAACCGGAAATTGCGCCAGTTGTACCTCCCTCCCCTTCTTCCCTCATGCCTTCAGACCAACCTGGAAGACCCGAAAAGCTAACCACTCGGCCGGGTAAAGGGTCTAAAGGCGGCAAGAAGAAATGAAGAGTTGAGCTTTTTGATTCCTTTTTTGTGTAATGGTCGGATGTTGTGCAGGCACCGACCCCTGCTTCTTATTTTGAAACCTGTATCTGCAATATCTGCAATTGAATAAAATGATTCTTTGTTTGTACATACTTCTGGTTGAATTTGAGTATGCATTTATTATTCATTTTTGCACATGTTTATTTATATGATATTGCAGCGGGCTTATGGTATGTTGTTTGAGTATTACTTTACTGATGCAACTATACTATTATACCATGTTGCCCCCATACCTTAAGCTTGCTGCAATATTTTATACTTCGAGGGGACTTGCACTCTTATTTGCTAAAGAATAATTATTTTATTCTTGAAAGAAAATTTTTGTAGAGTACAACTCCCTTCGTATAAGTTTCTACGCTTTGTCGTTCAAAGAAATCACTTTTTTCTTTTGCTTATGTGCATATTTTACCAAGTGAATTCCTCTATGTGGTAAAGCGGACCTCTGAAGGGTACTTTAACTTCTTTTCTTTTTCTTTTTTTTTTCTTTTTTTTTTTTTTGACGATCATTTTCCATAGTAGGTAAATTACTCTTCCTTTGAAAGTTAAAGTACGCTTTTGATGAGGATTTTTTTTTTTATACAAAGTTGTACCTCTGAGGAGGGATTTTTCACGTTTCAACACTTGGAAGTTTTATTTCAATCTCGGTGAAACGTGTACCTCCAAAGAGTTGTGCCTTTGAAGAAAGCCTTTTCACGTTTCAACACTTGGAAGTTTTATTTCAATCTTGGTGAAACGTGGGCTTCCGAAGAGGTCTTTCTTCTTGATTGTGCCTTCGAAGAGGTCTTTCCTTTGAATTGTGTCCCCGGGAGGGGGTTGTACCTCTAAGGAGGGATTTTTCACGTTTCAACACTTGGAAGTTTTATTTCAATCTTGGTGAAACGTGTACCTCCAAAGAGTTGTGCCTTCGAAGAAAGCCTTTTCACGTTTCAACACTTGGAAGTTTTATTTCAATCTCGGTGAAACGTGGGCTTTCAGGAAGGTCTTTATTTTGTTTTTGCATTTCAACTTTGGTGAAGTGAAATTCCGAAGAGCGGTTGTTACACTTCAACTCCTAGCGAAATGTGCCTCCGAAGAGGGCTTTTATTTTGTTTACATTTCAACTCTGGTGAAGTGAAATCCCGAAGAGCGGTCATAACACTTCAACTCCTGGTGAAATGGGCCTCCGAAGAGGGCTTTTATTTTGTTTACATTTCAACTCTGGTGAAGTGAAATCCCGAAGAGCGGTCATAATACTTCAACTCCTGGTGAAATGGGCCTCCGAAGAGGGCTTTTATTTTGTTTACATTTCAACTCTGGTGAAGTGAAATCCCGAAGAGCGGTCATAACACTTCAACTCCTGGTGAAATGTGCCTCAGAGAGGGTTTTCATCGCCTGGAAGTTACTCTCTCATGGTTGGAGGGTCATGACTCCTCCAATCTTTTTTTGTTGAGTAGAGAACTTTCTTTTTTGTGGCGTATGACCCATTAGAGGTCTTTTATCCTCCGAAGAGTTGCGCCTCCGAAGAGGACTTGTGCTGCTGATGGTAGCTTTGGTTGTTCCTCTGTTCACTTGCTTATGCCTTTTCAGCGATCCTCTTTTTTTTTTTTCTTTTCAAGTTTTCATTCCCCTTTTCTCGCAAGTGGCTTGTTTAATCCAAGGAAGCATACTTCATTGTCAGGCAAGTTCGTGAGAACGGGCACTAGCTTCCTAATTGGATGTTTGTTCGTTCAAACAATCTCAATTTATTAGCAAGGGCTCGTTTCTATCGAAATCATAAGCCGTTCAATTGAAGTATTTCCTATCTAGGATTTGAATTCGGGGCCTTTATGACTTGAAATTTGTTCGTTGAATGATGGTGAGAATCACTCGGTCTTATTATGCGCAAGTTTTATTTCCATTGTCTGCAAAAATTTAAATCGACATTTCAGCAATACATTTTATGTATTTTTATATCGAAAACAAAGCAAACATATAATAATAATAAGGAACACAAGATTTATAGTGGTTCGGCCATGAAATTGGGCCTACATCCACTTTATATTCTTTCATTATTTACTTGCATCAGTTTCACAATTGCTTACAATTACAAGAATCATACATTCATAATTCTTTTTACAATGTTTCAACAAAATTTTCAAGTAAAGTATGGACGCAAATGGTTGCTGTTCCATGCCCTTGGAATTTGATCTCCATCAACAGTGGTGAGTTTGAATGTGCCGTCAAGAAGCTTCTGACCTATTACATAGGGTCCTTCCCAATTTGGCCCAAACACACCTGTCGCGGTCATAATTCTTTTCAGGACTAGATCTCCAATTTCAAAGCTGCGTTGACGAACTTTGGAATTGAAATGTCTGGCTATCCTTTGCTGATGAGCTGCAACTCTGAGGTTAGCTTCATCTCTTTTTTCATCAAGGAGATCCAGCGCTTCAAGTTGTAGCTTTTCATTTTCTGCTTGATTGAAATGGATCCTTCTGTGTGAAGGGACCTCTGTTTCAACCGGGATCATTGCTTCCGATCCGTATGCTAACGAAAAAGGAGTATGCCCAGTTGCAGTTTTGTGAGTAGTTCTGTATGCCCATAGTGCAAGTGGTAGTTTATCGACCCAACCACCTTTTGCTCTTTCGAGTTGCTTTTTGATGGTTGATTTGATGATCTTGTTCACTGCTTCCACTTGCCCGTTTGCCTGCGGATGAGCTACTGCCGAAAAGCTTTTCTGGATTTTGAATCGTTTGCAAAAATCCTGGAATTCCTCGCTTTCAAACTGAGTACCATTGTCTGTGATTATTTTCTGAGGCACACCGTATCTGCAAATGATATTCTTGGTCATAAAGCTTATCATTTTCTTAGAAGTGATAGTAGCCAATGGTTCAGCTTCAGCCCATTTAGTAAAGTAATCAACTGCAACAATAGCATATTTAATTCCTGATTTAGCAGTTGGTAGCGGCCCAATGAGATCCATTCCCCAAATTGCAAATGGCCATGGACTGACCATCTGTGTGAGTTCGGTAGAAGGTGCTCTAGGAATTTTGGCAAATCTTTGGCATTTGTCACATTTTCGGGAGTAATCTGCAGCATCTCGATTAATTTCTAGCCAAAAATATCTGTATCGGAGAATTTTCTTTGCTAATGTTTGACCACCTGAATGATCACCACATTCTCCTCCATGCACCTCAGCTAGGATTGTTTTGGACTCTTCCCGGGATACACATCGAAGCAATGGCATTGAGAATCCCCGTCTGTACAATCGGCCATCCTGAATTACATAGCGAGAGGCTTTCCTTAGTAACTTTCGTCTTTCTATCGAATTTTCTGGCAGAGAACCTCTGAGTAGGTAGTCCAGTATTGGAGTCATCCATGACTCTTGTTCTAGAGATACATTCATAATCCAGTCTATATCCATCTCGTCTATACTCGGTGCTGAAAGGACTTCTACAGGGACCAATCCCAATAGTTGAGCTTCACCAGAACTTGAATACTTTGCGAGGGAATCTGCCTTCATATTCTCTTCTCGAGGAATGTGGCTTATTGAATAGTGATCAAGTTCACATAGGAGTTCCCAAGCCTTTGACAAGTAGGAAGGCAGGTTTCCACCTTTTGCTTGAAATTCCTTCTTAACATGGCATACAATAAGCTGAGAATCACTGAAGATCGGTAATGCTCGAATGTTTAGCTCTTTAGCGATTTTCAGACCTGCAATAAGAGCTTCATATTCTGCTTCATTGTTTGTTGAAGGAAATTCCAATCTTAATGCATAACATAATGATCGACCTTCAGGAGTTTCAAGTACCACTCCGGCTCCAGAACAGTAGTCATTTCTTGCGCCATCAACATACATCTTCCACTGGATTGGGGAATCATTGATCATTTCTTCCTCACCATTATCTTTCTCTGTGAATTATGCAATGAAATCAGCTAAAGCTTGTCCGTTGATTGCTTTTCGGGGGTGATAGGTGATGTCATATTGACTGAGTTCAATGTTCCATTTTAGAAGGCGACCCGAAGTTTCAGGGCGAAATAGGACTTGCTTTAGAGGTTGATCAGTGAGTACTTTGATAGGATGAGCTTGGAAATATTGCCTCAGTTTCCTTGATGCAACTAGTAGGCAATTATGCGAGTTTTTCCAACTTGGAGTAATTCAGCTCTGCCCCAGTGAGTCTTTTGCTGATATAGTAAACCGGATGTTGAATCCTTTTGTCTTCCCGTATCAGCGCTGCACTTAGAGCATGAGATGATACTGCCAAGTATATAAGAAGATCCTCACCATTGCCTGGCCTAGAAAGTATTGGAGGCGTTTCCATATGACGGATCAACTCATCGAAGGCTTTTTGGCATTCGGAAGTCCATTCAAAATTCTTCTTTCCTTTCTTCAGGGCGTCAAAGAATGGGATGCATTTATCAGTGGCTTTGGAAATGAACCGACTCAGGGCGGCGACCTTTCCGTTGAGACTCTGCAATTCCTTCTTCGTTCTAGGAGCTTTAACTTCTTTCAAGGCAGTAATTTGAGCTGGACTAGCCTCAATGCCCCTAGCCCTGACGATGAAACCTAAGAACTTTCCGGAATCGACCCCAAATGTACATTTCAGAGGGTTAAGTTTCATTCTGTATTTCCGGAGGACTGCGAACATTTCTGCTAAGTGTTCAATGTGATCCGCTGCTTTCCTGGACTTCACTAACATGTCGTCGACGTAGACTTCCATAGTTTTGCCCAATTGCGGTTTGAACATAGCATTAACAAGTCTTTGGTAGGTTGCCCCTGCATTTTTCAATCCGAAGGGCATAACTCTGTAGCAATAAAGTCCAACATCTGTGATAAAGCTTGTATCCTCCTGATCCGGCTCGTGCATCATGATTTGGTTATAACCGGAGTAGGCATCCATGAAAGATAACAATTCATGTCCCGCAGTTCCGTCTACCAGTTGATCGATCCTGGGTAATGGGAAGCAATCTTTGGGGCAAGCCTTGTTTAGATCAGAAAAATCAATGCACACTCTCCATTTTCCATTAGCTTTCTTGACCAACACAGGATTTGAAACCCAATTCGGATATGTAGATTCTTTGATGAAGTTATTTTCTATGAGTCGATCAACTTCTTCTTTTAATGCTGCTGACCTTTCTGGACCTTGGGTTCTTCTTTTCTGTTTAATTGGCGTAAACTTTGGGTCAATATTCAGAGCGTGTACTGCAACTTCTGGGGATATTCCACACATATCGGCATGAGTCCAAGCAAAGACATCCAGATTTGCTTTCAGGAAAGATATCAAGATATTCTGAATTGACACATTAAGCTGTGAACCCACATTTAACACCTTATTTGGGTCCTTCGGGTCAACAGGTACCGGAACTGTCGTTTCCACCGGTACCACTCTATTCTCCCCTGCACTGGCTTTTCTGGGATCCATTTCTTTCCGTGCCCCGCTGTGCTCGCCAGTGCAGGGTCCGCCCCGTAATTGCTACAAGGCTGGTTCTTTGATGCGGACTGGGGTTGCCGCATCCTTCCCCATTTCTCTTTTTCTTAACTCTCGCAGCTCTGTCAAATAGCATTCTCGCGCAGCATTTTGATCCCCTTTTATAACTCCTACTCCATTGTCAGTAGGGAATTTAATAGTGAGGCACCACGGGGCTAGGATAGCTTTGAATGCTGCGAGTGTTGGACGGCCAAGAAAAGCATTATAAGCAGAAAACTCATCGACAATCACAAATGTTTGCTTGCGGACCACTTTCCTTTCTGCTTCCCCAAGTTCTACAAGTAGATCGATGGTCCCAATTGGTTGTTTTGGCTCCCAGTGAAGCCAGCGATCTTCTGTGATGAGGCTTGTACATCAATCATAGGGATTTTCATCTGGTCAAATGTCTTCTTGAAGAGGATATTACATGATGCTCCGCAGTCAATGAGGACTCTTCTGACAATGGCCGGTCCAATACCAGCCGAGATGACCAAGGGATCTAGGGTAGGGGCTTCTATACCTGTGGAATCTCTAGCTCTGAAAACAATATCATCGCTGAAAGTTTTCTGTTGTTTCAGGGGCGTAGTGTCTTCTAAAACAAAGACGTCTTCTTCGGCTGGAGCATATTTCAAAGCCCTGGAATATCTCTCCATCTCACCCCAGCTCTTGCCAGCTGGGTGAGGCCCTCCTGTAATGACATTGATAACGGGCCTTCCAGATTCATATCCCGTAGCTTTCTCACCTGTCCTAGGCTGATGAACAGGAACCTGTTGCCCCTGACTTGACGATGCAAGATTGTTGCTATTTTTCTTCACGAATTGCTGCAGTTTGTTTTCTCTTAGCAACTCTTCAATCAGATTTTTCAACTGGCGGCATTCATCAGTTTCATGACCGGGTTGATTGTGGAAGCGGCAGAATTTCCCACTCTGTATGGCTTTTTTCCCGGTTCTCAAAGGGATAGGTTTAGGGAAATTGACGGAATCTTTAGTGGCCAGGTAGATGTGCTCCGGTGTATGTGATAATGGAGTATATTCTGATGGCTTGAAGGATCGGGGCTTCTTCAGATTACCCCGTTTCTTCCCATTATTATTCTCCCTTTTTTGCCCTACCGATTCATTCTTGCGTGGAGCGACAGTGTTGTCTTCTGCTTTCTCCAACACTGTCTTTACTGGTAAAGGACGGCTTTCCAAGCGAATGAATTCATCTGCTTTTTTGTAGAACTTTTCGAGAGAGGTTGGCTCCTTCATATTTAACCATTTCCCAAATTCGCTTGACTTATCAATAGCCCTCATCAGATAAGTCAATATCATTCGTGGTTCAGCATTGTCCACCTCAGCCAGCGCTATATTAAAGCGGTTCAAGAAGGATCTGATAGACTCACCAGGATTCTGCTCTAAACTCGATAGTGACATAATGTCCTTGGCCTTCGAAGCATATAGTCTAAACTGCTCCTTGAATTTTCTGGTCAAGTCTGAAAACTGATCGATAGATCGGACTGGCAACTTGGTGAACCATAGTAGAGCCACATCTTCCAGGTATACAGGGAAATATCGACACTTTATTTCGTCAGAGGCCCTGGCACCTGTCATGTGCCAATCATATTTATACAAGAACTCATTCGGATCACTTGTCCCTTTGTAAGCTGGAATAGTCGGAGGGACAAACTTCCTTGGAAATTCCGCCTTCAAGATTTTTTCAGTAAACGGAGTTTTACTTGGGGCGAAACCCCATTCCTTCTCATCTTCAACCCTTTGCATACTTTCTTTCATGATCTGCCGGACCATTCCAGAAAGATATTCCTCATCATGCCGAGTTCTAGATCCACCAGCCTCAGGAACTGCCTCCTCAAAGGGACTAGTAGCCCTTTCCGGAGCATTCCTCTCACTAACATCATGAATGTTGCCAGCATAGTTCCTTTCATTACCAGCTGGTTGATTGTTTGCCCCAAGTAAATCGTTCAACTTATTCAGAATCAGAGCATTCTGGGCACTTTGAGCCTCTAATTGTGCATTTTGGGCGTTTATCTGCTGGTTTAGCCCTAGAATCACAGCATCCAACTCCGCTTTCGTAACTCCAACAGACGGAGTGGGTTGATTAGGTACAGGGGAAGCGGAGGTTCCCTCTTGAATGTTTCCAGATCTGATAGATCTACTTTTCCTTCCAGGAGCCATAATCTCAGATAGACTTCTGGTTTTTAAGGAAATTCTTTCTTCAAATCTCTGTGAAGCAATGATGACAGTTTTCCTGAGTTCAATTCTCAGTGAAAGCACCAAAAATGTTAACGCTAAAATGTGAACGCTAACACCCCGGTGTGTAAAGTGTAGTTGTGAAAGCACCACCCGATAGATCGGGAAAGAATTACAAGCAAGTAATAGCAGAAAAGCAGTAAACAACAACGATTTTATAGTGGTTCGGCTTAAGGGTATAGCCTACGTCCACTCTAAGTACTTTTATTAATAATCCCGTTACAAACTGATACAATTCTTCTCAAGTTCAATACACTTCAAGTTACAAGTGATTTGGAACAAGTCTTAAGCTTCAATGTCGATTAAAGTTCTTAGATTCATGTTGAAGATGTGCGGTTTCTTCGTGAATTTCTTTGATGTATTCCTCTAATCTTGGAAGCTCTAAGTGTTGATGAAGTTCTCAATGCAGCAAGGTAACGGTGTGTGAAGAGAATGTGCCAAAAGTCCCTTAAGTGTTGGAGGTATTCGCGTATTTATAGGGATTCTGGGCTGGAATTACTGCCAAGTTCTAAGTCGTGGCCGACTTAGTATAAGTCGTCGCCGATTTACCGAGCCAAGTCCCCGGCTTAATAGAAGCAAGCTTGTCTGAATTCATATCATCTGTCTTAAGTCGTCGCCGAGGTAACGTGCCGCACGTTCAACTGTTGCACTACTTCTTCCTTCTTATCTCTAGGTCGGTTACGACTTATCACAGGCCATAGGTCGGTTACGACTTACCGTAAACCATAGGTCGGCCATGACTTGGGTGTGGGCAACTTGTTCTTAACAGTTATGTCGGCAAACAACTTGAGTCGTTTAGATCGGTGATTGTGTTAGGTCGGTAGACCTTTGTAAGTCCTAGGTCAGAATCTCCTTGAACTTTAAGTCGGCATCTTCTAAGGCCCCTTAGGTCGGTAACTTGGTCGAGTCATTGAGTCGGCATTACTTCAAAGCGTTAGGTCGGCACACTCTTAGCAGTTGGGTCGGCAGACGATGTGAATGGCTAGGTCGGCAACAAGCTAAGGCTATTGAGTCGGAACTTCCTTTGAGCCTTAAGTCGGTCTCCTTCTCAAGCCTTTTAGGTCGGTATCTATCTTAAACCTTATGCAATTAGGTCGGTCTTCCGTGCTAAGATATTAGGTCGGCACCCCCTCGCTAAGTCGGCAGAATGTTAGGTCGTCTATCATTTTGGATCGGTGACCGACGGCCGAGGCGGGGTTAACATCAGATAAATGCCAAAATAAGGCGATCAAAAATAGCTCCAAAAAGGAGACTATAAAGGTCAAAATATGCCAAAGAATGGCATTCTCGACCTCTTGAAAAGGTGTAGAAACTTGTATTTTATATCGAAATTAGTTCACTTTTAGAAAACTAGGTTTTCAAATAACTTTTGAAATTGATTTGAAAACATTTTCTTTTAATTTCTCTTTATTATAAAATATATATACATATTTATTTAATAGCTTTTAAAAATAATTTAGAAATATTGTAAAATATTTATTTCAAGCCATTGTAATTATATAAATCATTTTAGAAAACTCGTGTTCAGGAAGAGAAGAAAGCATAGAAAAGATTGAATGTCAATACATGAAATCATCTTGAAAACTCGTCAATCCGGAGTACAAATAAGCTAGAATTATTGACTTACCTATTGATAGGTTAGATCCCTTCGAAAACATCTCAACATAGAACAAGAACAAGTTGCAAACGTCGCTGGATCAATAAGCAAAGTGGTGTAGAACAAAAAGGAAAAGGCAGCAAAAATATGTATAGGTCAACCTCTACATTTCTTAGGTTGATCTTAGGGTCGACCTATAGGTTGAGCCCTTTAGTTGTTATGTCGACCTGTGTTACGCGATTTACAAAGGTTGTTTTCTGCTTCATTCGACTTGATATTGAGCAAAGTTTTCCAGTATCTACATGAGGAATTTGACAATGAAATTTGCATGCACCAACTACAACACTCAAACTACAATCCAAAGAAGATCCGACATAATTTCAGGACAACAATAAGAATATATGCACACCATAAGAAGCAGTATGGAACATTTTTGTTCTGTATCTTTTCAAATAGAAATATCTTGTTACAGTAAGCTCATATTCAAACAATATCAGCATATGTCTCACTCTAAGTTAGGATTTGCGAGATTATGCTCACCTTAACAAAGATTTGAGCATGATTGAGAGAAAGTTGATATCATTCTTGTGCTAAAGAGCTTACAGAATTGTAGTTGCTAGAAAAAAAGAACATGCAGACAAAAAAAAGAAAGTTAGAAACAATTATTTTTCAAAGAGAAGACTGATGAAAAAAATCTAAGATATTGGTTGTGTTTACCTGCTATAATCTTTTATTTTCTAATATTCTCTTTAATTTCAGCTTGATTTGAAAGCAAGGTTTCAATTGGTTAAGAGGGGGCCATTTGTTGTCCATTAGTGGATATTTTATTAGAGGAAGAAGAAAATGAGAAAGGAGAAGAAAACATACAGTTTCTCTTGACCCTTCCAGAAATGGATTTTGGGTTTATACACAACATCCAATGGCCCTTAGCAAATACTTAGTCTAAATTTTACTAAGTGTATTCATATTTTGACCTTATTTTCAATAATTGCACACATTTTCACCTATTTAACCAAATAAATATCTATACAACACTTGTTTGTGTTTTACAAAAATGTTTCATAACATAATAAAAATTATTTTAACTATAAAAATTAATTTCCATCATAAAAACCTTATTTTTACATAAACGCATCAGTTTACACTATAAGTTACATAAACCAATGTTTTTAACATAAAAATTTAGACAAAAAATGTTTTCTTATCAAAACAAATACAAATAACCATATTAACTTCATTCTTACGTCCTAAAATTTATTTTTGAACAAAGTTACATCTTTTTATTAATAAAATTTCATAAATGATTCTAATACTTCCTTAAAATTAATAAAAATTCAATATTTGCAATAATTTACAAAAGTATTGCATTTTCTAAAATTGAAACCATACATTGTTCATTTTTCACCCAAACCAACATAATAAAGTTTTTTAAAAAAGCTTTATTTTCAATAATTTCATTTACTTCAGCAAATTAATGTTGATTTAATTATTTGATTAATTTATAAACCCCATATTAACATATTACCATAATTGAAAATTTATTCAACTTAATCTTAATCAAACAAGTCTTAAATCTACTTTATTCTACAAAACTCATTGTTTATTTAAAATAAACAATTTTAAATTAGTTTCTATCTTTAATTTATTTTATTTTCTCCAATATTAGATTATAACCACTGTTATAACTTAATATTATAGATAATCGCCAAAACTAGATGTGACGCCCCACCTCTGTACCCACGCTAGCCAAGAACACTACGGTGTAGTGCTGTCAACTAGCACGGAGAATAAGGCTGTTGAGGAGCGACCATCCATGTGATTTCTTATCATACGGTGGCTGTAAATAATCTTCGAAAATAAACATAGAAATAAGCATAACATAAATCAGTCACAGACATCCATATCACAAAGGCGGAAGAAGATATGAATATATAACTAACACATGAAAGTGTACATCAGAGTAGTGGTCAAAAAGATTCACAATAATACAAAAGAATAGCAACACGTGCTATACAAAAGAATACAACTATGAGTCTATATCTCAAGTGTAAACGACAAAAACTGCTAATCTAAATGGTCAGCCAAAAGTCAGAGTAGTAAATCCATGGGGGAGAAGTCAAGCAGTAGCACCTGTAACATCTCGGTCTGACCCGAGTATTATTTATAAGAAAATAATAAACGGATCAGTCTAGCTATAAATATAAGATAACATGATATAAACAATAGATATGGCAAGAACATATAGTAACCATAAAGACATACTATGATAAGCATGTAAATGAAGATCATCAAGAGATCAAACAATATCAAAAGAATCTTCTAAAAGATCAAAATTCACCTAAACATAAAAGCTGTAAAATCATAACAATGAAAGTCATGAAAATAGGTGAAGCACAAATTCCAGAAGACTACACAAGAAATCCAGAAATCACAATATAGGAGCATGAAAACTCACAAAATGGGAGCATGAAAACTCACCTACACGTGTAACACAAAGCGAGACGCTATCTCATGGTTGCAAGCCATTAATTTTGACACACAAATGGCCCGAAGACCATGGGGCTCTACCCCACATATGTGATGGCGAAACATCACACAAATGCGATGGCGAAACATCACAAGAGCGGGGTCTAGTCTCCCTCGCAGACAAAGAGACATCGCACAGTTGCTAGTCTAAAACACAAAAATGATCGTCATGATGATCAAGAAGTGTCAACTACACTTAGTTAGTAAATATAAAAGTTTAGCTTCATGCCCCATAACCACTTGCTTAACTCAAATATTTACGAACAAACTGTAGATCTTCACTAGAAAATTGTCACAAGAGGTTCAATCGAACAAGTCCAAGAATTAACCGACGAAGTGAACGCAAGCGTTTCATACCACTTGTTTTACTAAGCCGTTTAATTAGATTTCACATCCGAGTGAGGTAATAGTTTGTATATACTAGTAGATTGGAAAACGGTTTAAGAAAAGAGCATTGTTATTGAACCTCCGGGGGTCCGGGGGCAGCGCCCCCGGCGGGGTGCGGGGCAGCGCCCCGTCCAAAACGGTACGACCTAGTGAAGACCTAAGGGAGGACAGGATCGAGATATCTAAAGGTGTTCGCGACCTAGTGGTCGAGAGACTTAAGGGGGTACGCGACCTAAGGGAAACTCGCGACCTAACATGGACGAGCTAAGGTAAGGTGCGACTCAACCAGTTGAGCGACCTAAGGAAGACGAACGACTTAAGGAACTCGCGGGTTAGAAGAGGCTAGCGACTTAAGGGAGTACGCGACCTAAGGGAAACTCGCGACCTAACATGGACGAGCTAAGGTAAGGTGCGACTCAACCAGGTGAGCGACCTAAGGAAGACGAACAACTTAAGGAACTTGCCGGTTAGAAGAGGCGAGCGACTTAAGGGACTCGCGATCTAACAAGGTAATAAGGTCGAGCGGCCTACGACCTAACGAGGTAAAGGCATAAAAGAATATAAGGTCAAACGACCTAAGTGTATTGGGTCACGCGACCTAACAGAGTTCGCGACCTAACGACCTAAGCTAGGTCGAGCTAAGGGGTTAGCATAAAACAGGTCGAGTTAAATAGGCCGAGCGACCTACGACCTAAGGTCCATACGACCTACGACCTAAGGTCCATACGACCTACGACCTAAGGTCCATATGACCTAACTCCGAAAAAGTTAGAAATGGCCAGAACGACCTACGACCTAAGGTCCATACGACCTACGACCTAAGGTCCATACGACCTAACACCGAAGACGTTAATTCAAGGCAGTGCGATCTAGCACGATAACACGCGGGCGACCTAACTCCGAACACAGAAAAATGGCTAGAACGACCTAAGTGCAGAAAATTCACCAAAACGCTAAAAATTGGATTTTTTCGCCAATCCAATCCAAACCAAATGCAAATATGCATGCAAAAATGATAGGGAATCATTCCCAACAGTCCAATATAGTTATAGGCTAGAATTGTGAAATAAAAATCTCACCTTTTCACCAAATTATGAAGGTAAAGCTTGAAGGTGAATGGAGAAGCAACTACAAGCTTGAATCCAATGCTTTTCCTTGAATTTGGAGTTGAAAGATGGAGTTGGAGTTGAAACCTAGGCTCGGAGTTTCTAATTTCCCTTTCCACTCACCATTAATGTTAAAATTTGTGTTTGGTGGGAATTTATGAAGAGTGAGGAGAAGGAGAGAAGGGGGTTTGAGTTATAATGGCTAGACTAACCCAAAGTCCAAAGCGGGAAAAGTTAGTGAAATTTCACTAACTCCAAACCTATCAATGTTTATACTTAAAAAAATTGTAAACGACATTTCGAATTCAATGGAAGTGGTCTCGAGTCCTAATTCGACCGTTTGCAAAAAGTAGATTTTCAGACAAATATCCGAATGACGATAAAATATTTAAACAAAATATTTAAATATATAATCGATAAATATGCGGGTTGTTACACTATAGTTTTTATAGACTACGCCTTATAAAAATTGCATCCTCGTAATTTCTAGATAAGAGCTGTATTCAACATGATTTGTTCACCAAGAAAAGGAATAATAGATAGCTGGGTTAAAATTTCTCACCTTAAATACGAGAATATAGAATCCAAGGTAAGATTGGCCGATAAATTCTATGGTTTCCCAAGTGTAGTCATTGAGATTTTCTGACCATTGAATCTTCATAAGTGGCACATTCTTGTTGCATTAATGATAAGTCGGGAGAGACCTCAAGCTTCTCTAATACACGAGTATCAATCACAATATCGGCGCGTCATTAACTCATGAAAACCTATCTGGAATGCTAATCTTTAAGCAACGGGACCGATATGCTCTGTAATAGAAAATGGCTATATATTTTTCAAATAGCAATTCCTTGTTGTAGTAAGCTCATATTCAAACAATATCAACATATATTTCATTCTAAGTTAGTATTTATGAGATTATCTCACCTTAGCAAGGATCTGAGGAAGATTGAGAGGCAAGTTAATATCTTTCAGGTGCTAAAGAGCTTTTACAGACTTGTAACAGCCAGAAAAAAGAACATGCAGGCAAATAAAAAAAGTTACAGACAATTATTTTTCCATAGAGAAGATTGATGAAACAAATCTGAGATACTGGTTATGACTGCTTTTATAATCTTTTATTTGCTAGCATTCTCTTTAAATTCAGCTAGAATTGAGCAAGATTTCAATTTGTTGAAAGGATGCCATTTTCCTTTTACGGGATATTTTCTTAAAGGAAGAAGAAATTTAGAAGGGAAAAGAGAACGTGCAGTTTCTCTTAACCCTTCCGGAAATGGATTTTAGGTTTATATCCTACATCCAATAGCCCATTAGCAAACACTTAGTCTAAATTTTACTTAGTATATTCATATTTTCACCTTATTCTCAATATTTACACAAATTTTCACCCATTTTACCAAATAAATATTTATACAACACTTGTTTCTGTTTCACAAAAATGTTTCATAACATAATAAAAATTATTTTGACTATAAAAATTAATTTCCTTCGTAAAAATATTATATTTACTTAAGTGTATCAATTTACAATATAAATTACATAAACCAATGTTTTTAACATAAAAATTTTTACAAAAATTATTTTCATATCAAAGCAGTTACAACAAACCATACTAACTTCATTTTTACATCTAAAAACATATTTTAGAACAAAATTCCATCTTTTAATTTATGAAATATCATAAATGATTCTAATGCTTCCTCAAAGTTAATAAAAATTCAATATTTGGCAATAACTTACAAAATTATTGCATTTTCTCAAATTAAAACCATACAATGTTCAATTTTCTCCCAAACCGACATAATAATTTTTTTCTAAACTTTATTCTCAACGATTTACATTTACTTCAACATATTAATGTTGAATTAAATTACTTGATTAATTTGTTAACCCCAAATTAAAATATTACCGTAATTGATAATTTATTCAAATTATTTCCCAACCAAACAAGTCTTCAATGAACTTTATTCTCTAAAATACTTTGTTTATTTCAAATAAACAATTTTAACAAATTTTCTATCTCTTTTTTATTTTATTTTCTCCAATATTGAATTATAACCACCATTATAATTTAATAATATAGGTAATCACCAAAAGAATGGTTGTTACAAGTAAGATGTTTACCCATATTAACCAAAATGTCTCAAAGTTAGTGGAGCGATATTAAGTCTGTGAGTCTTTAGATATTATCCAAGAACTGATACAAAATTATCATTTTATAAGCATCAAGATTGTATAAGTATTTTGATTGAAGTATCAAATGGTTTAATTTTCAACCAAATTATGGAGGAAGAGTGTGTTCATAAGAAAGAAAGCTAAAAGGTATGTTAATATTTCTAAACAATAAGTAAACAAAACGTTATTTATTTTAACGACGTACTTGTATTAAAATCACCATACTTGTTTTAATAATAAATATTAGAATAATAAATGATGAATTTACAGTAAGTATAAAAGATGTTTGGAATGTCCCTAATAATATGCAAGGACGCCTTATTAAAATGTTTAATATAGAGCATGTAATATTGATTGATTTGCATTGGCAAAAGGAATTATCATACATTTTGTGCTGTCTACGATATCATGATTTGCCTATGTATTTGATAGTTGAAGAAAATATCCAGTCCAAATTGATAATACTAAATGATTGTTTGAAGTATTCTCGTGTATTTATGAAATACTAGAGAATTGCTTTTAGAAGAAAAAACTACTTACTAGAGAGTGTTCGAACTCAAACTTCATAAGTGATATTGAGTATAACAAGTCAATAATAAATTCAAGTTAAGAATCTTTGTGTTGGAAATATTCCGAATGAATGACCATGGCAGATCTAATGAAAAGGCTAGGTACATCGTGTTGAATATTGCTTGAATAAAAATAATGTATATAAAAATATAAGTGCATAAATTTATAAAAAAAAATATTCCACATGGTGAGAATCACATAAATATAATAATAATGTTACGATACGTTTCATAATAAAACATAGGACTCATCAAAGGTCGAGAGACATACTTCGAATGGTTCCATTTGTTAAAGCACTATATCACCATCAGAGATAAATGATTGATAATTGAAACATAATACAATACTTGTTAATGAAGGTATTGACCCAAATGGTTTTGAAAAACTAATTGGAGACGTTAGAATTAGATTCCATAATTGACCCCAAATGCAAGACGGAGATTGATAGAGTAAGGGGTATGCCCTAGGGCAATCATGTAATTTATTACAAATATCCAACACAATGAACAATCTTATTCACCATAAAAGTTTTTCCTTCTATTATATACTTGATATAACGTGGTTATATTGATGAACTAGTATAACTAAAAATATATTTGATAAACAAGTCCATAAATCATATATTTTATGATGGTAGTTATAAAGTGTTGCAATCGTGAGCAATTTATCACAATAAAACAAATGTACCATTTTAAATATTCCTAGCCAAGATGCATCGAGACTGGGTGTCGATGTATCCTTTGAGACTAGAGTAAATAACGCTATCTAAATGTTGGGCAGCGTATTACTCATGACTACTTGGGGCACCTAAGTGTTACGTACTAATAGTTGTTGGATAACAACGGGAGGACTCACACGATATTTTTCTATTGGTTAATATAACTAAAATCAATCAGAAAATATCGATGTGACTTATTTACACAGTTATCCTGATTTGAGAGTACTATTGTAACAACCGGGCTTTTCGACCCCCGAAAATTGACACTAATACATCTTCGATATGCACTTGTCGCAAATTCAAGTGCTAGAAAGTCCAGTTGTTAGGGAAAATGAAATTAAAGATAGAACATAGTCCCACAATAATAGAATAAAATATATTACTGCAATATAAATTTTTTATAGTGGAAAATTTTGAATGCAATAGTAGAGTCCAACCTAGATTCATCCGGACAATTATAAACCCCTGTCCTTACAAATGCTGACAATCAAAGAAAACAAATACAGTATATGCAACGGATAATAGAATACATCCTTACATAGATGAAGATCTCCATCTCTCATCCGAAACCTCCAAGTGTCATCAACTTAGCTTGAAACTACTTGGATCTGACCCGAGTATTTAAAATAGCCGGATCAAGCTTGATAAACTAGGGCAAGAAACTTGATTTATAAATTGATGCCAGTTTAAAACCTTTGAAAAGAAGGATATTTCATAAGGCCACACATACACATAAAAATTGTGAAGGCCCGCAAGTCTGTACCCTTTTGAACTGGCAAAATTCCACAACAATTCAGCCCGAAGTGGAACAAACTTACGAGTCTTTGGGGTTTAAAGAAGAAAGAAGAAGAACAAAATAGAACAATAACAGAATCTCACATATGGCAGCGGTGCAAATATAATAGATAAATGAATATCTTTAAAACAAAGAACTATATCAGTTATTACATTACATCACATTGCACTATCAAAGTGTCACAACAACAAACAGCAGAAAAGAATATAACATATACAATTGATACTCTTCGCCATCCAGCTTGCTCCTGATCTCCACAGCATCTCTTTTTCTGACTTCGTTCCAGAATAACTGAGAACCTGACTCTAGGCTGCCGGTGTGGAAATTAGTGGGCACCCAGAGTTTAGAAAGGGAACAATAAACTCTAAGTCAGTCGTGGGACGGGTGTGAGATCTTAAATATAGTTATTTTCACAAAGAAACTAAAAAAAAATCCGCTATGCTTTTGGAAAATGAAATTACCATAAGGCCTCCCGCCACACACAATGCAAACGCAGAATTGGAGGAGATTTCTCCTTATGATAGTCAAACATGCTTAATGCATAAAATCCTTTCGATATTATTATTAGTGCATAGTGTTGAAAACATTTCGAAAGTACAATAATGTTAGCCAGCATACAACCATTATTGTATGCCTACTATAGCTACCATGTTCAACAGCAGATTACCGCCACATTCCATGGCAGGTTATACAACTAAAACGGTATAGGGTGTGATGCCCCACCTTTATGATCACAATAACAAAGGTTATTATAAGGAATAACGTCTGCTATTGCGCAGAATAAGGCTTGTTAGAAGCGACCATCAGTAAGTTATGCCTTAGACGAGTATTGATTACATCGATAGGAGTTGTGAAAATTAATCCCAAAGAAATAAATTCAATCCAAATTTAAAACGAAACTACAATGGCTAAAGAAAAATCCAGAGCAACTCATAACAACAACAACACTGATAGTATAATCACATCGGAACAGAAATATAAGATATATAGCTGAAGACAAGTCTGGAATGCATGCTACAGCAACCGACGGTTCACAAGAACCAAATGTACATATACATATACATCATAACATACATGAGATAAGAACTAATAAACCAAAAGAACTCCTCGAAGGCTAGACAAAAGATGACGCGAGTCCCAAAAGCTGAAGCTGCTACTTAATAAGAGATAGAGATTACCCTGAAATGACTCGGTCTGACCCGAGTATTATTTAAAAGAAAATAATAAACGGATCAGTCTAATTTATTCTCGGAAATAAGTGAATGATAAACAACACTTAAATAAATAATTATAGTCTCGAATGAGACTATACAACATAAATAATCAGCATAGTTAAAATGAAGAAATCTCAATTTAACTCCATCAAAATCAGTTTTCAAATTCACAATTGAATTTAAAACAGCAATACGCAAATTTATAATCTCAGATGAGATTATACACAAACTCAACTTTCAAATTCATAATTGAATTCGAAGCAGAAATTCACAAAATCTAGAAATCAAAATAGACAACTAGAAAATCAACAGTCGCAAAATCTAGAAATCAAAATAAGATAACTAGAAAAACCAGCATAAAAGTGGATCGATCCCAGCAGATGGCAAGTTTTAGCTACGCCGCACGTGCATCTCAGATGGCCGAAGCCTACCAAGTACTATAATTTTGGCGCCCATCAGATGACCCGAAGGTCCGAAGAGTGACCCGAAGGTCTAGTACTGGTAATTGACCCGATGGTCCATCAGATGACCCAAAGGTCCAACAGAGTGGCTCGAAAGCCCAACAAAATCATCAGAATCATCAAACAGCAGATGTTTCAATGGACGAGTCCGGAATTAACCGAAATAGTAAAAGTATGGTTCCATACTCCGTACTTTTGCTAAATCATCTAAATCTCTTCATCGTTTCCTTGAAAGTGCAAAATTGTGTATTTTAATTAAATAACATTTTACGTTCTCAAACGGACAAGTCCGGAATTAAGCGAATCAGTAAAAGTGGGGGTTCATAGTCCCCAATTTTGCTGAAGCGTTTGAATCTCTTCCTCATTCTTTGGAAAGCGTAAACTATAAAAATTTTGAAAACAATTTTATTTTAAAATGATTTTTATAACACGTGATTAAAACAATAACATCTGTAGCAATTTCGACGAGGAAATTGCGCTTCACAAAACCCCATAAAAACGGATACCAAATCAGTGTTGTGGGATAACCGTTAGAAAAGTCACTTTAAATTAACGGTTACTGACGTTAAAATAACAGTGAATTTTCATTCATCAAAATGTCAACAAAACATCGCGTTTCAAAAATATAGCGCCGGTGTGGAAATTCGTTAAAAAAATAACGGCAACAAATTACTTTAAAACCAAACATCGGTTCAACGTAAATTAACCGGCAGATGGAACTACTATAAATTCAACAAAATGTTGCACTGGTCCACTTGTACAAGAACTCTTTTCATTCTGGTATGTAACTTATAAACAAAATTTTCTTTTTGCACAAAAATGATGAACACTTCATTTGGGTCCAGTTTGCATGCATATACTACATATTACCAATTGCCCTCTTATAAATGACTACCACTAATCTATTCCATAACTCACAACATACAATATATATACACGCACCTACTCTTGCAATAATGATTCACTACAGGTATGCACGCCAATTCGAATTTACATGTAAACACTTATTTAACTGCATGAGTGAACACATTTATAACTAAGCAAATAAACACATATTTTATACAAAATTTTCGCTACGCATTTTTAGCAAAACAATTACACAAAACTCAAGTTCCAACTACAACTATATGCACGCTTGTATTAAAAGTGAAACACTCACATGCAACAGGGACAGTACACACATATGAATGACCTACATTCTTTAAAACCAACCAGCTCGAATCATAAAATAGACGCAAGTTTCAAAAAAAAAGATGTACACGCCTGCATTCAAGAAAATGCTCACGCAAGTAACGGCATTTGATGCACACTCATGTTTTAAAATTGATACACACGAATGAAAATTATTAGATTTCCAGGACTTACACTCTCATACAATTCAAGACAAGCAAAAGGATTGCAAACAAAGAAAAAGTGACCACCCTATTTTACATGACTCTACTGGTAAAGGAAAACAACATATAGAAGAAAATGCTAGCAAGTGACATAGATGAAATACTTAGATCCGGACTTGTCTTTACACGAATGAAAATTAAAAAAAATATCTGTGCTAACACATATTTCTTTTTCAAGCAACATGTTGCATGCAATGGAACATATACATTACTTGTGTATATGCAAGCAACAGAGAACATTTTCATGCAACCTGGGCAATATGGCTTCACGCATACACATGCTAAAATGTATACACTTACATTATTTCTAACAAATCAATACCCTAAATATTTCTTCGGTTATTACATGTATGTGAGAAAATAAAAATAACAAAACTATTTCGTGTATGAATGTTGTCTACACTCTTAAACAAAATTGTGTTCAATTATATGAGACAGCATGCATGTTTGTACTCAATGTCCTGATCAAAGTCACATGTAAAATTTCTTTTGAATGCAGGTAAATAAGTTTCCAATTTCCATAACTTTTTGCACGAAATTGCATTTATAATTTATTCACTGACCTGAATATTTTAGACTTTGTGAGTATAAAACTCACCTTAAACTTGGTTTCTAAAGCAACTGATCAACAGAGATCCAAGCTGAAAGCCTAATTCGAACTACCATTGTGTTTTTACAGAGCTTCTTGGAATTTTTTTTTAAACGAAAAAGAAGATAAGAGGGATGCAGTTTTTCCTTCTTTTCGAAATCGTAACAAGTCAATGAAGAAGATGCTCTGACTACGCACTGTACATGTGCATTTAATGCAAAGTGCTCTAGTTAATATAAAGGACATGGCTACCAAATTTTGGAACAAAGTAACGTGCAAGAATTTCTAGCTTAAATGATGATGGCAGCCAAAAAGGTTACATACTTTTGCTTTTTAATTAATTTGATAACCGCAAAGATTGTTCACATATTTGTTGTTTTCACAATTTGACACAAAAAAATGTGTCCAACCTTTGGTTTTGAAAAAAGTGACAGCAAACAAAATGTAGAGTGTTCACCTTTCATTTCATGTGAAGGCAAAGCATGTTACACGTGAAAACAGTGCACAAATAAAACCACTCAACTGACTCTTACGAATTGCATTACGACTTATTATCAAGTTTTAAATTTAAAAATTTTCTATTTAAATTATTTACTCCGACAGTAATTCAAAAATCACGGTCTTCACAGATTTTTAAAATATTTATTACGACGGTAATAATATCACGGTCGTCACAGACCCCCTTACAAAAATTGCGTCCCCGCAATTTTCATACAAGAAGCAGTCAATAACATAAATAATTCATCACAACAAAGATAAAAATAGAAAAGATAGATAAGAATGCTCACCCCCACCCGAAGAGGAGAGAAAACCAGGGTAAGAACGCTTGATGAATTCTCTGGTTTCCCAAGTGCAATCTTTGTGGTTTGCGGACCATTGAATTTTTCACAAGCGGGACATCTTTATTCCGAAGGCGTTTCACCTCCGTAGCTAGCACACGAATATCATTTTGCATAATAGACAAGTCGGGTGATATCTCAAGATCTTGCATCATATGGAGATAAATAATAGAATCCGAACCTCGAAGGCAACGACGAAGCTGGGATACATGAAATACATCATGGATTCCCGAAAACTGAATAGGTAGCGATACACGATAAGCAACTGGGCCAATGCGTTCCGTAATAGAAAACAGTCCAATATAACGAGGAGCCAATTTCCCGGAGCTACTAAAACGCACCACACCCGTCATCAAAGAAACATGAATGAATACGTGATCGCCAAAAGAAAATTTCAAAGGCTTCCTATGATGATTGGCAAAAGATTTCTGCCTATCTGAGCCTCTTTCATTCTCTGTCTGAAAATATCAATCTTCTCTGAAGAATCACGAATATTATCGGGGCCGAGAACTAACTTTTCCCCCTATTCCAACCAACAAGATGGTGATCGACACGGCCTTCCGTAAAGATCTTCGAAAGGAGCCATACCGATACTGGATTGAAAACTGTTGTTATAAGAGAATTCAACAAGAGATAAGTGGTCTTCCTAGCTACCACCAAAATCAAGAATGCAAGCTCGAAGGAGATCCTCTAAAACTTGATTCACCCTTAACAGGGGTATAATGAATATCGAAATCACATGAAGCAAGAAATTCGAGCCAACGCTGTTGTCTCAAATTAAGTTCTTTCTGAGTAAATAGATACTTAAGAGATTTGTGATCAAAGTGGAGAACACCACTCCTTTCCCAAAATAATGATGTCAAACTCTAAAAGAGAATCAATAATCACGAGCACTAGATCATGAGTAGCACACCTAATCTCGATCGGCTTTAATTGTAAAGAGCATAGGCAACTACTCCATCTTTTTACACGAGAACATCACCGAAACCAATACGGCTAGCATTGGTACAAATAATGAAGTCTTGGTTTCCTTCGGTAACCACAAGGATAAGAGTATCAGAAAGGAGTTCTTTGAAATAGTCCTCTTTCCTGGAAAGATAAAACTTCCAAAAATCTTAATTGAATTTACAAAATCATTTTCTAGAAAATTTACTTTCTATAAAAAAAAATTTGTGTCGAATTGTCTCATCAAAGCGTTTAGGAGATTCCTATCGATAACGTTGATCAAGCACATCGGCCAGAATTCTTAAAGCACTCAATGGGCAATAAAATCACCAAATAGGGCGCGTATTGTTTCTTTGGATTTCCAACAAATGGTCAGCCTAAGGAACTTCCTGCTGCCACATGGGTGTGCCTCTGGAGGGATGTCCCTAGAACCTACCCAGATCTCTGCCAACACAAGGCCGGGTTACCTCTCTAACTAGGTAACTACTACTTGAGTATGCCATTCCCAGGTCATTTGGGACCTTTATCCGACGATCCTCTGCACCAACAACCACAAAGAAAAGTATTTGCAGTAATGACAAAGGTTAAAAATCAGGGCTCCATACCTGACACCACCCTTTTCCAAAAGGAAATGACATACCCTACAGGGCGCTACGCTCATAACCTTGCCGCATCTTTCCTGTTTTGACCATTTCCAAGGTGTGAGGTCCGACGAAGTCTTTTCCACAAAGCTACACTTTTCACAAAGTCATGCTTTGATCAACAAATGATCAGCAACACTTCGTATGTCACGTTACCAAGTTGGGAATGCATTACCAGTAACAATCAACTACATAACCTCTGAGCTCGTTCATTTCAGAGAAGGGTGTTAAGCTAAGAGAATGAATTCTCCACCACCAACAGAATTGTATTTGATAGAAACCAGCTTTACATTTCAAAGTGTAACGTCAGACACACATCCATACAAGTCCATTCTAGGATCGAATGGAACCGAAGGCACTTCAAAGAAGCCCTTGCAAATCCGGATATTCACTAATCACGTCGGGAAACTCCATCACAAAGGATGATAAAATCTCTATACCAGAGCAACTCGGTGTAGAGACATTCGATAGGTAACCCTTTCATTTTTGAGAATACTCGGTCTTCAACACCATCTTCAAATGCAATCCCATTTCGTCATATCATTATTCGGAATAAGTTTTATGACACAAAGTCCTCGCCCGGCTAATCCGAATAACGAGCGCTTATTTTGAAATAAGTGTTACATTCAGATTTCAACAAATCACAACAATATCCACTTTGATATTTTAAATAAAAGATCCATCACAATCACAAAGGTTCGATGTGGTTTTCGGATATCCACTTGGAATTCGACCCCCGGTCGCATCGAAATTCAAATGCCATTAAAGGCCAATATTGATAGTCGGTTATTTAACTATCAATCAACATTCACAACAATCATTGGATTCCAAATAATTTTTTCCCAATTATTATTTTCAAAATATCTTTGCAAATTACAATTTTAACAGTTCAACAATTTGAAAACAAATTTCAAATTACTTTTCACCTTTCAATCCTTTGAAAACAAATTTCAAATCGTTTTACACTCGCAGTATAAGATTCCCGACATTATTTGTTTCCACTAAAGGTCTGCCGAGTTAAAATACTTTAAAATAATTTAAATTAATTTTCCAAAATAAAACAATTTTAAAACATTTACTTAAATATTACTTATGAAAATATTGTATAAAAATGTTGTATAAAATTTCAAGGCCAAACTAATTTTAAAATAAAATTAGTAGATAGGATATAACTATTTGAATATCCATTTTCTAAAACAAATATCAGTTTAATCTTTAAATAATTACTTCTATAATAAATTAAAATAAATCTTTACTTTAAAGATTTTCAAAATAACCCAAGCAAATAATTTTTTCCAAAATAATCTTTCCTTAGAACCATCTTTGCAACATCAATTTCGTATTTATGGACATATTTAAAACATACTCGGCTTTCCGGGGAAAGTATATTCAAATCAATTTATAAATCTTTTTGGATTTATTTTAAATTTATGTTCCAATCCGTAAATTCCATTCCACACCATTTATTTCAAAACAAATTTATCTTTAAAAAAAAATTCCCATTGTGAATTTTAATTTTCAAATATCCACAAGTACACGATTTTCAAATCGTTTTCTAAATATTCACTTTGAACACCAAATCAATTATTTAATTGATTTCCAAATTATTTCAATTACCAAATCCAATTCGAAAATTGATTTCCAAATTTATTTTAACACCGAATTTATTGTCTTTTAAAACAAATACCTTCTATGAATTTATACAATTTTCTAAAATTAATTTACAATAATTTTCTACTAAATTTAAAAAAATAAATTTTTTGTTTATTTCTTATATCCTACGATACCAAATATATATTCGGCTAAATTTTAGCCTTCAACAGTTCCAATCATAAATAGTCACGCACAGATTGCAAAAAATCAACACATAATATCGAAACTAATTCAAATATTTGAAGAATCCAGTTGCAACCCTCCAACCTGTTTTCCTTACATCCATAGATGTTAGCACAATAATTAAGTTCCAATTCCACTTCGAGGTGGAATATCATGGTATATGGGTTTCATAAAATATCAGTCCGCTATTATGCGGCGCATAGGGTCTCATCTGCTATGTAATGCAGTAAATCGGCAACTCCAATATATATTATATACTACCATATATACAATATCATACAGTGAATAATTATTATAAATCAATCATCCAAGCACACAGTCAATCTATTTTAAACTTAACTAGTGAAAATTTTAATCAGAATAATATTGATTGAGTGAAAAGATATCACCTTCGCTTATGCATGTAAAACATTTCCAAACCGACTTCCTTCTTTACAGATTTCGACCTAGTATAAACAATTACATGATCTTTATTAATATTCGAATAAATTGAACAATTAAAGTTCCATTTGATAAATTCAATTAACCGATGATTTTATTTTAAAAATTAAAATTTTAATTTAAACAAATTTTCTTTTACAAAATTCTCTTATTAGCTAAAATAATTAAATAGGTTAATTGAATAAATTTATTATCTTAATAAATTGTTTTTTTAACTCAACTGAATAAATAAAAATATATGCGTGCATATCTATTTCTTTACGAACGTCATATATAATTATAAAATAACCTGTATAGATTTCCTAAAAATTGGATTTAGCAACATAACTTTTTCTTTACCGTTTTCTGTACATATTTAAATTCATTGTCGAATCTAAATTGAATTGAATAAAATTCATATACCTTTTTCATTATTCTCTGATAAAATGGAATCACGGTCTTTTTTGATCAAAAAGTTTTAACCTACGTAAAATAAATAAATTTCAAACTACTTACTACTAATACGAGATCCAAGCTCGCCGAAGTTCGTCGCTTGTTCCTCTAGAACGGTCGCGACGTCATGAAACTCGCGCGTCCTCCCACGAGCTTCCTAGACGCCATTACCATACGAACGCGCGCGCGAGCTTGATTCTGATTATCAAACGAAAGAGAAATTGATGCCGGCGATACCATTATCACCCATCGGTCGACGTCGCCCCATGCCTCGCCTTTCACCTTTCGCTTCGAACTTGAGTTCTCTTCCTCAATTATGTACGACCGAAGCCCATTGTGATTGTCGTACGTGATTCAATTCGCAATAGACCATTTTCCCGCCGATGATTTTGCACTCGGTTTCGTTTCCAATTCAAAAGAATGTTTAAGACGGTTCTGGATTCTATTAATAGCTAACTAAGTCCCGATTCATCACTTTCCAATTATCAAGCTCTCAAACCAGCACACTGGCCTTATTTCGGATAAAGATGAGTTCATGCAGATTTCTATAGTGCTCCTTATGATTATTCAACAAGTAAGGTACGTAGCTCTCTATTGTCTATCGATGGAGGTGCCGGAGCCCAAGTTACGGCAGCTCCAGATGAAGGGAGAATAAGGGTATTAAGAAAAGGGATTGCCCAAGGATCTAAAACCCCAATCTCTTTTGGGGGCCAAATACCTCCGATCTCTACCGTCGTTGCCAAAGAAGAATGAGAAGAAGACCAAAAAAAGCAAAAACGAACAGTCGATCGAGAAAGCAGCGCCCAATAGTTACCTAGCCACGAGTAGGCCAAAATTGTCTCGCAAAGCCGGTCACCGTCTGCCCCAAGATCGCAACTCTTTCCGACGAAAGGGATGAGCGGAAGAGGTCATCTACTGGACATGGTTCGACTAGTAGAGACTCCTGGAACAGCCGACAACTAGAGTAATAGAAGGCGCAGCCCGAACACCTACGCACATCTCTAAAACCCTAGATGCATCGGCATCATCCGAAGAGTACGATTAGTTTTCCAATAGAGAAGTAGCGCTCTGAGAACGAAGTCTATGCATTGGTTCTCTCAACTTTGACTTTTGTCTTGGCTAGTTTGATCAAATAAAAATTGCAATAGCAAGCAAGACGCCCCCGATCAATTGGGGAACAGTACCTGTATGAAAATCCGCATGTGGAACAGTATCTCAATTGTACCGCGTCACTGAAGCATTCATCGAGCAACCTCACACATTCTCCCCCTAAGTAATAGCTGCTCAGCCTTAGAAACGAAGACCAGTTGTCTCTCTCCTTTTCTCTCTGTTGAAAGAGTTAAGGTTGGTGTGGACATTGGGGAGCCGTTCGAAGCGAGAAACAAAGGATGTCGTTAACGCGGAATAAAAAAATGACAGATTTCTTTCTGATCACAGCATTGTGAGTACTGAGTCTGGTGAGATTGGAACAATTAGGGGACGACTTGGTATACTAGGCTCCTTAAGCAAACTTGCAACTAAAAGCCAGTATATTAATTGTGAGGAAGACATTCATAAATCCGGAAACGAAACGAGAGTCACGAGGAAAAACTAACCAAGAGTACGCTTCACGCTGATATGAAATATCGAGCTAGGGTTCAAAAGATAATTGATAAGTCAAAATAGAGAACTTTCTTTCATTCTGTATACTGGACTAGGTATCATAGCCCCTCCTGCTTTGGGCCAAAGCAATGATGTCTCAAAACGAATAGGCTATAGAGAAACTTTTCCTTTTTCCTTTGTCTACGGGACAAAGGGTCGCGATCCCGCGAGGGATCCAAAAACCCATCCTCGGTTCGGATTGCAGGCTGCAACTCGCCTGCATGAAGCCGAAATCGCTAGTATTCGCTGGTCAGCCATATGGCGGTGAATTCGTTTCCCTCGAAGAATAGAACAGCTGCGCTACCTTCGTCCAAACAACATCCCTTATACTGATGCCACCTTAGAACTAACTCTGACCAGAATAATGCCATCTCACCCAGGGTACGTCCACATCGTGATGGTTTCCATCATATGTTATCGGATTGCCACCATGGCCATTGTCCCTGGTTCATTGCAAATGGGAGTCAATGGGGTTGTTTTGAAGGTTGAGAATGGAGGTCTGATGAAGTCTGGAAGTGCTAGCCGGAGTTGAAGATGCTAGGGATCGTCCTAATTGATTGAGCTATCTGACAGAAGCTCGAGAAGGGAAAGACTACTAGAATACTTGACGACCGGGCTTTATCTTCATTCTACCAATTCTTCGTCTACGAATAATCTTCTTTTTTTCATAGGAGATCTTGGTACTTTATTTATAGTTCTAGAATTAACCGGTTTGGAACTAGGTGTAGCTATATCACAAGCTCATGTTTCTACGATCTTAATCTGTATTTACTTGATCGATGCTACAAATCTCCGATGTACTCTACGGATAGAGGAATACATAGAGTTGAACATAGTAAATAAGAAATTGAAAGATTTCGTTGAAATTATTCGTTTGTAAATTTCCCGAAAAGCTAATTATAGGTTCTTCTTTCCATCGGAACAATAGGGCCGTTATGCTCATTACTAAACTTGTTGAAGAGAGGAAATAGAACCAAGGTCTATCTTTTTGATCAGAGGTTGAATCGATCATCAGAAGAAGAATTAGGCCAAAAATTTAGATACATTCTGGGAATGAAACTTCCATTGCTTGGTACTTTTGTTTTAGTAAGGCCAATAGGAGAGGAGTTAGCTGGTAGGGTCGTGCAATCAGAATAATCCTTGAACCTTCTTCGGTCTCTTTCAGCGGCGGGGAGAGGGCTCTGCACCTTGCTTTACATAAATTGTGATGAACTTACTAAATGACCTTAATCTCCCTGAACGATAGCAAATAGAAGAGTTTAGAGTATATTAATTGGGTCACCTGATTTGAATTTTGAAGAAATTGGGGGAAGATCTTGGGATTTTAATTGTAGAAGAACAGTGGATTTCGTTCGAATTTAAAATGGAGGGGGATCGAATTTGTTTTCACTCAGCCATTATTTTTGGTTTTGAACGAAAAGAAAATCTTTCGTTCATTCCTTTGTTTGTTTCTGAAGGAAGCCATTTTTCTTTTGGAAAATGAATTCGTTCTGATGGAAGAAAGGAGTGTACGGGGTGATTTAAAAGGTGAAAGGTTGCATGGGATTTCTAAAGAAATGGGTAGACAAGGACGACACGTTAGCCTGCGAAGGAAGGTAGGGCTTGATTTTTATAATTTTTATATTCAAAATATCTCGTATTACCTAACTGGACATCCCGAGCTCCTATTGAGGTATGCCGCCAGGTGTCTATAAGGTTTTATCCGCATTCCGAACCCAATGTGTCTATAAGGTTTTATCCGCATTCCGAACACAATGGAACGTGTTTCGGAGGCTAATTCGATCGTATGCGCAAGTTATGGAAGTAAACGATCAATTTTAAATTGAATTGATTGAAATAGTTTCTATGCGTTTTGAGCTGCCAGGGTCAAACGACAACTCCGATTGCTACGAAAATTGAAATCCGATAATAACTAACTATTACAGATCCAATGGAACTTGTTTTGTTGAAATCCGAGACTATGCCTCGGAAGGCTATTTTTTTAAATATCGACTTAAACAATATAAATTTAAAACTAAACAAAACATTTCCAAATCAAATTCTTAAGCGTCCACTTTCTTTAGTATTGTCAATATGATTTTTCTAAACCATCAAATTATATTTTACAAGCTTAAATTCGAAAATTCAAATTTTTACCCAACTTCGAGAAATTAAATCCAATAATTAAATTGCCAAATCCATAGTTAATTTTGAAATTCAAGTTAAACTAACTTCCAAATATTTAAAATCAATTAAATATTTCGATTTCAAATGATCAAACTTTTCGCGTCGTCGCATCCTTCCCCCTTAAAAGAAGTCCCTCCCGAAATTACTAGTTAGGAAGAATGATCCTTAACCCATTTATTATTTGTCCCAATCCAAATAGATTTATCATCTTACCAAAACAAATCTTTTTATTTAAGACCTATCATTAATTCAACAAACTTCCCAACTTCAATTATTAGTTTCATATAACATTGTTTTCTTTAACAATTTAAATTTAAATTTAAATTCAAATTTTGAACTTTCAAAATTTTTCTAACTCCCTAAATTTTCAAAAATTTTGGCCGGCGTCTCCTTTCCGCGACTAGCTCGGTACGACTACAAATTGGCACAATAGGCCTCAGATTCAAAAGAAAACAAAAGGCCAAGTGGCTAGACAAGAAAACCACCAAATTTCGTATAGAAATTTGAATACATAACTTTTTGTCGTGCAATATCAAATTTATCTTCAAAATCCCAATTCCATTTCCTTTAATACACCTGTTTATCCTGCTAGCCATAATATTCAATCACAACTTTCAAATTTATTTTGTACATTCCTTTACAAAATCATTAATATATACTTCTTATAACATTTTTACTTCACTATTGAAGTTATATATCCATTATCATTCAACCTTGCATTTTCAATTTCAATTGAATTCGATTTACACTTCCAATTCTATTTGGATTCAATTTACCTTCTGAATATTGGATTTTATCTTTCAATTATAACTGATGCATACTATTATTTTAAATTAGTTTCATTCACTAATTTACTTCAGTTTCCAATTTGAAATCGTTTGTCGCTAATAAAATGTTTTTCAAAATTTTTTTCTATCTCCTAAAATTTTCAAATTTTTTTGGCTGAGTCTCCTTTGTACTGAGGAGCTTTTGCAATTTGAAAAGAAATATAAATATATATACATCGACCCACCCGGTCGGAAAAACAAAAACAGTTTGTAATTCCTATTTTTATTGGGTAGGCGTACCTTATTTAGCAATTTTAAGCAATCGGCTTATTTAATTAGCATTTTGCGCTGTCAAATCCAGCCCAACAACTTCCCTGAACCTGTACTTACTCAACTAAAACATGTCAGTGTCACATATAAGAAGTTTAACAACATTTCACCTTTTTGCAATAGTAAAACACATGAATTCTAAAAGCAATGCACACTAAACGCTTTCCTTAAGCAATTTATATAGTTTTAATACTAATTCAACTGTTTTCAATTAATTCATATACCATTTTCGCTCAATTTGAAGGGTTTACAGCCCACTTGCTTACATTCAATTCATTTTAATTTTAAACAAACCCATATTATTCCAACTGATTAAAAATTCAATTTTATTCATGTAACGACCAGGGATTTTGGACATCCCGAGTTTTGAATATTAATTCATAATATTCAATAATACTGGATTTTTAGATACCATATTTCCATAAATTAATGATTAATAATCTTATGCAACTTTCTAATTCAACATAATTTCAATTTTCAAGTCTAAATTTAATTATAGATTGGTTCAAATAGAATTTCTTACATATATACATATTTTCTTTTGGATAAAAAAATATGTGTACATTGTTTTGGAAACATTTATGCATTTTGTTTAGAGATTAAATGTGTATATTTTATTCTATAAGATAAAATATATTAGGGGATATAAACTTATTAAAATCAAATAGTTATATATATCGGAAAAAATAAATTTACACATAATGAGAATAGGAATTTATGACATTAAATTAAATTGAGATGTATATAAAATTTGTATAAAATTCATAATGAAGTAAAAGTAAAAATTTTGATTTCAGTGTGTGTATATATATGTTAAACAAATAGAAGTATTAAGATTTGTAAAATAATGATATATTGAATTAGAAAAGTGTAAATTTGTAATGATAAGTTGAAAAGAAAATTTAAAATATTTAAACTGACTAAATGTTATAAATAAATAAGTGTGTATGCGAATCAAATAAATAATTGAAAGAAACTATATACACATTGAATAAGGAATTTTATAATACTTAATTGATAAAACGTTATAAATACATTCAGTTGTATAACAACCACTTAAGTATAATAATAGGGGTGTATATAATTAAGAAACTATATACACATAGATAACAAGTGATTAAAATATTTATAGATAATATATATCTATATTATAAATAAAATTTTAAATATTTGTAGAAACTATACCACTATAAAATTTTATAACACACCGAGTGTTTAATATTGAAAGTCATTCTATTTATAACATATGTATATGGGGTATTTAATATAGAAAGTTACGTTCAGTTTAAAAACCTATGTATTTTTATAGAAAAAAAATGAGATAAGAGGTTATTTTAATTTACTAAGTTTTCACCTTTATTTCATGGTGTGAAAGACAAACGCAAATTTCAATTAAGTTAAAAAGCAACCATAAATTTTTAGCTATTTTATAATCTTTGATTAAATTAGTGTATATATATATTTATAAGATAAATTAACTAAGAAATGTTATTTCAATATAGTTTCTCATTTTTATTTCAATTTTTAAACGTATGGAAAACAATACAAATATTACTTTGTCTAATAATGTAAATTTTGAGCCGTTTAGATTTTGAATATATTTGCATACGCTTTTAATAGTTTATGATTTACATTATTCTAAAAATATGATAAGAAGAAGGTTGTAAATTATTTACCATAAGTAAGAAACTAGAAAATAATAACGAGTAGCAGTTATTTATCTTATCAAAAGAAACAAGAAAGAAAAAATAATATAATAAATAAATATTAATTTAAGTCGAGTAAGCTGGAAAGAACTAAGATACTAATTTAATTACCTTTTATTTTTTCAATTTCACCCTAATGGCAAACATTTATTTCAACAATCAAGGGATTATTTCCATTCATATACTTAAAAATAGTACATACGTATATTTGTCTTACATTTAAATATGGCACATACATATATTTGTCTTTGTTCAAAACTAAATTCATATACATATATTTGTCTTTGTGATGGTTCCTGTCAACATATACATATACCTGTCTTTGTTCAAATCTAAATACAAATGCCTTTGTAAACCAGAAGCAGCAACATAGTTAAGAAGTTACCAAACCTATTACTGTAAGGAAAAAGAAATAATTAGGAAGTTAGCAAACCTATTATTTTAAGTAAAAAGAAGAAAGGAAACTAGTTAATGTGAGGTTCAGGAAATAAACAAATATCTACGGCAGTAATTTTGTCTGATGAAAGGAAGTCGTATCTAAAAAAATCCATAATTCTTTCACAATCTTTTCAACAAAAAGCAAAATCAAACTCGAAGACCAACAAAATGGCAACTCGAGCAAACAATTTGTCTACTCTGTTCCATATTCTTGATTGCAGCTACATTTATATAACTGAATCATTTCAGGATCGAGTTACTGGAGATTGTAAGCATATAATTCGAGAAAAAATAAAGCTCTGTTGATGTCTTAAGCAATTAAAGATTAAGGAGAAGAGAAGCAGTGTTCTATTTATCAAGAAGAAAACAGTTTGGAGTATTTATTCAAAACTTAGGGATTTTAAAGAAGTTGTTCAAATTTCAGATTTCAACTTTAGTCAAGATTTCAACTTCAAGTTTTGAAGCATCTGGAATCGATGTGGAAGGTGAGAAACTAAGTTTTAAAAATCAGTAAATTTAAATTTACTTTGTACTGTAAACATAATGTTCAATTTGCCTTCAAAAATCTAAATCTTTTCACCCAAGTTATATTTCATGTTGATGAAAACTAGGAGTTTATTTACTTTTGATTATAGATTGTGAAAAAATAAGTTTTTGTAGAAACAAGTGGTGTAGCTCGATAGGGTACGTTTTTACAGTGGAAACCCAAATTTGGTAAAAATTTAATGTTCTTATTTCTAGGATTTAAGTATGTAATCTTGATTATTATGAGAAAATATGAATTTTAGTGGTTAAATCATAATTTTTAGTGATGATTATGTTGAGAAATGGAAAGATGAACAATTTTCAATCAAAAATATTTTTTCGACGATTTAGCCGAAGAGGGGTGACGTGGTTGGTTATGATAGGAGTAGGCGATCATGGTGGAGGCTTTTACCATTGCTGTTTGTCAATTTTGGCTTTGGATCGGTTGTTTGAATCGAATTTAGGGTTTGGTGAAGTTTTTGGAAAGGGTGGGAACGGAGATGATTTTTGGATTGTGGGGGCGACTGAGAGCTTCGATTTTGGGAAGGAAGTAAGTTGAATGGATAGGCTTTTGTTTGTGGTAGGCAGCGTACCAGTTATTGGCCGGTGGTGGTCGCAGTGGGTCAATGTGTGGGGGAATGTTGATTCTCTGATAACAGGAAGTTGGACCGTTGGTCGAGTTTTTGATCAAACGGTCAAGGGACTTCGAGGAGGCAATGATTGGGTTCTAGGAGGGAAGTGTGACTGGTCTAGGGTGTCGCGGCAAGCTTTGGTTGCTGGCGAAGTTTGTACATGTGCACAACATGCACGGGGAAGAACTATGGGCCGTTTGAGACGAGAGTGAAATCTGGGTTTCATCCATGTGTGTGATGAGTTGCGTGAGCAATAGGGTTCGAATGCGACGCTGAGTCGATCGAAATTGATGCTCCGGTGAGGCAATCAGATTGAGGTGTTTGATGGAAGTATGTAATCTGGAGGTAAGAAGGTTGAGAGGAAAATGGAATTAGGTTTGCTGCTTAGTGTTAGGGACTGGGCTTGGCGCATTTATGGTGTTTAATTTAGTAGAAGATAATGGGTTGTTTAGAATCCGGTCCCAGCCTTTGTGTCTAGTTGTTGTAAACGGGAATTCAATAGCAATAATGATCAAATGTAAAGGTAAATTTCAACAAATTATTCCCCAAGCATGGAATCAGGAAGTGGTCGGAGTATTTGTGATGAACCAAACTTTTTATTTTAAATAAAAAATGTTACTTATGTTTAAATAAAACAAGAAAGTCTCGGAACAGGTTGATCGATTATGAATTTAATTTAAGTTATTTTAATAAGCTACTTTATTGTAAACTAGACAAGCTTTTTAATAAATAATTTATTTAACTATGTAGTGACCATTGAGTTTATTCGTAAAAGAGAATAAGTATTAGTGAAATGATTAAGGAAACTAAATAAACGTTATACTTTTGAATTAACGCAAATTTCTTAAGAAATTTTATAATAATTACATGATTTCGAATAAAATAAAGTGTTATTAAGAGGTTTATTCTATCACTAGATCTTACGCCGTGGTACGATCTATTGTGTAGGTTAAATAAGAAAATTTTATAAACCTTACAGGAGGAATTAAAATACCGTTTGAATGTAAGTGCCGTTATGAAATTTTACATGGCTTATGTGTCAAGATGTACCCAAACTGAAATATATGTGTTAATAATTGATTTTTAAAACTGTTTGACATCCTGGCAGCGGAAATTGACACCGTTCCACTGAATAGTAAAATTTAACACTTGTTGATTGTATAAGCCATCTATCTGATCTTATCTGTGTAGTTGTTTCTAGTATTACTAAATTATGAGCTGTTATTCATACATGCACCTGTATTTCCCTGTTAATTATATTTGGGGATATAATATCGATCCATGGAAGCTGATTGGTTTAATATTTGAAATTATGAACTGTGAATGGTGAATTGATAAGTACCATTGAGACTGATAGCCTTATTCTGTTTTGATTGATTTTGAACCTAGTTTTGTTTTAAAAATAATTTTTTTTGAGTGTACTAGAAGAATTAATAAATATTTTGACAAATCAAACGTAGTTTATATATTATTGTGAAAATCATTTAAAATGTATAATTTCTATAAGTATGTATTATTTAAATTATATCAAGTATTAAACTATTTTGAATTGGTTCCTTAAAGGATAATTTTTATTAAAATAATATTCAAGTATATTTTCTTTAATATACACCTATGTTATATAAATGTTGTTTAATTAATATTTTTAAAATATTCCTATAAAGAGTATTTTACTAAATTTGTAAAGAATATTTAGAAACCTCTTAAGTATGATTTGGAAAGAAATGGTTTTATATATATATCAAATGGAATAAGCTTTCTTAGTAAATTTTAATCCGTTAGGATTTGAAATGTGAACAAGGCTTAATGATTGCAATGGGAAATAACTTGGTTGTATTGATTGATTATTTGATAGTTATATAACCGGCTATCAATATTGGCCAATGCGCTGATCGCTCCGAAGAGACCGAGATCGCGATTAATTTATCGAAAACAACTTCGATCTGGTTTATATGTTTTCGTAAGGAGGACGAGTTTGGTGTCGAAGATGGAGCGGTGAAGTTCAAGGGTTAGTCCCTACTAATCCTGAGGAGGTTTCTAAAACGGATGTAGTAGGAATAGTGCCTTTTCGTACCCGGGATGGACTTGTATGGATGAATGCTTTCGGAACATCGTCGGGTCGATGATGGGTATTCTAAGGGATATGTTCTAAAAAGGTAACGCTTAGCCTCAAGCCTCATCAATCGGGAATGACTAAAAATCAAGGGTTACGCGGTAAGGCTTGGTGGGTAGCACCCATTTCAGGGTAAGCTCATCCCTGTCTAGATGTCCCTTTTTATTTCGGTTTATTTGTGCGGTTGCTGATCCTAACAATGGGGTGATCTTACTCGGGATTGTCCAGTAGGGGATAGACACGGTCTTGTGTTGTAGGGGGTCGGTAGTGATCCTCGGCTAGGCCACATACCATGACAGGTGGTACCCCAGTGCCTAGTCATTAGATGGAAATTCCTTTTCCCTATGTGCCTTTGATGAGTTTTGTTTGTATTACCCACTCTATGGCTAGTAGATGGAATTTAATCATGTAACAATTTCGGCTATTTTAATAAGTATTTGTAAACAGACCCTATCATAATATCAGAGAATTTTAATAAAAACGTTTTAGCTATCGTCAGGTAAAAACCCGACATGTTTATTTATGGTGTGGTCTTATGAGATGCTTTTGTTTCAAAGGATTTTCTAACTTTAATAATCAAGTTGAGTGTGTTTCTCACGTTGGTTTACCAGACTGACCCGGGCTTTGTGTTTTTCCTATATGCTCGGTCATACCGAACATATGCATTCTAGGTTTAACTGGAAGAGTGGAAGCTGTTCAAGGAAGGAGCTGGATCAGTAACGTATTCTGGTAAACGTTTATATGTAGCCCTTTGGTTGTGTGGTTATGATTGTAAGGACAGGGTTGATATAACTGTCCGAGATGTATGGTTGTAACTTTGATGTAAAACCTTCATATGTTATATAAAGTAACAGTTTTGGTTTCAAGTAAAGATTTGTTTATATTATAATTTAGTCGATCCGCAATGAGATTCTGATTTGTTCCCTTTTCTCCTTTCTTCTTTCTATTTCTACCTTCTTTCTTTCTTTCTTTATCCGTCTTTCCGAATGGTTCAGCTGACAAGAGTGGTTTAATGTCCGTTTAAATCGGTACGGAAAAATGGGTCGTGACGCTGTGGTATCAGAGTCTAGGTTGAGTGAATACCTAGGTTCGAGCGAGTTGCTCCATAAGGAATAGGGTCTGTAGCAGCTTGTTAAGTCTGAGTGTATATATATACACATACGAGAGCGCGTACTTGTTAATAATATAAAAATGGTTTTATGTCGTGTTCATTGATCGGTTAAGTGGCATATGGATTCTGTTTAATACGAATAGCTAACGTTATTGATAGGAATCTCTAAACTCTTGAACTAGGCCAACAGACACAATATTGTTTTAAAGGGGTAAATGAAATAATTTTACCCAAAATATATTTTCGATATAAAAGGATATGTTTTTATAAATATGTATGGAATTTAAAAAGCTTGGTTATAATGGTAATAGTTCATCATCTAGGATTTAGTGGTCTTAGTTGTCAACCTTGTGTATTTTCATGGGTTGCCCTTCTTGACTTGAACATACCCTTAGAAATAGGACTCTTTAGAATTCGAATCACAAGAAAAAGAATTTGCTGAGTTTATTTAATAATGAAATTTGGAATTTTAAACTGGTAAATTTTTGGGAAATTTTCCACAATTTAAATATAATTTTAGAATAATGGGTTTCTAAAAAAATGTTGAAATATAAAAGCCCTATAACAATTTATTTGTTATATATATATATATATATATATATATATATATGGATTTATGAATTGAAGAAATAAGTTGTTTATGACACAAAATATATATAAGTGTATTTTCTCCATCTGGTAATCACTTTTCAAATATGTATATTTAAATTATTTTGAAAGGATGATTTTATGAAAATCTTGGATTCTAGGAATTTAAAAGGTGAAATAAATTTTGAAATATAACCCTGCACGCATTCCTTAGTTTATACAATTCTAAAACCTTGGGATCTCATATTTGGGTTTTGGTTTTGATTGTAGAGAACCCGTAGCATTAGCCGGGGTGGAGCAATCTTTAAGGCTAGTAGAGATGGCAATTATGGTTTAGTTGGGGGGTCTTAGGAGGATTCGGGGGAACCGTCAGTGTCCGAGGAAATGCCGATGGAGCCGAACGAACAGCCACAACCTCGAGAAGAAGAGCCCAGGGAGGAGGCTGAAGAAGAACCAGAAGAGAAGTTTGAGGCTAAGGAAGAACCTAAGGAAGTATTCGAAGACGAAGAGGAATTTGAGATCAAGGAAGAAGAGGAATTTGAGGTTGAGGAGGAAGAGGAAGAGTTCGAAGATGAGGAATTTGTCGAATTAGAAATTGAGGACGCAATTATTTGGGATCTAGATAATGTTGTTGTGGAACCAAATGCTCTAGGTTTCATTCCGGGAGAGCCTGATCTAACGGGTGCTTGGGTACCAGATAATGATGCAGAGGTCATGGAATTATCAGGACCGGAAATAGAGGACTCTGATAATGAGAGTCCGTAGTTAGTTGGGTTGTTTTCTCTTAGTAGGGTGTTCTTTTTCTAGGTGTTTAGGACCCATGGACATCATGGTTGTTTGATATTGGATGTTTGGTAGGGTAATATATATATATATATATATATATATATATATACATATACATATACATATATATATAGGGTTGGATGGATGATGGTAACAGCTGTAGAAATATTCTAGATGATAATTAATGTAATGTATGTTTTGATAAATAGTTTAAGTCTATGCATTTACTAGTTTGGCTTGTTATTGATCTGATCTAATCTGTGTAGATAATTTTACTAAATTAATTATGGAATTTTGGGGACTGAATTTATTTAAGGGGGGAGGAATGTAACGACAAGGGATTTTGGACATCCCGAGTTTGTAATACTAATTCATAATATTCAATAATATTGTATTTTTATATGTAATATTTCCATTAATTAATGATTAATAATCTTACGCAATTTTCCAATTCAACATAATTTGAATTTTCAAGTCTATATTTAATTATAGATTGATTTAAATGGAATTTCTTATATATATATATATATATATATACATATTTTGTTTTGGATAAAAAAATATGTGTAGATTATTTTGTTAAGAGATTAAATGTGTATATTTTATTCTATAAGATAAACTAAATTAAAGGATATAAAATTATTAAAATCAAATAGTTATATATATCGAAAAAATAAATTTACACATAATGAGAATAGGAATTTATGACATTAAATTAAATTGAGATCTATGTAAAATTTGGATAAAATTCATAATGAAGTAAAAGTAAACATTTTGATTTCGATATATGTGTGTGTGTGCGTGTGTGTTAACTAAATAGAAGTGTTAAGATTTCTAAAATTATGATAGACTGAATTAGAAAAGTGTAAATGTGTAACGACAAGTTGAAATGAAAATTTTAAAATATTTAAAATGACCGAATGTTATAAATAAACAAATGTGTATGTGAATCAAATAAATAATTGAAAGAAATTATATACACATCGAATAAGGAATTTTATAATACTTAAATGATAAAATGTTATAAATAAATTCAGTTGTATAACAACCACTTAAGTGTAATAATAGGGGTGTATATAATTGAGAAACTATACACACATAGATAACGAGTGATTTAAAATATTTGTAGACAATACATGTCTATATTATAAATAAAATTTTGAATATGGTTATATATATAAGAAGGATTTAAAAAATAATTATACCACTGTAAAATTTTATAACACACCGAGTATTTAATATTGAAAGTCATTCTATTTATGACATATGTATATGGGGTATTCAATATAGAATGTTACGTTCTGTTTAAATACCTATGTATTTTTATAGAAACAAATGAGACAAGAGGTTATTTTAATTTTTTGAGTTCTCACCTTTATTTCATGGTGTGAACGACAAATGCAAATTTCAATTAAGTTAAAAAGCAACGATAAAACTTTAGCTATTTTGTAATCTTTGATTAAATTAGTGTATATATATAAGATAAATTAATTAATAAATGTTATTTCAATATAGTTTCTCATTTTTATTTTTATTTTTAAACGTATGGAAAACAATACAAATATTACTTTGTCTAATAATGTGAATTTTGAGACATTTAAATTTTGAATATATTTGCATACGCTTTTAATAGTGCATGATTTACATTATTCTAAAAATATGATATGAAGAAGGTTGTAAATTATTTACTGTAAGCAAGAAACTAGAAAATAATAACCAGTAGTAGTTATTTACCTTATCAAGAAACAAGAAAGAAAAATATAATATAATAAATAAATATTAATTTAAGTCGAGTAAGCTGGAAAGAACTAAGATACTAATTTAATTACCTTTACTTTTTCAATTTCACCCTAATGGCAAACATTTATTTCAACAATCAAGGGATTATTTCCATTCATATACTTAAAAATAATACATACTTATATTTGTTTTACATTTCAGTATAGCACATACATATATTTGTCTTTGTTCAAAACTAAATACATATTCATATATTTGTCGTTGTGACGGTTCCTGTCAGCACATACATATACCTATCTTTATTCAAATCTAAGTACAAATCCCATTGTAAACCAAAAGCAGCAACACAATTAAGAAGTTAGCAAACCTATTACTATAAGTAAAAAGAAATAATTAGGAAGTTAGAAAATCTATTACTGTAAGTAAAAGGAAATAATTAGGAAGTTAGCAAACCTATTACTATAAGAAAGGAAACTGGTTAATGTGAGGATGAGGAAGCAAACAAATATCTACGGAAGTAATTTTGTCTGATGAAAGGAAGGGATATCTAACAAAATCCATAATTCTTCTGCAATCTTTTCAACAAAAAGTAAAAATCAATCTTCCAGACCCACAAAATGGCAACTCCTACTGTTCCCTATTCTTGATTGCAGCTACATCTATATAACTGAACCATATCACGCTCGAGTTATTGGACATTGTAAGCATATAATTCATGAAAAAATAAAGCTCTTTTAATGTCTTTAGCAATTAAAGATTAAGAAGAAGAGAAGCGGTATTCTTTTTATCAAGAAGAAAATAGTATGGAGTATTTATTCAAAACTCAGGGGTTTTAAAGAAGCTGTTCAAATTACATATTTCAACTTTAGTCAAAATTTCAACTTCAAGTTTTGAAGCATCTGGAATCGATGTGGAAGGTGAGAAACTAAGTTTTAAAAATCTGGAAATTTAAATTTACTCTGTACTGTAAATATAATGTTCAATTTGCCTTCAAAAATCTAAATCTTTTCACCCAAGCTATATTTCATGTTGATGCAAACTAGAAGTTTATTTACTTTCGATTATAGATTGTGAAAAAAATAAGTTTGTGTACAATTAAGTGGTGTAGCTCGATAGGGTACGGTATTACATTGGAAACCAAAATTTGGTCAAAATTTAATGTTTTTATTTCTGAGATTTAAGTATGTAATCTTGATTATTATGAGAAAACATGAATTTTGGTGGTTAAATCATAATTTTTAGTGATGATTATGTTGAGAAATGGAAAGATGAACAGTTTTCAATCAAAAATATTTTTTCAACGATTTATCGAAGAGGGGTGACGTGGTTGGTTCTGATAGGAGTAGGCGATCATGGTGGAGGCTTCTACCATGGCTGTTTGTCAATTTTGGCTTTGGATCGGTTGTTTGAATCGAATTTAGGGTTTAGTGAAGTTTTTGGAAAGGGTGGGAACGAAAATGATTTTTGGATTGTGGGGGTGACCGAGTTCTCCGATTTTGGGAAGGAAGTAAGTGGAATGAAGATGCTTTTGATTGTGGTAGGTGACGTACCAGGTAGTGGCCGGCGGTGGTCGCATTGGGTCAATGTGTGGGGGTATCTTGATTCTCTCGTTACAAGAAGTTGGTCCGTTGGTCAAGTTTTTGATCAAACGGTCAAGGGACTTTGACGAGGCAGTGATTGGGTTCTAGGAAGGAAGTGTGACTGGTCTAGGGTGTAACGGCAAGCTTTGGTTGCTGGCAAAGTTTGTAAATGTGCACAACGTGCACGGGGAAGAACTCTAGGCCGTTTGAGACGAGTGAAATTTGGGTTTGATCCCTATGCGTAATGAGTTGCGTGAGCAATAGGGTTCGAATGCGACGCTGAGTCAATCGAAGTTGATGCTCCGGCTAGGCAATGGGATTGAGGTGTGTGACATCCCGCCTTTTCGCACGCTTTAAATCGACACACGTGCCAATTCAAATCATACGGAAGGGCGGATTGTTATGGAGTGAGTAAGAAAAAGCAGGGAAAAAAATAGAATCTTGCAGCGGAACAATAAATCATAATAATCAAATATACAATTCATGAAGCTGTTTCTACAATACCTATCAGAGTTGCACGTACCAGTGAATAATAATCAATGCAGCGGAATACATTGTGTCGTGGAACAATATAATATATAATAATGATGATGAAATCTTTGTCTTTGTCCTTTAGAAATAAAGTCTTCGATTCCTGAAATGCTCGGACTGACCCGAGCAAATTGAAAAACAAAACACTCGAGTCAGAACTAAAAGATCTTATGTGAGTTAAATCAACATGAATAAATATGAGTGCAGTAACTTAAGAGATGCTTGTGATTCACATCTCCTAAGGATCCGTTAAACTATTTACTATGTAGTAATATTTCGCGATTATAATAATGTCTATTAGTAAAATAAACTTACTTTTAAATAGCGCTAAGGGGTTACCCATATAGCCCTTAACACGTAATATATTCCCATAGTCTATACAGTACTGTAATCTCCCCCGTATTGGGCGTCGTCAGAGGGCACTCCATAGGTATGGTACAAAAAAAATCGTATTAGGCGCGCTAGGGTAGGTGACACGGCACAACTAGGCAATGCCAGGGTAGATATACCTATTACGCTTTCGGGTCGATGGTAACGCATTGCCGCAGCTACCGCCCATCTCGACCCACACCCACAAATCTAAGAAATCAAAAGTGGCACCAAATAAAACAAAAGTCACAGTAGAATATCGAAGGGATGTGTCCGATAAAAGGGGCTACCTTCTTAACCCGTCAATCGCTCATGTTTTAGCCTTCTTATGCCAACTCACGGGAGTTTGGTCCACGTACTTACCTCAAAGGAAACGCTGCCACCATCCTACTTCATTCTGGAATCTCCACCACGTACACGGTTGTTAAAGTGGTTTTCAGAGTTGGCAGAGAGTTTGACGACTTCTGATCCCGGTCTCTTCAACAACCAAACGTTATTATAACACCGTGGTCTTTTCAAAATAGTTTATACTTTAAACCAGAATAAAATATCCATTTGAAAACCATATAATTACGATATCATTTCTATTTTAAAAACCCAAATCAATATGTTTTCATTTTAATTTCAAAATATACCACTTTCAAAAATATAGCTCTTCAAATCTATATATCTTGATACCCATAGCTTTGAAACATAACTTCAATTACTTAAATGGTTTAAATATTAAATTACTTTATATAACAAAATAGCTCCTTTAATTTCGCAAATAAATTCCAAATATACATTTAAATCCCAATTAAACCTGTGATGACCCGGAATTTTTAAGCAATATAAATTTAATAATCTGAAATAAAAATTAAATTAATTCAGTAATCTCTGTAATAAGATTTGACTTAATTTAATAATACAATAAAGTAAAAAGTTAATTGATAGATTTTATCTTTTTAAATCTAATAATTGTTTTATATTTACAACGTATATAGAATATGTATTTATTGTTAATAGATCTAGTTTTTTATTTGATAAATAAATAAATTTTGTTTTCTATAAATATATATATCTTTAGTAAAAAATTGGGAAGTTTAATTTTATTTAAAAGTTAAACTTTTAAATGGTTATTTAATAAATAAATATGGTTTTAAATTGATAAGATAAAATTTAAATTTGTTTAAATTGGTTTAGTTAATAATAGGTTTTTTAAGTGTAATGAATAACTTTATGATTTTAAATACATAAGGTAAATTATGTAAATGGTTTAAAATATGTTTTAACTCATGTTTAAATTTAAAATTAAAATAACAATAAGGGTTATTTTGATATAATGTGATAAAATAAATAATTTATTAATAAATAAGACAATTTCTTTTATAAATTATTTATAGTTATCAAATGTTGATATTTCTAAAAATATAACAATACATTGTTTTTAACAAATAGATTTTTTTATAAAAATAACTATTTTTGAAAAAAAATTAATTGTGTAGTTATATTTGTAAATAAACTTGATTTCAAAATTTAATTTGAACTTGGATTCAAAGCTTTGAAATCTAAAGTATAAATATTTTTAATTTGTTTTGATTTTAAAATATTTGGATAAGCTCCATTTTATAGATTAAATTGGATTTATCATTTTAAAATTTATCTACATATAAATAAATACATATTAACCAATATATTAAATATGGATTTACATTTGTCTTGTATTAACATTTAATAAAATACAAATTAACCTAATTATAACCAATTAACTTTAAAATGAGACATGTGTTAATCAATAAACTCTACAACTTGGCAAATGTTAGAATTAGAGGCATGTGGCATTTTTAAAAAAAATTCTTTTTATTTTTGTTTTTATTTCAGTTTTTATAAACAAATTCTCTTCCATTTTGTTTCTTTTCGATACCTAAAGCTAAGAAGACAATGAAAACAAATCTGAAATGAATTAAACACTTCTCTTAAAACCAAAATTCCTGAAATCATCTCTAACAAATCCTGTACCCTCTATAATCGAAGCATGCAGATCCATTACTTTCTGAAAAACACTTTCTCAAAATACCTCCACCAGAATCAAATGCATGAAATCAAGGAAAGAAATCCTGCATCTCTTATTCAAGCAAACCTACATATTTTTTTCAAGTATAAAAGCATGAGCATTTCCTTCTATCTGGAGGCAAGCATGCATGCAACTGTATTGTGAAATCTGGAGCAAATGCAAAACAGGGTTCAAAGTTTCAAAATTTAAGAAACAACCAACTCAGATTCATTTAGGCAATTCAAAATTGAAGCTTCCCGGTTTTAAAAAGCACAAAGTTTTTCAAAATTCATGGCTATGTCTTCTGATTTTATAATGTGAGTTACATCCTTTTTAATGACATTTAAGTATTTTAAAATGTTGCTTGTTGATTTCCACGATTAAGTGTGAATGATGTATATATTTATATCAGTTGTTTTTTCGTAAAATGGATGGATAATTTGATTAGGCTATGTCCTATGTATTTTTTTCCCAGGTTCAAGAATCTGTTCAAACCCCATCATCACATAATATAATCTATGTTCGTGTTTAAGGTTCATACAAATGTGTTTGTTGAATCGAGAATTAAAGTTTAAAATTTGTTCAAGTTAAAAAAAATTGAATTGTCTCTGAAACTTAGGATAATAGGGCCAATTTGTATATATGTGAAATACCAAACATATTGATTCACTGTTTCAGGATTAAAATCAAAAACATTATTCAAAATTCTGATTTTTAAAACTAAATTCATAGTTTTAAAACTAGATTTAACATGGAGTTCTATGTTGAACTAAAAAGGGGGATATTGGGTTTTTGGGGGATCTCAGCAATTTGAAGTGTCGTGGTTCATCTGCTAGGTGGAGCAGTAGTCATTGTTGGCAGGAAAAATGAGTGATGCTGATTCAAATCACCAGGGAGGCGGTGAAGTTGATTTTCTACCTATAGCCCTAGTTTTGTTTGGACATTTTGTTGTGGTCTATACAACCTTCAGGATGATCGAGTGTCCTTTTCTTTTGGGAGGTGGTTACTGAAGTGTAGTCGAGGATGTGGCCGGAGTCGCTGCCATTCTGGTGGTCAGAAGGTTGATGATGAGGTATGTTCCAGGTTGGGATAGGTTTTGGTCTACTGTTCCAGGTTTTGGAATGCTAATCGAATTCGATTTCGTGTTTTGGAAGGACGATCTGATGGCAGTGGTTGGTCGTGGGATTGGTTGTCGATGTCGGGAAGCCACCGGAGGTGGATGATGATGACCGGGGGCACGGTGCACTATTTGGTTTCTGATGAATTCTGGGTACTGCAGTGTTTTTGAACTCAAGTACTACTCGAGCGATGGCTGTGTTTTGCTCGAAGTTTATGGATGGAGGACTCGAAGCAGAATTCGAGTTGTCTCGGGTAAATGCAGTTGTTTCAGGTTTTGTTTTTTTTAGAAACCTGTCTTTTTGATTATATACAGTTTTTTTAAAATAAGTTTCAAACCAGATTTTGGGTATGGATCCAAATAACTTTTGTATTCTTGTTTGGAATTTAAGGAAGTTTTATAAATTTAAATTATTTAAAACAACTTTATTAAGTTAAAAGTAAAATCTTAAAATGTTTTGTTTAAAAATTCCAAACTGAAGTTTAAGTTGAAGGCAAAGGTTTAAACTAAAATTTAAATCCAAGTTTAAAGTCTGGAATTCAAATTTAAGTTTAAATTTAAGTTTTAAAATAAATTAAGACTTTAAACTTGAATGGTTACTTTGAAAATGATTAAGTAGTTGAATTTTAAAATAAAGTTTTAAAATGGAAGTAGAGATTTAAAATCTGAAGATTTATCTAAATTCAAAATTTTAAATATGTATTTAAATTTTGGAAGTGAAGAGAAGTTTTTAAATTTAAATGATTTAAACAATTTGAAATGTTTAAAGTGTAACTTAAATTCAATTTAAATATGAAATTGGTTTTAAATTCTTTTAAAACTTCTTTATTTAATGAGTATACCTTAAACTTGTGAAATGAAAGGTTAAAAATGTGTTTTAAAAACTTTGTTAAAGATTATTTGAATTCATTTTTAAATCTTAAATTTAAAATGATATTTGGAAGAAAATTTAAATTAAATTTGTTTTAGAGTACTTTGTAAATGTTAACTTGATTAATAACAAAGTTTGATCTTTAAGTAAATTAGAATTTAAAGATTTGTATTCATTAAATTTATAAGGAAATTTATTGGATAATTAATTTATTTTGATTAACTAATCATTTGCATTAATTAAATAAGTAATTAAAGGTTTAAACTAATTAATCAACGGTTGAATTAAATTAATTTGGAATAATTAATTTGAAATTAAGGATTATTAATTGGATTTTAATTAATAATTAGGAATTAATTAATCAAGTAATATAGAACTAATTAAGTTAGAGTTAACACTTAATTAATTTAATTAAAGATTAATTAATAGATAATTAAAGATTAATTAGTTTATCATTAATATTGATTATGAAAGTTAATTACTTAAGAAAAGTAATTAGAGAATTAATAATAGTTAATGATGATCATTAACTAAGGTTTATTTCGTAATTAATGAATATGGTTAATTTTTAATAATTAATTAGATTAATTAATGATAATAAATTATGAAATTTATTTAAGTTTAATTACTAAATGAAAATAATTAAGACATTAATTACTTAATGTAATTAATGGAGTTACTGAGATTGGTTTAAATTAATTAATTAAGTTTAATTAATTTTAAACATTGGATTTGATAATAATTACTTGATATAATTAATGAAGTAAAATTACTCAATGAAGTAATTAAAGATAATTACTAAATGTAATTAGTGGATGATGTTGGGGTTGTGAAAATAATTTGGATTAAATTATTTTGTATAACTAATAAAGGGATTTATTAAAGAAATTAATTAAGGAATAATTAATTTGATGAAGTAATTAAGATAGTTAATTACTGAATGTGATTAATCAAAGGTGATGAATAATTTGGTTTCAACGAGATTAATTACTGAAAGTAATTAATTTATTAAGTAATTAATTAAGTATAATTACGGATCATCAATTAATATAATTAATGATGTAATTAAGATTGATTAATTAAGGTTAATTAATCAATAATAAGTGATTAAGTGTAATTAATTAATTGTAATTAATTAAGGTTAAATGTAATTAATTATAGTTAATTAATTAATGAAGTAATTAAAGGTTAGTTACTGTATTTGGTTTAGAGTAATTAATTTTGTGAAATTAATTAAAGTATAATTAATCAAGGTTGATTAATTAAGATGAAAAGTTAGAGGTTAGTTAATTAATAAATTTGTAATTAATTAATGGTGATGTAAGCAAGATTTATATTGATGTAAGTAATTAATTTAATTAATTTTAAATTAATTATAGACGATGCAAATAAATTAATTCATTTTAAATTAATTATAGATAGTATGATTGTAGTCCATTGCTTATGAATGGATGATATTGGTTGCCTTAAATGGTTTGGAATCTCAACTATGAGATTAGTAATGTTGAGTGATATGGATGCATTGGTTGCATTGTGATGATGATATGGATTATCTTTTGATAATGATATTGTGGATTATCTGTGGTTATGATAGTGATAATTATCCGTTGTGAATCTGTGAATTATCCATCTGTGTGTATATAGATAATGTTATTGCATGGTTTTAAACTCTAAAACAACTTGGACCTAAAAGACACGCTTTGGATTTCGATGAGACCGGGATCTGGATTTCATATTTGGATATCCGAAAACCACATCAGTCCAAATTAACGATAGGTCGTGGATCTTATATGAAGAGTGAAGACTCGAGGTGTAAGGACTATTAGTCAGTTTAACTCTAGGGGTGATTCCATGATGAGTTTGATGGAAATAGTGCTTACAGGCTCGAGATGGAGAACTCAGAGTGCAAAGGTTATCATCGTTAACTCTGAGGGTGATCCCAAAATGAGTGTAATGAGATAATTCCTTCAGTTTCGTTCGAACCCGGAAGGAACTTGTATGGATTGAATGCTTTCAGAACATCGTCAGGTGGACGATAAGCATTCTAAATGATGTGTTCACTAAAGGTAATCGTAGCCTCAAGCCTCATCAACCGGGAATGGCTAAAATAGGGGAGGTGCAGCAAGTCTAAGTGAGTCATGCCCAAGTAGGACGAGATTTTCCCCTATCTAGGGGTCCCTTTTTATCGGCTTAGTGGGCGGTTGGATATGCGCATCAACTGTGAGGTTGTCTTGTTCTGAACTGTTCAGTAAGGAATGGTTCCGGCTTTGTGTTGGAGGGGAGCGGGCGTACTCCTTGATACATTGATCTAGGCCATGTACTGTGATGGGCGGTACTCCAGTAGCCCCGCCATTGTATGGAATCCAAAATCCAATAAGTGCCAACGGTTTTGATTCGATTACCCACCTTTGTGGCTAGTAGCTCGAATTTAATGATGTAACATTTTCGGCTATTTCATATTTACTTGAAAACCATAGACCTATTATATATCACTGGATTTCCTATCTAATGTTTTGGTTAGCGCAAGGTAATTTTTTTCCATGTTTATGTGTGAGAAGTCTTACGTGATACCTTTCTTTTCAAAAGGTTTTTGAAAAAATTAAGCAACTTTAACCTATTACTCACACCAGACCCATGTCTGACCTGGAGTTTATTTCTGTTTTCTTAAAATCTTGGGTACTCAAATTTTTACGAGTAGCCAAGGGATCCAGGTTAGCTTTGATGAATATTGGGGGAGCAATGGAGTAGGAGGCTTCTGCGTTGTGGATATATAGTTTCCGCTGTGTGTTCTGTGTTATCTCTGAGTTGTGTTGAGTTGTAATAACTAGACAGATGTTTATAACTATCTAGTGTGTGTCGTATTATCTGTGTACTATCATAATTGTGTTGTATACTATGTAATATTTTATGTTGTTAATATAATTTATTCGTTCCGCTGTTTAGATTCTGATGTGTTGTTTCTTCTTTCTTCTCTTTCTTTATCTTTTCTATCCCTTTCTTTCTTATTAATGACGGGTCATTCGGTGGAGATGGATGGCGGGTCATTACAAAACCATTTCAATTTCCATATATTTTAAAGCTTTAGGCATTCCACGATTCCAAACGAATTCTTTGATAATTTCAAATATATCAAATCCAATTACTATTATTTAGATTTGAAATGTATACTTTATAAATCATAAATCATTTAAGTAATACGTTTAAACTTCAAATAACTGGATATTCATTCAATTTAATTAACTTGAGAATTTTCATTTAAAACGACATGATATTTATTTAAATCTTCTAAACCAAAAATCAAGTTGTTAAATCATACCTTTTAAAATCTTAATTTATTTAAATTCATATCAAATTTTTTTGAGAAAATTCTTATATGCTTTAATTCAAATCAAGTTCACCATTATCTTCCCACCTTACCCTCATTTAATTTATTTTAAACCCTAGAAATAAAATTTAAATAAACACTTAACCATATTATATTCTAATAAAATTAAACTTTATTATTATTCTTCCTTATACTTTAAACAAATTTTATACATAGCTTAAAACCAAGAATTTTACTATATATAAAATAATCTTTATCAAATATCTGAATCAATATCTCATAAAACCATACATATTTCTTTACGAAATCATAAAAAAATCATTTCAAAATATTTCTATATATATACCGCGGTGTTTGTATAAAATTTTCTATCCTATGGTCAAGTGAAACGGATATTTATCATTTCAATGCGTAATTTAAAATAAAAATTTACGGTTATATATCATCTAAAACCGTAATCCAGAATGAAATGAAAATGCATAATAACTTGCAGTTTATAACCATATAAAATACAGCATCCATTCATCTAATATCAACCATCAACCATTTATCACCATCATCATCAAATTCAAACAATAACACATCAATATAGAACGGATAATAACAACAGGTATTAAATAGTAGTATATTCAATAATAAATTAAATAACTGTTTAACTGGTAGTTAATATGTGATGAATAATTAATTAACAATTTAACTGGCAGTTTTATATGCAATGAATAAATTAAATAACAATTTAATTTAAAGAAATGTAATTAACTGAGATGATGATTAAAAATATGCCAAACAACCATAAATAAATTTCAAATCACATGTTATATCATTATAGAAACATAAGAAAATTTAGAAGTTTTGAGTGGGTTAAAACACTCACCTTTTGAATTTAAATCGAATTTAAATTCAATTTAAACCCAAAATTTGACCGCCTCAGAACTAGTCCAAACCAGCGTCATCAGTTTCGAAATTTAAATGCGATCCTAACAAAAGAAACCGCGCGTAAATCGGAGTTCGTTTGCAAAAGATATGACGATTAATGCAATTGAAAACAATTAAAAAATAAATAAATAAAATAACACAATTCACCTTCAACATGCCACGCCATCGTCCTATTATCATCTCCATTTTTTTTGAATGCAACCTGTACGTCAAATCAACGAACCGAACCCACTGCAACCCTACAGCCGCCACGTCTAGGCAATTTTTGCCTCGCCCACAACCGTCTCCATCCAGATCAGGCACCACCGCCAACCTCCCCTCCCAAAACCGAGCTCCCCACTGCCACTCCGGCCCTCCACGATGCCGCCAAAACTGTTCGCCGCCGCCACCCCTTACGTCATTTTCTAGCGAACCATGTTCAAGTTACGACAAACAAATGGCAGATCTATGAGCTGCTCATCACAAGCTTCGCAACGGTACCATCCGATCGACAAATGGTCGACGATCCACCGTTGGATCGATGAAAATCCAACATGAACGATCACGGTTCAATCTCGATTTCTAGGCAAACGATGAATTGGATTGAAAAACGAATTTCACCAGAATATTACACTCATTGAGTGCTTCAATATTTATTTTTTCGAGATTTTTATGAGGACTTTGAATTTTATGCTTTGGATTTGATTTGCAGTTGGATCTGAAAATATAGAATTTTATCTGCCATTGAGGAAGAGGAGGAATAGAATGAATTTACGTACAGACAAATGAGAATTAGGGAGGCTAGGGTTTATAGCGCGATATTTGTAGATAAAGTTGAAATAGAATAAATGGATTGGGTAGAATACGCGTTAACGACAAAGTGGCCTAAAAAGCCCGTTCTTACCTCGGAACGAAATTGGGTAAACCCATATATCAAAATAGGTGTTTTAAAATATTTTAGACGCAATGGAAAAGGTTTCAAGTCCAAATTCCATCGTATGAAGAAGTTGAGTTAAAATCAATATTTTCCAAATTGATTTCAATTGATTTCAATTGCGTTTATTTCAAGGCATTTCGAGTCCGTACGATCAAACGACAAGTCCGATCGCTACAAAACTTGAAGTCCAATAATAATTTACCGTTACTGATCCGATGAAACTTGTTTCGTTAAAATCGGAGTCAGTGGCCAAAATGGCTATTTTTACATTAATTAAATAAATTAATAAATTAACTAATTATATCAAATTTTCAATTTTATCATTTAGTTGACCAATTCCAACATTTTTAATTTCTTAATCATTTATAGTGATTTAAACAGATTTAAATGTCAATTTAACGTTGATTCATTCATAAATTTCAGCGTTAAATTTCACTTTTCCTACATTCAGAAATTATAAATTAAATTGCCAATAATTCCATTTAATTGACTTTTCATTATGTTATTCACTTCGTTGCTATCAAATGGAAATTTTTTAACATCGGATTAAGCCTATCACATTAACATTCTTAAATTTCATCTAAATCTCAATTAACGTATTTTTTAGCTATTTCAATTTCATTAAATTGCAAGTTATCTTATTATCGGAAATTAAATTCCAATATATTGGTAAACTTTATTTCCATTCCTTATAATTCGACAAATTGTCCAATATGAATAACTTTAACATCATTTCCTTTAATTTAAATGATCAATTCATTCATACACAATTAGAAATATATTATTACCCGTTACTACCCTAATTTATACTAATATAACCTTTAATTGGATTAATTTATATTGATTACCCATTTTAATTTATTAGACTCCATTAACGTTAAATTATATTTAAGTTATCACTAACGGACAAGTGTTGAAATTGATTACATACACCGTTCTCATCCACTTATCAATTGGATGAGTTTTCATTTATTCGTAGATATTGCATTAATATGCATACATTTCACCCACAATTCCATTAACATAATAATTTAAAATTAGATTCTAATTATTTGCATTTAATTCACTTATTGAATTTTAAATTTCAAATAAATTCATAAATCTAGATTTTCACTCCTAAAATCCATCACTTGTTATATTATAAATAAAATTAACATTGGTTACGTCTTATGGAATTAACAAATCTTAAATGACAAATCAATTTACCCTAACTGCACAATTTAGGTCAATTAACTGCAGTTGATTTCACATTAAATTTTATAAATTATCAATTGAAATCTTAACAAATCCGTTTACTTGATTCAAAACCTTGCTATTAAATAAATTGACATTTATGGGTGTAATTAACATTGACTTATATTACATTTCATTAATGCATGCTTCACTTCATACTATTTAATTATATTTGCTAAATATGTACATTAATTACTACTTATATTCTTAATTAATTTACTTACCTGGTTTCATGCTTAATAAGTTTTCACTTCCAACGATATTATATTTACCAACAGGACATTGATTTTTATTTCTTGAATTCATTAAATAAATCCACTAAATGCCTTTGTTTTCTTATATTCAATTTATTACCATTTAAGTACGTTTATTATCAACAATACTCATTATAATTACTTATCTACCATTATTGCATTGGTTTATTCAACAGTTATTTTTATTTACTCATTTTCTATTTTATAACCAAATGTAACAATTTTCACTATTCATTTATTATATTAATGAATTCCATTCTAGTTAATATTTTTATTAATATTTCACTAATTCAACATTTCTATTGGTTTCTTTTATTAAACTTATAACCATGTATGACAATTTACATTATTTCAATTTATTGCCATATAAATATTAAATTGTTAACATTTAATTACAGTGCTTCATCTAATTTCTACATTCGCTCCAATATAAATTTTAAACTTTTATTTCTTTCTAAATTAAATTAAAAAATCTTATTAAATTAACTCATTTTAATCATCGAATTTTATGGGTCGTTACGCTCTCCCCCACTCAAAACTTTTCGTCCCCAAATAGGAAAAGAAGGGAAAGAAGAATTAAGAAATCAATATATCTTATTTCAAAATATTGATTTTATAAACAATTAAATTTACAAAATTAGTTACTTTAAATAAAATATACAAATTTACAATCATTATACCTTTTTATACTTAAATCAATAAAGTTTGGAAAATATTTTCAAAAAATTTCTAAGTCCAAAATTTACGGAAAATTTCGGTAGTGTCCTTTGTATGGGGAGGCTCGGGAGAAAATATAATATCAAATATAACAATGTACAACATATAATTACCAAAATAATATATATCCCAACATGGGAAAACAATATAAAACGCTATAAACCGTAATTTGAAAATGAACCTATTAGTCGGGTAATTAACGTTTATTTTATGGAACCAAAGCAGTAGCAATTGCTTCCATAAAACTGCATTTCACTTATATAATCCAAAAAGGTTAACAATTATATAAAGTGAAATATATTTTTGTTTCGTCCACTAACGAACAAAGCAATGTCAAATACAACAATCGCTAGCAACCACAACATACATCCATCATACAGGATCAACATAATCAATCATTCATTCATATCTAACAAGACTAATAGTTGTTCGGGTTCAAACTTTAGATTGTATAGAATGGAAAATAATATACAAAGTGCACCATTTACTCAACATCTTAGACGAAACTAAATAGATTATTCGTACATCCAAACAATTTTAAGGTATCCTTACCCAAACAATCATAAACCAAACAAATAGCAAATCCGAACAATAAACTAATTTAATTTTTTTTAATTTCATTTCAAACTATTGTTCTTTGATTTCCTTTTTATGCATATAATGGTTTATCCTTTTTTTTGCAGTATTCATCTTTCTGCTTATTTTATTAATAAATAGCTTTAATCATTTACTTAAGTTCATTATCTTTCATATATACTACTTATTGCATTTATTTACTTTCAATTATTACTAAATTCCATTTATAATGCTTAACTTTCTATTTTAATTAATAGCCTTTCAATTATACTTAAGTTCATAACAACTCTATCCCCAAATTCTTATTATAGTAAGAATTCCATTATAACTTAAGTTTATAACTCTATAACATCAATTTTATAAGTAAAAGCAATTGATTGAACACTTTCATTTCATACTTTTACTTGTACAATTTCCATTACATTTTATATTAAACATTTCAACTTTTAATATTTAGTAAGTTATGTAAATGCTTTTAAAGAATGAAATCGAAAGTTATACAAGTTTTCTCATTTCTTTTAATTAATTTAGTGTTTAATAATTATATCTTTTATTTCATAGGTTACAATTTAAAATTTCATTTATTACCATTTATAACCTAGCATTAAATCTATTATTTCCTATAGAGGTTTCAATTTATTAATTACCTACGTTCCAATTCACTACAGTAATTGGACCTATTAATTAGTGGAAACTTAAGAACTAAATACCAGGTTAATTCCAAATCATTTTAAAATAATAGATACATGTGTATACTTACACTTTATATATCCAATTATATTTAAAACAATTTAAAATTTTATATTTGGTTTATCAAACAAGTCTGTAGTAAACTACTACAGTGACCTTCCCACTTCGAAACTCGAAAATGAATGTCGATGAAGCGTGCACTCATCACTGAAATTATTTTCCAGCGACAGAGATTGAAGTACAAAACTTATTTCTTTCCAAATTTCTTTTTAAAACATTTCTTTCAAATTGTATTGAAATATTTATATCAAAAACTACTTCTAAAATATTATTACCGTATTCCAAAATCATTTGAAAGGAATTTTTCAAAACCTTAGGACTTAAGTTCCAAATTTCCAATTTTCATTTATTCCATTTTAAAAACATCTTTGGTTGGGCTCGTGTGAGTGGATTTTCGAGTGTTTGGATGTATCGGATGAGCAGAAGCGAGTGGTGGTATCTTGGCAACTTCAGGAGAAGCAGTTGTGTAGTGAGATGCAGTGACTTTGGATGTATTCAAAGATGTTTCTTTTGGAGCAAGTGTGTTTGCATCGGAGATGAGACTACGTTTCACAACGTTGTTGTGTTTGGTTTGAGGCCACGTTTCTTGAGGAGATGTCTACCCATCTCAAAGGCTCTTTGTGATATTGTTGATATGATTTTGAGGATCAGGTAGCTTTGGATAAGAAGTCTTTGACATCTGTGGCAGCAGTGCAGCTCCGAAGTGTTTTCTGTGCCAGCGGGAAGATCTTTTGGCTTAGCAGTTTCCTAGAGATAGAGTTCAGAAGCAGCAGAGTGGACCTGATTAGTCAAGGATAAGCTGTTTTGATTTGTGAAGAGTGAACGTATCTATGCATATTGCACTGGATAGGATCACAAAAGTTACTTGCGATGGTTTGAATGATTCTCTTGGGCAATCTTTTGCATAGGATTGTTCCATCTCTAGAGGATATAGGAGTTATTGAGTTGTCAGAGATTTTTCGGATGTCTTCTGGGAAGACTTAGGTTTGTCCGTATTGGAAATTGAGTTCCATATCGACTTGGTTCAGGGAGGTACCGGTAGTTCAGCTAAGTAGAAGGATGTATCCTAAAGAGAGAGAGAGTTTTGTAAAGCAGCTCAGGATTTCATGGAACTTCTGTGTTTTCTCTTTATGGATATGTTGAGCCTTACTGCCGAAATGCATCGGATTAGTTTATGTTCATGTTCATCGACGGCATTCTCATCTACTCTAGATTAGATTTGTGCAGCGGAAGCAAGGTGGCAGCTATTCTAGGGTGGAAGCAACCGGAAGTTCATGTTTGGGTTGGACGGTTTCAACGGGAAGTTCTTCAGGATTTGAAGGCCAGATTGGCGAGTGCACCTGTTTTGTTTTTCCAGTTGGGAGAAGTAAGTTCGAAGTCTACTGATTGTGAAGTACAGTTTGTGTTCTTGATTTTGGTAGATCTTGAGAGGATCTTGTTAACGCTAAAAATTGAACGCTAACACCCCGGTGTGTAGAGTGTAGTTGTGAAAGCACCACCCGTTGGTACGGGAACTAGAAAAAAGTAAGAATCACAGAAAAGCAGTAGAAGACACAATTTTTATAGTGGTTCGGCTTAAGATCGAGCCTACGCCCACTTCAATCTTCTTTATTGCTCATTTGATTACAACTCTATACAACTTTCTTCAATTACAATACACTTTGGACTAGTAGCTCAAACTTCAAAGAAGTATAATCTCTCGAATTCAAGTTGAATGATGTTGATTCTCTTTTGAAGTTCGTTGTAGCGTCCTTGATGATAGAAATGCTTGAAGTGTTGTTTGAGTTGAGAATGCAGCAGAGTAATGGCGTCCTCCAAGAATCTCCCCAAGATCCTTTGAATGATGGAGCTAGTGGCGTATTTATAGGGTTTCTGAACAGGTCTTAGGTCGTGACCGACTTAAGGTAAGTCGTAGATCGGCCGTTGCGACTTATCATAGGTCGTCGGTCTCTTCTGAGCGAGCTAACAAGTTATGGATGACTTAGGGATAAGTCGGCTAGGATAGATCGGCTATAACTTAGGTCGTGGGCGACCTAAGGAAAGGCAGGGGAGAGAGATGCGACCTACCAAATACGGCCTAAAGGAACTGCTCCGACCAACTTAGGTCGCGAGCGACTTATTGATACTTAGGTCGCGAGCGACTTAGTGATACTTAGGTCGCGAGCGACTTAGTGATACTTAGGTCGCGAGCGACTTAGTGATTCTTAGGTCGCGAGCTACTTAGTGATACTTAGGTCGCGAGCGACTTAGTGATTCTTAGGTCGCGGAGTACTTAGGTCGTTACCTGTTAGGTCGCTTCTCCTGTTAGCTCATTAACTCGGTTGAGCCGCTTTATGCCTTAAGTCGCTGAGTTGCATAACTCGCTAAGTCGCGATGCCTTTTAAGTCGGTAGGTCGTGCCACTTGTTAAGTCGGCAACCTTGTTAAGTCGGTAACCCACTTTAGAGGTTAAGTCGCTTGGCCCGCTTCATGTGTTAGGTCGCTGACTTCGTGTAGAAGATAGGTCGCTCCATTCTCTAAGCCGTATACCGTTTTGGACGGGGCGCTGCCCCCTGGACCCCTGTGACCTGACCGGGCAGGTCGATCACCATAGCGGTGGCGTTGTCCCCGCACCCCCACCTTGGGGGGTTGGCACCCCCCTGGACCCCCCCTCCGTAGGGGATCTTATCTGAAAAGCCATTCAATAGAACTTGCTTTGTTGGGATGCTGAGTTGACTATTCTTCGAGACGAACTATCATTGGTTTCTCGGTCGATTTTTGATATCACGGCCTTGCTGAAAAAGTGGAGTTAACACTTGATACTCGAAGTATACGCCTAGGGGCTAGGTCGTGTGCTTCGATTCTTCTTAACTCGTGCTTTACTGAGCTACTGAGCTTGTACTTAGGCAACTTTGCTTTGTTTTGACCTGAAGCCTTTTAAACTTGACCAATGCAATTCAATGGAACTTTGACCTGAACTTGTTGCATATCTTTATAGATTATTTTAACAACCTGTTAAACGCAACATTTGCAGAAAAATAGGGCGAATATACTCATCACCGATTGCCCATATCGAGTGATGGATTAGATCAAAGAACTGGTATTTTACTGTAAGCAAATTAGTATGGTCTTGATGAAGTGTTGCGAATCAACTGTCTTGAATGAAGTATCAACACAAAGTTTACACAGTTATAACTGCTATCTGCATTGACACCACACTTACTTTCAAATAACAAGCCTCGAATTCTTCTGAATTGACATATGCCAACCAGTATTATTTCAAGTATTGCTTTATTTACTTGTTATTTTAGTAGCTTTGCACAACACTTCACACGCATTTAGAAAACGTGCCCCTTTACTTTTGAATATTCAGTTCTTCATATAGAATGTCTTTTCGATAAGAAGGGTAGTGGGGCAAACTGGATCTTTCCATTTCTGCGATTTTCAAAATCCGAGTTGTCCGGTACTAATTTCCTTCTTCAATTTTGCAGCACTTCCTTCCTCTTTCCGAATATTCCAGTCACAAGTCAATTTTTAAAAGACTAAGTGCTGTGACGGTTAAGGAGAGGAGCGTTAAATTTTTTGCTGAAAGATGAATTTTTGCACTAATTCGGACTTTTGCACTCTTTGTGGTCGACTTAGCTTCACGATGCCCCTGGTTTTCAAGCAGAAACTTCAGATGCCCCAGCTTTTGCAAAGGAACTTGCATCAATGGAACCTATTGCGGAAGCCTTATTGGTGTAATGTTTTACTCCATTTGACGGTGTGGGGTCATCCTTCTTGTTTTGCCTTTTGAAACCCGCACGTGCATAACAAATTTTATAGAAACTTTTGTCTGTATTTGAGAATGTATTTATTCCTCATTTTCATACAAGTTTCTTTATTCTCTTTGCATGATATTGCAGTGAGCTTGTGGTACGTTGCTTGGGTACTGCTTTTGTTAATGTAGCAATATTATATTGCCCTCATACCACAACTCATTGTAATATTCTCCATTTTGAGGAGATTTTGGAGAACAATTCTTCTGTTTTTAGAAGACTTGTACTCTTACTTTAGAGAATAACTCTTCCATTTTGAGAAGGCAAGCACTCTCTCTTTAGAGAATAATTTTCCATTTTTTAGGAAATATTATTCTTGCTTTAGTAGAGTGCGCCTTGTGTTGGAGAAGCCTTTCTTTCTTTCTTTTTTTTTGTTGCGCCTCGCTGGAGGGCTTTGATTTGACATTTCAACTCTGGAGAAGTGGGCCTCCGCAGAGATTGCACTTCAGCTCCGGTGAAATGTGCCCCCGAAGAGGTCTTTATTTGGCATTTCAGTTCTGGAGAAGTGGCCCTCCAAAGAGTTTGCACTTTAGCTCTGGTGAAATGTGCCCCCGAAGAGGTCTTTATTTGGCATTTCAGTTCTGGAGAAGTGGGCCTCCGAAGAGTTTGCACTTCAGCTCTGGTGAAATGTGCCCCCGAAGAGGTCTTTATTTGGCATTTCAGTTCTGGAGAAGTGGGCCTCCGAAGAGTTTGCACTTCAGCTCTGGTGAATGTGCCCCCGAAGAGGTCTTTATTTGGCATTTCAGCTCTGGAGAAGTGGGCCTCCGAAGAGTTTGCACTTCAGCTCCGGTGAAATGTGCCCCCGAAGAGGTCTTTATTTGGCATTTCAGCTCTGGAGAAGTGGGCCTCCGAAGAGTTTGCACTTCAGCTCTGGTGAAATGTGCCCCCGAAGAGGTCTTTATTTGGCATTTCAGCTCTGGAGAAGTGGTCCTCCGAAGAGTTTGCACTTCAGCTCTGGTGAAATGTGCCCCCGAAGAGGTCTTTATTTGGCTGCCCCCTAGACCCCTGCGACCTGACCGGGCAGGTCGATCACCGTAGTGGTGGCGTTGCCCCCGCACCCCCACCTTGGGGGGTTGGCACCCCCCCTGGACCCCCCTCCGTAGGGGATCTTATCTGAAAAGCCATTCAATAGAACTTGCTTTGTTGGGATGCTGAGTTGACTATTCTTCGAGACGAACTATCATTGGTTTCTCGGTCGATTTTTGATATCACGGCCTTGCTGAAAAAGTGGAGTTAACAATCTTTTTGTTGAGTTGTTTTTGATCCAGCTTGTTTCAAGAAGCATCAGCGAAGGTTAAGCTGATCAAGAAGGATGTAGGCAGCCTAGGATCGTCAGGTGAATTTTGTGGATAAGAGACAAAGGAATCCAGAATTTGAAGTTGGAGACTTTGTTTTTGTTGAGGTTTACTCCGATCAAAGGAGTAGCAGGATTTGGTAAGACTAGGGGGCTAGCTCCGAGGTATATTGGATTTTTTCTATGTTCTTTTATGGATAAGTGTTTTGGCTTACAGGATTGAATTGCCATTTTGGAAGACTAGGATTCAATGTATTACACGTATCTCTGAGGGAGTACGTGTATGGTCCATCTCTATTAGTTGAATCAGTAGTTCGTGAGGATTTGGTAGTTGAGTTAGACTTGTCTGAGGTCAGATAATTTTTGAAGATTGTAGATCTAAATGAGTAGGAGCTCAGAAGCTTAGTGGTGTAGCTAGTTTAGATTCAGTAGAGCGAGTATACTAGTATCTGTACCTGGGAAACTCTAGATAGTTTTAGGAAAGCTTATCCAGATCTATGTCCAAATAACTAGTAATGTTTGTTTGGATGAAATTGTTTGATTGGTTGTTTGTGTATGACTGATATGTATGCTTGAAATTGTTGAAATAAAATAAAAACTTTTGGATTATCTTTTGTTTTAAATTTTGGGGACGAAATTCTTTTAAAGGCGGAGGAATGTGATATACCGAAATTTCAAGGAATTTAAAATGTGATAATCTCTTAATTAATTATTTTAAATTGGAAAAAATGTTATTTTCAAATAACAATAATAATAATGTGTTGTTTAAATATAAATAAATAGACTTTAAAATAGAATTATTATTTTTAAATTTGATTTGGGTTTGTTCAAATTAATATATATATTTATTTGAATTGATTTTTAAGTTGGATTTTAAAAGTAAAATTGAGTTTGAATTTGGATTTAAATTTGAATTGTTAAAGATAATTATTTCAAAATATTTTGAATATAAAAATATAGGAATAAAGTTTTTATTTAAAATAATTTTTGTTTTATATTATATTCCTTAGAGAATTTTATTTATATAAATTTAGATAGTAAACGCAAAAGTTTACTTCAACATTTAAAAATGGATTAAATGTATTATATATGATTTTATTTAAATTATAATTGGTTTTTATTCTATTTTCTTTAAGGGATTTTTTTGTTTAAAATTAAGAAAAGTACCTATTTAAATAGGAAATTTAATTTAAAAGCTTTTAAAATCATTAAAAATAATATAAAAATGTATTATTACAAGTGCTTAACTATTAAGCATGTTGATATCATGTGTTAGGTGATTAAGTAGGGCAGAGACAAGTGTCATCTTTTATTTTATTTTCTTTAAATTTTAATAAAATAAGATTAAGCTTGTATAAACACATATCTACTTTCTTCATTTCTTTTCTTATCTTCTATTTCAAAAACCAGAAAACCCACAAGAACAAAATCCCGTATAAAAATCCTCAAGGCCAAAACCTGTAACCATTTTATCATCAACCCTGTAATCTTTTCAAAAGCCTGTAAACATCCCTAAAAACAAATCAAGCCTGTAACTTTCCTCAAAAACCAAACCCGTGAATCATAAGTTCAAAGTCTGTAACAAGGTTTATTTTCAATTGCAACCTGAAGTAAATCAAAGTCATAAAAACATCTCAGCAATTCAAGCTTTCTGTTTTTCAAATCAAAGCAGTCGAGTTTTCAAAGTTCAATGCTGTTTTTCAAGCTTCCCCATTTTCAAAAAAGAAGCTCTGATCATCTTTTTAATAAGTCGAGTAAACATTTTTATTAAAAATTTTAAGTATGAAAATGTTTGTTGCTTGTGAAATTTCTATGATAATGATGCCGTGCATGTGTATATGTAAGTATAAAATCTGTGTATATGAATGTGTTCATGTGTGTATGTCAAGTTGAATTCGTGCTCTTCTCTGTTTTCATATTGTGGAGTTCTAAACTAGATCAAAATCCATTCTTTCTTCCTCTGATCACTGATACGACTTAGTTTTCAAATAATAAATGTTTTTTTAGTCATAGATTAAATCTTAAAAATGAATTTAAGTAAAATATTTGGATGTTTATCTGAAAAATGGAAAGACGGTGGTAATTCTTTAAATCATGTAAAAATCAATCTTTGCAAATTGCTGTTTCAGGATTATAACCTGAATCTACTTTGAAGGTTAGGATTTTAAAACAAAAATTACAATTTTTAATGATGTATCGAGTCTGCATTTTGGTGATGTCTGCAAAATGGTTTTTGAGCATTTACAGGTGGCCGGAGGTACTCGAGTGGTCGGGATTTCGTCTGAAGCTAGAATGATGATTGGGGTGTTTGGAAAAAATGGTGGAAGTGGTGATCATGGGTCTTGGCGTCGCATATTGGTCGATTTACGTTTTAAACCCTAAAAGGGGTCGAATTTGGAATTGGATCATGGCTTCATCTTTGGTTGATCGGAGTACATCGCACCATGGTAATTGGTTGCTTGGAAGTCTGGCGAAGCAAAGACGTGGTGGAACATTGTCTAGTGATCGAAGTGTGAGATTCAAGGGGTTTTCTGGCATTGGTGGGGTTCCGGGTTCGTTTGTGATTCTCAATTTCGACAGGGGGTTTGTGCTCGTGTTTCGGTGATCAGGATTGATTGTGGCGACGTTGGTCGATGCACTGGAGATTTCATCAGAGGTCGAAGCTCAAGCGATGGTTGGTGCAGGTGCACGGGGTGGTTTTGGTGTTAGTTGTTTTGGTTTGTTTTGACTTGAAGGGGAGCTCGAGTATTGGGATAGGTGTCTCGAGTTGGAACTTGAGTAGTTCGAGAGTGTTTCGAGCTATACGTTTTTACTTTAAATAAATCTAAAATTTTAATAAAAAAATTGAAAGAGAAGAAGAGAAAACTCAGGTGGTTCTCGGGGTGATATTCGGGTACGACCCGAAGCAGGAATTTTAAAACAGTTTTTAGCTGTTTTTTAAGAAATTAGTTTGAGAAATTATGTAAGGGTTTAACTTAAATTTGTTAAGCTAATTTTTAACTTATTTTAAATCCTAATTTAAAAGATTTAATAAAGGAAGATATTTTTCAAAGTCAAATGATTATTTTATTTTAAAACTTAATTAATGATGTAATTAAGTAAGGTTAATTTTAAGATAAAATGTTTAAAGTGTTAATGACAATCGAGCCATTAAATAAGATAATGTTTTATCTTAAGGTTAATTAAAGTTTTTAATGAGTTGAGATTAATTAAGTAGTTAAGAAATTTAAGTATAATTAATCAATTTAATTAATTTAGTTAGTTAATGATAAAGGATTAATTATGAAATTAATTAAGAGAAATTAATTATTTAATTAACTATTGATTAAGGGTTTACTAATTTATAATTGAGGGTTATAATTAATTAACTAAAGGTTAATTAATCGTAATTGAGGATTATTAATTAAGTAATTAAGATGGATTGATTAGTGATTAGAAATTAATTAATCAAGTAATTACAGTTTAGTGAACTGGTAATTAAGAAGTACTGTAACGACACATAAATTTTCGGTGTTAAATTTTTGTTATTTAATAATATTTTATGAGTTAATATTGAAAGAAATAAAATATTGCAATTTTATAATGGAATGATAACTAAATTTAGACTGAAACAATGTTAATACAAGTCAATTGTCAACAATCTAAATGAAATTCCAATTCATTTTATTTAAGCATGATACGCTTGGTTATAAACTAAATATAAGTAACAAATGTAAAAATTTAGTTATTGTACAAAATAGATAGTTAATGGTAATTAAATAAGATCGGTATTGTGTAAGGAATGATAATATGTGTAGTATAAATGGTTACGCTGATTTATAGTGGGATGTAAAAGGTAATAAATTTATGTATAATTTGGGTAATAAAATAAGTTTATTTATGGAGTTAGATTGGTTATATTATCTTAGGCTATAAACCAAATAGAAGAGAACAAGTGTAAATATTAAGGGTATAATAACAATTATTATATATTACCTAATTTATTGGTCAATCAATTTATTTGAAATAAATTCCTCTTGAATGTTAAGTAATTTTAATACTGTTATGGAGGAAACGTTACTTAATGATTTTTAATTTTAGTCACATAAGAGTGAATGAGAATTTGTAGAGAACATAAATTATTTATAAGTAAAAAGGAGTTATATTGAACAAATTTATGATAATTGGATAATGCAGTGTTATCAGAAATTAATTAGTGTCATATAGGTAATTTATACCTGGGTGGGCAAGTAGTAAACTTATAAATGAAAGAAAGTGAGTAGGTGACCATTTATTTAGGTTATTTATTCATTTAGTATGTTAAATAAAAATTTGGGAATCAGATCTCAATTAAGAGAAATTACGTTGTACGTTAATTTGAAATAAAATCTATTAAATATTACATTTATAGGGAATGTAGTACGAATGGTTAGGGATTGTCAAATTTGGTAAAAAGGGAATGGACTTAGGAAACTTTGTTAATTGAGTTTAAAACCTTAATTAATACGCGTAATTAACAAGATTCACATTTTTAAAAAATAAACGTTGATACAAATCTAAGATGTTTATAGAAGTATTAATGTAGTGAAAGGCAAACAAATATTAACTATGTTATTTGTGTAATTAATGAATAGGAATACCAAAGGCTAATTGTAGCAAGGAATATAAGTGGTAGTATAACAAAAATTTATGATTTTATTTTTGTTAACATATGTTAAGAGATATGTTTATGATCTTTATTTGAACTTCTGCTAATAATATGTATTATAGTAAGATTAAAAAAATGATAACATACGTCGGGTGTATTTAATGACATTGTTTGAATGTAATTAATAATGGTGATTATAATAGTAAATGTTAATAAAGAATAAGAATGAATAAGTTTAGTAAAAGAGTAAACATTCATTTAGTAAAAATGTTTGGCTACTGAAAGATTGATTGTAGAGATGAGAAACCATTATTTAGTAAGAAATATATATAATTACTGTTTGTAGCGAATAGTGTATTAATATGTTTAAATTACTATTAGATAAGAAATAATTGTTATACTTCTTATTACATTCATTTAGTCCATTTTGAAACTTAATCAACAGAAATTAATGTAATTGAAAATTTCCAATTAATAGGAGAGAGAATACTAATTGTAAATTAATACGTGTAAATAAAAGCAGCATATGTTTTGCGAGAATATAGGAAAGTTTGATTTAATAAAAAGAAAATTTTACATCAAATAAAATGAATGTTTCATCTGTGAATATACGTTTAATTTCATTAAAATAAGAACAGAAAGGTTGATTCTTAAGAAAGAAATATATGTTTATTTGAACTGTGTTTTATCTTGCCGACTGATTACAAGAATAGGAAAATAATCTATTTATTACTCTTGTGTATAAAGAATAAATTTATAAACGTGTTTAAATAAATAATTGTTCTATTTCTTTATCCATTTTAGTTGTCAGATTTAAAATTTAACTTTGTAAGCAACTGCAATTAATGTAATTCAAATGTTTCAATTAAAAAGAAAGGAAGCGTTGATTGCAATTAATAGACTTAAAAAAAACGCACGTTTTGTGTTAAACAAAAAGGGCGTTTTAACGGAAATAAAAGACCATTTTGAGAAAACAAAATTGAACATTCTCATTTTTAAGGTAAGTATAAATATTTTATTATGCGTAGATAAAAACCTAAATGCGTACAAAATTCTACTTACGTTTGCAAACTTTTCCATTCCTATGTACATTCCCTTACCTGTTATGAATGCCTGAAGCCTTAATAATAAAACGTGACATTTATTTTTATCCCTCCACATTCATTTCCTAATTATAGATAACATACATCTTATTTCTTCTTCAACATTTTGTTTCTCCTGACACTTCATATTCAAAAGCTCTTATTCTTGCAACTCCAAAAGCATTGTTTTATAAAAATGATTTTTTTTATTTTTCATACTGGAGTAGAGCGAGGTCCTGTAGCATGCTAAAGCTTTTGATGACGTGGCTATTTAATATGGGTTAGTTTTATTTTAATTTTTATTTTCTTTTTCAAACGATTTATATCGAATAACTTTCACATATGAACTCCGTTTCACGCGCGATTTTTTTGTTAGGATCGTATTGAAATTCCGGACATTCTGATGTTGGTTTGGACGATTTGGGAGACTGTCAAACTTTTGGATTTAAATCAGATTTAATTTAGATTTAAATTCAAAAGGTGAGTGTTTTAACCCACTCGCAACTTCTAAAATTTCTTATGTTTGTTAAATTGAATTAAGATATGAGTAGAAATTTATTTATGACTATTTTGCATTTTTATTCATCTTCTCAGTTAAATCGCATTTATTTAATTTAACTGTTAATTAAATTTATTATTGCACATAAATTGACAGTTAAAATTTATTTATTTTGCATATAAACTTCTAGTTAAACGGCTATTAATTTTTTTTATTTTTAAATACAACCTGTTCGTTGATACCTGTTATATTTTATATGCTCTATTGATGTTTGGTTAAATTGATGATGATTGCAATAAATTGGCTGATGATTGACATTGGGTGAATGGATGATGTGTTCTATATTATATAAACTGCGAGTTATTATGCATTTTCATTTCATTCCGGATCGCGGTTCAAAATGATATACAACCGCATTTTTATTTTTAAATTGCGGATTGAAATGGTAAATATCTATATCACCTGACCATAGGATAGAAAATTTTATACAGGCATCGCTGTGTATAATATATATATGTATATAAAAAAAATTTGAAATTATTTGTATGGTTTGGATAGGATACGGTTTAATAAATATTAAATTTCATATAAATATTATTTTATAATTATACATATATAGTTAAATTTTGAATTTAAGCTATGTATAATCTGTTAAATAAAAATGAATAAGTTGAAATGGAGTTGATAATTTATATTATATATTAAGTACAGGCTTAGGATATAGAGTTTAAATGATTCAAATAAATTTAGGTTGGAAGGTAAATTAAAAAATTTAATTGGAATTGAGAGTATTTAAGAATTAAACTCTATAAGTTGATGTAGAACCTTGTTAAGCTTGAAATTTTTTAAAGGTAGGATTTTTATAACTGAAATTTTATTTCAAGATAAATTAAACGATTATTTCTAGCATAAATAAATTGAAGGAAATATTTAAGTTGTTAGAAACTGGAGTCTTATTTTAAATGATTTTGATTTATTATGTAAACATTTCAAAACTAAATAATAGGTCAATGAATATGTGAATATAAATTCCAACCCAAAGTTTTGAAATTGTTAAATACTCAAAGTTAGAAATTTATTGAATTTGAAGTGGTTTATTTAACTGAAAGCGAACTTAAAATTTATGGATTTAGACTAAAAATTTTATGAATAAAATTGAAAAGTCGCGAAAATAATTTTATTTTATAAAGTAATTTTAAATTCAAACTATTTTATTCTATATACCGTTTGAATATCCAAACCATTCAAGTTTTAGAAGTTATGGTTTTAAAGCTATGAATTTCGTAGTTTTATGTTTTGAAAGCTATAATTCACATGTTTGGTTTCCAGATATTATAAATTTTAAGGCATTATGATTTTTGTTTGCACATAAAATGGGCAAACACCTCCAAGTCGTATGATTTAGTTGATTATGTGTTGTTCTTAGTGATTTGGATGATTTATGCAAATATATACAATAGATGGACTAAATTGTAAAAGACACAAAGATTTATAGTGGTTCGGCCAGAATGTGCCTACGTCCACTTTATATTTTATTCTCCTTTTCTCTTCAGATTACAAGTACAAAGCTTTGATTACAAGTATCTGAAAACTGTTTGAAAGTTCTATCCGTGCTTGAGCTCTCAATCTTGTCTGCCATTGTTGTACCCCTGCCCTCCTATTTTTAGAGTGAGGCTGGGGGTAGGGTTCTTGGATGTATATAGCTGCTGGTGGGCTTGGGCTGATGCTATCTGGCCTGGCAACGTTGGTTCGGCAAAGCCTTGGATCGCTGATGCATGGAAGTTGATTGGTCTGGTAGAGGTTGGTCCGGTGGTGCTACTTCGATTTGGTTTGGTAGACACCTAGAGCAGGATGGTTCGGTGGTAAATGGAGCAGGATGGTTCGTTGGTAGATGGAGATGGATGGTTCGGCCTTGCTTGGAGAGGAGGTGGTTCGGTGGTGTCTTCCCTTCATTGGTTCGGTGGTGCTTCTCTTTTTTGATTCGGTGGTGGTGGAAACACACCCAATATTTGCCCCCCAAAGTGGGGCATATGGTTTTTTTTCGTAGTTTGGATAGTCTCATTCGGTTATAAGTGTCGGACTGTTTGGTCCGGTATCCTGCGTTCGCCTATAAGTAGGGGAATCATGCCTCTGTTATTCCTTTATCGTTTTGAGATAGCCGAATTGATCGAGTATCGTATCAACTAAATACCGAATCAACCAAGTGCCGAATCCATCAAATACCGAATCAACCAAGTGCCGAATCAAACCTAACTGCGGGACTAGGTGTGTTTTCTTCTGCCGAATGAGTTCTTATGATGGGCGACCGAATGAAACATGGGGTTCGAATACCGAATGAATTTTCATTTTTGAATTGCCGAACGAGACTTGGGGGTTTGAGTGCCGAATGAACCTTATATACTTGAATTTTTATGTTTTGAATTACGAGTGAAATCCCGGACTACATATACTTGCATGTTTATACCTTCCATTTTAACGATATACTTTCTTGTGTTGTAGATAAATGTCTCATAAAGTGGAAACTCGATCGGATAAGAAGAAATCTACGGACAGAAGAGAGTCCACCGCAGTGCCCCCAGCTCAACTAGGGCCGGAACGTCATGGACCCACCCCGAGATCGCTAGTAGATGGGTATGGTCCTCAAGAGCTTATGAATTCTCCTCCTAACTGCTTTCCTAGCTCTCTCAAAAAAGAGCAGCTTGATGTTATCTCCCGCTCCTTTGGGGTTGATAGAGCACGCATGCTGTTGCCAGGGAAGGGGGTCATGCCATATAATCCCCCTGAAGGATACTTCTCTTATAGTAGGTGCCACTGCATGTGTGGGGCCATTCCTCCAATCAATGCTTGGATAGTTAGCTTCGTCACCTATTTGAAGGTGGCCCCTTTCCAGCTCCAGCCCAGCTCCCACGCTATCCTGGTGTGCCTATTCGTGATTTTCCAGAGAAAGTATGGGCGTCCCGCTTCCAACTGGGAGATTCGGTACCCATATAACTTGAGGGGTTACAAGAAGGAGTCTCCATACATCAACTTGTAATCTGCCGTGTCCTTTAAGCCGGTCCTGGACATGTATTCAAAGTTCACCATGTTTAAGAAGGAATGGTTCTTTGTCCAGGATGACTCCGTTTCTATCCACCGCTTTACCTCTAGCTGTAAGTTTGAAGCTTATTTATAATCTCCATTCTGATGGAAATGCTTTTTCTCATGTGTTTTTATTTCCTGCTAGTGACAGGTGGCTTTGCGGTCGTCGAGAATGATCACCTGGTTCAGATGGCCGCGGAGATAGAGGCCATCTCGGGAAGGGATAGGTCAGCTTCTTACCTGATCAGGAATGCCACTCTCCTGGGACACAACTTGATTCTACCACATAATCGGTGGTCAAGCAGAGGGATACGGCTGAGGAAAGGGCTGCTAAATCCAAAGGAGAGGCCACGACAAAGAGAAGCAAGAGGAAACCCTTCTCGATACCTCCAGTTGTTGGGAGGAAGAATCTCAAGAAATCTGATGGACCCTCTCCCAGCACATGCCCAGATGTTTCGAGGGAGGAAAGTGGAGAGGAGGAAACAGGCGAGGAGGAGAGCGGAGGTGATGGAGAAGGTGATGGTGGTAATGGTGGCGAAGGACAGAGTGGTAGTGGCGTTGGTGCCTTGACCTCTGGGCAAGCAGGTGATATTCAAGAGTGGATGGATGATGCTTTCCGCCAAGCCTTTGAGGGGTTAGAGGAAGGGTCGGCCTTGGTGGAGAAACTGAAGAAATCTGATAAGGCCGGGACTGGTGCCAGTCCATCTTCCGAGAGCATTTCAGCTAGGGCAACTCCGGCGGTTCAAGGTGAATTTCTGACTCCTCTTTTAACTTCACATGTTTCTTGGATTATAGTCTCATGCATGCTTGCAACACTTGGTTTTTATTCCAGGAACGGGTAAGGCGGCCAAGACGTCAGACATATGGCAACGCCTCGAGCAATTCAAACTCCTCAAAGCTTCTGCTAAACCGAAGCCCTCGACTGACCGTTACGGGGGTGTAGTCGGCTACCGTCCTCTTCTCGGAGTCATTGAAGAGGATATTCAAAAGACAAAGAGGAGGCGTTCCATGTTCGAACCTTCACTAGGACCTCAGCTCCCAACCTTGCCTATTCGTGATATCACGGGGGAGGATACTGTGTCCGTAGCATCTCCGTATCCATCAGATAATCCTACCGTTACTCATGTTGATCGTCCCGGCTTGGCTCGTAACCCATTTGCGGGTCATCCAGATCTGGACCCGAGTTCTCATTATATTTCCTTCGATGAGGTTACCGGTGAGCACCTCCTACCCCGCAATCCTATGGTAAGGGTGCTTGATGAGGCTAAGTCTTTGAATCTCGACTTGCTGACCACTCAGATTGTGACTATAGGGGATGAGGCCAAGGCAAACATCGATCGGGTGGCTGAGGAGACCAGGAAGTTGATGGGGCATCACGCTCGACTTGTCAAGGCCGGGGACGAAATTGGGAGTGCCAACTTAAGATTGCGGCTAGTGATTGCCGGCCAGGCTAAGAAACTTGCCGATCATGCCATCCAGATCTCTTAGCATGAGGTTGCCTCCAGACGGCTAAAGAAAACTATGGAAGAGGCTAGCAGAGCCGAGCTGCGAAAAATGGAGGCCATCTGCAAGGAACGAATCGAATAGCCATTGCAAAGGTAGACGATGTTCGAAAGGCGGATCTCGAGCGGGTAAAGGAGTTATCCGGGAAGCTTGGAGCTACGGAGCTTGCTCAAGCCAAGCTGAAGGAGGAGATGAAGGCGATGAGGAAATCCCTTCAGGCTGACCGCTCGCGATACAGATCGGAGAGGGATGCTGCCGTTGCAAAGCTGTTGGCTTCTGAAGCTCGGATGAGGGAGTTCGAGGAAAGCGAGGGGATGATGGACGAGGTGCTCCAGGATATGTATTTCCGTACTTGGAAGTGGGGCAACCTATCGTAGATGGATGCCTATCCCCGGATCATGGCCAGGATTTATCTTCGTGCTTTGGAAGAGGACAAGGCTGAGGCGGATAAGGAGGGTGGTATGGCCTTCAGGATGGATTTGGTTACGGCCCAGTTTACTAAGGAAGAGAAGGTGGCGGTGAAGGAGGGCATGCGGCTGCTTGCTGCCGAGGAGGTAGGCGTGTAGTTGGGAGACGACGATCAAGGATCGGATGTTGGTAAGTCTTCCATTTAATCCTTTTCATGTTTGGTTGCTTATCGTTTATCTAATAGATTCTTCTCTTGAATTGGACAGGTGGGACCTCTTGTCAGCATGTTGGGAGCTCTGATCCTGCGGTCAAGTAGATCTTGGAGGGTCGGAAGTATAGAGATGAAGTTCTGATGCCGTCGACTACTTTGGCTTGATCCGCATATTTTTGGTTCTACTTGACATTCCTGTATATACTAGTTCCAAAACATTAATGTACTTTTAGGTTGTAATTATGTCATTGCAACAAACGACTTTATTTTTTTTACATGTAATTTTATGACATAAGCTGATTTTGTCATATTTGGACGCTGTCATTATTTTGATGTGTTGCATAAGAAATATAGCTGTGCATGTGCTAGTGATTCAACTGTGTTTGATGTCAAGTTCTTACTTAAAGTATAATTTCATATCTTGCAATGTTAATGTGATGTGTGAATATATCAGAGCTACTTTCGATTTTTAGTTGTAGATGGTAGCTTTGAACGCCTTGTGTTATCGAATACGGGTTGAGTGAGCCGTCATCTAGCTGAGAGTTCTCATTCCCATTAGCGAGTGCATCCTATTTGGTGTCCTGTACTTTAAGGGTTGTTATAGAGGATAGGAGGAAATTTTTTACAAATAAAATGGAAATATAAGGAATAGTAAAACTTCCAATCACGGAAGGCCTTCGATGTGCTTAAGTTCGTGGCAAACGGGTTTTGTAGTCACTTTCCCTAGCTGCGGGTCTTGGAGACATTCGTCACCCATCTTACGCCTCCGCGGGAAGTTTTCTTTTTTACCACAGCCGTACTTAAGACACATCGGAGCCGAGATCGCGCACAGTAACTACCCGGGCCATTATGGCCCGTAATCGTGGGTATTATTCGATTTACCGTGGCCGGCTAACGTGGGTGCCGATCGTCAACTGTGAACTGCCCCTGGCTGGACACACCTTATGTGGGGGCTTATAATCGGTTCACAGTCGTCGGCGAGCCGAATGCCATAATGTGCTGCCTCGGCTATAGTCGGCCTTCTCGGTGGCCTATGATCGACTCATTACAGTTGGCTTTGAGGGCCGTCGCGAGCAATGAGTTAACCCGTAGCAGAGGGATGCTGGAGAAAAAGTGTCTCATTGACGAGGGCATAGATTCGCATAGTACCTGTTAGGTCTTGTCGAGTTGAGGTTGTGCCGTGAAGTGTCCAGAATGGAAATGCCGTTATACAGGATTTTGTTCAACAAAAAAGGATAAAGCTTAATAAGCAGCCAAGATATAAAGGAACACGTTAAAAAGAGACAAGATTTTTAAAGTGGTTCGGCATGAAAATGCCTACGTCCACTGATTCTCTTTGTTATCACTTCATATAGGCAGTACAAGTTAAGAAAAGTATCTACGAAGGTGTTGGATGCTCCATGCCCTCTGGAACATCTCTTCTCCACTGTTGACAAAATATAAGCTCCGTTGTGGAGATCTTTATGAATTACATAGGGTCCGTCCCAGATTGGATCTAGCGCTCTGGGGCGTGGGAAGATCCATTTGAGAACAAGATCTCCTTTTCGTTAGCTACGGTGCTTGACTTTGTAGTTGTATCGTGCTACCACTTTTTGCTTATGAGATGCCGCTTTAAGTGCTGCATCATTTCTTCTTTCTTCAATTAGGTCCAAAGACATGTGTAGGAGTTCTTCATTCTCTTCTGGGTTGTAGTGGATCCTACGGTGGGAGGGCACTACAGTTTCAACTGGAAGCATGGCCTCCTATTCGAATGCTAAAGAGAAGGATGTATGCCCTGTTGATGTTCTGAAAGACGTGCGGTAGGACAAAAGTGCCGTAGGAAGTTCATCCACCCAAGCGCCTTTTGACTTTTCAAGATTCTTCTTGATCAGAGTTTTGAGAATTTTGTTGACAGCTTCGACTTGTCCATTTGCCTGGTGATAAGCCACAGATGAGAAGCTTCTGTGAATTCCGTTCTCTCGGCACCAGTCGAGGAACTCCTCGCTGTCAAACTGAAGTCCATTGTCCGATATGATTTTGAGCGGAACCCCGTACCTGCATAGAACATTTTTGATCAAGAAGTTAACAACTTTTGTCGAAAATATTTTATTTAAAGGTTTCGCTTCCATCCATTTGGTGAAATAGTCGACCGCCACTATAGCATATTTGGCTCCGCCTCGGCCCATCGGCAGTTCGCCAATCAGGTCAATTCCCCACACCGCAAAGGGCCAAGGACTAGTCATTTGAGTAATCTCATTTGTTGGTAGTCGACGAATCTTAGCAAATTTCTGGCATCTATCACATCTTTTGAGGAAGTCTAAGGCGTCTTTGTTTAAAGTGGGCCAGTAATACTCATATCGGGGTATTTTCTTTGCTAGAGTTTGCCCTCCAGTGTGATCTCCGCAACTTCCTTGATGGATGTTGGACAGGACTTCCTTGGCTTCCCTTCCAGCGACACACCTTAATAAGGGGTTGGAGAAGCCGCGCCGATAGAGGATGCCTTCTTGTATTGTGTAACGGGAAGCTTTCCTCAAGATTTTCTTGACTTCGTTACGCCCGTCGGGCAGTGTGCCATCTTGTAAGTATTTCCGGATGGGAGTCATCCAGGTTTCATCTTCGATAGCAGCTATCATATTCATTGGCTCGAAACTCGGGGCTAGTTGCTTTGAGATGGTTATTGCTTCGGAGGTAGTGTCGTCCTTCATGCTAGCTTGCTTTGCCAGTTCGTCGGCCTCCTGATTCTCTCCTCGAGGAATGTGTTTGATTAAATAATGATCCAATTGATTGAGTAGCAGCTATGTCTTCTTTAGATATGCTGTGAGTCGTTCTCCTCGAGTTTGGAATTCTCCCAATATTTGATTTACGATAAGTTGAGAATCGCTATGGAGACATAAAGAACCGACTCCAATCTCTAGGGCAAGTTCTAATTCGGCTATCACCGCTTCGTATTCTGCGTCGTTGTTGGTGGCAGCGAATTCCAACCTTAGGGCACAGTGCAGCTTCCTTCCCCTGGGTGTGATTATCACAATACTTGCCCCCGATCCTTGTTCGTTTGATGCACCATCTACAAAGAGATTGCACTTGATATCTTTTGTTATTTAAGATCGATCTTTACCTTCGTTGGTAGTGAATTCGGCAATGAATTCGTCCATGGCTTGTCCCTTGATGGCGGTGCGAGGATGGTAGGTGATATCATATTAACTCAGTTCAATGCACCATTTGAGCAGTCGCCCAAAAGTGTTGGGGCGATGTAGTGCCTGCCTTAGTGGTTGATCGGCTAAAACTCTGATGGAATGAGATTGGAAATAGTGTCGCAGTTTCCGTGACGTGATTAGCAAGCAGTATGCTAGCTTTTCAAGTTTAGGGTGTCTAGCTTCTGCCCCTGTAAATCTTTGCTTACAAAGTATAAGGGCCGCTGCGCGCGGTTGTCTTCTCTCACCAAAGCGGCGCTTAAATCATGGGACGATACATCAAGGTATAGGTATAGTTCTTCGCCTTCGTTTGGGGTTGAGAGTGCTGGTAGTCTCTGAAGGTGTTCGATTAGGTTAAGGAAGGCTGTCGGGCATTCGTCAGTCCATTCGAACTTTCCTTTGTATTTCTTTAGAGCTTCGAAGAAAGGGATGCATTTGTCGGTTGCTTTAGAGATGAACCCGTTTAGGGCGGCCACTTTCACGTTTAGGCTTTGCATCTCTCTTCGAGTGGATGGTATCTTGATATCTTGCAAAGCCCGGACTTGTTCGAGGTTTGCTTCAATCTCCCTGGCATGGACGATGAATCCCAAGAACTTTCTCGACGATACTCCGAAGGAGCACTTTAGAGGTTCAGCTTCATTCCATATTGGAGAAGTACTTGAAACATCTCGTCCAGGTGGTTTATATGATCGTTGGCTTTCCTCGACTTTACCGGCATGTCATCCACATAAACTTCCATAGTTCGTCCTATTAATTCCGCAAACATCTTGTTGATGAGGCGCCGATAAGTAGCTCTGGAGTTTTTAAGTCCAAAAGGCATTACTCTGTAGCAGTACAATCCCCGGTCAGTGATGAAACTAGTGCGGTCTTGATCGGGGGCGTGCATAGGTATCTGGTTATATCCTGAGTATGCGTCCATAAAGGATAAGAGTTTGTGTCCAGCTGTGCTGTCCACGAGTTGATCGATTCGGGGGAGTGGGAAGCAGAACTTCGGACAAGCGTCATTTAAGTTGGAGAAGTCGATGCATGTTCGCCACTTCCCATTAGCCTTCTTTACCAGTACAGGGTTGGCGATCCATTCTGGGTAGATGGCTTCTCTATGAAGTTATTGGCAAGTAGGTTCTTTACTTCTTCCTCGAGGGCTGCTGATCGTTCTGCCCCATGCTTCTCTTTTTCTGCTTTACTGGCACCTTGGTGGGATCGATGTTCAGTACGTGGCATGCTACGTCTGGGGAGATTTCAGTCATGTCAGCGTGCGTCCATGCAAATACATCCAAGTTGTGGCGAAGAAAATCAACGAGTTGATCCTTCAGTTCCGCTCTTAATTGAGACCCGACTCTCAGCAGTCTACTTGGGCCGTGTTTGTCTATAGATACAAATTCCATAGCCTCTGCAGGCTCGGTGGTGGCCTCCTCCTCCTTGTCCCTGGGGTCTAATTCGTTGAAAGGATTGCTGGTATATCGAAGAGGAGGGGCTTTCTTTAATTACTATGCTTCTAAGTTTTTTTTTTGCAGAGAGAAGTCTCTGCATCCTTCCCTTTATCCTTCCTGCGGTTATTGCGAAGTTCAGTCACATAGCAATCTCGAGCGGCATCTTGATCTCCCTCTACTTCTCCTATTTCGTTATCCGTTGGAAATTTCATCTTCAGCCACCATAGGGCTAGGACAATTTGGAAGTCAGACAACGCTGGTCTTCCTAAAAAGGCGTTGTAGGCTGAGTGGTTCTCTATTAGCACAAATGTTTGTTTTCGCACAACGGAGCGGGGATGACTTCCTATTTCGACAAAGAGGTCCAGTTGCCTAAGGGGCATCTTCGCAACTCCGGTGAAACCATGTAGTGGTTTGCTGCAGAGAGATACATCCTTCATTGACAGCTTCATTTTTTCGAAAGCATGCTTGAATAGGATATTTACTGAGCATCTAGTGTCTACTAGGATTCGGAAAACCTTAGCTAGACCGAACCAGGCACAGATGACCATAGGATCCATGTGAGGATACTGCCTTCCCTCTAGATCACGCCTACTGAATGTGATATCATCATTCTCTTTCTGTCTCGGGTGGCGCTCTTCTATAACAGAATTAACGTAGCCTTCAATGTTTCTATGTGACTTACCGTATCTCTCCATCTCTGTCCAGCTTCCGTCGGCGATGTGTGGTCCTCCTCATATGGTAAGGACCACTATCTTCTCTTGACTGGAGCCGCTGGTGTTGCGATTTCCTCCGCCTACTTCCGGGAGGGGCAGCCCTGGGTTCTCATTGGCAGGAGTTGAAGTCCTGTTCTGACCTTTCACATAGCGCTCTAGTCTCTTCCTTCTAATGTATTTTTAAATCAAGTCCCGGAGATGATGGCATTCTTTGGTGTTATGCCCATGAGATTCGTGGAATCGGTAGAACTTTCCAGACTTAATTGCATTATCTGATTCCTTCTTGTGTAGGGGGCGCTTGTATCTAACTTCGTCTTGGGTGGCCAAGAAGATGTTTTCGATTGTTTTATTTAGAGGAGTGTAAGAGTGAAATCTCGGTCCTGGCCTATATAAGCGCTTTTCCCTCTTCTTGCCCCCAACACTATCTCTGGAGTCATTTCTTCGAACGTCCTTTTCTACCGCGGATGTGTTGCCATGAGGTGCCTTGGTTTGTTACCCTGTCTGCCTTTCAATGGCAGCGTCTTCAAGTCTCATTTATTTCCCAGCTTCGTGGAAGAAATCGGGTAAGGTAGCTGGCTTTTCTTTCGTTAACCTCCTAGCAAACTTAGTATCCGGATGCACACCACTGCGAAAGCCATTAGGATAAGTTTCTCATCGGCATCTTGGACTGCGGCTGTTGCGGCGTTGAATCAGGTTAGATATTATTGCATTGTCTCCCCGTGCTTCTGTTTGATATTAGATAGGGAATTAGCGTCCTTTGGTTGTTCCATATGAATGCGGAACTGGCAGATGAACTTTTCTTTCAACATTTCCCACGAGCTGATGGATCCTTGGGGAAGATGGCAGAACTAGGAGGTAGCTAGATCTGCCAAGAATAGTGGAAAGCATTTACACAACACTCCCTCTGTTGCTCCGCTCATGAGAATATGTTGTGTTTATCTCTGCAAGTGTACAACGGGGTCAGAGGTTCCCTTGTAAGGTTCCATTATTGGCATTTTCCATTCCCAGGGGGTGATGGCAGTTTCGATATTGCGGGTGAAGGGGCTGGTTGCCCTAGCGCCTATCCCCCGATCCCTTTGTTCCCATTGGACGCACTCCCTGAACAATCGTTCCATCCTTTCATCAGAACATGGAGCGGATAGGAATGAATTTGGTTCTTCCCTGCGCGATTGATTCCGTCCAGATGACCTGTAGGGATGGTATCGTCTATCACTCCTAACATTCTCCAATGACGGCCTCTGGTCTTTCAGGGGCACGCTGGGGTCATCTACAGTTAGTCCTTGCCTTGATCTTCCCTGCTGGGTTCTGTTCTCAGCACTACCTCGGGCCCAACTTCGGGCTGGACTTCAACTCGGTCCCGTCTATTGGTGTTTCCATGGTTAGGTAGCATGGCAGGCTCAGCTACATCCGACCCGTACCTGGTACCTCCCCTGTTGGGTTCGGTTCCAAGTGTTTCCTCGGGTCGGAATTCGGGCTGAGTCCGGGCTCGGCTCCTACCAGTGCTGTTTCTGTTGTTAGCCTCTTCGAAGGAGAAAGACCCTTATCGTCTCCCAGATCCTCCAGACCAGGACTCACCCCATGATTTAGTGTTGCGGTTAGTTTCTTCAACTTCCCTTAAGCGTGACATGAGTTGATCCACCAAGGCTTCTTGTTGAGATGCGAAGCGGTTAGCTACTTCAGCCACAACCCTGTCCAGATCTGCCCTTGTAATTGGTTGTTCCATAGCAGGGGTTGTCGGATTTGCCTGATTTCCTTTTGCTGTTGGAACCAGACGATTGTCTTTATCTCTGATCACTGGATCTGGGATACTGCTAGTTGCGATGTTCTTTCCTTTGTTAGCATCTTTCTTCCGTCCGGGAGGCATGTTTTCCAAGCAATGAACGATGCTGATCGGAAAAGGGTTAAGTGGGAGAAGCTGAAGCTTCGAGCTCCTGCTCTCAGTGAAAGCACCAAAAATGTTTGCACAGAAAATGGGCAAACACCTCCAAGTCGTATGATTGAGTTGATTATGTGTTGTTCTTAGTGATTTGGATGATTTATGCAAATATATACAATAGATGGACTAAACTGTAAAAGACACACAAATTTACAGTGGTTCGGCCAGAATGTACCTACGTCCACTTTATATGTTATTCTCCTTTTCTCTTCAGATTACAAGTACAAAGCTTTGATTACAAGTATCTGAAAACTGTTTCAAAGTTCTATCCGTGCTTGAGCTCTCAAACTTGTCTACCATTGTTGTACCCCTGCCCCCCTATTTATAGAGTGAGGCTGGGGGTAGGGGTCTTGGATGTATATAGCTGCTGGTGTGCCTGGGCTGATGCTATCTGGCCTGGCAACGTTGGTTTGGCAAAGCCTTGGTTTGCTGATGCAAGGAAGTTGATTGGTCCGGTAGAGGTTGGTCCGGTGGTGGCCACCCTTGCTTCTGGTCCGGTTTTGCTGCTTTGATTTGGTTCGGTAGACACCTGAAGCAGGTTGGTTTGGTGGTAGATGGAGCAGGATGGTTCGGTGGTAGATGGAGAAGGATGGTTCGGCATTCCTTGGAGAGGAGGTGGTTCGGTGGTGTGTTCCCTTCATTGGTTCGGTGGTGCTTCTCTTTTTTGATTCCGTGGTGGTGGAAACACACCCAACAATTTTGGAAGAGAAATATATTTGAAATAAATGATATTATTGATTTGGGTTTTATAAAAATAATATCAAAATGACTTGTTTTGGAAATGGAAATGATATCGTAATTATGGGTTTTGAAATGGATAATTATATTCTGGTTTTAAGGTAAAACTATTTTTAAAGACCGCGGTGTTACAATAACGTTTGTTTGTTGAAAAGACCGGGATCGAAAGTTGTCATACTCTCTGCCAACTCCAAAAATAACTTTAACAACCTATACGCGGCGGAGATTCCAGAATGAAGCAGGTTGGTCGCGGCGTTTCCTGTAAGGAAAATACGTGGACCCAACTCCCGTGAGTTGGCATATGGTGGCTAAAACAGGAGCGATTGACAGGTTAATAAGGTAGCACCTTTGATCGGACATATCCCTTCGATATTATACTTTGACTTTTGGATTGATTCGATGGCCAATTTTGATTTTATTTAGGGGTGTGGCTCGAGGTGGGCGGTAGCTGCGCGCTATGCGTTACCACCGACCTGGAAGCGTAATTGGTATATCTACCCTGGCATTGCCTAGTTGTGTCGTTTCACCTCCCCTAACGCGCCTTATACGAATTTGGATTTCTTCCATAGCCGTGTGGTATCCTCTGGTGGCTTCCCGATCAGGACGGACTATGATATTGGATGGACTACTGGGGCTATTACGTGTTAAGGTAGAAAATGTAAAGCCTTAATGCTATTTAAAAGTAAGTTTATTTCATAATTAGACACTATTATAATAGCGCAATATACTACATAGTGAATAGTTTAACGGATCCTTAGGAGATGTAAATCCTGAACATCTCTTGAGTTACCACACTCATATTTATTTCTGTTAATTTAACTTACATAAGATCTTTTAGTTCTGACTCGAGCATTTTGGCTTTTCAATTCGCTCGGGTCAGTCCGAGCGTTTCAGGATCGAAGACTTTAGACGAAGACGAAGATTTGTAGTATTGCTATCTACTACATTATTCCACTACACTATTTAATTCCGCTGCATTGATATTTATGGGTATGTGAACTCTGATATTTATTGTATAAAAAAGAATCAAATGTTTGTAAACAGATTTATGAAATATATATTTATTATTATATTTTATCCTTCCATTGTGAGATTCTGTTTATTTTTTTCTCTTCTCTGTTTTTCTTATTTACCACATAACAATCCGCACTTTTGTAAGTTTTAAGTCTGATGTGTGTGGTTTATCGTCGATTTAAAGCATGCGAAAAGGCGGGATGTTACATCTGGTATCAGAGCGACGTTTAGCGATAAACCTTAGCTTTGTGGGGTCTGACTCTTTACTAATAGGGTAGTCATATCCTATGGGAGTCGTTGAGCATATATATGAGAGAGCGTATTTGTTAGTGTTATAAAAGGTTTTAATATTCTGTTAATTTGTTCCGTTTTGTATTTATAAATTCTGGTTGATGCATGGGACGCTATGACATCAATAGGGATTTCTAAACACTTAATAGGACAGACCTACACAATATTTGTTTTGAATATAGGTGAATGAAATAATTTTTCCTATTATATTTCCATATATATAAAATAAATTTTTATCAATATTATATTTGGTTGCGATATATTGGTTGTTAGGAAATAAAATTTATACATAATAGTTGAAATAAGAATGAAAATAAAATAAATGAAATTGGAAATTTAGAGCTTAAGTTCCGGGTTATTGAAAATTTCTTTTGAGTAGTTTTGGAATATAATAAAATTGTTATTAGTATTTTCTGATATAAATATTTCGATGCAAATATGAAATAAATGTTTTTAAAAGAAGTTTTGGAAAGATAAAGTTGTACTCCCCTCTCTGTCGCTGGAAAATAATTTCGGTGATGAGTGCACGCATCGTCGACATTCATTTTCGAGTTTCAAAGTGAGAAAGCCACTATAGTAGTTTTACTGCAGGTTTATCTGGAAACAGAAAATATAAACTTTAAATTGTTTAAATATAATTAAATATATAAGTTATAAGAATATACCTTTATCTATTATTTTAAATGATTTTTAATATAAAAAACCCGGGATTTAGTTCTGAAGTTTCCGTTAATTAATAATTTCAATTATTATAGTGAAATTGAATGGAACAAATTTATAATTACAACCTTAAAAAAAGATATAAGTAAATAATGCTAATTTATAATGGAAATTAACGGAAAATTTAAATTTGTAACATATGAAACAAAGAGTAATATTATTGAACATTAAATTTAATTAAAGGATGAGATAAAACTTGTATCATTTCATTTGCATTTTCTTTAACATATATAACTTTCCAAATATTAAAAGTTAAAATGTTAAGAAGAAAATGTAATAGATATTGTGCAATCATTAATTTGAGGTAATGAAAGTAATTAATGAAATTCCTTAATAAATAGGAATTTGATGTTGTAATATTATAATCTTAAGTGTAATTGAAAAGACTACTAATTGAAATAGAAAGTTAGGTATTATAAATGGAAGAAAATAAATAAAATTAAGTAGTATATATGGAAGATAATAAACTTAAGTAAAGGATTGAAGCTATTTATTAATAAAATAAGAAGAAAAGATGAGTGCAGTAAGTATATAAGTGTAGACTTAAATTAATGTATTGATGTGCTAAGAAATTGATTTGCAAATGAATACTATAAACAAATGAAGTTATGCAATATGAAATGAAAAGAGAAAAATGTATTATATATATAAGTATAAATGCAAACAAGTGTAATAAACACTAAATTAATAAATGGAGATAAAAGTTGTAAGAAATAAATGTAAAGTAATAAATGAAATTTATAAGAATGAGCTGGATTTATTATTTGGAATTGTTGCTTGTCTGGTTTATGGTTGTTTGGTGTAAGATACTTTAAATTTGGATTTGGATGAATGAATAACCTATTTAGTTTTATCTAAGGCTGTTGAGTAAATGATGCGCTAGTAGTTTATTCTTCATTCCGTGCAATTTAAAAGTTTTGAACCCGAACAACTATTTGTTTGTTTGATCGAATGGTTGTTTTGTATTGTGTATGTTGTTTGTTGAAATTGATGGTTGTTATATTGATTTGTTGTTAGTGATTGAAACCACCTAAATATTTCAGTTTTTACAAATTGTTGATCCTTTGGATTATATAAGTAAAATGCAGGTTATGAAAGCTATTACTACTGCTTTTGGTTCCATAAAATAAGCGTTATTGGCCGACAAATAAGTACGTTTTTGAATTACGGGTTTTCGCATTATTATTTTGTTTTTTCCCGTGTTGGGATATATATTATTTTGAAAATATATGATATATATTGTTATAATCAATATTTTATTTCTCTTCCGAGCCTCTCCATACAAAGGAGACTCTGCCGTAATTTTCTGAAAATTTAGTACTTAGCAAAAAAAATTTGAAATGATTTCCAAACTTTAATAATTTAAATATAAAAGATTAAATAGTTATAAATTAGGATATATTATTTAAAGTAATTAATATTGTAAATTTAATTGTTTATAAAGTTAATGTTTTGATAAGGTGTATTGTTTTTATTTCTTTTTTTCCCTTTTTTTCCCTTTACGGGGACGAAAAGGTTTTATTGGGGGAGAGTGTAATGACCCATAAATTTTCGATGTTAAATTTTTGTTATTATAATAATATTTTATGAGTTAATATTGAAAGAAATAAAATATTGCAATTTTATAATGGAATGATAACTAAATTTAGACTGAAACAATGTTAATACAAGTCAATTGTCAACGATCTAAATGAAACTCCAATTCATTTTATTTAAGCATGATACGCTTGGTTATAAAACTAAATATAAGTAAAAATTGTAGACATTTAGTTATTGTACAAAATAGATAGTTAATGATAATTAAATAAGATCAGTATTGTGTAAGAAATGATAATATGAGTGGTATTAATGGTTATACTGATTTATAGTGGGATGTAAAAGGTAATAAATTTATGTTTAATTTAAGTAATAAAATAAGTTTATTTATGGAGTTAGGGCTATATTATCTTAGGCTATAAACCAAATTAAAGAGAACAAGCGTAAATCTTAAGGGTATAATAATTATTATTATATATTACCTAATTTATTGGTCAATCAATTTATTTGAAATAAAGTCCTCTTAAATGTTAAGTAATTTTAATACTGTTATGGTGGAAATGTTACTTAATGATTTTTAATTTTAGTAATGGAAGAGTGAATGAGAATTTATAGAGAACATAAATTATTTATAAGTAAAAAGGAGTATATATTGAACAAATTTATGATAATTGGACAATGCATTGTTATCGGAAATTAATTAGATTTATATATGGGATTTATACCTGGGTGGGCAAGTAGTAAACTTACAAATGAAAGAAAGTGAGTAGGTGGCCATTTATTTAGGTTATTTATTCATTTATATGTTAAATAAAAATTTCGGAATCAGATCTCAATTACGGGAAATTAAGTTGTACGTTAATTTGAAATAAAATCTATTAAATATTACATTTATAAGGAATGTAGTACGAATGGTTAGGGATTGTCAAATTTGGTAAAAAGAGATTGGACTTAGGAAACTTTGTTAATTGAGTTTAAAACCTTAATTAATACGCATAATTGACAAGATTCACATTTTTAAAAATAACCGTTGATACAAATCTAAGATGTATATAGAAGTATTAATGTAGTGAAAGACAAACAAATATTAACTTTGTTATTTGTGTAATTAATGGATAAGAATACCAAAGGCTAATTGTAGTAAGGAATATAAGTGGTAGAATAATAAAAATTTATAATTTTATTTTTGTTAACATATGTTAAGAGATATGTTTATGATCTTAATTTGAACTTCTGCTAATAACATGTATTACAGTAAGACAAAAAATTGATAACATACATCAGGTGTATTTAATGACATTGTTTAAATGTAATTAGTAATGGTGATTATAATAATAAATGTTAATAAAGAATAAGAATGAATAAGTTTAGTAAAAGAGTAAACATTCATTTAGTAAAAATGTTTGGCAATTGAAAGATTGATTGTAGAGATGAGAAACCATTATTTAGTAAGAAATATATATAATTACTATTTGTAGCGAATAGTGTATTAATACGTTTAAATTACTATTAGATAGGAAATAATTGTTATACTTCTCATTACATTCATTTGGTCCATTTTGAAACTTAATCAACTGAAATTATTGTAATTGAAAATTTCCAGTTAATAGGAAAGAGAATATTAATTGTAAATTAATAGGTGTAAATAAAAGCTGCCTATGTTTTCTGAGAATATAGGGAAAGTTTGATTTAATAAAAAGAAAATTTTTCATCAAATAAAATAAATGTTTCTTCGGTGAATGTACGTTTAATTTCATTAAAATAAGAATAGAAAGATTGATTTGTAAGAAAGAAATATATGTTTATTTGAACTATGTTTTAGCTTACAGACTGATTACAAGAATAGGAAAATAATCTATTTATTACTCTTGTGTATAAATAATAAATTTATAAACGTGTTTAAATAATCTATTTCTTTATCCATTTTAGTTGTCTGTTTTAAAATTTAACTTTGTAAGTAGCTGCAATTAATGTAATTCAAATGTTTCAATTAAAAAGAAAGGAAACGTTGATTGTAATTAATAGATTTAAAGAAAAATGCACGTTTTGTGTTAAACAAAATGGGTGTTTTAATGGAAATAAAAGATCATTTTGAGAAAACAAAATTGAACGTTCTCATTTTTATAAGTATAAATATTTTATTATGCGTAGATAAAAACCTAAATGCGTACAAAATTCTACTTTCGTATGCAAACTTTTCCATTCCTACGTACATTCCCTTACCTATTATTAATGCCTGAAGCTTTAATAATAAAACGTGACATTTATTTTTGTTCCTCCACATTCATTTCCTAATTAAAAATAACCTACATCTTATTTCTTCTACATTTTGTTTCTCCTAACACCTCATATTCAAAAGCTCTTATTCTTGCAACTCAAAAAGCATTCTTTCATAAAAACGAATTTTTTAATTTTTCGTACTGGAGAAGAACGAGGTCCTGTAGCATGCTAAAGCTTTGGATGACATGGCTATTTAATATGGGTTAGTTTTATTTTAATTTTTATTTTCTTTTTCAAGCGATTCAAATCGAATAACTTTCACGTACGAACTCTGTTTCACGCGTGATTTTTTCTGTTAGGATCGTATTGAAATTCCGGACATTCTGACGTTGGTTCGGAAGGATTTGGAGACTGTCAAATTTTTGGTTTTAAATCGGACTTAAATTCGATTTAAATTCAAAAGGTGAGTGTTTTAACCCACTCACAACTTCTAAAATTTCTTATGTTTGTTAAATTGATTTAAGATATGAGTAGAAATTTATTTATGACTATTTTGCATATTTTATTCATCATCTCAGTTAAATCGCATTTATTTAATTTAACTGTTAATTAAATTTATTATTGCACATAAATTGACAATTAAAATTTATTTATTTTGCATATAAACTACTAGTTAAACAGTTATTAATTTATTTTTATTTTTTGAATATAAGCTGTTCGTTGATACCTGTTATATTTTATATGCCCTATTGATGTTTTGTTAAATTGATGATGATTTCAATAAATTGGTGGATGATTGATATTGGGTGAATGGATGATGTGTTCTATATTATACAAACTACAAGATATTATGCATTTTCATTTCATTCGGTACTGCGGTTTGAAATGATATACAACCGCATTTTTATTTTTAAATTGCGAATTGAAATGATAAATATCCGTATCAGCTAACCATAGGATAGAAAATTTTATACAGGCACTGTGATATAATAATATATATATGTATATAAAATTATTGTTTTTGAAATGATTTCTATGGTTTGGATAGGATAGGGTTTAATAAATATTAAATTTTGATATTATATAAATATTATTTTATAATTATCCATATATTGTTAAATTTTGAATTTAGGCTATGTATGATCTGCTAAATAAAAATGAATAAGTTGAAATGGAGTTGATAATTTATATTATATGATTAAGTGCATGCTTAGGATATAGAGTTTAAATGATTCAAATAAATTTAGGTTGGAAGGTAAATTACAAAATTTAGTTTGCGTATTTAAGAATTAAACTCTATAAGTTGATGTCGAACCATATTAAGCTTGAAATTTTTTAAAGGTAGGATATTTATAACTGAAATTTTATTTCAAGATAAATTAAATGAATATTTGTAGCATAAATAAATTGAAGAAAATATTTAAGTTGTTAGTAACTGGAGTCTTATTTTAAATGATTCTGATTTATTATGTAAACATTTCAAAACTAAATAATAGGTCAATGAATAGGTGAATATAAATTCCAACCTTAAGTTTTGAAATTGTTCAATACTCAAAGTTAGAAATATATTGAATTTGAAGTGGTTTATTTAACAGAAAGTGAATTTAAAATTTATGGATTTAGACTAAATATTTTTATGAATAAAATTGAAAAGTCACGGAAATTATTTTATTTTATAAAGTAATTTTAAATTCAAACTATTTTATTCTATATACCGTTTGAATATCCAAACCATTCAAGTTTTAGTAGTTATGGTTTTAAAGCTATTAATTTCGCAGTTTTATGTTTTGAAAGCTATAATTCAAATGTTTGGTTTCCACATATTATAAATTTTAAAGCACTATGATTTTGGAAGAGAAATATATTTGAAATAAATGATATTATTGATTTGGGTTTTATAAAAATAATATCAAAATGAGTTGTTTTGGAAATGGAAATGATATCGTACTTATGCGTTTTGAAATGGATAATTATATTCTGGTTTTAAAGTATAAACTATTTTTAAAGACCGCTTTGTTATAATAACGTTTGGTTGTTGAAGAGACCGGGATGGGAAGTGGTCATACTCTCTGCCAACTCCGAAAACCACTTTAACAACCGTATACGCGGTGGAGATTGTAGAATGAAGTCGGTTGGTAGCGGCGTTTCCTGTAAGGTAAATACGTGGACCCAACTCCCGTGAGTTGGCATAAGGTGGCCAAAACAGGAGCGATTGACGGGTTAATAAGGTAGCACCTTTGATCGGACACGTCCCTTTGATATTATACTTTGACTTTTGGATTGATTCGGTGGCCACTTTTATTTTATTTGGGGGTGTGGCTCGAGGTGGATGGTAGCTGCGCGCTACGCATTACCACCGACCTGGAAGCTTAATTGGTATATCTACCCTGGCATTGCCTAGTTGTGTCATGTCACCTACCTTATCGTGCCTTGTACGGATTTGGATTTCTCCCATAGCCCGTGTGGTATCCTCTGGTGGCTTCCCGATCAGGGGGGACAATGATATTGGATGGACTACTGGGACTATTACGTGTTAAGGTGGAAAATGTAAAGCCTTAATGCTATTTAAAAGTAAGTTTATTTTACAATTATACGCTATTACAATAGCGCAATATACTACATAGTAGATAGTTTAACGGATCCTTAGGAGATGTAAATCCCGAGCATCTCTCGAGTTACCGGACTCATATTATTTCTGTTAATTTAACTTACATAAGATCTTTTCGTTCTGAATCGAGTGTTTTGTCTTTTAAATTCGCTCGGGTCAGTCCGAGCGTTTCAGGATCGAAGACTTTAGTTCTGGAGGACGAAGACGAAGATTTGTAGTATTGCTATCTACTATATTATTCCACTACACTATTTAATTCCGCTGCATTGATATTTATGGGTATGTGAACTCTGATATTTATTGTACTGTGACGCCCCACCTCAATAACCACGCTAGCCAAGAACACTACGGAGTAATGCTGTCAACTAGCGCGGAGAATAAGGCTGTTGAGGAGAGACCATCCCTGTAACTTCTTTGTGCGAGCACCGATATGTCAGATAGTATAGCATGCATTTCATTTAAGGAGGAAGTCCGACATACCGATACAAACTCAAAGCTATCACACGCTGGCTATAAACAAATCTTTGGAAACAAATATAGAAATAAACATAACACAATCAGTCACAGACATCCATATCACAAAGGCGGAAAAAGATATGAATATATAACTAACACATGAAAGTGAACATCATAGTAGTGGTCATGAAAGGACCACATACACAAAAGAATAGCAACACGTGCTATACAAAAGAATACATCTATGACTCTATATCTCAAGTGTAAACGACAATAACTGCTAATCTAAATTGTCAGCCAAAAGTCAGAGTAGTACATCCCTAGGGGAGAAGTCAAGCAAAAGCACCTGTAACATCTCGGTCTGAACCGAGTATTATTTATAAGAAAATAATAAACGGATCAGTCTAGTTATAAATATCAGATAACATGATATAAAACAATAGATATGGCAAGAACATATAGTAACCATAAAGACATACTATGATAAGCATGTAAATGAAGATCATCAAGAGATCAAACAATATAAAAAGAGTCTTCTAAAAGATCCAAATTCACCTAAAAAAAGTGATGACAACAAATTCACCAAGACATAAAAGCTCGAAAATCATAACAATGAAAGTCATGAAAATAGGTGAAGCTCAAATTCTAGAAGACTACACAAGAAATCCATAAATCACAATATAGGAGCATGAAAACTCACCTACACGTGTAACACAAAGTGAGACGCTATCTCATGGTTGCAAGCCATTAATTTAGACACATGAATGGCCCGTAGACCATGGGGCGCTACCCCACATATGCGATGGCGAAACATCATACAAATGCGATGGCGAAACATCACAAGAGCGGATTCTAGTCTCCCTCGCAAACAAAAAGACATCACACAATTGCTAGTCTAAATCACAAAAATGATCGTCATGATCATCAAGAATTGTCAACCACATTAAGCTAGTAAATATATGAGTTTAGATTCATGTCCCATAACCACTTGCTTAACTTAAATATTTACGAACAAACTGTAGATCTTCACTAGAAAATTGTCACAAAAGGTTCGATCGAACAAGTTCAAGAATTAACCGGCGAAGCAAACGCAAGCGTTTCATACCACATATTTTACTAAGTCGTTTAATTCGGTTTCTCATCCGAGTGAGGTAAAGGTTTGTATATACTAATAGATTGGAAAATGGTTTGGGAAAAGAGCTTTGTATTAAAATAGTGTTGAAATCGTTTTGATGAAAGAGTTTTGATATTTACTACTAGTATTGAAACCTTCATATTTATAAAGTTGTTATCCCTCCTTTTTAGCAAGGTTGTGATACCATAAAATCGATCGACAAGCCCAAGATAGTTTGTCTCGAAGAATGGTCAACTCGGCATCTCAACTAAGCAAGTTCTGTTGAATGTTTTTCAGATAAGATCCCATACGATGAGGGGGGTTCCGTGGGGGTGGTAACCCCCCAAGGTGGGGGTGCGGGGGCAACGCCCCCGCTACGGGGTTCAACCTGCACGGTCAGGGGGCAGTGCCCCCGACGGGGTGCTCGGCAGCGCCCCGTCCAAAACGGTACGACCTAGTGAAAACCTAAGGGAGGATAGGATCGAGCGACCTAATGGTTGTGACCTAGGGGTCTAAGGGGTCAAGCGACCTAGTGGTTGCGACTTAGAGGTGCTCGCGAGTTAACAGAGGTAAGCGAGCTAAAGTCTCAAACGAGGCCTAACGAACTAACTACTCGCGACCTAAGAGAGGAAACATGTCAAACGACCTAGTGGTTATGACTTAGGGGGTGTCCGCGACCTAAGTACGTGACCTAATGTGGTCAACGACCAAACTCGGTCGCGACCTAACGGAGCAAAGGGACGAACGACCAAACTGGAGTCATGGTCCTGCGACCTAAAGGGGGTCAACGACCTAACCACATGGAGGCCGAGCGACCTAAAGGAGAACAAGGTCAAGCGACCTAAACGGGGTACGTGACCTTGTGGAGTAAGGGGGAAACGACCTAGGGGCTTACGACCTAAAAAGGAACGAAGGCCAAGGACCTAAAGCTCAAACGAGTTAACATATGTCGCGACCTACATGGTAACGACCTAACGGAGAAAGGCAGAGCGACCTAGTGGCGAAAGCGACTTAATGTTAAATGAGCCATGCGACCTAAGGCGTTAACACGCGAGCGACCTAAGGCGTTAGCTCGCAAGCGACCTTAGGTGTTAGCTTGCGAGCGACCTAAGGCGTTAGCTCACGAGCGACCTAACTCCGAACACACAAAAATGTCCAGAACGACCTAAATGCAGAAAATTCACCAAAATGCTAAAAGTTGGAGTTTTTGGCCAATCCAATCCATACCAAATGCAAATGTACACGCTAAAGTGATAGGAAATCATTACCAAACATCCGTGATAGTTATAGACAAGAATATGAGATAAAAATCTCACCTTTGCACCAAAAATCAATGAAAATGAAGACCAAAGCAAAGCAAGAATCAATCCACTTCAATCTCAACACAAGAAGCTTGAATCCAATGTCTTCACTTTGATTTTGGAGTTGGATGTTGAATTTGCTAATGAACTTGGGCTTGGAATTTTAATTTCCCTTTCCACTCACCATTAATGCTAAAACTAGAGTTAGGTAGGAATTTATGAAGAGATGAGGAGAAGGGGTTGGAACTTAGGTTTAATAGGCTAAACCAACCCAAAGTCCAAAGCGGGAAAAGTTTGTGAAATTCCATAACCCCAAACATATCAAAGTTTATACTTAAAAAGATTGTAAACGGCATTTCGAACTCAATGGAAGTGCTCTCGAGTCCTAATTTCACCGTTTGCAAAAAGTAGCTTTTCCGACCAATATCCGATTAACGACAAAATATATAAATATAAAATCGATAAATATGCGGGTTGTTACATGTATAAAAAAGAATTAAATGTTTGTAAACAGTTTTATATACTGTATATTTATTACTATATTTTATCATTCCGCTGTGAGATTCTATTTCGTTTTTTTTTCTCTTCTCTGTTTTTCTTATTTACCCCATAACAATCCGACCTTTTGTATGTTTTAAGTCTGATGTGTGTGGTTTATCGTCGATTTAAAGCATGCAAAAAGGCGGGATGTTACAGGTACTTAATTAATTTTTATTAATTAATAATTGGTTTTATTAATTAATAATTAAGAGATAATTATTCTATAATTAAAGATTAATTAAGGGTTAATTAGCTGTTATTAAGGATTGATTAACTTATAATGAAGGATTAGTTTATTTGATTTTAAGTTTTATTAATTGATAATTAAGGTTTATTAATTAATAGTTAAAGGTTAATTAATCTGAAATTAAAGATTAATTAATTGGTTTATGAGGCAATTAAGGAATGAATTAACCAATTGTAATTAACAAAATGAATGTGATTAATTGAAGATAATCACTTGATGATTAATTAAGAATAAGTACTTAATGAAATTAGCAAGTATAATTACTTAGTGTGAGTAATTAGTGGATAATTACTGGATGTAATTAATTAAAAAGGAATTATTTAATGGGAAATAATTAAAGGATAATTACTTAGAAGACGTAATTAAGGATTAATTACTTGGTGTAATTAATTAAAGGATTAATATAATTAATTAAGAAGCTAATTAAAGTAAAATAAGTTATTAACAATAGTTAATTACTAAATAAGATTAATCAGGGTTGATTAATGAATGTAATTAATTAAAGACTAATTATTGAACGTAATTAATTAAAAGAGTACTTAATTAAAGAATCATCAATTAATATAATTAATGACAGTAATTAAAGTTTTAATTCTGTAAATGGTTAAGGTTGATTAATTTTTGTAATTAATTAAAAGGTAACTACTTTATGTTATTGAGGAGTAATTAATCAGGGATGATTAATTAAGATAGATATTTAAAGGATGATCAATTAATTAAATGGTCTGTAATTAATTAACGATTGATTAATTAAATTCAATATGATATGGATTAATAATTCTTGCTTCAATATGATTGTTTGAGTAGAATGTCTGAATTGGTTGATATCTATTGGATGATATTCTATGATATTCTGTGATGTGATATTGAATATCTCTGTGATAAATGTGTGATATTTATTTGTGTTAATGATGTGTGAATTCAAGTTTTGAATTGAATTGAATTGTTTAAACCTTAAACAACTGGGCGTTTAAGATACATTTGGATTGCGATGAGTCCGGGATCGGGTATCAAATTTGATTATCCGAAAACCACATTGATCCAAGTTAAACGATACGTCGTGATATCTCCAAATGAAGATCGAGGTGGAGTTTTAAAGTGCAAGGGTTATTGTCGTTAACTCTGAGGGTGATTCTGAAATGAGTGTAACGAGATAATGCCTTCGGTTTCGTTCGAACCCTGTCTAGAGTCCCTTTTTATTCAGCTGTTTGGCGTTTGCTAGTTCTAACTACGGGGTTGTCTTATTCGGACTATCAAATAAGGGGCAGCTTCGGCTTTGTGTAGCAGGGGATTGGGAGTAATCCTCGGTACGGTGATCTAGGGCACATACTACGACGGGCGGTACCCTGGTAGCCCTGCCATTGTATGGAATCTAATATCCAATAAGTGATCGCGGACTTGATTGTATGACCCACTTTATGGCTAGTATGCTGGAATTTAATCATGTAACAATTTCAGCTATGTGAATATTTATTTGAAAACCTTAGACCCTATTGTAATGTCAATGAATTTCCTATCAAACGTTTTGATTAGCGTAAGGTAAAAACTTACCCATATTTATGTGTGGGGGGTCTTACGTGATACGTTTGTTTTCAAATGTTTTTAAAGTTAAGCAACTTTAACCATTTACTCACACCAGACCCATGTCTGTCCTGGAGTTTATCTCTTCTTTTCTTAAACTCTTGGGTACTTAAATTTTTATGAGTAGCCAAGGGATTCAGTTTTGCTTTGACGAATTTTGGTGGTGAAATGGAGCAGGCTTCAGCATTTGTAGATTTATAGTGGTCCCACTGAGTTGATCTCTGTGTTGATATCTGTGTTATATCTTGAGTTGCATGATCGACAGGTTTTATAACTGTCTTGATTGGTGATGTATAAAGCTGATCTGATAGATATTGTACACTATGTAATAACTATGTGACTAATATAATTTATTCGTTCTGCTGTGAGATTCTGATGTTGTTTAGTTCTTTCTTTTCTATCTTTTCTCTTCTCTAACCATTTCTTTCTTAATAATGATGCGTATTATTGTGGATAATAAGGCGGGTCGTTACATTAGCGGACCATTGAAGTTTAAGGGGTGGCACATTGTAATGGCCCGTTCTCCATACCGTTTGAATCGACAATAAACCACACATGTCCTGCTCAAATTGCATGAATAAGCGGATCATTAAGGATAGAAATAAAATAAAGACAGAACAGAATCTCTCATGAATGGAACAACATATATAATACTAATCTTTAAGGCGGAAAATTTTAAAATACAATATCAGAGTCTAATTTAAATTCAGCTTGGACATTTATAAACATTTGTCCTTACAATTGCTGACAAACATCAAACAAAGTACACTAAGTACGTAGGATAATAAAATATGTCCATATAATGATGAAGATCTCCATCTCTCCTCTGGAAACTCCAACCGTCTTCAACTCAACCTGAAACTACTCGGATCTGACCCGAGTATTAAAAATACCCGAACCAGGCTTGATAAACCAGCATGAGATACTCGAAATTTAAACGACTATCTTATCAAAACCTTTGAAAAGAAGGGTATCGCATAAGACCACGCACACACATAAACACGGACGAGTGTTAACCTTATGATAACTAAAACACTTTTATACCAAAATTCACTTAATATTATTTTTAATGACATTCTTTTGAAAACTCTTTTCAATTAAACATATTAATATAAGGTATCAATATCTGGACTAAGTCTAATGGAATATATCCGGACGGGGTTAACAGAATATATTGAACGGAATATATGATACCAAAAATGGGTAGCTGAAATGTTTTCATGTCCATACAGCTACTTTGGGAATACAATCAATAATGTAAATCTCGTATTGGGATTGGATTTCAAACATGATAGGAAACTAGTGGAAAGATCGATCTGTAACGACCCGATTTTTCGACTCCCGAAAATCGACATTAATACGTCCATTGTATCAACTACCGAACCATCGAACGCCGAAAAATCGAACCATTAGGGCATGAAAAGAAGAAAAAGATAGAAGAAGAAGAATAGAAACAATGACAATCTCACATATCGCAGCGGAACAACATATAATAGATAAATGAATATCTTTAAAACAAAGAACTATATCAGTTATTACATTTCACCACATTACATTATGTTATCAAAGTTTACAACAACAAACAGCGGAAAAGAAATACTATATACTAGTTGATACGCCACGCCGTCCAGCTTGCCTCCAGATCTCTACAGCAACTCCTGAATTCCAAAATGACCTGATAATCTCACTCTAGATTGCCCGTGTGGAAACTGGTGGGCACCCATTGTTTAGAAAGGGAACAGTAAACTCCAGGTCATTCATGGGACTGGTGTGAGATCTTAAAAAATAGTTATTTTTAAAGAAACTAGATTTATAGAAGAATTTCGGTATGCTTTTAAAAAAATGAAACTACCATAAGACCTTCCGCCACACACACCATGCAATCGAAGAATTGGAGGAGATTTTTACTTATGATAGTCAAACATTCTTGATACGTGAATTTCTTTGATATTATTACTATAAGTGCAAAGTGCAGAAAATATTTCGAAAGTATAATATTAATCTTAGCCAACATACAACCATTATCGTATGCCTACTATAGCTACCATGTTCAATAGCAGGTTACCGCCACATTCCATGGCAGGTTATACAACTACAACCGTACAGGCTTGTATTGATTCTTTGGATTTCCAACAAATGGTCAGGCAAAGGAACTTCCCAGGCCACATGGGTGCGTCTCTGGAGGGCTGCCGCGAGAACCTAACCGGATCTCTGCCAACACAGGGTCGGGTTGCCTCTGCAAAAATAGGTAACTACTGACACGAGTATGCCATCCCTCGGTTGTAAACAACCTTTATCTGAGGATCCTCAATACCATCAACCATAAAGTAATAAATTTGCAGCAACCACATAGGTCAAATATTTGGGCTCCATACCATGATACCACCTCTATCCAGAAGGAAATGAACATACCCTATGCGGCGCTACCCCCTAAAACCTTGCTGCATTCTTCCTATTTCAACCATTCCGAGGAGTGAGGTCCGAAGAAGTCTCGTCCACGAAGCTACGCTTTTCACAAAAGCCATGCTTTGCTGAACAAATGATCAACAGAACTTCGTATGCCACATTACCAAATTGGGAATGTATCACTAGTAACCATCAACTACATAACCTCTGAGATCGTACGTCTTAGAGAAGGGTGTTAAGCTATGAGAATAAATTCTCTGCCACAAACAGAAATGTATTTGATAGAAACAAGCTTTACATTTGTAACGTCAGACACACATCCATACTAGTATGTTCCGGGATCGAACGGAACCGAAGGCACTTCCAAAGAAGCCCTTGTAATCCGGATATTCACTAATCACGTCAGGAATTCCAATCACAAAGGGTGATAAAATATCTATACCGGAGCAACTCGGTGCAGAGACATTCGACAGGTAATCCTTTCGCTTCCGAAAATACCCGGTCTTCAACATCATCTTCAAATGCAAGCCCATTTCGTCGTATCGTTATTCGGAATGGGTTTTATGACACAAGATACCCTCCAGGTTAATCCGAATAACGAGCGCTTCTTTTAAAAAAAAATAAGTGTTACATTCAGATTCAACACAAATCATAACAAATTCCACTTTGATCTTTTTGAATAAAATACCCATCACAATCATAAAGGTTCGATGTGGGTTTCGAATATCCATTTGGAATTCAACTACGGTCGCATCAAAATTCGAATGCCATTTAGAATAGCCAATATTGATAGTTGGTCATTTAACTATCCATCATTATTCACAATAATTACTGGATTTCAAATAATTTTCCAAATTATTTAACTTAAATATATCTTCGCAAGATATAATTTCACACTTCATCCATTTGAAAAACAATTTTTCCCTACGCGGAAAACATTTTGAAATATGTATTCATTTCCACTGAAAATCTACCGATTTCAAATATTTTAGAATAATATAAAATACTTATTCAAAATATACTTGGAAACATTTAAAATAGATATTTTAGGATATTTGCCTAAATATTAGTTATGAAAAATATTATACTAATATCTTATATGAAAATTTAGGTCCAAAACTAATTTTAAAATAAAATTAGTAAATAGGGTATAAATATTTAAATAACTATTTTCTAAATCAAATATCAATTTAAATCTTTAAAATAATCCCTTATATAATTAATTAAATAAATTTTTACTTTAAACAATTTCCAAAACTAATTTCTCCAATAATATTATTTTAAAACTAAATTTAGAACTTTTGAATTTTATTCAAAAGCTATTATAAAAATATACTCGGCCTTCCAGGGAAGAATTCTTTTTCCATTACAAAATGGTCCATTCAAATAAATTAATAAATCTTCTTGATTTATTTTAATTTACATTTCAAATCTGCAAATTCTTTTCCACACTTAAAAATAAACCAATATTTATTTTTGAACAATTTCCATTTCCTTTACAAATTCCCGTCGTGAATTTACATTTCCAAATATCAACTGATATACGAATTTTAAATTAATTCCCAAATATCATCTTCAAACCAAATCAAATCCCAAATTTATTTCCAATTTATTTCAAACACAAAATCAAATTCCAATTTGATTTTCCAAGTTAATTTTCTAATATCAAATCCATTCAAATTGATTTCCCAAATTATTTCGAAAACACCAAACCAATTTCCAAATCGATTCCTAAGATTTATTTTAACTCCAAATTAATTACCAAATCGATTTCTAAAATTAATTTCAACTCTAAATTTAATTTCTAAATTTATTTCCTTTTTGAAATAAATTCTTTTATCTCTTTCAAATACTTAAAATCCGTATCTTAAATGAATTATTCAGCTATTAAACAATATTACTCGAAATTCCTTTATTAAAATATTTTTCCCATATTTTTGAAATTTGTTCGATCAGATTATAAAAATCAACTTTAATACTTTAATTGTAATGGTTTAGGCTTCTCTACTTTAATTTCCGAAAAATCCAATTTCATATTTCTGGTATCCTACGATACCAAAAATATGTTCGGCTAAATTATAGCCTTCAACGGTTTCAATCACAAATAATCACACACAGATTATAAATAATCATCACACAACATACGAAACAAATTAAATATTTGAGGAATCCAGTTGGAACCCTCCAACATGTTTCCCTGCATCCACAGATTTTAGCACAACAAATTAAATACCAATTCCACTTCGAGTTGGAATATCGTGGTATATGGGATTTATACAATATTATCCGCTATTATGCGGCGCAATAGGGTCTCATCCGCTATATAATGCGGGAAATCAACTCCAAATACATATATAATACCAATTACACTTCAAGGTGGAATATCGCGGTATATGTGTTTAATATAATAACCTCCGCTATTATGCGGCGCATAGGGTTTATTTCAAAACAAATAATAACAACCATCATCCAAACACACAATCAACAGTTTTAAATTTAACTATTTAAAATTAAACAAAACCCTTTGTTTGAGTGAGAAGATGTCAACTTTGCTTTGCATGCAATCGATTTTCATTCTCGCTTGATCCTCTATGATTTTTAAACCTTGTCACAAACAATTTATATGATTTTTATTAATACTCGAATAAATCGAACCATTAATTTCCATTTTAAATGTTTTTCATTCAACTAATAAATTAATTAGCAAATTTTCTTTAAAAATCTTATCTTTATAAACTTAAAAAAATCGGCAAATAACCGAATAAATTTTCTACTGTATATATGTATTTCTTTTTATTTCTGTTTTACCGTATAAATCCAAATATGCATATTATTATTTTAAAATCACATATATTATAAAATTACCTTACTGTAATATTTTCTGTAATATACACATATATATGTTAAAACGTGCTTTCCCGTAAAAGAAATTAAAAATCTATATTTATTCTTTACTGTAAATTTACTTTGCCTTTGTTGTAAATGATTTTTTTCTACATACACTTATGAAATCAAAAATCAAATATATATATATATATATACACTTTTCAATCAATAACCTACAGGATCACTTCACTGTTAACTTTTTTCTTTTTTTCTGTTTTTCGAAATTGTAGATAAATAAAATTTATACAATATACCTTATTTTATTATTCTTTGATAAAATGAAATCACGGTCAAAAGTTTTAACCTAAGTAAAATAAACAAAATCCAAATTACTGCTAATACGAGATCTAAGCTCACCGAAGTTCGTCGCTCGATCCTCTAGAATGGTCGCGACGTCACGAAGCTCGTGCAACCGAGCCCAATCGCGATTTCACGCTATGACACCCCACCTCTGTAGCCACGCTAGCCAAGGAAACTATAGTGTAATGCCATCTAGCGCGGAGAATAAGGCTATTGAGGAGCGACCCTCCGTGTAATTGGTTTGTGCGAGCACCGATATGTCAGATGGAAAAACATGCTTCATTTCGAGGGGAAATCTGACATACCGACACAACCTCATAGCTACTACACGGTGGCTTTATACATTCTTCGAAAAAAATATAGAAATAAACATAACATAAATCAGACACAGATATCCATATCACAAAGGCAGAAATTGATACGAATATATATATATATATAACACTAAAAAGCGTACATCAGAGTAGTGGTCAAAAAGATCCACAATATCACAAAAGAATGGATACAAGTACTAGACAAAAGAATATGTATACATCAAGGAGTCGCAATCTTGAATGTATACAAAAAAAAACTACTAATTCTAAAATAGTTAGTCAAAATCAGGCGATGGTCCCTAATAAGAAGTCAAGAAGAAGTACCTATAATGTCTCGTCTGACCCAAGTATTATTTAAGAAGAAAATAATAAACGGATTAGTCTAGCTATAGTTATCAGGGAAAATGACATATGATAAAGTCGTATGATACAAAAATGTCATACTGCGACAATCTTACATTAAATATCAACAAAAATCATACTATACCTCAAGAAATCCCAAAGCACTAAGAAGAATGTCATATTCTTTATTTTATTCACCAAACCACAAATATTGACGAACATATCAATGCTAGTTAGAAAAGTTAGTGAAACACAAATTCACTAATGTGCCATAAATTGATAAAGCTTATCAATGCAAATCACGAAAATTGACGAAACACAATTCTAGAAATCAATCAGCAGAAATCCAGAAATCACAAAAAAGGGGAAAGAGGCCTATCACATAATGGAAGCATTAAAACTCACCAACACATGTACCACAAAACGGAAAGCTATTCCATGGTTGCTAACCATTAGTTTTGAGCCGAGGCTCCACAAAACGGCCCTTAGACCTTTGAGCCGAAACTCCACAAAACGGTCCGAAGACCATGGGTCGCTACCCCACCAGGCCGAAGCTCCACAGAAACGGGGTTTAGTCTACCTCGCAGATAAAGAGACATCGCACGTTGCTAGTCTAAATCACAAAATGATCATCATTGATCGGTAAGTGTAATTACACTAAGCTAGTAAATAAATGAGTTTGTCTTCATGTCCCATAACCACTAGCTTAACTTAATTATTTACGAAAAAATTGTAGACTTCCACTCGAGGTTAAGTGTAAATTACACTAAGCTAGTATATATATGAGTTTAGCTTCATGTCCCATAACCACTAGCTTAACTTAAATATTCACGAATAGATTGTAGATTTTCACTCGAAAATTGTCACAAGAGATTCAATCGAACAAGTCCAAAAATTAACCGACGAAGTAAACGCAAGCGTTTCATACCACTTGTTTTACTAAGTCATTTAATTAGATTTCTCATACGAGTGAGGTAAAGGTTTGTATATACTAATAGATTGGAAAATGGTTTAAGAAAACGAGCTTTGTAAATAAAATAGTGTGGAAATCGTTTTGATGAAAGAGTTTTGATATTTACTACTAGTATAGAAAAATTTTATATTTTTAAAGTAACGAATCACAGAAATGATTGTAGAAATAATCAATCACAAAAATTCACATTCGAAGACGTGAATGAAAATCCAAAGAAATCGATACTGAATCCTTCAAAGTGGAAATACCCAAAAATTCAAAAAATAGAAGTTATCAAAGTCGACAAAGGTGATAACAACTAATCGGAGAAGAAGAATCAATTAAAAATTGTAAAAATAAAGCAAAATTAGCATAAATAGGCAAAACAGGGAAATAGGAGCAGGTCAGTCGACCGAACTCTCTGAGTCATTAGACTGAAAATAGTCCAGAAAGATTTCGGGCTTCAGCTCGATCTACTGACTCAGAGAGTTCGGTCGACTGAACCCCAATTCCTGCATTTTCTACCCTATTAATTGAAGTGAAAACTCTCTCAATTCGCAATCGGTCGAGCACGGACGCTAGGGGATTACGCCCATAAGCTACCTGGTCCTATTGGCTCCTCGATGCACCACCAAAAACATGTTCAAACATCAAAGTTAGGATTCTAAAGATTTGAACCCAAAATACTAAAAATTGGGATATTCACCCATTCAACCAAACAAAAAGCAAGTTCGCATGAATAAGTGTTAGGAATTCATACCCAACAATCAAAGTTAGTTATAGACAAAGATGTGAGATAAAAATCTCACCTTTAACCCAAAAAACAATGAAGAAGGAGCTCAATTTGCAAGGAGAAGACCAACCAATCTCCACTTCAACTAAACAAGCTTCAATCTAAGATCAAAACAGGTATTTTGTAAATTTAGGTTTAGGAATTTCGTAGATTGAATGGAGGAAGCAGTAGAGAAGACGAATTGGAGGCTAACCAATAGCTTCTATCTGATTTTGGAGCAAGAATTCAAGTTTGCAAGAAGAAACCAGGGCTTGGAATTTCTAATTCCTCTTCCTTTCCCCCATTTTCAGTTTTAGCTTGAGTTTGAGGAGTGGGGATGAGTGAATGGAGGGGAGAGGGCTGAGTTAGGGCATTAAGTTAGATAGTGGTCTGAACCCAAACCATATAGAAAAAGTAGCAAAATTTGACTTACTCCAAACATATCGAAGTCTATACTCAAAAAGGTCGCAAACCACATTTTGAACTCAATAGAAGCAGTCTCGAGTCCAAATTCGACTATTTGCAAAAAGTAGCTTTTCGGACTAAAATCTGACGAACGGTGAAATATTTAAATAAAATATTTAAATATACAATCGATAAATATGCGAGTTGTTACAGACTCCCCTCCTTAAGGAAATTGTGTCCCCGCAATACTTAATAGTAAAATAAATAGTTACAACCATAAAAGCATATCAACACAAAAGAAAATTTGAAATAAGAAGTTCACCACAAGGAGCAGAAAGAGTGAGGCCGAACGTGTTCGCTCGTTGAATTCTCTAGATTCCCAGGAGCTATCATCGAGATTTGAGAACCTTTGAACTTTCACAAGAAGTACATCTTTATTTCGAAGGCACTCAACCTCCGAAGAAATGATGCGAATAAAATGTTGCTAAAAAGTCAAACGGGAGAAACTTCAATTTCTTCAACAACACCGAGCTCAAGAATAAAATCGGAATCCCAAAGGCATTTCCGTAGTTGAAAGACGTAGAACAGAAAATTAAGCCGGTAATAAAAGACGATAGGCTATGGAATTAGTGCGTTCGGTGATGGGAAATGGGCCAATGTACCGATGCGCTAACCTTTCCAACCGACTGAAACGCACAACACCCTTCATAGGTGAGACACAAATAAACACAAAATCTACCATAGAAAATTCTAATTTCCTTTTTCGATTATCAGCATAGGATTTTTCTCTACTTTGAGCTTATCTCATTCTATGGCGAATAAGGTCAATCTTTTCTGTGGAATCTCGAATAAAATCTGGACCTAAAACTAGCTTCTCATCGGCCTCAAGCCAACAAGAAGGGGATCGGCATGGCCTTCCTTAGAGTGCCCCAAAAAGTGCCATACCAATACAAGATTGGAAGCTATTATCAAAGGAAAACTAAACAAGAGAAATATGATCTTCCCAACTTCCACCAAAATCAAGAACACATGTACGAAGAAGATCTTCAAGAGTTTGATTCACACGCTGGGTTTGTCCATGGGACCATGGAAGATAAGCGGTCCTAAAATTAAGCTTCGTTCCCAAATCTTTTTGAAGACTGTTTCAAAATCCACTATAAACAATGGATCACGATTGCTGACAATAGAAGTAGGAACCCCATGTAATTTAAAAATTTCTGTAATAAGAAGTTTGGCCAAAAGAGGTACGGTCCGACTGGGCCGAATGGGAATAAAATGGGCGAATTTATTAAGTCTATCAACTATCACCCATAGGCTATCATGACCAAAACGAGAACGGGTAATGCGGATGATAAAATCCATGGAAATTTGATCCCACTTCCATATTCGAATTTTTAAAGGTTGCAATAACCCACCGGGCCTTTGATGCTCGATCTTAACGAGTTGGTAAGTCATGCAACACTTGACAAAGTTAGCAATATCAGATTTCGTTCCATCCTAATAATAAATTCTCTTCATATCCACGTACATTTCGCTACTACAGGGATGAATGGTAAATGTAGAGGGATGAGAATCTTCTAAAATATCTCTACGAAGATCACTATTATTTGGCACGATAAGACTACCAAAATTTCAAATACTGCCACAAGAATCAATATCAAAGTCTTTCAAACCTACAATATCAATTTGATCCCTAAAATTTTGGCTAAGAAGAGCCAATTCGGGATCTAGCTTTTGAGCTTCAAGAATGCGGTCAAAAGGAGAAGGATGAGCCTCAAGGCCACATAAAACAAGAGATGAACAAAAATCGGATACACCATCTCTAGTCTCACATGTAGATAAAGTCTCGAGATCGTACCATTCAGATATCACCATGGAAACAACTGCTTGTTGCATATGACTAAGAGCGTTGGCAACACAATTTCCCTTTCTGGGAGTATAAAGAATATCAAGATCATAAGATGTAAGGTGTTGAATATGCGCTTATATGATTTTTGTTTGATGATAATAAACAAATATACATTCGTTTAAATGTATTTGATAATGTACTATTTTATTTTTCACAGATTAAATAAATATTTGCTGAATAAAATAAATAACACAGATTTTGTATTCAAACGAATATTTTATTCAAACAAATATTTATTACAATTTTGAATAGTACAAATTCAAGCTCTCACTATACATATACAACTTTGATACAAATTCAATTACACCACAATTTCACATTTACAAATGTCCTCACTACATATCGCTCATTCACTCATATTTTATCTTCATCTTCATTCCAGTTAGGATCCAGCGTCTGAGCAATCTGCAAAAATATTCTCCAACGCAGTAAAATTGAAAAAGAAATATTTTTGCAAGATAAAATAAAATATGGATTTTGAAAATATTATTTGCCTTAGTTATTTGTGTTGTTCGTCATCATTTAAATTTAAATTCATCACACACGAACAATGTGACATGCACAGTGTATCACTGTACATGACACAAGGTCGTGCACACCGATATACACTTGATTGATTTACAGGGACAGGTGAGCACAGGTCAAACCCAAATGAAAAGCCGGGTTCAACTCACGTGCAATAACATAAATATCACAACTCTCAGCACAAGGTCAAACCCGAGTTTTAAAACTGGATTCAACTCAGGGTATAAATCAAATGAAATGGTCAAGATACATAATTCATAGGGTCGACCAAAAATCCAAATGCACAAAAGCATGATGCAAACTGAACAACAGATCAGCCATGACCAAAGAGAAGTCAAATGCAATAGACCGAGAACCAGACCAGCGCAGCCAACTAAAGAACAGAATTACTCACAACTAAACCAACATGAAGGAAGATACAGGGAAGAGACATGTACACATGGGAAGTTACCCAAAACAGAGAGCACACATGAAGACTACAAGTCTCAATGTCAGTGAAATGCAACAGCACAATCAAACTGCAACAAGACCAAACAACACAAGGAAAGAACTCGACCAAGTACAAGTGCAACAAGCAATGCTCAAGACCACACAGTGCACATATGTAAAGTATAGACTGGCATCAAAACCAGTTGAACAATTGTGTACAATATGCACAGAAGCAAAATCCAATTAAAATACCAACTTCAAATATCCATGGCCGAGCATTGAACAAGACTACAAATACAAACCACAAGAGAACCAGACCAATGACATGTGGACAGTGAAAATGGCAAGCTACAAACACCTGTGCAACAACAATATCAATAACAAGTACAGCGTTCCTCAAAGACGAATTCGAGCTAGAAACCAATGAACATGTAGTCAACTCAAGTACATCAACTACAAGATCAACTCGAAGCAATTGACAACAAACAGCAGGCGAGCTCGAAGTAGTGACAGTAAGCAATGTAGCAACATGCAAATAAAACCAACAAAATACACAGACATTGCCAGAGACTAAGCTCACAAGGGTCAGAAAGCCCGAATTAATCCAGAAGGTGAAAGGAGTAAATAACATAACAGTGAAGTCAAATTCAGTTGAACAAAGCCAAGAGCGAAGCCAGCAGTACAGAAAATATAGAATGAAATCAACATGGTCAAAGCAAATCAACGCAGTAATAAAAATTCAAGTGCGTATGAAGTATTGACGAAGTCAAAAATCAACACCGTGATGAGCACGACAATTCAAAGCCGCAATTCAAAGCCGTGGGTATCAAGCATCAGAAATATACGGTTATGAACAAGTCAGAGAAAATCACAATCATCCACATGAAAATAAATGGCCGAGTGAAATTAATTGACAAATTCAAATTAGTTTATACGAACGCAATTCAAGGAAATCGAACGCATATATAAACCCACAATCATCATCGGCTATAGCATCGAGTTCAAGTACGAATATACAAAAGCACAAAAAGCATAAAATTACATACCGAAGCAAAGAGTCGAAATCGATCAATTCAAGAGCCGTGAGCAAAACAGTGAGGCAAACGATCGACGAAAGCGAGAAAACAAGAAAACATATATTCGATCGAACAAAAGTCGGCTCTTCGAAAACCCTAAATCTGGAAAAGGAACGAAGCCCTAAATTTGCAAGAGGAACGGCCACCAGTATACAAGCAAAGGAACGAAGAAACTAAAAGGAACGGGTTAAAATATAAAAGGGGGCCGACCTTTATTTTAAGGGTTTTAAATTTTTAAATAGGGTTATTTTGCTTCAAATTGTTTTTAATTGTATTTTCTTTTTAAACAGTTTTAATTTTCTAGTCGTGTGACTAAGGGACAAGCTACGCGGCGTAGCTTGAGAATTCGCAACTCAGTGGCTGAGTTGTGGCAGGGTTTTGAGCGTAGAGTTAGATTTAGTCGATAGCGGGTGTCGCGAGTTTACGTGTGTATGCGAGGGACTATCTAATTTCTAGTAGAAACCTTGGAGGCAGCAAGTAGGCAGGGTTTTGCCGAAGCTGGGTAAATTCTGTGTCGTTCTATTTCTGCATTTATTATTCTGCTATTATCTGTGCTGCTATTGTTCTGTGATCTGTGTTGAAATTATTGTATAAGCTTCCGCGATTAATTTTTATAAATTATACCATCACCCTATTCACCCCCCTCTAGGGTGAAATCGATCCTACAAGTGGTATCGGAGCAGGTTCAAAAGCCGTTTTTTGTTTCAAAAATTTGATTTTACAAAAACCAATTTTTGTTTTAAAAATTCGTGTTTCAAAAATCGGTTTTTGTTTTAAAAATTTGAATTTTTAAAATGGCTTATTTTAATAATAATTTTGAGGGTCGGTCCAAAATTATTCCTTCTATTTTCGATGGAACAGATTTTTTGAATTGGAAATTGAAAATGGAATTTTATTTAAAATCTGTTAATATTAAATGTTGGGATATTATTAAAAATGGGTGTGACATAACAGATAAGAAAATTATCTCGATTAATGCTCTTGATATGCATATATTATATTCTCATATTAATCAAGATAATTTTAATTTCATTTCTCATTGTGAAAATGCATAGGAAATCTGGAATACTTTCGATGCAATATATAGTGCAAAAGTCAACAGCAATGAGAAGTCCTCCACAACTGACTCAGTTAAAGAAATGTGCTTAACATGATTGGTAAATAACAGTTGTGATGAGGATGATGATGATGGAGCAGCCGAGCTAGCATTAATAATGAAGAAATTGAAAAGATGGAATCACAAATACGGAAATCCAGCTCTAAATAAAAAATTAAAAAGCAGAATATTCAAAGCACTGGACAACTCGGAAGAACACGGGATCATTTGCAACAAACCCGGTGATATCAAGCCCAATTATCCCCGATTTCAACTCGACAAAGAAAAGAAATCAAAACAAAGATGTTTTACAGCCACGTGGAATAAAAGCGATAGTAGTGAGAGTGAGAAAGCAGATATGTGCCTTCATGGGAATATAACAGATAAGGACGATGACGAGCCAAGCGAGGTATCAAAACTTCACTCTGAATTACTTATTTATTTCCATGAAGTAAATGGCTGTTTTGAACGGCTTAGGGATAAGTATGCCAAACTTGAATCACAAAAAGATACTTTGATAGATTTAAATAAACAACTTGACCAATTAGTTAAAACCTATCAAGTAGGATCCCTAAGTGTGATAAGTGTCCAACATTCGAAGAGGAAATTAAAAAATCAGAAATCAATATAAAATCACTTGAAAATGAAATTCTGATTTTAAAGGAGAATGAAAATACTAGGAGAGAGAATTCTATTAAAAAGTGCACACAATTGTTAAACGAAAATGAATCTCTCAAATCACAAGTCCAATAACCGTCTACTACTTTAGATAAATTTTCCAAAAGTGAAAAATCGTTGAATATGCTATTAGGAAAGAAAACTGTTAATTCGGTTAGACAAGGACTTGGATATAATAGTTCGAAAATTGTTGAAAGCAATATTAATCAAGTTAATTCTATGTGCACAATTTGTAGAAAATATGGACACAGTCACAATAATTGTTGGTATAACCCAAACATGTGAAAACTATACCGATTTGGGTTCCAAAAGGCACAAATATAAAATCTCTCAAAGTTAAACAAATTTGGGTGCCGAAGGGAACAATTATAAATAGTTTTGGGTCTCAACAAAATTATTCTTCTAATTATTCTGCCACTAACAACCATGGACCTATAAAAACAAATAGGTCACATAAATCCTTTTCCGTGTAGGTGTGGTGGCAGGCTAAGGAACAACAATAGTGTTCTCTGGATTTTGGCTGTTCCAGAAACACAACGGACGACAAAGCTAAGTTCCTTAGCCTAGTATAAAGGTGACAGAATCACAACGGACAACAACGAAAAATATCGTAAAGGTAAAAACAGGTAAAGGTATATTTATTTGAACGATATATATTAAATGTGATAATCTGCACCATATTCTGCATTAAAATCAGCCAACATTGAGATAATGAAAAGATGATGATTCTGACTTATTCAACATAGTTGGCCAAATTATATTTTTATGCCAAAAACACTATAAAAATCTCTAGATTCTTTGAATTGCTTCCTATATATCATTTTGGATTAAAAATAGTGTTTTGTTAGATAATGATACAATTGGTTATAATTCGGCTAACTCTATATTCAGCGTTTTTGATTATTTACATTGCTTCAATTCAAATTCAAAAGAATGTTATTTAAATTGTTGTTAAAATTGATTTTGAAATTCTTGGTGCAAACTTCATGGTTTGGTCAATAAAATTCAACGAGTGATAATTGAGTGAAAGTAAAATTCAGATGCAGATTACAGTGGTAATCTAGTTGATAGAAAATATTACTAGTGGAACGTGATTAATTGTTGAAACATTTAGTAACTGCATCATTCATTCAAAGGAAATATCTGCATATATTTTCAAGTGAAATAATTTTTCAAATAGCAGAAAAGTTTCTTATAAAACCCTCTTTAGAAAACCAATTTTGACCTTGCTTTTCAAATTGGTCATTTTTTAGAAAAATTGATTTATAACTATTTCTGAATCTGATTTTAAATGATTACATTGACTAATCTGACTCCCTAATGATTATCGAAAAGATGAATAGTGATTGAAAAAGTGATGAGTGTTGATATTTATCATATATTATAACTCGAGAAAGTATAATTAGAAAGTTTCTTTAGAAATTTAAACAAGAGTTATAAAACTTTTGTTGGTAAGAATTCCATGACCATCTCTATTTCTATCATATTTCTAACGACCATCACTCATCAAAATTCTATATAGTTTGTCGATATGCGGTACTTTAAACAAGAATCGTTCGTTTTTCATTTACACATTTTTTAAAAAAAAAGGGGTAATAATCATAATAATAATAATAAATACCAAAGTATTCACTCTCATTTAAAAGTCCTCACGGTTATGCATGGGTGAATTACTTGGAATTTGTTATGTGCTTCCATGCTCATTTAAAAGACCTCACGGTTATGCATGTATGGAACGCATATCAAAAGTTGATTTTTAAAATAAACAAGTTGATTCTAATCCCATTTAAAAGTCCTCACGGTTATGTTTGGTTAGAAGATACTTGAATTCATTTTTTTTAAAATAAAATTGGAATACTACTAATCTCATTTAAAAGTCCTAACGATTATGTGTGGTTAGTAGATATTCAAATTCCTGATATAAATATACCACAAATAGACGCAACTGTATGGTTTTATATGATGACATCATTCCCATCATTCTAAAAGTGGAATATACGCATAACAAAATATTTATGATTTTTTTTATTTTTTATTGAAATTTAATATTTATATTCAATTGAGTTTTAATGTTGGATTAATATCGATCACTTTATCTCTATTTTATCTAACACTATTATTCTTTTGCTGATAACAAAAGGGGGAGAGAAAAGTTAAGATTTTGTCAAATAAAATCAAGCAAAGGTCAAATAATTTTCCATTTGCATCTAGGCTCATTTGCATATTATTTAATTGTGTGCATATTTGTAGGGTGAGCTTTGTCTAGAGAGGAAGCCGTTAAATAGGGGGAGCAATTAGAGCATATCAATGATCAAATACATTTAACATATTCAATATCTTAAATATATGTTTGTTATCATCAAAAAGGGGAGATTGTTGAATATGCGCTTATATGATTTTTGTTTGATGATAATAAACATATGTACATTCTTTTAAATGTATTTTATAATGTACTATTTTATTTTTCACAGATTAAATAAATATTAGTTGAATAAAATAAATAACACAGATTTTGAATTCAAACGAATATTTTATTCAAACAAAAATTTATTACAATTTTTAATAGTACTGTTAACGCTAAAATTTGAACGCTAACACCCAGTGTATGAAGTGAGATTGTGAAAAAACCACCCGATAGCTCGGGAACAGATTATAAGCAGATAATAGTGAAAAAACAGTAAACAACAGCAATTTTATAGTGGTTCGGCTTGAGAGAGATCCTACGTCCACTTTGAATATCTTTATTGACGATTTGATTACAAGTCAATGCAGTTACACTTTGATTACAACACACTTTGAGTTTCAAGTGACTTAGAACAAGTAGCCTAAACTTCAATGTCGATCCAAATCTTTGAACACATATTAGACATGTTTGATTTCCTCGTGAAGTTCCTTGAAGGTGTTGAAGTAGTTCAGAAGGCAGCAGAGTAACGGCGCTTGAAATGAATGAGCCAAAAGTCCTCTTTTAGTTGGAACTAGGGTTGTATTTATAGGCATTTTTCGGAGTTAGATCGTAGGTCGTGACCGACCTAAGTAAGGTTGTATGTCGTAGCCGACCTAAGAAGCACTGGCCCCCCTTCCATAAGAACATGCAAGCTCGTTTCAACAAGTTCTAGGTCATAAGCGACCTTACCAGTAGCGGCTTAGAGAAGACGGCCTTCTAATACAATGTCCTTAGGTCGTGAGCGACCTATCTTAGGTCGTGAGCAATGTCAGAATTACAGTAGCACGAGGTTGCCCTCTAGTCTGGAACGGGTTAGCGGGTTATAGGTTGATGACGGTTTATGGTAAGACATAGGTCGCGAGCGACCTACGTGGTATGGTTTGTGGCTTGATAGGATGCATCGAGTTTGACTGAGTAAGATGACAAGTGGTAGGTCGTGTGCGACCTAAGAAGAGAGGCAACCTAAGTATGTTGAATGGTATGGTGTTGCGACCTAAGTTAATCACGACTTATAGCTTAGCTCGTTAAACCATTAGGTCGCTAGGTTGTCTCCTTCTCTATCTGTTAAGTCGCCGAATGCTCGAACCGTTAGGTCGCTCGTCTTGTTGACTCGTTAGGTCGCTCTGGCCTTTAGGTCGCTGGAGCACTAGGTCGTTAGATCCCCTTAGGTCGCTGATACCATTAGGTCGTTATCTTTGTGAGTCGTTAAATCACGGCTCCCTATAGGTCGTAGGTCGCTGCTGTAGTTAGGTCGCTAACGAAGAGGAGTTAACATTTGCCCCTCGAAGTATACGCCTAGGTCGTAGGTCGTGTGCTTCGATCTTCTTAACTCGTGCTCTGATGAGTTGTTAGGTCGCAAGCGACCTATCGAGGCAACTAGGTCGTGTGTGCCGATTCGCATTTCACTCCTCCGGGGTATAAATAGCTTAGGTCGTTCCTCCTTCACCTCATCTATTTTAATATTCCATTCAGCCATTAACAGAACTTTGTGATTTCAAAAGCAAATTTGAGTTTAATCATCCATCGATTCATCCCTGCTATCATATTGTGTAAGTACACTTAATCTCTATCCATCTCATGATTACCATCGAACCACGAATTTCCATCCCAGAACAATTTTGTACGTCGTACTTCACCATCATTTTTTTTTAAGTTATGGTCGATTTTGATCGCCATTAGTTGCTATTTTTGAAAGTATAACAATGAGTTGAATCCATGATGGATCAGAGATGCTTCGAATTGATTCCTGGATGATTCGGTGGTATGTAGGAATGATGAATTTCACGAAGAAGATGATGGATCTCTATGTGTAGTTAATAACAGGTTACTGGGTTAGTGGAGAAGAAGGTGATTGGTGAGGGAAGCGAGGTTTTTAGCTTGAGCAGGAGCTTGCTCAAGATCCTATTAGAACCGCCCCATGAACCTGCGCGACCTATAGAACCTCGCGACCTAGGACTCTCGCGACCTAGGACTTAGGGGAAAGCACGTTGCTTCGAACTGCTGGGTTTGTTAGGTTGCGGCTGACCTAGGTCTTAACAAATTTGCACATGAATTCTAAGCAGAACGACTTAACAAATCAACGACCTAACTTCTTTGCGGCATAGGCTTTAGGTCGCGGCCGAGCTAGGACTTGAACAAATGCGCATTGCTTTGAACCTCTTAACTTGCACAATGCGACCTAAAAGAGCTCTGACCTATATTAGGTCGTTGGACGACCTAGGACTTGTGAAATTTTTGAGAGAATTTGATTGAACTGCTTGGACTTGAATCATTTGAAATTCATTACATTCCTTTGCAGATTGCTCTAACTTTTAATTTAACAACCTGTTTAAACATAACATTTGCAGAAAAACGGGACGAATATACTGTCACTGACCGCCCACATCGAATGACAGATTAGTCGATAAAGAATAATCAACTTAAATGAACTGTGTGAGTGAAATGCTGTGAATCAACCGACTCAAATGAAGTGTTAAAGCAAAGCTAAAATTTTGTTTGAATTAACACTACACTTGAGTTTTAAATTAACAAGTCCTGAAATCCACAATCAATCAGTTGCCAATTAGTTTAATTTCAGTTATTTTGCTTGTTATTTTTATTAGTTTTGCACAACACTTCACACTTTTAGGAAACGTGCACCTTCACATTTGAACATCCAGTTGCTTGTATAGAATGACGTCTCAACAAGAAGAGATGATAGAACACGTCGAAGGGGCTCCTCCGATTGCTATTCCACTAGAGAACCCTCCGGAAAGAACTCCTACCCTTCTGAAACAGCGGGTGCTTAATCAATTATGCGTTCAATTTGGTATTGCCGAGGCAGAAGTTTTACTCCCTGGACCAAATGATTTTGCTGATAGACCACCTTCCGGTTTTGTTGCCATTAATCGCCAAATGTGCTTAAGTGGAGTAATTCCTCCCTTTAATGAATTTCTTCAACAAATCCTTCTTCGACTGACGATCTCTCCTTTCCAACTACATCCCAATGGCTATGCCATTTTGATGGGATTGTGCGTTCTGTTCAGGAGAACTCTTGACCGTCTTCCAAGTTTTGAGGAAATCTGTAACCTGTGCACTTTTGCGAAGAACAAGGACCACCCTTCGATTGTACTTGTAAGAGGTGCGAGGAACCGTAAACTAATTTTGGATTTGCCGAAGAGTGCACATGGTTTTTTGAATCAATTCTTCTATATTCGTTGCCCTACAGGATTTTACACAGACTGGAGAATAGGAAGTGAGATCTTTTTTCCCTTCTCTCTTCAATTTCATTTTAAGTCTTTCATGGTTCGTATTGCTAGATGCTGATTCCATTCCTTATTTTTACAGCACTTCCTCCTCCTTCTAGAGATTCCAGTCATAAACCAGTCTTTGAGAGGCTAAGCATTGTGGCTGCTGAAGAGAGGAGCGTAAAATTTCTATTGACAGATGAACTTCTTCATCGGTTTGAGCTTTTACATTCTTCCCGTTCTACTCAACTTCATAAAGTTCCGACTGAAGTTCCCGATTCTCCGATGAAAACTCCTGATGCCCCGGTCTCTATTAAAGAGCACATGCGAGGAGGAACCTTAATAGAAACTTCACTAGTAAAATGTTCCACTCCAAGGGATGATGCAGAGCCATCCCCCATAACTGAAGAAGAGGAGTCCCTTCCTCATACTGATAAGAACGTTGATCTTGGAGTTGATATTTTTGGGAGTTTAAGTGACATAATGGTCACTTCTCAAGAACTTTTTAGGGATGATGTTTCCAAAACTATCTCTTCTGTAATTGAGGCGACATCTTCTCTACAACAAATGTCAACCTCTTCTACTCAAGTTATCACTACCTCTACTCCACAGAGTGGTCTGTAACTTGATGCATGTAGCTTACACGTTACACAACACTTAGGATTTTTCAGCACTTCTACGCATTCATCTTCTTATACTTTAAAGATTTCTAAAGCTTATTATTTTTATTCCAGATTCTCCAATGGGGCGCAGCAGTTCATACTATGATGATTTCCAGCGCTACGGGAGGCGTAGCCAATATGATAATAGGCGTCACCTCCCCTCTTACAGAGAATCAGATGAAGAGAGGGACATCAGGAAAGCAGACGAGAGACGAGCATATGAAGAACGTCACCGAAGAGAACAAGAAAGAGATGACCCTCCCCACAGAGATGATGATACCCAAAAAAGAAAGACTCACGATGAGAGAGGTAAAGGTCACATGGAAGATTCTTCTAGAAAGTGGGCTAAACTTACTGAAGAAAAAATGCCGACGGTTTCTCAAAATGTTCCTGCTCAATCACCTGCCCCCGTTTGTTCCGACATTCAAACAATCATCAACCGGCCCGCATACCAAGTTGGTCAAGGACCTCCCACTCTTCAAAGTCGATTCCCTCAGTGGTGCCTGAGAGGGGTTCGATTTGATCTCGACTTGGTTCCTTTCGACAAATCGGCTATGCTGCGAAATCTTGATACTGTCAGGACCGATATTGAAAGAATGTCGAACTGGCAAAAACTTGTCGACGAGCTTCAGAGGGTTAACCGAGCCAATCTCGAGGCCAAGCTCACAATGGAGAACGATAAGGCTGAGTGGCAGAAGACTCTCGAACAACATGACGCCGAAATGAGAAGTATTGCTTCCTATAATGAAAAGCTGGAAGCGGAAGTAGAAAAGCTTAAGGAAGAATTAGCTACTTCGTCTACTCTCTATTCTCAAAAGGAGAGCATGCTTCAGCAACAAGTACGAGATGCGCATGCCAGTCAAAGGGCAGTCGAAGATAAGCTTACACACACGGAGAAGGTCATAGAAGAATATCGCGCTGAAACTTTACAGCTGCGAGAACAGACCGGCTCTTAAAGCTTGGAGATAGAGATGTTAAAAGCTCGACTTGCTATGGCCGAAAAGGAGCGCGACGAGGCTGTTGCTGGTAAACTTGCGGCCGAAGAGGCCCATCAAGCAACCAAAGCTGACATTGGCTCCACGTTATTTGATTTTTATCTGCACAGCATTTTGGGGCATGGCAGCCTTGCCTTTCTAGGCCCTAAGTATGAAATTACACTAGCTGAAGTTTGGGAGGCAGCACTCGATATGCTCGGTGGTAAAGGTGCTGGCTACGCTGAGACAGCTCTTGAAGAGCATTATCTCGATGATGATGCCCGCGCCGCTCTTGCCAAGGGAAAAGAGCAACTCGCCAGAGTACGGGCCGGAATGGCGGAAGGGGAACGTTCCGAAAAAGAAATACCACCTACCACTTCTGAATGTCCTTTAGTTTCTTCGGAAGTTGACATCATAGGTTCCAGCTTTCATTCGCTGCCTCCTACAAGAACTGGGGTAATTACCCCTACTGATGATGAGGCTTTGGAGGATATCGGGGCTCAAAATTATGAGATTGAACTAACGAAGCAAACATCTTCAGGTAATTTTGACATTGGTCCGATTCAGGTGGATCGCCTGCTTGCTCCTCAAAAGTTTGATGAGCTTCTCGATTACTTCTTAAATCTCGACGAACCCATATCTCCCTTCTTTTGGGGGGATACTAATATTTTTAATTTTTCTTCTTCTGCAGTTGAAACACCAAGTGCTGTGCAGACTTCACCTCCTCCGGTTATCCCTCCTCCGTCTCTTCAGGTGAGTCCTCCTTCTGCTTCACAGCCCGGGTCACAATAGGAGCAAATTGAGGCTCTTCATGGCTTGGATGACCCTATCGCTTCGCAAGAGCAGAAGGACGAGGGACTTGAAGGAGGCGAGATCTCTCCGGAGCGGACTCCTTCTGATGACGTAGTTTTGTCCGCTCTTGTTACTCCAGGGAGTGAATCTTCCTCGAAGAGAAGAAAGAAGCACGGAACATCGAAGAGGAGGGGGAAGAAAATCATTGCTACTGAAGAAGAACCGGAAGTTGCACCGGTTGCACCTCCCTCTCCTTCTTCCCTTATGCCTATAGATAGACCTGAAAAGCTAATCATTCGGCCGGGCAAAGGGTCCAAAGGTGGTAAGAAGAAGTGAAGAGTCGGGCTTCGGGCTTTATGATTCCTTTCTTGTGTAATGGTCGGATGTTGTGCAGGCACCGGCCCCTGCTTTTTTATTTTGAAACCTGTATATGCAATTGAATAAAATGATCCTTTATTTGTACAGACTCTTGTTTAAATTTGAGAATGCATTTATTATTCATTTTTGCACAAGTTTATTTATATGATATTGCGGTGAACTTGTGGTATGTTGTTTGAGCGTATTTTACCGATGTAGCTATACCATTTTGTATGTAACTATACCATGCTGCCCCCATACCATAAGCTTGCTGCAATATTTTATACTTTGAGGGGACTTGCACTCTTATTTTCTGAAGAATAATTACTTCATTCTTGAAGAAATTATTCGTAGAGTACAACTTCCTTCATATAAGTTTTTACGCTTTGTCCTTCGAAGAAATCACCCTTTTTTTTTTAAAATAGAAATTTGTACTTCCGAGGAGGGATTTTTAACGTTTCAACACTTGGAAGTTTTATTTCAATCTTGGTGAAACGTGTACCTCCAAAGAGTTGTGCCTTCGAAGAAAGCCTTTTCACGTTTCAACACTTGGAAGTTTTATTTCAATCTCGGTGAACCGTGGGCTTCCGAAGAGGTCTTTCTTTTTTATTGTGTCCCCTGGAGGGGGTTGTACCTCTGAGGAGGGATTTTTCACGTTTCAACACTTGGAAGTTTTATTTCAATCTTGGTGAAACGTGTACCTCCAAAGAGTTGTGCCTTCGAAGAAAGCCTTTTCACGTTTCAACACTTGGAAGTTTTATTTCAATCTCGGTGAAACGTGGGCTTCCAGAAAGGTCTTTATTTTGTTTTGCATTTCAACTTTGGTGAAGTGAAATTCCGAAGAGCGGTTGTTACACTTCAACTCCTGGTGAAATGGGCCTCCGAAGAGGGCTTTTATTTTGATTGCATTTCAACTCTGGTGAAGTGAAATTCCGAAGAGCGGTTGTTACACTTCAACTCCTGGTGAAATGGGCCTCCGAAGAGGGCTTTTATTTTGATTGCATTTCAACTCTGGTGAAGTGAAATTCCGGAGAGCGGTTGTTACACTTCAACTCCTGGTGAAATGTGCCTCAGAGAGGGTTTTCATTGCCTGGAAGTTACTCTCTCATGGTTGGAGGGTCATGACTCCTCCAGTCTTTTTTGTTGAGTAGAGAACTTTCTTTTTTGTGGCGTATGACCCATTAGAGGTCTTTATCCTCCGAAGAGTTGCGCCTCCGAAGAGGACTTGTGCTGCCGACAATGGCTTTGGTTGTTCCCTTGTCCACTTGCTTATGCCTTTTCAGCGATCCTTTTTTTTTTAAATAACTAGTTTAATCCAAGGAAGTGTACTTCATCGTCGGGCAAGTTCGTGAGAACGAGCATCAGCTACTTAATTGGATGTTTGTTTGTTCAAACGATCTCAATTTATTTGCAAAGGCCCGTTTCTGTCGAAATCATAGGCCGTTCAATTGAAGTACTTCCTATCTAGGATTTGAATTCGGAGCTTTTGTGACTTGAAATTTGGCGAGAATCACTTGGTCTTATTATGTGCAAGTTTCACTTCCATTGTCTGCAAAAATTTAAATCGACATTTCAGCAATACATTCTATGTACTTTTTATATCGAAAATAAAGCAAACATGTAATAATAATAAGGAACACAAGATTTATAGTGGTTCGGCCAGGAAATTGGGCCTACATCCACTTTATATTTTTTCATTATTTACTTGCATCAGTTTTACAATTGCCTTCAATTACAAGAATCATAAATTCATAATTCTTTTTACAATATTTCAACAAAATTTTCAAGTAAAGTATGGACGCAAATGATTGATGTTCCACGCCCTTGGAATTTGATCTCCTTCAACAGTAGTGAGTTTGAATGTGCCGTCAAGAAGCTTCTGACCCATGACATACGGTCCTTCCCAATTTGGCCCAAACACACCTGTCGCTGTCATAATTCTCTTCAGGACTAGGTCTCCAATCTCAAAGCTGCGTTGGCAAACTTTGGAATTGAAATGTCTGGCTATCCTTTGCTGATGAGCTGCAATTCTGAGATTAGCCTCATCTCTTTTTTCATCAAGGAGATCTAGCGCTTCAAGTTGTAGCTTTTCGTTTTCTGCTTGATTAAAATGGATTCTTCTATGTGAAGGGACCTCTATTTCTCCCGGAATCATTGCCTCTGACCCGTATGCTAATGAAAACGGGGTGTGCCCAGTCGCAGTTTTGTGAGTGGTTCTGTATGCCCATAGTGCCAGTGGTAGCTTATCGACCCAACCACTTTTTTCTCTTTCAAGTTGCTTTCTGATGGTTGACTTAATAATTTTATTCACGGCTTCCACTTGCCTGTTTGCCTGCGGATGAGCCACTGCTGAGAAGCTTTTTCGGATTTTCAATCGCTTGCAAAAATCTTGGAATTCTTCACTTTCAAACTGAGTACCATTGTCTGTAATTATTTTTTGAGGCACACCGTATCTGCAAATGATGTTTTTAGTCACAAAACTTATCATCTTCTTTGAGGTGATAGTAGCCAGTGGTTCAGCTTCTACCCACTTAGTAAAATAATCTACAGCAACAACGACATATTTAATTCCAGATTTGGCAGTTCGCAATGGTCCTACAAGGTCTATCCCCCATATTGCAAACGGCCATGGACTGACCATCTGTGTGAGTTCAGTGGAAGGTGCTCTAGGAATTTTGGCGAATCTTCGGCATCTGTCACATTTTCGGGAATATCCTGCTGCATCTCGATTAATTTCTGGCCAAAAATATCCGTATCGGAGAATTTTCTTTGCTAATGTTTGGCCACTTGAATGATCACCACACTCTCCTCCGTGTACCTCTGCTAGGATTGCTTCGGACTCTTCCCTGGATACACATCGAAGTAATGGCATTGAGAATCCCCGTCTGTATAATCGGCCATCCTGGATTATGTATCGAGAGGCTTTTCTCAGTAGCTTTTGTCGTTCTTTTGAGTTCCCTGGTAAGGATCCATTGAGCAGATATTCTATTATCGGAGTCATCCATGATTCTTGCTCTTGAGACATGCTCATGATCCAATCAATGTCCATCTCATCAATGCTAGGAGTCGACAGGACCTCCACTGGAGTTAACCCCAGAAATTGAGCTTCGCCTGTGCTAGAATACTTTGCGAGAGAATCTGCTTTCATGTTTTCTTCTCGAGGAATGTGACTTATCATGTAATGATCGAAATCACACAGGAGTTCCCAAGCCTTTGACAAGTAGGCAGGCAGATTCCCCCCTTTTGCTTGGAATTCCTTTTTGACTTGGCATACAATAAGCTGAGAATCACTGAATATCTGTAACGCTCGGATGTTTAATTCTTTAGCAATCCTTAAGACAGCGATAAGGGCTTCGTATTCTGCTTCATTGTTTGTTGAAGGAAATTCCAAACTTAGTGCATAGCATAATGATCGGCCTTCAGGGGTCTCAAGTACAACTCCGGCTCCAGAACAGTAGTCGTTTCTCGCACCATCGACATATAACTTCCATTGGATTGGGGAATCGTCAACCGTTTCCTCCTCACTATTACCCTTATCTGTGAATTCTGCGATGAAATCCGCTAAAGCTTGTCCATTGATTGCTTTTCGGGGATGATAAGTGATGTCATACTGACTGAGATCAATATTCCACTTTAGAAGACGACCCGAAGTCTCAGGGCGAAACAGGACTTGCTTTAAAGGTTGATCAGTGAGGACTCTGATAGGATGAGCTTGAAAATATTGCCTCAACTTCCTAGATGCAATTAGTAGGCAATATGCGAGTTTTTCCAACTTAGAGTAATTCATCTCTGCCCCAGTGAGTCTTTTGCTGATATAGTAAACTGGATGTTGAATCCTCTTGTCTTCTCATATCAGCGCTGCACTTAAAGCATGGGATGATACAGCCAAGTATATAAGAAGATCCTCACCATCGCCAGGCCTAGAAAGTATTGGAGGCGTTTCCATATGGCGGATCAATTCATCAAAGGCTTTTTGGCAATCGGGACTCCAATCGAAGTTTTTCTTTCCTTTCTTTAGAGCGTCAAAGAATGGGATGCATTTATCTGTGGCTTTGGAAATGAACTGACTCAAGGCGGCGACCTTTCCATTGAGACTTTGCAATTCCTTCTTTGTTCTAGGAGCTTTGACTTCCTTTAATGCAGTAATTTGAGCTGGACTAGCCTCAATGCCCCTAGCGCTCACGATGAAACCTAAAAACTTGCCGGATTCCACTCCAAATGAACAATTTAAAGGATTGAGCTTCATTCTGTATTTTCGGAGGACTGCGAACATGTCTGCTAAGTGTTCTATGTGATCCACTGCTTTCTTAGACTTTACCAACATGTCATCGACGTAGACTTCCATAGTCTTGCCCAGTTGCGGTTTGAACATAGCATTAACAAGTCTTTGGTATGTTGCCCCTGCATTCTTCAGCCCGAAGGGCATAACTCTGTAGCAGTAAAGACCAACGTCGGTGATAAAGCTCGTGTCCTCCTGATCTGGCTCATGCATCATGATCTGGTTATATCCGGAGTAAGCATCCATAAAAGACAACAATTCGTGTCCCGCTGTTCCGTCTACCAGTTGGTCGATTCTGGGTAATGGGAAGCAGTCTTTGGGGCAGGCCTTGTTTAGATCTGAAAAATCGATGCATACTCTCCATTTTCCGTTGGCTTTCTTAACCAGCACGGGATTTGAAACCCAATTCGGATAGGCGAATTCTTTGATAAAATTATTCTCCATGAGCCGATCAACTTCTTCTTTTAATGCCGCCGACCTTTCTGGACCTTGAGTTCTCCTTTTCTGTTTCACAGGTGTAAATTTTGGCTCAATATTTAGAGCGTGCACTGCAACTTCTGGGGATATTCCGCACATATCGGCATGAGTCCAAGCAAAAACATCCAGATTCGCCTTCAAAAAAGATATTAAGATATTCTGAATTGACGCATTAAGTTGTGAACCAACATTCAACACCTTGTTTGGGTCCTTTGGGTCAACAGGTATTGGTATTGTCGTTTCCACTGGTACCACTCTATTTTCCCCTGCACTGACTTTTCTAGGGTCCATCTCTTTCCTTGCTCCGCTGTGCTCGCCAGTGCAGGGTCCGCCCTGTAATTGCTACAAGGCTGGTTCTTTGATGCGGACTGGGGCTGCCGCATTCTTTCCCATTTCTCTTTTTCTGGTTTCACGTAGCTCTGTCAGATAACATTCTCGCCCAGCATTTTGATCCCCTTTTATAACTCCTATTCCATTGTCTATAGGGAATTTAATAGTGAGGCACCACGGGGCAAGAACAGCTTTGAACGCTGCCAGAGTTGGACGACCAAGGAAAGCATTGTAAGTAGAAAATTCGTCGACAATCACAAAAGTTTGCTTGCGGACCACTTTTCTCTCTCCTTCTCCAAGTTCCACAAATAAATCAATGGTTCCTACCGGCTGCTTTGGCTCCCCAGTGAAACCAGCAATTTTCTGCGATGAGGCTTGCACATCAGCCATAGGGATCTTCATTTGGTCGAATGTTTTCTTGAAGAGGATATTGCAGGATGCGCCACAATCAATGAGAACTCTTCTGACAATAGCTTGCCCGATACCAGCCGAGATGACTAGGGGATCCAAGGTAGGAGCTTCAATACCTGCGGAATCCCTAGCTTTGAACACAATATCATCATAAAAAGTTCTTTGTTGCTTCAAGGGCGTAGCACCTTCCAAAACGAATACATCTTCCTCGGTCGGTACATACTTTAAAGCTCGGGTATACCTTTCCATCTCACCCCAGCTTCTGCCTGCTGGGTGAGGTCCTCCTGTAATGACATTGATGATGGGCCTTCCAGATTCATGCTCTGCAGCCTTCTCACTCGTCCTGGGCTGATGAGTAGGAGTCTGTTGCCCCCGACTAGATGAAGCAGGATTGTTGCTATTCTTTTTCACAAATTGCTGCAGTTTGTTTTCCCTTAGCAACTCTTCAATCAGATTTTTCAACTGGCGGCATTCGTCGGTCTCGTGACCGGGTTGATTATGGAAGCGGCAGAACTTCCCACTCTGTATAGCCTTTTTCCCGGTCCTTAGAGGAGGAGGTTTAGGAAAGTCAACAGAATCTTTAGTGGCAAGGTAGATACGCTCCGGCGTATCTGATAAAGGAGTATATTCTGATGGCTTGAAGGATCGGGGCTTCTTCAGATTACTCTGCTTCTTCCCATTGTTATTTTCCCTTTTTTGCCCTACAGATTCATTCTTGCGTGGAGCAACAGTGTTATCTTCATCTTTTTCCAACACTGCCTTTACCGGTACGGGACGGCTTTCTAAGCGTATGAATTCATCTGCTTTTTTATAGAATATTTCAAGGGAATTTGGTTCCTTCATGTTTAGCCATTTCCCAAATTCGCTCGACTTGTCAATACCCTTCATCAGATAAGTCAATATCATTCGCGGTTCTGCATTGTCCACCTCAGCTAGCGCTATATTAAAGCGGTTTAAGAAAGATCTGATAGTCTCTCCTGGATTCTGCTCCAAACTTGACAGTGACATGATATCCTTGGCTTTTGAGGCGTATAGTCTGAACTGCTCCTTGAATTTCCGGGTTAAGTCGGAAAACTGATCTATAGATCGGACCGGAAGTTTGGTGAACCGAAGCAGAGCTACACCTTCGAGATACACAGGAAAATATCGGCACTTTATTTCATCAGAGGCTCTGGCACCTGTCATGTGCCAATCATACTTGTATAAGAATTCGTTCGGATCACTTGTCCCCTTGTAAGCTGGGATGGTTGGAGGGACAAACTTCCTTGGGAATTCAGCCTTTAAGATTTTCTCAGTAAACGGAGTTTTACTTGGGGCGAAACCCCATTCTTTCTCGTCTTCAACCCTCTGCATACTCTCTTTCATAATTTGTCGGACCAATCCAGAAAGATACTCCTCATCATGTCGAGTTCTAGATCCACCAACCTTTGGAAGTGTTTGTTTAAAGGGGCTAGCAGCCCTTTCATGAGCAATTCTTTCTTCAGCATCATGAATGTTGCCAGCAAAATTCCTTTCATTACCTGCCGGTTGACGGTTTGCCCCAAGCAAATCGTTCAACCTATTCGGAATTAGGGCATTCTGGGCATTCTAAGCCTCGAATTGTGCATTTTGGGCATTTATCTGTTGGTTCAGCCCTAAGATTGCAGCATCCAGCTCTGCCTTTGTAACTCCGACAGCTGGAGTGACTTGATTCGATATAGGGGAAGCGGAGGTTCCCTCTTGAATATTCCCAGATCTGACAGATCTACTTTTCCTTCCAGGAGCCATAATCTCGGATAGAATTCTGGTTTTCAAGGAAATTCTCTCTACAAACCTCTGTGGAGCAATGATGATAACTCGCATGAGTTCGACCTTCTCAGTGAAAGCACCAAAAATGTTAACGCTAAAATTTGAACGCTAACACCCCAGTGTATGAAGTGAGATTGTGAAAGCACCACCCGATAGCTCGGGAACAGATTATAAGCAGATAATAGTGAAAAAACAGTAAACAACAGCAATTTTATAGTGGTTCGGCTTGAGAGAGAGCCTACGTCCACTTTGAATATCTTTATTGACGATTTGATTACAAGTCAATGCAGTTACACTTTGATTACAACACACTTTGAGTTTCAAGTGACTTAGAACAAGTAGCCTAAACTTCAATGTCGATCCAAATCTTTGAACACATGTTAGACATGTTTGATTTCCTCGTGAAGTTCCTTGAAGGTGTTGAAGTAGATCAGAAGGCAGCAGAGTAACGACGCTTGAAATGAATGAGCCAAAAGTCCTCTTTTAGTTGGAACTAGGGTTGTATTTATAGGCATTTTTCGGAGTTAGGTCGTAGGTCGTGACCGACCTAAGTAAGGTCGTAGCCGACCTAAGAAGCACTGGCCCCCCTTCCATAAGAACATGCAAGCTCATTTCAACAAGTTCTAGGTCGTAAGCGACCTTACCAGTAGCGGCTTAGAGAAGACGGCCTTCTAATGCAATGTCCTTAGGTCGTGAGCGACCTATCTTAGGTCGTGAGCAATGTCAGAATTACCGTAGAACGAGTTTGCCCTCTATTCTGGAATGGGTTAGCGGGTTATAGGTTGATGACGGTTTATGGTAAGACGTAGGTCGCGAGCGACCTACGTGGTATGGTTTGTGGCTTGATAGGATGCATCGAGTTTGACTGAGTAAGATGACAAGTGGTAGGTCGTGTGCGACCTAAGAAGAGAGGCAACCTAAGTATGTTGAATGGTATGGTGTTGCGACCTAAGTTAATCACGACTTATAGCTTAGCTCGTTAAACCATTAGGTCGCTAGGTTGTCTCCTTCTCTATCTGTTAAGTCGCCGAATGCTCGAACCGTTAGGTCGCTCGTCTTGTTGACTCGTTAGGTCGCTCTGGCCTTTAGGTCGCTGGAGCACTAGGTCGTTAGATCCCCTTAGGTCCCTGATACCATTAGGTCGTTATCTTTGTGAGTCGTTAAATCACGGCTCCCTATAGGTCGTAGATCGCTGTTGTAGTTAGGTCGCTAACGAAGAGGAGTTAACAAGTACAAATTAAAGCTCTCACTATACATATACAACTTTGATACAAATTCAATTACATCACAATTTCACATTTACGAATGTGCTCACTATATATCGCTCATTCACTCATATTTTATCTTCGTCTTCATTCCAGTTAGAATCCAGCATCTGAGCAATCTGCAAAAATATTCACTAACGCAGTAAAATTGAAAAAGAAATATTTTTGCAATATAAAATAAAATATGGATTTTGAAAATATTATTTGCCTCATTTATTTGGGTTGTTCGTCATCATTTAAATTTGAATTCATCACACACGAACAATGTAACATGCACAGTGTATCACTGTACATGCCACAAGGCCGTGCACACCGATATACACTTGATTGATTTACAGGGACAGGTGAGCACAGGTCAAATCCAAATGAAAAGCCGGGTTCAACTCACGTGCAATAACATAAATATCACAACTCTCAGAACAAGGTCAAACCCGAGTTTTAAAACTGGATTCAACTCAGGTGATAAATCAAATGAAATGGTCAAGATACATAATTCATAGGGTCGACCAAAAATCCAAATGCACAAAAGCATGATGCAAACTGAACAACAGATCAGCCATGACCAAAGAGAAGTCAAATGTAATAGACCGAGAACTAGACCAGTGCAGCCAACTAAAGAACTGAATTACTCACAACTTAACCAACATGAATGAAGATACAAGGAAGAGATATGTACACATGGGAAGTTACCCAAAACAGACAGCACAAATGAAGACTACAGGTCTCAATGTCAATGAAATGCAACAGCACAATCAAACTGCAACAAGACCAAACAACACAAGGAAAGAACTCGACCAAGTACAAGTGCAACAAGAATTGCTCAATACCACACAGTTCACATATGTAAAGTATAGACTGGCATCAAAACCAGTTCAACAATTGAGTACAATATGCACAGAAGCAAAATCCAATTAAAATACCAACTGCAAATATCCATGGCCGAGCATTGAAAAAGACTACAAATACAAAGCCACCAGAGAACCAGACCAGTGACATGTGGACAGTGAAAATGGCAAGCTACAAACACCTGTGCAACAACAGTATCAATAACAAGTACAGTGTTCCTCAAAGACGAATTTGAGCTAGAAACCAATGAACATGCAGTCAACTCAAGTACATCAACTACAAGATCATCTCGAAGCAATTGACTACAGACAGCAGGCGAGCTCGAAGTAGTGACAGTAAGCAATGTAGCAACATGCAAATAAAATCAACAAAATACACAAACAATGCCAGAGACTATGCTCACAGGGGTCAGAAAGCCGAACTTAATCCAGAAGGTGAAAGGAGTAAATAACATACCATTGAAGTCAAATTCAGTTGAACAAAGCCAAGACCGAAGCCAACAGTACAGAAAATATAGAATGAAATCAACATGGTCAAAGCAAATCAACCCGGTAATAAAAATTCAAGTTTGTATGAAGTATTGACGAAGTCAAAAATCAACACCGTGATGAGCACGGCAATTCAAAGCTGTGGGTATCAAGCATCAGAAATATACGATTATGAACAAGTCAAAGAAAATCACAATCATCCACATGAAAATCAATGGCCGAGTGAAATTAATTAACAAATTCAAATTAGTTTATACGAACGCAATTTAAGGAAATCGAACGCATATATAAACCCACAATCATCATCGGGTATAGAATCGAGTTCAAGTACGAATATACAAAAGCACAAAAGCATAAAATTACATACCTAAGCAAGGAGTCGAACTCGACCAATTCAAGACCCGTGAGCAAAACAGTGAGGCAAACGATCGACGAAAGCAAGCAACGAGAAAACACATATTCGATCGAACAAAAGTTGGCTCTTCGAAAACCCTAAATCTGGAAAAGGAACGAAGCCCTAAATTTGCAAGAGGAACGACCACCGGTATACAAGCAAAGGAACGAAGAAACTAAAAGGAACGGGTTTAAATATAAAAGGGGCCGGCCTTTATTTTAAGGGTTTTAATTTTTTAAATAGGGTTATTTTGCTTTAAATTGTTTTTAATTGTATTTTCTTTTTAAACCGGTTTAATTTTCTAGTCGTGTGACTAGGGGACAAGCTACGTGGCGTAGCTAGAGAATTCGCAACTTAGTGGCTGAGTTGTGGCAGGGTTTTGAGCGTAGAGTTAGATATAGTCGATAGAAGGTGTCGCGAGTTTACTTGTGTAAGTGAGGGACTATCTAATTTCTAGTAGAAACCTTGGGTGCAGCACGTAGTCAGGGTTTTGCCGAAGCTGAGTAAATTCTGTGTAGTTCTATTTTTGCATTTATTATTCTGCTATTATTTGTGCTGCTATTGTTCTGTGATCTGTATTGAAATTATTGTATAAGCTTCCGCGATTAATTTTTATAATTTATGCCATCAACCCATTCACCCCCTCTAGGGTGAAATCGATCCTACATAAGGAACTCGAGCCAATGCTGCTGACGCAAATTAAGTTCCTTTTGAGAAAATAAATACTTCAAAGATTTAGGATCGGTGTAAAGAACAAATTTCTCTCCCAAAAATAATGTTACCAAATTTCTAAAAGCGTAAACAATAGCCGCAAGCACTAGATCATGAGTGGCATACCTAGTCTCGATCGGCTTTAATTGTATAGAAATGAAAGTGATAGCACGTTCTCTTTTCCAAGAGAACGACACCTAAACCAATACGACAAGCATCGGTATAAACAATAAAGTCTTGGTTCCCTTGGGAATCCACAAGAATAAGACTATTGGAAAAGAGTTCTTTTGATTGATCCTCTTTCCCAAAAAGCTAAACTTCCCAAAATTATAATTAACTTTGTGTAATCATCTTTCTAGAAAAATTTACATTTTACAAGTCAATTTATTGTGTCTGATTGTCCCATCAAAGCGCTTAGGAGACTCCTATCGATAACGATGATCAAGCGCATCGACTAGAATTTTTAAAACACTAAATGGGCAATAGAATCACAAAATCACCTTCTATATGACAAAATGTCTCTTAAAAGGTTTTAAGAATATTCTCTGCTCGTTTAAGAATAAAATCCAACTATACTTATAAATAAATCTTATGAAAAAGCTTTGTAAAATTTTTAAATTGCTCTTTTCATCCAAAACCAATAAATACAACAACAGTCTCATCGAAATATTCGTAGAATATTCTGCTTATAAAAGGGATGAAATAAGCTGGACAAACTAAATGACGTAACAAGTCATTCATAAGAATCACAACTAGCATGGAATGCGGTAAGAGGAATGTTAACTTCCGCAACTCGTAGCAAATGAAAACCGGTGGCAAGGTCGAGCTGAAAAGACCTTAACACCACTTAAAAGATTTCTTAGGTGATAATCCTACGACAAGCTCAAAAATATCGGAAAATTCCACAAACTACCAAAATGAGAAAAATAACGTTTTCTTCATCATGTGGGTTTAAAGAATAAAATGATGTCATCAAATTGGAATCGAAATAAAAAAGAAAGATAAATATCTGCTTAACCGATTAAGAATTTCGAAGATGAATAGTCCACTCGAGACATAGGATATGGCTTCATAATGATTAAGCCAATCCATATAAAAATCAATTCCGAAGCCTAAGTTAAAAATAATCGATTCGCAAAGAAAAATCTCATAAAATAATTTTGACATCAATAAAAAGAAACAAATTGAGTGTTGTGGATCCACCATCTGGATTCACAATTCTCAAAGAACACATCAAGCCCAAATTGTTTTATAGAAAAAGAATTCAACAAGTTCTTTTGATTTAAAAAAATGTGATAAACCCTTATCAACAAGAACTCGAATAGGATGATCACGAAACAAAATAATGCCACTAAGGATAGAATGAAGAATACCTTGACAAAGAGAAGAATTGCTAGGGGCTTGCAGCTTTCCGTCTCCCTTGCTTTGAATTATAGGACAAGTAGATAAGTAATGACCTAAGCCTTTGCAATAGCGGCAGTAAAGGGGTTTCTGACACTTAATTACATAATGGTCCGTGGAGCCACAATTGTAGCATTGTTTTCGACTTGGGGTAGGAGTTTTCGCTACTGAAGTTTCTTGTTCCACCTTCTTCTTGCTTCGAAGTTTGGGGCAGACAGAAATATGATGACCTGTATTTTTGCAATAACGAAAAAAGAGTGGTTCCGGACACTCCTTTGCATAGTGCTCTTCAGAGCCACAATTGTAGCATTCTCCACGATTAGGAATTGGAGTCCTTGCTACCGAAGCAGTTTGTTTCACTTTCTTATTGCGATTAGGGCTTTTGAACTTAATATGCCTCTTCTTGAAAATACCAATATCACCATCAATTCCTTTATCAGCCTCTTCTTGTCGAAGAGTGATATCCACAAGCTGATTGAAAGGAACCTCAAGTTTCAAAGGTAAAATATTTTCGAGGTTCTTACTCAAAGCACAGATAAACTCTTGATTCTTTACAAGATCCAAAAGTTGTTAGGCAAACATGAATACACCATCCAGAGAAGGGCTACTGGATTGACCAGTGCTAGGTCTGCCAGAACTAACCATTCTTCTTCTTTAAAAAAGAAAGAAAGAAAGATGAGGAAAAAGGTTACTCTCAGAATGAATATCAAATAGTCATGATTGATAAACCATGGAATCATAAAGAAAATTAGGATAGAATGGGTTTAGTAACTTGAATAAAATCCTAAGGCACGACTCCTATGAATAACTAAGGACGATTGCCCTTGCTAGATTATTCTACATTGTTTCGAAGTTTGGCTCTGATACCAAGCTGTGATGCCCCACCTCTATACGCATGCTAGCCAAGGACGCTACAGTATAATGCCGTCAACTAGCGTGGAAAATAAAGCTGTTGAGAAGCGACCCTCCGTGTAATTACTTTGTGCGAGCACCGATATGTCAAATGGAATAACATCCTTCATTTCGAGAGGAACTCCGACATGCCGACACAAACTCAAAGCTACTACACGGTGGCTTTATAAAATCTTCGGAAACAAATATAGAAATAAACATAACATAAATCAGTCACAAATATCCATATCACAAAGGTGGAAATAGAAACAATATATATAACACTAAAAAGTGTACATCAGAGTAGTAGTCAAAAAGATCCACAATATCACAAATGAATGGATACAAGTGCTAGACAAAAGAATGCGTATACATCAAGGAGTCTCTATCTCGAATGTATACAAAAAAAACTAATAATTCTAAAGTAGTTAGTCAAAATCAGGCGATGGTCCCTGATAAGAAGTCAAGGAGAAGCACCTGCAATGTCTCGGTCCGACCCGAGTATTATTTAAGAAGAAAATAATAAACAGATCGGTCTAGCTATAATTATCAGGGAAAATGAGATATGATAAGAGAAATGATAAAGTCGTATGATACAAAAATGTCATACTGCGACAAGCTTACATTAAATATCAACAAAAATCATACTATACGTCAAGAAATCTCGAAGCACTAAAAAGAATGTCATATTCTTTATTTTACTCACCAAACCACAAATATTGACGAACATATCAATGCCAATCGGAAAAGTAAGTGAAACACAAATTCACTAATGCACCAAAAATTGATAAAGCTTATCAATGCAAATCACTAAAATTGATGAAATACAAATTCTAGAAATCAATCAGTAGAAATCCATAAACCACAAAAAGGGGAAAGAGGCCTATCATAGAACGTGAGCATTAAAACTCACCAACACGTGTATCACAAAACGGAAAGCTATCCCGTGGTTGCTAACCATTAATTTTGAGCCGAGGCTCCATAAAACGGCCCGAAGAGTATGAGCCGAAACTCCACGAAACAGTCCGAAGACCATGGGTCGCTACCCCACCAGGCCGAAGCTCCACAGAAACGGGGTTTAGTCCACCTCGCAGACAAAGAGACATCACACACTGCTAGTCTAAATCACAAAATGATCATCATTGATCGGTAAGTGTAAATTACACTAAGCTAGTAAATAAATGAGTTTAGCTTCATGGCCCATAACCACTAACTTAACTTAATTATTTACGAACAAATGGTAGACTTCCACTATTGGTTAAGTGTAAATTACACTAAGCTAGTAAATATATGAGTTTAGTTTCATGTCCCATAACCACTAGCTTAACTTAAATATTTATGAACAGATTATAGATTTCCACTCGAAAATTGTCATAAGAGATTCAATCGAACAAGTCCAAGAATTAACCGATGAAGTAAACGCAAGCGTTTCATACCACTTGTTTTACTAAGTCGTTTAATTTTATTTCTCATACGAGTGAGGTAAAGGTTTGTATATACTAATAGATTGGAAAATGGTTAAAGAAAACGAGCTTTGTAAATAAAATAGTATGGAAACCATTTTGATGAAAGATTTTGATATTTACTACTAGTATAGATAACCTTTACATTTTTAAAGTGACAAATCACAGAAATGATTGTACAAATAATCAATCACAAAAATTCACATTCGAATACATGAATGAAAATCCAAAGAAATCGATACTGAATCCATCAAAGTGGAAATACCTAAAAATTCCAAAAATAAAAGTTATCAAAGTCGACAAAGGCGATAACAACTAATCGGAGAAGAATAATCGATTAAAAATTGAAAAAACAAAGCAAAATGAGCATAAATAGGCAAAACATGGAAACAGGAGCAGGTCAGTCGACCGAAATCTTTGAGTCACTCGACTGAAAATAGTCCAGAAAGATTTCGGGCTTCAGCTCGGTCGACTGACTCAGAGAGTTCGGTTGACCGAACCCCAATTCTTGCATTTTCTACCCTATTAATTGAAGTGCAAACTCTCTAAATTAGCAAGCGGTCAAACATGGACGCTAGGGGATTACGCCAATCAGCTACCCGGTCCTATTGGCTTTTCGATGCATCAGAAAAACATGTTCAAACATCATTTAAATATTTGAACCCAAAACACTAAAAATTGGGATATTCACCAATTCAATCCAAACGAAAAGCAAGTGCACATGAATAAGTGATTGGAATTCATACCCAACAATCAAAGATAGTCATAGACAAAGATGTGAGATAAAAATCTCACCTATAACCCAAAAACAAAGAAGAAGGAGCTCAATTTGCATGGAGAAGACAAACCAATCTCCACTTAAACTCAACAAGCTTCAATCTAAGATCAAAACAAGTATTTCGTAAATTTAGGTTTAGGAATTTCTATGATTGAAGAAAGGAAGAGATGGAGAAGATGAAGAGGAGGCTTACTAATAGCTTCTATTTGATTTTGGAGCAAAAATTCAAGTTTGAAAGAAGAAACTAGGGCTTGGAATTTCTAATTCTTCTTCCTCTCCCCCATTTTCAGTTTTAGCTTGAGTTTGAGGAGTGGGTATGAGTGAATGGTGAGTAAAGGGCTGAGTTAGGGTATTTTGCATTTGAAAACTAGGGCTTGGAATTTCTAATTCTGCTTCGATTCGTGCTGTTGATTCTATCTTATTCTATCGTATTTTGCATTTGAAAACTTATGTTATTATTATTGTTTTGTGTGACTTGTATTCAAGGGATTTGATACGTTGTCTCTTCCACTCATCTCTGTTTCGTGTTATTGTGCTTGTGTGGTTCCAGTTCGTGCATTCGTCGTTGTGTCTCCAGCTAAAACCTGTGAGTTATTCTCACCAGACAGTTTGACTTATATGACTTGTGAACTGATCACATTTGAGTCTGTAAAATGCATTACCAAATTATATCTGCTATATTATGATCATATGATGTTCACCCATGCTTAAACACCGATATGTTACTGTTATATTATGTTGTTCTGTTGTTTATATCAGTTTATCACACTGCAAGTTCCCTTTGGATTAGAATCACTGTGGGTTGAAATGATACATACCCGAACAGACTTTAGAGTAAGGGAAAATCATTATGGGCTGAAATGATAGGCCTGAATGATTTTCAATTATTTTCATTTACTTGGGACTACGGGTTTGAAATGATAAAACCCGGATTTCTTTGTAAATTACGGGTTGTGATGATATATTACCCGTATCACTTTACCTAGGCTAGAAAATTATATATAGACCCGTAGTTAAAATATATTTTTCTAAATTTTTTAAAAATAGGTTTGAAATATAAATACTACAATATTTTTATTTAAAACATAATTTAAAAATGATTTTGGTAAAGTATTATTGATTTTCTGGAAATTTATAAGTTAAATAAATTATGTTAAAGTTAGAAAATTTGAATGTAAGTTATTTTTGAAATTTTGATTAAATTATAATTGGAAATTAAATTAAATATTAAATTATGATAAACTTATGATAATTTGAATTTAAAATGAATTTAAAGTGAATTTATAATATATTAGTGATTTTTGAACAAAGTTAAACTGTGGAATAAATGATTATTTAAATTGAAATTTTGAAATGTAACCAAAATGGGAATTTATGAATTTGGCTTAAAAGAGAATTTTAGGTTAAATGATTAAAATTGAAATTAAGTAGTATTTTGAAATTTTAAACTTAAGCGTTGAGTTGAGATTTAATTCAATGAATTTAAAATTTAATGTTGAAATTTAGTAAGTGAATTATTATTAAATCTTTATTTTTGAATGGAAATTTAACTTTATAAAATCATGAACTTAAGGAAAATTAAATGATGTTTATAGATGTCAAAATGTATGATTTTATACGTTAAAAATGTTTTAAATATCAATATAATTGGTTGTGAAATTATATTGATTATTTGAAGTTAATTAACTACATTTTTGAAATGCTATTAATTGCAATGTAAATGATATTACTGCATTTGTAAATGCTGTAGTTGATGATAATGAACTAAAAAGCTAAATTGAATTAAAGGTTATCATAGCAATATATGTGTTAACTCCGTTCTATTAGCTACTCAGCGACTTAAAAGTGGTACCTACCTAACGACTTAAAAGTGGCACCGACCTAACGACTTAAAAGTGTATCCGACCTAACGACTTAAAGGTGGTACCGACCTAACGACTTAAGATGTGGGATGACCTAACTATTTAACGACCTAACTTCTGAAGTGGAGAAGCGACATAAGAAGGTTAGCGACTTAACAATTTATGCAACTCAGCGACTCAACGAGTTAATGAATCAACAGTGGGTTAGCGACTTAGCACTCAAATGACTTAACGGGATAAAAGTACAACGACTTAGCGACCTAAGGAATGGGACGATCCACGACCTAACGAGTTAAGTGACAGTATGGTTTAACGACTTAGCTTAAGTCGCTAGATTGGTTGTCTCGGCATTGTGAAGTTGCTGGCTACTCCCTTAGGTCGCCGACGACTTGCATTCGGTCGTTCACGATCTAGTACTTGGTCAATAAATGATGACGTTCCCTCTTAAGTCGCGATGTCCCATCAGCTAGTGCAGAGAACAGTGGAAGGACCGGTTAAGTCGCAGCTCGCTTCCCCTTGACTCGCCAGCGACTTACGACGTATCTTAGGTCGCGCGCGACCTATGCTTCACCACGGAAATCTCCTATAAATGCACCCTAAGCTCCAACATGAAAGGGGATTTTTCGGATCATTTTCTTCAAAGCATTAAAACTCTGTCATCCTCAAGCCAAGCCTTACTCCAACATTCAAAACTCAAAAGAAGCTTCAGTCAACTTCAAGCAGCGATTCAACTTATTCAACCATGCATTCGGAGAATTCTCTTGCGTTGAAGTTTTTCTAGCTACTTGTCTTTTGAAGTGAATTGTAATTGAAGGAAATTGTAAAGGATTGCAATTGTATAAGCAATGAAGAAAGATTGAAGTGGACGTAGGCTTCATTATAAGCCGAACCACTATAAACTCTGTGTCTCTTACTGCTTTTCAGTGAATTACTGCCTTTTCTATTTCTCGTGTTAACGAGTGGTGCTTTCATTCAATCTCTATTTGCATCAGGGTGTTAGCGTCAGACTTTTTACGTTAACATTTTTGGTGCTTTCACAGAGAACCCAACTCAGGATACTGTCATCATAGCTTCACAGAAATTTGTAGAAAGGATCTCTCTAAAAACCAGGAGTTTATCAGAAATAATGGCCACCGGAAGAAAACGTAAGTCTGTTAGATCCGACGATGTTCGCGAGACTACTGCCACTTCTCCTCCTTTAAGTCAAACAACTCCAACCGTCGGAGTTACACGGGAAGAGCTGGATGCCGTGGTATCTAGGCTACATCGACAAATGGAAGCTCAGAATAACCTAATGATGGAAAGGTTGAATGCTTTATTTGAGGCAAATCGCCAGCTGACAACTAAGGAGGGAAACCTTGCCGATGAAGTGCAGAATGTGGTAGGAAGGAATGTCCTTCAAACGCCAGCTGAACCAGTGGAAATAACACCTCCCCAAGCCGGAGGATCGGGACTGCAACCAACCCTCCGTGAACGATTGTCAAGACATAATTCGGAGAGAATGGCTGATGTTTGTCCCGTTGAGCCTCAAAATGATGAAGAGTATTTCTCAGGCATGGTTCGTCAGATTATGAAGGAAAGTATGCAGAGAAATGAAGATGAGTAAGAATGGGGTTTCGGTCCGAGCAAAACTCCATTCACTGAAAAGATCCTGAAGGCAGAATTCCCGAGGAAGTTTGTCCCTCCAACCATTCCAGCTTACAAGGGAACGAGCGAACCTAATGAGTTTCTGTATAAATATGATTGGCACATGACGGGTACCAGAGCCTCTGATGAAATCAAATGCCGGTATTTTCCGGTGTACCTGGAAGGAGTTGCTTTATTTTGGTTCACAAAGCTGCCGGTCCGATCGATATACCAATTTTCTGATTTGACTCGGAAATTCAAGGAACAGTTTCGATTGTATGCGTCAAAGGAAAAGGATATAATGTCGTTATCCAGCTTGGAGCAGAATCCTGGAGAATCAAATAGAGCTTTCTTGAATCGCTTCAATATAGCTCTGGTTGAAGTAGACAATGCGGAGCCGAGAATGATTTTGACGTACCTGATGAAGGCTATTGATAAGACAAGTGAGTCTGGGAGGTGGTTGAAAATGAAGGAACCAAATTCACTTGACAAGTTTTATAAGAAAGACGATGAATTCATGCGCCTGGAAAGCCTCCAAGCACCGCCTAAGGTGGTATCGACAGGGGCTGGAAATAGTAATACGGTTCCGAATAAGAAGGAATCTGGCAATCAGAAGAGGGGGAACGATGCCCAGAAGAAGCAAGGAGATGCAAAGAAAGGAAACTCCTTCAACTTTACCCCTCTGACTGATACCCCGGAAAACATCTACTTTGCAAACAAAGACACGGTCGAATTCCCCGCACCAGCTAAGCAAAGAGTTAATGGGAGAGCTGAGAAGAATGGAAGGTTTTGCCGGTTCCATAACCCACCCGGGCATGATACTAACGAGTGCCGTCACTTGAAGGAGGTAATTGAGGAACTATTGAAGCAAAACAAGCTCCAGCAATATGTAAGAAGGAACAAGAATGGCCCAACCTCGTCAACTCAAGGACAACAAGTTCCTGTTCATCTTCCCAGCTGAAGTGAAAGGCGACAGCTCATGATTCAGAGAGGCCTGTTATAAATGTGGTTACAGGGGGCCCTCACCCGCTGGTAGGAGTTGGGGCGAGATGGAAAGATACGCCCGTGCCTTGAAGTATGTATCGACAGTTAAAAGCGTTTATGTGTTAGGAGATGCTGCACCCCTGATGCAGCAAAAAACCTTTAATGATGACATTATATTCAGTACTAGGGATTCGACGGGTGTTGAAGCTCCTACCATTGATCCTTTGGTCATCTCCGCTGGCATTGGGCCGGCTACTTTGAGAAGAGTTCTTGTCGACTGTGGGGCTTCGTGCAACATTCTCTTCAAGAAGACATTTGATCAGATGAAGATTCCAATGGCTGACGTTCAATCTTCATCACTAAAGATTGCTGGTTTTACTGGGGAGCCGAAAAAACCAATTGGGACTATTGATTTGTTCGTGGAGCTTGGAGAGGGGCAGAGAAAAGTGGCGCGAAAACAGACCTTTGTTATTGTTGAAGAATTTTCTGCCTATAATGCCTTCCTAGGCCGACCAACTCTAGCAGCATTTAAAGCTATTCTTGCCCCATGGTGTCTGACTATAAAATTCCCCACAGATAATGGAGTCGGTGTGGTGAAAGGGGATCAGAATGCTGGGCGAGAATGTTATCTTATAGAGTTGCGTGAAGCGAGGAAGAGAGAAATGGGAAAAGATGCGGCAGTCCCAGTCCGCATCAAAGAATAAACCTTGTAGCAATTACAGCGTGGACCCTTCATAGGCGAATATAGCGGTGCAATAAGAGAGATGGATCCTAGAAAAGCCAGTGCAGGGGAGAATAGGGCGGTACCGGTTGAAGTGACAGTGCCGGTACCTGTTGACCCGAAAGACCCGAACAAAGTATTGAATGTGGGTTCGCAGCTTGATGCAACGGTTCGAAATGTTTTGATATCATTCTTGAAAGCAAATCTGGATGTATTCGCTTAGACTCATGCCGATATGTGTGGAATATCTCTAGAAATTGCAGTGCATACCTTGAATATTGATCTAAAGTTTACACCTGTGAAGCAAAAAAGAAGAACCCAAGGTCCCGAAAGGTCGGCAGCATTAAAGGAAGAGGTGGATCGGCTCATGGAGAATGACTTTATCAGAGAATCTACTTATCCAAATTGGGTTTCGAATCCGGTGCTGGTTAAGAAAGCTAATGGAAAATTGAGAGTATGCATCGACTTTTCAGATTTAAACAAGGCTTGCCCCAAAGACTGCTTTCCGCTTCCCAGGATTGACCAGTTAGTTGATGGAACTGCGGGGCATGAATTGTTATCTTTTATGGATGCTTACTCCGGATATAACCAGATCATGATGCATGAGCCAGATAAGGAGGACACGAGTTTCATAATCGATGTTGGTCTGTACTGTTACAAAGTCATGCCCTTCGGACTGAAGAATGCAGGGGCAACTTACCAGAGACTTGTTAATGCAATGTTCAAGCCACATATTGGCAAGACTATGGAAGTTTATGTCGATGATATGCTGGTAAATTCAAAGAAAGCAGCGGACCACATGGATCTCTTGGTAGAAATGTTCTCACTCCTCCGAAAATACGGTATGAAGCTTAATCCTTTGAAGTGTTCATTTTGGGTAGAATCTGGAAAATTTCTGGGTTTCATTATGAGTGCATGGGGCATTGAAGCTAATCCTGCTCAGATAACTGCCTTAAGAGAAGTCAAAGCTCCTAGATCGAAGAAGGAATTGCAAAGTCTCAATGGAAAAGTTGCTGCCTTGAGTCGGTTATTTCCAAGGCTACTGATAAATGCATTCCATTCTTCGATGCTCTAAAGAAAGGAAGAAAAAACTTTGACTGGACTCCTGAATGCCAGAAAGCTTTCGATGAGCTGATTTGTCACATGGAAACGCCTCCTATACTTTCTAAGCCTGACAGTGGTGAAGATCTTTTTGTGTATTTGGCAATCTCGTCTCATGCCCTCAGCGCAGCTTTGGTACGGGAGGATGCAAGAATTCAGCGCCCGGTCTACTACATCAGCAAGAGATTCACGGGGCAGAATTGAACTATTCAAAGTTGGAAAAGCTCGCCTATTGCCTATTGATTTCATCAAGAAAACTGAGGCCATATTTCCAAGCTCATCCCATCAAATTACTCACCTATCAGCCCTTGAAGCAAGTTCGGTTCCGTCCAAAGACTTTGGGTCGCCTTTTGAAATGGAATATTGAGCTCGGTCAATATGATATCACTTATCATCCCCGGAGAGCAATCAATGGACAAGCATTGGCAGACTTCATCGCAGAATGTACAGACAAAGGTGATAGTGAGGAAGTAGTGACCGATAATCCTTCAATCCGATGGAAATTGCATGTTGATGGCGCAAGAAATGATTACTGTTCTAGGGTCGGGGCTGTGCTTGAAACCCCTGAAGGACGGTCACTGTGTTATGCTTTAATATTGAATTCCCTTCGACGAACAATGAAGCAGAGTATGAAGCTCTTATTGCCGGTTTAAGAATTGCTAAAGAACTGAACATCAGGGCATTACAGATCTTCAGTGATTCACAGCTTATCGTGTGTCAAGTCAAGAAAGAGTTTCAAGCCAAAGGAGGGAACCTACCCACATATTTGTCCAAGGCCAGGGAGCTTCTTGATGATTTCGACTGTTAACGCTGAAATTTGAACGCTAACACCCCGGTGTATGAGTTGTAGTTGTGAAAGCACCACCCGATAACTCGGGAACAGATTACAAGCAGATCATAGCGGAAAAGCAGTAAGCAACAACAATTTTATAGTGGTTCGGCTTAATGGAATAGCCTACGTCCACTTTAAGCACTTTTATTGATGATCTCATTACAAGCTGATACAATTCTTTCCAAGTACAATACACTTTGAATTACAAGTCACTTAGAACAAGTAGATTAAACTTCAATGGAGATTAGAGTCTTCAAATCCATGTTGGATGTGTGTGATCTTTTCTCGAAGTTGTTTTAGCGTTCTTCGTGTCTTGAGAGCTTTAAGTGTTTGATTGGTTTGGAATGCAGCGGAGTAACAGCTCTTGAAGAGAATGAGCCAAAAGTCCTTTGAACGTTGGAGGTGGTTGCGTATTTATAGGCAAATTTCTAGGCGCTGGAATTGTCAAGTCATGAGTCGTGACCGACTCAAGATGAGTCGTAAGTCGTGGGCGACTCAACTAGTTGAACCCCGACTTCCTATCAGAGCGTCTCCGGTCCTTTGTATATAGCACAAGTCCAGACTCGTCCGCGAGTTAAAAGGTCGTGGCCCAAAATGAAGCGGCATTGGATTTCTACATAGTAGCTTTAAGTCGTGGACGACTCAAGCTAGGTCGTGAACGACCTACCATAAGTCGTAGGTCGGTCCTTTGTTGTTTTGGGATTTTAGTCAGTTAGGTCATTTGACACCTTAGGTCGCTGAGTCGTTAGAGAACTTGAGTCGGTCTATCCCATACACCGTTAATCCCTTGAGTCGCTCCACTCCTCTAGGTCGCTTTAAGTTTTAACTCGTTGACTTGTTGAGTCGGTAGCTTGTTAAGTCGGTAGCTTGTTGAGTCGGACTATTCTCTTAAGCTGCTAAGGTTACTAAGTCGTTTGCCTGTTGAGTCGTAACTAGATAGGTCGTTGATTCGGTTCATATCTTAGGTCGGTAATCAGTTGAGTCGGTGATTCGATGAGTCGCGAGGCCTCCTGAGTCGTAGATCCTTCCTGAGCCGTTAAACATCTTAAGTCGTGGCTCACCCCAGGCCTTAACTCGTTGGTTTCTTTGGCTCGTGAGCTGGAACGGGGTTAACATTTGCCCCTCGAAGCGCACGCTTTAGTCGTAAGTCGTGTGCTTCGACTCATCATAACTCGGGCGAGCCGATTCAGGTTCCAGCTCTTCCAGGTATAAAGCGCTTGACTCGTTCCTCCTATCTCCCACTTTTTATTTCTTATCCTTTGAACCGTGTCTGCCATTAACGCATCTTCAAGCTCTCAAAGGCGATTCCAACCTGATTTTTCTTCGATCATCTTTAGCATCACACCGTGTAAGAGATTTTGCATCTTTTTTTTTAATGGCTGATGATTGCCAATCTCCGCTTCTATTTTTCCCCCTTATCCTTGCGAATATTATTACATCGGACATTGATGGATTACAGGCAGGCGGTTTAATCTAACTTGTAACGATTTGAGATTTGAGGCGACCTAGTGGTGTGATGGAACTGGGGTTGACCATTGCGAGATTATTGGGTTATCGGGTCATGGGTTAGATGGTTGATGGGTTAGGAGTTAGATGGTTAATGGGTCAGACTGATTCGAACATTGCCGTAGGTTTGACTCGGCTATTTTTGTATGATCCAGCGACCCTTGCGATTCAACCATGATACGACTCATCATGCTTCACGACCTAAGCCTTGAGTCGTGGCCGAGACAAAACCTTTGAGTCGTGGCCGAGATAAGACTTGGAGATTTTCTTGTTATTTTGAACCAGAGCTTCTTTAACATACTCCACGACCTAAGCCTTGAGTCGTTGCCGAGATAAGACTTGGAGATAATCTCCTTATTTCTACGACTCATGACTTAGGGCATTGCCGACTCAGAACTTTTGAACCGTTGACGAGTTATGACTTGCATGAATTCTGTTTGAATTTTGGACCATTGCATTAACTTTGAACTGTTGAATTTTATTGCATTCATTCACAGGTTATTTTGACTTGCAGGCTAACAACCTGTTCAATACAACATTCACAGAAAACTGGGACGAATATACTGTCATCGATTGCCCATATCAAATGACAGATTAGTTAATAACAGATAATTAACATAAAAAAATCGTGTGAACGAAGTGCTATCGATCTCAAGTAGAATATTAAAGCAACACTGAAACAATCAATCGAAACTGACCAGCCTGCACTAATATTATGCTTGAACTCTAAATTAACAAGTTCTGAAATTACCATAGCCGATCAATCGTCAACCAGTTTAATTCCAGTTATATTTACTTGTTATTTTTATTAGTTCTGCACAACACTTCACACTTTTAGGAAACGTGCACCTTCGCATTTGAACACCCAGTTGCTTGTGTAGAATGACATCTCAACAAGAAGAACCGATGGGCCAGGCTGAAGATGTCTTCCCAGTAGCCAACTTGTTGAATAATCCTTCGGAGAGAACTCCCACCACTCTGAATCAGCGGGTGTTTACTCAATTGCTCACTCAGTTTGGCATTGCCGAAGCTGATGCCTTACTGCCGGGGCCAAATGATACTGCAGATAGGCCTCCTTCTGGCTTTATTGCTGTCAACCGCCAAATGTGCTTGAGCGGTGCCATACCACCTTTTAATGACTTACTTCGGCAGTTCCTGCTTCGATTATCTATCTCTCCATTCCAATTGCACCCCAATGGCCATGCCATTATGATGGGGTTATGTGTGCTTTTTAGTAAAGTTCTGGACAGATTACCGAGCTTTGAGGAAATCTGCTACCTCTTCTCATTCACAAAGATTAAAGATCATCCCTCTATCGTAATCATAAGGAGTGCTCGAAACCGAAAACTCATCACTGATCTTTCTGATAGCGTTCATGGATTTCTAAATCAGTATTTCTTTGTTCGTTGCCCTCCAGGGTTTTATGCCATCTGGAGAGTAGGAAGTAAGATTTTCCTGTTTTTATTTCTCCAATCTTGGATTTTTCAAAATTTGAGTTGCTGAATGCTAACTTTGCTTCTTTTCCCTGTTTTAGCACTTCCTCCTCCCTCTAGAGATCCATGCTATAAACAAATTTTTGAGAGATTGAACGCCGTGGCGGCAGAAGAGAGGAGTATAAAGTTCTTGTTAAATGATGGATTTTTACATCAATATGGGCTTCTTCATCCTTCTCGCTTCACTCAATCTCGTGAAGTCCCAACTGAAATTCCTGATTCTCCGACGGAAACTCCTGATGCCCCGGTCCCTATTAAAGAGCACATTCAGGGAGGAACCTCTATAGAAACTCCACTAGTGAGATGTTCAATTCCGAAGGACGTTGCGGGGCCGTCTGATAAGTCTGCACTTGCCCCAGTTATCGAAGAGGAAGAAACTCCACGATCCTCCGGAAGATCTGCCGACGAAGGGGTTGAAAAGGCCAGTCCCAAAAAACATGATGGTGATGATGTTTTCGAGGGGTTGAGCGATTTAATTGTGACTTCTCAAGAACTTTTCAAAGATGATGTTTCCAAAACTGCTTCTTCTGTAATTAAGGCGACATCTTCTCTACAACAAATGTCAACTCCTCCTGCTCAAGTTATCGCTACATCTATTCCACAGAGTGGTCTGTAACTTGATGCGCGTAGTTTACACGTTACACAACACTTAGGATTTTTCATCACTTCTACGCGTTTATCTTCTTGTACTTTAAAGATTTCTAAAGCTTATTATTTTTATTCCAGATTCTCCCATGGGGCGCAGCGGCTCGTATTATGATGATTTCCAGCGCTACGGGAGGCGTAGCCAGTATGATTACAGGCGTTACCTCCTTTCTTACAGAGAATCGGATGAAGAGAGGGCCATCAGGAAAGCCGACGAGAGACGAGCATATGAAGAACGTCACCGAAGGGAACAAGAAAGACATGACCCTCCCCACAGAGATGATGATACTCAAAGGAGAAAAGCTCACGATGAGAGAGGTAAAGGTCACATAGACGATTCTTCTAGCAAGCGGGCTAGACTTACCGAAGAAACAATGCCGACAGCTTCGGAACATGTTCCTGCTCAATCTCCTGCTCCCGTTCGCTCCGACATTCAGGCAATCATCAACCGGCCCGCATACCAAGTTGGGCAAGGTCCTCCCACTCTTCAAAGTCGATTCCCTCAGTGGTGCCTGAGAGGGGTTCGGTTTGATCTCGACTTGGTTCCTCTCGACAAATCGGCTATGCTGCGAAATCTTGATACTGTTAGGACCGATATTGAAAGAATGTCGAACTGGCAAAAACTTGTCGACGAGCTTCAGAGAGTTAACCGAGCCAATCTCGAGGCCATGCTCACAATGGAGAACGATAAGGCTGAGTGGCAGAAGACTCTCGAACAGCATGACGCCGAAATGAGAAGTATTGCTTCCTATAATGAAAAGCTGGAAGCGGAAGTGGAAAAGCTTAAGGAAGAATTAGTTACTTCATCAACTTCCTATTCTCAAAAGGGGAGCATGCTTCAGCAACAAGTACGAGATGCGCATGCCAGTCAAAGGGCTATCGAGGATAAGCTTGCACACAAGGAAAAGGTCATAGGAGAATATCGTGCTGAAACTGTACAGCTGCGAGAACAGACCGGCTCTCAAAGCTTGGAGATAGAGTTGTTAAAAACTCGACTTGCTATGGCCAAAAAGGAGCGTGATGAGGCTGTTGCTGGTAAACTTGCGGCCGAAGAGGCTCATCAAGCAACCAAAGCTGACATTAGCTCCACATTATTTGATTTTTATCTGCACAGCATTTTGGGGCATGGCAGCCTTGCCTTTCTAGGCCCTAAATACGAAATTACATTAGCTGAAGTCTGGGAGGCAGCACTTGATATGCTAGGTGGTAAAGGTGCTGGCTACGCTGAGACAGCTCTTGAAGAGCATTATCTTGATGATGATGCCCGCGCCGCTCTTGCCAAGGGAAAAGAGCAACTCGCCAAGGTACGGGCCGGGATGGCGGAAGAGAAGCTTTCTGAAAAAGAAGTACCGCCTACTACCTCTGAACGTCCTCTAGTTTCTTCTGAAGTTGACATCGCGGGTTCCAGTGCTCATTCACTGCCTCTTACAAGAACCGGGGTAATTACCCCTACCGATGAAGAGGCTTTGGAGGACATTGGGGCTCAAAATTATGAGATTGAACTGACGAAGCCAACATCTTCAGGTAATTTCGACATTGGTCCGATTCAGGTGGATTGCCTGCTTATTCCTCAAAAATTTGATGAGCTTCTCGATTACTTCTTGAATCTCGATGAACCCATATCTCCCTTCTTTTGGGAAGATACTAACATTTTCAATTTCTCTTCTTCTGCAGTTGAAACAACAAGTGATGTGCAGACTTCGCCTTCTCTGGTTATTCCTCCTCCATCTCTTCAGGTGACTCCTCCTTCTGCTTCACAACCCAGGTCACAAGAGGAGAAAATTGAGGCTATTAATGGCTTGGATGACCCTATTGCTTCGCAGGAGCAAAAAGATGAGGGACTTGAAGAAGCCGAGATCTCTCCGGAGCGGACTCCTTCTGACGACGTAGTTTTGTCCGCTCTCGTTACTCCAGGGAGTGAGTCTTCTTCGAAGAGAAGAAAGAAGCATGGGACATCGAAGAGGAGGGGGAAGAAAATTATCACCACTGAAGAGGAACCGAAAATTGCACCAGTTGCACCTCCCTCCCCTTCTTCCCTTATGCCTTCAGACCGACCTGAAAGACCTGAAAAGCTAACCATTCGGCCGGGTATAGGGTCTAAAGGCGGCAAGAAGAAATGAAGAGTTGAGCTTTTTGATTCCTTTTTTGTGTAATGGTCGGATGTTGTGCAGGCACCGGCCCCTGCTTTTCTATTTTGAAACCTGTATCTGCAATATCTGCAATTGAATAAAATGATCCTTTATTTGTACAGACTTTTGTTTGAATTTGAGAATGCATTTATTATTCATTTTTGCACAAGTTTATTTATATGATATTGCGGTGAGCTTGTGGTATGTTGTTTGAGCGTACTTTACCGACGTAGCTATACCATTTTGTATGTAACTATACCATGTTGCCCCCATACCATGAGCTTACTGCAATATCGTATATTTTGAGGGGACTTGCACTCTCATTTTCTGAAGAATAATCACTTCATTCTCGAAGAGAATTTTCATAGAGTGCAACTCCCTTCATATAAGTTTCTACGCTTTGTCCTTCGAAGAAATCACTTTTTCCTTTTGCGTATGTATACATTTTGCCAAGTGAATTCTTCTATGTGGTAAAGCGGACCTCTTAATGTACTCTCTTGATGAGGATTTTTTTTTTTTTTTTTTTAGAAATTTGTGCCTCTGAGGAGAGATTTTTTCACGTTTCAACACTTGGAAGTTTTATTTCAATCTTGGTGAAACGTGTTCCTCCAAAGAGTTGTGCCTTTGAAGAAAGCCTTTTCACGTTTCAACACTTGGAAGTTTTATTTCAATCTCGGTGAAACGTGGGCTTCTGAAGAGGTCTTTCTTTTTAATTGTGTCCCCGGGAGGGGGTTGTACCTCCGAGGAGGGATTTCTCACGTTTCAACACTTGGAAGTTTTATTTCAATCTTGGTGAAACGTGTACCTCCAAAGAGTTGTGCCTTTGAAGAAAGCCTTTTCACGTTTCAACACTTGGAAGTTTTATTTCAATCTCGGTGAAACGTGGGCTTCCAGGAAGGTCTTTTTTTTTTGTTTTGCATTTCAACTTTGGTGAAGTGAAATTCCGAAGAGCGGTTGTTACACTTCAACTCCTGGCGAAATGTGCCTCCGAAGAGGGCTTTTATTTTGTTTGCATTTCAACTCTGGTGAAGTGAAATTCCGAAGAGCGGTCATAACACTTCAACTCCTGGTGAAATGGGCCTCCGAAGAGGGCTTTTATTTTGTTTGCATTTCAACTCTGGTGAAGTGAAATTCCGAAGAGCGGTTGTTACACTTCAACTCCTGGCGAAATGTGCCTCAGAGAGGGTTTTCATCGCCTGGAAGTTACTCTCTCATGGTTGGAGGGTCATGACTCCTCCAATCTTTTTTGTTGAGTAGAGAACTTTCTTTTTTGTGGCGTATGACCCATTAGAGGTCTTTATCCTCCGAAGAGTTGTGCCTCCGAAGAGGACTTTGTGCTGCCGATGATGGCTTTGGTTGTTCCTCTGTTCACTTGCTTATGCCTTTTCAATGATCCTTTGCACCCCCATTTTTTTTTTATTTTTTTTTTACAAGTAACTTGTTTAATCCAAGGAAGTGTGCTTCATTGTCAGGCAATTTCGTGAGAACGAGCAATAGCTTCTTAATTGGATGTTTGTTTGTTCAAACGATCTCAATTTATTAGCAAAGACCCGTTTCTGTCGAAATCATAGGCCGTTCAATTGAAGTACTTCCTATCTAGGATTTGAATACGGGGCTCTTGTGACTTGAAATTTGGCGAGAATCACTTGGTCTTTTTATGTGCAAGTTTCACTTCCATTGTCTGCAAAAATTCAAATCGACATTTCAGCAATACATTCTATGTACTTCTTATATCGAAAATAAAGCAAACATGTAATAATAATAAGGAACACAAGATTTATAGTGGTTCGGCTAGGAAATTGGGCCTACATCCACTTTATATTCTTTCATTATTTACTTGCATCAGTTTTACAATTGCCTTCAATTACAAGAATCATACATTCATAATTCTTTTTACAATTTTTCAACAAAATTTTCAAGTAAAGTATGGACGCAAATGATTGCTGTTCCATGCCCTTGGAATTTGATCTCCTTCAACAGTGGTGAGTTTGAATGTGCCGTCAAGAAGCTTTTGACCTATGACATATGGTCATTCCCAATTTGGCCCAAACACACCTGTCGCTGTCATAATTCTTTTCAGGACTAGGTCTCCAATCTCAAAGCTGCGTTGGCGAACTTTGGAATTGAAATGTCTGGCTATTCTTTGCTGATGAGCTGCAATTCTGAGATTAGCCTCATCTCTTTTTTCATCAAGGAGATCTAGCGCTTCAAGCTGTAGCTTTTCGTTTTCTGCTTGATTGAAATGGATTCTTCTGTGTGAAGGGACTTCTATTTCTACCGGAATCATTGCCTCTGACCTGTATGCCAATGAAAACGGGGTGTGCCCAGTCGCAGTTTTGTGAGTGGTTCTGTATGCCCATAGTGCCAGTGGTAGTTTATCGACCCAACCACCTTTTGCTCCTTCAAGTTGCTTCTTGATGGTTGACTTAATAATTTTATTCACGGCTTCCACTTGCCCGTTTGCCTGCGGATGAGCTACTTCTGAGAAGCTTTTCTGGATTTTGAATCGCTTGCAAAAATCTTGGAATTCTTCACTTTCAAACTGAGTTCCATTGTCTGTAATTATTTTTTGAGGCACACCGTATCTGCAAATGATGTTTTTAGTCACAAAAATTATCGTCTTCTTTGAGGTGATAATAGCCAGTGGTTCAGCTTCTGCCCACTTAGTAAAATAATCTACAGCAACAATGGCATATTTAATTCCAGATTTGGCAGTTGGTAACGGTCCTACAAGGTCTATCTCCCATATTGCAAACGGCCATGGACTGACCATCTGTGTGAGTTCAGTGGAAGGAGCTCTAGGAATTTTGGCGAATCTTTGACATCTGTCACATTCTCGGGAATACTTTGCTGCATCTCGATTAATTTCTGGCCAAAAATATCCGTACCGAAAAATTTTCTTTGCTAATGTTTGGCCACCTGAATGATCACCACATTCTCCTCCGTGTACCTCTGCTAGGATTGCTTTAGACTTTTCCCTGGATACACATCGAAGTAATGGCATTGAGAATCCCCGTCTGTATAACCGGCCATCCTGGATTACGTATCGAGAGGCTTTTCTCAGTAGCTTTTGTCGTTCTCTTGAGTTCCCTGGTAAGGATCCATTGAGCAGATATTCTATTATCGGAGTCATCAATGATTCTTGTTCTTGAGACATTCTCATGATCCAATCAATGTCCATCTCATCAATGCTATGAGTCGACAGGACCTCTACTGGAGTTAGCCCTAGAAATTGAGCTTCGCCTGTGCTCGAATACTTTGCGAGAGAATCTGCTTTCATGTTTTCTTCTCGAGGAATGTGACTTATCATGTAATGATCGAAATCACCCAAGAGTTCCCAAGCCTTTGACAAGTAGGCGGGCAGATTCCCCCCTTTTGCTTGGAATTCCTTTTTGACCTGGCATACAATAAGCTGAGAATCACTGAATATCTGTAACGCTCGGATGTTTAATTCTTTAGCAATCCTTAAGCCAGCGATAAGGGCTTCGTATTCTGCTTCATTGTTTGTTGAAGGAAATTCCAATCTTAGTGCATAGCATAACGATCGACCTTCAGGAGTCTCAAGTACAGCTCCGGCTCCAGAACAGTAGTTGTTTCTCGCACCATCGACATATAACTTCCACTGGATCGGGGAATTGTCGACCGTTTCTTCCTCACTGTTACCCTTATCTGTAAATTCTGCAATGAAATCCGCTAAAGCTTGTCCATTGATTGCTTTCCGGGGATGATAAGTGATGTCATGCTGACTGAGTTCAATATTCCACTTTAGGAGACGACCCGAAGTTTCAGGGCGAAACAGGACTTGCTTTAAAGGTTGATCAGTGAGGACTCTGATAGGATGTGCTTGAAAATATTGCCTCAACTTCCTAGACGCAATTAGTAAGCAATAGGCGAGTTTTTCCAACTTAGCGTAATTCATCTCTGCCCCAGTGAGTCTTTTGCTGATATAGTAAAGTGGATGTTGAATCCTTTTGTCTTCCCGTATCAGCGCTGCACTTAAAGCATGAGATGATACTGCCAAGTATATAAGAAGATCCTCGCCATCGCCAGGTCTAGAAAGTATTGGAGGCGTCTCCATATGGAGAATCAATTCATCAAAGGCTCTTTGGCATTCGGGAGTCCAATCGAAGTTTTTCTTTCCTTTCTTTAGGGCGTCAAAGAATGGGATGCATTTATCTGTGGCTTTGGAAATGAACCGACTCAAGGCGGCGACTTTTCCATTGAGACTTTGCAACTCCTTCTTTGTTCTAGGAGCTTTGACTTCTTTCAATGCAGTAATTTGAGCTGGACTGGCCTCAATGCCCCTAGCGCTCACGATGAAACCTAAAAACTTGCCGGATTCCACTCCAAATGAACATTTTAAAGGATTGAGCTTCATTCCGTATTTTCGGAGGACAGCGAACATGTCTGCTAAGTGTTCTATGTGATCCAGTGCTTTCTTAGACTTTACTAACATGTCATCGACGTAGACTTCCATAGTCTTGCCCAGCTGCGGTTGGAACATAGCATTAACGAGTCTTTGGTATGTTGCCCCTGCATTCTTCAATCCGAAGGGCATAACTCTGTAGCAGTAAAGACCGGTGTCGGTGATAAAGCTCGTGTCCTCCTGATCTGGCTCATGCATCATGATCTGGTTATATCCGGAGTAAGCATCCATAAAAGATAGCAATTCGTGTCCCGCTGTTCCGTCTACCAATTGATCGATTCTGGGTAATGGGAAGCAGTCTTTGGGGCAGGCCTTGTTTAGATCTGAAAAATCGATGCATACTCTCCATTTTCCATTGGCTTTCTTAACCAGCACTGGATTTGAAACCCAATTCGGATATGTAGATTCTTTGATAAAATTATTCTCCATGAGCCGATCAACTTCTTCTTTTAATGCCGCTGACCTTTCCGGACCTTGAGTTCTCCTTTTCTGCTTCACAGGTGTAAATTTTGGATCAACATTTAGAGCATGCACTGCAACTTCTGGGGATATTCTGCACATATCGGCGTGAGTCCAAGCAAAAACATCCAGATTTGCCTTTAGAAAAGATATTAAGATATTCTAAATTGACGCATTAAGTTGTGAGCCCACATTCAACACTTTGTTTGGGTCCTTTGGGTCAACAGGTATTGGTATTTTCGTTTCCACGGGTACCACTCTATTTTCCCCTGCACTGACTTTTCTAGGGTCCATCTCTTTCCTTGCTCCGCTGTGCTCGCCAGTGCAGGGTCCGCCCCGTAATTGCTACAAAGCTGGTTCTTTGATGCGGATTGGGGTTGCCGCATTCTTTCCCATTTCTCTTTTTCTGGTTTCTCGTAACTCTGTCAGATAGCACTCTCGCCCAGCATTTTGATCACCTTTTATAACTCCTACTCCATTGTCTGTAGGGAATTTAATAGTGAGGCACCACGGGGCCAGAACGGCTTTGAACGCTGCCAGAGTTGGACGACCAAGGAAAGCATTGTAAGCAGAAAATTCGTCGACAATCACAAAAGTTTGCTTGCGGACCACTTTTCTCTCTCCTTCTCCAAGTTCCACAAACAAATCAATGGTCCCTACCGGCTGCTTTGGCTCCCCAGTGAAACCAGCAATTTTCTGCGTTGAGGCTTGCACATCAGCCATAGGGATCTTCATTTGGTCGAATGTTTTCTTAAATAGAATATTGCAGGATGCGCCACAATCAATGAGAACTCTTCTGACAATAGCTGGCCCGATACCAGCCGAGATGACTAGAGGATCCACGGTTGGAGCTTCAATACCTGCGGAATCCCTAGCTCTGAACACAATATCATCATCGAAAGTTCTTTGTTGCTTCAAGGGCGTAGCACCTTCCAAAACAAATACATCTTCCTCGGTCGGTACATACTTTAAAGCTCGGGTATACCTTTCCATCTCACCCCAGATCCTGTCTGCTGGGTGAGGTCCTCCTGTAATGACATTAATAATGGGCCTTCCAGATTCATGCCCTGCAGCCTTCTCAATCGTCCTAGGCTGTTGAGTAGGAGCCTGTTGCCCCTGACTAGATGAAGCAGGATTGCTGTTATTCTTTTTCACAAATTGCTGCAGTTTGTTTTCCCTTAGCAACTCTTCAATCAGATTTTTCAACTGGCGGCATTCGTCGGTCTCGTGACCGGGTTGATTATGGAAGCGGCAGAACTTCCCACTCTGTATAGCCTTTTTCCCGGTCCTTAGAGGAGGAGGTTTAGGAAAGTCAACAGAATCTTTAATGGCAAGGTAGATACGTTCCGGCGTATCTGATAAAGGAGTATACTCTGATGGCTTGAAGGATCGGGGCTTCTTCAGATTACTCTGTTTCTTCCCATTGTTATTTTCCCTTTTTTGCCCTACAGATTCATTCTTGCGTGGAGCAACAGTGTTATCTTCAGCTTTTTCCATCACTGCCTTTACGGGTACGGGACGGCTTTCTAAGCGTATGAATTCATCTGCTTTTTTATAGAATTTTTCAAGGGAATTTGGTTCCTTCATGTTTAGCCATTTCCCAAACTCGCTTGACTTGTCAATACCCTTCATCAGATAAGTCAATATCATTCGCGGTTCTGCATTGTCCACCTCAGCTAGCGCTATATTAAAGCGGTTTAAGAAAGATCTGATAGTTTCCCCTGGATTCTGTTCCAAACTTGACAGTGACATGATATCCTTAGCTTTTGAGGCGTATAGTCTGAACTGCTCCTTGAACTTCCGAGTTAAGTCAGAAAACTGATCGATAGATCGGACTGGAAGTTTGGTGAACCAAAGAAGAGCTACACCTTCGAGATACACAGGAAAATATCGGCACTTTATTTCATCAGAGGCTCTGGCACCAGTCATGTGCCAATCATACTTGTATAAGAATTCGTTCGGATCACTCGTCCCCCTTTAAGATGGAATGGTTGGTGGGACAAACTTCCTTGGGAATTCAGCCTTTAAGATTTTCTCGGTAAATGGAGTTTTACTTGGGGCGAAACCCCATTCTTTCTCGTCTTCAACCCTCTGCATACTTTCTTTCATAATTTGTCGGACCATTCCATAAAGATACACCTCATCATGTCGAGTTCTAGATCCACCAACCTCTGGAGGTGCTCGTTCAAAGGGGCTAGCAGCTCTTTCAGGAGCATTTCTTTCTTCAGCATCACGAATGTTGCCAGCCAAATTCCTTTCATTATCTGCCGGTTGGCGGTTTGCCCCAAGCAAATCGTTCAACCTATTCAGAATTAGGGCATTTTGGGCATTCTAAGCCTCGAATTGTGCATTTTAGGCATTTATCTGCTGGTTCAGCCCTAAGATTGCAGCATCCAGCTCTGCCTTTGTAACTCCGACAGCTGGAGTGGCTTGATTCGATATAGGGAAAGCGGAGGTTCCCTCTTGAATATTCCTAGATCTGACAGATCTACTCTTCCTTCCAGGAGCCATAATCTCGGATAGGCTTCTGGTTTTCAAGGAAATTCTCTCTGCAAACCTCTGTGAAGTAATGATGATAATTCGCCTGAGTTCGAGTTCTCAGTGAAAGCACCAAAAATGTTAACGCTGAAATTTGAACGCTAACACCCCGGTGTATGAGTTGTAGTTGTGAAAGCACCACCCGATAACTCGGGAACAGATTACAAGCAGATGATAGCGGAAAAGCAGTAAACAACAACAATTTTATAGTGGTTCGGCTTAATGGAATAGCCTACGTCCACTTTAAGCACTTTTATTGATGATCTCGTTACAAGCTGATACAATTCTTTCCAAGTACAATACACTTTGAATTACAAGTCACTTAGAACAAGTAGATTAGACTTCAATGGAGATTAGAGTCTTCAAATCCATGTTGGATGTGTGTGATCTTTTCTCGAAGTTGTTTTAGCGTTCTTCGTGTCTTGAGAGCTTTAAGTGTTTGATTGGTTTGGAATGCAGCGGAGTAACAGCGCTTGAAGAGAATGAGCCAAAAGTCCTTTGAACGTTGGAGGTGGTTGCGTATTTATAGGCAAATTTCTAGGCGCTGGAATTGTCAAGTCATGAGTCGTGACCGACTCAAGATGAGTCGTAAGTCGCGGGCGACTCAACTAGTTGAACCCAGACTTCCTATCAGAGCGTCTCCGGTCCTTTGTATATAGCACAAGTCCTGACTCGTCTGCGAGTTAAAAGGTCGTGGCCCAAAATGAAGCGCCATTGGATTTCTACATAGTAGCTTTAAGTCGTGGACGACTCAAGCTAGGTCGTGAACGACCTACCATAAGTCGTAGGTCGGTCCTTTGTTGTTTTGGGATTTTAGTCAGTTAGGTCATTTGACACCTTAGGTCGCTGAGTCGTTAGAGAACTTGAGTCGGTCTATCCCATACACCGTTAATCCCTTGAGTCGCTCCACTCCTCTAAGTCGCTTTAAGTTTTAACTCGTTGGCTTGTTGAGTCGGTAGCTTGTTAAGTCGGTAGCTTGTTGAGTCGGACTATTCTCTTAAGCTGCTAAGGTTACTAAGTCGTTTGCCTGTTGAGTCGTAACTAGATAGGTCGTTGATTCGGTTCATATCTTAGGTCGGTAATCAGTTGAGTCGGTGAATCGATGAGTCGCGAGGCCTCCTGAGTCGTAGATCCTTCCTGAGCCGTTAAACATCTTAAGTCGTGGCTCACCCCAGGCCTTAACTCGTTGGTTTCTTTGGCTCGTGAGCTGGAACGGGGTTAACATCGACCATTACACAATAAGCCATATTCCCCGGGAAGAGAATATGAAGGCAGATTCCCTCACAAAATATGCAAGCACTAGCGAAGCTCAATTATTGGGATTAGTTCCTATGGAAGTCCTGTCAACTCCAAGCATTAATGAAATGGATATTGACTGGATCATGACTGTATCACAAGAGTGAGAGCATGGATGACTCCGATATTGAAATACCTGCACGACGGCTCTCTGCCAAAAAACCAAAGAGAACGGCATAAGTTGTTAAGAAAAGCATCCAGATACATAATTCAAGATGGCCGATTGTATAGGCGGGGATTCTCAATGCCATTACTCCGATGTGTGACCAAGGAAGAAGGTGAAACAATTCTAACTGAGGTACACGGAGGAGAGTTTGGAGACCATTCAAGAGGTCAAACTTTAGCAAAGAAAATTCTCCGTTACGGATATTTTTGGCCGGATATTAATCACGATGCTGCAACTTATGCCCGAAAATGTGACCGATTCTAGAGATTTGCAAAAATCCCAAGAGCACCTTCCACTGAGATAACACAGATGGTCAGTCCGTGGCCATTTGCTGTTTGGGGAATGGATCTCATCGGGCCTTTGCCAACTGCAAAATACAGAATCAGATATGCTATTGTTGCTGTGGATTATTTTACTAAATGGGCTGAATCTGAACCCTTAGCTACTATTACCTCTAAGAAAATGATAAACTTTGTAACTAAGAATATCATTTGCAGGTATGGAGTACCTCAAAAGATAATCACAGGCAACGAAACCCAATTTGAAAGTGAAGAGTTTCAAGATTTTTGCAAAAAATTCAAGATCCAAAAAAGTTTCTCAACAGTGGCTCATCCGTAGGAAAACGGGCAAGTGGAAGCAGTAAACAAAATTATCAAATCAACCATCAAAAAACAGCTGGAAAAAGCAAAAGGTGGTTGGGCCGATAAACATCCGCTAGCACTATGGGCATATAGTGCTACACATAAAACAGCGACGGGGCACACTCCATTTTCATTGGCATATGGATCAGAGGCAATGATTCCGGTAGAAATAGAGGTCCCTTCGCATAGAAGAATCCATTTCAATCAAGCCGAAAATGAAAAGCTGCAACTTGAAGCCCATGACTTCCTTAATGAGAAAGGGAAGAAACTGAGCTCAGAACTGCAGCTCACCAGCAAAGAATAGCCAGGCACTTCAATTACAAAGTTCGCCGGCGTAGCTTTGAAGTGGGGGATCTAATCTTAAAAAGAATTATGACACCTACAGGCGTGCTTGGACCAAACTGGGAAGGGCCGTATGTTATAGGCCAAAAACTTCTTGATGGCACATTCAAACTTGTAACTGTCGAAGGAGACCCAATTCCAAGAGCTTGGAACAGCAATCATTTGCGCCCATATTTTACATAAAGGCTCTAATGAAATATTGTAAAAGAATGATGAATGTATGATTCTTGTATTGAAAGCTGTTGTAAAGTCGGTGCAAGTGAATAATAAGAACTATAAAGTGGATGTAGGCCCAGTTCATGGCTGAACCACTATAAATCTTGTGTTCTTTACTATTATAGACTGCTCTGCTTTATTTCGATATATAAAATACGTCAATTGTATGACTAAAATGTCGATTTGATAATGTAGATCATAAAAACAAAGCTTACCCTTCACAATACCAAGCAATCCTCGACATCACCCAACAAGAAAACACTAAGCCGCTCAAAATTTCCATACTAAAATCCTACGAAAGAAGTGCTTCGAACAAAAGTTAGCGATTCGGCTGGAAGTGGGCCATTTTTAACTAACTGTGAATGTTTGTACAAACGAGCATCCAGTTAAATAGCCTGTGTCTACCACCACCAACTTGCTCAACTATGAAGTATATTTCTTTGGACGAGGGAAACTGTTGGCAACAAAAAAGGGAGGGTATTTGGAAAAGATAACGGGTATCACCGATATGGATAGATGGCAAAGAGACATGGGCAAGCAAGCATCAAACAGCAAAAGACCTCTTTGGAGGCACAAGCCCTCTTCGGAGGCAAAACTCTTCGGAGGATAAAGACCTCAAACGGGGCATGCCAGAAGACTTTCTCAACTAAAAAGATTGGTATGGAATGACCGGGAGCACCTTCCCGACTGGAAGGCAAGGCGCTTGTTTACTAGCTGAGACAGTTTGCGCAGACAAGCGTCCAAGTAACTTGCGTCCGCCCCGTGAATCCATACGATGATCGGAGGAACCTTCCCAAGTGGAAGGCAAGGCGCTTGTTTACTAGTTGAGACAATCTGCGTAAATAAGCGTCCAAGTAACTTCTGTCCGCCCCGTGAATCCAGCCAACCATGAGGAAGAAACTTCCAGGTAGACTCGGAGGCCCACATTCCACCGAGATTTGAAATAAAACTTCACAAGTGATGGAATGTGAAAAGCCCTCTTCGGAGGCCCATTTCACCATAGTTGAAATGCTAAAAGACCTCGAGCGGGCCTCGCCAGAAAAAGAGAGTTCTTTCTCGACATAAAAGTTGCTGACTGATCGGTGGCACAGAACACTTGTGTTACCCCGTGAATCCATCCAACTAAGAGAAGGAAGATCCAAACTTCCAGGCAAAAGCCCTACTCAGAGGCACACATTTCACCGTGATCTGAAATAAAACTTCACACGAGTCAAAATGTGAAAAGCCCTCTTCGGAGTCCCGCTTCCCAGCGAACAGCGAAAAGATAGAAGCCTCTCCCAAGAGGAAGAAACAAAAAAGCCCTCTTCCCAGAGGCACAATCAAACAAAAAGCCCTCTTCCCAGAGGCACAATCAAATAAAAAGCCCTCTTTCCAGAGGCACAATCAAATAAAAAAAACCTCTCCCCAGAGGCATAATCAAACAAAAAAGCCCTCTTACCAAAGGTACAAGCAAGTCGAAGCCCACTTTACCACGAAAGAAAATTCACTCGCCAAAAAAAAGTGATTTTCTCCATAAAAAAAATGAAGTGTAAAAACTTCGCAACAAAAAAGAAAAGAGAAAAAAATCCTCCAAAATGAGGCGCATCCTACTAAATACGAAAAATATTTCCTTGAAATGGAAATATTATTCTATAAAGTACAGATGCAAACCTCCTTCAAACGGAAAAGTTGTTCTCTAAAGAAAGAGTAAAAGTCTTCTCAAAATAGAGGAATTGTTCTCTAAAAACTTTGCCAATGTGAAAGAGATTGCAAAAAACCATAGCATGGGGGCAGCACATTATAGGTGCATGAATGGAAACAATGCTCAAACAACATACCAAAGGTTCATTGCAATATCGCACAAAGAAAACAAGGAACTTGTATAAAGATAAAGAATAAATGTATTCTCAAATACAGACAGAAGCTTGTATAAGTAAAAGGAACATTTTATTCAATATTACAAAAATTTTATACAGGTTTCAGGATAAAGAAAAGCAGGGGCCGGTACCCGCACAATCTCCGGCCTGTACATGCAAAAAGCAAAAAGTAAAGCAAAGAAGGGAAAGCGGGACCCATCACTTCTTTCTCCCACCACCTTTAGAGCCTTCACCTGGCTTAATAGGCAATTTCTCAAGCTGACTTGGGAGAGTTGGGGGAGAAGGAGAGAGACCTAGTGCTGGATCAACTTCCGTTTCTTTTTCGGTAACAGAAATGCTTCTCCCTTTCTTCTTTGAAGTTGTACGCTTCCTCCTCCTCTTTGAAGAAGACTCACTCCCCGGAGTGACAAGAGGAGACAATTTTATTTCATCAGATAGGGTTCGCTCTGGAGATGCTTCGCCTCCTTCAAGTCCTTCGGCCTTCTGCTCCTGCGAAGCGGCTGGATCGTCCAAGTTTTGAGGGGCTCCTATTAATTCTTCCTGCGATCCCGGCTGGGAAGTAGGGGCAATTTGAAAGGATAGGGGAGGAGCAGCTGGTGGAGGAGAAGTCTCTATGACATTGGGCGTTTTCGCTACAGAAGAAAAGCAAAAAATATTAGTATCTCCCGCGAAGAGAGGAGATAACGGCTCATCGAGTCTTAAGTAATAAGCAACAAGTTCATCAAGCTCGGTCGAAGCAAATGAGTAATCCGCTTGACCTGGTTCGACGTTAATATTACCTGGAGAAGTGGGCTTCCTAATGTCAACTTCATAAGCTTGTATTTCGCTGCTCTCTTCACCTTCATCTCCACCTTATGCACTTGTAATCTTGGTTATGACTTTAGCAGGGGACGGAGAATGGGAACCGAAGCCTGTGATATCAATGTCGGCCGAAATTGAAGGAGGGACAGGGGAAATTGATTGTGTTTCTTTCTCTCGATGCTCCTTTCTCATCGTCCCAGCACGCTCTCTTGCGAGCTGCTCTTTTCCTCTGGCAAGGACTGCGCGAGCTCCATCATCCAAATAATGTGCCTCGAGTTCTTCTTCGGCATACCCAGCATCTTTAAGCATATCAAGCGCGGCTTCCCATACTTCAGCCAAAGTAATTTTATATTTGGGGCCCAAAAATGCGAGACTGCCACGCCCTAGGACCCTTTGCAAGTAGAAGTCAAATAATATCGAACTGACATCGGCTTTAGTGGCTTGATGAGCTTCTTCAGCTGCAATTTTACCGGCAACAGCCTCATCGCGCTCCTTCTCAACTGTAGCAAGTCGAGTTTTTAATGTCTCAATTTCGAGGTCCTAGGAACTGGTCTGTTGTCGCAACTGTGCAACTTCAGCGCGATAATCTTCTACAACCTTTTCCTGCCACTTTAGTTTATCTTAGGCTTCTCGTTGGCTAGCATGAGCATCCCGCACTTGTTGCTGAAGCACACTTTCCCTTTGAGAGTAGGAAGTGGAGGAAGTAGTAAGCTCATCTTTAAGTTTTTCATCTTCCGCTTCAAGCTTTTCATTATAAGCGGGATGCTCCTTATCTCTTCATCATGTTGGTCAAGAATCTTTTGCCATTCGGATTTGTCGTTCTCCATGGTCAACATAGCCTCAAGGTTCACGCGATTCACTCTCTGGAGTTCGTCAACAAGTTTCTGCCAATTTGACATTCTCTCAATATCAAACTTGACAGCATCAAGATTTCGCAACATGGTTGGTTTGTCGATTGGAACCAGATCAAGATCAAAGCGAACTCCCTTCAAGCACCAGTTTGGAAATCGGCTTTGAAGGGTAGCTGGGCCTGTCCAACCTGATATGAGGGCCTGCCAATGAGCGTCTGAATGTCGGTACGAGCGTGAGCGGGATATTTGGGAGGCACCGAAGCAATGGGCTCTTTAAGAATGTTAGATGATGACTTTTGACCGTGCTTGGTCCGTTTGCTCGAATCTTCTGCAGCGTGGCTCTTTCCTTTGTCATCGTGGGATTTTCGTTTGAGAGAATCACCCTCTCTGTGGTAAGAGTCGTGACGTTCATCCCCTCTCCCATACCGTTCTTCATATGTTCTTCTCTCCTGAGCTTTTCAGGCAGCCCTCTCTTCATCAGTTTCCCTATGAGGGGGAAGATAGCGCCTGTAATCATATTGGCTGCGCCTTCCATACTGCTTAAAGTCATCATAATACGAGCCACTTCTCCCCATTGGAGAACCTGAAATAAAAAAAAAGGCATAACTTGAGAATCTTCAAATTGCAAGGAATTAAGTGCATATAAGTGCTGAAAAAAATCCTAAATGTGTACTACATGCAGACTACGCGCGTTGAACTATGAACCACTCCTCAGTTGTGAAGGAATGATGGGTATAGTAGTTAACATCGATTATTGAGTAGACGGGATCTGTTGCAAAATAGAAGTTGCTTCAACCACTGAAGAGGAAACCCAAGTGGCAATAGGATCATCTTTGAAGAGTTCCTGTGAGGTGATAAACAGGTCGCTCAATCCTTCAAAAGTGTCATCCCCGCTCTGCTTAGTAGGACTTGTTTTCCTGGCTCCTCCATCACCGCACATCCCTGAATGTTGGGGGGATTCTTGAGGCTCTTCTTCTTCAATGACCGGGGCAAGTGCAAATTTTCCAGATGGTCCCGCGACATCAACAGAAGTAGAGCATTTCACCAGAGGAGTCTCAGAAGCAGGATCTTTCAGTGTAGGCTCCTCAACAGAGACGGGGGCATCCGGTGCCTCGGCCGGAGAATCAGGAACTTCGCAAGGCTGAGTAGAACGGGAAGGATGTAAGAGTCCGAATTGATGAAGGAACTCGTCTCTTAGCAAGAACTTGATACTTCTCTCCTCAGCCGCCACAGCGTCAAGCCTCTAAAAAGTCTGCTTGTGGCTTGGATCTCTACAAAGAGGAGGAAGGACTGCAAAAGTAGAAAGCGAGGTTAACATTTAGCAGTTTGGATCTCGCAAAGCTCAGAAGAGGAAAGAATGGGGATAAGTAAGTTTACCCCTTACTCTCCAGATAGCGTAGAATCCCTGGAGGCAGCGGACAAAGAAGAACTGGTTTAGGAAACCTTGAGCGCTATCATGGAGATCGGTGATAAGCTTGCGTTTCGTAGCGCTCCTCACATATATAATGGAAGGATGTTCTTTGTTTCTTGCAAATGTGCATAAATTGCAGATTTCTTCAAAACTTGGGAGGCAATCAAGCGTCCTTCTGAAGAGAACGCATAATCCCATCAAAATCGCATAGCCGTTGGGGTGCAATTGAAAAGGAGAAATAGCCAATCGGCGAAAGATTTGTTGGAGAAAGCTGTTGAAAGGAGGAATGGCTCCACAAAGGCACATCTGGCGGTTAACGGCAACAAACCCAAAGGGACGACTGTCAGCAGAATCATTTGGCCCAGGGAGAATAGCATCTGCTTCTAAAATCCCAAATTGGACGCGTAACTGGTTAAATACCCAGTAACTCAGGGAAGTTGGAGTTCTTTTTGGTGGTTTGACCAGTGGACCAGCCATCGGGAGGGCCTCTCCAGTTGGTACTACTCCTTCTTGATGAGAAGCCATTCTAAATAAGCAGCCGGATATTCAACACGTTTCCTAAATGTGTGAAGTGTTGTGCAAAACTAGTAGAGTGACAAGCAAACATGACTGAAATTAAATTAATAAACATGAAAAATTTCAGGACTTGTCCGAATACAAGTGTAGTTTTGATGCAAAAAATCAGCTCTAGTTGATTAATATGGCTTTACTACTTCACTTGAATTCGTTGATTCGCAGCATTTTGATACGATTTCTTTAAGTTGATTATATTTTATTGACTAATCTATCATTTGATGTGGGCAATTAGTGGCAGTATATTCGCCCTTGTTTTCTGCAAATGTTATATTTAACAGGTTTTTAGCATCAAATTTGGTATAATTTGTTAAGAAGACATAGAAAAGTACAACGAAGTTTAAACAACTCAAAGTTCAGGCAATTCAGTCCGGCAGTTCAAGTTAAGCATTCAAGTTGAGATTAAGCTTCTAAGTGTGAATTCGAGTTGAACATCCAAGTATAAAATCATCCACGACTCAAAAGATTTCTTGCAAGTTAATTTAAGTCGTGGTTCTTTAAGTCATTGGTCCTTAAATCGTGAGGCATAGTAAGGAGCAAAGGCTTCAATTCAAAGTGACATGAATTTCTACAAGTCCTAGCTCGGCCGCGACTCAAGGCTCATGTCATATCTAATTAAGTCGCGAAGGTCTATAGGTCGTGAAAATTTATAAGTCGCGAAGGTCTATAGGTCGCGAAAATTTATAGGTCGGAGGTTTATAGGTCGCCCGAAATTGCTGGGTCGTGTCCATGTCTTACTTCACTCCACCAACAAATCTCCAATCTAATCGGTAACTCGTCATCCTTTTAACCCGTTAACCCGTTAGCCTCTCCGTCAACAGAATCCCTCATTTTCTCGTGCTATCGAATCATCCAAAAAGCTAATCCGAAATCACCACAAATTCAATGCCTTGTCATTCTAACGCAGATCAAGAATCAGTTAGCCTGAAGCATTGCAACCCATCGCCATCATTTCATCAATCGCACAAGGCCAAATCGAGCTAACTCAAGTTCATCAACTATCGATGTAACGAGATTCGCGGCGAAACATTGCGTAGGGAGGTGAGTTAAGATTAAAAAAATGGGATTCATGAATCAGTGATGGTAAAGGATCGAGAAAGAAACAGGTTCACTTACGCAATGCAATATCAAGAATGATTGGTGATTGATCGGTTTGAGATCGTCTTTGGGAGCTCAGGAAGATGTTAATGGCGGAATCAAATGAGGAAGTAGGTAATGAGAAGGAAAAGAGGATGGATGACTTATACATTACGGTGGGGAACCTGAAGCGGCACATACGACCTAACCTTTAGGTCGCACACGACCTAGCGACCTAGAGGGGGACGGATTAAAGGATATCGAAGCACACGACCTAACCATTAGGCGTGTACTTCGAGGGGAAAATGCTAACTCCGCTCTATCAGCTACTCAGCGACTTAAAAGTGGTACCGACCTAACGACTTAAAAGTGGTACCGACCTAACGACTTAAGAGTGTATCCGACCTAGCGACTTAAAGGTGGTACCGACCCAACGACTTAAGATATGGGACGACCTAACTGTTTAACGACCTAACTGTTTAACGGCCTAACTTCTGAAGTGGAGAAGCAACTTAAGAAGGTTATCGACTTAACAACTTATGCAACTCAGCGACTCAATGAGTTAATGAATCAACAGCGGGTTAGCGACTTAGCACTCAAATGACTTAACGGGATAAAAGTACAACGACTTAGCGACCTAAGGAATGGGATGATCCACAACCTAACGAGTTAAGTGACAGTATGGCTTAACGACTTAGCTTAAGTCGCTAGATTGGTTGTCTCGGCATTGTGAAGTTACTGGCTACTCCCTTAGGTCGTCGCCGACTTGCATTAGGTCGTTCACGATCTAGTACTTGGTCAATAAATGATGTCGTTCCGTCTTAAGTCGCGATGGCCTATAAGCTAGTGCATAGAACAGCGGAAGGACCGCTTAATTCGTAGCTCGCTTCCCCTTGACTCGCCAGCGACTTACAACCTATCTTAGGTCACGCGCGACCTATGCTTCACCTCGGAAATCTCCTATAAATACACCCTAAGCTCCATCATGAAAGGGGATTTTTCGGATCATTTTCTTCAAAGCATTGAAACTCTGTCATCCTCAAGCCAAGCCTTACTCCAACATTCGAAATTCACAAGAAGCTTCAGTCAACTTCAACCAGGGATTCAACATATTCAACCATGCATTCGGAGAATTCTCTTGCGTCGAAGTTTTTCTAGCTACTTGTCTTTTGAAGTGAATTGTAATTGAAGGAAATTGTAAAGGATTGTAATTGTATAAGCGACGAAGAAGGATTGAAATGGACGTAGGCTTGATTATAAGCCGAACCACTATAAACTTTGTGTCTCTTACTGCTTTTCAGTGAATTACTGCTTTTTCTATTTCCCGTGTTAACGGGTGGTGCTTTCATTCAATCTCTATTTGCATCGGGGTGTTAGCGTCAGACTTTTTACGTTAACATTATGTAAGTGCTATAATTATTGAATTTAACTAAGTTTATTTGAAATTTAAGTAAACCATATTACAGCATCTTAAAATACCGTCTTTTGTTAAATTGAACTGTTTTGAATATAACTTTCCGTGGCGTTTCTAAATGGTGCGAAAAATGCATTTTCACTGTTTTGATAAACTTAAGTGAATAAATGTACTTTGAAAATTGAAAATTTTTGAAATGTAATAATTTAAAATATAAAATGTAATAACTTCATTTTTGATTTAAATGAAGTAATTTGATTTGTAATATAAACTGTTTTGAAATGTGAATTGAAATGGTATTTTAAATTGAATAAAATGAATAATGATTTGAAATGAATGTGGCTTTGAAAAGATATGATATTTTGATATATTAAAATGATTTGGAGTGAATGTAGTTTTGGAAAGATATGATATTTTGATATATTAGTATGATCTGAAATGAATGTAATTTTGTAAAGATATGATATTTTGATATTTTGAAAGGAAGTTTCTAAAGATATGATATTTTAATATATGAAAATGATTGGAAAGGAAGTTTGGTAAAGATATGATATTTTAATATATTGAAATGATTTGAAATGAAGTTTTGTAAAGATATGATATTTTGATATGTTAAAATGATTGGAAATGAAGTTTTGTAAAGATATCATATTTTAATATATCGAAATGATTTGACGGGAAGTTTTGGAAAGATATGATGTTTTTGAAATGGTTTGGAATTAATTTATCTTTATTTTGAAAAATATTTGGATTTTAAATGTATTCTATTTTGAAGTATAAATACCATTTTAAATTATAACTACGGGTAATAATAACAATTGGTTGGCAAAGTGACCGGGATTGGATATCTGGCATACTCTCTGTCGACACCGAAAACCACTTTGACAACAGTGTATGCGGTGGAGATTCCAGAATGAAGTAGGATGGTGGCGACGTTCATGAGGTATATTACGTGAACCCAACTCCCGTGAGTTGGCATAAGGTGGCTAAAACATGAGCGATCTCGAGCCCAATGAGGTCATTCCTCCGATCGGACACATTCCTTCGATACTATACTCTTACTTGTGATTGATTAGATGGCCATCCTTCGATTTTGGTTTGGAGTGTGTTCCGTGGTCGGCTAGGTGGCTGCTACGTTACCACCAGCCCGTGTGCGTAATTGGTATATTTACCCTGGCATTGCCTTGTGTGCCGTGTCACCTACCATATCGAGCCTTTACTACGAGTTTGTTTTTCTCCCGTAGCCCATGGAGTATTTAGGGTAGTCTCTCGGAGATATGCTATTACTGGATGGACTACTAGGACTATTATGTGTGAAGGGTGATATGGTTAGCCTGAAACACTATTTAAAAGTATGTTTATTTTACTGTAGACATTGTTATAGTAGCGAAATATTACTGCATAGTAAATAGTTTAACAGATCCTTAGAGGATGGACGGTCCCAGGCATCCTTTAAGTTACTTGTACTTTATTACATTTCACTTGAGTTAGTTTACATTATATAAGTATATATTGTCCTGATCGAGTGTTTGTATTTTATTTATGCTCGAGTCAGCCTGAGTTATTCACAGATTTGGATTCCACTTTCTGGAGATTGGAATCGCTGGAGATTATCTGCTTATCTAGTTTTATTTATTCCAGTTCTATTGGTCTATTTAGCTTGTACTTGGTTATCATCTTGAGACTTCAGTTGTAGTTTATTTATTCTGTTGCATTTTATTTAACTCTGATATATTTTCATAGTAGCTTCATGAACTACTATCTCTTTTACTTCCGCTACATTTCTTACTCTGTGTCTGTGTTCTGTGATTTTTATTTACTTTATGTCTTGAGATTTGCCAAATTTTATTTACAACGCGGTATTTTGAGCAATTCAAGTCCGGCATGTGCGGATGTGAATGGTTGAAAATATTGGGTTGTTACAATCAAAGCCATCGCGGCCTTTGAATTCGCATGCCACCATTATTCAAACACGACGCCCACTGATTGCACGCGAAAGCCTAGGATGCCGCCATCGCCTGAGCTCTACTCTTTAAGTATTCGATTGTGCCTCGTCGCCTAGGCCACGTCGTACCCCCCATCGTGTCGACAGCGAAGGCCTTAGTTGGTTCGAAAGCGATTTCAAATCGCATTATCATTTTTTTATTTGGGGATTTCAAACTGCTTGATTGATTGAAGAAAAAGGGGGGGCACCGTTGATTTTTGAACGAAAACTTCGCTTGTTTTTATCAGTAAAGATATGTATTTTGAAGAGAGAAGAAAATGAGCTCGGCACTTAGATTTTTATTTTGAATCTGAAGAGGGGGCTTTCGATTTTGAAAATGAAGGAGGAAGGGGAAACGAGATTTCTGCATTTTCTTTAGCTCGGCCATTTTTTTTTGAACGAATCGTTGTAGAAGAAGGCTCGGCTGTAATTATTAAAGTGGGAAGCGTATAGAGGAAGGTAGGCTATAATAATTAAAGAAGGACGGAAATGAAAAGGTGTGATGGTGAAAGGAAGTAGGCTGAAGTTGACTAGTGTATATAAATTTATATGTAAATTAAATCGATTAATTATTATCTAGGCGTTTATATCCCGTACGATACACGCTAGCTCCGAAAGCTACGAAAATTGAAATTCGATAATAATACAATATTATGGATCCAATGGAACAGGCTTCGTCGAATCCTAGACTGTGCCTCAGAAAGCTATTTCTAAATATCGATTCAAATGACATATTTTCAGAACCGAACAAATCAATTTCAAACTCAACTCTGAAGCTTCAATTATCTTCGGTATTATCAATATGAATTTTACAAGCCTTTAATATTTTTAATCAGCTTAAAACTGAAGATTCAAATTTTTATCCAACTTTAAAATTTTAAATTCAATAATTAAGTTGCCAAATTCATAGTTAGTTCTGAAATTCAAGTTAAATTAACTTCCAAATATTAAAAATTCAACACAATATTTTAGTTTCAAATGTCAAATTTTCTGGGTCATCGCATCCTTCCCCTTAAAAGAATTTCGTCCCGAAATTACTACTTAGGAAGAATGATCCTTAACCCGTGTAATATTTTCCAACCCAAACAATTTTGTCAATTTATCGACCTAAATCTTTTTATTAAAGATTCATTTCAACAAACTTTCCAAGTTCAATTATAAGTTCCAAACAATATTGTTTACTTCCCAGTTCCAATTTAGATTTGAATTCAAATTTCAAACTTTCAAAATTTTCTCAAAAATTTTCTAACACCCTAAATTTTCAAAAAAATTCGCCAGCTTGTCCTTTGCGTGGCTAGCTCGGTACGACTACAAAATGTGACCACAGGCCCTCAAATCCCAAAAGAAAATGAAAAGCCAAGTGGCTAGACAAAAAAAATCACCAAATTTCATACTAAAACTGAAATACATACCTTTTTGTCAAGCAATTCGAATTTATCTTCAAAAATCAAAATCAATTTTCCCCACTTGGTTTATAATACATGTATATCCAATTTAACCATATCCAACTACAGATTTCAAAATCATTTTATACATTTCCTTGCAGGAGCTTCATATTTACTTTTATTCAAATTTGTTTTCCCACTACCATATGAATTCAATTTATCTTCGACTCTGAATATTGGATTTTATTTTCCATGAATAACTGATTCATATCGTTATTTTAAATTAGTTTCATTCACAAATTTACTTCAATTTCAATTTGAAATCGTTTGTCGCTAACAAAAAATTTCAAAAATTTTCTAACTCTTAAAATTTTCGGAAAATTTTGGCACAGTCTCCTTTGTACGTAGGAGCTTTTGCAATTTGACAAAAGATATTAATATATATACATCGACAAACCCGGTCGGAAAAAAAAAACAGTTCATATTTCCTATTTTTATTGCGTAGGCGTACCTTATTTAGCATTTTTTAAGCAAGTGGCTTATTTAATTAGCATTTTACGCAATCAAATCCAGCCCAACGACTTCCCTAAACCTGCACTTACTCAATTTAAGTATGTAAGTGCCAACATTATGAAACCCAACAATATTTTACATATTTAACTAGTAAACATACGAGTTTTTATAAGCAATGTAGTTTAACCAATATTTATAAGAAACTTATAGGTTTCCAACATAATTTTAATTGTTAACAACCAATTCGTATACAACTTCATTCAATTTAAATAGTTTAAAACTCAATTGTTTACATTCAATTCATTTGTATCTCAAACAATTCAAATTGGTTTTCAATATTCCGTTTCAATTCCAGTTTTATTCCATTATTCGTTCCCAAACACAATTCAATTTCAATTCACCATTTTAGTTTACAATCACTTATATTTCACTTATTTTCAATAGTAAACCAAAGTTCTCACAAGCAAAATATTCAAAATTATTTCCATTCATTTGCATTTCATTAATCAAACAAGTTTCATTCAAAACCATTCCATACAACTTGACAATGATCATTTCACAATTTTACTTAAGTCGAGCTTTTATCCAATATTTACTTAAGTTATTTATTTTCTTCAAGTTATTCCAATTCAAAACTCAAATTTATTTTCCTTGAAACACTTCCAAATTTAAATTCCTGATTTGATTTTTCGTTTATAAAATCCATTCCATCTACTAATTTAATTAAATTATTTTTATTCACTGTCCATTTAATTTCAAATTTCCATTTTCAATTTATGTTGAATTCATTTTATCAATAACAAGGAAATTTCTAATTTATTTCTACTTACTAGAATTTATCTGCAAAGTCAAACCATTTTTTTATTTAACTCACAATTCAAGTTTAATTTAACTAATTCAACTTTCCTATTTCATGAATTAATTAATTATCATATTGGTTTACTTGGATTAAATCCATTTTATTTTTCTTTTTCCCAAGTTTTGATTTCTATTCAACTCAATCCATATCCTTTAATCCGTATTCCAAAAATTTCTCTGGCATCTCAGTTCAATTTTTAAAACCCATTTATACATTCACATTACAAATTTCATTCCATTAATGAATTTTATTTCAAATATTGTTCTGGAATTCTATTTCAAATTATAAATCTTATTTACAATTTATATTTACAAATCCCATTGGCATATGTATTTTATTTCTTATTCAACAATCAATGATAACTTAATATTATCATTCCTAGCAACCAAGCAACCATATACCATAATAATTTACTATAAATCATTTCTTTTATATACAAAAATTGTCTTGGCTAAAATTATTTCATTTACCCTATTTTAAAACAATACTGTGTCGGTTTATCTTATTTTAGAGTTTAGAAACCCCTATCGATACAGTTGGCCAGACTGCACCGACCAGAATCTATAATCAATCAACCGATAAGTCAACACAATACAAAACAATATTATATTCACAGACAAATACGCGTTCAAATCTATCATTACACTCACACTCATTCTAGAGTACCACTGGCTCTATCTCTAATGAGTAACACCTAACAGAGCCAAGGTCGTCGCTTACCCAAATGCTCTGATACCACTTTATAACGATTTGCAAACAGTGGCGACCGATAGGCTTTGCAACCATCCTAGACCCACCGTGGCTTACACTGGTACCCGAAACATGCTTTTGCGGCCAGCCTTTCGGCTGTCATTGTAACAGCCCGCAAATCCGTACCCCCTGAGTCAACACTATTCTACCTAAATTAACTCAAGTTGTACAAAAATACAAACCATTTGGGTTAAAGAAGTAGGGGTAGAAGAAGAAAATAGAAAAGAACAACCGAATCTAACCATCGCACTGGAATAAAATATAATAGATAGTAAATAATCTTTACTCAAAAATCAAATATCTCTATTTATGTATTACATCATCAGAGTACATCAATCACAGCTCAACATCAATATCATATAAATGGATACACAACAACTCAACACGGCGGAATATATATGAAAGAAAGTACGAGAGTACGTATCGTCATCTATCTCGTCTCCTAAGCTCCACTGCATCATATCCTGTATCCTATAATACTCGGTCTGACCCGAGCATTACAGTTAAATAACACCCGAGTCAGTCTGGAATACCAGCGTGAGAAAATCACGCTAAATTGATTAATAAAGTTTCAAAAATCCTTTGAAAACAAAAGCATCTCGTAAGACCACGCCACAAATAAACATGTCGGGTTTATACCTTACGATAGCTAAAACATTTTTTTTTATAGAAATGCTCTGATATTGTAATAGGGTCTATATACAAATACTTATAAAATAGCCGAAATTATTACATCTATTAAATTCCAGCTACTAGCCACAGAGTGGGTAATACAAACAAAACTCGTACAAGGCTCATAGGGAGAATGGATTTCCAACTAATGACTAGGCACTGGGGTACCACCTGTCACAGTACGGGGCCTAGATCACCGTACCGAGGAGTACGCCCGCTCCCCTAAAACACAAGACCGAGATTACCCCTTACTTGATCATCCCGAGTGAGATCACCCCGCGGTTGGGATCAGCAACCGCCCACTAAGCCGGAATAAAAAGGGACATCTAGACAGGGATGGCCTCACCCTGCTTGGGTGCTACCCACCGAGCCTTGCTGCATAACCTCTGATTTCCAGTCATTTCCATTTGACAAGGCTTGAGGCTAAGCGCTACCTTTTTAGAACATATTCCTTAGAATGCCCATCGTTCACCTGACGATGTTTCGCAAGCATTCATCCATACAAGTCCTTCCCGGGTTCGAACGGAACCGAAGGCACTATTCCTACTACATCCACTTTGGAAATATCCTCAGGATTAGTAGCGACTAGCCCTTGCACTTCACTGCTCCATCTTCGAATCCAAACATGTTTCCATGGAACGTACAAACCAGATCGAAGTGGTTTTCGAGAAATAAATCTCGATCCCGGTCTCCTCGAAACGATCAACGCATTTGGCCAATATTGATAGTCGTTTATTTTACTATCAATTAATATTCATAAACAACCATCAACCAATAAATAATTTCCTAAATTATTTATTAGCCTCAAAAATATCTTCACAAGATATATTTCTATTTTTAACCATTTGAAAGCATTTTCAAAACAGCTTTCTTTTCAGAATAAACTTTCCCAAATATCTATCTCCACTGAAATCACCAAGCTCAAAACTAGATTTATAAAATAATTTAAAACACTTTACTTTAAAATGTACTTTAAAACATTTAAGTTAAAACTACTTCAATAATTTATTAAAATACATATATATGAATATTTGAAAATAATGTTACTTAATAAATATAAAACTAGATTTATACTTTTAAAAACATAATATTAAGTCGTTCTTTAAATAATTACTACTATAATAGATTAAGAGAAAATACTTACTTTAGAACTTAAATATTAGAAATAATAAATTTTCCAAAACTGCTTTCTAAAACAACTTTAATACTTTTAACTTGTATTTAAAAATTTACTTTGAAAACGTACTTGGTTATTCAGGAGAATTCCAACTTCAATCACTTAAATCAATTTCCCAAATTGATTCCTAATTTATTCCATTTGAAATAATTTCTTTACTTACTCAGTTAATTTCCATAATTCATTAATTATGGATTTTATTATTATTGTTATTTCCGTTTGATTTTAAAAAAATTTAACTGAAATATACAATTTTAAATTTTTCCCAATTTCTTCTTTATTATTTTCAATAAATTGAATCTTAAATTTTAAATAAATGTTTTGTTCCTTTTTAAATAATAACACTGAATTTTAAAATTCATTAACTTTCTATTTATTCAAATTTCCTTTCCATACTCAACATTTATTTATTAGAAATTTTAAAGTCACTTAATTTATTTTCCAATTCATTCTTAAATTAATCTATAATTATTTTACTTACAAATTCACTTCTTTTATTTTCTAAAATCCAATTCTATATATCTTGATAACTTAGTGCACCGTAATATATTCAGGCAAACCATAACATCCAATATTCCAATTATCAATAATATTCATCACAAAATACAAAATAATCACAACATAGGGTATTAAATAATTTAAATAAATGTTGAGGGATCTAGTGGGATCCCTCCAACCTGTTTTCCCTACATCCACAGACGTTAGCACAATATAATACACCAATTCCAAAATATACCATACTGTAGTACATCAACCAATTCAATCATTCAAAACAATTATTTAGATTTAATCATTTAAATTTAAATTTAAATTTAACTGAGTGAGATTAACTCACCTTATCCCGTTTGCAGTCCATTTCCTTTACGACTTGTTCTTCACGATCATTGACCTTGTACAACATTGTATGATTTATTAATATTTGAAATAAACTAGATCATTTATCTCCTTTTATAAATTACTTAAATATGGATTTTGTTTCAACTTCTTACCTTTAATTTATTTTTATTTTTCTCCTTTAACTTTCCGATTCAAACCATTTAAATCTTCTGCCTCATAAATCATCTCTACTTTACTAATATTATTATTTTATTTTCTTCAACTTTTTTTCTATCTAAACTTGGTTACAAACAGGAAAATAGCATATAACATCGTTTAAATTTTTTAATTAAATTCACAAATCCTATGCTAGAAGAAAATCAGAGAATTCCTGCCCTCGACTCGCACTCGACCTGCTGCCTATGATCATTACGCGCATACGCCACCAGAGTCGCGCCTACAAGAGCTACAGCCACCCCTTCCTAAAATAATGAAATAACCCAGCTCACCCCGTGCAACCCAGATCGTTTCGCTCATCCAAAAATGCCGCATCCAAACCTCCATAGTAGCCTGCCACCACATCCTTGCGCGTACGATTTGGAATCATGTAGAACCCCCAATTGTCATGCATGAGCATCGTCCTCCACCCCAAAGAAAGTCCCGACCAAGCACGAGATCGAACACATTCTCCTCCCCTTCGAGTGCGCGTGCTTCTTCTACTCTATGGGCATCGCGATTTTAGATTGCATTGAGAAAAAGGAAAAAAAGGGGTTTCAATTTGAGATGCGAATTTGATCGGCCCTGGGTTGAGAAAGAAAAGGAGGAAGAGGGGTTCGGCCATTTTTAAAGATTTTTTTTCTTTAGAAACTGATTTCGATGGGGGAGTAGCAGTTGATTTCGAATTTTTTGTAAAGGGAAAAACGAGGTTCACCATCGAAGGAAACAGGGTTTTCAATCCTGAACGAATTTGAAGTGAAAGGAGAGTTTCGACTTGATTTTTTCTTTTTTTCTTCAGAACGAAGAAAATACCTTCTTTTAATTTTATTTATTAAACGTAGAAGCTTCTTAAAGAAGGTAACACGATTTTTCTTCTCTCTTTTTTTAATTATTTTCTATACGTGATGCTTGCTACGGAATTCAATGCAAACTTCAACGAGTTTATATATCGTACGGTCACACAACAACTCCAAACATTACCAAAAATAATGAAATAACCCAGCTCACCCCGTGCAACCCAGATCGTTTCGCTCATCAAAAAACGCCGCATCCAAACCTCCATAGTAGCCTGCCACCACATCCTTACGCGTACGATTTGGAATCATGTAGAACCCCCAATTGTCATGCATGAGCATCGTCCTCCACCCCAAAGAAAGTCCCGACCAAGCACGAGATCGAACACATTCTCCTCCCCTTCGAGTGCGCGTGCTTCTTCTACTCTATGGGCATCGCGATTTTAGATTGCGTTGAGAAAAAGGAAAAAAAGGGGTTTCAATTTGAGATGCGAATTTGATCGGCCCAAGGTTGATAAAGAAAAGGAGGAAGAGGGGTTCCGCCATTTTTAAAGATTTTTTTTCTTTAGCAACTTATTTCGATGGGGGAGTAGCAGTTGATTTCGAATTTTTTGTGAAGGGAAAAACGAGGTTCACCATCGAAGGAAATAGGGTTTTCAATCCTGAATGAATTCGAAGCGAAAGGAGAGTTTCGACTTGATTTTTTCTTTTTTCCTTCAGAACGAAGAAAATACCTTCTTTTAATTTTATTCGTTAAACGTAGAAGCTTCTTAAAGAAGGTAACGCGATTTTTCTTCTCTCTTTTTTTAATTATTTTCTATACGTGATGCTAGCTACGGAATTCAATGAAAACTTCAACGAGTTTATATATCGTACGGTCACACAACAACTCCAAACATTACGAAAATTGAAATCCTATAATAATATAATATTACGGATCCAATGTAACAGGTTTCGTCGAATTCCGAGACTGTGCCTCGGAAGGCTATTTTTAAATTCAAATTAAACGATATAAATTTCAAAACTTAACAAACCATTTTTAAATTTGATTTCATCGCTTCTATTCTCTTCAGTATTATCAATATAAATTTTATATGCCTTCAAATTATATTTTAACAAGCTTAAAAATCCAAATTTAGCATTTTACTCAACTTCAAATTATTTAATTCAATAATTTAATTATCAAATAAATTGTGATATTCGTAATTCTAGTTAAAATTGCTCTATTAAATATTTAAAATCAATTAAATATTCCGATTTTAAATTCTTGAAAATTCCGGGTCGTCACATTCCTCCCCCCTTAGAAAAATTTCGTTCCGGAAATTACTAATTAGGAAGAATGATCCAATTCCCATTACTATTATCCAAAACCAAACAGTTTTATCAACTTATCATGACATGTCTTTTATTAAAGACCCACTATTACTTCAACTAACTTCCCAACCTTTCATAGTTTCCAAAAAACTTTACTTATTCAACATTCAAGTTTAAATTTAAATCCAAATTAAAATTATCAAAATTTTCTCAAAAATTTTCTAATTCTCTAAAATTTCGAAAAATTTCGCCAGCGTCTCCTTTGAACGGCTAGCTCGGTACAACTACAAAAAGGCCCTACGGCCTCCCAAATCCAAAAAGAAAACAAAAGGCTAAGTGGCTCGATCCTAAAACCCAATCAAATTTCATAGAAATTTAAACACATGACTTTTTGTCGAGTAATTCAAATTTGTCTTCTGAAATCTAAACCAATTTTCCTTTATATTACCTGCATATCCTGCTTAGCACTAATATCCATTCACAACATTCCAAAAACATTTTATCGATTTCTCACAAAATGCCAATATCTATTCATTCAAATATTGACTTAAATTATATTAGTAGTATCAATTTTCAATTAAGAATTCACCATTCCCTCTTAAGTTGGTATAAGCATGAAATATGTTCCTTATATTTATTTTCACCTTACCACTTTAGTTTATATCTAATTCTATTCCAATCGATTCTTTCATTTCCATATGAATTCAATTTATCTTTAACTCTGAATATTTCAATTTTTTTTGTTATTTATTACAAATTCATGTCATTATTTTAAATTAGTTTCATTTACTAATTTATTTCAATTTCCAATCTGAAACCGTTTTGTCGTTAACAAAATTTTCCAAAAATTTTCAAAAATTTTCTAACTCCCAAAATTTTCAAATTTTTTTGCTAGAGTCTCCTTTTTACGGTGGAGCTTTTGCAATTTGACAAAAGATATAAATATATATACATCGACCCTCATGGTCGGGGAAACCAAATCCTGCCACACGGTCGGGAAAACCAAATATATATACATCTTTCCTATTTTTATTGCATAGGCGTACCTTATTTAGCATTTATAAGCAAGCGGCTTGTTTATTTTAGCACTTAGCGCAACCAAATCTAGCCACACGGCCTCCACGTAGCTGTACTTACTCAATTTAAACATGTAAGTGCCATATATATGAAGTTTAACAACATTTCACTTACTTACAATAGTTAAACACATGAATTCTAAAAGAAATTCATGCCAAACATTTTCCCGTAAGAAACTTATACAATTTTCATACTATTTAACTTTTTCAATTAATTTATAACCATTTTCCATTCAATTTGAATGGTTTCAATCCATTCGTATACAACTTTATCAATTTGAATGGTTTAAAACTCAATCGCTTATTTAATTTTTTTTAAGCAAAACGAACTCATGTTTAATTCAATTGATCTCAAAATCGATTTATTTTACTCCTATCAATTCATAGAATTTTAATTACTTCCATTACATCCAATGACAACTTATTCTATGCAATTTTACGAGATCTATGTGAATAAGTAAGTACTTATGTTTTATAACAAATTTAAATCGATTCCAACTAAATTTATACTTAATTCTATTTCAAATTTTTTTATATTCACAATCCATATATTCTCAGTTTCATTGCGTTTTAGATTTGAATCCATTCACTTGCATTTCATTTTTCTAACCAAACTAGTTCATTCAAAATCCATTATATTTATTCAATATAACTAGTTTATCCACTCAATCCATTATGAATTTTCATTTCCTTACATATTATTTATAACCCACCAAATTCTATTTCGATTCAAATTTATTTTCACTTGATTTAAATCCAACCCAATATCATTAAACTTAGTTTTAAGTTGAATTCAATTCAACTCTTCCATTTGTTTAGTTTGAAGTTAATTTACTTTAATTTATTCAAATTTTATTCTTAAGCTCATTTCATCTTACGAGTAAATTTTTCTTTTCTATTCAACTTAATTATATTTCCATTAAATTTAATTTTATATCAGCAATTTCATTTGATTGGTTACTATAAAATTTAACTTTCCAAATTCAACTCATCCAATTTATTGCATGTCAATTTCCAATTTATTTCCACTTGTTTGGATTTTATTTGCAATTCAAACTATTACTATTTTAATCCATTTACATTTTTATTCGATACATTCCAATTATATTCAATTTGTTACACCTCAAGTCAAATTTTAATTAGTAACTCAAGTTCTGATTCTGCCATTCACTTTTGATTTACCATCCCATTTTATGAACTCACAATTAAATTACATTAACTGATTTATTATCTAATTAATTCTTACCCTTCTCAAAATTCAACGCTTGATTTTTTATCTCAAAATCTCTTCATTTAATTTTTTAAATTCAAATTTATTTTATAATTCAAGTTTGGATTTTCTTTTCATTTTCCAATTCATCAAAATATTAATTTTGGGCTTTGTATTCCATTTTCAATTTTATAAGTCACAACTTATTATTTTATACAATCACATTCATTTTAGGCTTAAATGAATTCATCATTCCTTTTTAGTTCGAATTTTACACATATTTATAATCCAAGCATATTTTATTATATGGATTTTTAATTCTAATTCTTTTATAAGTTATTCTAATTTATTTACTTCAATCCAATCCTTAACCCATTTATTTTCCATTTATTCAAGTAAGAATCTAATTCCATTCAATAACTCAATTGAATTTTTATTCCAGTTCAATTTTGTTTTAAAATCAGATTTGTTTAATCTCAATTCGATTTCAATTTAACTCGAAAAACAACAGGATATTATTTTTCAGCCTATTTAATAAATTTCAATCCAGTGAAATTTTATTCCCCAATCCGAGTTAGTTTCATTTTTTTAAATTTTCACTTTAAATTCAAATTCTCCACATTCAAAGCTTACATTCCTTTCCTGATTTAAAAATAATCTAAATTTATAGGCTTACAACCTATCTTATCAGGATTTTTAAACACCCGACTTTTGGTTTCAAATCATTTTGAAATCTCCAACTTCTCAAATCACACTTCTCAAAAGTCAAACCATTCCTGGTTTTATTTCCGTCAAATTGCCTTTGAAATTTCAAAAACAAACAGGTTTCCTAAACAAATCAATTTGGCAGCAATCTGTCACTTAGAAACTTGAAAATAAACATCGATGATGCTGCGGTCATCACCGAAGTTATTTTCCAGCGACCGAAGTGAATTAAATGCTATATCCCTTTCCAAGATTTATTTGAAACAATTTTCCTTCAGAAATACCCCAAAAACAACAATGTTACAATTTATCTTCAAAATACATCCAAAATCTCCGGGATTTTAAAGTTTCAATTTCTTTTTTAATTCAAATTTTAACTATAATGCATTTTCATAGTTATGCTTATACAAATTCCTATTTAACTGTATTTCAATTTATAATTTACATTCATAATTCATATTTATAATGAATTTATTCCCTTAAACTTTGGTTATATTTTCAATTTCTAGTTAAAATTTTACACAATGATGATAATAATTTAATATTATCATCTCTAACATCCAATCAACCATATATTTGCTAAGATAGTTTACAAAAACTTTTCTTATATCAAAATATATTTTTGGGTAAAATTATTGCATTCACCCATATTTAAAACAACTAGTGCGTGGCCCGTGCTATGCACGGGTAGATAAGTAAGAATAGATGACGTAGTTTTTGAGTTATTTGTTATTGCTTGCAGGTCTATATTTTATGTGATATACTGTTTGGAATTTTATACTCGCGTTGTATTTACTCATAATACTATGAATGTCAATATTTGGCATTTAGAGGTCCACTATCTATTCATAAGCTACAAGTGACCGCTAGATATAGTTTTAGGAGCTATTTTTTGATAACTACTGGAACACAGATTTAAGTAAAGATAAAAGTGCATATAATTTATTTACAACATAACTTAGTTGAAAGATCACAGTAAATTGAGTAAGTGTATCTGAGTGGATAGGTTTGAGAATAATAACATTTTTCATACCTAAAGAAGTAGGTACTTATTGTCATAAACTACGTACCGATATTAATTTTTGTTTACAAATTTTCACATTAAATTTACCACGTAAAAATTATTCCAATTATTTAAATTACTAAAAAGCTTTCTAACATAATGGTTTCAGTCTTAACAAAGTATACATATATTCCATAGTTCCAAACTGTGAATGAGGTTATATTTTATCATTAGTATATACCAATAAATTTTAGGATGTGATAGGTCTAGATAGCCATTCATTTTTTAAGACTTTGTGTGCACATATTGCCAGTGTATTACTTTCAAAAACTCACAGAGATGATACTATATTGGGTTTCCAATTTTTTTTGCCATCTCCATCATATCCCTTATGAAAAAGGGACAAAAATATCATATATGGAAGAACTTCTTATTAACAAAACCAATTTTTGTCACAATTATGTGTATGTGAGCCTGATATAAATTTAAAAAAAAAATCTTAAAGTTAAAATGAAGTGGGTAAATTTAACAATCGCTAAATACCTACTAATTGGAGCAATATTTTAACAGCATTTTGGAGCAATCAAAAGTCAAAACCAACATTTTAACAGCATATTGGAGCACATATGAGACAAAACGTTATCAAAATATGAATTTTTTTACGTAACAGTTCATTTCAATCGAAAAAATCTACTAAAAACCTAAACCCTTCAGTAATGTCATCATATTATACCATGTCCATTTTCATTTCAAAAAACTCTCTTTGTAAATACTCAATATTATCTCCATCAGGAATTAAGACATAAAATCTTTAGAAACTGGACTGTTTAATCATATTCAGATATGCAATTTAGTTCATTCTAGATTTCATATAAGCTTTACTCGTTTTTTTCTCTTAATTCCAATTCATATTACCTTTCTAATGGTTGTTACATGCCCAGTTTGCTATTTACATAGTGACTTTGTATGTACAGTTATTTATGTGGACTAATTAATATAGTTTATAGCAGTAAGATCAATTATATATTTTATTTACACACCAATTTTTTTTACAACTAACGAAGTTAATTTTTTGAAGGGAAAAAACTTAAAATCCCCATCCACATATACCATCCTAGATCATTGGTCGCATCACGAATAATTCTCAAAACTTCTAACGTGTTTTTTGATATCTGTATGGATATACCTAAACAGAATCTCATTCCCACTTCCTAACATAATCATTCTTTTTCGATAAAAAAAATAAAGAGGAAAATAATAAAGAAAAAGTTTCTTACCTTTTTACTTTTGATGAAGTAGTCGAGTAAAAAATCACAACCCATGTAGATTCGTCTTCTACTGAACATGCTCAACAAAAGCAAAGTTTCCCTTATCTTTCCTTGAAATTAGACTCTTCAGACTTGGAAAAGGATATATTAGACGGGTCGGCAGCAAATTTGGAGCAACGTTAATAGGGAGCATGGTGGAACGTGGTAGAGTATAGATGATGGACAAAAAAAAAATATTTTTAATAAAAACAAATTAAATATAAATAAAAACAAAAACAAAATGTGTAGATTACCTGTAATGGAGATGACCGAATAAAAGAATAAAAGTGTCTTCATAGATTAAGAATTGATATAGTAGATTATTACAAATATACAGTACGACATAAATAAGTGTTTAAGTGTCAGAGCCTGTGTTTGTATATGTTTGCGTGTGGGTGGAGATTGGTGTTTTTGCAGCTTTGGGTTGTAAGGAAGGTGATCTTTTGCATGTGCAGTGTTTGACTGAGAGTATACGGGTGTTAGTCCGTAAGTGTGTTCAATTTTTTAGGTGTGCACCACTGAGAGTATATGACACCTTTGTTGCATGTATGTGTATCTAAAATAGTATCTACTTTAGTTGACATGAATCACGAAGCATTCAGCAGGTTGCACAAACATTGAGTAGGTAAATCTGCATATTATAACAGGGACTTGTTTTTGTGATTGCTGAAGCGTGAAATTTTTTGTTGCAAAAGAATATATTAGTCAGGCTTGTAGCAAATATGTAGTATAATATGTGACCATATAAAAGAATAAAAGTGTCTTCATAGATTAAGAATTGATATAGTAGATTGTTACATATACAATATGACATAAATAAGTGTTAAGTGTTAAAGCCTGTGTTTGTATGTGTTTGCGTGTTGGTGGAGCTTGGTGTATTTGCAGCTTTGGGCAGTAAGGAAGGTTATGTGGTCGAAGCTTATACACACACATTCTCAAAGCAAATAAATTCAGGGGACCTGATGCTTTTTTGAAACCACGTATAACCCAAAACTAAGTGAAAATTGAATCATATGTGGTCAAAAACTCATGTACGCAGAAGTTACATATAAAAAACTGTATATGGACGAAACCAAAATAGTTGATAGCTCAATAGGTGCGAAATCATTACACTCTCAAGTATCTGATAAAACTGCATATATATGTTAAAACCCAATATACAAAACATATATGCACACATTGCACGACACAATATAAATGGATTTATGTATGAAGATTTATGTATAAAATATCTTGAACACATTGTTCTGTTGTGCACGTAGAGAGAATGGTCGTACATGTAATTACTGCATCTATCATAAACATGGAATAAAGAACCAAACAATTACATTGAACTGTTGATCACGTCCATAAAAGCTATTATAATAACTTAATGGGTCGTACTAACAGCTAATGTCAAAGAGTAAATATTTTTTGTACAATCTTCCATTATTTCAAGACATATTCCACAATATTTCTGCTGTAGACACTATAAAACCAAAAGAGAGGATTATTAGAAGCCAAACCAACAGCATGTGAACTCTAGAGAAAATAAAAGGGGAAATAATGTAATATTAAGAGCATATCTAAGTAAAAAAACTACAGAGAGAAAGGCTATTTTTTCAAAACAACATAGAACAACAATATTAATTCAAAGTTACAACCACCGAAGTCATACATGTTCCATCCAAAGATGCTACCGTTATCCTCATCTGTGTATGAAATTATAACAATTAATGTTCTCACAATATTCGATCAGTCTAAATATTAGTATATTGCCTGTTCCAATATTTTTTTTTTGAAAAACAACGTATTGTTGGGTATTCCATTCCTTTTAGAAGTTCGATAACTCATGATAGATTCTATTTTGACGAAATGCTGTAGTTTGAATTTCCATTTTCATCCTTTGACTATTTCCAACTCCCATTTGATAGTTACTTAATGGACTTGTTGAATGCTGCATTGCTTCGAAGCTTTTTTGGGATGTGGTGCGAATGATATATTATGGTCGGCTGGTTCCATTCCTTTAAGATGAAAAAGAAAGAATGGCATATATATGTTCTTTCTAATTACATAAATATGGGGTAAAAGTTAATGGCGCGAAATGCTTCAACCGTTTCTTTGGTTTGCTTTTGCAATTTGAAATTCCATGGGTGAAAGTTGCATGCAAGTTGCACTTCAGTAATTCAATTAGGTGTAGTTTCGATATGATTCATAACTAACAAAATGTACAAATCAAACAAATATATCACAACCAACTTTAACTTCTTGATTCAGATATTGAACTGGAAAAGATGATGTCAAGCTCTAACATTACTAATAGAGGCAAACTAAACTAAACCAAACTAAAATGCAAATGATATAACAAAGGAAACTATAGTTATTATTACAACATACTAAAACATAAAAACTAAACTTAAACTAAACTAATAAGGACCCCTAGTAATCCTCTGCAAGACAACAGTCCTAGTCCTCCTAATGTCCCTACAGCACCTATCAGCCTGCCCACCAACCTCCTCCACATTTGCCATAAATCCAACATTTTACTCATTCATCCACAGCAATACCAACCCCTTCCTCCTCGTCCTCCTCTATTGCAAACTCCACAGTTTGCAATAAAGCCCCTATCCTTACCTCCAACCTCTCAATCAGCACCCTCACACTTTCCAGGTCCTTTATCGCAATAAACGTTCCAGCCTGCATGGACGTCACCGCCTCCCTCTGACTTTTCAGGGTGTTTTCATACTTTTTCCAAAGATTGTCGAACCACTTGCCCATAGACCCGAGAGGCACAGAAGTGGCTGCTGAGAAAGCGACTGTGACTGCAGGAGCTGCCACTACTGCTGCTACCACTGAGCATATTAAAGCCACTGCGAAGGCCGACGCAAATATGATGCTCGAGATCCTTCTCCATGCTTTTAGTTTCCTCAGAAGTTTATCGAGCTTGAGCTTCCGGAGATTGAGCTTCTCAATCATCAGCTGATGCTGGCCGTAGACTGAGTTGAATGTTTCAAAGAACCCTTTGTCGAATGTGTTGCATGTCTCTTTGGATTGCTTTAGCTCTCCAGCGTTCTTTCATACTTTTTCTGTTCAGTGTAAATGTGTGTATACATATCATGTTAAGTTTGTTTCATTTCATGCACTAAAAAATAGAAAAGAAAAATAATACATCCTATGATTGTATATAGTTAGATATTTTGAGTTTGATTTCTTGACGATACAGATCAAAATCGAGCTTTAAAAAAGTGATCATATATGACAGACATAAATTTAAAAGATAATTACTAATCAGGTAAAGAATAAAGCAAAAGGATAACAAAATTTTCAACTATTTTATTGACCTTACATTTGATTGAGTGATCTTAGGTATCACATGATATCAAATTAGTAATTTATGTCAATTTGAATTCTGAAAATAACGTTAACAAAAAAATTAAATGCTTGTGTAATAATTGAAAAAAAATTGGTACAGGCACACAGAGAATTATTACTTTTTTTTAATTGAAAATTTAAATTTAGTTGAATTGAATTCGAATTATGTTATGTCACATGATATATTGATTTCAAATAAATATTGCTTGTATAACTAAATATCTCTTAACATAATAATATCCAAGTCAGAAAGGGAAATAAATTACTTATATCAAGAAATACAATCACAATAGCAAGACTTTTATGGAATAATTGAAAATTTTGGTTTTGAATTCTCCTGATATTAGTTATAATTTTCTGCACGTTCAAATGGAAAACTGTGATCCTCGTTTCTAATTATTAATAGCAATTAACTACACTTTCAAAAAGATTATGTGCCACCTATGAATTAATGTTGCTATCATAAAACACATTATCATATACCAATAATGTGCAAAAGCATTGAACAAATTAAAGTAGTTGTACATGGAAACTAATTAAGTTTAATTAGTCCCACATCACCTAAAACATCTTAATTGTTAGTGTATATAAGCTAAGAGAGAAGATAGTAGGTTATCTTGTTATGTAGAACTTGTAAAATTGTGATGTGATGAGTGGGAAGGATGGATGAAGTCAAGTTGATTGCATTGTAGTTGAAAAATGTTATTTGTGTTTTTCAATCTTTATTGATGTAAAAGGCATTTTCGGAATTTCAAAAAGACACGGTTGAAACCAATGGATTGAATTCTCATTATTAATAGTAAAGATGTGTCTATTTGAATAAATAATATCAGATTAACCATGCACACGTACAGAATTAAGGCATACAACACAACCATTTTTGTCATGGCACAGCTTTGGACTAATATGCACATGTCCCTAACTATAAAGAATTGAAATCCTGAATCCTTTTTTGGACCTTTTGTGCCATGACATTAGTAACTCTTTATTGGTGATTAATATTCATTTAATATTTGATACGTAGTAAAATTCATAATTAAAATCATACTTTTAGTATCATACGACATTCATTTATTTTATTTCACATAAAAGAATTAGTAACACCCATTCCAAATTAGATTTCAGTTATGCATCATTAATTCTAACGAATAAACTACATTTGCATGTAAATTAACGCACAATTCTAGCTTTTGAGCGCATTTATTGCATGTGTATTCCTTGCATTATAAATTAGATACATTATTAATTATAACAGTAATACCCCAACAAGTACCCGAAGTATGTGTTTGGCAGACATATACTTCCCTAGAGTTTACAAGCGAAGCTTGGTTCTCTAGGTAATTCAAAAAAAACAAAAAATGTATTCCCTGCATTATAAATTAGTGTCCATTTTTGTATCTGTAGATAGTTAAGATTATACCTATTTATTATCCAATGGAGTAGAAAAAGAAAAACAGTGCATCAGATAATGATGCTTTTGCAAGATCTCAGCAAACTATATATATATGCATTACCTGTTAGCACTGGCAGACCTAACTACGTAGATTAAGGAATTATTTAAGAACCGTTGTTTGTTGGGGTTCCATATATATGTTAACAGGCTGTTATTTTTCGATAAATATGCAAGAAGATGTATGAAAACAAAATTAGTCGGCAACAAACAAATCACACAAACCGTTTTAATCATCTTCTGTAATTTACCGCAGAAGACTTTTCCTATATAGGTATATTTATAATTACATCCTTTAGACAATGTGGGCATACTGGTTCAGTTTCCAGTTAACTTGCTACTTTTTTAAACACAAGAAGCTCGATACCAAGAAATAACACAAGTACATTTTTCCTTCCTTGCACCATAATCAATTTCTTATTTAATCAATTTGATTTTAGCATCTTTGTACATATTAAAAATTTGAATACTAGCCGATTCAAATTGTAAATACATTTTCATCTCTCTGTCTATTTTAAACAATATATATTTAATTCTTGTAGTTTATACTTGAAAGTTTGGTCAACTTCAAATCTAATGAAATATAGCTTATACCAATTTTCATTTCTCCTTTCCAATTAAATAACAGATAATTTGAATAAAGAGATAATCATGAATCTGTGACAGTTAATCATTTAGTAATCATTTAGGCAGCTAAATGATAATTTTACCAACCAAATCGTCTCTATTAAAATATGAGAAACCGTTAATCTAGATTTCTTTCCCAACTTGATTTTGTTTATTGGACCGTCGAATCCACTGTTGCCTAATAAATACAGGTGACAATATGTATTATTCATATAGAAAAGGTTTCCATAGCAAAAGAAAAGGGAAAAAAAACATTATGGAGTCTTTTCTTTGCCCAAGAGGATTTGGCATATAAAGAGGAATATACTTTAGTATAGTGTTATAGTGTGGTTTGACTGTGAGCATTAATTTGATAGCTCAACGAACACACTAATTTTTGATGCAAATATAAATACCTAAGCTAATAAAAGTTTAGTTTCCTAAGAAACGTTTATTCTTACATTTTAATGAATTGACAAAGATAATGATTCCCATAAAAATGAATTGATTTTTAACTACAGCTCCATATTGATTTTTAACTTAATGAAAAATTGCATCTTTACTTATGAATGAGAATGAAGTTGCAAACGATTACACAATATAAACACATAATACTTACATCATCATTGTTATTCATAGCTAAAATTTACAAATTAGTTATGAACATGGATAAATTCATAGGTAGACATAATTGTCTTATAGGGTGTATGCAAATTATGTATCATTTTGTCTGCAGTATTCTTTGAAGAAAAGGCATAAACAGTAAGACTGTAAGTTTGTAACTCAAAAATGAGGAAAAGACTATCATTTGTAGGTGAGGGAAATCCCATGTTCTAACTGGTAACAAAAGTAAAGAATCTTACAGCCTAAAAAAGGACAAATTTTATCATTATTAATCTTTGTTAATGTGTTTTGGTGACAAAAGGTTAGTAATTGCGACCAAAAAAAGCATTGAATATAACAGCAAGAACACTGTCAAAACTGAATTAAGACAACTGAATTAAGATGAAAAGCAGACAAAATTACATATAGAGAAATCAGAAAATAAGTTAATTTTCAACAAATTGAAGGATTAAGGAAGTTATTATTCTCCACAAATGATATGAACTAAGCAAATGCAGATTACTCTTCCATAATAAACAGTAAATTTGCAAAACAAAGCCCAAACTAACGTATACATTTAACTAAAGGATTAAAATCCGATTACCTATTCAATAAGAAGATGGATGCTTATGAAGATGAAGGTGGAAGTTGCAGATCACAAAGAATAAATAACCGAAATCGAATTTGATAACTGCAATTGAGTTGGGGTAGAACATGGAATTGAAAGCAACTGCCATTCTGCGGAAAAACTGAATCAAAACTGCAATCTGACGTTAACAGCCATATTTAGTTTTCATTGCGTCACTCAAAATTGAATCTAAAATGTAATAGCTGTTTGTTTAAATCAAGATTGTTAGGTTAACAAATTAATTATATGAAAGCCTTTTATTTGAAATAGATAAAAGGGATGTAGCACAATTTCAGAGTAACAAATAATTGGATAAAGTGTTATTGTAAATCCTACCAACTATGTGTTCAAATATATAAAACTACGTAATTCGAGCAATAAAAATAAACAAATAACTGACCTAATTGTAGTAATTCCCTAATTCGATTTCGTTGACTGACCTAATTGTAGTAATTCACTAATTCGATTTCGTTGATTTCATCAGCAATATAACATGCCTAATGTTGATCCTCAACTTGACTTCGCGATTTCACCATCAGTATAACATCTGTAATGTTGATTATTTTTGGGGTAAGATTAGTTGACAGGAAAAGAAAGAAAGAAGGAGTAGGGTTTGTAGAGCATGGATAAAGAAGGGAGGAGGAGGAAAACGAATATGGTTTTGGAATTGTAAGTAACGGTTTTAGGAAAAACGTGCCGACTGGAATTCGAAGTAGTGGATTTAGGAGAAAAACATCGGCTACCAACTGATAAGTTATGCTTCCGAAAATACCCTAAGTGAAAGAGGACACGTGTCCTCATATAAGCGATCTGGTTTTTCTTTTCCTATATAAGTAATAGATACCGTGTCAGTTGTTCTATTCAAGTTTTTAGTAACCCCTTCGATACAGCTGTCCAGGCTGTGCCGACGAAGGTTCATATGTCACTCAATAAACCAATCAACACAATATTAAAACAATTTATATTCACTATAAATACGCACTCATATCTATTAATACGCTCAAACTCATTCTAGAGTTCTGGGACTCTATTTTAAATGAGTAATACCCACCAGAGCCAATGTTATCACCAACCTAAGCTCTGATACCAAGTGTAACAGCCCGCAAATCCGTACCCATTAAGTCAACACTATTCTACCTAAATCAACTCAAGTTGTACAGAAATACGAACCATTTGGGTTAAAGAAGTAGGGGCAGAAGAAGAAAATAGAAAACAACAACAGAATCTAACCATCGCAGCGGAATAAAATATAGTAGATAGTAAATAATTTTTACTCAAAATTCAAATATCTCTGTTTATATATTACATCATCAGAGTACATCAATCACAGCTCAACATAAATATCATACAAATGGATACACAACAACTCAACACAGCGGAATATATATAAAAGCAAGTACGAGAGTACGTATCGTCAACCAGCTCGTCTCCTGAGCTCCACAACATCATATCCTGTATCCTATAATACTCGGTCTGACCGGAGCATTACAGTTAAATAACACCCGAATCAGTCTGGAATAATAGCGTGAGAAAATCACACTCAATTGATTATTAAAGTACCAAAAATCCTTTGAAAACAAAAGCATCTCGTAAGACCATGCCACAAATAAACATGTCGGGTTTTTACCTTACGATAGCTAAAACATTTTTTATAGAAATCCTCTGATATTATAATAGGGTCAATGTACAAATACTTATAAAATAGAAGAAATTGTTACATCTATTAAATTCCAGCTACTAGCCACAGAGTGGGTGATACAAACAATACTAGTACAAGGCTCGTAGGGAGAATGGATTACCAACTAATGACTAGGCACGGGGGTACCACCTGTCACAGTACGGGGACTAGATCACTGTACTGAGGAGTACGCCCGTTCCCCTACAACACAAGACCGGGACTACCCCTTACTGGATAATCACAAGTGAGATCACCCCGCGGTTGGGATCAGCAACCGCCTACTAAGCCGAAATAAGAAGTGACATCCAGACAGGGATGACCTCAACCTGCTTGGGTGCTACCCACCTAGCCTTACTGCATAACCCCTTATTTTAAGTCATTCCCATTTGATGAGGCTTTAGGCTAAGTGTTACCTTTTTAGAACATAATCCTTAGAATGCCCATCGTCCACCTGACGATGTTTCGCAAGCATTCATCCATACAAGTCCGTCCCGGGTTCGAACGGAACCGTATTCCTACTACATCCATTTTGGAAATATCCTCAGGATTAGTAGAGACTAGCCCTTGCACTTCACTGCTCCATCTTCGAATCCAAACTCGATTCCACAGAACGTACAAACAGGATCGAAGTGGTTTTCGAGAAATAAATGTCGATCACGGTCTCTTCAAACGATCAACGCATTTGGCCAATATTGATAGTCGGTTATTTTACTATCAATTAATATTCACAAACAACCATCGACCAATAAATAACTTCCTAAATTATTTGTTAGCCTCAAAACTACTTCAATAAATTATTAAAATACATACTATTTAAATATTTGAAAACAATGTTACTTAATAAATATAAAACTAGATTCATACTTTTAAAAACATAATATTATGTCATTCTTTAAATAATTACTACTATAATAGATTAAGAGAATGTACTTACTTTAGAATTTAAATATTAGAAATAATAAATTTTCCATAATTTGCCTTTTAAAACAACTTTAAAACTTTTAACTTATATTTAAAAATTTGCTTTCAAAACGCACTTGGTTATTCGGGAGAATTCCAAATTCAATCACATAAATCAATTTCCCATATTGATTCCCAATTTATTCCATTTGAAATAAATTTCTTTACTTACTCAGTTCATTTCCAAAATTCGTTAATTATGGATTTTATTATGATTGTAATTTCCGTTTGATTTTAAATTTTTTTAACTGAAATATACAAATTATAATTTTTCCCAAATTTCTTTTTTATTCTTTTCAATAAATAGAATCGTAAATTTTAAATAAATGTTTTGTTCCTTTTTAATAATAACACTGAATTTTAAAATTCGTTAACTTTCTATTTATTCAAATTTCCTTTCCATACTCAAGATTTATTTATTAGAAATTTTAAAGTCACTTAATTTCTTTTCCAATTCATTCTTAAATTTATTCTATAATTATTTTACTTACAAATTCACTTCTTTTATTTTCCAAAATCCAATTCTATATATCTTAATAACTTAGTGCACCGGAATATATTCAGGTAAACCATAACATCCAATATTCCAATTATCAATAATATTCATCACAGAATATAAAATAATCACAACAGAGGGTGGTAAATAATTTAAATTAATGCTGAGGGATCCAGTGGGATCCCTCCAACCTGTTTTCCCTGCATCACAGATGTTAGCACAATATAATACACCAATTCCAAAATATACCATACTATAGTACATCAACCAATTCAATCATTCAAACAATTATTTATATTTAATCATTTAATTTAAATTTAACTGAGTGAGATTAACTCACCTAACCCCGTTTGTAGTCCATTTCCTTTACGACTTGTTCTTGATAATCATTGACCTTGTACAACATTGTATGATTTAAACATGATCACGCGCATACACCACCAGAGTCGCGCCTACAAGAGCTACATCCACCCCTTCCCAAAAGAACGAAATAACCCAGCTCACCCTATGAAACCCAGAACCCACTATCGCCGACTCCATTAGTATCGCGTCGCTCATCAGAAAACGCCGCATCCCAACCTCCATAGCAGCCTGCCACCACATCCTTACGCGTATGATTTGGAATCATGTAGAACCCAATTGTCGTGCATGAGTGTAACAACCCACATATTTATCGGTTTTATATTTAAATATTTTATTTAAATATTTTATCGTTCGTCGGATTTTGGTCTGAAAAGCTACTTTTTGCAAACAGTCGAACTGGGACTCGAGACCACCCCCATTGAGTTCAAAATGACATTTGCGACCTTTTTGAGTATAAACTTCGATATGTTTGGAGTAAGTCGAATTTTGACCTTTTTCACTTAGGGCTTTGGTTTGGGCAGAACCCACTAATCACTTACTAACTCAGTCCCAACCTACTCCAACTCTTCATTACTTCATTTCATATTCCTAACCTTCAAGCTTCATCAAAAATGAGGGAAGAGAAAAAGAATTAGGAAATCCTAAGCCCTAGTTTCCATTAGCTCTTTGCACAAAAAATGGACAAACACCTCCAATCCGTATGATTTAGTTGATTATATGTTATTCTCAAGGTTTTAGGTTACTTATGCAAATATGTAAAAAACAGGGGCTAAACTGTAAAAGACACGCAGATTTATAGTGGTTCGGCCAGAACGTGCCTACGTCCACTTTATATGTTATTCTCTCTTTTCTTTCAGACTACAAGTACAAAGCTTTAAGTACAAGTATAAGAAAGTTGTTTGAAAGTTCCTTCCTTACTTGAGCTCTCAAACTTGTCTGCCATTGTTGTACCCCTGCCCATCTATTTATAGAGTAAGGCTGGGGGCAGGGGTCCTGGATGTATATAGCTGTTGATGGGCCTGGATTGGAGCAATCTGGCCTGGTAGCGTTGGTTCGGTAGTGCCTCGATGGAGAGTTGATTCGGTCCGGCGATACGTTGGTCCGGCGTCACGTTGGTCCGGTGGTAGCCCTCTTGCTCTTGGTTCGGCGGTAGGAGTGTGGATGTGGGTTCTGGTCTGGCTGTGTAGGGTGTGGTGTTGGACCGGTGGAGTTTGGACCGGCGATGGATGGTTCGGTAGTGATAGGAAGGGGATGGTTCGGTAGTCACCTAGTTCGGTGGCATGTGGTTCGGTGGAGCATGGAAGTGGAGTTTGGTTCGACATGTAGGGGAGACGAGCTGGTTCGACATTGATGTGGTTTTGGACCGGTGTTGTTTAGGTTCGGCGGATAGGTGGTTCGGTGGTTGCCTGTGTACCGGATGAGCTTGAGTACCGGATGGAATGGAACGAATGGAGTGGGCAAACCCAGATGGAACTGATGCTTCTTGGTCTCGAGATCTCCTGGGTGAGAATTCACCCAACATTTGCCCCCCAAAGTGGGGCATATGCCTGTATATGTCGCGCTTTGTTTTAGGTTATTCAGCCTAGGCACTTTCATTCGGCCCCAAGTGTCGAATCTGATGGTCTGGTCGTATCTTTGTTCGCTTATAAGTAGGGGCCTAGGGCCTTCGTTCAACCTCCATCATACGAGACAGCCAAACCACATAAGTGCCGAATCATTTTTAGTGCCGAATCGTCTTAGTGCCGAATCAACTTGGAGCCGAATCAGGTGCATTCTTTTCGCCGAATGAGGTTTAAAAATTTATTATCGAGTAAACCTTATGCCGAATGAACACTTGTGTTGGGAATGCCGAATGTGATATGCCGAATGAACCGTTGTGTGGGGAATGCCGAATGAACACTTGTATTGCGAATGCCGAATGTGATATGCCGAATGAACCGTTGTGTGGGGAATGCCGAATGAACACTTGTATTGGGAATCATAAGTGAAATCTCGGCCTTATACACACTTGTTTGCTTATATTTTCATACTCCTTGTTCTAACAACGTGTTTTTCGCTTTTGTGTATGTAGATAAAATGTCTCGCAAAGCAGAAACTCGATCAGATGCACGGAAGTCTAGGGGCGAAGGAGAGTCCTCCTCCATGCCTCCAGCCCAGCCAAGACCGGAACGTCATGGACCTGCCCCGAGGTCGCTAGTAGACGGGTACGGCCCCCAGGAGCTTCTGAATTCTCCTCCCGATTGTTTTCCTAGTTCCCTTAGGGAGGAGCAACTTGATGTCATTTCTCGTTCCTTTGGGATTGACAGGGCTCGCATGCTGTTGCCGGGAGATGGAGTGATGCCGTATAATCCCCCCGAAGGATATTTTGCCTACAGTAGGTACCACTGCATGTGTGGGGCCATTCCTCCCATCAATGCATGGAAAGTCAGCTTCATTACCTATCTGAAGGTGGCCCCTCTCCAGCTCCAGCCCAATTCCTACGCTATCCTGGTGTGCTTATTTGTTATCTTCCAGAGGAGGTATGGGCGCCCCCCTTCTAATAGAGAAATCCGATACTTGTATAACCTGAGAGGCTGCAAGAAGGGGTCTCTGTATGTTACTTTAGAAGCGGCCGTGCCCTTCAAACCGGTCTTGGACTTATATTCCAAGTTCACCATGTTTAAGAAAGAATGATTTTTTATCAAGGACAATTCTGTCTCCTTCCGCCTCTTCACTTCTGGCTGTAAGTTGAACTTTATTTACAATTTCCTTGCTCCGACTGCAGTGCTTCTTCTGATATGCTTTTATTTCTTGCTAGCGACAGGTGGTTTTGCAGTCGTAGAGAGCGATTCCCTGGTCCAGATGGCTGCGGAAATAAAGGCATTTCGGGACGGGACAGGTCGGCTTCTTTCCTGATCAGGAATGCCACTCTCCTGGAGCACAACTTGATCCTGCCACACCAGTCCGTGGTTAAGCAGTGAGACACGGCTGAGGAGAAGGCTGCCAAAGCCAAGGAAGGGGCCACGGTGAAGAGTGGCAAGAAGGAACCTTTTACAAAGCCTCCCGTTGTCGGAGGTAAGAAACTTAAGAAGTCTGATGGTCCCTCTCCTAGCACTTGCCCCATTGCTCCGGGAGAGGAAGATGCGGAGGAAGATAGAGGTGAGGGTGAAGGAGGAGATGGACAGAGCGGTAGCGGCGTTGGTGCCTTAACCTCCGAGCAAGCGGGAGAGATTCATGAGTGGAAAGACGATGCTTTCCGTCAAGCTTTTGAAGGGTTGGAGGAAGGATCAGCCTCGGTGAAGAAGGCGAAGGAGGTTGACAAGGTTGGGGATGGCGCCGATCCATTCCCTAAGAGTTCTTCAGCTGAGGTGGCTCCAGCGATTCAAGGTGAACTCTTGACTTCTGCGGATTCTATTTATGATAGGGACTTAGGAATATTTTATGGTTCGCTTCCGTCCTGGACTGAGATTCAGGACTTATTGCAGTATTCTCCTTCTCCGCAGGGTTTGTATAACAGACGTGCCTTCTCATTCTTTTTAAGTTAACATATTTCTTGAATTATGGCCCCTTGTATGTTCGTAACACTTGTTCTTTATTACAGGGGCAAGCGAGGTGGCCAAGACTTCAGACGTTCGACGCCGCCTGGAACAATACAAGTTACTTAGAGCTTCTGCCAAGCCTAAGCCTCCCACTAGTCGTCCAGGAGACATAGTTAGCTACCGTCCTCTTCTTGGGGTCATTGAAGAGAGTATTCAGAAAAAGAAGAGGAGTCGCTCCTTATTTGAATCTTCACTCGGTCCGCAGCTTCCTCCTCAACCTATTCATGATATCACGGAGGAGGACACTGAGCATATTCCCTCCTCGCATCCGTCTGAAAATCCTACCGTTATCCGCATAAGGCGTCTCGACGTGCCTCGGAATCCCTTTGCCGGCCACCCGGATTTAGAGCCCAGTTCTCAGGATATATTATTTGACGAGGCCACGGGCGAGCATCTTCTCCCCCGCAATCCCATGGTTCGGATTCTTGATGAGGCTAAGTCCCTAGATCTGGATCTGCTCACTACTCGGATAGCAGCCATGGGGGTCGAAGCCAAGGCCAACATTGACCGGGTCGCGGAGGAGGTCAAGAAATTGATGGAGCATCATGCTCGGCTGGCTAGGGCTGGGGAGGAAATTGGGAGTGCTAACATCCGACTGCGGCTACAAGTTTCTGATCAGGCCAAACAGCTTGCCGATCAGGCTATTCAGATTTCTCAGCACGAGGCAGCCTCCAGGCAGTTGAAGGAGAATCTGGAAAAGGCCAGCAGGGCAGAATTGCGAAAAATGGAGGCTGCTTGTAAGGGGCGGATTGATATGGCCATTGCGACGGTGGATGAGGTTCGGAAAACGGATCTTGAGCGGATTGAAGAGTTTTCTGGGAGGCTTGAGGCCGTAGAGCTTGCCCAGGCCAAGCTAAAGGAAGAGATGGTGGAAAGGAGGAGGTCTCTCCAGGCTGACCGCTTGAGATATCGATCGGAGAGGGATGTTGCCGTTGCTAAGTTGTTGTCCTCCGAGGCCCGGGTGAGGGAGTTTGAGGAGAACGAGGTGATGATGGATGAGATGTTGCAGGATATTTACTTCCGTACCTGGAAGCAGGGTAGTCTATCCTGGATGGATGACTATCCCCGGGTCATGGCTAGGATATATCTCCGGGCTTTGGAGGAGGCCAAGGCTGATGCGGATAAGGAAGGTGGAGCGTCATTCAGGATGGACGTAGTAACCGCCCAGTTCTCGAAGGAGGAGAAGGTAGCGGTGAAGGAGGGGATGCAACTGCTTGCTGCGGAGGAAGCGGGCGTGCAGTTGGCGGATGAGGATCAAGCGGCGGATGTTGGTGAGTCTCTCTTCTCTTTCTCTTTTCTTTTTAGATTTTCATAACTTGATCGCTTACTGTTCTCTTAATGAATTCCTCTTCTGAATTGGACAGGTGGGACTTCCGGTCAACATGCTGGGAGCTCCGACCCTGCGGCTAAGTAGGCCTGGAGAGTTGGCAGGATGAGGGCGAAGCGTGAACGCAGCCGGTCACCTTTTAATTTCTCTTTATTGTTGTTCATGTTAGTCCAAAACATTTATGTAACTGGAATAATATTTCTTGTGATGAATGATGTTATGTAATTTCATAATATAAGCTGATCCCTTTATGTTGGAATGTTATTGCTATTTTGCTGTGCTGTGTAAGTGATGTAACTATGCATGTTACTAGTGACTTGACTGTGCCTGATGCCAAGTTTTTTGCTTAAAGTATAATTTTCTCATTTTGCAACGTAAATGTGATGTGTGAATATGAATTGCAGCTATGCATTAATGTAAAAAATTAGAAGGTACCGCCTTTCATGTTTCGGCTGAGGACGGCAACTTCGTGCGCCTTGTAAGACTAAGCACGGGATGCTGTTGAGTATCTCGTCGTTCGATTGTAAGTTTTTGTTCCCATTAGCGAGCGTTCCCTATTTCATGTCCTGTACTTTCAAGTACCATTACGGAGAATAGGAGAAAAGTTTTAAATGAAATTGAAATATAGGAAAAGTAAAACTTCCAGTCACGGAAGGCCGTCGATGTGCTTAAGTTCGTGGCAAATGGGTTTTGTAGTCACTTTCCCTAGCTGTGGGTCTTGGAGACATTTGTCACCCATCTTACGCCTACTGCGGGGAGTGTTCTTTTTTACCCCAGCCGCGCTTAAGACACATTGGAGCCGATCGCGCACAGTAACTACCCGGACCATTATGGCCCGTAATCGTGGGTATTATTCGATTTACTGTGGCCGGCTAGCGTGGGGGCCGATCGTCAACTGTGAACTGCCCCTGGCTGGCCACACGTTATGTTGGGGCTTATGATCGGTTCACAGTCGCCGGCGAGCCGAATCGCTGTAATGAGCTGCCATCGGCTATAGTCGGCCTTTTTTATGATGACTTATACTCGGCTCATTACAGTCGGCTTTAAGGGCCGAGGCAAACAATGAGTTAACTCGCGGTAGAGGGACACCGGAGCAAAGTGTCTCATTGGCAAGGGCATAGGAGCGCAGCGTACCTGTTAGATTTTGTCCTGGTGGAGTTGTGTTGTGAAGCTCTGGATCGAAATGCCATCTGCAAAGGATTTTGTTCAACAGCAAAGGATAAAGCTTAACAAGTAGCCAAGATATAAAGGAACAAGTTAACAAGAGCCAAGTTTTTTAAAGTGGTTCAGCACGAAAATGCCTACGTCCACTAATTCTCTTTGTTAATTCACTTCATATAGGCAGTACAAGTTAAGAAAAGTATCGACGGAGGTGTCGGATGTTCCATGCCCTCTAGAACACCTCCCCGTCCACTATTGACAAAATATAAGCTCCGTTGTGGAGATCTTTATGAATTACATATGGTTCGTCCCAGATGGGGTCCAGTGCCCCAAGGCGTGGAAAGATTCTCTTGAGGACAAGATCTCCTTTTTGTAAGCTGCGATGTTTGACTCTGGAGTTGTATAGTGCTGCCACTTTTTGTCTGTGAGCTGCTGCTTTGAGTGCTGCGTCATTCCTTCTCTCCTCAATTAGATCCAAAGACATGTGGAGGAGTTCTTCGTTTTCTTCCGGTTTGTAGTGGATCCTACGGTGAGAGGGCACTATAGTTTCAACTGGGAGCATGGCCTCCGATCCGTATGCCTAAGAGAAAGGAGTATGCCCGGTTGAAGTTCTGTAAGATGTGCGGTAGGCCCAGAGTGCTGTAGGAAGTTCGTCCACCCAAGCGCCTCTTGACTTTTCAAGCTTCTTCTTGATTAGAGTCTTGAGAATTTTGTTGATAGCTTCGACGTGGACGTTTGCTTGAGGATAAGCTACAGATGAGAAGCTTTTGTGAATTCCGTGCTCTCGGCACCAATCGGCGAATTCTTCGCTGTCAAATTGAAGTCCGTTGTCTGATATGATCTTGAGTGGGACTCCGTACCTGCACAAAATATTTTTGATCAAGAAGTTAATAACTTTTGTCGAAGATGTTTTATTTAGAGGTTCCGCCCCCACCCATTTGGTGAAGTAGTCAACTGCCACTATAGCATATTTGGCTCCGCCTCGGCCCGTTGGCAGTTCGCCGATTAAGTCAATCCCCCATATTGCGAAGGGCCAAGGGCTGGTCATCTGAGTAATTTCATTGGTTGGTAGTCGAGGGATTTTGGAAAATTTCTGACATCTTTCACATTTTTTGACGAAGTCTAAGGCGTCTTTGTTCAAGGTGGGCCAGAAATATCCATATCGGAGTATTTTTTTGCCAGAGTCTGACCTCCGGTGTGGTCTCCACAACTTCCCTGATGGATATTGGATAGAATTTCTCTGGCTTCTCTCCCAGCAACGCACCTCAATAAGGGGTTAGAGAAGCCGCGCCGATAGAGGATGCCTTTTTGTATCGTGTAGCGGGAAGCTTTCCTTAGAATTTTCTTAATTTCACTTCGCCCGTCGGACAGGGTTCCGTTTTGTAAGTATTCCCGGATAGGGGTCATCCATGTTTCTTCTTCGGTTGCAGCTATCAGGTGCGCTTGCTCGAAACATGGGGTTAGTAGCCTTGAGATAGTTATCGTTCCAGAAGTGGTACTATCACCCATGCTAGCTTGCTTTGCCAGCTCGTCGGCCTCATGATTCTCCTCTCGAGGAATGTGTCTGATCAAATAACAATCCAGTTGGTTAAGTAGCAGCTTGGTCTTCTTTAGGTACGCTGTGAGTCGTTCTCCTCGAGTCTGGAACTCTCCTAGTATTTGATTCACAATAAGTTGAGAATCACTATGGAGACATAAAGAACTGACTCCAATTTCCAGTGCAAGTTCTAATCCGGCTATTACTGCTTCATACTCGACATCATTGTTGGTGGCAGCGAATTCCAATCTTAGGGCGTAGCGCAGCTTCTTTCCCCTGGGGGTGATGATCACTACGCCTGCCCCCGAGCCTTGTTCGTTCGATGCTCCATTACGAAGAGATTCCACTTGATTCCTTCTGCTACTTCAGATAGGTCCTTACCTTCGCTAGTAGTGAATTCGGCAATGAAATCAGCTATGTCTTGCCCCTTGATAGCGGTGCGAGGATGGTAAGTGATATCATATTGGCTTAGTTCGATGCACCACTTGAGTAGTCGCCCAGAGGTGTCAGGACGATGGAGCACTTGCCTCAATGGTTGGTCGGTTAGGACTCTGATGGGGTGAGATTGGAAATAGTGTCGCAGCTTCCTTGATGTGATTAGTAAACAGTACGCCAGTTTCTCGAGTTTGGGATACCGGGCTTCTGCTCCTGTGAACCTTTTGCTTATGAAGTACACTGGCCGTTGTGTGCAGTTTTCTTCTCTTACCAAAGCGGCGCTTAGGGCATGTGGTGACACAGCAAGGTATAGGTATAGTTCTTCGCCTTCATTAGGGGTTGAGAGCACTGGTGGCCGCTGGAGGTGTTCGATTAGGTTAAGGAAGGATGTTGAATGCTCATCGGTCCATTCAAATTTTCCTTCGTCTTTCTTCAGGGCTTCGAAGAAAGGAATGCATTTGTCAATTGCTTTAGAGATGAACCGGCTTAGGGCGGCCACTTTTCCGTTTAGGCTTTGCATCTCTTTTCGAGTGGATAATATCTTGGTATCTTGCAAGGCCCGAATTTGTTCGGGGTTTGCTTCAATCCCCCTGGAATGAACGATGAATCCCAGAAACTTTCACGATGATACTCCGAAGGAGCACTTCAGAGGGTTCAGCTTCATCCCATATTGGCGGAGTACTCGAAACATCTCGTCCGGGTGGTTTATATGGTCGTTGGCTTTCCTCGATTTTACCAGCATGTCATCCACATAAACTTCCATAGTTCGTCCTATCAGTTCTGCAAACATCTTGTTGACGAGGCGCTGATAAGTAGCTCCGGCGTTTTTAAGTCCAAATGGCATTACCTTGTAGCAGTACAATCCTCGATCAGTGATGAAGCTAGTGCGGTCTTGATCGGGGGCGTGCATAGGGATCTGGTTATACCCTTAGTATGCATCCATAAAGGATAAGAGTTCGTGTCCGGCAGTGCTGTCCACGAGTTGGTCGATTCGGGGGAGTGGGAAGTAGTCTTTCGGGCAAGCGTCATTTAAGTTGGAGAAATCGATGCATGTTCACCACTTCCCATTGGCAAGTAAGTTCTTTACTTCTTCCTCGAGGGCTGCTGATCGTTCCGCCCCCATACTTCTCTTCTTCTGCTTTACCGGCACCATGGTAGGATCAATGTTCAGTGCATGGCATGCTATGTCTGGGGAGATTCCAGTCATATCAGCGTGCGTCCATGCAAATACATCCATGTTGTGGCGAAGAAAATCAATGAGTTGATTCTTTAATTCTCTTTTTAACTGAGACCCGACTCTCAGCAGTCTACTTGGGTCGTGTTTGTCTACAGATACGAATTCCATAGCCTCTATAGGCTCGACGGTGGCCTCCTCCTCTCCGTCCCTGGGATCTAGTTCGTTGAAGGGATCACTTGTATATCGAAGAGGAGGGGCTTTCTGTAGTTGCTATGCTTCCAAGCTTTTCATGCAGAGAATAGTCTCTGCATTCTTCCCTTTATTTCTTCTTCGATTATTGCGAAGTTCGGTGACATAGCAGTCCCGAGCGGCGTCCTGATCCCCTTCTACTTCTCCTACTCCATTATCCATTGGGAACTTCATCTTCAGGCACCATTGGGCAAGAAAAATTTGGAAGTCGGACAAGGCTGGTCTTCCTAAAAAGGCATTATAGGCCGAGTGATTGTCTATTAGCATGAATGTTTGCTTCCGAACGGCGGAGCGGGGATGACTTCCCAATTCAACAAAGAGATCCGATTGCCCGAGGGGCATCTTTGCTTCTCCAGTGAAATCGTATAGTGGTTTGTCGCAGGGGGATACATCCTTCATTGACAGCTTCATTTTGTAGAAAGCATGCTTGAATAGAATATTTACTGAACTTCCAGTGTCTATCAAAATCCGGAAAACTTTGGCTGGACCGAACCAGGCAGAGATGACCATAGGATCCATGTGTGGGTACTGCCTTCCTTCTAGATCACGCCCACTGAATGTGATGTCATTATTTTCTTTCCGCTTAGGGTGGCATTCTTCCAGAATAGAATTGACGCAGTCTCCCTCGCTTCTGATTGAGTTTCCATATCTTTCCATTTTTGCCCAGCTTTTGTCGGCGATATGTGGCCCTCTTGATATGGTGTGGACCACTATCTTTTCTTGATTGGACCCACTGGTGTTGCGATTTCCTCCTCCCGTTTCCGGGGGAGGTAGCCTTGTGTTTCCACCTACAGGGGTTGGAGTTCTATCCTGACTTCTCACATAGCGTTCCAGCCTCTTCCTTCTGATGTGTTCTTCGATTAAGTCCCGGAGATGACGGCATTCATTGGTATCCTGCCCATGAGACTCGTGGAAACGGCAGAATTTTTCGGACTGGATTGTGCGATCTGACTCTTTCTTGTACGGGGGGAGCTTGTATGTAAGTTCGTCCTGGGTGGCCAGGAAGATGTTCTCGACTGTTTCATTCAAGGGAGTGTAAGCGTCAAATCTCGGTCCTGGTCGGTACAAGCGCTTTTCTCCCTTCTTGCCCCCTGCATTGTCTCTAGCGTCGTATTTCCGAATGTCCTTCGCTGTAGCGGGGGCGTTTCCATGAGCCGTTTTAGCCTGTGGTCCTGTCTGTCTTTCAGTGGCAACCTCTTCGAGTCTCATGTACTTCCCAGCTTCATGGAAGAAATCGGGCAAGGTAGCTGGTTTTTCTTTAGTTAGTCTTCTAGCAAACTTGGTATCTGGGTGCACACCACTACAGAGGGCCAATAGGGTGAGTTTCTCATCGGCATCCTGGACTGCGGCCGCTGCGGCGTTGAACCGGGATAGATATTGTTGCAGTGTCTCTCCGGATTTCTGTTTGACATTGGATAGAGAATAAGCATCCTTAGGTTGTTCCACATGAATGCGGGACTGGCTAATGAACTTTTCTTTCGACATCTCCCATGAGCTGATAGATCCTTGGGGTAGATGGCAGAACCAGGAGGTAGCTAGGTCTGCTAGGAATAGCGGAAAGCATTTATACAACACTCCTTCCGTTGCTCCGCTCATGAGCATATGCTGTGTGTATCTCTGCAAGTGTACAACAGGGTCGGAAGTTCCCTTGTACAGTTCCATCGTCGGCATTTTCCATTCTCGAGGGGTGATGGCGGTTTCGATGTCGCGGGTGAAAGGGCTGGCTACCCTAGCGCCTATCCCTCGATCACTTTGCTCTCGTCTGACGCATTCCCGGAATAATCGTGCCATTCTTTCATCAGAATTTGGAGCGGACAAAAATGAGCTTGGTTCTTCCCTGCGGGATCGATCTCGTCCAGATGACCTGTAGGGATGGTATAGCCTATCACCTCTGATGTTATCCAGTGGCTGTCTTTGGCTGGTCGGATGCATGCTAGGACCAGCTACAGTTGCCTCCTGCCTCGATCTTCCACTGTGGGGTTCTGTTTCGAGCATTTCCATGGGGTCAACTTCGGGCTGGGTTCTAGCTCGGCTCCGTTCAGCGGGGTTTCCATGATTAGGCGGCATGACCGGTTCAGCTACATCCGACCCTCGCCTGGTGCCTCTCCGATTGGGTTCGGTTCCAAGCGCTTCCTCGAGTCGGAGTTCGGGCTGAGTCCGGGCGCGGCCCCTATCACTGTTGTTCCTGTTGATAGCTTCTTCAAAGAGGGAAGACCTTTGTTGTCTCCGAGACCCTCCAGATTGGGACTCATCCCACGATTCAGTGTTGCGTTTGGATTCTTCGGCATCCCTCAAGCGTGACATGAGTTGGTTCACCAAAGCTTCTTGTTGGGATGCGAAGCGGTTAGTCACTTCAGCCACAACTCTGTCTAGATCTGCCCTAGTGATTGCTTCCGGTTGTTCCGCGGCAGGGGCTGTCGGATTTGCCTGATCTGCTGTCGTAGTGGGATGGTTCTCTTGATCTGGATCTACTGGATCTGGAGCGCTGCTGGTTGCAATGTTCTTTCCCTTGTTGGCGTCTTTTCTCGGCCTGGAAGTCATGTTTCCTAGGCAGTGAAGGGTGCTATTGGGAAAGAAGGTTGAATGAGGGAAGCTGAAGCTTCGAGTTCCAAGTTCTCAGTGAAAGCACCAAAAATGTTTGCACAAAAAATGGACAAACACCTCCAATCCGTATGATTTAGTTGATTATATGTTATTCTCAAGGTTTTAGGTTACTTATGCAAATATGTAAAAAACAAGGGCTAAACTGTAAAAGACACGCAGATTTATAGTGGTTCGGCCAGAACATGCCTACGTCCACTTTATATGTTATTCTCTCTTTTCTTTCAGACTACAAGTACAAAGCTTTAAGTACAAGTATAAGAAAGTTGTTTGAAAGTTCCTTCTTTGCTTGAGCTCTCAAACTTGTCTGCCATTGTTGTACCCCTGCTCCTCTATTTATAGAGTGAGGCTGGGGGAGGGGTCCTGGATGTATATAGCTGGTGGGGGGCCTGGACTGGAGCAATCTGGCCTGGTAGCGTTGGTTCGGTAGTGCCTTGATGGAGAGTTGATTCGGTCCGACGATACGTTGGTCCGGCGTCACGTTGGTCCGGCGGTAGCCCTCTTGCTCTTGGTTCGGTGGTAGGAGTGTGGATGTGGGTTCTGGTCTGGCTATGCAGGGTGTGGTGTTGGACCGGTGGAGTTTGGACCGGCGATGGATGGTTCGGTAGTGATAGGAAGGGGATGGTTCGGTAGTCACCTGGTTCGGTGGCATGTGGTTCGGTGGAGCATGGAAGTGGAGTTTGGTTCGGCATGTAGGGGAGACGAGCTGGTTCGGCATTGATGTGGTTTTGGACCGGTGTTGTTTTGGTTCGGCGGATAGGTGGTTCGGTGGTTGCCTGTGTACCGGATGAGCTTGAGTACCGGATGGAATGGAACGAATGGAGTGGGCAAACCCAGATGGGACTGATGCTTCTTGGTCTCGAGATCTCCTGGGTGAGAATTCACCCAACATTAGCAAATCCATCTTCTTGCTCCAAACTCAAGTGAACCCATTGGTAAGCCTTCTCTTCTTCTTCTCCAACTCATTCTCTCTTTGATTTCAGAAAATTCCTAAACCTAATTTTGGAAATGTTTCTCTTTTAAGCTTATATGGAAGCTTCTTGAGTTGTTATTGAAGAGGAATTGATCTTAGCTTGTTTTTGAAGCTTCTCCTTCATTCATTTGGGTTCAAAGGTGATATTTTTATCTCACATCTATGCTTATAATTATCTTCGAATGTTAGGTATGAATTCCTAACACTTATTCGTGTGCAATAGCTTTTGGTTTGGATTGATTTGGTGAATATTCTAATTTTTGGTGTTTTGGGTTCAATTCTTTAAAAATCATAACTTTGATGTTCATGTTTTTGGTGATGAACCAAAGAGCTTCTATGGCCGGGTAGTCGATTGGCGTAAACCCTTAGTGCCGTTGCTCGACGGTTTGCAAATTGAGGGAGTTTGCACCTCTTTTGAAATTGGGTAGGAAGTGCAAGTATATAGGTTCGGCCGACCGAGCTCAGGGTCCGGTCGACCGACCTGCTACCTAGGCACTTCCTGCCTCTGTTTTGGAAGTGCTGGTTACAGGCTTCGGCCGACTGAGCCCCTGGGCCGGTCGACCGACCTAGTGGCCGAGCACTTCCAACCTCTGGTTCGGTCAACCGACTCAGGGAGTCCGGTTGACCGACCTGCTCCTATTTGCCAACTATGTTTTTTTTGCCTAGTTGCTTGAATTTCCAACTTTAATCGATTCGTGTTGTTTCCTATTTGTCGCTATCATTTATTATCGAATTTGATGGCATTTTCTTTGGGAATTTATGATATATCCACTTTGATGGATTCAGTATCGATTTCTTTGGATTTTCATTCACGTCTTCGTATGTGAATTTTAGTGATTGATTGTTCCTACAATCTTCTATGTGATTTGTCACTTTAAAAATATAAAGGTTTTCTATACTAGTAGTAAATATCAAAACTCTTCCTTCAAATGATTTCAACACTATTTTATTACAAAGCTCGTTTTCTTAAACCGATTTCCAATGTATTAGCATATACAAACCTTTACATCACTCGTATGAGAAATCTAATTAAACGACTTAGTAAAACAAGTGGTATGAAACGCTTGCGTTTACTTCATCGCTTAATTCTTGGACTTGTTCGATTGAAACTCTTGTGACAATTTTCTAATGGAGATCTACAATTTGTTCTTAAATATTTAAGTTAAGCTAGTGGTACTGGGACATGAAGCTAAGCTCATATATTTACTAGCTTACTGTAATTGACACTTCTCGGTGATCATGACGATCATTTTATGGTTTAGACTAGCATTGTGCGATGTCTCTTTGTCCACGTGGAGGACTGTAGGTCGTTTTTGTTGAACTTCGGCTCAATGTTCGCAATGGGGGACTATACCCTGTCATGAGGAACTTCGATTCACCAGGAGGAGCTTCGGCTCAAAGTCCGCAATGGGGGACTATACCCTGTCAGGAGGAGTTTTGACTCATCAGGAGGAGTTTCTGATTCATCAGGAGGAGCTTCGGCTCAAAGTCGGCAATGGGGGACTATACCCTGTCAGGAGGAGTTTTGACTCACCAGGAGGAGCTTCGGCTCAAAATCGGCAATGGGGGACTATACCCTGTCAGGAGGAGTTTTTTACTCACCAGGAGGAGCTTCGGCTCAAAGTCCGCAATGGGGGACTATACCCTGTCTGGAGGAGCTCCGGCTCATTTTTATGGGATTGGCCATCCTTTTCTTGTAATTTTCTGGATTTCGTGTGTTGAATTCTGTAATTTATGTTTCACCAACTTTTACGATTGGCATTGATATATATGTCATTTATTGTGGCTTGGTGAATGAAATTAGGAGTATGACATTCCTTTTTTATCTTTGAGAAGATCTTTGCGATATTGATTAATCTCTTATTGATTTTTCAATTATTTATTTATCACAGCTTAGCATTGTGATTATTATACGTTTAGTCATATTTCTTATTCTATATCATTTCTTCTGATATTTATAACTAGACCGATCCGTTTATTATTTCCATATTAAATAATACTCGGGTCGGACCGAGATGTTACAAGTTCTTCTGCTTGACTTTACATCCGGGATCACCTCCTTAACTTTTGGTTAACTACTTAGATTAGTAGTTTTTGTCGTATACATTTGAGATATAGACTCCATAATGTATACTTATTCTTCTGTGTAGTTCGTGTAACTATTCTTTTGTATTATTGTGGATCTTTTTGACTACTACTCTGATATACACTTTCATGTGCTAGTTATATATTCTTATCTTCTTCCGCTTTTGTGATATGAATTATCTGTGACTGATTTATTTTATGCTTATTTCTATATTTGTTTCCGAAGGATTTATATAGCCACTGTGTAGTAGTTTTGAGTTTGTATCGGCATGTTGGATTTCCTCTTGAAATAAAATGCATGTTTTATTATCTGACATATCGGTGCTCGCACAAAGCAATTACATGGATGGTCGCTCCTCAACAGCCTTATTCTACGTGCTAGTCGACAGCATTACTCTGTAGTGTTCTTGTCTTGCGTGGGTATAGAGGTGGGGCGTCACAGCTTGGTATCAAAGCCAAACTTCGGAACAATGTAGAATAATTTAACAATGATCATAGTCCAAAGTCCTTCTTAGGAGTCCTGCCTTAGGATTTAATTCGAGTCTTCGTACCGATATATCCTACTTTCTTTTATGATTCCTTGTTTTATCTATCAAGATTGCTTGATATTTATTTTGATAATAACATTTTACTCTTCTTTCTTTCTTTCTTAAAGAAGAGAAATGGCTAGACCGGGCCGTCCAAGCGCCGGTCAATCTAGTGCTACTCCCTTGGATGGAGCATTCATGTCTTCTCAACAACTTTTGGATCTTGTAAAGAATCAAGATTTTATCTATGCTTTGAGTAAGAACCTCGAAATGGTTCTACCTTTGAAACTTGAAGTTTCTTTCAATCAGCTTGTGGATGTTACTCCTCTTCATGGAGAGGTTGGTAAAGGAAGTGTTTGTGATATTGGGACTTCCAAGAAGAAGCATATTAAGTTCAAGAGCCTTAATCCCAATAAGAGAGTGAAGAAAACTACTTTTGTAGCAAAGACTCCAATCCCTAATCGTGAAGGATGCTACAATTGTAATTCTAAGGAACACTATGCGAATATGTGTCGAAAACCCCATTCTTGTCGCTATTGCAAGAAACCGGGTCATCTTTTATCTGCATGTCCCAAACTTTTGAACAAGTACATGAGAAAGCTAAATATTGTGCACGCCCCTAGAAACTCTTCTCTCGGTCAAGGTATTTTTCACTCAATCCTTGATGGCATTGTTTTATTTCGTGATCTTCTTATTCGAATTCTTTTTGATATGAGTTTCATCTCATTATTTTTATATCAAAAGAACTTGTCGATTCTTTTTCTTTGAATATTTTGGGCTTGATGACTTCTTTGAGGATTGTGAATCCGGATGGTAGATCCGCAACACTCAATTTGTCTTTATTGATGTCGAAATTATTTCATGTGAATTTTCTTTCTGAGCCGATTTTTACTTACGCTTCGGAATTGATTTTTGTAAGGATTGGCTCAATCGTTGTGAAGCTCATATCCTATTTTCCGTGTGGACTATTCATCTTCGACATTTTCTATCTGTTAAGCAGAATTCTATTTTTTCTTGCGATTCCGATTTCAAATTCTTGAAGAAATCATTTTATTCTTTAAGCCCTCAAGATGCGGAAAGTGTTATTTCTCTTATCTAAATAATTTAGGGAAACTTTTCCGGTAATTTTGAGTTTGTCTTAGGACTGTCACCTATGCAATCTTTTGAGTAGTGTTAAGGTCTTTTCAGCTCGACCTTGCCACCGGTTTTCATTTGCTACGACTTGCGAAAGTTAGCATTCCACTTACCGCGTTCCGCACTCGTTATGATTCTTATGAATGACTTATTATGTCATTCGGTTTATCCAGCTTATTTCATCCATTTTATAAATCGAATATTCTATGAATATTTCGATGAGACCGTTCTTGTATTTATTGATTTGGGTGAAATTAGTAATTTAAAATTTTGCAAATCTTTTCCATAAGACTTATTTATAAGTAAAATTGGATTTTTGTTCTTGAAATGAACGAATAATATTCTTAAAAGTTTTAAGAAACATGTTTATTATCTAGAAGACGATTTTGTGATTTTATTGCACGTTGAGTGCTTTAAGAATTTTGGTCGATGCGCTTGATCAACGTTATCGATAGGAATTTCCTAAATGCTTTGATGAGACAATCAAACACAGTAAAATTCACCTCAAATAAGTAAAATTTTCTAAAAAGATGATTACATAAGTTAATTGTAATTTTGAAAGTTTTAGTTTTTAAGAAAGAATGTTATTCGAAAGAATTCTTTTCCGATACTCTTATTCTTGTGTTTTCCGAAGGGAACCAAGACTTTGCTATTTGTACCGATACTAGTCGTATTGGTTTGGATGCCGTTCTCTTGCAAAGGAGAATGTTCTATCACTTGTGGTTCTAAATCATTATAGCTTATCGCGACTAGATATGCCGCTCATGATCTAGTGCTCGCGGCTATTGTTTTTACTTTTAAAATTTGGCATCACCATTTTTGGATGAGAAATTTGTTCTCCACCTCGATCATAAATCTTTGGAATATTTATTTTCTCATAAGGAACTTCATGTTGACTCGAGTTCCTTGCATCTTGTGATCTTCATATTCTTTTATTCCCAGAAGGGAAATCGTGTTGCCAATGCGCTTTGTCGTAAGCAACAAGTGGTTGATTCTTTGATGATGTCTGAATGGAATTATCTTTTTATTAATTTCATCGGACGTTTTGGCGTACTTCATTTTATTGAGTTTCATCTCATCTCTTCTATGGACTAGCGTCCGATGTTCTTTTATGGTGTTCGGTTCATCGGAGGTATTGTTATTATACTACATCGAGGTTCCGTCTTATCTGGATCAATGGATGTACCATTATTTTACTACATCGTTGTTCCGGTTTATCGGTTCATTGGACGTACCGTTTTTGTACGAGTCGGTGTTCCGAAATTATTCGGGCTTTGGTTCATTGGGCGTACCGTTTTTGTACTACGCTGATATTCCAAATTATTTGAGTTTCTTGTTTCTAGGGCGTACCGTTTCTGTACTACGCCGTTGCACTGGCTCAATTTTCTGCTATTCTTGACGTTCTCGACGTCTTTTATCTATGGAAATGCCTTAGGGATTCCGGTTTTTATTCTTGAGCCCGGTGATATTGTAGAAATTAAAGTTTCACCAGATTTGATTTATAAGCAACATCCCATTCGCATCATTGCTTCGGGGGTTTAGCGCCTTTGGAATAAAGATGTTCTTCTTGTGATAGTTCAGTGGTTCACAACTCCAAAGGATTACTCTTGAGAAACCTTGAGAATTCATCGAACGAAAACTTTCGGAATTACTCCTTCGTGCTCTTTATGGTGGACTTCTTGATTCAAATTTTCTTTTGTGTTGATATGCTTCTATGGTTGTTACTTCTTATTTTCTTCTTAAGTATTGCGAGGACGCAATTTCTTTAAGGAGGGGAGTCTGCAACAACCCGCATATTTATCGATTTTATATTTAAATATTTTATCGTTCGTCGGATTTTAGTCCGAAAAGCTACTTTTTGCAAACTGTCGAATTGGGACTCGAGACCACCCCCATTGAGTTCAAAATGACGTTTGTGACCTTTCTGAGTATAAACTTCGATATGTTTGGAGTAAGTCGAATTTTGACCTTTTTCCCTTAGGGCTTTGGTTTGGGCTGAACCCATTAATCACTTACTAACTCAGTCCCAACCCACTCCAACTCTTCATTACTTCATTTCATATTCCTAACCTTCAAGCTTCATCAAAAATGGGGGAAGGGAAAAAGAATTAGAAAATCCTAAGCCCTAGTTTCCATTAGCAAATCCATCTTCTTGCTCCAAACTCAAGTAAACCCATTGGTAAGCCTTCTCTTCTTCTTCTCCAACTCATTCTCTCTTTGATTTCAGAAAATTCCTAAACCTAATTTAGGAAATGCTTCTCCTTTAAGCTTAGATTGAAGCTTCTTGAGTTGTTATTGAAGAGGAATTGATCTTAGCTTGTTTTTAAAGCTTCTCCTTCATTGATTTGGGTTCAAAGGTGAGATTTTTATCTCACATCTATGCTTATAATTATCTTCGAATGTTAGGTATGAATTCCTAACACTTATTCGTGTGCATTAGCTTTTGGTTTGGATTGATTTGGTGAATATTCTAATTTTTGGTGTTTTGGGTTCAATTTTTTAAAAATCATAACTTTGATGTTTTGATCATGTTTTTGGTAATTAACCAAAGAGCTTCTATGGCCGAGTAGTCGATTGGCGTAAACCCTTAGTGCCGTTGCTCGACGGTTTGCAAATTGAGGGAGTTTGCACCTCTTTTGAAATAGGGTAGGAAGTGCAAGTACACAGGTTCGGCCGACCGAGCTCAGGGTCCGGTCAACCGACCTGCTACCCATGCACTTCCTGCCTCTGTTTTGGAAGTGCTGGTTACAGGCTTCGGCCGACCGAGCCCCTGGGCCGGTCGACCGTCCTGGTGCCCAAGCACTTCCAACCTCTAGTTCGGTCAACCGACTCAGGGAGTCTGGTTGACCGACCTGCTCCTATCTGCCAACTATGTTTTTTTTGCCTTGTTGCTTGAATTTCCAACTTTAATCGATTCATGTTGTTTCCTATTTGTCGCTATCATTTATTATCGACTTTGATGACATTTTCTTTGGAATTTAGGATATATCCACTTTGATGGATTCGGTATCGATTTCTTTGGATTTTCATTCACGTCTTCGTATGTGAATTTTAGTGATTGATTGTTCCTACAATCTTCTTTATGATTTGTCACTTTAAAAATATAAAGGATTTCTACACTAGTAGTAAATATCAAAACTCTTCCTTCAAATGATTTCAACACTATTTTACTACAAAGCTCGTTTTCTCAAACCGATTTCCAATCTATTAGTATATACTAACCTTCACCTCACTCGTACGAGTAATCTAATTAAACGACTTAGTAAAACAAGTGGTATGAAACGCTTGCGTTTACTTCGTCGGTTAATTCTTAGACTTGTTCGATTGAAACTCTTGTGACAATTTTCTAGTGGAGATCTACAATTTGTTCGTAAATATATAAGTTAAGATGGTGGTTATGGGACATGAAGCTAAGCTTATATATTTACTAGCTTACTGCAATTGACAATTCTCGGTGATCATGACGATCATTTTAAGGTTTAGACTAGCATTGTGCGATGTCTCTTTGTCCACGTGGAGGACTGTACGTCTTTTTTATTGAACTTCGGCTCAATGTCCGCAATGGGGGACTATACCCAGTCATGAGGAACTTCGGTTCACCAGGTGGAGCTTCGGCTCAAAGTCCGCAATGGGGGACTATACCCTGTCAGGAGGAGTTTTGACACATCAGGAGGAGTTTTTGATCCACCAGGAGGAGCTTCGGCTCAAAGTCCGCAATGAGGGACTATACCCTGTCAGGAGGAGTTTGACTCACCGGGAGGAGCTTCGGTTCAATGTCCGCAATGGGGGACCATACCCTGTTTGGAGGAGCTTCGGTTCAATGTCCGCAATGGGGGACTACACCCTGTCTGGAGGAGCTCCGGCTCATTTTTATGGGATTGTCCATCCTTTTCTTGTGATTTTATGGATTTCGTGTGTTGAATTCTGGAATTTACGTTTCACCAACTTTTACGATTGGCATTGATATATATGTCATTTATTGTGGCTTGGTGAATGAAATTAGGACTATGACATTCCTTTTTATCATTGAGAAGATCTTTGCGATATTGATTAATCTCTTACTCATTTTTCAATTATTTATTTATCGCGGCTTAGCATTGTGATTATTATACGTTTAGTCATATCTCTTATTCTATATCATTTCTTCTGATATTTATAGCTAGACGGATCCGTTTATTATTTTCTTATTAAATAATACTCGGGTCAGACCGAGATGTTACAGGTGCTTCTGCTTGACTTTACATCCGGGATTACCTCCTTGACTTTTGGTTAACTACTTAGATTAGTAGTTTTTGTTGTATACATTTGAGATATAGACTCCATAATGTATACTTATTCTTTTGTGTAGTTCGTGTAACTATTCTTTTGTATTATTGTGGATCTTTTTGACCACTACTCTGATATACACTTTCATGTGTTAGTTATATATTCATATCTTCTTCCGCCTTTGTGATATGAATTATCTGTGATTGATTTATGTTACGCTTATTTCTATATTTGTTTCCGAAGGATTTATATGGCCAATGTGTAGTAGTTTTGAGTTTGTATCGACATGTCGGATTTCCTCTTGAAATAAAATGCATGTTTTATTATCTGACATATCGGTGCTCGCACAAAGCAAGTACATGGATGGTCGCTGCTTAACAGCCTTATTCTCCGTGCTAGTCGACAGCATTACTCCGTAGTGTTCTTTTCTAGTGTGGGTATAGTGGTGGGGCGTCACAATGAGCATCGTCCTCCACCCCAAAGAAAGTCCCGACTAAGCACGAGATCGAACACATTCTCCTCCCCTTCGAGTGCGCGTGCTTCTTCTACTCTATGGGCATCGCGATTTTTGATTGCGTTGAGAAATAGGAAAAAATAGGGTTTCGATATTAGATGCGAATTTGATCGGCCCTGGATTGAGAAAGAAAAGGAGGAAGAGTGGTTCGGCCATTTCTTTTAAAGTTTTTTTTTTCTTTCGAAACTGATTTCGATGGGGGAGAAGAAGTTGATTTCGAATTTTTTGTAAAGGGAAAAACGAGGTTCGCCATTGAAGGAAATAGGGTTTTCAATCCTGAACGAATTTGAAGCGAAAGGAGAGTTTCGGTTTGATTTTTTCTTTTTTTCTTCAGAACGAAGAAAATATCTTCTTCAATTTTATTTACTAAACATAGAAGCTTCTTAAAGAAGGTAACGCGATTTTTCTTCTTTTTTTTATTTTCTATACGTGATGCTAGCTACGGAATTCAATGCAAACTTCAACGCGTTTATATATCCTACTGTCACACATTAACCCCAAACTCTACGAAAATTGAAATCCGATAATAATATAATATTACGGATCCAATGGAATTGGTTTCGTCGAATTCCGAGACTATGCCTCGAAAGGCTATTTTTAAATTCAAATTAAAAGATATAAATTTCAAAACTTAACAAACCATTTTTAAATTTGATTTCATCGCTTCTATTCTCTTCAGTATTATGAATATAACTTTTATGAGCCTTCAAATTATATTTTAACAAGCTTAAAACTCGAAATTCAGCATTTTACTCAACTTCAAATTATTTAATTCAATAACTTAATTATCAAATAAATTATGATATTCGTAATTAAAGTTAAAATTTCTCTATTGAATATTTAAAATCAATTGAATATTCCGATTTTAAATGCTTGAAAATTCCTGGTCCTCGCAGTCACAGATTACGCCTAACCAACCCCGTAAAGAGGACATGTGCGTTTAAGATTCCCTCGTTCGCCACCTGCCGCAAAGCGAGAACCCTCCATCACATTTCATAAGACAAGCAAGTCTCGTCTGCTATATAATGCTGGAAATCAACTCTAAATACATATACAATACCAATTCGACTTCAAGGTAGAATATCGTGGTATATGGGTTCAATATAATAACCTCCGTTGCTATGCGATGCATAGGGTCTATTTCAAAAAAAAAAAATAACAACCATCATCCAATCACACAATCAATAATTTTAAATTTAACTATTTAAAATTAAACAAAACCCTTTGTTTGACTGAGAAGATCTCACATTTGCTTTGCGTGCAATCGATTTTCATCCCGGTTGATCCTCTATGATTTTTAAACCTTGTAACAAACAATTTATATGATTTTTATTAATATTCGAATAAATCGAACCATTAATTTCCATCTTAAATTTTTTTCATTCAGCTAATAAATTAATTAACAAATTTTCTTTTAATATCTTATCTCTATAAACTTAAAAAAAATCAGCAAATAACCGAATAAATTTTCTTCTGTATATATGTATTTCTTTTTATTTCTGTTTTACTGTATAAATCTATATATTCATATTATTAATTTGAAATCACATATATTATAAAATTACCTTACTATAATATTTTCCGTAATATACTCATATTTATGTTAAAACCTGTTTCCTGTAAAAGAAATAAAAATCTATATTTATACTTTACTGTAAATTTACTTTGCCTTTACTACAAACTTTGCCTTTACTGTAAATGATTTTTTTCTACAATTACTTACGAAATCAAAAATCAAATTTATATATATACTTTTCAATCAATAACCTACAGGATCTCTTCACTGTTAACTTTTTTCTTTTTTCAAAATTGTAGATAAATAAAATTTGTAAAAATATACCCTATTTTGTTATTCTATGATAAAATGAAATCACGGTCAAAAGTTCAAGCTTAAGTAAAATAAATAAATTCCAAACTACTTAATGGTAATATGAGCTCACCGAAGTTCTTCGCTCGATCCTCTAGAACGGTCGCGACGTCACAAAGCTCGTGACCGAGCCTAATCGCGATTTGACGCGATGCCTTCTCCCTCCTTCCAGATCCAACATGATGACGAGCTCGGCGTGGCTCCTCATTCAGTTGCGACCAAAGCCATCGTGGCCTTTGAATTCGCATGCCACCATTATTCAAACGCGACGCCCACTGATTGCACGCGAAACCCTAGGATGCCGCCATCGCTTGAGCTCTACTCTTTCAGTATTCGATTGTGCCTCGTCGCCTAGGCCGTGTCGTACCCCCTATCGTGTCGATGGCGAAGGCCTCGGTTGGTTCGAACGCGATTTCGAATCGCGTTGTCATTTTTTTTATTTGGGGATTTCAAACTTCTTGATTGATTAAAGAAAAAAGGGATGCGGCATTGATTTTTGAATGAAAAGTTTCGCTTGTTTTTATCAGTAAAGATCTGTATTTTGAAGAGAGAAGAAAATGAGCTCGACACTTAGATATTTATTTTGAATCTGAAGAGGGCTTTCGGTTTTGAAAATGAAGGAGGAAGGGGAAACGAGATTTCTGCATTTTCTTTAGCTCGGCCATTTTTATTGTTTTTTTGAACGAATCGTTATAGAAAAAGGCTCGGCTATAATTATTAAAGAGGGAACCGTATAGAGGAAGGTAGGCTATAATAATTGAAAAAGGATGGAAATGAGAAGGTGTGATGGTGAAAGGAAGTAGGCTGAAGTTAACTAGGGTATTTAAATTTATATTTAAATCAAATTGATTAATTATTGTCTAGGCGTTTACATCTCGTACGATCACACGCTAGCTCCGAAAGCTACAAAAATTGAAATCCGATAATAATACAATATTACGGATCCAATTGAATAGGTTTCGTCGAATTCCGAGACTGTGCCTCGGAAAGATATTTCTAAATATCAATTCAAACGATATATTTTCAAAAATGAACATATTAGTTTCAAATTCAACCCTGAAGCTTCTATTATATTTAGTATTATCAATATTAATTTTACAAGCCTTTGAAATATTTTTAATCCGCTTAAAACCGAAGATTCAAATAATTATCCAACTTCAAAAATTTAAATCCAATAATTAAATTGCCAAATTCATAGTTAGTTCTGAAATTCAAGTTAAATCAACTTCCAAATATTAAAAGTTCAACCTAATATTTTAACTTCAAATTTCAAATTTTCTAGGTCGTCACACAATCCTTATCCACGCTTACGTCCATGACTCAAACGCCGTTATACAACAACACAAATGGCTAAAAGTGGATGCAGTTCGAAATGCGATAACCAAATCACTACTATCCGAAATGCGAGCATACATCTGACCACATAGAATCCCATCATAACCGGTGTAACATCCCGCCTTTCTACACACTTTAAATCGACAAACGTGCCAATTCAAACCATACTGAAGGGTGGATTGTTATGGGGTAAATAAGAAAAAGAAGGAAGAAATAAAACAAAATAGAATCATTCAGCAGAGCGATAAAATATAATAATCAAATATAAAGTTCATGATGCTGTTTTATAAACATTTGATTATATTTAGACAATACATATCAGAGTTGCACATACCGGTGAATAATAATCAATGCAGCGGAATACAGTGTGTAGTGGAACAATATAATATATATAATAATAATGATGATGAAATCTTCGTCTTCTTCCTCCAGAAAAGTCTTCGATTCCTGAAACGCTTGAACTGACCCGAGCGAATTGAAAAACAAAACACTTGAGTCTGAACTAAAAGATCCTGTGTAAGCTAAATCAATAGGAATAAATATGAGTGCAGTTACTTAAGAGATGCTCGGGATTCACATCTCCTAAGGATCCGTTAAACGATTTACTATGTAGTAATATTTCGCAATTATAATAGTGTCTAATAGTAAGATAAACTTACCTTTTTCTTAGCATTAAGGGGTTACCCATATAGCCTATAACATGTAATAGTCCCAGTAGTCCATCCAATATCATGGTCCCTCGTGATCGGGAAGCCACCAGAGGACACCACACGCGCTAGGGAGAAATCCAAACTCGTACAAGGCGCGATAGTGTAGGTGACACAGCACAACTAGGCAATGCTAGGGTAGATATACCAGTTACGCTTCTGGTTCGGTGGTAATGCGTAGCGCGCAGCTATCGCCCACCTTGAGCGACACCCCCAAATAAAAAAATTCAAAAGTGGCCACCGAATCAATCCGAAAGTCAAAGTACAATATCGAAAGGATGTGTCCGATCAAAGGTGCTACCTCATTAACCCGTCAATCGCTCCTGTTTTAGCCACCTTATGCCAACTCACGGGAGTTGGATCCTCGTATTTACCTCAAAGGAAACGCCTCCACCATCCTACTTCATTCTCGAATCTCACCACGTACACGGTTGTTAAATTGGTTTTTGCAGTTGGCAGAGAGTATGACAGCTTCTGATCCCGGTCTCTCCAACAACCAAACGTTATTATAACACCGCGGTTATTTCAAAATAATTTGTACATTATAGCCAAAACCTAATATCCCTTTCAAAACCATATTAATACGATATAATTTATATTTTTTAAAACCCCAAATCAATATGATATCATTTTTATCTTAAATATATCCCTTTTCCCAAAATCATTATAATTTCAAATATATATATCTTAAACCCCATAGCTTTGAAACAAAATTTCTAATACTTAAATGTTTTAAGTATTAAACCGCTTTACATAACAAAATAGCTTTTTAAATTTCAAAAATAAATTCCAAATATAGGTTTAAATTCCCAAATAAACCATTTCAATTTCCATATATTTCAAAGCTTTAAATATTCTACAATTTCAAAATGAATTCTTTGATAATTTCATATATATCAAATTACATTATCATTATCTAGATTTGAAATGTTTACTTAATAAGCCCAGTATCATTTACGTGAAACCTTTAACTTCAAACAACCGGATATTCTTTAAATTTTATTAACTTGATATATTCATATAAATCTTTATATTCATTTAAATCCCTCTAAACCGAATCAAGTTATAAGAATCATACCCTTTAAAATCTCAATTTGTTCTAAATTTTAAATCAAATCTTTGGAGTATAATTCTTAAATAATTCAACTTAAACAAATTTCATATTTATTTTCGAACTTAAATTTTTATTTAGGTCATTAAAACTCCATTTATACCATATCTTAAACAGGTACTTAACCACATGATATAACAAGTAAATCCCGTTATTAAACTTATTTTTATTAAACAAACTTATACATAGTTTAAATTCGAGAATTTAACTATATATATATATATATATATACAATTAATATTTATATACTATCAAAAATTAATATTTATTAAATCGTATATTTTCTTTTCAAACCATAGAAAATCACTTCAAAATATCTTTATATATAGACCGCGGTGCCTGTATAAAATTTTCTATCCTATGGTCAGGAGATACGAATATTTATCATTTCAATCCTCACTTTAAAATAAAAATTACGGTTATATATCATTTCAAACCGCAATCCCGAATGAATAAAACTGCATAATAACTTGCAGTTTATAATAATAAAATACAACATCCATTCGTCCATCATAAAATCGCACATCCACCACAATCATCATCCAAAACAATCAATCAATATCATTATATAACTGATAAATATAACAGGAAATTAACTGGCAGTTATATTCAATAATGAACTAAATAACTATTTAATTTAAATAAATGCAATTAACTGAGATGATGATCAAAATTATACGAAACTATCATAAATAAATGCATAATCAAAACAAAATTTAATTTAACAAACATAAGAAATTTTATAAGTTGTGAGTGGGTTAAAACACTCACCTTTGGAATTTAAATCCAATTTAAACCCAAAAATTTGACAGTCTCCAAATCCGTCCAAATTAGCATCATAAAGTCCAGAATTCCAATACGAACCTGGCGGAGAAAACCGTGTGTGAATTGGGTAACATATGCGAGACTTATTAACGTTAGATCATTTGAAAACGAAATTTAATTTAAAACAAAATAAAATAAAAGAAAATACACAATTCCTCACCACGTCAGCAGGCTTCCTCCTCACGCGTGAACAGTACTGGAAATTCTTTCATCAGAAATGTGTGCATTTCTTTCGAGCGCCCCTTGCGCTGCCTCATCCAGACGAACCCCGCTCCCCCAGGTCACCAGCCGTTCGCGCCACGCGTCACCCTCCACCATACCGAGCCCCCCTCCTTCGATTGCCCAGTCGCCGTGCACGGTTCTTGATGTAGCCGCCGCCTAACCAACGAAACCCTAATGAATTATTCGTCGAGATCCAGCCATCAAAACCCCGAACTAACCACACCGATAGGCTACGCTCATCACTCTCTATGCACCCGTATTGTCGATTTGAAGATCAGTCGCAGTTGATTTCGACGCAAATGGATGGACAAAAATAGTCCTTCAACTTCTGGATGAATAGAGATCCTATTCGAAAAACAAATTGCAGATCTGAGTTACGCTCTTCGAAAGATTCGAATCCATATAAAATTTGCTATGGTTTGAGGAGATTGAATTTTCACTTGATTTTTGAATTTCAATTGAATTGGATAAATTAGGATTTACAACCATTGAGGAAGAGGAGCACAGAAGTTTCTATACGTATATAAATGAGGAATGGAGGCTGCTAGGGTTTATAGAAGGATATATATAGGCAAATTGAAATAGAATGGATGGATCGGGTAAAATATACGTGCCAACGCCAAAGTGGCCCATAAAGCACGTTCTGACTCCGGAACGAAATTGGGTATATCATATATCAAAATAGGTGTTTTTAAATATTTTAAACGTGATGGAAAAGGTTTGAAGTCCAAATTCCATCGTATGAAAAAGTTATGCTAAAATGAATATTTTTCAAATTGATTTCAATTAATTTCAATTTCATTTATTTCAAGGTGTTTCGAGTCCGTACGATCAAACGACAAGTCCGATCGCTACGAAACTTGAAATCCTACAATAATTCACTGTTACAGATCCTATGAAACTGGTTTCGTCAAAATCTGAGTTAGTGGCCAAAATGTCTATTTTTTACATTAATTAAATAAATTAAAAATAAATTAATTAAATCAAATTCCCAATTTCAACTTTTAAAATTGACAATTCTTCTCATTTTCATATTTCCAAATCATTAACACTAATTTAACAAATTTATGATGTCAATTTAAAGTTAATTAACTTATCAATTTCAGTGCTAAATTTTAAATTTCATTATATTCACCAATTATAATTCTTATCTTCAAAATTTCCATTTAATTACATAAATCAAAAAAAATTCCATTCATATTTGTCAAATAGATGGATTTATCATTGGATTCAAAATTATTGCATTAATATTTTCTTATTCCATCTTCATTTCAAATAACGAAAAATTTAAAGTTTAACTCTACGAATTTGCAATAGACTCAATTATTTAAAATTTATTCCAGTAAGTTAACTTCATTTACTTCAATCGTTTTTATCTGACCAATTATTATTCGATAAAAAAGATGACCTTTGCTTTACCCTTTATTACATTAGTATGTTCAATTTTCCATCTTTCCTTTGTACTAACTATCCCATTTCCATTTTATTACATTTCTACCAATATTCACGCTAATTGCGATTAACATTCCATATAAATTCATTCACTTGGGTTCATCCTTTCCTTTATATAGATTACTACATTATGAATGAATTTACACTTCCAATTATTTCATAATTACATCCATACCTTCCGTTACAAACTTCATTAAAACATTAAAGATTTCCTAATTTGATTTATAAGGCAAATTGTATGTAACAAACGTTAGCGTTAACTTTATAATTCAATTAATTTCACCAATTATTTTATTATTTGCATAACTCTGAATTCATCCAATTACCATTTATTATACTAATTCATTTATTTATACAACACTTGTTACTTTCATTCAAATAAATTAATAAATCTTGATATACAATCTTTACATCAACCAATAGTCGTATTATAAATAAAATTATCATTATTTCCAAATGTTACTTTAATTTACAGTAAACAAACATTAAATTTAGATTTATTGATTTCTTATGAAAATTTTTACGTTTCTATTTATTTATTACATAGATCACAAGTTTACATTCCTTTATACTATCTTATGAAAACAATATACATTTCTAATAATTTATTGCATTTATTAGAATCAAATTTCCAAATTTAATAGATACAATAAATTATAACCTTATAGTTATTTGAATTTAATGGGATTGCGCTAATTTAGTTTGCATTGACGTTATTACATTAAATCTACATTCAGTTTCAATTAATATAGAATTTAATTATGATTACTTACTATTAAATTCATAAATTATTAATTACCTTCAAATTAAATAAAATTTGATTCCCAAATTGATTTGATTCGATTGCCATCTTTACTATATCCATTATTATTTAACTACAAATTTACCATTTCACTCAATTATAACCTTTAGAAATTGTTTCCAATTAATATGCATTGAACAAATATCGTTACTTATCAATTTGCATTTACCTTATCCCATTAGTTTACATTCAATTACTATTCAATGTATATTAATTCATTAATTAATTTGATATTTACATTTGTTTCCTTCCATTTGATTTATAACCTTGTACAACATTTACATTAATCCCATTTCATTCCATCCATTAATGGGTATTGCATTGAAATTTAATTTATTAGCTTATATCAACATTATTACCATTAATTGCAATTGGATTACCAATTTTGTTCAATACCCTAAATAAATAACACTTATATTAATTCAATACTTACATTTGTTTACCTATGTTTCATTTATACAAATTATATTATTCCACACATTAATGCAATAGTTGCATTTGTTCTTATTATATTCCATTTATATCTAAGTCATAACATTAGAATTATTTTATTAAATTCGAACGTTTATTCAAGTTCATTAATTATTAACTTGCGTTAACCTGTTTCCTTAATTTAAAATCAATTACTGTAACAATGTGTTCTTACATTAACTAATTCATTGCCTTACCCTATACTTTTCATATTCTATTTATATCCAGGTATAATACTTACACCATTTCAATTACTGAAATTTTATTCAAATTACTAATAAATATGTTTTAATTACCATTTATATATTTAATTTTAGCATTCATTTCACTATTAATTTATAAAGTTTTTATTTCTACTAAATTTAATTACAAAAATCTCATTAATTTAACCTTTTTAAATTGTCGAAAATTACAGGTCGTTACACTCTCCCCCACTCAAAACTTTTTGTCCCCGAAAAGGAAAAGAAGGGAAAAGAAGGATTTAGAAATCTATATCTCTTACTTAAAATATTGAATTTATAAACAGGTAAATTTACAAAATAAAATATTTTAAAATAAAATATACCAATTTATAACCATTTAATCTTTTATACTTAAATTATTAAAGTTTGGAAAAACATTTTCAAATTTTTTTTCTAAGTCCGAAATTTAAGGAAAATTTCGGCAGAGTCTCCTTTGTATGGTGAGGCTTAGGAGAAAATATAATATCAAATATAACAATATATCACATATATTTACCAAAATAATATATATCCCAACCCGAGAAAAATAATAAACGCTATAAAACTGAAATCCAAAAACGTACCTATTTGTCGGGCAATTAACGCTTATTTTATGGAACCAAAAGCAGTGGAAATTGCTTCCATAACCTGTATTTCACTTATATAATCCAAAAAGGTTAACGATTATATAAAATGAAATATTTAAGTTGTTTCAATCACTACCAAACAAAGCAATGTCAAACACAACAATCACTTTCAGTCACAACATACAACCATCATACTGAGTCAACATAATGAATCATTCATTCATATCAAACAAAACAAATAGTTGTTCGGGTTCAACTTTAAATTGCACAGAATGGAAAATAAACTACTTAGTGCACCTTCTACTCAACAGTCTTAGATGAAACTAAATAGATTATTTTTTCATCCAAACAATTTTAGAGTATCATTGCCCAAACAGTTATAAGTTAAGCAAACAACAATTCCAAACAATAGATTAATTTCATTTTTATTAATTTCATTCATACAATAATTTATCTTTTCAATTTAAACATTTTCTCTTACAGTGTAATTTACTTTTATTCATTTCTAAAAAAAATCTCATTTCACTTATTTATAACGTGAAATTTTCATTCATTATATTACATTCATTTATTCACTTCTTAATTTCATGTTCTTAAATTGATAATCTTTTATTTATATTACTTATCTTTCTATTATATTATATTAGAAGCAATTTCAATTATACCTAATTTTATACCACTATAACAACAAATGCTTATTTATGGAAGAATTTCATCAATTACTTTCATTACCTCAAATTTATTACTTGTATAATATCTATTACATCTTCTTATTAATATTTCAATGTTTTACATCCTTTGGTAAGTTGTATATATGTTTAAAGAATGCAAATGAAACTTATACAAGTTTTACTTCATTTCTTTTAGTTTAATCTAATTTTCAATAATTACATTTTTGTTTCATAAGTTACAATTTCGACATTCTTGTTATTTCGTTTATAACGTATGCTTTAATTTCTTTTTTGTAACGACCCGTAAATTTCGACAATTAAATTTGTTAATTCAATAGGATTTTGTAAATAAATTTTAGTAGAAATAATAAAGGCGATAAAATTTTTTTTTGGAAGGAATGCTAAATTTAAATATACAATGGTAATTAGAACCTAATTATAGTAATTTGAATAAATTCAAGTGTAGGACATAGTTAAGTGTAAATTATGGGTATGATAAAAAATTTGTATAAATTACCTAATTAAATGGTCAATTAGGTTATTAGAAATCAAACTCATTTAAATGGTAAGTAATTATAATGTGTTATTGATATAGTGACCGTTATTAATGGTTACTAGTTCACTTAGGCTATTGAACGATGAGTGTGAATCGATTGAATTTATCAATGAAATAAAATATTGATTTGTGGGAATTGAATGTAAATTGAGGTAATAAAGTAATACAGGACAATAAATAATTTATTTAGTACAATCCCCATTTTTATTCGTAAACAATTATAAGGTTTTATTTTAGTGAAATTTGAAAATTTGGAAATAGATTTAAAATTTATATTAGATAATGAATTACAATAGTTAAAGATAATAATTAATGGATTAAATGGAATACAAATTTATTTATAAAGTGAATATAAGTGAATGTAATAAAATGAATAGGAAGTGCTAATTTATTCATAAAGTGTTAGTTGATGTGAAAAGGAATGGAACCAAGACGGAATGATTAATGGGATTTAGGATCTTAATTTGTATGTGCCCATTTATGTATAATGAAGGGGAAAAACGAATCAATTAAGTTATATATTTAATTCTTTAGTATGTTGCATAAAATTTGGAAATCAATTTGCAATCAGTGGAGATTAAGTAGCACATTAAATGGGAAATAAATTAATTAATACATTAATGATGTATAATATAATTCATTGTTAATTATACCCATACAATGTCAATTTATGAAATAGCAAGATTTTAAATCAATAAACGAATTTATTTAGATTTCAATTTATAATTTATAACGTTTAAGGTGAAATCAATTGCCATTAATTGTCATTGAAGTTGGTTATTTATATAAGATGTAAAATGTTAATTTTATTTATAATATGAAGATTTTTTGATTTAAGGAGTGAAAAACAAAGATTTATTAATTCGTTTGTAATTTGAAACTTAATAAGTGGATTGATTTCAAATAAGTGGAATATAATATTAAAACATTTAACAAATGAAAATTTAGATGGAGATTGAGAATGTTAATATAATGTTCTTTGATTCCAATATTTATTTCATCTGTTGTAATAATGAATATGAATATTGGAATTTAGATGGAGATGTAGATTGAAATTCAATGTATAATTTCTAAATTTAACAAAACTGTAATTTAATGCTGAAATTGTTAAATGTATTATTATTTAATTTGACATCTAAATTTGTTTAAAATCATTGTAAATGATTAAGAAATTTTAAATAATAAGAATTGTCAAATTTTAGAATTTAGATTTGAAATTTGATTTAATTTAATTTAATTTATTAATTTATTTAATTAATGGAAAAATAGCCATTTTGTCCACTGACTCGGATTTCGACGGAACCACTTTCATCGGATCCGTAACGATGAATTGTAATAGTGTTGCAAGTTTCGTAGCAATCAGACTTGTCGTTTGATCGTACGGACTCGAAACGTCTTGAAATTTATTCAATTGAAATCAATTTGAAAATATTGTTTTCAACATAACTTCTTCATACGATGAAATTTGCACGTGAAACTTTTTTCATTGCGTTTAGAATATTTCAAAACACCTATTTCGATATAAGGATTTACCAAATTTCATTACGGGGTCAAACGGGCTTTCTAGGCCATGTTAGCGTTAGCACGTATATCCATTCCAATCCATCTATTCAAATTTCTAATCTACCTATATAAAACCAGTTATAAACCCTAGCCTCCATCTATTCTCATTTCCTTGTGCATTCCTTTCCTCATCTCCTCCTCTTCCAATGGCTGCAAACTGTAGATCCAATTTCAAAATTCAAAAATCAAATCAAAGTCAAAAATTCAATGGCCTCAGAAAAATATATATTAATGCTCTCGACGAGCGTAATTCAATGATGTAATTCGTTTTTCGATTTAGTTTGTCGTTTGACTAGAAAAAAATCAAAAAAGTTCGACCCTTCATCATCGTCGCAATCAAAGTCGTCGCATCGGCGAACCCTTTGTGGGTTTTGGAGAGGAAGCCGAGGGGATCACATCTATATAGTTTGTTGATTTGACGGTTAGATCAGCGGCGAAAATTGATTAAGGTTTAAGATCATAAGGCGGCGGCTGGAGATGTTTGCCGATAGGAGGTTGCCAATTCGATTTGTTCGTGATGGCGTACGTCTCGGTGCGCGTGACGAGCCATGGTGGTCAACGTTCAACGAGGTGGCGGCTACTTTTGGATCGCATGAGATAAGGTTTTGCGTGGGTTCGGTTGAGTGCTTGCGTTGCTAGAAGGGAAGACGCGTAAATCAACTGCTGTGCGCATGATTATCAAGTGGTGACGTGGCCTTGGTATCATGTGTTCTTTTTTTTGTTCTTTTGTTTTGAAATTTCAATCACAGATTTTACAATATCTCTTGCATACGAACTCCGTTTCACGCGCGGTTTTTTTGTTACGATCGTATTAAAATTCCGGACTTGATGACGCTAGTTTGGACGAATTCTGAGATGGTGAAATTTTTGGGTTTAAATTTGATTTAAATTCAATTTAAATTCAAAAGGTCAGTGTTTTAACCCACTCACAACTTCTAGTTTTTCTTATGTTTGTTAAATTGATTTAAGATATGAGCAGAAATTTATTTGTGACTGTTTTGCATAATTTATTCATCATCTCAGTTAAATCGCATATATTTAATTTAACTGTTAATTAATTTTACTATCGCATATAAATTGACAGTTAATATTTATTAATTTGCATATAAACTGCTAGTTAAACAGTTATTTATTTATTTATTTTTTTGAACATAAGCTGTTCGTTGATACCTGTTATGTTTTATATGTTATATTGATGTTTGTTTAAATTGATGATGATTGCAATAAATTGATTGATGATTGATATTGGGTGAATGAATGATGTGTTCTATATAAACTGCAAGTTATTATGTTTTTTTCATTTTATTCGGGATTGCGGTTTGAAATGATATACAACCTCATTTTTATTTTTAAATTGCGGATTGAAATGATATATATCAATATCACTTGACCATAGGATAGAAAATTTTATACAGACACCGTCGGTATATATAAAATTATTTTGAAAATGATTTCTATGGTTTGGATAGGATACGGTTTAATGAATATTAAATTTTGATATTATATAAATATTATTTTATATATTCATATATAGTTAAAATTTTCAATTTAAGCTATGTATAATCTGTTAAATAAAAATGAATAAGTTGGAAAAATGGAGTTGATAATTTATATTATATTTTAAGTACAGGTTTAAGATCTTGTGTATATATAGAGTTTAAATTATTTAAATCAATTAAGATTGGGAGTTAAATTGGAAATTTATTTGGAATATAGCATAATTAAGAATTTGACTTCATAAGTTGATGTAAAATTTATTAACTTGAAATTTTAAAAAGGTACGATATCTATAACTGAATTTTTATTCAAGATGAATTAAACGAATATTTCTAGCATAAATAAATTGAAGGAAATTATTAAGTTGTTGGTAATTGGAGTATTATTTTAAATGATTTTTGATTTATTGTGTAAACATTTCAAAAACGAAATAATAGGACAATGAATTGTTGAATATAAATTTCCAACCTTAAGTTTTGAAATTGTTAAATATTCCAAGTTAGAAATATATTAAATTGAAGTGGTTTATTCAACTAAAAGTGAATTTAAAATTTATGGTTTAGACTAAAATTTTAAATGAATAAATTGTAAAGTCGTGGAAATTATTTTATTAAGAAATTTTAAATTCAAACTGTTTTATTTTATATACTGTTGAATTTCCAAACCATTTAAGTTTTGAAAGTTATGTTTTTAAAACTATGGATTTCGAAGTATTATGTTGAAAGTTAAATTACAATTATTTGGTTTCGAGGTATTATAAATCTTAAAAGTGGCATGACTTTGAAAAAGAATTATATTTGACATAAAATGATATCATATTTATTTGGGTTTTAAAAAGAAATGATAAAATATTTATGGGTTTTGAAATGGATAATTATATTCTAGTTTTGAAAGTATAATTCTTTTTAAATGACCACGTTGTTATAATAACGTTTGGTTGTTGAAGAGACTGGGATTGGAAGTTGTCATACTCTCTGCCAACTCCGAAAACCACTTTAACAACCGTGTACGCGGTGGAGATTCCAGAATGAAGTAGGTTGGTGGCGGCGTTCCTTTAAGGTAAATACGTGGACCCGACTCCCGTGAGTTGGCATAAGGTGGCTAAAATAGGAGCGATTCTCGGGCCAAGGGGGTTCGCACCCTTTATCATACACTCCTCTTCGATACTATACTCTGACTTTGGATTGATTTGGTGGCCACCTTTACTTTTGATTTTAGGGGGAGTTTGTTCGCGGTGGGCGGTAGCTGCGGCTATGCGTTACCACCAGCCCGGATGCGTAATTGGTATATCTACCCAGGCATTGCCTAGTTGTGCCGTGACACCTACCCTATCGCGCCTTATACGATTTTGATTTTGTACCATACCTATGGAGTGCCCTCTGACGACGCCCAGTACGGGGGAGATTACGGTACTGTATAGACTATGGGAATATATTATGTGTTAAGGTCGAAAATGTAAAGCCTTAACGCTATTTAAAAGTAAGTTTATTTTACAATTAGACATTATTATAATAGTGAAATATACTATATAGTAAATAGTTTAACGGATCCTTAGGAGATGTAAATCCCGAGCATCTCTTGAGTTACTGAACTTATATTTATTTACGTTGACTTAACTTACATAAGATCTTTTAGTTCTGACTCGAGTGTTTTGTCTTTTCAATTCGCTCGGGTTAGTCCGAGCGTTTCAAGATCGAAGACTTTAGCTCTGGAGGACGAAGATGGAGATTTCTATTATTAATATTATTTATTATATTCCACTACACTCATATTGTTCCGCTGCATTGTTATTGGTATGTGTAACTTTGATATGTATTATATAAATATAATCAATGTTTTTGTAACCAGATTTATAAACTATATATTTGATTATTATATTTTATCCTTCAGCTGTGAGATTCTGTTTTCTTTTTATTTCTTTCTTGTTTTTTTTATTTACCCCATAACAATCTGCCCTTCCGTATGGTTTGAACCGGCACGTGTGTGATTTAAAGCGTGTGAAAAGGCGGGATGTTACATCTGGTATCAAAGCTTTGGTTTAGGGATAAACCTTAGCTTTGTGAGGTCTGACTCTTTACTAATAGGGTAGTAATACCCTATGGGAGTCGCTGAATGTATATATATGAGAGAGCGTATTTGTTAGTGTTATAAAAAGGTTTTGATATTTTGTTAATCTGTTCCGTTTTGTATTTATAAATTATGGTCAGTGCATGGGACGCTATGACATCAATAGGGATTTCTAAACACTTAATAGGACAAACCGACATAATATTTGTTTTTAATATAGGTGAATGAAATAATTTTGCTAATTATATTTTCTATATATAAAATAAAAATTTTCAAATGATATCGGTATTTGGCTGCAATAGATTGATTGTTAGGTAATAAAGTGTATAAATAATAATAGAAAAAAAATTGAAAACTAAAATAAATGAAACTTTGAAATTTAGAACTTAAGATCCGGGGTTTTGAAAATTTTCGAATAAATTTTTGGAATATAATAATATTGTTTATAAGTATTTTTCTGATATAAACACTTATATATAGTTAGGGAGAATTGTTCTAAAGAAGATTTTAGAGAAAATAAGTTTGTACTTTCCTCTCAGTCATTGGAAAATAATTTCGGTGATGGCGGCCGCATCATCGACTTTCATTTTCGAGTTTCGAAAGGGAAAGGCCACTGTAGTAGTTCTACTGCAAATTCATTTTTGAAAAATATATAAATTTTGAATTGTTTTAAACATAATTAGAGATATATAAGTTGTAAGAATATATTTGTCTATTGTTTTAAAATAAATTGAAAATTTAACCCGGTATTAAATTCTTAAATTTCCATTAATTAATTGTTTCAATTATTATAGTGGAATGAAATCTAATCAATTAATAAAGGGAAACCTCTAATTTAGGTAAGAGGTTTAATGCCAAGTTATGAAGGAAATAAAAAGGAAGTTGAAATTGTAACTTATAGGAAAGAGGAAAATTTTATTGAACAATGAATTAATTTAAGGAAATGGAACAAACTTGTATAACTTTCAAATTACATCCTTAAATAACATATATATAACTTACCAAATGTGACGACCCGCTATTTTCAACCATTCGCATCCGCACATGTCGGACTTGAATTGCTCAAAATACCGAATTGTAAAATAAATTTGGAAAAACACATCATTAACAGTAAATAAATAAATCAAAGATCGCAAACACAGAGTAATAAATTTAGCGGAAGTAAAGAAATAGTAGTTCATGAAGCTACTATATAAATACATCAGAGTCAAACAAGATACAATGGAGATAACAAGATACAACGGAGGTCTCAACATGATAACCAAGTATGAATCAGAATTCGTCATTGGAACTAACCGGATAACTGGAATCAACTGGATAACCGAAAGTGAAATAGATAGCTATATCTTAAAGCAATCCAACTTCGAAGGTAAGTCTCAAATGCAGTATCACTCAGTCTGACCCGAGCGTAAAGCAAAACATAAAACACTCGAGTCAGGATATACATACTTATGCAATGTAAACCAACTCAAGTGAACTGTAATATAAGGTACAAGTAACTTAAAGGATGCTTTGGACCGCCCATACTCTAAGGATTCGTTAAACTATTTACTATGTAGTAATATTTCGCTATTATAATAATGTCTATAGTAAAATAAATTTACCTTTTTCATAGAATTAATGGGTTACCCATATAGCCCTTAACATGTAATAGTCCCAGTAGTCCATCCAATATCATAGTCCCTCCTGATCGGGAAGCCACCAGAGGATACCACACGGGCTACGGGAGAAAACCAAACTCATACAAGGCGCGATAGGGTAGGTGACATGGCACAACTAGGCAATGCCAGGGTAGATATACCAATTACGCTTCCGGGTCGGTGGTAACGCGTAGCGCGCAGCCACCGCCGACCTCGAGCCACACCCCCAAATAAAAATCAAAAGTGGCCACTGAATCAATCCAAAAGTCAAAGTATAATATCGAAGGGATGTGTCCGATCAAAGGTGCTACCTTATTAACCCGTCAATCGCTCCTATTTTAGCCACCTTATGCCAACTCACGGGAGTCGGGTCCACGTATTTACCTTAAAGGAAACGCCACCACCAACCTACTTCATTCTGGAATCTCCACCACGTACATGGTTGTAAAAGTGGTTTCAGTATCGACAGAGAGTATGCCAGATATCCTATCCCGGTCTCTTTGACAACCAAACGTTATTATATCCCATGGTTACAACTTTTAAAAATGGTATTTATACATTAAAAATCAAAATATATTTCAAATATATTTCAATATCATAGTATCATTTCAAATATCATTTATTTAAACATCACTCATTTTATTTAATATAAAATACCATTTAAATCTATTTTATTTAGGAATTAATTGCCTTTCAACTCATATTTAAAAGTTAAATTCTTCCATTTAAAACCGTTTAAAGTCAATTCCTTATTTTTATTAATTACATATTAAATTCCAAAATTTAAGCCTTTTTCCCAAAGATTATTAAATTTTATTAAAACAATCAAAATTTCAGTTTCCATAGCACTTATAAAATGCTACCGGAAGTTATAGGTTAAATAGTTCATTCACAAAAGACGGTATTTAAGTGTTGTAATAGATTTCTTTATTTCCAACTAAACTTTAGTTATCTTTATCAACTATATCACTTACAAAGTGCTATAATAGCTTTTAGTTCAAATTAGCCTTTAAGTTCATTTAAATTTAACTACAACATTCACAAATGCTGTAATATCCTTTATATTTAAAATTTCGAAGTTTAACTATAGTTTCACAACTAAGTAAATTTTTATTTAAATCATATTTAACTTACAAATCATATATTTTCACATTATGAAGTCATAATTTCAAAACTCATGAATTTATAAGTAAATTTTCATACAAAAAATAAAATTTTATTATGAATTTCTTATTTAAATCCAAGTATTAAATTCCTGTTTCTTTAATTAAATTATTAACTTAACAATTAAGTTTTAAATTCCCGTAATATAACTTATTATCAATTATTTTACTTAACTAAAATCTCACTTTTAACAAAAATTCAGAATTTCCTAAAATAAGTTATATTTCAAAATTTTGCTTAAACATTCATTCATTTAACATTTGACTCATTCAAAAACCATTATAAATTTTACAAAAATCATTTAAGTACATTTTAAACAAGAATATTATAAATTTTCCATATAAAATATTTTTAAAACATTTCAGAAAAATATTATATAAACCACGGGTCTGTATACAGTTTTCTACCATAGTTCAAGTAATACGGATATATATCATTTCCTCCGTAATTTTCAAAGAAAACCCGGGTTCTATCATTTCAAACCCGTAATCCCAAGTTAAATAAATCACTAAATAAATAAATGAATGCATACGTAAGTAAGTATCGTTTAAGCCTATCATTTTAGCCTGTAACGATTTCTATTCTATAGGGAACTTGTAGTGTGATTTGCAGTAAATAATAATAATAATAAAAATTCTAATTGCACAATATAAAAATAGATAATACAGCTGATGATGGGTCAATTAAATAATGGGGTTTTAACATCATAAGTTTATATCACAGGCAGATACAATTAAATAAAATAAATTTACAATTACACTTGTTATCAATCTACAGGTATATAGGTATGTTTTTCTGGTGAGAAATACTCACCTTAAAGCTGCAGAAAATTAGATTCAAACGATTGTATCACTTGATAAAGAAACGTACAAATGGAACAATCAGATTTCCATGGAGGCAAAGTCTTGATTCAAATCTTGAACAAGATGAATGAAAAACTAAGTATTCGCATTTTACTATGATTATTAAAAACAGAATAAGAAAATTTTGACCCAAATTCTCGACCAATCCACCCACATCTTGGCCATGTTCTCACTGCTCAGCCCACCTTTTATTTGAGTTGTATGAACGCACTCTATACTAAAATAGTGGATAAATCGTTGAGATACTATTTCAAAAAGTGGTGCTCGGCCTCTCCATTCTATTTTACTTCTTCTTCTTTTTTTTACTACACAACCGCACTTATATAATTTTTATTGCTCTTGCTGCTACAATAGGACACGGCCCTGACTATCAAAAAGCATGCACGCATGCACTTGTATCATGATTGTTTAACAAAGTTTCTCAAATAAAAGGATCGGCTTGGAGGAGGAGTTGGCAACAGTAGTGATGGAGGGGGTAGGGTGCGGCCGAGCATGAAGTGTATGACAAAATATAACAAAACAAAAAGAAGAAGGAAGGAAAAATAAATAAACCATTACCTGATTCCCTCCTCACGAAAAAGAAAGAAGTAGATGGAGATGCAGACAATTTTTTGGTGAGGAAATGTGATATGAGGTTTGTATTTATAGGTAGAAGCTTTGTACGCAAGGAAAAGTAACATATGGAAATCAATGGGAACAAAAAGGCAAGCAAATATTTTTGCATTGATATGGGATGTTGAATTATTGCTTTCGTACGACAAAGATTATTTAAATCAAATATTTAATTTTTGCAGTGGTATCTCGGACCACATATCCAAAAGTAACGTACATTGATTTGATAAAGGAATGGCAAAAAATCAAAATTGTGAATGGTAAGGAAATCATAAATCTCGAAAGTATTGAATAAATTAGATCTTGCGTTGATAATGGTGAAAGGAAAGGCAAGGAGAAAAGTTGATATGTGAACCGATTATGGATTTACAAGATTTTATACTTATTAAAATAAATGGAAGGTGAAATATCTTTAAACGCATTGACAAGGCATGGTTGAATTTCCTCTTTTAAAAGTGCATGGAAATTTATTTAGGAACAAAGGCAAAAATTATAATTCATTTAGAACGTGTTATAGATAGCAAGCTTGCATTTATCAGGGGAAAACGGTATGTAAATTTTCAAATTTTAGACGTAAAAGGAAGAAAATGATTTCCCTGCATTGCATTAGTTAACGGTTGCGCGATTTGCAATTTAAATAGGTTGAGCGAATTAAGAAAAGTAAATGCAAGTAATAATATTTGTCTTTGAAATGGAGATGGAGTTTTGAAAAATTGTGGACGTTACTCTAATAAAGATTTTATACCAACTTAAGACCAATGAAAGCTATGGAAAGTGTAACTTTTTCCTAAAGCAATTCTTTAACAGATTTTTTTTTATTCATATAGATATTGCGGTATGAATTTTAAAATGCACAAAACCGACGCAATAAAATACCCCCAAATTAATACAAAAGTAACGTTTTTTAATTAATATGTTTTCCTATTTTATATGTTATTTATTCCATTAAATATCGTACCCCTATAAATGCGTAATTTTAACAGTTTATTAATACACCGAATTCTTAAAAGTTACGCCTTAACATGTTTACATTATTCTTATTTATTTACCATTTCCAATGAAATTTATTATTCAAAAAATATTACACATTTTTAAAGAAAGTAGATAATCCATTTCTTTATTTAAAATTCCAATTAGAGTTATCTTTTACAAAGTTAAAAATTTCAGAAACTTTCATTTTTATTATAGAATTTTGGGAAATGATTTACTCAATTTAAAATTTTATATTATAATAAATTCCAAGGTTTTATAAATAAAAGAATAAAGTGCTTGTAATATTTTTCTCTCTCTTAGGAAATGAGAAAATACAGAAGATGAGAATTAGAGAAAATTGTACGTGAATTGCAAGGCAAAATATACGGCTAAACTAAAGGAATGAATGGGTAGAAAGGAACAAATGTTAGGAAAACAAAAAGGCAAGAATAAAGGCCACCTTTCATTTTTTTCCCTAAGAACAGGTAATTAATCTAGAGCTTAATTATATATATGGAGAGAGAAACCTCTCTAATCAAATTGATTGATTAATTAATTGTCATTAACAAGCTATTTATTCATGGCATGGAATGTAACTATGTCCAAATGTATTCTACGGTAAATTATGTAAGTGCAATATTAGATTGTGTGCAAAGATGATGTTTCCTTCATATATATCTTTATTGGTCATAGTATTATTAAAAACATATACGTATATGTATATATATATATATATAATAGACTTATACATATAAATGTGTTAAAATTAAGTTTCACTATTTTATGAGCCTAAAATTAAAGACAACAATTTTGAACCTAATCTCCAGATTAAAAGGGTTTAAGATTAAAAAGGTTATGACTTTGCATACAAGTCCGTCTTATAAATCTTAAGTCAAATTAACGCACACATATGTATATACAAATCATTGTAAATAAGTCTTAAACTTAATACAACATCTTTATGTTAAAATCTATAACTTAGTAAATTCTTTAATATTAAGCAATAAATTAAGGTCTAACGTTAATTTAAAACGAAATAAAAGGAATCATGATATTTTGTAATAAATTCAAGTTATTTTTATAAAGAAGCCCCCCTTTTTATAACTTTAAACAAAAGTATGCAAAATCCAAAAGATTGGATTTAAATAATGAACACATGCAAACATTAATAAACTACATATATTTTCTATTTGAATCAATAACAGAAATATTACATTAATTAAGGCTTAAATTTAAATTACAAAATTTTTTTTCCCTCTTTCTATTTTTTTACCAAAACTTATTAACTTAAACGTTTATTTATTGAAAATTTTACTTTTAAAAAAACAACGTTTTCAAGTAAAACTTAATTCAAATGTTTACAAAATTATGGGTTGTTACACTCCCCCACTCAAAACTTTTCGTCCCCGAAAAGGAAGGAGGTAGGAGAATAGAAACACCCTGAAAGAAAACTAAATTGAAAGTCAAAATGGAATCATTGATTTAAACCATATAAATTCAATTTAAATTAATTAATATTCGATAATTGATTTAATTCATTTGATTTTTACTGAAGTTAAATCAACCTTAACTATTTCCAAATTAGTTATATTATTATCCAATTATTTAGAAATTAACAATTTCTAAAATAATAAATTTTTATAGTCACTTATAATAATCATCTTTTATTCAACAAATTTAATTCTTCTTTATTCCAGATTATTATTAAATATATTCTATTTAATATATCTTATCGCACATATTAAGTAGATTACATTTATTATAACTATTCCAATTTATTTCTAAATTTCCTTTAACACTATTTGATATTGTATATTATCAACTACTTTTTAATCTATTTACCTCTATTTGTCTTTTTGTAACTGAAACTTTAAGTGTATAACATTTATTATTACCACTCAAATTTTATTTATAAAATCCTTTTATATTGTGCATTATCCAATTGCATAGTTAATTTCTGAATGATTTAGGTAAGTTATATTGGCATGCAATTTTATATTATACAAGTAAAAAAATTTCCAATTCTATTATTCAAGTTTAAATATTCATTCAAAATTTGACTTTATATTATCATTAGAATCACCTTTTAACATAAATTTATGAATCAAATTTCCAATTAACTCCAAACACTTTAGAGATAAATAAATACATACATGTAGTATATGTCAAATCAAATTTAAGTCGTATATATATATATATATATTATAAATTAAGTCATATTTTAGAAATTCAAATCAATTAAATTTTTGACGTGGTCTCTTCACTTCGATACTCGAAAATGAATGTCGATGATGCTGCAGTCATCACCGAAATTAATTTCTAGTGACAAAGAGAAGAGCACTAATTTTTAAAACTTTAAAATTCTTTGGAAACAAATTTCTATTCGAAAAATACATCAAATAATATATCTTTTAAAACTTTAAAACAAAGTTCGAAATCATTGGAAATTAAATTCTCAAATTCTTGATTTTAAATTCATCTAAATTTCCAAGTTAATTTAAAACCATGTTTTATAGTTCAATTATTCATATATGAAACAAAAGTTAATGGTTACATGCTATATATAAAGTCAAGTATTATTTCTTAATACCCTATTCAATTAATTATCAGAATTCAGAAAATCAAACTCATACATAATATAATTATACAAAATTTATCATTTACTAAATTTTGAAATCAATATGATGTCAGTTTGCTCTGCTCATGTGTTTTGGAAATCTTATCGATAGCGTTGATCAGACGAATCGATCGAAAACCCAAATCAACATCAACAACTCAAACAACACAATATATAAAACTTTTTAAATATAGGTTTACAAAGCAAGAATATGGATTCAAATTTGATTGACTTGGATCAAGAGAATTCTGATTCGAAGATAAGTTGGAAACAAAAGATAAGATGATTAAATTGACAGAATAAGGAATGGATAAGCTTACAAAAATCACGGGCAACCTTAACCGGGTCAACCGTGACTTCAAGAGTAAGATCGATGTAGAGTTCTAGGGCAAATCTACATCCGATCTCAAGAGGTAGAATTCAGGATAACAAGAGATACTAGCATCTAAACCGAGGATATGTAAATCTCCGGTGAATCGATGCCTATGGTAAAGGAGTTCCATCCCTTTGCAAGTCATTCAAAGATTGGCGAGACCGCCGACTCATTCTAAGGATCATTCGAAGTGGAGGTATGGGACACTCTAGAATCAAAAGAAGACGAATAGTGGGGACAAGAATGTATTTTGGAACCACAGAGAACGTTCCAAAATTCAAAAGGAACCGAGTTAAAAAGGAAGAGATTCACACTCGAATGAAAGTGATTCTGTAAATAAATTTACCATATATGCTAAGTATTTCCTAGAGCCAAAGCTCTGATACCAAATGCAACGACCCGCTATTTTCAACCATTCGCATCCGCACATGTCGGACTTGAATTTCTCAAAATAACGAATTGTAAAATAAATTTGGCAAAACACAGCATTAACGGTAAATAATTAAATCATAGATCACAAACATAGAGTAATAAATGCAGCAGAAATAAAGAAATAGTAGTTCATGAAGCTACTATATAAATACATCAGATTCAAACATGATACAACAGAGATAACAAGATACAACGGAGGTCTCAACATGATAACCAAGTATGAATCAAAATACATCACTGGAACCAACCAGATAACTGGAATCAACTGGATAACCGAAAGTGAAATAGATAGCTAAATCTTCAAGCAATCCAACTTCGAAGGTGAGTCTCAAATGCCGTATCACTCAGTCTGACCCGAGCGTAAAGCAAAACACAAAACAATCAAGTCAGGACATACATACTTATGAAATGTAAACCAACTCAAGGAAACTACAATATAAGGTACCAGTAAACTTATAGGATGCTTGGCACCGCCCATCTTCTAAGCATCCGTTAAACTATTTGCTATGTAGTAATATTTCTCTATTATAATAATGTCTATAGTAAAATAAACTTACTTTTTTCATAGCATTAAGGGGTTACCCATATAGCCCTTAACACGTAATAGTCCCAGTAGTCCATCCAATATCACAGTCCCTCCTGATCGGGAAGCCACCATAGGATACCACACGGGCTACGGGAGAAAACCAAATTTGTACAAGGCGCGATAGGGTAGGTGACACGGCACAACTAGGCAATGCCAGGGTAGATATACCAATTACGCTTCCGGGTCGGTGATAATGCGTAGCGCGTAGCTACCTCCCACCTCGAGCCACACCCCCAAATAAAAATCAAAATGGCCACCGAATCAATCCAAAAGTCAAAGTATAATATCGAAGGGACGTGTCCGATCAAAGGTGCTACCTTATTAACCCGTCAATCACTTCTGTTATAGCCACCTTATGCCAACTCACTGGAGTTGGGTCCACCTATTTACCTCAAAGGAAATGCCACCACCAACCTACTTCATTCTGGAATCTCCACCACGTACATGGTTGTCAAAGTGGTTTCGGTATCGACAGCGAGTATGCCAGATATCTGATCCCGGTCTCTTTAACAACCAAACTTTATTATAACACGTGGTTACAACTTTTAAAAATGGTATTTATACTTTAAAAATCAAAATAAATTTCAAATATATTTCAATATCATAATATCATTTCAAACATCATTTATTTAAACACCGGTCATTTTATTTAATATAAAATACCATTTAAATCTATTTTATTTAGGAATTAATTGCCTTTAAACTCACATTTAAAAGTTAAATTCTTCCATTTAAAACAATTTAATGTCAATTCCTTACTTTTATTATTTACATATTAAATTCCAAAATTTAAGCCTTTTTCCCAAAGATTATTAAATTTTATTAAAACAATCAAAAATTCAGTTTCCGCAACACTTATAAAACGCTACCTGAAGTTATAGGTTAAACAGTTCATTTACAAAAGACAACATTTAAGTGCTGTAATAGATTTCTTTATTTCCAACTAAACATTAGTTATCTTTATCAACTATAGCACTTATGTAACAACCCGGTATTTCGTACCGATTAATTATCGTCTTTGTAAGATTACTTTTCCTAGCTATTGCGAATTGAAGTTTTTAAATTTGAATTATAATTCTTTTATAAATTATTAAAAGGAATTGTGGGCTTTAAATTGAAACCGTGGCCCGTGTTTTATTTTGAAGCCGTGAAAATCTGCAAGGCTAATACCGTTCATTTTCCCCCTTTTCATTATTCATTCATTCAAAAACCCTAAGAAAAGCTAACTCCCCCTTTATCATAAACAAGGCCGGCTCTTATGTTTTCTTCCACCCGATCCACTTCTCTTGCTTTGAGAAAATGATGGCGGTCGTTCCTCTTTCTGAAATTAGGGTATCGTTCCCTTTTCCTTTGCTACTGTAAAATTGCGGCTTTGTATCTTCGACCCAAATTGGGGCTTTTCTGGAGCACGCTTATGTTGATTTTCTAGTTTGCTTTGCTCCTCTGTTGATCGAGTTCGTCTCCTTGCTTGGGTCTCGGCCGCTTCGAACAAAGGTGACTAATTTATACTTACTCACATCTACTTCGAGTTGGTTGAATTCGTTTGCTTAATTCTGTTTTCGTGGTCTTCGTCTTCGACTTGATTTTATCGATGTTGATAATTTCTGACTTGTTTTCGATTTGGTTCGATTTCTTGTTTACTTCTACTTTGACTACGAACTTGTCTTCTTGCCTCTGGTTGATTTCGACTTGGTCGTTGTGATGATTTTCTCGGCTAAGATAATTTGATTTTGAACTGTCCTGGACTTGTTCGATCTTCTGGCTTTGACTTGGTTGACATTGTCGAACCCTGTTCTACCTTCTAACCTGTACATGTTGATGCTCGATTATTGTTAGTGTTATTGATGCGTTGGTCTTACCATGTTGTATCTTGAGTAAATTTGCACTGTGTCTTGTTTAAGCCATGATGTTGTTTCTTTTTACTGTTGCATTACCCACTGCATAGTATATTGGTTCATCTCCTTGTAGTCCTCATTACATTGTATATTTATCGTGACCTGATCGAGTTGCTGCCATTATTGTTGGCACTGACTTCCTCAGTTTTGCATTCTTTAATCTGGTGGATGTTGACCCTATGTGCTTTGGCTCTTGATGTAGTTCGAATTGTTTGGTTGATTTATCTGTATATATACGCATACATACATTCGTATGTGGGTCATCGAGTCTGCAATTTATTATTTCACTTATCTGGTCATGGTAGCCTTGCATACGTAAACTTGAAGTCTATTCATCACTGCATATATACATGTCTTAATGCATGCATATCATTTGTCCTCTTCGAATGCTTGCATATGATTATTTATGTGTCTGCACTTTGTCTTGTTCATGCCTCTGAACCGACATATGTGTTCATGTATTTGAATCTTCATGTTTCATGTTGAAAGGCTTAACTCGAACTTGAACTGGTTTGAATGGATGCACATGGTTGGTCTTCACTGTTGCTTCTGATCTAGGTTCACTTGAAATCCGATCATGTGTGTGCATAGCTTCGAGTCTATGCATATGAACTTGTGTTTTTGGGAATCTGGTGTAGTGTAGTGGTGCTGCATTTCATATATGCACTTAATTTGAGTTTCTTTGTACATAGTTGCATATTAACTTGCTATTGCAGTTGTATTTGGGATATATTGTCTTGAGCCCGAGTGCACGTAACATTAGCTTGACCTCTGTCTTATTTGTTGTTTGCATTTCCAGGTTCATATGGTTGAAACTGTTCCATTGCACTTGTGTTGAGTCCTAATAACATTGACTTGACCTCTGCATTTGGTTAATGATTTGGCCATTTCTTTGTTGATGTCACCTTATTCCTCCGTGTCTTCATGTTAGTACCATTTCCTTATTTGTTTGTTAGCACTGTTTCATCATGTCACTGCCATGTGCCTTTGGATTGATTTTCGAATTACACTTGAGTTGAATCCGATGACTCAGGTTTGATCTTGTGTTTGTTTGTGAATTTTCATTGGGTACATCATCACTGTAGTGGCAAGGCAGTGCACGCAAGAGTGAACTTCTGCCACATGGTATTCAATGGGTACATCATCACTGTTGTGGCAAGGCAGTGCACGCAAGCATGAACTACATCCACACGGTATTGCTTTTATTGATATTCTAATTGCTTTTGATTTTCGGATCGTTTGCGTATTTCCATATGCTGTAGTGGCGAGGCAGTGCACGCGTGCGTGTACTGCAGCCCTACTCAAATTAATATTTTAATTGATATTTCAATGGTTTGAACTGTTTTGTTTATTCAATTCAATATTCTGAATTGTATTCTGATTTGGTTTAATTTGATTTGTTGTTTAACACTGTTACGTGTTATATTTATCGTTATCCGATTTCTTTATTTAAGGATCGGATAGACGAGATTTATTGTGACTGTCGTCTATTCATTATTTAATTATTATTGCTTTGGTGCACTAATAACTGAGTTTGAATTAGACTGACCCGAGTATTATTTTCTTTTGAATTTAATACTCGGGTCAGACCGAGTATTTACAGGTTGTAGATATTCTGCTTTGGGTTGCTGCTTGAGCTATGAAGACTTTTCATATCTTTTGGAGTTGTCGTGTCATAGTCTAGGTTGATATGTATTCATGTATATTAGTCGATAATGTACTTGTATATATAACCTCCTGAGTCGGCTGTTGTAGTTATATCATATGTACCGTGTTATATGTATTGTATCACGTGTATTGTAACTGATATCAGTTATTATATATATGAGACTTTCCGTTTTTATCTGTGTTCCGCATTTATATTATCGGTGTTAATATTTTATATTTTGTCCTAAACTATTATGAACCATCGTAGTTCGTTTTATACTGGAATTGGGGTATGTCGATGGGAGAAAATAAATTAGAGATGAAAAATGAAAGAATATATATATATATACACCACACCTATCGAGATAACCAATACTAGTGTAAGGCCTAACTACGTATGGCCGCTCCTCAACAGCCTTATTCTCTGTGCTAGTTGACAGCACTACACTGTAGTGTTCTAGGCTAGCGTGGGCATAGAGGTGGGGCGTCACAACTTGGTATCAGAGCCTGGGGTTTAGTACAAATATAAAACATAACTTAGATGGAACATGTGACACAACTGTTTGTCGATGTTTTATCTCTCATCTTTGCATATGATTATCTTTGATTGTTAGGTATGAATTCCTAACGCTTATTCATGTGCATTTGATTTTTGATTTCGTGAAAGTATTTTGGCTTCGGCCTCCGTTTGCTTTGCGAATTCAAGTTGAATTCTTTGATGATGAGGTTGAATCGTTTTGTACTCGATTTTGGCCATTAATTGTTGACTTCGACATTGACTTGATTTTTCTTTTTGTTGAAGTCATTTATGCATTTATGCTCGTTCTGCTTTGGGTTCCAAATTTAATCGATTCTTGTTAATTCCCCGATTTGTTGCTATCATTTATTAGCAACTTTGATAACATTTTATTTGGAATTTTTGTGAACATGCCTATTGATGGATACAATTTCGATTTCTTTGGATTCTAGTCACATCTTTGTATGTGAATTCTTGTGATTGATTGTTCCTACAATCATTTTTGTGATTTGTCACTTTAAAAATATAAAGGTTTTCCATACTAGTAGTAAATATCAAAACCCTTTTCTCCAAACGATTTCAAAACTATTTTACTACAAAACCCTTTTCCTAAACCGTTTTCCAATCTATTAGTATATACTAACCTTTACCTCACTCGTATGAGAAATCTAATTAAACGACTTAGTAAAACGAGTGGTATATAAAACTTGCGTTTACTTCGCCGGTTAATTCTCGGACTTATTCGATTGAATATCTTCTGACAATTTTCTAGTGAAGATTTACAGTTTATTTGTAAATATTTAAGTTAAGCAAGCGGTTATGGGACATGAAGCTAAACTTTTATATTTACTATCTTAGTGTAATTGACACTTCTCGTTGATCTTGATGATCGTTTTATGAATTAGACTAGCAATTATGCGATGTCTCTTTCATTGCAACGTTAGGCTAGACACCATTTGTGTGATTCCACTTACACATACCTTTTTGCTTTTTGGTTAGCATAGACACCATTTGTGTGATTCCATTCACACATACGTTTTTGTTTGCGAGGTTAAGCTAGACACCATTTGTGTGATTCCACTCACACATACCTTTTTGCTTTTTGGTTAGCCTTGACCTCATTCGGGTGATTCAGACTCACCCATATGGGGTAGCTCCCCATGGTCTTCAGACCGTCATGTGATAGGCCTCTTTCCCTTTTTCTGTGATTTCTGGATTTCTTGTGTTGATTTCTGGAATTTATGTCATTGACTTGTTATGAGTGCAAGTTTCGGGTATGATGGCCCCTTTGGATCTTTGAGAAGATTCTTGTGATATTGATTGATCTTTGGATGATTATGACGATCATCTTTGTGATTTCGACTAGTAATTTTGTGATGTCTCTTCGTTTGCATTCTGGTTAGGCTAGAGACCACTTGTGTGATTCCATTCACACATACCTTTTTGCTTTTTGGTTAGCCTAGACACCATTTGTGTGATTCCATTCACACATATCTTTTTGCTTTCTGGTTAGGCTAGACACCACTTGTGTGATTCCATTCACAGATACCTTTTTGCTTTTTGGTTAGCCTAGACACCATTTGTGTGATTCCATTCACATATATCTTTTTTCTTTCTGGTTGGGCTAGACACCATTTGTGTGATTCCATTCACACATACCTTTTTGCTTTTTGGTTAGCCTAGACACCATTTGTGTGATTCCATTCACACATATCTTTTTGCTTTCTGGTTAGGCTAGAGACCATTTGTGTGATTCTATTCACACATACTTTTTTGCTTTTTGGTTAGCCTAGATACCATTTGTGCGATTCCATTCACACATACTTTCTTTTTGTCTGCGAGGGAGACTAGACCCCGCTTTTGTGATGTTTCACCATCACATATGCGTTATACGTGTTAGTGAGTTTTCATGCTCACATGTAGGTGAGTTTTCATGCTCCCGTTCTCGCTTTGCGTTACACGTGTTGGTGAGTTTTCATGCTCACGGGTAGGTAAGTTTTCATACTCCCATTTGAGTTTTCATACTCCCATTTTAGTTTTCATACTCTCATTTTGTGATTTCTGGATTTCTTGAGTAGTCTTCTGGAACTTGTGCTTCACCAATTTTCGTGATTTCTATTGATAAGTTTTAACAATTTTTATGCATTGGTGAATTCGTGAGTCATTGACTTGTTATGAATACAAGTTTAAGGTATGACATCCCTTTCTATCTTTGAAAAGATTCTTGTGACATTTTTTATGAATGAATATTTGAAATTTGATTACCGTTGTGGTAATTCCTAATTATCGTTTTTGATAATTAGATATTTCTTGTTTTTGATTATCACTTGTGATAATTAGATATTTGAGATTTAATTATCGTTTGTGATAATTGAATATTTGTGATTTAAGATTTGATTATCGTTTTGATAAATGAATATTTGTTGATTTGAAATTTGATTACCGTTGTGGTAATTCCTGATTATCGTTTTTGATAGTAGATATTTGTGATTTGTGTTTTCTAATTATCTTTGTTGATAATTAGATTTGCTGATTTTGTTGTTTTCTAATTATCGTATCGATGATCAGATATTGCTGTTTTGTGATTTCTGTATTCTGATTATCTATTTGATAATCAAATTTTGTTGAGAATTTGTGAATTTCTTTTATGAAATTAAAAGATTTCTTTGGTGTTTATATAGTATTACGACGGTGTACCGGTTCAATTTTCTGCTATTCATGACGTACCCTGCGTCTTCCAATTAAAGAAATGCTTAGGGATTTCCGATCCTTATTCTTGAGCAACCTTCTAGTCACATCATTGCTTCGGAGGTTCAGCACCCTCGAAATAAAGATGTTTTTCTCGTGAAAGCTCAGTGGATCTCAAATCCTATGGATTTCACTTTGGAATCCAGAGAATTCATCGAGCAAACACGTTCAAGCTTACTCTTTCAAGCTCTTATGGTTGTTACCTTTTGTCCATTTATTACTTATGATTGCAAGGACGCAATTTCTTTAAGGACGGGAGTCTGTAACAACCCGGTATTTCAATTATCGTCTTTGGACAATTACTTTTCCTAGTTATTGCCAACTGAAGTTTTTATATTTGAATTATAATTCTTTTACAAATTATTAAAAGGAATTGTGGGCTTTAAATTGAAATTGTGGCCCGTGTTTTATTTTGAAGCCGTGAAAATTTGCAAGGCTAATACCGTTCATTTTCCCCCTTTTCATTATTCATTCATTCAAAAACCCTAAGAAAAACTAACTCCCCCTTTATCATAAAAAAGGCCGGCTCTTATGTTTTCTTCCACCCGATCCACTTCTCTTGCTTTGAGAAAATGAAGGCGGTCGTTCCTCTTTCTGAAATTAGGGTATCGTTCCCTTTTCCTTTGCTACTGTAAAATTGCGGCTTTGTATCTTCGATCCAAATTGGGGCTCTTCTGGAGCACGCTTATGTTGATTTTATGGTTTGCTTTGCTCCTGTGTTGATCGAGTTCGTCTCCTTGCCTAGGTCTCGGCCACTTCGAACAAAGGTGAGTAATTTATACTTACTCACATCTAATTCGAGTTGGTTGAATTTGTTTGCTTAATTCCGTTTTCGTGGTCTTCATCTTCGACTTGATTTTATCGATGTTGATAATTTCTGACTTGTTTTCGATTTGGTTCGATTTCTTGTTTACTTCTGCTTTGACTACGAACTTGTCTTCTTTCTTGTGGTTGATTTTGACTTGGTCGTTGTGATGATTTTCTCGGCTAAGATAATTTGATTTTGAACTGTCCTGGACTTGTTCGATCTTCTGGCTTTGACTTGGTCGACATTGTCGAACCCTGTTCTGCCTTCTAACCTGTACATGTTGATGCTCGATTATTGTTAGTGTTATTGATGCGTTGGTCATACCGTGTTGTATCATTGAGTAAATTTGCACCGTGTCTTGTTTAAGCCACTGATGTTGTTTATTTTTACTGTGGCATTACCCACTGCATAGTATATTGGTTCATCTCCTTGTAGTCCTCATTACACTATATTTATCGTGACCTGATCGAGTTGCTGCCATTATTGTTGGCACTGACTTCCTTAGGTTTGCATTCTTAAATCTGGTGGATGTTGACCCTATGTGCTTCGGCTCTTGATGTAGTTCGAATTGTTTGGTTGACTTATCTGTATATATATGCATACATACATTCGTATGTGGGTATGCATGTATGGTTGACCATTGTTCGAGTTATGTGTTGTCTCATCGTATTTGCATTGTTCTTATGTCCACTGAAGCATCGAGTCTGTAATTTGTTTTTTCACTTATCTGGTCATGGTAGCCTTGCATATGTAAACTTGAAGTCTAGTCATCACTGCATATAAACATGTCTGAATGCATGCATATCCTTTGTCCTCTTCGAATGTTTGCATATGATTATTTATGTGTCTGCACTTTGTCTGGTTCATGCCTCTGAACCGACATATGTGTTCATGTATTTGAATCTTTATGTTTCATGTTGAAAGGATTTACTCGAACTTGAACTGGTTTGAATGGATGCACATAGTTGGTCTTCACTGTTGCTTCCGATCTGGGTTCACTTGAAATCCGATCATGTGTGTGCATAGCTTCGAGTCTATGCATATGAACTTGTGATTTTGGGAATCTGGTGTAGTGTAGTAGTGCTCCATTTCATATATGCACTTGATTTTAGTATCTTTGTACATAGTTGCATATTAACTTGCTATTGCAGTTGTATTTGGGATATATTGTCTTGAGTTCGAGTGCATGTAACATTAGCTTGACCTTTGTCTTTATTTGTTGTTTGCATTTCCAGGTTCATATGGTTGAAACTGTTCCATTGCACTTGTGTTGAGTCCTAATAACAGTGACTTGACCTCTGCATTTGGTTAGTGATTTGGCCATTTCTCTGTTGCTGTCACCTTATTCCTCCGTGTCTTCATGTTAGTACCACTGCCTTATTTGTTTGTTAGCACTGTTTCATCATGTCACTGCCATGTGCATTTGGATTGATTTTCGAATTACACTTGAGTTGATCCGATGACTCGGGTTTGATCTTGTGTTTGTTTGTGAATTTTCATTGGGTACATCATCACTGTAGTGGCAAGGCAGCGCACGCAAGCGTGAACTGCAGCCACACGGTATTCATTGGGTACATCGTCACTGTTGTGGCAAGGCAGTGCACGCAAGCGTGAACTGCAGCCACATAGTATTGCTTTATTGATAATCTAATTGCTTTTGATTTGTTGATCTTTTGCGTATTTCCATATGCTGTAGTGGCGAGGCAGTGCATGCGTGCGTGTATTGTAGCCCTACTCAAATTAATATTTTAATTGATATTTTAATGGTTTGAACTGTTTTGTTTATTCAATTCAATATTCTGAATTGTATTCTGATTTGGTTTAATTTGCTGATTTGTTGTTTAACACTGTTACATGTTATATTCATCGTTATCCGATTTCTTTATTTAAGGATCGGATAGACGAGATTTATTATGACTGTCGTCTATTCATTATTTAATTATTATTGCTTTTGTGCACTAATAACTGAGTTTGAATTAGACTGACCCGAGTATTATTTTCTTTTGAATTTAACACTCGGGTCAGACCGAGTATTTACAGGTTGAAGATATTCTGCTTTGGGTTGCTGCTTGAGCTATGAAGACTTTTGATATCTTTTGTAGTTGTCGTGTCATAGTATAGGTTGATATGTATTCATGTATATTGTTGAGTCAAGATTTTTATAGAGTTTTGATTTCTGACAAAGGAATAAGCCGTGATCGACAAAAAGAAGTTATTCATTTAAGAAACACAAAGAGCTCCATATATTAGAGGTTGATTATTTGGTATGTTAGTAATTTATGTTAAAATCTATCCTCAAATAATCATATAACTTCAATCTTTCAATATATATACATATGCACATTAACTGTGCAAATTGGACTAAACCGGTCGACCGGTTGAAAATAAGGTGGTCGACCGTTTTTGCCCAGAATGCACAGATAACATGCACACATGCACATAACGTATATATATTTGAATTCCTGTCTACCGGTCCATTTTTGACCTGTCGACCGTTTTTAAACAGAAAGCAACTTTTCCAAAAGACACTTCTCTTCTCCAAAGGTTGCATCTCCTATCTTTCATCAATGATCGTAACTCTTAATGGCAACTGTTCACAAAGAGTTACAACTATTTTTCTCTATATATACTCATTTAAATCATTGATTCAAACACAAGTTTTTACACGATCATATATGCTCTCTAATCTAAACTCTAACACTCCTGCATTCTAAAAATTAATTTAGCTTATTGAATCATTGAAATTATTTCATATCTTTTGATTCAATAAGTAAATACCTTCTTTAATCTTTACAAAACATCATTCATATTCTTTGAGGATAAGATTATAGGAAGGGTGTACTACTAGTGACAAATCCGTGTTTTCAAGAACACAAGTTGTCAACAACAATTGTATTTGTTTTTGTTGAAGTCCTCGTGTTGTAAGAGGCAAGTGTTGAAGTCCTCAGTGTATTAGAGGCGTGAAATCCCGTTCGGCTGTTCGGGTGTTGTAAACCTGTTCCTCCGGGTGAAGCGAGGTTGTTAATAGTGAAAATCCAGATAGAAGTCTGGGACTGGACGTAGGACGGTGCTCCGAACCAGTATAAAAATCTCTGGTGTGATTTTTCTATTTTCTATTTACAATGCTATTATCATCTATTTCCGCATTTGTATTGTAATCCATATTACACGATCCGTGTATACTATATTAGCACATATAATTGTATACACACCGCACTTTCAATTGGTATCAGAGCACGGTCATCATATAACCGTAACACAGTTATTTGATATATTCTTGTAATATGGCAAATAACGCAAGTACTAGCACTCAAAACACCACTTACACAGAAGGGCAATCGACACAAAGACCTCCATTTTTCAATGGTCTTAACTACAGTTATTGGGCAACACGTATGTCATTCTTTATGCAATCAAGTAGCTATGATGCTTGGAATGCTACTCAAAGAGAAATAGTAAATCCAACAACTGATTATTCAGAATGGACTGTGGCTGAGAAAACGGCAGCAGCCGTAAATGCAAGAGCAATAAATATGTTGTTCTGTGCATTAGACCAAAATGAATATAACCGTGTTAGTATCTGCACTACTGCATATCAAATTTGGCAAACGCTAAAAATCACTCATGAAGGTACTAACAAGGTTAAACAAGCCAAAATAGCCATGCTGAAAAGTCAGTTTCAAAATTTCAAAATGAAACCAAATGAAACAATCAATGACATGTATTCACGGTTTCAAACTATTCACCATGCACTTATTGGGTTAGGACAAAAGTATTCTGATTTTGATGTTGTTTCAACAGTCCTACATTCTCTGACTAATGAATGGGAAGGAAAAGTATTAGCAATTGAAGAAGCTAATGACCTTTCCGTCATGAAGCCAGATGAATTGATAGGAAATTTAATGTCCTATGAAGCAAATTTGCAGGCTAGAAAAGAACAGAAAGAAGAAAAGAAAAATGTAGCATTTCATGTTGAGAAAGATGAAAATGAAACAGATTCTGAAGATGAAGATTTGGCGTTCATTGCTAAAGGTTTCAAAAAATTCCTAAAATATCGAAAAGTCAGTCGCTACAATAAAAGGAAACCTGGATCAAATAAACCATCTTCATCTGCTATAGAATGTTTCAACTGCCATAAAAAGGGACACATGCAGAAGGATTGTCCAGAACGAAAGAAAAAGTCAGAAAATGACAAATTCAAATATAAGAAGGGCAAATCAAAGAAACGAGCCTTCTCAGTAACATGGGATGATTCAGAGTCATCTTCATCAGAAAGTGAAAGTGATTCGGAGAATGAACAAGCTAATGTTTGTTTTATGGCAACAGAAGATGAGGTACAAATTCCTACATTTGATGAATTACTTGATATTAATGCTGAATTGATAGTCAAATATAAAGACATAAGACGTCAATTAAAAGTAGTCAAAGCAGATTTAAGTAGAGCAGAGTTTGAACGAGATATGTTAAAAGATGAGAAGAAAATATTAGAAGAAGAACTTGAAAATATTCAAGAATCATCATCTAATGTTGACTCTCAAATATTTCTTTTGAGTCAAGAAATAGAAGCTCAAAAAGAGAAAAATAATGCTCTCACTACTGAAAATCATGAACTTAAAGCAAAAGTCAAAATTCTAGACCTAGAAAAAGCTAGTTTACAAACAAAGTTTGATGACATTACTTAAAATGTTTCTAACTTTAACAAAGGTCGAGAAAATTTGACTAAAATCATTGAAAGTTCACAATCTATTTCAGATAAACAAGGTTTGGGATATAACAAACATGAAACTAAGAAACATCTTAGAAATAAAAGGAAGAAGAAAGTACAAAAAACTGAAGCTAAGAAAAATCTTAGTTTATTATATTTCAAACCAAAACCAATAGTGAAATTTCAAAAGAAAGATGTCAAGACTATCAAAATATGGGTTCCTAAAACAAATAACAATTTGATTAGGAATAAATACATTCAGCAATTCATGAATACTGTGCATCTTAATAATAATTATATATATAAAGGGGATACCGGACCCATATGGGTTTGGACTCCTAAGACCTAACTCTTAGGACCCTATAAAAAGTGGGTACCATGGACTTAATTCTATTTTTTGCAGGTCCTACTTAAGAAAAGAGGAAAATGGATATTCTGGCTGATATACTCCTATATTATTCCATTATCTATTATTCCTTTTTGTCGATGACAAAGGGGGAGAAAGTGCTAACAATTATTTGCAGGAATATATATATATAAGACAAAATCTCAGGGGGAGATCACATATTCAGGGGGAGATTCAGAACTTCAGATATATGTTGTCATCAATCAAAAAGAGGGAGAATGTTGAGTCAAGATTTTTATAGAGTTTTGATTTCTGACAAAGGAATAAGCCGTGATCGACAAAAAGAAGTTATTCATTTAAGAAACACAAAGAGCTCCATATATTAGAGGTTGATTATTTGGTATGTTAGTAATTTATGTTAAAATCTATCCTCAAATAATCATATAACTTCAATCTTTCAATATATATACATATGCACATTAACTGTGCAAATTGGACTAAACCGGTCGACCGGTTGAAAATAAGGTGGTCGACCGTTTTTGCCCAGAATGCACAGATAACATGCACACATGCACATAACGTATATATATTTGAATTCCTGTCTACCGGTCCATTTTTGACCTGTCGACCGTTTTTAAACAGAAAGCAACTTTTCCAAAAGACACTTCTCTTCTCCAAAGGTTGCATCTCCTATCTTTCATCAATGATCATAACTCTTAATGGCAACTGTTCACAAAGAGTTACAACTATTTTTCTCTATATATACTCATTTAAATCATTGATTCAAACACAAGTTTTTACACGATCATATATGCTCTCTAATCTAAACTCTAACACTCCTGCATTCTAAAAATTAATTTAGCTTATTGAATCATTGAAATTATTTCATATCTTTTGATTCAATAAGTAAATACCTTCTTTAATCTTTACAAAACATCATTCATATTCTTTGAGGATAAGATTATAGGAAGGGTGTACTACTAGTGACAAATCCGTGTTTTCAAGAACACAAGTTGTCAACAACAATTGTATTTGTTTTTGTTGAAGTCCTCGTGTTGTAAGAGGCAAGTGTTGAAGTCCTCAGTGTATTAGAGGCGTGAAATCCCGTTCGGCTGTTCGGGTGTTGTAAACCTGTTCCTCCGGGTGAAGCGAGGTTGTTAATAGTGAAAATCCAGATAGAAGTCTGGGACTGGACGTAGGACGGTGCTCCGAACCAGTATAAAAATCTCTGGTGTGATTTTTCTATTTTCTATTTACAATGCTATTATCATCTATTTCCGCATTTGTATTGTAATCCATATTACACGATCCGTGTATACTATATTAGCACATATAATTGTATACACACCGCACTTTCATATATTAGTCGATAATGTACTTGTATATATAACCTCCTGAGTCGGCTATTGTAGTTATATCATATGTACCGTGTCATATGTATTGTATCACCTGTATTGTAACTGATATCAGTTATTATATATATGAGACTTTCTGTTTTTATCTGTGTTCCGCATTTATATTATCTGTGTTAATATTTTATATTTTGTCCTAAACTATTATGAACCATCGTAGTTCGTTTTATACTGGAATTGGGGTATGTCGATGGGAGAAAATAAATCAGAGATGAATAATGAAAGAATATATATAAACACCACTCCTATCAAAATAACCAATACTAGTGTAAGGCCTAACTACATATGGCCGCTCTTCAATAGCCTTATTCTCCATGCTAGTTGACAGCACTACACCGTAGTGTTCTTGGCTAGCGTGGGCATAGAGGTGGGGCGTCACAACTTACAAAGTGCTATAATAGCTTTTAGTTTAAATTAACCTTTAAGTTCATTTAAATTTAACTACAACATTCACAAATGCTATAATATCCTTTATATTTAAAATTTCAAGGTTTAACTATAATTTCATAACTAAGTAAATTTTTATTTAAATCATATTTAACTTACAAATCTTATATTTTTTATATTATGAAGTCATAATTTCAATACTCATATTTTTATGAATTTACAAGTAAATTTTCATACAAAAAATCAAATTTTATTATGAATTTCTTATTTAAATCCAAGTATTAAATTCCCATTTCTTTAATTAAATTATTAACTTAACAATTAAGTTTTAAATTCCTAGAATATAACTTATTATCAATTATTTTACTTAACTAAAATCTCACTTTAACAAAAATTCAGAATTTCCCAAAATAAGTTATATTTCAAAGTTTTACTTAAACATTCATTTATTTAACATTTGACTCATTCAAAAATCATTATAAATTTTGTAAAAATCATTTAAATACATTTTAAACAAGAATATTATAAATTTTCCATATAAAGTATTTTTAAAACATTTTAAAAAAATATTATATAAACCACGGGTTTGTATATAGTTTTCTAGCCTAGGTCAAGTGATACGGATATATATCATTTCAATCCGCAATTTACAAAGAAAACCCGACTTCTATAATTTCAAACCCGCAATCCCAAGTTAAATAAATCACTAAATAAATAAATGAATGCATAAATAAGTATCATTCAGGCATACTATTTCAGCCTGTAACGATTTCTATTCTACAGGGAACTTGCAGTATGATTTGCAGTAAATAATAATAAAAAAATCTAATTGCAACAATATAACAATAGATAATACAACTGATGATGGGTCAATTAAATAATGGGGTTTTAACGCTATAAGTTAATATCACAGGCAGATACAATTAAATAAAATAAATTTACAATTACACTTGTTATCAATCTACAGATATATAGGTGTGTTTGTCTGGTGAGAAATACTCACATTAAAGCTGCAGAAAATTAGATTCAAACGATTGTATCACTTTGATAAATAAACGTACAAAAGGCACGATCAGATTTCCGTGGAGGCAACGTCTTGATTCAAATCTTGAACAAGATGAATGAAAAACTATGTATTCGCACTTTACTATGATTATTGAAAACAGAATAAGAAAATTTTGACCCAAATTCTCGACCAATCCTCCCACATCTTGGCCATGTTCTCACTGCTCAGCCCACCTTTTATTTGAGTTATATGAACGCACTCTATACTAAAACAGTGGATAAATCATTGAGATACTATTTAAAAAAGTGGTGCTCGGCCTCTCCATTCTATTTTACTTTTTCTTTTTTTTTACTACACAACTGCACTTATAAAAAATTTCTTGCTCTTGCTGCTACCATAGGGCACGGCCCTGACTATCAAAAAGCATGCACGCATGCACTTGTATCATCAATATTTAACAAAGTTTGTCAAATAAAAGGATCGGCTTGGAGGAGGAGTTGGCAACAATAGTGATGTAGGGGGTAGGGTGCGGCGAGCATGAAGTGTGTGACAAAATAACACAAGACAAAAAGAAGAAGGAAGGAAAAATAAATAAACCATTACCTGATTCCCTGCTCACGAAAAAGAATGAAGTAGATGGAGATGCAGACAATTTTGAGGTGAGGAAATGTGATATGAGGTTTGTATTTATAGGTAGAAGCTTTGTACGCAAGAAAAAGTAACGTGTGCAAATCAATAGGAACAAAAAGGCAAGCAAATATTTTTTCTTTGACTGGGATGTTGAATTATTGCTTTTATAAGGCAAAGATTATTTAAATCAAATAGTTAATTTTTGCAGTGGTATCTTGGACCACATATGCAAAAGTAACGTACATTGATTTGATAAAGGAATGGCAAAAAATCAAAAACGTGAACGGTAAGGAAATCATAAATCTCGAAAGTGTTGTATAAATTAAATCTTGCGTTGATAATGATGAAAGGAAAGGCAAGGAGAAAAGTTGATATGTGAACCGATTATGGATTTACAAGATTTTATACTTATTTGACAAGGCATTGTTGAATTTCGTCTCTTAAAAGTGCATGGCAATTTATTTAGGAACAAAGGCAAATATTATAATTCATTTAGAATGTGTTATAGATAGGAAGCTTGCATTTATCAAAGGAAAACGGCATGTAAATTTTCAAATTTTAGACGTAAAAGGAAGAAAATGATTTCCCTGCATTGCATTAATTAACGGTTGCACGATTTGCAATATAAATAGGTCGAGCGAATTAAGAAAAGTAACTGCAAGTAATAATATTTATTTTTGAAAAGGAGATGGAGTTTGGACAAATTTGTGAACGTTACTCTAATAAAGATTTAATACCAACTTAAGACCAATGAAAGCAATGGAAAGTGTAACTTTTGGCTAAAGCAATTCTTTAACTGATTTTTTTTATTCATATAGATATTGCGGTATGAATTTTAAAATGCGCAAAACCGATGCAATAAAATACCCCCAAATTAATACAAAAGTAACGTTTTTTAATTAACACGTTTTCCTGTTTTATATGTTATTTAGTCCATTAAATATCGTACCCTTATAAATGCGTAATTTTAACAGTTTATTAATACACTGAATTCTTAAAAGTTACTCCTTAACATGTTTACATTATTCTTATTTATTTACCATTTCCAATGAAATTTATTATTCAAAAAATATTACACATTTTTAAAGAAAGTAGATAATCCATTTCTTTATTTAAAATTCCAATTAGAGTTATCCTTAGCAACGTTAAAAATTTCAGAAACTTTCATTTTTATTATAGAATTTTGGGAAATGATTTACTCAAATTAAAAATTTATATTATAATAAATTCCAAGGTTTTATAAATAAGAGAATAAAGTGCTTGTAATATTTTTCTCGCTCTTAGGAAATGAGAAAACAAAGAAGATGAGAAAAAGAGAAACTTGTACGTGAATTGCACGGCAAAATATACGGCTAAACAAAAGGAATGAATGGTTAGAAAGGAACAAATGCTAGGAAAACAAAAAGGCAAGAATTAAGGCAACCTTTCGTTTCTTTCCCTAAGAACAGGTAATTAATCCAGAGCTTAATTATGTATATAGAGAGTGAAACCTTTCATTCTTTCTCTAATTAAATTGATTGATTAATTAAATGTCATTAACAAGCTATTTATTCATGGCGTGGAATGTAACCATATCCAAATGTATTCTACAGTAAATTATGTAAGTGCAATATTAGATTGTGTACAAAGATGATGTTTCCTTCATATATATCTTTATTGGTTATAGTATTATTAAAAACATATACGTATACGTATATATATAAATATAATAGACTTATGCATATAAATGTGTTAAAATTAAGTTTCGCTATTTTATGAGCCTAAAATTGAAGACAACAATTTTGGACCTAATCTCCAGATTAAAAAGGTTTAAGGTTAAAAAAGTTATGACTTTGCATACAAGTCCATCTTATAAATCTTATGTAAAATTAACGCACACACATATGTATATACAAATCATTGTAAATAATGTCTTAAACTTAATACAACGTCTTTATGTTAAAATTTATAACTTGGTAAATTCTTTAATATTAAGCAATAAATTATGGTCTAACGTTAATTTAAAAGGAAATAAAAGGAATCGTTATATTTTGTAATAAATTCAAGTTATTTTTATATAGAAGCCCCTCCTTTTTTTAACTTTAAACAAAAGTATGCGAAAACCAAAAGATTGGATCTAAATAATGAACACATGCAAACATTAATAAACTGCATATGTTTTCTATTTGAATCAATAACAGAAATATTACCTTAATTAAGGATTAAATTTAAATTACAATAAGTTTTTTTCCCCTCTTTTTTTACCAAAACTTATTAACTTAAAAATTTATTTATTGAAAATTTTACTTTTAAAAAAAACAACGTTTTCAAGTAAAACTTAATTAAAATGTTTACAAAATTATGGGTTGTTACGCCAAATATTAAAAGTTGAATTGTTTAATAAGGGATTGTAATAGAATATTATGCAAGTAGAAATTTTGAAATAATGAAAGTATTCAATGAAATCGCTATTAGATGAGAATTTAATGCTATAAACTTAAGTTATAATTGAAATTTTACCAAATAAATATAATTAAAGGTAAGTATGACAAATAGATGATTATAAACTTAAGTAATTGAAGTTTAAATAGATGAGGTCATGCAATTACAAATGAATGTAATATAATAAAGAGAAATTGTAGACTAAAAGGGTTGAAGTTATTTCTAAAAAAAAGTTGGAAGAAATAAATGTAAATTAAAAAGGATAAACCATTATATATATGAAATGGAATCAAACAACAAATATTATGAAATAAAATTGATTAAAATTAACTTAATCTATTGTTGAGATTGTTGTTTGTTTGGTTGATAGCTGTTAGGGCAAGGATACTTTTAAATTGGATTTAGGTAAATGAATAATCTATTTAGTTTTATCTAAGACGGTTGAGTAAATGATGCGCTGGTAGTATATTCTTCATTCCATACAATTTAAAGGTTTTGAACCCGAACATCTATTTGTTAGTTTGATTATATGGTTGCTTTGTATTTGTTGAGTTTGTTGTTGTTGAAATTGTTGGTTGTTGTATTGATTTATTATTAGTGATTGAAACCACTTAAATATTTCACTTTATATAAATTGTTAACCCTTTGGATTATATAAGTGAAATGCAGGTTATGGAAGCAATTACTATTGCTTTTGTTTCCATAAATAAGCGTTAATTGCCCGACAAATAGGTACGTTTTCCGGATTACGGTTTACAGCGCTATTATATTGTTTTCCCGTGTTAGGATATATATTATTTTGAAAATATATTATATATATTGTATATTTGATATTATATTTTCTCCCGAGCCTTCTGTACAAAGGAGACTCTGGCGAAATTTTCCGTACTTTTTGGACTTAGACAATTTTTGAAAATATTTTCTAAACTTTATTAATTTAACTACAAAAAAAGATTTAATGGTTATAAATGGGTATATTTTTTTATGTAAGTTAATTAATTCTGTAAATTTAATTGGTTATAAAGATAATGTTTTAAATAAGATATATAAAGATTTCTTAATTTTTCTTTCCCCTTCTTTTTCCTTTTCGGGGAGGAAAAGTTTTGAGTGGGGGAGAGTGTAACGACCCGTAAATTTTGACAATTAAATTTGTTGATTTAATCGGATTTTGTAATTAAATTTTAGTAGAAATAACAAAGGTGATAAAAATTTTAGTGGAAGGAATGCTAAATTTAAATATAGCAATGGTAATTAAAACCTATTTATAGTAATTTGAATAAATTCAAATGTAGGACTTAGTTATAAGTGTAAATTATGGGTATGATAAAAAAATTGTGTAAATTACATAATTAAATGGTCAATTAACGTATTAGAAATCAAACTCATTTAAATGGTAAGTAATTATAATGTGTTATTGATATAGTGACCTTTATTAATGGTTACTAGTTTACTTAGGTTATTGAATGATGAGTGGGAATCAATTGAATTTATCAATGAAATAAGATATTGATTTATGGGAATTGAATGTAAATTGAGGTAATAAAGTAATACATGACAATAAATAATTTATTTAATACAATCTCCATTTTTATTTGCAAACAATTATAAGGTTTTATTTTAGTGAAATTTGAAAATTTGTAAATAGATTCAAAATTCATATTAGATAATGAAGTTCAATAATTAGAGATAATAATTAATGGATTAAATGGAATACCAATTTATTTATAAAGTGAATATAAGTGAATGTAACAAAATGAATAGGAAATGATAATTTATTCATAAAAAGTTAGTTGATGTGAAAAGGAATGGAACCAAGATGGAATGATTAATGGGATTGAGGATCTTAATTTGGATGTGTTCATTTATGTGCAATGAAGGGGAAAAACGAATCAATTAAGATATATATTTAATTTATTAGTATGCTGCATAAAATTTGGAAATCAGTTTGCAATTAGAGGAGATTAAGTAGCACGTTAAATGGGAAATAAACTAATTAGTACATTAATGATTTGTAATATGATTCATTGTTAATTATACCCATACAATGTCAATTTATTAAATAGCATGATCTTAAATCAATAAACGAATTTATTTAGATTTCAATTTATAATTTATAACGTTTAAGGTGAAATCAATTGCCATTAATTGTCATTGAAGATGGTTAATTATATAAGATGTAAAATGTTAATTTTATTTATAATATGAAGATTTTTTGATTTAAGGAGTGAAAAACCAAGATTTATTAATTTATTTATAATTTGAAACTTAATAAGTGGATTAATTTCAAATAAGTGGAATATAATATTAAAACATTTCACAAATGAAAATTTAGATGGAGATTGAGAATGTTAATATAATGGGTTTTGATTCCAATATTTATTTCATCTGTTATAATAATGAATTGAATAAAAAAATTAATTCAATGGAATTATTGAAATTTAATGTATAATTTCTAAATTTAACAAAGCTGTAATTTAAAGCTGAAATTGTTAAATGTATTATCATTTAATTTGACATCTAAATTTGTTTAAAATCATTATAAATGATTAAGAAATTTTAAATAATAATAATTGTCAAATTTTAGAATTTAGATTGGAAATTTGATTTAATTAATTTAATTAATTTATTTATTTAATTAATGGAAAAATAGCCATTTTGGGCACTGACTCGGATTTTGACGAAACCGGTTTCATCGGATCCGTTACGGTGAATTATAATAGTGTTTCAAGTTTCGTAGCAATCAGACTGGTCGTTTGATCGTATGGACTCGAAACGCCTTGAAATTTATGCAATTGAAATCAACTGAAATCAATTTGAAAATATTGTTCAGCATAACTTCTTCATACGATGAAATTTGGACGTGAAACTTTTTCCATAGCGTTTAGAATATTTCAAAACACCCAATTTGATATATGGATTTACCAAATTTCGTTCCGTGATCAGAACGGGCTTTTTGGGCCACGTTAGCGTTAGCACGTATATCCAATCCGATCCATCTATTCAAATTTGTAATCTACCTATATAAACCCAGTTATAAACGCTAGCCTCCATCTATTATCATTTGCTTGCGCGTGCATTTCATCAGCTCCTCCTCTTCCAATGGCTGCAAACACTAGATCGAATTTCAAAATTCAAAAATCAAATCCAAATTCAAAAATTCAAAGGCCTCAGAAAAATCTCATAAAAATATATGTCAATGCTCTCGACGAGCGTAATTCAATGGCGTAATTCGTTTTTTGATTTAGTTTGTTGTTTCACTGGAAAAAAATCAAAGAAGTTCGGTCGTTCATCATCGTTACAATCAAAGTCGTCGCATCGGCGAACCCTTTCTGGGTTTTGGAGAGGAAGCCGAGGGGATCACATATATATTGTTGGTTTATTGATTTGACGGTCAGATCAGTGGCGAAAATTGATTAGGGTTTAAGATCATAAGGCGGCGTCTGGAGATGTTTGCCGATAGGAGGTCGCTGATTCGATTTGTTCGTGATGGCGAACGTCTCGGTGCGCGCGACAAGCCATGGTGGTCAATGTTCAACGACATGGCGGCCACTTTGGGATCGCGTGAGATAGGGTTTTGCATGGGTTCAGTTGAGTGCTTCCGTTGCTGGAAGGGAAGACGCGTAAAACAACTGCTATGCCAATGATTATCAAGTGGTGACATGGCCTTGGTATCATGTGTTCTATTTTTTTGTTTTTTTATTTTGAAATTTCAATCACAATTTTTACAATATCTCTCGCATACGAACTCCGTTTCACGCGCGGTTTTTTTGTTAGGATCGTATTAAAATTCCGGACTTGATGACGTTGGTTTGGACGAATTCTGAGACGGTCAAATTTTTGGGTTTAAATTGAATTTAGATTCAATTTAAATTTAAAAGGTGAGCGTTTTAACCCACCCACAATTTCTAATTTTTCTTATGTTTGTTAAATTGATTTAAGATGTGAGCATAAATTTAATTGTAACTGTTTTGCATAATTTATTCATCATCTTAGTTAAATGGCATATATTTAATTTAACTGTTAATTAATTTTATTATCGCATATAAATTGACAGTTAAGATTTATTTATTTGCATATAAACTGCTAGTTAAACATTAATATATTTATTTATTTTTTTGAATATAAGCTATTCGTTGATACCTATTATATTTTAGATGTTCTATTGATGTTTGTTTAAATTGATGATGATTGCAATAAATTGATTGATGATTGATATTGGGTGAATGGATGATGTGTTCTATATAAACTGCAAGTTATTATGTTTTTTTCATTTTATTCGGGATTACGGTTTGAAATGATATACAACCACATTTTCATTTTTAAATTGAGGATTGAAACGATAAATATCCGCATCGCTTGACCATAGGATAGAAAATTTTATACAGACACCGTCGGTATATATATAATTATTTTGAAAATGATTTCTATGGTTTGGATAGGATACGGTTTAATGAATATTAAATTTTGAAATTATATAAATATTATTTTATATATACATATATAGTTAAAATTTTGAATTTAAGCTATGTACAATCTGTTAAATAAAAATGAATAATTTTGAAAAATGGAGTTGATAATTTATATTATATGTTAAGTACAGGTTTAAGATCTTGTGTATACATAGAGTTTAAATGATTTAAATCAATTAAGATTGGCAGTTAAATTGGAAACGTATTTGGAATAGAGCTTAATTAAGAATTTAACTTCATAAGTTAGTGTAAAATGTATTAACTTCAAATTTTAAAAAGGTATGATATCTATAACTGAATTTTTATTTAAGATGAATTAAACGAATATTTCTAGCATAAATAAATTTAAGGAAATGATTAAGTTGTTGGTAATTGGAGTTTTATTTTAAATGATTTTTGATTTATTATGTAAACATTTCAAAAACTAAATAATAGGACAATGAATTATTGAATATAAATTTCCAACCTCAAGTTTTGAAATTGTTAAATACTCCAAGTTAGAAATATATTAAATTGAAGTGGTTTATTCAACTGAAAGTGAATTTAAAATTTATGGTTTAGACTAAAATTTTAAATGAATAAATTGTAAAGTCGTGGAAATTATTTTATAAAGAAATTTTAAATTCAAACTGTTTTATTTTATATACTGTTGAATATCCAAACCATTTAAGTTTTAAAAGTTATGATTTTAAAACAATGGACTTCGAAGTATTATGTTGAAAGTTAAATTTCTAATATTTGGTATCGAGGATTATAAATCATAAAAGTGGCATGATTTTGGAAAATGAATTATATTTGAAATAAAATGATATCATATTTATTTCGGTTTTAAAAGGAAATGATATCGTATTTATGGGTTTCGAAATGGATAATTATATTCTCGTTTTGAAAGTATAATTATTTTTAAATGACCGCGGTGTTATAATAACGTTTGGTTGCTGAAGAGACCAGGATCGGAAGTTGTCATACTCTCTACCAACTCCGAAAACCACTTTAACAACCGTGTACGTGGTGGAGATTCCAGAATGAAGTAGGTTGGTAGAGGCGTTCATTTAAGGTAAATACGTAGACCCGACTCCCGTTAGTTGGCATAAGGTGGCTAAAACAGGAGCGATTCTCGGATCAATTGGGTTAGCGCCCTTTATCGGACACTCCTCTTCATTACTATACTCTGACTTTGGATTGGATTCAGTGGCCACCTTTACTTTGATTTAGGGGGAGTTTGTTCGAGGTGGGCGGTAGCTGCGGCTATGCGTTACCACCAGCCCGGATGCGTAATTGGTATATCTACCCTGGCATTGTGTGACGCCCCACCTCTGTACCCATGCTAGCCAAGAACACTATGGTGTAGTGTTGTCAACTAGCACAGAGAATAAGGCTGTTGAGGAAAAACCCTCCATGTGATTGCTTATCACACGATGGCTATAAATAATCTTCGGAAACAAACATAGAAATAATCATAACACAAATCAGTCACAGACATCCTTATCACAAAGGCGGAAGAAGATATGAATATATAACTAACACATGAAAGTGTACATCAGAGTAGCGGTCAAAATGATCCACAATAATACAAAAGAATAGCAACACGTGCTATACAAAAGAACACAACTACGAGTCTATATCTCAAGTGTATACAACAAAAAGTGATATTCTAAATAGTTAGCCAAAAGTCAGGGTAGAAAATCCCAGGAAGAAGTCAAGCAGAAGCACCTGTAACATCTCGGTCTGACCCAAGTATTGTTTAAGAAAATAATAAATGGATCAGTCTAGCTATAAATATCAGATGGCATGGTATAAAATAAAAGATATGGAATAAACATAAAATATCCATACTGACATAATAATATAAGTATGCAAATGATGATCAACAGAAGATCAATAAATAAGAGATAAATCGATATCACAAGAATCTTCTCAAAGATCCAAAGAGGGCATCATACCCTAAATTTGTACTCATAACAAGTCAATGACATAAATGCCAGAAATCAACACAAGAAATACAGAAATCATAGAAAAAGGAAAGAGGCCTATCACATGACGGTCCGAAGACCATAGGGAGCTACCCCATATGGGTGAGTCGGAATCAACCAGATGAGGTCTAGGCTAACCAAAAAGCAAAAAGGTATGTGTGAGTGGAATCACACAAATGGTGTCTAGCCTAACCTCGCAACAAAAAGGTATGTGTGAGTGGAATCACACAAATGGTGTCTAGACTAACCTTGCGGACAACGAGATATGTGTGATTCGAAATCACACCAATGAGGTCTAGTCTAACCTTGCAAACAAAGAGATATCGCACAATTGCTAGTCTAAATCGTAAAATGATCGTCATGGTCAACAAGAAGTGTCAATTACACTAAGTTAGTAAATATAAAAGTTTAGTTCCATGTCCAATAACCACTAGCTTAACTTAAATATTTACGAACAAACTGTAAATTTTCACTAATAAAATTATCACTAGAGGTTCAATCGAACAAGTCCAAGAATTAACCGACGAAGCAAACGCAAGAGTTTCATACCACTTGTTTTACTAAGCCGTTTAATTAGATTTCTCATCCGAGTGAGGTAAAGGTTTGTATATACTAACAGATTGGAAAACGGGTTAAGAAAAGAGCTTTGTTATTAAAAATAGAGTTGAAATCCTTTTATTGAAAGAGTTTTGATATTTACTACTAGTTTTGAAACCTTTATATTTTAAAGTGACAAATCACAGAAGCGATTGTAGAAACAATCAATCAATCAATCGCAAAGATCACATTCGAAGATGTGATAAAATCCAAGGAAATCAGCTCAACAAGTTCTGTTGAACGTTTTTCAGATAAGGTCCCTTACGTAGTGGGGGTGCGGGGGCAACGCCCCTGCTACGGGGTTCGACCTAGTGATTAAAGGGGCACGACCTAGTGGTCAAGCGACCTAAACGGTAAAGGTCATGCGACCTAAAATGGGTTCGCGACCTAACACTCAAACGACCTAAAGAAAATAAAAGGCCGAGAGACCTATAATAAGCAGCGACCTAAATAGAATCGAGGTCCACTGACCTACGGGTTAGGTCATGCGAGTTAAGGAGGTCAACGACCTAATAGAGACATGCGACCTAATAAAGGAATGCGACCTAAAGGCATGCGACCTAGCGACCAAAGAAGGAAACGCGACCTATGAGGGACAAGCGACTTAAGTGGGTCAACGACCTACGGAATATAGGTCACGCGACCTAACGGTTTACAAGGTCTGCGAACTAACTGGAAACGTGGTCTAGCGACCTAGTGGTTTAAAGATTATGGGTCACGCGACCTAAGGAGATAAGGCCTAACGACCTACGAGCTAAAGGTTCAACGACCTAACAGGATGTAGGTCCAACGACCTAACAGGTACGAAGATCACACGACCTAAAATGCCATAGGACCTAATGACCTAAGGTCGACCTAGCGACCTAAAGCCATACGACCTAACGACCTAAGGTCATACGACCTAGCGACCTAAAGCCATACGACCTAGCGACCTAAGGTCCGTACGAACTAACTCCGAAGAAGTTAGAAATGGTCAGAATGACCTACGACCTAAGCCCCATACGACCTACGACCTAAGGTCCATTCGACCGAAAGCCCAACGACCTAGCGACCTAAAACCAAACGACCTACGACCTAATTCCGAGTGCCGAGCGACCTAACGTTGTAGGCCATTTTATGGTCGAAAACGAGCTATTTTGAGGCCGAGACTTTTCATCGCGAACGACCTAGCATAGGCAGAACGACCTAAGTGCGGTTTTTTCACCAAAAACACTAAAATTTGGGGTTTTTGGCCAATCCAATCCAAACCAAATGCAAATGTACATGCAAACATGATAGGGATTCATTCCCAACAGTCCAAGATAGTTATATGCTGGATTTGTGAGATAAAAATCTCACCTTTTCACCAAATTTATGAAGAAAAGCTTGAAAGCATTGGAGAAGTAATCATACGCTTGAATCCAATGTCTTCTTCTTGAATTTGGAATTGAATGTTGGATTTGCAAGAGAATTTGAGCTTGGGATTTTAATTTCTCATTCCACTCACCATTAATGCTAAAGCTTGGTTGTTAGGAAATTTATGAAGAGTGAGGAGAAAGAGAGAAGTGGGTTTGAGTTGTAATGGCTAATCTAACCCAAAGTCCAAAGAGGGAAAAGTAAGTGAAATTCCACTAACTCCAAACCTATCAATGTTTATACTTAAAAAAGTTGTAAATGGCATTTCGAACTCAATGGAAGTGGTCTCGAGCCCTAATTTGACCGTTTGCATAAAAGTAGCTTTTCGGACCAACAATCGATTAAGGACAAAACATTTAAATAAAATATTTAAATATAAAATTGAAAAATATGCGCGTTGTTACAGACTCTCCTCCTTAAAGAAATTGCGTCCTCGCAATATATAAGATGAAAATAACAAGTAACAACCATAGAAGCATATTAACACAAAAGAAATTTGAAATAGGAAGTTCTCCTCAAAGAGCAGGAGCAAGCAAGTTCGGATGTGTTCGCTCGATGAATTCTCTGGTTTCCCAAGAGCAATCCATAGGATTTGAGGACCATTGGACCTTCACAAGCGGAACATCTTTATTTCGAAGTCCCTTGACCTCCGAAGTAATAATTTGAATAGGTTGCTGCTCATAAGTTAAATTTGGCGAGACTTCAATTTCTTCCACAATACCAGGCTCAAGAATAGAATCGGAATCTCGAAGGCTTTTCCCTAATTGAGAAACGTGAAACTCATCATGCATGGTAGAAAACTGAGCCGGTAATGAAAGGCGATAAGCCATGGAACAAATACGTTCAGTGATAGGAAATGGCTCAATATATCGAGGCGCTAACTTTTGCCGACCGACTGAAATGTACAACACCTTTCATAGGTGAAACACGAATAAAAACAAGATCTCCAACATAAAATTCTAATTTCCTTCTTCGATTATCGGCATAGGATTTTTGTCTACTTTGGGCTTCTTCCATCCTATGTCGAATAATTCAATCTTTTCTGAGGAATCACGAATAAAGTATGGACCTAAAACCAGCTTCTTACCGGCCTCAAGCAAACAAGAAGGAGATCGGCATGGCCTTCCGTAGAGTGCCTCGAAAGGTGCCATACCAATACTAGATTGGAAGCTATTATTATAGGAAAATTCGACAAGTGAAATATGATCTTCCCAACTTCCACCAAAATCAAGCACACAAGCTCGAAGAAGATCTTCAAGAGTTTGATTCACTGGCTCGGTTTGTCCATCGGACTGGGGGTGATAAGCAGTGCAAAAATTAAGCTTCGTTTCCAAAGCTTTTTGAAGACTCTTCCAAAATCCATTAGTAAACAATGGATCACGATCGCTAACAATAGAAGTAGGAACTCCATGCAATTTAACAATTTCTTTGATAAAGTGTTTGGACAAAAGAGGAACGGTTCGGTTAGACCGAACGGGAATAAAATGGGCGGATTAGTAAGTCTATCAACGATCACCCATAGGATATCATCAACCGAACGAGAACGGGGAAGGCCATCTATAAAATCCATGGAAATTTGGTCCCACTTCTAAATTGGAATTTCCAAAGGTTGCAATAATCCACCAGGCCTTAGATGTTCGGCCTTAACAAGTTGGATAGTAATGCAACAGTTAACAAAGTTAGCAATATTAGATTTCATTCCCTGCCAATAATAAAGTTGCTTCGTATCAGCGTACATTTTACTACTACCGGGATGAATGGTGAATTTAGAACGATGTGAATCTTCTAAAATATCTTTACGAAGATCACCAATATTTGGTACGATAAGTCTACCAAATTTTCGAATGCCGCCACGAGAATCAATATCAAAGTCTTTCAAACCTTCAATATAAATTCTATTCTTAACATATTGGCCAAGAAGAGCCAATTCAGGATCCAGCCCTTGAGCTTCAAGAAAGCGGTCTAAAAGAGAAGGATGAGCCTCAAGGCTACATAAAACAAGTGAAGAGCATAAATCAGATACGTGCTCTTGAATCTCACAAGTGGATAAAAATATCGAGATCGTTCCATTCGGATATCATCATAGAAACAACTGCTTGTTGTTTACGGCTAAGAGCATCGGCGACACGATTACCCTTACCAGGGGTATAAAGAATATCAAGATCATAAGGAGCAAGGAACTCGAGCCAACGTTGTTAACGTAAATTAAGTTCCTTTTTGAGAAAATAAATATTTCAAAGACTTATGATCCGTGTAAAGAATAAATTTCTCTCCCAGTAGATAATGACGCCAAAATTCGAAGTGCGAAAACGATAGCCGCGAGTTCTAAATCATGTGTGTCATATTTAGTCTCGGCAGGCTTCAATTGCCTAGAAGCATAAGCAATAACATGTTCTTTTTGCATAAGAACGACACCCAAACCAACATGACTAGCATTGGTATAAACAACAAAATTTTGTTTCCCTTCGGGAATAACGAGAATAGGAGCATCGAAAAGGAGTTCTTTCAATTTCTGAAAGGAGGCTTCGCATTTGTCGGACCAAATGTATTTAACTCCCTTCTTAGTCAAGCCAGTGAGAGGCATGGCAATCTTAGAAAAGTCTTTAATAAAACAACGGTAATAGCCCGCCAATCCGAGAAAGCTACGGATTTCAGTCACACTCTCAGGTCTTTTCCAACCTTGAATCGCTTCAATCTTTGAAGGATCCACGGAAAGTCCGATTCGAAAATAATATGACCGAGAAACTTCACACGAGAATGCCAAAAGTGGAATTTAGAAAATTTTTCCTTTAATTGATTACTCCTAAGAGTTTCCAATACAATCCGAAGATGTTTCTCATGTTCCTCCACGGTTTTCGAATACACAAGAATATCATCAATGAATATGAGAACAAACTGATCGAGGAAATCTTCGAAAACTCGATTCATGAGGTCAATGAAATAAGCCGCAGCCTTCATTAAACCAAATGGCATAAAAGCCATTCATAAGATCCATAACGAGTACGGAACGATGTCAGAGGAATACTATCCTCAGCAATACGAAGCAGATGAAAACCGGTAACCAAGTCCAACTGTGAAAAGACCCTAGCTCCGCTAAGCTGATCAAACAGATCGTCAATCCGAGGTAAAGGATATTTATTTTTAATAGTCAGATCGTTAAGCTTGCGATAGTCAACGCAAAGCCTAAGCGTACCGTCGGATTTCTTCATGAAAATAGCCGAAGCTCCCAAGGCGAGGAGCTAGAGCGAATAAATTTCTTCGTCTCCAATTCAGATAATTGTTTGCGCATCTACTCATTTTCCTTATTAGACATGCGATAAGGAGGACGAGTAATAGGTTGAGCTCCAGGAATAAGGTTAATTTTGAACTCAATTGCTCGCTTAGGTGGTAGACCTACAATTGGCTCGAATATGTCGGAAAATTCACGAACAACGTGGATACGAGAAATAATATCATCCTCATCGTCATCATCGTCATCACGAGGATTTAAAGAATATAAGGATGCAATCAAACATGATTCTGAATCTTTAAGGTTAATAGAAATCTGATTAACAAATAGTGGATGTCGGAGATGAATAGTCCGCTTAGGACATAGGATATGGGCTTGATAACGGTTAAGCCAATCCATTCCCAAAATTATTCCAAAGCCTAAGTAACGCATGACATGCAAATCGGCTAGGAAAGAAAAATCACAAAAAATAATCTCCACATATTTACAAAGCAAACTAAGAGTTGCGGATCCACCAACAGGATTCGCAATTTTCAAAGAAGTCACTAATGCAGTAACACTTAAGGAAATAGTGTCTACCAGTTCCTTTGATATAAAAGAATGGGATGCACCCATGTCAAAGAGAACTCTAATAGGTTGATCATGAAATAAAAGTATTTCCATCAAGAATGGAGTGAGAAATACCTTGGCCACGAGATGTGTTGCCAGGGGCTTGAGCCACATTCAACTTTCCTTCCTTCTTGCCTTCACGTTTGAGGCATTGATATATGTAATGATCTGGGCTCTTACAACAGCGATAAGATTTGGGCTTAGAGCACTTATTCGCAAAATGATCCCCAGATCCACAGTTGAAGCATCTCGCACCACAAGGAAAGGAGACTTTGCCGCAGGGGTTGCTTGCTTACCCTTTTTGTTGGGATAATGTCCTTTGAATTTACGGGGCCTCCTTTTGTTGTTGAAGTTGGGTTTGGAAGATACTACTTCAATATCACTTTCTTTATCAGCCTCTTACAATCGAAGAGTGATATCTATAAGTTGGTCGAAAGGAACTTCTAACTTTAGAAGTAATGGCTTCTTGGGGCTTTTGTTTAAGCCATAAACGAACCTCTGGTTCTTCTTCAACGGGGTGTTGTTGTATTCAACCCCATATTTGAAAAGCGAATCAAAGGCTGCGACGTAATCAGTCACGGAGGACTTACCTTGAACAAGGTCTATAAAGCATCGAGCCAGAGTTACCTTCTCTGCTTCTGGTAAAAATTTTAACTCGAATTGTGTCCGGAATTGCTCCCAGGTAAGGTCCGCTACGTTGACTTAAGAATAAAAAGTTCATACCATTCCAATGTTCTCTCTTGGAGCATACTGGAAGCCACCTGAACACGGTGAAGATCGACGAGATTCATGCGAATGAAGATTCGATCGCAAGTCCTCAACCTAGCCTCGACCTCGATGATAGTTTCAGAACCTTTAAATGGCTTCCCACCCAGGTTGGTGTAATCATTGCACAAACGTGCGAACCCAGATTTAGGGTGAGTAGGTTCCGAATTAGAACCAGCTGCTTGAGCATTCGGGACAAGGTCAAGAAGTTGCTGGGCAGTCATAACTCCATCTTGGGGTAGAGCACTAGATGGTCCAGCTCTGGGACGACCAGGTCTAACCATTTCTCTTCCTTAAGAAAGAAAAAAGAGAAAGAAGAAGATTATTCACTAATGAATATCAAGCAATGTTGCTAGATAAAACAAGGAATCAAAAAGGATATAGGATGAAACGGTACGACGAAACGAATTAATCCTAAGACATAACTCCTAAGTCAGACTTAGGACGATGATCCTTGTTAAGTTATTCTACATTGTTTCGAAGTTTGGCTCTAATACCAAGCTGTGACGCCCCACCTCTATACCCATGCTAGCCAAGAACACTACGGTATAGTGCTGTCAACTAGCACGGAGAACAAGGCTGTTGAGGAGCCACCCTCCATGTGATTGCTTATCACATGGTGGCTATAAATAATTTTTGAAAACAAACATAGAAATAAGCATAACACAAATCAGTCACAGACATCCACATCACAAAGGCGGAAGAAGATATGAATATATAACTGACACATGAAAGTGTACATAAGAGTAGCAGTCAAAAAGATCCACAATAATACAAAAGAATAGCAACACGTGCTATACAAAAGAATACAACTATGAGTCTATATCTCAAGTGTATACAACAAAAAGTGCTAATCTAAATAGTTAGCCAAAAGTCAGAGTAGCAAATCCCGGGAAGAAGTCAAGCAGAAGTACCTGTAATATCTCGGTCTGACCCGAGTATTATTTAAGAAAATAATAAACGGATCAGTCTAGCTATAAATATCAGATGACATGGTATAAAATAAAAGATATGGCACAAACAAAAAATATCCATACTGACATACTACTATAAGTATGCAAATGATGATCAACAGAAGATCAATCAATAAGAGATAAATCGATATCACAAGAATCTTGTCAAAGATCCAAAGAGGGCATCATACCCTAAACTTGTACTCATAACAAGTCAATGACATAAACTCCAGAAATCAACATAAGAAATCCATAAATCACAGAAAAAAGGAAAGAGGCCTATCACATGACGGTCCGAAGACCATGGGGAGCTACCTCATATGGGTGAGTCGGAATCACCCAAATGAGGTCTAGGCTAACCAAAAAGCAAAAAGGTATGTGTGAGTGGAATCACACAAATGGTGTCTAGCCTAACCTTGCAACAGACAGGTATGTGTGAGTGGAATCACACAAATGGTGTCTAGACTAACCTTGCGGACAAAGAGATATGTGTGAGTCGGAATCAAACCAATGAGGTCTAGTCTAACCTTGCAAACAAAGAGACATCACACAATTGCTAGTCTAAATCGTAAAATGATTGTCATGATCAACGAGAAGTGTCAATTACGCTAAGTTAGTAAATATAAAAGTTTAGTTTCATGTCCCGTAACCACTAGCTTAACTTAAATATTTACGAACAAACTGTAAATCTTCACTAATAAAATTGTCACTAGAGGTTCAATCGAACAAGTCCAAGAATTAACCGACGAAGCAAACACAAGTGTTTCATACCACTTGTTTTACTAAGCCGTTTAATTAGATTTCTCATTCGAGTGAGGTAAAGGTTTGTATATACTAATAGATTGGAAAACGGGTTAAGAAAAGAGCTTTGTTATTAAAAATAGAGTTGAAATCCTTTTATTGAAAGAGTTTTGATATTTACTACTAGTTTTGAAACCTTTATATTTTAAAGTGACAAATCACAGAAGCGATTGTAGAAACAATCAATCAATCAATCACAAAGATCACATTCGAAGATGTGATAAAAATCCAAGGAAATCAGCTCAACAAGTTATGTTGAATGTTTTTCAGATAAGGTCCTCTACGGAGGGGGGGGTCGCAACCCCCCAAGGTGGGGGTGCGGGGGCAACGCCCCTGCTACGGGGTTCGACCTAGTGATTAAAGGGGCACGACCTGGTGGTCCAGCGACCTAAAGGGTAGAGGTCATGCGACCTAAAATGGGTTCGCAACCTAACACTCAAACGACCTAAAGAAAATAAGGGGCCGAGCGACCTATAAGAAGCTGCGACCTAAATAGAATTGACGTCCAATGACCTACGGGTTAGGTCATGCGAGTTAAGGAGGTCAACGACCTAATAGAGACACGCGACCTAATAAAGGAATGTGACCTAAAGGCACGCGACCTAGCGACCTAAGCAAGAAACGCGACCTATGAGGGACAAGCGACTTAAGTTGGTCAACGACCTACGGAATATAGGTCACGCGACCTAACGGTTTACAAGGTCTACGACCTAACTGGAAACATAGTCTAGCGACCTAGTGGTTTAAAGAAGATGGGTCACGTGATCTAAGGAGATAAGGCCTAGCGACCTACGAGCTAAAGGTTCAACGACCTTATAGGATGTAGGTCCAACAACCTAACAGGTAAGAAGATCACACGACCTAAAATTCCATAGGACCTAACGACCTAAGGTCGACCTAGCGACCTAAAGCCATACGACCTAACGACCTAAGGTCATACTACCTAGCGACCTAAAGCCATACGACCTAGCGACCTAAGGTCCGTACGACCTAACTTCGAAGACGTTAGAAAATATTCAGAACGACCTACGACCTAAGGTACATACGACCTACGACCTAAGGTCCATTCGACCTAAAGCCCAACGACCTAGCGACCTAAAACCAAACGACCTACGACCTAATTCCGAGTGCCGAGCGACCTAACGTTGTAGGCCATTTTAAGGTCGGAAACGAGCTATTTTGAGGCCGAGACTTTTCCACGCGAACGACCTAGGCAGAACGACCTAAGTGCAGTGTTTTCACCAAAAACACTAAAATTTGGGGTTTTTCGCCAATCCAATCCAAACCAAATGCAAATGTACATGCAAACATGATAGGGATTCATTCCCAACAGTCCAAGATAGTTATATGCTAGATTGGTGAGATAAAAATCTCATCTTTTCACCAAATTTATGAAGAAAAGCTTGAAAGCAATGGGGAAGTAATCACAAGCTTGAATCCAATGTCTTCTTCTACAATTTGGAATTGAATGTTGGATTTGCAAGAGAATTTGAGCTTTGAATTTTAATTTCTCATTCCACTCACCATTAATGCTAAAGCTTAGTTGTTAGGAAATTTATGAAGAGTGAGGAGAAAGACAGAAGTGGGTTTGAGTTATAATGGCTAATCGAACCCAAAGTCCAAAGCGGGAATAGTAAGTGAAATTCCACTAACTCCAAACCTATCAATCTTTATACTTAAAAAAGTTGTAAATGGCATTTCGAACACAATGGAAGTGGTCTCGAGTCCTAATTTGACCGTTTGCATAAAAGTAGATTTTCGGACCAACATCCGATTAACGACAAAATATTTAAATATAAAATCGACAAAATGCGGGTTGTTACACATTGCCTAATTGTGTCGTGCCACCTACCCTATCGCGCCTTATACGATTTTGGTTTTGTACCATACCTATGGAGTGCCCTCTGACGACGCCCAGTACGGGGGAGATTACGGTACTGTATAGACTATGGGAATATATTATGTGTTAAGGTGGAAAATGTAAAGCCTTAATGCTATTTAAAAGTAATTTTATTTTGCAATTAGACACTATTATAATGGCGAAATATACTATACAGTAAAGTTTAACGGATCCTTAGGAGATGTAAATCCCGAGCATCTCTTGAGTTACTGCACTCATGTTTATTTATGTTGACTTAACTTACATAAGATCTTTTAGTTCTGACTCGAATGTTTTGTCTTTCAATTCGCTTTGGTCAGTCCGAGCGTTTCAGGATCGAAAACTTTAGCTCTGGAGGACGAAGACGGAGATTTCTATTATTATTATTTATTATACTTCACTACACTCATATTGTTCCACTGCATTGTTATTGGTATGTGTAACTCTGATATGTATTATATAAATATAATCAATGTTTTTGTAAACAGATTTATAAAATGTATATTTTATTATTATATTTTATCCTTCCGCTGTGAGATTCTGTTTTCTTTTTATTTCTTTCTTGTTTTTCTTATTTACCCCATAACAATCCGCCCTTCCGTATGGTTTGAACCGACACGTGTGTCGATTTAAACCATGCGAGAAGGCAGGACGTTATATTTTTATTTATAACTTAGCATTAAATCTCTTATTTCCTTTATAGGTTTCAATTATTAATTACTTACGTTCAAATTCACTACAATAACTAAAATATTAATCAATGGAAACTTAAGAATTTAAATACCGGGTTGATTTAAATTCATTTTAAAATAATAGATAAATGTATATACTTACACTTTATGTATCCAGTTATATTTAAAACAATTTAAAAATTTATATTTGGTTTATCAAACAAATCTGCAGTAAACGACTACAGTGGCCTTCCCAATTCGAAACTCGAAAATGAACATCGATGATGCGTGCACTCATCACCGAAATTATTTTCCATCGACAAAGAGGGGGTATGTAACATCCCGTCTTTTCGCACACTTTAAACCGACACACGTGCCAGTTCAAACCATACGGAAGGGCGGATTGTTATGGGGTAAATAAGAAAAACAGAGAAGAAATAAAAACAAAACAAAATCTCACAGCGGAAGGATAAAATATACTAATCAATATACAGTTCATGATAACTGTTTACAAAATAGTTATTTTACTTATACAATGAATATCAGAGTTACACATACCAATACAAACAATGCAGCGGAAATTTAGAGTGTGGTGCAATACTATAAATAATATAATATGGATTCTTCGTCTTCGTCCTCCAAAGCTAAAATCTTCGATCCTGAAACGCTCGGACTGACCCGAGCGAATTTGAAAGGACAAAAACACTCGAGTCAGACTAAAAGATCTTATGTGAGTTAAATTAACAGAAATAAATATGAATACAGTAACTCAAGAGATGTTCGGGATTTACATCTCCTAAGGATCCGTTAAACTATTTACTATGTAGTATATTGCGCTATTATAATAGTGTCTATTCATAAAATAAACTTACTTTTAAATAGCGTTAAGGCTTTACATTTTCCACCTTAACACGTAAAATGCCAATAGTCTATACAGTACCGTAATACCTCCTGATCGGGAGGCTACCAGAGGATACTCCATAGGTACGACACAAATAGAAACTTGTAGTAAAGGCTCGGTATGGTAGGTGACACGGCACAACTAGGCAATGCCAGGGTAGATATACCAATTGCTATCCAGGCTGGTGGAAACGCGTAGCCGCAGTTACCGCCCACCTCGGACTAACTCCCCAAAATCAAAATATAGAAGTGGCCACTGAATCAATCCAAGTCAAAGTATAATATCGAAGAGGAAGGTCCGATCAGTGGAATGACCTCATTGGCCTGAGAATCGCTCCTGTTTTAGCCACCTTATGCCAACTCACGGGAGTCGGGTCCACGTATTTACCTTACAGGAAACGTCGCCACCACCTACTTCATTCTGGAATCTCCACCGCGTACACGGTTAGTCAAAGTGGTTTTCGGTATCGACAGAGAGTATGTCCATATCCGATCCCGGTCTCTTTGCCAACCCATCGTTATTATAACACCGCGGTCATTTAAAAATAGCTCATACTTTAAAACCAGAATAAACATTTCCATTTTAAAATTATGAATACGATATTATTTTAAAACCCAAACAATATGATATCCTTTATCCCAAATATAAACCTTTTCAAAAATCCAAATGCTTTAAAATTTATAACGTCTGAAAGCCAAATATCCTTTCAAAGCACAATATTTCGAAATTCATAATTTAAAACCATAACTTTTAAAACTTGAATGGTTTGGATATTCAACGGTATATGAATTAAAAGGTTTAACTTAAATGTTACTTTGTAAAGAAAATAGTTCTCATGGCTTTACAAATACATTTCTTTATTAAAGTCTAAACCAAAATTTGTATTATCTCTCTCAAGTTCCAAAACCACTTCAATTTATATATATACGTATATCCATTTGGAGTATTAATATTTCAAACTAAAGTTTGATTTTATTCTTTCAACAATCGAATGTTCTATTAATTAGTCTTGAATATTCACATAAAATCCATAAATAAATAAAAACCTCCAATTTCTAGTAATAAAATATATATTTTTTTTTCAATTCAAATTATACTAGAATATTCATTTCAATTTATCTTGGGAAAAATCCAATTATAAATATCATATCTTAAAATTTCCAAACTTAACATTTAAACATATGATATAAATTATCAAACTCCATTTTCTTAATTTTTTTTTTCCGTTTTTAATAAAGAGATTTATACACCTTTTAATTTCAAAATTTTCAACTTCATATGTATATATATGGAAGAATAATATTTATACAATATAAAATTTAAGATTACTATAAACCGTATTCCATCCAAACCATAGAAATCACAATAAAATAGTTATATATAGACCGCGGTGCCTGTATATAATTTTCTATCCTATGGTCAAGTGATACAGATATTTATCATTTCAATCCGCAATTTAAAAGATATAAAATTTTGCGGTTATATATCATTTCAAACCACAATCCCGAATGAAATGAAATATGCATGATAATTTGCAATTTAATGATATACAATAAACATCCATTCATCAACATCATCCATCATCCAAATCGCAATCATCAATCAATATCAATCAATAACAATATTATTTTTTGTACTACATAACAGGTAATACTGGCAATTTTATTCAAATTAAATTCAACAGCTATTAATCTACAGTTTATATTCAGTAATAAATTATATAACTGTTAACTAGCAGTTCATATACAAACAAATAAATTTTAACTGTAAATTTATAGGCAATAAATTAATTAAATTAACAGTTAAATTTAATAAATGCAATTCAACAGATATGAATAAAATAAACATGCCAAATACTCATAAATAAATTTCTATTCATTTCTAAAATTAATTTAACAAATATAAAAGCTTCTAGTAGTTGTGAGTGGGTTAAAACACTCACCTTTTGAATTTAAATCGAATTTAAATCCGATTTAAATCCAAAAATTCGACGGTCTCAGAATTTGTCCAAACCAGCGTTAATGGATATGAAATTAAATTACGATCCTAACAAAAGAAATTTCGCGTGAATCGGAGAACGTATGAAAAAAATATTCATTTTAAACGATTTGAAAACAAAAATAAAAATAAAATAAAATAAAATAAAATAAACAAAACCCACTTAACTTCAATGGCCACGTCAGCTAAAAGCTACAGCACATCGTCGAATTTTTTTCTGGTCAAACGAATATCCAAAACAGAAAACGAATTGTACCAGCAGATTACGTGTCTCGAGAACTTTATCATAAATTTTCTGGAATTTTTGTGGAGAGTTTGAATTTTATTAGAAAATTTGAATTGTAGATAGATTAGGTTTTGTAACCATTGAGGAAGAGAAAGAGATGAAGAAAAATGAACGTACAGCCAATTGACAATAGAAAGGAGGCTAGGGTTTATCACAGCATATTTATAGATAGATCGCAAAAGGATAGGTGTGCACGAATTTTAACGTGCAAACAGAAGTGGTCCCAAAAGGATATTAATTATACACGTTACGGATTAAATTATTTCTTTCTCAACATTTACATTGCATTTTAAGCGTATTCACACATGATAATTAGATGCTTCATTTAAATTTCCATATATATATTCACAATTCCATAAATTTCCAAATACATAGATAAATTTCCAATTTCAACTAAATTCTAAATTACTGTAATAATTACAGATTAAATTTCTATCCATTCTCAATAGATTACGTTTACATACTGAAATCCACATTTCTATGTATATTTGAATTCCATATTATACATATTTTATTTATCTTAATTACTTCCAACTTAAATTTCAATCAACATAAAACGTTTTATTCAGTTTCCAAAAATTTCAATCATCCTTTAAATCCAAATGAATAAATAACTTAATTTCCATTTAAACATTTTTCATTTGATTTGCAATCAACCTTTTATGATCAATTAAATCCCGATATATTAATTAAACGTTATTTCCATCATTCTCTATCCCATGAAGAAATTTAAGTTATTCACACCTATTACTAAATTTCATATTAATGCACACAAATTTACATTTATTGCAATGGTTACCAAATATTTCCCTGCAATAATTCATTCCCCTATACATACTTACAGTTTCACTTAAACTTTACTATACCCATTTATTTTCTCAACATTAAAACCAACGTTACCTCAATTCCACTAATGTACACTTATTCTATTATCACTTACTAACCATTCAAATTTTTGTTAAGAAATAGGCAGGTAATTCCTATGTTACAATTTTTTAATTCATCCTAATCCCTTACTATTGACATACATTTGCATTACTTACATATCATTTACAATGTTACCCAAAATCTCTATCCATTGTAATTAATACCTTAAATAAGTTTCAATTTATATTCAAGTGAATACATTACCCTTTTTCGTTATGTCATCCATTTTTCACAAGAAACGTTTTATCGTTTCGACAACATTTTATTTCTAATTACCTACATTGATTTGTGTGCGTCTCTACTATTTAAAGCATTACCATTCTCACCTTCATCTAAATCTTCATTTATGAATATTTAAAATAAATTTCACTTATTTCCTATTTATACACTTATAAATTCCAATTCCAATAAATAGATAAATCTCCGTTTGCACTACTTAAATAAAAAATCAGCGATTATCCTATCTATACATTTTAAGTGGATGGATCAAATGTTGTATTCAAAAATCTACTTCTTAATATTCTTAGATTTAAACTCAACTCTCTATTAATAGATGTTTAAACTTCTTTTATTACCATTAACTTATTATTATACATTAAACTTAAATATACTGACAAAGCTTGTTTTTGGTACTCTTTTAATTTCCATAAATAAAATTAGCAGTGGATTCATACCTTATTATGTAATTATCTTTAATTCCACCTAACTAAATATTTACATAATCTTTTATTTGCAATAAATCAACTATTTTACATTAATTAAATTTAATCTTCCTGGTTTACTTATTCATAGTATGTAATTCAATTACTCACCCTAACCTATTTATTTGAAATCCAATCCAGATTATTTTTACTAAGTTCCAATTTCCAAAGGTTACTGCAATTAATCCAATTAATTGCAATAAATTCTAATAAATTTGATATACAACTCAAAATAAATCAATTATTAGTCAACTACCTAATTAACATTTCTTTTATATTCTAATACATAAATATTTCACAAAATTTCATCTTTTATTTGCATAACTTACCGTATCTAAATTTTATTGGAAATTTTGTTAACTTTACGCATAAATAAAGTTAGAACCTCAATTAATTCATTCCATTTTGGTTTCATTCTTTATATCACATTAATCATCATATTATGAATGGAGATTTATCTAGGTTACATCTTATTTATTCACTTACCAATATTCCACACTAACTGCAATAATTTAGTGCATTAATTGAAATTGATCAAAATAAAACTTAACAAACTAATAGAATAAATAACGTACAAAAATTTATTGTCATTAATCTATTTCATAAGTCTACACTCAAATACTCACTTAAAATAAGTTTTACGTTTCCATTAATTCGCGTTCGCACACCCGTTACTATATTAAAAATTACTAAAGTAACATTTTTCTTAATAACAACATTAAAATTTCTCAATATTTAAATGAACTTTATTTCCAATACATGCTACCTAATTGCATTTACTTATGATCTTATCCAAACATTCATTTATATTTTATTTCCATCAATTAGTTAATATTTACATCCATTTATTAACAATTTACTTCCATTATACAATTGCAATTTATTATAGTTATTATTACATTAAATACTATTTCAATTTTATTCTTTTAGTATTAATTAAACAATCATATTTAAATTAAGATATTATAATGTTTTTCACTATTTATTTACACTCCATTGAAACCCAACAGTCGTCTCAATCACATTTGAATTTGCATTAAATTGGTTGTCCAGCAACTGCCATTTGTATTACTATCTTAATTCTTATACAGTTACCGTTTTACCAATTTACTAATACATAGGTAATTTAAATTTTTGTCTTTAATTTTTTATTTTTTATTTTATTCAAGTGCAACAAATTACACTATTCCTTTATTGATATTTCACCTAACCTTTCAACAATTAAGTTAAATAACCGTTTCTACAATTCATTATTAATTATAAATTTAATTCTCCTTTATTTATGCAACTTACACAAGGGTATAAATCTTCCATTATCTCAATCATTAGATTTCTATTAAATTTAACAATAATTAAGATTTTTAATTACCGTTGCTATAAATTTTCATTTAGCGTTCATCTAGTATTAATTTACCTCCATTATATATATATATATATATATATTTCCCTTTTCTACAAAATTTAAATTTCAAAATCATTTTTAATTAAAAATTTAATTGTTGAAATTTACGGGTCGTTACACTCTCCCCCACTCAAAACTTTTCGTCCCCGAAAAGGAAAAGAAGGGAAAAGAAGAATTTCGAAATCAATATTTTAAATTTACAAAATTAGTTAATTTAGCTAAAATATACAAATTTATATAAATTGAAATATTTAAGTGGTTTCAACCATTAAACAACCAAACAAAACAACAACCATCAACCTTACAAACAACATACCTACACAAGACAAAGCAACCATTTAATTCATCAAACAAATAGTTATTCGGGTTCAGAACTTGAAATTTGTATGGAATGAAAATAACTATCAAGTGCATCCTTTACTCAACAGTCTTAGACGGAACAAAGATAGATTATTTATTCATCTAAAACTTCAAATTCCTTACCCAACAACCATAAATCAAACAATACAATTCAAACCAACAACCAAATTAACTTATTATACATTTAATTCATGCTTTAGTTGTTTGATTTTCTTTTTTCTTTTTTTTATGGAGGGATTTCTTCATTTCCTACAAATTTCATTTTCCATTTATTACAAAATTCATTATATTGGTATCCTATTTTATTTACTTAAGTTTATATCATCTATTTATAATCTTACCTTTACTTATATAGTAGAATTTCCAATTTAACTTAAGTTTATACAATTTAATTCTCATTTTATCACAGCAAATTCATTGATTACTTTCATTTCCTTACTCTTCACTTGTAAAAATTTCCCTTACATTTTCTTACTAACTTTGCACTTTTCTTATATGGTAAGTTATATATGTTTTAAGAATGTAAGTGGAAATTTATACAAGTTTCTTCTCAATTCCTTTAATTAATTAATGGTTCATCAAATATATATTCGTTTTATAAATTAAAATTTCAACTTACCTTTAATTTCATTCATTTATTAAATGTTGACGTTTCTATTATATTTAATAGTAGTAACAATTTAATTTCCCACTTCCACTTATATTAAACTAGTAGCATTTAAATCACACTTAAGTTTATAACCCTACACATCAATCTTTATTTGTTAAAGAATTTCATTTTATTTACTTAAGTTTAAAATCACCTATTAATAATACTTATCTTAAATTATGGAAAAATTCAAATTATAACTTAAGTTTATACCATTATATTCTTATTTATAATAGCAATTCATTGAATCCTTCATTATTTCCCAAAATTCCTACTTGTAAAATATTCAATTCCAATCTCTCATTTAACATTTCAACTTTTTATATTTGGTAAGTTATATATATGTTAAAGAAAAATGCAATTGAACTTATACAAGTTTATCTAAATTCTTTTAATTCATTCATTGTTCAATAAATCTTTACCTCTCTTATAAGTTAAAATTTTAACTTCCTTTATAACTTAGCATTAATTCTCTAAATTAGAGGTTTCACTTCATTAATTACTTACCTTTTATTTCACTAAAATAATTTAAACCATTAATTAATGGAAATTTAAGAATTAAATACCGGGTCAAATTTCAAATTATTTTAAAATAATAGATAATTAATTTCTTACAACCTTTATATCTCTAATTACCTTTAAACAATTAAAATTTTAAATAATTTCAAAACAAATCTGCAGTAGAGTTTACTACAGTGGCCTTTCCCTTCGAAGCTCGAAAATGAAAGTTGATGATCCGGCCGTCATCACCGAAATTATTTTCCAGCGACAGAGAGGAAAGTACAAACTTATTTTCTTCAAAATCCTCTTAAACCAATTCTTTCGAATTATACTAAATATTTATATAAGAAAATATTTATAAACCAAATCATTATATTTCATAAATCCTTTGAAAGCAGAATTTTTTTTTCAAAATCCCGGACTTAGGTTCTAAAATCTCCAATTTGATTTATTATAATTTCAACTTAGCTTCAATTGTTATAAATATTTTTATTTCCTAACACCCAATCTATAGCAACCAAATATATATATATATATATATCTTTATAAAAATATTTTTTTTATATATAGAAAATATAATAGGCAAAATTATTTCATTCACCTATATTAAAAACAAATATTATGTCGGTCTGTCCTATTAAGTGTTTAGAAATCCCTATTGATGACATAGCGTCCCATGCATCAACCAGAATTTATAAATACAAAGCAGAACAGATTAACACAATATCAAAATCTTTTATTAATACTAACAAGTACGCTCTCTCATAAATATACACTCAGTGACTCCCATACGATATTACTACCCTATTAACAAAGAGTCAACCCCACAAAGCCAAAGTTTATCGCTAAACCAAAGCTCTGATACCAACTGTAACATCCCGCCTTTTCACACTTTAAACCGACACACGTGCCAGTTCAAACCATACGGAAGGGCGGATTGTTATGGGGTAAATAAGAAAAACAGAGAAGAAATAAAAACAAAACAGAATCTCACAGCGGAAGGATAAAATATACTAATCAATATACAGTTCATGATAACTGTTTACAAAATAGTTATTTTACTTATACAATGAATATCAGAGTTACACATACCAATACAAACAATGCAGCGGAAATTTAGAGTGTGGTGCAATACTATAAATAATATAATACGGATTCTTCGTCTTCGTTCTCCAAAGCTAAAATCTTCGATCTTGAAACGCTAGGACTGACCCGAGCGAATTTGAAAGGACAAAAACACTCGAGTCAGACTAAAAGATCTTATGTGAGTTAAATTAACAGAAATAAATATGAATACAGTAACTCAAGAGATGTTCGGGATTTACATCTCCTAAGGATCCGTTAAACTATTTACTATGTAGTATATTGCGCTATTATAATAGTGTCTATTCATAAAATAAACTTACTTTTAAATAGCGTTAAGGCTTTACATTTTCCACCTTAACACGTAAAATGCCAATAGTCTATACAGTACCGTAATACCTCCTGATCGGGAGGCTACCAGAGGATACTCCATAGGTACGACACAAATAGAAACTTGTAGTAAAGGCTCGGTATGGTAGGTGACACGGCACAACTAGGCAATGCCAGGGTAGATATACCAATTGCTATCCAGGCTGGTGGAAACGCGTAGCCGCAGTTACCGCCCACCTCGGACTAACTCCCCAAAATCAAAATATAGAAGTGGCCACTGAATCAATCCAAGTCAAAGTATAATATCGAAGAGGAGGGTCCGATCAGTGGAATGACCTCATTGGCCTGAGAATCGCTCCTGTTTTAGCCACCTTATGCCAACTCACGGGAGTCGGGTCCACGTATTTACCTTACAGGAAACGTCGCCACCACCTACTTCATTCTGGAATCTCCACCGCGTACACGGTTAGTCAAAGTGGTTTTCGGTATCGATAGAGAGTATGTCCATATCCGATCCCGGTCTCTTTGCCAACCCATCGTTATTATAACACCGCGGTCATTTAAAAATAGCTCAGACTTTAAAACCAGAATAAACATTTCCATTTTAAAATTATGAATACGATATCATTTTAAAACCCAAACAATATGATATCCTTTATCCCAAATATAACCTTTTCAAAAATCCAAATGCTTTAAAATTTATAACGTCTGAAAGCCAAATATCCTTTCAAAGCATAATATTTCGAAATTCATAATTTAAAACCATAACTTTTAAAACTTGAATGGTTTGGATATTCAACGGTATATGAATTAAAAGGTTTAACTTAAAATGTTACTTTGTAAAGAAAATAGCTCTCATGGCTTTACAAATACATTTCTTTATTAAAGTCTAAACCAAAATTTGTATTATCTCTCTCAAGTTTCAAAACCACTTCAATTTATATATATATACGTATATCCATTTGGAGTATTAATATTTCAAACTAAAGTTGGATTTTATTCTTTCAACAATCGAATGTTCTATTAATTAGTCTTGAATATTCACATAAAATCCATAAATAAATAAAAACCTCCAATTTCTAGTAATAATTTTTATTTTTTTCAATTCAATTTATACTAGAATATTCATTTCAATTTATCTTGGGAAAATCCAATTATAAATATCATATCTTAAATTTCCAAACTTAACATTTAAACATATGATATAAATTATCAAACTCCATTTTCTTAATTTTTTTCTTCCGTTTTTAATAAAGAGATTTATACACCTTTTAATTTCAAAATTTTCAACTTCATATGTATATATACGGAAGAATAATATTTATACAATATAAAATTTAAGATTATTATAAAACGTATTCCATCCGAACCATAGAAATCACATTAAAATAGTTATATATAGACCGCGGTGCCTGTATATAATTTTCTATCCTATGGTCAAGTGATACGGATATTTATCATTTCAATCCGCAATTTAAAAGATATAAATTTTTGCAGTTATATATCATTTCAAACCACAATCCCGAATGAAATGAAATATGCATGATAATTTGCAATTTAATGATATACAATAAACATCCATTCATCAACATCATCCATCATCCAAATCGCAGTCTTCAATCAATATCAATCAATAACAATATTATTTTTGGCACTACATAACAGGTAATACTGGCAATTTTATTCAAATTAAATTCAACAGCTATTAATCTACAGTCTACATTCAGTAATAAATTATATAACTGTTAACTAGCAGTTCATATACAAACAAATAAATTTTAACTGTAAATTTATAGGCAATAAATTAATTAAATTAACAGTTAAATTTAATAAATGCAATTCAACAGATACGAATAAAATAAACATGCCAAATACTCATAAATAAATTTCTATTCATTTCTAAAATTAATTTAACAAACATAAAAGCTTCTAGTAGTTGTGAGTGGGTTAAAACACTCAACTTTTGAATTTAAATCGAATTTAAATCCGATTTAAACCTAAAAATTCGACGGTCTCAGAATTTGTCCAAACCAGCGTTAATGGATCTGGAATTAAATTACGATCCTAACAAAAGAAATTTCGCGTGAATCGGAGAACGTATGAAAAAAAATATTCATTTTAAACGATTAGAAAACAAAAATAAAATAAAATAAAATAAAACAAAACCCACTTAACTTCAATGGCCACGTCAGCTAAAAGCTACAACACATCGTCGAATTTTTTTCTGGTCAAACGAATATCCAAAACAGAAAACGAATTGTACCAGCAGATTACGTGTCTCGAGAACTTTATCATAAATTTTCTGGAATTTTTGTGGAGAGTTTGAATTTTATTAGAAAATTTGAATTGTAGATAGATTAGGTTTTGTAACCATTGAGGAAGAGAAAGAGATGAAGAAAAATGAACGTACAGCCAATTGACAATAGAAAGGAGGCTAGGGTTTATCACAGCATATTTATAGATAGATCGCAAAAGGATAGGTGTGCACGAATTTTAATGTGCAAACAGAAGTGGTCCCAAAAGGATATTAATTATACACGTTACGGATTAAATTATTTCTTTCTCAACATTTACATTGCATTTTAAGCGTATTCACACATGATAATTAGATGCTTCATTTAAATTTCCATATATATATTCACAATTCCATAAATTTCCAAATACATAGATAAATTTCCAATTTCAACTAAATTCTAAATTACTGTAATAATTACAGATTAAATTTCTATCCATTCTCAATAGATTACGTTTACATACTAAAATCCACATTTCTATGTATATTTGAATTCCATATTATACATATTTTATTTATCTTAATTACTTCCAACTTAAATTTCAATCAACATAAAACGTTTTATTCAGTTTCCAAAAATTTCAATCATGCTTTAAATCCAAATGAATAAATAACTTAATTTCCATTTAAGCATTTATCATTTGATTTGCAATCAACCTTTTATGATCAATTAAATCCCGATATATTAATTAAACGTTATTTCCATCATTCTTTATCCCATGAAGAAATTTAAGTTATTCACACCTATTACTAAATTTCATATTAATGCACACAAATTTACATTTATTGCAATGGTTACCAAATATTTCCCTGCAATAATTCATTCCCCTATACATACTTACAATTTCACTTAAACTTTACTATACCCATTTATTTTCTCAACATTAAAACCAACGTTACCTCAATTCCACTAATGTACACTTATTCTATTATCACTTACTAACCATTCAAATTTTTATTAACAAATAGGCAGGTAATTCCTATGTTACAAATTTTTAATTCATCCTAATCCCTTACTATTGACATACATTTGCATTACTTACATATCATTTACAATGTTACCCAAAATCTCTATCCATTGTAATTAATACCTTAAATAAGTTTCAATTTATATTCAAGTGAATACATTACCCTTTTTCGTTATGTCATCCATTTTTCACAAGAAACGTTTTATCGTTTCGACAACATTTTATTTCTAATTACCTACATTGATTTGTGTACGTCTCTACTATTTAAAGCATTACCATTCTCACCTTCATCTAAATCTTCATTTATGAATATTTAAAATAAATTTCACTTATTTCCTATTTATACACTTATAAATTCCAATTCCAATAAATAGATAAATCTCCGTTTGCACTACTTAAATCAAAAATCAGTGATTATCCTATCTATACATTTTAAGTGGATGGATCAAATGTTGTATTCAAAAATCTACTTCTTAATATTCTTAGATTTAAACTCAACTCTCTATTAACAGATGTTTAAACTTCTTTTGTTACCATTAACTTATTATTATACATTAAACTTAAATATACTGACAAAGCTTGTTTTTGGTACTCTTTTCATTTCCATAAATAAAATTAGCAGTGGATTCATACCTTATTATGTAATTATCTTTAATTCCACCTATCTAAATATTTACATAATCTTTTATTTGCAATAAATCAACTATTTTATATTAATTAAATTTAATCTTCCTGGTTTACTTATTCATAGTATGTAATTCAGTTACTCACCCTAACCTATTTATTTGAAATCCAATCCAGATTATTTTTACTAAGTTCCAATTTCCAAAGGTTACTGCAATTAATCCAATTAATTGCAATAAATTCTAATAAATTTGATTTTATTGGATTACAACTCAAAATAAATCAATTATTACTCAACTACCTAATTAACATTTCTTTTATATTCCAATACATAAATATTTCCCAAAATTTCATCTTTTATTTGCATAACTTACCGTATCTAAATTTTATTGGAAATTTTGTTAACTTTACGCATAAATAAAGTTAGAACCTCAATTAATTTATTCCATTTTGGTTTCATTCTTTATATCACATTAATCATCATATTATGAATGGAGATTTATCTAGGTTACATCTTATTTATTCACTTACCAATATTCCACACTAACTGCAATAATTTAGTGCATTAATTGAAATTGATCAAAATAAAACTTAACAAACTAATAGATTAAATAACGTACAAAAATTTATTGTCATTAATCTATTTCATAAGTCTACACTCAAACACTCACTTAAAATAAGTTTTACGTTTCCATTAATTCGCGTTCGCACACCCGTTACTATATTAAAAATTACTAAAGTAACGTTTTTCTTAATAACAACATTAAAATTTCTCAATATTTAAATGAACTTTATTTCCAATACATGCTACCTAATTGCATTTACTTATGATCTTATCCAAACATTCATTTATATTTTATTTCCATCAATTAGTTAATATTTACATCTATTTATTAACAATTTACTTCCATTATACAATTGCAATTTATTATAGTTATTATTACATTAAATACTATTTCAATTTTATTCTTTTAGTATTAATTAAACAATCATATTTAAATTAAGATATTATAATGTTTTTCACTATTTATTTACACTCCATTAAAACCCAACAGTCGTCTCAATCACATTTGAATTTGCATTAAATTGGTTGTCCAGCAACTGCCATTTGTATTACTATCTTAATTCTTATACAGTTACCGTTTTACCAATTTACTAATACATAGGTAATTTAAATTTTTGTCTTTAATTCTTTATTTTATATTTTATTCAAGTGCAACAAATTACACTATTCCTTTATTGATATTTCACCTAACCTTTCAACAATTAAGTTAAATAACCGTTTCTACAATTCATTATTAATTATAAATTTAATTCTCCTTTATTTATGCAACTTACACAAGGGTATAAATCTTCCATTATCTCAATCATTAGATTTCTATTAAATTTAACAATAATTAAGATTTTTAATTACCGTTGCTATAAATTTTCATTTAGCGTTCATCTAGTATTAATTTACCTCCTTTATATATATATTTCCCTTTTCTACAAAATTTAAATTTCAAAATCCTTTTTAATTAAAAATTTAATTATCGAAATTTACGGGTCGTTACAGGGTACAACTTATTTCTTTTTCAGAATTTCTTCAAAACAATTCTTTCAAATTATATTGAAATATTTATATCAGAAAATACTTCTAAATAATATTATCATATATTATAAACCATTCGAAAACAGTTTCAAAACCCCAGAACTCATGTTCTAAATTTCCAATTTTCATTTATTTCATTTTCCATCTCATTTCAACTATTACATATAAATTTCATTACCTAACGACCAATATAATACAACCAAATATAACCTTTATAAAAATTTCCTTTATATATAAATATAATATAATAGGAAAAATTATTTCATTCACCTATATTAAAAACAAATATTATGTCTGTCTATCCTGTTAGGTGTTTAGAATTCCCTATTGATTTCATAGCATCCCATGCACCAACCGGAATTTATAAATGCAAAATGGAATAAATTAACAAAATATTAAAACCTTTTTATAACACTAACAAATACACTCAGCGACTCATCACGGGTATTACTACCCTATTAATAAAGAGTCAGACCCCACAAAGCTAAGGTTTATCGGTAAACCAAAGCTTTGATACCAGATGTAACATCCCGCCTTTCTACACGCTTTAAATCGACACAGGTGCCAATTCAAACCATACGGAAGGGCGGATTGTTATGGGGTAAATAAGAAAAAGAAGGAAGAAATAAAACAAAATAGAATCTTGTAGCGGAACGATAAAATATAATAATCAAATATACAGTTCATGATGCTATTTTATAAACATTTGATTATATTTAGACGATACATATCAGAGTTGCACATACCAGTGAATAATAATCAACGCAGCGAAATACAGTGTGTTGTGGAACAATATAATATATATAATAATAATGATGAAATCTTCGTCTTCGTCCTCCAGAAAAGCCTTTCATTCCTGAAACGCTCGTACTAACCCAAGAGTATTGAAAAACAAAACACTCGAGTCAGAACTAAAAGATCTAATGTAAGTTAGATCAACAGGAATAAATATCAGAGCAGTAACTTAAGTGATGCTCGGGATTCACATCTCCTAAGGATCCGTTAAACTATTTACTATGTAGTAAGATTTCGCAATTATAATAGTGTCTAATAGTAAAATAAATTTACTTTTTTCTTAGCATTAAGGGGTTACCCATATAGCCTTTAACACGTAATAGTCCCAGTAGTCCATCCAATATCATGGTCCCTCCTGATCGGGAAGCCACCGGAGCATACCACACGTGCTAAGGAGAAATCCAAACTCGTACAAGACGCGATAGGGTAGGTGACACGGCAAAACTAGGCAATGTCAGGGTAGATATACCAATTACGCTTCCGGGTCGGCGGTAACGTGTAGCGTGCAGCTACCGCCCACCTCGAGCAACACCTCCAAATAAAAAAAATCAAAAGTGGCCACTGAACAAATCGAAAAGTCAAAGTATAATATCGAAAGGATGTGTCCGATCAAAGGCGCTACCTCATTAACCCGTCAATCGCTCCTGTTTTAGCCACCTTATGCCAACTCACGGGAGTTGGATCCATATATTTACCAAGGAAATGCCACCACCATTCTACTTCACTCTGGAATCTCCACCGCATACACGGTTGTTAAATTGGTTTTCGGAGTTGGCAAAGAGTATGACAACTTCTGATCCCGGTCTCTTCAATAACCAAACGCTATTATAACACCGCGGTTATTTCAAAATAATTTATATTTAAAGCGATTATATAATATCCCTTTCAAAACCATATAAATACGATATCATTTATATTTTTTAAAACCCTAAATCAATATTATATCTTTTTTATATATATCCCTTATCCCAAAATCATAATAATTTCAAATATATATGTCTTAAACGCCATAGCTTTGAAACAAAATTTCTAATACTTAAATGTTTTAAGTATTAAAACGCTTTACATAACAAAATAGCTTTTTAGATTTCACAAATAAATTTCAAATATAGGTTTAAATTCCCAAATAAACCATTTCAATTTTCATATATTTCAAAGCTTTAAATATTCTACAATTTCAAAACGAATTCTTTGATAATTTCATATACATCAAATTCCATTACCATTACCTAGAATTTAAATGTTTACTTAATAAGCCCAATATCATTTAAGTAAAACCTTTAACTTCAAACAACTGGATATTCTTTAAATTTTATTAACTTGATATATTCATATAAATCTTTATATTCATTTAAATCCCTCTAAACCAAATCAAGTTATAAGAATCATACCCTTTAAAATCTCAATTTATTCTAAATTTTAAATCAAATCTTTCGAGTATAATTCTTAAATTATTTAATTCAAATAAATTTCATATTTATTTTCCAACTTAAATTTTTATTTAGGTCATTAAAACTCCATATATACCATATCTTAAACAGGTACTTAACCATATGATATAACAAGTAAATCCCATTATTAAACTTATTTTTATTAAACAAACTTATATATAGCTTAGATTCAAGAATTTGACTATATATATAATTAATATTTATATAGTATCAAAAATTAATATTTATTAAACCCTATATTTTCTTTTCAAACCACAGAAAATCACTTCAAAATATTTTCATATATAGACCGCGGTGCATGTATAAAATTTTCTATCCTACGGTCAGGTGATACAGATATTTATCATTTCAATTCGTAATTTAAAATAAAAATTACGGTTATATATCATTTTAAACCGCAATCCTGAATGAATAAAAATGCATAATAACTTGTAGTTTATAATAATAAAACACAACATCCATTCATCCATCATAAAATCATACATCCATCATAATCATCATCTAAAACAATCAATCAATATCAATATATAACTAATAATATATAACAGGAAATTAACTGGTAGTTATTTCCAATAATGAACTAAATAACTATTTAGTTTAAATAAATGCAATTAACTGAGATGATGATTAAAATTATACGAAACAGTCATAAATATATGCATAATCACAACAAAATTTAATTTAACAAACATAAGAAGTTTTAGAAGTTGTGAGTGGGTTAAAACACTCACCTTTTGAATGTAAACCCAAAAATTTGACAGTCTCCAAATCCTTCCATACCGGCGCCATAAATTCTGGAATTCCAATACGAACCTAGCGGAGAAAACCGCATGTGAATTGGATAATGTATGCGAGAGTTATTCACCTTAGATCATTTGAAAACGAAATTTAATTTAAAACAAAATAAAATAAAAGAAAATACATAATTCCTCACCAAGCCAGTAGGCTTCCTCCTCACGCGTCAATAGTACTAGAATTTCTTTCATCAGAAACGAACACGTTTCTTTCGAACGCCCCTCGCACTGCCTTGTCCAGACGAACCCCGCTCCCTCCGGTCACCAGCCGCTCGCGCCACGCGTCACCCTCCACCATACCGAGCCACCCTCCTTCGATTGCCTAATCGACGCACAAGGTTCTTGATCCAGCCATCAAAACCTCGAACTAACTACACCGATGGGCTACGCTTATCACTCTCTACGCCCCCGTATTGTCGATTTGACGATCAATCGGAGTTGATTTCGACGCAAATGGATGACCGAAAATAGTCCTTCAATTTCTAGATGAACAGAGATCCAATTCGAAAAGCAAATTTCAGATCCGAATTACGCTCTTCGAGAGCTTTGAATCCATATAAAATTTGCTACGGTTTGAGGAGATTGAATTTTCACTTGGTTTTTGAATTTCAATTGAATTGGATAAATTTGGGTTTGCAGCCATTGAGGAAGAGGAGCACAGAAGTTTCTATATGTATAGAAATGAGGATTGGAGGCCGCTAGGGTTTATAACAGGATATATATAGGCAAATTGAAATAGAATGGATGGATCGGGTAAAATATACACGTTAACGCCAAAGTGGCCCAAAAAGCCCGTTCTGACTCCGGAACGAAATTGGGTCAACTCATATATTAAAATAGGTGTTTTTAAATATTTTAAACGCGATGGAAAAGGTTTCAAGTCCAAATTCCATCGTATGAAAAAGTTGTGCTAAAATCAGTATTTTTCAAATTGATTTCAATCGATTTCAATTTCATTTATTTCAAGGCATTTCGAGTCTGTACGATCAAACGACAAGTCCGATCGCTACGAAACTTGAAATCCTACAATAATTCACCGTTATGGATCCGATGAAACGGGTTTCTTAGAAAACCGAGTCAGTGGCCAAAATGGCTATTTTTTACATTAATTAAATAAATTAATTAAATCAAATTCCCAATTTCAATTTTTAAAATTGACAATTCTTCTCATTTTTATATTTCCAATCATTAACACTAATTTAACAAATTTATGATGTCAATTTAAAGTTAATTAACTTATCAATTTCAATGTTAAAATTTAAATTTCATTATATTCACCAATTATAATTCTTATCTTCAAAATTTCCATTTATTTACATAAATCAAAAAAATTTCCATGCGTATTTGTCACATAGGTGGATTTATCATTGGATTCTAAACAATTGCATTAATATTTTCTTATTCCATCTTCATTTCAAATAACGAAAAATTTAATGTACAATTCTACCTATTTGCAATAGACTCAATTATGTAAAATTTATTCCAATCAATTAACTTGATTTGCTTCAACTGTTTTTATCTAACAAATGATTATTCGAAAAACAAAGATAACCTTTGTTTTACCCTTTATTACATTAGTACAAATTTTCATACTTCCTTTGTATTAACTACCCTATTTCCATTTTATTGCATTTCTACCAATATTCACGCTAATTGCGATTAACATTCCATATAAATTCATTCACTTGGGTTCATCCTTTCCATTATATGGCTTACTACATTACGAATGAATTTACACTTCCGATTATTTCTTTATTACATTCATACCTTCCGTTGCAAACTTCATTAAAACATTAAAGATATCCTAATTTGATTTATAAGGCCAACTAAATATAACAATCGTTACCATTAATTTTATAATACAATTAATTTTATTAATTTCACTAATTACTATGATTACTTGCGTAACTCTGAATTCATCCAATCACCAATTATTATACTAATTTATCTATTTATACAACACATGTTACTTTCATTCAAATAAATCAATAAATCTTGATTCACAATCTTTACATCAACCAATAGTCATATTATAAATAAAATTATCATTATTTATGATTATTACTTTAATTTGCAGTAACCAAACATTAAATTTAGATTTATTTATTTCTTATGAAAAATTTGATGTTTCTATTTATTTATTAAGTATATCACAAGTTTACATCCCTTTATACTATATTATGAAAACAATATACATGTCTAATACTTTATTGCATTTATTGGAATCAAATTTCCAAATTTACTAGATACAATAAATTATAACCTTACATTTATTCCAATTTAATGGGATTGCGCAAATTTAGTTTGCATTAACGGTGTCACATTAAATCTACATTCAGTTTCAATTAATAAAAAATTTAATTCTAATTACTTACCATTAAATTCATAAGTTATTGATTACCTTCAAATTAAATAAAATTTGATTCCCAAATTGATTTGATTTGATTGCCATCTTTACTATATCCATTATTACTTAACTACAAATTTACCATTTCACTCAATTATAACCTTTACAATTTGATTCCAATTAATAGGTATTGAATAAATATCGTTACTTATCAACTTGCATTTACCTTATCCCATTAATTTACATTCAATTACTATCCAATGTATATTAATTCATTAATTAATTTGATATTTACGTTTGTTTCCTTCCATTTGATTTATAACCTTGTATAACATTTACAATAATCCCATTTCATTCCATCCATTAATGGGTATTGCATTGAAATTTAATTAATTAGCTTATATCAACATTACTACCATTAATTGCAATTGGATTACCAATTTTATTCAACACCCTATTTAAATAACACATATATTAATTCAATACTTACATTTTATTACCTATGTTTCATTTATACAAATTATATTATTCCACACATTAATACAATAATTGCATTTGTTCTTATTATATTCCATTTATATCTAAGTTATAACGTTTGAAATATTTTATTAAATTGGACCGTTTATTCAAGTTCATTAATTACTAACTTGCATTAACATGTTTCCTTAATTGAAAATCAATTACAGTAACAATGTGTTCTTACATTAACTAATTACACGCCGTACCCTATACTTTTCTTATTCAATTTATATCTAGGTATAATGCTTACACCATTTCATTTATTGAAATTTTATTCAAATTACTAATAAATAGGTTTTAATTACCATTTATATATTTAATTTTAGTGTTCATTTTACTATTAATTTATTAAGTTTTTATTTCTACTAAATTTAGTTACAAAAATCTCATTAATTTAACCAATTTTAAATTGTCGAAAATTACGGGTCGTTATAACCGGGGTGTGAGGCTTGGGAGGCTACGCTCAATTTTTTCAAGCCACGTTTTTCATACAAAACCATGCTTTGATCATAACAGGATCCACTATGAATGCCACATTGTCATTCCATGTCACATGACTGTTTTCTAGAAAAGTATAACTTCATGAGCACGTATGTCTCGAGAAAGGGTGTTAAGCTAAAAGATGTTGCCTTCTTGGCTACCAACTGATATACGTTTATAGAAACCACTTGTAACAACCCTGGTTGGAGGTTACCGTAAATATTATATTATAATGAATATTATAATTTAATATTAGAATTAATTGAATTAATTGGAAGAAAATGTTGAATTATGCGACGGCCCGATATATTTTTAACAGTTTAAATTAGAATAATAAATTGATTTTAAATATTTAAACTTTAGTTGTAAACTTGAATCCCGAATATTAATATTTATTTGATAATTAAATTATTGAGTTATATAATTTGAAATTGGGTAAAATATTGAATATAGAATTTTAAGCCTGTTAATAACAATTTGAAGGCTTATAAAATTTATAATGATAGGACTGAAGATAATAGAATGGTTGGAATCTAATTAAAAGGTGATTTGTCAGTTTTAATAATATATCGTGTAAATCGATAGTTTACAATTTACTATCTACACCATCTCTATTTTATTTATATTTATGTACGCTTTTAAATAATACAAAAGGTATAAGTATGTATACATTTATAAGTATAGGATTAGTGGCATGACATGGTGAAGACAAGTGGCATAATATGGACCATACGCCTATCTTAAGATGAAATAGAATTATGACACATAACCCCATTAGGTGTCCATGTGTAGAAACATCTTAAGACACCTAAGTAGGCATGTGTCAACATTCTGAAGCTTGTGCAAAGAGAAGTAGACAAGTGTCCAAAACTAAAATTACCAAACTAGCCTTGAAAATTACTATATAAAGGGTGGAAATGTTCACTTATTTTTCTTTCTTTCACAAAATAAAAACAAAAGTAAGATAAAGTGAAAAAGCTTGGAGAAAGCTAGGGAAAAAGAGTCAAGGCAAATACACAAGTTTAAGATGAGAAAAACTATTTAAATTTCTAGTATTCATGTTATTCTTGAAGAGATGATAGTTGTAAGTAAAAGTGGCTCGGTTCTATCAAAAACGTAGCTTAGTAATTTGACCATAACTTTCTCAATTCTAAATGAAATTTAGATTTCTTGGATGTTTTGGAAAGTTTATTTCATGTGTTACAACTTTGATGTTTTGTGTTTTCTGTAATTTGGATGCTAGCTATGTCATAATTGAATCTTTCTACTGTAATCCTGAGAGCAAAACCAATATTAGCTCTGTGCTTAAGGCTGAAACTAAATTGGTCATAACTTTTTCGTTCCTCAACCGATTTCGATAAATTTAAATGTTGCAGAAAGCTTAGACTTTGTTCTAAAACTTTTATGTTTTGAGTTTTCAAAAATTTCAGTAGCACCTTAGAATTCAACTACACCCAAAATTCTTTGGCAAATTCAGTTACCCCTTTGAATATCAAAACCAAACCCAGTTCACAAACAATTCCAATGTAAAACAATTTGGTAGCAATTTTTCTTCTAAAAACTCGAAAATAAACATCGATAATGCTGCAGCCATCACCGATGTTATTTTCCAGTTACCGAAAGAGTTCAATGCTTTTATCTCTTTAAAAACATTTTCAAATATTTTTAATTCCAAATCTCCCAGGTTTCAAATTCAACACAAAATTATTTTTGAAATAATACTATTATTTTTCCAAAACCTTTGGAAACCACTTCCAAATCCAAAGGAATTTTAAATTTCCAAATTCCAAATTCCAAATCCATCCAATTCATATTAAACATTACTCTGGAATTCTATTTCAAATTATAATCTCATTTATTTATGAAGTTTATTTCAATTTATAAATTACATCACAATCTATATTTCAAATTCCATTTTGTTATAAAAGTTTATACTTTAACTTTGGTTATAAATTTCAATTTGGTCATATTTTATATTACTTCTTAACTTAATTCCAATAATTTAACAACCAATCACCTAAATATTCATTAGAAGGAAATATTGCTATATATATCAAAATATATTTTTATATAAAATAATTAAAAATCTTTATAAGCAAATAACAAGTACGCTCTCATATATATACATACTCAACTCATTCTAGAGTACTACGGACTCTATTCAATGAGTAATCCCCACTAGAGCCAAGGTTCTCGCTTAACCTTCAGCTCTGATACCAACTGTAACGACCTGAAATTTTCGGGTTCGAAATTTTCGGGTCGTTACAAATTATATTGTATATTTGGAATAAACAATATAATATGAATAAATTTTTGGAAAATAATATAAAATAAGGAATGTGTCATGAAATAAAGCTTACATAAAAAAAACGAAGGACATGTGTCACAAGATTAAATAAAATAGTGACACATAACCCCATTAGGTCTCCATGCATAGAAACATCTTAAGACACCTAAGTAGGCATGTGTCAACATTCTAAAGCTTGTGCAAAGAGAAGTAGACAAGTGTCCCAAACTAAAATTACCAAACTAGCCTTGAAAATTACTATATAAAGGGTGGAAATGTTCACTTATGTTTCTTTCTTTCACAAAATAAAAACAAAAGGAAGATAAAGTAAAAAAAAAAACTTGGAGAAAGCTAGGGAAAAAGAGTCTAGGCAAATACACAAGTTTAAGCAATCATAGGTCCGGCAAAGGCGAATTCGAGTTGAAAACTTCCATCTTCAAGCCTAAATCATCATCTTTTTGCTGCTAATAGGTAAGCTAAGGATTATAGCAACTGTAGGTGAACAAATTTCAGCAGCAAATAATCTCTTCCTTGAAATATTTGGTTAAATATGTTGAATTTTACATCTGTTCTATATTGATTGATGCTGAAAATGCCCTATCTTGTTTTGCTCATATCTGGCTCGTCCGATGTCGGATTGATGCCACTCTTTTTTCAAAATTGTAGAGGACTTATTATAGTTTGTTCATGTTAACTTTCATTGGGTTTTGTGTCCGTATGGACCTTCTTAGTTGCTGTCAAAAATGAAAACCCGAGAGGGATTAAGCCCAGAATATTCTAGTGGCTGGTTAGTGTTTTCGCCGTAACTTTTGTGTTACTTATCGGAATTTTGATTTCTTGGATGATCTGAAATCCTTGTGAAATAGGCCAAAACTTTTATGTTTTTGGTTTTGACTGATTTAGAAGTCTACATAGTGGAAAATTGGCATTTTCATCGCTGTCCTGTGTGGACAAACAGCGCAAATAATTTCTTTCTTAGTAGTATTTCTATCATAACGTCTTCGTTACTTATCGGAATATCAAATTTTATGAAGTTTTGGAAACTGCATAAAGAATGTGACAACTTTTATTTGTATCACTTTCTGTAATTCGTTGACTAAAATTTTAAAAATCTCTTGCAAACTCGCTATTCTGTTATTGTAGTGTACTCAGTGTTTTGTGCAAACCTGAGCTAGTATTTTGCGCATAACTTTTGCGTTTCTTATCCGAATCCAATGATTTTGGAAGTTTTGGAAATTGAAGAAAGAATGTGACAACTTTTATTTGTATCACTTTCTGTAATTCGTTGACTAAAATGTTGAAAAATCTCTTGCAAACTCGCTGTCCTGTGTTTTGTTCCATGTTGTTAGTGCACTTATTGTTTTCAAACCACTTGAAAATTGTTTTGCATCTATGAACATGTATATGCATGTTCCGTCTTGGTAATTATGGTGTTAAATATTTATTTTAAATATTTTTAAGAGTATTTCTAAATAATAAAAGTAGATATACTATATTTATTTTATATAAAAAAAAGTAGAATTTTAATAAAAGGATTTCTTTGGGTTTCGAAAAATTTATTTTAAAACCCGGCTACCTTAGTAAATTATTGCGCAAAGATCATAAACTATTATTTTTCCCTTTTGGATGTATAAGAATTAGAAATAAACAATTAGTAAGGATATATGGTATGAGACATGTATTCTTGCTTTATCGCTTAATATCGGACTTCTACGACCGAAACTAATTTGAATTATTATTTTGAGATGATTTAGAAGTTGCCAAATTTTAACGAATATTATTGGTTGGAGAATTACTCTTTTTGAGTATGTTTGATGACGAACCAATCTAGATGTTTTTACAATCGCTAATGAGATGAGGCGACCAAGACGAGAATTTTTCGTTTGGAGAATTATGATTAGAAATAACGGTCATGATGTTGTTTTACTTACCGATGAGATGAGGTAAGTCTATTTATGAAGTATTCATAAAGTTAAGATGTTTATGATGATTTAAGAAGTTAAGATGGTTATGATGACTTTTACTTGTCAATGAAATGAGACAAGTCACGATGGAACCATTACTCGTCAATGAGAAGAGATGAATACGGTATTATATTAACTTGCCGATGCAATGAGGCAATATTGGTGTTAAGTTTTAATTTGAAACTATGGTTAGAAATAACCATCACGAGTTCTTTTACTTGCCTAGGAGATGAGGCAAGTTGTTATGATGGATTGATGATGATTTCGATATTTATGATGAGTTTTTACTTGTCAATGAAATGAGACAAGTCTCGATGTCACTTAAAACTCGTCCAAGTAAGAGATAAGACGAGTTAGGTATCTTACACTCGCCGATGAGATGAGGCAGTGTTTATTTGATGATGTTTTATGATGGTTTTCTAATGTGGCATCGACTAACGATTAGTAAACCAATAGGTATGAACGTATGGTATGGGACGTACATTGACGCCTATTGGGTTCCTATTCGAGAAGTTGAGACACATTCACGATGTTACTAGTGCTACAGACCGAGTACTCGATTGGAGTCATCACGATGTTCATGAAGTTATTACTCGACTCCAATCATCACGATGTTATTACTCGGGTTTTTGTGACTGGGTGTCATCAAGATGTTTCCGACTATAGTCAATCAAGATGATCACGATGTTATGATGTTATGTGACACCAAGTCATCACGATGAATGGTACCAAATAATGGTAGTACTAGTCAAGATGTAAATAGCACGTGCAACATGCTTTTGCATGTAATAATTGGCCAATATGAGATTTCTTTTATGAGTTATGATGATTTCGATTTCACCATTTTTGATGTGTTTACCTAGCCTTATAGATGTAAATAAGGCAAATATGATTTCTTTGAAGATTTTGGTGATTTCGAATTTTATGGATTTAAACTTGGGATTTATATACTACTTGGGAGGTTATTTATTCATGGATAATGTTTGAATGTTTTCCCTTATACCATATACATGAATTCCTTCATATTAACCCAAGGATATGTATATGCAAACCACCATAGAGACAAAGTGAAGATACTTGATATCAACCCTAGATGTTCATACCAACTTATGTTATCCCGTTGCGAAGCTCTTCTCTTTACCTTATCGTATTCCTTTCTAACGATAAGATTCAGTTTCCTGACCCGTTTGTTTATCACTCGGGTCAGACCGAGTTGTTTCAGGTATCATCTATTGGACTTAGCTTGAAGTTGATGTTGGACATCAGCTCTTATTTCTCTTGAGTAGTTTTTGTTCTTCCGCACACTCTGATGTAGCTACATTTGATTTGATATTTATGGTGTGGTCGAGTACCACCTTTATTGTATTCATATTGTATTGTACTAAACATGTATCAGTGTTTATGTATATATATGATGTTGGTTATTGTTCTGTGATGTGATTTACATTCAGTTATTATATTTTGTTCTGATCGATCCGTTAACCACCTATAGTTTTGGATTAAGCATTTATTGGGTATGTCGATCCACTTGAGTTGAAAAAAAATTATATTGCATTTATCGACGTATTCAATAGATGTTTAAGACAAAATTATAGATGGTCTCCCTTAACCAGTCCTATTCACCGCTTTAGTAGACGGAATTACTTGTTAATTCTCTTTACTAAGGTAGGTCTCGGGGTGGGGCGTTACAGCTTGGTATAAGAGCTGTGGTCAGAACAAAGTATAATAAACACAGAACAGTTCGTATATCACAATACTTCGAAGTACAATATGAGTGAATCATTTTCCTTTATTCGAGCTTGTTTTCGAATCGAGCCTTGATTCGTTTTCGAGTTTAGGGATTATCGGGATGGAATATGTCTAGGAAAATATATATTGTATTCCTTAGTATTCCATAATTGAGTTTGTTGTTATCTTGTCTTATGAATAATCTTATTTAGGATTATTCTATTTTCAATTTTTTTCCGATCGAGTGAGTTCGTATCGATGGAGATGATTGATTTCTTTGAGCATTCTTGTTGCATTCATTTGAGAGTTTGAATCCTATTGAAGGGATCCACAATGATTGGCTCATTGTGGGCATTCTGGATTTTTATTTAATGTTGCTTTTGTGAGTATTTGTTTGTTACTCACTATCTTCAGACGTATCTGATTAGAGATGGACTAACTTATTTGGTGTTAAGCCCGATCCTTTTGTTGTTATTGGATCCTGTATATTTAGGTTTCCTATTTTATTGGGTTATTATTTCTATCACTTTGAAATTTATTGATGATTTCGAAATTTCTATATTCGCTCTTGAATATCGAGATGTGTATGATATATCTCGAATTCCAATCAAGGTGACTTTGTTGAGTTTTGTAAGTCCATTTGGATTTGACATCCAATCGGGCAATCGAGTGTTGAGGTAGCCTTATTCCTGGCTCTTAGCTCTTCGGTTATCCTTCCATGAGGATATCCATTAAGGAATGAGGTGAGTTTCTAGATTGTTCGAGTTTGATTGAGTTTATCATTCAGCTTTTTTGAGTTATCCCTTTCATATACTCAATTGATGTTATTCTCTGTAGCATTACTTTGTTTGAAGTAACGATTTATTGTTTGTTTGCTTCATCTCATTCAAGAAGAATATCTTGCTTGTCTTATATCTTGATGATTTTTGGGAGTGGCTCATGACATCATAAGATTGACGAATGCTCTATCTCCTTCTGTTGATTTCGAGAATCGAATATTCTGCGAATTTCTCTATGCATTCTCTTAATGTTCTTTGGTTTGAGTTTTGAAGCTACATAAATATGAGTTTTAAAGAGAAATTTAAGCTTTGAGATATATTTTTTTTTTTTAAAAATCAAAGAATATTTTGAGAATAAATTTAGATGAGTAGTAATTCTTTTATAGAAATAATTTGAGAGTGTTGGGTTGTCCGTCGAGTAGTTAAGAGTTCTGGTCGGTACGCCTGATCAACGTTATCGATAAGAATCTCCTAAATACTATGATGAGGCAATCAGACACGATGATTTGTGTTTTAAAATTGAGATTTTGAAAATAATATTTTGAGATTATATATTAAATTTATTTTTGAATGGTAATTGCAGCCAATAATTTTAGAGACGAGTAACAGAGTGGCGAGGCAGTTTTGATCGTTTGATCGACTCTGCAGCCAACAGATATATCTATTTATTAGAGATTCAATGGAGAGGCAATGCCATTTATTTATATATATATTTATTTTGAAATTATAAAGATGAGAATATGTGATAAAATTATTGAGCTATACTTTATTTAAAGTATATTTTGAGATTTTAGAATTATATTATATACATTGGATGTTTTAAGAGAAGAGTTGTAAGGGGATTTGAAGATCGTTTTAAACTATTTAAGTGGTTTAATAAAAAGACTAAAGAGAATTTAAACTCTTAATTTATTTTAAGGAATATTATTATGGATTTACAAAATCTTTTGAAAATTAATTTTGAAGTATGAGAAGAAATTTAGACCTTTAATTTGAGTTTTAAATTACTTACTAAGTAGTATAGTAAGGAGTTTGAAATTTTTAAATGTTAAAAATTGAGATTTAAAATTTAAGAGATGTTAGGATTTAAAAATTCTAAATATCATGGATTGAAAAGTAATTTGAGCTTATATCCTTATTTCTTGAGTATATTCTATCCTTGAGTTAATATCAACGACATGCCTTATCGCGGTCGTTCGAGTTTGGTGGGCTTGCAAGATGTCATTACGTGATTTATTCATCTTGTCTATTGCGTTTAACTCGTGGTGAGGATGTTCTTTCTCCATTATTATGCAGAAAATCTTATTGATGATATTCTTTATTGCTTAGAGTTTGGATTTAAGTGAGTTTGGTCCCTACTCTATTCGTAGAGTTTTGTGAAATCAATCATTTTCGATTGATTAATTTTTGAGCATCTTATTGAGTTTTTTTTTCGAAGATGGGATATCTTCGAAATTCTTTCAAGTTACTTGGAAAATTCGGTGGTTTGCTAATCGCTATATAAGCATTTGACGGGCCATTGGATTAACCAAGGAAGTTTTTCCTTATTTCTCTCTACCATTCTATGTTGAGAATATGAATGGTTTGAGTTTCAAGCTTCTCTTTTATCCTCTGTCGGTTGAGTAAATTGTGTTGAATACATATTTCCTCTAGAAATTGCGAGGACACAATTTTTATAAGAGGGGGAGTCTGTAACAACCGTGGTTGGAGGTTACCGTAAATATTAAATTATAATGAATATTATAATTTAATATTAGAATTAATTGAATTAATTGGAAGAAAATGATGAATTATATTGTTTATTTGGAATAAACAATATAATATGAATAAATTTTGGGAAAACAATATAAAATAAGGCATGTGTCATGAAATAAAGCTTACATAAAAATAAAATTGAAGGACATGTGTCACAAGATTAAATAAAATAGTGAAACATAACCCCATTAGGTGTTCATGTGTAGAAACATCTTAAGACACCTAAGTAGGCATGTGTCAACATTCTAAAGCTTGTGCAAAGAGAAGTAGACAAGTGTCCAAAACTAAAATTACCAAACTAGCCTTGAAAATTACTATATAAAGGGTGGAAATGTTCACTTATTTTTCTTTCTTTCACAAAATAAAAACAAAAGGAAGATAAAGTAAAAAAAAACTTGGAGAAAGATAGGGAAAAAGAGTCTAGGCAAATACAATAGTTTAAGCAATCATAGGTCCGGCAAAGGCGAATTCGAGTTGAAAACTTCCATCTTCAAGCCTAAATCATCATCTTTTTGCTGCTAATAGGTAAGCTAAGGCTTATAGAAACTGTAAGTGAACAAATTTCAGCAGCATATAATCTCTTGCTTGAAATATTTGGTTAAATATGTTGAATTTTACCTCTGTTCTATATTGATTGATGCTGAAATTGCCCTATCTTGTTTTGCTCATATCTGGCTCGTCCTGTGTCGGATTGATGCCACTCTTTTTTCAGATTGTAGAGGACTGATTATAGATTGTTCATGTTAACTTTAATTGGGTTTTGAGTCCGCTTGGACCTTCTTAGTTGCCGTCAAAAATGAAAACCCAAGAGGGATTAAGCCCAGAATATTCTAGTGGCTGGTTAGTGTTTTTTCCATAACTTTTGTGTTACATATCGGAATTTTGATTTCTTGGAAGATATGAAATCCTTGTGAAATATTTCAAAACTTTCATGTTTTCGGTTTTGATTGATTTTGAAGTCTACATAGTGGAAAATTGGCATTTTCATCGCTGTCCTGTGTTGACATACAGCGCAAATAATTTCTTTCTTAGTAGTATTTCTATCACAACTTCTTTTTTACTGATCGGAATACCAAAATTTATGAAGTTTTGGAAACTTCATGAAGCACATGACAACTTTTATTTGTATCACTTTCTGTAATTCGTTGACTAAAATGTTGAAAAAGCTCTTGCAAACTCGTTGTTCTGTTGTTGTAGTGTACTCAGTGTTTTGTGCAAACCTATGCTAGTATTTTGGGCATAAGTTTTGCGTTTCTAATCCAAATCCAATGATTTTTGAAGTTTTGGAAACTGCAGAAAGAATGTGACAAATTTTGTTTGTATCACTTTCTTTAATTCGTTGACTAAAATCTTGAAAAATCTCTTGCAAACTCGCTGTCCTGTGTTTTGTTCCATGTTGTTAGTGCACTTATTGTTTTCAGACGACTTGAAAATTGTTTTGCATCCATGAACATGTATATGCATGTTTCGTCTTGGTAATTATGGTGTTAAATATTTATTTTAAATATTTTTTAGAGTATTTCTAAATAATAAAAGTAGATATACTATATTTATTTTATATAAAAAAAGTAGAATTTTAATAAAAGGATTTCTTTGGGTTTCGAAAAATTTATTTTAAAACCCGGCTACCTTAGTAAATTATTGCGCAAAGATCATAAACTATTATTTTTCCCTTTTGGATGTACAAGAATGAGAATTAAACGATTTAGTAAGGATATATGGTATGAGACATGTGTTCTTGCTTTATCGCTTAATATCGGACTTCTACGACCGAAACTAATTTGAATTATTATTTTGAGATGATTTAGAAGTTGTCAAATTTTAACGAATATTATTTGTTGGAGAATTACTATTTTTGAGTACGTTTGATGACGAACCAATATAGATGTTTTTACAATCGCTGATGAGATGAGGCGACCAAGACGAGAATTTTTCGTTTGGAGAATTATGATTAGAAATAACCGTCATGATGTTGTTTTACTTACCGATGAGACGAGGTAAGTCTATTTATGAAGTGTTCATAAAGTTAAGATGTTTATGATGATTTAAGAAGTTAAGATGGTTATGATGACTTTGACTTGTCAATGAAATGAGACAAGTCACGATGGAACCATTACTCGTCAATGAGAAGAGATGAGTATGGTATTATATTAACTTGCCGATGAAATGACGAAATATTGATGTTAAGTTTTAATTTGAAACTATGGTTAGAAATAACCATCACGAGTTCTTTTACTTGCCTCGGAGATGAGGCAAGTTGTCATGATGGATTGATGACGATTTCGATATTTATGATGAATTTTTACTTGTCAATGAAATGAGACAAGTCTCGATGTCACTTAAAACTCGTCCAAGTAAGAGATAAGACGAGTTAGGTATCTTACACTCGCCGATGAGATGAGGCAGTGTTTATTTGATGATGTTTTATGATGGTTTTCTAATGTGGCATCGACTAACGATTAGTAAACCAATAGGTATGAACGTATGGTATGGGACGTACGTTGACGCCTATTGGGTTCCTATTCGATAAGTGGAGACACATTCACGATGTTACTAGTGCTACAGACCGAGTACTCGATTGGAGTCATCACGATGTTCATGAAGTTATTACTCGACTCCAATCATCACGATGTTATTACTCGGGTTTTTATGACTGGGTGTCATCAAGATGTTTCCGACTATAGTCAATCAAGATGATCACGATGTTATGATGTTATGTGACCCCAAGTCATCACGATGAATGGTACCAAATAATGGTAGTACTAGTCAAGATGTAAATAGCACGTGCAACATGCTTTTGCATGTAATAATTGGCCAATATGAGATTTCTTTTATGAGTTATGATGATTTTGATTTCACCATTTTTGATGTGTTTACCTAGCCTTATAGATGTAAATAAGGCAAATATGATTTTTTTGAGGATTTTGGTGATTTCGAATTTTATGGATTTATACTTGGGATTTATATACGACTTGGGAGGATATCTATTCATGGATAATGTTTGAATGTTTTCCCTTATACCATATACATGAATTCCTTCAGATTAACCCAAGTATATGTATATGCAAACCACCATAGAGACACAGTGAAGATACTTGATATCAACCCTAGATGTTCATACCTACTTATGTTATCCCGTTGCGAAGCTCTTCTCTTTACCTTATCGTATTCCTTTCTAACGATAAGATTCAGTTGCCTAACCCGTGTGTTTATCACTCGGGTCAGACCGAGTTGTTTCAGGTATCATCTATTGGACTTAGCTTGAAGTTGATGTTGGATATCAGCTCCTCTTTCTCTTGAGTGGTTTTTGTTCTTCCGCACACTCTGATGTAGCTACATTTGATTCGACATTTATGGTGTGGTCGAGTACCACCTTTATTGTATTCATATTGTATTGTACTAAACATGTATCAGTGTATATGTATATATATGATATTGGTTACTGTTCTGTGATGTGATTTACATTCAGTTATTATATTTTGTTCTGATAGATCCGTTAACCACCTATAGTTTTGGATTAAGCATTTATTGGGTATGTCGATCCACTTGAGTTGAAAAAAAATTATATTGCATTTATCGACGTATTCAATAGATGTTTAAGACAAAATTATAGATGGTCGCCCTTAACCAGCCCTATTCTCCGCTTTAGTAGACGGAATTACTTGTTAATTCTCTTTACTAAGGTGGGTCTCGGGGTGGGGCGTTACACCACTAAAATGTAATTTAGAATACAATGTCAGGTAAACATCCATGTAAGTACGTTCTGGGACTGAACGAAACCGAAGGCACTTTCCTCGGCCATTGCTAGGCGAAAAGCCCTTGCAATCTGAAAAATCTCCATCACGAGGAGACCACTGCTATAAATAACTCTATAATTGGGACCAACCAGAGAATGTAAAGCAAGCAGTCTTCATGCTATAATGATCCACTGTCTTCAACAATCATCATCTTCAACATGTCTTCGCTTTAGAACATATACATTGGTTCGAAGTGGTTGTCGGATAGGAATTACCTAATCCGACTTTGGTTCCTTCGAAGTCAATTGTCAATAAAAGAAGATGTTAATTTCATATGTGGATATCAATCATTAATAAATTACTTCATCTTTTATCTAATCAAATATCTTTCTTAGATATATTCTTTTCAATTTATTCCATTTTCTTTTCAAATGTATATGGAATCATTAAGCCTCATTTATCAAATCATTTGCTTTATTTAAACCTTTCTTAAATCTTGGAATAATTCCAAATCATTTTATCATTTACTTAGGTAAACATTTCCAAATCATTCTTTTAAATCTTAATCAAAAATTTCTTTCTTAACTTCAAATCATATTCTTGCAAATCAAATATTTTCATAACGGAGCACTACTGCCATCTTAAATATGGTAATGTTCACCTCCATGGACTAATGGAAAGTTTCATCTCAAGGAAATAATGGAAATTTTCACCTCCAGGGACTAATGGCAAGTAATCCTTCATCATGAATATCTTTGTCTTTTAACTTGCAAAAACTTAAATATGATCTTTTAGAGCATCCGGGATTTCCTTTCGATCTGTTCCACCACTCGCCTAAGAAGAGAAAGCATAGGCCAGGTAATTTCAGGGCACTGAATGCTCCATCCCTATTGTTAGTTAAACACCTTTTTTTATCATCCCAAATGTCACAGGCGGGACAAATATACTAGTCATTTCCGCATACTCAGTTTGTTATTGCATTCAATATTCTTCACTTTCTACTTAAGTGTTATAAACAATTTCTCTTAACATTTATTCAAAATCTTATTAAAACTTCCAAATCATCTTTACATTACTTAATTACTCTTTTAAAATCATTCACAAAATTTTCTAGGAAAACCCGTTAAGATTAAATCTTCTTTTAAAAAGTCATAGCAACGGCAGTAGAAAAGTGTTGCAGAAAGTGCGTTATAAGTTTATTTGACTAAAACAACTTTTTAATATTTGAAAATTCATATTTTCCATTCCAAATCTCTTTAAAACCATTTTAATAGATTGAGAAAATTTATTTCATATTTTTAATCATTTAAAAATATCATTTATAAAGAAATCCCGTTTTGGATTCCGAACAGCAAAACCGCGATGTTTTCTGAAAATTGGTTTGAACATATTTCAAAATCTACGTAGTGAAACCTTGATTTACTTTCTTCGTTGGAAAACTATTATCATTTTGAACCAAAGAATTTTTATTTCAATGAATCCGAATTATAAATCATTCGCTACGCCAATTTGAAGCTACGGGTCCAAATTTATGAACTGCCGCTACGCGACGAGCTCGATTTTGACCAATTTTGCGAAGTGCTTTGGAACTTGTCTGAAACACTTCAAATTTTTGTTGAACCATATTTAAACTTATTTAAAATCATTAAGAGTCTAAATAACTTCCACACACATATTTGTATGCATTTAATTCTCATTTAATTAACTATGGTTAATTACTAATCATTACTCATATCATTTATCAAGCAAGTTACCAACACATAATCAATCACATAATCAACCAATTTACAACCAAGTTATCAAACATTTAATTATCCAACATATTTAAACTTTTGAATCATTATACTTGATATAATTTATGGATTTATTAATAAATAAGAGTATCCACCTTTTGCTTAACCAATTCTTCAAACTAACATTCATATGCAACAACACTTCACTTAAACTTCAACTAATCAACGTCTACTCCATTTCTTTTTCTTTCTGCTATCGACAACTTCTTTCAAACTCTCAAAAATCCAGCAGAGCTTCCGCAGCACCTTGAATTTGCTCCTAGCTTCTTCGAATAAAATCGGTGGCACTTCCTTCTCTTTTACTTCCTCCATAGCTTCACAACTTGCTTTCCTTCTTCCATAAGTTTGGTTCTTACCTTGATCATCCAATTCCTCCATAATTTGTTCACTTATAAAATGCTAAACGATGTTCTAATAGTATTCTAAATTTTTTAGCAAAGTTCGGTGGTGTTTGGAGTTGATTTGATACGGTTTTGAAAATGTTAGTAAGCATTTGGAAGAGAAGAAGAAGCCATTAGATAGAGCTTCAAGGAAGTAGAAGAAGGTAGAAAATGGTGTGAAAAAAATGAGAAAGTGGATGCTTATTTATAAAAAAAGAAATGAAGTGGTAAGTTACCAAAATCTCCCTTTACAAAATTACCAAAATATCGTTACTTACTTCTTAAGTAATCTTATTTTTTCAACACTTAACATCACATTTCAAATCGTTACTTTATGTCATTTTCACTTAGATATTAAGTAAAGTAAGTAATAATTATGTTTCTTTGATTTGATGTTTTACGTTTTGCTTTGAAATGATACTTTTGTATTTTGTGCTTACTTTTTCTTAATTATTTTCTAGAATTTTCTAACCTTGTTTAGTAAAAGTAATTGGATTAGTGGATTAATTAATATTTACACTATTTGAATATATGTTCCTATATAAGAAAATAAATTTGCGACGATGTTGCGACAAAATTTAATCGACGAAACGGTGTTTTTCGACAAATTGTTTTACGGTCACATTTTGACGTTTTAGTTAAACTAGTTATCATGTAAATCAAATTTAAAAATGAAATTTTTAATTCTTTAAACAAATTAAAACTTGTCTCTTTATATTTTAGAATAATATTTAAATAATATCAAAATCTCTAATTTTACGGTGTATGTAAAACTGACAAAATGCGACAAAATTTGGTTATTTTTGTAAAACGATTATTAACATACTTATAAGTATTTTCATATACTTTTATTATCTTTATTAGATGTTTTCAATATATTTATCTTTTTAATTAAATATTTAAACCTATTTATTTAAGCATTTATTTATTAGTAACAAAACTTAACTCTTGCTGATTTGTTCTAAAATCGAAATTTATACATTTTTTATTAACTATAAGAATAAATAATTTCTCTATTATTATATATTATACCTAACTTTTTTATTTAAGTTTTAAACCTTTTCAAATTTGAAAAAATGAAATCCCTCATTTTCAAAGGAGTGAAATTACGGGTCGTTACATTCTCCCCTACTAAAAAGAATTTCGTCCTCGAAATTACCCAAACAAAAGTTTTCTTAAACCATTTATCTTTATACATAATTCCATATAATATACATAGATCATCCATATGAAATATGTTATTCGATCTCCTATAAGATAAAAAACTTTACTTTCGAACTAGTATCGATCTCCTGATTCTCTAATGCGGACTTTAATCAGGCTCTTTGCTCAGAAAACTTTGCTTTCCTTGAATAGCACTCAACTATGATAGAAAACTCATGTACCTAACCATAAATCCTCATCAATGTTCGTCATCAAGAATCGAGTGATAAATCATTTTTCGAATCGGTGTAAACACCTCAAAGTTCTGTACTCGAATATTAAATCAACATTTGTGTGAAGAAATGATCTACATATATATATATATATATATATGTATGTATGTATTTATTAACTTTCAAAAACTTTTCATAAAATTTTATTCTAAGTTTAAATATTTTATAAATGTGCTTCTTTATATAATCCTTTAATTATTTATTTTCAAATATATTTTTAAAGGAAAATATCCCAAAAGAAACCATTTTTCACTCAAAAGATAATTTATCTTTATTATAATAATTTTTTCCATGATCCTTTAACTTAGTATATTTATTTTAACACCAATGTTATTTATGAAACATTTCATGAAACTATTGCTTTTGTTTATTTCATCTTAAAACTTATGTAAATCAATCACTTTTAAAGACTTAAGTCCAATTTTTAATTAATGCTAGAATTCATTAACAAAATATTTTCTAGGTTATAATATCCTTTTTTGTTTATAATCACGTATATAAATTATACTTATCCAATTTCATTTACTCATAATATTTCACAATCTTTTAGTTTTCATAAATTCCTTAGCCCTGAGTTAGGTATGATTCGGAAATTTTCGACTGTCTAAAATCGTCGGAAGGTTTATCTTAGCAATTAGCAATCCCAATTTATCTTTAGTTTAATACACTTTTATAAAGATTACTAATCAATGATTCACATTATTTCTTGAACTTAAGAAAATTTACATTGAGTAAGTAACTCTAAAACAATCCAAGGAACTGGGTACTGCCAATAGTATCATATATCCTCTTAACAAGAAGTGTAATACTTAAGAGAAGTGCTTACCATCCGAGCACATCACTTGTTCATTTTTAGTTTACTTTCGACCTAGTCGAATCAGTGATCATAAAATATCTCTTTTATATTTGAAATAATACCATTTTCGAAATCATTTAGAGGTTACTTTGTAAAACCTATTGTATAAATTAACTTCATTTAAATTACCACAATTTTTTTTCTTGAATTTAAATTCTCATTTCTTTTATATTATTTTTCCTTTTACACAATCTTTTAAATACATTTTCATCTTATATGTTCATTACTAACAAAACTTATTATCAAACACCTTATAATCAAATCGTGAAACTTAATTCACAGGGCATTTGTACTTAAAATTTTAGATCAAACAGTTGATCAATTTATGGTAGTAACTTAAAACTATCATTTCTTAATTTATTAATTTTGGAATAAGTATTAAAGTTCTTAATTACCTCATCAGATTTCTTACTTATCAATAATCTTTATGAAACATCTTACAGTCAAATTGTGAAATTCTAATCACAAGATGTTCATATTTACATTTCACCAATCCTGATTTCTTACTGTATAACTTCTCAAAATATATACTTTATATTCAAAATATAATCGTTGGTAAAATTACTTCATTTACCAATTTTTTCAAAATCAGTGTGTCGGTTCGCCTTGTTTAAGTGTTTAGGAACCCTCATCGATAGCGGTGATCAGGTGCATCGATCAGAACCCATAAATCACTCAACAGATAAATCAATACAAAACAATTTATTAGTCACTAACAAATACGCGCTTATATATAATACACTCAAACTCATTCTAGGGTGTTACTTTGATAACCCGGATTTATGGGCATCTGTAATTGATAATAATTAGGTTAATTAATAGAAATACTGAATTGTACATTTAACAAATGAATCTAATCGTAAACATTTACGTATGGATAAATATTTATTTGAGCATATCTTAATATAATCACTTAAAATTGACAAAGTATTCTTTTAAAAATAAGTAATGATGATTGTTTATATAAGTAAATTATTTAAATTAGAAAAAATTGTTAATTTCAAACCAATAATATTTATGTGTTATTTTTAGACAAACAGAGTTACATTTACAAATTTATAAATGTATTTGTTAATTAGGAATTTAATTAGAAAAGCAGTTATAAATTAAGAAAATTAGTTAATTAGGAAATCTTATTTAAAAGGTTTTTAAAATTCTTTTAGCGTAAACATAAATAAAGTAGGACACGTGTTAAGTTATAAATCTCTTTGATAACAAGTGTTAACATACTAATGTAAGTTAATGACATGTGTCACATTATTTTAAATTTTCTTTTAATTTTAATAAAAACTAAAATTAGCCTATACAAACACTATATTCTCTTAATTTTTTTTCTTTATAATCTATGTTCATTCCTAAAAGAAAACTAGAATATAAATGCAATCTTTACTCTTCAAAAATAAGAAAATCCTCTTAAATATCAAACCTACATCTTCAAAAATCCCGCATTTGCCATTTTCAAAACCAAATCTTAAATCTGTAGCCTGCATGTTCAAACCCAGAGATCATGTTCAATACCAAATAAAAACCCCTGATTATCTAAATGTCAGTAATCATCTTCAAAAAGAAAATTTGTATTTTTATAAAATCTAGAAAAAAATGATTTCTGCATGCACTTGGAAATGAAGCAAATCTGCTATTTTTTATTAAATCTGGAATTTGTTATTGCATACACCTGCATCTTCAAATCAAGTATAAAGTTTTAACTCTGGCAACTGCATTTTCAAATGAGCAAGCAACTCTGTTCCAAAGCAAAAGCATTTTTAGCATTCCTGTGCAAGGTTTTCAAAGCAATTCGTATATGTTTTCAAGCTAAATCATCTCAGCATCAAAGTGTTTTCAATTTGCAAGTTCTAGTCTTTAAACGTTTTCACAGCTTTCAAAGCTGTTTCAAAATCTGTTCTCTGCTTCTTCTTTTGAGGTCGGTAACTTTTAAAATTTAAAATGAATTTGGTTGCAAGCTAGTATGGTTGAATATAAATGTGTAATTGCATGTATATATAAGTAAATGTCTGATGTGAATATCTATTCGTATGCAAGCTATTAATATTTGCTCTGTTTGTTTGGTTTTCCAGGTTCAAAATTTCTATTTAAATCCTTATCTTTTAATTAGTTTCAGATAGGATGTAATTTATAAATCAAAGCTGTTTGATTTATCTTAGGTTGAGGTTTAAAAATTTAAGTAAGTTAAAATAGAAGTTTGTTTGTCTCTGTAAAACATAAAACATCTGTGCATGTTTGATAAAATCAAAACTCAAACATTGTAATTTATAAATTCAGTGTGATGAAATGAATACAAAAAAAAATCATGATTTTTAACACTAAAAATCAAAAAAATTAAATTAGGAATGGAGGTGCAGTTCTGGTATGAACTGGAAATGAGAATTCTAAGTTTTCTTCTGATGCAAGTATTAGTATTGGTCGAGACTTTGGGGTAATGATGGAGGATTGATCTTAGTTGATAGGAAAAATACTTGATGTCGATGCTTTTCGTCGAGGAGGCCGCGGTGGCGAGATCTTTTCTATAACCCTAGTTTAACTAAGATAGGTAGTTCGACCAATCTCTGTTTCTATAGTGGATCGAGTGCTTCTAGGTTTTGGGAGATGGAAGGTTGGTCGTAAGCGAAGCCGTGGCCGGGGTAGCAGATCTTCTGATGATCGGAGCATCGTGATTGAGGCGTTTCCATGTTTGGTATGGGTTGTGGTTCCAGTGATTCCAGGTTTTAGAATTAGTGCTCGTTTTTGATTTGAGAAAGTGTGGTTGTTTTTTGAGGGTCGGGATGTCGTCGGGGGATGGTCGTTGATGAGTTGAAGTGCTGGTGGATGGCCGGTGATCACTACTACAAAATAGGCCATTTGCATCGGTTGTTTACCCCCCTTTTGCATCAGTTCAGCAACCGATGCATATGTAACCGATGCAACAGGCTTAGCACTTTTGCATCAGTTCTGAAACCGATGCAAAAAGGTCCTTTTTGCATCGGTTGTTACTAACAACCGATGCAAAATATCATGGTTGGTTGCTTGAACACAGCCCCCATGTTGCATCGGTTGTAATGAACACCGATGCAACAAAGGAACTTATTGCATATGTTGTTGTTGAAAACTGATGCAAACTAATCCCTCTTTTGCATCGGTTTTTTATAACAACCGATGCAAACTAATCCCTCACAAACCATTATTACAGTACTCAAATATAATAAATATATATAATCCAAACGCCACAAGCCTGACAGAACAACTCGCGAACTAGAAACGTGAACAATTTCATTATTTGCAAGGAAAAATCTCATTATTACACAACATATTCAACCCAAATGTGCAGAGAAATGCATCAAAGTGAAAGACAAACTCAAGTTTAACTTTGCATTCACTTTCCCCTCACATAAAAACTCTCTATATAATTCTCATGAAAACTAAACCTGTGGTGATGTAGCGGCGTCAAAAGACTTCCTCCTAACCAGCAAGCAAGTAATCCTTTCAGGCTCCGCCCTCACATCATCAAGCATGCTAATCACAAAATCAGGCCTATGAAGAGCAAGACTGAGCCTATCCTCCCCCACCACAATCATACTCGCATCCAGCAACACATGCCATGAGCCTATCTCTTGGGCATACTTTCTGCATGTCAAGAAACACATCATTAATACAACAGTTTTTCTTTTATTTCAAGAAAATGCACTGATAAATTGATTAAATGTTTACGTTTATATGAGATATATTAATGAATCATCAAAAGCTTGCTTTAGCTTAGAAAATTTTATCTATACATGTATTATGCTAGTGCTATATTATTTAGGTTCCCATTTTGCTATATTTCAGTGTGTGATGTATGCTTGAACGCAACACTGTATACAAAAAGAAGAAGATAGAAAATATATTACCTTGACAATCATGTTGTCGGTCTGGTGTTATTCATTTGTAATCTTGGTATGGAGTTAAACACTGATTACAAGTAGTGGAAACAACTGCCACTTCTACATCAACACTCAACCAGACTTCACACAGCAGCTCTCAACTTCCTCTCTGACAACAATTACATCACTTCCCACTACAATCACTCCGTCATTCCAATACAACTCCCCCCATCCACAACTACAACTACACTTTACTGACTAACTCCTTCAAACATCCCACCTTTAAACATCCCACACTGACCAGTACACAGAAACTGTCACATACCAGCCTTCATTCCACCTTGTCGACCACAACCCACATCAGACATAACATTCTACTCCTCTACAAACTGCCATCCATAGCAGCAGCACCATTCACATATCAAACATCCACCCCAACCCTTATTTACCCACCTGACCACAACAGCCACAAATCACTTCAACTTCATCATCTTGCCAATACAACTGCCTATCAACAAGACCATACTTCTCACAACACTACAACAATGTGCCACTCCACTGCCTTAATCTGCTGCATAATCACAGTGCTGCTGGTGATCACAGTGCTGCTGCATAATCAAACATTGCCCCTTTAATACACTGTCTCAATACCTCCAACTGACATCAACTACCACAGCAAAATCCGCCACAGTTCCTCTTTACTGTCACACAACTCTCCACTTCGATCATACTACCTTCATCACTGCACATGCATCCCCCTGCTTCATCACTGCTCATAAAAATATATCTACAGACATCAAATAGTCCACACCAGTCACCACTTCAACCACCACTTCAGATAACATCACTTTAGTTCACAATACCGTGACCATCATCAGCGCTTCACCTCTTCCTCTCTCTATACAAACACCGCCACCTTGCCTTCACTATAAGCAAAATGACTGTTATTACTAACTCTCTCTCTAATGAATTTATTATCACATACAACAAACTAACATGTTATACATGTAGAAAAAAATGGATATGATCGTTACTACCTCGAAATGTTTATGCCCAATAACTTGTCCACTGAAGCAAAATGACTGTTCTCCTAAAACAACCTATATATGTATCATCAATAAGCACGAATGTTAATATCTGAATAAGCACTTTGGTTACAGAGTTATGAACTATTGCCGAATGATGACTATTTCAAGTTAAAAACAGACACACACCAGCTAATAAGTAGTAGTAGTAATAGTAATACAGAAGGAAACAATGCAAGGATGCAGAGACCGAGTGTAAAGTCTGAAAATAATCTCATCTGCTAATCTCAACTTACATGCTGTCTCCATCATCGTCATTATTGAGCATTTGGACGTCCTCAGACACACACTTAGCCAGTTCTTTAGAGATTCCACCAGGTGGATGGTCAAATTTTCCACGCCTTAGTGAACCTGGTTTGCCTGCTTGCTGTGGATACATTGTATGCAGCATGTAGTCTAGTTCCTCCACCATCGACTTCCTTGCTTCCCTAACCATGTAGTCCGGTCCCTGTATATATATTGCGAGTAAGTATGTTCTGTTATATGTTACACACAAACTCAACTTTTCTTAATTTTCGATTTCCAGTGTGTACATACTCAATATAACATGTTTACAACTTAGTGCTGATCATATAACAACTCCAAATTGTTATAAATTCATCATGGAAGTCCAATGTACCACTTGAGACCAATAATTACAATTCGAAGACAAACTACGCTGCTAAGCTTATAGAACCAATTAGCACTGCTTAAATGCTCAAGCTAATTTGGTTTTCAGCTTGAAATTAGGAGCTTGGCTCAAGTATATTAGTGGGATAAGAAGAGGTTGGCTTTCTACAGATAGATTGGCATTTCCAATCAAGGATTTCAAAACGTATTTTATATCGTAAATCATAAAATCCAAATTTTAAATTGAAAACGATTTAAATCGTAAATCATAAATTCAATTTTAAGGTTTTTACATAGACTGAATTTGCTCACGATGTTTGAATTTCTTTATCTATGCCTAAAGCTCAAGCTTGAAAACACAAAAATTAGAATTTTGGATCCAAATAAGTTTGGATTGAATGATTTTTCTCGACTATGGTTTTAACTGAGTTTGAATTATAATGTAAGATTGAATTGGAAAAGGAAAGATTCGATCCGAAAATGGATTTAAATCGTAAGATTTTTGATAAACAAGCTTCCAATAGAATATATATATATATATATATATATATATATATATATATATATATATATATATATATATATATGCGCAATGACTAAATATTTGACTAGTTGCCAGCATTTTAAGAGCTCTGGACCACGTTATATAGAGGCCCTGGCCCTAGTATAAATAGTTGAATCATATTTCCCGGCTAGAAAGGTATAAAACTGAATGTTCCAGTAAGAAATAAAATTCAAAATTAATCAAAAACGTTGAATACCTTTCTTCCCATTGATCAAAAGACACATGCACAAGATGACTGGTTAACCGTGATTACGGTTGAGTGTATATGTATGTAATATAAATGAACATGCACCAGTCACATAAAGCTTCACTTATTTCAGAAGTCTCACAAACATCGCACGTGTAGATGGACGAAAACATAAATGTACAGAATGAAAAAGGAGTTACCTCAATAGCATCAACAGTTAGTAGAAGGACAATAATTTTCTCAGCAAATCTCTGACGCTCTTCAGCATCTGTAATAATGCGACGCCTATAAGAAAAATTGTAAAAGAGAGCTCTAATATCCTTCAGCTTGGCTTTCGCTACTGCCACACCTCTAAGGCAGCGGACCACTTGGGAGCGGCGAACCAAGTGAGTCCTAAATGTTATCTGGATTATTGTAGCAGCATCCTGTGGAGGTAGTTCCTTCTTTTTTCCCTTGTTCTTATACTTGGAAAATCCCTTCAAAAGATAGATTATATAATTAAATTCAAGTACTTGCAAAAGATAATGGTAGGACTGTAGACATGACCAACTTTGCACCCATGTATGTATATGAAATTCATTTTAACCTTAGTCAAAACACACAGCAACTAAACATATCCCAGTCAAATATTGGACAAATATATTTTACATCGCAAGCACGTTCAACTAGTTTCAAGTAGTGGAAACAGCTTATAAATTATTTATTTGTTGAATGTTTGTAATAGTTTATAAGGAGAAACAAGTTGCTTATAAATTGATAAGGCGTAACTCATAACTGTATGTTTGGCAGCTGCTTGTAGGTACACAAGTAGTTTTTAAATTACCTGTTTGGAATTGAACGTTTGGAGACAGTTTATAAGAAGGTGAAGTAGGATACCTAGTTGATTAGTCATAAACTTATTTCATTTGTTATAACTAAGCTTTATCAAAATTGTAAATTATCCAACCAACTACCTCTACCTTTAACTCTTATTTCAAGTCAAAAAACTCATTTTCTAGATAGGAAGCAGCATTTTCATACAAAAGTCACTATAATCAAATTTGTAATTTAAATTTAGATCATTATTATTAGTATAAGAGTGCTTCGTAACACTTATTTTAAATCTTCTTAAAAGGAGATCTAAATAGCAATTTTTAAGTAGATCTGATTAAATGGTTATAAGTAAAAGGATTTCGATGTAAGTTCACTTTTAAGTTCAAATAAGTTTTTTTCTATGTTTGACTAATGACTGCTATGACTTATAATTTATAAGTAACGAATATATACCAGGTTACATAATTTAGACATGTCAATGTAAACGGATGGTGAATGTTACGTTGTGTCATTTTGCTTGTAAATTGTATGAAACAACAAGGTTATTTTAGAGCATTGAGATGTAATGTCAACCTAAAGTCTATATATCAAAAGACGATTCATAATGTAAACTCGATGTGGTTTAGGAAAAACAGTCATGACACTAAAGGTAAAAAAGAACTTCTACGCAAATGTACCTTTAAAGCAACCATCGCGCACACTATACCAATTCTAATCCTCTTCATGAGAAATGAACCACTGAAGTAAATTTTAGATACTAATGCTGGGTGGACACCTTTCTTAATATCTCTTACCTAGAAAAATAAATAAAAACCACACATAAACAACTTTAGAAGCATGATTCGATTATAATGGCGGTTTGAAATAGAATTCTTGCAAAAATACAGTTTGAACGCCATCTTTATAAATATGTTAAGTTATTGCTAGCACCATTACAGAGATTTTTTGCTGCCTCCATCCTCTTACCAACCTAACATACAAATTGTACGATCAAAGTGGAAGCAATTATAGAGATTAATGGAGCTATAATGCTGTCACCAAAATACTTCTACCTTTTCTTTCCTTAACTGTAGCAAAAATCAATATCCTCTTCGGTTCATGTTTGGGTTCATTTACATTGTAAATAAGTTAAGTGCATGCATACGTGCACATATGCACGAATTTCCAACAAGAAAAAAACTAACAATGTTTTTTGCAACCAAAAGAAATTTAAGGAAAGCAGGTCAATCAATATCGTTTGCCGGTTTCACTACAAAAGTGAAAAACTGAATCAACAATCTCTAACTCAAAAAAACATCACCCACTTCAAAACAACCATTATATTTTGATTAAACAACTTACTCCATGGAAGGATGCTTGAAAAACCAATTTCATAACTGATACAATATTGGTCTTGTTCATGAATTTTTGAATACCAAGCAGCCCTCTAATTTGCTGCAGTGCAATTGCTATTGCTGCTCCTGCCATAAAATCAAATGCAAAATAAACTCTATGAGAAATCCTAGCTTGTAAATACACAGTTCATAAGAAAATCTTAGTCCTTTAAGAATAATTTATTTAATTTTTATAAAACTTAATTAACTCGGTGTGAAATGTACGATCTTGTTTCAGAACGAAAATATTGAAGTTCAATACTGAATCGCGATTTCAATTTAAACATCGAGTTGACCCAAATCAAACGAGATTTTGTTCAGCAGCGCTATCTCGATTCAGCAGCAATAGAAAACATAAAAATAAATAAATAAAGGAATAACAGGAAGAGGCGATAGTAGAAAACCTGAATTGAAGAATTAAGCGGTGGGTTTTGGGAAGCGCAAACAATTTCCATCACATCATCCTGCCTTCACAAACCAACGCAACAATTTTTATCAATTTTTTTTGAGTATTTCGATTTAGGAGGACCTGCTAATTTGGTTTGAGGTTAAAATTCATAGTCGAATTTGATTTGAAGTCGTTCAATTAAATGATTGTAATTTGCTTTAGTTTTCTTCTTAACGTGGGAAGTGGAGGGATAAATGAAAGGCGGGAAACGAAAAGTTAAGGGGAGGGAAAATGAAAGTTGGAGTAGCAAACCAATGGAAAATGAATGCAAACTAATGTAGTTGCATCGGTTGAATTTAAAACCGATGCAACTAAAACTATTTGCACGTACCAATTGCATCGGTTGTTGGTGACAACTGATGCAAATTTGATTTTTTATTACCTATTGATTTTCACGTACCAATTGTGATGCAGCGTGAGATACAAATGAACAAAATTACCTTAAGTCGCGTCCCTTAGCGAAGAAGCCCAAATCGACAGAATCCCTATGTCGCGAAGTAGAAGGTCGTGAACGACATACTGATCTCGCGAAACTCTATGTCGCGCTCCAGTCTAGGTCGCGGCATACGTTGAATCGCCCTCCTCCTTAAGTCGCGAACCGAGTCGCCCCTCATCCTTATGTCGAGAACGACATTCCAGTCGGTCGCTGAAGTCTTATGTTAGGTCGCGAACAACATCCATTAGGTCGCGAAGCTCCAGTTAGGTCGCTGTCGTGCTTCTCCTTAGGTCGCTGATTGAATGTCTCTTGTTGTTGAGTCGCATAATGTTGTAATGTTGTAAATCGTTTGTTGTAAGTCATAGGTCGGGTTGATAGGTCGTTACGACCTAGCGTGAGTCGCTATTTGTTTAGGTCGTGTATGTTTGAATATATTGAGGTCGTGAAGTCTCGTAATGTGTTGTGCTTTGTGATGTAAGTGTTTGTATTGTGTTGCAAACCAATAAATATGTGAGTTGGGTCATTTGTAAAGGTTGTTAAATTTTGAATAAAAACTTGGTTTGTGCTCTGTGCCTCCATTAAAATTGGAAGTTTAATGTGAGCTCCTTTCTCCAATTTTGGTTATTCGAGTGTGCTCGAATCAACGGACTTGAAGCCGATTCAAGGAATCTCATGCGCGAGATCAACGTCGAAGAATCGTAGATCTTTTAACACAGTATCGTGCGCGATTAATGTGTTGAAGATAGCTAGAATTCATTATCCCTTGTGATCAACGAATTTGGGCACTTGGGTATCTTTAATCCATCGATTTATATCGTTTCATCTATTCGGTTCATCGATTAGTTTGACACGAAATCTTCATTTCGTCATCTATCGTTTATTTCCGCTGCGTCAGTTTGGTATCAGAGCGTGACTTAGCCAATCATAGCTAAGCCGAGTCCTTGGAGCCCAAGAGAAGAGTTTGAAGAGTCAAGGCCGAGCTAAATCAAGCAAAGCCGAGCTAAGTGAAGTGTTTTTCAAACACGAGCCGAACTTGTTCAAGTTTGTGGGAGATTTGTTCAAGTTGAAGCCGTGCGTCATTTTGAAGATCAAGGCCGAGAGTTGCAAGTTAGAAACCGAGCCGAGCTAAGTACAGGCCGAAAGTTCAGTTGTTGAAGTTTAAGCCAAGTTGTTGAAGATTATTTGATTCAATCATGCCGTCGAGTAGAGCTAATCGTCCTCAAAATATTGAAGTGTTGTATAGAAGAGAAGAAGCTGAGCAAATGGAACAACACATCAATGAAAAGTTTGATGAAGGTACTGGGAAGTTAGAGAAATTAATGATTGATATGAATCAAGGTCAAAGGAGAAGGTCGCCAGTCTCGAACCATGGTGGAAACAGAATTTCGCCATCGGTTACGGAAGCGAGGAGGGTGTCGCCGCAATCTTATCAAGAAATAAGAGAGTCATCAGTTTCAATGACGAGAGATTTCATTGAGTACGGAGATGAAGAGAGAAGAACTCCACGTTAGTTTGGAGAAGAGCCATATCATGATGATGAAAGATATAATAGAAGAGATATGCATGATCGTAGGGATGTTGATGGTTGAGATCGATATCGACGTATATTTGATTATGATGAAGATGGTGGTAGATATAGTATTCATTATCGAGATCGAGAACAAGTATGAAATCACTATCGGGAGGCAGAAGATGATCGTAAATGGGAGTCGGGGATGACGACTGAAATTCCAGAATTCAAAGGAGGAATTGTAGCAGAAGAAGTTTTGGATTGGTTGTCTAATGTTGAAGAGATTTTTGACTTTAAAGATGGTTCTGAGCATCGAAGAGTTAAGTTAGCTGCTACAAGGTTGACAAGGAGAGCTTTAGCATGGTGGCAGCAAACTAAACTTACACGGAGAGAAAAGGGAAGTCAAAGTTTGAATCATGGGAGAAGATGACAAACTGATGAAGGCTACATTCTTGCCTTACAATTATCAATCACTCATGTATCAGAGGTTGCAGAATCTGAGGCAAGGGCCGAAGACTGTTAATGATTATGCGGATGAATTTTATCAACTGATTGCCAGGAATGATATCATGGAGATAGAGGAACAATTGACTGCTAGGTTTCTTGGAGGGTTGAGAATGAAGATACAGGAAATGGTGAATACATTTGATCCTAGATCTGCATCTGAAGCGCACCGGAAAGCGTTAGCTTGGGAGAAGCAGGGAAGACGAGGAAGTGGTGTGTTTCCAAGTTCCAATACTCAGAGCAAGGGTGCTAGTGGGAGTTCCAATGTTCCTAAAGCTGTTAGTAAACCAGTTGTGAATGAGGTTGCAAAGGCAAAGGTCAACAACAGTATCAAATGCTTTAATTGTCAGGAATTTGGTCACAAGAGCAATGAATGTCCGAAGCCTAAGAAACGAGCGATGATTGCTGAGGTGGAAGATGAGGATGCTGAAGTATAATATTCCAATTCACCACATGCTGAGGAGGAAGAAGAATTTTTGGGAGATGAGGGATGTAATTTAATGATGAGGAGGTCTTGTTTAACACCAAAACAAGAGGATGATTCTAGTTGGTTGAGGAGCAACATTTTTCAGTCAACATGCACTATTCTGGGAAAAGTTTGCAAGTTTGTTATTGATGCTGGAAGTTGCGAGAACACTATCTCTTCAGATGCTGTAAAGAAGTTGGCATTGAAGACTGAGAAGCATCCTAAGCCCTATAAGTTAGCTTGGTTGAGGAGAGGTGGGGAAGTGAAGATTAATCGAAGAGCTTGTTTAAATTTTTCGATTGGGAAGAAATACAAAGATGAAATTTGGTGTGATGTGGTTGATATGGATGTATGCCATCTGTTGTTGGGGAGACCATGGCAGTTAGATAGAGCTGTACAACATGATGGACATACCAACAGCTACATTTTCGTGTTTGAAGGTACTAAGATCACTTTAATTCCTAAAAAGCAACAGCAGAAGGAAAGCAAGTTGGAGGAGATTGAAGAGCTGAAAACTTTGCTATCTTTGAAAGAGTTTGTTAAAGAAGTCGAAGATGAACCTGAAATATTTTTGTTGATCGGACGTGAGAGTAATGAAGTGGTTGAAATTCCAGAGAAAGTTAAGCTAGTACCGAAAGAATTTGAAGATGTATTCCCAAAAGAATTGCCCAAAGAATTACCCTCGTTGAGAGACATACAACATCAAATTGATCTTGTACCAGGGGCTGTTTTACCACAGACCACATTACAGAATGAGCCCAAAGGAACACGAAGAGTTGAGAAGGCAGGTGGAAGAGTTGCTTGAACAAGGGTGCGTACAAGAAAGCTTGAGTCCTTGTGCAGTGCCAGCCTTATTGGTACCGAAGAACGATGGGACTTGGCGGATGTGTACGGACAGTCAGGCTCTAAACAAGATCACTGTGAGATACAGATTTCCTATGCCGAGTTTCGATGATTTGATTGATCAATTGAGTGGGGCTGTTTTGTTCTCAAAGATTGACTTGAAGGGTGGATACCATCAGATTCGTATTAAACCGGGTGATGAGTGGAAGACTGCTTTTAAAACTAGAGAAGGTCTATACGCATGGCTGGTTATGCCGTTTGGCTTGTCAAATGCTCCTAGTACTTTTATGAGAGTGATGAACCAGATTTGCAGACCATTTATTGGGAAATTCGTAGTAGTTTACTTTGACGATATTTTGATCTATAGTGGGAGTATGGAAGAGCATATCCAGTATTTGCGAGAAGTGCTCTTTATTCTACGATAGGAGCAATTCTATGCAGCAGCAAAGAAGTGTGTGTTCATGACGCACAGTGTTTTGTTTCTGGGTTATGTTCTGTCAAAGGTGGGTATTCAAGTGGATGAAAGCAAAGTGGAAGCTGTCAGGAGTTGGCCACAACCCAAGACAATTACTGAAGTGAGAAGCTTTCATGGGTTGGTATCTTTTTATCGAAGATTCATTCCACATTTTAGCAGTGTGATGGCACCTGTGACCAATTGCATGAAAGGAAAGAAGTTCGTGTGGACAGAGGAAGCAGAGTTAGCTTTTGAGAAGATTAAGACACTTTTGACGTCAGCACCAATTCTAGTATTGTTGGACTTTCAGTTGTTGTTTAAGTTACATACTAATGCTTCGAAGTTTGGGATTGGTGGAGTATTGAGTCAGAGGGGCAGATCAGTTGCTAATTTCAGTGAGAAGTTATCTGGAGCCAAGTTGAGATATAACACTTATGACGTGGAATTTTACGCAATTGTTCAAGCTGTAAAGCACTGGAGACATTATCTATTTTAGAAGGAGTTTGTTCTTTATACGGATCATGAAGCTTTGAAACATTTGCAATGGTAGGACAAAATTTCAGCTAGGCACGCTTCATGGGTCGCGTATCTACAGCAGTTTACTTTTGTTGTAAAGCACAAATCAGGGGTGACGAATCGTGTAGCTGATGCATTGAGCAGAAGGAATCATTTGTTGACGACGATGAAGTTGAAGTGACAGGATTTGGACTATTGCCAGAGTTGCTTGCAGAAGATCCTTACTTTACGAAGATTGTTGAGAAATCAAGGATGGGAGAACTGAAGAGTTTGTGATGGTAGATGGATTCTTGTTCAAGGTGAATCGATTATGCGTACCAGGTTGCAGCTTGAGAATGAAGATTATAAAAGAGTTGCATGAGGAAGGACATGTGGGCCATGATCGTACTACTCAGTTGATTGCAAATTCTTATTTTTGGCCATCAATGAGAAAATAGGTTTAGAAATTTGTGGAGAGATGCCATATCTGTCAAGTTTCAAAGGGAATCGCTGCGAATGTAGGATTATATATGTCGTTGCCTGTACCAACTAAACCATGGGTGGATGTTAGCATGGACTTTGTGTTGGGATTGCCAAGAACGCAACTTGGCAATGATTCTATTTATGTGGTGGTTGACCGATTCTCCAAAATGGCACATTTTATTGTTTGTAAGAACACTACAGACGCCATTAATGTCGCTCAGTTATACTTCAGAGAGATCTATAGACTTCATGGATTGCCTGAATCTATTGTTTCAGATAGAGATACTCGTTTTCTGAGCCATTTTTGGATGAGCCTATGGAAAATGGTTGGAACTAAGTTGAACTTTAGCAGTTCTTATCATCTGCAGACGGATGGACAGACCGAAGTTGTGAACAGATCCCTAGGTAATCTATTGCGTTGCCTTATGGATGGTAATTTGAAAAGTTGGGATTCGAAGTTATTTCAAGCTGAGTTTGCACACAACCACGCTGTTAATCGTAGCACGGGTTTCAGTCCATTTCGGGTTGTTTATTCAACAAATCCAAAGGGACCATTGGATTTGTCGATAATCCCATTTCCAAAAGGAGTTTTCAAACGAGCTAGTTATTTGGTGAATGAGTTGTAGGAATGCCACAAAGTTGTACATGAACGATTGATTAAGGCAAATGAGAGATACAAGCAATCATCAAATGTTAAACGACGAAGTGTTGAATTCAAAGGAGATTATGTGTATGCAGTGCTAACCAAAGATCGATTTCTTGTTGGAACCTACAACAAGCTAATGGCTAGAAAGATTGGTCCTTTAGAGATCATGAAGAAGATTAATAAGAAAGCATATCAGATAAGGTTGCAAGATAATTTTCATAGTTCTGATGTTTTCAACGTCAAACACTTGATTCCATACCATGAGGATAAGGATGTCGAAGAAGAGGAAAATGAGAATTAGGGGACGAATCTTTTTCGACCTGGGGAGGATGATGCAGCATGAGATACAGATGAACAAAATTACCTTAAGTCGCATCCCTTATCGAAGAAGCCTAAATGGACAGAATCCCTATGTCGCAAAGCAGAAGGTCGCGAACGACATACTGATCTCGCGAAACTCTATGTCGCGCACCAGTCTAGGTCGCAGCATACATTGAATCGCCCTCCTCCTTAAGTCGCGAACCGAGTCGCCCCTCATCCTTACGTCGAGAACGACATTCCAGTAGGTCACTGAAGTCTTATGTTAGGTCGCGAACAACATCCATTAGGTCGCCAAGCTCCAGTTAGGTCCACCCTGTAATTGCTACGAGGTTGGTTCTTTGATGCGGACTCGGGCTGCCGCTTCTTTTCCCATCTCTCTCTTCCTTGCTTCACGCAACTCTATCAGATAACATTCTCGGCCAGCATTCTGTTCCCCTTTAATAACTCATACTCCATTATCCGTGGGGAATTTCATAGTAAGGCACCATGGGGCGAGAATTGCGTTAAAAGCCGCAAGAGTTGGTCGGCCTAGGAAGGCGTTGTAGGCACAAAATTCATCAAAAATTACAAAATTTTGCTTTCGAACCACCTTTTTCTGCCCTCTCCATGCTCCACGAAGAAGTCGATAGTTCCAATTGGCTGCTTCGTTTCCCCAGTAAACCCAACAATTTTCTGCGATGAAGCTTGAACATCAGCCATCGGAATTTTCATTTGATCGAATATCTTCTTGAAGAGAATATTGCAAGAAGCGCCGCAATCAACAAGAACACTTCTTACAATAGCCGGCCCAATGCCTGCAGAGTTGACCAAGGGATCCATGGTAGGAGCTTCAACGCCCATAGAGTCCCTGGCTATGAACACAATATCATCATTAAAAGTTTTCTGCTGCTTCAAAGGTGCAGCATCCTCCAACACAAAAACACTCTCTTCTGTTGGTGCATGTTATTTTCTCTTTTCCAGCGACCTAAAGATGAACGACCTAACAGGTTTGAGAGGCATACCGACCTAACGGCTTAATAAGGTTACCGACCTAACGCTTCAACAAGTATGCCGACTTAAGGCCTAAGGGGTATGCCGACCTAATGCTTAACAAGAACACCGACCCAGCTGCCTAAAACAGGGTGCCGACCTAAGATAGCTACCGACCTAAGATAGAAGCCGACCTAACTATCCAGAGAATTTGCCGCTCTAATAGCTCAGGGACAAGATCATGAACTATGCCTAAGTCATAACCGATCTATGATCTACGTTAAGTCATTCACGACCTAAGCAAATGAAGACAAGTTCAATGCAGCTACTTGGCATAGTGGCCTCTTAACTCGTGCACGATCCAGGACTTATCAGTTAAGCCATGACTTGCGACTTGCCAGCTAACTCGTTCACGACTCACGACCTAGCTTGAGTCGTCCACGACCTAAAGCTACTAAATGTAAGCCTGATGCCGTATTACTGATACAAGGTTGTGTTGACTCGGAGGCGACCTAGGACTTATGCAAGGGAACCTTTGTGAAACCATGAAAGGGCCAGATGAATTGGTTACGACCTACCTTAGACCGGCCACAACTTACCTTAGATCGGTCACGACTTACGACCTAAGGGGAGAATTTTCCTATAAATACCAACCTACCTCAAGCATGAAGGGGACTTTTTGGCCAATCTCTTTAAGCGCCGATACTCTGCTGAATTCTCGACTCACTCGACACTTCAAGTACGAAAGGCATTTTAACTAACTTTGGGAGAAAAATCTAACGCAATCTACATGGATTCAAAGAATTCTTCTGCACCAAAGTTCTAGTTGTTTGTCTCATCAGAATTGTAATTCAAGATTGTTGTAAAGTTGTAATCGATTCTGTAATAAAGAGAATTAAAGTGGACGTAGGCTTACCCTAAGCCGAACCACTATAAAAACTGTTGTTTTTTCTGCTTTCTCTGTGATTTCTCTACTTGTTTTTTAGTTCCTGTGTTCACGGGTGGTGCTTTCGCTCAACTTCAATCTACACTGGGGTGTTAGCGTCTGATTTTTACGTTAACATTTTTGGTGCTTTCACTGAGAACCCAACTAAGGAAATTTCCACTATTTCTCCACGAAATATTGTTGAAAGGATTTCTTTTAAAACCAGAAGTTTATTGGAAATAATGGCTCCTGGGAGAAAACGAAGTTCTGTAAGATCCGACAATGTTCAAGAGAATACCGCTACCTCTCCTCCTTCAAGTCAAGAAATTCCAACTGTTGGAGTTACATGAGCAGAATTGGACGTCGTAGTTTTGGGATCGAATTAGCAATTGAATGCTCAGAATGCGCAGTTGGAAGCCCAGAATGCCCAGAATGCCCTGATCTTGAGTAAGTTGAATGATCTACTAGGGGCAAATCATCAACCGGTTAATAATGATTGGAGCCCCACTGCGGGAGTTCAGGATGTTGAAGGGAACATTTCTCAAAGAGCTCCAGACCCTGTAGAAAGGACTCCTCCTCAAGCTGGAGGATCAGGACCGCAGCCGACCCTCCGTGAAGGACTGTCAAGGCAGAATTCAGAGAGAGTGGCTGATGTATGCCCTCTAGAGCCTGTAAATGATGAAGAGTAATTTTCGGGTATGGTTCTTCAAATCATGAAGGAAAGTATGCGAAGAGATGAAGATGAGAAAGAGTGGGGATTTGCTCCAAGCAAAACTCATTTACTGAAAAGATCTTGAAGGCAGAGTTCCCAAGGAAATTCGTTCCCCCTACTATTCCATCTTACAAGGGGACGAGTGATCCAAACGAGTTTCTGTATAAGTACGAATGGCATATGACTGGTGCCAGGGCGTCAGATGAAATTAAATGTCGATATTTCCCGGTATATCTCGAAGGTGTGGCTCTATTGTGGTTTACAAAGCTGCCAGTCAGGTCCATTGATCAGTTCTCCGATTTGACTAGGAAATTCAAGGAGCAATTTCGATTATATGCTTCTAAAGCAAAGGATATAATGTCAATGTCAAGTCTACAGAAAAATCCGGGAGAATCCATCAGATCATTTTTGAATCGCTTTAACATAGCATTGGCTGAGGTAGATAATGCTGAGCCAAGTATTGTCCTGACATACTTGATGAGGGCGATTGACAAATCGAGTGAATTTGGAAATGGTTGAAAATGAAAGAACCAAACTCACTTGACAAATTCTACAAGAAAGCGGATGAATTCATGCGCTTGGAGGGCCTCCAAACACCGGCTAAGGTGGTATCAGCGGAAGCTGGGAACAATGGTGCAGCTTCGAATAAGAAAGAACCTAACACTCAGAAAGGGGAAATGATGGTGGAAAGAAACAGGGAGACGCTAAGAAAAGCCGTTCTTTCAATTTCACACCTTTGACCGATACCTTTGAAAACATCTTCTTTGCAACCAAAGATGATGTCAATTATCCGACACGACCTAAGACGAGAGTTGCGATTAAGATGGAAAAAAGTGGAAGGTTCTACCGATTCCACAACCAGCCCGGCCATGACACCCACGAATGCCGTCAGTTGAAAGAGGCAATTGAACAACTCTTGAAGGAAAACAAACTCCAGCAGTATGTGAAAAGGAACAGAAATGCCCCAGCTTCGTCAACTCAAGGACAACAAGTTCCTGCTCACCATCCTGCCTCAAGTGAGTAAGCCGTAGATGATGAAACGAAAAGACCTGTTATCAACATAATAACTGGAGGACCTCACCCAGCAGGAAAAAGCTGGGGCGAGATGGAAAGTTATGCCCGGGCCTTGAGGCATGTACCAGCTGAAGAGAATGTTTTTGTTTTAGAAAATGATGCGCTTTTAAAGCAACAAAAGACTTCCACAGATGATATTGTGTTCAGTGCCAGGGATTCTTTGGGTATCGAGGCTCCAACCATAGATCCTTTGGTCATATCCGCTGGTATTGGGCCGACAACTGTGAGAAGAGTTCTAGTTTATTGTGGAGCTTTATGCAACATCCTCTTCAAGAAGACCTTCGATCAAATGAAAATTCCAATGGCTGACGTTCAAGCTTCGTCACTTAAGATTGCTGGGTTTGCTGGAGAGCCCAAACAGCCGATTGGGACCATTGATTTGTTTGTAGAACTCGGGAAAGGACTAAGGAAGGTAGCTCGAAAGCAAACCTTTATAATTGTTGAAGAATTCTCTGCCTACAATGCCTTTTTAGGCCGACCAACTCTTGCTGCGTTCAAAGCTGTTCTTGCCCCATGGTGTCTGACTCTAAAATTCCTCACAGATAACGGAGTTGGTGTGATTAAGGGAGACCAAGATGCGGGGAGAGAATGTTACTTTGCAGAGTTGTGAGAATCAAGGAAAAGAGAAATGGGAAAAGGTGCGGCAGCTCCAGTCCGCACCAAGGAACCAACCTTGTAGCAATTACAGGGTGGACCCTGCACTGGCGAATGTAGTGGCGTACGAAGAAAGATGGATCCAAGGAAAGCCAGTGCAGGGGAGAATATAGTAGTACCGGTAGAGGTAACAGTGCCGGTGCCCGTTGACCCAAAGGACCCAAACAAAGTGCTTAATGTGGGTTCACAACTTAACACAACAGTTCAGAATGTTCTGATTTCATTTTTGAAAGCTAATTTGGATGTATTCGCTTGGACTCACGCTGACATGTGCGGAATATCCCAGAGATTGCAGTACATACTCTGAACATTGATCCAAAGTTTACACCTGTGAAACAGAAAAGAAGAACTCAGGGTCCTGAGAGAACGGCAGCATTAAAAGAAGAAGTGGATTGGCTCATGGAGAACGGTTTCATCAGAGAATCTACTTATCCAAATTGGGTATCGAATCCAGTGCTGGTGAAAAAGGCTAACGAAAAGTGGAGAGTATGCATTGATTTTCAGATCTGAACAAAGCCTGCCCCAAAGATTGTTTCCCGCTGCCTAGGATCGATCAGTTGGTGGATGGGATGGCAGGACACAAATTGTTATCTTTTACGGATGCATATTCCGGATATAACCAGATTATGATGCATGAGCCAGATCATGAGGATACTAGTTTCATCACAGATGTTGGACTCTACTGCTACAAGGTCATGCCTTTCGGACTCAAGAATGCAGGGGCAACTTACCAAAGGCTTGTTAATGCCATGTTTAAACCACAGATTGGCAAGACAACGGAAGTTTATGTTGATGATACTAGTAAAGTCTAAGAAAGTAGTGGACCATATGGATCACTTTGCAGAGATGTTTGCAGTACTCCGCAAGTACAGATTGAATATTAATCCCCTGAAATGTTCATTTGGAGTGGAGTCCGGAAAGTTTTTGGGTTTCATTGTGAGCGCTAGGGGCATTGAAGCCAATCCAGCCCAGATCACTGCCCTGAGAGAGGTCAAGGCTCCTAGAACGAAGAAGGAATTGCAAAGTCTCAATGGAAAGGTTGCTGCTTTGAGTCGGTTCATTTCCAAAGCTACTAACAAATGTATTCCATTCTTTGATGCTCTGAAGAAAGGAAGGAAAAACTTTGAGTGGACTCCTAAATGTCAGAAAGCATTTGATGAATTGGTTCGTCATATGGAAGTGCCTCCGATACTTTCAAAGCCTGACAGTGGTGAAGATCTCTTCGTATATTTGGCAAATTCGTCTCATGCTCTCAGTGCAGTGTTGGTACGGGAAGACGCAAGGATTCAACGCCCAATCTATTACATCAGCAAAAGATTCACTGGGGCAGAGATGAACTACTCAAGATTGGAAACGCTCGCTTGTTGTTTGTTGATCGCATCAAGAAAATTGAGGCCGTATTTCCATGCTCATCCATCAAAGTCCTCACTGATCAACCCCTAAAGCAAGTCCTATTCCGTCCTAAGACTTCGGGCCATCTTTTGAAATGGAATATTGAACACAGCCAATATGACATCACTTACCATCCCCGAAAAGCAATCAATTGACAAGCTTTGGCAGATTTCATCGTAGAATGTACGGATAAGGGTTATAGTGAGGATGAAGCCACTGAAGCATCCCAATCCAATGGAAATTTTATGTCGATGGCGCAAGGAATGATTACTGTTCCGGAGCAGGGGTTGTCATTGAAACCCCAGAGGGGCAATCGCTATGTTATGCGCTTAGACTAGAATTCCCTTCGACAAACAATGAAGCTGAATATGAAGCTCTCATTGCTGGTTTAAGGATCGCTAAAGAACTAAACATCAAGGCATTGCAGATCTTCAGTGATTCTCAACTTATTCTTTGCCAAGTCAAGAAGGAATTTCAAGCTAAAGGAGGGAATCTACCCGCCTATTTATCAAAAGCCTGGGAGCTCCTTCAAGATTTCGACCGTTATTCAATAAACCATATACCCCGAGAAGAAAACATGAAGGCGGATTCTCTCACAAATTATTCGAGTACTGGTGAAGCTAAACTATTGGGATTAGTTCCTGTTGAAGTCTTGTCAACTCCAAGCACAGATGAAATGGATGTTGATTGGATTATGAATGTATCCCAAGAACAAGAATCATGGATGACTCCGGTACTTGAATATTTACTCATTGGTTCTTTTACAGAAAGTTCAAAAGAACGACATAAGCTGATGAGGAAAGCCTCCAGACATATAGTTTAAGATGGTCGTTTGTACAGACGAGGATTTTCAATGCCATTACTCCGATGTGTGACAAAGGAAGAAGCTAAGACAATTCTGACTGAAGTACACGGAGAGGAATGTGGGGATCATACAGGTGGTCAAACTTTAGCAAAGAAAATCCTCCGTTATGGATACTTTTGGCCAGAAATTAATCAGGATGCTGCTGACTATTCCCAAAAGTGTGATAAATGCCAAAGATTCCCTAAAATTCCTAGAGCACCATCCACTGAGCTAACACAAATGGTCAGTCCATGGCCGTTTGCTATCTGGGGAATAGTTCTCATTGGGCCTTTGCCGACTGCCAAATCGGGAGTTAAATATGCTATCGTTGCTGTTGATTACTTCACTAAATGGGCTGAAGCCGAACCATTGGCTACTATTACCTCTAAGAAAATGATAAGTTTTGTGACTAAAAATATCATTTGCAGGTACGATGTGCCTCGGAAGATAATCACAGACAATGGTACTCAGTTTGAAAGTGAGGCATTCCAAGATTTCTGCAAACGATTCAAGATTCGAAAAAGCTTCTCAGCAGTGGCTCATCCGTAGGCAAATGGGCAAGTGGAAGCAGTAAACAAAATCATCAAATCAACCATCAAAAAGCAGCTGGAAAAAGAAAAAGGTGGTTGGGTCGATAAGTTACCACTTGCACTATGGGCATACAAAACCACCCACAAAACTGCGACTGGGCATACTCCATTTTCATTGGCATACGGATCAAAAGCGATGATTCCAGTGGAAACTGAAGTCCCCTCACACAGAAGGATCCATTTTGATCAAAACGTGAATGAAAAATTGCAATTGGAAGCACTTGACCTCCTCGATGAAAGAAGAGAAGAGGCAAGGCTTAGAATTGCAGCTCACCAGCAAAGAATAGCCAGGCACTTCAATTCCAAAGTTCGTCAGCGCAGCTTTGAAGTTGGGGACTTAGTCCTGAAGAAGATTATGACAGCCATAGGTGTGTTTGGACTAAACTGGGAAAGGCCATATGTTATTGGCGCAAAACTTCTTGATGGCACATTCAAACTCACAACTGTCGAAGGAGAACCAATCCCAAGAGCTTGGAACAGCAATAATTTGCGTCCCTATTTTACTTGAAAGCATTGCTGAAATGTTGTGAAAGAATTATGAATATATGATTCTTGTATTAAAAGCAATTGCAAAGCAAGTGAATAATGAAAAGCTATAAAGTGGATGTAGGCCCAGCTTTTGGCTGAACCACTATAAATCTTGTGTTCTCTACTATTGTAAATTGCTTTGTTTTATTTTGACATATAAAATACGTTAATTGTGTTACTAAAATGTCGATTTAATAATTCAGGCCATAAAAGCAATGCTTACCCATCGCAAGACCAAGCGATCTCCGACATCACTCAGCAAGCAAACACTATGCCATTCAAAATTTCCATACTCAAATCCTACAAAAGAAGTGCTTCGAACAAAAGTTAGCAATGTGGATGGAAGTGGACCATTTCTAACTAACTGCAAATGTTTGAACAAACAAACAACCAGTTAAATAGCCTATGTCTACCACACCAACTCGCTTAACTATGAAGTATATTCCTTTGGATAAAGGAAATTATTGGCAACTAAAAAAGGATGACACTTGCAAAAGATGACGGGGATCGCCAACATGAATAGATGGCAAAGAGACATGGGCGAGCAAGCATCAATCGGCAAAAGACCTCTTCGGAGGCACAAGCCCTCTTCGGAGGCACAACTCTTCGGAGGATAAAGACCTCGAGCAGGCCTAGCCAGAAAAAGAGAGATCTTTCTCGATACAAAGTTGTGGAATGATCGGTCGATACACTCCTGTGAATCCGTCCAACCGAGAGAAAGAAACTCCAAACTTCTAGGCAAAAGCCCTGCTCAGAGGCACACCTTTCACCAAGATTGAAATAAAACTTCCAAGTGTTGAAACGTGAAAAGCCCTCTTTGGAGGCCCATTTCACCATAGTTGAAATACTAAAAGACCTCGAGCGGGCCAAACCGGAAAAAGAGAGATCTTTCTCGATACAAAGTTGCGGACTGATCGGTTGATACACTCCCGTGAATCCATCCAACCGAGAGAAAGAAACTCCAAACTTTCAGGCAGTAAACCTTACTCAGAGGCACACATTTCACCATGATCGGTGATACACTCCCGTGAGATGAAGTGTGAAAATCCCTCTTCGGAGGCCTGCTTCCCAGCGAACAGGGAAAAATAAAAGCCCCTCCCAAGGGGCAGAAACAAAAAAAGACCTCTTCCTAGAGGCACAACCAAACAAGAAGACCTCTTCCCAGAGGCAGAAACAAAAAGACCTCTTCCCAGAGGCACAATCGAACAGAAAGACCTCTTCGGAGGCACACGTTTCACCGAGATTGAAATAAAACTTCCAAGTGTTGAAACGTGAAAAAGCCCTCCTCAGAGGTATAACTTTTCAAAGAAGCACTTCGTCAGAAACGCAAAGCAAAGATCAGAAAGCCCTCCACTGAGGCGCAATGTAAAAAAAAAAAAAAGAAGCCCTCTTCAAAGGCACACTTTAACTCTCAAAGGAAGAATGATTCACCTATTCTGGAAAATACTCTTCCTCAAAAAGAAGTTAAGGTGCCCTTCAGAGGCCCGCTTTACCATATAGAAGAATTCACTTGGTAAAAATGTGTGTATGCACAAAAGGAAAAGTGATATCTTCGAAGGATGAAGCGTAAAAACTCATATGGAGGGAGTTGTACTCTATTTTTAACGAAATAATATTCCTCCAAGTATGGAATAATTATTCTCCAGAAAATAAGAGTACAAGTCCCCTCAAAGTATAAAATATTGCAACGAGCTTATGGTATAGGGCCACATGGTATAACTACATTGGTAAAAACTACGCTCAAACAACATACCACAAGCCCACTGCAATATCATATAAAGAAAATTGTACAAAAATGAATAGTAAATGCATTCTCAAATACAGACAGAATTTTGTACAAACAAAAAGAATCATTTTATTCAATTCTGTCAAAATTTTGTACAGGTACAGGTTTCAAAAGAAAAAGAAAACGAAAAGCGGAGGCCGGTACCCGCACAATTTCCGGCCAGCACATGCAAAAAGAAAAAAGTAAAGATAAATCGAAGCAGGACCCCTTACTTCTTCCTGCCACCACCCTTAGAGCCATCACCTGACCTAATAGGCAGCTTTTCAGGACGGCTTGGGAGAGTTGGGGATGAAGGAGGATGGGTTACTGTCGGATCAACTTTCGCTTCCTCCTCAGAAACAAGAAAGTCTTTCCTTCTCTTCTTGGAAGTGACACGCTTCCTCCTCCTCCTTGAAGAAGACTCACTTCCCGGAGTAACAAGAGCAGATAATTTTATGTTATCAGAAGTGGTTCGCTCCGGAGACTCATTGCCTTCTCCAAGCCCTTCTCCCCTATGTTCTTGAGAAGCAATAGGATCATCTAACCCATGAAGAACTTCTATTTGCTCCTCTTGCGACCGAGTTGAGAGGTGGACGGAGGAGTGACCTGGAGAACCGAAGGAGGAATGATTGGAGGAGGGGAAGTTTGAACAATGCTTGATGCTTTCTCTACAGAAGAAAAGGAGTTAAAGTCAGTAAAGAGAGGAGATAAAGGCTCATTGAGGTTCAAGAAATAGTCGAGAAGCTCATCGAACTCATAAGAAGCAAATGAGCAGTCTACTTGGGCAAGATTAACTCTACCTGGAGAAGTCGGCTTCCTGATATCAACCTCATAAGCCTGTGTTTCGGCGCTCTCTTTTCCTTCATCTCCGCCCTGTGTACTTGTAATCTCAGTTGTAACTTTGACCAGGGATGGAGAATGAGAACTGGAGCCAATAATGTCGATTTCGGCCGAAGGAGAAGGCTGGACTGGAATAGTTGAAGTGGTTTTTCCTAAACGTTTCCCTTCGGCCATCTCAGCTCTTAATTTTGCAAGTTGTTCTTTGCCCTTGGCGAGAGCGGCGCGAGCATCGCCATCCAAGTAATGCTCCTCAAGAGATGATTCGGCATAGCCGGCACTTTACCGCCAAGCATGTCAAGTGCAGCCTCCCACACTTCAGCCAGAGTAATTTCATACTTGGGACCTAGAAAGGTGAGACTACCGCGCCCCAAGACGCTGTGCAGGTAGAAGTCAAATAGTGTCGAGCTGATGCTGGTCTTCGTTGCCTCATGAGATTCTTCAGCTGCAATTTTACCGGCAACGGCCTCATCACGCTCTCTTTCAGCTTTGGAGAGTTGAAGCTTTAGCATTTTTATTTCCGCCTCCTGAGAGTTGACTTTATCCCGTAACTCTATAACCTTAGCACGATACCTTCCCGTTGTTTTCTGCTCAGCTTCAAGTTGTGCCTCGGCATTTCGCTGAGCGGCGTGAGCATCGCGAACTTGCTTTTGAAGTACTTCTTCTTTTTGAGTTTATGAGGTAGAAGAAGTAGCAAGCTCTTGTTTAAGTTCCTCAACTTTCGCTTCAAGCTCTTCATTGAAAGTAGTAATGCTCTTCATCTCAGTATCATGCTGCTCAAGAAACTTTTGCCATTCAGCTTTATCATTCTCCATAGTAAGCATGGCCTCTATATTCGCACGGTTGACCCTTTGAAGCTCGTCAACAAGCTTTTCCCAGTTCGACATCCTTTCAATATCAAGCCTGACGGCATCGAGATTTCGCAGCATGGCCAAGTCAAGATCGAACCGCACTCCCTTTAGGAACCAGTGCGGGAACCGGCTTTGCAGAGTAGCCGGGCCTGATCCAACTTGGAATTTAGGCCTGCTGCTTATTGTCTGAATGTCTGTCTTCCCGAGAGCAGGAGAGCCAGAAGGAATGTCAAGTGAGACGATGGCAGTGACCTTTTCAGGAGTTGTAGAAGCATGCTTTTCACCATGCCGGGCACGCTTGCTTGGGTCCTCAACTATGTGGCTTTTTCCCCGATCATCATGTGACTTTCTCTTGTGAGAATCTTCACCTCTCTGGGAAGAATCGTGGCGCTCCTCCTTTTCTTTCCTCTCATAACGCTCTTCTTGAGCCCTCCTCTCCTGAGCCTTTCGGGCGGCTCTCTCCTCATCGGTTTCTCTGTAAACGGGAAGGTAGCGCCTATAATCATATTGACTACGCCTCCCATAGCACTGAAAGTCATCATAGTAAGAGCCGCTGCGTCCCATCGGAGAATCTGAAATAAAAAAAGAGAGACAAGTCTTAAAGGTCTTCAGAGAAAAGAAGTGTAACTGTAGAATCTTCAAAGTACAAAGAATTAGGTGCATGAAAGTGCCAAGAGATTCTAAAGTATGTGTAATGTGCAAACTACGCGCATCGAACTATGAACCACTCTTTGATTGCAGAGTAATCGTAGGGGTAGTAATCAACGTCAACTCTTGGGTCGACAGAGCTTGTTGCAAAGAAGAAGTCGCTTCCACTACTGAAGAAGAAATCCTAGTAGTCGCAGGGTCGACTTTAAAAAGCTCTTGTGAGGTGACAAAGAGATCGCTAAACCCTTCGAAAGTGTCGTCCCCGCTCTGCTTGACAGGGCTTGTTTTCCCGGCTTCTTCGCCTGACTTCTGTGAACGTTGGGGAGATCCCTAAGGCTCTTCTTCCTCAATGACTGGGGCAAGTGTGGATTTACCAGACGACCGCGCAGCATCGACAGTAGTAGAGCACTTCACTAGAGAAGCTTCGGAGGCAGTTTCTTTTGGTAAAGGTTCGTCAGCGGAAACTGGGGCATCTAATGCTTTAGGCGGATAGTCTGGAACCTCATGAGGATGTGTAGAGAGAGAAGCGTGCAAAAGTCCATACTGATGTAAAATTCATCCCTCAACAAAAATTTTATACTTCTCTCTTCTGCAGCCACAACAATTAATCTTTCAAAAACTTGCTTATGGCTTGGATCTCTAGAAGGGAGAGGAAGTGCTGAAAAGAGCAAAGAATGAAATTAGCAGTTGGTAGTTCGGATCTTGAAAACGTTTGGAAATGGACAAAATAGAAACAGGTAATCTTAGTTCCTACTCTCCAAATGGCATAAAACTTTGGGGGGCAGCGAGCAAAGAAAAACTGGTTCAAAAATCCATGAACGCTTTCTGTAAGATCAGAAATAAGCTTGCGATTTCTAGCACATCTCACAATAATGAGGGAAGGATGGTCTTTACTCTTTGCAAACGAGCATAAGTAGCGAATTTCTTCAAAACTCGACAAGCGATCAAGAGTTCTCCTAAACAAAACACACAACCCCATCAAAATGGCTTAGCCATTAGGATGAAGTTGGAATGGAGAGATTGTCAACCGAAGGAGAAGTGTTCGGAGGAAGTCGTTAAAAGGAGGAATCGCCCCGCTTAAGGACATTTGACGCTTGACTGCAACAAAACCATGAGGAGGGCTGTCGGCAGTATCATTTGGTCCGGGTAGAAGAGCATCATTTTCAGCAAAGCCAAACTAAGTGCGTAGCTGAATAAACGCTCTCGGAGTTAAGATAGTCGAAGTTCTCTCTGGAGGGTTCTCTACGGGAATAGCTATAGGAAAGGTCTCTTCATCTTGAGCTACCCCTTCTTCTTCTTGATGGGAAGTCATTCTACACAAACAACTGGATATTCAAACATGAAGGTGCACGTTTCCTAAAGTGTGTGGAGTGTTGTGTAAAATCAATCAAGCAAGGAGCAAATGTAACTGGAATAAAAACTAGCGAGTATTTGTCAGTTATAAAGTCCAGGGTACGTTGCTTTAATATGCAAGTGTAATGTTGATGCAAACAAATCAGTTCAAGTTAGCGATGCTTTGCATTAATACTTCACTTTAGTTGATTGGTTCATAGCATTTCATACAGTGTATATAAGTTGATTATTTTATGTCGACTAATCCGTCATTTGATGTGGGCAGTCAATGGAAGTATATTCGCCTTGGGTTTTTGTGACTGTTGTTTTCAGCAGGTTGTTAGCCTATAAGTTAATGTGGTCTGTAAAATAAAGAAACAAAGTTAAAGCAATCCAGGATTTAAGAAGTTCAGTACAGAAGTAAGGAGGAAGGCTCTGACTCAAAAGTGGTGTGAAATTCCCAAGGGTTAACTCGGGCACAGTTTAAGGGTTAACTCGGCCACGGTTTAAGGGTTAACTCGGCCACGGTTTAAGGGTTAACTCGGCCATGGTTTAAGGGTTAACTCGGCCATGGTTTAAGTGCTAGCTCGGCCACAATTTAAGGGTTAGCTCGGCAGAAGAATAGGTCGGCAGATGTGCTAGCTCAGCCACAGTTTAAGGGTCAAGTTGGCAGAGGATTAGGTCGGCCAGAGGTTAAGCCACCCAAATTCACTGGGTCGCGTCCAAGGCAGTATCTCACTCAACCCGATAGCCCGTTAACTTCCGGTAACAACAGAACCCACCAACTTCTCAAGAAAAACCCAAAAAACTGATCCAAATCACCACAAAGCTACCATAAACCTATCACAATGCTATAATCCTATAAATCACGATGATGACATTGCCAATAACGATTGAAATCAATCACAACTAAACTCGAGAGCCATGCAAGGCGTGCAAAGGCGATTGGGGGACAGAAGGTAAAGGTTTGTGTTCCAATAATAGCCGCGATTGAATAAGGGACCAAATTCACTTACGTGGGATAATAGTAAGATGGATTGTTTGTCAATTAACTTGGATTCGCCTTTGGGAACTCGAAAAGTCTATTATGGCAGAAAAGGATGTGGGAGCAGTTGATGAGGAGGAAGAAAACGAGCTAACGCTTATATAGGGCAGAAGCAAGAAGACGTGTAGATTAAGCCATCTCTTAGGTCGCCTGCGACTTAGTAAAGTATGGTCGAAGCACACGACCTACGACCTAGGCGTGTACTTCGAGGGGCAAGTGTTATTTCCTCTTTTCCAGCGACCTAAAGATGAACGACCTAACAGGTTTGAGAGACATACGAACCTAACGCCTTAATAAGGTTACCGACCTAACGCTTCAACAAGTATGCCGACTTAAGGCCTAAGGGGTATGCCGACCTAATGCTTAACAAGAACACCGACCCAGCTGCCTAAAACAGGTTGCCGACCTAAGATAGCTACCGGGCTAAGATAGAAGCCGACCTAACTATCCAGAGAATTTGCCGCTCTAATAGATCAGGGACAAGATCATGAACTATGCCTAAGTCGTAACCGATCTATGATCTACGTTAAGTCGTTCACGACCCAAGCAAATGAAGACAAGTTCAGTGCAACTACTTGGCACAGTGGCCTCTTAACTCGTACACGATCCAGGACTTATCAGTTAAGCCATGACTTGCGACTTGTCAGCTAACTCGTTCATGACTCACGACCTAGCTTGAGTCGTCCACGACCTAAAGCTACTAAATGTAAGCCCGATGCCGTATTACTGATACAAGGTTGTGTTGACTCGGAGGTGACCTAGGACTTATGCAAGGGAACCTTTGTGAAACCGTGTAAGGGCCAGATGAATCGGCTACGACCTACCTTAGACCGGCCACAACTTACCTTAGACCGGTCATGACTTACGACCTAAGGGGAGAATTTTCCCATAAATACCAACCTACCTCAAGCATGAAGGGGACTTTTTGGCCAATCTCTTTAAGCGTCGATAATCTGCTGAATTCTCGACTCACTCGACACTTCAAGTACGAAAGGCATTTCAACTAACTTCGGGAGAAAAATCTAACGCAATCTACATGGATTCAAAGAATTCTTCTGCACCAAAGTTCTAGTTGTTTGTCTCATCATAATTGTAATTGAAGATTGTTGTAAAGTTGTAATCGATTCAGTAATAAAGAGAATTAAAGTGGACGTAGGCTTACCCTAAGCCGAACCACTATAAAAACTGTTGTTTTTTCTACTTTCTCTGTGATTTCTCTACTTGTTTTTTAGTTCCCGTGTTCACGGGTGGTGCTTTCGCTCAACTTCAATATACACCGGGGTGTTAGCGTCTGATTTTTATGTTAACAGTGTATACTTCAAGGCACGGGCATACCTTTCCATCTCATCCCAGCTCCTTCCTGTTGGGTGGGGACCTCCTGTAATCACATTAATAACAGGCCTTTATGATTCATAGCAGTGGTCCTCTCACCCGAGCTGGATGGATGAGCAGGAAGTTGCTGGCCCTTAGTAGATGAAGTCGGGTATTCCTATTTCTCTTAACATATTGCTGCAACTTGTTTTCTCTCAGCAATTCTTCAATCAAACTTTTCAGATGGCAACATTCGTTGGTATCATGACCAGGTTGATTATGAAACCGACAGAATCTCCCAATTCGAGCAGCTTTTTTCCCAACTCTCATTTCAGGTGGTTTAGGATATTCTACCGCATCTTTGGTAACTAAAAAGATATTCTCCGGGGTGTCAGCCAAAGGAGTGAAATATGAAGGTTTTAAGAAGCGATGTTTCTTCACATCCTTCTGTTTCTTCCTTTCATTATTCTCCCTTTTCTGACTTCCGGACTCTTTTTTGGAAGGAGCAGCAGTGCTATTCTTGACCTCTCTCTATGCTACTTTAGCCAGCGCATGAAGGCTTTCCAAGCGCATGAACTCATCAGCTTTCTTATAGAATTTCTCAAGCGAGTTTGGTTCCTTCATTTTCAACCATTTCCCAAACTCCTCAATTTGTCGATAGCCCTCATTAAGTAGGTCAAGACCATTCGTGTCTCTACATTATCCACTTAAGCCAAAGCTATGTTGAAGCGGTTCAAGAAAGATCTAATAGATTCCCCAGGATTCTGTTCCATGCTAGGCAGTGAAATAGTATCCTTTGCCTTTGAAGAATACAGCCTGAATTGTTCTTTAAACTTCCGAGTCAAATCGGAGAACTGGTCTATGGATCAGACCGGTAGCTTTGTGAACCAGAGTAGAGCCACTCCTTCCAAGTATACAGAAAAGTACTGGCATTTGATCTCATCATATGCCCTAGCACCAGTCATGTGCCAATCATACTTATACAGGAATTGATTACGGTAGCTTGTCGCTTGTTCCCTTATAAGCCGGGATGGTAAGAGGAACAAACTTCCTTGGAAATTCAGCTTTCAAAATCCTTTCAGTGAATGGAGTCTTGCTCAGAGCGAATACCCGTTCTTTTTCGTATTCTTCTCTCTATATGCTCTCTTTCACGATTTGTCGAACCATGCCCGAAAGGTATTCCTCATCATTTTGAGGCTCTACAGGACAGACTTCAGCCATTTTCAGGGAAGTTTGCCTGGACAAACGTTCGCGGAGAGTCGGTTGCGGTCTCGATCCTCCAGCTTGGGGAGGTGATTCTTTGGCGGGGCTAGCTGATCTTTGAGGAATATTTCTTCCTTTAAGATTATGAACATTATCAGCGAGGTTTTCTTCATTATTCACCGGTTGACGGTTAGCTCCGAGCAAAGCATTTAACCTATTAAGCATTAAAGCATTCTTGGTTTCCATTAGCTGGTATAGCCCAGATACTGCAACACCTAACTCCGCTCGTGTAATTCCAGCACTTGGTGCTACTTGACTTGACGAAGGAGAAGTGGCAGTATTCTCTTGGACATCACCGGATCTCGCAGATATGCGCTTTCTTCCAGGAGCCATTATGTTTGATAGACTTCTGGTTTTAAGAGAGGTTCTTTCAACAAACTTTTGTGAAGCAATGATGAAAGTATCCTGAGTTGGGTTCTCGGTGAAAGCACCGAAAATGTAAATGCTAAAATTGAACGCTAACACCCCGTTATAAGTAGAGATTAAGTGAAAGCACCACCCGTCAATACGGGAAATAGAAGTAAGTAGAAATGTCACAGAAAAATTAGTAAAGAGATAACAGTTTTATAGTGGTTCGCTTCAAGTTAAGCCTACGTCCACTTTAATTTTCTTTATTACTGAATCGATTACAACTTTACAACAAACTATGATTACAAAACTACTGAGACAAATAGCTAGAACTCCGATGTAGAAGCTCTCTTTGAATCCATGTCGAAAGTTTCTTCTTGAAGTTCGTTGAAGTGTCTTTTGTGTTTGAAGTGTCGGATGAGTCGAGGAATCAGCGGAGTATAGGAGTTCCAGAAATGAGCCAAAAGATCCCCCTTTCGGTTGTGTAGGCACGGTATTTATAGGAAATTTCTGAAATAAATTGTAGGTCCTGGGCGACCTAGGGCAGGTCGTAGGTCATCAGCGACCTAAGAGATGCGATCTATGGCTTATCTTGGTAACACATGGTCTTCTGAACAATCTGATAGGTCGTAGCGACCTAGGAGGGGAGCGACATAAGAAGTTACGGCTTAGTGAGGCCATTTTGGGCGAGCTATGGAATGTGAGCAACTTAACATGTAGCAGAGTAACCAGAGCCTTTAGCCGTTGAGTTGTAGGTCGTTGAGTCTTTTAACAGGTTAGGTCACTAGGTTGCTGTCTTCTGTAAGTCGTTAAGTCGCGGTACATTTTGGGTCGTTACTCTGCTTCATCGGTTAGGTCGCTAGGTTGCGCATGACGTTAGGTCGCTGTAGAACTTCGTTCATGTTAGCTCGTTCACACTTTAGCTCCTTTGGTCGCTTATCTCTTTAGGTCGCTGAGTCGTGAAACAGAAGAGTTAACATTCATCATTTATTCACTTATTAGATTCTAAACCATGTTAAAATGGTATTCTGAGGTCTTTGACAAAGTTTGGTGGTGTTTGGAGTTGATTTGATATGGTTTTGAAAAAGTTAGTAAGCATTTGGAAAAGAAGAAAAAGCCATTAAAGAGAGCTGCAGGGAAGAATAAGAAGGTAGAAAATGGTGTGAAAAAAATGAGGAAGTGGATGCTTATTTATAGAATAAGAAAGAAGTGGTAAGTTATCAAAATATCCCTTTACCAAATTACCAAAATAACCTTACTTACTTCTTAAGTAATCTTATTTTTTTAACACTTAACATCACATATCAAATCATTACTTTATGTTATTTTCACTTAGATATTAAGTAAAGTATGTAATAATTATGTTTCTTTGATTTAATGTTTTACCTTTTGCTTTAAATGATATTTTTGTCCTTTTGTGCTTACTTTTTCTTAATTGTTTTCTAGAAGTTTCTAACCTTATTTAGTAGAAGTAAACTAGATTAGTGAATTAATTAATATTTACACTATTTGAATATATGTTATAAGAAAATAAAGGTGCGACGACGTTGCGACAACTTTTAATCGACAGAACATTGTTTTTCGACAAAATGTTTTGAGGTCACATTTTCACGTTTTAGTTAAACTATTTATTCATGTAAATAAAATTTAGAAATGAAATTTTTAATTATTTAAATAAATTAAAACATGTCTCTTTATATTTTAAAATCATATTTAAATAATATCAACATCTCTAATTTTACCAAATATGTAAAAGTAACAAAATGCAACAAAATTTGGTTATTTTTTTCAAACGATTATTAACATACTTATAAGTATTTTAGTATACTTTATTTTATTTATTAGATGTTTCTATATGATTTATATTTTTAAATAAATATTTAAACCTATTTTTCTAAGCATTTATTTGTTTATAACAAAACTTAACTTTTGTTGATTTGTTCTGAAATCCAAATTTATAACTTTTTTAAACTATAAGAATGAATAATTTCTCTATTATTAACTATTATATATTACTTGTTTATTTAAGTTTCAAACCTTTTTAAATTTGAAACAAATGGAATCTCTCATTTTTGAAGTAGCGAAATTACGGGTCATTACACAAACCCTTGTCTCGAAGGCGTCTCACTTCCGAAGCAAGTACATGAATAGGCTGTTGCACAATAGATAAGTCAGGTGAGATCTCAAGCTCTTGCGAATCAAGAGAATCGATAATAGAATCTGAGTCTCGAGGACACTTCCAACTGTGAGACATGAAACACGTCGTCAATGCCAAATAGATGAGGTGGAATAGAAACTCCATAAGCCACCGGGCCAATACTTTCAGCAAAAGGAAACGGTCATATAAAGTGAGGAGAAAATTTCCCAGTCGTATTAAAATGTGTAACCTCCTTCAAAGGAGAAACACGAATAAGGACGAGATCACCAATATAGAACTCGAGAGGCTTCCTAAGATTGTTCACGTGGGATTTTTGGTGGCTCTGTGCCTCTTTCATTCTCTGCCGAATAAGGGTAATCTTCTCAGAAGAATCTTGAACTGAATCGTGGCCTAGAATAAGCTTCTCCCTGGATTCCAACCAACATGAAGGTGATCGATATGGCCATTCGTATAAGGCTTCAAAAGGAGGCATACAACTACTGGACTGAAAAAATTGTTGTAGGATAATTCCACAAGAGGTAGGTGTCGTCCAAACTACCACCAAAATCAAGAATACAAGCATGGAGAAGATCCTCGAGAATACGATCTAACCGTTCTGTCTGTCCATCAGAGTGCAAATGATATAATGTGCTAAAATTAAGCTTTATTCTCAAAGCTTGCTGAAACTCTACTAGAAATGACTCGTGAATAGCGGGTTACGGTCACAAACAATCGAACTAGGAACACCGTAAAGTCTCACGATTTCCTTGACATATAACTTGGCCAAATGAGAAGCACTCCCATTATACTTAATAGGAATGAAATGAGCCGATTTGTGAGCCGATTGACAATAACCAAATGCTTGAATGGCCTAATATCGAACGAGACAGGCCGCTAATGAAACCTATCGGAATATGATCCCATTTCCATAGTGGAATCTCTAGATGCTGAAGGAGACCAGTAGTGCGACGATATTCGGCTTTGACACAATGAAAAGTCATGCAATTACTCGCATAACTCACTATCTTGCGCTTTATGCCTTCCGAATGATAAAGTCGATGCATATGGGCATACATCTTACTACTGCCAGAATGAATGGTATACTTAGAATGATGACAATCATTAAGAATGTCGTGCCTAAGTGCAGAATCAGCAGGAACAACAAGACGGTTCTTCTTGCGAAGACATGCAAGAGAATCAATACTGAAATCCTGTAACTCCACATCACGGGACTCAAACTCACAAATCTGAATAAGGCGCACAGGATCAGGATCGCGCCATTGAGCATCGACAATACGATTCAATAAGCTGGGTTGAGTTTCAAAACTGAATAATAAAATAGGAGAATTAGAATATGGAGCTCGATGACAAATATCACAATGGGATAAGGTCTTTAGAACAGCCAACTTGGTTAGCATCATAGAAACAATAGTCGAATGTTTGCGACTAAGCGCATCAACAACACGATTACCCCTACTAGGGGTATACTGGATATTGAAGTCATAGGAACCAAGGAACTCGATCCAACAGTGTTGCCTCATATTGAGCTCCTTCTAAGTGAGCAAATATTTCAAGGACTTGTTATCGGTGTATAGAATGAGGTTCTTTCCTAGTAGATAATGGCGCCAAGTCCTCAAGGCGAAGAAGATAGTGGCTAACTCATGGTCATGAGTGGCATGGCATACTTCATTCCGTCGTAGTTTCCTACAAGCTTAGGCAACTACCCGATCCATTTGCATAAGCACCGCACTGATGCCACATTTACTAGCATCCCTGTAGATAGTAAGATCTTTAATCCCTTTAGGAACCACTAGAAAATGAGCATTAGTGAGATTCTCCTTCAACTGCAGAACCAAATAAATCGAATGCCTTTCCGAGTATGGCTGGTGAGAGGAAGCATAATACGAGAGAAATCCTTAATGAACCGGCGGTAATAACTCGCCAATCCAAGGAAGCTGCGAATCTGATGAACACTCTTAGGCCTCTTCCAGTTACAGATGGCTTCGATCTTCGATGGATCGACTAAAATTTCCTCGAAAGAAACAATGTGGCCCAAGAACTTAACCTCGTTCTCCTAGAAATGGCACTTGGAGAATTTGGCTTTGAGCTAATGATGACGAAGACTATTCCATACGATTCTCAAGTGATTAGCATGCTCGGTTTTAGACTTCGAATAAACAAGAATGTCGTCAATGAACACAAGGATGAACTTATCGAGATATTTTCGGAAGACTCGATTCATAAGATCAACAATGAAAGCTGGAACATTAGTCAAAAAGAATGGCATAACGAGCCACTCGTAAGATCCATATTGTAACGACCCTAAATTTTAGTGGTTTTATTTATTTAAATTATTGAATTTTTGTGAAATTTTAAACAATAAAATTTTTAATTGAAAATTTAATATTTGGAATACGTATATTTAAACATAGCAAACGGTAAATTTTCATTTGAAAATATCGAATAAGTTAATATTAGATATAATAAAATGTTCTGCAGACCTAAATATTTTTAGACAAATATTTGTAAATCGTCTTTTGAGTGGGACATCATATTGCCGTTCTCCAAATTTGGACTACAATTGCTCTGATTCTATAAATTTCAGCGTTTCAGCAGCGTTTTCGATGCCGAATATCGAATTTTGATTGGACAATCGTACTACTAATATATGTATACCGTTTTGATAACCTCTTCGTGCTGATCCCCATGGTTTAATCATTTATATATTTCGTAGTCCGACATGTGTCATAATTTGTGAAACGTTCACCCGTATCGATACTGTTTAAGTTTTATCTAACTATGACCATTCGTTTATTCACAGGTTGGTAACCAATAGCCACTCAGAATTTATTTCTTCCTTTCTCTATTCCATATTTCAATCTATATTTCTATGTTGGTTTAATTTTTCTCATATACCCTGGCTGTTCATTTTCAAAAAATTATGATAACTTATAAAAATTGCTGCTCGCTGTCACTCTTTCACGCGAGAAGCACCCTAAAACCTGCATGCTTTTCCACCAAATAGCACGCAACCACCATCCACCAGCCGCCACATCACCGACCTTCCAATCACTCCTCCTCCGCATTCATCCTCAGCACAGCCGTATCCAGCCTCCTCCTCCCCTAGCGCCTTGACTTTTCCCTTTCTAGCCTACACTGCTTGCCATCTTCCATTTCATGCAGGAAAGTCTGATAAATTTAAATTCTTCATTCATATATATATTTTGAAAACCAGATTTATAAGGTTTTCATTTTTAACGTGCGTGTGTGTGTATATATATATCGTTTAGGGTATTGATTTATGTTTAAATGGTATATTTGTTATATATTTAATGTACTAAAATCAGATGCTCTGGTATTATTTTGCTTATTTAAATATTGAAGAACATATATAATGTTACATGTATATTTGCTTTCTGAAATAGTACACCAAGCGGTCTACTTATATTGGTCAGCCGTAAGTCTTTTTTTAGTAATGATAATATATATATATATATATATATATATATATATATATATATATATATATATATATATATATATCTGTGTGTGTGCGTTTGTGTATTGATTGTATATGTGTGTTGAGGGTATTTATATATATGTTATGTCAATATTTTTTAATTTACAGTAAAGTATATATATGTTAGTGTACATATTATATAATAGTATCATTCACATTTTTAGTATATTTTTTGTTTAAAATGATATAATATATTATAAAAGCAGTTTTATATATGTAAGTCATATAACAGTAAACACATATATATTTATACTATCTACACATACAATATACAAGTTATATATATATATATATATATATATATATATTATTTGAATATAAAGGTTAGTTTGTACACATATGTCTATATCACATGTTTTGCATTATATTGCCTTGTTGTTATTTGTATGAGATATACATAGCTTATATATATATATGTATATGTATATGTGTGTGTGTATATATATATGTTTATATATATATCTGCATATATGTTTACAGTTTAAAGAGTTGCTGATTTTTTAGGTCGAGATGTTTCAAACTTTACATTATAAACTGTAAATTTTGGTTTATATACAGTATATAAGTTATGTTATAAGTTGGGCTTTGTTTTGTTGTTCTTGTGACAGCTGTTATGTTTAGCTTTCTTGTTTCATATTTTTCTACTTACAGTTTCAACAGCTTTGAATGAATATATAAAATATAAGTGGATCCAAATCTATATTATATACATGTTTTAAAATTTAATATTGATTTTTATATTAAACATTGGGTTTAAAAAATAATTTGTATGTAAAGTTATATATTGGATATATAAAATAGTTTATATATATATAAGAATATCATGTGATTTAAGTTTATATCTGAAGATTCAAATTTTAAAGTATATAACAGTTTGTTATAGTTTAAAGTATATATAAGATATATAACAGTCTGTTATGTTTTAATGTAAAGATTTATCATAGTTTATTTTATGTATAGGTTGCTGTATAGCTGCATGCATATAAGATATTAATTTTGCGAAATGATTTCATTAACTGTATATATTTATGAGTTAGATATATATTAGGTTGGCATATCTTTTGTTCAAAGTCTAGGTTTGTAGATATGTGACAACCCGGAATTTTTGGATGTTTGAAATTGGAATATTTAATTAATTTTAAATATTTAAAAGTTAATTTTTAACTTGAATTCAAATATCGCAGTTTTTTGTGGATAATTAAATTATTTAAGCTAATAATTTGGTATTGAATTAAATAGTAAATCTTGAGTTAAGCTGGTTAAAAATTTTCAAGGGCTTATAAAATTTATAATAGTAATACTAAAGATAACATATGGGTTAAAACTGAATTTAGAAGTAATTTTTTCAGTTTTAAATTTTTATAGTTTAAGTTGAATTTAGAAAATAGCCTTCCGAGGCACAGTCTCGGAATTCGAAGAAACCAGTTCCACTAGATCCGTAATATTGTATTGTTATCGGGTTTCAATTTTCGTAATATTTGGAGTTGTTGTGTGAGTGTACGATATGTAAACGCCTCAAAATTTATATCGAAATCTAATATTAAATAACTGGGTCCAAAAAGCTATCTTCTCCATACGATCGAATTAGGACTCGAAACCACTTCCATTGCATTCGGAAAAGGGACATAATATTGTGAACACCTAGTGACACACCTCGATAGGGATTCAAGATTTTAGGTTACGAAAATCGATATATTTTGGAAATTTTTAATTTATAAATAGGCTAGTTAGCTACCTTTTATTTCTATACACGCCACCTTCTTGTCATTTAATCACGCCCTTTTCCCAATTCAAAGTCATTCAAAACTGCCATCTTCCTTTATTAAATATCATGTATTTCCTTTCTCTTCTTCTAGAAAGTAAATCGAGCTCTATGTATAAAAAAGGTGCATTCTTTTTTTACCCTTCTATTCAGTTTTGAACGAAATCAAAATCGTTCTTCGAAGAAAATCAGAAAAGAAAATTTTGATCTAAATTCGAAATCAAACCCTATTCCACGAAATCAATGGCGACCGTCGATCATGTATGAAGAGGTTTGGGTCGCGACTCGAAGGTTGCAGCGACGCATGGTGGAGGAGACACGCTCGCTAGGTTTAGGACTGGATGAGGTTCGAACTTGATTGGATTTGGTGGCGAGCTCGAGGGGTGAGGAAGCGATTGACGTGGTCACATTTGCTTTGTGGATAGGGCAGAGATGGAGCGATGTCTCGGCGAGGGCGACGCCTAGGGTTCGAGTGAGCCTTTGAGGAAGCAGTCGTTGTGGGTGTGGGGCGTTGGCGTCTGGTTTAAAATTGCGTTCGATGTTGCTATCGGGTATAGATTTTTATATGTATTCATATTATAAGCAAAAATTGATTTCTACAGTAACGTTCAATTATGTAAACTGATATACATTTGGCTAGATAGTTAAATTTTTAAATTGAGGATTATTGGGTTAAATAGAAAATTTGTTTAAAGCTTAGTTAACTAAATTTAAATGAAATTGATTGTTCGATCATTTAAAATTTTAATAAACCGTATAAATATTTATATGAGGTCTAAAGTCATGAAAAATCAATTCGGTTTGGATGGATGGCAAAAAAAAATCAAACGTGAGTTAATCTCACTCATCTGGGCTTTAATTTAAATTTAAATGGTTAAATTTAAATATTTGGTTGAATGATTCAATTGATTTGATGTGTGCTATATCGTATATAGTAATGTATAGTATATGTTGGAATGATTGATTTCCCACATTATATAGCGGATGAGACCCTATGCGCCGCATAATCGCGGATAATATTATATTAAACCCATATAAAGCGATATCCCACCTCGAAGTGGAATTGGTACTGTGCTAAGGTCTGTGGATGTAGGGAATCAGGTTGGGGATCCAACTGGATTCCTTAAAATTATTTAGATTGTTCTAATAATTTTGTATTATGATTATTTGATATTCTAGATGGATTATACTGAAAACTGAAATATTGGATGCTTTGTTTGGTTGATATATTTGGATATACTGAGTTATCAAAAATACATAGATTGGATTTTTGATGAAAAAAATAAAAAGAGAGAATTCTTAACTAAAAATAAATTTTGAAAGTTGGATAAAATAAAAAGTGAATTAGAAAGGATGAAAGTTGAATTTTTAAATTCTACTAATAAAATTCCAAGTGCGGGAAATGAGATTTTGAATCAATGGAAATAAGTGATTTTATTTCAAGAAATAAAGAATTTATTTTGAAATTCAAGGTTTGAATTTATTCGAAAGGATAAATAAGGAATTTGGGAAATATGAAATTGGTTTTTTCAGCTAAAAAGATTTTAAATCATAATGAAGAAAAAAAATCTGAAGTCAATGGATTTTGGAATAAATGGATTAAGTAAGGAAATTCATTTAAAAGTGAAGTAAATTGGAAATAAATTTGGGGTTTGATTTAAGTGTGTAAAACCAGGATTTTTAAAAGAGAAGTGAGACTTGAAATTTATAAACAGGGTTTATAAAAGTAAAGTAATATATCAGTGGATATTTGGAAGAATAAATTTACGATGGGAATTTATTGAAGGAATGGGTAATTTTTTTAAAATAAATAGTTATTTATTTTTAAAAGATGTGGAAGAGAAGCGTATTTCCCTGAATAACCAAGTACGTTTCAAAAAAAATTTTAAGTATAACCAAAAAGTAGTTTAAAAGTATGTTTAGAAAACTTATTAATTCTATAAATTCTAAAGTAGGTAATTTCTTTTAATCTATTATAGCAGTAGTTATTTAAAGATGGCTTGGTATTATGTTTTAAAGGTTATAAATTTAGTTTTATATTGCACGAAGTAGTTTTATTTTAAATATTATTAAAGTGTATATTTTTACTAAGTATTAAAGTAATTTTAATTTAAATGTTTTAATGTATATTTTATAATAATTGTTTTAAATTATTTGTACTTGGTGATTTCAGTGGAAATAGAAAATATTTGGGAAATGTGTTCCATGAGAGGAAGATGGTTTGACACTGTCTTCAATGGGTTGAAAAGTGGAAATATATCATGTGAATATATTTGGAGATTAATAAATAATTTAGAGAAATTATTTATGTTTGATGGTTGTTGTGAATGTTAATTGATAGTTAAATAACCGACTACCAAATTAGCCAATGCGCTGATCGTTTCAAAGCGACTGGGATCGGGATTAATTTCTCGAAAACCACTTCGATCTGGTTTGTACTTTTTTGTGAGGAAGACGAGTTTGGATTCGAAGATGGAGCAGTGAAGTGCAAGGGCTAGTCGTCACTAATCCTGAGGTGATTCCAAATGGATGTAGTAGGAGTAGGCCCTTCGGTTCCGTTCAAACCCAGGACGGACTTGTTTGGATGAATGCTTTCGGAACATTATTAGGTGGACCATGGGCATTCTAAGTGATATGTTCTAAAAAGGTAACTCTTAGCCTCAAGACTCATCAACCAGGAATGACCGAAAATCAGGGGTTATGCAGTAGGGCTAAGTCGGTAGCGCCCATTAGGGTGAGGTCATCCTTGTCTAGATGTCCCTTTTATTCGACTTAGTGGTGCAGTACTGATCCCAACCGTGGGGTGATTGTCACAACCCAAAATTCATCTTTCAAAGTCGAAATCAAATACCTCACTTGTATTCAACTGCCGGATATTCGAACGTCAAATTTCAGTTCGGATGGAGCTTATAACAACATCAGATGAACATAATACAGCGGAACAGAATGAATATCATGCATACACCAGAGATACAACAGTATAGTATCCATTACTACATCAGAGTATTTAATACATACAACACAATTCCAAATAAAACATCATAATAATACAACAGTGATCACATATCCAAAAATTCTTCAAATGAGAGAAGTGATAATGAACTCCCAAAAGCTAAGCACGTAAGATCTCCAAAAGTTCCTAAGATATCTCCAAAGAAAAAGCTCCAAAATACTGCTTACTCCAGAATACGGAAAACGGCTACTAGGCTACCCGTGTAGAAATTATGGGCGCCCAGAGTTTAGGGAAGAAATAAAATAAACTCCAGGTCAGTCACGGGACTGGTTTGAGTAAACAAAAATAGTTTCTTTTAAAGAAACTAGATATATAAAAGAATTTTCGGTATGCTTTTAAAAATGGAACTACCATAAGACCTCCCGCCACACACACAATGAAAACGCAGAATTGGAGGAGATTTCTTCTTATGATAGTCAAATATGCTTGGCACGGGGAAATTTCTTTGATATTATTACTAGTGCACAGTGTAGAAAATATTTCAAAAATATAATATGAATCTTAGCCAACATACGTCCATTATCGTATGCCTACTACAGCTACCATGTTTTGTGGCAAATTACCGCCACGCTGCATGGCAGGTTTTACAACTAAAACCATATAGGGCCTGTATTGTTTCTTTGGATTTCCAACGAATGGTCAGGCTAAGGAACTTCCTGGGATACATTGGTACGCCTATGGAGGGACGACCCGAGAACCTAACCGGATCTCTGCCAACACAAGGCCGGGTTACCTCTAACTTGGTAACTACTGACACGAGTATTCCATCCCCCGGTTGTAACCAACCTTTATCGGTGCCCCAGCAACAAATCAAAAAGTAATATATATATATTTGCGATATCCACATAAGTTAAATATTTGGGCTCCATACCATGATACCACTTGTATCCAGAAAGAAATGCACATACCCTAAGGGGCTCTACCCCCAATACCTTGCTGCATCTTTCCCATTTCGGCTATTACCGGTTTGTGAGGTTCGACGAAGTCTCATCCACAAAGCTACGCTTTTTACAAAGACACGCTTTGATCAAAAATGATCAGCAACACTCAGCATGCCACATTACCAAGTTGGGAATATATTACTGATAAACTTCAACTACATAACCTCTGAGCTCGTACGTCTCAGAGAAGGGTGTAAAGCTACGAGAATAAATTCTCCGCCACTAACATAAATGTATTTGAAAGAAATCTGCTTTATATCTCAAATGTAATGTCAGACATACAATCCACACAAGTCTATTCTGGGTTCGAACAGAACCGAAGGCACTTCCGAAGAAGTCCTTGTAATTCGGGCGTCCACAATCGTGATTGGATTCCCCATCACATATGGAGAACTCTATACCAGAACAACTCAGTGCAGAGTAATTCGACAGGTTATCCTATTGTCCTCGAAGACGTCCGGTCTTCACCACCATCTTCAAATGCTCATCCATTTCGTCATATCACTTATTCGGAATGGTTTATATGACACAAAGATCCTCTCCCGGCTAAACCGAATAGTGAGCGTTAATTAAAAACAAGTGGATATGTCGTTCGCATAAATTCACAGGTTCAATATGGGTTTCGGATAACTAACTGAAATCCGATTCCCTGCCGCATCGAAGTTTAAATGTCATTTTAAGGGAAAAAGGGTTTTCACATCAATACAGAACAAACCACAATCACAGTGCAGTATGTTAACGCTAAAATTTGAACGCTAACACCTCGGTGTATGAAGTAAGATCATGAAAGCACCACCCGGTAGCTCGGGAACAGATTATAAGCAGATAGTAGTAGAAAACAGTAAACAACAGCAATTTTATAGTGGCTCGGCTTAAGAGATAGCCTACGTCCACTTTGAATATCTTTATTGATGATTTGATTACAAGTCAATGCAGTCACACTTTGATTACAACACACTTTGAGTTTCAAGTGACTTATAACAAGTAGCCTAAACTTCAAAGTTGATCCAAATCTTTGAACACATGTTTGACATGTTTGATTTCTTCGTGAAGTTCCTTGAAGGTGTTGAAGTAGTTCAGAATGCAACAGAGTAACGGCGCTTGAAATGAATGAGCCAAAAGGTCCTTTTCTAGTTGGAACTAGGGTCGTATTTACAGGCATTTTTCGGAGTTAGGTCGTAGGTCGTGACCGACCTAAGCTAGGTCGTAGGTCGTGACCGACCTAAGATACACTGTCCTCTCTTTCACAAGAACACGCATGCTGATTTACACAAGTTCTAGGTCGTGAGCGACCTTACTAGTAGCGGCATAGAAAAGGAGGTCTTCTAATGCAATGCCCTTAGGTCGTGAGCGACCTATCTTAGGTCGTGAGAGTTCTATAGGTCGCAGAATTCCATAGGTCGCAGCTTCCTTTAGGTCGCAGAGTTCTGTAGGTCGCAGCTTCCCTTAGGTCGCAGCGTTCTGTAGGTCGCAGCTTCCCTTAGGTCGCAGCGTTCCATAGGTCGCAGCTTCCTTTAGGTCGCAGCGTTCTGTAGGTCGCAGCTTCTCTTAGGTCGCAGCTACTTTTAGGTTACTTGATAAGTTAAGTCGCTAGGCCGCTCCATCTCTTAGGTCGCTAAGGACTAAAGGTACTAGGTCGCATAAAGACTTTAGGTCACTAGGTCGCATTAAGACCTTAGGTCGCTAGGTCGCATTATCCTTTAGGTCGCTAGGTCTCTTAGGTCATTGGTCTAGTTAGGTCGTTGGTTTAGTTAGGTCGCTCCACATTTTCCAGTTTCCAACGAAGAGGAGTTAACATTTGCCCCTCGAAGTACGTGCCTAGGTCATAGGTTGTGTGCTTCGATTCTCTTAACTCGAGCTCTGATGAGTTGTTAGGTCGCGAGCGACCTATCGAGAAAATTAGGTCGTGTGTGTTGATTCACATCTCACTTCCCTGGGGTATAAATGACATAGGTCGTTCCTCCTTCACTTCATCTGCTCTGAACTTCCTATTCGGCCATTATCAAGCTCTCAAATTTTCGAAGGCAAATTCAACCCATTTAGCTGTCAATTTATCTTCACCAACATAATACGTAAGCGAATTCGATCTCCATCCCACCATAATCACTGTTGAATTACGAATCCCCATTTTATGACCTTGACCCAATCCCTTGCATCGTGCTATATTTTGAATCGTTGCAATCGATTTTCGACCGCCGCTCGAGTAGGCACGAAAATGTATTGAATGTACGATGGATTGGAGATTCTTTGAATCACTTTTCAAGTGATTCGGTGATGTGTGGAGATGATGGATTTCACGAAGAGGATGATGGATTTCTGTGTAGTTGATAGCGGGTTATCGGGTCTGGTGAAGCATTGCGTGGAGAGGAAGTTAGTGACCTAGCGGATTTGAGCGACTTAAGATAATTCGCGATCTAATGACCCTTGCGACCTAAGGAATAATTTCGACCTACACTAGGTCGCTGAACGACCTAATATTCATGCGACCTAAGACTTTGCATGAGTTAAGAGTTACTCGAGCTAAGAACTGCACGACCTAACTTCCTTGCGACATAGGCTTTAGGTCGCGGCCGAGCTAACACTAGGACGAATTTGTAAAGCCTTATCCTTTACTTTGCACAGCGCGACCTAAGAAGGCTCCGACCTATGCTAGGTCGCTGGACGACCTAGGACTTGTGAAATCCTGAGACAACTTTGATTGAACTGTTTGAACTTTGAACTATATGGACTTGAATTTTGTCGTATTTCTTTACAGATTATCTCTAATGCTAACAACCTATTTAAACATAACATTTGCAGAAAATGGGACGAATATACTGTCATTGACCGCCCACATCGAATGACAGATTAGTCGATAAAGAATAATCAACTTAAATGAACTGTGTGAGTGAAATGCTGTGAATCAACCGACTCAAATGAAGTGTTAAAGCAAAGCTAAAATTTTGCTTGAATTAACGCTGCGCTTGAGTTTTAAATTAACAAGTCCTGAAATCTCACAATCGATCAGTTGTCAATTAGTTTAATTTCAGTTATTTCGCTTGTTATTTTTATTAGTTTCGTACAACACTTCACACTTTTAGGAAACGTGCACCTTCACACCTGAACATCCAGTTACTCATGTAGAATGACGTCTCAACAAGAAGAGATGATAGAACACGTCGAAGGGGCTTTCCCGGTTGTTATTCCACTAGAGAACCCTCCGGAAAGAACTCCTACCCTTCTAAAACAGCGGGTGCTTAACCAATTATGCATTCAATTTGGCATTGCCGAGGCAGAAGTTTTACTCCCTGGACCAAATGATTTCGCTGATAGACCACCTTCCAGTTTTGTTGCCATTAATCGCCAAATGTGCTTAAGTGGAGCAATTCCTCCCTTTAATGAATTTCTTCAACAAATCCTTCTACGACCGATGGCTATGCCATCTTGATGGGATTGTGCGTTCTGTTCAGGAGAACTCTTGACCGTCTTCCGAGTTTTGAGGAAATCTGTTACCTGTGCACTTTTGCGAAGAACAAGGACCACCCTTCGATTGCACTTGTAAGAGGTGCGAGGAACCGTAAACTAATTTTGGATTTGCCAGAGAGTGCACATGGTTTTTGAATCAATTCTTCTGTATTCGTTGCCCCGCAGGATTTTACGCAGACTGGAGAATAGGAAGTGAGATCTTTTTTCCCTTCTTTCTTCAGTTCCATTCTAAGTTTTTCATGGTTTGTATTGCTAGATGCTGATTCCATTCCTTATTTTTACAGCACTTCCTCCTCCTTCTAGAGATTCCAGTCATAAACCAGTCTTTGAAAGGCTAAGCATTGTGGCTGTTGAAGAGAGGAGCGCAAAATTTCTATTGACAGATGAACTCCTTCATCGATTTGGGCTTTTACATTCTTCTCGTTGTACTCAACTTCATGAAGTTCCGACTGAGGTTCCCGATTCTCCGATGAAAATTCCTGATGCCCCGGTCCCTACTAAAGAGCACATGCAGGGAGGAACCTCTATAGAAACTTCACTAGTAAAGTGTTCAATTCCGAAAGATGTTGTGGGGCCGTCTGACAAGTCTGTACTTGCCCCAGTTATTGAAGAGGAAGAACCTCCACGATCTTCCGAAAAATCTACTAACGAAGGAGTCAAGAAAGCATGTCCCAAAAAACATGATGGTGATGATGTTTTCGATGGGTTGAGTGATTTAATTGTGACTTCTCAAGAACTTTTCAAAGATGATGTTTCCAAAACTATCTCTTCTGTAATCGAGGCGACATCTTCTCTACAACGAATGTCAACTCCTCCTACTCAAGTTATCGCTACCTCTATTCCACAGAGTGGTTTGTAACTCGATGCATGTAGTTTACACGTTACACGACACTTCGGATTTCTCATCACTTCTATGCACTTATCTTCTTGTACTTTAAAGATTTCTAAAGCTTATTATTTTTATTCCAGATTCTCCTATGGGGCGCAGCGGCTCGTACTATGATGATTTCCAGCGCTACGGGAGGCGTAGCCAGTATGATTATAGGCGTTACCTCCCTTCTTACAGAGAATCCGATGAAGAGAGGGCCATCAGGAAAGCAGACGAGAGACGAGCATATGAAGAACGTCACCGAAGAGAACAAGAAAGACATGACCCTCCCCACAGAGATGATGATACCCAAAAAAGAAAGACCAACGATGAGAGAGGTAAAGGACACATGGAAGATTCTTCTAGCAAGCGGGCTAAACTTACTGAAGAAACAATGCCGACAGTTTCTCAAAACGTTCCTGCTCAATCTCCCGCCCCCGTTCGTTCCGACATTCAAACAATCATCAACCGGCCCGCATACCAAGTTGGGCAAGGTCCTCCCACTCTTCAAAGTCGATTCCCTCAGTGGTGCCTGAGAGGGGTTCGATTTGATCTCGACTTGGTTCCTCTCGACAAATCGGCTATGCTGCGAAATCTTGATTCTGTCAGGACCGATATTGAAAGAATGTCGAACTGGCAAAAACTTGTCGACGAGCTTCAGAGGGTTAACCGAGCAAATCTCGAGGCCATGCTCACAATGGAGAACGATAAGGCTGAGTGGCAGAAGACTCTCGAACAGCATGACGCCGAAATGAGAAGTATTGCTTCCTATAATGAAAAGCTGGAAGCGGAAGTAGAAAAGCTTAAGGAAGAATTAGCTACTTCATCTACTTTCCATTCTCAAAAGGAGAGCATGCTTCAGCAACAAGTACGAGATGCGCATGCCAGTCAAAGGGCAGTCGAAGATAAGCTTACACATCAGGAGAAGGTCATAGAAGAATATCGCGCTGAAACTTTACAGCTGCGAGAACAGGCCGGCTCTCAAAGCTTGGAGATAGAGATGCTAAAAGCTCGACTTGCTATGGCCGAAAAGGAGCGTGACGAGGCTGTTGCTGGTAGACTCGCGGCCGAAGAGGCCCATCAAGCAACCAAAGCTGACATTAGCTCTACATTATTTGATTTCTATCTGCATAGAATTTTGGGGCGTGGCAGCCTTGCCTTTCTAGGCCCTAAATACGAAATTACATTAGCTGAAGTCTGGGTGGCAGCACTTGATATGCTAGGTGGTAAAGGTGCTGGCTATGCTGAGACAGCTCTTGAAGAGCATTATCTCGATGATGATGCCCGCGCCGCTCTTGCCAAGGGAAAAGAGCAACTCGCCAAGGTACGGGCTGGAATGGCGGAAGGGGAACGCTCTGAGAAAGAAATACCACCTACCACTTCTGAACGTCATTTAGTTTCTCCCGAAGTGGACATTACAGGCTCTAGTGCTCATTCGCTGCCTCCTATAAGAACCGGGGTAATCACCCCTACTGATGATGAGGCTTTGGAGGATATCGGGGCTCAGAATTATGAGATTGAGCTAACGAAGCAAACATCTTCAGGTAATTTTGATATTGGTCCGATTCAGGTGGATCGCTTGCTTACTCCTAAAAAGTTTGATGAGCTTCTCGATTACTTCTTGAATCTCGACGAACCCATATCTCCCTTCTTTCGGGGAGATACTAATATTTTTAATTTCTCTTCTTCTGCAGTTGAAACACCAAGTGCTGTGCAGACTTCACTTCCTCCGGTTATTCCTCCTCCGTCTCTTCAGGTGACTCCTCCTTCTGCTTCACAACCCGGGTCACAAGAGGAACAAATTGAGGCTCTTCACGGCTTGGATGACCCTATCGCTTCGCAAGAGCGGAAGGATGAGGGACTTGAAGGAGGCGAGATCTCTCCTGAGCGGACTCCCTCTGATGACGTAGTTTTGTCCGCTCTTGTTACTCCAGGGAGTGAGTCTTCTTCGAAGAGAAGAAAGAAGCACGGAACATCGAAGATGAGGGGGAAGAAAATCATCACTACTGAAGAGGAACCGGAAGTTGCACCGGTTGCACCTCCCTCTCCTTCTTCCCTTATGCCTATAGATAGACCTGAAAAACTAATCATTCGGCCAGGCAAAGGGTCCAAAGGTGGCAAGAAGAAGTGAAGAGTCGGACTTCGGGCTTTTTGACTCCTTTTTTGTGTAATGGTCGGATGTTGTGCAGGCACCGGCCCCTGCTTTTTTTTATTTTGAAACCTGTATCTGCAATTGAATAAAATGTTCTTTTATTTGTACAGGCTCTTGTTTGAATTTGAAAATGCATTTATTATTCATTTTTGCACAAGTTTATTTATATGATATTGCGGTGAGCTTGGGGTATGTTGTTTGAGCGTACTTTACCGATGTAGCTATACCATTTTGTATGTAACTATACCATGTTGCCCCCATACCATAAGTTTGCTGCAATATTTTATACTTTGAGGGGACTCGCACTCTTATTTTCTGAAGAATAATTACTTCATTCTTGAAGAAATTTTTCGTAGAGTACAACTTCCTTCATATAAGTTTTTACGCTTTGTCCTTCGAAGAAATCACTTTTTTCTTTTGCTTAAGTACGCATTTTGCCAAGTGAATTCTTCTATGTGGTAAAGCAGGCCTCTGAAGAGTACTTTAACTTTCTTCCCCTTTTTTTTTTAAGGAAGGTTATTTTCTAGAATAGGTAAATCACTCTTCCTTTGAAAGTTAAAGTATACCCTTGATAAAGATGTATTTTTTTTTCTTTTTTTTTCTTTTTTTTTGAAATAGAAATTTGTACTTCTGAGGAGGGATTTTTCACGTTTCAACACTTGGAAGTTTTATTTCAATCTTGGTGAAACATGTACCTCCAAAGAAGTGTGCCTTCGAAGAAAGCCTTTTCACGTTTCAACACTTGGAAGTTTTATTTCAATCTCGGTGAAACGTGGGCTTCCGAAGATGTCTTTCTTTTTGATTGTGTCCCCGGGAGGGGGTTGCACCTCTGAGGAGGGATTTTCCACGTTTCAACACTTGGAAGTTTTATTTCAATCTTGGCAAAACGTGTACCTCCAAAGAGTTGTGCCTTTGAAAAAAGCCTTTTCACGTTTCAACACTTGGAAGTTTTATTTTAATCTCGGCGAAACGTGGGCTTCCAGAAAGGTCTTTATTTTGTTTTGCATTTCAACTTTGGTGAAGTGAAATTCCGAAGAGCGGTCGTAACACTTCAACTCCTGGTGAAATGGGCCTCCGAAGAGGGCTTTTATTTTGTTTACATTTCAACTCTGGTGAAGTGAAATTCCGAAGAGCGGTTGTTACACTTCAACTCCTGGTGAAATGGGCCTCCGAAGAGGGCTTTTATTTTGTTTACATTTCAACTCTGGTGAAGTGAAATTCCGAAGAGCGGTTGTTACACTTCAACTCCTGGTGAAATGGGCCTCTGAAGAGGGCTTTTATTTTGTTTACATTTCAACTCTGGTGAAGTGAAATTCCGAAGAGCGGTTGTTACACTTCAACTCCTGGTGAAACGTGCCTCAAAGAGGGTTTTCATCGCCTGGAAGTTATTCTCTCATGGTTGGAGGGTCCTGACTCCTCCAATCTTTTTTGTTGAGTAGAGAACTTTCTTTTTTGTGGCGTATGACCCATTAGAGGTCTTTATTCTCCGAATAGTTGTGCCTCCGAAGAGGATTTGTGCTGCCGATGATGGCTTTGGTTGTTCCCTTGTCCACTTGCTTATGCCTTTTCAGTGATCCTTTTTTTTTTAACAAGTGACTTGTTTAATCCAAGGAAATGTACTTCATTGTCAGGCAAGTTCGTGAGAACGAGCATCAGCTTCTTAATTGGATGTTTGTTTGTTTAAACGATCTCAATTTATTAGCAAAGGCTCGTTTCTGTCGAAATCATAGGCCGTTCAATTGAAGTAATTCCTATCTAGGATTTGAATTTGGAGTTTTTGTGACTTGAAATTTGGCGAGAATCACTGGGTCTTATTATGTGCAAGTTTCACTTCCATTGTCTGCAAAAATTTGAATCGACATTTCAGCAATACATTCTATGTACTTTTTATATCGAAAATAAAGCAAACATGTAATAATAATAAGGAACACAAGATTTATAGTGGTTCGGCCAGGAAACTGGGCCTACATCCACTTTATATTTTTTCATTATTTACTTGCATCGGTTTTACAATTGCCTTCAATTACAAGAATCAGACATTTATAATTCTTTTTACAATATTTCGACAAAATTTTCAAGTAAAGTATGGACGCAAATGATTGTTGTTCCATGCCCTTGGAATTTGATCTCCTTCAACAGTAGTGAGTTTGAATGTGCCGTCAAGAAGCTTCTGACCTATGACATATGGTCCTTCCCAATTTGGCCCAAACACACCTGTCGCTATCATAATTCTCTTCAGGACTAGGTCTCCAATCTCAAAGCTGCGTTGGCGAACTTTGGAATTGAAATGTCTGGCTATCCTTTGCTGATGAGCTGCAATTCTGAGATTAGCCTCATCTCTTTTTTCATCAAGGAGATCTAGCGCTTCAAGCTGTAGCTTTTCGTTTTCTGCTTGATTGAAATGGATTTTTCTGTGTGAAGGAACCTCTATTTCTACCGGAATCATTGCCTCTGACCCGTATGCCAATGAAAACGGGGTGTGCCCAGTCGCAGTTTTGTGAGTGGTTCTGTATGCCCATAGTGCCAGTGGTAGCTTATCAACCCAACCACCTTTTGCTCTTTCAAGTTGCTTCTTGATGGTTGACTTAATAATTTTGTTCACGGCTTCCACTTGCCCGTTTGCCTGCGGATGAGCCACTGCTGAAAAGCTTTTCCGGATTTTGAATTGCTTGCAAAAATCTTGGAATTCTTCACTTTCAAACTGAGTACCGTTGTCTGTAATTATTTTTTGAGGCACACCGTATCTGCAAATGATGTTTTTAGTCACAAAACTTATCATCTTCTTTGAGGTGATAGTAGCCAGTGGTTCAGCTTCTGCCCACTTAGTAAAAATAATCTACAGCAACAATGGCATATTTAATTCCAGATTTGGCAGTTGGTAACGGTCCTACAAGGTCTATTCCCCATATTGCAAACGGCCATGGACTGACCATTTGTGTGATTTCAGTGGAAGGAGCTCTAGGAATTTTGGCGAATCTTTGACATCTGTCACATTTTCGGGAATACTCTGCCGCATCTCGATTAATTTCTGGCCAAAAATATCCGTATCGGAGAATTTTCTTTGCTAATGTTTGGCCACCTGAATGATCACCACATTCTCCTCCGTGTACCTCCGCTAGGATTGCTTTGGACTCTTCCCTGGATACACATCGAAGTAATGGCATTGAGAATCCCTGTATGTACAATCGGCCATCCTGGATTATATATCGAGAGGCTTTTCTCAGTAGCTTTTGTCATTCTTTTGAGTTCCCTGGTAAAGATCCATTGAGCAGATATTCTGTTATCGGAGTCATCCACGATGTTCTTGCTCTTGAGACATGCTCATGATCCAATCAATATCCATCTTATCAATGCTAGGAGTCGACAGGACCTCCACTGGAGTTAATCCCAGAAATTGGGCTTCGCCTGTGCTAGAATACTTTGCGAGAGAATCTGCTTTCATGTTTTCTTCTCGAGGAATGTGACTTATCATGTAATGATCGAAATCACCCAGGAGCTCCCAAGCCTTTGACAAGTAGGCGGGCAGATTCCCCCCTTTTGCTTGGAATTCCCTTTTGACTTGGCATACAATAAGCTGAGAATCGCTGAATTTCTGTAACCCTCGGATGTTTAATTCTTTAGCAATCCTTAACCCAGCGATAAGGGCTTCGTATTCTGCTTCATTATTTGTTGAAGAAAATTCCAATCTTAGTGCATAGCATAATGATCGGCCTTCAGGGGTCTCAAGTACAACTCCGGTTCCAGAACAGTAGTCGTTTCTCGCACCATCGACATATAACTTCCATTGGATTAGGGAATCGTCGACTGTTTCCTCCTCACTATTACCCTTATCTGTGAATTCTGCAATGAAATCTGCTAAAGCTTGTCCATTGATTGCTTTTCGGGGATGATAAGTGATGTCATACTGACTGAGTTCAATATTCCACTTTAGAAGGCGACCCGAAGTCTCAGGGCGAAACAGGACTTGCTTCAAAGGTTGATCAGTGAGGACTCTGATAGGATGAGCTTGAAAATATTGCCTCAACTTCCTAGATGCAATTAGTAGGCAATAGGCGAGTTTTTCCAACTTAGAGTAATTCATCTCTGCCCCAGTGAGTCTTTTGCTGATATAGTAAACTGGATGTTGAATCCTTTTGTCTTCTCGTATCAGCGCTGCACTTAAAGCATGAGATGGTACTGCCAAGTATATAAGAAGATCCTCCCCATCGCCAGGCCTAGAAAGTATTGGAGGCGTTTCCATATGGCGAATCAATTCATCAAAGGCTTTTTGGCATTCGGGAGTCCAATCGAAGTTTTTCTTTCCTTTCTTTAGGGCGTCAAAGAATGGGATGCATTTATCTGTCGCTTTGGAAATGAACCGACTCAAGGCGGCGACTTTTCCATTGAGACTATGAAATTCCTTCTTTGTTCTAGGAGCTTTGACTTCTTTCAATGCAGTAATTTGAGCTGGACTGGCCTCAATGCCCCTAGCGCTCACGATGAAGCCTAAAAACTTGCCGGATTCAACTCCAAATGAACATTTTAAAGGATTGAGCTTCATTCTGTATTTCCGAAGGACTGCGAACATGTCTGCTAAGTGTTCTATGTGATCCACTGCTTTCTTAGACTTTACTAACATGTCATCGACGTAGACTTCCATAGTCTTGCCCAGTTGCGGTTTGAACATAGCATTAACGAGTCTTTGGTATGTTGCCCCTGCATTCTTCAATCCGAAGGGCATTACTCTGTAGCAGTAAAGACCAGTGTCGGTGATAAAGCTCGTATCCTCCTGATCCGGCTCATGCATCATGATTTGGTTATATCCGGAGTAAGCATCCATAAAAGATAACAATTCGTGTCCCGCTGTTCCGTCTACCAATTGATCGATTCTGGGTAATGGGAAGCAGTCTTTGGGGCAGGCCTTGTTTAGATCTGAAAAATCGATGCATACTCTCCATTTTCCGTTGGCTTTCTTAACCAGCACTGGATTTGAAACCCAATTCGGATAGGTAGATTCCTTGATAAAATTATTCTCCATTAGTCGATCAACTTCTTCTTTTAATGCTGCCGACCTTTCTGGACCTTGAGTTCTCCTCTTTTGTTTCACAGGTGTAAATTTTGGATCAATATTTAGAGCATGCGCTGCAACTTCTGGGGATATTCCGCACATATCGGCATGAGTCCAAGCAAAAACATCCAGATTTGCCTTTAAAAAAGATATTAAGATATTCTGAATTGACATATTAAGTTGTGAACCCACATTCAACACCTTGTTTGGGTCCTTTCGGTCAACAGGTATTGGTATTGTCGTTTCCACTGGTACCACTCTATTTTCCCCTGCACTGACTTTTCTAGGGTCCATCTCTTTCCTTGCTCCGCTGTGCTCGCCAGTGCAGGGTCCGCCCTGTAATTGCTACAAGGCTAGTTCTTTGTTGCGGACTGGGGCTGCCGCATTCTTTCCCATTTCTCTTTTTCTGGTTTCTCGTAGCTCTGTCAGATAACACTCTCGCCCAGCATTTTGATCCCCTTTTATAACTCCTACTCCATTGTCTGTAGGGAATTTAATAGTGAGGCACCACGGGGCAAGAATAGCTTTAAACGCTGCCAGAGTTGGACGACCAAGGAAAGCATTGTAAGCAGAAAATTCGTCGACAATCACAAAAGTTTGCTTGCGGACCACTTTTCTCTCTCCTTCTCCAAGTTCCACAAACAAATCAATGGTTCCTACCGGCTACTTTGGCTCCCCAGTGAAGCCAGCAATTTTCTGCTATGAGGCTTGCACATCAGCCATAGGGATCTTCATTTGGTCGAATGTTTTCTTGAAGAGGATATTGCAGGATGCGCCACAATCAATGAGAACTCTTCTGACGATAGCTGGCCCGATACCAGCCGAGATGACTAAGGGATCCAAGGTAGGAGCTTCAATACCTGCGGAATCCCTAGCTTTGAACACGATATCATCATCGAAAGTTCTTTGTTGCTTCAAGGGCTTAGCACCTTCCAAAACGAATACATCTTCCTCGGTCGGTACGTACTTTAAAGCTCGGGTATATCTTTCCATTTCACCCCAGCTTCTGCCTGCTGGGTGAGGTCCTCCTGTAATGACATTGATAATGGGCCTTCCAGATTCATGCCCTGTCCTAGGCTGATGAGTAGGAGCCTGTTGCCCCTGACTAAATGAAGCAGGATTGTTGCTATTCTTTTTCACAAATTGCTGCAGTTTGTTTTCCCTTAGCAATTCTTCAATCAGATTTTTCAACTGGCGGCATTCGTCGGTCTCGTGATCGGGTTGATTATGGAAGCGGCAGAACTTCCCACTCTGTATAGCATTTTTCCCGGTCCATAGAGGAGGGGGTTTAGGAAAGTCAACAGAATCTTTAGTAGCAAGGTAGATACGCTCTGGCGTATCTGATAAAGGAGTATATTCTGATGGCTTGAAGGATTGGGGCTTCTTCAGATTACTCTGCTTCTTCCCATTGTTATTTTCCCTTTTTTGCCCTACAGATTCATTCTTGCGTGGAATAACAGTGTTATCTTCATCTTTTTGCAACACTGCCTTTACCGGTACGGGACGGCTTTCTAAGCGTATGAATTCATCTGCTTTTTTATAGAACTTTTCAAGGGAATTTGGTTCCTTCATGTTTAGCCATTTCCCAAACTCGCTCGACTTGTCAATACCCTTCATCAGATAAGTCAATATCATTCCCGATTCTGCATTGCCCACCTCAGCTAGCGCTATATTAAAGCGGTTTAAGAAAGATCTGATAGTCTCCCCTGTATTCTGCTCCAAACTTGACAGTGACATGATATCCTTGGCTTTTGAGGCGTATAGTCTGAACTGTTCCTTGAACTTCCCGGTTAAGTCAGAAAACTGATCGATAGATCGGACTGGAAGTTTGGTGAACCAAAGCAGAGCCACACCTTCGAGATACACAGGAAAATATCGGCACTTTATTTCATCAGAGGCTCTGGCACCTGTCATGTGCCAATCATAATTGTATAAGAATTCGTTCGGATCACTTGTCCCCCTGTAAGCTGGAATGGTTAGTGGGACAAACTTCCTTGGGAATTCAGCCTTTAAGATTTTCTCAGTAAAAGGAGTTTTACTTGGGGCGAAACCCCATTCATTCTCGTCTTCAGCCCTCTGCATACTCTCTTTCATAATTTGTCGGACCATTCCAGAAAGATACTCCTCATCATGTCGAGTTCTAGATCCACCAACCTCTGGAAGTGTTTGTTCAAAGGGGCTAGCAGCCCTTTCAGGAGCATTTCTTTCTTCAGCATCACGAATGTTGCCAGCAAAATTCCTTTCATTATCTGCCGGTTGGCGGTTTGCCCCAAGCAAATCGTTCAACCAATTCAGAATTAGGGCATTCTGGGCATTCTGAGCCTCGAATTGTGCATTTTGGGCATTTATCTGTTGGTTCAGCCCTAAGATTGCAGCATCCAGTTCTGCCTTTGTAACTCCGACAGCTGGAGTGGCTTGATTCGATATAGGGGAAGCGGAGGTTCCCTCTTGAATATCCCCAGATCTGACAGATCTACTTTTCCTTCCAGGAGCCATAATCTCGGATAGACTTCTGGTTTTCAAGGAAATTCTCTCTACAAACCTCTGTGAAGCAATGATGATAACTCGCCTGAGTTCAACTCTCAATGGAAGCACCAAAAATGTTAACGCTAAAATTTGAACGCTAACACCCCGGTGTATGAAGTAAGATCATGAAAGCACCACCCGATAGCTCGGGAACAGATTATAAGCAGATAGTAGTAGAAAACAGTAAACAACGGCAATTTTATAGTGGTTCGGCTTAAGAGATAGCCTACGTCCACTTTGAATATCTTTATTGATGATTTGATTACAAGTCAATGCAGTTACACTTTGATTACAACACACTTTGAGTTTCAAGTGACTTATAACAAGTAGCCTAAACTTCAACGTCGATCCAAATATTTGAACACATGTTTGACATGTTTGATTTCTTCGTGAAGTTCCTTGAAGGTGTTGAAGTATTTCAGAATGCAACAGAGTAACGGCGCTTGAAATGAATGAGCCAAAAGGTCCTTTTCTAGTTGGAACTAGGGTCATATTTATAGGCATTTTTCGGAGTTAGGTCGTAGGTCGTGACCGACCTAAGCTAGGTCGTAGGTCGTGACCGACCTAAGATACACTGTCCTCTCTTTCACAAGAACACGCATGCTGATTTACACAAGTTCTAAGTCGTGAGCGACCTTACTGGTAGCGGCATAGAAAAGGCGGTCTTCTAATGCAATGTCCTTAGGTCGTGAGCGACCTATCTTAGGTCGTGAGAGTTCTATAGGTCGCAGAATTCCATAGGTCACAGCTTCCTTTAGGTCGCAGAGTTCTGTAGGTCGCAGCTTCCCTTAGGTCGCAGCGTTCTGTAGGTCGCAGCTTCCCTTAGGTCGCAGCGTTCCATAGGTCGCAGCTTCCTTTAGGTCGCAGCGTTCTGTAGGTCGCAGCTTCTCTTAGGTCGCAGCTACTTTTAGGTTACTTGATAAGTTAAGTCGCTAGGCCGCTCCATCTCTTAGGTCGCTAAGGACTAAAGGTACTAGGTCGCATAAAGACTTTAGGTCACTAGGTCGCATTAAGACCTTAGGTCGCTAGGTCGCATTATCCTTTAGGTCGCTAGGTCTCTTAGGTCGTTGGTCTAGTTAGGTCGTTGGTTTAGTTAGGTCGCTCCACATTTTCCAGTTTCCAACGAAGAGGAGTTAACACAGTACATGGCAATCTACATCACACAGTATCACAAACAGAAACAAAAATATCAATATAGTGCACAACAATAGTTAATTATTTTCCAATGTGTTTAAATAAATTAACCACACAATTATTTGTAGCGATGTTTAAAATCAATGATTAAAATTTGGATAAAATAAATTAAATCTTAATTAACTCGATTTATTGTTTCAAAATTAGTTATTTTAATTTACTGCTAATTAAAATTAATTAACTAGATTTATCTAATCAAAATAATTCTTAATTACAAATTTATTTACATGTTTAATTGTTTATTAATCAATTTTAATTTCAAATTTTAAATCATTCTTAACTTATTTTCAAAACTATTAAATAAATAAAATTATTTACCTTCATTATCATTTAAAAATCTGCTTTACACTTTAAAAATCAATTTATTGTTACATTGAAAATTTAATATAAATTAACTTCAATTCTTATTTTAAATTTAATTACTTAATTAAAGGGTAAATTGAACTCTAAAAACATTGTTAAATAATTTAACTTATAGTAAGTTGTTCACTTAACATGAATCAACATTGCTTACCTTGTAAATGCAGAAATTGACTTAAAAATGTAATTTAAAATTTTTGATTGCACTTAACTCATTTTAAAACACACCCGAGTAAATAGGGTTTTTCACTCTAGCCAAACTCGAGTTTCTCTCGTGCGCTCCCCGAGTGTTTCTCTCCTTCCCTCGTCCCCATTTCTTGTTCTTCCTTTTTTTTCTTTTTTTAGTTTAAGTAGTTAAACCAGGATAGCCAAGAGTATACTCGCATACGTAAGTTCCTTCCTGAAGCCAAACGTGCAATTTCTCGAGTTTCAACTCGAGCTTTCGAATCAGCAAACTCAGTGATACCCAAAACACGTCGTGCACGTGCACGACGAGGCGCCATGACTCCGGTGATCATCACGATCATCGGCAGGTCAAAAAAATCCACATAAACAAGAAATCGAACTTCGATTCGACCCAACAAACTCGAAATCGAAAATTCACCCTGCCGACGAATTGAAGCTCAAACTTACCCAACCTAAACGCCTCGTTCTCCTCGCACAGTCCACCAGAAAACCCACGCTTCCGGCCATACCACGTCAACACCCCAAACCATCATCCTCCAGATTCTCGTGACACTTGATCAAACCTAGATGACGAACTCGTCACGTCGACAGACATGTGCAAAAGCTCGACTAAAACCCTAATTCGAACTCGTACCTCAAATCTATGAAATAGGAAAATTGTTTGACAATTTTCATGAAGTCATTGGTGATCAATCTTCCTTCAAACCAAATTTTAGCATTTAAAATTTGTTTGTTCATCGGAAAATAGTTTAAATGCATTTTTTTTCAAGTTCAATCTGCTTTGAGAATTCTAAACTAAAAATCTTCATTTTTTTTAAAATCATGGATTGTAGTATAGATTCAATATATATTCTTGAATTTATATTTTACAACAATTAATTTTTATCAAATTATCACTTGAAACCTATAAAACAATAGTAAGGTGATGTGCTTGATAAAGATGATTTAAATCAACCTTTAAAAATCTTATTTTTAAGTTTAGCAACTTGTTTTGTTGAGAATCAAGGCTTACAAATGATTTAAATAGGGATAGTTTAAGTGTTTGAACCCAAAAGCTATTTGTATCAAATTTCAGAGAGCACAGAGCATACAAAATCATATGCAAACTAAAGCATATACAAACCAGTTTATAAATGAAGTTTGAACTGTTTTAAATAAACTTAAAAGTTTTTTAAAAATTATGTTTACTCACCTTTTGATTCCAGAAATAAACAAAGAACTACTTTGTGTTTAAAGTTGCAGTTTCTGATCTTCTTCTCTTTTCTTTCTTCGGTAAATTGCTTTCAACTTGAATATAAAGTGAGTTCTTCTTTTCTTTTTCTTTTCTGTTCTTTGCTATTTTGTTCAAACAAAATAAAGGTTTGTGGATGTGCACACATATATGAAGGCTTGTGTACAGGTTTTCCTTATGTTGTGCTGAAGCAAGACTTTCTTCTTTTCATTTGTACTTTGTAACTATTTCGAATGACTTATGTATGGCTGAGTTTGAAAGCATTTAATGAAAGCATGTAATGTAGTGCTTCCTTGATACTTACATCATATGCTCTTTGATTTGCTTTTTATAAGTACTAAGTATTGTTTTCTTGGTTTACTTTGCTAAATGAAAGTGTTTGTTTTAACATTTAATTCGTCACACATTTATTTTATTGCCTCCATGTTTATAAACTTCCCATGCAACCTAGTGTCTTCCTTTTGTAACTATATTTTTTTTATCATAACTTAAATTCCAAACTTTTAGTTCTATTCAAAGGTTTTAACTAAAAACAATTAGTTTGTACATATTTTATTTTATTGTTTTTAAACAATTTTTTGTTTATAATATGTTCTTTTCTTTATTTATTATTATTATTATTTATCAAAACTTAACTAACAATATTTATTTAATTCTATATATCTTTCTTTTATTTAATAATATTTTATTTCTCTTGAAATTTCTCAAATTAAATTTAAAAGTTCAAATAGTTTACCAAATTTTAAATTAAAAATTTTGGGATGTTACAATATCCCCTCCTTAAGAAAATTCGTCCTCGAAATTAAAAGAGAGAGAAATGCAAACAAAGAATATATGAATTAAGAAAAATAAGGAAATGGCTTACAATTTTAAGCCGAGATGTCTACTCTGCAATTGGGATATGATTTCTTCATATTATCTTCAGTCTCCCATGTACAGTCCTTTGGATCGCCACTCCATTGAACTTTGACCAGTTTCACAACTTTGTTTCTCAATCGCTTCTCATCACGATCTATAATTTTTATCGGCTCTCTTTTAACTACCAAGTAAGGAGTGATTTCGAGATTCTGCTGAGCATCTTCTTCAATAATACTATCTGGGTCATGCGCATACTTCTGAAGATTAGAAATGTGGAACACATCGTGTACGCTAGACAACTAGCGGGGTAGCTGCAATCGATATGCCAAAGGATTAATCCTTTCCAGAATAGGAAAAGGAATAATATAACGTGGTGCTAGCTTTCCAGTTTTCTCGAATATTAATACACCCGCATCGGAGACACTTTCAGAAATACAGAATCCCCGACTTGAAATTCCAAATATCTTCTTCTGCGGTCATAATAGTTCTTCTGACGAATTTGAGCAGTTATTAATTTCTTTTGAATAAAATCAACCTTCTCTGTGGCTTCTTTAATCATATCTGGTCCAAGGACCAGTCAATCACCTGATTCGATCCAACATGTGGTTATCGACACGGACGACCATATAAAGCTTCGAAAGGAGCCATTTCTATACTGGCCTGATAACTGTTATGATATGAGAATTCGACTAGATGTAAATGGTCCTCCCACGAACCATCAAAGTCGAGAATGCAAGTACGCAAAAGGTCTTTTGGAATTCGGTTAACCCTCTCAGTCCGCCCATCAGATCGTGGGTGATAAGCAGTACTGAAATTTAATTTTGTTTTCCAAAGCGGCTTGGAATGCCTCCAAAAATCTACTAGTGAAGATCGTGTCACGATCACTCACTATATTGCAGGGAATACCATAGAGACGAACAATTTCTTTTATATATATACACCTGCTAAGCTGGCTGCAGTCCGAGTGGATTTCACTGGAACAAAGTGAGCAATTTTGGTTAGACGGTCCACTATAACCCAATTTTCTTCATTTACCTTCATGGTTTATGGAAATCCGTCGATGAAATCCATCGATACCAGGTCCAATTTCCATTCTTGTACTTCCAAAGGTTGAAGTAAACCGGCCACTTTCTTTTGATCGCTTTTGATTTGTTGACAAGTGGCACAACGACTCACATAAATAGATATGTCTCTTTTCATTGTCTTTCACCAGAAAGTTATTTTAATATCCCTATACATTTTATTAATTCCTGGATGGATGCAAAGTTTGGACTTGTAGCATTCGTCCACTACTTCGCGTTTCAGCTCTGGAATGTCAGGGACACAAATTCTTCCTTTCATCCTTATAAATTCATTATCATCAACTTCAAAACCAGAATCTTCACCTCGACATATTCTTCTACGAATTTCTTGAAGAAACTTGTCTTTAGTCTGCTTGGTGGCGATCTTCTCAAGGAGAGTGGGAGTGATAATAAGATATACGAGAACAACATGTCTTCTGCTTAAAGCATTAGCAACTACATTGGCTTTTCCGGGCGTATATTGAATATCTAAGTCATAAGATGCTAGAAATTCCAACCAACGTTGTTGTCGCAGATTCAGTTCATTCTGGGTAAAGAGATATTTCAAGGATTTATGGTCGGTGAATAATTCGAATTTTTCACCTAAACAAAAAGAGTTCATTAGGTACATTTATTAAGTTAATTTAAATTTCTTATATCATTAAGAAGGCTGAAAAAGATTCTTACCCAGAAGATAGTGTCGCCAGATTTTTAAAGCGAAAACAACAGCCAAAATTTCCAAATCATGTGTTGGGTAGTTTCTCTCGTGCGGAAGTAATTGTCTACTTGCGTAGGCAACTACCTTCCCATTATGCACTAATACTGCACCTACCCCATCACCACACGCGTCAGTATAGACAGATAAGCCTTGGTTTAGTGACAGCGATAAAGGAGCAGCAGTCAATCTCTTATTCAATTCCTGCAAAGCTTCATCACATTTTGGAGTCCAATTGAATTTAGCATTCTTCATTGTTAGCTTAGTCAATGGGCTAGCCAACTTACAAAAATCCTGTACAAACTTTCTATAATATCCCGCTAAACCCGAAAAACTTCAAACTTCTCTAGGAGTAATGGTTTACTACCAGTTGAGAATTGCAGAAATCATGCTTAGATCAATAAAAATTCCTTCTTCATTCACAATGCGACCGAAAAATCTGACTTCTTTGACCCGAAAGTGACACTTATAAAATTTAGCGAATAAGATATTCCTCCTCAATATCTCCAAAACAAATCTGAGATGTTCAGCATGCTCCTCTTTAGTTTTGGAGTAAATCAAGTATTTTCAATAAATACGAGGACAAATTTGTTCAATACTTCTCGAAACACTTGGGTCATTAAATCTACGAAGTACGAGGGAGCATTCGTTATCCAACGGGCATAACTAACCATTCGTAGAACATGTTAGGACCCCTAAAGGTAGTTAAATGAACACAATCCTCGGCTATTTGCAGCTGATGGAATCCCTGAGCTAAATCCATCTTAGAAAAGAATCAAGCGCCATGAAGTTGATCGAATAGATCGTCAATTCATGGTAAAGGGAATATGTTTTTGAGAGTTTGTTTATTGAGATCGCGGTAATCTATGCACAATCTCAAAGATCCGTCCGATTTAGCAACGAATACTACAGTTGAACCCCATTCGGAAACACTAGGGCAAATCAATCCTTTCTTTCGCAAATCTTGAGTTTGATCGACTAATTCAATTCTTTCCCTAGGTGCCATCCTGCGACTTGCGTGAACAAAAGGACGGGCATTGGGTACTAAGTCAATTCGGAATTCTATTTCTCTACATGGAGGTAAATATTTTACTTCTTCAAATACGTCGAAAAATTCCCGAACAACAGTTATAGGCTATAAACTGGGTTCAGGATATCCTAAAGTATACATCAATCTATCTCTTTTTGGACTCGGATCCTCATAAGAGATTTCAATAAAATTTCCAAGGCTTGTTTTGACAAAAACTGTCCGATTATTAAATCCAGTTTAGCTTCGTATTTCGATAACCAGTTCATTCCGAGTAAGATTTGAAATTCATTAAATTCGAGGATGTAAAGATTGATAGGAAATTGATAGCAAGCATATGAAATAGAAACTTTCTTACAGTACAAACAAAGATTTGCGGGACCTCCAACCGGATTTTTCACGCGAATAGGGTCGTCAACAAATTCAGTTTTAAGTTCTAATTCACTTACGGTTTGTAGGGAGATAAAGCTATGTGAAGCTCCCGTGTCAAATAAAACTTTAACAGTTCTATCATAAATAGTATGGTTACCTTCTAGAACACCTTTTTCCTTATTTGCTTTCGAAGTTGAAGGGTCTTTCTTTATCGCATAAACATTTGCCACCTGTGCTTGCTTCATTACCAGGCAATCTTCCAGGCTTGTGACAATTATAGCATTCTTTAGCTCCTTGATCATTCCACATAGGTTGTTCCCTCTTAACTTGCTTCTTTGGCTTTTTGCAGTTGTTTGAATAATGGCCCTTCTCTTGGCAATTGTAACAAGTTATGTTCCTAGCCGAATTTCCTTGACTGCTCTTCTTATCCTTGTCTTGTTATGGCCTCTTGCCCCCAAACTTCCTTTTCTTCCAATTCTCATTACTTTAATTTCCTCCTTCCGTTGGAATCGCTTGCATATCCAGTGTGGCAAACATATATCCCATATCAATAAGATTGGAAAAAGATTCTTTGACGTGTTATGTCATCCTTTCATGATACTTCTATTTCATTCCACGGATGAACCTTTCGTTTTTCTTAAGAGGCATGTTTAACAACTCCGGACCAAAACGAGATAGTTCGTTGAACTTGTTCAAGTACTCCTCAAATGACAAGCTTTCTTGCTTTAAATCCAAAAATTCTTTGTACATTCTGGAAATTCCCGCCAACGGCATATAAAGCTTTTCAAACACCTCCTTAAATCAATTCCAAGTAAACTCTTCCTGTGGTTCATCTATAATGACTGTTTCCCACCAGGCCGAGGCTACTTCTTGGAGTTGCCAAGAAGCTAAAAGTCTCTTCTTCTCGTCTTGCTGTTTTAGCCCTTTAAAAAATTTCTCGCTTGATCTTACCCATGCTTGAGCCTCAACAAATGACTTCTTACTGGTGAATGGTTTTCCACCAAGCTTTGAGAAATTCTTAGACAAATCAGGCAGATTCGGCTATGTTGGATATCTATTGCTGCTGCTACTATTGGAAGATCTTGGTTTGGTGCCGTGACATTCCCTTGACCCCTAGCTCTTCCTCTTCGTCCGTTCATTCTTACTATATGAAATTAGTAAGAAAATTGATTTATATATACGTACGAAATATCTTACGGAATATCAGCAGTAAAAAGAAATAGTCTAAGAAAATTTAGAGTTTTAGTCTTGGTTATACTCACTTTAGGGCATACTTCACCCTATCTCTAATGAGCCATCTAATGTGTTATACTCCGTAGCTAAAGTTCTTACTCAACCTTCGGCTCCAATACCAATTTGTCACGACCCTAAATTCATCGTTCAAAAGTCGACATAAAATACCTCACTTGTATTCAACCGCCAGAAATTCGAACGTCAAATTTCAGTTCAGATGGAGCTTATAACAACATCAGATGAACATTAAACAGCGGAACAGAATGAATATCATGCATACATCAGAGATACAACAGTATAGTATCCATTACTACATCACAGTATTTAATACATACACCACATCTCCAAATACAACATCATAGTAATACAACAATGATCATATATCCAAAAAGTCTTCAAATGAGAGTAGTGATAACGAACTCCCAAAAGCTAAATACCTGAGATCTCCAAAAGCTCCTAAGATATCTCCAAAGCAAAAGCTCCAAAATACTGCTTACTCCAGAATACAGAAACCTGCTACTAGGCTACCCGTGTAGAAATTATGGCCACCCAGAGTTTAAGGAAGAAATAAAATAAACTCTAGGTCGGTCATGGGACTGGTATGAGTAAACAAAAAAAATGCTTTTAAAGAAACTAGATTTATAAATGAATTTTTGGTATGCTTTTAAAAATGGAATTACCATAACACCTCCCGCCACACATACAATGCAAACGCAGAATTGGAGGAGATTTCTTCTTATGATAGTCAAATATGCTTAGTACGGGAATTTTTTTTTGATATTATTACTAGTGCATAGTGTAGAAAATATTTCAAAAATATAATATAAAGCTTACCAACATACGACCATTATCGTATGCCTACTATAGCTACCATGTTTTGTGCCAGGTTATTGCCACGCTGCATGGTAGGTTTTACAACTAAAACTGTACAGGGCTCGTATTGTTTCTTTGGATTTCCAATGAATGGTCAGGCTAAGGAACTTCCTGGGCCACATGGGTACGCCTCTGGAGGGACGACCCGAGAACCTAACCGGATCCCTGCTAACAAGAGGCCAGGTTACCTCTTACTAGGTAACTACTGACACGAGTATGCCATCCCCCGGTTGTAACCATGCTTTACCTGAGGCCCCCGCAACAAATCACAAAGTAACACATACACACACACACACACACACATATATATATATATATATATATCTGCAATATCCACATAAGTTAAATATCTAGGCTCCATACCATGATACCACTTCTATCCAGAAGGAAATGCAGATACCCTAAGGGGCACTACCCCCAATAACCTTGCTGCATCTTACTGTTTCGACCATTACCGGGTTGTGAGGTTCGACGAAGTCTCGTCCACAATGCCACGCTTTTCACAAAGCCATGCTTTGATCAACAAATGATCAGCAACACTTAGCATGCCATATTACAAAGTTGGGATTATATTACTAATAACTTTCAACTACATAACCTCTGAGCTCGTACGTCTCAAAGAAGGGTGTTAAGCTAAGAGAATAAATTCTCCGCCACCAACATAAATGTATTTGAAAGAAATCTGCTTTATATCTCAATTATAATGTTAGACATACAATCCACACAAGTCTGTTCTGGGTTCGAACAGAACCAAAGGCGCTTCCAAAGAATTCCTTGTAATCCGAGCGTCCACAATCCCGATCGGATTCCCCATCACAAATGGAGAACTCTATACCGGAGCAACTCAGTGCAGAGTCATTCGACAGATTATGCTATCGTTCTCGAAGACGTCAAGTCTTCACTACCCTCTTCAAATGCACATCCACTTCGTCATATCACTTATTCGGAATGGTTTATATGACACAAAGGTCCTCTCCCGGCTAAACCAAATAGTGAGCGTTAATTAAAAACATGTGGAAATGTCGTTCACAAAAATTCACAAGTTTGATGTGGGTTTCGGATAACTAGCTGAAATCCGATTCCCTGTCGCATCGAAGTTTAAATGCCATCTTACCGGCAAATAGGGTTTTCACATCAATACATAACAAACCACAATCACAGTGCAGTACATGGCAATCTACATCACACAGTATCACAAACAGAATAGAAATATCAATATAGTGCATAGCAATAGTTAATTATTTTCCAATGTGGTTAAAATAAATTAAACACACAATTATTTGTAGTGATGTTTAAAATCAATGATTAAAATTTGGGTAAAATAATTTAAATCTTAATTAACTCGATTTATCGTTTCAAAATTAGTTATTTTAATTAGCTGTTAATTAAAATTAATTAATTTAATTCATATAATCAACAAATTCTTAGTTACAAATTTATTTACATACTTAATTTTTTATTTATCAATTTTAATTACAAATTTTAAATCATTCTTAGTTTCTTTTCAAAACTATTAAATAAAATATTTATTTACGTTCATTATCATTTAAAAATCTGCTTTACAATTTAAAAATCAATTTATTGTTACATTGAAAACTTAATGTAAATTAACTTCAATTGTTATTTTGAATTTATTTACTTAATTAAAGGGTTAATTAAACTCTAAAAACATTGTTAAATAATTTAACTTATAGTAAGTTCTTCACTTAACATAAATCAACATTGCTTACCTTGTAAATGCAGAAATTAACTTAAAAATGTAATTTAAAATTTTTGATTGGGCTTAACCCATTTAAAAACACACCCGAGTAAACTTGGTTTTTCACTCGAGCCAAACTCGAGTTTCTCTCGTGCGCTCGCCGAGTCTTTCTCTCCTCTGCTCGTCCCTGTTTCTTCTTCTTCCTTTTTTTTCTTTTTCCAGTTTAAGTACTTAAACCAATATAGCCAAGAGTATACTCGCGTACGCGAGTTCCTCCCTGTTAACTCCTATGTTAAGCGACTTAAAAAGGCTCACGACTCAAAAAGGCTTACTACTCAAAAAGGCTCACGACTTAAGGAGGTCAACGACTCAATGGACAAGCAACTCAATGAGTTAACGACTTAAGTTATGAAGCGACTTAATGAGTTAATGGACCAACATCAGGTTAACGACTTAAAGATGGACTACTTACCGACTTAAGGGAACCATAACTTAGAGGGTTAAGAGAATGGGCCGACCTAACAGTTTAAGTGAATGAACGACCCACGACCTACCAAGCTAACGACCTAACCATAGAAGCAGGGTAACGACTTTATGTGCTAGAAGAGTGAGCGACCTAGAAGGATAAAAGGGGGCTTACGACTTAACTGCTTAAACGACTTAAGAGGAAGCGACTTAAAGAATGCAGCGGCCTAGTAACTAAGTAGACACAGCAACATAGTTAAGCCTTATCTCGGAAACACGACTTACGACCTATCCCTAAGTCGCTGTCGGCTTATAACTTGCCTTAGGTTGCTCACGACCTGACACTTAGAGGATAAGTGATGCCGTTTCCCATGAGTCGTTAACTTGTAGCCGTTAGCTTATATGGAAAAGGGGATATCACTTAGGTCGTGACTCGCGCTCTCTTAGCTCACCAACGACTCAAGTCCTATCATAGGTCGCTCGCGACCTATGCCAAGCGAATTAATCCCGAGTCCCCCTATAAATACACCGTTATCTCCAACATTCAAAGGACTTTTGGATCATTTTCTTCAAGGGATTGATACTTCACTATCTTCAAAGCAATCTACACTCCATCGCTTCAAGCACACGCAAGACGCTTAGATCAACTTCGCACAGGAATTTAACACATTCAATCATGGATTCGAAGAACTCTGTCACGACGAAGTTTTCCTTAGCTACTTGTTTTCTGAATTGAATTGGATTGTAATTGAAAGAGATTGTAATAAGTTGTAATCCGATCAGCAATAAAAAGGATTGAAGTGGACGTATGCTTGATCATAAGCCGAACCACTATAAACCCTGTGCACAATTACTGCATTTTCTGTTACTTACTGTTATTTCTTGATTCCCGTATTACGGGTGGTGCTTTCACATCGTTTTTACACACACCGGGGTGTTAGCGTCAGATTTTCACGTTAACACTGTTGGTGCTTTCACTGAGAATTGAACTCAGGAGAATTATCATCATTGCTCCACAAAATTTTGTTGAAGTAATCTCTCTGAAGACTAGAAGTTTATCTGAAATCATGGCTCCAGGGAGAAGGAGTAGATCTGTTAGATCTGGAAATGTTCAAGAGGGAACCTCCGCTTCCCCAGTACCTAATCAAGCGACTCCACCAGTTGGGGTTACAAAAGCAGAGTTGGATGCTGTAATCTTAGGGCTGAACAACAGATAAATGCCCAAAATGCACAATTAGAGGTTCAGAATGCCCAAATTGCTTTAATTTTGAATAGTTTGAACGATTTGCTTGGGGTAAACCGTCAACCAACGAGTAATGAAAGGAACTTTGCCGGCAACGTTCATGATGCTGAAGAAAGGAACGTTCCTGAGAGGGCTGCCAGCCCCTTTGAGCAGACACTTCCTGAAGTTGGTGGATCTAAAGCTCGAAATGATGAGGGGTATCTTTCTGAAATGGTTCGACAAATCATGAAAGAGAGCATGCAAAGGGATGAAGACGAGAAAGAACGGGGTTTCGCTCCAAGTAAAACCCCGTTTACCGAAAGGATCTTAAAGGCTGAGTTTCCGAGGAAGTTTGTCCCTCCAACCATTCCAGCTTACAAGGGTACAAGCGATCCGAACGAATTCTTGTATAAGTATGATTGGCACATGACAGGTGCCAGAGCTTCTGATGAAATAAAGTGCCGATATTTTCCTGTATATCTGGAAAGTGTAGCTCTGCTTTGGTTCACCAAGCTACCAATCTGGTCCATAGATCAGTTTTCTGACCTAACCCGGAAATTCAAGGAGCAGTTCAGGCTATATGCTTCAAAAGCAAAAGATATCATGTCGTTGTCAAGTTTAGAACAGAATCCAGGGGAAACTATCAGATCTTTCTTGAATCGCTTTAATATAGCACTGGCCGAGGTAGACAATGCAGAACCACGGATGATCTTGATTTATCTGATGAGGGCCATTGACAAATCGAGCGAATTTGGAAAATGGCTGAACATGAAGGAACCAAATTCCCTTGAAAAATTCTACAAGAAAGCAGATGAGTTCATACGCCTGGAAAGCCGTCCTGTACTGGTAAAAGCAATATTGGAAGAAGCTGAAGATAACATTGTTGCTCCACGCAAGAATGAATCTGTAGGATAGAAAAGGGAAAATAACGATGGGAAGAAACAGTGAAATCTGAAGAAGCCTCGTTCCTTCAAGCCATCGGAATATACTCCTTTATCAGATACGCCAGAGCGTATTTACTTTGCCACTAAAGATTCTGTTAACTATCCTAAACCTCCTGTTCTAAGAACCGGGAAAAGAGCTATACAAAGCAGGAAGTTCTGCCGCTTCCATAATCAACCCGGTCATGATACCGACGAATGCCGCCAATTGAAGAATTTGAATGAAGAGTTGATAAGGGAAAACAAGCTGCAGCAATTTGTGGAAAAGAATAGCAGCAATCCTGCATCGTCTAGTCAGGGGCAACAAGCTCCTGCTCATCAACCTAGGACAAGTGAGAATACTGCAGGGCATGAATCCGGAAGGCCTGTTATCAATGTCATTACGGGAGGACCTCACCCAGCGGGCAGGAGCTGGGGTGAGATGGAAAGGTATACCCGGGCTTTCAAATATGTACCGGCCGAAGAAGATGTCTTTGTTTTGGAGGACGCTACGCCCCTGAAACAACAAAGACTTTCAATGATGATATTGTTTTCAGAGCTAGAGATTCCACAAGTATTGAAGCTCCTACCTTGGATCCCTTAGTCATCTCGGCTGGTATCGGGCCAGCTATTGTCAGAAGAGTTCTCATTGATTGTGGCGCATCCTGCAATATCCTCTTCAAGAAAACATTCGACCAAATGAAGATCCCTATGGTTGATGTGCAGGCCTCGTCGCAGAAAATCGCTGGCTTCACTGGAGAGCCAAAGCAGCCTATAGGAACAGTTGATTTGCTTGTAGAACTTAGAGAGGGTGAAAGAAAAGTAGTCCGCAAGCAAACTTTTGTGATTGTCGACGAATTTTCTGCTTACAATGCTTTCCTTGGCCGTCCAACTCTTGCAGCGTTCAAAGTTGTTCTGGCCCCATGGTGCCTCACCGTTAAATTCCCCACAGACAATGGAGTAGGAGTTATAAAAGGGGATCAAAATGCTGGGCGGGAGTGTTATCTGACATAGCTGCGAGAGGCAAGAAAAATAGAAATGGGAAAGGATGCGGCAACCCCAGTCCGCATCAAAGAACCAACCTTGTAGCAATTACAGGGCGGACCCTGCACCGGCGAGCATAGCGGAGCACGAAAAGAGATGGATCCTAGAAAAGCCAGTGCAGGGGAGAATAGAGTGGTACCGGTAGAGACGACAGTACCTGTACCTGTTGACCCGAAGGACCCAAATAAGGTGTTAAATGTGGGTTCACAACTTAATGTGTCGATTCAGAATATCTTAATATCTTTTTTGAAAGCAAATTTGGATGTTTTCGCTTGGACTCATGCCGATATGTGCTGAATATCCCCAGAAGTTGCAGTACACGCTCTGAATATTGATCCAAAGTTTACGCCTGTGAAACAGAAAAGAAGATCCCAAGGTCCAGAAAGGTCAGCCGCATTAAAAGAAGAAGTTGATCGGCTCATGGAGAATGACTTTATCAAAGAATCTACCTATCCGAATTGGGTATAAAATCCAGTGCTGGTTAAGAAAGCCAACGGAAAACGGGGAGTGTGCATCGATTTTTTAGATCTAAACAAGGCCTGCCCCAAAGACTGCTTCCCATTACCCAGGATCGATCAACTGGTAGATGGGACAGCGGGATATGAATTGTTATCTTTTATGGATGCCTACTCTGGATATAACCAGATCATGATGCATGAGCCAGATCAGGAGGACACGAGCTTTATCACCGATGTTGGTCTTTACTGCTACAAAGTTATGCCCTTCAGGCTGAAGAATGTGGGGGCAACCTACCAAAGACTTGTTAATGCTATGTTGAAACCACAATTGGGTAAGACTAGGGAAGTCTACGTCGACGACATGTTAGTAAAGTCTAAGAAAGCAGTGGTTCACATAGAATACTTAGCAGAAATGCTCGCAGTCCTCCGGAAATACGGAATGAAGCTTAACCCTTTAAAATGTTCATTTGGGGTGGAGTCCGGAAAGTTCTTAGGTTTCATTGTGAGCGCTAGGGGCATTGAAGCTAGTCCAGCTCAAATTACCGCCTGAAAAGAAGTCAAAGCTCCTAGAACGAAGAAGGAATTGCAAAGTCTCAACGGAAAAGTTGCCTCCTTGAGTCGGTTCATTTCCAAAGCTACTGATAAATGCATCCCATTCTTTGACGCTCTAAAGAAAGGAAAGAAAAACTTTGATTGGACTCCCGAATGCCAAAAAGCCTTTGATGAATTGATTCGTCATATGGAAACGCCTCCAATACTTTCTAGGCACGGCGATGGTGAGGATCTTCTTATATACTTGGCAGTATCATCTCATGCTCTAAGCGCAGCGCTGATACGAGAAGACAAGAGGATTCAAGATCCGGTTTACTATATCAGCAAAAGACTCGCTGGGGCAGAGATGAATTGGTTAAATGAGTATGTTAACGGAATTTTAAATTTGTTATATAAAAGTTGAACCGTGAGTTAATAAAATTGGTTTGTGAATTAAATAATAGAAATAGAACTTGAGTATAAATAATATTCATCGCATATTGTAAGTGGATTAATTATGAATCGAAGTTGTCAAATGATATGGAATTGGATTATAATAGAAATGATTTGAGTTGCAAATAAAATCCAATTCGAGTATAAATGAGTTAAATATGTGCTTGGATATTATTTTAACAAACTGAGAATGGGATTAAAATTTAAATCGATAAAGAGAAATGGGCAATTGAATTTGATGAGAATAAAATTAAATAGGAGTGAACTAAAGTTATGAAGTTGAAAAAGTTTGAAGAAAGTAAATTAACTAAAGTTTAAAAATAATAGGAGCTTGGCTTCGAGTATGGGTGAAAGCTCATTAAATAAAGGTTTGGGTTAAATTAATTTGGGAAATAGTTATTAATATTAGCGTGGAATGTTGTCAAGCTTAATGGTATGGGTTTAAATGAAACCAATGTGGGAATGAATGAAATGCAAGTGAATGGTTTGTAAATAAGTTAGAATGAATAAAATTTAATATAAATTGTATTGGAATCAATTTAAAATTATTATAAGCTTAAGTAATTGTTTATTCACATAAATATCGCTGAATTTGCATAGAAATAATTGTCCTTTGACGAAAATGAGATTAAATAAAATTCTATGAATTAGTACAAGTAAATAATGATTTTTGAATCAATTGAAATGAATGTAAGTTCGTTTGGTTTAAAAATGAATCGTATGCAAGAAAATCAGTTGTAAATCACTTAAATTGAATAGTATGGGTTGAGAGTTAACTGAAAGCAATTGAAAAAAGTGTCGAAACCTTACATATGTGCTTATGAAATATATAACATGCATGGTGTAGAATCCATGTTTTAGCTATTTAAATATAAGTGAAATGCTATAAACTTCTTATATATATTGGCAGGATTTTGGTCACGCTTGTTGCTAAATAATAACCCGCTTGCTTATAAAATGCTAAATAGAGGTACGCCTATGCAATAAAAATTATGAAATATGAACTATTGTTTGTTTTTTTTGTTTTTTCGACCTGGTGGGTCGATGTATATATATTTATATCTTTTGTCAAATTGCAAAATCTCCTCAGTACAAAGGAGATTCTGAAAAAAAAATTCAAAAATTTTGTGAGTTAGAATAAAAATTTGGGAAATTTTTTTTCGCGACAAAACAATTTCAAATTGGAATTTGAAATAAATTAGCGGATGAAACTAATTTAAAACAATGATATGAATCGGTTATAAATGGAAGATAAAATTCAATATTCAAAGTTGAAGATAAATTGAATTCATACAGAAATGGGAGAACTAATTTGAATAGAAGTAGATATAAACTAAAGTGGTGAACTGAAAATAAATATAAGAAGCGTATAAAATACTTATATTGAACTTAAGAAGAAATAGTTGAATTCTTAAGTAATGTGGGTGTCGGGAAAATATATTGAATAAGCATTTGAGTGAAGATTTAATAAAAACATATGAAATGATAAGCGTTGATAAGTGAATAGAAACCAAAATGAATGTGAGTAAAAGAGAATGGATATAAATATGTAAGATGTACGTATATTATGTTATTCACATAGAAATTTGGTCCAGATTCGAGCACAGAATTTTGAGATAGTTATATCAATTCGAGTAAGGATTTTTCACTCGATTTCTGACGGCGAACCCTGGATATGGATTTTGATTGATTCTGGAAATTCTCTTTCGTAGTTATGACTATGTAAGGAGAATGACGGTTTCTGATCAAGAAACCAGTTCTTAGTCTGCACTAGAAGTCCGGAGGGGTCGAACTAGTTCGAAAGTGAAATTGTGTGATCGAGCGAGCAAACAAATTTCGTATTGTGTGCAGATGATATATGTGCATCGTACGGGCTTGAATGAAACAAATACTGGAACTTTTGTATGGAAATGAATAAAATGATTTTGAGGCTATGATTGGATATGACTGTTAAGTAGGATACAGGTGTTTTATAGCAAGAGGAAATTGGGATTTTTGATTTTTGAAGATAAATTGAAATTTGCTCGGCAAAGGTATGTATTTAAATTTCTGTATGTAATTTGATGGCTTTCTGGTCTAGCCACTTGGCATTTTGTTCTCTATTGTAATCTGGAGGCCTATAGAGGCATTTTGTAGTTATACCGAGCTAGCCGCGCAAAGGAGACGCTGACGATTTTTTTTGGAAATTTAGGGAGTTAGAATTTTTTTTACAAAATTTTGATAATTCAAAATTTGGTTTTAAATTGAATTGAATGATTAAGAAAATAGTATTGTTTGAAAACTATGGGAGAAGTTTGAAAAGTTAGTAAGGTTGATGATGTTCTTATTAAAAGATGATTTTGGGTATTGTTAAAAGCTGTTTGGTTTGGGTAGTTCATGAAACCATATTGATTAGGAGAATAGTAATGGGTTATGGACCATTCCTTTTAACTAGTAATTTCGAAGACGAAATTCTTTTAAGGGGGGAGGAATGTGACAAATCCGGAATTTTTGAATGTTTGATATCGGAATATTTAATTGATTTTAAATATTTAAAAGTAAATTTTAACTTGAATTCGAATATCGCTGTTTTTTTGGATATTTAAATTATTTAAGTTAATAATTTGGGATTGGGTTAAATGGTAAATCTTGAGTTTTTAAGCTGGCTAAAATATTTCAAGGGCTAATAAAATTTATAATAGTAATACTATAGATAATAGATGAGTTAAAAATAACTGGAAGTAATTTGTTCAGTTTTAAAATTTTATAGTTTAAATTGAATGTAAAAAATCGCCTTCCGAGGCACAATCTAGAAATTCGAGAAACCAGTTCTATTGGATCCGTAATATTATAATATTGTCGGGTTTCAATTTTCGTAGTATTTGGAGTTGTTGTGTGAGCGTACGATATGTAAACGCGATGAAATTTATATTGAAATCTAATATTAAATGACTGGGTCCAAAAAGCTATCTTCTCCACCCGATCGAATTAGGACTTGAAACCATTTCCATTGCATTTGGAATAGGGATATAACATTATGAATGCCTAGCGACACGCCTTGATAGGGATTCGAGATTTTAGGTTACGAAAATCGAAATATTTTGGAAATTTTTAATTTATAAATTGGCTAGTCAATTACTTTTCCTTTCTATACATGTCACCTTCTTGTCATTAATCGCATCCTTTTCCCAATTCAATGTCGTTCAAAACTGCCATCTTCCTTCATTAAAAATCATGTATTTCCTTTCCCTTCTTAAGAAAGTAAATCGAGCTCTGTATATAAAAAAAGTGCATCCTTTTTTTACCCATCTGTTCAGTTTTGAACGAAATCAAAATCGTTCTTCGAAAAAAATCAGAAAAGAAAAATTTGATCTAATATTGAAATCTAACCCTATTCCACGAAATCAGTGGCGACCGGCGATCGTGCATGAAGAAGGTTGGGCCGTGACTCAAAGGCTGCAGTGACGCATGGTGGAGGAGACGCGCGTGCTAGGGTTAGGACTGGATGAGGTTAGAACTTGATTGGATTTGGAGGCGAGCTCGAGGGATGAGGCAGCGATTGACGTGGTCTCATTTGCTTTGTGGATAGGGCGGAGCTGGGGCGATGTCTCGGCGAAGCCGACGCCTAGGGTTCGGGCGAGCTTTTGAGGAAACAGTCGACGTGGTTGTGGGGCATCATCGTCTGGATTGAAATTTTGTTCGATCTTTCTATCAGGTATAGATTTTTATATGTATTCGTATTATAAGCAGAAATTGATTTCTGCAATGAGGTACGATTCTGTAAATTGAAACACATTTAGTTAGATAATTTAATTTTTAAATTGAGGATTAGTGGGTTATAAAGAAAATTTGTTTAAAGCCAAGATATTAGTTAATTAAATTTAAATGAAATTGACTGTTTGATCATTTCAAATATTAATAAACCGTATAAATATTTATACAAGGTCTGACGTCATGAAAAATCAAGTCGGGTTGGATGCATGGCAAAACAAAAAGCAAAGGTGAGTTAATCTCACCCGCCTTGGTTTTAATTAAAATTTAAATGGTTGAATTTAAATAATTGGTTGAATGATTGAATTGATTTGATGTGCTATAACGTATATAGTAGTATATAGTATATATTGGAGTGATTGATTTCCCGAATTATATAGCAGATGAGACCCTATGTACCACATAATAGCGGATGATATTATATTAATCCCATATGTCGTGATAGTCCACCTCGAAGTGGAATTGGTGTTGTGCTAACGTCTGTGGATGCAAGGAAGTGGGTTGGAGGGATCCAACTGGATTCCTCAAAATTATTTAGATTGTTCTAACAATTATGTGCCATGATTGTTTGATATTCTGGATGGATTATATTGATAATTGGAATATTGGATACGGTGTTTGATTGACATATTTGGGTATACAGAGTTATCAAAAGTACATAGATTGGATTCTTGATGACAATAAAAATAAAAAGAGAGAATTCATAGGTAAAAATAATTTTCGAAAGTTAGATAAAATAAAAAGTGAATTAGAAAGGATAAAGTGGAATTTTTAAATTCTAATGATAAAATTCCAAGTGCGGAAGATGAGATTTTGAATAAATGGGAATAAGTGATTTTATTTTTAAACTCAAGTGATATTATTTCAAGAAATAAATAATTTATTTTGAAATTCAAGGTTTGAATTTATTTGAAATGATAAAGAAGGAATTTGGGAAATAAGAAATTGGTATTTTCAGTTAAAAAGATTTTAATTCATAAGGAAGAAATAAAATCTGAAGTAAATGGATTTTGGAATAAATAGAGTAGGTAAGGAAATTTATTTAAAAGTGAAGTAAATTGGAAATCAATTTGGGGATTGGTTTAAGTGTGCAAAACGGGTATTTTTAAAAGAGAAGTGAGACTTGAAATTTATAAGCTGGGTTTCTAAAAGTAAAGTAATATATCAGTGAATATTTGAAAGAATAAATTCACGGTGGGAATTTATTAAAGGAATAGGTAAATTTGTTTAAAAATAAATAGTAATTTATTTATAAAAGATGTGGAAGAGAAGCGTATTTCCCTAAATAGCCAAGTACGTTTCAAAACAAATTTTAAGTATAACCAAAGAGTGGTTTAAAAGTATGTTTAGAAAACTTATTATTTCCAAATGTTTAAATTTTAATGTTAGTATTTTCTTTTAATCTATTATAGCAGTAATTATTTAAAGATGGCTTGGTATTAAAGGTTAGAAATTTAGTTTTATATTGTACAAAGTAGTTTTATTTTAAATATTCTTAAAGTATATATTTTTAATAAGAATTGAAGTTGTTTTAATTTAAATGTTTTAAAATGTATTTTATAATAAGTGTTTTAAATTATTTGTAATTAGTGATTTCAGTGGAAATAGAAAATAGTTGGGAAATGTGTTCCATGAGTGGAAGATGGTTCGACACTGTCTTTAAAGGGTTAAAAAGTGGAAATATATCTTGTGAAGTTATTTTGAGATTAATAAATAATTTGGAGAAATTATTTAAGTTTGATGGTTGTTGTGAATGTTAATTGATAGTTAAATAACCGACTATCCATATTTCCCAATGCGCCGATCGTTTCGAAGAGACCTGGTTCAGGATTAATTTCTTAAAAACCACTTCGATCCGGTTTATACGTTTTCTGTGAGGAAGACAAGTTTGGATTCGAAGATGGAGCAGCGAAGTGCAAGGTCTAGTCTCTACTGATCCTGAGGTGATTCCAAATGGATGTACTAGGAGTAGTGCCTTCGGTTCCGTTCGAAGCTGGGATGGACTTGTTGTAGAATCGATTTCACCCTAGAGGGGGGTGAATAGGGTGATACTGTTAATTAAAAAAATTAATTGCCGAGGCATAAAATTAGTTCAACACAAATATATTGAAATTATAGGAGCACAAATAATAGCAGAATAATAAATGCAGAAATAGAACGACGTAGAGTTTACCAAGCTTCGGCAAAACCCTGCCTATGTGCTGCCCCCAAGGTTTCTACTAGAAATTAAGTAGTCGCACGCTTACACACGTGAACTCGCGTCACCCGTTACTAACTTACCTAACTCTACGCTCAAAACCCTGCCACAACTCATCCACTGAGTTGCGAGTTCTCAAGCTACGCCACTTAGTTTGTCCCCTAGTCACACGACTATTAATTACAACTTATAACAGAGAAATAAAAATTTAAAACAATTTAAAAACCCAATTAAAAATAAAAACCCTATTTTTTAACTATTGAGCCTTTAATGTAAACAAGGCCGACCAATCCCCTTTTCTTTTGTTATATCGGCTAGCTCCTTCTCTTCTCTAATAAAATCAATGGCTGCTATGAAAACTGCTTTCGTGAGATTTGAATTAGGTCTTCGGCTCTTTTTGAATTCGATTAGGCTTCGCCCCATTTATTCCTTTAACGGAATCGGTCTTGGGATTTAATGCTTCTGTCTTGTGAAATTAGGGCTTCAGCTTTCCGTGAAATTGAATTTGGGTTGTTGCCGCTTTTGCGTTGATTGTTCTCTCAATTTGCTTGCTGGCTTGTTGATTGCTTACTTGTTGGTTGTCTCCTGTGGCAGATACGACCATTGTAAGTTTTATAGAATTTGTTTTGTGCTCGTTTTGGATTCGAGATTGAATTGGGAATTAATTTTCCTTGTGATACTTTCTTTGTTTTGTTCCAACTACAATCTACCTTTGCCAATGATGTTTAGGGTTTACATATGGATTCGATCCCCTTATTATTCGTTCGTCTGATAGTTGTTTGATTTTGTCGATAGTGTGCTTCGGCCATTCGATTATGTATGGATGTTGATGATTTCTCTGACTTTATCAATTTCGTATAATTTGACACTTGACACTCACGGTTTTGACTTTTGACTTGGTTCGATTTCTTGGTTTCCACGGCTCTGACTATGCTGTGACGATTTTGACGCTGACTTGTACAGTGTCGGCTTTAACATGAATTCTTGACCTTGCCACCGATTGTGTTCATTGTAGTTTCATTGTAGTTGTCTTGTATAACTTGAACTTGGTTTGGTGCCATTTGCTTCTACACTGTGCCTTGTTCTTTGTTGTAGCTGGACTTGTACTTGTATAGAGCTTTGTTGTGTACTCGAGTCTATATTGTCATGTGATATGTCATCATATTGAGTTCATCACCATTTCAGTTTACTCAAAGCCTCTGGTCTGGTTGCTTCCTTGTGTTGTTGAGGTGTTGTTTTGTGTTGATGTTGCACTTGGTTGATGTTGTTTTCATTTGTAGCTACATTGCAGTTTCATTCATTCTTGAGTTTGCACTGTGTATATATATGCGTGTTGGTTGTAGTTCCATGACTTCGGCATTTAACTTGACTTTGTTTGAATTCGTATATTTTTATGTCTGCATTTCACTCTGTCTTGATTTTATGTTGAAGTCACAGTGGTGCATTATGGTGAGTTTCCCTGACTGGTTGACTATTGCATACATGCTGCTTGATATGTGGTCAGTGATCATGTAGCTTGTCTGGTTCATATTAATGTATACAAGTGTGTCACGCATTTTTCATTTGAATCTATAGTTATATCTCGAAGTATGGTCTGTGCCTTTGTGTGGAGCTTGAGTGGGTTTGTTGCTTTTCACTGTTGCATACATGTGCTTGTCTTTCCTGTCCACTGCTTGACTTTGGATTCTTCGTCTTTGATTAAAACTGCTACTTGATGCCTGCATCCCTGTGCTTCATATTGTGCGGTTCGGTTTTTGTATTGTGCAGTTTGAATTGAGTCATATGCATGTTGTCACAACTGTTGTATGTGTCAGTTCAGTCTTCATTGAGTCTAACTTGGAGTATTTTGAAACTGTTACATGTAGTGTGCACTGTCTGGTTCATATTGCATTGCTTCATCATTGATTGTTGACATGTACGGTTGGTTGTACTTAATGTTGTCACATGTGGAAGCTGTAGTCTTCATGTTTTCGCATATGCGTAAGTTTTGTTGACAAGCACATTCTCTTGAGTCTTGTTGGACTTGAGACTGTAGCATTCATGTATACATTACTTGTGCATTTCACTTTTCATTTTTTTCACTTGAACTTCATCTTGATTTTTGGAATTGCATTTGTGTTGAATACAACTTATAGCTCGAGTTCGACCTTGTGCTCATGTAGTGACTTCATTTGTATTGCACTTGAGTTGAACCCGGCTTTTCATTTGAGTTTAACCTGTGCTCACCTGTCCTTGTAATTTTATCAAGTATATATATTGGTGTGACGGCCTTGTGGCATATACAGTGATACGCTGTATATGGCACAAGCTGTTCGTGTATGATGAATTGAAAAATAAATGATGATGAACGACCCAAATAACTGAGGCAGATCTTATTTTCAAAATCCACATTTTATTTTATACTGCAAAAATATTTCCTTTTCAATTTTACTGCGTCAATATTTATTTTTGCAGATTGCTCAAATGCTGAATTCAATTTGGAGTGAAGTTGAAGACAAAATACAAGTTGAGTGAATGAGGGATATGTAGTGAGGTCAAATGTAAATGTGAACTGTGATGTAATCAAAATTGTACTGTAATTGAAATTGTATATATATTGAGAGCTTGAACTTTTTACTAATCAAAGATTGTAATAAATATTTGTTTGAATAAAATTTCTGTTTGAATTCAAATTCTGTGTTATTTATTTTTATTCAGCAAATATTTATTTAATCTATGAAAAATAAAATAGTACATTAACAAATACATTTAAACGAATATATATGTTTATTATCATCATACAGAAATCATATAATCACATATTCAACAATCTCCCCCTTTTGATGATAACAAACATCTATTTAAGATTTTGAATATGTTAAATGTATTAGATCATTGATATACTCTAATTGCTCCCCCTACTTAAATGCTTCCTCTCTACAAAAGCTCCCACTACATATATACATACAAAGCAAATGAGCATAGATGCAAATAGAAAATATTTGAACTTTGCTTGATTTTATTTGACAAAACCTTGACTTTTCTCTCCCCCTTCTGTCATGAGCAAAAGAGTAATAGTGTTAGAGAAAATAGAGATAAAGTGATCGATATTAATGCAACATTAAAACTCAATTGAATATAAATATTAAATTTCAATAAAAAATCAAACAAAAATCATAAATACTTTGTTAGGCGCATATTCCACTTTTAGAATGATAGGAATGATGTCATCATATAAAACCACATAGTTGTGTCTATTTGTGGTATGTTTATATAAGGAATTTGAATATCTACCAACCATGCATAACCATTAGGAGTTTTAAATAAGATTAGTAGTATTCCAATTTTATTTTAAAAATGAATTCAAATATCTTCTAATCACGCATAACCGTGAGGACTTTTAAATGTGATTAGAATCAACTTGTTTATCTTTAAAATCAATTTTGATATTCGTTCCATGCATGCATAACCGTAAGGACATTTAAATGAGCATGGAAGCACATAACAAATTCCAAGTAATTCACCCATGCATAACCATAAGTACTTTTAAATGACAGTGAACACTTTGGATTTCATTTTATTTTATTTTATTATTATTTTATCTACTACATATTTTTTGTATATTTTAGTAAAAAAATATAAAATGAAAAACGAATGATTCCTATTTGATGTACCACATATTGACAAATGACATATAATTTTGATTAGTAATGGTTGTTAGAAATATGAAAGAAATAGAGATGGTCATGGAATTTTTACGAGCAAAAAGTTTTACAGCTCTTGTTTAAATTTCTAAAGAAATTCACTAATTATACCATCTCATGTTAACTCCGCCTTGCTAACGACCTAAGAGATAACACGAGTTAACAACCTAAAAGTATAACGACTTAGCGAGTTAAGGTATTGAGTGACTTAACAACACAAACAGTATAGTATGGAACAACTTAAGCGAGTTAAAAGAGGCCACGACTTAACAGTTTAAGAAGGTTGGACGACTTAAGGAAGCAACGACTTAACAGTTTGAGAGGCCACGACTTAACAATTTAAGGGGGTGGACGACTTAAGGAACAAACGACTTAACAACTTAAGAAGGTTGGACGACTTAAGGAAGCAACGACTTAAGGTTGGACAACTTAACGGCTTAGGGACTACACGACCTGAAGGGTTAAAGCGCCGGTGACCTAAAGCCTTCACGACTTACTATAAGTCGCCCACAACCTTATACATAGTGATTTAACTGCTGCTTTCCATAAGACACGAGGACCGAACAGTTAGTACAAGTAGACATGTGCGAACCAGCTGGGCCGTAACTCCTGACACCTTAACCCGTTGACGACCTACAACCTATCCTAAGTCGTAACCCACGACTTACGACTTACCTTAAGCCATAAACGACTTAAGACCCGTTCAGAAAACCCTATAAATACGGCATGAATTCCAACATGGAGGGGACCTTTTGCTCATTCTTTCGAAGCACCAATACTCTACGACATTCCAAACCAACTCAACACTCAAAGCTACACGTAGAACGCTATCAACAACCTCAAGAAGAAACCTCATGCATCCGACATGGATTTGAGGACTTTCACTTACATTGAAGTTTAAGCTACTCGTTCAAAGTGTTTAGTAGTTCAAAATGTATTGTACTTGGGAAGAATTGTATCAACTTGTAACGAAATCATTAATAAAGATATTCAGAGTGGACATAGGCAAACTATTGAGCCGAACCACTATAAAATCGTTGTTATTTACTGCTTTTTCTGTGGTTTTCTGCTTATACTCTGTTCCCGAATCATCGGGTGGTGCTTTCACAACTACACTTTACACATCGGGGTGTTAGCGTACAAATTTTAGCGTTAACATTTTTGGTTCTTTCACTGAGAACCGAACTCAGGAGAATTATCATAATTGCTCCACGAAAGTTTGTTGAAGTAATCTCTCTGAAGACTAGAAGTTTATCTGAAATCATGGCTCTGGCGAGAAGGATTAGATCTGTTAGATCTGGAAATGTTCAAGAGGGAACCTCCGCTTCCCTAGTACCTAATCAAGCCACTCCACCTGTCGGGGTTACAAAGGCGGAGTTGGATGCTGTAATCTTAGGACTGAACCAGCAGATAATTGCCCAAAGTGCACAATTGGAGGCTCAGAATGCCCAAAATGCCCTAATCTTGAATTAGTTGAACGATTTGCTTGGGGTAAACCGTCAACCAACGGGTAATGAAAGGAACTTTGCTGGCAACATTCATGATGCTGAAGAAAGAAACATTCCTGAGAGGGCTCCCAGCCCCTTTGAGCAGACATTTCCTGAAGTTGGTGGAACTAAAGCTCGAAATGATGAGGGGTATCTTTCTGAAATGGTTCGACAAATCATGAAAGAGAGCATGCAAAGGAATGAAGACGAGAAGGAATGGGGTTTCGCTCCAAGTAAAACCCCGTTTACCGAAAGGATCTTAAAAGCTGAATTCCCAAGGAAGTTCGTCCCTCCAACTATTCCAGCTTACAAGGGAACAAGTGATCCGAACGAATTCTTGTATAAGTATGATTGGCACATGACAGGTACCAGAGCTTCTGATGAAATAAAGTGTCGATATTTTCCTGTATATTTGGAAGGTGTAGCTCTGCTTTGGTTCACCAAGCTACCAATCCGGTCTATAGATCAGTTTTCTGACCTAACCCGGAAATTCAAGGAGCAGTTCAGACTATATGCTTCAAAAGCCAAAGATATCAAGTCGTTATCAAGTTTAGAACAGAATCGAGGGGAAACTATCAGATCTTTCTTGAATCGCTTTAATATAGCGTTGGCCGAGGTAGACAATGCAGAACCACGGATGATCTTGACCTATCTGATGAGGGCCATCGACAAGTCGAGCGAATTTGGAAAATGGCTTAATATGAAGGAACCAAATTCCCTTGAAAAATTCTACAAGAAAGCAGATGAGTTCATACGCCTGGAAAGCCGTCCTGTATCGGTAAAGGCAGTATTGGAAAAAGCTGAAGATAACGTTGCTGCTCCACGCAAGAATGAATCTGTAGGACAGAAAAGGGAAAATAACGATGGGAAGAAACAGAAAAATCTGAAGAAGCCTCGTTCCTTCAAGCCATCGAAATATACTCCTTTATCAGATACGCCGGAGCGTATATACCTTGCCACTAAAGATTCTATTGATTGTCCCAAAACCTCCCGTTCTGAGAACCGGGAAAAAAGCTGTACAAAGCGGGAAGTTTTGCCGCTTCCATAATCAACCCGGTCATGACACCGATGAATGCCGCCAATTGAAAAATTTGATTGAAGAATTGATAAGGGAAAACAAGCTGCAGCAATTTGTGGAAAAGAATAGCAGCAATCCTGCTTCGTCTAGTCAGGGGCAACGAGCTCCTGCTCATCAACCTAGGACAAGTGAGAAGGCTGCAGGGCATGAATCCGGAAGGCCTGTTATCAACGTCATTACGGGAGGACCTCACCCAGCAGGCAGGAGCTAGGGTGAGATGGAAAGGTATACCCGGGCTTTAAACTATGTACCGGCCGAAGAAGATATCTTTGTTTTGGAAGATGCTACGCCCCTGAAACAACAAAGAACTTTCAATGATGATATTGTGTTCAGAGCCAGGGATTCCACAGGTGTTGAAGCTCCTACCTTGGATCCCTTAGTCATCTCGGCTGGTATCGGGCCAGCTATTGTCAGAAGAGTTCTCATTGATTGTGGCGCATCCTGCAATATCCTCTTCAAGAAAACATTCGACCAAATGAAGATCCCTATGGCTGATGTGCAAGCCTCGTCGCAGAAAATCGCTGGCTTCACTAGGGAGCCAAAACAACCGATAGGAACCGTTGATTTGCTTGTAGAACTCGGAGAGGGAGAAAGAAAAGTATTCCACAAGCAAACTTTTGTGATTGTCGACGTATTTTCTGCTTATAATGCTTTCCTTGGCCGTCCAACTCTCGCAGCGTTAAAAGCTGTTCTGGCCCCATGGTGCCTCACCATTAAATTCCCCACAGACAATGGAGTGGAAGTTATAAAAGGGGATCAAAATGCTGGGCGGGAGTGTTATCTGACAGAGCTGCGAGAAACAAGGAAAAGAGAAATGGGAAAGGATGCGGCAACCCCAGTCCGCATCAAAGAACCAGCCTTGTAGCAATTACAGGGCGGGCCCTGCACTGGCGAGCACAGCGGAGCACGAAAAGAGATGGATCCTAGAAAGGCCAGTACAGGGGAGAATAGAGTGGTACCAGTGGAAACGACAGTACCAGTACCTGTTGACCCGAAGGACCCAAATAAGGTGTTGAATGTGGGTTCACAACTTCATGTGTCGATTCAGAATATCTTAATATCTTTTTTAAAAAGCAAATTTGGATGTTTTTGCTTGGACTCATGCCGATATGTGTGGAATATCCCCAGAAGTAGCAATACACGCTCTAAATATTGATCCAAAATTTACACCTGTGAAACAGAAAAGGAGAACTCAAGGTCCAGAAAGGTTAGCAGCATTAAAAGAAGAAGTTGATCGGCTCATGGAGAATAACTTTATCAAAGAATCTACCTATCCGAATTGGGTTTCAAATCCAGTGCTGGTTAAGAAAGCCAATGGAAAATGGAGAGTGTGCATCGATTTTTTCAGATCTAAACAAGGCCTGCCCCAAAGACTGCTTCCCGTTACCCAGGATCGATCAACTGGTAGACGGAACAACGGGACATGAATTGTTATCTTTTATGGATGCCTACTCCGGATATAACCAGATCATGATGCATGAGCCAGATCAGGAGGACACGAGCTTTATCACCGATGTTGGTCTATACTGCTACAGAGTTATGCCCTTCGGGCTGAAGAATGCGGGGGCAACCAACCAAAGACTTGTTAATGCTATGTTCAAATCGCAATTGGGCAAGACTATGGAAGTCTACGTCGATGACATGTTAGTAAAGTTTAAGAAAGCAGTGGATCACATAGAACACTTAGCAGAAATGTTCGCAGTCCTTCGGAAATAACGAAATGAAGCTTAACCCTTTAAAATGTTCATTTGAGGTGGAGTCCGGAAAGTTCCTAGGTTTCATCGTGAGCGCTAGGGGCATTGAAGCTAGTCCAGCACAAATTACCGCCTTAAAAGAAGTCAAAGCTCCAAGAACGAAGAAGGAATTGCAAATTCTCAACGGAAAGGTCGCCGCCTTGAGTCGGTTCATTTCCAAAGCTATTGATAAATGCATCCCATTCTTTGACGCTCTAAAGAAAGGAAAGAAAAGCTTCGATTGGACTCCCGAATGCCAAAAAGCCTTTCATGAATTGATTCGCCATATGGAAACGCCTCCAATACTTTCTAGGTCTGGCGATGGTGAGGATGTTCTTATATACTTGGCAGTATCATCTCATGCTTTAAGTGCAGCGTTGATACGAGAAGACAAGAAGATTTAACATCCAGTTTACTATATCAGCAAAAGACTCATTGGGGCAGAGATGAATTACTCCAAGTTGGAAAAACTCGCCTATTGCCTACTGATTGCATCAAGGAAGTTGAGGCAATATTTCCAAGCTCATACTATCAGAGTCCTCACTGATCAACCTTTAAAGCATGTCCTGTTTCGCCCTGAGACTTGGGGTCGTCTTCTAAAGTGGAACATTGAACTCAGTCAATATGACATCACTAATCATCCCCGAAGTGCAATTAACGGACAAGCTTTAGCGGATTTCATCGCAGAATTCACAGATAAGGGTAGCAGTTAGGAGGAAACGATCGATGACTCCCCAATCCAATGGAAGTTATATGTTGATGGCGCGAGAAATGACTACTGTTCTGGAGCCGGGGTTGTACTTGAGACCCCTGAAGGTCAGTCATTATGCTACGCACTGAGATTGGAATTTCCTTCAACGAACAATGAAGTAGAATACGAATCTCTTATCGCTGGCTTAAGAATTGCTAAAGAACTAAACATCCAGGCGTTACAAATCTTCAGCGATTCTCAGCTTATTGTATGCCAAGTCAAGAAGGAATTCCAAGCGAAAGGGGTAAATCTTCCTTCCTACTTGTTAAAGGCTTGGGAACTCCTGTGTGACTTCGATCATTATACGATAAGTCATATTCCTCGAGAAGAAAACACGAAAGCAGATTCTCTCGCAAAGTACTCTAGCACAGGCGAAGCTCAATTTCTGGGGTTGACTCCAGTAGAAGTCTTGTCGGCTCCAAGCATTTATGAGATGGATATTGATTGGATCATGAGCGTGTCTCAAAAGTAAGAATCATGGATGACTCCAATAACAGAATATCTGCTAAATGGTTCTTTACCGGAAAATTCAAAAGAACGACAGAAGCTACTGAGGAAAGCCTCTCGCTATATAGTCCAGGATGGCCAATTATACAGACGGGGATTCTCAATGCCGTTACTTCGATGTGTATCCAGGGAAGAGTCCAAAACAATCCTAGCTGAGGTGCATGGGGGAGAATGTGGTGATCATTTAGGTGGTCAAACTTTAGCAAAGAAGATTCTCCGATACAGATATTTTTGGCCAGAAATTAATCGAGATGCAACAGACTATTCCCGAAAATGTGACAGATGCCAAAGATTCGCCAAAATTCCTAGAGCACCATCTACTGAACTCACACAGATGGTCAGTCCATGGCCGTTTGCAATATGGGGGATAGACCTTGTAGGAACATTACCCACTGCCAAATCTGGAATCAAATATGCCATTGTTGCTGTAGATTATTTTACTAAATGGGAAGAAGCTGAACCGCTGGCTACTATCACCTCTAAAAAGATGATAAGTTTTGTGACTAAAAGTATCATTTGCAGGTATGGTGTGCCTCAAAAAATAATTACAGACAATGGTACTCAGTTCGATAGTGAAGAATTCCAAGATTTTTGCAAACGATTCAAAATCCGAAAAAGCTTCACAGCAGTAGCTCATCCGCAGGCAAACGGGCAGGTGGAAGCAGTAAATAAAATTATCAAGTCAACCATCAAGAAGCAACTTGAAAGAGCAAAAGGTGGTTGGGTCGATAAGCTACCGCTAGCACTATGGGCATACAGAACTACCCACAAAACTACGACTGGGCATACTCCGTTTTCATTGGCATACGGGTCAGAGGCAATGATTCCGGTAGAAACACAGGTCCCTTCACATAGAAGAATCCATTTCAATCAAGCGGAGAATGAAAAATTACAGCTTGAGGCACTAGATCTCCTTGATGAAAAAAGAGAAGAGGCTGAGCTCAGAATCGCATCTCATCAGCAAAGGATAGCCAGACATTTCAATTCCAAAGTACGCCAACTCAGCTTTGAGATTGGAGATCTAGTCCTAAAGAGAATTATGACGGTGACATGTGTGTTTGGGCCAAATTGGGAAGGTCCATATGTCATAGGTCAGAAGCTTCTTGACGACACATTCAAACTTACTACTGTCGAAGGAGAACAAATTCCAAGAGCTTGGAACAACAATCACTTGCGCCCATACTTTACTTGATAGCTTTGTTAAAATATTGTAAAAAGAATTATGAATGTATGATTCCTGTAATTGAAAGCGATTGTAAAACCGATGCAAGTGAATAATGAAAGACTTTAAAGTGGATGTAGGCCCAAATTCTTGGCCGAACCACTATAAATCTTGTTTTTCTTATTATTATTACATGTTTGCTTTATTTTCGATATGAAAAGTACATTAAATGTATTGTTGAAATATCAATTTAAATTTTTGCAGACAATGAAAACAAAACTTGCACATTACAAGACCAAGTGATTCTGGTTATCATTCAGCAAACAAATTTCGAGTCACAAAAGCACAAAAGTCCCCAATTCAAATCCTAGATAGGAAGTGTTTCAATTGAACGGCCAATGATTTCGCCGGAAACGGGCCATTGCCCATAAACTGAGATCGTTTGAACAAACAAACATCCAATTAAGAAGCTTATGCCCGTTCTCGTGAACTTGCCTAACAATGAAGTACACTTCTTTGGATTAAACAAACTACTTGTAAGAGAAGGGAGTGTGAGCTTGAAAAGAAAAACAGAGGATCGCTGAAAAGGCATAAGCAAGTGGACAAGGAACAACTCAAGTCCACTTTGAAGGCACAAGCCCTCTTCGGAGGCCCATTTCACCAGGAGTTGAAGAGTGATAGCCGCTCTTCGGAGTTTCACTTCACCGGAGTTGAAATGCAAAACAAAATAAAAGCCCTCTTCGGAGGCCCATTTCAACAGGAGTTGAAGTGTGACAGCCGCTCTTCGGAGTTTCACTTCACCGGAGTTGAAATGAAAAACAAAATGAAAGCCCTCTTCAGAGGCCCATTTCACCAGGAGTTGAAGTGCGACAACCGCTCTTTGGAGTTTCACTTCACCAGAGTTGAAATGCAAATCAAAATAAAAGCCCTCTTCGGAGGCCCATTTCACCAAGAGTTGAAGTGCGACAGCCGCTCTTCGGAGTTTCACTTCACCAGAGTTGAAATGAAAAACAAAATAAAAGCCCTCTTCCGAGGCCCATTTCACCAGGAGTTGAAGTGCGACAACCGCTCTTCGGAGTTTTACTTCACCAGAGTTGAAATGAAAAACAAAATAAAAGCCCTCTTCGGAGGCCCGTTTCAAAAAGTCCTCTTCCCAGAGGCACAATAAGACAGAAAGACCTCTTCCCAGAGGCCGAAATGAAAAGACCTCCTCCCGGAGGCACAATCAAGCAGAAAGACCTCTTCGGAGGCACACGTTTCACCAAGATTGAAATAAAACTTGCAGGTGTTGAAACGTGAAAAAGTCTTCCTCAGAGGTGCAACTTTTCAAAGAAACAAAAATCAAGAAGCCCTTTACTATGGCTAGTGGAAAAAAAAACCTCATCAAAGGCACACTTTAACTTCCAAAGGAAGAATGAATTAATTACTCTAGAAAATTCTCTTCCTCAAAAAGAAGTTGAAGTACCTTTCAAATACCCGCTTTACCACATAGAAGATTTCATTCAGTAAAATGTGTATATGCACAAAATAAAAGGTGATATCTTCGAAGGATGAAGCGTAGATACTTATTTGTACTCTGTTTTTTAACGAAATAATATTCCTCCAAATGTGGAATAATTATTGTCTAAAAAATAAAAGTACAAGTTCCTCATAAAATAAAATATTACAATGAGCTTATGGTATAGGGGCAACATGGTATAACTACATCGGTAAAATTGCGCTAAAACAATATATACCACAAGCTCACTGCAATATCGTGCAAAGAAACTTGTACAAAAATGAATAATAAATGCATTCTCAGATACAGACAGAAGTTTGTACAAAGAAAAAGAATCATTTTATTCAACACTATTAGAATTTTATACAGGTACAGGTTCCAAAGTAAAAAGAAAAAGAAAAGCGGGGGCCGGTACCCGCACAATTTTCGGTCAGTACATGCGAAAAAGGCAAAAAACGATATGAAAGCCACAGAACCAGAGCCGTCATTTCTTCTTCCGTCCACCTTTTGAGCCCGCACCCAGCCGAATAACCAACTTCTTAGGGCGGCTTGTAAGAGTAGGGGATGAAGGATAAAAGGGCTCAGTCGGACTTTCTTCTGTTTCTTCTTCGCCAGTTAAGGATTCCTTCTTCTTCCTCTTCTTGGAAACTCCCTGCTTTCCTCTCTTCTTGGAGGAAGACCCACTCCCTGGAGAAAGAAGTTTAGATAACGGTTCAGCATCGGAGCCAGTCGCCTCCGGAGTCTTCTCACTACCTTCAGTTTCTTCTCCTTTGTGTTCTTGTGAAGCAATGGGATCGTCCAAGTTTTGAAGGGCTTGTATCTGCTCCTCTTGTGATCCAGGTTGCGAGGCGGAAGGAGGAGTCACCTGAATAGATGGAGGAGGAATAATTGGAGGTGGGGAAGCTTGAACACTGCCCGACGTTTTCTCTACAGAAGGAAAAAAGTTCAAGTCAGTAAAAAGAGGAGACAAAGGTTCGCTGAGATTCAAGAAGTAGTCAAAAAGCCCATCAAGCTCGTAGGAAACAGATGAGCAGTCTACTTGGGCAAGATTGTCAGTAGGGTTACCTGCAGAAGTCGGTTTTCTGACGTCAACTTCGTAAGCCTGTGCCTTGGTACTCTCGCCGCCTTCATCTCCACCTTGTATGCTTGTAATCTCGGTGGTAACTTTAGTAAGAGATGGGGAATGAGAACTAGAACCGATAATGTCAATTTCGGCTGAAGGAGAAGGTTGAATTGGAGCAGTTGATAAGATTTTTCTTGAATATTCTCCTACCGCTGTTTCGGCCCTTAATTTTGCAAGCTGTTCTCTCCCCCTGGCGAGAGCGGCACGAGCATCATCATCAAGATAATGCTCCTCAAGAGCTGACTCAGCATAGCCAGCGCCCTTACCGCAAAGCATATCGAGTGCGGCCTCCCAAACTTCAGCCAGAGTAATTTCATACTTGGGGCCTAGAGAGGCGAGGCTACCGCACCCCAAAATGCTATGCAGGTAGAAATCAAATAATGTTGAGCTGATGTTGGCCCTCGTTGCCTCGTGAGATTCTTCATCTGCAATTTTGCCGGCAACGGCCTCATCACACTCCATTTCAGCTTTAGAAAGTTGAAGCTTAAGCATTTGAATCTCCGCCTTTTGGGACCTGTTCTTCTTTCGAAGCTCTTCAATATCAGCAACATAGCCCTCACTAAATCTTTTCTGGACTTCAAGCCTGTCTTCGGAATCTCTTTGGCCGGCATGAGCGTCTCTCACTTGTTTTAGGAGCACTTCTTCTTTTTGAGAATAAGAAGTAGAGGAAGCAACAAGCTGTTGTTTCAGTTCTTCAACTTTTGCTTCAAGCTCTTCATTGTAAAAAGGAATGCTCCTCATCTCAGTGTCATGTTGCTCAAGAACCTTTTGCCATTCGGCTTTATCATTTTCCATAGTGAGCATGGCCTCTATGTTTGCACGATTAACCCGTTGGAGCTCGTCAACAAGTTTCTGCCAGTTCGACATCCTCTCAATATCAAGCTTGGCGGCATCGAGGTTTCGTAACATAGCAGACTTGTCAATGGGGACCAAGTCAAGGTCAAACCTTACTCCCTTCAAACACCACTGTGGAAACCGACTTTGCAAAGTGGCAGGACCCGGTCCAACTTGGAATTTGGGTATGCTAATTATTGTTTGGATGTCTGTCTTCCCGAGAGCGGGAGAGCCGGAAGGAATGTCAAGCGAAGCAGTGGCAGTAACCTTTTCAGGAGTTATAGAGGTGTGCTTCTCACCATGTCGGGCTCGCTTGCTCGAATCTTCAACCATATGACTTTTTCCTCTGTCATCATGGGATTTTCTTTTGTGGGAATCGTCGCCTCTCTGCGAAGAATCGTGGCGCTCCTCCCTCTCTCTTCTTTCGTAGCGCTCCTCTTGAGCCTTCTTCTCTTGAGCCTTTCGAGCGGCTCTTTCTTCATCAGATTCTCTGTAAGAGGGAAGGTAACGCCTGTAATCATATTGTCTACGCCTCCCGTAGCGCTGGAAATCATCATAGTAGGATCCGCTGCGCCCCATCGGAGAATCTGAAATAAAAAGAGCTAGAATTTAGAATTCTTCAAAGTACAAAAAGTCAGAAGCATAAAAGTGCCAAAAAATTCTAAGTGTGTGTGACATGCAAACTACGCGCATCAAACTACGAACCACTCTTTAATTGAGGAGTGATTGTGGGTGTAATAGTTAGCGTCAACTCTTGAGTCGACGGAGTCTGTTGCAGGACAGAAGTCGCTTCAACTACTGAAGAAGAAACCCCGGTAGTGATAGGATCATCTTTAAAGATCTCTTGCGAGGTGGCAAAGAGGTCGCTCAGCCCTTCGAAAGTATCGTCCCTGCTCTGCTTGACAAGGCTAGTTTTTTCGGGTTCTTCGCCAGATTTCTGCGACAGTCGGGGAGATCCCTGGGACTCTTCTTCCTCAATAACCGGGGCAAGTTCGACAGATGGCCCCGCAACATCAACAGAAGTGGAGCACTTCACTAGCGAAGCCTCGGGAGCAGGTCCTTTTGGTATGGATGTGTTTGTAGAAACCAGGGCATCTGATGCTTTAGGTGGGGAGTCTGGAACCTCGCAGGGGTGTGTGGAGCGAGAAGGATGAAGAAGTCCGAACTAGTGAAGGAATTCGTCGTTCAGCAAAAATTTCATATCCCGTTCTTTAACTGGTACTGCTACAAGCCTCTCCAGGGTTGGCTTTTGACTGGGATCTCTACAAGAAAGGGAAGCGCTGAAATAAAAGAAAAGAAACGATGATGAAGTTAACACTTGGCAATTTGAACTTCAAAAGACTCAGAATATAAAGGAGGTAAAGGTAGATGATCTTACTTCCTTCTCTCCACACAGCATAAAACCCCGGGGGGCAACGGACATAGAAAAATTGAGTCAAAAACCCATGAGCGCTGTCAGCAAGACCGATGATCAATTTACGATTTCGAGCACTTCTCACGATAGTAATAGAGGGGTGATCTTTAGTCCTGGTGAAAGAGAATAGGAAGCAAATCTCGTCAAAGCTTGGAAATCGATCAAGCGTCCTCCTAAACAGTACACACAACCCCATTAAAATGGCATAACCATTGGGGTGTAATTGGGATGGGGCGATGGCCAATTGACGAAGAAGTTGTTGGAAAAAGTCATTGAAAGGAGGAACGCCCCCACTCAGGCACATTTTTCGATTGACCGTTACAAAGCCAGGGGGTGCTATGTCAGCAGTGTTACTTCTCTCGGGAAGAATGGCATCTGATTCAGCAATGCCAAACTGAGCGCACAATTGGCGGAAAACTCTATACGATAAAGTAGAAGAGGCTCTTTCGGGAGGATTGACCAGAGGAGCCGGAATTACAGTGGCCTCTCCAGTCTGAGCCGTTGTATCTTCTTCTTGAGAAGTCATTCAACACAAACAATTGGATATTCAAATGTGAAGGTGCACGTTTCCTAAAAGTGTGAAGTGTCGTGCAAAACTAATAAAAATAGCAAGTAAATATAACTGGAATTAAACTAGTCGATGATTGATCGATTACAAAATTTCAGAACTTGTTAATATAAGGTTCAAGCATAATATTTGTGCAGGCTGGTCAGTTTTAGTTGACTATTTCAGTGTTGCTTTAATATTTTACTTGAAATTGATGAAAGCACTTCGCTCACACAATTTATTTGAGTTAATTATCTGTTATTAGCTAATCCGTCATTTGACGTGGGCAGTCGATGGCAGTATATTTGTCCCATTTTTCTGCAAGTGTTGTGTTTAACAGGTTGATAGCGTTAAAGTTAGAATAATCTATAAAGAAACGCAACAAAGTTCGAGCAGTATATTCTGGCAATTCAAATTGGAAGTACAATCAAGTTTTGTGGACATCTTGAAGTTTACAAACTTTTGTTCAAGACATTTAGTCACAGTCCAAAAATCCTTTAAGCCCTAAGTCGTTCACAACCTAACAGATTCAAATTTGCTTAGGAAACAATTCGGTAGTAAAAGATTGTCCATGTGCTGAGTCGTCCACGACCTAAAGGATAAGTCGTCCACGACCTAAAGGTTAAGTCGCAAAGCTTCAAATCAAGATAGTATGAATCCGGCTATGTCCTAAGTCGTCAGGAAATTAACACGACCTAAAAGTTGAGTCGTGTATAACCAAAGTCGGTCGATTCGAAAACAAGCTAAGTCGTAAAAATTTCAAGTTATCCCCTCAACCAGCCAACCCCTCTCCAACCCGATACCCATTATCGCCTAAATAACATCAAACCATCATCCCCTCTGTTAACGCTAAAATTTGAACGCTAACACCCCGGTGTATGAAGTGAGATTGTGAAAGCACCACCCGATAGCTCGGGAACAGATTATAAGCAGATAATAGTGAAAAAATAGTAAACAACAGCAATTTTATAGTGGTTCGGCTTAAGAGAGAGCCTACGTCCACTTTGAATATCTTTATTGACGATTGGATTACAAGTCAATGCAGTTACACTTTGATTACAACACACTTTGAGTTTCAAGTGACTTAGAACAAGTAGCCTAAACTTCAATGTCGATCCAAATCTTTAAACACATGTTAGACATGTTTGATTTCTTCGCGAAGTTCCTTGAAGGTGTTGAAGTAGTTCAGAATGCAGCAGAGTAACGGCGCTTGAAATGAATGAGCCAAAAAAAAGTCCCTTGAATGTTGGGGGTGGCCATGTATTTATAGGCAAATCTGGATAGGAATTTTTCGCCCAAGTCCTGAGTCGTGACCGACTCAGGCTAAGCCGTGGCCGAGTCAAGTTGAGTCGTGGCCGGCTTATCTGATTAAGCATTTGGTCTTCTCACTAGCCCATTCTTTTGCTGGAGTCTAAGCCAAGTCCTGAGTCGTTGGCGAGTCAATTCTCAATAGGACAGGCATTGTGGCAATGGAATACGACTCAGTGGCTTTAAGTCGCGGACGAGTCATCCTGAGTTATGAGTCGTTAAGTCATTTCTTAGGTCGTCAATCCTCTTGAGTCGTTTCTTACGATGATTCGTGGACTTGTTGAGTCGCTGAGGCGATAGCTTTGATGACTCAGTAATGCATTGAGTCGGTCTGCCTTGTGAGCCGTTAACTAGTTAAGCCACTCTGCTCCTTCGAGTCGTTAACTCGTTGAGTCGTTGATCCACTGAGTCGTTGTCAACTCTGAGTCGCTGCTTACCATGAGTCGTCCTGCCTTGTGAACCGTTAACCCCTTGAGTAGATGAGTCGGTCCAGTCCTTGAGTAGATAAGTCGGTCTAGTCCTTAACTGAGTCGCCACCAGTTGAGTCGGTACCTTCCTTAAGTAGATGAGTCGTTGGGTAAAACGAGGTTAACACTTGCCCCTCGAAGTACACGCCTAAGTCGTAGGTCGTGTGCTTCGACTCATCCTGTCTTGTGTGCCGATTCAACTTCCACTACTCACAGCTATAAAAGACTTGAGTCGTCACTCTTACCTCCTTCTTCTCAATACCTATCTCTTAAGTCGCATCTGCCATTAATACTTCTCCGAACCTTCGAAGGCGTTTCCGAGTTAATCAGTTGACGACTTATCCTTGCTATTACATTGCGTAAGTGAATTCAATATTTATCCAACCATGTTTGCCGCTAAATCTTGTATCCCCATCCTCTGATTCTAATTCAACGTCATGCGTCGCGTTGCATCCTCGAGCCAAGCTGCGATTGATTTCCAATCGTCATTAGCTATGTTGTTGCGGCTTACGAGAGCTCAGCTATGTGTTGGATGTACGATGGACCTGAGGCGATACGAATCTGTCTTGGGCGATTTGTTGGTGCAGAGAAATAATAGGTTTTACTGAGAAAGTGGTGGATTTGGAAGAGATGAAATGACCCTTAACGGGTTAATGGGTTGGAGAGTGGACGACCGGTTGAGGAAATGATTTTGGATTCATACGGCCTAATTGGTTTTTTGATGACTTAGGTTTTTTGATTGCACGAGCGACTCAGCCCCTTAGATCTTCACCACGACTCATCCTTTGAACCGCGAACGACTCAAATCTTCTGCCGTGAACGACTTAAGCCATAGGCCATGAACGACTCAAGTCATAAGTCGTGAACGACTCAGCACTTGAACTATTTTTCACACCGAGTTGCTCCATGCGGTTTGAACCTATGACCGGTTCAATTAGATGTAACCTAGGATTTGAGTCGCAGTCGAGACAGGACTTGGAGAATTTCAAACTGCCTCGAACTAAAATCTTTTCCATTACTATGCCTTACGACTTAGAGAACCAGTGACTCGATGTCTTGGAGCATGAATAACTAAGCTTAACTTGCTTCATAATCTTTAAAATGTGGACGAGTTATCGCATTATACTGCTTTGAAGCATAATTCTGACTCGATCTTTGTCTTGAATTGCTGAAATAAACTGCCTTAATATTGAATTGTTTGGACTTTAACCTGCTAAACTTTGTTGCGTATTTTAGTTTTACAGATTGCTTCAATTTGCAAGTATACAACCTGTTTAATACAACAATCATAGAAAATCGGGACGAATATACTGCCATCGATTGGCCACATCCAATGACAGATTAGTCAATAGAGGATAAATGTTAATAGATTGCGTGAATGAAGAACTTTAAACCAACGAATCCAAGTAGAGTGCTAAAGCAATGTTGAAATAGTCAACTGAAATTGACCAGTTTGCAATAACACTATACCTGAAACTTTAAACTAACAAGTCCTGAAATTTAGTAATTGATCAATTGCCAACTAGCTTAACTTCAGTTATATTTACTTGTTTATTTTCATTAGTTCTGCACAACACTTCACATTTTTAAGAAACGTGCACCTTCGCATTTGAACATCCAGTTGCTTGTGTAGAATGACATTTCAACAAGAAGAACCGATGGGCCAGGCTGAAGATGTCTTCCCAGTAGCCAACCTGTTGGATAACCCTCCGGAGAGAACTCCCACAACTCTGAATCAGCGGGTGTTTAACCAATTGCTCATCCAGTTTGGCATTGCCGAAGCTGATGCCTTACTGCCGGGGCCAAATGATACTGCAGATAGGCCCCCTTCTGGCTTTATTGTTGTCAATCGCCAAATGTGCTTGAGCGGTGCCATACCACCTTTTAATGACTTCCTTCAGCAGTTCCTGCTTCGATTATCTATCTCTCCATTCCAATTGCACCCCAATGGCCATGCCATTCTGATGGGGTTATGTGTGCTATTTAGTAGAGTTCTGGGCCGATTACCGAGCTTTGAGGAAATCTGCTACTTCTGCTCATTCACAAAAATTAAAGATCATCCCTCTATCGTAGTTATAAGGAGTGATCGAAACTGCAAACTCATCACCGATCTTCCTGAAAGCGTTCATGGATTTCTAAATCAGTATTTCTTTGTTCGCTGCCCTCCAGGGTTTTATGCCATCTGGAGAGTAGGAAGTAAGATTTTCCTGTTTTTATTTCTCCATTCTTGGGCTTTTCGAAATCTGAGTTGCTAAATGCTAACTTTGCTTCTTTTTTCCTGTTTTAGCACTTCCTCCTCCCTCTAGAGATCCATGCTATAAACAAATTTTTGAGAGATTGAACGCCGTGGCGGCAAAAGAGAGGAGTATAAAGTTTTTGTTAAATGATGGATTTTTACATCAATATGGGCTTCTTCATTCCTCTCGCTTCACTCAGCCTCGTGAAGTCCCAACTGAAATTCCCGATTCTCCGACGAAAACTCCTTATGCCCCGGTCTCTACTAAAGAGCACATGCAGGGAGGAACCTCTATAGAAACTCCACTAGTGAAGTGGTGAATTCCGAAGGATGCTGCGGGGCCGTCTGACAAGTCTGTACTTGCCCCAGTTATCGAAGAGGAAGAAACTCCACGATCTTCCGGAAGATCTGCTGACGAAGGAGTTGAGAAAGCCAGTCCCAAAAAACATGATGGTGATGATGTTTTCGAGGGGTTGAGCGATTTAATTGTGACTTCTTAAGAACTTTTCAAAGATGATGTTTCCAAAACTATCTCTTCTGTAATTGAGGCGACATCTTCTCTACAACAAATGTCAACTCCTTCTACTTAAGTTATCACTACCTCTACTCCACAGAGTGGTCTGTAACTTGATGCGTGTAGTTTACACGTTACACAACACTTAGGATTTTTCAGCACTTCTACGCATTCATCTTCTTATACTTTAAAGATTTCTAAAGCTTATTATTTTTATTCCAGATTCTCCAATGGGGCGCAGGAGCTCATACTACGATGATTTCCAGCGCTACGGGAGGCGTAGCCAATATGATTATAGGCGTCACCTCCCCTCTTTCAGAGAATCCGATGAAGAGAGGGCCATCAGGAAAGCAGACGAGAGACGAGCATATGAAGAACGTCACCGAAGAGAACAAGAAAGACATGACCCTCCCAACAGAGATAATGATACCCAAAAAAGAAAGGCTCACGATGAGAGAGGTAAAGGTCACATGGACGATTCTTCTAGCAAGCGGGCTAAACTTACTGAAGAAACAATGCCGACAGTTTCTGAAAATGTTCCTGCTCAATCTCCTGCCCCCGTTCGTTCCGACATTCAAACAATCGTCAACCGGCCCGCATACCAAGTTGGGAAAGGTCCACCCACTCTTCAAAGTCGATTCCCTCAGTGGTGCCTGAGAGGGGTTCGATTTGATCTCGACTTGGTTCCTCTCGAAAAATCGGCTATGCTGCGAAATCTTGATACTGTCAGGACCGATATTGAAAGAATGTCGAACTGGCAAAAACTTGTCGACGAGCTTCATAGTGTTAACCGAGTCAATCTCGAGGCCATGCTCACAATGGAGAACGATAAGGCTGAGTGGCAGAAGACTCTCGAACAGCATGACGCCGAAATGAGAAGTATTGCTTCCTATAATGAAAAGCTGGAAGCGGAAGTAGAAAAGCTTAAGTAAGAATTAGCTACTTCATCTACTTCCTATTCTCAAAAGGAGAGCATGCTTCAGCAACAAGTACGAGATGCGCATGCCAGTCAAAGGGCAGTCGAAGATAAGCTTACACACAAGGAAAAGGTCATAGAAGAATATCGCGCTGAAACTTTACAGCTGCGAGAACAGACCGGCTCTCAAATCTTGGAGATAGAGATGTTAAAAGCTCGACTTGCTATGGCCGAAAAGGAGCGTGACGAGGCTGTTGCTGGTAAACTCGCGGCCGAAGAGGCCCATCAAGCAACCAAAGCTGACATTGGCTCCACACTATTTGATTTTTATCTGCACAGAATTTTGGGGCGCGGCATCCTTGCCTTTGTAGGCCCTAAGTATGAAATTACACTAGCTGAAGTTTGGGAGGCAGCACTCGATATGCTCGGTGGTAAAGGTGCTGGCTATGCTGAGTCAGCTCTTGAAGAGCATTATCTTGATGATGATGCCCGCGCCGCTCTTGCTAAGGGAAAAGAGCAACTCGCCAGAGTGCGGACCAGAATGGCGGAAGGAGAACGTTCTGAAAAGAAATACCACCTACCACCTCTGAACGTCTTTTAGTTTCTTCTGAAGTTGACATCACAGGTTCTAGTGCTCATTCGCTGCCTCCTACAAGAACCGGGGTAATTACCCCTACTGATGATGAGGCTTTGGAGGATATTGGGGCTCAAAATTATGAGATTGAACTAACGAAGCAGACATCTTCAGGTAATTTTGACATTGGTCTGATTCAAGTGGATTGCCTGCTTACTCCTCAATAGTTTGATGAGCTTCTCGATTACTTCTTGAATCTCGACGGACCCATATCTCCCTTTTTTTTTGGGGAGATACTAATATTTTTAATTTCTCTTCTGCAGTTGAAACATCAAGTGTTGTGCGAACTTCGCCTCCTCCGGTTATCCCTCCTCCGACTCTTCAGGTGACTCCTCCTTCTGCTTCACAGCCCGGGTCACAAGAGGAGCAAATTGAGGCTCTTCATGGCTTAGATGACCCTATCGCTTCGCAAGAGCAGAAAGACGAGGGACTTGAAGGAGGCGAGATTTCTCCGGAGCGGACTCCTTCTGATGACGTAGTTTTGTCCGCTCTTGTTACTCCAGGGAGTGAGTCTTCTTCGAAGAGAAGAAAGAAGCACGGAACATCGAAGAGGAGGGGGAAGAAAATCATTGCTACTGAAGAGGTACCGGAAATTGCACCAGTTGCACCTCCCTCTCCTTCTTCCCTTATGCCTTCAGACCGACCTGAAAAGCTAACCATTCGGCCGGGTAAAGGGTCTAAAGGTGGCAAGAAGAAATGAAGACTCCAGCTTTTAGCTTCTTGTCTTTTGCATGTACTGGTCGATAATTGTGTGGGTATCGGCCCCCCGCTTTTCTTTTGTTGGAACTTGTACCTGTATATAAAATAATGTTGAATAAAATGATTCTTCTTCCTTTGTATAAACTCCTGTTTGAATTTGAGAATGCATTTATTATTCATTTTTGCACAAGTTTATTTATATGATATTGCAGTGAGCTTGTGGTATGTTGTTTGAGCGTGCTTTACCGTTGTAGCTATACCATTTTGTATGTAACTATACCATGTTGCCCCTATACCATAAGCTTGCTGCAATATTTTATACTTTGAGGGGACTTGCACTCTTATTTTCTAAAGAATAATTACTTCATTCTTGAAGAAATTTTTCGTAGAGTACAACTTCCTTCATATAAGTTTTTACGCTTTGTCCTTCGAAGAAATCACTTTTTTCTTTTGCTTATGTACGCATTTTGCCAAGTGAATTCTTCTATGTCGTAAAGCGGGCCTCTGAAGGGTACTTGGAAGTTTGTACCTCTGAAGGATTTTTTTTTTAAATAGAAATTTGTACTTCTAAGGAGGGATTTTTCACGTTTCAACACTTGGAAGTTTTATTTCAATCTTGGTGAAACGTGTACCTCTAAAGAGTTGTGCCTTTGAAGAAAGCCTTTTCACGTTTCAACACTTGGAAGTTTTATTTCAATCTCAGTGAAACGTGGGCTTCCGAAGAGGTCTTTCTTCTTGATTGTGTCTCCGGGAGGAGGTTGTACCTCTGAGGAGGGATTTTTCACGTTTCAACACTTGGAAGTTTTATTTCAATCTCGGTGAAACATGTACCTCCAAAGAGTTGTGCCTTTGAAGAAAGCCTTTTCACGTTTCAACACTTGGAAGTTTTATTTCAATCTTGGTGAAACGTGTACCTCCAAAGAGGTCTTTATTTTGTTATGCATTTCAACTTTGGTGAAGTGAAATTCCGAAGAGCGGCTGCTACACTTCAACACCTGGTGAAATGTGCCTCCGAAGAGGGCTTTTATTTTGTTTGCATTTCAACTCTGGTGAAGTGAAATTCCGAAGAGCGGTCGTTACACTTCAACTCCTGGTGAAATGGGCCTCCGAAGAGGGCTTTTATTTTGTTTGCATTTCAACTCTTGTGAAGTGAAATTCCGAAGAGCGGTCGTAACACTTCAACTCCTGGTGAAATGGGCCTCCGAAGAGGGCTTTTATTTTGTTTGCATTTCAACTCTGGTGAAGTGAAATTCCAAAGAGCGGTCGTAACACTTCAACTCCTGGTGAAATGTGCCTCAGAGAGGGTTTTCATCGCCTGGAAGTTACTCTCTCATCGTTGGAGGGTCATGACTCCTCCAATCATTTTTTGTTGAGTAGAGAACTTTCTTTTTTGTGGCGTATGACCCATTAGAGGTCTTTATCCTCCGAAGAGTTGTGCTGCCGATGATGGCTTTGGTTGTTCCATTGTCCACTTGCTTATGCCTTTTCAGCGATCCTCTGTTTATTTTTTTAAAGCCTTCATTCCCTTTTCTTACAAGTAATTTGTTTAATCCAAGGAAGTGTACTTCATTGTCAGGCAAGTTCGTGAGAACGGGCATTAGCTTCTTAATTGGATGTTTGTTTGTTCAAACGATCTCAATTTATCAGCAAAGGCCCGTTTCTGTCGAAATCATAGGCCGTTCAATTGAAGTACTTCCTATCTAGGATTTGAATTCGGGGCTTTTGTGACTCGAAATTTGGTGAGAATCGCTTGGTCTTGTTATGTGCAAGTTTCACTTCCATTGTCTGCAAAAATTTAAATCGACATTTCAGCAATACATTCTACGTACTTTTTATATCGAACATGTAGCAAACATGTAATAATAATAAGGAACACAAGATTTATAGTGGTTCGACCAGGAAATTGGGCCTACATCCACTTTATATTCTTTCATTATTTACTTGCATCAGTTTTACAATTGCCTTTAATTACAAGAATCATACATTCATAACTCTTTTTACAATATTTCAACAAAATTTTCAAGTAAAGTATGGACGCAAGTGATTGCTGTTCCATGCCCTTGGAATTTGATCTCCTTCAACAGTAGTGAGTTTGAATGTGCCGTCAAGAAGCTTCTGACCTATGACATATGGTCCTTCCCAATTTGGCCCAAACACACCTGTTGCTGTCATAATTCTCTTCAGGACTAGGTCTCCAATCTCAAAGCTGCGTTGGCGAACTTTGGAATTGAAATGTCTGGCTATCCTTTGCTGATGAGCTGCAATTCTGAGATTAGCCTCATCTCTTTTTTCATCAAGGAGATCTAGCTCTTCAAGCTGTAGCTTTTCGTTTTCTGCTTGATTGAAATGGATTCTTCTATGTGAAGGGACCTCTATTTCTACCTGAATCATTGCCTCTGATCTGTATGCCAATGAAAACGGAGTATGCCCAGTCGCAATTTTGTGGGTAGTTCTGTAGGCCCATAGTGCCAGCGGTAGCTTATCGACCCAACCACCTTTTGCTCTTTCAAGTTTCTTCTTGATGGTTGACTTGATAATTTTATTTACTGCTTCCACTTGCCCGTTTGCCTGCGGATGGGCTACTGCTGAGAAGCTCTTTCGGATTTTGAATCGTTTGCAAAAATCTTGGAATTCTTCACTTTCAAACTGAGTACCATTGTCTGTAATTATTTTTTGAGGCACACCGTATCTCCAAATGATACTTTTAGTCACAAAACTTATCATCTTTTTTGAGGTGATAGTAGCCAGTGGTTCAGCTTCTGCCCACTTAGTAAAATAATCTACAGCAACAATGGCATATTTAATTCCAGATTTGGCAGTTGGTAACGGTCCTACAAGGTCTATTCCCCATATTGCAAATGGCCATGGACTGACCATCTGTGTGAGTTCAGTGGATGGAGCTCTAGGAATTTTGGCGAATCTTTGGCATCTGTCACATTTTCGGGAATACTCTGCTGCATCTCGATTAATTTCTGGCCAAAAATATCCGTATCGGAGAATTTTCTTTGCTAATGTTTGGCCACCTGAATGATCACCACATTCTCCTCCATGTACCTCCGCTAGGATTGTTTTGGACTCTTCCCTGGATACACATCGAAGTAATGGCATTGAGAATCCCCGTCTGTTAAATCGGCCATCTTGGATTATATATCGAGAGGCTTTTCTCAGTAGCTTTTGTCGTTCTTTTGAGTTCCCTGGTAAAGACCCATTGAGCAGATATTCTGTTATCGGAGTCATCCATGATTCTTGCTCTTGAGACGTGCTCATGATCCAATCAATATCCATCTCATCAATGCTTGGAGTCGACGGGACCTCCACTGGGGTTAACCCTAGAAATCGAGCTTCGCCTGTGCTAGAATACTTTGCGAGAGAATCTGCTTTCATGTTTTCTTCTCGAGGAATGTGACTTATCATGTAATGATCGAAATCACCCAGGAGTTCCCAAGCCTTTGACAAGTAGGCGGGCAGATTCCCCCCTTTTGCTTGGAATTCCTTTTTGACTTGGCATACAATAAGCTGAGAATCACTGAATATCTGTAACGCTCGGATGTTTAATTCTTTAGCAATCCTTAAGCCAGCGATAAGGGCTTCGTATTCTGCTTCATTATTTGTTGAAGGAAATTCCAATCTTAGTGCATAGCATAATGATCGGCCTTCAGGGGTCTCAAGTACAACTCCGGCTCCAGAACAGTAGTCGTTTCTCGCACCATCGACATATAACTTCCATTGGATTGGGGAATCGTCGACCGTTTCCTCCTCACTGTTACCCTTATCGGTGAATTCTGCGATGAAATCCACTAAAGCTTATCCATTGATTGCTTTTCGGGGATGATAAGTGATGTCATATTGACTGAATTCAATATTCCACTTTAGAAGACGACCCGAAGACTCAGGGCGAAACAGGACTTGCTTTAAAGGTTGATCAGTGAGGACTCTGATAGGATGAGCTTGAAAATATTGCCTCAACTTCCTAGATGCAATTAGTAGGCAATAGGCGAGTTTTTCCAACTTAGAGTAATTCATCTCTGCCCCAGTGAGTCTTTTGCTGATATAGTAAACTGGATGTTGAATCCTCTTGTCTTCTCGTATCAGCGCTGCACTTAAAGCATGAGATGATACTGCCAAGTATATAAGTAGATCCTCGCCATCGCTAGGCCTAGAAAGTATTGGAGGCGTTTCCATATGGCGAATCAATTCATCAAAGGCTTTTTGGCATTCGGGACTCCAATAGAAGTTTTTCTTTCCTTTTTTTAGGGCGTCAAAGAATGGGATGCATTTATCTGTGGCTTTGGAAATGAACCGACTCAAGGCGGCGACTTTTCCATTGAGACTTTGCAATTCCTTCTTTGTTCTAGGTGCTTTGACTTCCTTTAATGCAGTAATTTGAGCTGGACTAGCCTCAATGCCCCTAGCGCTCACGATGAAACCTAAAAACTTGCCGGATTCCACTCCAAATGAACATTTTAAAGGATTGAGCTTCATTCTGTATTTTCGGAGGACTGCGAACATGTCTGCTAAGTGTTCTATGTGATCCACTGCTTTCTTAGACATTACTAACATGTCATCGACGTAGACTTCCATAGTCTTGCCCAATTACGGTCTGAACATAGCATTAACAAGTCTTTGGTATGTTGCCCCTGCATTCTTCAGCCCGAAGGGCATAACTCTGTAGCAGTAAAGACCAACGTCGGTGATAAAGCTCGTGTCCTCCTGATCTGGCTCATGCATAATGATCTGGTTATATCCGGAGTAAGCATCCATAAAAGATAACAATTCGTGTCCTGCTGTTCCGTCTACCAGTTAATCGATTTTGGGTAATGGGAAGCAGTCTTTGGGGCAGGCCTTGTTTAGATCTGAAAAATCGATGCATACTCTCCATTTTCCGTTGGCTTTCTTAACCAGCACTGGATTTGAAACCCAATTCGGATAGGTAGATTCTTTGATAAAATTATTCTCCATGAGCCGATCAACTTCTTCTTTTAATGCTGCCGACCTTTCTGGACCTTGGGTTCTCCTTTTCTGCTTCACAGGTGTAAATTTTGGATCAATATTTAGAGTGTGTACTGCGACTTCCGGGGATATTCCGCACATATCGGCATGAGTCCAAGCAAAAACATCCAAATTTGCGTTTAAAAAAGATATTAAGATATTCTGAATTGACGCATTAAGTTGTGAACCCACATTCAACACCTTGTTTGGGTCCTTTGGGTCAACAGGTATTGGTATTTTCGTTTCCACTGGTACCACTCTATTCTCCCCTGCACAGACTTTTCTAGGATCCATCTCTTTCCTTGCTCCGCTGTGCTCGCCAGTGCAGGGTCCGCCCTGTAATTGCTACAAGGCTGGTTCTTTGATGCGGACTGGGGCTGCCGCAGTCTTTCCCATTTCTCTTTTTCTGGTCTCTCGTAGCTCTGTTAGATAACATTCTCGCCCCGCATTTTGATCTCCTTTTATAACTCCCACTCCATTATCTGTGGGGAATTTAATGGTGAGGCACCACGGGGCCAAAAAATTTTTGAATGCTGCGAGAGTTGGACGGCCAAGGAAAGCATTGTAAGCAGAAAATTCGTCGACAATCACAAAAGTTTGCTTGCGGACCACTTTTCTCTCTCCTTCTCCAAGTTCCACAAACAAATCAATGGTTCCTACCGGCTGCTTTGGCTCCCCAGTGAAACCAGCGATTTTCTGCGATGAGGCTTGCACATCAGCCATAGGGATCTTCATTTGGTCGAATGTTTTCTTGAAGAGGATATTGCAAGATGCGCCACAATCAATGAGAACTCTTCTGACAATAGCTGGCTCGATACCAGCCGAGATGACTAAGGGATCCAAGGTAGGAGCTTCAATACCTGCGGAATCCCTAGCTTTGAACACAATATCATCATCGGAAGTTCTTTGTTGCTTCAAGGGCATAGCACCTTCCAAAACGAATACATCTTCCTCAGTCGGTACATACTTTAAAGATCGGGTATACCTTTCCATCTCACCCCAGCTTCTGCCTGCTGGGTGAGGTCCTCCTGTAATGACATTGATAATAGGCCTTCCAGATTCATGCCCTGCAGCCTTCTCACTTGTCCTAGGCTGATGAGCCGGAGCTTGTTGCCCCTGACTAGATGAAGCAGGATTGTTGCTATTCTTTTTCACAAATTGCTGCAGCTTGTTTTCCCTTAGTAACTCTTCAATCAATATTTTCAATTGGCGGCATTCGTCGGTCTCGTGACCGGGTTGATTATGGAAGCGGCAGAACTTCCCACTCTGTATAGCCTTTTTCCCGGTCCTTAGAGGAGGAGGTTTAGGAAAGTCAACAGAATCTTTAGTGGCAAGGTAGATACGCTCCGGCGTATCTGATAAAGGAGTATACTCTGATGGCTTGAAGGATCGGGGCTTCTTCAGATTACTCTGCTTCTTCCCATTGTTACTTTCCCTTTTTTGCCCTACCGATTCATTCTTGCGTGGAGCAATAGTGTTATCTTCAGCTTTTTCCAATACTGCCTTTACCGGTACGGGACGGCTTTCCAAGCATATGAATTCATCTGCTTTTTTATAGAATTTTTCAACGGAATTTGGTTCCTTCATGTTTAGCCATTTCCCAAATTCCCTCGACTTGTCGATGGCCCTCATTAGATAGGTCAAGATCATCCGTGGTTCTGCATTGTCTACCTCGGCAAGCGCTATATTAAAGCGATTCAAGAAAGATCTGATAGTTTCACCCGGATTCTGTTCTAAACTTGACAATGACATAATATCTTTGGCTTTTGAAGCGTATAGTCTGAACTGCTCCTTGAATTTCCGGGTTAAGTCAGAAAATTGATCTATAGATCGGACTGGAAGCTTGGTGAACCAAAGCAGAGCTACACCTTCGAGATACACAGGAAAATATCGGCACTTTATTTCATCAGAGGCTCTGGCACCTGTCATGTGCCAATCATACTTGTATAAGAATTCATTCGGATCACTTGTCCCCTTGTAAGCTGGAATGGTTGGAGGGACAAACTTCCTTGGGAATTCAGCCTTTAAGATTTTCTCAGTAAATGGAGTTTTACTTGGGGCAAAACCCCAATCTTTCTCATCTTCAACCCTCTGCATACTCTCTTTCATAATTTGTCGGACCATTCCAGAAAGATACTCCTCATCATGTCGAGTTCTAGATCCACCAACCTCAGGAAGTGTTTGTTCAAAGGGGCTAGCAGCCCTTTCAGGAGCATTCCTTTCTTCAGCATCATGAGTGTTGCCAGCAAAATTCCTTTCATTACCTGCCCGTTGACGGTTTGCCCCAAGCAAATCGTTCAACCTATACAGAATTAGGGCATTCTGGGCATTCTGAGCCTCGAATTGTGCATTTTGGGCATTTATCTGTTGGTTCAGCCCTAAGATTGCAGCATCCAGCTCTGCCTTTGTAACTCCGACAGCTGGAGTGGCTTGATTCGATATAGGGGAAGCGGAGGTTCCCTCTTGAATATTCCTAGATCCGACAGATCTACTTTTCCTTCCAGGAGCCATAATCTCGGATAGACTTCTGGTTTTCAAGGAAATTCTCTCCACAAACCTCTGTGAAGCAATGATGATAACTCACCTGAGTTCAATTCTCAGTGAAAGCACCAAAAATGTTAACGCTAAAATTTGAACGCTAACACCCCGGTGTATGAAGTGGGATTGTGAAAGCACCACCCGATAGCTCGGGAACAGATTATAAGCAGATAATAGTGAAAAAACAGTAAACAACAGCAATTTTATAGTGGTTCGGCTTAAGAGAGAGCCTACGTCCACTTTGAATATCTTTATTGACGATTTGATTACAAGTCAATGCAGTTACACTTTGATTACAACACACTTTGAGTTTCAAGTGACTTAGAACAAGTAGCCTAAACTTCAATGTCGATCCAAATCTTTGAACACATGTTAGACATGTTTGATTTCTTCGCGAAGTTCCTTGAAGGTGTTGAAGTAGTTCAGAATGCAGCAGAGTAACGGCGCTTGAAATGAATGAGCCAAAAAAAAGTCCCTTGAATGTTGGGGGTGGCCATGTATTTATAGGCAAATCTGGATAGGAATTTTTCGCCCAAGTCCTGAGTCGTGACCGACTCAGGCTAAGCCGTGGCCGAATCAACTTGAGTCGTGGCCGGCTTATCTGATTAAGCATTTGGTCTTCTCACTAGCCCATTCTTTTGCTGGATTCTAAGTCAAGTCCTGAGTCGTTGGCGAGTCAATTCTCATTGGGACAGGCATTGTGGCAATGGAATACGACTCAGTGGCTTTAAGTGGCGGATGAGTCATCCTGAGTTATGAGTCGTTAAGTCATTTCTTAGGTCGTCAATCCTCTTGAGTCGTTTCTTACGATGAGTCGTGGACTTGTTGAGTCGCTGAGGCGATAGCTTTGATGAGTCGGTAATGCATTGAGTCGGTCTGCCTTGTGAGCCGTTAACTAGTTAAGCAACTTTTCTCCTTCGAGTCGTTAACTCGTTGAGTCGTTGATCCACTGAGTCGTTGTCAACTCTGAGTCGCTGCTTACCATGAGTCGTCCTGCCTTGTGAACCGTTAACCCCTTGAGTAGATGAGTCGGTCCAGTCCTTGAGTAGATAAGTCGGTCTAGTCCTTAACTGAGTCGCCACCAGTTGAGTCGGTACCTTCCTTAAGTAGATGAGTCGTTGGGTAAAACGAGGTTAACACCCTCAACTAAGCCTGTTATCCATTCACCCCATCAACTCATCAAACATCGATCCAAATCATCATAAAGCCTCCATATGTCTAGTGCGGTGCTGTAATCTTATGAATCGCGATGGCAACGTAGCTAACGGTGATTGTAATCGATCGCAACTTGACTCAAAAACTAGGCAAGGCATGCGAAGGTGATTTGGGGTCCGGGGGTAAAAGATTGGTGTTTCAGCAATAGTCGCGGTTGGGTTAGGGATCAAGTTCACTTACAATGTAATGGAAAAGATGAATTGTTGATCGATTACCTTGGATTTGCCTTCGAAAACTTTAAAAGTCGCTAATGGCGGAAAAGGATATTGAAGCAGTAAAGATGGAGGAAACGGGTTAATAGGCTATATAAGGGAAGAAGAGGAAAGTGAATGGACGCACGAGTTAGCCTATCCCTTAGGTCGCTCACGACCTTACAGAATTAAGTCGAAGCACACAACCTACGACCTAGGTGTATACTTCGAGGGGCAAATGTTAACTCCGCCTTGCTAACGACCTAAGAGATAACACGAGTTAACAACCTAAAAGTATAACGACTTAGCGAGTTAAGGTATTGAGCGACTTAACGACACAAACAGTATAGTATGGAACAACTTAAGCGAGTTAAAAGAGGCCACGACTTAACAGTTTAAGAAGGTTGGACGACTTAAGGAAGCAACGACTTAACAGTTTAAGAGGCCACGACTTAACAGTTTAAGGGGGTGGACGACTTAAGGAACAAACGACTTAACAACTTAAGAAGGTTGGACGACTTAAGGAAGCAACAACTTAAGGTTGGATGACTTAACGGCTTAGGGGCTACACGACCTAAAGGGTTAAAGCGCCGGCGACCTAAAGCCTTCACGACTTACTATAAGTCGCCCACGCCTTATACTTAGTGATTTAACTACTGCTTTCCATAAGACTCGAGGATCGAAAGTTAGTACAAGTAGACATGTGCGAACCAGCTAGGCCGTAACTCCTGACACCTTAACCCGATGACGACCTACAACTTATCCTAAGTCGTAACCCACGACTTACGACTTACCTTAAGCCGTAAAAGACTTAAGACCCGTTCAGAAAACCCTATAAATACGACATGAATTCCAACATGGTGGGGACCTTTTGCTCATTCTTTCGAAGCACCGATACTCTGCTACATTCCAAACCAACTCAACACTCAAAGCTTTCAAGACACGTAGAATGCTATCAACAACTTCCACAAGAAACCTCATGCATCCGACATGGATTTGAGGACTTTCACTTACATTGATGTTTAAGCTACTCGTTCAAAGTGTTTAGTAGTTCAAAGTGTATTGTACTTGGGAAGAATTGTATCAACTTGTAACGAAATCATCAATAAAGATATTCAGAGTGGACGTTGGCAAACTATTGAGCCGAACCACTATAAAATCGTTGTTATTTACTACTTTTTCTGTGGTTTTCTGCTTATACTCTGTTCCCGAATCATCGGGTGGTGCTTTCAAACCTACACTTTACACACCGGGGTGTTAGCGTACAAATTTTAGCGTTAACACGAGTCATAATATGTGATACATATCAACACCCATCACTTTTTCAATCACTATTTATCTTTTCGATAATTATTAGGGAGTCAGATTAGTCAAAATAGTCATTGAAAATCAAATTCAAAAATAATTATTAAATCAATTTTTCAAAATGACTGATCAGAAAACATGGTCAAAAATGATGTTCTCGAAGGGGTTATATGATAAAAATTTCTGTTATTTGAAAATTATTTGAAATGAAAAAATATGCAGATATTTTGTTTGAAAAACGATGCAGTTACTAAATATCTTAACAGAAATCACATTCAACTTGTAATTTTTCTATCAACTATATTACCTGTGTAATCAGCATCTGAATTTCTTCTTCACTCAAAATTATCACTAATTGAATTTGATAGACCAGACCATGAAGTGGGAAACAAAAATTTCAAAATCAATTTTAACAGCTTTTTAAATGACATTCTCTTGAATTTGAACTAAAACCGTGTAAATAATCAAAAAACGTGAATGTAGAGTCAGCCGTGAAATAATCAAATCTATTATCATCCAATAAAACACTATTATTAATCCAACCTAATATATATGAAGTAATTCAAAGACTCTATAGATTTTTATAGTGTTTTTGGCATAAGAATCTGATTGGCCAACAATTTTAAATAAGTCAGAATCAAAATCATCATTATTTCATCATCTCATTATTGGCTAATTTAACTTAGATTACGGTGTAGATTATCACATTTAATATATCATTCAAATAAATATACCATTACCTGTTTTACCTTTACGATATTTTTCGTTGTTGTCCATTGTGATTCTGTCACATTTATACTAGACTAAGGAACTTTGCTTTGTCGCTCGTTGTGTCCTTGGAACAGCAAGAATCCAAGTGCCACTATTGTCGTTCCTTAGCCTTCCACCACACCTACACGGGAAACGATTTTTGTGACCTATTTGCTTTTATAGGTCTATGGTTGTTAGTGGCCGAATATTTAAAATAATTTTGTAGAGACCCAAAACTATTTATATATGTTCCTTTTGGCATCCAAATTGGTTTAACTTTGAGAGATTTTATATTTGTGCCTTTTGGAACGCAAATTGGTATAGTTTTTCATGTTTGGGTCTATACCAACAACTATTTTGATTGTGTCCAAATTTTCTACAAACTGTGCACATTGGATTGACTTGATTAATATTGCTTTCAACATTTTCGGATTGCTTATATCCAAGTCCTAGTCTAATTGTATTAATAGTTTGCTTCCCTACTAGCATGTTCAACGATTTTTCACTTTTTGAAAATTTATCTAAAGTCGTTTACAATTGTTGGACTTGTGTTTAGAGAGATTCATTTTCGTTTAACTATTGTGTGCACTTTTTGAAAGAATACTCTCTCCTAGAATTTTCACTTTCTTTCAAAATCAAAATTTCATTTTCAAGCGATTTTATATTAATTTCTGATTTTTTTAATTTGTTCTTCAAATGTTGGACACTTATCACACTTAAGGATCCTACTTTGATAGGTTTTAACTAATTGGTCAAGTAGTTTATTTAATTCTATCAAATTATCGTTTTGTGATTCAAGTTTGGCATATTTCTCCCTAAGTCGTTCAAAACAGCCTTTTACTTTGTGGAAATCTATAAGTAATTCTAGGTGAAAGAGTTTTGATACCTCGCTTGGCTCGTCATCGTCGCTATCAGTTATATTTCCTTGAAGGCACATTTCTGCTTTCTCACTCTCACTCCTAGTACTTTGATTATCTTCATCACTTGTATTCCAAGAGGCTGCAAAACTTCTCCTTTTGATTTCTTTTTGAAGTCGCGTTGATTTTGAGGACAATTGGGCTTGATGTGTCTCGGTTGGTTGCACTTATAACATATGATCTTTTGTTCTTTTGAATAGTCTAGTGTTTTGGCAATTCTGCTTTTCAATTTATGATTTCGAGCTAGATTTCCGTATTTTTAATTCCACCTTTTGAATTTCTTTATTATCAGCTCCAATTCTGTTGCTTCATCATCATCATTGTTATCATCATCACTTTCAGTTGTTCCTTTGAGAGCTTTGGATTTCTTTGGAGCATCTCCTCCACAGGCTCTTCCTTGAATTTCATTTCTAGCTCATAAGTGGTGAGATTTTCGATGAGTTCTTCAACTTTCAATTTTTTTTAAATATTTTGATTCTTGAATGGCAGTCATTTTTGCTTCAAAACTTCGCGGAAGGACTCTGAGGATTTTTCGGACTATCACCTACTATGTGAATGATTTCCGAGAGCTTTTGATTTATATATGATATTGGAAAGTCGTCCATACATCTCTTTGACATTTTCTTCCTTCGCCATTGTGATGTTTTCTTATTCACTGCTTAGCATGGCAAGGTGAGATTCTTTGACTTGAGATGTTCCTTCGTGAGTGACTTCTAGTGTATGCCATATTTCCTGTGCAGTTAGACAATGTGGGACACGATTAAATTCAAATTGATCCAAACTTATAATAGAGTTCATAGCTTTAGCATTAGCATTTTGTAATTTATTTTCTAGTTCTGCCCATTGATCCTTTGGTTTCTCTATTTCCTGATTACGTACAGTTATAGTTGGTCTTCTATAACCTGTCTCAACAATATTCCAAGCGTGAATGATTTTCAGAAAAAATTTCTTTCTATTTTTACTATAGGAGTATTCACCATTGAACATTGGCGGTCTAACTATGGATTGACCCTCAGCAAAAGAATTATTTAAAGAATCCATTTTAAAAATTCTTATTTAAAAAAAAAAAACTTTTTTTGTAAAACGAAATTTTTTAAAACAAAAGTTGACTTCTATTCCTAGCTCTGATACCACTTGTAGGATTGATTTCACCCTAGAGGTGGGGGGAATAGGGTGATACTGCTAATTATAAAAATTAATTGCGGAAGCATAAAATTATTAGAACATAGATATATCGAAATTATAGCAGCACAAATAATAGCAGAATAATATATGCAAAAATAGAACGACACATGATTTACTCAGATTCTGCAAAACCTGCCTACATGCTGCCCTCAAGGTTTCTACTAGAAATTAAGTAGTCACACGCTTACACACGTAAACTTGCGACACCCGCTACTAATTAACGTAAATCTACGCTCAAAACCCTGCCACAACTCAGCCACTTAGTTGCGAATTCTCAAACTACGCCATGTAGTTTGTCCCCTAGTCACACAACTAGTAATTACAACTTATAAAAGAGAAATACAAATTTAAAACAATTTAAAAACCAAATTAAAAATAAAAACCCTATTTCTAACTATTAAGCCTTTAATGTAAACATGGCCGGCCTAATCCCCTTTTCTTTTTATTATATCGGCCGACTCCTTCTTTTCTCTAATAAAATCAATGGCTGTTGTGAAAATTGCTTTCGCGAGATTTGAATTAGGGCTTCGGCCCTTTTTGAATTCGATTAGGCTTCGCCCCTTTTATTCCTCTAACGGAATAGATCTTGGTATATAATGCTTCGGTCTTGTGAAATTAGAGCTTCGGATTTTCGTGAAATTGAATTAGGGTTGTTGCCGCTTTTGCTTGATTGTTCTCTAGATTTGCCTACTAGCTTGTTGATTTCTTTCTTGTGGGTTGTCTCCTGCGGCAGATACGAACACTGTAAGTTTTACATATTTTGTTTCGTGCTCTTTTTGGATTTGAGATTGAATTAGGAATTAATTTTTCCTCGTGATACTTTCTTTGTTTTGTTCCAAATTCAATCTACCTTTGCCGATGATGTTTAGGGTTCATATGGATTCGACCTCCTTATTTTTCGTTCGTCGGATAGTTGTTTGATTTTTTCAATATTGTGCTTCGGCCATTCGATTATGTTTGCATGTTGATGATTTCTTTGACTTTATCAATTTCATATAATTTGATACTTGACACTCACGGTTTTCATTTTTGACTTGGTTTGATTTCTTTGTTTCCACAGCTCTAACTATGCTGTGACGATTGTGACACTGACTTGTTCAGTGTCTGCATTAACATGAATTCTTTACCTTGCCACTGATTGTGTTCATTGTAGTTTGATTGTAGTTGTCTTGTATAACTTGAACATGGTTTGGTGCCATTTGATTCTTCACTGTGCCTTGTTCTTTGTTGTAACTGGACTTGTACTTGTATAGAGCATTGTTGTGTACTCGAGTCTACATTTTCTTGTGATCTGTCATCATATTGAGTTAGTCACCATTTCATTTTACTCAAAGCCTCTGGTATGGTTGGTTCTGTGTGTTGTTGCGGTGTTGTTTTGTGTTGATGTTGCACTTGGTTGATGTTGTTTTCATTTGAAGCTACATTCCAGTTTTATTTATTCTTGAGTTTGCACTGTGTATATATATGTGTGTTGGCTGCAGTTCCATGACTTCGGCATTTAACTTGACTTTGTTTGAATTCGTATATTTCTGTGTCTGCATTTCACTCTGTCTTGATTTGATGTTGTAGTCACAGTAGTGCATTGTGGTGAGTTGCTCTGCCGGTTGACTATTGCATACATGTGGCTTGATATGTGGTCAGTGATCATGTAGCTTGTCTGGTTCATATAAATGTATACAAGTGTGTCACACTGTTTTAATTTGAATCTGTAGTTATATCTCAAAGTCTGGTCTGTGCCTTTGTGTGGAGCTTGATTGAGTTTGTTTCTTTTCGCTGTTGCGTACATGTGCTTGTCTTTCCTGTCCACTGCTTGACTTTGAATTCTTTGTCTTTGATCAAAACTACTACTTGATGCTTGCATCCCTATGCTTCATGTTGTGCGTTTCGGTTTTTGTATTGTGCAGTTGAATTGAGTCATATGCATGTTTCCACAACTGTTGTATGTGTCCAATTCAGTCTTCATTGAGTCTGACTTGGAGTATTTTGAGACTGTTACCTACAGTGTGCACTGTCTATTTCATATTGTATTGCTTCATCATTGATTGTTGACATGTACACTTGGTTGTACTTAATTTTGTCACATATGGAGGTTGTGGTCTTCATGTTTTCACATATGCATATGTTTTGTTGACAAGCACATTTTCTTGAGTCTGGTTGGACTTTAGACTGTGGCATTTGTGTATGCATTACTTGTGCATGTCACTTTTCATTTTTGTTTTCACTTGAACTTCATCTTGATTTTTGGAATTGCATTAGTGTTGAATCCAGCTTATAGCTCGGGTTTAACCTTGTGCTCATTTCTTGACTTTATTGTATTGCACTTGAGTTGAACATGGCTTTTCATTTGGGTTTAACCAATGCTCACATGTCCCTGTAATATTATCAAGTGTATATATTGGTGTGCACGGCCTTGTGGCATATACAGTGATGCACTGTGTATGTCACAAGCTGTTCGTGTATGATGACATGAAAATTAAATGATGACGAAAAACCCAAATAACCGAGGCAAATATTATTTTCAACATCTGGTAATGCTAAAATTGAACGCTAACATGTCGGTGTAAGTAGAGAAAAGTGAAAGCACCAACCGTCAATACGGGAATTAGAAACAAGCAGGAATTACAGAAAAAACAGTAAAGAGACAACAATTTTATGGTGGTCCGGCTTCATGTTAAGCCTACGTCCACTTTAATCTTCTCTACTGCTGAATCGATTACATCTTTACAACAATCTTCGATTGCAACACTACTAAGACAAATAGCTAGAACTCCGATGTAGAAGAACTCTTTGAATCCATGTCGAATGTGTTAGATTTCTTCTTGAAGTTCACTGAGGTATCTTTGATGTTTGAATTGTCGGATGAGTCGTGGAATCAACAGAGTATAGGCATCCAAAAATGAGCCAAAATGTCCCCCCTTTGATGGAGTAGGCATGGTATTTATAGGAGATTACTGGAGTAAATCGTACGTCGTGGGCGACCTAGGGCTAGGTCGTAGGTTGTGAGCGACCTAAGGGTATGGCTCATCTTGGTTTCACTTGGTCTTCTTAACAAACTGGTAGGTCGTAGCGACCTAGGAGAGAAGTGGCATAAGAAGTTACAGCTTATGGAGTTATCTCGGTCTATTTAGGTCGTGAGCGACCTAATGAAGAAGTAGCATGCATGCGGCCTCACACTATCTTAACCCGTTAGGTCGTTAAGTCATTAGGTCGCTAGGTGTCTTTAGGTCGCTAACTCGTTAGGTCGAGCATCATGTTAACTCGCTCATTCCTCAGGTTGTTAGGTCGTTGGACCTTCTAACCCATTAGGTCGCTGAGTCGATTTATTCCTTAGGTCGTTAGGTCGGGATATCTTTAGGTTGTTAGGTCGTGTTAACTTTAGGTCGTTAGGTCATGTTAACTTCGTCCCTGCTAGCTTGTTCACACTTTAATTCCTTTTTTCGCTTATTTCCTTAGGTCGCTGAGCTGTGGAACAGAGGATTTAACATTTGCCCCTCGAAGTACACGCCTATGCCATAGGTCGTGTGCTTCGATCTAATTCTGCTGGGTCGTGAGCGACCCAGGAGATAAGCTAACTCGCATGCCCATTCGCCTCTTTCTCTTTGCCTTATATAAACCGTTAGCTCGTTTCTTACTCCTTACTTAACTACTTTGACAACCTGCTCTGCCATTAACGAACCTTCGAGCTTTCAAGGGGGAATTCAATCCAACCAGTCATCAATTCATCTTTATCATCATATTACGTAAGTAATCTCAGTCAATATCAACCACGACCATCATCGAAACGCGAATCCCCCTTTTTCCGGCCTTAATCCAATTTCATGTGCTGCGTTTTACCATGAATCATGTTATAATCGATCTTTGGTCGTCATTGGACACGTTGATGTTATAATTCATGAGAACGCGGTAATGCACTGGATCCATGGTGGATCTGAGGTGATTCAAATCGGTTTTAGGTGATTTGGTTGTGTTGAAAGATGATGGATTCTACTGTGGAGATGATAGAGGGTTATCGGGTCACAAATTAACGGGTTATCGAGTTTGTGAGTGAAGCAAAGTTAGCGGGCTAGGGTGAGTGAGGGAATGACCGGCTTAGGAGCTTCGAACGACCTAAGGCTTAAGGGTTTAGATGTGAATTGCACGACCTAATTGACTTAACGACCTAACTTTTAAATTCTGACCGACATAAGAGACGACAACCTAAGATGTATGATATGATGCTTCAGATGAGATACAACTTTAGCGATCTATCTTTAGGTCGCACCAAGATTTGGGCGAGCTAACTCTTTGTCATACGACCTTTAGGTCGCGGACGAGCTAATACTTAGACAATTTTGGACTGCCTTGAACTCCTTGGCTCGAAGAATGCGACTTAAGAGAGTTTGACTTATGTTAGGTCGTTGGATTTAACCTGGACGACCTAAATATTCCCCGAGCTAGCTTGAGACATTTCTGCGACTTAAGGACTTGAACACTTTTCAATTCGAATGAACATGACATTGTTGAACTGAATTCTCAACTTGAACTGCCGAGATAACATGTATGAACTTGTTGTACACCTTTACAAATTATATTATCTTTAATGCTAACAACCTGTTAAATACAACATTTGCAAAAAACTAGGGCAAATATGCTGCCACTGATTGCCCACACAGAATGACAGATTAGTCGATAAAGAATAATCAACCTAAAGAAATTATACGAATGAAGTGCTATGAATCGCCAAATTCAAGTGAAGTATTGAAGCAAAGCAAAACTAATCAACTAAATCTGATTTGTATGCATCAACACTGCACTTGCACTTGGAACCATAACAACATTATAATTGACAAATGCATATTAGTTTAATTTCAGTTATATTTGCTTGTCGTTTTACAAGTTTTGCACAACACTTCACAAATTTAGAAAACATGCACCTTCATATTTGAATATCCAGTTCCTTGTGTAGAATGACTTCTCGACAAGAAGAAGTAGTAAGGCAAGCTGGAGGGGCCTTCCCGATAGCCAATCCACTGGATGATCCCCCGGAAAGGACTTCTACTACCCTTAATCAACGGGTGTTCAAGCAACTACGCATTCAGTTTGGTATTGCTGAAGCAGATGCTTTACTTCCTGGGCCAAACGATACTGCTGATAGGCCACCTCTCGATTTTATCGCTGTCAATCGCCAGATGTGCTTGAGTGGAGCTATTCCTCCTTTTAATGATTTTCTTCAACAACTCCTTCTCCGATTAACTATATCTCCCTTCCAATTTCATCCCAATGGCTACGCTATCCTAATGGGACTGTGTGTACTATTCAGGAGGACACTTGATTGTCTTCCGAGCTTTGAGGAGATTTGCTTCTTGTGCACATTTGAAAAAAACAAAGATCATCCCTCTAGCCGCCAGGAAACATAGACTGATCGTCGATATTCCGGAAAGTGCTCAAGGGTTCTTGAATCAATTCTTCTTCGTTCGTTATCCTCCAGTATTTTATGCCATCTGGAGAGTGGGAAGTAAGTGTAACGACCCGGAATTTTGGGCAATAACAATTTAATAATCTGTGTTAATAATTTAACTGGTTTGATAAATTTTCTTTGTAATTTTAATTTAAGCTGATAAATTTATTATTTTAAATATTTAATCTGATAATTGTAATTTATATCTTTCTGACAATTTAAATTTGATAAGAATTGTTTTTCAAAGCTAATCAGATTTTATTATGTTTATAATATATACATTTGATATATATTGTGAATAGGAGATCTTTTGTTTCAAATTAAAGATTGAGTTTTGCAAATTGTCATACATATGTTTGTATATGTTATAATTTGAGTTGTTTTAAAATTTAATTTAATCTATTAAATTTTATGTGTATGAATTTTAAATTAAAAGCTTTGTTTTAAAACTAAATATTTTTCAAAGATTAATTTAAAGATTTATTCATTTGTTTTCAAAATGTAAGATAATTGTTTATTTTTAAATATGATAGTTTATAAAGGAAATCTATCAATATTTTATTTTTGTTTTCTTTAAAATGTTCAAATTAAAATGGTTATTAATGTTTAGGTGTAATTTTTTAAGATTTTAAATAAATATATAAGAATTATTTGCATTTTTATTAGTTTACAATATTTTCTTTAAAAAGGTAAGCTTATATTTATTTATAAAGTAAATCAACAGGTGAGTTTTTATTTACATTTAAGCAAAGTAAAATTTATCAAAAAGAGGCTTTAAAACATGTGTAACCATATAAACATATATAAGCAGTTATTAATTAAGAGAATGAAGTAAGTTAGCTTTCTATTAACATTTAAATTAAATAAAAATCTAATTAAAAATACTTAAAACACGTGTTCTTATCTTAATTCACTTATGTAACACATGTAAGACATTTAGGCAATATGGAGGACAAATGTAATAACAAGTGTCTTTATTTTTAAAATTTATATTTTCTTTAATAATTAATAAAACATAACCATTTTCATTTCTTGGTTTATTTTTCTTAACACAAAATTTATGGCAATCAGAATTTTTTTCAAACCTGTAACCTTCTTCAAATCTGAAAATAAAACCCCAAAAGCAAATATAAAAAAAGAGACTTCAACCTGCAAATGAAGTCTGCATTTCTAAATTCATCTTCAACCTGCAAAGTGAAAACCTGCATTCAAATAAGGCTCAAACCTGCAAATTCTTAAGGAGTTTTCAACACGCAAGTTCAATATCAATTTCAACTATTAAAATCAACAATTGTAAAGCATGCATGGATTCAACTTCATCAGCAAAGCCTGGAAAATGAATCAAAGTCTGTCATGTTCTCTGCTTTTGATGTGTTCTGCATATGTTATAAACAAGTGAGTAAATTTTGTTTTAAAAATAGTTTTTATCATAATATAATTAAATTTGTTGTTGCATGAGTTAGATTTGGCTTTGTTAATGAATATTGGTACTGTTATATGTGTTTGTTGTTGGAAGGAAATGCTAGAGAATAGGAAACAGTTGTAGATCATCTCTGTTCTTTCACAGGAAAACCATTCTCCTAAGGAAATATCAAAAGAAAAATTAAAAATCTTTTAATCTAAACTATATTAGATCTGGAAATCTAAATAAGAGTTGTTTATCATGGTTTATTGATTAATTTAAAAATAGGTTCATAATTTAAAATGTAACAAATCATTATAAAAGAAAGAATAACAGTAAAACAAAATTTTAGTCAAAATTTAACTACCTTAAATTTTATTTTGAAGATCATGTATGTAATCTTGGTAGGAAATCATGAATTTTGATATGTAATTTGTGATTTTTAGTTGTGTCATTAGGGAGAATTTGGGGTTTGCTCGTAAATTGGGTTTTAGGGGATTACCGAAGTTTTACTTGATGATTTAAGCTAGGATTATGACTGAAGTTAGTATACAAGCTATTGATCATGGGAAAAATACAGATTAATTTTTAAAATTGGTGGATCGAAGGGAATTGCAAAAACTAGAGTTTTAGTTACAGTTTGTTTCGGTCGAACTTTAATGGCTTTTGCGACTTGGATAATGAACCGATTTCAATCGCATTTAGGGAGTGGAAGCTCTTGGACATGGCGAATTGACATGGGGGGTCGGCGGAGTTAACCGGCGATGAGCCGATCGACATTGGGGGTTCTTGGGTTGGGTAGTTCTGTAGTTTTTCGTGCCGATGCTCAGATTTTGATTCGTTTTAGTATTGTTGGATCTGTGTGTGTTTTAAGAGGCTCATATGCGATTGTGTGATGGTAGTGGGGGGTTGCGACGACCGTAGCTGGCCGGAGGCGAGGGGAGACGTGCAATTGGGTGTTGTGTACATGACATTGATCAGGTGGAGTTTGGTTTGGGGGAAGATGATGGAATCTTGGGTGGGAACTCGCGTGTTACTCTGGGGTAACTCGAAGTCAGAATGGTTTGGGTTTGCTTCGGGGTTAACTGGGTTAGTTGGTGGTTTGCTTCGGGATTTCCTTTCGGTGTTGTCTGGTAATAGTTTTATAAAGGAATAAAAATGAAAACTTTAAACTTGCGGTTTAAAAATTTAATGTTAATCAAATTTATAAAGTACAAGTTGAAATTATATATTTTATTTCAATTTAAATTTATTTAAAGTGATTTCATATTGAAAGTAATTTAATTACATTTTGGATTTCAATTTTAAAAGGATATTTTGAATTTAAATTTCAAATCAAAATTTAAGTTAAAATGTTAAGAAATGATTCAAACTTAAGATTTCAAATTTTATATTAAAATAAATAAGATTAGTTTAATTGTTTAAAGTATTGGAAATTTTGGAATTTGTTACTAAATTTTCTAATTTTAAATAAGATTATCATTATGATTTTGTAAACCAAGATTAATAACTTGTCTTAAAAATTAATTTATATAATTCAAATGATTTGTTTATAGAAATAATTAAGGTTAAATTATTTGAATATGACTTAAGAATACTTAATTAAGTATAATTGTTAATAAGAAAGAGATTTAATAAAACTTATGTTTTCCTTAATTAATTAAATATTTTCTTTAATTATAAGAAGATTGGTTAATTAATTAATTGTTTAATTAATTTTTAATAATTAGTTAATTTTTTATTAATTTTAATAATCACTTAATTATGGATAAATTAAGTGTAATTACTTAATAAAGTAATTAATGAGTAATTGTTGAATGTAATTAAGGAAGTTAATTACTTATGGAAGTAATTAATGGTAATTACTCATGGAGTAATTTGTTGAAGTGATTATTGGTTGATCACTTAATAATATCAATTTAAGAATTGATTAATATAATTGTCTTAGAGATAATTAATTATGAAGAAATTAATTAAAGGGTTACAGACTATTTTAGAATGGAATTAATTATTTAAGAAAGTAATTAGGATTCATTAATAAAGTAATTAGAGATAATTACTTATGTAAGTAATAAAGAGATAATTACTTAATTATTTAGTTAAATAATCAATGTGATTAATTAATTAATGAATATAACTTAAGATTAATTACTAAATGTAATTAATTAAAATTGAAATTAATTAATAAAAGTAATTAATTAAGGATTTATTTATTAATTTAATTGTTTAATAATTACTTAATGAAATAATTAAGGATTAATCAATTGGATTAATTAATCAAGGGTTAATTTAATTAAATTAGGAATTAATTAAGTAAGAAGTTAATTAATTAAAATAAGTAATTATAAATTGTTAATTACTGATTATGATTTATGAGTTGATTAATTATAAGTAAATTATTTAATTAATTTAAGTATTATTAATTAATAAGGATCATTAATTAATGTGATTAAGGATATTAATCAAGGTTGATTAATATAAGTGTTTAATTTAAATGTGATTAATTAATTGTAATTAGATAAGAATTAATGTAATTAATTATAGTTAATTAATCAATGAATGATCATTAATTATTGTAATTAATGATAGTAATTAAAGGATTAATTACTGAATATGGTTAGGGATAATTACTTGAATGTAATTAAAGGGTAATTAATCAAGGAAGATTAATTTACAAAAATCATTAGAGATGATTAATTTGTTTATTTGGAATAATAGTTAATGAAGAATGATTATGAGATAATCAATTCTGTTTTGGATGTTTGATTAATATGGATTGATTGATTGATATTGGATAATTGATTGATATTGAATGATCAATATTTGGAGATTGATATTGGATGATTGGTTGATATTGAATGTTCGATATTGGTTTATGCTGGTTGATATTGGATATCTTTGTTATATGATATGTTGCTTTGTGAAGATGAATATTGATATGAATTATCTCTTGTGATAATATGATTCATCTATCTGTTATATATCATCCTGAATATAAGTTAAATTGTTTAAACCCTTAAGTATAACTTGGACATTAAAATGGCGTTTGGTTTCGGTGAGACCGGGATCGGGTTTCGAAATTTGGAATCCGAAAACCACACCGATTCCAATTAAACGTTAGGTTGTGTATCCTAGTAGAGCAAGTGAAGACTCGAGGTGTAAGGGCAATGCGTCAGTATAACTCTGTGGGTGATTCCATAATGAGTTGACGGAATAGTACTTATAGATTCGAGATGGTGATTCATAGTGCAAGGGCTATGGTCGTTGACTCTGAGGGTGATTCCAAAATGAGTGCAGCGAGATAGTGCCCTCGGTTTCGTTCGAACCCGTAACGAACTTGTATGGATTGAATGCTTTCAGAACATCGTCAGGTGGACGATAAGCATTCTAAGATTTGATGTCCTATAAAGGTAATCGTAACCTCAAGCCTCATCAACCTGGAATGTCTAAAACAGGGGAGGTTCAGCATGGCTTCGTGGGTAGCTCCCTCTGGAGAGCAAGATTTTCCCCTGCCTAGAAGTCCCTTTTATTCGGCTGTGTGGGAAGTTGGATCGCGGCCAACTGCGCGGTTGTCTTGTTCGGGACTGTCCATTAAGGGATGGTTTCGGCCTTGTGTGCAGGGGAGCTAGGGTGGCTCCTCGGTACGTTGATCTAGGCCACGTACTGTGACGGGCGTTACCCTAGTAGCCCTGCCATTGACGGAAACCCATTTTCCCTACGTGACCCTACGGTTTTGATTGTATTACCCACTTTTGTGGCTAGTAGCTGGAATTTAATAGATGTAACAATTTCGGCTATTTTTTATTTACTTCAAAACCCTAGACACTATTATAATATCACTGGATTTCCTCTCAAATGTTTTTGTTAGCGTGAGGTAAAAACTTTTCCACGCTTATGTATGGGAAGTCTTACGTGATACCATTTCTTTTTAAAGGTTTTCTAAAGTTAAGCAATTTCAACCCGTTTACTCACACCAGACCCATGTCTGATCCGAGTGTTTATTTTCTGTCTTATTAAACTCTTGAGTACTCATATTATGTATGAGTAGTCAAGTGATTCAGGTTAGCTTGATGAATTCTGGAGGAGTTATGGAGCAGGAGGCTTCGACGTGTAGTTATATATTGATTCCGCTGTGTATGTTTAGTATCTGTTTCTGTTGTACTTGAGTTGTATAGTTAGACAGAAGTTTACAACTGTCTATTATCCGTTGTTTAAGTTGTGTACTCTGATGTAATGAGATACTCTGTGATATTTTATGTTATTTATTATGTTTTATTCGTTCCGCTGTGAGTTCTCTGATGTTGTTGTTTCTTTCTTTCCCTTTTTTTCTTCTTCTATCCCTTTCTTTCTTCAAGATGATGCGATTTTATGGGAGTAGAAAGTCGGGTCGTCTCACTTGGTATCAAAGAATTAGGCTGAGTGAATACATAGGCTCTGAAGTGTGTCTTTCCTTAGGGAGCATTAGGTTGAGTGAATACCTAGGCTCTATAGTAGTGTCTTTCTTGAGGGAGCGTACTTGTAATTTATATATATATTTATATATATATATATCTACCTGATCTATTGGGTTATCTGTTCGGATTTTCCAACATAAGTTTTAGAGGTAGATGGATGGAGTGGTGGTGTGTGTGTAACACGACTACCACTAATGGAAGAGGTCCATATGTTTGAGATTGAAAGTATTTGTCGAGACTATAGACCTAATACCGTCTTGAGTAAGATTTGTAGCTTGGAGTGAGGATGTCTCTGATATCCGAATGAAATCTTTTAAAGATTCGGAGTGTATATTTGGAGTGTAAGTTTGGATTTCGCTCCGATAAGTCAATTTTTCTAGTGTTTGGATCTGTTGGAAGTGCAGTAGTAAGTGATGACATCTCGGTAACTGCATGATGAGGTGCAGTATCCTTGGATATTTTCTGAAGGTGTTTTCTTTTGAAGCAGTTTTAGAAATGGTTAAGGAGCAGTTTTTACCTGCCGCAGGGAAGATTCGTCTGTATATAAGTTTTCTGGATCTTTAGCATGGAGGTTGGCTATTTTGGAATATGAGGCTAAGGTCTATGAGTTGTTTCTCTTCAGGCATGGTCTCATTGTTATTCTTTAAGGTAAGCGAGTTGTTGATGATTGGTTTGGAGCCCGAGTTTCTTTTGGAATGTCTGGCTTCTTGGAAGTCAGTTGTGTGGTTTGTCGATGGTTTTGGGTTTTGGGGAAGCATTTAAATTTGAAGTCTTTGGTTAGCTGCGGTAGCAGCGTAATTCGAAGTGTTCGGTGTGCTGACGAGGAGATCTTTTGGCTTTGCGGTATCATTGAGTAGAGTTTAGAAGCGGCAGTATTGCTTATTTCTCCGATGGTCCAGAAATCTTTGTGGTTTTCTTTCAGCAGTCCGGGCTGAAGGTAGTGAAGTTTTCTTGAAAGGTTAATCTTGTTTGGAAAAGCTTTAAGCTGTTCTAAATGGGTAAAGTGAGGACAGTTTATTTGGAATCTGAACTTGGTAGGATCGCAAAAGTGACTTGCGATTTATTTGGGAATTTTTCTTAGGCTATCTTCTGTGATGAGACTGAGAATTCCCATGTGGAAGTAGGAGATACTGATGTAATTTGAAGTTTGTCTACATCTGAAGTTGAGTTCCATATTGTTTTGGTTCCAGAAGCGATGTTGGTAGTTAGCCTGGAAGTTGGATGGTTCTTGGAGTAAGGAGAGTTGTTGTAGCAGCTCAGGAATATTTATGGAATTGGTATTGGACTGATCTAGCTTTCGGAATAAGATTCTGTTTGAGGTTGTGTAACCAAATCTGATGTGTCACTCAGATTTTTATGGATTTGATGAACAAAGTTTTCCGGATGTATTGGATAAGTTTGTATTCATGTTCGTCAACGGTATCTCCATCTATTTCAGAATCAGAGTTGTGCAGCGAAAGCGAGATAGAAGCTGTGCAAGGAAGGTAGTAAGTTATGTTTGCTATTGCTTGAGTAGTAGAGCTTGAGTTCTGGTTTTCGATGGATTTTGGAAAACTTTTCTGCTGAATAGGATCTAGAAATTGCTTGCTTTGGTTTAGTTGTTTCTGGAAGTATCAGCATAGGTTGAGCTTATCAGGAAGAATATTGGCAGCCCAGGAATATCTATTGAGTTATGCAGATAAGAGATAAGGAGTTTTGGAATTTGAAGTTGGTGTCTTCAGTGATGTTAAGAATTCTATGGTTAAGAGAACAGATATTGGATAAGATTGGTTGGTTAGTGATGAGGCATTTGAGATTTCTTATCTTTGTTTTTGATAGGATAAGATTGAATTGCCAGTTTGGATAGCTGGAATTCATTCTGTAACACGTGTCTCTGAGGGAGTACGTGTATGATTCATCATTGATTATTGGATCTGTAGTTCAGTTGGATTTTGAAGGTGGAGCTGGACTTGAGTATAGTCTGATGTTCTGTTCAGAGTGGTGGATCTAGAGATGAGAGGAGCTCTGGATTTTGGTTGTGTAGCTAGTTTTGTTTGGCTTTTATAGAGCGGGTCTCCCGGTGATTTATCTTGGGAAATTCAAGATAGTATTACGGATTTATTCTGCTTTGTGTCATAATAATTAGTTTATTTGATTGCTACGGTTGTTAGGAATACTTTGCTGATTGAAATTAAAATCCGTACTGGATTATTAAATTACCTTTGCTTTTAAATTTCGGGGACGAAATTCTTTTAAGGGGGGAGGATTGTAACGACCCGGAATATTGGGAAATAACAATTTAATAATCTGTGTTAATAATTTAATTGGTTTGATAAATTTTCTTTGTAATTTTAATTTAAAATGATAAATTTATTCTTTTAAATATTTAATCTGATAATTGTAATTTATATCTTTCTGACAATTTAAATTTGATAAGAATTGTTTTTCAAAGCTAATCAGATTTTGTTCTTTTTATAATATATACATTTGATATATATTGTGAATAGGAGATCTTTTGTTTCAAATTAAAGACCGAGTTTTGCAAATTGTAATATATATGTATGTATATGTTATAATTTGAGTTGTTTTAAAATTTAGTTTAATCTATTAAATTTTATGTGTATGAATTTTAAATTAAAAGCTTTGTTTTAAAACTAAATATTTTTCAAAGATTTATTCATTTGTTTTCAAAATGTAAGATAATTGTTTATTTTTAAATATGATAGTTTATAAAGGAAATCTATCAATATTTTATTTTTGTTTTCTTTAAAATGTTCAAATTAAAATGGTTATTAATGTTTAGGTGTAATTGTTTTAGATTTTAAATAAATATATAAGAATTATTTGCATTTTCATCAGTTTAGAATATTTTCTTTAAAAAGGTAAGCTTATATTTATTTATAGAGTAAGTCAACATGTGAGTTTTTATTTACATTTAAACAACGTAAAATTTATCAAAAAGAGGCTTTAAAACATGTGTAACCATATAAACATATATAAGCACTTATCAATTAAGAGAATGAAGTGAGTTAGCTTTCTATTAACATTTAAATTAAATAAAAATCTAATTAAAAATACTTAAAACATGTGTTCTTATCTTAATTCACTTATGTAACACATGTAAGACATTTAGGCAATATGGAGGACAAATGCAACTTTAAAATAACAAGTGTCTTTATTTTTAAAATTTATATTTTCTTTAATCATTAATAAAACATAACCATTTTAATTTCTTGGTTTATTTTTCTTAACCCAAAATTTATGGCAATCAGAATTTTTTTCAAACCTGTAACCTTCTTCAAATCTGAAAATAAAACCCCAAAAGCAAATATAAAAAAAAGAGACTTCAACCTGCAAATGAAGTCTGCATTTCTAAATTCATCTTCAACCTGCAAAGTGAAAACCTGCATTCAAAAAAGGCTCAAACCTGCAAATTCTTAAGGAGTTTTCAACATGCAAGTTCAATATCAATTTCAACTATTAAAATCAACAATTGTAAAGCATGCATGGATTCAACTTCATCAGCAAAGCCTGGAAAATGAATCAAATTCTGTCTTGTTCTCTGCTCTGCTGTGTTCTGCATATGTTATAAACAAGTGTGTAAATTTTGTTTTAAAAATAGTTTTTATCATAATATAATTAAATTTGTTGTTGCATGAGTTAGATTTGGCTTTGTTAATGAATATTTGTACTGTTATATGTGTTTGTTGTTGGAAGGAAATGCTAGAGAATAGGAAACAGTTGTAGATCATCTCTGTTCTTTTATAGGAAAACCGTTCTCCTAAGGAAATTTCAAAAGAAAAATTAAAAATCTTTTAATCTAAACTATATTAGATCTGGAAATCTAAATAAGAGTTGTTTATCATGGTTTGTCGATTAATTTAAAAATAGGTTCATAATTTAAAATGTAACAAATCATTATGAAAGAAAGAATAACAGTAAAACAAAATTTTAGTCAAAATTTGACTACCTTAAATTTTATTTTGAAGATCATGTATGTAATCTTGGTAGGAAATCATGAATTTTGATATGTAATTTGTTATTTTTAGTTGTGTAATTAGGGAGAATGTGGGGTTTGCTCATAAATTGGGTTTTAGGGGATTACCGAAGTTTTACTTGATGATTTAAGCTAGGATTTTGACCGAAGTTAGTATATAAGCTATTGATCATGGGAAAAATACAAATTAATTTTTAAAAATGGTGGATCGAAGGGAATTGCAAAAACTAGGGTTTTAGTCACAGTTTGTTTCGGTCGAACTTTAATGGCTTGTGCGACTTGGATAATGAACCGAGTTCATCGCATTTGGGGAGTTGAAGCTCTTGGACATGGCGAATTGACATGCGGGGTCGGCGGAGTTAACCGGCGATGAGGCGATCGACATTGTGCGTTTTTGGGTTGGGTAGTTCTGTAGTTTTTCGTGCCAATGCTCAGATTTTGATTCGTTTTAGTATTGTTGGATCTGTGTGTTTTAAGAGGCTCGTATGCGATTGTGTGATGGTGGTGGGGGGTCGCGACGACCGTAGCTGGCCGGAGGTGAGGGGAGACGTGCACTTGGGTGTTGTGTACACGACATTGATCTGGTGGAGTTTTGTTTGGGGGAAGACGAAGGAATCTCGGGTGGGAACTCGCGTGTGACTCGGGGGTAACTCGAAGTCAGGGTGGTTTGGGTTTGCTTCGGGGTTAACTCAGGTTAGTTGGTGGTTTGCTTTGGGATTTCCTTTGGGTGTTGTCTGGTAATAGTTTTATAAAGTAATAAAAATGAAAACATTAAATTTTTGGTTTAAAAATTTAATGTTAATCAAATTTATAAAGTATAAGTTGAAATTATATATTTTATTTCAATTTAAATTTATTTAACGTGATTTCTTATTGAAAGTAATTTAATTACATTTTGGATTTCAATTTAAAAAGGATATTTCGAATTTAAATATCAAATCAAAATTTAAGTTAAAATGTTAAGAATGATTCAAACTTTAGATTTCAAATTTTATATTGAAATAAATAAGATTAGTTTAAATGTTTTAAAGTAATGGAAATTTTGGAATTTGCTACTAAATTTTCTAATTTCAAATAAGATTATCATTATGATTTTGTAAACCAAGATTAATAACTTGTGTTAAAAATTAATTTATATAATTCAAATGATTTGTTCACAGAAATAATTAAGGTTAAATTATTTGAATATGACTTAAGAATACTTAATTAAGTATAATTGTTAATAAGAAAGAGATTAAATAAAATCTATGTTTTCCTTAATTAATTAAAGATTTTCTTTAATTATAAGAAGATTGGTTAATTAATTAATTGTTTAATTAATTTTAAATAAATAGTTAATTATTTATTAATTTTAATAATCACTTAATTATGGATACATTGGTGTAATTACTTAATAATGTAATTAATGATTAATTGTTGAATGTAATTAAGGAAGTTAATTACTTATGGAAGTAATTAATGGTAATTACTCATGGAGTAATTAGTTGAAGCGATTATTGGTTGAGCACTTAATAATATGAATTTAAGAATTGATTAATATAATTGTCTTAGAGACAATTAATTATGAAGAAATTAATTAAAGAGTTACGGACTATTAAGAATGGAATTAATTATTTAAGAAAGTAATTAGGATTCATTAATAAAGTAATTAGAGATAATTACTTATGTAAGTAATAAAAAGATAATTACTTAATTATTTAGTTAAATAATCAATGTGATTAATTAATTAATGAATATAACTTAAGATTAATTACTAAATGTAATTAATTAAAATTGTAATTAATTAATAAAAGTAATTAATTAAGGATTTATTTATTAATTTAATTGTTTAATAATTACTTAATGAAGTAATTATGTATTAATTAATTGGATTAATTATTCAAGGATTAATTTAATTAAATTAGGAATTAATTAAGTAAGAAGTTAATTAATTAAAATAAGTAATTACAAATTGTTAGTTACTGATTATGATTTATGAGTTGATTAATTATAAGCTAATTATTTAATTAATTTAAGTATTATTAATTAATAAGGATCATTAATTAATGTGATTAAGGATATTAATTAAGGTTGATTATTATAAGTGTTTAATTTAAATGTGATTAATTAATTGTAATTAGTTAAGAATTAATGTAATCAATTATAGTTAATTAATTAATGAATGATCATTAATTATTGTAATTAATGATAGTAATTAAAGGATAATTACTGAATATGGTTAAGGATAATTACTTGAATGTAATTAAAGCATAATTAATCAAGGAAGATTAATTATGGAAAATCATTAGAGATGATTAATTTGTTTATTTGGAATAATAGTTAATGAAGAATGATTATGAGATAATCAATTCTGTTTTGGATGTTTGATTAATTTGGATTGATTGATTAATATTGGATAATTGATTGATATTGAATGATCAATATTTGGAGATTGATATTGGATGATTGGTTGATATTGAATGTTCGATATTGGTTGATACTGGTTGATATTGGATATCTTTGTCATATGATCTGCTGCTTTGTGAAGATGAATATTGATATGAATTATCTCTTGTGATAATATGATTCATCTATTTGTTATATATCATCCTGAATATAAGTTAAATTGTTTAAACCCTTAAGTATAACTTGGACATTAAAATGGCGTTTGGTTTCGGTGAGACCGGGATCGGGTTTCCATATTTGGAATCCGAAAACCACACCGATTCCAATTAAACGTTAGGTCGTGTATCCAAGTGGAGCAAGTGAAGACTCGAAGTGTAAGGGCTATACGTCAGTATAACTCCGTGGGTGATTCCGTAATGAGTTGATGGAATAGTACTTATGGATTCGAGATGGTGATTCAGAGTGAAAGAGCTATGGTCGTTGACTCTGAGGGTGATTCCAAAATGAGTGCAGCAAGATAGTGCCTTCGGTTTCGTTCGAACCCGGAACGAACTTGTAGGGATTGAATGCTTTCAGAACATCGTCAGGTGGACGATGAGCATTCTAAGATTTGATGTCCTATAAAGGTAATCGTAACCTCAAGCCTCATCAACCGGGAATGGCTAAAACAGGGGAGGTGCAATAAGGCTTCGTGGGTAGCTCCCACTAGAGAGCAAGATTTTTCCATGTCTAGAAGTCCCTTTTATTCGGCTGTGTGAGCAGTTGGGTCGTGGCCAACTGCGGGGTTGTCTTGTTCGAGACTGTCCAGTAAGGGATGGTTCCGGCCTTGTGTTGCAGGGGAGTTAGGGTGGCTCTTTGGTACATTGATCTAGGCCACGTACTGTGACGGGCGGTACCCCAGTAGCCCTGCCATTGATGGAAACCCATTTTCCCTACGAGACCCTACGGTTTTGATTGTATTACCCACTTTTGTGGCTAGTAGCTAGAATTTAATAGATGTAACAATTTCGGCTATTTCTTATTTACCTGAAAACCCTAGACACTATTATAATATCACTGGATTTCCTATCAAATGTTTTGGTTAGCGTAAGGTGAAACTTTTCCATGTTTATGTGTGGGAAGTCTTACGCGATACCTTTTCTTTTCAAAGGTTTTCTAAAGTTAAGAAATTTTAACCCGTTTACTCACGCCAAACCACTGTCTGACCCGAGTGTTTATTTTCTGTTTTATTAAACTCTTTGGTACTCATATTATGTATGAGTAGTCAAGTGATTCAGGTTAGCTTGACGAATTTTGGAGGAGTTATGGAGCAGGAGGCTTCGACGTGTAGTTATATGTCGATTCCGCTATGCATGTTTAGTATCTGTTTCTGTTGTACTTGAGTTGTATAGTTAGACAGAAGTTTATAGCTGTCTATTATCTGTTGTTTAAGTTGTGTATTCTGATGTAATGAGATACTATGTAATATTTTATGTTATTTATTATATTTTATTCGTTCCGCTGTGAGTTCTCTGATGTTGTTGTTTCTTTCTTTCTATTTCTTTTCTTCCTCTATCTCATTCTTTCTTCAAGATGATGCGATTTTCAAGGAGTAGAAAGTCGGGTCGTCTCAGTAAGATTGCTTATCCCCGTTCTTTCCATTTGAGCTTTTCAAAGTCCGAGTTGCTAGGTGTTAACATCATTTTTTACTTTTACAGCACTTCCTCCTCCTTCTAAAGATCCCAGCCACAAGCCGACTTTTGAAAGACTAAATGCTGTGGCGGCTGAGGAGCATTAAATTTTTGCTGAAAGACGAGTTTCTTCACCAATTCGGACTTCTGCACTCTTCCCGTTCTACTCAGCCTCATGAAGTCCCTGATTCTCCAATAGAGACACCAGTGCCTCAATGTCCGCCGAAGAACTTATACCGAAAGAACCTACTACTGATGCTTCACTGGTGAAGTTTTCTACTTCTATTGACGTTGCGGGGTCGTTCGGCAAATTTGCACTTGCTCCGGTCATTGAGGAAGAGGAGCTTCCTCACCAATCCGGGAAGACTGCTGATGAAGGAGCTGAGGGTAAGGGTCCCGCTGGGCACGATGGTGACGACATTTTTGAGGGATTGAGCGACTTGATGATTACTTCACAGGAGCTCTTTAAAGACGATACCACTACTACTAAATTTATTTCTCCAGTAGTTGAAACGATATCTGTCTGGCAACAAACTCCATCAGTCCAAGAGTTGACACTTGCTGTAAAATCCGTCATCACCCCCCAATCGAGGAGTGGTTCGTAGTTTGACGTGCGTAGTTTGAACGTTACACACACTTAGGATTTTTCTGCACTTATATGCATTCAACTTCCTTGCTTTGAATATTTTTGAACTTTTCTTTTCTTCATTTTCAAGTTCTCTAATAGGACACAGCGGCTCTTACTACGATGATTTCCCGCATTATGGGAGACGCGGCTCATATGACCCCAAGAGGTATCTTCCTGCCTCCTGGGAGACCGACGAAGAAAGAGCTGCAAGAAAAGCTCGTGAGAGGCGTGCTTGTGAAGAACGCTACGGGAGACGGGATGAACAACATGATTCTTCCCAGAGAGAGGATGATTCTCACAAAAGAAAATCTCGTGATGACAAAGGGAAAAGTCATGTCGCTAAAGATCTGAGTAAACGGGCCAAACTTGGCGAAAAGTCGGCATCTGAAATTTCTGAAAAGCCCACTGCTCCCATCTCTTAGGAAATCCCTTCCAGCTCTCCTGCCCTTCAAAGAGCTGATATTCAAATAATCATCAATAGGCCCCCGTATCAAGTTGGACAGGGTCCGGCTACTCTTCAAAGACGGTTTCCGCACTGGTACTTAAAAGGAGTGCATTTTGATATTGACTTGGTCCCAATCGACAAGCAAGCTATGTTGCAAAATCTTGATGCGGTCAAACTCGATGTCGAGAGAATGTCTGGTTGGCAAAAACTTGTTGACGACCTTCAAAGAGTAAACCGCGTAAATCTCGAAGCCATGCTGACTATGGAAAACGATACATTCGAGTGGCAGAAAACACTCGATCAACATGATGCAGAGATGAAGTGCATTGCCGCTTACAATGAGAAACTTGAAGCGGAGGTTAAAAAACTTAAAGAAAAGCTTGCCACTTCTTCCACTTCCTATTCCCAAAGAGAAGAAGTGCTTCAAAAGTAGGTGAGAGATGCTTACGCCGGGAAAAGAGACGCTGTAGCTAAATTCGAAGCACAACAGCAAGTTGTAGAAAGCTACCGAACTGACGTTGCTCAGTTGCGAAAAAAAACCCAGCTCCCAGAACTTGGAAATTGAAATGCTAAAAGATCGACTTTTTTAAGTTGAAAAAGAGCGTGATGAAGCTATTGCCGACAAAGCAGCAGCCAAAGAATCTCATATGGCAACTAAAGCCAACATCAGCTCTACTTTGTTCGAGTTTTACATACATAGTGTTATGGGGCTCGGTAGCCTTTCTTTTTTGGGTTCGAAGTACGAAATCACTTTGGAAGAAGTGTGGGAGGCCGCAGTTGATATGCTTGGAGGTGCTGGCTATGCTGAAGAAGATTTACCGACGCACTATCTAGATGACGATGCACGTGCTGCTCTTGCCAGGGGAAAGGAGAAACTTGCTAAACAGCGAGCCGGAATGGCGGAAGGTGAACATTTAGGGAAGGCAACCTCAACCGACCCAGTTCAACCTTTGATTTCGGCCGACATCGATATAGTTGTCTCCAGTTCCCATTCTCCACCTCCTGCTAAAGCTGTCATTGAATGTGCATTCGCTCGTACTGGAGATGAGACTCAAGAAAGTACTGAAGCACAAGACTTTGAAGTTCACGTAATAAAGCCTACTTCTCCAAGTAACCTCAATGCTGATCTTGCTCAAGTGGGCTGCTTGTTTACTTCACATGAGCTAGATGAACTTTTTGATTATTACTTAAATCTTGATGCATCACTTTATCCTCTCTTTATGAGAGATACTGATTTTAGCTTCTCTTTTCCTATAGTGAAAGCGCCAAGTATTGTTCAGACTTCCCATCTTCCAGCTGTTCCCTCTCCGCCTCTTCAGATTACTCCTCCTTCCGTTTCTCAACCGGGGTCACAAGAGGAGCAGATAGAAGCTCTTCAAGGCTTGGATGACCCGGTCGTTTCACAAGAACAGAAGGCCAAGGAAACTGAAGAAGGCGAAAGAACTCCAGAGCAAACTATTTCCGATGACATAAAGTTGTCTGCACTTTTCACTCCGGGCAGTGAGTTTTCTTCAAGGAAGAAGGGGAAGCGTGGAATCTCAAAGAAAAAGAGGGAAGTTTCTGTCAGCGAAGAAAAAGAAAAAGAAGGTCCAATCGCACCCCTTTCTCCTTCTTCCCCTACTCTTATAAGCCGACCCAAAAAGTTAATCATCCGACCAAGTGAGAGCTCCAAAGGTGGCAGGTAGAAGAAGTGATGGGTTTGGTTCTATATTTTTCGTCTTGCTTTTTGCTCTCTGCTTGTATATATAAAGGCTTGTGTTGAACGGAGATTGTGCGGGTATCGGTCCCTGCCTTCATTTATTTTGAAACCAGCAAATGTATAAATTTTCATAGTATGGAAAAAAATGATTCTTTTACTTGTACAAACTTCTGTATGTATTTGAGAATGCATTTATTCTTCTTTTTCATACAGGCTTCTTTATTTTCTTTGTGTGATGTTGCAGTAAGCTTGTGGTATGTTGCTTGAGCATTGCTTTTATGAATGTAACTATATTATATTGCCCCCATACCACAGTTTATTGCAATCTCTTTCACATTGGCAAGATTTTGGAGAACTAGTCTTCTCTTTAGAGAAGACTCGTGCTCTTTCTTTGGAGAACAACTTTTCCATTTTAAGGAGGCTTGCATTCGTACTTTAGAGAATAATTTTTCCATTTTAAGGGAATATTTCTCTGATTTAGTAGAATGCGCCTTGTATGGGAGAAGTCTTCTCTTTCTTCTTTTTTTTAAAGAAAAGTCGTGAATTCTTCCTGTGCGGCGAAGTTGGCTTCAAAAGAAGGCTTTGATTTGGTACTTCAATCTTCGGAGAAAAATATTCTAATTGTGGAGAGATTGATCTTTTCTTGAAAGTAAAAGTACGCCTCCAGAGAGGGCTTTTCCCTTTCTTTCTTTTTATGCGGAGTAGCGGGCCTCCGAAAGGGGTTTTTGACATTTCAACTCTGGTGAAATAGGCCTCCGAAGAGGGCTTTCCACATTCCAACACTTATCAAGTGTGTCTCCGAAGAGAGCTGTTTGCACTTCAAATCCTGGTGAAATGTGTGCCTTTGAAGAGGGCTTTTAGCATTTCAACTCTGGTTAAATGGGCCTCCAAAGAGGGTTTCGCATTTCAACTCTTGTGAAGTGTCTACTTCAAATCTCGGTGAAATGTGTGCCTTCGGAGAGGGCTTTTAGCATTTCAACTCTCGTGAAATGGGCCTCCGAAGAGGGCTTTTCCCATTTCAACTCTTGTGAAGTATTTACTTCAAATCCCGGTGAAATGTGTGCCTCTGAGTAGGGCTTTTGCGAGGAAGTTTCTTTCTCATGGTTGGATGGATTCATGGGGCGGACGCAAGTTATTTAATTGGATGTTTGTTTGCACAAACGATCGCAACTAGTTAACAAGGGCCCTGTGCCTTCCACTTGGGAAGGTGCCTACGGTCATTCCACCAATTTTTTTTGGTCGAGAAAGAGAACTTTATTTTTCTTGCATGCCCCGTTAGAGGTCTTTATCCTCCGAAGAGTTGTGCCTCTGAAGAGGGCTTGTGGCTCCGAAGAGGTCTTTGGCTGTTTCCTGCGTGCTCGCCCATGTCTTTTCGCCATTTTCTCATATCAAAGACTCCCTGTTATCATTTTCAAGCACACATTCCTTTTTTTTGCAAGTAGTTTGTTTTATCCAAAGAAGTGTTCTTCATTGTTAAGTGAGTTCGCAGGGGCAGGCACAGGCTACTTAATCGGATGTTCGTTTGCACAAACGATCATAATTAGTTAGCAAGGGCCCACCTCCGGCGGAATCACTAACTGTTTGCCTGAAGAACCTCTTATATAGGAATTGAATCTGGAATTTTGGGGACTTGACATTCGTTTGTTGAGTGATGTCAGGGATTGCTTGGTCTTGTGATGGGCAAGCTTTGTTTTAATGGCCTGCAATATTAAATCGTCATTTTAGCAATACAATTAAAGTACTTTACATATCCCAATAAAACAGGCATTTTGTAATAGTAGAGAACATAAGATTTATAGTGGTTCGGCCAAAAACGGGCCCTACATCCACTTTATTGTTCTTATTATTCACTTGCACTGGCTTTACAATGGCTTCCAAGACAAGAATCATACATCCATAAACACAATATTTCAGCAAAACTTTTAAGTAAAATATGGACGCAAGTGATTGCTGTTCCAAGCCCTTGGAATTGGATCTCGTTCGACAGTTGTGAATTTGAATGTGCCATCAAGAAGTTTTTTGCTTATGACATACGGCCCTTCCAAGTTTGGCCCAAACTCACTTGTTGCTGTCACAATTCTTTTCAAGACTAGATCTGCAATTTCAAAGCTGCGTTGGCGAACTTTGGAATTGAAGTGCCTGGCTATTCTTTGCTGATGAGCTGCAATTCTGCACTTAGCCTCTTCCCTTCTTTCTTCAAGGAGATCAAGTTCTTCAAGTTGCAGCTTTTCATTTTCAACTTGATCGAAATGGATTCTTTTGTGTGAAGGGACTTCTATTTCCAACGGAATCATTACTTCTGATCAATATGCTAACGAGAACGGAGTGTGTCCAGTCGCAGTTTTGGGGGTGGATCTGTATGCCTATAGTTCTAGTGGTAGCTTATCGACCCAACCACCTTTTTCTTTTTCCAGCTGTTTTTTGATGGTTGATTTGATAATTTTGTTTACTGCTTCCACTTGCCCGTTTGCCTACGGATGAGCCACTACTGAAAAGCTTTTTTCGATCTTGAATCGCTTGGAAAAATCTTGGAACTCTTCACTTTCGAATTGGGTTCCATTGTCTGTGATTACCTTTTGAGGCACGCCATACCTGCAAATGATATTCTTAGTCACAAAGTTTATCATCTTTTTAGAGGTAATAGTAGCTAATGGTTCAGATTCAGCCCATTTAGTAAAATAATCAACAGCAGCAATGGCATATCTGATTCCGAACTTGGCGGTTGGCAAATGGCCGATGAGATCTATCCTCCAAATAGAAAATGGCCATGGACTGACCATTTGTGTTATCTCGGTGGAAGGTGCTCTTGGGACTTTTGCAAATCTTTGGCATTGGTCACATTTTCGGGCGTAGCTAGCTGCATCACGATTAATGTCCGGCCAAAAGTACCCATAACGAATAATTTTCTTTGCTAGAGTTTGACCACTTGAATGATCTCCACATTCTCCTCCGTATACTTCAACTAGAATCGTCTTAGCCTCTTCCTTGGTCACACATCGGAGTAATGGCATTGAGAATCCCCGTCTGTACAATCGGCAATCTTGAATTATATATCTAGAGGCTTTTCTTAGTAGCATCTGTCGTTCTTTTGAATTTTCTAGTAGAGAACCGTTGAGCAAATATTCCATTATCGGAGTGATCCGTGATTCTTGCTCTTGAGATATAGTCATGATCCAGTCAATATCCATCTCATCAGTGCTAGGAGCTGACAAGACTCCCACAGGAACCAATCCTGGTAATTGAGCTTCGCCAGTGCTTGCGTACTTTGCGAGAGAATCTGCCTTCGTGTTCTCTTCCCGTGGTATATGACTTATCGTATAATGGTCAAGATCATCGAGAAGTTCCCAGGCTGTTGACAAGTGAGCAGGCAGATTTCCTCCTTTAGTTTGAAACTCTTTCTTGACTTGGCATACAATAAGCTGTCAATCACTGAAGACCTGCAACACTTTGACATTTAGTTCGTTAGCAATCTTCAAGCCAGCAAAAAGAGCTTCATATTCTGCTTCATTATTTGTCGAAGAAAATTCTAGTCTCAATGCGTAGCACAATGATCGCCCTTCAAGGGTTTCATGCACAACCCTAGCTCCAGAACAATTGTCGTTTCTCGCACCATCAACATATAATTTCCATCGAATTGGGGTATTATCAGTCACCTCTTCCTCACTATCACCTTTATATGTACATTCTGCGATGAAATCTTCTAAAGCTTGTCCATTGATTGCTCTTCGGGGATGATAAGTGATGTCGTATTGACTGAGTTCAATATTCCACTTTAGAAGACGACCCCAAGTTTCAGGGCGAAACAGGACTTACTTCAGAGGTTGATCAGTGAGGACTTTGATAGGATGAGCTTGGAAATATGGCCTCAATTTTCTTGACGCAATCAGTAGACAATAGGCGAGCTTTTCCAACTTTGAATAATTCATCTCTGCCCCAGTGAATCTTTTGCTGATATAATAAACCGGCACTGAATTTTTGCATCTTCCTGTACCAACGCTGCACTGAGAGCATGAGATGAGATTGCCAAATATACGAAAAGATCTTCACCATTGTCCGGCTTAGAAAGTATTGGAGGCGTTTCCATATGACGAATCAACTCATCGAATGCTTTCTGGCATTTAGGAGTCCAGTCAAAGTTTTTCCTTCCTTTCTTCAGAGCATCAAAGAACGGAATGCATTTATTAGTGGCTTTGGAAATGAACTGACTCAAGGCATCAACTTTTCCATTGAGACTTTGCAATTTTGTCTTCATTCTAGGAGCTTTGACTTCTCTTAAGGCAGAAATCTGAGCAGTATTAGCTTCAATGCCCCTAGCACTCACAATGAAACCCAAGAACTTTCCGGACTCCGCTCTAAATAAACATTTCAAAGGATTAAGCGTCATTTCGTACTTTCGTAGGACTGCAAACATTTCTGCCAAGTGATCCATATGGTCTGCTGCCTTCATTTATTTCACCAGCATATCGTCAATATAAACTTCCATAGTCTTGCCAATCTGCGGTTTGAACATAGCATTAACAAGTCTTTGGTAAGTTGCCCCTGCATTCTTAAGTCCGAAGGGCATGATTCTATAGCAGTAGAGACCAACATCGGTGATGAAGCTCGTGTCCTCCTGATCTGGCTCATGCATCATGATCTTGTTATATCCGGAGTAAGCATCCATAAAAGATAACAATTCATGCCCCGCTGTTCCATCCACTAACAGATCAATCCTGTGTAACGGGAAGCAGTCTTTGGGGCAGGCTTTGTTTAAATCTAAAAAGTCGATGCATACTCTCCACTTTCCATTAGCTTTCTTAACCAGTACTAGATTTGAAACACAATTCAGATAAGAAGACTCCCTGATGAAGCCATTCTCCATGAGCCGATCTACCTCTTCCTTCAATGCCGCTAACCTTTCAGGACCCTGGGTTCTTCTTCTCTACTTCACAGGTGCAAACTTCGGATCAATATTCAGAGTATGTACTGCAACTTCTTGGGATATTCCACACATATCAGCATGAGTCCAAGCGAATACATCCATATTTTCCTTCAAGAATGATATCAAAATATTCTGAACTGTCGCATTAAGTTTCGAACCCACATTCAGGACCTTGTTAGGGTCTTTCAGGTCAATAGATACTGGCACCATTACCTCCACTAGCACCACTCTATTCTTCCCTGCACTGGCTTTTCTGGGATCCATTTCTTTTCGTGCACCACTATGCTCGCCAGTGCAGGGTTTACCCTGTAATTACTACAAGGTTGATTCTTTGATGCGGACTAGGGCCACCGTATCTTTTCCCATCTCTCTCTTCCTTGCTTCACGTAACTCTATAAGATAACATTCTCGTCCAGCATTCTGATCCCCTTTAATAACACCAACTCCATTATCCATGGGGAATTTCATAGCAAGGCACCACGGGGCGAGAATTACCTTAAATGCCACAAGATTTGGTTGGCCTAGGAAGGCGTTGTAGGAAGAAAATTCTTCAACAATTACAAAATTTTGCTTTCTAACCACCTTTTTCTGCCCCTTTCCAAGCTCCACGAACAAGTCGATAGTTCCAATTTGCTGCTTCGGTTCCCCAGTAAACCCAACAATTTTTTGCGATGAAGCTTGAACATCAGCCATCGGAATTTTCATTTGATCGAATGTTTTTTTAAGAGAATATTGCAAGAATCGCCGCAATCAACAAGCACACTCCTTACAATAGCCGGCCCATTGCCTGCAGAGATGACCAAGTGATCCATGGTAGGAGCTTCAACGCCCATAGAGTCCCTGGCTCTGAACACAATATCATCATTAAAAGTTTTCTGCTGCTTCAAATGTGCAACATCTTCCAATACGAAAACACTCTCTTCTATTGATGCATACTTCAAGGCACGGGCATATCTTTCCATCTCACCCCAGCTTCTGCCTACTGGGTGAGGACCTCCCGTAATCACATTAATAACATGCCTCTCTGATTCATGTGCCGCCGCCCTCTTACTCGAGCTAGGTTGATGGACAGGGACTTGTTGCCCCTGAGTTGAGGAAGTTTGGTTGTTCCTGTTCCTCTTTACATATTGCTGAATCTTTCAATAGCTCCTCAATCAAGTTCTTCAAATGGCGGCACTCATTAGTATCATGGCTGGGTTGATTGTGGAATCGGCAGAATCTTCCATTTTTCTCAGCATTTTTCCCAAGCCATAATTTAGCTAGTGTGGGGTATTCGACAGTGTCCTTGGTTGCAAAGAAAATGTTTCCTGGGGTATCGATTAAAGGAGTGAAGTTAAAAGGATGATTTTTCTTTGCATTTCCTTGCTTCTTCCCACCATCGTTTTCCCTCTTCTGAGTACCAGATTCCTTTTTTGGAGCAACATTATTATTCCAAACCTCTGTCGATACCACCTTGGCTGGCGCTTGAATGCTTTCCAAGCGCATGAATTCATCGGTTTTCTTATAGAATTTCTCAAGGGAATTCGGTTCTTTCATCTTCAGCCACTTCCCAAATTCACTCGATTTGTCAATTGCTCTGATTAAGTATGTCAAAATCATACATGGCTCTGCATTATCCACTTCAACGAAAGCTATGTTGAAGCGGTTTAAGAAAGATCTAATAGATTTTCCAAGATTTTGTTCCAGGCTGGATAGTGACATTATGTCATTCGCCTTTGATGCATACAATCTGAATTGTTCCTTGAACTTTCGAGTTAAGTCGGTGAACTGGTCTATAGATCGGACTGGTAGCTTTGTAAACCAAAGTAGAGCCACTCCTTCTAAATATACCGGAAAGTACCGGCATTTGATATCATGCGAAGCCCTGGCCCATGTCACGTGCCAATCGTACCTGTACAAGAATTGATTAGGGTCGCTTGTCCTCTGATAAGCCGAAATGGTGGAGGGAGCAAACTTCCTTGAAAAATTCGCTTTCAGAATTCTCTCGGTGAATGCAGTCTTGCTCGGAGCGAATCCCCATTCTTTTTTATCTTCATTCCTCTGCATGCTCTCTTTCATGATTTGTCGAACCATTCCAGAGAAATATTGCTCATCATTTAGAGGCTCTGCGGGACACACATCATCCATTTTCTCAGAAGTTTGTCTTGACAAGCGTTCGTGGAGGGTTGGCTGCAGCCATGATCCTCCAGTTTGGGGAGGTGTTCCTTAAACGGCGCCAGCTGCCCTTTGAGGAATATTTCTTGCTTCAACATTATGAACATCATCGGCAAAGTTTTGTTCATTATTCACCGGTTGACGGTTAGCTCCGAGCAAAGCCTTCAACCTTTCCAACATTAAAGTGTTTTGGGCTTCCATATGATGATATAGCCTAGAAACTACAGCATCTAACTCCGCTCGTGTAATTCCAACACTTGGAGCTGTTTGACTTAACGGAGGAGAAGTGGCAGTATTCTCATGAACATCACCAGATCTAACAGACCTGCGCTTTCTTCCAGGAGCCATAATAACCGATAGACTTCTGGTTTTGAGAGAGATTCTTTCAACAAACTTTTGTGAAGCAATTGATGAAAGTAGCCTGAGTTGGGTTCTCAGTGAAAGCACCAAAAATGTTAACGCTAAAATTGAACGCTAACACCCCGTTGTAAGTAGAGAAAAAGTGAAAGCACCACCCGTCAATATGGGAATTAGGAACAAGCAGGCATTATAGAAAAAACAGTAAAGAGACAACAGTTTTATAGTGGTTTGACTTCAAGTTAAGCCTACGTCCACTTTAATCTTCTTTATTGCTGAATTGATTACAACTTTACAACAATCTTATATTACAACACTATTAAGACAAATGGCTAGAACTCTGATGTAGAAGAACTCTTTGAATCCATGTGGAATGTGTTAGATTTCTTGTTCAAGTTCACTGAGGTATCTTTGATGTTTGAAGTGTCTGATGAGTCGAGAAATTAGTAGAGTATTGGCGTTCCAGAAATGAGCCAAAAGGTCCCCACTTTGATGGAGTAGGCATGGTATTTATAGGAGATTTCTGGAGTAAGTCGTAGGTCGTGGGCGACCTAGGGGTAGGTCGTAGGTCGTGAGCGACCTAAGGTTACGGCTCATCTAGGTTGCACTTGGTCTTCTTAACAAACTGGTAGGTCGTAGCGACCTAAGAGAGAAGCGGCATAAGATGTTACGGCTTATGGAGTTATCACGGTCTATTTAGGTCGTGCGCAACCTAGTGAAGAAGCAGCATGCATGTGTCCTCACACTGTCTTAACCTGTTAGGTCGTTAAGTCATTAGGTCATTAGGGGTCTTTAGGTTCCTAAATCGTTAGGTCGAGCATCCATGTTAACTCGCTCATTCTTCAGGTTGTTAGGTCACTGAACCTTCTAACCCATTAGGTCGTTGAGTCGCTTTATTCCTTAGGATGTTAGGTAGGGATATATTTAGGTCCTGTTAACTTTAGGTCGTTAGGTCGTGTTAACTTCGTCCCTGCTTGCTTGTTCACACTTTAATTCCTTTGTTCGCTTATTTCCTTAGGTCGTTGAGCTATGGAACAGAGGAGTTAACAAACATCCACATTTTATTTTATACTGCAAAAATATTTCCTTTTCAATTTTGCTGCATCAATATTTATTTTTGCAGATTGCTCAGATGCTGGATTCAATTTGGAGTGAAGTTGAAGATAAAATACGAGTTGAGTGAATGAGAGATATGTAGTGAGTTCAAATGTAAATGTGAATCATGATGTAATATAAATTGTACTGTAATTGAAATTGTATATATATAGTGAGAGCTTGAACTTTGTACTATTCGAAGATTGTAATAAATATTTGTTTGAATAAAATTTCTGTTTGAATTCAAATTCTCTATCATTTACTTTTATTCATCAAATATTTATTTAAACTATGAAAAATAAAATAGTACATTAACAAATACATTTAAACGAATATGTATATGTATGTATGTATGTATATATATGTTTATTATCATCAAACAAAAATCATATAATCGCATATTCAACACTTGTATGGATGAATGCTTTCGGAACATCGTCAGGTGGACGATGGTCATTCTAAGTGATATATTCTAAAAAGGTAACGCTTTGCCTCTATCAACCAGGAATGATTGAAAATCAGGGGTTATGCAGCAAGGCTAAGTGGGTAGTGCCTATTAGGGTGAGGTCATCACTATCTAGGTGTCCTTTTTATTCGGCTCAATGGTGCGGTTGTTGATCCCAACCGTGGGGTGATCTTACTCGGGTTTATCTAGTAAGGGATAGTCCCGATCTTGTGTTGCAGGGGAGTTATGGTGGCTCCTCGTTACGCTGATCTGGACCAGGTACTGTGACAAGTGGCACCCCAGTGCCTAGTCATTAGTTGGAAATCCATTCTCCCTATGCGGCTTTTACGGTTTTTGTTTGTATAACCCACTTTGTGGCTAGTATGCCGGAATTTAATCATGTAACAATTTCGGCTATTTTAATAAGTACTTGTAGATAAACACTATTATTATATCAGAGGATTTTAATAAAAAAGTGTTTTGGCTATCGTAAGGTAAAAACCCAGCATGTTTATTTATGGCGTGGTCTTATGAGATGCTTTTGATTTACAAAGGATTTTTGAAACTTTAATAATCAAATTGGGTGTGATTTCTCACGCTAGTATTCCAGACTAACTCGGGTGTTATTTAACTATAACGCTCTGGTCAAACCGAGCGTTATAAGATACAGGAAAGGATGCTGTGAAGCTCAAGAGACGAGTAGGATGGCGATACGTACTTCCGTATTTGATTATTATTATGCTGTGTATTCAGATTTGACAATAAGTTTATATGACTGTCCAGTTGTATGTTATTGATGTTGTTGAACTCTAACGATGTATTCTAGTGACGTATGTATAAAAATGATATAGCTTTCTTTTATGTAATGATCATTTATTATCCATTATATTTTATTCCGCTATGTTAGTGAGATTCTGATGTTGTTTCTATTTTCTTCTTCTACATCTTTCTTCTTTAACCCTAATGGTTCTTATTCCCGTTCACTATGAGTTGATATATTATAGAATAGTGTCGACTTATGGGTTACGGGTTTGCGGACTGTTATAAGATATATGGGTTTAGTAATAATAATAACAAAGTAAGTTATATTGATTTTCAATATATATTGTGTTTTGTTTTACATCTGACTTTAATATAGGTGTTTTAATTTAAACTAATTGTTTGAAATACATATATATTTAATTTAATATATGTTTGAATTTAGCATATAATTTGTATATAGTTATATATATAGTTCAATTATACCATTTATCTCCATCAATCTAGTTCTGACTTGAGTTCGTCAATCCCTATTTATCAACTTTGATCATCGAATCGTGTCCATCTAGCGTTGCTTTCGAATTCGTTACTCATCTCATTCTCGTTCAACTCTAGCCACGAAAGGTGAGAAATCACTCACGATTAACATTCTTATATTTATTGAATTTGATTTTAATTGAAATGACAACTGAAATATGCTGCTGTTGGTTACTTACATTGCTATATATATGCAATTATCCGTATCTGCTCACCTGTGACATCTGACACCATTATCTTTTATTTATAATGATGATATACGACTGTTATATTATTATCATATCTATTCTCACTGTGCAATTTCCCTTTTAGTTTAGAATTCCCTGTAGGTTGAAATGATATATACCCGAATGATCTGTAGAATAGAAGAAAACCGTAATGGGTTGAAATGATAAATCCAAGCGATTTATAATTTTATTGAATTTGCGATTGTGGGTTGAAATTATATATACACGTATATATTTAAATTATGAATTGAAATGATAAATATCTGTCTTACTTGACCATAGGATATAAAATTATATACAGACAACGTTGGTCAATGTATAAATATTTTGAAATGATTTCTATGGTTTTTGAAAGAAATATATGGTTTTAATAAATATGGATTTTAAGATATCATACATAAATGTATTTTTATAAAGGTTTGAATTTTAGATTTATAAAGTTATATGTTTTGAAAATTTTATCGTTATAGGTTAATTTTTGAAATTACAAATTTTATGAACTTACTTATAATGTTACAATTTTTAAAATATATCAATAGATTTAATATATAAATAAATTTAATAATATGTTTAAGTATTTATTTCAAATATAGAGTTTATAATAGAAATTGGTTTGAAATTGTATTTATTTAACAATTATAATCAAATAAAGTTGATTTGAAATTTATCAAATTTGAGATGTCAAAGATATGATTTTGTAACTTGATTTTTTTGATTAAAAGTGATTTAGAGGAATATCTTTAAATTTACATAATTTGAAATGGTATATTTAGTTTTATTTACATTTGAAATTTGAAGTTTTATTTAAATGTTATAGTAATGATTAAATAAATGTTTCAAAACCAAATAGTAGTAATGTGAATTTGATATATATATTTGTAAATTATCAAATTTAGTTTTGTAAATGTTTAAATATTTAAAGCTATGAAATCTATTGAGATTTGAAATGGTTTACATCCTTATTTGAAATTGATATAAATGGTTTATTGGGATTTGAATTGAAATGGAAGAGCCAAGATTTGGTTTAAATAGGATTTTGGAATTGAGTTGATTTAAAAATCGATTTGTGAAATTTGAGGAAGCTATTTTATTATATAAAGTAATTTTAATTTATATTTAAAGTATTTATATATTTACTTTAAAATTATTTTAACATAGACTATTTTAATATAAATCATTTTTAAAATAAACTATTTGTAAAATACTAATAATTTATTATAAACTATTTTAATTATATATATTTTCATATAAACTATTTTATCATGTAAACTATTTTATTATATACTATTTTTCTATATCTAGATCGTTCAAGTGGGTAGTTATGATTTCAAAGTTATGAATTTCATAGTATTATGCTATAAGTGTTACGATTTCCAAAGTGTTATAATTTCTAAGCTTTACAATGTTGAAAGTTTTATAACTTTAAAAGTATTATTGATTTGGAAATGAATATTATTTTAAGTGAGAAATGATATCGTATTGATGTGGTTTTGAAATGGATATGATATTTTGGTTTTGAAGTATAAATTATTTGTAACGACCGCGGAGTTGTAATAACGTTTGTTGTTAAAGAGACCGGGATCGGTTATTGTCATACTCTCTGCCATTGCGAAAACCGCTTTAAAAACCATGTATGCGGTGGAGATTCCAGAATGAGGTAGGATGGTGGCGACGATCCTATATGAGGTATATACATGGACCAAACTCCCGTAAGTTAGCATAAGGTGGCTAAAATAGCAGCAAATGACAGAGCAAGTGAGGTGGCTCCTCCAATCGGACACACTCTATCGTTTACCATTCTATTACTTTGTGATTGATTGGGTGCACCATCAGACTTTTTGGGAGTGTCGATCGAAGTGGGCGATTGTTGCGGCTCTATGTTACCACAAGCCCAGAAGTGTAATTGGCATATCTACCTTGCCTATGCCTAGTTGTACCGTGTCACCTACCATATCGAGACCACTACGAGTTTGTTTTGTGTCACACCTATAGAGTACCCTCAGGTATCCAACTTATAAGGAGGTATTACTGTACTATATAGACTATGGCACTATAAAATGTATTAAGGGGGATATGGGTAATGCCTTATTGTTATTTTAATAGTTTACTTTATTATAGACATTATTATAATAGCGTATATTACTACGTAGTAGATAGTTCCATGGATCCTTAGAGGATGGTTTTCCCAAACATTCTTTCAGTTACTTGTATTTTAGTTGGAATTTCACTTGAGTTGGATTTATTGATATAAGAATGTTAATCATGAATCGAGTGTTTTGTGTCTTTGTAATGACCCGCCTTTTATTCCATAGAAACACGCATTATTAAGAAGAAAGAAGGGGATGGAAGAGAGAAAAGATAGATAGAAAGAAACAAACTACAGCAGAATCTCACAATGGAACGGAAAAATTATAATATATCATAAAGGATATTACATAGTATCATATATATTAAAGTTATACAGTTAATACAGCACAAACTAGGCAGTTATAAAGACCTGTCTAGTTATTACAACTCAGGTACATCCCAAAGATAAAGATTCAACACTAGCACAGCAGAACCATTATATATCTACATGCCGAAGCCTCATGCTCCATATCTCCTACCGAACTCGTCAAAGCTAACCTGAATCCCTTGACTACTCATAAAAAAATTGAGTACCCAAGAGTTTAGTAAAACAAAAAATAAACTCCGGTTAAGACATGGATCTAGCGTGAGTAAACGGGTTAAAGTTGCTTAACTTCGAAAATCCTTTGAAAACAAAAGATATCACGTAAGACTTCCCACAAATAAACATAGGTAAGTTTTTACCTTACGCTAACCAAAATGTTTGATAGAAAATCGAGTTATATTATAATAGGGTCTACGGTTTTCAAGCAAATAGAAAATAGTCGAAATTGTTACATTCATTAAATTCCAACTACTGGCCACAAAAGGGGGTAATACAATCAAAACAATAAAGGGCACGTAAGAAGAATGGATTTCCATCAATGGTAGGGCTACTGGGGTACCGCCCATCACAGTACAGGGCCTAGGTCACCGTACCGAGGATCCACCCAAAATCCCTTGCAACAAAATGTCGGAACCATCCCTTACCGGATAGTCCCGAACAAGACAACCCCGTAGATGGCCGTCGCCAACTGCCCACTATGCCGAAGAAAAGGAACCTATAGACAGGGGTAAATCTCATCCTATTTCGGTGCTACCCACTTAGCCTTGCTTCATCTCCTCTGTTTTAACCATTCCCGGTTGATGAGGCTTGAGGCTACGATTACTTTTATAGAACACATCTATCTTAGAATGCTCATCGTCCACCTGGAGATGTTCTGAAAGCATTCAATGCATACAAGTTCATTCCGGGTTTGAACGAAAACAAAGGCACTATCTCGCTACACACATTTTGGAATCACCCTTAGAGTTAACGACAATAGCCCTTGCACTATAAATCTTCATCTCGAACCTGAACGTACTACCCCTTGAAAGTCGTATTGGAATCATCCTCAGAGTCTTAATGATGAATAGTCCTTACACCTGGAGTCTTCACTCTTCTCTCTTCGCTTAAGATTCACGACCTAACGTTTAATTTGGATCGACGTGGTTTTCAAAATTTCAAATTTGAAAATGTGATCCCAGTCTCATCGAAATCCAAAACGCCATCTTAATGTCCAAATGATTTAAGTTAGAACAATTTAATTCAATTTAAATCATTTAATTCAAACAACATCATTCACGCATAAATATCACACATTTGTCACTGTTATAATCAATATCATATCATAGCACATCACTAATTATTCAAACCATAAGCATCATTCAATTCAGCCATTGCACTCAGCCAATCATCCACAAACGGGAATCATTAATCCAAATTATAATTAATTTAATAATCTTAAATTAAATTAATTACTTGAGAACTAATCATCTAATCCTGCTTAAACAATCATTAGTTAATTAATTAATAACCATTTAATTAATTAATCTACCTTTAATCACCTAATTAAAATAATTAATCTTTAATTATAAATTAATTATCCTTTAATTATTTTCTTAAATTATTCACACTTGATTAATTATTCCTTAGTTACATTAAGTAATTATTCTTCAAATTAATTACACAAATTAATTCTTCTTTAATCACTTAGTAATTATCTTTAATTACTTCCGTTAATTAATTAATTAATTTCATTAATCCTTAATTAATTACATTAATTAATTATATCATTATCACTTCATTGATTAATTATCTTATAATTAATCTCATTATTAATCAACTAAACTTTTAATTATTATCATTAATTACATTAATTAATAATCCTCTAATTACTTTTATTAATTAATTAATATTCTAATAATTAATCTTTAATTATTAATATTTAACTTAATTACATTTATTAATCAACTCTGATTAATCACAATCAGTAATTAACTTCCCTTAATTACTTCATCAATTATACCAACTCTTTGATTCATTATATTAATTAATCCTTTAATTACACTGAGTAATTATCACTTAATTACTTCCCTTAAGTAATTATCCTTTAGTTACTTTACATAAGCAATTCCCCTTTTAGTTAATTACATCGAGTAATTAACCTTTAATTACTTCGCTTAAGTAATTGCACCTCATTAATTAAATTAAGTAATTATACTTAATCCAACATCAAATGATTACCTTTAATTAATTAAACTTAATTAACCAACTAAAATTAACCGTATTTACTTAATTATTTACACCGAGTAATTAATTTCATTTAATTACTTTCTTAAGCAATTATCAAATAATATTCTTAACATTAAGTAATTAACCTCTTAAATACTTATTACTTAAATATTCGCTAATTGATTAACCTTAATTAATTTCCTTTAATTACTTTATTAAGTAATTATCTAATAATCTTCTTAAGCTTAAGTAATTAACCTCTTAATTACTTATTTCATAATTATTCCCTAATTGATTAACCTTGATTAATCAATTATTAATTAAGTAATTAATTATACTTAATTAATTGCACAAATTAATTTATCTTAATTTAACTACTTAAATTAATCATTGTCAGTTAATTAATTAATTAAATGGTTACTAATTAATCAATTAATGATTGTTTAAGCAGGATTAGATGATTAATTCTCATGTAATTAATTTAATTTAAGTTGATTAAATTAATTATAATTTGGATTAATGATTCCTGTTTGTGGATGGTTGGCTAAGTGGAATGGCTGAATTGAGTGATGCTAATGGTTTAAATAATTAGTGATGTGCTATGATATGATATTGATTGTAGCCATGATAAATGTGTGATATTTATTTATGAATGATGCCATGTGATTTCAATGTTTTAAATTGAATTAAAATTTTCAAACTTAAACAACTTGGACATTAAGATGGCGTTTTGGATTTCGGTGAGTTCGGGATCGGATTTTCAAATTTGGAATTTCGAAAACCACATCGATCCAAATTAAACGCTAGGTCATGAATCTTAAGTGAAGAGTGAAGAGTGAAGACTCGAGGTGTAAGGACTATTCATCGTTAGGACTCTGAGGGTGATTCCAATACGAGTTTAACGGGGTGGTACTTTCAGGTTCGAGATGATTCAGTGTGCAAGGGCTATTGTCGTTAACTCTGAGGGTGATTCCAAAATGAGTGTAGCGAGATAGTGCCTTCGGTTTCGTTCGAACCCGGAATGAACTTGTATGGATTGACTGCTTTCAGAACATTATAGGGTGGATGATGAGCATTCTAAGATAGATGTGTTATATAAAGGTAATCGTAGCCTAAAGCATCATCAACCGAGAATGGCTAAAATATGGGAGGTGCAGCAAGGCTAAGTGGGTAGCACCCAAGTAGGACGAGATTTGCCCATGCTAGAGGTTCCTTTTATTCGGCTTAGTGGGCAGTTGGCGACGACCAACTGCGGGGTTGTCAGGTTCGGGACTATCCAGTAATGGATGGTTCCGGCCTTGTGTTACACGGGATTTTGGGTGGATCCTCGTTACGGCGATCTAGGCCGCGTACTTTGACGGGCAGTACCCCAATAGCCCTGCCATTGATGGAAACCCATTTTTCCTACGCACCCTTTATGGTTTTGATTGTATCACCCACTTTTGTGGCCAGTAGCTGGAATTTAATGAATGTAATAATTTCTGCTATTTTCTATTTACTTGAAAACCCTAGACCCTATTATAATATAACTGGATTTCCTATTAAATGTTTTGGTTAGCGTAAGGTAAAAACTTAGCCATGTTTATTTGTGGGGAGTCTTACCTGATACCTTTTGTTTTCAAAGGATTTTCAAAGTTAAGCAACTTTAACACGTTTACTCACACCAGACCCATGTGTGACCCGGAGTTTATTCTCTGTTTTACTAAACTCTTGGGTACTCAAATTTTTTATGAGTAGTCAAGGGATTCAGGTTAGCTTTGACGAGTTCTGGAGGAGATCCGAGTAGAAGGCTTCAGCGTGTAGATTTATACTGGTTTTGTTGTGCTAGTGTTGAATCTTTGTCTTTTTTATGTAACTGAGTTATAATAACTAGAGGTGTTTATAACTACCTAGTTTGTGTTGTATAACTCTGATGTATATGTAATATCCTTTGTGATATAATATAGTTTATTCGGTCCGCTGTGAGATTCTGATGTTGTTTGTTTCTTTCTTTCTATCTTTTCTCTTTACTATCCCTTTCTTTCTTCTTAATGATGTGTCTTTCTATTGAATGAAAGGCGGGTCATTACAATTTTGCTTTATGCTCAGGTCAGACTAAGTGTTACAGTTTTGAGACTCGCCTTTGGAGTTGGAGCTTCGCTTGGAGATCTATCTATCTATTCAACGTGTAGTTATTCAGTTAACTCCTATAATATTCTGATCTTGTATTTAACTATTTTATTGAGATTTTTTGGTATTCAAGACTTCTGTCGTATCTTGTTTAATTCTATTATATATACATGTGGTAGCTTCACGAACTACTATTGTCCTATTTCCGCTTCTTATTGTTATATTACTCTGTGTCTGTGATTCTGTTATTATTTCTATTTATTATACATGTCGAGTTTGCTAAATATAAATTAACAGTCTGATATTTTGAGCAAATTAAATCTGACATGTGCGGATGCGAATGATTGGAAATATCAAGTTGTTACACATATCGAGTGCGGAAAGCTGTAAGAAGTATGCTATCTTCCGCAACTCGAAGCTGATGAATACCAATGGCAAGGTCGAGCTGAGAGAAGACCTTACCACCCTCAATTTATCGAATATACCATCGATCCTAGGTAATGGATATCTATTCTTGATGGTGAACTCGTTAAGCTTGCGATATTCGATGCAAAGCATAAGAGTTCCATCGGACTTCTTCAGGAAGACGACCATGGCACCACATAGTGAAAAACTAGACCGACTCAACTTCTTGGACTCAAGCTCTAAAAGCTGCTGGTTGAATACCTCATTTTCATTTGCAGACGTCCTCGTGGGAGGACGCCTAACTTGTTGCGTGCCTTGAATGAGATCAATGTGTGTTAACCCTCAATTTTCTACGATTTAAGAACTGTACGACTCAAGCAAGGTATACGACTCAAGCAGAGTGCGTGACTTAACGAGTTGAAAGACTTGGCGACTTACGATATAGAGAAGTCTACGACTTAACGGTTTAAAAGAGAAGGGATGGTTCATGACCTAAGGCCTCCACGACTTAAGGTTTCTACGACTTAAGGAATTATACAGTCTACGACTTAAGGAAGTCCACGACTCAAGGACATGATGACTTAACGATTCAAGAGATGGCATGAATTAAGAAGGAAATGAGTTAACGACTTAAAGCTATCCGCGACTTACGACCTAGCACGTGTCGTGAGCGACTTAAGCAAATGAAGCGCTGCTTCTTATTTAACACGGTGGCCTCTTAACTCGTACACGATTCAGGACTTGTGTTATTATCTGAAATAAACGAGCTTACCAGTTAAGCCATGACTCACGACCAAGCTTGAGTCGTCCACGACCTAAAGCTACAAAGTAAAAGTCCGATGCCGCGTTACTTATACAAGAGGATGTTGACTCGTGGGCGACTTAGGACTTGTAACAAAAATTCTAATAGATGAGTGAACCTTTATGAGACCATGGGCTTGGCCAGATAATTCGGCCACGACCTACCATAAGTCGATCAAGACTTACGACCCAATGGGGAAATTTCCCTATAAATACCAACCTATCTCAAGCATGAAAGGGACTTTTTGACAATCTCTTCAAGCACCGATACTCTGCCAGTTTCTAAACCGACTTTATACTTGAAGTTTCAAAGAACGCTACAAGCTACTTTGAAAGAATTTCACACATCCGACATGGATTCGAAGACTTTCATCTACATCGAAGCTTAAGCTACTTGCTCAAAGTGTTTTGTAACAAAAGAGATTTGTATTTGAAGAGCATTGTATCGTTTTGTAACGAGATCAGTAATAAAGATACTTAAAGTGGACGTAGGCTACTCCTTAAGCCGAACCACTATAAAATCGCAGTCTCTTACTGTATTTTCTGTTATTTTAGCTGATATTCTATTCCCGAACCGTCGGGTGGTGCTTTCACATTCACACTTCACACACCGGGGTGTTAGCGTTCGAGTTTAAGCGTTAACATTTTTTGGTGCTTTCACTGAGAACTGAACTCAGGTTGGTCTCACCATTGCTTCTCAAAAAGTTATCGAAAGGAATTCTTTTAAAACTAGAAGTTTATTGGAAATAATGGCTCCTGGGAGAAAACGAAGTTCTGTAAGATCCGACAATGTTCAAGAGAATACCGCTACCTCTCCTCCTTCAAGTCAAGCAGCTCCAACTTTTGGAGTTACACGAGTAGAATTGGACGCCGTAGTTTTGGGGTTGAATCAATAATTGAATGCCCATAATGCACAGTTGGAGGCTCAGAATGCCCAGAACGCCCTGATCTTAAGTAAGTTGAATGATCTACTTGGGTCTAACCGTCAACCGGTTAATAATGATGGAAACCCTATTGTGGGAGTTCAAGATGGTGTAGGAGGGAACGTTTCTCAAAGAGCCGCAGACCCTGTGGAAAAGACACCCCTCCAGGCTTGAGGATCAGGACCGCAGCCGACCCTCCATGAACGGTTGTCAAGACAGAATTCAGGGAGAATCGCCAATGTTTTTCCTCCAGAGCCTTTAAATGATGAAGAATATTTCTCAAGCATGGTTCGTCAGATCATGAAGGAAAGTATGCAAAGGGATGAAGATGAGAAAGAATGGGGTTTTGCTCCAAGAAAAACTCCGTTTACTGAGAAAATATTGAAGGCAGAATTCCTAAGAAATTCGTTCCTCCTACTATTCCGGCATATAAAGTGACAAGCGATCCTAATGAGTTTCTGTATAAGTACGATTGGCGTATGACGGGTGCCAGAGCGTCTGATGAAATCAAATGTCGATATTTCCCGGTATATATGGAAGGTGTGGCTCTATTGTGGTTTACAAAGCTACCGGTCAGGTCCATTGATCAGTTCTCCGATTTGACTAGGAAATTCAAGGAGCTTGTATGCTTCAAAAGCAAAGGATATAATGTCGCTGTCAAGTCTAGAGAAAAATCCAAGAGAATCCATCAGATCATTTTTGAATCATTTTAACATAGCATTGGCTGAGGTAGATAATGCTGAGCCACGCATGGTCCTAACATACTTGATGAGGGCGATAGACAAATCAAGCAAATTTGGAAAATGGATGAAAATGAAAGAACCAAACTCACTTGATAAATTCTACAAGAAAGCGGATGAATTCATGCGCTTGGAGAGCTTCCAAACACCGGCTAAGGCGGTATCAGTAGAAGCCTGGAACAATGGTGCTGCTTCGAACAAGAAAGAACCTAACACTCAGAAAAGGAGAAATGATTGTGGAAAGAAACAAGGAGATGCTAAGAAAGGCCGTCCTTTCAATTTCACGCCCTTGACCGATACCCTTGAGAACATCTTCTTTGCGACCAAGGATGATGTCAATTATCCAACACCACCTAAATTGGGAGTGGGAAGTAAGATGGAAAAAAGTGGAAGGTTCTGCCAGTTCCACAACCAACCCAGCCATGACACCAACGAATGCCGTCATTTGAAAGAGGTAATTGAACAACTCTTGAAAGAGAACAAGCTCTAACAGTATGTGAAAAGGAATAGAAATGCCCCAGCCTCGTCGACTCAAGGACAACAAGTTCCCGCTCACCGTCCTGGCTAAAGTGAGAAGGCCGTAGAACATGAGTCAGAAAGACCTGTCATCAATATAATAACTGGAGGGCCTCACCCAGCAGGCAAAAGCTGGGGCGAGATGGAAAGGTGTGCCCGGGCCTTGAGGCATGTACCGGCTGAAGAGAATGTTTTTGTATTTGAAAATGATGCACCTTTAAATCAACAAAAGACTTCCACTGATGATATTGTATTCAGTGCCAGAGATTTTTTGGGTATCGAGGCTCCTACCATAGATCCTTTGGTCATATCCGCTGGTATTGGGCCGGCTACTGTGAGAAGAGTTCTAGTTGATTGTGGAGCTTCATGCAACATTCTCTTCAAGAAGACTTTTGATCAGATGAAAATTCCAATGGCTGACGTTCAAGCTTCATCACTTAAGATTGCTGGGTTTGCTGGGGAACCCAAACAGCCGATTGGGGCCATAGATTTGTTTGTAGAACTTGGAAAAGGGCTGAGGAAGGTGGCTCGAAAGCAAACCTTTATAATTGTTGAAAAATTCTCTGCCTACAATGCCTTTTTAGGCCGACCAACTCTTGCTGCATCCAAAGCTGTTCTTGCCCCATGGTGTCTGACTATAAAATTCCCCACAGATAATGGAGTTGGTGTGGTTAAACGAGACCAAGATGTGGGGCGAGAATGTTATCTTACAGAGTTGCGTGAATCAAGGAAAAGAGAAACGAGAAAAGGTGCGGCGGCTCCAGTCCGCATCAAAGAACCAACCTTGTAGCAATTACAGGGTGGACCCTGCACTAGTGAATGTAGTGGCGCACGAAGAGAGATGGATCCAAGGAAAGCCGGTGCAGGGGAGAATAGGGTAGTACCGGTAGAGGTAACAGTGCTGGTACCCGTTGACGCAAAGGACCCAAACGAAGTACTGAATGTGGGTTCACAACTCAACACAATAGTTCAGAATGTTCAGATTTCATGTTTGAAGGTAAATTTGGATGTATTCGTTTGGACTCAGGATGACATGTGTGGAATATCCCCAGAGATTGCTGTACACACTCTGAACATTGATCCAATGTTTACACCCGTAAAACAGAAAAGAAGAACTCAGGGTCCAGAAAGGTCAGCAGCATTGAAAGAAGAAGTGGATCGACTCATGGAGAATGGTTTCATCAAAGCATCTACTTATCCAAATTGGGTATCAAATCCAATGCTGGTTAAAAAAGCTAACGGAAAATGGAGAGTATGCATTGATTTTTCAGATTTGAACAAAGTCTGCCCCAAAGACTGCTTCCCGCTGCCAGGATTGATCAGTTGGTGGATGGGACGGCGGGGCATGAATTGTTATCTTTTATGGATGCATACTCCGGATATAACCAGATTATGATGCATGAGGCAGATCAAGAGGACACAAGCTTCATCACCGATGTTGGTCTCTACTGCTACAAAGTGATGCCTTTCGGACTTAAGAATGCGGGGGCAACTTACCAAAGGCTTGTTAATGCCATGTTTAAACCGCAGATTGGCAAGACAATGGAAGTTTATGTTGATGATATGCTAGTAAAGTCTAAAAAAGCAGTGGACCACATGGATCACTTGGCAGAGATGTTCACAGTACTCCGAAAGTACAGAATCAAGCTTAATCCCTTGAAATGTTCATTTGGAGGGGAGTCCAGAAAGTTTTTGGGTTTCATTATGAGCGCTAGGAGCATTGAAGCTAATCCTGCTCAGATCACTGCCTAGAGAGAGGTCAAAGCTCCTAGAACGAAGAGGGAATTGCAAACTCTCAATGGAAAGGTTGCTGCCTTGAGTCGGTTCATTACAAAAGCTACTGACAAATGCATTCCATTCTTTGATGCTCTGAAGAAAGGAAGAAAAAACCTTTGAGTGGACTCCTGAATGTCAGAAAGCATTTGATGAGTTGGTTCGCCATATGGAAGTGCCTCCGATACTTTCAAAGCCTGACAACGGTGAAGATCTCTTCATGTATTTGGAAATTTCATCTCATGCTCTCAGTGCAGTGTTGGTATGGGAAGACGCAAGGATTCAACGCCCAGTCTATTATATCAGCAAGAGATTCACTGGGGCAAAGATGAATTATTCAAGGTTGGAAAAGCTCGCCTATTGTTTGTTAATCGCATCAAGAAAATTGAGGCCGTATTTCCAAGCTCATCCCATCAAAGTCCTCACTGATCAACCTCTAAAGCAAGTCCTATTCCGTCCTGAGAATTCGGGCCGTCTTTTGAAATGGAATATTGAACTCAACCAATATGACATCACTTATAATCCCCGGAAAGCAATCAATGGACAAGCCTTAGCAGATTTCATCGTAGAATGTACGGATAAAGGTGATAGTGAGGAAGAAGCCACTGATAACATCCCAATCCAATGGAAATTGTATGTCGATGGCGCAAGGAATGATTACTGTTCTGGAGCAGGGGTTGTCCTTGAAACCCCAGAAGGGTGATCGCTATGTTATGCACTGAGACTAGAATTTCCTTCGACAAATAATGAAGCAGAATATGAAGCTCTCATCGCTGGTTTAAGGATCGCTAAAGAGCTAAACATCAAGGCATTGCAGATCTTCAGTGATTCTCAGCTTATTGTCTACCAAGTCAAGAAGGAATTTCAAGCTAAAGGAGGGAATCTACCCGCCTATTTATCAAAAGCCTAGGATCTTCTTGAAGATTTTGACCGTTATTCAATAAGCCATATACCCCGAGAAGAGAACATGAAGGCGGATTCTCTCGCAAAGTATTCAAGTACTGGTTAAGCTCAACTATTGGGATTAGTTCCCGTCGAAGTCTTGTCAGCTCCGAGCGCAGATGAAATGGATGTTGATTGGATTATGGATGTATCCCAAGAGCAAGAAACATGGATGACTCCGATATTTGAATATTTGCTCAATGGTTCCTTGCCAGAAAGTTCAAAAGAACGACAAAAGCTGCTAAGGAAAGCCCCTAGATATATAATCCAGGATGGCCGATTGTACAGACGGGGATTTTCAATGCCACTACTCCGCTGTGTAACTAAAGAAGAAGTTAAGACAATTCTAACTGAAGTACACGGAGGGGAGTGTGGAGATCATACAGGAGGTCAAACATTAGTAAAGAAAATTCTCCGTTATGGATATTTTTGGCCAGAGATTAATCGAGATGCTGGTGACTATTCCCGAAAGTGTGATAAATGCCAGAGATTTGCCAAAATTCCTAGAGCACCTTCCACTGAGCTAACATAAATGGTCAGTCCCTGGTCATTTGCCATCTGGGGAATAGATCTCATTGGGCCTTTGCCGACTGCCAAATCGGGTATTAAATATGCTATCGTTGTTGTTGATTATTTCACTAAATGGGCTGAAGCTGAACCATTGGCTACCGTTACCTCTAAGAAAATGATAAGTTTTGTGACTAAAAATATCATTTGCAGGTATGGTGTGCCTCAGAAGATAATCACAAACAATGGTACGCAATTCGAAAGTGAGGAATTCCAAGATTTCTACAAACGATTCAAGATCCGAAAAAGCTTCTCAGTAGTGGCTCATCCGCAGGCAAACGGGCAAATGGAAGCAGTAAACAAAATCATCAAATCAACCATCAAAAAGCAGCTGGAAAACGCAAAAGGTAGTTGGGTCGATAAGTTACCGCTTGCACTATGGGCATACAGAACTACCCACAAAAGTGCGACTGGGCATACTCCATTTTCATTGGCACACGGATCAGAAGCAATGATTCCAGTAGAAATGGAAGTCCCCTCACACAGAAGGATCCATTTTGATCAAGATGAGAATGAAAAACTGCAATTGGAAGTGCTTTACCTCCTTGATGAAAGAAGAGAAGAGGCTAAGCTTAGAATTGTAGCCCATCGGCAAAGGATAGCCAGGCACTTCAATTCCAAAGTTCGTCAACGCAGCTTTGAAGTTGGGGACTTAGTCCTGAAGAGAATTATGACAGCCACAGGTGTGTTTGGGCCAAACTGGGAGGAGCCATATGTCATAGGCACGAAACTTCTTGATGGCACATTCAAACTCACAACCGTCGAAGGAGAACCAATTCCAAGAGCTTGGAACAACAATCATTTGCGTCCATATTCTACTTAAAAGCTTTGCTGAAATGTTGTAAAAGAATTACGAATATATGATTTTTGTATTAAAAGCAATTGTAAAGCAAGTGAATAATGAAAAGCTATAAAGTGGATGTTGGCCCAGCTTTTGGCCGAACCACTATATATCTTATGTTCTCTACTACTATAAACTGCTTTGTTTTATTTCGACATATAAAATACGTTAATTGTGTTACTAAAAATGTCGATTTAATAATGCAGGACATAAAAACAAAGCTTACCCATCGCAAGACCAAGTGATCTCTGATATCACCCAGCAAGCAAACGCTAAACCATTCAAAATTTCCATATTCAAATCCTAAGAAAGATGTGCTTCGAACAAAAGTTAGCGATGTGGCTGGAAGTGGACCATTTCTAACTAACTGCGAATGTTTGTACAAAGGAGCATCCAGTTAAATAGTCTGTGTCTACCACCACCAACTCGCTTAACTATGAAGTATATTTCTTTGGATAAGGAAAATTATAGGCAACTAAAAAGGGATGATATTTGGAAAGAATAACGGGGATCGCCGACATGAATAGATGGCAAAGAGACATGGGAAAGTAAGCATCAAACAGCAAAAGACCTCTTCGGAGGCACAAGCCCTCTTCAGTGGCACAACTCTTCGGAGGATAAAGACCTCAAACGGGCCTCGCCAGAAAAAGAGAGTTTCTTTTTCGACCTAAAGTTGTGGACTGATCAATGATACACTCCCGTGAATCCATCCAACTAAGAGAAAGAAGCTCCAAACTTCCAGGCAAAAGCCCTACTCAGAGGCACACATTTTCACCATGATCTGAAATAAAACTTCACTCTGGTCAAAATGTGAAAAGCCCTCTTCGAAGGCCCATTTCACCACAGTTGAAATGCTAAAAGACCTCGAGCGGGTCTTGCCAGAAAAAGAGAGTTCTTTCTTGACATAAAGTTGTGGACTGATCGGTGATACACTCCCATGAATCCATCCAACTAAGAGAAAGAAGCTCCAAACTTCTAGGAAAAAGCCCTTTTCAGAGGCACACATTTCAACGTGATCTGAAATAAAAATTCACACGAGTCGAAATGTGAAAAGCCCTCTGCGGAGGCCCGCTTACCAACGAACAGGGAAAAGATAAAAGCCTCTCCCAAGAGGCAGAAACAAAAAGACCTCTTCCCAGAGGCACAATCAAACAAAAAGACCTCTTCCAAGAGGCACAATCAAAAACTCTCATCAGAGACTCATGCAGGTACAGGTTTCAAAATAAAAAGAAAAGCGGAGGCCGGTACCCGCACAATCTCTGGCCAGTACATGCAAAAGGCAAAATGTTAAAATAAGGGGAAGCAGGGCACGTTACTTCTTCTTGCCACCACCTTTAGGGCCTACTCTTGACCTAATAGGCAGTTTTTCAGGATGGCTTGGGAGAGTTGGGGATGAAGGAGAGAGGGTTACTGCCGGATCAACCTTCGCTTCCTCTTCAGAAACAAGAATGCTTTTCCTTTTCTTCTTGGAGGTGGTACACTTCCTCCTCCTCCTTGAAGAAGACTCACTTCCCAAGGTAACAAGGGCATCCAGTTTTACAGTATCAGAAATATTATGCTCCGGGGATTCGTCGCCTCCTTCAAGTCCTTCGCCCTTCTGCTCCTGCGAAGTGATTGGATCATCCAAGCCTTGAAGGGCTCCTATTAATTCTTCCTGTGATCCCGGTTGGGAAATAGGAGTGATTTGAGGGAACGGAGGAGGGACAACTGGAGGAGGAGAAGTCTGTTTGGCACTTGGCGTTTTTGCTACAGAAGAAGAAAAGCCAAAAATATTAGTATCTCCCGTGAAGAATGGAGATAGCGGCTCATTGAGATTTAAGAAATAATCAAAAAGTTCATCAAACTCATGGGGAGCAAACAAGCAGTCCACTTGGGCAAGATTAACGGTAGAGTTACCTGGAGAAGCCGTCTTCCTAACATCAACTTCATAAGCCTGTGCTTCAGTGCTCTCTTTGCCTTCATCTCCACCCTACGTGCTTGTGATCTCAGTTATAACTTTAACAGGGGACGGAGAATGAAAACCGAAGCCTGTAATGTCAACATCGGCCGAAACTGAAGGAGGAACGGGGGCAGTTAATGGTGCTTCTTTCACAAAGTGCTGCTCCCCTGCCTCAGCTCGTGCTTTGGCAAGCTTCTCTTTTCCCTGGGTTAGAGCAGCTATGGCGTCATCATCTAGAAAGTGTTCTGCAAGAGATGCTTCAGCATAGCCGGCGGCTGCACCTCCAAGCATGTCAAGAATTGATTCACAATCCTCGGCCAGGGTAATCTCATACTTCGGTCCTAAGAATGAAAGGCTCCCACGCCCCATAACGCTATGCACGTAGAAGTCAAATAAAGTGGAGTTGACATTGGCTTTAGTCGCCTCATGCGACCGTTCGGCAACCTAACTTCCAGCAATAGCTTCATCAAGTTCCTTCTCGGTCTTTAATAATTGGGCCTTTAGCCTCATAATCTCCAAATCCTGGGAGTTGACCTTCTCCCGTAACTCTGCAACGTCAGCATGATACCTTTCCGTTGTTTTCTGCTTAGCCTCTTGTTGTGCCTCGGCATATCGCTGAGCAGCTTGAGCATCGCGAACTTGCTTTTGAAGTACTTCTTCTATTTGAGTATATGAGGTAGAAGAAGTAGCAAGCTCTTGTTTAAGTTTTTCAACTTCCGCTTCAAGCTTCTTGTTGTAATCAGCGATGTTCCTCATCTCGGTATCATGCTGGCTTAAAGTTTTCTGCCACTCGGCCTTATCATTTTCCATGGTCAGCATGGCCTTTAAATTCACACGGTTGACCCTCTGAAGCTCATCAACAAGCTTTTGCCACCCTGACATCCGCTCGATATCAAGTCTAAAAGCGTCAAGATTTTGCAGCATTGCTTGTTTGTCAATAGGGACCAAGTCAAGATCGAACCGCACTCCCTTTAGGCACCAGTGCGGGAACCGGCTTTGCAGAGTAGCCGAGCCTGGTCCAATTCGAAATTTAGGCATGTTGACTATTGTCTGAATGTCGGTCTTTCCGAGAGCAGGAGAGCCGGAAGGGATGTCAAGTGAGACGGGGGCAGTGACCTTTTCAGAAATTGTAGACGCATACTTTTCACCGTGCCTGGCACGCTTGCTTGGGTCCTCAACTACATGACTTTTTCCCCGGTCGTCATGAGACTTTCTTTTCTGAGAGTCGTCACCTTTCTGGGAAGAATCATGGTGCTCCTCCCTTTCTCACCTCTCATAACGCTCTTCTTGAGCCCTCCTATCCTGAGCCTGTCGAGCGGCTCTCTCTTCGTCAGTTTCTCTATAAATGGGAAGGTAGTGCCTATAATCATATTGATTACGCTTCCCGTAGCGTTGAAAGTCGTCGTAATAAGAGCCGCTGCGTCCCATCGGAGAATCTGAAATGGAAAAAAAGAAAAGTCTTAAAAGTCTTTAGAGAAATGAAGTTAAGTACGAATAAGTGTAGAAAATCCTATGTGTGTGTGGTGTGCAAACTACACGCGTCAGGCTACAAACCACTCTCCGGCAGAGGGGTGGTAGTGACTTGAATGGCAGGCGTCAAAATTTGCTGAAAAGTGGATGTCTCCTCGACAAAAGGAGAAGAAGCTTTTGGGACATCATCTTTAAAGAGTTCTTGTAAAGTTATGATCAGGCCGCTTAGCCCCTCAAAAGTATCATCACCGCCATGCTCGACGGGAGTTTCTTTTTCGGCTTCCAGACCGGCCGCATCTTCAGAGCAACAAAGAGTTTCTTCCTCCTCAATAATTGGGGAAAGTGCCAATTTGCTGGATGGACCCGCAACATCGTTAAGTGTGGGGCACTTCACCAGTGAGGTTTCAGTAGAGGGCTCCTTCGGCATAAGCTTTTCAGCAAGGATTGAGACATCTGGTGCCTCCGCTGGAGAATCGGGGACTTTATGAGGCTGAGTGGATCAGCTGATTCGAAATATAGGTCAATATCGTCTCCTCTAAATTCGCGGATCAGCTGATTCGAAATATGTTAACCCATCGTCTTCCCCTTGCAAGTCATCTAAAAACTTGATCGAACCGCTCCAAGTTTGACGGCGATCGATCGTAACATGATTTGAGATGAAGTATGGTGTGAGGATCTGGATTGGGGTTAGAAAGTTGGAATTCCATGTTCGAAAGGTAGCGGTAATCGTGAAATCGAGTGAGTAATGAGTTTACTTATGCAGTGTGATGATGAAGATCGTAGGAACTTGATTATTGACAAGGTAAACTGATTGGATTCGTTTCTGGAAGCTTCGAAGGTCAATAATGGCTGAAGTAAACACGGAAGCAAGTAGGTGAAGAAGAAGCGACCTAAGCCTTATATATCTCGAGGCAGTGGAACTTGAATCGACACACGAGTTAAGATAAGTCGAAGCACACGACCTACGACCAAGGCGTGTACTTCGAGGGGCAAATTTTAACCCTCAATTTTCTACGATTTAAGAACTGTACGAATCAAGCAAGGTATACGAATCAAGAAGAGTGCGCGACTTAACGAGTTGAAAGACTTGGCGACTTACGACATAGAGAAGTCTACGACTTAAAGGTTTAAAAGAGAAGGGATGGTTCAAGACCTAAGGCCTCCACGACTTAAGTTTTCTACGACTTAAGGAAGTATACAGTCTACGACTTAAGGAAGTCCACGACTCAAGGATAGGATGACTTAATGATTCAAGAGACGGCACGACTTAAGAAGGAAATGAGTTAACGACTTAAAGCTATCCGCGACTTACGACCTAGCGTGTGTCGTGAGTGACTTAAGCAAATGAAGCTCTGCTTCTTATTTAACACGGTGGCCTCTTAACTCGTACACGATTCAGGACTTGTGTTATTATCTGAAATAAACGAGCTTACCAGTTAAGCCACGACTCACGACCTAGCTTGAGTCGTCCACGACCTAAAGCTACTAAGTAAAAGTCCGATGCCGCGTTACTTATACAAGAGGATGTTGACTCGAGGGCGAATTAGCACTTGTAACATAAATTCTGATAGATGAGTGAACCTTTGTGAGACCATGGGCTTGGCCAGATAAGTCGGCCACGACCTACCATAAGTCAATCACGACATACGACCCAAGGGAGAAATTTCCCTATAAATACCAACCTACCTCAAGCATGAAAGGGACTTTTTGACAATCTCTTCAAGCGCCGATAATCTGCCAGTTTCTAAACCGATTTATACTTGAAGTTTCGAATAACACTACAAGCTACTTTGGAAGACTTTCACACATCCGACATGGATTCGAAGACTTTCATCTACATCGAAGCTTAAGCTACTTGCTCAAAGTGTTTTGTAACTAAAGAGATTTGTACTTGAAGAGCATTGTATCGTTTTGTAACGAGATCAGTAATAAAGAGACTTAAAGTGGATGTAGGCTACTCCTTAAGCGGAACCACTATAAAACCGCTGTCTCTTACTGTATTTTCTTTTATTTTAGCTGATATTCTGTTCCCGAACCGTCGAGTGGTGCTTTCACGTTCACACTTCACACACCGGGGTGTTAGCATTCGATTTTAAGCGTTAACAATGTGGAACTCAATAGCCCGCTTGGGTGGAAAACCCAAAATAGCCTTAAATACATCAGAGAAATCACAAACAATAGGAATACGTGATATATAATCATCTTGTGATTCGAAAGAAAATAAAGATGCTTCGAAATTATCCACATTCCAAAGAACACGTGATAGCCGAGTAAACGAATTTGGATATCGAAGATGTAAAATTCTCTTAAAACGTATAATCCAAGCATCGTATCGCACTAGCCAGTCCATACTAAAATCACATGAAATCCCGAATAAGAAATAACGTGCAGATTCACACAAAAAGATAAGCCGTATGAAATAATCTCAACGTCATCGCAAGCATGCTAAGGGTTACATATGCTCGGATAGGATTGGCAATCCTTAATGAAGCAACCATACAAGAAACATCTATAGACAAATCGACGACGAGCTACCTCGATACGAATGAATGCGACACACCCATATCGAAGAGGACTCAAATAGAACGATCATAGAACAACAACGAACCTTCATGAATAGATGGAGAAGTACCTCTACGCTAAGAAGAACCTCCAGAAGCATCCACTACATTCAGCTTACCTGACGGGGTATTTGGAGCAATATACCAAGTGGTAGCTCGATGTCCCTCATTCTGCAATAGCGGCAAATAATAGGATTAGGGCAGTTACAGATCATATGGTCAAAAGAACCACAATTCAAACACCCCTTCCGAGTAGAAGGTACTCCACAAAGCTTGGAACTGCGACTAGATGAAACAGGCTTCTTCTTCTTAGAAGAAAAAACCTTTGCCTTCTAAAGTGGGAACTTCTTCTTATTGGGTTTTTTGCTTCACACAACCTCATCGCCACTCTTGCACTCCTTCTCGATGGCTTCGATATGAAGCACCAAGTCAATCAATTCCTAAAAAGGAAGCTTAAGCTGGATCATCAAAGACTACTTCAAATACTTCTTAAGACTAGAGACAAACTTCATATTCTTCTTATAATAGGTGCTAATTTATTCAAGACCATACTTAGATAGGGCCTCGAATGATGAAACATACTCAAAGACGGAGGACTTCCCTTGGTCCAACTCAAGGAAGCAATGGGCGAATAAAGCTTTCTTGGATTTAGGAACGAATTTGAGCTCAAATCGTTCCAAAAACAGAGTCCATGAAAGGGTAGACTCATTATCTTAGCTATGAGAAGCTCGTACCAATCAAGGGCATGCTCTTGTAACATGTTAGATGCTACAAGAAATCTATCCTGGTCAGAAAGATCCATGCGAGAGAAGATGCACTCGTACATATGAATCCAAGCCTGGACCTCAAGAACGGACTCGGAGCCGGTGAACGGCTTACCTCCGAGATGAGAGAAATCACTACACAAGCGCTCAAAGGCAGACTGGCGTGAAGGAGATGCTTGAGTAGGAGTTGGAGGCTATGTGCTCCTAAATAACCCTATAAACTGGTCCGCAAACATATATACACCGTCCGGATGCGAGCCTCTAGGTTGCACAACATTCGAGCATCGTCGTCTGCCTCTTCCAGCCATCAGCTAAAAGTTAAGATAAGATAAGGATTATTCACACGGTAGATATCATTAATTCAAATATGGCATACTATAGAATTAAAATGCATTCCTAAGCGTATTCCCAAACTTCTATCTACCCCAAAGTACATGAAAAGTAAAAGGCTCAATAATTTAGGGATTCGTAACACCTGTATTACTTTTAGATGTACCATAATGCGCTTCTGTTATGTGTTTATCATTTTTTTTCTAAACTCGGCTCTGATACCAAGTTATGACGCCCGACCTCAAGACCCATATTAACAAAGAGATTACTGGGTAATACCGAATGCTAATGCATAGAATAGGGTGGATAGGAGCGACCATCTATAACCTTGTCTTAAATATCTATTGAATATCTCAACCGTGACACCCCACCTCTATACCCAAGCTAGCCAAGAACATTACGGTGTAATGTTGTCAACTAGCACGGAGAATAAGGTTGTTGAGGAGTGACCATCCTTGTAATTGCTTTGTGCGAGCACCAATATGTCAAATAGTACAAGGAAGTCCGACATGCCGATACAAACTCAAGGCTACTACACAGTGGCTATATATATTCTTCGAAAACAAACATATAAATAAACATAACACAAATCAGTCACAGACATCCATATCACAAAGGCAGAAAAATATATGAATATAACACATGAAAGTGCACATCAGAGTAGTGGTCAAAAAATATCCTCAATATCACAAAAGAATGGTTACAAGTGCTAGATAGAAGAATTTGTATATATCTAGGAGTCTATATCTCAAAGGTATACAACAAAAACTACTAATCTAAGTAGTTAGCCAAAAGTCAGGATGATAATCCCAGAAGTGAAGTCAAGAAGAAGCACCTGTAACATCTCGATCTGACCCGAGTATTATTTCTAAGAAAATAATAAACAGATAAGTCTAGCCATAAATATCAGATAAAATGATATAGAATAATAGATATGACATAACATATGATAACCATAAAGCCAAACTGTGATAAGTATGAAATTGAAAATCAACAAGGGATTAATCAATATCACCAGAATCTTCTCAAAGATCAAAAGGAATGTCATACATTATATTATTATTTACCAAAACCATACATATTGACAATAGTATCAATGTCAATCACAAAAGTCAGTGACACACAAAATTCACCAATGCACAAATATTGATAAAACTTATCAATGTAAATCACGAAAATTGGTGAAACACAAATTCTAAAAAACATCAATGGAAATCCATAAATCACATAAAGGTGGAGGCCTATCATAAAACGGGAGCATGAAAACTCACCAACACGTGTATCACAAATGGGAAGCTATCCCATGGTCGCTAACCATAGAGCCGGTGCAACGACGTAGTATAACGGTACGCCCGAGGAACCTGAAATTCATGAAATTCTGAACAATGACGTAGTATAACGGTACGCCCGAAGATCCGAACTCCATAAAAAAGTGGGTCGCTAGCCCACAAATTTTGGGTCGAAACCCCATGAAATAAATAGGTAGTTGCCTATAATAAAAATGAGATGAAACACAATAAAACGAGGTACTGTCCCCTACGTGGACAAAGAAACATAGCATATCGCTAGTCATAATCACCAAAATGATCATCATCGATCATCAAGAAGTGTCAATTACAATAAGCTAGCAAATATGTGAGCTTAGCCTCATGTCCCATAACCACTAGCTTAACTTAAATATTTACGAACAAATTGCAGATCTCCACTAGAAAACTATCATAAGAGATCCAATCGAACAAGTCCAAGAATTAACAGATGAAGTAAACGCAAGCGTTTCATACCACTTGTTTTACGAAGCCGTTTAATTAGATTTCTCGTACGAGTGAAGTAAAGGTTTGTATATTTTTAAAATGACAAATCACCAAAAATCATCGTAGAAAGGATGAATCACAAGAATCCATATACGAAGACGTCAATAAAATCCAAAGAATACGGTTCCAAAAATTTTAAAGTGGAAATAGCCTAGCGAATCAACATGACCCGACCTAGCAGTGGAACGACCTAAGGAGGTAGCGGCTAAAAAGAGATCGAGCGACGTAACATGTTGCGACCTAACGTTGGTGCGAGGCCTAGCAGGTACGACCAAATGATTGGCGCGACCTAAGTATGGCGCAACCTAAGGCATAAGAGGGCCGAGCAACCTATGTGGTCAAATGGGCGTGACCTAAAAGCACTCGCGACCTAATGGTGTGAACGGCCTAACAAAAACAAGGGCGAGCGACATAGGAAAGGGTGCGATCTGACGTTGGCGCGACCCAACATAGCGCGACCAAAAAGCACGGCGACCAAAGGAGGTAAGGATAGGCCAAGCAACCTAAGGGGTAAGGCCGAGCGACTTAACGAACTAGGGCCGAGCGACCTAACAACCTAGGGGGAAAAACAACCTAAATGCAGGCCGAGAGTCGTTCATATGCAGGCTAAGAGACCTAAGGGTTTTGGAGCTCAAAACTTGTCCAATTTGCAACCGATCGAGCACGTACGCTAGGAGATTATGCCCATAGGCTACCATATCGTATTGGCTCCTCGTTGCATCACCAAAAACGTGTTTAAACATCAAAGATTGGATTTTTAAAGATTTGAACCCAAAACACTATAAATTGGGATTTTCACCAATTCAATCCAAATCAATGACAAATGCATATGTAAAACTGTTAGGATTTCATGCCCAATGACAAATGATAGTTATAGAAAAAGAGGTGAGATAAAGATCTCACCTTTACACAAAATTTATGAAGAAGAAGCTTGAAAGCAAGGAAGAATCAACCCAAGAAGCTTGAATCAATGTCTTCTCTTTGAATTTGGAGTTGGATGTTGGATTTGCAAATGATCTTGAGCTTGGAGTTTTAATTTCCCATTCCTTCCCTCATTTTTGATGAAGCTTGAGTGTTAGGAAATGAAAGTAAAGTTATGAAGAGAAGGGGTTGAGTTAGAATTAATAGCTTAGGCTAATGGGCTGAACCAAACCCAAAGTCCAATGTGAAAAGTGGCAAAATTCCACTAACTCCAAACACGTCAAAGTTTATGCTCAAAAAGATTGCAAACTGTGTTTTGGACCAATGGAAGTGGTTTCGAGTCCTAATTCGACCGTATGCAAAAAGTAACTTTTCGGACTAAAATCCGACTAACGATAAAATATTTAAATAAAATATTTAAATATCAAAATCGTAAAATATGCGGGTTGTTACAGACTCCCCTCCTTAAAGAAATTGTGTCCTCGCAATAATTAAGAAGAAAATATATAGTAACAACCATAAAAGCATATTCAACACAAAAGAAGTTTGAAATAAGAAGTTCACCTTAAAGAGCAGGAGAAAGTAAGTTCGGATGTGTTCGCTCGATGAACTCTCTAGATTCCCAAGAGCAATCTTTAGGATTTTAGGACCACTGAACTTTAACAAGCGGAACATCTTCATTTCGAAGGCGTTTGACATCCGAAGCAATAATACGAATAGGATGTTGCTCATAAGTTAAATTAGGTGAAACTTTAATTTCTTCCACAACATCGGGCTCAAGAATAGAATCGGGATCTCGAAGGCACTTCCATAATTGAGAAACGTGAAACACGTCATGAATAGCAGAAAACTGAGCCGGTAACAAAAGGAGATAAGCCACAGAACCGATAAGTTCAGTGATCGGAAATGGCCCAATGTATCGAGGCGCTAACTTTCCCGATCGACTGAAACGTACAACACCCTTCATGGGTGAAACACGAACAAACACAAGATCTTCCACAGAAAATTCTAATTTCCTTCTCTGGTTATCGGCATATGATTTCTGTCTACTTTGGGCTTCTTTCATCCTATGGCGAATAAGATCAATCTTTTCTGTGGAATCACGATCAAAATCTGGACCTTAAACCAGCTTCTCACCGGCCTCAAGCCATCAAGAAGGAGATTGGCATGGCCTTCCATAGAGCGCCTCAAAAGGTGCCATACCAATACTAGATTGGAAGCTATTATTATAGGAAAACTCAACAAGAGAAATATGATCTTCCCAACTTCCACCAAAATCAAGAACACATGCACGAAGAAGATCTCCAAGAGTTTGATTCACACGCTCGGTTTGTCCATCGGACTGGGATGATAAGCAGTGCTAAAATTAAGCTTCATTCCCAAAGCTTTCTGAAGACTCTTCCAAAATCCACTAGTAAACAACGGATCACGATCACTAATAATAGAAGTAGGAACTCCATGCAATTTAACAATTTCTTTGATGAAAGGTTTGGGCAAGAGAGGAACGGTTCGATTGGACCGAACGGGAATAAAATGGGAGGATTTAGTAAGTCTATCAACTATCACCCATAAGCTATCATGACCCGAACGAGAATGGGGAAGACCGTCTATAAAATCCATGGAAATTTGATCCCACTTCCAAATTGGAATTTCTAAAGGTTGCAATAACCCACCGGGCGTTTGATGTTCGGCCTTGACAAGTTGGCAAGTCATGCAACACTTAACAAAGTTAGCAATATCAGATTTCATTCCCTCCCAATAATAAAGTCGCTTCATATCTACGTACATTTTACTACTACCGGGATGAATGGTAAATTTAGAACGATGAGAATCTTCTAAAATGTCTTTACGAAGATTACTAGTATTTGGCACGATAACTCTACCAAATTTTCGAATACCGCCACGAGAATCAATATCAAAGTCTCTGAAACCTTCAATATCAATTTTATCCCTAAATTTTTTTCCAACAAGACACAATTCAGGATCTACCTTTTGAGCTTCAATAATGCGGTCTAAAAGAGAAGGATGAGCCTCAAGACTACATAAAAAAATAGATGAACTTAAATCGGAGACACGATCTCGAATCTCACAAGTGGATATAATCTCGAGATCATTCCATTCGGATATCATCATGGAAACAACCGTTTGTTGCTTGCGGCTAAGTGCATTCGCAACGCGATTTCCCTTTTCGGGAGTATAAAGAATATCAAGATCATAAGCTGCAAGAAATTCGAGCGAACGTTGTTGACGCAAATTAAGTTCCTTTTGAGAAAATAGGTACTTCAAGGATTTATGATCGGTGTAAAGAACAAATTTTTCTCCCAAAAGATAATGACGCCAAATACGAAGGGCGAAAACAATAGCTGCGATCTCTAAATCATGAAAGGCATATCTAGTCTCGGCTGGCTTCAATTGCCTAGAAGCATAAGCAATAGCCCAAACCAACGCGACTAGCATCGATATAAATAATATAATCTTGGTTTCCCTCGGGAATAAAAAGAATAGGAGCATCGGAAAGGAGTTATTTTAATTTCTGAAAAGAAGTCTCACATTTGACCGATCAAATGTACTTAACACATTTCTTTGTCAAACTAGTAAGAGGCATGGAAATTTTGAAAAAGTCATTTATGAAACCGCGGTAATAACCTGCCAATCCAAGGAAGGTACGAATTTCTGTCACACTCTCCTGTCTCTTCCAATTTAGAATTGCTTCAATCTTTGAAGGATACGTGGAAATTCCGGATTCGGAAATAATATAACCGAGAAACTTCACACGAGATTGCCAAAAGTGGCATTTAATTTATTTTTTTTCTTTTAATTGATTGCTCCTAAGCGTTTCCAACACAATCCGAAGATGTTTTTCATGCTCCTCCTCAGTTTTAGAATACACTAGAATATCATCAATAAAGATTCGAAAAAACCGATCGAGGAAGTCTTTGAAAACTCGATTCATAAGGTCAAAAAAATAAGTCGGAGCATTCGTTAAACCAAATGGAATAACAAGCCATTCATAAAATCCATAGCGAGTATGGAACGATGTCAAAGGAATGCTATCCTCTGCAATACGAAGATGATGGTAATAGGTAGCTAAGTCTAATTTTGAGAAGACTCTAGCACCACTAAGTTGATCGAATAGATCATCAATCCGAAGTAAATGATATTTATTCTTGTTAGTAAGATCATTAAGCTTGCGGTAGTCAACGCAAAGCCTAAGTGTACCATCGGATTTCTTCACAAAAATAGCCGATGCTTCCCAAGGAGAGGAACCAGAGCGAATGAATTGCTCCATCTCCAATTCGGATAATTGTTTGCGCATCTCCTCATTTTCTTTATTGGACATATGATATGGAGGACGAGTGATAAGTTGAGCTCTAGGAATGAGATTAATTCTGAACTCAATTGCTCGCTGAGGTGGTAATCCTAAAACGGGCTCAAATATGTCGAAAAACTCACGAACAACGTGAATAAGAGAAATATTATCCTCCTCATCATCATTATCGTCATCGTGAGGATTTAAAGAATATAATGATGCAACCAAGCTGTAATCCGAATCTTTAAGGTCAATAGAAATCTGATTAACAGATTGAGGATGTCGAAGACAAATAGTCTGCTCAGGACATAGGATTTGGGCTTCATAACGGTTATGCCAATCCATTCCCAAAATCATTCCAAAGCCTAAGTAGCGCATAACATGCAAATTGCCTTGGAAAGAAAAATCACATAAAATAATCTCGACATCTTTACACAATAAATTGATTGTTGTGGATCCACCAACCGGATTCGCAATTCTTAGAGAAGTCATTAAACACATAACATCCAAAGAAAAAATATCAACAAGTTCTTTTGAAATAAAAGAGTGGGACACACCAGTACTAAAAAGAACTTGAATAGGATGATCACGAAATAAAATAATGCCATCAAAGATAGAATGAAGTGTCCCTTGACCACGAGATGTTTTTCCAGGGGCTTTAGCAACATTAAGCTTTCCCTCCTTCTTCCCTTGAAGTTTAGGACAAGAAGATAAATAATGATTCGGGCTTTTACAATGGCGACAAAAGAGAGGTTTCGGACACCTATTGGCATAATGGTCTTTAGAATCACAATTGTAGCATTGTCCAATACTAGGGGCATAAGCCTTTGCCACCGGAATTGCTTGCTTCTCTTTCTTGTCGGGATAAGACCCTTTGAACTTAATAGGCCTTTTCATGTTGTTGTTGAATTTTGGTTTCGCACCCACAACATCAGCATCACTCGCTTTATCCACCTCTTCAAGTCGAAGAGCGATATCAACAAGTTGATCAAAAGAAACTTCTAGCTTTAGATGTAATGGCTTATTGAGATTTTTATTCAAGCCATAGACGAATCTCTGATTTTTCTTCAATGGGGTGTTAATGTATTCAACCACGTATTTAGGGAGAGATTCAAAAGACGCGACATGATCTACCACGGAGGATTCACCTTGAACAAGGTCTATGAAACGACGAGCTAATGTCACCTTCTCAGCTTCTGGTACAAATTTCAACTCGAATCATTCTCGAAATTTCTCCCAAGTAAGATCTGCTTCAACTATATCAGAAATAAGAAGCTCATGCCAATCTAATGCTCTTTCTTGGAGCATACTAGAGGCCACCTGAACACGGTGAACATCAATAAGATTCATGCGAGAAAAGATTCGATCGCACGATCTCAACCAAGCTTGGACTTCAATAATAATTTCAGAACCTTTGAATGGCTTCCCACCCAAATTGGTATAATCGCTGCACAAACATGCAAATCCTGACCTAGGGTGAGTAGACTCCGGATTAGATCCGGCTGCTTGAGCATTCCTCACTAGATCAAGAAGCTACTGGGCAGACATAAATACTCCATCCTGGGGGGTAGCACGAGATTGACTGGCGCTGGGACGGCCAGGTCTAACCATTTCTCTTATTTTTGAAAGAAAAAAAGAAGAATTATAAGGTTATTTACAAAATTAATATCAAGCAATCTTGATTGACAAACAACGAATCATAAGGAAAATAGGATGAATCGGTACGAAGACTCGAATTAAATCCTAATGCACGATTCCTAAGATGGACTTAGGACGATGATCCTTGCTAGATTATTCTACATTGTTCCGAAGATTGGCTCTGATACCAAGCTGTGACGCCGCACATCTATACCCACGGTAGCCAAGAACATTACGGTGTAATGCTGTCAATTAGCACAAATAATATGGCTGTTGAGGAGCGACCATCCATGTGATTGCTTTGTGCAGCACCAATATGTCAAATAGTACAAGGAAGTCCGACATGCCGACACAAACTCAAGGCTACTACACAGTGGCTATATATATTCTTCAGAAAAAAACATAGAAATAAACATAACACAAACCAGTCACAGACATCCATATCACAAAGGCGGGAAAAGGTACGAATATAACACATGAAAGTGTACATCAGAGTAGTGGTCAAACAAGATCCACAATATCACAAAACAATGGTTATAAGTGCTTGACAAAAGCATATGTATACATCTCGGTGTGACCCGAGTATTATTTATAAGAAAATAATAAACGGAACAGTCTAGCTATAAATATCAATTAAAATGATATAGAATAAGGGATATGAAATAACATATGATAACCATAAAGCCATACTGTGATAAGTATGAAATTGAAAATCAACAAGAGATTAATCAATATCACAAGAATCTTCTCAAAGATCAAAAGGAATGTAATACATTATATTATTATTTACCAAAACCATAAGTATTGACAATAATATCAATGCCAATCACAAAAGTCAATGACACACAAAATTCACCAATGCAGAAATATTGATAAAACTTATCAATGTAAATCATGAAAATTGGTTCAACACAAATTCTAGTAATCATCAATGGAAATCCAAAAATCACATAAAGGGAGAGGCCTATCATAAAACAAGAGCATGAAAACTCATCAACACGTATGTCACAAACGGGACGTTATCCCATGGTCGCTAACCATAGAGCCGGTGCAGCACGTAGCACAACGGTACGCCCGAGGAACCTGAAACTCGTGAAATTCAGAACAACGACGTAGTACAACGGTACACCCAAAGATCCGAACTCCATAAAAACTTCGATCGCTAGCCCACAAAAACTGGGTCGAAACCTCAAGAAATAAATAGGTCGCTAGCCTATAATAAAAATGAGACTAAACTCAATAAAATGAGTACTGTCCCCTACGTGGACAAAGAAACATAACATATAGCTAGTCATAATCACAAAAATGATCGTCATCGATCATCAAGTAGTGTCAATTACAATAAGTTAGTAAATATGTGAGCTTAGCCTCATGTCCCATAACCACTAGCTTGACTTAGATATTTATGAACAAATTGTAGATCTCCACTAGAAAACTGTCATAAGAGATTCATTCGAACAAGTCCAAGAATTAATCGACGAAGTAAACGCAAGCGTTTCATACCACTTGTTTTACGAATCAATTTAATTAGATTTCTCGTACGAGTGAAATAAAGGTTTGTATATTTTTAAAAATGACAAATCACCAAAAATGATCGTGGAAACGATCAACCACAAGAATCCACATACGAAGACATGTATAAAATCCAAAGAATATGATTCCAAATTCTTCAAAGTGGAAATAGCCTAGCGACTCAACATGACCCGACCTAGAAGTGGAATGACCTAAGGAGGTAGCTGCTCAAAAGAGGTCGAGCGACCTAACATGTTGCGACCTAACGTTGGTGCGAGGCCTAGCAGGAATGACCAAATGAGTGGCGCGACCTAGTATGGCATGACCTAAGGCGTAAGAGGGCCTAGCGACCTAAGTCGTCAAATGGGTGCAACGTAAAAGCACTCGCGACCTAATGGTGCGAACGGCCTAATAAAAACAAGGCCGAGCGACATAGAAAAGGGTGCGACCTAACGTTGGCGCGACCCAACATAGCGCGCCTCAAAGCACGCGCGACCAAAGGAGGTAAGGATAGGCCAAGCGACCTAAGGGTATGGCTGAGCGACTTAACGACCTAGGGCCGAGCGACCTAACGACCTAGGGGGAAAAACGACCTAAATGTAGGCCGAGAGTCCTTCATATGCAGGTTGAGCGACCTAAGGGTTTTGGAGCTCAAAACTCGTCCAATTTGCAACCGATCGAGCACAGACGTTAATGAATTATGCACATAGGCTACCCGGTCGTATTGGCTCCTCAGTGCATCACCAAAAACATATTTAAACATCAAAGATCGGATTTTTAAAGATTTGAACCCAAAACACTAAAAATTGGGATTTTCACCAATTCAATCCAAATCAATGACAAATGCATATGTAAAAGTGTTAGGAATTCATACCCAACAATCAATGATAGTTATAGACAAAGATGTGAGATAAAGATCTCACCTTTACACAAAATTTATGAAGAAGAAGCTTGAAAGCAAGGAAGAATCAACCCAAGAAGCTTGAATCAATGTCTTCTCTTTGAATTTGGAGTTGGATGTTGGATTTGCAAATGATTTTGAGCTTGGAGTTTTAATTTCCCATTCCTTCCCTCATTTTTGATGAAGCTTGAGTGTTAGGAAATGAAAGTAAAGTTGTGAAGAGAAGGGGGTTGAGTTAGAATCAATAGCTTAGGCTAATGGGCTAAACCAAACCCAATGTCCAAAGTGAAAAGGTGGCAAAATTCCACTAACTCCAAACACGTCAAAGTTTATACTCAAGAAGATCGCAAACGGTGTTTTGGACCCAATGGAAGTGGTTCCGAGTCTTAATTCAACCGTATGCAAAAAGTAACTTTTCGGACTAAAATATGACAAACGATAAAATATTTAAATAAAATATTTAAATATCAAAATCGTAAAATATGCGGGTGTTACAGACTTCCCTCCTTAAATATACTAGATCGATATTACAAGCTTTTAATACATATTTTGAAAGCTATATTTGAAAATTCCCTTGCTACCAAGAATAAATAGATTCTATATTTAGAAATACTTTAAAAATATTATATAATAATAATTTTAAGTGCTCATTTATTTTAAAAATAATTTCAAAAAAGTTTGGAAAAATCCATGATCGAAAACGAATAAAAACCTAAGAAATCACTCAAAACGATATTCGAATTCAATTATACAAAATTAGAATTTCACATTCTACAAAATTTGGCTAGTCAATCAAAAGACATCATGACCTCAATACATTTTAGAATTATCAAAAAAATATGAAGTAAAGGTCAAAATTTGGATGGAAAAAAAACATAAAAATGCGTCTGCAACACAATACCCAAATCTGAAATCTTCTTTGGTTCATCTTTCGACATGAAACAGGTGACACAACGACCTTCGATTGAAATATGAATTTGTGTGCACATAGTAGAAAACTTATACTTTCAACCAAAAAAATAAACGATGGATTCTTATAGGAAACGAAAAGCTTACGCTGTTTAAAACATGGACTCAGGCCATGTTTGCAACAATTCAAAAATAAAAATATGCCTAGGCCTAAAAACCATCTTGGGTCCAAATTACAGGCCTAAAACAGAGTAATAACTAACCTCATATTGGTTTGAAAATGGGTGGGCATATACTAGAAAATATCATCTTTCAAACAAAAAATGAATCGTTGAATTCCGACTGGAAGTGAAAAAGCTACACTATCTCAAACATGGACTCAGGTTATGTTTGAAGCAGTTCAAAACCAAAAATGTATAGGCTTGAAAACCATCTTGGGTTCAACTTCCAAACCTAAAATAGAGGAGCAAATAACCTCGAATTGTGCTGAAAATTGGTATGCATATAATAGAAAACTTCAACTTCAAAATAAAATAAAATTAGCGAATTCCAACACAGGAATAAGAGGATATGACCATGTAAAGTAGCTACTAAGAATAGATTTTCGTAGTGAGAAAACAACTATGGGAAATATTTATACAGAGACAATATTTGTGCATATTTTTGCACTTGAAGCTTTCCTTCAGCTAGGGACTGTGAGTTTATTAAATTGCCTATGCAAATATGAAGATCAAACTTTGGAGAGTAGATGAAAGTTGAAGGCTTTGCCTCTGATTAGTTCCTCAGGAACCTGAAAAGAAGATAGAACAACATGCAACAGAGAAACAACAGGTTACAAACAATCAACTTTTGAAAATCAGATTTTGATTAAATGAAAACGTTTTCATGGGAATTACCTAAGAAAATAGTTTAAATTTGATTGAAAAGAACAATAACTGAATTAATTGGGAGTATATTTTTAAGCAAGTGTTGAAAGAGGAATGGATTTCTTCGTTTCTTTCTTCTGTTTACTTCTACTATAAGTGAACGTACAATATAATGAGAAGAAGAGAAACTCTTCTATTTATAGGCTAAGCTAAGAAAAGGGCTTGGACCCGAAATAAAAGATTTTAATTAGCCTAGGAAAAATCAATTTATCACTTAAACACAAATACACTTACGTAATTAATAAAACAACATTATATAGAAGATTTCTAGTTAATAAATTACATAAACATACAATCGTGTTTAATAAAACATTTTGCAACTAACAAAACGATAACTTTGCTATGAAAATATTTTATAATCAAAAAATCCTATTTTTAAATAAATATACAATTTACACAAATATTTATATAAAATGCTATTTTTAACTCCAAAAATTATACAATTTTTCTTTCATGCATAATTAAATGCAACAAACAATATTTCCATCATTTTTATATCCAAAGCATATTTTTAAACTAAATTTCGCCTTTTTATTTATGATGTAAAAACTTTAAAAATCAAATACTTCTTCAAGAATTATTGAAAGAAGTAACTGGCAATAATTAATAAAATTATTACATTTTCTCTAAATAAATTTTTTTCTCCATTCATTATCAATCCAAACAAATAAAACAAAGCTTTTAAACTTTATTTTCACATTTTATTTCCTAAAATTAATTGTTCATTCCAAATAAGAAATTTAAAATCTCCAATTTTATTTTAGTTCATAGTACTAAATCATAACTACTGTTATAATTCAATATTTATAGGTAGTAACCAAAATCAGGTTTGTTACAATACGCGACTTAACGCATTTTATTATGGATTAAAACGAAGGAGATATCACGATTACAACTTTTACTCATTAAATAATTTAATTATATTATATAAATCATCATTAAACATTTTATTACTAAGAAAATCTCCTGCTATTCCTCCTCACTCTTCCCGTGTTGACCACGCGACAACCACCATCGACCCCGCCTTCCCTTCGCCTCCGGCCAGCATTGCCGACAAAATCCCACCAGCACTGTAACGAATGCGATTTTTCGACGCTCGAAAACTGGCATCAATACGTCCACTGTATCAACTGCCGCATAATCGAATGCTGGAAAACCGTACCGTTATTGTTAAAAAAGAAGAAAAGGTAGAAGAAGAGAGAAAAAAAGTAGAAGAAACAGAAAACAATGTCAGAATCTCACAATCGCAGCGGAACAACATATAATAGATAAATGTATAATCTTTAAACAAAGAACTATATCAGTTATTACATTACATCACATTACATTACATTACATCATCAGAGTATACAATAACAAATAGCGGAAAAGAAATACTATATACTAGTAAATACGCCATGCCATCCAGCTTGCCTCCAGCAACTCTCGAATTCCAAAATATCTTGATAACCTAACTCTAGACTGCCCATGTGGAAATTGGTGGGCACCCAGAGTTTAGGAAGGAAAACAATAAACTCCAGGTCAGTCATGAGACTGGTGTGAGAACTAAAACAGTTATTATTTTAAAAACAAACAACAGGATAATTTTTTTTGAAGTCAATTCGCAATGTTTTTTTGAAAATGTAACCACTATAAGACCTCCCACCACACACACAATGCAAACACAGACTTGGAGGAAATTCTTCTTATGTTAGTCGAAGATGCTTACTACGTAAAATCAAATCATTTTTTATATTATTATTAGTGCATAGTGTAGAAAACATTTCGAAAGTAGAATATATATCTTAGCCAGCATAGGTACCATTATATTATGCCTACTATAGCTACCATATTAGATGGCAGGTTCTACAACTAAAACCGTATAAGGTTCGTATTGTTTCTTTGGATTTCCAGCAAATGGTCAGGCCAAGGAGCTTCCCCTTGCCACATGGGTACGCCTCTGGAAAGACGACCCGAGAACCTAACGTTACGGTTAGATCTCTCCCAACACAAGGCCAGGTTACCCTTCAAACAGGGTAACTACTGACACGAATATGTCATTCCCCGATCGTAACCGATCTATATCCGAGGATCCTCGATTCCAACAACCGCAAAGTAATAAATTTGCTGCAACAACATAGGTTAAGCATCTGGGCTCCATACCATGATACCAACTCTATCCAGAAGGAATGACATACACTAAAGGGGCGCTACCCCTTAATAACCTTGCTGCATCCTTCCTGTTTTGACCATTTATGGGGTGTGAGGTCCGACGAAGTCTCGTCCATAAAGCTATGCTTTCTACAAAAGCTGTGCTTTGATCATCAAATGCTCAACAGCACTTCGTATGCCACATTACCAATTTTGGGAATATATCACTAGTAACCATCATCTACATAATCTCTGAGCTCGTACGTCTCAGAGAAGGGTGTTAAGCTAAGAGAATAAATTCTCCGTCACCAACAGAAATATGTTTTTTAGGAACCAGCTTTACATCTCAAATTGTAATGTCAGACACACATCCATACAAGTCCGTTTTGGGATCGAACGGAACCTAAGGCACTTCCAAAGAAGTCCTTGCAATTCGGATATTCACTAATCACGTCCGGACTTCCCGTCACTAAGGGTGATAAAACCTCTATATCGGAGATCAGCCGATGTAGAGTCATTCGACGGTAATCCTTCCGTTTTCAAAAATACCTGGTTTTCAACACCAGCCTTCAAATGCAATCCATAACGACATATCACATATTCGGAATGGGTTATACGACCCAAAGGTCATTTCCCGGCTAACCCGAATAGTGAGCGCTTATTTTGAAATTAAGTGTGGCATTCAAATTCAAGCAAATCACAACAAATACCCGTTTAAAGGTAAATGTTGATAGTCGGTTCTTTAAATATCAATAGATGTGCACAACATCAACAAGTTCCAAATAATTTTCCAAATTATTTATTTTCCAAAATATCTTTACAAGATATATATTTTCCACACTTCAACATTTGAAAACAAATTTCAACTCACTTTTCGCCTTTACAACTTTTGAAAAAAAAATCAAATCGTTTCCCTACACGGGATATATTCACAAGTCTTTATTCATTTTCATTTCAAAATAGTTCATTTAAACCAATAAATCCTTACCGATTTACTTTATATTTACGTTCCAAATTCGTAAATTTATTTCCACACTCCAAAAATAAATCAACGTTTATTTCTAAACAAATTTCCCTTCCATTTACAAATTCCATAGTGAATTCACAATTCCAAAATTCTATGAATATATGATTTCCAAATCGATTTCTAATATTTATTTTCAATTTATCTTTAAAAAATAAAATCTAAAAACATTCACTTCATATTGGAAAACATTTCCACACTTATTTAGTAATAAGTAATTCACAAATCAATTTATTTTCAACACTTGGAAAATATTCAATATACTTAAATCGAAATTAAGTATATAATTCAATCTTTAAGGAAATCATTCTTTCAAACACATTTATTTGGGTCAAAACGAATGTTGCGTAAAACATCGTTACGACTACCCAAAATCACTAGTTTAGGGATTCTAACTTATGATAAATATATAAATCCCAATACTCTATAAACCATTTCCTTTGGGAAATCATTTACTATAACAACAGTGTTATAGTCCACTATTTCCTTCTATTTCTCGAAAACGTCTATTTCAACAATGAATGTTGAATCTATGTATTCGATACTTAACGCATTTTAAAACATCTTTAAATCGTTTTAATTCTATTTAAAATATCACATTCCCTAAAAACATACCCATTAATATATTATTCACTGTTCCAAAATCGTGAATATAAATCATTAACCAAATTCAACATTTTTCTACCCCTTTTGTTTAAAGGATTATCCACTGTCCAAAATCGTGAATATATCTCTTTTAAAAATCTAAAATAATTGATTTATCAAAATAAATCGGTTTCGGATTTATAAAACAATGTTTATAAATTTCCATTTATATTTTATAACAACTTCGATTTACAAAATTTAAGAATCGTACTACTTATAAAATTTAATTTATAACCTCATTTTCAGCATTAGCAGAACTTCTTTTATAATTCCATTATTTCGATTTATAAAATATATATTTTATAAATCTCATCTATAAACCATTTATACTTATTCGAAAATCTCAATTAAATTGCCAAAACTCGATTTATAAGTTAATTACTTATAAATCTTTTATTTTACAAATCTATTCATTTTATAACTTCACAATTTATACATCCATAATTTTTATTCACTTATTAAATCCATTTATACTTCATTTTAACACTTAGTAAAACTCGTTTTACAATTCCTATATTTTAATTTATAAATATCAAGTTTATAACTCTTTTATATAAATCATTTATAATAATTCAAAAATCCCAATTTAAACCATTTTATAAATTTATCAACTATTTATTTCAAAAATCACATTTCGGTTATATTTTACAAAAATCATAATTTTTATAACATTAAAAATTATAACGTCTATTTATTTAAAATAAATCAATTCCAAAATTTAGTAAAACATATATTTTCAAAAATCACTTTGAAACCCTTTTAAAATTCAAAATCGTTACTTTAATATTTTTAAAACTCCAAAAATAGGCTCAATGATGCAACAGCACCAAATAGTCAATCATGGCAATCAAACATCATATATCATAATATGATAATCAACAAATATCACAATATCTGTAATCAAATACATATTGGTGAGTAATCCAGTTGGATCCCTCCAACCTGTTTCTCTACATCCACAGATGTTAGCATAATATCAATTCCGTTCCAATACGGAATATCACGGTTTATGGGATTCATAAAATATTATCCGCTATTATGCGGCGCAATAGGGTCTCATCCGCTATATAATGCGGGAAAATCAACTCCAAGTACATATATAATACCAATTCCATACAAGATGGAATTATCGCTGTATATGTTTTTAATAAATAACACCCGCTAAATATATGGTGTATAGGGTCTATTTAAATTCAACTGGTAATAATTTATCATCCAATCACACAATCAAGCAATTTTAAATCTAACTATTTAAAATTTAAATCGAAATCGATTCGATTGAGTGAGAAGTTCTTACCTTGGTTTCAATTCAGTTGTAGCGTTTTATTTCGATTACCATTAAACGTGCGTTTAATTTTACCCGAAATTTTCACTAGCTCCAAACGACTCCAAACCAGCTTCAATGCGTAGTGCTCGACAAAACGAACCCGTCGCAATTCGTTTCGTAATTTTTCGACCTCGTATGACAAAGTTATACACTTATAAACATTACACGAATTTAATATAACTTCAATTCATAAATTTCTTTTTGTAACTTCAACCTTAAATCACGGCCGTCCAAATTTCTAGCTTCTTCCCAAACACGTTGCTTCTAGGTGAATCACGCACGGCCGAACCCATAACCCCAAACTAGGGTTGAATATCACGACCTCCACTATCAACTTCAGGTCGATCGACGACCTTCGCCTTGTAGCCCTCATCACCCCCACTGTCGCCCTGAGTACGGCTAAGCTCGGTCATGGCAACACCTTGATTTTCGAGCACGAACGGCGCACGTTCGAACGAGATTTCCCATTAATTCGCAGCTCCGTTTCCGATCTCTGCCGTTGAATTCGTAGTGATTGTAACGACCCAAAAATATCGTTAACTAAATTTGTCATATTTTCCATAATTTTCAAAAAAATGAATGTTAGGAATTTGGTTTTGCCATTTGTTCTTATTAAAGGTTAACAATTTAAAATGAGATTTCCAATTCAATAAAATAATGTAAATATTGTGGTTTAAATTTTGAGTGGAATATGTGAAAACAAGAGTAATTATAGAATAATATGTTATTTATTTAGAGTATTGAATAAAAAAAATTTGTAAGCCAATTTTAATTAGTGGTAATAATGCGATATAAGATAATAAATTTGATCTCAATGCGATAACCATTTAATGAAGGTAATGAAACAGGATTTAGAAAAATGTATACTAGGTATAAATCAAATAGAAGGAAACAAACGTATATATCGAATTGATTTATGAATAAGTACTTTGGACAGTAATTGAATGAACAGTAATGGTAATTTAAAACCTATTTATAGTAAGACTGCATAAGATTCAGTAAATTAAGTGGTGGAAAGATTTTTCCTAGATATACTTTGAAGATGTGAAATTAAAGGTGAATATTAAAATTGGTTAATGTAAAATAACATTGATTAACCGTAAATGGGAATAAATTTGAAAATAAAAATTTATGTTAATACAAATGGATCAATTATAAACTTAAATGAAACATCCCAATTTAATAAGAGGTATTCGAATGTTATGTTTTATTTAAAGGTAATAATTGGATTTAATTGGAATTTGTGTATTTTGGATTATATAGGAAAGGGGTATACAAAAGAAACTGTGAATAGTAGAGTGGCCACTGAAAAGGAAGAAAATGAAATAAGGGCAATAAACATTGTATAAATTAATAGTAATAAATGCCAACATTGAATTGTAATAAATATAATTCATATTACAAGTGGGTGAACGTAAAGATAAGGGTTAAGAGTGTGGGAATAGGTATACTAGAATAACTATAAAGTGTAAATGTACGTATTTATAGCAACATGAATTATTGAAGGAAAATAATTGGTAAACGGGGTTTGGGTTAAGGAAATGTTATTGATTGTTTTGAAACCTTATTTATTATGGGAAATTAATTTAGCATAAGCAAAACCAATGCAAATATCTAATTTATCAGTAAAGCAATAATAATAAATAGTAACTAATGCAAATTATGTAACAATAGAATGTGAAATTTGGTAATAGACGCAAAGTATATATGAGTTGCTAAAGCATAATAAGTGCAAATTTAATAAATCAATGTCCTGTAGAGGTTGGAGTATGGTTAGTAATAAAAGCTTTTAAAGGAAAAACCTTTAATTTATAAATGAAAATAAATGCATTAAATTAGGTGTAACTGAATGCATGTAAATAATTTTGTAAGAATAAGTTATAAACAATTTATTTGTGCATACCCGATTTAATTGAAATAACAGAAAAGACAAGAACTTGATTTACCTAGGTATATATATATTGATAAACTATAACTAATTAGAAAGATTTGTAGTAAATAGGATATAAGAAGACAAAGGCAACTAGTAAATTAATAAATGAATTCATAATAATAAGTAGTAATTAATGCATATATATTTGGCATTAGTGATAATTACAAAACTTTACCCATTTATCTAATTTATTTAATTAAATCTAAATCTATAGCAACATTGTTGTAATGATGGTTGTAAGTGAATTTGAATGTAGAAGGGTAATAATTATTTAGGTTAACCATTTTGAGTATGATAAGTTAAGAATGGCAATCGATTGAAATAAATCTAAATTAATTATTTTGTTTTGGTTAATGTGTTCTAGTTAATAAAGGGGGGTTTATAAGAAATGAAGCATGCACTAATGACATGTGTTATAATTCAATGTTATTTATACCCATAAAATGTCTATTTACTGAATAGAAAGATTTTAAATCAATAAGCGAATTTATTGAGGTTCCAATTTATAACTTATAACATTTAATGTAGACTCAATTACAAAATTTACTTAAATCGTGCAGTTAACGTAGATTTGTTTTGTAATTGGAGTAGTTAATCCTATAAGATGAAGTTAATGCTAATTATATTTATAATTGGACCATTTGTTGATATAGATTATAGAAAGCAAGATGTATAAATTTAATTTAAGTATCAACATTCAACAATTGTAATTATTGAAAATTAAAATGGAAGTTGAGGATAATAAGGTGAAACCATGAACAAATGTTAATGCATCCTTATTACCGGTAAAAGATGAGTATATAAAAGTTTGAAAATCAAAAATAAGTTTTTGAAAACTTAATTTATAATTTCTAAATATAAGGAAGTGGAGAAATTAACACTGCAATGGATAGACTTATCAGCTTTTAATTTACATCTAAATTTGTTTAGATCAATTTGGAAATTAATAAAATTGTGGATATATTTTGAAACGTCTAGATTTACATTTGTATATACGTTAAAATAAAATGTACATGATAAGGAATTTATTTATTTCCTAAATCCGTAACGTGTGTAATTAATATTATTTATCTTTTGGGACCACTTCCGTTTGCACGTTAAATTTCGTGCACACCTATTCTTTTGCGATCTATCTATAAATAGAAGATAAAAAAAAAACCTAGCCTCCATATTCTATCATTTGTCTGTCCGTTCTTTTCTTCAACTCCTTCTCCTCCTCAAATGGATGCAAGCCCAGATCTATTCCTATTCAAATTTCAAATGAAAATTCAAACTCTGCCGAAAAATTCCATAAAAATATATGTCATAGTTCTCGGTGTTCGTAATCTGTTGGTGTGATTTGTTTTTCGATTTGGGTCTTGGTTTTTCCAGAAAACCCTAGTTTATTTTCGGCCCTTCATCATCGCCGCAACAAACTTCGTCAGATCGTCAAACGATTTCTGGGTTTAGTAGAGATTGACCAGAGGGGTTCATCTGTATGGGTTTTGTCGAAAATCAACGGCTGGATCTCGTGCAACGTTTGACTTAGGGTTTTAAAGGCTTGGAGGCGGCGGCGACCGAAGACGTGCGCAGGGGGTCAGGTGGGGGCGACTCGGCATGGGCTACCCATTTGTGATGGTCGGCGATGGGATGGAGGCCGGTAGGGTGGCGTATTCGACGGTGAAAGCTCGGTCAAAAGGCGTGTTATTGGGTTCTGTTGCCTACGTGTTCTCAGGGGAAGGGTGAAAACGCGTTCTGGGATGAAGCATGAGAGATGACGTGGCACTTGTGTGGTGAGAATGTGTTCCACTTTATTTCTTTTGTTTTTATGTTTTCATTCGCAATTTTCGCCTTAACTCTCGCATACGACTTCCGTTTCACGCGAAATTTCTTTTGTTAGGATCGTAATAAAATTTCGGATCAGTTGACGCTGGTTTGGACAGATTTGGAGACCGTTGGATTTTTTAGTTTAAATTGAATTTAAATTCGATTTAAATTCAAAAGGTGAGTGTTTTAACCCACTCACAACTTCTAAAAGTTTTTATGTTTGTTAAATTTATTTTAGATATGAGTAGAAATTTATTTACGATTGTTTGGCATGTTTTATTCAGCATATCGGTAAATTCGCATTTATTTAATTTAACTATCAATTTAATTCATTTATTGCATATTAATTGACAGTTAGAATTTATTTATGTAGTTAAACAGTTATAAATTTAATTGAATATAAAATGTTGGTTAATAACTGTCAATTATTTCTTGTTATATTGTATATATATTGATGGTTGTTAAACTGATGATGTTTGAAATAATTTTGATTGACGATGGATGAATGGATGTTTTATTGTATATCATTAAACTACAAGTTATCATGCATTTTTCATTTCATTCGGGATTGTGGTTTGAAATGATATACAACCGCAAATTTTATTTTTAAATTGCGGATTGAAATGATAAATATATGTATCACTTGACCACAGGATAGAAAATTTTATGCTGGCACCGTGGTCTATATATAAATTATTTTAAAGTGATTTCTTTGGTTTAGATGGGATACGGTTTATAAAAAAATTTAATTTTGATATTTTATAAATGTTATTCTTCTATATATATACATATGAAGTCAAAAATTTTAAATTTAAGCTGTGTATAAATCTATTAAATAAAAATGGGAAAATTGAGAAATGGAATTTGATAATTCATATTATATGTTTAAGTTTGGAAAATTTTAAGGTATGATATTTATAACTGGATTTTTCCAAGATAAATTTAAAATGAATATTTAGTATAATTTAATTGAAGAAAATATTTAATTGCTAGAAATTGGAGTTTTATTTATGGATTTTTATGTAAATATTCAAGACTAAATAGTAGAACATTTAATTTGGTTGAAGGAATAAATTCCAACTTTAGTTTTGAAATATTAATACTCCAAATGGATATATATATATATATATATATATAGAAATTGAAGTGGTTTTGGAACTTGAAAGTGATATTTAAATTTTGGTTTAGACTTTAAATAAAAAAATATACTTGTAAAGCCATTGAAATTATTTTCTTTGCAAAGTAACCTTAAAGTCAAACCATTTATTTTATATACCGTTGAATATCCAAACCATTCAAGTTTTAGAAGTTATGGTTTTAAAATATATAAATTTCGAAATATTATGCTTTGAAAGTATAAGTCAAATATTTGGTTTCCAAATATTTTAAATTTTAAAGCAGTATGATTTTGGAAAAGAAATATATTTGGATAAAATGATATTATATTGTTTTGGGTTTTAAGATGATATCGTATTCATAGTTTTGAAATGGAATTTTTATTCTGGTTTTAAAGTATAAACTATTTTAAATGACCGCGGTGTTATAATAACGATTGGTTGGCAAAGAGACCGGGATCGGATATGGACATACTCTCTGTCGATACCGAAAACCACTTTGACTAACCGTGTACGCGGTGGAGATTCCAGAATGAAGTAGGTTGGTGGCGGCGTTTCCTATAAGGTAAATACGTGGACCCGACTCCCGTGATTTGGCATAAGGTGGCTAAACAGGAGCGATTCTCGGGCCAATGAGGTCATTCCTCCGATCGGACACTCCTCTTCGATATTATACTTTGACTTTGGATTGATTCGGTGGCCACTTTTATTTTTGATTTTGGGGGAGTTTGTTCGAGGTGGGCGGCAGCTGCGCGCTCCGCGTTTCCACCGGCCCGGATAGCAATTGGTATATCTACCCTGGCATTGCCTAGTTGTGTCGTGTCACCTACCATACCGAGCGTTTACTACGAGTTTTGTTTTTACCATACCTATGGAGTGCCCTATGATGACGCCCATTACGGGGGAGATTACGGTACTGTATAGACTATGGGAATATATTTCGTGTTAAGGGCTATATGGGTAACCCCTTAACGCTATTAAAAAGTAAGTTTATTTTATAAATAGACATTATTATAATAGCGCAATATACTACATAGTAAATAGTTTAACGGACCCTTAGGAGATGTAAATCCCGAGCATCTCTTGAGTTACCGTACTCATATTTATTTTTGTTAATTTTACTCACATAAGATCTTTTAGTTCTGACTCGAGTGTTTTTGTCTTTTCAAATCCGCTCGGGTCAGTCCGAGCGTTTCAGGATTTGAGGATTTAGCTCTGGAGGAAGAAGACAAAGATTTGTATTACTAGTATCTACTATATTATTTCACTATACCATTTAATTCCGCTTCACTGATAGTATTGGTATGGGTAACTCTGATATTCACTGTACAAGTAAAATAAAATATTTTGTAAAACAGTTTAATGAACTGTATATTTGATTATTATATTTTATCCTTCCGCTGTGAGATTCTGTTTTTTTTTTATTTCTTCTTTTTTTTCTTATTTACCCCATAACAATCCGCCCTTCCGTATGGTTTGAATTGTCAAGTGTGTCGGTTTAAACGTGCGAAAAGGCATGATGTTACAGTTGGTATCAGAGCTTTGGTTTTGCGATAAATCTTACCTTTGTGGGGTTTGACTCTTTATTAATAGGGTAGTAATACCCTATGGGAGTCGCTGAGTGTATATATATGAGAGAGCGTATTTGTTAGTGTTATAAAAAGATTTTAATATTGTGTTAATCTGTTCCGTTTTGTATTTATAAATTCTGGTTGATGCATGGGACGCTGTGTCATCAATAGGGATTTCTAAATACTTAATAGGACAGACCGACATAATATCTGTTTTAATATAGGTGAATGAAATAATTTTGCCTATTATATTTTCTATATATAAAATAAATTTTTAAATGATATTATATATATATATATATTTTGTTGCAATAGATTGGGTGTTAGGAATAAAATTTATATATAATAGGTAAATAAGATTGAATTTAAAATCATTGAAATTTGGAAATTTTAGAACTTAAGTTCGGGATTTTGAAATTTGCTTTCAAAGGATTTTGAAGTATAATAATATTGTTATAAATATTTTCCGATATAAATATTTCAGTATAATCTGGAAGAATTGTTTTCAAGAAGATTTTGGAGAAAATAAGTTTTGTACTTTCCTCTCTGTCGCTGGAAAATAATTTCGGTGATGGCGGCCGCATCATCGACTTTCATTTTCTAGTTTCGAAGGGAAAGGCCACTGTAGTAAATTCTACTGCAGATTTATTCTGAAATATCTAAATTTTAATTGTTTAAATATAATTAGAGGTATATAAGTTATAAGAATATACTTATCTATTGAAATTTAACCCGGTATTTAATTCTTGATTTCCATTAATTAATTGTTTTAATTATGGTAGTGAAACAGAAAAAAATTAATAATTGAAACCCTAAATAAAATAAGAGACTAAAATACTAAGCTATAAAGGAAGTTAAATTTTTAACTTATAAGGGAAAATTTAAGATTTATTGAACATTAAAGTTAATTTAAAAGATGAGATAAAACTTGTATAAGTTCTTTTGCATTTTCTTTAACATAAATAACTTACCAAATATGAAAAGTTGAAATGTTAAATAAGAGATTGGGATAGAATATAATACAAGTAGAAATTTTGGAAATAATGAAGTATTCAATGAATTGCTATTATAAATAAGAATTAAGTAGTATAAACTTAAGTTATAATTGAAATTTTACCATAATTAAAGGTAAGTATTATAAATAGGTGATTTTAAACTTAAGTAAATAAAACGAAACTCTTTAATAAATAAGGATTGATGTGTATAGTTATAAAATTTAGTATGATTTAAATGCTACTAGTTGAATAAAATGGAAAGTAGGTAATATAAATAAATGACTGTAAACCTTAGGTGATAAATTAATAAAATCCTTTATTTATAAGAATGGAGGTTATAAGGTTAAGAATTTAAGTGTAATTAAAAAAAGGGTTATTGTAATATAATATAATAGCATGTAAGCATTTAATAAATGATTGAATTTGAGAAGTGCATTAAATGTAATACAAATAAAAGAGACTTACATAACCTAAGTAAAATAAAAATAATGGTAAGTAATAAGTAGAAATAAGGAAACAACCATTGAATGAGAAATAAAATTTGAAGTTTGTTAGAAATAAATGTAAATTATAAAAAGGAAAATTTATGTGGGTTGAATAAAAGAAAGGAAATCAAACAATTAATGTATGTAATGAATTTATATAAGTTGAATTGTTTTGTTGGTTTAAATCGATATTGTTTACTTTATAGTTGGCTGGGAAAGGAAATTTGAAGTTGTTGGATGAATAAATAATCTATTTTTGTCCCATCTAAGACTGTTGAGTAAATTATGCACTGGATAGTTATTTTTCATTCCGTACCATTTCAAGTTTTGAACCCGAACAACTATTTGCTTGTTTGATTGAATGGTTGTTTTGTTTTGTTGTGTATACTGTTTGTCGAAATTGATTGTTGTTAGTAGTTGAAACCATGAAAATATTTCACTTTATATAAATAGTTAACCTTTTTAGATTATATAAGTGAAATGCAGGAATGGAAGCAATTGTTACTGCTTTTGTTTCCATAAATTAAGCGTAATTTGCCCAACAAATAGGTACGTTCCCGGTTTACGTTTTGTAGCGCTATTTTTTATATATTTTCCCGTGTTGGGATATACTATTTTGAATATTCTATATGATACTTTGTTATATTTTGGTATTATATTTTCCCGAGCCTCTCCGTACAAAGGAGACTCTGCCAAAATTTTCCGTAAATTTTGGACTTAGAATTATGTTGAAAATGTTTTCCAAACTTTAATTATTTAAGTATAAAAGGATATAATGATTATAAAACGGGTATATTTTATTTAAGGTAATAAATTTAGTAAATTACTGTTTATAAGTTAAATATTTTGAATAAGATGTATTGTTATTTAATTCTTTCTTCTCGCTTCTTTTCCTTTTCGGGGACGAAAAGTTTTGAGTGGGGGAGAGTGTAACGACTCGAAAATTTCGTTAACTAAATTTGTCATATTTTCCATAATTTTTAATAAAATGAATTTAGGAATTTGGTGTTGCCATTTGTTCTTATTAAAAGTTAACAATTTAAAATGAGATTTCCAATTCAATAAAATAATGTAAATATTGTGGTTTAAATTTTGAATGGAATATGTGAAAATAAGAGTAATTATGGAATAATATGTTATTTATTAAGAGTATTGAATAAAAAAAAAATTGTAAGCCAATTTAATTAATGGTAATAATGCGATATAAGCTAATAAATTTGATCTCAATGTGATAAACATTTAATGAAGGTAATGAAATAGGATTTAGAAAAATGTATACTAGGTATAAATCAAATAGAAGGAAACAAACGTATATATCGAATTGATTTATGAATAAGTACTTTGGATAGTAATTGAATGAACAGTAATGCTAATTTAAAACCTATTTATAGTAAGACTGCATAAGATTCAGTAAATTAAGTGGTGGAAAGATTTTTCCTAGATATACTTTGAAGATGTGAAATTAAAGGTGAATATTAAAATTGGTTAATGTAAAATAACATTGATTAACCGTAAATGAGAATAAATTTGAAAATAAAAATTTATGTTAATACAAGTGGATCAATTATAAACTTAAATGAAACATTCCAATTTAATAAGAGGTATTCGAATGTTATGTTTTATTTAAAGGTAATAATTGGATTTAATTGGAATTTGTGTATGTTGGATTATATAGAAAAGGAGTATACAAAAGAAACTATGAATAGTAGAGTAGCAACTGAAAAGGAAGAAATTGAAATAAGGGCAATAAACATTGTATAAATTAATAGTAATAAATGCCAACATTGAATTGTAATAAATATAATTCATATTACAAGTGGGTGAACGTAAAGATAAGGGTTAAGAGTGTTGGAATAGGTATACTAGAATAACTATAAAGTGTAAATGTACGTATTTATAGCAACATGAATTATTGAAGGAAAATAATTGGTAAACGGGGTTTGGGCTAAGGAAATGTTATTCATTGTTTTGAAACCTTATTTATTATGGGAAATTAATTTAGTATAAGCAAAACCAATGCAAATATCTAATTTATCAATAAAGAAATAATAATAAATAGTAATCAATGCAAATTATGTTACAATGGAATGTGAAATTTAGGGAATAGACGCAAAGTATATATGAGTTGCTAAAAGTATGCATAATAAGTGCAAATTTAATAAATCAATGTCCTGTAGAGGTTGGAGTTTGGTTAGTAATAAAAGCTTTTAAAGGAGAAACCTTTAATTTATAAATTAAAATCAATGCATTAAATTAGGTGTAACTGAATGCATGTAAATAATTTTGTAAGAATAAGTTATAAACAATTTATTTGTGCATACCCTATTTAATTGAAATAACAGAAAAGACAAGAACTTGATTTACCTAGGTATATATATATTGATAAACTATAACTAAATAGAAAGATTGGTAGTAAATAGGATATAAGAAGACAAAGGCAACTAGTAAATTAATATATGAATTCATAATAATAAGTAGTAATTAATGCATATATATTTGGCATTAGTGATAATTACAAAACTTACCCATTTATCTAATTTATTTAATTAAATCTAAATCTATGGCAACATTGTTGTAATGATGGTTGTAAGTGAATTTGAATGTAAAAGGGTAACAATTATTTAGTTTAACCATTTTGAGTATGATAAGTTAAGAATGGCAATCGATTGAAATAAATCTCAATTAATTATTTTGTTTCGGTTAATGTGTTCTAGTTAATAAAGGGGGGTTTATAAGAAATGAAGCACGCACTAATGACATGTGTTATAATTCAAATGTTATTTATACCCATAAAATGTCTATTTACAAGATAGAAAGATTTTAAATCAATAAGCGAATTTATTGAGGTTCCAATTTATAATTTATAACATTTAATGTAGACTCAATTACAAAATTTACTTAAATCGTGCAGTTAGCATAGATTTGTTTTGTAATTGGAGTAGTTAATCCTATAAGATGAAGTTAATGCTAATTCTATTTATGATTGGACCATTTGTTGATATAGATTATAGAAAGCAAGATGTATAAATTTAATTAAATTATCAACATTCAACAATTGTAATTATTGAAAATTAAAATCGAAGTTGAGGATAATAAGGTGAAACCATGAACAAATGTTAATGCATCCTTATTGCTGGAAAAAGATGAGTATATAAAAGTTTGAAAATCAAAAATAAGTTTTTGAAAACTTGATTTATAATTTCTAAATATAAGGAAGTGGAGAAATTAACACTGCAATGGATAGACTTATCAGCTTTCAATTTACATCTAAATTTGTTTAGATCAATTTGGAAATTAATAAAATTGTGGATATATTTTGAAACGTAAACGAAACATCTAGATTTACATTTGTATATACGTTAAAATAAAATGTAAATGATAAGGAATTTATTTATTTCTTAAATCGTAACGTGTGTAATTAATATTATTTATCTTTTAGGACCACTTCCGTTTGCACGTTAAAATTCGTGCACACCTATTCTTTTGCGATCTATCTATAAATAGACGATCAAAAAAAAAACCCTACCCTCCATCTTCTATCATTTGTCTGTACGTTCTTTTCTTCAACTCCTTCTCCTCCTCAAATGGATGCAAGCCTAGATCTATTCCTATTCAAATTTCAAATGAAAATTCAAACTTTGCAGAAAAATCCCATAAAAATATATGTCATAGTTCTCAGTGTTCGTAATCTGTTGGTGTGATTTGTTTTTCGATTTGGGTCTCGGTTTTTCCAGAAAACCCTAGTTTATTTTCGGCCCTTCATCATCGCCGCAACAAACTTCGTAAGATCGTCAAACGATTTCTGGGTTTAGTAGAGATTGACCAGAGGAGTTCATCTGTATGGGTTCTGTCGGAAATTAACGGCTGGATCTCGTGCATCGTTCGCTTAGGGTTTTAAAGGCCTGGAGGCGGCGGCGACCGGAGAAGTGCGCAGGGGGTCAGGTGGGGGCGGCTCGGCATGGGCCAACCATTTGTGATGGTCGACGATGGCATGGAGGCCGGTAGGATGGCGTATTTGGCGGTCAAAGCTCGGTCAAAAGGCGTGTTATTGGGTTCTGCTGCGTGCGTGTTCTCAGGGGAAGGGTGAAAGCGCGTTCTGGGATGAAGCATGAGAGATGACGTGGCACTTGTGTGGTGAGAATGTGTTCCATTTTATTTCTTTTGTTTTTATGTTTTCATTCGCAATTTTCGCCTTAACTCTCGCATACGACTTCTGTTTCACGCGAAATTTCTTTTGTTAGGATCGTAATAAAATTCCGGATCCGTTGACGCTGGTTTGGACAGATTTGGAGACCGTTGGATTTTTGAGTTTAAATTGAATTTAAATTCGATTTAAATTCAAAAGGTGAGTGTTTTGACCCACTCACAACTTCTAAAAGTTTTTATGTTTGTTAAATTTATTTTAGATATGAGTAGAAATTTATTTATGATTGTTTGGCATGTTTTATTCAGCATATCGGTAAATTCGCATTTATTTAATTTAACTGTCAATTTAATTCATTTATTGCATATTAATTGACAGTTAGAATTTATTTATTTGCATATAAACTACTAGTTAAACAGTTATAAATTTAATTGAATATAAAATGTTAGTTAATAACTGTCAATTATTTCTTGTTATATTCTATATATATTGATGGTTGTTAAACTGATGATGTTTGAAATAATTTTGATTGATGATGGGTGAATGGATGTTTTATTGTATATCATTAAACTACAAGTTATCATGCATTTTTCATTTCATTCGGGATTGTGGTTTGAAATGATACACAACCGAAAATTTTATTTTTAAATTGCGGATTGAAATGATAAATATCCGTATCACTTGACCATAGGACAGAAAATTTTATACAGTCACCGTGGTCTATATATAAATTATTTTAATGTGATTTCTATGGTTTAGATGGGATACGGTTTACAAAAAATTTTATTTTTGATATTTTATAAATGTTATTCTTCTATATATATACATATGAAGTTAAAAATTTTGAATTTAAGCTGTGTATAAATCTATTAAATAAAAATGGGAAAATTGAGAAATGGAATTTGATAATTCATATTATATGTTTAAGTTTGGAAAATTCTAAGGTATGATATTTATAACTGGATTTTTCCAAGATAAATTTACAATGAATATTCTAGTATAATTTAATTGAAGAAAATATTTAATTGCTAGAAATTGGAGTTTTATTTATGGATTTTTATGTAAATATTCAACACTAAATAATAGAACATTTAATTTGTTTGAAGGAATAAATTCCAACTTTAGTTTTGAAATATTAATACTCCAAATGGATATATATATATATATATATATATATATATATATATATATATATATATATATATATATATATATATATATATATATATATATATATATAGAAATTGAAGTGGTTTTGGAACTTGAAAGTGATATTTAAATTTTGGTTTAGACTTTAAATAAAGAATATATTTGTAAAGCCATGGAAATTATTTTATTTACAAAGTAACCTTAAAGTCAAACCATTTATTTTATATACCGTTGAATATCCAAACCATTCAAGTTTTAGAAGTTATGGTTTTAAAATATATGAATTTCGAAATATTATGCTTTGAAAGTATAAGTCAAATATTTGGTTTCTAGATATTTTAAATTTTAAAGCAGTATGATTTTGGAAAAGAAATATATTTGGATAAAATGATATCATATTGTTTTGGGTTTTAAGATGATATCGTATTCATAGTTTTGAAATGGAATTTTTATTCTGGTTTTAAAGTATAAACTATTTTAAATGACCGCGGTGTTACAATAACGATTGGTTGGCAAAGAGACCGGGATCGGATATGGACATACTCTCTGTCGATACCGAAAAAAACTTTGACTAACCGTGTACCCGGTGGAGATTCCAGAATGAAGTAGGTTGGAGGCGGCGTTTCCTGTAAGGTAAATACGTGGACCCGACTCCCGTGAGTTGGCATAAGGTGGCTAAAACTGGAATGATTCTCGGGCCAATGAGGTCATTTCTCTGATCAGACACTCCTCTTCGATATTATACTTTGACTTTGGATTGATTCAATGGCCACTTTTATTTTTGATTTTGGGGGAGTTTGTTCGAGGTGGGTGGTAGCTGCGCGCTGCGCGTTTCCACCAGCCCGGATAGCAATTGGTATATCTACCCTGGCATTGCCTAGTTTTGCCGTGTCACCTACCATAACGAGCCTTTACTACGAGTTTTGTTTTGTACCATACCTATGGAGTGCCCTCTGACGACGCCCATTACGGGGGAGATTACGGTACTGTACAGACTATGGGAATATATTCCGTGTTAAGGGCTATATGAGTAACCCCTTAACGCTATTAAAAAGTAAGTTTATTTTATAAATAGACATTATTATAATAGCGCAATACACTACATAGTAAATAGTTTAACGGACCCTTAGGAGATGTAAATCCCGAGCATCTCTTGAGTTACTGTACTCATATTATTTCTGTTAATTTTACTCACATAAGATCTTTTAGTTCTGACTCGAGTGTTTTTGTCTTTTCAAATTCGCTCGGATCAGTCCGAGCGTTTCAGGATTTGAGGATTTAGCTCTGGAGGACGAAGACAAAGATTTGTATTACTAGTATCTACTATATTATTTCACTACACCATTTAATTCCGCTACATTGATAGTATTGGTATGGGTAACTCTGATATTCACTGTACAAGTAAAATAAAATATTTTGTAAAACAGTTTCATGAACTGTATATTTGATTATTATATTTTATCCTTCCGCTGTGAGATTCTGTTCTTTTATTTCTTCTCTTTTTTTTTCTTATTTACCCCATAACAATCCTCCCTTCCGTATGGTTTGAATCGTCATGTGTGTCGGTTTAAACGTGCGAAAAGTCGGGATGTTACAGTGATAGTTGCCCCCTATGATTCCGTAGTTGGAAGTTTACTGAACTAACATGTGGATTTGAAGAAATTAAGGGAAGAACTCAGGAGATTTTCGGCCATTGGTGAAAGTGGCGGCTGGCTTAGAATTAGGGTTAGGTTTTGTTTCTTGTTGCAAATGAAAATAATGAAGGCCTTTTATAGAAAATTTCCAAATTACTATTCATCCAAAATTTTCCGAACACCAAACGAAGCGTGCCGGCTGGCGTTTCTAGGGTTTACCCCGCGTTCCGGACACAATGGAATAGGTTTCGGATGCTAATTCGATTATCTGTGCGAGTTATGGCAATAAACAATCAAATTTATATTAAATCGATTTAAACTAATTTCTATGCGTTTAGGCTTGCCCCGGACAAACGGTAAATCCGATTAACGCTAAATTTGAAACCATGCAATAATTTAACATTACGGATCCGATAAACTGGTTTCATTGAAATCTGAGATAGTTTGAAAAATGGCTATTTTCACTAGTCGATTTAAATATTAAAATATTCAATTTTCACAAATTAAATTTTAATTCGATTTTCAAAGTTCTATAACATCACTATAACTTTAATATGATATAATAAAATTTTACAAATCATTTTCAATCATATTAAACCCCTAGAATTTCAACTATTAAATTATCGATTTAATTATCCAATTAAATCCAATTATTCGAAATAAAACTTATTCGACTATTTAATTTCGCTTATTAATATTTAAATTCAATTAAATATACAAATTTTAATAAATAGGAATTCTGGGTCGTTACAAACTTCCACCCATAAAAGAATTTCGTCCTCGAAATGACAAGTAAGAAAAAAGTTACAGAATCCATTAACTTTCCAAAACAAACTATTCAAATTGGATTTTTTTTCAAATCTCTTAAGTGTTTAACTTTTCCAAAATTAATAGTTAAACTTGTTACACCAACTTTACTGGGTTTTCGAACCCAAACTTGTTTTTCAAAAAAAAAATACCCAATTTTCTCAAAAATTTTCTAACGCCTGAAATTTTCGGAAAAATTCCCCAGAGTCTCCTTTGTGAGGCTCGATCGGAAAAAAAATGACATTATATATATCACAAATATACAACTCATCAAGTGATGAGGCATCCCGTAGGGAAAAATTGTAAAAGTACGATATTTAATCCGAGTTATGTTCCTTATATATTGTTAGCGAGCGTATACGGCTAATATACCACGAAAGTGAGCTCCAAATGCGAAGCAAGCGTAATCCGCACATACCAAATACTCAACAAACCATGAGAACATGCATATATGAAAATAATATCAATATACAACATATAGCAACATAACAACTACATGTGCCAACATAGCAAATGCAACAAAAGCAACAAATGCAACCATCAAACAACTATCATACAACTAACGTTCAACAAATCAATGTCTAACCAAATCAATTCATAAACAAATCAATATACATTAACTTTTCATTAATATTCAATGGATTGGTTTTCCAATTTAAATCACATTTGATTCATTAACATTGGATGTTTTGTAGTAACATTCATTTATTCATATTCAATTAGTAATCATTCACTAATTCATATTCAAGTTGGTTCACTTACAAATCAAATTCAATTGATTTCAATGATTTATAACTTTCCATTTCATTAATTCATTTTCATTTAACACTTAATGAGTTATATACGATCAACAAATCATCATCTAACAAACAATGTATATCCAACATTACCAAATTTATTTACTTCGCTTACATTCAATCAATTTGGTTTAAAACTTTTAATTCCAATTGGTTCATATTAAATTAACTTCCATTCAATTTATTCAATTTCTCAAATTCATCATCTTCCATTGAATTTACACTTACATTCATTATCCCATATCAATTCTTTTACATTTGATTGATTAATATTTCATCCATTCATCAATTCAATTGTTAATTCCTTTAACGAATAGGCTGAATTTCATTTATACAACTCAAGTTCATATTCATCGCATCTTTTCGTCAATTCACTTTGTTATTTTATTTCACTACCAGAATCAACTTCATTCAACATCACTCAAGTTATATTTCATTTCAAACATCATTTGTTTAATTTAACTTAAATTTCCACTTATAAATCCAATTCAGATTCCAATTCTAGTTCTATTTACTTACCAATTCGAAATGGATACCAATTTCATTTCCTTGCGCTTGCAAATTTTATTTATTCATTCACAATTTATTTTCCAACTTAATAATTGTATTCCAATCATTTTATATAACATTCCAGAGTCATTTCAATCTTTCAAAACCATTTTTGAAACCAATTCAATTATCCTTTGAATTTCAAAACCAAAACCCAAATTTTCAAACAACTTTCATTTAAAACAATTTGGCAGCAATCCCTCTTTTGGAAACCCGAAAATGAACACCAATGATGTCACGATCATCATCGAAAATATTTTCAACCGACCGGAAAGAGTTTAGAGCTTTAATTTTGTAACAACCCGCATATTTATCGATTTTATATTTAAATATTTTATCGTTCGTCGGATTTTGGTCCGAAAACCTACTTTTTGCAAACAGTTGAATTAGGACTCGAGACCACCTCCATTGAGTTCAAAATGCCGTTTGCGACCTTTTTGAGTATAAGCTTCGATATGTTTGGAGAAAGTTGATTTTTGCTACTTTTTCCCGCTTATGACTTTGGTTTGGACTGCACCCTTATTAGCTCAGCCCAACCCCTTCTCTTCAAAACTTCTCCTCTTTAATTAAAACACTCAAGCTCAAGCAAAAATGGAGGAAGAGAATGGGAAATAGAAATTCCTAAGCCCTAGCTTGCTTTGCAAATCCAACTTCTTGCTCCAAAATCAAAGGGAACCCATTGGTAAGCATCTCCTTCTTCTTCTCCAACTCTTTCTCCGTTCAATTTCAGAAATTTCCTAAACCTAACTTAGGGAATGTTCTTCTTTTAAGCTTAGATTCAAGTTTCTAGAGTTGGTTTTGAAGAGTGGTTGATTCCCCTTTGCTTTCAAGCTTCATCTTCATAAATTTAGTTCAAAGGTGAGATTTTTATCTCACATCTATGACTATAAGTATCTTTGGTTGTTGGGTATGAATTCCTAACACTTCTTCATGTGCATTTGCTCTTGTTTTGGATTGATTTTGTGAATACTCCAATTTTTGGGTTTTTAAGTCAAATTTGTGTGAAATCCTTTTATGGATGTTTGATCATGTTTTTGGTGATGCACCGAGGAGCATATAGGGCCGGGTTGCCGATTGGCATAAACCCTTAGAGCCAATGTTCGTCCGGTTGCATTTTGGAAGAATTTGCTCTTCATTTGAATAGGCGGAAAAACAGCCCAGGCATGATTCAGTCGACTGAAAACTCTGTTCAGTCGACTGAACCTGAAACCCGAGAGTTTCCAAGCAAGATTCAGTCGACTGAAAAACTCTGCACAGTCGACTGAAACTGGAAACAGAAAGTTTCCTGAACCTGGAAAATTTCGAAGCACAGGGTCAGTCGACTGAAAACTCTGTTCAGTCGACTGAACCTGCTGTTTGAGTCCAATTTGTCTTTTTGGATTGAATTTCCAATTTAAATCGATTCGTGATGATCCTATTTATTGTCATCATTTATTATCATCTTAGATGACTTATTTTCTTTGGAAATTTTAGATATATCCACTTCGATGGATCCTTTATCGATTTCGTTGGATTTTATTCACATCTTCGAATGTGATCTTTGTGATTGATTATTTCTACAATCCCCCTTGTGCTTTGTCAGTTTAAAAACATAAAGGTTTTCTATACTAGTAGTAAATATCAAAACTCTTACTTCAAATGATTTCAACACTATTTTATTACAAAGCTCGTTTTCTCAAACGTTTTCCAAACTATTAGTATATACAAACCTTTACCTCACTCGTATGAGAAATCTAATCAAACGACTTAGTAAAACAAGTGGTATGAAACGCTTGTGTTTACTTCGTCGGTTAATTCTTGGACTTGTTCGATTGAACCTCTTGTGACAATTTTGTAGTGGAGATCTACAATTTGTTCGTAAATATTTAAGTTAAGCTAGTGGTTATGGGACATGAAGCTAAGATCATATATTTACTAGCTTATTGTAATTGACACTTCTCGATGATCACGATGATCATTTTATGGTTAAGACTAGCAATGTGCGATGTCTTTTTGTTTATGTGGGGGACTGTTCCTCATTTTATTGAGTTTCGTCTCATTTTAGAACATGGGGTGTATCTTTCTAGGTGCATCGATTTTTATTTATTTGTGCATAGGGCGTATCTTTCTTGGTGCGTCGATGCTAGAGCATGGGGTGTATCTTTCTAGGTGCATCGACGTTCGACATTACATGGGGTGTATCTTTCTAGGTGCAACGATGTTTATTTTTTTGTGCATGGGGCGTATCTTTCTAGGTGCGTCGATGCTAGAGCATGGGGTGTATCTTTCTAGGTGCATCGATGTTCGACATTACATGGGGTGTATCTTTCTAGGTACATCGATGTTTATTTTTGCATGGGGCGTATCTTTCTAGGTGCGTCGATGCTAGAGCATGGGGCGTATCTTTCTAGGTGCGTCGATGTTCGACTGTTCATGGGGAACATCTTTTTAGGTGTGTCGATGTCCAGTTTTTTTTGGGGATTGGCCATCCTTTTTATTGTGATTTGGTTCATCGGATGTCCCGTTGTACGACGTCGTTGTTCCTTTTTCTTGTGATTTCTGGATTTCGTGTGTTGATTTCTGGAATTTATGTTTCACCAACTTTTACGATGGGCATTGATATATGTCATTTATTGTGGCTTGGTGAATGAAATTAGGAGTATGACATTCCTTTTATCTTGAGTAGATTATTGTGATATTGATTAATCTCTTGTTGATTTTCAATTACTTATTTATCACAGCTTGGCATTGTGATTATTATATGTTTATGTCATATCTCTTAGTATATATCACTTCATCTGATATTTATAGCTAGACTGATCCGTTTATTATTTTCTTATAAATAATACTCGGGTCAGACCGAGATGTTACAGGTACCTCTCCTTGACTTCTCTTCTGGGGCTATCATCCCGACTTTTGGAAAACTACTTAGATTAGTAGTTTATTTTGTTGTATACACTTGAGATTTAGACTCATTGTTGATTCTTTTGTATAGCACGTGTTGCTATTCTTTTGTATTATTGTGGATCTTTTAACCACTACTCTGATAGACACTTTCATGTGTAATATTCATATCTATTTCCGCCTTTGTGATATGAATTGTCTGTGACTGATTTATGTTATGTTTATTTATATATTTGTTTCCGAAGATATTATAGCCACTGTGTAGTAGCTTTGAGTTTGTGTCGGTATGTCAGATTTCCTCTTGAGATGAAAAGTTATATTTTTATCTGGCATATCGGTACTCGCACAAAGCAATTATACAGATGGTCGCTCCTCAACAGCCTTATTCTCCGTGCTAGTTGACAGCATTCACAGTAATGTTCTTGGCTAGCGTGGGTATAGAGGTGGGGCGTCACAGCTTGGTATCAGAGCCAAACTTCGGAACAATGTAGAATAATTTAGCAAGGATCATGTCCTAAGTCATTCTTAGGAGTTGTGCTTTAGGATTTTATTCGGGTCTTCGTACCGTTCTATCCTACTTTCTTTTATGATTCCTTGTTTTATCTACCAATATTTCTTGATATTCATTTTGAGAATAACTTTTTCCTCTTCTTTCTTTCTTTATTAAAGAAGAGAAATGGTTAGACCAGGCCGTCCCAGCGCTGGTCAATCTAGTGCTACTCCTCAGGATGGAGTATTCATGTCTGCTCAGCAGCTTCTAGATCTTGTTAAGAACGCTCAAGCAGCCAGACCCAATCCAGAGCCTATTCATCCTAGATCCGGTTTTGCACGCTTGTGCAGAGACTATACCGATTTGGGTGGAAGGCCATTCACGGGATCCGAGAGTGTTATAGAAATTCAAGCTTGGCTCAAATCATGCGATCGCATCTTTTCTCGCATGAACCTTATTGATCTACATCGAGTCCAAGTGGCTTCTAGCATGCTCCAAGAAAGAGCATTAGATTGGTATGAGCTTTTAATTTCTGAAATCGTTGAGGCAGATCTCACTTGGGAGCAATTCGGGGAAAGATTCGAATCGAAATTTGTGTCGGAGGCTGAAAAAGTAACCTTAGCCCGGCGTTTCATAGACCATGTTCAAGGTGAATCTTCTGTGACAGACTACGTCGCATCTTTCGAATCTCTCTCTAAGTACGGGGTCGAGTATATTAATACCCCGATGAAGAAAAATCAGAGATTTGTCTATGGCTTGAATAAGAATCTTAAGAAGCCATTACTTCTGAAACTTGAGGTTTCATTTGATCAGCTTATTGATATCGCTCTTCGTCTTGAAGAGGCCGATAATGAAGGTGATGTTGAAGTTGTGCGTGCCCAACAGAACTTCAACAATAACTCGAAGAGGCCTATCAAATTCAAAGGCACCATTCCCAACAAGAAAGGGAGGCAAGAAATTCCGGTAGCAAAGACTCCTACCTCTAGTCATGGTCAATGCTACAATTGTGGTTCCACGAACCACTATGCAAGGGAGTGTCCGAGGCCCCTCTTTTGTCGCTATTGCAAAAATTCGGGTCACCATATTACTACATGTCCCATACTTCAAAGTAAGGAGGAGGGAGAGCTCAATGTAGTGCAAGCTCCTAGAAACACTTCTCGTGGTCAAGGTATTTTTCATTCAATCCTTGATGACATTTTCTTTGTGGTTATCTTGTTCATGTTCTTTTTGATATAGTTTCCATCTCACTATTTTATATCAAAAGGAATTGTTAATTCTTTTTCTTTGAATATTTTGGGCTTGTTGACTTCTTTGAGGATTGTGAATCCGGATGGTAGATCCGCAACACTTAATTTGCTTTTGTTTAGATGTCGAAATTGTTTTATGTGACTTTTCTTTCTGAGTCGATATTTACTTTGGCTTTGGAATTGATTTTTTTTTGAAAGGATAGGCTTAATCATTGTGAAGCCCATATCCTAATTTTCGAGTGGACTATTCATCTTCGACATTTTCAATCTGTTAAGCAGATTTCTATTTTTCCTTTGTGATTTTGATTCCAATTTGGTGGAATCATTTTATTCCTTAAGCCCACTTATAAGGAAAGTGTTTTTTCTCTCATTCATGTAGTTTGAGAAATTTTCCAGTATTTTTGAGTTTGTCTTAGGATTATCACCTAAGAAATCTTTTGTGTGGTGTTAAGGTCTTTTCAGTTTGACTTTACCACCGGTTTTCATTTGCTACGAGTTGCGGAACTTAGCATTCCACTTACCGCATTCCGCACTCGTTATGATTCTTATGAATGACTTATTATGTCATTCGGTTTATCCAGCATATTTCATCCATTTTATAAATCGAATATTCTATGAATATTCCGATGAGACTATTCTTGTATTTACTGATTTTGGATGGAAATAGAAATTTAAAATTTTGCAAATCTTTTTCATAAGATTTAATTATAAGTGCAATTTGATTTTGCTCTTAAAACGAGCAAAGAATATTCTTAAAACTTTTTAATAGATTTATTTATCCTAGAAAAGATGACTTTGTGATTGTATTGCCCGTTGAGTGCTTTAAGAATTTTGGTCGATGCGCTTGATCAACGTTATCGATAGGAATTTCCTAAACGCTTTGATGAGACAATCAAACACGATATATTGACTTGTAAAAATGTAATTTTGGAAGTTTTAACTTTTCGGGAAAGAGAATTATTTTAAAAGAAGTCCTTTCTTTTCGATATTCTTATTCTTTCTTGTGATTCCTGAAGGGGAACCAAGACTTTGCTATTTGCACCGCGTATTGGTTTGGATGCCGTTCTCTTGCCATAGAGAACGTGCTATCACTTGTGCTTCTAAATCATTATAGCTTATCGAGACTAGATATGCCACTCATGATCTAGTGTTCGCGGCTATTGTTTTTACTTTTGGAATTTGGCATCATCATTTTTGGATGAGAAATTTGTTCTCTACCCCGATCATAAATCTTTGGAATAATTATTTTCTCATAAGGAACTTCATGTTGACTCGAGTTCCTAGCATCTTATGATCTTGATATTCTTTTTATTCCTGAAAAGGGGAAATCGTGTTGCCAATGCGCTTTGTCGTAAGCAACATGTGGTTGATTCTTTGATGTTGTCTGAATGGAATTATTTTTCTATCAAGTTCATCGGACGTTTTGGTATACTTCGTTTTATTGAGCTTTATCTCATTCGTTTTAAGGACTAGCGTTCGATGTCCTTTTATTGTGTTCGGTTCAATAAACGTATCGTTTTTGTACTACGTCGGTGTTCCGAAAATCATTCGGGCTTCGGTTCATTGGACGTATCGTTTTTGTACTGCGTCAGTGTTCCGAATTATTTGGGTTTTGATTCATCGGATGTACTGTTTGTACTACATCGATGTCTTTTCTTTTGATTCATCGGATGTACCATTGTACTACATCGATGTTTTTGCTTTTGATTCATCGGATGTACCGTTTGTACTACATCGATGTCTTTTCTTTTGATACATCGGATGTACCGTTGTACTACATCGATGTTTTTGCTTTTGATTCATCGGATGTACCGTTTGTACTACATCGATGTCTTTTCTTTTGATTCATCAGATGTACCGTTGTACTATATCGATGTTTTTGCTTTTGATTCATCGGATGTACCGTTTGTACTACATCGATGTCTTTTCTTTTGATTCATCGGATGTATCGTTGTACTGCATCGATGTCTTTGCTATTTGATTCATCGGATATACCGTTGTACTACATCGATGTCTTTCCTTATGATTCGTCGGATGCACCGTTGTACTACATCGATGTCTTTGCTATTCGATTCATCAGATGTACCGTTGTACTCCATCGCTGTCTTTGCTATTTGATTCTTCGGATGTACCGTTGTACTACATCGATGTCTTTGCTATTTGATTCATTGGATGTACCGTTTGTACTACATCGATGTCTTTGCTTTGGTTCATTGGGCGTACTGTTTTTGTACTACGCTGATGTCCCAAATTGTTTGAGTTTCTAGTTTTTCGGGCGTACCGTTTTTGTACTACGTCGTTGCACCGGCTCAATTTTCAGCTATTCTTGACGTTCCCCACGTCTTTTATCTACGGGAAAGCCTTAGGGATTCCGGTTTTCATTCTTGAGCCCGGTGTTATTGTGGAAATTGAAGTTTCACCAGATTTCTTGCTAACTCTTTCGTGCACTTTATGGTGAACTTCCCAATTCAAATTTTCTTTTGTGTTAATATGCTTCTATGGTTGTTACTTCATATATTTCCTTGTTACTTATTGCGAGGACGCAATTTCTTTAAGGAGGGGAGTCGGTAACAACCCGCATATTTATCGATTTTATATTTAAATATTTTATCGTTCGTCGGATTTTGGTCCGAAAATCTACTTTTTGCAAACAGCCGAATTAGGACTCGAGACCACCTCCATTGAGTTCAAAATGCCGTTTGCGACCTTTTTGAGTATAAGCTTCGATATGTTTGGAGAAAGTTGATTTTTGCTACTTTTTCCCGCTTATGACTTTGGTTTGGACTGCACCCTTATTAGCACAGCCCAACCCCTTCTTTACATAACTTCTCCTCTTTAATTAAAACACTCAAGCTCAAGCAAAAATGGAGGAAGAGAATGGGAAATAGAAATTCCTAAGCCCTAGCTTGCTTTGCAAATCCAACTTCTTGCTCCAAAATCAAAGGGAACCCTTTGGTAAGCATCTCCTTCTTCTTCTCCAACTCTTTCTCCATTCAATTTCAGAAATTTCCTAAACCAAACTTAGGGAATGTTATTCTTTTAAGCTTAGATTCAAGCTTCTAGAGTTGGTTTTGAAGAGTGTTTGATTCCCCTTTGCTTTCAAGCTTCATCTTCATAAATTTAGTTCAAAGGTGAGATTTTTATCTCACATCTATGACTATAAGTATCTTTGGTTGTTGGGTATGAATTCCTAACACTTCTTCATGTGCATTTGCTCTTATTTTGGATTGATTTTGTGAATACTCCAATTTTTGGGTTTTTAAGTCAAATTTGTGTGAAATCCTTTTATGGATGTTTGATCATGTTTTTGGTGATGCACCGAGGAGCATATAGGGCCGGGTTGCCGATTGGCATAAACCCTTAGAGCCAATGTTCGTCCGGTTGCATTTTGGAAGAATCTGCTCTTCATTTGAATAGGCTGAAAAACAGCCCAGGCATGATTCAATCGACTGAAAACTCTGTTCAGTCGACTGAACCTGAAACCCGAGAGTTTCCAGGCATGATTCAGTCGACTGAAAAACTCTGCACAGTCGACTGAAACTGGAAACAGAAAGTTTCCTGAACCTGGAAAATTTCCAAGCACAGGGTCAGTCGACTGAAAACTCTGTTCAGTCGACTGAACCTGCTGTTTGAGTCCAATTTGCCTTTTTGGATTGAATTTCCAATTTAAATCGATTCGTGATGATCCAATTTATTGTCATCATTTATTATCATCTTATATGACTTATTTTCTTTGGAAATTTTAGATATATCCACTTCGATGGATCCTTTATCGATTTCGTTGGATTTTATTCACATCTTCGAATGTGATCTTTGTGATTGATTGTTTCTACAATCCCCCTTGTGCTTTGTCACTTTAAAAACATAAAGTTTTTCTATACTAGTAGTAAATATCAAAACTCTTCCTTCAAATGATTTCAACACTATTTTATTACAAAGCTCGTTTTCTCAAACGTTTTCCAATCTATTAGTATATACAAACCTTTACCTCACTCGTATGAGAAATCTAATTAAACGACTTAGTAAAACAAGTGGTATGAAACGCTTGCGTTTACTTCGTCGGTTAATTCTTGGACTTGTTCGATTGAACCTCTTGTGACAATTTTCTAGTGGAGATCTACAATTTGTTCCTAAATATTTAAGTTAAGCTAGTGGTTATGGGACATGAAGCTAAGCTCATATATTTACTAGCTTATTGTAATTGACACTTCTCGATGATCATGATGATCATTTTATGGTTTAGACTAGCAATGTGCGATGTCTTTCTGTTTATGTGGGGGAGTGTTCCTCATTTTATTGAGTTTCGTCTCATTTTAGAACATGGGGTGTATCTTTCTAGGTGCATCGATGTTTATTTATTTGTGCATGGGGCGTATCTTTCTAGGTGCGTCGATGCTAGAGCATGGGGTGTATCTTTCTAGGTGCATCGATGTTCGACATTACATGGGGTGTATCTTTCTAGGTGCATCGATGTTTATTTTTTTGTGCATGGGGCATATCTTTCTAGGTGCGTCGATGCTAGAGCATGGGGTGTATCTTTCTAGGTGCATCGATGTTCGACATTACATGGGGTGTATCTTTCTAGGTGCATCGATGTTTATTTGTGCATGGGGCGTATCTTTCTAGGTGCGTCGATGCTAGAGCATGGGGCGTATCTTTCTAGGTGCGTCGATGTTCGACTGTTCATGGGGCATATCTTTTTAGGTGTGTCGATGTTCAGTTTTTTTTGGGGATTGGCCATCCTTTTTATTGTGATTTGGTTCATCGGATGTCCCGTTGTACGACGTCGTTGTTCCTTTTTCTTGTCGTTGTTCCTTTTTCTTGTGATTTCTGGATTTCGTGTGTTGATTTCTGGAATTTATGTTTCACCAACTTTTATGATGGGCATTGATATATGTCATTTATTGTGGCTTGGTGAATGAAATTAGGAGTATGACATTCCTTTTATCTTGAGTAGATTATTGTGATATTGATTAATCTCTTGTTGATTTTCAATTACTTATTTATCACAGCTTGGCATTGTGATTATTATATGTTTATGTCATATCTCTTATTATATATCACTTCATCTGATATTTATAGCTAGACTGATCCGTTTATTATTTTCTTATAAATAATACTCGGGTCAGACCGAGATGTTACAGGTACCTCTCCTTGACTTCTCTTCTGGGGCTATCATCCCGACTTTTGGCAAACTACTTAGATTAGTAGTTTATTTTGTTGTACACACTCGAGATTTAGACTCATAGTTGTATTCTTTTGTATAGCACGTGTTGCTATTCTTTTGTATTATTGTGGATCTTTTGACCACTACTCTGATAGGCACTTTCATGTGTAATATTCATATCTATTTCCGCCTTTGTGATATGAATTGTCTGTGACTGATTTATGTTATGTTTATTTCTATATTTGTTTCCGAAGATATTATAGCCACTGTGTAGTAGCTTTGAGTTTGTGTCGGTATGTCGGATTTCCTCTTGAGATGAAAAGTTATATTTTTATCTGGCATATCGGTACTCGCACAAAGCAATTATACAGATGGTCGCTCCTCAACAGCCTTATTCTCCGTGCTAGTTGACAGCATTCACAGTAATGTTCTTGGCTAGCGTGGGTATAGAGGTGGGGCGTCACAAATTTCTCCAAAACAATTTTCCAAAATATCAAATCCTTTCAAAACACTTCTTTGGAATTTTGTTTTTAGATTATAAATCACATTTATAAATTTTTTACTTATATAATTTTACTTCTTAGATATAATATTATTTCACAAGTGTAAATCATTTTAATTATAACTTCTTACTTATAACTCTTCGCTTATAAAATTTATTCTTTTACAATATGTTTCATTTAACTTATTCCAACAACTTTTATTAACTTGCATATATCTTACAATTTCAATAACCAAACAATCAATTGATATACACTTTAATAATTCCTAAAAAATTATTCCTTTATATATAAAATATAATCAAGGTAAAATTATTTCATTTACCCAATTTAAAATGATACTACGTCAGTTTATCTCGTTTAAGAGTTTAGAAACCCCTATCGATAATATGACGTCGCATCTACCGACCAGAATTCACAAACAGCTCAACGGATAAGCGAACACAATATAAAACATTTTTATATTCACTAACAAATATGCGCTCATAGCTATTATTACACTCGCACTCATTCTAGAGTACTACTGACTCTATCTCTAATGAGTAATTCCCAACGGAGCTAAGGTTGTCGCTTAACCAAATGCTTTGATACCAGATGTAACGAATGCGATTTTTCGACGCTCGAAAACCGACATCAATACGTCCACTGTATCAACTACTGCATAATCGAATGCCGAAAAACCGTACCGTTACGGTTATAGAAGAAGAAAAGGTATAAAAAGAGAGAAAAAAAGAAAAAGAAACAGAAAACAATATCAGAATCTCACAATCGCAACGGAACAACATATAATAGATAAATAAATAATCTTTAAACAAAGAACAATATCAGTTATTACATCACATTACATTACATCATCAGAGTATACAATAACAAACAGCGAAAACGAAATACTATATACTAGTGAATACGCCATGCCATCCAGCTTGCCTCCAGCAACTCCTGAATTCCAAAATATCTAGGTAACCTAACTCTAGACTGCCCGTGTGGAAATTGGTGGGCACATGAGTTTAGGAAGGAAAACATTAACTCCAGGGCAGTCATGGGACTGGTGTGAGAACAAAAACAGTTATTCTTTTAAAAACAAACAACGGGATATTTTTTTTTGATGTCAATTCGCAATGTTTTTTTTTTGAGAATGTAACTACCATAAGACCACCCACCACACACACAATGCAAACGCAGACTTGGAGGTGATTTCTTCTTATGTTAGTCAAAGATGCTTACTACGCAAAATCAAATCAGTTTTGATATTATTATTAGTGCATAGTGTAGAAAACATTTCGAAAGTAGAATATAAATCTTAGCCAGCAAAGGTACCATTATATTATGCCTACTATAGTTACCATATTAGATGGCAGGTTCTACAACTAAAACCGTACGAGGTTCATATTGTTTCTTTGGATTTCCAACAAATGGTCAGGCCAAGTAACTTCCCACTACCACATGGGTACGCCTCTGGAAAGACGATCCGAGAACCTAACGTTACGGTTAGATCTCTACTAACACAAGGCTGGGTTACCCTTCAAACCGGGTACCTACTGACACGAATATGTCATTCCCTGATCGTAACCGATCTATATCCGAGGATCCTCGATTCCAACAACCACAAAGTAATAAATTTAGAGCAACAACGTAGGTTAAGTATCTGGGCTCCATACCATGATACCACCTCTATCCATAAGGAATGACATACACTAAAGGGGCGCTACCCCCTAATAACCTTCCTGCATCCTTCCTGTTTTGACCATTTTCGGGGTTTGAGGTCCGACGAAGTCTCGTCCACAAAGCTATGCTTTATACAAAAGCTGTGCTTTGATCATCAAATGCTCGACAACACTTCGTACGACACATTACCAATTTTGGGAATGTATCACTAGTAACCATCAACTACATAACCTCTGAGCTCGTACGTCTCAAAGAAGGGTGTTAAGCTAAGAGAATAAATTCTCCGCCACCAACAGAAATATATTTGATAGAAACCAGCTTTACATCTCAAATTGTAATGTCAGACACACATCCATACAAGTCCATTCCGGGATCGAACGAAACCGAAGGCACTTCCAAAGAAGTCCTTGCAATCCGGATATTCACTAATCATGTCCGGACTTCCCGTCAATATGGGTGATAAAACCTCTATATCGGAGATCAGTCGATGCAGAGTCATTCGACGGTAATCCTTCCGTTTTCAAAAATACCTGGTCTTCAACACCGGTCTCCAAATGCAATCCATAACGATGTATCACATATTCGGAATGGGTTATACGACCCAAAGGTCCTTTCCCGGCTAACCCAAATAGTGAGGCTTATTTTGAAAATAAGTGTGGCATTCAAATTCAGGGAAATCACAACAAATACCTATTTAAAGGTAAATATTGGTAGTCGGTTATTTAACTATCAATTGATATGCACAACATCACCAAGTTCCAAATAATTTTCCAAATTATTTATTTTCCAAAATATCTTTACAAGATATATATATTTTCCACACTTCAACATTTGAAAACAAATTTCAAATCACTTTTCACCTTTACAACTTTTGAAAACAAATTTCAAATCGTTGCCCTACACGGGAAATATTCACAAGTCCTTATTCATTTTCATTTCAAAATGGCTCATTTAAACCAATTAAATGAATCCTCACCGATTTACTTTATATTTATGTTCCAAATCCGTAAATTTATTTCCACACTTCAAAAATAAATAAACGTTTATTTTTAAACAAATTTCCCCTCCTTTTATAAATTCCATAGTGAATTCACAATTCCAAAATATCTATGAATATGCGATTTCCAAATCGATTTCTAATATTCATTTTCAATTTATCTTTAAAAGATAAAATCTCAAAACATTCACTTCATATTGGAAAACATTTTCATACTTATTTAATAATAAGTAATTCACAAATCCATTTATTTTCAAGACTTGGAAAATATTCAATATACTTAAATAAAAATTAGGTATATATTTCATTCCTTAAGGAAAACATTCTTTCAAATACATTTATTTGGGTCAAAACGAATGTTGCATAAAACATCGTTATGACGACCCAAAATCACTAGTATAGGGATTCGAACATAAGATAAACATATAAATCCCAATACTCTATAAACCATTTCCTTTTGGAAATCATTTACTATAACAACAGTGTTATAGTCCACTATTTCCTTCTAATTCTTGAAAACGTCTATTTCAACAATGAATGTTGAAATCTATGTATTCGATACTTAACGCATTTTAAAACATATTTAAATCGTTTTAATTCTATTTAAAATATCACATTTCCCAAAAGCATATCCATTAATATATTATTCCATGTTCCAAAATCGTGAATATAAATCATTAACCACATTCAATATTTTTCTACCCCTTTTGTTTAAAGGATTATCCACCGTCCAAAATCGTGAATATATCTCTTTTAAAAATCGAAAATAATTGATTTATCAAAATAAGTCGGTTTCGGATTTATAAAACAATGTTTATAAATTTCCATTTATATTTTATAACAACTTCGATTTACAAAATTTAAAAATCGTACTACTTATAAAATTTAATTTATAACCTCATTTTCAGCATTAACAGAACTTCTTTTATAATTCCATTATTTCGATTTATAAAATGTATATTTTATAAATCTCATCTATAAACCATTTATACTTATTCGAAAATCTCAATTAAATTGCCAAAATCCGATTTATAAGTTAATTACTTATAAATCTTTTATTTTACAAAATCTATTCATTTTATAAATTCACAATTTATAAATCCATAATTTTTATTCACCTATGAAATCCATTTATACTTCATTTTAACACTTAGTAAAACTCGTTTTATAATTCCTATATTTTAATTTATAAATATCAAGTTTATAAATCTTTTATATAAATCGTTTATAATAATTCAAAAATCCCAATTTAAACCATCTTATAAATTTATCAACTATTTATTTCAAAAATCCCATTTTGGTTATGTTTTACACAAATCATAATTTTTATAACATTAAAAATTATAACGTTTATTTATTTAAAATAAATCAATTCCAAAATTTAACAATACATATATTTTCAAAAATCACTTTAAAACCCTTTTAAAATTCAAAATCGTTACTTTAATATTTTTAAAACTCCAAAAATACGCCCAATGATGCAACAACACCAAATAATCAATCATGGCAATCAATCATCATATATCATCATATGATAATCAACAAATATCACAATATCTATAATCAAATACATATTGGTGAGGAATCAAGTTGGATCCCTCCAACCTGTTTCGCTGCATCCACAGATGTTAGCACAATTCCAATTCCGTTCCAATACGGAATATCGCGGTATATGGGATTCATAAAATATTATCCACTATTATGCGGTGAAATAGGGTCTTATCTGCTATATAATGCTGGAAAATCAACTCCGAGTACATATATAATACCAATTCCATACAAGATGGAATTATCGCGGTATATGTTTTTAATAAATAACATTCGCTTAATATACGGCGTATATGGTCTATTTAAATTCAACAGATAATAATTTATCATCCAATCACACAATCAAGCAATTTTAAATCTAACTATTTAAAATTTAAAACGAAACGGATTAGATTGAGTGAGAAGTTCTCACCTTGGTTTCGATTCAGTTGTAGCGTTTTATTTCGAATAAAATTAAACGTGCATTTAATTTTACCCAAAATTTTCACTAGCTCCAAACGACTCCAAACCATCTCCATTCGTAGTGCTCGACAAAATTAACCCGTCGCAATTTGTTTCATAATTTTTCGAACTCGTATGACAAAGTTATACACTTTTAAACATTACACGAATTTAATATAATTTCAATTCATAAATTTCCTTTTATAACTTCAACCTTCAATCGCGGCCGTCCAAATTTCTACATGAAATCTAGGCCACATGTTTTTGCTTCTTCCCAAACACGTTGCATCCAGGAAAATCACGCACGATCGAACCCATAACCCCAGACTAGGGTTGAATATCGCGACCTCCACGATCAACTTTAGGTCGATCAATTACCTTCACCTTGTAGCCCTCATCACCCCCACCATCGCCTGAGTACGGCCAAGCTCGGTCACGGCAACACCCTGATTTACGAGCACGAACGGCGCACATTCGAACGAAATTTCCCATCAATTCGCAGGTCTATTTCCGATCTCTGCCATTGAATTCGTAGTGCTCGTTGCCCCCTAGATTTCTTAGTTGGAAGTTTATCAAATTAACTTGTGGATTTGAAGAAATTAAGGGAAGAACTCAGGAGATTTTCGGCCATTGGTGAATAAGTGGCGGCTGGCTTAGAATTAGGGTTAGGTTTTGTTTCTTGTTGCAAATGAAAATAATGAAGGCCTTTTATAGAAAATTTCCAAATTACTATTCATCCAAAATTTTCTGAACTCCAAACGAAGCATGCCGGTTGGCGTTTCTAGTGTTTACCCCGCGTTCCGGACGCAATAGAATAGGTTCCGGTGGCTAATTCGATCATCTGTGCGAGTTACGGCAATAAACGATCAAATTTAAATTAAATTGATTTAAACTAATTTCTATGCGTTTTGGCTTGCCCCGGACAAACGGTAAATCCGATTGACACGAAATTTGAAACCACGTAATAATTTAACATTATGGATCCGATAAAACTTGTTTCGTCGAAATCCGAGACTGTTTAAAAAATGGCTATTTTCACTAGTCGATTTAAATATTAAAATATTCAATTTTCACAAATTAACTTTTAATTCGATTTTCAAAGTTATACAACATCACTATAACTTTAATATGATATAATAAAATTTTACAAATCGTTTTCAATCATATTAAACCCAAACCCAATTTTCAATTATTTCTGGAATTTCAACGATTAAATTATCGATTTAATTATCCAATTAAATCCAATTATTCGAAATAAAAATTATTTGACTGTTTAATTTCACTTATTAATATTTAAATTCAATTAAATATAAAAAATTTAATTAATAGAAATTCTGGATCGTTACAAGCACGAAGCCCTATCCATGCCGACTTCCTTCCTCCCCACGCGACCTCCCATCCTTAAGACCAAGTTTGTCAAAGTACCCATGAACGCGTCCCCATTTCCTTCCAACTACCATCACTACACACTGCCATTCGCCACCAGATTTTGATAGCAGGTACCCCTTATCCCCACGAACAAAGCTCTTTCAGGTCCCATCACCAACACATGCCACCAATTCGCTAGATAACCCTACCCAATCCTCATCGTTTATCTCCAAGTTCCAACCACCAGAGGCAATCATGTGTTATCTCCACCGTCCATTGCCTTTTATTCGACGAGCCCCCCACCTATCTAGTCGTGGTCAAGCCTCAATAGTGGCTATCGTGGCACCAATTGATTTTGGCCGTTCCATTTAGCTTACTTTTGATGTACACAACTATCAAATGAAAGGTAGGCAAGGGAGCATAAGTTTTGTTGGTTGAGGTAAAAGAGTGGAGGCTTTGGTTAAAATCAAATAAATATATATTATTTAGATTCAAAAATATGTAGATATTTAGTTCCAAATATTGATAGAGGCATGCCTCCTGGCATTCCTAATATTATTCCCCTATTCCAAATGCTGACACACATTACGAGAGATTATTCGATCGTACGCAGAAGATAGCTTTTTGAACCAAATTATTATATTAAATTTTTGATATTAACTTCAACACATTTATATCCCGTACGACCATACAGTGCATCAGATCACTACAAATTTTGACGGTGTACTATAATTCCTTATTACGGAGGTAATGTCGTTTTTTCTTCGAAATCCAAGACAATGCCATAGATGGCTATTTTTATATGTTAATTAAAACAAGTTAATTTCAAAATCGAGTAAATCACTTTTGAATCAATTTTATAAGTTTTATTGTCTTACATCCTTAATAATATAATTCAAATAAGCTTTGAAATAATTTTTATCGATCTTAAAACTCAAGGTCCCATTATTTAACCAATTTCAATTATTAAATTTAATAATTTAATTTTCCAATAAACCACTATTTTGAAACTCGAGTTACTAAATCTGTTCAATTAACTTTTCAATATTTAAAATTAATTAGATATTCTAATTTCAAATCACTAATATTCTGGGTTGTTAAAATTCCCTTTTTATGTTATTTATTGTTGTATATGCCAATTAGTTATATTAACGTGTTATTTCATGATTGGATGTGAAATACATTAACATATATGGTAGCTCATATAAATAATTATTGCGTGATTTAGGAATCGATTTGAAATTAAATGGAAAGTTAAATTAGTATCATTAGGACTACTAAGCTTCATTTGGAATTTATAAAGTATGGTTCGAATTTACTTTAATATTTTAATCAATTGAAGGTTAAGGTTTTATAATTAGTTTTTCGAGTTATATAATTCTTATTAAGGTATTTATAAATGATAACTTGTGTATAGAAAGAGGTTTTTCTAATGAAAAGGATTATTAAGGTTTTTACAAATAATGTTTTGTAAATGATATTTATAAAGGATATTTTATACAGGAGTACAAAAAGGTTTATACAAAAAGTTTTAAACAAAGAAAACAGTTCATAAATCATTTCATAGATTTGGAAAGACGTTTATAAATTAACTTAAGGGTTTATAAAAGTTGGTTATAACATTATTTTGAAAGTTATAAGTTAACTGAAATATGAGATGAGCATTTAAAAGGGAATTTTGTATAAAGAATAAGCGCAATATTTTATTTGGAAATGTTTTCGTTATTTATATTGGATTTAGGACAAAGAAAACTTTGAAATCTTTGTAAATATACTTATGCTGATAAGATAATCATACGACATTGTTTCAAGACATGAAGAGTTAAATGTTTTGGTGATATACTTGCTACTTTAAGGTAAATATATAAATGTTTCCTAATAATAAAAGGAAGTGTATGTAGTTTAGGAATAGGGTTTTGGAAAGATGTTGTGATCAGATTTTGTAAAGTGGTTTTATTAACTAGAGAGAATTAATAAAGGCTTAGTGGATCCCATATGGGAATTAAACCATGATTGAATGTTTTTTTATTTGATAGTTAAATAACCGATTGTCAAAATTGGACCCAAAACATAACTTTGGAAATACCTAGGGAAAACATGAGAATTATATGGCACACTTACCATCAAATGTGCCATACTATATGTATAAACACGTTTTGTTCTTTAGGACGAATAATAAGGAAATCCATCCACTAACGGTCAGGAAGTGGACTCCACTCTAGTCATTTTTCTATTTATTTCTTAAAGAAAAGGGTTGAGTTCACCGGAAATTACTGATAGTTTTTTCGAAGAGACCGGGATCAGATATGATATCTAAAAACCTCTTCGATCCAACTCAAATGTTGCAAACTGAAGAGATCATGAGGAGTATGGAATTGAAGATAGAGAATTGAATTGCAATGGCTAATTTCCACTAATCCTTAAGGTGATTCTAAAATGGATGTAGTAGGAATGGTGTATTCGGTTTCATTCAGACCCAGAATGGACTTGATGGATGAATGCTATCAGCACATTATCATTGGTGAGCAATGAAATTTCTAAGTGCATATGTTCTTGGAAGATAATCATTTCCTCTAGCCTCATCAACCGAAAATGACTAAAATAAAGGAGATGCAGTAGGGCTATGTGGGTCTCCCATATTAAAGTATGTCATTGCATTTCTAGATGACCGTTCATATTTCCATATTTAGTTGTGCATATGAGCTTAGTAAAATGGGTCGGAACAAACGGCATGATGACATATTCGATCCTATCCAGCACGGGGTAGGCCGACCCTACGTTGGTAGGGTCATTAAGTACGATCTTGGTACATTGTTCAAGATAAGTATTGTGACCAGCGGTACCCAATAGCCTAGTCATTAGTTAAAATCCATTCTCCAATACAGGCTTTACGATTTTTGTTGTATACCAAATATGTTTGAATATGGGATGCAAGCATTCCAGCTATTTCAGTATTTTACTTTGAACCCTTAGACATTATTATAATATCACTGGATTTCTATAAAAGTGTTTTGGTTATCATAAGGTAAAAACTCATTCGTGTATATATGCGGCGAGATCTTATGAGTTACATTTGATTTCAAAGGATTTTTCAAATTAACAAATCAATAAAGCTTTTTATGAGTTGAGTTTACTCACGCTGGTATTCCAAACTGTCCTGGAGGATATTTCCCTATAATGCTCGGGTTAGACCGAGCATGTTTTCCAGTTTAGCTTTAGGTTCTTTGGAGCTATGAAGTCGAGTTGGAGGCCTAGGATGTACTCTCGTATTTTTGGTATCTTCCACTATATATTGGTTATGCGTAGTTTGTTTACTACTATAAGGATGAGTGTTACAACTGTCTAACTATGATATGTATATTTATAATAAAAGGTCTCAGTTTTTGCAAAGACTTGATTATATTATTTATTATTTCGTTGCATTGTGAGATTCTCTTTTTGTTCCTAGTCCTTATATCTTCTATCTCCTCTCTTCCCCGTAAAAATCTTTCTTCCCCGAACTTAGTTGTTCGGCATATTAATACTGTGGATAAATTAATGTCAACTTGTAGGGTTTGGAAAGGCTGGTTGTTACATTGCCCGAGGAGAAATTATGTAACTTGTTACATAAATCTAATTCGTTGAACAATCTTGCTCATAATAAAGGTTATTCTTTCTATTATATACTTGGTATAATGTAGTTATATTAATTAGTTTGTTTAATTAAAGGTATACTTAATAGAAATCCATAAATGGTATATTTTGTGATATTAGTTACAAACTGTTGTGATCGTGAGTAATTTATCATAATAAAATAATTGTACCATTTTAAATGTTCTTAGTTAAGATGCATCGAGATCGGAGATCGATGTATCTGTTGAGACAATAGTATGTAACACTCTCCAAATGTTGGGCAGTTTATTACTCTTGATTGCTATGGGCACCTAGGTGTTACGTATCGATAGTTATTAGACAATTATGGAACGACTCACTTGATAGTTTTCAGTTGGTTAATATAACTAATGTCAAGTAGAAAATAACATTGTGGTGGATTTACGCTGTTCCATCGAGTGACTAGTTGGTTCGAGTGGAAATATTGGAAGTGAAGCACTATTTAAAAGAGGATTTGTCCCCTCAGTTATATGGGGTTAATTTCGTGGTCAACTCAAGTCAACTTGGAATGACCTGAAAATTTTAAGGATTTTTAATAACTAAATTAACCAAAATTTTCTTGAGTTTATATAATAAAATTCAGTAACGAAAATTTGATTTTTGAAGTTCGTCCATTTTAACGTAGCAAGTGTCAGATTTTCATTGGAAAATACGTAAGTTTGTTTAGTTGTAAAATTTCAATTCCAAATTTAAAATCAATTAAATGGATGGAAGTTAAATATTTTTAAAATCTGAATATTTAATATAATAAAAATGTAATTCATATTCTGAGTGAGACCTCAAATTTTTTTTTGCCAAATTTGGACTGCTCTAGCCCCGTTAATCTTATTTTCGGCGCTTTAGCAACATTTTTTGCAGCGAATATCGAGTTTTCTTAAGGGGCCTTATCACTTATATTTGTGTGCCATTATGTTCATCTCGTTGTACTGATCTCCACAGTATATTCATTTATGCATTATGGCGTGTGGTACGCTGTGAAATTCGTAAAACAATTAGCCATATCAGTTTCGCATTTTAGTCATTTGGGCTTAGTCCATTCTTTTGTCCATCTAGAAAAGCTATTAGCTACTATCAATTAATATTCTCTTAATTCAATAGATGACTTCTATAATTCTCACTGGTTCCAATATATTTATGGTCGGTTCAATTTTTCTTCCTTTTGCCTCTTTCTCTTCGTTTGTTTTTGCTTATCCTTCAAAGAAAAAAATATAATATTAAACTTCATATATTATAAAATCGATTTATGGCAACTGATCATCTCCATGTTTTTGAAACTGTTCTTTATTATTCTACTATTTCAATAACTTGCTTGTTATATTTTCTCGTCTCTTCCCTTTCATTTCTTTGTCTACCTATTCATTCTTATTTTCTAAACAAAAAAAGGAAAAAATGTATAAAAGTATATAAGTTTATATTTGAAGAGAAACTACTCGTTCCTTTTATCTTTTGCATTCCATCACCCCGCCCATCCTTCTTTTTCCTTCTGCGCCGTCTTTACATGCATGAGCACGGAGCCACTGCCTTCCACCCTCCATCTTCTACCGAAGTTTCCCTTCCAACCAAGCAAACCCGACCCGCTAGTGCACGTAAATCCTCCCCACGCAATGACCAGACCTAGCAACCAAGCTCCAGTCCTCATAGCCGCACAACAGGCCTACCCACACTGTCTCGCTTGCCCCCACAAAGATAGCCTCCCTCTTATGCTCAGCCACCACCACCAATCCACATGTCGGCCTTGCACAAATCCACTTTTCCACCACCTTAACTTGGCCCTTGCACCACCTTAGTCGAAGCAATCGTATGACCACCTCCATGCCATACAACCCACTCTCCTTACCCGATCAAACCGTATGTTATCTCACTCTTTGCAACTTTGTAGAACACTCCATCATCCTTAGCCTACGCAACCACCACTTCCCTCAACAAACTTCTACAACCATCAACACGAAGATGTGCTTCATGCCCATCAACCACCTTCGAACACCCAAAAACACACACAACCACCTTGCACCTGAACGCCACTGGCCGCACCTAGCAGTTTGAAGCAGCCGAGCAGCCCCTTAGAGTGCCTTCTTTTCCTCATTTTATAAAAAAATTAATTTTGAGTGGAAAAATGTGTTTTAAATTAAATATTGATTTTAAAATATAATATATAAAGATTTTTAATTTGATATGTGTTTTAAATCAAATATTGATTTCATAAAATTATATATAAAGATTTTTATTTTGATATGTATTTTAAACTGTATATTGATTATAAAATATAACATATATAGATTTTATTTTGATATATGTTTTAAATTGAATATTGATTTTATAATATAAAATATAAAAGCTTATTTTAAATATGTGAGTAATTTTTATAATTTTAACTTTTGTTTTCACCGATCTCAAGTCCACCTTGCTTTGGTTTGGTAATTGTCATTTGGATTTGTCGATTATCGAGTTCGTGATTCAAAATCATAGCTTGTTGTGTTGTCTATTTTCTCTATCCTTGAAAGGTGAGCTATCACTCACGGCTAGCATTCTTCGGTTTAGTAAATTGATTTCAAATGAAATAACGATTGAAATATGTTTTTAAATTTGAATTATTAAATTGTTATGTATGATATGTTATTATGTGCAATTGCTTACCTATATTAATTGACATATAACAGCATAACCTGTTATGTATATTTTATTTAAATTGTAAATTAAGGTTATATATGCTTGTCATTGATATGCATGTCATTTATGCTATTTTATATTCTCACATTGCAAGTCCCCTTTTAGTTAGAAAATACCTATGGATTGAAATGATACATATCTGAATGATATTATAGATTAGGGAAAATCATTATCGGTTGAAATGATAAATCTATGTGATTTTATTGAATTTTGAATTTTGGGATTGCAGATTGAAATGATATATACTCATAAATTTAATTATTGCAAATTGAAATGATAAATATCAATGGCATATGACCGTAGGATATAAAATTATATACCGACACTATTGGTCCATTTCTAAATGATTTCCAAAAATTTTGAGAAAAGAAGATTATATGTTTTGGGATTTTAAAATAAAATATGGATTTTTAAATTATATGTTTTGAAATTTGAAATTTATAAGTTATTTGTTGAAAGCCTAAATTTTAAGATTTTACTCATAATTTTTTTAAATATATAAAATGTAACTGAATATAAAACAAAATAGTTTAACAAAATAAGATTTTGTTTAATAATATTTAATATAGTAAAATTTAATTTAATAAAATCTAACTTAATTAGTGTATATAATATGTCTAAATATTTATTAAGAATTTATACTAATATTTTGAAAATAGATTTTGTAATAACTTTAATAAATTAAGATTGGAAAGATAAATTGAAATTAATTTGAAATTTAATTTTTTTTTAGGAATTGTATTTAATAAAAATTGATTTGAACTTATTGATTTTGAGATTTTAAAGATACGATTTTGAAATTTTAATGGTATTTAGATAAAATTGAAATTTAATATCTAATAATGATTTAAATTGTAATTTGAGAATTTTCTTAAATGTTATTAAAAACGATTAAGTGAATTTTTTCAAATTTAAATAAATTGAAAGATGAATTTAGAAATATAATTGAAATTTATCAAATTGAGTTGATGTAAATTGCTTGAATATTAAAACTTCGAAACCTATTAAATTGGAAGTGGTTTATACTTGTAGTTCAAACCTGAATTTGAAATCAATAAAAATCAATAATGTTTTTTATGAGAATTTGAATTGAACCTTTAGCCTTTTTATTGAAATTGTGGAACTAAGATTGATTTAAATTGAATCTTGAAACTAAAGTTGATTTGACCTTATTTGTAAAATTGGAAGTTACGATTCTAATTTTAAACCATTTTCATGCTTTTTTAATGCATAAATTATTTTAATTTATAAACTTTTTTTAATGTATACACTATTTTTAATATTTAAACAATTTAAATCTATGACATATTTTTAAATCTAAAATATTTTTAACGTATAACTACCTCAATATATAAACTACTTTCAATATTCAAATTATTTAAGCTGGAACTGATATTATTTAAAGTGAATAATGATTTGGAAAGCGAATATGATTTCGAAAGTGATATGATATCGAAAACGAATATGATTTCGAAAGTGATTTGATTTTTGAAATGAATATGATATTTTTGTACGATGTACGAACAGTTTTGAAATGAAAATGACCGTGGCGTGGAATAAGCGTTTGATTGCTAAAGTTGTCGGGATCGAATATTTTCATACTCTCCGCCAACACCGAAACCACTTTAATAAGTGTGCAAGTGCCAGGGAATCCAGAACGAAGTAGAATTGTTTGGCGATCATCTGTATGAGGTATGAACGCAGTCCCGACTCCCTCGAGTCAACTTAATATGACTAAAACAAGGGCAGCATTTGGCCAAGTACGGTCGCAAACTTGATCGAGCATGCTTATTGATATCATTCTATTACTTTGCTATTTGATTGGGTGCACCTTTGATTATGTGAGCGTGTCTCTAGGTAGGTGGTAGTAACTGGTATGCGTTACCACCAGTCCAGATATGCAAAACTGTAGTATCCGACTCTAGGCATTGCCTCGCTTGCCTTATCACATTCCTTATTACACCCATTACAAATTTATTTTGTACCGTACCTATGGAGTGCTCACTGAGTATCCCAACCATTTGGCGGAGCTTACATTATTTGAATAGACTACATGAATATAAATAAAAGTTTGTTAAGAGGTACACGGCTAACGCCTTAATGAATTTTAATATTTTACTTTGCTATAGACATTATCTATGTAGCATATTATACAATGTATGTAGATATTTTAACGGATCCTTAAGGGATGGGAATTCCAAACATCCTTTAAGTTGTATTGCATTTCATTTGGACATTTCACTCAAGTTGATTTACTTTCATAAGAATGCTAATATCGACTCGATTATTTTTGTGTTTTACTTTATGCTCGGGTCAGACTAAGTGCCACAGCATTTGAGAACACCTTTGGAGCTTGGAGATTTGCTTGAAGATATGTCTTTATTTATTCATTTTTCAGTTACTCTAGTTGTTTACAGTTGTATATTTTGAAACTTTCCATTTTCTATTGTATTAGTGACTTCTATATAAATGAGATTTTCTGTTGTGTTTTTTCGAACTTTGATGTTATGTAGCACCTTCATGAACTACTATTTATCTATTCTACTGCTTAGTATTACTATATGTCTTAGATATGGTGATTTGATTTATTTACTATATAGATAACTTTTTTCCAAATAAAATTTAACAATATGTTGTTCTAAGCAATTCAAATTTGACATGTATGGATTGTTATCGATTTGAATGGTTCGAAATGGCAAATCGTTACACAACTCAAAGTCAGTGTCTCTTGCAGGTCGTTACACAAATCAAATTCAAACATGAAATCTACCTTCATCTCATTTATACTCGGTGCATGTAAGATTTTGACGGCAACCAATCCTATTTGTCGCGCATCACCAGTACTTGTAAATTTTGCCAACGAATCGGTTTAGTAAAAGTAAACTTGATTAGTTAATTCATTAATATTTAAATTATTTGAATATATGTTCCTATATAAGAAAATAAAGGTGCGATGACGTTGCGACAACTTTTAATCGACAAAACATTGTTTTTCGATAAAATGTTTTACGGTCACATTTTGACGTTTTAATTAAACTATTTATTCATGTAAATCAAATTTAAAAATGGAAATTTTAATTCTTTAAATAAATTAAAACATGTGTCTTTATAATTTCAAATCATATTTAAATAATATCAAAATCTCGAATTTTACGATGTATGTAAAATTAACAAAATGCGACAAAATTTGGTTATTTTGGTAAAACAATTATTAACATATTTATAAGTATTTTAATATACTTTTATTATATTTATTAGATGTGTTCAATATGATTTATCTTTTCAAATAAATATTTAAACCTATTTTTTTAAGCATTTATTTGTTTATAGCAAAACTTAATTTTTGTTGATTTGTTCAAAAATCCAAATTTATACATTTTCTATTAACTTTAAGAATAAATAATTTTATATTATTATCTATTATATATTACTTGTTTATTTAAGTTTTAAACCTTTTTAAATTTGAAACAAATGAAATCTCTCATTTTTGAAGTAGCGAAATTATGGCTCGTTACGCACATCCTTGTTTCAAGGCGTCTCACTTTCGAAGCAAGTACACGGATAGGATGCTGCGCAATAGATAAGTAGGGTGAGATCTCAAGCTCTTGCAAGTCAAGAGAATCCATAATAGAATATGAATCTCGTAGAAACTTCCAAGTGTGAGACATGAAACACGTCGTCAATGCCAGATAGATGAGGTGGAAGTGAAACTCTATAAGCCACCGGGCCAATACCTTCAGCAATAGGAAACGGTCGTATAAAGTGAGGAGCCAATTTCCCAATCGTACTAAAATGCATAACCCCTTCAAAGGAGAAACACGAATAAAGACGAGATCACCAATTGAGAACTCAAGAGGCTTCCTATGATTGTCCACGCAGGATTTTCGGCGACTTTGTGCCTCTTTCATTCTCTGTCGAACATGGGTAATCTTCTTAGAAGAATCTTGAACAGAATCGAGGCCTAGAATAAGCTTCTCCCCCGATTCCAACTAATATGAAGGTGATCGACATGGCCTTTCGTATAAGGCTTCAAAAGGAGGCATGCCGATACTGGACTGAAAAAATTATTGTAAAAGAATTCCACAAGAGGTAGGTGTTCTCCAAACTACCACCAAAATCTAGAATGCAAGCATGGAGAAGATCCTCGAGAATACGATTTACCAGTTCAGTCTATCCATTAGTGTGCGAATGATATGATGTGTTGAAATTAAGCTTTATTCTCATAACTTGTTGAATACTCTGCTAGAAATGACTCGTGAATTGCGGGTCACGGTCACAAACAATCGAATTAGGAACACCGTGACGTCTCTCGATTTCCTTGACGTATAACTTGTCCAAATGAGAAGCGCTCACGTTAGATTAATAGGAATGAAATGTGCTAATTTGTGATCCGATCAACAATAACCCAAATGCTAGAATGGCCCAATATCGAACGAGGTAGGTCGTCAATGAAATCTATCAAAATATGATCCCATCTCCATAGTGGAATCTCTAGTGGCTGAAGGAGACCAGAAGGGCGATGATATTCGGCATTGATACAATGACAAGTCATGCAATTACTCACATAACTTGCTATCTTGTGCTTCATGCCTTCCCAATGATAAAGTCGATGCATATCGGCATACATCTTACTACTGCCAGAATGAATGGTATACTTAGAATGATGACAGTCATCGAGAATGTCGTGCCTAAGTGCAGAATCAGAAGGAACAACAAGATGGTTCTTCTTGCGAAGATGTACAAGCGAATCAATACTGAAATCCTATACCTCCACATCACGGGAATCAAACTCACAAATCTGAATAAAGCACACAAGATCGGTATCACACCATTGAGCATCGACAATACGATGCAATAAGCTGGGTTGAGTTTCCAAACTGAATAATAAAATAGGAGAATTAGAATATGGAGATCCATCACAAATATCACAATGGGATAAGGTCTCTAGAACATCCAACTTGGCTAGCATCATAGAAACAATAGTCGAATGTTTGCGACTAAGCGCATCAACAACACGATTACCCCTACCAGGGGTATACTGGATATTAAAGTCACAGGAACCAAGGAACTCGATCCAATAGTGTTGCCTCATATTGAGCTCCTTCTAAGTGAACAAATATTTCAAGGACTTGTGATTGATGCACAGAATGAAGTGCTCGCCTAATTGATAATGGTGCCAAGTCTTCAAGGTGAAGAAGATAGTGGTTAACTCATGGCCATGAGTGGCATAACATACTTCATTCGATCATAGTTTCCTAGAAGCATAGGCAACTACCCAATCCATCTGCATAAGCACCGCACTGTGGTCACATTTACTAGCATCGTTGTAGATAATAAGATCTTGATTCCCTTTAGGAACCATTAGAATTTGATCATTAGTGAGAAGCTCCTTCAACTGCTGAACCAAATAAATCAAATGCCTTTCTGAGTATGGCTGGTGAGAGGAAGCATAATACAAGAGAAAACCATAATGAACCAGCGGTAGTAACCCGCAAATCCAAGGAAGTTGTGAATCTGATGAATATTCTTAGGCCTCTTCCAATTACGGATGGCTTCGATCTTCAAAGGATCGACTAAAATTCCCTAGGAAGAAACAACGTGGCCGAAGAACTTAACCTTATTCACCTAGAAATGGCACTTACAGAATTTGGCTTTGAGCCAATGATGACGAAGACTATTCAATACAATTCTCAAGCGATTAGCATGCTTGGCTTTAGACTTCGAATAAACAAGAATGCCTTCAACGAACATAAGGACGAACTTATCAAAATATTTTCGAAAGACTCGATACATAAGATCAACAACGAAAGCAGGAGCATTAGACAAAAAGAATGGCATAACGAGTCACTTATATGATCCATATTGTAATGACCCTAAACTTTAGTAGTTTAATTTATTTAATTTATTGAATTTTTGTGAAATATTAAACAATAAAATTTTTAATTGAAAATTTAATATTTGGAATATGTATATTTAAACATAGCAAACGGTAAATTTTCATTTGAAAATATCGAATCAGTTAATATTAGATGAAAATAAATTGTTCTGCAAGCCTGAATATTTTTTGACGACAATTTTCTAAATTTTCTTCTGAGTGAGACATCATATTGCGTTTTTCTCTTAATTTGGACTACAATTTCTACGTTTCTATTAATTTTGGCATTTCGGCAGCATTTTCGATGCCGAATATCAACTTTTGATTAGATAAACGTACCACTAATATATGTATACCGTTTTGATAACCTCTTCATGCTGATCCTCATGGTTTAATCATTCAACCGATACGTGTCAGAATTCGTGAAACGTTCACCCGTATCGGTACCGTTTAAGTTTTACTACCTATGACCATTCGCTTATTCACAGGTTGGTAACCAATAGCCACTCAGAATTTATTTCTGCATTTTTCTATTCCATATTTCAATCTATATTTATATGTCCGTTAAATTTTTCCCATATCCCTCGGCTGTTCATTTTCGAAAAATTATGATAACTTATAAAAAATAGCTGCTCGCTCTCACTCTTTCACGCGAGAAGCACCCTCAAACCTGCATGCTTTTCCACCAAGTAGCACCCAACCACTTTCCATCATCCGCTACAGCACCGACCTTCCAATCACATGTGACGATCTTGACTCGACCTTCGAAAATCTACACCGAATACGACAATTATATTCCAATGTCGCTGATCCAAATGTCGAGTCTGGTTCGCCGGAGCTTATAACACATTAAGTCCAACACAGCGGAAGAAAATGAATAATATAATATACAACACCTAATACAATATCCAGATACAATGATGATATAATAGATATCCATACTGTCAGAGATACATGAAACATCAGTGGAAAAGAATATCTTCAATACAATACCTCACCAAAATGCAACTGCAAAACCATCTCCAACTAACGACAGCTCGAACGATCAACAAGTTGCGCCAAGATTAGCAAGGTCAGCCGTGAAAGTTGAAGTGTAAAAAATGTGGTCCACAGATACAAAGGCTTCGAAGGCCATCGAATTAATTCCTACTATTCGATTATCTGAAAACTCAACTCTAGACTGCCCGTGTGGATAGTGGGCACCCAGAGTTTAGCAAAGGAACAATAAACTCCAGTTCAGTCATGGGACTGGTATGCGCAAACAAAAACAATTTGTCTTTAAAAACAATCAAAGATTTTAAATTTGACATCCGCAATGTTTTTTGGAAAATGAAACTACCATAAGACCTCCCGCCACACACACCATGCAAACGCAGACTTGGAGGAGATTTCTCCTTATGATAGTCAAAAATGCTTAATATGCGAAAACTATTTTTGTAATATTATTAGTGCATAGTGCAGAAAACCTTTTGAAAGTATAATATTAATCTTAGCCGGCATAAACATTTCGAACTATGCCTACTATAGCTACCATCCAAACAGTAGGGCGCCACTATAAGTAGATGGCAGGTTACACAACTAAAACTGTAAAGAGCTCGTATTGGATGAATGGATTTCCAACAAATGGTCAGGCTAAGGAACTTTCTATGGCCACATGGGAACGCCTCTGGAGGGACGCCCCGAGAACTTACCCAGCTCTCTTGCAAACAAGGCCGGCTACCTCCTTCCCGGGAAGTAAAACCTATGATATGCCACCCCCGGTCCTTTGGGACATTTATAAGAGGTACCTCTACACCAACAACATCACACAGTAATAAATATACTACAGTGCCCACATGAGTAAGTATTTGGGCTTCATACCATGTTACTACCCTTATCCATAAGGAATGATCATACCCTAGAGGAGCTACCAACGAAACCTTGCCGCATCTTTTCTATTTCGACCATTACCGGTTTGTGAGGCTCAACGAGGTCTCGTCCACAGTGCTACGCTTTTCACAAAAGCAATGCTTTGATCACTAATGATCAACCAACGATCAACTCACAGCAGCACTTAGCATGCCACACTACCAAATTGGGAGTATATGGCTGATAACCTTCAACTACATAACCTCTGAGCTCGTACGTATCAGAGAAGGGTGTTAAGCAAAGAGAATAAATTCTCCACCACCAACAGATATGTATTTGAAAGAAATCTGCTTTATATATCATAATGTAGTGTCAAACACACATCCATACAAGTCTGTTCTAGGTTTGAACAGAACCAAAGGCACTTCTGAAGAAACCCTTGCAATCCGAGTATTCACAATGCCGATCGGGCTTCCCATCACTTAGAAAATCTCTATACCGTCGCGACTCGATGTAGAGACAATTGACGGGTTATCCTTTTGTTTTTGAAAATATCCGGTCTTCATCACCGGTCTTCAAATGCTATCCATAATGACGTATCATTATTCGAAATGGGTTATATGACACAAAGGTTCTCTCTCAGCTAAACCGAATAATGAGCGCACTATTTAAAACATATGGATAATGGGATTTCAGTTAAGTGGCAACTTAATATCCAAACTATTCTTTCAAATGGGTTAAACAAATTACCATTTCAAATCTTTTTAAGTAAAAAATATTCATTTCACAAAGTTCACCCAGTTTCACAAAGATCCATTCATGGATTTTCAAAACAATTTCCATTTCAATTGGATTAACTCGTTAAATCTTTAAATCAAGATTTAACTTTTAGCTTTCAAAACTAGTTTCCAAAGATTCATTCATAGCCATTCCAAACAATTCCATTTTAAGTAGGATTAACTCATCCGGTCTTTGGATCAAAGACCCATTTCATAGCATTCAAAACATTTCTATTCCATTTCAAACTTGAAACCTTTCAACACAATTTGGAAGTTCTTTCTTTAAATGAAAGCTATTATTAATTGAAAACAAGTAGTTTTCGTTTCGGGAAAACTGATTATAATTATAAGTTAAAGCCATCTAAGTACAAACCTAGATTTAAATTTAAATTTCCAAAACATACTTTTAAATGGTTAAACCCGTATAAACACCTTTATATCCTTTTTGACCAAAATTTACAAATCATTGAACTCAATTTCAAATATTGAATTCAAATTTAAATCAAATTATCCAAATTTCAAGACTTATTAAGTTATTTAAAATAAAATTTATTTTTGAAACTCATTTTCAAAAGCTTTCAGTTTCAATTCCAAAACTATTTTGGATTCAAAAATTTAATCTTTGAAATTATTAAAAATCTGTGACTTAGCCGATTTCCTCGTGCAATCCATATTTGTGTGTGTACGGTGTGGTCCAGGGGTTTTACACAATAGTGCAACATTATAAATCATCACATCACATATTTAAAAATATCAATATTGATAAGCACTATAATTTATAACGCTTATCGTTCATTCACAGATTCACATATAAGTAATATAAATTTATCACAGATAAATAAATTACATTCACCACAGATCACACCAAAACAATTCATAGCACCAAGCATAACATATCAGTAATATAAACCAGTTCCTCAATCAATAGGATTCAAACATCCATAAGATAAGCTCAATTAATTATTTGATTAATTTAAATCAAATGGGAAATTAATCATGGTTAACTAACTTTAATCGATTTCAAATCATTTGATTACTTGTCGTTTAATCATTTATTAATTAAATTAATCAACCTTAAATTATTGAATAATTGACCTTCAATTATTCAATTATTATTTAATTAATTCACTAGACTTATTAAACATCTTTAATTTAACCATCTTTGTAATTAATTATCATTAACACCTCTTAATTACAAATAAATTAGACACTTAATTATTAATTTACTAATTAATTAATTAATCATTAATCCTTAATTAATTTCTCAATTGGTTAACTACTATTTATTTATTAATTAACTTTAAATAGTTAATTAACATTCCTAATTTCAAATTGGTTAAACATAAAGTCATTAATATCAATCTTCAATTACAAATTTCTTTAATCTTAAGTTACTTATTTAATTACAAGTATAAATTAATTTACAATCTTAATTAACTTGCACATTAAATTAATTAATCATCTTACATCAACAAACCTTCCTTAATAAATTTTAAATCAAATCATAGCTTAACACTAACCAACATTATTTATTTAATTAACACTAAACTTAGTATAACAAAATAACCTTAAAGTACTTGGGCTAATTCACTAGAAAATGGACCCAAGTTAAACACATTGCTTTCTCGAGTAGCAACCCAAGTCTCCTCACATTTTTCCCCGCGTCTTTCTTCTACTCATATACTTCCTTCTTCTTCTACTCCTCTTCTTTTTAGTTTAGTTAAGTTTAAGTTATAAACTGCAGTAACACGCGAAAGCAACTCCGCACCCATGGTTCGTCTCGAAGAAATCCTCCATCATACTCGAGTATCACTCGAGTCGAATCAACAATAAAGCTGCTGCCCCCATTGATGTCGTTCACGTGCACCGTAGTTTGTCGTCACTTTGACGAGCTAAGACGCCTCCGGCAAGCCACAAAATGACACCTCATTCGAACTCAAGATCCAAATAGACTTGAACACTCGAAATAAAAAAATAACCCTTTTTGTTCGAACTGCAACTCGAACCCAACAGAGAATTGCCACGACCAACCAACGTCGACCACCAGTGACGAAGCGGCTTCGGCCATACGATGGCCATATTCCCCTCTACCATCTCCCAGATGTTCATGTAGCTCGGTGGACCCACGTGACTAAATCCACCAATCTACAGAGCATAGAAAATTTAAACCCAAAACCCTATTTTCGTTTCATCCAAAAAATTCTTGCATTCGAAAATTTTTCTAACATTTTTCCTATATTCCTTAATCAACAATCTAGACCCACAACGAATTTCAACATCTAATATTTGTTAAATCAACGGAATTTTGTAAAAATGTAATTTTTGTTCAATTGTAACTGCTCTTACATTTCTAAACTAAAAATTATCATTCTTGCTTTAAAAATCCTATTTTTGAATGCTTATTCAATATATATATAATCAAATCAACAAATTATAATGTTCGAATTTTTTGCACATTGATTCCTTTTTACTATTAATTTGAATTTACAGTATCTATATTCACTGTCAACCTTCAAAACAAAATTCCAAGCCCTGATTTTAGTTTAAACTAACTTATTTAGTCAAATTCCTAAGTTTAAAAAGTTTTTATAAGAAGAAGTATAAAACTTTCTTTACTTTTCTTTGTTCAGGAACTTGAAAATATTGAAGAACATCATATAGCAGAACTTCCAGTAATCAGCAAACATCACAGATCAACTTATTTGCAATACATAACAACATAAGGTTTTAATGAACCATTTATCAAGATTTGAATTTCAAAGAAGTATGTTTACTCACCTTGATTAAGAAATGAACAGGTTTTCATTTGTACCAGGCTTTGAATTTTCTAGCTGAAATCCTTCTTCTTTGATTCTCTGGCTGCAGTTTGATTGAATTGTTGTTTAAGTTGAATTTGTGTTTAAGTTTTGAGATTTTTGTTTTAAATTATAGACGGTGCTTACTTTAGATGTACTCAGTTTCGAATGAACAAAACTAAGATGAAGACGATTATATAAAGAAAGAAGCTTACATGATAATTTTTTTGTTTTGTACAAGGGCTAGAGATGTTTTTCTTGTTTTGGTGGCTAAGCTCATATTATTTCAGCTGAAACGATATTGTATGTGTTGAGATGATTTCTTGTTTTATGTTTGACTAAAGTTTTTTGTACTTTGGTGGCTGATGATGTTGTTATTTCGGCTGACATGTTTTGGTGCTGAGGTGATTTTGTGGTGGTTTGCTTAATGATATTTGTCTTGTTCCAAAAGCTCATGCATATCACTTTTTCATATTTATCCTTTTATCGCTGAACATATCTAAATGTATTTGTTTCTTCCTTTGTAAGCTTACATAGATATTTATATCTTATTTTGTCTTATTTTATATTCACATCTTCTTGCGTACACTTGTTTTTATTTCTATTTCTTGTATAAATACTTACTTTTATTTCTTTGTTTTAAAATTTAACTTTCAAAAATTTAATTAACATGTTTTATAATTATACTTTATACTTGTATATTGTATTGATAAAATTTATTACATTTTATAAATACATCTACTCGGCATTATATACACATTATTTTAAAGAAAATGTTTTTAAAACTAGCTACCTATAAATAATTTACATAAATAATATTCTTAAAACAAAACCATTTCTCTAAGTCATTTTTTTAGATATTAAATTCACATACAAATTCAATATTCAAATTCAAATTCTAAGGTCAAATTCAAATTTACTCACATATACATATAAAAATATATTCCAAATTCAAATTAATTCTAAAGTTTATTACAAAATTTACATTAACCATTAATTTAAACTTAATTCGAAATTGGGATCGTTACAGATTCCCCCTTAAAGAAATTTCGTCCCCGAAATTTGCAGGCCGGGAAAAAAAAAAAGATAGATACACAAAGATAGAGAAACAGTTTTCCAGATCAAACTGGATATCTATTCTTTATTTGGCTTACCAAATCAGAATATCAACAATATGAGAACAAACATAGGGTACTCGGGTCATCAAATTTACGAAATATGCAATGCACTAGTTAGTTCGAAGGATAACTAACCGTTTGTAGAATATATCGAGAACCAAACAATAGATAAATGGATTTAATCTTCCACAACTTCGTAATATTAGATTTGGATTCCACACTCAAGTCGGAATACCCCAAAGTATATATAATTTGTCCCTCTTCGGACTTTGGTAGTCACAAAAAATTACAATAGAATTTCAAATTTGGTTTAAATCAAAATTGTTTTATCAATACAAATCTTCATATTCAACTTTATATTTACTTTACCAATTTATTTCAAATAGAATTTCAAATTCATTGAAGTTAAAAACGAAAAGATGATAAAAACTTAACGAAGAGAATACGAAGTAGAAACTTATCTACATAATTCGTAAGGGCCACCATCACATCAAAGCTTCTCCCTCGAGCTACCACAAAGCTAATCAAAGAATTGAAATCGAATCAAAGGAGATTGACAGAGAAACATATTTCCGTTGTTGCAGGGTATTGACCATTTGTAGTGGTACTCCCCTGTCCCTTATCTCATTCTCTTCTTTCACTCATACTCACTATCAGTGGATAGTAAGAGAACATACTGAGGCATTCGAACGGATATCTTAGGGTTATACTCATTCTAGGGTTTACTTCACCCTATCTCTAATGAGCTACTTAATGTGTTACACTCTTGAGCTAAAGCTTCAACCTTCAGCTCTGGTACCAAATGTGACGGTCCTTACTCGACCTTCGAAAATCGGCACCGATTACGACACTCATATTCCAATGCCGCAGATCCAAACTTTGAATTTGGTTCGCCGGAGCTTATAACACACAAGTACAACACAGCGGAAGAAAATGAATAATATAATATACAACATCTGATACAATATCTAGATACGATGATGATATAATAGATATCAAACCTATCAGAGATACAAGAAACAACAGCGGAAAAGAAATACATCTCCAAAATGCAACTACAACACCATCTCCAAATAAGGACAGCTCGAACGACCATCAAGTTGCACTAAGATCAGCAAGGTCAGCCATGAAAGCTGAAGTGTAGAAAATGCAGTCCACTGATCCAAAGGCTTCGAAGGCTATCGAATCAGTTCCTACTATTCGACTATCTGAAAACCTAACTCTAGACTGCTCGTGCGGAAAATAGTAGGCACCCAGAGTTTAGGAAAGGAACAATAAACTCCAGGTCATTCATGGGACTGGTATGAGCAAACAAAAAAAGTTTGTCTTTAAAAACAATCAAAGATTTTAAATTGGACATCCGCAATGCTTTATGGAAAATGAAACTACCATAAGGCCCCCGCCACACACACCATGCAAACGCAGACTTGGAGGAGATTTCTCCTTATGATGCTCAAAAAAGCTTAATACGTGAAAACCATTTTTGTATTATTATTAGTGCATAGTGCAGAATACCTTTCGAAAGTATAATATTAATCTTAGCAAGCATAGACATTTCGAACTATGACTACTATAGCTACCATCCAAACAGTGGGGCGCCATTATAAGTAGATGGTCGGTTACACAACTAAAACCGTAAAGAGCTCGTATTGGATGAATGGATTTCCAAAAAATGGTCAGGCTAAGGAACTTCCTGTTGCCACATGGGAACGCCTCAGGCGGGACGCCCCGAGAACTTACCCAGCTCTCTGCCAAACAAGGCCGGCTACCCCTTCCCGGGAAGTAAAACCTCAGATATCCCACCCTCTTTCCTTTGGGACCTTTATATGAGGTACCTCTACACCAACAACATCATACAGTAATAAATATACTGCTGTGCCCACATGAGTAAGTATCTGGGTTCCATACCATGATACTGCCCTTTTCCAGAAGGAATGGTCATACCCTATGGGAGCTACCCCTGAAACCTTACTGCATCTTTCCTGTTTCGACCATTACCGGTTTGTGAGGCTCGATGAGGTCTCGTCCACAAAGCTACACTTTTCACAAAAGTCATGCTTTGATCACAAATAATCAACCAATGATCAACACACAGCAACACTTAGATTGCCACACTATTAAATTGGGAGTATATTACTGATAACCTTCTACAACAAAACCTTTGAGCTCGTACGTCTAGAGAAGGGTGTTTAACTAAGAGAATAAATTCTCCACCACCAACAGATATGTATTTGTAAGAAATCTACTTTATGTCTCAAAATGTAGTGTCAGACACACATCCATACAAGTCTGTTCTGGGTTTGAACAGAACCATAGCACTTCCGAAGAAGCCCTTGCAATCTGGGTATTCACAATCCCGATCCGACTTCCTATCAGTTAGGAAATGTGTATACCGTCGCGACTCAGTGTAGAGACAATCGACGGGTTATCCTTTCGTTTTCGAAAATATCTGGTCTTCACCACCGGTCTTCAAATGTTATCCATAACAACGTATCATTAATCGAAATGGGTTATATGACACAAAGGTCCTCTCCCGGCTAAACCGAATAATGAGCGCACTATTTAAAAGATATGGATAATGGTATTTCATTTAAGTCACAACTTAATATCCAAAATTTTCTTTCAAATGGTTTAAACAAATTACCATTTCAAATCTTTTTAAATAAAATAGATTTATTTCACAAAGTTCACCCAGTTTCACAAAGATCCATTCATGGACTTTCAAAACAATTTCCATTTCAATTGGATTAACTCATTAAGTTTTTAAATCAAGATTTAACTTATAGCTTCCAAAACACGTTTCCAAAGATTCATTCATAGCCTTTCAAAACAATTCCATTTTAAGTTGCATTAACTCATCCGGTCATTGAATCCAAGACTCATTTCAGAGCTTTCAAAACATTTCTATTCCATTTCAAACTTGAAACCTTTCAACACAATTTGGAAATCCTTTCTTTAAACGAAAGCTATTATTGTTTGAAAACAATTAGTTTTCATTTCAGAAAAACTGATTATAATTATAAGTTAAAGCCATCCAAGTATAAACTTGGTTTTAAATTTAAATTTCCAAACCACTTTTATATGGTTAAACCCATATAAACACCTTTATATCCTTTTAGACCAAAATTTCCAAATCATTGAATTCAATTTCAAATATCGAATTCAAGTTTAAATCAAATAATTTAAATTTCAAGACTTATTAAGTTATTTAAAATAACTTTTATTTTTGAAACTCATTTTCAAAAGCTTTCAATTTTAATTCCAAAACTATTTTGGATTCAAAAATTCAATCTTTGAAATTGTTGAAAATCTATGACTTAGCCGATTTCCTCATGCAATCCATATTTGTGAGTGTATGGTGTGGCCCAAGGGTTTTACACAATAGTGCAACATCATAAATCATCACATATTTAAACAAATCAATATTGATTAGCGGAATAATTTATAATGCTTATCGTTCATTCACAGATTCACAAATAAATAATATAAATTTATCACAGGTGAATAAATTACATTCATCATAGATCACACCAAAACAATTCATAGCACAAAGCATAACATATCAGAAATATCAACCAGTTCAACGATCAATAGGATTCAAACATCCATAAGATAAGCTTAATTAATTATCTGATTAATTTAAATCAGATGGGAAATCAATCATGGTTAATTAACTTTAATCGATTTCAAATCATTTGATTAATTATCCTTTAATCATTTATTAATAAAATTAATCAACCTTGAATTATTGAATAACTGACCATCACTTATTCTACCATTCTTTAATTAATTCACTTGACTTATTAAACATCTTTAATTTAACCATCTTTGTAATTAATTATCATTAACACTTCTTAATTACAAATAAATTCGACACTTAGTTATTAATTTACCAATTAATTAATCATTAATCCTCAATTAATTTCTCAATTAGTTAACTACTATTTATTTATCAATTAACTTTAAATAGTTGGTTAAAATTCCTAATTTCAAATTGGTTAAACACAAAGTCATTAATATCAATCTTCAATTACAAATTTCTTTAATCTTAAGTTACTTATTTAATTACAAGTATAAATTAATTTACAATCTTAATTAACTTGCACATTAAATTAATCAATCGTCTTATATCATCAAACCTTTCTTAATAAATTTTAAATCATATCTTAGCTTAACACTAACCAACATTATTTATTTAATTAACACTAAACATAGTATTACAAAATAACCTTAAAGTATTTATGCTAATTCACTAGAAAATGGACCCAAGTTAAACACCCTGTTTTCTCGAGTAGCAACCCAAGTTTCCTCCCATGTTTTCCCCACGTCTTTCTTCTACTCATATCCCTCCTTCTTCTTATACTCCTCTCTCTATTTATTTTTTGTTTTGTTAAGTTTAAGTTATAAACTGCAGTAACACACAAAAGCAACTCACGCACCCAGGGTTCGTCTCGAAGAAATCCTCTATCATACTCGAGTATCACTCAAGTCGAATCAACAACGAAGCTGCTGGCCCCATCGATGTCGTGCACGTGCACGACAGTTCATCGTCACTTCGGCGAGCTACGACGCCTCCAACAAACCACAAAATGACAACACATTTAAACTCAAGATCCAAATCGACTCGAAAACTCGAAATAAAAATAACCCCTTTCATTCGAACTTCAACTCGAACACCCAGTAGATAATTGCCACGACCACCCAACGTCGACCACCAGTGCGGCAACATCACGGCCTTATCCCCCTCTACCATCTCCTAGAAGTTCGTGTAGCTCGGTTGACCCATGGTGACAAAATCCACAAATCTACATACCACAGATAACTTGAAACCAAAACCCTATTTTTATTTCGTCCCAAAAATTCTTGCATTCGAAAATTTTCCTAACATTTTTCCAATATTCCTGAATCAACAATCTAGCTCTACAACGAATTTCAACATCTAATATTTGTTAAATCAACAGAATTTTGTAAAATTGTAATTTTTGTCCATCCGTAAACCGCTCTTACATTTTTAAACCAAAAATTATCATTCTTGCTTTAAAAATCCTATTTTTGGATGCTTATTCAATATATATAATCAAATCAACAAATTATAATGTTCGAATTTTTTGCACATTGATTCCTTTTTACTGTTAATTTGAATTTACAGTATCTATGTTCACTGTCAACCTTCAAAACAAAACTCCAAGCCCAGATTTTAGTTTAAACTAACTTTCTTAGTTAAATTCCTAAGTTTAAAATGTTTTTAAAGGAAGAATTATAAATCTTTCTTTACTTTTATTTGTTCGGGTACTTGAAAATATTGAAGAACATCACATAGCAGAACTTCCAGTAATCAGCAAACATCACAGATCAACTTATTTGCAACATATAACAACATAAGATTTTCATGAACCAATTATCAAGATTTGAATTTCGAAGAAGTATGTTTACTCATCTTGATTAAGAAATGAACAGAGCTTCATTTGAACTAGGCTTTGAATTTTCTAACCGAAACCCTTCTTCATTGATTCTCTGGTTGTAGGTTGATTGAATTGTTGTTTAAGATGAATTTGTGTTTAAGTTTTGAGATTATTGTTTTAAATTATAGATGGTGCTTACTTTAGATTTACTCAGTTTCGAATGAACATAATTGAGATGAAGATAATTATATAAAGAAAGAAGCATACATGATAATTATTTTGTTTTGTACAAGGGTCAGAGATGTTTTTCTTGTTTTGGTGGCTAAGCTCATATTATTTCAGCTAAAATGATATTGTATGTGTTGAGATGGTTTCTTGTTTTATGTTTGACTAAAGATTTTTCTACTTTGGTAGCTGATGATGTTATTATTTCAGCTGACATGTTTTGGTGCTGAGGCGATTTTGTGGTGGCTTGCTTAATGATATTTGACTTGTTTCAAAAGCTTTTGCATATCTCTTTTTCATATTTATCCTTTTATCGTTGAACATATCTGAATGTATTTGTTTCTTCCTTTGTAAGGTTACATGGATATTTATATCTTCTTTTGTCTTATTTTACAAACACATCTTCTTACATACACTTGTTTTTATTTCTATTTCTAGTATAAATACTTACTTTTATTCCTTTGTTTTAAAATTTAACTATCAAACATTTAATTAACAAGTTTTATAATTATATTTTGTACTTGTATTTTGTATTGATAAAATTTATTCCATTTTATAAATACATCTTCTTACTCAGTATTATATACACATTATTTTAAAGAAAATGTTTTTAAAACTAGCTACCTATAAATAATTTACATAAATAATATTTTTCAACCCAAATCATTTCTCTACGTCATTTATTTAGATTTTAAATTCACACATAAATTCAATATTCAAATTCAAATTCTACGGTCGAATTCAAATTTACTCATATATACATATACATATATATTCCAAATTCAAATTAATTCCAAAATTTATTCCAAAATTTACATTAACCATTAATTTAAATTTAATTCGAAATTGGGATCGTTACATCACACCTCCTCCGCATTCATCCTCAGCACAGCCTTATCCAGCCTCCTCCTCCCCTACGACCTCGACTTTTCCCTTTCTAGCCTGCTCTGCTCGCAATCTGCCATCTCCTGCAGGCAAGTCTCGTAAATTTAAATTATTTATTCATATATATATATTTTGAAAACGAGATTTCTAAGGTTTTGAATTTTAATGTACGTGTATATATATATATATATCGTTTAGGGTATTGATTTATGTTTTAAATGGTATATTTGTTATATATTTAATGTACTACAATCAGATGCTCTAGTATTATTTTGCTTATTTATATATTGAAGAACATATATAAGGCTACGTGTATACTTTGCTTTTTGAAATAGTACACCAAGCTGTCTATGCATGGTCGGCTGTAAGAGTTTTTTAGTAAGGGTAATATATATGCGTGTGTTTGTATATTGATTGTATATATATGTTAATAGTATTTACATATATTGTGTCAATTTTTTTAATTTACAGTAGAGTATATATATGTTAGTATACATGTTAGATAACAGTTTCATTTATATTTTTAGTATATTTTATGTTTAAAATGATATAATATATTATAAAAGCAGATTTATATATGTAAGTTATATAACAGTATACATATACATTTATAATACCTATACATACAATATACAAGTTATATATACATATATATTATTTGAATATAAAGGTTAGTTTGTACACATATGTCTATATTACCTGTTTTGCATTATATTACCTTGTTGTTATTTGTATGAGATATACATAGCTTATATATATATCTACATATATGTTTACAGTTTAAAGAGTTGTGTGATTTTTTTAGGTTGAAATGTTTTAAATTTTACAGTATAAAATGTAAATTTTGGTTTATATACAGTATATAAGTTAGGTTATAAGTCGGGCTTTGTTTGTTTGTTCTTGTGACGAGCTGTTATATTTAGCTTTCTTGTTTTATATTTTTCTACTTACAATTTCAACAGCTTTGAATGAATATATAAAATATAAGTTGATCCAGATCTATATTATATATATGTTTTAAAATTTAATATTGATTTTTATATCAAACATTGGGTTTAAAAAAATAATATGTATGTAAAGTTATATATTGGATCTATATAATAGTTTTTATATATATAAGAATATCATGTAGTTTAAGTTTATATCTAAAGATACAAATTTTAAAGTATATAACAGTTTGTAATAGTTTAAAGTATATATATATAAGATATATAATAGACTGTTATGTTTTAATGTAAAGATTTATTATAGTTTATTTTATGTATAATGTAACGACTCAGAATTTTGGGTCGCCAAATTTGAGCATTTAATTCATTTTAAATGTTGAATATGAGTTATAATTTTAATTCTTAAATAAAAGACTTCGGTTAAGTTAATAAAATTTGTCAAATTTCATATACGGGAATGAAATTAAAAATTTGAATAATACTAATTTAATATTAGAATCTGGATAATTGGTAGTTCTGAGTGTAAATAGATGTAAAATTTGATTTTAAAGTTTATGTTAGGTCTAATTGGGTCTGAATTTTAATATTGGACCATTGGATGAAATAAAAAGTCAATAGATTAAATTTGGGATTTTATATTTATTTAAAAAAGCAATTTAATAATAAAATATTGCAATTAATTAGATTTTGGTCTGGAATGAGCCAGAATGATTTTTAATGTGATTATAAATTTTATATGATTTATTATTAAGGTAGTAGAATTTTAAAAGTGAAATTTTAAGTGATTTCGACGATTGTGAAAATCGCTCGATTTAATCGACGAGTTGAAATAACCTTCCGAGGCACAGCCTCGAAATTCGACGAAACTACTTCCATTGGATCCGTAATAGTTAGTTATTATCGGATTTCAATTTTCGTAGCAACCGGAGTTGTCATTTGACCGTGGCACCTCGAAACGCATCGAAATCGTTTTAACCGATTTAATTTTAAATTGGTCGTTTAATTCCGTAACTCACGCATACGATCAAATTAGCTTCTGAAACCTGTTCCATTGTGTGTGGAACGTGGAAAAACCCTAAAAACGCCTGTTGGTACGTGAGGATTGGAGTTCGTTTGCATAGATTGTTGAAATTTGAAGAACGAGATTAAATTAATATTAAATGATATTATATATACATGTTATATTTGTTAAATCCAAATCTATTCTTAGGCCGCCGCTTATTCACGTTTAATGGCCAAAACTAGTTCGCCTTCCACCTCAGATCTACCACAATCCATCGAGTTTTAGGAGATTCATCCAACTACAAAGATGAAGAGCTCCTCGAGCTCTACGAGTTGTGCGTTAGTGATTAGGTTTAGAGCGATGAGATGGGAGGAATCGAGTTGGGAAGGTCGCGCGTTTGTGTTCGTTTTTAGGGATAGGGGGTGCACCGAGTTTCACCTCCTTCCGGCCGAAGATGGAAGAGGGGAGGGCGCGTGTGGCGGCGGCGCCTGATCGCGCTCGATTGGGCTGGAGGAGGAGCGGTGTTGAACCCTAATTTGCTTGTATGGGTTCGATGTTTCTGTACGTGTTCGCGATTGGGAAAGATGGTGGTGCGGCCGTGATTTATTTTTCTTCGTGCGGCTGAGTTTGGTAATATAAAAAATAGAAATTGTTTTAAATTTAAATTCAAATCTTTAAATTTGAATAACTTTTTCGTATGAAATCAGATTCGAACGAAATTTGCGGCGCCGAGATCGCAGAGATGCGTACTACGCAATAGTGCAGTTCGGCAATCATTCCGGGCAAGTAGAAATTTGAGTTAAATCGAACGTCGTTTGGTTTAATTTAAATTTCGAATGCTCGCCGAAACTCAAGGTGAGTTATTCTCACTCACATCTGGATGCAAGACAATTTAAATAGTTAATATTTAAATATCCGTGTGATTGGTTGAATATAAATGTTTTATCTGCCTGAAATGATATTTATATAAATGATGTGCTTATATTTGTGGATGTAGGGGAAAAAAACAGGTTGGAGGGATACAACTTGATTCCTCACAATGTAGGGATTATTTTTATATAATTGATGATGCATCGCATTTATATTCCGTGTTAGCTAAATTTTTGAATTCAGTTATATCGTGAGATATTTTGATAAATAAAATCTGGAATATTAAAAATAAATAAATAAATTGGATTTTGAAGAAAATGTTGAATAAAGAATTTAAAGGTGTAAAATTTGGAATTTGGAGTAGATGAATCATGGAAATTGGTAAATTTGAGTTTTAAATGAAGTGGAAAATTTATCAATCTATAATGTGAAAGTATGGCTTTCTGGTGAGAAATTTTATAAGGTGTTAAAATAACGATGGGTTATTTTTGACAATGAATAGTGTTTTTTTGGGGAAATTAAAATATGTTTTAACGGAGCTTCCAAATATAAATTAACAGTTTAAAATGTAAATAAATTATTTTAAAGTGCATCTTTCACCACTGGGATTTTATTTAAGTAAGTCATAAATATTATTTTCCTTTGATAAATTCCAAAATTTTATTTAAGAATGTTTTCATCCTATGCTTTGAAAATGAATTTTCCAGAAATGGGAAAAGGTGTTTAAACTTCAAAGGGAGTTTATTTATAAGCTTGGGAATAAAGTTACGATAACTTATGTAAATTTGAGTTGGAATAGATCGGGCGGGATCTATTTGGAAGATTCTTTGGGGTTGTTTGAATGGAAATGTTTCCCTGGGAAAAACCGAGTTCGTGAATAAAATCAGGATTTAAAAGTTAACTAAAATTTGTTTCAAGGAAGTGTTTTTAAGAAATTCTCCTTTAAAAATAAGAAATAGTTTTAGCTATGGTATGATTATTTAAGAGGTTTACTAGTAATTATATTTTATAAACAGATATATCTAAAGAATGGATGATTTAAGTCATTTGAAAACTGGTATTTATCCTCTAAAAGCACTAATTTTAAGCTTAGTTGAAAAAAAACTCTTATTTAATAAATAGTTTTATTTACATATTTGAAATTATATTTTGAATAATAACTAGAAGTAAATTTACATATTTTAAAGTATATTTCAGTATAAAATGTTTTAATGGTTTTAAACCTAAATTGTTTTGAACTTGGTTATTTCCAATGGGAATAAATGTTAGATAATTTTCCTTGAAAAGGAAGAGATTTTGGGAATTGTTTTCAAATGAGCTTTGAAAATTTGGAAATATATCTTGTAAAGATATTTGAGGCAAATACATAATGTGGAAATTATTTATTGTGTGATGGATGTTTGTGAATATGAATTGATAGTCAAATCACCGACTATCAATATTGGACAAATGTGCTGATCGTTTCGAAGAGGCCGAGATCGAGATTTATTTCTCGAAAACCACTTCGATCCGGTTTGTACGTTTCGTGGAAAAACGTGTTCGGGGTCGAAGATGGAGCAGTGAAATGCAAGGGCTAGTTGCTACGAATCCTGAGGATATTTCCAAAATGGATGTAGTAGGAGTAGTGCCTTCGGTTCCGTTCGAACCCGGGACAGACTTGTATGGACGAATGCTTTCGGAACATCGTCAGGTGGGCGATGGGCATTCTAAGTGAAATGTTCTAAAGGTAACGCTTAGCCTCAAGCCGCATCAAATGGGAATGACTGAAAATCAGGGGATATGCAGCAAGGCTTAGTGGGTATCCCCTACTTGAGAGTAAGGTCATCCCTGTCGAGATGTCCCTTTTTATTCGGCTTAGTGGTGCGGTTGCTGATCCCAACCGTGGGGTGATATTATTCGAAACTGTCCAGTAAGGGATGGGTCCGGCCTTGTGTTGTAGGGGATCAAGAGTGGTCCTCGGTACGGTAATCTAGGCCCCATACTGTGACAGGTGCTACCCCAGTGCCTAGTCATTAGTTGGAATCCATTCTCCCTACGAGCCTTTTACGAGTTTTGGTTGTATTACCCACTTTGTGGCTAGTAGCTGGAATTTAATCATGTAACAATTTCGACTATTTTATAAGTATTTGTATATAGACCCTATTATAATATCAGAGGATTTCTATAAAAAGTGTTTTAGCTATCGTGAGATAAAAACCCGACACATTTATCTGTGGCGTGGTCTTACGAGATGCTTTTGTTTTCAAAGGATCTTTGAAACTTTAATAATCAATTTTTGTTCATTATTATCAGCTGGTATTCCAGACTAACTCGGGTGTTATTTCATTATAATGCTCGGGTCAGACCGAGTATTATATGTTCAGGACAAGAAGCTTTTAGAGCAGCAGAGGAGCTAGAGTCCGAGACGTATTATTCGTATTTGTATATTAATCCGCTGCTATGATCGTATGATTGTCTGACTGGTAAATGTTGTTTGTACGAGACACTCTAATGATATGAAGTATAAAAAAGATATAGTTTCATTTTTTGTAAAGATCTATTATTTACTATTATATTTTATTCCGCCGCGACTGTGAGATTCTGATATTGTTAGTTTTTCTTTCTTCTACCTCCTTTCTTTTATCTACAATCTGTCTTTTCTGGCGTTTGATCGTCGGCATATTATACTGTGGAGTATTTTGTGTCGATTTTCGATGGTCGAGAAGGACGGGTCGTCACATATAGGTTGTTGTATAGTTGCATGAATATAAGATATTAATTTTGCGAAATGATTTCATATATTGTGTGTGTGTGTGTGTGTATGAGTTAGATATATATTAGGTTGGCATATCTTTTGTTCAAAGTCTAGGTTTGTAGATATGTGACAACCTAGAATTTTTGGACCTTTGAAATCGGAATATTTAATTAATTTTAAATATTTAAAAGTTAATTTTTAACTTGAATTCAAATATCGCTGTTTTTTATGGATAATTAAATTATTTAAGTTAATAATTTGGGATTGGATTAAATGGTAAATCTTGAGTTTTTAAGCTGGTTAAAATATTTCAAGGGCTTATAAAATTTATAATGGTAATACTAAAGATAATAGACGAGTTAAAACTGAATTTGGAAGTAATTTGTTCAGTATTAAAATTTTGTAGTTTAAGTTGAATTTAAAAAAATAGCCTTCCGAGGCACAGTCTACGAATTCGACGAAACTAGTTCCATGGGATCCTTAATATTGTATTTGTGATGCCCTACCTCTATGCTCACAATTACAAAGAGTATTAAAGAAAATACCGTCTGTTATCACGAAGAATAAGGATGGATAGGAGCGGCCATCCGTAGTTAGGCCTTACACTAGTATTGGTTATTTCGATAGGAGTGGTATATATTTTTATTTTTCATCTCTTATTTATTTACTCCCATCGACATACCCAATTCCAGTATAAAACGAACTACGATGGTTCATAATAGTTTAGGATAAAAAATATTATGATAGCACAGATAATATAAATGTGGAACATAGATAAAACAAAAAGTCTCGTATATATAAACAACTGATGTCAGTTAAAATATATGTGATACAGTGCATATGATACATCTACAACTATCCACTCAGGAAGTTATATACACAAGTACATTATCGTGATTAATATACATGAATACATAACAACCTATATAAATATACTGACTACTAAATGACAGCAACTACTCCAAAAGATAAGAAAAGACTTCATAGCTCAAGCAGCAACCTAAAGAAAGATATCTACCACCTGTAATAACTCAGTCTGACCCGAGTATTAAATTCAAAAGAAAATAATACATGGATCAGTCTAATTCAAACTCAGTTATTAGTGCACAGAAGCAATAATAATTAAATAACAAATAGACGACAGTCACAATAAATCTCGTCTATCCGATCCTTAAATAAAGAAATCAGATAACGATAAGTATAACATGTAACATTGTTAAACAACAAATCAACAAAATCCAAATTATCAACGAAGGTAAATTAAAAAAGATTATCAATATAGATAATTTAACAAGTAATAGAATTGCCGAAACGGCAATTAACGACAAAATCTAATTATTAAGTAAATAATTAGAAACTCATAATCTAATTATCAAATTGATAATTAGACAACAACAAAATCATCAAATTAACCAATCAAAATGCAAATCCAAAACATATTGAAATATCAATTAAAATGTCAACTCGAGTAGGGCTGCAGTACATGCACGTGTGTATTGCCTCGCCACTACAACATATGGAATATGCAAAAGATCAATAAATCAAAACAAAATAGAATATCATAAAAGCTATACCGTGTGGCTGCAGCTCACGCTTGCGTGCACTGCCTTGCCACTATAGTGATGATATACCCAAAAATCAACGAACCAAAATCAAATGAAATTTCAAAATATTGAATTTGAATAAACAAAACAATTCAATCAATTGAGATATTACAAAATCAATACTGTGTGGCTGTAGTACGTGGACGCGTGCACTGCTTCGCCACTACAGTGATGAATCACATAAAAGCTCAGTGAATCTAAAACAAATAGCACCAACTCAGATCAAAATGAACCAGATGGAACTGTACAGCAAGCACAGTATACACCCAGTAATCATAAAAGGGACAAAGTGCACATGAAGGCACAATGAAAATTCACAATCAAGCACAAGATCAAATCCAAAATATCGGATTCAACATAAGTGCAAAGCCAAACAAAAGCAAACAGTAGTGCCCAGAAATCACTTAAGGCCAGGTCCGGGCGACAATGAATGACCAATAAGTTCACCTCACTGCCCACACATATTATGAAACAAAATTTTCAAATGCCTCGAATGTATAACTACAGCGACCAAAGATTTCTGCATCAGATATATGATGTAATGCATAACCTACAAAAGATTCAAGTATGGCAACACTGCGTAAAGGCACGAGACTCTCAAATACACACTACAATTATAAGTGCAGGTGACTACAATGACCCGAGATTTCAAAGGGTAGTAAATCATATACAGGAATGAAACAGAGGGTATGCAACTTCAATTCAATTGAATGGCAACAACAAACGAAATGCTTTACCAGAACAAACTAATGCACAGTGAAAATTAACAGACACAGGTGACACTGAAGCACAGGAGAACCGGACAAGTATTCTAGGGATGCAACACAAATTTTCATATCGATCATACAACACAGTTCGCACTGCACCAAAGGGCAATGACCAGTTCACGTGACAATGCTAATTTGAACAAGTGCACATGCATCAGAATGTATATGCAATGTCTAACCAAGTCGAGGCCGCAAGTAATCAAATGTCCAAGGATGTCGAAGACAATAGAAAAAGCAGTTCAATTCAAACTGCAATAAACCAGACAAGTAGCTAGGTGCAACAAAAATCTAGCTCAAGTAAAACAAATGACACAACAACAAAACTACAATAGTTTTGAAAATAATGCAAAGATGCATTATGAAACCAGATCACATAACTATGTACACAGTGGATAGGGTTATATCTATATCAGTCTCTGAAGCATGTACGAAGTAGTGGATATGCATATGGTCAAGCACCAAACTAGAAGTGATCATAAGTTAAGTAAATCAAAGCTATGCAACGAACTAAAGGTAGTATAAACGAATTCTGTCAGATGTACAACACTGCAAATGGTCACGAGTATAACCAAGTCACAGTCGAACTGAAGGTCAATTGAAAACTCAGATATCAATGACTAAATTCATAGAGCAAAAGGATTACCGTTGTCAACAAGCACAAATGCAACACCAACACAGCAGTGAGACAGAATCGTGCTAGTTAAAAACAAGGTACATTACCTTCGAACAAAGACAGAGATGTCTTAAATATCATCACATAAATATTGTCAAGACAAATCAAGCTGAAAACAATATGTAGTTCAAAAATCAAGTCAGAGACGAGGTTATCAAAATCGAACAGTTCAAAGATTCACAAAAGCCATATAATTGAAACAGTATGTATCAATGTATACAAACTTAATTAAAACATAAAAAAATCAACATCAAAACAAATCGAATGGCTGAAACATCAAGGATCTCGAATTATATTCACGAATAAACGATATTAATTTAGATGTGAGTGAATAATGTCGCTCACCTTTGTCTACGAACTCGAACCAATAGAAGCGGCCGTGACCAATGCGAAGGGATAGCCGAACAACAAACCAAGAACAAAAAATCGTCATTCGATCGAGCATCAATTATTGGCAGCAAAGCCCCAATTTTGAATTGCAAAAGAAAAGAGGAACAACGAGCCGCCATTTATTTCTCTCGCATGTTAATATTTTGGGTTTTCGAATGAAAATGGAGAGAGGAGTGGGTATCGGCCTTAGATAATATCACGGCCCAAAATAAAAAGGAAACATGGCTAAAATTTTATTTCTAAAGCCCACATAATTCCTCAATGAATTTCAAAAGAATTTCCACTCGATTGAAAACTTCAATTAGCGATTAGCTGGCTCAATAATCGTTTAGTGATGATTATAAATTAGGCAAAAACCCCGGGTTGTTACAGACTTCCCTCCTTATAAAAATTGCATCCCCACAATTTTCATAATTACAATCGCAATAACAATTATTTTTCTAATATAAACTGGTTAAGCTAGAAAAATAAAGGTCAAGAATACAAACGCCAAAGAAAAATTTTAATTTCATAAAAGAAATTCACAAATCCTCAACAAAATCTAATTATCAAAAAGATAATCAGAAAGCAACAAAACTGAATAAACACAATTATCAGCAATATTTAATTATCAATTAGATAATTAGAATATAAAATTATAAAACAACAATATCTAATTATCGATACGATAATTAGAAAACAACAAAATCTAATTATCAACGAAGATAATTAGAAAACACAAGTCACAAATTGCAAAACCGCAAACTTCTAGTTATCAACCAGAAAATCAGAAAAACACGAACTCCATAATCAGCAAACTCTAACCATCAACAAAGATAGATAGAAAACAACAAACATCCAATTATCAAATACGATAATCAAATCTCAAATCAACAAATATTCCATTATCAAAAACGATAATCAAATCTCGAATCAACAAATATTCAATTATCAAAAACGATAATCAGAATCAACAAATATCTAATTATCAAAAAGGATAATCAGAATCAAAAAATATTCAATTATCAAAAACGATAATCAAATCTAAAATCAACAAATATTCAATTATCAAAAACGATAATCAGAATCAACAAATATCTAATTATCATAAAGATAATTAGAACTCATATCAACAAATATCCAATAATCAAAAATAATAATCAGAATCAACAAATATCTAATTATCAAAACGATAATCAGAATCAACAATTATCTGATTATCAAAAACGATAATCAAATCTCAAATCAACAAATATTTAATTATTAAAAACGATAATCAAATCTCAAATCAAAAAATATTCCATTATCAAAAACGATAATCAAATCTCAAATCAACAAATATTTAATTATCAAAAACGATAACCAAATCTCAAATCAACAAATATTAAATTATCAAAAACGTTAATCAAATCTCAAATCAACAAATATTTAATTATCAAAAATGATAATCAGAGTCCACAAATATCTGATTATCAAAAACGATAGTCAGAAACAACAAATATCCAATTATCAATAAAGATAATCAGAACCAACAAATATCCGATTATCGAAAACGATAATCAGAAATAACAAATATCCAATTATCAACAAAGATAATGAGAACTCATATCAACAAATATACAATTACCTGCAGATAATTGGAAACAACAAACATCTAGAATCATGTGACGAACGCAATTTTTCGTTGCCAAAAAACTGAATCATTATGGTTAAAAAAGAAGAAAAGATAGAAGAAGAGAGAAAGAAATAGAAAACAACAGAAAGAAACAACAGAACAATATCTGAATCTCTCCATCGCAGCGGAACAACATATGATAGAAATGAGTAAGTTTAAACAAAGAAATGTATCAGTTATTACATTACATCATACTACATTACATCAGCAGAGTGTACAACAACAATCAACAACAAACAGCGGAAAATAAATACTATATACTACTAATACGCCATGCCATCCAACTTGCCTCCTGCAACTTCTGAATTCCAGAATATCTTGATAAACCTGACTCTTGACTTCCCGTGTGGAAATTGGTGGGCACCCTGAGTTTAGGAAGGAAAACAATAAACTCCGACTCAGTCATGTGACTGGTGTGAGAACTCAAAACTGTTTATCTTTAAAATAAAGAACATGATAGTTTTAAAATAGATTCGCAATGCTTTGTAGAAAATGAGACTACCATAAGGCCTTCCGCACGCACAGTGCAAACGCCGAATCGGAGGAGATTTCTCCTTATGATAGTCAAAGATGCTTGATACGCATTAAAAAGAAACATTTGATATTATTACTAGTGCATAGTGTGGGAAAAATCATTTCGAAAAAAAAGATATAAATCTTAGCCAGCATAGGCATTTCGCACTTATGCCTACTATAGCTACTATGTTCAATAGCAGGTTACCACCATATTCCATGGCAGGTTATACAACTAAAACCGTACAAGATCATATTGTTTCTTTGGATTTCCAACAAATGGTCAGGCCAAGGAACTTCCCATTGCCGCATGGCTACGCCTCTAGAAAGACGACCCGAGAGCCAAACTGGATCTCCGCCAACATAAGGCCGGGTTATCCCTAACTGGGTAACTACTGACACGAATATGTCATCCCCCGATCGTAACCGATCTACCCTAGGATCCTCGATTTCCAACAACCAAAAAGCAATAAATTTGCAGCAACAACATAGGTTAAGTATCTGGGCTTCATACCATGATACCACCTCTATCCAGAAGGAATGACATACACTAAAGGGGCGCTACCCCCTAATAACCTTGCCGCATCCTTCCTGTTTTGACCATTTCCGGGGTGTGAGGTCCGACGAAGTCTCGTCCACAAAGCCACGCTTTATACAAATGCTGTGCTTTAGGTCAACAAATGATCAAAGTAATGATCACCAAGATAAGTGATCAAACAAATGATCATATCACAAATGATCAAACAATGATCATTTTACAGCAACACTCAACATGTCACGTTACCAAATTGGGAGTATATCACTAATAATCTTCAGCTACATAACCTCCGAGCTCGTACGTCTCAGAGAAGGGTGTTAAGCTAAGAGAATAAATTCTCCGCCACCAACAGAAATATATTTGAAAGAAATTAGCTTTATATATCAACTTGTAATGTCAGACATACAATCCATACAAGTCTGTTCCGGGCGCGAACAAAACCGAAGGCACTTACAAAGAAGACCTTGCATTCCGGATAATTTCTAATCACGTCCAGACTTCCCGTCACTAAGGGTGATAAAACCTCTATATCGGAGATCATCCGATGCAGAGAAACTCAACGGCAATCCTTCCGTTTTCAAAAATATCCGGTCTTCAACACCGGTCATCAAATGCAATCCATTACGACGTATCACATATTCGGAATGGGTTATACGGCCCCATGATCCTTTACCGGCTAACCCGAATAGTGAGCGCTTATTCAAAAATAAGTGTGGCATTCAAATTCAAGCAATCAGAACAAAGACCTATTTAAAGGTAAATATTGAGCAATCACAACAAACACCTATGTAAAGGTAAATATTGATAGTCGGATTATTTAACTATCAATAGGCGTGTTCAACATCACCAAATTCCAAATAATTCCTCAAATTTTTTAACTTTCCAAAATATCTTTACTAGATATATAATTTCCACACTTCAACCTTTTGAAATAATTTTCAAATCACTTTTTACCTTTACCACCTTTGAAAACAAATTTCAAATCATTTCCCTATACGGGATTACTTTCATTTCAACATGGTTCATTTAAACCAATTAAATAAATCCTTAACGATTTACTTTATATTTACGTTCCAAATCCGTAAATTTATTTCCCACACTTCAAAAATAAATCAACGTTTATTTTTAAACAAATTCCCCTTTTCATTTATAAATTCCATAGTGAATTTACATTTCCAAAATATCTATGAATATACGGTTTTCTAATCGACTTCTAATATTCATTATCAATTTATCTTTAAAGATAAAATCTCAAAACATTCACTTCATATTGGAAAACATTTCCATACTTATTTAATAATAAGTAATTCACAAATCCATTCATTTTCAACACGTGGAAAATATTCAATATACTTAAATCAAAATTAAGTATATATTTCATTCTTCAAGGAAAACATTCACTTAAACACATTTATTTAGGCCAAAACGAATGTTGCGTAAAACATCGTTACGACAACCCAAAATCACTAGTATAGGGATTCAAAATTTAGATAGATATATAAATTCCAATACTATATAAAACCTTTCCTTTCGGAAACCATTTACTATAACAACAGTGTTATAGTCCACCATTTCCTTATTCCCCGAAAACGTCTATTTCAACAAAAAATGTTGAAATCTATGGTTTCGATTCATAATATATTTTAAAACATCTTTAAATCATTTTAATTCTATTTAAAACATTGCTTCCCAAAATAAATCCGTTTTATTTAATAATATGTTCACTGTACAAAAGCGTGCATATACTTCGTTAACCAAATTCAACTTTTCTGCACATTTTTAGTTAAAGGATTATCCACTGTCCAAAATCATGAATATATTTCCTTTAATAAGCTATAATAATTTACTTATCAAAATAAGTCGTTTTCGGATTTACAAACAATGTCTATAAATTCCATTTCTATATTTTATAACAACTTAGTTTTATAAATCTCCTTTATTATCCAATTCTATTTTTATTCCATTTACATGTCGAAATTTGGTTTATAAGTAAATTACTTATAAATCATTTATTCACAAATCCATTCTATTACCAACAATAATTTATATATCAAAAATTCTTATTTACTTATGAATCTAGATTCAAACTTTATTTTAACACTTAAAAAAACTCGTTTTATAATTTCTATATTTTAATTTATAAATATCAATTTTATACAACTTTTATATAAATTGTTCATAATAATTCAAAAATCCCAATTTAAACTATTTTATAATTCATCAACTACTTATTTCAAAAATCACATTTCAATTATATTTCGCAAAAATCATAATTTTAAAATATTAAAATTTAACGTTTATTTTATTTAAGATGAATCAATTCAAAATTTGAATAAAACGTATAATTTCAAAAATCACTTTAAAAATCCCATTAAAATCAAAACCGCTATTTTTTAAAATTTAAAAATGGATCTGATGATGCAACAGCACCAAATAGTCAATCACGACATCCAAATATCATATATCAATATGATAATCGACAAATATCACAATATCTGTAAATAAATCATTATAGTTGAGTAATCCAGTTGATCCCTCCAACCTGTTTCCCTGCATCCAAAGATGTTAGCACAATACTAATTCCGTTCCAGTATGGAATTATCGCGGTATATATGGGATTTATAAAATATTATCCACTTAATAGGTGGCGCAAGAGGGTCTCATCCGCTATATAATGCGGGAAATCAACTCCAAGTACATAAATAATACCAATTTCACTGTATTGTGAAATATTCGCGGTATATGTTTTTAATAAATAACATCCGCTTACTAACGGCGCATAATGTCTATTTTAACAACCAATAGATAGCAATCATCATTCAAACGTGCATTCAAGAATTTTAAATATAACTATTTAAAATTTAAATCGAAACCGATTCGATTGAGTGAGAAGTTCTCACCTTGGTTTCAATGCGGTTTCAGCGTTTTATTTTGAATAAAATTAAACGTGCATTTCATTTTACCCAAAATTCTCACTAGCTCCAAACGACTCCAATCCAGTTCCATAGCAGAGTGCTCGTCCATAAGAACCCAACGCAAAAAGTTTCGTGCATTTTCGACCTCGTATGAAAGATATACAATATTTTAAAGTTCACACGAATTTTAAATATAATTAATTTACATTTAATATTTTATTTTCTAACCAAACTCAATCTGGGCGGTCCAGTTCAACTTGATGAAATCATGACCGCCCCCTTCATTCTCTCACACGCGAAACCTCTAGGTTGCGTTTGCAAAACAACCCACCAAGCTTCCATGTAGGGTTTAGAACCACTCCACCTACGACGAACTAGAGCCCATCACTCCACCACCATTCGAAAGCCCTTGCTTCACTCCACCTTCTCCATCAATAGCCTAAAGCTCGGCCTTCAATATTACCTCGAAATGCATGCCGAACGTGTGGCCTTTGAGCTCAAATTGCAGACAATCTACCTCGTTAATCTCGATCTTAACCGTTGAACATATAGTTCGTGTTGTGCTCTACAAGATTGTAGTTGGAAGATTCTTGAATCGAGTTGGGGATTGAGAGAAATTTGAGGAAGAAGAAAACTAAATTTTGGCCATTCATAACTATGGAGGCGGCGGCTGAACGTATAACCTTAGGGTTTAATTTCTTTTGCAAATAATGAATTTTTAGGGCTTTTATAGAAAAATCGACGTACACTATTCATCCCGAATTTTCCGAACTCCAAACGAAGCATGCCGGTTGGCGTTTCTAAAGTTTACCCCGCGTTTCGAACACAATGGAACGTGTTTCGGGAGCTAATTAGATCATCTATGCGAGTTATGGCAATAAACGTTCGATTTAAAATTAAATCGGTAAATCAAATTTCTAGACGTTTTAGCTTGCCCCGGACAAACGGTAAATCAAATTGACACGAAATTTGAAACCGTACAATAATATCACATTACGAATCTGATGAAACTAGTTTCGTCGAAATCCGAGACTTTTTGAAAAATGACTATTTTAACTCGCCAAATAAATATTAAAACAATTTCGATGCGTTTCGAGCTGCCACGGTCAAACGAAAACTCCAATTGACACAAAAATTGAAATCCGACAATAACAAACTATTATGGATCCAATGGAACTAGTTTCGTCCAATTCTGAGACTGTTCAAAAATTGGCTATTTTTCAGTCGATAATTAAATATTAAAATATTCAATTTTCACAAATTAGCTCTTAATTCAATTTCAAAAGTTCTAAAATATCGTTCTAACTCCAATATGATAAAATAAAATTTTACAAATCATTTTCAATCATATTTAACCCAATTTTCAACTATTTTTGAAATTTAACATTTTAAATTATTGATTTAATTATCCAATTATATCCAATATTCGAAAAATAAATTATTCGACTTATAAATTTCACTTATTAATATTTAAAATTAATTAAATATACAAATTTTAATTGTCAGAAATTCTGGGTCGTTATATACTTCCCCCCTTAAAAGAATTTCGTCCTCGAAATTATCAAGTAAGAAAAAGTTACAGAACTCATTAACTTTTCGAAATCCATAGTTAAACTTCTTACAATAACTTACTAAATTTTCAAATCATACTTAGTTATCTTGTCAAAACAAACTATATCGTTTAACTTCCAATTCCAAAACCAAAATTATAGTTTTTCACAAAACTTCCCAAAATTTCCAAAAAAAATTCTAACGCCTTAAATTTTCAGAAAAATTCGCCAGATTCTCCTTTTCGCGGCTCGATCCCGAAAAAAAATGACATTATATATATCACAAATATACATCTCATCAAGTGATGAGGCATCCCGCAGGAAAAAAAAGTTTAAAAGTACGGTATGTAATCCGAGATATGTACCTTATTTTTTATTAGCGAGCATATACGGCTAATATAGCGAAAGCGAGCTCTAAATGCGAAGCAAGAGCAATCCGCACCTACTAAACACTAAACAACAACATGAAAATCATACATATATGAAAATAGTATCATTATACAACATATAGCAACACAACAACTACTTGTGCCAACATAGCAAATGCAACAAAACAACAAATGCAAACATCAACCAGCTATCATCCATAACCAAGTCAATACTCATTCATATTCTCATTAATATTCAATGAATTGGTTTTTAATTTAAGTCACATTTGATTCGTTTACGTTGGACTTTACTAACATTTATTCATATTCAATTTTAATTAGTTTGCATTCACTAATTTACATTCATATTAGTTCACTTCCAAATCAAATTCAATTCTATTCAAATTTATTTACTTCTAATTTGAATTCAATTACATAGCTTCCAATTTCGCTAATTCAATTTCACTTACACTTAATGAATTTATATAAAATCAACTAACAATCAAATAACAACCAATGTCCATTCAACACAACCAAATTATTTAATTTACATTCAATTTGGTTCAACACTTTTAATTCCAATCCGTTTAATATTAAATTGACTTCCGTTCAACTATTCAACTTCCTTCAATTGATTTACATTCATTATCCCATATCAATTCTTTTACATTCAATTGATTAATATGTCATTCATTAATTAATTCAATTGCTAATTCATTTAACAAATAAGGTTTTCATTTATGTAACTCACGTTCAAATTCTTAATGACTTCATTTCATTAATTCACTTACTAATTTATTTCGACACCAAAATCAACTTTATTCAACTTTACTTAAGTTATATTCAATTCCAACATCATTTGTTTCAATTTAACTTAAGATTCCACTTATAAATCCAATTTAGATTTCAATTCTAAAGTAAATTCTATTTAACCTTTACCAAAGCTAAATTTATTAACTCATATCATAAGTTCAAAACTTATTTCACTTAAATTCATCAATTTACAACTTGGATTTTTTATTGATTTACTTATACTTACTTTAATTTAACTCCATTCTTTAAATTAAATTTATTCTACCAAAATTCAAATTGTATAAGTTATCAACTCATTTATCATTCCTATAAAAAAAAATTTAATAGGATTCCAGAGTCTTTTCAACCTTTCAAAACCATTTTTGAAATCAACTCAAATTACCTTCTGAATTTCCAAAACCAAATCCAAATTTTCCAAACCACTTTCTTTTAAACAATTTGGCAGCAATCCCTCTTTTGGAAACCTGAAAATGAACACCGATGATGTTGCAATCATCATCGGAATTATTTTCCAACGACCGAAAAGAGTTTAGAGCTTTAATTTCTCAAAAATAATTTTCCCAAAATATCAAATCTTTTCAAAACACTTCTCTGGAATTTTGTTTTCAGAATATAAATCACATTTATAAGTCTTTTACTTATATAATTTCACTTCTTGTATATAAGATTATTTCACAATTGTAAATCACATTAATTATAGTTCCATACTTATAATTCATTTGCTTATACAATTATTCTTTAAAAATTATTGTTTTTATTCAACAACCAAACAATCAATTCATATACACTTAATAATCCTAAAAGTTTATTCTTTTATATATAAAATATAATCAAGGTAAAATTATTTCATTTACCCAATTTAAAATGATACTATGTTGACTTGCCACGTTTAAGTGTTTAGAAATCCCTATCGATAATATGGCGTCCCACCTACCGACCAGAATTCACAAACAGCTCAACGGATAAGCAAACACAATATAAAACAATTTATATTCACTAGCAAATACGCACTCGTATCTATTATTACACTTTCACTCATTCTAGAGTACTACTGAATCTATCTCTACTGAATCTATCACTAACAAATACGCACTCGTATTTTTCTTTGCCGAAAAACCGAATCGTTATGGTTAAAGAAGAAGAAAAGATAGAAGAAGAGAGAAAGAAAAAGAAAACAACAGAAAGAAACAACAGAACAATATCTGAATCTCACCATCGCAACAGAACAACATATAATAGAAATGAATAGGCTTTAAATAAAGAACTATATCATTTATTACATTACATCATATTACATTACATCATTAGAGTGTACAACAACAAACAACAACAAACAGCGGAAAATAAATACTATATACTACTAATACGCCATGCCATCCAACTTGCCTCCTACAACTTCTGAATTCCAGAATATCCTGATAAACCTAACTTTTGACTGCCCGTGTCGAAATTGGTGGGCACCCAGAGTTTAGGAAGGAAAACAATACTACGAGTTAGTCATGTGACTGGTGTGAGAACTCAAAACTCTTTATCTTTAAAATAAAGAACATGATTGTTTTAAAATAGATTCGCAATGCTTTGTAGAAAAAGAGACTACCATAAGGCTTCCCGCACGCACACACAATGCAAACACAGAATCAGAGGAGATTTCTCCTTATGATAGTCAAAGATGCTTGATGCGCATTAAAAGGAAACATTTGATATTATTACTAGTGCATAGTGTGGGAAAAATCATTTCAAAAATAAAGATATAAATCTTAGCCAGCATAGGCATTTCGCACTTATGCCTACTATAGCTACCATGTTCCATAGCAGGTTACCGCCACATTCCATGGCAGGTTATACAACTAAAACCGTACAAGATCGTATTGTTTCTTTGGATTTCCAACAAATGGTCTGGCCAAGAATCTTCCCATTGCCACATGGGTACGCCTCTGGAAAGACGACCCGAGAACCAAACCGGATCTCTGCCAACACAAGGCCGGGTTACCCCTAACTGGGTAACTACAGACACGAATATGTCATGCCCCGGTCGTAACCGATCTACCCGAGGATCCTCGATTTCCAACAACCACAAAGCAATAAATTTGCAGCAACAACATAGTTTAAGTATCTGGGCTGCATACCATGATACCACCTCTATCCAGAAGGAATAACATACACTAAAGGGGCGCTACCCCCTAATAACCTTGCCGCATCCTTCCTGTTTTGACTATTTCCGGGGTGTGAGGTCCGATGAAGTCTCGTCCACAAAGCCACGCTTTACACAAAAGCTATGCTTTAGGTCAACAAATGATCAAAGTAATGATCACCAAGATAAATGATCATATCAAAAATGATCAAACAATGATCATTTCACAGCAACGCTCAGCATGTCACATTACCAAATTGGGAGTATATCACTAATAACCTTCAACTACATAACCTCCGAGCTCGTACGTCTCAGAGAAGGGCGTTAAGCTAAGAGAATGAATTCTCCGCCACCAACAAAAATATATTTGAAAGAAATCAGCTTTATATCTCAACTTGTAATGTCAGACATACAATCCATACAAGTCTGTTCCGAGCTCGAACAAAACCGAAGGCACTTACAAAGAAGTCCTTGCATTCCGTATAATTTTGAATCACGTCCAGACTTCCCGTCACTAAGGGTGATAAAACCTCTATATCGGAGATCAGCCGATGTAGAGCAACTCAACGGTAATCCTTCCATTTTCAAAAATACCGGTCTTCAACACCGGTCATCAAATGCAATCCATTACGACGTATCACATATTCAGAATGGGTTTTACGACCCCATGGTCCTTTCCCGGCTAACCCGAATAGTGAGCGCTTATTCAAAAATAAGTGTGGCATTCAAATTCAAGCAATCACAACAAACACCTATTTAAAGGTAAATATTAAGCAATCACAACAAACACCTATTGAAAGGTAAATATTGATAGTCGGATTATTTAACTATCAATAGGCGTGTTCAACATCACCAAATTCCAAATAATTCCCCAAACTTTTTTACTTTCCAAAATATCTTTACTAGATATATAATTTCCACATTCAACCTTTTTAAAACAATTTTCAAATCACTTTTCACCTTTACCACCTTTGAAAACAAATTTCAAATCATTTCCCTATACGGGATTACTTTCATTTCAACATGGTTCATTTAAACCAATTAAATAAATCCTTAACGATTTACTTAATATTTACGTTCCAAATCCGTAAATTTATTTCCCACGCTTCAAAAATAAATCAACGTTTATTTTTAAACAAATTCCCCTTTTCATTTATAAATTCCATAGTGAATTTACATTTCCAAAATATCTATGAATATACGATTTTCTGATCGACTTATAATATTCATTTTCAATTTATCTTTCAAAGATAAAATCTCAAAACATTCACTTCATATTGGAAAACATTTCCATACTTATTCAATAATAAGTAATTCACAAATCCATTCATTTTCAACACTTGGAAAATATTCAATATACTTAAATTGAAATTAAGTATATATTTCATTCTTTAAGGAAAACATTCACTTAAACACATTTATTTGGGCCAAAAACGAATGTTGCGTAAAACATCGTTACGACAACCCAAAATCATTAGTATAGGGATTCGAAATTTAGATAGATATACAAATCCCAATACTATATAAAACCTTTCCTTTCGAAAACCATTTACTATAACAACAGTGTTATAGTCCACCATTTCCTTATTCCTCGAAAACGTCTATTTCAACAATAAATGTTGAAATCTATGGTTTCGATTCATAATATGTTTTAAAACATCTTTAAATCGTTTTAATTCTATTTAAAACATCGCTTCCCAAAATAAATCCATTTTATTTAATAATATATTCACTGTCCAAAAGTGTGAATATACTTCGTTAACCAAATTCAACTTTTCTAAACATTTTTATTTAAAGGATTATCCACTGTCCAAAATCGTGAATATACTTCCTTTAATAAGCTATAATAATTTACTTATCAAAATAAGTCATTTTCGGATTTATAAACAATGTCTATAAATTCCATTTCTATATTTTATAACAACTTCGTTTTATAAATCTCCTTTATTAACCAATTCTATTTATATTCCATTTACATGTCGAAATTTTGTTTTTAAGTAAATTACTTATAATTCATTTATTCACAAATCCATTCTTTTATATCAACAATAATTTATAAATCAAAAATTCTTATTTACTTATGAATCTAGGTTCAAACTTTATTTTAACACTTAAAAAAACTCGTTTTATAATTTCTAGATTTTAATTTATAAATATCAATTTTATACAACTTTTATATAAATTGTTTATAATAATTCAAAAATCCCAATTTAAACTATTTTATAATTTGTCAACTACTTACTTAAAAAATCACAATTCAGTTATATTTCGCAAAAATCATAATTTTAAAATATTAAAATTTTAACGTTTATTTTATTTAAGATGAATCAATTCAAAATTTGAATAAAACGTATAATTTCAAAAATCACTTTAAAAATCCCTTTAAAATCAAAATCGTTATTTTTAAAATTTTAAAAATGGATTCGATGATGCAACAGCACCAAATAGTCAATCACGACATCCAAATATCATATATCAATATGATAATCAACAAATATCACAATATCTGTAAATAAATAATTATAGTCGAGGAATCCAGTTGGATCCCTCCAACCTGTTTCCCTGCATCCAAAGATGTTAGCACAATACCAATTCCATTCCAGTACGGAATTATCGTGGTATATATGGGATTTACAAAATATTATCCGCTTAATAGGCGGCGCAATAGGATCTCATCCGCTATATAATGCGGGAAATCAACTCCAAGTACATAAATAATACCAATTTCACTATACTGTGAAATATTCGCGGTATATGTTTTTAATAAATAACATCCGCTTACTAGCGGCGCATAATGTCTATTCTAACAACCAATAGATAACAATCATCATTCAAACATGCATTCAAGAATTTTAAATATAACTATTTAAAATTTAAATCGAAACCGATTCGATTGAGTGAGAAGTTCTCACCTTGGTTTCAATGCAGTTTCAGCGTTTTATTTCGAATAAAATTAAACGTGTGTTTAATTTTACTCAAAATTCTCACTAGCTCCATACGACTCCAATCCAGTTCCATAGCGTAGTGCTCGTCCATATGAACCCAACGCAAAAAGTTTCGTGCGTTTTCGACCTCGTATGAAAGAGATACAATATTTTAAACTTCACACGAATTTAAAATATAATTAATTTACATTTAATATTTTATTTTCTAACCAAACTCAATATGGGCCGTCCACTTCATCTTGATACAATCATGACCGCCCCCTTCCTTCTCTCACGCGTGAAACCTCTAGGTCGCGTATGCAAAACAACCCACCAAGCTTCCATCTAGGGTTTAGAACCACTCCACCCACCACGAACTAGAGCCCATCACTCCACCACCATTCGAAAGCCCTTGCTTCACTCCACCTTCACCATCAATAGCCTGAAGCTCGGCCTTCAATATTGCCTCGAAATGCATGCCGAACGTGCGGCCTTTGAGCTCGAATTGCAAACAATCTACCTCGTTATGATTGTAGTTGGAAGATTCTTGTTGTGCTCTACAAGATTGTAGTTGGAAGATTCTTGAATCGAGTTGTGGATTGAGAGAAATTTGAGGAAGAAGAAAACTAAATTTCGGCCATTCATAACTAAGGAGGTGGCGGCTGAACGTATAAACCTAGGGTTTAATTTCTTTTGCAAATAATGAATTTTTAGGGCTTTTATAGAAAAATCGACGTACACTATTCATCCCGAATTTTCCGAACACCAAACGAAGCGTGCCAGTTGGCGTTTCTAAGGTTACCTTGCGTGCCGAACACAATGGAACGTGTTTCGGGAGCTAATTCGATCATCTGTGCGAGTTATGACAATAAATGTTCGATTTAAAATTAAATCGGTAAATTAAATTTCTAGACGTTTTGGCTTACCTCGGACAAACAGTAAATCAAATTGACACGAAATTTGAAACCACACAATAATATCACATTACGGATCCGATGAAACTGGTTTCGACGAAATCCGAGACTTTTTGAAAAATGACTATTTTAACTCGCCAAATAAATATTAAAACAATTTCGATGCGTTTCGAGCTGCCACGGTTAAACAAAAACTCCAATTGACACGAAAATTGAAATCCGATAATAACAAACTGTTACGGATCCAATGGAATTAGTTTCGTCCAATTCTGAGAATGTTCAAAAATTGGCTATTTTTCAGTCGATAATTAAATATTAAAATATTCAATTCACAAATTAACTCTTAATTCAATTTTAAAAGTTCTAAAATATCGTTCTAACTCCAATATGATAAAATAAAATTTTATAAATCATTTTCAATCATATTTAACCCAATTTTCAACTATTTTTGAAATTTAACGTATTAAATTATTGATTTAATTATCCAATTAAATCCAATATTCGAAAAATAAATTATTCGACTTATAAATTTCACTTATTAATATTTAAAATTAATTAAATATACAAATTTTAATTGACAGAAATTCTGGGTCGTTACAAATCAATTAAGATAACTAGAAAATCAACATAAAAGGTTGGATCGATCCCATCATATGGCGAGTCTAAGCTACGCTGCACGTGCATCTCATATGGCTGAAGCCTACCAAGTACTGTCATAATAATTTTTGGCGCCCAACAAATGACCCGAAGGTCCAATATATGACCCGAAGGTCTAGTACAGGTATTTGACCCGAAGGTCCATCATATGACCCAAAGGTCCTCATATGACCCGAAGGTCCTCATAGTGGCTCGAAAGCACACAAAATCATCAAATATTTCGATTAACGAGTCCGGAATTGACCAAAATAGAAAATGCACATGTCCCATATCCACGAGTTTTACTAAATCGTTTAATTCTCTTCATCATTTCGTTGAAAGTGTAAAATCATCGAACAACAAATATCTAACATCCCGGTATTTTCAGCCATTCGCAGTCGGACATATCGGACTTGAATTGCTCAAAATAATGCATTGTAAATAAATTTGCAGCAAATGAAATACAATGTCACAGAATCACAGACGCAGAACAAACAGAATACCTCACAGCGGAATATAAAATACATAGTAGTTCATGAAGCTACTACGGCAGAGTCTCAAACCAAAAACATAATACAGTCTGTAAACAACAAAATAGAAATCCCAAATACATGAAAGTTCACAAATACATGAGATAAACTAGAAATAGATGAGACAGAAAGTAGATATAAATGTAGATAAGCAGAAACTCCAGCAAAGACCAGCTCTAGAAAGAGAATCCAAAGCCGTGAATACTCAGGCCGACCCAAGCGTAAAGTAAAACACAAAACACTCGAGTAAAGACAATATATACTTATATAACGTAAATAAACTCAAGTGAACTGTTGTAGAAATGCACCATAACTTAAAGGATGCTTGGGATCGCCCATCCTTTAAAGATCGGTTAAACCATAAATTGAATATATCCCGTGGTTAAAATTTCAAAATAGTATTTATATTTCGAAATCAAATATCATTTAAAAATTCAATTTCATTCAAAATCCATTTCACAATATCATATCTTCCAAACCACATTCATTTTTATTTAATTTAAATACCATTTCAAAACGCATTTCAAAATAGTTTATATTTCGAAACAAATTGCTTTATTTAAATCATTAAAATGAAGATATTATATTTAATAATTAAATTATTAAATTTCCAAAATTTTAATATTTCAAAGTTCATTCATTCACTTAAATTTATTAAAACAATGAAAATTCAACTTTTGCAGCATTTAGAAAATGCTACGGAAAGTCACACTTAAAACAGTTCAATTCAACAAAAGACAACATTTAAAATGCTATAATAGGGTTCCACTAGTTTCAAATAAACTTAGCTAAATTCAACCATTATAACATTCACAAAAATGCTATAATATCCTTTAATTGAATTGAGCCATTTGGTTTATTAGTATCAACTACAGCATTTACAAATGCTGTATTATCATTTACATTAGAATTAATAGCATTTTAGAAATGCAGTAAATTAACTTCAAATATTCAGTATAATTTCAAAAACAATTATATTTTTATTTAAACCGTTTTTAACTAATAAAATCATATAATTTCACTTTTAAAACAATCATTCAAATACCATTATATTCATGATTTTATAAAGTAATCTCTATTCAAAAATCAAAATTTAATAGTAATTACTTACTATATTCCAACATTAAATTTTAAATTCATTAAATTAATTTAACTTAACACTTAAGTTTAAATTTCAAATATGACATAATTTAATTTTTATTTAATTAACTTAAAATTCACTTTTAAGCCAAATTTACAAATTTCCAATTTTAGTTATATTTCAAAATTTCAACTTAAATATTCATTCATTTCACATTTTAACTTAATTCAAAAATCATTAATATATTATAAAATTATTTTAAATTAATTTAATTCAAAATATCATAAATTTATCATATTTTCATATTTAATTTAAATTCCATTTATCACAAAATTATAATTTCCAAAATAACTTACATTTCAGATTTTCTAACTTTACCATTAATTTATTTCACTTATAAATTTTCAGAGACTCAATAATGCTTTACAAAAATCATTTTTAATCAAATTTAAATCAAATATTATATTATTTACATTTCTAAAATATGTTAAAATTTTAAGAAAAACATATTTTAACAACGGGTATGTATTTCATTTTCTAGCATAGGTAAAGTGATATGGGTAATATATCATTTCAACCCATAATTTACAAAGAAAACCCAGGTTTGATCATTTCAAACCCACAATCCCAATTAAATGAAAATAATTGAAAATCATTCAGGCCTATCATTTCAGCCCATAATGATTTTCTCCTATTCTAAAGTCCATTCGGGTACGTATCATTTCAACCCACAGTGATTCTAATCTAAAGGGAACTTGCAGTGTAATTAACTGATAAAATAACAAAACAACAATAATATAATAGTAACGTATGATATAACTGGTGTTTAATCATGTATGAACATCATATGATAGTGACATACCAAATAAAATATGTTGATGCAGTTTACATATTCACAAGCGATCGATTTACTATTCATATAAGTATAAAACTATCTGGTGGGAATAACTCACTGGTTTGAGCTGATGACCCAACGATGAATTTCACAAACGGGATCTACACAAGCACAAAAGCACGACACAGATTCGAATGTAGGAGCCAAGTGTCAAATTCCTTGGATAGACTGCACAGAATCAAATAGAAATGCTTGCACTTGCTTTTAACCTTTACTAGGCTCAGCCATAAGGGTAAATAAAACATAATTGCAGTTGTTTGGGTGAGTATGGGTTCGTCCTACATGTTGGAATGATGGTGTAATGGTGGGTAAGGCAATAACACACATAAGCATGCATACATGAATTTGGTCAAGGATTTTGGGCTCGGCCAAGGCCGTAGGTGTCATGGCCAGAGGAGTGGGGTCCACTGTGGTGGTGTGGCCGTGGGTGATGGAGGTACTGGAGGTGGTGGTGATGTGGTAGGTGGCGGCTAGTGGGGTGGTGAGGTGATGGAATGAGAGTGGTGCTCGGTTAGGCTAGTATGAAGGGTGTTTTGAAACTTTTGTGGATATGCATCACCAAAGGGGTTCTTGGCTTGGGTGGCCGGTGAGCAGGAGGTGGTGGTGGTGTGTCATCAGGTGCTGGAGGCGGCTAGGCAGCAAGGGAGTCATGGCCGATCCTAAAAGAGGTGAAAGCATGTGCAAAATCAAGCTTGAAATAAACGATGTAAATAGAAAAAGAGATAAAAGAAATAAAGTTTTACCATATTCTTCAAGCAAGGGAGGGCCGAAATTTTTTTCTCAGGAAGGACGAAGAAAGATACGTGATTTGAAAATGAGATAGTTGGCTGAAATGTGGGGAGTTATGGAAAGAGAAATGAAGAGCTGTGAGGAAAATGAAGAGGCGGAATTCAAAAAGGCAAAAGGCAATTCAAAAGTCAAAACCCTTTCATATTTCTTTATTTTAATTATATAACTTTATATTTTTGGAAATAATAATAATCCCAGATAAAATTTCTAAAATTTATCAAAATACAAAAATTTATATATTATTTATTAATTATAAAAAGTTAAATTAAGAAAAATAGCTAAAAATAGTGAACTTGACTAGAAAATTTGAAATTAAATAGAATAATTTTTAGAAAATTCATATGAGCTTGTAAACTATTTTTAAAAATAAAAAATAACATAAAATAAAAATACATTCACAAAATAAATATTTAAAATTTAATTTAAATATAGTTTTTAATGAAGAAAACAGAAGAAAATAGGAAAACAACCCTTAAAAATAGGAAATAAATGCAGTAAATTTTGGAAAATTTTTATTATCACTTTAAAAATATTAAAAGACAAAATATACATCAAATAACATATTAACACATATTAAAATGAAATATAACATAGAAAATATGATTTATTTAATTTCAAATAGACAAAATTTCAAAATAAAACAAATTATACTCAAAATTGGAATGTACATAACTTTCCGAAATTAAATCCGTTTTCAACGAAAAAAAGAAGTATTCAAGTTATTAAATCTATTTTCATAATAAAAGATAAAATTTAAGAATTTAAATATTTAAATTTGAAATTTAAAAGTCAAGGTTTGACCAGTTTGATCAAAAATTCATCTTTCAGTAAAATATCATATTTATTCCGGTTTGAAATTATAATTCACATAATAATCAACACCTACATTTAAAAACGAAAAGTTTGAAATAAAATAAGTTTAAAATAATTTCAAAATAAAACAAAGTCAAATATTAAAATATATGAAAAAAATATAGGGTTGTTACACTCTCCCTCACTCAAATCTTTTCGTCCTCGAAAAGGAAGGAAGCGGAGAAACAACAAGAAAGAACAATAGGTTGGAAGACATCCTGAAAGAAGGTAGGGAAAAAGTAGCTAGGAGGGAAAGCAGGTTGAAAGACATGGATGAACCATTATTTTAATTTATTTTTTAAAAATTTGGGATATTAAACATTTAATATGATAATTAGTTATTTGATTCGAATTTGATAGTTCGAAGTAAACAATATTTAAGACATTTTGAATCATGATTAGAATATCCTTTATACAATACTTTACCAAAATAATTTTATAACACGATGTCTTAACTACTTTCGTTCCTACAGACTCTGGCTATGCATTGATCAGGCGCAAAGCTAGAATTCTTCAAGTACTTAGTAGACCTGTTTCAACACCCAGTGAAAATACTAAAAAAAATAGGTATGAGAAGTTCCGCTCAAAATCCAATGTCAAATGATGATAATACGATAGCATTGGCCCGCTTCTGATCTAGTATTTACGAAATGGACACAACACTTTTCAGAAGATCCTTCTACCTTTCGGATTCCCAAAAAATATCGTAGCCAGTTCGTAAACAAGGGACCATCGACCCCTATTCCAGTGGTATGCTGCTGATTCAATGATTTACATAATGGATGCACTTCCTTCCCAGAAGATCCATAAACAACAGATCCTAGGATCGAAAGCGCCTCTATTGGGTAAACTAAAGAACCATTTACCCTAAAAAAAATCGAGGAACTCATGAGTTTAAGACGGACAACCATATCAGTTCGAATCCATTTCTGAATTCACCTAAGTCCATTAGGCTTTATCGGTCGAATCCATTCCTGGATTCCCCAAGTCCATCTGGGTCGAAGCATATCACTATACTTCTTCCGGAGGGTACTTCCCATACCTCTTACATCAAAATATAATATACAATATATAATAGCCCTTCAAAATCATAGCTACAAATATCGCACTTATATAAATTCCATTATATATAAGATTTCATTTTCAAATCGAATACTTTCCAAAATCAATAGTATATCAAAACATACTTATATAAACTTCGATTATATAAGATTTTAATTTACAAATTGAGTACCTTTTCAATTCAACATTTTCAAATCAACTTCATACTTACACAAATCCATTTTATATAAGTTTGATAACTCCAAAATCAAGTATTTAGTAAAACAAGGTTCTCAATTTTAATTTGTTTCAATAACATTTCAGTTTCAAAATCATTTATGATTTCGCCAAATCATTTCTTCTAAATTACATATACTCAGTTTCAAAGTTTCTTAAAATAACAGATTTAGAAAATAATCCAAATTTCCAAATCAACAAAAATTTAGGTCAAACAAATTCATTTCCATTCAAACATATATTCACTTTCAAAAATCATAATACTTTCAAAGTTATAAATCTTTCGAAACCAAAATACTTGAAATCATTACACTTTGAAAATCATAACTTTTTTAAATCATACATTTGAAATCATAAAACATCCCTTTAATTCTTTACATTTCACAAATTTATTCAATTTAAACCCAAGCCTACAAGTTCCAGCTTTAATTCAATTTAGTTTTCCAACAAAACCATTTCAAATATTATCAAATTTCAAATAAATATTTGATCCGAAAAATAGACTATTCAATCTTTAATATATTTCAGAGCTTAAATGTACCGTATTCCAAAACTAAATTTTATAATTTCATATATCTCAAATTTTACTTCATTATTACTTAGTTTTGACATATTCGTTTCATAAATCCATCATTTTTAATTAAACTCAAATTACAAGTAAACCAAATATCCTTTCATACAAATATAAACTTTAAATTTCATTTATCAAAATCAGCTATCATTCCTGATTCACATTCTTTATCAAATAAAGATTATATCATTCAAAGCCTCATTATCAAATCATTATTTGACTTCAATTTCAAATATTTAAATTTAAATATCATTTAAATAAAATCAAATATGTCATTCAATTATTATTTCAAATATCATTACAAAATACATTTCAAAATTCCATTCAGAAATTCATTTATCTCATAACATTTCATTCCATTTAACACATAACCAAGTAAACCTTATTTAAATTCAAATTAAATTTAAATTCCTTACAATTCAAATTTAAATATTAAATTATATTCAAAAATCATTAAATTTCACAAATAATGAATTCCAAAGTTAAATCATTTAACTTTTTAAAACATAACTCAATAGTGTTAAAATCTATGACATTACGAAACATTGTCAAATTATAACAATGACAGCATTTAAAAGTGCTATCGTAACTTATAGTTTCCAAAATAGTTTATTTCAAGAATAACGTCATTTATAATATGCCATAACAGATATTTAGTTAATTCAAACAAAGTCAAATTCAAAAACAACAGCATTTTAAAGCGTTGTCATAAAACTATAGCATTTTAGAAATGCTACTAATAAAATTCCATATTTCATTATAACTTTTAAAAAAACAATACAACTTCAATTTTAGCAAATTTTAAACTTATAAATCATATTTCTAGACTTCAAAATTTTACATTTAAATAATTTTTAACATTTGATTTATCACAACAAAATTTTAAAATCAATTATTCAATTTAAAACTCACTTTCATTTGTTAAGTCAAAATTCGCTGTTTTTCTTAACTTATAAATTTAACAAAAACTCAACATTTTACTTCAAATATCTTTTCAAAACTATATTTCATACTGGTATAATTCAAAATAGTCTTATTTATTTCACTCCACAACAGTTTCAAACTTATATAAATCATATTATTTATACATTAATCATACCGAACTAAACTTATACTTTGTCAAATACCTTATACCATTCAAAATTTCTTAGCTTTGAAAAGTTAACCTTGATTTGGAAGTGCTCGAACCTACAAAATAGTCGAAGAAATCATATTTTCAATCCAAAAGTTGGAAATCACCAACAAATGAGTAAATCGAATCCAATAGGTAAGGTTATACCAAAACAAATCTGAATCTCGAGGATTGAATACCGATCATTTCAATTATATATATATATACACATATCTTTCGAATATCAAACAATACTTCGAAATCGGAAATTAAAATTTGGTTTCATAAAATCACTCGCATATCAAAGCTACTAGAGTGGCCTCTTCCCCACTCAGAAACACAAAAATCAATGTCGATGATGCATGTATTCATCACCGAAATTATTTTTCAGCAACATAAGTGGGTTCTGGACTTTAATTTCTTGAAACTTCTTTGAAATCTCTTTAACATCGTTGGAATTAATTCGAATACATTTGAAACATTTCTTATTTGGAAAAATATGTTTAAATCATATTATTATTATTATATATTTTCCAAAATCTTAAAAACCCATTTCAAAACCGGAGTTCGATTTCTCGAAATTCAAATTCAAAACCCTTCATTTATAAATCATTTTTATATAAATCACATTTTCTTATAAATTGCCAAAATTTCAAATCCTTTCAAAGCTTCAAATTTTCATTTTCCAAAGGTAAAAATCCTTATTGAAAACATTTCATTTTTATATACAAAATTGGGTCATCCTTGTCAAAATAATAATTTTGATGTATGTACAAATTTGAAATACAATCAAACAAAAATTTCCAAAGAATGATTCAAGGTTAGATTTCAAGCAATACGGAGATTCGAATTTAGAGGAACTCTAACCAAATAGAATTCTGTTTCAAAGATAAGTTCGTACGAAGATAAGATAATTTTATTACCAAATAGAAGATGATAAGCCTATATAAATCGCGGGCGAGCTTAACCGATCAACCGTGACTTCAGTAATATAATCAATTCGGAAATCTAAGGAAAATCGACATTCGATTGCCAGATATTTAATCCGGGTAGAGCAGGAGATAGATAGCATCGAAAACCGAGAATACAGGAATCTCCAGTGAATCAATGCTAATTATAAAGTATTTTCACCCCTTTAAAAATCATTCAAAGATTTGCGGAATCACCGATCTTTATAGAGGTCATTCCAAAGTGGAGTTATGAAATGCTCCCAAATCAAATGGATAGAATAGGGAAGACAGGACTGGATTTCAGAACAAGTGGGAGCGTTCCAAAGTTCAAGAAATCCTAACCGATAAGAATCCAAACCAAGAGATTTCTAACAAGATGGATACTGAAGGGATGAAGTTTTGAAAATCTTGGTTTCAAAATAAGAAAATTTTTATACCAAAATAATCTTTGAAAATCCTTTAAAAATCATTTGGAAATTATTTTATACTTCGAAAATACTTTCTATCACATGAAAGGATTCTGAGATTGATTTCACTCATTCTAGGGGATTTTTACCCTATCTCTAATGAGTTTTTTGCTCCACAGGCTATGGTTTGCCTAAAACCAAATCTCTGATACCAAATGTAACATCCCGGTATTTTCAGTCATTCACAGTCGCACATGTCGGACTTGAATTGCTCAAAATACCGCATTGTAAATAAATTTGGAGCAAATGAAATACAATGTCACATAATCGCAGACACAGAACAAATAGAATTCCTCACAGCGGAATATAAAATACATACTAGTTCATGAAGCTACTACGACAGAGTCTCAAACCAAAAACATAATACAGTCTGAAAACAACAAAATAGAATTCCCAAATACATAGAGTTCACTAATACATGAGATAAACTAGAATAGCTGAAACAGAAAGTAGATATAAATGTAGATAAGTAGAAACTCCAGCAATGACCAGCTCCAGAAAGTGAATCCAAAGCTGTGAATACTCAAACTAACCCGAGCGTAAAGTAAAACATAAAAAACACTCGACTCAGGACAATATATACTTATATAATGTAGATCAACTCAAGTAAACTGTAGTACAAATGCACCATAACTTAAAGGATGCTTGGGATCGCTCATCCTTTAAAGATCAGTTAAACCATAAATTGAATACATCCCGTGGTTAAAATTTCAAAATAGTATTTATACTTCGAAATCGAATATCATCTAAAAATTCAATATCATTCAAAATCCATTTCAAAATATCAAAATATCATATCTTCCAAACCACATTCATTTTTATTTAATTTAAATACCATTTCAAAACACATTTCAAAATAGTTTATATTTCGAAACAAATTGCTTCATTTAAATCATTAAAATGAATATATTATATTTAATAATTAAATTATTAAATTTCCAAAATTTTAATCTTTCAAAGTTCATTCATTCACTTGAATTTATTAAAACAATGAAAATTCAACTTTCGCAGCATTTAGAAAATGCTACGGAAAGTCACACTTGAAACAGTTCAATTTAACAAAAGACAACATTTAAAATGCTGTAATAGGGTTCCATTAGTTTCAAATAAAATTAGATAATTCAACCGTTATAACATTCACAAAAATGCTATAATATCCTTTAATTAAATTGAGCAATTTGGTCCATTATTATCAACTACAGTATTTACAAATGTTGCATTATCCTTTACCTTAGAATTAATAGCATTTTAGAAATGCAGTAAATTAACTTCAAATATTCAGTATAATTTCACAAACAATCATATTTTTATTTAAACCATTTTTAACTTATAAAATCATATAATTTCACTTTTAAAACAATCATTCAAATACCCTTATATTCATGATTTTATAAAGTTGAATCTCTATTTAAAAATCAAAATTTAATAGTAATTCACTTATAAATTCCAACATTAAATTTTAAATTCATTAAATTTAACTTAACACTTAAGTTTAAATTTCAAGTATAACTTAATTTAATTTTTATTAACTTAACTTAAAATTCACTTTTAAGCCAAATTTACAAATTTCCAATTTTAGTTATATTTCAAAATTTCAACTTAAATATTCATTCATTTCACATTTTAACTTAATTCAAAAATCATTAATATATTATAAAATTATTTTAAATCCATTTAAATCAAAATATCATAAATTTATCATATTTTCATATTTAATTTAAATTCCATTTATCACCAAATTATAATTTCCAAAAAAACTTACATTTCAGATTTTCTAACTTTACCATTAATTTATTTCACTTATAAATTTTCAGAGAGTCAATAATGCTTTACAAAAATCATTTTTAATCAAATTTAAATCAAATATGTTAAAATTCTAAGAAAAACATATTTTAACAACGGGTATGTATTTCATTTTCTAGCCTAGGTAAAGTGATACGGGTAATATATCATTTCAACCCGTAATTTACAAAGACAACCCAGGTTTTATCATTTCAAACCCGCAATCCCAAGTAAATGAAAATAATTGAAAATCATTCAGGCCTATCATTTCAGCCCATAACGATTTTCTCCTATTCTAAAGTCCGTTCGGGTATGTATCATTTCAACCCGTAGTGATTCTAATCTAAAGGGAACTTGCAGTGTAATTAACTGATAAAATAACAAAACAGCAATAATATAACAGTAACGTATGATATAACTGGTTTTTAATCATGTGTGAACATCATATGATAGTTACATAGCAAATAAAATATGTTGATGCAATTTACATATTCACAAGCGATAGATTTACTATTCATATAAGTATAAAACTGTCTGTTGAGAATAACTCACTGGTTTGAGCTGATGACCCAACGATGAATTTCACAAATGGGATGTAAAGAAGCACAAAAGCATGACACAAATTCGAATGGAGGAGCCAAGTGTCAAAATCCTTGGATACACATCAAACAAAAACAATATAACAACGATGAGTTTCAAATCAACTACGATCAAAACTACACTAGAATAGACTACACAGAATCAAATAGGAATGCTTGCACTTTCTTTTAACCTTTACCAGGCTCAGCCATAAGGGGAAATACAACATAATTGCAGGTTTTTGGGTTTGGTTTGGGCAAGTATGGGTTCGGCCTTCATGTTGGAATGATGGTGTAAAGGTGGGTGAAGGAAATAACATTGATAAGCATGCATATATGAATTTGGTCAAGGATTTTAGGCTCGGCCAAGGCCCTAGATGTCACAGCCAGAGAAGTGGGGTCCACTTTAGTGGTGTGGCTATGGGTGATGTAGGTGCTAGAGGTGGTGGTGGTGTGGTAGGTGGCGGCTAGAGGGATGGTGAGGTGATGGAATGAGAGTGGTGCTCGGTTAGGCAAGTATGAAGGGTGTTTTGAAACTTTTGTGGATATGCGTCGCCAAGGGGGTGCATGGCTTGGGTGGATGGTAGGGAGGAGGTGCTGGTGGTATGTCATCAGGTGCTGGAGGCGGCTAGGCAGCAAGGGAGTCATGGCCGATCCTAAAAGAGGTGAAAGCATGTGCAAAATCAAGCTAAAATTAAACGGAAAAGGAGATAAAAGAATTAAAGTTTTACCAAATTCTTCAAGCAAGGCAGGGCTGAAATTTTTTTCTCAGGAAGGAGGAAGAAAGATAAGTGAATTGAAAATGAGATAGTTGGCTGAAATGTGGGGAGTTATGGCAAGAGAAATGAAGTGTTGTGAGGAAAATGAAGAGGCGGAATTCAAAAAGGCAAAAGGCAATTCAATAGTCAAAACCCTTTCATATTTCTTTATTTTGATTATATAACTTTATATTTTGGAAATAATTATAATCCCATATAAAATTTCGAAAATTTATCAAAATATAAATTTTTTTATATATTATTTATTAATTATATAAAGTTAAATTAAGAAAAATAGCTAAAAACAGTGAACTTGACTAGAAAATTTGAAATTAAATAGAATAATTTTTAGAAAATTCATATGAGCTTGTAAAATATTTATAAAAATAAATAATAACATAAAATAAAAATACATTCACAAAATAAATATTTAAAATTTAATTAATATATAGTTTTTAATGAAGAAAATAGGAGAAAATAGGAAAACAGCCCTTAAAAATAGGAAGTAAATACAGTAAATTTTGGAAATTTTTTATTATCAATTTAAAAATATTAAAAGAAAAAATATACATAAAATAACATATTAAAACATATTAAAATGAAATATAAAATAGAAAATATGATTCGTATAATTTCAAATAGACAAAATTTCTAAATAAAACAAATTATACTCAAAATTGAAATGTACATAACTTTTCGAAATTAAATCGGTTTTCAATGAAACAAGAAGCACTATTCATGTTACTAAATTTATTTTCATAATAAAATATAAAATTTAATAATTAACATATTTAAATTTGAAATTCAAAAGTCAAGGCTTGACCAGTTTGAACAGAAATTCATTTTTTAGTAAAATATCCTATTTATACCGGTTTGAAATTATAATTCACATAATAATCAACACCTACATTTAAAAATGAAATGTTTGAAATAAAATAATTTTAAAATAATTTCAAAATAAAACAAAGTCAAATATTAAAATATATGAAAAATCTAGGGTTGTTACAAAGTATTTCAATTAACGAGTCCGGAATTAACCAAAATAGCAAACGCACATGTCCCATAACCACGTGTTTTAGTTTAAATCTCTTCATCGTTTCCTTGAAAGTGCAAAATTGTGTATTTCAAAAATAACATTTCACATTCTCAAACGGACAAGTCCGGAATTAAGCGAATCAGTGAAAGAAAGGGGTCATAGTCCTCGATTTTGCTGAAACGTTTAAGTCACTTTCTCATTCTTTTGAAAGCGTAAACTGTAAAAATTCTGAAAACAATTTCATTTATTTTATAAAAGTAATAATTTACATTCTCTAAAGGACAAGTCCGGAATTAAGCAAATCAGTAAAAGAAAGGGGTCATAGTCCTCGATTTTGCTGAAACTTTTAAGTCACTTTCTCATTCTTCTGAAAGCGCAAGCTGTAAAAATTCTGAAAACAATTTCATTTATTTTATAAAAGTCGTAATTTACATTCTCAAACGGACAAGTCCAGAATTAAGCGAATCAGTAAAAGAAAGGGTTCATAGTCCTCGATTTTGCTGAATCGTTTAAATCGCTTCCTCATTCTTTTGAAAGCGCAAACTATAAAAATTTTTGAAAACAATTTTATTTTTAAAACGATTTGCAATTCCGTGATAAAAACAAAAACATTAGTGACAGTTTCGACAAGGAAACTGCACTTCTCAAAATACCATAAAAACGGATGACAAAATCAGCATTGTGGGAAAACCGCTTGAAAATCCACTTTAAAAATTAACGGTTACTGAAGTCGAAGCAACAGTAATTTTTAAACGTAAAAATCTCATCAAAATAATTCGCATCATAATATAATACCAGTGAATTTTCATTTATCAAAAATGTCAACAAAACACCGTGCTTCAAAAATTTAGCATTGGTGTAAAAAATGCATTATAAAAATAACAGCAACAAAATACTTTAAAACCAAACATCGGTTTAACGTAAAATTAATGCAGTAACGTGCAACTTAATTTTGCACGTATACTACAAAATGCACAAAGAAATCACTCGAATATATCTTCAATGAAGATAATTCTAAAACAACAAAAATCTCAACAAAATTCACATAACTGCAATCGCTTCGGATCCTCAAATCGGATTCGAAATTTTCAAAGAAAACAAATCAAACACAACTATGTAAACAACAATGAAATTTATTTCAATTTCATATTTTTATTACTGAATCAAAAAGGTTATTAGTTGTACTCAGCGAAGACAGTGTCACTGTTTCCGCTGCGCACTTTAATAAACAAAACACCAATTACTCAAATCATCAAAACACAAATTCACCTTTTTTTTAAACAAGGATACTTAAAAATTTCACCAAAATTTCAAAACTTTTGTTTTGACTCAAAGCACAATAAAAAATCGATAAATAGTTGTAACACATGTTCCATCTAAGTTATGTTTTATATTATGTCCATAAACCCCAAGCTTTGATAACAACTGTGACGCCCCACCTCTATGCTCACAATAACAAAGAGTATTAAAGAAAACACTGTCTGTTATCACGAAGAATAAGGCAGAATAGGAGCGGCCATCCGTAGTTAGGCCTTACACTAATATTGGTTATTTCGATAGGAGTGGTATATATTTTATTTTTCATCTCTCATTTATTTACTCCCATCGACATACCCAATTCCAGTATAAAACAAACTACGATGGTTCATAATAGTTTAGGACAATAAATATAATAATAACACAGATAATATAAATGCGGAACACAGATAAAACAAAAAGTCTCATATATATATAAATAACCAATGTCAGTTACAATATATGTGATACAGTACATATGATACAACTACAACTGTCGACTCAGGAAGTTATATACACAAGTACATTATCGTGATTAATATACATGAATACATAACAACCTATATAAATATACTGACTACTAAATGACAGCAACTACTCCAAAAGATAAGAAAAGACACCATAGCTCAAGCAGCAACCCAAAGCAATATATCTACCACCTGTAATGACTCGGTCTGACCCGAGTATTAAATTCAAAAGAAAATATTACATGGGTCAGTCTAATTCAAACTCAGTTATTACTGCATAGAAGCAATAATAATTAAGTAACAAATAGACGACAGTCATAATAAATCTCATCTATCCGATCCTTAAATAAAGAAATCGGATAACGATAAATATAACACGTAACGGTGTTAAACAACAAATCAAAAAAATCCAAATTACCAACGAAGGTAAATTGAAAAAGATTATCAATATAGATAATTTAAAAAAACAACAGAATTGCTGAAAGGTAATTAACGACAAAATCTATTTATTAAGTAAATAATTAGAAACTCATAATCTAATTATCAAATCGATAATTGGACAACAACAAAATAATCAAATTAAACAATCAAAATACAAATCCAAAACTTATTGAAATATCAATTAAAATGTCAACTCGAGTAGGGCTGCAGTACATGCGTGCGTGTATTGCCTCGCCACTACAACATATAGAATATGCAAAAGATAAATAAATCAAAAAAAATAGAATATCATTAAAGCCATACCGTGTGGATGCAGTTCACGCTTGCGTGCACTGCCTTGCCACTATAGTGATGATATACCCAAAAATCAATGAACCAAAATCAAATGCAATTTCAAAATATTGAATTTCAATAAACAAAACAATTCAATCAATTGAGATATTACAAAATCAATACTGTGTGGCTGTAGTACACGGATGCGTGCGCTACCTCGCCACTACAGTGATGAATCACATAAAAGCTCGGTGAATCTAAAACAAATAGCAACAACTCAGATCAAAATGAACCAGATGGAACTGTACAACAAGACCAATATACACCCAGTAATCATCAAAGGGACAAAGTGCACATGGAGGCACAATGAAAATTCATAATCAAGCACAAGGTCAAATCCAAAATATCGGATTCAACACAAGTGGAAAGCCAAACCAAAGCAAACAGCAGTACCCATAAATCACATAAGGTCAGGTCCGGGCGACAATGAATGATAATAAGTTCGCTTCACTGCCCACACATATTATGAAACATAATTGTCAAGCGCCTGGAATGGTATAACTACAACGACTAAAGATTTCTGCATCAGATATATGATGTAATGCACATCCTACAAAAGATTCAAGTATGGCAACAATGCGCAAAGGCACGAGACTCTCAAATACACACTACAATTATAAGTGCAGGTGACTACAATGACCCGAGATTTCAAAGGGAAGAAAATCATATACAGGAATGCAACAGAGGGTATGCAACTTCAATTCAATTGAATGGCAGCAACAAATGCAATGCTTTACCAGTACAAACTAATGCAAGGTGAAAATTAACAGACACAGGTGACACTGAAGCACAGGAGAACCGGACAAGTATTCTAGGGATGTAACACAAATTTTCATATCGATCATACAGCACAGTTTGCACTGCACCTAAGAGCAATGACCAGTTCACGTGACAATGCTAATTTGAACAAGTGCACATGCATCAGAATGTATATGCAATGTATAACCAAGTCGAGGCCGCAAGTAATCAAATGTCCAAGGATGTCAAAGACAATAGGAAAATGCAGTTCAATTCAAACTGTAATAAACCAGACAAGTGGCTAGGTGCAATAAAACTTTAGCTCCAGTAAAACAAATGACACAGCAACAAAATTACAACAGTTTTGAAAACAATGCAAAGATGCATTATGAAACCAGATCACATAACTATGTACACAGTGGATAGGGATATATCTATATCAGTTTTTGAAGCATGTACGAAGTAGTGGATATGCATATGGTCAAGCACCAAACTGGAAGTGATCAGAACTTAAGTAAAAAGACTCAAAGCTATGCAACGAACTAAAGGCAGTATAAACGAATTCTGTCAGAGGTACAAAACTGCAAATGGCCATGAGTATAACCAAGTCACAGTAGAACCGAAGATCAATTGAAAACTTAGATATCAATGACTAAATTCACAGAGCAAAAAGATTACCGCTGTCAACAAGCACAAATGCAACACCAACAAAGCAGTGAGACAAAATCGTGCTAGTTAAAAATATGGTACAGCAGCTTCGGACAAAGACAGAGATATGTTAAATATCATCACATAAATACTGTCAAGACAAATCAAGCCGAAAATAATATGCAATTCAAAAATCTAGTCAGAGACGAGGTTATCAAAATCAAACAGTTCAAAGATTCACCAAAGCCATATAATTGAAACAGTAAGTATCAATGTATACGAATTTAATTAAAACATAAAAACATCAACATCGAAACAAATTGAATGGCTGAAACATCAAGGATCTCAAATTATATTCACGAATAAACGAGATTAAATTAGATGTGAGTGAAGAATGTCACTCACCTTTGTCTACGAACTCGAACAAATAGAACCGGCCGTGAGCAACATGAAGGGATAACCGAACAACAAACCAAGAACCAAAAATCATCATTCGATCGAGCAACGATTATTGGCAGCAAAGCCCTAATTTCGAATTGCAAAAGAAAAGAGGAACAATGAGCCGCCATTTATTTCTCTCGTATGTTAATATTTAGGGTTTTTGAATGAAAATGGGGAGAGGAGTGGGCATCGGCCTTAGATAATATCACGGTCCAAAATAAAAAGGAAACATGGCTAAAATTTTATTTATAAAGCCCAAATAATTCCTTAACGAATTTCAAAAGAAATTTCACTCGATTGAAAGCTTCAATTAGCGATTAGCTAGCTCAATAATCGTTTAATGATGATTATAAATTCAAAAACTCTAGGTTCTTACAGTATTATTATCGGGTTTCAATTTTCGTAGTGCTTGGAGTTGTTGTGTGAGCGTATGATATGTAAGCACGCTAAAATTTGTATCGAAATCTAATATTAGATAACTGGGTCCAAAAAGCTATCTTCTCCATATGATTGAATTAGGACTCGAAACCATTTTCATTGCATTCGAAATAGGGATTTAACATTATGAAACCCTAGCGGCATGCCTCGATAGGGATTCGAGATTTTAAGTTACGAAAATTGAAATATTTTGGAAATTTTTAATATATAAATTGGCTAGTCAACTACTTTTTCTTTCTATAAACGCCACCTTCTTATCATTTAATCACGCCCTTTTCCCAATTCAAAGTCGTTCAAAACTGCCTTCTTCCTTCATTAAAAATCATGTATTTCCTTTCTCTTCTTCCAGAAAGAAAATCGAGCTCTATATATAAAAAAAGTGCATTCATTTTTTACCCTTCTGTTTAGTTTTAAACGAAATCAAAATCGTTCTTCGAACAAAATCAGAAAAGAAAATTTGATCTAAAATCGAAATCAAACCCTATTCCACGAAATCAATGGCGATCGTCGATCGTGCATGAAGAAGGTCGGGCCGCGACTCGAAGGCTGCAGTGACGCATGGTGGAGGAGACGCGCTCGCTAGGGTTAGGGCTGGATGAGGTTCGAACTTGATTGGATTTGGTGGCGAGCTCGAGGGGTAAGGCAGCGATTAACGTGGTCGCATTTGCTTTGTGGATTGGGCGGAGCTAGGGCAATGTCTCGGTGAAGACGACGCCTAGGGTTCGAGCGAGCCTTTGAAGAAGCAGTCGATGTGGGTGTAGGGCGTCAGTGTCTAGTTTGAAATTGTGTTCGATGTTGCTATCATGTAGCAACGCGCATATTTTACGATTGAATATTTAAATATCTTATTTTAATATTTTATCTTTAGTCGGATTTTAGTCTAAAAAGTTACTTTTGCTTATGGATGAATTATGACTTGGAACCACTTCCATTAGGTCCAAAACGCCGTTTGCGATCTTTTTGAGTATAAACTTGGATATGTTTTGAGTTAGTGGAATTTTGCCACTTTTTCACATTGGCCTTTGGGTTTGGTTTAGCCCATTAGCCTAAACATTTACTCTAGCTCAACCCCCTTCCCTTCATAACTTTACTTTCATTTCCTAGTACTCAAGCTTCATCAAAAATGGAGGAAGAAAGGGGAAATTAAAACTCCAAGCCCTAGTTCATTCGCAAATTCAACATCCAACTCCAAATTCAAAGAGAAGCCATTGATTCTTCCTTTGCATTCAAGCTTCTTCTTCATAGATTTTGTGTGAAGGTGAGATTTTTATCTCACATCTTTGTCTATAACTGTCTTTGATTGTTAGGTATGAATTCATGACACTTATTCATGTGCATTTACTATTGATTTGGATTGAATAGGTGAAAATCCTAATTTTTAGTGTTTTGGGTTCAAATATTTAAAATTCCCAACTTTGATGTTTGAATACGTTTTTGGTGATGCACCGAGGTGCCAATATGACTGGGTAGCCTACGGGCATAATCCCCTACCGTCCGTGCTCGATCGGTTGCAAATTGGGGGAATTTTTGCACTTCAAACCCCTAGTTCGCTCGGCCTGCACATGAAGGATTCTCGGCCTGCACATTAGGTCGCTCCCCTATAGGTCACGTCGTGCTAGGTCGTTGCTTGGCCTTGTCTCCTTTAGGACAGCCTGCATTTAGGTCGTTCCCACCCATAGGCCGCTTGCATCTTAGGTCGTTAGGTCGTCGCTCGGCCTTGATTACCCTTTTGGTCGTTAGGTCGCTCGCCTTGGGTCACTGGCCACATAGGTCGCTTGGCCATGTTAGGTCGCACCATTCCTTAGGTCGCTCGCCCTGCACTTATGCTGCTACAACTTAGGTCGTTTGCATTGTTGGGTCACACCATTCCTAAGTCGCTTGCCCCTGCACTTATGCCGCAACCTCTTAGGTCGCTCATCCGCTAGGTCGCGCCGTGTCGAGCCGCAAGGGTGTTTCCGCTTTGATGAGTTCGGAATCGAATTCTTTGGATGTCATTCACGTCTTCGTATGTGAATTTTTGTGATTTTATCGTTTCTACCATCATTTTTGTGATTTTTCCTTTTAAAAATATACAAACCTTTACCTCACTCGTACGAGAAATCTAATTAAACGGCTTCGTAAAACAAGTGGTATGAAACGCTTGTGTTTACTTCGTCGGTTAATTCTTCGACTTCTTCGATTGAATCTCTTATGAAAATTTTCGAGTGGAGATCTACAATTTGTTCGTAAATATTTAAGTTAAGATTGTGGTTATGGGACATGAAGCTAAGCTTATATATTTACTAGCTTACTGTAATTGACACTTCTTGATGATCGTTGATGATCGTTTTTGTGATTTAGACTAGCAAATTTGCGATGTCTCTTTATCTACGAGGGAGACTAAACCCCATTTCTATGGAGCTTCGGCTCAATTTGGTGGGGTAGCGACCTATGGTCTTCGGGTCGTTTTGTGGAGCTTCGGCTCAAAATTAGTGTTTAGCAACCATGGAATAGCGTTCCATTTTGTGATACACGTGTTGGTGAGTTTTCATTCCCCCGGTTTGTGATAGGCCTCCCCCTTTTTGTGATTTCTCGATTTCCATTTATGATTTCTGGAATTTGTGTTTCACCAATTTTCGTGATTTATATTGATAAGTTTTATCAATATTCGTGCATTGGTGAATTTGTGTGTCATTAACTTGTGTGATTGGCATTGATATTAATGTCCATATTTGTGGTTTGGTGAATATAAATATAGAGTATGACATTCCTGTTTGATCTTTGAGAAGATTCTTATGATATTGATTAATCCCTAGTTGATTTTTCAATTGCATACTTATTACAGTATGGCTTTATGGTTATCATATATTTACGTCATATCACTTATTCTATATCCTTTTATCTGATATTTATAGCTAGACTGATCCGTTTATTATTTTCTTATTAAATAATACTCGGGTCAGACCGAGATGTTACAGGTGCTTCTGCTTGACTTCACCTTTGGGATTATCGCCCTGACTTTTGGCTAACTTATTAGATTAATAGTTTTTGTTGTATACATTTGATAAATAGACTCATTGATGTATCCATATTCTTTTCTCTAGCACTTGTAGCTATTCTTTTGTGACATTGCGGATCTTGTTTGACCACTACTCTGATGTACACTTTCATGTGTTATATATTCATATCTATTTCCGCCTTTGTGATATGGATGTCTGTGACTGATTTGTGTTTTGTTTATTTCTATGTTTGTTTCCGAAGAGTACATATAGCCACTGTGTAGTAGCTTTGAGTTTGTATCATTATGTCGGATTTCCTCCTTAAACCAAATGCATGCTGTACTATCTGACATATCGATGCTCGCACAAAGCAATTACGTGTATGGTCGCTCCTCAATAGCCTTAGTCTCCGTGCTAGTTGACGGCATTACCCCGTAGTGTCCTTGGCTAGCGTGGGTATAGAGGTGGGGCGTCACATATCAGGTATAGATTTTTATATGTATTCATATTATAAGCAGAAATTGATTTCTATAGTATGCTAAAATTCTGTAAATTGATATACATTTAGTTAGATAGTTAAAATTTTAAATTGAGGATTAGTGGGTTAAAAAGATAATTTGTTTAAAGCTAAGATATTAGATAATTAGTGGGTTAAAATGATAAGATATACTCATGATTATAATCACTTCTCTATTCTTGAAATATTTACCAATGGCGGTATCCAGATCTAAATCTAGAGACTAGGGTTTTTATCATTCTCTTCAAATCTCTTCAAATCTCTTCAATTTCTGCATGGGATCTTTGCACGATGAGGAAGGATGGGAGGAAGTGAGGAGGAAAAGAGGCAAGGCCCCAGCATCTTCGGATCCGGAAACCAGACTTAATTTGGGAGGTAGATCTGGGACAGCCCCAGGTCGGAACAATGGGAATAAGCCAAAGGCGGATAATCCTGTTCGAAATTTCAATGAAGTACAGAAATCTAAAAAGAAGGGATACAATCTAACAGGGTACAATTCGAAAATCAAATTTACTGTTTCAGAAAATGCCAAAAAAAATTCATATAGCGAGGCAGTTAAGATAGGAGCAGTTGGAGACTTCGGCAACCTAGATCTTGAATATATAGAGCCGAAAATTTCTGAGGGTAAAAGGATAGGTTCACTTTCATCCGAGGCCATTAAAGAAGCGGAGGATGGATGGGACACATGTATTTTGCTGTATGTTGTTGGTTATAAACCATGGCTGAAAACCTTTGAGGGGTATGCTTACAGAGTTTGGACAACCCAGAAACCATTCTCTGTTCATTCAAGGAATAATGGTTATTTTGTGGTAAGGTTTGGTTCGGAGGAGGATTGTAGTAAGATCTTGAAATCAGGTCCTTGGTTCATGGACAGAAACTTGATTATAATGAAGCGATTATCACTAGAAATGAAGACAGACAGGGATCTACTTACATCTCTGCCTATGTGGGTTAGACTCCCAGGATTGAGTTTTAAACTATGGGGTAATAAGGCCATTAGTGCCTTAACAAGTACTATTGGAGTCCCGATTAAAATGGATGAGGCCACAAAAAATAAAACTAGGCTGGCGTATGCCAGAGTTTTGATAGAAGTTAATGTTAACTACGGAATGCCAAACATCATAGAAGGCATGGATGAGGAAGGGAGGAGTTTTCTTCAGGAGGTGGAGTACGAGAATCCTCCTCCGATTTGTGATAAGTGCGTGTGTTTCGGACACGCAGCAGGAGATTGTCCAATGACTAAAACTTGGGTTCCAAAACAAAAACAATCAGCAACCCTGGAGAATGAAAACCGAGGAGAATTAATTCAAGTTGGAGGATCGGAAGTACAGTGGAGGAAGTGGGAAAAGACAACAATAAAGAATTAAGCAGGCAAAAGGGATACCATGAATCCCCAAATACAGAGCTTCTGAAGGATAACCAGACAATCGATGGTGATAACCGGCTTTGCAATGAGGACGTCACAAGAACAAAGGGTCAACCCTAGGATCATCAAAATAATTTAGAGGAAAATAATAGCTGCTATACAGTTGAGAAGGTTCAAGAGGGAAACAAGACTTCTGACAACTCACTGGAGCTAGCAACCAGTGGTACTCGTACCCCTGTGGCAGAGAATGATATCAATCAAGTTCAATTCGAGACATTTAATCCTGAGGGATCAATGGTCACGACAATCCTGAATCTATCAACTCAGAAATCCCCTTCTAAATATGTAACAATTCTAAAACGTCCCTCACAACCGGATGCTCCTTCAACTACTGAGTATTTACTTTCTAATGAAATATGTATTGAAGATTGTATAGTTAATAATGTTAATTTTAAGAGAGGTACTGAGTCGTGTAATGATATACAGGTACCGGAGATCCTGGGCCAAGATGAAGGAACATCAGAAGCGATGGAGGATCAGAATACATATGATAATGAAGATCCAGCACTGGAGGAGTATCCAATATCAAAGGATCAGAATAAAGAATTAGAGAACATTCAGAAAGACAAGCTTGTTCATAAAAATCCCAAGTGGGTTCAGATGTTAGGCATTTCTGCTGAGGATAAAAGAGAGTCCACTGGAGGCAAGTTGCAGAGGACTCGTAGTAACAGAGGTACTTAATGTCAATCGCTTGTTGGAATGTAAGAGGGTTTCATAACCGTAACAGAATGAAAGAGGTGAAACATCTTATAAACAAGTACAAAATAAGTTGTTTTGGAGTCTTAGAAAATAAATTGTTGCTTTCTGACATTAAGGAGCTCGAAAAGAATATGGATTATGGATGGAAAATAATAAGTAATGTTTCATGTTATTACAAATGTAGAATTCTTGTTTTCACCGATGGAAATTCTTGGGATTATAATTATATTAGTATGAGCGAACAACATATTACTTTGGAATTGACCAACGTCACAAAATTCAAATGCAATCTATCTTTTGTATATGCTCAGAACCGTATAAATCATAGGAGAAGACTATGGGCTAACTTACAGGAGGACGCTATCAGTATTTATAGACCCTGGCTTGTTCTCGGGGATTTCAACTGTATTCGTAGCCCTGCAGATAAAAAGGGAGGAAACCCAATGGCATTTGGGAGCTTTTTTGAACTTGAAGACATGTCTAGATACACAGGCCTTAACGAGATCAATATCAAAGGCTATGAATTTTCTTGGTGGTCTAGCCCCAGTCGTAACATTTTCTCAAAGATTGACAGGGTTTTCGCTAACTTGGATTGGATTAATTCATTTCCAGACTTATCGGCTGAATTCCTTCCCCCTTCGTTGAGTGATCACAATGCAATTGTAGTCTCACTTTCCTGTGTTACTAGGGATAAGAATAGACCATTTAAGTTTATGAATCATTGGCCATTGTGTGATCAATACTTTCCCCTGATTGAGAAACTCTGGAAATCTAATCAGGAAGACCGCCCTTTATACCAAATCATTTCTATTCTTAAGAATATCAAGAGGGGACTTAAACTATGGAGTGCTAAACTACGGAATACTAAGTCGGAGGTAAAAATCAGAGAGAGATCTGCTCTAGACTTCAGAAACTTTTGGAAAGATCAAATAACCATAGTTTAGAAACGGAGTTCCAGTATGCCAAAACTAATTTGGAACTGGCTCTTAAAAAGGAATTTCTGGATACACAACAAAAAGCTAAATGTGACTGGCTGACGATGGGAGACGAAGCCTCCTCCTTTTTCTATGCAAAAATGTCTAGCAGAAGAAGTGGCAAGAATTTGACCAGAATAGATATAGATGGAAAGACGATTCCCGAAGACAAGTTCACGGAGTCGGCCATCGAATACTATAAACGGGCCTTCAATCGTCCTGTAGGAGATCAGTTCCCAGAAATCGTTTGTAAATCAATTATCACAGAATATGGGGCTAATTTTTTGAATGACAGAATTTCTATGGAAGAAATCAGATCTTCCTTATGGGAAATTAAGGATACAACATCCCTAGGACCAGATGGTTTTAACTCTAAGTTTTTTAAAATTCATTGGAATTTATCGAAAGACCTAATATGTAAAGCCTTAAATGATGTCTTTCAGAAGGGTCAAATTATAAAGGAATGGAACCATACTTTCCTACATCCGATTCCCAAAAAATTTCACTCCACCAGTATCCAAGACTTTAGACCCATTGCCTGTTGTAATACTTTGTATAAGGTTTTCACAAAAATTTTGTGTAACAGACTAGTCCCCTTCATGGATAAGTTGGTGTCCCAGAACCAGACGACATTTATCAAAGGCAGAGCTATTGGGGATGGCATTTTACTTGCACATGAAATTATAAGAGGTCTTGGCAGAAAAGATAACAAATACATGTGTATCAAAGTTGATTTAAAGAAAGCTTACGATTCGGTTAACAGATCTTTCATAATACACATGTTAAATAGCATGGGATTTCCAAATAAATGGGTGAGAGTCATAGAAAACATCATATCAACTCCTGTGTTCTCGATCATTTCAAGTGGGGAAGCGCATGGATACTTTAAAAGTTCAAACGGTCTTAGGCGAGGTGATCCCCTTTCCCTGATTCTTTTCACCTTGGTTATGGAATATTTTACTCTTTTGATGGACGAAAAAGTCAAGGAAGGGCTAATTTCTCCCATCTTAGAATTTAATAACAAACTGACGCACCTTATCTACGCTGACGATATAGTTATCTTCTCTAAAGCAACTATGCAGTCAGCAACATCCATAACTGAAGTCTTCAAAAACATGAAGATATTTTCAGGTTTGGAATTAAGTTGTGAAAAATCTAATGTTTTCTTTGGAAAAGGGGTGGAGCATTGCAAAGATATTAGCACCATCCTCAATGTTCAGCAATCAGAACTTCCAGTGAGATATTTGGGCATTCCGCTGTCAAGTACTAACTTGAGGGATAAAGACCGTGTTCCTCTGATTGAGAAGTTCAAGTTAAAAGTAGGAGGACGGGAAACCAGAATGCTCAGCTTAGCTGGGAGACTTGAACTTATAAAATCAACCATCTACCCTATAATTCAATTTTGGATGCAATGTTTCCGACTCCCAGTCTCTACCGTTCAAAAAATTAAACATCTGATTCTTAATTTTCTATGGAAAAGCCGTAATAGTAAAATTCCTTGGGATATACTTTGTAGAGAAAAAGAAGAGGGATGTTAACGCTAAAATTTGAACGCTAACACCCCGATGTGTGAAGTGAGATTGTGAAAGCACCACCCGATAGCTCGGGAGCAGATTATAAGCAGATAATAGCGAAAAAGCAGTAAACAACAGCAATTTTATAGTGGTTCGGCTTAAGAGAGAGCCTACGTCCACTTTGAATATCTTTATTGACGATTTGACTACAAGTCGATGCAATTACACTTTGATTACAACACACTTCGAGTTACAAGTGACTTAGAACAAGTAGCTTAAACTTCAATGTCGATCAAAATCTTCGAACTCATGTTGAACATGCATGATTTCTTCGTGAAGTTCTTTGAGGCTTTTCTTTGTATCTCAAAAGCTTTAAGTGTTGGAGTAGTTCGGAATGCAGCAGAGTAACGGCGCCTGAAATGAACGAGCCAAAAGTCCCCTGAATGTTGGAGGTGGCCATGTATTTATAGGAGTTTTCAGCCGTGAGTCGTGAGTCGTGTTAGACTCATGCTTGGCTCGTGGCCGAGTCAAATTAGGTCGTGGCCGACTCACTGAGCCAACCCTTGATTTCTCCATGGCTTATTTCCTCTGCTGGATTTTATGCCAAGTTCTGAGTCGTTTACGAGTCAAGCCATATTGGCATCGACACTGTGGCAATGGACTACGACTCAATGGCTTTAAGTCGTGGACGAGTCATTCTGAGTCATGAGTCGTTAAGTCGTTAACGACTTATCAGGTAGCGGTATATAGGTGAAGCGGCACAAGGGTCCACCTTCTTATGTCATTACTTCCACTGAGTCGTCTCATATTATAAGTCGCTAACTTATTGAGTCGTTGATCCACTAAGTCATCCTGCCTTGTGAACCATTAACCCCTTGAGTCGTCCTATCCCTCTAAGTAGATGAGTCTGTCTGTCTCATGAACCGTTAATTAGTTAAACCACTCTGCTCCTCTAAGGCATTAACTCGTTGAGTCGGTAACTCACTGTGTCGGCCTGTCTCATGAACCGTTAATCCCTATGAGTCGTTCCATTCCTTTAAGTCGCCACGAACCTTAACTCGTTAGCTAATTAAGTCGTAACCAGTTGAGTCGGCCTGAATCTTAACTCGTTAATGAAAAACGGGGTTAACATTTGCCCCTCGAAGTACACGCCTAAGTCGTAGGTCGTGTACTTCGACTCATCTTGACTCGCATGTGCCGACTCACGTTCCACTATCCTGGTATAAAAGGCATGAATCGTCACTTTTATCTTCTTCTTCTCATACCAATCTCGTAAGTCGTTTTCTGCCATTAACATTCCTCCGAGCTTTCGAAAGCAATTCTATTCCAACTCCCTGCTAATAATCTTTGTTGCGTAAGTGAGCTTGATTCTCTTTCGATTCCTTACTGTTATTGAATTACGAATCCGGATTCCCCATTTTTCTGACCCTGATGCATCTTTGTGCCATGTTCCATCGCGACTCATGCTTTTTTTTTGATCGATTTACAACTGCCATCGATTATATTATTGTTATTGTTCGCGATAACATAACAGCGCGTCAGATTCGTCGCAAACTTGAAGCGATTCGAATTGACCCTTTGAGTGATTTTCTGATGGCGTGAGGTGAACACAATGGATTATAGTGCCTTGAATTATCTGGTCTGCGAGTTTAGAAGGGATGAAATGATCCTTAACGGGTTAATGGGTTGGAGAGAAGATGACCGGTCGAGGAAATGACCTTTTTGATGACTTAGGTTTTTGGTCGTACGAGTGACTCAGCCTTTTAGATCCTCACCGCGACTCATCCTTTGAACCGTGAACGACTCAAACCATCTGCCGCGAACGACTTAAGCCATAGGCCATGAACGACTCAACTCATAGGTCGTGAACGACTCAACTCATAGGTCGTGAACGACTCATCACTTGGACTATTTTTCATACCGAGTTGCTCCTTGTGGTTTGAACCTATGACCGGCTCAATTAGATGCAATCTAGGATTTGAGTCGCGGCCGACACAGGACTTGGAGAATTTCACACTGCTTTGAACTAAAAAATTTCTCTTTTTACCATGCCTTACGACTTAAAGAACTAGTGACTCGGTCTTTGACTTGAATTGCATGCCTTACGACTTAAAGAACTAGTGACTCGGTCTTTGACTTGAATTGCTGAAATAAACCACCTGAATATTGAATTGTCTGGACTTTAACCTGTTAAACTTTATTGCATACTTTAGTTTTACAGATTGCTTCAGTTTTCAAGTATACAACCTGTTTAATACAATAATCACAGATAATCGGGACGAATATACTGCCATTGATTGCCCACATCCAATGACAAATTAGTCAATAGAAGATAAATGTTAAATAGATTGCGTGAATGAAGTACTTTAAACCAACGAATCCAAGTAGAGTGCTAAAGCAATGTTGAAATAGTCAACTGAAATTGACCAGTTTGCACTAACACTATACCTGAAACTCTAAATTAACAAGTCCTGAAATTTAGTAATTGATTAATTGCCAACTAGCTTAATTTCAGTTATATTTACTTGTTTATCTTCATTAGTTCTGCACAACACTTCACACTTTTAGGAAACGTGCACCTTCGCATTTGAACATCCAGTTGCTTGTGTAGAATGACTTCTCAACAAGAAGAACCGATGGGCCAGGCTGAAGATGTCTTCCCAGTAGCCAACCCATTGGATAACCCTCCGGAGAGAACTTCCACAACTCTGAATCAGCGGGTGTTTGACCAATTGCGCATCCAGTTTGGCATTGCCGAAGCTGATGCCTTACTGCCAGGGCCAAATGATACTGCAGATAGGCCCCTTCTCGGCTTTATTGCTGTCAATCGCCAAATGTGCTTGAGCGGTGCCATCCCACCTTTTAATGACTTCCTTTAGCAGTTCTTGCTTCAGTTATCTATCTCTCCATTCCAATTGCACCCCAACGGCCATGCCATTCTGATGGGGTTATGTGTGCTATTTAGGAGAGTTTTGGACCGATTACCGAGCTTTGGGGAAATCTGCTACTTCTGCTCATTCACGAAAATTAAAGATCATCCCTCTATCGTAGTTATAAGGAGTGCTCGAAACCGCAAACTCATCACTGATCTTCCTGAAAGCGTTCATTTATTTCTAAACCAATTTTTCTTTGTTCGCTGTCCTCCAGGGTTTTATGCCATCTAGAGAGTAGGAAGTAAGATTTCCTGTCTTTATTTCTCCATTCTTGAGCTTTTCGAAATCTGAGTTGCTAAATGCTAACTTTGCTTCTTGTTTTCCTGTTTTAGCACTTCCTCCTCCCTCTAGAGATCCATGCTATAAGAAAATTTTTGAAAGACTGAATGCCGTGGCGGCAGAAGAGAGGAGTATAAAGTTTTTGTTAAATGATGAATTTTTACATCAATATGGGCTTCTTCATTCCTCTTGCTTCACTTAGCCTCATGAAGTTCCAACTGAAATTCCCGATTCTCCGATGGAAACTCCTGATGCCCCGGTCTCTACTAAAGAGCACATGCGGGGAGGAACCTCTACAGAAACTTCACTAGTGAAGTGTTCAACTCCGAAGGATGCTGCGGGGCCGTCTGACAAATCTGTACTTGCCCCAGTTATCGAAGAGGAAGAACCTCCACGATCTTTCGGGAGATCTGCTAACGAAGGAGTTGAGAAAGCAAGTCCCAAAAAGCATGATGGTGATGATGTTTTTGAGGGGTTGAGCGACCTAATGGTGACTTCACAAGAACTTTTTAAAGACGATGTTTCCAAAACTATCTCTTCTGTAATCGAGGCGACATCTTCTCTACAACAAATGCCAACTCCTCCTACTCAAGTTATCACCTCCTCTACTCCACAGAGTGGTTTGTAGCTTGAGGCGTGTAGTTTACACATTACACAACACTTAGGATTTTTCAGCACTTGTTTGTGTTTGACTTCTTTTTTCTAAAGGTTTTTAAGACTTGTCTTTTTGCCTTTCAGATCCTTCAATGGGGCGAAGCGGCAGCGGTTCTTACTATAAAGACTTCCAGCGCTATGGAGGGCGCGGCAACTATGATTACAGACGCTACCTTACTGGTCCCAGAGAATACGATGAGCAGAGAGCTGCTCGAAAAGCTAGAGAGAGGAGAGAATATGAAGAACGTCACGAGAGGGTAGATGTGCGACATGAGTCTTCTTCAAGAGGAGATGACTCCCACAAACGTAAAACACATGATGGTCGGGGGAAGAGCCACATTGTTGAGGACCCGAGCAAGCGGGCCAAGCCTAGTGAGAAACACGCATCTGCAATATCTGAAAAGTTTGACGCTCCCATTTCTATCGACATTCCTTCCAAATCCCCTGCTTTTGAAGGAAGCGCTATTCAAACACTTCTTAATAGGCCTTCATATCGTGTTGAAAGGGGCCCACCAACCCTACAGAGCCGGTTCCCGAATTGGTGTTTAAAGGGAGTTCGCTTCGATCTTGATTTAGTTCCCATCGATAAAGAAGCCATGTACCAAAATCTTGATGCCGGTAGACTCGATATTGAAAGAATGTCTGGATGGCAAAAGCTCGTTGATGAACTCCAAAGGGTCAATCGAGCCAATATCGAGGCGATGCTAACCATGGAGAACGATAAGTCGGAATGGCAGAAGATTCTTGACCAGCACAACATTGAGATGAAAAACATAACTGAGTATAACGAGAAACTTGAAGCTGATGTCAAGCAGCTTAAAGACGATCTTGCGACCTCTTCTAACACTTATACTCAAAGAGAAGAGGTGCTACTAAAACAAGTGCGTGATGCACATGCTGGCCAAAGAGATGCCGAAGCTAAAGTTGAGAGGCTAGAAGAGGTTGTAGAGAATTACCGCACTGATGCCGCTCAGTTGCGAAGTAAAATGAGCGCCCAAGACATGGAGATTGAAGCATTAAAAGCTCAACTTGCTAAAACCGAAAAAGAACGAGATGAGGCCATGGCCGGCAAAGCTGCAGTTGAAGAATCTATTCAAGCCATGGAAGCCAACGTCAGTTCAACTTTATTCGACTTTTACCTGCACAGCGTCTTAAGGCATGGCGGTCTCTCTTTTCTCGGTCCTATATACGAAATCACTTTGGCTGAAGTGTGGGAAGCTGCTCTCGACATGTTCAAAGGCGCCGGGTATACCAAGGAAGAGCTTGAGGCGTGCTACCTAGATGAGGAAACTCGCACTGCTCTTGCGAAGGGAAAAGAGCAACTCGCCAGAGTGCGGACTGGGATGGCGGAAGAGGAATGTTATGAAAAAGAATTACCACCTACTACCTCCGAACGTCCTTTAGATTCTCCTGAAGTTGACATCACAGGTTCCAGTGCTCATTCCCCGCCTCCTACAAGAACCGGGGTAATTACCCCTACTGATGATGAGGCTTTGGAGGATATTGGAGCTCAAAATTATGAGATTGAACTAACGAAGCAAATATCTTCAGGTATTTTTGACATTGGTCCGATTCAGGTGGATTTCCTGCTTGCTCCTCAAAAGTTTGATGAGCTTCTCGATTACTTCTTGAATCTCGACGAACCCATATCTCCCTTCTTTTGGTGAGATACTAATATTTTTAATTTCTCTTCTTCTGCAGTTGAAACACCAAGTGCTGTGCAAACTTCGCCTCCTCCGGTTATCCCTCCTCCGTCTCTTCAGGTGGCTCCTCCTTCTGATTCACAGCCCGGGTCACAAGAGGAGCAAATTGAGGCTCTTCATGGCTTAGATATCCATATCGCTTCGCAAGAGCGGAAAGACGAGGGACTTGAAGGAGGCGAGATCTCTCCGGAGCGGACTCCTTCTGATGACGTAATTTTGTCTGCTCTTGTTACTCCAGGGAGCGAGTCTTCTTCGAAGAGGAGAAAGAAGCACCGAACATCGAAGAGGAGGGGGAAGAAAATCATTGCTACAGAAGAGGAACCGGAAATTGCACCAGTTGCACCTCCCTCTCCTTCTTCCCTTATGCCTTCAGACCATCCTGAAAAGCTAACCATTCGGCCGGGCAAAGGGTCTAAAGGTGGCAAGAAGAAATGAAGATTCCAGCTTTTAGCTTCTTGTCTTTTGCATGTACCGGTCGAGAACTGTGCGGGTACCGACCCCTGCTTTTTATTGTGAAACTTGTATCTGCAATACAATTGAATAAAATGATCCTTTATTTGTACAGACTCCTGTTTGAATTTGAGAATGCATTTATTATTCATTTTTGCACAAGTATATTTATATGATATTGCAGCGGGCTTATGGCATGTTGTTTGAGCATTACTTTCGTCGATGTGGTTATACCATATTGTATATAACTATACCATGTTGCCCCCATACCATAAGCTTGCTGCAATATTTTATACTTCGAGGGGACTTGCGCTCTTATTTTCTGAAGAATAATTATTTCATTCTTGAAGAAATTCTTCGTAGAGTACAACTCCCTTCATTTAAGTTTTTACGCTTTGTTCTTCGAAGAAATCACTTTTCTTTTGCTTATGTACACGTTTTACCAAGTGAATTCTTCTATGAGGTAAAGCGGGCCTCTGAAGGGTACTTTAACTTTTTTTTTTTTGAGGAAGGTTATTTTCCAGAATAGGTAAATCACTCTTCCTTTGAAAGTTAAAGTGTGCCCTTGATGAGGATTTTTTTTCTTACGTAGAAAGTTGTACATCTAAGGAGGGATTTTTTCACGTTTCAACACTTGGAAGTTTTATTTCAATCTTGGTGAAACGTGTACCTCCAAAGAGTTGTTCCTTTGAAGGAAGCCTTTTCACGTTTCAACACTTGGAAGTTTTATTTCAATCTCGGTGAAACGTGGGCTTTCGAAGAGGTCTTTCTTCTTGATTGTGTCTCCGGGAGGAGGGTTTTTTTTTTTTTTTAGAAACATAGAAAGTTGTACCTCTGAGGAGGGATTTTTTCACGTTTCAACACTTGGAAGTTTCATTTCAATCTTGGTGAAACGTGTACCTCCAAAGAGTTGTGCCTTTGAAGGAAGCCTTTTCACGTTTCAACACTTGGAAGTTTTATTTCAATCTCGGTGAAACGTAGGCTTCCGAAGAGGTCTTTCTTTTGTTTTACATTTCAACTCTGGTGAAGTGAAATTCCGAAGAGCGGTTGTAACACTTCAACTCCTGGTGAAATGGGCCTCCGAAGAGGGCTTTATTTTGTTTTACATTTCAACTCTGGTGAAGTGAAATTCCGAAGAGCAGTTGTAACACTTCAACTCCTGGTGAAATGGGCCTCCGAAGAGGGCTTTATTTTGTTTTACATTTCAACTCTGGTGAAGTGAAATTCCGAAGAGCGGTTGTAACACTTCAACTCCTGGTGAAATGGGCCTCCAAAGAGGGCTTTATTTTGTTTTACATTTCAACTCTGGTGAAGTGGAATTCCGAAGAGCGGTTGTAACACTTCAACTCCTGGTGAAATGTGCCTCCGAAGATTTCCTGGAAGTTACTCTCTCATGGTTGGAGGGTCATGACTCCTCCAATCTTTTTTGGTTGAGTAGAGAACTTTCTTTTTTACGGCATATGCTTCGTTAGAGGTCTTTATCCTCCGAAGAGTTGTGCCTCTGAAGAGGACTTTAGTTGTTCCTTGTCCACTTGCTTATGCCTTTCCAGTGATCCTCTATTATTATTATTTTTTTGGCACTCCCTTCTCTTACAAGTAGCCTGTTTAATCCAAAGAAGTGTACTTCATTGCTAGGCCAGTTCACGAGAACGGACATAAGCTTCTTAATTGGATGTTTGTTTGTTCAAACTTCTCAATTTATTAGCTAAAGCCCGTTTTCGGCGAAATCATTGACCGTTCAATTGAAGCACTTCTTATCTAGGATTTAAGCTCGGGAATTTTGCGACTTGGAATTTGTTTGTTGAACGATAACAAGAATCACTTGGTCTTGTAATGTGCAAGTTTTGTTTTCGTTGCCTGCAAAAATTTAAATCGATATTTCAGTAATACATTTAATGTACTTTTCATATCGAAAATAAAGCAAACATGTAATAATAATAAGGAACACAAGATTTATAGTGGTTCGGCCAAGAATTTGGGCCTACATCCACTTTATAGTCTTTCACTATTCACTTGCATCAGTTTTACAACCGCTTTCAATTATAGGAATCATACATTCATAATTCTTTCTACAATATTTCAACAAAGCTATCAAGTAAAGTATGGACGCAAGTGATTGCTGTTCCAAGCTCTTGGAATTTGATCTCCTTCGACGGTAGTGAGTTTGAATGTGCCGTCCAGAAGCTTTTGACCTATGACATATGGTCCTTCCCAATTTGGCCCAAACACACCTGTTGCTGTCATAATTCTCTTTAGGACTAGATCTCCAATTTCAAAGCTGCGTTGGCGAACTTTGGAATTGAAATGTCTGGCTATCCTTTGCTGATGAGATGCGATTTTGAGCTCTGCCTCTTCTCTTTTTTCATCAAGGAGATCTAGTGCCTCAAGCTGTAGTTTCTCATTCTCCGCTTGATTGAAATGGATTCTTCTATGTGAAGGGACCTCTGTTTCTACCTGAATCATTGCCTCTGATCCGTATGCCAATGAAAACGGAGTATGCCCAGTCGCAGTTTTGTGGGTAGTTCTATAGGCCCATAGTGCCAGCGGTAGCTTATCGACCCAACCACCTTTTGCTCTTTCAAGTTTCTTCTTGATGGTTGACTTGATAATTTTATTTACTGCTTCCACTTGCCCGTTTGCCTGCGGATGGGCTACTGCTGAGAAGCTCTTTCGGATTTTGAATCGTTTGCAAAAATCTTGGAATTCTTCGCTTTCAAACTGAGTACCATTGTCTGTAATTATTTTTTGAGGCACACCGTATCTCCAAATGATACTTTTAGTCACAAAACTTATCATCTTTTTTGAGGTGATAGTAGCCAGTGGTTCAGCTTCTGCCCACTTAGTAAAATAATCTACATCAACAATGGCATATTTAATTCCAGATTTGGTAGTTGGTAACGGTCCTATGAGGTCTATCCCCCATATTGCAAACGGCCACGGACTGACCTTCTGTGTGAGTTCAGTGGAAGGAGCTCTAGGGATTTTGGCGAATCTTTGGCATCTGTCACATTTTCGGGAATAGTCTGCCGCATCTCGATTAATTTCTGGCCAAAAATATCCGTATCGGAGAATCTTTTTCGCTAAAGTTTGACCACCTAAATGATCACCACATTCTCCCCCATGCACCTCAGCTAGGATTGTTTTGGACTCTTCCCTGGATACACATCGAAGTAACGGCATTGAGAATCCCCGTCTGTATAACTGGCCATCCTGGACTATATAGCGAGAGGCTTTCCTCAGTAGCTTCTTCCGTTCTTTTGAACTTTTCGGTAAAGATCCATTGAGCAGATATTCTGTTATTGGAGTCATCCATGATTCTTGCTCTTGAGACACGCTCATGATCCAATCAATATCCATCTCATCAATGCTTGGGGTCGACAGGATCTCCACTGGAGTTAACCCCAGAAATTGAGCTTCGCCTGTGATAGAATACTTTGCGAGAGAATCTGCTTTCATGTTTTCTTCTCGAGGAATGTGACTTATCATGTAATGATCGAAATCACTCAGGAGTTCCCAAGCCTTTGACAAGTAGGCAGGCAGATTCCCCCTCGCTTGGAATTCCTTTTTGACCTGGCATACAATAAGCTGAGAATCACTGAAGATCTGTAATGCTCGGATGCTTAGTTATTTAGCAATCCTTAAGCCAGCGATAAGGGCTTCGTATTCTGCTTCATTGTTTGTTGAAGGAAATTCCAATCTTAGTGCATAGCATAGTGATCGACCTTCAGGGGTCTCAAGTACAACTCCGACTCCAGAACAGTAGTCGTTTCTTGCGCCATCGACATATAACTTCCATTGGATTGGGGAATCGTCGATCGTTTCCTCCTCACTGTTACCCTTATCTGTGAATTCTACGATGAAATCCACTAAAGCTTGTCCATTGATCGCTTTACGGGGATGATAAGTGATGTCATATTGACTGAGTTCAATATTCCACTTTAGAAGACGACCCGAAGTCTCAGGATGAAACAATACATGCTTTAAAGGTTGATCAGTGAGGACTCTGATAGGACGAGCTTGGAAATATTGCCTCAACTTCCTAGATGCAATTAGCAGGCAATAGGCGAGTTTTTCCAACTTAGAGTAATTCATCTCTGCCCCAGTGAGTCTTTTGCTGATATAGTAAACTGGATGTTGAATCCTCTTGTCTTCTCATATCAGCGCTGCACTTAAAGCATGAGATGATACTGCCAAGTATATAAGAAGATCCTCGCCATCGCCAGGACTAGAAAGTATTGGAGGCGTTTCCATATGGCGAATCAATTCATCAAAGGCTTTTTGGCATTCGGGAGTCCAATCGAAGTTTTTCTTTCCTTTCTTTAGGGCGTCAAAGAATGGAATGCATTTATCTGTGGCTTTGGAAATGAACCGACTCAAGGCGGCGACTTTTCCATTGAGACTTTGCAATTCCTTCTTTGTTCTAGGAGCTTTGATTTCCTTTAAGGAGGTAATTTGAGGTGGACTAGCCTCGATGCCCCTTGCGCTCACGATGAAACCTAAAAACTTGCCGGATTCCACACCAAATGAACATTTTAAAGGATTGAGCTTCATTCCGTATTTTCGGAGGACTGCGAACATGTCTGCTAAGTGTTCTATGTGATCCACTGCTTTCTTAGACTTTACTAACATGTCATCGACGTAGACTTCCATAGTCTTGCCCAATTGCGGTTTGAACATAGCATTAACAAGTCTTTGGTATGTTGCCCCTGCATTCTTCAACCCGAAGGGCATAACTCTGTAGCAGTAAAGACCAATGTCAGTGATAAAGCTCGTGTCCTCCTGATCTGGCTCATGCATCATGATCTGGTTGTATTCGGAGTAAGCATCCATGAAAGATAACAATTCGTGTCCCGCTGTTCCGTCTACCAGTTGATCGATTCTGGGTAATGGGAAGCAGTCTTTGGGGCAGGCCTTGTTTAGATCTGAAAAATCGATGCATACTCTCCATTTTCCATTGGCTTTCTTAACTAGCACTGGATTTGAAACCCAATTCGGATGGGTAGATTCTTTAATAAAATTATTCTCCATGAGCCGATCAACTTCTTCTTTTAACGCTGCTGACCTTTCTGGACCCTGAGTTCTCCTTTTCTACTTCACAGGTGTAAATTTTGGATCAATATTTAGAGCGCGTACAGCCACTTCTGGGGATATTCCGCACATATCGGCATGAGTCCAAGCAAAAACATCCAAATTTGCCTTTAAAAAAGATATTAAGATATTCTGAATTGACACATTAAGTTGTGAACCCACATTCAACACCTTGTTTGGGTCCTTTGGGTCAACAGGTATTGATACTGTCGTTTCCACTGGTACCACTCTATTCTCCCCTGCACTGAATTTTCTAGGATCCATTTCTTTCCTTGCTCCGCTGTGCTCGCCAGTGCAGGGTCCGCCCTGTAATTGCTTCAAGGCTGGTTCTTTGATGCGGACTGGGGCTGCCGCATCCTTTCCCATTTCTCTTTTTCTGGTTTCTCGTAGCTCTGTTAGATAACATTCCCGCCCCGCATTTTTATCCCCTTTTATGACTCCCACTCCATTATCTGTGGGAAATTTAATGGTGAGGCACCATGGGGCCAGAATAACTTTGAACGCTGCGAGAGTTGGACGGCCAAGGAAAGCATTGTAAGCAGAAAATTCGTCGACAATCACAAAAGTTTGCTTGCGGACCACTTTTCTTTCTCCTTCTCCAAGTTCCACTAACAAATCAACGGTTCCTATCGGCTGTTTCGGCTCCCCAGTGAAGCCAGCGATTTTTTGCGATGAGGCTTTCACATCAGCCATAGGGATCTTCATTTGGTCGAATGTTTTCTTGAAGAGGATATTGCAGGATGCGCCACAATCAATGAGAACTCTTCTGACAATAGCTAGCCCGATACAAGCCGAGATGACTATGGGATCCAAGGTAGGGGCTTCAATACCTGCGGAATCCCTGGCTCTGAACACAATATCATCATTGAAAGTTCTTTGTTGCTTCAGGGGCATAGCACCTTCCAAAACAAATACATCTTCCTCAGTCGGTACATACTGCAAAGCTCGGGTATACCTTTCCATCTCACCCCAGCTCCTGCCTGCTGGGTGAGGTCCTCCCGTAATGACATTGATAACAGGCCTTCCGGACTCATGCCCTGTAGTCTTTTCACCTGTCCTGGGTTGATGAGCAGGAGCTCGTTGCCCCTGACTAGTCGAAGCGGGGTTGATGCTATTCTTTTCCACAAATTGTTGTAGCTTGTTTTCCCTTATCAATTCTTCAATCAAATTTTTCAATTGGCGGCATTCGTCGGTATCATGACCAGGTTGATTATGAAAGCGACAGAACTTCCCACTTTGCACAGCTTTCCTCCCGGTTCTCAGAACAGGAGGTTTGGGATATTCAACAGAATCTTTAGTGGCAAGGTATATATGCTCTGGTGTATCTGATAAAGGAGCATATTCCGATGGTTTGAAGGAACGAGGCCTCTTCAGATTTTTCTGTTTCTTTCCATCGTTATTTTCCAGTTTCTGTCCTACAGATTCGCTCTTGCGCGGAGGAGCAATGTTATCTTCAGCTTTTTCTAACACTGCCTTTATCGGTACAGGACGGCTTTCCAGGCGTATGAACTCATCTGCTTTCTTGTAGAACTTTTCAAGGGAATTTGGTTCCTTCATATTAAGCCATTTTCCAAATTCGCTCGACTTGTCGATGGCCCTCATCAGATATATAGGTCAAGATCATCCGTGGTTCTGCATTGTTCACCTCGGCCAGTGCTATATTAAAGCGGTTTAAGAAAGATCTGATAGTCTCCCTTGGATTCTGTTCTAAACTTGACAACGACATGATGTCCTTGGCTTTTGAAGCATATAGTCTGAACTGCTCCTTGAATTTCCGGGTCAAGTCCGAAAACTGATCAATAGATCGGACTGGTAGCTTGGTGAACCACAGTAGAGCCACACCTTCTAGATATACAGGAAAATATCGGCACTTTATCTCATCAGAGGCTCTGGCACCTGTCATGCGCCAATCATACTTGTATAAGAATTCGTTCGGATCGCTTGTCCGCTTGTAAGCTGGAATGGTTGGAGGGACAAAGTTCCTTGGGAATTCAGCCTTTAAGATTTTCTCAGTAAATGGAGTTTTACTTGGGGCAAAACCCCATTCTTTCTCATCTTCAACCCTCTGCATACTCTCTTTCATGAATTGTCGGACCATTCCAGAAAGATACTCCTCATCATGTCGAGTTCTAGATCCACCAACCTCAGGAAGTGTTTGTTCAAAGGGGCTAGCAGCCCTTTCAGGAGCATTCCTTTCTTCAGCATCATGAATGTTGCCAGCAAATTTCCTTTCATTACCTGCCGGTTGATGGTTTGCCCCAAGCAAATCGTTCAACCTATTCAGAATTAGGGCATTTTGGGCACTCCGAGCCTCGAATTGTGCATTTTGGGCATTTATCTGCTGGTTCAGCCCTAAGATTGCAGCATCCAGCTCTGCCTTTGTAACTCCGACAGCTGGAGTGGCTTGATTCGATACAGGGGAAGCGGAGGTTCCCTCTTGAGCATTTCCAGATCTTACAGATCTACTCTTTCTCCCCAGAGCCAAGATTTCGGATAAGCTTCTAGTCTTCAGAGAGGTTATTTCAACAAACTTTCGTGGAGCAATGATGACGATTTGCCTTGAGTTCAGTTCTAAGTGAAAGCACCAAAAATGTTAACGCTAAAATTTGAACTCTAACACCCCGGTGTATGAAGTGAGATTGTGAATGCACCACCCGATAGCTCGGGAACAGATTATAAGCAGATAATAGCGAAAAAGCAGTAAACAACAGCAATTTTATAGTGGTTCGGCTTAAGAGAGAGCCTACGTCCACTTTGAATATCTTTATTGACGATTTGATTACAAGTCGATGCAATTACACTTTGATTACAACACACTTCGAGTTACAAGTGACTTAGAACAAGTAGCTTAAACTTCAATGTCGATCAAAATCTTCGAACTCATGTTGAACATGCATGATTTCTTCGTGAAGTTCTTTGAGGCTTTTCTTTGTATCTCAAAAGCTTTAAGTGTTGGAGTAGTTCGGAATGCAGCAGAGTAACGGCGCCTGAAATGCACGAGCCAAAAGTCCCCTGAATGTTGGAGGTGGCCATGTATTTATAGGAGTTTTCAGCCCTGAGTCGTGAGTCATGTTAGACTCATGCTTGGCTCGTGGCCGAGTCAAATTAGGTCGTGGCCGACTCACTGAGCCAACCCTTGATTTCTCCATGGCTTATTTCCTCTGCTGGATTTTATGCCAAGTTCTGAGTCGTTTACGATTCAAGCCTTATTGGCATCGGCACTGTGGCAATGGACTACGACTCAATGGCTTTAAGTCGTGGACGAGTCATTCTGAGTCATGAGTCGTTAAATCGTTAACAACTTATCAGGTAGCGGTATATAGGTGAAGCGACACAAGGGTCCACCTTCTCATGTCATTACTTCCACTGAGTCGTCTCATATGATAAGTCGCTAACTTATTGAGTCGTTGATCCACTGAGTCATCCTGCCTTGTGAACCGTTAACCCCTTGAGTCGTCCTATCCCTCTAAGTAGATGAGTCGGTCTGTCTCATGAACCGTTAATTAGTTAAACCACACTGCTCCTCTAAGGCATTAACTCGTTGAGTCGGTAACTCACTGTGTCGGCTTGTCTCATGAACCGTTAATCCCTATGAGTCGTTCCATTCCTTTAAGTCACCGTGAACCTTAACTCGTTAGCTAATTAAGTCGTAACCAGTTGAGTCGGCCTGAATCTTAACTCGTTAATGAAATACGGGGTTAACAAGGGAGGAATGGGATTGAGGAATCTTGAAGAGCTGAATAAAGCGTTATATGTAAAACTAATTTGGAAAATTATAAATGAAGAAGGCATCTGGGCAAAAGACATGAAACATAAATACATTGGAAACAAAAGCTTTTGGGAAACTTCTGAGAGAACGGATGATTCAGAGGTGTGGAAATTTATTTTGAGAAACAGACAGGAGGCTCAAAAATGTCTTTCCCTCAATATCATAGACGGTAAAACCACGTCCCTATGGTTTGACCCTTGGTTAAACGGTAGATCTATAATGGAGCGAATAGGCAGAGATATTGCAATTAGAACTGGTACCGAAAACTTGTTTCTTAGTAAGATCATAAAAAACGGTGCGTGGAAGTGGGATGAGATAAGTTTTCTGTATCAAATACACGTAGAAATAGAAGGAATATCGATTCATAAGGACAGAGAGAGGGACTACTGGTCCTGGAAATGCAATAGGGACGGATTATACCAGTTTATAAAAGTCTGGAACTGGATTAGAACTAGTTTTGAAACTAAAAGCTGGTCGTCATTAGTTTGGAATAAAGTTCATGTCCCAAAAATGGCAGTTTGCCTTTTTAAAGCCATTAATGATTTTTTACTTACCAAAGAAAGGCTGGTGCAGAAGCAGATAGTTGTGGACCCTATTTGCGTTTTATGTAATAAACACATTGAAACATCTGATCATCTATTCTTTCAATGTGATTATTCAGAGAAAATTTGGTTATGGAGTTGCAAAAAAAATTTCCCTTACCCAAAAAGTGTGCTTCCATTTCATTTGAAGGACGATTTACAGAAAATAGTCCATACAACCAAGGGAAGGAATCTAAACTCAGATTTATTTCATCTTTCGATATCAGTATGTGTGTGGTATATATGGAGGGAAAGGAATGAAAGAATTTTTCAGAACAGATTCACCGATCATACAGAGATTTGCAATAAAATATTTCAGACTATGAACATCAGAATGGTGAAATCTAAGTTCTAGAAAAACATCACTGATACGAAAGACATAATCGCAAGGAAATGGGGTTATACCTCCCAACGCTGAATTGGGGCATCTCCGTTATCATATGTGCTGATCTACCGCTTCTGACTCTTTGCACTTGGTCTGAGGTTCTTTTTGTACCTGTTTTAATTTACATTGATCTCTCTCCCTCTCTTATAATTACATATTAAATTACAATTTTCAATATACTTTGAACTAGTTTGTAAATCCAGTAAACAGGAATCTCGGTAGAACAGGTTCCAGAAGAAAACAGCTCATTGTTCTACCTTCTGTATAGATTCTCTCATTTCAGATCTGGTAAAAGCATATGAATCGAACTCAAGGAGATTCCATCTATTGAAATAGCCGCAATCAACCTAATCGAAGCAGCATTGGGTCAGCCACAAAAAAATAATAAGATAAGAGACCAGTTCAACCGGATGTGAGAAACTTATCTTGCTCGCAGGAAAAGAGACTACTGTTCGTAGGCTTTGCATCGAAGTGGAAGCTTATTTGTTGCAGATCTGAGAGAAAAAGTACAGAAATGGATTAACTTCCCGAATAAGAGTTAAAGACATCATTTTTAAGAGTTGCCGAGACTTATCCTACTAAAATCTTCGAGGATCTTCGTGGAGGAGTAGCTGCATCATCCTGTGACCTTATATCATAGAAGATAGCTAGTTTCTTCCAAGACTTTGCCGCGAAACCTCCAATCACAAAAGCATGCTGTTAAGTACTGTTATGAAGTTAAAAGGCTCTTCCTTTTTGAGAGATAGAGGCTTACCTGCCTTTGTCACTAAAGGAGAAGCTCTGATAGTCACAACTGGAGTGTAAAAAGTTTGGATCTAGCAGTAGGAAAAGAAGAAGAGTAGATCTAAGCTTCATTTCATGCGCCGCCATTAAAGTCATTTAGCTTAGAGTTTCGATTAATGTTTTTCTCAAAGAGAAGATTAATAGCCAGTTCGATCTGAGTTGCCTAATTTAATTCGAGAATTGTCTCGAATATGTAGGCACATGGGCTGTTGAAGGAAAGTCGGCCATTCTACGTATTTGGGCCTAGTTAAGTATTGGGTTGTGATTGTATTTCGCAAATAATTTTGTTTTGTTTTGAATAGCCTCTATGTGGCTCTTGTAAATACTTTACGGGTTTCTTAATAGAAAAGTTTGAACCAACTTTCAAAAAAAAAAGATATTAGTTAATTATATTCAAATGAAATTGACTGTTCACATGGTACGAAGTCTTGAAAAATCAAGTCGGGTTGGATGGATGGCAAAACAAAAATCAAAGGTGAGTTAATCTCACTCACCTGGGATTTAATTTAAAATCAAATGGTTAAATTTAAATCATTGGTTGAATGATTGAATTGATTAGATGTGCTATATCGTATATAGTAGTATATAGTATATATTGGAGTGATTGATTTCCCGCATTATATAGCGGATGAGACCCTATGCACCGCATAATAGCGGATAATATAACATTAATCCCATATACCGCGATATTCCACCTCGAAGTGGAATTCGTATTGTTCTAACGTCTTTGGATGCGGGGAAGCTGGTTAGAGGGATCCAACTGGATTCCTCAAAATTATTATATTGCTCTAATAATTATGTGTTATGATTATTTGATATTCTGGATGGATTATATTGATAACTGGAATATTGGATACTGTGTTTGATTGATATATTTGGGTATACTAAGTTATAAAAAATACATTGATTGGATTTTTGATGAAAAAAAAGAAAGAATTCTTAACTAAAAATAATTTTTGAAAGTTTGATAAAATAAAAAGTGAATTAGAAAGGATGAAAGTTGAATTTTAAAATTCTAATACTAAAATTCCAAATGCGGGAAATGAAATTTTGAATAAATGGGAATAAGTGATTTTATTTTTAAACTGAAGTGATATTATTTCAAGAAATAAAAAATTTAATTTGAAATTCAAGGTTTGAATTTATTTGAAAGGATAAAGACGGAATTTGGGAAATATGAAATTGGTATTTTTAGTTAAAAAGATTTTAAATCACAATGAAGAAATAAATCTGAAGTTAATGGATTTTGGAATAAATGGAGTAAGTAAGGAAATTTATTTAAAAGTGAAGTAAATTGGAAATCAATTTGGGGATTGATTTAAGTGTGCAAAATCAGGATTTTTAAAAGAGAAGTGAGACCTAAAATTTATAAACTGGGTTTATAAAAGTAAAGTAATATATCAGGGGATATTTGGAAGAATAAATTCGCGGTGGGAATTTGTTAAAGGAATGGGTAAATTTGTTTAAAACTAAATAGTGATTTATTTTTAAAAGATGTGGAAGAGAAGCGTATTTCCCTGAATACCCAAGTACGTTTCAAAACAAATTTTAGGTATAAGCAAAAAGTTGTTTAAAAGTATGTTTAGAAAACTTATTATTTCTAAATGTTCAAATTCTAAGGTAAGTATTTTCTTTTAATCTATTATAATAGTAATTATTTAAAGCTGGCTTGGTATTATGTTTTAAAGGTTAGAAATTTAGTTTTATATTGCACAAAGTAGTTTTATTTTAAATATTCTTAAAGTATATATTTTAAAAAGTAATTTTAATTTAATTGTTTTAAAGTATATTTTATAGCAATTGTTTTAAATTATTTGTACTTGGTGATTTCAGTGGAAATAGAAAATATTTGGGAAATGTGTTCTGTTAGAGGAAGATGGTTTGGCACTATCTTCAAAGGGTTGAAAAGTGGAAATGTATCTTGTGAAAATATTTTGAGATTAATAAATAATTTGGAGAAATTATTTATGTTTGATGGTTGTTGTGAATGTTAATTGAGAGTTAAATAACCGACTATCAATATTGGCCAATGCGCTGATCATTTCAAAGAGATCGAGATCGGGATTAATTTCTTGAAAACCACTTTGATCTGGTTTGTACGTTTTTGTGAGGAAGACGAGTTTGGATTCGAAGATGGAGCAGTGAAGTGCATGGGCTAGTCACTACTAATTCAAAGGTGACTCCAAATGGATGTAGTAGGAGTAGTGCCTTCGTGTCCGTTCGAACCCGAGACGGACTAGTATGGATGAATGCTTTTGAAACATCGTCAGGTGGACGATGGGCATTCTAAGTGATATGTTCTAAAAATGTAATGCTTAGCCTCAAGCCTCATCAACCAGGAATGACTGAAAATCAGGGGTTATGCAGCAAGGCTAAGTGGGTAGCACCTGTTAGGGAGAGGTCATCAATGTCTGGATGTCCCTTTTATTCGGCTTAATCGTGAGGTTGCTGATCCCAACCGTGGGGTGATCTTACTCGGGTTTATCCAATAAGAGTTAGTCCCGATCTTGTGTTGTAGGGTAGTTAGGGTGGCACCTCGGTACGCTGATCTGGACCACGTACTATGACAGGTGGTACCCCAGTGCCTAGTTGTAACAGCCCGCAAATCCGTACCCCTTGAGTCAACAATATACTACCTAAATCAACTCATGTTGTACAGAAATACGAACCATTTGGGTTAAAGAAGAAGAGGTAGAAGAAGAAAATAGAAAACAACATTAGAATCTAACCATTGCAGCGGAATAAATTATAATATGTATTAACATATCTTTACACCAAAACAAATATATCTGTTGTAAATTACATTATCAGAGTACATCAATCACAGCTCAACATCAATATCATACAAATGGATATAAAATAACTCAACACAGCAGAATATGTATATATGTACAAGTACGGGAGCACGTATCGCCATCTTGCTCGTCTCCTGAGCTCCACAACATCATATTCTGTATTCTATAATACCCGGTTTGACCCGAGCATTACAGTTAAATAACACCCGAGTCAGTCTGGAATACCAGCGTGAGAAAATCACACCCCAATTGATTATTAAAGTTTCAAAAATCCTTTGAAAACAAAAGCATCTCGTAAGACCACGCCACAAATAAACATGTCGGGTTTTTACCTTACGACAGCTAAAACAATTCTTATAGAAATCCTCTGATATTATAATAGGGTCTATATACAAATACTTATATCATAGCCGAAATTGTTACATTCATTAAATTCCAGCTACTAGCCACAGAGTGGGTAATACAAACAAAACTCGTACAAGGCCCGTAGGGAGAATGGATTTCCAACTATTGACTAGGCACTAGGGTACCACCTGTCACAGTACGGGGCCTAGATCACCGTACCGAGGAGTACGCCCGCTCCCCTGCAACACAAGGCCGGGACTATCCCTTACTGGATAATATTGAGTGAGATCACCCCGCGGTTGGGATCAGCAACCGCCCACTAATCCGAAATAAAAAGGGACATCTAGACTGGAATGACCTCACCCTGCTTGGGTGCTACCCACCTAGCCTTGCTGCATAACCCTTGATTTTCAGTCATTCCCATTTGATGAGGCTTGAGGCTAAGCGTTACCTTTTAGAACAATATCCCTTAGAATGCCCATCGTCCACCTTACGATGTTTCGCAAGCATTCATACATACAAGTCTGTCCCGGGTTCGAACGGAACCAAAGGCACTATTCCTACTACATCCATTTTGGAAATATCCTCAGGATTAGTAGCGACCAGCCCTTGCACTTCACTGCTCCATCTTTGAATCCAAGATCGTTTTCACGAAACGTACAAACCTGATCGAAGTGGTTTTCGAGGATTTAATCTCGATCCCGGTCTCTTCGAAACGATCAACGCATTTTACCAATATTGATAGTCGGTGATTTAACTATCAATTTATATTCACAAACAACCATCAACCAATAAATAATTTCCCAAATTATTTATTTACCTCAAATTATCTTTACAAGATATATTTCTATTTTCAATCCTTTGAAAACAGTTTCAAAACCATCCTTCTTTTCAGAATAAACTTTCCCAAATATTTTCTATCTCCTCTGAAATTGCCAAGCACAAACTAGAATTTAAAATAATTTAAAACGCTTTACTTTAAAATATATTTTAAAATATTTATTTTTAAAAAAAGCTACTTCAATAATTTGTTAAAAATACATCCTATATGAAAATAAGGTTACTTCATAAAATATAAAACTAAATTTTCACTTTTAGAAACCAAATACTAAGTCGTTCTTTAAGTAATCACTACTATAATAGATTAAGAGAAAACACTTACTTTAGAATATAAATATTAGAAATAATAAATTTTACAAACTTTCTTTCGTTTAAAAGAACTTTAAAACAATTAATTTATATTTAAAAAATTTACTTTTTAAAAAAAAAACATGTACTTGGCTATCCAGAGAAAAATTCTAATATCAATCACTTAAGTCAAATTTCCCAAATTGATTTCCAATTTATTTTATTTGAAATAAATTTGTTTACTTATCAGTTCATCTTCAAATTCAGTAGTTATGGACTCTATTATTATTATTATTTTTCATTTCTTCTTTACTCTTTCATTAATTCAAATCTTAAATTCTAAATAAATGTTTATTCTTTTAATTAATAATTCTACAATTTAAAATTCATTAACTTTCTGTTTATTCAAATTTTTCATTCCATTCTCAGAATTCATTTATTAGAATTTTGAAGTCACTTTATTTCCTTTCCCAAGACATTCTTAAACTTATTCTATAATTATTTTACTTGCGATTCACTTCTTTATTTTCATTACCAAAATCAAATTTATATTTTTTTTTTGTAATTCATTATACCCAATTATCAATCAAGCTATAGCATTCAATACTTCCACATAATTCATTATAGAATCTCAAATAATCAGAACAGAGAATATTAAATAATTTAAATAAATGTTGAGGGGTCTAGTTGGATCCCTCCAACCTGTTTTCCCTGCATCCACAGACGTTAGCATCACATAATATGCCAATTCCAAATTGTACTATACTACATCACATCACTCAATTCAACCATGAAATCAATTATTTAAAATTAGTCATTTAAATTTAAATTTAAACTGAGTGAGATTAACTCACCTTTGCATTTTTTTTGCAATCCACTTCCATTCCGACTTGTTTTCTCCACATTTCAGACCTTGTATAACATTAAGTGTTTTATTAATATTTGAATTAATTTAATACTCAATTTCCTTGGTAAATATTTTAATTAACCAATGATTAAATTTAAACTACAAAAATTTCTTGAGTAAACTTAATTAACCGAAATTTATTGGAACTAATTCGTTTCTTTTAATAAATAAATTTCACGTCCCAAAAATTCAATTGAATAGGTCAATTTCCCAAATATTATTTAAAAAGCGTAGTAAATAAAATGTTTACATGTATATATATACTATTTTCTATTTACAAATTCTTTTAGTAACCATAGCATCTTAAAAATAAACTCCATACGAAAATCTCTTTTTATCTTGCTGCTATTTTCGGATTCTTATATTTTCTAAAATCATATACACATACATATTCATGAAATAGGTTACAGATTTCAAAAATACAACTTTTTATAAATCCTTTGAACATTTTAACACCATTGTACACACCATTGTACACACACACACACACAGATATATATATATATATATATATATTTGTTTTTAAAACAGACACCGTAATATGCTTGTAACCCAAACTATTTATATTTTTTGTTTTTAAACAATACATAACCTAATTATTATTTTTATTCTTATGACAAATAAATTTAGCTATTTACTATTATCAGTAAATAACTTAATTAACTAATTTAATATGTGAATAATTTTTTTATAAAGTGAATACCTTACAGTGAACAACTTCTCTGCCTCGCGCATCTCCCGTTGCAGTCCACGTGAGCTCGCGGCGACTCCAATCCTCTTCGCGTCACCATGTACACCGCTCGACCCTGTACAGGCACCGTCCCCTTCAAGCAACGCAAATCGAAATCCCAGTCCCCCTCGCACGTGCCCAGATGGCCCTAGAGAATCGGGACGTTGCTCGCAAACTCGAGCCCCCACGATCACGAAACCCTACTCGACCGGCTCTCGATTGATTCGAGCAATTGGAACGATTTTTGTTTTTTTTTAAGAATCGGACCGCCATTTTTTTTCCTTGATTTACTGATTTGCGTTGGAATAAATGGGAAACAGGGTGCGCGAAAGACTTAGAAGGATCGATTTTTGGCTTCCAAAAGAAAAATGAATAATTGTTCTTGGTAAGCCGTAGAAAGCGTGCTTTGCATGATTTTATCGCCGTGATTTTAAACTTAAAAAGGAAAGAAAAGAAGGACATGAAAGGATTTGACTATTTAAACAATGTCTAAATTTGATTCAAGCTTAAATTTAAATCGACCTGGATTTTCGATATAGATTTAAGCGCGTTTATATGTCGTACACTCACACGCCAACTCCAATCATTACGAAATTTGAAATCTGATAACAATTCAATATTACGGACTCAATGGAACTAGTTTCGTCGAATTCCGAGACTGTGCCCCGGAAGGCTATTTTTAAATTCAATTTAAATGATAAGATTTCAAAACTGAATGAATCACTGTTAATTCCAATTTTACAACTTCTACTATCCTCGGTACTATCAATATAAAATTTTACAAGCCTTCAAATTATTTTTAACAGGCTTAAAATTCTAGATTCAACAATTTACCCAATTTCTAATTATTAAATTCAATGAATAAATAGTGATATTTGTAATTCAAATTAAAATTAACTTTCAAATTTTTGAAATCAATTAAATATTTCGATTTTAAAGGCTCGAAAATTCCGGGTCGTCACATTCCTCCCACCTTAAAAGAATTTCGTCCCCGAAATTACTTGTTAGGAAGAATGGTCCAATTCCCGTTTACCTTTCCCAAAACCAATCAGTTCAACATCATACCGACTATCTTTTTATAGAAGACCCATTACCATTCTTATTAACTCCTCAACTCTGCCGTAGTTTCTAACTATACTATTTGTTTATGTTTCAATTTAAAATCAAATTTTGAGTTTTCAAAATTTCCTCAAAATTTTCTGACAGCCTAAATTCTCGAAAAATTTCGCCAGCGTCTCCTTTGCGCGGCTAGCTCGGTAATACTACAAAATGGCTCTACGGCCTCCCAAACCCAAATAGAAAACAAAATGCCAATTGGCTCAATCCAAAATCCCAATCCAATTTCCTATAGAATTTAAACACATACCTTTTTGTCGACATTTCGAATTTATCGTTTTGAAATCAAATCCAATTCTCTTTTCCCTTTATATTACCTGCATATCCTGCTTAATACTAATATCCAATCATAATATTCCCAAATCATCATATCAATTTCCTTACAAAATTTCAGTATTTATTCATTCAAATATTAACTTAGATTATATTTGTAGTACCAATTCCCAATTAAGAATTCACTATTCCCTTCTTAAGTTAGTATAAGTATTTTATATGTTTCTTATATTCATTTTCATCTCCCACTTTAGTTTATACCTATTTCTATTCACATTAATTCTTTCATTTCCATACGAATTCAATTTATCATCAACTCTAAATTTTAAATTTTATTTTTCATTTATACTAATTCATGTCAATATTTTTATTAGTTTGACTTACTAACTTATTTTAATTTCCCAGTTATAAACCGTTTTGTCGTTAACAAAATTTTCTAACTCCCAAAATTTCAAAAAAAATTTGGCAGAGTCCCCTTTGTACGGAGGAGCTTTTGCAATTTGACAAAAGAGATAAATATATATACATCGACCAAACGGTCGAAAAAACCAAAAACAGTTCATATTTCATATTTTTATTGCGTAGGCGTACCTTATTTAGCATTTTAAGCAAGCGACTAATTAAATTTAGCAAATAGCACAACCAAATCCAGCCACACGGCTTCCAGGTACCTGTAATTACTCAATTTAAACATGTAAGTGCTAAATATATGAAGTTTAATAGCATATCACTTATTTGCAATAGTTAACATATGAATTCTAAAAGAAATTCACACCAAACATTTTTCCGTAAGCAATTATATAGTTTCCATGCTAATTCAACTGTTTCAATTTATTCATAAACCATTTTCATTCAATTTGAATGGTTTAAAATTCAATCCCTTACGTTTAATTTATTTTTAAGCAACCTGAACTCATATTTAATTCAATTGCTCTCAAAATCAATTTATTTCACTCCCATCAATTCACAGAATTTTAATTACTTCCATTTACATCAAATGACATTTTATTTTATGCAATTTGACGAGATTTATGTGAATAAATCGGTATTTATGCTTTATAACCAATTTAAATTGATTTCAACTCAATCTATACTTAATTCTATTCCATTTTCTATTTATTCACAATCCATATGTTCTCATTTTTCATTGCATTTTAAATTTGAATACCATTCACTTTGCATCTCATTTTATTGACCAAACCAGTTCATTCAAAACCATTTACAATTTAGGTTCATCTTCATTACCAATTAATTTTTTTTAGTTTAATTCATTAACAACCATTTATTTAGCTCAATCCATTCCAAGCTTTAGTTAATTTACTCAATTTATTCCATATTTATTTATGCCAAACTATTTTATTTAGCTCGAAAGCAATCCAGGCTATTTCATTCAATAACTTTTCTCAACTCATTTAAACCACAATTTATTTGATTCTTATTTATCCCATCCATTTATTTATTCAATATAATTAGTTTATACACTCAATCCATTTTGAATTTTCATTTCCTTAAATATTATTTATAACCCACCAAATTCTATTTCGATTCAAATTTATATTATTATTATTATTATTATTATTTGATTTAAATCCAACCCAATATCATTACACTTAGTTTTAAGTTAAATATAATTCAACTCTTCCATTTGTTTAGCTTAAGTCAATTTACTTCATTTTATACTTACGCTCATTTTCATTTTACAACTTAATTCTCTCGCAATTAAATCTCATTTTAAATTTGCAATTTCATTTGATTGGTTATTATAGAATTTAACTTTCCAGATTCAACTCATTCAATTTATTACCTGGCTATCTTACAATTTATCTTCACTTATTTTGATTTTTATTCATAATACAAACCATTATTATTTTAATCCAATTTCATTTTTTATTCGATACCTTTCCAAGTATATCTAATTTGTTAACACTTCACATTAAATTTTAATTAATAACTCAAGTTCTGCATCCACTATCCATTTTCAATTTACCACCAAATTTCATTAACTCTCAATTCAACTTCATTCTCAATTACTTTCACTTCATTAACAATTTAAGTCTAATTTAATTTATAACTTGTGTTTATTTCCAAACTTCATCATAACCTCACTATCCAATTTCATTAACTAATTTATTATCAGATTAGTTCTTCCCTATTTATAGTTCAATACTTGATTTTAAATTCCAAATACCTCTTCATTTAATTTTCTTGGTCCAATTTATATAATAATTCAAGTTTGGATTTTCTTTTCATTATCCAAAACATCAAAATATTAATTTTGGACTTTGTATTCCATTTTCAATTTTATAAGTCACAACTTACTATTTTATACAATCACATTCTTTATAGACTTGAATATATTCTTCTTTTATTTTTAACTCGAGTTTTACACTTATTTATAACTCAAGCATATTTTTATTCCATGCATTTTTAATTCGTTTATAAGTTATTCTGATTTATTTATTCCAATTCCAATCCTTATCCAATTTATTTTCCATTAATCATGTAAGAATTTAATTCCATTCATTAATTTAGTTGAAGTCTTATTCAAATTCAATTTAATTTTAACTCAGATTTATTTAACCCAATTCGATCAACTTAATTTGAATACAACTGGATATTATTTTCAGCTTATTCAATTAATTTCAATCCAGTCAAATTTTTATTTCCAAATCCAAGTTGATTTCATTTTTAACATTCCCTTTAAATTTAAATTCCAACATTCAAAGCTTATATTCCCTTCCTGATTTAAAAAAAATCTTCCCAATTTATAAGCTTACAACCTATCTCATCAGGATTTTTAACCTCCCGGCTTTGGTTTCAAATCATTTTGGAATCTCCAACTTCTCAAATCACATTTATCAAAATTTTTAAACCAATCCTGGTTTTATTCTAAACAAATTTACTTTGAGGTTTTTCAAAAACAAATAGGTTTCCCTGAACAAATCAATTTGATAGCAATCCATCACTTAGAAATTCGAAAATGAATACTGATGATGCGGCCGTCATCATCAGAATTATTTTCCAATAATCCAAGTGATTTCAATTTTATATTACTTCCAAAATCCATTTAAAACAGATTTCCATTCATAAATACCTCCAAAACAATAATGCTAGTATTTATCTTCAAAACACTTGCAAAATCTCTGGGATTAAATTTCCAAATTCTACTTAAATCAATTTTACTATAATCCATTTGCATAGCTTATGCCCATACAGATTCTTATTTGGTAATATTTCCAATTTATAAATTTCATGTATAATTCATATTTATGAATTCCATTTTATAATGCATTCATTCCCTTAAATTTTAGTTATATTTCGATTTCTAGTTAAATTTTTCACTTAACAATGATAATACTTTAATATCATCATTTCTAACATCCAAGCAACCATATATTAGCTAAATAGTTTACAAAAACTTTTATTTATATCAAAATATATTTTGGGTAAAATTGTTTCATTCATCCACATTTAAAGCAATACCGTGTCAATCGTTCTATTCAAGTGTTAGAAACCCCTTCGATACAGTTGCACAGACTGTGTCGACGAAGGTTCATATGCCACTCAATAAATCAATCAACACAATATTAAAACAATTTATATTCACTAACAAATACGCGCTCATATCTATTAATACGCTCAAACTCATTCTAGAGTACTATAGACTCTATTTTATGAGTAATTCCCACTAGAGCCAAGGTTATCACCAACCCAAGCACTGATACCAAATGAAACAGCCCGCAAATCCGTAACCCTTGAGTCAACACTATACTACCTAAATCAACTCATGTTGTACAGAAATACCAACTATTTGGGTTGAAGAAGAAAAGGTATAAGAAGAAAATAGAAAACAACATTAGAATCTAACCATCCCAGCGGAAAAAAATATAATAGGTATTAACATATCTTTACACCAAAACAAATATATCTGTTATACATTACATTATCAGAGTACATCAATCACAGCTTAACATGAATATCATATAAATGGATACACAACAACTCAACACAGCGGAATATGTATATACGTACAAGTATGGGAGTAAGTATCGCCATCTTGCTTGTCTCCTGAGCTCCACAACATCATATCCTGTATTCTATAATACTCGACCCGAGCATTACAGTTAAATAACACCCGAGTCAGTCTGGAATACCAACGTGAGAAAATCACACCCAATTGATTATTAAAGTTTCAAAAATCCTTTGAAAGCAAAAGCATCTCGTAAGACCACGCCACAAATAAACATGTCGGGTTTTTACCTTACAATAGCAAAAACAATTTTTGTAGAAATCCTCTGATATTATAATAGGTTCTATATACAAATACTTATAAAATAGCCGAAATTGTTACATTCATTAAATTACAGCTACTAGCCATAGAGTGGGTAATACAAACAAAACTCGTACAAGGCTCGTAGGGAGAATGGATTTCCAACTAATGACTGGGCATTGGGGCACCACCTGTCACAGTACGGGGCCTAGATCACCGCACCGAGGAGTACGCCCACTCCCCTGTAACACAAGGCCGGGACTATCCCTTACTAGATAATCCCGAGTGAGTTCACCCCGCGGTTGGGATCAGCAACCGCCCACTAAGCCGAAATAAAAAGGGACATCTAGACTGGAATGACCTCACCCTGCTTGGGTGCTACCCACCTAGCCTTGCAGCATAACCCCTGATTTTCAGTCATTCCCATTTGATGAGGCTTGAGGCTAAGCATTACCTTTTTGAACAGTATCCCTTAGAATGCACATTGTCCACCTGACGATGTTTCGCCAGCATTCATCCATACAAGTCCGTCCTGGGTTCGAACGGAACCGAAGGCAATATTCCTACTACATCCATTTTGGAAATATCCTCAGGATTAGTAGCGACTAGCCCTTGCACTTCACTCTCCATCTTCGAATCCAAAATCGTTTTCACGAAACGTACAAACCTGAACGAAGTGGTTTTTGAGAATTTAATCTCGATCCCTGTCTCTTCGAAACGATCAACGCATTTGTCCAATATTGATAGTCGGTGATTTAACTATCAATTTATATTCACAAACAACCATCAACCAATAAATAATTTCCCAAATTATTTATTTACCTCAAAATATCTTCACAAGATATATTTCTATTTCCAATCCTCTGAAAACAGTTCCAAAACCATCCTTCTTTTCAGAATAAACTTTCCCAAATATTTTCTATCTCCTTTGAAATTGCCAAGCACAAACTAGAATTTAAAAATTTTTAAAACGCTTTACTTTAAAATATACTTTAAAATATTTATTTTAAAAAAAACCTACTTCAATAATTTACTAAAAATATATCCTATATGAAAATATGAAAATAAGCTTACTTTATAAAATATAAAACTAGATTTTCACTTTTAAAAACCAAATACTAAGTCATTCTTTAAGTAATTACTACTATAGTAGATTAAGAGAAAACACTTAATTTAGAATATAAATTTTAGAAATAATAAATTTTACAAACTTGCTTTCTTTTAAAACAACTTTAAAACATTTAATTTATATTTAAAAATATTACTTTTTAAAAAAAAAACATGTACTTGGCTATCCAGAGAAAAATTCTAACTTCAATCACTTAAATCAATTTTCCCAAATTGATTTCCAGTTTATTTTATTTGAAATAAATTCGTTTACTTATCAGTTCATCTTCAAATTCAGTAGTTATGGACTCTATTATTATTATTATTATTATTATTATTATTATTATTATTATTATTTTTCTTCAATTCTTCTTTACTCTTTCATTAATTCAAATCTTAAATTCTAAATAAATGTTTATTCTTTTAATTAATAATTCTACAATTTAAATTTCATTAACTTTTTGTTTATTCAAATTTTTCTTTCCACTCTCAGAATTCATTTATTACAATTTTGAAGTAACTTTATTTCTTTTCCCACGACATTGTTAAACTTATTATATAATTAATTTACTTGCGATTCACTTCTTTATTTTCATTTCCAAAATCAAATTTATATTATTTTTTTTATTTTTTTTTGTAATTCATTATACCCAATTATCAATCAAGCTATATCATTCAATACTTCCACATAATTCATTATAGAATCTCAAATAATCAGAATAGAGAATATTAAATCATTTAAATAAAAGTTGAGGGGTACAGTTGGATCCCTCCAACCTGTTTTCCCTGCATCCACGGACGTTAGCATCACATAATATGCCAATTCCAAATTTTACTATACTACATCACATCACTCAATTCAACGATGAAATCAATTATTTAAAATTAGTCATTTAAATTTAAATTTAAACCGAGTGAGATTAACTCACCTTTGCATTTGTTTTGCAATCCACTTCCATTCTGACTTGTTTTCTCCACATTTCAAACATTGTATAACATTAAGTGTTTTATTAATATTTGAATAAATTAATACACAATTTCCTTGGTAAATATTTTAATTAACCAATGATTAAATTTAAACTACAAAAATTTCTTAAGTAAATTTAATTAACCGAAATTCATTAGAACTAATTTGTTTATTTTAATAAATAAATTTCACGTCCCAAAAATTAAATTAAATAAGTCAATTTCCCAAATATTATTTAAAATAGCCTAGTAAATAAAATGTTTACACGTATATATATATATATACTTTTTTCTATTTACAAATTCTTTTAGTAACCATAGGATCTTAAAAATAAACTCCATATGAAAATCTCTTTTTATCTTGCTGTTATTTTCGGATTCTTATATTTTCTAAAGTCATATACACATACATATTTATGGAAATAGGTTACAGATTTCAAAAATACAACGTTTTATAAGTCCTTCGAACATTTTATCCCCACTGTACATACATATACATATATACATACATACATACATAGATATATATATATATATATATTTGTTTTTAAAACAGACACTATAATATGCTAGTAACCCAAACTATTTATATATTTTTTTAAACAATACATATCCTAATTATTATTTTTATTCTTATGACAAATAAATTACCTATTTACTATTATTAGTAAATAACTTAATTAACTAATTTAATATGTGAATAATTTTTTTATAAAGAGAATACCTTACAGTAAACAACCTCTCTGCCTCGCGCATCCCTCGTTGTCGTCCACGTGAGCTCGCGGCGACTCCAATCCTCTTCGCGTCACCATGTACGCCGCTCGACCTTGTACAAGGCACCGTCCCCTTCAAGCAACGCAAATCGAAATCCCGTCCACCTCGCGCGTGCCCAGATGGCCCTAGAGAATCGCGACATTGCTCGCGAACTCGAGCCCCCACGATCACGAAACCCTACTCTACCGGCTCTTGATTGAATCGAGCAATTGGAACGATTTTTGTTTTGATTATTTTTAAGAATCGGACCGTATTTTTTTTCCTTGATTTACTGATCTGCGTTGGAATAAATGGGAATAAGGGTGCGCGAAAGACTTAGAAGGCTCGAATTTTGGCTTCCGGAAGAAGAATGAATAATTGTGCTTGGTAAGCCAAAGAAAGTGTGCTTTGCACGATTTTATCGCCGTGATTTTAAACTTAAAAAGGAATGAAAAGAAGGACGTGAAAGGATTTGACTGTTTAAACAATGTCTAAATTTGATTCAAGCTTAAATTTAAATCAACCTGGATTTTCGATATAGATTTAAGCGCGTTTATATGTCGTACACTCATACGCTAACTCCAGTCATTACGAAATTTGAAATCCGATAACAATTCAATATTACGGACTCAATGGAACTAGTTTCGTTGAATTCTGAGACTGTGCCTCGGAAGGCTATTTTTAAATTCAATTTAAACAATAAGATTTCAAAACTAAACGAATCATTGTTAATTTCAATTTTACAACTTCTATTATCCTCGGTACTATCAATATAAAATTTTACAAGCCTTCAAATTATTTTTAACAGGCTTAAAATTCTAGATTCAACAATTTACCCAATTCCTAATTATTAAATTCAATAAATAAATAGTGATATTTGTAATTCAAATTAAAATTGACTTTTAAATGTTTGAAATCAATTAAATATTCCTATTTTAAAGGCTCGAAAATTCCGGGTCGTCAAACTAGTCATTAGTTGGAAATCCATTCTCGCTACGTGCCTTTTACCGTTTTTTTTATAACCCACTTTGTGGCTAGTATGCTGGAATTTAATCAAGTAACAATTTCGATAATTTTAATACGTATTCTTGGATAGACACTATTATAATATCAGAGGATTTTAACAAAAAAGTGTTTTGTCTACCTAAGGTAAAAGCCTGACATGTTTATTTGTGGCATGGTCTTACGAGATGCTTTTGATTTTTAAAGGATTTTTGAAACTTTAATAATCAAATTGGGTGTGATTTCTCACGCTGGTATTCCAAACTGACTCGGGTGTTATTGAACTATAATGCTCGGGTCAGACCGAGTATTATAAGATACAGGAAAGGATGTTGTGACGCTCAGGAGATGAGCTGGATGGCGGTACGTACTACTGTACTTGATTATTATTCCGCTATGTATTCAGTTTTGTGGATAAGTTTATATGACCGTCCAGTTGTATGTTATTGATATTGTTGAACTCTGAGGATATATTCTGGTGATGTATGTATAAAACTGATATAGTTTTTTATGTAAAGATCATTTATTATCTATTATATTTTATTCCACTGTGTTGGTGAGATTCTGATGTTGTTTCTATTTTCTTCCTCTACCTCTTTCTTCTTTAACCCTAATGGTTCGCATTACCGTTCACCTTGAGTTGATATGTTAGATAATAGTGTCGACTTAAGGGCTATGAGTTTGCGTGCTATTACAGTTGGTATCAGAGTTGAAGGTTAAGCGAGAACCATGGCTCTGGTGGGGATTACTCATTAGATAGAGTTCGTAGTACTCGTTAACGTAAAAATATGACGCTAACACCCCGGTGTAGATTGAAGTTGAGTGAAAGCACCACCTGTGTACACGGGAACTGAAAACAAGTAGAGAAATCACAGAAAAAGCGGAAAAAACAATAGTTTTTATAGTGGTTCGGCTTAGGGTAAGCCTACGTCCACTTTAATTCTCTTCATTACTGAATCGATTACAACTTTACAACAATCTTCAATTACAATTCCGATGAGACAAACAACTACAACTTTGATGCAGAAGAATTCTTTAAATCCATGTAGATTGCGTTAGATTTCTTCTCGAAGTTAGTTGAGATGCCTTTCGTGCTTGAAGTGTCGGGTGAGTCGAGAATTCAGCAGAGTATCGGCGCTTAAAGAGATCGGCCCACAGTCCCCTTCATGTTTGAGGTAGGTTGGTATTTATAGGAAAATCTCCCTCCTTCGGTCGTAAGCCGTGACCGGTCTAAGGTAATTTATGGCCGGTCTAAGGTAAGTCGTGGCCAACTCATCTGGCCCCTCCATGGTTTCGTAAAGGTTCCCTTGCACAAGTCCTAGGTCGCTTCCGTGTCAACACCACCTCTTCTCAGTAATATGGCATCGGGCTTATATTTAATGGCTTTAGGTCATGGACGAGTTAACTTGGTAAGTCGCAAGTCACGGTCCAACTGGTAAGTCCTAGATCGTGTACGAGTTAAGAGGCCACTGTGCCAAGTAGCTGCATTGAACTTACCTTCCTTTGCTTAGGTCGTGACCGACTTAACATTGGTCATAAGTCGGCCGCGACTTAGGTCGGTAGCTATCTTGGGTCGGAGTTCTTTAAGTCTTAGGTTGGTACACATGTTAGAGCATTGGGTTAGCACCTCTCTTAAGTCGGTATCCCTTTTCGGCCTTAGGTCGGCATTCCTGTTAAGGCAGTTAGGTCGGCAACCAGTTAAGTCGGCAATCTCCTTAGACTGTTAAGTCGGTACCTATGTTGAGTCGGTAGCCTTTTTAAAGTATTAGGTCGGCATACTTGTTGAAGTGTTAGGTCGGCATACCCCTTAGGCCTTAGGTCGGCACCCCTGTTAAGCCTTAGGTCGGTATCGTTTCAACTCGCTGAGTCAAAACCGAGGCGGAGTTAACAACTCAAACAACAGGAGAAGCGACTAAACAGGTAACGACCTAAGTACTCCGCGACCTAAAAATAACTAAGTCGCTCGCGACCTAAGTATCACTAAGTCGCTCGCGACCTAAGTATCACTAAGTCGCTCGCGACCTAAGTAGTTCGGAGCAGTTCCTTTAGGCCATATTTGGTATGCCGCATCTCTCTCCCCTGCCATTCCTTAGGTCGCCCACGACCTAAGTTATAGCCGACCTATCCTAGCCGACTTATCCCTAAGTCGTCCATAACTTGTTAGCTCGCTCAGAAGAGACCCACGACCTATGATAAGTTGCAACGGCCGACCTACGACTTACCTTAAGTCGGTCACGACCTAAGACCTGTTCAGAAACCCCTATAAATACACAACTAGCTCCTTCATTCAAAGGATCTTCTTCGGATTATTGGAGGACGCCATTACTCTGCTGCATTCACAACTCAAACAACACTTCAAGTATTTCTATCATCAAGGACACTACAACGAAATTCAAAAGAGAATCAACATCATTCAACATGAATTCGAGAGATTATACTTCTTTGAAGTTTGAGCTACTTGTCCAAAGTGTATTGTAATTGAAGAATGTTGTATAGAGTTGTAATCAAATGAGCAATAAAGAAGATTGAAGTGGACGTAGGCTCGATCTTAAGCTGAACCACTATAAAAATTGTGTCTTTTACTGCTTTTCTGTGATTTAACTGCTTATCTCTGATTCCCGTATTAATGGGTGGTGCTTTCATTCAATCTTTATTTGCATCGGGGTGTTAGCGTCTTATTTTCACGTTAACAATTAGCCTTTTTCACCAGCACTGGATTTGATACCCAATTTGGATAAATAGATTCTCTGATGAAACCGTTCTCCATGAGCCGATCCACTTCTTCTTTTAACGCTGCCGTTTTCTCAGGACCCTGAGTCCTTCTCTTCTGTTTCACAGGTGTAAACTTTGGATCAATGTTCAGAGTATGTATTGCAATCTCTGGTGATATTCCGCACATGTCAGCATGAGTCCAAGCGAATACATCCAAATTAGCCTTCAAAAATGAAATCAGAACATTCTAAACTGTTTTGTTGAGCTGCGAACCCACATTAAGTACTTTGTTTGGGTCCTTTGGGTCAACGGGCACCGACACTGTTACCTCTACCGGTACTACCCTATTCTCCCCTGCACTGGATTTCTTTGGATCCATCTCTCTTCGTGCGCCACTACATTCGCCAATGCAGGGTCCACCCTGTAATTGCTACAAGGTTGGTTCCTTGGTGCGGACTGGAGCCGCCGCACCTTTTCCCATTTCTCTTTTCCTTGATTCTCGCAACTTTGCAAAGTAACATTCTTTCCCCTCATCTTGGTCTCCCTTAATCACACCAACTCCGTTATTTGTGGGGAATTTTAGAGTCAGACACCATGGGGCAAGAACAGCTTTAAACGCAGCAAGAGTTGGTCGGCCTAAAAAGGCATTGTAGGCGGATAACTCTTCACCAATTATAAAGGTTTGCTTTCGAGCTACCTTCCTTAGTCCCTTTCCGAGTTCTACAAACAAATCAATGGTCCCAATCGGCTGCTTGGGTTCTCCAGCAAACCCTGCAATCTTAAGTGACGAAGCCTGAACGTCAGCCATTGGAATTTTCATTTGATCGAAGGTCTTCTTGAAGAGGATGTTGCATGAAGCTCCATAATCAACTAGAACTCTTCTCACAGTTGCCGGCCCAATACCAACGGATATGACCAAAGGATCTATGGTCGGAGCCTCAATACCCAAAGAATCCCTGGCACTAAACACAATATCATCTGCGGAAGTCTTTTGTTGCTTTAAAGGCGCATCATTCTCTAAGACAAAAACATTCTCTTCGGCTGGCACATGCCTCAAGGCCCGGGCATACCTTTCCATCTCGCCCTAGCTTTTGCCTGCTGGGTGAGGTCCTCCAGTTATTGTATTGATGATAGGCCTTTCTGATTCATGTTCCACGGCCTTCTCACTTGAGGCAGGACGGTGAGCGGGAACTTGTTGTCCTTGAGTTGACGAAGCTGGGGCATTTCTGTTCCTTTTCACATACTGCTGGAGTTTGTTTTCCTTCAAGCGTTGTTCAATTACCTCTTTCAACCGACGGCATTCGTTGGTGTCATGGCCGGGCTGGTTGTGGAACCGGCAGAACCTTCCACTTTTTTCCATCTTAATCGCAACTCTCATTTTAGGCGGTGTCGGATAATTGACATCATCTTTGGTTGCAAAGAAGATGTTTTCGAGGGTGTCGGTCAAGGGTGTGAATTTGAAAGAACGGCCTTTCTTAGCGTCTCCCTGTTTCTTTCCACCATTATTTCCCCTCTTCCGAGTGTTAGGCTCTTTCTTGCTCGAAGCAGCACCATTGTTCCCGGCTCCCGTTGATACCACCTTAGCCGGTGTTTGGAGGTTCTCCAAGCGCATGAATTCATCCGCTTTCTTATGGAATTTATCAAGTGAGATTGGCTCTTTCATTTTCAACCACTTTCCAAATTCGCTTGATTTGTCAATCGCCCTCATCAAGTATGTTAGGACCATGCGTGGCTCAGCATTATCTACCTCGGCCAATGCTATGTTAAAACGATTCAAAAATGACCTGACAGATTCTCCTGGATTTTGCTCTGGACTCGATAGCGACATTATATCCTTTTCTTTAGAAGCATACAATCGAAATTGCTCCTAGAACTTCTAGGTTAAATCGGAGAATTGATCAATGGACCTGACTGGTAGCTTTGTAAACCACAACAGAGCTACACCTTCTAGATAAACCGAGAAGTTTCGGCATTTAATTTCATCTAACGCCCTGGCACCAGTCATATGCCAGTCGTACTTATACAGAAATTCGTTTGGATCACTCGTCCCCTTGTAAGCTGGAATAGTAGGGGGAACGAATTTCCTTGGGAACTCTGCCTTCAAGGTCTTTTTAGTAAATGGAGTTTTGCTCGGAGAAAATCCACACTCTTTCTCGTCTTCATCTCTTCGCATACTTTCTTTCATGATTTGACGAACCATACCCGAAAAATACTCTTCATCATTTAGAGGCTCTAGAGGGCACACATCAGCCACCCTCTCTGAATTCTGCCTTGACAATCGTTCATGGAGGGTCGGCTGCGGCCTTGATCCTCCAGCTTGAAGAGGAGTCCTTTCTACATGGTCTGCAGCTCTTTGAGAAATGTTCCCTTCAACATCCTAAACTCCCGCAGTAGGGTTCCAATCATTATTAACCGGTTGACGATTTGCCCCTAGTAGATCATTCAACTTACTCGAGATCAGGGCATTCTGGGCATTCTGGGCTTTCAACTGCGCATTCTGAGCATTCAACTGTTGATTCAATCCCAAAACTACGGCGTCCAACTCTGCTCGTGTAACTCCAACAGTTGGAGCTGCCTGACTTCAAGGAGGAGAGGTAGCTGTATTCTCTTGAACATTGTCGGAACTTACAGAACTTCGTTTTCTCCCAAGAGCCATTATTTCCAATAAACTTCTGGTTTTAAAAGAAATCCTTTCAACAATCCTTCGCGGAGCAATAGCAGAAATTTCCTGAGTTCAGTTCTCAGTGAAAGAACCAAAAATGTTAACGTAAAAATGTGAAGCTAACACGCCGGTGTAGATTGAAGTTGATTGAAAGCACCACCCGTGTACACGGGAACTAAAAACAAGTAGAGAAATCACAGAAAAAGCAGAAAAAACAACAGTTTTTATAGTGGTTCGGCTTAGGGTAAGCCTACGTCCACTTTAATTCTCTTTATTACTGAATCGATTACAACTTTACAACAATCTTCAATTACAATTCCGATGAGACAAACAACCAGAACTTTGATGCAGAAGAATTCTTTAAATCCATGTAGATTGCGTTAGATTTCTTCTCGAAGTTAGTTGAGATGCCTTTCGTACTTGAAGTGTCGGGTGAGTCGAGAATTCAGTAGAGTATCGGCGCTTAAAGAGATCGGCCCAAAGTCCCCTTCATGTTTGAGGTAGGTTGGTATTTATAGTAAAATCTCCCTCCTTCGGTCGTAAGCCGTGACCGATCTAAGGTAATTTATGGCCGGTCTAAGGTAAGTCGTGGCCGACTCATCTGGCCCCTCCATGGTTTCACAAAGGTTCCCTTGCACAAGTCCTAGGTCGCCTCCGAGTCAACACCACCTCTTCTCCGTAATATGGCATCGGGCTTATATTCAATGAGTTTAGGTCGTGGATGAGTTAACTTGGTAAGTCGTAAGTCACGGTCCAACTGGTAAGTCCTGGATCGTGTACGAGTTAAGAGGCCACTGTACCAAGTAGCTGCATTGAACTTACCTTCCTTTGCTTAAGTCGTGACCGACTTAACATTGGTCATAGGTCGGCCGCGGCTTAGGTCGGTAGCTATCTTGGGTTGGCGTTCTTTTAGCCTTAGGTTGGTACACATGTTAGAGCATTGGGTCGGCACCTCTCTTAAGTCGGTATCCCTTTTCGGCCTTAGGTCGGCATTCCTGTTAAGGCAGTTAGGTCGGCAACCAGTTAAGTCGGCAATCTCCCTAGACTGTTAAGTCGGTACCTATGTTGAGTCGGTAGCCTTTTTAAAGTATTAGGTCGGCATACTAGTTGAAGTGTTAGGTCGGCATACCCCTTAGGCCTTAGGTCGGCACCCCTGTTAAGCCTTAGGTCGGTATCGTTTCAAGTCGCTGAGTCAAAACCGAGGCGGAGTTAACAGTACTCTCAAATGAGTTAGAGTGTATTAATAGCTATGAGCGCGTATTTGTTAGTGAATATAATTTTTTTATATTGTGTTAACTTATCGGTTGAGTGTTTATGGATTTTAGTCGATATGTGGGACGCCATGTCATCGATAGGGGTTTCTAAACTCTTGAATGAGATAAACTGACACAATATGGTTTTCAAATATGTAAATGAAATATTTTTACCCCAAATTATTTTCGGATATAAAAGAAAAGTTTTTGAAAATTATTGGTTGCTTGGATGTTAGGAATGATAATTATTATCATTGTTGTGTGGAAATTTAACTTGAAATTAAAAATAACCAAAGGTTAAGGAAAGGTATTCATTTATAAAATTAAATTTGAAGTGTGAATTGTAAATGTGATTTATAAATTGAAATAGAATTCCAAAGGAATATTTAGGAAATATCGTGATGAAAATTCCCGAGTAATGTTTTGGATGGATTTCGAATTTGGAATTTTCGGAAAAAAATTTTGAATTGGATTTGAACTCTGGAGAGTTTGGAATATTTGAAGGGATTTTAAAGTGATTAAAGCATCGAACTCTTTTCGGTTGCTGGGTAATAATTCCGATGATGATCGCGACATCATCGGTGTTCATTTGAGTTTCCAAGAGGGCGATCGTTACTTGGATGTTTTGGATTAATGTTTGTTTGCGAAATTGGGTTTAATTTTGAAAATGAAAGGGAATAGTTTGATTTAGATATATATTTTTTCAAAATTGAATTTTGAACATTTTACTAATGGTTTAAAACTCTTGAGTTGGTTTGAAATGTTTGGATTAAACTCTGGAAACTGATTAAAAATGTTTATGGAATGGTAAATAAGTTTGGAAACTTAAAAATAGTTTTGAAAAGTTGTTTAGAGTAGAAAATTTAACTTGGAGAAGGGTTTAAAAATTGGAGTAAGTAAGAAAATGAAAATAAGTTAGAATGTAAGCCAATTAATTTAAGAGAGTTAAAAGAAGTTAGCAAACGGAAGGTAAAAATCAAATATTGAATTGAAAGTGGGAAATGAACTAATTTGAATAAATTGGTTGAGTGAGTATGTTGGTGGAATTTTAAATTGGTTAAACAAAAGTTGAACTGTGAGTTAATAAAATTGGTTTGTGACTTAAATAATAGAAATAGAACTTGAGTATAAATAATATTCATCGCATATTGTAAGTGGATTAATTATGAATCGAAGTTGTCAAATGACATTGAATTGGATTATAATAGAAATGATTTGAGTTGAAAATAAAATCCAATTCGAGTATAAATGAGTTAAATATGTGCTTGGATATTATTTAACAAACAGATAACGGGATTAAAATTTAAATGGATAAAGAGAATTGGGTAATTGAATTTGATGAGAATCAAATTAAATAGAAGTGAACTAAAGTTATGAAGTTGAAAAAGTTTGAAGAAAGTAAATTAACTTAAGTTTAAAAATAATAGGAGCTTGGCTTCGAGTAAGGGTGAAAGCCCATTAAATAAATGTTTAGGTTAAATTAATTTGGGAAATAGTTATTAATATTAGCATGGAATGTTGTCAAGCTTAATGGAATGGGACTAAATGAAACTAATGCGGGAATGAATGAAATGCAAGTGAATGGTTTGTAAATAAGTTAGAATGGAATAAAATTTAATATAAATTGTATTGGATTCAATTTAAAATGATTATAAGCTTAAGTAATTGTTTAATCACATAAATATCGCCGAATTTGTATAGAAATAATTGTCGTTTGACGAAAATAAGATTAAATAAAATTCTATGAATTAATAGAAGTAAATAAAATTGATTTTTGAATCAATTGAAATGCATATAAGTTCGTTTGGTTTAAAAATGAATCATATGCAAGTAAGTGAGTTGTAAATCACTTAAATTGAATAGTATGGGTTGAGAGTTGATTGAAAGCAATTGAAATAAGTGTCTAAACCTTACATATGTGCTTATGAAAGTATATAACATGCATGTATAGAATCCATGTTTTAGCTATTTAAATATAAGTGAAATGCTATAAACTTCTTATATCTTATATATTTAAATTGAGTAAGTACGGGTACCTGAAGTCCTTTGGCAGGATTTTGGTCGCGCTAATTGCTAAATAACAAGCCGCTTGCTTAAAAATGCTAAATAAAGGTATGAATATGCAATAAAAGTTAGGAAATATGAACTATTGTTTGTTTTTTGTTTTTCGACCGGGTGGGTCGATGTATATATATTTATACCTGTTGTCAAATTGCAAAAGCTCCTCCGCACAAAGCAGACTCTGCCAAAAATTTTGAAAATTTGAGGAGTTAGAAAAGTTTTTGGGAAAATTTTTGTTAGCGACAAAACGATTTCAAATTGGAAATTTAAATAAATTAGTGGATGAAACTAATTTAAACAATAATATGAAATAGTTACAAATGGAAAATAAAATTCAATATTCAAAATTGAAGATAAATTGAATTCATATGGAAATGGGAGAACTAATTTGAATAGAAGTAGATATAAACTAAAGTGGTGAAGTGAAAATAAATGTAAGAAGCATATAAAATACTTATATTGAACTTAAGAAGAAATGGTTGAATTCTTAAGTAATATGAGTGTTGGGAAAATATATTGAATAAGCATTTGAGTGAAGATTTAATAAAAATATGTGAAACGATAAGCGTCGATAAGTGAATAGAAATAAAAATTAATGTGAATAAAAGAGAATGGATATAAGTACGTAAGATGTACGTATATTATTTTATTCGCATAGCAATTTGATCCATATTCGAGCATTGAATTTCGACATAGTTATATCAATCCGAGTTAGGATTTTTCACTCGATTTCCGACGGCGAACCCTGAATATGGATTTAGATTGTTTCTAGAAATTCTCTCTCATAATTATGACTATGCAAGGAGAATGACGGTTGTTGATGAAGAAACCAGATCTGAGTCCGCACTAGGAAGTTGGGGGCGGGGGGACGATACTTGTTCGAAAGTGAAATTGTGTGATCGAGCGAGCAAACAAATTTGGTATTGCATACAGATGATATTTGTGCGTCGTACGGGCTTGAATGAAATAAATATTGGAACTTCTGTATAGAAATGAATATAATGATTTTGAGGCTATGATTGGATATGACTGTTAAGTAGGATACATGTGTTTTATAGCAAAAGGAAATTGGGATTTTTGATTTTTGAAGATAAATTGAAATTTGCTCGGCAAAGGTTTGTATTTAAATTTCTATATGAAATTCGATGGCTTTCTGGTCTTGCCACTTGGCATTTTGCTTTCTTTTGAAATCTGGGGGCTTGTAGAGGCATTTTGTAGTTGTACCGAGCTAGCTACGCAAAGGAGATGCTGGTAAAATTTTTTGGAAATTTAAGGAGTTAGAAAATTTTTGAGAAAATTTTGATAATTCAAAATTTGGTTTTAAATTGAATTTTGAATGATTGAGCAAATAGTATTGTTTGAAAACTATGGGAGATGTGACGACCCGGAATTTTTAAGCATTTGTAACTGGAATATTTAATTGATTTTAAATATTTAAAGGTTAATTATTAACATAAATTATGAATATCATAATTTATTTGACAATTAAATTGTTGAATTGAATAATTTGAATTGGATAAAATATTGAATCTGGAATTCTAAGCCTATTAAAAATAATTTGGAAGTTTGTAGAATTTATACTGATAATACCGAAGGTAGTAGATATTGTAAAATTGAAATTAACAGTGGTTTGTTGAGTTTTAAAATTCATACTGTTTAGATTGAATTTTGTGAACTCCAAAGTTTGAACGCTAACACCCCGGTGTGTGAAGTATAGTTGTGAAAGCACCACCCGTGAATACGGGAATCAAGAGATAACAGTAAGTAACAGAAAATGCAGTAAATGAGCATAGAGTTTATAGTGGTTCGGCTTATGATCAAGCCTACGTCCACTTCAATCCTTTTTATTGCTGACTGAATTACAACTTATTACAATCTCTTTCAACTACAATCCAATTCAATTCAGAAAACAAGTAGCTAAGGAAAACTTCGTCATGACAGGGTTATTCGAATCCATGTTTGAATGTGTTAAATTCCTGTGCGAAGTTGATCTAAGCGTCTTGCGTGTGCTTGAAGCGATGGAGTGTAGATTGCTTTGAAGATGGTGAAGTCTCAATCTCTTGAAGAGAATGATCCAAAAGTCCCCATCATGTTGGAGATCATCACGTATTTATAGGCAAATCTGGATAAGAATTTTTCACCCAAGTCCTGAGTCGCGACCGACTCAGGGAGAGTCGTAGGTCGCGCTCGACTCAAGGTTCAAGAGTCAGCAGGCAGTGGAGTGGGTGAAGTGGTGCTGAGCTTTTCTTCGTTCATCTGGATATAAGTCCTAACTCGTTCGCGAGTTAAGAAGTCACGGTTTAAAATGAGGCAGCACTAAAATTTTGGCTCTGTGGTTTTAGGTCGTGTTCTACTTATACTAGGTCGTAAGTCGGTCACGACTCAAATGCAGTTGCTTTCGCCCTCCTTTTTCTTGAGTCACTAGGTCATTCTGCCTTTATGTCTTTTAGGTCGTAGTCCCTTAAGTCGTAAACCGTGAGCTGTGAGTCGCGCACGAGTTAACTGGTCGTGGCTTTTTGTTTGCTTGCTTGAGTCGTTGACGACTCAAGTTAGGTCGTAAGTCGCAAAATTCTTTAACTCGTGAAACTCCTCAATTGTTGGGTCGGTAACTTGTTGAGTCGCGAGGTACCTTGAGTCGGCAAGCAGCTGAGTCGCGAGGTACTTTGAGTCGGCAATCAGTTGAGTCGTCATTCATTTTAGGTCGACAACAAGCTAAGGCTGTTGAGTCGGTAATCATTGTGAGTCGCGAGCCTGGTTTGAGTCGCTCGAGCAAAGGAGTTAACATTTGCCCCTCGAAGTACACGCTTAAACCGTGAGTCATGTGCTTCGACCCAGTGCATGGGTCGTAAACGACTCAAAAAGGCTCATGACTCGTTAGCCCTTTCATCTTCCCCTCTGTTTCGTATATAAGCCGTTGAGTCGGTCCTTCCTCCTCACCTTACTGCTTATCTGTTTTACTTGATCCACCATTAACGATGCTTCAAGTTTCCAGAGACGAATCCAAGCTAATCAGTCGTCAACTCATCTAAACCTTTATATTGCGTAAGTGAATTCACCTTCTGTTCAATCCACGATCACCATTGACTCACGAATCTGGACTCCTCATTTTCTGACTCTAGTTCATCTTTGTGTCGTGTTCCATCGCGAACCACTTTTCTGATTGATTTGCGACTGCTATCGATCATGTTGTTGTAATCGTTCGTGATAACATAGTAGTGCATCAGATTTGTCGCAAACTTGAAGCGATTCGAATTGGTTTTTTGGGTGATTTCTGACCATGTGAGGAGGAGATAATGGATTGCAATGTTACGAATTAGCTGGTCTGTGAGTTCGGAGGAGATGAGGAGGTCCTTAGCGGGTTAATGGGTTAGAAAGGAGTTAACCGGTTGAGGAGATGACCTAGAATTCTCACTACTCAGTTGGTTTTTTGGGTCTACTGACTTAGGAAGGCCTTGCAATCTCATCCGTCCATGACCTAATTTTTGGGTCGTGTTAATTTCCTGACGATTTAGGACTTAGGTCGTATGAGTGACTCAACCCTTTAGATTCTTGCTACAACTTATCCTTTAGACCGTGAACGTCTCAAGCCATAAGTCGTGGACGACTCAGTACTTGGCTATTTTCCATACCGAGTTGCTTCTTGTGGCTTAACCCTTGACCGACTCAAGTAGACGAGACCTAGGCTTTGAGTCGCGGCCGAGATAGGACTTCGAGAATTTTGCTTTGTTCTGATTTGAGGCATTTTCCTCCATGCACACTACGACTTACAGAACTTAATTCAACTCGCCGCATACCCCTTAGGTCGTGAACGAGTTATCACTTGATTATTTAACTTGTATTACCGGACTGAATTGCCTAAACTCTGAATTACCCAAACTTTAAATTATTTGAACTTTGTTGCATTATTCCACAAATCTTGTTAACTTATAAGCTAACTACCTGCTGAAAATAACAACTATAGAAAACCAAGGCCAATATACTGCCATTGACTGCCCACATCAAATGACAGATTAGTTGACAGAAGGTAATTAACTTAAATAGATTGTGTGAACGAAGTGCTTCAATTAGACGAATTCAAGTAGAGTATTAAAGCAATATTGAGATAGTCAATTGAAATCGACCGGTTTGCACCAATACTGCACTTGAACCCTTTTAAAATTAACAAGTCCCGAAATTTAGTAATCAATCAATTGCCGATTAGTTTAACTTCAGTTATATTTACTTGTCATTATTAGTTTTGCACAACACTTCACACTTTTTAGGAAACGTGCACCTTCATATTTGAATATCCAGTTGCTTGTGTAGAATGGCCTCTCATCAAGAAGAAGTAACGAAACAGATTGGAGAGGCTCTTCCAATAGCTGCTCCACTAACTGCTCCACCGGAAAGAGTCTCAACTTCCTTAAACTACCGGACGTTTAGCTTATTGCGCGCTCAGTTTGGCATCGTTGAAACGAATGCTATATTGCCTAGGCCAAATGATTTTGCTGATAGCCCTCCCTGCGGTTTTGTCGCTGTCAATCGCCAAATGTGCTTGTTCGGTGCTATTCCTCCCTTCAACGAGTTCCTTCAGCAATTTCTACTTCGATTGACTATCTCCTCGTTTCAACTGCACCCCAATAGTTACGCCATTCTGATGAGGTTGTGTGTTTTATTTATGAGAACCCTGGGTCGGTTTGCAAGCTTTGAAGAAATTTGTTACTTATGTTCTTTCACCAAGATTAAAGACCATCCCTCCATTGTTGTTATAAGGAGTGTTAGGAATCGCAAACTCGTGACTGACCTACCCGAAAGTGCTCATGGATTTTTAAATCAGTTTTTCTTCGTTCGCCGCCCCCCCAGGGTTTTATGCCGTCTGGAGAGTAGGAAGTAAGATTACCTGCTTCTATTTTCCATTTCCGAATTCCTCGAATTTTGTGTTGTTAATCGTTAATTCCACTCTATCCTTTTTCAGCACTTCCTTCCCTATCCAGAGATCCAAGCCATAAGCAAGTTTTTGAGAGACTGAGTGCCGTGGCCGCGGGAGAGAGAAGTGTAAAATTCTTGTTGAGGGATGAATTTTTGCACCAATACGGGCTTTTGCATATCTCTCGCTCTACACACCCCCATGAAGTTCCAAACTCTCCGGCTAGAGCGTCGGATGCCCCCGTTTCTACTGACGCATCCTTACCAAAAGAACATGCTTCTGAGGCTTCTCTAGTGAAGTGCTCCACTTCTGTTGATGTCGCGGGGTCATCTGGCAAACTTGCTCCGGTCACCGAAGATGAATAGCCTCGGGATTCTCCTCCGCATTCAAAGAAGTCTGGTGACGAAGGAGTCGAGAAAACCAGCCCTGTTAAGCAGAGCAGGGACGACACTTTCGAAGGACCGAGTGACCTCTTTGCCACCTCGCAAGAGATCTTTAAAGATGATCCTATCACTACCGGGGTTTCTTCTTCCGTAGTCGAGGCGACTTCTATTCTGCAACAGACTACGTCAACTGAAGAGTTGATGTTAACTTCTACTCCCATAACTACTCCACAATTAAAGAGTGGTTCGTAGTTCGATGCGCGTAGTCTGCACATTACACTCACTTAGAATCTTTCAGCACTTTTATGCTTTTGACTTTTTGTACTTGAAGAATTCTAAAATTTAGCTCTTTTTATTTCAGATCCTCCGATGGGGCGCAGCGGATCCTACTATGATGACTTCCAGCGCTACGAGAGGCGTAGCCAATATGATTATAGGCGTTACCTCCCCTCTTACATAGAATCCGATGAAGAAAGAGTCGCCCGTAAGGCTCAAGAGAATAGGGCTCAAGAGGAGCGTTATGAAAGAAGGGAGAGGGAGGAGCATCACGATTCTTCGCAGAGAGGCGACGATTCCCACAAAAGAAAATCCCATGATGACCGAGGAAAAAGTCATATGGTTGAGGATTCAAGCAAGCGAGCCCGACATGGTGAGAAGCATACCTCTACAACTCCTGAAAAGGTTACTGTCCCCGTCTCGCTTGACATTCCTTCCGGCTCTCCCGCTCTCGGGAAGACAGACATCCAAACAATAATTAGCAGGCCTAAATTCCAAGTTGGACCGGGCCCGGCCACTTTGCAAAGTCGGTTTCCACAGTGGTGTCTGAAGGGAGTAAGGTTCGACCTTGACTTGGTCCCCATTGACAAGTCTGCCGTGTTACGAAACCTCGATGCCGTCAAGCTTGATATTGAGAGGATGTCGAACTGGCAAAAACTTGTTGACGAGCTCCAAAGGGTTAATCGCGCAAACATAGAGGCCATGCTCACTATGGAAAATGATAAAGCCGAATGGAAAAAGGTTCTTGAGCAACATGATACTGAAATGAGGAGCATCGCTTTTTATAATGAAGAGCTTGAAGCAAAGGTTGAGGAACTGAAACAAGAGCTTGCTACTTCCTCTACTTCCTATTCTCAAAAAGAAGAAGTGCTCCTAAAACAAGTGAGAGATGCTCATGCCAGCCAAAGAGATGCCGAAGACAGGCTTGAAGTGCAAAAGAGAATTAGTGAGGTCTATGTGGCTGATATTGAAGAGAATCGGAAGAAAAACAGCTCCCAAGAGGCGGAGATTCAAATGCTTAAGCTTCAACTTTCCAAAGCTGAAAGGGAGCGTGATGAGGCCGTTGCTGGCAAAATTGCAGCTGAAGAATCTCACGAGGCAACGAGGACCAATATCAGCTCAACATTATTTGACTTCTACCTGCATAGCATCTTGGGGCGCGGTAGCCTCGCCTTTCTAGGCCCCAAGTATGAAATTACTCTGGCTGAAGTTTGGGAGGCCACACTCGATATGCTTGGCGGTAAAGGCGCTGGCTATGCTGAGTCAGCTCTTGAGGAGCATTATCTTGATGATGATGCTCGCGCCGCTCTCGCCAGGGGGAGAGAACAGCTTGCAAAGTTAAGGGTCGAAACAGCGGCAGGAGAATATTCAGGAAAAACTGTCTCAACTGTTCCAATTCAGCCTTCTCCTTTGGCCAAGATTGACATTATCGGTTCCAGTTCTCGTTCTCTATCTCCTACCAAAGTTACTGTCGAGATCACAAGCATACAAGGTGGGGATGAAGATGACGAGAGTGCCGAGGCACAGGCTTACGAAGTTGATGTCAGGAAACCGGCTTCTGCAGGTAACCCTAATGTTAATCTTGCCCAAGTAGACTGCTCATCTGTTTCTTACGAGCTTGATGAGCTTCTTCACTACTTCTTGAACCTCAGCGAACCTTTATCTTCGCTTTTTACCGACTTGAACTTTTTTCCTTCTGTAGAGAAAACGTCGAGCATCGTTCAAACTTCCCCACCTCCAATTATTCCTCCTCCATCTATTCAGGTGACTCCTCCTTCTGCCTCGCAACCGGGATCACAAGAGGAGCAAATAGAAGCTCTTCAAGACTTGGACGATCCCATTGCTTTACAAGAACACAAGGGAGAAGAAACTGAAAGGAGTGAGAGGACTCCAGAAGCAACTTGTTCCGATGATGAACCATTATCTAAACTTCTTTCTCCAGGGAGTGGGTCCTCCTCCAAGAAGAGAGGAAAGCAGGGAGTTTCCAAGAAGAAGAAGAAGAAGGGATCCTTAACTGGCGAAGAAGAAACGGAAGAAAGTCCGACCGAGCCCCTTTCTCCTTCATCCCCTACTCTTACAAGCCGTCCTAAGAAGTTGGTTATCCGGCCGGGTGCGGGCTCAAAAGGTGGACAGAAGAAGAAATGATGGCTCTGGTTCTGTGGCTTTCATATCGCTTTTTGCCTTTTTTGCATGTACTGACCGGAAATTGTGCGGGTACCGGCCCTCATTTTCTTTATTTCGAAACTTGTATCTGTAAGAAATTGTAACAGAATTAAATAAAATGATTCTTTATTTGTACAAACTTCTTGTTTGAATTTGAGAATGCAGTTATTATTCACTTTTATACAAGTTTCTTTGCACGATATTGCAGTGAGCTTGTGGTATACTGTTCGAGCGCGATTTTACCAATGTAGTTATACCATGTTGCCCCTATACCATAAGCTCATTGTAATATTTTATTTTATGATGAACTTGTACTTTTATTTTTTAAAGAATAATTATTCCATACTTGGAGGAATATTATTTCGTTAAAAAACATAGTACAAATTCGTTTTTACGCTTCATCCTTCGAAGATATCACTTTTTCTTTTGTGCATATACACATTTTACCAAGTGAATTCTTCTATGTGGTAAAGCGGGCCTCTGAAGGGTACTTTGACTTCTTTCTGAGGAAGATTATTTTCCAGAATAGGTAAATCATTCTTCCTTTGAAAGTTAAAGTGTGCCTTTGATGAGGATTTTATATATATATATATATATACCACAGTAAAGGGCCTTTTGATTTTCATTTCTTTGAAAAGTTGCACCTCTGAGAAAGGCTTTTTCACGTTTCAACACCTGGAAGTTTTATTTCAATCTTGGTGAAACGTGTGCCACCGAAGAGGTCTTTCTGCTTTATTGTGCCTCCGGGAGGAGGTCTTTTCATTTCTGCCTCTGGGAAGAGGTCTTTTATTTATTTTTTGTTTTTTTTGTTTTGCATTTGAGCTTTGGTGAAGTGAAACCCCGAAGAGCGGCTGTTGCACTTCAACTCCTGGTGAAATGTGCCTCCGAAGAGGGCTTTGCTTTGTTTTGCATTTCAACTCTGGTGAAGTGAAACTCCGAAGAGCGGCTGTTGCACTTCAACTCCTGGTGAAATGTGCCTCCGAAGAGGGCTTTGCTTTGTTTTGCATTTCAACTCTGGTGAAGTGAAACTCCGAAAAGCGGCTGTTGCACTTCAACTCCTAGTGAAATGTGCCTCCGAAGAGGGCTTTTGATTGCCTGGAAGTTACTCTCTCATGGTTGGAGGGTCATGACTCCTCCAATCTTTTTGTTGAGTAGAGAAGTTTCTTTTTTGCGGCATATTCCTCGTTAGAGGTCTTTATCCTCTGAAGAGTTGTGCCTCCGAAGAGGGCTTGTGCCTCCGAAGAGGGCTTTAGTTGTTCCTTGTCCACTTGCTTGTGCCTTTTCAGCGATCCTCTATTTTTCTTTTCAAGCTCACACTCCCTTCTCTTACAAGTAGTTTGTTTAATCCAAAGAAGTGTACTTCATTGCCAGGCAAGTTCGCGAGAACGGGCATAAGCTTCTTAATTGGATGTTTGTTCGTTCAAACGATCTCAATTTATTAGCAAGGGCCCGTTTTCGGCGAAATTGTTGGCCTCTCAATTGAAGCACTTCCTATCTAGGATTTGAATTCGGGGCTTTTGTGGCTCGAAATTTGTTTGTTGAATGATAAGAAGAATCACTTGGTCTTGTAACGTGCAAGTTTTATTTTCATTGTCTGCAAAAATTTAAATCGACATTTCAGCAATACATTTAATGTACTTTTCATATCGAAAATAAAGCAAACATGTAATAATAATAAGGAACACAAGATTTATAGTGGTTCGGCCTAGAATTTGGGCGTACATCCACTTTATAGTCTTTCATTATTCACTTGCATCGGCTTTACAATTGCTTTCTATTACAAGAATCATACATTCATAATTTTTTTTTTACAATATTTCAACAAAGCTTTCAAGTAAAGTATGGACGCAAGTGATTGTTGTTCCAAGCCCTTGGAATTTGATCTCCTTCAATAGTAGTGAGTTTGAATGTGCCGTTAAGAAGCTTCTGACCTATGACATATGGTCCTTCCCAATTTGGCTCAAACACACCTGTTGCCGTCATAATTCTTTTCAGGACTAGATCTCTAATCTCAAAGCTGCGTTGGCGAACTTTGGAATTGAAATGTCTGGCTATCCTTTGTTGATGAGCTGCAATTCTGAGCTTAGCCTCTTCTCTTTTTTCATCAAGGAGATCTAGTGCCTCAAGTTGTAGTTTTTCATTCTCCGCTTGATTGAAATGGATTCTTCTATGTGAAGGGACCTCTGTTTCTACCGGAATCATTGCTTCTGACCCATATGCCTATGAAAACGGAGTATGCCCGGTCGCAGTTTTGTGGGTAGTTTTGTACGCCCATAGTGCTAGTGGTAGCTTATAGATCCAACCACCTTTTGCTCTTTCGAGTAGCTTCTTGATGGTTGACTTGATAATTTTGTTTACTGCTTCCACCTGCCCGTTTGCTTGCGGATGAGCCACTGCTGAGAAGCTTTTTTGGATTTTGAATCGCTTGCAAAAATCTTGGAATTCTTCACTTTCGAATTGAGTACCATTGTCTGTAATTATCTTTTGAGGCACACCATATCTGCAAATGATACTTTTGGTCACAAAATTTATCATCTTTTTAGAGGTGATGGTAGCCAATGGTTCAGCTTCAGCCCATTTAGTAAAATAATCTACAACAACAATGACATATTTGATTCCAGATTTGGCAGATGGTAAAGGTCCTATAAGGTCTATCCCCCAGATTGCAAATGGCCATGGACTGACCATCTGTGTGAGTTCAGTGGAAGGTGCTCTAGGAATTTTGGCAAATCTCTGGCACTTGTCACATTTTCGGGAATAGTCTGCAGCATCTCGACTAATTTCTGGCCAAAAATATCCGTATCAGAGAACCTTTTTTGCTAAAGTTTGACCACCTAAATGATCACCACATTCTCCTCCATGTACCTCAGCTAGGATTGTTTTGGACTCTTCCCTGGATACACATCGAAGTAATGGCATTGAGAATCCCCGTCTGTATAATTGGCCATCCTGGACTATATAGCGAGAGGCTTTCCTCAGTAGCTTCTGTCGTTCTTTTGAATTTTCCGGTAAAAAGCCATTGAGCAGATATTCTGTTATTGGAGTCATCCATGATTCTTGCTCTTGAGACACACTCATGATCCAATCAATATCCATCTCATTAATGCTTGGAGCCGACAGGACTTCCACTGGAGTTAACCCCAGAAATTGAGCTTCGCCTGTGCTAGAGTACTTTGCGAGAGAATCTGCCTTCGTGTTTTCTTCTCGAGGAATATGGCTTATCGTGTAATGATCGAAGTCACATAGAAGTTCCCAGGCCTTTGACAAGTAGGCAGGCAGATTTCCCCCTTTCGCTTGAAATTCCTTCTTGACCTGGCAAACAATAAGCTGCGAATCACTGAAGATCTGTAATGCTCGGATGTTTAGTTCTTTAGCAATTCTCATGCCAGCGATAAGAGCTTCGTATTCTGCTTCATTGTTCGTTGACGGAAATTTCAATCTTAGCGCATAGCACAATGACCGACCTTCAGCGGTTTCAAGTACAACCCCGGCTCCAGAACAGTAGTCATTTCTTGCCCCATCAACATATAACTTCCACTGGATTGGGGAATTATCGATTGTTTCTTCCTCACCGTTGCCCTTCTCTGTGAATTCTGCGATGAAATCCGCTAAAGCTTGTTCGTTGATTGCTTTTCGGGTGTGATAAGTGATGTCATATTGACTGAGCTCAATGTTCCACTTTAGAAGACGACCCGAAGTCTCAGGGCGAAACAGGACTTTCTTTAGAGGTTGATCAGTGACAACTCTGATAGGATGAGCTTGGAAATATTGCCTCAACTTCCTCGATGCAATCAGTAGACAATAGGTGAGTTTTTCCAACTTGGAGTAATTCATCTCTGCCCCAGTGAGTCTTTTGCTGATATAGTAAACTGGATGTTGAATCCTCTTGTCTTCTCGTATCAGCGCTGCGCTTAGAGCATGAGATGATACTGCCAAGTATATAAGAAGATCCTCACCATCGCCGGGCCTAGAAAGTATTGGAGGCGTTTCCATATGACGAATCAATTCATCAAAGGCTTTTTGGCATTCGGGAGTCCAATCAAAGTTTTTCTTTCCTTTCTTTAGAGCGTCAAAGAATGCGATGCATTTATCAGTAGCTTTGGAAATGAACCGACTCAAGGCGGCAACTTTTCCGTTGAGACTTTGCAATTCCTTCTTCGTTCTAGGAGCTTTGACTTCTTTTAAGGCGGTAATTTGAGCTGGACTAGCTTCACTGCCCCTAGCGCTCACAATGAAACCTAAGAACTTTCCGGACTCCACCCCAAACGAAAAATTTAAAGGGTTAAGCTTCATTCTGTATTTCCGGAGGACTGCGAACATTTCTGCTAAGTGTTCTATGTGATCCACTGCTTTCTTAAACTTTACTAACATGTCGTCGACGTAGACTTCCATAGTCTTGCCCAATTGCGGTTTGAACATAGCATTAACAAGTCTTTGGTAGGTTGCCCCCGCATTCTTCAGCCCGAAGGGCATAACTTTGTAGTAGTAAAGACCAACATCGGTGATAAAGCTCGTGTCCTCCTGATCTTGCTCATGCATCATGATCTGGTTATATCCGGAGTAGGCATCCATAAAAGATAACAATTCATATCCCGCTGTTCCATCTACCAGTTGATCAATCCTGGGTAATGGGAAAGCAGTCTTTGGGATAGGCCTTGTTTAGATCTGAAAAATCGATGCACACTCTCCATTTTCCGTTGGCTTTCTTAATCAGCACTGGAATTGAAACCCAATTCGGATAGGTAGATTCTTTGATAAAGTCATTCTCCATGAGCCGATCAACTTCTTCTTTTAATGCGGCCGACCTTTCTGGACCTTGGATTCTTCTTCTCTGTTTCACAGGTGTAAACTTTGGATCAATATTCAGAGCGTGTACTGCAACTTCTGGGGATATTCTGCACATATCGGCATGAGTCCAAGCGAAAACATCCAAATTTGCTTTCAAAAAAGATATTAAGATATTCTGAATTGACACATTAAGTTGTGAACCCACATTTAACACCTTATTTGGGTCCTTCGGGTCAACAGGTACCGGTACTGTCGTTTCCACCGGTACCACCCTATTCTCCCCTGCACTGGCTTTTCTAGGATCCATCTCTTTTCGTGCTCCGCTATGCTCGCCAGTGCAGGGTCTGCCCTGTAATTGCTACAAGGTTGGTTCTTTGATGCGGACTGGGGTTGCCGCATCCTTTTCCATTTCTCTTTTTCTTGCCTCTCGCAGCTCTGTCAGATAACACTCCCGCCCAGCATTTTGATCCCCTTTTATAACTCCTACTCCATTGTCTGTGGGGAATTTAATGGTGAGGCATCATGGGGCCAGAACAGCTTTGAACGCTGCAAGAGTTGGACGGCCAAGGAAAGCATTATAAGCAGAAAATTCGTCGACAATCACAAAAGTTTGCTTGCGGACTACTTTTCTTTCTCCCTCTCCAAGTTCTACAAGCAAATCAACAGTTCCTATCGGCTGCTTTGGCTCTCCAGTGAAGCAAGCAATTTTCTGCGACGAGGCTTGCACAACAGTCATAGGGATCTTCATTTGGTCGAATGTTTTCTTGAAGAGGATATTGCAGGATGCGCCACAATCAATGAGAACTCTTCTGACAATAGCTGGCCCGATACCAGCCGAGATGACCAAGGGATCCAAGGTAGGAGCTTCAACACCTGTGGAATCCCTGGCTCTGAACACAATATCATCATTGAAAGTTATTTGTTGTTTCAGGGGCGTAGTGTCTTCCAAAACAAAGACATCTTCTTCGGCCGGTACATATTTCAAAGCTCGGGTATACCTTTCCATCTCACCCCAGCTCCTGCCCGCTGGGTGAGGTCCTCCCGTAATGACATTGATAACAGACCTTCCGGAACCATGCCCTGCAGTCTTCTCACTTGTCCTTGGTTGATGAGAAGGAGCTTGTTGCCCCTGACTAGAGGAAGCAGGATTGCTGCTATTCTTTTCCACAAATTGCTGCATCTTGTTTTCCCTTATCAACTCTTCAATCAAATTCTTCAATTGGGGGCATTCATCGGTATCATGACCGGGTTGATTATGGAAGCGGCAGAACTTCCCGCTTTGTATAGATCTTTTCTCTGTTCTCAGAACAGGAGGTTTAGGATAGTTAACAGAATCTTTAGTGGCAAAGTAAATACGCTCCGGCGTATCTGATAAAGGAGTATATTCCGATGGCTTGAAGGAACGAGGCTTCTTCAGATTTCTCTGTTTCTTCCCATCGTTATTTTCCCTTTTCTGTCCTACAGATTCATTCTTGCGTGGAGCAGCAATGTTATCTTCAGCTTCTTCCAATACTGCCTTTACGGGTACAGGACGGCTTTCCAGGCGTATGAACTCGTCCGCTTTCTTGTAGAATATTTCAAGGGAATTTGGTTCCTTCATGTTCAGCCATTTTCCAAATTCGCTCGACTTGTCAATGGCCCTCATCAGATAAGTCAAGATCATCCGTGGTTCTGCATTGTCTACCTCGGCCAGTGCTATCTTAAAGCGATTCAAGAAAGATCTGATAGTTTCCCCTAGATTCTATTCTAAACTCGACAACGACATGCTATCTTTGGCTTTTGAAGCATATAGCCTGAACTGCTCCTTGAATTTCCGGGTTAGGTCAGAAAATTGATCTATAGACCGGATTGGTAGCTTGGTGAACCAAAGCAGAGCTACACCTTCCAGATATACAGGAAAATATCGGCACTTTATTTCATCAGAAGCTCTGGCACCTGTCATGTGCCAATCATACTTATACAAGAATTCATTCGGATCGCTTGTCCCCTTGTAACCTGGAATGGTTGGAGGGACGAACTTCCTCGGAAACTCAGCCTTTAAGATCCTTACGGTAAACGGGGTTTTACTTAGAGCGAAACCCCATTCTTTCTCGTCTTCATCCCTTTGCATGCTCTCATTCATGATTTGTCGAACCATTTCAGAAAGATACCCCTCATCATTTCGAGCTTTGGATCCACCAACTTCAGGAAGTGTCTGCTCAAAGGGGCTGGCAGCCCTCTCAGGAACATTCCTTTCTTCAGCATCAAGAACGTTGCCGGCAAAGTTCCTTTCGTTACTCATTGGTTGACGGTTTGCCCCAAGCAAATCGTTCAACCTATTCAAAATTAGAGCATTTTGGGCATTCTGAGCCTCCAATTGTGCATTTTGGGCATTTATCTGCTGGTTCAGCCCTAAGATTACAGCATCCAACTCTGCTTTTGTAACCCCAACAGGTGGAGTGGCTTGATTCAGTACTGGGGAAGCGGAGGTTCCCTCTTGAACATTTCCAGATCTAACAGATCTACTCCTTCTCGCTAGAGCCATGATTTCAGATAAACTTCTAGTCTTTAGAGAGATCACTTCAACAAACTATCGTGGAGCAATGATGATAATTCACCTGAGTTCAGTTCTCAGTGAAAGCACCAAAAATGTTCACGCCAAAGTTTGAACGCTAACACCCCGGTGTGTGAAGTATAGTTGTGAAAGCACCACCCGTGAATACGGGAATCAAGAGATAATAGTAAGTAACAGAAAATGCAGTAAATGAGCATAGAGTTTATAGTGGTTCGGCTTATGATCAAGCCTACGTCCACTTCAATCCTTTTTATTGCTGACTGAATTACAACTTATTACAATCTCTTTAAACTACAATCCAATTCAATTCAGAAAACAAGTAGCTAAGGAAAACTTCGTTGTGACAGGGTTCTTCGAATCCATGATTGAATGTATTAAATTCCTGTGCGAAGTTGATCTAAGCGTCTTGCATGTGCTTGAAGCGATGGAGTGTAGATTGCTTTGAAGATGGTGAAGTCTCAATCTCTTGAAGAGAATGATCCAAAAGTCCCCATCATGTTGGAGATCGTCACGTATTTATAGGCAAATCTGGATAAGAATTTTTCACCCAAGTCCTGAGTCGCGACCGACTCAGGGAGAGTCGTAGGTCGTGCTCGACTCAAGGTTCAAGAGTCAGCAGGCAGTGGAGTGGGTGAAGTGGTGCTGAGCTTTTCTTCGTTCATCTGGATATAAGTCCTAACTCGTTCGCGAGTTAAGAAGTCACGGTTTAAAATGAGGCAGCACTAAAATTTTGGCTCTGTGGTTGTAGGTCGTGTTCTACTTATACTAGGTCGTAAGTCGATCATGACTCAAATGCAGTTGCTTTCGCCCTCCTTTGTCTTGAGTCACTTGGTCGTTCTGCCTTTATGTCTTTTAGGTCGTAGTCCCTTAAGTCGTAAATCGTGAGCTGTGAGTCGCGCACGAGTTAACTGGTCGTGGCTTTTTTTGTTTGCTTGCTTGAGTCGTTGACGACTCAAGGTAGGTCGTAAGTCACAAAATTCTTTAACTCGTGCAACTCCTCAATTGTTGGGTCGGTAACTTGTTGAGTCGCGAGGTACCTTGAGTCGGCAAGCAGCTGAGTCGTGAGGTACTTTGAGTCGGCAATCAGTTGAATCGTCATTCATTTTAGGTCGCCAACAAGCTAAGGCTGTTGAGTCGGTAATCATTGTGAGTCGCGAGCCTGGTTTGAGTCGCTCGAGCAAAGGAGTTAACAAATTTAAAAATAATCTTCCGGGTGGACAGTCTCGGAATTTGACGAAACCAGTTCCATTGGGTCCGTAAAATTGAATTATTATCGAATTTCAAATTTCGTATTGATCGGAATTAGTGTGCGAGTGTACGATATATAAACGCGCTGAACATTTGATCGATAATAATCTAATTCAATTTAAGTTAATTAATTAAGCTTCTTCTATACGACATCCTTATCCATTCCTCAACATGCTACCCTTATCTTCCAGCATACTCCATTTCTCGTCACTTTTATCAAAGCATGGCCGCACATTCATATCAACGCTCATTATCCCCTTCAATTCGATTTACAAATTGAAATCTTATAATGGCCAAAGCCTTTTATCTTCAGAAAAAGAAAAACCTTGCTCCTTCGTTCAAATCAAAGCATGGCTGAAACCCTCCTTTTTCGTTTCCAATCAATTATCACTCGTCTTAAAAAAAAACAAAAAAATCTAGCAGCCATGCGAAATCAAATCGAGAAAGGGGTTGTGCCCAAGTCGTGGTCGCGTTCAAGGAAAGCGTGGCGAGCGTGGCGGCGTGATTTGAGGAGTCGCGGTCAAGATGTTGCCTGACCTAGGGCTTCGAACTCGTGGTTGTGAAGCTTGGCCGAGGTAGTGTGTGGCGTTGAGTTGGTTGTCAGTTGATGACTCGTGATAGCGGCAGGTGATAGAGTGTGGTGGTACTGTCAAGGTCAGAGACTGTTCGGTTGTTTGCGGAAGATGGTTTTGTGTTGGTTGAAGTTCATTCTTACGAGGTATCGATTTGTTGTTTTTGTTTATTTATAATTAATACCTATGAATATAAGCTGTAAGTAAAATTTCGTTATTGATTCCAGAAAAGAAAATGATTACAGTAAGGATTAGAACCTATGTTTGTTTTAATTCTTAATACATATCTACGGGAAGAAAAGTAAGGTAATTTTAGCAGATATATATATACACACACATAATTTATTTATTTAACTCTAATATTTTACGCACACCTTTTTAACTTTCGAATTTTTTTTATAATGGATTATGGGGTTAACTCGTTTAACTCACTTGTTCAATTATTTTAGTCATCGGTAAACAATTTATCTAGAGGGAAATTGGTCAAATAAAATTCTTAGTTAATTGATTATTAAATGGGAAAAATAATGTGTGGGTGATTAATGTGTTTAACTAATTAATTTTTAGTTGTAGTTACTGGAAATTAATTATCTTAAGGGAATTAGTTTAAAATAAATTTACTTGTTTAAAAATGAAATCACGAGTTAATCCAGTTAGAAATGGAAATTTAATTGTTCCAATTGACTCGAATGTTGATAAAAATTTATAGAATGTTTATACAAGGTTATAAACTGGGAAACCAAGACAGAATTGAAATGGATTTCAAACAGCAAGGCAAAGGTGAGTTAATCTCACTCAATTACCTTAAATTTAAACGATTAATTTAAATAATTGTTTGAAATGGTTGAATTGATTTATTTGCTGTAATGTGGTATATATTTGGAATTGGCATGTTATATTGTGCTAACATCTGTGGATGCAGAAAAACAGGTTGGAGGGATCCAACTGGACCCTTCAACTTTATTTAATTATCTAATATTCTCTGTTCTGAATATTTGATATTCTGTAATGAATTATGTGGAAATATTGAATGCTATGGCTCGATTGTTATAATCGGGAAATAATGAATTACCCAAATATATAATTTGAGTTTGGGAATGAAAATAAAAGAAGTAAAATTTTAAGTAAAATAATTATAGAAAAGTTGAATAAAGTTATAAATGAACTTTAAGTATCCTTCTTTAAGTATGAACTATAAATAACCAGAAAGGAAATAAAGTTACTTTAAAAATTTATTAAATAAATCTTGATTATGGGAAGAAAATTTAAATAAACAGAGAATTAAGGAAAATTTAAATTTCAATGTTATTGTTTCAAAAGAACAAAACATTTATTTAAAATTGAGGATTTAAATTATTTAATAAGAGAAAAAAATTGGGAATAATCTGAGATTTGTATATTTCAGCTAAAGGAGTTAAAAATCAAACTGAAAAAAAAAAAAAGTCCATAATTAATGAATTTTGAAATGAACTGTAGAGTGAAGAAATTTATTTCAAATGGAATAAAATGGAAATCAATTTGAAAAAAATTGATTTAAGTGATTGAGATCGGGAATTTCTCTCTGAATATCCAAGTACGTTTTCGAAGTAAATTTTTAAATGTAAATTAAAAGTTTAAAGTTGATGTACGAAGTATGTTTTGGAAAATTGACTACTTCTAAAATTTAAATTTTAAAGTAAGTATTTATTTTAATCTATTATAGCAATAAATAGTTAAAGAGTCCCTTAGTATTTTATTTTTAAAAGTGAAATCTAGTTTTATATTTTATATTTTACTTAGTAACAGTATCTTCAAATATTCATTAAATATGTATTTTTAACAAATGATTAAAGTAGTTTTAATTTAAATGTTTAAAAGTATATATTTCAAAGTAAAGTGTTTTAAATTATTTTAAAAATCCATTTTTGTGCTTGGTGATTTCAGTGGAGATAGAAAATATTTGAGAAAGTTTATTCTGGAAAGAAAGATGGTTTTGAAACTGTTTTCAAGGGTTGAAAATAGAAATATATCTCGTAAAGATATTTTAGAGGGTAATAAATAATTTGGGAAATTATTTATTGTTGGATGGTTGTTTGTGGATATTAATTGATAGTTAAATAACCGACTATCAATATTGACCAATTGCGCCGATCATTTCGAAGAGACCGGGATCGAGAATTATTTCTCGAAAACCACTTCGATCCAGTTTGTACGTTTCGTGTAAACGATTTTGGATTAGAAGATGGACCAGTGAAGTGCAAGGGCTAGTCGCTACTAATCCTGAGGACATTTCCAAAATGGATGTAGTAGGAATAGTGCCTTTGGTTCCGTTCGAACCCGAGACGGACTTGTATGGACGAATGCTTGCGAAACATCGTCAGGCGGACGATGGGCATTCAAAGGGATATTGTTCTAAAAAGGTAACGTTTAGTCTCAAGCCTCATCATATGGGAATGACTGAAAATCATGGGTTATGCAGCAAGGCTAGGTGGGTAGCACCCAAGCAGGGTGAGGTCATTCCAGTCTAGATGTCCCTTCTTATTTCGTCTTAGTGGTGCGGTTGCTGCTCCCAACCGCGGGGTGATCTCACTCGAGACTGTCCAGTTAGGGATGGTTCCGGCCTTGTGTTGCAGGGGAGCGGGCGTACTCCTCGGTACGGTGATCTAGGCCCCGTACTGTGACAGGTGGTACCCCAGTGCCTAGTCATTGGTTGGAAATCCATTCTCCCTATGCGCCTTGTACGAGTTTTGTTTGTATTACCCACTCTGTGGCTAGTAGCTGGAATTTAATCATGTAACAATTTCGGCTATTTTATAAGTATTTGTATATAGACCCCATTATAATATCAGAGGACTTCCATAAAAATTGTTTTAGCTATCGTAAGGTAAAAGCCCGACATGTTTATTTGTGGCGTGGTCTTACGAGATGCTTTTGTTTTCAAAGGATTTTTGAAACTTTAATAATCAATTGAGTGTGATTTTCTCACACTGGTATTCCAGACTGACTCGGGTGTTATTTAACTATAATGCTCGGGTCGGGCCGAGTATTATAGGATACAGGATAGGATGCTGTGGAGCTCAGGAGACGAGTAGGACGACGATACGTACTCTCGTACTTGTTCATATATATATATATATATATATATAGATATATATATATATATGTATATATATCTATTCTGCTGTGTTGTGTAGCTGTGTATCCAGTTGTATGTTATTGATGTGAGCTGTGATTGATGTACTCTGATGATGAACATATGTAAACATATATATTCGATTTTGAGTAACGATTATTTATTATCTATTATATTTTATTCCGCTGCGATGGTTAGATTCTAATATTGATTTTTTTTCTCTTCTTCTACCTCTTCTTCTTAAACCCAAATGGTTCGTATTTCTGTGCAACTTGAGTTGATTATTGTAGAATAGTGTTGACTCAAGGGGTATGGATTGCGGGCTGTTACACTTGGTATCAGAGCTTAAATTGGCGACAACCTTTGCTCTGGTGGGAATTACTCATTTAAAATAGAGTCCGTAGTACTCTATAATGAGTTTGAGCGTATTAATAGATATGAGCGCGTATTTGTTAGTGAATGTAGATTGTTTTAATATTACGTTGATTGATTTATTGAGTGGCATATAAACCTTCGTCGACACAGTCTGCGCAACTGTATTGAAAGGGTTTCTAAACACTTGAATAGAACAATCGACACGGTATTGTTTTAAATGTGGGTAAATGAAATAATTTTATCTAGACTATATTTTCGATATAAAGAATAGTTTTTGAAAACTATTTAGCTAATATATGGTTGCTTGGATGTTAGAAATGGTAATATTAAAGTATCATCATTGTTAAGTGAAAATTAACTAGAAATAGAAATAAAATCAAAGTTTATGAGAATAAATTCATTATAAAATGGAATTTATAAATATGAATTAAAAATGTAAATTATAAATTGAAATATAACTAATTTGGAATTCGTATAAGCATAAACTATACAAATGCATTTTTAGTTAAAATTTGAATTAAAATAGAATTTGAAAACTTTAAAACCCCAGAGATTTTGGAAGTATTTTGGAGGTAAATAGTATTATTGTTGTTTTTGGGTTATTTCTGAAAGGAAATTTGTTTAAAAACGGATTTTCGAAGGGAAATAGCATTGAATTAACTTCAGTCACTGGAAAATAACTTCGGTGATGACCGCAACATCATCGATGTTCATTTTCGAATTTCGAAGTGATGAATTGCTGCCAAATTATTTGTTCAGGAAAACATGTTTGCTTTTGAAAATTTTAAAGAAATTGGTTGGAAATAAAACCAAGATTGGTTTAATTACTGAGAAATATGATTTGAGATGTTGTAGATTTCAAAACAATTTGAAGCCAAAGCTGGGTGTTTAAAAATCCGGATGAGATAGTTGTAAGCTTATAAATTGAGATGATTTTTCAATCATGAAGGAAATATAAGCTTTGAATAATGGAATTTAAAATTTAAAAGGCTAAAACGAAATTAACTTGGATTGGGGGAATAAAAATTTGACTGGATTGAAATTGATTGAATAGGCTAGAAATAATATCCAGTTGTATTTAAATTTAGTTGAAACAAATTTGGGTTAAATAAATCTGAGTTAAAATTGAGTTGGAATAAGAATTCAATTGGATTATTGAATGGAATTAGGTTCTTACTTGAATTAAAGGAAAATAAGTGGAATAAGGATTTGAATTGAAATAAAAGAATAATGTGTAAAAGGATTAAAAATCCATGGAAATAAAATATGCTTAGGCTATAAATAAATAGAAGGCTTGAGTTAAAAATAAAAGATGAATACATCCAAGCCTATAATGAAGGGAATTGTGTAAATAAATAAGTGTAAAACTCAAATTAAAAATATAAGATGAATACATTCAAGCCTGGAATGAGTGTGATTGTATAAAATAATAGGTTGTGACTTATAAAACTGAGAATGGAGTACAAAGCCAAAATAAATAGTATTGATGGGTTGGAGAATAGAAATAAAATCAAAACTTGAATTATAAACTAAATTGAGCTAAGGAAATTAAATGGAGTAATATTTGGAGATAAAATTCAAGTGTTGGATTATAAATAAGGGAAGAACTAATTGATAATAAATTAGTTAATGAAATGTGTAAATGGAGTTCAATGTATTTAAATAGAAGCTGATTTGTAAGCTAATAATGAAGATTGGAAATAGAACTCAAGTTATAAATTACAATTGATTCAAATTATTGATGAAGTGAAAGTAATTGAGAATGAAGCTGAATTGTGAGTTAATAAATTGAATGGTAATTTTAAAAGTGAATGGTAGAATCAGAACTTGAGTTATAAATTAAAATTTAACTTGAAGTGTTAACAAAATAAATAATAATTTGAAAAGTATAGAATAAAAATGAAATGGATTAGAATAGAATGGTATGAATTACAAATAAAAATCCGAATAAGTGGAAATAAATTGGAAATGGCATTGTAATAAATTGAATGAGTTAAATCTGGAAAGTTAATTTTTATATAATAACTAATCAACTAAATTTGTAGTTTGAAATGAGATTGGATTGAGATAGAATCAAATTAATTTAAAAAGAGAAATTTATTTGCAAAATGAAATGAGCTTAAGAATAGAAAAAAAAGGGATTTACTACAAAATAAAATGAGCTTAAGTATAAAATTGGAGTGAATACACTTAAGCTAAAATAAAAATAAAAATGGAAATGAGTTGGATTGAATTCAACTAAAAATTAAGTTTATAATAGTAGATCGGAGTTGAATCAAGTAAAAATAAATATGGAATGGAATGTAAATGAATGGATTGTGAATAAAATTGAAATGAAATGTGTAGAGATAAATAAGTGGGTGTGAATGAATTAAAATAAAAAGGAAATTTAATTGGTAATTAAAATGAATCTAAATTGTTAATGGCTTTGAATGAAACCAGTTTGGTTAATAAAATGAAATGCAAGTGAATGGATTCAAATTTAATTGCAATGAAACTGAGGATATATGATTTGTGAATAAATTTAAAAGTGGAATAGGATTAAGTATAAATTGAGTTGAAATCAATTTAAATTGGTTATAAACATAAATACTTATTTATTCACATAAATCTCATCGAATTGCATGGAATAAAATGTCGTCGGACGTAAATGGAAGTAATTAAAATTCTATGAATTGATTGAAGTAAAATGAATTGATTTTGAGATCAATTGGATTAAATATGAATTCAGTTTGCTTAAAAATAAATTAAATGTAAGCGATTGAGTTTTAAACCATTCAAATTAAATGAAAACGGTTTGTAAATAAGTTGAAACAGTTGAGTTAGCATGGAAACTATATAAATTGCTTACGGAAAAATGTTGGATATGAGTTTCTTTAGAATTCATATGTTTTGACTATTGCAAATAAGTGATATGATGTTAAACTTCATATATTTGGCACTTACATGTTTAAATTGATTAAGTACAGGTACCGGGAAGCCGTGTGGCTGGATTTGGATTGCATTAACTGCTAAATAGTTAAGCTACTTGCTTAAAATGTGAAATAAGGTACGCCTACGCAATTAAAATAGGAAATATGAAATGTTTTTGGTTTTTCCGACCGGGCGGGTCGATGTATATATATTTATCTCTTTTGTCAAATTGCAAAAGCTCCAACGTACAAAGGGGACTCTACCAAAAAATTTCAGAAATTTTGGGAGTTAGAAATTTTTTGAAAATTATTGGAAAATTTTGTTAACGACAAACAAATTCAAATTGGAAACTAAAATAAGTTAGTAAATGCAACCAATTGAAAATAATGACATAAATTAGTTTAAATGACAAATAAAACTTAAATATTCAGAGTTAAAGATAAATTGAATTCGTATGGAATGAAAGAATCAAGGTGGATAGAAGTGGATATAAACTAAAGTGGTAAGATGAACATAAATATAAGAAGCATATAAAATGTTTATACTAACTTAAGAAAGGAATGGTACATTCTAGATTGGAAATTGATATTACAAACATAATCTAATATAATATTTAAATGAATAGATATTGACATTTTGTAAGAAAGTCGATAAAATGTTTTGGGAATATTGTGATTGGATACTGGTGCTAAACAGGATCTGCAGGTATATAAAAGGGAAAGGAAATTGGATTTGATTTCAAGAAATAAATTCGAAATGCTCGACAAAAAGGTATGTATTTGAATTTGGTATGAAATTTGGTTGGGATTTGGATTGAGCCACTTGGCCTTTTTGTTTTCGTTTTGGATTTGGGAGGCCGTAGAGCCATTTGGTAGTTGTACCGAGTCAGCTGCGCAAAGGAGACGCTGGCGAAATTTTTCGGAAATTGTTAGAAACTATTAGGGTTTAGGGAAATAATAAATGGGTATTGGACCATTCTTCCTAACTAGTAATTTCGGGGACGAAATTCTTTTAAGGGGGGAGGAATGTGACGACCCGAAATTTTTAAGCATTTGTAACCGGAATATTTAATTGATTTTAAATATTTAAAGGTTAATTATTAACTTAAATTATGAATATCATAATTTATTTGACAATTAAATTGTTGAATTAAATAATTTGAATTGGATAAAATATTGAATCTGGAATTCTAAGCCTATTAAAAATAATTTGGAAGTTTGTAGAATTTATACTGATAATACTGAAGGTAATAGTTATTGTAAATTTGAAATTAACAGTGGTTTGTTCAGTTTTAAAATTTATACTGTTTAGATTGAATTTAAAAATAGCCTTCAGGGGGGGCAGTCTTGGAATTTGACGAAACCAGTTCCATTGGGTCCGTAATATTGAATTATTATCGGATTTCAAATTTCGTATTGATCGGAATTAGTGTGCGAGTGTATGATATATAAATGTGCTGAACATTTGATCGATAATAATCTAACTTAATTTAAGTTAATTAATTAAGCTTCTTCTATACGACATCCTTATCCATTCCTCAACACGCTACCCTTATCTTCCAGTATACTCCATTTCTCGTCACTTATATCAATGCATGGCCGCACATTCATATCAACGCTCGTTCTCCCCTTCAATTCTCTTTACTAATTGAAATCTTATAATGGCCGAAGCCTTGTATCTTCAGAAGAAAAAAAAACCTTGCTCCTTCGTTCGAATTAAAGGCATGGCCGAAACCCTCCTTTTTCGTTTCCAATCAATTATCGCTCCTCTTAAAAATAACAAAAAAATCTAGTAGCCGTGCGAAATCAAATCGAGAAAGTGGTTGTGCCCAAGTCATGGTCGCGTTCAAGGAAAGCGTGGCGAGCGTGGCGGCGCGATTTAAGGGGTCATGGTCACGAGGTTGCCTGACCTAGGGCTTCGAACTCATGGTGGTGAAGCTTGGTCGAGGTAGTGTGTGGCGTTGAGTTGGTTGTCAGTTGATGACTCGTGATAGCGGCAGGTGATAGAGGGTGGTGGCACTGTGAAGGTCAGAGACTGTTCGGTGAAGATGGTTTTGTGTTCGTTGAAGTTCATTCTTATGAGGTATCGATTTGTTGTTTTTGTTTATTTATAATTAATGCCTATGAATATAAGCTGTAAGTAAAATTTCGTTATTGATTCTAGAAAAGAAAATGATTACAGTAAGGATTAGAACCTATGTTTGTTTTAATTCTTAATACATATCTACGGGAAGAAAAGTAAGCTAATTTTAGCAGATATATATATACACACACACAATTTATTTATTTAACTCTAATATTTTACGCACACCTTTTTAACTTTCTAATTTTTTTATAATGGATTATGGGGTTAACTCGTTTAACTTACTTGTTCAATTATTTTAGTCATCAGTAAACAATTTATCTAGAGGGAAATTGGTCAAACAAAATTCTTAGTTAATTGATTATTAAATGGGAAAAATAATGTGTGGGTGATTAATGTGTTTAACTAATTAAATTTTTAGTTGTAGTTACTGGAAATTAGTTATCTTAAGGGAATTAGTTTAAAATAAATTTACTTGTTTAAAAATGAAATCACGACTTAATCAAGTTATAAATGGAAATTTAATTGTTCCAATTGACTCGAATGTTGATAAAAATTTATGGAATGTTTATACAAGGTTATAAACCGGGAAACCAAGACAGAATTGAAATGGATTTCAAACAACAAGGCAAAGGTGAGTTAATCTCACTCAATTAATTTAAATTTAAACGATTAATTTAAATAATTGTTTGAAATGGTTGAATTGATTTATTTGTTGTAATGTGGTATATATTTGGAATTTGCATGTTATATTGTGCTAACATCTGTGGATGCAGAAAAACAGGTTGGAGGGATCCAACTGGACCCCTCAACTTTATTTAATTATTTAATATTCTCTGTTCTGAATATTTGATATTCTGTAATGAACTACGTGGAAATATTGAATGTTATGGCTCGATTGTTAAAATCGGGAAATAATGAATTACCCAAATATATAATTTGAGTTTGGGAATGAAAATAAAAGAAGTAAAATTTTAAGTAAAATGATTATAGAAAAGTTGAATAAAGTTATAAATGAACTTTAAGTATCCTTCTTTAAGTATTGAACTATAAATAATTGGAAAGGAAATAAAGTTACTTTAAAAATTTATTAAATAAATCTTGAGTATGGGAAGAAAATTTAAATAAACAGAGAATTAAGGAAAATTTAAATTTTAATGTTATTTTTTCAAAAGAACAAAACATTTATTTAAAATTGAGGATTTAAATTATTTAATAAGAGAAAAAAAATTAGGAATAACCTGAGATTTGTATATTTGAGCTAAAGGAGTTAAAAATCAAACTGAAAATAATAATAAAGTCCATAATTAATGAATTTTGAAATGAACTGTTAAGTGAAGAAATTTATTTCAAATGGAATAAATTGTAAATCAATTTGAAAAAAATTGATTTAAGTGATTGAGATCGGGAATTTCTCTCTAAATATCCAAGTACGTTTTCAAAGTAAATTTTTAAATATAAATTAAAAGTTTAAAGTTGATGTACGAAGTATGTTTTGGAAAATTGACTACTTCTACATATTTAAATTTTAGAGTAAGAATTTATTTTAATCTATTATAGCAATAAATAGTTAAAGAGTGCCATAGTATTTTAATTTTAAAAGTGAAATCTAGTTTTATATTTTATGTTTTACTTAGTAACATTATCTTCAAATATTCATTAAATATGTTTTTTTAACAAATGATTAAAGTAGTTTTAATTTAAATGTTTTAAAGTATATATTTCAAAGTAAAGTGTTCTAAATTATTTTAAAAGTCCATTTTTGTGCTTGGTGATTTCAGTGGAGATAGAAAATATTTGAGAAAGTTTATTCTGGAAAGAAAGATGGTTTTGAAACTGTTTTCAAGGGTTGAAAATAGAAATATATCTTGTAAAGATATTTTAGAGGGTAATAAATAATTTGGGAAATTATTTATTGTTGGATGGTTGTTTGTGGATATTAATTGATAGTTAAATTAACGACTGTCAATATTGGCTAATTGCGCTGATCGTTTCGAAGAGACCGGGATCGAGAATTATTTCTCGAAAACCACTTCGATCCGGTTTGTTCGTTTCGTGTAAACGATTTTGGATTCGAAGATGGAGCAGTGAAGTGCAAGGGCTAGTCGCTACTAATCCTGAGGACATTTCCAAAATGGATGTAGTAGGAATAGTGCCTTCGGTTTCGTTCGAACCTGCGACGGACTTGTATGGACGAATGCTTGCGAAATATCGTCAGGCGGACGATGGGCATTCTAAGGGATTTTGTTCTAAAAAGGTAACGTTTAGCCTCAAGCCTCATCAAATTGGAATGACTGAAAATCAGGGGTTATGCAGCAAGGCTAGATGGGTAGCACCCAAGCAGGGTGAGGTCATTCCAGTCTAGATGTCCCTTCTTATTTCGGCTTAGTGGTGCGGTTGCTGATCCCAACCGCGGGGTGATCTCACTCGGGACTGTCCAGTAAGGGATGGTTCCGGCCTTATGTTGCAGGGGAGCGGGCGTACTCCTCGGTACGGTGATCTAGGCCCCGTACTGTGACAGGTGGTACCCAGTGCCTATCATTGGTTGGAAATCCATTCTCCCTACGCGCCTTGTACGAGTTTTGTTTGTATTACCCACTCTGTGGCTAGTAGCTGGAATTTAATCATGTAACAATTTCGGCTATTTTATAAGTATTTGTATATAGACCCTATTATAATATCCGAGGATTTGTATAAAAATTGTTTTAGCTATCGTAAGGTAAAAACCCGACATGTTTATTTGTGGCATGGTCTTACGAGATGCTTTTGTTTTCGAAGGATTTTTGAAACTTTAATAATCAATTGAGTGTGATTTTCTCACGCTGGTATTCCAGACTGACTCGGGTGTTATTTAACTATAATGCTCGGGTCAGGCCGAGTATTATAGGATACAGGATAGGATGCTGTGGAGCTCAGGAGACGAGCAGAAGGACGATACATACTCTCGTACTTGTTCATATATATATATATATATATATATATACATACATATTCTGCGGTGTTGCGTAGCTGTGTATCCAGTTGTATGTTATTGATGTGAGCTGTGATTGATGTACTCTGATGATGTAACATATGTAAACAGATATATTTGATTTTGATTAAAGATTATTTATTATCTATTATATTTTATTCCGCTGCGATGCTTAGATTCAGATATTGATTTTGTTTTCTCTTCTTCTACCTCTTCTTCTTAAACCCAAATGGTTCGTATTACTGTGCAACTTGAGTTGATTGTTGTAGAATAGTGTTGACTCAAGGGGTACGGATTGCGGGCTGTTACAGGAGAAGTTTGGAAAGTTAGTAAGGTTGATGATGTTCTTATTAAAAGATGATTTTGGGTATTGTTAAAAGTTGTTTGGTTTGGGTAGTTGTTGAAACCAGATTGATTAGGAGAATAATAATGGGTTATGGACCATTCCTTTTAACTAGTAATTTCGGGGACGAAATTCTTTTAAAGGGGGAGGAATATGACAACTCGGAATTTTGGATGTTTGAAATCGGAATATTTAATTGATTTTAAATATTTAAAAGTTAATTTTTGACTTGAATTAAAATATCTTTGTTTTTTTGGAAATTAAATTATTTAAGCTAATAATTTGGGATTGGGTAAACTGGTAAATCTTGAGTTTTTAAGCTGGTTAAAATATTTCAAGGGCTTATAAAATTTATAATAGTAATTCTAAAGATATCAGACGAGCTAAAACTGAAATGTTCAGTTTTAAAATTTTATAGTTTAAATTGAATTTTAAAAAAAGCCTTCCGAGGCACAGTCTCGGAATTCGATGAAAGTAGTTCCGTTGGATCCGTAATATTGTATTATTGTGGGGTTCCAATTTTCGTAGTAGTTGGAGTTGTTGTGTGAGCGTACGAAATGTAAACGCGCTGAAATTTATATCGAAATCTACAACTTGGTCCAAAAAGCTATCTTCTCTATACGATCGAATTAGGACTCGAAAACATTCCATTACATTCGGAATGGGGATATAACATTATGAACGCCTAGCGGCATGCCTCGATAGGGATTCAAGATTATAGATTACGAAAATCGAAATATTTTGGAAATTTTTAATTTATAAATTGGCTAGTCAACTACTTTTTCTTTCGATGCACGCCACCTTATTGTCACTTAATCACGTCCTTTTCCCAATTCAAAGTCATTCAAAACTGCCATCTTCCTTCATTAAACATCACATATTTCCTTTCTCTTCTTCTAGAAAGTAAATCGAGCTTTGTATATAAAAAAAGTGCATTATTTTACCCTTCTGTTCAGTATTGAACAAAATCAAAATTGTTCTTCGAACAAAATCTGAAAAGAAAAATTTGATCCAAAATCGAAATCAAACCCTATTCCACAAAATCAATGGCGACCCGTCAATCGTGCACGAAGAAGGTTGGAACGCGACTCGAAGGCTGCAGCACACATGGTGGAGGAGACACACTCGCTAGGGTTAGCACTGGATGAGATTCGAACTTGATTGGATTTGGCGGCGAGCTCGAGGGGTGAGGCAGCGATTGACGTGGTCGCATTTGCTTTGTGGATAGGGCGGAGCTGGGGCGATGTCATGGCGAAGGCGACGCCTAGGGTTCGGGCGAGCCTTTGAGGAAGCAGTGGGTGTGGGGCATTGGCGTCTGGTTTGAAATTTTGTTCGATGTTGCTATCAGGTATAGATATTTACATGTATTCCTATTATAGGAAGAAATTGATTCCTACAGTAAGTTACAATTCTGTAAATTGATGTACTTTTAGTTAGATTGTTAAAATTTTAAATTGAGGATTAGTGGGTTAAAAAGATTTTTTTTTAAAGCTAAGATATTAGTTAATTAAATTTTAATGAAATTGACTATTGTATCATTTCAAATATTAATAAACCGTATAAATATTTATACGAGCTCTGAAGTCATGAAAAATCAAGTCGGGTAGGATGGATGGCAAAAAAAAATCAAAGGCAAGTTAATGTCACTCATTTGGGTTATAATTTAAATTTAAATGGTTAAATTTAAATAATTGGTTGAATGATTGAATTGATTGGATGTACTATAACATATATAGTAGCATATAGTAAATATTGGAGTGATTTATTTCCCGCATTATATAGAGGATGAGACCCAATGCGCTTATGTGGATGATATTATCTTAATCCCATATACCGCGATATTCCACCTCGAAGTGGAATTGGTATTGTGATAACGTCTGTGGATGTAGGGAAGCGGGTTGGAGGGTTCCAACTGGATTCCTCAAAATTATTTAGATTGTTCTAATGATTCTGTGTTATGATTATTTGATATTCTAGATGGATTATATTGATAATCGGAATATTGGATGCTGTGTTTGATTGATATATTTGGGTATACTGAATTATCAAAAAAAACATAGATTGGATTTTTGATGAAAATAAAAATAAAACGACAGAATTCTTAAGTAAAAATAATTTTTGAAAGTTGGATAGAACAAAAAGTGACTTAGAAAGGATGAAAGTTGAATTTTTAATTCTAATAATAAAATTCCAAGTGCGAAAAATGAGTTTTTGAATAAATGGGAATAAGTGATTTTATTTTTAAACTCAAGTGGTATTATTCAAAGAAATAAAGAATTTATTTTGAAATCCAAGGTTTGAATTTATTTGAAGGGATAAAGAAGGAATTTGGGAAATATGAAATTGGTATTTTCAGTTAAAAAGATTTTAAATCACGATGAAGAAATAAAATCAAAAGTTAGTGGATTTTGGAATAAATGAAGTAAGTAAGGAAATTTATTTAAAAAATTGGAAATTAGTTTGGGGATTGGTTTAAGTGTGCAAAACCGTGATTTTTAAAAGAGAAGTGAAACTTGAAAATTTTAAACTGGGTGAATAAAAGTAAAGTAATATATCGGTGGATATTTGGAAGAATAAATTCACGGTTGGAATTTATTAAAGGAATGGGTAAATTTGTTTAAAAATAAATAGTGATTTATTTTTAAATGACGTGGCAGAGAAGCGTATTTCCCTGAATAGCCAAGTACATTTAAAAAAAAAAATTAAGTATAAGCAAAATGTTGTTTAAAAGTATGTTTAGAAAACTTATTATTTCTAAACGTTTAAATTCTAAGGTAAGTATTTTCTTTTAATCTATTATAGCAGTAATTATTTAATGTTGGCTTGGTATTATGTTTTAAAGGTTAGAAATTTAGTTTTATACTGTACAAAATAGTTTTATTTTAAATATTCTTAAATTACATATTTTGAATAAGTATTAAAGTAATTTTCATTTAAATTTTTTAAAGTATATTTTATAATAAGTTTTTTAAATTATTTGTACTTGGTGATTTCAGTGGAAATAGAAAATATTTGGGAAATGTGTTCCGTGAGGGGAAGTTGGTTTGGCACTGTCTTCAAAGGGTTGAAAAGTGGCTTGTGAAGATGTTTTGAGATTAATAAATAATTTTGAGTAATTATTTATGTTTGATGGTCGTTGTGAATGTTAATGGATAGTTAAATAATCGACTATCAATATTGGGCAATGCGTTGATCATTTCGAAGAGACCGGGATCCGGATTAATTTCTCAAAAACCACTTCGATCCGGTTTGTACGTTTTCGTGAGGAAGACGAGTTTGTATTCGAAGATGGAGCATTGAATTGCAAGGGCTAGTCGCTACTAATCCGGAGGTGATTCTAAATGGATGTAGTAGGAGTAGTGCCTTCGGTTCTGTTCGAACCCGGGACGGACTTGTATGGATGAATACTTTCGGAAGATCGTCAGGTGGACGATGGGCATTCTAAATGATATGTTATAAAAATGTATAGCTTAGCCTCAAGCCTCATCAACCAGGAATGACTGAAAATCAGGGGTTATGCAGCAAGGCTAAGTGGGTAGTGCCTGTAAAGGAGAGGTCATCCCTGTCTTAATGTCCCTTTTATTCGACTTAATGGTGAGGTTGCTGATCCCAACCGTGGGGTGATCTTACTCGGGTTTATCCAATAAGAGGTAGTCCCAGTATTGTGTTGTAGGGGAGTTAGGGTGGCTCCTCGGTACGCTAATCTGGACCAGGTACTGTGAGAGGTGGTACCCCAGTGCCTAGTCGTTAGTTGGAAATCCATTCTCCCTACGCGCCTTTTACGGTTTTTGTTCGTATAACCCACTTTTTGGCTAGTATGATGGTATTTAATCATGTAACAATTTCGGCTATTTTAACAAGCATTTGTAGATAGACACTATTATAATATCAGTGGATTTTAATAAAAAAGTGTTTTGGCTATCGTAAGGTTAAAACCCAACATGTTCGTTTTTGGCGTGGTCTTACGAGATGCTTTTGATTTTCGAAGGATTTTTGAAACTTTAATGATCAAATTGGGTGTGATCAAATTGGCATCGATATGTCAGATAGTATAACATGCAATGCTTTTTCAAGAGGAAATCCAACATACCGACACAAACTCAAAGCTACTACACAGTGGCTATAATATCTTCGGGAACAAATACAGAAATAAATATAACATAAATCAGTCATAGATAATTCATATCACAAAGGCGGAAGAAGATATAAATATATAATTAACACATGGAAGTGTATATCAGAGTAGTGGTCAAAAAGATCTACAATAATACACAAGAATAGCAACACATGCTATAAAAAAGAATACATCTATGAGTCAATATCTCAAGAGTATATAACAAGATAAACTACTAATTTAAGTAGTTTGCCAAAAGTCAGAGAAATCAATCCCAGGGGAGAAGTCAAGCAGAAGCACCTGTAACATCTCGGTCTGAGCAGAGTATTATTTAATAAGAAAATAATAAACGGATCAGTCTAACTACAAATATCAGATGAAACGATATAGAATAAGAGATATGACTGAACACATAATAATCACAATGCCCAGCTGTGATATATATAAGTAATTGAAAATCAACGAGAGATTAATCAATATCACCAAATCTACACAAGAAACAAAGAAATGTCATACTCCTCATTTCGTTCACCAAACCACTATATCAATGCCAATCACAAAAGTCAATGACACACAAATTCACCAATACACAAATATCGATATAGCTTATCGATGGGAATCACGGAAATTGGTGAAACACGAATTCTAGAAATCATCTCAAGAAATCCAAAAATCACATAGGGGGGAGGCCTATCACAAACGGGAGCATAATGCTCGCCAACACGTGTATCACAAACGATACGCTAATTCCATGGTTGCTAACCATCACAAATTGAGCCGAAGCTCCACAAACGGCCCGAAGACCACGGGTTGCTACCCCACTAATTTGAGTCGAAACTCCACAAAACGGGGTTTAGTCTCCCTCGCAGACAAAGAGACATCGCACATTGCTAGTTTAAATCACATAGATGATCGTCATGATCAACGAGAAGTGTCAATTACACTATGCTAGTAAATATATGAGTTTAGCTTCATGTCCCATAACCACTTGCTTAACTTAAATATTTACGAACAAACTGTAGATCTCCACTAGGAAATTGACACAAGAGATTCAATCGAACAAGTCCAAGAATTAACCAACGAAGTAAACGCAAGCGTTTCATACCACTCGTTTTACTAAGTCGTTTAATTAGATTTCTCATACGAGTGAGGTAAAGGTTTGTATATACTAATAGATTGGAAGACGGTTTTATAAACGAATTTGGTATTGAAAATAGAGTTGAAATCATTTTGACGAAAGAGTTTTGATATTTACTACTAGTATTGAAACCTTTGTATTTTTAAAGTGACAAAACACAAAAAGGATTGTAGAAACAATCAATCACTAAAATTCACATACGAAGATGTGAATAAAAATCCAAAGAAATCGATCCGTATCCATCAAAATGGATATTCCCAAAAATTCCAAAAATAAAAGTCATTAACGTCGTAGCAACAACAAGTGGGAAATAACACGAGTCGATGGAATTTGGAAACCAAGCAAAAATATGCACAAACAGGCATAATAAGGCAAATTGGTGCAGGTTTGTCGACTGACCCAAAGGTCCAGTCGACTGAACCAGAAGCAAGGAAAAATAATTTCCTGCAGTCAGTCGACTGACCTAAAATTTCAGTCGACTGAATGCAGGAAAACAGAGGACCCGAGCCTCTGTTAGCTGCCTTCGGAATACCTATGTGCTACTGCCAGTCGATTGACTCAAGGGTCCAGTCGACTGACTGGCACCAAGGCTGTTTTCCAGCCTATGAAATGAAGATGCTATTTTCTTCAAAATGCAATCGGGCGAGCACGGTCACTAGGGATTTATGCCAATCGACTACCCGGTCCTATAAGCTCTTCGACGCATCACCAAAAACAAGTTCAAACTACAAAGCTATGATTTTTAAAGGATTGAACCCAAAACACCAAAAATTGGAATATTCACCAAATCAATCCAAACCAAAAGCAACTGCACACGAATAAGTGTTAGGAATTCATACCTAACAATCGAAGATAAATGTAAGCATAGATGTGAGATAAAAATCTCACCTTTTTACAAAATCAAACCAGAAGATGCTTGAAAGCAAATGGAGAATCAACCTCTCTTCAACACAACCCAAATGAGCTTGAATCTATGCTCAAAAGAAGAACATTCCCAAAATTAGGTTTAGGAATTTCTGAAATTGGTAAGAGAATAAGTTGGAGAAGAAGAAGAGAAGCTTACCAATGGGTTCTTCTATTAGTTTGGAGCAAGAAAATTGAGGTTGCAAGAGGAACTAGGGTTTTGGAGTTTTAATTTCCAATCTCTCCCACCATTATTGCCTTAGAACTGAAAAGAGGAAGAAAATGAGGGTGAATGGGGAAGAGTGGCTCAGATTTGAGTATAAGTTAAACATAGGGCTGAGCCCAAACCCAAACCCAAAGTGAAAAGTAGCAAAAATCAACTTTCTCCAAACATATCGAAGCTTATACTCAAAAAGGTCGCAAAAGGCATTTTAAACTCAATAGGAGTGGTCCCGAGTCCTAATTCGACCGTATGCAAAAGGTAGCTTTTCGGACTAAATTCCGAGTATTGATAAAATATTTAAATAAAATATTTAAATATAAAATCGACAAATATGCGGGTTGTTACAGACTCCCCTTCTTAAAGAAATTGCGTCCTCGCAATATTTAAGAAGAAGATATGTAGTAACAGCCATAAAGCATATTCGACACAAAAGAAATTTGAAATAAGAAGTTCACCTCAAAGAGCATGAGAAAGTAAGTCCGGATGTGTTCGTTTGATGTACTCTCTAGATTACCAAGAACAATCCTTAGGATTTGAAGACAATTGAACTTTAACAAGCGGAACATCTTTATTTCGAATTCGTTTGACCTCCGAAGCAATGATACGAACAGGGTGTTGCTCATAAGTTAAATTAGGCGAAACTTCAATCTCTTCCACAACACCGGGCTCAAGAATAGAATCGGAATCTCGAAGACATTTCCGAAGTTGAGAAACGAGAAACACGTCATGGATAGCAGAAAATTGAGCCGGTAATAAAAGGCGATAAGCCATGGAACCAATACGTTCAGTGATAGAAAATGGCCCAATATATCGAGGCGCCAATTTTCCCGATCGACTGAAACGTACAACACCTTTCATAGGTGAAACACGAATGAACACAAGATCTCCCACAGAAAATTCTAACTTCCTTCTCCGGTTATCGGCATAGGATTTTTGTCTACTCTGGGCTTCTCTCATCCTATGACGAATAAGATCAATCTTTTCTGTGGAATCACGAATAAAATCTGGACCTAAAACTAGCTTCTCACCGGCCTCAAGCCAACAAGAAGGAGATCGGCATGGCCTTCCATAGAGTGCCTCGAAAGGTGCCATGACAATACTAGATTGGAAGCTATTATTATAGGAAAATTCAACAAGTGAAATATGATCCTCCCAACTTCCACCAAAATCAAGCACACATGCACGAAGAAGATCTTCAAGAGTTTGATTCACACGCTCAGTTTGTCCATCGGACTGAGGATGATAAGCGGTGCTAAAATTAAGCTTCGTTCCCAAAGCTTTTTGAAGACTCTTCCAAAATACACTAGTAAACAATGGATCACGATCACTAACAATAGAAGTAGGAACTCCATGCAATTTAACAATCTCTTTGATAAAGAGCTTGGCCAAAAGAGGAACGGTTCGGTTAGACCGAACGGGAATAAAATGAGCAGATTTAGTAAGCCTATCAACAATCACCCATAAGCTATCATGACCCGAACGAGAACGGGGAAGGACATCTATAAAATCCATGGAAATATTGTCCCACTTCCAAATTGGAATTTCTAAAGGCTGCAATAACCCACCCGGCCTTTGATGCTCGGCCTTAACGAGTTGGCAAGTCATGCAACGCTTAACGAAGTTAGCGATGTCAAGTTTCATTCCCTCCCAATAATAAAGCCGCTTCATATCCGCGTACATTTTACTACTACCGGGATGAATGGTAAATTTAGAATGATGGGAATCTTCTAAAATATCTTTACGAAGATCACCAATACTTGGTACGATAAGTCTACCAAATTTTCGAAGGTCGCCACGAGAATCGATATCAAAGTCCTTCAAACCTTCAATATCAATCTTATCCTTAATATTTTGGCCAAGAAGAGCCAATTCAGGATCTAGCCCTTTACCTTCAAGAATGCGGTCAAAAAGAGAAGGATGAGCCTCAAGGCTACATAAAACAAGAGATGAACACAAATCGGAAACACGGTCTCGAATTTCGCAAGTGGATAAAATCTCGAGATCGTTCCATTCGGATATCATCATAGAAACAACAGCTTGCTGTTTACGGCTAAGGCAACGGTGACACGATTACCCTTACCGGGAGTATAAAGAATATCAAGATCATATGGTGCAAGAAATTCGAGCCAACACTGTTGACGCAAATTAAGTTCCTTTTGAGAGAATAAATACTTCACGGATTTATGGTCGGTATAAATAACAAATTTCTCTCCTAAAAGATAATGACGCCAAATACGAAGGGCGAAAACAATAGCCGCCAGCTCTAAATCATGAGTGGCATATCTAGTCTCAGCAGGCTTCAATTGCCTAGAAGCATAAGAAATAACACGTTCTCTTTGCATAAGAACGACACCCAAACCAACGCGACTAGCATCGGTATAAACAACGAAATCCTGATTCCCCTCAGGAATAACAAGAATAGGAGCATCAGAAAGAAGCTCTTTTAATTTCTGAAAAGAAGTTTCACATTTGTCCGACCAAATGTATTTTACACCTTTCTTCGTCAAGCCAGTGAGAGGCACGGCAATCTTAGAAAAGTCTTTGATAAAACAGCAGTAATAACCTGCCAATCCAAGAAAACTATGAATCTCCGTCACACTCTCCGGTCTCTTCCAATCTTGAATCGCTTCAATCTTTGAAGGATCCACGGAAATTCCGGATTCGGAAATAATGCGACCAAGAAACTTCACACAAGATTGCCAAAAGTGGCATTTAGAAAAAATTTCCTTTAATTGATTACTCCTAAGAGTTTCCAACACAATCCGAAGATGTTTTTCATGCTCCTCCTCGGTTTTAGAATACACAAGAATATCATCAATAAAGATGAGAACAAATCGATCGAGGAAGTCTTTAAAAACTCGATTCATTAAGTCAAACAAATAAGCCGGGGCATTCGTTAACCCAAATGGCATAACAAGCCATTCATAAGATCCATACCGAGTACGGAACGATGTCAAAGGAATGCTATCCTCTGCAATACGAAGCTAATGAAAACCGGTAGCCAAGTCCAATTGTGAATAGACTCTAGCACCACTAAGTTGGTCAAATAAATCATCAATCCGAGGTAAAGGATATCTATTTTTGATAGTAAGATCATTAAGCTTGCGGTAGTAAACGCAAAGCCTAAGTGTTCCATCGGATTTCTTCACAAAAATAGCCGAAGCTCCCCAAGGCGAGGAACTAGAGCGAATAAATTGCTTCGTCTACAATTCAGATAATTGTTTACGCATCTCCTCGTTTTCTTTATTGGACATACGATAAGGAGGACGAGTGAAAGGTTGAGCTCCAGGAATAAGATTAATTCTGAACTCAATTGCTCGCTTAGGTGGTAATCCTAAAACAGGCTCGAATAAACCGGAAAATTCACAAACGACGTGAATAAGAGAAATAATATCACCCTCGTCGTCGTCATCGTCATCACGAGGATTTAAAGAATATAAAGATGCAACCAAACTAGAGTCTGAATCTTTAAGATTAATAGAAATCTGCTTAACAGATTGAGGATGTCGAAGATGAATAGTCCGCTCAGGACATAGGATATGGGCTTCATAACGGTTAAGCCAATCCATTCCCAAAATCATTCCAAAGCCTAAATAACGCATGACATGCAAATCGGCTCGGAAAGAAAAATTACACAAAATAATCTCGACATCTCTACACAATAAACTGATTGTCGCGGATCCACCAACCGGATTCGCAATTCTCAAAGAAGTCATTAAACACAAAACATCCAAAGAAAAAGTATCAACAAGTTCTTTTGATATAAAAGAATGGGAGGCACCCGTATCAAAAAGAACTTGAATAGGATGATCACGAAATAAAATAATTCCATCCAGAATAGAATGAGAAATACCTTGGCCACGAGATGTGTTGCCAGGGGCTTGAGCAACATTAAGCCTTTCCTCCTTCCTGCCCTGAAGCTTGGGGCATGAAGATATAACATGACCGGGAACTTTGCAGTAGCGACAAGAGAGAGACCTTGGGCACTTGTTCGCACAATGGTCCTTCGAACCACAATTATAGCATTCCCCACGACCAAACGAAGAAGTCTTTGCCATGGAGGTTGTTTGCTTCCCTTTCTTATTAGGATAGGGGCCTTTGAATTTGTTTGGCCTTTTCTTGTTGTTGAAGTTTGGTTTGGAACCCACCACTTCAACAACATTCTTCTTATCCGCCTCTTCAAGACGAAGAGCAATATCAACGAATTGGTCGAAAGAAACTTCTAATTTTAGAAGTAATGGCTTCTTGAGATTTTTGTTTAAGCCATAAACGAACCTCTGGTTCTTCTTTAAAGGGGTGTTGATGTATTCAACCCCATATTTGGAAAGTGACTCGAAGGAGGCGACGTAATCAGTCACGGAGGACTCACCTTGAACAAGGTCTACAAATCGTCGAGCCAATGTAACTTTCTCAGCTTCTGGTACGAATTTTAACTCGAAGCGCTCTCGGAATTTCTCCCAGGTGAGATCTGCTTCATTAGTCTCAGAAATAAGAAGCTCGTACCAGCCAATGCTCTTTCTCGGAGCATACTAGAGGCCACCTGAACTCGGTGAAGGTCAATAAGATTCATGCGAGAAAAGATTCGATCGCATGACCTTAGCCAAGCTTGTACTTAAATAATAGTTTTGGAACCTTTGAATGGCTCCCCACCCAAATTAGTGCAATCGCTACACAAGCGTGCAAATCCCGACTTTGGGTGAGTAGGTTCCGGGTTAGCTCCAGCTGCTTGAGCATTCATCACTAAATCGAGTAGCTGTTGAGTAGTCATAAAAACTCCATCTTGGGGTGGAACACTAGATGGTCCAGCTCTGGGACGGCCTGGTCTAGACATTCCTCTTCCTTAGAAAGAAAGAAGAGCAAGAAGAAGATTATTCACTAATGAATATCAAGAAATCTTGATAGACAAAATAAGGAATCATAAAAGAAAATAGGATAGAACGGTACGTAGATCCGAATAAAATCCTAAAGCACGACTCCTAATAAAGACTTAGGACGATGATCCTTGTTATAATATTCCATATTGTTCCGAAGTTTGGCTCCGATACCAAGCTGTGACGCCCCACCTCTATACCCACGCTAGCAAAGAACATTACGGTGAATGCTATCGACTAGCACGGAGAATAAGGCTGTTGAGGAGCGACCATCCGTATAATTGCTTTGTGCGAGCATCGATATGTCAGATAGTATAACATGCAATACTTTTTCAAGAGGAAATCCGACATACCGACACAAACTCAAAGCTACTACACAGTGGCTATAATATCTTCGGAAACAAATACAGAAATAAATATAACATAAATCAGTCACAGATAATTCATATCACAAAGGCGGAAGAAGATATGAATATATAATTAACACATGGAAGTGTATATCAGAGTAGAGGTCAAAAAGATCCACAATAATACACAAGAATAGCAACACGTGCTATACAAAAAATACATCTATGAGTCAATATCTCAAGAGTATATAACAAGATAAACTACTAATTTAAGTAGTTTTCCAAAAGTCAGAGAAATCAATCCCAGGGGAGAAGTCAAGAAGAAGCACCTGTAACATCTCGGTCTGACCCGAGTATTATTTAATAAGAAAATAATAAACGGATCAGTCTAACAATAAATATCAGATGAAACGATATAGAATAAGAGATATGACTGAACACATAATAATCACAATGCCAAGCTGTGATATATATATAAGTAATTAAAAATCAACGAGAGATTAATCAATATCACCAAATCTACACAAGAAACAAAGAAATGTCATACTCCTCATTTCGTTCACCAAACCACAATAAATGACATATTATATAAATGCCAATCACAAAAGTCAATGACACACAAATTCACCAATACACAAATATCGACATAGCTTATCGATGGAAATCACGGAAATTGGTGAAACACGAATTCTAGAAATCATCTCAAGAAATCCAGAAATCACAAAGGGGGGAGGCCTATCACAAACGGGAGCATAAAGCTCGCCAACACGTGTATCACAAACGGAACGCTATTTCCATGGTTGCTAACCATCACAAATTGAGCCGAAGCTCCACAAACGGCCCGTAGAGCATGGGTTGCTACCCCACCAATTTGAGTCAAAACTCCACAAAACGGGGTTTAGTCTCCCTCGCAGACAAAGAGACATCGCACATTGCTAGTCTAAATCACAAAGATGATCGTCATGATCAACGAGAAGTGTTAATTACACTAAGCTAGTAAATATATGAGTTTAGCTTCATGTCCCATAACCACTTGCTTAACTTAAATATTTACGAACAAGCTATAGATCTCCACTAGGAAATTGTCACAAGAGATTCAATCGAACAAGTCCAAGAATTAACCGACGAAGTAAATGCAAGCGTTTCATACCACTCGTTTTACTAATTCGTTTAATTAGATTTCTCATACGAGTTAGGTAAAGGTTTGTATATACCAATAGATTGGAAGACGGTTTTATAAACGAATTTGGTATTGAAAATAGAGTTGAAATCGTTCTGAGGAAAGAGTGTTGATATTTACTACTAGTATTGAAACCTTTGTATTTTTAAAGTGACAAAACACAAAAAGGATTGTAGAAACAATCAATCACTAAAATTCACATACGAATATGTGAATAAAAATCCAAAGAAATCGATCCGAATCCATCAAAATGGATATTCCCAAAAATTCCAAAAATTGAAGTCATTAACGTCATAGCAACAACAAGTGGGAAATAACACGAGTCGATGGAATTTGGAAACCAAGCAAAAATATGCACAAATAGGCATAATAAGGCAAATTGGTGCAGGTCAGTCGACTGACCCAAAGGTCCAGTCGACTGAACCAGAAGCAAGGAAAAATAATTTCCTGCAGTCAGTCGACTGACCTAAAATTTCAGTCGACTGAATGCAGGAAAACAGAGGACCCGACCCTCTTTTAGCTGCCTTCGGAATGCCTATGTGCTACAACCAGTCGACTGACTCAAGGGTCCAGTCTACTGACTGCCACCAAGGCTGTTTTCCAGCCTATGAAATGAAGATGCTATCTTCTTCAAAATGCAATCGGGCGAGCACGGTCACTAGGGATTTATGCCAATCGACTACCCGGTCACCAAAAACAAGTTCAAACTACAAAGCTATGATTTTTAAAGGATTGAACCCAAAACACCAAAAATTGGAATATTCACCAAATCAATCCAAACCAAAAGCAATTGCACACAAATAAGTGTTAGGAATTCATACCTAACAATCGAAGATAAGTGTAAGCATAGATGTGAGATAAAAATCTCACCTTTTTACAAAATCAAACAAGAAGAAGCTTGAAAGCAAACGGAGAATCAACCTCTCTTCAGCACAACCCAAATGAGCTTGAATCTATGCTCAAAACAAGAACATTCCCAAAATTAGGTTTAGGAATTTTGAAATTGGTAAGAGAATAAGTTGGAGAAGAAGAAGAGAAGCTTACCAATGGGTTCTTCTATTAGTTTGGAGCAAGAAAATTGAGGTTGCAAGAGGAACTAGGGTTTTGGAGTTTTAATTTCCAATCTCTCCCACCATTATTGCCTTAGAACTGAAAAGAGGAAGAAAATGAGGGTGAATGGGGAAGAGTGGCTCAGATTTGAGTATAAGTTAAACATAGGGCTGAGCCCAAACCCAAACCCAAAGTGAAAAGTAGCAAAAATCAACTTTCTCCAAACATATCGAAGCTTATACTCAAAAAGGTCGCAAACGGCATTTTAAACTCAACGGGAGTGTTCCCGAGTCCTAATTCGACCGTATGCAAAAAGTAGCTTTTCGGACTAAATTTCGAGTATTGATAAAAAAATTAAATAAAATATTTAAATATAAAATCGACAAATATGCGGGTTGTTACAGTCGACTTAAGGGTTACGGGTTTGCGGGCTGTTCTAAGATATATGGGTTTAGTAATAATAATAACAAAGCAAGTTATATTGATTTTCAATTGAAATTGTGTTTTGTATATATCTGACTTTAATATAGGTGTTTTAATTTAAACCAATGATTTTGAAATACTTATATATTTAATTTAGTGTATGTTTGAATTTAGCATATGGTTTATATATATATAGTTATATATATAGTTCAATTATACCATTTATCTCCATAAATCAAGTTCTGACTGGGTTTTGTCAATCCCTATTTATCAACTTTAATCGTCGAATCGTGTCCATCTAGCGTTGCTTGGGAATTCGTAACTCATTTCATTCTCCTTCAACTCTAGCCTCGAAAGGTGAGAAATCACTCACGATTAACGATCTTATATTTATTAAATTTGATTTCAATTGAAATGACAACTGAAATATGCTGTTGTTAATTATTGACTTTGCTATATATATGCAATCATCTGTATCTGCTCACCTGCGATGTCTAACACCATGATGATGTATGCCTGTTATATGTTATCATATCTATTCTCACCCTACCCTTTTAGTTTAGAATTCCCTATAGGTTGAAATGATATATACCCGAATGATCTGTAGAATAGAAGAAAACCGTTATAGGTTTAAATAATAAACCCAAGCGATTTATAATTTAATTAAATTTGGGATTACGGGTTGAAGTGATATATACATGTATATACTTAAATTACGGATTGAAATGATAAATATCTGTCTCACTTGACTAGAGGATAGAAAATTATACACAGACACCGTTGGTCTACGTATAAATATTTTGAAATGATTTCTACGGTTTTGGAAAGAAATATGTGGTTTTAATAAATATGGATTTTAAGATATTATACATATATGTATTTTTATAAAGGTTTAAATTTTAGATTTATAAAGTTATATGTTTTGAAAATTTTATAGTTATACGTTAATTTTTGAAATTACATATTTTAAGAATTTACTTATAATTTTACTATTTTTAAAATATTTAAATAGATTTAATATATAAATAAATTTAATAATATGTTTAAGTATTTATTTAAAATATAGAGTTTATAGTAGAAATTGGTTTGAAATGGTATTTATTTAAAAATCATAATCAAATAAATTTGATTTGAAATTTATTAAATTTGAAATATCATAGATATGATTTTATAACTTGATTTTTTGATTAAAAGTGGTTTAAAGGAATATCTTTAAATTTACATAAATTGAAATGGAATATCTTTAAATTCGAAATTTAAAGTTTCATTTAAATGTTATAGTAGTGATTAAATAAATATTTCAAAAACAAATAATAGTAATGTGAATTTGATATATATATTTATAAATTATCAAATTTAGTTTTGTGTTTAAATATTTAAAGCTATGAAATCTATTAAGATTTGAAATGGTTTACATCCATATTTGAAATTGATATAAATGGTTTATTGGGATTTGAATTGAAATGGAATAGCCAAGATTTGGTTTAAATGTGATTTTGGTATTGAGTTGATTTAAAAATCGATTTGTGAAATTTGAGGATGCTATTTTATTATATAAAGTGATTTTAACTTATATTCAAACTATTTATATATTTACTTTACAAATTATTTTAACATAGACTGTTTTAATATAAATCATTTCTAAAATAATCTTTTTTTAATATACGAATCATTTGATTATAAACTATTTTAATTACAACTATTTTCACATAAACTATTTTATTATGTAAACTATTTTATTATATACTATTTTTCTATATCTAAATCGTTCAAGTGGGTAGTTATGATTTCAAAGTTTTGAATTTCAAAGTATTATGCTATCAAGCTTTACGATTTCCAAAGTGTTATAATTACTAAGCTTTATAATGTCAAAAGTGTTATAACTTTGAAAGTATTATTGATTTGGAAATGAATATTATTTTAAGTGAGAAATGATATCGTATTGATTTGGTTTTGAAATGGATATGATATTTTGGTTTTGAAGTGTAAACTATTTTGAAATGACAGCGGTGTTTTAATAACGTTTGGTTGTTAAAGAGACCGGGATCAGTTATTGTCATACTCACTGCCATTGCGAAAACCACTTTAACAACCATGTATGCTGTGGAGATTCCAGAATGGAGTAGGATGGTGGTGACGATCCTATATGAGGTATATACGTGGACCAAACTCCCGTAAGTTAGCATTAGTTGGCTAAAATAGGAGCAAATGACATGCCAAGTGAGGTAGCTCCTCCGTTCGGACACACTCCATCGTTTACCATTCTATTACTTTGTGATTGATTGGGCACACCATCAGACTTTTTAGGAGTGTGGATCGAGGTGGGCGGTTGTTGTGGCTCTACGTTACCACAAGCCCAGAAGTGTAATTGGTATATCTACCCTACCCTTGCCTAATTGTACCGTGTCACCTACAATATCCAGACCACTACGAGTTCGTTTTGTGTCATACCAATGAAGTGCCCTCTGGTAGCCATCTGATAAGGAGGTATTACAGTACTATATAGACTATGGCACTATAAAATGTATTAAGGGTGATATGGGTACTGCCTTAATGTTATTTTAATAGTTTAATTTACTATAGAAATTATTATAATAGCATATATTACTACGTAGTAGATAGTTCTGTGGATCCTTAGAGGATGGTTTTCCCAAACATCCTTTTAGTTACTTGTATTTTACTTTGCATTTCACTAGAGTTAGATTTATTGATAAAAGAATGTTAACCCTGAATTGAGTGTTTTGTGTTTTTGTAATGACCGGCCTTTCATTCCATAGAAAGACGCATCATTAAGAAGAAAGAAATGGATAGAAAAGAGAAAAGCTAGAAAGAAACAAACAAACTACATTAGAATCTCACAACGGAACGAATAATTATATCACAAAGGATATTACATAGTATCATATATATCAGAGTTATACAGTTAATACAACAAAAACTAGGTTGTAATAAACACATGTCTATTTATTACAACTCAGGTACATCACAAAGATAAAAATTCGACATTAGCATAGCAGAACCACTATATATCTACACGCTGAAGACTCATGCTCCATATCTCCTACTAAACTCGTCAAAGCTAACCGGAATCGCTTGACTACTCATAAAAAAATTCAGTACCCAAGACTTTAATAAAACAGAAAATAAACTACGGGTCGGACATCGGTATGGTGTGAGTAAACGGGTTATAGTTGCTTAACTTTGAAATACCTTTGAAAACAAAAGCTATCACGGAAGACTCCTCACAAATAAACATGGGTAAGTTTTTACCTTAAGCTAACTAAAACATTTGATAGGAAATCTAATATTATTATAATAGGGTCTAGGGTTTTCAAGTAAATAGAAAATAGCCGAAATTGTTACATTCATTAAATTCTAGCTACTGGCCACAATAGTGGGTAATACAATCAAAACCTTAAAGGGAATGTAGGAAGAATGGATTCCATCAATGGTACAGCTACTGGGTTAGTGCCCGTCACAATACGGTGCCCAGATCATCGTACTAAGGATCCACCCTAAATCACCTGCAACACAAGGCCGGAACCATCCCTTACTGGATAGTCCCGAACAAGAAAACCCCACAGATGGTCATCGCCAACTGCCCACTATGCCGAAGAAAAGGAACCTCTAGACAGGGGTAAATCTCGTCTCACTTGGGTGCTACCCACTTAACCTTGCTGCAACTCCCATCTTTTAGCTATTCCCGGTTGATAAGGCCTGAGGCTACGATTACCTATATAGAACACATCTATCTTAGAATGCTCATCGTCCACCAGACAATGTTCCGATAACATTCAATCCATACAAGTTCATTCTCGGTTCGAACGAAACCGGAGGCACTATCTCGCTACACTCATTTTGGAGTCACCCTCAGAGTTAACGACAATAGCCCTTGCACTCTGAATCTTCATCTCGAACCTGAATGTACTACCCCGTTAAAGTCGTATTGGAATTATCCTCAGAGTCTTAACGACGAATAGTCGTTTAACTTGGAGTCTTTACTCTTCACCCTTCATTTAAGATTCACGACCTAACTTTTGATTTGGATCGATGTGGTTTTCGGAATTTCAAATTTGAAAACCCAATCCCGATCTCACCAAAATCCAAAACGCCATCTTAATGTCCATGTGATTTAAGTTTTAACAATTTAATTCAATTTAAAACATTTAATTCACACAGCATCATTCACAGATAAATATTACACATTTATCACAACTATAATCAATATCATATCATAGCACATCACTAATTATTCAAACCATAAGCATCATTCAATTCAGCCATTCCACTCAGCTAATCATCCACAAACGAGAATCATTAATCCAAATTATAATTAATTTAATTAACTTAAATTAAATTAACAACTTGAGAATTAATCATCTAATCCTGCTTAAACAACCATTAAATAATTACTAACCATTTAATTAATTAATCAACCTTTAATCACCTAATAAACAATTTAATTAATCTTTAATTATAGATTAATTATCCTTTAATTATTCTCTTAAATTAATCACACTTGATTAATTATTCCTTAGTTACATTAAGTAATTGTTCTTTAAATTAATTACAAAAATTAATTATTCTTTAATCACTTAGTAATTAACTTTAATTACTTCCATTAACTAATTAATTATAATTAATTACATTAATCCTTAATTTATTACATTAATTAATCATATCATAATCACTTCATTGATTAATTATCTTACACTTAATCTCATTATTAATCAATTAAACTTTTAATTATTATAATTAATTGCATTAATTAATGATTGTCTAATTACTTTCATTAATTAATTATTATTCTAATAATTAATATTTAATTATGAATATTTAACTTAATTACATTTATTAATCAACCCTAATTAATCACAATCAGTAATTAACTTCCCTTAATTACTTCATCAATTAACCAACTATTTGATTAATTATATTAATTAATCCTTTAATTACACTTAGTAATTATCACTTAATTACTTCCCTTAAGTAATTATCCTTTAATTACTTTCCATAATTAACTCCAATTTTAGTTAATTACATCGAGTAATTTTCCGTTAATTACTTCACTTAAGTAATTACACCTCATTAATTAAATTAAGTTATTATACTTGATCCAACATCAAATGATTACCTTTAATTAATTAAACTTAATTGATCGACTAAAATTAACCGTATTAACGTAATTAATTACAACGAGTAATTAATTTCCTTTAATTACTTTATTAAGTAATTATCATATAGTTTTCTAAACATTAAGTAATTAACCTCTTAATTACTTATTCCTTAATTATTCCTTGATTGATTAACTTTAATTAATTTCCTTTAATTACTTTATTAAGTAATTATCTAATAATCTTCTTAACATTAAGTAACTAACCTCATAATTAATTATTACTTAATTATTCCCTAATTGATTAACCTTGATTAATCAATTATTAATTAAGTAATTAATCATACTTATTTAATCACACAAATTAATTTATCGTAATTTAATTACTTAAATTAATAATTTATAGTTAATTAAGTAATTAAATTAATTATTCATTATAATTAATTTAGTTAATACAGTTAATTTTAGTTAATTAATTAAGTTTAATTAATTAAAGGCAATTATTTGATGTTGGATTAAGTATAATTACTTAATGTAATTAATGAGATGTAACTACTTAAGTGAAGTGTCAACTCACTTTCATCAATGACCCAACGAGCCAACGGGTTAACAGGATAGCGGTCCTAGCGACTTTAGAATGAAGCGGTCCTAGCGACCTAAGAACGAACCGGTCCTAGCGACCTAAGAATGAGGCGGTCCTAGCGACATAAGAACGAAGCGGTCCTAGTGACCTAAGAAGATCAACGATCCACGAGTTAAAGCATAGAGCGGTTTAGAGCGGCCCCGACCTAAGAATCTACGACCTAACTACCTAAATGGGCTAAGCGACTTACTAGTCCAACAACCTAACGAGTTAGCAATTTATAACCTAACGGGTTAAGGCAGTACAAAACCGCATGCCTCTTCATAAGGTCACTCACGACCTAAACAAGGCCAAGACAGCTCCATAAGTCGCTGCATCTTATGACATTCCTCTCCTTGGTCGCTACAATCACTCAGAAGAGATCAGCGACCTATCCTAGGTCACGTGCAACCTGATGACCCGCTTAGGAGAAGCCAAGTGCTACTAGAATGGGTCGTAGCTCATTTCCTTTAGGTCGCAACCTTCGACCAACGTCTTACTTTAAGTCGCGACCTTCGACCTACGACCTACATTAGGTCGCAACCCCTCGACCTACGACCTACGACCTAACTCCGAGCTCACCCTATAAATACGACACTAACTCCAACATGGAGGGGATCTTTTGGCTCATTCTTGGAACATCGACACTCTGCTGAATTCTCGACTCACTCGACACTTCAAACACGAAAGGCATCTCAACCAACTTCAAGAGGAAATCTAACACAATCAACATGGATTTAAAGAATTCTGCAAGGTCGAAGTCCGAGTCATTTGGTTCATCCGTATTGTAGTTGAGGATTGTTGTAAAGTTGTAATTAATTTAGTTATAAAGAGGTTTAAAGTGGACGTAGGCATAATCCAAGGCCGAACCACTATAAAATTGTTGTCTTTTACTGCTTTCTCTGGACTTTCATACTTGTTTCTAATTCCCGTGTTCACGGGTGGTGCTTTCATTTAAACTTAACATCCACCAGGGTATTAGCATTCAATTTTTAGCGTTAACATTTTTGGTGCTTTCACTAAGAACCCAACTCAGGATACCTTTATCATTGCTTCGAAAAAGTTTGTTGAAAAAGTCTCTCTTAAAACCAGAAGTTTATCAAAAATAATGGCTCCTGGAAGAAAGCATGGATATACAAGATCTAGTAATATCCATGAAAATACTGCCACTTCTCCTTCGTCAAGTCAAGAAGTACCAAGTGCCGGAATTACACGGGCTGAGTTAGATGCTACAATATCTGGATTATACCAGCAGATGGAAACTCAGAATGCTTTAATGCTTGAAAGAATAAATGAGTTGCTCGGAGCAAACCGTCAACCGGTGAATAACAAAGAAAACTTTGCAGATGATATTCGTGATCCTGAGGAAAGGAATGTTCGTTAAAGACCAGCTAGCCGCGCCAAAGAAACACCTCCTCAACCTGGAGGATCGAGACCACAGCTAACTCTCCGCGAATGTTTGTCCCGACAAACTTCCGAGAAAATGGCCGAAGTCTTTTCTTCGGATCCTATAAATGATGAGGAATATCTTTCGGGCATGGTACGACAAATCATGAAAGAAAGTATGTAGAGAGATGAAGATGAGAAGGAATGGGGATTCGCTCCGAGCAAAACATCGTTCACTGAGAAGATTCTAAGGGCAGAATTCCCAAGGAAGTTCGTTCCTCCGACCATCCCGGCTTATAAGGGAACAAGTGAACCCAATCAATTCCTGTATAAGTATGATTGGCACATGACTGGTGCTAGAGCGTTTGATGATATCAAATGTCAGTACTTTCTGGTATACTTGGAAAGAGTGGCCTTGCTCTGGTTCACAAAACTTCCGGTCCGATCCATAGACCAGTTTGCCAATTTGAATCGGAAGTTTAAAGAGCAATTCAGGTAGTATGCTTCAAAAGAAAAGGATATTATGTCGCTATCAAGCCTGGAACAGAACCCTGGGGAAACTATCAGGTCTTTCTTAAACCGCTTCAACATAGCTTTGGCTGAAGTGGACAATGTGGAGCCACGGATAGTCTTGACACACCTGATGAGGGCAATCGATAAATCGAGCGAATTTGGGAAGTGGCTGAAGATGAAAGAACCGAATTCCCTTCAGAAATTCTATAAGAAAGCTAATAAGTTCATGTGCTTGGAAAGCTTTCGGGCACCAGTTAAAGTGGCATTGACAGAGGTTAAGGATAACACTACTGCTCCTACCAAAAGATTATCCGGAAGTCGGAAAAGGGAGAACAATGGTCGGCAGAAACCAAAAAGCCCTCTCCCCGGAGGCACAAACAAAAATCCCTCTCCCCGGAGGCACAAATAAAAAAGCCCTCTCCCCGGGGGCACAACCAAAAATCCCTCTTCCCAGAGGCATAATCAAACAAAAAGCCCTCTTCCAAGAGGCAGAATCAAACAAAAGCCCTCTTCGGAGGCACAAGCAGGTTGAAGCCCTTTTTCGAAGGCCCACTTTACCACGAAGGAAAATTCACTTGCCAAAATAAAAGTGACTTTCTCCGAAAGTGAAGTGTAAAAACTTTGCAACAAAAAGAAAACAGAGAAAGCTTCTCCAATATGAGGCGCATTCTACTAAATCTGAAAAATATTTCCTTAAAACGGAAATATTATCTTATAAAGTACAGATGCAAACCTCCTTCAAATGGAAAAGTTGTTCTCTAAAGAAAGAACATAAGTCTTCTCGAAACAGAAGAGATATTCTTCAAAATTCTGCCAATGTGAAAGAGACTGCAATAAACCATGGTATGGGGGCAATATAATATAGTCATAAAAATAAAAAAACAATGTTCAAGCAACATACCATAGGTTTACTGCAACATCACACAAGGAAAATAAAGAAACTTGTATATATAAAAAAAAGAGAATAAATGCATTCTCAAATACACACAGGAGTTTGTACAGGTAAAAAATCATTTATTTCCATACTATAAAAAAATTTATATACATGTGCAACTTTCAAAACAAAAGAAGGCGGGGACCGGTACCCGCACAATCACCGGTCGACATAAATCTTTTTATATACAAGCTAAAAAGCAAAAAGCAAGCAGAAAAGAATAAGTCCTAAGCCAATCACTTCTTCTTCCTACCACCTTTTGAGCCTTCGCCTGGCCGGATAATTAACTTTTTGCGCCGGCTTGTAGGGGTAGGGGAAGAAAGAGGAAGGGGCGCAATCGGACTTTCTTCTGTTTTCGCTTCACCGGCAGAAGCTTCCCTCCTTCTCTTTGAAACTACACGCTTCCCCTTCTTCCTTGAGGAAGGATCACTGCCCGGAGAGAAAAGAGTGGATAATGTTATGTCATCAGAAGCAGTCTGCTTCGGAGTTCACTCCCCTTCTTCGGGTTCTTCGACCTTTTGTTCTTGAGAAGCAATAGGATCGTCCAAGTCACGGAGAGCTTCTATCTTCTCTTCTTGCAACCCCGATTGAGAGATAGAAGGGGGAGTAATCTGAAGAGGTAGAGAAGAAATAGCCGGAGTAGGGGAAGTCTGAACGATACTTGGTGCTTTCTCTACAGGAGAAGAAAAGTTGAAGTCAGTATTCCTCATAAAAAGAGGGGATAATGGCTCATCGACACTTAAGAAATAAGCAAGAAGCTTATCGAACTCAGTCAAAGCGAACAAGCAGTCCACTTGAGCGAGATCAACATTGAGGTTACCTGGAGAAGTAGACTTCACTATGTCAATTTCGAAGTCCTGCGCTTCGGCGCTTTCTTGTGCCTCATCTCTAGTGTGGGCGGTGGTGCTTTCAATAATGGCTTTAGCAGGAGGAGGAGAATGGGAACTATAGCCAGCAATATCGATATCGGCTGAAACTGAAGGAATAACTGGGTCGGTTGAAACTGTCTTTCCTAAATGTTCTCCTTTTGTCGTATCGGCTCTTTCTTTGGCAAGCTTCTCCTTCCCCCTTGCAAGAACGGCACATGCATCATCATCTAGATAATGCGCCATTAAGTCTACTTCGGCATATCCGGCTCCTCCAAACATATCAAGTATGGCCTCCCACACTTTGGCCAAAGTGAGTTCATATGCCGGCCCCAAAAACTTAAGGCTACCACGCCTCAGAACGCTGTGGATGTAAAACTCGAATATAGTGGAGCTGACTTCAGCTTTAGTTTCCATATGAGACTCTTCGGCTACAGCTTTGCCGGCAACAGCTTCGTCACGCTCCTTCTCAACTTCGGAAAGTCGAGCTTTCAGCAATTCAATCTCCAAGTTCTGGGCGTTGATTTTCTCTCGAAGGTGAGTGACGTCAGCCCGGTAATTTTCTACAGTTCGCTGCTGCGCTTCAAATTTGGCTTCAGCATCTCTCTGCGCCGCATGAGCGTCTCTTACTTGTTTTTGAAGCATTTCCTCTCTCTGAGAGTAGGAAGTGGAAGAAGTGGCGAGCTCTTCCTTAAGTTTTTCCACCTCTGCTTCAAGCTTCTCATTATAAGTGGCTATGCTCCTTATTTCCACGTCATGCTGTTCAAGAGTTTTTAGCCATTCAGATTTTTCGTTTTCCGTTGTTAGCATGGCCTCAAGATTCGCGCGGTTTACTCTCTGAAGCTCGTCGACAAGCTTCTGCCAGCTAGATATTCTCTCGATGTCAAGTTTCACAGCATCAAGATTGCGCAGCATAGCCTGCTTGTCAATCGGGACAAAATCAAGGTCAAAGCGCACTCCTTTCAAGAACCTATGCGAAAACCAACTTTGAAGAGTGGCCGGGCCTTGTCCAACCTGATATGAGGGCATGCCAGTAATTTTTTGAATATCAGTGCGAGCAAGGGCAGGAGATTGAGAAGGTGCAGGAGCAGCGGGCTTTTGAGGAAGTTCAAACACCGGCTTTTCGCCATGTTTGGCCCTTTTACTTGCATCTTCAGGCATGTGGCTTTTCCCTTTATCATCTCGGGATTTCCGTTTATGAGAATCATCTTCCCTCTGGAAAGAGTCACGTCGCTCATATCGTCTTTCGTGGAATTCTTCATAGGCGCGCCTTTCACGAGCCTTCCTCACAGCTCTTTCTTCGTCAGTTTCCCAAGTGGCATGAAGATACCTCCTGGGGTCATAAGCACCGTGCTTCCCATAGCGCTGGAAATCATCGTAGTAGGAGCCACTTCTTCCCATTGGAGAATCTGAAAACAAAGAAAAGATAAACTCAGAAATCTTGAAAGCAAGGGAGTTGAATGCATATAAGTGCTGAAAAGTCCTAAGTGTGTGTAACGTGCATACTACGTGCGTCGAATCGTGAACCACTCCTGGGTTGGGTGGTGATGATGGGTCTAACAGCCAGTGTTAACTCTTGGGCTGACGGAGTTTGTTGCAGAACGGATGTCGCTTCGAATGCAGAAGAAGTAACTTTAGCAGTGATAGGATCATCTTTGAAAAGCTCCTGTGAAGTAATCATCAGGACGCTCAACCCCTCAAAATTATCATCACTGCTGTGCCTAGCGGGATTTGTTCTCTCAGCCCCTTCGTCACCAGATTGCCCGGGTTGTTGAGGAGGCTCTTCTTCTTCGATTACTGGGGCAATGCATGCTTGACGGATGACCCCGCAACATCAGTTGAAGTGGAACACTTTACAAATGAAGACTCAGCAGTGCGTTCTTTCGGCATAAGTTCTCCAGCGGAAACTGGGGCATCCGGTGCCTCTACTGGAGAGTCGGGTACTTCATGAGGTTGAGTATAACGAGAAGGGTGCAAAAGCCCGTACTGGTGCAGAAATTCATCTTTCAGCAAAAACTTAATACTTCTTTCTGCAACCGGCAAGGCACTTAATCTATCAAAAGTCGTTTTGTGACCGGGATTTCTAGAGGGAGGAGGAAGTGTTGTAAAAGAAAAGAATGAATTTAGCACTTAACAATTCGGATTTTAAAAAGCTGAAACGGAAAAAACGGGGATGAGCAATCTTACTTCCTTTTCTCCAGATGGCATAAAACCCTAGAGGACAGCGGACAAAGAATAATTTATTCAGAAAGCCGTGAGCACTTTCAGAAAGATCAGTAATAAGTTTACAATTTCCGGCACTTCTCACGAGTATAAAGGAGAAGTGGTCTTTATTCTTTGCAAATTAGCATAGGTAGCAAATTTCTTCGAAGCTCGAAAGACGGTTAAGTGTCCCCCTGAATAAAACACACAATCCCATCAGGATGTCGTAGCCATTGGGATGTAGTCGAAAGGGAGAGATGGTTAGCCGGAAAAGGAGTTGATGAAGAAATTCATTGAAAGGAGGAATGGCACCACAAAGGCACATCTGACGGTTGACGGCGACAAAACCAAGAGGTGGCCTGTCGGCAGTATCATTTGGGCCAGGAATTCTAGCATCCGCTTCGGCGATCCCAAATTGAATACGTAATTGATTGAATGTCCGTTGACTCAGGGTAGTTGGAGTTCTCTCCGGAGGATCAACCAATGGGTCGGCTATCGGGAAGACTTCTTCAGATTGCTCGATTATCTCTTCTTGAGAAGATATTATATACAAGGAACTGGATATTCAAATGTGAAGGTGCACATTTCCTAAATGTGTGACGTGTTGTGTAAAACTAACAAAGTGATAGCAACTATAACTGGAATTAAATTAATAAACATATGAAAATTGTAAAATTTCAGGACTTGTCGCCTTAAGTCCAAATGCAAGTGCAGTATTGATGCAAACAAATTGGCTTTAGTTGATTAACATTGCTTTACCACTTCACTTGAATTTGTTGGTTCATAGCATTTCGTATGATTTCTTTAAGTTGATTATATTCTATCGACTAATCTGTCATTCGATATGGGCGATCAGTGGCAGTATATTTGTCCCATTTTTCTGTAAATGTTGTGTTTAACAGGTCATTAGCATTAAAGTTAGTGTAGTCTGTAAAGGAGTGCAGCAAAGTTCAAACGATTACAAATTCAGGCAATTCATTCTGGCAATTCAAGTTGAGAATTCAAGTCGAAATTATGCTTCAAGGCAGGCAAACCATTTTTACGCCAAGTGTTAGCTCGTCTGCGACCTAAATACGTTGCGAGTTGACCTAGGCCGTTAATTCTTTAAGTCGTAATGCACATGAAGGAAAAAGCCTCAAGTCGAAGTAACGCAAATTTCTCTAAGACCTGGCTTGGCTACGACCTAAAACTAGTGACGTTGATGGTTAAGTCGTTTAATTACTAGGTTGTTCTACTTTAAGCCCTATGTTGTCTAAACATGACAAGTCGCGAGGAAGGAAGGTCGCGAGCACGCTAGGTCGCAAGCGAATTGGATCGCATGGTTCATATCCAAACTTTTGAGCTGTAAGTCGCTCGATAGCTCTCCTCAACCCATAAAGCTTTTCTCAACTTACCAAACCTCCTAACTTCCATAACTCACGATTCTGTTAACCCAGCAACCTGTTAGCCACAGTATACCAAAAATCCACCATCTCCCCATATCGTAAAATCACCCAAAGCCAATACTATTCACTTTGGATCCATCGCAAACCCGATGTACTGTTTTACTCTCGTGAGTTACGGCAACAATGTTTCCAAAAATGATCACAAATTAATCATAACATGATCCATTGTGGAATGCGAAATGCAAAATCAGGGAAGAGTTGAAAATTGGGGGATTCAGGATTCGACGGGCGATCATAGATTGGAACAAAGGTCAATTTCACTTACACAATGTTAAGGAGGAATCGACGGCCTGATAGCTCGAGTTCACCTTTGAGGAGCTTGGAAGATCGTTAACGGTAGAACGAACTGTTGGAGCAGTTTAGTAAAGACGAATAAGCGAGCCAACGGTTTATATGGGGCAAAAGATAAGGAGGTGAATGGGCATGCAGGCTATCAAATCCGTTGAGTCGCTTACGACCTAACCAAGCCTTTAAGTCGCTTGCGACCTAGTGACTCAGGAGGGAACGAGTTAATAGATATCGAAGCACACGACCTAACTCTTAGGCGTATACTTCGAGGGGCAAATGTTATCTCACTTTCATCAATGATCCAACGAGCCAACGAGCTAACAGGATAGTGGTCCTAGCGACCTAAGAATGAAGCGGTCCTAGCGACCTAAGAATGAGGCGGTCCTAGCGACCTAAGAATGAGGCGGTCCTAGCGACCTAAGAATGAAGTGGTCCTAGCGACCTAAGAAGATCAGCGGTCCTAGCATTAAAGCATAGAGCAATTTAGAGCGACCCCAACCTAGGAATCTACGACCTAACTACATAAATGGGCTAAGCGACTTACTGGTCAAAAGACCTAACGAGTTAGAAATTTATCACCTAACAGGTTAAGGCAGTACAAGACCGCATGCCTCTTCACAAGGTCACTCACGAACAAAACAAGGCCGAGACAGCTCCATAAGTCGCTGCATCTTATGACATTCCTCTCCTAGGTCGCTCCAATCACTAAGAAGAGATTAGCGACCTATCCTAGGTCGCGTGCAACATGCTGACCCGCTCAGGAGAAGCCAAGTGCAACTAGAATGGGTCGTAGCTCGTTTCCTTTAGGTCGCAACCTTCGACCTACGACTTACTTTAGGTCGCAATCTTTGACTTACGACCTACTTTAAGTCGCAGCCCCTCGACCTATGACCTACGACCTAACTCCAAGCTCACCCTATAAATACGACACTAACTACAACATAGAGGGGATCTTTTGGCTCATTCTTGGAACATCGACACTCTGCTGAATTCTCGACTCACTCGACACTACAAACACGAAAGGCATCTTGTTAACCCCATTCAAGCCTACGAGTTAAGAGGCCCACGAGTTAAAGGAGTCAACGAGTTAAGACCCGGGATGGGCCACGACTTAAGGTGCTTAACGGTTCAGGAAGGATCTACGACTCAGGAAGCCTCACGACTCAACAAGTCACCGACTCAACAAGTTAATGACGTAAAACTCAAAGCGACTTAAAGGGTTACGACTCAACGACCCAAAGAGAGATTGTACGACTTGAGGAACCTTACGACTTAAGGAACCTTACGAGTTAAGGAACCTTACGACTTAAGGAATCTTACGGGTTAAGGAAGGCTTGCGAGTTAAGACATTAACGACCTGAGGAATGTCACGATTTATGGAGGTCTACGACTTAAGAGGAATGCGACATAAAGGTGATACGACCTAAGACTTCAGAGACAAGTTCAATACCATGCTATAATGAGATAACTCGTTGACGACATACGACTTATGATGAGTAGTGTACGACTCATACTAACATCAAGGAAAGTTGCATTGGTTAACTCGTGAATGGCTCAGGACTTGTGTTATTCATTTGAATGGGAGCATAGCTTTGGACCAAGCCGTGAGCTAACCCAGTAGGTCGGCCGCGTGTTAACATGAGACGACTCACCATGACTCATCCACGACCTAAAGTCACTAAGTCGCAGCCCGCTATCATGATACCTATATCAAAGAGGAATGACTAGTATACGACTTAAGACTTGTGCTATATTCAGAGGATCGAAGGCGCCCTGGTACGAAGCTGGGGTTCAACCTGTTGAGTCGTCCACGACCCAACCTGACTCGGCTACGAGTTAACGATGAGTCGGGTACGACCCATGACTCAAGGCCGAAAACTCCTATAAATACATGACCACTTCCAACATTTGGGGGGACTTTTTTTGCTCATTCATTTCAAGCGTCGTTACTCTGCTGCATTCCGAACTACTTCAACACTTAAAGCTTTTGAGATACAAAGAACGCCTCAAGGAACTTCATGAAGAAATCATACATGTCCAACATGAGTTCAAAGATTTTGATCGACATTGAAGTTTAGGCTACTTGTTCTAAGTCACTTGTAACTCGAAGTGTGTTGTAATCAAAGTGTAATTGCATCGACTTGTAATCAAATCGTCGATAAAGATATTCAAAGTCGACGTAGGCTCTCTCTTAAGCCGAACCAATATAAAATTGCTGTTGTTTATTGCTTTTCCTCTATTATCTGCTTATAATCTGTTCCCGAGCTATCGGGTGGTGCTTTCACAATTACACTTCATACACCGGGGTGTTAGCGTTCAAATTTTAGCGTTAACATTTTTGGTGCTTTCACTGAGAATTGAACTCAGGCAAACCGTCATCATTGCTCCACGAAAGTTTGTTGAAGTAACCTCTCTGAAGACTAGAAGTTTATCTGAAATCATGGCTCCGGGGAGAAAGAGTAGATCTGTTAGATCTGGAAATGTTCAAGAGGGAACCTCCGCTTCCCCAGTACCTAGTCAAGCCAGTCCACCTGTTGGAGTTACAAAAGCGGAGTTGGATGCTGTAATCTTAGGGCTGAACCAGCAGATAAATGCCTAAAGTGCACAATTGGAAGCTCAGAACACCCAAAATGCCTTAATTTTGAATAAGTTGAATGACTTGCTTGGGGTAAACCGTCCACCAACAGGTAATGAAAGGAACTTTGCTGGCAAAATTCATGAGGATGAAGAAAGAAACATTCCTGAGAGGGCTGCTAGCCCCTTTGAGCGGACATTTCCTGAAATTGGTGGATCTAAAGCTCGAAATGATGAGGGATATCTTTCTGAAATGGTTCGACAAATCATGAAGGAAAGCATGCAATGGAATGAAGATGAGAAGGAATGAGGTTTCGCTCCAAGTAAAACCCCGTTTACCGTAAGAATCTTAAAGGCTGAGTTCCCAAGGAAGTTTGTCCCCCCAACTATCCCAGCTTACAAAGGAACAAGTGATCCGAACGAATTCTTGTATATGTATGATTGGAACATGACAGGTGCCAGAGCTTCTGATGAAATAAAGTTCCGATATTTTCCTGTATACCTGGAAGGTGTAGCTCTGCTTTGGTTCACCAAGCTGCCAGTCCGGTCTATAGATCTGTTTTCTGAATTAACCCGGAAATTCAAGGAGCAGTTCAGACAATACGCTTCGAAAGCCAAAGATATTATGTCGTTGTCAAGTTTAGAGCAGAATCCAGGTGAAACTATCAGATCTTTCTTGAATCGCTTTATATAGCGCTGGCCGAGGTAGACAATGCAGAACCACGGATGATCTTGACCTATCTGATGAGGGCCATCGACAAGTCGAGCGAATTTGGAAAATGGCTTAATATGAAGGAAACAAATTCCCTTGAAAAATTCTACAAGAAAGCAGATGAGTTCATACGCCTGGAAAGCCGTCCTGTACCGGTAAAGGCAGTGTTAGAAAAAGCTGAAGATAACATTGCTGCTCCGCGCAAGAGTGAATCTGTAGGACAGAAAAGGGAAAATAACGATGGAAAGAAACAGAAAAATCTGAAGAAGCTCTGTTCCTTCAAACCATCGGAATATACTCCTTTATCAGATACGCCGGAACGTATATACCTTGCCACTAAAGATTCTGTTGAATATCCTAAACCTCCTATTCTAAGAACCGGGAAAAAAGCTATGCAAAGTGGGAAGTTCTATCGCTTTCATAATCAACCTGGTCATGATACAGACGAATGCCGCCAATTGAAAATTTTGATTGAAGAATTGATAAGGGAAAATAAGCTGTAGCAATTTGTGGAAAAGAATAGCAGCAATCCCGCTTCGACTAGTCAGGGGCAACAAGCTCCTGCTCATCAACCCAGGACAGTTGAAAAGACTGCAGGGCATGAATCTGGAAGGCCTGTTATCAATGTCATTAAGGGAGGACCTCACCCATCAGGCAGGAGCTGGGGTGAGATGGAAAGGTATACCCGAGCTTTGAAGTATGTACCGACCGAGGAAGATGTATTCGTTTTGGAAGGTGCTGTGCCCCTGACGCAACAAAGAACTTTCAATGATGATATTGTGTTCAGAGCCAGGGATTCCGCAGGTATTAAAGCTCCTACCTTGGATCCCTTAGTCATCTAGGCTGGTATCGGGCCAGCTATTGTCAGAAGAGTTCTCATTGATTGTGGCGCATCCTGCAATATCCTCTTCAAGAAAACATTCGACCAAATGAAGATCCCTATGGCTGATGTGCAAGCCTCATCGCAGAAAATCGCTGGCTTCACTGGGGAGCCAAAACAGCCGATAGGAACCGTTGATTTGTTTGTGGAACTTGGAGAAGGAGAGAGAAAAGGGGTCCGCAAGCAAACTTTTGTGATTGTCGACGAGTTTTCTGCTTATAATGCTTTCCTTGGCCGTCCAACTCTCGCAGCATTCAAAGTTGTTCTGGCCCCATGGTGCCTCACCATTAAATTTCCCACAGATAATGGAGTGGGAGTTATAAAAGGGGATCAAAATGCGGGGCGAGAATGTTATCTAACAGAGCTACGAGAAACGAGGAAAAGAGAAATGGGAAAGGATGCGGCAGCCCCAGTCCGCATCAAAGAACCAGCCTTATAGCAATTACAGGGCGGACCCTGCACTGGCGAGCACAGCGGAGCAAGGAAAGAGAAGGATCCTAGAAAAGTCAGTGCAGGGGAGAATAGAGTGGTACCAGTGGAAACGACAATACCAGTACCTGTTGACCCAAAGGACCCGAACAAGGTGTTGAATGTGGGTTCACAACTTAATGTGTCAATTCAGAATATCTTAATATCATTTTTAAAGGCAAATTTGGATGTTTTTGCTTGGACTCATGCCGATATGTGCGGAATATCCCCAGAAGTTGCAGTACACGCCCTGAATATTGATCCAAAATTTACACCTGTGAAGCAGAAAAGGAGAACCCAAGGTCCAGAAAGGTCAGCAGCGTTAAAAGAAGAAGTTGATCGACTCATGGAGAATAATTTTATCAAAGAATCTACCTATCCGAATTGGGTTTCAAATCCAGTGCTGGTTAAGAAAGCCAACGAAAAATGGAGAGTATGCATTGATTTTTAAGATCTAAACAAGGCCTGCCCCAAAGACTGCTTCCCATTACCCAGAATCGATCAACTGGTAGACGGAACAACGGGACACGAATTGTTATCTTTTATGGATGCTTACTCCGGATATAACCAGATCATGATGCATGAGCCAGATCAGGAGGACACGAGCTTTATCACCGACGTTGGTCTTTACTGCTACAGAGTTATGCCCTTCGGGCTGAAGAATGCAGGGGCAACATACCAAAGACTTGTTAATGCTATGTTCAAACCGCAATTGGGCAAGACTATGGAAGTCTACGTCGATGACATGTTAGTAAAGTCTAAGAAAGCAGTGGATCACATAGAAAACTTAGCAGACATGTTCGCAGTCCTCCGAAAATACGGAATGAAGCTCAATCCTTTAAAATGTTCATTTGGAGTGGAATCCGGCAAGTTTTTAGGTTTCATCGTGAGCGCTAGGGGCATTGAAGCTAGTCCAGCTCAAATTACCGCCTTAAAGGAAGTCAAAGCTCCTAGAACAAAGAAGGAATTGCAAAGTCTCAATGGAACAGTCGCCGCCTTGAGTCGGTTCATTTCCAAAGCCACAGATAAATGCATCCCATTCTTCGACGCCCTAAAGAAAGGAAAGAAAAACTTCGATTGGACTCCCGAATGCCAAAAAGCCTTTGATGAATTGATTCGCCATATGGAAACGCCTCCAATACTTTCTAGGCCTGGCGATGGCGAGGATCTTCTTATATACTTGGCAGTATCATCTCATGCTTTAAGTGCAGCGCTGATACGAGAAGACAAGAGGATTCAACATCCAGTTTACTATATCAGCAAAAGACTCACTGGGGCAGAGATGAATTACTCTAAGTTGGAAAACCTCGCCTATTGCCTACTAATTGCATCTAGGAAGTTAAGGCAATATTTCTAAGCTCATCCTATCAGAGTCCTCACTGATCAACCTTTAAAGCAAGTCCTGTTTCGCCCTGAGACTTCGGGTCGTCTTCTAAAGTGGAATATTGAACTCAGTCAATATGACATCACTTATCATCCCCGAAAAGCAATCAATGGACAAGATTTAGCGGATTTCATCGCAGAATTCACAGATAATGGTAACGGTGAGGAGGAAACGATCGACGATTCCCCAATCCAATGGAAATTATATGTCGATGGCGCGAGAAACGACTACTGTTCTGGAGCCGAAATTGTACTCGAGACCCCTGAAGGTCGATCATTATGCTATGCACTAAGGGTGGAATTTCCTTCAACAAACAATGAAGCAGAATACGAAGCCCTTATCGCTGGCCTAAGGATTGCTAAAGAGCTAAACATCCGAGCATTACAGATCTTCAGTGATTCTCAACTTATTGTACGCCAAGTCAAGAAAGAATTCCAAGCGAAAGGAGGAAATCTGCCCGCCTACTTATCAAAGGCTTGGGAACTCCTGGGTGATTTCGATCATTACATGATAAGTCATATTCCTCGAGAAGAAAACATGAAAGCAGATTCTCTCACAAAGTATTCTAGCACAGGCGAAGCTCAATTTCTGGGGTTAACTCCAGTGGAGGTCCTGTCGACTCCGAGCATTGATGAGATGGATATTGATTGGATCATGAGCGTGTCTCAAGAGCGAGAATCATGGATGACTCCAATAACAGAATATCTGCTCAATGGATCTTTACCGAAAAACTCAAAAGAACGAAAGAAGCTACTGAGGAAAGCCTCTCGCTATATAGTCCAGGATGGCCAGTTATACAAACGGGGATTCTCAATGCCGTTACTTCGATGTGTATCTAGGGAAGAGTCAAAAACAACCCTAGCTGAGGTGCATGGGGGAGAATGTGGTGATCATTTAGGTGGTCAAACTTTAGCCAAAAAGATTCTCCGATACAGATATTTTTGGCCAGAAATTAATCGAGATACAGCAGACTATTCCCGAAAATGTGACAGATGCCAAAGATTCGCCAAAATTCCTAGAGCTCCTTCCACTGAATTCACACAGATGGTTAGTCCATGGCCGTTTGCGATATGGGGAATAGACCTTGTAGGACCGTTACCAACTGCCAAATCTGGAATTAAATATGCCATCACTTCAATAAAGATGATAAGTTTTGTGAGTAAAAGTATCATTTGCAGATATGGTGTGCCTTAAAAAATAATTACAAACAATGGTACTCGGTTCGAAAGTGAAGAATTCCAAGATTTTTGCAAACGATTCAAAATCCGAAAGAGCTTCTCAGCAGTAGCCCATCCGCAGGCAAACGGGCAAGTGGAAGCAGTAAATAAAATTATCAAGTCAACCATCAAGAAGCAACTTGAAAGAGCAAAAGGTGGTTGGGTCGATAAGCTACCGCTGGCACTATGGGCCTACAGAACTACCCACAAAACTGCAACTGGGCATACTCCGTTTTCATTGGCATACGGATCAGAGGCAATGATTCCGGTAGAAACAGAGGTCCCTTCACATAGAAGAATCCATTTCAATCAAGTGGAGAATGAGAAACTACAGCTTGAGGCACTAGATCTCCTTGATAAAAAAAGAGAAGAGGCTGAGCTCAGAATCGCATCTCATCAGCAAAGGATAGCCAGACATTTCAATTCCAAAGTTCGCCAACGCAGCTTTGAAATTGGAGATCTAGTCCTAAAGAGAATTATGACAGCGACAGGTGTGTTTGGGCCAAATTGGGAAGGACCATATGTCAAAGGTCAAAAGCTTCTGGACGGCACATTCAAACTCACTACTGTCAAAGGAGATCAAATTCCAAGAGCTTCGAACAGCAATCACTTGCGTCCATACTTTATTGATAGCTTTGTTGAAATATTGTAAAAAGAATTATGAATGTATGATTCCTGTAATTGAAAGCGATTGTAAAACTGATGCAAGTGAATAATGAAAGACTATAAAGTGGATGTAGGCCCAAATTCTTGGCCGATCCACTATAATTCTTGTGTTCCTTATTATTATTACATGTTTGCTTTATTTTCGATATGAAAAGTACATTAAATGTATTACTGAAATGTCGATTTAAATTTTTGCAGGCAACGAAAACAAAACTTACACATTACAAGACCAAGTGATTCTTGTTATCATTCAACAAACAAATTCCAAGTCGCAAAATTCCCGAGCTTAAATCCTAGATAAGAAGTTCTTTAATTGAACGGTCAATGATTTCGCCGAAAACGGGCTTTAGCTAATAAATTGAGAAGTTTGAACAAACAAACATCCAATTAAGAAGCTTATGTCCGTACTCGTGAACTGGCCTAGCAATGAAGTACACTTCTTTGGATTAAACAAGCTACTTGTAAGAGAAGGGAGTGAAAGCTAAAAAAAAATAAAAACAAAAAATAAAAATAGAGGATCACTGAAAAGGCATAAGCAAGTGGACAAGGAACAACTAGAGTCCTCTTCGGAGGCACAACTCTTCGGAGGATAAAGACCTTCAACGAAGCATATGCCGTAAAAAAAGAAAGTTCTCTACTCAACCAAAAAAGATTGGAGGATTCATGACCCTCCAACTATGAGAGAGTAACTTCCAGGTAATCTTCGGAGGCCCATTTCACCAGGAGTTGAAGTGTTACAACCGCTCTTCGGAATTTCACTTCACCGGAGTTGAAATGCAAACAAAATAAAAGCCCTCTTTGGACGCCTATTTCACCAGGAGTTGAAGTGTTGCAACCGCTCTTCGGAATTTCACTTCACCAGAGTTGAAATGCAAACAAAATAAAAGCCCTCTTCGGAGGCCCATTTCACCAGGAGTTGAAGTGTTACAACCGCTCTTCGGAATTTCACTTCACCAGAGTTGAAATGCAAACAAAATAAAAGCCCTCTTCGGAGGCCCATTTCACCAGGAGTTGAAGTGTTACAACCGCTCTTCGGAATTTCACTTCACCAGAGTTGAAATTCAAACAAAATAAAGACCTTTCCGGAGGCCCGTTTCACCAGGAGTTGAAGTGTTACAACCGCTCTTCGGAGTTTCACTTCACCAAAGTTGAAATGCAAAACAAAATAAAGATCTCCTCCCGGAGACACAATCAAGAAGAAAGACCTCTTCGGAACCCCACGTTTCACCAAGATTGAAATAAAACCTCCAAGTGTTGAAACGTGAAAAGGCTTTCTTCAAAGGCACAACTCTTTGGAGGTACACGTTTCACCAAGATTGAAATAAAACTTCCAAGTGTTGAAACGTGAAAAATCCCTCCTCAGAGGTACAACGTTCTATGTTTTTTTTAAAAAAAAAGTTAAAGTATCCTACAGAGGCCCGCTTTACCTCATAGAAGAATTCACTTGGTAAAATGTGTACATAAGCAAAAGAAAATAGTGATTTCTTCGAAGGACAAAGCGTAAAAACTTATATGAAGGGAGTTGTACTCTACGAAAAATTTCTTCAAGAATGAAGTAATTATTCTTTAGAAAATAAGAGTGCAAGTCCACTTGAAGTATAATATATTGCATCAAGCTTATGGTATGGGGGAAACATGGTATAATTACATACAATATGGTATAGCCACATCGGCAAAAGTAATGCTCAAACAACATGCCATAAGCCCGCTGCAATATCATATAAATAAACTTGTGCAAAAATGAATAATAAATGCATTCTCAAATTCAAATAGGAGTCTGTACAAATAAAGGATCATTTTATTCAATTGTATTGCAGATACAAGTTTCAAAATAAAAAGCAGGGGCCGGTACCCGCACAATTCTCGACCAATACATGCAAAAGACAAGAAGCTAAAAGCTGGAATCTTCATTTCTTCTTGCCACCTTTGGACCCTTTACCCGGCCGAACGGTTAGCTTTTCAGTTCGGTCTGTAGGCATAAGGGAAGAAGGGGAGGGAGGTGCAACTGGTGCAACTTCCGGTTCCTCTTCAGTAGCAATGATTTTCTTCCCCCTCCTCTTCGATGTTCCGTGCTTCTTTCTCCTCTTCGAAGAAGACTCACTCCCTGGAGTAACAAGAGCAGACAAAATTATGTCATCAGAAGGAGTCCGCTCCGGAGATATCTCACCTCCCTCAAGTGCCTCGTCTTTCTGCTCTTGCGAAGCGATAGGGTCATCTAAGCCATGAAGAGCCTCTATTTGCTCCTCTTGTGACCCGGGCTGTGAAGCAGAAGGAGGAGCACCTAAAGAGACAGAGGAGGGATAGCCTGAGGAGGCGAAGTTTGCACAGCACTTGGTGTTTCAACTACAGAAGAAGAGAAATTAAAAATATTAGTATCTCCCCAAAAGAAGGGAGATATGGGTTCGTCAAGATTCAAGAAGTAATCGAGAAGCTCATCAAACTTTTGAGGAGCAAGTAGGCAATCCACCTGAATCGGACCAATGTCAAAGTTACCTGAAGATATTTGCTTCGTTAGTTCAATCTCATAATTTTGAGCTCCAATATCCTCCAAAGCCTCATCATCAGTAGGGGTAATTACCCCGGTTCTTGTAGGAGGCGGGGAATGAGCACTGGAACCTGTGATGTCAACTCCAGGAGAAACTAAAGGACGTTCAGAGGTAGTAGGTGGTAATTCTTTTTCAGAACGTTCCTCTTCCGCCATCCCAGTCCGCACTCTGGCGAGTTTCTCTTTTCCCTTCGCAAGAGCAGTGCGAGCTTCCTCATCTAGGTAGCGCACCTCAAGCTCTTCCTCGGTATACCCGGCTCCTTTGAACATGTCGACAGCAGCTTCCCACACTTCAGCCAATGTGATTTCGTATTTAGGACCGAGAAAAGAGAGACTGCCATGCCTTAAGACGCTTTGCAAGTAAAAGTCGAATAAATTTGAACTGACGTTGGCTTCCATGGTTTGAATAGATTATTGAGCTGCGATTTTACTAGCCATGGCCTCATCTCGTTCTTTTTCAGTTTTAGCAAGTTGAGCTTTTAACGCTTCAATCTCCATGTCTTGGGAGCTCATTTCACTCCGCAACTGAGCGACATCAGTGCGGTAATTCTCTACAACCTCTTCTAGCCTCTCAACTTTAGCTTCGGCATCTCTTTGGCCAGCATGTGCATCCCGCACTTGTTTTTGTAGCACCTCTTCTCTTTGAGTGTAAGTGTTAGAAGAGGTGGTAAGATCGTCTTTAAGTTGCTTGACTTCAGCTTCAAGTTTCTCGTTATACTCAGTTATGTTTTTCATCTCGATGTTGTGCTGGTCAAGAATCTTCTGCCATTCCGACTTATCGTTCTCCATAGTTAGCATCGCCTCGATATTGGCCTGATTGACCCTTTGGAGTTCACCAACAAGCTTTTGCCATCCGAACATTCTTTCAATATCAAGTCTGACGGCATCAAGATTTTGGTACACGGCTTCTTTATCAATGGGGACTAAATCAAGATCGAAGCGCACCCCCTTCAAGCACCAATTCGGGAATCGGCTCTGTAGGGTCGGTGGGCCCCTTTCAACACGATATGAAGGCCTATTAAGAAGTGTTTGAATAGAGCTTCCTTCAAGAGTAGGGGATTTGGAAGGAATGTCGATAGAGATGGGAGCGTCAAACTTTTCAGATATTGCAGATGCGTGCTTCTCACTAGGTTTGGCCCGCTTGCTCGGGTCCTCAACAATGTGGCTCTTCCCCCGACCATCATGTGTTTTACGTTTGTGAGAGTCATCGCCTCTTGAAGAAGACTCATGTCGCACATCTACCCTCTCATGACGTTCTTCATATTCTCTCCTCTCTCTAGCTTTTCGAGCAGCTCTCTGCTCATCGGTTTCTCTGGGACCAGCAAGGTAGCGTCTATAATAATAGTTGCCACGCCCTCCATAGCGCTGAAAGTCTTTATGGTAAGAGCCGCTGCCGCTACGCCCCATTGGAGGATCTGAAAGGCAAAAAGACAAGTCTTAAAAGCCTTTAGAGAAAAGAAGTCAAACACAAACAAGTGCTGAAAAATCCTAAGTGTTGTGTAATGTGTAAACTACACGCATCAAGCTACAGACCACTCTGTGGAGTAGAGGTGGTGATAACTTGAGTAGGAGGAGTTGGCATTTGTTGTGGAGAAGATGTCGCCTCGATTACAGAAGAGATAGTTTTGGAAACATCATCTTTAAAAAGTTCTTGTGAAGTCACAATTAGGTCGCTCAAGCCCTCAAAAACATCATCACCATCATGCTTTTTGGGACTTGCTTTCTCAACTCCTTCGTCAGCAGATCTCCCGGAAGATCATGGAGGTTCTTCCTCTTCGATAACTGGGGCAAGTGTCAAATTGCTAGACGACCCCGCAACATCAGTGAGAGTGGGGCACTTCACCAGTAAACTTTCAGTGGAGGGATCTTTTGGCATAAGCTTTTCAGCCTCCGCTGGAGAATCGGGAACTTCATAAAGCTGAGTGGAACGAGAAGGTGAAGGAGTCCAAACTGATGAAGGAATTCGTCATTCAACAGAAATTTTATGTCCCGCTCTTCAATTGGGATAGCCATGAGCCTCTCTAAAGTTGGCTTGTGGCCGGGATCTTTAGATGAAGGGGGGAGCGCTGAAATGGAAAAACAAAGTTATCACTTGATAGTTCAAAATTCGCGAAACTCAAAGAATAGAAGAAGTAGAGATAGACGATCTCACTTCCTTCCCTCCACACAGCATAGAACCCCGGGAGGCATCGAACAAAGAAGTAGAGATAAACTCAAAGCTTCACTACCTAGTTTGTGTTGTATTAACTTTGTATCTCTGATGTATATGAAGCTATGTAATATCCTTTGTGATATAATATAATTTATTCGTTCCGCTGTGAGATTCTGATGTTGTTTGTTTCTTTTTTCTACGTTTTCTCTTTACTATCCCTTTCTTTATTCTTAATGATGCGTCTTTCTATGGAATGAGACGTGGGTCTTTACGGTTTTTCTTTATGCTTGGGTTAGACTAAGTGTTACAATTTTGAGACTCTCCTTTGGAGTTGGAGCTTCGCTTGGAGATCTATCTCTATTCAACGTGTAGTTATTCAGTTAACTCCTATGATATTCTGATCTTGTATTTGACTATTTTATTGAGATTTTATTGTATTCAATACTTTTGTTGTATCTTGTTTAACTCTGTTATATATACATGTGGTAGCTTCACGAACTACTATTATCTTGTTTCCTCTGCTTATTGCTATATTACTCAGTGTCTACGATTTTTTGATTATTTTTATTTACTATATATGCTGAGTTTGCTAAATATAAATTAATAATATGATATTTTGAGCAATTAAAATCTGACATGTGTGGATGTCAATGATTGAAAATATAGAGTTTTACACATATCGAGTGCGGAAAGCTGTAAGACGTACCCTATCTTCCGCAACTCGAAGCTGATGAAAACCAATGGCAAGGTCGACCTGAGAGAAGACCTTAGCACTAGTCAATTGATCCAACATATCATCGATCCTAGGCAATGGATATTCTTGATGGTGAACTCGTTAAGCTTGCGATAGTCGATGCAAAGCATAATAGTTCCATCGGACTTCTCCACGAAGACGACCATGGCACCACATAGTGAAAAACTAGACCGAATCAACTACATGAACTCAAGCTCTAAAAGCTGCTTATTGAGTTCCTCATTTTCTTTTGCAAACATCCTCGTAGGAGGAAGACTAACTCGCGACGTGCCTTGAATGAGATCAAGGAGGAACTCAATAGCCCGCTTGGGTAGAAAACCCAAAACAACCTCAAATACATCAGTGAAATAACAAACAATAGGAATACGTGATATATAAACATCTCGTGAGTCGAAAGAAAATTAAGATGTTTTGGAATTATCCACATTCCAAAGAACAAGTGACAGCTGAGTAAAGGAATCTGGATGTCGAAGATATAAAATTCTCTTAAAATATAAAATCCAGGCATCATATCCCACTAGCCAGTCCATACCCAAAATCACATGAAATCCCAAATGAGAAATAACGTGGAGATTCGCACGAAAAGAAAAGCCATATGAAACAATCTCAACTTCATCGCAAACATGCTAAGGGTTGCAGATGCCCGGATAGGATTGGCTATCCTTAATGAAGTAACCATACAAGAAACATCTATAGACAAAAGTGACGAGCTACCTCGATACGAATGAATGCGATGCACCCATATCGAAGAGGATTCAAATAGAACGATCGTAGAACAACAATGAACCTTCATGAATAGATGGAGAAGTACCTCTACGCTAAGAAGAACCTCCAGAAGCATCCACTACATTTAGCTTGCCTAACGGGGTATTCGAAGCAATATAACAAGCGGCAGCTCGATTGCGGCAAATAATAGGATTATGGCAATCGCGAATCATATGGTCGGAAGAACCACAGTTGAAACACCCCTTCCGAGTAGAAGGTGCTCCACAAGGCTTGGAACTATGACTAGATGCAACGAGCTTCTTCTTCTTAGAAGAGAAAAACTTTGGCTTCTAAAATGGGAACTTCTTCCTATTGGGGTTCTTGCATGCCTCAACCACATCACCACTCTTGCACTTCTTCACGATGGCTTTGAGATGAAGCACCATGTCAATTAACTCCTAAAAAGGAAGCTTGAGCTGGAGCATCAAAGACTAATTCAAATACTTCTTAAGACAAGAGACAAACATCAGATTCTTCTTGTAAGAGGTGCTAATTTATTAAAGACCATACTTAGATAAGGCCTCGAATGATGAAACATACTCAAAGATGGAGGACTTCCCTTACTTTAACTCAAGGAAGCAATGGGCCAATAAACCTTTCTCCGATTGAGGAACGAATTTGAGCTCGAATCGTTTCCAAAACCGAGTCCATGAAAGAGTCGACTTATTGAGCTTGGCTATGAGAAACTCGTAACAATCAATGGCGCGATCTTGCAACAGGCTAGACGCTACAAGAAATCTATCCTGGTCAGAAAGATTCATGCGAGAGAAGACGCGCTCTTACGTACGAATCCAAGCATGGACCTCAAGAACGCACTCGAAGCGTTTGAACGACTTTCCTCCGACATGAGAGAAATCACTACACAAGCGCGCAGAGGCAGACTTGCATGGAGGAGATGCTCGGGAGATGGAGGCTAAGTGCTCCTAAATAACTCCATAAACTGGTCGACAAACATATATACACCGTCCGGATTCTAGCCACTAGATTCCACAGCATCTGAGCATCGTCGTCTGCCTCTTACAGCCATTAGCTTAAAGTCAAGATAAGGTAAATATTATTCACATCGTGGATATCATTAATTCAAATATGGCATACTATGGAATTAAAATGCATTCCTATGCGCATTCCCAAACTTCTATCTACCCCAAAGGACATAAAAAGGACAAGGCATAATGATTCAAGGATTCGTAATACCTGTATGACTTTTAGATGTACCATAATGCACTTTTGTTATGTGTTCGTCATATTTTTTTCTGAAATCAGCTCTGATGCCATATTGTGATGCCCCACCCCAAGAACCATATTAACGAAGAGATTGCAAGGTAATACTGTCTGCTAATGCATAGAATATGGAGGATAGGAGCGACCATCTATAACCTTGTCTTAAATATATATTGAATATGTCGACAAACACCATATCTATTAACTATCATATTTTCTTCAATTCTCCAAAGTTGGTTGTATGCACCCTGGCTCTAATACCAAGCGGTGACGCCCCATTTGTTTAAAATATTATTTCAACAAGTTTTGGAAAAATCCATGCTCTAAAACGAATAAAACCTAAGAAATAACTAAAATCGATATTCGAATTCATTTCAAATTCAATTCAAATTTAATCCAAAATTTGAATTTCAAAATTTCCAAAATTTGGCTAGTCCACCGATAGAAGCCCCCCAAACTAGATTCACAGAAAAGAAAACTACCAACAAAAAATCGATTACAAAAGATCATTTTGTATAGATTCAAGCATTTAGGACTTTGACTTAGCTAGATTTTGTGAGTTAGAATCCTACTAGGTGGAATTTGGAGGTACTTATGGCAGAACTAGCCGATCTTGTCTTTCACAATAAAGCGATAGATGGAACTGTTACGAATGACTTATTGGTAGATTAATAGATCATTTCAAAACGGAAAATAATGAGATCCACATTAACAAAGATTATTACTAGGTAAAACTATCTGCTAATATAGAGAATAAGGCTCGATAGGAGCGACCATCTATAACTTTTCTTAAACGTCTATTGAGTACGTCGACAAATGCAATTTTTTCATTTGGATCGGCATATCAAATAAATACTTAATACAAAGCCATAGATGGACACAGGATCTATGAGATAAAATACAATAACTTGAATGCAAAACACATCATAGAATAGTAGATCATCACACACACACACACACACATATACATATACATCACAGAGTACACAAAATGATACATGTGAAGTGGTATAGCAACCACAATATACAAGCGAGTCAAAAGAATATACATATTAGAGTACCAACCAAAAAGGACTATATAAAAAAGTATAACAAAAAGAGCTAGAAGAATAGATCATCCGGAAGGAGAATAGGCTAAGTCCAAATGTTCCTAACCTGAAACACCTCGGTCTGACCCAAGTATAAAATACATAGGTCGGTCTAGCTAAAAAAATTAGTTAACAAGGATAAACGATAATATGAGCATAAGGATAATGTGATAATATTCTTAAGTGAGAAGGAACAACTAAAGTGTATGATTGCATCAAATGATAATATGGTTTTACTGCACATGATCTCAAAAGAGATAAAATAACCCATAAAACGCTAAAAGTAGCAAGCCTCGTATCATCGGCATTCATAAAACATCAAATATGGTTTAGTGGAAAACCTCAACCCGCCATTTTGGCAAACCCAAAACATGGATAAAAAGATCCCACCTCAAACACGCCATAAGGCTAATATATCTCCAAAGAGGAGAATAAAATCTCAAGTAAACGCCCAAAGGAAAATCTCAAATAACGCCAATGTAAGCAATTCAAATCTAAAAAATATAACTTCTAAGAATTCAAATTCCCATAAGGTAATCGCCACAAATATATATCGAATGGTTCAATGGACAAATTTCGGCAAAGGACGATACACTAGGAAAATAACAAACATCAATGAATTCATCTCAAAGATACAGCATATGCTTATAGCCGAAGCCCGCCAAGTATGGCTCTCTCAAAATAAGGTTCCATGTGTAACGATCTCGGATTTTAAATAAGTATTTGAGTTGAAAATAGAAATTTATTTATATTAGAAAGTACAAGAACAAAGAGATAAAATAAATATCTTAAATTTTGGTTATGCAAACAATAAAATATAAAATATACACATTAAACAAATTTGTTAAAATTCAAACAACATATTAACTATAGCATGTCATTTCTATTACAAAGCATAAGACAGCAAAATATATTTAAATGTGAAGGGAGAAGTGCATTCAAGTTCAGACAAATACATGAAGACAAGTATGTATACTTGTAAAATGCAGACAAAGCAAAGGATAAGTATTCAAGCTTGCAAACAATGATAGCAATAAATATATTCAAGTGTGAAACAAGATAAAGTAATAAATGCAAGTTAATCTTAGCACACAAGAATGATACCATATCAGCCGAGTAAGAGAAATGCAAGAAAAAAAATATGAAACACAAAGTACATATGCATTTAATGTTTTCATCTCTAGCATAACCAAAGTCAATTCAAATTATTTTCAAATGCAATTCAGCCACCAAAGCAAAGAAAAGATCTCTGTCTTGCATTGTACAAAATAATATATCACTTGTACAAAATAATTTTTTTATCCTATAACCTGTTTTCCTATATATCAATCTTAACCTCATTTCGTCCCTTCAGAGCTGCGAGAAAAATTTAAAGTAAACAACATCTAAAAAACCGTAAAGTAATTCAACTTCAACAACACTACAATCAACAAAAACCTGAGAATCAAAGATAGGGGTTTCCAGTTTGAAATTACAAGCCTGTTTCAACATCAAAGCATGCTCTGTCTTATTTCTGAAAAAAGAAAAAAATCGCGGTGAGTAGCATACTTTTCTTAATTTTTAAAGGTATAAATATGTTGTTTACATATACATATCTCTGTGAATAAACCGGTTTAGATATGCATGGATTCTCTGAATATAAATGGAATCTGGAATTGTTTATAGGTTCATTTCCAGGAACTCTAGAACAAAATTTTGATTTCAAAAATCATTTCCATTCGATCTACTTGATGCTTGGGCTTAAATTTAAAACAAAGATTGTTTGTTCAAGCATATACTAAGTTTTATATATATATATATATATATATATATATATATATATAGACACACATAAAAGTTAAAACAAAGTTTAACTTTCTCTGGAAAGCAAGACAACAGGAGCTAACTGTAAATAAGCAAAAATTCAAACTTCATGAATTATGAATTCAGGGGTATAAATGAAACTGTCATACTTTAATATGATTTTTAAAGCAAGATTTATAATTTTTAGAGTTGGTACTCGAGAGCAGTTTGGGTTTGCTTTGATTTCATAGTTTTGGCAATCTCTGGTGATTGACTGATTCATGGAGGTCGCGGTTCTCTGGGGTGGTGATGGAATGAACGTAGCGTCAGGGAAAAATAGTGGATAGGGCTGCAAGTGGTCGCGGAGGTGGTGGCGAGCGATTTAGTTCTAGAAACCAAATTTTGTCATGGGTTTCTATTTTGTCTCGTTCGCAGTTTGTGAGCGATCGAGTTCGTCTCGGTTCAAGGGGAAGGTACAAGGGACATTGATGAGTGGATGGTCGGAGTTGTGTCGCCGCTGGTGGTCGGAGGTGAGGAGGCGAGGCGTTGACAGGTTGTTTAGTGTTTCCAGTTCATGTGTTCCAGGTTTTCAATTTTTACTCGATTTTCGTATTCGAGGTTATAATGAGATTCAGAGGATCAGAGTCTTGTATTGAGGCGAACGTCGACTTGCTTGTCGATGCAGCGCTGACCAGAGATGGCGATCGGGGTTACACATGTGCACCATGCACTTTTGTATCTGGTGAACTTTTGGGTTGAGTTCTGGAGTGAGGCTCGCGTTTTCTCAAGTAAACTTCGTGTGAGACTCGAAGCTAGGGAAGTTTTGACTCGAAGAATTGTGAAGGTGCCTCGGGTCATATTGTTGTTTACAGTTCTGAAAACCTGTAACAGTTTTAAGATTTTTAAAATGAAATTTAAAATTTAAACAAGATTTAAATCAGGTTTTAAATCCAGTTTGAATTATGGATTCAAATTAACTTTTGAGTCCTAATTTTAAATAAAAATAAAGTTTAAAGATTTAAATGCTTAAAACAAGATTTAAACTTAAAGTAGATTTTTGAAAAGAATGAAATTGGTTTTCAAACAAATGAATTGGATTTTTACAAAATCTAGTTTAAACCTTTTTCTTATATAAATTTTTATATAAGTGATAAATGTTCTTTACATTTATTTTAGAGGATTATAAATTGAATTAAAATTTGATTAATGTTTAAATGGTTAATCATTTTGGATCTTAAATTCAAAATGGAATTTAAGTTTAAATTTAAAAGTGTAATGTTTTAAATATACACTTAAATGTTAATTAAATCATATGTAAAGGAAATGAATTATATTAAGGATGATTATAGTTTTTAGTTATTTAATTAATAAGGTAATTAAAGAATGATTTATTTAATTTATAAATTAATAAATTAGATTAATTTATAATTAGAAATGATTAATAATGATTTAATCTAAGATAATTTCTTAAGAAAGTGATTAAGAAATGTTACTAGTTAACGAAGATAATTAAGTAACGATTATTCAGGATTGATTAAGGTGATTAATTTTAATAATTAATTGGATTTATTAATTTAGATAATCAATTATAAATTGTTTAAAATGTAATTACTCAATGAAAGTAAGTAAGGATTAATCACTTATTATAATTAATTTTGGATATTTTGATTAATTAAAGTTAGTTAATTTAGTTTAATTTAGTTTAAGAAAGTCGTTAGATAAATTGGTAATTAATGATTAATTATTATGAGATATTGATTAATGGTAAGTAATTAAAGGTTTGCTTTCTTAAATAATTAATTAAGGGATTAATTAATTATGTAATTAGTTTAAAGGTTAATTTAATTAATATGATTAACTAAGAATAATTTAATTAATTAAGGTTACTAATGAATTAATTTATATCAAATGATTTGTGATTAATTAATTGAGATTGGATAATTAATTCATAAGTAATTAATTTAATTGGATATAAATTGAATTAATTAGGATTAAACAATTAATTAATCATGCTTATAAATGTTTATAGAATGCATGACCTTACTTATGAATGATTGTATTGTATGACATGCCTTGAATTGATTGTCCTATCTGATCTGTGGCATTTTGTTCTGTGGATTGAGTTGTGTATTTTATTCATTTATTGATGATACTCTGTATATTATCTGTGAATCTGTGAATGAGCGATAAGCGCTATAATTTGTAACGCTTATCAACTATATTTCTGTGTTTTGATCTGTGATGATGATGTTGTTGCACCATTTATTAAACCCCTGGACCACACCATACACACACAAATATGGATTTCACGAGGAAATCAATTAGGTCGTAGATTTTGGAAATGATTTTTTTTTAATTGAACAATTTGAATTCAAATGCTTTTGAAATGGAATCGGGTTAAATGTGAAAAGCTTTTGAAATGTAATTTCAAGATAAAATTTATTTTTGAATAATTTGATAAGGTTTTGAAATTTAAATAATTTGACTTAAATTTGAATTCAAAATTGGAAATTGAATTCTATGATTTGAAACTAAGGGTTACAGATGTTATACTAATTATATATGGGTCAAACCATTTTCAATGTATTGTGTTAACGCTAAAATGTGAACGCTAACACCCCGGTGTGTAAAGTGTAGTTGTGAAAGCACCACCCGATAGATCGGGAAAGAATTACAAGCAAGTAATAGCAGAAAAGCAGTAAACAACAACGATTTTATAGTGGTTCGGCTTAAGGGTATAGCCTACGTCCACTCTAAGTACTTTTATTAATAATCCCGTTACAAACTGATACAATTCTTCTCAAGTACAATACACTTCAAGTTACAAGTGATTTGGAACAAGTCTTAAGCTTCAATGTCGATTAAAGTTCTTAGATTCATGTTGAAGATGCGTGGTTTCTTCGTGAATTTCTTTGAGGTATTCCTCTAATCTTGGAAGCTCTAAGTGTTGATGAAGTTCTCAATGCAGCAAGGTAACGGTGTGTGAAGAGAATGTGCCAAAAGTCTCTTGAATGTTGGAGGTAGTCGTGTATTTATAGTGAATTCTGGGCTGGAATTACTGCCAAGTTCTAAGTCGTGGCCAACTTAGTATAAGTCGTGGCCGACTTAATATATGTCGTGGCCGATTTACCGAGTCAAGTCCACGGCTTAATAGAAGCAAGCTTATCTGAATTCATATCATCTGTCTTAAGTCGTCGCCGAGGTAACGTGCCGCGCGTTAAATTGTTGCACTACTTCTTCCTTCACATCTCTAGGTCGGTTACGACTTATCACAAGCCATAGGTCGGCCATGACTTGGGTGTGGACAACTTGTTCTTAACAGTTATGTCGGCAAACAACTTGAGTCGTTAGATCGGAGATTGTGTTAGGTCGGTAGACTTTTGTAAGTCCTAGGTCAGAATCTCCTTGAACTTTAAGTCGGCATCTTCTCAGGCCCCTTAGGTCGGTAACTTGGTCAAGTCATTGGGTCGGCATTACTTCAAAGCGTTAGGTCGGCACACTCTTAGCAGTTGGGTCGGCAGACGATGCGAATGGTTAGGTCGGAACTTTCTTTAAGGCCTTAGATCGGTCTCCTTCTCAAGCCTCTTAGGTCGGTATCCCTCTTAATCCTTATGCAATTAGGTCGGTTTTCCGTGCTAAGATATTAAGTCGGCACCCTTCGTTAAGTTGGCAGACCGTTAGGTCGTCTATCATTTTGGACCGGTGACCGACGGCCGAGTCGGGGTTAACATTTGCCCCTCGAAACATACGCCTAATAGTTAGGTCGTATGCTTCGATATCTTTTAACCCGTTCCTTTTTAAATCGGTAGGTCGTACGCGACCCATCAGTTGGATGGCCTATGTCGCTTCAGTCCCTACCGTAGTGAGATATAAATCGTCCATTTTCTTCTTTCTTCTCATTACCTATTTCTTCGATTCCGCCATTAAAAATCTTTCGAGCTCCAAAAAGGCGATTTAATTTCAATCAACTACTGAAAACATCTGCTATTCATCACGTAAGTGATTTCATTCTTTTTTCGACCGTAGATTACTATTGATTCGTGAATTCTGTTGCTTAAACTCGAACCGCCTCCCTATATGATGCTCCATCACGAATCCCATCACGTTTATAGCTGATGAAGCCTAGGTTGCTCAATTCGGCTTCAGATGACCGCTGATACAACGAAGGTGACTTATCACCTTAGGCTCGATGATCTCTGATGGTAGGGTATTGGATTTGTGACAACTTCGAACTATTGTATTGGGTGATTTGATAGCATGAATGAAGGCTGTTGTTGATGGAATGGTTATCGGGTTAATGGGTAGATGGAGTGTGATGTTGGCTCGGGAGCGAGTCAGTGATTTTGGGTGGCTTATCCTTTGGCCGACCTGGCTCTTAGCAACCTTAAGTCGTGGCTGAGACAGTGCTTGAAGAACACTTGCCGATTTAAACTTTAAGGCCTGAATCGTGACCGAGTTAATACTTGGAAAGTTCCTGCCTTTCGGACCGGAGCTTACTTTCTTATCTCTCCCTTGCGGCCTAGAGGACTGAGTTGCCAAATTAAACTACTTAGACCCTGACCCGCTACTGACCTAGCCTTATCTCGCGAAAAAATTTTGAACCGCAGCCGACTTAATACTTGGGCTTTAGACGTGTTATCATTTAGGAGCATAGGCCTACTTTGAGCATTTGTCTTGAGCTACCGAACTAAATTGTCTGAATTTTGAACTGCCCCAACTTTAAACTTGCTTGAATCTCATTGTATTATTTCACAGGCCGCATTAACTTATAAGCTGCTAACCTGCTGAAAATGACAAACAAAGAAAACCAAGGCGAAAATACTGCCATTGACTGCCCACGTCAGATGACAGATTAGTCAAGACAAGACAAGCAACTTAACTATATTGCATGAAATGTTTGTGAATCAATCAATTAAAGTTAAACAATAATGCAAAGTATCAATAATCTGAACTGATTTATCTGCATCAACATCTTACTTGCATATTTAGGCTTAAAACAATAGTCCCTGAATTTCATAACTAACGAATGCTTGCTAGTTTTCATTCCAGTTATATTTGTTCACTGCTTGATTGATTTTACACAACACTTCACACACTTTAGGAAACGTGCACCTTCATGTTTGAATACCCAGTTGTTTATGTAGAATGACTTCTCACCGAGAAGAAGAAGTGGTAACTCAAGAGGAAGAAACTTTTCCGATAGCTGTTCCCATAGAGAATCCTCCGGAGAGAACCCCGACTATTCTAACTTCGAGAGCGTTTGTCCAGCTGCGCACTCAATTTGGCTTTGCTGAAAGTGACGTTCTTCTACCTGGGCCAAGTGATACTGCTGACAATCCTCCCTATGGCTTTGTTGCAGTCAATCGCCAAATGTGATTAAGTGGGGCGATTCCTCCTTTTAACGACTTTCTTCGAACTCTTCTCCTTCGGTTGACAATCTCTCCGTTTCAACTTCATCCCAATGGCTATGCCATCTTGACGGGGTTATGTGTTTTGTTTAGAAGAACTCTTGATCGCCTACCGAGTTTTGAAGAAATTCGTTATCTGTGCTCGTTTGCAAAGAGTAAAGATCATCCTTCCCTTATTATTGTGAGAAGTGCCAGAAACCGCAAGCTCATTTCCGATCTTACTGAAAGCGTTCACGGATTTTTGAACCAGTTTTTCTTTGCCCGCTGTCCCTCAGGCTTTTATGCCATCTGGAGAGTAGGAAGTAAGATTAGTGTTTCTATTTTTTCCGTTTTGAAACTTTTTCGACATCCGAACTTCCAGTTGCTAATTTCATTCTTTGTTCCTTTCAGCACTTCCTCTCCCTTCTAGAGACCCAATTCACAAGCAAGTTTTTGAGAGGTTGAGTGCCGTGGCCACAGAAGAGAGGAGCATAAAATTTCTGTTGAGGGATGAATTTTTACATCAACATGGGCTTCTACACACTTCTCGCTCTATGCATGCTCATGAAGTTCCAACGGAAGTCCCCAATTCTCCGATAAAGACTCCTGAATCTTCGCTGGTGAAGTGCTCCACTTCTGTTGATGTTGCGGGGCCATCTGGTAAACTTGCCCCGGTTATCGAGGAAGAAGAGCCTCAGAGATCCTCTCACCATTCACAAGAATCTGGTGAAAAGGCTAAGAAATCCAGCCCTGTCAAGCAAAGCAGGGACGATACCTTCGAAGGATTGAGCGATCTCTTCGCTACTTCACAAGAGATCTTCAAAGATGACCCCACTACCGCCGGGATTTCTACTTCAGTAGTTGAAGCTACTTCTACTTTGCAACAGTCGTCGTCGACTCAAGAGTTGACGTTAGCTATTACACCCACAACCACTCCCCAAATAAAGAGTGGTTCGTAGACTAATGCGCGTAGTTTGCACATCACACATACTTAGAATTTCTCATCACTTCCATGCACTTATCTTCTTGTACTTTAAAGATTTCTAAAGCTTATTATTTTAATTCCAGATTCTCCTATGGGGCGCAGCGGCTCGTACTATGACGATTTCCAGCGCTACGGGAGGCGTAGCCAGTATGATTACAGGCGTTACCTTCCTTCTTACAGAGAGTCGGATGAAGAGAGGGCTACCCAAAAGGCTCATGAAAGGAGGATTGAAGAAGAACATCGTGAAAGAAGGGAGAGAGAAGAGCGCCATGATTCTTGGCAAAAAGGCGATGACTCCCACAAGAGAAAATCTCATGACGATCGAGGAAAAGGTCACATGAGTGAAGACTTAAGCAAACGAGCCCGTCACAGTGAAAAGCAGGCCTCTACTACTCTTGAGAAAGTTACTATTCCTGCCTCGCTCGACATTCCTTCTGACTCTCCTGCTCTTGGGAAATCAGATATTCAAACGATAATTAGCAGGCCCAAATTTCAAGTTGGACCGGGTCCTGCCACTCCGCAGAGCCGATTTCCTCAATGGTGCCTTAAGGGAGTGAGGTTCGACCTAGACTTGGTCCCCATTGACAAGTCTGCTATGTTGCGCAATCTTGATGCCGTCAAGCTCGATATCGAGAGGATGTCAAACTGGCAGAAGCTTGTCGATGAGCTTCAAAGAGTTAACCGTGCCAACATAGAGGCCATGCTTACTATGGAAAACGATAAGGCCGAATGGCAAAAGGTCGTTGAGCAACACGACACCGAAATGAGGAACATTGCTTCTTACAATGAGGAGCTTGAAGCAAAAGTCGAGGAATTGAAACATGAGCTTGCTGCTTCCTCTACTTCCTATTTTCAAAAAGAAGAAGTGCTCCTGAAACAAGTGAGAGACGCTCACGCTAGCCAAAGGGATGCCGAAGACAGGCTTGAAGTACAAAAAAGAATCAGTGAAGGCTATGCTACTGATATTGCAGAGCTCCGAAAGAAAAACAACTCCCAGGAGGCGGAGATACAAATGCTTAAGCTTCAGCTTGCCAAAACTGAAAGGGAGCATGATGAGGCTGTCGCCGGCAGAATCGCAGCTGAAGAATCTCATGAGGTGACCAAAAACAGCATCAGCTCACCATTATTCGACTTCTACTTGCACATCGTCTTGGGGCGTGGAAGCCTTGCCTTTCTAGGCCCCAAGTATGAAATCACACTGGCTGAAGTTTGGGAGACAGCACTTGATATGCTCGGTGGTAAAGGTGCTGGATATGCTGAGTCAGCCCTTGAAGAGCATTATCTTGATGACGAAGCCCGTGCCGCTCTTGCCAAGGGTAAGGAGCAGCTTGCCAGAGCGCGGGCCGGGATGGCGGGAGAGGAGCGTTCTGAAAAAGAAGTACTGCCTACCATCTCTGAACGTCCTCTAGTTTCTCCCGAGGTGGACATTACAGGCCCTAGTGCTCATTTGCCGCCTCCTACAAGAACTGGGGTAATCACCCCTACTGATGAAGAGGTTTTGGAGGACATTGGGGCTCAGAATTATGAGATTGAACTGACAAAGCCAATATCTTCAGGTAATTTCGACATTGGTCCGATTCAGGTGGATTGCCTGCTTGTTCCTCAAAAATTTGATGAGCTTCTCGATTACCTCTTGAATCTCGATGAACCCATATCTCCCTTCTTTCGGGAAGATACTAACATTTTCAATTTTTCTTCTTCTACAGTTGAAACAACAAGTGCTGTGCAGACTTCGCCTTCTCTGGTTATTCCTCCTCCATCTCTTCAGGTGACTCCTCCTTCTGCTTCGCAACCTGGGTCACAAGAGGAGAAAATTGAGGCTCTTCATGGTTTGGATGACCCTGTTGCCTCGCAGGAGCAAAAAGATGAGGGACTCGAAGGAGGCGAGATCTCTCCGGAGCGGACTCCTTCTGACGACGTAGTTTTGTCCGCTCTCGTTACTCCGGGGAGTGAGTCTTCTTCGCAGAGAAGAAAGAAGCATGGGACATCGAAGAGGAGGGGGAAGAAAATTATCACCACTGAAGAGGAACCGGAAATTGCACCAGTTGTACCTCCCTCCCCTTCTTCCCTTATGCCTTCAGACCAACCTGGAAGACCCGAAAAGCTAACCACTCGGCCGGGTAAAGGGTCTAAAGGCGGCAAGAAGAAATGAAGAGTTGAGCTTTTTGATTCCTTTTTTGTGGTCGGATGTTGTGCAGGCACCGGCCCCTGCTTTTTTTTTATTTTGAAACCTGTATCTGCAATATCTGCAATTGAATAAAATGATTCTTTATTTGTACAGACTTTTGTTTGAATTTGAGAATGCATTTATTATTCATTTTTGTACAAGTTTATTTATGTGATATTGCGGTGAGCTTGTGGTATGTTGTTTGAGCGTACTTTACCGACATAGTTATACCGCTTTGTATGTAACTATACCATGTTGCCCCTATACCATGAGCTCAATATCGTATACTTTAAGGGGACTTGCACTCTCGTTTTCTAAAGAATAATTACTTCATTCTCGAGAAGAATTTTCGTAGAGTGCAACTTCCTTCATATAAGTTTCTACGCTTTGTCCTTCGAAGAAATCACGTTCTCTTTTTGCGTATGTATATATTTTGCCAAGTGAATTCTTCTATGTGGCAAAGCGGACCTCTGAATGTACTTTAACCCCCCCTTTTTTTTTTTATTTGAGGAAGATCATTCTCCGTAATAGGTAAATTACTCTTCCTTTGGAAGTTAAAGTATGCTCTTGATGAGGTTCTTCTTTTTTTTTTTTATATACATAGAAAGTTGTACCTCTGAGGAGGGATTTTTCACGTTTCAACACTTGGAAGTTTTATTTCAATCTTGGTGAAACGTGTACCTCCAAAGAGTTATGCATTAGAAATCCTTTTCACGTTTCAACACTTGGAAGTTTTATTTCAATCTCGGTGAAACGTGGGTTTCTGAAGAGGTCTTTCTTTTTAATTGTGTCCCCGGGAGGGGGTTGTACCCCTGAGGAGGGATTTCTCACGTTTCAACACTTGGAAGTTTTATTTCAATCTTGGTGGAACGTGTACCTCCAAAGAGTTGTGCCTTCGAGGAAAGCCTTTTCACGTTTCAACACTTGGAAGTTTTATTTCAATCTCGGTGAAACGTGGACTTTCAGAAAGGTCTTTATTTTGTTTTGCATTTCAACTTTGGTGAAGTGAAATTCCGAAGAGCGGTTGTTACACTTCAACTCCTGGCGAAATGTGCCTCCGAAGAGGGCTTTTATTTTGTTTGCATTTCAACTCTGGTGAAGTGAAATTCCGAAGAGCGGTCATAACACTTCAACTCCTGGTGAAATGTGCCCCCGAAGAGGTCTTTATTTTGTTTGCATTTCAACTCTGGTGAAGTGTAATTCCGAAGAGCGGTCATAACACTTCAACTCCTGGTGAAATGTGCCCCCGAAGAGGTCTTTATTTTGTTTGCATTTCAACTCTGGTGAAGTGTAATTCCGAAGAGCGATCATAACACTTCAACTCCTGGTGAAATGTGCCCCAGAGATGGTTTACATTGCCTGGAAGTTACTCTCTCATGGTTGGTGGGTCATGACTCCTCCAATCTTTTTTGTTGAGTAGAGAACTTTCTTTTTTGTGGCATATGTCCCATTAGAGGTCTTTGTCCTCCGAAGAGGTCTTTATTTTGTTTGCATTTCAACTCCGGTGAAGTGTAATTCCGAAGAGCGGTCATAACACTTCAAATCCTGGTGAAATGTGCCCCCGAAGAGGTCTTTATTTTGTTTGCATTTCAACTCTGGTGAAGTGTAATTCCGAAGAGCGGTCATAACACTTCAACTCCTGGTGAAATGTGCCCCAGAGATGGTTTACATTGCCTGGAAGTTACTCTCTCATGGTTGGTGGGTCATTACTCCTCCAATCTTTTTTGTTGAGTAGAGAACTTTCTTTTTTGTGGCATATGTCCCATTAGAGGTCTTTGTCCTCCGAAGAGTTGTGCCTCCGAAGAGGAGCATTTTGGCTCTGAAGAGGGCTTTGGTCTCTGAGGAGAAGCATTTGGTCCCCGTAGAGAAGCATTTTGCCTCTGAAGAGGGCTTTGGTCTCTGAGGAGAAGCATTTGGTCCCCGTAGAGAAGCATTTCGCCTCCAAAGAGGGCTTTGGTCTCTGAGGAGAAGCATTCGATCCCCGTAGAGAAGCATTTCGCCTCCGAAGAGGGCTTTGGTCTCTGAGGAGAAGCATTCGATCCCCGTAGAGAAGCATTTCGCCTCCGAAGAGGGCTTTGGTCTCTGAGGAGAAGCATTTGGTCTCCGTAGAGAAGCTTTTCGCCTCCGAAGAGGGCTTCGGTCTCTGAGGAGAAGCATTCGGTCTCCGTAGAGAAGCATTTCGCCTCCGAAGAGGGCTTTAGTCTCTGAGGAGAGGCATTTGGTCTCCGTAGAGAAGCATTTCGCCTCCGAAGAGGGCTTTGGTCTCTGAGGAGAAGCATTTGGTCTTCGTAGAGAAGCTTTTTGCCTCCGAATAGGGCTTCGGTCTCTGAGGAGAAGCATTCGGTCCCCGTAGAGAAGCATTTCGCCTCCGAAGAGGGCTTTAGTCTCTGAGGAGAAGCATTTGGTCTCCGTAGAGAAGCATTTTGCCTCCGAAGAGGGCTTCGGTCTCTGAGGAGAAGCATTCGGTCTCCGTAGAGAAGCATTTCGCCTCCGAAGAGGGCTTTAGTCTCTCAGGAGAAGCATTTGGTCTCCGTAGAGAAGCATTTCACCTCTGAAGAGGGCTTTGGTCTCTGAGGAGAAGCATTTGGTCTCCGTAGAGAAGCTTTTTGCCTCCGAAGAGGGCTTCGGTCTCTGAGGAGAAGCATTCGGTCTCCGTAGAGAAGCATTTCGCCTCCGAAGAGGGCTTTAGTCTCTGAGGAGAAGCATTTGGTCTCCGTAGAGAAGCATTTTGCCTCCGAAGAGGGCTTCGGTCTCTGAGGAGAAGCATTCGGTCTCCGTAGAGAAGCATTTCGCCTCCGAAGAGGGCTTCAGTCTCTGAGGAGAAGCATTTGGTCTCCGTAGAGAAGCATTTCGCCTCCAAAGAGGGCTTTGGTCTCTGAGGAGAAGCATTCGATCCCCGTAGAGAAGCATTTCGCCTCCGAAGAGGGCTTTGCACATTTCATCTCACGGGAGTATGTCGACCGGGTGTGGTGAAATGCGTGCCCCTAAGTAGGGTTATTGTCAGGAAGTTTGGAGTTTCCTTTTCTCGGTTGGATGGATTCTCGGGAGTGTGTCGACCGATAACTCCACGACTTTGTAACGAGAAAGACGCCTTTTTTCGGTGAAGCCCGCTTGAGGTTTTTATCCTCTGAGGAGTTATGCCTTCAAAGAGGGCTTGTGCTTCTGAAATATTCTTTTTGCTGGCTGACGCTTGCTCTCGCATGTCTCTTTGCCGTTGATTCATGTTGATAATCCCCATTGCTTCGCAAGTGTCACCACTTTCAGCTGCCAAGCCTCTCCCTTACCCAAAGGAGTATATTTTATAGTTAAGCAAATTGGTGGTGGCAGATATAGGTTCTTTAACTTGCTGTTTGTTTGTTCAAGCATTTGTAGTTAGCCATATATGATCTGCTTCTATCCACCTTGCTTACTTTCGTCTGAAGTTCTCCTTTTGTAGGATTTGAATATGGGAATTTTGAATGGCTCAGTGCTTGATTGCTGGATGATGTCGCGGATCACTTGGTCTTGTGACTGGTAAGCTTTGCTTTTATGGCCTGCATTATTAAATCATTTTTTTAGTAACACGATTAACGTATTTCATATGCCGAAATAAAACAAAGCAGTTTATGGTAGTAGGGAACACAAGAATTATAGCAGTTTAGCCGAAACTGGGCCTATATCCACTTTATAGCTTTTGTTATTCGCCTGCCTTGCAATTGCCCTTAACAAGAGAATCATATATTTGTAAATTCTTTGCAATATTTCAGCAAAGGTTTCATGCAAAATATGGATGTAAATGGTTGCTGTTCCAAGTTCTTGGAATTGGTTTTCTTTTGGCAGTTGTGAATTTGATTGATTATATTAGCAATTCCTTAGTGCCGTCTTTAAGTGTGCATCATCTTCTTCTGTTGGCGGGTGGTTTTAACTGAAGAAACATACTCTAGCCAAATCTTATTTGTTTGCTTAGAGTACTTCTTATTCAGGATTTAACCCTGGAATTCTGTTGTTTAAGGCTTGCTTTTGAATGCTACCAAGGGTTGCTTGATATTGCAATGAATCAGCTTGGTATTATTGCCTGCAAATTTAGATCGATAATCTTAGTGATATTCTCAGAGTATTTCACATATCGAAATAAAATAAGCGGCTTGTAATAATAGGGAAAGCAAGACTTATAGTTTTTATTATTTATTGGCGTTGTTTTTACAACAGATTTTGATACAAGAATCATTGGATCAGCACTTTTTTACAAATTTGAAACAAAGTGTTCAAGTAAGGTATGGAAGCAATTGCTGCCCCAGGCTTTAGGGATTGAATCTTTTGGCATAAGAGGACTGGATGGCAACATCTTTCAGAATCGAAACTTCCTTTCACTTTGAAGGTCTCCTTGGAGCGTGAGCACGTCTTCCCGCCTCATCCAATTTTTCCCTGCCTGGTGAGGGTTTGCTGTGATGATACTGATGATAGGACCTTCATCTCCCTGTGCCACGGTTCTTTTATTTGAGCTACATTGTTGAGCGGGAACCAGCTGCACCTTAGAGGATGAGGAGTAGTTAATTCCATCTTTTTTCACATACTGTTGCAGTTCATTCTGCTTGATCAATTCTTCAATCTCCTTCCTTAGATGGCGACATTGGTTAGTTTCATGGCCAGGTTGATTGTGAAATTGACAGAATTTCCCATTGTCTGTCGCGCTTCTCCTCATCAGAGACGGTTTGGGGTACACAACAACATCCTTTGTTGCCAAGAAGATACTTTCCGGAGTGTCGGTCAAGGGAGTGAAGTCGGGGGGTATGAAGCGCCGAGCTTTTTTCAAGAGTTTCTGCTTTCTCCTTCCCCCATTCTTCTCTTTCTGTTCAATCATTTCTGGTATGTATTCTTCATCATTACCAGGACTCAATGGGTAATCGTCAACTATTCTTTCAAAAGTTCGCCTTGACAAACGTTGGTGGATAGTTGGTCGTGGCCATGAATTCTCTGTTTGAGGGAATGTTCCAATAGTAGTGCCAGTTGCTCGTTGAGGAGTATTCCATTCTTCTGAAACCTGGGCCTCTTTGGCAATGGTATTTATATCACTTTCTAGTTGATGGACTTTTTCCTGCAATGCGTTCATCTTATCCAGTATCCTATTGCTTTGAACTTCCATGTGTTGATATATTCCATATATCACGGCGTTTAATTCAGCCCTTGTGACTCCAATACTTGAAGCTGTTTCACTTAGCGTGGGAAGAGCAATGGCATTGCTGCAAGTACCTTCAAACCTCAAAAACTTCCGTTTCCTTTCTGAAGCCATGATTTCTGTTAGAATTTTGTTGAACAATGGTTGAAGTTTGCCCTGAGTTCAATTCTCAGTGAAAGCACCAAAAATGTCAACGCTAAAATGTGAACGCTAACACCCCGGTGTGTAAAGTGTAGTTGTGAAAGCACCACCCGATAGATCGGGAAAGAATTACAAGCAAGTAATAGCAGAAAAGCAGTAAACAACAACGATTTTATAGTGGTTCGGCTTAAGGGTATAGCCTACGTCCACTCTAAGTACTTTTATTAATAATCCCGTTACAAACTGATACAATTCTTCTCAAGTACAATACACTTCAAGTTACAAGTGATTTGGAACAAGTCTTAAGCTTCAATGTCGATTAAAGTTCTTAGATTCATGTTGAAGATGCGTGGTTTCTTCGTGAATTTCTTTGAGGTATTCCTCTAATCTTGGAAGCTCTAAGTGTTGATGAAGTTCTCAATGCAGCAAGGTAACGGTGTGTGAAGAGAATGTGCCAAAAGTCTCTTGAATGTTGGAGGTAGTCGTGTATTTATAGTGAATTCTGGGCTGGAATTACTGCCAAGTTCTAAGTCGTGGCCGACTTAGTATAAGTCGTGGCCGACTTAACATATGTCGTGGCCGATTTACCGAGTCAAGTCCACGGCTTAATAGAAGCAAGCTTATCTGAATTCATATCATCCGTCTTAAGTCGTCGCCGAGGTAACGTGCCGCGCGTTAAATTGTTGCACTACTTCTTCCTTCACATCTCTAGGTCGGTTACGACTTATCACAAGCCATAGGTCGGCCATGACTTGGGTGTGGACAATTTGTTCTTAACAGTTATGTCGGCAAACAACTTGAGTCGTTAGATCGGAGATTGTGTTAGGTCGGTAGACTTTTGTAAGTCCTAGGTCAGAATCTCCTTGAACTTTAAGTCGGCATCTTCTCAGGCCCCTTAGGTCGGTAACTTGGTCAAGTCATTGGGTCGGCATTACTTCAAAGCGTTAGGTCGGCACACTCTTAGCAGTTGGGTCGGCAGACGATGCGAATGGTTAGGTCGGAACATTCTTTAAGGCCTTAGATCGGTCTCCTTCTCAAGCCTCTTAGGTCGGTATCCCTCTTAATCCTTATGCAATTAGGTCGGTTTTCCGTGCTAAGATATTAAGTCGGCACCCTTCGTTAAGTTGGCAGAACGTTAGGTCGTCTATCATTTTGGACCGGTGACCCACGGCCGAGTCGGGGTTAACATATTGATTTGGGAATTTGAATTTTATTTAAGGGCTTTAACTCTTGCAAATATAATTGGATTTTTCTGAAACCGAAAATATTGTTTTCAAATAATAAAAGCTGTCACATAAGTAATGAACTTCCAGTTTGTGTTGAAAGGTTTCGAGTTTAAAATGAAATTTAAATGTTTTGAAAGGCTATGAATTAATCTTTGGAAACGAATTTTGAAAGCTATAAGTTAAATCTTGATTTAAAGATTGAACGAGTTAACCCAATTGAAATAGATACTATTTTGAAATCCATGGATGGATCTTTAAGAACGAGGTAAACTTTGCGAAGAGAATATTTCTGTTTAAATATTTGGAAATGTTAATTTTTTTAAACCACTTAAAAGAAAAGTTTTGTGTTTAAAGTTGTGACTTATCTGAAATCCCATTATCCATATGTTTTTAAATATTATACTCATTATTCGGTTTAGCCGGGAGAGGACCTTGTGTCATATAACCCATTCCGAATAATGATACGATGATATGGATAGCATTTGAAGACCGGTGGTGAAGACCGGATACTTTCGAAAGCGAAAGGATGACCTGTCTAATGTCTCTACACCGATTGGCCCCGGTATAGAGATTTGAGCACCCACTTTGATAGGGAGTCTGGTCGTGATTAGAAAATTATCCGGATTGCAACGGCTTCTTCGGAAGTGCCTTCGGTTCTGTTCGAACCCGGAACAGACTTGTTTGGATGTGCGTCTGACATTACAGTTTGAGTTGTAAAGCTAGTTTCTATCAAATACATTTCTGTTTGGTGCAGGAGATTTATTCTCTTAGCTTAACGCCCTTCTCAGAGACATACGAGCTCAGAGGTTATGTATTTGATGGTTACTAGTAATACATTCCCAAATTGGTAATGTTACATGTGAAGTGCTGTTGATCATTTGTTGAACAAAGCATAGCTCTTGTGAAAAGCATAGCATTGTGGACTAGACTTCGTCGGACCTCACAACCCGGTAATGGTCGAAACAGGAAAGATGCAGCAAGGTTATAGGGAGTAGCGCCCCTTAGGGTATGTGCATTTCCTTTTGGATAGAAGTGGTATCATGGTATGGAGCCCAGATACTTAACTTATGTAGATATTGAAAATATATATTAATTTGTGATTATTGTTATTGAGGATCGTTGGGTAAAGGTTGTTTACAACCGGGGGATGGCATACTCGTGTCAGTAGTTACCTATTTTTGCAGAGGTAACCCGGCCTTGTGTTGGCAAAGATCCAGTTAGGTTCTCGGGGCATCCCTCCATAGGGGTACCCATGTGGAAATGGGAAGTTTCTTGGCCTAACCATTTGTTGGAAATCCAATAATCGAATACGCACCTTGTGCGATTTTAGTTGTAGAACCTGCCATTTACTTATGGTGGTCACCACTGTTTAGATGGTAGTTATAGTGGGCATAGTTCGGAATGTCTATGCTGGCTAGGATTTATATTTTAATTTCGAAATGTTTTCCCGCACTATGCACTTATAGTAATAATATCAAAGAAATTTGCATATCAAGTATGTTTGACTATCATGAGGAGAAATCTCCTCGAATTCTGCATTTGCATGGTGTGTGTGGCAGGAGGCCTTATGGTAGTTACATTTTCTAAAAGCATTGCGGATCTATTTTAAAATATTTCTTTTTTTTTTAAAGATAAATTGTTTTTGTTACTCATCCCACGACTGACCTGGAGTTTATTGTTCATTTCCTAAACTCTGGGTGCCCACAGTTTTTCCACACGGGCAGTCTAGAGTTGGCTTTTACAGATAGTTAGGTTCAGTAGATTAGCTGGAGCTAGTTCAGTCTTTGGTTATGGACTACACTTGCTAATTGTTATCCCGCCTTTTAGGTAAGGCCGTGATACCAAAAGGTTAATCGAAAAACCAAAGATAGTTCATCTCAAAGCAACCCAGCTACTCGAACAAAGCGACTCAACAGGCATGCGACCTAATGCACAGAGCAACTCAGCAAGGGATACGACCTAATGCACTCCGACCCAATGAGACAAAGCATTCAGCGAGCTAATGGAGCAGCGACCTAATAACCTAGAGGTTCCAGCAACCTAACATGTTAAAGGAATAAGTGCTTCATGTCCAGCGACCTAGCAATTCAACGAAAGCAGCGACTTTGCGAGTCAAGGAAGCAACGACCTAGCAAGAGCGACCTGCGAGTTAACGACCTAATGACCTAGTAATCTTCAGAGTTAGGTCGCACACTGCCTCTTCCAATAGGTCGCTCGTGACCTAAACAACATGCTTTCTTCCGCTAGGTCGCTCGCGACCCAAGCAAGCAGATTCCCTCTTTCGTTAGGTCGTTCGTGACCTAATCAAGTCATGGTAACTCTTCTGCCTCAACATACTTAAGTCGCTCACGACATATAACCAGCCCTACCTAAGCCCAGCCTCTCTTGCAACTCCTTAGGTCGCCACTCCCTTTGCCGTAACTCCTTAGGTCGCCACTCCCTATGCCACAGCTCCTTAGGTCGCTCGTGACCTATAATATGGCTGACCTAACCCAGAATTTCCTTATAAATAGTTCATCTACTCCACATGAAAAGAGGACTTTGGGGGGATACTTCTTGGAAGGCCGATACTCTACAGTTTCTCGACTCCTTTAACACTTCAAACACCGAAGACGCTTCAATGAACTTGGGGAATGGATCTAATCCATTTAAGGGGATTCAAAGGGCCTTTTCACCATGGAACTTCTGATTTCTTGCCTCAATTATGTTGTAACTTGAAGTTGAATTGTAGTAAAAGTATATTAAAAGAATCATGGAAGGAGTTGTAATCAAATCAATAATAAAAGATGTAAAGTGGATGTAGACTTGACTTTGAGCCGAACCACTATAAAAATTGTTGTCTCTTTTACTGTTTTTGGGCTATTTTCTACTTGCTTTTAGTTCCCATGCAAATCGGTGGTGCTTTCAATATACGACAACTTACACCGGGGTGTTAGCGTTAACTTTTAGAGTTAATATTTTTTGGTGCTTTCATTAAGAGTCGAACTCAGGAGCTCTTTCATCATTGCTTCACAAAGATTTGTTGAGAGACTTTCTTTAAGAACCAGAAGTCTATCCGAGCTTATGGCTTTTGGATGGAAAACAAGTAAAAGACAGAGACCAAAAAGAAGTCAGCGCGAAGGGAGTCAAAGGGCTTCCTCGGGAGGGAACCAAACTTCAGTCTTCATCACCAGGGATGAGATGGAGACAAAGATGAAAAGGCAAGAGGAGTTGATCCATAATTTGTTTCAGCAGATTGGGCAACTTGGAGCGCAAAATCAAGGAGCGACTGGAGTTCAAAACCGAGCAGGACTATCCGAGGCAGCACTAGAGCTAGGGGCACTCATCTAGAGCACATTGACCCAATTCCAAGAAAAACATCTGGTGGATTTGAGCAACATGGCATTGACAGAGGAATAGGAGCACACCCAGGAGAACGAATTCCAGAATTCCCTCGTGAACTCGGGGGGCATGCCGAAGGCAATGGACGAGGACTACAACTAAGAGACAACGACAGATTGGTGGAAATGGTCAAAAGAGCTATGAGAGGTGGCTTGGTAAATAAGGACTTGGATGATGTGAATAGGAGTCCTTTTACCACAACAATCAGGCGAGCTAAGAACCTACCAGACTTTAAGCTACCATCGTTGGATATGTATAATGGAAGGACAGATCCTACAGTTCATCCGACAAAATATATGAGGCATATGGAGGTGCTGGGTGAATCAGATAAAGTTATGGCCCGGTGCTTTCCGTTATACTTAACAGATATTGCGGCACTTTGGTTTAGACAGCTGGAGAGTGGACCTATCGGAGCATGGAGTGATTTTACTGAAAGGTTTATGAGGCAATTCAGGGTCCACATTTCGAGACCCAAAAATGTGATGAGCTTGGTAGCATTGAAACAGAAAGCTAGGGAATCTTTGAGAAGTTTTTTGACACGGTTAAATGCAGCCGCTGGATCGGTGGATCGACCAGATCCATCCATGGTCTTGATGGCAACTATGTCAGGCATAGCCGACGGTACAGAATTTAAGAACTAGCTGACAAGAGATCCCCCCATGGATCAAGGGGAATTCTATCATGAGGCTGAAGGATTCTTACGGTTAGAGGATGCAAAAGCCGAAAGAGAAGTAGGAGAAGGAATCGACGTTTATGTAATCAAAGGTGGAAATCCTCCTGAGAAAGGTATAGAATCTAGCAAAGGTAAACAAAAGGCCGGGGATAACAGCGATAGATCAGTACGACCACGAAGGGAACCAAGATTCACCTCATATACGGAGTTGAATGAGACTTTGGAACGGATCTACCTAGACACCAAGGGACAGGTTCCTTATCGAAAGCCGATATGGAGAGATCAAACTAACAGCGAGAGAAAGTCGGATAAGTATTGCTCATTCCACGAACTGAATGTTCATAGCACAAATGACTGTAGAAACTTGAAATATGAAGTTGAAGGGCACATCTGGGATGGTTTGCTATCACAGTATGTGAAAAGGAGGACAACAACGGTGGAACGAGAACGACCGCCAGCTGCACCAACTGAAGGCGGCTCAGGATCGAGGCGTCAGCTTGTTATCAGTTGATTGAGATATTAACCAATTAGTGGAAAACTCTACATCGACACTATTAGGTTTTTCACACATGTACGGGACCACCAACGATCCTCAGGCATGCTCCGATGCAACTATAAATCGTATCGATGTAGGTGTTTGCACTCGGACGTCACTACTATGCTTTCGTGTTTTACTTCTGATGTTTGAATTTGACTTTGTCAGATATTTTTGCCTTAAAAATCTTCAGATGGTTGAATATTGGACTTTGATAAATCTAGAAAGTCTGAGTGACTTACAGATGTACGGGGTCGTGAACGGTCCTTAGGCATCCTCTGAGTTGGCTAAGCTTCTTACACACGTATGGGGTCACGAACGTCCTTAGGGATGCTCTGAGATGGCTAAGCTACTTACACATGTACAGGGTCGTGAACGGTCCTTAAACATGCTCTAGAATGACAGTAAATAATCTTGGCAAACGATCCAGGAACTCACCCGAATGTGATTCTGGCATCAATAATACTAAGCCCCCCGTGCACACTTATTCGCCTTTAACGGGCACACAAACGATCTAGGAACTCACCCGAACGTGAACCTGGCATCGTTAAAACTAAGCCCCCCCGGGCACACTTACTTGCCTCGAACATGCACCCGACCTCGAACGGTCACCACTCGCCTCGAAAGGCACCCGACCTCGAACAGTCACAACTCGCCTCGAAACGGCACCGAGCCTCGAACAGCCACAACTCGCCTCGAACGGCACACTACCTCGAATGGTCACAACTCGCCTCGAACAGGCACCCGACCTCGAATGGTTACAACTCGCCTCGAACGGCACCCTGACCACGAACGGTCACATCTCACCTCAAATGACTCGATCCCGAACGGTCGTCATTTTAGGTGATGCAGCACAACCTGATGTTGCCATAGGTTGCGAGCGACCTAACGAGCTGATAAGTCGTTTGCAACCAAATGAGCTAGGACTTAAACCGTTCCAGCGACCTATCGCAAAGTCGCGAGCGAGCTATGTGGACCAACCAAGCAAGTTGAACGACCAAGGGCGCATTTCTTCAGTTCACTCCAACCTAAGCAAGCTACGACCTAAAACTACATGTTATCCGAGGTTATGACGTGATCTTACGTAGGTCGCTTCATGCTATGCCGCATTGCCTTAGGTCGCCCTAAAGCTTAGGTCGCAAGGCTTTGAAGACGTGTTATTCCTTATGTTGCTGAAGACCTGTTACATGCTTTGGTCGATCCGGGTGTTAAGTTGATAAGTCGCATGAACTTTGTATATATTTGTTAGGTCGTAGGTCATTAACTCGTTTGAGGTGTTGTATTTTTATTAAGTCGTATGATGTTTGTATGTGGTACCTGCTGTTATGTCATGGGTTGTAACTCATATGTTACTGTTGGGTCGCGTATGGGTTGTATTGATTCGCATCAGTTAGGTCGCCACTGTTAGGTCGTGGCTGCCTGTGTGGAGTCGTGAACAACCTAGGTTAGGTCGGTGAAACTGTGATGTGTTGAGTTGTAATCCAATAAATAGCGGGTGAGTTGTATCATTTGTGGGTTGATTTTTGGATAAACTTTTTTTTGTGTGCTTTGTGACACTTTGAAATTGAAAGTTGAGCGTTGTCTCCTTTCTCCATTTGCGGTGTTCGAGTGCGCTCGAATCAACGGATTTGAAGCCAATTCATGGAATCTCGTGCGCAAGATCAACGTCGAAAAATCGTAGATCTTTTAACACGGTATCGTGCGCGATCAACGTGTTAGGGATAGCTATAATTGGTATCTTTGGAGATAACGAATTTGGGCATTCGGTATCTTTCAATCCATCGATTTATATTCCTTCATCGAATCGTTCTTCGATTAGTTTGATAAGAAATCTTCATTTCGTCGTCATCGTTATAATCTGCTGTGTCAGTTTGGTATCAAGTCCCAGGTTTATTCAATCATAGCTAAGCCGAGCCTTTTGGGGGAAGATTTAAAGTGTTGAAGTTTGAAGCTGAGCTTGTTCAAGTTTGTGGGAGATTTGTTCAAGTTCAGATCCGAGCTAAAGTTGGAGGCGTGCATCACTTTGTAGATCAAGGCCGAGCTAGTTGAAGTTCAAGCCGAGAACCTAAGTTGAAGCCGTGCATCACTTTGAAGTTTTCAATGTTGAGCCGAGTTAAGTTGTGAAAGATTATTGAATAATCATGCCACCGAGGAGAGCTAATCGTGATCAAAATGTTGAAGTGTTGTATAGAAGAGAAGAAGCTGAGCAATTGGAACAACACATTAATGAAAAGTTTGATGAAGGTATAAGGAAGTTAGAGAAATTGATGATTTATATGAATCAAGGTCAAAGGAGAAGGTCGTCAGCCTCGAACCATGGAGGAAACAGAGTTTCGCCATCGATTACGGAAGCGAGGAGGGAGTCGCCACAATCTTATCGGGAAAGATGAGAATTATCAGTTTCATTGAGTCGAGAACATCATGAGTATAGAAATGAAGAGAGAAGAACTCCACGGGAGTATGAACATGAACCATATCGTGATGATGAAAGACATAGTCGAAGAGTGCGGGATCATAGAGATGTTGATGGTCGAGATCGATATACACGTACATTTGATTTTGATGAAGATGGCAATAGATGTAGTGTTCATTTTCGAGATCGAGACCAAGTGCGAAATCAATATCGAGATGTTGAAGATGATCGTAAATGGGAATCAGGGATGAAGACTGAAATTCCAGAATTCAAAGGTGGAATGGTCGCTGAAGAATTTTAGGATTGGTTATATAATGTTGAAGAAATTTTTGACTTTAAGGATGTTCCTGAGCATCGCAGAGTTAAGTTAGTTGCTACTCTTTTGAGGGGGAGAGCTATGGCATGGTGGCAACAAACTAAACTTACACGGGAAAGAATGGGGAAGTCAAAGATTGAATCATGGGAAAAGATGAAGAAATTGATGAAGGCGACTTTCTTGCAATATAATTATCAGTCTCTTATGTATCAGCGATTGCAGAACTTGAGATAGGGAATAAAGTCGGTGAATGATTATGCGGATGAATTTTATCAACTGATCGCAAGGAATGATATCATGGAGACAGAGGAACAGTTGACTGCTAGGTTTGTTGGAGGGTTGAGAATGCAGATCCAGGATACGGTGAATATGTTTGATCCGAGATCTGTTGCAGAAGCACATCAGAAAGCACTTGCTTAGGAGAAACAAGGGAGAAGAGGTGGTGGTGTGTTACAAATTCCAACAATCAAGTGAAAGGGGCTAGTAGTAATACGAACGTTTCCAAGGCTGTTACTAAACCGGTTGTTAATGAAGTTGCTAAGACCAAGGTCAACAGCAATTTCAAGTGCTATAATTGTCAAGAGTTTGGTCACAAGGGCAATGAATATCCGAAGCCTAAGAAATGACCTATGATTGCTAAAGTGGAAGGTGAGGATGTTGGTGAAGGTTATTCTAGTCCAGTTGAGGGGGATCAATAGGATATCGCGTCGGAAGATGAAGGATGTAATCTAATGTTGAGGAGATCATGCCTGACACCGAAGTAGGAAGAGGAGGCTGGTTGGTTGAGGTGTAATATCTTTCGGTCGACATGCACTATACTGGGGAAGGTTTGTAAATTTTTGATTGACACGGGAAGTTGTGACAATATCATTTCTACCGAAGCTGTGAGAAAATTGAGGTTGAAGATGGAGAAGCATCCAAATCCTTACAAATTAGCGTGGTTAAGGAAAGGAGGAGAGGTGAAGGTGGATAGGGGAGTTCATGTTCCATTTTCTATTGAGAAGAAGTATAAAGACGAGATCTGGTGTGATGTGGTGGAGATGGATGTTTGTCACTTGCTTTTGGAAAGACCATGGCAGTATGACCGAACAGTGCAACATGATGGAAGAACCAATAGCTACAGTTTTATGTTTGAGGGCACTAAGATCATTTTAGTTCTGAAGAAGAGACAGCAAGAAGAGAGCAAGTCAGAAGAGATTGAGGAACTGAAGACTTTGTTGACTTTGAAGGAATTTGTTGGAGAAGTAGAGGAGAGTCCAGAGGTGTTCTTGTTGATTGGACATGAAACTACTGAATCTGTTGAAGTTCCAGATGGAGTAAAGCCATTATTGGAAGAATTCAGAGATGTGTTTCCTTAAGAGTTGCCAAAGAAGTTACTACCGTTGAGAGATATTCAGTAGCAGATTGATCTTGTGTCAGGGGCAGTATTACCTCACAGGCTACATTACATGATAAGTCCTAAGGAGCATGAGGAATAGAGAAGGCAGGTGGAGGAGTTGTTAGAAAAAGGGCGTGTTCAGGAGAGCTTGAGTCCTTGTGCAGTGCCAGCCTTATTGGTACCGAAGATGGATGGTTCTTGGAGGATGTGTACAGACAGTCGGGCTCTAAACAAGATCACTGTGAGATACAGGTTTCCTATGCCGAGGTTCGATGATTTGATTGATCAGTTGAGTGGGGCCGTTGTGTTTTCAAAAATTGACTTGAAGAGTGGATACCATTAGATTCGTATTAGATTGGGTGTTGTGTGGAAGACTGCTTTTAAAACTAGGGAAGGTCTGTATGAATGGCTGGTTATGCCGTTTGGCTTGTCAAATGCTTCTAGTAGTTTTATGAGAGTGATGAACCAGATTTTTATACCATTTATTGGGAAGTTCGTAGTAGTTTACTTTGACAATATTTTGATCTATAGTGGAAGTGTGGAAGAGCATATCCAGCATTTGCGAGAAGTGTTGTTTATTCTACGACAGGAGCAATTCTATGCAGCAGCGAAGAAGTGCGTGTTCATGACGCAGTGTTTTTTTTCTGAGATATGTTCCATCAAAGGAGGTTATTCAAGTGGATGAAAGCAAAGTGGAAGCTGTCAGGAGTTGGCCACAACCCAAGACAATTACTGAAGCGAGGAGCTTTCATGGGTGGTATGTTTTTAACGAAGATTTATTCCACATTTCAGTACCGTGATGGCACCAGTTACTAATTGTATGAAGGGGAAGCAATTTTCATGGACAGAGGATGCTGGACTTGATTTTCAGCGAATCAAGGAACTTTTGACGACAACACCGATTCTAGTTTTGTCGGATTTTCAGTTGTTGTTTGAGTTACATACTGATGCATCCAAGGTTGGGATTGGAGGGGTGTTGAGTCAGAAGGGACGTCCTATTGCTTATTTTAGTGAGAAGCTTACGGGAGCAAAGATGAGATATAATACATATGATGTGGAATTTAACGCGATTATTCAAGCTGTGAAGCACTGGAGGCATTATCTGTTTCAGAAGGAGTTTGTTCTTTATACTGATCATGAGGCGTTAAAGCACTTGCAAGGGCAGGACAAGATAGCAGCTAGGCATGCATCGTGGATTGCATACTTAGAACAGTTTACATTTGTTGTGAAACACAAATCGGGAGTTACAAACCGTGTGGTAGATGCATTGAGTGGAAGAAATCTTTTATTGACTACGATGAAGGTTGAAGTGACGGGGTTTGATATACTTCCTGAATTGTTTGTTGAGGATGCTTACTTTGCGAAGTTGGGAGACGAAGTCAATAAAGGGAAGACGGATGAGTTTGTGTTAGTGGATGGTTTTCTTTTCAAAGGAAATCGATTATGTATTCCAGATTGTAGTTTGCGAAGGAAGATTGTGAAGGAGTTACATGAAGAAGGCCATGTAGGTAGAGATCGTACTTTGCAGTTGATTTCTCAATCATATTTTTGGCCTTCCATGAGAAAAGAAGTTGAAAGATTTGTGGAGAGATGTCACATATGTCAAGTTTCCAAGGGAACAACTACGAATGCGGGACTATATATGCCATTACCTGTGCCTGCCAGACCACGGGTTGATATCAGCATGGATTTTGTTTTGGGTTTGCCAAGAACTCAGCGATGAAATGATTCCGTATATGTGGTTGTAGATAGATTTTCGAAAATGGCACATTTCATAGCCTATAAGAAGACCGCTAATTTAGTCCGGGTTGCTCAGTTATTCTTTAAAGAAATTTATCGATTGCATGGTTGCCTGAGACCATTGTTTTTGACAGGGACACTTGATTCTTAAGTCATTTTTGGATTAGTTTGTGGAAGATGGTTGGAACGAAGCTGAATTTTAGTAGCGCCTATCATCCGCAAACAGATGGTCAAACAGAAGTGGTGAATAGATCATTGGGAAACTTGCTTAGATATCTTGTGAAAGATAATTTGAAGAGCTAGGATATGAAGTTCTGTCAAGTAGAGTTTGCACATAATCACGCTCTTAATCGGAGTACTGGTTTCAGTCTGTTTCAAGTTGTTTATTCAGCAATTCCAAAGGGTCCGTTGGATTTGACAACAGTGCCAATTCAGAAAGGAGTTGTTAGACGAGCTGATGATTTCGTGAAGAGTTACAGAAGTGTCACAAAACTGTTCATGAACGATTGCTTGCATCAAATGAGAAGTATAAACAACTAGGGTATAAGAAGCGAAGGAGTGTAGACTTCAAAGAATGTGATTTTGTTTACGCGGTATTGACAAAGGATCGTTTTCCAGTTGGAACTTACAACAAGTTGAAGGCTCGAAAGATTGGTCCAGTAAAGATCTTGAAGAAGATCAATGATAATGCATATCAGTTAAGGTTGCCAGATCATATTCACACTGCAGACGTTTTCAACGTTAAATATTTGATTCCATAACATGGGGAAGAGCTTGTTGAGGAGGAGGAAGGTGTAAATTCGAGGTCGAATTCTCGTCAACTGGGAGAGGATGATGCAGCGCAATCTGATGTTGCCTTAGGTCGCGAGCGACCTAACGAGCTGATAAGTTGTTTGCGACCTAACGAGCTAGGACTTCAACCGTTCCAGCGACCTATCGCAAAGTCGCAAGCGAGCTATGTGGACCAATCAAGCAAGTTGAACGACCCAGGGCACATATCTTCAGTTCACTCCGACCTAAACAAGCTACTACCTAAAACTACATGTTATCTGGGTTATGCCGTGATCTAACCTAGGTCGCTTCATGCTATGCCGCATTGCCTTAGGTCGCCCTGAAGTTTAGGTCGCAAGGCTTTGAAGACGTGTTATTCGTTATGTTGCTGAAGACCTGTTACATGCTTTGGTCGATCCGGGTGTTATGTTGATAAGTCGCATGAACGTTGTACATATTTGTTAGGTCGTAGGTCATTAACTCGTTTGAGGTGTTGTATTTTTCTTAAGTAGTATAATGTTTGTATGTCGTATCGGCTGTTATGTCATGAGTTGTAACTCGTATGTTATTGTTAGGTCGTGTATGGGTTGTATTGAGTCGCATCTGTTAGGTCGCCACTGTTAGGTCGTGGCTGCCTATGTGGAGTTGTTAACGACCTAGGTTTGGTCGGTGAAACTGTGATGTGTTAAGTTGTAATCCTATAAATAGCGGGTGGGTTGTATCATTTGTGAGTTGATTTTTGAATAAACTTTTGCTTATGTGCTTTGTGCCACTTTGAAATTGGAAGTTGAGCGTTGTCTCCTTTCTCCATTTGCGTTATTCGAGTGAGCTCGAATCAACGGATTTGAAGCCGATTCATGCAATCTCGTGCGCGAGATCATCGTCGAAGAATCATAGATCTTTTAACACGGTATCGTGCGCGATTAACGTGTTGGGGATAGCTAGAATTCGGTATCTTTGGAGATCAACGAATTTGGGCATTTGGTATCTTTCAATCCATCGATTTATAAAGCTTCATCTAGTTGTTCTTCGATTAGTTTGACATGAAATCTTCATTTCGTCATCATCGTTATAATCCATTGCGTCATGAGGTCAAGCATTTGACCACGAATGATCACACTACACCTCAAATGACTCGATCCCGAACGGTCGTCATTCGAGGCCAAGCATTTGACCGCGAACGGCCACTCTTCACCTCCAAAGAATCGATCCCGAACGGTCGTCATTTGAGGTCAAGCATTTGAGCGCGAACAGTCACACTTCACCTTAAACGACTCGATCCCAAACGGTCGTCATTTGAGGTCAAGCATTTGAGCGCGAACAGTAACATTTCACCTCAAACGACTCAATCCCGAACGGTCGTCATTTAAGGTCAAGCATTTGACCGCGAACTGTCACACTGCAACTCAAATGACTCGATGCCAAACGGTCGCCATTTGAGGTCAAGCATTTGATCGCGAACGGTCACATTTCACCTCAAATGACTCGATCCCGAACGATCATCATTTGAGTTCTTATAAAACTGTCAATTTCCTTATAGGTCATCAACAGGATATGAATATCGAACTTATGACATTACAAAACACACCATCTTACCGCAAGGCTTGTTTTGGGGGGCAAATGTTATCCCGCCTTTTAGGCAAGGTCGTGATACCAAAAGGTTAATCGAAAAACCAAAGATAGTTCATCTCAAAGCAACCCAGTTACTCGAACAAAGCGACTGAACAGGCATGCGACCTAATGCATAGAGCAACTCAGCAAGGGATACGACCTAATGCACTGCGACCCAATGAGCTAAAGCATTCAGCGAGCTAATAGAGTAGCGACCTAATAACCTAGAGGTTCCAGCGACCTAACATGTTAAAGGAATAAGTGCTTCTTGTCCAGCGACCTAGCAATTCAACGAAAGCAGCGACTTTGCGAGTCAAGGAAGCAACGACCTAGCAAGAGCGACCTACGAGTTAACGATCCAACGACCTAGAAAACTTCAGAGTTAGGTCGCACACTGCCTCTTCCATTAGGTCGCTCACGACCTAAACCACATGCTTTCTTCCAATATGTCGCTCGCGACCCAAGAAATAAGATTACCTCTTCCGTTACGTCGCTCGCGACCTAATCAAGTCATGGTAACCCTTTTGCCTCAACATACTTAAGTCGCTCAAGACCTATAACCAGCCCGACCTAAGCCCAGCCTCTCCTGCAACTCTTTAGGTCTTCATTCCCTTTGCCGTAACTCCTTAGGTCACCACTCCATATGCCACAGCTCCTTAGGTCGCTTGTGACCTATAACATGGCCGACCTAACCCAGAATTACCCTATAAATAGTTCACCAACTCAACATGAAAAAAGGACTTTAGGGGGGATACTTCTTGGAAGGCCGATACTTTGCAGTTTTCTCGACTCCTTCAGCACTTCAAACACAGAAATAGCTTCAACGAACTTGGGGAATAGATCTAATCCATTTAAGAGGGGTTCAAAGGGCTTTTTCACCATGGAAATTCTTATTTCTTGCCTCAATTATGCTGTAACTTGAAGTTGAATTGTAGCAAAAGTGTAATAAAAGAATCTTAGAAGGAGTTGTAATCAAATCAACAATAAAAGATGTAAAGTGGAAGTAGGCTTGACTTTGAGCCGAACCACTATAAAAATTGTTGTCTCTTTTACTGTTTTTGGGCTATTTTCTACTTACTTTTAGTTCCCATGCAAACGGGTAGTTGTTTTAATATACGACAACTTACAACGGGGTGTTAGTGTGCACTTTTAGAGTTAACACTAATCATTGTGCATCGTTATTAGGTGTCCGAGCTATTTTTGGATTGGTGCCTTGGAGTTAGAGTTCTCTTCTGAAGACTATCTTAGAGATATTGTTATCTATTTTCTTTCCGCTGCTGGTGTTATCTATTTTCTTTCCGTTGCTATTTCTTATATCATATCTCTGATGTATATAGATATTCATTATATCGTTCAGTTGTATCAGCTATTGTATCAATCTTGTAAATGATAATATTCATTTCTTTTTCTTCCGCTGTGTTATACTTAATTGTGTTACAAGCTCCGATGAACCAGACTCGACATTTGGATATGCGGCATTGGAATACAAGTATCGTATTCGGTGCCGATTTTCGAAGGTCGGGTCAGGATCGTCACATTTTGGTATTAGAGCTGAGGGTTAAAACTTTAGCCCAGGAGTATAACAAATTAAGTAACTCATTAGAGTTAGGGTGAAGTATCCCCTAGAATGAGTATGTCCCTAAGATATCCGTTTGTATGCCTTAGTATATTATCTTACTATCCACTGATAGTGAGTATGAGTGCAAGAAGAGAACGAGATAGGGGACAGGGGAATACGACTATAATTGGTCTATACTCTGTAACAATAGTGGAAACAATCTTTTCTCTATCAATCTCTTTTGTTCAGCATCTCTTTTCAATTCTTCGATAGTTCCTGGTAGATCCATGAAGAAGATTTGATACATTCACATGGGACACAAACCCCAAATAGGTCAGAATTGTTTGTTTGGATGAATTGGTTGTTTTGGTTGATATGGTTGATAGGTATACTTTAGTTTCTGAGCTAAAAGATTTGAAATTGTAACCGTATATGTGGACCCAAAAATAGACGGATTGGAAATATATAATTGAAATATGGAAAATAAATTGGAAATTTTAAATTGAGTCAACTTGGTTAATAAAATATGAAGCTAATTTGAATTGTATCGATAAAACGATTTCGTTTAAAACCAAATTTGAAATTTGAAATTCTGTTGCAATTTCTTAGGTAGATCGAAGTAAGAAGAGGGACAAGTTGGTATATACTTTGGGTATTCCAACTTGAGTTTGAAATCCATATAATGTGTTTGGGAAGTTGTAGAAGATTGAACCTATCTATCTCTTCTTTGGATTCAGATATATTCTACGAATGGTTAGTTATCCTTTCGAACTAACCAATGCCCCTGCATACTTCGTTAATTTGGATAACCAGAGTACCTTGATGAAAAATTAAAAAGATTGGTTCTCGTATCCATTATTGATATTCTGATTTGGTAAGCCAAATGAAGAATAGATATTCAGTTTGATTTGATGAAACATTCTTCATCTATCTTTATGTCTCCCTAGCAAAATACGGGGACGAAATTTCTTAAGGCAGAGAATCTTTAACGATCTCGGATTTTAAATAAGTATTTGAGTTGAAAATAGAAATTTATTTATATTACAAAGTACAAGAAAACAAAGAAATAAAACAAATATCTCAAAATTTTGGTCATGTAAACAATAAAATATGAAATATACACATTAAACAAATTTGTTAAAATTCAAACAACATACTAACTATAGGATGCCATTTCTATTACAAAGCATGAGACAACAAAATATAATTAAATGTGAAGGAAGAAGTGCATTCAAGTTTGAACAAATATATGAAGACAAGTATGTATACTTGTAAAATGAAGACAAAGTAAAGGATAAATATGCAAGCTTGCAAAGAAAGATAGCAATAAATACATTCGTGCGAAACTGGATAAAGTAAAAATGCAAGTTCATCTTAGCACACAAGAAAGATATCATATCATCCGAGTTAAAGAAATGCAAGAAAAAAAATATGAAACATAAGGTATATATGAATTTAATGTTTTCATCTCCAGCTAAACCAATGTCAATTCGAATTATTTTCAAAAGCAATTCAGCCACCAAAGCAAAGAAAAGATCTCTGTCTTGTATTGTACAAAACAATACATCACTTGTACAGAATATTTTCTTTATCATATAACCTGTTTTCCTATATATCAATCTTCACCTCATTTCGTCCCTTCAGAGCTGCGAGATTTTTTTTTAAGTAAACTACATCTTAAAAACCATAAACAAATTTAACTTCAACAACACTACAATCAACACAAACCTGAGAATCAAAGATAGGGGTTTCCAGCTTGAAATTACAAGCCTGTTTCAACATCAAAGTATACTCTGTTCTTGTTTCTGCAAAAAGAAAAAAAATCATGGTGAGTAACATACTTTTCTTAAATTTTAAAGGTATAAATCTGTTGTTTCCATGTACATATCTCTGTTAATAAACTGGTATAGATATGCATGGATTCTCTGAATATAAATGGAATCGGGAAGTGTTTACAGGTTCATTTACAGGAACTCTAGAACAAAGTTTTGATTTCAAAAATCATTTCCATTCGATCTGCTTGATGCTTGGGCTTAAATTTAAACAAAGATTGTTTGTTCAAGCATATACTAAGTTTTGAAAAAATATATATAAGTTAAAACAATGTTTAACTTTCTCTGGAAAGCAAGACAACATGAGCTAACTGTAAACATGCAAAAATTCGAACTTCATAAATTATGAATTCAGGGGTATAAATTAAGTTATTATACTTTAACATGATTTTTAAAGCAAGATTAATAATTTTTAGAGTTGGGAGTTGAGAGAAGTTTGGGTTTGCTTTGATTTCATAGTTTTGGCAATCTTTGGTGATTGATTAATTCGCGAAGGTCGGGGTTCTATGGGGTGGTGATGGAGTGTACGTAGTGTCAGGGAAAAATAGTGGATAGGGCTGCAGGTGGTCATGGAGGTGGTGGCGAGCGATTTAGTTCTGGAAACCTAATTTTGTCATGGGTTTCTGTTTCGTCTCGTTCGTCGTTTGTGGGCGATCGAGTTCATCGCGGTTCAGAGGGAAGGTAAAGGGGACAATGATGAGTGGATGGCCTGAGTTGTGTCAACGTTGGTGGTCGTCGGTGAGGAGGCGAGGCGTTGATAGGTTGTTTGGTTTTCGGTTCTTGTGTTCCAGGTTTTGAATTTTTACTCGATTTTCGTATTCGAGGTTATGACGAGATTCAGAGGATCGGAGTCTGGTATTGAGGCGAACGTCGACTTTCTTGTCGATGCAGCGCTGACCGGAGATGGCGATCAGGGTTGTACACGTGCACCGTGCACTTTTGTATCTGGTGAACTTTTAGGTTGAGTTCTGGAGTGAGGCTCTAGTTTTCTCTAGTAAATTTCGTGTGAGACTCGAAGCTAGGGGAGTTTTGACTCGAAGCATTTTGAAGGTGCCTCGGGTCATATTGTTGTTTACGGTTTTGAAAACCTTTACTGTTTTGAGATTTTTAAAATGAAATTTAAAATTTAAACAAGATTTAAATCAGGTTTTTAAATCCAGTTTGAATTATGGATTCAAATTCACTTTTGAATCCTAATTTGAAATAAAAGTAAAGTTTAAATATTTAAATGTTTAAAACAAGATTTAAACTTAAAGTAGATTTTTTAAAAGAATGAAATTGGTTTTCAAACAAATGTTTATATTGGATTTTTATAAAATCTAGTTTAAACCTTTTCCTTATATTAATTTTTATATAAGTGATAAATGTTCTTTACATTTATTTTAAAGGATTATAAATTTAATTTAAATTTGATTAATGTTTAAATGGTTAATCATTTTGGATCCTAAATTCAAAATGGAATTTAAATTTAAATTTAAAAGTGTAATGTTATAAATAAATACTTAAATGTTAATTAAATCATAAGTAAAGGAAATTAATTATATTAGAGATAATTAAGCTTTTTAGCGATTTAATTAATATGGTGATTAAAGAATGATTTATTTAATTTATAAATTAGATTAATTTATAATTAGAAATGTCTAATAATTATTTAATCTAAGATAATTTATTGAGGAAGTGATTAAGAAATGTTATTAGTTAATGAAGATAATTAACTAAGGATTATTAAGGATTGATTAAGGTGATTAATTTTAATAATTAATTGGATTTTTTAATTTAGATAATCAATTATAAGTTGTTTAAAATGTAAGTACTTAATGAAAATAATTAAGGATTAATCACTTATTGTAATTAATTTTGGATATTTTGATTAATTAAAGTTAAATAACTTAGTTTAATTTAATTTAAGAAAATCATTAGAGAAATTGGTAATTAATGGTTAATTGTTATGAGATGATTGCTTAATGGTAAGTAATTAAAGGTTTACATTCTTAAAACAATTAATTGAGGGATTAATTAATTATGTGATTGGTTTAAAGGTTAATTTAATTAATATGATTAATTAAGAATAATTTAATTAATTAAGTTGATTGATTAATTAATTTATATCAAATGATTTGTAATTAATTAATTGAGATTGGATAATTAATTCATAAGTAATTAATTTAATTGGAAATAAATTAAATTAATTAGGATTAAACAGTTAATTAATCCTGCTTATAAATGTTAATAGAATGCTTGACCTTACTTTTGAATGATTGTATTGTATGAGATGCGTTGTATTGATTGTCCTATTTGATCTGTGAAATTTTGTTCTGTGGATTGAGCTGTGTATTTTATTCATTTATTGATGATACATCTGTATATTATCTGTGAATCTGTGAATGAGCGATAAGCGTTATAATTTGTACCGCTTATCAACTATATTTCTGTGTTTTGATCTGTGATGATGTAGTTGTTGCACCATTGTGTTAAACCCCTGGACCACACTATGCGCACACAGATATGGATTTCACGAGGAAATCGATTAAGTCACAGATTTTTGAAATGATTTTTTCTTAATTGGACAATTTAAATTCAAATGGTTTTGAAATGGAATCGGGTTAAATGTGAAAAGCTTTTGAAATGGAATCGGGTTAAATGTGAAATGCTTTTGAAATGGAATTTCAAGATAAAATTTATTTTTAGATAATTTGATAAAGTTTTGAAATTTAAATAATTTGAATTAAATTTGAATTCAAGATTGGAAATTGAATTCTATGATTTGAAACTAGGGATTAAAGATGTTATACTAATTATATATGGGTCAAACCATTTTCAATGTATTGATTTAGGAATTTGAATTTAATTCAATGGCTTTAACTTGTGCAAATATAATTAGATTTTTCTGAAACGGAAACTATTTTTTTCAAATAATAAAAGTTGTAACATAAGTAATGAACTTCCAAATTATGTTGAAAGGTTTCAAGTTTGAAATCAAATTGAAATGTTTTGAAAGGCTATGAATGAATCTTTGGAAACGAATTTTGAAAGCTATAAGTTAAATCTTCATTTAAAGATTGAATGATTTAACCAAATTGAAATAGAAACTGTTTGGAAATTCATGGATGGATCTTTGGGAACGAGGTAAACTTTGTGAAGTGAATCTTTTCGTTTAAAGATTTGGAAATAGTAATTTGTTTAAACCATTTGAAAGAAAAGTTTGGGGTTTACAGCTGTGACTTATCTGAAATCCCATTACCCATATGTTTTTAAATATTGTGCTCATTGTTCGGTTTAGCCGGGAGAGGACCTTATGTCATATAACCCATTTCGAATAATGATACGACGATATGGATAGCATTTGAAGACCTGTGGTAAAGACCAGATACTTTCGAAAGCAAAAGTATGACATGTCGAATGTCTCTGCATCGACTCGCCCCGGTATAGAGATTTGAGCACCCATTGTGATGGGGAGTCTGATTAGAACATTATCCGGATTGCAAGGGCTTCTTTGGAAGTGTGTATAACGTTATACTTTGAGTTGTGAAGCTAGTTTCTATCAAATACATTTCTGTTGGGTGGCGGAGATTTATTCTCTTAGCTTAACACCCTTCTTGAGATGTGCGAGCTCAGAGGTTATGTATTTGATGGTTACTAGTAATACATTCCCAAATTGGTAATGTGGCATACGAAGTGCTGCTGATCATTTGTTGATCAAAGCATAGCTTTTGTGAAAAGCATAGTTTTGTGGACGAGACTTCGTCGGACCTCACAACCCGGTAATGGTCGAAATAGGGAAGATGCAGCAAGGTTATAGGGATTAGCGCCCCTTAGGTATATGCATTTCCTTATGGATAGAAGTGGTACCATGGTATGTAGCCCAGATATTTAACTTATGTGGATATCACAAATCTATATTACTTCGTGATTGTTTTTGTTGAGGATCCTCGGATAAAGGTTGTTTACAACCGGGGGATGGAATACTCCTGTCAGTAGTTACCTATTTTTGCAGAGGTAACCCGGACTTGTGTTGGTAGAGATCCGATTAGGTTCTCGGGGCATCCCTCCAGAGGTGTACCCATGTGGCAATAGGAAGTTCTTGGCCTGACCATTTGTTGGAAATCCAATTATCCAATATGCACCTTGTACGGTTTTAGCTGTAGAACCTGCCATTTACTTATGGTGGTCACCACTTTTTAGATGGTAGCTATAGTAGGCACAGTTCGGAATGTCTACGTTGGCTAAGATTTTTATTATATTTTCGAAATGTTTTCCTGCACTTTGCACTTATGGTAATAATATCAATGAAATTTGCGTATCAAGCATGTTTGATTATCATAAGAAGAAATGTCCTCCAATTCTACGTTTGCATGATGTGTGTGGCGGGAGGCCTTATGGTAGTTACATTTTCTAAAAGCATTGCAGATATATTTTAAAATATTTCTTTGTTTGTTTTTAAAGATAAAATGTTTTTGTTACTCATACCAGTCCCACGACTGACCTGGAGTTTATTGTACCTTTCCTAAACTCTAGGTGCCCACAATTTTTCCACACGGACAGTCTAGATTTGGGTTTTTCAGATAGTTAGGTTCAGTAGATTATCTAGGGCTTGTTCAGTCTTTGGATATGGACTGCACTTACTTATCTTTGTGCATCCTTATTGGGAGTCCAAGCTATTTTTGGATTGGTTCCTTGGAGTTGGAGTTCTCTTTTGAACACTATCTTGGAGATATTGTTACATATTTTCTTTCCGCTGTTGGTGTTATCTATTTTCTTTCCGCTTCTATTTCTTGTATCATATCTCTGATGTATATAGATATTCATTGTATCTGTTATCCCGCTTTTTGGCAAAGCCGTGACACCAAAAGATCGGTCGAAAACCAAAGACAGTTCCTCTCAAGGATTGGTTGACTTTGCTTCACCATGGATATCGATGAATTTTGTCCGAGCCCGGATCAGGCTACAATTGATAGAGCACGACAAGAAAAACCATGAAAGCCAATGTTTCAAATTTCAGGTAAATCGGAGTTCGTATAAACGAGATATGATCGATGCAAGTTAGCCAAAGTATGCAGTTCGAATCCATCAATTTCAGACCCATCAGGATCTGCATACTTCGAATCGATCGAGTTCGAATCGACCAATAACATGATATCGGTCCATTCGAACCGATCAGTTTTGAATCGATCAGATAGTCCTTGCCTTGGCTCTTTTCGAATCCATCAAGTTTAGCTTTGTTCGAATCCATCAGAGGCGAGCGACTTCGAATCGATCAGACCATTCGCATCTACCGATGGATCCCAACTTCGTATCGATAAACTTCGCGCTCAGGATACTATTTCGTATCGATCAACCATGTACCGATGATGCATTTCGTATCGATCAACCAACGCCTAGTTCGCATCTATGAAGGAGGCTATTAACCCCGTTTCGACCACGAGTTAAGGAGCTTACGAGTCAAAGAGTCTACGAGTTAAGGAGCTTATGAGTTAAAGAGCACACGAGTTAAGGCGTCTACGAGTTAAAGAGCTTACGAGTTAAGGAGCTAACGACCTAACAGGTTAAGACCTAAATGACTTAGGGAATGTCACGACTCAAGGTACTTCACAACTCAAGGTACTTCACAACTCAAGGTACTTCACGACTCAGCATGTTACCGACTCAACAATTGAGGAGTTGCACGAGTTAAAGAATTGTGCTTACGACCTACCTTGAATCGTCAGCGACTCAAGCAAGCAAACAAGGAGCTACGACTAGTTAACTCGTGCGCGACCACAGCTCACAGCTTATGACTTAAGAAAGTCCACGACCTAAAGGAGTGACGACTCAAAGAACTAAAAGGAAGAGTCAACAACACTTAAGTCGCTGCTGACTTATAACTGCAGATAAGTCGTTCATGACCTAAGACTTGGAGACAAGTTCAATACCATGCTGTAATGAAATGACACGTGACGACTTACGACTTATGATGAGTCGTGTACGACTCATGCTAGCATAAAGGAAGTTGCATTTGGTTAACTCAGGAACGACTTAGAACTTGTATCATTCATTCAAATGGGTACATAACTTTGGACCAAGCCATGAGCTAAACCCAGTAGGTCGGCCGCGACCTACCATGAGTCATCTACGATGTTAACCCCGTTCCAGCCTACAAGTTAAGGGACCCACGAGTTAAAGGAGTCAACGAGTTAAGGCCAGGGATGAGCCACGACTTAAGGTGTTTAACGGCTCAGGAAGGATCTACGACTCAGGAAGCCTCACGACTCATCGAGTCACCGACTCAATAAGTTAATGACCTAAAGCTCAAAGCGACTTAAAGGGTTACGACTCAAGGGTTTAACGGTTCACAAGGCAGGACGGCTCAATAAGTTACTGACTCATCAAGACTATCGTCTCGACGACTTGAAGGAGCAGAGTGATTTAACTAGTTAACGGCTCACAAGACAGACCGACTCAATGCATTACCGACTCATCAAAGGTATTGCCTTAGCGACTCAACAAGTCCACGACTCATCATAAGAAACGACTCAAGAGGATTGACAACCTAAGAAATGACTTAATAACTCATAACTCAGGATGACTCATCCGCGACTTAAAACCACTGAGTCGTATTCCGTTGCCACAATGCATGTCCCAGTGAGAATTGACTCGCCAACGACTCAGGACTTGGCTTAGAATCCAGCAAGAGAATGAGCTAGTGAGAAGACCAAATGCTTAATCAGATAAGCCGGCCACGACTCAACTTGACTCGGCCACGGCTTAGCTTGAGTCGGTCACGACTCAGGACTTGGGCGAAAAATTTCTATCCAGATTTGCCTATAAATACATGGCCACACCCAACATTCAAGGGACTTTTTGGCTCATTCATTTCAAGTGCCGTTACTCTGCTGCATTCTGAACTACTTCAACACCTTCAAGGAACTTCACGAAGAAATCAAACATGTCAAACATGTGTTCAAAGATTTGGATCGACATTGAAGTTTAGGCTACTTGTTCTAAGTCACTTGAAACTCAAAGTTTGTTGTAATCAAAGTGTAACTGCATTGACTTGTAATCAAATCGTCAATAAAGATATTCAAAGTGGACGTAGGCTCTCTCTTAAGCCGAACCACTATAAAATTGCTGTTGTTTACTGTTTTTTCACTATTATCTGCTTATAATCTGTTCCCGAGCTATCGGGTGGTGCTTTCACGATCTCACTTCATACACCGGGGTGTTAGCGTTCAAATTTTAGCGTTAACATTTTTGGTGCTTTCACTGAGAACTGAGCTCAGGTGAACTATCATCATTGTTTCACAGAGGTTTGTAGAGAGAATTTCCTTGAAAACCAGAAGTCTATCCGAGATTATGGCTCCTGGAAGGAAAAGTAGATCTACCAGATCTGGGAATATTCAAGAGGGAACCTCCGCTTCCCCTATATCAAATCAAGCCACTCCAGCTGTCGGGGTTACAAAGGCAGAGCTGGATGCTGCAATCTTAGGGCTGAACCAACAGATCAATGCCCAAAATGCACAATTCGAGGCTCAGAATGCCCAGAATGCCCTAATTCTGAATAGGTTGAACGATTTGCTTGGGGCAAACCGTCAACCGGCAGGTAATGAAAGGAATTTTGCTTGCAACATTCATGAGGCTGAAGAAAGGAATGCTCCTGAAAGGGCTGCTAGCCCCTTTGAACAAACACTTCCTGAAGTTGGTGGATCTAGAACTCGACATGATGAGGAGTATCTTTCTGGAATGGTCCGACAAATCATGAAAGAGAGTATGCAGAGGGTTGAAGACGAAAAAGAATGGGGTTTTGCCCCAAGTAAAACTCCATTTACTGAGAAAATCTTGAAGGCTGAATTCCCAAGGAAGTTTGTCCCTCCAACCATTCCAGCTTACAAAGGAACAAGTGATCCGAACGAATTCTTGTATAAGTATTATTGGCACATGACAGGTGCCAGGGCTTCTGATGAAATAAAGTGCCGATATTTTCTCGTATACCTGGAAGGCGTAACTCTGCTTTGGTTCACCAAGCTGCCAGTCCGATCTATCGATCAGCTTTCTAACTTAACCCGAAAGTTCAAGGAGCAGTTTAGACTATACGCTTCAAAAGCCAAAGATATTATGTCATTGTCAAGTTTAGAACAGAATCCGGGTGAAACTATCAGATCTGTCTTGAATCGCTTTAATATAGCGCTGGCCGAGGTAGACAATGCAGAACCACGGATGATCTTGACCTATCTAATGAGGGCCATCGACAAGTCGAGCGAATTCGGGAAATGGCTAAACATGAAGGAACCAAATTCCCTTGAAAAATTCTATAAAAAAGCAGATGAATTCATGCACTTGGAAAGCCGTCCCGTACCGGTAAAGGCAGTGCTGGAAAAAGCTGAAGATAAGACTGTTGCTCCACGCAAGAATGAATCTGTAGGGCAAAAAAGGGAAAATAACAATGGGAAGAAACAGAGTAATCTGAAGAAGCCCCGATCCTTCAAGCCATCAGAATATACATCTTTATCAGATACGCCGGAGCGTATCTACCTTGCCACTAAAGATTCTATTGACTTTCCTAAACCTCCTCCTCTAAGGACCGGGAAAAAGGCTATACAGAGTGGGAAGTTCTGCCGCTTCCATAATCAACCCGGTCACGAGACCGACGAATGCCGCCAGTTGAAAAATCTGATTGAAGAGTTGCTAAGGGAAAACAAACTGCAGCAATTTGTGAAAAAGAATAGCAACAATCCTGCTTCATCTAGTCAGGGGCAACAGGCTCCTACTCATCAGCCTAGGACGAGCGAGAAGGCTGCAGGGCATGAATCTGGAAGGCCCATTATTAGTGTCATTACAGGAGGACCTCACCCAGCGGGCAGAAGCTGGGGTGAGATGGAAAGGTATACCCGAGCTTTAAAGTATGTACCGACCGAGGAAGATGTATTCGTTTTGGAAGGTGCTACGCCCTTGAAGCAACAAAGAACTTTTGATGATGATATTGTGTTCAAAGCTAGGGATTCCGCAGGTATTGAAGCTCCTACCTTGGATCCCTTAGTCATCTCGGCTGGTATCGGGCCAGCTATTGTCAGAAGAGTTCTCATTGATTGTGGCGCATCCTGCAATATCCTCTTCAAGAAAACATTCGACCAAATGAAGATCCCTATGGCTGATGTGCAAGCCTCATTGCAGAAAATTGCCGGCTTCACTGGGGAGCCAAAGCAGCCGGTAGGAACCATTGATTTGTTTGTGGAACTTGGAGAAGGAGAGAGAAAAATGGTCCGCAAGCAAACTTTTGTGATTGTCGACGAATTTTCTGCCTACAATGCTTTCCTTGGTTGTCCAACTCTGGCAGCGTTCGAAGCTGTTCTTGCCCCGTGGTGCCTCACTATTAAATTCCCTACAGACAATGGAGTAGGAGTTATAAAAGGGGATCAAAATGCTGGGCGAGAGTGTTATCTGACAGAGCTACGAGAAACCAGAAAAAGAGAAATGGGAAAGAATGCGGCAGCCCCAGTCCGCATCAAAGAACCAGCCTTGTAGCAATTACAGGGCGGACCCTGCACTGGCGAGCACAGCGGAGAAAGGAAAGAGATGGACCCTAGAAAAGTTAGTGCAGGGGAAAATAGAGTGGTACCAGTGGAAACGACAATACCAATACCTGTTGACCCAAAGGACCCAAACAAGGTGTTGAATGTGGGTTCGCAACTTAATGCGTCAATTCAGAATACCTTAATATCTTTTTTAAAGGCAAATTTGGATGTTTTTGCTTGGACTCATGCTGATATGTGCGGAATATCCCCGGAAGTTGCAGTACACGCTCTAAATATTGATCCAAAATTTACACCTGTGAAGCAGAAAAGGAGAACTCAAGGCCCAGAAAGGTCGGCAGCATTAAAAGAAGAAGTTGATCGGCTCATGGAGAATAATTTTATCAAAGAATCTACCTATCCGAATTGGGTTTCAAATCCAGTGCTGGTTAAGAAAGCCAACGGAAAATGGAGAGTATGCATCGATTTTTCAGATCTAAACAAGGCATGCCCCAAAGACTGCTTCCCATTACCCAGAATCGATCAACTGGTAGACGGAACAGCGGGACACGAATTGTTATCTTTTATGGATGCTTACTCCGGATATAACCAGATCATGATGCATGAGCCAGATCAGGAGGACACGAGCTTTACCACCGACATTGGTCTTTACTGCTACAGAGTTATGCCCTTCGGGCTGAAGAATGCAGGGGCAACATACCAAAGACTTGTTAATGCTATGTTCAAACAGCAATTAGGCGAGACTATGGAAGTCTACGTCGATGACATGTTAGTAAAGTCTAAGAAAGCAGTGGATCACACAGAACACTTAGTGGACATGTTCGCAGTCCTCCGAAAATACGGAATGAAGCTCAATCCTTTGAAATGTTCATATGGAGTGGAATCCGGCAAGTTTTTAGGTTTCATCGTGAGCGCTAGGGGCATTGAGGCCAGTCCGGCTCAAATTATTGCATTGAAAGAAGTCAAAGCCCCTAGAACAAAGAAGGAATTGCAAAGTCTCAATGGAAAAGTCGCCGCCTTGAGTCGGTTCATTTCCAAAGCCACAGATAAATGCATCCCATTCTTTGACGCCGTAAAGAAAGGAAAGAAAAACTTCGATTGGACTCCCGAATGCCAAAAAGCCTTTGATGAATTGATTCGCCATATGGAAACGCCTCCAATACTCTCTAGGCCTGGCGATGGCAAGGATCTTCTTATATACTTGGCAGTATCATCTCATGCTTTAAGTGCAGCGCTGATACGAGAAGACAAAAGGATTCAACATCCAGTTTACTATATCAGCAAAAGACTCACTGGGGCAGAGATGAATTACTCTAAGTTGGAAAAACTCGCCTATTGCCTACTAATCGCATCTAGGAAATTGAGGCAATATTTTCAAGCTCATCCTATCAGAGTCCTCACTGATCAACCTTTGAAGCAAGTCCCGTTTCGCCCCGAGACTTTGGGTCGTCTTCTAAAGTGGAATATTGAAATCAGTCAGTATGACATCACTTATCATCCCCGAAAAGCAATCAATGGACAAGCTTTAGCGGATTTCATCGCAGAATTCACAGATAAGGGTAACAGTGAGGAGAAAACGGTCGACGATTCCCCAATCCAATGAAAGTTATATGTCGATGGTGCGAGAAACGACTACTGTTCTGGAGCCGGAGTTGTACTTGAGACCCCTGAAGGCCGATCATTATGCTATGCACTAAGATTGGAATTTCCTTCAACAAACAATGAAGCAGAATACGAAGCCCTTATCGCTGGCTTAAGGATTGCTAAAGAATTAAACATCTGAGCGTTACAGATATTCAGTGATTCTCAGCTTATTGTATGCCAAGTCAAAAAGGAATTCCAAGCAAAAGGGGGGAATCTGCCCGCCTACGTGTCAAAGGCTTGGGAACTCCTGGGCGATTTCGATCATTACATGATAAGTCCCATTCCTCGAGAAGAAAACATGAAAGCAGATTCTCTCGCAAAGTATTCTAGCACAGGCGAAGCTCAATTTCTAGGGTTAACTCCAGTGGAGGTCCTGTCGACTCCTAGCATTGATGAGATAGACATTGATTGGATCATGAGCATGTCTCAAGAGCAAGAATCATGGATAACTCCGATAACAGAATATCTGCTCAATGGATCCTTACCAGGGAACTCAAAAGAACGACAAAAGCTACTGAGAAAAGCCTCTCGATATATAATCCAGGATGGCCGATTATACAAACGGGGATTCTCAATGCCATTACTTCGATGTGTATCAAGGGAAGAGTCCAAAGCAATCCTAGCGGAGGTACATGGAGGAGAATGTGGTGATCATTCAGGAGGCCAAACATTAGCAAAGAAAATTCTCCGATACGGATATTTTTGGCCAGAAATTAATCGAGATGCAGCAGAGTATTCCCGAAAATGTGACAAATGCCAAAGATTCGCCAAAATTCCTAGAGCTCCTTCCACTGAACTCACACAGATGGTCAGTCCATAGCCGTTTGCAATATGGGGGATAGACCTTGTAGGACCGTTACCAACTGCCAAATCTGGAATTAAATATGCCATTGTTTCTGTAGATTATTTTACTAAGTGGGCAGAAGCTGAACCACTGGCTACTATCACCTCGAAGAAGATGATAAGTTTTGTGACTAAAAACATCATTTGCAGATACGGTGTGCCTCAAAAAATAATTACAGACAATGGTACTCAGTTTGAAAGTGAAGAATTCCAAGATTTTTGCAAGCAATTCAAAATCCGGAAAAGCTTCTCAGCAGTGGCTCATCCGCAGGCAAACGGGCAAGTGGAAGCCGTGAACAAAATTATTAAGTCAAACGTCAAAAAGCAACTTGAAAGAGCAAAAGGTGGTTGGGTCGATAAGCTACCACTGGCACTATAGGCATACAGAACCACTCACAAAACTGTGACTGGGCGCACCCCGTTTTCATTAGCATACGGATCAGAGGCAATGATTCCATTAGAAATAGAGGTCCCTTCACATAGAAGAATCCATTTCAATCAAGCAGAAAACGAAAAGCTACAGCTTGAAGCGCTAGATCTCCTTGATGAAAAAAGAGATGAGGCTAATCTCAGAATTGCAGCTCATTAGCAAAGGATAGCCAGACATTTCAATTCCAAAGTTCGCCAACGCAACTTTGAGATTGGAGACCTAGTCCTGAAGAGAATTATGACAGCGACAGGTGTGTTTGGGCCAAATTGGGAAGGACCGTATGTCATAGGTCAGAAGCTTCTTGACGGCACATTCAAACTCACTACTGTTGAAGGAGATCAAATTCCAAGGGCATGGAACAACAATCATTTGCGTCCATACTTTACGTGAAAATTTTGTTGAAATATTGTAAAAAGAATTATGAATGTATGATTCTTGTAATTGAAGGCAATTGTAAAACTGATGCAAGTAAATAATAAAAAATATAAGGTGGATGTAGGCCCAATTTCCTGGCCGAACCACTATAAATCTTGTGTTCCTTATTATTATTACATGTTTGCTTTATTTTCGATATAAAAAGTACATAGAATGTATTGCTGTAATGTTGATTTAAATTTTTGCAGACAATGGAAGTGAAACTTGCACATAATAAGACCAAGTGATTCTCGCCAAATTTCAAGTCACAAAAGCTCCGAATTCAAATCCTAGATAGGAAGTACTTCAATTGAACGGCCTATGATTTCAACAGAAACGGGCCTTTGCTAATAAATTGAGATCGTTTGAACAAACAAACATCCAATTAAGAAGCTGATGCTCGTTCTCACGAACTTGCCAGACAATGAAGTACACTTCGTTGGATTAAACAAGTTACTTGTAAAAAAAAAAAAAAGAGGATCGCTGAAAAGGCATAAGCAAGTGGATAAGGGAACAACCAAAGCCATCATCGGCAGCACAATTCTTCGGAGGATAAAGACCTCTAATGGGTCATACGCCACAAAAAAGAAAGTTCTCTACTCAACAAAAAAAGATTGGAGGAGTCATGACCCTCCAACCATGAGAGAGTAACTTCCAGGCGATGAAAACCCTCTCTGAGGCACATTTCACCAGTAGTTGAAGTGTAACAACCGCTCTTCAGAATTTCACTTCACCAGAGTTGAAATGCAATCAAAATAAAAGCCCTCTTCGGAGGCCCATTTCACCAGGAGATGAAGTGTAACAATCGCTCTTCGGAATTTCACTTCACCAGAGTTGAAGTGCAATCAAAATAGAAGCCCTCTTCGGAGGCCCATTTCACCAGGAGTTGAAGTGTAACAACCGCTCTTCGGAATTTCACTTCACCAAAGTTGAAATGCAAAACAAAATAAAGACCTTTCTGGAAGCCCATGTTTCACCGAGATTGAAATAAAACTTCCAAGTGTTGAAACGTGAAAAGGCTTTCTTCGAAGGCACAACTCTTTGGAGGTACACGTTTCACCGAGATTGAAATAAAACTTCCAAGTGTTGAAACGTGAAAAATCCCTCCTCAGAGGTACAACCCCCTCCCGGGGACACAATCAAAAAGAAAGACCTCTTCGGAAGCCCACGTTTCACCGAGATTGAAATAAAACTTCCAAGTGTTGAAACGTGAAAAGGCTTTCTTCAAAGGCACAACTCTTTGGAGATACACGTTTCACCAAGATTGAAATAAAACTTCCAAGTGTTGAAACGTGAAAAATCCCTCCTCAGAAGTACAAATTTCTATTTTTTAAAAAAAAATCCTCAAGGGCATACTTTAACTTTCAAAGGAAGAGTGATTTACCTATTCTAGAAAATAACCTCCCTCAAAAAAAAATAAAAAATAAAGTTAAAGTACCCTTCAGAGGCCCGCTTTACCACATAGAAGAATTCACTTGGCAAAATGCGTACATAAGCAAAAGAAAAAAAGGTGATTTCTTCGAAGGACAAAGCGTAAAAACTTATATGAAGGAAGTTGTACTCTACGAAAAATTTCTTCAAGAATGAAGTAATTATTCTTCAGAAAATAAGAGTGCAAGTCCCCTCAAAGTATAAAATATTGCAGCAAGCTTATGGTATGGGGGCAACATGGTATAGTTACATACAAAATGGTATAGCTACATCGGTAAAATACGCTCAAACAACATACCACAAGTTCACCGCAATATCATATAGATAAACTTGTGCAAAAATGAATAATAAGTGCATTCTCAAATTCAAACAAGAGTCTGTACAAATAAAGGATCATTTTATTCAATTGCAGATACAGGTTTCAAAATAAAAAAGCAGGGGCCGGTGCCTGCACAACATCCGACCATTACACAAAAAAGGAATCAAAAAGCCCGAAGCCCGACTCTTCACTTCTTCTTACCACCTTTGGACCCTTTGCCCAGCCGAATGATTAGCTTTTCAGGTCTATCTATAGGCATAAGGGAAGAAGGAGAGGGAGCTGCAACCGGTGCAACTTCCGGTTCTTCTTCAGTAGCAATGATTTTCTTCCCCCTCCTCTTCGATGTTCCGTGCTTCTTTCTTCTCTTCGAAGAAGACTCACTCCCTGGAGTAACAAGAGCGGACAAAACTTCATCAGAAGGAGTCCGCTCCGGAGAGATCTCGCCTCCTTCAAGTCCCTCGTCTTTCTGCTCTTGCGAAGCGATAGGGTCATCCAAGCCATGAAGAGCCTCAATTTTCTCCTCTTGTGACCCGGGCTGTGAAGCAGAAGGAGGAGTCACCTGAAGAGACGGAGGAGGGATAACCGGAGGAGGTGAAGTCTGCACATCACTTGGTTTTTCAACTGCAGAAGAAGAGAAATAAAAAATATTAGTACCTCCCCAAAAGAAGGGAGATATGGGTTCGTCGAGATTCAAGAAGTAATCGAGAAGCTCATCAAACTTTTGAGGAGCAAGCAGGCGATCCACCTGAATCGGACCAATATCAAAATTACCTGAAGATGTTTGCTTCGTTAGTTCAATCTCATAATTTTGAGCCCCGATATCCTCCAAAGCCTCATCATCAGTAGGGGTAATTACCCCTGTTCTTGTAGGAGGCAGCGAATGAGCACTGGAACCTGTGATGTCAACTTCAGAAGAAACTAAAGGACGTTCAAAAGCGGTAGGTGGTATTTCTTTTTCAGAACGTTCCCCTTCCGCCATTCCGACCCGCACTCTGGCGAGTTGCTCTTTTCCCTTGGCAAGAGCGGCACGGGCATCATCAACAAGATAATGCTCTTCAAGAGCTGACTCAGCGTAGCCAGCAGCTTTACCACCGAGCATATCGAGTGTTGCCTCCCAAACTTCAGCTAGTGCAATTTCATACTTAGGGCCTAGAAAGGCAAGGCTGCCACGCCCCAAAATGCTGTGCAGATAAAAATCAAATAATGTGGAGCCAATGTCAGCTTTGGTTGCTTGATGGGCCTCTTCGGCCGCAAGTTTACCAGCAACAGCCTCGTCACGCTCCTTTTCGTCCATAGCAAGTCGAGCTTTTAACATCACTATCTCCAAGCTTGGAGAGCCGGTCTGTTCTCGCAGCTGTAAAGTTTCAGCGCGATATTCTTCTATGACCTTCTCCTTGTGTGTAAGCTTATCTTCGACTGCCCTTTGACTAGCATGCGCATCTCGTACTTGCTGCTGAAGCATGCTCTCCTTTTGAGAATAGAAAGTAGATGAAGTAGCTAATTCTTCCTTAAGCTTTTCTACTTCCGCTTACAGCTTTTCATTATAGGAAGCAATACTTCTCATTTCGGCGTCATGCCGTTCGAGAGTCTTCTGCCACTCAGCCTTATCGTTCTCCATTGTGAGCATGGCCTCGAGATTGGCTCGGTTAACCCTCTGAAGCTCGTCGACAAGTTTTTGCCAGTTCGACATTCTTTCAATATCGGTCCTGACAGTATCAAGATTTCGTAGCATAGCCGATTTGTCGAGAGGAACCAAGTCGAGATCAAATCGAACCCCTCTCAGGCACCACTGAGGGAATCGACTTTGAAGAGTGGGAGGACCTTGCCCAACTTGGTATGCGGGCCGGTTGATGATTGTTTGAATGTCGGAACGAACGGGGGCAGGAGATTGAGCAGGAACATTTTGAGAAACTGTCGGCATTGTCTCTTCAGTAAGTTTAGCCCGCTTGCTAGAAGAATCGTCCATGTGACCTTCACCTCTCTCATCGTGAGTCTTTCTTTTTTGGGTATCATCATCTCTGTGAGGAGGGTCATGTCTTTCTTGTTCTCTTCGGTGACGTTCTTCATATGCTCGTCTCTCGTCTGCTTTCCTGATGGCCCTCTCTTCATCGGATTCTCTGTAAGAGGGGAGGTGACGCCTATAATCATATTGGCTACGCCTCCCGTAGCGCTGGAAATCATCATAGTATGAACTGCTGCGCCCCATTGGAGAATCTGGAATAAAAATAATAAGCTTTAGAAATCTTTAAAGTATAAGAAGATGAATGCGTAGAAGTACTAAAAAATCCTAAGTGTTGTGTAACGTGTAAACTACACGCATCAAGTTATAGACCACCCTGTGGAGTAGAGGTAGTGATAACTTGAGTAGGAAGGGTTGACGTTTGTTGTAGAGAAGATGTCGCCTCGATTACAGAAGAGATAGTTTTGGAAACATCATCTTTGAAAAGTTCTTGAGAAGTCACAATTAAATCGCTCAACCCCTCGAAAACATCATCACCATCATGTTTTTTGGGACTTGCTTTCTCAACTCCTTCGTTAGCAGATATTCCGGAAGATCGTGGAGGTTCTTCCTCTTCGATAACTGGGGCAAGTACAGACTTGTCAGACGGCCCCGCAACATCCTTCGGAATTGAACACTTCACTAGTGGAGTTTCTATAGAGGTTCCTCCCTGCATGTGCTCTTTAGTAGAGACCGGGGCATCAGGAGTTTCCGTCAGAGAATCAAGAATTTCAGTTGGGACTTCACGAAGCTGAGTGAAGCGAGAGGAATGAAGAAGCCCATATTGATGAAAAATCCATCATTTAACAAAAACTTTATACTCCTCTCTTCTGCCGCCACGGCGTTCAATCTCTCAAAAATTTGCTTATAGCATGGATCTCTAGAGGGAGGAGGAAGTGCTAAAACAGGAAAAAATAAGCAAAGTTAGCATTTAGCAACTCAGATTTCGAAAAGCCCAAGAATGGAGAAATAAAAACAGGAAAATCTTACTTCCTACTCTCCAGATGGCATAAAACCCTGGAGGGTAGCGAACAAAGAAATACTGATTTAGAAATCCATGAACGCTTTCAGGAAGATCGGTCATGAGCTTGCGGTTTCGAGCACTCCTTATAACTACGATAGAGGGATGATCTTTAATTTTTGTGAATGAGCAGAAGTAGCAAATTTCCTCAAAGCTCGGTAATCGGCCCAGAACTCTACTAAATAGCACACATAACCCCATCAGAATGGCAAGGCCATTGGGGTGCAATTGGAATGGAGAGATAGATAATCGAAGCAGGAACTGCTGAAGGAAGTCATTGAAAGGTGGTATGGCACCGCTCAAGCACATTTGGCGATTGACAGCAATAAAGCCAGAAGGGGGCCTATCTGCAGTATCATTTGGCCCCGGCAGTAAGGCATCAGCTTCGGCAATGCCAAACTGGATGAGCAATTTGTTAAACACCCGCTGATTCAGAGTTGTGGGAGTTCTCTCCGGAGGGTTATCCAACAGGTTGGCTACTGGGAAGACATCTTCAGCTTGGCCCATCGATTCTTCTTGTTGAGATGTCATTCTACACAAGCAACTGGATGTTGAAATGCGAAGGTGCACGTTTCCTAAAAGTGTGAAGTGTTGTGCAGAACTAATGAAGATAACAAGTAAATATAACTGGAATTAAACTGGTCGACGATTGATCGACTATGGTAATTTCAGAACTTCTTAATTTAAAGTTCAAGCATAATATTAGTGCAGGCTGGTCAGTTTCAATTGACTATTTCAGTGTTGCTTTAATATTCTACTTGAAATCGATGGCACTTCGTTCACACGATTTGTTTAAGTTAATTATCTGTTATTAACTAATCTGTCATTTGATATGGGCGGTCGATGACAGTATATTCGTCCCAATTTTCTGCGAATGTTGTATTGAACAGATTGTTAGCCTGCAAGACAAAATAACCTGTAAATGAATGCAATAAAATTCGACAGTTCAAAGTTTATGCAATGGTTCAAAGTTCGAGCAGAATTCACGCAAGTCCTAACTCGTCAACGGCTCAAAAAATTTGAGTCGGCAGTGCCCTAAGTCGTAAGTCGTAGAAAAAGGAAGAAGCTCTGGTTCAAAGTAATAAGAAAATCTCCAAGTCTTATCTCGGCCACGACTCAAGGCTTAGGTCGTGGAGCATGTTGGGTCGGATCATGGTTAAATCGCAAAGGTTGTTGGATCATACAAAAATTGCCGAGTCATACCTAAGGCAGTATTCGACTCTATCTGACCAACTAATCACCTAACTCCTAACCAGTTTACCTTCTAACTTTTAACCCATAAACCATTTCACTCCTAACCCGTTAATCTTCCAACTTTTAACCCATTAACCCAATAAAACTCTCAATCAACAACCCTGGCCTTATCACGCCACTAAATCACCTCAAGACGCAAATCATCAGATCAGATAACCCTACATCCATTAATGGTTAGAATGACCAAACTTGCAAGACTCAAGGGAGTAAATTGGAGGTAAGGACGAAGCGCATAGGTTAATGATGATCGACAATCGGAAGGGAAGCAAGATTGCTTACGTAATGTGGTGTCAAAGATGATCAGAGGAGAGTCGAGTTGGAATCGCCTGTGAGAACTTGGAGATGCGTTAATGGCGGATGCGGTTTAGAGGATCGCTGATAAGAAGTGGGAGATAGGAGGAACGGGTCAAGCGTTTTATATCTGGAAGAGCTGGAACTCGAATCGGCACGCCCGAGTTATGATAAGTCGAAGCACACGACTTACGACTTAAGCGTGTGCTTCGAGGGGCAAATGTTAACCCCGTTCCAGCCTACAAGTTAAGGGACCCACGAGTTAAAGGAGTCAACGAGTTAAGGCCTGGGATGAGCCACGACTTAAGGTGTTTAACGGCTCAGGAAGGATCTACGACTCAGGAAGCCTCACGACTCATCGAGTCACCGACTCAATAAGTTAATGACCTAAAGCTCAAAGCGACTTAAAGGGTTACGACTCAAGGGGTTAACGGTTCACAAGGCACGACGGCTCAATAAGTTACCAACTCATCAAGACTATCGTCTCAACGACTTGAAGGAGCAGAGTGATTTAACTAGTTAACGGCTCACAAGACAGACCGACTCAATGCATTACCGACTCATCAAAGGTATTGCCTCAGCGACTCAACAAGTCCACGACTCATCATAAGAAACGACTCAAGAGGATTGATGACCTAAGAAATGACTTAATAACTCATAACTCAGGATGACTCGTCCGCGACTTAAAACCACTGAGTCGTATTCCGTTGCCACAATGCATGTCCCAGTGAGAATTGACTCGCCAACGACTCAGGACTTGGCTTAGAATCCAGCAAGAGAATGAGCTAGTGAGAAGACCAAATGCTTAATCAGATAAGCCGGCCACGACTCAACTTGACTCGGCCACGGCTTAGCTTGTGTCGGTCACGACTCAGGACTTGGGCGAAAAATTTCTATCCAGATTTGCCTATAAATACATGGCCACCCCCAACATTCAAGGGACTTTTTGGCTCATTCATTTCAAGCGCCGTTACTCTGCTGCATTCTGAACTACTTCAACACCTTAAAGGAACTTCACGAAGAAATCAAACATGTCAAACATGTGTTCAAAGATTTGGATCGACATTGAAGTTTAGGCTACTTGTTCTAAGTCACTTGAAACTCAAAGTGTGTTGTAATCAAAGTGTAACTGCATTGACTTGTAATCAAATCGTCAATAAAGATATTCAAAGTGGACGTAGGCTCTCTCTTAAGCCGAACCACTATAAAATTGCTGTTGTTTACTGTTTTTTCACTATTATCTGCTTATAATCTGTTCCCGAGCTATCGGGTGGTGCTTTCACGATCTCACTTCATACACCGGGGTGTTAGCGTTCAAATTTTAGCGTTAACATACGAGTTACGACTTATTATGAGTCGTGTACGAGTTACGACCTAACTCCGAGAAATGTGTATAAATATGACCCTAGCTCCAACTAGAAAAGGACTTGGGGATCATTTTCTTCAAGAGATTGAGACTTCACCATCTTCAAAGCAATCTACACTCCATCGCTTCAAGCACACGCAAGACGCTTAGATCAACTTCGCACAGGAATTTAACACATTCAATCATGGATTCGATGAACCCTGTCACGACGAAGTTTTCCTTAGCTACTTGTTTTCTGAATTGAATTGGATTGTAATTGAAAGAGATTGTAATAAGTTGTAATTCAGCCAGCAATAAAAAGGATAGAAGTGGACGTACGCTTGATCATAAGCCGAACCACTATAAACTCTATGCTTATTTACTGCATTTTCTGTTACTTACTGTTATCTCTTGATTCCCGTATTCACGGATGGTGCTTTCACAACTATACTTCACACACCGGGGTGTTAGCGTTCGAACTTTGGCGTTAACATTTTTGGTGCTTTCATTGAGAGTTGAACTCAAGTGAATTATCATCATTGCTCCACGAAAGCTTGTTTAAGTAATCTCTCTGAAGACTAGAAGTTTATCTGAAATCATGGCTCCGGGGAGAAGGAGTAGATCTGTTAGATCTGGAAATGTTCAAGAGGGAACCTCCGCTTCCCCAGTACCTAATCAAGCCACTCCACCTGTTGGGGTAACAAAAGCGGAGTTGGATGTTGTAATCTTAGGGCTAAACCAGCAGATAAATGCCTAAAGTGCACAATTGGAGGCCCAGAATGCCCAAAATGCCCTAATTTTGAATAAGTTGAAAGATTTGCTTGGGGCAAACCGTCAACCAACGGGTAATGAAAGGAATTTCGCTGGCAACGTTCATGATGCTGAAGAAAGGAACGTTCCTGAGAGGGCTGCCAGCCCCTTTGAGCAGACGTTTCCTGAAGTTGGTGGATCTAAAGCTCGAAATGATGAGGGGTATCTTTCTGAAATGGTTCGACAAATCATGAAAGAGAGCATGCAAAGGGATGAAGACGAGAAAGAATGGGGTTTCGCTCCAAGTAAAACCCCGTTTACCGAAAGGATCTTAAAGGCTAAGTTCCCGAGGAAGTTCGTCCCTCCAACTATTCCAGCTTACAAGGGGACAAGTGATCCGAACGAATTCCTGTATAAGTATGATTGGCACATGACAGGTGCCAGAGCTTCTAATGAAATAAAGTGTCGATATTTTCCTGTATATTTGGAAGGTGTAGCTCTGCTTTGGTTCACCAAGCTACCAGTCCGGTCTATAGATCAGTTTTCTGACCTAACCTGGAAATTCAAGGAGCAGTTCAGACTATATGCTTCAAAAGCCAAAGATATCATGTCGTTGTCAAGTTTAGAACAGAATCCAGGGGAAACTATCAGATCTTTCTTGAATCGCTTTAATATAGCGCTGGTCGAGGTAGACAATGCAGAACCACGGATGATCTTGACTTATCTGATGAGGGCCATTGACAAATCGAGCGAATTTGGAAAATAGCTGAACATGAAGGAAACAAATTCGCTCGAAAAATTCTACAAGAAAGCAGATGAGTTCATACGCCTGGAAAGCCGTCCTGTACCGGTAAAGGCAGTATTGGAAGAAGCTGAAGATAACATTGCTGCTCCACACAAGAATGAATCTGTAGGACAGAAAAGGGAAAATAACGATGGGAAGGAACAGAGAAATCTGAAGAAGCCTCGTTCCTTAAAGCCATCAGAATATACTCCTTTATCAGATACGCCAGACGTATTTACTTTGCCACTAAAGATTCTGTTAACTATCCTAAACCTCCTGTTCTGAGAACCGGGAAAAGAGCTATACAAAGCGGGAAGTTCTGCCGCTTCCATAATCAACCCGGTCATGATACCGACGAATGCCGCCAATTGAAGAATTTGATTGAAGAGTTGATAAGGGAAAACAAGCTGCAACAATTTGTGGAAAAGAATAGCAGCAATCCTGCTTCGTCTAGTCAGGGGCAACAAGCTCCTGCTCATCAACCTAGGACAAGTGAGAAGACTGCAGGGCATGAATCCGGAAGGCCTGTTATCAATGTCATTACAGGAGGACCTCACCCAGCGGGCAGGAGCTGGGGTGAGATGGAAAGGTATAACCGGGCTTTGAAATATGTACCGGCGGAAGAAGATGTCTTTGTTTTGGAAGACGCTACGCCCCTGAAACAATAAAGAACTTTCAATGATGATATTGTGTTCAGAGCCAGGGATTCCACAGGTATTGAAGCTCCTACCTTGGATCCCTTAGTCATCTCGGCTGGTATCGGGCCAGCTATTGTCAGAAGAGTTCTCATTGATTGTGGCGCATCCTGCAATATCCTCTTCAAGAAAACATTCGACCAAATGAAGATCCCTATAGCAGATGTGCAGGCCTCGTCGTAGAAAATCGCTGGCTTCACTGGAGAGCCAAAGCAGCCCACAGGAACCGTTGATTTGCTTGTAGAAATGGAGAGGGAGAAAGAAAAGTAGTCCGCAAGCAAACTTTTGTGATTGTCGATGAATTTTCTGCTTATAATGCTTTCCTTGGCCATCCAACTCTTGCAGCGTTCAAAGCTGTTCTGGCCCCATGGTGCCTCACCATTAAATTCCCCACAGACAATGGAGTAGGAGTTATAAAAGGGGATCAAAATGCTAGGCGGGAGTGTTATCTAACAGAGCTGCGAGAGGCAAGAAAAAGAGAAATGGGAAACGATGCGACAACCCCAGTCCGCATCAAAGAACCAACCTTGTAGCAATTACAGGGCAGACCCTGCATCGGCGAGCATAGCGGAGCACGAAAAGAGATGGATCCTAGAAAAGCCAGTGCAGGGGAGAATAGAGTGGTACTGGTGGAGACGACAGTAACGGTACCTGTTGACCCGAAGGACTCAAATAATGTGTTAAATGTGGGTTCACAACTTAATGTGTCGATTCAGAATATCTTAATATCTTTTTTGAAAGAAAATTTGGATGTGTTCGCTTGGACTCATGCCAATGTGTGCGGAATATCCCCAGAAGTTGCAGTACACGCTCTGAATATTGATCCAAAGTTGACGCCTGTGAAACAGAAAAGAAGAATCCAAGGTCCAGAAAGGTCAGCCGCATTAAAAAAAGAAGTTGATCAGCTCATGGAGAATGACTTTATCAAAGAATCTACCTATCCGAATCGGGTTTCAAATCCAGTGCTGGTTAAGAAAGCCAACGGAAAATGGAGAGTGTGCATCGATTTTTCAGATCTAAACAAGGCCTGCCCCAAAGACTGCTTCCCATTACCCAGGATTGATCAACCGGTAGATGGAACAGCGGGATATGAATTGTTATCTTTTATGGATGCCTACTCCGGATATAACCAGATCATGATGCATGAGCCAGATCAGGAGGACACGAGCTTTATCACCGATGTTGGTCTTTACTGCTATAAAGTTATGCCCTTCGGGCTGAAGAATGCGAGGGCAACCTACCAAAGACTTGTTAATGCTATGTTCAAACCGCAATTGGGCAAGACTATGGAAGTCTACGTCGACGACATGTTAGTAAAGTCTAAGAAAGGAGTGGATCACATAGAACACTTAGCAGAAATGTTCGCAGTCCTCCGAAAATACGGAATGAAGCTTAACCCTTTATAATGTTCGTTTGGGGTGGAATCCGGAAAGTTCTTAGGTTTCATTGTGAGCGCTAGGGGCATTGAAGCTAGTCCAGCTCAAATTACCGCCTTAAAAGAAGTCAAAGCTCCTAGAACGAAGGAGGAATTGCAAAGTCTCAACGGAAAAGTTGCCGCCTTGAGTCGGTTCATTTCCCAAGCAACTGATAAATGCATCCCATTCTTTGACGCTCTAAAGAAAGGAAAGAAAAACTTTGATTGGACTCCCGAATGCCAAAAAGCTTTTGATGAATTGATTCGTCATATAGAAACGCCTCCAATACTTTCTAGGCCCGGCGATGGTGGGGATCTTCTTAAATACTTGGCAGTATCATCTCATGCTCTAAGCGCAGCGCTGATACGAGAAGACAAGAGGATTCAACATCCAGTTTACTATATCAGCAAAAGACTCACTGGGGCAGAGATGAATTAATCCAAGTTGGAAAAACTTGCCTATTGTCTACTAATTGCATCGAGGAAGTTGAGGCAATATTTCCAAGCTCATCCTATCATAGTCCTTACTGATCAACCTCTAAAGCAAGTCCTGTTTCGCCCTGAGACTACGGGTCGTCTTCTAAAGTGGAACATTGAACTCAGTCAATATGACATCACTTATCACCCCCAAAAAGCAATCAACGGACAAGCCTTAGCGGATTTCATCGCAGAATTCACAGATAAGGGTGACGGTGAGGAAGAAATGATCAATGATTCCCCAATCCAGTGGAAGTTATATGTTGATGGCGCAAGAAATGACTACTGTTCTGGAGCCGGGGTTGTACTTGAAACCCCTGAAGGTCGGTCATTATGCTATGTGCTGAGATTGGAATTTCCTTCAACGAACAATGAAGCAGAATACGAAGCTCTTATCGCTGGCTTGAGAATTGCTAAAGAACTAAACATCCGAGCATTACAAATTTTCAGTGATTCCCAGCTTATTGTATGTCAGGTCAAGAAGGAATTTCAAGCGAAAGGGGGAAATCTGCCTGCCTACTTGTCAAAGGCCTGGGAACTTCTATGTGACTTCGATCATTACACGATAAGCCATATTCCTCGAGAAGAAAACACGAAAGCGGATTCTATCGCAAAGTACTCTAGCACAGGAGAAGCTCAATTTCTGGGGTTAACTCCAGTGGAAGTTCTGTCGGCTCCAAGCATTAATGAGATGGATATTGATTGGATCATGATTGTGTCTCAAGAGCAAGAATCATGGATGACTCCAATAACAGAATATCTGCTCAATGGCTCTTTATCGGAAAATTCAAAAGAACGAAAGAAGCTACTGAGGAAAGCCTCTCGCTATATAGTCCAGGATGACCAATTATACACACGGGGATTCTCAATGCCATTACTTCGATGTGTATCCAGGGAAGAGTCCAAGACAATCCTAGCTAAGGTACATGGAGGAGAATGTGGTGATCATTTAGGTGGTCAAAATTTAGCAAAAAAGGTTCTCCGATACGGATATTTTTGGCCAGAAATTAATCGAGATGCTGCAGACTATTCTCGAAAATGTGACAAGTGCCAGAGATTTGCCAAAATTCCTAGAGCACCATCCACTGAACTCACACAGATGGTCAGTCCATGGCCATTTGCAATCTGGGGGATAGACCTTATAGGACTATTACCAACTGCCAAATCTAGAATCAAATATGCCGTTGTTGCTGTAGATTATTTTACTAAATGGGCTGAAGCTGAACCATTGGCTACTATCACCTCTAAAAACATGATAAATTTTGTGACTAAAAGCATCATTTGCAGATATGGGGTGCCTCAAAAGATAATTACAGACAATGGTACTCAATTCGAAAGTGAAGAATTCCAAGATTTTTGGAAACGATTCAAAATTCGAAAAAGCTTCTCAGTAGTGGCTCATCCGCAGGCAAACGGGCAGGTGGAAGCAGTAAACAAAATTATCAAGTCAACCATCAAAAAGCAACTCGAAAGAGCAAAAGGTGGTTGGATCGATAAGCTACCACTAGCACTATGGGCGTACAGAACTACCCACAAAACTGCGACTGGGCATACTCCGTTTTCATTGGCATACGGATCAGAAGCAATGATTCCGGTAGAAACAGAGGTCACTTCGCATAGAAGAATCCATTTCAATCAAGCGGAGAATGAAAAACTACAACTTGAGGCACCAGATCTCCTTGATGAAAAAAGAGAAGAGGCTAAGCTCAGAATTGCAGCTCATCAGCAAAGGGTAGCCAGACATTTCAATTCCAAAGTTCGCCAACGCAGCTTTGAGATTGGAGATCTAGTCCTCAAAAGAATTATGACGGCAACAGGTGTATTTGGGCCAAATTGGGAAGGACCATATGTCATAGGTCAGAAGCTTCTTGACGGCACATTCAAACTCACTACTGTCGAAGGAGATCAAATTCCAAGGGCTTGGAATAGCAATCACTTGCATCCATACTTTACTTGAAAGCTTTGTTGAAATATTGTAAAAAAAAATTATGAATGTATGATTCTTGTAATTGAAAGCAATTGTAAAGACGATGCAAGTGAATAATGAAAGACTATAAAGTGGATGTAGGCCCAAAGTCTTGGTCGAGCCACTATAAATCTTGTGTTCCTTATTATTATTACATGTTTGCTTTATTTTCGATATGAAAAGTACATTAAATGTATTGCTGAAATGTCGATTTAAATTTTTGCAGACAATGAAAATAATACTTGCACGCTACAAGACTAAGTGATTCTTGTTATCATTCAACAAACAAATTTCGAGCCACAAAAGCCCCGAATTCAAATCCTAGATAGGAAGTACTTCAATTGAACGGCCAATGATTTCGCCGAAAACGGGCATTTGCTAATAAATTGAGATCGTTTGAACAAACAAACATCCAATTAAGAAGCTTATGACCATTCTCGCGAACTTGCCTAGCAATGAAGTACACTTCTTTGAATTAAACAAACTACTTGTAAGAGAAGGAAGTGTGAGCTTGAAAAGAAAAATAGGGGATCGCTGAAAAGGCACAAGCAAGTGGACAAGGAACAAATAAAGCCCTCTTCGGAGGCACAAGCCCTCTTCGGAGGCACAACTCTTCGGAGGATAAAGACCTCTAACGAGGCATATGCCGCAAAAAAGAAAGTTATCTACTCAACAAAAAAGATTGGAGGACTCATGACCCTCCAACCATGAGAGAGTAACTTCCAGGCAATCAAAGCCCTCTTCGGAGGCACATTTCACTAGGAGTTGAAGTTTAAGAGCCCCTCTTCGGAGGCCCGCTTCACCAAAGTTGAAATGCCAAACAAAATAAAGCCCTCTTCGGAGGCACATTTCACCAAGAGTTGAAGTGCAACAACCGCTCTTTGGAGTTTCACTTCACCAGAGTTGAAATGCAAAACAAAGCAAAGCCCTCTTCGGAGGCACATTTCACCAGGAGTTGAAGTGTAAGAGCCCCTCTTCGGAGGCCCGCTTCACCAAAGTTGAAATGCCAAACAAAATGAAGCCCTCTTCGGAGGCACATTTCACCAATAGTTGAAGTGCAACAACCGCTCTTCGGAGTTTCACTTCACCAGAGTTGAAATGCAGAACAAAGCAAATCCCTCTTCGGAGGCACATTTCACCAAGAGTTGAAGTGCAACAGCCGCTCTTCGGAGTTTCACTTCACTAAAGCTGAAATGCAAAACAAAAAAAACAAAAATAATAATAATAATAATAAATAAAAGACCTCTTCATAGAGGCATAAATGAAAAGACCTCCTCCCGGAGGCACAATAAAGCAGAAAGACCTCTTCGGAGGCACACGTTTCACCAAGATTGAAATAAAACTTCCAGGTGTTGAAACGTGAAAAAGCCTTCCTCAGAGGTGAAACTTTTCAAAGAAATGAAAATCAAAAAAGCCCTTTACTGTGGTATAAAAAAAATTCTCATCAAAGGCACACTTTAAATTTCGAAGGGAAAATGATTTACCTATTCTGGAAAATAATCTTCCTCAAAAAGAAGTTAAAGTGTCCTTCAGAGGCCCGCTTTATCGCATAAGAGAATTCACTTAGTAAAACGTGTATATGCACAAAAGTAAAAGTGATATCTTCGAAGGATAAAGCGTAAAAACTCATTTGGAGGAATTTGTATTCTGTTTTCTAACGAAATAATATTCCTCCGAGTATGGAATAATTATTCTCTAGAAAATAAAAGTACAAGTCCCCTCAAAATATAAAATATTGCAACGAGCTTATGGTATAGGGGCAACATGGTATAACTACATCGGTAAAATTGCGCTCGAACAATATACCACAAGCTCACTGCAATATCATACAAAGAAACTTGTACAAAAATGAATAATAAATGCATTTTCAGATACAAACAGAAGTTTGTATGAAGAAAAAGAATTATTTTATTCAACACTGTTAAAATTTTGTACAGATACAAGTTCCAAAGTAAAGAGTAAAAGAAAAACGGAGGCCGGTATCCGCACAATCTCCGGTCAGTATATACAAAAAGCAAAGAGCGATACGAAATCCACAGAACCAGGGCCATCATTTCTTCTTCTTTCCACCTTTTTAGCCCGCACCTGGCCGGATGACCAACTTCTCAGGTCGGTTTCTGAGGGTAGGGGACAAAGGAGAGAGGGGCTCAGTTAGACTTTCTTCCGTTTTCTCTTCGCCAATCGAAGATTTCTTCTTCTTCTTAGAGACTCCCTGCTTTCCCCTCTTTTTGGAGGAAGACCCACTTCCTGGAGAAAAAAGTTTAGATAGCGGTTCATCATCGGAGCCAGTAGGTTCTGGGGTCTTCTCGCTTCCTTCAGTTTCTTCTCCTCTCGGATCTTAAGAAGCAACAGGATCATCCAAGCCGTGAAGAGCTTCTATTTGCTCCTCTTGTGACCCGGGTTGCGAGGCAGAAGGAGGAGTGACCTTAAGAGGCAGAGAAGGAATAATTGGAGGTGGGGAAGCTTGAACAATGCCTGACGTTTTCTCTACAGAAGGAAAAAAATTCAAGTCAGTAAAAAGAGGAGATAAAGGTTCGCTGAGATTCAAGAAGTAGTCAAGAAGCTCATCAAGCTCGTAAGAAACAGATGAGCAGTCTACTTGGGCAAGATTGTCAGTAGGGTTTCCTGCAGAAGTCGGTTTCCTGACATCAACTTCGTAAGCCTGTGCCTCGGCACTCTCGTCGCCTTCATCTCCACCTTGTATGCTTGTGATCTCGGTGGTAACTTTAGCAGGAGATGGGGAGTGGGAACTGGAACCGATGATATCAATTTCGACCGAAGGAGAAGGATGAATTGGAACAGTAGAGATGGTTTTTACCGAATATTCTCCTGCCGCTGTTTCGGCCCTTAATTTTGCAAGCTGTTCTCTCCCCTTGGCGAGAGCAGCGCGAGCATCATCATCAAGATAATGCTCCTCAAGCTGACTCAGCATAGCCAGCGCCTTTACCGCCAAGCATATCGAGTGCAGCCCATCAAACTTCAGCCAGAGTAATTTCATACTTGAGGCCTAGAAAGGCGAGGCTACCGCGCCCCAAGATGCTATGCAGGTAGAAATCAAATAATGTTGAGCTGATGTTGGTCCTCGTCGCCTCGTGAGATTCTTCAGCTGCAATTTTGCCGGCTACGGCCTCATCACGCTCCCTTTCAGCTTTGGAAAGTTGAAGCTTAAGCATTTGAATCTCCGCCTCTTGGGAGCTGGTTTTGTTCCGAAGCTCTGCAACATCAGCAATATAGCCCTCACTGAATCTTTTTTGCACTTCGAGCCTGTCTTCGGCGTCTCTTTGGCTGGCATGAGCGTCTCTCACTTGTTTTAGGAGCACTTCTTCTTTTTGAGAATAGGAAGTAGAGGAAGTAGTAAGCTCTTGTTTTAGTTCCTCAACTTTTGATTCAAGCTCTTCATTGTAAGAAGCGATGCTCCTCATTTCAGTATCGTGTTGTTCGAGAACCTTTTTCCATTCGGCTTTATCATTTTCCATAGTGAGCATGGCCTCTATATTTGCACGATTAACCCTTTGGAGCTCGTCAACAAGTTTTTGCCAGTTCGACATCCTCTCAATATCAAGCTTGACGGAATCGAGGTTTCGTAACATGGCAGACTTGTCAATGGGGACCAAGTCAAGGTCGAACCTTACTCCCTTTAGAAACCACTATGGAAACCGACTTTGCAAAGTGGCCGGGCCCGGTCCAACTTGGAATTTGGACCTGCTGATTATTGTTTGAATATCTGCTTTCCCAAGAGCGGGAGAGCCAGAAGGAATGTCAAGCGAGGCGGGGGCAGTAACCTTTTCAGGAGTTGTAGAGGTGTGCCTCTCACCATGTCGGGCTCGCTTTCTCGAATCTTCAACCATATGACTTTTTCCTCGGTCATCATGGGATTTTCTTTTATGGGAATCGTCGCCTCTCTGCGAAGAATCGTGGCGCTCCTCCCTCTCTCTTCTTTCATAACGTTCCTCTTGTGCCCTCTTCTCTTGAGCCTTCCGGGCGGCTCTTTCTTCATCGAATTCTCGGTAAGAGGGGAGGTAACGCCTATAATCATATTGGCTACGCCTCCCGTAGCGCTGGAAGTCATCATAGTAGGATCCGCTGCGTCCCATCGGAGGATCTGAAATAAAAAGAGCTAAATTTTAGAATTCTTCAAAGTACAAAAAGTCAGAAGCATGAAAATGCCAAAAAATTCTAAGTGTGTTTAATGTGCAAACTACGCGCATCAAACCACGAACCACTCTTTAATTGTGGTGTATTTGTGGGTGTAGTAGTTAGCGTCAACTCTTGAGTTGATGGAGTCTGATGCAGAATGGAAGTTGCTTCAACTACTGAAGAAGAAACCCCGGCAGTAATAGGATCATCTTTAAAGATCTCTTGTGAGGTGGCAAAGATATCGCTCAATCCTTCGAAAGTATCGTCCCTGCTCTGCTTGGCAGGGCTGGTTTTCTCAGCTTCTTTGCCAGATTCCTGTGAACATTAGGGAGATCCCTGAGGCTCTTCCTCAATGACCTGGGCAAGTTTGTCTGATGGCCCCGCAACATCAACAGAAGTGGAGCACTTCACTAGTGAAGCTTCGGGAGCAGGTCCTTTTGGTACGGATGTGTCAGTAGAAGCTGGGGCATCCGACGCTCTAGCCGGGGAGTCTGGGATTTCGTGGGGATGTGTAGAACGAGAAGTATGCAAAAGTCCGTACTGATGCAAAAATTCGTCTTTCAATAGAAATTGAATGTCTCTCTCCTCAACTGGCATGGCCTTGAGCCTCTCGAAAGTTGGCCTATGACTGGGATCCCTAGAAGGAAGGGGGAGCGCTGAAAGTAAAAAAGAAGCGGAGTTAACACTTAACAATTCAGTCTCGCAAAAGTCGGATAACAAGCATAGTAGCAAAGATGGATGATCTTACTTCCTTCCCTCCACACAGCATAAAACCCCAGGGGGCAACTAACAAAGAAGAACTGGGTTAGGAACCTATGAGCAGTGTCTGGAAGGCCAACGATCAATTTGTGGTTTCGGGCGCTTCTCACGACAGTAATAGAAGGATGATCTTTGGTCCGGGTAAAGGAACATAAGTAATAGATTTCATCAAAGCTCGGAAGTCGTTCAAGCGTTCTCCTAAATAGCACACTCAACCCTATTAGAATGGCATAACCGTTGGGATGTAGCTGGGATGGAGCGATGGCCAGTTGACGAAGAAGATGCTGGAGAAAGTTGTTGAAAGGGGGGATGGCCCCGCTCGGGCACATTTGTCGGTTAACTGTCACAAAGCCAGGGGGTGCTATGTCAGCACTATTATTTCTGTCGCGAAGAATGGCATCTGATTCAACAATGCCAAACTGAGCGCACAACTGGCGAAATACTTTGTATGATAGCATGGTAGGGGCTCTTTCGGGAGGATTGACTAGCGAAGCCGGAATAACAGTTGCCTCTCCAGCCTGAACTGTTGTATCTTCTTCCTGAGAAGTAATTGTACACAAGCAACTGGATATTCAAATGTGAAGGTGCACGTTTCCTAAAAGTGTGAAGTGTCGTGGAGAACTAATAAAAATAACAAGTAAATATAACTGGAATTAAACTAGTCGATGATTGATCGACTACAAAATTTCAGAACTTGTTAATCTAAAGTTCAAGCATAATATTAGTGCAGGCTAGTCAGTTTCAATTGACTATTTCAGTGTTGCTTTAATATTTTACTTGAAATTGATGAAAGCACTTCGTTCACATAATTTATTTGAGTTAATTATCTGTTATTAACTAATCTGTCATTTGATGTGGGTAGTCGATGGCAGTATATTCATCCCAATTTTCTATAAATGTTATATTGGACATATTGTTAGCTCGCAAGTTAAGGTGACCTGTGAATGAATGCAATAAAGTTCAACAGTTCAAAGTCCATGCAACGGTTCAAAGTAAGGTCAAGTCATTGGTTTTCTGGCTAGCTTGCCCCCGACTTAAGGATTAAGGGGCGAGTCAGTTTAAGTTGCTTCAATTTTAAATCAATGATGTTCTAAGTCGGCAGTGCTTTAGGTCAAAGGCCGCGAAACAGAGGAAGGGCTCCAGTGAAAAAGCAGTGGGAAATTTCCTAAGTACTAACACGGCCACGACTCAAGATTTCAAAGCTTTAACTCGGCTACGACTCAGGGTTTGAGTCGTAAAGGTTGCTAAGTCGCAGAGAATACTTGGTCGCATAAGACTGCTGAATCATACTCAAAACAACGGCTCACTCTTAACCCGTTAACTTCTTCTCCTAACCCGTTAACTTCTTCTCCTGACCCGTTAGTCTTTTCTCCTAACCCACATGCTTTTTCCTCCTGACCCATTGATCCAGTAACTTCACAATCCTTAACTTTAATCTTATCACACCACGAAATCGTTATAAATCGCGAGTTATCCTGAATCAAATCAAATAGCCTTAAGTCCACCGATGATCCATGCAGTAGTATTTGCAAGGCTCAAGGATGTAAATCGTGGGCGGAGATCGATGATGGTGATCGGCGATTGGGAAAAAGAGGAAGTTGCTTACGTGGTGTGAAGCTAGAGATGGTTGGAAGTAAAATTGGGTCGAGATCGCCTTTGGCAACTTGAAGACGTGATAATTGAAGGAATGTCTCAGGGGATAAGTAATGAGAAGAGTGAGATAGGAGGAACGACTCAAGCATTTTATATCTGGAGGCGCTATAACTCGAATCGGCGCACCCGGGTTATGATGAGTCGAAGCACACGACTTACGACTTAAGCGTATGCTTCGAGGGGCAAATGTTAACCCCTTTTCGACCACGAGTTAAGGAGCTTACGAGTCAAAGAGTCTACGAGTTAAGGAGCTTACGAGTTAAAGAGCACACGAGTTAAGGCGTCTACGAGTTAAGGAGCTTACGAGTTAAGGAGCCAACGACCTAACAGGTTAAGACCTAAATGACTTAGGGAATGTCACGACTCAAGGTACTTCACAACTCAAGGTACTTCACGACTCAAGGTACTTCACGACTCAGCAAGTTACCGACTCAACAATTGAGGAGTTGCACGAGTTAAAGAATTGTGCTTACGACCTACCTTGAATCGTCAGCGACTCAAGCAATCAAACAAGGAGCCACGACTAGTTAACTCGTGCGCGACCACAGCTCACAGCTTACGACTTAAGAAAGTCCACGAACTAAAGGAGTGACGACTCAAAGCACTAAAAGGAAGAGTCAACAACACTTAAGTCGCTGCTGACTTATAACTGCAGATAAGTCGTTCATGACCTAAGACTTGGAGACAAGTTCAATACCATGCTGTAATGAAATGACTAGTTGACGACTTACGACTAATGATGAGTCGTGTACGACTCATGCTAGGATAAAGGAAGTTGCATTTGGTTAACTCGGGAACGAGTTAGAACTTGTATCATTCATTCAAATGGGTACATAACTTTGGACCAAGCCATGAGCTAAACCCAGTAGGTCGGCCGCGACCTACCTGAGTCATCTACGAGTTACGACTTATTATGAGTCGTGTACGAGTTACGACCTAACTCCGAGAAATGTCTTTAAATACGACCCTAGCTCCAACTAGAAAAGGACTTGGGGATCATTTTCTTAAAGAGATTGAGACTTCACCATCTTCAAAGCAATCTACACTCCATCGCTTCAAGCACACGCAAGACGCTTAGATCAACTTCGCACAGGAATTTAACACATTCAATCATGGATTCGAAGAACCCTGTCACGACGAAGTTTTCCTTAGCTACTTGTTTTCTGAATTGAATTGGATTGTAATTGAAAGAGATTGTAATAAGTTGTAATTCAGTCAGCAATAAAAAGGATTGAAGTGGACGTAGGCTTGATCATAAGCCGAACCACTATAAACTCTGTGCTCATTTTCTGCATTTTCTGTTACTTACTGTTATCTCTTGATTCCTGTATTCACGGGTGGTGCTTTCACAACTATACTTCACACACCGGGGTGTTAGCGTTCAAACTTTGGCGTTAACAGAGGCATTCATTCAAACCCATCGGGGAGCTTCAGTTCGTATCCATCACAGAGATCGACACAAAATTACCATCGATGCGAACAAAGCCCCTCCCCTCGATTCGAACTAGGCAGATGCAAGTCAATGCGAGACTTACGTAGTTGATCGATTCAAACTATGTAACGGCCATTGGTACGAACGAGGCGAAACATACGGCTATAAAATGGTCAATCCGGCGATAAAAGTGGGTCGATCCCTAAAGCGCACGCCACGTTATCACTCAGGCACGCGCTTTGATTGAATCGAAACCATCGACACGAAGGGATGGATTCGAACAGAGCAGCCTCTATGGAATTACAAGCTATCGATCATATCTCATGAACCACTGGTCCAAATGCCATGAAATTTTCACAGAAGCTTCCATAAAAGGTAAAGTTTGTTCCTGCCAAGTTTCAGCTCGATTGGGTCATTTCTTGATCGATTCGAATGGAGTTCGAATCGATCTCAGATCGAGTCGAAACTTGGTGGGGTCGGTCATGTGGGCCCACTCACGTGCCAGAAAAGATATCCCTAATTTTCATCACGATCTCAGCTTTCTACGCCTATAAATAGCCCCCTGAAGGCTACAGAAAGGGGATCTTTTGGCCATTCAACGTCCAGACTCTGCCGGATTCAATTCTACTCTTCAATACCGCTGTTGTAATGAAGTATCAGAACTATAACTTGCTATAATACGGTGTAATTGACTCAAATCATCAAGTGAATCAATAAAATCATAAGCTTCAGAGTAGACGTAGGCAAGATCGCCGAACAACTATAAATCCTGTGTTTTCTGATTGTTATTTGTGAATTGCTGCGTTTAATATTGCTTAGATCTGATTTTTATATTGATTATTGCTGATTTGTGTTCATAAACGGGTGCTTTCACGATATCGGGTGTTTGTGGTCAATTTTGGCGCAAACATTTTGGTGCTTTCACTAAGAACTGAACTCAGGAGAAGTTGAATTTGAAGACTTAGGAATTCAGATCTAAGAGCAATGATGAGGAAATAAGTAAGAGACAAAGGCCAGAGAGAAGTGAACACCAATGAAGTCAAGAGGCTTCTTCAGGAGCGAATCAAGCATCGATCTTCATCACTAGGGACGAGATGGAGACAATGATGAAGAAATAGGAGGAGTTAATCCAGAGTTTATTCCAACAGATAGGGCAACTTGGAGCACAGAATAGAGAAGCTGATGGAGTTCAGAACGGTGCAGGACCATCCGGCATAGCTCCTGGATTAGGAGGCACACCCATGGGGAACGTTGATCCAATCTCGGAGAGAGAGAGGAGAGCGTTTGTGCAACCCGGTAGTAGTAGAGGAGTCAACGCTCGGTTCCTATGGAGCCGCTCTCCAATCTCAGTTAAATCTGCCCATGTTCCTATGGAGCCGCTCTCCAACTCTAATATAGGGACATTCATTTACTTTATGAATATGAATTGAAAGAAAACGCGGAAACTCTAATTATAGTTTTGGTTTGAATAATGGAAATCAATTAATTGTAATTAAAGGTTATTATATATAATTAAATTCATTTGTAGACTGTAAAAAGAAATTTAATATTTGAACAAAGGAGATATTTTCTTATATTAAAGATAATTAAATTTAATCCTTTGTATAAACAGGAAAAAAATTCGACTTAGGTAATGAGGGATTGAATCTATGATGTCATATATTAACGGTAATGACATATAATTAAATTTGATCGTTTAAAATGGGAATAAATATAAATACGCTAATTTGAAATAATTAAGTGTGCTATATGTAAGCGTGTGAGCTAGTTAAATTGGTATATGAATAGAGACGATCTTGTAAAGGAAAAAATAAATTAACAAATTAAGGAAGCAAACCAAAATCCTCCCTGTATAATACCATCGAAAATATTTTCCTTCTCCTATTTTCTATTTCATTCCCGCCTTCCTTCTGGACATCTCGATGACATCTACTTCATCATCTACGAAACATCCACATAGTTCAAAGGTAACTTTAGCTGCCTAAAAATTTATTGATTTATTTTTCTGTTATACATTTGTTTATAGTATGTTTATCATTTTGTCAAATAATATTTGAAATTCAATCTCATATCATTTATCATTTAATTAAATGTATTAAAAGTTGAATATTAGATTCAAAGTCTATCCTTTAAATAATTATCCATAAAGTAGTAGAAATATTATTAATTATAAATCAACCGTGAATACTAACATTCATTTTTTTTAACAAATATTATATCCAATAATAATAATAAATCGAAGGTATTGTTATTGGCATTCCAATTTTGGATATAAGGTCGAACACTTTACCCAAAATTAAATTGCTATCAGGGGTATTTTTTGTGCCTTTAGTTAAAGCATTGAACCTTAAATACTTTCACTAGCTTTCTCCTCCACTTTTTGAAAAAGAAAATAAGGGTGAGAATAATTTTTTTATCTCAATCTTCACGGTCAAATCCATATTTTGATGAAAATGTGATGGAAAGGTAATCCTTAACCCTTGAAAGCAATTAATTTTGTGTATAGTTCTCGTCTTTATATCCAAAATTTGAGTGCAAATAAAAATACCTTTGATTTATTAATTTTTTAAATATAATATTTTTTAAGACAAAAACAAACATTAATATTCATAGTTAATTGAAAATAAAAATATTTCTACTTTTTATAGATAAATATTACATGCATAGACTTTGAATCTAACATTCAACTTTTAGTATATTTGATTAAAAGATAAATGACATGAGATTGAATTTCAAATATTATTTGAGAAAATGATAAACATACTAAAAATAAAAGTATAACGGAAAAATAATTCAATAAACTTTTATGCAGCTAAAGTTACCACTGAACTATGTCGAAGTTTTATAGATGATGATGTAGATATCATAGAGATGTCCGTGAGGAAGGCGAGAAGACATAGGAAATAAGAGAAGGAAAATATTTTTGATGGTACTTATATAGTAAGGATTTTGTTTTGCTTCCTTAATTTATTAATTTATGTCCTCCTTTACAAGATCCTCTCTATTCAGATATCAATTTAATTAGCTTATATACTTGCATGTATGGCAATTAATTATTTTTGATTAGCATATTAAATTTGATTCCCATTTTAGGCTATCAAATTTAATTATATGTCATTACTGTAAATACTAGATATCATATATTCAGTCCTTTGTCACCTAAGTCAAATTTTGTAGTTCGCCTTTAAACAATGGATTAAATTTAATTAGCTTTAATACAAGAAATATCTCTTTTTTTCAAATATTAAATTTCTTTTTAAATGTTTACAACTGAATTCAATTAATTATCTTTAATTGCAATTAACTGATTTCCATTATTCAAGCCAAAATTATAATTATATTTTCGTATTTTTATTCAATTTCATATTCATAAGGTAAATAAATGTTCCTATATATTTAACTTCTTTAATTCGTTCATTTTCTCATTTAATAATCAACCTTTTTATAATCAATTTTCAAACTATTGGGGTTGACAACCATAAATAACAATATTAATTTATCTACATATCAATCAATGGGCAATTAATTGTTAATCTACCTGATTAACTTTCCATAATATGAGGAATTAATAGATAACCCTTGTATTTCTAATTAAGGTATACGGAATAAATTCATTACATTAAATATGCTTGTGTTTATACATATTCATAATTCATCTACTTAAATTTATGCATAGTTACCAAATTTATATTTTATCACATTGGATTTTCTACATGTACGTGTATACACAAACTAGCGGGGACATCGACATACATGTATTTTTGAAAATGTATTCCTTTGTTGCTATTACATAAATTACAAAGTACAATCAAATAAAATGACCCAGCAGTAACAGTCCTACATATTGCTTAAACTCAAAAACATACATCAAACAACTTGAGACTTTTCTCATAGTATTCTTCAAATGAATTTCCTTAGCCGTCTAAGTTACTTGAAGTTGATCATCTTATCGTCTTCCACTCATTTATCAGATACCCACTTCGTTCGTAGCCCAATTCTTCATTTTCCTTGTGCTTATGTCAAAAAATAACAGAACATCATGGCAAAAGCATCAGGTGACTTCATGTCACTAATCGTTCTTCTCACCAAACATTCCTCCATCTCATGTGACTTGCACCTTCTCAGATCAGTGTTTTCCGACCGCTGTCTCCTTGGTAACCTTTGACACTTCAATTAAAGATATGTGCATTACATTGCCAGTTTAGGGCTATCCTTCTCTTTCCATAATGGTTGTCGATCACTCTGCTCAATTTCCAGGTCAATACTGAGGTCGAGATGAAAACCAGGGTTCGCTATTTCCTTCGGTATTTGTTCTTTAATCCCAGTCATGTTATCCGGCGGTCAATGCTCGCTGTAGCTCTTTGACCCATATTAAAATCCATGTCATTATAATGCCCAGATCTGGTAGAATTTCCTTTGAAAATAACTAAAATTACATACAGAAATTCAACATAGATTGTTACTTTCTGTATAGTAGTAGACGGCGATTCTAGTAGTTGACGAAAAATTCTTTTACCTTGTGTGCAAAAAATGCTGAGCCTCCTTTCTCAACAGTGAATCTTGTATTATCTTTGTCTGGCTTCAAAAAAATTTATGATTTTGTTTCCAATATCTGACATCGCCTTCCATTGCCATTCTTTGATTCTTTGTGATCCTTTTGTTCCAGATCTGTATTCGTTTGAAATATAAAACTAAAATGAAATATAGCCTCATCTTTGTAGGGGAGTTCCTATCAGCAGGAGAGTTCTTATGTATATTAACTTTGAAACATGATCTCTTTGTTCAAGAATTAAATTTACATTCTTACATATTTGCAAATGAATTTGATCATATCTAATTATCTTTAAGTACAATTAATTGATTTCCGTTATTCAGATCATATATAGTTATGTCACGTTTAATTAGATTCGCTACATTTTTCACTCAATTCCATATTCACCAAGTAAATAAATATCCCCGTATATCTAACTTATTTGGTCCATCCATTTCTCGTTTTAATCAATTAACATTTATTCTTACAATCAATCCCCCTTTTATGGGGATAGATCTACATAAATAAAAATATTAATTTAATTATATTTCAACCAATAAGCAATTAATTTCTGGTCTATATGGTTAAATTCCCATAGTATACAAAATTATTTATATATATATATAGTCAATAATAATGATATACGGAATACATTCATTGCATTGAATATATGTATATTTATACACATACACATTTATATATTCAAACTTTATACAATTTAAGGTTAGGAATATTTACCAAATTTATATATTATTACATCTAAACAACTAAATATATATACATATATACATTCAATCCCTCCTCGCCCGATTTATTCCCCTAATAAAAATAAGTTCTAGTCTAAATGCTTATATTTTCCATTTATACGTACGACTGTGTTTAATTGCCTTTTGTTATTCATAAAATATTCTCCAAAATGAAAGTATGAAAGAAGGAGCAAAAGCACAGATGGAGACCAGAAAGCATTCTGGTGTCTATATTATTATAAGATAACGCTTTTAACAAAAAGACGATAGCGCTCACAACACCCTTCGAAGAGGTCAGAAGGATGTTTCAACAGGGTTTTCGATAAGCAAAAAGCTTTCGACAGGGTTAAAAGCTACCTATCGAAGGCGACGAGTAGAGTACTTTCTACACATTCACCAAACCATTAGTAACGGATGGTTTCATCTTTGTCTACATTCATCGGAAGAAAATTTGGCAAGAGTTACCCTTTCAAAATCATATGTAATGAGTTGGTTAAGGCCCTCATCAATAGTGAAAAGACCACACATCACTACAATCGAAGAATAAGGTTTCCAAGGAGAAACATTTTGACAACAATGGAAGCCGAATCACATATCTACTTGCACGACACATTAGAATCCAAGTGAAAAGCACATATATGCACCTTTCGATGTAGTCAAAAGGAAATCAAGCAAATGCCTTTCGATGAAGTTGAAAGGAATCAAGTAATACCTTCTGACAAGTTAGAAACAAGTAGGCAAAGAACCTTCCGACGAAATCGATAGGGTGAAGCAAAAGGATGGAGGCCCGGTCTTTAGAGGAAGTGGACCGTTGGCAAGATGAGCCTTTCGACTATAATGATCCACTTTTTTGGACAGTTTAAATCGACAATAAACAACACATGTCAACTCAAACCATTCAAAAGAGAGGATTGTTAATCGGTAAATAAATAGGAAAATAAGAGAAAATAAGAAGAAACAAACAAAGAATCTCGCAGCGGAAGGATACAGTATAATAATCAAATAAACAGTTCATGAAGCTATTTATATAATACATTGGATTATAATCTATACAACGTTTATCAGAGTTATATATATACATCAGGGATAAATAAATAAGTAATGCAGCAGACAACATGATTCAGGACTAATAATAGCAGTAATGCCAAATCATCGTCTTCGTCATCCAAAATAAATCTTCAATAAGCCGATAAACGTTGGGCTGACCCTAGCATAATGAAAAGACAAAACACACTTGTCAGGACTAAAATATCCTTATGTAAGTCAAATGGATATCGCATATAACATGAGTGTAACGACACCATAGATGTTTACGGGATTTCACATCCTCTATCCAGTGTATAACGTGCGTTTAATAACTAAAGAGATGTTACGGGATTTTCCATCTCTTAAGGATCCGTCAAAATATTTATATGTAGTATAATACGCTACATATATGATGTCTAGTCAATATATTAAATATTAAAATAACGTTAAGGCTTTACATTAACCCCCCCTTAACGCATTTTTAGGCATTGTCGTACATTTTGCATATACAACACCAGTTAAATGGTCGGTGGATATGGATTTGCCATGATACGATAACACTAAACCAAAATCGTATGGGTCTCGTTTATGGACAAAAGTATGACAAGGCACGTGAGGCAATGCCCAAGGTAGGATACTATCAGTTTACCTTCCCCGGCTGGTGGTAACACATCATAGCCATGATCGCCCACCGTGTCCAACACTCTCATAATCCGGAGTGTGCACACCAATCAATCACAATGTAAATGATGGTAATACGAAGAAGTGCGTCCGCTCGTAGTAGCTAACCCACTTGGTCGGTACGGCTCCTATTTTAGTCATTTCAAAATGGCACAAGTGCCAAGCTAATCCATCATCGTTCACTTTCTTCAAATCCAGTAAACGATGCCAAATCCAACCACCTCGTTCTGGATTATCACTTCACGTACACAGTTATTAAAGTGGTTCCGGTATCGAAGGAGTGTATGCACATATCCGGCTCCGGTCTCTTTAATAACCAAATGTCGTTTTACACACCGGTTGTTCTTTTACATTTCAAAAACAGCTCATACATGATATCAAAATATCATATTTGCTTCGAAATCAAATCCATTTCGAAACCATTATATCTACTCAAAGTATACCATTTCGATTCAAAATCATTTCCGACTTAATATCTTGATTTCGATACCAAAATGGTTTCGAATTCCAATTTGGGTCATAACTTCATTTAGCCCAATTCGTATTTAAATCCTTGATTGAAAATATCCTTCCACTCTTGACCAGCATGAATTTTTGAAAAATAGTTTAAAGGGTTTTAAATAGTTTAAATAATTAAAATAGTTAAAGGAGTGTAAAAGGTTAAAATAGTTTAAATTATTAAAATAGTTTAATATAAAATAGTTAAAGTGTTAAAATGGTTTATATAGCAAAAAAAATTGGAAAACCAAAATAATTTGTAAATTTAACAAGATAGCCTTTAAATAGTTTTTATGTTAAATAATTTATTTGAAAGTAGTTTCAAAGTCAAACCGATTCAATCCTAACTTCCCAATTCATATCAATTCCAATTCTCATTCAATCGATTAAATTTCAATTTCAATCCAAATTAATTTCAACTTCAATTTCAAATTAATTCAATTCCACTTTCAAATCCAATTAATTTAATTTCAATTTATCGATTTCGATCTCGATTTTCAAAATATCGATTCAAAACACTTAAATCAAATTAACCTTCAATATATAATTTAAAATTCAAAATTTTCAAATACTTTTACTTAGCATAATTCAACGTTTGAATACAAGTCCCATCTATTAAATTAAATTAATTTCTGAAATTTTGAATCATAATTTGGTTATAACTTAAAAATCCCTACTCAATTATTTAACAATTTCTTTTAACAAATTTTCATTTCAACAATTCAAACTCGAGTTCGTGATTAATTCAATTTTACAAATTTTATTTTAGTTTCTTTTAAATCAAAACCATATAAATAATTCCAAATCCAAGATTTTTAAGAATCGTTTAATTTAACCAATATTGTGTCCGTGTATAATTTTCTATCTTATAGCCAAGTGATCAGTAATTTCCATTAATTTCAAGGATGGATATATATCATTTCAATCCAAATCACAATGTTATAGGTATATATCATTTCAATATATTTCTTAATTTATTCGAATAATTCAATTTACAATTTTATACACTGTAAATGATATACGGGGAGATAACAGGATATATATATATATAAACAAACAAACACCCAAACATCCAAATATCAACCAATTTGCATCCATCGCAATCAATCTTACAAACAGACAATATACTTCACAACAGTTTCATTGTTATTAATAATTGGTGATTTGCTGGCAATTCAATTCTAATTTTAGACTTGACTGTCAAATTTAATTTCTACAGTTAATTTCAATGATAAGTTTTTCAAACAACGATCAATAAATTTATTTCACCCACCACCACGAATTTAACTATCATAGAAATATTCTAGTACGTTGTGAGTGTTATAAACACTCACCTTGAGTTTCAATTTTAAATCAAATCGAACGACGTTCGATATAACCTAAATTTTTAATTAACTCCAAACGTTCCGAAATCAAATACACAGCACAGTGCTCGGCGCCATGATTCCAACGTCTCTTGTTTCGTCCAATTCCGACCTCGCACGACCAAGATATATAATTTTAAAAATTACAATAACTTAACATAAATAATTTGCAAATTTTTTATTTCTAATTTAACCATCAATTGATCAGGGCCGCACGTTCCATGTAGCAGATCGTGGCCATAAAAATCTTTGTTCCTCTGCTCCAGTTGCACGCAAGAGAACCCACACGTCGTCGTTCATTCACTGCTTGCTGCGGCCTCCACCCTCGTCTAGGAGTTGATCGGCAACCATCGTTCAAACAGTGAGACCCATCTCCCTCTTTGACCTAAGCCATGCCATGCTCGGTCGCCTACAGCCACTAGAAAATTGCAAAATGCACGTGCCATTCGAGCTTAGATCCACGGCGACCCACTGCTAATATTTTGATCATCTCCATTCGAGCTTGGATCCACGACGACCCACTGCTCATATTTTGATAATCTCCATTAATCTTAAAGATCTTGTCGCTGTAATGACCCACTATTTTGGACCATTCAAATCGACAATAAAACTATTTTATATATAAAAGTTTCAAAAGGATTTGGAATTTTGAAGATTATATAAGAAATGGATTTATATAAAAATAATTTATAACTGAAGGGTTTTAATTTGAAATTCGAGAGATTGAATTCCGGTGTTTTGAAATTGGTTTTAAGATTTTGGAAAAAATATATATATAATAATACGATTTAAAATATATTTTCCAAATAAGAAATGTTTCAAATGACTTCAAATGAGTTCCAAGGATTTCGAAAAAAAATTCAAAGAAGTTTTCAAGAAAATAGAAGTCCAGAACTCACTTATGTCGCTGGAAAATAATTTCGGTGATGAGTGCGCGCATCATCGACATTGATTTTCAAGTTTCAGCGTGGGGAGAGGCCACTCTAGTATCTTTTCTATGCGAGTGATATTGTGAAACAAATTTTAATTTCAAATTCCAAAGTATAATTCGTTATTCGAAAAATTTATGTATATATATTTGAAATAAAATAAAGTATGCCGGTGTTCAATCCTCGATTTTTCGATTTGATTTAGTATAATTCTATTTATAAAGAAAAATTTTGATTTACTGATTCGTTACTAATTTCCAAATCTTGGATTTTAAATTTGATTTCTTCGACTATTTTGAAGGTTCGAGCACTTCCAAATTAAGGTTTAAAATTTTGAAACTATGAAATTTCGAAGAGTGTAAAATATTTGATAAAGAATATAAGTTTAGTTTTGTATGTTTAAAGTATGAAGAGTATGACTTAAGTAAATTTGAAACTTTTGTTAAATAAATAATTTGAAAAGGGGAAAATTGGATTTTTCATATTGAAATAGATTGAAATTTGAGAACACATCTTACTAAATACTTGATTTGGAAGTTATCGAGCTTATATAAAATTGATTTGTATAAGTATGAAGTAGATTTGAAAACTATTGATTTGGAAAGATACTCAATTTGAAAAGTGGAATATTATATTATCGAAGTATATATAAATGTAATTTGATATACTATTGATTTAGGAAAGTATTCAATTTTTGAAATGAAATCTTATATATATGGACTTTATATAAGTACAATATTTGAAAGTTATTTGAAAAGGTACTATATGATACATATTTTTGAAGTAAAGATATGGAAAGTGCATTCTGGTTGATATCTGCTTTGTGGCCACATTGTGAATTCATTCTATCGATATTATTATCTCTGATTTTTGGTTTTCCGGATGTGATACTCGAGTGTCCCACCGTGGCGTAACCCATGGTTTTTTTTCTCGCAACTGCATAGCGCAACTGTCTGGCTGAGATGGCCTAGGGGTACGGATTGTTTCCCAGGGGATCCAGGCGTAACCATAGTGTATCCTACAGTCTATGTAGGTCACTGTTTGCTCAAAAAATGGGGAAACACCTCCAAGTCGTACGATTTAGTTGATTATATGTTGTTCTTAGCGATTTGGGTGATTTATGCAAATATGTAAAAAGCAGGGACTAAACTGTAAAAGACACACAGATTTATAGTGGTTCGGCCAGAACGTGCCTACATCCACTTTATATGTTATTCTCCTCTTTCTCTTCAGATTACAAGTACAAACCTTTGGTTACAAGTATATGAAAGTTGTTTGAAAGTTCCTTCCGTACTTGAGCTCTCAAACTTGTCTGCCATTGTTGTACCACTGCCCCTCTATTTATAGAGTGAGGTTGGGGGTAGGGGTCTTGGATGTTCATAGCTGCTGGTGGGCCTGGGCTGAAGCAATCTAGCCTGGCACATCTGGTTCGGTGGAGCTTGGTTAGGTATGGCTTGGGTGGAGAGTTGGTTCGGTGGGACGTTGGTCCGGTAGTGGCTAAGTGGAGTTTGGTCCGGTGATGGAGGAGAGGGGAGATGGTTCGTTGTGGGTTGGTTCGGTGATGGAGGAGACGGGATCTGGTTCGGTGTGGGTTGGTTCGGTGATGGAGGAGAGGGGATTTGGTTCGGTGTGGGTTGGTTCGGTGTGGGCCGGTTCGGTGGTTGTTGAAGGTGAGGCTTGGTTCGGTAGGAGGTGGCCTGGACCGGTAGTTGTTGGAGGTGAGGCTTTGTTCGGTAGGAGGTGGCCTGGACCGGTAGTTATTGGATGTGAGGCTTGGTTCGGTAGGAGGTGGCCTGGACCGGTAGTTGTTGGAGGTGAGGCTTGGTTCGGTAGTGGTGTGGAGATGGAGTTGGACCGGTGGTCTCCTGCTCCTGGATCGGTGGTAGGGATGGAGCATGGTTCGTCTATGAGTTGGGAATGCCGAATGAACTTCTATATTTGGGAGTGCCGAATGAGCTCTTGTATTGGGAATGCCGAATGAACCAAGGCATCTTGAATGCCGAATGAGACTTCGCTCTACATTGCCGAATGAAACTTTAAACTTTTAATACCGAATGGACTTTTATACTTGAGTCATGAGTGAAACCCCAGACTTATATACGCTTGTTGGCGGCTTCTTCTTGGTTCGGTCGTGGTGGAAACACACATAACATTGATATTCCAGTTTTGACCAAAAAATGGGATAACAGTCATATTAGTAACGAAACTGCCTGACTAAGACAGCCTAGGGGTACGGATTGTTTCCTTGGGGATCCAGGCGTAACCATTGGGTATCCTACACCCTACTAGTCATCATGGTGTAACTCGCAGGGCTGGGAAAGCTTACGGATAAAGATTGTTTCCTGGGGGATCCAGGCGTAACCATTGTGTATCTGCAAACCATGGTTAGACAAAGGTTTTGGTTTGGTTATTTTGTTTGGATTGTACTTTTCATATCTGTTTTTAAAGGTTTTTCAAGTATTTTCACTGGTTGTTGAAACAGGTCTACTAAGTGCTTGAAGAATTCTAGCTTTGCGCCTGATTAACGCATGGCCAGAGTCTGCAAGAACGAGGATAAACTTGTTAAAACATCGAGTTATAGAAGTATTTTCGAAAGGAAAATTAGTTTCGACATAAAAGAATTTTTTTGAAAAGGTATTATATTATAAAAGTATTTCCAACAAGAAATTTTGTATTAACCTTTGAAATTGAAATTCTTTTGGTTTGAAATTAACTATTCGTGCCCAATACTATTCTTTTGAATCTACTTTATCTACTCAGCTTTATTTATTCACCTATATTCTCTTTTCCAAATCTGTCTTATTTCCTTCTTTCCTTCTTTTGAATATATCGTTTAAAATATTGTTTATTTATATACTACCTGGTTTAATAGTAATTATTTTTAGTGTTTTATAAATAATTAATCTCATAATTAGTTGAATGGATTTAATAAAAAGAGTAATCTATTAAATATTAATTAATTTAAATAATAATAAAAAAGGTATATGGTTTTAAATAAATTGTTTAATTTGTTTTTCAAAGTCTAAACTTTTCATCTGGTTGTTTCTATTCTCCTACTTTGTTCATTTTCGGGGACGAAAAGTTTTGAGTGGGGGAGAGTGCAACGACCCATAAAATTTTAGCACTTTTTAATTGGTTTATAACGTATTGAATTGGATTTTTGAGAAATTATTAATAATAAAATTTTGAAAAAAAAGAAACTTTATTTATTTGGATTACGTATAATTAAATATATCAAATGGTAAATTATCAATTAATTATATGAAAGTTTATTTATTATGTAATTCAATTAAACTCAAATCAGTTAAGAATTGTTGAAAATAAATTTGCATGAAATCAAGGGAATCGACTGTTACCATAAATTTTATTCCTTTCCCGTCTATTCAAACTTTACATCAGTTACAAACCAATTAATACCTTACCTTTATTACTTCCTGTATTCGTGTCGTAGCTCTTTAATTTTCTATCCGTTGCTATTTCATTTCGGGTTTGTTCCTTCCCTATTTATTCCATTTCAAACATTTTCTCTTCTCATTCCGCCCTCTCCTCTTGGCTCGAAAGGTGAGCAATCACTCACGATCAACGTTCTTTTATTTATTAAATTTGATATCAATTGAAATATACTGCTGTTATTAATTTTAAATTGTTATATGCTACTATATATAACTGTTCACCTATGGGATATGACACCATATCCTGTAGTTTACATTATATTGTTATTGAGGATATATGCCTGTTATATTATTATCATATTTGTTATCACCCTGCAAGTTCCCTGTAATATAGAATTCATTATGGGTTAAAATGATACATACCCGAACAGACTTAGAATAGGAAAATTTTGTTATGGGTTGAGATGATAAACCCAAGCGATTTTCAATTAAATTGAATTTGGAATTGCGGGTCGAAGTGATATCTACCCGTATATTTAAAATTCGGATTGAAATGATAAATATCTGTATCCCTTGACCGTAGGGTAGGAAATTATATACAGACACCGTTGATCCACCTATATATATATAAATGTTTGAAAATAATTTCTATAGTTTAAAAGGAAATATATGGTTTTTATTAAATATTGGGTCTTAAAATATTATGTATAAATGGAAATTTTATATATAGATTTAATAATAATATTATTGAGATTGAATCAATCCATATAATATGTTTAAGTATTTATTTAAATTTATATTTCAAAAATTGATTGTTGTAATAATTTAAATATGTTATGTTTGAGAAGATAAAGTTGAATTTATTTGAAATGGTATTTAGTTAAGAATTCTACTTAATTAGATTGATTTGAACTATTGAATTTGAAATTTTAGATTTGATTTATAACTTGATTTTGATTTAAATGATTAAATGGATGTTTCAAGTTTAAACAAATCGAAAGGAATATTTAGTTTAAAGGTAAATTTAGGTTATTTAATAAATATTGAATTTATTAAGTGAACATTTCAGGACTAAATAATAAGGTTAAATCGAGATCTATATGAAACTGTAAAATTGAACTTTGGAATGTTGAATATTAAAGCTTTGAAATATACGAGAATTTAAATGGATAATTTGTGATTTAGATCTGTATTTGAAATATATATAATTTGAATTTGCATGATCAGAAACTGAATTGAATGGAAATTGATAAATTGAGATTGAATTTAATTTGAATAGGGATGTCAGGTTGATTTTAAAGTAATTTGTTAAGTTTGAGGAAATTACAAATATTCTACTTTATAAAATATTTATATATTTATATATATATATATATATATATATATATATATATATATTAGCAATATATATATATATTTGAAATGAAATGATATTTTGTTGTGAAGTATAAATTAATTTGAAATGACCTCGGTGTTATAGTGTATATTTCTACCTTGTAGATAGTTCCATGGACCCATAGAGGATGGTTATCCCAAACATCCTTAAGTTACTTGTATTTCAGTTGATATTTCACTTGAGTTGGATTTATTGATATAAGAATGTTAATCTTGACTCGAGTGTTTTTTTTTTGCTTTACGCTCGGGTCAGACTGAGTGATACAGCATTTGAGACTCACCTTTGAGGTTTGGAGCTTCGTTTGGAGATCCAACTATCGATTGATCTTTCAGCATTTCCAGTTGATTGGCTCAGAGAAGTCATCTGTTGCATTGGAGACTTCATTGCATTTGAGCTATTCTATTGTATTTTATTTCTAACTACGATATATATATAGTAGCTTCATGAACTACTATTTATTGATTCCGCGGCGTATTATTATATTACTCTGTGTCTGTGATTCTGTGGTTGATTTATTTACTCTATATGTGACGACCCAGAAATTTTAACGAATTAAATTGGAATAATTAATTGATTTTAAAATATTTAAAAGTTAATTTTAACTTGAATTCAAGACATTAATATTTACTTGATAATTAAATCATCGAATTATATAGTTTAAATATTGAATTTAATAATCGAAATTGGGTAAAATGTTGAATCTGAAATTTTTAAGCCTGTTTAAATAATTTGAAGGCTTATAAAATTTATAATGATAATACTGGAGATAATAGAATGGTTGAAATTTAATTTAAAGGTGATTTGTTCAGTTTTGAAAATTATATTGTTTAAATTAGAATTTAGAAATAGCCTTCCGAGGCACGGTCTCGGAATTCGACGTAACTGGTTTCGTTGGATCCGTGATAGTTAGTTATTATCGGATTTCAATTTTCGTAGCAATCGGAGTTGTTGTGTGACCCTGGCGGTTCAAAATGCTTAGAGCTATTTTAATCGATTTAATCTAAAATTGATCTCTTTCTTATGTAACTCGCGCATATGATTGAATTCGCTTCCGAAACACGTTCTATTGTGTTCGGAATGCGGGTAAAACCTTAAAATCGCCTGGCAACATTCCTTAAGAGGAGTTCGAAATTTTAAATAGCTATGGACGAGGCATTTTTGGAAATTCTACTAGATAATCAAAATTTAAAATAAATTAGTAAGGATATTTTTTAACAACACGAGATATTTTTGAATATTTAATTCTAAAATAATCAGTACTTACGCTAGAAGCTATTCGCAAGATATACATCTTCGTCCCTTCTATTCTCAGTAGAAATCGAACTCTCTTATATAAAAAAAAGGGACCGAACTAAACAAAATGTTCCCTTCAAAAATCAGGTCGCTTCTCAATGTATTCGAGACGACATCAAAATCAACCCCTTCTTTCGAAGATCTACTTCTTTTGTCTCGATCGCGCGCGCAGGTAGGGAGCGTCTACGTGGAGCGCGCGTAGGGGGAGGTCGCTGTGTGGGCGTGTTTTCATTAGAGCTCGCGACTCTGGTGATTTCGACATCAATTGGGTATGTTCTCATGTGTGCGGCGGTTTGATGCAGGTGCGTGAGGGTTTCGGTGAGTAGCATATTTGCAGTTCTGTTGTTTTTGACCTAAACTTACAGAAAAAAATATAATGATGAAATGAATTGTCAGTTACTGATCTAGGATAATTTGACCTAAACGATGACAATCTATTTCAAAACACTGAGGTTATTGGTTTAAACAATTTTAATAACTGATATTCAAAACTGTTCATAGGAATCTCGAGTGTAGAAAAGTTTTGCAAAAGTTAGATGTTCGAATCTCTATAAATAAATAAATTTTATAAGCGTCTGAGTTTCTAAAAAAAAATTTAAAAGTTAAAGGTATATGTGTATTTGAATTTGCTAGTTTATTTTAAATACAATGTGTTATGTAGATAAATTTGTTTCTTAAACTCAATAGATTATTTTTAATGGCTAAAAATATTTTATTAGAAGAAAATTGGTTTGAAAGTAAATTATTAAATAAAATTATTAAATGGAACTAAATTTGTCCAATTATTTTCAAGTATTAATCGATCAAATAAATGTTTATTTAAGGTAAAGATCTGAAGGGGAGCAAGTCGGATTGAAGTGGGTCGCAATCAGGGATCAAAGGTGAGTAAATCTCACCCTGATTGATTTTTATTTGGACTTAAATGGTCAAGTGTAAATAATTGATTGAATTGATTGAATATGTGTTGATGATCTGAGTCATTGGTTTTGTTTGACTCTCGAATTAAGTTTTGTATGACTTGAATCATTTGAGTTTTAAATAGTTTAAACTTAAATCATAAATAAGAGAATGGTTCATTTTAGAGTTAATGAAGGCTTAATGATTTGTGATTTATCAAATTAGAAAGATAATTAAAATGTATAATTGATTAATTCAATTAATTAATTGGTTGATTAATTTAGTAATTAAGGATTGTATTAATTAATTAAAGTTAAGTTAATTAACTAAGAATTTAGAATAATTGATGGATGGTTCAATAAGTAATTACTTAACGAAATTAATAAAATATAATTACTTGTGAAATTAATCAAGGGATTAAGTGAGATAATAAATTAAAGAGTAATTAATTATTTAATGAAGTACACAACAAGGAAGATAATAACCGGTTGAGGTAATCAAAAGTGATTAATATGTGTGGCTTAATAAATGGTTACTTATTTAACATATTAAATTTAGATTAGAGTAAATTGAAATTGTAAATGGAAATCATGAATTTATAAAATCGATGACGTAATAAAAGATTGATTAATTAAGAATAATAAATCAAAAATAAGCGACTTATGAGAAATTAATTACCATAACAAGTTATAATGTAATTAATATAGTTAATTAATTTATGGAGTAACTAAAGATTTCTCATTTGATTTGGTAAGAATAATTAATGTCGTGAAGTTAATTAAAGATAATTACATGAATGAAATTGGAAGATAATTAATCCAGGGTGATTAATTAAGATGAATAAGGAAGTGTTGATTTATTTATTGATTTGGAAATTAATTAATGAAGAAATCTAAGTGATTGAGGTTTGAAATTCAATTAGAACCATTTGAATTGATTTGTATGGGATTAAGCTTTGCTTATGGGTGAGTGAATGGTATTGGATGCATTGATCGAGTTGATACCTCTGTTATGAAATGTCATGTATTTCATTTGCATAACTTGGGTTAGGATGACATGTGACTCGAAGAGACCGGGATCGGGTATTGGGAAATACCCGAAACCATTTCGAATTCTTATAAATTTTTATGTGAGATTAATATATTAGAATGAAGCGATTTAAGTGAATTTGACTATGTGATCTTAATTTTGGACCTTAGAAACTTATGTGTGAAATAAGTTATGTCTATAAATTACTGTGAACTTGTAAAAATGTGTTTGAGTTACCCGGGTTTTATATAAGTGTTTGCTTTGGTATTCCATGTTAGTTGGGTATACTCACGCTAGTTTCCAGCCTGACCCGGGTGTTACTTTGGTGTAATGCTCGAGTCAGACCGAGTATTACAGATTTTCAGGTAGGTACGTTCTAGAGCTCAGGAGACGAACTGGATGGCTATAGCGTATAAAATATTTCCGTTGTATTATATTGCTGTGTATCTGAGTCATGATAATTGTATATACACAGTGACTGTATATTATGTGAAACTCTGATGTATATTAATTGTAATCGACAGATATAGCATTTTTTTTGTAAACTGCTATTATTGATTATTATATTTTATCCGCTGCGAATGTGAGGTATTTGGTATTTCTGTGTTCATCTTCTATCTCTTTCTTCTTTTCATAACTATCTAGAATTTTCGGGTTTAAAATTCCGGGTTGTTACTTTTGGTATCAGAGCGAGGTTAAGCGAGAACCTTGGCTCTGGTGGGGATTGCTCATTGAATAGAGTCTGTAGTAATCTAGAATGAGTTGAGTATATATATATATATATGAGAGCGTACTTGTTATTTTCTTATAAAGATTTTTAATGATTTTATATAAGAATATATTTTTGATTATATAGTAACATTTCCTTCTAATGAATATTTAGGTGATTGGTTGTTAACTTATTGGAATTAAGTTAAGAAGTAATATAAAATACGACCAAATTGAAACTTATAACCAAAGTTGAAGGATAAACTTGTATAAAAAAATTGAATTTAAAAAAAAATTGTAAATGTAATTTATAAATTGAAATAGAACTTCATAAATAAATGAGATTATAATTTGAAATAGACTTCCAGAGAATATTTGAAAATAAAGTAAGATTAAAATTTCAGGGTAATGTTTAATATGAATTGGATGGATTGGAAATTTAAACTTCCTTTGGATTTGAAAGTGGTTTCCAAAGGTTTTGGAGGAATAATAGCATTATTTCAAAAATATTTTTTGTGTTGAATTTGTAATCTGGGAGATTTGAAATCAAAAATATTTGGAAGTGTTTTTAAAGAGATAAAAGCATTGTACTCTTATGGTCACTAGAAAATAACGTCAGTGATGACTGCAGCATCATCGATGCTCATTTTCGAGTTTCTAGAAGAGAAATTGCTACCAAATTATTTTAAATTAGAATTTAACTTGGAAAGTTAAATGGTGATTTGAATTGGGAATTTGTCTGATCTCAAAACGAGTTTGAGATTTAAAAATTTAGAATGGATGGATGTTTAAAAATAAATTGGATGATACCATCCTATTGTTAATAAAAAAATCTTTAAATTGAGAATGGTATTGTATAAATAAAATAAATTTGAGTAATTGAATTTTAAAATTAAACTTGTTTAAGATCCGGCTTCAAGCTGGAAGATAAAATTGAGTAATAAATTAATTTCTTAAAAATAAAATAGTATTGAACTCTTATTTGAACCTTCAAATACGTAAGTAAAGATAATATAAAATGAAATTTTGAGAATTGGGCTTAGAAAATTAATTTGTTTAAGAACTTGAAATAAAGGTTAATTTGGTTTAAAGAGTTAAACCAACCTTTGTGAAATCTAGCTCGAATTTATATAATTCGAGGTGAGTTAAAGTTGAAATTTAAATTCCATTAGTACAAATGGAATTTGGTTTGAATTAAGTGGAATGTAAGTTGAATTGTTGGGGAAGTGAACAGTTTGACTCTTGACTATTTTAAATAAATGGTTTTAATACAAACTTATTTTTCTAAGCTATTAAATATATACAACCTTTCTTTTTAAAACTAACTTATTATATATTTGTTTTACCATTATTCTCTGGAGCTATTTAAACATTTTTCAACTGTTTTCTAAACTAATTACTATTTTTCAACTATTTCACAAACTAATTTCTGTTTTTCAACTATTTTGCAATTACCTAAAATTTTCTAAACCTATTTAGCTATTTTTCAACAATTTTACAGTTAGTTATCTATTTTATAGCCATTTTGCAAACTAATAATTATTTTTCAACTACTTTCTATTTTAAAATTTTCAAGCAAGTTTTTCTAAAAATAAACTTGTCGGAGTTCAAACTGTTATTGATTAAATACCCAACTAAGATAAGAATTGAAGTGATAATCCAATGAAATTGAAGCAATTGTGTTTATGTGGGTAGAAATTAAAGGAAATGTGAGTAGAAAGAGAAATTGATTTAGTTAATAACCAATGAAGATAAATACGTAGGATGTACGTATATTATTCTATGCACATAGTGATTTGATCCAGATTCGAGCACATAATTTCGAGATAGTTATATCGATCCGAGTTGGAATTTTTCCTTCGATTTTAGACGACGAACCTGGATATGGATTGTTGATTGGTTCTGGATGTTCTCTATCATGGTTATGGCTATGCAAGGAGAATGACGGTTTCTGTTCAAGAAACCACATCTGAGTCTGCACTAGGAAGTCGGGTGGACGATACTAGTTCGGAAATGAAATTGTGTGATCGAGTGAGCGATCAGATTTGTATAGCGTGCGGATGATATGTGTACATCGTACAGATTTGAAGGAAATGGATATTGGAAGGAGTAAGCAAATTGGGATATTTGGTTTTGAATAAACAAAGTTATATATATCTTTGTTATATAAGATAAATATTTCATTGTTAAATCTATTGCCGGAAGAAAAGGATTTTCGAAAGTGTTTGAAGTATAAAAGGGTTTTACACAAGTTGGAAATGATCCAAAGTTTTAAAAATTATATATATCTGTATATCTGTGTGTGTGTGTGTGTGTGTGTGTGTGTGTAAAGGATCTTATGAGGATTTTGTAAAGGCTTTGAGAACCTTTGGATTTGGAAAGGCTTTTCATTTTTGAGTAAAATCAAAATTGGAATTTCGAAAGCCTAATTTGAGAATTATCGATTTTGGAATAATCGATTTTGTGTAAAGGAGCTTTTATGATATCATACTAGGTGTATGATTTGAAGATACTATATGTGTGTAGTATAAAGTGTTTTGATGATGGCTCTGGGGAAAAAGGCGCTTCCTTGAAATGAACTTCTTAGGAGTGCCACCGGGTGGTGCTGCCTTGAGCCCCAAGGGGGTTCTAAAGTTGATCCTGTGAGGAGTCCGGACAAAACTAGTTCCTGGGGATTATGAGTAGTGTATACCATAGCGGAAGTCGTGTGTGCCGATGAGAGCCAACAGTCTGCGTTTGATTTTATATCGGTAGACTGCGACCTATGGTATAACATAGCGGAAGTCGTGTGTGCCATTGAGAGCCAACAGTCTGCGTTTGATTTTATATCAGTAGACTGCGACCTATGTAGGAGTGGAGAGGTTTCATTTCGATAGTGAAATCAGAGGCCACTGAGAGCCTACAGTTACATGGAATTTTGCTGTGACGGAAACGTATCCCTGGGATGTAACTGTGTTCTGTTGTGTGGGATCCATGGCGTAATTGAGAGGCCGCGGAGAGCCTGCAGTTACATGGACTTTTTCTTTGATGGCAACGTAACCCTGGGTGTAACTGCGACCATGGATGGGGGTGATGATTTCCAAAGCATCCTCAGCAAAGATATTTCTTCTATTTTCAAAAACTGTTTTCTATATTTTCAATAAAATTATTTTCCAAGTTTTTTCACTTGATGTTGAAAATGAGTTTGCCAAGTACTTATAGATTTTCGGTCCTACGCCTGATCAACGTATGACTGAATTTCTGAGAGAACAAGGATGGACTGGTTGAGACATCGAGTTATAAAAAAATATTTTTATAAAGAGTTATTTTAATAGTATTATGCGACTTTAAAATTTTTTCTAAAATTTTGAAATAAAGGTGTTGGGATTTTGGAAAATCAAAGGAAATCCAAACTGAAATTATAAAATTAAAACTCGGGAAAATTTAATGAAGTGATTCTTTATAGTTAAAGGAAATCAAATATTAAATTAAAAGTGAAAGTAAACCAATCAGCTAAATAAATTATTTATAGTGTATGTTAATAAAATTTAACTTGGGTAAACAAATGGATTGTAAATTAATAATATTTGGTAATGAATTCGAATTGTAAATAGAATTCTACTTGGATTTGATAATGAATTAAATAAGAAGAGATGTTGTAAAATAAAAATAAAATAGAGTTGGATAGAAAATGTGATGGTTTGAACTACAAATAAAATTCAAGGGTGATTTGAATAATGCTTGATGAAATTTGCAAGAAAATTGGATATAAGAAAAGTGATTATAATAGCAATGTTTTGAGTTGCAAAAGAAAACCCAAGTGAATAGAAATAAAGTGAGAGTGGCCTTGTATTAATAAAATTAATTCGATAACGAATTAAGTAAGTAAATTAAAATTTTAAAATGGGTTAATTGAGTTAAATAATAAATGGATGAAGTCTGATTGAATAAAAACTAAATCTAAGCTGTGATTGGAATTGGATTATCAGACTGAACTTAAATTTGGTGGTATATAAATTTGAAACATAAATGAGTTCAGTATGTGGTTGGATATTATTTTGATAAATTGAGAAGATGAATTAAAATTAAAATTTAAATGGATGAGCTTACTGAATTTAATGGAAGTTGATTAAATGTGAATCAAATAAAAGTAAACTTAATTTTGATGTTGGAATAAATTAAAGTAAATTAACTTAAGTTTAAAAATTTATGGAAGCTTGGCTTCGAATAAGGGGGAAAGCCCATTCAATAAAAACTTGGATTGAATTAATTTGAGAAATGGTTATTAATTTATAATTATTGAATGTGCCAAGCTCAAAAAATTATTTGAATAAATCCAATGCGGAGATGAAATGAAATGCAATGTATGGATGGTAAATAAATTAGAAATGAAATTAAATTAAATTCAGAATGAGTTGAAAATTAATTTAAAGTAGATTATAAACTGAAATGGATACTCTTTTAAGCGAGTATCGCAGATTATATATAAAAACAATTGTCATTGTTGCAAACAAAAGAAATTAAAATTCTTTGGGTTAAGTGAGATTAAATAAATTGGTTTTAAAATTAATTGAAGTAAATATGAGCTCGTTTGGGTTAAAAATTAATGGAATGTAAGAAATTGAGTTGCAAACCATTGAAATTAAATGAAATGGTTTATAAATTGGTCGAAAGCAATTGAATTAGCTTTAAGATTATATAAATAGCTTATGGGAAGCGTTTTGGTGCTTGTTGCTTATGATATATATGTGTTTAGCTATTGATTATAAGTTAAATGCTTGTGTTTTGCCATTAAAAATATGTGCGATGCAAATAGATTTTCTTATATGGCACTTGCATATTTAAATTGAGTAAGTACAGGTACCTGAAGGCCGTTTGGCTGGTTTGGATGGCGTTAATTGCTAAAGTAAATAAGCCGCATGCATAAAATGCTAAATAAGGTATGCCTAGGCAATAAAAATAGGAAATATGAACTGTTTTTGCTTTTCCGACCGTATGGGTCGATGTATATATATTTATATCTCTTGTCAAATTGCAAAAGCTCCTCCATACAAAGGAGACTCTGCCAAAAAATTTCGAAAATTTTGGGAGTTAGAATATTTTTGGAAAAAAAATTCTTAACGACAAAACAATTTCAAAAGGGAAATTAAAGTAAATTACCAAATGAAACAACAATGAATCAGTTATGAATGAACGGTAATAATTCAATATTCAAAATCTAAAATAAATTGAATTCGTATAGAAGTAGGGAAAACTAGTTTAAATAGAAACGAATTTGAATAGATGTAAATATGAAAACCTATATAAGAGAATGTATAAAATGATTTGTTAAGTTACGATTGAATATTGTTACTAAACAAGATATGCAGGTATTAAAAGGGGAACCCGAAGGATAAATTTGAATTGCCCGACAAAAAGGTACGTATTTAAATTACTAGATGATATTGGATTGGGTTTTTGATGTAGCCACTTGGCTTTTGGTTTTCTTTCGGAATTTGGGAGCCCGTAGAGGCCTTTTGTAGTAGTACCGAGCTAGCCGCGCAAGGGAGACGCTGGCAAAAATTTTCGGGAATTTAGAGAGTTAGAAAAATTTTGAGAAAATATTGATAATTCAAAATTTGGTTTTAAATTGAAATTTAAATGATTGAGCAAAGAGGTACTGTTTGAAACTATAGAAGGTTTTGGAAGTTGCATAAGGTGATAGTGGCCCTTTAATAAATGATAATTAGTAGGATGTTGAGTTGTGAGTTTTTGGAAAAAAATAAACGGGAATTGGGCCATTCTTCCTAACTAGTAATTTCGGGGATGAAATTCTTTTAAGGGGGGAGGAATGTGACGACCGGGAAATTTTAACGAATTAAATTGGAAGAATTAATTGATTTTAAAATATTTAAAAGTTAATTTTAACTTGAATTCAATATATTAATATTTACTTGATAATTAAATCATCGAATTATATAATTTAAGTATTGAATTTAATAATCGAAATTGGGTAAAATGTTGAATCTAAAATTTTTAAGCCTGTTTAAACAATTTGAATGCTTATAAAATTTATAATGATAATACTGGAGATAATAGAATGGTTGAAATTTAAATTAAAGGTGATTTGTTCAGTTTTGAAAATTATATCGTTTAAATTGGAATTTAGAAATAGCCTATCGAGGCACAGTCTCGGTATTCGACGAAACTGATTCCGTTGGATCTGTAATAGTTATTTATTATCGGATTTCAATTTTCATAGCAATCGGAGTTGTTGAGTGACCCTGGCGGTTCAAAACGCTTAGCGCTATTTTAATCGATTTAATCTAAAATTGATCTCTTTCTTCTGTAACTCGCGCATATGATTGAATTCGCTTCCGAAACACGTTCTATTGTGTTCGGAATGCGGGTAAAACCTTAAAATCGCCTGGCAGCATTCCTTAAGAGGAGTTCGAAATTTTAAATGGCCATCGACGGGGCATTTTTGGAAATTTTATAAGATAATCAAAATTTAAAATAAATTAGTAAGGATATTTTTTAACGACACGAGATACTTTTGAATATTTAATTCTAAAATAATCAGAGCTTGTGCTAGAAGCTATTCGCAAGATATACATCTTCGTCCCTTCTATTCTTAGTAGAAATCGAACTCTCTTATATAAAAAAAGGGACCGAACTAAACAAAATCTTCCCTTTAAAAATTAGGTCGCTTCTCAATGTATTCGAGACGACATCAAAATCAACCCTCCTCTTTCGAAATTCCACTTCTTCTGTCTCGATCGTGAGCGTAGGTGGGGAGCGTCTACGTGGAGCGCGCGTAGGGAGAGGCCGCTGTGTGGGCGTGTTTTCATTTGGGCTCGCGACTCTGGTGATTTCGACTTCAATTTGTGTATGTTCTCGTGTGTGCGGCGGTTTGATGGAGGCACGTGAGGGTTTCGGTGAGTAGCATACTTGCAGTTCTGTTGTTTTTAACCTAAACTTACAGAAAAAACAGAATGATGAAATGAATTGTCAGTTACGGATCAAGGATAATTTGACCTAAATGATGACAATCTATTTCAAAACTCCGAGGTTATTGGTTTAAACAATTTTAATAACTGATATTCCAAACAGATCACAGGAATCTCGAGTACTGAAAAGTTCTGCAAAAGTTAGATGTTCGAATCTCTATAAATTAATAAATTTTATAAGCGTCTGAGTTTCTAAAAAAAATTTAGAAGTTAAAGGTATATTTATATTTGAATTTGCTAGTTTATTTTAAATACAATGTGTTATGTAGATAAATTTGTTTCTTAAACTCAATAGATTATTTTTAATGGCTAAAAATATTTTATTAAAAGAAATCAGGTTTGAAAGTAAATTATTAAATAAAATTATTAAATGGAAATAAATTTGTCCAATTATTTTCAAGTATTAATGAATCAAACAAATTTTTATTTAAGGTAAAGATCTGAAGGGGAGCAAGTCGGATTGAAGTGGGTCGCAATCAGGGATCAAGGGTGAGTAAATCTCACCCTGATTGATTTTTATTTGGACTTAAATGGTCAAGTTTAAAAAATTGATTGAATTGAATGAATGTGTGTTAATGATCTGAGACTTTGGTTTTGTTTGACCCTCGAATTAAGTTTTGTATGACTTGAATCATTTTGAGTTTTAAATAGTTTAAACTTAAAATCATAAATAAGAGAATGGTTCATTTTAGAGTTAATGAAGGCTTAATGATTTGTGATTTATCAAATTAGAAAGATAACTAAAATGTATAATTGATTAATTCAATTAACTAACTGGGTTTATTAATTTAGTAATTAAGGGTTGTATTAATTAATTAAAGTTAAGTTAATTAACTAAGAATTTAAAATAATTGATGGATGGTTTAATAAGTAATTACTTAACGAAATTAATAAAATATAATTACTTATGAAATTAATTAAGAGATTAAGTGAGATAATAAATTAGACAGCAATTAATTATTTAATGAAGTACATAACAAGGAAGATAATCACCGGTTGAGGTAATCAAAAGTGATTAATATGTGTGGCTTAATAAATGGTTACTTATTTAACGTATTAAATTTAGATTAAAGTAAATTGAAATTGTAAATGGAAATCATGAATTAATAAAATTGACGACGCAATAAAAGATTGATTAATTAAGAATAATAAATCAAAAATAAGCGACTTATGAGAAATTAATTAATGTAACTAGTTAAGGATTAATGTAATTAATATAGTTAATTAATTTATGGAGTAATTAAAGATTTCTCATTTGATTTGGTAAGAATAATTAATGTCGTGAAGTTAATTAAAGATAATTACATGAATGGAATTGGAAGATAATTAATCCAGGGTGATTAATTAAGATGAATAAGGAAGGGTTGATTTATTTATTGATTTGGAAATTAATTAATGAAGAAATCTAAGTGATTGAGGTTTGAAATTTAATTAGAACCATTTGAATTGATTTGTATGTGATTAAGCTTTGCTTATGGGTGAGTGAATGGTATTGGATGCATTGATCGAGTTGATACCTCTGTTATGAAATGTCATGTATTTCATTTGTATAACTTGGGTTAGGATGACATGTGACTCGAAGAGACCAGGATCAGGTATTGGGAAATACCCGAAACCACTTCGAATTCTTATAAATTGTTTAGTGAGATTAATAGATTGGAATGAAGCGATTTAAGTGAATTTGACTATGTGATCTTAATTTTGGTCCTTAGAAACTTATGTGTAAAATAAGTTATGTCTATAAAATACTGTGAACTTGTAAAAATTGGTTGGAGTTACCCGGGTTTTATATAAGTGTTTGCTTTGGTATTCCATGTTAGTTGGGTTTACTCATGCTGGTTTCCAGCCTGACCCAGGTGTTACTTTGGTGTAATGCTCGGGTCAGACCGAGTATTACAGATTTTCAAGTAGGTACGTTCTGGAGCTCAGGAGACGAACTGGACTGCTATAGCGTATAAAATATTTCTGCTGTATTATATTGATGTGTATCTGAGTCGTGATAATTGTATATATATAGTGACTGTATATTATGTGAAACTCTGATGTATATTAATTGTAATCGATAGATATAGCATTTTTTTGTAAATTGCTATTATTGTTTATTATATTTTATCCGCTGGGAATGTGAGGTATTTGGTATTTCTGTTCTTCTTCTTCTATCTCTTTCTTCTTGTTAACTCCATCTCGGCCATGACTCACCGATCTAGCATATCAAACAGTTAGCGACCCAAGTTCTGCCGACCCAAGGCACAAAGGGATGCCGACCTAGTATCTTAGCATGGAAGACTGACCTAACTGCATAAGGTTTAAGAAGGATACCGACCTAAGGGACTTGAGAAGCAGACCGACTTAAGGCTCAAAGGAAATTCTGACTCAACAGCCTTAGCTTGTTGCCGACCTAACCTATGAACCGACTCAGAATGAGTGACAACTCAACTGGTTGCCGACTTAACAGGGACAGTGACTCACCGGGTTATAACCTTAATGCCTTAAAGATGTTGGCCGACTCATGGGGCAGACCGACCTAAGGCCTATGGTAGGTCGTTCGCGACCTAAGCAAGCGAATCAGATACCTCATCATTTTATGACCTGGCCCCATAACCCGTTTACGACTTTGGACTTGCGTGAAGTCAGGAAAGTCAGCTTAACTCCACTAGACCATGGATTTGCTTCTATAGGTCGGCCGCGACTCAACTAAAATCGGTCACGACTCATGACTTGAGCGAAAAACTGCTGCCCATAATCACACCTATAAATACGCGACCACCTCCAACGTTCAAAGGACTTTTGGCTCATTCTTTCCAAGCACCGATACTCTGCTACATTCCAAACCGACTCGACACTCAAGGCTTTCAATACACGTAGAACGCTACTAACAACTTCAAAAAGGAATCTCATACATCCGACATGGATTTGAAGACTTTCACTCACATTGAAGTTTAAGCCATTCGTTCAAAGTGTTTAGTAATTCAAAGTGCATTGTACTTGGGAAGAATTGTATCGATCTGTAACGAATTCGCTAATAAAGATATTCAAAGTGGACGTAGGCAAACTATTAAGCCGAACCACTGTAAAATCGCCGTTGTTTACTGTTTTTTCTGCAGTTTTCTGCTTATACTCTGTTCCCGAATCATCGGGTGGTGCTTTCCAACTACACTTTACACACCGGGGTGTTGGCGTTCAAATTTTAGCGTTAACATTTTTGGTGCTTTCACTGAGAAGATTGAACTCAGGCGAATTATCATCATTGCTCCAAGAAAGTTTGTTGAAGTAATCACTCTGAAGACTAGAAGTTTATCTGAAATCATGGCTCCGGGGAGAAGAAGTAGGTCTATTAGATCTGGAAATATTCAAGAGGGAACCTCCGCTTCCCCAGTACCTAATCAAGCCACTCCACCTGTTGGGGTTACAAAAGCGGAGTTGGATGCTGTAATCTTAGGGCTGACCAGCAGATAAATGCCCAAAGTGCACAATTGGAGGCTCAGAATGCCCAAAATGCCCTAATTTTGAATAAGTTGAACGATTTGCTTGGGGCAAACCGTCAACCAACGGGTAATGAAAGGAACTATGCTGGCAACGTTCATGATGCTGAAGAAAGAAACATTCCTGAGAGGGCTCCCAGCCCCTTTGAGCAGACATTTCCTAAAGTTGGTGGATCTAAAGCTCGAAATGATGAGGGGCACCTTTCTGAAATGGTTCGACAAATCATGAAAGAGAGCATGCAAAGGAACGAAGACGAGAAAGAATGGGGTTTCGCTCCAAGTAAAACCCCGTTTACCGAAAGGATCAAAAAGGCTGAGTTCCCGAGGAAGTTCGTCCCTCCAACTATTCCAGCTTACAAGGGGACGAGTGATCCGAACGAATTCTTGTAAAAGTATGATTGGCAAATGACAGGTGCCAGAGCTTCTGATGAAATAAAGTGTCGATATTTTCCTGTATATTTGGACGCTGTAGCTCTGCTTTGGTTCACCAAGCTACCAGTCCGGTCTATAGATCAGTTTTCTGACCTAACCCGGAAATTCAAGGAGCAGTTCAGGCTATATGCTTCAAAAGCCAAAGATATCATGTCGTTGTCAAGTTTAGAACAGAGTCCAGGGGAAACTATCAGATCTTTCTTGAATCGCTTTAATATAGCGCTGGCCGAGGTAGACAATGCAGAACCACGGATGATCTTGACTTATCTAATGAGGGCCATCGACAAGTCGAGCGAATTTGGAAAATGGCTAAACATGAAGGAACCAAATTCCCTCGAAAAATTCTACAAGAAAGCAGATGAGTTCATACGCCTGGAAAGCCATCCTGTACCGGTAAAGGCAGTATTTGAAAAAGCTGAAGATAACATTGTTGCTCCATGCAAGAATGAATCTGTTGGACAGAAAAGGGAAAATAACGATAGGAAGAAACAGAAAAATCTGAAGAACCCTCGTTCCTTCAAGCCATCGGACTATACTCCTTTATCAGATACGCCGGAGCGTATTTACCTTTCCACTAATGATTCTGTTGATTATCCTAAACCTCCCGTTTTGAGAACCGGGAAAAAAGCTGTACAAAGTGGAAAGTTTTGTCGCTTCCATAATCAACCAGGTCATGATACCGATGAATGTCGCCAATTGAAAATTTTGATTGAAGAGTTAATAAGGGAAAACAAGCTGCAACAATTTGTGGAAAAGAATAGCAGCAATCCTGCTTCGTCTAGTCAAGGGCGACAAGCTCCTGCTCATCAACCCAGGACAAGTGAGAAGACTACAGGGCATGAATCCGGAAGGCCCATTATCAATGTCATTACGGGAGGACCTCACCCAGCAGGCAGGAGCTGGGGTGAGATGGAAAGGTATACCCGGGCTTTGAAATATGTACCGGCCGAAGAAGATGTCTTTGTTTTGAAAGATGCTACGCCCATAAAACAACAAAGAACTTTCAATGATGATATTGTGTTCAGAGCCAGGGATTCCACAGGTGTTGAAGCTCCTACCTTGGATCCCTTAGTCATCTCGGCTGGTATCGGGCCAGCTATTGTTAGAAGAGTTCTCATTGATTGTGGTGCGTCCTGTAATATCCTCTTCAAGAAAACATTCGACCAAATGAAGATCCCTATGGCTGATGTGCAAGCCTCATCACAGAAAATCGCTGGCTTCACTAGTGAGCCAAAGCAGCCGATAGGAACCATTGATTTGCTTGTAGAACTCGGAGAGGGAGAAAGAAAAGTAGTCCGCAAGCAAACTTTTGTAATTGTTGACGAATTTTCCGCTTAAAATGCTTTCCTTGGCCGTCCAACTCTTGCAGCGTTCAAAGCTGTTCTGGCCCCCATGGTGCCTCACCATTAAATTTCCCACAGACAATGGAGTAGGAGATATAAAAGAGGATCAAAATGCCGTGCGGGAATGTTATTTGACAGAGCTGCGAGAGGCAAGGAAAAGAGAAATGGGAAAGGATGCGGCAACCCCAGTCCGCATCAAAGAACCAACCTTGTAGCAATTATAGGGCGGACCCTGCACTGGCGAGCACAGCGGAGCACGAAAAGAGATGGATCCTAGAAAAGCCAGTGCAGGGGAGAATAGAGTGGTACTAGTGGAAACGACAGTACCAGTACCTGTTGACCCGAAGGACCCAAATAAGGTGTTGAATTTGGGTTCACAACTTAATGTGTCAATTCAGAATATCTTAATATCTTTTTTAAAAGCAAATTTGGATGTTTTTGCTTGGACTCATGCCGATATGTGCGGAATATCCCCAGAAGTTGCTGTACACGCTCTGAATATTGATCCAAAATTTACGCCTGTGAAACAGAAAAGAAGAACCCAATGTCCAGAAAGGTCAGCAGCATTAAAAGAAGAAGTTGATCGGCTCATGGAGAATGACTTTATCAAAGAATCTACCTATCCGAATTGGGTTTCAAATCTAGTGCTGGTTAAGAAAGCCAACGGAAAATGGAGAGTGTGCATCGATTTTTCAGATCTGAACAAGGCCTGCCCCAAAGACTGCTTCCTATTACCCAGGATCGATCAACTGGTAGATGGAACAGCGGGACATGAATTGTTATCTTTTATGGATGCCTACTCCGGATATAACCAGATCATGATGCATGAGCCAGATCAGGAGGACACGAGCTTTATCACCGATGTTGGTCTTTACTGCTACAGAGTTATGCCCTTCGGGCTGAAGAATGCGGGGGCAACCTACCAAAGACTTGTTAATGCTATGTTCAAACCGCAATTGGGCAAGACTATGGAAGTCTACGTCGACGACATGTTAGTAAAGTCTAAGAAAGCAGTGGATCACATAGAACACTTAGCAGAAATGTTCGCAGTCCTCCGGAAATACCGAATGAAGCTTAACCCTTTAAAATGTTCATTTGGGGTAGAGTCCGGAAAGTTCTTAGGTTTCATCGTGAGCGCTAGGGGCATTTAAGCTAGTCCATCATAAATTACCGCCTTAAAAGAAGTCAAAGCTCTTAGAACGAAGAAGGAATTGCAAAGTCTTAACGGAAAAGTCGCTGCCTTAAGTCGGTTCATTTCCAAAGCTACTGATAAATGCATCCCATTCTTTGATGCTCTAAAGAAAGGAAATAAAAACTTTGATTGGACTCCCGAATGCCAAAAAGCCTTTGATGAATTGATTCGCCATATGGAAACGCCTCCAATACTTTCTTGGCCCGGCGATGGTGAGGATCTTCTTATATACTTGGCAGTATCATCTCATGCTTTAAGTGCAGCGCTGATACGAGAAGACAATAGGATTCAACATCCGGTTTAATATATCAGCAAAAGACTCACTGGAGCAGAGATGAATTACTCCAAGTTGGAAAAACTCGCATATTGCCTACTGATTGCATCGAGGAAGTTGAAGCAATATTTCCAAGCTCATCCTATCAAATTCCTCACTGATCAACCTTTAAAGCAAGTCCTGTTCCGCCCTGAGACTTCGGGTCGTCTTCTAAAGTGGAACATTGAACTCAGTCAATATGACATCACTTATCAGCCCCGAAAAGCAATCAACGGACAAGATTTAGCGGATTTCATTGCAGAATTCACAGATAAGTTAACGGTGGGGAGGAAATGATCGATGATTCCCCAATCCAATGGAAGTTGTATGTTGATGGCGCGAGAAATGACTACTGTTCTGGAGCCGGGGTTGTACTTAAAACCCCTGAAGGTCGGTCATTACGCTATGCACTAAGATTGGAATTTCCTTCAACGAACAATGAAGCAGAATACGAAGCTCTTATCGCTGGCTTGAGATTTGCTAAAGAACTAAATATCCAAGCAATACAGATCTTCAGTGATTCTCAGATTATTGTATGCCAAGTCAAGAAGGAATTCCAAGCGAAAGGGGGAAATCTGACTGCCTACTTGTCAAAGGCGTGGGAACTTCTATGTGACTTTGATCATTACACGATAAGCCATATACCTTGAGAAGAAAACACGAAAGAAGATTCTATCGCAAAGTACTCTAGAACAGGTGAAGCTCAATTTCTGGGGTTAACTCCAGTGGAAGTCCTGTCGGCTCCAAGCATTAATGAGATGGATATTGATTGGATCATGAGTGTGTCTCAGGAGCAAGAATCATGGATGACTCCAATAACAGAATATCTGCTCAATGGCTCTTTAACGGAAAATTCAAAAGAACGACAGAAGCTACTGAGGAAAGCCTCTCGCTATATAGTCCAGGATAGCCAATTGTACAAACGGGATTCTCAATGCCATTACTTCGATGTGTATCCAGAGAAGAGTCCAAAATAATCCTAGCTGAGGTACATGGTGGAGAGTGTGGTGATCATTTAGGTGGTCAAACTTTAGCAAAAAAGGTTCTCCGATACGGTTATTTTTGGCCAGAGATTAATCGAGATGCTACAGACTATTCCTGAAAATGTGACAAGTGCCAGAGATTTGCCAAAATTCCTAGAGCACCTTCCACTGAACTCACACAGATGGTCAGTCCATGGCCATTTGCAATCTGGGGATAGACCTTATAGGACCTTTACCAACTGCCAAATCTGGAATCAAATATGCCGTTGTTGCTGTAGATTATTTTACTAAATGGGCTGAAGCTGAACCATTGGCTACGATCACCTCTAAAAAGATGATAAATTTTGTGACTAAAAGTATCATTTACAGATACGGTGTGCCTCAAAGGATAATTACGGACAATGGTACTCAATTCGAAAGCGAAGAATTCCAAGATTTTTGCAAGCGATTCAAAATCCAAAAAAGCTTCTCAGCAGTGGCTCATCCGCAGGCAAACGGGCAAGTGGAAGCAGTAAACAAAATTATCAAGTCAACCATCAAGAAGCAACTCGAAAGAGCTAAAGGTGTTTGGATCGATAAGCTACCACTAGCACTATGGGCGTACAGAAACACCCACAAAACTGCGACTGGGCATACTCTGTTTTCATTGGCATACGGGTCCGAAGCAATGATTCCGGTAAAAACAGAGGTCCCTTCACATAGAAGAATCCATTTCAATCAAGCGGAGAATGAAAAACTACAGCTTGAGGCACTAGATCTCCTTGATGAAAAAAGAGAAGAGGTTAAGCTCAGAATTGCAGCTCATCAGCAAAAGATAGCCAGACATTTCAACTCCAAAGTTCGCCAGCGCAGCTTTGAAATTGGAGATATAGTCCTGAATAGAATTATGACGGCAACAGGTGTGTTTGGGCCAAATTGGGAAGGACCATATGTCATAGGTCAGAAGCTTCTTGACGGCACATTCAAACTCACTACTGTCGAAGGAGATCAAATTCCAAGGGCTTGGAACAGCAATCACTTGCGTCCATATTTTACTTGAAAGATTTGTTGAAATATTGTAAAAAAAAAATTATGAATGTATGATTCTTGTAATTGAAAGCAATTGTAAAGCCGATGCAAGTGAATAATGAAAGACTATAAAGTGGATGTAGGCCCAAATTCTTGGCCGAAACACTATAAATCTTGTGTTCCTTATTATTATTACATGTTTGCTTTATTTTTGATATGAAAAATACATTAAATGTATTGCTGAAATGTCAATTTAAATTTTTGAAGATAATGAAAATAAAACTTGCACGTTACAAGACCAAGTGATTCTTGTTATCACTCAACAAACAAATTTCGAGCCACAAAAGCCCCAAATTCAAATCCTAGATAGGAAGTGCTTCAATTGAACCACCAATGATTTCGCCGAAAACGGGCCCTTGCTAATAAACTGAGGTCGTTTGAACAAACAAACATCCAATTAAGAAGCTTATACCCGTTTTCGCGAACTTGCCTAGCAATGAAGTTCACTTCTTTGGATTAAACAAATTACTTGTAAGAGAAGGGAGTGTGAGCTTGAAAAGAAAAATAGAGGATCGCTGAAAAGGCATAAACAAGTGGACAAGGAACAACTAAAGCCCTCTTCGGAGGCATAAGCCCTCTTCGGAGGCACGACTCTTCAGAAGATAAAGACCTCTAACGAGGCTTATGCCGCAAAAAAGAAAGTTCTCTACTCAACAAAAAAGATTGGAGGAGTCATGACCCTCCAACCATGAGAGAGTAACTTCCAGGCAATCAAAAGCCCTCTTCGGAGGCACATTTCACCAGGAGTTGAAGCGCAACAACCGCTCTTCGGAGTTTCACTTCACCAGAGTTGAAATGCAAAACAAAGCAAAGCCCTGTTCGGAGGCACATTTCACCAGGAGTTGAAGTGCAACAACCGCTCTTTGGAGTTTCACTTCACCAGAGTTGAAATGCAAAACAAAGCAAAGCCCTGTTCGGAGGCACATTTCACCAGGAGTTGAAGTGCAACAACCGCTATTCGGAGTTTCACTTCACCAGAGTTGAAATGCAAAACAAATCCCTCTTCGAAGGCACATTTCACCAAGAGTTGAAGTGCAACAGCCGCTCTTCGGAGTTTCAGTTCACCAAAGCTGAAACGCAAAACCAAAAGGTAAAGATAAATAAAAGACCTCTTCCCAGAGGCAGAAATGAAAAGACCTCCTCCCGGAGGAACAATAAAGCAAAAAGACCTCCTCCCGGAGGCACAATAAAGCAGAAAGACCTCTTCGGAGGCACACGTTTCACCAAGATTGAAATAAAACTTCCAGGTGTTGAAACGTGAAAAAGCCTTCCTCAGAGGTGCAACTTTTCAAAGAAACGAAAATCAAAAGGCCCTTTACTGTGGTGTATATATATAAAAAAAAATCCTCATCAAAGGCACACTTTAACTTTCAAAGGAAGAATAATTTACCTATTCTGGAAAATAATCTTCCTCAAAAAGAAGTCAAAGTGTCCTTCAGAGGCCCGCTTTATCGCATAAAAGAATTCACTTGGTAAAATGTGCACATGCACAAAAGAAAACGTGATATCTTCAAAAGATGAAGCGTAAAAACAAATTTGTACTCTGTTTTTTAACGAAATAATATTCCTCCAAATGTGGGATAATTATTCTTTAGAAAATAAAAGTACAAGTTCCTCATAAAATAAAATATTACAATGAGCTTATGGTATAGGGGCAAATGGTATAACTACATCGGTAAAATTGCGCTCGAACAGTATACCACAAGCTCACTGCAATATCATGCAAAGAAACTTGTATAAAAGTGAATAATAACTGCACTCTTAGATACAGACAGAAGTTTGTACAAAGAAAAAGAATCATTTTATTCAACACTATCAGAATTTTATACAGGTACAGGTTCCAAAGTAAAAAGCAAAAGAAAAGCGAGGGCCGGTACCCGCACAATTTCCGGTCAGTACATGCAAAAAAGGCAAAAAGCGATATGAAAGCCACAGAACCAGAGCCATCATTTATTCTTCCGTCCACCTTTTGAGCCCGCGCCCGGCCGAATAACCAACTTTTTAGGCCGGCTTGTAAGGGTGGGGGATAAAGGAGAAAGGGGCTCAGTCGGACATTCTTTCGTCTCTTCTTCGCCAGTTAAGGATCCCTTCTTCTTCTTCCTCTTGGAAACTCCCTGCTTTCCTCTCTTCTTGGAGGAAGACCCACTCCCTGGAGAAAGAAATTTAGCTAATGGTTCATCATCGGAACCAGTTGCATCTGGAGTCTTCTCACTCCTTTCAGTTTCTTCTCCTTTGTGTTCTTGTGAAGCAATGGTATCGTCCAAGTCTTGAAGAGCTTCTATTTGCTCCTCTTGTAATCCCGGTTGCGAGGCGGAAGGAGGAGTCACCTGAATAGATGAAGGAGGAATAATTGGAGGTGGGGAAGCTTGAACAATGTCCGACGTTTTCTCTACAGAAGGAAAAAAGTTCAAGTCAGTAAAAAGAGGAGATAAAGGTTCGCTGAGATTCAAGAAGTAGTCAAAAAGCCCATCAAGCTCGTAAGAAACAGATGAGCAGTCTACTTGGGCAAGATTGTCAGTAGGGTTACCTGCAGAAGTCGGTTTCCTGACGTCAACTTCATAAGCATGTGCCTCGGCACTCTCGTCGCCTTCATCTCCACCTTGTATGCTTGTGATCTCAGTGGTAACTTTAGTAGGAGATGGGGAGTGGGAACTGGAACCGATGATATCAATTTCGGCTGAAGGAGAAGGTTGAATCGGGGCAGTTGAGATAAATTTTCCTGAATATTCTCCTGCCGCTGTTTCGGCCCTTAATTTTGCAAGCTGTTCTCTCCCCCTGGCGAGAGCGGCACGAGCATCACATCAAGATAATGCTCTTCAGGAGCTGACTCGGCATAACCAGTGCCTTTACCGCCGAGCATATCGAGTACGGCCTCCCAAACTTCAGCCAGAGTAATTTCATACTTGGGGCCTAGAAAGGCGAGGCTACCGCGCCCCAAGATGCTATGCAGGTATAAATCGAATAATGTTGAGCTGATGTTGGTCCTCGTTGCCTCGTGAGATTCTTCAGTTGCAATTTTGCTGGCAACGGCCTCATCACGCTCCCTTTCAGCTTTGGAAAGTTGAAGCTTAAGCATTTGAATCTCCGCCTCTTGGGAGCTGTTTTTCTTCCGAAGCTCTGCAATTCAGCAACATAGCCCTCTCTAATTCTTTTCTGCACTTCAAGCCTGTCTTCGGCATCTCTTTGGCTGGCATGAGCGTCTCTCACTTGTTTTAGGAGCACTTCTTCTTTTTGAGAATAAGAAGTAGAGGAAGCAGCAAGCTCTTGTTTCAGTTCCTCAACTTTTGCTTCAAGCTCTTCATTGTAAGAAGCAATGCTCCTCATTTCAGTTTCATGTTGCTCAAGAACCTTTTGCCATTCGGCTTTATCGTTTTCCATAGTGAGCATGGCCTCTATGTTTGCTCGATTAACCCTTTGAAGCTCGTCGACAAGTTTTTACCAGTTTGACATCCTCTCAATACCAAGCTTGACGGCGTCGAGATTTCGTCACATGGCAGACTTGTCAATGGGGACCAAGTCAAGGTCGAACCTCACTCCCTTCAGAAACCACTGTGGAAACCGACTTTGCAAAGTGGCCGGGCCCGGTCCAACTTGGAATTTGGGCCTGCTAATTATTGTTTGGATGTCTGTCTTCCCGAGAGCGGGAGAGCCGGAAGGAATGACAAGCGAGGCGGGGGCAGTAACCTTTTCAGGAGTTGTAGAGGTGTGCATCTCAGCATGTCGGGCTCGCTTGCTCGAATCTTCAGCCATATGACTTTTTCCTCTGTCATCATGGGATTTTCTTTTATGGGAATCGTCGCCTCTCTGCGAAGAATCGTAGCGCTCCTCCCTCTCTCTTCTTTCATAACGCTCCTCTTGAGCCTTTCGGGCGGCTCTTTCTTCATCAGATTCTCTGTAAGAGGGGAGGTAACGCCTGTAATCATATTGGCTACGCCTCCCGTAGCGCTGTAAATCATCATAGTAGGATCCGCTGCGCCCCATTGGAGGATCTGAAATAAAAAAGAGCTAAATTTTAGAATTCTTCAAAGTACAAAAAGTCAGAAGCATAAAAGTGCCGAAAAAATTCTAAGTGTGTGTGATGTGAAAACTACGCGCATCAAACTACGAACCACTCTTTAATTGAGGAGTGGTTGTGGGTGTAATAGTTAACGTCAACTCTTGAGTTGACGGAGTCTGTTGCAGGATAGAAGTCCCTTCAACTACTGAAGAAGAAACCCCGGTAGTGATAGGATCATCTTTAAAGATCTCTTGCGAGGTGGCAAAGAGGTCGCTCAGCCCTTCGAAAGTATCGTCCCTTCTCTGCTTGACAAGGCTAGTTTTCTCGGCTTCTTCGCCAGATTTCTGTGAACGTCTGGGAGATCCCTGAGGCTCTTCTTCCTCAATAACCGGGGGAAGTTCGTCAGATGGCCCCGCAACATCAACAGAAGTAGAGTACTCCACTAGCGAAGCCTCGGGAGCTGGTCCTTTTGGTATGGATGTGTCTGTAGAAACTGGGGCATCCAACGCTCTAGCCGGGGAGTCTGGAATTTCATGAGGATGTGTAGAGAGAGAAATATGTAGAAGCCCGTATTTGTGCAAAAATTCATCCCTCAACTAAAACTTGATGCTTCTCTCTCCTACGGCCACGGCACTCAATCTGTCAAAAGTCTGTTTATGGACCGGATCTCTAGAGGAAGAGGAAGTGCTGAAAAGAGCAAAGAATGAAATTAGCAATTGGTAATTTGGATCTCGAGAAAGCTTTAAAATGGAGACAGGTAATCTTACTTCCTACTCTCCAATCTGCATAACACACTGGGGGGCAGCGAGCAAAGAAAAATTGGTTCAAAAATCCATGAACGCTTTCGGTAAGATCAGAAATAAGTTTGCGGTTTCTAGAACTCCTCATAATTATAAGGGAAGGATGATCTCTACTCTTTGCAAACGAGCATAAGTAACGAATTTCTTCAAAACATGGTAAGCGATCAAAAGTTCTTCTGAACAAAACACACAACCCCATCAAGATGGCATAACCATTAGGATGAAGTTGGGACGGAGAGATTGACAACCGAAGGAGAAGAATTCGGAGAAAGTCATTAAAAGGAGGGATCGCCCCGCTTAAACACATTTGACGATTGATTGCAATAAAGCCACGGGGAGGAATGTCGGCGGTATCACTTGGCCCAGGGAGTAGGACATCACTTTCCGTAAAACCAAATTGAGTGTGCAGCTTAGTAAATGCTCTCGGGGTTAGAATAGTTGGTGTTCTCTCTGGAGGGTCCTCTATAGGAAGAGCTACCGGAAAAGTTTCTTCCTCTTGAGCTGCCATTTCTTCTTGATGGGATGTCATTCTACATAAATAACTGGATATTCAAACATCAAAGTGCACGTTTCCTAAAATGTGTGTGAGGTATTGTATAAAATTAACAAAGCTATAAACAAACATAACTGGAATGAAAACTAGCAAGCATTTGTTAGTTATGAAATCCAGGGACTATTGTTTTAAGGTTAAATATGCAAGTATAATGTTGATACAAACAAATCAGTTCAGATTGTTGACACTTTGCATTAATGTTTAACTTTAGTTGATTGATTCACAAGCATTTCATGTAATATACTTAAGTTGCTCGACTAATCTGTCATCTGATGTAGGCAGTCAATGGCAGTATTTTCGCCTTAGTTTTCATTGTTTGTTATTTTCAGCAGGTTGGAAGCTTATAAGTCAATGTAGTCTGTGAAATAATACAATGAGAATCAAGCAAGTTTAGGGTTGGGGCAGTTCAAAATTCAGACAACTTAGTTCGGCAGTTCAAGCCAAATACCCAAAGTGGGTCTATGCTCCTAAATGACAACACGTCCAAAGCTCAAGTATTAAGTCGGCTACGATTTAAAAATCCTTCGCGAGTTAAGGCTAAGTTCCTTCGTTCCTTAAATTGGTAGTCCTCTAGGTCGTGAAGGAGTAATCAGGAGAAAGGCTCCGGTTTGAAGAAGTGGGAATTTCCCCAAGTGTTAACTCGGCCACGATTCAATTCTTAAAGTTTAGGTCGGCCAAAAAATTAGGTCATCTGAATTTGCTGAGTCGCCTCCGAACCAACATTTCACTCCATTCAACCCATTAACCCGATAACCATTTCATCAACAACAGCCTTCATTCCTGCTCTCGAATCACCCAATACAACAATTCGAAATTGTTACAAGCCCAATACCCTGCCATCAGAGATCATCGAGTCTAAGGTGATAAACCATCTTAGTTGTATCAACGATCATCTGAAGCCGAATCGAGCAACCTAGGCTTCATCAACTATAAATGTGATGGGATTCGTGATGGAGCATCGTACAAGGAGGCAATTCGAGTTTGAGCGACAGAATTCACGAATCGATGGTAATCTACGGTCAAAAGAAGAGTAAAATCACTTAAGTAATGAATGGTAGAGATTATCGGTGATCAGTTGGAATGAAACCGCTTTCAGGAACTTGAGAATATTTTAATGGCAGAATTGAGCAAGGGAACAAGTAATGAAAAAGAACGAGATGGATGTTTTATACCTTACAGTAGGGATGCCTGAAGCGGCAGATATAACTGTTGGGTCGCAACCGACCTAGTGGCGGACGAGTCAAAGGACATCGAAGCACACGACCTAACCATTAGGCGTGTACTTCGAGGGGCAAATGTTAACTCCATCTCGGCCATGACACACCGATCTAGCATATCAAACAGTTAGCGACCCAAGTTCTGCCGACCCAAGGCACAAAGGGATGCCGACCTAGTATCTTAGCATGGAAGATCGACCTAACTGCATAAGGTTTAAGAAGGATACCAACCTAAGGGACTTGAGAAGCAGACCAACTTAAGGCTCAAAGGAAGTTCCGACTCAACAGCCTTAGCTTGTTGCCGACCTAACCTATGAACCGACTCAGAATGAGTGACGACTCAACCGGTTGCCGACTTAACAGGGACATCGACTCACCGGGTTATAACCTTAATGCCTTAAAGATGTTGGCCGACTCATGGGGCAGACCGACCTAAGGCCTATGGTAGGTCGTTCGCGACCAAAGCAAGCGAATCGGATACCTCATCATTTTATGACCTGGCCCCATAACCCGTTTACGACTTTGGACTTGCGTGAAGTCAGGAAAGTCGGCTTAACTCTACTAGACCGTGGATTTGCTTCTATAGGTCGGCCGCGACTCAACTAAAGTCGGTCACGACTCATGACTTGAGCGAAAAACTGCTGCCCATAATCGCACCTATAAATACGCGACCACCTCCAACGTTCAAAGGACTTTTGGCTCATTCTTTCCAAGCACCGATACTCTGCTACATTCCAAACCGACTCGACACTCAAGGCATTCAAGACACGTAGAACGCTACTAACAACTTCAAGAAGGAATCTCATACATCCGACATGGATTTGAAGACTTTCACTCACATTGAAGTTTAAGCCATTCGTTCAAAGTGTTTAGTAATTCAAAGTGTATTGTACTTGGGAAGAATTGTATCGATCTGTAACGAATTCGTTAATAAAGATAATCAAAGTGGACGTATGCAAACTATTAAGCCGAAGCACTATAAAATCGTTGTTGTTTACTTTTTTTCTGCAGCTTTCTGCTTATACTCTGTTCCCGAATCATCGGGTGGTGCTTTCACAACTACACACACCGGGGTGTTGGCGTTCAAATTTTAGCGTTAACACTTCTTTTCATAACTATCTGGAATTTTCGGGTTTGAAAATTCCGGGTTGTTACTTTTATATGTTGAGTTTTGCCAAATTTTAATTAATAATTCGGTATTTTGAATTATTCAAGTCGGACATGTATGGTTTTATTGTCGATTTGAATGGTCCAAAATAGCGGGTTGTTACAGTCGCCCTCCATAATTCTCCAGTTGAACAATTTAAGCAAAAATAGAAGGATCGAGTAGAAATCGAGGAGGCAAATTCGAACATTTCTAGCCATTGTTTTATAAACGGCGGCTAGCAGATAATAGATAGGGTTAGGGCGTTTGTATGCGTATATATATGTGGATGTATTATTTTATTATTTCCAATTTTTACATGCTTTTTCAAACGATCTCCAAACGAAAAGTGCCGCCTGGCGTTTATAATGTTTTACCCCTCTTCCAAACATAATGGAACATGTTTCGAGGCCTAATTCGATCGTAAGGAGATGATATCTTGTTGGACCCAATTATTATATTGAATTTTCGATATCAATTTCAACGCATTTCTATCTCGTAGATGACTACTCCAAATGCTACAAAATTTGAAATACAATAATAATACACTATTACAGATCGAATGGAACTAGTTGCGTCGAATTCCGAGACTGTGCCTCGGATCGCTATTTTAACGTCTCGCTTATAATATAAAATTTCCAATTTCTCATTATTCACTCTTAAATCTAATTTTAAATGTTAGAAATCTTCATTATTGTTTAAATAAAATTTATATCAACTTTCGATATCATTTTCATTCACATTGAATTCAAATTTTGATTATTCCAATAATTTCCAATATTTAATCTTAAAACAATTTAATTATCCAATAAATCACTATAGTTGTAATATAAGTTATTGAACTTGTAAAATTTAACTTTTAAAATGAATTCAAATTATAAAAGAACTATTTCCATTTTGCAGTCATTCAGTATTCATTATTCAATTTCACTATTGATTTTACACATATTCAATGCATAGAATTTATTTTAGTACTTGCTATCGTCGAAATCTTCGAAATTAACTATTTCAAAATTTTGTTCAAGTTCATATCCAATAAATTACATTCAAAACCATTAAAAAATTTAACCATTCTTATTCAATAATCACATTAAATTTAATAGTTTTAAACTAGCTAAAAATATGTGTCGTGGCAATCTCCCCCACTCAAAGCTTTTCGTCCTTGAAAAGGAACTAAGTAGAGAATTTTACATTTGATATATTTTATTCAAAACTATCAACTTATCAGGCAAATAGATATGTTCGTCGACGGAATTCTATCGTTTTAGAAAACCGTCGAACGAATTTAAATTTAAAAATAACCGCAAGCGCACGGTGTACGAAAGTAGCACGTGGCGAATACGGGTCGATCTACAGGGAATTGATGATTTTAAAAATTCTACTCCATCAAATTAAACCAAAGCCGAGTGAAAGTTGAGCTAGAGAATAGTTAGAAATGTAAGAAACTAACAAAAACTAGCAAAAGAAAATGATAAAAATATGAGAGTTAAAAGAATAATTTAGAGATAAATCCACTCACTAGATCATATAAATCAACAAAATGAAGTTATGGTGTCTCTTTTCTTTTCATTAGTGTAATTAGTTGATGTGTTTATCATAAGTATGATATATTTGTGCTATTAATTAGCCCAATATAAATCATCATACTATAACACAACCACTAATTCACAATTAACTCTCATGAAATATGACAACAAAGTTGAAATAAAAATCTATTTTAAGCATAGCCTATTAACTATTGTTTAGAAATATAGGCTATCAAATTTCAATTTCAGCCTTCACTTCTCTGCCATAATCATATATAGATGAAGAGGCAATTTGTGTTATGTTTGTTTAAGCATAGCCTATTTGTTATGAACAATATAGACTATCAAATTCAAAGCTAAACAACATCATTAAACCACTTCAAGTGTTTCCATTAAAGCACAAAAAGAGAGTATAAACATCAAAATGTTGCATCTACATACTAGAGAGCTTCATTACCCCTAAATTGTAGGGATTAAGCTCTCATATTTGTTATCAAATCAACAAATGTAGAAAGCAACATGAAAGCAAAAAGAAAGCTAATGGGAAAGACCACTAATCTAATTGCATAAAGATAAATCTACACTATTACATAAGAAAAGAAGAAGCACGTAAATAAAAGAGAATTTACATTGCATAAACGAAAAGAAAATTACATGAAATAAAATGGCTAAGTAGCCATGGAAAGAAAGAGAGCTTTGATTTATTTTCTAAACTAAAACTAACTAACTAAGAGAGAGATGGCTACATGAAACATAAGGGGTATTTATACAAGTTAGAAACCCTAATGCATATTTTTGGGGAGTACCCAAAATGCCCTTGGAGAAAGTGTGGTGGCGAAGTTATCGTTAGCTTTAATAATCCCCATTTAAATGTACATGAAGCTTTAAATGTCTTTTAGCATGTGCATTAGCCTTTAATTTGTACGTTAGGTAGTGGGTAGGTGGGGTCCTCCATGATCTTCACTTTGAATTATTTCCATCTTCATTCCTTTATATTCTTTGTGCATGCATATTCCTTCATGAAACCACTCCTATTTGAGACCATTTTCCTACAAAAATATATGGAAATTTCCAATAAATTTTTCTTAAAGAAATATATGCACTTGAATGACCGTTTTCCCCTATATGAAGATGAATATGTGAAAATTTGGAATCAATATGAATTTTGATTAAAACAAGTTAAATTACCCAATATGATCATTTATTTAATTTGAATAGAATAAATATGGTGGTAAAAATATGCACATTTACGTGCACATCAAATACCCCCACACTTTTCTTTTTATTCGTCCTCGAATAAAGAAAACTAAGTTAAATCCGTTTTCATAGGGAGCACGATTGCATTGAGCGTATGCAACAAGCCGTTAAACCTCTGGGTGTCCCCAGTAGGATGAGTGTTGTCTCGTGAGGGTTTTTAGCGGATACTACCCACAAAACCCAAATGCAGGATGAAACTATTTATAAAATGTAAGATTTATTTACAAAGAGATGAATAAAAGTTTTTGAAATATTTACAAATTTAAGGATTTATTTTTAAATCGACACAAATAAGTTAAATATTGGTTTTGGTCATTATCTTGAAAATTTAAGTCATTTACTTGTCAAATTTCCAACAAAAATCAAGTTAAACAAATAGACAATAGTTTAGCTTGTTGTTTCGGTTGATAACAAAGTGTAATTATAAAATGGATCCTTAGTTGATTATCATAGTTTATCAAAATGGTATTTTCATTTCTTTTCAATAATAAATCAAATCAAATAAGTAAAAATAGTGCTAGGATTTCAATTGCTTGCTCTCTCATTATTTGCAAGAAAAATTACACACCTAGCTCAGAAAAACTGAGGCCAGATATACCACCCATACACTGCCTTTCGGGCTTATGTGAGGGGAGTACAGAGCATGGCGAGTGCACACACTTTCATGCATACACTATCGACCGTAGGTGGTTTTTATTAAGTCCTTTTTTTTACATTTGTTCCATACATCATAACCGTGGGGACTTTTAAATGAGTATGAAATCAAATAATCAAAAATTTCAAGTAATCACCCATGCATAACCGTGAGGAGTTTTAAATGAGAGTGAATACTTAGATGTTATTATTATTATTATTATTATTTTTTGAGAGGGAGTTTTTGCAAAATCATCTTAGCATCATTTTACTTAGAGGATAAAAAAAATGTTATATCCTTTACTTTAAATCAACCACTTTTTAAAACAAAGGTTTTCAATTAGGATGTACTTCATAATCAACACATATGAATCTTCCTATATGCTAGTTAAACCATTATTATTTGTAATCAAACTTCATTTTTATTTTTGTTAAGAGCAATAAATTTTCAAAAATATCAATTTAATAAACCAATGCCATATATTTATCTTATAGTGTTTCTTTTAAAAATAAATCGAAAGAAAATTTGTTTTTGGGAATTTTTTTTGATTTTAAAGCAAAAATAAACCATGAAAAAAAATAAAGACGAGTCTCCCCCCATACTTGATTTTGACTGTGTCCCCACAGTCAACCCAAATGGAAGGAGAAAAATAAAATAAAAATCCTATATTTACATGAAAGATTATTATTTACAAGAGATTAGAAAGTAAATAGTGAAAAAGTAAATGAAACGGTCTTTCAAAGACCAATTTATTTGTCTCGTCAAATGTGTGAGACATTGATGCAGCTCAGGATAGAGAGGAAAATACGCAACAGAAAATTCTTCAAGAGTTAAGTCGTACACGACTTAAGGCAGTTATGAGTCGTCCACGACCTAACATGAGTCGTCCACGACTTAACAGGTCTGAAGAAAAGGGGCTACGATCTAACATCACCATTTTAAGTCGGCCACGACCTAACAGAGCAAGGAGTAAAGGGTTACGACCTAAATCCTTCGATGAAGCAGTGGCAACTGAAGTCTTGGGTCGTATGCGAGTTACGATTTAAGGGGGTGACCGGGTTACGACTTAATTAAGTCACTGAAGAAGTTATGTTTAAGTCGTGTGTCGTTCATGTTGTAAATTCGTGGTGTATCTTAGGTCGTCACCGACCTATATGTTGTGTTGTAAAATGGTGTGTATCTTGAGTCGCATGATGTTGAGTCGTCTATGACCTAAGTGATGTAATTTGTTGAGTCGTTAAGGCATGTACTTTGTGTTGTAAATAGTAGGTCGTAAGTCATTGAGTCGTAAGTTGCGTCCCGTGTATGTGATAGGTCGTGTGCGGCCTGGGTTGTGTTGTACCATGTATTATAAGTCGTGAGTCGTAGCGTTTTAGGTCGCTATGGTTTAAGTCGCGTACTGCTTGAGATGCGGAGTGTCTGTTAGGTCGGCAACGACATAGGGATGGGTTGTAAGTCGTATACGCCTTAAGGGGCTGTGTCGAAAACACTATAAATAGGGAGTGAGTTGTACATTTCAAGGTTGGTTGATTTTGAATAAAATTTCTTGTTGATTGCTGTGTGCTTTCATCTTAAATTGGTAGTTGAGTGTAATCTCCTATCTCCACTTTCGGTTATTCGAGTGCGCTCGAATCAACGATTGTTGAAGCCGATTCGCGGAATCAAGTGCGCTTGATCAACGCTTGAAGAATTGAAGATCTTCTCTCACGGTATCGTGCGCGATCAACGTGTCGAAGATAGCTAGAATTCGGTATCTTTGTGATCAACGAATTTGGGCCTTTCAGTATGTTCAATCCACCGATTGCTACATTTCATCGATTTCATCGTTTTCGTAATATCCATTGCGTCAGTTTTGGTATCAGAGCTAGTCTTAGCCAATCATAGCTAAGCCGAGACTTGGAGCCAATTTTGAAGTTGAAGTTTGAAGTTGGAGTTTATCGTGTTTATCTTGAAGTTGCAACGAGTTTGAAGATTTTGATCCATTTCATTTTGGATCTAGAGTTGGAGAAGTATATTTTGTTAAAGTGGAGGCCGAGTTAAGTTGTTGCCGAGTTAAGGAGTTAAGCTGTGTAGAGCTATTGACGAGTCAAGGTTGAGGCCGTGACTTGTTGCTGTGTTGAAGCTTTGTTGAAAATTTTTGAAGTATTTGTCGAAGTGTTGTGAAATTTAATCATGCCACCAAGGAGAGATAATCGTCATCAAAATGTTGAAGCTTTGTATAGAAGAGAAGAAGCCGAGCTTATGGAACAACGTATTAATGAGAAATTTGATGAAGGCATTGGCAAATTAGAAAAGTTGATGAATGATTTGAATCAAACTCAAAGGAGGAGATCACCAAACTCGAACCATGGAGGAAACCGTGTTTAGCCATCGGTTACGGAAGCGAGGAGGGTATCACCGCAATCTTTTAGAGAAAGAAGAGAAACATCAATTTCATCAAGGAGAGATCACCATGACTATGGACATGAAGAGAGAAGAAGTCAACGTGAATTTGACAATGAGCCATATAGAGATGAAGAGAGACATAGTCGAAGAAGCATGCATGAAGAAGGTGATAGAGCTAGCATTCATTATCGAGATCGAGACCAAGTTCGAAATTCTTATCGAAATGTTGAAGATGATCGTCGATGGGAATCAGGTATGAAGATGGAGATTCCGATGTTTAAGGGTGGAATGGTAGCTGAAGAATTTCTTGATTGGTTGTCAAATGTGGAGGAAATCTTTGATTTCAAGAAGGTTCCGGAAAATAGAAGAGTGAAGTTGGTTGCTACTAAGTTGAGGGGAAGAGCTTTGGCATGGTGGCAGCAAACTAAACTTACAAGGGAAAGAATGGGGAAGTCTAAGATTGAGTCTTGGGATAAGATGAAGAAGTTGATGAGAGCTACTTTCTTACCATACAACTATCAGTCACTTATGTACCAGAGGTTGCAGAATCTAAGGCAAGGGACGAAGTCTGTTAGTGATTATGCTGATGAATTTTACCAACTCATTGCCAGGAATGATATTATGGAAACGGAAGAACAGCTTACTGCTAGATTCATTGGGGGATTGAGAATGCAGATCCAGGATATGGTTAATATGTTTGATCCTAGGTCAGTTGCAGAGGCACATCAGAAAGCGTTGGCTTGGGAGAAGCAGGGAAGGCGTGGAGGTGGTGTGTTTACTAATTCCAATAATCCAGTAAAGGGTGTTAGTGGGAGTTCTAATGTTCCTAAACCTGTCAGTAAACCAGTTGTGAAGGAGGCTGAGAAGGTGAAGGTTAGCAGTGGTTTCAAATGCTATAATTGTCAGGAGTTGGGTCACAAAAGCAATGAATGTCCGAAGCCAAAGAAGAGAACCATGGTTGCAGAAGTTGAGGAGGATAATGGTGAGGAGGCAGAATGTTCAAATGCACCTTATGTTGAGGAGGAAGAAGAATTGTCTGGGGATGAAGGTTGTAATCTTATGATGAGGAGGTCATGTCTTACACCAAAGCAAGAGGAGGATTCTAGTTGGTTGAGGAGCAATATTTTTCAGTCGACATGCACTATTCTGGGAAAAGTTTGCAAGTTCGTTATTGATGCTGGAAGCTGTGATAATATTATCTCTACAGAAGCAGTAAGGAAGTTGAACTTGAAAACTGAGAAGCATCCTAAGCCGTACAAGCTAGCATGGTTGAGGAAGGGTGGTGAAGTGAAGGTGTGTCGAAGACCTTGTGTGAATTTTTCTATCGGGAAGAAGTACAAAGACTAAATTTGGTGTGACGTTGTAGACATGGATGTGTGTCATCTGTTGTTGGGCAGACCATGGCAGTTTGATAGAGCAGTGCAACATGATGGTTGTGCTAATAGCTATAGTTTCATGTTCGAAGGTACTAAAATCACTTTAGTTCCCAAGAAGCAACAACAGAAGGAGAGCAAGTTGGAGGAGATCGAAGAACTGAAAACTTCGCTATCTTTGAAAGAGTTTGTTAAAGAAGTTGAAAAGGAGCCTGAAGTCTATTTGTTGATTGGACGAGAGAGTCATGAAGAGGTTGAAATTCCAGAAGAAGCAAAACCAGTTTTGAAAGAATTTGAAGACGTATTTCCAGAAGAGTTACCTAAGGAGTTACTGCCACTGAGGGACATTCAACATCAAATTGATCTTGTTCCGGGAGCCGTTTTACCACATCGACCACATTATCGAATGAGTCCGAAGGAACATGAGGAGTTACGAAGGCAAGTGGAAGAGTTGTTAGAACAGGGACGTGTTCAGGAAAGCGTGAGTCCTTGTGCAGTACCAGCACTGTTGGTGCCAAAGAAGGATGGAACATGGAGAATGTGTACCGATAGTCGAGCATTGAACAAGATTACCGTTCGCTATAGGTTTCCTATGCCAAGGTTGGATGACTTTCTAGATTAGTTGAGTGGGGCTACTATCTTTTCGAAGATTGATTTGAAGAGTGGTTACCATCAGATTCGAATTAGACCGGGAGACGAATGGAAGACTGCATTCAAGACGAGGGAAGTTTTATATGAATGGTTGGTTATGCCATTTGGTCTATCGAATGCGCCGAGTACATTCAAGAGTGTGATGAACCAAATATTCAGGCCGTACATTGGAAAGTTTGTTGTAGTTTACTTTGATGATATTCTGATTTATAATGCGAGCACAGAGGAGCATGTAAAGCATTTAAGAAAGGTGTTGATTATTCTTCATGAGGAACAATTTTATGCAGCTATGAAGAAATGTGTGTTCATGACTCGAAGTGTGTTATTTTTGGGATATGTTGTCTCTAAGGAGGGAATCCAGGTGGACCAGAGTAAAGTTGAAGCAATTAGAAATTGGCCACAGCCGAGGACTATCACTGAAGTTAGAAGTTTTCATGGGTTGGCATCATTCTACCGAAGGTTCATTCCACATTTCAGTAGTGTGATGGCACCAGTCACTGATTGTATGAAAGGGAAGCAGTTTTCTTGGTCGAAGGAAGCAGGGGTTGCTTTTGAGAAAATCAAGACACTATTGACGACAGCACCAATTCTTGTGTTACCGGATTTTCAGTTGTTGTTTGAGCTACACACTGATGCATCAAAGGTTGGGATTGGAGGAGTGTTGAGTCATAGTGGAAGGCCATTTGCTTATTTCAGTGAGAAATTATCAAGAGCAAAGATGAGATATAGTACATACAATGTTGAGTTTTAAGCCATTGTTCAAGCCGTGAAACACTGGGGGCATTATCTATTCCAGAAAGAGTTTGTTCTTTACACTGATCATGAAGCTTTGAAGCATTTGCAAGGACAAGATAAGATTTCTGTGAGACATGCATCATGGATTGCTTATTTACAACAGTTACTTTTGTCATGAAACATAAATCTAGAGCAACGAATCGTGTGGTTGATGCTTTGAGTAGGAGGAGTCATTTGTTGACTACAATGAAAGTTCAGGTGACAGGGTTTGAATTATTGCCAGAATTGATTAACGAAGATCCTTACTTTGCAAAGTTCGTTGAGAAAGTTAAGGATGGAGATACTAATGAATTTATGTTGGTTGATGGATTCTTGTTTAAAGGAAATCGATTATGTATTCCAGATAGCAGTTTGAGAATGAAGATTATCAAAGAGTTGCATGAGGAAGGACATGTGGGCCGTGATCGTACATTGCATTTGATTTCTCAATCTTACTTTTGGCCATCAATGAGGAAAGAGGTTGAAAGGTTTGTGGAGAGATGCCATATATGTCAGGTTTCGAAGGGAACAGCGACAAATGCAGGATTGTATATGCCGTTACCTGTACCGATTAAACCATGGGTTGATATCAGCATGGATTTTGTTTTAGGTTTGCCTAGAACTCAAAGGGGGAATGATTCTACATTTGTTATGGTAGACAGGTTTTCAAAAATGGCACATTTTATTGCTTGTAAGAAGATGGCGGATGCTGTTCGTGTTGCTCAGTTGTTCTTCAAGGAGATCTATCGACTTCATGGATTGCCAGAATCTATTGTGTCGGATAGAGATACTCGTTTTCTGAGTCACTTTTGGTTAAGCTTGTGGAAGATGGTGGGAACAAAGCTAAATTTTAGTAATGCTTATCATCCGCAAACAGATGGGCAAACAGAGGTGGTGAATAGATCGTTGGGAAATTTGTTACGATGTCTTATAAAAGATAATCTGAAAAGTTGGGATATGAAGTTATGTCAAGCTGAGTTTGCTCATAATCATGCGGTGAATCGTAGTACAGGTTTCAGTCCATTTCAGATTGTATATTCAAGTTTGCCAGGGGGACCGTTGGATTTGGCAGTAGTACCACAACCAAAGGGGACGGTTAAACGAGCTGCTGATTTGGTTGAAAGCTTGACGGAATGTCATAGAATCGTTCAGGAACGATTGGAAAAGTCGAATGAGAAATATAAGAAAGTTGTAGATTTGAAATGAAGAAATGTTGAATTTAATGAAGGAGATATGGTATATGCTGTGTTAACAAAGGATCGTTTTCCAGCAGGCGCTTATAACAAGTTGAAAGCCAGAAAAATTGGTCCAGTAGAAGTTGTGAAACGGATCAATGAGAATGCTTATAAGTTGAAGCTGTCGGAGGATGTATACACTTCTGACGTATTCAATGTTAAGCATCTTGTGCCATATTATAGAGATGGACAATCTGAGGTAGAAGAATTTACAAATTCGAGGATGAATTTTTCTCAACCAGGGGAGGATGATGCAGCTCAGGATAGAGAAGAAAATACGCAACAGAAAATTCTTCAAGAGTTAAGTCGTACACGACTTAAGGCAGTTATGAGTCGTCCACCACCAAACATGAGTCGTCCACGACTTAACAGGTCTGAAGAAAAGGGGCTACGATCTAACATCACCATTTTAAGTCGGCCACGACCTAACAGAGCAAGGAGTAAAGAGTTATGACCTAAATCCTTCGATGAAGTAGTGGCAACTGAAGTCTTGGGTCGTATGCGAGTTACGATCTAAGGAGGTGAACGGGTTACGACTTAATTAAGTCGTTGAAGAAGTTATGTTTAAGTCGTGTGTCGTTCACGTTGTTAATTCGTGGTGTATCTTAGGTCGTCACCGACCTATATGTTGTGTTGTAAAATGGGTGTGTATCTTGAGTCGCGTGATGTTGAGTCGTCTATGACCTAAATGATGTAATTTGTTGAGTCGTTAAGGCGTGTACTTTGTGTTGTAAATAGTAGGTCGTAAGTCATTTAGTCGTAAGTCGCGTCCCGTGTATGTGATAGGTCATGTGCGACCTGGGTTGTGTTGTACCATGTATTATAAGTCGTGAGTCGTAGCGTTTTAGGTCGCTATGGTTTAAGTCGCGTACTGCTTGAGATATGGAGTGTCTGTTAGGTCGGCAACGACATAGGGATGAGTCGTAAGTTGTATACGCCTTAAGGGGCTGTGTCGAAAACACTATAAATAGGGAGTGAGTTGTACATTTCAAGGTTGGTTGATTTTGAATAAAATTTCTTTTTGATTGCTGTGTGCTTTCATCTTAAATTGGTAGTTGAGTGTAATCTCCTATCTCCACTTTCGGTTATTCGAGTGCGCTCGAATCAACGATTGTTGAAGCCGATTCGTGGAATCAAGTGCGCTTGATCAACGCTTGAAGAATTGAAGATCTTCTCTCACGGTATCGTGCGCGATCAACGTGTCGAAGATAGCTAGAATTCGGTATCTTTGTGATCAACGAATTTGGGCCTTTCAGTATGTTCAATCCACCGATTGCTACATTTCATCGATTTCATCGTTTTCGTAATATCCGCTGCGTCAGACATGGCTTAAGCACGAAAAACCAAATCGTAAAAGATTTTGAAGTTGATTGTCGATTTGGAAAAACGAATTTTGTTTTATTAAAAATTTAACGAGTTGTTTTGTTTTCAATGATTTTTGGGGTTGATAAAACAATTGATTGAAAATCACATTTATTTTCACCAAATTGAAATTCAAGTTTGTCACTGAAAACTTCTTCCAAATTATCGTTTTCAAAGTCAAAATGATGATCGAAATCTTCCCCATCAGAATTTAATGACTCATCATTCAAAAGTCCAAAAAATTCGTGCTCGTTAAATTCATCTTCCTTTATTGGGTTATCAGCAACTTCATTATGTATATAATTTTTAAAATCCAAAGTTGTTGTATTCGAATTTTCGAAATCGAGAAAGGGAAGATCGAATTTTAAACTTGGTTTCACACCCTTAAAAGAATTGAAATCCAACTCAATTACCGTGTTTTCAACAACTTCATTAAGATCATCATTTTCAATTTCAAAAGTTGTTATTTGAAAATCGTCAATTGTGGTAAAAGATGGATTATCACTTGACTCGTCACACGTTGAAATTTGATTTTGTTTTTCACATTGTTTCATATATGTTTCGAACAACAAATCTGTGTGATCATCGTAAATTTCGTTCATTTGTTCAACAAAATCCAATTTGTAGTTATTAACTTGAGAATTTTCGATTTGGATTTGTTGAGGACAAATTTTTTCAATCGCATCGTAGTCAAGATTATTCCCATTGCCAAAATTATTTGAAAAGTGGATCTCATTTTCATTTTGATTTTGAAATTCATTTTGAAGCTCGAAATTGAATTGGCATGGGTTACACTCGAAATCATTTGAATTTTGAAGTGAATTCAAATTTTGCTCATTTTGAAAACTTTGATTCGAGTTATAGCACAAACGTGAATTACACAACTCATTTATCTCTTGATTTTGTTGCGTAGAGAGTTCAAGTAACGACGAAATGCAATTTTCAAGAGTTGAGGGTTGACCATTACTTTGGAAATTTTGTGGTTCAAAATTCGAATTGTTTAAAAAAAAGTTGTTGTTAAAATATCCATACGAATTTGGAGTGAACTCATATGGATTATATTGATTTTCACAACTAAATTCAAGTGAGTGAGGAAAAGGAAACTCGGACATTTTCAAGAATTTTTTTTGGTTTTTTTTTATAAATAAAAATATTTACAAGTAGAATTTATTTTTCAAAAGGGAAATTGATTTTTTTTTTGTTTTTTTTGTTTTTGGAAAAGTTTTATAATTTTTTTTTATTTTTTTCTAATTTTTTTGGATTTTTGAAATTTCAAGGACAAATGATTTAAAAATTTCAAAGGAAAAGGAATATTTACAAATTTTTTTAGTTTTGGGTTTAGAATTTTTTTATAAAAAATACGCATTAACTAATGCAACTAAATGAATGCAGCGGTTAATTACAAATGATATATCCTTAGTTAACCCAAAATTGCATAATTACAAATTGTCTTAGATAAACAAGATAGTTCTCGGCCAGGTAACGGGAAGGATTTATCGGTGCACCACGAATCACCGTAGCAATGCAGCCGAAGGTTTAAGTACCTTCAGAGGAACAACCACTATAATATTTATGAATCACCATAATATTTATAAACGGTTATTACTCTGCCGTAGCCTGGACACCAAGAAATTAAATTGTTCAAGGAAGGCAACTTGTCAACATACAGTTAAGAGTTATCGTTATTATAAATCAAGATTCTAAGATGAAATGCAAAATAGAAATTAAACGTGTATTAACAATGCAAATAAAAATGAATTTTGTTTTTGTTTTTGAACTTTTTTTTAAAATATAAATGCAAATGCAAACAACAAACAATGCAAATCAAATAAAAACAATAAACCAAGCAAGCGTTTTTTTTTAGCAAAGCGAAGCGAAGCAATTATTTTTTTGCAGGCGTTCTTCTCCTTCTGGTTTTTGCTTTGGCAACCTGAAATTAACAACAAGATTCATATACAATTTATTTTTAAATGTATATTAAAGGGAAATTAAACAGTGGAAAAGCAAAAGTTATTGAAATCAAATAAACACAACAAAACAAAAGATTTCCACGCAAATCAATTTTTTTTCGTTGGTTTTTAGAAGTCTTGAAAGAAACTTAAAAGAAAGAAAATAATAATAATAAGTACCCAAAATCACTTCACAAATACAAACTAAAAAAGAAACTAAGACAAACACAACCTTTCAACCCGGCCCAATGTATTAACACTTGATCCAAATAAAACTAATATCACAAATTAACCCAGGCAGAAGCAAGTACTAAAATAGATCACTGAAATCAGCAGGTTATATTTTCCAAATACAAGGACATCCAAAACTTCTGCAAATTCCAAAGCCAATTTAGTTCAAGAAGAAGATTGTGAGCGGAATATTGGTAGCATGTGAAGGTCAGTGAATGGATGAGTCAATAACATTGATTTTTCTGGTTGTCGAGTTGCAATGGGTGGTTTGGATTTGGCGGGTCGCGAGCGCATGTTGGTCGAGGAAATAAAATGGGTTCGATTCGAAGGCGGTGGTAGCAGAGACGAGGTGGAGGTGCGGGCTTCGGCGATTTGGCTTCGGGGCGAAGTTGCGACAGAGGAGATGAGGCGATTCGGGTGAAATGCAATTGGGGAAGGTGAAGTGGGTGGGGAACATAGCTGTCTACAGTGATTTGCTGGTGGTAGCTCGGTTTTGGGTATGGTGATGTCGTGGTGAAGATGGTGAATCGATGGTCGCTATTCTGCTGGCCAGTTGAAGTAATGCTTTAGGTTGTTTTTTTCTTTTTTTTCTGGGTTGCTGGTTTAGTTTGAAATATATGGTAATAGGTATGGTGGCTGATTTTAGGTCGAGGCGAGAAACAGGCGACTTGAAATTGGGGTGGTGAAGGTTGTGCGGTTAGTGTTGTGGTAAGGATTGTTGGTGGATGGTGGCAAGCTTGGGTTGTGGAGGAGTCGGCAGTGATTTCGAATGGTTTGAGTGTGCACAGCGGTTAAGTGAGCAGTATGAAATGTTTGTATGGGTTAGGAACTGAAGTAGTTTGGCGGTGATTTTTGGAGGAAGTCGATGATGGTCGATGGTGCAATTTGAATTGCTTATGTTTGAAGGAGGCCAGGTGGTAGAGGCTTGTTTGAATGGTTGCGGAATTAGGTAGCAGAGATTTGGTCGAGGCTGGTTGCTGGAAGTAAGGGGACACAGTGACTGAAGTTGTAGAGAAGTTATGGAATGGTTTGAATTGGTTGAGCAATGTTGGCGGAGTGGTGATATGAAGTGAATGTAGGTGGCTACTGTTAGTTTAACTGGTGATGGTGTCCTTGAACCGTGGATGGTTCGAACGTAGGGGGAACAGTAGTGTTGTTTGGGGGGATATGAGACGAATGTGTGTTGCAGTGGAGATGTATGTTGATATGTGGTTTGAGGTGTGCAAGCTTGTGTGTCTATGCAGACGAGATGGAAGTCAGTAATAATATGGTTAGGTGGAGGAGGGTTTAGTGGTGATTGTGCAAAGGGGAATGAGCAGTTGTGGCTTGAATGGAAGATGATTGTAGTATGATGTGTACAGGGGTTATGGCAGAGTGTGTGTAGAAGTTTGAGTTTGACAATGTTATGGTTGTTGTAACTGTTTGGTGAGGAGTGTGGAGATGGTCTGAGAGGAAGAAGGGGAAGATGAATGCAAGGGGTTGTTGCACAGTGAAGGTATGTAGAGTGATGTATTATAGCAGATGGTATGAGGCAGTTGATTGCACTGATATGGTAGTGGAGTGGTTGGCAGTAGGATGTTGGTTGAAGTGTATGCAGTCGAGTGGTAGTTGATAGTCTGGTGTGTTTGTTGTTGGAGAATGGACTGTGCAAGGGAGAGAAACAGAGAGGTAGAGATGAACAAAATGCACAGTGCAGATTTTTTTTTTTTGTAAATGTGAAAAAGGAAAATGAAATAGTAAAAAAATGTAAATGCAGCTGTAAATCTATAAATGCAATTTGAAATTTAATTTTTTTAATTTTTGGATTGTATATGATATTTTTTTAGAAATGCAATGCAAAATGAAAATAAATAATAACAAGCACACACACAAGATTGAAAACACAAACACACACAATTTTTTTATATAATAAAAATGCAAACAAACACACAAAACAAACACACAAGAAAATCAAATGAAAATTATCCGAAGAATAGAAAATTAAAATCAAAACAAATTCCCCGACAACGGCGCCAAAAACTTGTTCGTCGACGGAATTCTATCGGTTTAGAAAACCGTTGAACGAATTTAAATTTAAAAATAACCGCAAGCGCATGGTGTATGAACGTAGCACGTGGCGAATACAGGTCGATCCGTAGGGAATTGATGATTTTAAAAATTCTACTCAATCAAATTAAACCAAAGTCTAGTGAAAGTTGAGCTAGAGAATAGTTAGAAATGTAAGAAACTAACAAAAACTAGCAAAAGAAAATGATAAAAATATGAGAGTTAGAAGAACAATTTAGAGACAAATCCACTCTCTAGATCATATAAATCAACAAAATGAAGTTATGATCTCTCTTTTCTTTTCATTAGTGTAATTAGTTGATGTGTTTATTACACGTATGATATATTTATGCTATTAATTAGCCCAATATAAACGATCAAACTATAACACAACCACTAATACACAATCAACTCTCATGAAATATGACAACAAAGTTGAAACAAAAATCTATTTTAAGCATAGCCTATTAACTATTGTTTAGAAATATAGGCTATCAAATTTCAATTTCAACATTCACTTCTTTTCCATAATCGTATTTAGATGAAGAGGCAATTTGTGTTATGTTTGTTTAAGCATAACCTATTTGTTATGAACAACATAGAATATCAAATTCAAAGCTAAACAACATCATTAAACCACTTCAAGCGTTTCCATTAAAGCACAAAAAGAGAGTATAAACATCAAAATGTTGCATCTACATACTAGAGAGCTTCATTACCCCTAAATTGTAGGGATTAAGCTCACGTATTTGTTATCAAATCAACAAATGTAGAAAGCAACATGAAAGCAAAAAGAAAGGAAAATGAAAGCTAATGGAAAAGACAACTAATCTAATTGCATAAAGATAAATTTACACTATTACATAAGAAAAAAAGAAGCATGTGAATAAAAGAGAATTAACATTGCATAAAAGAAAAGAAAATTACATGAAATACAATGTCTAAGTAGCCATGGAAAGAAAGAGAGCTTTGATTTATTTTCTAAACTAAAACTAACTAACTAAGAGAGAGATGGCTACATGAAACATAAGGGGAATTTATACAAGTTAGAAACCCTAATGCATATTTTGTGGAGTACCAAAAATGCCCTTGGAGGAAGTGTGGTGGCCAAGTTATCATTAGCTTTAATAATCCCCCACTTAAATGTACATGAAGCTTTAAATGTCTTTTAGCATGTGCATTAGCCTTTAATTTGTACATTAGGTAGTGGGTAGGTGGGGTCCTCCATGATCTCCACTTTGAATTATTTCCATCTTCATTCCTTTATATTCTTTGTTCATGCATATTCCTTCATGAAACCACTCCTATTTGAGACCATTTTCCTATAAAAATATATAGAAATTTCCAATAAATTTTTCTCAAAGAAATATATGCACTTAAATGACCGTTTTGCCCCTATATGAAGATGAATATGTGAAAATTTGGAATTAATATAAATTTTGGTTAAAAAAAGTTAAAATACCCGATATGATCATTTATTTAATTTAAATATAATAAATATGGTGGTAAAAATATGCACATTTACTGCACATCAAGATCTTATTTATAAATCCATTACTACGTTTCTACTATGCTACTCTAATCGGTTTACGGAATTCTCAATATGGTTATCAAAACAAGTTATAAAAATTTAAAACTTCAAATTTTTTCTAACATCCGGATTTACGGATATTTTTGGCAAAGTCTCCTTTACGAGGCTCAATCGGAACTACTACAAAATGCCTCTATTGGGTCCAAAGCAACAGAAGCCAAATGGCTCCATCACAAAACCATCAAATCAAATGACAAAATAAACACGTACCTTTTTGTCGGACAATCTAATTTTTTCTTGATTTTAAATACTTGCATCTTATTTACCATGATACCCAATCTTACAATTTAAAATCATTTTATATTTTGCATCTTCAATTTTCAATATGGCTTTACTTAAGCCCGTAAGATGTACATGTATTATTCGTATGCAATATCAAATCTGATCGCTCAGTCGATCATACAATTTCATTTTCGAACTAGTTCGTTCACACGACTCTTTAATGCGGACTCAAATTTGGTTCCTAGATCTGAAACCATGATTCTCCTTGCATAGCCATATATCATGATAGAGCATTTCAGAATGAAATCAAAAATCTATATCCACGGTTCGCCGCCAAGAATCGAGTGAAAAATTCTAACTAGGATCGATATAAATTATCTTGAAATTCTATGCTCGAATCTGGATCATATTGTTATGCGATAAAATAATATACACACAACTTACGTATTACCTTTCAATATATTTCTATCCAATTCATCTATATTAAATTTCTTTTACTTACCTTCCTTTCATTTACAACCACTTATTCACAATCCATTATTTACATAGTGTATCCATTTCTTAACATACCATATTCTTTAATACTATCATTTCTTAAACATCATTCCAAACAATTTGCTTACTTAAGTTTGTTTTAAACATTCTACACAATTTAATTCAATTCAATTTCATTTTCCATTGATTCTTAGTTACACCCAATTCTTTTCATTTACATTCATTTTCATAATTTCCTTTAATAACAGATTTATTTATGAAACATTTTATTAATCATCACTTTAGTTCATAATCATTCTATAAAAGTCATGTATAAGAAGTTGGACTTTATCAAAGTTTTATAATTATGTCAAAAGTTACAAGTTCAATTTCACCATTTCTTTGCCAATTTATGTTAAATTTTATGGCTAATTAACAAAGATATTATTTAATTCATTTGTCTAGTGTTTCTTCGTTCGCTTACTTATTTCATTTAGTCATTAATCATTTCATAATATATCTAAGTATATAATACTTATTATTACAACTAAATTTCCATTTACATACATTCTAATTACTTTTAAGTTTTATTTACTAGTATAACGTCCCATTACATATCCAATCATCATTTTAGCTTTTAACATTTGGTAAGTCTTATTATATGTTATTTGAATGTAATTTGGTACTATACAAATTAATTTGATTCATTTTACTTAATTAGAATGCTCACTATTTTACTTGTTTAAATTTTCTTTTCTTCTAGTTTTTCTCTAAAGTTTCTTAAATATTTAGCCTAGATTTCTTCATTCTCTTAACTTATAAGCTCAGGTTATTCAAATATTTCATTTCATTCGAGTAATTCGCAGATTATTAATTAACAGAACTTAAAAATTTAAACACCAGGTTTCCAATCATTTGAAATAACTATGTATACTTATATCATACATATATCAAATCATACTTTTGGAGTTTAAACCTAAATCTATTTATCAAAACAATTTCGAAGCAAAGCTTCCTAGAAGTCTCACTCACTTTTAAATTTGAAAACAAATGTCGATGATGCTTCGCAGTCATTGTCGAAATTACTTTCTAGCGACATAAGAGGGGAGTGCTGAATTTATTCCTTTTAAAATTTATTTGAAAATAATTTTTATTTGTATATACTTTTAAACAACACTAATATTGTTTTCCAAACCTTGAAAACCTTCCTCAAAAACATCGGAATTTAAAATTCTCAAATTCTCATCTTTATAATCAATTTACTGACAATTTATATTTTATAAATCATAATTGTACAATTTCATTTTCTTGTAATCATATAATAGCTAATAGTTCAGCAATATTGCATGCCCAAACAATAAAGGATAATGATTAATATTATCATTTCCTACCACCAATTCACGCTATATATATATACCCTAATAATTTCTAAAAAATTATTACTTTATATATAAAACATAATCAGGGTAAAATTATTTCATTTACCCAATTTCAAAACAATACCGTGCCGGTTTACCTTGTTTAAGAGTTTAGAAACCCCTATCGATACGGTTGTACTTCCTATACCGACCAGAATTCATAAATACTCAACTGATAAGTCAACACAGTATAAAACATTGCATTTTCATTAACAAATACGCGCTATCTATTAATACACTCGAACTCATCCTAGGGTCCTATTGACCCTATCTCCAATGAGTTACCGACAAGCTATGTCTATCGCTAAACCAAAGCTCTGATACCAACTGTAACGACCCACCTTTTTGGACAGTTTAAATCGACAATAGACCATACATGTCAACTCAAACCATTCAAAGGGGAGGATTGTTAATGGGGTAAATAAATAAGAAAAAGGAGAAAACAAAGAAGAAATAAACACAGAATCTTGCAACGGAGCGATATAGTATAATAATCAAATGAATAGTTCATGAAGTTGTTTGTATAATACATTTGATTATAATCTATACAACATTTATCAGAGTTATTTATACATACATCAGGGATAAATAAATAATGCAGTAGACAACATGATGCAGACAAATAATAGTAGTAATACCAAATCATTGTCTTCGTCCTCTAGACTAAATCTTCAATGAGCTAAAAAACCCAAGGCTGATCCGTGCGTAATGAAAAGACAAAACACTCGAGTCAGGACTGAAATATCCTTATGTATGTCAAATCGATATTGCATAAAACATGAATGTTATGGTATCAGAGATGTTTATGAAATTTCACGTCCCCTATCCAGTGCATAACGTGCGTGTAATAACTCAACAGATGTTACGGGATTTTCCATCTCTTAAGAATCCGTCAAAATATTTATATGTAGTAGAATACGCTATATATATATTGTCTAGTCAATAAAATAAATATTAAAATAGAGTTACGGCTTTACGTTAATCCCCCTTAACGCGTTTTTAGGCTTTGTCGTATAGTTTTCATATAAAACACCACTTAAACGGTCGGTGGATAGGGATGCGCCGTGATACGAAAACACTAAACAAAAATCGTATGGGCCTCGTTTAGGGATAAAAGTATGACAAGGTACGTGAGGCAATGCCCAAGGTAGGATACTACCAGTTAACCATTCCTAGTGGATGGTAATGCATCATATCCATGATCACGCTCCGCGTCCAACACTCCCATAATCCAGAGGGTGCGCACCAATCAATCACAATGTAAATGATGGTAATATAAGAAGTGCGTCCGCTCGGGGTAGCTAACCCACTTGGTCGGTACAGCTCCTGTTTTAGTCATTTCAAATTGGCACAAGTGCCAGGCTAATCCATCATCGTTCTCTTTCTTCAAGTCCAGTGAACGACGCCAAATCCAACCACTTCGTTCTGGATCATTGCTCCACGTACACAGTTATTAAAGTGGTTCTGGTAACGAAGGAGAGTATGCCTATATGCGGCTTTGGTCTCTTTAACAACTAAACGTCGTTTTACACACCGGTTGGTTCTTTTACATTTCAATAAATGATATCTGAATATCATATTTGCTTCGAAATAAAATCCATTTCGAAATCACTATATTTGTCAAAACATACAATTTGGATTCAAAATCATTTCCGACTTAATATCTCGATTTCGATTCCAAAATGGTTTCAAATTCCAATTTGGTTTATAACTTCATTTAACCCAATTCGTATTTAAATCCATGATTAAAAATAACCTTCCACACTTGACCAATTCGAATTTTTGAAAAATAGTCTAAAGGATTTTAAGTAGTTTAAATATTTAAAATAGTTTAAACAGTATAAATGGTTAAAATAGTTTAAATGATTAAAAAGTTTAGTATAAAATAGTTAAAGTGTTAAAATGGTTTATATCACAAAATAATTTGCAAAACCAAAATAATTTGTATATTTAAGAAGATAGCCTTTAAATAGTTTTTATGTTAAATAATTTTTTTGAAAGTAGTTTCAAAGTCAAACCGATTCAATCCCAACTTCCCAATTCAAATCAATTCCAATTCTCATTCGATCGATTCAATTTTGATTTCAATCCAAATCAATTTCAACTTCATTTTCAAATTAGTTCAATTCCACTTTCAAATCCAATTAATTCAATTTCAATTTCAATTTATCGATTTCGAGCTCGATTTTCAAGATACCGATTCAAAACACTTAAATCAAATTAACCTTCAATATCTAATTTGAAATCCAAAATTTTCAAATACTTTTTCTTAGTAAAATTCAACGTTCGAATACATGTCCCATCTATTAAATAAGTTTAATTTCTGAAATTTAAATCAAAATTTGCTTATAACTCAAAAATCCCAACCCAATTATTTAACACTTTTTTAACAAAATTTTCATTAAAACAATTCAAAAGCGAATTCGTGATTAATTTGATTTCTGCAAATTTGATTTTAATTTCTTTTAAATCAAAACCGATTAAACAATTCCAAATCAAATATTTTTTAAAAATCATTTAATTTAACCAATCTGGTGTCTGTATATAAATTTCTATCTTATGGTCAAGTTATCAGTTATTTCCATTTAATTTCAGGGATGGATATATATCATTTCAATCCAAATCACAATGTCATAGGTATATATAATTTCAACCAATTTCTTAACTTATTCGAATAATTAAATTTACAGTTTTATACACTGTAAAGATATACATGGTGATATCAGGATATATATACACATACATACATACATACATATATGTATGTATGTATGTAAACACTCAAACATCCAACTATCAACCAATTTGCATCCATCACAATCAATCATACAAACAGACAATATAATTCACAACAATTTCATAGTTATTAATATTGGGTGATTTACTGGCAATTTTATTCTAATTTCAGATTTGACTGTCAAATTTAATTTCTACAGCTAATTTCGATGACAACTTTTCAAACAATGATCAATAAATTTATTTCACTTCACCATCTCGAAATTAACTATCATAGAAATATTCCAGTACATTGTGAGTGTTATAAAACACTCACCTTGAGTTTCAATTTTAAATCAAATCGAACAACGTTCGATTTAACCTAAAATTTTAATTAACTCCAAACGTCTCCAAATCAGATCCAGAGCACAGTGCTCGTCGACACAATCCCAACGCCTCTTGTTTCGTCCAATTACGACCTCGCACGACCAAGATATATAATTTTAAAGATTGAACGAATTTAATATAAATAATTTGCAAACTTTTTATTTCTAATTTAACCAACAATTGATCAGGACCGCACGTTCCACGTAGCAGATAATGGCCATAAATATCTTTCTTCCTCCATTCCATTTGCACGCAAGAGAACCCATACGTCGCCGTTCATTCACTGCTTGCAGCGGCCTCCACGCTCGTTTAGGAGTTAATCGGCGACCATTGTTCAAACGGTGAGATCCCCCTTCCCTTCGACCTATGCCATACCATGCTCGGTCGCCTACCGCCACTAGAAAATGCCAAAATACGCACGCCTTTCGATCTTGGATCCACGATGATCCAATGCTCAGATTCTGATTGTTAACGCTAAGGTTTGAACGCTAACACCCCGGTGTGTGAAGTACAGTTGTGAGAGCACCACCCGTGAATACGGGAATCAAGAGATAACAGTAAGTAACAGAAAATGCAGTAAATGAGCACAGAGTTTATAGTGGTTCGGCTTATGATCAAGCCTACGTCCACTTCAATCCTTTTTATTGCAGACTGAATTACAACTTATTACAATCTCTTTCAATTACAATCCAATTCAATTCAAAAAGACAAGTAACTAGAGAAAACTTCGTCATGACAGAGTTCTTTGAATCCATGGTTGAATATGTCGAATCTTTGTGCGAAGTTTGGTCTCAATGTCTTGCGTGAGCTTGAAGTGATGAAGTGTAGTTTGCTTTGAAGATGGTCAAGTCTCAATCTCTTGAAGAAAATGATCCCCCCAAAGTCCCCTTCATGTTGGAGTTAGCCCTCTATTTATAGAGAATTCTAGGTAGCGGTTTTCGCCAAAGTCATGAGTCGTGTACGACTCATGGAGAGTCGTAGGTCGCGCTCCACTCAAGGTTCAAGAGTCAGCAGGTAGTGGAGTAGGTGAAGTGGTACTGAGCTTTTCTTCATTCATCTGGATATAAGTCCTAACTCGTTCGCGAGTTAAGGACTCACGGCTTAAAATGAGGCAGCACTAAAATTTTGGTTCGGTGGTTTTAGGTCGTGTTCGACTTATACTAGGTCGTGAGTCGGTCACGACTCAAATGCAGCCGCTCTCGCCCACCTTTGTCTTGAGTCACTAGGTCGCTCAGCCTTTAGGTCTTTTAGGTCGTAGCCCATTAAGTCGTGTACCTCCCTGAGTCGTGACATATCTTAAGTCGCGGAGGCCTTAAGTCGCAGATTTCTCTGAGTCGCGAGTCGCTCATTTTGTCGACTCATTAAGTCGTTCAATCCTTAAGCCGTAAACCGTTCACCTCCTTAAGTCGTAAGTCGCACAATTCTTCAACTCGTGCAACTCCTCAATTGTTGAGTCGGTATCTTGTTGAGTCGTGAAGTACCTTGAGTCGGCCAACACCTTTAAGGCATTAAGGTTATAACCCGGTGAGTCGCTGTCCCTCCTGAGTCGTTAAGTCGGCAATCAGTTGAGTCGTCGTTCATTTTAGGTTGGCAACGAGTTAAGGTTGTTGAGTCGGTAATCATTGTGAGTTGTGAGCCTGGTTTGAGTCGCTTGAGCAGAGGAGTTAACAATTGCCCCTCGAAGTACACGCTTAAACCGTAAGTCGTGTGCTTCGACCCAGTGCATGAGTCGTAAACGACTCAAAGAGGCTCATGACTCATGACTCGTTAGTCCTTTCATTTTCCCCCCTGTTTCTCATATAAGCCGTTGAGTCGGTCTTTCCTCCTCACTTTACTACTTATCTGTTTTATTTGTTCCTACCATTAACGATCCATCAAGTTTCCAGAGACGAATCCAAGCTAATAAGACATCAACTAATCTTCATCTTTATATTGCGTAAGTGAATTCACCTTCTGTTCAATCCACGATCACCATTGACTCACGAATCTGGACTCCCCATTTACTGACTCCAATTCATTTCCTTGCCGTGTTCCACCGCGAACAACGTTTCTGATTGATATGCGACTGCCATTGATCGTATTGTTGTTATCATCCACGATAACATAGTAGTGCACCAGATTTGCCGCAAACTTGAAGAGATTCGAATTGGTTTTTTGGGTGATTTCTGACCATGTGAGGCGAAGATAATGAGTTACAGTGTCTCGAATTAACTGGTTTGTAATTTTGGAGGAGATGAGAAGGTCCTTAGCGGGTTAATGGGTTAGAAGAGTTAATTGGTTGAGGGGATGACTTAGAATTCTCACGACTTAGTTGGTTTTTTGGATCTACCGACTTAGGAATGCTTTGTAATCTCATCCGTCCACAACCTAATTTTTGGGTCGTGTTGATTTCCTGGCAATTTAGGACTTAGGTCGTACGAGTGATTCAGCCCTTTAGATCCTTACCACAACTTATTCTTTAGACCGTGAACGTCTCAAGCCATAAGTCGTGACACTTAGGCTATTTTCCATTCCGAGTTGTTTCTTGTCGCTTAACCCTTGACCGACTCAAGTGGGAGGGACTTAGGTTTTGAGTCGCGGCCGAGACAGGACTTTGAGAAATTTGCTTTGTTCTGATTTGAGGCTTTTTCCTCCATGCGCATTACGACTTACAGAACTTAACTTAACTCGCCGCATACCTCTTAGGTCGTGAACGAGTTACCACTTGAAAGCATAATCCCAACTTGATTATTTAACTTGTATTACCGGATTGAATTGCCTAAACTCTGAATTGCCCAAACTTTAAATTGTTTGAACTTTGTTGCATTATTCCACAGATCCTGTTAACTTTTAAGCTAATTACCTGTTGAAAATAACAACTACAGAAAACCAAGACGAATATACTGTCATTGACTGCCCACATCAAATGACAGATCAGTTGACAGAAGGTAATTGACTTAAACAGATTGTGTGAATGAAGTGCTTCAATTTAACGAATTCAAGTAAAGTATTAAAGCAACATTGAGACAGTCGATTGAAATTGACCGTTTGCACCAATACTGTACTTGAACCTTTTTTTTTTTTGAAATTAACAAGTCCTGAAGTTTAGTAATCGATCAATTGTCGATTAGTTTAACTTCATTTATATTTACTTGTCATTATTAGTTTTGCACAACACTTCACACTTTTTAGGAAACGTGCACCTTCACATTTGTATATCCAGTTGCTTGTGTAGAATTACTTCTCAGGAAGAAGATACAACAGTTCAGGCTGGAGAGGCAACTGTTATTCCGGCTTCACTAGTCAATCCTCCCGAAAGAGCCCCTACCACGCTATCATACAAAGTTTTTCACCAGTTGTGCGCTCAGTTTGGCATTGCTGAATCAGATGCCATTCTTCCCGAGAGAAGTAACATTGCTGCCATAGCACCCCTGGCTTTGTGACAGTTAACGGACAAATGTGCCTGAGTGGGGCCATCCCTCCTTTCAACAACTTTCTCCAGCATCTTCTTCGTCAACTGTCCATTGCTCCATCCTAGCTACACCCCAACGGTTATGCCATTCTAATGGGGTTGGGTGTGCTATTTAGGAGAACGCTTGATCGACTTTCGAGCTTTGATGAAATTTGTTACTTATGTTCCTTTACCCGTTCCAAAGGTCATCCTTCTATTACTGTCGTGAGAAGTGCTCGAAATCGTAGATTGATCATCGGTCTTCCTGACAGCGCTCATGGGTTTTTGACTCAATTTTTCTATGTTCGTTGCCCCCCCGGGGTTTTACGCTGTATGGAGGGAAGGAAGTAAGATTAACCATTCTTAATACGCTTGTTATCCGACTTTTGCGAGACTGAATTGTTAAGTGTTAACTCCGCTTCTTTTTTATTTTCAGCGCTTCCTTCCCTATCCAGAGATTCAGGCCATAAGCAAGTTTTTGAGAGACTGAGTGCCGTGGCCGCGGAAGAAAGAAGTGCAAAATTCTTGTTGAGGGATGAATTTCTGCACCAATACGGGCTTTTGCATACCTCTCGCTCTACACACCCCCACGAAGTTCCAGACTCTCCTGCTCGAGCGTCGGATGCCCCCGTTTCTATTGATACATCCATAACGAAAGAATCTGCTTCTAAGGCTTCTCTAGTGAAGTGCTCCACTTCTGTTGATGTCGCGGGGGCATCTGGCAAACTTGCCCCGGTCACCGAAGAAGAAGAGCCTCGGGATTCTCCTCCGCATTCAAAGAAGTCTGGTGACGAAGAAGTCGAGAAAACCAGCCCTGTTAAGCAGAGCAGGGACGACACTTTCGAAGGACTGAGTGACCTCTTTGCCACCTCGCAAGAGATCTTTAAAGATGATCCTATTACTACCGGGGTTTCTTCTTCAATAGTCGAGGCGACTTCTGTTCTGCAACAGACTCCGTCAACTCAAGAGTTGATGTTAACTTCTACTCCCATAACTACTCCACAATTAAAGAGTGGTTCGTAGTTCGATGCGTGTAGTTTGCACATTACACTCACTTAGAATCTTTCAGCACTTTTATGCTCCTGACTTTTTGTACTTTGAAGAATTCTAAAATTTAGCTCTTTTTATTTCAGATCTTCCGATGGGACGTATCGGATCCTACTATGATGAATTCCAGCGCTACAGGAGGCATAGCCAATATGATTATAGGCGTTACCTCCCCTCTTACAGAGAATCCGATGAAGAAAGAGCCACCCAAAAGGCTCAAGAGAAGAGGGCTCAAGAGGAGCGTTATGAAAGAAGAGAGGGGGAGGAGCGTCACGATTCTTCGCAGAGAGGCGACGATTCCCATAAAAGAAAATCCCATGATGACCGAGGAAAAAGTCATATGGTTGAAGATTCGAGCAAGCGAGCCCTACATGGTGAGAAGCACACTTCTACAACTCCTGAAAAGGTTACCGCCCCCGCCTCGCTTGACATTACTTCCGGCTCTCCCGCTCTCGGGAAGACAGACATCCAAACAATAATTAGCATGCCCAAATTCCAAGTCGGACCGGGCCCGGCCACTTTGCAAAGTCGGTTTCCACAGTGGTGTCTGAAGGGTGTAAGGTTCGACCTTGACTTGGTCCCCATTAACAAGTTTGCCATGTTACGAAACCTCGATGCCGTCAAGCTTGATATTGAGAGGATGTCGAACTGGCAAAAACTTGTTGACGAGATTCAAAGGGTTAATCGTGCAAACATAGAGGCCATGCTCACTATGGAAAATGATAAATCCGAATGGCAAAAGGTTCTTGAGCAACTTGACGCTGAAATGAGGAGCATCGCTTCTTACAATGAAGAGCTTGAAGCAAAAGTTGAGGAACTGAAACAAGAGCTTGCTGCTTCCTCTACTACCTATTCTCAAAAAGAAGAAGTGCTCCTAAAACAAGTGAGAGACACTCATGCCAGCCAAAGAGATGCCGAAGACAGGCTTGAAGTGCAGAAAAGAATTAGTGAGGGCTATGTTGCTGATATTAAAGAGATTCGAAAGAAAAACAGCTCCCAAGAGGTGGAGATTCAAATGCTTAAGCTTCAACTTTCCAAAGCTGAAAGGGAGCATTATGAGGCCGTTGCCGGCAAAATTGCGGCTGAAGAATCTCACGAGGCAACGAGGACCAACATCCGCTCGACATTATTTGATTTCTACCTGCATGCCATCTTGGGGCGCGATAGCCTCGCCTTTCTAGGCCCTAAGTATGAAATTACTCTGGCTGAAGTTTGGGAGGCCGCACTCGATAGTAAAGGCGCTGGTTATGCTGAGTCAGCTCTTGAGGAGCATTATCTTGATGATGATGCTCGCGTCGCTCTTGCCAGGGGGAGAGAACAGCTTGCAAAATTAAGGGCCGAAACAGCGGCAGGAGAATATTCAGGAAAAATTATCTCAACTGCTCCGATTCAACCTTCTCCTTCAGCCGAAATTGATACCATCGGTTCCAGTTTCCACTCCCCATCTCCTACTAAAGTTACCACCAAAGACATAATTACACGAGCCATAGTTGAACCACAAGAGAGTGCTGAAGCTGTAGACTACGAAATTGATCTGATACCACCAACTTCTCCAGGTAACCCTAATAATGCTCAGGGGGACAACTTGCCAGTTTCTTACGGATTTGGCGAGCTTCTTGATTATCTCTTGAATCTCGACGAGCCATTGTCTCCTCTTTTTGTGGGAAATACTGACACTTTTATCTTTTCCTTTGTAGAGAAAGCGCCGAGCGTCACTCAAACTTCTCCCCCTCCAGTTACTGTTTCTCTGCCTCCCCCAATCACTCCTACCCCTCATCTGGGATCACAGGAAGAAACAATAGGTGCCCTTCGGGGCTTAGATGACCCAGCTGCTTCGCAAGAGCAAAAAGATGAAGGACTTGAGGGAGGTGAGATATCTCCGGAGCGGACTCCTTTTGATGACATAATTTTGTCTAAACTTGTTACTCCCGGAAGTGAATCTTCTTCAAAGAGGAGAAAGAAGCGCGGAACATCAAAGAGGAGAAGGATGAGCATCATTGCTACTGAAGAGGAACCGGAAGTTGAACCAGTTGTACCTTCCTCTCCTTCTTCCCTCATGCCTATAGATCGACCCCAAAAGCTAACCATCCGGCCGGGTGAAGGGTCTAAAGGTGGCAAGAAGAAATGAAGCATCCAGTTTTTAGCTCTTTTTTTTATCTCGAAACTTGTATCTATAAGAAATTGTAATAGAATTGAATAAAATAATCCTTTATTTGTACAAATTCTTGTTTGAATTTGAGAATGCATTTTTATTTTTTATTTTTGTACAAGTTTCTTTACACGATATTGCAGTGAGCTTGCGGTATACTGTTCGAGCGTAATTTTACCGATGTAGTCATACCATGTTGCCCCTATACCATAAGCTCGTTGCAGTATTTTATATTTTAAGGGGACTTGTACTTTTATTTTCCAGAGAATAATTATTCCATGCTTGGAGGAATATTATTTCGTTAAAAATCAGAGTACAACTCCCTTCAAGTAAATTTTTACACTTCATCCTTCGAAGATATCACCTTTTCTTTTGTGCATATACGCATTACCAAGTGAATTCTTCTATGTGGTAAAGCGGGCCTCTGAAGGATACTTTAACTTCTTTTTGAGGAAGAATACTTTCCAGAATAGGTGAATTATTCTTCCTTTGGAAGTTAAAGTGTGCCTTTGATGAGGGCTTCTTTTTTGTTACGCCACAGTAAAGGCCTTTGATGGGACTTTTTGGTTTCTGCCCCATGAGAGAGGCTTTTATTTTTCCCTGTTCGCTGCGAAGGGGGCCTCCGAAGAGGGTTTTTCATATTTCATTTTACGGGAGTGTATCGACCGATGATGAAATGTGTGACTCTGAGCTGGGTTACTGCCTAGAAGTTTGGAGTTTCTTTCTCTTGGTTGGACGGATTGACGGGAGTGTATCGACCGATCATTCCGCAACTTTGTATCGAGAAAGATCTCTCTTTTTCTGGTTGGACCCGCTCGAGGTCTCTGATTTGGACTCTGAAGAGTAGCTTGGACTCTGAAGAGTAGCGTTGGGTCTCCGAAGAGAAGCACTTGGACTCTGAAGAGTAGCGTTGGACTCCAAAAAGTAGCATTGGACTCTGAAGAGTAGCGTTTGGACTCTGAAGAGTAGCGTTGGACTCCAAAGAGTAGCATTGGACTCTGAAGAGTAGCGTTGGACTCCAAAGAGTAGCGTTGGACTCCAAAGAGTAGCATTGGACTCTGAAGAGTAGCGTTGGACTCCAAAGAGTAGCATTGGACTCTGAAGAGTAGCGTTTGGACTCTGAAGAGTAGCGTTGGACTCCAAAGAGTAGCATTGGACTCTGAAGAGTAGCGTTTGGACTCCAAAGAGTAGCATTGGACTCTGAAGAGTAGCGTTGGACTCCAAAGAGTAGCATTGGACTCTGAAGAGTAGCGTTGGCGCTTGTTTTTTTTATTCCTGCGCTTCTTAGCAATCCCTCACCATAACATCAAGCACATGTCCCGTTCTTTTCATTCTTCCTTTACTAGAGAAATGTGCCTTGTTGCTGAGTGGGTCCATGGGGCAGATGCATGTTGCTCCACCAGATGTTCGTTTACACAAACGATTGTGGTCGTTAGCAAAGGCTCAAAATCTCCCTATTAGGAAGGTGCCCTCTTTGGTGGAATCCTCAATAGTTTGCAAATTGCACTCCTTTCGAAATTACTTGAATTCGGAACTTTTGTCACTTGTCATTTGTTTAGCCCGTGATTTGTAGGGATCACTTCGCTCTGTGATATGTTGGATGAGCAAGCTTTATCCTGATAGCCTGCAATACTAAATCGATATTTTTTAGTAATATTTGCATATCAAAATGATATGGGCATTTCAATGGTATTAAAGAATACAAGGTTTATAATTGCTCATTGTTGATTCACATTAAATTCACAGTTGTTAACAGCACGGGAGTTATACTTCCATGATCATTTTACAAAGTTAAGCAATGCTATTAAGTAAAATATGGATGTAAATGAATGCTATTCCATGATTTTGTGATTCATATGTTAGTCAACGACCAGCTTCTCGGATTCCGGCTCTGTAGTTCTCTTGCCTGAGCTGGATCGATAAGCAAGACATGGCTCCCCCTGAGTAGACGAGGTTGGGTCAATTCCGTCTTTCTTCGCATACTGTTGAAGTTTATTCTGTTTCAGCAATTCTTCAATCACATTCCTTTACTGGCGACATTGATCAGTATCGTGACCGGGTTGGTTGTGAAATCGACAGAATTTCCCATTTTGCACGGCACCTCTCCCCATTTCAGGTGGTTTAGGGTATTTGACAACATCTTTTGTTGCCAAGAAGATCTTCACCGGTATATCAGTTAAGGGGGTGAAGTTTGAAGGGTTAAAACGTTGAGGTTTTTTCTTATCTCCCCGCCATTTCCATTCATCACTCTCCCTTTTCTGGTTTCTAGATTCTTTCTTGTTAGTGATGTCATCGATATTCTTGATTTCGGCTACCACTGCTTTTACTGGCATCGAGAGGCTTTCTAGGCGTATGAATTCGTCGGCCTTTTTATAAAACTTTTCGAGTTAGTTTGGTTCCTTCATTTTGAGCCACGTCCCAAATTCACTTGACTTGTCAATGGCCCGGACTAAGTATGTGAAGATCATTCGGGGTTCCGCGTTGTCCACCTCGGCTAAAGCTATATTAAAACGGTTCAAAAAAGACTTGACGGGTTTTCCGGGTGCTTGTTCTAGGCTAGACAATGATAGTATATCTTTTGCCTTTGACGCATACAATCTGAATTGTTCTTTAAATTTCCGGGTTAAATCGGAGAATTGATCTATGGATCGAACCGGTAGCTTGGTGAACCAAAGCAAAGCCACCCCTTCTAAATATACTGGAAAATACCGACATTTAATCTCATCCGATGCTCGCGCCCCGGTCATATGCCAATCGTATCTGTATAGAAATTGGTTAGGGTCACTTGTCCCTCGATAAGCCGGGATAGTAGGAGGTACAAATTTCCTTGGAAATTCTTCCTTTAAAATCCTTTCAGTGAACGGAGTTTTGCTCGGAGCGAATCCCCAATCGCTTTCATCCTCATGCCTCCGCATGCTTTCTCTGATGATTGACCGAACCATCCCTGACAGATACTCCTCGTCGTTTTGAGACTTTGCCCGTAAGAAGTTAGCTGCCCTTTCAAAAGTTTGAAAGGTTGGTTGTGGCCTTGACCCTTCAGCTTGGGAAGGTGCCCCTGCAGTGATGTTGTTTGGTCTTTAAGGAATATCTTTCCCTTGGGGGTCATTGGCATCTTCAGCATAGATTGTTTCATTATCCTGTCGTTGGTGACTTGCCTCAAGCAGGGCGTTTAACCTATCCATAATCAAGGCATTCTGGGCATTCTGGGCCTCTAATTGTGCATTTTGAGCATTTAACTGTCGATTCAATCCCAAAACCATAGCGTCTAATTCCGCCCGTGTAACTCCCACAGTTGGAGTTGTCTGAGTCAGAGGAGGAGAAGTGGCGATGTTCTCTTGAAAATCTTCAGATTTGACATCTACGTTTCCTTCCAGGAGCCATAGTTTCTGTTAAACTTCTGGTTCTAGCGGAGATTCTTTCCTCACAGTTTGGTGAAGCAATGATGTCAATATCCTGAGTTCGATTCTCAATGAAAGCACCAAAAATGTTAACGCTAAGGTTTGAACGCTAACACCCCGGTGTGTGAAGTAAAGTTGTGAAAGCACCACCCGTGAATACGGGAATCAAGAGATAACAGTAAGTAACAGAAAATGCAGTAAATGAGCACAGAGTTTATAGTGGTTCGGCTTATGATCAAGCCTACGGCCACTTCAATCCTTTTTATTGCAGACTGAATTACAACTTATTACAATCTCTTTCAATTACAATCCAATTCAATTCAAAAAGACAAGTAACTAGAGAAAACTTCGTCGTGACAGAGTTCTTTGAATCCATGGTTGAATATGTCGAATCTTTGTGCGAAGTTTGGTCTCAATGTCTTGCGTGAGCTTGAAGTGATGAAGTGTAGGCTGCTTTGAAGATGGTCAAGTCTCAATCTCTTGAAGAAAATGATCCCCCCAAAGTCCCCTTCATGTTGGAGTTAGCCCTCTATTTATAGAGAATTCTAGGTAGTGGTTTTCGTCGAAGTCATGAGTCGTGTACGACTCATGGAGAGTCGTAGGTCGCGCTCGACTCAAGGTTCAAGACTCAGCAGGCAGTGGAGTAGGTGAAGTGGTACTGAGCTTTTCTTCATTCATCTGGATATAAGTCCTAACTCGTTCGCGAGTTAAGGAGTCACGGCTTAAAATGAGGCAGCACTAAAATTTTGGTTCTGTGGTTTTAGGTCGTGTTCGACTTATACTAGGTCGTGAGTCGGTCACGACTCAAATGCAGCCGCTCTCGCCCTCCTTCGTCTTGATTCACTTGGTCGCTCTGCCTTTAGGTCTTTTTGGTCGTAGCCCCTTAAGTCGTGTACCTCCCTGATTCGTGACATATCTTACGTTGCGGAGGCCTTAAGTCGCAGATTTCTCTGAGTCGCGAGTCGCTCATTTTGTCGACTCATTAAGTCGTTTAATCCTTAAGCCGTAAACCGTTCACCTCCTTAAGTCGTAAGTCGCACAATTCTTTAACTCGTGCAACTCCTCAATTGTTGAGTCGGTATGTTGTTGAATCGTTAAGTACCTTGAGTCGGCCAACACCTTTAAGGCATTAAGGTTATAACCCGGTGAGTCGTTGTCCCTCCTGAGTCGTTAAGTCGGCAATCAGTTGGGTCGTCGTTCATTTTAGGTTGGCAACGAGTTAAGGTTGTTGAGACGGTAATCATTGTGAGTTGTGAGCCTGGTTTGAGTCGCTTGAGCAGAGGAGTTAACATTCATCATCTCCGTTGATCTTAAAGATCTTGTCGGCCTTCACAATTCTCTAGTTGAACGATTTATGAAAAATTGGTAGGATCGAGTAGAACTCGAGGTGGAAAATTCGAACATTTCTAGCCATTGTTTTACAAATGGCGGCAGGCTGATAATTGCTAGGGTTAGGGCATTTTTATGCGTGTATATATATGTATACAAATATATATGTGTGTGTGTGCGAGTGTGTGTGAATGTATTATTTTATTATTTCCAATTTTCACATGCTTTTTCAAACGATCTCCAACGAAATGTGCCAACTGGCGTTTATAATGTTTTACCATTATTTCGAACACAGTGGAACATGTTTCGAAAGCTAATTCGATTGTATGGAGAAGATAGATTTTTGGATCCAATTATTACGTTGAATTTTCCATATTAATTTCAACGTGTTTCTATCCCGTATGACCAGACAACAACTCCAAACGCTACAAAATTCGAAATCCGTTAATAATACACTATTACGGATCCAATGGAACTAGTTTCATCAAATTCCGATACTACGTCCCGGATCGCTATTTTAACGTCTCGCTTATACTATAAAATTTCCAATTTCTAATTATTCAATCTTAAATATAATTTTAAATGTTAGCAACCTTCATTGTTGTTTAAATAAAATTTATATCAACTTTCGATATCATTTTCATTCACATTAAATTCGAAATTTGATTATTCCAATAATTTCCAATATTTGAGCCTTAAACAATTTAATTTATCCACTAAATAACTATAATTGTAATATAAATTATTGAACTTGTAAAATTTAACATTTAAAATGAATTCAAATTATAAAACAACTATTACATTTCACGGTCATTCAATATTCATTATTCAAACTGCTTATTTTACACATTCAATGCATAAAATTTATTTCAATACTTGCTACCGTCAGAATCTTCGAAATTAACTATTTCAATTTTTTTTCAAGTTCATGTCCAATAACTTACATTCAAAACTATTAAAAAAATTAACCATTTTTATTCAATAATTACATTAAATTTAACAGTTTTATACTAGCTAAAAATACGGATGGTTCCCCACTCAAAACTTTTCGTCCTCGAAAAGGAACTAAGTAGAGAATTTTACATTTGATATATTTTATTCAAAACTATCAACTTATAAAACAAATAGAACTTATTTATAAAACCATTAGTACGTTTCTACTATGCTACTCCGATTGGTTTATGGAATTTTCAAGTTGGTTATCAAAACAAGTTATAAAAATTTAAAACTCTAACTTTTTTCTAACACCCGGATTTGCGGAAAATTTCGACAGGGTCTCCTCTACGCGGCTCGATCGGAACTACTACAAAATGCCTATATGGGCTCCAAAACAACAAAAGCCAAGTGGCTCCATCACAAAACCATCAAATCAAATGACAAAATAAACACATACCTTTCTGTCGGGCAATCCAAATTTTTCTTGATTTTAAATACCCGCATCTTACTTACCAATGATACCTAATCATACAATTTAAAATCAGTTTATATTTTGCATCTTCAATTTTCAATATTAGCTTTATTTAAGCCCGTACGATATACATAATTTTTTGCATGCAATATCAAATCTGATCGCTCAAGCGATCACATAATTTCACTTCCGAACTAGTATAGTTCACACGACTCTCTAGTGCGGACTCAAATTTGGTTCCTTACTCCAAAACCATGATTTTCTTTACATAGCCATATACCATGATAGAGAATTCCAGAATCAAATCAAAAGTCCATATCCAGAATTCGCCATTGAGAATCGAGTGAAAAAATCTAACTAGGATCGATATAAATTATCTTGAAATTCTATGCTCGAATCTGGATCAAATTGTTAGGCGAATAAAATAATATACATACAACTTACGTATTATCTTTCAATAGATTTCTATCCAATTCATCTATATTAAATTTCCTTTACTTACCTTCCTTTCATTTACAATCACTTATTCACAATCCATAATTTACTTAATGTATCCATTTCTTTACATAGCATATTCTTTAATACTATCATTTTTAAACATCATTCCATAGAATTTTCTTACTTAAGTTTGTTTTAAACATTCTACACAATTTAATTAAATTCAGTTTCATTTTCCATTGATTCTTGGTTACACCTGTTAGTCCTTGAAGAGATGGTTTTGAGGACAACAATCTTAGAATAGGATTATAAATATAAATACTAACAATATAGTTTAGATATATATATATATATATATGTATGTATGTATGTATGTATGTGTATGCAGGATTTAACCATGCATGTATCAAAGAATAAAGACTGTACAATATAGAGATTCAAGATATCAAGATTGAAGACTCATGAGTATCAAGATTATCAAGAGTTCAAGATTTCAAGATTGTAATTTAGTTAGGAATTTTGTTAAAACTCCTAGAAAAGCACTGGCATCTTAAAATCCAATTTATTCGTGGAATGAAATCCACTTCGAGCCTGTTAAAGGGATGGAACCCTAAGTAGGATGGAACCTACGAAAAATCTAGTGGAACATTATTTTGTATCCACTAACTTTTATTCAAATGTTTTTTACAAAATTATATCTTGTATTCAAAATGATTTCAAAACCTTCCTTTTAAAAGAATCAAAAACAACTGTCCTAGTTTTAAAATAGTTTTAGCCTCAAAATAATCTTTATCTTCAAATTCAAATTATCCTTGGTTTTAAAGTATCTTTTAATAATAATATTTTTAACTTTTAATATTTATACTTAGATTTAAATAAAATTATAGTAAAATGTTATACATATAAAAATATTTTCTCTATATTTATTTATGTATGTTAACTATAGTTAAGTATATTTATAAAGTTCAAAATAGTTTTAATACAAGATAGAAGTTATTTTAAAAGAAAAATAAATTATCCAAAATAAATTAGGCCTGTCGATAACCCCAAGGACCCTTTGTCGACAAGGTGGTAGTTTGTTTCAAAAATTTGAATTTCAAAAGAAGTGTCTATTCGTTATATCCTTTCATAAATGGACATGGCTGTTGTTCTACTATAAATAGGAGCAGTTTCAAACGAATTTATTTACAATTGGGTGAACTTGTTGCCTGTAAAATCAAGTATCTCTACCAAAGGATTGTGAAACTGGAGTGGTGTACCTCGTGGCCTTGAAATCGAGGGTGTAATTGTAAAAATTGCTTTTGAAAGGAAATCCGTACTTGTGTGTGGGACTGGATGTAGGGTAACACTATTCACCCCCCTCTAATGTTAATTCTAGCCTTAAGAGCCGTAATCCGCATTTTTCGTATTTGGTATCAAAGCAAGGTTTTCAAAGTTTCATAATATGATTTTTGAAAAAGTTTTTAAAATTGCTACGTTTAAAAAACTTGTTAATACTAGTCTAAAAATATTCAGATCATCATTGTCTCTGGAGTGTGCATATAATCAATATTCAAATTCAAGTTACCAAAATTGTATAATGTGAAGTAAACATGCTTTATGGGTGCTTAGGAATCAATTCACAATGGACAAATTGTACAGATCAAAAAGAATAAATGGATACTCGATAGTGGATGCTCAAGACACATGACTGGTAATCCATATATGCTGAATGATATAATATACAAAGACAGAGGACTGGTTAACTTTGGAGACAAGTCAAAAGGATACGTGATTTGCATCAACAAAGTCAGTAACTCTGAAACTCCTACTAATGTTTTGCTAGTTAAGAATCTAAAACATAATCAGCTAAGTATTAGTCAACTTTGCGATAAAGAATATAAAATTAAATTCGAAAAAGATAAGTGTCACAATGTGACATTGAAGATAATAATTCAACCATAATATTTGAGTGAACTATGAAAAATAATATTTATATTCTTAGTATGAAAGTTTCAAATGATAACTTGTGTCTTTTAGCAAATACAAGTGACCTTTGGATTTGACATAAGAGATTTGGGCATTTGAATTTCAAACTTTTATCTAGACTGTTAAAACATGATCTAGTAAGAGGTCTCCCACAAATGAATTTTGAAGTATATAGTTTATGTGATGCATATCAATTAGGAAAACATAGAAAAAGTTCCTTTTAAATTAAAAGATATGATTTCAACCTCAAAACCTCTTGAATTACTTCATCTATATTTATTTGGCGATCTCAAATTCTGTCAATAAATCATAGTAAATATGTTTTTGTAATTGTAGATGATTATTCTACATTTACATGGACAATATTTTTGAAACATAAAAGGATACCTTTGAATGTTTTAAGAACTTTACAAAAAGGATTCAAAACCAACTTTCTCTAAAAATTATAATCGTCCGTAGTGATCACGGTGGTAAGTTTGAAAATGAAAAGTTTGAGGAATTCTGCAATAAAAAGGGAATAACTCACAATTTTTCATTTCCAAGAACTCCACAACAAAACGGGGTAATAGAACGTAAAAATAGGACGATTCAAGAGTGTGTGAGAACTATGCTTTCATATAGTAAAGTACCAAGTATTTTTGGGCAGAAGCAGCTGCTACCTCCGTTTATATTTTAAATAGAATTTTAATTAGACCTTTAACTGATAAGACATCTTATGAACTTCTTCACTCAAAGAAACCTAAGGTATCTTATTTTAGAATTTTTGAAGTAAATGTTTATTTTAAATACAAAAGATAATTTAGGTAAATTTGATCCTAAATCCGATAAAGGTATCTTTATTGGATATTCTAACATAAGTAAAGCGTACAGAGTGTTTAATGTAAGAACTAACACCATCGAAAAACCAATGCATATTTCACTTGATGTAAGTCTCAAAAATTTTGAAGATACAAATGATGAAGAGGACTTAATCACTCAAAATCAAGAGTCAATTGAAATTAATAATGAAATTAATCAGCCTAATAAAATGATTAAACTTTTAAAAGATCATCCTATAGAAAGTATACTAGGAGATATGCAATCTATTGTTACATGTGCTGGAAACATGCTTTATGGGTGTTGGTGAATCAATTCACAGTGGACAAATTGTACAGATCAAAAAGAATAAATGGATACTCGATAGTCGACGCTCTAGACACTCGACTGGTAATCCAGATATGCTGAATGATATAATATACAAAGACGGAGGACTGGTTAACTTTGGAGACAAGTAAAAAGGATATGTGATTGGCATCAACAAACTCGGTAACTCGAAAACTCTTACTAATGTTTTGCTAGTTAAGAATCTAAAACATAATCTGTTAAGTATTAGTCAACTTTGCGATAAAGAATATAAAATTAAATTCGAAAAAGATAAGTGTCACATTGAAAATAATAATTCAACCATAATATTTGAGGGAATTAGGAAAAATAATATTTATATTCTTAGCATGAAAGTTTTAAATGATAACTTGTGTCTTTTGGCAAATACAAGTGACCCTTGGATTTGACATAAGAGATTTGGGCATTTGGATTTCAAACTCTTATCTAAAATGTCAAAACATGATCTAGTAAAAGGTCTCCCTAAAATGAATTTTAAATAGATAGTTTATGTGATGCATGTCAATTAGGAAAACCTAGAAAAGTTCCTTTAAATTAAAAGATATGATTTCAACCTCAAAACCTCTTGAATTACTTCATTTAGATTTATTTGGTCCATCTCAAATCCTGTCAATAACTCATAGTAAATATGTTTTTGTAATTGTAGATGATTATTCTGCATTTACATGGACAATATTTTTGAAACGTAAAAGTGATACCTTTGAATGTTTTAAGAACTTTACAAAAAGGATTCAAAATCAACTTTCTCTAGAAATTATAACCATCCGTAGTGATCACGGTGGTGAATTTGATAATGAAAAGTTTGAGGAATTCTGTAATAAAAAGAGAATAACTCACAATTTTTCATTTCCAAGAACTCCACAACAAAACTTATTAGTAGAACGTAAAAACAGGATGCTTCAAGAGTGTGCGAGAACTATGCTTTCAGATAGAAAATTACCAAGTATTTTTGGGCAGAAGCAGTTGCTACTGCTTGTTATATTTTAAATATAATTTTTGATTAGACCTTTAACTGATAAGACATCTTATGAAATTCTTCACTCAAAGATACCTAAGGTATCTTATTTTAGAATTTTTGGAAGTAATTGTTTTATTTTAAATACAAAAGATAATTTAGATAAATTTGATCCTAAATCCGACAAAGGTATCTTTATTGGATATTCTAACAGAAGTAAAGCGTACAAAGTGTTTAATTTAAGAACTAACACCATCGAAGAAACAATACATGTTCATTTGATGAAAATCTCGAAATTTTTGAAGATACAAATGATGAAGAGGATTTAATCACTCAAAATCAAGAGTCAATTGAAACTAATAACGAAATTAATCATCCTAATAAAAAGATTAAGCTTTTAAAAGATCATCGTATAGAAAATATAATAGGAGATATGTATCTATTGTTAAAACTAGAAATAAACTAAGTAAAATGAGCAATGTAGCCTTTATATCAACTATTGAGTCCAGAAATCCAAAAGAAGCATCAACTGATGATTCATGGATCTTGGCTAAGCAAGAAGAACTAAATCAATTCACTAGAAATGATGTTTGGGAACTTGTTCCTAGACCTGAAAATAAAACTATAATTGGAACTAAATGGTTTATAAAAATAAAATGAATGAACAAGGAGAGGTTGTTAGAAATAAAGCCTGGTTAGTCACTCAAGGTTATTGTCAAGAAGAAGGAATAGATTTTGATGAAACATTTTCTCCCATAGTAAGATTAGATGCCATTAGGATTCTACTTGATTTCGCAAATCATAATAATTTCAAATTCTATCAAATGGATGTTAAAAGTGCCTTTTTAAATGGTTTTGTAAAAGGGGAAGTATATGTTGAACAACCACAACATTTTGAAAATGAAAAATTACCAAATCATGTTTACAAACTTAAGAAACCTCTATATGGTCTAAAACAATCTCCTAGAGCCTGGTATGATAGACTAAGATCATACTTATTACAACCAATATTTTAAATTGGCAAAGTATATGATAATCTTTTTATTAAATGAAATAAAAATGATACTCAACTAGTACAAGTTTACGTAGATGATATCATTTTTGGATCAACTAATTTTGAAATGAATAAAGAATTTTCTCAAATAATGACAAAAGAGTTTGAGATGAGTCATATGGGTAATTTAAGCTTCTTTCTAGGATTACAAATAAAAAAATTAGATAATGGTATCTTTATTAGTCAAGGAAACTATGCTAAAGAACTAGTTAGTAAATTTGGTTTGACTTCTGTAAGTGGAAAACCCACTCCCATGGCTACCAATGAGTACTTAAGTAAAGAAGATCTCTCGAAAGATGTAGATCAAAAATTATATAAAGGAATTATTGGATTACTACTCTATATCACTGCTAATAGACCTGATATCATGCATAGTGTTTGTCTCTATGCAAGATATCAATCCCAACTTAAAGAGACCCACTTAAAAGCATTAAAACAATCATAAGATATGTCAAACACACCTTTGATTATGGATTATTTTATCCTAAAAATTATTATTTTTGAATTAATATCTTATGTGAGGTTGATTAGGCTGGTTGTAAATCAGACCGAAAAAGTACAAGTGGAACTTGTCACTTTTTGGGGCATTCTCTGATTCCTGATTTAGTAAAAAGCAAAACAAGGCCTCTTTATCAGCAAATGAAGCATAGTATATTTCTGCTGCTTTGGCTTGTTCTCAAGTAACATATATGCAACAAATTTTAAAAGATTTTGGTCTAAATATCTCAAAATCACCAATTTATTGTGATAATACTAGTGCAATAAATTTATCCAAGAATACTACTCATCGTGCTCGAACTAAACATATTGATATCAGACATCATTTTCTCAGAGATAATATAAGTAAGGAAGTAACTACTCTCGATTATATCAATTCCGAGAACCAAATTGCTGATATCTTAACAAAACCCTTAAATTAATCTATATTTACTAAATTAAGAAGAGAATTAGGTATTTGTTCAATAACTGAAATATAGAATAATTAAAAATTAAATTGAAATAAATAAAATAGTAAAAATATATGTACCATGTCGACAACCCCCTTACCCATGTCGACATGTAATGATTTTTTTATTTTCTGAAATTTTCCAACCAAAATTCAAATAAGTGGTAATATATTCTTCTTATTTCGAAATTTTGTTCATTCTTTCTGTCCTTTCTCTGTTCTAACTTCTGAAAACTAAAAAACAATGGCATCCTCTTCCAAATCAAACAAAAATTCAACCTTTTCTTTCCCTTCTCCTTCTACTGGACCATTTCAACGAACTACGCTTGCATGGGCGATGAAAATGGAGGATTCCTTGAAGGATGCACTGCAACTAATGACTAAAATTCAAGTAGTGCAACTCAAAATGGCCAAAGAACAAGAACAGCAAGGTAAAATCCTTCAAAATTTGCAAAAGTTTCTAATGGACAATCACGCTAACCCGATCTTGATTGATAAAGAATCTTCAGGAGATCAAGTGCAAGCGAACAGCGAGGAAGAAGAAGAAGAAGCCTTCATGGAAGAAGAGAACGCCGAAGATGACGACAAAGTCGTTTGCGTTGGCGAAGTGTGCTTTGACAAGGATGGAAATCTAGTCGAACAACATGGAAATTTCTGTTTCCACTACCCAAATTGTTCGCTTCATAGATCTCCCATTTTCAAGGACACACATTAGTTTCTTTTCTTTTGTTGTATGATCTTTCTTTTGTCTCCTATGACAATGTAAATATAACAATAAATAATTAATAAATGATTTTTATTCTCCTATTTGAATTATCACTATTATATGTATTATCATATATGGATTCTTAGTTAGGATAGTTAGTTATTAAGGAATAAGTTTTAGTTTTAGAATTAAGTGATGATTATTTAACATAACACTATCATTATAATCACATGTCATACAGTATTAGTTTTAGGGGGAGTTATATAGTTTGGAGTTAGTTTTTGTTGATGACGAAGGGGGAGGAGTATAAAATAGGATAGTTAGGCATAGATTAAGGGGGAGCTATTAGGATAGAAATAATATTTTATAAATAAAGGTTGTCATCATAAAAACGGGGGAGATTGTTAGTCCCTGAGGAGATGGTTTTGATGACAACAACCTTAGAATAAGATTGTAAAATATAAATACTAACATTATAGTTTAGATATATATGTATATGCAGGATTTAACCATACAGGTATCGATGAATGAAGATTGTGCAGTATAGAAATTCAAGACATCAAGATTGAAGACTCATGAGTATCAAGATTATCAAGAGTTCAAGATTTTAAGATTGTAATTTAGTTAGGAATTTTGTTAAAACTCCTAGAAAAGCACCCGCATCTTAAAATCCAATTTATTCATGGAATGGAATCCACTTCGAGCCTGTTAAAGGGATGGAACCCTAAGTAGGATGGAACCTATGAAAAATCTAATGGAACATTGTTTTATATCCACAAACTTTTATTTAAATGTTTTTTACAAAATTATATCTTGTTTTTGTAACAACCCGCAAATCCGTACCCCTTGAGTCAACACTATTCTACAACAATCAACTCAAGTTGTACAGAAACACGAACCATTTGGGCTAAAGAAGAAGAGGTAGACGAAGAAAATAGAAAACGACATCAGAATCTAACCATCGCAGCGGAAAAATATAATAGATAATAAATATTCTTTACTCAACATCAAATATCTTTGTTTATATATTACATCATCAGAGTACATCAATCACAACTCAACATCAATGTCATACAAACGGATACACAACAACTCAACACAGCGGAATGTATGTATACAAACAAGTACGCGAGTACGTATCGTCATCCAGCTCGTCTTCTGAGCACCACAGCATTTCCTGTATCCTATAATACTCGGTCTGACCCGAGCATTACGGTTAAATAACACCCGAGTCTGTCTGGAATACCAGCGTGAGAAAATCACACTCAATTTATTATTAAAGTTTCAAAAATACTTTGAAAACAAAAGCATCTCGTAAGACCACGCCACAAATAAAAATGTCGGGTTTTTACCTTACGAGAGCTAAAACAATTTTTATAGAAATCCTCTGATATTATAATAGGGTCTATATACAAATACTTATAAAATAGCCGAAATTGTTACATTATTAAATTCCAGCTACTAGCCACAAAGTGGGTAATACAAACAAAACTCGTACAAGGCTCGTAGGGAGAATGGATTTCCAACTAATGACTAGGCACTGGGGTACCACCTGTCACAGTACGGGGCCTAGATCACCGTACCAAGGAGTACGCCCGCTCCCCTGCAACACAAGGCCGGGACTATCCCATACTGGATAATCCCGAGTGAGATCACCCCGCGGTTGGGATCAGCAACCACACCACTAAGCCGAAATAATAAGGGACATCGAGACTGGAATGACCTCACCCTGCTTGGGTGCTACCCACATAGCCTTGCTGCATAACCCTTGATTTTCAGTCATTCCCGTTAGATGAGGCTTGAGGCTAAACGTTACCTTTAAAGAACATATTTCTTAGAATGCCCACCGTCCACCTGACGATGTTTCGCAAGCATTCATCCATACAAGTCCGTCCCGGGTTCGAGCGGAACCGAAGGCACTATTCCTACCACATCCATTTTGGAAATATCCTCAGGATTAGTAGCGACTAGCCCTTGCACCTCACTGCTCCATCTTCGAATCCAAAAATCATTTTTCTCGAAAACATACAAACCGGATTGAAGTGGTTTTCGAGAAATAAATCTCGATCTCGGTCTCTTCGAAACGATCAACGCAGTTGGCCAATATTGATAGTCGGTTATTTAACTATCAATTAACATTCACAAAACATCCGTCAAACAATAAATAATTTCCCAAATTATTTATTTACCTCAAAAATATCTTCACAAGATATATTTCTATTTTCGATCCTTTGAAAACAGTTTCAAAACCATCCTTCTTTTCAGAATCAACTTTCCCAAAAATTTTCTACCTCCTCTGAAATCACCAAGCACAAATATAGTTTTTTAAAATAGTTTAAAACACTTTACTTTGAAATATATACTTCAAAACATTTTGTTATCCCATTTTTTGGTCAAAACTGGAATATCAATGTTGTGTGCATTTCCACCACGACCGGAGCAAGAAGAAGCAAGCAAGCGTACATAAGTCAGGGATTTCACTCAAGGTTCAAATATAAAATTTCATTCGGTGAAGCCATGCGAGAGTCCATTCGGTGGTCGAGTTTCGAGTTTCATTCGGCATTAGAGGTTAAGGCTTCATTCGGCAGCTTCATCCGACATTCCCAATGCCAAAGTCCATTCGGCATTCCCAACCGCCCAAGCCAAGCCGAACCAACTCACCTCTCATCTACCACCGAATCACCACAACTCCATGCACTACCGGACTAACTACTACCGGACCAACTCCATGCCAAGCCAATCCACTCACCACCGAATCATGTCCCATCGAACCAAACCAAGACCGGACCACCCGACTCCGAACCAGGTGACCACCGAACTAAGGCTTCTCCATCCTTCTCTCCAAGCACGACCGAACCAAGCTCCGCCGAACCAGATGTGCCAGTCCAGATTGCATCAGCCCAGATCCACCAGCAGCTATTTACATCCAGGACCTCTACCCCCAGCCTCACTCTATAAATAGAGGGGCAGGGGTACAACAATGGCGGACAAGTTTGAGAGCTCAAGCCTGGAGGGAACTTTCAAACAACTTTAGATATTTGTAATCAAAGCTTTGTACTTGTAATCTGAAGAGAAAAGGAGAATAACATATAAAGTGGACGTAGGCACGTTCTGGCCGAACCACTATAAATCCGCGTGTCTTTTACAGTTTAGTCCTTGCTTTTTATATATTTGCATAAATCACCTAAATCGCTAAAAACAACATAAAATCGACTAGTTCACACGACTTTGGGTGTTTGTGGCCATTTTTTGCGCAAACATTTTGGTGCTTTCACTGAGAATTGAACTCAAGGACCTACCGCTTGGATGTTGAATTTGATAGTTTAGAGATTCAGATTGGAAGAGTCATGGCAAGACAATCAAGCAGAAGGCCAAGGCCAGAGCAGAGTCAACAGGAAGGGAGTCAAGAGGCTTCCTCAGGAGCAAACCAAGCTTCAGCCTTCGTCACCAGGGATGAGATGGAGGCTATGATGAGAAGACAAGAAGAGATGATCCAGAACTTGCTTCAGCAAATTGGGCAACTTGGAGCACAAAACCAAGGAGCAACTGGAGTTCAGAACGGAGCAGGACCATCTGGCGTAGCACCAGAGCTAGGGCGCACACACGCAGAGCATGTTAATTCGATCCCGGGAAGAGAGACGGGGGCATCCGAACAACCTGGTGGCAGTAGAGGAGTGAACGCTCAATCAAAGGTGCAGATCCCAGGTTTCCCTCGTGAACTCGGGGGGCAGGTTGAAAGTTATGAACGAAGATTGCATCTTGGAGACGATGACAGATTGGCGGAGATGGTTAGGAGAGCTATGAGAGGCGGTTTAGTAAACAAAGACTTGGAAGATGTAAACAGGAGTCCTTTTTCTTCTGCAATTAGGATGGCTAGGAACCCACCAGAATTCAAGCTACCATCAATAGAGATGTACGATGGGAGGACAGACCCTGCGGTCCATCTTACTAATTATATGAGGCACATGGAAGTGCTGGGGGCATCGCAGGAGATCATGGCCCGGTGCTTTCCACTGTGTTTGACGGACATTGCAGCATTATGGTTTAGGCAACTGGATAGCGGCTCCATAGGAACGTGGGCAGATTTAGCTGAGAGATTCATGAGGCAATTTAGGGTTCATATTGCGATACCCAAGAATGTGATGACTTTGGCAACCTTGAAGCAGAAAACTGGAGAGACTTTGAGGAGCTTTCTAATGCGATTTAGTGCGGCGGCAGCATCTGTGGACCGACCAGATCCATCTATGGTCATGATGGCGGCTGTATCTGGAATAGCTCATAGTACAGAGTTCAAGAATTCATTAACCAAGGATCCGCCTATGAATCTGGGAGAGTTCTATCATGAGGTTGAAAAGTTTCTGCGTTTGGAAGATGCTAGCGCAGAAAGAGAGGAAGAAGATGACGTTTACGCAATCAAGAGCGGAAACCCACGTGGAAAGGGTGCGGAGACTAGCAAAGGAAAGAGAAAGGCTGAGGATAATGATGACAAGTCAAAGCGGCAAAGGAGGGAGCCGCGATTCATCACTCACACTGAGCTGAATGAGAGTCTGGAACGAATTTATCTGGATACCAATGGGCATGTTCCGTATCGTAGACCAATGCGAAGGGATCCAACCTCTGACGAAAGAAAATCAGATAATTTTTGTGTATTTCATGAATTATACGGTCATAACACTAATGATTGTAGGCATTTGAAGGACGAGGTGGAAGGGCATATCAGGAACGGTATGCTCCTTCAGTACGTGAGGAGGCGAACTCCATTAGTGGAGCCAGAGCGACCACCGTCTACATCGGCTAGAGGTGACCCTGGATCGGGGCACCGTTTGATTATCCATTGATTGCTTGATTAAAATAACGATGAACAAGTTGTAAACCTCTCGCTAACACGGTTAAATCATTTACACATGTGAGCGATCGCGCATGATCCATAGGCTTGCTCTGAATGACTACCAGCCGCGTTATAGTAAGAGTTTACGCTTTGACATCTTCATTCTGTTTTTTTGCTTTGATTTTGATTTTAACATTTAAATTCTTCCTGTTTGGACATTTCTTCCATAAGATTCATATGATTATTGCTTTAACATTTACAATTCTATGGAAAAATTTACTTGTATGCCCGTGGATCGCGAACGGTCCACGAGCACCTCTTGCATGGCAGCGAACTGCCAAATTCTTCGATTCGGAAACTCCCCCAAACAATAACTCCAGCACTGATATTATTAAGTCCCCCCCCGGGCACACATAACTCGCCTCGAACGGCACCCGACTTCGAACAGTCACAACTCGCCTCGAACGGCACCCGACTTCGAACAGTCACAATTCGCCTCGAACGGCACCCGATCGCGAACGGTCACAAATCACCTCGAACGGCACATGATCGCGAACGGTCACAACTCGCGCCGAACGACACAACTCCTCTCACCTCAAATGGCTCGATCGCGAACGGTCATCATTTGGGGTCCCCCACTTGACCGCGCACTGTCGCACTTTACCTCGAATGACTCGATCCCGAACGGTCGTCATTTGAAGTTGAGCGCTTGACCTTGAACGGTCACATTTCACCACAGATGACTCGATCCCGAACGATCGATACATGGATTTACGCACTTGACCGCGCACTGTCGCACTTTACCTCGAATGACTCGATCCTGAACGGTCGTCATTTGAAGTTGAGCGCTTGACCTTGAACGGTCACATTTCACCGAAGATGACTCGATCCCGAACGATCGACGCATGGATTTACACGCTTGACTGCGCACGGTCGCACTTCACCTCAAATGACTCGATCACAAACGATCATCATTTGAAGTTAGGCGCTTGACCATGAACGGCCGCTCTTCATCCCGAATAGCTCGATCCCGAATGATCGTCATTTGAGGACATGTGAAACTACCAAACTCTTTACAGGACATCAACAGGATATGAACATCCAGCTCATGGCATTACAAAACACGCCTTCCCATCACAAGGCATATTTTGGGGGGCAAAGTGTTATCCCATTTTTTGGTCAAAACTGGAATATCAATGTTGTGTGCATTTCCACCACGACCGGAGCAAGAAGAAGCAAGCAAGCGTACATAAGTCAGGGATTTCACTCAAGGTTCAAATATAAAAGTTCATTCGGTGAAGCCATGCGAGAGTCCATTCGGTGGTCAAGTTTCGAGTTTCATTCGGCATTAGAGGTTAAGGCTTCATTCGGCAGCTTCATCCGGCATTCCCAATGCCAAAGTCCATTCGGCATTCCCAACCCCCTAAGCCAAGCCGAACCAACTCACCTCTCATCTACCACCGAATCAACACAACTCCATGCACTACCGGACTAACTACTAACAGACCAACTCCATGCCAAGCCAATCCACTCACCACCGAATCATGTCCCACCGAACCAAACCAAGACCGGACCACCCAACTCCGAACCAGGTGACCATCGAACTAAGGCTTCTCCATCCTTCTCTCCAAGGACGACCGAACCAAGCTCCGCCGAACCAGATGTGCCAGTCCAGATTGCATCAGCCCAGATCCACCAGCAGCTATTTACATCCAGGACCTCTACCCCCAGCCTCACTCTATAAATAGAGGGGCAGGGGTACAACAATGGCGGACAAGTTTGAGAGCTCAAGCCTGGAAGGAACTTTCAAACAACTTTAGATACTTGTAATCAAAGCTTTGTACTTGTAATTTGAAGAGAAAAGGAGAATAACATATAAAGTGGACGTAGGCACGTTCTGGCCGAACCACTATAAATCTGTGTGTCTTTTACAGTTTAGTCCCTGCTTTTTATATATTTGCATAAATCACCTAAATCACTAAAAACAACATAAAATCGACTAGTTCACACGACTTTGGGTGTTTGTGGCCATTTTTTGCGCAAACACATTTATTTTAATAAAAATACTTCAAGAATTTAATCAAAATACATACCATATGAATATTTGAAAATAAGCTTACTTAAGAAAATATACAACTAGATTTACACTTTTAAAACAAATACTAAATCACTCCTTAAATAATTATTGCCATAATAGATTAAAATAATTATTACTACAATCACTTAAACTTTCAAAACATACTTCTTAAAACAACTTTAAACTTTTAATTTATATTTTAAAAATTTACTTTGAAAACGTACTTGGTTATTTAGAGAGAAATTCCCAAACTTAATCACTTAAATCAATTTTCCAAACTGATTTCCAATTTATTCCATTTGAAATAAATTTCTTTATTTCTCGGTTCATTTCGAGATTCAATAATTGTGGAATTTATTATTATTTTCAGTTTGATTTTTAAATCCTTTAGCTGAAATATACAAATTTCAGGTTATTCCCAATTTCTTCTTTATTCTTATTAAATAATTTAAATCCTCAATTTAAAATAAATGTTTTGTTCTTTTAAACAATAACATTGAAGATTAAGTTTCATTAACTTTCTGTTTATTTAAATTTTCCTTCCTATATACAGAATTTATTTATTTGAATATAAAACTACCATTATTCTTATCCAATTTATTCTTAATTTATTTAAATTTTCTATAATTGTTTCACTTACACATTCTCTTCATTTTATGTCCAAAATCAAATTCTTTATATGTTGATAACTTAGTGCACAGGAATATATTCAAGTAATCCATACCATCTAATATCCCAATTATCAATAATATCAATAATATTCACCACAGAATATAAAATAATCACAACAGGGAGTATTAAATAAATTATATAAATGGTGAGGGGTCTAGTTGGATCCCTCCAAGCTGTTTTTCCTCCATCCACAGACGTTAGCATCACAAAAAAAAATTGCCAATTTCAAATTATATCATACTATATCACATCAATCAATTCAAGCATACAAACAATTATTTAAATTTAATCATTTAAATTTAAATTTATAATCAGCTGGGTGAGATTAACTCACCTTTGTTTTAGACCGGAATCCACCTAAACTGGCTTGATTCCTTCTTGATAATGACCTTGTATAAACAATTTATGGTTTATTAATTTATTAACATTTGAACTAATCGGTCAATTAATTTCATTAAACAAATTTAATTTAATTCAACAATTTTAGTTAAACTAATTTCCCCTTTTATAACTATTGTATTTTATTTTTAAATTTTCTATTTACAATTTCAAACCTTATAATTAAATTTTCTGCTTCAGTAAATATCAGTAGTAATTTATTACACTAATAAACATTCATTTACAAATATAAATCTCTAGATCGAGGATAATTAATTGATCAATCAATTTTCTTCTAACTACCGCAGTTTATATAAACCACTATCTTATAATACCTGTCGTTAAATTATTATTTCCTTTTTATAAATAACAAAACAGTAGTTCGTTTATTGTAAAACCCCTTATATATATATATATATGTATGTATGTATATATATGTATATATATAAATCTGTAAAGAGGAATTCCTTTTCCCGTGAAATGTTTACATATGTGTTATTAAACCTTGAACCATTTCTAAAACTGCAATATACTTCCAGAATATTCCAGTAAAAATCAAAATAAATTCCTACTGCCAAAAATTTATTTTATTTTATTTTATTGTCTCTGCTTAAACAATATATATACTTATTAAAATAAATTAAAGAATGCATTACCTTGACGAACTTGACTGGCCGTGAATCACTCGCGCGCTTGAGCCAAAATCCTACCCAATTGCGTCACCTACTCCAGGATAGGCCGCCGCTTTCACACTAACGAGCTCACCTTTATCGTGAGGAACCGCGATTTCCTCCCTCACATGCTTGAGCCGTCTCGCGCACTAGAAAATCCCATTCGTCCCTCGTTTTTTTTTTGATTTACCTGATGTCGACTATGAACTGGAAGAAAAACAAAAGAGGGCTTGCGATCGAATTAAGGAGGAGGGTAGCGCCATTTTGTCTCAATGAGTTCGGCCATGGAAATCTCTAAAATTATATATATATATATATATATATATATATATTATGCTCGAATTTTTGAAGAAAAGGGAAAGGAACGTTCGGCTTTGAAGAAATAAAGAAGGCTGAGGAAGCTTCGTGTGACTTTCCTTGTTTACTTCTGAAGGAAGCCATTTTATATATATATATATATAATTTTATATTTTGGTTCCGGACTTTAGAAATGAAAACGAACAAGTTTGAGACACTGCCTAAATGAAAGAAAGGGATTGTTGCGTGGTATTATTGAAAGAGGGAACACGGAGAGGAAGGAAAGTCGGCGTACTCAAGAACAATTTTCGGCTGAGATGTTGTGTTAACGCTTAAAATCGAACGCTAACACCCCGTTGTGTGAAGTGTGAATGTGAAAGCACCACCCGACGGTTCGGGAACAGAATATCAGCTAAAATAACAGAAAATACAGTAAGAGATATCGATTTTATAGTGGTTTGGCTTAAGGACTAGCCTACATCCACTTTCAGTATCTTTATTACTGATCTTGTTACAAAACGATACAATGCTCTTCAAGTACAAATCTCTTTAGTTATAAAACACTTTGAGCAAGTAGCTTAAGCTTCGATGTAGATGAAAGTTTTCGAATCCATGTCGGATGTGTGAAAGTCTTTCAAAGTAGCCTGTAGTGTTCTTCGAAACTTCAAGTATAAAGTCGGTCTAGAAACTGGCAGAGTATCGGCGCTTGATGAGATTGTCCAAAAAGTCCCCTTCATGCTTGAGGTAGGTTGGTATTTATAGGAAAATTTCCCCCTTGGGTCGTAAGTCTTGATCGACTTATGGTAGGTCGTAGCAGACTCATCTGGCCAAACCCATGGTCTCATAAAGGTTCACTCATCTATCAAAATTTATGTTACAAGTCCTAAGTCGCCCACGAGTCAACATCCTCTTGTATAAGTAACGCGGCATCGGACTTTTACTCAGTAGCTTTAGGTCGTGGACGACTCAAGCTAGGTCATGAGTCGTGGCTTAACTGGTAAGCTCGTTTATTTCAGATAATAACACAAGTCCTGAATCATGTACGAGTTAAGAGGCCTTCGTGTTAAATAAGAAGCAGTGCTTCATTTGCTTAAGTCGCTCATGACACGTGCTAGGTCGTAAGGCGCGGATAGCTTTAAGTTGTTAACTCATTTCCTTCTTAAGTCATGCCATCTCTTGAATCATAAAGTCATCCTGTCCTTGAGCCGTGGAAACCTTAAGTCGTAGAAACCTTAAGTCGTGGAGGCCTTAGGTCGTGAACCATCCCTTCTCTTTTAAACCGTTAAGTTGTAGGCTTCTGTATGTCGTAAGTCGTCGAATCTTTCAACTCGTTAAGTCGTTCAATCCTTAAGTTGTTAAGCCGTAGATCCCTCTTGAACCGTTAAGCACCTTAAGTCGTAAGTCGTTCATCCCTTTGGAACCGTTAAGCACCTTAAGTCGTGGATCGTCCCAGGCCTTAACTCATTGACTTGACGGGGTTAACATTTGCCCCTCGAAGTACACGCCTAAGTCGTAGGTCGTGTGCTTCGACTTTCCTTAACTCGCATGTGCCGTTTGGAGTTCCACTGCCCTATGATATAAAAGGCTTAGGTCGCTTCTTCTTCACCTACTTTCTTCCGTGTTTGCTTCCGCCATTATTGACCTTCGAAGCTTCCAAAAACTAATTCAATCAGTTTACCGCGTCACCAATCAAGTTCCTACAATCTTCATAATCACACTGCGTAAGTAAACTCATTACTCACTCGATTTCACGATTACCGCTGCCTTTCGAACATGGACTTCCCACTTTCTAACCCCAATCCAGATCCTCACACCATGCCTCCTCTCAAATCACGCTACGATTGATTGCCGGCAAACTTGGAGCGGTTCGATCGTTTTTTTAGATGACTTGCAAGGGGAAGACAATGGGTTACCATATTTCGAGTCAGTTAATCTACGAATTTAGAGGAGACGATATTACCCTATACGGGTTAACGGGTTAGAAGGACGACGGGTTACTGATTTAAGAAGGGGTCGGCCGGTCAAAGGAAGCGTGACATTAGCTTGGACGCGACTCAGTAATTTTGAGCGACCCAATAACCTCCGCAACTTAACTCCGGACCGACTTACCAACTTTACGACTTAAGTTTTGAGTCGGGGCCGAATTAGGACTTGAGAATTTCTCGTTGCTCTGAATTGAAGTTTCTTCTACCTTCCACGGTTTATGAATTAGAACACAGCCGACTTAAAGCATTAACGACTCAAGATTGAAACGACCTAACTTAACTCGCCTCATAATCCTTAGGTCGTGGACAAGTTAGCGCTTAAGTCGTTGCCGAGTTAGCACTTGAGTCATCGGCGACTTAGCACTTGTACTTTTAAACTTTGCTTGAACCTTGAACTGTTGCTTGAACTTTGAACTGTTGCCTGAACTTTGAAATGTTAAACTTTGCTGCATTCTTTCACAGATCACTTTGACTTGCAAGCTAACAATCTGTTCGATACAACATTTATAGAAAATTGGGACGAATATACTACCACAGACTGCCCACATCAAATGGCAGATTAGTGAACAACAGATAATCAACTTAAATAGATTGCGTGAATGAAGTGCTTTTAAATCATCAAGTTCAAGTAAAGTATTAAAGCGACATTGAAATAGTCAACTGAAACCACCCAGTTTTCACTAATACTATACCTGAACTTTAAATTAACAAGTCCTGAAATTTGGTAATCGATCAATTGTCGACTAGTTTAATTCCAGCTATATTTACTTGTTATTTTTATTAGTTCTGCACAACACTTCACACCTTTAGGAAACGTGCACCTTCACATTTGAATATCCAGTTGCTTGTGTAGAATGACTTCTCAACAAGAAGAGATAACAACCCAGACTGGAGAAGCCACTCTTATTCCGGCTCCCCTGGTTAATCCTCCAAAGAGAGCTTCTACTACTTTATCATATAAAGTTTTTCGTCAGTTATGCACCCAGTTTGGCATTGCTAAAGCAGATGCCATTCTCCCTGAAAAAACTAACACTGCTGATGTGGCGCCTCCTGGCTTTGTAGCGGTTAATCGGCAAATGTGCCTGAGCGGGGCCATTCCCCCTTTCAACAACTTTCTCCAGAATCTTCTTCGTCAACTAGCCATCTCCCCATTCCAGCTACACCCCAATGGCTACGCCATTCTGATGGAGCTGTGTGTGCTATTTAGGAGAACATTTGATCGTCTTCCAAGCTTCGACGAGATTTGCTTCTTATGCTCCTTTACCAGTACTAAGGATCACCCTTCTATCACCGTTGTGAGAAGCGCCCGAAATCGCAAATTGATCGTTGGCCTTCCCGACACTGCCTATGGGTTCTTAACTCAGTTCTTCATTGTTCGTTGCCCCCCGTGGTTTTATGCTATGTGGACGGAAGGAAGTAAGATCATCTACTTTTACTTCTTCTATTCTCTGAGTTTTGCAAAGTCTGAATTGCCAAGTGTTAACTTCGTTTTTTCATTTCAGCGCTCCCCCCTCCTTCTAGAGATCCCAGCCACAAGCTAACTCTAGAGAGGCTCGTGGTTGTACCAGTTGAAGAGCGGGATATGAAATTTTTGTTGCACGACGAATTCCTTCACCAGTTCGGACTTCTTCACCCTTCTCGCTACACTCAGCCTCATGAAGTCCCCGATTCTCCAGCGGAGGCACCAGATGTCTCATTCCCTGCTGAAAAGCTTATGCCGAAGGAGCCCTCTACTGAAACCTCACTGGTGAAGTGCCCCACACTTACCGATGTTGCGAATCTATCCAGCAAATCGGCACTTTCCCCAGTTATTGAGGAGGGAGAAACTCTTCGTTGCTCTAAGGATGCGGCCGATCTGGAAGCCGAAAAAGAAACTCCCATCGAGCATGGCGGTGATGATACTTTTGAGGGGCTAAGCGACCTGATCATAACTTCACAGGAACTTTTTAAAGATGATGTTCCTAAATCTACTTCTCCTGTTGTCGAGGCAACGTCCACTTTTCAACAAATTTTGACGCCTGCCACTCAAGTCACTACCACCCCTGTGTCGAATAGTGGTTTGAAGCCTGACGCGTGTAGTTCGCACACCACACACACATAGAATTTTCAGCACTTATTCGTACTTAACTTCTTTTCTATGAAGACATTTAAGACTTGTCTTTTTTCAATTTCAGATTCTTCGATGGGGCGCAGCGGCTCTTATTACGACGACTTTCAGCGCTACAGGAGGCGTAATCAATATGACTATAGCAGCTACCTTCCCGTTTACAGAGAAACTGACGAAGAGAGAGCCGCTCGAAAGGCTCAAGAGAGGAGGGCTCAAGAAGAGCGTTATGAGAGGAGAGAACGGCAGGAGCACCATGATTCTTCCCAGAGAGGTGACGACTCTCACAAAAGAAAGTCGCATGACGACCGGGGAAAAAGTCATATAGTTGAGGACCCAAGCAAGCGTGCCAGGCACGGTGAAAAGCATGCATCTACAACTCCTGAAAAGGCCGCTGCCCCCGTCTCACTTGACATCCCTTCCGGCTCTCCTGCTCTCGGGAAGACATACATTCTGACAATAGTCAACAGGCCTAAATTCCAAATTGGACCAGGCCCGGCTACTCTGCAAAGCCGGTTCCCGCACTGGTGCCTAAAGGGAGTGCGGTTCGATCTTGACTTGGTCCCTATTGACAAACAAGCAATGCTGTAAAATCTTGATGCTGTTAGACTTGATATCTAGTGGATGTCAGGGTGGCAAAAGCTTGTTGATGAGCTTCAGAGGGTCAACCGCGTGAATTTAGAGGCCATGCTGACCATGGAAAATGATAAGGCCGAGTGGCAGAAAACTTTAAGCCAGCATGATACTGAGATGAGGAACATCGCTGATTACAACGAGAAGCTTGAAGCAGAAGTTGAAAAACTTAAACAAGAGCTTGCTACTTCTTCTTCCTCATATACTCAAAAAGAAGAAGTACTTCAAAAGCAAGTTCGCGATGCTCACGCTGCTCAGCAACATGCCGAGGCATAACTTGAGGCTGAGCAGAAAACAACGGAAAGGTATCGTGCTGACGCTGCAGAGTTACGGGAGAAGGTCAACTCCCAGGATTTGGAGATTATGAGGCTAAAGGCCCAATAATCAAAGACCGAGAAGGAACGTGATGAAGCTATCGCTGGAAGGCAGGCTGCCGAACAGTCGCATGAGGCGACTAAAGCCAATGTCAACTCCACTTTATCTGACTTCTACGTGCATAGCGTTATGGGGCGTGGGAGCCTTTCATTCTTAGGACCGAAGTATGAGATTACCCTGGCCAAGGTTTGGGAGTCAATTCTTGACATGCTTGGAGGTGCAGGCGCCGGCTATGCTGAAGCATCTCTTGCAGAACACTTTCTAGATGATGACGCCATAGCTGCTCTAGCCCAGGGAAAAGAGCAGCTTGCCAAAGCACGAGCTGAGGCAGGGGAGCAACACTTTGTGAAAGAAGCACCATTAACTGCCCCCATTCCTCCTTCGTTTTCGGCCGATGTTGACATTACAGGCTTCGGTTTTCATTCTCAGTCCCCTGTTAAAGTTATAACTGAGATCACAAGCACGCAGGGTGGAGATGAAGGTGAAGAGAGCACTGAAGCACAGACTTATGAAGTTGACGTTAGGAAGCCGACTTCTCCAGGTAACTCTACTGTTAATCTTGCCCAAGTGGACTGCTTGTTTTCTCCTCATGAGTTTGACGAACGTTTTGATTATTTCTCAAATCTCAATGAGCCGCTATCTCCTTTCTTCACGGGAGATACTAATATTTTTGGCTTTTCTTCTTCTGTAGCAAAAACGCCAAGTGCCACACAGACTTCTCCTCTTCCAACTGTCCCTCCTCCATTCCCTCAAATCACTCCTATTTCCCAGTCAGGATCACAGGAATAATTAATAGGAGCCCTTCAAGGCTTGGACGATCCAATCACATCGCAGGAGTAGAAAGACGAAGGACTTGAAGGAGGCGACAAATCCCCGGAGCATACTATTTCTGATGACTTAAAACTGGCTGCTCTTGTTACCTCGGGAAATTAGTCTTCTTCAAGGAGGAGGAGGAAGCGTACCACTTCCAAGAAGAAAAGGAAAAGCATTCTTGTTTCTGAAGAGGAAGCGAAGGTTGATCCGGTAGTAACCCTCTCTCCTTCATCCCCAACTCTCCCAAGCCGTCCTGAAAAACTGCCTATTAGGTCAGGAGAAGGCTGTAAAGGTGGTGGAAAGAAGAAGTAACGGGCCCTACTTTCCCTTATTTTTACTTTTTGCATCTTGCATGTACTGGCCGGAGATTATGCGGGTACCGGCCTCCGCTTCTCTTTTTATTTTGAAACCTGTACCTGTACAAAATTTTGACAGTAGAATAAAATGATTCTTTTTGTTTGTACAAACTTCTGCCTGTATTTGAGAATGCATTTACTCTTCGTTTTTATACAAGTTTCTTTATATGATATTGTAGTGAGCTTGTGGTATGCCATTCGAGCGTTATTTTTACCAATGTAGCTATACCATGTTGCCGCTATACCATAAGCTCGTTGCAATATTTTCAACTTTGAGGGGACTTGTACTCTTATTTTCTGGAGAATAATTATTCCATACTTGGTGGAATATTATTCTACTCAAAATAGAGTACAACTCGTTTCATATGAGTTTTTGTGCTTCAACCTTTGGAAATATCACTTTTTATTTTGTGCATATATACGTTTTTACGAAGTGAATTCTCCTATGTGGTAGAGCGGGCCTCCGAAGGGCACTATAACTTTTTCGAGGAAGAGTATTTTCAAGAATAGATGAACCAATCTTCCTTTGAAAGCTAAAGTGTGCCTTTAAAGAGGGCTTCCTTTTTTTTATTGCAAAGTTTTTGCACTCCTCTTTTTTTTTCTGAAAAAAGTCACTTTTGCTTTGGCTAGTGAGTTTCACTTCATAGTGCAGTGGGCCTTTCGAAAAAGAAAAAGGGGTTTCGAACTGCTTGAGCCTCTGATGAGAGTTTTTGATTGTGCCTCTGGGAAGAGGTCTTTTTGTTTGATTGTGCCTCTGGGAAGAGGTCTTTTTCTTTGATTGCGCCTCTGGGAAGAGGTCTTTTTGTTTGATTACGCCTCTGGGAAGAAGTCTTTTTGTTTCTGCCTCTTGGGAGAGGCTTTTATCTTTTCCCTGTTCGCTGGGAAGCGGGCCTCAGAAGAGGGCTTTTCACATTTCGACTCGTGTGAAGTTTTATTTCAGATCACGGTGAAATGTGTGCCTCTGAGTAGGGCTTTTGCCTGTAAGTTTGGAGCTTCTTTCTCTTAGTTGGATGGATTCACGGGAGTGTATCAACGATCAGTCCACAACTTTATGTCGAGAAAGAACTCTCTTTTTCTGGCGAGGCCCGTTCGAGGTCTTTTAGCATTTCAACCGCGGTGAAATGGGCCTCCGAAGAGGGCTTTTCACATTTTGACTCGTGTGAAGTTTTATTTCAGATCACGGTGAAATGTGCGCCTCTGAGTAGGGCTTTTGCCTGGAAGTCTGGAGTTTCTTTCTCTTAGTTGGATGGATTCACGGGAGTGTATCACCGATCAGTCCACAACTTTATGTCGAGAAAGAACTCTCTTTTTCTGGCGAGGCCCGCTCGAGGTCTTTATGCTCAGCAGAGTTGTGCTTCTGATGAGGGCTTGTGCCGCCGAAGAGGTCTTTTGCTGTTTGATGCTTGCTTGCCCATGTCTCTTTGCCATCTATTCATGTCGGCGATCCCAAGTTATCTTTTCCAAATATCATCCCTTTTTAGTTGCCAACAATTTTCCTTATCCAAAGAAATATACTTCATAGTTAAGCGAGTTGGTGATGGTAGACAGAGGCTATTTAACTGGATGCTCGTTTGTACAAACATTCACAGTTAGTTAGAAATGGTCCACTTCCATCCACATCGCTAACTTTTGTTCGAAGCACTTCTTTCGTAGGATTTGAGTATGGAAATTTTGAATGGTTTAGCGTTTGCTTGCTGGGTGATGTCGGAGATCGCTTGGTCTTGTGATGGGTAAGCTTTTTTTATGGCTTGCATTATTAAATCGACATTTTAGTAACACTATTAACGTATTTTATATGTCGAAATAAAACAAAGCAGTTTATAGTAGTAGAGAACACAAGATTTATAGTGGTTCGGCCAAAAGCTGGGGCTACATCCGCTTTATAGCTTTTCATTATTCACTTGCTTTACAATTGCTTTCAATACAAGAATCATATATTCGTAATTCTTTTACAGCATTTCAGCAAAGCTTTTAAGTAAAATATGGACGCAAATGATTGTTGTTCCAAGCTCTTGGGATTGGTCCTCCTTCGACAGTTGTGAGTTTGAATGTGCCATCAAGAAGTTTCGTGCCTATGACATATGACCCCTCCCAGTTTGGCCCAAACACACATGTGACTGTCATAATTCTCTTCAGGACTAAGTCCCCAACTTCAAAGCTGCGCTGACGAACTTTGGAATTGAAGTGCCTGGCTATCCTTTGCTGATGGGCTGCAATTCTAAGCTTAGCCTCTTTTCTTCTTTCATCAAGGAGGTCAAGTGCTTCCAATTGCAGTTTTTCATTTTCATCTTGATCAAAATGGATCCTTCTGTGTGAGAGAACTTCCGTTTCTACTGGAATCATTGCTTCTGATCCGTATGCTAATGAAAATGGAGTATGCCCAGTCGTAGTTTTGTGGGTAGTTCTGTATGCCCATAGTGCAAGTGGTAACTTATCGAGCCAACCACCTTTTGCTTTTTCTAGCTGCTTTTTGATGGTTGATTTGATGATCATGTTTGCTGCTTCCACTTGCCCCTTTGCTGCGAATGAGCCATTGCTGAGAAGCTTTTTCGGATCTTGAATCGTTTGCAGAAATCTTGGAATTCCTCACTTTCGAACTGCGTACCATTTTCTGTGATTATCTTCTGAGGCACACCATACCTGCAAATGATATTTTTAGTCACAAAATTTATCATTTTCTTAGAGGTAACGGTAGCCAATGGTTCAGCTTCAGCCCATTTAGTGAAATAATCAACAGCAACGATAGCATATTTAATCCCCGATTTGGCAGTCGGCAAAGGCCCAATGAGATCTATTCCCCAGGTGGCAAATGGCCATGGACTGACCATTTTGTTAGCTCAGTGGAAGGTGCTCTAGGAATTTTGGCAAATCTCTGGCATTTATCACACTTTCGGTAATAGTCAGCAGCATCTCGATTAATTTCTGGCCAAAAATGTCCATAACGGAGAATTTTCTTTGCTAAAGTTTGACCTCCTGTATGATCTCCACACTCCCCTCCGTGTACTTCAGTTAAAATTGTCTTGGCTTCATCTTTAGTTACACAGCGGAGTAGTGGCATTGAAAATCCCCGTCTGTACAATCGGGCATCCTGGGTCATATACCTAGAGGCTTTCCTTAGCAGCTTCTGTCGTTCTTTTGAACTTTCTGGCAAAGAACCATTGAGCAAATATTCAAACATCGGAGTCATCCATGATTCTTGCTCTTGGGATACATTCATAATCCAATCAACATCCATTTCATCTGTGCTCGGTGCTGACAAGACTTTGACGGGAACTAATCCAAATAGTTGAGCTTCACCAGTACTTGAATACTTTGCGAGAGAATCCGCCTTCATGTTTGTTTGCGCAAAAATTGGTCACAAACACCTAATATCGTGGAAGCACCCGATCGCAGTCGCAAGTCACCCAAATCAGCAATAATCAATATTGAACTCATATCTAAGAAATAACAATCAGAGTAATTCAGCAATCACATTTACAAACACAGGATTTATAGTGGTTCGGCGATCTTGCCTACGTCCACTTTGAAATTTTCTCTCGTTATTGATTATTCTCTTGATGATTACAGTGGTTACAACAAGTTACAATGGATTATTGCTTTGAAACTCGAATGGAAGAACGATGATAAGGTGTACAATTGAATCTGGTAGAGTCTTGGTGCTTCAGAATTCCGATCCCCTTTACTGAATGACCTGGGGCTCGATTTATAGGCGTAGAAGGCTGAAATTTCGCCTAAAAACCAGGGAGACCACTTCTGGCATGTGAGGTGGCCCATACGGCCAAATTCTGGAGGTCCGGTCCCACTTTGGGATCGATTCGACCCTTGGTTCGAATCGATCAAGAAAGTGTCCAATCGAGATGAAATTTGGTGTGGACATTCTTCAACATGTAAGCAAACTCCTGTAAAAATTTCATGGCATTTGGACTTGTAGATCTCGAGTTATGATCGATTCAAGATTGTATTTCTGGTTGTCATGATAGGGTCGAATCGATAGGGTCGAATCGATAGGGTCGAATCGATCAGGGTCGAATCGATCGGGTCGAATCGATAGGGTCGAATCGATTCGGGTCTAATCGATAGGGTCGAATCGATAGGGTCGAATCGATCAGGGTCGAATCGATAGGGTCGAATCGATAGGGTCGAATCGATTAGAATCGAATCGATTAGGGTCGAATCGATAGGGTCGAATCGATAGGGTTGAATCAATCATAACTTGTGCATATGAACTCGGATTGACTTGAAATTTGAAACGTTGGCTTCTATAACTTTGCTCATCATGTCTTGTCAATTGCAGCCTGATCCGGACTCAGACAACATTCAACGATATCCATGGTTATACTGCAATGCATGGTTGATATTCAAGAATAGTAATCATTAATTTTCAACTGATTTTTAGGTATCTCAGCTTTGCCAAAAGTTGGGATCACACTTTGCCCCCCAAAACATGCCTTGCAGTAGGAAGGTGTGTTTTGTAATGCCTGGAGTTGGATGTTCATATCCTGTTAATGTCCTGCAAAGGAATTTATAGTTTATGTGACCTCAAATGATGACCGTTCGGGATCGAGATATTTGAGATGAAGTGCGACCGTTCATGGTCAAGCGCTTAACTTCAAATGACGATCGTTCGGGATTGAGCCATTTGAGGAGAAGTGTGACCGTGTGCGGTCAAGTGGCGAACCTCAAATGACGACCATTCTCGATCGAGCCATTTGAGATGAGATGAGTTGTGCCGTTCAGGGCGAGTCTTGCCTGTTCGAGGCGAGTTGTGACCGTTCGCGATCGTGTGCCGTTCGAGGCGTTTTTGTGACCGTTCGAGGTCGGGTGCCGTTCGTGGCGAGTTGTGACTGTTCGAAGTCGAGTGCCGTTCGTGGCGAGTGGTTACTGTTCGATGTCGGGTGCCGTTCGAGGCGAGTTGTGACTGTTCAAAGTCGGGTGCCATTCGAGGCGAGTTGTGTGCCCGGGAGGGCTTGGTGTTATCGAAATCAGGCTCACGTTCCTGTGGGTCCCTGGATCGTTTGTCAAGGCGGTTTATCGCCATCTTACAGCATGCCTAAGGTCCATTCGCGACACCGTACATGTGTAAGTAGCTTAGCCATTTCATAATTATCATGATCAAATATCTATTCAACAGATGAATTTTAAAACAGAAATTTCCAAACAAACCAAGTTCAAATTTCCAAATCAACATGAAACAAAAAGCAAAGCAAAGATGTTAAAGTGTATGTTCCCACTACGAAACAATCAATGATCATTCAGAGCATGCTTGGAGAACGTTCGCGATCTCGTACATGTGTAAATGATTTAATTGTGTTAGTGGAAGCTTGCGACTTGTTCATCGTTATTTTAATTAATTGATAACCAAACGTGTCCTGGTTCAGGGTTTCCCCTAGCTGATGTAGACAGTGGCCGCCCTGGCTCCGCCACTGAAGCTCGCCTCCTCACATATTGAAGGAGCATACCTTTCCTCATATGCCCTTCCACTTCGTCCTTCAGATGCCTACAATCATTAGTGTTATGACCATTTAATTCATGGAATACACAAAACTTATCTGATCTCCTTTCGTCAGAAGTTGGATCCTTTCGCATCGGTCTACGATAGGGAACCTGCTCTTTGGTATTCTGATAAATCCGCTCCAAACTTCCAGTCATCTCGGTGTAAGTAGTGAATGGTGTTGAATATGCGCTTATATGTTTTTGTTTGATGATAATAAACATATATATTCATTTAAATGTATTTGGTAATGTACTATTTTGTTTTTCATAGATTAAATAAATATTTGTTGAATAAAATAAATTACACAGAATTTGAATTTGAATTCAAACAGAACAAGTTACACAAATTTTGAATTCAAACAGAAATTTTATTCAAACAAATATTTATTACAATCTTGAATAGTACAAATTCATGCTCTCACTATACATATACATTTCTGATTGCATCACGATTACATCACAATTATTTTTACATTGATAACCTCACTACATATCACTCACACTCGTATTTTGTCTTCAACTGCATTCCAGTTTGAATCCAGCATCTGAGAAATCTGCAAAAATATTCACTAACGCAGTAAAATTGAAAAAGAAATATTTTTGCAATATAAAATAAAATACGATTTTTGAAAATATGATTTGCCTCAGTTATTTGGGTTGTTCGTCATAATTCACACTTGTTTTCATCACAAAGTCGTGCATATAGATATTACAGGGACATGTAACCATAAGTGGCTGCAATACACACGTGTACATTCATACACGTGTGCACTGCCTCGCCAACTCGTGTGCGCAGCCAAAAATAGCAAGTGTGCAAGCACAATCACAACAAACAAGGCATGCACTATGCAATGTACAACAAGTCCAACAGCCCAAATGAACAACAAAGGGTCAAAACTCAATGCACATGAAACCAAAGGCCGAGCAATTGATATATGGTGATGCAGTCAACAGCTACAAACTGCAACGTCAAGTTCAGACCAAACAGTCGAAGACATGAATGGAACAAAGTTCAAAAGTGCATCAAAGGCAGTTCAATGTGGATAGCAACAGCAAAAAGGGACTGCAACAAACATGTATGCAGCATCAAGTCAGGCATGAAGAGAACAGAGTGAAGATGACATGTTCAACAAAGACCAAGTCAAAATGGAAGCAGTGATACAAGGTAAAGTGGCAACAAACATGAAATGAATCGAGTCAGTAAGGCAATGCACAAAGTAAGTAACAGTAAGAACAGAGACCATAGCAACTGCATGGCAACAGCAACAAGATCAAGTGGCAACATAGAGCAGTCATAATGAAACTGCAGTACAACTACAATGAACACCACTGACCAGAATACAAATGAACAGCCATCATGAGTGCAGTTGCAACATGAATGAAAAGACCAGACACTACAGCATGTACAAGTCAAATAATTCAGATCAACTAATCAACAGTGCACAACCAACTTGAGAATATACATGATCAAAGACCAAATGCAAACTGCAGTAGTACACTTGAACAAAATGAACAAGTGGAGCATCTGTGTAAACTGGGCAAGTGTGGACAGAAGGCAATGTCAACAACAAAGACCACAAAAGAAATCCATCAGACATGACCAATGAGAAGTAGTGCAAGCATATGAAATGAGAACTCAGTGATATATGCAACAAGTTCAGATAAACAAGCCAGAGCCACCAAAGTGCAGAGCAACTACAAAGTGGCAGCAGTTAAGATAACATAGCAGAAACGACCAATGTACAACAATGCATCAGTAACCAAACTGCAAGACCTCAAGTGACATGGTGAAGCAGTATAAAACCAAAGTTACAAGCATACAAAATCATCAATACAATGCAGACACAAGTCAGTTGCAACATGAAACAAGACATGAAGACAGTTCGAAGAAGACTACAATATCAAGTACATGAAGACCAACGTCACAGTAAACATGCAGGTGAACAGAAGATAGTGAGCATATACTTTTGTATAAAATGCAAGGTTCAGGTCTACAGAATGGGGATGAACTTGACCGAGTACAGTATGCACAGAATGCAATTCGAAGTAATATAGCAGCAACTACAGGTAATCAACAAGTTGTTGTCGAATGAAAAAGTCAGCAATAAAATACCAGAGATTACAAGTAGACCAAGTCCAATTCAAATTCATGAAAGTATCAAAGTGAATACGAACGAATCAATTGATTCGAATTCATATAAATACTGAATCCAATTTACATCATCGACATCGAGTTATAGAGTCAAGCAAATCATTAAAACCAGCAACGAAAATAAATAACATACCGAATCATCAACAACTCGATCATCAGAGAAAGAACTGTCAACGCAAATCGATCATCAGAGAACGAGCTAGCAACAAGAATCAATTATCAGAGAACAAGCGACGGAAGCCATCGGTCACAAATCAGAGAATCGATCATCAGAACGAAGCCCTAATTCGAGAAAGAAGTCGAAGCCCCAATTCGACAAAGAGAGGCCGCATTTTTACTTCATAGTGGATCAGGTGAAAAATAACAAGGGCCGGCCTTGTTATTTTCAAAGGGGATTTAGTTATTTAGTTATTTAGGGTTTTAAATTAAAGGGGTTTTCTTATTTTATTTGAGCAAAAATTATGCATTCAAGTTCGTATTTTAATTTTTGCTCCTGCGGTTATTTTTGAAGTTGTTTTTTCTTTTCGAGTCGAAGAATTTGTAAATCACCACCTAGGGTTTAGGTAGTGTCAGATTGTCTATTTAGAATTAGTTCAGTGAGCAGGGTGTGCGAGTTTGCAAAGCTCTATAGGCGGGAGTAGTGTTTGCGAGTAAGCGAAACTCTATAGGCGGGAGCAGGGTGTGCGAGTCTAGTAGAGTGTTTGTGAGCGGGAGAAAAAGGGTCTGCGAGTCTAGTAGAGTGTTTGTAAGCGTGATACTATTTAATTCTAATAGAAATCTGTGAATGCAGCAGTAGGCAGGGGTTGCCGAAGCTGGGTAAATTTTGTGTGTGATTTACTTTTCAGCATATTTATTTCTGCAGTTTATTTCTGTGTTTAAATCGAGAAAATTTGCTATAACCCTATTCGCCCCCCCTCTAGGGTTAATCTAGATCCTACAAATGGCGGCTCCCTTCGTTGTCGCTTTGACCTGTCATTATAATCCTCATCCTTTCGTTTTCCTTTATCATTACCCGAGTCCTTTTCGAAAGGCTTTTTGTCTTTAAGCACATAAGCTTCTGTTCCCTCTCCTTCTTCTCTTTCTGCATTCGCATCCTCTAATCGTAAAAACTTTTGTGCCTCGTTGTAGAATTCCTCTAGATCCATGGGTGGATCTTCAGTCAATGAATTTTTGAACTCTGTGCCGTCAGCTACTCTGGACACAGCTGCCATCACCACCATAGACGGATCTGCTCGATCCACCAACGCTGCTGCTGCATTGAATCGCACTAGATAACTCCTCACGGTCTCTTCGGCTTTTTGCTTTAGGGTTGCCAAACTCATCACATTCTTAGGTCTTGTAATGTGAACCCTAAATTGCCTCATAAATCTCTCAACTAAATCATTCCACGTTCTGATGGATCCATTCTCCAATTGTATAAACCACAATGCTGCAACATCCGCCAAGTACAATGGAAAGCACCGGTCCATAACATCCTTTAATGCCCCCAGCACTTCCATATGACTCATATACTTTGTTAGATGCACCGTGGGATCCGTTCTCCCGTCATACATGTCCAACGATGGTAATTTGAAATCCCGTGGGTTCCTAGCTCGTTTGATTGCTGGAGTAAAAGGACTCCTATTAACATCTTCCAAATCCTTGTTCACTAATCCGCCTCTTATGGCTCGCTTGACTATCTCTTCCAAATTTTCATTGTCTCTGAGATGCAATCTTCGTTCACCACTTTCAACCTGCCCCCCCGAGTTCACGAGGGAACCCCGGAATCTGCCCCCTCGACTGAGCGTTCGCTCCTCTTCTACTCCCGGGTTGCGTAGATGTTCCTCTCTCTCTCTCTGAAATTGGGTCAATGTTCTCCATGGGTGTGCCTCCTAATCCAGGCGCTACGCCGGATGGTCCTGCTTCGTTCTGAACACCATCCACTTCTCTATTCTGTGCTCCTAGTTGTCCAATCTGTTGGAACAAACTTTGAATCAGCTCCTCCTGTTTCTTCATCATCGTCTCCATCTCGTCCCTAGTGATGAAGATCGATGCTTGATTCGTCCCTGAAGAAGCCTCTTGGCTTCCTTGGTGTTCACTTCTCTCTGGCCTTTGTTTCTTACTTGTCTGTCTCGTCATGATTTCTCAAATCTGAACTTTCAAACTTTCTGAACCAACTTCTAATTGGTAGAACTCCTGAATTAGCCTTCTTAGTGAAAGCACCAAAATGTTTGCGCCAAAATTGGTCACAAACACCCGATATCGTGAAAGCACCCGTTCGCAGTCGCAAGTCACACAAATCAGCAATAATCAATATTGAACTCAGGTCTATGCAATAACAATCAGAGTAATTCAGCAATCACAATCACAAACACATGATTTATAGTGGTTCGGCGATCTTGCCTACGTCCACTTTGAAGTTTTCTCTCTTTATTGATTATTCTCTTGATGATTACAGTGGTTACAGCAAGTTACAATGGATTATAGCTTTGAAACTCGAATGGAACAATGATGATAAGGTGTAGAATTGAATCTGGTAGAGTCTTGGCGCTTCAGAATTCCGATCCCCTTTCCTGAATAACCTGGGGCTCTATTTATAGGCGTAGAAGGCTGATATTTCGCCTAAAATCCAGGGAGACCATTTCTGGCATGTGAGGGGGCCCATACGACCGAATTCTGGAGGTCTGGGCCCACTTTGCGATCGATTCGACCCTTGGTTCGAATCAATCAAGAAAGTGTCCAATCGAGATGAAATTTGGTGTGGACATTCTTCAACATGTAAGCAAACTCCTGTAAAAATTTCATGGCATTTGGACTTGTAGATCTCGAATTATGATCGATTCAAGATTGCATTTCCGGTTATCATGATAGGGTCGAATCGATAGGGTCAAATCGATAGGGTCGAATCGATAGGGTCGAATTGATACGGTCGAATCGATTAGGGTCGAATCGATTAGGGTCGAATCGATTAGGGTCGAATCGCTAGGGTCGAATCGATAGGGTTGAATCGATCATAACTTGTGCGTATGAACTCGGATTGACTTAAAATTTGAAATGCTGGCTTCTATAGCTTTGCTCATCATGTCTTGTCAATTGCGGCCCGATCCGGACTAGGACAAAATTCATCGACATCTATGGTTATCCTGCAATGCATGGTTGATATTCAAGAATAGTAATCATTAATTTTCAGCTGATTTTTGGGTGTCTCAGCTTTGCCAAAAGTTGGGATAATAATGTTCTCTTCTCGGGGTACATGGCTTATTGAATAACGGTCAAAATCTTCAAAAAGCTCCCAGGCTTTTGATAAACAGGCGGGTAGATTCCCTCCTTTAGCTTGAAATTCCTTCTTGACTTGGTAGACAATTAGCTGAGAATCACTGAAGATCTGCAATGCCTTGATGTTTAGTTCTTTAGCGATCCTTAAACCAGCGATGAGAGCTTCATATTCTGCTTCATTATTTGCCGAAGGAAATTCTAGTCTCAGTGCATAACATAGCGATCCCCTTTCTGGGATTTCAAGGACAACCCCTGCTCAAGAACAGTAATCATTCCTTGCGCCATCGACATACAATTTCCATTGGATTGGGATGTTATCAGCGGCTTCTTCCTCACAATCACCTTTATCCGTACACTCTGCGATGAAATCTGCTAAAGCTTGTCCATTGATTACTTTCCGGGGATGATAAGTGATGTCATATTGGCTGAGTTCAATATTCCATTTCAAAAGACGGCCCGAAGTCTCAGGACGGAATAGGACTTGCTTTAGAGGTTGATCAGTGAGAACTATGATGGGATGAGCTTGGAAATACGGCCTCAATTTTCTTGATGCGATCAATAAACATTAGGCGAGCTTTTCCAACCTTGAATAGTTCATATCTGCCCCAGTGAACCTTTTTCTGATATAATAGACTGGGCGTTGAATCCTTGCGTCTTCCCGTACCAACACTGCACTGAGAACATGAGATGAAATTGCCAAATACATGAAGAGATCTTCACCGTTGTCAGGCTTTGAAAGTATCGGAGGCACTTCGATATGACGAACCAACTCATCAAATGCTTTCTGACATTCAGGAGTCCACTCAAAGTTTTTTCTTCCTTTTTTCAGAGCATCAAAGAATGGAATGCATTTGTCAGTAGCTTTTGAAATGAACCGACTCAAGGCAGCAACCTTTCCATTGAGACTTTGCAATTCCTTCTTCGTTCTAGGAGCTTTGACCTCTCTCAGGGCAGTGATCTGAGCAGGATTAGCTTCAATGCCCCTAGCGCTCACAATGAAACCCAAAAACTTACCGGACTCCACTCCAAATGAACATTTCAAGGGATTAAGCTTCATTCTGTACTTTCGGAGTACTGCGAACATCTCTGCTAAGTGATCCATGTGGTCCACTGCTTTCTTAGACTTCACTAGCGTATCATCAACATAAAATTCCATTGTCTTGCCAATCTGCTATTTGAACATGGCATTAACAAGCCTTTGTTAAGTTTCCCCTGCATTCTTGAGTCTGAAAGGCATGACCTTGTAGCAGTAGAGTCCCACATCTGTGATGAAGCTTGTGTCCTCTTGATCTGGCTCATGCATCATAATCTGGTTATATCCGGAGTATGCATCCATAAAAGATAACAATTCAAGCCCCGCCGTCCCATCCACCAATTGATCGATCCTGTGCAGCGGGAAGCAATCTTTGGGTCAGGCTTTGTTCAAATCCGAAAAGTCAATGCATACTCTCCATTTTCCGTTAGCTTTTTTAACAGCACTGGATTTGATACCCAATTTGGATAAGTAGATTCCCTGATGAAACTGTTCTCCATGAGCCGATCCACTTCTTTTTTCAATGCTGCTGACCTTTCTGGACCCTGAGTTCTTCTTTTCTGTTTCACGGGTGTAAACTTTGGATCAATGTTCAGATTGTGTACTGTAATCTCTGGGGATATTCCACACATATCAGCATGAGTCCAAGCGAATACATCCAAATTTGCCTTCAAAAATGAAATCAGAACATTCTGAACTGTTGTGTTGAGTTGTGAACCCACATTCAACACTTTGTTTGGGTCCTTTGGGTCAACGGGTACCGGCACTATTACCTCTAACGGTACTACCCTACTCTCCCCTGCACCGGCTTTCCTCGGATCCATCTCTCTTCGTGCGCCACTATATTCACCAATGCAGGGTCCACCCTGTAATTGCTACAAGGTTGGTTCTTTGATGCGGACTAGAGCCGCCGCACCTTTACCCGTTTCTCTTTTCCTTGATTCACGCAACTCTGTAAGATAACATTCTCGCCCCGCATCTTGGTCTCCGTTAATCACACCGACTCCATTATCTGTGGGTCATTTTATAGTCAGGCACTATGGGGCAAGAACAGCTTTGGATACAACAAGAGTAGGTCGGCCTAAAAAGGCATTGTAGGCAGAGAATTCTTCAACAATTATAAAGGTTTGCTTTCGAGCCACCTTTCTCAACCCTTTTCCAAGTTCCACAAACAAATCTATGGTCCCAATCAGCTGTTTGGGTTCTCTAGCAAACCCAGCAATCTTAAGTGATGAAGCTTGAACTCGGCCATTGGAATTTTCATCCGATCAAAAGTCTTTTTGAAAAGAATGTTGCATGAAGCTCCACAATCAACTAGAACTCTTCTCACAGTAGCCGACCCAATACCAGCGGATATGACCAAAGGATCTCTGGTAGGAGCCTCGATACCCAAAGATTCTCTGGCACTGAATACAATATCATCAGTGGAAGTTTTTTGTTGCTTTAAAGGTGCATCATTTTCTAATACAAAAACATTCTCTTCAGTCGGTACATGCCTCAAGGCCCGGGCATACCTTTCCATCTCGCCCTAGCTTTTACCTGCTGGGTGAGGCCCTCCAGTTATTATATTGATGACAGGTCTTTATGACTCATGTTCTACGACCTTCTCACTTGAGCCAGGACGGTGAGCGGGAACTTGATGTCCTTGAGTCGACGAGGCTGGGGCATTTCTATTCCTTTTCACATACTCTTGGAGCTTGTTCTCTTTCAAGAGTTGTTCAATTACCTCTTTCAAATGACGACATTCGTTGGTGTCATGGCCGGGTTGGTTGTGGAAGCGGCAGAACCTTCCACTTTTTTCCATCTTACTTCCAACTCTCATTTTAGGTGGTGTTGGATAATTGACATCATCCTTGGTCGCAAAGAAGATGTTCTCAGGGGTATTGGTCAAGGGTGTGAAATTAAATGGATGGCCTTTCTTAGCATCTCCCTGTTTCTTTCCACCATAATTTCCCCTTTTCTGAGTGTTAGGTTCTTTCTTGTTCGAAGCAGCACCATTGTTCCCGACTTCTACTGATACCACCTTAGCCGGTGTTTGGAGGCTCTCCAAGCACATGAATTCATCCGCTTTCTTATAGAATTTGTCGAGCGAGTTTGGTTCATTCATTTTCAACCATTTTCCAAATTCGCTTGATTAGTCAATCGCCCTCGTCAAGTATGTTAGGACCATGCGTGGCTTAGCATTATCTACCTCAGCCAATGCTATGTTAAAACGATTCAAAAATGATCTGATGGATTCTCCTGGATTTTTCTCTAGACTTGACAACGACATTATATACTTTGCTTTTGAAGCATACAATCGAAATTGCTCCTTGAATTTCCTGGTCAAATCGGAGAACTGATCAATCGACCTGACCGACAGCTTTGTAAACCACAATAGAGCCACACCTTCCAGATATACCGGGAAATATCGATATTTGATTTCATTTGACGCTCTACCACCCGTCATATGCCAATCGTACTTATAGAGAAACTCATTAGGATCGCTTGTCCCTTTGTATGCCGGAATAGTAGGAGGAACGAATTTTCTTGGAAATTCTGCCTTCAAGATTTTCTCAGTAAACGGAGTTTTGCTTGGAGCAAAACCCCATTCTTTCTCATCTTCATCCCGTCGCATACTTTCCTTCATGATCTGACGAACCATGCCTGAGAAATATTCTTCATCATTTAAAGGCTTTGGAGGGCAAACATCAGCCATTCTCTCTGAATTCTGTCTTGACAACCGTTCACGGAGGGTCGGCTGCGGTCCTAATCCTCCAGCCTGGAGGGGTGTCTTTTCCACAGGGTCTGCGGCTCTTTGTGAAATGTTCCCTCCTACATCATCTTGAACTCCCACAATAGGGTTTCCATCATTACTAAACGGTTGACGGTTGGCCCCAAGTAGATCATTCAACTTACTTAAGATCATGGCGTTTTGGGCATTCTGAGCTTCCATCTGTGCATTCTGGGCATTCAATTGTTGATTCAACACCAAAACTACGGCGTCCAATTCTGCTCGTGTAACTCCAACAGTTGGAGCTGCTTGACTGGAAGGAGGAGAGGTAGCGATATTCTCTTGAACATTGTCAGATCTTAGAGAACTTCGTTTTCTCCCAGGAGCCATTATTTCCAATAAACTTCTGGTTTTAAAAGAATTCCTTTCGATAATTTTTTGAGAAGCAATGGTGAGACCATCCTGAGTTCAACTCTCAATGAAAGCACCAAAAATGTTAATGGTTAAAATCGAACGCTAACACCCGGTATGTGAAGTGTGAATGTGAAAGCACCACCCGACGGTTCGGGAACAGAATATCAGCTAAAATAACAGAAAATACAGTAAGAGACAGCGATTTTATAGTGGTTCGGCTTAAGGATTAGCCTACGTCCACTTTAAGTATCTTTATTACTGATCTTGTACAAAACAATACAATGCTCTTCAAGTACAAATCTCTTTAGTTAGAAAACACTTTGAGCAAGTAGCTTAAGCTTCGATGTAGATGAAAGTTTTCGAATCCATGTCGGATGTGTGAAAGTCTTTCAAAGTAACCTGTAGTGTTCTTCGAAACTTCAAGTATAAAGTCGGTCTAGAAACTGGCAGAGTATCGGCGCTTGAAGAGATTGTCCAAAAAGTCCCCTTCATGCTTGAGGTAAGTTGGTATTTATATGGAAATTTCCCCCTTGGGTCGTAAGTCGTGATCGACTTATGGTAGGTCGTGGCCGACTCATTTGGCCAAGCCCATGGTCTCACAAAGGTTTACTCATCTATCAGAATTTATGTTACAAGTCCTAAGTCGCACACGAGTCAACATCCTCTTGTATAAGTAACGCGACAACGGACTTTTACTCAGTAGCTTTAGGTCGTGGATGACTCAAGCTAGGTCGTGAGTCGTGGCTTAACTGGTAAGCTCGTTTATTTCAGATAATAGCACAAGTCCTGAATCATGTACGAGTTAAGAGGCCACCGTGTTAAATAAGAAGCAGCGCTTCATTTGCTTAAGTCGCTGACGACACGTGCTAGGTCGTAAGTCGCGGATAGCTTTAAGTCGTTAACTCATTTCCTTCTTAAGTCGTGCCATCTCTTGAATATTTAAGTCATCCTGTCCTTGAGTCGTGGACTTCCTTAAGTCGTAGACTGTATACTTTCTTAAGTCGTAGAAACCTTAAGTCGTGGAGGCCTTAGGTCGTGAACCATCCCTTCTCTTTTAAACCGTTAAGTCGTAGACTTCTCTATGTCGTAAGTCGCCGAATCTTTCAACTCGTTAAGTCATTCAATCCTTAAGTTGTTAAGCCGTAGATCCCTTTTGAACCGTTAAGCACCTTAAGTCGTAAGTCGTTCATCCCTTTTGAACCGTTAAGCATCTTAAGTCGTGGATCGTCCCAGGCCTTAACTCGTTGACTTAACGGGGTTAACATGTTGCTTATGTGACAATATACTTATAAAATTTAAATTAAATTATCGTTGTAAATTTCGACGCGTTTATATATCGTATGCTCACATAACAACTCCAATCACTACGAAATTTGAAATCCGATAATAAAACAATATTATGGATCCAATGGAACTGGTTTCGTCGAAATCTGAGGCTGTGCCTCGGACGGCTATTTTCAATTTCAATTTAAACGATAAAATTTTCAAAACTGAACAATTCAGTGTTACATTCAATTTTAACACTTCTATTATATTCAATGTTATCAATATAAATTTATAGGCCTTCAAATTATATTTTTAACAGGCTTAAAATCTCAGGTTTCAATAATTCATCCAGTTTCAAATTATTGAATTCAATAATTTAATTATCAAATAATTGGTGATACTTGAATTCAAGTTAAAAACGAACTTTTAAATATTCAAAATCAATTGAATATTCCAATTTTAAATACTCAAAAATTCCGGGTCGTCACATTCCTCCCCCCTTAAAAGAATATCATCCCCAAATTACTAGTTAGGAAGAATGGTCCAATCCCTGTTTACTTATTTCCAAACCAAACAATTCAACATCTAACTAACTATCTTTTATAAAAGACCCATTATTCTTCTTATTAACTTCTCAATTCTCCCATAGTATCAAATTATACTATTTGTTTAACCATTCAAGTTTCAGTTTAAAACCAATTTTTGAATTATCAAAATTTTCCCAAAATATTTCTAACTCCCTAAATTCCCGAGAAATTTCGCCAGCGTCTCCTTTGCATGGCTAGCTCGGTACAACTACAAAATGGCTCTACGGCCTCCCAAATCCAAAAAGAAAACAAAAAGCCAAGTGGCTCAATCCGAAAACCCAATCAATTTTCATACCAAAATTAAATACATACCTCTTGTCAGGCAATTCATATTTGTCTTCCTGAATTCAAAACCAAATCTCTTTTCCCTTTATAATACCTGCATATCCTGTTTAGCTCCAATATCCCATCACAATATTCCCAAAACAGTTTATCGACTTTCTTACAAACTGTCGGAATTTATTCATTGAAATATTAACTTAGATTATATTTGCAGTATCAATTCCCAATCAAGAATTCACCATTCCCTTCTTAAGTTAGTATAAGTATTTTATATGTTTCTTATACCCATTTTCATCTTACCATTTCAGCTTATATTTATTTCTATTCAAATCGATTCTTTCATTTCCATACGAATTCAATTTATCTTTAACTTTAAATATTGAATTTTATTTTTCATTTATAACTAATCCATGTCATTTTTAAATTAGTTTCATTGACTAACTTATTTTAGTTTTCAATTCGAAACCGTTTTGTCGTTAACAAAATTTTCCGAAAATTTTAAAAAAATTTCTAACTTCCAAAATTTTTGAAAATTTTTGGCAGTCTCCTTTTTACGGAGGAGCTTTTGCAATTTGACAAAAGAGATAAATATATATACATCGACCCACAGGTTCGGAAAAACCAAAAACAGTTCATATTTCCTAGTTTTATTGCGTAGGCGTACCTTATTTAGCATTTTAAGCAAACAGCTTATAATTTTTAGCGACTAGCGCAACCAAATCCAGCCACACGGCTCCCAGGTACCTGTACTTACTCAATTTAAATATGTAATGCCATATATATGCAATTTAACTATATTTCACTTAGTTGCAATGGTTAAAACATATGAATTCTAAAGAAATGCACATCCAACATTTACCGTAAGCAATTTTTCACAACTTTCATAGTAATACAACTATTTTAATTAATTTACAAACCATTTTTATTCAAATTTGAATGGTTTAAAACTCAATCGCTTACATTTAATTTATTCTTAAGCAAACTCAATTCATATTTAATTCCATCGCTTTCAAAAATCAATTTATTTCACTCCTATTAATTCATAGAATTTTAATTATCTCCATTTACATCCAATGATATTTATTCTATGCAAATTTGACAAGATATATGTGAACAAACAATATGTTTTATAACCAATTTAAATGAATTTTAACTCAATTTATTCTTAATTCTATTTCATTTTCAAATTTATTCTATTCATATATTCTCAGTTTCATTGCATTTCAAATTTATTAACCAATCTAGTCCATTCAAAACCATTAACAATTTAGGTTCATCTTCATTACCAATAAAATTTCCTTTTTGTTTTAATTCATTCACAACCATTTTTTTAGCTCAAAAACAATCCATGCTATTTCATTCCATAATCATTTCTCAACGTATTTAAACCACATTTCATTTGATTCTTATTTATTCCACCATTTATTTATTCAATATAATTAGTTTATCCACATTCACTTAAATCATTCTAATAAACTCGAAAAATTCTATTTTCCTTATTGTCCCAAGTTATTTCAATCCCTTAATAATTTAAATGGTTTACAATTATGTATGTAAGCATTTTCATTCCATTAAATATTATCGGCAACTCACTGAATTTTATTTCTATTAAAATTTATATTATTTTTTACTTGATTTAAATCCAATTCACTATTATTAATCTAAATTTTAAGTTGAATTCAATCTAACTCCTTTCATCATTCAGCTTAAGTTTATTCACTCTAATTTTATACTTAAGCTCATTTTATTTTCAAGTAAATTTTCTTATTCAACTTAATACTCTCCCAATAAAATCTCATTTCAAATCTGCAACTTCATTTGATCGGTTATCAAATTTAACTTTTCAGATCCAACTCATTTAATTGATTACATGGCCATTACCAATTTATTTCCACTTATTAGGATTTTATTTGCAATTCATACCATTACTATTTTAATCCATTTCCATTTTTATTCGATACATTCCCAATTATATTTAATTTGTTAACACTTCAAATCAAATTTTAATTTATAGCTCAAGTTCCGATTCTACCATTCACTTTTAAAATTACCATCAAATTTTTATTAACTTACATTTCAGCTTCATTCTCAATTACTTTCACTTCATTAACAATTTGAATCAAATTTTAATTTATAACTTGAGTTTACTTCCAAACTTCATCATAAACTCACAATTCAATTTCATTTACTAATTTATTATCTAATTAGTTCTTCCCTTATTTATAATCCAACACTTGAATTTTTATTCCAAATATCACTTCATTATATTTTCTTAAGTTCAATGTACTTTATAATTCAAGTTTGGATTTCTTTTCATTTTCCAATTCATCAAAATATTAAATTTGGGCTTTGTATTCCATTTTAAATTTTATAAGTCATAACTTATTGTTTTATACAATTCCATTCATCGTAAGCTTGCATATATTCATCTTTATTTTTAACTCAAGCCTTATGCTTATTTACAACCCAAACATATTTTATTTTAAGGATTTTTTTTTCTTTTTTTTCTTTTACACATTATTCTTTTATTTCAGTTCCAATCCTTATTCCACCTATTTTCCATTTATTATGGTAAGAATCTAATTCCATCAAATAATTCAATTGAATTCTTATTCCAATTCAATCCTATCTTAACTCAATTTTATTTAATTCAATTCGATTGCAACTAAATTCGAAAACAACTGGATATTATTTTCAGCTTATACAATTAATTTCAATCCAGTTAGAAATTTTATTTTCCAATCCAAGTTAATTTCGTTTTTAAATTTTCACCCTTTTAAATTTAAATTCCAACAGTCAAAGATATTTTTTCCTTCCTGATTTAAAAATCGTCTTAACTTATAAGCTAATAATCCATCTCATCAGGAATTTAAAAACACCGGCTTTTGGTTTCAAATTATTTTTGAAATATTCAACATCTCAAATCACATTTCTCAAAAGTTAAACCAATCATGTTTTATTCGCAACAAATTTCTTTTGAGACTTTCAAAAATAACAAGCTTTTCTGAACAAATCAATTTGGTAGCAATCCGTCACTTAGAATTCGAAAATGAATACTGATGATACGGCCGTCATCATCAGAATTATTTTCCAATAATCCAAGTGATTTCAATGCTATATCACTTTCAAAATCCCTTTAAAACAGATTTCCATTCAGAAATACCCCCAAAACAATAATGTTATACTTCGATAACATTCCCAAAATCTCTGAAATTTTGAATTTTCAAATCCTGCTTAAATACATTTTAACTATAATTCATTTGTACAATTTATGCTTATACAAATTTCTATTTGATTGTATTTCAATTCATAAATTACATTTATAATAAATTTCATTTTATAATGAATTTATTCCCCTAAATTTTAGTTATATTTCAATTTTTAGTTAAATTTTCACTTAACAATGATAATACTTTAAATATCATCATTCATAACAACCAATTGACATCCAAGCAACCATATATTATCTAAATAGTTTTCAAAAACTATTATTTATATAAAAATATGTTTTTGTGTAAAATTATTTCATTTACCCATATTTAAAACAATATCGTGTCGATTGCTCTATTTAAATGTTTAGCAACCCCTTCGATACAGTTGCGTTGACTGTGTCGACGAAGGTTCATATGCCACTCAATAAATCAATCAACACAATATTATAACAATTTATAGCCACTAACAAATACGCACTCATATTTATTAATACGCTCAAATCCATTATAGAGTACTACAGACTCTAATTTAAATGAGTAATTCCCACCAGAGCCAAGGTTATCACCAACCTACGCTCTGATACCAAGTGTAACGACCCGCAAATCCGTACCCCATGAGTCAACACTATTCTACAACAATCAACTCAAGTTGTACAGAAATACGAACCATTTGGATTAAAGAAGAAGAGGTAGAACAAGAAAATAGAAAACAACATCAGAATCTAACCATGGCAGCGGAAAAATATAATAGATAATAAATACTCTTTACTCAACATCAAATATCTTTGTTTATATATTACATCATCGGAGTACGTCAATCACAGCTCAACATCAATGTCATACAAATGGATACACAACAAATCAACACAGCGGAATGTATGTATATAAACAAGTATGCGAGTACGTATCGTCATCCAGCTCGTCTCCTGAGCACCACAACATTTCTTGTATCCTATAATACTCTGTCTGACCAGAGCATTACGGTTAAATAACACCCGAGTCAGTCTGGAATACCAGCGTGAGAAAATCACACTCAATTTATTATTAAAGTTTCAAAAATCCTTTGAAAACAAAAGCATCTCGTAAGACTACGCCACAAATAAACATGTCGGGTTTTTACCTTACGATAGCTAAAACAATTTTTACAGAAATCCTCTGATATTATAATAGGGTCTATATGCAATACTTATAAAATAGCCGAAATTGTTACATTATTAAATTCCAACTACTAGCCATAAAGTGGGTAATACAAACAAAACTCGTACAAGGCTCGTAGGGAGAATGGATTTCCAACTAATGACTACGCACTGGGGTACCACCTGTCACAGTACGGGGCCTAGATCACCGTACCGAGGAGTACGCCCGCTCCCCTGCAACACAAGGCCTGGACTACCCCTTACTGCGTAATCCCGAGTGAGATCACCCTGCGGTTGGGATCAGCAACCGTACCACTAAGCCGAAATTATAAGGGAAATCTAGACTGGAATGACCTCACCCTGCTTGGGTGCTACCCACCTAGCCTTGCTGCATAACCCCAGATTTTCATTCATTCCCATTTGATGAGGCTTGAGGCTAAACGTTACCTTTAAAGATCATATTTCTTAGAATGCCCATCGTCCACCTGATGATGTTTCGCAAGCATTCATCCATACAAGTCCGTCCCGGGTTCGAACGGAACCGAAGGCACTATTCACACCACATCCATTTTAGAAATATCCTTAGGATTAGTAGCGACTAGTCCTTGCACCTCACTGCTCCATCTTCGAATCCAAAAATCATTTTTCTCGAAAACGTACAAACCAGATCAAAGTGGTTTTCGAGAAATAAATCTCGATCCCCGTCTCTTCGAAACGATCAACGCAGTTGGCCAATATTGATAGTCGGTTATTTAACTATCAATTAACATTCACAAAACATCCATCAAACAATAAATAATTTCCCAAATTATTTATTTACCTCAAAAATATCTTCACAAGATATATTTATATTTTCGATCCTTTGAAAACAATTTCAAAACCATCCTTGTTTTCAGAATCAACTTTCCCAAACATTTTCTCTCTCCTCTGAAATCACCAAGCACAAAAATAGATTTTTCAAATAGTTTAAAACATTTTACTTTGAAATATACACTTTAAAACATTTATTTTAAAAAAAATACTTCAATAATTTAATCAAAATACATACCATATGAATATTTGAAAATTAGGTTACTTAATAAAATATACAACTAGATTTACACTTTTAAAACAAATACTAAATCACTCTTTAAATAATTATTGCTATAATAGATTAAAATAATTATTAATATAATAGATTAAAAGGGAATACCTACTTAAGAATTTAAATATGTAGAAATAGTAAATTTTCAAAACATACTTCTTAAAACAACTTTAAACTTTTAATTTATATTTTAAAAATTTACTTTGAAAACATACTTGGTTATTCAGAGAGAAATTCCCAAACTCAATCACTTAAATCAATTTTCCAAATTGATTTCCAATTTATTCCATTTGAAATAAATTTTTTTAGTTATCAGTTCATTTCGAGATTCAATAATTATGGACTTTATTATTATTTTCAGTTTGATTTTTAAATCCTTTAGTTGAAATATACAAATTTCAGGTTATTGCCAATTTCTTCTTTATTCTTATTAAATAATTTAAATCCTAAATTTAAAATAAATGTTTTGTTCTTTTAAACAATAACATTGAAGTTTAAGTTTCGTTAACTTTCTGGTTATTTAAATTTTCCTTCCCATATACAGAATTTATTTATTTGAATTTAAAGCTACCATTAATCTTATCCAATTTATTCTTAATTGATTTAAATTTTCTATAATTGTTTCACTTACGCATTTTCTTCATTTTATGTCCAAAATCAAATTCTTTATATGTTGATAAATTAGTGCACAGGAATATATTCAAGTAATCCATACCATCTAATATCCCAATTATCAATAATATCAATAATATTCACCACAGAATATAAAATAATCACAGTTGGGAGTATTAAATAAATTATATAAATGGTGAGGGGTCCAGTTGGAATCCCTCCAACCTGTTTTTCCTGCATCCACATACGTTAGCATCACAAAAGAAAAATGCCAGTTTCAAATTATATCATACTATATCACATCAATCAATTCAAGCATACAAAAAATTATTTAAATTTAATCATTTAAATTTATAATCAACTGAGTGAGATTAACTCACCTTTGTTTTAGACTGCAATCCACCTAACCTGGCTTGATTCCATCTAGATATTGACCTTTTATAAAAATTTATGGTTTATTAATTTATTAACATTTGAACTAATCGGTCAATTAATTTCATTAAACAAATTTAATTTAATTCAACAATTTTAGTTAAACTAATTTCCCCTTTTATAACTATTGTATTTTATTTTTAAATTTTCTATTTGCATTTTCAAACCTTATAATTAAATTTTCTGCTTCAGTAAATATCAGTAGTAATTTATTACACTGTATAAACATTCATTTACAAATATAAATCTCTAGATCGAGGATAATTAATTAATCAATCAATTATCTTCTAACTACGTCAGTTTATATAAACCACTGTCTTATAATACCTGTCGTTAAATTGTTATTTCCTTTTTATTAATAACAAAACAGTAGTTCGTTTATTGTAAAACCCCTATATATATATATATGTATATATATATATATATTTGTAAAGAGGAATTCCTTTTCCCGTGAAATGTTTACATATGTGTTATTAAACCTTGAACCATTTCTAAAACTGCAAATTACTTCCAGAATATTCCAGTAAAAATCAAAACAAATTCCTACTGCCAAAAATTTATTTTATTTTATTGTCTCTGCTTAAACAATATATATACTTATTAAAATAAATTAAGAATGCATTACCTTGACGAACTTGACTGGCCGTGAATCACTCGCGCGCTTGAGCCAAAATCCTACCCAATCGCATCACCTACTCCAGGACAGGCCGTCGCTTCCACACTAACGAGCTCACCTTCATTGTGAGGAACCGCGATTTCCTCCCTCATGTGCTTGAGCCGTCTCGCGCACCAGAAAATCCCATTCATCCCCTTTTTTTTTGCTTTACCTGATGTCGACTATGAACTAGAAGAAAAACAAAAGAGGGCATGCGATCGAATTAAGGAGGAGTGTAGCGCGATTTTGTCTCAATGAGTTCGGCTATGGAAATCTCTAAGTTTTTTTTTTATATTTATTCTGCTCGAATATTTGAAGAAAAGGGAAAGGAAGGTTCGGCTTTGAAGAAATAAAGAAGGTTGAGGAAGCTTCATGTGATTTTCCTTGTTTGCTTCAGAAGGGAGCCATTTTATATATATATATAAATATAATTTTATAGTTTGGTTCCGGACTTTAGAAATGAAAACGAACAAGTTTGAGACACTGCCTAAATGAAAGAAAGGGAATGTTGCGTGGTGTTATTGAAAGAGGGAACACGGAGAGGAAGGAAAGTCGGCATACTCAGGAACAATTTTCGACTGAGATGTTGCTTATGTGACAATATACTTATAAAACTTAAATTAGATTATCGTTGTAAATTTCGACGCGTTTATATATTGTATGCTCACATAACAACTCCAATCACTACGAAATTTGAAATCCGATAATAAAACAATATTACGGATCCAATGGAACTGGTTTCGTCGAAATCCGAGACTGTGCCTCGGACGACTATTTTTAATTTCAATTTAAACGATAAAATTTTCAAAACTGAACAATTCAGTGTTACCTAAAATTTTAACACTTCTATTATTTTCAATATTATCAATTTAAATTTATAAGCCTTCAAATTAAATTTTTAATAGGCTTAAAATCTCAGGTTTAAATAATTCATCCAGTTTCAAATTATTTAATTCAATAATTTAATTATCAAATAATTGGTGATATTTGAATTCAAGTTAAAAACTTACTTTTAAATATTCAAAATCAATTGAATATTCCAATTTTAAATACTCAAAAATTCCGGGTCATCACAGTTTTCAAAATGTTTTCAAAATGATTTCAAAACCTTCCTTTTAAAAGAATCAAAAACATCTATTCTTGTTTTAAAATACTTTTAGCCTCAAAATAATCTTTATCTTCAAATTCAAATTATCCTTGGTTTTAAACTATCTCTTAATAATAAAATATTTAACTTTTAATATTTATACTTAGATTTCAATAAAATTGTTGTTAAATTTTATATATATCAAAATATTATTCTCCATATTTATTTATGTATGTTAACTATAGTTATGCATATTTATAAAGTTCAAATAGTTTTAATACAAGATAGAAGTTATTTTCAAAGAAAAATAAATTATCAAAAATCATTTTGGCCTGTCGACAACCCCTAGAAATCCTTTTCCACAAGGTGGCGGTTTGTTTCAAAAATTTGAATTTCAAAAGAAGTGATGAATTTATTCATCATATCCTTTCACGAATGGACATGGCTATTGTTCTACTATAAATAGGGACAGTTTTAAACGAATTTATATACATTATTCTTTTATTTCACTCCTCTTCTTCTTCCACATTTCTTTACATGTATTTTTACCATTACTCTGCTGAAATCACCATTGAATCTAACTAGATTATCTTTGGTTTGATTCTCTATCATTATCTCAATAAGATCTCAATTGTATTCAGAGTTATAAGCTTCTTTGTAATAAATTGAGTGATAAAAGGTCTGATTGTAGCGTATGAGATCAATAAAGCGAGAAATGGTGTGATTGTAGCCTGTGAAATCAAATGGGTGACCTTGTTACCCGTGAAATCAAGTTTCTCTACCTAGAGGATTGTGAATTTGGAGTGGTGTACCTCGTGGCCTGGAAATCGAGGGTGTAATTGTAAAAATTGCTTTTGAAAGGAAATCCGTACTCGTGTGCGGGACTGAACGTAGGGTAACTCCGAACCAGTATAAAATCCAGTGTGTACTTTCCTTTATTGCTTTTACTTTATTTCTGCATCTGTATTTGATTCTATGATCATATATGTGTCTGAATAATTCATACATTTGTGTTCATATTAACATAAACTAAAAAAGATTTAGTAATTCCTTGAAACACTAATCACCCCCCTCTAGAGTTAATTCTTGCCCTATGATCCCTAATCTGCATATATCACAACACCCAAATCTTTTCTTTTACATTCATTTTCATAATTTCCTTTAATAATAGATTTATTTATGAAACATTTTATTAATCATCACTTTAGTTTATAATCATTCTATAAAAATCAAATATAAGAAGTTGGACTTTATCAAAGTTTTATAATTATCTCAAAAGTTACAAGTTCAATTTCACCATTTCTGTGCCAATTTATGTTAAATTCTATAGTCAATTAACAAAGATATTATTTAATTCATTTGTCCAGTTCCTTTTTCAGTTCGCTTACTTATTGCATTTAGTCATTAATCATTTCATAATATACTTGTGACGTCCTTGATCGACCTTCGAAATCGACACCCAAATGCATCACCCATATTCGAATGTCGTAGAATCAATCGTTGAGTCTGGTTTGTCATAGCTTATAAAAACATTAGGTAAATACAACACTGGGAAATAGAAGAATAATTTTATTGATACACTACATTTGATACAACACCGATACAAACGAAATGATCAACATGTATCAGAGATAGATACAACAGCGGAAAGAGTGAGACAGCCACAGCAGTAGAACACAACATCTCCAATGCCAAAGCTCCAAATCACAAGCTCGAACCACCATCATGCTGAACCTAAAACGCAATGCGATCGCCAAACCAAAGATTCCAATGATTTCTAAAAGCTACACCTACTATTTGATTATCTGATAACCTGACTGTAGACTACCCGTGTGGAAAATTGTGTGCATCCAAAGTTTAGAAAGCGAAAAATAAACTCCAGGTTAGTCATGCGACTGGTGTGAGCAAACAAAAATAGTTTATCTTAAATAAAAATAAACAAAAAGAATTTAAAATTGAAATTCGCTATGCTTTTCGGAAAATGAAACAACCATAAGGCCTCCCGCCACACACACATTGCAAGCGCACACTTGGAGGAGATTTCTCCTTATGATAGTCAAACATGCTTGGTACGCAAAATCCTTTTTATATTATTATTAGTGCATAGTGCAGAAAAACATTTCGAAAGTATAATATTAATTTTAGCTAACATACATACCATTATAGTATGCCCACTATAACTACCATGTTAAATGGCAGGTTCTACAACTAAAACCGTACAAGGTGCGTATAGGGTGATTGGATTTCCAACAAATGGTCAGGCTAAACTTCCCCACCACATGGGCATGCCTCAAGAGGGACTCCCCGAGAACCTAAGTGGCTCTTTGCCAACACAAGGCCGGGTTACATCTGTACCTAGGTAACACTGACATGAGTATGTCATCCCTCGGCCGTTACCGACCTTTATCTGAGGACCCTCAACGCCAACAATTTCCAACAACCACATAGGTTAAATATCAGGGATCCGTACCATGATACCATCCTTTATCCAGAACGAAATGCAAATAGCCTAAAAGGCGCGACCCTCATAACCTTGCCGCATTCTTCCTGTTTCGACCATTTTCGGGTTGTGAGGTTCGACGAGGTCTCTTCCACAAAGCTACGCTTTTCACAAAAGCCATGCTTTGATCAACAAATGATCGACAACATTTAGCATGCCACATTACCAAATTGGGAATATATCACTAGTAACCATCAACTACATAACCTCTGAGCTCGTACGTCTCAGAGAAGGGTGTTCAGTTAAGAGAATAAATTCTCTGCCACTAAACAGAAATGTATTTGATAGAAACCAACTTTACATCTCAAAGTGTAATGTCAGACATAAATCCATACAAGTCTGTTCTGGGTTCGAACGGAACCGAAGGAACTTCAAAGAAGCCTTTGCAAATTCGGGTATTCACAATCCCGATCGGACTCCCCATCACATATAGAGATCTATATACTGGCGTGCCTCAGTGCATAGACATTCGATAGGTAATCTTATCGTTCTCGAAAGTACCTAGTCTTCACCACCGCCTTCAAATGCTACCCATTTCGTAGTATCATTGTTCAGAATGGGTTTTATGACATAAAGTCTTATCCCGGCTAAACCGAATAATGAGCGCTAATTTTAAAAACATATGGATATACATGGATCTTAGTTAAGACACAACCTTTAGCCCAAAACCTTTCTTTCAAATGGTTTAAACAAATTTCCACTTTTAATCTTTTAAATAAAAGATCCACCCGTGAAGATCCTCTTTAATTTGAAAACAAAGTTCACCAAATCTTTAACAAAGAAAACTTTCAAAAAAAATTCCATTTCAGACTTGAAATCTTTTCAACAAAAAGTGGAAGTTCTTTGTTATATGAAAGCCATTATAATTTGAAAACAAATGCTTTTCATTTTGGAAAATCCGATTAAATTTGAACAACCTATAGCCTTTTAAAGGAAATCGGTGAATTGTCATATCCTTGGCAATTTCTATTTGAAGTAGATTCAAATTTCCAAAACAATTCATTCAACATACTTCACAATGGTTTAAAATCCATATATATATATATATATTGTATAACTTGTATAACCCTTTCAAATCCAAATTTCCAAAACAATTTAAAAACTTAAGCAAGATATAATATATTCAAGCTAAATTTTAATTTCAAACTTCCCTTCCAAAAGCTTTTCATATTCAACTCAATTTCCATTTATAAAACCATTTTGATTCAAAATTGATGTTTCAACTTTTCACCATTTGAGTAAAATAATATTAAATTCGAAATATCTGCAACTTAACCAATTCCTCGTGAAATCCATATTTGTGTGTGTGGTGTAGTCCATGGGTTTTACACACAATAATAACATATCATAACCATCATCAATTTAAGCATAACAATATCGATAAGCGGTGCAATCCTATAACGTTTATCTTCATTCACAGATTCACAGATAAACAATGTTAATTTATCACATGTAAATAAATCACAGTTCACAGCTCAAATCACACAATTCTTATCATAGAACATAACACATCAGAGATATCAATCAATTCAAGGCATTCAATACAATTCAATCATCCATAAGCAAGATCGATTAATCACCTGATTATAATTAATAATAAATTAATTACTCATGAATTAATTACCAAACCCTGCTAAATTAATATTAATTAATTAGCCTTTGATGAATTAATTATCCCATAATTAATCTCATAAATTATTTAATTAACCTTTAAATTAATCATATTAATTAATTATCCCATAATTAATTACATAATGTAATTAACCTGAAGTTAATTACATCGATTAATCAACCTTTAATCATTAATTAATTATCCTTAATTACTTTCATTAAGTAATTATGTTAAAGTATCTAATTACCCTTAATTAAATATTTATTCTTTAATGTAATTACATTAAGTAATTATCCCTTAATTGCATTAAGTAATAATCTTTTTAATTACTCACCATAATTTATTTCACCCTTAATTAATTGATAATCATATGATTAAGTACATTAATTAATTAACCCTTTATAAATTAATCAGTCTTAATTTATTACTTAGTTAACCTTTAATTAAGTAATTAAATTACAAATTTATAATCCTTTATTCTTAAGATAACCCAATTATCCTAATTTATTTCATAGTCTTATTTAAACCTTATTTTAAATAACCTTTGAGATAAATTATCATTAACATCTAAGTTAACTTAAAACCTTTAAATAAATAAAAAATATTTAATCTTCTTAATTAAATTATTAATTATGCTGTTACATTTACTAAAATAAATTTAAGAATAAATAAAGGAGATATATATACTTTATGTTTGATTAATTAAAATATTTTAAAACCCTTAATTAATTTCAAAACAAAAAATAAACATTTATTATCTTTCAAGAATAAATCAAGAAAAAGTTTTAAACCCGAGCCAATACGTAAAACACACGAGTACAACCCCGAGCAACTTTCACCCTATTTTTTCTTTGTTTCGTTTTTTATAAAATTTAAAACTATTATATAGGTTAAACACTCGTGAATGACTCAGCAAAAAAACCCGAGCCAAAATGCACTTTCCCCGAGGTCCACTTCGAGTTCCCACCTTCTGCTCCAACCCAAAAACATCCAAACACCATTAATACCTCGTGCATGTGCTCCGACGATCTGGTCACGTCCGACCATCGTGGAAACCTCCAGCACGTCGAAGAACACATCCTCATCCACCACAAACACCTAGATCATCCAATTCAATAGAGAATCAAAATCAGCATCTAGACTTCTACCTGGAACAAAACAGTTCATAAAAGAACCACCTCGCCAAGCCAACTCCGACCACCGGACGACACGCGATCGTGACCAAAACAACGCCACATGTCTATGCTTCTATTTCCCCCCATACCGGTTGCCTCTAGTTCACCCACGGCGATGCAGCAACCACTAAAACCCAAACGAGCATAACTGTCGATCGAACCCTAGTTCGATGTCGCACCACCACTCTGGCGATCTAAAAATTTTCCTCCCTTTTTCCTCCGACTAACGACTCACGAGTCACCCCCTGACTCAAGCGCAACGTTCCTCCATCGCCGACCATCTTGAAATTGACAGAAAACCAACTTTTGAACAAATCAGAAATTCTCAACATATATACACTTAAAAATTGTGAAATCACTTTCTAAAATCATCATTTTCAGATATGAATCTGTTACTAAAATCAAAACTTGAAATTATAATCTTTGATTTTTTTTGTTTTATAAAAGATTCTGCTGAAATTTGCCATTTTTGAATTGATCATTCACTAAATATACTTGAATTTATTTTTAAAATGTATATTACATGGTTACAATCTTTTTTTATTCAAAGATCTTCGCCTAAAACAGACCAAAGCTGGAGGATTTGAATTTTTTATGAGTTTTAGCCTGTAAATGTTTAAAACAGAAAGGTATATGCCTGGAACCAGACATGCACACAACAATCTATGTGTATATATATATATATATACGTGAAGATAACTACTAAGCAACATTTTCATAACAAATTCAAGTGTTAACCACAACAGAGATGGAAATAGGTTTAAGAGGTTTACTCACATGGATTGGTTTTGAACAGAGAACCTGAAACTGGAAAATGTTTTTGAAACTTGAAACTTTTGATCTGCTTTTGTTTTGGTACTGAGTTGAAACTGCTACTTGATTTGTCTGAATTGATCTTGAATCTTGCTAGCTCAGGCTGATTTTACAAAGCTTGTTTTGAGCTAAATAAAAATCTGGATCTTACTTTTGTTTCCAGATTTAAATGTTTTGATCTTTCTCTAGTTTGCTATGTTGAATTAGAACTTGTTATTGTTAAATTTGAATGTTTGACTGTTGATCTTGTTTTGATTCAGCTTTTGATTCCAGATTGAAATCCTTTGCTAGCTCTAGTTTTGAAAATTGGAAGATAGTTTGTATTAATTGATTTCAGGTTGAAGAACTTGTTTTAAAACCTGATTTTAAAACTTCATCATTTATCTTCATTAAAATTTCAAAAGAAAAAAAATGTTTCCATTTGTTATATTTTTAAATCATATAAAGTTACACTTGTTATATATGTTTTTATTTATCTTACAAATGCTCAAATCCATGTTTAAAATAACAACACTTGTTAATTCATAAATAATTAGTGTTACACATTGTTAACGCTAAAATTTGAATGCTAACACCCCGGTGTATGAGTTATAGTTGTGAAAGCACCACCCGATAACTCGGGAACAGATTACAAGCAGATGATAACGGAAAAGCAGAAAACAACAACAATTTTATAGTGGTTCGGCTTAATGGTATAGCCTACGTCCACTTTAAGTACTTTTATTGATGATCTCGTTACAAGTTGATACAATTCTTTCCAAGTACAATACACTTTGAATTACAAGTCACTTGGAACAAGTAGCTTAAACTTCAATGAAGATTAGAGTCTTCAAATCCATGTTGGATGTGTGTGATCTTTTCTCAAGTTTGTAGCGTTCTTCGTGTCTTGAGAGCTTTAAGTGTTGAATTGGTTTGGAATGCAACAGAGTAACGGCGCTTCAAGAGAATCAGCCAAAAGTCCCTTCAATGCTCGATGTGGTCATGTATTTATAGGCAAATTTCTTGGCTGAAATTGCTAAGTCATGAGTCGTGACAGACTCAAGATGAGTCATAAGTCGTGACCGACTCAGGATGAGTCGTATGTCGTAGGCGACTCAACTAATTGAGCCCAGACTTCGTATCAGAGCGTCTCCGGTCCTCTGTATATAGCACAAGTCCTAACTCGTCTACGAGTTAATAGGTCGTGGTCCAAGATGAGGCGGCGTTGGATTTCTACCTAGTAGCTTTATGTCGTGGATGACTCAAGCTAAGTCGTGAACGACTTACCATAGGTCGTAGGTCGGTTATGTCATTTGACACCTTAGGTCGTTGAGTCGTTAGAGAACTTGAGTCGGTCTATCCCATACACTGTTAATCCCTTGAGTCGCTCCACTCCTCTAAGTCGCCTTAAGTTTTAACTCGTTAGCTTGTTGAGTCGGTAGCTTCCTGAGTCGGTAGCTTCTTGAGTCGGTAGCCTGTTGAGTCGGTTGCTTCCTGAGTCGGTAGCTTCTTGAGTCGGTAGCTTGTTGAGTCGGTTGCATCTTGTGTCGGTTGCCTTCAGAACCGTTATGAACCTTAAGTCGTGAGTCGGCCCAGACCTTGACTCGTTGCCTAAACGGAGTTAACATTATGCCCCTCGAAGTTCACGCCTAAGTCGTAGGTCGTGTGCTTCGACTCATTTAAACTCGTGTGCCGATTCAACTACCACTGCTCAAAGCTATAAAAGACTTGAGTCGTTCTCCTTACTTCCTTCTTCTCATTTCTTATCCTTTGAACCGTGTCTGCCATTAACGCATCTTCGAGCTCTCAAAGGCGATTCCAACCTGATTTATTTTCGATCATCTTTAGCATCACACCGTGTAAGAGATTTTGCATCTTTTTTCAATTGCTGATGATTGCCGATCTCCGCCTCTGTTTTTCCCCCTTGACCCTTGCGAATACTATTGCATTGGACATTGATGGATTAAAGGCAGGCGGTTTGATCTTACTTGTAGCGATTCGAGATTTGAGGCGACCTAGTGGTGTGATGGAACAGGGGTTAACCATTGCGAGGTTATCGGGTTATGGATTAGATGGTTAATGGGTTAGCGATTCTTCTGTGTGAAGGGACTTCTATTTCTACCGGAATCATTGCCTCTGACCCGTATGCCAATGAAAATGGGGTGTGCCCAGTCGCAGTTTTGTGAGTGGTTCTGTATGCCCATAGTGCCAGTGGTAGCTTATCGACACACCCACCTTTTTCTCTTTCAAGTTGCTTCTTGATGGTTGACTTAATAATTTTGTTCACGGCTTCCACTTGCCCGTTTGCCTGCGGATGAGCTACTGCTGAGAAGCTTTTCCGGATTTTGAATCGCTTGCAAAAATCTTGGAATTCTTCACTTTCAAACTGAATTCCATTGTCTGTAATTATTTTTTGAGGCACACCGTATCTGCAAATGATGTTTTTAGTCACAAAACTTATCATCTTCTTTGAGGTGATAGTAGCCAGTGGTTCAGCTTCTGCCCACTTAGTAAAATAATCTACAGCAACAATGGCATATTTAATTCCAGATTTGGCAGTTGGTAACAGTCCTACAAGGTCTATTCCCCATATTGCAAACGGCCATGGACTGACCATCTGTGTGAGTTCAGTGGAAGGAGCTCTAGGAATTTTGGCAAATCTTTGACATCCGTCACATTCTCGGGAATACTTTGCTGCATCTCGATTAATTTCTGGCCAAAAATATCCGTACTGGAGAATTTTCTTTGCTAATGTTTGGCCACCTGAACGATCACCACATTCTCCTCCGTGTACCTCTGTTAGGATTGCTTTAGACTCTTCCCTGGATACACATCGAAGTAATGGCATTGAGAATCCCCGTCTGTATAACCGGCCATCCTGGATTACGTATCGAGAGGCTTTTCTCAGTAGCTTTTGTCGTTCTTTTGAGTTCCCTGGTAAGGATCCATTGAGCAGATATTCTATTATCGGAGTCATCCATGATTCTTGTTCTTGATACATGCTCATGATCCAATCAATGTCCATCTCATCAATGCTAGGAGTCGACAGGACCTCTACTGGAGTTAGCCCCAGAAATTGAGCTTCGCCTGTGCTTGAATACTTTGCGAGAGAATTTGCTTTCATGTTTTCCTCTCGAGGAATGTGACTTATCATGTAATGATCGAAATCACCCAGGAGTTCCCAAGCCTTTGACAAGTAGGCGGGCAGATTCCCCCCTTTTGCTTGGAATTCCTTTTTGACTTGGCATACAATAAGCTGAGAATCACTGAATATCTGTAACGCTCGGATGTTTAATTCTTTAGCAATCCTTAAGCCAGCGATAAGGGCTTCGTATTCTGCTTCATTGTTTGTTGAAGGAAATTCCAACCTTAGTGCATAGCATAATGATCGACCTTCAGGAGTTTCAAGTACAACTCCGGCTCCAGAACAGTAGTCGTTTCTCGCACCATCGACATATAACTTCCACTGGATCGGGGAATTGTCGACCGTTTCTTCCTCACTGTTACCCTTATCTGTAAATTCTGCAATGAAATCTGCTAACTCTTGTCCATTGATTGCCTTCCGGGGATGATAAGTGATGTCATACTGACTGAGTTCAATATTCCACTTTAGAAGACGACCCGAAGTTTCAGGGCGAAACCGGACTTGCTTTAAAGGTTGATCAGTGAGGACTCTGATAGGATGAGCTTGAAAATATTGCCTCAACTTCCTAGACGCAATTAGTAAGCAATAGGCGAGTTTTTCCAACTTAGAGTAATTCATCTCTGCCCTAGTGAGTCTTTTGCTGATATAGTAAACTGGATGTTGAATCCTTTTGTCTTCCCGTATCAGCGCTGCACTTAAAGCATGAGATGATACTGCCAAGTATATAAGAAGATCCTCGCCATCGCCAGGCCTAGAAAGTATTGGAGGCGTCTCCATAGGGCGAATCAATTCATCAAAGGCTTTTTGGCATTCGGGAGTCCAATCGAAGTTTTTCTTTCCTTTCTTTAGGGCGTCAAAGAATGGGATGCATTTATCTGTGGCTTTGGAAATGAACCGACTTAAGGCGGCAACTTTTCCATTGAGACTTTGCAATTCCTTCTTTGTTCTAGGAGCTTTGACTTCTTTCAATGCAGTAATTTGAGCTGGACTGGCTTCAATGCCCCTAGCGCTCACGATGAAACCTAAAAACTTGCCGGATTCCACTCCAAATGAACATTTTAAAGGATTGAGCTTCATTCCGTATTTTCGGAGGACAGCGAACATGTCTGCTACGTGTTCTATGTGATCCAGTGCTTTCTTAGACTTTACTAACATGTCATCGACGTAGACTTCCATAGTCTTGCCCAGCTGCGGTTTGAACATAGCATTAACGAGTCTTTGGTATGTTGCCCCTGCATTCTTCAATCCGAAGGGCATAACTCTGTAGCAGTAAAGACCAGTGTCGGTGATAAAGCTCGTGTCCTCCTGATCTGGCTCATGCATCATGATCTGGTTATATCCGGAGTAAGTATCCATAAAAGATAACAATTCGTGTCCCGCTGTTCCGTCTACCAGTTGATCGATTCTGTGTAACGGGAAGCAGTCTTTGGGGAAGGCCTTGTTTAGATCTGAAAAATCGATGCATACTCTCCATTTTCCGTTGGCTTTCTTAACCAGCACTGGATTTGAAACCCAATTCGGATATGTAGATTCTTTGATAAAATTATTCTCCATGAGCCGATCAACTTCTTCTTTTAATGCCTCTAACCTTTCCGGACCTTGAGTTCTCCTTTTCTGCTTTACAGGTGTAAATTTTGGATCAATATTTAGAGCATGCACTGCAACTTCTGGGGATATTCCGCACATATCGGCATGAGTCCAAGCAAAAACATCCAGATTTGCCTTTAAAAAAGATATCAAAATATTCTGAATTGACGCATTAAGTTGTGAACCCACATTCAACACTTTGTTTGGGTCCTTTGGGTCAACAGGTATTGGTATTGTCGTTTCCACCGGTACCACTCTATTTTCCCCTGCACTGACTTTTATAGGGTCCATCTCCTTCCTTGCCCCGCTGTGCTCGCCAGTGCAGGGTCCGCCCTGTAATTGCTACAAGGCTGGTTCTTTGATGCGGACTGGGGCTGCCGCATTCTTTCCCATTTCTCTTTTTCTGGTTTCTCGTAGCTCTGTCAGATAGCACTCTCGCCCAGCATTTTGATCACCTTTTATAACTCCTACTCCATTGTCTGTAGGGAATTTAATAGTGAGGCACCACGGGGCAAGAACAGCTTTAAACGCTGCCAGAGTTGGACGACCAAGGAAAGCGTTGTAAGCAGAAAATTCATCGACAATCACAAAAGTTTGCTTGCGGACCACTTTTCTCTCTCCTTCTCCAAGTTCCACAAACAAATCAATGGTCCCTACCGGCTGCTTTGGCTCTCCAGTGAAACCAGCAATTTTCTGTGATGAGGCTTGCACATCAGCCATAGGGATCTTCATTTGGTCGAATGTTTTCTTAAAGAGAATATTGCAGGATGCGCCACAATCAATGAGAACTCTTCTGACAATAGCTGGCCCGATACCAGCCGAGATGACTAGAGGATCCAAGGTTGGAGCTTCAATACCTGCGGAATCCCTAGCTCTGAACACAATATCATCATCGAAAGTTCATTGTTGCTTCAAGGGCGTAGCACCTTCCAAAACAAATACATCTTCCTTGGTCGGTACATACTTTAGAGCTCGGGTATACCTTTCCATCTCACCCGAGCTTCTGCCTGCTGGGTGAGGTCCTCCTGTAATGACATTAATAATGGGCCTTCCAGATTCATGCCCTGCAGCCTTCTCAATCGTCCTAGGCTGTTGAGTAGGAGCCTGTTGCCCCTGACTAGATGAAGCAGGATTGTTGCTATTCTTTTTCACAAATTGATGCAGTTTGTTTTCCCTTAGCAACTCTTCAATCAGATTTTTCAACTGGCGGCATTCGTCGGTCTCGTGACCGGGTTGATTATGGAAGCGACAGAACTTCCCACTCTGTATAGCTTTTTTTCCGGTCCTTAGAGGAGTAGGTTTAGGAAAGTCAACAGAATCTTTAATGGCAAGGTAGATACGCTCCGGCATATCTGATAAAGGAGTATACTCTGATGGCTTGAAGGATCGGGGCCTTTTCAGATTACTCTGCTTCTTCCCATTGTTATTTTCCCTTTTTTGCCCTACAGATTCATTCTTGCGTGGAGCAACAGTGTTATCTTCAGCTTTTTCCAACACTGCTTTTACCGGTACGGGACGGCTTTCTAAGCGTATGAATTCATCTGCTTTTTTATAGAATTTTTCAAGGGAATTTGGTTCTTTCATGTTTAGCCATTTCCCAAATTCGCTCGACTTGTCAATACCCTTCATCAGATAAGTCAATATCATTCGCGGTTCTGCATTGTCCACCTGAGCTAATGCTATATTAAAGCGGTTTAAGAAAGATCTGATAGTCTCTCCTGGACTCTGCTCCAAACATGACAGTGACATGATATCTTTGGCTTTTGAGGCATATAGTCTGAACTGCTCCTTGAACTTCCGGGTTAAGTCAGAAAACTGATCGATAGATCGGACGGGCAGCTTGGTGAACCAAAGCAGAGCTACGCCTTCGAGATACACAGGGAAATATCGGCACTTTATTTCATCAGAGGCTCTGGCACCTGTCAAGTTCCAATCATATTTGTATAGGAATTCATTCGGATCACTTGTCCCTTTATAAGCTGGAATGGTTGGAGGGACAAACTTCCTTGGGAATTCAGCCTTTAAGATTTTCTCAGTAAATGGAGTCTTACTTGGGGCGAAACCCCATTCTTTCTCGTTTTCAACCCTCTGCATACTCTCTTTCATAATTTGTCGGACCATTCCAGAAAGATACTCCTCATCATGTCGAGTTCTAGATCCACCAACCTCTGGAAGTGTTTGTTCAAAGGGGCTAGCAGCCCTTTCAGGAGCATTTCTTTCTTCAGCATCATGAAGGTTGCCAGCAAAATTCCTCTCATTACCCGCTGGTTGACGGTTTGCCCCAAGCAGATCGTTCAACCTATTTAGAATTAGGGCATTCTGGGCATTTTGAGCCTCGAGTTGTGCATTTTGGGCATTGATCTGTTGGTTCAGCCCTAAAATTGCAGCATCCAGCTCTGCCTTTGTAACTCCGACAGCTGGAGTGGCTTGATTCGATATAGGGGAAGCGGAGGTTCCCTCTTGAATATTCCCAGATCTGACAGATCTACTCTTCCTTCCAGGAGCCATAATCTCGGATAGACTTCTGGTTTTCAAGGAAGTTCTCTCTACAAATCTCTGTGAAGCAATGATGGCAACTCGCCTGAGTTCAATTCTCAGTGAAAGCACCAAAAATGTTAACGCTAAAATTTAAACGCTAACACCCCGGTGTATGAGTTATAGTTGTGAAAGCACCACCCGATAACTCGGGAACAGATTACAAGCAGATGATAACGGAAAAGCAGAAAACAACAACAATTTTATAGTGGTTCGGCTTAATGGTATAGCCTACGTCCACTTTAAGTACTTTTATTGATGATCTCGTTACAAGCTGATACAATTCTTTCCAAGTACAATACACTTTGAATTACAAGTCACTGGGAACAAGTAGCTTAAACTTCAATGAAGATTAGAGTCTTCAAATCCATGTTGGATGTGTGTGATCTTTTCTCAAGTTTGTAGCGTTCTTCGTGTCTTGAGAGCTTTAAGTGTTGAATTGGTTTGGAATGCAGCAGAGTAACGGCGCTGCAAGAGAATCAGCCAAAAGTCCCTTCAATGCTCGATGTGGTCATGTATTTATAGGCAAATTTCTAGGCTGAAATTGCTAAGTCATGAGTCGTGACCGACTCAAGATGAGTCGTAAGTCGTGACCGACTCAGGATGAGTCGTATGTCGTAGGCGACTCAACTAATTGAGCCCGGACTTCGTATCAGAGCGTCTCTGGTCCTCTGTATATAGCACAAGTCCTAACTCGTCTACGAGTTAATAGGTCGTGGTCCAAGATGAGGCGGCGTTGGATTTCTACCTAGTAGCTTTATGTCGTCGACGACTCAAGCTAAGTCGTGAACGACTTACCATAGGTCGTAGGTCGGTTAGGTCATTTGACACCTTAGGTCGTTGAGTCGTTAGAGAACTTGAGTCGGTCTATCCCATACACCGTTAATCCCTTGAGTCGCTCCACTCCTCTAAGTCGCCTTAAGTTTTAACTCGTTAGCTTGTTGAGTCGGTAGCTTCCTGAGTCGGTAGCTTCTTGAGTCGGTAGCCTGTTGAGTCGGTTGCTTCCTGAGTCGGTAGCTTCTTGAGTCGGTAGCCTGTTGAGTCGGTTGCATCTTGAGTCGGTTGCCTTCAGAACCGTTAAGAACCTTAAGTCGTGAGTCGGCCCAGACCTTGACTCGTTGCCTAAACGGAGTTAACACACATGTTATTTAATGCTTTAAATATGTTTTATCATATTTTCAATTTAGTTTAAATATGTATATATGTTTTTATATCTTTCTATTATATAATTAATGCATTCCCTTTTTATTAATATTTATAAATTTTAAAGAAATTGATTTTTTTAAAGTCTAATTATACTTTAATAAATAAACACACACATACACACATATACATAGATATATATGTATATATTATATTTTTAGTTTAGTTTTAAAATATAGAATATAACGTTAAACAACTTTTTAAATTATTTATATTAAATTCAAAATAAATTTTTCAGATCACAATGTGTGTGTATATATTATATATACAAAATTAGACAATATACTTTTATTTATTTAAGATACAGTGTTTTCAAATCCAATATATTTTTCAAAATTTTTATTTTTGGATTTTCAAATTCAAATTTTCAAATTTCTATTTACAATATATATAAAAACACATATCCTTTTTTTTAAATTCAAATAAATTCACAACTTAGTCCAAAATTTTATATTAATTGCCAAATTCAATTTTGACTCAAAACCAGGATCATTACAATTCTTAAGTGTATAATACTTATTATTACAACTAAATTTCCATTTACATATATTCTAATTACTTTTAAGTTTTATTTACTAGTATAACATCCCATTACATACCCAATCACCATTTTAACTTTTAACATTTAGTAATTATTATTATATGCTATTTGAATGCAGTTTGGTGCTATACAAATTAATTTGATTAATTTTACTTAATTAGAATGCTCACTATTTTACTTGTTTAAAATTTATTTGCTTCTAATTTTTCTCTAAAGCTTCTTAATATTTAGCTTAGATTTCTTCATTCTCTTATCTTATAAGTTCAGGTTATTCAAATATTTCATTTCATTCAACTAATTCAGAGATTATTAATTAACAGAACTTAAAATTTTAAACACCGGATTCACTTTGAATCATTTGAAATAAGTATGTGTACTTATATCTTATATGTATCAAATAATACTTTAGCAGTTTAAACCAAAATCTATTTATCAAAAAAATTTCGAAGCAAAGCTTCTGAGAATTCTCCCTCGGTTTGAAACTCAAAAATAAACGTCGATGATGCCGCACAGTCATTGCCGAAATTATTTTCCAGCGACTGAAGAGGGAAGTACTGAATTTATTCCTTTTAAAATTTATTTGAAAATAATTTGTATTTGTATATACTTTTAAACAACACTAATATTCTTATCCAAATGTTGAAAACCTTTTTCAAAAACACTTGAATTTAAATTTCTCAAATTCTCATCTTTATATTATTTTTACTTGCAATTTATATTTTATAAATCGCACTTATAAAATTTCATTTTCTTATAATCATATAATAGCTAATAGTTCAGGAATATTGCATGTTCAAACAATAAATGATAATGATTAATATTATCATTTCCTATAACCGATTCACGTTATATATATACCATAATAATTTATGAAAATTATTTCTTTATATGTAAAATATAACCAGGGTAAAATTATTTCACTTACCCATTTTCAAAACAATACTGTGTCGGTTTACCTTATTTAAGAGCATAGATACCCCTATCGATAAGGTTGTGCTTCCTGTACTGACCAGAATTCCTAAACACTCAACTGATAAGTCAACACAGTATAAAACATTACATTTTCGCTAACAAATACAAGATCATATATATTAATATACTCAAACAATCCTAGGGTGCTATTGACCCTATCTCTAATGAGTTACCCCACAAAGCTAAGGTTATCACTAAACCAAAGCTCTGATACCAACTCTAACGACCTACCTTTTTGGACAGTTTAAATCGAAAATAAACCACACATGTCAACTCAAACCATTCAAAAGGGAGGATTGTTAATGGGGTAATAAATAAGAAAATAAGAGAAAACAAAGTAGAAACAAACACAGAATCTCGCAGCAGAAGGAACATTATAATAATCAAATAAATAGTCCATGAAGTTGTTTACATAATACATTTGATTATAATCTATACAACATTTATCAGAGTTATATATATGGACACACACACATCAGGGATAAATAAATAATGGAGCAGACAACATGATGGAGGACTAATAATAGTAGTAAATCTTTGTCTTCGTCCTCTAGAATAAACCTTCAATATGTTGAAAAACCCAGGGCTAACCCGAGCGTAACGGAAAAGAAAAACACTCGAGTCAGGACTGAAATATCCTTATGTAAGTCAAATCGATATTGCATATAACATGAGTGTAATAGCGCAGAGATGTTTATGGGATTTCCCATCTTCTATCCAGTGTATATCATACCTGTAATAACTCAACAGATGTTACGGGATTTTCCATCTCTTAAGGATCCGTCAAAATATTTATATGTAGTAGAATACGCTACATATATAATGTTTAGTCAATAAAATAAAGATTAAAATAGCGTTAAGGATTTACATTAATCCTCTTAATGCGTTTTTAGGCATTGTCGTACAGTTTGCATATAAAACACCAGTTAAACGGTCGGTGGACAGGGATGCACCCTGATACGAAAACACTAAACCAAAATCGTACTCGTCTCGTTTAGGGATAAAAGTATGATAAGGCACGTCAGGTGTTATCCCGCCTTCTGGCAAGGCCGAGATACCAAGGAACTGGTTGGAAAATAAGGGTCACATGTCCTCAATTTTGAATGATTGTCGGTTTACTACAAATATCGATGGATTTTGTCTAAGTCTGGATCGGGCTGCAATTGACAAGACACGTCAAGCGAAGATGTGGAAACCAACATTCCAAATTTCGAGGCAATTCGAGTTCGTATGCTCAAGTTATCACCAATGGAAAGTGGAGGAGACAACCTCAGTACGAGTCGATCAGAAGGAGTATAGGTTCGAATCCATGAGAGAGCCTCACAATCGAATCGATAAACCATGCATTGATTCGAACCCATCCTCCCAGAGCCTTGCCTCGAATCCATGAAGTGCACCTTTGCTTCGACTCCATCGGACAAGCCCTTCGTTCGAATCCATCCAAAGCTTTCCCTAGTTAGAATCCATCAAGTCACCCCTTCCTTCGAATCCATCCCAATGGCCACACTTCGAATCCATCAAGGAGGAGACAGTCGAATCCATGCAGTTAGTTCACTTCGAATCCATCTTTGAAGCGCATGATCGAATCCATCATCTTCCCCCCCCGCTTTGACTCCACGAATTCTGCCTCGAATCCACTAAGTCAAGACGGCTAAAGTTAGGGATTCGACCCTATGGATTCGACCCTAAGGAATCAATTCGAACCAGGCTTGTTGACCGAAAGCGCAATCTTGAATCGATCATAACTTGAAATCTACAAGTCCAAATGCTATGAAATTTTCACAAGAGCTCGCATATACATAGGAGAATGTCCACGCCAATTTTCATCACGATTGGACACTTTTTTGATCGATTCGAACCAAGGGCCGAATCGATCCCAAAGTGGGCCGGATCTCCAGAATTCGGCCATGTGGGCCTCCCACACGTGCCAGAAGTGGTCTCCTCGAATTTTAGAACAAATATCAGCCTCCAGCACCTATAAATAGAGCCCCTGGTCATTCAGAAAGGGGATCGGAGAATTTTAGAGATAAAGCACGTCTAGACGCTGCCAGAATTGCTTCAGAGCACCACCGCTGCCTTTGATTTCGAATTTTGGCTTACTACTTATTGTACTTTGACATTAAAGAGTTGTATTCTCTGAATATCAAGCAATAAAGTAACAAAACTTCACAGTGGACGCAGGCAAATCGCCGAACCACTCTAAATCGTTGTCTCTTGTGCAATTTACTTCCTGCTATTTGGAGTTTTTGTTAGATAATCCACGTTTTAATTTATTCTCTTCATTTATTATCTATTCAAAAACTTCCGACGAGTGTTGTGCCCAATTTTGACACAAACACTTTGGTGCTTTCACTGAGAAAAACCCAGTTTTTTCCTCTTGTTCCTTGGATCTATCTTCGATACCGGATTGCATAAATCTAAGAAAAAGATCCATACCTCATATTCAGATTCCTTCCGTTCTATTCAGATTTGTTAAAAGTCTAGGAAAGAATTCAACGCTTCAAGATGGTAAGTACAAGAACCACTTCTAACATTGGTGATCAAGAAGGTCGGGATAGGCAAAATCCCACACAGCTACAGTCCACTAATCAAGATGCTACTGGGCATATGGATCAGTCAGGTCGGGTCACAAGACAAGAGTTCCAGGCGCTACTCCAGGAACTAACCCAAAGCCGACAACAACTAATTGAGCAGTTGCGTGCTAACACTGAGTTAACCAATCAACTAAATCGCCAAAAGCGAAGAAGATCCAGAAGGGATCAGGCTCCTCATTCTTCCACCGAAAGCTCCGCTTCATCTGACTACAATAACAGATTTATCCGTCCCAGGCTAGATGGAAACCATGCGCAAGTTGCTGACAATCAACAGGCGTTAACCGTTGGGCAAATAAAGGTTGGCCCATCTACCAGCTTCCATACTGGACCCTCCTCCCGAGGAGGCACTATTCCACAATACACTGCAGATGATCGAGCTGCTACAGCCGCTGCAGTTAACATAGGAGTTGATGCTCGAGATCACTCCAATCAAAATTATCATCAGCAGGGACAGGCTCCAGAGCTATATGTCCCAGAAGACATCGAGCCAAGGAGGCGAGATGAGGATCGTCGACAGTGCCCGATCCCACCTCGCACTATGGAACCCGACCATACTTTGACTCACCACCCACAGAATTTTCCAATTCCAGACTTCTCAGCCATGGCACGACGAATGATTCGTGAGAGTCAAGGTCTACCAAACGACGATTGGGGAATCTCTCGGACTCATACCCCATTTACTGATGACATATTGTATGCTGAACCTCCTCGGCGATTCAGAATGCCAACCCTTCCCATGTATGAAGGAAATTCCGACCCAAATCAACATATTCTGAAATATGAATGGTCGATGGCTGCTGCGAGAGCTGATGACGCAGTAAAGTGCCACAGTTTTACCATTTCCTTAGGGGGAATTGCGACAATGTGGCTTACACGATTACCGCCATGATCTATTTCTTCGTTTGACCAGTTAGCTACTAAATTTGTTGAACAATTTTGCATGCATATTGCCCAACCTAAAGATGATAATACCCTATCAAATGTCACTCAAGCTCCCGGAGAAACACTTAGACAATATTTGGAGAGATTCAATGCTGCATGCGCAGAGATCACCAACCCCAATGATAATTCCATTCTAATGGCTTTGACTAAAGGAATCGACCCTGGTTTCGAGTTTGGAAATTGGTTAGCCGGAAAACCTCCCGCATCGTTGACCATTTCTATTCAAAAGCCGCTCAATTCTTGAGGCGATAGGATGCGAAACAGTTTAGGAAGCAAGACGATGCAAGGCCCAACGGTGAAGGGATTCAGAGTAATATTGCGGTTAAACAATCCGGAGAAAGTTCAGGAAAAGTCGAATTGAATATTCAAAATAAACAGACTCAACGATCAAGAAACGGTGATAACCGAAACAAGAAGCAAGACCAGAATCATGGTCCGAGACGTGGGGCCGCAATGTTTGACAGTTATACACTGCTTAACACGTCACTGGAAAACGTATACTTACAAAATTGTAATACTATGCAATACAAGAAGCCTGCGCCCAAGCCTTCGTCGGAGAGGCAGATTCAGACAGGGAAGTTCTGTAGGTTTCATGAAAGTTATGGGCATAATACCAATGAGTGTAGACATTTGCAAGACCTCATTGAAAAGTTGATCAGAGAAAGAAAGTTGGACCAGTTTGTTCGGGCGCCGCAGTCTGGTGTAGCGGGCCCATCTAATCAAAATCGAACGCAGAATCAGGAAAGACAAGGTGAACCCGCTCGAACGGACGGAAGGTTGGTTATCAATACAATAAGTGGTGGTCCCCATCCAGCAGACAGAAGCTGGAGAGAAATGGAGTCATATGCTAGCTCAATCAGGCATGTGGACTTTGAATGCTATAGTAACTCGGAAGACGAAACACCGACTAAACAACAAAAAACAATGGCTATTGAAATCGTGTTTAGAAATCGATATGCCGATAGAGTCGAGGCTCCCACAATTGACCCGTTGGTCATATCCGCTCAAGTTGGTCCTGCTTGGATGAAGAGGATCTTAGTAGATAGTGGAAGTTCCGTAAATATATTGTTTAAAAGAGCATATTATTTAATGAAAATGGAAGCTATGGACTTAAAGCCTTGTCAATCACGAGTCCACAGCTTCAACGGGAGTGCACCAATACCAACCGGAATAGTTGAATTGCCAGTAGAGTTGGGAGCGGGAGAATGCCGAAGAGTTCGGATGTTGCATTTTGTTGTCTTAGATATTCCTTCCCGGTACAATGCTTTTTTGGGCCGACCGGCCCTTGCTGAATTTAGGGCTGCTATTGCCCCATGGTGTTTAACTCTGAAGTTCCCTACTGACCACGGGATAGGAGTTGTACAAGGAGATCAGGCTGCTGGAAGAGCCTGTTATGTTGCTGAGTTGCGGGAGGCGCAGCGAAAAGAGAAAGGAAAGGGCGTAGAGGAATTTCTCTGCGTCCGTTTTACTGACGATTGACAATTAGCGCGTGGGCCTCGGCCTGGGCACCACAACCAATTCCAAAAGGACCTTGATCCAAGGGACAACGATAATAAAGAAGAATCTACGAAAAGTCAGGCTTCTCCGGCCGAGCTAACCATTGATGTCCCGATTGATGATGATCACGATGACTCGAGAATGTTTAAGGTTGGGTTTCAGCTTAACCAAAAGACACAACAGGAATTGGTTGATTTTCTCCGGGCGAATCTTGACGTGTTCGCCTGGACACACTCTGATATGTGTGGAATCTCTCTTGACATCGCGAGCCACACCTTGAACATTGACCCGCGATATATCCCGGTCAAGCAGAAAAGAAGCGGTATGGATCCAGAGAGATCTGCCGCCCTGAATGAAGAGGTCGATAAGTTGAAATCAAATGGGTTCGTTAGAGACGCTTTATACCCAGAATGGGTGTCCCAATCCCATACTTGTCCGGAAACCAAACGGAAAATGGAGAACGTGTATCAATTACTCCGACCTTAATAAAGCCTGCCCGAAAGACAGCTTTCCACTTCCCCGGATCGATCAACTGGTAGATTCAACCGCCGGACGTGAATTGTTATCCTTCATGGATGCTTACTCAGGTTACAACCAGATACCCATGCATGTACCGGACCAAGAACACACAAGCTTCGTAACCGACTTGGGGTTGTACTTCTACAAGGTCATGCATTTTGGATTAAAGAATGCTGGTGCAACTTATCAACGCCTAGTCAACCGAATGTTTGCCGATCAAATTGGGAAGACTATGGAAGTCTATATAGATGACATGTTGGTGAAATCACGATACTCCGATGATCATGTCAAAGACTTGGAGTCAATGTTCGATATCCTCCGGAAATACAGGATGAAGCTTAATCCACTAAAGTGTCATTTCGGAGTCGCATCCGGAAAATTCCTTGAGTTTATTGTCAATGCCCAAGGAATAGAGGCCAACCCCGAAAAGATCTGGGCTATCAGAAATCTCCAAACTCCAAAAATCGTAAAGCAAGTTCAGAGTCTTAATGGAAAAGTTGCATCACTGAGCAGGGTTATCTCAAAATCGACCGACAAATGCATTCCCTTTTTCGATTTGATTCGAAAGGGGAAACGAAATTTCGAATGGACTGCAGAATGTGAGGGAGCATTTCAATCGCTAATCCAACATCTTTTCGTACCACCAATCCTTTCAAAGCCTGTAGATCATGAACAGTTATATCTTTACCTGGTAGTATCAGAGAATGCAATCAGTGCTGCATTAAATCGGGAGGAAGACCAAGTGCAAAAGGCAGTCTACTACGTTAGTAAACGATTGACCGGAGCCGAGAGAAATTATCCAAATCTTGAAAAGTTGGCATATTGCCTAGTCATTGCATCGAGGAAGCTTCGTCCATATTTCCAGGCTCATCCTATTACTGTGTACACCGGTCAGCCGTTAAGACAGGTCCTTATGCGGCCTGAGACATCTGGTAGGTTGCTAAAATGGAACATCGAACTGAGTCAATTCGACATCACTTATACTCCAAGGAGAGCCATTCACGGCCAAGTCCTAGCAGATTTTATAGCCGAATTCACTATCCCTGAAGACTTGCCCGAGACCAGCAAATCTCCCGAATACATCTGGAAGTTGTACACCGATGGTGCGTCAAACGATCGGTGCTCAGGAGCTAGGGTAGTACTTAAAACCCCCGAGGGACGATCCATATTATATGCTTTAAAGTTCGAGTTCTGTGCAACCAACAACGAAGCCGAGTACGAAGACCTACTTACCGGGCTAAAGCTTGCCCGTGATCTGAAAATCATTGCTGTAGAGATCTACTGCGATTCCCAGTTGGTAGTATGCCAAGTTCGAGGAGAATATCAGGCCAAAGACCGAAGATTAGCTGCTTATCTAACTCGATTTCTGGAGATTGTTAACCAATTCGATTACTATGCCATTTTCTACATACCCCGAGAGCACAATTAAAAAGCTGATTCATTGGCAAAGTCAGCAAGTACGGGTGAGGCTCAACAGTTGGGGGTTGTTCCGGTTGAAACACTATCCTCTCCGAGCATTGATCAAAGGGAGACTGATTTCACATTTGAAGCTACCTCCAATAAGGAGTCGTGAATGACCCCTTATCGAGATTATATCGAACGTGGTGTATTGCCCGAGCAACGAAGCGAGAAAAGACAAGTTCTACGAAAGGCCTCACGATTTGTTATTCAAAATGGAGTCATGTACCGGAGAGGATACTCTGTTCCTCTCCTCCGGTGTATCGCGCACGATGAAGTCGGACGAGGGTTACGCGATGTACACGAAGGAGAATGTGGCGATCACACTGGGGGGCAAGCGCTCACAAAGAAAATACTTCGATATGGGTATTATTGGCCTACTGTTAATCGCGATGCTGCAGACTATGCTAGGAAGTGTGACAAATGTCAGAATCACGCTCGAATTCCTAGAGCTCCTCCTACTGAGATAACCCAAATGGTCAGTCCTTGGCCATTCGCGATATGGGGAATAGATATCATCGGCACATTGCCTCTGGCCAAAGGTGGCGCGAAGTACGCCATCGTCGCAGTTGATTATTTCACCAAATGGGCTGAAGCTTAACCCCTTGCGACAATTACAACAAAGAAAGTAATCAACTTTGTAGTCCGTAACATCATCTTCCGTTTTGGTCTCCCACATACTATCATCACCGATAACGGAACTCAATTCGACAGTGCTGAATTCAAGAATTTCGGTCAACGATTCCACATTCATAAGAAATTCTCCGCAGTAGCGCACCCTCAAGCAAATGGTCAGGTTGAAGCCGTTAATAAAGTTATCAATTCAATTCTAAAGAAGCGACTGGAAAAAGCTGGGGGCAAATGGGTCGACGAACTTCCTATGGCACTATGGGCCTATCGAACGACTCATAAAACCGCAACCGGTCATACCGCGTTTTCTCTATCTTATGGTTCTGAAGCCGTTATTCCGGTCGAAATGGAAGTGCATTCTCATCGTGTAACGTACTACGATCCGAAAACAAATGCCATATTACTTCCTGAATCTTTGGATTTACTCGATGAGAAGCGCGAAGAGGCTGATTTGAGGGCAACCGCATATCGAAATCGAGTCGCCCGACTGTACAATGCCAAGGTCCGTCCGCGAACCTTCGAACTCGGCGATCTCATACTCAAAAGGGTTTATCCGGTCCCTTCACACATGAAGCCAAATTGGGAAGGGCCGTATTTGATTTCACAAAAGCTCGGAGATGGCACGTTCAAATTATCAACAGTTGACGGTTTTACCTTGCCGAGAGCTTGGAATAGCGAATGCCTTCGTCGCTACTACATATGAAAAACTTTACTTATTTATTTTCTGTCAATTTATCCCTTTGCATTTTATTCTAGCATTTCGAGATTTAAATTTGTAATAAGGCAACTGACATTGCCATATTTTCTCGTTTCAGCAATAAAATGCCATCTCTTCGAGCCAGAGCTGTGATTTACTGAATATGACATACAATATCACAATGCACGGAGAGCTAAGTTCCATCACGCGGTGGGATTTATTCAAATAGGGAGTGACTGTGATACTACCGGCCACTCGCTAAGCGAAACCCGAGCTCGGGGGCAGAACACTACATCAACATTCACAGGGATTGATACACGACAATCCCTCCTCCAACTCCAAATTCCCAGAGTGTGAATTGGAGCATAAACTTCAACTCTCGATTCCCGGAGCGCGAACCGGAGTATAAATCCATCGCCCCCGGAGTGTGAGCCAACTCCAAATTTCCAGAGTGTGAATTGGAGCATAAACTTCAACTCTCAGTTCCCAGAGCGCGAACCGGAGTATAAATCCATCACTCCCGGAGTGTGAGCCAACTCCAAATTCCCGGAGTGTGAATTGGAGCATAAACTTCAACTCTCGGTTCCCAGAGCGCGAACCGGAGTATAAATCCATCGCTCCCGGAGTGTGAGCCAACTACAAATTCCCAGAGTGTGAATTAGAGCATAAACTTCAACTCTCGGTTCCCGGAGCGCGAACCGGAGTATAAATCCTTCGCTCCCGGAGTGTGAGCCAACTCCAAATTCCCAGAATGTGAATTGGAGTATAAACTTCAACTCTCGGTTCCCGTAGCGCGAACCAGAGTATAAGTCTGAATTCTCGGAGCGTGAATTGGAATATAAAACTCTATCTCTAAATTCCCAGAGTGTGAACTGGAGTATAAACATTAAGTACAAGTTCCCGGAGAGCGAACTAAGTCATAAACACTGATAATTAATAAGTTCCCGGAATATGAGCTGAAATGTTAATTACAAATTATGTTAAGTCCCCGAAGTGTGGACATGTATTCAAGGCTTATGGAATATGTGAACACGAACTAATCAATGTGATACTTGAGTAAAAAAAAGAAAAGAGCTGTTTTTCATGTTATCAACAAACAAAAAAGGAGTTTGATTACATGATAAAGCTAAAGACATTTCATAAAGTGGGTGTCGAACCGACACTTATACACGGCCTACAAAAGGAGAAGTAGAAAGAATTGCCCTTTCACAGCTACATGGAAAAACAAGAAGTTCACTCTTTCTTCTTCCGGGGTTTCTTCTTCGGGGTTGAGCCACTAGACCCACTACCCGGCTTCTTGCGAGATTTCTTGTCTTTCTTTGGAGCATCCTCAAGATCTGGCATGATATCCACATCTTCCTCAGAGCTGGAAGGGATAGATATTCTTTTGTGAGGACGAACCGGAGGCGGGGAAGCCGTAACAGGTGGCGAAGCTTCGACGCTAGAAGTTATAGCTGTGCCGGTGAGAGAAGTAACCATTGAAGGAGTTAAGCTTTGTGGAGCAACATCACCTCCGGAACCACCAACCGTCGTCACCGTAGCCATTTTGGCGCTTATCTCGGCAAGAATTTTTTCTTCTCGGGAAGATCGAGCAGCGCTGGAAACACAGACGGTCGGCATAAATGAGCTAAAAGTTGGGGCAACTCCACCCATTGCAAAGGAAGGATCGAAAAAAGGTTCACAGGGTTGCTTGAGAAGCTCCTCAATCATCTGAACATCAAATGACATTGAACTCCCCTCTCCCATCTCGCTGGTTACGGCAGTGGTTGTGATGGCCTCAGTAACGACGGCTCCTTGCATTCGCTGCGAAGTTTGTGGTATTGGAAGTAATGGCGCATCACTTTCAGTCACTAGTCAAAATGAAATGAGAATAATTAGTCAAATGATCGGCTCCAAGTTCAAAATTCCAGAAACACTTAAGCAACATTTAGAATACCCTCTTTGTCGCGGCTCGGTGATGGGACGAGTTCAGAAACGGAAGTTGTACCGAGAGACAGTTCCGGTCGATCCGGGTTATAAGCAGGGATAACATGAGGACCGACTGTAGTGGTGACTCCAGATGAGTTTGGGGCATCAACTAAAACATTCTCACTATAATGTGCAGCTCCAGAACCCTCACCAGTCTCCACATGGTGAAAACCAAGTCTCTCTCTCTCGGCGGAGATCATCGCATCATGGAGAAGTTTCCTTTCCTCTTCGCTCAACAAGCGAGATTCAAGTTCAAATTCGTCTACGGCGCCTTCAGGGAGAGATGATCTTTTGTTCGCCACCAATTTTTTCCAAGCACTGAGTAGAAGCGTAGAATAATCTCCGAACCACGAGAGATTCCTGTGCTCAAGTACATTAACATTATAAGTGTCGAGAAGATCATCAAACTCGGCTTCTACTCTGAATATCTCTGCTTGAACTCTCCCTTCTACCTCTTCCTCTACCGCTTCAACTTTAGCAACCGCCGCGTCTCGCTCACCTCGAAGAGACACAACTTGCTCGCACGCTTCCTGTACGGCCATATTAGGATTATATTTTTCCTTGTTTAAGTTGGCGAATTTAGCCTTTAACTCCTCAAGTTCTCTGACCGCCGCTTCTCGCTCGGCCTCAACATTTTTGTACCGATGGCCTAAATCTACAACTAAAGTACAATGCGCTTGTTGCATTTTCGCCATCTCAGCTAGTGTCTCGTCGACCTTCTGTAGGGACTCTAGTTCGGCCTTGCGAGAAGATTCCGTTTCAGATTGAAGTACGTCCACAATACGGTTCTTCTAAGCCAAGTCTGCTTCCAATTTCTCAATAACTTGGCTCGTTCGAAGGCTACTTTCGAAGCTTTAACAGCCACCCTGTACCATTCTTTATACTGAGCATAAAAGTCACGGGTATAGCTGAGGGCGGTGCTGACAGCCTCTTCGGGAATTCTTTTGAGATTGGGTGGAAAGATATAGGCATCAAAGCATATTTCTGGAAAGTCTTTTTTCAACTGAGCAATTCTAATAGCCCCTTCACCAGACAGTTCAAGATTTTCCTCCTCCATAGTTACGGTCGTAGCGGTATCAGTCCTTGAACGATGTGGACCATGTTTAGAAATTTGTTGAGGTAGTTGTTGCCGCGAAGGTTCGAGTGCAGGTGCCTGGCCCCTGGATGGCGGAGGAGAACGAGAGGGTGAACAGTACCTTCGGTCCCTATCAGAACGCTCCTGGCTAGAATAATACCGGGAATGGTCCCTATCGCGATGCTCTTGCTTATAATACCTCCGCTCACGATCTCGGTCAGAATCCCTACGGCGAGACTCATAATAGGATGAAGAATGGTGTACTCGCCGAAGTTTATCAAGTGTAGAAGGACGATTGGACATGGCACCTGTAAAGAAGGAACAATTCGATTAAGTACCAAGAAAAAGCACTGCAATGCATGTGGAAGTCGGAAGTGTTGTGAAAAGTGTATAAATGCGTAAACCCCCCGACCAACCAGAAGCGTCGATTACACTAACGGGTAAAGATTCGCTTATATCAAGCGCTCCCCGGAGCTCTTCCAACCCGGACCCGTGGTGGAGAGATACGTAGTCCGGAATGGGAATATCGTCCAACCCTGTGAAAAGGTCTCCGGACTGGCAAAGAGAGGCGCTGGAAACAGTAACCCCAGGTTGGGAACGGGTTACGACTACGGACTTCCATCTCTTAAACTCAGGTACAGCAGCCTTGCCTGTCTGGCCTTCTTCTATTCGGGAAAGGTTGCCTGCTATCTCAGTTTCTGTGGGCGTTCTTTCGTCATCGCTCATTTCTCTTATCACAACGCCAGGTTTTCTTTTTGCCACTTTCTTCTTCTTCCTCGAGGCCGATTTCGCCAAACCTTCGATTACAATACTCTGACCCATCTCAATCAAACCCAATGTCCTTAAGTTATCATCGGTCAACAGCAAATATACGTGCCTTGAGTCGTGGGGAACCCTTTGTAAGCTTTAAACGACGCCTCTATAATGCCCACCAGAAGTTCTCGAAATTATAGCTGCAAGAATAGCATGGTATTAGTGTAATTAAAAGTGACCATTCAAGAACGAATTATGATACTTACGTTTGGATAACCATCTCCAGGCAAACCCTAGGGGGCATCGAACAAAAAACCACTCGTTCTTGAAATAACTAAGTCTGGTCCAGGCCCCAGTCATGACCTGACAGTTCCAAACCGCTTCCAGAAAAGTAAAAGACGGGCTATCACCCCTACTCATAAAGTTGAAAATGTGCCTGATCTCGTTAGGTCTTGGCGGGCAAAAAGGGCAATCCATAAATATGACGAAGACGCTGTTCAGTAGTGCATGCCCGTTGGTATGAAGCTGTGAAGGAGCAATTCCTAAATATGACAGCATCTCTCTGATATATTGGTTAAAAGGAGGAAGAGATCCAGCCGCACAGGCATGACGGTAGAAGGCAGTATATCCTTCAGGTGGGTTGTGTGGTCTGTCACTAGCACTAGGTAATAAAACATCGCCCAGGGATATGTTATGTTTCGAACATATCCGGCCCAATAGAGACTCCTAGATATTGGACTGAACAGAATCAACAGGATCTTCGATAAATATGGCCTCCGGCAATTCATCCGGGGCTGGATCTACGACTTCAGGAGGGATGTCCGGAATCTCAAGCGCTGGAAGAGGAGAGCATTGTGCTTCTTGTTGTTGAGAACTCAAAGACTCCATAATTAACTAACTCACTAGAAAGCAGTGTTAAATACATAAAAAACCCATGCATTCCCCCGGTGCAAAGTGTATGAATATGTCGTGCGGTGCAAGTGCTATGCAAAAATTTAAGCAGATTTTACAAGATGAAACGAGATGTCCGAACGACGAAACTTTGGAATTTGAGAATGAAAACGACCGTCATCGCTGACCGTCACTTTCACGCCATCCAGATGCTACTGACCAATCCAAGTATAAATTCTTTATATTTTGTTTAAGTCATGGTGCCATCGACGAGTTCCAAAGGGAAGGTCAAGTAAAAATTCGATTATGCAAGGCCGAAGCTCGCCGGAGTCAAGTATATTAAAAATTCAGTAAGTTCGTCAAAGTTCAGCTTGAAAATGGTCGTAGTTCAGATACTGAAGCAAATCAGAAGAGTGGAAGTCCCAGGAGCAAAAAGGTTCGAATCGATCGACTCGAATCGGCACGAGTCGAATCGATGAACTTCGAATCGGTACGCCCCAACTCCATGTAGTTCGACTCGATGAGACTCTGTGAACAAAGGAGCAGTTTGAATCCATGAAGCCCTACATACTTCGAATCGATCAAATTTGGACTCTTTCGAATCGATCACCATATCATTACTTCGAATCGATCCATGTAAAGATCCTTCGAATCGATCAGAATATCGCTATTTCGAATCGATCGCTGCGACCCTTTTATTTCCTTTGCAACCATCGATTCGAAGCTATGCATTCAAAATCAACTCAAATTTCTCATTCTCGGATCGATGCGAAGCAATGAGAGACAACACTTTGATCGATGCGACTCGAATGACCTCGCTCCTCAGTTCCATTGAGACGAACCACCTTGTCCAGATCCCACCACTCCTCGCAATTTTCAAAAAGGAAAGGTTGAATCGATGTCAAAAAACTTCCAGTTCGATCATTCCTCACTCGGCTTGATTCACCAATTACCTGACTTGGTAAAATCACGAGGAAAAGCCTAAAGAAATCGATCGATTCGTGGAAAACGCGCTTGTCTTAAGCTCTAGAAGATCGATTCGAAAAAGAAGCTACAGCAAAAGTAAAAAGTGAAAAGTTAAAAAAGAGCCCGGCCTCACGTATTTATATGGATCCCAAGGGAGAAACGGGACGATTCGTCTCCCGGTCAAAATGACCGACCCCAATAGGTCACATGCTATCGATTCGAACAAGCCACGATTCGAATCCATCACGTTCGAATCCACCAAGCGCGAACCCACTGTGTTCGAATCCATCACAGCGTAGAGCCATTGCTTCGAATCCATTGCCTTCCTGTCTTTGCACAATCGAATCCATCCCCACTTAGTTGATGCGAGGCATCATTGGTTCGAGGTAGCACTGAGCCGATGCCAGACAATCGATTCGAACGAGCGTGACTTCGAATCCATCAAGACAACATCGATGCGAAGCGTCATCGATACGAAGCACATAAACAAGGGCTAAATTGAAAAATCCTATTGATTCGAAGTACCTATTCATAACCATCAATTCCATCGATTCGAAATCATATCGGTTCGAACAAACATGCTTCGAATCCATTAGGCACCATCGATGAGAATGAATGTAGTGCTTCGATATGAAAAATTACTGGTCTACCTTTTACACCGATTCAGGAGAGGATCGATACAAGAGGACGATCATAGATGATTATAACAATAATGCTTTAACCCGGATCTCAAATCGGTTCAGGAGAGGGCCGATGCAGAATTCGATAACAAACCAAACTGACAACAACTAGCAATCACACAACGTTAACCAAAGCCAAAGTGGTACATATATCCACATGCGTATGACTAACACTTGATCTTTAACATTTACAGGGATCAAATGATCACCTTGTTATAGTTACAATGACTGATGACTTTCGGAAGAGCATGTCCTGATTGTCCAACGTGAAACTGCAACTTTTCAAAGCACGTCATGTTCACACAATACATACTTTGGGGGGAAAATGTTATCCCGCCTTCTGGCAAGGCCGAGATACCAAGGAACTGGCTAGAAAATAAGGGTCACATGCCCTCAATTTTGAATGATTGTCGGTTTACTACAAATATCGATGGATTTACCAGGCTTGCTGACCGAAAGCGCAATCTTGAATCGATCATAACTTGAGATTTACAAGTCTAAATGCTATGAAATTTTCACAGGAGCTCGCATATACATAGAAGAATGTCCACGCCCATTTTCATCACGATTGGACACTTTTTTGATCGATTCGAACCAAGGGTCGAATCGATCCCAAAGTGGGCCCGGATCTCCAGAATTCGGCCATGTGGGCCCCCCACACGTGCCAGAAGTGGTATCCCCGAATTTTAGGAGAAATATCAGTCTCCAGCACCTATAAATATAGCCCCTGGTCATTCAGAAAGGGGATCGGAGAATTTTAGAGATAAAGCACGTCTAGACGCTGCCAGAATTGCTTCAGAGCACCACCGCTGCCTTTGATTTCGAATTTTGGCTTACTACTTGCTGTACTTTGACATTAAAGAGTTGTATTCTTCGAATATCAAGCAATAAAGTAACAAAACTTCACAGTGGTCGTAGGCAAATCGCCGAACCACTCTAAATCGTTGTCTCTTGTGCAATTTACTTCCTGCTATTTGGAGTTTTTGTTAGATAATCCATGTTTTAATTTATTCTCTTCATTTATTATCTCTTCAAAAACTTCCGACGAGTGTTATGCCCGATTTTGACACAAACATCAGGCAATACCCAAGGTAGGATACAACCAGTTTACCCTTCCCAACTGGTGGTAACGCATCATAGCCACGATCTCCCACCGCGTCCTACACTCCCATAATCCAGAGGTGCACACCAATCAATCAGGGTAGCTAATTCACTTGGACGGTACGGCTCCTGTTTTAGTCATTTCAAATTGGCCTAAGTGCCAGGCTAATCCATCGTCGTTCTCTTTCTTCAAATCCACTAAACGACATCAAGTCCAACCACTTCGTTCTAGATCATCACTCTACGTACATAATTATTAAACTGGTTGTGATATCAAAGGAGAGTATGCCCATGTAATATCCCGTAATTTCATACCCAATTTAAATATGATAATCTACATAATAAATTAATTTAAATTGATTAACTTGTTATTTTATTCAGCAATTAATAAATGAATGGTATATATAAATTTATTCTAATTAAAAACTAGTACATATATATATGAAATTGAATGTGTTAAAATTTTATTCATATCAAAGTTGATTTTGGATTGGGTTTTTAAATTCAAATTATGTTTGAATTGATATATTAAAAGATTTAAACTTTGTTAATTTTTATTCTAAAATTGAACTTTGAGGATTAAGTAATATTTTCATGATTTTATTCAAGTTACAATAATTGTTTTATATTCATTATTTAAAAGAAATTGATTTTTTCTAAAGATTTAAAATATAAACGTATATAAAAAAAAATCAATTAAGTAAATATTTTAATTTCATTTTTGCATGAGATAAACACATGTTAACATCTAAACCTATTGATAAACATGTGTTAGAAATCTAAGTATTATTTTGACAAGTGTCATCATATAAATTTTCTTTTCTTTAAATTTTATACAACAAATTCTAAAAGTCATTCATGCATACTCTCATTTTATTAAAAAGAAATTTTACATTCTTCTCTCCAAAAATATGAACTTCTTCACATCTTCAACAAATTTCTGCACAATCTCAAAGTTTTATCACCAAATTATTCAAGATTTAAAGCATATCAAGATAAACAAGTTATTTCAAGAAGCAAGTAGAACAAGAAGAAGTCTGCAGTCTAAATTCATTCCTGTAGTTTGAATCTTCACATCAGAAAGAAAAAGGTGAGTAAATTTTTATATTAAACTTAAAGTATGGAAATGTTGTATGTTGAATGCTAGTGATATAATTCTTGCATGCCAATTATTTTGTGAAGTATTTGTTTTCAGATTTTAAATTTATGCTGTGCATGTTTAAGAAAATTGTACATCTCTGTAAACTCAAGAACAGAGTAAATTACTGAAAACAAAACTTCAAATCTAAATTTAGCAAAGTGATAGTGAGTTGATATTTCAAGTGTATAGTTTAAATTCAACATGATTTAAGTGATTAGTTAAATATGCAATGAACAGATTTGAAAAAAAAAAACTGCAGAATGTAAACATGTAGTAAAACAAAATTTAGCATATAAATCTTGTTTAAATTTTAATGAATCAAATATGTATACTGATTCTAAAATGCAAAATATGAATTTTAAGCCTGAAATCAAAATTTTTAAATACAAGTGAATTTAAATTTTTAAATTTAGAGTATTTGGAACTTTTGTCAAATTCTTGTAATTGCATTGATTTCAACTTTTGAAATTTGAACTGAAGCTATGTTTGATGATGATTATCACTAGAAAAATACTATTTGAATTTATTATGCAACATAGAAATTGAAATTTGGGTTTGTAGGGTTTAAGGTACTGTGTTTTACGAGCTTGGAAAATTCAATCGCGTGAAGCTTAGGGGTGATCGAGTTGGGAATGGTTTGGGAGGGAGTTGCGTGTGTGGGTTGCGCACGCGTGGCCGAAGTTAGGCGCCGGAATGAAGTAAGATGGTCGTGGATGAGGGGTTTTCTTCCCAGCGGTTGAAGTTGATTTTTAGCTCGAGCATTCGAATTTCGTTCGAATTCGAATTTTCGAATTCTGGGTTTAGATTTTGGATTGGGGATCGAAGTGTAGTTTGCGCATAGTGTCGACGGCGGTGATGGGGATGCCGGAGGCCTGTGCAGGTGCACGAGGCAGTGCGTGTGTCAGGGAAGTTTTTCGCGTGCGAGTGGGTTACAGCTCGAAGGAATGCTCGAGTCTAGGTCGTGATTCTCGCATGTTGTGCTCGGGTTGGGAGGGTGTTTTTGCTCGTGAGTGTTGTTGGGTTCAGGTAGTTGATGCAGAGGGAAGGAGATGGAGTTGGATGGGTTTAGCTTGCGTGTGGGCCGGGCTTAAAGCATTTTAATGAAAGTAAGTTTAAGTTTATTTTGAGGTTAATTTATAAGTAATTAATAATTGATTAATTAATTGATTAATTAATTGATTAATGATTAATAAATTAATGATTAAGAAGTTAATTAATTAATTGATTAAGAGTTAATTAATTAAGTAATTAAACATTAATTAATTTATAATTAATTGTAAGTTAATTAAAGGTTAATATTTAATTAATTAAATAATTAAGGTTAATTAATTCTTAATTAATTATGTAATTAAGAAATTAATTTGTAATTAATTAAGAATTAATTAAGAATTAATTAAGGTAATTAAGAATTGATTAAGGTTAATTAACTATAAATTAAGGTTTAATTAATAACCAATTAAGGAATGATTAATTTTTAATCAAAGTTAATTAATAAATAATTATAGTAATTAATTGCTAATTAAATAAATATTATTAATTAATTAAGTAGTAATTAATTAATAATGAGATAATTAAGAGGTGATTAATTAATTAAATGGTTGTGATTAATTAATTAATGTTTGATTAAGCAAGATTAAGTGATAAATTCTTAAGTAATTAATTTAATTTAAATTAATTAAATTAATTTTGATATGAATTAAGTAATACTTGCTTGTGGATGATAGTTTGTATTGTTATCTGTATATGGTTGATAGCTATTGAATGATAGTTGAGTTATATTCTGTGATGAGATGTTATATATCAGTGATAGATATTGGTTATTATCTGTTGATAATGTTGTGTGATGCTATGTTTAAATCTGAATTGTTCTGTTTAAACCTTTTAAAACTACTTGGACCTAAAAGACACTCTTTGGATTTCGATGAGACCAGGATCGGGTTTCCATATTTGGATATCCAAAAACCACATCGATTCCAAATAACGTTAGGTCGTGAATCTTATGTAAAGAGTGAAGACTCGAGGTGTAAGGGTTATACGTCAGTATAACTCTGTAGGTGATTCTGTAATGAGTTGACGGAATAGTACTTATAGATTCGAGATGGTTAATCAGAGTGCAAGGGTTATCGTCGTTAACTATGAGGGTGATTCCAAAATGAGTGTAACGAGATAATGCCTTCGGTTTCGTTCGAACCCGGAACGAACTTGTATGGATTGAATGCTTTCAGATCATCGTCAGGTGGACGATGAGCATTTGAAGAGCTGTGTTCTTTATAAAGGTAATCGTAACCTCAAGCCTCATCAACCGGGAATGGCTAAAACAGAGGAGTTGCATCAAGGCTTCGTGGGTAGCCCCCACTTGAGAGTGAGATTTACCCCTGTCTAGAAGTCCCTTATTATATATTCGGCTGTGTGGGCAGTTGCTGGCCACAACTGCGGGGTTGTCTTGTTCGGAACTATCCAGTAAGGGATTGGTCCGGTCTTAGGTTGTAGGGTATCGGGAGTGATCCTCAGTACGGTGATCTAGGCCCCGTACTGTGACGGGCGGTACCCCAGTAACCCTGCCATTGATGGAAACCCATTTTTCCTACGAGACCCTACGGTTTTGATTGTATTACCCACTTTTGTGGCTAGTAGTTGGAATTTAATGAATGCAACAATTTCGGCTATTTCTTATTTACTTGAAAACCCTAGACACTATTATAATATCACTGAATTTCCTATCAAATGTTTTGGTTAGCGTAAGGTAAAAACTTACCCGTGTTTATTTGTGGGAAGTCTTACGTGATACCCTTTGTTTCAAAATGATTTTTAAAGGTAAGCAACTTTAACTGATTTACTCACACCAGACCCATATCTGACCCGGAGTTTATTTTGTTTTTCATAAACTCTTGAGTACTCAAATTTTCATGAGTAGCCAAGTGATTAGGTTTGGATTAGCATATGTTTTGGAAGCTGGAGCTGCAGTCCGGACGTACTATCTATCTATATTTACTATAGTGGCATTTTGGTGTTATGTTTTGAGTTGTATGGGTTGGGAAAACTCTTACGAATGGTTGATGTAATGGAGTAGTATCATTTTGTGAACTCTGATATGTAAATTATGTAAGGGATATATGTAATATTATATTTTGTTCGTTTCCGCTGTGAGATTCCGATGATTGTTGCTTCTTTTATTTTTATCTTTCTATTTCTATCTCTTTCTTTTCTTATTGATGATACGTTTTTCTGTGGAATGAAAGACGGGTCGTCACAGTTGGTATCAGATCAATGGTTGAGAAACACCTAGGCTCTGGAATAGTATCCATCTTGAGAGTGCGTATTTGTAATTTTCTTATATAACTATATCCCTATCTAAATTGATTAGTTACCTGTTCAAATAGCCAATATGAGTTCAAGAGGCCGAAGGGGAAGAGTTGTTGGGAGTGCATCAACTGGTAACAGAAAAGAGCAGACTGATGATGAGACTGTTAATCCAGTTACGTCTTCAGCCAGTTTTGCTGCCTTATGCAAGGACTTTGTTCATCTAAGAGAGAAACCATTTCAAGGATCAGAAACTATAATAGAAGTTCAAGCGTGGATTCGCTCGTGTGAGAAGATTTTTAAGAGCATGAGTTTATCAGATGAGCAAAAGAGAATAATGGCTGCGTGGCAATTACAGGGTGGTGCTGCAGTATGGTGGAATTCAGTGACTGCTAATATCTCGGAGGATGGTATGTCTTGGGAAGAATTTAAGGAGATATTTGAGGAGAAGTATATGCCTGCTGCAAGAAGAACTCGGCTTTATCAAGATTTTCTGAATCTGAAACAAGGGAATTTGTCCATAGCTGAATACGAGACAAAGTTCGACGAGTTATCTTGCTAAGGACCAGGACTCATAGACACACCTCTTAAGAAGAACGAGATGTTTGTCCAAGGGTTGAGGCCTGAGTATCATGAGAGAATGACTGCACATTTGAAAGGGTCTTTTGTGGAGTTTATTGATATGGCGTTAAGGTATGAAGATTTGATGAAGAAGAGGTCAGTGGCACAAGTTGCCGCTTCAAGAGGGAATTTTTCTAACCAGAATAAGAGGAAATTCAATCCTAATTGGAAGAAGCAAAACATGAAGAAGTCTGGAAACAATAATGAACCCCGAAAATGTTATATTTGTCATTAAGAAGGTCATCTGGCAAACAAGTGTCCCAGCAAAGGATCTCAGCAGCGGCGGCAACAATATAGTGGAACAGGGTCGGCGTTAGTTCAGAAGTCGCTTTGCTTTAACAATCACAAACCGGGACACATGATTAGAGACAGTCCGCTCCTTCATAAGGTTCAACAAAACAAAGTATTTGCTTTGGAAGGCGCACCATTGAACTCGTCAAAGGGCAAGGGAGTTTTAGAAGGTACTTTACTTTTAAATGGAAAGTATATTAAAGTCTTATTTGATTCTGGTGCTTCTTTAAGTTTTATTTCCTTGGGACTGTAGAGAATTTCTTACTCACCCCTAGTATCGTAGACAATCCCATTTGTGTATCAAATCCTATAGGAGGGATAACCAAATTGGATAGGATTTGTAAAGATTTGAGAATCTCCTACCTATCCCATAGTTTTTCCTGTGATCCTTATGTATTGGATTTTCAAGGTTTCGACCTTCTATTGGGGATGGATTGGCTTGACAAATATAAAGCTATCTTAAATTGTGATGAAAGAACAGTTTCTTTGGAAACTGATCTGGGTAGCATTGCCAGAGTAATGCGTGATAACTCTGGAATCCACTTGAGCAGTCTTTTACATGGAGTGGAGACTTCTTAAGAAGAGGTTGTAGATATTGAAGTAGTCCGGGATTTCTCCGATGTATTTGAGGAAGTTAAATGTTTGCCACCGCATCGGGAAATAGAGTTTCGTATAGATTTGGTTCCTGGAGCAGTACCTGTAATTCAACCTAGTAGGAGGATGGCTCCGAAGGAGAGGGACGAATTAGTGAAGAAAACTAAAGATTTATTGGAGAAGGGTTTGATTAGACCTAGTTTTTCCTGTTGGGGTTCTGCTGCAGTTTTTGTCACCAAGTCGGATGGGTCGCTAAGGTTCTGTGTAGACTACCGTGAATTGAACAAGGTGACCATTCGGAATAAGTATCCTCTTCCTCACATTGATGATCTCTTCGACCAGCTTCATGGTGCATCTGTCTTTTCTCAGTTAGATCTAGCATCAGGTTTCCATCAGTTAAGGGTAGCTGAAGACAGTATTCCCTTAACCGCATTTAGGGGACCTAATTATTTCTATGAGTGGTTGGTTTTGCCTTTAGGGTTAACCAACGCTCCTGCTTATTTTGTAGATCTGATGAACCGAGTCTTTAGAGATGTTCTGAATAAGTTTGTTTTAGTCTTCATCGATGATATTTTGGTTTATTCTAAATCGGAAAAAGAGCACAAGCATCACTTGAGAATCGTTTTGGAAACTCTGAGAAGGCATGCGCTGAAGGCGAAGTTTTCTAAGTGCCATTTTAGGAAATCTGAAGTAAAATTTTTGGGCCACATGGTTTCTGGTGAGGGAATCTCTGTAGATCCTGCTAAAGTTGAGACTATTCTAGAATGGAAGCAGCCTCGGACTCCTACAGAAGTTCGTAGTTTTCTTGGATTGGCCGGTTACTACAGGAAGTTTATTTAGGATTATTCTAAGATCTCTTCTCATCTAACGAAGCTGACAAGGAAGGGAGCTAAATTCAAGTGGACACCGGAGTGTGAGGAAGCTTTCCAGAAACTGAAGACAAAATCGGCAAGTGCTCCTGTATTGGCTATTCCTGATGGTAAGAGCAAGTTTGAAGTGTACACTGAGGCCTATATTGTTGGATTGGGAGCTGTGTGTTAACTCCACCTCGGCCATGGCTCAGCTACCTAAAACAGTTACCGACTTAAGACTTAACAGGGATGTCGACCTAACAGACTTGAGAGGGATGCCGACTTAATGCATTAACAAAGATGCTAACCTAAGACTTAACTAGGATGCCGACCTAAGGCTTAAGTAAGTTACCGATCTAAGGAGGTTGCTGATCTAATTGCTCGGGACAGGTTCACGGTCTACACTTGAGTCGTGATCGACTTATGGCCTATGCTAGGTTGTTCCCGACCCAGGAAAACGATGGAGAATCCGGTGCAGCTACTTAGCACGCAGCCTGTTAACTCGACGGCGACTTGGGACTTGTGATTTGAATCCAGAAGAGCATACACCTCTCGTTTAAGCCGTAAGCCATGCTTGAGAAAGAGAGGGCGACCTACGATCTATCCTGGGTCAGTGACGACCTACGACTTATTTTGGGTTGGCCACTACTTACAACTTGACACCGAAAATTCTATAAATACCCCTCGAACTCCAACATTTTGGGGGGACTTTTGGAATGATTCTTCTGGGAAGCAACTACATTCTACCGAGCTACTTCATCAACAATTGCAACACTTAGGACGCTTCAATCAACTTCAACTCGAGATTCGACTTATTGGACACGGATTCAAGGGATTTTCTCGTATCGAAGTTTTAGCTACCTGTCTTTCCAAGTGATGTAATTGAATATTGTTAAAGAATTGTATTTGATCCAGCAATAAAAAATAATTAAAGTAATTTCTCCTGCTATAAACGTTGTGTTCTTACTGTTTTCTCTGTAATTTGTCGTGCTTAAATCTGATTCCCGTGCAAACGGTGGTGCTTTCACACTCGCTTTATCACACTGGGGCGTTAGCGTCTGATTTTTACGTTAACATTTTTGGTGCTTTCACTGAGAACCCAACTCAGGATACTTCCACCATTGCTCCGCAAAGGTCTGTTGAAAGGATTTCTTTTAAAACCAGAAGTTTATTGGAAATAATGGCTCCTGGGAGAAAACGAAGTTCTGTAAGATCCGACAATGTTCAAGAGAATACTACTACCTCTCCTCCTTCAAGTCAAGAAGCTCCAACTGTTGGAGTTACGCGAGCAGAATTGGACGCCGTAGTTTTTGGGTTGAATCAACAATTGAATGCTCAGAATGCGCAGTTGGAAGCCCAGAATGCCCTGATCTTAAGTAAGTTGAATGATCTACTTAGTGCAAACCGTCAACCGGGTAATAATGATAGAAACCCTACTATGGGAGTTTAGGATGTTGAAGGTAACATTTCTCAAAAAGCCGCAGACCCTATGGATAGTACACCTCCTCAAGCTGGACGATCAGGGCCGCAGCCGACCCTCCGTGAACGATTGTCAAGATAAAATTCAGAGAGAGTGGCTGATGTTTGCCCTCCAGAGCCTCTAAATGATGAAGAGTATTTTTCAGGTATGGTTCGTCAGATCATTAAGGAAAACATGCAAAGAGATGAAGATGAGAAATAGTGGGGTTTTGCTCCAAGAAAAACTCCATTTACTGAAAAGATCTTGAAGGCAGAATTCCCAAGGAAATTCGTTCCCCCTACTATTCCGGCCTACAAGGGGACGAGTGATTCTAATGAGTTTCTGTATAAGTACGACTGACATATGACGGGTGCTAGAGCGTCTGATGAGATCAAATGTCGATATTTCCCAGTTTATCTGGAAGATGTGGCTCTATTGTGGTTTACAAAGCTGCCGGTCAGGTCCATTGATCAGTTCTCCGATTTGACCAGGAAATTCAAGGAGCAATTTCGATTGTATGCTTCAAAAGCAAAGGATATAATGTCACTATCAAGTTTAGAGCAAAATCCAGGTGAATCTATCAGGTAATTTTTGAATCGTTTTAGCATAGCATTGGCCGAGGTAGATAATGCTGAGCCACGCATGGTCCTAACATATTTGATGAGGGTGATTGACAAATCAAGCGAATTTGGAAAGTGGTTGAAAATGAAAGAACCAAACTCGCTCGACAAATTCTACAAGAAAGCGGATGAATTCATGCGCTTGGAAAGCCTCCAAACACCGGCTAAGGTGGTATCAGTAGAAGCCGGGAACAATGGTGCTGCTTCGAACAAGAAAGAACCTAACACTGAGAAAAGGGGAAATGATGGTGGAAAGAAACAGGGAGATGCTACGAAAGGCCGTTCTTTCAATTTCACGCCCTTGACCGATACCTTTGAGAACATCTTCTTTGCAACCAAGGATGATGTCAATTATCTGACACCGCCTAAAATGAGAGTGGGAAATAAGATGGAGAAGAGTGGAAGGTTCTGCTGGTTCCACAACCAGCCCGGCCATGACACCAACGAATGCCGTCAGTTGAAAGAAGTAATTGAGCAACTTTTGAAAGAAAACAAGCTCCAACAGTATGTGAAAAGGAGTAGAAATGCCCCACCTTCGTCAATTCAAGGACAACAAGTTCCCACTCACCGTCCTGGCTCAAGTGAGAAAGCCATAGAGCATGAGTCGGAAAGACCTGTCATCAATATAATAATGGACGGCCTCACCCAGCAGGCAAAAGCTGGGGCGAGATGGAAAGGTATGCCCGGGCCTTGAGGCATGTACCGGCTGAAGAGAATGTTTTTGTTTTATAAAATGATGCGCCTTTAAAGCAACAAAAGACTTCCATAGATGATATTGTATTCAGTGCCAGAGATTCTTTGGGTATCGAGGCTCCAACCATAGATCCTTTGGTCATATCCGCGGGTATTGGGCCGGCTACTGTGAGAAGAGTTCTAGTTGATTGTGGAGCTTCATGCAACATTCTCTTCAAGAAGAACTTTGATCAAATGAAAATTCCAATGGCTGACGTTCAAGCTTCATCACTTAAGATTGTTGGGTTTGCTGGAGAACCCAAACAGCCGATTGGGACCATAGATTTGTTTGTAGAACTTGGAAAAGGACCGAGGAAGGTGGCTCGAAAGCAAACCTTTATAATTGTTGAAGAATTCTCTGCCTACAATGCCTTTTTAGGCCGACCAACTCTTGCTGCATTCAAAGCTGTTCTGACCCCGTGGTGTCTGACTATAAAATTCCCCACAGATAATGGAGTTGGTGTGATTAAAGGAGACCAAGATGCGGGGCGAGAATGTTATCTTACAGAGCTGCGTGAATCAAGGAAAAGAGAGATGGGAAAAGGTGCGGCGGCTCCAGTCCGCACCAAAGAACCAACCTTGTAGCAAATAGAGGGTGGACCCTGCACTGGTGAATGTAGTGCCGCACGAAGAGAGATGAATCCAAGGAAAGCCAGTGCAGAGGAGAATAGGGTAGTACCGGTAGAGGTAACAGTGCCGGTATCCGTTGGCCCAAAGGACCCGAACAAAGTGCTGAATGTGGGTTCACAACTCAACATAACGGTTCAGTATGTTCTGATTTCATTTTTGAAGGCAAATTTGGATGTATTCGCTTGGGCTCATGCTGATATGTGTGGAATATCCCAAGAGATTGCAGCACACACTCTAAACATTGATCCAAAGTTTACACCTGTGAAACAGAAAAGAAGAAACCAGGGTCCTGAGAGGACAGCAACATTAAAGAAGCAGTGGATCGGCTCATGGAGAACGGTTTCATCAGAGAATCTACTTATCCAAATTGGGTATCAAATCCAGTGCTGGTTAAAAAAGCTAACGGAAAGTGGAGAGTATGCATTGACTTTTCAGATCTGAACAAAGCCTTCCCCAAAGACTGTTTCCCGCTGCCCAGGATCGATCAGATGGTGGATGGGACGGCAGGGCATGAATTGTTATCTTTTGTGGATGCATACTCCAGATATAACCAGATTATGATGCATGTGCCAGATCAAGAGGATACAAGCTTCATCATAGATGTCGGACTCTACTGCTACAAGGCCATGCCTTTCGGACTCAAGAATGCAGGGGCAACTTACCAAAGGCTTGTTAATGCCATGTTTAAACCACAGATTGGCAAGACAATGGAAGTTTATGTTGATGATATGCTAGTGATGTCTAAGAAAGTAGTGGACCACATGGATCACTTGGCAGAGATGTTCGCAGTACTCCGAAAGTACAGAATGAAGATTAATCCCTTGAAATGTTCATTTGCAGTGGAGTCCGAAAAGTTTTTAGGTTTCATTGTGAGCGCTAGGGGCATTGAAGCTAATCAAGCTCAGATCGCTGCCCTGAGAGAGGTCGAGGCTCCTAGAACGAAGAAGGAATTGCAAAGTCTCAATGGAAAGGTTTCTACCTTGAGTCGGTTCATTTCGAAAGCCACTGACAAATGCATTCCTTTCTTTGATGCTCTGAAGAAAGGAAGAAAAAACTTTGAGTGGACTCCTGAATGTCAGAAGGCATTCGATGAGTTGGTTCGTCATATGGAAGTGCCTCCGATACTTTCGAAGCCTGACAATGGTGAAGATCACTTCGTATATTTGGCAATTTCATCTCATGCTCTCAGTGCAGTGTTGGTACGGAAAGATACAAGGATTCAACGCCCAGTCTATTATATAAGCAAAAGATTCATTGGGGCAGAGATGAACTGTTCAAGGTTGGAAAAGCTCGCCTATTGTTTGTTGATCGCATCAAGAAAATTGAGGCTGTATTTCCAACCTCATCCCATCAAAGTCCTCACTGACCAATCTCTAAAGCAAGTCTTATTCTGTCTTGAGACTTCGGGCCGTCTTCTGAAATGGAATATTGAACTCAGCCAATATGACATCACTTATCATCCCCGTAAAGCAATCAAAGGACAAGCTTTAGCAGATTTCATCGTAGAATGTACGTATAAAGGTGATAGTGAGGAAGAAGTCACTGATAACGTCCCAATCCAATTGAAATTGTATGTCGATGGCGCAAGAAATGATTACTATTCCGGAGCAGGGGTTGTCCTTGAAACCTCGGGAGGGCGATCGCTATGTTATGCACTGAGACTAGAATTTCCTTCGACAAATAATGAAGAAGAATATGAAGCCCTCATCGCTGGTTTAAGGATCGCTAAAGAACTAAACATCAAAGCGTTGCAGATCTTTAGTGATTCTCAGCTTATTGTCTGCCAAGTTAAGAAGGAATTTCAAACTAAAGGAGGGAATCTACCCGCCTATTTATCAAAAGCGTGGGAGCTTCTTCAAAATTTTGACCGTTGTTCAATAAACCATATACCCCGCGAAGAGGACATGAAGGCGGATTCTCTCGCAAAGTACTCAAGTACTGGTGAAGCTCAACTATTAGGATTAGTTCTCGTCGAAGTCTTGTCAGCTCCAAGCACAGATGAAATGGATGTTGATTGGATTATGAATGTAACCCAAGAGAAAGGATCATGGATGACTCCGATATTTGAATATTTTCTCAATGGTTCTTTGCCAGAAAGTTAAAAAGAACGACAGAAGCTGATGAGGAAAGCATCCAGATATATAGTTCAAGATGGTCCTTTGTACAGACGAGGATTTTCAATGCCATTACTCCGATGCGTGACAAAGGAAGAAGCTAAGACAATTCTGACTGAAGTACACGGAGGGGAATGTGGGGATCATACAGGTGGTCAAACTCTAGCAAAGAAAATCCTCCGTTATGGATACTTTTGGCCAGAAATTAATCAGGATGCTACTGACTATTCCCGAAAGTGTGATAAATGCCAGAGATTCGCCAGAACTCCTAGAGCACCTTCCACTGAGCTAACACAAATGGTCAGTCCATGGTCGTTCGCCATCTGAGGAATAGATCTCATTGGGCCTTTGTCGACTGCCAAATCAGGGATTAAATATGCTATCGTTGCTGTTGATTACTTCACTAAATGGGCTGAAGCCTAACCATTGGCTACTATTACCTCTAAGAAAATGATAAGTTTTGTGACTAAAAATATCATTTGCAGTTATGGTGTGCCTCAGAAGATAATCATAGACAATGGTACCCAGTTTGAAAGTGAGGAGTTCCAAGAATTCTGCAAACGATTCAAGATCCGAAAAAGCTTCTCATCAGTGGCTCATCCGCAGGCAAACGGGTAAGTGGAAGAAGTAAACAAAATCATCAAATCAACCATCAAAAAGCAGCTAGAAAAAGCAAAAGGTGGTTGGGTCGATAAGTTACCGCTTGCACTATGGGCATACATAACCACCCACAAAACTGCGACCGGGCATACTTCATTTTCATTGGCATATGGATCAGAAGCGGTGATTCCAGTGGAAACTGAAGTCCCATCACACAGAAGGATCCATTTTGATCAAGATGAGAATGAAAAATTGCAATTGGAAGCACTTGACCTCCTTGATGAAATAAGAGAAGAGGCTAAGCTTAGAATTGCAGCTCATCAGCAAAGAATATCTAGGCACTTCAATTCCAAAGTTCGTCAGCACAGCTTTGAAGTTGGGGACCTAGTCCTAAAGAGAATTATGACAGCCACAGGTGTGTTTGGGCCAAACTGGGAGGGGCCGTATGTTATAGGCACAAAACTTCTTGATCACACGTTCAAACTCACAACAATCGAAGGAGAACCAATCCCAAGATCTTGGAACAACAATCATTTGCGTCCATATTTTACTTAAAAGCTTTGCTGAAATGTTGTAAAAGAATTACGAATATATGATTCTTGTATTGAAAGCAATTGTAAAGCAAGTGAATAATGAAAAGCTATAAAGTGGATGTAGGCCCAACTTTTGGCCGAACCACTATAAATCTTGTGTTCTCTACTTCTATAAACTGCTTTGTTTTTTTCGACATATAAAGTACGTTAATTGTGTTACTAAAATGTCGATTTAATAATGCAGGCCCTAAAAACAAAGCTTACCCATCGCAAGACCAAGCGATCTCCGACATCACCCAGCAAGCAAACGCTAAACCATTCAAAATTTCCATACTCAAATCCTACAAAAGAAGTGCTTCGAACAAAAGTTAGCAATATGGATGGAAGCGGACCATTTCTAACTAACTGCGAATGTTTGTACAAACAAGCATCTAGTTAAATAGCCTGTGTCTACCAACACCATCTCTCTTAACTATGAAGTATATTTCTTTGGATAAGGAAAATTATTGGCAACTAAAAAGGATGACACTGGCAAAAGATAACGGGGATCGCCGTCATGAATATATGGCAAAGTGACATATGCAAGCAAGCATCAAAGAACAAAAGACCTCTTCAGAGGCACAAGCCCTCTTCACAGGCACAACTCTTCGGAGGATAAAGACCTCGAGCGGGCCTAGCCAGAAAAAGAGAGTTCTTTCTCGACATGAAGTTGCGGACTGACCGATGATACACTCCCGTGAATCCGTCCAACTGAGAGAACTCCAAACTTCCAGGCAAAAGCCCTACTCAGAGGCACACGTTTCACCGAGATTGAAATAAAACATCCAAGTGTTGAAACGTGAAAAGCCCTCTTCGGAGGCCCATTTCACCATAGTTGAAATGCTAAAAGACCTCGAGCGGGCCAAACCAGAAAAAGAGAGTTCTTTCTTGACATAAAGTTGCAGACTGATCGGTGATACACTCCCGTGAATCCGTCCAACTGAGAGAAAGAAACTCCAAACTTCCAGGCAAAAACCCTACTCAGAGGCACACATTTCACAGTGATCGGTGATACACTGCCGTGAGTCGAAATGTGAAAAGCCCTCTTCGGAGGCCCGCTTCCCAGCGAACAGGGAAAAAATAAAATCCTCTCCCAAGAGGCAGAAACAAAAAGACCTCTTCCCAGAGGCAGAAAAAAAAAGACCTCTTCCCAGAGGCAGAAACAAAAAGACCTCTTCCCAGAGGAACAATCAAACAAAAAGACCTCTTCCCGGAGGCACAATCGAACAGAAAGACCTCTTCGGAGGCGCATGTTTCACCGAGATTGAAATAAAACTTCCACGTGTTGAAACGTGGAAAGCCCTCCTCTGAGGCACAACACTTCGGAGGCGCACGTTTCACCGTGATTGAAATAAAACTTCCAAGTGTTGAAACGTGAAAAAGCCCTCCTTAGAGGTATAACATTTCAAAGAAGCATTCCATCAGAAATGCAAAACAAAGATCAAAAGCCCTCCACCGAGGTGCAATATAAAAAAAAAGATGCCCTCTTCGAAGGCACACTTTAGCTTTCAAAAGAAGAATGGTTCATCTATTCTTGAAAATACTCTTCTCAAAAAGAAGTTAAAGTGCCGCTCATAGGCCCGCTTTACCACATAGGAGAATTCACTTGGTAAAAATGTGTGTATGCACAGAAGAAAAAGTGATATCTTCGAAGGTTGAAGCGTAGAAACTCATATGGAGCGAGCTTCACTCTATTTTGAGCAGAATAATATTCCTCCAAGTATGGAATAATTATTCTCTAGAAAATAAAGGAACAAGTCCCCTCAAAGTATAAAATATTGCAACGAGCTTATGGTATAGGGGCAACGTGGTATAACTACATTGGTAAAAATTACGCTCGAACAACATACCACAAGCTCACTGCAATATCATATAATGAAACTTGTATAAAATGAATAGTAAATGCATTCTCAAATACAGACAGAAGTTTGTACAAACAAAAAGAATCATTTTATTCAATACTGTCAAAATTTTGTACAGGTACAGGTTTCAAAATAAAAAGAAAAAGAAAAGCGGAGGCCGGTACCTGCACAATCTCCAGTCAGTACATGCAAAAAGCAAAAAGTAAAAATAAAGGGAATCAGGGCCCGTTACTTCTTCTTCCCACCACCTTTAGAGCCTTCACCTGACCTAATAGGCAGCTTTTCAGGACGGCTCGGGAGAATCGGGGATGAAGGAGAGAGGGTTACTACCGGATCAACCTTCGCTCCCTCTTCAGAAACAAGAATGTCTTTCCTTTTCTTCTTGATAGTGACACGCTTCCTCCTCCTCCTTAAAGAAGACTCACTTCCCGGAGTAACAAGTGCAGACAATTTTATGTTATCAGAAGTGGTTCGCTCCGGGGACTCATTGCCTTCTCCAAGCCCTTCTCCCCTGTGTTCTTGTGAAGCATTAGGATCATGTAAGTCTCGGAGAGCCTCTATTTGCTCCTCCTGCGACCCGGGTTGAGAGGCGGATGGAGGAGTGACCTGGAGAGGCGGAGGAGGAATAATTGGAGGAGGGGGAGTCTGAACGATGGTCGACACTTTCTCTACAGAAGAAAAGAAGTTAAAGTCAGTAAAGAGAGGAGATAAAGGCTCATTGAGGTTCAGGAAATAGTCAAGAAGCTCATCAAACTCATAAGAAGCAAATGAGAATTCTACTTGGGCAAGATTAACTGTAGAGTTACCTGGAGAAGTCGGCTTCCTGATATCAACCTCATAAGCCTGTGCTTCGGCGCTCTCTTCGCCTTCATCTCCACCATGTGTGCTTGTGATCTCAGTTGTAACTTTAACCGGGGATGGAGAATGAGAATTGGAGCCGACAATGTCGATTTCGGCTGAAGGTGAAGGCTGAACTGGATCAGTTGAAGTATTTTTTCCTAAACGTTCCCCTTCTGCCATTTCGGCTCTTAATTTCGCAAGTTGTTCTTTTCCCCTGACGAGGGCAGCGCGAGCTTCGTTATCCAAGTAATGCTCCTCAAGAGCTGATTCGACGTAGCCCAGCACCTTTAGCACCAAGCATATCAAGTGTGACCTCCCACACCTCAGCCAGAGTAATTTCATATTTGGGACCTAGAAAGGCGAGACTACCGCGCCCCAAGACGCTATGCATGTAGAAGTCAAATAATGTTGAGCTGATGCTGGTCTTCGTTGCCTCATAAGATTCTTCAGCTGCAATTTTACCGGTAACGTCCTCATCATGCTCTCTTTCAGCTTTGGAGAGTTGAAGCTTTAGCATTTGAATCTCCGCCTCTTGGGAGCTGGTTTTCTTCCGAAGCTCTGCAATATCAGCAATATAGCCGTCATTGATTCTTTTTTGCACATCGAGCCTATCTTCGGCGTCTCTTTGGCCGGCATGAGCATCTCTCACTTGTTTCTGAAGCACTTCTTCTTTTTGAGTGTAGGAAGTAGAAGAAGTGGCAAGCTCTTCTTTGAGCTTCTCGACTTTCGCTTCAAGCTCTTCATTATAAGTAGTGATGCTCCTCATCTCGGTGTCATTCTGCTCAAGAACCTTCTGCCATTCATCTTTGTCATTTTCCATAGTAAGCATGGCCCCGAGATTCGCACGGTTTACCCTTTGAAGCTCGTCAACAAGCTTTTGCCAGCCCGACATTCTTTCAATATAAAGTCTGACGGCGTCGAGATTTCGCAGCATGGCAGGCTTGTCAATTGGAACAAAGTCGAGATCGAAGCGAACCCCCTTCAAGCACCATTATGAAAACCGGCTTTGCAGAGTGGCTTGGCCTGGTTGAATTTGAAATTTAGGCCTGTTAACTATTGCCTGAATGTCTGTCTTCCCGAGAGTAGGAGAGCCAGAAGGGATGTCGAGTGAGACGGGGGCAGTGGCCTTTTCAGGAGTTGTAGATGCATGCTTCTCACCGCGTCGGGCACGATTGCTTGGGTCCTCAACTATATGGCTTTTTCTCCGATCATCATGCGACTTTCTTTTGTGAGAGTCGTCACCTCTCTAGGAAGAATCATGGTGTTCCTCCCTTTCTTTTCTCTCATAACGCTCTTCTTGAGCCCTCCTCTCCTGAGCCTTTCGAGTGGCTCTCTCTTCGTCGGTTTCTCTGTGAACGGGAAGGTAGCGCCTATAGTCATATTGACTATGCCTCCTGTAGCGCTGTAAGTCATCATAGTAAGAGCCGCCGCGTCCCATCGGAGAATTTGAAATTTAAAAAAAAAACAAGTCTTAAAAGTATTCAGAGAAAAAAAGCGTGACTTTAGAATCTTCAAAGTACAAAGAATTACGTGCATAAAAGTGCCAAAAAGTCCTATGTGTGTGTGGTGTGCAAACTACACGCATCAGGCTACAAACCGCTATTCGACGCAGCGGTGGTAGTGACTTGAGTGGTAGGCATCAAAATTTGTTGAAAAGTTGATGTCGCCTCGACAATAGGAGAAGAAACTTTAGGGACATCATCTTTAAAGAGTTCTTGTGAAGTTATCATCAGGTCACTTAGCCCCTCGAAAGTACCATCACCGCCAAGTTCGAAGGGAGTATCTTTTTCGGCTTCCAGACCAACCGCATCTTCAGAGCAACGAAGAGATTCTTCCTCTTCAATAACTGGGGAAAGTGCCTATTTGCCGGATGGCCCCGCAACATCGACAGTTGTAGAGTACTTCACCAGAGAAGCCTCGGAGGCAGATTCTTTTGGTATGGGTTCGACAGTGGAAACTGGGGCATCTAATGCTTTAGGCGGGGAGTCTGGTACCTCATGGGGGTGTGTAGAGCGAGAAGCGTGTAAAAGTCCATACTGATGCAAAAATTCATCCCTCAACAAAAACTTTATACTTCTCTCTTTAGCAGTCACAACACTTAATCTCTCAAAAATTTGCTTATGGCTAGGATCTCTAGAGGGGAGAGGAAGTGCTGAAAAGAGCAAAGAATGAAATTAGCAATTGGTAATTCAGATCTCGAAAAAGTTTGAAAATGGAGAAAATAGAAACAGGTAATCTTACTTCCTACTCTCCAGATGGCATAAAACCCTGGGGGGAAGCGAGCAAAGAAAAACTGGTTCAAAAATCCGTGAACACTTTTGGTAAGATCAGAAATAAGCTTGCGGTTTCTAGCACTTCTCACAATAATAAGGGAAGGATGGTCTTTACTCTTTGCAAACGAGCATAAGTAGCGAATTTCTTCAAAACTTGGCAAGCGATCAAGAGTTCTCCTAAATAAAACACACAACCCCATCAAGATGGCGTAGCCATTAGGATGAAGTTGGAACGGAGAGATTGTCAACCGATGGAGAAACGTTCGAAGGAAGTCGTTAAAAGGAGGAATCGCCTCGCTTAGGCACATTTGACGATTGACTGCGACGAAACCGGGGGGAGGACTGTCGGCATTAACATTTGGCCCGGGAAGTAGGGCATCGTTTTCAGCAAAACCAAATTGAGTACGTAGCTGAATAAACGCTCTCGGAGTTAGGATAGTCGAAGTTCTCTTTGGAGGATTCTCTATGGAACAGCTGTCTGAAACGTCTCTCCCACTTGAGCTACCACTTCTTCTTCTTGGTGGATATTCAAACATGAAGGTGCATAATTCCTTAAAAGTGTGGAGTGTTGTGTAAAATCAATCAAGCAATAAGAAAATATAACTGTAATAAAAACTAGCAAATATCTGTCAGTTATAAAGTCCAGGGTTCGTAGTTTTAATATGCAAGTGTACTGTTGATGCAATCAAATCAGTTCAAGTTAGCGATGCTTTGCATTAACACTCCACTTTAGTTGATTGGTTCACAACATTTCGTACAGTGTATTTAAGTTGATTACTGTATGTCGACTAATCTGTCATTTGATGTGGGCATTCAATGGCAGTATATTCGCCTTGGTTGTCTGTGATTGTTGTTTTCAGCAGGTTGTTAGCCTATAAGTTAGTGTGGCCTGTGAAATAAGGCAACAAAATTAAAACAATCCAGGATTTAAGCAATTCAGTCCAGCAGATCAAGTTAAGTATTCAAATTGGAATTATGCTTTTAATTTAGAATTTGAGTTGGGCATTCAAGTGTTAACTCGGCTGCGACCGAAGGAATCCCTCGCGAGTTAAGATTAAGTCTCTGATTCCTTAAATCGGTGGTTCTTTAAGTCGTGAGGAGTAGTAAGGAGAAGGGCTCCGGTTCAAAAAGTGGTGCAAGATTCCCCAAGTACTAGATCGGCCACGATTTAAGTATTAGGTCGGCAAATTTCCCCGAGTGCTAGTTCGGCCACGACTTAAGGTTTAGGTCGCATCAAATTAGATCGACCAAAAGTTAGGTCACCCAAAATCACTGGGTCACATCCAAACTAATATCTCACTCCACTCAACCCGTTAACTGTTCGTCGACGAAAATTCTATCGGTTTAGAAAACCTTCGAACGAATTTTGAAATAAAATTTACCGCAAGCGCACGGTGTACAAAAGTAGCACGCGGCGAATACGGGTCGATCCGCAGGGAATTGATGATTTTAAAAATCTACTCAATCAAATTAACCAAAGTTGGAAGAGTGGTTAACTAAAAAAAGAAGAAAAATGACAAAAGAAAATAGATAAAAATATGAGAGTGTTAAGACAATTTAGAGGCAATTTCAACTCTCTAGATCACATAAATCAACAAAATGAAGTTATGATCTCTCTTTTCTTGTCATTAGTGAATTAGTTGATGTGCTTATCATAAGTATGGTATATTTGTGCTATTAATTAGCTCAATATAAACCATCAAACTATAACACAACCACTAATACACTTTTAAATCTCATGAAATATGACAATAAAGTTGAAATAAAAATCTATTTTAAGCATAGCCTATTAACTATTGTTTAGAAATATAGGCTATCAAATTTCATTTTCAACATTCACTTCTTTGCCATAATCATATTTAGATGAAGAGGCAATTTGTGTTATGTTTGTTTAAGCATAGCGTATTTGTTATGAACAACATAGACTATCAAATTCAAAGTTAAACAACAAGTTAACCACTTCATACATTCACATTAAAGCACAAAAAGAGAGTACAAAACATCAAAATGTTGAAGCTACATGATTAGAGCCTTTATTACCCCTAAATTGAAGGGATTAGCCTCTCATATTTGTCATCATATGAACAAATGTAGCAAGCAACATTGAATAAAAAGAAGAGGAAAAAGAGAGCAAAGAGAAAAACTATACTACTTGCATGAAAAATAAATCTACACTACAACATGAAAGTAAATAAGCATGAAAATAAAAAGAACACGTATTGAAGTTGCATAAAAAAACTACATAAAGTGAAATGGCCAAGTAGCCATGAAAGAAAAAAGAGAACTTGTCTTTTATTTTGATCCTAAACTAATGAAGAGAGACTAAGAGAAGAGATCATGTTACATGAAACATATGGGTATTTATACATGTATGAAACCCTAATTCATATTTTTGGGGAATACCCAAAATGCCCCTTAGGAAGTGTGGAGGCCAAGTAACCATTAACATGTCTTAATCCCCCATTAAGTGTACATGAAACCATTAAGTCCAAAAGCATGTGCATTAGCCTTTAATTTGTATATTAAGGTAGGTGGGTAGGTGTGGTCCTCCATGTTCTTCACTTTGAATTATTTCCATCTTCATTCCTTTGTATTAATTTTGTGCATGAATATCTTCATGAAACCACTTCTATTTGAGATCAATTTCCTACAAAAATATATACAAATTTTCAATTAATTTTTCTCAAAGAAATATATGCACTTAAATGACCGTTTTGCCCCTATATGAAGATGAATATATGAAAATTTGGAATTAATATGAATTTTGGTTAAAACAAGTTAAAATACCCAATATGATCATTTATTTAATTTAAATAGAATAAATATGGTGGTAAAAATATGCACATTTACGTGCACATCATTAACCCGATAGTCGCTCCATCAACGACGGCCTTCATTTCATTCATGATATCGGATCATCCAATAAGACAGTTTGAGATCTTCATAAATTCAATGCTTTGCCACCCTAACGCAAATCAGAAATCAGTGAGCCTGGAGCATTAACCCATCGACATCATCTCAACAATCATTTAAAGCCAAAACCAAGTTGACTCGGGTTCATAAACTACAGGTGCAATGAGATTCGCAATGAAGCAGTGCGAAGGAGGTGGTTTAGGTTTGAATGGAATTCGTGAATCAATGACAATAAGGGATCAAGAAAAGAGCAGGTTCATTTACGCAATGAGTAGCAAAGATTATCGGTGATTGATTGGAATGAAATCGCCTTTTGGAGCTCGGGAAAATTTTCAATGGCAGAATCAAGCAAGAGAGTAAGTAATGAAAAGGAAGAAGAAGATGTGTGACTTATACCTTGCAGTGGAGGGACATGAAGCGGCACATACGATCTAATTGTTAGGTCGCGTACGACCTACCGACCTAAAGGGGGACGAGATAAAGGATATCGAAGCACATGACCTAACCATTAGGCATATACTTCGAGGGGCAAATGTTAACTCCACCTTGGCCATGGCTCAGCGACCTAAAACAGTTACCGACTTAAGGCTTAACAGTTACCGACTTAAGACTTAACAGGGATGTCGACCTAACAGGCTTGATAGGGATGCCGACTTAATGGATTAACAAAGATGTCGACCTAAGACTTAACAAGGATGCCTACCTAAGGCTTAAGTAAGTTACCGATCTAAGGAGGTTTCCGATCTAATTGCTCGGGACAGGTTCACGGTCTACACTTGAGTCGTGACCGACTTATGGCCTGTGCTAGGTCGTTCCCGACCCAGGCAAACGATAGAGAATTCGGTGCAGCTACTTAGCACGCAACCTGTTAACTCGGCGGTGACTTGGGACCTGTGATTTGAATCCAGAAGAGCATAACCTCCCGTTTAAGCCGTAAGCCATGCATGAGAAAGAGAGGGCGACCTACGATCTATCCTGGGTTGGTGACGACCTACGACTTATTTTGGGTCGGCCACTACTTACAACTTGACACCGAAAATTCTATAAATACCACTCGAAATCCAACATTTTGGGGGGACTTTTGGAATGATTCTTCTGGGAAGCAACTACATTCTGCCGAGCTACTTCATCAACAATTGCAACACTTAGGACGCTTCAATCAACTTCAACTCGAGATTCGACTTATTGGACACGGATTCAAGGGATTTTCTCGTATCGAAGTTTTAGCTACTTGTCTTTCCAAGTGATGTAATTGAAGGTTGTTATAGAATTGTATTTGATCCAGCAATAAAAATGAACTAAAGTAGACGTAGGCTCAATTGGGAGCCGAACCACTATAAACGTTGTGTTCTTACTGTTTTCTCTGTAATTTCTCCTGCTTAAATCTGATTCCCGTGCAAACGGGTGGTGCTTTCACACTCGCTTTATCACACTGGGGTGTTAGCATCTGATTTTAACGTTAACACTATGCTTATGCAGAATGGTAGGGTTACTGCGTATGCAAGCCGGCAATTGAAGCCATATGAGAGGAACTACGCTACGCATGACCCAGAGCTGTTGGCTATTGTTTCTGCTTTAAAGATATGGAGACATTATCTTTTAGGAGAAAAGTTTGAGTTATTCATGGACCACAAACCGTTGAAATACCTTTTCTCGCAGATGGATCTTAATCTAAGACAGCAGTGATGGGTTGAGTTCTTGGCATCATACGATTTGGATATTCTATATACTCTAGGGAAGGCGAACGTTGTGGCAGATGCTCTTAGCAGAAATGCGGTTCTTTCTCTTTTTGAAGTGGTTCCATCTCTTGTGGAAAGGATTTCAAGCAAGCAGGAATTTGATAGTAGGTTAAGAGGAATTATCAGAAGAGTTAGGAAGGGGTAGTGTCCTAGTTCTGAGATTGATGATCAAGGAACACTAAGGATTAACGGAAGGATCTGTGTTCCGTGTGATAGAGATCTGCGTCAGGAAGTATTGTCAGAAAGTCATCGCTCCAGATTGAATATCCATCCAGGAATCTCAAAGATGTACAAGGATATGAAAAGAGTCTTTTGGTGGAAGGGCATGAAGGAAGATATAGCCAGATTTGTTAATAGATGTGCTACTTGCCAGTAATTGAAAGGAGATCAGCAGAAGCAAGCTGGTTTGTTACAATTTTTGGAGGTCCCGACATGGAAATGGGAAATGATTGCGATGGACTTCATCGACGGTCTGCCTAGAACTACGAAAGGGAATGAAGGAATATGGGTGATCATAGATCGTCTTACCAAGAGCGCCCATTTTATAACATTTAAAGCAACCCGAACTGGAGTTTCTTTGGCTGAAATTTTCTTGAAGGAGATTGTGAGATTGCATGGTGTTCCAGTCAGCATTGTAAGTGATCGAGATCTGATTTTCACTAGTAAATTCTGGGAAGCATTGCAATCAGCTTTGGGGACAAATTTGAGATTGAGTACAGCATATCATCCACAAACAGATGGACAAACAGAAAGGCTTAATCGAATTCTAGAAGATATGCTGAGAGCCTGTGTATTAGATTTTGGAGGATCGTGGGAGGATCATCTACATCTGGTAGAGTTCTCGTATAATAACAGTTACCAAGCAAGTATCAAGATGGCTCCTTATGAAGCATTATATGGAAGACCGTGTAGATCTCCAGCTTGTTGGATAGAGTCGAAGGACCGTATTGTGCTTGGACCAGATTTGATCCGTGAAGCATCTGCTAAATTCGAGCTGATCAAGAAAAGGATGAGAGCTGCTCAGGATCGACAAAGGAAATATGCTGATAAGAGACGAAGACAGTTGGAGTTCGAGATTGGTGATTTATTCTTTGTCAAAGTTTCCCCTATTAAAGGAGCTATAAGATACGGGAAGACAGGGAAACTCGCTCCGAGATACATTGGTCCGTTCAGAGTTCTCGAGAGGATTGGTGCTGTTGCATACAGGATTGAATTGCCAGTCCGGATAGCTGGAGTTCATAATGTTTTCCACGTATCTCATCTAAGGAAATATGTGCACGATCCATCTCTTATTGTGGAGCCAGCTGTGCAGGAGGAATTGGAGGTTGAGCCGGACTTGTCTGTTGTCCGACATCCTGTTCGAATTGTTGATCAAGATGAGAGGCAACTCAGAAGAAAGATTGTGAAGTTTGTTAAAGTCCAGTGGAGTGATGATCCCAAAGATTGTACCTGGGAGACTCTAGCTTTAGGAAGGCTTATCCGGATATGTGTCCAGATAGCTAGTGGCGTTTCTATTGAATGAATGTTTGTTTGGATGTTTTGTTTGATGGTTGCTTATTTATGGATGTTATGTATGTTTGAAGTGTTGAATAAAATGAAATTATGGATTATCTTTTGTTTAAATTTCGGGGACGAAATTCTTTTAAGGGGGAGGATTGTAATATCCCGGAATTTCACACCCAATTTAAATATGATAATCTATATAATAAATTAATTTAAATAGATTAACTTGTTATTTTATTCAACTGTTAATAAATGAATGGTAAATATAAATTTATTCTAATTAAAAAATAGTACATATATATATGAAATTGAATGTGTTAAAATTTTATTCATATCAAAGTTGATTTTGGATTGGGTTTTTAAATTCAAATTATGTTTGAATTGATATATTAAAAGATTTAAACTATGTTAATTTTTTATTCTAAAATTATGCTTTGAGGATTAAGTAATATTTTCATGATTTTATTCAAGTTATATTAATTGTTTTATATTCATTATTTAAAATAAATTGATTTTTTCTAAAGATTTAAAATATAAACTTATATAAGAAAAATCAATTAATTAAATATTTTAATTTCATTTTTGCATGAGATAAACACATGTTAACATCTAAACCTATTGATAAACATGTGTTAGAAATCTAAGTATTATTTTGACAAGTGTCATCATATAAATTTTCTTTTCTTTAAATTTCATAAAACAAATTCTAAAAGTCATTCATGCATACTCTCATTTTATTAAAAAGAAATTTTACATTCTTCTCTCCAAAAATCTGAACTTCTTCACATCTTCAACAAATTTCTGCACAATCTCAAAGTTTTATCACCAACTTATTTAAGATTTAAAGCATATCAAGATAAACAAGTTATTTCAAGAAGCAAGTAGAACAAGAAGAAGTCTGCAGTCTAAATTCATTCTTGTAGTTTGAATCTTCACATTAGAAAGAATAAGGTGAGTAAATTTTTAAATTAAACTTAAAGTATGGAAATGTTGCATGTTGAATGCTAGTGATATAATGCTTGCATGTCAATTATTTTGTGAAGTATTTGTTTTCAGATTTTAAATTTATTCTGTGCATGTTTAAGAAAATTGTACATCTCTGTAAACTCAAGAATAGAGTAAGTTACTGAAAACAAAACTTCAAATCTAAATTTAGCAAAGTGATAGTGAGTTGGTATTTCAAGTGTGGATTTTAAATTCAACATGATTTAAGTGATTAGTTAAATATGCAATGAACAGATTTGAAAAAAAAAACTGCAGAATGTAAACACGGAGTAAAACAAAATTTAGCATATAAATCTTGTTAAAATTCTAATGATTCAAATATGTATACTGATTCTAAAATGCAAAATATGAATTTTGAGCCTGATATCAAAATTTTTAACATACAAGCGCATTTAAAATTTTAAATTTACAGTATTTGGTACTTTTGTCAAATTCTTGTAATTGGATTGATTTAAACTTTTGAAATTTGAACTGAAGCTATGTTAGATGATGATTATCACTAGAAAAATACTATTTGAATTTCTTATGCAGCATAGAAATTGAAATTTGAGTTTGTAGGGTTTAAGGTACTGTGCTTTTCGAGCTTGGAAAATTCGATCGTGTGAAGCTTAGGGGTGATCGAGTTGGGAATGTTTTGGAAGGGAGTTGCGTGTGGGGGTTGCGCACGCGTGGCCGAAGTTGGGCGCCGGAATGAAGTAAGATGGTCGTGGATGAGGGGTTTTCTTCCCAGCGGCTGTAGTTGATTTTTGGCTCGAGCATTCGAATTTCGTTCGAATTCGAATTTTCAAATTCTGGGTTTAGATTTTGGGTTGGGGATCGAAGTGTGGTTTGTGCATAGTGTCGGCGGCGGTAATGTGGTGCCGGAGGCCAGTGCAGGTGCACGAGGCAATGCGTGTGTCAGGGAAGTTTTTCGCGTGCGAGTGGGTTACAGCTCGAAGGAATGCTCGAGTCCGGGTCGTGATTCCCGCGTGTTGTGCTCGGGTTGGGAGGGTGTTTTTGCTCGTGAGTGTTGTTGGGTTCAGGATGTTGATGCAGAGGGAAGGAGATGGAGTTGGACTGTGTTAGCTTGCGTGTGGGCCGGGCTTAAAGCATTTTAATGAAAGTAAGTTAATTTTATTTTGAGGTTAATTCATAAGTAATTAATAATTGATTAATTAATTGATTAATGATTGATAAATTAATGATTAAGAAGTTAGTTAGTTAATTGATTAAGAGTTAATTAATTAAGTAATTAAACATTAATTGATTTATAATTAATTATAAATTAATTAAGGGTTAAGACTTAATTAATTAAATAATTAAGGTTAATTAATTCTTAATTAAGAAATTAATTTGTAATGAATTAAGAATTAATTAAGGTAATTAAGAATTAATTAAGGTTAATTAATTATAAATTAAGGATTAATTAATAACCAATTAAGGAATGATTAATTTTTAATCAAAGTTAATTAATAAATAATTATAGCAATTAATTGATAATTATATAAAGATTATTAATTAATTAAGTAGTAATTAATTAATAATGAGATAATTAAGAGGTGATTAATTAATTAAATCGTTGTGATTAATTAATTAAGTTTGGTTAAACCTGATTAAGTGATAAATTCTTAAGTAATTAATTTAATTAAATTAAATTAAATTAATTATGATATGAATTAAGTAGTACTTGCTTGTGGATGATAGTTTGTATTGATATCTATATATGGTTGATATCTTTTGAATGATAGTTGAGTTATATTCTGTGATGAGATGTTATATATCAGTGATAGATATTGGTTATTATCTGTTGATAATGTTGTGTGATGCTAGTTTAAATCAGAATTGAACTGTTTAAACCTTTTAAAACAACTTGGACCTAAAAGACACGCTTTGGATTTCGATGGGACCAGGATCGGGTTTCCATATTTGGATATCCGAAAACCGCATCGATTCCAAAAAACGTTAGGTCGTGAATCTTATGTGTAGAGTGAAGACTCGAGGTGTAAGGGCTATACGTCAGTATAACTCTGTGGGTGATTCCGTAATGAGTTGACGGAATAGTACTTATAGATTCGAGATGGTGAATCAGAGTGCAAGGGTTATCGTCGTTAACTATGAGGGTGATTCCAAAATGAGTGTAACGAGATAATGCCTTCGGTTTCGTTTGAACCCGAAACGAACTTGTATGGATTGAATGCTTTCAGATCATCGTCAGGTGGATGATGAGCACTCTAAGAGCTGTGTTCTTTATAAAGGTAATCGTAACTTCAAGCCTCATCAACCGGGAATGGCTAAAACAGGGGAGGTGCAGCAAGGCTTCGTGGGTAGCACCCACTTGAGAGTGAGATTTACCCCTGTCTAGAAGTCCCTTATTATATATTCGGCTGTGTGGGCAGTTGTTGGCCACAACTGCGGGGTTGTCTTGTTCGGAACTATGCAGTAAGGGATGGGTCCGGCCTTGTGTTGCAGGGGATCGGGAGTGATTCTCGGTACGGTGATCTAGGCCCCGTACTATGACGGGGGGTACCCCAGTAGCCCAGCCATTGATGGAAACCCATTTTTCCTACGAGACCCTACGGTTTTGATTGTATTACCCACTTTTGTGGCTAGTAGCTGGAATTTAACGAATGTAACAATTTCGGCTATTTCTTATTTACTTGAAAACCCTAGACACTATTATAATATCATTGAATTTCCTATCAAATGTTTTGGCTAGCGTAAGGTAAAAACTTACCCGTGTTTATTTGTGGGAAGTCTTACGTGATACCCTTTGTTTCAAAATGATTTTTAAAGTTAAGCAACTTTAAATGATTTACTCACACCAGACCCATGTCTGACCCGGAGTTTATTTTGTTTTTCATAAACTCTTGGGTACTCAAATTTTCATGAGTAGCCAAGTGATTAGGTTTGGATTAGCATATGTTTTGGAAGCTGGAGCTGGAGTCCGGACGTACTATCTATCTATATTTACTATAGCGGCATTTTGGTGTTATGTTTTGAGTTGTATGGGTTGGGAAAACTCTTATGAATGGCTGATGTAATGGAGTAGTATCATTTTGTGAACTCTGATATGTAAATTATGTAAGGGATATATGTAATATTATTTTTTGTTCGTTTCTGCCGTGAGATTCCGATGATTGTTGTTTCTTTTCTTTCTATTTTTCTATTTCTATCTGTTTCTTTTCTTATTGATGATATGTTTTTCTGTGGAATGAAAGACGGGTCGTCACAGCACATATCCAGCTCCGGTCTCTTTAACAATCAAACATCGTTTTACACACCTGTCGGTTTTTTTACATTTCAAAAACACTTCATACATGATATCTAAATATCATATTTGCTTAGAAATCAAATCCATTTCGAAATCATTATATTTACTCAAAATATATCATTTCGATTCAAAATCATTTCCAACTTATAACTTGATTTCGATTGCAAACTGGTTTCGAATTCTAATTTTGGTTATAACTTCATTTAACCCAATTCGTATTTAAACCCATGATTAAAAACAACCTTCCACTCTTGACTAGTTCGAATTTTTGAAAAATAGTTTAAAGGGTTTTAAATAGTATAAATAATTAAAATAGTTAAAAAAGTGTAAATGGTTAAAATAGTTTAAATGATTAAAATAGTTTTAATATAAAATAGTTAAATTGTTAAAACGGTTTATATAGCAAAATAATTTGGAAAACCAAATAATTTGTATATTTAAGAAGATAGCCTTTAAATAGTTTTATGTTAAATAATTTATTTGAAAATAGTTTCAAAGTCAAACTGATTCAATCCCATATTTCCAATTCAAATCAATTCCAATTCTCATCCAATCGATTCAGTTTCTATTTCAATCCAAATCGATTTCAATTTCGGTTTCAAATTAATTCAATTCCACTTTCAAATCTAATTAATTCAGTATCGATTTATCGATTTCGAGCTTGATTTTCATGATATCGATTCAAAACACACAAATCGTACTAATCTTCAATATCTAATTTGATATCCAAAATTTTCAAATACTTTTACTTAGTAAAATTTAACATTCGAATACAAGTCCCATCTATTAAATCAAGTTAATTTTTGAAAATTAAATCATAATTTGGTTATAACTTAAAAATCCTAACTCAATTATTTAACAATTTCTTTTAACAAAATTTTATTTCTACAATTCAAACTCGAATTCGTGAGTAGTTCGATTTCTACAAATTTCATTTTAATTTCTTTCAAATCAAAACCATTTAAATAATTCCAAATCAAAGAATTTTAAAAATCATTTAATTTAACCAATCTGGAGTCCGTGTATAATTTCCATCTTATGGCTAAGTGATGAGTTATTTCCATTCAATTTCAGGGATGGATATATATCGTTTCAATCCAAGTCACAATGTCATAAGTATATATCATTTCAACCTATTTCTTAATTTATTCGAATAATCCAATTTACAATTTTATAAACTATAAGTGATATACATGGTGATAACAGTAATATATATATAGAAACAAATAAACACCCAAACATCCAAATATCAACCAATTTGCATCCATCACAATCGATCATACAAATAGACAATATAATTCACAACAGTTTCATGGTTATTAATGTTGGGTGATTTACTGGCAATTCAATTCTAATTTCAGATTTGGCTGTCAATTTTAATTTCTATATTTAATTTCAATGACAATTTTTCAAACAACGATCAATAAATTTATTTCACTTCGCCATCTCGAATTTAACTATCGTAGAAATATTCGAGTACATTGTGAGCGTTATAAAACATTCACCTTGAGTTTCAATTTTAAATCAAATCGAACGACGTTCGATTTAACCTAAAATTTTAAATAACTCCAAACATCTCCAAATCTGATCCAGAGCGCAGTGCTCTTTGCAACCATTCCAATGCCTCTTGTTTCGTCCAATTCTAACCTCGCACAACCAAGATATATAATTTAAAGATTGAACGAATTTAATATAAATAATTTGCAAACTTTTTATTTCTAATTTAACAACAAATTGATCAGGGCCGCACTTTCCAGGTAGCATATCGTGGTCGCAAAATCTTTCTTCCTTCATTCCAGTTGCACGCAATAGAACCCACACGTCTTCGTTTATTAACTGATTGTCGCGGCCTCCACACTCGTCTAAGAGTTGATCGACGACCATCGTTTGAACAGTAAGACCACCTCCCCTTTCGACCCAAGCCATACCTTGCTCGACCGCTCACAACCAATAGAAAATGGAGAAATGCACGTGTTATTCGAGCTTGGATCCATGACGATCCACTGCTTAGATTCTGATCATCTCTGTAGATCTTAAAGATTTTTTCGTCCACCACAATTCTCTAGTTGAATGATTTATGAAAAAATGGAAGGATCGAGTAGAAATCGAGGGGACAAATTCGAACATTTCTGGCCTTTATTTTATAAATGGCCGCTGAAAGATAATAGCTAGGTATAGGGTGTTTGTATGTGTGTGTGTGTGTATGTGTGTGTGTGTGTTAATGTATTGTTTTATTATCTCAAATTTTTACATGCTTTTTCAAATGATCTCCTAACGAAACGTGCCTCCTGGCGTTTATAATGTTTTACCCCTTATTTCGAACACAATGGAACATGTTTCGAGGCCTAATTCGTTCATATGGAGAAGATAGCTTATTGGACTCGATTATTATATTGAATTTTCAATATTAGTTACGCGTTTCTATCCCGTACGTCCAGAGGACAACTCCAAACGCTACCAAATTTGAAATTCGATAATAATATACTCATAGATCCAGTGGAACTGGTTTCATCGAATTCCAAGACTGTGCCCTGGATCACTATTTTAACGTCTCGATTATAATATAAAATTTCCAATTTCTAATTATTCACACTTAAATCTAATTTTAAATGTTATCAATCCTCATTGTTGTTTAAATAAAATCTATATCAACTTCCAATATCATTTTCATTCACATTAAATTCAGAATTCGATTATTCCAATAATTTCCAATATTTAAATCTTAAACAATTTAATTATCCAATAAATCACTATAATTGTAATATAAGTCGATGAACTTGTAAAATTTAAATTTTAAAACAAATTCAAATTATAAAACAATTATTTCAATTTCACGGTCATTCAATATTCATTATTCAATTTATTGATTTTACACATATTCAATGCATAGAATTTATTTCAATACTTGCTATCATCGAAATCTTTGAAATTAACCATTTCAAAAAAAAAATTAGGTTCATATCCAATAAATTACATTCAAAACCATTAAAAAAAATTAACCATTTTTATTCAATAATTAATTTAATAGTTTTAAACTAGCTAAAAATATGGGTCGTTGCAGACAAGGTCGAAAGCAGGAAGGTTGACCTTTTGACCGTGTCGAAAGCAATTGGTCGAAAGACCCGCATCTATGAATAAGACCCTAGGGTTCTGGTTTAGAGGATCCCATTTCTTTCACTTATCACTTGTGTTTTTTAAAAGATTGCAACCCTAATTTGTAAGTTGAATTCGGGATTTGTCCAGTTTATTCATCTATGACCTATATAAAGAGAGATGATATTATTTCTAATTGTGTGGCTACTCTATGATCTCATTTTCACACTTATGTAAGCATCTGAAGTTGAACTAGATGAAAGGTTCCTTTCGACTAAGTTGAAGCCCTTAGTATTTACATATTCTTTGAGTCTTAACTCAAATCCACTAGATAAGAATTGTCTACCCTTTCGATGAAGTTGAAACCCCTCTTAACCAATAATTTCCAGAAAACATAAAGTCTACAACTTAGATGATTTTGACTTCATCGAAAGGTGGATGCGACGGAGTCATAAACCAACCAATTTGAAAGGTTCTATTGAAAGAAGATTTAGCCTTTCTACCGTGTCGAAAGGTACTAATGAGGCGTCTTTGACCATCATTACCAACCTAAAAAGCGTTATAACCTTCACTTGTTTTCGAAAAGTGGTTTCGAAGGCATCAATCATAATCCAAATTCTATTTTGAGGTGTTGACAAGTTTCTTGTTAACATTTTTGGCGCTAGAAGGAGGGCCTGAACCTCCGATTCCCGATAACCTTCATCGTTAATTAATTGCATAGAGTTCTTCATTCATGGAGAAAATGCGGGGCATAATAAAAACAACCCAAACGAAGAAGCTGGTTCACAATCAACTTTAGAAGATAACATAGTCCCAAACTTAGAGAATATGGAAATTGGCCAACCTTCAACCTTAGTGAAAATGGAAAGTAATAAAATTAAAATCCAGAATCTATAATAACAGATGACAACAATGCAAAAGCTTCTTGATAGAGCGCCATCTGAAGAATCATTAAGGTTATGGATAGAGAAGAAGCGCAGTCTCTAAATGATGTACAAGGTTAAGAGTTAAACTAAGAAAGTCAAGTTAACTTTGGGCTTTATGGAGTATGCAAACTTATATTAGCATCATGTAGTTTAAACTTCAAATCTACATCAATATTTCGAATTATTTTTCTTTAGCACACAACGACATGTAAATTCAGTTTTTTAAGATTTTCAGTGAAATACCCTATGGATCACATCATTGGATTATCACCCTCTTAGAACATCAGTCCCGCTAAGGTATGGAGTGAAATGTGCAATTGATTGTTAAGTCTATGTTAACTTGACAATGGTTTCAAATCAATGTGTTATTATTTTAAAGGCCCTTTTGTTTTATATATTAATTTTTTAACAAAAAAAATGAAAAAAGCATATAGTTAGCACCTAATCGGTCAAAATATTCATTAGTAATGTAAAATTAAGGATTTTATTATGTTCATTATTCAGAATTTTGAATTTAATGTGTGTCCTTAATTAACAGACTATGCTTACATAAATATAATATATGTCTACATGTCAACTAATCAATGTCTTGGTTTCACCTCAATGAAATTAAATATTCGACAACCCTATCTTTATATGAAATTTGGAATAAACATGGCCATTTTTCTCATTATTCAACTCTATCTTTTCTATTAACCTCTGGTTGAATTGTTGATTTTAAAAATTGATCACTATAATTTTTTATTTATTTTGCTCTTCTTTCAAAGCTAGCATTTTACTAAATGGTAGTACATACATCTAACATAAATTTACACATTTATTAGTTAGGTCTATTATATAGACATTGGGAAAAGACCAAGAAATAGTTACTAAATTTTGTACAGTTTGTTTGTGGAGCCTTATGCAACACAATAATAGTAAATTTTCTGATGCCTATACAATTATCTGAACTATATTATATGACCGCTGTTACATATTTGAATCGGACTGCTACCTACATTTATAATCGTTGTAGAATGCGTCTACGAATTTAATTTCAAATGTTATTGATATTTTCAGAAAAGAATTGGATACAACTATGATAATACTATAAGTCAACTCAAGTTCTACACTAGATAAAGGAAAAGTAATATAATGTTGGTTTGTTAGTGAATTCAAAAGAATCAAAACATTGGAACTAAAAAACATTATAATATGGTGACACGGTCAGTAATTAAACAGCATGGTCACGCATCCGAATATTTTGTAACTATGTGGTAGATTATCAAAAAAGTTTACTACTTACTTGAGATTTCATATTATTGCAATGAGCGCTTACAAATAGAAAACAGTGACCATAATTAATACCTATAACAGTAGGCACTAATTGAGATTTGAGTTGGCTACAACAGAAGACACCAATTAGTGTACCATTTCACTTGTAAAATTTACTAGAAATTGATTCTAACTTGTGTTTTAATCAGTACACTTTTCATTTAGTTGAACGGTTAAGCAATAGCTTTACTCTATAATTAAATACCACATTAGTATACTCTTGCTTCAGTTAATGAATATAGATTGACATATTGCTCCAGCTCAATATGTTATGTTCAAACAGGTTCTAAAACATAGTGTAGATAGGAAGGGAAAATTAGAAGAAGGAAAAGATACATTGAAACAAATTCAACTCTACACATTGTGCTATACTATTATCTAAGGCTTTGACCCATAGAGACAAGAGAAAAATCAACATTGCTAATAAATTGTCTTCAAAAGTTTAAATAAACCAAAAATGAATTCACCATCACTCAATTCTTAGTACACGGACAAACTTTACATATGATAAGATGTCCAGAAAATTTACAAGTGGTATCACAATAAAATGCTTCACAAAGTATGCAAAAATAACTGTCAACTATTTGGATTATTTACAAATTTACAAATTTATTTAATTTATATATAAAACACAGTTAAGTTATTGAAATTTATTCAAGTTTTATAAAATTTAGTTAATTTTTAGAAAATAATTTAAATTTTACTAAACTTGGTTAACTTAATTAAATTGATATAAAATTAAATTATTTTTAATAAACTTAGTTAATTCTTATAAAAATTAATTAAAATGGTTAAATATTTGTAAAATATAATTAATTTTTATAAATTTGTTTGGTTTTTATAAATGTGTTTAATTATTATAAAACTTGTTTAATATAATTAATTTTTGTAAAATTTAGTTAGTTTTTGTAAACTTAGTTAATTTTTATACAAAAGTTTTATAAATTAGGTTATTAGCTGAATTTACGAATACATGTGTAGAAAACTTTACTAATCTTGTTGACAACAAGTAGCAGAAAGTCTATGTGAGTTATTTTAAACTTTAGTAATCTCGTTACGTTCTTTGTAGGTTGAAATCTAAACTAGTTACATCTTTTCTCATTAGAATTAACATGGTAATACTATCCATATTTTCTTACTATGGTAGTAAAAAGTTTTGGCTTTAGTGCTTATGAAGATATTATCAGTTAAGTGTAGTGCTTTAGAGACAGTATAAGTCATAAGTTTTGCTGCCCGACATGAAACATTATTCCCAAACAAATTTTACACTTTATGTGATTCCATAAATTTCATGTCACTCTGTTTGTTTGGAGCCTTTTAACTAGTTAAATCAAATTTTTAACTTAGTTTAAAACTAAGTTTAAACACAGTTAAAAAAATGAGTTAACCAAGAGTTTAAACAAGTTTTAAATTGAGTTTAAACTTAGTTTTAAACTGAGTTTCAACTCAATTTGTTTATATTAGTTTTAAAAAATTGATTTACATAAGATGAAATTCAATCAATCAAAAACACATTTGAATAAATCGTATATTTCATAATATTCACATAATCGTTGTTGCAGTGATTACAACACATTAGTTGTTACTACTCCACGTGCTATAAAGATTTGTGCTATACATAGGGAAAGTACCTAAATTACATTATCTTTTAATTAGTCAAATTATAAGTAGGAAAACTTATCTGAAATGAATTGTTTGCAATATAATACTACGAAAACTTATTAGAAAAGCACCGAATTTGGCATGGTCACATGTACAACAATGAATTGTATGTAGGGAATTATAAAAAAGTTGCATTCTTATATTCAATTTGTCAACCCAATTTAATTATGAAATTTTATGTCAAATAATAAATATATAATTTTGCAATGCAAGGCAAACATATGAATATAAGTAAAATGCATTTAAATAGAAATGAAAGTAGATATTCAAGTTCATCTAATCATTTCCTAATTTTCAATGAATGCATTACGTATGGTATGCTAAGACTGATATCGATGTAGTTCGTGTAGTAAAATTTTCTTCACGTGTATTTATGGATTATGAGCAGATTCATCTGGTAGTTTGATACACTGTACAGTGTATACATGTTGAGAATTTGCCATTTAAAATGACATATATGCATCATTTATTTAATTGTCTAGTGAGTCGGGTAATTAACATAACGCATCATTACTAAAATTTCTTATTCATCCGATTATAATTTTTGTTTATCAAAGGGTAAGAAGCATAAGTAGCAGAAGGAGACATGAACATAATGGCATTCGTTTAAGTAGCTAGCAGTCATGGTTACAGTTGTAGGCCATTAGATTTCATGAATTGTATGTATTGACCATAAGACTTTTGACTCTCTAGCCCTAGCATAACAGTCCCTACTCATGTCTCCAAAACAAAAGAATTATATGCACATTTTATGAAGCAGATCTTCTTTACTCAATTTATATCCTTATGTACCAATTTGTACATTTTGGCTGTTAATCGGTTGCCAAAACTATAACAAATTAAATCTAAATACATGTGAATGAATGGCTCAAAGTAGTAGGTAAATAGGGAAATAGAATATTGGAGAGATGATTTACTTTGAGCATATTTTTTCTAAGGAGATTGCCTCGATACTTTTTCATTTGAGCAGGTGCTCGATGAATATTTATTTGATAATATTACCATTTTAAACTCTAATAATATAAACAGTCTCTCTAGAAGAGTGTGTGCATGCTTGCACTACCCTGGCGACGATGTAAATGGAAACCAAGGTGGAGGTGAAAATGGAGGTGGAGGTGAAAATGGAGGTGGAGGAGGATATTGCTATGTGAATAGAGATGATGAGAACTAAAGTTAGGGTTACCGATTATGGAAATGGAAAAATTGGGGAAGAGTAAATTAAGAAAAAGGCGACTGATAAAATTGAAGAGCGCGTATTTGTCAATTGAGTAAATATAACTATCTTAGCGTTTACGGTAAGAAAGTGAAAAGGAAAAAACATCAACGACACATAAATAATAAACGCTATACTATTTTGCTGTTTATATGTAATTTTCTTGTAGTGAGTGCATTCATTTAATAGGCATGTTGTGTACATAACTATGCACCATTTCACTTATAGACTGCACATAAGCCTATTCTTCAGTTTAAAGACCATGATCTCCCGCAGTACATCACATCATGCACCAACATATGATGTGCTCTATACGATTCATGGTTTATTTTAATGATAAAGCGCTACAAAAAAAGAGATATCTGATAATATAGATAAGATCTTCAAAATGAAAAAGAAAGGTTACTCAAACATAGTAGCTACATGTATTTATTAGAGAAGGCAGAGGAAGAAACATAATGACCTGACTTAATGCTCAAATTCATTTTGATTTTAAGAAGTACATATGAAACTATGCCTCATTGTATTTTTAAGAGGTAAGTAGAAAATATACGGATTGTCATTGGATCCTTCTGGAGTAGAGAACACTCCTTTAGCTTTCCAAGTTTCAAGCAGCTGCCTATTAGAAGGGTCTTCCATGAGCATCCTTTATTGCTTATTATAAAGTATAGCAAGGGCCATTTACCTCAGATTGCATTGAGTTCCTTTACAGCAGTATCTGGTTGCTCTATTAAATGAACAATAGAAATAACCGTTGCAAATTTTACAAAACACGGACAAATGCAGTATAAATTAATAATTAATAGTTACTCTGTTTTTACATAGTATAACCTGAGATAAATGCATCCACCGGCTACAAAATTTTGTTGACACAATGCAACATTTTCCCCATCTACTATTGCTTTATAATCAACACGGTTATTCGACCATTCAAAGGTTTCAAAAATAAGATGTAGCATCATACATACCGTTACTAAAAGGAAATAATTAAATTTGTTGTAGCATTGGTTATGTTAATAATTCAATACCTATATATAAATGTAAAACTTGTTATTTAATTACTCACATTGCAACGACCCGATTTTTTGACTTTCAAAAGTCGACTTAAATACGCCCACTGTATCAATTGCCGAACGATCGAATGCGGGAAAACCGAACCATTAGGGTTTAAGAAGAAGAAGATAGGAGAAGAAATAGAAACAATAACAGAATCTCACCATTTTGCAGTGGAACAACATATAATAGATAAATGAATAATCTATAAAACAAAAGAATTGTATATGTTTTACATCACAACATCATCAGTGTAATATCGCAGAATTTCGGAGAATTTAAAAGGAGATAATCTCTTAATTAAATCATTTAAAATTGATAAAATTGTTTTCTTTAAATATAAATAACCAAAATAAAATATATGTGATGTTTTTAGATTTAGAAACCAATTGATTTTAAATAGAATAATTATTTAATTTGTGTTATTTTATAAATTTGATTTTTGATAAATTTAACATTTTGATTTAATAAGTATTGTTTAAATGTATGTTTATTTAAAAATTTACTTTAAAATTAGAATTCAATATTTCTTAATTTAAAAGTGTGTTTGTTTAATTTAATAAAAACATATTTGATTTGAAATTTAAGTTTAAATTGAATTTGAATTTTTTTAAATTGAAATTTGAATTGGAATTTCTAATTTAAAAGGAATGTATATCTTGAAATACATTTGTATATAAAAGATTTATGAATAAAGTTTTATTTCAAAAAAATAGATTTGTCTTTATATTAATTTAAAACAAAAGAATTTTATTTATATAAATTTGGAAAATATTTATTTAATAGTAGATAAATACAAAAGCTTTTAAATTAACTTGTAAAAATGGATTTAATAATTTTATATTATTTTATTTGGAATCTAATTAGTTTATATCCTATTTTTCTTTTGAAAGTTTTATTTTTATAAGAAAAGAAAAGGATTTATAAATTTATAAAAGCATTCATAAATTAGTAAAGTATTTACAAATTAAGCAAATTGATAGTAAAGGGTTTTAAAAATAATTTTTAAATAATTTAAAAATAATGAGTGACATATGTTCATTTTTAAACATCATAGAATACATGTGTTAAGAAATTAAGCTTGTGTTATGACAAATGTAATCAAAGATAACAAGTGTCTTTTTTCTTAATTTTCTTTCTTTAAATTTTATTTAACCTTAAAATTCATTTTTATAAAATCCTATTATCTTCTTTATTCTTTTTCTTTGAATACAAACAAGAATCCATGGCCATTCTGGTATTAAAAGTTCTCACGTTCAATCTGAAACACTGAAAATTCCTTCTCAGGTCTAAAAACTTCTTTTATCAAAATTTGAAACCCATACTCAATTCCTCAGAAATAAAAATCTGTAGTTTTTACTGATCTCCACAAAGCACTCATTACCAAAACCTGTAATGTTTCTTTTATTAAAACCTGAAAAACCTATTCAAATCCTCATGTTGAAGAGAAAAAATCTGAAACCAGGAAATCAAAATCTGTAGCAAACTTCACCCAAATCCTCAAGTTCATCTTCAACAAAAATCTACAGTAGTTTTTATCATGCATGTAGAAAGTTTCAACTGTATGCCTGAGATCAAGCTTCAAAATGCAACCTGTCAATCCAGTTTTAAAACTTCAATGCAATTTGGAAAACAATCCATTCTCAAAAGCTTTCAGCACCATCATGGTTCCAGTTTTAAAGAAATCAAGTATCAAAGTTTATAGCAGAGTCTAGTATCAGTAATAATTCAGAGTTTCTGGAAATCGCAACAGCAGTTTTCAAAAAACAAATGGGGGTTTCCACTCTAGTTCCAAAACTCAGCGCAAAGTCAAAAAGAGGTTGGTAAACAAATAATTTAAATCTTAAGTAGGATAAAAATGGTTGCTTAAGTGATTGCTGAGACTATGTCATCGGCATGTGTTAATAGTGTTTATAATTCTGTAAATATGTTGTATTTGTCTTCTGCATGACAGTAAATTAGTTTTCCTCTGTTCATTCATGTTTACAAAATTTTTATAAATAAACAAAATTCAACCTTTTCATATAAAAACTTTGAAGCTTTGGAGTTAAAACAAACTGGTTAAGTTTAAAATTCATTTAGCTTATGAAAATATGATTAAGCAAAATAAGTTTAGAATTTTACTGTCAACAGGAAGTTTGCAGAGATAACTTATAAAATGAAATAAATAAATTTTTATTTTTTATTGGTTCATGTTTGAGTAATGAATCATCATTCGAAATTATGATTTTTAACACAAAAATCCAGATTTTTAAAAATGGATTGAATATGGACTTTGGGGTTTTCTGTAAAGTAGGTCTTGGGGAAATTCTAGAGTTTGATGCAGTTGGGTTGATCAGGTTGCTATTGGTGGTGGGGAAGGCCGTGGGGGTTCGGGAAAAAATGGTGGTTGAGGCTATAAGAGGTTGTGGTGTCGGCAATGATCGAGAATGGGTTTTAAACCCTAGTTTGGTCGATGTAGGAAATTTTGGGTCTGAGCTTTTCTCTGTTGTTCGAGTGTCGTGAAATTTTGGCTGGAGGTAGTGTACCAGCTTGGCAAGGGATGGTCGGCACCGCACGACTTCTGGTGACCGGAGTTAGTTGGTCGAAGGGGGTTTATGTGAGGTCGCTTTGGGTTTGGTACTGCAGTAATACCTGAATTTGATTTGCGAAGAGTATGTTTGATTTAGTGGTCGATTTTGGATGCCGAGGTGTTGAGAGAGTTGCCGGAGGAAGTGATGTTGGTCGGAGGTGACCAACGGTGGCGTGCATGTGCACGAGATGGTGGTTAGTGTCAGCGAGTTTAGACTCGTGGGAAATCTCGAAGTGAAGTTCGAGTTTGGCATGGGGAAACTTGAAGTGTTCTCGAGTATGTTTGTGGTGTTTCATGTAGTTTTTGCATACTTAAAATAAATCAAAGTTTTGAAAAAAAAAGAGATGGAAGCAGGGAACTCGGGTTTTGACCCGAGTAAGTAACGAGTTTGACTCGAAGCTGGAAAACTAAAACAGTTTTTAAATGATTTTAAAAAGGTTTAAAACTTGTTTTTGAAATTTAGAAACTTTAAATTAGTTAAAAACTTTATATAAATTACTTGATGTATTTAATAAATGTTTTATTTAACATATTTTAAGAAATTTTGAAGTTTTGTTAAATTTAAACGTTGTTTAGAAATTTTAAGATGATTTCGAAAACGTGTTTTGAAAGTAATTTTAATGGTATATATAGGACAAGTTTTAAATTCAAATAGAAATTAGTTTAAACTAAAAATAGACAAATATTTAAGTTATTTAAAGTTGTGTTTGATAACTTTAATTTATCAAGCTAAATGATTGTTTTGACTTAAACTTAATTTAAAATTTAATTAAGTAGGGATAGTTGTATAGTAAAGATTGTAAATGTGTTAAGTCAATTAAAGCATTTATAAGGTAAATGTTTTATCTTAATTAAGGTTTTAGTATCTAATTTCGATTGAGCCAATTTAAAGAAATTAAGTTTAATTGATTAGTTAAATGTTAACGCCGCCTCGGCCGTGGCTCACCGATCCAAGATAATAAACGACCTAACACTCTGCCGACTTAACAAAGGATGCCGACTTAAGGCTCAAATGGGCACCGACCTAACACTCTGCCGACTTAACAAAGGATGTCGACTTAAGGCTCAAATGGGCACCGACCTAACACTCTGCCGACTTAACAAAGGATGCCGACCTAAGGGTCGAATGGGCACCGACCTAACTACTTAATGCCTTAGAAGAGGACGACCTAACACTCTGCTGACTTTACAAGGGATGCCGACTTAGTATCTTAGCATGGAAGACCGACCTAACTGCATAAGACCTAAGAGGGATACCGACCTAAGGGCCTTGAGAAGCAGGCCGACCTAATGCCTTAAAGAGAGTTCTGACCTAACGTCTTGAAATGATGCTGACTTAAGGTTCAAGGAGATTCCGACCTAGGACTTATAAAGGTCTACCGACCCAACACGTTTTCCGATCTAACTACTCAAGTGGTTTGCCGACCTAGCTGTTAAGAATAAGTTGGTCCACACCTGAGTCGTGGCCGACTTACGGCTCATGATAAGTCGTGACCGACCTAAGGATATGAAGGGGGAAGTAGTGCAACAGTTCAATGCGCGTCACCATAACTCGGCAGCGACTTGGGACTTAGGATTTGGGGCCAGAAGAATATGCGCCTCCCATTTAAACCATAGGCGGTGCATAGGTGAGGAGCAGCGACCTACGACCTAGCTTATCTCGGCAACGGCTTACGACCCAACTCATCTCGGTCACCACCTTCAACTTGACACCAGAAACCCCTATAAATACGCGACCACCTCCAACATTTAAAGGACTTTTCTGGCTCATTCTTTTCAAACGCCGATACTCTGCTACATTCAAAACTAACTCAACACCCAAAGCTTTCAAGACACGTGGAACACTATCAACAACTTCAAGAAGAAATCTCATACATCCGACATGGATTCGAGGACCTTCACTTACATTGAAGTTTAAGCTACTGATTCAAAGTGTTTAGTAGTTCAAAGTGTATTGTACTTGGGGAAGAATTGTATCAACTTTTAACGAAATCATCAATAAAGATATTCAGAGTGGACGTAGGCAAAATATTAAGCCGAACCACTATAAAATCGTTGTTATTCACTGCTTTTTCTGTGATTTTCTGCTTATACTCTGTTCCCGAATCATCGGGTGGTGCTTTTACAACTACACTTTATACACCGGGGTGATAGCGTTCAAATTTTAGCGTTAACATTTTTGGTGCTTTTCATTGAGAGTTGAACTCAGGGGAATTATCATCATTGCTCCACGAAAGTTTGTTGAAGTAATCTCTCTTAAGACTAGAAGTTTATCTGAAATCATGGCTCCGGGGAGAAAGAGTAGATCTGTTAGATCTGGAAATGTTCAAGAGGGAACCTCCGCTTCCCCAGTACCTAATCAAGCCACTCCACCTGTTGGGGTTACCAAAGCGGAGTTGGATGCTGTAATCTTGGGGCTGAACCAGCAGATAAATGCCCAAAGTGCACAATTGGAGGCTCAGAATGCCCAAAATGCCCCAATTTTGAATAAGTTGAATGACTTACTTGGAGTAAACCGTCAACCAACGGGTAATGAAAGGAACTTTGCCGGCAACATTCATGAGGATGAAGAAAGAAACATTCCTGAGAGGGCTGCCAGCCCCTTTGAGCGGACATTTCCTGAAGTTGGTGGATCTAAAGCTCGAAATGATGAGGGGTATCTTTCTGAAATGGTTCGACAAATCATGAAAGAAAGCATGCAAAGGAATAAAGACGAGAAGGAATGGGGTTTTGCTCCAAGTAAAACCCCGTTTACCGAAAGGATTTTAAAGGCTGAATTCCCAAGGAAGTTCGTCCCTCCAACTATCCCAGCTTACAAGGGAACAAGTGATCCGAACGAATTCTTGTATAAGTATGATTGGCACATGACAGGTGCCAGAGCTTCTGATGAAATAAAGTGTCGATATTTTCCTGTATATTTGGAAGGTGTAGCTCTGCTTTGGTTCACCAAGCTACCAATTCGGTCTATAGATCAGTTTTCTGACCTAACCCGGAAATTCAAGGAGCAGTTCAGACTATATGCTTCAAAAGCCAAAGATATCATGTCGTTGTCAAGTTTAGAACAGAATCCAGGGGAAACTATCAGATCTTTCTTGAATCGCTTTAATATAGCGCTGGCCGAGGTAGACAATGCAGAACCACGGATGATCTTGACCTATCTGATGAGGGCCATCGACAAGACGAGCGAATTTGGAAAATGGCTTAACATGAAGGAACCAAATTCCCTTGAAAAATTCTACAAGAAAGCGGATGAGTTCATACGCCTGGAAAGCCGCCCTGTACCGGTAAAGGCAGTATTGGAAAAAGATGAAGATAACATTGCTGCTCCACGCAAGAATGAATCTTTAGGACAGAAAAGGGAAAATAACGATGGGAAGAAACAGAAAAATCTGAAGAAGCCTCGTTCCTTCAAGTCATCGGAATATACTCCTTTATCAGATACACCGGAGCATATTTACCTTGCCATTAAAGATTCTGTTGATTATGCTAAACCTCCCGTTCTGAGAACCGAGAAAAAAGCTGTACAAAGCGGAAAGTTTTGCCGCTTCCATAATCAACCCGGTCATGATACCGATGAATGCCGCCAGTTGAAAATTTTGATTAAAGAATTGATAAGGGAAAACAAGCTGCAGCAATTTGTGGAAAAGAATAGCAACAATCCCGCTTCGTCCAGTCAGGGGCAACGAGCTCCTGCTCATCAACCCAGGACAGGTGAAAAGACTGCAGGGCATGAATCTGGAAGGCCTGTTATCAATGTCATTAAGGGAGGACCTCACCCAGGAGGCAGGAGGTGGGGTGAGATGGAAAGGTATACCCGAGCTTTGAAGTATGTACCGACCGAGGAAGATGTATTTGTTTTGGAAGGTGCTATGCCCCTGAAGCAACAAAGAACTTTCAATGATGATATTGTGTTCAGAGCCAGGGATTCCACAGGTATTGAAGCTCCTACCTTGGATCCCTTAGTCATCTCGGCTGGTATCGGGTCAGCTATTGGCAGAAGAGTTCTCATTGATTGTGGCGCATCCTGCAATATCCTCTTCAAGAAAACATTCGACCAAATGAAGATCCCTATGGCTGATGTGCAAGCCTCATCGCAGAAAATCGCTGGCTTCACTGGAGAGCCAAAACAGCCGATAGGACCCATTGATTTGCTTGTAGAACTTGGAGAGGGAGAAAGAAAAGTGGTCCGCAAGCAGACTTTTTTGATTGTCGACGAATTTTCTGCTTATAATGCTTTCCTTGGCCGTCCAACTCTCGCAGCATTCAAAGCTGTTCTGGCCCCGTGGTGCCTCACCATTAAATTTCTCACAGATAATGGAGTGGGAGTTATAAAAGGGGATCAAAATGCTGGGCGGGAGTGTTATCTGACAGAGCTACGAGAAACAAGGAAAAGAGAAATGGGAAAGGATGCGGCAACCCCAGTCCGCATCAAAGAACCAGCCTTGTAGCAATTACAGGGCGGACCCTGCACTGGCGAGCACAGTGGAGCACGGAAAGAGATGGATCCTAGAAAAGCCAGTGCAGGGGAGAATAGAGTAGTACCAGTGGAAACGACAGTACCAGTACCTGTTGACCCAAAGGATCCAAACAAAGTGTTGAATGTGGGTTCACAACTTAATGTGTCAATTCAGAATATCTTAATATCTTTTTTAAAGGCAAATTTGGATGTTTTTGCTTGGATTCATGCCGATATGTGCGGAATATCCTCAGAAGTTGCAGTACACGCCCTGAATATTGATCCAAAATTTACACCTGTGAAGCAGAAAAGGAGAACTCAAGGTCCAGAAAGGTCAGCAGCGTTAAAAGAAGAAGTTGATCGGCTCATGGAGAATAACTTTATCAAAGAATCTACCTATCCGAATTGGGTTTCAAATCCAGTGCTGGTTAAGAAAGCCAACGGAAAATGGAGAGTGTGCATCGATTTTTCAGATCTAAACAAGGCCTGCCCCAAAGACTGCTTCCCATTACCCAGGATCGATCAACTGGTAGACGGAACAGCAGGACACGAATTGTTATCTTTTATGGATGCCTACTCTGGATATAACCAGATCATGATGCATGAGCCAGATAAGGAGGACACGAGCTTTATCACCGACGTTGGTCTTTACTGCTACAGAGTTATGCCCTTCGGGCTGAAGAATGCAGGGGCAACATACCAAAGACTTGTTAATGCTATGTTCAAACCGCAATTGGGCAAGACTATGGAAGTCTACGTTGATGACATGTTAGTAAAGTCTAAGAAAGCAGTAGATCACATAGAACACTTAGCAGACATGTTCGCAGTCCTCCGAAAATAAGGAATGAAGCTCAACCCTTTAAAATGTTCATTTGGAGCGGAATCCGGAAAGTTTTTAGATTTCATCGTGAGCGCTAGGGGCATTGAGGCTAGTCAAGCTCAAATTACCGCCTTAAAGGAAGTCAAAGCTCCTAGAACGAAGAAGGAATTGCAAAGTCTCAATGGAAAAGTCGCCGCCTTGAGTCGGTTCATTTCCAAGGCCACAGATAAATGCATCCCATTCTTTGACGCCTTAAAGAAAGGAAAGAAAAACTTCGATTGGACTCCCGAATGCCAAAAAGCCTTTGATTAATTGATTCGCCATATGGAAACGCCTCCAACACTTTCTAGGCCTGGCGATGGCGAGGATCTTTTTTTATACTTGGCAGTATGATCTCATGCTTTAAGTGCAACGCTGATACGAGAAGACAAGAGGATTCAACATCCAGTTTACTATATCAGCAAAAGACTCACTGGGCAGAGATGAATTACTCTAAGTTGGAAAAACTCGCCTATTGCCTACTGATCGCATCTAGGAAGTTGAGGCAATATTTCCAAGCTCATCCTATCAGACTCCTCACTGATCAACCTTTAAAGCAAGTCCTGTTTCGCCCTGAGACTTCGGGTCGTCTTCTAAAGTGGAATATTGAACTCAGTCAATATGACATCACTTATCATCCCCGAAAAGCAATCAACGGACAAGCTTTAGCGGATTTCATCGCAGAATTCACAGATAAGGGTAACAGTGAGGAAGAGACGATCGACGATTCCCCAATCCAATGGAAGTTATATGTCGATGGCGCGAGAAACGACTACTATTCTGGTGCCGGAGTTGTACTTGAGACCCCTGAAAGTCGATCATTATGCTATGCACTAAGATTGGAATTTCCTTCAACAAACAATGAAGCAGAATACGAAGCTCTTATCGCTGGCTTAAGGATTGCTAAAGAACTAAACATTCGAGCGTTACAGATCTTCAGTGATTCTCAGCTTATTGTATGCCAAGTCAAGAAGGAATTCCAAGCGAAAGGGGGAAATCTGCCCGCCTACTTGTCAAAGGCTTGGGAACTCCTGGATGATTTTGATCATTACATGATAAGTCATATTCCTCGAGAAGAAAACACGAAAGCAGATTCTCTCGCGAAGTACTCTAGCACAGGCGAAGCTCAATTTCTGGGGTTGACTCCAGTGGAGGTCCTGTCGGCTCCGAGCATTGATGAGATGGATATTGATTGGATCATGAGCGTGTCTCAAGAGCAAGAATCATGGATGACTCCAATAACAAAATATCTGCTCAATGGTTCTTTACCGGAAAATTCAAAAGAACGAAAGAAGCTACTGAGGAAAGCCTCTCACTATATAGTCCAGGATGGCCAGTTATACAGACGGGGATTCTCAATGCCGTTACTTCGATGTGTATCCAGGGAAGAGTCCAAAACAATCCTAGCTGACGTGCATGGGGGAGAATGTGGTGATCATTTAGGTGGTCAAACTTTAGCGAAAAAGATTCTCCGATACGGATATTTTTGGCAAGAAATTAATCGAGATGCAGCAGACTATTCCCAAAAATGTGACAGATGCCAAAGATTCGCCAAAATTCCTAGAGCTCCTTCCACTGAACTCACACAGATGGTCAGTCCATGGCCGTTTGCAATATGGGGGATAGACCTTGTAGGACCGTTACCAACTGCCAAATCTGGAATTAAATATGCCATTGTTGCTGTAGATTATTTTACTAAGTGGGCAGAAGCTGAACCACTGGCTACTATCACCTCAAAAAAGATGATAAGTTTTGTGACTAAAAGTATCATTTGCAGATATGGTGTGCCTCAAAAAATAATTACAGACAATCGTACTCAGTTCGAAAGTGAAGAATTCCAAGATTTTTTCAAACGATTCAAAATCTGAAAAATCTTCTCAGCAGTAGCTCATCCGCAGGAAAACGGGCAGGTGGAAGCAGTAAATAAAATTATCAAGTCAACCATCAAGAAGCAACTTGAAAGAGCAAAAGGTGGTTGGGTCGATAAGCTACCGCTAGCAATATGGGCATACAGAACTACCCACAAAACTGCGACTGGGCATACTCCGTTTTCATTGGCATACGGATCAGAGGCAATGATTCCGGTAGAAACAGAGGTCCCTTCACATAGACGAATCCATTTCAATCAAGCGGAGAATGAAAAACTACAGCTTGAGGCACTAGATCTCCTTGATGAAAAAAGAGTAGAGGCTGAGCTCAGAATCGCATCTCATCAGCAAAGGATAGCCAGACATTTCAATTCCAAAGTTCGCCAACGCAGCTTTGAGATTGGAGATCTAGTCCTAAAGAGAATTATGACAGCGACAGGTGTGTATGGGCCAAATTGGGAAGGACCATATGTCATAGGTCAGAAGCTTCTTGACGGCACATTCAAACTCACTACCGTCGAAGGAGACCAAATTCCAAGAGCTTGGAACAGCAATCACTTGCGTCCATACTTTACTTGATAGCTTTATTGAAATATTGTAAAAAGAATTATGAATGTATGATTCCTGTAATTGAAAGCGATTGTAAAACCGATGCAAGTGAATAATGAAAGACTATAAAGTGGATGTAGGCCCAAATTCTTGGCCGAACCACTATAAATCTTGTGTTCCTTATTATTATTACATGTTTGCTTTATTTTCGATACGAAAAGTACATTAAATGTATTACTGAAATGTCGATTTAAATTTTTGCAGGCGAGAAAACAAAACTTGCACATTACAAGACCAAGTTATCCTTGTTATCATTCAACAAACGAATTCCAAGTCACAAAATTCCCAAATTCAAATCCTAGATAAGAAGTGCTTCAATTGAATGGTCAATGATTTTGTCGAAAACGGGCTCTAGCCAATAAATTGAGAAGTTTGAACAAACAAACATCCAATTAAGAAGCCTATGTCCGTTCTCGCGAACTGGCCTAGCAATGAAGTATACTTCTTTGGATTAAACAAACTACTTGTAAGAGAAGGGAGTGCGAGCTTGAAAAGAAAATAATAATAGTAGAGGATTGCGGCATAAGCAAGTGGACAAGGAACAACTAAAGCCCTCTTCGGAGGCACAAGTCCTCTTCAAAGGCACAACTCTTCGGAGGATAAAGACCTCTAACGAGGCATATGCCGCAAAAAAGAAAGTTCTCTACTCAACCAAAAAAGATTGGAGGAGTCATGACCCTCCAACCATGAGAGAGTAACTTCTAGGCAATCCTCGGAGGCACATTTCACCAGGAGTTGAAGTGTTACAACCGCTCTTCGGAATTTCACTTCACCAGAGTTGAAATGTAAAACAAAATAAAAGCCCTCTTCGGAGGCCCATTTCACCAGGAGTTGAAGTGTAACAGCCGCTCTTCGGAGTTTCACTTCACCAGAGTTGAAATGTAAAACAAAATAAAAGCCCTCTTCGGAGGCCCATTTCACCAGGAGTTGAAGTGTAACAGCCGCTCTTCGGAGTTTCACTTCACCAGAGTTGAAATGTAAAACAAAATAAAAGCCCTCTTCGGAGGCCCATTTCACCAGGAGTTGAAGTGTAACACAACCGCTCTTCGGAGTTTCACTTCACCAGAGTTGAAATGTAAAACAAAATAAAAGCCCTCTTCGGAGGCCCATTTCACCAGGAGTTGAAGTGTAACAACCTCTCTTCGGAGTTTCACTTCACCAGAGTTGAAATGTAAAACAAAATAAAAGCCCTCTTCGGAGGCCCATTTCGCCAGGAGTTCAAATGCAACAGCCGCTCTTCGAAGTTTCACTTCACCGGAGATGAAATGCTAAAAAATAAAGTATAAAAAAAAGACCTCTTCCAAGAGGCACAATAAGACAGAAAGACCTCTTCCCAGAGGCAGAAATGAAAAGACCTCCTCCCTGAGGCACAATTAAGCAGAAAGACCTCTTCGGAGGCACATGTTTCACCAAGATTGAAGTAAAACTTCCAAGTGTTGAAACGTGAAAAAGTCTTCTTCAGAGGTGCAACTCTTCAAAGAAACAAAAATCAGGAATCCCTTCACCGTGGCAAGTTAAAAAATCCTCAGCACACTTTAACATTCAAAGGAAGAGTGAATTACTTGTTCTAGGAAATTCTCTTCCTCAAAAAGAAGTTGAAGTACCTTGCAAATACCCGCTTTACCACATAGAAGATTTCATTCAATAAAAGGTGTACATGCACAAAATAAAGAATGATATCTTCGAAGGTTGAAGCGTAGAAACTTACTTGTGCTCTATTTTTTAATGAAATCATATTCCTCTAAATGTGGAACAATTATTCTCTAAAAAATAAAAGCACAAGTTCCTCATAAAATAAAATATTACAATGGGCTTATGGTACAGGGGCAGCATGGCATAACTACATCGGTAAAATTGCGCTCGAACAATATATACCACAAGCTCACTGTAATATCGTACAAAGAAACTTGTACAAAAATGAATAGTAAATGCATTCTCAGATATAGACAGAAGTTTGTACAAAGAAAAAGAATCATTTTATTCAACACTATTTTATATACAGGTACATGTTCCAAAGTAAAGAAAAAAAACAACAAAAGAAAAGCGGGGGGCCGGTACCCGCACAATTTCCGGTCATCGCATGCAAAAAAGGCAAAAAAGCAATATGGAAGCCACAGAACCAGAGCCATCATTTCTTCTTCCGCCCACCTTTTGAGCCCGCACCTGGCCGAATGACCAACTTTTTAGGTCGGCTTGTAAGGGTAGGGGATGAAGGAGAAAGGGGCTTGATCGGACTTTCTTCCGTCTCTTCTTCGCCAGTTAAAGATATTTTCTTATTCTTCTTCTTGGAAACTCCCTGCTTTCCTCTGTTCTTGGAGGAAGGCCCACTCCCTGGAGAAAAAAGTTGGGATAACGTTTCAGCGTCCGAGCCAGTGGGTTCTGGCGTCCTCTCGCTTCCTTCTGTTTCTTCTCCTTTCGGATCTTGAGAAGCAACGGGATCATCTAAGCCGTGAAGGGCTTCTATTTGCTCTTCCTATGACCCGGGTTGCGAGGCAGAAGGAGGAATGACCTTAGGAGGCAGAGAAGGAATAATTGGAGGAGGAGAAGCCTGAACAATGCCCGACGTTTTCTCTGCAGAAGGAAAAAAGTTTAAGTCAGCAAAAAGCGGAGATAAAGGTTCGCTGAGATTCAAGAAGTAGTCAAAAAGCCCATTAAGTTCATAAGAAACAGATAAGCAGTCTACTTAGGCAAGATTGTCAGTAGGGTTACCTGCAGGAATCGGTTCCCTGACGTCAACTTCGTAAGCTTGTGCCTCGGCACTATCGCCGCCCTCATCTCCACCTTGTATGCTTGTAATATCAGTGGTGACTTTAGTAGGAGATGGGGAATGAGAACTAGAACCGATAATGTTCAGCTGAAGGAGAAGGTTGAATTGGAGTAGTTGAGGTAATTTTTCCTGAATATTCTCCTGCCGCTGTTTCGGCCCTTAATTTTGCAAGCTGTTCTCTCCCCCTAGCGAGAGCGGCACGAGCATCGTCATCAAGATAGTGCTCCTCAAGAGCTGATTCAGCATAGCCAGCGCCGCTGCCACCGAGCATATCGAGTGCTGCCTCCCAAACTTCAGCCAGTGTAATTTTATATTTGGGGCCTAGAAAAGCGAGGCTACCACGCCCCAAAATGCTGTGCAGATAGAAATCAAATAATGTTGAGCTGATATTGGCCCTCGTTGCCTCGTGAGATTCTTCAGCTGCAATTTTGCCGGCAACGGCCTCATCATGCTCCATTTCAGCTTTAGAAAGTTGAAGCTTAAGCATTTGAATCTCCGCCTCTTGGGAGCTATTTTTCCTCCGAAGCTATACAATGTTGGCAACATAGCCCTCACTAATTCTTTTTTGCACTTCAAGCCTGTCTTCGGCATCTCTTTGGCTGGCATGAGCGTCTCTCACTTGTTTTAGGAGCACTTCTTCTTTTTGAGAATAAGAAGTAGAGGAAGCAGCAAGCTCTTGTTTCAGTTCTTCAACTTTTGCTTCAAGCTCCTCATTGTAAGAAGCAATGCTTCTCATCTCGGTGTCATGTTGCTCAAGCATCTTTTGCCATTCGGTTTTGTCATTCTCCATGGTTAACATAGCTTCGAGATTGGCCTGATTCACCCTCTGAAGCTCATCAACAAGTTTTTGCCAATTTGACATCCTCTCAATGTCAGCTTTAACGGCATCAAGGTTCCGTAACATGGCATTTTTATCAATGGGAACCAGATCAAGGTCAAAGCGAACTCCTTTTAAGCACCAATTTAGAAATCGATTTTGGAGAGTGGCCGGACCTGGTCCCACGTGGTAAGAAGGCCTGTTAATGATCGCCTGGATATCAGTGCGGGAGGGAGCAGGAGACTGAGAATAAGTTGGAGCAGTAACCTTTTCCGAAGCTGCGGGCATTGGTTCCTCATTGACTTTAGCCCGTTTACTCGAGTCATCAGTTATGTGACTCTTCCCTCTATCATCGTGAGATTTGCGTTTGTAAGAGTCACCCTCTTTGTGGGAAGAATCGTATCGGTCATCTGCTCTTCCATAACGTTCTTCATCGGCACGTCTCTCCCGAGCCTTCCGAGCGGCCCTCTCTTCATCAGACTCTCTGTGAACAGGAAGATAATGCTTATAGTCATACTGGCTACGCCTCCCGTAGCGCTGGAAGTCATCGTAGTATGAGCTGCTGCGCCCCATCGGAGAGTCTGAAATAAAAAGAGATAAGTTTTAGAGGTCTTCAAAGTACAAAAAGTCAGAAGCATAAAAGTGCCAAAAAAGAAATTCTAAGTGTGTGTGGCGTGCAAACTACGCGCGTCAAACTACGAAACACTCTTTAATTGAGGAGTGGTTGTGGGTGTAATAGTCAGCGTCAACTCCTGAGTTGACGAAGTCTGCTGCAGGACAGAAGTTGCTTCAACTACTAAAGAAGAAGAAACCCCAGTAGTGATAGGATCATCTTTAAAGATTTCTTGCGAGGTGGCAAAGAGGTCGCTCAGCCCTTCGAAAGTATCATCCCTACTCTGCTTGGCAAGGCTAGTTTTCTCGGCTTCTTCGCCAGATTTCTGTGAACGTCGGGGAGATCCCTGAGTCTCTTCTTCCTCAATGACCGGGGCAAGTTCGTCAGATGGCCCCGCAACATCAACAGAAGTGGAACATTTCACTAGCAAAGCCTCGGGAGCAGGTCCTTTTGGTTTGGATGTATCTGTAGAAACCGGGGCATCCAATGCCCTAGTCGGGGAGTCTGGGATTTCATGAGGATGTGTAGAACGAGAAGTATGTAAAAGCCCATATTGGTGCAATAATTCATCCCCCAACAAAAACTTAACGCTTCTCTCTGCTACGGCCATGACACTCAATCTATCGAAAGTCTGCTTATGGACCGGATCTCTAGAGGGAAGAGGAAGTGCTGAAAAGAGCAAAGAATGAAATTAGCAATTGGTAATTCGGATCTCGAGAAAGTTTAAAAATGGAGACAAGTAATCTTACTTCCTACTCTCCAATCGGCATAAAACCCTGGGGGGCAGCGAGCAAAGAAAAATTGGTTCAGAAATCCATGAACGCTTTCGGTAAGGTCAGAAATAAGTTTGCGGTTTGTAGCACTCCTCACAATTATAAGGGAAGGATGATCCCTACTCTTTGCAAACGAGCATAAGTAACGGATTTCTTCAAAACTTGGTAAGCGATCAAAATTTCTTCTGAACAAAATGCACAACCCCATCAAGATGGCATAACCATTAGGATGAAGTTGGGACGGAGAGATTGACAACCGAAGGAGAAGAATTCGGAGAAAGTCATTAAAAGGAGGGATCGCTCCGCTTAAACACATTTGACGATTGATTGCAATAAAGCCACGGGGAGGACTGTCGGCAGTATCACTTGGCCCAGGGAGCAGGACATCACTCTCAGTAAAACCAAATTGAGTGCGCAGCTGAGTAAATGCTCTCGGGGTTAGAATGGTTGGAGTTCTCTCTGGAGGGTTCTCTATAGGTAGAGCTACCGGAAAAGTTTCTCCCTCTTGAGCTGCCATTTCTTCTTGATGGGAAGTCATTCTACATAAATAACTGGATATTCAAACATCAAGGTGCACGTTTCCTAATATGTGTGATGTGTTGTGTAAAATTAACAAAGCAATAAGCAAATATAACTGGAATGAAAACTAGCAAGCATTTGTTAGTTATGAAATCCAGGGACTATTTTTTTAAGCTTAAATATGCAAGTATAATGTTGATGCAGACAAATCAGTTCAGATTGTTGATATTTCGCATCGATGTTTAACTTTAGTTGATTGATTCACAAACATTTCATGCAATATATTTAAGTTGCTTGTTTCATCTCGACTAATCTGTCATTTGATGTGGGCAGTCAATGGCAGTATTCTTGCCTTGGTTTCTTTGTTTGTTATTTCAGCAAGTTGGCAGCTTATAAGTTAATGCGGTTTGTGAAATAATACATTGAGATTCAAGCGAGTCCAAAATTGGGGCAGTTCAAAGTTCAGGCAACTTAGTTCGGCAGTTTAAGTCAAATACCCAAAGTGGGTCTATGCTCCTAAACGACAACACGTCCAAAGCTTAAGTATTAAGTCGGCTACGATTTAAAAATCCTTCGCGAGTTAAGGCTAAGTTCCTTCGTTCCTTAAATCGGTAGTCCTCTAGGTCGTGGAGTAATCAGAAGAAAGGCTCTGGTTCGAAGAAGTGGGAATTTCCCCAAGTGTTAACTCGACGACGATTCAATTCTTAAAGTTTAGGTCGGCCAAAGAATTAGGTCATCCGAATTTGCTGAGTCGCCTCCGAACCAACATTTCGCTCCATTCAACCCATTAACCCGATAACCATTTCATCAACAACAGCCTTCATTCCTGCTCTCGAATCACCCAATACAACAATTCAAAATTGTTACAAGTCCGATACCCTGCCATCAGAGATCATCGAGTCTAAGGTGATAAACCATCTTAGTTGTATCAACGATCATCTGAAGCCGAATCGAGCAACCTAGGCTTCATCAACCATAAATGTGATGGGATTCGTGATGGAGCATCGTACAAGGAGGCAATTCGAGTTTGAGCGATAGAATTCACGAATCGATAGTAATCTGCGGTCGAAAGAAGAGTAAAATCACTTACGTAATGAATGGTAGAGATTATCGGTGATCAGTTGGAATAAAATCGCCTTCAAGAACTTGAGAATATTTTAATGGCGGAATCGAACAAGGGAGTAAGTAATAAAGAGGAAAAAGAAGAGAATGTGGATGACTTATATCTCACTAAGGTAGAGACTGAAGCGACTTAGGCCATCTAACTGTTAGGTCGTTTACGACCTACTGATCTAAAAAAGGAACGAGTTAAAGAGTATCGAAGCATACGACCTAACCATTAGGCGCATGCTTCGAGGGGCGAATGTTAACCCCGCCTCGGCCGTGGCTCTCCGATCCAAGATAATAAACGACCTAACACTCTGCCGACTTAACAAAGGATGCCGACTTAAGGCTCAAATGGGCACCGACCTAACACTCTGCCGACTTAACAAAGGATGCCGACTTAAGGCTCAAATGGGCACCGACCAAACACTCTGCCGACTTAACAAAGGATGCCGACCTAAGGGTCGAATGGGCACCGACCTAACTACTTAATGCCTTAGAAGAGGACGACCTAACACTCTGCTGACTTAACAAGGGATGCCGACTTAGTATCTTAGCATGGAAGACCGACCTAACTGCATAAGACCTAAGAGGGATACCGACCTAAGGGCCTTGAGAAGCATGCCGACCTAATGCCTTAAAGAGAGTTCTGACCTAACGTCTTGAAATGATGCCGACTTAAGGTTCATGGAGATTCCGACCTAGGACTTATAAAGGTCTACCGAGCCAACACGTTTTTCGATCTAATTACTCAAGTGGTTTGCCGACCTAGCTGTTAAGAATAAGTTGGTCCACACCTGAGTCGTGGCCGACTTACGGCTCATGATAAGTCGTGACCGACCTAAGGATATGAAGGGGGAAGTAGCGCAACAGTTCAATGCACGTCACGATAACTCGGCAGCGACTTGGGACTTAGGATTTGGGGCAAGAAGAATATGCGCCTCCCATTTAAACCATAGGCCGTGCATAGGTGAGGAGCAGCGACCTACGACCTAGCTTATCTCGGCAACGGCTTACGACCCAACTCATCACGGTCACTACCTACAACTTGACACCAGAAACCCCTATAAATACGCGACCACCTCCAATATTTAAAGGACTTTTCTGGCTCATTCTTTTCAAACGCCGATACTCTGCTACATTCAAAACTAACTCAACACCCAAAGCTTTCAAGACACGTGGAACACTATCAACAACTTCAAGAAGAAATCTCATAAATCCGACATGGATTCGAGGACCTTCACTTACATTGAAGTTTAAGCTACTCATTCAAAGTGTTTAGTAGTTCAAAGTGTATTGTACTTGGGGAAGAATTGTATCAACTTTTAACGAAATCATCAATAAAGATATTCAGAGTGGACGTAGGCAAAATATTGAGCCGAACCACTATAAAATCGTTGTTATTCACTGCTTTTTCTGTGATTTTCTGCTTATACTCTGTTCCCGAATCATCGGGTGGTGCTTTCACAACTACACTTTATACACCGGGGTGTTAGCGTTCAAATTTTAGCGTTAACATTAAATATAAAGGATTAATTTGGAAACAAATTAAGGAAAAATGATTTACTTGGTTAATAAATGGTTAAGAATTAATGGTTAATTAATTTAAGATTAATTAAATTGCCATTAAAAGATCATTAACTAGATTATTAACTAATGATTAGGGATTCATTAATAAAGTAATTAATTGAAATTAAACTTAATTAATTAAGTGGTTAAGAATTATTAATTGAGTAATTAATAAGTTGTTAATTAAGTAATAAAGGTTACTTAATTTAAGGAGTGCTTAATTGGTAATTAAATTTTGTTAATTAATAATTAAAGTTTTATTGATTAATAATTAGAAAATAATTAATCCATAATTAAGGGTTAATTAAGAAGTTTTTAAATTGTAATTAATTTATTTATCAATTGTGATTAAGGATTTGTGAAATGGTAATTAAGGATTGATTATTTGTTAATTAAGGATGGGTTAACAGTTAATTAAGTGTTAATTAAATGATTAATTTACTGGTGATTAAGGAGTAAGTAATCTGTAATTAAGTTCTTAATTAATAATTGATAATTAGGTTTATTAATTAATAATTAAGAGATAATTAATTGGTTAACTAATGATTAATTAATTAATTAATTATAAAAGTAATTATGGATTGATTAATTTGTATTAAGAGATATTGATTAAAAATTAAGGCTATTAATCGATAGTTGATGGATAATTAATCAGTTAAATTAGAGGTTAATTAATTGATTATGGAAGTAATTAAGGATTAATTACTCTATATTAAAGGAGATTAATTAATAATTGAGGTTTATTAATTGATAATTAAAGGACAATTAATCTGGATTAAGGATTGATTAATTGATTAACTAAGTTAATCAATGAGTGATAAATTAATTAAGGTTAATTGATGATTGTATATGCAAGATTCCGGGTTTGGTTCTTAAGGGATTAATTTAAGAAATTAAATTAATTATGATATGAATTGATAATGCTTGCTTATTGGTTGTTGAATGTCTGAATTGGATGATATCTATTGGATTAATATCTAATGGTGATATATGTTGTGACATTCTGTGATATTATATTGGTTATACCAATGATAAATGTGTAGTATTTATTTATGTTAATGTTGTGTGATTTCAAAGCATTGAATTGTATTGAATTGAATTGAATTGTTTAAACCTTTAAATAACTGGCCTTTAAGACATGTTTGGTTCGATGAGACCGGGATCGGGTATTAAATTTGATTATCCCAAAACCACATCGATCCAAGTTAAACGTTAGGTCATGAATTCAAGTGAAGATCGAGTTGAAGACTCGAAGTGTTGAACTATCTGTAGTTAAAAAATCTGAGGGTGATTCCAATACGAGTATAACGGAGATAGTACTTTCAGGTTCGTGATGCAGCTAAGGCCAGAGTAGAAAATACGCGACCAGCAAATAGCCAAGGGATGAGTCGTACACGATTCATAGAAAAGTTAAGTCGTCCGCGACTTAAGCTGGAGGCTATAGGTCGTCCACGACCTAAGGAGTTACATGAAGAGGAGCTGCGAGTTAATGAAGTGACTTTAAGTCGTTGGGAGAAGGCTACGTTTTTAGTCGTTCGAGAAGTATAAGTCGCTCACGACTTAACAAAGGTTGTTCACGAGCTAATGAAGAGGCCTTAAGTCGTTTGCGACTTAACAGGGTGAAGGGTAACGAGTTACGACTTAGTTAGGTCATATGAAGAAATGCAGAAGCCTCTCTTGAGTCGTTGATGTTGAGTCGCCATTTGTTATGTTGCTTGTAAATTGTTAAGTCGGCGTGGAGTTAAACTATGAGTCGCATGTAACTTGTTCAGATCATTGAGTCGTTTCATATTAAGTCGTGCACTGTTTTGTTTGTCTTTAAACCGTACGTCTTAGGTCGTCAACGACCCAAGTTGATTCGTGTAAGGTCGCATATGTGCTGTAAATATGCGTTGAGTCCTGTGTCGTTGATATCTTGCTGTAACGTGTTGTACATCGGTATGTTGTGTTGTAATATGAGTCGTGAGTCGCTGAATGCTTGAGTCGTGAGTCGTAGGGTGATGAGTCGGCAACGACTTAAGGCTCAGGTTGAGACACACTATAAATAGGGAGTGAGTTGTAACTTTTTGAGTAGTTGATTTTTGAATAAAATTTCTTGTTGACTGCTGTGTGCTTTCATCTTAAATTGATAGTTTAGTGTAATCTCCTATCTCCACTTTTGGTTATTCGAGTGCGCTCGAATCAACGATTGTTGAAGCCGATTCGCGGAATCAAGTGCGCTTGATCAACGCTTGTAGAATTGAAGATCTTCTATCACGGTATCGTGCGCGATCAACGTGTCGAAGATAGCTAGAATTCGGTATCTTTGTGATCAACGAATTTGGGCATTTCAGTATCTTCAATCCACCGATTGCTACATTTCATCGCTTTCATCGTTTTCGTAATATCCGCTGCGCCGGTTTTGGTATCAGAGCCTGATTTAGCCAATCATAGCTAAGCCGAGACTTGGAGCCAATTTTTTAATGTTGGAGTTCATCGTGTTCATCTTGAAGTTGCAACGAGTTTGAAGATTTTGATCCATTTCATTTTGGATCTAGAGTTGAAAAGGTGTTTGAAGTATTGAGGCCAAGCTAGTGATCGGAGTCGTTCCTTGTTGTTGTTTGAATTGAAGGGTTGAAGTAGGTGGCCGAGCCAAGTGCAGTTAAGCCGTGATTTCAAGCCGAGCCGACCTAACTTTGGGTCGTCGCAAGTGAGGCCGAGTCATGTTGCAAGTGAGCCGAGCTTGTTTGCTTTGTGTTGAAGTTTTGTGTTCGATTTGTTGAAGTATTTGAGAAGTTTGAAGTGTTTGTGAAGAATTTCCAATCATGCCACCGAGGAGAGCTAATCGTCATCAAAACGTTGAAGCATTGTATAGAAGAGAAGAAGACGAGCTTATGGAACAATGTATTAATGAGAAATTTGATGAAGGCATTGGAAAATTAGAGAAGTTGATGAATGACTTGAATCAAACTCAAAGGAGGAGATCACCAAAACCGAACCATGGAGGAAACCGAGTTTCGCCATCGGTTACGTAAGCGAGGAGGGTATCACCGCATTCTTTTAGAGATAGAAGAGAAACATCAATTTCATCATGGAGAGATCATCATGACTATGGACATGAAGAGAGAAGAAGTCAACGTGAATTTGACAATGAGGCGTATACAGATGAAGAGATACATAGTCGAAGAAGCATGCATGAACGAAGGGATGATAATGGTCGAGATCGATGTAGGCGTACTTTTGATTTTGATGAAGAAGGTGATAGAGCTAGCATTCATTATCGAGATCGAGATCAAGTTCGAAATTCTTATCGGGATGTAGAGAATGATCGTCGATGGGAATCGGGTATGAAGATGGAGATTCCGAAGTTTAAAGGTGGGATGGTAGCTGAAGAGTTCTTTGATTGGTTGTCAAATATGGAGGAAATCTTTGATTTCAAGGAGGTTCCGGAGAATCGTCGAGTGAAGTTAGTTGCTACTAGGTTGAAGGGGAGAGCTTTGGCATGGTGGCAGCAAACTAAACTTAGGAGAGAGAGAATGGAAAAGTCAAAGATTGAATCATGGGAGAAGATGAAGAAGTTGATGAGAGATACATTTTTACCTTACAACTATCAATCACTTATGTACCAGAGATTGCAGAATCTAAGGCAAGGGACGAAGTCAGTTAATGATTATGCAGATGAATTTTACCAACTCATTGCCAGGAATGATATTATGGAGACAGAGGAACAATTGACTGCTAGATTTGTTGGAGGACTGAGAATGCAGATGCAGGATATGGTTAATATGTTTGATCCGAGATCTGTTGCAGAGGCACATCATAAAGCGTTGGCTTGGGAGAAGCAAGGAAGGCGTGGAGGTGGTGTGTTTACTAATTCCAATAATCAAGCGAAGAGTGCTAGTGGAAGTTCTAATGTTCCTAAACCTGTTACAAAACCAGTGATGAAGGAGGCTGAGAAGGCAAAGGTTAGCAGTGGTTTCAAATGTTACAATTGCCAAGAGTTGGGTCATAAAAGCAATGAATGTCCGAAACCAAAGAAGAGAACCATGGTTGCAGAAGTTGAGGATGATGATGGTGAGGAGGCAGAATGTTCAAATACACCTTATGTCCAGGAGGAAGAAGAATTGTCAGGAGATGAGGGTTGTAATCTTATGATGAGGAGGTCTTGTCTTACACCAAAACAAGAGGAAGATTCTAGTTGGTTGAGAAGCAATATTTTTCAGTCGACGTGCACTATTTTGGGAAAAGTTTGCAAGTTTGTTATTGATGCTGGGAGTTGTGACAATATTATCTCTACTGAAGCAGTAAGGAAGTTGAACTTGGAAACTGAGAAGCATCCTAAACCGTACAAGTTAGCATGGTTAAGGATGGGTGGCGAAGTGAAGGTGTGTCGAAGAGCTTGTGTGAATTTTTCTATTGGAAAGAAGTACAAAGATGAAATTTGGTGTGACGTTGTAGACATGGATGTGTGTCATCTGTTGTTGGGCAGACCATGGCAGTTTGATAGAGCAGTACAACATGATGGTCGTGCTAATAGCTATAGTTTCATGTTCGAGGGTACTAAAATCACTTTGGTTCCCAAGAAGCAACAACAGAAGGAGAGCAAGTTGGAGGAGATCGAAGAACTGAAAACTTTGCTATCTTTGAAAGAGTTTGTCAAGGAGGTTGAAGAGGAGCCTGAAGTCTATTTGCTGATTGGGCGAGATTGTAGTGAAGAGGTTGAAATCCCAGAAGAAGCAAAACCACTTTTGAAAGAATTTGAGGATGTATTTCCAGAAGAGTTGCCTAAGGAGTTACCGCCACTGAGAGACATTCAACATCAAATTGATCTTGTTCCAGGAGCGATATTACCACATAGACCACATCATCGAACGAGTCTGTAGGAACATGAGGAGTAACGAAGGCAGGTGGAAGAGTTGCTTGAGAAGGGACGTGTTCAGGAAAGCTTGAGTCCTTGTGCAGTACCCGCATTATTGGTACCGAAGAAGGATGGAACATGGAGAATGTGTACCGATAGTAGAGCTTTGAACAAGATTACTGTTCGCTATAGATTTCCTATGCCAAGGTTGGATGACTTGCTAGATCAGTTGAGTGGGGCAACTATCTTTTCGAAGATTGATTTGAAGAGTGGTTATCATCTGATTCGAATTAGACCAGGAGACGAATGGAAGACCGCATTCAAGACGAGGGAAGGATTATATGAATGGTTGGTTATGCCATTTCGTCTATCGAATGCACCGAGTACTTTCATGAGGGTGATGAATCAAATTTTCAGACCGTACGTTGGGAAATTTGTTGTTTTTTACTTTGATGATATTCTGATTTATAGTGCGAGTACAGAGGAGCATGTAGAGCATTTGAGAAAGGTGTTAATTATTCTTCGTGAGGAACAATTTTATGCAGCTACAAAGAAATGTGTATTCATGACTCGAAGTGTTTTATTTTTGGGATATGTTGTATCTGAGAAGGGTATTCAGGTGGATCAAAATAAAGTTGAAGCTATTAGAAATTGGCCACAACCGAGAAATATCACTGAAGTGAGGAGTTTTCATGGATTGGCATCATTCTACCGAAGGTTCATTCCACACTTCAGTAGCGTCATGGCACTAGTTACTGATTGTATGAAAGGGAAACAGTTTTCTTGGTCGGAGGAAGCAGGGGTTGCTTTTGAGAAAATCAAGACGCTATTGATGACAGCACCAATTCTTGTATTGCCAGATTTTCAGATGTTGTTTGAGCTACACACTGATGCATCAAAGGTTGGGATTGGGGGAGTTTTAAGTCAGAGAGGAAGACTTATTGCATATTTTAGTGAGAAGTTATCAGGGGAAAAGATGAGATATAGTACATACGATGTTGAGTTTTATGCTGTTGTGCAATCTGTTAAACACTGGAGACATTATCTATTTCAGAAAGAGTTTGTTCTTTACACTGATCATGAAGCGTTGAAGCATTTGCAGGGGCAGGATAAGATTTCAGCGAGACATGCATCATGGATTGCTTATTTGCACCAGTTTACTTTTGTTGTGAAGCACAAATCTAGGGTAACAAATCGTGTAGCTGATGCTTTGAGTAGGAAGAGTCATTTGTTGACTACCATGAAAGTTGAGGTGACAGGGTTTGAATTAATGCCAGAGTTGATTGACGAAGATCCTTACTTTATGGAATTTGTTGAGAAAGCTAAGGATGGAAGTACTGATGAATTCATGTTGGTTGATGGATTCTTGTTTAAAGGAAATCGATTATGTATTCCAGAGAGCAGTTTGAGAATGAAGATTATCAAGGAATTGCACGAGGAAGGACATGTGGGCCGTGATCGTACATTGCATTTGATTTCTCAATTTTACTTTTGGCCGTCGATGAGGAAAGAGGTTGAAAGGTTTGTGGAGAGATGTCATATTTGTCAGGTTTCGAAGGGAACAGCGACCAATGCAGGATTGTATATGCCGTTACCTGTACCATCTAAACCATGGGTTGATATCAGCATGGATTTTGTTTTGGGTTTAACTAGAACTCAAAGGGGAAATGATTCTATATTTGTTGTGGTGGACCAGTTTTCGAAAATGGCGCATTTTATTGCTTGTAAGAAGACGGCGGATGCTATTCAAGTTGCTCAGTTATTCTTTAAAGAAATATATCGTTTACATGGGTTGCCGGAGTCTATTGTTTCAGACAGGGATACCAGATTTTTGAGCCATTTTTGGTTAAGTTTGTGGAAGATGGTGGGAACCACGCTGAAATTTAGTAGTACTTATCATCCGCAAACTAATGGGCAGACAGAAGTTGTTAACAGATCATTGGGAAATTTGTTGCGATGTCTTGTGCAGGATAATCTGAAGAGTTGGGACATGAAGTTATGCCAGGCAGAGTTTGCTCATAATCGCGCAGTGAATCGTAGTACGAGATTCAGTCCATTTCAGATTGTATATTCAAGTTTGCCAAGGGGACCGTTGAATTTGGTAGTAGTACCACAACCGAAGGGGACGGTTAAACGAGCTGTCGATTTTGTTGATGTATTGACTGAATGTCATAAAATCGTGCAGAAACGATTGGAGATAGAAAACGTGTAGTTTTTATTTATGTTAATGTTGTATGATTTCAAAGCATTGAATTGTATTGAATTGAATTGAATTGTTTAAACCTTTAAATAACTGGCCTTTAAGACATTTTTGGTTCGATGAGACTGGGATCGGGTATTAAATTTGATTATCCCAAAACCACATCGATCGAAGTTAAACGTTATGTCATGAATTCAAGTGAAGATCAAGTTGAAGACTCGAAGTGTAAGAACTATCTGTAGTTAAAAAATCTGAGGGTGATTCCAATACGAGTATAACGGAGATAGTACTTTCAGGTTCGTGATGCAGCTAAGGCCAGAGAAGAAAATACGCGACCAGCAAATAGCCAAGGGATGAGTCGTACACGATTCATAGAAAAGTTAAGTCGTCCATGACTTAAGCTGGAAGCTATAGGTCGTCCACGACCTAAGGAGTTACATGAAGAGGAGCCGCATGTTAATGAAGTGACTTTAAGTCGTTGGGAGAAGGCTACGTTTTTTAGTCGTTCGAGAAGTATAAGTCGCTCACGACTTAACAAAGGTTGTTCACGAGCTAATGAAGAGGCCTTAAGTCGTTTGCGACTTAACAGGGTGAAGGGTAACGAGTTACGACTTAGTTAGGTCGTATGAAGAAATGCAGAAGCCTCTCTTGATTCGTTGATGTTGAGTCACCATTTGTTATGTTGCTTGTAAATTGTTAAGTCGGCGAGGAGTTAAACCGTGAGTCGCATGTAACTTGTTCAGATCATTGAGTCGTTTCATTTTAAGTCGTGCACTGTGTCGTTTGTCTTTAAACCGTATGTCTTAGGTCGTCAACGGCCTAAGTTGAGTCGTGTAAGGTCGCATATGTGCTGTAAATATGCGTTGAGTCGTGTGTCGTTGATATCTTGCTGTAACGTGTTGTACGTCGGTATGTTGTGTTGTAATATGAGTCGTGAGTCGCTGAATGCTTAAGTCGTGAGTCATAGGGTGATTAGTCGGCAACGACTTAAGGCTCAGGTTGAGACACACTGTAAATAGGGAGTGAGTTTTAACCTTTTGAGTAGTTGATTTTTGAAAAAATTTCTTGTTGATTGCTGTGTGCTTTCATCTTAAATTGATAGTTGATTGTAATCTCCTATCTCAACTTTCGGTTATTCGAGTGCGCTCGAATCAACGATTGTTGAAGCCGATTTGCGGAATCAAGTGCGCTTGATCAACGCTTGAAGAATTGAAGATCTTCTATCACGGTGTCGTGCGCGATCAATGTGTCGAAGATAGCTAGAATTCGGTATCTTTGTGATCAACGAATTTGGGCATTTCAGTATCTTCAATCCACCGATTGCTACATTTCATCGCTTTCATCGTTTTCGTAATATCCGCTTCGCCAGTTCGAGACGGAGTTTTTAGAGTGCAAGGGTTATTGTCGTTAACTCTTAGGGTGATTCCAAGATGAGTGTAACGAGATAATGCCTTCGGTTTCGTTCGAACCCGGAACGAACTTGTATGGATTGAATGCTTTCAGAACATCGTCAGGTGGACGATGAGCATTCTAAGATAGATGTGTTCTATAATGGTAATCGCAGCCTCAAGCCTCATCAACCGGGAATGGCTAAAATAGGGGAGGTGCAGCAAGGCTAAGTGGGTCATGCCCACGTAGGACGAGATTTACACCTTTCTAGATGTCCCTTTTTATTTCGGTTATGTGGGGTGGCTGCTTGCTAGAATCACCGGGGTGGTCTTGTTTGGGACTATTCAGTAAGGAAAGGTCCCATCTTTGTGTTGCAGGGGAGTTAGCGTGGCTCCTCGGTACGGTGATCTAGGCTACGTACTGTGACGGGGGGTACCCTAGTAGCCCTACCATTGATGGAAACCCATTCTTCCTACGTGCCCCTACGGTTTTGATTGTATTACCCACTTTTGTGGGTGGTAGCTGGAATGTGACGACCGCCCATGACTCCCGCACCAAAACAAGGAAATAATGTGCTGAAAGGCGTGCCAGGCCGCCATGGACGATGGTCAAGGCAAGATAAAACAGCAAAACTCTATCGTAACTCACAGCGCATGGATAAAATACAATAGAGAAATATATATAGTAAAGCTCCATAACAGAAAATCATCATATAAGCATCATAGTAGTTTTATACAAACATATGAATCATCCATACATCAAAGCCTCACTACATAACACTCAATCAAATACAGCAGCGGAACATCCAGTACATATAATATGAAATAATATGCAAAAGCCTCCTGCTCGTCTTCGTCATCATTAGCGTAGATCTCCAAAACAGCACCTGTCACCTGCTACCTAGTCTGCCCATCCCAAACATGGATGGACAGCCCAAGGTAATAAGAGGAGACATAAAACCTTGAGTCAGACAAAGTCTTAGTGAGCAGTAAATCAACTATAAAACATACCAAAAGAGCATAAGGGATAAAAGGAATAGGAACCAAACCATCCCACTCCACCTCTTTCTACAGTGATAGCCCCCCCCCCCCCCAGACACACACTAAGGAGAAGCAAGCATAACATAGCAGACAATTAAGGTAAAGCAATAATCACTCGAGTCAAGGTCGATGTTTTCCAAATACAAACCCCCAAGGCCTAAACCAAGATCAGATAAGCACCCAGAAAACACCGCTCTTGAGACCGAATGATGATATAACCAAACGTCCATACATTCATGACTCTGGCTATCATTGTTATCATTGCCTTGATTTCACCGTTAGTTGAATGACCACCTATCAATGGCTAATGGTAACCCCGGTTCTAGTCATAACTCTGCACGCTACCTGTGCCTAGGACTTATCTACTCTGCCCAGAGTACTCGACTACCTGCCTGTAGTCTTTTGGGTGTCCCGACTACCTACCTGCAGTCGTTTTGGGCGCCCCATGTACTCTTGCTTTTGAGCATGCTAGAACCTTCAACAACGATGAGATCCAAGCCTCCTAGTCATCCTCATCGACGACTATTCTCATACTAGCCCGAGCTACCTCTCGAGCTGTCCATTATCAACCAACTCGAACCATCCCTCGAGTTATCAACATGCTTGGAATGATCCCTACCTGGATTACGCCAAGACTCACATCATACTTCGCTTTATCGCATCATAGCAAAGTTCCATCTCAACATCATCCAATCCATACATATGAGCTTCAACATCCGCTACATATGTCTTAAGCAACTTTCACCATTCAAGAGCCTCTTCCGTAGCTTTTGAATCGTCTTTGACCATACTTGTCCAAATCTATCAACTAGATAACTCATTCACAACAATCAAACAAGGCAAACATTAATCCAAACAAATAAGTAGTCAATCAGGATCTAAATAGACATTTATAACTAAAATGGTAATTTCGTAAATAAATGAGAATAGATCTTACATACATGGATCATGGGTTTTTAACATAGATCTAACAAATATAAATCATGGGTTTTGTGTCTACAACTTGATGAATGAACTTGCAAAAGTAAACATCTTTATAAGTAATGGATCTACACTTGAATCTAAGGAAAAATGCATAAAACCACTATCTACAACACTCCAACAAACCACCAAACCAATATACTCCTTTGGGTCCGCGTGAGAGATAACCACCACTCACCAAATCACCCAAAACTTCAAAAACTATCAGCTTCAGATCTGGACAGCGAAGATTCAAGCTTGATTCGTCGAAATCCCGCTTGAAACGATGAAATCTAGCTTCGTTGGATGAAGATCTTCAACTTTAGCTCTTGGATCTTCAATCTCGATCTTCGATCTTGGATGGATGTTAGAACTAGATTGGAGTGGAGAAAATAAGATGAAGAAATGTTGTAGTCGAGATCTCAAAATGGCAGCACTTCGTCGCTTCAAAAACCAGTGCCAAAAAGTGAAGAAATGGTCGCGTATTTATAGCCCTTAAATCGCTCTGGCCCTAACCCGTTCGGCTCCTTAAGTTGTTCGCGAGTTAGCGACTTAACCCACACGGCCCAACCCAAACACACACGACCTAACACGCGCGCAAGATACGGCCTAACTCAACCCCGAGTCAAGATTTACGACTCATGCATGCGCGCGACTCAACACAGAACACATGCCAACTCAACCTAAGCCGGTCACGACTTAACGACCTAACAAAACACAACGCTAACCCCTAACACGTTAACTTATTAACTCGTCCAAGCTTACTAGGTCGCCAACTCGTTCACTACTAACTCGTTAACCCAGTATCTCCACTAACCCGCTAACTCGTTTGCTCGGTAACACGCTATCCCCACTAACTCGGTAGCTCCACTAACTTGCTAACACGCTAACTCGTGCCAGCCCCTAAGCCTTAACTCACTAACTCTTAGGTCGGTCACACCTACCTTAACTCGGCCAACACTTTCCTTAAGTCGTCTAAGCCTTAAGTCGGCCGAGCCCAACAAACCGCTTAACCCTTAAGTCGTCACCCTATGAGTCGGTCACTGTCTCAACTAGATCTAACACTAAGTCGGCAACATCACTAACTCGCCTACTACCTTAAGTCGGCCCAACTCCTTAAGTCGCTCACACGAGCTATCCTCCATACGACTTAAGTTATGGTCGACTCAAACTCCAAATAACTTAACAACGACTTAAAGCAACTATTTTACGATTTTATCGACACGTAAAATACGGGTCGTTACATTCTCTCCCCCTTAGGAATTTCGCCCCCGAAATTCCAAGCAAACAACAGCAATCAAACCTATTCTACATGCCTACCATCCGTAGCAATCAACAAACCATGCATTCAATTCTAGCCTAGCATGCAGAATTCTAAGACTTAGAACAAGTTACAAATTCATGAGATGTTACGACACTTTAGGGCCATACCTCGAAGAGTTCAGGATGAGCTGCCTTCATCCTCTCTTCGTCCTCCCACGTACAGTCGTCAACATCATCACTCCATTGTACCTTGAGCAACGTAATCGTCTTCCTCCTAAGCTGTTTCATGTCAGTTCCAATAACACGAAGCGGCTTACGAGGTCTTCTAACCACTGGATCAACCTCTAAATCTTCACAGCTATCAGCAGAAACCACTGTAGTTGGGTCATGCACATACTTCCGTAGATAAGATAAATGGAAAACATTGTGCACACCCGCCATCTTTTCCGGTAACTCCAATCTATAAGCGAGCTTTCCAATTTGCTCGATAATCGGGAATGGTCCAACAAATCTCGGAGTTAACTTTCCTTTCTTCCCGAATCGAATAACATTCTTCAAAGGAGAAATCTTCACAAAAACCATATCACCTACGTCAAATTCCAAATCCTTACGACGATTATTGGCATAACTTTTCTGACGATCTTGGGCTGCCTTCATTCGTTGCCGAATGATCCCTATACAATCCGAAGTCTGTCGAATCATCTCTGGCCCAAGTATTAGTTTTTCTCCAGTTTCCAACCAACATGTCGGAGAGTTACACGGTATTCCATACAGTGCTTCATATGGTGCCATACCAATACTTGACTGATAACTGTTATTATATGCAAATTCCACCAAATGAAGGTGATCTTCCCATGATCCTCCGAAATCCAAAACACAGGCTCTGAGAAGATATTCCAAAACTCGGTTGACTCTCTCAGTCTGACCATCTGTTTGAGGGTGGTAAGCTGTACTCAAACACAACTTAGTTCCCAAAACTTCCTAGAAGCTCTTCCAAAATCCACTAGTGAACAATGGGTCTCGATCGCTCACTATACTCTTCAGAACACCATGGAATCGAACAATCCACTTCACATACAACTCAGCCAACTTCGATGCAGTCCTAGTTGATCGAACAGGAATGAATCTTGCACTCTTGGTCAATCGATCTACTATGACCCAAATCCCTTCATTCCCCGCTCTGGTTCTAGGTTGTCCATCGATAAAATCCATCGACACTTGCTCCCACTTCCATGTAGGAACCTCTAATGGCTTAAGTAATCCACTGGGCTTCTTCTGTTCAGCTTTCACCAACTGGCAGTTCATACACTTGGAAATAAAATTTCCAACATCCTTCTTCATGCCTTCCCAATAATAGGTTCTCTTCATATTCCGATACATCTTATTTCCACCTGGATGAATTGTCAACTTCGAGTGATGACTTTCCCTAAGAACTTCATCTCTCAATCCATCTACATCGGGAACAACTAGTCGTCCTTGCTTTCGAAGCCAACCCTCTCGATCGACTTCAAATCCTTTATCCTTTTCTGGATTCATTCCAGATTCCAAATCTCGGATAATCTTGACAAGCTTATCGTCTCGCTTTTGGCTCTCGCCAATTCTGTCCACAAGAGTAGGCCTTATCGATAAGTTTGCCAACATCTCAGGTTCCAATTCACATCTAGGCCTGAAGTCAAATTCAGCCAAATACTCTAGACTCTTCCATTCCGAAAACATGGCTACCAATCGTACATGTCTTCGACTTAACGCATCTGCCACTGCGTTGCCTTTTCCCGGAGTATAGGCTACACCAAAATCATACGATGCTAAAAACTCTAGCCATCGTTGCTGCCGAAGATTCAAATCCTTTTGGGAGAAAAGATACTTCAACGACTTATGATCTGTAAACAATTCGAATCGAACTCCCGAAAGATAATGTCTCCACATCTTCAAAGCAAATACAATCGCCGCTAACTCCAAATCATGAGTCGGATAATTCCTTTCATGCGGCTTCAGTTGTCGACTAGCATACGCAACAACTTTATCCTTCTGCATCAGCACTGCTCCAAGTCCAGTACCACATGCATCGGTGTAAACCACCATCTCATCATTCCCACTTGGAATAGTCAAATCAGGAGCACTAGTCAGTCGCTCTTTCAGGATTACGAAAGCTTGCTCACACTTGTCATCCCAGCTGAACACTTGGTTCTTTTTCATCAATCCTGTTAACGGTGCAGCTATCTTGGAAAAGTCTTTGATAAACCGACGATGATATCCTTCTAATCCAAGAAAACTTCTCACATCAGATGCATTATTAGGTCTAACCCAATCCTGGATTGCTGCCACCTTAGCGGGATCAACCGCGATTCCATTTCCAGAGATAACATGGCCTAAGAACCTCACTTCACCGTTCCAGACGTGACACTTCGAAAACTTAGCCTTTAGCTGATGTTTTCGTAAGATTTCCAAAACAATTCTCAAGTGTCTCTTGTGTTAACCCCGTTTTCTCCAACGAGTTAAGACTTAGGTCGACTCAACTTGTTATGACATAATTAGCTAACGAGTTAAGGTTCATGGCGACTTAAAGGAATGGAATGACTCATGGGGATTAGCGGTTCATGAGACAGACCGACACAGTGAGTTACCGACTCAACGAAGTTTACGATTCATATGAGATGACTCAAGGCCTAGACCTACCCAACGACTCAGGGCTTGTAACGACTCAGTGGATCAACGACTCAACTGAACTGAGGAATTGCACGAGTTAAAGAATTGCGCGACTCACGACTTTTGGGGATCAACGACTCAACGAGTTAATGCCTTAGAGGAGCAGAGTGGCTTAACTAGTTAACGGTTCACAAGGCAGACCGACTCAGTGCATTACCGACACATCAAGGCTATCGCCTCAGCGACTCAACAAGTCCACGACTCATCATAAGAAACGACTCAAGAGGATTGACAACCTAAGAAGATAAGTCCCTAAGTCGCTTCACCTATATACCGCTACCTGATAAGTCGTTAATGACTTAGCGACTCATGGCTCAGAACGACTCGTCCACGACTTAAAACCATTGAGTCGTAGTCCATTGCCACAACGCCTATGCCAATGAGGATTGACTCGTAAGCGACTCAGGACTTGGCTTAAAATCCAGCAAAGGAATGGGCCATGGAGAAACCAAGGGCTTGGTTCGATGAGTCGGCCATGACCTAATTTGACTCGGCCACGAGCCAAGCATTTGTCGAACACGACTCACGACTCAGGGCTGAAAACTCCTATAAATACATGGCCACCTCCAACATTCAGGGGACTTTTGGCTCATTCATTTCAAGCGCCGTTACTCTGCTGCATCCCGAACTACTTCAACACTTAAAGCTTTTGAGATATAAAGAACGCCTCAAGGAACTTCACGAAGAAATCATACATGTCCAATATGAGTTCAAAGATTTTGATCGACATTGAAGTTTAGGCTACTTGTTCTAAGTCACTTGTAACTCGAAGTGTGTTGTAATCGAAGTGTAATTGCATTGACTTGTAATCAAATCGTCAATAAAGATATTCAAAGTGGACGTAGGCTCTCTCTTAAGCCGAACCACTATAAAATTGCTATTGTTTATTGCTTTTTCGCTATTATCTGCTTATAATCTGTTCCCGAGCTATCGGGTGGTGCTTTCACAATCTCACTTCATACACTGGGGTGTTAGCGTTCAAATTTCAGCGTTAACATTTTTGGTGCTTTCACTGAGAAGTGAATTCAGGTGAATTATCATCATTGCTTCACAGAGATTTGTAGAGAGAATTTCCTTGAAAACCAGAAGTCTATCCGAGATTATGGCTCCTGGAAGGAAAAGTAGATCTGTCAGATCTGGGAATGTTCAAGAGGGAACCTCCGCTTCCCCTGTATCGAATCAAGCCACTCCAGCTGTCGGAGTTACAATGGCAAAGCTGGATGCTGCAATCTTAGGGCTGAACCGGCAGATAAATGCCTAAAACGCACAATTCGAGGCTCAGAATGCCCAAAATGCCCTAATTCTGAATAGGTTGAACGATTTGCTTGGGGCAAACCGTCAACCGGCAGGTAATGAAAGGAACTTTGCTGGCAACATTCATGATGCTGAAGAAAGGAATGCTCCTGAAAGGGCTGCTAGCCCCTTTGAACAAACACTTCCTGAGGTTGGTGGATCTAGAACTCGACACGATGAGGAGTATCTTTCTGGAATGGTCCGACAAATCATGAAAGAGAGTATGCAGAGGGTTGAAGACGAGAAAGAATGGGGTTTCGCCCCAAGTAAAACTCCATTTACTGAGAAAATCTTAAAGGCTGAATTCCCAAGGAAGTTTGTCCCTCCAACCATTCCAGCTTACAAGGGGACAAGCGATCCGAACGAATTCTTATACAAGTATGATTGGCACATGAGAGGTGCCAGAGCCTCTGATGAGATAAAGTGCCGATATTTTCCTGTATATCTAGAAGGTGTGGCTCTACTGTGGTTCACCAAGCTACCAATCCGATCTATTGATCAGTTTTCGGACTTGACCCGGAAATTCAAGGAGCAGTTCAGACTATATGCTTCAAAAGCCAAGGACATCATGTCGTTGTCAAGTTTAGAACAGAATCCAGGGGAGACTATCAGATCTTTCTTAAACCGGTTTAATATAGCACTAGCTGAGGTGGACAATGCAGAACCGCGAATGATATTGACTTATCTGATGAGGGCTATTGACAAGTCGAGCGAATTTGGAAAATGGCTAAACATGAAGGAACCAAATTCCCTTGAAAAATTCTACAAGAAAGCAGATGAGTTCATACACCTAGAAAGCCGTCCTGTACCAGTAAAAGCAGTGTAAGAAAAAACTGAAGATAACATTGCTGCTCCACGCAAAAGTGAATCTGTAGGACAGAAAAGGGAAAATAACGATTGAAAGAAACAGAAAAATCTGAATAGGTCTCGTTCCTTCAAGCCATCGGAATATACTCCTTTATTAGATACGCCGGAGCATATATACCTTGCCACTAAAGATTCTGTTGAATATCCTAAACCTGTTGTTCTGAGAGCCGGGAGAAAAGCTGTGCAAAGTGGGAAGTTCTGTCGCTTTCACAATCAACCTGGTCATGATACCGATGAATGCCGCCAATTGAAAAATTTGATTGAAGAATTGATAAGGGAAAACAAGCTGCAGCAATTTGTGGAAAAGAATAGCAGCAATCCCGCTTCGAAAAGTGAGGGGCAACGAGCTCCTGCTCATCAACCCAGGACAGGTGAAAAGACCGCAGGGCATGAATCCGGAAGGCCTGTTATCAATGTCATTAAAGGAGGACCTCACCCAGCAGGCAGAAGCTGGGGTGAGATGGAAAAGTATACCCGAGCTTTGAAGTATGTGCCGACCGAGGAAGATGTATTCGTTTTGGAAGGTGCTATGCCCCTGAAGCAACAAAGAACTTTCAATGATGATATTGTGTTCGGAGCCAGGGATTCCGCAGGTATTGAAGCTCCTACCTTGGATCCCTTAGTCATCTCGGCTGGTATCGGGCCAGCTATTGTCAGAAGAGTTCTCATTGATTGTGGCGCATCCTGTAATATCCTCTTCAAGAAAACATTCGAACAAATGAAGATCCCTATGGCTGATTTGCAAGCCTCATCACAGAAAATCGCTGGCTTCACTGGGGAGCCAAAGCAGCCGATAGGAACCATTGATTTGTTTGTGGAACTTGGAGAAGGAGAGAGAAAAGTGGTCCGCAAGCAAACTTTTGTGATTGTCGACGAATTTTCTGCTTACAATGCTTTCCTTGGCCGTCCAACTCTCGCAGCGTTCAAAGTTGTTCTGGCCCCATGGTGCCTCACCATTAAATTTCCCACAGATAATGGAGTGGGAGTCATAAAAGGGGATCAAAAAGCGGGGAGGGAATGTTATCTAACAGAGCTACGAGAAACCAGAAAAAGAGAAATGGGAAAGGATGCGGCAGCCCCAATCCGCATCAAAGAACCAGCCTTGTAGCAATTACAGGGCGGACCCTGTACTGGCGAGCACAGCGGAGCAAGGAAAGAAATGGATCCTAGAAAAGTCAGTGCAGGGGAGAATAGATTCGTACCAGTGGAAACGACAGTACCAATACCTGTTGACCCAAAGGACCCAAATAAGGTGTTGAATGTGGGTTCACAACTTAATGCGTCAATTCAGAATATCTTAATATCTTTTTTAAAGGCAAATTTGGATGTTTTCGCTTGGACCCATGCCGATATGTGCGGAATATCCCAAGAAGTTGCAGTACACGCTCTAAATATTGATCCAAAATTTACACCTGTGAAGCAGAAAAGGAGAACTCAAGATCCAGAAAGGTCGGCAGCGTTAAAAGAAGAAGTTGATCGGCTCATGGAGAATAATTTTATCAAAGAATCTACCTATCCGAATTGGGTTTCAAATCCAGTGCCGGTTAAGAAAGCCAACGGAAAATGGAGAGTATGCATCGATTTTTCAGATCTAAACAAGGCCTGCCCTAAAGACTGCTTCCCATTACCCAGAATTGATCAACTGGTAGACGGAACAGCGGGACACGAATTGTTATCTTTTATGGATGCTTACTCCGGATATAACCAGATCATGATGCATGATCCAGATCAAGAGGACACGAGCTTTATCACTGACGTTGGTCTTTACTGCTATAGAGTTATGCCCTTCGGGCTGAAGAATGCAGGGGCAACATACCAAAGACTTGTTAACGCTATGTTCAAACCGCAATTGGGCAAGACTATGGAAGTCTACGTCGATGACATGTTAGTAAAGTCTAAGAAAGCAGTGGATCACATTGAACACTTAGCAGACATGTTCGCAGTCCTCCGAAAATACAGAATGAAGCTCAATCCTTTAAAATGTTCATTTGGAGTGGAATCCGGCAAGTTTTTAGGTTTCATCGTGAGCGCAAGGGGCATCGAGGCTAGTCCAGCTCAAATTACCACCTTAAAGGAAATCAAAGCTCCTAGAACAAAGAAGGAATTGCAAAGTCTCAATGGAAAAGTCGCCGCCTTGAGTCGGTTCATTTCCAAAGCCACAGATAAATGCATCCCATTCTTCGACGCCCTAAAGAAAGGAAAGAAAAACTTCGATTGGACTCCCGAATGCCAAAAAGCCTTTGATGAATTGATTCGCCATACGGAAACGCCTCCAATACTTTCTAGGCCTGGCGATGGCGAGGATCTTCTTATATACTTGGCAGTATCATCTCATGCTTTAAGTGCAGCGCTGATACGAGAAGACAAGAGGATTCAACATCCAGTTTACTATATCAGCAAAAGACTCACTGGGGCAGAGATGAATTACTCTAAGTTGAAAAAACTCGCCTATTGCCTACTAATTGCATCTAGGAAGTTGAGGCAATATTTCCAAGCTCATCCTATCAGAGTCCTCACTGATCAACCTTTAAAGCAAGTCCTGTTTCGCCCTGAGACTTCGGGTCGTCTTCTAAAGTGGAATATTGAACTCAGTCAATATGACATCACTTATCATCCCCGAAAAGCAATCAATGGACAAGCTTTAGCGGATTTCATCGCAGAATTTACAGATAAGGGTAACAGTGAGGAGGAAACGATCGACGATTCCCCAATCCAATGGAAGTTATATGTCGATGGCGCGAGAAGCGACTACTGTTCTGGAGCCGGAGTTGTACTCGAGACCCCTGAAGGTCGATCATTATTCTATGCACTAAGATTGGAATTTCCTTCAACAAACAATGAAGCAGAATACGAAGCCCTTATCGCTGGCATAAGGATTGCTAAAGAACTAAACATCCGAGCATTACAGATCTTCAGTGATTCTCAACTTATTGTATGCCAAGTCAAGAAGGAATTCCAAGCGAAAGGAGGAAATCTGCCCGCCTACTTGCAAAGGCTTGGGAACTCCTGGGTGATTTCGATCATTACATGATAAGTCATATTCCTCGAGATAAAAACATGAAAGAACATTCTCTCGCAAAGTACTCTAGCACAGGAGAATCTCAATTTCTGGGGTTAACTCCAGTGGAGGTCCTGTCGACTCCGAGCATTGATGAGATGGATATTGATTGGATCATGAGCGTGTCTCAAGAGCAAGAATCATGGATGACTCCAATAACAGAATATCTGCTCAGTGGATCTTTATCGGAAAGTTCAAAAGAACGAAAGAAGCTACTGAGGAAAGCCTCTCGCTATATAGTCCAGGATGGCCAGTTATACAGATGGGGATTCTCAATGCTGTTACTTCGATGTGTATCCAGGGAAGAGTCCAAAACAATCCTAGCTGAGGTGCATGGGGGAGAATGTGGTGATCATTTAGGTGGTCAAACTTTAGCGAAAAAGATTCTCCGATACGGATATTTTTGGCCAGAAATTAATCGAGATGCAGCAGACTATTCCCGAAAATGCGACAGATGCCAAAGATTTGCCAAAATTCCTAGAGCTCCTTCCACTGAACTCACACAGATGGTCAGTCCATGGCCGTTTGCAATATGGGGGATAGACCTTGTAGGACCATTACCAACTGCCAAATCTGGAATTAAATATGCCATTGTTGCTGTAGATTATTTTACTAAGTGGGCAGAAGTTGAACCACTGGCTACTATCACCTCAAAGAAGATGATAAGTTTTGTGACTAAAACATCATTTGCAGATACGGTGTGCCTCAAAAAATAATTACAGACAATGGTACTCAGTTTGAAAGTGAAGAATTCCAAGATTTTTGCAAACGATTTAAAATCCGAAAGAGCTTCTCAGTAGTAGCCCATCCACAGGCAAACGGGCAAGTGGAAGCAGTAAATAAAATTATCAAGTCGACCATCAAGAAGCAACTTGAAAGAGCAAAAGGTGGTTGGGTCGATAAGCTACCGCTGGCACTATGGGCATACAAAACTACCCACAAAACTGCGACTGGGCATACTCCGTTTTCAGTGGCATACGGATCAGAGGCAATGATTCCGGTAGAAACAGTAGTCCCTTCACATAGAAGAATCCATTTCAATCAAGCGGAGAATGAGAAGCTACAACTTGAGGCACTAGATCTCCTTGATGAAAAAAGAGAAGAGGCTGAGCTCAGAATCGCATCTCATCAGCAAAGGATAGCCAGACATTTCAATTCCAAAGTTCGCCAACGCAGCTTTGAAATTGGAGATCTAGTCCTAAAGAGAATTATGACAGCAACAGGTGTGTTTGGGCCAAATTGGGAAGGACCATATGTCATAGGTCAAAAGCTTCTGGACGGCACATTCAAACTCACTACTGTCGAAGGAGATCAAATTCCAAGAGCTTGGAACAGCAATCACTTGCGTCCATACTTTACTTGATAGCTTTGTTGAAATATTGTAAAAAGAATTATGAATGTATGATTCCTGTAATTGAAAGCGATTGTAAAACTGATGCAAGTGAATAATGAAAGACTATAAAGTGGATGTAGGCCCAAATTCTTGGCCGAACCACTATAAATCTTGTGTTCTTATTATTATTACATGTTTGCTTTATTTTCGATATGAAAAGTACATTAAATGTATTACTGAAATATCGATTTAAATTTTTGCAGGTAACGAAAACAAAACTTGCACATTACAAGACCAAGTGATTCATGTTATCATTCAACAAACAAATTCCAAGTCGCAAAATTCCCGAGCTTAAATCCTAGATAAGAAGTGCTTCAATTGAACGGTCAATGGTTTCGCCGAAAACGGGCTTTAGCTAATAAATTGAGAAGTTTGAACAAACAAACATCCAATTAAGAAGCTTATGTCCGTTCTCGTGAACTGGCCTAGCAATGAAGTACACTTCTTTGGATTAAACAGGCTACTTGTAAGAGAAGGGAGTGCAAGCTTTAAAAAAAATTACAGAGGATCACTGAAAAGGCATAAGCAAGTGGACAAGGAACAACTAAAGTCCTCTTCGGAGGCACAACTCTTCGGAGGATAAAGACCTCTAAGGAAGCATATGCCGTAAAAAAGAAAGTTCTCTACTCAACCAAAAAAGATTGGAGGAGTCATGACCCTCCAACCATGAGAGAGTAACTTCCAGGCAATCTTCGGAGGCACATTTCACCAGGAGTTGAAGTGTAACAACCGCTCTTCGGAATTTCACTTCACCAGAGTTGAAATGCAAACAAAATAAAGACCTCTTCGGAGGCACATTTCACCAGGAGTTGAAGTGTAACAACCGCTCTTCGGAATTTCACTTCACCAGAGTTGAAATGCAAACAAAATAAAGACCTCTTAGGAGGCACATTTCACCAGGAGTTGAAGTGTAACAACCGCTCTTCGGAATTTCACTTCACCAGAGTTGAAATGCAAACAAAATAAAGACCTCTTCGGAGGCACATTTCACCAGGAGTTGAAGTGTAACAACCGCTCTTCGGAATTTCACTTCACCAGAGTTGAAATGCAAACAAAATAAATACCTCTTCGGAGGCACATTTCACCAGGAGTTGAAGTGTAACAGCCGCTCTTCAGAATTTCACTTCACCAGAGATGAAATGCAAAAAAAAAAAAAAAAGACCTCCTCCCGGAGACACAATCAAGAAGAAAGACCTCTTCGGAAGCGCACGTTTCACCGAGATTGAAATAAAACTTCCAAGTATTGAAACGTGAAAAGGCTTCCTTCAAAGGCACAACTCTTTGGAGGTACACGTTTCATCAAGATTGAAATAAAACTTCCATGTGTTGAAACGTGAAAAAATCCCTTCTCAGAGGTACAACTTTCTATGTAAAAAAAAAATCCTCATCAAGAGAACACTTTAACTTTCAAAGGATGAGTGATTTACCTATTCTGGAAAATAACCTTCCTCAAAAAAAAAAAAAGGTTAAAGTACCCTTCAGAGGCCCGCTTTACCTCATAGAAGAATTCACTTGGTAAAACGTGTACATAAGCAAAAGAAAAAGTGATTTTTTCGAAGGACAAAGCGTAAAAACTTATATGAAGGGAGTTGTACTCTACGAAAAATTTCTTCAAGAATAAAATAATTATTCTTCAGAAAATAAGAGTTCAAGTCCCCTCGAAGTATAAAATATTGCAGCAAGCTTATGGTATGGGGGCAACAGGGTATAGTTACATACAATATAGTATAGCCACACCGGCGAAAGTAATGCTCAAACAACATGCCATAAGCCCGCTGCAGTATCATATAAATAAACTTGTGCAAAAATGAATAATAAATGCATTCTCAAATTCAAACAGGAGTTTATACAAAGGAAAAAGAATCGTTTTATTCAACACTATTTTATATACAGGTACAGGTTCCAACAAAAGAAAAACGGGGGGCCGGTACCCGCACAATTTACGGTCATTGCATGCAAAAAGGCAAAAAAGCGATATGAAAGCCACAGAACCAGAGCCATCATTTCTTCTTTCGCCCACCTTTTGAGCCCGCACCTGGCCGAATGACCAACTTTTTAGGTCGGCTTGTAAGGGTAGGGGATGAAGGAGAAAGAGGCTCGATCGGACTTTCTTCCGTCTCTTCTTCGCTAGTTAGAGATTCCTTCTTACCCTTCTTCTTGGAAACTCCCTGCTTCCCTCTCTTTTTGGAGGAAGGCCCACTCCCTGGAGAAAAATGTTTGGATAACGGTTCAGCGTCGGAGCCAGTGGGTTCTGGCGTCCTCTCGCTTCCTTCAGTTTCTTCTCCTTTCGGATCTTGAGGAGCAACGGGATCATCTAAGCCGTGAAGGGCTTCTATTTGCTCTTCCTGTGACCCAGGTTGCGAGGCAGAAGGAGGAGTGACCTTAGGAAGAGGAGAAGGAATAATTGGAGGAGGAGAACCCTGAACAATGCCCAAAGTTTTCTCTGCAGAAGGAAAAAAGTTTAGGTCAGCAAAAAGCGGAGATAAAGGTTCGCCGAGATTCAAGTAGTAGTCGAAAAGCCCATCAAGTTCATAAGAAACAGATGAGCAGTCTACGCGGGCAAGATTGTCAATAGGGTTACCTGTAGAAGTCGGTTCCCTGATGTCAACTTCGTAAGCCTGTGCCTCAGCACTCTCGCCGCCCTCATCTCCACCTTGTATGCTTGTAATATCAGTGGTGACTTTAGTAGGAGAAGGGGAATGAGAACTAGAACCGATAGTATCAATTTCGGCTGAAGGAGAAGGTTGTATTGGAGTAGTCGAGGTGATTTTTCCTGAATATTCTCCTGTCGCTGTTTCGGCTCTCAATCTTGCAAGCTGTTCTCTCCCCTTGGCAAGAGCGGCGCGGGCATCATCATCAAGATAATGCTCTTGAAGAGCTGACTCAGCGTAGCCAGCGCCTGTACCACCGAGCATATCGAGTGCTGCCTCCCAAACTTCAGCTAGTGTAATTTCATACTTAGGACCTAGAAAGGCAAGGCTACCACGCCCCAAAATGCTGTGCAGATAGAAATCAAATAATGTTGAGCTAATGTTGGCTTTCGTTGCCTCGTGAGAATCTTCAGCTGCAATTTTGCCGGCAACGGCCTCATCACGCTCCATTTCAGCTTTAGAAAATTGAAGCTTAAGCATTTGAATCTCCGCCTCTTGGGAGCTGTTTTTCTTCTGAAGCTCTTCAATGTCAGCGACATAGCCCTCGCTAATTCTTTTCTGCACTTCGAGCCTGTCTTCGGCATCTCTTTGGCTAGCGTGGGCATCTCTCACTTGTTTGAGGAGCACTTCTTCTTTTTGAGAATAAGAAGTAGAGGAAGCAACAAGCTCTTGTTTCAGTTCTTCAACTTTCGCTTCAAGCTCCTCATTGTAAGAAGCAATGCTTCTCATCTCGGTGTCATGTTGCTCGAGCACCTTTTGCCATTCGGCTTTATCATTTTCCATGGTGAGCATGGCCTCTACGTTCGCACGATTAACCCTCTGAAGCTCGTCAACAAGTTTCTGCCAGTTCGACATCCTCTCAATGTCAAGCTTAACGGCGTCAAGGTTTCGTAACATGGCAGACTTGTCAATGGGGACCAAGTCAAAGTCAAACCTTACTCCCTTCTGACACCATTGAGGAAATCGACTTTGCAGAGTGGCAGGACCCGGTCCAACTTGGAATTTGGGTCTGCTGATTATATTTTGGATGTCTGACTTCCCGAGAGCGGGAGAGCCGGAAGTAATATCAAGCGAGGCAGGGGCGGTAACCTTTTAAGGAGTTATAGTGGTGTGCTTCTCACCATGTCGCGCTCGCTTGCTCGAATCTTCAACCACATGACCTTTTCCTCTGTCATCATGGGTTTTTCTTTTATGGGAATCGTCACCTCTCTGTGAAGAATCATGGCGCTCTTCCCTCTCCCTTCTTTCGTAGTGCTCCTCTTGAGCCCTCTTCTCTTGAGCCTTTCGGGCAGCTCTTTCTTCATCGGATTCTCTGTAAGAGGGGAGGTAACGCCTATAATCATATTGGCTACGCCTCCTGTAGCGCTGGAAATCATCGTAATATGAGCTGCTGCGCCCCATTGGAGAATCTGAGAAAAAAAAATAAGCTTTAGAAATCTTTAAAGTATAAGAAGATAAGTGCGTAGAAGTGCTGAAAAATCCTAAGTGTTGTGTAATGTGTAAACTACACGCATCAAGCTACAGACCACTCTGTGGAGTAGAGGTGGTGATAACTTGAGTAGGAGGAGTTGACATTTGTTGTAGAGAAGATGTCGCCTCGATTACAGAAGAGATAGTTTTGGAAACATCTTTAAAAAGTTCTCGTGAAGTCACGATTAGGTCGCCCAACCCCTCAAAAACGCCATCACCATCATGCTTTTTAGGACTTGCTTTCTCAACTCCTTCGTCAGCAGATCTCCAGGAAGATCGTGGAGGTTCTTCCTCTTCGATAACTGGGGAAAGTACAGACTTGTCAGACGGCCCTGCAGCATCCTTCGGAGTTGAACACTTCACTAGTGGAGTTTCTATAGAGGTTCCTCCCCGCATGTGCTCTTTAGTAGAGACTGGGGCGTCAGGAGTTTCCATCGGAGAATCGGGAATTTCAGTTGGAACTTCATGAGGCTGAGTGAAGCGAGAGGAATGAAGAAGCCCATATTGATGTAAAAATTCATCATTTAATAAAAACTTTATATTCCTCTCTTCTGCCGCCACGGCATTCAATCTTTCAAAAATTTGCTTATAGCATGTATCTCTAGAGGGAGGAGGAAGTGCTAAAACAGAAAGAAAAAAATAAGCGAAGTTAGCATTTAGCAACTCAGATTTCGAAAAGCTCAAGAATGGAGAAATAAGAACAGGAAATCTTACTTCCTACTCTCCAGATGGCATAAAACCCTGGAGGACAGCGAACGAAGAAAAACTGATTTAGAAATCCATGAACGCTTTCAGGAAAATCAGTGATGGGTTTGCGGTTTCGAGCACTCCTTATAACTACGATAGAGGGATGATCTTTAATTTTTGTGAATGAGCAGAAGTAGCAGATTTCCCCAAAGCTCGGTAATCGGTCCAAAACTCTCCTAAATAGCACACATAACCCCATCAGAATGGCATGGCCGTTGGGGTGCAATTGGAATGGAGAGATAGATAACCGGAGCATGAAACGCTGAAGGAAGTCATTAAAAGGTGGGATGGCACCGCTCATGCACATTTGGCGATTGACAGCAATAAAGCCAAGAGGGGGCCTATCTGCAGTATCATTTGGCCCCGGCAGTAAGGCATCAGCTTCGGCAATGCCAAACTGGATGCGCAATTGGTTAGACACCAGCTGATTCAGAGTTGTGGAAGTTCTCTCCGGAGGGTTATCCAATGGGGTAGCTATTGGGAAGACATCTTCAGCCTGGCCCATCGGTTCTTCGTGTTGAGAAGTCATTCTACACAAGCAACTGGATGTTCAAATGCGAAGGTGCACGTTTCCTAAAAGTGTGAAGTGTTGTGCAGAACTAATGAAGATAAACAAGTAAATATAACTGAAGTTAAGCTAGTTGGCAATTGATCAATTACTAAATTTCAGGACTTGTTAATTTAAAGTTTCAGGTATAGTGTTAGCGCAAACCGGTCAATTTCAGTTGACTATTTCAACATTGCTTTAGCACTCTACTTGGATTCGTTGGTTTAAAGTACTTCATTCATGTAATCTATTTAACATTTATCTTCTATTGACTAATCTGTCATTGGATGTGGGCAATCAATGGCAGTATATTCGTCCCGATTTTCTGTGATTGTTGTATTAAACAGGTTGTATACTTGCAAATTGAAGCAATCTGTAAAACTAAATTATGCAACAAAGTTTAGCAGGTTAAAGTCCATACAATTCAATATTCAGGCAGTTTATTTCAGCAATTCAAGTCAAAGATCGAGTCAGAATTATGCTTCAAAGCAGTACAATGTGATAACTCGTCCACGTTTTAAAGGTTATGAAGCAAGTTAAGCCAGGTTGTTTATGCTCCAAGACATTGATGCCTTGAGTCACTGGTTCTCTAAGTCGTAAGGCATGGTAAAAGAAAAAAAAAATTAGTTCAAAGCAGTGTGAAATTCTCCAAGTCCTGTCTCGGCCGCGATTCAAATCCTAGGTTGTAATCCAAGTCCTGTCTCGGCCTTGAGTCACGACCTATGACCTGAGTCGTTCACGACCTATGACTTGAGTCGTTCATGGCCTATGGCTTAAGTCGTTCGCGGCAGATGGTTTGAGTCGTTCACGGTTCAAAGGATGAGTCGCGGTGAGGATCTAAAGGGCTGAGTCGCTCGTACGACCAAAAACCTAAGTCATCAAAAAACCAACTAGGTCATGAGAATCCTAAGTCATTTCCTCAACCGGTCATCATCTCTCTAACCCATTAACCCGTTAAGGATCATTTCATCTCCTCCAAACTCGCAGACCAAATAATTCGAGGCACTATAACCCATTGTCTTCACCTCACACCATCAGAAAATCACTCACAGGACCAATTCGAATCGCTTCAAGTTTGCGACGAATCTGACGCGCTACTATGTTATCGCGAGCAATAACAATAATATAATCGATGGCAGTTGTAAATTGATCAAAAAATGCATGAGTCGCGATGGAACATGGCACAAAGATGCATCGGAGTCAGAAAAATGAGGAGTCCGGATTCGTAATTCAATAACAGTGAGTAATCGAGAGAGAATCAGACTCACTTACGCAACAAAGATTATTAGCAGGAAGTTGGAATAGAATTGCTTTCGAAAGCTCGGAGGAATGTTAATGGCAGAAAACGACTTACGAGATTGGTATGAGAAGAAGAAGATAAAAGTGACGATTCATGCCTTTTATACTAGAGTGGAGGAACATGAGTCGGCACATGCGAGTCAAGATGAGTCGAAGTACACGACCTACGACTTAGGCGTGTACTTCGAGGGGCAAATGTTAACCCCGTTTTCACCAACGAGTTAAGACTCAGGCCGACTCAACTTGTTATGACTTAATTAGCTAACGAGTTAAGGTTCACGGTGACTTAAAGGAATGGAACGACTCATGGGGATTAGCGGTTCATGAGACAGGCCGACACAGTGAGTTACCGACTCAACGAAGTTTACGATTCATATGAGATGACTCAAGGCCTAGACCAACCCAACGACTCAGGGCTTGTAACGACTTAGTGGATCAACGACTCAACTGAACTGAGGAATTGCACGAGTTAAAAAATTGTGCTACTCACGACTTATGGGGATCAACGACTCAACGAGTTAATGCCTTAGAGGAGCAGAGTGGCTTAACTAGTTAACGGTTCACAAGGCAGACCGACTCAGTGCATCACCGACTCATCAAGGCTATCGCCTCAGCGACTCAGCAAGTCCACGACTCATCATAAGAAACAACTCAAGAGGATTGACAACCTAAGAAGATAAGTCCCTAAGTCGCTTCACCTATATACCGCTACCTGATAAGTCGTTAATGACTTAGTGACTCATGACTCAGAAAGACTCGTCCACGACTTAAAACCATTGAGTCGTAGTCCATTGCCACAATGCCTATGCCAATGAGGATTGACTCGTAAGCGACTCAGGACTTGGCTTAAAATCCAGCAAAGGAATGGGCCATGGAGAAACCAAGGGCTTGTTTCCATGAGTCGGCCACGACCTAATTTGACTCGGCCACGAGCCAAGCATGAGTCGAACACGACTCACGACTCACGACTCAGGGCTGAAAACTCCTATAAATACATGGCAACCTCCAACATTCAGGGGACTTTTGGCTCATTCATTTCAAGCGCCGTTACTCTGCTGCATTCCGAACTACTTCAACACTTAAAGCTTTTGAGATATAAAGAACGCCTCAAGGAACTTCACGAAGAAATCATACATGTCCAATATGAGTTCAAAGATTTCGATCGACATTGAAGTTTAGGCTACTTGTTTTAAGTCACTTGTAACTCGAAGTGTGTTGTAATCGAAGTGTAATTGCATTGACTTGTAATCAAATCGTCAATAAAGATATTCAAAGTGGACGTAGGCTCTCTCTTAAGCCGAACCACTATAAAATTGCTGTTGTTTACTGCTTTTTCGCTATTATCTGCTTATAATCTGTTCCCGAGCTATCGGGTGGTGCTTTCACAATCTCACTTCATACACTGGGGTGTTAGCGTTCAAATTTCAGCATTAACATCTTGTGTTCCTCCTCAGTTCTGGAATAAATCAGAATATCATCCACGAACACAAGCACGAACTTATTCAACTGATCTCTAAACACTCTATTCATAAGGTCCACAAAATATGCTGGTGCGTTAGTCAATCCAAACGGCATTACCAGCCACTCATAAAAACCGGATGGTGTCCTAAAAGCAGTCTTCGGCACACTATCCTTCGCCACTCTCAACTGGTGAAATCCCATTGCCAAATCCATCTGAGAAAACACCTTAGCTTCGTAAAGCTAATCAAACAAGTCATCTATTCTCGACAATGGATACTTGTTCTTCTTGGTCACTTTATTCAGCTCGCGATAATCAACACACAACCTCAACGATCCATACGCTTTGGTTGCGAACACAACTGGTGCACCCCATTCGGACACACTACGCCGAATGAATCCTTTCTACAAAAGGTCATCAAATTGCACCTTCAACTCTTGCTGCTCCCTAGGCGCCATCCGCCTAAGAGGCATCACCACAGGTCTGGCTCCTTCAACTAGATCGATACGAAACTCGATCTCCCTATGCGGCGGTAGTCCTTTGACTTCGTCAAAGACATCCTCAAATTCATTCACAATAGGCACTGATGACAGTACATCCCGTGGAACAAACAGCGAATACATGAAGCTCATGAAGACGCCTTCTTCATGCTTACATCGTATCACAACCTTTCTCCCTTCCACATTCCCGACTGTCACCTCAAGCCTCTCACAATCAATCCTTGCCGCATACTTCCTAAGCCAGTCCATACCCAAAATAATTCCGAACCCCACAAAGTTCAGAACAAAGCAATCACAAACAAACGAGCAATCATAACTCGATACGACTAGACCACGACATACCATACACAAACAAGACGAACCCCCAACTGGATTTGTCACAACCAATGGTCTATCAACAATATCTGGTTCCAAACCTAACCGGCCTACCAAATTATCACAAACAAAAGAATGCGACGCTCCAGTATCAAACAACACTCTAACTGGAACACCACAAATCGAAAGAGTACCTTGAACCACCACACTCTTCCCCTTCTCTTCAGCAGTAGGAGCTTTTGAAGACGACGGCACAGCTCCCAAAGCATGAGCTTGCACAATCTTCCCATCCTTCCTCGGCTCTGGACAATTCTTCTTGATATGTCCCAGCTTATCACAGTTGTAACACTTTCCTAGCACCTTGGGATTCTTACAATCTTTGAAGAGATGGCCCTTCAGCTGGCAGTTGTAGCAGGTCACTTCGCCCTTCGGCTTCTTCTGGCCATCCTTACCCCTCTGTTGCTGCTGCTTCCTCTTCTTGTTTCCACTCTGCTGTGTCCTAGATGCTTCTTTGGTTACAGCAACAACAGAACTTTCCCTAGGAAACAAACACTCATGCCTGAGGGCTTTTTCCATAATCTTCTCAAACGGATCGTCCAGCTGATCCACCAACTGCCTCCCAAGATATGCGTCCTAGCCCGTCACAAACTTCTCGTTCTTTTGGTAGGGAGAATCAATATACAATCTGGCATACTTGGACAAAGCCTCAAACTCAGAAACATACTCAAGAACCGATCTTCCACCTTGCTTGAGCTCTGCAAACCTCTTAAACAAAACAGATTTCTGAGCCGTAGAGATGAACTTAGCTTCAAATCTGACTTGGAATTGCTCCCAAGTAATCTCTTCCTCTGGAGTATTAATGGTGATATAATTCCACCAATCATCAGCTCTTCCCTGAAGCTCTCTCGATGCAAGCTTCCTCTTAGTTGCATCCTCAATCCCCAAGTCACCAAAAATCCTTCGACAAGCATCAATCCATCTCTGCACCTCAATGGTCGATTCCGTTCCCAAGAAAACTTTTCCTCCAAGAGAAGTATAGTCCATACAAAGCTTAGCAAAATCCACCGGTCTTGGAGCTTGAACTTGAACTCCCACATCCAATGATGATCCTGAAGCTGGTATCCTCCTCATGATCGAAGCCATCATGGCCTCAAACATAGGAGCATTATCAACAGCTTCCCTAGCAGCACGGCTTTCCCTCGCAGCTTGTCTCTCGCTTCGCCTTAATATCTATAAAAAGAATGATTACAACACCTTAAGAAACAACTGCATAAGGAGTTCAAATCCATCTAAACTACTATATTATATATAGTAATCATCCATCAAAATACAATTACGTCTCTCATACGTAATTACGTCAGCGAGCGTTGGCTAAAATCGATTAACCAAAGCTCTGATACCAAATGTGACGACCGCCTATGACTCCCGCACCAAAACAAGGAACTAATGCGCTGAAAGGCATGCCAGGCAGCTATGGACGATGGTCAAGGCAAGATAAAACAGCAAAACTCTATCGTAACTCACAGCGCATGGATAAAATACAATAGAGAAATATATATAGTAAAGCTCCATAACAGAAAATCATCATATAAGCATCATAGTAGTTTTATACAAACATATGAATCATCCATACATCAAAGCCTCACTACATAACACTCAATCAAATACAGCAGCGGAACATCCAGTACATATAATATGAAATAATATGCAAAAGCCTCCTGCTCGTCTTCGTCATCATTAGCGTAGATCTCCAAGAACAGCACCTGTCACCTGCTACCTAGTCTGCCCACCCCAAACATGGATGGACAGCCCAAGGTAATAAGAGGAGACATAAAACCTTGAGTCAGACAAAGTCTTAGTGAGCAGTAGATCAACTATCAAACATACCAAAAGAGCATAAGGGATAAAAGGAATAGGAACCAAACCATCCCACTCCACCTCTTTCTACAGTGATAGCCCCCCCCCAGACACACACTAAGGAGAAGCAAGCATAACATAGCAGACAATTAAGGTAAAGCAATAATCACTCGAGTCAAGGTCGATGTTTTCCAAATACAAACCCCCAAGGCCTAAACCAAGATCAGATAAGCACCCAGAAAACACCGATCTTGAGACCAAATGATGATACAACCAAACGTCCATACATTCAAGACTCTGGCTATCACTGTTATCATTGCCTTGATTTCACTGTTAGTTGAATGACCACCTGTCAAGGGCTAATGGTAACCCCGGTACTAGTCATAACTCCGCACGATACCTGTGCCTAGGACTTATCTACTCTGCCCAGAGTACTCGACTACCTGCCTGTAGTCTTTTGGGTGTCCCGACTACCTACCTGTAGTCATTTTGGGCGCCCCATGTACTCTTGCTTTTGAGCATGCTAGAACCTTCAACAACGATGAGATCCAAGCCTCCTTGTCATCCTCCTCGACGACTATTCTCATACTAGCCCAAGCTACCTCTCGAGCAGTCCATTATCAACCAACTCGAACCATCCCTCGAGTTATCAACATGCTTGGAATGACCCCTGCCTGGATTACGCCAAGACTCACATCATACTTCGCTTTATCGCATCATAGCAAAGTTCCATCTCAACATCATCCAATCCATACATATGAGCTTCAACATCCGCTACATATGTCTTAAGCAGCTTTCACCATTCAAGAGCCTCTTCCGTAGCTTTTGAATCGTCTTTGACCATACTTGTCAAAATCTATCAACTAGATAACTCATTCACAACAATCAAACAAGGCAAACATTAATCCAAACAAATAAGTAGTCAATCAGGATCTAAATAGACATTTATAACTAAAATGGCAATTTCGTAAATAAATGAGAATAGATCTAACATACATGGATCATGGGTTTTTAACATAGATCTAACAAATATAAATCATGGGTTTTGTCTCTACAACTTGATGAATGAACTTGCAAAAGTAAACATCTTTATAAGTAATGGATCTACACTTGAATCTAAGGAAAAATGCATAAAACCACTATCTAGAACACTCCAACAAACCACCAAACCAATATACTCCTTTGGGTCCGCGTGAGAGATAACCACCACTGACCAAATCACCCAAACACTTCAAAAACTATCAACTTCAGATCTGGACAGCGAAGATTCAAGCTTGATTCGTCGAAATCCCGCTTGAAACGATGAAATCTAGCTTCGTTGGATGAAGATCTTCAACTTTGGCTCTTGGATCTTCAATCTCGATCTTCGATCTTGGATGGATGTTAGAACTAGATTGGAGTGGAGAAAAGAAGATGAAGAAATGTTGTAGTCGAGCTCTCAAAATGGCAGCACTTCGTCGCTTCAAAAACCGGTGCCAAAAAGTGAAGAAATGGTCGCGTATTTATAGCCCTTAAGTCGCTCTGGCCCTAACCCGTTCGCCTCCTTAAGTCGTTCGCGAGTTAGCGACTTAACCCACACGGCCTAACCCAAACACACACGACCTAACACGCGTGCAAGATACGGCCTATCTCAACCCCGAGTCAAGATTCTGACTCATGCATGCGCGCGACTCAACATAGAACACATGCCGACTCAACCTAAGCCGGTCACGACTTAACGACCTAACAAAACACAACGCGAACCCCTAACACGTTAACCTGTTAACTCGTCCAAGCTTACTAGGTCGCCAACTCGTTCACTACTAACTCGTTAACCCAGTATCTCCACTAACCCGCTAACTCGTTAGCTCGGTAACATGCTATCCCCACTAACTCGGTAGCTCCACTAACTTGCTAACACGCTAACTCGTGCCAGCCCCTAAGCCTTAACTCACTAACTCTTAGGTCGGTCACACCTACCTTAACTCGGCCAACACTTTCCTAAAGTTGTCTAAGCCTTAAGTCGGCCGAGCCCAACAAACCGCTTAACCCTTAAGTCGTCACCCTATGAGTCGGTCACTGTCTCAACTAGATCTAACACTAAGTCGGCAACATCACTAACTCGCCTACAACCTTAAGTCGGCCCAACTCCTTAAGTCGCTCACACGAGCTATCCTCCATACGACTTAAGCTATGGACGAACCAAACTCCAAATAACTTAACAACGACTTAAAGCAATTATTTTACGATTTTATCGACACGTAAAATACGGGTCGTTACATGGAATTTAATGAATGCAACAATTTCGGCTATTTTCTGTTTACTTGAAAACCCTAGACACTATTATGATATCACTGGATTTCCTATCAAATGTTTTGGTTAGCGTAAGGTAAAAACTTCCCCATGTTTATTTATGGGGAGTCTTACGTGATACCTTTTGTTTCCAAAGGTTTTAAAAGTTAAGCAACTTTAACCCGTTTACTCACACCAGACCCATGTCTGACCCGGAGTTTATTCTGTTTTCCTTAAACTCTTGGGTACTCAAATTTTTACGAGTAGCCAAGGGATTCAGGCTAGGTTTGACGAATACTAGAGGAGTTATGGAGCAGGAGACTTTAGCGCTTGTAGTTATTTGGTGTTTCCGCTGTGATGTATCTCCGTGATATATGTGTTGTATTTGAGTTGTATAATAGACTGACTTGTATAATTGTCTACCTTGTGTTGTTATATCTGAATAAATCTGATATGTAATAGACTATGTAATAGTTATGTTATATATTTATTTTGTTTCGTTCCGTTGTGAGATTCTGATTTTGTTGAGTTCTTTTCTTTTATCTATTCTATTTCTACCTCTTTCTTTCTTAAGGATGATACGTCTTTCTGTGGAATGAAAGGTGGGTCGTTTCACATGGTATCAGAGCATAGGTTGAGATAATACCTAGGCTCTGGAGTGGTGTCCATCTTGAGAGCGCGTATTTGTAATTTTTATATAACTATATACTTATATAAATTTGTTGGGTATCTGTTCGTATTTCCAACATGAGTTCTAGAAGAGTTTTATCTCCCCATCTTTGATTGCTTAGCCATCCTTCCTTTGAACCAAGCCCTATAGATGGATAACCAATATAGATCAAATCTGTAGAAGCTTAAGATTTTCTTATCTTTCCCATAGTTTTTCTAAAACCTTTTGTTTGATCTAAAGGGTTTTGATCTTGTTTAGATTTGGATTGGTTAGATAGTATTGGGCTGTTGATGCAAGAAGCAAGGATTGTATCTTTGGAAGTTGAGTTGAGAAGAATCGCAAAAATGACTTGCGATGATGCGAGAGTTCTTATGAGTCATATTCTGCATGGTGTGAGATATCTCCAGGAGGTGTAGAGTCCATCGAGGTGGTCAGTGATTTTTCAAATTTTCCGAGGGAGCGAAGGTTTTTTGCTCATCGGGAGATAGAGATTTGGATAGTCTTTAGTTTCGGAAGCAGTGTTTGTTGTTCAGTCTAGTTTTTCCCAATTGGATTTCAGCTATTGTTTTGTGGCCTAGACTAATAAGTCTTTTGAGATTCTGTGTGGATTTGATGAATTGAGCTTTTGTGATGTGTGGTATAAGTTTTTCTTGTTTTCATCATTGTTTTTCTTGTCTACTCTAAGTCCGAAGAGGATAGCTAGCGACATTTGGAGTTAGTGTTAGAGGCTTTGATGAATCATTTTGTTTTGGTGATGGTATTTCTTTAGATCCAGCCTGGATAGTTACTATTCAGGAGTAGAAGCAGCTGAAGTTTTCTGGTTTGGTAGAGTTCTACAGGAGTAGAAGTGGACCCGAGTGAGAAGAGATTTTCTTGGATTTGAAGGCAATGCTGACTAGTGTGCCTGTTCTGGCTATCTCTGACGGCAAGAATAAATTTGAGATCTGCTCGGACGTTTGTGTGTCTGAGATGGATGAAGTAAGTCAATGGTGGTCAATGTTCCAAGTTTTGAGATGGACTGGTCTTGGGAACATTGAGGATCATCGGAAGGATTTGTGTTCCGAATTCTTGGATTTTGAAGCAAGAAGTTTTGGCAGGGAGTCTTCGCTCCAGATTGTGTCCAGCCAGGGTGTTCAGAGATATATGGATATGAAGAGAATCTTATAGTGGCCAAGCACGAGTAGGATGTAGCTGCTTTCATCTTTGGATGTGCGATCTGTCAGCAGGTGTGGTGATCAGCAGAAGACCGCCGGGTTGTTGTAGTCTTTGGAGGTTCCGAAGTGGAAGTTCCAATCAGAAGTGATTACTTTGGATTTCTTTGAAGGTTTGCCAAGGAGCAAAAAGGGAATTAAAGGAATATTGGTGCTTATGAATTGGTTAACCAAGAACGCCCATTTTATTCTGGTTGAGGCAATCCGTTCTGTAGCATCTTTGGCTGAGTTTTCTTGGGAGCTTGTTTGATTGCTTGATGTTTCAGTCATCATTGTTAGCAATTGTGATCTTATCTTCTCCAGCTAGTTTTGGAAGGCTTTGTGATCAGCTTTGGGTTCGACATTAAATTTGGGTACAGCCTATCAGTCTCAAACCAATGGAAAGGCTGAACCAAATTTTAGAGATTTGAGAGAGTTTGTGTTTTGAATTTTGTGGATCTTAGGAGGATCATCTGCACTTATTGGAATTCTCATATAAGTTATCAAACGAGTATCTGGATGCCACCCTGTGAAGCTTTGTTTAGAAGACCTTGCAGGTTTCCATTATGTGTTGTAGAGTCGGAAGATCGTCTGGTTTTTGGTCCAAGTTATGGTCTGTGAGGTATTTACGATGGTGGAACTTATCAGGAGAAGTTTAGTGTTGTAGTCTTCAGGTTGAATTGCCAGTTTGGATGACTGGAATTCACATTGTTTTTCACGTATCATATTTGAGGAAATACGTGAACAATCTATCTTTTGTTGTGGAGTTAGGATTTCAGAGTTTGTCTTGGGAAACTCGGAATTTTAAGAAGACTTATCTGGATCTATATCCGGATAGCTAGGATTGTTTGATAGAATGAATTGGTTGTTTAAATAAACTGTTTGTTTGGATAGATTGTTGTTGGTTAATAATGTTTGGTTTATAGAAATGCTTGAATGGTTTAAAATGAAATAAAAGACTTTGGATTATCTTTATTTTAAATTTCGAGGACGAAATTATTTTAAGGGGAGAGGAATGTAATATCCTCGAATTTCGGAGAATTTAAAACGAGATAATCTCTTAATTAAATCATTTAAAATTGATAAAATTGTTATCTTCAAATATAACTAACCAAACTGAAATTTATGTGATGTTTTTAAATTTAGAAATCAATTGATTTTAAATGGAATGATTATTTAATTTGTGTTATTTTATAAATTTGATTTTCGATAAATTTGACATTTTAATTTAATAAGTATTGTTTAAATGTATGTTTATTTAAAAATTTACTTCAAAAATAGAATTCAATATTTCTTAATTTAAAAGTGCGTTTGTTTAATTTAATAAAAACATATTTGATTTGAAATTTAAGTTTAAATTGAATTTGAATTTTTTTGAAGTTGAAATTTGAATTGGAATTTCTAATTTAAAAAGAATGTATATCTTGAAATACATTTGTATATAAAAGATTTACGAATAAAGTTTTATTTCAAAAAAATAGATTTGTTTTTGTATTAATTTAAAACAAAAGAATTTTTCTTATATAAATTTGGAAAATATTTATTTAATAGTAGATAAATACAAAAGCATTTAAATTAACTTGTAAAAATGGATGTAATAATTTTATATTATTTTATTTGGAATCTAATTAGTTTATATCCTTTTCTTCTTTTGAAAGTTTTATTTTTATAAGAAAAGAAAAGGATTTATAAATTTATAAAAGCATTCATAAATTAGTAAAGTATTTACAAATTAAGCAAATTGATAATAAAGGGTTTCAAAAATCATTTTTAAATAATTTAAAAATAATGAGTGACATGTGTTCATTTTTAAACATCATAGAATACATGTGTTAAGAAATTAAGCTTGGGTTATGACAAATGTAATCGAAGATAACAAGTGTCTTTTTTCTTAATTTTCTTTCTTTAAATTTTATTTAACCTTAAAATTCATTTTATAAAATCCTATTATCTTCTTTCTTCTTTTTCTTTGAATACAAAAAAGAATCCATGGCCACACTTGTATTAAAAGTTCTCAAGTTCAACCTGAAACACTGAAAATTCCTTCTCGGGTCTGAAAACTTCTTTTATCAAAATTTGAAACCCATATTCAATTCCTCAGAAATAAAAATCTATAGTTTTTACTGATCTCCTCAAACCATTCATTACCAAAACCTGTAATGTTGCTTCTGTTAAAACCTGAAAAACCTATTCAAATCCTCATGTTCAAGAAAAAAAATCTGAAACCAGGAAATCAACTTCTGTAGCAAACTTCACCCAAATCCTCAAGTTCATCTTCAACAAAAATCTACATTATTTTTTATCATGCATGTAGCAAGTTTCAACTACGTGCCTGAGATCAAGCTTCAAAATGCAACGTGTCAATCCAGTTTTAAAGCTTCAATGCAATCTGGAAAACAACCCATTTTCAAAAGCCTTGAGCACCACCATGGTTCCATTTTTAAAGAAATCAAGTATCAAAGTTTATAGCAGAGTCTAGTATCAGTAATAATTCAGAGTTTCTGGAAATTGCAACAGCAGTTTTCAAAAAACAAATGGGGGTTTCCATTCCAGTTCCAAAACTCTATGCAAAGTAAAAAGGAGGTGAGTAAACAATTAATCTAAATCTTAAGTAGGATAAAAATGGTTGCTTAAGTGATTGCTGAGACTATGTCATCTACATGTGTTAATAGTGTTTATAATTCTGTAAGTATGTTGTATTTATCTTCTGCCTGACAGTAAATTAGTTTTCCTCTGTTCATTCATGTTTACATAATTTTTATAAATAAAAAAAATTCAATCTTTTCATATGAAAACTTTGAAGCTTTGGATTTAAAACAAACTAGTTAAGTTTAAAATTCATCTAGCTTATGAAAATATGATTAAGCAAAATAAGTTTAGAATTTTACTGTCAACAGGAAGTTTGCTGAGATAACTTATAAAATGAAATAAATAAATTTTGAATTTTTACCGATTCATGTATGAGTAATGAATCATAATTCATAATTATGATTTTTAACACAAAAATCCATATTTTTAAAAATTGATTGAATATGGACATTTGGGCTTTTCTGTAAAGTGGGTTTTAGGTAAATTCTGGAGGTTGATGCAATTGGGTTGATCGGGGTTGCTATTGGAGGTGGGGAAGGCGATGGGGTTTGGGAAGGGATGGTCGGCACCGTGCGACTTCTGGTGACCCGAGTTAGGTGGTAGAAAGGGGTTTGTGTGAGGTCGTTTTGGTTTGGTTCTGCAGTAATACCTAAATTCGATTTGCGGAGATTATGTTTGATTTAGTGGTCGATTTTGGATGCCGAGGTGTTGAGAGAGTTGCCGGAGGCAGTGACGTTGGTCGGATGTGACCAACGGTGGCGTGCATGTGCATGCAATGGTGGTTGGTGTCAGCGAGTTTAGGCTTGTGAGAAATCTCGAAATCACGTTCGAGTTGGCATGGGGAAACTCGAAGTGTTCTCGAGTATGTTTGTGGTGTTGCCTGTAGTTTTTGTATACTTAAAATAAGTCAAAGTTTTGAAGAAAAAAAAGAGATGGAAGCAGGGAACTCGAGTTTTTACCCGAGTAAATAACGGGTTTGACCCGAAGCTGGAAAACTAAAAAGTTTTTAAAGATTTTTAAAAAGTTTAAAACTGGTTTTTGAAATTTAGAAACTTTAAATTAGTTAAAAACTTTATATAAATTACATGATGTATTTAATAAATGTTTTATTTAACATATTTTAAGAAGTTTTGTTAAATTTAAACGTTGTTTAGAAATTTTAAGATGATTTTGAAAACGAGTTTTAAATTAGTTTAAACTATAAATGGATAAATATTTAAGTGATTTAAAGTTGTGTTTGATAACTTTAATTTATCAAGCTAAATGATTGTTTTGACTTAAACTTAATTTAAAATTTAATTAAGTAGGGATAGTTGTATAGTAAAGATTATAAACATGCTAAGTCAATTAAAGCATTTATAAGGTAAATGTTTTATTTAATTAAGGTTTTAATATCTAATTTTGATTGAGCTAATTTAAAGTAATTAAGTATAATTGATTAGTTAAATAAAAAGGATTAATTAGGAAACTAATTAAGGAAAAATAATTTACTTGGTTAATAAATGATTAAGAATTAAAGGTTAATTAATTTAAGATTAATTAATTTGTTACTAAAAGATCATTAACTAGATTATTAATTAATGATTAGGGATTCATTAAACAAGTAATTAAGTGAAATTAAACTTAATTAATTAAGTGGTTAAGAGTTATTAATTGAGTAACTAATAATTTGTTAATTAAGTAATAAAGGTTACTTAATTAGTAATTAAGGAGTGCTTAATTGGTAATTAAATTTTATTAATTAATAATTAAAGTTTTATTGATTAATAATTAGATAATAATTAATCCATAATTAAGGGTTAATTAAGAAGTTGTTAAATGGTAATTAATTGATTTATCAATTGTGATAAAGGATTTATCAAATGGTAATTAAGGATTGATTATCTGTTAATTAAGGATGGGTTAACAGTTAATTAAGGGTTAATTAAATGATTAATTTACTAGTGATTAAGGGTAAGTAATCTGTAATTAAGTTCTTAATTAATAATTGATAATTGGTTTTATTAATTAATAATGAAGAGATAATTAATTGGTTAATTAATAATTAATTAATTAATTATAAAAGTAATTATGATTAATTAATTTGTCTTAAGAGATATTGATTGATAATTAAGGTTATTAATCGATAATTGATGGATAATTAATCAGTTAAGTTAGAGGTTAATTAATTGATTATGGAAGTAATTAAGGATTAATTACTTTATATTAAAGGAGATTAATTATAATTAAGGTTTATTAATTGATGATCAAAGGACAACTAATATGGATTAGGGATTGATTAATTGATTAATTAAGTTAAACAATGAGTGATAAATTAATTAAGGTTAATTTTTGATTGTATAAGCATGATTTAGGGGTTGATTCTTAAGGGATTAATTTAAGAAATTAAATTAATTATGATACGAATTGATAATGCTTGCTTGTGAATGATTGGTTGTTGAAGTCTGAATTGGATGATATCTGTTTGATTGATATCTATTGGTGATATATGTTGTGACATTCTGTGATATGATATTGGTTATATCAATGATAAATGTGTAGTATTTATTTATGTTAATGTTGTGTGATTTCAAAGCATTGACTTGTATTGAATTGAATTGAATTGTTTAAACCTTTAAACAACTTGGCCTTTAAGACACGTTTGGTTCGTTGAGACCGGGATCGGGTACCAAATACGATTATCCGAAAACCGCATCGATCCAAGTTAAACGTTAGGTCGTGAATTCAAGTGAACATCGAGTTGAAGACTCGAAGTGTAAGAACTATATGTCGTTAAATTATATGAGGGTGATTCCAATACGAGTATAACGGAGATAGTACTTTTAGGTTTGAGATGGAGTTTATAGAGTGCAAGGGTAATTGTCGTTAACTCTGATGGTGATTCCAAAATGAGTGTAATGAGATAATGCCTTCGGTTTCGTTCGAGCCCGGAGCGAATTTGTATGGATTGAATGCTTTCAGAACATCGTCAGGTGGACGATGAGCATTCTAAGATAGATGTGTTCTATAAAGGTAATCGCAGCCTCAAGCCTCATCAAACGGAAATGGCTAAAACAGGGGAGGTGCAGCAAGGCTAAGTGGGTCATGCCCAAGTAGGACGAGATTTACCCCTGGCTAAATGTCCCTTTTTATTTCGGCTGTGTGGGGCGATTGCTAGCTAGAATCGCCGGGGTGGTCTTTTTCGGGACCATTCAGTAAGGAATGGCCCTGGCTTTGTGTTGCAGGGGAGTTAGGGTGGCTCCTCGGTACGGTGATCTAGGCCACGTATTATGATGTGAGGTACCCCAGTAGCCCTGCCATTGATGGAAACCCATTCTTCCTACGTGCTCCTACGGTTTTGATTGTATTACCCAATTTGTGGCTAATAGCTCGAATTTAATGAATGTAACAATTTCGGCTATTTTCTATTTACTTGAAAACCCTAGACGCTATTATAATATCACTGGATTTCCTATTAAATGTTTTGGTTAGCGTAAGGTAAAAACTTACCAATGTTTATTTGTGGGGAGTCTTACGTGATACCTTTTGTTTCCAAAGGTTTTTAAAAGTTAAGCAACTTTAACCCGTTTACTCACACCAGACCCATGTCTGACCCGGAGTTTATTCTGTTTTTCTTAAACTCTTTGGTACCCAGATTTTTACGAGTATCCAAGGGATTCAGGTTAGGTTTGACGAATACTGGAGGAGTTATGGAGTAGGAGGCTTCAGCGCTTGTAGTTATTTGGTGTTCCCACAGATGTATCTCTATAATATATGTGTTGTATTTGAGTTGTATAATAGACAGACTTGTATAACTGTCTATCTTGTGTTGTTGTATCTGAGTAACTTTGATATGTAATAGACCATGTAATAGTTATGTTATATATTATATTTTGTTTCATTCCGTTGTGAGATTCTGATTTTGTTGAGTTCTTTTCTTCTATCTATTCTATTTCTACCTCTATCTTTCTTAAGGATGATGCGTCTTTCTGTGGAATGAAAGGCGGGTTGTTTCAATCAGAGTGCAACAACTTACACAGCACACAACTAGACAATCATATGAACTTGTCCTTACAATTGAATACACAGCGGAAAAGATAATAGTATACGTAAGTACGCTTCACCATCCAGCTCGTCTCTAGAGTTTCACACCAGTTCATCCAGATCCAATTTGATAACCTGACTCTAGGCTGCCCGTGTGGAAAATTATGGGCACCCAGAGTTTAGAAAGGGAACAATAAAATCCAGGTCAGTAATGGGACTGGTGTGAGAACTTAAAAACAGTTATTTTCACAAAGAAAATAAAAGAAATCCGTTATACTTTTGGAAAATGAAAATACCATAAGGCCTCCCGCCACACACACAATGCAAGCGCACATTAGAGGAGATTTCTCCTTATAACAGTCAAAAATGCTTGATATGCGTAAACCTTTTGATATTATTATTAGTGCATAATGCAGAAAACATTTCAAAGTATAATTTTAATCTTAGCCAGCATACCACATTTCGTCATATGCCTACTATAGCTACCATGCTCTATAGCAGGTTACCGCCACACTCCATGGCAGGTTATACAACTAAAACCGTATAGGGCGCGCATTGTTTCTTTGGATTTCCAACAAATGGCCAGGCTAAGGAACTTCCTTACCGAAATTGGTACGCCTTTGGAAGAACGCCCCCGAGAATCTAACCGGATCTCTGCTAACAAGGCCGATGTTACCTCATGCTTCAACCAAGCTATAACATAGGTAACTAACACACAAGTATGCCATCCCCGGTCGTTACCGAACTTTATCCGAGGATCCTCAACCACAAAGCAACAACCACAAAGTATAATAATTCGCAGCATCAACATAGGTAAAATATCTGGGCTCCTTACCATGATATCACCTCTTTTATAGAAGGAAATGGACATACCCTAGGGGCGCGAGCCCTAAAAACCTTGCCGCGACATTCCTGTTTCGACCATTGGGGTTGTGAAGCTCGACGAAGTCTCCTCTACAAAGATACGCTTTTCACAAAAGCCATGCTTCGATCAAAAAATGATCAACGCCACTTCGTATGCCACATTACCAAATTGGGAATGTGTGACTAGTAACCATCAATTACATAACCCTGAGCTCGTACGTCTCAGAGAAGGGTGTTAAGCTAAGAGAATAAATTCTCCCCCACGAATAGAAATGTAATTGATAGAAACAAGCTTTACATCTCAAAGTGTAACGTCAGACACATCAATACAAGTCCGTTTCGGGATCGAACGGAACCGAAAGCACTTCAAAGAAGCCCTTGCGAACCCGAACATTTACAAATCACATCCGGAATCCCCATCACAAAGGGTGATCAAATCTCTATACCGGAGCAACTCAGTGAGGAGACATTCGACAGGTAATCCTTTCGCTCTCGAAAATACCCGGTCTTCAACACCATCTTCAAATGCAATTCCATTTCATCGTATCATTATTCGGAATGGGTTTTATGACACAAAGTCCTCTCCCGGCTAATCCGAATAACCAGAGCTTATTTCCAAAAATAAGTGTTACATTCAGACTTCAAACAAATCACAACAATTTTCCATTTTGATCTTTTAAATAGATGATCCATCACAATCACAAAGGTTCGATGTGGTTTTCGAATATCCGTTTGGAATCCGAACCCCGGTCGCGTCGAAAATCAAATACCATTTAAGGCCAATATTGATAGTCGGTTATTTAACTATCAATCAACATTCACAACAATTACTGGATTTCAAATAATTTTCCCTATTTATTTATTTTCGAAATATCTTTGCAAGATATATTTTCACACTTCAACCCTTCGAAAACAAATTTCAAATCACTTTTCACTCGCGAAATAAGGTTCCCTGTGACGACCCGGCTTTCTACGCCCAGAAAACCGTATCGCCTCGAAGAAAGAAAAGGGTGAGAAATTAGAAAAGATAGAGAAGAAAGAACAACAACATCAGAATCTCATAGCGGAACGAATAAATTATAATAATCACATAAGTACTTACATAATATACAACATCAATCCGAGTTATACAGACAATACATCACATACTAGACAGTTATAGACACCTGTCTAGTTAATACAACTCCATACAACTCAAACAATACAGAGATACCAACACAGCAGAACTATATGTATATCTACAACGCTGAAGTCTCCTACTCCATTGCTCCTCCAGAATTCATCAAAGCGAACCTGAATCCCTTTGGCTACTCGTAAAAATTTGAGCACCCGAGAGTTTATGAAAAACAAAAATAAACTCCGGGTTAGACATGTGTCTGGTGTGAGTAACAGGTTAAAGTTGCTTAATTTTGAAAACCTTTGAAAATAAAAGGTATCACGTATGACTTCCCACACATAAACATGGGTAAGTTTTTACCTTACGCTAACCAAAACATTTGATACGAAATTGAGTGATATTATAATAGGTCTAGGGTTTTCAAGTAAATAGAAAATAGCCGAAATTGTTACATCTATTAAATTCCAGCTACTAGCCACAAAAGTGGGTAATACAATCAAAACCGTTGGCACTTATTGGATTGTGGATTCCATACAATGGCAGGGCTACTAGGATACCGCCCGTCACAGTACGTGGCCTAGATCAACGTACGGAGGATCACTCCCGACCCCCTACAACACAAGGCCAGAACCATTCCTTACTGAACAGTCCCGAACAAGATAACCCCGCAGTTGTTTGCAACCAACTGCCCGCACAACCGAATAAAAAGGGACATCTAGACAGGGGAATATCCTTGTCCTGCTTGGGCATGACCCACCTAACCTTGCTGCACCTCCCCTGTTTTCGCCATTCCCGGTTGATGAGGCTTGAGGCAGCGATTACCTTTAGAGAATACATTTCTTAGAATGCTCATAGCCCGCCCGACGATGTGTTGAAAGCATGCAATCCATACAAGTTCGTTCCGGGTTCGAACGAAACTGAAGGCATTATCTCATTACACTTATTTTGGAATCACCCTCTGAGTTAACGACGATAACCCTTGCATTCTGAATCTTCACCTTCACTTCAGATTCACGGCCTATCGTTAAATTGGAATCGATGTGGTTTTCGGATGTTTCCAAATGAGGAAACCCGATCCCGGTCTCGTCGAAATCCAAAACGTGTCTTTTAAGGCCAAGTTGTCTATTAAGTCTTAACAGTTTAATTCAATATAATCAATATACACATAGATAGAAAATTTATAATATCACACTAGATAATCACATCATCATCATAAACAGATAATCAATATTATCATCCAAACAGATAATTAAATATTATCATATTTAAACCATACATCCATAACACATAAATATTACTCATATCTGAATTCTCAATCATCAAATAAAATATCAATAATCTTCATCCATAAGCAATGATTTATAAATCACAATCTATAATTAATTTAAAATGAATGAAATTAACCACTTCTATCATTAATTAATGTAAAAAAAATTAAATTAATCACTTCATCTATAAATCCTGCTTATACAACCATTAATTAATTATAAATCAAATTAACGATCCATTAAGTATTCATTTTAATTAAACACCTTTGATAAATCACTTTCTAATTACAATAAGTAATTAGTCTTTATTTAATACCAAAATTAATTATTTTAAATCATTTATAGTTACTATCATTTAATTACTTCATTTATAATTGATTACATTTATTCTTAATTAATCACCACATTATGAATTATTTCTTAATTAACTAATTCTTAATTACATCATTACTTATATTAATTAATGATCTCTAATTCAGATTTAAATTTAATTACTTTATTTAATTTAATTACATTAAGTGATTAATCTTCAATTGAACACAATCATTAATCACCTTTGATTAATATCAACCAGTAATTAACTACCCTTAATTACTTATATTAATTAATTATCCCATAATTAATTATCTCCATTAAGTAATCCCTTGATTAATTACAAAAGTAATTATCCAAATTACTTCATTTACAAATCATCTTGTATTAATCACATCCAGTAATTATCATCTAATTACTTCCCTAAGTAATTATACTCCATTAATTACACTAAGTAATTACGCATATCAAATCCTCAAAAGATTTATTAAATTAATTAAACTAAATTAATTAACTTAAATTAATCATTTTATCAAAATTAATTACAAAAAGTAATTAATCTCTTAATTACTTTTATCAAGTAATTACACTTAACAATTTACAATAGATTATTTAAATTAATCTAATTTACTTAATTATCAAAATTTATCACATTAATTAATTAATAATCCTTAGCTAATTAACTTCGGTAATTAATAACATTACTTAAATCACTACTTAATTAATCTCTAATTATAAATTAATCTAAATTATTAATTTATAAATTAAATACACATGTTATTCCTTAATAAACTTATTCATTTAATCATTTAAATATCTTAACTATTCCTAAGATAATTTATCTCTTTATTAATGACTTCATTAATATTAATGTGTATTAGAACATTACATTTTAAATTTAAATTCAAAATTCCATTTTGAATTTAAATTTCAAAATGATTATTATTTAAACATTTATCAAATTTGAATTCAATTGATAATCTTGTAAATAACATTAACTACTTACATATGAACTTATATAGGAAAGGCCTTTAAATTCAACTGCTTGAATCTTTATTTAAATTTACATTTCCAAAATAAATTAATATTTAACTTGCAATTTCATGTTAAAAAAATTTATTTACTTCCATTCAAAAGAACTTTATAAAAACAAATTCAAATATTTATTTGAAAACAAATTCTTTTTTTAAAACAAACTATTTGATTTAAACATGCTTTATACATTTAGATTTTAAACTGATTTAATTTTCAGATTTGAATTCACTAGTTTAACTTTGAATTTAAAACTTGTGTTTTAACTTGCTTTTAAAATTTGGTTTTTTAATTCTTGATTTAAAATCCAAATTCATTTCTAAAAACTTAGATTCAAAAGTTCACTTGAATCTATACTTTGAACTTTTAATTTTCAAACACAGTTTAAATTTTTGTTTCAGATTTTATATTAAATAAAAAAAATCTGAAACAGCCTGGTTTTCCTTAAACCTGCAAAACCCCACTTACATAATTTAAACTTTTATTACCTCTCAGATTTGAGTTTAAAAATAAATTGAATTCAACTTCAAACTGGATTTTTGAACTTTGTTTAAATTTGGTTTACCAATCTAAGCTCATTTGAATTTGTTTAAAAACTCAAAACAACTCTACTACCAGGTTCTGTAGAACAGGAGCAGGACAACAGTCTTGAGCCAGACCAAAAATGCTTCGAGACTGCACCATCCCTGCTTCGAGTCACGTACTAGGCATGGTGCACGTGCACCGTGGCCCCAGTCACCTCCATCCATCCACACGAACCTCAACACGTCGTCGCCTACCGCCAGAAACGACCACAATTGCCCAGATCCACCACGGCAACCCGAAACGGAAACGAGTTCGAAACTCCACCTGGAAACAAAAATCAGGTTCCTCTCGAAACCTGTCAACACTTCTCCACTCCTCCTCCGACCTCTAGAGAACCACCACTACCGACAACGTTTTCGCCTTTCACCCCTCTACCAATCCCCAAACCCCTTTTGAACTCGATGCTCCATGGAGTTGGAACTGACTCAAACTCCAACCCAGTCAAAAATTAGGTTTCCCCACTGAAATCGAAAGCACCATCGCCACAGTGATTGATAGTGCCTCCGGCCATTTTTCATGGCCTCTCCGATCCCCCTTCTTCCTCCCGAGCGAATCCCAACCTCTCCGACCAAGTGTATTTCCCGAGGCAACCCAAAATGCTCGAATTGATCAACCCAGTATAGCATGTTCAAAGCTCAACTAAAAAATGTGAACTGAGTTTTAAAAATCCTAATTTTGATTTAGTAATCAGTTCATAAACTTGAATTGATAATTCAAGATATTTGAAAATGTCACCTTATTAAATTTAAAATGTTCTTAAGGTTTTAAGAGCAGATCAACTTTGTTTAGCATGAATTCAATTTTAAAATTTACTTTATAATCAACAAAACATATTTTTTTTAAATGCATTGTCCTAACAATCAATTGTTTGAGCAAATAATGATTTTTGAATTAACCCAGACTTTTGAAATTATAAACAGAGGCAACATCCAGATAATAGTATGCAGGCTTCATCTCATCAAAATATAGTGTAATGCGTATACTTTCATACAACTAAATTAAACTTAGGTTAATTTAAAATATGAAGTTACTTACAGCAAATGAAAAACAAGGCAAGTTCATAATGAAACAGTTTGGATTTGCAGGCTTGAAATATATAGAAATTTCATCACACCAATACCTAGAGAAAAATGAATGTATAAATATTCACACAATATATATTTAAGCATCCAAATATTAGCACGCAACAGATTTTAAACTTAAGTAATTTTAAAAGTGTTACTCACCATAGGTTTTGAAGATGGGCAGAGCACCCTTTTGTCTGAAACAGTTTGAACTTTAAAACTAAGAATTCGTTTGTTGTGATCTTCCTAAACTTTTTGCCTATCTTCAGTTGTAAATATTACTTGACTTCGTATAAATGAAAATGTTTGCCATTGTTTCAGGTTGGATATGTTTAGTGAACGAACTAAAAATAAGAAGATGTGTATATAAAGAAGTTTACAGGTAGGTGATTACTGGGTTAGCAAGTTTGCAGGTAAAACCTTATTATTATTATTTTTTCAGAGATTATGTTTTGTTTGTATATGACAAGATTTTATATTAGGAGGCTGAGTTGATCTTATACAAGTCAAAATGACTACTGTTAGCTGCTAAGAAATGGTGTCATTTAATGCTAATGTACTTGTGTTCCCTACTTATCTAATTTTATCATTTCTCTTACCTGCATCTTATTTCTATTTTGCTTTGCTTTAGCTTGCTCTACAAACTACCTTATAAGTTTAACATGCACAAAGATATTTTTACTTAGCTTTGCATCTCTCTTACAAGTAACCTGCATATTTTATTTTATTTCTTGCCTGAGTCATATTAACAGTTTACCTGCCCTTTATTTTTACTTTTCTTTGTTAACTCACTTTGCCATTTAAAACCTACAGGCTACACATATACAAACCTGGTTTGTATTTATCTCATATACATATATAAAGAAGTTTATAGGGTATGCTTTTTATCCATAGCTATTTTATTTTATTTTGTTTTGTTTATGCTTAAATTTTGAATATTTTATAAGATTTATTTTATCTTAACATACTTGAAGAATTTTATTTATATTTCAAATCATAGCTTCACAAAATATGTGTATATATATAAACATAAGTTTAAAATAACAATTCCTATTTATTTCACATCCATTGTAAAGATATTACATTGTTAATATTGTTTAAATAGAACTCATTATTATCTTAAAATAATTTATAAAAGAAATTATCACTTAATTACTTATTTTTATCAAGCTATACTAAAAAGAAAATAAAACAAATCTTTTTGTTAATAAATTTAAAACTTAAACTTAAGCTAGAATAAATTCTAACTATTAAACATTTATTTTAATTATTTAAAACCATATAGATATTTATTCAATAGTTTAATACTAAATTAAATCAAAATTCCAAGTTATCAGAAATAAAATTAGAAAACATGTCTTTATTTATTAATTTTACACAGAGCTTATCTATTTATAATATATACAATTATATACATATATACATTATAAATAGAAACAATTTAAATTAGCTTTTTAAAAAAAAATTATCAGCTAAATATTTATTTAAAGGAAGATTATTTAAATCAATTTAAATCTTATTAATAATTATTATCAAATTAATTTAATTTTTACACAGATTATTAAATTTATATTGCCAAAATTTCTGGGATATCACATTCCTCCCCCCTTAAAAGAATTTCCTCCCCGAAATTTTAAAACAAAGGTAATTTAATAATCTAATTAAAGGTTTAAATTTTAAACACAAGCATATATCAATCATATGCTAACAACCATAGCAACCAATTCATCCAAACAAACAAATATAACTATCCAGACAAAATTCCAAACATAATTTTCTCGAGTTTCCCCTAGTGTAAATACTGGGATACTCACTCTACAGAATCCAAATAGCCAATACTACTAAGCTACAGAGCTACCACTCATCTAGATCTACAAAACAAGACAGGATATCAGACTACAGACAAGTCTGACTCAACAATTAAAACTCCCTGAACTGCTGGTTCTACAACCAGAGATAGATCTTACACGTACTCCCTCAGAGATACGTGAAACATAACGAATTCCAGTTATCCAAACTGACAGTTCGATTCTGAAGACTAAGCACTTATCCAGAATCAAATTTCCGACTTCAAAATCCAGATTCCTCCGTCTCTCATCCACAAAACTCTATGACGATCCTAGGCAGCCTACATCCTTACTGATTGCTCAACTCTTGTTGATGCCCTTAGAAACAAACTGATCCAATGACAATCCAACAAAATGATCTTCCCCAATATCAACCGAAAATCAAAATACAACTCTATACCAAATCAGAAAACAGAACTCACTTCTCTTATCCGGAAAAGATAAAACAGGTGCACTCCAAACCTGGCCTCAGATCCTGAAAAATTTCCTGTAGAACTCTCCAATCCAAACATTGCAACATCCCATTGCTTTCAAAATAAACAGCTGCCACCATGCTTCCACTGCGCAACTCTTACTCCCTGAAGGCATCCAGAAAATCTCTGAAAACATAAGAAAACACTCAAATTATCGCAAGTCACTTTTGCGATCAATCCAGCCTAATTCCAAAGATACTGCTCTCTCTTTACAAATTAGAACAGGTTACGCTTATGTGGCCAATCCATCGAAGAAATGGGACTACTCTGTTGCTTCTAAAGTTACCCAAGAAAAACTGCTAAGCTAGAGGACTTCCTAATCCAAAGCTCTTTGAGAAACTCTGACCTCAAAGCAAACAGAAACACCTGGCTGAACGCAATCACAACACCAAAGCAGATACTCTTTCTTAACTTGTTCCAAAGAAATATCTTCGGAAACATCCATAGTCACTGTGTCTCATCACACAGCTACTACACCTTGATGTATCAAGATATCATGACTTACTTCTGTCCAACCGACCAATCTAAACTCTAGCTCATCCAAATTTACACTTCAAAAATAAACTCCGAATCTTAACAGATTTCCTTCATAGATCAATGAAATCCTTACACCATCAAAAGCTTACTCGAGACGGTATTAGGTCTATACTCTTGACAGATACACTTCCAACCTCAAACATTCAAACTCCAACCATTGGTAGTTGTGTTACACACCACTACCCTATCTACCTTTATAGCTTATTGGAAAACCCAAACAGGTAACCCAACAATAGGTAGAAATAAATAAATATATATTATGTATCAAAATTACAAATACACTCTCTCAGGAAGGAAATCACTCAAGAGCCTAGGTATTCACTCAAACTAGTGCTCTGATCCCAACTGTGATGACCCGGCTATCTACGCCCAGAAAACCGCATCGTCTTGAAGAAAGAAAAGGGTGAGAAAGTAAAAAAGATAGAAAAGAAAGAACAACAACATCAGAATCTCACAGCGGAACGAATAAATTATACTAATCACATAAGTAATTACATAATATACAACATCAATCTGAGTTATACAGACAATACATCACACACTAGACAGTTATAGACACCTGTCTAGTTAATACAACTCCATACAACTCAAACAATACAGAGATACCAACACAGCGGAACTATATGTATATCTACAACACTGAAGCCTCCTACTTCATTGCTCCTCCAGAATTCGTCATAGCTAACCTGAATCCCTTGGCTACTCGTAAAAATTTGAGTACCCGAGAGTTTATGAAAAAAAGAAATAAACTTCGGGTCAGACATGGGTCTGGTGTGAGTAACAGGTTAAAGTTGCTTAATTTTGAAAACCTTTGAAAATAAAGGTATCACGTAATACTTTCCACACATAAACATGGGTAAGTTGTTGCCTTACGCTAACCAAACCATTTGATAGGAAATTCAGTGATATTATAATAGGTCTAGGGTTTTCAAGTAAAAAGAAAATAGCAGAAATTGTTACATCTACTAAATTCCAGCTACTAGCCTCAAAAGTGGGTAATACAATCAAAACCGTTGGCACTTATTGGATTGTGGATTCCATACAATGGCAGGGCTACTAGGGTACCACCCGTCAAAGTACATGGCCTAGATCAACGTACCGAGGATCACTCCCGATCCCCTGCAACACAAGGCCGGAACCATTCCTTACTGAACAGTCCCGAATAAGATAACCCCGCAGTTGTTTACAACCAACTGCCCACACAGCCGAATAAAAAGGGACATTTAGACAGGGGAATATCCTTGTCCTGCTTGGGCATGACCCACCTAACCTTGCTGCACCTCCCCTGTTTTAGCCATTCCCGGTTGATGAGGCTTGAAGCTGCGATTACCTTTAGAGAATACATTTCTTAGAATGCTCATCGCCCACCTGACGATGTGTTGAAAGCATTCAATCCATAGAAGTTCGTTCTGGGTTCGAACGAAATCGAAGGCATTATCTCGTTACACTTATTTTGGAATCACCCTCAGAGTTAACGACGATAACCCTTGCATTCTGAATCTTCATCTTCACTTCAGATTCACGACCTATCGTTAAATTGGAACCGATGTGGTTTTCGGATGTTTCCAAATAAGTAAACCGAATCCCGGTCATCGAAATCCAAAACGTGTCTTTTAAGGCCAAGTTGTCTATTTAGTCTTAATAGTTTAATTTAATATAATCAATATACACACAGATAGAAAATTCATAATATCAGAGTAGATAATCACATCATCATCACAAACAGATAATCAATATTATCATCCAAACAGATAATTAAATATTATCAGACTTAAACCAGACATCCATAACACATAGATATTACTCATATCTGAATTCTCAATCATCAAATAAAATATCAATAATCTTCATCCATAAGCAATGATTTATAAATCACAATCTATAATTAATTTAAAATGAATTAAATTAACCACTTCTATCTTTAATTAATTTAAAATAAATTAAATTAATTACTTCATCTATAAATCTTTGTTATCCCGCCTTTTGGCAAGGCCGAGATACCAAGGAACTAACCAGAAAGAGACAGGATCATACATCCTTAGCTTTGAATGATCATTGGGCAACTTCGAATATCGACGAGTTTTACCCGAGTCCGGATCGGGCTACAAGTGATAAGACACATCAACCAAAGCTGTAGAAACCAACATTCCAAGTTTCGGGGCAATCCGAGTTCGTATGCTCAAGTTATCACCAACGGGAAATGGATCAGGTAGTATAAGGTTCGAATCCCTCAGAAATAACATAGGCTCGAATCCATCCAGAGTAGGCCTTGGTTCTAATCCACCAGACACGTGTTGCCTCGAATCCGTGAGGAGTGCATTTGCTTCGACTCCATCAGGCAAGCCTTCACTTCGAATCCATCCATAGGACTCCCTGCTTCGAATCCATCAGGCACATGCCTTCATTCGAATCCATCAGAGGTAACCACGCTTTGAATCCATCTACACCTACCTTGGTTCGAATCCCTCGAAGTATTCCCATCTCCGACTCCATCCCATGAAAGTCCTTCGAAACCATCAAGCGGAGAAGTCTTCACATCGACCAACTATGGAATATTCTGACTGATATGAAGGGCATGTATGAGGATAACTTCGAATCCATTAAGTCATGGTATCTAAAACCAAGGATTCGACCCTATCGATTCGAAGCACGTATATCAAATGAAAATGCAATATTGAATCGATCATAACTTGAAATCTACAAGTCCAAATGCTACGAAATTTTCACAGGAGCTTGCATGTACATAGAAGACTGTCCATGCCCAGTTTCATCACGTTTGGACACTTTTTTGATCGATTCGAACCAAGGGTCGAATCGATCCCAAAGTGGGACCGGATCTCCAAAATTCGGCCATGTGGGCCCCCTACACGTGCCAAAAGTGGTCTCCCCGAATTTTAGGTGAAATATCAGCCTCCAGCACTTATAAATAGAGCCCCTGGTCATTCAGAGAAGGGATCGGAGAATTTTAGAGATAAAGCACGTCTAAACGCTGCCAGAATTGCTTCAGAGCACCACCGCTGCCTTTGATTTCGAATTTTGGCTTACTACTTGTTATACTTTGGCATTAAGAAGTTGTATTCTCCGAATATCAAGCAATAAAGTAACAAAACTTCATAGTGGACGTAGGCAAATCGCCGAACCACTCTAAATCGTTGTCTCTTATGCAATTTATTTCCTGCTATTTGGAGTTTTTGTTAGAGAATCCACGTTTTAATTTACTTTCTTCATTTATTATCTCCTCCAAAATTTTCGACGAGTGTTGTGCCCAATTTTGATACAAACACTTTGGTGCTTTAACTGAGAAAAACCCAGTTTTTTCTCCTGCTCCTTTGATCTATCTTCGATACCGGATTCCATAAATCTAAGAGAGAGATCCAGACCTCATATTCAGATACCTTCCGTTCTATTCAGATTTGTTAAAAAGTCTAGGAAAGGATTCAACGCTTCGAAATGGTGAGTACAAGAACCACTTCAAACATTGGTGATCAAGAAGGTCGGGATAGGCAAAATCCCATACAGCTACAATCTACCAGTCAAGATGCTGCTGGGCATACGGATCAGTCAGGTCCGGTCACAAGACAAGAGTTCCAGGCGTTACTCCAAGAACTAACCCAAAGCTGACAACAGCTAACTGAGCAGTTGTGCCCTAACGCTGAGTTGACCAATCAACTAAATCGCTAAAAGCGAAGAAGATCCATAAGGGATCAAGCTCCTCATTCTTCCACCGAAAGCTCTGCTTCATCTGACTACAATAACAGATCTACCCGTCCCAGGCTAGACGGAAACCATGCGCAAGCTGCTAACTATCAACAGGCATTAACCGTTGGGCAAATAAGAGTTGGCCCATCTACCAGCTTCCACACTAGACCCTCCTCCCGAGGAGGCACTATTCCATAATACACTTCAGATAATCGAGCTCCCACAGCCGCTGCAGTTGACATAGGGGTTGATACCCGAGATCACTCCAATCAAAATTATCATCGGCAAGGACATGCTCCAGAGCCATATGTCCCAGAAGACGTCGAGCCAAGGAGACGAGATACGGATCGTCGACAGCGCCCGATCCCACCTCGCACTGTGGAACCCGACCACACTTTGGCTCACCATACGCAGAATGTTTCAATACCAGACTTCTCAGCCATGGTACGACAAATGATTCGCGAGGGTCAAGGCCTAACAAATGACGATTGGGGAAACTTCCGAAGTCATACCCCGTTTACTGATGACATATTGTATGCTGAACCTCCTCGGCGATTCAGAATGCCAACCCTTCCCATAAATGAAGGAAATTCCGACCCAAATCAACATATTTTGAAATACGAATGGTCGATGACTGCTGCGAGAGATGATGACGCAGTAAAGTGCCGTAGTTTTCCCATTTCCTTAGGGGGAATTGCGACGATGTGGTTTACTCGATTACCGCCACGGTCTATTTCTTCATTTGATCAGTTAACTACTAAATTTGTTGAGTGGTTTCGCATGCATATTGCCCGACCTAAAGATGTTAATACCTTATCAAGTGTCACTCAAGCTCCCGGAGAAACACTTAGATGATATTTGGAGAGATTCAATGCTGCATGTGCAGAGATCACCAACCCCAATGGTAATTCCATTTTAATGGCTTTGACTAAAGGAATCGACCCTGATTCCGAGTTTGGAAATTGGTTAGCTGGAAAGCCTCCCGCATCGTTGGACCGTTTCTATTCCAAAGCCGCTCAATTCTTGAGGCGAGAGGATGCGAAACAGTCTAGGAAGCAGGACGATGCAAGGCCTAGCAGTGAAGGGATTCAGAGTAATGTTGCGGTTAAACAATCCGGAGAAAGTTCAGGAAAAGTCGAGTTGAACATTCAAAATAAACAGACTCAACGATCAAGAAACAGTGATAGCCGAAGCAAGAAGCAAGACCAGAATCGTGGTCCAAGGCGTAGGGCCGCAATGTTTGACAGTTATACACCTCTTAACACGTCGTTGCAAAACGTGTACCTACAGACTTGTAATGACTATGCAATACAAGAATCCTGCTCCGAAGCCTTCGTCGGAAGGCAGATTCAAATTGGAAAATTCTGTAGATTTCATGAAAGTTATGGGCATAATACCAATGAGTGTAGACATTTGCAAGACCTCATTGAAAATTTGATCAAAGAAAGAAAGTTGGACCAGTTTGTTCGGGCGCCGTAGTATGGTGGAGCGGGCCCATCTAATCAAAATCGAACGCAGAATCAGGAAAGACAAGGTGAACCCTCTCGTACGGGCGGAAGGTTGGTTATCAATACAATAAGTGGTGGTCCCCATACAGCACACAGAAGCTGGAGAGAAATGGAGTCGTATGCTAGCTCGATCAGGAATGTGGACTTCGAATGCTATAGTAACTCAGAAGAAGGAACACCGGCTAAACAACAAAAGACAATGGCTGATGAAAGCGTATTTAGAAATCGAGACGTCGATAAAGTCGAAGCTCCCACAATTGACCCGTTGGTCATATCCGCTCAAGTTGGTCCTGCTTGGATGAGGAGGATCTTGGTAGACAGTGGGAGTTCTGTGAACATATTGTTTAAAAGAGCATATGATTTAATGAAAATGGAAGCTAAGGACTTAAAACCTTGTCAATCACGAGTCCACGGCTTCAACGGGAGTGTGACGATACCAACCGGAATGGTTGAATTGTCGGTGGAGTTGGGATTGAGAGAATGCCGAAGAGTTTGGATGTTGCAATTTGTTGTCTTAGATATTACTTCCCCGTACAATGCCTTTTTGGGCCGACCGGCCCTTGCTGAATTTAGGGCTGCTATTGCCCCATGGTGTTTAACTCTGAAGTTCCCTACTGACCACGGGATAGGAGTTGTACAAGGAGATCAGGCTGCCGAGAGAGCCTGTTATGTTGCTGAGCTACGGGAGGCGCAGCAAAAAGAAAAAGGAAAGGGTGTAGAGGAATCTCTCTGCGTCCGTTTTACTGACGATTGACAACTAGCGCCTGGGCCTCGGCCTAGGCACCACAACCAATTCCAAAAGGATCTTGACCCAAGGGACAATGATAATAAAAAAGAATCTACGGAAAGCCAAGGTTCTCCGGCCGAGCTAACCATCGATGTCCCGATTGATGATGATCACAATGACTCAAGAATGTTGAAGATTGGGTCTCAGCTTAACCAAGAGACACAACACGAATTGGTTAATTTTCTCCGGGCGAATATCGACGTATTCGCTTGGACACACTCTGACATGTATGGAATCTCGCCGGACATCGCGAGCCACACTTTGAACATTGACCCGCAGTATATCCTGGTCAAGCAGAAAAGACACGGTATGGATCTAGAGAGATCTGCCGCCCTGAAAGAAGAGGTCGATAAGTTGAAATCAAATGGGTTCATTAGAGACGCTTTATACCCAGAGTAGGTGTCCAATCCCGTGCTTGTCCGGAAACCAAACGGGAAATGGAGAACATGTATAGATTACTCTGACCTGAATAAAGCCTGCTCGAAAGACAGCTTTTCGCTTCCCCGAATCGACCAACTGGTAGATTCAACCACCGGACATGAATTATTATCCTTCATGGATGCTTACTCAGGTTACAATCAGATACCCATGCATGTACCAGACCAAGAGCACACAAGCTTCGTAACCGACTTGGGATTGTACAGCTGCAAGGTCATGCCTTTTGGGTTAAAGAATGCTGGTGCAACTTACCAACGCTTAGTCAACCGGATGTTTGCCGATCAAATTGGGAAGACTATGGAGGTTTATGTAGATGACATGTTGGTAAAATTGCGATACTTTGATGATCATGTCAAAGACTTGGAGTCAATGTTCAATATCCTCCGAAAATACGAGATGAAGCTTAATCCACTATAATGCCATTTCGGAGTCGCATCTGGAAAATTCCTTGGATTCATTGTCAATGCCTGAGCAATAGAGGCCAACCCTGAGAAGATCTGGGCTATCAGAAATCTTCAAACTCCGAGAACCATAAAGCAAGTCCAGAGTCTTAACGGGAAAGTTGTAGCACTGAGCAGGTTTATCTCAAAGTCGATCGACAAATGCATTCCTTTCTTCGATTTGATTCGAAAAGGGAAAAGAAACTTCGAATGGACTGCAGAATGTGAGGGCGCATTTCAATCGCTAATCCAACATCTTTCCGTACCACCAATCCTTTCAAAGCCTATAGATCATGAACAGTTATATCTCTACATGGCGGTATCTGAAAATGCAATCAGTGCTGCATTAATTCGGAAGGAGGACCGAGTGCAAAAACCGGTCTACTACGTGAGTAAACGATTAACCGGAGCCGAAAGAAATTATCCAAAGCTTGAAAATTTGGCATATTGCCTAGTCATTTGCTCGAGGAAGCTTCGTCCATATTTCCAGGCTCATCCTATTACTGTGTGCACCGATCAGCCGTTACGACAGGTCCTCACGCGGTCTGAGACGTCTGGTAGGCTACTAAAGTGGAACATCGAACTGAGTCGGTTCGACATCACTTATACTCCAAGAAGAGCCATTCACGGCCAAGTCCTGGCAGATTTTATAGCCGAATTCACTGTTTCTGAAGACTTGCCCGAGACCAGCAAATCTCCCGAATACATCTGGAAGCTGTACACCGATGGTGCGTAAAACGATCGGTGCTTAGGAGCTGGGTTAGTGCTCGAAACCACCGAGGGACGATCCATATGTTATGCTTTAAAGTTAGAGTTCCGTGCAACCAACAACGAAGCCGAGTACGAAGCTCTACTTACCGGACTAAAGCTTGCCCGCGATCTAAAAATCATCGCTGTAGAGGTCTACTGCGATTCCCAGTTGGTGGTATGTCAAGTTCGAGGAGAATATCAAGCCAAAGACCGAAGATTAGCTGCTTATCTAACTCGAGTTCTGGAGATGATTGATCAATTCGATTACTATGCCATTTTCTACATACCCCGAGAGCACAATCAGAGAGCTGATTCGTTGGCAAAGTTAGCAAGTACGGGTGAGGCTCAACATTTGGGGGTTGTTCCGGTTGAAACCCTATCCTCTCCGAGCATTGATCAAAGGGAGACTGATTTCACATTTGAAGCTACCTCCAATGTTAACGCTAAAATTTGAACGCTAACACCCCTCAAAAACATCATTGCCATCATGTTTTTTGGAACTTGCTTTTTTAACTCCTTCGCTAGTAGATTTTCCGGAAGATCGTGGGGGTTCTTCCTCTTCGGTAACTGGGGCAAGTACAGACTTGTCAGACGGCCCCACAACATCCTTCGGAATTGAACACTTTACCAGTGAAGTTTCTATGGAAGTTCCTCCCTGCATGTGCTCTTTAATAGAGACCGGGGCATCAGGAGTTTCCGTCGGAGAATCGGGAATTTCAGTCGGAACTTCATGAATTTGAGTGGAACGAGAAGGATGTAGAAGCTCAAACTTATGAAGAAGTTCTTCTGTCAATCGAAATTTTACGCTTCTTTCTTCAGCAGCCACAGTGCTTAGCCTTTCAAAAATTGACTTGTGGCTGGAATCTCTAGAAGGAGGAGGAAGTGCTGTAAAAATAAGGAATGGAATCAGCATCTAGCAATACGAACTAGGTAAAACATAGAATAAAATTAAAGAAAGAAGAGAAAAAAGATCTCACTTCCTACTCTCCAGTCTGCGTAAAATTCTGCGGGGCAACGAATGTAGAAGTATTGATTCAGGAAACCATGTGCACTCTCCGGCAAATCCAAAATAAGTTTGCGGTTCCTCGCACCTCTTACAAGTACAATTGAAGGGTGGTCCTTGTTCTTCGCAAAAGTGCACAAGTAACAGATTTCCTCAAAACTCGGAAGACGGTCAAGAGTCCTCCTGAACAGAACGCACAATCCCATCAAAATAGCATAGCCATTGGGGTGTAGCTAGAAAGGAGAGATCGTCAGTCGAAGGAGGATTTGTCGAAGAAATTCATTAAAAGGAGGAATTGCTCCACTTAAGCACATTTGTCGATTAATGGCAACAAAACCGTAAGGTGGTCTATCAGCAAAGTCATTTAATCCAGGGAGTAAAACTTCTGCCTCGGCAATGCCAAATTGAACGCATAATTGATTAAGCGCCCGCTGTTTCAAAAGGGTAGGAGTTCTTTCCGGAGGATTCTCTAGTGGAATAGCAATCGGGAAAACCCCTTCGGCGTGTTCTATCATCTCTTCTTGTTGAAACGTCATTCTACATAAGCAACTTGATGTTCAGATGAGAAGGTGCACGTTTCCTAAAAAGTGTGAAGTGTTGTGCAGAACTAAAAAAAAAAAGGACAAAGCAAACATAACTGAAATCAAACTAGTTGACAATTAGTCGACTATGAGATTTCAGGACTTGTTAATATAAAGCCCAAGTGTAGTGTTAATGCGAACGAATCAGCTTTAACTGGATATTTTAGTTTTGCTTTACCACTTCACTTGAATTCATTGGTTCACAGCATTTCGTTCACACAGTTCATTTAAGTTAATTACTCTTTATCGACTAATCTGTCATTCGATGTGGGTAGTCAATGGCAGTATATTCGTCCCAGTTTTCTGCAAATATTATGTTTAACAGGTTATTAGCATCAGAGATAACCTACAACAAAGTGCAACAGAATTCAAGTTCAAACAATTCAACCAAGTCTTCACAGGATTTCACAAGTCTTAGGTCGTCCGGCGACCTTGCATAGGTCGGGCTTCATTAGGTCGCACTGTGCAAGTTAAAGGGTTCAAGGCAGTACAAACTTTCCAAGTCCTAACTCGGCCGCGACCTAAAGCCTATGCCGCAAAGTATAGGTCGTTGATATATTAAGTCGCTATGCAGTCGTTCAAGAATGATAGGTCGCTAAATTGTTAAGTCATTCTGTTCAAAGTGCATGTGCAAATTTGCCAAGTCCTAGGTCGTTCAAATCCCGACGCGACCTAAGAATTAAGTCATGAATTTGAAAGTCCTCGAGCTTCCCTTAGGTTGTAAGTTATCTTAGAATGCTCAGATCTACTAGGTCGCTGACTTCCTATCCACGCTAAAGCACATCAGACCCAGTAACCCGTTAACACTAATAGCGCAGAATCCCTCATTCTATTCGTGAAGATCATCGTCTTTTCATACCACCAAATCATTCGAAAAATGACTCCATATATCTCTGATCTGTCATAGACCTAACTCACTGTTGTGCGTTCGAGAATCACAACAACGACAATAGCCAGTGACGAACAGGAATCGATCACAATGCAACTCAGAGTGAAGCACGACGTACAAAATCGATTTGGGGTTGAGAGGTTAGAATTCGTGGTTCGATGGTGATTAGGGAATGAATAAGGATCGAAGATGCTTACGTGATTTGATAGCAAGAATGAATTGCTGAATGATTTGCTTGAGTTCGTCTTTAAAATCGCGAAATTCTGTTAATGGCAGAGCAAGAAATTGAAGCAGTTAGATAATGAAGAAAAAGCGACCTAGCAGTTTATATGGAGCTGAAAGAAGAAGGTGAGTAGACACGCGAGTTAGCATATGTTTTAGGTCGCTCACGACCTAGCAAAGATAAGTCGAAGCATGCGACCTATGACATAGGCCTATACTTCGAGGGGAAGATGTTAACTCCTATTATTGCCACGACCTAAAAGTAAGCAACCTAATTGAGGACGCGACCTAGTGACCCAAGAGATGAAACGATTTAGCGGCCTAATTAGTGAAGCGACCTAGCGATTTGAAGAAGGTTACGACCTAGCGGAAACCAGCGACCTAAGAGTAGCTGCGACCTAAAGTATTGCGACCTAAGATTGTCTCGACCTAAAGGCAGCAGCGACCCAAAAAGGCCGCGACCTAAAAGAACAAGCGACCTAAAAAAGGGCGTGACTTAACTGCAGAAGTAACCTGGCGATCTAAGGATTGTTGCGACCTAACAGAAAGCTGCAACCTAAAGAAGGCCGCGACCTAAGAGTGAGTGCGACCTGAAGATGGACTCGACCTATGGAACTCCGCGACCTAACTATCCACCGACCTAAGAAGCTCCGCGACCTAAGGAAGGTCGCGACCTAAGGGACTCAGCGACTTAAGATTAACTACGGCTGCAGGAGAGTACTCACGACCTAGGTTAGGTCGCTAATGACCTAAATACCAGAATATAGAAGACTATGCAATGCCACAGGGGGATAGGTCGCTCACGACCTAGGACTTGTGCAAATCAGCATAGGTGAAGAAGAAGGGGCCAATACTCTTCAGGTCGACTACAACCTTACTTAGGTCGGTCACGACCTACGACCTTACTTAGGTTGGTCACGACCTACGACCTTACTCTGAAAAATGCCTATAAATATAACCCTAACTCCAACTAGCAAAGGACTTTTGGGGCTCATTCTCCTCAAGCGCCGTTACTCTGCTGCATTCCAAACCAATCCAACACTTAAAGCTCTCAAGACACGAAGAACGCTACAAACAACTTCGAGAAAAGATCACACACATCCAACATGGATTTGAAGACTCTAATCTCCATTGAAGTTTAGGCTACTTGTTCTAAGTGACTTGTAATTCAAAGTGTATTGTACTTGAAGAGAATTGTATCAGCTTGTAACGAGATCATCAATAAAAGTACTTAAAGTGGACGTAGGCTATACCCTTAAGCCGAACCACTATAAAATTGTTGTTGTTTACTGTTTTTCCGCTATTATCTGCTTTTAATCTGTTCCCGAGTTATCGGGTGGTGCTTTCACAACTATAACTCATACACCGGGGTGTTAGCGTTCAAATTTTAGCGTTAACATCCAATAAGGGTCATGGATGACTCCTTATCGAGATTATATCGAATGTGGTGTATTGCCCGAGCAAAGAAGCGAGAAAAGACAAGTTCTACGAAATGCCTCACGATTTGTTATTCAAAATGGAGTCATGTACTGGAGAGGATACTCTGTTCCTCTCCTCCGGTGTATCGTGCACGATGAAGTCAAACGAGTGTTACACGATGTACACGAAGGAGAATGTGGCGATCACACTAGGGGGCAAGCACTTGCAAAGAAAATACTTCGATATGGGTAATATTGGCCTACTGTTAACCGTGATGCTGTAGACTATGCTAGAAAATGTGAAAAATGCCAGAAACACGCTCGAATTCCTAGAGCCTCGCCTACCGAGATAACCCAAATGGTCAGTCCGTGGCCATTTACGGTATGGGGAATAGATATCATCGGCACATTGCCTCTGGCCAAAGGTGGCGCGAAGTACGCCATCGTCGCAGTTGATTATTTCACCAAATGGGCTGAAGCTGAACCCCTTGCGACAATTATGACAAAGAAAGTAATCAACTTTGTAGTACGAAACATCATCTGCCGTTTTGGACTCCCACATACCATCGTCACCGATAACGGAACCCAATTCGACAGTGTTGAATTCAAGAATTTCTGTCAACGATTCGGCATCCAAAAGAAATTCTCTGCAGTAGCGCACCCTCAAGCAAATGGTCAAGTTGAAGCTGTTAATAAAGTTATCAAGTCCATTCTAAAGAAACGACTGGAAAAAGCTGGGGGAAAATGGTTCGACGAACTTCCTATGGCATTATGGGCCTATCGAACGACTCATAAAACCGCAGCCGGTCATACCCCGCTTTCTCTATCTTATGGTTCTGAAGCCGTTATTCCGGCCGAAATGGAAGTGCGCTCTCATCGTGTAACGTATTATGATCCGAAAACAAATGTCATATTACTTGCTGAATCTTTGGATTTACTCGATGAGAAGCGCGAAGAGGCTGATTTGAGGGTAGCCGCATATCGAAGTCAAGTTGCCCGACCGTACAGTGCCAAGGTCCGTCCGCGAACCTTCGAACTCGGCGATCTCGTACACAAAAGGGTTTATCCGGTTCCTCGCACGTGAAGCCAAATTGGGAAGGGCCGTATGTGATTTCACAAAAGCTCAGAGATGGCACGTTCAAATTATCGACCGTTGATGGTCTTACCTTGCCGATAGCTTGGAATAGCAAAAGTCTTCGTCGAAGACTTTACTTATTTATTTTCTGTCAATTTATTCCTTTGCGTTTTATTCTAGCATTTCAAGATTTAAATTTTCAATAAGGCAACTGAGTTTTCCATATTTTCTCGTTTCAGCAATAAAATGCCATCTCTTCGAGCCTGAAATTTGATTCACTGAATATGACGTACAATATCACAATGCACGGAGAGCTAAGTTCCATCACGAGGTGGGATTTATTCAAATAGGGAGTGACTGTGATATGACCGGTCACTCGCTAAGTGAAACCTGAGCTCGGGGGAAGAACACTACATCATCATTCACAGGGATTGATACACGACAATCCCTCCTCTAACTCCAAATTCCCAGAGTGTGAATTGGAGTGTAAACTTCAACTCTCGGTTCCCGGAGCGCGAACGAAGTATAAATCCATCGCTCCCAGAGTGCGAGCTAACTCTGAATTCCCAGAGTGCGAATTGGAGTGTAAACTTCAACTCTCGGTTCCCGGAGCGCGAACCGGAGTATAAATCCATCTCTCCCAGAGTGCGAGCTAACTCCGCATTCCCAGAGTGCGAATTGGAGTGTAAACTTCAACTTTCGGTTCCCGGAGCGCGAACCGAAGTATAAATCCATCGCTCCCAGAGTGCGAGCTAACTCCGAATTCCCAGAGTGCGAATTGGAGTGTAAACTTCAACTCTCGGTTCACGGAGCGCGAACCGGAGTATAAATCCATCGCTCCCAGAGTGCGAGCTAACTCCGAATTCCCAGAGTGCGAATTGGAGTGTAAACTTCAACTCTCGGTTCCCGGAGCACGAACCGGAGTATAAGTCCATCGCTCCCAGAGTGCGAGCTAACTCCGAATTCGCAGAGTGCGAGTTGGAGTAACCATTAAAGGAGTTAAGCTTGGTGGAGCAACATCACTTCCGGAACCACCGACCGTTGTCACTGCAGCCATTTAAGCGCTTATCTCGGCAAAGATTTCTTCTTCTCGGGAAGATCGAGCAGCGCTGGACACACTAACGGTCGGCATGAACGAGCTAAAAGTTGGAGCAACTCCACCCATCGCAAAGGAAGGATCGGTAAAGGGTTCACAGGGTTGCTTGAGAAGTTCCACAATCATTTGAACATCAAACGACATTGAACTCCCCTCTCCCATCTCGCCGGTCACGGCGGTAGTTGTAATAGCCTCAGTAACGACAGCTCCTTGTAGTGGCTGCGAAGTTTGTGGTACTGGGGGTGCTGGCACATCACTTTCAGTCACTGGTCGAAAAGAAATGAGAATAATTAGTCAAACGATCTGTTCCAAATCAATCATTCTGAAAACACTTAAGCAACATGCCTCGGCTCGGTGATGAGATGAGTTCAGAAACAGTGGTTGTACCGAGAGACAGTTACGGGCGATCTGGGTTATAAGCAGGGACGACATGTGGACCAACTGTAGCAGTAACTCCAGACGAGGTCGGGGCATCAACTGAAACATCCTCACTATAATGTGCACCTCCAGAACCCTCGCTAGTTTCCACATGTTGAAAACCAAGTCTCTCTCTCTCAGCAGAAACCATCGCTTCGTGGAGAAGTTTCCTTTCCTCCACGCTCAACAAGCGAGACTCAAGTACAAATTCATCTACGACGCATTTAGGGAGAGATGCTTTCTTGTTCGTCACCAATTTTCTCCAAGCACTAAGTAGAAGCGTAGAATAATCTCCGAGCCACGAGAGATTCCTGTGCTCAAGCACATTAGCATTGTAAGTGTCAAGAAGATCATCAAACTCGGCTTCCACTCTGAATATCTCTGCTTGAACTCTCCCTTCCACTTCTGCCTCCACCGCTTCAACTATAGCAACCGCCGCGTCTCGCTCAGCTCGGAGAGACACGGCTTGCTCACACGCTTCTTGTGCGGCCGTGTTAGCGTCATCTTTTTCCTTGTTCAAGTCGGCGAAATTAGCCTTCAACTCCTCAAGTTCTTTGACCGCCGCATCTCGCTCGGCCTCAACATTTTTGTACCGATGGCCCAAATCTTCAACTAGAGTACAATGCGCTTGTTGCATCTTTACCATCTCAGCTAGTGTCTCGTTGACCTTTTTTAGCGACTCCAGTTCGGCCTTGCGAGAAGATTCCGTTTCAGATTGAAGTATATCAACAATACGGTTCTTCTGAGCCAAGTCTGCTTCCAATTTCTCAATAACTTTGGCTCGTTCGAAGGCTAATTTCGAAGCTTTAACAGCTGCACTGTAGCATTCTTTATACTGAGCATAAAAATTCTGGGTATAGCTGAGGGCGGTGTTCACAGCCTCTTCGGGAATTCTTTTGAGATTGGGTGGAAAGATATAGGCGTCAAAGCATATTTCTGGAAAATCTTTCTTTAGTTGAGCAATTCTAATAGCCCCTTCGCCAGACGGTTCAAGAGGGGCCTCCTCCACAGTTACGGTCATAACAGTATCAGTTCTTGAATGATGTGGACCAGGTTTAGTGATTTGTTGAGATGGCTGTTGCCGCGAAGGTTCGACTGCAGGTGCCTGGCCTCTGGATGGCGGAGGAGGACGAGAAGGTGAACGGTACCTTCGGTCCCCATCACAACGCTCCTGGCAAGAATAATATCGGGAATGATCCCTGTCGCGATGCTCTTGCTCATAATACCTCCGCTCACGATCTCGGTCAGAATCCCTACGGCGAGACTCTTAGTAAGATTAAGAATGATGCACTCACCGAAGTCTATCAAGTGTAGAAGGACGATCCGACATGGCACCTGTAAAGAAGAAACAATTCGGTTAAACGCCAAGAAAAAGCACTGCAATGCATGTGGAAGTCGTGAAGTGTTGTGAAAAGTGTATAAATGCGCAATCCCCCCGACCAACCAGAAGCGTCGTTTACACTAATGGGTAAAGATTCGCTTATATCAAGCGCCCCCCGGAGCTCTTCCAACCCGGACCCGTGATGGAGAGATACGTAGTTCGGAATGGGAATATCGTCCAGCCCTGTGAAAAGGTCTCCGGACTGGCGAGGAGAGGCGCTGGAAACAGTAACCCCAGGTTTGGAACGGGTTACGACTACAGACTTCCATCTCGTAAAATTAGGTACAGCAGCCTTGCCTTTCCGACCCTCTTCTATTCGGGAAAGGTATCTCAGTGTCCATGGTCGTTCTTTCATCGTCGCTCACTTCTCTTATCACAACGCCAGGTTTTCTTTTTGCCACTTTCTTCTTCTTCCTCAAGGCCGATTTCGCCAATCCTTCAATTACAATACTCTGGCCCATCTCAATCAAACCCAATGTCCTTAAGTTATCGTCGGTCAACAGCGAGTCTATGTGCCTTGAGTCGCGTGGAACCCTTTGCAAGCTTTGAACGACACCTCTATAATGCCCACCGGTAGGTCTCGAAATGATGGCTGCAAGTATAGCAGAGTATTAGTGTAAAGTATTAAAAGTGGCCATTCAAAAACGAATTATGATACTTACGTCTGGATAACCATCTCCTGGCAAACCCTGAGGGGCATCGAACAAAAAACCATTCGTTCTTGAAATAACTAAGCCTGGTCCAGGCCCAATCACAACCTGACAGTTCCTGACCGCCTCCAGAAAAGTGAAAGACGGGTTACCACCCCTACTCTTAAAATTGAATATGTGCCTGATCTCGTTAGGTCTTGGCGGGCGAAAAATGCAATCCATAAATATGACAAAAAAGCTGTTCAGTAGTGCATGCCCATTGGGATGGATTTGTGAAGGAGCGATTCCTAAATACGACAGCATCTCTCTGATGTATTGGTTAAAAGGAGGAAGAGATCCAGCCGCGCAGGCATGACGGTAGAAGGCAGTATATCCTTCAGGTGGGTTGTGTGGTCTGTCGCTAGCACTATGTAATAAAACATCGTCCAGGGATATGTTATGTTTCGAACATATCCGGCCCAACAGAGACTCCGAGATATTGGACTGGACAGAATCGACAGGATCTTCGATAAATATGGCCTCCAGCAATTCATCTGGAGCCGGATCTACGACTTCAGGAGGGATTTCCGGAATCTCAAGCGCTGGAAGAGGCGAGCTTTGTGCTTCTTGTTGTTGAGAACTCGAAGATTCCATAATTAACTAACTCACCAGAAAGCGGCGTTAAATACATAAAAAGCCCATGCATTCCCCCGGTGCAAAGTGTATGAGTATGTCGTGTAATGCAAGTGCTATGCAAAACTTAAGCAGATTTTACAAGTTGAAACGAGATGTCCGAATGACGAAACTTTGGAATTTGAGAATGAAAATGACCGTCATCGCTGACCGTCACTTTCATGCCACCCAGATGCTACTGACCAATTCAAGTATAAAATCGTTATATTTTGTTCAAGTCATAGTGCCATCGACGAGCTCCAAAAGAGGGGTCATGTCAGATTCAATTATGCAAGGCCGAAGCTCTTCGGAGTCAAGTGTGCTGAAGTTCAGTGAGAAGTTCAACTTGAAATTGGTCGTAGTTAAGATATTGGAGCAATTCAGAATAGTGGGGATCCCAGAAGCAAGAACGTTTGAATCGATCGACTCGAATCGACACGAGTTGAATCGAAGAACTTCGAATCGATACACCCCAATTCCACGCAGTTCGACTCGATGAGACGTTGGAACAGAGGAGCAGTTCGAATCCATGAAGCCCCACATGACTTCGAATCGATCGAAGTTGAACTCCTTCGAATCGATCAACATATCACTACTTCGAATCAATCAATATTAAGCTCCTTCGAATCGATCAGAATATCGCTATTTCGAATCAATCGCCGCGAAGCCTTTTTCTTTTACAACCATCGATTCGAAGCTATGCATTCAAAATCGACTCGAACTTCTCATTCTTGGATCGATGCGAAGTAATGAGAGACGACACTCTGATCGATACGACTCAAATGACCTCATTCCTGAGTTCCATCGAGTCGAACCACCTCGTCCAGATCCCACCAATCCTTAAGATTTTCAACAAGAAAAGGTCGAGTCGATTTCACAAACTTCCGGTTCCATCATTCTTTACTCGGCTTGATCCATCAGTTACCTGATTTAGTGAAATCATAAGGGAAAGCTTAAAGAAATTCGATCGATTCGTGGGAGACGCATTTGTTCTAAGCTCTGGAAGATGGATTCGAAGAAGAAGCTACAGCAACAGTGAAAAGTAAAAAGTGAAAAAAGAGCCCAGCCTCACGTATTTATATGGATTCCAGTAAAGAAACGGGACGATTCATCTCCCGGTCAAAATGACCGACCGCAATCGGTCACGTGCTGGTCGACTCAAACAAGCCCCGTTCGAATCCATCACGTTCGAAACCATCGCATACGAACCCACTGCGTTCGAATCCATCACATCGTAAAGCCGTTACTTCGAATCCATCGCACGGCTAAATCGATACATCACTTCGAATCCATTGCCTTCCTGTCTTTTACACAATCGAATCCATCCCAACTTAATCGATGCGACGCATCATCGATTCAAGGAAGCACTAAGCAAAGGCAAGACAATCGATTCGAACATACGTGACTTCGAATCCATCAAGACAGCATCGATGCGGAGCGTCATTGATACGAAGCACTTGAACGAGGACTGAATTGAAAAATCCTATTCGTTCGAAGTACCAATTTCATAACCATCAATTCCATCGATTCGAAACTCTATCGATTCGAACAAACATGCTTCGAATCCACTAGACACCATCGATGAGAACGACCGTAGTGCTTCGATATGAAAAATTACTGGTCTACCTTCTACACCGATTCAGGAGAGGATCGATACAAGAGGATGGCCATAGACGATCATAACAACAATGTTTTAACCCGAATCTCAAATCTATTCAGGAGAGGATCGATGCAGAATTCGGTAACAAACCAAACTGGCAACAACTTGCAATCACGCAACGTTAACCAAAGTCAAAGTGATACACATATGCACATATGTTTGACTAATATTTGATTTTTATCATTCACAGGGATCAGATAATACAGCTTTCAGCAGAGCATGTCCTAATTGTCCAGCGTTAGATTGTAGCTTTTCAAAGCACGTCATGTTTACACAAGACGTACTTTGGGGGGCAAATGTTATCCTGCCTTTTGGCAAGGCCGAGATACCAAGGAACTAACCAGAAAGAGACAGGATCATACATCCTTAGCTTTGAATGATTGTTGGGCAACTACAAATATCGACGAGTTTTGCCCGAGTCCGGATCGGGCTACAAGTGATAAGTCACGTCAAGCAAAGCTGTAGAAACCAACATTCCAAGTTTCGGGGCAATCCGAGTTCGTATGCTCAAGTTATCGCCAACGGGAAATGGATCAGGTAGTATAAGGTTCGAATCCCTCAGAAATAACATAGGCTCGAATCCATCAAGAGGAGGCCTTGGTTCGAATCCACCAGACACGTGTTGCCTCGAATCCATGAGGAGTGCATTTGCTTCGACTCCATCAGGGAAGCCTTCACTTCGAATCCATCCAAAGCACTTCCTGCTTCGAATCCATCAGGGACGTGCCTTCGTTCGAATCCATCAGAGGTAACCACGCTTCGAATCCATCTACACCTACCTTGGTTCGAATCCCTCGAAGTATTCCCATCTTCGACTCCATCCCATGAAAGTCCTTCGAATCCATCAAGCGGAGAAGTCTTCACATCGATCAACTATGGAATATTCTGACCGATACGAAGGGCACGTACGAGGATAACTTTGAATCCATAACTTCGAATATATCAAGTCATAGCATCTAAAACCAAGGATTCGACCCTATCGATTCGAAGCACGTATATCAACTGAAAATGCAATATTGAATCGATCATTACTTGAAATCTACAAGTCCTAATGCTACGAAATTTTCACAGGAGCTTGCATATACATAGAAGAATGTCCACGCCAAGTTTCATCACGTTTGGACACTTTTTTGATCAATTCGAACCAAGGGTCGAATCGATCCCAAACTGGGCCCGGATCTCCAAAATTCGGCCATGTGGGCCCCCCACACGTGCCAGAGTGGTCTCCCCTAATTTTAGGCGAAATATCAGCCTCCAGCACTTATAAATAGAGCCCCTGGTCATTCAAAAAAGGGATCGGAGAATTTTAGAGATAAAGCACATCTAAACGCTGCCAGAATTGCTTCAGAGCACCACCGTTGCCTTCGATTTCGAATTTTGGCTTACTACTTGCTGTACTTTGGCACTGAAAAGTTGTATTCTGAGAATATCAAGCAATAAAGTAACAAAACTTCATAGTGGACGTAGGCAAATCACCGAACCACTCTAAATCGTTGTCTCTTGTGCAATTTATTTCCTGCTATTTGGAGTTTTTGTTAGATAATCCACGTTTTAATTTACTTTCTTCATTTATTATCTCTTCAAAAACATCCGACGAGTGTTGTGCCCAATTTTGACACAAACAATCCTGCTTATACAACCATTAATTAATTATAAATCAAATTAATGATCCATTAAATATTCATCTTAATTAAACACCTTTGATAAATCACTTTCTAATTACAATAAGTAATTAGTCTTTATTTAATACCACAAATTAATTATTTTAAATCATTTATAGTTACTATCATCTAATTACTTCATTTATAATTGATTACATTTATTCTTAATTAGTCACCACATTATTAATTATTTCTTAATTAACTAATTTTTAATTACATCGTTAATTATATTAATTAATGATATCTAATTCAGATTTAAATTTCATTAATTTATTTAATTAATTACATTAAGTGATTAATCTTTAATTAAACACAATTATTAACCACCTTTGATTAATATCACCAGTAATTAACTACCCTTAACTACTTATATTAATTAATTATCACATAATTAATTATCTCCATTAATTAATCCCCTGATTGATTACAAAAGTAATTATCCAAATTACTTCATTTACAAATCATCTTGTATTAATCGCATCCAGTAATTATCATCTAATTACTTCCCTAAGTAATTATACTATATTAATTACACTAAGTAATTTCACATATCAAATCCTCAAATGATTTATTAAATTAATTAAACTAAATTAATCAACTTAAATTAATCATTCTATCAAAATTAATTACAAAAAGTAATTAATCTCTTAATTACTTTTATCAAGTAATTACACTTAACAATTTACAATAGATTATTTAAATTAATCTAATTTACTTAATTATCAAAATTTATCACATTAATTAATTAATTAGTAATCCTTAGCCAATTAACTTCAGTAATTAATAATATTACTTAATTCACTACTTAATTAATCTCTAATTATAAATTAATCTAAATTCTTAATTTATAAATTAAATACACATGTTATTCCTTAATAAACTTATTCGTTTAATCATTTAAATATCTTAACTATTCCTAAGATAATTTATCTCTTTATTAATGACTTCATTAATATTAATGTGTATTAGAACATTACATTTTAAATTTAAATTCAAAATTCCATTTTGAATTTTAATTTCAAAATGATTATTATTTAAACATTTATCAAATTTAAATTCAGTTTATAATCTTGTAAATAACATTAACTACTTACATATGAACTTATATAAGAATGGCCTTTAAATTCAACTGCTTGAATCTTTATTTAAATTTAAATTTCCAAAATACATTAATATTTAACTTGCAATTTCAAGTGAAAACAATTTATTTACTTCCATTAAAAAGAACTTTATAAAAACAAATTCAAATATTTATTTGAAAACAAATTCTTTTTTTAAAACGAACTATTTGATTTAAACTTGCTTTATACATTTAGATTTTAAACTGATTTATTTTTCAGATTAGAATTCATTAGTTTAACTTTGAATTTAAAACTTGTGTTTTAACTTGCTTTTAAAATTTGGTTTATTAATTCTTGATTTAAAATCCAAATTCATTTCTAAAAACTTAGATTCAAAAGTTCACTTGAATCTATACTTTGAACTTTTAAAATTCAAACACATTTTAATTTTTTTTTTAAGATTTTAAATTAAATAAAAAAATCATAACCAGCCTGGTTTTCCTTAAACCTGAAAACCCCACTTACATAATTTAAACTTTTATTACATCTCAGATTTGAGTTTAAAAATAAATTGAATTCAACTTCAAACTGGATTTTTGAACTTTGTTTAAATCTGGTTTACCAATCTAAGTTCATTTGAATTTGTTTAAAAACTCAAAACAACTCTACTACCAGGTTCTGTAGAACAGGAGCAGGACAACAGTCTCGAGCCAGACCAAAAAAATGCTTCGAGACTGCACCATCCCTGCTTCGAGTCACGTACTCGAGTGACTCGAGCACTCCCCTATCCTAAAAACCCTGCACCACCCACAATGCTTTAGCACTTCACTGGGCACGGTGCACGTGCATTGTGGCCCCATTCACCTCCGGCCATCCACACGAACCTCAACACGTCGCCACCTACCACCATAAATGACCACAACTGCCCAGAGCCACCACGGCAACCTAAAACGAAAACGAGTTCGAAACTCCACTTGGAAACAAAAATCAGGTTCCTCTCGAAACCTGTCAACACTTCGCCCCTCCTCCTCCGACCTCCAGAGAACCACCACTACCGGCAACGTTTTCGCCTTTCACCCCTCTACCAATCCCCAAACCCCCGTTGAACTCGATGCACCATGGAGTTGGAACTGACTCAAACTACAACCCAGTCAAAAATTAGGTTTCCCCACTGAAATCGAAAGCCACCATCGCCACAGTGATTGATAGTGCCTCCGGTCATTTTTCATGGCGTCTTCGATCCCCCATCTTCCTCACGAGCAAATCCCAACCTCTGCGACCAAGTGTATTGCTCGAGGCAACCCAAAATGCTCGAATTGATCAACCCAGTAAAGCATGTTCAAAGCTCAACTAAAAAAGGTGATTTGAGTTTTAAAAATCATAATTTCGATTTAATAATCAGTTCATAAACTTGAATTGATAATTCAAGATATTCGAAAATGTCACCTGTATTAAATTTAAACTGTTCATAAGGTTTTTAGAGCAGATCAACTTTGTTTAGCATGAATTCAATTTTAAAATTACTTTATAATCGACAAAACATATTTTGTTTAAATGCTTTGTCCTAACAATCAATAGGTTGAGCAAATAATGATTTTTGAATTAACCCAGACTTTTGAAATTATAAACAGAGGCAACATCCAGATAATAGTATGCATGCTTCATCTCATCAAAATATAGTGTAATGCATATACTTCCATACAACTAAATTAAACTTAGGTTAATTTAAAATATGAAGTTACTGACAGCAAATGAAAAACAAGGCAATTTTATAATGAAACAGTTTGGATTTGCAGGCTTGAAATATACAGAAATTTCATCTCACCAATACCCAGAGAAAAATGAATGTATAAATATTCACACAATATATATTTAAGCATTCAAATATTACCATGCAACAGATTCTAAACTTAAGTAATTTTAAAAGTGTTACTCACCATAGGTTTTGACAATGAACAGAGCACCCTTTTGTGTGAAACAGTTCGAACTTTAAAACTAAGAATTTGTTTGCTGTGATCTTCCTAAACTTCTTGCCTATCTTCAGTTGTAAATATTACTTGAGTTCGTATAAATGAAAATGTTTGCCATTGTTTCAGGTTGGATATGTTTAGTGAACGAACTAAAAATAAGAAGATGTGTGTATAAAGAAGTTTACAGGTAGGTGATAACTGGGTTAGCAAGTTTGCAGGTAAAACCTTTTTTTTTTTTTAAAGATTATGTTTTGTTTGTATATGATAAGATTTTATATTAGGAGGCTGAGTTGATCTTATACAACTCGAAATGACTATTGTTAGCTGCTAAGAAATGGTGCCATTTAATGCTAATGTACTTGTGTTCCCTACTTATCTAATTTTATCATTTCTCTTACCTGCATTTTATTTCTATTTTGCTTTGCTTTAGCTTGCTCTACAAACTACCTTATATGTTTAACATGCACAAAGATATTTTTACTTAGCTTTGCATCTCTCTTACAAGCAACCTGCATATTTTATTTTATTTCTTGCCTGAGTCATATTAACAGGTTACCTGCCCTTTATTTTTACTTTGCTTTGTTAACTCACTTTGCCATTAAAACCTACAGGCTACACATAGACAAACCTGGTTTGTATTTATCTCATATACATATATAAAGAAGTTTATAGAGTAAGCTTTTTATCCATAGCTATTTTATTTTGTTTTGTTTTGTTTATGCTTATGTTTTGAATATTTTATAAGATTTATTTTATCTTAACATACTTGAAGAATTTTATTTTATATTTCAAATCATAGCTTCCCAAAATATGCATATATATATAAACATAAGTTTAAAATAATAATTCCTATTTATTTCAAATCCATTGTAATGATATTACATTGTTAATATTGTTTAAATCGTACTCATTATTATCTTAAAATAATTTATAAAAGAAATTATCACTTAATTATTTATTTTTATCAAGCTATACTAAAAAGAAAATAAAACAAATCCTTTTGTTAATAAATTTAAAACTTAAACTTAAGCTAGAATAAATTCTAACTATTAAACATTTATTTTAAGTATTTAAAACCATATAGATATTTATTCAATAGTTTAATACTAAATTAAATCAAATTTCCAAGTTATCAGAAATAAAATCAGAAAACATGTCCTTATTTATTAATTTTAAACAGAGCTTATCTATTTATAATATATACTATTATATACATATATACATTATAAATAGAAACAATTTAAATTAGGTTTTTAAAAAGAAAAATTATCAGCTAAATATTTATTTAAAGGAAGATTATTTAAGTCAATTTAAATCTTATTAATAATTATTATCAAATTAATTTAATTTTTACACAGATTACTAAATTTATGTCGCCAAAATTTCTAGGATATCACATTCCCGATATTATTTATTTCCACTGAAAGTCTGCCGAGTTCAAATACTTTACAATAATTCAAATCACTTATTCAAATTATACTTGGAAATACTTAGAATAAAAACTATTTTAAAACACTTGCTTAAAAATTTGTTATGAAAATATTATACTAATATCTTATATGAAACTTCAAGTCCAAACCAATTTTTGAATAAAATTAGTATATAAGGGATAAATATTTAAATAACCTTTCAAAAACAAATATTATTTAAATCTTTAAATCATTGCTTCCATAAATAATTAAGTTAACCTTTACTTTAAAGATTCACAAAATTACTTAAGAACTAATTTCTCCAAAATATTCTTTTAAAATCAACTCTAAAACATTTAATTTATACTTGAAAGCTACTTTGAAAACATACTCAGCTTTCCAGGGAAAGTACGCTTTCTATTTCAAAATGGTCCATTTAAACCAATTAATAAACCCTTCTCGATTTATTTTAAATTTACGTTCCAAATCCGTAAATTCCTTTCTACACTTTTAAAAATAACCCAATGTTTATTTTTAAAACAAAATTCCCTTTCCTTTACAAATTCTCATTGTGAATTTACATTTTCAAATATCAACTGATATACGATTTTCAAATCGATTCCCAAATATCACTTTCAACACCAAATCAATTTTCAAATTGATTTTCAAATTTATATCAAATACCAAATCAATTTCCAAATTCATTTTCTAAATTCATTTCCAACACCAAATTAAATTTTCAAATTGGTTTCCCAAAGATTTATTTTCAAACACCAAATCAATTTCAAATTTATTTCCCAAATTTATTTTCAAATACCAAATCAATTTCAAATCAATATCCCAAATATATTTTCTTTTAAAATAAATGTCTTTCTTCCAAACTATTTAAAAATCCAATTTTAAACAAATTCTTTAACTATTTAACAATATTGCTCAAAATCCATTAATTAAAATCTTTTCCCATAATTTGGAATTTATCCAATAGGATTTCAAAAATAAAACTTTATCCTTTTAAAATTCCTTCTTTTAAATTTATCCCATTCTCAAAAATAAATTTTACTATAAATTTGTACTTAAATTTCAAAAAATCCAACTTTATCTAAGTACCCTACGATACCAAAAATATATTCAGCTAACTTTTAGCCTACAATAATTTCAATTACAATATAATCACACAGAGATTATCAACACACAACATATGAAACAAATTCAATATTTGAGGAATCCAGTTGGATCCCTCCAACCAGATTTCCTGCGTCCACAGATGTTAGCACAACAATTAAATACCCATTCCACTTCGAAGTGGAATATCGCGCTATATGGGATTTATAAAATATCATCTGCTGTTATGCGGTGCAAAGGGTCTCATCCGCTATATAATGCGGGAAATCAACAGCTCCAAATACATATATAATACCAATTCCACTTCGAGGCGGAATATCGCGGTATATGGGTTCAAATATAATATCATCCGCTATTATGCGGCGCATAGGGTCTATTTCGATCCAGTTGACAATAATAATCATCCAAGCACACAATTAATAATGTTAAATCTATTTATTTAAAATTAACCGAGCATCAATTTCTTTGAGTAAGAAGTTCTCACCTTGCTTTTATTTTGCAATCCATTCTCATTGCGACTTGATTTCATGGTTTTGACCTTATATAAGCAATTATACAATTTATTAATATTCGACCCAATCGAACAAGTAAATTTTCATTTTATAAATTTACTTAACTAAGAATTTTATTTTAAACTCATTTTCCTTTAATAGAGTTAATCACCATAGTTCATTATTTTTAACATAACTTAGTAAATCAAAATATATGGATGCATATTTATTTTCTTTTGAAACCTCCACTTATAAAATTAATTTATACGGATAAAATTCTAATCTTTCTACAAAAATAAACTTATAAAATAAAAATGGATATTTGTAAAAATTCATACATATATATGCTTATATAAATAATTTATAGAACTAAAAATCAAACTTTTTATATAACTTCATACCCTAAAAAAAATTCTGTTATATATATATATATATATATATGCTTCTCTGTAAAAAAAATCTCTTTCTTGTTTGAACCCTTTATATTTTCCTACAAATAAAAATAATTTTTTTGTCTATTGCAAATATTTCCTATACCTATTTATTTTAATTAAAAATTGAATTACCTCACAGGAGGAAAAAATGCGAACCCAGATCAACTGTGGACACGCTTTGGCATTCCTCGATCGTGCCAGCACCCATTGCCTACTTGTGCAAGCTATGCGACGACACCATCTCCCAGACCATCGTGAAGGAGCGCCACTGCATACCATTGCGTCAGCGAAGATCGTGATGCCCAAAATTTTGCCAAGCTCTAGCCAAAGCGATCCCTTAGCGCGACCCATCTCCACCATCCCAAACTTGAGAAACCCTACGCGAGCTGCCGCCATTTGTACTGCGAATGTCGCCACCCCCTTGACAAACGAATACGAACTCGCGGCCTCACAACCCACTCCAATTTCGCGACCACGCGAGCCTCCTTATGCTTGCGACCCCTAGACCCCCCTGCTTGCTTGAAAATGAGCATCAGCTCATCGCATTTTCTCCTAATTCTTCTTCCATGGGTACGAGCTGCTGCTCCTCCCCTTTTCTCGAGCTCGAGCAGAGCTTGCGATGTCGCGCCCTCCTCTTATTTTTTCTTTTTTCATTGTGAACTGGATTTGTGTTTTCGAGAGGAAGATAGGGCTCAACGATTTCAAATTGATTTCGAACTGGGAAAGAAGGGTTAGGCAACGATTTCATGAAGTTGATGGCGGACATTGTTTGCTTTAGAACGATAGATTTTTTTTGAAAGAGAATCATTTTCTTTTGTTATTATTTTCTTCTCTGAACGAGCTAAGAAAATTTTTTCAACGCGTGTTAAAACATTTTCCAAGTTTTGGAGAATCAAAGTAACATGTCACTTGCCTTAAGAAAACAATATTATATGAATATTGTATATATTATTTTCAAATTTAAATTTTAAATCAAAATCGGTTCGATTTCCGTGGGTAAAATTTTCGATCTTCAATCGAAGCATGCCGCCAGGCGTTTGTAATGTTAAACCCCTATTTCGAATGCAATAGAAAAGGTTTCGAGTCCAAATTCGATCGTATGGAGAAGATAGCATTTTAAACCCAGCTATTAAATTCAATTTCGATATTAATTTCAGCGCATTTTCTTATTGTACGATCACACGACAACTCCGAATGCTACAGAAATTGAAATACGATAATAATACAATATTACGGATCCAATGAAACTGGTTTCGTCGAATTCTGAGACTGTGCCTCGAAAGGCTATTTTTAAATATTGATTTATACAATATAATTTCAAAACTAAACAAACACTTTTAAATTCAACTTTTAAAAGTTCTATTACCTTCAGTATCATCAATATAAATTTTCTAAGCCTTTGAAATATTTTTAATCAGCTTAAAAATCAAGGTTCAACATTTTACCCAACTTCAATAAATTAAATTCAATAATTTAAATTGCCAAATCCATTCTGATATTTGAAATTCACGCTAAACCATCATTCAAATATTCAAAATCAATTTAATATTCTAATTCAAAATGTTCAAAATTCAAGGTCGTCACACATATGCATAACAACATCCATATACGTATACATATAACATCTATATCTACACATACGAGCAGATAAATACAAAATGATAAAACTCAGTAATAATAAGAAGCTTTGAAATAGCCATCAACCAATCGTAGAAAGCTCCGAGTGGTAAGCTAATGAGATATCTGAATTCTATAAACATAAAAATATGCTAAGAAATATTAAGTCCGTGGAAAAACCAAGGAAAAGACAATTCAGATTATAGGCATTAACTAATATTTACTCATTATAATTAATTTATTACAGACAAACATTTCATTTCAAATTTTTGGCACAAATGATTATCATTACAAAACCATGATGTAAAATAATAATCAAACTACTACAATACATAAAACATAATCAAATCGACACAAAAACAAAAATTTAAGATATGATCATAACGATTTTCTTAAAAATATGTAAAAGATTGGATGATATCACTCCATGGGAAAAAGTTAAATCTAATATTTAAAAAGTTGATTTACAATTCCTATTTCATGAACTAAGTACATCTAGAAATTGAACAACAAAAAAATGTTATAGCTAATCGCATTGAATGTCAAATACATCAAGAACATTTTATAGGTCACTAATATAGAGAATGAACAAAAGCTAAGTCTCAACTTTGTAAGCAATCGAATGGAAATAGGGTTAGAGAAATACTCACCGAGTTTTTGTTGAGTTTCCGAATTTCGGCAAAATGAGCGGACAAAGTTCTATATCAGGCGAAGTGCCTAAAGTAAAAAGAAAGTTGAGATCAATGAATCAATAAAACTAAAATTGAATGAATATAATAAACATAATATAAATGAGTAATCGGGCGACTACAAAAGAGTACATGCGTATGATAAAGCAATAGTGAAGCTCAACTCCACTGGAAAAAAATCGAAGTTCGAAGAAGATAGAAGTTTTGGTTTGGGCGAAGAAGGGATAGAATGGAGTTTTTAGGAGTAGGATGAGAAAAAAATTAGAGGAGAGAAAATGAATTTTAATTGTTAAAATATAAAGAGACGAGGCGGCGACCAAAACCTATCTCAACATAAAAAAATTCCTTTCGAAGCAGCGTTTGTAGCATTCAACGTTAAAGTGCTGATAATGATTGCCGTAAAAGTTAAGTTTTGTTATAGTGTCACTAACAACCTAGCACACCATGTAGAACTATAATAGTTCTTGAAACTTTATTTCTATATACATGAATGATAATCATGGTAAAATTATTTCATTTACTAATTTTAAAAAAATATTGCATCGGTTTGCCTTCTCCAAGCGTGTTGAAACACCTATGGTACCATGGAATTCAACGTACCGATTAGAATTTATAAGCCACTCAACAGATAAATTAACGCAATATAAAACATTTTCATAATCACTTACAAATACGCTCGCATATATATGATATCAATTGATGCAGCTCAGAACAGAGAAGAAATGCAACCAAAATTTCTAACAAGGATGAGTCGTACACGACTCATAGAGAGGTTAAGTCGTACGCGACTTAGGAAGGCAGGGTTAAGTCGTTTCCGACTTAATGGTGCACGGGATAGCAAGTTTCGAGTTAACAACAATTTGAACCGCATAAAAGAGGCATCGGGTTTGAGTCGTGCGAGCTTGAGTCGTATACGGGATAATGGAACAGGGTTACGACTCAAGGGAAACTTGGAGTGTGCATACTTGATGAGTCGTACACGACTTAACAACGTATCCATAAGTCGTGACCGAGATAGCATCAAGAAGGAGAAGGATTCAACTGATGGGAGCTTGAGTCGAAGGAAGGATGTTGAGTCGCTGAAGTTATGAGTCGTGAGTCGTAGGTCGTTGCCGACCTAGTATGAGTCGTGAGTCGTTTGTTGTGATGAGTCGTGTACTGTTGTATGTTGTAAGTCGTATGTCGTGAGTTTTAAGTCGGTATGTAGTGGATCGTGTTGCATTTTAGGTCGTTACCGACCTATGGGTTGTGAGTGTTGTATTTTAGGTCGTTACCGACCTAGGGGTAATGTTGAGTCGGTCATGTATATGAAGTGTTGGGTCGCATACGACCTATGGTGAGTCGTCTTAAGGTCATATGATGATGTATGAAGGTCGTGCTTGTTAAGTCGGCCAGGGTTGAGTCGTTCTGGAGTTGAGCTGCCTTGTGTTGAGTCGGCCGCGACCTAAGTTAGGTCGTAAGTCGTCGCCGACCTAAGAGTCAGGTGAGGGTTTGTGTGTGTTGAGTTGTGAAAGCTATAAATAGCGCGTGTGTTGTACATTTTGAGGTTGTTGATTTTGAATAAAATTTCTCTTTTGTTAGCTTTGTGCTTTCATACCAATTGGTAGTTGAGTGTAATCTCCTATCTCCACTTACGTCATTCGAGTGCGCTCGAATCCACGTTTGTTGAAGCCGATTCACGGAATCTAGTGCGCTAGATCAACGTGCGAAGAATCGTAGATCTTTGAACACGGTATAGTGCGCTATCAACGTGTTTGAGATAGCTAGAGTTCGGTATCTTTGGATCAACGAACTTGGGCATTTTGGTATCTTCAACTCACCGATTGCTACATTTCATCGATTGAAGTTTTGTTTGATTAATCCGCTGCGTCATTATTGGTATCAGAGCCATACTTAGCCAATCATAGCTAAGTTTGATTCTTGGAGCCAAGTTTTTGAAGTTTGAAGTAGTTCATCGTGTTCATATTGAAGTTGCATCAAGTTTGGAGAGTTTGATCCATTTCATTTTGGATCGAGGAGTTGGATTTTGTTTGGATTTTGAATTGGTGATTTGCGCGCCAAAGTTTTGAAGGTTTTGGAGTGAGCCGAGGCAAGTCTTGACCGAGCCAAGCAAAGTTGTGAAGAGTCAAGGCCGAGACAAGCATTGCCGAGACAGTTGAGCCTAGATTGCCTTATCGTGTGAAATTTTGAAGTATTGTGTTCAACTTGTTGAAGTTTGTGAAAATTTTAACCATGCCACCAAGGAGAGCTAATCGTCATCAAAACGTTGAAGCTTTGTATCGTAGAGAAGAAGCCGAGCTTATGGAACAACGTATTAATGAGAAATTTGATGAAGGCATTGGTAAATTGGAGAGATTGATGAATGATTTGAATCAAAGGAGGAGATCACCAAACTCGAACCATGGAGGAAACCGAGTTTCGCCATTGGTTACGGAAGCGAGGAGGGTATCGCCACATTCTTGTAGAGATAGAAGAGAAACATCAATTTCATCACGAAGAGATCATCATGACTATGCACATGAAGAGAGAAGAAGTCAACGTGAATTTGACCATGAAGCATATAGAGATGAGGAGAGACATAGTCAAAGAAGCATGCATGAACAAAGGGATGACATTGGTCGAGATCGATGTAGGCGTACTTTTGATTTTGTTGAAGAGGGTGATAGAGCAAGTATTCATTATCGAGATCGAGACCAAGTTCGAAATTCTTACCGTGATGTGGAGGATGACCGTCGTTGGGAGTCGGGTATGAAAATGGAGATTCCGGAGTTTAAAGGCGGGATGGTTGCTGAGGAGTTCTTAGATTGGTTGTCTAATGTGGAGGAAATCTTTGATTTCAAGGAGGTGCCGGAGAATCGAAGGGTGAAGTTAGTTGCTACAAGGCTGAGGGGGAGAGCATTGGCATGGTGGCAGCAAACTAAACTTACTCGAGAACGAATGGGGAAGTCAAAGATAGAATCGTGGGACAAGATGAAAAAGTTGATGAGATCTACTTTCTTACCTTACAACTACCAATCACTTATGTACCAAAGGTTGCAGAATCTGAGGCAAGGGACAAAGTCTGTTAGTGATTATGCTGATGAATTTTACCAACTCATTGCCAGGAATGATATTATGGAGACAGAAGAACAGCTAACTGCTAGATTCATTGGGGGATTGAGAATGCAGATCCAGGATATGGTTAATATGTTCGATCCTAGATCAGTTGCGGAGGCACATCAGAAAGCGTTAGCTTGGGAGAAGCAAGGAAGGCGTGGAGGTGGTGTGTTTACTAACTCTAATAATCAAGCAAGGGGTGCTGGTGGAAGTTCTAATGTTCCTAAACCAGTTACAAAACCAGTGGTGAAGGAGGTTGAGAAGGCGAAGGCTAGTAGTGTTTTCAAATGTTATAATTGTCAGGAGTTGGGTCACAAAAGCAACGAATGTCCGAAGCCGAAGAAGAGAACCATGGTTGCAGAGGTTGAAGCAGATGATGGTGAGGAGGCAGAGTATTCAAATGTACCTTATGTTGAGGAGGAAGAAAAAGTGTCGGGTGATGAAGGTTGTAATCTTATGATGAGGAGAAGTTGTTTGACACCTAAGCAAGAGGAGGATTGTAGTTGGCTGAGAAGCAATATTTTTCAATCGACATGTACTATTCTGGGGAAAGTCTGCAAGTTTGTTATTGATGCAGGAAGTTGTGATAATATTATTTCTACAGAAGCAGTGAGAAAGTTGAACTTGAAGACCGAGAAGCATCCTAAACCATACAAGCTTGCATGGTTAAGAAAAGGGGGTGAAGTGAAAGTGTGTCAAAGGGCTTGTGTTAATTTTTCGATTGGGAAGAAGTACAAAGATGAAATCTGGTGTGATGTCGTAGATATGGATGTTTGTCACTTATTGTTGGGCAGACCATGGCAGTTTGATAGAGCAGTTCAGCATGACGGTCGTGCCAACAGTTACAGTTTCATGTTCGAGGGTACTAAAATCACTTTGGTTCCCAAGAGACAGCAACAGAAGGAGAGCAAGCTAGAAGAGATTGAAGAATTGAAAACTCTGTTGACTTTGAAGGAGTTTGTTAAAGAAGTGGAGGAAGAACCGGAAGTGTTTTTGTTGATTGGGAGAGAGAGTAGTGAAGAAGTTGAGATTCCCGAAGAAGCAAAGCCAGTTTTGGAAGAGTTTGAAGATGTCTTTCCAGAGGAGTTGCCAAAGGAGTTACCACCACTTAGAGACATTCAGCATCAGATTGATCTTGTTCCGGGAGCAGTGTTACCACACCGACCACATTACAGAATGAGTCCGAAGGAACATGAGGAGTTACGAAGGCAGGTGGAAGAATTACTTGAACAGGGTCGTATTCAGGAAAGTTTGAGTCCGTGTGCTGTACCTGCATTGTTAGTACCAAAGAAGGACGGAACTTGGAGAATGTGCACTGATAGTAGAGCTTTGAATAAGATCACTGTTCGTTACAGATTTCCTATGCCGAGGTTGGATGATTTGTTGGATCAGTTGAGTGGGGCAACTATATTCTCGAAAATTGATTTGAAGAGTGGTTATCATCAAATTCGTATCAGACCTGGAGATGAATGGAAGACAGCTTTCAAAACTAGAGAGGGGTTGTACGAATGGTTGGTTATGCCATTTGGTTTGTCTAATGCACCTAGTACATTCATGCGGGTGATGAATCAAATTTTTAGACCATTCATTGGAAAGTTCGTCGTGGTGTATTTCGATGATATTTTGATTTATAGCAGGAGTACGGAGGAGCATGTTCTACATCTGAGGGAAGTGTTGCTTATTCTTCGTGAAGAACAATTTTACGCTGCTACAAAGAAATGTGTGTTTATGACACCTACTGTTTTATTCCTGGGTTATGTTGTTTCAGGGAAAGGTATTCAAGTTGACCAGAGCAAAGTTGAAGCAGTCAAGAATTGGCCACAGCCAAAGACAATTACAGAAGTGAGAAGTTTTCATGGGCTAGCGTCATTCTACCGAAGGTTCATACCACACTTCAGTAGCGTGATGGCTCCAGTGACTGATTGCATGAAGGGTAAACAGTTTGTGTGGTCAGAGGAAGCGGGGGTTGCCTTTGAAAGGATCAAGGAATTGTTGACGTCTGCACCAATTCTTGTTCTACCTAATTTTCAGTTGTTGTTTGAATTGCATACTGATGCTTCGAAGGTTGGTATTGGAGGAGTTCTGAGCCAGAATGGAAAGCCAGTTGCTTATTTTAGTGAGAAACTGTCAGGGGCAAAGATAAGATACAGTACATATGACGTTGAATTTCATGCTGTTGTTCAGGCTGTTAAGCATTGGAGACATTACTTATTTCAGAAGGAATTTGTTCTTTACACTGATCATGAAGCATTGAAGCATTTACAGGGACAGGATAAAATTTCAGCAAGACATGCATCGTGGATTGCATATTTACAGCAGTTTACTTTTGTCGTAAAACACAAATCTGGGGTGACGAATCGAGTAGCTGATGCTTTAAGTAGGAGGAGTCATTTGTTAACGACAATGAAGGTTGAAGTGACCGGGTTTGAAATGTTGCCAGAAATTATTGAAGAAGATCCTTACTTTGTGAAATATGTGGAGAAAGTGAAGGATGGGAGTACCGATGAATTCATGTTGGTTGATGGTTTTCTGTTTAAAGGGAATCGTTTATGCATACCGGACTGTAGTTTGAGGATGAAGATTGTGAAGGAATTACATGAAGAAGGGCATGTGGGCCGTGATCGTACTTTGCAGTTGATTTCGCAGTCTTACTTTTGGCCGTCGATGAGAAAAGAGGTTGAAAGGTTCGTGGAGCGATGTCATATTTGCCAAGTTTCAAAGGGGACAGCAACGAATGCAGGGTTGTATATGCCATTACCAGTACCATCTAAGCCATGGGTTGATATCAGCATGGATTTCGTTTTGGGTTTGCCGAGAACTCAAAGGGGAAATGATTCGATATTTGTTGTGGTGGACAGGTTTTCGAAGATGGCACATTTTGTTGCTTGCAAGAAGACAGCAGATGCAGTTCGAGTAGCGCAGTTATTTTTCAAGGAGATTTATCGACTTCATGGTTTACCAGAATCTATTGTTTCTGATCGAGATACTCGTTTTCTGAGTCACTTTTGGCTGAGTTTGTGGAAGATGGTGGGAACGAAACTGAAATTTAGTAGTGCTTATCATCCACAAACTGATGGACAGACAGAAGTTGTTAACAGGTCATTGGGGAATTTGTTGCGTTGTCTTGTACAGGATAATTTGAGAAGTTGGGACATGAAGCTATGCCAGGCAGAATTTGCTCATAATCATGCAGTAAATCGTAGCACAGGATTCAGTCCGTTTCAGATTGTTTATTCAAGTTTACCTAGGGGGCCGTTGGATTTAGCAGTTGTACCACAGTCAAAGAGAACAGTTAAACGAGCTGCTGATTTTGTTGATGAGCTGACTGAATGTCATAAAATCGTTCAGGAACGATTGGAGAAATCGAATGAGAAGTATAAGAAGTCTGCAGATTTGAAACGTCGAAATGTTGAATTTAAAGAAGGTGATTTGGTTTATGCCGTATTAACAAAGGATCGTTTTCCGGTGGGTGCTTATAACAAGTTGAAGGCACGAAAAATTGGTCCAATTGAAGTTTTGAAGAAAATCAATGAGAATGCTTATCGATTAAAGTTACCAGATGATGTTTATACTTCTGATGTTTTTAACGTCAAACATTTAATTCCATATCATGGAGGTGAGATGGTTGAGGAAGAATTTACAAATTCGAGGTCGAATTTTTCTCAACCAGGGGAGGATGATGCAGCTCAGAACAGAGAAGAAATGCAACCAAAATTTCTAACAAGGATGAGTCGTACACGACTCATAGAGAGGTTAAGTCGTACGCGACTTAGGAAGGCAGGGTTAAGTCGTTTCCGACTTAATGGTGCACGGGATAGCAAGTTTCGAGTTAACAACAATTTGAACCGCATAAAAGAGGCATCGGGTTTGAGTCGTGCGAGCTTGAGTCGTATACGGGATAATGGAACAGGGTTACGACTCAAGGGAAACTTGGAGTGTGCATACTTGATGAGTCGTACACGACTTAACAACGTATCCATAAGTCGTGACCGAGATAGCATCAAGAAGGAGAAGGATTCAACTGATGGGAGCTTGAGTCGAAGGAAGGATGTTGAGTCGCTGAAGTTATGAGTCGTGAGTCGTAGGTCGTTGCCGACCTAGTATGAGTCGTGAGTCGTTTGTTGTGATGAGTCGTGTACTGTTGTATGTTGTAAGTCGTATGTCGTGAGTTTTAAGTCGGTATGTAGTGGATCGTGTTGCATTTTAGGTCGTTACCGACCTATGGGTTGTGAGTGTTGTATTTTAGGTCGTTACCGACCTAGGGGTAATGTTGAGTCGGTCATGTATATGAAGTGTTGGGTCGCATACGACCTATGGTGAGTCGTCTTAAGGTCATATGATGATGTATGAAGGTCGTGCTTGTTAAGTCGGCCAGGGTTGAGTCGTTCTGGAGTTGAGCTGCCTTGTGTTGAGTCGGCCGCGACCTAAGTTAGGTCGTAAGTCGTCGCCGACCTAAGAGTCAGGTGAGGGTTTGTGTGTGTTGAGTTGTGAAAGCTATAAATAGCGCGTGTGTTGTACATTTTGAGGTTGTTGATTTTGAATAAAATTTCTCTTTTGTTAGCTTTGTGCTTTCATACCAATTGGTAGTTGAGTGTAATCTCCTATCTCCACTTACGTCATTCGAGTGCGCTCGAATCCACGTTTGTTGAAGCCGATTCACGGAATCTAGTGCGCTAGATCAACGTGCGAAGAATCGTAGATCTTTGAACACGGTATAGTGCGCTATCAACGTGTTTGAGATAGCTAGAGTTCGGTATCTTTGGATCAACGAACTTGGGCATTTTGGTATCTTCAACTCACCGATTGCTACATTTCATCGATTGAAGTTTTGTTTGATTAATCCGCTGCGTCATCAATGGTCTTACTAATCCATCTATAATGAGTACCCAACCAAAACCTAGGTGTTCACATAATCCTAATCTTTGATGCCACATGCGATGAACCAGGTTTTTCGATCCTCAAAAATTAACAATAATGCATCTTCGATACTCACGTGCAGCAAATCCAAGTGCCAAAAAGCCCAAATGTTTATGGATAGAAAGAAGAAAGAAGAAGAGAAAAGATGAAGAAGAGAGAAAGAAACTAAAAACACAGAATCTCACAATCGTAGTGGAACAATATATAATATGATACCATCTGTATCAACCCTGTTTTCGAAGCCGTAATATTCTACAAATTCAATTAAAATTATAGTATTCGAATTTGATTTGGATAATTATTATTTTGGAATCAAATTATGAATACAATTAAAGTTTATTTAATAAAAGATACTAAAATATAAATAGTTAATGAATTCATCTTTAGACAATATATTAAAATTTTAAATGAAAGATTTAATAAACATCATCGAACTTTACAAAAAGGAAACTATAATATAATTTACATGCATCAATCAAAGTATAACAATCAAATCACAATCATCAGTTTGGATAAATATAACAGTTTGTCTCACAAATACCGATAATTTAAAACAAAAGTACAATGGAAAATAAACATATACTTGAATATAACTTGAAGAGCTCCAACTCATCTGCTGAAGCTCTAAGCACCCCTATGAAGTTAATTCCCTACTATTACCCCGCTATAACCTTGCAATATCTCATACCGGATTTTTACCGCTATTATTTTTCCATATAGCCCCAAATATAGTCTTTCCGCTTTAGGCCCTGCTATTTCCGCTATATCTCGTTATTCCCGCTATTTTTGCTATATCTTCTTTAAAAGAAATGAATTAAAAAATGATAATATACATTATAAAAGATATGAAATTAATTAAATTAATTGAATTTTTAATATATTTTCAAAAATGAAAATACTCTAATATTCTACAAAATTTAATCATGTTATACACCAGTTTTACTTTTATTTACAGTATATTCGCACATGTTTTTATTAAAAATTATTAATGTATTAATTATAATTCGATTGAACGTTAAATTTTCATTTAATTACCATTAATATATTTTTAAAAACAATAAGTACGAGTTTTATATGCTATTATAGAGCCATCCGCTATATCCCACTGTATCCTTGCTGTATCTTCGATATGAACTTTTACACCTCCACCGCATTAAATCTCCAGAGCGCTATAACTGCACGGAAGCACCCAAATCTAAATCTTTAAATATGCTCGGTATAACTCGAGCATTGAAAGGGTAGAACACTCAGATCAGTCTAGTAAACCAGCATGAGGAAAACGTTTCAAATTTATTTTAAAATTATCAAAACTTTTCTTTATCAAAACAAAATATCTCGTAAGACCACGCTGCACATAAACATGGATGAGATTTTACCTTACGATAACCAAAACATTTCATATCAAATCATCTTATATTATACTAGTGTCTAGTATAGAAATAATACTAATCATAGCCGAAAATATTACAATAATAAATTCAAGCATACTTCCTACAGAGTAGGTTATGCCAACAAAATGGTAGGCACGTATCGAAGAATGGATTCCATACAAATGATAAGGTAATTGACTACCTTCCGATTGTACACCTCTAAAAAAATGTACCTAGAATCCAGATACTAAACGCCAAAACCAACACAAAACTGACCTACCCCTTCGCTGGATAGTACCGAATATGCTATCACCACGGTCATACCCGACGTATCCGTGGCCACAGCATATATAGTGTACTCGACATAAAGATATGGTCATATCCTCATGGAAGCGACCTACATAGCCCTGCCGCTTCTACCCTGTTGTTGTCGTTTTTGGGTGATGAGGCTCGATTTAACAATTACCTTTCACATAGCACATTACACTTTGAATGCCAAAATGTCATCCCCACAACCACGTAACTGATTTCTACAAACATATAACTCATGAGCTCGTACATCTCAGGAATGGGTGTTGAACTCAGAGAAGTTGCCTTCTCCTCCACCAGACAAATAATATGTTCATAGAGATCAGTTAGTGCAATTAGAATGCAACTTCAGATATTGATCCATACAAGTTGTCCAGAAACAGGACAAACCGAAAGCACTCTCCTACCACATCGTGTTGGGAATTACCCTTAGGATTAGTAGCGAGAAGTCCTTGTATATCCTAGATTTCATAACAAAGCACTACTGCCACCAAATATATAATATGCATCGTGGTTCTAGAGGCAAGTAGCCCTACATCAAGAAGGCTTCGTCTTCAAAATCATTATCATAAACCAGCACTTTCAAACATATACATTGGTCCGAAGTGGTTTTCGGATAAATCCAACCCTGGTCTCTCTAGACCAACAACGATAAAGAGGCCCTCAACCTCATATGGAAACCAAGTCTTGTAGAATTATCATGTTTCCAACTCTCAACTTGCTATTCTTTAGCCAAGAAGGAAGCCCGATAGATTTGAGTATCATACACACTACGTACTACTTGAATCAACATTCTTAATCCAAACAATAATAAAACCTACTCAGTTAGTTTCGTGCTAAGTGCATGACTAATCAGTTCCCATGTCAAGTCAAGGAAACCAAAAATGACCAAATTTAATGGTTGGTTATTTAACTATCAAAGCAACAAACAATATCTAGCAATAAGCAGTCACTAGGCTCATTTTATTAAGCTTTTATTAATTAAATTAGTTTCCAAATATTTACTTCAAATTATCTTTAGAAAGATATATCCTTGGAACTATTTCAATCCTTCAATATTGAAAACATTTCCATATACATATATCAACAATACAAGCATATTAAATAACACTACCATTTTGGAGACATGCCAAATAGATTTGTATAACCGTACAATTTTCGAGTTCATACATCTCAACATGGGTGTTAAGTATAAGAAGAAGTGCTTCTTATACACCAAGCCTTTATTACGATTATAAGAACTAATTCGTGCATTTCACAATGGAAGGTAAAAAGACAACTTATTGGTTCAAAGCGAATGTTGCGTAAATTATCGTTACGACAATCGAAAAGCAATAGTATAGGAATTCGATTATATGTATATATATATCCCGTATGCTATAGAAAACATTTCCTTTCGGAAATCATTTAGTTTAACAATAGTTTTATAGTCTGTGCCTTCTATATTTCCCCGAAAACATCTACTACAGCAATAAATGTTGAAATCCAAGTTTTCGATGCATATCACATTTTAAATCATTTTCCAAAACCATTTAAATTCCATTTGGAATTATTACTTTCAAAACTTTACTTTAAAAAGGTAAATAACTTTTTTTAAAACCATTAACTCCATCAAAATATTATTTTCAAACATTCGTTTAAAAGTTACTTAACTTTTAAAAACTTGAATGTGTTTCCTTTATATAAATATCCAGATTTAAACCTCAACATAAATCATTTCCATATTTATAAAACTATGTTTATAAGTCTCCTTTCTATTTAATAAAACTTCTATTTTATAAATTCTCTTTATGTATAAAATTTTATTTGTAAATAATTCTTTTATAAAAACTCATTTTACTATCAAAATCTACTCTTAAATCCATTTCTTTATAGATATAATTTATTTATAAAATCCATTTATAAACCCGTTTACCAAATAAATTTCAAATCCATTCACATAATATTTATAAATTCTGATGATAAATCTATTTCATTATTTATAAAAAACACTTTTATAAATCCTTTTTACAAACCATTCAAAAATTTGTATTTAAAAATATTTTAGACAAAATCAAAGTTTTATACTATCAAAAATCATACTTTTTACTTATTTAAAAATAAATTCATTCCTTTTAATAATTTAAAAATTATTAAAACATGTGTACTTCAAAAATCACTTTGAAAATTATTCAATTCAAAATCACTTTGAAAATTATTCAATTCAAAATCACTATTTTATAAATTTTAAAATGCTAAAAATACAGCCCAGTGCAACTATAACACTAAATAAGCAAAACAATCCATGTTATCAAATATGGTATCCAATAATTCATCTATTAAAATATACCAAAAGTAAAATCAACAGTATGAGATATCCTACTGGATCCCTCCAACATGTCCCCCTGCATCACATACAATATATATGCATAAAATATAAATCAACCGCTTTGAAGCAGGATCATTCACAAACAGCCATTCGCTCATGCACAGGAACGCATTAGAGTCTTATCTGCTCCAATAGGCGGGAATATATCCAAACTAACTAATAAAATAGTAAATCATCCAAACAAGCAACAAGCAACATAAATTAAATTATCCATACTTATATAAAATTAAAAGTGGGTCATAGAGGTGAGTTAACTCATAGAAATTCCAGAAATCGCCAAAGAGTTCTGGTTTGAATTAAAGGTTAATTATCCACTTAAATTGGGTTTAATTCCAATGAATGTTATTTAATAAATTGTAATTATAAATAATTTTATATTAATTCAGATTATGATTTTTGATTTAATTTATGGTTAACTAAAGTTTAATTAACTTTTAAATTTATGATTTGGTTAAAGTTTATTTATTTTAATGTTTATTTCAAAACTTTATCGGTTACTTATTTCTAACCAATTTTCTTGTTTAAATAAATTGTTTTAAAACCAAGGATCTCTTGTCCACGCTATTAAGTAGCCAAATGATTAAAGTAGTTGTAATAAAATATTGGCACGTTTTATTGAAAGTAAGTCTCTTTGTGCTTATCACAAATACAACACTTTGGAAATGTGATGAATACAAAGGGTTTAATTTCGATAAGTAGGTCATGATAATCTAAGAGTATGGAACTTATGTTCGTACGTAAATCTTTACAACCTGATGGTGGAAAAGTCCACTATAAACAACTTGACCCTTTGAATGATCGAACGTTGGTTTGGAAAGACCGGAATCAGATATTATTTATTATCAGATAACCACATAGAATAAACTAAAACGTTCGAATTGGAAATAGTAAAGGCACGGTCTAAGACGAAGACTTTGAAGTGCAAGGGCTATTTGCTACTAACTTTGAGGGTGATTCCCAAATGGGTGCAGTGGATATAATGCCTTTGATCCATTCATCCCTTTAACGACTTGTGTGGATGAATGTTTGTATTTTACCAACATCTGAAAGGCAATGTTGGCATTCCTAGTGGAAATGATATAGAAAAGGTAAAGATGTAGCATCAAGCCTCATCAACTTGGAATGTCTAAAACATGGGAGATGCAACAAGTCTAAGTGGGTGTCTCCCATGGGGGAAAAGTCATTCGTTTTTATAGTACCTACATTAACTCATGTATGCTTCGGTACGATTGCGGAACCTAACCAAGGTGTGATCTTATTCGGTACTATCCAGCAAGAGGTAGGCAAGTCTTGTTTTGGCAAGGGATATAGGAAAGATCCTCAGTGTTATATTATCTACTGATGCATCGTGATAGGCGGTATCCCAGTGACTAAGTCATTGTATGGAATCCATTTTCCAATAAGTGTCTTCGGTCTTACCTATTATGCTAGAATTTAATTAGTAATAATTTCGGCTATGTGAATTATTTATTTGAAAAACATAGACATTATCATAATATCACTAGATTTCAATATAAAGTGTTTTGTTTATCATAATGTAAAAATCCGTCTATGTTTATGTACGACGTGGTCTTATGAGAGGCCATTGATTTTCAAAGTGTTTATAGAAGTTAAAATTAATTTCTTTGAGTTTACCCACACCAGACTCATGTATGATCTGAATTTTCTTTTCTTTTCCTTAAACTCTTAGGCACTAAAATTTGTATGAGTAACCAAGTTATCCAGGTTTCTTATGGAATCAATTTGAAGGAGCCGGAGCAAGTGCCGTTACCGTTAGCTAGTTGTTATTATTTTTTCACTGTGTTCATATATGATCTATGAATTTTATATGAGCAGGAGTTATAACTGTCCAGTTGAAAGTTGTAATGTATTGACTGTGATGTATTATTATTATGGAGATGACAATGTAATATCATATGTTATCAATTATATGTTGTTCTTATTAGCGATGAGATTCCATGATTGTGTTGTTTCTTCGCATCTTTCTCTTTCTGCTACACTTAATGGCTCGTTTTTCAATGTAAGAAAGGTGATAGTTACATGCACCTTATTCATAAAAGTTGTCCCATAATGATAAAAACATTAAAGGAGATGCATCAGATATAACCTAAATTATCAATACCAATGAACTATAACTTTGTCAACAATAAATCAATGAATAAATTTGCATGATAAATAAATACAATATTAAAATGAACAAAACATTAATAATGATAAACGTTAAGCGATAATTATGAAACTTACAACGAGAATGTAATTAGCTGATAACAATAAAACAATGTTGTAAAAATTAAAGAGATGGATAAATAAATGATGACGTCGAGTGACGTACTTATTTGATCTTCTAATTATCAAAAAGTAGAAAAATAAAACATGCAACTGTTTTTGGAACAATACCAATCGTTGGAAATTCTTCAAAACATCTTATTTCGTGTCATGCTATGGCAAAGCTTTCAGGTCTAGTCATCCATCTAGATCAATTTGAGTAACGAAATGGATATGGATGTCTTGATACTAATTATTTTATATACAAAATTATTTAAGAGGAATTTCACTAGAAGGACAAACTTTGCAGTCTAATTAGTTTCTAGGACACACATCCATAGATATTAATTTCAAGGCCAAATTTAACAGAATAATCACTTTTAAGGACAAAATCAGTAGTCCAATTACTTTCAAGGACATAATTTTGTAGGTTTTTAGGCCTTAGAGACTAGTTATTTAGCATTTTTTCCTTGAAAGTATTTATTTCAGTTGTGTGTCCTAGAAACTAATTGGACCTGCTAAAGAGGCCCTTTAAGCTAATTTCCTCATTATATAATGCAATAATTGTTTATAATCAAAGTTAGTAAATTTAACAGCTCTGCACGGTAACACTAGAATGACTTAGAACTACCACGATGTGTGACGGGATTCTTAATTCTATTCGTAGAGTTTCTATCAGATTCTACTTGTACATTTAAATTGAACAAGTTAAAATATTATTATACATATGCTCTATATAATGTGTGATAGATTGTATCTGAAACTTCAATTTAGTAATTAAAAAGAGATTAGTAAACTTATCTTTGCTTTGTTGCTATTCCACCAAATAACCCAAGCATCCCACATGCGTGCGCCAATCCAATCAGGCTTCTTCCTTGCTTTTTTATGTCCGATATCATGTCGAGGTGATTATTCGTCATTTTTCTCATCTGGCATTTCTACAAAGAAGAATATCAATTTCTTACAACTCTATCGCCCCCTACATGTTGAAAAAAATATAAGTTATACATTTATACTTACTCTAAAAATTGTACAATGATAAAATATAATGATATACAAATTTACACTTACGAAAAAGTACTACCAGATACATTCTATGATGTGGGGTGAGATTTTCACCCACTAACACCAGCATCCGGTCATCCTGTTCATGTAAGCTTGCTTAGAAATATTAAGAACAAGCTCTAAAGGCTCCAGCTCAAACCCCATGCGTTCAATATAATACAGACCTTTAATAAATCATGAATAATATATCATACACAAAATATTTATGATGCTGAACTAAATTTAGTACTGACCCTTTTGTTTTAGGTTGTATGGACGATGCGCCTTCTTTGATAGGTCGTTGCCATCACCGCTCACGGCGGTCCCTCTCCAAGAAGATGAGGGGGAACTCGATTGGAAAGAACTCCAATGTAAAAAAAATGTCATAATACATGTCGTAGACATATCATTTTATTATGGTAGAATATGTCATTTAATTATGAGAAAACATATCATTTTTTGAGAGAAAAATGTGACATTAATAATCACATAGATTGTCTTATATCAGAATGTACATTATTAAACAGTCCTCTTCATTTCCTCTATAGTCACAAATGCTTCTACTAAAAACATTTGATTAATCTTTTAGAGGCCCAAAATTAATATAATCATCGGTTATTATTATTTCGCTGTTTTCCTCAATATCCGCCTGATAAGGCTGTTCATTTGGAGCATTCTTTCCATCAAACATAAATTTTTCTTTTGTCTTAAAAATTGCCAACCAATCTACATTATCTCTTTTAAAAGATGGATAAGAAGCGTAATAAACTTGTTGTGCTTCTTCGGCTAGTACAAAAGGATCGTGCTTATGATAACTTGGGGTATGCTTTACTTCAATAAGATAATGATCTTTGCGCACGTTGATTCCAAAACTTAGAACATTGCAAAACCAGTTGCATCTAAACAAAAAACTTCCTCTACGGGTCGTCTGAAATATGTCAGTTGCAAAACCTGGGTTAGCACGTTGTAAAAATCATTTATATGATTATTTGGATCATCACTACCTTTAACAAATACATTGGTATTGTTAGTTAATTTTTCTACATCATGTTCTTTAGTGTTGAATTTATAACCTACGACGAATAATATTTGATATGTATTGACATTTCTTTTTGGTCCCAATGTATAATGTTTCGATCCTTCGTCAACCAAATAATTTCTCAGAATATAAACATTGGTCAAATACCAACCAGCGAATTCTGTACTGAAATCGCCACGTAGGTGTTGTGGTTCTTAAACGCTGCGAATATAGATAGTATATTGCATTATAATCTGCCGTTAATTATTGAAATGAATATATCAAGAATCATAAACTAATATTACCTATCGAATTGTGCAAAGTTAGCACAATTAAGGTGAATATATGTATGTGCTACATGGCGATCTCTATAATCTAACTATAGTTCCACACATTTTCTAACAGGTTGGGATGTTGCCTAAATATATATAACATTGCTTGAGAAGAATCTTGTTTAACGCCTTCATCATTACATTGAACAATTTCAAATGACATGGTTATTGAATAATAAGAGGAAAGAACAAATCTATTTCTTCGATATATGATTCGTAAATTAAACGTTTAACTCATTTTTTTGTCTAACTATTTTCTAGATGATTTAAGTACTTATTAAAAATTTATTTCTAACTAAAATATATTTATATATGTAATTAAACTAATACTTAACATACTCAATACTAATATCATTCAAATGGATACATTCATCCATATTGCACAGGACCTAGAAGATGTGCTTCGGATGGAAGATGAATAGATAAATGCTCCATTACATTAAAGAAACATTGAGGAAATATTTTCTCCAATTTGTAGAGCAGTACGGAAATTTCTACTACAATTTAAGTAGACGATCAACTTTTAACGTAGTCGAACAAAGCTCTTTATAAAACAAAATAAGTCCCATTCTAGACGTCCAAAATTTTACGGGTAGCAGTTCTTTGAAAGCGATGGGTAACAAATTTTTTATCATTACCTGACAATCTGGCGTTTCATCCCACTCAGTTTACCAGTTTTAGGGTCGACACATCTACGAAGATTAGAAGAAATCCGTAAGGAAATCATAATCCTTCCACTCATTTAACAAAACTTTAACTTGGTTATTGACAAATTTATTGCATGCTTTGGGTCATTCGGTGTCAGTTAGCTAGATAAAAAGCTCAGGACGCTTACGTATTTTTCCTAAATCAAGTATTGCTTTCAAATCATCCATAGTCTTCCCCTTAAAATTCAAAATTGTGTCAAACACGTTCTCAAACACATTTTTCTCATCGTGCATCACATTAATATTATGATGAACAAGGAGATCTTCCCAATAAGGAAACTCCCAAAATATATTTTATTTGCACTAATTATAAATCGTCAATTTACTTGGAATTTCAATTTGTACTTAGGTTTCTTATATGTTTGCGTAACCCTTTACAAGTTCATATATTCTTTCAATTGACCAAATCGTTGGTGGTTGCATTGTCTCTTGTCTATTAGTTGTATTATTTTTTCTGTCTGTTCTAAAATATTGATTAACATGGAGAAATCACTGACGATAATCAAACCACAAAAGTTTCTTACCATGCGGTGAAGAAAATGCAAATTATTCTTAGTGCAATAAGTACAGGCTAAACCATCTGCCATACTCTAACCTGACAGTAGTGTATACGTAGAAAAATTGTTAATAATATATCACAAAGAAGCAAACATGCCCAAATTCAATTTTTTTTTAAATGTTGCACGTTCCAACTCCTTTATGCCATATTGTTTTCAATTCTTCAATCATGATTGTAAACAAATATCGATTCCTTATGTCCGATCATCAGGGCAAGAGACGAAAATATTGAAAAAAATATATAGAGTTTCCATACACATCCATAGATATAAATTGTAAAGTGTAACGAAAATATGCTAAGGTGAATATTTAGAACAAAACTGAGAGAATGGTGAAAATCCATCCACATATAAACCAAGTCTAACAATACGGTTCTCCCCTGCAAAAGCAGGATATTCTTATCAAAATGCTTCTATGCTTCTTCATTGGCTGGGTGAGTTAAATTATCTTCTTCGAGTGTTCTCATATTGTGCCATCTCATATGAGATGTAGTTATAGAATATGCGTATAACCTTTGAAGCCTAGAAGTATGGGTAAGTAAAGCATGAGCTTGTATATAACTTCCTTTACCTTCTTTTTTCTTGATTTGTGTCTTTCCCCGTTACATATTCTATACTTCCTAAGATCGATGTTCTCTTTCCACATGCAACCATTTAAACATGTGCCTATTTTTTGATATGCAAAGAAAAAGCAGACATAAGTTTTTTCACTTCATAATGATTTTCGTACAATAAATTATCAGGTGGCGTATGTCGTTTTGCAGCTTTTATAACAATTGTAAATATAGCTTCTGTGAAGTTGTTTTTTGATTTCGTCGCAATGTACTCTGGAGTTACTAATAATTAGGTGTCGTTTCTACATCCGTCCCAAAAGAGTCTTTTAGCGGCATCCAATATATCATAGATTCTCTTTGCTTCAATATTTGGTTCTTCTTCGATATTTAGATCGTCGTCGTCAACTTTAATCGTATGGAACATCGATCGTGCTGCATCTTCAATCATGTCGCCTATGGGATTTTCCATGACAATGCCATTACCCACATTCTCCTCTGACTGTAGAGGATTAGGTACTGCAAGTTCTCCACGATGATCCTACACTTTATAATCTCGACATGAAATTGTATTGGCATAAATGAACCGTAACCATATTCGGTACCAAACAGTTCAACAGTTTGCACCTAGTACACGGACAACGAATTTCATTGTTTTTTCCATTACTACTAAAGAAAATTCAACAAATACATTTACAACATCATAAAAATGATCTTTTATTGAAACTCTCAACCCCTTAGCGGTCGATACATCCAGCTCCGATCAATAAAGTAGGTGCTCATTTTCCCTATTTAAGAAAATATGATAGAAAATCAAAGTATTATAGATCATTTTATAGTTTGACATCTTATTTTTCAATTCATTTATAAATTTTAATGTTTTATTAATTATATAATATATTATTCTTTTTTTTCAACTCATTTATACATTTTAATGTTCTTTTAACCATAATTTAGTGATTAATTATTATTTATGCATTTTACGGATTGACAAAAATTATTAATATAATATTAAATAAATTTGTTTACTGTTTTTTATTTTGATAATTGGTCATCCTACTTCCTATTACAAACACAATAGCAGTTACATTTCGTAAATCATTTCATTTTAAATGATTCAATAAAATTTCGGTAGCACTTTCACTTTGTTCCCTGTATCGTACACAAATGCGTATGCACGAGAAACAAAAATGAAGTGTTGCTGAAATTTTGCATACTGTTTGAAGGGAAATGATTTACAAAATGCAACTACTTTACTGTGTTTATAATTTGTCCAATATAAGGAAAAATACTACAAATATTGTATCGGATGAATATGGATGTTCATTCTATGACAAAAATGAACATCCATATAACAATCATATACATTACTTGTTAGACAAGGCCAAGAAGTCTCAAACGGATTTAAAAAAATAAAGCACATTGTTCACCAATTTGTTTACATATTACTGTTACTATACATCATTATTTTTATTAATTATATAATGTATTAGTATTTATACAGTAATTAATTATATTTTATGGTTTATTAATTATATAATATATTATTATTTTTAAATTTTTCATAAAATCATACGTTTTCAAATTTAACAAATTACGAATATAATATTATATTTAAAAATAACCACATTATACAAGAATTTACCGTATGTCACATTTTAGGTTCTATGTATAATTAAGGGTGTAAAGTAATAAATGATTATGTAAACAAATTATTACTTTCAACATTTTACGAAATAAATACCGTAAATTATGCGCACATACGCTAATTAACCCAAGTCAGCCGTAAACATTAAATTATGCGCATCCACACTAATTAACACATATACACATAAACTAAATATACTTTAATTTTTGGATTTAACACTAACAACTGTAATTAGCATTTAAAATGGTATTATAAACAATCAACGAGATATTATAAAAAAATAAAATCAGAAATTAACCCTAACTTAGCAAATCAAACTTAATTAAGTTTAGTTGAAAAACCGATTTGAGATGAAATAATCGTCTAGAGTCGTGGAGAATGAAGATTGATGAAGTTGCCGTGGTTGACGACGCAGAGGAGGAGCCGACGACGAGATTGGGGAGAGAGCTATGGTTTTGGAAGTGGATTTTGAAAATGAGATAATGAAAGCTGCTCTCGACTGCAGCAGATGTATATCTTGTTGCCTAACGGCTCTCGGCCATCGACGGCTATAGTTAGCATGGCTTCAAAAGACTTTTGACAATTAGTTTATATTCTTCACTAGAAATTCATACTTTTTAAAATAAATTTATCATTAATTAGGTTGTTAGAAAAAATTAATTTGTTGAAAAAAATGAATAGTTTTTGTTAGTTATCAATGAATATGAAATAAATATTAGTTATTGCAACCTCTTACTTACCTTTTGAAATTAATTTTAAATTTTAAAATTTAATAGTCACACGATGTTTACAAAATAAATTAATAAAATTATACGAATCATAAATTTCATCAAATTTTTTGTAACCGCTAGACTAAAACTTGTAGAAAATTATTAACTATCTTCGATTTTCAATACAGTTAATTATTATCCAATATAATTATATATAAAACAAAAATATTATCGTCAAAACTAAATCATTATTTAAAAACTTTCACAAATTTAAATAATTGAATCAAAATATCTTTACAAATTCTTAAGTTTTTAAGTATTACATATTTAATCAAGTTTCAAACTTATAACTAATATATACTAATAATGTAATAATTTAAAATAAATAAAATGAGTGTTCCTCGGAAGCTATCAGAGATAACCTGATGGAGCCGTCGGTAGGTTTCGCCGCAAATTACTGTCCTCCTTATAGTGGGCACATGAATGGATTGAAGTTAAATCGAGGATAATGCGAGACCATTGTTGAAGTTGAGTTATTGGGCTTTACATGTACTACATAGTACTTTTTGATTGAATAGTAGTATGTGTTTGAATATGTAGTTGAAATTAAATTTGAATTTGCATCGTTAATTTTGAAATATTAACATAATTATAAAACATTAAATGCAATTACTAAATGGGGATATAAATAATTATTACGAAATATTAACATTAATCATTAATCATTAATTATTATCTATTTCAGAATTAAAATTAAACTACATTTATATTATTTCAAGCCCTACTTCTAAGGCTTAATCAAAGAACGTAAAAATTCCAACTTCTAATTTAGTTTGGCCACTGTTGCACCTTACTGTTAAAACCTGTATTTTGGTAGTGGACATATACCGGCCTATTAATCTTACCAAAAATTATTGGCGAAGCTAAAATCAACCGAATAAGTAAACATAGACCAGCCCATTAGTCTTACGGATGGAGATTAGGCTTCGTCATCCCTTATATGTTCCAAAAAACGTCTGTTCTCCAGACGCCTTCAAATCAAAAATTTCTTAGTTATTATTTTCTACTCTAATTCCGTGGTTGTCTTCCTTACCGCGAATGAAAATTGGTGAAATGTTGATCCTTTCTCCAGACGATCGACGCTGATTATGCTTTGCGTAATTTATTTTCTCCTTGGAGAAATCAAGCCAATTCTTTCGATCCATTTCCATTCACTGTTTTAATTCATTTCTCGATTATCAGTTCTTATGAGTCTTGATTATCAGTTTTTATTGAAATTTTAAGAAAACCGAAATGATGATAAAAGAATGGCTTGTTTCTCAGTACATTCGCAGTGGCCGCCTAAGAGCTTTCGCGCTGCCAGGCTTGAGAGCTTATGTTGTTCATTCCTTCCTTAGATGTCAGAGATTCGTTTTCTTATATTTATATTTTCAGTGAATCAATTTAAGCTTTTAATTGCATATTTTTTTAACCCAGGAATAATACTTACTGATAAATTGACAATCCATAGTAGTTATATATTTATATTGGTAACCTCTTTTACTCTGTTCCTTATAAAGTTGTCGTATTCAGCGCTAGATTTAAGTTTCATTTGTTCCAATATGAAATATATGTACTGCTATCTTGTAATTTTACTGTCCTTTGAATTTATCATTTGCTGATTTTTTTGTTTTTTTTTGTTTAATGTTTAGTGCCGTGATTTGCTTAACTTGTTTTGGTGGTTAAAATTGCTGAGGCGTTATTGATAATAGCATCTACTGGAAATATACCAAAGCTCATTTAAGATTTTATATTTGCAAATACAGGCAGATAGATTAATTCTGCAAATCAAAGGTTATTTAAGGCAATTTTTGTTCTTACTGTGGACCGTATTGCAAGTCATGAGAATGCCCATCACCTGTGGTTGGACAATATTGGGTTGTTCGATTCCAAGGTTGGTTTTTTTGGTACTGACTAAGATATACCTTTCTGTACAGTATCTATTTAATTCGTTGCTTACTTTTGAGGTTATGATTTGCAAATTTCAGTATATAGCTTGTTTGGGGCCAAACATTGTGACCCGTATGACAGTTTTTACAAGAACTTTTCAGAAGTAGATATGAAAATGACCAATTACATTTAAAACTTACATTCCTCTAAGTTTCATTTTAATTTATCGTTTTTAGAACTGAGCCAACTTTATTTGCCTTAAATTTCTATCCCTTTGTAATTTTCAAAGTACAAACTGTAAACATTAAGAATTATGGATACCTTATTTTCAGTACATAAAGAAAAAAAAGTAGTTTTGAAGGGTCTATGCATTTTGTTCTTTTGTTATGACTTGGTTAGAGTAATGCATCTGGCCTTTACCCAATGTTACCAGGACTTGGGCTGATGGTGGTTAAATATGGACCGTCAATCTTTGCAGTCTGTGGTATTCGAATCGAAGATTGAACCGCTTAACCGAGATCTATCTGTTTATTTGGACTGCGACCAACATCTCCGTCATTCTGGGTCATCACCTACAGGTATTGAATTTGATATTTTTAATTTTTTTTAATGTAGTTTGATATTTTATTTTAGGCTTTGGGGGCGTGATACATGAGAGTGCGATGTAACTGCATTTGTATTTGTGACTTTGATTCATTGATATATTATTACATACTTTATAGGTAATTTCTATACATCTAATATCCATTTCCTTCTCGATTTGGTTTTGAGGCAATGAAGTTTCAAAACCTCTATTTACAACATGTTCATAACTCAATTATTATGCTGTCAACTCAACATCTCAACAAAGCAAGTTCTGTTGAATGTTTTTTCAGATAAGATAACCTACGGAGGGGGGTCCAGGGGGGTGCCAACCCCCCAAGGTGGGGGTGCGGGGGCAACGCCACTGCTATGGTGTTCGACCTGCCCGGTCAGGTCGTAGGGGTCCAGGGGGCAGCGCCCCCGGCGGGTGTGCGGGGCAGCGCCCCGTCATAAACGGATGGAGCGACGTACAACCTAGTGGTTTCAGCGACCTAAGGTGGCACAACGACCTAACTATTCGAAGGCTAGGCGACTCAGTGGTTCAACGGCCTACGACCTACCGTGTTAATGACCTAAGGAATGAAACAACTCGAGCGACCTACAGGAAGCCACGACTTAACGACTTAAGAAGTGGAACGACCTAACGACCTAAAAGTGGGACGACCTAGCGACCTAACTGATGAAGCGGGGTAACGACCTAAAGGGTTAACGGATTAGCGACCTAGAACGATAAAAGGACTTACGACCTAACTGCTTAACGACTTAAGAGGTGGACGACTTAGCGACTTAAGTACTTCACGACCTAAAGAGTTAAAGCGGCAGCGACCTAACGCTTTCACGACTTACTTTACGTAGTTCACGACTTAGCACCTAGTGATTAAACTATGCCGATTTCCCCTAAGTCGTTAGAACCTACCAGTTAGGTCGTAACTCATATCTCCTTAACTTGCTGACGACCTATGACCTATCTTAGGTCGTAACCTATGACTTACAACTTACTTTAAGTCGCTCACGACTTAAGGGCCTGTCCAGAATTCCCTATAAATACGGCCTAAGCACCAACATCGAGGGGACTTTTGGGGGCTCATTCTTCGAAGCGTTGATACTCTGTCATTCTCTCGACTCAAACAGCACTTCAAGCACTCCAAACACCAAAGAGGCTACAAAAACTTCAAGAGAAGATCTGGATCATTCAACATGAACTCAAAAGATTCTTCTACATCGAAGTTTGAGCTACTAGTCAAAAGTGTGTTGTAATCGAAGTGCATTGTAAAGAATTGTAATCAAATCATCAATAAAGGAATTTAAAGTGGACGTAGGCTCGATCTTAAGCCGAACCACTATAAAACTGTTGTCTTTTACTACTTTTCTGTGATTTCTCTGCTTATACTTTGTTCCCGTACCAACGGGTGGTGCTTTCACTTAATCTCTCTTTGCATCGGGTTGTTAGTGTCCAACTTTTACGTTAACACAAGGTGTGATTGTTTAAGGATTAATTGGTGACTTTTATGAATATTATGTTTTTTCATTGAAATTAAGTATGTTATTTACAATGAGATTAAAATTGCTAATATTGATGTTTTGATAGGTTTCAAAGCTGTTGCAGCAGCAAAGTTAAGGTATTAACTTCTTAATACTACATCATAATGTTACGAAATACAAACTTGGATGCTTATTGCAGCGCACAAAAATAAAAAATAAAAAACCACATTCCAAGTCAAATTAGGGGAATCCAAAATTAACATTAAAAAATTTCCAGTGTAAGTATTATAAATCTAAAATAGCTTTTGCAACCTTATCAATGTACTTTCAACATATCTTAGGGGCTGATTTCTAATTTTTAGTACTGGGTGTTCATACCATTCAATTTCAATTACCTAACTTACTGAACATGTAGGAAATATTTCTAGATGTTCTTTTTAAGCCTACAATTCCAACTCATTAGATCTTATAGAGACATAATATTTAACTATAATTGGATGATATAAATTTAGTCTACGAATAAATCATATAATTTCCCACTCATTTTTCTAGCTTTTCAAATCATCCAAATTTGAATCCATTATGTTAGTTGACTCCCTTTTCCTTTCTTTTTGTAGAATCGATTCACAACTTCTCGTCTGATTATAGGAAACTAATCGCGTTGATTAGCAATTAATTACTCATTGATTAACATATGGGTAAATTAATGTTTTTATTTATGGATATTAATCTCTATAGGTTGGAAAATTATTGTAGATAAAAAGGTTAATTGATGAAATGAGGAAATAAACGAGTTAAACAAATTAAAAATACGGGGGACATTTATTAATTATGGGTACATAATTAAATGAAGATATAGAAAATCGAATTTAATGAAATGTAATTAGATTTTACTTGGATAATGGGAACTAATTAATTGTAAATAAAGGAAATTAGATATGGCTAAATTCAGTTGGAAGTGTATAAAAAGAAAACTTAATATTTAAACAAAGAGATCTTATATTAATGGCAATTAAATTAAGTTGTAAATACGTATGAAGAAATTTGGATATTTGAACAAAGAAAATTTTGTGCTAGAGACAATTAAATTTGGTTGTGTGTATATATAGACAAAATATAAACAGTTAGATTGGAATTTATTTTTATTAAGAGAACAAACCAGGCGAGGAGAGTTGAATTTATGTATGCTTATTTAGTTGATCAGATGTAATAAAATATAAATTTTATAAATATGTGCAAACTTAAATAGTAAGAATTATGAATATATAAATATACATATATTCAATGCAATGAATTTATTCCATATATCATTATTACTTACTATATATGTGTGTGTGCATATTTATGTTTATGAGTTGGCAGCCATTCCTTGATTGGGGACATATCAGTAAATTAATAATTTTTATTTATGACGATCGATCCCCATAGAAAGAAGATTAATTGTAAGAATAAAGCTGATTGGTTAGACATAAATGGACGTACTAAACATGTTAAATATGCATGGATTATTTATTTACTTCGTGAATATGGAATTGAGTTAAAAATGTAGCAAATATAATTAAATGAGATGTACTTAGATAAGATCTGAACAAAAAAGCCAATGAATTGTAATTAAAGATAATTAGATATGATTTAATTCAGTTGCAATTACGGGAGAATGTAGATTAAATATTTGAACAAAGAAATCTTGTATCAAAGGTAATATATATATATATAAGAACTCTCCTACAGATAGGAACTTTCCAACAAAGACTATGCTATATGTTGAACCTTTAAATTGACATTGTCATATTAATTGCCATAGAAACTAACTATTTATGACACTTTCTAAATTTATATATCATTATTTTTTCTCCAGTTTACGCTTATCCCCCTTCACAAATCAAGTAAAACCTACCTTCTCCCTCATATCTTATTCTCACTTGAGGAAAATCGATTGTACATTTATAAGAAACTAAATAAGGATTCAATATTTATTTCTCACTATATTAAGTCTCATCTCAAATTGTTGCTTACTAGCATTTCTAGCGTGCATTTTGCACTATGGTCCCTAAGCAATTATACCATTAAATTAACATTTTCACATTAATTGCCATAGAAATCAACGATCTTCCCATTTGACACAATCATAATTTTATCATTATTTCTCCTCTAATTGACATTACACTTATATCTCTATCTTATGCCCATTGAAATCTACGTTAATTTTCTCACTCGTGCAATTTGCAATTCTTGCATTACCCCCTTAATAATTTCTCATTTCAGATGATATATCTAATTTTTTTTTGTATATTCTTATCTTTCACTACTTTTTACAATACGGTCCTAAAAATTCTAACCTTGAAATTGACACTATCATATCAATTGCCTCAAAAGCCAACTTTTTGTGGCACCTTCTCATTTCAATAATTTCTTATTTCTAGCATAATGTTCTCACTAGAGTTCAAAAGTATTTATACCTTTAAAATAACATTGTCGTAATTAATTATCATAAAAACCAACGGTCTTCTATTTATGGAACTTCCATAATTTTCTCATTATTTTTCCTTAAATGGACACTACACCCATATCCTTTTCTCACGTCCATTAAAACCCAACCTACAGGAATCTTTTTATTCGAATAATTTTCATTCTCATTCCAAATTTATTATGTGAATCTTTCTATGTATTATACTTACTATTCTAGTATATATAAAAAATTGAATTATTACAATTTCTAAATAAATCTTTACAGTTTACTCGCTTGATATTTTCAAATTTTAAATGATATGTCTCACTAATATATTTTTGTTTACTTTTATCTTTCACTACTTTTAAAGTGTGGTCCTAGCAATTTCAACCTTTTGATTGACATTGTCACATTAATTGCTACAAAGATCATCGGTCTTCTATTTATAGCACTTTCTTAAATTATATCTTTATTTTTTTGGATAATTTACATTCTTATGATCCTTTCTCTCATCCATTAAAACCTACATTAACCTTCTAAGTAAAATCATTTTTTTTTACTTGTGGAAAATATATTATATATATTAATTCCAACATTAATCACTAAATTAACAATGTTAGATTAATTATATTTTCCTTCATAACATTTACTTTTCCATTCAAATTCTTGGTGATCTCACTAATCAATTTGGGAAATTAATCCCACTGATTACTTTTATGTTTATTTTATATTACATTATTTGGAATATTTTTGCAATTTGGAAATGTTCATAGATAATTATATTGAAATCAACGGTGTTATTATTTGTAAATTTATAACCGAACTTTTTTTGAATGGTAAGAATCTTATCAAATGTTATTACCACTTATTCGTTAAAAAATTTTTTTATTCAATTCTAATCAAGTTGAATCCAAAGTAATCAAAGAATCAATTTCAGTTAAATCTTTTTTAATTTTAGTTCAAATTTATAAAACTAACTGCTTATAAATTCCATGTATTTTAATCAATTATTGGATTAATATGAAAATTTATTTAGTTATTCCTTTTTAACGTCAACTTTTTATATGTTCTAATTTGCAAGGTAATAAATTCCCTTTATTTGAAATCCGTTATAAAATTAATATATAAATTTCTTTTAGTTATTCCCTTTTGTCGTCATCCTCTTAGAAGTTCTAATTAGCAAGGTAATATGTCACATAAAGTACTACGTGAAATTGGTAAATATTTTCTAACAAAAAAAAATATCTGTACCACAACATGGTGTTAATTCCTATGCTCAACGACTCAAAAAGGGCTCACGACTTAAGGAGACTCACGACTTAAAAGGATGTCGATCTAACAGCTTGCCGACTTAACTGCCCTAAGAGAATAGACCGACTCAATACCTTAAGGAAGTTGCCGACTTAGAGTACTTCACGACCTACGACTCAAGGTAAGGACGACCTAACGGTTTAACGAGTTGAAGGACTTGGTGATTTACAACATAGAGAAGTCTACGACTTAACGGTTTAAAAGAGAATGGATGCTTCACGACCTAAGGCATCCACGACTTAAGGTTTCAACGACTTAAGGGAGTATACAGTCTGCGACTTAAGGAAGTCCACGGCTCAAGGACAGGATGACTTAATGATTCAAGAGATGGCACGACTTAAGAAGGAAATGAGCTAACGACTTAAAGCTAACTGCGACTTACGACCTAGCATGTGTCGTGAGCGACTTAGCAAATGAAGCGCCGCTCCTTACTTAACACAACGGCCTCTTAACTCGTACACGATTCAGGACTTGGGTTATTATCTGAAATAAATAAGCTTACCAGTTAAGCCACGACTTACGACCTAGCTTGAGTCGTCCACGACCTAAAGCTACTGAGTAAAAGTCCGATGCCGCGTTACTTATACAAGAGGATGTTGACTCGTGCGCGACTTAGGACTTATACAAGTGAACCTTTGTGAGACTATGGGGCTTGGCCAGATAAGTCGGCCACGACCTACCATAAGTCGATCACGACTTACGACCCAAGGGGGAAATTTCCCTATAAATACCAACCTACCTCAAGCATGAAGGGGACTTTTTTGGACAATCTCTTCAAGCGCCGATACTCTGCCAGTTTCTAAACCGACTTTATACTTGAAGTTTCGAAGAACACTACAACCTTCTTTGGAAGGCTTTCACACATCCGACATGGATTTGATGACTTTCATCTACATCGAAGTATAACCTACTTGCTCAAAGTGTTTTGTAACTAAAGAGATTTGTACTTGAAGAGCATTGTACCGTTTTGTAACAGGATCAATAATAATGTTACTTAAAGTGGACGTAGGCTACTCCTTAAGCCGAACCACTATAAAATCGCTTTCTCTTACTGTATTTTCTGTTATTTTAGCTGATATTCTGTTCCCGAATGGTCGGGGAGTGCTTTCACATTCAAACTTCACACACCGGGGTGTTAGCGTTCGATTTTAAGCGTTAACATTTTTGGTGCTGTCACTGAGAATTGAACTCAGGATACTTCCATCATTGCTCCGCAAAGGTTTGTGGAAAGGATTTCTTTTAAAACCAGAAGTTTATTGGAAATAATGGCTCCTGGGAGAAAACGAAGTTCTGTAAGATCCGACAATGTTCAAGAGAATACCGCTACCTCTCCTACTTCAAGTCAAGCAGCTCCAACTGTTAGAGTTACACGAGCAGAATTGGACGCCGTAGTTTTGGGGTTGAATCAACAATTGAATGCCCAGTTGGAAGCTCAGAATGCCCAAAACGCCCCGATCTTAAGTAAGTTGAATGATCTACTTGGGGCTAACCGTCAACCGGTTAATAATGATGGAAACCCTACTGTGGGAGTTCAAGATGATGTAGTAGGGAACGTTTCTCAAAGAGCCGCAGACCCTGTGGAAAAGACACCCCTCAAGGCTGGAGGATCGGGACCCAGCCGACCCTCCGTGAACGGTTGTCCAGACAGAATTCAGAGAGAATGGCTGATGTTTGCCCTCCAGAGCCTTTAAATGATGAAGAATATTTCTCCGGCATGGTTCTTCAGATCATGAAGGAAAGTATGCGAAGGGACGAAGATGAGAAAGAATGGGGTTTTGCTCCAAGCAAAACACCCGTTTATTGAGAAAATCTTGAAGGCAGAATTTCCAAGAAAATTCGTTCCTCCTACTATTCCGGCATACAAAGGGACAAGAAATCCTAATGAGTTTCTGTATAAGTACGATTGGTATATGACGGGTGCCAGAGCGTCTGATGAAATCAAATGTTGATATTTCTCATTATATGTGGAAGGTGTGGCTCTATTGTGGTTTACAAAGCTGCAGGTCAGGTCCATTGATCAGTTCTCCAATTTGACCAGGAAATTCAAGGAGCAATTTCGATTGTATGCTTCAAAAGCAAAGGATATAATGTCGCTGCCAAGTCTAGAGCAAAATCCAGGAAAATCAATCAGATCATTTTTGAATCGTTTTAACATAGCATTGGCTGAGGTAGATAATGCTGAGCCACGCATGGTCCTAACATACTTGATGAGGGCGATTGACAAATCAAGCGAATTTGGAAAATGGTTGAAAATGAAAGAACCAAACCCGCTCGACAAATTCTACAAGAAAGCGAATGAATTCATGCGCTTAGAGAGCCTCCAAACACCGGCCAAGGCGGTATCAGTAGAAGCCGGGAACAATGGTGCTGCTTCGAACAAGAAAGAACCTACCACTCAGAAAAGGGGAAATGATGGTGGAATGAAACAAGGAGATGCTAAGAAAGGCCGTCCTTTCAATTTCACGCCCGTGACCGATACCCCTGAGAACATCTTCTTTGCAACCAAGGATGATGTCAATTATCCGACACCGCATAAAATGAGAGTGGGAAGTAAGATGGAAAAAAGTGGAAGGTTCTACCGGTTCCACAACCAACCCGGCCATGACACCAACGAATGACGTCATTTGAAAGAGGTAACTGAACAACTCTTGAAAGAGAACAAGCTCCAACAGTATGTGAGAAGGAATAGGAATGCCCCAGCCTCGTCGACTCAAGGACAACAAGTTCCCGCTCACCGTCCTGGCTCAAGTGAGAAGGCCGTAGAACATGAGACAGAAAGACCTGTCATCAATATAATAACTGGAGGGCCTCACCCAGTAGCCAAAAGCTGGGGCGAGATGGAAAGGTATGCCCGGGCCTTGAGGCATGTACCGGTTGAAGAGAATGTTTATGTATTAGAAAATGATGCACCTTTAAAGCAACAAAAGACTTCCACTGATGATATTGTATTCAGTGCTAGAGATTCTTTGGGTATCCAGGCTCCTACCATAGATCATTTGGTCATATCCACTAGTATTGGGCCAGCTACTTTGAGAAGAGTTCTAGTTGATTGCGGAGCTTCATGCAACATTCTCTTCAAGAAAACTTTTGATTGGATGAAAATTCCAATGGCTGACGTTCAAGCTTCATCACTTAAGATCACTGGGTTTGCTGGGGAACCGAAACAGCCGATTGGGACCATAGATTTGTTTGTGGAACTTGGAAAAGGGCTGAGGAAGGTGGCTGGAAAGCAAACATTTATAATTTTTGAAGAATTCTCTGCCTACAATGCCTTTTTAGGCCGACCAACTCTTGCTGCATTCAAAGTTGTTCGTGCCCCATGGTGTCTGACTATAAAATTCCCCACAAATAATGGAGTTGGTGTTATTAAAGGAGACCAAGATGCGGGGCGAGAATGTTATTTTACAGAGTTGCGTGAATCAAGGAAAAGAGAAACGGGAAAAGGTGCGGCGGCTCCAGTCCGCATCAAAGAACCAACCTTGTAGCAATTATAGGGTGGACCCTGCACTAGTGAATATAGTGGCGCACGAAGAGAGATGGATCCAAGGAAAGCCGGTGTAGGGGAGAATAGGGTAGTACTGGTAGAAGTAACAGTGCCGGTACCCGTTGACCCAAAGGACCCGAACAAAGTGCTGAATGTGGGTTCACAACTCAACACAACAGTTCAGAATGTTCTGATTTCATTTTTGAAGTCAAATTTGGATGTATTCGCTTGGACTCATGCTTACATGTATGGAATATCCCCAGAGATTGTAGTACACACTCTGAATATTGATCCAAAGTTTACACCCGTGAAACAGAAAAGAACAACTCAGGGTCCAGAAAGGTCAGCAGCATTGAAAGAAGAAGTGGATCGGCTCATGGAGAACGATTTCATCAAGGAATCTACTTATCCAAATTGGGTATCAAATCCAGTGCTGGTTAAAAAAGCTAATGGAAAATGGAGAGTATGCATTGACCTTTCAGATTTGAACAAAGCATGCCCCAAAGACTGCTTCCCGATGCCCAGGATTGATCAGTTGGTGGATGGGACGGCGGGGCATGAATTGTTATCTTTTATGGATGCATACTCCGGATATAACTAGATTATGATGCATGAGCCAGATCAAGAGGACACAAGCTTCATCACAGATGTTGGACTCTACTGCTACAAGGTCATGCCTTTCAGACTCAAGAATGCAGGGGCAACTTACCCAAGACTTGTTAACGCCATGTTTAAACCACAGATTGGCAAGACAATGGAAGTTTATGTTAATGATATGCTAGTGAAGTCTAAGAAAGCAGTGGAGCACATGGATCACTTGGCAGAGATGTTTGCGGTAATCCAAAAGTAAGGAATGAAGCTTAATCCCTTGAAATGTTCATTTGGAGTGGAGTCCGGAAAGTTTTTGGGTTTCATTGTGAGCGCTAGGGGCATTGAAGCTAATCCTGCTGAGATCACTGCCCTGAGAGAGGTCAAAGCTCCTAGAACGAAGAAGGAATTGCAAAGTCTCAATGGAAAGGTTGCTGCCTTGAGTCGGTTCATTTCAAAAGCTACTGACAAATGCATTCCATTCTTTGATGCTATGAAGAAAGGAAGAAAAAACTTTGAGTGGACTCCTGAATGTCAGAAAGCATTTGATGAGTTGGTTCGTCATATGGAAGTGCCTCCGATACTTTCAAATCCTGACAACGGTGAAGATCTCTTCATGTATTTGGTAATTTCATCTCATGCTCTCAGTGCAGTGTTGGTACGGGAAGACGCAAGGATTCAACGCCCAGTCTATTATATCAGCAAAAGATTCACTGGGGCAGAGATGAACTATTCAAGGTTGGAAAAGCTCGCCTATTGTTTGTTGATCGCATCAAGAAAATTGAGGCCGTATTTCCAAGCTCATCCTATCAAAGTCCTCACCGATCAACCTCTAAAGCAAGTCCTATTCTGTCCTGAGACTTCGGGCCGTCTTTTGAAATGGAATATTGAACTCAGCCAATATGACATCACATATCATCCCCGGAAAGCAATCAATGGACAAGCCTTAGCAGATTTCATCGCAGAATATACAGATAAAGGTGATAGTGAGGAAGAAGCCACTTATAACATCCCAATCCAAATGGAAATTGTATGTCGATGGCGCAAGGAATGATTACTGTTCTGGAGCAGGGGTTGTCCTTGAAACCATAGAAGGGCAATCACTATGTTATGCACTGAGACTAGAATTTCCTTCGACAAATAATGAAGCAGAATATGAAGCTCTCATCGCTGGTTTAAGGATCGCTAAAGAACTAAACATCAAGGCATTGCAGATCTTCAGTGATTCTCAGCTTATTGTTTGCCAAGTCAAGAAGGAATTTCAAGCTAAAGGAGGGAATCTACCCGCCTATTTATCAAAATCCTGGGAGCTTCTTGAAGATTTTGACCGTTATTCAATAAGCCATATACCCCGAGAAGAGAACATGAAGGCGGATTCTCTCGCAAAGTATTCAAGTACTGGTGAAGCTCCACTATTGGGATTAGTTCCCGTCGAAGTCTTGTCGGCTCCGAGCACAGATGAAATGGATGTTGATTGGATTATGAATGTATCCCAAGAGCAAGAATCATGGATAACTCCGATATTTGAATATTTGCTCAATGGTTCTTTGCCAGAAAGTTCAAAAGAACGACAGAAGCTGTTAAGGAAAGCCTCTAGATAGATGATCCAGGATGGCCGATTGTACAGACGGGGATTTTCAATGCCCCTACTCCGTTGTGTAACTAAAGAAGAAGCCAAGACAATTCTAACTGAAGTACACGGAGGGGAATGTGGAGATTATAAAGGAGGTCAAACTTTAGCAAAGAAAATTCTCCGTTATGGATATTTTTGGCCAGAGATTAATCAAGATGCTGCTGACTATTCCCGAAAGTGTGATAAATGCCAAAGATTTGCCAAAATTCCTAGAGCACCTTCCACTGAGCTAACACAAATGGTCAGTCCATGGTCGTTTTCCATCGGGGGAATAGATCTCATTGGGCCTTTGCCGACTGCCAAATCAAGGATTAAATATGCTATCGTTGCTGTTGATTATTTCACTAAATGGGCTGAAGCTGAACCATTGGCTACCGTTACCTCTAAGAAAATGATAAGTTTTGTGACTAAAAATATCATTTGCAGGTATGGTGCGCCTCAGAAGATAATCACAGACAATGGCACACAGTTTGAAAGTGAGGAATTCCAAGATTTCTGCAAACGATTCAAGATCCGAAAAAGCTTCTAAGCAGTGGCTCATCCGCAGGAAAACGGGCAAGTGGAAGCAGTAAACAAGATCATCAAATCAACCATCAAAAAGCAGCTAGAAAAATCAAAAGGTGGTTGGGTCGATAAGTTACCACTTGCACTATAGGCATACAGAACTACCCACAAAACTGCGACTAGGCATACTCCATTTTCATTGGCATACGGATCAGAAGCAATGATTCCGGTAGAAACGGAAGTTCCCTCACACAGAAGGATCCATTTTGATCAAGATGAGAATGAAAAACTGCAATTGGAAGCGCTTGACCTCCCTGATGAAAGAAGAGAAGAGGCTAAGCTTAGGAGTGCAGCCCATCAGCAGAGGATAACCAGGCACTTCAATTCCAAAGTTCGTCAGCGCACCTTTCAAGTTGGGGACTTAGTCCTGAAGAGAATTATGACAGCCACAGGTGTGTTTGGGCCAAACTGGGAGGCGCCATATGTCATAGGCACGAAACTTCTTGATGGCACATTCAAACTCACAACTGTTGAAGGAGAACCAATTCCAAGAGCTTGGAATAGCAATCATATGCGTCCATATTTTACTTAAAAGTTTTGCTGAAATGTTGTAAAAGAATTACAAGTATATGATTCATGTATTGAAAGCAATTGTAAAGCAAGTGAATAATGAAAAGCTATAAAGTGGATGTAGGCCCAGTTTTTGGCCGAACCACTATAAATCTTGTGTTCTCTACTACTATAAATTGCTTTGTTTTATTTCGGCATATAAAATACGTTAATTGTATTACTAAAAATTTCGATTTAATAATGCAGGCCATAAAAACAAAGCATACCCATTGCAAGACCAAGCGATCTCCGACATCACCCAGCAAGCACTAAACCATTCAAAATTTCCATACTCAAATCCTACGAAAGAAGTGCTTCGAAAAAAAGTTAGCAATATGGATGGAAGTGGACCATTTCTAACTAATTGCGAATGTTTGTACAAACGAGCATCCAGTTAGATAGTATGTGTCTACCACCACCAACTCGCTTAACTATGAAGTATATTTCTTTGGATAAGGAAAATTATTGGCAACTAAAATGGGATGATACTTGGAAAAGATAACGGGGATCGCCGACATAAATAAATGGCAATGAATCGTGGGCGAGCAAGCATCAAATAGCAAAAGACCTCTTCGGAGGCACAAGCCTTCTTCGGAGGCACAACTCTTTGGAGGATAAAGACCTCAAACGGAGCATGCCAGAAGACTTTCTCAACATGGTATGGAATTATCGGAAGCACCTTCCCAACAGGAAGGAAAAGCGCTTGTTTACTAGTTGAGACAGTTTGCGTAGACAAGCGTCCAAGTAATTGCGTCCGCCCCATGAGTCCATGAGACGACCGGAGGCACCTTCCCAAGTGGAAAGCAAGGTGCTCGATCACTGGTTGAGACAATCTACAAAAACAAACGTCCAAGTAACTTGCGCTCGCCCCGTGAATCCGGCGAAACATGAGAAAGAAACTTCCAGGTAGACTCGAAGGCTCATTTCAACAAAGATCTCGAGCGGGCCTCGCTTGAAAAAGAGAGTTCTTTCTCGACATAAAGTTGTGGACTGATCGGTGATACACTCCTGTGAATCCATTCAACTAAGAGAAAGAAGCTCCAAACTTCCAGGCAAAAGGCCTGCTTAGAGGCACACATTTCACCGTGATCTGAAATAAAACATCACACGAGTCAAAATGTGAAAAGCCCTCATCGGAGGCCCATTTCACCACAGTTGAAATGCTAAAAGACCTCGAGCGGGCCTCGTCAGAAAAAGAGAGTTCTTTCTCGACATAAAGTTGTGGACTGATCGGTGATACACTCCCTTGAATCCATCCAACTAAGAGAAAGAAGCCCCAGACTTCCAGGAAAAAGCCCTACTCAAAGGCACACATTTCACCGTGATCTGAAATAAAACTTCACACGAGTCGAAATGTGAAAAGCCCTCTTCAAAGGCCCGCTTCCCAGCGAACATGGAAAAGATAAAAGCCTCTCCCAAGAGGCAGAAACAAAAGACCTCTTCCCAGAGGCACAATCGAACAAAAAGACCTTTCCCCAGAGGCACAATCAAACCAAAAGACCTCTTCCCAGAGGCACAATCAAAAACTCTCATCAGAGGCTCGAGTAGGTTGAAACCCCTTTTTCTTTTCGAAAGGCCCATTGAACTATGAAGTGAAACTCACTAGCCAAACCAAAAGTGACATTTTAAAAAAAAAGAGGAGTGCAAAAACTTTGCAATAAAAAAAGGAAGCCCTCTTTAAAAGCACACTTTAGCTTTCGAAGGAAGATTGATTCATCTATTCTTGAAAATACTCTTCCTCGAAAAAGTTAAAGTGCCCTTCGGAGGCCCGCTCTACCACATAGGAGAATTAACTTTATAAAACTGTATATATGCACAAAAGAAAAAGTGATATCTCCGAAGGTTAAAGCGTAGAAACTCATATGGAACGAGGTCTACTCTATTTTGAGAAGAATAATATTCCTCCAAGTATGGAATAATTATTCTCCAGAAAGTAAGAGTACAAGTCCCCTCACAGTTGAAAATATTGCAACGAGATTATGGTATGGGGGCAAAATGGTATAACTACATTGGTAAAAATAATGCTCGAACAGCATACCACAAGCTCACTACAATATAATATAAAGAAAACATGTACAAAAGCGAAGAGAAAATGCATTCTCAAATACAGACAGAAGTTTGTACAAACAGAAAGAATCATTTTATTCAATACTGACAAAATTTTGTACAGGTACAGGTTTCAAAATAAAAATAAAAGCAGAGGTCGTTACCCGAACAATATCCGGCCAGTACATGCATAAAGAAAAAAGTAAAAATAAGGGGGAGCAGGTCCCGTTACTTCTTCTTGCTACCACCTTTAGAGCCTTCTCCTGACCTAATAAGCAGTTTTTCATGATGGCTTGGGAGAGTTGGGGATGAAGGAGAGAGGGTTACTGCTGGATCAACTTTTGCTTCCTCTTCAGAAACAAGAATGCTTTTCCTTTTCTTCTTGGAAGTGGTACGCTTCCTCCTTCTCCTTGAAGAAGACTCACTTCCCGGAGTAACAAGAGCAGCCAGTTTTACGTCATCAGAAATAGTATGCTCTAGGGATTTGTCGCCTCCTTCAAGTCCTTCGTCTTTCTGCTCCTGCGAAGCGATTGGATAATCCAAGCCTTGAAGGGCTCCTATTAATTCTTCCTGTGATCCCGACTGGGAAATAGGAGCGATTTGAGGGAATGGAGGAGGGACAGCTAGAGGAGGAGAAGTCTGTGTGGCACTTGGCGTTTTTGCTACAGAAGAAGAAAAGCCAAAAATATTAGTATCTCCCGTGAAGAAAGGAGATAGAAGCTCATTGAGATTTAAGAAATAATCAAAAAGTTCGTCAAAATCATGAGGAGAAAACAAACAGTCCACTTGGGCAAGATTAACAGCAGAGTTACCTGGAGAAGTCGGCTTCCTAACATCAACCTCATAAGCCTGTGCTTCGGCGCTCTCTTCGCCTTCATCTCCACCCCGCGTGCTTGTGATCTCAGTTGTAACTTTAACAGGGGACGAAGAATGAGAACCGGAGCCTGTGATGTCAACATCGGCCGATACCGAAGGAGGGACGGGTGCAGTTAATGGTGCTTCTTTCACAAAGTGCTGCTCCCCTACCTCAGCTCGTGCTTTGGCAAGCTGCTCTTTTCCCCGGGCTAGCGCAGCTATGGCGTCTTCATCTAGAAAGTGTTCTACAAAAGATGCGCCTGCACCTCCAAGCATGTCAAGAATTGACTCCCAAACCTCGGCCAGGGTACTCTCATACTTCGGTCCTAAGAATCAAAGGCTCCCGCGCCCCATAACGCTATGCACGCAGAGAAGTCAAATAAAGTGGAGTTGATATTGGCTTTATTCGCCTCATGCGACTGTTTGGCAGCCTGCCTTCCGGCGATAGCTTTATCACGTTCCTTCTCGGTCTTTAATAATTGGTTCTTTAGCCTCATAATCTCCAAATACTGGGAGTTGACCTTCTCCCGTAACTCTGCAGCGTCAGCACGATACCTTCCCGTTGTTTTCTTCTCAGCCTCAAGTTGTGCCTCGGCATGTCGCTGAGCAGTGTGAGCATCGCGAACTTGCTTTGAAGTACTTCTTCTTTTTGAGTATATGAGGTAGAAGAAGTAGGAAGCTCTTGTTTAAGTTTTTCAACTTCTGCTTCAAGCTTCTCGTTGTAATCAGCTATGTTCGTCATCTCATTATCATGCTGGCTTAAAGTTTTCTGCCACTCGGCCTTGTCATTTTCCATGGTCAGCATGGCCTCTAAATTCACGCGGTTGACCCTCTAAAGCTCATCAACAAGCTTTTGCCACCCTGACATCCTCTCGATATCAAGTCTAACAGCATCAAGATTTTGCAGCGTTGCTTGTTTGTCAATATGGACCAAGTCAAGATCGAACCGCACTCCCTTTTGGCACCAGTGCGGGAACCGGCTTTGCAGTGTAGCTGGGCCTGGTCCAATTTGGAATTTTGGCCTGTTGATTATTGTCTGAATGTCTGTCTTCCCGAGAGTAGGAGAGCCGGAAAGGAAGTCAAGTGAGACGGGGGCAACGTCCTTTTCAGGTGTTGTAGATGCATGCTTCTCACCGTGCTTGGCACGCTTGCTTGGGTCCTCAACTATATGACTTTTTCCTCGGTCGTAATGCGACTTTATTTTGTGAGAGTCGTCACCTCTCTGGGAAGAATCATGGTGCTCCTCCCTTTCTCTCCTCTCATAACGTACTTCTTGAGCCCTCCTTTCTTGAGCCTTTCGAGCGGCTCTCTCTTCGTCAGTTTCTCTGTAAACGGGAAGGTAGCGCCTATAGTCATATTGATTACGCCTCCCGTAGCGCTGAAAGTCGTCATAATAGGAGCCACTGCGTCCCATCGGAGAATCTGAAATTGAAAAAAAGACAAGTCTTAAAGGTCTTCAGAGAAAAGAAGTTAAGTACGAATAAGTGCTGAAAATCCTATGTGTGTGTGGTGTGCAAACTACACGCATCAGGCTACAAACCGCTCTTCAGCACAGGGGTGGTAGTGACTTGAGTGGCAGGCGTCAAAATTTGCTGAAAAGTGGATGTCGCTTCGACAACAGGAGAAGCAGCTTTAGGAACATCATCTTTAAAAAGTTTCTATGAAGTTATGATCAGGTCGCTTAGCCCCTCAAAAGTATCATCACCGCCAAGTTCGACAGGAGTTTCTTTTTCGGCTTCCAGACCAGCCGCAACTTCAGAGCAACGAAGAGTTTCTTCCTCTTCAATAACTGGGGCAAGTGCCGATTTGCTGGATGGTCCAGCAACATCGGTAAGTGTGGGGCACTTCACCAATGAAGTTTCAGTAGAGGGCTCCTTCGGCATAAGCTTTTCAGCAGGGGTTGAGACATCTGTTGCCTCCGCTGGAGAATCAGGGACTTCATGAGGCTGAGTGGAGCGAGAAGGGTGAAGAAGTCCGAACTAGTGAAGGAATTCATCGTTCAACAAAAATTTCATGTCCTGCTCTTCAACCGGTACAGCCACGAGCCTTTCCAGAGTTGGCTTGTGGCTGGGATCTCTAGAAGGAGGGGGGAGCGCTGAAATGAAAAAATGAAGTTAACACTTGGCAATTCGGACTTCGCAAAACTCAGAGAATAGAAGAGGTAAAGGTAGACGATCTTACTTTCTTCCCTCAAAACAGCATAAAACCCCGGGGGGCAGCGGAAAGAGGAGAACTGAGTTAAGAACCCATGAGCAGTGTCGGAAAGGCCAACGATCAATTTGCGATTTCGGGCGCTTCTCACGACAGAGATAGAAGGGCGATCCTTAGTCCTGGTAAAGTAGCATAGGAAGCAAATCTCGTCGAAGCTTGGAAGTCGATCAAATGTTCTCCTAAATAGCACACACAGCCCCATCAGAGTGGCGTAGCCATTAGGGTGTAGATGGAATGGGGAGATGGCTAGTCGACGAAGAAGATTCTGGAGAAAGTTGTTAAAAGGGGGAATGGCCCCGCTCAGGCACATTTGCCGGTTAACCACTACGAAGCCAGGTGGCGCTACATCAGCAGTGTTAGTTTTCTCAGGAAGAATGGCATCTGCTTCAGCAATGCTAAACTGAATGCATAACTGACGAAAAACTTTGTATGATAAAGAGGTAGAGGCTCTCTCTAGAGGATTAACTAGGGGAGCCGGAATAAGAGTGGCTTCTCCAGTCTGGACTTTTATCTCTTCTTGTTGATAAGTCATTCTACACAAGCAACTGGATATTCAAATGTGAAGGTGCACGTTTCCTAAAAGTGTGAAGTGTTGTGCAGAACTAATAAAAATGACAAGTAAATATAACTGGAATTAAACTAGTCGACAATTGATCAATTACCAAATTTCAGGACTTGTTAATTTAAAGTTCAGGTATAGTATTAGTGCAAACTGGGCAGTTTCAGTTGATTATTTCAATGTTACTTTAATACTTTACTTGAATTTGATGATTTAAAAGCACTTCATTCACACAATCTATTTAAGTTGATTATCTGTTGTTAACTAATCTTCCATTTGACGTGGGTAGTCAGTGGTAGTATATTCGTCCTGATTTTCTGTAAATGATGTATTGAACAGATTGTTAGATTGCAAGTCAAAAGTGATCTGTGAAAGAATGCAGCAAAGTTTAACAGTTCAAAGTTCAAGTAATAGTTCAAAGTTCAAGCAGTTTATCCTGGCAAATCAAATTGGAAATACCATCAAGTTCTATCAACATCTCTAGGCTTCCAAATTTTGTTCAGGTCATTGAGTCACAGTCCAAAAGTTCTCAAAGTCATGAGTCGTTCACGACTTAACAGAGTGGGATGCAATTGGCTTAGGCTAAAGGAAACAATTCGTTCACGACCTAAAAGTTTAGTCGTCCATGACTTAAAAGATTTCCTGCAAGTTAAGACGTTGGTCTTTTAAGACGTAAGGCATTATAGGGAGGAAAGGTATCGGTTCAAAATGGCGTGAATTTCTCCAAGTCCTGGCTCGGCTGCGACTCAGAGCCTATGTCGCATCCATTTGAGTCGGTCAAGAGTTAAGTCATAAGGCCTCTAAAATCGCCCAAAAGTGCTGGGTCGTGTCCAAGCTAATGCTCCACTCAACCAGCAAACCCCTCATCTAATCAGTAACCCCTCTTAAACCGATAACCCGCTAGCCTCTCCATCAACAAAAGTCCTTATTTTCTCATGATACCAGATCATTCAAAATCATCCAAATTCAATTTCTAGCAGTCCTAACGCAAATCAAAAATAAGTTGCCCCGAAGTGTTGCAACCCATCAACGTCATCTCGTTAATCATTTAAAGCCAAATCAGACTAATTCAGGTTCAACAACTATCAGTATAACAAGATTCACAACGAAGCATTGCGTGAGGAGGTGATTTGAGATTCAAAGGTGGAATTCACGAATCGGTGATAGTAAAGGATCGGGAAAGGAGCAGGATCACTTACGCAATGTAATGGAAAAGATGGATTGTTGATCAACTAGCTTGAATTCGCCTTCGGAAAAGTGAGAAGGAAGAGGCGACTGGACGGCTTATATAGGAGATAGGGGAGAAGATTGAAAGACGAGCGAGTTAACAAGCCTCTTTGAGTCGTTGACGACTGAGGAACTAGATCGAAGCACACGACTCATGACTTAAGCGTGTACTTCGAGGGGCAATTGTTAACTCCTATGCTCAACGACTCAAAAAGGGCTCACAACTTAAGGAGACTCGGCAACTTAAAAGTATGCCGACCTAATAGCTTGCCCACTTTACTGCCTTAAGAGAATAGACCGACTCAATACCTTAAGGAAGTTGCCGACTCAGAGTACTTCACGACCTACGACTCAAGGTATGGACGACCTAACGGTTTAACGAGTTGAAGGACTTGGTGACTTATGACATAGATAAGTCTACGACTTAACGGTTTAAAAGAGAAGGGATGCTTCACGACCTAAGGCATCCACGACTTAAGGTTTCTACGACTTAAGGGAGTATACAGTCTACGACTTAAGGAATTCCAGGGCTCAAGGACAGGATGACTTAACGATTCAAGAGATGGCACGACTTAAGAAGGAAATGAGCTAACGACTTAAAGATATCCGCGACTTACGACCTAGCATGTGTCGTGAGAGACTTAGCAAATGAAGCGCTGCTCCTTACTTAACACGGCGGCCTCTTAACTCGTACACGATTCAGGACTTGGGTTATTATCTGAAATAAACAAGCTTACCAATTAAGCCACGACTCACGACCTAGCTTGAGTCGTCCACGACCTAAAGCTACTCAGTAAAAGTCCGATGCCGCGTTACTTATACGAGAGGATGTTGACTCGTGAGCGACTTAGGACTTATACAAGTGAACCTTTGTGAGACCATGGGGCTTGGCCAGATAAGTCGGCCACGACCTACCATAAGTCGATCACGACTTACGATCCAAGGGGGAGATTTCCCTATAAATACCAACCTACCTCAAGCATGAAGGGGACTTTTTTGGACAATCTCTTCAAGCGTCGATATTCTGCCAGTTTCTAAACCGACTTTATACTTGAAGTTCCGAAGAACACTACAAGCTGCTTTGAAAGACTTTCACACATCCAATATGGATTGGAAGACTTTCATCTACATCGAAGCTTAAGCTACTTGCTCAAAGTGTTTTGTAACTAAAGATATTTGTACTTGAAGAGCATTGTATCGTTTTGTAACAAGATCAGTAATAAAGATATTTAAAGCGGACGTAGGCTACTCCTTAAGCCGAACCACTATAAAATCGTTGTCTCTTACTGTATTTTCTATTATTTTAGCTGATATCCTGTTCCCGAACCATCGGGTGGTGCTTTCACATTCACACTTCACACACCGGGGTGTTAGCCTTCGATTTTAAGCGTTAACACATGGCATTAAGCGTGAACTCGTTATCTATTCTCAGTGACACATTTAGAAGAAGTTTGTAAAAAATTAAAATATTTTAGGCAAACATATATATTTTTACGTAATTCCTTTAATGAATTTTCACAAAATAATTTTGGGTGATATTTGCTTACGCTTTAATGACAACATGATATTGTTGCATATTTACTTATGCTGGAAAGATAATATAATATATATTATATGCATAAATTGTTTTGGATTGTAATTATAATATTGCACAACGTTTGGCTATAATTTGTAACACAAATATTTCTACAATCATGTTAAATTATAATTACATTGTATATTGATTGTTCACTTAGACTTAGCTTAATGTTTATATTGGTGTAATCGTTATTTCAACATGTATTTGAAGTAAAGAAAAAAGTTTATTTGTTTTTTTCAAAAGTTAAACAACCTAAGTTTATATTTAATTGACATTTCTCATGTCATGTTTTGTTATAGTTGTTAGAAAATATGACATGTGCTACAAAAATATTATTTCCTAATTTAGTTAGACATTAGTAAAAAGCACACTAAAACAAATGTTGGATTATTAATAATTTAAAATAATTTAGAAAAAATATTTCACTTTAAGCATAATTTTTCTATACTAGATTTAGAATACTATTATCATATAAAACGTGTATATATTTGATTCATATGTTATATACAAGGTGATATACTGTTATCTATGTATACTTAATGTTTGGAAGTTACTTGACGTGCTCATTAATGTTATGCTTTTTAAGTAAGAATTAATTGGTGATTGTTGTTTGATGTATAAATTCATCCAATTTATAAAGATTTGTTACACACCATGTGCATTGAGATTACTTAAATAAAATCAACAGTAATTGTTTTCAACAATGTTTAGGAATGAGGGTAAACTACAATCCATAAACTTACATATAACTACAATATTGAAAGGTAGACTGTTAAATAAACCCACATGCGTAGCATGGGTTTGCACTCGTTTATATAGTGGAAATAAAAGAAATTTATTTTCAAAAATATACGTATGTACCTGTTTGCTTGCGCGTGCATGTATATATGTATATGCAGAAATATTGATGTTATAAAATATAAAATTGCTAACTATGTATAAATTTAAATTATACAAATTTGAAATTTGTATACACATACATGCATATTCAATGTAATGAAATTATTCTGTATACCTGAATTTGAACATGCCCTCTGGTTAAATATTAATTTTCTATGTTATGGGAAGTTAATTATGTAGGGAGAAGTTAATTTCTTACTGATTGATATGTAGGTAATTAATATTTTTATTTACGTAGATCGACCCCTATAATCTGGAAATTGATTACAAAAAGTGTTACTAATTAAATGAGAAAATAAATAAATTAAAATAAGTTAAATATATAGGGACATTCATTTACTTCATGAATATGAAATTGAAAGAAAATGCGGAAACTCTAATTATAGTTTTGGTTTGAATAATGGAAATCAATTAATTGTAATTAAAGGTTACTATATATAATTAAATTCGTTTGTAGACTGTAAAAAGAAATTTAATATTTGAAGAAAGGAGATATTTTCTTATATTAAAGCTAATTAAATTTAATCCTTTGTATAAACAGGAAAAAAATTCGACTTAGGTAATGAGGGATTGAATACATGATGTCATATATTAACGGTAATGACATATAATTAAATTTGATCGTTTAAAATGGGAATAAATATAAATATGCTAATTTGAAATAATTAAGTGTGCTACATGTGAACCTGTGAGCTAATTAAATTGGTATATGAATAGAGACGATCTTGTAAAGGAGGAAATAAATTAATAAATTAAGGAAGCAAACCAAAATCCTCCCTGTATAATACCATCAAAAATATTTTCCTTCTCCTATTTTCCATTTCATTCTCGCCTTCCTTCTGGACATCTCTATGACATCTACTTCATCATCTACGAAACATCCATATAATTCAAAGGTAACTTTAACTGCTTAAAAATTTATTGATTTATTTTTCTGTTGTACATTTGTTTATAGTATGTTTATCATTTTCTCAAATAATATTTGAAATTCAATCTCATATCATTTATCATTTAATTAAATGTACTAAAAGTTAAATTTTAGATTCAAAGTCTATCCTTTAAATAATTATCCATAAAGTAGTAGAAATATTATTAATTTTCAATCAACCGCGAATACTAACATTCATTTTTTTTAACAAATATTATATTCAAAAATAATAATAAATCAAAGGTATTGTTATTGGCATTACAATTTTGGATATAAGGTCGAAAACTTTACCCAAAATTAAATTGCTATCAGGAGTATTTTTTATGTCTTTAGTTAAAGCATTAAACCTTAAATACTTTCACTAGCTTTCTTCTCCATTTTTTGAAAAAGAAAATAAGAGTGAGAATAAAATTTTTATCTCGATCTTCACGGTCAAATCCATATTTTGATGAAAATGTGATGGAAAGGTAATCCTTAACCCCTGATAGCAATTTAATTTTGTGTATAGTGCTCGTCTTTATATCCAAAATTTGAGTGCCAATAAAAATACGTTTGATTTATTAATTTTTTAAATATAATATTTTGTTAAGACAAAAACAAACATTAGTATTCATAGTTAACTGAAAATAAAAATATTTCTACTTTTTATAGATAAATATTTACATGCATAGACTTTGAATCTAACATTCAACTTTTAGTATATTTGATTAAAAGATAAATGACATGAGATTGAATTTGAAATATTATTTGAGAAAATGATAAACATACTAAAAATACAAGTATAACGGAAAAATAATTCAATAAACTTTTATGTAGCTAAAGTTACCACTGAACTATGTGGAAGTTTTATAGATGATGAAGTAGATATCATAGAGATGTCCGTGAGGAAGGCGAGAAGACATAGGAAATAAGAGAAGGAAAATATTTTTGATGGTACGTATATAGTAAGGATTTTGTTTTGCTTCCTTATTTATTAATTTATTTCCTCCTTTACAAGATCCTCTCTATTCAGATATCAATTTAATTAGCTTATATACTTGCATGTAGGGCATTTAATTATTTTTGATTAGCATATTTAATTTGATTCCCATTTTAGTCTATCAAATTTAATTATATTTCATTACTGTGAATACTAGATATCATATATTCAGTCCTTCGTCAACTAAGTCAAATTTTGTACTTCGCCTTTAAAGAACGGATTAAATTTAATTTGCTTTAATACAAGAAATATCTCCTTTTTTCAAATATTAAATTTCATTTTAAATGTTTACAACTGAATTCAATTAATTATCTTTAATTGCAATTAATTGATTTCCATTATTCAAGCCAAAATTATAATTATTTTTTCGTATTTTTATTCAATTTCATATTCACAAAGTAAATAAATGTTCCTATATATTTAACTTCTTTAATTCGTTCATTTTCTCATTTAATAATCAACCTTTTTATAATCAATTTTTAAACTATTAGGGTTGACCACTATAAAGAACAATATTAATTTATCTACATATCAATCAATGAGCAATTAATTGTTAATCTACATGATTAATTTTCCACAATATAAGGAATTAATAGATAACCCTTGTATTCCTAATTAAGGTATATGGAATAAATTCATTGCATTGAATATGCTTGTGTTTATACATATTCATAATTCATATATTTAAATTTATGCGTAGTTACCAAATTTATATTTTATCACATCGGATTTTCTACATATACGTATATACACAAACTAGCGGGGACATCGACATACATGTATTTTTGAAAATGTATTCCTTTATTGATATTACATAAATTACAAGGTACAATCAAATAAAATGACCCAACAGTAACAGACCAACATATTGCTTAAACTCAAAAACATACATCAAACAACTTGAGACTTTTCTCATAAGTATTCTTCAAATGAATTTCCTTAGCCGTCTAAGTTACTTGAAGTTGATCATCTTATCGTCTTCCACTCATTTATCAGATACTCACTCGTCCATAGCCCAATTCTTCATTTTCCTTGTGCTTATGTCAAAAAATAACAGAACATCATGGCAAAAGCATCAGGTGACTTCATGTCACTAATCGTTCTTCTCAACAAACATTCCTCCATCTCATGTGACTTGCACCTTCTTAGATTAGTGTTTTCCGACCGCCCTCTCCTTGGTAACCTTTGACACTTCAATTAAAGATATGTGCTTTACATTGCCAGATTTGGGCTGTCCTTCTCTTCCCATAACGTTTGTCGATCACTCTGTTCAATTTCCAAGTCAATATTTAGGTCGAGATGAAAACCAGGGTTCGTTATTTCCTTCGATAATTGTTCCTTAATCCTAGTCATGTTATCCGGCGGTCAATGCTCGCTGTAGCTCTTGGACCCATATCAAAACCCATGTCATTATAATGCCCAGATCTAGTAGAATTGCCTTTGAAAATAAATAAGATTACATTTAGAAATTCAACATAGATTGTTACTTTCTGTACAGTAGTAGACAGTGATTCTAGTAGTAGAAGAAAAATTCTTTTACCTTGTGCGCAAAAAATGCTGAGCCTCATTTCTCAACAGTGAATCTTGTATTATCTTTGTTTGGCTTCAAAAAAATTTATGATTTTGTTTCCAATATCCGACATCGCCTTCAATTGCCATGCTTGGATTCTTTGTAATCCTTTTGGTCCAGATCTGTATTCGTTTGAAATATAAAACTAAAATGAAACACAGCCTCATCTTTATAGGGGACTTCCTATCTGCAGAGAGTTCTTATGTATATTACCTTTGATACATGATCCCTTTGTTCAAGAATTAAATTTACATTCTTACATATTTGCAACAGAATTTGATCATATCTAATTATCTTTAAGTACAATTAATTGATTTCCATTATTCAAATCATATCTAGTTATGTCACGTTTAATTAGATTTGCTACATTTTTCACTCAATTCCATATTCACCAAGTAAATAAATATCCCCGTATATTTAACTTATTTGTGGTCCATCCATTTCTTGTTTTAATCAATTAACATTTATTCTTACAATCAATCCCCCTTTATGGGGATCGATCTACATAAATAAAAATATTAATTTAATTATATTTCAACCAACAAGCAATTAATTTTTGATCTATATGGTTAAATTCCCATAGTATACAAAATTATATATATATATAGTCAATAATAATGATATACATAATACATTCATTGCATTGAATATATGTATGTTTATACACATACACATTTATATATTCAAACTTTATACAATTTAAGGTTGGGCATATTTACCAAATTTATATATTATTACATCTAAATAACTAAATATATATACATATATACATTCAATCCCTCCTCGCCCGATTTATTCCCTTAATAAAATAAGTTATAGTCTAAATGTTTATATTTTCCGTTTATACATACGACTGAGTTTAATTGCCTTTTGTTATTCATAAAATATTCTCCAAAATGGAAGTATGAAAGAAGGAGCAAAAGCATTGTTGGAGACCAAAAGGCATTCAGGTGTCTATCTTAATATAAGATAACGCTTTTAACAAAAAGACGATAGCGCTCACAACACCCTTCGAAGTGGTTAGAAGGACGTTTCAACAGGGTTTTCAATAAGCAAAAAGCTTTCGACAGGGCTAAAAGCTGCCTACCGAAGGCGATGAGTAGAGTACTTCGTACACATGCACCAAACCATTAGTAACAGATGGTTTCGTCATTGTCTACATTTATCAGAAGAAAATTTGGCAAGAGTTACCATTTCAAAATCATATGTAAGCCTTTCGAGTTGGTTAAGGTCCTCACCAATGATGAAAAGACCACACATAACTACAACCGAAGCATAAGGTTTCCAAGGAGAAACATTTTGGCAACAATGGAAGCCAGATCACATATCTACTTGCACGACACATTAGAATCCAAGTGAAAAGCACATATATGCACCTTTCGATGTAGTCAAAAGGAAATCAAGCAAATTCCTTTCGATGAAGTTGAAAGGAATCAAGTAATACCTTCCGACAAGTTAGAAATAAGTAGGCAAAGAACCTTCCGATGAAATCGATAGGGGTGAAGCAAAAGGATAGAGGCCCGGTCTTTAGAGGAAGTGGACAGTTGGCAATATGATCCTTTCGACTATAATGACCCACCTTTTTGGACTATTTAAATCGACAATAAACCACACATGTCAACTCAAACCATTCAAAAGAGAGGATTGTTAATGGGTAAATAAATAAGAAAATAAGAGAAAAGAAGAAGAAACAAATAGAGAATCTCGTAGCGGAAGGATACAGTATAATAATCAAATAAACAGTTCATGAAGTTGTTTATATAATACATTGGATTATAATCTATACAACATTTATTAGAGTTATATATATACATCAGGGATAAATAAATAATGCATCAAACAACATGACGCAGGACAAATAATGGCAGTAATGCCAAATCTTCGTCTTCGTCCTCCAAAATAAATCTTCAATAAGCTGAGAAACGCTAGGCTGACCCGAGCGTAATGAAAAGAAAAAACACACTTGTCATGTAACATTCCATAATTTAGTTAATTTAATTTCGATAAATAATTTGAACTTTTGAATTCAAATTTACTAAATTTCAAGAGAAATAAAAATATTGTTAAAGTTAATATAAATAAATAATTGATAGTTTGAGTTTTAAATAAATAATGAATAAATTAAGTAACAAACAAGATTTTGTATTAAACAATAAAATAAAAAGTAAGTTGAAATTTAAATAATAATAGTTAAAAACTTTAAGTAAGAACTCAATTTTATTCCATTCAAATATAGACATAAGAAAACAATAGTTAAAACAAACACTTTCATTTAGAAAAACAAAAATAAAATAATACTTGCAAAAAGAATAAAACAAGTTGTTGTAAACCATAGCAATATAAACAAAATAAAGGACTAGGAAAATATATGTACTTATAATAAAAACTTGCTGTAAGTATACAAGAAGATAGCATAGAAATCAAAATCTATGCAAGAAAGTATTTATAAACAAAACAAGACTTTGCAAAAGATATATATATATATATATATATATCAACATGTGCTGAAAGTATACAAGATAGTAGCATCATAAAACATGCTTGCATTAAATACAAGTCTCCACAAATCACATCAGCTCCTTGAAGAAAACAGGAAAGCATGAAACACGGCATGCTATAAATATACAAAACAACATACTTTCATTTAATGTTATTACTGCACAGCCATAAACAAAGTTTGATTTTCCTTCATACCATAAAACATTGTACTTGCCTACTTTTCTACACTTCTATATATATATATATATATATATATATATATATAAGCATCATCTCGTTCAAAACTTTTTATTGAAGAAAGTAAGAAAAAATAATAATTAAGCAAAGATCAGAAAATAAAAAGGGAAGCCAACATCATTTTTATTCAAGCTTGAAAGAAATTTACTGAAGGAAGTTTCAACTGCAGATTTCCAAACAAAACAAAAGTATTCTCTGTTTTCAAATATTTGCCAGGTGAGTAAACTTATTTCATTTGAAATCTAAGTTTTTATATTGTGTTTTGTTGTATATTGAAAGAGGAATGAGCTCTGTATGTTTTTATGTTACTGGAAATTTTTCTTTTTGTTATACAGTTTGTTGTTCAATATACCGTCTCCTTCCTTTTTCTCAGAGCGAAGTGTATTTAAAAAAAATTCAAATGAGATTGTGTCTAGATTACCGCGATCTAAATAAACAAACTCTCAAAAATAAATTTCCACTGCCCAGAATTGATGATTTATTTTATCAGTTGCACGGCGCTCGTTTCTTTTCAAAAATGGATCTAGCCCAAGGATTCCATCAACTACCAATCACCGAAGATTGTGTCCATTTGACTGCTTTCAGAGGTCCTGATATGTTCTATGAATGGTTAGTTATGCCTTTGGGGCTAACCAATGCTCCAGCATACTTCGTAGATCTTATGACTCGTGTGTTTCGGGAAGTTTTGAATAAGTTTGTGCTTGTACTCATTGATGATATTTTGATCTATTCCAAGACTAAAGAAGAGCATGCCAAACATCTTAAAATCGTATTGGAAATATTGAGGAGAAATGTTCTATATGCAAAATTTTCCAAATGCCACTTATGGGTCAATGAAGTCAAATTCCTTGGCCATATTGTTAATGAAGAAGGAATTTTGGTAGATCCTAACAAAATTTCCGCTATTCTTGGTTGGAAACAACCCACTAATCCAAGAGAAGTTCGAAGCTTTTTGTGTTTATCAGGCTATTACCGGAAATTCGTTCAAGATTTTTCTAAGTTGGCTAGCCCATTGACTAAGCTAACGATGAAAAATTCAAATTTGATCTGGACTTCGGAATGCGAAGAAGTTTTTCAAGAGTTGAAAAAGAGATTGACCACTGCTCCTGTTCTCACTGTTGTTAACTGGAACCAAGGCTTATCTGTCAATACCGATACATGTGGTGAAGGGGTAGGTGCAGTATTAATGCAAAATGGAATGGTAGTTGCCTACGCGAGTAGACAATTACGTCCACACAAGAAGAACTACCCAACGCACGATTTGGAATTTTTGGTTGTTGTTTTCGCTTTAAAAATATGGCGACACTATCTTCTAGGTGAGAATCTTTTTAGCTTTCCTAACAATTTATGGAACTAACTTAACTAAAGGAATATACCTGATAAACTCTCTTTGTTTTAGGTGAAAAATTCGAATTATTCACCGACCATATATCCTTGAAACATCTTTTCACCCAGAAGGATCTGAATTTACGACAACAACGTTGGTTGGAATTTCTGGCATCTTACGACTTAGATATTTTGTATACGCCGGGAAAGGCCAATGTAGTTGCAGACGCTTTAAGTAGAAGACATGTTGTTCTCGCATATCTGGTTATCACTCCTATTCTTCTTGAGGAAGTCGCTAGTAAACAAAAAGAGGACGAGTTCCTTCATCAAATTTATGAGAAAATACGTCATGGTGAAGATACGAGTTTTGAAGTTGACGACAATAAAATTATTAGATTGAAAGGCAGGATTTGTGTTTCAGACTTCCCTGATCTAAAACGTGAAATTTTAGATGAATGTCACAAATCAAAACTCGGTATCCATCCAGGAGTCAACAAAATGTATCGTGATATTAAAAGAACATTCTGGTGGAAAACGATGAAGAGAGACATATCTATTTATGTGAGTCGTTGTGCTACTTGTCAGCAAATTAAGAGCGACCAAAAGAAAGTGGCCGGTTTACTTCAACCTTTGGAAGTACCGAAATGGAAGTGGGATCAGGTATCGATGGATTTCATCGACGGATTGCCACGAACCAAGAAAGTCAATGAAGCGATATGGGTTATTGTGGATCGTCTAACCAAAACTACTCACTTCATTCCATTTAAATCCACTTGGACTGCGGCAAGTTTGGCAGGTATATATATAAAGGAAATTGTTCGCCTCCATGGTATTCCCAGTAGTATAGTGAGTGATCGTGACCCGATCTTCACTAGTAAATTTTGGGAAGCATTTCAGGACGCATTGGGAACGAAATTAAATTTCAGCACTGCTTATCATCCACAATCTAATGGGCAGACTGAGAGGGTCAACCGAATTTTAGAAGAACTTCTGCGTGCTTGTGTTCATGATTTTGGTGGTTCTTGGGAGGACCATTTGCATCTGGTTGAATTCTCATATAATAACAGTTATCAGGTCAGTATATAAATGGCTCCTTTCGAAGCTTTATATGGTCGTCCGTGTCGATCACCTATATGCTGGATCGAATCAGGTGATAGACTTGTTCTTGGACCAGATATAATAAAAGAAGCCAATGAGAAGGTAGACTTTAATCGAAAGAAGTTATTTACTGCCCAAAGCCGTCAAAAGAGCTATTATGACCGCCGAAGGAGAAATTTGGAATTTCAAGTTGGAGATTCTGTATTTCTTAAAGTATATCTGATGCAGGGTGTGTTGAGATTTGGGAAAACTGGAAAGCTAGCTCCACGTTATATTGGTCCTTTTCCTATTCTGGAAAGGATTGGTCCTCTATCATATCCAGTGCAGCTGCCCAGCTGGTTTTCCAGCGTACATGATGTGTTCCATATTTCTAATCTTCGGAAATATGTGCACGTCCCAGATGATGTTATTGAAGAAGCTGCTCAGCTGGATCTTGAAATCACTCGCAACTTGGCAGTAAAGAGGGAACCGATAAAAATTGTAGATCGTGATGAGAAGCGATCGAGGAACAAAGTTGTGAAATAGGTCAAAGTTCAATGGAGTGGCGATCCAAAGGACTGTACTTGGGAGACTGAAGATAATATGATGAAATCATATCCCAACTGCAGAATTGACATCTCGGCTTAAAACTGTAAGTCATTTCCTTATTTCTGAATTCATATATTCTTTGTTTGCGTTTCCCTTTCTTTCAATTTCTAGGATGAAATTTTCTTAAGGAGGGGATAATGTAACATTCCAGAATTTAGTTAATTTAATTTCGATAAATAATTTGAACTTTTGAATTTAAATTAACTAAGTTTCAAGAGATATAAAAATATTGTTAAAGTTAATATAAATAAATAATTGATAGTTTGATTTTTAAATAAATAATGAATAAATTAAGTAACAAACAAGATTTTGTATTAAACAATAAAATAAAAAGCAAGTTGAAATTTAAATAATAATAGTTAAAAACTTTAAATAAGAAATCAATTTTATTCCATTCAAATATAGACATAAGAAAACAATAGTTAAAACAAACACTTTCATTTAGAAAAACAAAAATAAAATAATACTTGCAAAAAGAATAAAACAAGTTGCTGTAAACCATAGCAATATAAACAAAATAAAGGACTAGGAAAATATATGTACTTATAATAAAAACTTGTTGTAAGTATACAAGAAGATAGCATAGAAATAAAAACTTATGCAAGAAAGTATTTATAAACAAAACAACACTTTGCAAAAGAATATACATATCAACATGTGCTGAAAGTATACAAGATAGTAGCATCATAAAACGTGCTTGCTTTAAATGCAAGTCTCCACAAATCACATCAGCAGCTTGAAGAAAACAGGAAAGCATGAAACACGGCATGCTATAAATATACAAAGCAACATACTTTCATTTAATGTTATTACTGCACAGCCATAAAACAAAGTTTGATTTTCCTTTATACCATAAAACATTGTACTTGCCTACTTTTGTACACTTCTATATATATATATATATATATATATATATATATATATATATATATCTAAGCGTCATCTCGTTCAAAACTTTTTATTGAAGAAAGTAAGAAAAATAATAATTAAGCAAAGATCAGAAAATAAAAAGGGAAGCCAACGTCATTTTTATTCAAGCTTGAAAGAAATTTACTGAAGGAAGTTTCAACTGCAAATTTCCAAACAAAACAAAAGTATTCTCTGTTTTCAAATATTTGCCAGGTGAGTAAACTTATTTCATTTGAAATCTAAGTTTTTATATTGTGTTTTGTTGTATATTGAAAGAGGAATGAGCTCTGTATGTTTTTATGTTACTGGAAAATTTTCTTTTTGTTATACAGTTTGTTGTTCAATATACTGTCTCCCTCCTTTTTCTCAAAGCCAAGTGTATTTAAAAAAAAAATTCAAATGAACTTCATTTAACATTTTTAACTTAGGATTCTTAAAAAAATAGGTTGTGTAAACTTGACTCAGAGTTTAAATTTTTGTTTTAAGCTTGAAATAAAAGCTTTTGACTCTGTAACATGAATATTACAGTAAAAATAAGATTATAAGGTAAATTCAAGCATTGTAAATCATTGAATTGATGTTATAATTTGAACGAACATATGAAAATAGGTTTTTCAAAACAGTAATGATGATTTTTAATTGACTAATTCGAGGGCAGTTCGAATTTGAACAAAAACAACACTTTGATCAATTTATGAAAATTTAAGAAATATTGGATGTTGAATTTTCGTTTGATGCTAGTTTGGAACTTAATAACGTTGGGAAAAATGTAAATTAATATTTTTATTGGGTGTAATTTGAGCACGAGATTGAAATAGGGTTTAATAACCCATGTTCTTTCATGTGAAAGGAAATGGTCGCGGATGATTCTAGGGTGCATCGAGTTGGACTAGGTACCGGGGTTAGCTTCGTGGATGACCGGAGGTGATGTGACTGGGGCGGCGCGATGTCAGGTTGACGGCGTCGCGAGGTTGAGGTGGTTTTGGTTGAGCAGTTGAAGCCCAGATTTTATCCAAACTTGCTCGATTTTGATTCAATGATGGTTCCGTAACCCAGATAGCTTGAATCACTTAAGATGGTCGTTGACGACTTGAGAGTAACCGTGAGGTTGGTCGGAGGTGATCGGGCTGCCTGTACACGTGTATGCGTGTACGTGTGGGGTTGAAATGATTGGTTGTTGTGAAGGACGTGGTTTCTCGAGAGAAACTCGAAGCATTCGAGTGAAACAATCGGGGATTTTGAGAGTTGTTTGAGTAGTTGTGTGGGTATGAGTCGTTTAAAATGAAGCTATCAGGTTTTAAAACTTGAAAGTTAAAAGAAAAAAAAAACGAAGAAGAAAAGGGCACAGGAGAGAAAAGGGGGAGGTTTGGAAGTGACGGGTCGAGTTGCCTGGGAATTTGCTCGAGTTTCTTTTTTTTTTAATTTGGCTACTCCCAATAAAACTAGTAATTTACAATGTTAAGCAATTTAAATTTGCAATGTGAACAAGATTGATTTAAGTTAAGTTTTAAAGTTGTTAATAATGTTTCTCTTAAGAGTTTAATTAATCCTTTAATTAAATAATTAAATTTAATATAAGAATTTAAATAAATTTACATTAAAATTTTCAATATAAAAAAAATGTAATTGATTCTTAATTGTAAAGCAGATTTTCAAAACAATTTTTTATTAATAGTTTTGAAAAGAAATTTAGAACGATTTAAAATTTGTAATAAAAAAATTTGATTTAATAAACAATTAAGTAATTAAATAAATTTATAATTAAGAATTTGTTTATTAGATAAATTAAGTTAATTAATTTAATTGGCAGTTAATTAAAATAATTAATTAAGGAATAATCAACGTATCAAGATGATTAAGATTAATTAATTTATCACTAAGAATAATAAATCATTGATTTAAAATAATCAATAAAATAATTATTTGGTTAATTTATTAAATCCCATTCACTTTGATTGGTAAATAATTAACTATTGCTATGCACTAGATTGATATTTTTGTTGTAATTGTAATACTGTGCGATGCACTGTGATTGTGATTTATTCTATATTGATGTGAAAACCCTATTTGCCCGTAAAACGCCATTTAAACTTCGATGCGACAGAGAATCGGATTTCAGTTCGTTATCCGAAACCTACATCGAACCTGTCAATTTTTGTGAACGACATATCCACATGTTTTTAAAACTGACGCTCACTATTCGGCTTAGCCGAGAAAGGACTTTTGTGTCGTATAACCCATTTCGAATATGTGATTCGACGTTATGGACAGCATTTGAAGACCGGTGTTGAAAACTAGGTATTTGCGAGAGCGATAGGATGACCTGTCGATTGACTCTGCACCGAGTTGCTCCAGTATAAAGTTCTCCATATGTTATGGGAAATCCGATCGGGATTATGAATATCCGGATTGCAAGAACTTCTTTGGAAGTGCCTTCGGTTCTATTCGAACCCAGAACAGACTTGTATGGATTGTGTGTCTGACATTACATTTTGAGATATAAAGCATATTCCTTTCAAATATATTTTTGTTGGTGCAGGAGAATTTATTCTCTTAGCTTAACACCCTTCTCTGAGACATACAAGCTCCGAGGTTATGTAGTTGAAGGTTATCAGCGATATATTCCCATCTTGGTAATGTGTTGCTGATCATTTGTTGATCGGAGCATGGCTTTGTGAAAAAGCGTAGCTTTTTGGACGAGACTTCGTCGAGCATCACACCCCGAAATGGTCGAAACAGGAAAGATGCAGCAAGGTTACTCGGTGTAGCACCCCTTAGGTTATGTGCATTTCCTTCTGGATAGAAGTGGTATCATGGTATGGAGCCCAGAAACTTAACTTATGTTGATATCGCAGATATATATATGTATTACTTTGTGATTGGTTGCTGGGGCCCCAGTAAAAGGTTGGTTACAACCGGGAGATGGCATACTCGTGTCAGAAGTTACCCAGTTAGGGGTAACTCGGCCTTGTGCTGGCAGAGATCCGGTTTGGTTCTCGGGAACGTCCTTCCAGAGGCGTTCTCATGTGGCAATGGGAAGTTCCTTGGCATGACCATTTGTTGGAAATCCAAAGAAACAATACGAGCCTTGTACGGTTTTAGTTGTATAACCTGTCACCTCAGGTGACAGCTATAGTAGGCATAGTATAATGGTACCTATGCTGGCTAAGATTGATATTCTAGTTCCGAAATAATTTCACGCTATGCACTAGTAATAATATAAAAGAATTTCTTTCTTTTACCAAGCATATTTAAGTATCACAAGAAGAAATCTCCTCCAATTCCGCGTTTGCATTTTGTGTGTGGCGGGAGGTCTTATGGTAGTTCCATTTTTAAAAGCATTTCGAAAATCCTTTTTATAAATCTTGTTCTTTAAAAGTAACTGTTGTTTTTTTTGTTTACACATACCAGTCCCATGACTGATCCGGAGTTTATTGTTTGCTTTCCTAAACTCTGGGTGCCCATTATTTCTACACGGGCAGCCTAGTAGCAGGTTTCTGTATTTTGGATAGCAGTATTTTGGAGCTCTTTTCTTGGAGATATCTTAGTTGCTTTTGGAGATTTCAGGTGTTTAGCTTTTGGGAGTTCGTTATCATCTCTCTCATTTGAGGACTTTTGGATATATGATCACTACTGTATTATCATGATGTTGTATTTAGAGTTGTGGTGTATGTATTATATACTCTGTTGTAGTATAGATATTATGTTGTAACTATGATGATATTTATGATATTGATTCTGTTCCGCTGTTTTATATTCATCTAATTGTTTTTATAAGCTGCGACGATGCGAATTTAATGTCGTTTATCGGACATCGAGTTTGGGTCGTCACATGTCAGGACTAAAATATCCTTATGTCAGTCAAATGGATATCGCATATAACATGAGTGTAACGGCATCAGAGATTTTTACGGGATTCCACATCTCCTATCCAGTGTAAACGTGCGTGTAATAACTCAAGAGACGTTACGTGATTTTCCATCTCTTAAGGATCCGTCAAAATATTTATACGTAGTATAATACGCAACATATATGATGTCTAGTCAATAAATTAAATATTAAAATAACGTTAAGGCTTTACATTAACCCCCCTTAACGCATTTTAGGCATTGTCGTACAGTTTGCATATACAACACCATTTAAACGGTCGGTGAATATGGATTCGCCGTGATACGATAAAACTAAACCAAAATCGTATGGGTCTCTTTTATGGATAAAAGTATGACAAGACACGTGAGGCAATGCCCAAGGTAGGATACTATCAGTTTACCTTCCCTGGCTTGTGGTAACGCATCATAGCCATGATCGCCCACCGTGTCCAACACTCCCATAATTGGGAGTGTGCACACCAATCAATCACAATGTAAATGATGGTAATACGAAGAAGTGCGTCCGCTCGGGGTAGCTAACCCACTTGGTCGGTACGGCTCCTGTTTTCGTCATTTCAAATTGGCACAACTGCCAAGCTAATCCATCATTGTTCACTTTCTTCAAATCCAGTAAACGATGCCAAATCCAACCACTTCGTTCTGGATAATCACTTCATGTACACAGTTATTAAAGTGGTTCCGGTATCGAAGGAGAGTATGCACATATCCGGCTTCGGTCTCTTTAATAACCAAATGTCGTTTTACACACCGATTGTTCTTTTACATTTCAAAAACAGTTCACACATGATATCAAAAAATATCATATTTGCTTCGTAATCAAATCCATTTCGAAATCATTATATTTACTCAAAATATACCATTTCGATTCAAAATCATTTCCGACTTAATATCTCGATTTCGATTCCAAAATGGTTTCGAATCCAATTGGGTCATAACTTCATTTAACCCAGTTCGTATTTAAATCCTTGATTGAAAATAACCTTCCTCTCATGACCAGTTTGAATTTTTGAAAAATAGTTTAAAGGGTTTTAAATAGTTTAAATAATTAAAATAGTTGAACCAGTGTAAAAGGTTAAACTAGTTTAAATGATTAAAATAGTTTAATACAAAATAGTTAAAGTGTTAAAACAGTTTCTATAGCAAAAACATTTGGAAAACCAAAATAATTTGTATATTTAACAAGATAGCCTTTAAATAGTTTTTATGCTAAATAATTTATTTGAAGTAGTTTCAAAGTCAACCCGATTCAATCCTAACTTCTCAATTCAAATCAATTCCAATTCTCATTCAATGAATTCAATTTCAATTTCATTCCAAAATAATTTCAATTCGATTTCAAATTAATTCAATTCCACTTTCAAATCCAATTAATTCAATTTCAATTTATCGATTTCGATCTCGATGTTCAAAATATCGATTCAAAATACTTAAATAAAATTAACCTTCAATATATAATTTGAAATTCAAAATTTTCAAATACTTTTACTTAGTAAAATTCAACGTTCGAATACAAGTCCCATTTATTGAATTAAATTAATTTCTGAAATTTTGAACCATAATTTGGTTATAACTTAAAAATCACTACTCAATTATTTAACAATTTCTTTTAACAAATTTTCATTTCAACAATTCGAACTTTAATTTGTGATTAATTCGATTTTTACAAAGTTGATTTTAATTTCTTTTAAATCAAAACCATATAAATAATTCCAAATCCAAGACTTTTATGAATCATTTAATTTAACCAATATTGTGTCCGTATATAATTTTCTATCTTATAGCCAAGTGATCAGTAATTTCCTTTTAATTTCAAGGACGGATATATATCATTTCAATCCAAATCACAATGTTATAGGTATTTATATTTTCAATATATTTCTTAATTTATTCGAATAATTCAATTTAAAGTCTTATGCACTGTAAATGATATACAGGGAGATAACAGGATATATGTATATAAATATAAACAAATAAACACCCAAACATCCAAATATCAACAAATTTGCATCCGTCGCAATCAATCTTACAAACAGACAATATAATTCACAACAGTTTCATAGTTATTAATGTTGGGTGATTTACTGGCAATTCAATTCTAATTTCAGACCTGACTATCAAATTTAATTTCTACAGTTAATTTCAGTGACCATTTTTCAAACAACAGTCAATAAATTTATTTCACTTCACCATCACGAATTTAAATATCATAGAAATATTCTAGTACATTGTGAGTGTTATAAAACACTCACCTTGAGTTTAAATTTTAAATCAAATTGAACAACGTTCGATATAACCTAAAATTTTAATTAACTCCAAACGTCCCCAAATCAAATCCACAGCATAGTGCTCATCGCCATGATTCCAATGCCTCTTGTTTCGTCCAATTCCGACTCGCACGACCAAGATATATAATTCTAAAAAATAAAAGAACTTAACATAAATAATTTGCAAATTTTTTATTTCTAATTTAACCATCAATTGATCAGGGCCGCACGTTCCAAGTAGCAGATCGTGGCCATAAAAATCTTTCTTCCTCTGCTCTGGTTGCACGCAAGAGAACCCGCACGTCGTCGTTCATTCACTGCTTGCTGCGGCCTCCACCCTCGTCTAGGAGTTGATCGGCAACCATCGTTCAAGCGGTGAGACCCCTCTCCCTCTTTGACCCAAGCCATTCCATGCTCGGTCGCCTATAGCCACTAGAAAATTGCAAAATGCGCATGCCATTCGAGCTTGGATCCACGACGACCCACTGCTCATATTTTGATCATCTCCATTGATCTTAAAGATCTTGTCGCTGTAATGACCTGCTATTTTGGACCATTCAAATCGACATTAAAACTATTTTATATATAAAAGTTTCGAAAGGATTTGAAATTTTGATGATTATATAAGAAATGGATTTGTGTAAAAAAAATTATAACTGAAGGGTTTTAATTTGAGATTCAAGAGATTGAATTCCGATGTTTTGAAATTGGTTTTAAGATTTTGGAAAAAATATATATAATAATTCGATTTAAAATATATTTTTCAAATAAGAAATGTTTCAAATGACTTAAAATGAGTTCCAAGGATTTCGAAAAAAAATTCGAAGAAGTTTTCAAGAAAATAGAAGTCCAGAACTCACTTATGTCGCTGGAAAATAATTTCGGTGATGAGTGCACGCATCATCAACATTGATTTTCGAGTTTTAGTGTGGGGAGAGGAAACTCTAGTAGCTTTGCTATGCGAGTGATATTGTGAAACAAATTTTGATTTCAAATTCCGAAGTATAATTCGTTATTCGAAAAATATATGTATATATATTTGAAATAAAGTATACCGGTGTTCAATCCTCGAGTTTTCGATTTGATTTAGTATAATTCTATTTATAAAAAAAAATTGTTTTACTGATTTGTTACTGATTTCCAACTCTTGAATTTGAAATTTGATTCATCGAACTATTTTGAAGGTTCGAGCACTTCCAAATCAAGGTTTAAAATTTTAAAACTAAGAAATTTCGAAGAGTATAAAATATTTGATAAACAATATAAGTTTAGTTTTGTATGTTTATAGTATGAAGAGTATGACTTAAGTAAATTTGAAACTTTTGTTAAATAAATAATTTGAAAAGGGGAAAATTGGATTTTTCATATTGAAATAGATTGAAATTTGAGGACACATGTTACTAAATACTTGATTTGGAAGTTATCGAACTTATATAAAATTGATTTGTATAAGTATGAAGTAGATTTGAAAACTGTTGATTTGGAAAGATACTCAATTTGAAAAGTGGAATATTATATTATCGAAGTCTATATAAGTGTGATTTGATATACTATTGATTTTGGAAAGTATTCAATTTTTGAAATAAAATCTTATATATATGGACTTTATATAAGTACGTTATTTGAAAGTGATTTGAAAAGGTATTATATGATACATATTTTTGAAGCAAAGATATGGAAAGTGCATTCTACTTGATATCCGCTTTGTGGCCACATTGTGGATTCATTCTATCGATATTATTCTCTCTGATTTTTGGTTTTCCGGTTGTGATACTCGAGTGTCCCACCGTGGCGTAACCCATGGTTTTTTTTTTCTCGCTACTGCATAGCACAACTGCCTGGCTGAGACGGCTAAGGGGTAAGGATTGTTTCCTGGGGGATCCAGGCGTAACCATTGTGTGTCCTGCAATCTATGTAGGTCGCATTAGTAGCGAAACTGCCTGGCTGAGACAGCCTAGGGGTACGGATTGTCTCTTTTGGGAACCAGGCATAACCAATGTGTATCCTGCACCCTACTAGTCATCATGGTGTAACTCGCAGCGCTGAGAAAGCTTACGGATACAAATTGTTTCCTTGGGGATCCAAGCGTAACCATTGTGTATCTGCGAACCATGGTTAGACAAAGGTTTTGGTTTGGTTATTCTGTTTGGATTGTACTTTTCATATCTGTTTTTAAAGGTTTTTCAAGTATTTTCACTGGTTGTTGAAACATGTCTACTAAGTACTTGAAGAATTCTAGCTTTGCGCCTGATCAACGCATGGTCAGAGTCTGCAAGAACGAGGATAAATTTGATGAAACATAGAGTTATAGAAGTATTTTCGAAAGGAAAATTGGTTTTGACATAAAAGTTTTTTTTTTGAAAAGGTATTATATTATAAAAGTATTTCCAACAAGAAATTTTGTAATAACCTTTGAAATTGAAATTCTTTTGGTTTGAAATTAACTATTCGTGCCCGATACTATTCTTTTGAATCTACTTTATCTACTCAGCTTTATTTATTCACCTATATTCTCTTTTCCGAATCTATCTTCTTTCCTTCTTTCCTTCTTTTAAATATATCCTTTAAAATATTGTTTATTTATATACTACCTAGCTTAATAGTAATTTTTTTTAGTGCTTTATAAATAATTGATCTCATAATTAACTGAATGGATTTAATAAAATGAGTAATCTATTAAATATTAATTAATTTAAATAATAATAAAAAAAGGTATATGGTTTTAAATAAGTTGTTTAATTTGTTTTTCAATGTCTAAACTTTTCATCTGGTTGTTTCTATTATCCTACTTTGTTCCTTTTCGGGGACGAAAAATTTTGAGTGGGGGAGAGTGTAACGACCCATAAAATTTTAGCACTTTTTAATTGGTTTCTAACGTATTGATTTGGATTTTTGAGAAATTATCAATAATAAAATTTTGAAAAAAAAGAAATTTTTTTATTTGGATTACGTATAATTAAATATATCAAATGGTAAATTTTTAATTAATTATATGAAGGTTTATTTATTATGTAATTCTATTAAACTCAAATCTGTTAAGAATTGTTGAAAATAAATTTGCACGAAATCAAGGGAATCGACTGTTACCATAAATTTTATTTCTTTCCTGTCCATTCAAATTTTACATCAGTTACAAACCAATCAATACCTTACCTTTATTACTCCCTGTATTCGTGCTGTAGCTCTTTTATTTTCTATCCGTTGCTATTTCATTTCGGGTTTGTTCCTTCCCTATTTATTCCATTTCAAACATTTTCTCTTCTCATTCCGCCCTCTCCTCTAGGCTCGAAAGATGAGCAATCACTCACGATTAACGTTCTTTTATTTATTAAATTTGATTTCAACTGAAACGAAAATTGAAATATGCAGCTTTTATTAATTTTAAATTGTTATATGCTACTATATATAACTTTTCACGTATGGGATATGACACCATATCATGTAGTTTACATTATATTGTTATTGAGGATATATGCATGTTATATTATTATCATATATGTTATCACCCTTCAAGTTCCCTATAATATAGAATTCATTATGGGTTGAAATGATACATACCCGAACAGACTTAGAATAGGAGAATTTCGTTATGGGTTGAAATGATAAACCCAAGTGATTTTCAATTAAATTGAATTTGGGATTGCGGGTCGAAGTGATATCTACCCGTATATTTAAAATTCGGATTGAAATGATAAATATCTGTATCCCTTGACCATAGGGTAGGAAATTATATACAGACACCGTTGGTCCACATATAGATATATAAATGTTTGAAAATAATTTCTATAGTTTAGAAGGAAATATATGGTTTTTAATAAATATTGGGTCTTAAAATATTATATATAAATGGAAATTTTATATATAGATTTAATAATAATATTATTGAGATTGAATCAATCCATATAATATGTTTAAGTATTTATTTAAATTTATATTTCAAAAATTGATTGTTGTAATAATTTGAATAAGTTAAGGTTGAGAAGTGTTAACGTAAAAATCAGACGCTAACACCCCGGTGTAGATTGAAGTTGAGCAAAAGCACCACCCGTGAATACGGGAACTAAAAACAGGTCGAAAAGTCACAGAGAAAGCAAAAAAAACAACAGCTTTTATAGTGGTTCGGCTTAGGGCAAGCCTACGTCCACTTTAATTCTCTTTATTACTGAATGGATTACAACTTTACAACAATCTTCAATTACAATTCTGATGAGATAAACAACTAGAACTTTGATGCAGAAGAATTCTTTGAATCCATGTAGATTGTATTAGATTTCCCCTCGAAGTTAGTTGAGATGCCTCTCGTACTTGAATTGTTGAGTGAGTCGTGAATTCAGCAGAGTATCGGCGCTTAAAGAGATTGGCCAAAAAGTCCCTTTCATGTTTGAGGTAGGTTGGTATTTATAGGACGATTTTCCCCTTGGGTCGTAAGTCGTGACCGGTCTAAGGTAAGTCGTGGCCGACTCATCTGGCCCCTCCATGGTTTCACACAGGCCCGTTTGTACAAGTCCCAGGTCGCCCCCGAGTCAACATAGCTTTGTATCAATGGTACGACATCAGGCTTACATTTAGTAGCTTTAGGTCGTGGACGACTCAAGCTAGGTCGTGAGTCGTGAACGAGTGAACTGGCAAGTCACAAGTCACGGCTTAACTGGTAAGTCCTGGATCGTGTACGAGTTAAGAGGCCACTGTGCCAAGTAGCTGCATTGAACTTGCCTTCCTTTGCTTGGGTCGTGAACGACTTATCATAGGTCATAGGTCGATAGCTATCTTAGGTCGGTAGCTATCTTAGGCAGGTAGCTAACTAAGGTCGGTAGCTAACTTAGGTCGGCAACTTTGTTAAAGCATTAGGTCGGCATCCTTTTTAGCCTGTTAGGTCGGTATCCTTTTTAGGCCTTAAGTCGGTATCCTTTTGGGTCTTAGGTCAGTATCCCCTTCGTCCTTAGGTCGGCATTCCTCTCAAGCCGGTTAGGTCGGTATGCCTCTCAAACTTGTTAGGTCGGTAACCTTTTTAAAGTATTAGGTCGGCATCCTTCTTAGCCTGTTAAAGTGTTAGGTCGGCAACTGTTCGGCCTTAAGTCGGTCAAATCTCTTAAACTGTTAAGTCGTTAAGCCGTTAGGTCGTCCATCTTTAGGTCGCTGGAAAATAGCAATTAACAAGAAGATAAAGTTGAATTTATTTGAAATGGTATTTAGTTAAGAATTCTACTTAATTAGATTGATTTGAACTATTGAATTTGAAATTTTAGATTTGATTTATAACTTGATTTAGATTTAAATGATTAAATGGGCGTTTCAGGTTTGAACTGGCAAGTCGCAAGTCACGGCTTAACTGGTATGTCATGGATCGTGTACGAATTAAGAGGCCACTGTGCCAAGTAGCTGCATTGAACTTGCCTTCCTTTGCTTGGGTCGTGAACGACTTATCATAGGTCATAGGTCGGTAGCTATCTTAGGTCGGTAGCTATCTTAGGTCGGTAGCTAACTTAGGTCGGCAACCTTGTTAAAGCATTAAGTCGGCATCCTTTTTAGCCTGTTAGGTCGGTATCCTTTTTAGGCCTTAAGTCGGTATCCTTTTGCGTCTTAGGTCGGTATCCCCTTAGTCCTTAGGTCGGCATTCCTCTCAAGCCTGTTAGGTCGGTATGCCTCTCAAACTTGTTAGGTCGGTAACCTTTTTAAAGTATTAGGTCGGCATCCTTCTTAGCCTGTTAAAGTGTTAGGTCGGCAGCTGTTCATCCTTAAGTCGGTCAAATCTCCAAAACGGTAAAGTCGTTAAGCCGTTAGGACGTCCATCTTTAGGTCGCTGGAAAAGAGGAATTAACACTTGCCCCTCAAAGTACACGCCTAGGTCGTAGGTTGTGTGCTTCGACCAAACTTTACTATGTCGCGGGCGACCTAAGAGATGGCTTAATCTGCACATCTATTTTTTTCTGCCATATATAAGCGTTAGCTCGTTTTCTTCCTCCTCATCAACTGCTCCCACATCCTTTTCTGCCATTAGAGACTTTTCGAGTTCCCAAAGGCGAATCCAAGTTAATAGACCAACAATCCATCTTACTATTATCCCACGTAAGTGAATTTGATCCCTTATTCAAGCGCGACTATTATTGAAACACGAACCTTTACCTTCTGACCCCAAATCACCTTTGCACGCCTTGCATGGCTCTCGAGTTAAGTTGCGATTGATTTCAATCGTTATTGGCAATGTCGTCATTGCGATTCATAGGATTATAGCATTGTGCTAGGTTTATGGTAGTTCTGTGGTGATTTGGATCAGTTTTTGGGTTTTTCTTGAGAAGATGGTGGATTCTATTGTTACTGGAAGTTAACGGGTTATCGGGTTGAGTAGAGTGAGATACTGCCTTGGACGCGACCCAGTGATTTTGGGTGACCTAACCTTTGGCCGACCTAATCCTTAAATCGTGGCCGAGTTAACCCTTGGAGGAAAAACTGCCGACCTAATCTTCTACCGATCCAACCCTTAAACCGTGGCCAAGTTAACCCTTGGGGGGAAAACTGCTGACCTAATCTTCTGCCGATCCAACCCTTAAACCGTGGCCGAGTTAACCCTTGAAACTGTGGCCGAGTTAATACTTGGATGCCCAACTTGAATTCTCACTTAAAATCATAGTTCCAATTTGAATTCTTAACTTGATCTATTGTACTGAACTGCTTAAATTCTGGATTGTTTCAACTTTGCCGCCTTATTTCGCAGACCACATTAACTCATGGGCTAACAACCTGCTGAAAACAACAATCACAAAAAACCAAGGCGAATATACTGCCATTGACTGCCCATATCAAGTGACAGATTAGTCGACATAAAGTAATCAACTTAAACACATTGTATGAAATGATGTGAACCAATAAACTAAAGTGAAGTATTAATGCAAAGCATCGCTAACTTGAACTGATTTGTTTGCATCAATATTACACTTGCATATTAAAACAACGTACCCTTGACTTTATAACTGGCAAATACTTGCTAGTTTTTATTCCAGTTACATTTGCTCATTGCTTGATTGATTTTACACAACACTCCACACACTTTAGGAAACGTGCACCTTCATGTTTGAATATCCAGTTGTTTGTGTAGAATGACTTCCCATCAAGAAGAAGAAGGGGTAGCTCAAGCTGAAGAGACCTTTCCGATAGTTATTCCCGTAGAGAACCCTCCAGAGAGAACTTCGACTATCCTAACTCCGAGAGCATTTATTCAGCTACGTAATCAATTTGGTTTTGCTGAAAATGATGCCATACTTCCCAGGCCAAATGATACTGCTGACAGTCCTCCCAACAGTTTCGTCATAGTCAATCGTCAAATATGCCTAAGCGGGGAGATTCCTCCTTTTAACGACTTCCTCCGAACCCTTCTCCTTCGGTTGACAATCTCTCCATTCCAACTTCATCCTAATGGCACGCCATTTTGATGGGGTTGTGTGTTTTGTTTAGGAGGACTCTTGATCGCTTGCCGAGTTTTGAAGAAATTCGCTACTTGTGCTTGTTCACAAAGAGTAAAGACCATCCTTCCCTCATTATTGTGAGAAGTGCTAGAAACCGCAAGCTTATTTATGATCTTACAGAAAGTGTTCGTGTATATTTGAATCAGTTTTTCTTTGCTCGTTGCCCCCCAGAGTTTTATGCCATCTGGAGAGTAGGAAGTAAGATTACATGTTTCTATTTTCTCCATTTCCAAAATTTTTCGAGATCCGAACTTCCAACTGCTAATTTCATTCTTTGCTCTTTTCAGCACTTCCTCTCCCTTCTAGAGATCCAAGCCATAAGCAAGCTTTTGAAAGATTAAATGCTGTAGCCGCAGAAGAGAGAAGTATAAATTTTTTGTTGAGGGATGAATTTTTGCATCAGTATGGACTTTTGCACGCTTCTCGCTCTACACACCCCCATGAGGTTCCAGACTCTGCGCCTAAAGCATTAGAAGCCCCAGTTTCCGCTGACGAACCTTTACCAAAAGAAACTGCCTCTGAAGCTTCTCTAGTGATATGCTCTACTACTGTCGATGCTGCGGGGTCGTTTGGTAAATCCGCACTTGCCCCAGTCATTGAGGAAGAAGAGCCTCGGGGATCTCCCTAACGTTCACAGAAGTCCGGCGAAGAAGCCGGGAAAACAAGCCCTCTCAGGCAGAGCGGGGACGACACTTTCGAAGGGTTGAGCGATCTCTTTGTTACCTCACAAGAGCTTTTTCAAGACGACCCTACGACTACTAGGGTTTCTTCTTACGTAGTGGAAGCGACTTCTTCTTTGCAACAAGCTCTGTCGACCCAAGAGTTGACGTTGATTACTACCCCTACGATTACTCCGCAATCAAAGAGTGGTTCGTAGTTTGATGTGCGTAGTTTGCACATCACACACACTTAGAATCTTTTGGCACTTCCATGCATCTAACTCTTTATACTTTGAAGATTCTAAAGTTACACTTCTTTTTTCTTAAGACTTTTAAGACTTGTCTTTTTTTATTTCAAATTCTCCGATGGGACGCAGCGGCTCTTACTATGACGACTTTCAGCGCTATGGGAGGCGTAGTCAATATGATTATAGGCGCTACCTTCCCATTCACAGAGAAACTGATGAAGAGAGAGCCGCTCGGAAGGCTCAGGAGAGGAGGGCTCAAGAAGAGCGTTATGAGAGAAAAGAAAGGGAGGGGCTCCATGATTCTTCCCAGAGAGGTGACGACTCTCACAAGAGAAAGTCGCATGATGATCGAGGGAAAAGCCATATGGTTGAGGACCTAAGCAAGCTTGCCCGGCACGATGAGAAGCATGCTTCTACAACTCCCGAAAAGGTCACTGCACCCGTCTCACTTGACATTCCTTCTGGCTCTCCTGTTCTCGGGAAGACAGACATTCAGACAATAATTAGCAGGCCTAAATTCCAAGTTGGATCAGGCCCGGCTACTCTGCAAAGCCAGTTCCCGCACTGGTGTCTAAAGGTAGTGCGGTTCGACCTTGACTTGGTCCCTATTGACAAGCCTGCCATGCTGCTAAATCTTGATGCCGTCAGGCTTGATATTGAAAGGATGTCGAACTGGAAAAAGCTTGTTGACGAGCTTCAAAGGGTAAACCGTGCGAATCTTGAGGCCATGCTTACTATGGAGAATGACAAAGCTGAATAGCAGAAGGTTCTTGAGCAACATGATAACGAGATGAGGAGCATCACTACCTATAATGAAGAGCTTGAGGCGAAGGTCGAAAAACTTAAAGAAGAACTCGCCGCTTCTTCTACTTCTTTCACTCAAAAAGAAGAGGTGCTTCAGAAACAAGTGAGAAATGCTCATGCCGTCCAAAAAGACGCCGAAGACAGGCTCGAAGTGCAAAAAAGAATCAATGAGGGCTATATTGCTGATATTGCAGAGCTTCGGAAGAAAACCGACTCTCAAGAGGCGGAGATCGAAATGCTTAAGCTTCAACTCTCCAAAGCCGAAAGAGAGCGTGATGAGGCCGTTGCTGGTAAAATTGCAGCTGAAGAATCTCATGAGGCAACGAAGACTAGCATCAGCTCGACACTATTTGACTTCTACCTGCACAACATCTTGGGGCGCGGTAGTCTCGCCTTTCTAGGCGCCAAGTATGAAATTACTCTGGCTGAAGTGTGGGAGGCCACGCTTGACATGCTTGGTGGCAAAGGTGCTGGCTATGCCGAATCAGCTCTTGAGGAGCATTATTTGGATGGCGATGCTCGCGCCGCTCTCGCCAAGGGAAAAGAACAACTTGCAAAATTAAGAGCCGAGATGGCCGAAGGGGAACGTTTAGGAAAAACTACTTCGACTATTCCAGTCCAGCCTTCTCCTTCTGCCGAAATCGACATCGTCGGTTCCAGTTCTCATTCTCCATCCCTGGTCAAAGTTACAACTGAGATTACAAGTACACATGGTGGAGATGAAGGCGAAGAGAGCGCCGAAGCACAGGCTTATGAGGTTGATATCAGGAAGCCGACTTCTCCAGGTAACTCTACTGTTAATCTTGCCCAAGTAGACTGCTCATTTGCTTCTTAAGAGTTCGATGAGCTTCAAGACTATTTCCTGAACCTCAATAAGCCTTTATCTCCTCCCTTTACTGACTTTAACCTCTTTTCTTCTGTAGAGAAAGTGTCGAGCATCATTCAGACTCATCCTCCTTCAATTATTCCACCTCCGCCTCTCCAGGTCACTCCTCCATCCGCCTCTCAACCCGGGTCGCAAGAGGAGCAAATAGAGGCTCTTCATGGCTTATATGATCCTATTGCTTCTCAAGAACACGGGGGAGAAGGGCTTGGAGAAGGCAATGAGTTTCCGGAGTGAACCACTTCTGATAACATAAAATTATCTGCTCTTGTTACTCCGAGAAGTGAGTCTTCTTCAAGGAGAAGGAGGAAGCGTGCCACTTCCAAGAAGAGAAGGAAAGACATTCTTGTTTCTGAAGAGGAAATGAAAGTTGATCCGGCAGTAACCCTCTCTCCTTCATCCCCGACTCTCCCAAGCCGTCCTGAAAAGCTGCCTATTAGGTCAGGTGAAGGCTCTAAGGGTGGTGGCAGGAAGAAGTAAGGGGTCCTACTTCGATTTATCTTTACTTTTTGCTTTTTGCATGTACTGGCCGGAGATTGTGCAGGTACCGGCCTCCGTTTTTCCTTTTCTTTTTATTTTGAAACCTGTACCTGTACAAAAATTTTACAGTATTGAATAAAATGATTCTTTTTGTTTGTACAAACTTCTGTCTGTATTTGAGAATGCATTTACTATTAATTTTTTGTACAGATTTCTTTATATGATATTGCAGTGAGCTTGTGGTATGTTGTTCGAGCGTAATTTTTACTAATGTAGCTATACCATGTTGCCCCTATACCATAAACTCGTTGCAATATTTTATACATTGAGGGAACTTGTACTCTTATTTTTTGTAGAATAACTATCCCATACTAGGGGGAATAATATTCTGCTCAAAATAGAGTATAGCTCACTCCATATGAGTTTCTACGCTTCATCCTTCGAAGATATCACTTTTTCTTTTGTGCTTTCACACATTTTTACCAAGTGAATTCTTCTATGTGGTAAAGCGGGCCTCTGAAGGGTACTTTAACTTCTTTTTGAGGAATATTATTTTCAAGAATAGAAGAACCAGCCTTCCTTTGAAAGCTAAAGTGTGCCTCTGAAGAGGGCCTTCTCTTTTTCTTTTTTTATTGGGCCTCGGTGAAGGGCTTTTGATCTTTGCTTTGCATTTCTGGTGAAATGCTTCTTTGAAAAGTTGTACCTCTGGGGAGAGCTTTTCCACATTTCAACACTTGGAATTTTTATTTCAATCTCGGTGAAACGTGTGCCTCCGAAGATTTGTGCCTCTGAGGAGGGCTTTCCACGTTTCAACACTTGGAAGTTTTATTTCAATCTCGATGAAACGTGTGCCTCCGAAGAGGTCTTTCTGTTTGATTGCACCTCTGGGAAGAGGTTTTTCAGTTTGATTGCACCTCCGCGGAGAGGTTTTTCTGTTTGATTGTGCCCCTGGGAAGGGGTCTTTTTTGTGTGATTGTGCCTCTGGGAAGAGGTCTTTTGTTTCTGCCCCTTGGAAGAGGCTTTTATTTTTCCCTGTTCGCTGGGAAGCGGGCCTCCGAAGAGGGCATTTCACATTTCATTTCACATGTTAACGTAAAAATCAGACACTAACACCCCGGTGTTGATTGAAGTTGAGAGAAAGCACCACCCGTGAACACGGGCACTAAAAACAAGTCGAAAAGTCACAGGGAAAGCAAAAAAAAACAACAGCTTTTATAGTGGTTCGGCTTGGGGCAAGCCTACGTCCACTTTAATTCTCTTTATTACTGAATGGATTACAACTTTACAACAATCTTTAATTGCAATTCTGATGAGAAAAACAACTAGAACTTTGATGCAGAAGCATTCTTTGAATCCATGTAGATTGCGTTCGATTTCCCCTCGAAGTTAGTTGAGATGCCTCTCGTACTTGAAGTGTTGAGTGAGTCGTGAATTCAGCAGAGTATCGACGCTTAAAGAGATCGGCCAAAAAGTCCCTTTCATGTTTGAGGTAGGTTGGTATTTATAGGAAGATTTCCCCTTGGGTCGTAAGTCGTGACCGGTCTAAGGTAAGTCGTGGCCGACTCATCTGGCCCCTCCATGGTTTCACACAGGCCCGTTTGTACAAGTCCCAGGTCGCCCCCGAGTCAACATAGCTTTGTATCAATGGTACGACATCAGGCTTACATTTAGTAGCTTTAGGTCGTGGACGACTCAAGCTAGGTCGTGAGTCGTGAACGAGTGAACTGGCAAGTCACAAGTCACGGCTTAACTGGTAAGTCCTGGATCGTGTACGAGTTAAGAGGCCACTGTGCCAAGTAGCTGCATTGAACTTGCCTTCCTTTGCTTGGGTCGTGAACGACTTATCATAGGTCATAGGTCGATAGCTATCTTAGGTCGGTAGCTATCTTAGGCAGGTAGCTAACTAAGGTCGGTAGCTAACTTAGGTCGGCAACTTTGTTAAAGCATTAGGTCGGCATCCTTTTTAGCCTGTTAGGTCGGTATCCTTTTTAGGCCTTAAGTCGGTATCCTTTTGGGTCTTAGGTCAGTATCCCCTTCGTCCTTAGGTCGGCATTCCTCTCAAGCCGGTTAGGTCGGTATGCCTCTCAAACTTGTTAGGTCAGTAACCTTTTTAAAGTATTAGGTCGGCATCCTTCTTAGCCTGTTAAAGTGTTAGGTCGGCAACTGTTCGGCCTTAAGTCGGTCAAATCTCTTAAACTGTTAAGTCGTTAAGCCGTTAGGTCGTCCATCTTTAGGTCGCTGGAAAATAGCAATTAACAAGAAGATAAAGTTGAATTTATTTGAAATGGTATTTAGTTAAGAATTCTACTTAATTAGATTGATTTGAACTATTGAATTTGAAATTTTAGATTTGATTTATAACTTGATTTAGATTTAAATGATTAAATGGGCGTTTCAGGTTTAAACAAATCGAAAGGAATATTTAGTTTAAAGGTAAATTTAGGTTATTTAAAAATATTGAATTTATTAAGTGAACATTTCAAAACTAAATAATAAGGTTAAATCGAGATCTACATGAAACTGTTAAATTGAATTTTGGATTGTTGAATATTAATGCTTTGAAATATACTAGAATTTAAATGGTTAATTTGTGATTTAGATCTGTATTTGAAATATATATAATTTGAATTTGCTTGGTCAGAAACTGAAATTAATGGAAATTGATAAATTGAGAATGAATTTAATTTGAATAGGAAAGTCGGGTTGATTTTGATATAATTTGTTAAGTTTGAGGAAATTACAAATATTCTACTTTATAAAATATTTATACATATTTTGGAAATATATATTTGAAATGAAATGATATTTTATTGTGAAGTATAAATTAATTTGAAATGACCTCGGCGTTATAGTGTATATTTCTACCTTGTAGATAGTTCCATGGACCAATAGAGGATGGTTATCCCAAACATCCTTAAGTTACTTGTATTTCAGTTGATATTTCACTTGAGTTGGAATTATTGATATAAGAATGTTAATCATGACTCAAGCATTTTTTGTTTTATCTTTACGCATGGGTCAGATTGAGTGATACAACATTTGAGACTCACCTTTGGAGTTTGGAGCTTTGTTTGGAGATCCAACTATCGATACAGCTTTCAGCATTTCTAGTTGATTGGCTCAGAGAAGTCTTCTGTTGCATTGGCGACTTCACTGCATTTGAGCTATTCTATTGTATTTTATTTCTAACTCTGATATCTATATAGTAGCTTCATGAACTACTATTTATTGATTCCGCTGCGTATTATTATATTACTCTGTGTTTGTGATTCTGTGATTGATTTATTTACTGTATATGTTGAGTTTTGCCAAATTTTAATTGATAATTCGGTATTTTGAATTATTTAAGTCGGACTTGTATGGCTTTATTGTCGATTTGAATGGTCCAAAATAGCGGGTCGTTATAGTCGCCCTCCACAATTCTCTAGTTGAACAATTTAGGCAAAAATAGAAGGATCGAGTAGAAATCGAGGAGGCAAATTCGAACATTTCTAGCCATTGTTTTATAAACGGCGCTAGCAGATAATGGATGGGGTTAGGGCGTTTGTATGCATATATATATGTGGATGTATTATTTTATTATTTCCAATTTTTACATGTTTTTTCAAACGATCTCCAAACGAAAAGTGCCGCCTGGCATTTATAATGTTTTACCCCTATTCCAAACATAATGGAACATGTTTCGAGGCCTAATTCAATCGTATGGAGAAGATATCTTCTTGGATACAATTATTATATTGAATTTTCGATATCAATTTCAACGCATTTCTATCTCGTACGATCAGACGACTACTCCAAATACTACAAAATTTGAAATCCGATAATAATACACTATTACGGATCCAATGGAACTAGTTGCGTCGAATTCCGAGACCGTGCCTCGGATCACTATTATAACGTCTCGCTTATAATATAAAATTTTCAATTTCTAATTATTCACTCTTATATCTAATATTAAATGTTAGAGATCTTCATTATTGTTTAACTAAAATTTATATGAACTTTCGATCTCATTTTCGTTCACATTAAATTCAAATTTCGATTATTCCAATAATTTCCAATATTTAATCTTAAAACAATTTAATTATCCAATAAATCACTATAGTTGTAATATATGTTATTGAACTTGTAAAATTTAACTTTTAAATCGAATTCAAATTTTAAAAAAACTATTTCCATTTTGCAGTCATTTAATATTCATTGTTGGGTGAGTTTCGACCGGCCCTTCCCCACCACCGAACCAACTCTCACCGGACCTGCTCCACGCCTTCACCACCGAACCACACTTCTTCGAGCTCCTACCGAACCAGTCGCCTGTCGAACCAAAGTGAACCATTCCTGCCGAACCAACCTCCTGCCGAACCAACTCTCCACACAAGCCATGCCGAACCAATCCAAAACCACCTACCACCGAACCAACCAACTGGACCAGGGTCTCATCTCCCACCACTTACCACCGAACCAACCATACCGGACCAACCCTCTATACATCACCGAATCAAACTCCACCAAGCTACGGCCGAACCAAGCTCCGCTGAACCAGATGTGCCAGGCTAGATTGCTCCAGCCCAGGCCCACCAGCAGCTATATACTTCCAGGACCTCTGCCCCCAGCCTCACTCTATAAATAGAGGGGCAGGGGTACAACAATGGTGGACAAGTTTGAGAGCTCAAGCACGGAAGGAACTTTCAAACAACTTTCATATACTTGTATACAAAGCATTGTACTTGTAATCTGAAAGAAAAAGGAGAATAACATATAAAGTGGACGTAGGCACGTTCTGGCCGAACCACTATAAATCTGTGTGTCTTTTACAATTTAGTCCCTGTTTTTCATATATTTGCATAAATAACCCAAATCACTAGAAACAACATAAAATCGACTAATTCGTACGACTTTGAGGTGTTTGTCCATTTTTTGCGCAAACATTTTTGGTGCTTTCACTGAGAACTTGGAACTCGAAGCTTCAGCTTCCCTCATTCAACCTTCTTTCCCCAATAGCACCCTTCATTGCCTAGGAAACATGACTTCCAGGCCGAGAAAATACGCCAACAAGGGAAAGAACGTTGCAAGCAGCAACGCTCCAGATCCAGTGGTTCCAGATCAAGAGAACCATCCCACTACGACAGTAGTGCCAAATGTAGATCAGGCAATTCCGACAGCCCCTGCCGTGGAACAACCGGCAGCAATCACTAGGGAAGACCTAGACAGAGTTGTGGTTGAAGTGACTAACCGCTTCGCATCCCAACAAGAAGCCTCGGTGAACCAACTCATGTCACGCTTGAGGGATGCCGAAGAATCCAACCGGAACACTGAATCATGGGGTGAGTCTCAATCTGGAGGATCTCGGAGACAACAAAGGTCTTCCCTCTTCGAAGAAGCTATCAACAGGAACAACAATGATAAGGGTCGCGCCCGGACTCAGCCCGAACTCCGACTCGAGGAAGCGCTTGGAACCGAACCCAATAGGGGAGGCACCAGGCGAGGGTCGGATGTAGCTGAGCCAGTCATGCCGCCTAATCATAGAAACCCTGTTGAACGGAGCCGAGCTAGAACCCAGCCCGAAGTTGACCCCATGGAAATGCTCGAAACAGAACCCCACAGGGGAAGATCAAGGCAGGTGCCAACTGTAGCTGGTCCTAGCATGCATCCGAGAAGCCAAAGACAGCCACTGGATAACGTCAGAAGTGATAGACTATACCATCCCTACAGGACATCTGGACGAGATCGATCTTGTAGGGAAGAACCAAGCTCATTTTTGTCCGCTCCAAATTCTGATGAAAGAATGGCACAATTATTCAGGGAATGCGTCCGACGGGAGCAGAGGGATCGAGGGATAGGCGCTAGGGTAACCAGCCCTTTCACCCGCGACATCGAAACCGCCATCACCCCTCGAGAATGCGAAATGCCAACGATGGAACCGTACAAGGGAACTTCCGACCCCGTTGTACACCTGCAGAGATACACACAGCATATGCTCATGAGCGGAGCAACGGAAGGAGTGTTGTGTAAATGCTTTCCGCTATTCCTATCTGACCTAGCTACCTCCTGGTTCAACCATCTACCCCAAGGATCTATCAGCTCATGGGAGATGTTGAAAGAAAAGTTCATTAGCCAGTTCCACATTCATGTGGAACAACCCAAGGATGCTTATTCTCTATCCAATGTCAAACAGAAATCTGGAGAGACACTGCAACAATATCTAACCCGGTTCAACGCCGCAGTAGCCGCAGTCCAAGATGTCGATGAGAAACTCACCCTAATGGCCCTCTGTAGTGGTGTGCACCCAGATACCAAGTTTGCTAGAAGACTAACTAAAGAAAAACCAGCTACCTTGCCCGATTTCTTCCATGAAGCTGGGAAGTACATGAGACTCGAAGAGGTTGCCACTGAAAGGCAGACAGGACCACAGGCCAAGACGGCCCATGGAAACGCCCCCGCCGCAGCGAAGGACATTCGGAGAAACGACTCCAGAGACAATGCAGGGGGCAAGAGGGGAGAAAAGCGCTTGTACCGACCGGGACCGAGATTTGACGCTTACACTCCCTTGAACGAAACAGTCGAGAACACCTTCCTGGCCACCCAGGACGAACATACATACAAGCGCCCCCCGTACAAGAAAGAGTCAGATCGCGCAATCCAGTCCGAAAAATTCTGCCGTTTCCACGAGTCTCATGGGCACGATACCAATGAATGCCGCCATCTTCGAGACCTAATTGAAGAACACATCAAAAGAAAGAGGCTGGAACGCTATGTAAAGGGCCAGGACAGGACTCCAGCTCCCGCCAAGGAAAACCCAGGGCAGCTCCATCCATAAACGGGCGGAGGAAACCGCAACACCAGCGGTTCTAGCCAAGAGAAGATAGTGGTTCATACAATATCTGGGGGGCCACACATCACCGACAAAAGCTGGACAGAAATGCAAAGATATGGAAACTCGGCTAGAAGCGAGGGAGACTGCGTCAATTCTATTATGGAAGAACACCACCCTAAGCGGAGGGAAAATAATGACATCACATTCAGTGGGCGCGACCTAGAAGGAAGGAAATACCCTCATATGGATCCTATGGTCATCTCTGCCTGGTTCGGCCCAGCTGAAGTTTTTCGAATCCTAGTAGACACTGGAAGCTCAGTGAATATTATGTTCAAGCATGCTTTCGACAAAATGAAGCTGTCAATGAAGGACGTGTCTCCCTGCAACTAACCGCTACATGGTTTCACTGGAGAAGCAAAGATGCCCCTCGGACAATTGGATCTCTTTGTTGAATTGGGAAGTCATCCCCGCTCCGCCGTTCGGAAACAAATGTTCGTGCTAATAGACAACCACTCGGCCTACAATGCCTTTTTGGGAAGACCAGCCTTGTCCGACTTCCAAATTGTCCTCGCCCCATGGTGCCTGAAGATGAAGTTCGCAACAGATAATGGATTGGGAGAAGTAGAAGGGGATCAAGACGCTGCTCAGGACTGCTATGTAACCGAACTTCGCAATAATTGTAGGAGAGATAAAGGGAAAGATGCAGAGACTATTCTCTGCATGAAAAGCTTGGAAGCATAGCAACTAAAGAAAGCCCCTCCTCTTCGGTACACCAGTGATCCTTTCAATGAATTAGACCCCAGGGACAAAGAGGAGGAGGCTACTGCCGAGCCTGCAGAGGCTATGGAATTCGTATCTGTAGACAAACGCGACCCAAGTAAACTTCTGAGAGTCGGATCTCAGTTAAAAAGAGAATTAATGAATCAACTCATTGATTTTCTTCGCCACAACATGGATGTATTTGCATGGACGCACGCTGATATGACTGGAATCTCCCCGGACATAGCATGCCACGCACTAAACATCGATCCTACCAAGGAACCGGTAAAGCAAAAGAAGAGAAGTATGGGGGCAGAACGATCAGCAGCCCTCGAGGAAGAAGTAAAGAACTTACTGGCCAATGACTTCATACGTGAAGCCATCTACCCGGAATGGATCGCCAACCCGGTACTGGTGAAGAAAGCTAATGGGAAGTGGCGAACATGCATCGATTTCTCCAACTTAAATGACGCTTGCCCGAAAGACTGCTTCCCACTCCCCCGAATCGACCAACTCGTGGACAGCACTGCCGGACACGAACTTTTATCCTTTATGGACGGATACTCAGGATAAAACCAGATCCCTATGCACGCCCCTGATCAAGACCACACTAGCTTCATCACTGACCGAGGATTGTACTGCTACAAGGTAATGCCATTTGGACTTAAAAACGCCGGAGCTACTTATTAGCGCATTGTCAACAAGATGTTTGCAGAACTGATAGGACGAATTATTGAAGTTTATGTGGATGACATGATGGTAAAATAGAGGAAAGCCAACGACCATATAAACCACCTGGACGAGATGTTTCGAGTATTTCGCCAATATGAAATGAAGCTGAACCCCCTAAAGTGCTCCTTCGGAGTATCATCGGGAAAGTTCATGGGATTCATCGTTCATGCCAGGGGGATTGAAGCAAACCTCGAACAAGTCCGAGCTTTACAAGATATCAAGACACCATCTACTCGAAGAGAGATGCAAAGCCTAAACGGGAAAGTGGCCGCCCTGAGTAGGTACATCTCTAAAGCAACCGACAAATGCATCCCTTTCTTCGAAGCTCTAAAGAAAGACAAAGGAAAGTTCGAATGGACTGACGAATGCTCGACAGCCTTCCTTAACTTAATCGGACACCTCCAGAGAGCACTGGTACTTTCAACTCCAAATGAAGGCGAGGAACTATACCTATACCTTGCTGTATCATCCCACGCTTTGAGCGCCACTTTGGTGAGAGAAGACAACCGCGCGCAGCGACCCGTATACTTTGTAAGCAAGAGATTCACAGGGCAGAAGTCAGATACCCTAAACTTGAAAAGCTAGCATACTGTTTGCTTATCACGTCGCGTAAACTGCGACACTATTTCCAGTCTCATTCCATCAGAGTTTTAACCGACCAACCGCTAAGGCAAGTGCTCCATCGCCCCGACACTTCTGGGCGATTACTTAAGTGGTGCATCGAACTAAGTCAATATGATATCACTTACCATCCTCGCACCGCTATCAAGGGGCAAGCCATAGCTGATTTCATTGCTGAATTCACTGCTAGCGAAGGTAAGGACCAATCTGAAATAGCAGAAGATATCAAGTGGAATCTCTTTGTAGATGGAGCGTCGAACGAACAAGGCTCGAGGGCAGGTGTTGTGATAATCACCCCCAGGGGAAAGAAGCTGCACTATTCCCTAAGATTGGAATTCGCTGCCACCAACAATGATGTAGAATACGAAGCAGTGATAGCCGGATTAGAATTTGCGCTGGAAATTGGAGTCAGTTCTTTACGTCTCCATAGTGATTCTCAACTTATTGTAAATCAAATACTGGGAGAATTCCAGACTCGAGGAGAACGACTCACAGCGTATCTAAAGAAGACCAGGCTACTGCTTAATCAATTAGATCACTATTTAATCCAACACATTCCCCGAGAAGAGAATCAAGAGGCCGATGAAATAGCAAAACAAGCTAGCATGAAGGACATCACTATTTTCGGAGCATTAACCATCTCGAAATAGCTGGCACCAAGTTTCGAGCAAGTAAATCCGATAGCTGCGATTGAAGAAGAAACTTGGATGGCTCCTATCCGGAAATACTTACAAGATGGCGCATTGTCCAGCGAGGGTAGCGAAGTTAGGAAAATCTTGAGGAAAGCTTCCCGCTACACACTGCAAGAAGGAGTCCTCTACCGGCGCGGCTTTTCTAACCCCTTATTACGATGTGTCGCTGGAAGGGAAGCCAAAGAAATCTTATCCAACATCCACCAGGGAAGCTGCGGAGATCACACTGGAGGGCAGACTCTGGCAAAGAAGATACTCCGATATGTATATTTCTGGCCCACCTTGAACAAAGACGCCTTAGACTTCGTCCAAAAATGTGACAGATGTCAGAAATTTGCCAAAATTCCTCGACTGCCGACAAATGAGATCACTCAAATGACTAGCCCTTGGCCCTTTGCAGTATGGGGAATTGACTTGATTGGCGAACTGCCACTGGGCCGAGGCGGAGCAAAATATGCTATAGTAGCAGTCGACTATTTCACCAAATGGGTGGAAGCAGAACCTCTAAATAAAATATCTTCGACAAAAATCATTAACTTCTTAATCAAAAATGTTCTGTGCAGGTACGGAGTACCACTTAAAATCATATTAGACAATGGACTTCAATTTCACAGCGAGGAATTTGCCGACTGGTGCCAAGAGCATGGAATTCATAAGGGCTTCTCATCCGTAGCTTATCCCCAGGCAAATGGACAAGTCGAAGCTGTCAACAAGATTCTCAAGACTCTAATCAAGAAGAAGCTTGAAAAGTCAAAAGGCACTTGGGTGGACGAACTTCCTACAGCACTATGGGCCTACCGCACTTCTTTCAGAACATCAACAGGGCATACTCCGTTCTCTTTGGCATACGGATCAGAGGCCATGCTCCCAGTTGAAACTATTGTACCTTCCCATCGTAGGATCCGCTACAACCCCGAAGAAAACGAAGAACTCCTCCACATATCTTTGGATCTAATTGAGGAGAGAAGAAATGATGCAGCACTCAAAGCAGCAGCTCACATACAAAAAGTGGCAGCACTATACAACTCCAAAGTCAAACATCGCAGCTTACAAAAAGGAGATCTTGTCCTCAAGCGAATCTTTCCGCGCCAGGAGTGCTGGATCCAATCTGGGACGGACCATATGTAATTCATAAAGATCTCCACAACGGAGCTTATATTTTTTCAACAGTGGACGGAGAGTTGTTCCAGAGGGCATGGAACATCCGACACCTCCTTCGATACTTTTCTTAACTTGTACTGCCCATATGAAGTGAATTAACAAAGAGAATCAGTGGACGTAGGCATTTTCGTGCCGAACCACTTTAAAAAACTTGGCTCTTGTTAACTTGTTCCTTTATATCTTGGCTACCTGTTAAGCTTTATCCTTTGCTGTTGAACAAAATCCTTTGCAGATGACATTTCAATTCAGAGCTTCACAACACAACTCCACTTGGACAAAATCTAACAGGTACGCTACGATCATATGCCCTCGCCAATGAGACACTTTGCTCCGGTATCCCTCTACCGCGAGTTAACTCATTGTTTGCCTCGGCCCTTAAAGCCGACTGTAATAAGCCGAGTATAAGCCACCGAGAAGGCCGATTATGCAATGGCAGCACATTACAGCGATTCGGCTCGCCGGTAACTGTGAACCGACTATAAGCCCCAACATAAGGTGTGGCCAGCCAGGGGCAGTTCACAGTTGACGATCGGCCCCCACGCTAGCCGGCCACAGTAAATCGAATAATACCCCAATTACGGGCCATAATGGCCCGGGTAGTTACTGTGCGCGATCGGCTCCGAATTGTCTTAAGTGCGGCTGTGGTAAAAAAGAAAACTCCCTGCAGAGGCGTAAGATGGGTGACAAATGTCTCCAAGACCCACAGCTAGGGAAAGTGACTACAAAATCCGTTTGCCACGAACTTAAGCACATCGACGGCCTTCTGTGACTGGAAGTTTTACTTTTTCTATATTTCCATTTCATTTAAAACTTTTCTCCTATTCTCCGTAACGGTGCTTGAAAGTACAGGACATGAAATAGGGAACGCTCGCTAATGGGAACAGAAACTTACAATCGGATGACGAGACACTCAACGGCATTCCGTGCTTAGTCTTATAGGGCGCACGAAGTTGCCGTCCACAGCCGAAACATGAAGGGCGGTACCTTCTACTTTTATACATTAATGCATAGCTACAGTTCATATTCACACATCACATTTACGTTGCAAAATGAGAAAATTATACTTTAAGCAAAAAAGCTTAGCATCAGGCACAGTCAAGCCACTAGTAACATGCATAGTTACATCACTTACACAGCACAACAAAATAGCGATAACATTCCAACATAAAGGAATCAGCTTATGTTATGAAATTACATAAAGTCATTCATCATAAACAATATTATTTCAATCACATGAATGTTTTTGACTAGCGTAAACAGCGATAAAAGGAAATCAAAAGGTGACCGAATCCGGACAAGGAACCAGCTGCGTCCGCACGTCACCCTCATCCTACCAGCTCTCCAAGCCTACTTAGCCGCAGGGTCGGAGCTCCCAGCATGCTTATCAGAAGTCGCACCTGTCCAATTCAGAAGAGGAATCCATTAAACCAACAACGAACGATCAAGTCATGAAAACTAAAATATGGAGAACTCACCAGCACCCGCTTCTTTGTCCTCATCCCCCAACTGCACACCGGCTTCCTCTGCAGCAAGTAGCCACATCCCCTCCTTCACCGCTGCCTTCTCCTCCTTTGAGAACTGGGCGGTTACCATGTCCATCCTGAATGCCGCTCCACCTTCCTTATCCGCATCGGCCTTGGCCTCCTCCAAAGCCCGGAGATATATCCTAGCCATGATCCGCGGATAGTCATCCATCTAGGATAGATTACCCTGCTTCCAAGTACGGAAGTACATATCCTGCAACATCTCATCCATCATCCCTTCATTCTCCTCAAACTCCCTCACTCGGGCCTTGGAGGACAAAAACATGGCGACGGCAACATCCCTCTCCGATCGATATCTCAAGCGGTCAGCCTGGAGAGACCTCCTCATTTCCTCAATCTCTTCCTTTAGACTGGCCTAAGCAAGCTCTGCGGCTTCAAGCCTCCCAGATAACTCCTCTACCTGCTCGAGATCCGCCCAGATAGCTATGTCAATCCGCTCCTTGCAGGCGGCCTCCATCTTTCGCAACTCAGCCTTGCTAGCCTCCTCTATGGTTTTCTTTAGTCGTCGGGAGGCCGCCTCATGCTGGGATATCTAGATAGCCTGATCGGCAACCTGTTTGGCCTGGTCGAAAACCCGTAGCCGCAACCAGATGTTAGCACTTCCGATTTCCTCCCCAGCCCTGGCCAGTCGAGCGTGATGCTCCATTAGCCTCTTGGTTTCCTCAGCCACCCGATCGATGATTGCCTTGGCCTCATTCCCCATGGTCACAATCCGAGTAGTAAGCAAATCGAAGTCTAATGACTTAGCCTCATCAAGCACCCGTACCATGGGATTGCGGGGAAGAAGATGATCGCCCGTGACCTCATCAAAAGAGATATCCTGAAAACTCGGGTGCAGATTAGGGTGGCCGGCGAATGGGTTGCGATCCAAACCAGGACGGTCTATCAGAGTGACGGTTGGATTTTCGGACGAATGGGGGGAAGGCATAAACTCAGTATCCTCTTCAGTAATATCATGGATGGGCTGGACTGGAGGCTGAGGGCCAAGTGAAGGTTCAAACGAAGATCGGCCCCTCTTCCTCCTTTGCATACCTTCTTCAATAACTCCAAGAAGAGGGCGATATCTAACTTCATCCCCAGGACGGCTGGTTGGTGGCTTTGGTTTGGCAGAAGCTTTGAGTAGCCTATACTGTTCGAAGCGGTGCCGGGTATCTGATGACTTGGTCGCCTTACCTGCTCCTGGAATAAAAGCCAAGTGTTACGAACACACAATGATCCACAATTCAAGAAATATGTTAAGATAAAGAAAGTAAGAAGGCACATCTATTATACAAACCCTGCGGAGGAGTAGGATACTGCAATAAGTCCTGAATCTCATTCCAGGACGAAAGCGAGCCACAAAATATTCCTAAGTCGCTATCGTAAATGGAGTCTGCAGAAGTCGAAAGTTCACCTTGAATCGTTGGAGTCGCCTTAGCTGAAGAACTCTTAGAGAATGGATCGGCACCAGCCCCAGCCTTGTCAACCTCCATTGCCTTCTCCACTGAGGCTGATCCTTCCTCCAACCCCTCAAAAGTCTGGCGGAAGGCATCATCCGTCCACTCCTGGATCTCTCCTGCCTGCTCAGAAGACAAATCCCAGGCACCACTGCCACCCTATCCTTCACCTTCTCCATCTCCTCCGCTCTCCTCCTCGCCTCTTTCCACCTCTCCACCTTCCTCCTCCAGAATGTCTGGACATGTGCTGGGAGAGGGTCCATCAGACTTCTTAAGCTTCTTTCCCCCAACGACTAGAGGTACTGAGAAAGGTCTCCTCTTGCTACTCTTCGCAGTAGCCCCATCCTTAGCTTTAGCAGCCCTCTCCTCAGCTGTATCTCTATTTTTAACCACAGATTGACGTGGCAGAATCAGGTTATACTCCAGGAGAGTGGCATTCCTGATCAGGTAAGAAGCCGACCTATCCCTTCCCGAAATGACCTTTATTTCAGCAGCCATCCGCGCCAAGGAATCATTCTCCACGACTGCAAAGCCACCTATTGCTATCAAGAAATAAAAGCATATAAGAAGAAGCATTGCGACCGGGACGATGAAAATATAAATGAAGTTCAACTTACAGCCGGAAGTGAAAAGGAGGAAAGAAACAGAGTCATCCTTAATGAAAAACCATTCTTTCTTGAACATATTGAACTTCGAGTACAAATCCAGAACAGGCTTGAAGGGCACGGCCACTTCCAAGCTGATATATGGAGACCCCTTCTTTTAGCCTCTCAAGTTGTACAGATACCGGATCTCTCGGTTGGAAGGGGGACGCCCATATTTCCTTTGAAAGATGAGGAAAAGACTCACCAGAATGGCGTAGGAATTAGGCTGAAGCTGGAATGGAGCCATCTTCAGATATGTGATAAAGCTAACTATCCAAGCGTTGAGAGGCGGGACAGCACCACACATGCAATGGTATCTGCTGTAAGCAAAGTAGCCTTCGGGGGGGTCATACGGCATCACTCCTTCCCCCGGAAACAGCATACATGCTCTATCAATCCCGAAGGAGCGGGAGATAATGTCAAGTTGCTCCTCTCTCAGAGAGCTTGGAAAGCAATCAGGAGGAGAGTTCAGAAGCTCTTGGGGACCATACCCGTCTACTAGCGTCCTCGGGGTAGGTCCACGACGTTCCGGTCCTGGCTGGGTAGGGGGCCCGACGGAAGACTCACTTCTGTCCGTAGATTTTTTCTTTTCTGATGGGGTTTCCACATTGTGAGACATTTATCTGCAAACACAAAGGCAAGAGTATATTATTAAAACAAGAAGTATAGAAATATAAGCAAGCAAGTGTATAAAGCGAGCCAGCATATATAAGTCTTGGATTTCACTCAAGGTTCAAATATAAAGGCCCATTCGGCACTCCAACACTCAAACCCATTCGGCAGTATGAAACGAGATCTCATTCGGCAATCGTACACTTCAATTCATTCGGTAATCAGAGCACTAAAGCATATTCGGTAGAACAAAATGAAACCTCATTCGGCAGGCCAAGGACGAAAGTCCATCCGGTACTTCGAGGCAACGGAGCGCATTCGGTAATTGAAAATAAAGTTCATTCGGCAGAGTAGATCTTCACCTGATTCGGCAAAGACTTCGATTCGGCAGAGATAAAGCTTTGATTCGGCAAAAACAAGGAAATGGTTCGGCTGATGAGGAAAAAACGGAGGCGTTTGACCCCTATTTATAAGCAAATATCAGTAGCCGGACATGATTGGTTCGGCGCTAGAGACCGGATGAGAACATCCCAGCTTAAGGCAAACACGACACGTGCACACACGTGCCCTACTTTGGGGGGCAAGTGTTGGGTGAGTTTCGACCGGCCCTTCCCCACCACCGAACCAACTCTCACCGGACCTGCTCCACGCCTTCACCACCGAACCACACTTCTTCGAGCTCCTACCGAACCAGTCGCCTGTCGAACCAAAGAGAACCATTCCTGCCGAACCAACCTCCTGCCGAACCAGCTCTCCACACAAGCCATGCCGAACCAATCCAAAACCACCTACCACCGAACCAACCATACCGGACCAGGGTCTCATCTCCCACCACCTACAACCGAACCAACCATACCGGACCAACCCTCTATAAATCACCGAATCAATCTCCACCAAGCTACGGCCGAACCAAGCTCCGCTGAACCAGATGTGCCAGGCTAGATCGCTCCAGCCCAGGCCCACCAGCAGCTATATACTTCCAGGACCTCTGCCCCCGGCCTCACTCTATAAATAGAGGGGCAGGGGTACAACAATGGCGGACAAGTTTGAGAGCTCAAGCACGGAAGGAATTTTCAAACAACTTTCATATACTTGTATACAAAGCTTTGTACTTGTAATCTGAAAGAAAAAGGAGAATAACATATAAAGTGGACGTAGGCACGTTCTGGCCGAACCACTATAAATCTGCGTATCTTTTACAATTTAGTCCCTGTTTTTCATATATTTGCATAAATAACCCAAATCACTAGAAACAACATAAAATCGACTAATTCGTACGACTGTGAGGTGTTTGTCCATTTTTTGCGCAAACATTCATTATTCAATTTCACTATTGATTTTACACATACTCAATGCATAGAATTTATTTCAATACTTGCTATCGTCGAAATCTTTGAAACTAACTATTTCAAAATTTTGTTCAAGTTCATATCTAATAAATTACATTCAAAACCATTAAAAAAATTTAACCATTTTTATTCAATAATTACTTTAAATTTAATAGTTTTAAACTAGCTAAAAATATGGGTCGTTACAATCTCCCCCACTCAAAGCTTTTTGTCCTTGAAAAGGAACTAAATAGAGAATTTTATATTTGATATATTTTATTCAAAACTATCAACTTATCAAACAAATAGGTCTTATTTGTAAATCCATTACTACGATTCTACTATGCTACTCTAATCGGTTTACGAAATTTTCAAGATGGTTATCAAAACAAGTTATAAAAATTTAAAACTTCAAATTTTTTCTAACATCCGGATTTACGGATATTTTTGGCAGAGTCTCCTTTACGCGGCTCAATCGGAACTACGACAAAACGCCTCTATAGGCTCCAAACCAACAAAAGCCAAATGGCTCCATCACAAAACCATCAAATCAAATGACAAAATAAACACGTACCTTTTTATCGGACAATCCAATTTTTTCTTGATTTTAAATACTTGCATCTTATTTACCAATGATACCCAATCTTACAATTTAAAATCATTTTATATTTCGCATCTTCACTTTCCAATATTGGCTTTACTTAAGCCCGTGTGACGTACATGTATTATTCGTATGCAATATCAAATCTGATCGCTCAATCGATCATACAATTTCATTTTCGAACTAGTTCGTTCACATGACTCTCTATTGCAGACTCAAATTTGGTTCCTAGATCTGAAATCATGATTCTCCTTGCATAACCATATATCATCATAGAGAATTTCAGAATGAAATCTAAAATCTATAACCACGGTTCGCCGTCAAGAATCGAGTGAAAAATTCTGACTAGGATCGATATAAATTATCTTGAAATTCTATGCTCGAATCTGGATCATATTGTTATGCGATAAAATAATATACATACAACTTACGTATTAACTTTCAATAGATTTCTATCCAATTCATCTATATTAAATTTCTTTTACTTACCTTCCTTTCATTTACAATCACTTATTGACAATCCATTATTTACTTGGTGTATCCATTTCTTTACATACCATATTCTTTAATACTATCATTCCTTAAACATCATTCCAAAGAATTTGCTTACTTAACTTTGTTTTAAACATTCTATACAATTTAATTAAATTCAATTCATTTTCCATTGATTCATAGTTACACCCAATTCTTTTCATTTACATTCATTTTCATAATTTCCTTTAATAACAGATTTATTTATGAAACATTTTATTAATCATCACTTTAGTTTATAATCATTCTATAAAAGTCATATATAAGAAGTTGGACTTTATCAAAGTTTTATAATTATCTCAAAAGTTACTAGTTCAATTTCACCATTTCTTTGCCAATTTATGTTAAATTCTATAGCTAATTAACAAAGGTATTATTTAATTCATTTGTCTAGTGTTTTTTAGTTCGCTTACTTATTTCATTTAGTCATTAATCATTTCATAGTATATCTAAGTATATAATACTTATTATTACAACTAAATTTCCATTTACAAACATTCTAATTACTTTTAAGTTTTATTTACTAGTATAACATCCCATTACATATCCAATCATCATTTTAGCTTTTAACATTTGGTAAGTCCTATTATATGCTATTTGAATGCAACTTGGTACTATACAAATTAATTTGATTCATTTTACTTAATTAGAATGCTCACTATTTTACTTGTTTAAATTTTCTTTACTTCTAGTTTTTCTCTAAAGTTTCTTAAATATTTATCTTAGATTTCTTCATTCTCTTAACTTATAGGCTCAGGTTGTTCAAATATTTCATTTCATTCGAGTAATTCGAAGATTATTAATTAACAGAACTAAAAAATTTAAACATCGGGTTTCCAATCATTTGAAATAAGTATGTCTACTTATATCTTACATATATCAAATCATACTTTCGGAGTTTAAACCTAAATCCATTTATCAAAAAAAATTCGAAGCAGAGCTTCTTAGAAGTCTCACTCACTTTGAAATTTGAAAATGAACGTCGATAATGCTTCGCAGTCATTGCCGAAATTACTTTCTAGCGACAGAAGAGGGGAGTACGGAATTTATTCCTTTTAAAATTTATTTGAAAATAATTTTTATTTGTATATACTTTTAAACAACACTAATACGGTTTTCCAAACCTTGAAAACCTTTCTCAAAAACGCCGGAATTTAAATTTCTCAAATTCTCATCTTTATATTCAATTTACTTGCTATTTATATTTTATAAATCACAATTATACAATTTCATTTTCTTATAAACATATAATAGCTAATAGTTCAGGAATATTGCATGCTCAAACAATAAATGATAATGATTAATATTATCATTTCCTACCACCAATTCACGCTATATATATATATACCCCAATAATTTTTAAAAAATTATTTCTTTATATACAAAACATAATTAGGGTAAAATTATTTCATTTACCCAATTTCAAAACAATACCGTGCCGGTATACCTTGTTTAAGAGTTTAGAAATCCCTATCGACACGGTTGTACTTCATATACCGACCAGAATTTATAAACACTCAACTGATAAGTCAACACAGTATAAAACATTGTATTTTCACTAACAAATACGTGCTCATATCTATTAATACACTCGAACTCTATCTACGGTGCTATTGACCCTATCTCCAATGAGTTACCCACAAGCTATGGTTATCGCTAAACCAGAGATCTGATACCAACTGTCACGACCCACCTTTTTGGACAGTTTAAATCGACAATAGACCATACATGTCAAATCAAACCATTCAAAAGGGAGGATTGTTAATGGGGTAAATAAATAAGAAAATAGGAGAAAGCAAAGAAGAAACAAGCACAGAAGCTCGCAGCGGAGCGATATAGTATAATAATCAAATAATTAGTTCATGAAGTTGTTTGTATAATACATTTGATTATAATCTATACAACATTTATCAGAGTTATATATACATACATCAGGGATAAATAAATCATGCAGCAAACAACATGATGTAGACAAATAATAGTAGTATCACCAAATCTTTGTCTTCGTCCTCTAGACTAATCTTCAATAAGCTAAAAAACCCAAGGCTGACCCGAGCGTAATGAAAAGACAAAACACTCAAGTCAGGACTGAAATATCCTTATGTATGTCAAATCGATATTGCATAAAACATGAATGTTATGGTATCAGAGATGTTTAAGGAATTTCACATCTCCTATCCAGTGTATAACGTGTGTGTAATAACTCAACAGATGTTACGGGATTTTCCATCTCTTAAGAATCCATCAAAATATTTATATGCAGTAGAATACGCTATATATATAATGTCTAGTCGGTAAAATAAATATTAAAATAGAGTTACGGCTTTATGTTAATCCCCCTTAACTTGTTTTTAGGCATTGTCGTACAGTTTGCATATAAAACACCACTTAAACGGTCAATGGATAGGAATGCGGCGTGATACGAAAACACTAAACAAAAATCGTATGGGTCTCATTTAGGGATAAAAGTATGACAAGGTACGTGAGGCAATGCCCAAGGTAGGATACTACCAGTTAACCCTTCCTAGTAGATGGTAACGCATCATAGCCATGATCACGCTCCGCGTCCAACACTCTCATAATCCAGAGGGTGCGCACCAATCAATCACAATGTAAATGATGGTAATACGAAGAAGTGCGTCCGCTCGGGGTAGCTAACCCACTTGGTCGGTACGTCTTCTGTTTTAGTCATTTCAAATTGGCACAAGTGCCAGACTAATCCATCATCGTTCTCTTTCTACAAGTCCAGTAAACAACGCCACATCCAACCACTTCGTTCTGGATCATTGCTCCACGTACGCGGTTATTAAAGTGGTTCTGGTAACGGAGGAGAGTATGCCTATATGCGGCTTTGGTCTCTTTAACAACTAAACGTCGTTTTACACACCGATTGTTTCTTTTACATTTCAAAAACAGTTCAATAAATGATATCAAAATATCATACTTGCTTCGAAATAAAATGCATTTCCAAATCGCTATGTTTATCAAAACATACCATTTGGATTCAAAATCATTCCCGACTTAATATCGCGATTTCGATTCCAAAATGGTTTCGAATTCTAATTTAGGTTATAACTTCATTTAACCCAATTCGTATATAAATCCATGGTTAAAAATAACCTTCCACTCTTGACCAGTTCGAATTTTTGAAAAATAGTTTAAAGGATTTTAAGTAGTTTAAATAGTTAAAATAGTTAAAACAATATAAATGGTTAAAATAGTTTAAATGATTAAAATAGTTTAGTATAAAATAGTTAAAGTGTTAAAACTGTTTATATCACAAAATAATTTGCAAAACCAAAATAATTTGTATATTTAAGAAGATAGCCTTTAAATAGTTTTTATGTTAAATAATTTATTTGAAAGTAGTTTCAAAGTCAAACCGATTCAAACCCAACTTCCCAATTCAAATCAATTCCAATTCTCATTTAATCGATTCAATTTCGATTTCAAATTAGTTCAATTCCACTTTCAAATCCAATTAATTCAATTTCAGTTTCAATTTATCGATTTCGAGCTCGATTTTCAAGATACCAATTCAAAATACTTAAATCAAATTAAGCTTCAATATCTAATTTGAAACCCAAAAGTTTCCAATACTTTGGCTTAGTAAAATTCAACGTTCGAATACAAGTCCCATCTATTAAATAAGTTTAATTTCTGAAATTTAAATCAAAATTCACTTATAACTCAAAAATCCCAATCCAATTATTTAACACTTTTTTAACAAAAAATTCATTTCAACGATTCAAACTCGAATTCGTGATTAATTTGATTTCAACAAATTTGATTTTAATTTCTTTTAAATCAAAACCATTTAAACAATTCCAAATCAAAGATTTTTAAAAATCATTTAATTTAATCAATCTGGTGTCCGTATATAAATTTCTATCATATGGCCAAGTGATCAGTTATATTCATTTAATTTTAGGGACAGATATATATCATTTCAATCCAAATCACAATGTCATAGGTATATATAATTTCAACCTATTTCTTAGCTTATTCGAATAATTCAATTTATAGTTTTATACACTGTAAATGATATACATGGTGATAACATGATATATATACATACATACATACATACATACATATATATGTAAACACTCAAACATCAAACTATCAACCAATTTGCATCCATCACAATCAATCATACAATATAATTCACAACAATTTCATAGTTATTAATATTGGGTGATTTACTGGCAATTTTATTCTAATTTCAGATTTGACTGTCAAATTTAATTTCTACAGCTAATTTCGATGACAACTTTTCAAACAATGATCAGTAAATTTATTTCACTTCACCGTCTCGAAATTAACTATCATAGAAATATTCCAGTACATTGTGAGTGTTATAAAACACTCACCTTGAGTTTCAATTTTAAATCAAATCGAACAACGTTTGATTTAACCTAAAATTTTAATTAACTCCAAACGCCTCCATATAAGATCCAGAGCACAGTGCTCGTCGACACAATCCCAACGCCTCTTGTTTCGTCCAATTCCGACCTCGCACGACCAAGATATATAATTTTAAAGATTGAACGAATTTAATATAAATAATTTGCAAACTTTTTATTTCTAATTTAACCAACAATTGATCAGGACCGCACGTTCCAGGTAGCAGATGATGGTCACAAATATCTTTCTTCCTCCATTCCAGTTGCACGCAAGAGAACCCATACGTCGCCGTTCATTCACTGCTTGCATCGGCCTTCACGCTCGTTTAGGAGTTAATCGGCGACCATTGTTCAAATGGTGAGACCCCTCTCCCCTTCGACCCTTGCCATGCCATGCTCGGCCGCTTATCGCCATTAGAAAATGCCAAAATACGCATGCCTTTCGATCTTGGATCCACGACGATCCAATGCTCAAATTCTGATCATCTCCGTTAATCTTAAAGACCTTGTCGCCCTTCACAATTCTCTAGTTGAAAGAGTTATGAAAAATTGGTAGGATCGAGTAGAAATCGAGGTGGCAAATTCGAACATTTCTAGCCATTGTTTTACAAATGGCCGCAGGCTGATAATACCAAGGGTTAGGGCGTTTTTATGCGTATATATATGTATATATATATATATCTGTGTGTGTGTGAATGTGTTATTTTATTATTTCCAATTTTTACATGCTTTTTCGAACGATCTCCAACGAAATGTGTCGAATGGTGTTTATAATGTTTTACCTTTATTTCGAACATAATGGAACATGTTGCGAAAACTAATTCGATCGTATGGAGAAGATAGATTTTTGGATCCAATTATTATATTGAATTTTCGATATTTATTTCAACGTGTTTCTATCCCGTATGACCAGACGACAACTCCAAACGCTACAAAATTTGAAATCCGATAATAATACACTATTACAGATCCAATGGAACTAGTTTCATCGAATTCCGAGACTACGCCCCGGATCGCTATTTTAACGTCTCGCTTATAATATAAAATTTCCAATTTCTAATTTTTCACTCTAAAATATAATTTTAAATGTTAGCAATCTTCATTGTTGTTTAAAAAAAAATTATATCAACTTTTGATATCATTTTCTTTCACATTAAATTCAAAATTTGATTATTCTAATAATTTTCAATATTTAAGCCTTAAACAAATTAATTTATCCAATAAATAACTATAATTGTAATATAAGTTATTGAACTTGTAAAATTTAACATTTAAAACGAATTGAAATTATAAAAAAAAACTATTCCATTTCACAGACATTCAGTATTCGTTATTCAATTTCACTGTTGATTTTACACATATTCAATGCATAAAATTTATTTCAATACTTGCTAGCGTCAGAATCTTCGAAATTAACTATTTCAAAATGTTTTTCAAGTTCATGTGCAATAACTTACATTCAAAACTATTTAAAAAAATAACCATTTTTATTCAATAATTACATTAAATTTAACAGCTTTACACTAGCTAAAAATACAGATCGTTCCCCCTCAAAACTTTTCGTCCTCGAAAAGGAACTAAGTAGAGAATTTTACATTTGATATATTTTATTCAAAACTATCAACTTATAAAACAAATAGAACTTATTTATAAAACCATTACTACGTTTCTATTATGCTACTCCGATCGGTTTATGGAATTTTCAAGCTGGTTATCAAAACAAGTTATAAAAATTTAAAACTCCAAATTTTTTCTAACACCCGGATTTACGAAAAATTTCGACAAGGTCTCCTTTACGCGGCTCGATCGGAACTTCTACAAAATGTCTCTATGGGCTCCAAACCAACAAAAGCCAAGTGGCTCCATCACAAAACCATCAAATCAAATGACAAAATAAACACATACCTTTCTGTCGGGCAATCCAAATTTTTCTTGATTTTAAATTCCCGCATCTTACTTACCAATGATACCTAATCATTCAATTAAAATCATTTTATATTTTGCTTCTTCAATTTTAAATATTGGCTTTACTTAAGCCCGTACGATATACATAAATTTTTACATGAAATATCAAATCTGATCGCTCAAGCGATCACACAATTTCACTTCCGAACTAGTATAGTTCACACGACTATCTAATGCGCACTCAAATTTGGTTCCTTGATCCAAAACCGTGATTTTCCTTACATAGCATATACCATGATAGAGAATTCCAGAATCAAATCAAAAATCCATATACAGGATTCTCCATTGAGCTTCGAGTGAAAAATTCTAACTAGGATCGATATAAATTATCTTGAAATTCTATGCTCGAATCTGGATCAAATTGTTACGCGAATAACATAATATACATACAACTTACGTATTATCTTTCAATAGATTTCTATCCAATTCATCTATATTAAATTTCCTTTACTTACCTTCCTTTCATTTACAATCACTTATTCACAATCCATAATTTACTTAGTGTATCCATTTCTTCACATAGCATATTCTTTAATACTATTGTTTTTAAACATCATTCCATAGAATTTGCTTACTTAAGTTTGTTTTAAACATTCTATACAATTTAATTTATTCAATTTCATTTTCCATTAATTCTTGGTTACACCTGTTAGTCCCTGAAGAGATGGTTTTGATGACAGCAATCTTAGAATAGGATTATAAAATATAAATACTAACAGTATAGTTTAGATATATATATATATATATATATATATATATATATATGTACATGCATGATTTAACCATGAAGGTATCAAAGAATAAAGACTGTACAGTATAGATATTCAAGATATCAAGATTGAAGACTCATGAGTATCAAGATTATCAAGAGTTCAAGATTTCAAGATTGTAATTTAGTTAAGAATTTTGTTAAAACTCCTAGAAAAGCGCTGGCATCTTAAAATCCAATTTATTCGTGGAATGAAATCCACTTCGAGCCTGTTAAACGGATGGAACCCTAAGTAGGATGGAACCTACGAAAAATCTATTGGAACATTGTTTTGTATCCACTAACTTTTATTCAAATGTTTTTTTACAAAATTATATCTTGTATTCAAAATGATTTCAAAACCTTCCTTTTAAAAGAATCAAAAACATCTATCGTGGTTTTAAAATACATTTAGCCTCAAAATAATCTTTATCTTCAAATTCAAATTATCCTTGGTTTTAAACTATCTTTTAATAATAATATATTTAACTTTTAATATTATACTAAGATTTAAATAAAATTATAGTAAAATTTTATACATATCAAAATATTTTCTCTATATTTATTTGTGTATGTTAACTATAGTTAAGTATATTTATAAAGTTTAAAATAGTTTTAATACAACATAGAAGTTCTTTTAAAAGAAAAATAAATTATCCAAAATCACTTAGGCTTGTCGATAACCCCAAGGACCCTTTGTCGACAATGTGGCAGTTTGTTTCAAAAATTTGAATTTCAAAAGAAGTGTCTAATCGTCATATCCTTTCACGAATGGACAGGGATTTTGTTCTAATATAAATAGGGGTAGTTTCAAATGAATTTATATACAATTGGGTGAACTTGTTCCTTGTAAAATCAAGTATCACTACCAGAGGATTTTGAACCTGGAGTGGTGTACCTCGTGGCCTTGAAATCGAGGGTGTAATTGTAAAAATTGCTTTTGAAAGGAAATCCGTACTTGTGTGCGGGACTCGATGTAGGGTAACACTGTTCACCCCCCTCTAATGTTAATTCTAGCCTTAAGATCCGTAATCCACATTTTTCGTATTTGGTATCAAAGCAAGGTTTTCAAAGTTTCATAATATGATTATTGAAAAAGCTTTTAAAATTGCTATGTTTAAAAAACTTGCGAATACTAGTTTAAAAATATTCAGACCATCATTGTCTCTTGAGTGTGAATATAATCAATATTGAAACTCAAGTTACCAAAATTGTATAATGTGAAGGAAACATGCTTTATGGGTGTTTACGAATCAATTCACAATGGACAAATTGTACAAATCAAAAAGAATAAATGGATACTCGATAGTGGATGCTCTAGACACATGACTGGTAATCCAGATATGCTGAATGATATAATATACAAAGACAGAGGACTGGTTAACTTTGGAGTCAAGTCAAAAGGATATGTGATTGGCATCAGCAAAGTCAGTAACTCTGAAACTCCTACTAATGTTTTGCTAGTTAAGAATCTAAAACATAATCTGCTATGTATTAGTCAAAGATAAGTGTCAAAATGTGACATTGAAGATAATAATTCAACCATAATATTTGAGGGAACTATGAAAAATAATATTTATATTGTTAGTATGAAAGTTTCAAATGATAACTTGTGTCCTTTGAAAAATACAAGTGACCTTTGGATTTGACATAAGAGATTTGGGCATTTGAATTTCAAACTTTTATCTAGACTGTCAAAACATGATCTAGTAAGAGGTCTCCCTCAAATGAATTTTGAAGTATATAGTTTATGTGATGCATATCAATAAGGAAAACTTAGAAAAAGTTCCTTTTAAACTAAAAGATATGATTTCAACCTCAAAACCTCTTGAATTACTTCATCTAGATTACTTGGTCCATCTCAAATTCTGTCAATAAATCATAGTAAATATGTTTTTGTAATTGTAGATGATTATTCTACATTTACATGGACAATATTTTTGAAACATAAAAGGATACATTTGAATGTTTAAAGAACTTTACAAAAAGGATTCAAAACCAACTTTCACTAAAAATTATAACCGTCCGTAGTGATCATGGTGGTGAATTTGAAAATGAAAAGTTTGAGGAATTCTACAATAAAAAGGGAATAACTCACAATTTTTCATTTCCAAGAACTCCACAACAAAAAGGAGTAGTAGAACATAAAAATAGGATGATTCAAGAGCGTGCGAGAACTATGCTTTCAGATAGTAAATTACCAAAAATTTTTGGGCAGAAGAAGCTGCTATCCCCTGTTATATTTTAAATAGAATTTTAATTGGACCTTTAACTGATAAGACATCTTATGAACTTCTTCACTCAAAGAAACCTAAGGTATCTTATTTTAGAATTTTTGGAAATAAATGTTTTACTTTAAATACAAAAGATAATTTAGGTAAATTTGATCCTAAATCTGATAAAGGTATCTTTGTTGGATATTCTAACATAAGTAAAGCGTACAGAGTGTTTAATTTAAGAACTAACACCATCGAAGAAACAATGCATATTTCACTTGATGTAAGTCTCAAAATTTTTGAAGATACAAATGATGAAGAGGATTTAATCACTCAAAATCAAGAGTCAATTGAAACTAATAATGAAATTAATCAACCTAATAAAATGATTAAACTTTTAAATGATCATACTATAGAAAATATACTAGGAGATATGCAATCTATTGTTACATGTGCAGGAAACATGCTTTATGGGTGTTGATGAATCAATTTACAATGGACAACTGTACAGATTAAAAAGGATAAATGGATACTTGATGGTGGACGCTCTAGAGACTCGACTGGTAATCTGGATATGCTGAATGATATAATATACAAAGATGGAGGACTGATTAACTTTGGAGACAAGTCAAAAGGATATGTGATTGGCATCAGCAAACTCGGTAACTCTGAAACTCTTACTAATGTTTTTCTAGTTAAGAATCTAAAACATAATCTGTTAAGTATTAGTCAACTTTGCGATAAAGAATATAAAATTAAATTCGAAAAAGATAAGTGTCACGTTGAAAATAATAATTCAACCATAATATTTGAGGGAATTAGGAAAAATAACATTTATATTCTTAGTATGAAAGTTTCAAATGATAACATGTGTCTTTTGGCAAATACAAGTGACCCTTTGATTTGACACAAGAGATTTGGGCATTTGAATTTCAAACTCTTATCTAAAATGTCAAAACATGATCTAGTAAGAGGTCTCCCTAAAATGAATTTTAAAGTAGATAGTTTATGTGATGCATGTCAATTAGGAAAACTTAGGAAAATTTCCTTTCAATTAAAAGATATGATTTTAACCTCAAAACCTCTTGAATTACTTCATTTAGATTTATTTGGTCTATCTCAAATTCTGTCAATAAATCATAGTAAATATGTTTTTTGTAATTGTAGATGATTATACTACATTTACATGGACAATATTTTTGAAACATAAAAGTGATACCTTTGAATGTTTTTAGAACTTTACAAAAAGGATTCAAAATCAACTTTCTCTAAAAATTATAACCATCCGTAGTGATCACGGTGGTGAATTTGATAATGAAAAGTTTAAGGAATTCTGTAACAAAAAGAGAATAACTCACAATTTTTCATTTCCAAGAACTCCACAACAAAACGTATTAGTAGAACGTAAAAACAGGATGCTTCAGGAGTGTGAGAGAACTATGCTTTCAGATAGAAAATTACCAAGTATTTTTTGGCAGAAGCAATTGTTATCGCCTGTTATATTTTAAATATAATTTTAATTAGACCTTTAACTGATAAGACATCTTATGAATGTAACAACCCGCATATTTAACGATTTTATATTTAAATGTTTTATTTAAATATAGCGTCGTTAGTCGGATTTTTAGGTCCGAAATGTTACTTTCTGCAAATGGCCGAATTGGAACTCGAAACCACCTCCATTGGTTCCAAAATGGCGTTTGCGATCTTTTTGAGTATAAGCTTTGATATGATTGGAGTAAGTTGAATTTTGCAACTTTTTCTATTGGGTTTTGGGTTTGGGTTCATCCCACTAACTATCTAATTAACCTAACTCAGCCCATTTCTTCTCATTCACTCATTTTTCACCTCCAAACTTAAGAAAAACTGAAAATGGTGGATGGGAAGAGGAAATAGAAATTTGCAAGCCCTAGTTCTTCTTTGTAACTTGAATTCTTGCTCCAAAAATCAAAGAGAAGACATAGGTAAGCTCCTCTTCATCTTCTCTATCTCTTTCTCTCTTCAATCTCAGAAATTCCTAAACCTAAACTTAGGAAAATACTTGTTTTGATCTTAGATTGAAGCTAGTAGAGTAGAAGTGGAGATTAGTTGATCTTCTTCATGCAAATTGAACTCCTTCTTCTTTGTTTTTGGATTAAAGGTGAGTTTTGAACTCACATCTACTTCTTTTGATATCATTGGTGTTAGGCATGAATTCCTAACAATTGTTCATATGTTCTTTTGCTTTTGATTTGGGTTGATTCGGTGAAATTGCCAAATTATGATTTTCGAAGCCAAATCTATGGAAAACCTTATATGGTTGATGTTTATGTTGTTCGGAGTGTTTGGGTGTGTCTTTAAGGTTGGGTAGTCATTTGACGTAAGCCCATAATCAAAACGCATCCGATTGCTTTCGATTTATTTGGCCATAATGGCCCAGGTTCAGGAAATGACTGAACATTGAGTTTCAGATGTCTGAAACCATAATTCCAGACGTTTAAATGTTGTTCTGGGGAACATTTTCATCCCCAGATTCAGACGTCTGAATTTATATTCCAGACGTCTGAATTGGCTAATTTTCAACCAAAAAGGAAATATGCCGAATATTGCCTATTTCAGACGTTTGGGAGTTTGGATTCAGACGTTTGAATCTTGTTTTGAAAAACAAATTTATTTTTAGTTTCAGACATCTGAATCCCTTCTTTTAGACATCTGAATATGCTGTTTTTGCCTACTTGCCTTGTTCGTTTAGTTTTTCCAAACTTAATCGATACATAATGATTCCAATTAGTTGTTTATGCATATTTGACCTTGATGGTTCCTTTCTGAATTTATTTACGGGTTTTATAAATGATCTCTTCAAATCGTATTAAAAGTTCGCTTCTCCGTTTTATAAATTCTATTTAAATCACACGCACAATTTCTCACTTCGAGCGAAGTGGAAGGGTGATTAAATGGTTAGGTAAAACACGGACCATGAATCCATGCGTTGTCTTGCCGATTAGTCCCCGACCTATTCGATTGATCGTTTTGGCCTTTTGGTCTGGTTTCCCGATGAAACGAGGTGAACTTTGTACTGCTTTGAATGTGAAATTAACTAATGGATAGTAAACCGTTTAGTGTGAACGAGTGGTTATGGGACTCACGTTACCACTTTTCGGATTCCTTTTTTGAGAGTTATGACACATTCCGCCAGTTAGTGGTGTCCAGTACTGGGCCTCCGGACCTTCACCACTACGTTTTGTTGCCTTCGGGTATGTGCCTTCGAGTTTGTGCCTTCGAGTTTGTGCCTTCGGGTTTGTTGCCCTTTAGTATCGCTTCCGATATTGGTCGTTATGAGCTGCATGGGTGATATGGGTTGCCCTTTAGTATCGCTTCCGATGCTGGTCGTTATGAGCCGCATGGGTGATATTGGATTTGCAGTCTTCGGGCTCATGGATCCTTGTTTATACAGTACTGAGCTCGAGCAATTTTATGATGTTTCATTGATATGTATATTCCCCAGGTATCGCCCTTCGGTGTTGGTCCTTTTGAGTCGCATTATGCGTAGCGTTTACCTTGTGGAACTTGTGTTACCTTCATTGGTATTTGTTATTGCCTTATGGCTTGCTTTGGGATAATCTTATCCTTTGTTTCTATATGTTGCCGATGATATGAGGCTTGTTATCATATGATTCATCTTTTGTTAGAAGATCGTGTTAACTCCTTTAGAGATATTTGTCATGCCTTGTAACCTTGCTGGTTTATTGTTGTTCAGTTTATCTAACTGATTTGTTTAGCTAGACTGACCCGTGTATTTTATACTCGGGTCAGACCGAGATGTTTCAGGTAGGTGCTTTTGGACTTAGCCTATTTTTCTTCCGCATGGACTATTCAGCTTGTTCCTTTTTGTTAAAGCTTTTTGTGTAGTCCTTTTTATTTTAACTCTGTCTTATGTATGCTTTTGGGATTCGTCTGTATATTATGGTTTGCTATACCGCTTGACATGTATTATTTTGTAAACTTTGTTATGTATCAATATATGTGTATATGATGATCTATTGTTCTGTGATGTATATTACATTTGAGTTGTTATATTCTGTACTGATAGATCCTTCAACCACCTATTGTTTTGTTTTAAGTATTCATTGAGTATGTCGACCTGCTTGGTATGTTTATTGTCGATGTCTTCAATAGATAGTTAGAGCAAGGCCATAGATGGTCGCTCCTAACCATCCTTATTCTCCGTGTTAGTTGACGGCATTACCCTGTAATGTCCTTGGCTAGCGTGGGTATAGAGGTGGGGCGTCACAATGAACTTCTTCACTCAAAGAAACCTAAGGTATCTTATTTTAGAATTTTTGGAAGTAATTGTTTTATTTTAAATACAAAAGATAATTTAGATAAATTTGATCCTAAATCCGACAAAGGTATTTTTATTAGATATTCTAACATAAGTAAAGCGTACAAAGTGTTTAATTTAAGAACTAACACCATCGAAGAAACAATACAGGTTTCATTTGATGAAAATCTCAAAAAATTTTAAGATACAAATGATGAAGATGATTTAATCACTCAAAATCAAGAGTCAATTGAAACTAATAACGAAATTAATCATCCTAATAAAAAGATTAAACTTTTAAAAGATCAGCCTATAGAAAATATAATAGGAGATATGATATCTGTTTGCGCAAAAAATGGGCAAACACCTCAAAGTCGTACGATTTAGTTGATTATATGTTGTTCTTAGCGATTTGGGTGATTTATGCAAATATGTAAAAAGCAGGGACTAAACAGGTGAAAGACACATAGATTTATAGTGGTTCGGCCAGAACGTGCCTACATCCACTTTATATGTTATTCTCCTCTTTCTCTTCAGATTACAAGTACAAAGCTATGGTTACAAGTATATGAAAGTTGCTTGAAAGTTCCTTCCGTGCTTGAGCTCTCAAACTTGTCCTCCATTGTTGTACCCCTGCCCCTCTATTTATAGAGTGAGGCTGGGGGTAGAGGTCTTGGATGTATATAGCTGCTGGTGGACCTGGGCCGAAGCAATCTGGTCTGGCAACGTTGGTTCGGCAACACCCTGGTTCGGCGGTGAGTGGAGTGTTGATTGGACCGGTAGTGTGTGGATTGTGGGTTGGTTCGGCAGCTCCGATCCGGTAGTGGTTGGTTTGGTGGAGGTTGACTCGGTGGTGAGTTGGTTCGGTGTGGCCTTGGACCGGTGGAGCTTGGTCCGATGGAGGTGATTCGATGGTGAGTTGGTTCGGTATTGAAGGGGTGTACTTAGTTCGGCAGTGAGTAATGCCGAATGAACTTCTATATTTGGGAGTGCCGAATGAGCTCTTGTATTGGGAACGCCGGATGAACCAAGGCATCTTGAATGCCGAATGAGATTTCGCTCTACATTGCCGAATGAAACTTAAAACCTTTGATACCGAATGGACTTTTATACTTGAATCATGAGTGAAATCCCAGACTTATATACGCTTGCTGGCTGCTTCTTCTTGGTTCGTTCGTGGTGGAAACGCACCCAACACTGATATTCCAGTTTTGACCAAAAATGGGATAACACTTTGCCCCCCAAAACATGCCTTGCGGTAGGAAGGCGTGTTTTGTAATGCCATGTGCTGGATGTTCATATCATGTTGATGTCCTGCAAAGGAATTTATAGTTTTATGTGATCTCAAATGACGACCGTTCGGGATCGAGATATTTGAGATGAGGTGCGACCGTTCATGGTCAAGCGCCTAACTTCAAATGATGATCGTTCGGGATCGAGCCATTCGAGGCAAAGTGCGACCTTGCGCGGTCAAGTGGCGGACCTCAAATGACGATCGTTCGTGATCGAGCCATTCGAGGTGAGGTGAGCTGTGCCGTTCAGGGCGAGTTGTGACTGTTCGTAGTCGGGTGCCGTTCGGGGCAAGTTGTGATCGTTCGCTATCGTGTGCCGTTCGAGGCGAGTAGTGACTGTTCGAAGTCGGGTGTCGTTCGAGGCGAGTTGTGAGCGTTCGCGATCGGGTGCCGTTCGAGGCGAGTTGTGACCGTTCGCGGTCGGGTGCCGTTCGAGGCGAGTTGTGACCGTTCACGGTCGGGTGCCGTTCGAGGCGAGTTGTGACCGTTCGCGTTCGGGTGCCGTTCGAGGCGAGTTGTGACTGTTCGCGGTCGGGTGCCGTTCGAGGCGAGTTGTGACCGTTCGTGGTCGGGTGCCGTTCGAGGCGAGTTGTGACCGTTCGCGGTCGGGTGCCGTTCGAGGCGAGTTGTGACCGTTCGAGGTCGGGTGTCGTTCGAGGCGAATTGTGACCGTTCGCGGTCGGGTGCCGTTCGAGGCAAGAAAGTGTGCCCGGGAGGGCTTGGTATTATCGATGCCAGGGTCACGTTCGGTTGAGTTCCTGGATCGTTTATGTGCCTATTGGAGGCGAATAAGTGTGCTAGTAAGGGCTTGGTATTACTGATACCAGGTTCACGTTCGAGTGGGTCCCTGGATCGTTTGCCAGATTTCATGTTCGGGGGAGTTTCTGAATCAAATACTTTGGCGGTTCATCGCCATACAAGAGGTGCTTGTGGACCGTTCGTGATCCAATGGGCATACGAGTAAATTTGCAAATATTAAAGCAATAACCATACGAATTCCACAACAGGAATGTTCAAGTCAAGATCAAAGCAAGAGCAAGACGAGGATGTCAAAGCGTAAATTCTTACTATGGTGCGGTCAGTAGTCATTCAGAGCATGCCTATGGAGCATGCACGATCGCTTACATGTGTAAATGATCTAACCGTGCTAGTGAATGGTTTGCGACTTGTTCATCGCTTTCGACCTGCCCCCCGAGTTCAGGAGGGAATTTTACCTGCCCCCTGGATGAGCGTTCATTCCTTAGCAGGTTGCTCAGAGGCCCGTATCTCTCTCTCTGGGATTGGATCAACATGCTCCAAGTGTGGTGCCCCCATGCAGGATCGATGCCTGATTAGCTTCTGAAGAAGCCTCTTGATTTTCCTCCATGTTTACATCTCTCTGGCCTTGGCCTCCTGCTTGATTGTCTTGCCATGACTCTTCCAATCTGAATCTCTAAACTCTCAATTTCGAATTCCAAGCGGTAGAATCCTTGAGTTCAATTCTTAGTGAAAGCACCAAAAATGTTTGCGCAAAAAATGGGCAAACACCTCAAAGTTGTACGATTTAGTTGATTATATGTTGTTCTTAGCGATTTGGGTGATTTATGCAAATATGTAAAAAGCAGGGACTAAACTGGTGAAAGACACACAGATTTATAGTGGTTCGGCCAGAACATTCCACTTTATATGTTATTCTCCTCTTTCTCTTCAGATTACAAGTACAAAGCTTTGGTTACAAGTATATGAAAGTTGTATGAAAGTTCCTTCCATGCTTGAGCTCTCAAACTTGTCCTCCATTATTGTACCCATGCCCCTCTATTTATAGAGTGAGGCTGGGGGTAGAGGTCTTGGATGTATATAGCAGCTGGTGGACCTGGGCCGAAGCAATCTGGTTTGGCAAAGTTGGTTCGGCAACACCCTGGTTCGGCGGTGAGTGGAGTGTTAATTGGACCGGTAGTGTGTGGAGCGTGGGTTGGTTCGGCAGCTCCGGTCCGGTAGTGGTTGGTTTGGTGGAGGTTGACTCGGTGGTGAGTTGGTTCGGTGTGGCCTTGGACCGGTGGAGCTTGGTCCGGTGGAGGTGATTCGGTAGTGAGTTGTTTCGGTATTGAAGGGGTGTACTTAGTTCGGCAGTGAGTAATGCCGAATGAACTTCTATATTTGGGAGTGCCGAATGAGCTCTTGTATTGGGAACGCGGGATGAACCAAGGCATCTTGAATGTCGAATGAGATTTCGCTCTACGTTGCCGAATGAAACTTTAAACCTTTGATACCTAATGGACTTTTATACTTGAATCATGAGTGAAATCCCAGACTTATATACGCTTGCTGGCTTCTTCTTCTTGGTTCGGTCGTAGTCGAAACGCACCCAACACTGATTTTCCAATTTTGACCAAAAATGGGATAACAATATCTATTGTTACAACTAGAAATCAACTAAGTAAAATGAGCAATGTAGCCTTTATATCAACTAGTGAACCCAAAAATCCAAAAGAAGCATCAACTGAGGATTCATGGATCTTGGCTAAGAAAGAAGAACTAAATCAATTCACCAGAAATGATGTTTGGGAACTTGTTCCTAGACCTGAAAAAAAAACTATAATTGGAACTCAATGGGTTAATAAAAATAAAATTAATGTACAAGGAGAGGTTGTTAGAAATAAAGCCCGGTTAGTCGCTCAAGGTTATTGTCAAGAAGAAGGAATAGATTTTGATGAAACCTTTGCTCCCATAGTAAGATTAGATGCCATTAGGATTCTACTTGATTTCGCAAATCATAATAATTTCAAATTGTATCAAATGGATGTTAAAAGTGCCTTTCTAAATGGTTTTGTAAAAGAGGAAGTACATGTTGAACAACCACCACATTTTGAAAATGAAAAATTACCAAATCATGTTTACAAACTTAAGAAACCTCTATATGATCTAAAACAATCTCCTAGGGCCAGGTATGATAGATTAAGATCATACTTATTACAATCAAACTTTGAAATTGGTAAAGTATATAATACTCTTTTTATTAAAAGAAATAAAAACGATATTCAACTAGTACAAGTTTATGTAGATGATATCATTTTTGGATCAACTAATTTTGAAACGAATAAAGAATTTTCTGAAATAATGACAAAAGAGTTGTAGATGAGTCATGTGGGTGAATTAAACTTCTTTCTAGGATTACAAATAAAACATTAGACAATGGTATCTTTATTAGTCAAGGAAAATATGCTAAAGAACTAGTTAGTAAATTTGGTTTGACTGCTGCAAGTGGAAACCCACTCCCATGGCAACCAATGAGTACTTAAGTAAAGAAGATCTCTCGAAAGATGTAGATCAAAAATTATATAAGGAATTTTTGGATCACTACTCTATATCACTGCTAATAGACCTGATATCATGCATAGTGTTTGTCTCTGTGCAAGATATCAATCCCAACTTAAAGAGACCCACTTAAAAGCTGTAAAACGTATCATAATATATGTCAAGCAAACATTTGATTATGGCTTATTTTATCCTAATTTTTTTTTGAATTAATATCTTTCTTTGAGGTTGATTAGGCTAGTTGTAAATCAGATTGAAAAAGTACAAGTGGAACTTTTCACTTTTTGGGGCATTCTCTGATTCTTGGTTTAGTAAAAAGCAAAACATGGCTTCTTTATCAGCAACCGAAGCATAGTATATTTCTGCTGCTTTGGCTTGTTCTCAAGTAACATATATGCAACAAACTTTAAAAGATTTTGGTCTAAATATCCCAAAATACCAATTTATTGTGATAATACTAGTGCAATAAATTTATCCAAGAATACTACTCATCGTGCTCGAACTAAACATATTGATATCATACATCGTTTTCTCAGAGATAATATAAGTAAGGAAGTAACTACTCTCGATTATATCAATTCCGAGAACCAAATTGCTGATATCTTAACAAAACCCTTAAATGAATCTATATTTACTAAATTAAGAAGAGAATTAGGTATTTGTTCAATAACTGAAATATAGAATAATTAAAAATTAAACTGAAATAAATAAATTAGTAAAAATATATGTACCATGTCGACAACCCCTTACCCCTGTCGACATGTAATGATTTTTTAATTTTTTGAAATTTTCCCACCAAAATTCAAATAAGTGGTTATATATTCTTCTTATTTTGAAATTTTGTTCATTCTTTCTGTCCTTTCTCTGTTCTAACTTCTGAAAACAATAAAACAATGGCATCCCCTTCCAAATCAAACAAAAATTCAACCTTTTCTTTCACTTCTCCTTCCACTGGACCACTTCAACGAACTACGCTTGCATGTGCGATGAAAATGGAGGATTCTTTGAAGGATGCACTGCGACTAATGACCAAAATTCAGGTAGTGCAACTCAGAATCGCCAAAGAACAAGAACGGCAAGGCAAAATCCTTCGAAATCTGCTAAAGTTTCTAATGGACAATCATGCTAAGCGATCATGATTGATGAAGAATCTTCACGAGATCAAGTGCAAGCGGACAGCGAGGAAGAAGAAGAAGAAGCCTTCATTGAAGAAGAGCACGCTGAAGATGATGACAAAGTCGTTTCGTTGGCGAAGTGAGCTTTGACAAGTGTGGAAATCTAGTCGAACAACGTGGAAATTTCTGTTTCCACTACCTAAATTGTTCGGTTCATAGATATCCCATATTCAAGGACACATATTAGTTACTTTTCTTTTGTTGTATGATCTTTTTTTCATCTCTTATGCCTATGTATATATAACAATAAATAATTAGTAAATGATTTGTATTCTCCTATTTGAATTATCACTATTATTAGCATTATCATATATGGATTCTTAGTTAGGATAGTTAGTTATTAAGGACAAAGTTTTAGTTTTAGAATTAAGTGATGATTATTTAACATAACACTATCATTATAATCACATGTCATACAGTATTAGTTTTAGGGGGAGTTATATAGATTGGAGTTAGTTTTTGTTGATGACGAAGGGGAGCAGTATAAAATAGGATAGTTAAGCATAGATTAAGGGGGAGTTATTAGGATAGAAATAATATTTTATAAATAAAGGTTGTCATCATAAAAAAGGGGGAGATTATTAGTCCCTGAGGAGATGGTTTTGATGACAACAACCTTAGAATAAGATTGTAAAATATAAATGCTACATTATAGTTTAGATATATATGTATATGCAGGATTTAACCATACAGGTATCAAAGAATGAAGACTGTACAGTATAGAGATTCAAGATATCAAGATTGAATACTCATGAGTATCAAGATTATCAATACTTCAAGATTTTAAGATTGTAATTTAGTTAGGAATTTTGTTAAAACTCCTAGAAAAGCACCAGCATCTTAAAATCCAATTTATTCGTGGAATGGAATCCACTTCGAGCCTGTTAAAGGGATGGAACCCTAAGTAGGATGGAACCTATGAAAAATCTAGTGGAACATTGTTTTATATCCATAAACTTTTATTTAAATATTTTTTACAAAATTATATCTTGTTTTCAAAATGTTTTAAAAATGATTTCAAAACCTTCCTTTTAAAAGAATCAAAAACATCTATCCTGGTTTTAAAATACTTTTAGCTTCAAAATAATCTTTATCTTCAAATTCAAATTATCCTTGGTTTTAAACTATCTCCTAATAATAAAATATTTAACTTTTAATATTTATACTTGGATTTCAATAAAATTATAGTTAAATTTTATATATATCAAAATATTATTCTCTATATTTATTTATGTGTGTTAACTATAGTTATCCATATTTATAATGTTTAAATAGTTTTAATACAAGATAGAAGTTATTTTCAAAGAAAAATAAATTATCAAAAATCACTTAGGCCTATCGACAACCCCTAGGACTCCTTGTCCACAAGGTGGCGGTTTGTTTCAAAAATTTGAATTTCAAAAGAAGTGTCTATTCATCATATCCTTTCACGAATGGACATGGCTATTGTTCTACTATCAATAGGGGCATAAAAGGTGTGATTGTAGCCTGTGAAATCAATAAAGCGAGAAAAGGTGTGATTGTAGCCTGTGAAATCAATTGGGTGAACTTGTTGCCCGTGAAATCAAGTATCTCTACCCAGAGGATTGTGAATTTGAAGTGGTGTACCTCGTGGCCTTGAAATTGAGGGTGTAATTGTAAAAATTGCTTTTAAAAGGAAATCCGTACTTGTGCGCGGGACTGAACATAGGGTAACTTCGAACAAGTATAAAATCCAGTGTGTACTTCCCTTTATTGCTTTTACTTTATTTATGCATCTGTATTTGATTCTGTGATCATATATGTGTTTGAATATTGCATACATTTGTGTTCATATTAACATAAACTCAAAAAGATTTAGTAATTCCTTGAAACACTAATCACCCCCCTCTAGTGTTAATTCTTGCCTTAAGATCCGTAATCTGCATTTCTCACAACAGCCAATTCTTTTCATTTACATTCATTTTCATAATTTCCTTTAATAATAGATTTATTTATGAACATTTTATTAATCATCACTTTAGTTTATAATCATTCTATAGAAGTCAAATATAAGAAGTTGGACTTTATCAAAGTTTTATAATTATCTCAAAAATTACAAGTTCAATTTCACCATTTCTGTGCCAATTTATGTTAAATTCTATTCTCAATTAACAAATATATTATTTAATTCATTTGTCCATTTCTTTTTTTCAGTTCGCTTACTTCTTGCATTTAGTCACTAATCATTTCATAATATAATTGTGACGACCCTGATCGACCTTCGAAAATCGACACCCAAATACATCACCCGTATTCGAATGCCGTAGATTCAAACGTTTAGTCTGGTTTGTCAGAGCTTATAACAACATTAGGTAAATACAACACTGGGGAAACAGAAGAATAATTTTATTGATACACTACATTTGATACAACACTAATACAAATGAAACGATCAACACGTATCAGAGATAGATACAACAGCGGAAAGAGTGAGACAGCAACAGCAGCAGAACACAACATGTCCAATGCCAAAGCTCCAAGTCACAAGCTCGAACCACCATCAAGCTGAACCTAATACGCAATGCGATCGCCAAACCAAAGATTCCAAAGATTTCCAAAAGCTACACCTACTATTTGATTATCTGATAACCTGACTCTAGGCTACCGGTTTGGAAAATTGTGGGCATCCAAAGTTTAGAAAGGGAAAAATAAACTCCAGGTTAGTCATGCGACTGGTGTGAGCAAACAAAAACTGTTTATCTTAAATAAAAAAAGAATTTAAAATTGAAATTCGCTATGCTTTTCGGAAAATGAAACTACCACAAGGCCTCCCGCCTCACACACAATGCAAGCGAACACTTGGAGGAGATTTCTCCTTATGATAGTCAAACATGCTTGATATGAAAAATCGTTTGATATTATTATTAGTGCTTAGTGCAGAAAAACATTTCGAAAGTATAATATTAAATTTTAGCCAACATACATACCATTATATTATGCCTACTATAGCTACCATATTAAATGGCAGGTTCTACAACTAAAACCGTACAAGGCGCGTATTGGGTGATTGGATTTCCAACAAATGGTCAGGCTAAGGAACTTCCCCACCACATGGGTACGCCTCAAGAGGGACGCCTCGAGAACCTAACCGACTCTTTGCCAACACAGGGCCAGGTTACATCTGTACCTAGGTAACACTGACATGAGTGTGCCATCCCCCGGTCGTTACCGACCTTTATCTGAGGATCCTCAACACCAACAAATTCGAACAAACATATAGGTTAAATATCTGGGATCCATACCATGATACCATCCTTTGTCCAGAAGGAAATGCACATAGCCTAAAAGGCGCGACCCTCATAACCTTGTCGCATTCTTTCTGTTTCGACCATTTCCGGGTTGTGAGGTTCGACGAGGTCTCATCCACAAAGCTACGCTTTTCACAAAAGCCATGCTTTGATCAACAAATGATCGATAGCATTTAGCATGCCACATTACCAAATTGGGAATATATCACTAGTAACCATCAACTACATAACCTCTGAGCTCGTACGTCTCAGAGAAGGGTGTTCAGTTAAGAGAATATATTCTCCACCACCAAACAAAAATGTATTTGATAGAAACCAGCTTTACATCTCAAAGTGCAATGTCAGACATACATCCATATAAGTCCGTTCTGGGTTCGAACGAAACCGAAGGAACTTCAAAGAAGCCTTTGCAAATCCGGGTATTCACAATCCCGATCGAATTCCCCATCACATATAGAGATCTATATACCGGCGCGCCTCAGTGCATAGACATTCGATAGGTAATGTCATCGTTCTCGAAAATACCTAGTCTTCACCACCGCCTTCAAATGCTACCCATTCCGTCGTATTATTGTTCGGAATGTGTTTTATGACAGAAATCCTATCCCGGCTAAACCGAATAATGAGCGCTGATTTTAAAAGGATATGGATATATAGGGATCTTAGTTAAGTCACAACCTTTTGCCCAAAACCTTTCTTTCAAATGGTTTAAACAAATTTCCACTTTTAATCTTTTAAATGAAAGATCCACCCTTGAAGATCCTCTACAATTTGAAAACAAAGTTCAACAAATCTTTAACAAAGAAAACTTTCAAAACAATTTCCATTTCAAACATGAAATCTTTTCAACGAAAACTAGAAGTTCTTTGTTATTTGAAAGCCATTATAATTTGAAAACAAATGCTTTTCATTTTGGAAAAATCCGATAAAATTTGCACACCTTATAGCCGTTTAAAGGAAATCAGTGAATTGCAGTATCCTTGGCAATTTCTATTTGAATTAAATTCAAATTTCCAAAATAATTTATTCAACATACTTCATATTGGTTTAAAATCCATATATATATATATATATATATATATATATATATATATATATATATATTGTATAACTTGTTTAACCCTTTCAAATCCAAATTTCCAAAACAATTTAAAAACTTAAGCAAGATATATTATATTCAAACTAAATTTGAATTTCAAACTTCCTTTCCAAAAGCTTTTCATATTCAACTCAATTTCCATTTGTAAAACAATTTGGATTCAAAATTCATGTTTCAACTTTTCACCATTTGAATAAAATAATATTAAGTTCGAAATATCCGCGACTTAACCAATTGCTCGTGAAATCCATATTTGTGTGTGTGGTGTAGTCCAGGGGTTTTGCATACAACAATAGCATATCGTAACCATCATCAATTTAAGCACAACAATATCGATAAGCGGTATAATCCTATAACGTTTATCTTCATTCACAGATTCACAGATAAACAATGTAAATTTATCACAGATAAATAAATCGCAGTTCACGCTCAAATCACACAATTCTTATCACAGAACATCACACGTAAGAGATATCAATCAATTCAAGCATTTAATACAATTCAATCATACATAAGCAAGATCGATTAATCACCGGATTATAATTTACTAATAAATTAATTACTTATGAATTAATTACCAAACCCTGCTTAATTAATATTAATTAATTAGCCTTTGATGAATTAATTATCCCATAATTAATCTCATAAATTAATTAATTAACCTTAAAATTAATCATATTAATTAATTATCCCTTAATTATTTACATAAATTAATTAACCTGATGTCAATTACATTGATTAATCAACCTTTAATCATTAATTTATTATCCTTAATTACTTTCATTAAGTAATTATGTTAAAGTAATTAATTACCCTTAATTAATTATTTGTTCTTTAATGTAATTACACTAAGTAATTATCCCTTAATTACATTAAGTAATAATCTACTTAATTACTCACCATAATTTATTTCACCCTTAATTAATTGATAATCATATGATTAAGTACATTAAGTAATTAACCGTTTATAAATTAACCAATCTTAATTTATTACTTAGTTAACCTTTAATTAAGTAATTAAATTACAAATTTAAAATCCTTTATTCTTAAGATAACCCAATTATCTTAATTTAATTCATAATCTTATTTAAACCTTATTTTAAATAACCTTTGAGATAAATTATCATTAACATCTAATTTAACTTAAAACCTTTAACTAAATCAAAAACATTTAATCTTCTTAATTAAATTATTAATTATTCTATTACATTTACTAAAATAAATTTAAGAATAAATAAAGAATATATATATATATACACTTCAAGTTTGATTAATTAAAATATTTAAAAAACCCTTAATTAATTTCAAAACAAAAAATAAACATTTATTATCTTTCAAGAATAAATCAAGAAAAAGTTTTAAACTTGATTAAAATGAAAACTTGTTTTATTTAAATTTCAAAATGTTATAACATGAACCCAAGGCTACTTTGGGTTTTCACCCGAGCCAATACGTAAATCACTCGAGTACAACACCGAGCAACTTTCCCCCTATTTTTTTCTTTGTTTTGGTTTTTATAAAATTTAAAACTGTTGTATAGGTTAAACACTCGTGAATGACTCAGCAACAAAACCCAAGCCAAAATGCACTTTTCCCCGAGGTGCACTTCGAGTTCCCACCTTCTGCTCCAACCCAAGAACATCCAAACACCATTGATACCTCGTGCATGTGCTCCGACGATCTGGTCACCTCCGACCATCGAGGAAACCTCCAGCACGTCGACGAACACATCCTCATCCACCACAAACACCTAGATCATCCAATTCAATAGAGAATCAAAATCAGCATCTCGACTTCTACCTGGAACAAAACAATTCATAAAAGAACCACCTCGCCACGCCAACTCTGACCACCGGACGACACGCGATCGTGACCAAAACAACGCCACATGTCCATGCTTTTATTTCCCCCCATACTGGTCGCCTCTAGTTCACCCACGGTGATGCAGCAACCACTAAAACCCAGACGACCAAAACTGTTCGATCGAACCCTAGTTCGATGTCGCACCACAACACCTGCGGTCTAAAAAATTTCCATCCTTTTTCCTCCGACTAACGACTCATGAGTCACGCCCTGACTCGAGCGCAACGTTCCACCATCGCCGATCATCTTGAAAAACCAACTTTTGAACAACTCGGAAATTCTCAACATATATACACTTAAAAATTATGAAATTGCTTTCTAAAATCATCATTTTCAAATACGAATCTGTTACTAAAATCAAAACATGAAATTATAATCTTTGATTTTTTTTGTTTTATAAAAGATTCTGCTGAAATTTGCCGTTTTTGAATTGATCATTCATTAAATATACTCGAATTTATTTTTAAAATGCATATTACATGGTTACAATCTTTTTCTATTCAGAGATCTTCACCTAAAACAGACCAAAGCTAGGGGATTTGAATTTTTTATGAGTTTTAGCATGTAAATGTTTAAAACAGAAAGGTATATGCCTGGAAACAGACATGCACAAAACAATCTATGTGTATATATATATATATATATATATATATATATATATATATCGTGTAGATAACAACTAAGCAACATTTTCATAACATATTCAAGTGTTAACCACAACAGAGATGAGAATAGGTTTAAGAGGTTTGCTCACCTGGATTGGTTTTGAACAGAGAACCTGAAACTGGAAAATGTTTTTGAAACTTGAAACTTTTGATTTGCTTTTGTTTTGGTACTGAGTTGAATCTGCTACTTGATTTGTCTGAATTCATCATGAATCTTGCTAGCTCAGGTTGATTTTATAAAGCTTGTTTTGAGCTAAATCAAAATCTGAATCTTATTTTTGTTTCTAGATTTAAATGTTTTGATCTTTCTTTGGTTTGCTATGTTGAATTTGAACTTGTTATTGTTAAATTTGAATGTTTGACTGTTGATCATGTTTTGATTCAGCTTTTGATTCCAAATTGAAATCCTTTGCTTGCTCTAGTTTTGAAAATTGGAAGATAGTTTGTATAAATTGATTTCAGGTTGAAGAACTTGTTTTAAAACCTGATTTTAATACTTTGTCATTTATCTACATTAAAATTTCAAAATAAAAAAAATGTTGCCATTTGTTATATTTGTAAATCATATTAAGTTACACTTGTTATATATGTTTTTATTTATCTTACAAATGCTTAAATCCATCTTTAAAATAACAACACTTGTTAATTCAAAAATAATTAATGTTACACATGTCATTTAATGTTTTAAATATGTTTTAAATATGTTTTATCATATTTTCAATTTAGTTTAAATATGTATATATGTTTTTATATCTTTCTATTATATAATTAATGCATTCCCTTTTTATAAATATTTTTAACTTTTAAAGAAATCGATTTTTTTAAAGTCTAGTTATACTTTAATAAATAAACACACACACACATATATACATATATATATATATATTATATTTTTAGTTTAGTTTTGAAATATAGAATATAACTTTAAACAACTTTTTAAAATTGTTCATATTAAGTTCAAAATAAAATTTTCAAATCACAATGTGTGTGTGTATATTATATATACAAAATTAGATAAGCTTTTATTAATTTAAAATACAGTGTTTTCAAATCCAATATATTTTTCAAAATATTTATTTTTGGATTTTCAAATTCAAATTTTCAAATTTCTATTTACAATACATATATAAACAAACACATATCCTTTTTTTAAATTCAAATAAATTCATAATTTAGTCCAAAATTTTATATTAATTACCAAATTCAATTTGACTCAAAACCGGGATTGTTACAATACTTAAGTGTATAATACTTATTATTACAACTAAATTTCCATTTACATACATTCTAATTACTTTTAAGTTTTATTTACCAGTATAACATCCCATTACATATCCAATCACCATTTTAACTTTTAACATTTGGTAAGTATTATTATATTCTTTTTGAATGCAGTTTGGTACTATACAAATTAATTTGATTCATTTTACTTAATGAGAATGCTCACTATTTTACTTGTTTAAAATTTCTTTGCTTCTAATTTTTCTCTAAAGATTCTTAATATTTAGCTTAGATTTCTTCGTTCTCTTATCTTATAAGTTCAGGTTATTCAAATATTTCATTTCATTCAAGTAATTCAGAGATTATTAATTAACAGAACTTAAAATTTTGAACACTGGATTCACTTTGAATCATTTGAAATAAGTATGTGTACTTATATCTTATATATATCAAAACATACTTTTGGAGTTTAAACCGAAATCTATTTATCAAAACAATTTCGAAGCAAAGCTTCTGAGAATTCTCCCTTGCTTTGAAAATCAAAAATGAACGTCGATGATGCTGCGTAGTCATTGCTGAAATTATTTTCCAGCGACTGAAGAGGGAAGTACTGAATTTATTCCTTTTAAATTTTATTTGAAAATAATTTATATTTGCATATACTTTAAACAACACTAATATTCTTTTCCAAACGTTGAAAACCTTTTTCAAAAACACTGAAATTTAAATTTATCAAATTCTCATCATTATATTCATTTTACTTGCAATTTATATTTATAAATCACACTTATACAATTTCATTTTCGTATAATCATATAATAGCTAATAGTTCAGGAATATTGCATGTTCAAACAATAAATGATAATGATTACTATTATCATTTCCTATAACCGATTCACGTTATATATATACCATAATAATTTATGAAAAAATATTTCTTTATATGTAAAATATAACCAGGGTAAAATTATTTCACTTACCTAATTTCAAAACAATACTGTGCCGGTTTGCCTTATTTAAGAGTTTAGATACCCCTATCGATACGGTTTGCTTCCCGTACTGACCAGAATTCATAAACACTCAACTGATAAGTCAACACAGTATAAAACCCTACATTTTCGCTAACAAATACAAGATCATATCTATTAATATACTCAAACAATCCTAGGGTGCTACTGACCCTATCTCTAATGAGTTACCCCACAAAGCTAAGGTTATCGCTAAACCAAAGCTCTGATACCAACTCTAACGACCTACCTTTTTGGACAGTTTAAATCGACAATAAACCACACATGTCAACTCAAACCATTCAAAAGGGAGGATTGTTAATGGGGTAATAAATAAGAAAATAAGAGAAAACAAAGAAGAAACAAACACAGAATCTCGCACCAGAACGATACAGTATAATAATCAAATAAATAGTCCATGAAGCTGTTTATATAATACATTCGATTATAATCTGTACAAGATTTATCAGAGTTATATATATAGACACACACACACATTAGGGATAAATAAATAATGCAGCAGACAACATGATGGAGGACTAATAATAGTAGTAAATCTTTGTCTTCGTCCTCCAGAATAAACCTTCAATAAGCTGAAAAACCCAGGGCTAACTCGAGCGTAATGGAAAAGACAAAACACTCGAGTCGGGACTGAAATATCCTTATGTAAGTCAAATCGATATTGCATATAACATTAGTGCAATGGCATAGAGATGTTTATAGGGTTTCCCATCTTCTATCCAGTGTATAACATACCTGTAATAACTCAACAGATGTTACAGGATTTTCCATCTCTTAAGGATCCGTCAAAATATTTATATGTAGTAGAATACGCTACAATATAATGTTTAGTCAATAAAATAAATATTAAAATAGCGTTCAGGCTTTACATTAATTCCCTTAATGCGTTTTTAGGCATTGTCGTACAGTTTGCATATAAAACACCAGTTAAACGGTCGGTGGATAGGGATGCACCGTGATACGAAAACACTAAACCAAAATCGTACTGGTCTCGTTTAGGGATAAAAGTATGATAAGGAACGTGAGGCAATACCCAAGGTAGGATACAACCAGTTTACCCTTCCCAGCTGGTAGTAACGCATCATAGCCACGATCTCCCACCGCGTCCTACACTACCATAATCCGAAGGGTGCGCACCAATCAATCACAATGTAAATGATGGTAATACGAAGAACTACGTCCGCTCGGGGAAGCTAACTCACTTGGCCGGTACGGCTCCTGTTTTAGTCATTTCAAATTGGCATAAGTGCCAGGCTAATCCATCGTTGTTCTCTTTCTTCAAATCCACTAAACGACACCAAATCCAACCACTATGTTCATGATCATCACTCCACGTACACAGTTATTAAACTGATTCTGATATCAAAGGAGAGTATGCCCATATCCAGCTCCGGTCTTTTTAACAATCAAACGTCGTTTTACACACCGGTCGGTTCTTTTACATTTCAAAAACACTTCATACATGATATCTAAATATCATATTTGCTTCGAAATCAAATCCATTTCGAAATCATTATATTTACTCAGAATATATCATTTCGATTCAAAATCATTTCCAACTTAATATCTTGAATTTGATTGCAAACTGGTTTCGAATTCTAATTTTGGTTATAACTTCATTTAACCCAATTCGTATTTAAACCCATGATTAAAAACAACCTTCCACTCTTGACTAGTTCGAATTTTTGAAAAATAGTTTAAAGGGTTTTAAATAGTATAAATAATTAAAAAGTTAAAAAAGTGTAAAAGGTTAAAATAGTTTAAATGATTAAAATAGTTTAATATAAAATAGTTAAAGTGTTAAAATGGTTTATATAGCAAAATAATTTGGAAAACCAAATAATTTGTATATTTAAGAAGATAGCCTTTAAATAGTTTTATGTTAAATAATTTATTTGAAAATAGTTTCAAAGTCAAACCTATTCAATCCCATATTTCCAATTCAAATCAATTCCAATTCTCATCCAATCGATTCAATTTCTATTTCAATCCAAATCGATTTCAACTTCAGTTTCAAATTAATTCAATTCCACTTTCAAATCTAATTAATTCAATATCAATTTATCGATTTCGAGCTCGATTTTCATGATATCGATTCAAAACACATAAATCAAACTAACCTTCAATATCTAATTTGATATCCAAAATTTTCAAATACTTTCACTCAGTAAAATTCAACATTCGAATACAAGTCCCATCTATTAAATCAAGTTAATTTTTGAAATTTAAATCATAATTTGGTTATAACTTAAAAATCCCAACTCAATTATATAACAATTTATTTTAACAAAATTTTATTTCTAAAATTCAAACTCGAATTCGTGATTAATTCGATTTCTACACGATTTTAATTTCTTTTAAATCAAACCATTTAAATAATTCCAAATCAAAGATTTTTAAAAATCACTTAATTTAACCAATTTGGTGTCCGTGTATAATTTCCTATCTTGTGTCCAAGTGATGAGTTATTTCCATTCAATTTCAGGGATGGATATATATCATTTCAATCCAAGTCACAGTGTCATAAGTATATACCATTTCAACGTATTTCTTAATTTATTCAAATAATTCAATTTACAGTTTTATAAACTATAAATGATATAGAGGGTGATAACAGGAATATATATATAGAGAAACAAATAAACACCCAAACATCCAAATATCAATCAATTTGCATCCATCACAATCGATCATACAAATAGACAATATAATTAACAACGGTTTCATAGTTATTAATATTGGGTGATTTACTGGCAATTCAATTCCAATTTCATATTTGACTGTCAAATTTAATTTCTACAATTAATGTCAATGACAATTTTTCAAACAATGATCAATAAATTTATTTCACTTCACCATCTCGAATTTAACTATCGTAGAAATATTCGAGTACCTTGTGAGTGTTATAAAACGCTCACCCTGAGTTTCAATTTTAAATCAAATCGAACAACGTTTGATTTAACCTAAAATTTTAATTAACCCCAAACGTCTCCAAATCTGATCCAGAGCGCAGTGCTCATTGCCACGATTCCAACGCCTCTTATTTCGTCCAATTCTAACCCCGCACAACCAAGATATATAATTTTGAAGATTGAACGAATTTAATATAAATATTTGCAAACTTTTTATTTCTAATTTAACAACAAATTGATCAGGGCCGCACATTCCAGGTAGCATATCGTGGCCGCAAAATCTTTCTTCCTTCGTTCCAGTTGCACGCAAGAGAACCCACAGGTCTTCGTTTATTAACTACCTGTCGCGACCTCCACACTCATCTAAGAGTTGATCGGCGACCATCGTTCGAGCGTTGAGACCCCCTCCCCCTTCGACCCAAGCCATGCCATGCTCGATCGCCCACAACCACTAGAAAATGGCGAAATACACGCGTCGTTTGAGCTTGGATCCATGACGATCCACTGCTCAGATTTTGATCATCTCTATAGATCTTAAAGATTTTTTCGCCCTCCACTATTCTCTAGTTGAACGATTTATGAAAAAATGGAAGGATCGAGCAGAAATCGATGGGGCAAATTCGAACATTTCTGGCCTTTATTTTATAAATCGCGGATGGAAGATAATAGCTAGGTTTAGGGTGTTTGTATGCGTGTGTGTGTATATATATATATGTGTGTGTGTTAATGTATTGTTTTATTATTTCTAATTTTTACATGCTTTTTCAAATGATCTCCCGACGAAACATGCCGCCTGGCGTTTATAATGTTTTACCCCTTATTTCAAACACAATGGAACATGTTTCGAGGCCTAATTCGTTCATATGGAGAAGATAGCTTATTTGACCCAATTATTATATTGAATTTTCAATATTAGTTACGCGTTTCTATCCCATTTACGTCTAGAGGACAACTCCAAACGCTACCAAATTTGGAATTCGATAATAATATACTATCACAGATCCAATGGAACTGGTTTCATCGAATTCTGAGACTGTGCCCTGGATCACTATTTTAACGTCTTAATTATAATATAAAATTTCCAATTTCTAATTATTCACTCTTAAATCTAATTTTAAATGTTAGCAATCTTCATTGTTGTTTAAATAAAATCTATATCAACTTCCAATATCATTTTCATTCGTATTAAATTCAGAATTCGATTATTCCAATAATTTCCAATATTTAAATCTTAAACAATTTAATTATCCAATAAATCACTATAATTGTAATATAAGTTAATGAACTTGTAAAATTTAACTTTTAAAACAAATCCAAATTATAAAACAACTATTTCCATTTCACAGTCATTCAATATTCATTATTCAATCTATTGATTTTACACATATTCAATGCATATAATTTATTTCAATACTTTCTATCGTCGAAATCTTTGAAATTAACTATTTCAAAAAAAAATTCAAGTTCATATCCAATAATTACATTCAAAACCATTAAAAAAAATTAACCATTTTTATTCAATAATTAGTTTAATAGTTTTAAACTAGCTAAAAATATGGGTCGTTGCAGACAAGGTCGAAAGCAGGAAGGTTGACCTTTTGGCCATATCGAAAGCAATTGGTCGAAAGACCCACATCTGTGAATAATACCCTAGGGTTCTGGTATAGAGGATCCCATTTCTTCACTTCTCACTTGTGTTTTTTAAAAGACTGCAACCCTAATTTGTAAATTGAATTGGGTATTTGTCCAGTTTATTCATCTTTGACCTACATAAAGAGAGATGATATTATTTCTAATTGTTTGGCTACTCTAGGATCTCATTTTCACACCGTTGTAAGCATCCGAAGTCGAACTAGACGAATGGTTCCTTTCGACTAAGTTGATGCCCTTAGTATTTACATATTCTTTGAGTCTTAACTCAAATCCACTAGATAACAATTGTCTACCCTTTCGATGAAGTTGAAACCCCTCTAGACCAATAATATCCAGAAAACATAAAGTCTATAACTTAGATGATTTTGGCTTCATCGAAAGGTGGTCGCGACGGAATCATAAACCAACCAATTTGAAAGGTTCTATTGAAAGAAGATTTAGCCTTTCTACCGTGTCGAAAGGTACAAATGAGGCGTCTTTGACCATCATTACCAACCTAAAAAGCGTTAGAACCTTCACTTGTTTTCGAAAAGAGGATTCGAAGGCATCAATCATAATCCAAATTCTATTTTGAGGTGTTGACAAGTTTCTTGTTAACATTTTTTGCGCTAGAAGGAGGGCCTAAACTTCCGATTCCCAATAACCTTCATCGTTGATTAATTGCATGGAGTTCTTCATTCATGGAGAAAATTCGGGGAATAATAACAACAACCCAAACGAAGAAGCTGGTTCACAATCAACTTTAGAAGATAACATAGTCCTAAACTTAGAGAACATGGAAATTGGCCAACCTTCAACCTTAGTGAAATTGGAAACCAATAAAATTAAAATCCAGAATCTATAATAACACATGAAAACAATGCAAGAGCTTCTTGATAAAGTGCCATCTCAAGAATCATTAAGATTATGGATAGAGAAGAAGCACAATCTCTAAATGAGGTACAAGGTTAAGAGTTAAACTAAGAAAGTCAAGTTAACTTTGGACTTTATGGAGTATGGCAAACTTATATTAGCATCAGATAGTTTAAACTTCAAATCTACATCAATATTTTGAATTATTTTTCTTCAGCGCATAACCACATGTAAATTTAGTTTTTAAGATTTTCAGTGAAATACCCTATGGATCACATCACCGGATTATCACCCTTTTAGATCATCGGTCCCGCTAAGGTATGGAGTGAAGTGTGCAATTGATTATTAAGTCCATGTTAACTTGACAATGGTTTCAAATCAATGTGTTATTATTTTAAAGGCCTTTTTGTTTTGTATATTATTTTTAAACAAAAAAATGAAAAAAGCATATAATTAGCACCTAATCGGTCAAAATAATCGTTAGTAATGTAAAATTAAGGGTTTTATTATGTTCATTATTCAGAATTTTGAATTTAATGTGTGTCCATAATTAACAAACTATGCTTACATAAATGTAATATACGTCTACATGTCAACTAATCGGTGTCTTGGTTTCGTCTTAACGAAATTAAATATTCGACAACCCTATCTTTATATGAAATTTGGAATAAACATGGCCATTTTTCTCATTATTCAACTCTTTCTTTTCTATTCACCTCTGGTTGAATTGTTGGTTTTAAAAATTGATCCCTATAATTTTTTATTTTTTTTTACTACTTCTTTCAAAGCTAGCATTTTGCTACATGGTAGTACAGACATTTAACATAAATTTACACATTTATTAGTTAGGTCTATTATACAGACATTGGGAACAAACTAAGAAATAGTTATTAAATTTTGGATAGTTTGTTTGTGGAGCCTTATGCAACACAATAATAGTAAATTTTCTGATCCCTATACAATTATCTGAACTATATTATAAGACCAGTGTTACATATTTGAATCGGACTGCTACCTACATTTATAATCGTTGTAGAATGCGTCTACGAATTTAATTTCTAATTTTATTGTTATTTTATGAAAAGAATTGGATACAACTATGATAAGACAATAAGTCAACTCAAGTTCTACACTAGATAAAGGAAAAATAATATAATGTTGGTTTGTTAGTGAATTCAAAAGAATCAAAACATTGGAACTGAAAAACATTAGAATATGGTGACATGATCAGTAATTAAATAGGATGGTCACACATCCGAATATTTTGTAACTATGTGGGAGATTATCAAAAATTTTACTACTTACTTGAGATTTCATATTATTGCAATGAGCGCTTACAAATAGAAAACAATGACCAGAATTAATATCTGCAACAGTAGGCACAAATTGAGATTTGAGTTGACTACAACAGAAGACACCAATTAGTGTACCCTTTCACTTGTAAAATTTACTAGAAATTGATTCTAACTTGTGTTTTAATCAGTACTTTTCATTTAGTTGAACGGTTAAGCAATAGCTTTACTGGTATAATTAAATACCACATTAGCATACACTTGCTTCAATTAATGAATATAGATTGAAATATTGCTCCAGCTCAATATGGTATGTTCAAACAAGTTCTAAAACATAGTGTGGATAGGAAGGGCAAATTAGAAGAAGGAAAAGATACATTGAAACATATTCAACTCTACAAATTGTGCTATACTATTATCTAAGGCTTTGACCCACAGAGACAAGAGAAAAATCAACATTGTTAATAAAATATCTTCAAAAGTTTAAATAAACCAAAAATGAATTCACCATCACTCAATTCTTAGTACACGGACAAACTTTACATATGATAAGATGTCTAGAAAATTTACAAGTGGGATCATAATAAAATGCTTTACAAAGTATGCAAAAATTACTGTCACCTATTTGGATTATTTACAAATTTACAAATTTTTTTAATTTATATATAAAACACAGTTAAGTTATTAAGATTTATTCAAGTTTTATAAAATTTAGTTAATTTTTAGAAAATAATTTAATTTTTACTAAACTTGGTTAACTTAATTAAATTGATATAAAATTAAATTATTTTTTGTAAACTTAGTTAACTCTTATAAAACTTATTTAAAATAGTTAAATATTTGTAAAATATAATTAATTTATATATATATATATGTTTAGTTTATATAAATGTGTTTAATTATTATAAAACTTGTTTAATATAATTAATTTTTGTAAAATTTAGTCAATTTTTGTAAACTTAGTTAACTTTTATACAAAAGTTTTATAAATTAGGTTATTAGCTGAATTTACGAATACATGTCTAGAAAACTTTACTAATCTTGTTGACAACTAGTCGCGGAAAGTCTATGTGAGTTATTTTAAACTTTACTAATCTCGTTATGTTCTTTGTAGGTTGATATCTAAGCTAGTTACATCTTTTCTCATTAGAATTAACATGGTAATACTATCCATATTTTCTTACTATGGTAGTACAAAGTTTTGGCTTTAGTGCTTATGAAGATATTATCAGTTAAGTGTAGTGCTTTTAGAGACAATATAAGTCATAAGCTTCGCTGCCCGACATGAAACATTATTCCCAAACAAATTTTACACTTCATGTGATTCCGTAAATTTCATGTCACTCTGTTTGTTTGTAGCCTTCTAACTACGTTAAATCAAATTTTTAACTTAGTTTAAAACTATGTTTAAACTCAGTTAAAAAAATGAGCTAACCAAGAGTTTAAACAAGTTTTAAATTGAGTTTAAACATAGTTTTAAACTGAGTTTAAACTCAATTTTTTTATAATAGTTTTACAAAATTGATTTACATAAGATAAATTCAATAATCAAAAACACATTTGAATAAATCATATATTTCATAATATTCACATAATCGTTGCTGCAGTGATTATAACACATTAGTTGTTACTACTCCATGTGCGATAAAGATTTGTGCTATACATAGGGAAAGTACCTAAATTACATTATCTTTTAATTAGTCGAATTATAAGTAGGAAAACTTATCTGAAATGAATTGTTTGCAATATATACTATGAAAACTTATTAGAAAAGCACCGAATTTGGCATGGTCACATGTACAATAATGAATTGTATGTAGGGAATTATAAAAAAGTTGCATTCTTATATTCAATTTGTCAACCCAATTTAATTATGAAATTTTATGTCAAATAATAAATATATAATTTTGGAATGCAAGGCAAACATATGAATATAAGTAAAATGCATTTAAATAGAAATGAAAGTAGATACTCAAGTTCATCTAATCATTTCCTAATTTTCAATGAATGCATTACGTATGGTATGCTAAGACTGATATCGATGTAGTTCATGTAGTTAAATTTTCTTCACATGTATTATGGATTATGATTAGATTCATCTGGTAGTTTGATACAATGTACAGTGTATACATGTTGAGAATTTGCCATTTAAAATGACATATATGCATCATTTATTTAATTGTCTAGTGGGTCGGGTAATTAACATAACGGATCATTACAAAAATTTCTTATTCATCTGATTATAATTTGTGTTTATCAAACGGTAAGAAGCATAATTAGCAGAAGGAGACATGAACATAATGGCATGCGTTTAAGTAGCTAGCAGTCATGGTTACAATTGTAGGCCATCATTTTTCATGAATTGTATGTATTGACCATCAGACTTTTGACTCCCTAGCTCTAGCATAACAGTCCCTGCTCATGCAACCAAAACAAAAGAATTATATGAACATTTTCTGAACCAGATCTTCTTTACTCAATTTACATCCTCATGTACCAATTTGTACATTTTGGCTGTTAATCGGTTGCCAAAACTATATCAAATTAAATCAAAATACATGTGATGAATGGCTCAAAGTAGTAGGTAAATAGTGAAATAGAATATTGGAGAGATGATTTACTTTGAGCATATTTTTTCTAAGGAGATTGCCTCGATAATTTTTCATTTGATCAGGTACTCGATGAGTATTTATTTGATAATATTACCATTTTAAACTCTAATAATATAAACAGTCTCTCTAGAAGAGTGTGTGCATGCTTGAGCCACCCTGGCGACGATGTAAATGGAAACCAAGGTGGAGGTGAAAATGGAGGTGGAGGAGGATATTGCTATGTGAATAGAGATGATGAGAACTAAAGTTAGGGTTACCGAATATGGAAATGGAAAAATCGGGGAAGAGTAAATTAAGAAAAGGCGATTGATAAAAATTGAAGAGCGCGTATTTGTCAATTGAGTAAATATAACTATCTTAGCGTTTACAGTAAGAAAGTGAAAAGGAAAAAACATCAACGACACATAAATAATAAACACTATACTATTTTGCTGTTTATATGTATTTTCTTGTAGTGAGTGCATTCATTTAATAGCATGTTGTGTACTTAACTATGCACCATTTCACCTATAGACGCACATAAGCCTATTCTTCAGTTTAAAAACCATGATCCCCCGCAATACATCACATCGTGCACCAACATATGATGTGCTCTATACCATTCATGGTTTATTTTAATGATAAAGTGCTACAAAAAAGAGATATCTAATAATATAAATAAGAACATCTTCAAAATGAAAAGGAAAGGTTGCTCAAACATAATAGCTACATGTATTTATTAGAGAAGGCAGAGGAAGAAACATAATGGCCTGACTTAATGCTCAAATTCATTTTGATTTTAAGAAGTACATATGAAACTATGCCTCATTGTATTTTTAAGAGGTAAGTAAGAAAATATACGGATCATCATTGGATCCTTCTGGAGTAGTGAACACTCCTTTAGCTTTCCAAGTTTCAAGCAGCTGCCTATTAGAAGGGTCTTCCATGAGCATCCTTTATTGCTTATTATAAAGTATAACAAGTGGCCATTTACCTCAGATTGCATTGAGTTCCTTTACAGCAGTATCTGGTTGCTCTATTAAATGAACAATTGAAATAATTGTTACAAATTTTACAAAACGCGGACAAATGCAGTGTTAACCCTGCTGTGATTCACGAGTTAAGAGCTATGCGACTTAGTGGGCCAAGAGACCTAGCGACTCATCAACTTAAAGTTCCTAACGACTCAAGAAACCTCGCGACTTAAGGAATGGACCGACTCAACTGGTTACGACTCAATTAGCTCGCGAGTTAAGGTTAGAGGCGACTTAGAGGAATGGAACGACTCAACGACTCGGGGTTTGTAACAACTTGGTGGATCAACGACTTAACGGGTTAAGGCACTTAGCGAGTTAGTAAGCCAGCTAGCTAACGAGTTAGTGAGTTAGTAAGCAAGCTAACGAGTTAGCGACTTAGTAAGCAAGCGGGCGGGTTAGCGAGTTAACAGGCTCACGTGTTAGGAAATGAAGGACTTAACTAATGAGAGGTCCGAGCGGCTTAAATCAATCCGAAACAATCACCAAATGACTTACTGTTTTTAAGTCGTTCACGACCTGTTAAGTCGTAACCCGTGTCCCTATAACACGTTAACTCGCAAATGCTTACCATAAGTTGCAAACGAGTCAAGCTAACCCGTGAGATCCTCTACCTCGTGAAGACTTACCTTAAGTCGCAGCCGAGTTATGCTAACCCGTGAAGTTCTATAAGTCACGCACGGCTTAGTCCAGGAAACTCTATAAATATGGCATGTGCTCCAACATACAGGGGACTTTTGGCCAATCATTTCAAGAGCTAATACTCTGCTGAATTCTCAACTCACCCGACACTTCAAGTTCGAAAGACATCTCAACTAAATTCAAGGGAAAATCTAACGCAATCTACATGGATTCGAAGAATTCTTCTCTACCAAAGTTCTAGTTGTTTGTCTTGTCATACTTGTAATTGAAGATTGTTGTAAAGTTGTAATCAGTTTAGCAATAAAGAGAATTAAAGTGGACGTAGGCTTGCCTTGAGCCGAACCACTATAAAATCGTTGTTATTCACTACTTTTTCTGCGATTTTCTGCTTATACTCTGCTCCCGAATCATCGGGTGGTGCTTTCACAACTACACTTCATACACCGGGGTGTTAGCGTTCAAATTTTAGCGTTACATTTTTGGTGCTTTCACTGAGAACAGGAACTCATGCGAATTATCATCATTGCTCCACGAAAGTTTGTTGAAGTAATCTCTCTGAAGACTAGAAGTTTATCTGAAATCATGGCTCCGAGGAGAAGGAGTAGATCTGTTAGATCTGAAAATGTTCAAGTGGGAACCTCCGCTTCCCCAGTACCTAATCAAGCCACTCCACCTGTTGGAGTTACAAAAGCGGAGTTGGATGCTGTAATCTTAGGGCTGAACCAGCAGATAAATACCCAAAGTGCGCAATTGGAAGCTCAGAACGCCCAAAATTCCCTAATTTTGAATAAGTTGAATGACTTGCTTGGGGTAAACCGTCAACCAACGAGTAATGAAAGGAACTTTGCTGGCAACATTCATGAGGATGAAGAAAGAAACATTCCTGAGAGGGCTGCTAGCCCCTTTGAGCGGACATTTCCTGAAATTGGTGGATCTAAAGCTCGAAATGATGAGGGATATCTTTCTGAAATGGTTCAACAAATCATGAAGGAAAGCATGCAAAGGAATGAAGATGAGAAGGAATGGGGTTTCGCTCCAAGTAAAACCCCGTTTACCGAAAGAATCCTAAAGGCCGAGTTCCCAAGGAAGTTCGTCCCTCCAACTATCCCAGCTTACAAAGGAACAAGTGATCCGAACGAATTCTTGTATAAGTATGATTGGCACATGACAGGTGCCAGAGCTTCTGATGAAATAAAGTGCTAATATTTTCCTGTATATCTGGAAGGTGTAGCTCTGCTTTGGTTCACCAAGCTGCCAGTCCGGTCTATAGATCAGTTTTCTGACTTAACCCGAAAATTCAAGGAGCAGTTCAGACTATACGCTTCAAAAGCCAAAGATATTATGTCGTTGTCAAGTTTAGAGCAGAATCCAGGGGAGACTATCAGATCTTCCTTGAATCGCATTAACATAGCACTGGCTGAGGTAGACAATGCAGAACCACGGATGATCTTGACTTATCTGATGAGGGCCATCGACAAGTCAAGCGAATTTGGAAAATGGCTAAACATGAAGGAACCAAATTCCCTTGAAAATTTTTACAAGAAAGCAGATGAGTTCATACGCCTGGAAAGCCGTCCTGTACCAGTAAAGGCAGTGTTAGAAAAAGCTGAAGATAACATTGCTACTCCACGCAAAAGTGAATCTGTAGGACAGAAAAAGGAAAATAACGATGGAAAGAAACAGAAAAATCTGAAGAAGCCCCGTTCCTTCAAACCATCGGAATATACTCCTTTATCAGATACGCCGGAGCGTATATACCTTGCCACTAAAGATTCTGTTGAATATCCTAAACCTCCTGTTCTGAGAACCGGGAAAAAAGCTGTGCAAAGTGGGAAGTTCTGTCGCTTTCATAATCAACCTGGTCATGATACCGACGAATGCCGCCAATTGAAAATTTTGATTGAAAAATTGATAAGGGAAAACAAGCTGTAGCAATTTGTGGAAAAGAATAGCAGCAATCCCGCTTCGACTAGTCAGGGGCAACGAGCTCCTGCTCATCAACCCAGGACAGGTGAAAAGACTGCAGGGCATGAATCCGGAAGGCCTGTTATCAATGTCATTACGGGAGGACCTCACCCAGCAGGCTGGAGCTGGGGTGAGATGGAAAGGTATACCCGAGCTTTGAAGTATGTACCGACCGAGGAAGATGTATTCATTTTGGAAGGTGCTATGCCCCTGAAGCAACAAAGAACTTTCAATGATGATATTGTGTTCAGAGCCAGGGATTCCGCAGGTATTGAAGCTCCTACCTTGGATCCCTTTGTCATCTCGGCTGGTATCGGGCCAGCTATTGTCAGAAGAGTTCTCATTGATTGTGGCGCATCCTGCAATATCCTCTTCAAGAAAACATTCGACCAAATGAAGATCCCTATGGCTCATGTGCAAGCCTCATCGCCGAAAATCGCTGGCTTCACCGGGGAGCCAAAACAGCCGATAGGAACCGTTGATTTGTTTGTGGAACTTGGAGAAGAAGAGAGAAAAGTGGTCCGCAAGAAAACTTTTGTGATTGTCGACGAATTTTCTGCTTATAATGCTTTCCTTGGCCGTCCAACTCTCGCAGCATTCAAAGTTGTTCTGGCCCCATGGTGCCTCACCATTAAATTTCCCACAGATAATGGAGTAGGAGTTATAAAAGGGGTTCAAAATGCGGGGCGGGAATGTTATCTAACAGAGCTACGAGAAACGAGGAAAAGAGAAATGGGAAAGGATGCGGCAGCCCCAGTACGCATCCAAGAACCAGCCTTGGAGCAATTACAGGGCGGACCCTACACTGGCGAGCACAGCGGAGCAAGGAAAGAGATGGATCCTAGAAAAGTCAGTGCAGGGGAGAATAGAGTGGTACCAGTGGAAACGACAATACCAGTACCTGTTGACCCAAAGGACCCAAACAAGGTGTTGATTGTGCGTTCACAACTTAATGTGTCAATTCAGAATATCTTAATATCTTTTTTAAAGGCAAATTTGGATGTTTTTGCTTGGACTCATGCCGATATGTGCGGAATATCCCCAGAAGTTGCAGTACACACTCTAAATATTGATCCAAAATTTACACCTGTGAAGCAGAAAAGGAGAACTCAAGGTCCAGAAAGGTCGGCAGCGTTGAAAGAAGAAGTTGATCGGCTCATGGAGAATAATTTTATCAACGAATCTACCTATCCGAATTGGGTTTCAAATCCAGTGCTGGTTAAGAAAGCCAACGGAAAATGGAGAGTATGCATCGATTTTTCAGATCTAAACAAGGCCTGCCCCAAAGACCGCTTCCCATTACCCAGGATCGATCAACTGGTAGACGGAACAGCGGGACACGAATTGTTATCTTTTATGGATGCCTACTCCGGATATAACCAGATCATGATGCATGAGCCAGATCAGGAGGACACAAGCTTTATCACCGACGTTGGTCTTTACTGCTACAGAGTTATGCCCTTCGGGCTGAAGAATGCAGGGGCAACATACCAAAGACTTGTTAATGCTATGTTCAAACCGCAATTGGGCAAGACTATGGAAGTCTATGTCGATGACATGTTAGTAAAGTCTAAGAAAGCAGTGGATCACATAGAACACTTAGCAGACATGTTCGCAGTCCTCCGAAAATACGGAATGAAGCTCAATCCTTTAGAATGTTCATTTGGAGTGGAATTCGGCAAGTTTTTAGGTTACATTGTGAGCGCTAGGGGCATTAAAGCTAGTCCAGCTCAAATTACCGCCTTAAAGGAAGTCAAAGCTCCTAGAACAAAGAAGGAATTGCAAAGTCTCAATGGAAAAGTCGCCGCCTTGAGTCGGTTCATTTCCAAAGCCACAGATAAATGCATCCCATTCTTTGATGCCCTAATGAAAGGAAAGAAAAACTTCGATTTGACTCCCGAATGCCAAAAAGTCTTTGATGAATTGATTCGCCATCTGGAAACGCCTCCAATACTTTCTAGGCCTGGCAATGGCGAGGATCTTCTTATATACTTGGCAGTATCATCTCATGCTTTAAGTGCAGCGCTGATACGAGAAGACAAGAGGATTCAACATCCGGTTTACTATATCAGCAAAAGACTCACTGGGGCAGAGATGAATTACTCTAAGTTGGAAAAACTCGCCTATTGCCTACTAATTGCATCTAGGAAGTTGAGGCAATATTTCCAAGCTCATCCTATCCGAGTCCTCACTGATCAACCTTTAAAGCAAGTCCTGTTTCACCCTGAGACTTCGGGTCGTCTTCTAAAGTGGAATATTGAACTCAGTCAATATGACATCACTTATCATCCCCGAAAAGCAATCAATGGACAAGCTTTAGCGGATTTCATCGCAGAATTCACAGATAAGGGTAACAGTGAGGAGGAAACGATCGACGATTCCCCAATCCAATGGAAGTTATATGTCGATGGCGCGAGAAACGACTACTGTTCTGGAGCCGGAGTTGTACTCGAGACCCCTGAAGGTCGATCATTATGCTATGCACTAAGATTGGAATTTCCTTCAACAAACAATGAAGCAGAATACGAAGCCCTTATCGCTGGCTTGAGGATTGCTAAAGAACTGAACATCCGAGCGTTACAGATCTTCAGTGATTCTCAGCTTATTGTATGCCAAGTCAAGAAGGAATTCCAAGCAAAAGAGGGAAATCTGCCCGCCTACTTGTCAAAGGCTTGGGAACTCCTGGGTGATTTCGATCATTACATGATAAGTCATATTCCTCGAGAAGAAAACATGAAAGCAGATTCTCTCGCAAAGTACTCTAGCACAGGCGAAGCTCAATTTCTGGGGTTAACTCCAGTGGAGGTCCTGTCGACTCCGAGCATTGATGAGATGGATATTGATTGGATCATGAGCGTGTCTCAAGAGCAAGAATCATGGATGACTCCAATAACAGAATATATGCTCAATGGATCTTTACCGGAAAATTCAAAAGAACGAAAGAAGCTACTGAGGAAAGCCTCTCGCTATATAGTCCAGGATGGCCAGTTATACAGACGGGGATTCTCAATACCGTTACTTCGATGTGTATCCAGGGAAGAGTCCAAAACAATCCTAGCTGAGGTGCATGGGGGAGAATGTGGTGATCATTTAGGTGGTCAAACTTTAGCGAAAAAGATTCTCCGATATGGATATTTTTGGCCAGAAATTAACCGAGATGCAGCAGACTATTCCCGAAAATGTGACAGATGCCAAAGATTCGCCAAAATTCCTAGAGCTCCTTCCACTGAACTCACACAGATGGTCAGTCCATGGCCGTTTGCAATATGGGGGATAGACCTTGTAGGACCGTTACCAACTGCCAAATCTGGGATTAAATATGCCATTGTTGCTGTAGATTATTTTACTAAGTGGGCAAAAGCTGAACCACTGGCCACTATCACCTCAAAAAAGATGATAAGTTTTGTGACTAAAAGTATCATTTGCAGATATGCTGTGCCTCAAAAAATAATTACAGATAATGGTACTCAGTTCGAAAGTGAAGAATTCCAAGATTTTTGCAAACGATTCAAAATCCGAAAAAGCTTCTCAGCAGTAGCTCATCCGCAGGCAAACGGGCAGGTGGAAGTAGTAAATAAAATTATCAAGTCAACCATCAAGAAGCAACTTGAAAAAGAAAAAGGTGGTTGGGTCGATAAGCTACCACTAGCACTATGGGCATACAAAACTACCCACAAAACTGCGACTGGGCATACTCCGTTTTCATTGGCATATGGATCAGAGGCAATGATTCCGGTAGAAACAGAGGTCCCTTCACATAGAAGAATCCATTTCAATCAAGCGGAGAATGAAAAACTACAGCTTGAGGCACTAGATCTCCTTGATGAAAGAAGAGAAGAGGCTGAGCTCAGAATCGCATCTCATCAGCAAAGGATAGCCAGACATTTCAATTCCAAAGTTCGCCAACGCAGCTTTGAAATTGGAGATCTAGTCCTAAAGAGAATTATGACAGCGACAGGTGTGTTTGGGCCAAATTGGGAAGGACCATATGTCATAGGTCAGAAACTTCTTGACGGCACATTCAAACTCACTACCGTCGAAGGAGATCAAATTCCAAGAGCTTGGAACAACAATCACTTGCGTCCATACTTTACTTGATAGCTTTGTTGAAATATTGTAAAAAGAATTATGAATGTATGATTCCTGTAATTGAAAGCGATTGTAAAACCGATGCAAGTGAATAATGAAAGACTATAAAGTGGATGTAGGCCTAAATTCTCGGCCGAACCACTATAAATCTTGTGTTCCTTATTCTTATTACATGTTTGCTTTATTTTCGATATGAAAAGTACATTAAATGTATTACTGAAATGTCGATTTAAATTTTTGCAGGCAACGAAAACAAAACTTGCACATTACAAGACCAAGTGATTCTTGTTATCATTCAACAAACAAATTCCAAGTCGCAAAATTCCCGAGCTTAAATCCGAGATAGGAAGTGCTTCAATTGAACGGTCAATGATTTCGCCGAAAACGGGCTTTAGCTAATAAATTGAGAAGTTTGAACAAATAAACATCCAATTAAGAAGCTTATATCCGTTCTCGTGGACTGGCCTAGCAATGAAGTACATTTCTTTGGATTAAACAAGCTACTTGTAAGAGAAGGGAGTGCAAGCTTAAAAAATAAAAAAATAGAGGATCACTGAAAAGGAATAAGCAAGTGGAAAAGGAACAACTAAAGTCCTCTTCGGAGGCACAACTCTTCGGATGATAAAGACCTCTAACGAAGCATATGCCGTAAAAAAGAAAGTTCTCTACTCAACCAAAAAAGATTGGAGGAGTCATGACCCTCCAACCACGAGAGAGTAACTTCTAGGCAATCTTCGGAGGCCCATTTCACCAGGAGTTGAAGTGTTACAACCGCTCTTCGGAATTTCACTTCACCAGAGTTGAAATGTAAAACAAAATAAAAGCCCTCTTTGGAGGCCCATTTCACCAGGAGTTGAAGTGTTACAACCGCTCTTCGGAATTTCACTTCACCAGAGTTGAAATGTAAAACAAAATAAAAGCCCTCTTCGGAGGCCCATTTCACCATGTGTTGAAGTGTTACAACCGCACTTCGGAATTTCACTTCACCAGAGTTGAAATGTAAAACAAAATAAAAGCCCTCTTCGGAGGCCCATTTCACCAGGAGTTGAAGTGTTACAACCGCTCTTCGGAGTTTCACTTCACCAGAGTTGAAATGCAAAACAAAATAAAGACCACCTCCCGGAGACACAATCAAGAAGAAAGACCTCTTCGGAAGCCCACGTTTCACCGAGATTGAAATAAAACTTCAAAGTGTTGAAACGTGAAAAGGCTTTCTTCAAAGGCACAACTCTTTGGAGGTACACGTTTCACCAAGATTGAAATAAAACTTCCAAGTGTTGAAACGTGAAAAATCCCTCCTCAGAGGTACAACTTTCTATGTTTTTTAAAAAAAAAATCCTCATCAAAAGGCACACTTTAGCTTTCAAAGGAAGAATGATTCACCTATCCTGGAAAATACACTTCCTCAAAAAGAAGTTAAAATACCCTTCAGAGGCCCGCTTTACCACATAGAAGAATTCACTTGGTAAAATGTGTATATGCACAAAAGAAAAAGTGATATCTTCGAAGGATGAAGCGTAAAAACTTATATGGAGGGAGTTGTACTCTGTTTTTTAACGAAATAATATTCCTCCAAGTATGGAATAATTATTCTCTAGAAAATAAAAGTACAAGTCCCCTCAAAATATAAAATATTGCAACAAGCTTATGGTATAGGGGCAACATGGTATAGTTACATACAATATGGTATAGCCACATCGGCGAAAGTAATGCTCAAACAACATGCCATAAGCCCGCTGCAATATCATATAAATAAACTTGTGCAAAAATGAATAATAAATGCATTCTCAAATTCAAACAGGAGTCTGTACAAATAAAGGATCATTTTATTCAATTGTATTGCAGATACAAGTTTCAAAATAAAAAAGCAGGGGCCAGTACCCGCACAATTCTCGACAGTACATGCAAAAGACAAGAAGCTAAAAGCTAAAAGCTGGAATCTTCATTTCTTCTTACCACCGTTGAACCCTTTACCCGGCCGAATGGTTAGCTTTTCAGGTCGGTCTGCAGGCATAAGGGAAGAAGGAGAGGGAGGTGCAACTGGTCCAACTTCCGGTTCCTCTTCAGTAGCAATGATTTTCTTCCCCCTCCTCTTTGATGTTCCGTGCTTCTTTCTCCTCTTCGAAGAAGACTCACTCCCTGGAGTAACAAGAGTAGACAAAATTATGTCATCAGAAGGAGTCCGCTCCGGGGATATCTCACCTCCCTCAAGTCCCTCGTCTTTCTGCTCTTGCGAAGCGATAGGATCATCTAAGCCATGAAGAGCCTCTATTTGCTCCTCTTGTGACCCGGGCTGTGAAGCAGAAGGAGGAGCCACCTGAAGAGACGGAGGAGGGATAACCGGAGGAGGCGAAGTCTGAAAGATGCTCGATACTTTCTCTACAGGAGAAAAGAGGGTAAAGTCAGTAAAAAGAGGAGATAAAGGCTCGTCAAGATTCAGAAAATAGTCAAGAAGCTCATTGAACCCATAAGAAACAAGTGAGCAGTCTACTTGAGTGAGGTTTACAGTAGTGAGATTAACGGTGGAGTTACCTGGAGAAGTTGGTTTCCTGACATCAACCTCATAAGCCTGCACGTCAGCACTCTCGTCACCGTCATCTCCACCCTGTATGCTTGTAAACTCGGTAGTAACTTTGGTAGGAGATGCAAAATAGGAATTGGAACCAATAATGTTGATTTCAGACGAAGAAGGAGGCTGGACTGGAGTAGTTGAAGTAGTTTTTCCCAAGTGGTCCCCTTCTGTCGCTCCAGTTCTTAATTGTGCAAGTTGCTCTTTTCCCTTCGCAAGAGTAGCGCGAGTTTCCTCATCTAGATAGCGCGCCTCAAGCTCTTCCTCGGTATACCCGGCGCCTCTGAACATTTCGAGAGCGGCTTCCCACACTTCAGCCAAGGTGATTTCGTATTTAGGACCGAGAAAAGAGAGACTGCCGCGCCCCAAGACGCTGTGCAAGTAAAAGTCGAATAGAGTTGAACTGACGTTGGCTTCCATGGCTTGAATAGATTCTTCAGCTGCGATTTTACCAGCCATGGCCTCATCTCGTTCCTTTTCAGTTTTAGCAAGTTGAGATTTTAACGCTTCAATCTCCATGTCTTGGGCGCTCATTTTACTCTGCAACTGAGCGGCATCAGTGCGGTAATTCTCTACGGCCTCTTCTAGCCTCTCAACTTTAGCTTCGGTATCTCTTTGGCCAGCATGTGCATCCCGCACTTGTTTTTGTAGCACCTCTTCTCTTTGAGTGTAAGTGTTAGAAGAGGTGGTAAGATCGTCTTTAAGCTGCTTGACTTCAGCTTCAAGTTTCTCGTTGTACTCGGTTATGTTTTTCATCTCGATGTTGTGCTGGTCAAGAATCTTCTGCCATTCTGACTTATCGTTCTCTATAGTTAGCATCGCCTCGATATTGGCCCGATTGACCCTTTGGAGTTCATCAACAAGCTTTTGCCATCTAGACATTCTTTCAATATCAAGTCTGACGGCATCAAGATTTTGGTACATGGCTTCTTTATCAATGGGGATTAAATCAAGATCGAAGCGCACCCCCTTCAAGCACCAATTCGGGAATCGGCTCTGTAGGGTCGGTGGGCCCCTTTCAACACGATATGAAGGCCTATTAAGAAGTGTTTGAATAGAGCTTCCTTCAAGAGCAGGGGATTTGGAAGGAATGTCGATAGAGATGGGAGCGTCAAACTTTTCAGATATTGCAGATGCGTGCCTCTCACTAGGTTTGGCCCGCTTGCTCGGGTCCTCAACAATGTGGCTCTTCCCCCGACCATCATGTGTTTTACGTTTGTGAGAGTCATCGCCTCTTGAAGGAGACTCATGTCGCACATCTATCCTCTCATGACGTTCTTCATATTCTCTCCTCTCTCTAGCTTTTCGAGAAGCTCTCTGCTCATCGGTTTCTCTGGGACCAGTATGGTAGCGTCTATAATCATAGTTGCCACGCCCTCCATAGCGTTGAAAGTCTTTAATAGGATCCGCTGCGTCCCATCAGAGGATCTGAAATAAGAAGATAAGCTTTAGAAATCTTTAAAGTATAAGAAGATAAGTGCATAGAAGTGCTGAAAAATCCTAAGGTTTGTGTGACATGCAAACTATACGCGCCGAACGACGAACCGCTCGACAGTCGGGGGGTAGTGACAGGCTTCGTAACTAATGGCAGTTCTTGTGCTAAAGGAGTTTGCTTAAGAGAAGAGGTCGTTTCGGCCGCCGAAGATATAATTTTAGCAGTGGTAGAGTCATCCTTAAAGAGTTCTTGAGAGGTGATTATTATTTCACTTAAATTCCCAAAGATGTCTTCACCGTCACGCCCGGCAAGGCTCCTTCCATCAGCTCCTTCTTTGATGGTCTTTTCTGCCCGATGCGGAAGCTCTCCTTCTTCAATGACTGGGGCAAGTACAGACTTGTCAGATGGCCCCGCAGCATCCTTCGGAGTTGAACACTTCACTAGTGAAGCCTCGATAGCAGTTTCACTCCGCACAGGCTCTTCAATGGAAGCTGGGGCATCTAACGCTTCAGCCAGAGAATCAGGGACTTCGCAAGGATGGATAGATCGAGAAGGGTGTAGAAGACCGAGTTGGTGCAAATACTCATCCCTCAGTAAGAACCTAACGCTCCTCTCTTCCACTGGCACAGCACTCAATCTTTCAAAAGTCGCCTTATGTCTTGAATCTCTTGAAAGAGGAGGAAATGCTGCAAAGGTAAAGGGCAAAATTTAGCACTCGACAACTGGATTCGGAAAAGCCCAAATGGAAAGAACAAAATTTACTTCCAACTCTCCAGATGCTATAAAACCCAGGGGGCAACGAACAAAGAAGTACTGATTCAGAAACCCATGAGCACTTTCAGAGAGACCCATAATCAATTTACGGCCTCTCACGCTTCTCACGAGTGTAATAGAGGGATGGTCCTTAGATTTTATGAATGAGCATAAATAGCAAATCTCCTCAAAGCTGGGAAAGCAATTAAATGTCCTCATGAACAGCGCACATAGCCTTATTAAAATGGCCTAACCACTTGCGTGTAATTGAAATGGAGAGATAGTTAAGCGAAGAAGAAGCTGTCGTAAGAAGTCATTGAAAGGAGGAATGGCTCCACTCAAGCACATTTGGCGATTAACAGCGATAAAGCCGAGAGGGGGCCTATCTGCAGTATCATTTGGTCCCGGGAGTAAGGCGTCAGCTTCAGCAATACCAAACTGGACGCGCAGTTGGTTGAACACCCGCTGATTCAGGGTAGTAGGAGTTCTCTCCGGAGGGTCAACCAATGGGTTAGCCATTGGGAAGACATCTTCAGCCTGGCCCATCGACTCTTCTTGTTGAGAAGACATTCTATATAAGCAACTGGATGTTCAAATATGAAGGTGCACGTTTCCTAAAAGTGTGTGTGAAGTGTTGTGCAAAACTGATAAGAATGACAAGTAAATATAACTGAAATCAAATTAGTCGATACTTATCGATTATTAAGTTTCAGAGCTTGTTGTCTCAAAGTTTAAATGCAGTATTGATGCAAACCAATCAGTTCTAGTTGATTGTTTTAACTTTGCTCTAATATGCCATTTGAGTTTGATTGATTAACGACATTTCATTCACATAATTCATTTGAAATAGTTATTCTTTATCAACTAATCTGTCATTTGATATAGGAAGTCAATGGCAATATATTCGCCTTTGTTCTCTGCAGAAATTGTGTTTGACAGGTTGTTAGCTTACAAGTTGGTGCAATTTATAAACGAATTGAAGCTGTTCAGTTTGGAAACTTGTTCAAGTTTTGTCAAAATCCTGAAGTTGTCAAGCTTGATGCAAGTTTTTAAGTCACAATATGAGTTAAGGGGTCAAAGTTCGATGCTTCAAATCAAGGCAAAGAAAGATTTCTTAAGTTTTAGGTCACAAGAAACAAGGCTGTGCAGTAGCGAAAAATTTGGTTAAGTCCTAAGTCGAACAAGACTTAGCTTACTAAGTCATTAGAAGGTCCTAAGCTACTAAGTCGTTGGGAAGACCAAGCTATTCAAAGATCCTAACTCCTAAGTCGAGCACGGCTTAGCATGCTAAGTCGCTCAAAACTCCAGAACTGTTCAGATATGCTAAGTCGCTCAAGATCCCTGGGTCGTTCAGATCTGCTCACTCACTAACTTCTCCTCCGCGTAACATTTTACTATCTCTAATTGCAACCCGATAACCCATTAACAACTGCATAAGGAAATTCACCATCCTCTCCATGAAATTAATCATTCCTCCACGCCACCAAACCATCTAAAAATCAAGTCACCACCAATCTATCATAAGCCTAGTGCGATCTCGCGAATTGCAGTAACGACGCGTTTATCAATGATTAAAGGTTATGATTCACAGCGAAAGGAAGTGGCGGAGTAAATGGAGGTCGTGAAAGTCATGGTTCAATGGAATCGAGATAGGAACAGAAATTGGAAGATTCACAGTCCAACCGAGATCGTGGTTCGATAATGATTGGGATCACTTACGTTGTGAGAATAATTGGTGGATCGGAGCTAGTTGATTCGAATTCTTCTTGAGGAAGCTTGGGAATCTGCTAAGTGAGTTAAGATATAAATGTGAGTAAAAGGGAAGGAGAAGGCATCTCACCAGCTTTTATACACGAACAGGGGGACTCGAATCTACACGAATGACTCAAGCCTCTTATAAGTCGCTAACGACTCAACGACTCAGGGTAGCATGAGTTAAGATGAGTCGAAGCACACGACCTACGACGTAGGCGCGTACTTCGAGGTGCAAATGTTAACCCTGTTGTGATTCACGACTTAAGAGCTATGCGACTTAGTGGGCCAAGAGACCTAGCGACTCATCAACTTAAAGTTCCTAACGACTCAAGAAACCTCGCGACTTAAGGAATGGACCGAATCAACTGGTTACGACTCAATTAGCTCGCGAGTTAAGGTTAGAGGCGACTTAGAGGAATGGAACGACTCAACGACTCGGGGTTTGTAACAACTTGGTGGATCAACGACTTAACGGGTTAAGGCACTTAGCGAGTTAGTAAGCCAGCTAGCTAACGAGTTAGTGAGTTAGTAAGCAAGCTAACGAGTTAGCGAGTTAGCGAGTTAGCGACTTAGTAAGCAAGCGGGCGGGTTAGCGAGTTAACAGGCTCACGTGTTAGGAAATGAACGACTTAACTAATGAGAGGTCCGAGCGGCTTAAATCAATCCGAAACAATCACCAAATGACTTACTGTTTTTAAGTCGTTCACGACCTGTTAAGTCGTAACCCGTGTCCCTATAACACGTTAACTCGCAAATGCTTACCCTAAGTTGCAAACGAGTCAAGCTAACCCATGAGATCCTCTACCTCATGAAGACTTACCTTAAGTCGCAGCCGAGTTATGCTAACCCGTGAAGTTCTATAAGTCGCGCACGGCTTAGTCCAGGAAACTCTATAAATATGGCATGTGCTCCAACATACAGGGGACTTTTGGCCAATCATTTCAAGCGCTAATACTCTGCTGAATTCTCAACTCACCCGACACTTCAAGTTCGAAAGTCATCTCAACTAAATTCAAGGGAAAATCTTTCGCAATCTACATGGATTCGAAGAATTCTTCTCTACCAAAGTTCTAGTTGTTTGTCTTGTCATAATTGTAATTGAAGATTGTTGTAAAGTTGTAATCAGTTTAGCAATAAAGAGAATTAAAGTGGACGTAGGCTTGCCTTGAGCCGAACCACTATAAAATCGTTGTTATTCGCTGCTTTTTCTGCGATTTTCTGCTTATACTCTGCTCCCGAATCATCGGGTGGTGCTTTCACAACTACACTTCATACACCGGGGTGTTAGCGTTCAAATTTTAGCGTTAACATGTAGTATAAAATAATAATTAATAGTTAATCGGTTTTTACATAGTATAACTTGAGATAAATGCATCCACCGGCTGCAAAATTTTGTTGACACAATGCAGCATTTTCCCCATCTACTATTGCTTTATAATCAGCATGGTTATTCGACCATTCCTAGGTTTCCAATAATAAGATGTAGCATCATACATACCATTACTAAAAGGAAATACTTAAATTTGTTGTAGCATTGGTTATGTTAATAATTCAATACCTATATATAAATGTAAAACTGGTTATTTAATTACTCACATTGTAACGACCTGATTTTTCGACTTTCGAAAGTAGACATAAATACGCCCACTGTATCAATTGCCGAACGATAGAATGCCAAAAAACCGAACCATTAGGGTTCAAGAAGAAGAAGATAGGAGAAGAAATAGAAACAATAACAGAATCTCACCGTTTCGCAGTGGAACAAAATATAATAGATAAACGAATAATCTTTAATACAAAAGAACTGTATATGTTTTGCATCACAACATCATCAGTGTAATTTCCTTGAATTTCGGAGAATTTAAAAGGAGATAATCTATTAATTAAATCATTTAAAATTGATAAAATTGTTGTCTTCAAATATAAATAACCAAAATAAAATTTATGTGATGTTTTTAAATTTAGAAATCAATTGATTTTAAATGGAATAATTATTTAATTTTTGTTATTTTATAAATTTGATTTTTGATAAATTTGACATTTTAATTTAAAAAGTATTGTTTAAATGTATGTTTATTTAAAAATTTACTTTAAAAGTAGAATTCAATATTTCTTAATTTAAAAGTTTGTTTGCTTAATTTAATAAAAAATTATTTGATTTCAAATCTAAGTTTAAGTTGAATTTGAATTTTTTTTAAATTGAAATTTGAATTGGAATTTCTAATTTAAAAAGAATGCATATCTTGAAATACATTTGTATATAAAAGATTTATGAATAAAGTTTTATTTTAAAAGAATAGATTTGTTTTTGTATTGTTAACGCTAAAATTTGAACGCTAACACCCCGGTGTGTAAAGTGTAATTGTGAAAGCACCACCCTATGACTCGGGAACAGAGTATAAGCAGAAAACTGCAGAAAAAACAGTAAACAACAACAGTTCTATAGTGGTTCGGCTTATGATCAAGCCTACGTCCACTTCAATCCTTTTTATTGCTGATTGAATTACAACTTATTACAATCTCTTTCAATTACAATCGAACTCAATTCAAAAAGACAAGTAGCTAGAGAAGACTTCTTCGTGGCAGAGTTCTTTGAATCCATGATTGGATATGTCGAATTTTTGTGCGAAGTTTGGTCTAAAAATCTTGCGTGAGTTTGAAGTGATGGAGTTTAGATTGTCTTGAAGAAACTAGAGCCTTGATGTCGCGAAGAGAATCATCCAAAAAGTCCTTTGAACGTTGGAGGTGGTCGCGTATTTATAGGTGTGATTCTGGGCAGCAGTTTTTCGCTCAAGTCATGAGTCGTGACCGACTTTAGTTGAGTCGCGGCCGACCTATAGAAGCAAATCCACGGTCTAGTAGAGTTAAGCCGACTTACCTGAATTCACACAAGTCCAAAGTCGTAAACGAGTTATGGGGCCAGGTCATGAAATGATGAGGTATCTGATTCGCTTGCTTAGGTTGTGAACGACCTACCATAGGGCTTAGATCGGTTTGCCCTATGAGTCGGCCAACATCTTTAAGGCATTAAGGTTATAACCCGGTGAGTCGCTGTCCCTGTTAAGTCGGCAATAAGTTGAGTCGTCACTCATTCTGAGTCGGTTCATACGTTAGGTCGGCAACAAGCTAAGGCTGTTGAGTCGGAACTTCCTTTGAGCCTTAAGTCGGTATTACTCCAAGACGTTAGGTCGGAACTTTCTTTGAGGCCTTAGATCGGTCTGCTTCTCAAGCCCCTTAGGTTGGTATCCTTCGTTAAGTCGGCAAAGTGTTAGGTCATCCTCCTTTAAGGCATTAAGTAGTTAGGTCGGTGTCCATTCGAGCCTTAGGTCGGTATTACTCCAAGACCTTAGGTTGGAACTTTCTTTGAGGCCTTAGATCGGTCTGCTTCTCAAGCCCCTTAAGTCGGTATCCTTCGTTAAGTCGGCAAAGTGTTAGGTCGTCCTCCTTTAAGGCATTAAGTAGTTAGGTCGGTGTCCATTCGAGCCTTAGGTCAGCATCCTTTGTTAAGTCGGCAGAGTGTTAGGTCGTTTATTATCTTTGATCTGTGGGCCACGGCCGAGGCGAGGTTAACATTTGATCCTCGAAGCATGCGCCTAATGGTTAGGTCGTATGCTTCGATACTCTTTAACCCGTTCCTTTTTTAGATCGGTAGGTCGTAAACGACCTAACAGTTAGATGGCCTAAGTCGCTTCAGTCTCTACCTTAGTGAGATATAAGTCGTCCACTTTCTCTTCTTTTTCCTCTTTATTACTTACTCCCTTGTTCGATTCCGCCATTAAAATTTTCTCAAGCTCCTAAAGGCGATCTCATCCCATCTGATCATCTATAACCTCTACTATTAATGGCGCAGGTAACCTTATTCCTCTTCTGATTGTAGGTCACTGTCGATTCATAAACCTTGTTGCTCAAACTCAAATTGTTCCTTTGCACGACGCCCCATCACGAAATTCATCATACTTATAATCGGCAAGCTGTAGGTTGCTCGAGGTGATCATTGGTGCAACAAAAGCAGTTTACTACCTCAAGTTAGATGATTTCTAATGGCATGGCATTGAACTTGTGACAATTTTGAATCGTGTTGTTGGGTGATTGGTTGGTCATGAATGAAGGCGACTGCTCATGGAATGGTTATTGGGTTAACGGGTTGATGGAGTGTGATGTTGGTTCGGGAGCGAGTTATTGAATTTGGACGGCTTAGCCTTGGCCGACCCGGCTCTTAGTGACCTTAAGTCGCGGCCGAGATAATACTTGAAGGAAACTTGCCGATTTAAACTTTAAGGCCTGAATCGTGACCGAGTTAATACTTGGAGAAGTTCTTGCCGTTTTGGATTGGAGCTTACTGCTTATCTCTTCCTTGCGACCAAGAGGACTGAGATGCCGAACTAACTTTGACTCCGACCCGTTACCAACCTAGCCTTATCTCGCGAAAGACCTTTAAAGTCGTAACCGACCTAATACTTGAGCTTTGGACGTGTTGTCATTTAGGAGCACAGTTCCACTTTGAGTATTTGACTCGAACTGCCGAACTAAGTTTGCCTATATTCTGAACTGCCCCAACTTTAAATTTGCCTGAATCCCATTGTATTATTTCACAGACCGCATTAACTTATAAGCTGCCAACCTGTTGAAAATAACAAACAAAGAAACCAAGGCGAAAATACTGCCATTGACTGCCTACATCAAATGACAGATTAGTCGAGACGAGACAAGCAACTTAAATATATTGCATGAAATGTTTGTGAATTAATCAACTAAAGTTAAACATTGATGCAAAATATCAACAATCTGAACTGATTTGTCTGCATCAATATTATACGTGCATATTTAGGCTTAAAACAATAATCCCTGGGTTTCATAACTAACAAATGCTTGCTAGTTTTCATTCCAGTTATATTTGTTTATTGCTTTGTTAATTTTACACAACACCTCACACATTTTAGGAAACGTGCACCTTGATGTTGGAATATCCAGTTATTTATGTAGAATGACTTCCCATCAAGAAGAAATGGCAGCTCAAGAGGAAGAAACTTTTTCGATGGCTCTTCCTATAGAGGACCTCCAGAGAGAACCCCAACTATTCTAACTCCGAGAGCATTTACTCAGCTGTGCACTCAATTTGGTTTTACTGAAAGTGATGTCCTACTCCCTGGACCAAGTGATACCGCCGACAGTCCTCCCCGTGGCTTTATTGCAATCAATCGTCAAATGTGTTTAAGCGGGGTGATTCCTCCTTTTAATGATTTTCTCCGAATTCTTCTCCTTCGGTTATCAATCTCTCCGTCTCAACTCCATCCTAACGGCTATGCCATCTTGATGGGGTTGTGTGTTTTGTTCAGAAGAACCTTTGATCGCTTACCAAGTTTTGAAGAAATTCGTTACTTATGCTCGTTTGCAAAGAGTAGAGATCATCCTTCCCTTATAATTGTGAGGAGTGCTAGAAACCGCAAACTTATTTCTGATCTTACCGAAAGCGTTCATGGATTTTTGAACCAATTTTTCTTTGCTCGCTCCCCCCTAGGGTTTTGTGCCGACTGGAGAGTAGGAAGTATGATTACCTGTCTCCATTTTTAAGCTTCCTCGAGATCCGAATTACCAATTGCTAATTTCATTCTTTGCTCTTTTCTGCACTTCCTCTTCCCTCTAGAGATCCGGTCCATAAGCAGACTTTTGACAGATTGAGCGCTGTGGCCGCAGCAGAGAGAAGCATCAAGTTTTTTTTGAGGGATGTATTTTTGCACCAATACGGGCTTCTACATACTTCTCGTTCTACACATCCTTATGAAATCCCAGACTCCCCAACTAGAGCGTTGGATGCCCCAGTTTCTACAGACACATCCATACCAAAAGGACCTGCTCCCGAGGCTCCGCTAGTGAAGTGCTCCACTTCTGTTGATGTTGCGGGGCCATCTGTCGAACTTGCCCCGGTTATTGAGGAAGAAGAGCCTCAGGGATCTCCCCGACGTTTACAGAAATCTGGCGAAGAAGCCGAGAAAACTAGCCTTATCAAGCAGAGCAAAGACGATACTTTCGAAGGGTTGAGCGACCTCTTTGCCACCTCGCAAGAGATCATTAAAGATGATCCTATCACTGTCGGGGTTTCTTCTTCAGCAGTTGAAGCGACTTATATCCTGCAACAGACTCCGTCAACTCAAGAGTTGACGCTAACTATTACACCCACAACCACTCCTCAATTAAAGAGTGGTTCGTAGTTCGATGCGCGTAGTTTGCACATTACACTCACTTAGAATCTTTTGGCACTTTTATGCTCCTGACTTTTTTACTTTGAAGAATTCTAAAATTTAGCTCTTTTTATTTCAGATCCTCCGATGGGGCGCAGCGGATCCTACTATGATGATTTCCAGCGCTACGGGAGGAGTAGCCAATATGATTACAGGCGTTACCTCCCCTCTTACAGAGAATCTGATGAAGAAAGAGCCGTCCGAAAGGCTCAAGAGAAGAGGGCTCAAGAGGAGCGTTATGAAAGAAGAGAGAGGGAGGAGCGCCATGATTCTTTGCAGAGAGGCGACGATTCCTATAAAAGAAAATCCCATGATGACAGAGGAAAATGTCATATGGTTGAAGATTCGAGCAAGCGAGCCCGACATGGTGAGAAGCACACCTCTACAACTCCTGAAAAGGTTACTACCCCCGCCTCGCTTGACATTCCTTCCGGCTCCCCCGCTCTTGGGAAGACAGACATCCAAACAATAATTAGCAGGCCCAAATTCCAAGTTGGACCGGGCTCGGCCACCTTGCAAAGTCGGTTCCCAAAGTGGTGTCTGGAGGGAGTAAGGTTCGACCTTGACTTGGTTCCTATCGACAAGTCTGTCATGTTACGAAACCTCGATACCGTCAAGCTTGATATTGAGAGGATGTCAAACTGGCAAAAACTTGTTGACGAGGTCCAAAGGGTTAATCGTGCAAACATAGAGGCCATGCTCACTATGGAAAATGACAAAGACGAATGGCAAAAGGTTCTTGAGCAACATGACACTCAAATGAGGAGCATCGCTTCTTACAATGAAGAGCTTGAAGCAAAAGTTGAGGAACTGAAACAAGAGCTTACTGCTTCCTCTACTTCCTATTCTCAAAAAGAAGAAGTGCTCCTAAAACAAGTGAGAGATGCTCATGCCAGCCAAAGAGATGCCGAAGACAGGCTTGAAGTGCAGAAAAGAATTAGTGAGGGCTATGTTGCTGATATTGAAGAGTTTCGGAAGAAGAACAGCTCCCAAGAGGCGGAGATTCAAATGCTTATGCTTCAACTTTCTAAAGCTGAAATGGAGCGTGATGAGGCCGTTGCCGGCAAAATTGCAGCTGAAGAATCTCACGAGGCAACGAGGACCAATATCAGCTCAACATTATTTGATTTCTATCCGCATAGCATCTTGGGGCGCGGTAGCCTCGCCTTTCTAGGCCCCAAGTATGAAGTTACTCTGGCTGAAGTTTGGGAGGCTGCACTCGATATGCTTGGCGGTAAAGGCGCTGGTTATGCTCAGTCAGCTCTTGAGGAGCATTATCTTGATGATTATACTCGCGCCGGTCTCGCCAGGGGGAGGGAACAACTTGCAAAATTAAGGGCCGAAACGGCGGCAGGAGAATATTCAGGAAAAATTATCTCAGCTGCTCCGATTCAACCTTCTCCTTCGGCCGAAATTGATATCATCGGTTCCAGTTCCCACTCCCCATCTCCAACTAAAGTTACCACCGAGATTACAGGCATACAAGGTGGAGATGAAGGCGACGAGGGTGCCGAGGCGCAGGCTTACGAAGTTGACGTCAGGAAACCGACATCTGCAGGTAACCCTACTGACAATCTTGCCCAAGTAAACTCCTCATCTGTTTCTTACGAGCTTGATGAGCTTTTTGACTACTTCTTGAATCTCAGCGAACCTTTGTCTCCTCTTTTTACTGACTTGAACTTTTTTCCTTCTGTAGAGAAAACGTCGGGCAGTGTTCAAGCTCCCCACCTCCAATTATTCCTCCTCCATCCATTCTGGTGACTCCTCCTTCCACTTCGCAACTGGGATCACAAGAGGAGCAAATAGAAGCTCTTCAAGATTTGGACGATCCCATTGCTTCACAAGAACACAAAGAAGAAGAAAATGAAGGGAGTGAGAAGACTCTAGAGGCGACTGGCTCTGACACTGAGCCGTTATGTAAACTTCTTTCTCCAGGAAGTGGGTCTTCCTCCAAGAAGAGAGGAAAGCAGGGAGTTTCCAAGAAGAGGAAGAAGAAGGGATCCTTAACTGCTGAAGAAGAAACAGAAGAAAGTCCGACTGAGCCCCTTTCTCCTTCATCCCCTACTCTTACAAGCCGGCCTAAGAAGTTGGTTATTCGGCCGGGTGCGGGCTCAAAAGGTGGACGGAAGAAGAAATGATGGCTCTGGTTATGTGGCTTTCATATCGCTTTTTGCCTTTTTTGCATGTACTGACCGGAAATTGTGCGGGCACCGGCCCTCGCATTCTTTATTTCGAAACTTGCATCTGTAAGAAATTGTAACAGAATTAAATAAAATGATTCTTTATTTGTACAAACTCCTGTTTGAATTTGAGAATCCATTTATTATTCATTTTTATACAAGTTTATTTATATGATATTGCAGTGAGCTTGTAGTATATATTATTCGAGCGCAATTTTACCGATGTAGTTATACCATGTTGCCCCTATACCATAAGCTCATTGTAATATTTTATTTTATTTGTACTTTTATTTTTTAAAGAATAATTATTCCACATTTGGAGGAATATTATCTCGTTAAAAAACAGAGCACAAATAAGTTTTTACGCTTCATCCTTCGAAGATATCACTTTTTATTTTGTGCATATACACATTTCACTGAATGAAATCTTCTATGTGGTAAAGAGGGTATTTGAAAGGTACTTCAACTTCTTTCTGAGGAAGAGAATTTTCTAGAATAAGTAATTCATTCTTCCTTTGAAAGTTATTCTTTGAAAAGTTGCACCTCTGAGGAAGACTTTTTCACGTTTCAACACCTGGAAGTTTTATTTCAATCATGGTGAAACGTGTGCCTCCGAAGAGGTCTTTCTGCTTGATTGTGCCTCCGGGAGGAGGTCTTTTCATTTCTGCCTCTGGGAAGAGGTCTTTCTGTCTTATTGTGCCTCTGGGAAGAGGGCTTTTATTTTGTTTTTCATTTCAACTCTGGTGAAGTGAAACTCCGAAGAGCGGCTGTCGCACTTCAACTCCTGGTGAAACGGGCCTCCGAAGAGGGCTTTTATTTTGTTTTGCATTTCAACACTGGTGAAGTGAAACTCCGAAGAGCGGCCGTCGAACTTCAACTCCTGGTGAAATGGGCCTCCGAAGAGGGCTTTTATTTTGTTTTGCATTTCAACTCTGGTGAAGTGAAACTCCGAAGAGCTGCCGTCGCACTTCAACTCCTGGTGAAATGGGCCTCCGCTGAGGGCTTTTATTTTGTTTTGCATTTCAACTCTGGTGAAGTGAAACTCCGAAGAGCGGCCGTCGCACTTCAACTCCTGGTGAAATGGGCCTCCGAAGAGGGCTTTTATTTTGTTTGGCATTTAAACTTTGGTGAAGTGATACTCCGAAGAGCGGCTGTCGCACTTCAACTCCTGGTGAAATGTGCCTCCGAAGATTGCCTAGAAGTTAGTCTCTCATGGTTGGAGGGTCATGACTCCTCCAATCTTTTTTGTTGAGTAGAGAACTTTCTTTTTTACGGCATATGCCTCGTTAGAGGTCTTTATCCTCCGAAGAGTTGTGCCTTCGAAGAGGACTTGTGCCTCCGAAGAGGGCTTTAGTTGTTCCTTGTCCACTTGCTTATGCCTTTTCAGCGATCCTCTATTTTTCTTTTCAAGCTCGCACTCCCATCTCTTACAAGTAGTTTGTTTAATCCAAAGAAGTGTACTTCATTGCTAGGCCAGTTTGCGAGAACGGGCATAAGCTTCTTAATTGGATGTTTGTTTGTTCAAACTTCTCAATTTATTAGCTAGAGCCCCCTTTCGGCGAAATCATTGGCCGTTCAATTGAAGCACTTCTTATCTAGGATTTAAATTCGAGGCTTTTGTGACTTGGAATTTGTTTGTTGAATGATAACCAGAATCACTTGGTCTTGTAATGTGCAAGTTTTATTTTCGTTGTCTGCAAAAATCTAAATCGACATTTCAGCAATACATTTAATGTACTTTTCATATCGAAAATAAAGCAATCATGTAATAATAATAAGAAACACAAGATTTATAGTGGTTCGGCCAAAAATTTGGGCCTACATCCACTTTATAGTCTTTCATTATTCACTTGCATCGGTTTTACAATTGCTTTCAATTACAAGTATCATACATTCATAATTCTTTTTACAATATTTCAACAAAGCTATTAAGTAAAGTATGGACGCAAGTGATTGCTGTTCCAAGCGCTTGGAATTTGATCTCCTTCGACAGTGGTGAGTTTGAATGTGCCGTCAAGAAGCTTCTGACCTATGACATATGGTCCTTCCCAATTTGGCCCAAACACACCTGTCGCCGTCATAATTCTCTTCAGGACTATATCTCCAATCTCAAAGCTGCGCTGGCGAACTTTGGAATTGAAATGTCTGGCTATCCTTTGCCGATGAGCTGCAATTCTGAGCTTAGCCTCTTCTCTTTTTTCATCAAGGAGATCTAGTGCCTCAAGCTGTAGTTTTTCATTCTCCGCTTGATTGAAATGAATTCTTCTATGTGAAGGGACCTCTGTTTCTAACGGAATCATTGCTTCTGACCCGTATGCCAATGAAAACGAAGTATGCCCAGTCGCAGTTTTGTGGGTAGTTCTGTATGCCCATAGTGCTAGTGGTAGCTTATCGACCCAACCACCTTTTGCTCATTCGAGTTGCTTCTTGATGGTTGACTTTATAATTTTATTTACTGCTTCCACCTGCCCGTTTGCCTGCGGATGAGCTACTGCTGAGAAGCTTTTTCGGATTTTGAATTGTTTGCAAAAATCTTGGAATTCTTCACTTTCGACCTGAGTACCATTGTCTATAATTATCTTTTGAGGCACACCATACCTGCGAATGGTACTTTTGGTCACAAAACTTATCATCTTTTTAGAGGTGATAGTAGCCAGTGGTTCAGCTTCTGCCCATTTAGTAAAATAGTCTACAACAACAATGGCATATTTGATTCCAGATTTGGCAGTTGGTAAAGGTCCTACAAGGTCTATCCCCCAGATTGCAAACGGCCATGGACTGACCATCTGTGTGAGTTCAGTAGAGGTTGCTCTAGGAATTTTGGCAAATCTTTGGCATCTTTCACATTTTCGGGAATAGTCTAATGCATCTTGATTAATTTCTGGCCAAAAATATCCGTATCGGAGAATCTTTTTTGCTAAAGTTTGACCATCTAAATGATCACCACATTCTCCTCCATGCACCTCAGCTAGGATTGTTTTGGACTCTTCTCTGGATACACATCGAAGCAATGACATTGAGAATCCCCGTCTGTATAATTGGCCATCCTGGACTATATAGCGAGAGGCTTTCCTCAGTAGCTTTTGTCGTTCTTTTGAATTTTCCGGTAAAGAGCCATTGAGTAGATATTCTGTTATTGGAGTCATCCATGATTCTTGCTCTTAAGACAAGCTCATGATCCAATCAATATCCATCTCATTAATGCTTGGAGCCGACAGGACTTCCACTGGAGCTAACCCCAGAAATTGAGTTTCGCCTGTGCTAGAGTACTTTGCGAGAGAATCTGCTTTCATGTTTTCTTCTCGAGGAATATGGCTTATCGTGCAGTGGTCGAAGTCACACAGGAGTTCCCAGGCCTTTGACAAGTAGGCAGGCAGATTTTCCCCCTTTCGCTTGGAATTCCTTCTTGACTTGGCATATAATAAGCTGAGAATCACTGAAGACCTATAATGCTCGGATGTTTAGTTCTTTAGCAATTCTCAAGCCAGCGATAAGAGCTTCGTATTCTGCTTCATTTTTTGTTGAAGGAAATTCCAATCTTAGTGCATAGCATAATGACCGACCTTCAGGGGTTTCAAGTACAACTCCGGCTCCAGAACAGTAGTCATTTCTTGCGCCATCAACATATAACTTCCATTGGATTGGGGAATCATCCATCGTTTCCTACCCACTGTCACCCTTGTCTGTGAATTCTGCGATGAAATCTAATAAAGCTTGTCCGTTGATTTCTTTTTTGGGGTGATAAGTGAAGTCATATTGACTGAGTTCAATGTTCCACTTTAGAAGACGACCCGAAATCTCAGGGCGAAACAGGACTTGCTTTAAAGGTTGATCAGTGAGGACTCTGATAGGATGAGCTTGGAAATATAGCCTCAACTTCCTCGATGCAATCAGTAGGCAATAGGCGAGTTTTTCCAACTTGGAGTAATTCATCTCTGCCCCAGTGAGTCTTTTGCTGATATAGTAAACCGGATGTGGAATCCTCTTGTCTTCTCGTATCAGCGCTGCACTTAAAGCATGAGATGATACTACCAAGTATATAAGAAGATCCTCACCATCGCCGGGCCTAGAAAGTATTGGAGGCGTTTCCATATGGCGAATCAATTCATCAAAGGCTTTTTGGCATTCGGGAGTCCAATCAAAGTTTTTCTTTCCATTCTTTAGAGCGTCAAAGAATGGGATGCATTTATCAGTAGCTTTGGAAATGAACCGACTCAAGGCGGCGACTTTTCCGTTGAGACTTTGCAATTCCTTCTTCGTTCTAGGAGCTTTGACTTCTTTTAAGGCGGTAATTTGAGCTGGACTAGCTTCAATGCCCCTAGCGCTCACGATGAAACCTAAGAACTTTCCGGACTCCACTCCAAATGAACATTTTAAAGGGTTAAGCTTCAATCCGTATTTCCGGAGGACTGCGAACATTTCTGCTAAGTGTTCTATGTGATCCACTGCTTTCTTAGACTTTACTAACATGTCGTCGACGTAGACTTCCATAGTATTGCCCAATTGCAGTTTGAACATAGCATTAACAAGTCTTTGGTAGGTTGCCCCTGCATTCTTCAGCCCGAAGGGCATAACTCTGTAGCAGTAAAGACCAACATCGGTGATAAAGCTCGTGTCCTCCTGATCTGGCTCATGCATCATGATCTGGTTATATCCGGAGTAGGCATCCATAAAAGATAACAATTCATGTCCCGTTGTTCCATCTACCAGTTGATCGATCCTGGGTAATGGGAAGCAGTCTTTGGGGCAGGCCTTGTTTAGATCTGAAAAATCGATGCACACTCTCCATTTTCCGTTGGCTTTTTTAACCAGCAATGGATTTGAAACCCAATTCGGATAGGTAGATTCTTTGATAAAGTTATTCTCCATGAGCCGATCAACTTCTTCTTTTAATGCTGCTGACCTTTCTGGACCTTGAGTTCTCCTTTTCTGTTTCACAGGCGTAAATTTTGGATCAATATTCAGAGCGTGTACTGCAAGTTCTGGGGATATTCCGCACATATCGGCATGAGTCCAAGCAAAAACATCCAAATTTGCTTTTAAAAAAGATATTAAGATATCCTGAATTGACACATTAAGTTGTGAACCCATATTCAACACCTTATTCAGGTCCTTCCGGTCAACAGGTACTGGTACTGTCGTTTCCACTGGTACCACTCTATTCTCCCCTGCACTGGCTTTTCTAGGATCCATCTCTTTTCGTGCTCTACTGTGCTCGCTAGTGCAGGGTCCGCCCTGTAATTGCTACAAGGCTGGTTCTTTGATGCGGACCGGGGTTGCCGCATCCTTTCCCATTTCTCTTTTCCTTGCTTCTCGCAGCTCTGTCAGATAACACTCCCGCCCAGCATTTTGATCCCCTTTTATAACTCCTACTTCATTGTCTGTGGGGAATTTAATGGTGAGGCACCATGGGGCCAGAACAGCTTTGAAAGTTGCAAGAGTTGGACGGCCAAGGAAAGCATTATAAGTAGAAAATTCGTCGACAATCACAAAAGTTTGCTTGCGGACTACTTTTCTTTCTCCCTCTCCCAGTTCTACAAGCAAATCAATGGTTCCTATCGGCTGGTTTGGCTCCCCAGTGAAGCCAGCGATTTTCTGCGACGAGGCTTGCACATCGGCCATAGGGATCTTCATTTGGTCGAATGTTTTCTTGTAGAGGATATTGCAGGATGCGCCATAATCAATGAGAACTCTTTTAACAATAGCTGGCCCGATACCAGCCGAGATGACTAAGGGATCCAAGGTAGGAGCTTCAACACCTGTGGAATCCCTGGCTCTGAACACAATATCATCATTGAAAGTTCTTTGTTGTTTTAGGGGCGTAGCAACTTCCAAAACAAAGACATCTTCCTCGGCCGGTACATATTTCAAAGCCCGGGTATACCTTTCCATCTCACCCCAGCTCCTGCCTGCTGGGTGAGGTCCTCCCGTAATGACATTGATAACAGGTCTTCCGGATTCATGTCCTGTAGTCTTCTCACTTGTCCTGGGTTGATGAGCAGGAGCTTGTAGCCCCTGACTAGACGAAGCAGGATTGCTGCTATTCTTCTCCAAAAATTGCTGCAGCTTGTTTTCCCTTATCAACACTTCAATCAAATTTTTCAATTGGCGACATTCATCGGTATCATGATCGGGTTGATTATGGAAGCGGCAAAACTTTTCGCTTTGTACAGCTTCTTTCCCGGTTCTCAGAACGGGAGGTTTAGGATAATCAACAGAATCTTTAGTGGCAAGGTAAATATGCTCCGGCGTATCTGATAAAGGAGTATATTCCGATGGCTTGAAGGAACGAGGCTTCTTCAGATTCTTCTGTTTCTTCTCATCGTTATTTCCCCTTTTCTGTCCTACAGATTCACTCTTGCGTGGAGCAGCAATGTTATCTTCAGCTTTTTCCAATACTGCCTTTACCGGTACAGGACGGCTTTCCAGGCGTATGAACTCATCTGCTTTCTTGTAGAATTTTTCAAGGGAATTTGGTTCCTTCATGTTTAGCCATTTTCCAAATTCACTCGACTTGTCAATGGCCCTCATTAGATAAGTCAAGATCATTTGTGGTTCTGCATTGTCTACCTCGGCCAACGCTATATTAAAGCGATTTAAGAAAGATCTAATAGTTTCCCCTGGATTCTGTTCTAAACTTGACAACGACATGATATCTTTGGCTTTTGAAGCATATAGTCTGAACTACTCCTTGAATTTCCGGGTTAGGTCAGAAAACTAATCTATAGACCGGATTGGCAGCTTGGTGAACCAAAGCAGAGCTACACCTTCCAAATATACAGGAAAATATCGACACTTTATTTCATCAGAAGCTCTGGCACCTTTCATGTGCCAATCATACTTATACAAGAATTCGTTCGGGTCGCTTGTCCCCTTATAAGCTGGAATGGTTGGAGGGACGAACTTCCTCGGAAACTCAGCCTTTAAGATCCTTTCGGTAAACAGGGTTTTACTTGGAGCGAAACCCCATTCTTTATCGTCTTCATCCCTTTGCATGCTCTCTTTCATGATTTGTCGAACCATTTCAGAAAGATATCCCTCATCATTTCGAGCTTTAGATCCACCAACTTCAGGAAATGTCTGCTCAAAGGGGCTGGCAGCCCTCTCAGGAATGTTTCTTTCTTCAGCATCATGAACGTTGCCAGCAAAGTTCCTTTCATTACCCGTTGGTTGACGGTTTGCTCCAAGCAAATAATTCAACTTATTCAAAATTAGGGCATTTTGGGCATTCTGAGCCTCCAGTTGTGCACTTTGGGTATTTATCTGCTGGTTCAGCCCTAAGATTACAGCATCCAACTCCGCTTTTGTAACCACAACAGGTGGAGTGGTTTGATTAGGTACTGGGGAAGCGGAGGTTCCCTTTTGAACATTTTCAGATCTAACAGATCTACTCCTTCTCCTCGGAGCCATGATTTCAGATAAACTTCTAGTCTTCAGAGAGATTACTTCAACAAACTTTCGTGGAGCAATGATGATAATTCGCATGAGTTCCTGTTCTCAGTGAAAGCACCAAAAATGTAACGCTAAAATTTGAACGCTAACACCCCGGTGTATAAAGTGTAATTGTGAAAGCACCACCCGATGATTCGGGAATGGAGTATAAACAGAAAACTGCAGAAAAAACAGTAAACAACATCAGTTTTATAGTGGTTCGGCTTATGATCAAGCCTACGTCCACTTCAATCCTTTTTATTGCTGACTGAATTACAACTTATTACAATCTCTTTCAATTACAATCCAACTCAATTCAAAAAGACAAGTAGCAAGAGAAGACTTCGTCGTGGCAGAGTTCTTTGAATCCATGATTGGATATGTCGAATCTTTGTGCGACGTTTGGTCTAAAAAACTTGCGTGAGTTTGAAGTGATGGAGTTTAGATTGTCTTGAAGATAGTAGAGCCTTGATGTCGCGAAGAGAATCATCCAAAAAAGTCCTTTGAACGTTGGAGGTGGCCGCGTATTTATAGGTGTGATTCTGGGCAGCAGTTTTTCGCTCAAGTCATGAGTCGTGACCGACTTTAGTTGAGTCGCGGCCGACCTATAGAAGCAAATCCACGGTCTAGTAGAGTTAAGCCGACTTACCTGACTTCACGCAAGTCCAAAGTCATAAACGAGTTATGGGGCCAGGTCATGAAATGATGAGGTATCCGATTCGCTTGCTTAGGTCGCGAACGACCTACCATAGGCCTTAGATCGGTTTGCCCCATGAGTCGGCCAACATCTTTAAAGCATCAAGGTTATAACCCGGTGAGTCGCTGTCCCTGTGAAGTCGGCAATAAGTTGAGTCGTCACTCATTCTGAGTCGGTTCATACGTTAGGTCGGCAACAAGCTAAGGCTGTTGAGTCGGAACTTCCTTTGAGCTTTAAGTCGGTATTACTCCAAGACGTTAGGTCGGAACTTTCTTTGAGGCCTTAGATCGGTCTGCTTTTCAAGCCCCTTAGGTCGGTATCCTTCGTTAAGTCGGCAAAGTGTTAGGTCGTCTTCCTTTAAGGCATTAAGTAGTTAGGTCGGTGTCCATTCGAGCCTTAGGTCGGTATTACTCCAAGACGTTAGGTCGAAACTTTCTTTGAGGCCTTAGATCGGTCTGCTTCTCAAGCCCCTTAGGTCGGTATCCTTCGTTAAGTCGGCAAAGTGTTAGGTCGTCCTCCTTTAAGGCATTAAGTAGTTAGGTCGGTGTCCATTCGAGCCTTAGGTTGGCATCCTTTGTTAAGTCGACAGAGTGTTAGGTCGTTTATTATCTTGAATCGGTGGGCTACGGCCGAGGCGAGGTTAACATGTATTAATTTAAAACAAAATAATTTTATTTGTATAAACTTGGAAAATATTTATTTAATAGTTGATAAATACAAAAGCATTTAAATTAACTTGTAAAAATGGATTTAATAATTTTATATTATTTTATTTGGAATCTAATTAGTTTATATCCTATTTTTCTTTTGAAAGTTTTATTTTTATAAGAAAAGAAAAGGATTTACAAATTTATAAAAGCATTCATAAATTAGTAAAGTATTTACAAATTAAGCAAATTGATAATAAAGGGTTTTAAAAATCATTTTTAAATAATTTAATAATAATGAGTGACATGTGTTCATTTTTAAACATCATAGAATACATGTGTTAAGAAATTAAGCTTGGGTTATGACAAATGTAATCAAAGATAACAAGTGTCTTTTTTCTTAATTTTTCTTCTTTAAATTATATTTAACCTTAAAATTCATTTTTATAAAATCCTATTATCTTCTTTCTTCTTTTTATTTGAATACAAACAAGAATCCATGGCCACTCTTGTATTAAAAGATCTCAAGTTCAATCTGAAACACTGAAAATTCTTTCTCAGGTCTAAAAATTTATTTCGTCAAAATTTGAAACCCATATTTAATTCCTCAGAAATAAAAATCTGTAGTTTTTACTGATCTCCTCAAACCATTCATTACCAAAATCTGTAATGTTGCTTTTATTAAAACCTGAAAAACCTATTCAAATCCTCAAGTTCAAGAAAAAAAATCTAAAACCAGGAAATCAGAATCTGTAGCAAACTTCACCCAAATCCTCAAGTTCATCTTCAACAAAAATCTACAATATTTTTTATCATGCATGTAGCAAGTTTCAACTGCATGCCTATGATCAAGCTTCAAAATGCAACCTGTAACAACCCGCATATTTATCGATTTTATATTTAAATATTTTATTTAAATATTTTATCAATACTCGGAATTTAGTCCGAAAAGCTACTTTTTGCATACGGTCGAATTAGGACTCGGGACCACTCCCATTGAGTTTAAAATGCCGTTTGCGACCTTTTTGAGTATAAGCTTCGATATGTTTGGAGTAAGTTGATTTATGCTACTTTTCACTTTGTGTTTGGGTTTGGGTTCGGCCCTATGTTTAAACTTATACTCAAAACTGAGCCATTCCTCCCCATTCACCCTCATTATCTTCTCTTTTCAGTTCTAAGGCAATAATGGTGGGAGAGATTGGAAATTAAAACTCCAAAACCCTAGTTCCTCTTGCAACCTCAAATTCCTAGCTCCAAATTAAAGAGAACCCATTGGTAAGCATTCTCTTCTTCTTCTCCAACTTATTCTCTTGCCAATTTCAGAAATTACTAAACCTAATTTTGGGAATGTTCTTGTTTTGAGCATAGATTCAAGCTCATTTGGGTTGTGCTGAAGAGAGGTTGATTCTCCATTTGCTTTCAAGCTTCTTCTTGTTTGATTTTGTAAAAAGGTGAGATTTTTATCTCACATCTATGCTTATATTTATCTTCGATTGTTAGGTATGAATTCCTAACACTTATTCGTGTGCAATTGCTTTTGGTTTGGATTGATTTGGTGAATATTCCAATTTTTGGTGTTTTGGGTTCAATCCTTTAAAAATCATAACTTTGATGTTTCAACATGTGTTTGGCGATGCATAGAGGAGCATATAGGGCCGGGTTGTTGATTGGCATAATCCCTTAGTGCCGTTGCTCGAGAGAATGCAATTTGGTGGAGGTTGGACCTCAATTGGATGGACTGGCAACAGGTCCGGTCGACCGAGCACTGTAGCCGGCCGACCGACCTGCTACCAAGTACATAAGCACTTCCCTGTTTATGGTTCCGTCGACCGAGCACACTGTTCGGCCGACCGACCTGCTTCCCGAGGAATTTTAAGAACAGGGTCCGGTCGACCGAGCTCTGTAGCCGGCCGACCGACCTGCTGCATTTTTGCCTATTTTGCCTAGTTGTTTGAATTTCCAACTTTAATCGATTCGTGTTGTTTCCTATGTGTTGTAAACATTTGTTATGACTTTGATGACTCCTTTTTAGGGATTTTTGAATATCCATTTTGATGGATTCTTTATCGGTTTCGTTGGATTTTTATTCACATCTTCGTATGTGAATTTTAGTGATTGATTGTTCCTACAATCTTCTTTGTGATTTGTCACTTTAAAAATATAAAGGTTTTCTATACTAGTAGTAAATATCAAAACTCTTTCTTCAAATGATTTCAACACTATTTTATTACAAAGATCGTTTTCTCAAACCGATTTCTAATCTATTAGTATATAAAAACCTTTACCTCACTCGTATGAGAAATCTAATTAAACGACTTAGTAAAACGAGTGGTATGAAACACTTGTGTTTACTTCGTCGGTTAATTCTTGGACTTGTTCGATTGAATCCTTTGTGACAATTTTCTAGTGGAGATCTACAGTTTGTTCGTAAATATTTAAGTTAAGCAAGCGGTTATGGGACATGAAGCTAAACTCATATATTTACTAGCTTAGTGTAATTGACACTTCTCGTTGATCATGACGATCATCTTTGTGATTTGGACTAGCAATGTGCGATGTCTCTTTGTCTGCGAGGGAGACTAAACCCCGTTTTGTGGAGTTTCGACTCTAATTGGTGGGGTAGCAACCCATGGTCTTCGGGCCGTTTGTGGAGCTTCGGCTCAATTTGTGATGGTTAGCAACCATGGAATTAGCGTTCCGTTTGTGATACACGTGTTGGCGAGCTTTATGCTCCCGTTTGTGATAGGCCTCCCCCTCTTTGTGATTTCTGGGTTTCTTGAGATGATTTCTAGAATTTGTGTTTCACCAATTTTCGTGATTTCCATCGATAAGCTTTATCGATATTTGTGCATTGGTGAATTTGTGCGCCATTGACTTTTGTGATTTTTGGATTTCGTGTGATGAATTCTGGAATTTGTGTGTCATTGACTTTTTTGATTGACATTGATATTATCGTCAATATTTATGGTTTGGTAAACTAAATTAGGTGAATGACGTTTCTGTGATTCTTGTGTAGATTTTGTGACATTGAATAATCCCTTGATGATTTTCAACTTCTTATATATCACATCTTGGCATTGTGATCATTATGTGTTAGTCATATCTCTTATTCTATATCGTGTCATCTGATATTTATAGTTCGACTAATCCGTTTATTATTTTCTTATCAAATAATACTCGGGCCAGACCGAGATGTTACAGGTGCTTCTGCTCGACTTCTTCCCAGGGATTCATTACTCTAACTTTTGGCAAACTACTTAGATTATAGTTTATTTTGTTGTATACACTTGAGTTATGGACTCATAGATGTATTCTTTTGTATAGCACGTGTTGCTATTCTTTTGTACCATTGTGGATCATTTTGACCACTACTCTGATATACACTTTCATGTGTGAGTTATATATTCATATCTTCTTCCGCCTTTGTGATATGAATTATCTGTGACTGATTTGTGTTAGGCTTAATTCTATATTTGTTTCCGAAGATTATTATAGCCACTGTGTAGTAGCTTTGTGTTTGTATCGGTATGTCGGATTTCCTCTTGAAATAAAATGCATGTTATACTATCTGACGTATCGGTGCTCGCGCAAAGCAATTACATGGATGGTCGCTCCTCAACAGCCTTATTCTCCGTGCCAGTTGACAGCATTACACCGTAGTGTTCTTGGCTAGCGTGGATATAGAGGTGGGGCATCACAGCTTGGTATCAGAGACAAACTTCGGAACAATATGGAATATTATAACAAGGATCATCGTCCTAAGTCCATCTTAGGAGTCGTGCTTTAGGATTTAATTCGAGTCTTCGTACCGATTCATCCTATTTTCCTTATGTTTCCTTGTTTATCTATCAACATTGCTTGATATTCAATTTTGTGAATAACCTTTTTCTTCTTCTTCTTTATTTCTAAAGGAAGAGAAATGTCTAGACCAGGCCGCCCCAGAGCCGTGCCATCTAGCACTCCACCCCAGGATGGAGTGTTTTTGACTGCTCAACAACTTCTTGATTTAGTGACAAATTCTCAAGCAGCTGGAGCTAACCCGGAACCTACTCACCCAAAGTCGGGATTTGCGCGCTTGTGTAGCGATTACACTAATTTGGGTTGGGAGCCATTCAAAGGTTCCGAAACTATTATTGAAGTACAGGCTTGGCTAAGGTCATGCGATTGAATCTTTTCTCGCATGAATCTTATTGACCTTCACCGAGTTCAGGTGGCCTCTAGTATGCTCCGAGAAAGAGCATTGGACTGGTACGAGCTTCTTATTTCTGAGATTAATGAAGCGGATCTCACCTGGGAGCAATTCCAGGAATGCTTCGTGTTAACCCTATCTCGGTTATGGCTCACCGGTCTAAAGCTTGGAAAAAGGATCCGATCTAACTCGATGCCGACCTAAGGCTATACCGACCTAAGGCTATGCCGACCTAAGGCTATGCCGACCTAACATCTTAAGAATGTTGCCAACCTAAAGAACTCAGGGGGGTCCCGATCCAGTATGATGCCGACCCAAGAATGGCCGATCTAAGTAACTCAGGAGAGGTCCTAACTTAGCTCTTGAGATATTGCCGACCTAATAGCTGAACAAGGAATACCGACTTAAGGACTTAAGATGCATGCCGACCTAATGATTCAAAGAAAGTCCCGACCTGGGACTTACATAGCCTACCGACTTAACATGCTTACTGATCTAACTACGATGAGTCGCGACCGACCCAGGGAAATGGAAGGAGAATACAGTGCAACAACTTAAGGCGTAGCACATCAACTCGGTGACGGTTTAGAACTTGGGATTTGAAGCCAGAAGAGGATGCGCTTCCCATTTGGACCGTAGGCTTTGCAACGGAGAGGCGAAGCGACCTACGACCTAACTTATCTCGGATACTATCAACAATTTAACACTGGATGCCTCTATAAGTCGGCTGCGACCTAGGCTAAGTCGGGGACGACCTGGGACTCGTTCAAACCAGCACGTGTATTCTTAGGAGAGGGAGGTTAATCTTTAGGTCGGCGGCGACCCACGATCTTGCTTAGGTCGGTCACGACCCACAACCCGACCTCGAAAATTGCCTATAAATACACGGCCACCACCAACATTCAAGGGACTTTTGGGTGGGGGCTCATTCTCGAAGCGCCGATACTCTGCCATTTTCACAACTCAAGCAACACTTCAAGCACTCCAAACACCAAGGACGCTACTACACGCTTCAAGAAGTAATCACAATCATTCAAGATGTACTCGAAAGATTATTCTTCACCGAAGATTGAGCTACTTGTCCGAAGTGGATTGTAATTGAAGAAAATTGTATAAGTTGTACTCGTATCATCAATAAAGTGAATATAAGTGGACGTAGGCTTGATTTTGGGCCGAACCACTATAAAACTTGTGTTCTCTTACTGCTTTTCTGTAATCTCTTTACTTGAATCTTGTTCCCGTGTTCACGGGTGGTGCTTTCACAACTGTTATCTACACACCGGGGTGTTAGCGTTTGAATTTTGGCGTTAACATTTTTGGTGCTTTCACTGAGAATTGAACTCAGGAAGATTGTCATCATTGCTCCACGGAAATTTGTTGAAAGAATCTCTCTGAAAACTAGGAGTTTATCTGAAATAATGGCTCCAGGGAGAAGAAGTAGATCTGTGAGATCTGGAAATAATGCTCAAGAGGGAACCTCCGCTTCCCCGGTACCTACTCCGGCCACTCCAGCTGTTGGAGTTTCAAAAGCGGAATTGGACGCTGCTATCTTTGGGTTGAATCAGCAAATAAATGCCCAGAACGCGCAATTGGAAGCTCAGAATGCTCAGAATGCTCTGATTCTGAATAGGTTAAACGATTTGCTCGGGGCAAACCGTCAACCTGCGAATAATGAAAGGAACTTTGTCGGTAATGTCCATGATGCTGAAACTAGAAACATTCCCGAAAGGGCTGCTAGCCCCTTTGAACGGACATTGCCTGAGGCTGGAGGATCCAGAAATAGGAATGACGAAGAATATCTTTCTGGTATGGTTCGACAGATTATGAAAGAAAGTATGCAAAGGGTCGAAGATGAGAAAGAGTGGGGTTTCGCTCCGAGCAAGACTCCGTTTACTGAAAAGATCCTAAAAGCTGAATTCCCAAGGAAGTTCGTCCCTCCGACCATTCCAGCTTACAAAGGGACAAGTGATCCAAATGAGTTCCTGTACAAATATGATTGGCACATGACAGGTGCCAGAGCTTCTGACGAGATAAAATGCCGCTATTTTCCTGTGTATTTGGAAGGGGTAGCTCTGCTTTGGTTCACAAAACTACCTGTCCGGTCCATCGATCAGTTTTCAGACCTAACCAGGAAATTTAAAGAGCAATTTAGGCTATATGCTTCAAAGGCAAAAGACATCATGTCGTTATCCGGTTTGGAACAGAATCCGGGGGAAACTATCAAGTCTTTTTTAAATCGCTTTAATATAGCGTTAGCTGAGGTGGATAATGCAGAACCCCGCATGGTCTTGACCTATTTGATGAGAGCTATTGATAAGTCAAGTGAATTCGGAAAGTGGCTGAACATGAAGGAGCCAAATTCTCTGGAAAAGTTCTACAAAAAGGCGGATGAGTTCATGCGTTTGGAAAGCCGTCCTGTCCCGGCAAAGGCAACAGTAGAGAAAGCTGAAGACAACACTGCTGCGCCACGTAAGAATGGATCTGTGGGACAGAAAAGAGAAAATAATGATGGAAGGAAACAACACAATTCAAAGAAGCCTCGATCCTTCAAGCCATCAGAATATACTCCTTTGTTAGAGACACCAGAGCGCATCTACCTGGCTACAAAAGACTCTTTTGAGTATCCCAAACCTCCTGTTCTCAGAACCGGAAGAAAAGCTGTGCAAAGTGGGAAGTTCTGTCGCTTCCATAATCAGCCTGGTCATGACACAGACGACTGCCGTCAATTGAAAAATATAATCGAAGAATTGCTAAGAGAAAATAAGCTGCAGCAATTTGTGAAGAAGAGTGGTAATGATCCTGCTTCGTCAAGTCAGGGGCAACAAGCTCTTGCTCATCAGCCCAGGACAAATGAGAAGGCCGCAGGACATGAATCTGGAAGGCCAGTTATTAATGTCATCACAGGAGGACCCCACCCAGCAGGCAGAAGCTGGGGTGAAATGGAGAGGTACACTCGAGCTCTGAAACATGTGCCAACTGAAGAGAATGTCTTTGTTTTAGAAGACTCTACACCCCTGAAACAACAAAGGACTTTTAATGATGATATTGTGTTCAGGGCTAGAGATTCCACGGGCATTGAGGCCCCTACTTTGGACCCGTTAGTCATCTCGGCCGGTATTGGACCGGCTATTGTCAGAAGAGTTCTTATTGACTGCGGCGCATCTTGCAACATCCTCTTCAAGAAAACGTTTGACCAGATGAAAATCCCGATGGCGGATGTGCAAGCCTCATCTCAGAAGATTGTTGGCTTCACTGGGGAGCCAAAGCAACCAGTTGGGACCATTGATCTACCTGTTGAACTTGGAGAAGGAGAAAGGAAAGTGGTCCGCAGACAAACTTTTGTGATCGTCGATGAATATTCTGCTTATAATGCTTTTCTTGGCCGTCCAACACTCGCAGCATTCAAGGCTATCCTAGCCCCATGGTGCCTCACTATTAAATTTCCTACTGACAATGGAGTAGGAGTTATAAAAGGGGATCAAAATGTTGCGCGAGAATGTTATTGGACAGAGCTGCGAGAGTCAAGAAAAAGAGAAATGGGAAAAGATGCGGCAACCCCAATCCGCATCAAAACACCAACCCTATAGCAACTACAGGGCGGACCCTGCACTGGCGAGCATAGCGGGGCACGAAAAGTGATGGATCCTAGAAAGGCCAGTGCGGGGGAGAGTAGGGTGGTACCAGCAGAAACAACGATACCGGTGCCCGTTGATCTGAAGGACCCAAACAAGATGCTGAATGTGGGTTCACAACTTAATGTGTCAGTTCAGAATGCCTTGATATCTTTTTTGAAAGCAAACCGGGATGTTTTCGCTTGGACCCATGCCGATATGTGCGGAATATCCCCAGAAGTTGTGGTACATGCTCTGAATATTGACCCAAAGTTCACGCCAGTAAAGCAGAAAAGAAGAATCCAAGGTCCAGAAAGGTCGACAGCATTGAAAGAGGAAGTTGACCGGCTCATGGAGAATAATTTCATCAGAGAATCTACCTATCCAAATTGGGTTTCAAATCCAGTGCTGGTTAAGAAGGCCAATGGTAAATGGAGAGTGTGCATCGACTTTTCAGATCTAAACAAGGCCTGTCCCAAAGACAGCTTCCCATTACCCAGGATCGATCAACTGGTAGATGGAACAGCGGGTCATGAATTGTTGTCTTTTATGGATGCCTACTCCGGATATAATCAGATCATGATGCATGAGCCAGATCAGGAGGACACAAGCTTTATCACCGATGTCGGTCTTTACTGTTACAGAGTTATGCCCTTTGGGTTGAAGAATGCGGGAGCAACATACCAAAGACTGGTCAATGCTATGTTCAAACCGCAGTTGGGAAAGACTATGGAAGTTTACGTTGATGACATGCTAGTAAAATCTAAGAAAGCAGTGGATCACATCGAACACTTAGCAGAAATGTTCGCAATCCTCCGAAGTTACGGAATGAAGCTTAACCCTTTAAAATGTTCTTTCGGGGTAGAATCTGGAAAGTTCTTGGGTTTCATCGTGAGCGCTAGGGGCATTGAAGCTAGTCCAGCTCAAATCACTGCTTTAAAAGAAGTCAAAGCTCCTAAAACAAAGAGGGAATTGCAAAGTCTCAATGGAAAAATTGCCGCCTTAAGTCGGTTCATATCCAAAGCTACTGATAAATGCATTCCATTCTTCGACGCTCTAAAGAAAGGAAAGAAAAACTTTGACTGGACTCCCGAATGCCAGAAAGCCTTTGAAGAATTGATTCAACATATGGAAACGCCTCCAATACTTTCTAGGCCCGGCGATGGCGAGGATCTTCTTATATACTTGGCAGTTTCATCTCATGCTTTAAGTGCAGCGCTGGTACGGGAAGACAAAAGGATTCAACATCCAGTTTACTATATCAGCAAAAGACTCACTGGGGCAGAAATGAATTACTCCAAGTTGGAAAAACTCGCCTATTGTCTATTGATTGCCTCAAGAAAGTTGAGGCAATATTTCCAGGCTCATCCTATCAAAGTCCTCGCTGATCAACCTTTAAAGCAAGTCTTGTTTCGCCCTGAGACTTCGGGCCGCCTTTTAAAGTGGAATATTGAATTGAGCCAATATGACATCACTTATCATCCTAGAAAAGCGATCAACGGACAAGCTTTGGCAGATTTTATTGCAGAATTTACAGACAAGGGTAACAGCGAGGAAGAAACAATCGAGAACTCCCCAACCCAATGGAAGTTATTTGTAGATGGCGCAAGAAATGATTACTGTTCAGGTGCTGGAATTGTTCTTGAAACTCCTGAAGGCCGGTCATTATGCTATGCGCTAAGATTAGAATTTCCTTCAACAAACAATGAAGCAGAATATGAAGCTCTGATTGCTGGTTTGAAAATTGCTAAAGAACTAAACATTCGAGCGTTACAGATCTTCAGTGATTCTCAGCTTATAGTATGCCAAGTCAAGAAGGAGTTTCAAACGAAAGGAGGAAATCTGCCCGCTTATGTGTCAAAGGCTTGGGAACTTTTATGTGAATTCGACCATTACACGATAAGTCATATTCCTCGAGAAGAAAACATGAAAGCAGATTCTCTCGCAAAATACTCAAGTTCTGGCGAAGCCCAATCCTTAGGGTTAGTTCCAGTGGAAGTTTTGTCAAATCCGAGCATTGATGAAATGGATATCGATTGGGTTATGAGTATGTCGCAAGAGCAAGAATCATGGATGACTCCAATAACAAAGTATCTACTCAATGGCTCTTTACCAGAAAACTCTAAAGAACGACAAAAGCTACTGAGAAAAGCTTCTCGATATATAATCCAGGATGGTCAATTATACAGACGAGGATTCTCAATGCCATTGCTTCGATGTGTATCCCGGGAAGAGTCCAAAACAATCCTAACTGAAGTGCATGGAGGAGAATGCGGTGATCATTCAGGTGGTCAAACATTAGCAAAGAAAATTCTCCGATACGGATATTTTTGGCCAGAAATTAATCGGGATGCCGCAGATTACTCCCGAAAATGTGACAAGTGCCAAAGATATGCCAAAATTCCTAGAGCACCTTCTACCGAACTCACACAGATGATCAGTCCATGGCCATTTGCAATTTGGGGAATGGATCTCATTGGGCCGCTACCAACTGCTAAATCAGGGATTAAATATGCTATTGTTGCGGTTGATTATTTTACTAAGTGGGCTGAAGCTGAACCATTGGCTACTATCACTTCTAAGAAAATGATAAGCTTTGTGACCAAGAATATCATTTGCAGATACGGTGTGCCTCAGAAAATAATCACAGACAATGGTACTCAGTTTGAAAGTGAGGAATTCCAGGATTTTTGCAAACGATTCAAAATCCAGAAAAGCTTTTCGGCAGTAGCTCATCCGCAGGCAAACGGGCAAGTGGAAGCAGTGAACAAGATCATCAAATCAACCATCAAAAAGCAACTCGAAAGAGCAAAAGGTGGTTGGGTCGATAAACTACCACTTGCACTATGGGCATACAGAACTACTCACAAAACTGCAACTGGGCATACTCCTTTTTCGTTAGCATACGGATCGGAAGCAATGATCCCGGTTGAAACAGAGGTCCCTTCACACAGAAGAATCCATTTCAATCAAGCAGAAAATGAAAAGCTGCAACTTGAAGCGCTGGATCTCCTTGATGAAAAAAGAGATGAAGCTAACCTCAGAGTTGCAGCTCATCAGCAAAGGATAGCCAGACATTTCAATTCCAAAGTTCGTCAACGCAGCTTTGAAATTGGAGATCTAGTCCTGAAAAGAATTATGACCGCGACAGGTGTGTTTGGACCAAATTGGGAAGGACCATATGTAATAGGTCAGAAGCTTCTCGACGGCACATTCAAGCTCACCACTGTTGATGGAGATCAAATTCCAAGGGCATGGAACAGCAACCACTTGCGTCCATACTTTACTTGAAAATTTTGTTGAAACATTGTAAAAAGAATTATGAATGTATGATTCTTGTAATTGAAAGCAATTGTGAAACTGATGCAAGTAAATAATGAAAGAATATAAAGTGGATGTAGGCCCAATTTCATGGCCGAACCACTATAAATCTTTTGTTCCTTATTATCATTATATGCTTGCTTTGTTTTCGATATAAAAATGCATAAGATGTATTGCTAAAATGTCAATTTAAATTTTTGCAGACCATGGAAATAAAACTTGCGCATAATAAGACTGAGCGATTCTCACCATCATTCAACAAACAAATTTCAAGTCACAAAGACCCCGAATTCAAATCCTAGATAGGAAATACTTCAATTGAACGGCTAATGATTTCGATAGAAACGAGCCCTTGCTGATAAATTGAGATCGTTTGAACAAACAAACATCCAATTAGGAAGCTAGTGCCCGTTCTCACGAACTTGCCTGGCAATGAAGTACACTTCCTTGGATTAAACAAGCCACTTGTGAGAGAAAGGGGAATGAAAACTTGAAAAGAAAAAAAAAAAAAAAAAAGAGGATCGCTGAAAAGGCATAAGCAAGTGAACAGAGGAACAACCAAAGCTACCATCAGCGGCACAAGTCCTCTTCGGAGGCGCAACTCTTCGGAGGATAAAAGACCTCTAATGGGTCATACGCCACAAAAAAGAAAGTTCTCTACTCAACAAAAAAGATTGGAGGAGTCATGACCCTCCAACCATGAGAGAGTAACTTCCAGGCGATGAAAACCCTCTCTGAGGCACATTTCACCAAGAGTTGAAGTGTTATAACCGCTCTTCGGGATTTCACTTCACCAGAGTTGAAATGTAAACAAAATAAAAGCCCTCTTCGGAGGCCCATTTCACCAAGAGTTGAAGTGTTATAACCGCTCTTCGGGATTTCACTTCACCAGAGTTGAAATGTAAACAAAATAAAAGCCCTCTTCGGAGGCCCATTTCACCAGGAGTTGAAGTGTTATAACCGCTCTTCGGGATTTCACTTCACCAGAGTTGAAATGTAAACAAAATAAAAGCCCTCTTCGGAGGCACATTTCGCCAGGAGTTGAAGTGTAGCAACCGCTCTTCGGAATTTCACTTCACCAAAGTTGAAATGCAAGAACAAAGACCTTCTTGAAAGCACACGTTTCACCGAGATTGAAATAAAACTTCCAAGTGTTGAAACGTAAAAAGGCTTTCTTCAAAGGCACAACTCTTTGGGGGTACACGTTTCACCAAGATTGAAATAAAACTTCCAAGTGTTGGAACGTGAGAAATCCCTCCTCAGAGGTACAACCCCCTCCCGGGGACACAATTAAGAAGAAAGACCTCTTCAGAAACCCACGTTTCACCGAGATTGAAATAAAACTTCCAAGTGTTGAAACGTGAAAAGGATTTCTAAGGCATAACTCTTTGGAGGTACACGTTTCACCGAGATTGAAATAAAACTTCCAAGTGTTGAAACGTGAAAAAAATCCCTCCTTAGAGGTACAACTTTCTATATATAAAAAAAAATCCTCATCAAAAGCGTACTTTAACTTTCAAAGGAAAAGTAATTTGCCTACTATGGGAAATGATCGTAAAAAGAAAAGAAGTTAAAGTACCCTTCAGAGGTCCGCTTTACCACATAGAGGAATTCACTTGGTGAAATATGCACGTAAGCAAAAGAAAAAAGTGATTTCTTCGGACGACAAAGCGTAAAAACTTATACGAAGGGATTTGTACTCTATAAAAATTTTTCTTTAAAGAATAAAATAATTATTCTTTAGCAAATAAGAGTGCAAGTCCCCTCGAAGTGTAAAATATTGCAGCAAGCTTAAGGTATGGGGGCAACATGGTATAGTAGTATAGTTGCATCAGTAAAGTAATACTCAAACAACATACCATAAGCCCGCTGCAATATCGTGTAAATAAACTTGTGCAAAAAATAAAATAAATAGTAAATGCATTCTCAAATTCAAACAGAAGTTAGTACAAACGAAGAATCATTTTATTCAACTATAATGCAGATACAGGTTCTCAAAATAAAAGCGGGGGCCGATACCCGCACAACTCTCGGCCAGTTCATACAAAAGACAAAAAGCTAAAGTCTTCACTTCTTTTTACTGCCTTTGGACCCTTTACCCGACCGAATGACCAGCTTTTCAGGTCGGCCAGTGGGTATAAGGGAGGAAGGAGAGGTAGGCGCAGCTGGCCCAACTTCTGGCTCCTCTTCAGTGGCAGTGATTATCTTCCCTCTCCTCCTTGATGCTCCTTGCTTCCTTCTCCTCTTCGAGGAAGACTCACTTCCTGGAGTGACAAGTTTAGATAAAGTTATATCGTCAGAAGGAGTCCGCTCCGGAGATATGTCACCTCCCTCAAGTCCCTCATCTTTTTGCTCTTGCGAAGCAATGGGATCATCCAGGCCATGGAGAGCCTCTATTTGTTCTTCTTGTGACCCAGGTTGCGAGGCAGAAGGAGGCGCCACTTGAAGAGATGGAGGAAGGATCACCGGGGGAGAAGAAGCTTGAGTTTGACTCGGTGCTTTCTCTACAAAGGAGAAAAAACTTAAAATATCAGTATCTTTCGAAAAGAGAGGGGATGACGGCTCGTCAAAAGTCGGGAATTCATTAACATTTGAGGAATAATCAAAAGTCGGGAATTCATTGACATTTGAAAAATAATCAAGAAGATCGTCAAGTTCACAAGGAGCGAACGAGCAGTTCACCACTTGGGCTGGTCCGGTGTCAAGTTTACCTGGGGCAGTTGGATCTCTGAGGCTGATTTCATATCGCTGTGCTTCGTTGCTTTCACCACCTTCATCCCCGCCTTGTGCACTTGTAGTTTCAGTTACTGTCTTAGTTGCAGGCGGAGTAGAGGAGCTAGAACCCGTGATGTCAACCACAGGAGAAACTGGAGGTTGGACAGAGGAAGTAAGCGTTAATTCCTTTCCAGAACGTTCCTCTTCCGCCATTCCAGTTCTCATCCTGGCAAGTTGTTCTCGCCCCTTCGCAAGAGCAGCGCGAGCTCCCTCATCCAGGTAACGCGCCTCAAAATCTTCATCGCCATACCCGGCGTCTTTAAACATGTTAAGAGCAGCTTCCCACACCTCGGCCAGGGTGATTTCATACTTAGGACCAAGAAAAGAGAGGCTGCCGCGTCCCAGGACACAGTGTAAATAAAAATCGAATAAAGTCGAATTGATATCGGTTTCCATGGTCTGAGCAGTTTCTTCGGCTGCAATTTTGCCAGCCATGGCCTCATCTCGATCTTTTTCGGTCTGAGCAAGTTGGGCTTTTAGCGCTTCAATCTCCATGTCCCGGGCGCTCAGTTTATTCTGCAACTGGGTGACATCAGTGCGGTGGTTCTCTACAGCTTGTTCCAACCTCTCAGCTTTAGCTTCAGCGTCCCTCTGGCTGGCGTGCGCATCTCGCACTTGTTTTTGCAATACCTCTTCTCTTTGGGTGTAAGTATTAGTAGAAGAGACAAGATCATCTTTGAGCTGCTTTACTTCAGCTTCAAGTTTTTCATTGTATTCGGCTATCTCCTTCATCTCAGCGTTGTGTTGATCAAGAATCTTCTGCCATTCTGATTTGTCATTTTCCATGGTCAGCATTGCTTCGATGTTAGCCCGATTAACTCTTTGAAGTTCATCAACCAACTTTTGCCATCCAGACATTCTATCGATATCAAGCTTGACAGCATCGAGATTTCTGTACATAGCTTCTTTGTCGATGGGGACCAAATCGAGGTCGAAGCGTACCCCCCTCAAACACCAATTCGGGAATCGGCTCTGCAAGGTCGGGGGGCCCCTTTCAACATGGTATGAAGGCCTGTTGAGAAGTGTTTGGATGGCACTTCCTTCAAGAGCAGGAGATTTGGAAGGGATGTCAATAGAAACTGAGGCACCAGGTCTCTCAGATGTCACGGGCACGTGCTCCTCGCCAAGTTTGGTCCGCTTTCTCGAATCCTCAATATGGCTCTTCCCCCTATCATCGTGCGTTTTACGTTTATGGGAATCATCATCTCTTGGGAAGGATTCATGTCGCGTGCCCGCTCCCTCATGACGTTCTTCATACCTTCTCCTCTCTTCAGCTTTTCGCGCAGCTCTCTGCTCATTGGTCTCTCTGGGATCGGTATAGTATTGCTTGTAATCATAGCTGCCACGCCCTCCATAGCGTCGAAAGTCTTTATAATAAGAACCGCTGCCGCTGCGCCCCATAGAGGAATCTGAAAAGGCAAAAATGGCAAGTCTTAGAAACTTCCGGAGAAAAGAAGTTAAATGTGAACAAACGCCAAAAAAATCCTAAGTGTTGTGTGATGTGCAAGCTACGCGCATTAAGCTACAAACCACTCATTGGTGTAGAGGTGATGATAGCTTGGGTATGAGGAGTTGGTGTTTGTGTTGGTGTTAGTCGAAGAAGGGACGTCGCCTCAACTATAGGAGAGATAGTTTTAGACACGTCATCTCTAAAAAGCTCATGTGAGGTCACTATTATGTCGCTCAACCCATCATAAACATCGTCACCATCATGCTCGGTGAGACTTGTTTTCTCAGTTCCTACATCAGCTAATCCCCCGAGAGGCTGTGAAGGTTCTTCTTCTTCCTCAATCGGGGCAAGTGCCGCCTTACTAGATGACCCCATAATGTCGGTAGGGGTGGAACATTTCACCAATGAAGCTTCGATGTTAGACTCTTTTGATGAGGGTTGTTCGATAGTAACGGGGGCATCCGATGCTTCAGTCGGGGAATCGGGAACTTCAGTCGGAGCTTCACAAAGCTGAGTATAGCGAGAAGGGTGGAGGAGTCCGTATTGATGTAGAAATTCGTCGCTTAGTAGAAACTTGATACTTCTCTCTTCTGCAGCTACAGCGCTCAGTCTATCAAAAGTCTGCCTATGTATCGGATCTCTAGAGGGAAGGGGAAGTGCTGAAAAAAGCAAAGAATGAGATCAGCAATTTGGACCCCGAAAAGAGTTAAAAAAGAAAGTGGAAAGACGGAAATAAATGATCTTACTTCCTACTCTCCAAGAAGCATAAAACTCTGGGGGACTGCGGGCAAAGAAAAATTGGTTTAAAAATCCATGGACACTTTCAGTAAGATCAAGAATGAGCTTGCGGTTTCTTGCACTTCTCACAATAATAAGAGAAGGATGGTCTTTGCTCTTTGCAAACGAGCATAAGTAGCGAATTTCTTCGAAGCTCGGCAGTCGGTCAAGATTTCTTCTGAACAAAACACCCAACCCCATCAAGATAGCGTAACCATTAGGATGAAGTTGGAACGGAGAAATTGACATCCGAAGAAGAAGAATTCGAAGAAAGTCATTGAAAGGTGGAATCGCCCCACTTAAGCACATATGACGATTAACCGCGACAAAACCATAGGGAGGTCTGTCAGCAGTATCATTCGGTCCAGGAAATATGACATCATCTTCAGCAAAGCCGAATTGAGTACGCAACTGAATAAATGTTCTCGAAGATAGAATAGTCGAAGTTCTTTCCGGAGGATTCTGTATAGGAACAGCTATCGGGAAAGTTTCTTCTTCTTGACTTGCTGCTTCTTCTCCTTGATGGGAAGTCATTCTACATAAACAACTATATATTCAAATATCAAGGTGCACGTTTCCTAAAATGTGTGAGGTGTTGTGTAAGATCAACAAGACGATAAACAAATATAACTGGAATTAAAAAAAAAAAACTGGCAAGCATTTGTTAGTTGTGAAAATCCAGGGGTCATTGTTTTAAGTCTGAATATGTAGGCACAACATTGATGCAAACGAATTAGTTCAAATTGTTCATACTTTGCATTGATATTTGGCCTTAGTTGATCGATCCACAAGCATTTCATGCAATGCATTTAAGTTAATTACTTTGTCTCAACTAATCTGTCATTTGATGTGGGCAGTCAATGGCAAAATTTTCGCCTTGGTTTTCTTTGTTTATTATTTTTGACAGGTTGGCAAGTTAACACAATCTGTGGAGTAATGCAATGAGATTCAAGCAAATTCAAGGTTGGAACAGTTTAAAGTACAAATCAGGTGCTCGAGGAAGGCCAATGCTCCTAAGTGTCAGCACGTTCAGGGCTGAAGTCCTAACCCAGCTACGGTCTAAAAAATCCCACGAGATAAAACTAAGACGGTAAGAGATCAGATGCTTAAGTCCTAACTAAGCGATATGATTCGGCTACTCAGGTTAGATGCTCAAGTGTTAACCCGGTCACGACCTAAGGATCTCTTACAAGTTAAAGCCGGTTTGTTAGTTCCCTAACTCGGCAGTCATCTAAGTTGCAAGCGACAGATAGGGATCTCTCCAAGTATTAACACGGCCGCGGTTCAAAGGCTTAGGTCGGCAAGTTCCACCGAGCGATTAACTCGGCTTCGATTCAAGTTTTAAAGTTTAAGTCGGCAGAAATTTGAGTCACTCAAATTCCCTGAAAACCACCATCTCACGGCATTCAACCCGTTAACCCAATAACCTTCCCATCAACAGCCACCTTCATTCACACCAACCAATCATCCAACAAAGCAAACTGAGATTGTCACAAGTTCAATGCCCAGCCATTGGAGATCATCAAGCCTGAAGCGATCAACCGCCTTCATGGTATTAACGATCATCTGAAGCCGAAATCGGGCAACCTAAGTTTCATCAACTGTAAACATGATAGGATTCGCGATGAAGCATCGTGCAAGGAGGCAATTCGAATTTGAGCGACATAATTCGTGAATTGATGGTAATTTGCAGTCATAAGAGGAGAAGAATCACTTACGCACTAAAGTTTAGGAGTTACTGGTGATCAGGTGGGATGAAATCGCCTTAAGGAACTCAGGAGCACTTTAATGGCGGAATCGAGCAAGAAATTAAGTGAAGAAGAAGAAGGAAGAGAGCCAGTTTATATCCCACGGTGAAGAAATGCGAAACGGCGCTAACTGATGGGTCGTGCGCGACCTACCGACCTAGGAGGAGCAGAGCTAAGTGGTATCGAAACACACGACTTAATCTTAAGGCGTGTACTTCGAGGGGCAAATGTTAACCCTATCTCGGTTATGGCTCACCGGTCTAAAGCTTGGAAAAAGGATCCGATCTAACTCGATGCCGACCTAAGGCTATACCGACCTAAGGCTATGCCGACCTAAGGCTATGCCGACCTAACATCTTAAGAATGTTGCCAACCTAAAGAACTCAGGGGGGTCCCGATCCAGTATGATGCCGACCCAAGAATGGCCGATCTAAGTAACTCAGGAGAGGTCCTAACTTAGCTCTTGAGATATTGCCGACCTAATAGCTGAACAAGGAATACCGACTTAAGGACTTAAGATGCATGCCGACCTAATGATTCAAAGAAAGTCCCGACCTGGGACTTACATAGCCTACCGACTTAACATGCTTACTGATCTAACTACGATGAGTCGCGACCGACCCAGGGAAATGGAAGGAGAATACAGTGCAACAACTTAAGGCGTAGCACATCAACTCGGTGACGGTTTAGAACTTGGGATTTGAAGCCAGAAGAGGATGCGCTTCCCATTTGGACCGTAGGCTTTGCAACGGAGAGGCGAAGCGACCTACGACCTAACTTATCTCGGATACTATCAACAATTTAACACTGGATGCCTCTATAAGTCGGCTGCGACCTAGGCTAAGTCGGGGACGACCTGGGACTCGTTCAAACCAGCACGTGTATTCTTAGGAGAGGGAGGTTAATCTTTAGGTCGGCGGCGACCCACGATCTTGCTTAGGTCGGTCACGACCCACAACCCGACCTCGAAAATTGCCTATAAATACACGGCCACCACCAACATTCAAGGGACTTTTGGGTGGGGGCTCATTCTCGAAGCGCCGATACTCTGCCATTTTCACAACTCAAGCAACACTTCAAGCACTCCAAACACCAAGGACGCTACTACACGCTTCAAGAAGTAATCACAATCATTCAAGATGTACTCGAAAGATTATTCTTCACCGAAGATTGAGCTACTTGTCCGAAGTGGATTGTAATTGAAGAAAATTGTATAAGTTGTACTCGTATCATCAATAAAGTGAATATAAGTGGACGTAGGCTTGATTTTGGGCCGAACCACTATAAAACTTGTGTTCTCTTACTGCTTTTCTGTAATCTCTTTACTTGAATCTTGTTCCCGTGTTCACGGGTGGTGCTTTCACAACTGTTATCTACACACCGGGGTGTTAGCGTTTGAATTTTGGCGTTAACACTTCGAGTTGAAATTCGTATCAGAAGCTGAGAAGGTGACTTTGGCTCGCCGTTTTATAGACCTTGTTCAAGGTGAATCTTCCGTGGCAGATTATGTCGTGTCTTTTGAATCTCTCTCCAAATATGGGGTTGAATACTTCAACACCCCATTGAAGAAAAATCAGAGGTTCGTTTAAGGCTTAAACAAAAATCTCAAGAAGCCATTACTTCTAAAATTAGAAGTTTCTTTCGACCAACTCATTGATATCGCTCTTCGTCTTGAAGAGGCGTATAAGGAGAATGATGTTGAAGTGGTGGGTTCCAAACCAAACTTCAACAACAAGAAAAGGCCAAACAAATTCAAAGGCCCTTATCCCAATAAGAAAGGGAAGCAAGAAACCTCTCTGGCAAAGACTTCTTCCTTTGGTCGTGGGGAATGCTATAATTGTGGTTCGAAGGACCATTATGCAAACAAGTGCCCAAAGTCTCTCTCTTGTCGCTACTGCAAAGTTCCCTGTCATGTTATATCTTCATGCCCCAAGCTTCAGGGCAGGAAGGAGGGAAAGTTAAATGTTGCTCAAGCCCCTGGCGACACATCTCGTGGCCAAGGTATTTCTCATTCTATTCTGGATGGAATTATTTTATTTCGTGATCATCCTATTCGAGTTCTTTTTGATACGGGTGCGTCCCATTCTTTTGTATCAAAAGAACTTGTTGATACTTTTTCTTTGGATGTTTTGTGTTTAATGACTTCTTTGAGAATTGCGAATCCGGTTGGTGGATCCGCAACAATCAGTTTATTGTGTAAAGATGTCGAGATTATTTTGTGTGATTTTCCTTTCCTAGCCGATTTGCATGTCATGCGTTATTTAGGCTTTGGAATGATTTTGGGAATGGATTGGCTTAATCGTTATGAAGCTCACATCCTATGTCCTGAGCGGACTATTTATCTTCGACATCCACTATCTGTTAATCAGGTTTCTGTTATTCTTAAAGATTCGGATTCCGCTTAGGTTGCATCTTTATATTCTTTAAACCCTCGTGATGACGATGATGACAATGAGGGTGATATTATTTCTCTTATTCACGTCGTTCATGGATTTTCCGACAAATTTGAGCCCGTTTTAGGATTACCACCTAAGCGAGCAATTGAGTTCAGAATTAATCTCATTCCTGGAGCTCAACCTATCACTCGCCCTTCTTATCGTATGTCCAATAAAGAAAACGAGGAGATGCGCAAACAATTATCCGAATTGGAGACGAAGCAATTTATTCGCTCTATCCTCGCCTTGGGGAGCTTCGGCTATTTTCGTGAAGAAATCTAATGGTACACTTAGGCTTTGCGTTGACTACCGCAAGCTTAATGATCTTACTATCAAAAATAAATATCCTTTACCTCGAATTGATTATCTATTCGATCAACTTACTGGTGCTAGAGTCTTTTCACAATTAGACTTAGCTACTGGATTTCATCAGCTTCGTATTGCAGAGGTTAGCATTCCTTTGACATCGTTCCGTACTCGTTATGGATCTTATGAATGGCTTGTTATGCCATTTGGTCTAACGAATGCTCCGACTTATTTCGTTGACCTTATAAATAGAGTTTTCAAAGACTTCCTCGACCGGTTTGTCCTCATCTTTATCGATGATATTCTTGTGTATTCAAAAACCAAGGAGGAGCATGAGAAGCATCTTCGGATTGTGTTGGAAACTCTTAGGAGTAATCGTTTGAAAGAAAATTTTTCTTAATGCCATTTTTGGCAATCTCGTGTGAAGTTTCTCGGTCATATTATTTCCGAATCCGGAATTTCCGTGGATCCTTCAAAGATTGAAGCGATTCAAGATTGGGAGAGACCGGAGAGTGTGACAGAGAATCGTAGTTTTCTCGAATTGGCGGGCTATTACCGTCGTTTTATCAAAGACTTTTCTAAGATTGCTGTGCCTCTCACTAGCTTGACGAAGAAAGGTGTTAAATACATTTGGTCGGACAAATGTGAAATGTCTTTTCAGAAATTAAAAGAACTTCTTTCTGATGCTCCTATTCTTGTTATTCCCGAGGGGAATCAGGATTTCATTGTTTATACCGATGCCAGTCGCGTTGGTTAGGGTGCCGTTCTTATGCAAAAAGAACGTGTTATTGCTTATGCTTCAACGCAATTAAAGCCTGTCGAGACTAGATATGCCACTCATGATTTAGAACTCGTGGTTATTGTTTTCGCTCTTCGCATTTGGCGTCATTATCTTTTAGGAGAGAAATTTGCTCTTTATACCGATCATAAGTCCTTGAAGGATTTATTTTCTCAAAAGGAACTTAATTTGCGTCAACAGCGTTGGCTCGAATTTCTTGCACCATATGATCTCGATATCCTTTATACTCCCGAAAAGGGAAATCGTGTTGCCGATGCACTTAGTTGCAAGCAACAAGCAGTTGTTTCTATGATGATAACCGAATGGAATGATCTCGAGATATTATCCTCTTGTGAGATTCGATACCGTGTCTCTGATTTATGTTCATCACTTGTGTTATGTAGCCTTGAGGTTCATCCTTCTCTTGCAGACCGCATTCTTAAAGCTCAAAGGCTAAATCCCGAAATGGCTCTTCTTGGCCAAAATATTAGGGATAAAATTGATATTGAAGGATTGAAAGAATTTGATATCGATTCTCATGGCGGCATTCGAAAATTTGGTAGACTTATCGTACCAAATATTATTGATCTTCGTAAGGATATTTTAGAAGATTCTCATCGTTCTAAATTCACCATTCATCCCGGTAGTAGTAAAATGTACGCAGATATGAAGTGACTTTATTATTGGGAGGGAATGAAACTTGACATCGCTAACTTCGTTAAGCGTTTCATGACTTTCCAACTCGTTAAGGCCGAACATCAAAGGCCCGGTGGGTTATTGCAACCTTTAGAAATTCCAATTTGGAAGTGGGACCAAATTTCCATGGATTTTACAGATGGCCTTCCCCATTCTCGATCGGGTCATGATAGCTTATGGGTGATCGTTGATAGACTTACTAAATCCACCCATTTTATTCCCGTTCGGTCTAGCCGAACCGTTCCTCTTTTGGCCAAACTCTTTGTTAAAGAGATTATTAAATTACATGGTGTTCCTACTTCTATTGTTAGTGATCGCGATCCGTTGTTTACTAGTGGATTTTGGAAGAGTCTTCAAAAAGCTTTGGGAACGAAGCTCAATTTCAGCAACGCTTATCATCCTCAGTCCGATGGACAAACTGAGCGTGTGAATCAAACTCTTGAAGGTCTTCTTCGTGCATGTGTGCTTGATTTTGGGGGAAGTTGGGAAGATCATATTTCACTTGTTGAATTTTCCTATAATAACAGCTTCCAATCTAGTATTGGTATGGCACCTTTTGAGGCACTCTATGGAAGGCCATGCCGATCTCCTTCTTGTTGGCTTGAGGTCGGTGAGAAGCTGGTTTTAGGTCCAGATTTTATTCGTGATTCCACAGAAAAGATTGATCTTATTCGTCATAGGTTGAAAGAAGCCTAGAGTAGACAAAAATCCTATTCCGATAACCGGAGAAGGAAGTTAGAATTTTCTGTGGGAGATCTTGTGTTCATTCGTGTTTCACCTATGAAAGGTGTTGTACGTTTCAGTCGATCCGGAAAATTGGCGCCTCGATAAATTGGGCCATTTCCTATCACTGAACATATTGGTTCCATGGCTTATCGCCTTTTATTACCGGCTCAATTTTCTGCTATCCATGACGTGTTTCACGTTTCTCAACTTCGAAAATGTCTTCGAGATTCCGATTCTATTCTTGAGCCCGGTGTTGAGGAAGAGATTGAAGTTTCGCCTAATTTAACTTATGAGCAGCATCGTATTCGAATTGTTGCTTCGGAGGTCAAACGCCTTCGAAATAAAGATGTCCCGCTTGTTAAAGTCCAATGGTCTCCAAATCCTAAGGATTGTTCTTGGGAATCTAGAGAGTACATCAAGCGAACACATCCAGACTTACTTTCTCGTGCTCTTTGAGGTGAACCTTTTATTTCAAATTTCTTTTGTGTTGATTATGCTTTTATGGTTTTTACTACATATCTTCTTCTTAAATATTGCGAGGACGCAATTTCTTTAAGGAGGGGAGTATGTAACAACCCGCATATTTATCGATTTTATATTTAAATATTTTATTTAAATATTTTATCAATACTCGGAATTTAGTCCGAAAAGCTACTTTTTGCATACGGTCGAATTAGGACTCGGGACCACTCCCATTGAGTTTAAAATGCCGTTTGCGACCTTTTTGAGTATAAGCTTCAATATGTTTGGAGAAAGTTGATTTATGCTACTTTTCACTTTGTGTTTGGGTTTGGGTTCGGCCCTATGTTTAAACTTATACTCAAAACTGAGCCATTCCTCCCCATTCACCCTCATTATCTTCTCTTTTCAGTTCTAAGGCAATAATGGTGGGAGAGATTGGAAATTAAAACTCCAAAACCTTAGTTCCCCTTACAACCTCAAATTCCTAGCTCCAAATTCAAGAGAACCCATTGGTAAGCATTCTCTTCTTCTTCTCCAACTTATTCTCTTACCAATTTCAGAAATTCCTAAACCTAATTTTGGGAATGTTCTTATTTTGAGCATAGATTCAAGCTCATTTGGGTTGTGTTGAAGAGAGGTTGATTCTCCATTTGCTTTAAAGCTTCTTCTTGTTCGATTTTGTAAAAAGGTGAGATTTTTATCTCACATCTATGCTTATATTTATCTTCAATTGTTATGTATGAATTCCTAACACTTATTCGTGTGCAATTGCTTTTGGTTTGGGTTGATTTGGTGAATATTCCAATTTTTGGTGTTTTGGGTTCAATCCTTTAAAAATCATAACTTTGATGTTTGAACATGTGTTTGGTGATGCATCGAGGAGCATATAGGGCCGGGTAGTTGATTGGCATAATCCCTTAGTGCCGTTGCTCGAGAGAATGCAATTTGGTGGAGGTTGGACCTCAATTGGATGGACTGGGAGGGGACTGGCAACAGGTCCGGTCAACCGAGCACTATAGCCGGCCGACCGACCTGCTGCCAAGTGCATAAGCACTTCCCTGTTTAAGGTTCGGTCGACCGAGTACAGTGTTCGGCCGACCGACTTGCTTCCCGAGGAATTTTGAGAACAGGGTCCGGTCGACCGAACTCTGTAGACGGCCGACCGACCTGCTGCATTTTTGCCTATTTCGCCTAGTTGTTTGAATTTCCAACTTTAATCGATTCGTGTTGTTTCCTATGTGTTGTTATCATTTGTTATGACTTTGATGACTCCTTTTTAGGGATTTTTGAACATCCATTTTGATGGATTCTTTGTCGGTTTCGTTGGATTTTTATTCACATCTTCGTATGTGAATTTTAGTGACTGATTGTTCCTACAATCTTCTTTATGATTTGTCACTTTAAAAATATAAAGGTTTTCTATACTAGCAGTAAATATCAAAACTCTTTCTTCAAATGATTTCAACACTATTTTATTACAAAGATCGTTTTCTCAAACTGATTTCTAATCTATTAGTATATACAAACCTTTACCTCACTCGTATGAGAAATCTAATTAAACAACTTAGTAAAACGAGTGGTATGAAACGCTTGCGTTTACTTCGTCGGTTAATTCTTGGACTTGTTCGATTGAATCCCTTGTGACAATTTTCTAATGGAGATCTACAGTTTGTTCATAAATATTTAAGTTAAGCAAGTGGTTACTGGACATGAAACTAAACTCATATATTTACTAGCTTAGTGTAATTGACACTTCTCGTTGATCATGACGATCATCTTTGTGATTTAGAATAGCAATGTGCGATGTCTCTTTGTCTACGAGGGAGACTAAACCCCATTTTGTGGAGTTTCGACTCAAATTGGTGGGGTAGAAACCCATGATCTTCGGGCCGTTTGTGGAGCTTCGACTCAATTTGTGATGGTTAGCAACCATGGAATTAGCGTTCCATTTGTGATACACGTGTTGGCGAGCTTTATGCTCCCGTTTGTGATAGGCCTCCCCCTCTTTGTGATTTCTGGGTTTCTTGAGATGATTTCTAGAATTTGTGTTTCACCAATTTTCGTGATTTCCATCGATAAGCTTTATCGATATTTGTGCATTGGTGAATTTGTGCGTCATTGGCTTTTGTGATTTTTGGATTTCGTGTGATGAATTCTGGAATATGTGTGTCATTGACTTTTGTGATTGACATTGATATTATCGTCAATATTTATGGTTTGGTGAACTAAATTAGGAGAATGACGTTTCTATGATTCTTGTGTAGATTTTGTGACATTGAATAATCCCTTGATGATTTTCAACTGCTTATATATCACAGCTTGGCATTGTGATTATTATGTGTTAGTCATATCTCCTATTCTATATCGTGTCATCTGATATTTATAGTTAGACTGATCCGTTTATTAGTTTCTTATCAAATAATACTCGGGTCATACCGAGATGTTACAGGTGCTTCTGCTTGACTTCTTCCCAGGGATTCATTACTCTGACTTTTGGCAAACTACTTAGATCAGTAGTTTATTTTGTTGTATACACTTGAGTTATGGACTCATAGATGTATTCTTTTGTATAGCACGTGTTGCTATTATTTTGTACTATTGTGGATCTTTTTGACCACTACTCTGACATACACTTTCATGTGTTAGTTATATATTCATATCTTCTTCTGCCTTTGTGATATGAATTATCAGTGACTGATTTATGTTAGGCTTATTTCTATATTTGTTTCCGAAGATTATTATAGCCACTGTGTAGTAGCTTTGTGTTTGTATCGGTATGTAGGATTTCCTCTTGAAATAAAATGCATGTTATACTATATGACTTATCGGTGCTCGCGCAAAGCAATTACATGGATGGTCGCTCCTCAACAGCCTTATTCCTGTGCTAGTTGACAGCATTACACCGTAGTGTTCTTGGCTAGCGTGGGTATAAAGGTGGGGCGTCACACAACCTGTCAATCCAGTTTTAAAACTACAATGCAATCTGGAAAACAACACATTTTCAAAAGCTTTGAGCACCACCATGGTTCCAGTTTTAAAGAAATCAAGTATCAAAGTTTATTGCAGAGTCTAGTTCAGTAATAATTCAGAGTTTCTGGAAATTGCAACAACAGTTTTCAAAAAACAAATGGTGGTTTCCATTCTAGTTCCAAAACTCTGTGCAAAGTCAAAAAGAGGTGAGTAAACAATTAATCTAAATCTTAAGCAGGATAAAAATGGTTGCTTAAGTGATTGCTGAGACTATGTCATCTGCATGTGTTAATAGTGTTTATAATTCTGTAAGTATGTTGTATTTGTCTTCTGCATGACAGTAAATTAGTTTTCTTCTATTCATTCATGTTTAAAGAATTTTTATAAATAAACAAAATTCAATCTTTTGATATAAAAACTTTGAAGCTTTGGACTTAAAACAAACTAGTTAAGTTTAAAATTCATCTAGCTTATGAAAATATGATTAAGAAAAATAAGTTTAGAATTTTACTGTCAACATGAAGTTTGCAGAGATAACTTATAAAAAGAAATAAATAAATTTTGAATTTTTATTGATTCATGTTTGAGTAATGCATCATCGTTCGAAATTATGATTTTTAACACAAAAATCCATATTTTTAAAAATGGATTGAATATGGACTTTGGGGTTTTCTATAAAGTGGGTTTTGAGGAAATTCTGGAGGTTGATGCGGTTAGGCTGATCGGGGTTGCTAATGGAGGTGGGAAAGGCCATGGGGGTTTGGGAAAAAATGGTGGTTGAGGCTATTAGAGGTTGTGGTGTCGGCAATGATCGAGAATGGGTTTTAAACCCTAGTTTGGTCGATGTAGGAAATTTTGGGTCTAAGCATTTATCTGTTGATCGAGTGTCGTGAAATTTTGGCTGGAGGTAGTGTATCGGCTTGGCAAGGGATGGTCGGCACCGCGCGACTTCTGGTGACCGGAGTTAGGTGGTCGAAAGGGGTTTGAGTGAGGTCGTTTTGGGTTTGGTTCTGCAGTAATACTCAAATTTGATTTGTAGAGAGTATGTTTGATTTAGTGGTCGATTTTGGATGCTGAGGTGTTGAGAGAGTTGCCGGAGGCAGTGACGTTGGTCGGAGGTGACCAACGGTGGCGTGCATGTGCACGAGATGGTGGTTGGTGTCAGCGAGTTTAAACTCGTGGGAAATCTCAAAGTCACATTCGAGTTTAGCATGGGGACTCTCGAAGTGTTCTCGAGTATGTTTGTGGTGTTGCCTATAGTTTTTGCATACTTAAAATAAATCATAGTTTTGAAAAAAAAAAAAAGAGGTAGAAGCAGGGAACTTTTGTTTTGACCCGAGTAAGTAACGGGTTTGACCCGAAGTTGGAAAACTAAAACAGTTTTTGAAAGATTTTAAAAAGGTATAAAACTTGTTTTTGAATTTTAGAAACTTTAAATTAGTTAAAAACTTTATATAAATTACTTGATGTATTTAACAAATGTTTTATTTAACATATTTTAAGATGTTTTGAAGTTTTGTTAAATTTAAACAATGTTTAGAAATTTTTAAATGATTTTGAAAACGAGTTTTGAAAGTAATTTTTATGGTTTATATATGAAAAGTTTTAAATTCAAATAGAAATTAGTTTAAACTATAAATAGATAAATATTTAAGTTATTTAAAGTTGTGTTTTTGATAACTTTAATTTATCAAGCTAAATGATTGTTTTGGCTTAAACTTAATTTAAAATTTAATTAAGTAGGGATAGTTGTATAGTGAAGATTGTTAATGTGTTAAGTCAATTAAAGCATTTATAAGGTAAATGTTTTATCTTAATTAAGGTTTTAATATTTAATTTTGATTGAGCTAATTTAAAGAAATTAAGTTTAATTGATTAGTTAAATATAAAGGATTAATTAGGAAACTAATTAAGGAAAAATGATTTACTTGATTAATAAATGGTTAAGAATTAAAGGTTAATCAATTTAAGATTAATTAAATTGCTACTAAAAGATCATTAACTAGATTAGTAATTAATGATTAGGGATTCATTAATCAAGTAATTAAGTGAAATTAAACTTAATTAATTAAGTGGTTAAAAATTATAAATTGAGTAATTAATAAGTTGTTAATTAAGTAATAAAGGTTACTTAATTAGTAATTAAGGAGTGCTTAATTGGTAATTAAATTTTATTAATTAATAATTAAAGTTTTATTGATTAATAATTAGAAAATAATTAATCTATAATTAAGGATTAATTAAGAAGTTGTTAATTGGTAATTAATTGATTTATCCATTGTGATTAAGGATTTATCAAATGGTAATTAAGGATTGATTATATGTTAATTAAGGATGGGTTAACAGTTAATTAAGGGTTAATTAAATGATTAATTTACTGGTGATTAAGGAGTAAGTAATCTGTAATTAAGTTCTTAATTAATAATTGATAATTGGGTTTATTAATTAATAATTAAGAGATAATTAATTGGCTAATTAATAATTAATTAATTAATTATAAAAGTAATTATGGATTAATTAATTTGTATTAAGAGATAGTGATTAATAATTAAGGTCATTAATCGATAGTTGATGGATAATTAATCAGTTAAATTAGAGGTTAATTAGTTGATTATGGAAGTAATTAAAGATTAATTACTTTATACTAAAGGAGATTAATTAATAATTGAGGTTTATTAATTGATGATTAAAGGACAATTAATCTGGATTAGGGGTTGATTAATTATGTTAATCAACGAGTGATAAATTAATTATGGTTAATTGATGATTGTATAAGCAAGATTTAGGGGTTGATTCTTAGGGGATTAATTTAAGAAATTAAATTAATTATGATATGAATTGATAATGCTTGCTTATGAATGATTGGTTGTTGAATGTCTGAATTGGATGCTGTCTATTGGTGATATATGTTGTGACATTCTGTGATATGATATTGGTTATGTCAATGATAAATGTGTAGTATTTATTTATGTTAATGCTGTGCGATTTCAAAGCATTGAATTGTATTGAATTGAATTGAATTGTTTATACCTTTAAACAGCTTGGCCTTTCAGACACGTTTGGTTCGATGAGACCAGGATCGGGTATTAAATTTGATTATCCGAAAACCACGTCGATCCAAGTTAAACGTTAGGTCGTGAATTCAAGTGAAGATCGAGTTGAAGACTCGAAGTGTAAGAACTATTTGTCGTTAAAAAATCTTAAGGTGATTCCAATACGAGTATAACGGAGATAGTACTTTCAGGTTCGAGATGGAGTTTTTAGAGTGCAAGGGTTATTGTCGTTAACTCTGAGGGTGATTCCAAAATGAGTGTAACGAGATAATGCCTTCGGTTTCGTTCGAACCAAGAACGAACTTGTATGGATTGAATGCTTTCAGAACATCGTCAGGTGGACGATAAGCATTCTAAGATGGATGTGTTCTGTAAAGGTAATCGCAGCCTCAAGCCTCATCAACCGGGAAAGACTAAAACAGGGGAGGTGCAGCAAGGCTAAGTGGGTCATGCCCAAGTAGGATGATATTTACCCATGTCTAGATGTCCCTTTTTATTTCGGTTGTGTGGGGCGATTGCTAGCTAGAATCGCCGGGGTGGTCTTGTTCGGGACTATTCAGTAAGGAATGGTCCCGACTTTGTGTTGTAGGGGAGTTAGGGTGGCTCCTCGGTATGGTGATCTAGGCTATGTACTGTGTTAACGTAAAAATCATACGCTAACACCCTGGTGTAGATTGAAGTTGAGCGAAAGCACCACCCGTGAACACGGGAACTGAAAAAAAGTAGAGAAAACACAGAGAAAGCAGAAAAAACAACAGTTTTTATAGTTGGGACGACCCAAATTTTTTGTACATTTGAAATTGGAATATTTAATTAATTTTAAATATTCAACGGTTAATTTTTGAAGTAAATTTCAAATATCAGTATTTATGGGATAATTAATTATTGAATTTAATTATTGGAATTAGATAAATTATTGAATCTGGAATTTTAAGCCTGTTAAAAATAATTTGAAGACTTGTAAAATTTACATAGATAATACTGAAGGTGATAGAACTTTTAAAATTGAATTTTTAAATGTTTTGTTCAGTGTTTAAAATATATCGTTTAAATTGAATTTAAAAATACCTGTACGATGCACCGTCTCGGAATTCGACGAAAACAATTCCATTGGATCTGTAATATTGAATTGTTACTGGATTTCAAATTTCGTATTGACCGGAGTTGGTGTGTGAGCGTACGATAAGAAAACGCGTTGAAATCTATATCGAATTCAATTTAGATTTAAATTTATATTGGTCAACATCAGCCTACACTCTGTCCCATCTGTCATTTTCCCTTTCACTAAAATCACTGAGCATCCCTTCTCTAACACGCCTCTCCTCCAGTTCATTTCTTTTTACAGTCGAAGAAACAAAACTTTCAAAAAAAAAAAAAAAAAAAGGCAGAATAAAATTGGGAAAAAAAATAAGCGAGTCCTCCTCTTCCATTTCCTTCTTTCCAGCTCCGTTCGCAAGTCCAACACGAACAAAACCTAATCGTGATCTACTGAATAAAAGAAAAAGGAACAGGGGCCAGTATCGCATACGTATATCCCTCTTCGAATCACAAGAGAAAGGGGAAGGGGGCGGCGTAGCATTGGGAATCGGAGTAGGCGCCGTGTGCTCGCGAGGTAGAAGGATTGGCTCGCGATTAGGGTTTCGAGCTGTATTGTGCTGGCGAATGGAGGAGGCCGTGGCGTGTGCTGGCGGTTGTCTTGGTTAGGGCTCAGGTTCGAGATGGAGGTCGGGGCGAGTTGTTCGAGGAGGGCGCGTTCTGGTGGTCCTGGAGGCTCGCGATCGATTGAGAGGTGGCATTTAATTTATCTGTATAAGTAAATAAAGAAAATGTTACTGTCTAGTTTTAAAATTCTAGAGTTTGCTTATATATATAATTACAGTAAGGTATGTTATATATAAATATATATATATATATATATATGAAAGATTGTAGGCCATTTGGTATAAGGAATTTTGAAATAGGAAATCATATATGTATATAAAAATTTGGTTTCGAAATCTCTGTGGATCTTTGGTATTTTGCAGTTCAAAAGAAAATGAATTTACTGGTACACGTCATAATTTACTAGGTCACTTTTAAATAGTGTATTTTTGGAAAGTAATTTATTGAATTAACTTATTAAATTAATTAGTGGTTAAAATAATCTGTTAAAAGGAGAATTAGTTAAATTTAAATTTAATTGATGGTTAATTTAATTATGAAATAGAAATTTAAATTTCTCAATTGACTCGAATATTAATAAAACCTTATAATGTCTTTACAAGGTCAAAATTTGAAGGAAAACAAGTCTAGAAGGATTGGATTGCAAAAATTTAAGTAAAGGTGAGTAAATCTCACTCAGCTGGTTTTTATATTTAAATTTAAATGATTAAATTTAAATAATTGTTGGGATGGTTGAATTGTTTGACGTGCTATAGTATATGATATTTTGGAATTGATGTATTATATTGTGCTAACGTATGTGGATGCAGGGAAAACAGGTTGGAGGGATCCAACTGGACCCCTCAACTTTTATTTAAATTATTTTATATTCTCTGTTCTGATTGTTTGATATTCTATAATGAATTATGTGGAAGCATTGAATGCTATGGCTTGGTTAATATAATTGGGTATAATGAATTACCGAAATTATAAATTTGATTTTGGAAATGAAAATAAAAGAAGTGAAATTGCAAGTAAAATGATTATAGAATAAATTTAAGAATAACTTGGAAAAGAAATAAAATGACTTTAAAATTCTAATAAATGAATTTTGAGAAAGGAAACAAAATTTGAATAAACAGAAAGTTAATGAATTTTACAATGCCGTATTATTAATTAAAAAGAACAAACATTTATTTAAAATTTAAGATTTGGATTAGTGAAAGAGTAAAGAAGAAATAATAATAATAATAATAATAATAATAAAGTCCATAACTACTGAATTTGGAAATGAACTGATAAGTAAAAGAATTTATTTCAAATGAATAAATTGGAAATCAATTTGGGAAATTGATTTAAGTGAGTGAGATTTGATATTCTCCTTGGATAACCAAGTACGTTTCAAAATAAATTTTTAAATATAAGTTAAAGGGTTTTAAAATTGTTTTAAAGGTATGTTTGAAAAATTTATTATTTCTAATATTTAAATTCTAAAGTAAGAATTTTCTCTTAATCTATTATAGTAGTAATTATTTAAAGAATGACTTAATATTATGTTTTTAAAAGTATAAATCTAGTTTTATATTTATTAAGTAACCTTATTTTCAAATATTCATATAGTATGGTATCTTTAATAAAATTATTGATGTAGTTTTAACTTAAATGTTTTAAAGTATATTTCAAAGTAAAGTGATTTGGATTATTTTAAAAATCTAGTTTTGTGCTTGGTGATTTTAGAGGAGATAGAAAATATTTGAGAATGTTTATTCTGGGAAGAAAGTTGGTTTTGAAACTGTTTTCAAAAGGATTGAAAATAGAAATATATCTTGTGAAGATATTTTTGGAGATTAATAAATAATTTGGAAAATTATTTATTGTTTGATGGGTGTTTGTGAATATTAATTGATAGTTAAATAACCGACTATCAATATTGGACAAACACGTTGATCGTTTCGAAGAGACCGGGATCGAGATTTATTTCTCGAAAACCACTTCGATCCGGTTTGTACGTTTCGTGAAAACGATTTGGATTCGAAGATGGATCATTGGAGTTCAAGCGCTAGTCGCTACTAATCCTGAGGATATTTCCAAAATGGATGTAGTGGGAATAGTGCCTTCGGCTCCGTTCGAACCCGGGACGGACTTGTATGGATGAATGCTTGCGGAAACATCGTCAGGTGGACGATGGGCATTCTAAGGGATATTGTTCTTTATAAAGGTAACGCTTAGCCTCAAGCCTCATCAAATGGGAATGACTGAAAATCAGGGGTTATGCAACAAGGCTAGGTGGGTAGCACCCAAGCAGGGTGAGGTCATTCCAGTCTAGATGTCCCTTTTTATTTTTCGGCTTAGTGGTGCGGTTGCCGATCCCAACCGCAGGGTGATCTCACTCGGGACTATCCAGTAAGGGATGGTTCTGGCCTTGTGTTGCAGGGGATGAAGGGAGTAATCCTCGGTACGGTGATCTAGGCCCCGTACTGTGACAGGTGGTACCCCAGTGCCTAGTCACTGATGGAAATCCATTCTCCCTATGAGCCTTGTACGAGTTTTGTTTGTATTACCCAATTTTGTGGCTAGTAGCTGGAATTTAGTAATGTAACAATTTCGGCTATTTTATAAGTACTTGTATATAGACCCTATTATAATATCAGAGGATTTCTATAAAAATCGTTTTAGCTATCGTAAGGTAAAAACCCGACATGTTTATTTGTGGCGTGGTCTTACGAGATGCTTTTGTTTTCAAAGAATTTTTGAGACTTTAATAATCAATTGGGTGTGATTTTCTCACGCTGGTATTCCAGACTGGCTCGGGTGTTATGTAACTGTAATGCTCGGGTCAGACCGAGTATTATAGGATACTGGTTATGAAGCTGTGGAGCTCAGGGGACGAGCTGGATGACGATACGTCTTCTCGTACTTATATATATATATATATATTCCGCTGTGTTGAGTTGATGTGTATCCATTGTATGTTATTGATGTGAGCCGTGATTGATGTACTCTGATGATGTAATATATAAACCGAGATATTTTTGGTTGAGTAAAGATTATTTATTATCTATTATATTTTATTCCGCTGCGATGGTTAGATTCTGATGTAAATTTTGTTTTCTCTTCTTCTACCTCTTCTTCTTTAACCCAAATGGTTCGTATTTCTGTGCAACGTGAGTTGATTGTTGTAGAATAGTGTTGACTCAAGGGGTACGGATTTGCGGGTCGTTACAGTTGGTATCAGAGCTTAGGTTAGTGATAACCTTGGCTCTGGTGGGAATTACTCATAGAATAGAGTCAGTAGTACTCTAAAATGAGTTTGAGCGTATTAATAAATATGAGCGCATATTTGTTAGTGAATATAAATTGTTTTAGTATTGTGTTGATTGGTTTATTGAGTGACATATGAACCTTCATCGGCACAGTCTGACAACTGTATTGAAGGGGTTTCTAAACACTTGAATAGAACAATTGACACGATATTGTTTTAAATACGGGTGAATGAAATAATTTTACCCAAAAACATATCTTGATATAAAGAATAGTTTTTGAAAACTATGTAGCTAATATATAGTTGCTTGGATGTTAGAAATGATGATATTAAAGTATTATCAATTGATAAGTGAAAATTTAACTAGAAATTGAAATATATAAGTAAAAATTTAAAGGATAAATTCATAATAGGATGAAATTTATAAATATGAATTATAGATGTAAAATTATAAATTGAAATATAATTAATTGGGAATTTGTATAAGCCTAAGCTGTACAAATGAATTTTAGTTAAAATTTAAATTAAAACAGAATTTGAAATTTTTAAACCCCGAGGTTTTGGAAAAAATATTTTGAAGAATGAGGATAAATAATAGCCTTATTGTTTTGGAGGTTATTTCTGAAAGGAAATTTGTTTAAAAATGGATTTTTGGAAGGGAGATAACATTGAATTCACTTCAGTCACTGGAAAATAACTTCGGTGATGACTGCAGCATCATCGATGTTCATTTTCGAGTTTCAAAGTGATGAATTGCTACTAAAATGATTTGTTCAGGAAAACCTGTTGTTTTTGAAATTTCAAGGGAAATTTGTTGGGGAATAATACCAGGATTGGTTTAATTTTTGAGAAGTGTGATTTGAGATGTTAAAGATTTCAAAATGATTTGAAACCAAAAGCCGTGTGTTTAAAAATCCTGATGAGATAAGTTGTAAGCTTATAAATTGAGATGATTTTTAAATCAGGAAGGAAATATAAGCTATGAATGTTGGAAGGTAAATTTAAAGAGAAAGGTTAAAAATGAAATTTACTTGGATGGAAGAAAAAATTGACTGGATTGACATTAACTGGGTATGCTGAAAATAATATACAGTTGTATTTAAATTAAATTGAAATCAAATTGAGAATAAACCTGAGTTAAAATAAAATTGAATTTGAATAAAAATTCAATTGAGTTATCAAATGGAATTAGATTCTTACCTGAATAAATGGAAATAAGTTGGATAAGGATTGAATTGAAATAAATAAATCAAAATAACTTATAAGAGAATTAAGAATCCATAGGAATGAAATATGCTTGGGTTATAAATAAGCATAAGGCTTGAGTTAAAAATAAAAGAATAATATATTCAAGCCTTTGAGGATTGGAATAGTGTAAATAATAAGTTGTGACTTATAAAATTGAAAATGGAATACAAATCCAAAATAAATATTTTGATGAATTGGAAAATGAAGGGAAAATCCAATCTTGAATTGTAAAGTATATTGAACTTAGGAAAATAAATGAAGCGATATTTGGAATAAAAAAAAAATTCAAGTGTTGGATTATAAATAAGGGAAGAACTAATTAGATAATAAATTAGTTAGTGAAATTGAATTGTGAGTTCATGAAATTTGGTGGCAAATTGAAAATGGATTATGGATCCAGAACTTGAGTTGTCTAATAAATTTTAACTTGGAGTGTTAACAAATTTAATATAATTGGGAATATATCGAATAAAAATGTGATTTGATTAAAATAGTAATGGGATGGTTTGTATTGTGAATAAAATCCAAATATGTGGAAATAAATTGGATATGGCCTTGTAATCAATTGAGTTAAGCTGAGTATAAAAGAGAAAATTTACTTGTAAAATGAAAATGAGCTTAAGTATAAATTTAAAAAAAAAAATTGAAGTAAATTGACTTAAGCTGAATAAATCGAAGAGAGTTGAATTTAATTCAACTTAAACCAAGTTTAATGATGTTGGATTACATTTGAATCAAGTAACAATAAATATGGATTGAAATAGAACTGGGTAGGTTGTAATAATATTTAAGGAAATGGAAAATTCGAAATGGATTGAGTGGATAAGTTAATTATATTGAATAAGTGAATGGATGGGATAAATAAGAACTAAAGGAAGTGTTGGTTTAAATAAGTTGAGAAATGGTTATTAAATTAAATAGCTTGGATTGTTTTTGAGCTAAATAAAATAGTTTGGAATAAACAAATATGGAATGAAGTGTAAATAAATAAATTATAAATAAAATTTAAATGGAATGTGTCGAGCTAAATAAATGATTGTTAATGGATTAAAATAAAAGGGAAGTTTAATTGGTAAATAAGATAAACCTAAATTGTTAATGGTTTTGAATGGAACTTGTTTGAATAATGGAACTAGTGGGTTAATAAATGAAATACAAGTGAATGTATTCAAATCTGAAATGGAAGCGAGGATAATTTGATTGTGAATAAACTTGGAAATGGAATAGAATTAAGAATAAAATTGAGTGAAATCAATTTAAATTGGTTATAAAACATAAATACTTATTTATTCACATAAATCTCGTCAAATTGCATGGAATAAATTGTTGTTTGTGGTAAGTGGGGTAATTAAACATTCTATGAGTGAGACTAGTAAAATAAATTGATTTTGAAAGCAATTGAATTAAATATGAGCTCAGTTTGCTTAAAAATAAATTAAATGTAAATGATTGAGATTAAAACCATTTTAAATTGATGAGGTTGTATACGAATGGATTGAAAACCATTCAAATTGCATAGAAATGGTTTATAAATAAATTGGAACAGTTGAATTAACATGGAAATTGTAGAAGTTGCTTATGGAAAAATGTTTGGTGTGAATTTATTTTAGAATTCATATGTTTTAACTATTGCAAGTAAGTGAAATGTGTTAAACTTCTTATATTTGGCACTTACAAGTTTAAACTAAGTAAGTACAGGTACCTGGAAGCCGTGAGGCTGGATTGGGTTGTGCTATATGCTAAAAATAATAAGCCGCTTGCTTAAAATGCTAAATAAGGTACGCCTACGAATAAAAATAGGAAATATGAACTGTTTTTGGTTTTTCCGACCGTGTGGGTCGATGTATATATATTTATCTCTTTTGTCAAATTGCAAAAGCTCCTCCGTACAAAGGAGACTCTGCCAAAAAATTTCAAAAATTTTGGGAGTTAGAAATTTTTTTAAAATTTTTGAAAAAAATTATTAACGACAAAACAATTTCATACTAAGAATTGAAATAAGTTAGTAAATGGAGCTAATTAAAATAATGACGTGAATTAGTTATAAATGAAAAATAAAATTTAAAGTTTAGAGTTGAAAATAAATTGAATTCGTATAGAAATGAAAGAATCGTTGTGGATAGAAATGGATATAAACTAAAATGGTAAGATGAAAATAAATAAAGAAGTATATAAAATGCTTATACTAAACTTAAGAAAGAATGGCGAAGTCTTAAATGGAAATTGATAGTACCAATGTAATTTAAGTCAATATTGGAATGAATAGATGTTGACATTTTGTGAGAATGTCGATAAAATGTTTTGGAATATTGTGTTTGGATAATGGTGCTAAGCAGGTATGCAGGTATTATGAAGGAAAAAGAAAATTGGGTTTGATATCAAAAGATAAAATTTGAATTGCCCGACAAAGGTATGTATTTTAAATTTGGTATGAAATTTGATTGGGATTTGGATTGAGCCACTTGGACTTTTGTTTTCTTTTTGGATTTGGGAGGCCGTAGAGCCATTTTGTAGTTGTACCGAGTCGGCCGTGCAAAGGAGACGCTAGCGAAATTTTTCGGGAATTTAGGGAGTTGGAAAAATTTTAAGAAAATTTTGATAATTCAAAATTGATTTTATGATTAAAACTGGAAGGGTTGAGCAAATAGATTGTTGCAAACTAGGGAAAGGTTTGGAAAGTTAATAAGAATAATAATAGGTCTTTTATAAAAAGATGGCTAGTAAAATATTGGATTGTTTGGTTTTGGGAATAAGTAAACGGGTATTGGATCATTCTTCCTAACTGGTAATTTCGGGGACGAAATTCTTTTAAGGGGGGAGGAATGTGACGACCCAAATTTTTTGTACATTTGAAATTGGAATATTTAATTAATTTTAAATATTCAGCGGTTAATTTTTGACTTAAATTTCAAATATCAGTATTTATGGGATAATTAATTATTGAACTTAATTATCGGAATTGGATAAATTATTGAATCTGGAATTTTAAGCCTGTTAAAAATAATTTGAAGACTTATAAAATTTATATTAATAATACTGAAGGTGATAGAACTTTTAAAATTGAATTTTTAAATGTTTTGTTCAGTGTTTAAAATATATCGTTTAAATTGAAGTTAAAAATACATGTACGAGGCACCGTCACGGAATTCGACGAAAACAGTTCCATTGGATCCGTAATATTGAATTGTTACTGGATTTCAAATTTCGTATTGACCGGAGTTGGTTTGTGAGCGTACGATAAGCAAACGCGTCGAAATCTATATCGAATTCAATTTAAATTTAAATTTATATTGGACAACATCAACCTACATTCTGTCCCATCTGTCATTTTCCCTTTCACTAAAATCACTGAGCATCCCTTCTCTAACACGCCTCTCCTCCAATTCATTTGTTTTTACAGTCGAAAAAACAAAACTTTCAAACAAAATAAAAAAATGGCAGAATAAAATTGGGAAAAAAAATAAGCGAGTCCTCCTCTTCCATTTCCTTCTTTCCAGCTCCGTTCGAAAGTCCAACACGAACAAACCCTAATCGTGATCTACTGAATAAAAGAAAAAGGAACAGGGGCCAGTACGCATACGTATATCCCTCTTCGAATCACAAGAGAAAGGGGAAGGGGGGGCCGACGTAGCATTGGGAATCGGAGTAGGCGTCGTGTGCTCGCGAGGTAGAAGGATTGGCTCGCGATTAGGGTTTCGAGCTGGATTGTGCTGGCGAATGGAGGAGGCCGTGGCGTGTGCTGGCGGCTGTCTTGGTTAGGGCTTAGGTTCGAGATGGAGGTCGAGGCGAGTTGTTCGAGGAGGGCACGTTCTGGTGGTCCTGGAGGCTCGCGATCGATTGAGAGGTAGCATTTAATTTATCTGTATAAGTAAATAAAGAAAATGTTACTGTCTAGATTTAAAATTCTAGAGTTTGCATATATATATATATATATATAATTATAGTAAGGTATGTTATATATAAATATATATATATATATGAAAGATTGTAGGCCATTTGGTATAAGGAATTTCGAAATAGGAAATCATATATGTATATAAAAATTTGGTTTCGAAATCTCTGTGGATCTTTGGTATTTTGCAGTTCAAAAGAAAATGAATTTACTGGTACACGTCATAATTTACTAGGTTATTTTTAAATAGTGTATTTTTGGAAAGTAATTTATTGAATTAACTTATTAAATTAATTAGTGGTTAAAATAATCTGTTAAAAGGAGAATTAGTTAAATTTAAATTTAATTGATGGTTAATTTAATTATCAAATGGAAATTTAAATTGCTCAATTGACTCGAATATTAATAAAACCTTATAATGTCTTTACAAGGTCAAAATTTGAAGGAAAACAAGTCGAGATGGATTGGATTGCAAAAATTTAAGTAAAGGTGAGTAAATCTCACTCAGCTGATTTTTAAATTTAAATTTAAATGATTAAATTTAAATAATTGTTGGGATGGTTGAATTGTTTGATGTGCTATAGTATATGATATTTTGGAATTGATGTATTATATTGTGCTAACGTATGTGGATGCAGGGAAAACAGGTTGGAGGGATCCAACTACACCCGTCAGCTTTTATTAAAATTATTTTATATTCTCTGTTCTGATTGTTTGATATTCTATAATGAATTATGTGGAAGTATTGAATGTTATGGCTTGGTTGATATAATTGGGTATAATGAATTACCGAAATTATAAATTTGATTTTGGAAATGAAAATAAAAGAAGTGAAATTGCAAGTAAAATAATTATAGAATAAATTCAAGAATAACATGGAAAAGAAATAAAGTGACTTTAAAATTCTAATAAATGAATCTTGAGAGTGGAAAGAAAATTTGAATAAACAGAAAGTAAATGAATTTTAAAATGCAATATTATTAATTAAAAAGAACAAACATTTACTTAAAATTTAAGATTTGGATTAGTGAAAGAGTAAAGAAGAAATAATAATAATAATAATAAAGTCCATAACTACTGAATTTGGAAATGAACTGATAAGTAAAAGAATTTATTTCAAATGAATAAATTGGAAATCAATTTGGGAAATTTATTTAAGTGATTGAGATTTGAAATTCTCCTTGGATAACCAAGTACCTTTAAAAATAAATTTTTAAATATAAGTTAAAGGGTTTTAAAATTGTTTTAAAGGTATGTTTGAAAAAATTATTATTTCTAATATTTAAATTCTAAAGTAAGTATTTTCTCTTAATCTATTATAGTAGTAATTATTTAAAGAATGACTTAATATTATGTTTTTAAAAGTATAAATCTAGTTTGATATTTATTAAGTAACCTTATTTTCAAATATTCATATAGTATGGTATCTTTAATAAAATTATTGATGTAGTTTTAACTTAAATGTTTTAAAGTATATTTCAAAGTAAAGTGATTTGGATTATTTTAAAAATCTAGTTTTGTGCTTGGTGATTTTAGAGGAGATAGAAAATATTTGAGAATGTTTATTTTGGGAAGAAAGTTGGTTTTGAAACTGTTTTCAAAAGGATTGAAAATAGAAATATATCTTGTGAAGATATTTTTGGAGATTAATAAATAATTTGGAAAATTATTTATTGTTTGATGGATGTTTGTGAATATTAATTGATAGTTAAATAACCGACTATCAATATTGGACAAACACGTTGATCGTTTCGAAGAGACCGGGATCGAGATTTATTTCTCGAAAACAACTTCGACCCGGTTTAAACTTTTCGTGAAAACGATTTGGATTCGAAGATGGATCATTGGAGTGCAAGGGCTAGTCGCTATTAATCCTGAGGATATTTCCAAAATGGATGTAGTGGGAATAGTGCCTTCCGTTCCGTTCGAACCCGGGACGGACTTGTATGGATGAATGCTTGCGGAAACATCGTCAGGTGGACGATGGGCATTCTAAGGGATATTGTTCTTTATAAAGGTAACGCTTAGCCTCAAGGCTCATCAAATGGGAATGACTGAAAATCAGGGGTTATGCAGCAAGGCTAGGTGGGTAGCACCCAAGCAGGGTGAGGTCATTCCAGTCTAGATGTCCCTTTTTATTTTTCGGCTTAGTGGTGCGGTTGCTGATCCCAACCGCAGGGTGATCTCACTCGGGACTGTCCAGTAAGGGATGGTTCTGGCCTTGTGTTGCAGGGGATGAAGGGAGTAATCCTTGGTACGGTGATCTAGGCCCCGTACTGTGACAGGTGGTACCCCAGTGCCTAGTCATTGATGGAAATCCATTCTCCCTACGAGCCTTGTACGAGTTTTGTTTGTATTACCCACTTTTCTGGCTAGTAGCTGGAATTTAATAATGTAACAATTTCGGCTATTTTATAAGTACTTGTATATAGACCCTATTATAATATCAGAGGATTTCTATAAAAATCGTTTTAGCTATCATAAGGTAAAAACCCGACATGTTTATCTGTGGCGTGGTCTTACAAGATGCTTTTGTTTTCAAAGAATTTTTGATACTTTAATAATCAATTGGGTGTGATTTTCTCACGCTGGTATTCCAGACTGACTCGGGTGTTATGTAACTGTAATGCTCGGGTCAGACCGAGTATTATAGGATATAGGTTATGATGCTGTGGAGCTCAGGGGACGAGCTGGATGACGATACATACTCTCTTACTTGTTTATATATATATATATATATATATATATATATTCCGCTGTGTTGAGTTGATGTGTATCCATTGTATGCTACTGATGTGAGCTGTGATTGATGTACTCAGATGATGTAATATATAAACAGAGATATTTTTGGTTGAGTAAAGATTATTTATTATCTATTATATTTTATTCCGCTGCGATGGTTAGATTCTGATGTAAATTTTGTTCTCTTCTTCTACCTCTTCTTCTTTAACCCAAATGGTTCGTATTTCTATGCAACTAGAGTTGATTGTTGTAGAATAGTGTTGAATCAAGGGGTACGGATTTGCGGGTCGTTACAATAGTGGTTCGGCTTAGGGTAAGCCAACGTCCACTTTAATTCTCTTTATTACTGATTCGATTACAACTTTACAACAATCTTCAATTACAATTCCGATGAGACAAACAACTAGAACTTTGATGTAGAAGAATTCTTTAAATCCATGTAGATTGCGTTAGATTTCCTCTCGAAGTTAGTTGAGATGTCTTTCGTGCTTGAAGTGTCGAGTGAGTCGAGAATTCAGCAGAGTATCGGCGCTTAAAGAGGTCGGCCCCAAAAGTCCCCTTTATGTTTGAGGTAGGTTGGTATTTATATGAAAATCCCCCCCTTTAGGTCGTAAGTCGTGACCAATCTAAGGTAAGTCGTGGCCGACTCATCTGGCCCCTCCATGGTTTCACAAAAGTTCACTTGCATAAGTCCTAAGTCGCCCACGATTCAACTTCTAAGTCGCAAATGAGTCAACTGGTCCTCTTCATGCGGCATTGAACCCTCACCCAGTAGCTTTAGGTCGTGGACAACTCAAGCTAGGTCGTGAGTCGTGTACGAGTTAGCTGATAAGCTTGTTCCCTTCAGATAATAACCCAAGTCCTGAATCGTGTACGAGTTAAGAAGCCACTGTGCCAAGTAGCTGCATTGAACTTGTCTTCCTTTGCTTGGGTCGTGAACGATTTAACATAGTTCATAGGTCGGTTGCGACTTAGGTCTGTAGCTATCTTAGGCAGTTGGGTCGGCGTTCTTGTTAAAGCACTAGGTCGGCAACCGTTCAGCCTTAAGTCGGTATCCCTCTTAGGCCTTAGGTCGGCAACTTTGTTAAAGCACTAAGTCGGCAACCGTGTTAAAGCACTAGGTCGGCAACTGTTCAGCCTTAAGTCGGTATCCATCTTAGGCCTTAGGTCGGCAACTTTGTTAAAGCACTAAGTCGGCAACCGTGTTAAAGCACTAGGTCGGCAGCTGTTCAGCGTTAAGTCGGTATCCCTCTTAGGCCTTAGGTCGGCATCCCTCTCAAGCCTGTTAGGTCGGTATCCTTGTTAGGTCGGCAACCTTGTCAAGGCATTGAGTCGACATCCCTTTTTAAGTCTTAAGTCGGTAGTTTTTTAGGTCGCTGAGTCAGGGCCGAGGCGGAGTTAACATTTGCTCCTCGAAGTATACGCCTAATGGTTAGGTCGTGTGCTTCGATGTCCTTTAACCCGTCCACTCTCTAAGTCGGTAGGTCGTACGCGACCTAAATGTTATGTCATATGTGCCACTTCAGATCCCTCCACTGCAAGGTATAAGTCACCTCTTCTTCTTCCTTCTCATTACCTTCTCTCTTGATTCTGCCATTAAAAACATTTTCAAGCTCCAAAAGGCGATTTCATTCCAAACAATCACCGACAATCTTTGTTATTCATCACGTAAGTAAACCTGCTCTTCTCTTAATCCTTTATTTTCATTGATTCACGAATTCCATTCAAACCAAACCCACCCCTTGCGCACTGCTTTACTGTGAATTTCATTGCACCTGTAGTTTATGAGCCTGGGTTAGCTTGGTTTTGGCTTTAAATGATCGATGAGATGATGAAGATGGTTTACGGCTTCTGGATAGTTGATTTTGGTTTGTGTTAGGATTGCAAGGTGTTGAACTTGTAGTGGTTTCAAGCCGGTTTACTGGATGATCCGATATCATGAATGAAACAGCATGAATGGAATGAGGGTTTTTCGTGGATGGAGCGACTAACGGGTTAACGGGTTGAGTGGAGTGAGATTTTGATTTGGATGTGACTCAGTGAATTTGGGTGGCTTAACTTCTGGCCGACCTAATCCTCTGTCGACCTGACCCTTAAACTGTGGCCGAGCTAACCCTTAAACCGTGGCCGAGCTAACCCTTAAACCGTGGCCGAGTTAACCCTTAAACCGTGGCCGAGTTAACCCTTGGGGAATTTCACACCACTTTTGAGCCAGTGCCTTCCTCCTTACTACTGTACTGAACTGCTTAAATCCTGGATTGCTTTAACTTTGTTGCTTTATTTCACAGACCACATTAACTTATAGGCTAACAACCTGCTGAAAACAACAATCACAAAAAACCAAGGCGAATATACTGCCATTGACTGCCACATCAAATGACAGATTAGTCGACATAAAATAATCAACTTAAATACACTGTATGAAATGCTGTGAACCAATCAACTAAAGTGAAGTATTAATGCAAAGCATCGCTAACTTGAACTGATTTGTTTGCATCAACATTATACTCGCATATTAAAATAACAAACCGTGGACTTTATAACTGACAAATACTTGCTAGTTTTTATTCCAGTTACATTTGCTTATTGCTTGATTGATTTTACACAACACTCCACACACTTTAGGAAACGTGCACCTTCATGTTTGAATATCCAGTTGTTTGTGTAGAATGACTTCCCATCAAGAAGAAGAAGAGGTAGCTCAAGCTGAAGAGACCTTTCCGATAGCTATTCCCGTAGAGAACCCTCCAGAGAGAACTTTGACTAGCTTAACTCCGAGAGCGTTTATTCAGTTACGCACTCAGTTTGGTTTTGCTGAAAATGATGCTCTACTACCCGGACCAAATGATACTGCCGACAGTCCTCCTCATGGTTTTGCCGCAGTCAATCGTCAAATGTTCTTAAGCGGGGCGATTCCTCCTTTTAACGACTTCCTCCGAACCCTTCTCCTTCGGTTGACAATCTCTCCATTCCAACTTCATCCTAATGGCTACGCCATTTTGATGGGGTTGTGTGTTTTGTTTAGGAGAACTCTTGACCGCTTGCCGCGTTTTAAAGAAATTCGCTACTTATGCTCGTTTGCAAAGAGTAAAGACCATCCTTCCCTCATTATTGTGAGAAGTGCTAGAAACCGCAAGCTTATTTCTGATCTTACAGAAAGTGTTCATGGATTTTTGAGCCAGTTTTTCTTTGCTCGCTGCCCCCCAGAGTTTTATGCCATCTGGAGAGTAGGAAGTAAGATTGCCTGTTTCTATTTTATCCATTTCCAAACTTTTTCGAGATTCGAACTACCAACTGCTAATTTCATTCTTCGCTCTTTTCAGCACTTCCTCTCCTTTCTAGAGATCCAAGCCATAACCAAGTTTTTGAAAGATTAAGTGCTGTGGCCGCAGAAGAGAGAAGTATAAAAATTTTGTTGAGGGATGAATTTTTACATCAGTATGGAATTTTGCACGCTTCTCGCTCTACACACCCTCATGAGGTTCCAGACTCTCCGCCTAAAGCATTAGATGCCCCAGTTTCCGCTGACGAACCTTTACCAAAAGAAACTGCCTCCGAAGCTTCTCTACTGAAGTGCTCTTCTACTGTCGATGTTGCGGGGTCGTCTGGTAAATCCGCACTTGCCCCAGTCATTGAGGAAGAAGAGCCTCAGGGATCTCCCCAAGGTTCACAGAAGTCCGGCGAAGAAGCCGGGAAAACAAGCCCTGTCAGGCAGAGCGGGGACGACACTTTCGAAGGGTTGAGCGATCTCTTTGTCACCTCACAAGAGCTTTTTAAAGACGACCCTGCGACTACTAGGGTTTCTTCTTCAGTAGTGGAAGAGACTTCTTCTTTGCAACAAGCTCCGTCGAACCAAGAGTTGACGTTGATTACTACCCCTACGATTACTCTGCAATCAAAGAGTGGTTCGTAGTTTGATGCTCGTAGTTTGCACATCACACACACTTAGAATCTCTTGGCACTTTTATACTCCTAACTCTTTGTACTTTGAAGATTCTAAAGTTATTCTTCTTCTCTCTTGAAGACTTTTAAGACATGTCTCTCTTTTTATTTCAGATTCTCCGATGGGACGCAGTAGCTCTTACTATGATGGCTTTCAGCGCTACGGGAGGCGTAGTCAATATGATTATAGGCGCTACCTTCCCGTTCACAGAGAAACCGATGAAGAGAGAGCCGCCCGAAAGGCCCAGGAGTGGAGGGCTCAAGAAGAGCGTTATGAGAGAAAAGAAAGGGAGGAGCACCATGATTCTTCCAAGAGAGGCGACGATTCTCACAAGAGAAAGTCGCATGATGATCGGGGAAAAAGCCATATGGTTGAGGACCCAAGCAAGCGTGCCCGGCACGGTGAGAAGCATGCATCTACAACTCCTGAAAAGGCCACTGCCCCTGTCTCACTTGACATTCCTTCTGGCTCTCCTGCTCTTGGTAAGACAAACATTCAAGCAATAGTTAACAGACCTAAATTTCAAATTGGACCAGGCCCAGCCACTCTGCAAAGCTGGTTTCCACAGTGGTGCCTAAAGGGAGTGAGGTTCGATCTTGACTTGGTCCCTATTGACAAGCCCGCCACGTTGCAAAACTCGATGCCGTTAGACTTGATATTGAAAGAATGTCGAATTGGCAAAAGCTTGTTGACGAGCTTCAAAGGGTAAACCGTGCGAATCTCGAGGCCATGCTTACTATGGAAAATGACAAAGCTGAATGGCAAAAGGTTCTTGAGCAGCATGATACTGAGATGAGGAGAATTACTACTTATAATGAAGAGCTTGAAGCGAAAGTCGAGAAGCTTAAAGAAGAACTCGCCACTTCCTCTACTTCCTACACTCAAAAAGAAGAAGTGCTTCAGAAACAAGTGAGAGATGCTAATGTCGGCCAAAGAGACGCCGAAGACAGGCTTGAAGTGCAAAAAAGAATCAGTGAGGGCTATATTGCTAATATAAAGCTTCAACTCTCCAAATTAAGAGGCGGAAATTCAAATGATAAAGCTTCAACTCTCCAAAGCTGAAAGAGAGCATGATGAGGCCGTTGCTGGTAAAATTGCAGCTGAAGAATCTCATGAGGCAACGAAGACCAGCATCAGCTCGACACTATTTGACTTCTACTTGCACAGCGTCTTGGGGCATGGTAGTCTCGCCTTTCTAGGCCCCAAGTATGATATTACTCTGGCTGAAGTGTGGGAGGCCGCACTTGATATGCTTGGCGGTAAAGGTGCTGGCTATGCCGAATCAGCTCTTGAGGAGCATTATTTGGATGACGACACTCGCGCCGCTCTCGCCAAGGTAAAAGAACAACTTGCAAAATTAAGAGCCAAGATGGCCGAAGGGGAACGTTTAGGAAAAACTACTTCGACTATTCCAGTCCAGCCTTCTCCTTCTGCCGAAATCGACATCGTCGGCTCCAGTTCTCATTCTCCATCCCTGGTCAAAGTTACAACTGAGATTACAAGTACACAGGGTGGAGATGAAGGCGAAGAGAGCGCCGATGCACAGGCTTATGAGGTTGATATCAGGAAGCCGACTTCTCCAGGTAGCTCTACTGTTAATCTTGCCCAAGTAGACTGCTCATTTGCTTCTTATGAGTTCGATGAGCTTCTCGACTATTTCCTGAACCTCAATGAGCCTTTATCTCCTCTCTTTACTTACTTTAACTTCTTTCTTCTATAGAGAAAGTGTCAAGCATCGTTCAGACTCCTCCTCCTTCAATTATTCCTCCTCCGCCTCTCCAGGTCACTCCTCCATCCGCCTCTCAACCCGGGTCACAAGAGGAGAAAATAGAGGCTCTTCATGGCTTAGATGATCCAATTGCTTCTCAAGAACACGGGGGAGAAGGGCTTGGAGAAGGCAACGAGTCTTCGGAGCGAACCACTTCTGATAACATTAAATTATCTGGTCTTGTTACTCTAGGAAGTGAGTCTTCTTCAAGGAGAAGGAGGAAGCGTGTCACTTCCAAGAAGAGAAGGAAAAACATTCTTGTTTCTGAAGAGGAAACGAAAGTTGATCCGGCAGTAACCCTCTCTCCTTCATCCCCGACTCTCCCAAGCCGTCCTGAAAAGCTGCCTATTAGGTCAGGTGAAGGATCTAAGGGTGGTGACAGGAAGAAGTAAGGGGCCATGCTTCGATTTATCTTTACTTTTTGCTTTTTGCATGTGCTGGCCGGAGATTGTGCGGGTATCGGCCTCCGCTTTTCTTTTCCTTTTTATTTTGAAACCAGTACCTGTACAAAATTTTGACAGTATTGAATAAAATGATTCTTGTTGTTTGTACAAACTTCTGTCTATATTTGAGAATGCATTTATAATTCATTTTTGTACAAGTTTCTTTATATGATATTGCAGTGAGATTGTGGTATGTTGTTCGAGCGTAATTTTTACCAATGTAGTTATAACATGTTGCCCCTATACCATAAGCTCGTTGCAATATTTTATACTTTGAGGGGACTTGTACTCTTATTTTTTGGAGAATAATTATTCCATAGTTGGAGGAATATTATTTAGTTAAAAATAGAGTATATCTCCCTCCGTATGAGTTTTTACGCTTCCTCCTTCGAAGATATCACTTTTCCTTTTGTGCATACACACATTTTTACCAAGTGAATTCTTTTATGTGGTAAAGCGGGGCTCTGAAGGGCACTTTAACTACTTTTTGAGGAAGAGTATTTTCCAGAATAGGTGAATCATTCTTCCTTTGAGAGTTAAAGTGTGCCTTTGAAGAGGGATTCTTTTTTTCTTTTTTTTATTGCGCCTCAGTGGAGGGCTTTCTGATCTTTGCTTTGCGTTTCTGACGAAGTGCTTCTTTGAAAAGTTGTACCTCTGAGGAGGGCTTTTTCACGTTTCAATACTTCGAAGTTTTATTTCAATCTCGGTGAAACGTGTGCCTTCGAAGAGTTGTGCCTCTGAGGAGGGATTTCCACGTTTCAACACTTGGAGGTTTTATTTCAATCTCGGTGAAACGTGTGCCTCCGAAGAGGTCTTTCCGTTTGATTGCACCTCTGGAAAGTGGTTTTTTCTTTGACTGTGCCCCTGGGAAGGGGTCTTTTTGTTTGATTGTGCCTCTGGGAAGAGGTTTTTGTTTCTGCCCCTTGGGAGAGGCTTCTATTTTTCCCTGTTCGTTGGGAAGCGGGCCTCCGAAGAGGGCTTTTCACATTTCGTCTCACGGGAGTGTATCAACCGATCACGGTGAAATGTGTGCCTCTGAGTAGGGTTACTACCTGGAAGTTTGGAGTTTCTTTCTCTTGGTTGGACAAATTCACGGGAGTGTATCGACCGATCAGTCCACAACTTTGATTCGAGAAAGATCTCTCTTTTTCTGGTTTGGCCCTCTCGAGGTCTTTTAGCATTTCAACTGGGGTGAAATGGGCCTCCGAAGAGGGCTTTTCACGTTTCAACACTTGGAAGATTTATTTCAATCTCGGTGAAACGTGTGCCTCTGAGTAAGGCTTTTGCCTGGAAGGTTGAAGTTTCTTTCTCTCGGTTCGACGGATTCACGGGAGTGTATCGACCGATCAGTCCGCAACTTTGTATCGAGAAAGATCTCTCTTTTTCTGGCTAGGCCCGCTCGAGTTCTTTATCCTCCGAAGAGGGCTTGTGCCTCCGAAGAGGTCTTTTGCTGTTTGATGCTTGCTCGCCCATGTCTCTTTGCCATCTATTCATGCTGGCGATCCCTGTTGTCCTTTGCAAGTGTCATCCCTTTTTAGTTGCCAATAGTTTCCCTTATCCAAAGAAACATACTTCATTGTTAAGCGAGTTGGCGGTGGTAGACACAGGCTATTTAACTGGTTGTTTGTTTGTACAAACATTTGCATTTAGTTAGAAATGGTCCACTTTCATCCATATCGCTAACTTTTGTTCGAAGCATTTCTTTTGTAGGATTTGAGTATGGAAATTTTTTAATGGTTTAGCGTTTGCTTGCTGGGTGATGTCGGAGATTGCTTGGTCTTGTGATGGGTAATCTTTGTTTTTATGGCCTGCATTATTAAATCGACATTTTAGTAACACAATTAACGTATTTTTTATGTCGAAATAAAACAAAGCAGTTTATAATAGTAGAGAACACAAGATTTATAGTGGTTCGGCCAAAAGCTGGGCCTACATCCACTTTATAGCTTTTCATTATTTACTTGCTTTACAATTGCTTTCAATACAAGAATTATATATTCGTAATTCTTTTACAACATTTCTGCAATGCTTTCAAGTAAAATAGGGACGCAAATGATTGTTGTTCCAAGCTCTTGGGATTGGTTCTCCTTTGACGGTTGTGAGTTTGAATGTGCCATCAAGGAGTTTTGCTCCTATAACATATGGCCCTTCCTAGTTTGGCCCAAACACACCTATGGATGTCATAATTCTGTTCAGGACTAAGTCCCCAACCTCAAAGCTACGCTGACGAACTTTGGAATTGAAGTGCCTGGCTATTCTTTGCTGGTGAGCTGCAATTCTAAGTCTAGCCTCTTCTCTTCTTTCATCGAGGAGGTCAAGTGCTTCCAATTGCAATTTTTCATTCTCATTTTGATCAAAATGGATCCTTCTGTGCGAGGGGACTTCAGTTTCCATTGGAATCATCGCTTCTGATCCGTATGCCAATGAAAATGGAGTATGCCCAGTCGTAGTTTTGTGGGTGGTTCTGTATGTCCATAGTGCAAGCGGTAACTTTTCGACCCAACCACCTTTTGCTTTTTCCCGCTGCTTTTTGATGGTTGATTTGATTATTTTGTTTACTGCTTCCACTTGCCCGTTTGCCTGCGGATGAGCCACTGCTGAGAAGCTTTTTCGGATCTTGAATCGTTTGCAGAAATCTTGGAACTCCTCACTTTCAAACTGAGTACCATTGTCTGTGATTATCTTCTGAGGCAAACCATACCTACAAATGATATTTTTAGTCACAAAACTTATCATTTTCTTAGTGGTAATAGTAGCCAATGGTTCGGCTTCAGCCCATTTAGTGAAATAATCAACAGCAACGATAGCATATTTAATCCCCGATTTGGCAGTCGGTAAACGCCCAATGAGGTCTATTCCCCAGATAGCAAATGGCCATGGACTGACCATTTGTGTTAGCTCAGTGGAAGGCGCTCTAGGAATTTTAGCGAATCTCTGGCATTTATCACACTTTCAGGAATAGTCAGCAGCATCCTGATTAATTTCTGGCCAAAAGTATCCATAACGGAGGATTTTCTTTGCTAAAGTTTGACAACCTGTATGATCCCCACATTCCCCTCCGTGTGCTTCAGTCAGAATTGTCTTAGCTTCTTCCTTTGTCACACATCGGAGTAATGGCATTGAAAATCCTCGTCTGTACAAACGACCATCTTGAACTATATATCTTGAGGCTTTCCTCATCAGCTTCTGTCATTCTTTTGAACTTTCTGGCAAAGAACCATTGAGTAAATATTCAAATATCGGAGTCATCCATGATTCTTCTTCTTGGGATACATTCATAATCCAATCAACATCCATTTCATCCATGCTTGGAGCTGACAAGACTTCGACGGGAATTAATCCCAATAGTTGAGCTTCACCAGTACTCGAATACTTTGCAAGAGAATCCGCTTTCATGTTCTCTTCGTGGGGTATATGGTTTATTGAATAACGGTCAAAATCTTGAAGGAGCTCCCAGGCTTTTGATAAATAGGCAGGTAGATTCCCTCCTTTAGCTTGAAATTCCTTCCTGACTTGGCAAACAATAAGTTGAGAATCACTGAAGATCTGCAATGCCTTGATGTTTAGTTCTTTAGCGATCTTTAAACCAGCGATGAGAGCTTCATATTCAGCTTCATTGCTTGTCGAAGGGAATTCTAGTCTCAGCGCATAACACAGCGATTGCCCCTCTAGGGTTTCAAGGACAACCCCTGCTACGGAACAGTAATCATTCCTTGCGCCATCGACATACAATTTCCATTGGATTGGGACGCTATCATTGACTTCTTCCTCACTATCACCCTTATCCGTACATTCTGCGGTGAAATCTGCCAAACCTTGTCCATTGATTGCTTTTCGGGGATGGTAAGTGATGTCATATTGGCTGAGTTCAATATTCTAATTCAAAAGACGCCCGATGTCTCAGGACGGAATAGGACTTGCTTTAGAGGTTGATCAGTAAGGACTTTGATGGGATGAGCTTGGAAATACGGGCTCAATTTTCTTGATGCGATCAACAAACAATAGGCGAGCTTTTTTAATCTTGAATAGTTCATCTCTGCCCTAGTAAATCTTTTGCTGATATAATAGACTGGGCATTGAATCTTTGCATCTTCCCGTACCAACACTGCACTGAGAGCATGAGATGAAATTGCCAAATATATGAACAGATCTTCACCACTATCAGGCTTAGAAAGTATCGGAGGCACTTCCATATGTCGAACCAACTCATCAAATGATTTCTGACATTCAGGGGTCCATTCAAAGTTTTTTCTTCCTTTCTTCAGAGCATCAAAGAATGGAATGCATTTGTCAGTAGCCTTGGAAATGAACCGACTAAAGGCAGCAACCTTTCCATTGAGACTTTGCAATTCTTTCTTCGTTCTAGGAGCCTTGACCTCTCTAAGGGCAGTGATCTAAGCTGGATTGGCTTCAATGCCCCAATCGCTCACAATGAAACCCAAAAACTTTCCGGATCCACTCCAAATGAAAATTTCAGGGGGTTAAGATTCATTCTGTACTTGCGGAGTACTGCAAACATCTCTGCCAAGTGATCCATATGGTCCACTGCTTTCTTAGACTTTACTAGCATATCATCAACATAAACTTCCATCGTCTTGCCAATCTATGGTTTAAACATGGCATTGAAAAGCCTTTGGTAAGTTGCCCCTGCATTATTGAGTCCGAAAGGCATGACCTTGTAGTAGTAGAGTCCAGCATCTGTGATGAAGCGGGTATCCTCTTGATCTGGCTCATGCATCATAATCTGGTTATATCCGGATTATGCATCCATAAAAGATAACAATTCATGTCCTGCCCTCCCATCCACCAACTGATCGATCCTGGGCCGTGGGAAACAGTCTTTGCGGCAGGCTTTGTTCAGATCTGAAAAATCAATGCATACTCTGCACTTTCCGTTAGCCTTTTTCACCAGCACTTGATTCGATACCCAATTTGGATAAGTAGATTCTCTGATGACCGTTCTCCATGAGTCGATCCACTTCTTCTTTTAACGCTGCTGTCTTCTTAGGACCCTGGGTTCTTCTTTTCTGTTTCACAGGTGTAAACTTTGGATCAATGTTTAGAGTGTGTACTGCAATCTCTGCGGATATTCCGCACATGTCAGCATGAGTCCAAGCGAATACATCCAAATTAGCCTTCAAAAATGAAATCAGAACATTCTGAACTGTTATGTTGAGTTGTGAGCCCACATTAAGCACTTTGTTTGGGTCCTTTGGGTCAACGGGCACCGGCGCTGTTACCTCTACCCGTACTACTCTATTCTCCCCTGCACTGGCTTTCCTTGGATCCATCTCTCTTCGTGCACCACTACATTCGCCAGTGCAGGGTCCATCCGGTAATTGCTACAGGGTTGGTTCTTTGATGCGGACCGGAGCCGTCGCACCTTTTCCCATTTCCCTTTTCCTTGATTCTCGCAACTCCGCAAAGTAACATTCTCGCCCCACATCTTGGTCTCCCTTAATCACACCAACTCCATTATCTGTGGGGAATTTTAGAGTCAGGCACCATGGGGCAAGAACAGCTTTGAACGCAGCAAGAGTCGGTCGGCCTAAAAAGGCATTGTAGGCAGAGAATTCTTCAACAATTATAAAGCTTTGCTTTCGAGCCACCTTCCTCAGTCCCTTTCCGAGTTCTACAAACAAATTAATGGTCCCAATCGGCTGTTTGGGTTCTCCAGCAAACCCAGCAATCTTAACTGACGAAGCTTGAACGTCAGCCATTGGAATCTTCATTTGATCGAAGGTCTTCTTGAAAAGGATGTTGCATGAAGCTCCACAATCAACTAGAACTCTTCTCACAGTTGCCGGCCCAATACCAGCGGATATGACCAAAGGATCTATGGTCGGAGCCTCGATACCCAAAGAATCCCTGGCACTAAACACAATATCATCTGTGGAAGTCTTTTGTTGCTTTAAAGGCGCATCATTTTCTAAAACAAAAACATTGTCTTCAGCTGGTGCATGCCTTAAGGCCCTGGCATACCTTTCCATCTCGCCCCAACTTTTTCCTGCTGGGTGAGGTCCTCCAGTTATTATATTGATAAAAGGTCTTTCCGATTCATGCTCTACGGGATTCTCACTTGAGGCAGGACGGTGAGCGGGAACTTGTTGTCCTTGAGTTGACGAAGCTGGGGCATTTCTGTTCCTTTTCACATACTGCTGGAGCTTGTTCTCTTTCAAAGTTGTTCAATTACCTCTTTCAACTGACGGCATTCGTTGGTGTCATCGCCGGGCTGGTTGTGGAACCGATAGAATCTTTCACTTTTTTCCATCTTAATCACAACTCTCATTTTAGGTGGTGTCGGATAATTGACATCATCTTTGGTTGCAAAGAAGATGTTTTCAGAGGTATCGGTCAAGGGTGTAATATTGAAAGAACGGCCTTTCTTAGCGTCTCCCTGTTTCTTTCCACCATCATTTCCCCTTTTCTGAGTGTTAGGTTCTTTCTTATTCGAAGCAGCACCATTGTTCCCGGCTTCCGCTGATACCACCTTAGCCGGTGTTTGGAGGCTCTCCAAGCGCATGAATTCATCCGCTTTCTTATAGAATTTGTCGAGTGAGTTTGGTTCTTTCATTTTAAACCATTTTCCAAACACACTCGATTTGTCAATCGCCCTCATCAAGTATGTCAGGACCATACGTGTCTCAGCATTATCTACCTCAGCCAATGCTATGTTAAAGAAATTCAAAAAAGATCTGATGGATTCTCCCGGATTTTGGTCTAGACTTGACAGTGTCATTATATCCTTTGCTTTCGAAGCATACAATCGAAATTGCTCCTTGAATTTCCTGGTCAAATCGGAGAATTGATCAATGGTCCTGACTGGCAGCTTTGTAAACCACAATAGAGCCACACCTTCGAGATGTACCGGGAAATATCGACATTTAATTTCATCTGACGCCCTGGCACCAGTTATATGCCAGTCGTACTTATACAGAAACTCGTTTGGATCACTCGTCCCCTTGTAAGCCGGAATAGTAGGGGGAACGAATTTCCTTGGGAACTCTGCCTTCAAGATCTTTTCAGTAAATGGAGTTTTGCTTGGAGCAAATCCCCACTCTTTCTCATCTTTATCTCTTCGCATACTTTCCTTCATGATATGACGAACCATACCCGAAAAATACTCTTCATCATTTACAGGCTCTGGAGGGCACACATCAGCCACTCTCTCTGAATTCTGCCTTGACAGTCGTTCACGAAGGGTCGGCTGCGGTCCTGATCCTCCAGCTTTAGGAGGAGTCCTTTCTACAGGGTCTGCGGCTCTTTGAGAAATGTTCCCTTCAACATCCTGAACTCCCACGGTAGGGTTCCCATCATTATTAACCGGTTGACAATTTTCCCCTTGTAGATCATTCAACTTACTCAAGATCAGGGCATTCTGGGCATTCTGGGCTTCCAACTGCGCATTCTGAGCATTCAATTGTTGATTCAACCCCAAAACTACAGCGTCCAATTTCGCTCATGTAACTCCAACGGTTGGAGCTGCTTGGCTTGAAGGAGGAGAGGTAGCAGTATTCTCTTGAACATTGTCGGATCTTACAGAACTTCGTTTTCTCCTAGGAGCCATTATTTCCAATAAACTTCTGGTTTTAAAAGAAATCCTTTCAACAATCCGTCGCGGAGCAATAGTGGAAGTTTCCTGAGTTCGATTCTCAGTGAAAGCACCAAAAATGTTAATGTAAAAATCAGATGCTAACACCCCGGTGTAGATTGAAGTTGAGCGAAAGCACCACCCGTGAACACGGGAACTGAAAAAAAATTAGAGAAAACACAGAGAAAGCAGAAAAAACAACAATTTTTATAGTGGTTCGGCTTAGGGTAAGCCTACGTCCACTTTAATTCTCTTTATTACTAATTCGATTACAACTTTACAACAATCTTCAATTACAATTCCGATGAGACAAACAACTAGAACTTTGATGCAGAAGAATTCTTTAAATCCATGTAGATTGCGTTAGATTTCCTCTCGAAGTTAGTTGAGATGCCTTTCGTGCTTGAAGTGTCGAGTGAGTCGAGAATTCAGCAGAGTATCGGCGCATAAAGAGTTCGGCCCCAAAAGTCCCTTCATGTTTGAGGTAGGTTGGTATTTATAGGAAAATCGCCCCCTTTAGGTCGTAAGTCGTGACCGGTCTAAGGTCAGACTTGGCCGACTCATCTGGCCCCTCCATTGTTTCACAAAAGTTCACTTACATAAGTCCTAAGTCGCCCACGAGTCAACATCTAAGTCGCAAATGAATCAACTGGTCCTCTTCATGCGGCATTGAACCCTCACCCAGTAGCTTTAGGTCGTGGACGACTCAAGCTAGGTCGTGATTCGTGTACGAGTTAGATGATAAGCTTGTTCCCTTCAGATAATAACCCAAGTCCTGAATCGTGTACGAGTTAAGAAGCCACTGTGCCAAGTAGCTGCATTGAACTTGTCTTCCTTTGCTTGGGTCGTGCACGACTTAACATAGGTCATAGGTCGGTTGCGACTTAGGTCGGCAGCTATCTTAGGCAGCTGAGTCGGCGTTCTTGTTAAAGCACTAGGTCGGCAACTGTTCAGCCTTAAGTCGGTATCCCTCTTAGGCCTTAGGTCGGCAACTTTGTTAAAGCACTAAGTCGAAAACCGTGTTAAAGCACTAGGTCGGCAACTGTTCATCCTTAAGTCGGTATCCCTCTTAGGCCTTAGGTTGGCAACTTTGTTAAAGCACTAAGTCGGCAACCGTGTTAAAGCACTAGGTCGGTAGCTGTTCAGCCTTAAGTCGGTATCCCTCTTAGGCCTTAGGTCGGCATCCCTCTCAAGCCTGTTAGGTCGGTATCCTTGTGAGGTCGGCAACCTTGTCAAGGCATTGAGTCGGCATCCCTTTTTAAGTCTTAAGTCGGTAGTTTTTTAGGTCACTGAGTCATGGCCCAGACGGAGTTAACATACTGTGAGGGGCGGTACCCCAGTAGCCCTGCCATTGATGGAAACCCATTCTTCCTACGTGCCCCTACGGTTTTGATTGTATTACCCACTTTTGTGGATAGTAGCTGGAATTTAATGTATGTAACAGTTTCGGCTATTTTCTATTTACTTGAAAACCCTAGACACTATTATAATATCGCTGGATTTCCTATCAAATGTTTGGTTAGCGTAAGGTAAAAACTTACCTATGTTTATTTGTGGGGAGTCTTACGTGATACCTTTTGTTTCCAAAGGTTTTTAAAAGTTAAGCAACTTTAACCCGTTTACTCACACCAGACCCATGTCTGACCCGAAGTTTATTCCGTTTTCCTTAAACTCTAGGGTACTCAAATTTTTACGAGTAGCCAAGGGATTCAGGTTAGGTTTGACGAATACTGGAGGAGTTATGGGGCAGGAGGCTTCAACGCTTGTTGTTATTTGGGTTTCAGCTGTGATGTATCTCTGTGATATATGTGTTGTATTTGAGTTATATAATAGACAGACTTGTATAATTATCTATCTTGTGTTGTTGTATTTGAGTAACTCTGATATGTAATAGAGTACGTAATAGTTATGTTATATATTTATTTTGTTTCGTTCTGATGTGAGATTCTGATTATGTTGAGTTCTTTTCTTCTACCTTTTCAATTTCTACCTCTTTCTTTCTTAGGATGATGCGTCTTTCTGTGGAATGAAAGGCGGGTCGTTTCATTTGGTATCAGGGCATTGGTTGAGATTATACCTAGGCTCTGGAGTGGTGTCTATCTTGAGAGCGTGTATTTGTAATTTTCATATAACTATATACTTATATAAATTTGTTGGGTGCCTGTTCGGATTTCCAACATGAGTTCTAGAGGAGTTTTATCGCTTTATCTTTGATTGCTTAGCCCTCCTACCTTTGAACCAAGCCCTATAGATGGATAACCAAGATAGATCAAATCTGTAGAAGCTTAAGATTTTCTTACCTTTCCAATAGTTTTTCTGAAGACCTTTTATTTGATCTAAAGGGTTTTGATCTTGTTTGGATTTGGATTGGTTGGATAGTATTGGGCTATTGATGTAAGAAGCAAGGATTGTATCTTTGGAAGTTGAGTTGAGAAGGATCGCAAAAGTGACTTGCGATGATGCCAGAGTTCTTTTGAGTCGTATTCTTCATGGTGTGAGGTATCTCCAGGAGGTGTAGAGTCCATCGAGTTGGTCAGTGATTTTCCAAATTTTCCGAGGCAGCGAAGGTTTTTTCCTCATCGAGAGATAGAGATTTGGATGGCCTTTAGTTTCGGAAGCAGTGTTTGTTGTTCAGCCTAGTTTTTCCCAGTAGGAGTTCAGGTGTTGTTTTGTGGTCTAGACTGATAAGTCTTTTGAGATTCTGTGTGGATTTGATGAATCGATCTTTTGTGATGTGTGGTATAAGTTGTTCTTGTTTTCATCAATGTTTTTCTTATCTACTCCAAGTCCGAAGAGGAGAGCTAGCGACATTTGGAGTTAGTGTTAGAGGCTTTGAGGAAGCATTTTGTTTTGGTGATGGTATTTCTGTAGATCCAGCCTGGATAGTTACTATTAAGGAGTAGAAGCAATTGAAGTTTTCTGGTTTGGTAGAGTTCTACAGGAGTAGAAGTGGACCCGAGTGAGAAGAGATTTTCTCGGATTCGAAGGCAAGGCTGACTAGTGTGCCTGTTCTAGCTATCTCTAATGGCAAGAATAAATTTGAGATCTGCTCGGACGTTTGTGTGTCTGAGATGGATGAAGTAATTCAATGATGGTCAATGTTCCATGTTTTGAGATGGATTGGTCTTGGGAACATTGAGGATCATTGGAAGGATTTGTGTTTCGAATTCTTGGATTTTGAAGCAAGAAGTTTTGGCGGGGAGTCTTCGCTCCAGATTGTTCCAGCCATGGTGTTCAGAAATATATGGATATGAAGAGAATCTTCTAGTGGCCAAGCACCAGTAGGATGTAGCTGCTTTCATCTTTGGATGTGCGATCTGTCAGAAGGTGTGGTGATAAGCAAAAGACCGTCGGATTGTTGTAGTCTTTGGAGGTTCCGAAGTGCAAGTTCCAGTGGGAAGTGATTTCTTTGGATTTCTTCGAAGGTTTGCCAACCAAAGAGGGAATTAAAGGAATATGGGTGACGGTGAATTGGTTAACGAAGAACGCCCATTTTATTCTCGTTGAGGCAATCCGTTCTGTCGCATCTTTGGCTGAGTTTTCTTGGGAGCTTGTCTGATTGCTTGGTCTATCAGTCAGCATTGTTAGCAATTGTGATGTTATCTTCTGCAGCTAGTTTGGGAAGGCTTTGTGATCAGCTTTGGGTTCGAGATTAATTTTGGGTACAGCCTATCAGTCTCAAACCAATGGAAAGGCTGAACCAAATTTTAGAGATTTGAGAGAGTTTGTGTTTTGAATTTTGTGGATGTTAGGAGGATCATCTGCACTTATTGGAATTCTCGTATAAGTTCTCAAACGAGAATCTGGATGCCACCCTGTGAAGCTTTGTTTAGAAAACCATGTAGATTTCCATTCTGTGGAGTAGAGTTGGAAGATCGTCTGGTTTTTGGTCCAAGTTATGGTCTGTGAGGTATTTACGATAGTGGAACTTATAAGGAGAAGTTTAGTGTTGTAGTCTTCAGGTTGAATTGCCAGTTTGGATGACTGGAATTCACATTGTTTTTCTCTTATCTTATTTGAGTAAATACGTGAACGATCTATCTTTTGTTGTGGAGTTAGGATTTCAGAGTTTGTCTTGGGAAACTCTGAATAATTTTAAGGAGACTTATCTGGATCTATGTCCGGATAGCTAGGATTGTTTGATAGAATGAATTGGTTGTTTAAATAAACTGTTTGTTTGGATAGATTGTTGTTGGTTAATAACGTTTGGTCGACAGAAATGCTTGAATAGTTTAAAATGAAATAAAAGACTTTGGATTACCTTTATTTTAAATTTCGAGGATGAAATTCTTTTAAGGGGGGAGGAATGTAATATCCCAAAACTTCGGAGAATTTAAAAGGAGATAATCTCTTAATTAAATCATTTAAAATTGATAAAATTGTTATCTTCAAATATAAATAACCAAAATAAAATTTATGTGATGTTTTTAAATTTAGAAATCAGTTGATTTTAAATGGAATAATTATTTAATTTGTGTTATTTTATAAATTTGATTTTCGATAAATTTGACATTTTAATTTAATAAGAATGGTTTAAATGTATGTTTATTTAAAAATTTACTTTAAAATTAGAATTCAATATTTCTTAATTTAAAAGTGTGTTTGTTTAATTTAATAAAAACATATATGATTCGAAATTTAAGTTTAAATTGAATTTGAATTTTTTTTTTAAATTGAAATTTGAATTGGAATTTCTAATTTAAAAAGAATGTATATCTTGAAATACATTTGTATATAAAAGATTTACAAATAAAGTTTTAAAAATAGATTTGTTTTTGTATTAATTTAAAACAAAAGAATTTTATTTATAAAATTTGGGAAATATTTATTTAATAGTAGATAAATACAAAAGCATTTAAATTAACTTGTAAAAGTGGATTTAATAATTTTATATTATTTTATTTAGAATGTAATTAGTTTATATCCTATTTTTCTTTTGAAAGTTTTATTTTTATAATAAAAGAAAAGGATTTATAAATTTATAAAAGCATTCATAAATTAGTAAAGTATTTACAGATTAAGCAAATTGATAATAAAGGGTTTTAAAAATCTTTTTTAAATAATTTAAAAATAATGAGTGAAACGTTTTCATTTTTAGACATCATAGAATAAATGTGTTAAGTAATTAAGCTTGGGGTATGACAAATGTAATCAAAGATAACAAGTGTCTTTTTTCTTAATTTTCTTTGTTTAAATTATATTTAACCTTAAAATTCATTTTTATAAAATCCTATTATCTTCTTTCTTCTTTTTCTTTGAATACAAAAAAGAATCCATGGCCACTCTCGTATTAAAAGTTCTCAAGTTCAATCAAAAACACTGAAAATTCCTTCTTAGGTCTGAAAACTTCTTTTATCAAAATTTGAAACCCATATTCAATTCCTCATAAATAAAAATCTATAGTTTTTACTGGTCTCCTCAAACCATTCATTACCAAAACCTGTAACGTTGCTTCTATTAAAACCTAAAAAACCTATTGAAATCCTCATGTTCAAGAGGGAAAAAAATATGAAACTAGGAAATCAAATTCTGTAGCAAACTTCACCAAAATCCTCAAGTTCGTCTTCAACAAAAATCTGCAGTATTTTTTATCATGCATGTAGCAAGTTTCAACTGCATGCTTGAGATCAAGCTTCAATATGCAACCTGTCAATACAGTTTTAAAGCTTCAATGCAATATGGAAAACAACCCATTTTCAAAAGCTTTGAGAACCACCATGGTTCCAGTTTTAAAGAAATCAAGTATCAAAGTTTATAGCAGAGTCTAGTATTAGTACTAATTTAGAGTTTCTTGAAATTGCAATAGCAGTTTTCAAAAAACAAATGGGGGTTTCCATTCCAATTACAAAACTCTATGCAAAGTCAAAAAGAGGTGAGTAAACAATTAATCTAAATCTTAAGTAGGATGAAAATGGTTGCTTAAGTGATTGTTGAGACTATGTCATCTGCATGTGTTAATAGTGTTTATAATTCTGTAAGTATGTTTTGTTTATCTTCTGCATGACCCCTCTGTTCATTCATGTTTACATAATTTTTATAAATAAACAAAATTCAATCTTTTCATGTAAAAACTTTGAAGCTTTGGATTTAAAACAAACTAGTTAAGTTTAAAATTCATCTACCTTATGAAAGTATGATTAAGCAAAATAAGTTTAGAATTTTACTGTCAATAGCAAGTTTGGTGAGATAACTTATAAATTGAAATAAATAAATTTTGAATTTTTATCGATTCATGTTTGAGTAATGAATCATCATTCGAAATTATGATTTTTAACACAAAAATCCAGATTTTTAAAAATGGATTGAATATGGACTTTGGGGTTTTCTGTAAAGTGGGTTTTGGGGAAATTCTGGAGGTTGATGCAATTGGGTTGATCGGGGTTGCTATTGGAGGTGGGGAAGGCCACGGGGGTTCGAGAAAAAATGGTGGTTAAGGCTATAGGAGGTTGTGGTGTCGGCAATGATCGAGAATGGGTTTTAAACCCTAGTTTGGTCGATGCAGGAAATTTTGGGTCTGAGCTTTTCTCTATTGATCGAGCGTCGTGAAATTTTGGCTGGAGGTAGTGTATCGGCTTGGCAAGGGATGGTCGGCACCGTGCGACTTCTGGTGAACGAAGTTAGGTGGTCGAAGGGGGTTTGTGTGAGGTCGTTTTGGGTTTGGTTCTACAGTAATACCCAAATTTGATTTCCAGAGAGTATGTTTGATTTATTGGTCGATTTTGGATGCCAAGGTGTTGAGAGAGTTGCCGGAGGCAGTGACGTTTGTTGGATGTGACCAATGGTGGCGTGCATGTGCATGAGATGGTGGTTGGTGTCAGCGAGTTTAGACTTGTGAGAAATCACGAAGTCACGTTCGAGTTTGGCATGGGGAAACTCGAAGTGTTCTTGAGTATGTTTGTGGTGTTGCCTGTTGTTTTTGTATACTAAAAATAAATCAAAGTTTTGAAAGAAAAAAAGAGATGGAAGCAGGGAACTCGAGTTTTTACCCGAGTAAGTAACGGGTTTGACCCGAAGCTGGAAAACTAAAACAGTTTTTAAAAGATTTTAAAAAGGTTTAAAACTTGTTTTTCTAATTTAAAAACTTTAAATTAGTTCAAAACTTTATATAAATTACTTGATTTAATAAATGTTTTATTTAACATATTTTGAGAAGTTTTGGAGTTTTGTTAAATTTAAACGTTGTTTAGAAATTTTAAGATGATTTTAAAAACGAGTTTTAAAAGTAATTTTAATGGTTTATATAAGACAAGTTTTAAATTCAAATTGAAATTAGTTTAAACTATAAATAGATAAATATTTAAGCTATTTGAAGTTGTGTTTAATAACTTTAATTTATCAAGCTAAATGATTGTTTTGACTTAAACTTAATTTAAAATTTAATTAAGTAGGGATAGTTGTATATTAAAGATTGTAAATGTGTTAAGTCAATTAAAGCATTTATAAGGTAAATGTTTTATCTTAATTAAGGTTTTATTGTCTAATTTTGATTGAGCTAATTTAAAGAAATTAAGTTTAACTGATTAGTTAAATATAAATGATTAATTAGGAAACTAATTAAGGAAAAATGATTTACTTGGTTAATAAATGATTAAGAATTAAAGGTTTATTAATTTATGATTAATTAAATTGTTACTAAAAGATCATTAACTAGATTATTAATTGATGATTAAGGATTCATTAATCAAGTAATTAAGTGAAATTAAACTTAATTAATTAAGTGTTTAAGAATTATTAATTGAGTAATTAATAAGTTGTTAATTAAGTAATAAAGGTTACTTAATTAATAATTAAGGAGTGCTTAATCAATAAATAAATTTATTAATTAATAATTAATGTTTTATTGATTAATAATTAGAGAATAATTAATCCACAATTAAGGATTGATTAAGAAGTTGTTAAATGGTAATTAACTGATTTATCAATTTGATTAAGGATTTATCAAATGGTAATTAAGGATTGATTATCTGTTAATTAAGGATGGGTTAACAGTTAATTAAGGGTTAATTAATGATTAATTTACTGGTGATTAAGGAGTAAGTAATCTGTAATTAAGTTCTTAATTAATAATTTATAATTGGGTTTATTAATTAATAATTAAGAGATAATTAATTGGTTAATTAATAATTAATTAATTAATTATAAAAGTAATTATGATTAATTAATTTGTACTAAGTGATATTGATTAATAATTAAGGCTAATAATCGATAGTTGACGGATAATTAATCAATTAAATTAGAGGTTAATTAATTGTATATGAAGTAATCAAGGATTAATTACTTTATATTAAAGGAGATTAATTAATAATTGAGGTTTTAATTAATGATTAAAGGACAATTAATCTGGATTAGGAATTGATTAATTGATTAATTAAGTTAATTAATGAGTGATAAATTAATTAAGGTTAATTGATGGTTGTATAAGCAAGATTTAGGGGTTGATTCTTAAGGGATTAATTTAAGAAATTAAATTAATTATGATACGAATTGATAATGCTTGCTTATGAACGATTGGTTGTTGAATGTCTGAATTGGATGATATCTATTGGTGATATATGTTGTGACATTCTGTGATATGATATTGGTTATATCAATGATAAATGTGTGGTATTTATTTATGTTAATGCTGTGTGATTTCAAAGCATTGAATTGTATTGAATTGAATTGAATTGTTTAAACCTTTAAACAACTTGGCCTTTAAGACACGTTTGGTTCGATGAGACCGGGATCGGGTATCAAATTTGATTATCCGAAAACCACATCAATCCAAGTTAAACGTTAGGTCGAGAATTCAAGTAAAGATCGAGTTGAAGACTCGAAGTGTAAGAACTATCTGTCGTTAAAAAAATCTGAGGGTGGTTCCAATATGAGTATAACGGAGATAGTACTTTCAGGTTCGAGATGGAGTTTTTAGAGTGCGAGTGTTATTGTCGTTAACTCTGAGGGTGGTTCCAAAATGAGTGTAATGAGATAATGCCTTCGGTTTCGTTCGAACCCGGAACGAACTTATATGGATTGAATGCTTTCAGAACATCGTCAGGTGGACGATGAGCATTCTAAGGTAGATGTGTTCTATAAAGGTAATCGCAGCCTCAAGCCTCATCAGCCGAAAATGGCTAAAACAGGGGAGGTGCTGCAAGACTAAGTTGGTCATGCCCGAGTAGGACGAGATTTACCCCTGTCTAGATGTCCCTTTTTATTTCGGTTGTGTGGGGCGATTGCTAGCTAGAATCGCCGGGGTGGTCTTGTTCGGGACTATTCAGTAAGGAATGGTCCCAGCTTTGTGTTGTGGGGGAGTTAGGGTGGCTCCTCGGTATAGTGATCTAGGCTACGTACTGTGACGGGCGGTACCCCAGAAGCCTACCATTGATGGAAACCCATTCCTCCTACGTGCCCCTACGGTTTTGATTGTATTAGCCACTTTTGTGGCTAGTAGCTGGAATTTAATGAATGTAACAATTACGGCTATTTTCTATTCACTTGAAAACCCTAGATACTATTATAATATCACTGGATTTTCTATTAAATGTTTTGGTTAGCGTAAGGTAAAAACTTACCCATGTTTATTTGGGGGGAGTCTTACGTGATACCTTTTGTTTCCAAAGGTTTTTAAAAGTTAAGCAACTTTAACCCGTTTACTCACACCAGACCCATGTCTGACCCGGAGTTTATTCTGTTTTTCTTAAACTCTTGGGTACTCAAATTTTTACGAGTAGCCAAGGGATTCAGGTTAGCTTTGACGAATACTGGAGGAGTTATGGAGCAGGAGGCTTCAGGGCTTGTAGTTATTTAGTGTTTCCGCTATGATGTATCTCTGTGATATATGTGTTGTATTTGAGTTGTGTAATAGACAGACTTGTATAACTGTCTATCTTGTGTTGTTGTATCTGAGTAACTCTGATATGTAATAGACTATGTAATAGTTATGTTATATATTATATTTTGTTTCGTTCCGCTGTGAGATTCTGAATTTGTTGAGTTCTTTTATTCTATCTATTCTACTTCTACCTCTTTCTTTCTTAAGGATGATACGTCTTTCTATGGAATGAAAGGCGGGTCGTTTCAATCAGAGTACAACAACTTACATAGCACACAACTGGACAATCATATGAACTTGTCCTTACAAATGAATACACAGCGGAAAAGATAATAATATACGGAAGTACGTTTCGCCATCCAACTCGTCTCTATAGTTTCACAGCAATTCATCTAGGTCGAGTTTGATAACCTGACTCTAGGTTGGCCGTGTGGAAAATTATGGGCACCCAAGGTTTATAAAGGGAACAATACAATCCAGGTCAGTAATGGGACTGGTGTGAGAAATTAAAAACAGTTATTTTCACAAAGAAAATAAAAGAAATCTGTTATGCTTTTGGAAAATGAAACTGCCATAAGGCCTCCCGCCACACACACAATGCAAGAGCACATTAGAGGAGATTTCTCCTTATGACAGTCAAAAATGCTTGATATGCGTAAACCTTTTGATATTATTATTAGTGCATAATGCAGAAAACATTTCGAAGGTATAATATTAATCTTAGCCGGCATACTACATTTCGCCGTATGCCTACTATAGCTACCTTCTTCAATAGCAGTTTACCGCCACATTCCATGGCAGGTTATACAACTAAAATCGTACAGGGCGCGTATTGTTTCTTTAGATTTCAAACAAATGGTCAGGCTAAGGAATTTCCTTACCGAAATTGGTACGCCTTTGGAAGGACGCCCCCGAGAATCTAACCGGATCTCTACTTACAAGGCCGATGTTACCTCATGCTTTAACCAAGCTATAACATAGGTAACTAACACACAAGTATGCCATCCCCGGTCGTTACCGACCTTTATCCGAGGATCCTCAACCACAAAGCAACAACCACAACGTATAATAATTCGTAGAAACAACATAGGTAAAATATATGGGCTCCATACCATGATATCACCTCTTATATAGAAGGAAATGGACATACCGTATTGGCGCGACCCCTAAAAACCATGCCGCAACATTCCTGTTTCGACCATTGGGGTTCTGAAGCCCGACGAAGTCTCGTCTACAAAGCTACGCTTTTCACAAAAGCCATGCTTCGATCAAAAAATGATCAACAACACTTCATATGCCACATTACCAAATTGGGAATGTAACACTAGTAACCATCAACTACATAACCTCTAAGCTCGTACGTCTCAGAGAAGGGTGTTAAGCTAAGAGAATAAATTCTGCCCCACCAATAGAAATGCATTTGATAGAAACCAGCTTTACATCTCAAAGTGTAACATCAGACACACATCAATACAGGTCCGTTTCGGGATCGAACGGAACCGAAGGCTCTTCAAAGAAGACCTTGCAAATCCGAATATTCACTAATCACGTCCGGAATCCTCATCACAAAGGGTGATCAAATCTCTATACCGGAGCAACTCGGTGCGGAGACATTCGATAGGTAATCCTTTCGCTTTTGAAAATACCCGGTCTTCAACACCATCTTCAAATGCAATTCCATTTCATCGTATCATTATTCGGAATGGGTTTTAAGACACAAAGTCCTCTCCCGGCTAATCCGAATAACGAGCGCTTATTTTCAAAAATAAGTGTTACATTCAGACTACAAACGAATCACAACAATTTTCCATTTTGATCTTTTAAATAGAAGATCCATCACAATCACAAAGGTTCGATGTGGTTTTCGAATATCCGTTTGGAATCCGAACCCCGGCCGCATCGAAATTCAAACGCCATTTAGGGCCAATATTGATAGTCGATTATTTAACTATCAATCAACATTCACAACAATTACTGGATTTCGAATAATTTTCCCCAGTTATTTATTTTCAAAATATCTTTGCAAGATATATTTTCACACTTCAACCCATTGAAAACAAATTTAAAATCACTTTTCACTTGTGAAAGAAGATTCCCGATATTATTTATTTCCACTGGAAGTCTGCCGAGTTCAAATACTTAAAAATAATTCAAATCACTTATCCAAAATATACTTGGAAATATTTAGAATAAAAACTATTTTAAAACACTTGCTTAAAAATTTGTTATGAAAATATTATACTTATATCTTATATGAATCTTCAAGTCCAAACCAATTTTAGAATAAAATTAGTAGACAAGGTATAAATATTTAAATAACCTTTCTAAAACAAATATTATTTAAAACTTTAAATCATTACTTCAATAAATAATTAAATAAACCTTTACTTTAAAGATTCAAATTCACAAAATTACTTAAGAAATAATTTCTCCAAAATATTCTTTTAAACCAACTCTAGAACTTTTAATTTATACTTGAAAGCTACTTTGAAAACATACTCAGCTTTCCAGGGAAAATATGATTTCTATTTCAAAATGGTCCATTTAAACCAATTAATAAACCCTTCTTGATTTATTTTAAATTTACGTTCCAAATCCGTAAATATCTTTCCACACTTTTAAAAATAACCCAATGTTTATTTTTAAAACAAAATTCCCTTTCCTTTACAAATTCCCATTGTGAATTTACATTTTCAAATATCAACTGATATACGATTTTCAAATTGATTCCCAAATATCACTTTCAACGCCAAATCAATTTTCAAATTGATTTTCAAATTTATTTCAAATACCAAATCAATTTCCAAATTAATTTTCTAAATTCATTTCCAACACCAAATCAAATTTTCAAATTGATTTCCCAAAGATTTATTTTCAAACACCGAATCAATTTCAAATTGATTTCCCAAATTTATTTTCAAATACCAAATCAATTTCAAATCAATATCCCAAATATATTTTCTTTTAAAATAAATGTCTTTATTTCTTCCAAGCTATTTAAAAATACATATTTAAACAAATTCTTCAACTATTTAGCAATATTGCTCAAAATCCATTAAATAAAATCTTTTCCCGTAATTTGAAATTTATCCAATAGGATTTCAAAAATAAAACTTTATCCTTTTAAAATTCCTTCTCTTAAATTTATCTCATTCTCAAAAATAAATTTTACTATAAATTTTCTACTTAAATTTCAAATAATCCAACTTTATCTATTTCTAGTACCCTACGATACCAAAAATATATTCAGCTAAATTTTAGCCTTCAATAATTTCAATTACAATATAATCACACAGAGATTATCAACACACAACATATGAAACAAATTCAATATTTGAGGAATCCAGTTGGATCCCTCCAACCGGATTTCCGACGTCCACAGATGTTAGCACAACAATTTACCCATTCCACTTCGAAGTGGAATATCGCGACATACGGGATTTATAAAATATCATCTGCTATTATGCGGCGCATAGGGTCTCATCCGCTATATAGTGCAGAAAATCAACAACTCCAAATACATATATAATACCAATTCCACTTTGAGGCAGAATACCGCGGTATATGGGTTCAAATATAATATCATCCGCTATTATGCGGCGCATGGGGTCTATTTCGATCCAATTGACAATAATAATCATCCAAGCACATAGTCAATAATTTTAAATCTGTTTATTTAAAATTAAACAAGCATCAATTACTTTAAGTGAAAAGTCCTCACCTTGCTTTTATTTTGCAATCCATTCTCATTCCGACTTGATTTCATGGTTTTGACCTTATATAAGCAATTATACAATTTATTAATATTCGAACCAATCGAACAAGTAAATTTTCATTTTATAAATTTACTTAACTAAGAATTTTATTTTAAACTCATTCTCCTTTAATAGAGTTAATCACCATAGTTCATTATTTTAAACATAACGTAGTAAATCAAAATATATGATGCATATTTATTTTCTTTTGAAACCCACACTTATAAAATTAATCTATGCGGATAAATTCTGTTCTTTCTACACAAATAAACTTATAGAATAAAAATGGATATTTGTAAAAATTCCTACATATATATGCTTATAGAAATAATTTATAGAACTAAAAATTAAACTTTTTATATAACTTCAGACCCTAAAAAAAATTCTGTTATATATATATATATATATATATATATATGCTTCTCTATAAAAAAATTCTCTTTCTTGTTTGAACCCTTTATATTTTCCTACAAATAAAAATAATTTTTTCGTCTACTGTAAATATTTCCTATACCTATTTATTTTAATTAAAAAATGAATTACCTCACAGGAGGAAAAAATGCGAAACCAGATCCACTCTGGCCACGCTTTGGCATTCCTCGATCGTGCCACCACCCATAGCCCTACGCGCACAAGCATGCGACGACACCATCTCCTAGACCATCACGAACGAGCGCCACTGCATACCATTGCGTCAACGAAGATCGCGACGCCCAAAAGTTTGCTAAGCTCTAGCCACAGCGATCCCTTAGCCGCGACCCATCTCTACCATCTCAAACTCGAGAAACCCTACGCGAGCTGCCGCCATTTGTACTGCCAATGTCGACACCCCCTTGACAAACGAATACGAACTCGCGAGCTCACAACCCGCTCCAATTTCGCGACCACGCAAGCCACCTTACGCTTGCGACCCTTAGACCACCCTGCTTGCTTGAAAATGAGCATCAGCTCATCGCATTTTCTCCTGATTCTTTTTCCATGGGTACGAGCTGCTACTCCTCCCTTTTTCTCGAGCTCGAGTAGAGCTCGCGATGTCGCGCCCCCCTCTTTTTTTTTCTTTTTTCGTTGCGAACTGGATTTGGATTTTCGAGAGGAAGATAAGGCTCAACGATTTCAAATTGATTTTGAACTGGGAAAGAAGGGGTAGGCTACGATTTCATGAAGATGTTGGCGACCATTGTTTGCTTTAGAACGATAGATTTTTTTTTGAACGAGAATCGTTTTCGTTTGTTATTATTTTCTTCTCTGAACGAGCTAAGAATTTTTTTTCAACGCGTGTTAAAACATTTTCCAAGTGTTGGAGAATCGAAGTAACGTGTAACTTGCCTTAAGAAAACAATATTATATGAATACTGTATATATTATTTTCAAATCTAAATTTTAAGTCCAAATCGCTTCGATCTACGTGACTAAAATTTTCGTTCTTCAATCGAAGCATGCCGCCAGGCATTTATAATGTTAAACCCCTATTTCAAATGCAATGGAAAAGGTTCCGAGTCCATATTCGATCGTGTGGTGAAGATAGCTTTTTAAACCCAGCTATTAAATTCAATTTCGATATAAATTTCAGCGCATTTGCTTATTGTATGATCACACGACAACTTCGAATGCTACAGAAATTGAAATCCAACAATAATACAATATTACGGATCCAATGAAACTGGTTTCGTCGAATTCCGAGACTGTGCCTCGAAAGACTATTTTTAAATATTGATTTAAACAATATAATTTCAAAACTGAACAAACACTTTTAAATTCAACTTTTAAAAGTTCTATTACCTTCAGTATCATCAATATAAATTTTCTAAGCCTTTGAAATATTTTTAATTAGCTTAAAAATCAAGGTTCAACATTTTACCCAACTTCAATAAATTAAATTCAATAATTTAAATTGCCAAATCAATTCTGATATTTGAAATTCATGCTAAACCATCATTCAAATATTCAAAATCAATTAAATATTCTAATTCAAAATGTTCAAAATTCAAGTTCGTCATACATATGCATAACAACATCCATATACGTATACATATAACATCTATATCTTCACATACAAGCAGATGAATACAAAATGATAAAAAACTCAGTAATAATAAGAAGCTTTGAAATAGCCATCAGCCAATAGTAGAAAGCTCGGAGTGGTAAGCTAATGTGATATCTGAATCCTATAAACATAAAAATATGCTGAGAAAAATTAAGTCCGTGGAAAAACCAAGGAAGAGACAATTCAGATTATAGGCATTACCTAATAGTTACTCATTATAATTAATTTATTACTGACAAACATTTTATTTCAAATTTTTGGCACAAATGATTATTATTTCAAAACCACGATGTAAAATAATAATCAAACTACTACAATACATAAAACATAAACAAATCGACACAACAACAAAAATTTATGATATGGTCATAACGATTTTCTTAAAAATATGTAAAAGATTGGATGATATCACTCCATGGGAAAAAGTTAAATCTTATATTTAAAAAGTTGATTTACAATTCCTATTTCATGAACTAAGTGCATCTAGAAATTGAACAACAAAAAAATGTTATAGCTAATCGCATTGAATGTCAAATACAAAAAGAACATTTTATAGGTCATTAGTGCAGATAATGAACAAAAGCTAAGTCTCAACTTTGTAAGCAATCGAATGGAAATAAGGTTAGAGAAAAACCCACCGGGTTTTTGTTGAGTTTCCAAATTTTGGAAAAACGAGCGGACAAAGTTCTATATCAGGCGAAGTGCCTAAAGTAAGTAGAAAGTTGAGATCAATGAATCAATAAACCTAAAATTGAATGAATCTAATAAACATAATATAAATGAGTAATCGGGCGACTACAAAAGAGTACATGCGTATGATAAAGCAATAGTGAAGCTCAATTCCATTGGAAAAAAAATCGAAGTTCGAAGAAGATAGAAGTTTTGGTTTGGGCGAAGAAGGGATAGAATAGAATTTTTAGGAGTAGGGTGAGACAAAAATTAGAGGAGAGAAAATGAATTTTAATTGTCAAAATATAAAGATAGGAGGCGGCAACCAAAACCTATCTCAGCCTAAAAAAATTCCTTTCGAAGTAGCTTTTGTAGCATTCAACGTTAAAATGCTGATAATGATTGCCGTAAAAGTTAAGTTTTGTTGTAGTGTCACTAACAACCAAGCACACCAAGTAGAACTATAACAGTTATTGAAAATTTATTCCTTTATACATGAAAGATAATCAAGGTAAAATTATTTCATTTACTAATTTTAAAAAATATTGCATCGGTTTGCCTTGTCCAAGCGTTTTGAAACACCTATGATACCATGACATTCAACGTACCGATCAGAATTTATAAGCCACTCAACAGATAATAACGCAATATAAGAAAATTTCATAATCACTTACAAATACGCTCACATATCTATGATACACTCAAACTCATTAAAGGGTATTACTAACCCATCTATAATGAGTACCCAACCAAAGCCTAGATGTTCACATAATCCTAATCTTTTATACCACATGCGATGAACCAGGTTTTCGGTTCTCAAAAATTAACAATAATGCATCTTCGGTACTCACGTGCAGCAAAACCAAGTGCCAAAAAGCCTAATTGTTTGTGGATAGAAATAAGAAAGAAGAAGAGAAAAGATGAAGAAGGGAGAAAGAAACGAAAAACACAGGAACTCACAATCGTAGTGGAACAATATATAATATGATACCATATGTATTAACCCTGTTTTCGAAGCCTTAATATTCTACAAATTCCATTAAAATTATAGTATTCGAATTTGATTTGGATAATAATTATATTGGAATCAAATTATGAATACAACTAAAGTTTATTTAATAAAAGATACTAAAATATAAATAGTTAATGAATTCATCTTTAGACAATATATTAAAATTTTAAGTGAAAGATTTAATAAATATCATCAAACTTTACAAAAAGGAAACTATAATATAATTTACATGCATCCATCAAGTATAACAGTGAAATCACAATCATCAGTCTGGATAATTATAACAGTCTGTCTCACAAATACCGATAATTTAAAACAACCGTACAATGGAAAATAAACATATACGTGAATATGACTTGAAGAGCTCCAACTCATCTGCTGAAGCTCTAAGAACCCCTATGCAGTTAATTCCCTACTATTGCCCCGCTATAACCTTGCAATATCTCATATCGGATTTTTACCGCTATGATTTTTCCATACAGCCCCAAATATAGTCTTTCCGCTTTAGACCTTGCTATTTCCGCTATATCTCGTTATTCCCGCTATTTTTGCTATATCTTCTTTTAAAGAAATGAATTGAAAAATGATAATATACATTTTAAAAGATATGAAATTAACTAAATTAATTGAATTTTTAATATATTTTCAAAAATGAAAATACTCTAATATTCTACAAAATTTAATTATGTTATATAACAGTTTTACGTTTGTTTAGAGTATATTCGCACATGTTTTTATTAAAAATTATTGATGTATTAATTATAATTCGATTGAACGTTAAATTTTCATTTAATTACCATTCATATATTTTTAAAAACATTAAGTATGAGTTTTATATGCTATTATATAGCCATCCGCTATATCCCACCATATCCTCGCTGTATTATCGATATGAACTTTTGCATCTCCACCGCATTAAATCTCCAGAGCGCTTTAACTGCACAGAAGCACCAAAATCTTAATCTTTAAATATGCTCGGTCTAACTCAAGCATTGAAAGGGAAGAACACTCAGATCAGTCTAGTAAACTAGCATGAGGAAAACATTTCAAATTTATTTTAAAATTATCATAACTTTTTTTATCAAAACAAAATATCTCGTAAGACCACGCTGCACATAAACATGGATGAGATTTTACCTTACGATAACCAAAACATTTCATATCAAATCATCTTATATTATACTAGTGTCTAGTATACAAATAATACTAATCATAGCCGAAAATATTAAAATAATGAATTCTAGCATACTTTCTGTAGAGTAGGTTATGCCAACAAAATGGTAGGCACGTATTGAAGAATGGATTCCATACAAATGATAAGGTAATTGACTACCTTCCGACAGTACACCTCTAGAAAAATGTACCTAGAATCCAGATACTAAACGCCAAAACCAACACAAAACTAACCTACCCCTTCACTGGATGGTATCGAATATGATATCACCCCGGTCCTTCCCGACGTATCCGTGGCCACAGCATATATAGTGTACTCGACATAAAGATATGGTCATATCCTCATGGAAGCGACCTACATAGCCCTGCCGCTTCTACCCTGTTGTTGTCATTTTCGGGTGATGATGCTCGATTTAACAATTACCTTTCACATAGCACATTACACTTTGAATGCCACAATGTCATCCCCACAACCACGTAACTGATTTCTACAAACATATAACTCATGAACTCGTACATCTCTGGAATTGGTGTTGAACTAAGAGAAGTTGCCTTCTCCTCCACCAGACAAATGATATGTTCATAGAGATTAGTTAGTGTAATTGGAATGCAACGTCAGATATTGATCCATACAAGTTGTCCGGAAACAGGACAAACCGAAGGCACTCTCCTACCACATCTTGGTGGGAATTACCCTTAGGATTAGTAGCGAGAAGTCCTTGTATATCGTAGATTTCATAATAAAGCACTACTGCCACCAAATATATAATATGCATCGTGGTTCTAGAGGCAAGTAGCCCTGCATCAAGAAGACTTCGTCTTCAAAATCATTATCATAAACCTGCACTTTCAAACATATACATTGGACCGAAGTGGTTCTCGGATAAATCCAACCATGGTCTCACTGGACCAACAACGATAAAGAGGCCCTCAACCTCATATGGAAACCAAGTCTTGTAGAATTATCATGTTTCCAACTCTCAACTTGCTATCCTTTAGCCAAGAAGGAAGCCCGGTAGATTTGAGTATCATACACACTACGTACTACTTGAATCGACATTCTTAATCCAAACGATAATCAAGCCTACTCAATTAATTTTGTGCTAAGTGCATGACTAATCAGTTCCCATGTCAAGTCAAGGAAACCGAAAATTACCAAATTTGATGGTTGGTTATTTAACTGTCAAAGCAACAAACAATATCTAGCAATAAGAAGTCACTAGGCTCATTTAATTAATCTTTTACTAATTAAATAAATTTCCAAATATTTACTTCAAATTATCTTTAGAAAGATATATCCTTAGAACTGTTTCAATCCTTCGATATTGAAAGCATTTCCATATACATATATCAACAATATAAGTATATTAAATAACACTACCATTTTGGAGACATACCAAATAGATTTCTGTAACCGTACAATTTTCGAGTTCATACATCTCGGCATGGGTGTTAAGTATAAGAAGAAATTCTTCTTATACCACCAAGCCTTTATTACGATCATAAGAACTAATTCGTGTATTTCACAATGGAAGGTCAAAAGACAATTTATTGGTTCAAAGCGAATGTTGCGTACATTATTATTACGACAATCTAAAAACAATAGTACAGGAATTCGATTATATATATATATATATATATATATATATATATATATCCTGTATGCTATAAAAAAACATTTCCTTTCGGAAATCATTTAGTTTAACGACAGTTTTATAGTCCATGCCTTCCATATTTCCCCAAAAACATCTACTGCAGCAATAAATGTTGAAATCCAAGTTTTCGATGCATATCACATTTTAAATCATTTTCCAAAACCATTTAAATTCCATTTGGAATTATTACTTTCAAAACTTTATTTTAAAATGGTAAATTACTTTTTTTGAAACAATTAACTCCATCAAAATATTATTTTCAAACATTCGTTTAAAAGATTATTTAACTTTTAAAAACTTGAATGTATTTCCTTTATATAAATATCTAGATATAAACCTCAACATAAATCATTTCCATATTTATAAAACTATATTTATAAGTCTCCTTTATATTTAATAAAACTTCTATTTTATAAGTTCTCTTTATGTATAACATTCTATTTGTAAATAATTCTTTTATAAAAACTCATTTTACTATCAAAATCTACTATTAAATCCATTTCTTTATAGATATAATTTATTTATAAAATCCATTTATAAACCCATTTACCAAATAAATTTCAAATCCATTCACATAATATTTATAAATTCTGATGATAAATCTATTTCATTATTTATAAAAAAGACACTATTGATAAATCCTTTTTATAAACCATTCAAAAATTTATATTTAAAAATATTTTAGACAAAATCAAAGTTTTATAATATCAAAAATCATTCTTTTTACTTATTTAAAAATAAATTCATTCCTTTTAATAATTTAAAAATTATTAAAACATGTTTAATTCAAAAATCACTTTGAAAATTATTCAATTCAAAATCACTATTTCATAGTATTTTAAAATGCTAAAAATATGGCCCAGTGCAACTATAACACTAAATAAGCAAAACAATCCATGTTATCAAATATGGTATCCAACAAATCATCTATCAAAATATACCAAAAGTAAAATCAACAGTGTGAGGTATCCCATTGGATCCTTCCAACATGTCACCCTGCATCACATACAGTATATAAGCATAAAATATAAATCAACCGCTTTGCGGCAGGATCATTCACAAACGGCCATCCGCTTATGCACAGGAAAGCATTAGAGTCTTATCTGCTCCAGTAGGCGGGAATATATCCAAACTAACTAATAAAATAGTAAATCATCCAAACAAGCAAAAAACAACATAAATTAAATTACCACACTTATATAAAAATAAAAGTGGGTCATAGAGGTGAGTTAACTCATAGAAATTCCAAAAATCGCCAAAGAGTTCTGCTTTGAATTAAAGGTTAATTACACACTTAAATGGGTTTAATTCTAATGAATGTTATTTAATTAAATTGTGATTATAAATAATTTTATATTCATTCATAGTATGATTTTTGATTTAATTTATGGTTAACTAAAGTTTAATTAAGTTTTAAATTTATGATTCGGTTAAGGTTTATTTATTTTAATGTTTCTTTCAAAACTTTATCGGTTACTTATTTCTAACAAATTTTCTTGTTTAAATAAATTATTTTAAAAACAAGGATCTCCTGTCTATGCTATTAAGTAGCCAAATAGATTAAAGTAGTTGTAATAAAATATTGGCACGTTTTATTGAAAGTAAGTCTACTTGTGCTTATCAAAAATACAACACTTTGGAAACGTGTTGAATACAAAGGGTTTGATTTCGATAAGTAGGTCATGATAATCTAAGAATATGGAACTTATGTTCATACGTGAATCTTTACAACCTGATGGTGGAATAGTCCACTACAAACAACTTGACCCATTGAATTATCGAACGTTGGTTTGGAAAGACCAGAATCAGATATTAGTTGTTATCAGATAACCATATAGAATAAACTAAAACTTTCGAATTGGAAATAGTAAAGGCACGGTCCAAGATGAAGACTTTGAAGTGCAAGGGCTATTTGCTACTAACTTCGAGGGTGATTCCAAAATGGGTGCAGTGGATATAATGCCTTCGATTCATTCATCCCTTGAACGACTTGTATGGATGAATGTTGGTATTTTATCAACATCTGAAAGGCAATGTTGGCATTCTAAGTGGAAATGATATAGAAAAGGTAAAGATGTAGCATCAAGCCTCATCAACTTGGAATGACTAAAACATGGGAGATGTAGCAAGTTTAAGTTGGTCGCTCCCAATAGGGAAAAGTCATTCGTTTTTATAGTACCTACATTAAATCATATATGCTTCAGTACGGTTGCTGAACCCAACCAAGGGGTGATCTTATTCGGTACTATCCAACAAGAGGTAGGCAAGTCTTGTTTTGGCAAGGGATATAGGCAAGATCCTCAGTGTTATATTACTTAGTGATGCACTGTCACAGGCGGTATCCCACTAACTAAGCCATTGTATGGAATCCATTTTCCAATGAGTGTCTTCGGTCTTACCTATTATGCTAGAATTTAATTAGTAATAATTTCGGCTATGTGAATTATTTATTTGAGAAACATAGACATTATCATAATATCACTAGATTTCAATATAAAGTATTTTGTTTATCATAATGTGAAAACCCGTCTATGTTTACATACGGCGTGGTCTTATGAGCGACCTTTGATTTTCAAAGTGTTTATAGAAGTTAAAATTAAGTTCTTTGAGTTTACCCACACTAGACTCATGTATGATCCGAATTTTTCTTTTCTTTTCCTAAAACTCTTGGATACTAAAATTTGTATGAGTAACCAAGTTATCCAGGTTTCTTATGGAATCAACTTGAAGGAGCTGGAGCAGGTGGCGTTATCGTTAGCTAGTTGTTATTATTTTTTCACTGTGTTCATATATGATTTATGCATTCAGTATGAGCAGGAGTTATAACTGTCCAGTTGAAAGTTGTAATGTATTGACCATGATGTATTATTATTATGGAGATGACAATGTAATATCATATGTTATCTGTTATATGTTGTTCTTATTAGTGGTGAGATTCCATGATTGTGTTGTTTCTTCGTATCTTTCTCTTTCTGCTACCCTTAATGGCTCGCTTTTCGATGTAATAAAGGTGATCGTTACATGCACCTTATTCATAAAAGTTGTCCCATAATGATAAAAAGATTAAAGGAGACGCATCAGATATAACCTAAATTATCATTACCAATGAACTATAATTTTGTCAACAATAAATCAGTGAATAAGTTTGCATGATAAATAAATACAATATTAAAATGAAAAAAACATTAATAATGATAAACATTAAGCGATAATTATGAAACTTACAACGAGAATGTAATTAGCTGATAACAATAAAACAATGTTATAAAAATTAAAGAGATGGATAAATATATGATGACGTCGAGTGACATACTTATTTGATCTTCTAATTGTCAAAAAGTAGAAAAATAAAACATGCAACTGTTTTTGAAACAATACCAATCGTGGAAATTCTTCAAAACATTTTATGTCGTGTCATGCTATGGCAAAGTTTTCAGGTCTAGTCATCCATCTAGACCAATCTAAGTAATGAATGGATATGGATGTCTTGATACTAATTATTTTATATACAAAATTATATAAGGGGAATTTCACTAGAAGGACAAACTTTACAGTCTAATTAGTTTCTAGGACACACATCCATAGAAATTAATTTCAAGGCCAAAGTTAGCAGAATAATTACTTTTAAAAACAAAATCAGTAGTCCAATTACTTTCAAGGACATAATTTTATAGGTTTTTAGGCCTTAGAAACTAATTATTTCGCATTTTTTCCTTGAAAGTATTTATTTCAGTTGTGTGTCTTAGAAACTAATTGGACCTGCTAAAGAGGCCATTGTGGCTAATTTCCTTATTATATAGTGTAATAGTTGTTTATAATCAAAGTTAGTAAATTTAACAGCTCTGCACGGTAACACTAGAATGACTTTAGACTACCACGATGTGTGACAGGATTCTTAATTCTATTCGTAGAGTATCTATCTGACTCTACTTGTACATTTAAATTGAACAGGTTAAAATATTATTATACATATGCTCTATATAATGTGTGATATATTGTATCTGAAACTTCAATTTAAGTAATTAATAAGAGAATAGTAAACTTCTCTTTGCATTTTTGCCATTCCACCAAACAACCCAAGCATCCCACATGCGTGGGCCTATCCAATCAGGCTTCTTCCTTGCTTTTTTTTATGTCTGATATCGTGTCGAGGTGATTATTCCTCATTTTTCTCATCTGGCATTTCAACAAAGAAGAATATCAATTTCTTACAACTCTACCGACCCTACATGTTGAAAAAAATATAAGTTATACATTTATACTTACTCTAAAAATTATACAATGATAAAATATAATGATATACAAATTTACACTCACGAAAAAGTACTACCAGATACACTCTATGATGTGGGGTGAGATTTTCACCCACTAACGCCAGCATATGGTCATCCTGTTCATGTCTTAGAAATATTAAGAACAAGCTCTAAAGGCTCCAGCTCAAACCCCCTGCGTTCAATATAATACAGACCTTTAATAAATCATGAATAATATATCATACACAAAATATTTATGATGGTGAACTAAATTTAGTACCGACCCTTTTGTTTTAGGCTGTATGGATGATGCGCCTTCTCTGATAGGCCGTTGCCATCACCTCTCACGGCGGTCCCTCTCGAAGAAGAAGAGGGGGAACTCGAATGGAAAGAACTCTGACGTTAAAAAAAATGACATAATACATGTCGTAGAAATCATTTTATTATGGTAGAATATGTCATTTAATTATGAGAAAACATATCATTTTTTATGAGAAAAATGTAACATTAATAATCACATAGATTGTCTTATATCAGAATGTACATTATTAAAAAGTCCTCTTCATTTCCTCCATAGTCACAAATGCTTCTACTAAAAACATTTGAATAATCTTTTAGAGGCCCAAAATTAATACAATCGCCGGTTGTTAACGTTAAAATTTGAACGCTAACACCCCGGTGTATGAAGTGAGATCGTGAAAGCACCACCCGATAGCTCGGGAACAGATTATAAGCAAATAGTAGTGAAAAAAAATAGTAAACAACAGCAATTTTATAGTGGTTCGGCTTAAGAGATAGCCTACGTCCACTTTGAATATCTTTATTGACGATTTGATTACAAGTCAATGCAGTTACACTTTGATTACAACACACTTTGAGTTTCAAGTGACTTAGAACAAGTAGCCTAAACTTCAATGTCGATCCAAATCTTTGAACACATGTTTGACATGTTTGATTTCTTCGTGAAGTTCCTTGAAGATGTTGAAGTAGTTCAGAATGCAGCAGAGTAACGGCGCTTGAAATGAATGAGCCCCCAAGTCCCCTGAATGTTGGGGGTGGCCATGTATTTATAGGCAAATCTGGATAGAAGTTTTTCGCCCAAGTCCTGAGTCGTGACCGACTCAGGCTAAGCCGTGGCCGAGTCAAGTTGAGTCGTGGCCGGCTTATCTGATTAAGCATTTGGTCTTCTCACTAGCTCACTAGCTTATCTGAGTCGTTGGCGAGTCAATTCTTACTGGGATATGCATTGCAGCAACGGAACACGACTCAACGGCTTTAAGTCGCGGACGAGTCATCCTGAGTTATGAGTCATCAAGTCATTCCTTAGGTCGTCAATCCTCTTGATTCGTTTCTTATGATGAGTCGTGGACCTGTTGAGTCGCTGAGGCAATACCTTTGATGAGTCGGTAATGCATTGAGTCGGTCCTGCCTTGTGAACCGTTAACCCCTTGAGTCGTAACCCTTTAAGTCGCTTTGAGCTTTAGGTCATTAACTTATTGAGTCGGTGACATGATGAGTCGTGAGGCTTCCTGAGTCGTAGATCCTTCCTGAGCCGTTAAACGCCTTAAGCCGTGGCTCATCCCAGGCCTTAACTCATTGACTCCTTTAACTCGTAGGCTGGAACGGGGTTAACATTTGCCCCTCGAAGCACACGCTTAAGTCGTAAGTCGTGTGCTTCGACTTATCATAACCCGGTCGTGCCGATTCGAGTTCCAACTCTTCCAGATATAAAACGCTTGACTCGTTCCTCCTATCTCCCACTTCTTATCAGTGATCCTCTAAACCGCATCCGCCATTAACGCACCTCCAAGTTCTCACAGGCGATTCCAAATCGACTCTCCTCTGATCATCTTTGACACCACATTACGTAAGCAATCTTGCTTCCCTTCCGATTGTCGATCATCATTAACATATGCGCTCCGTCCCTACCTTCAGTTTACTCCCTTGAGTCTTGCAAGTTCGGTCATTCTAGCCATCAATGGATGTAGGGTTGTCTGATCTGATGATTTGCATCTTGAGGTGATTTAGTGGCGTGATAAGACCGGGGTTGTTTATTGAGAGTTTTATTGGGTTAATGGGTTAAAAGTTGGAAGATTAACGGGTTAGGAGTGAAATGGTTTATGGGTTAGAAGGTAAACTGGTTAGGAGTTAGGTGATTAGTTGGTCAGATAGAGTTGAATACTGCTCTAGGTATGACTCGGCCATTTTTGTATGATCCAGCAACCATGATCTGACCCAACATGCTCCACGACCGAAGCCTTGAGTCGTGGCCGAGATAAGACTTACGACTTAGGGCACTGCCTTTTTATACGACTTACGACTTACGACTTGCATGACGACCATGAACCAGAGCTTCTCCCTTTTTATACGACTTACGACTTAGGGCACTGCGGACTCAAAATTTTTGAGCCGTTGACGAGTTAGGACTTGCGTGAATTCTGCTTGAACTTTGAACCATTGCATAAACCTTGAACTGTCGAATTTTATTGCATTCATTCACAGGTTATTTTGACTTGCAGGCTAACAATCTGTTCAATACAACATTCACAGAAAACTGGGACGAATATACTGTCATCGACCGCCTATATCAAAAGACAGATTAGTTAATAACAGATAATTAACTTAAACAAATCGTGTGAACGAAGTGCTATCGATTTCAAGTAGAATATTAAAGCAACACTGAAATAGTGAATTGAAACTGAACAGCCTGCACTAATATTATGCTTGAACATTAAATTAACAAGTTCTGAAATTACCATAGTCGATTAATCGTCAACCAGTTTAATTCCAGTTATATTTACTTGTTATTTTCATTAGTTCTGCACAACACTTCACACTTTTAGGAAACGTGCACATTCGCATTTGAACATCCAGTTGCTTGTGTAGAATGACATTTCAACAAGAAGAACCGATGGGCCAGGCCGAAGATGTCTTCCAAGTAGCCAACCTGTTGGATAAACCTCCGGAGAGAACTCCCACAACTCTGAATCAGCGGGTGTTTACCCAATTGCTCATCCAGTTTGGTATTGCCGAAGCTGATGCCTTACTGCCGGGGCCAAATGATACTGCAGATAGGCCCCCTTCTGGCTTTATTGCTGTCAATCGCCAAATGTGTTTGAGCGGTGCCATACCACCTTTTAATGACTTCCTTCAGCAGTTCCTGCTTCGATTATCTATCTCTCCATTCCAATTGCACCCCAATGGCCATGCCATTCTGATGGGGTTATGTGTGCTATTTAGTAGAGTTCTGGGCCGATTACCGAGCTTTGAGGAAATCTGCTACTTCTGCTCATTCATAAAAATTAAAGATCATCCCTCTATCGTAGTTATAAGGAGCGCTCGAAACCGCAAGCTCATCACCGATCTTCCTGAAAGCGTTCATGGATTTCTAAATTAGTATTTCTTTGTTCGCTGCCCTCCATGGTTTTATGCCATCTGGAGAGTAGGAAGTAAGATTTTCCTGTTTTTATTTCTCCATTCCTGGGCTTTTCGAAATCTGAGTTGTTAAATGCTAACTTGGCTTCTTTCCTTTTTTTCCGTTTTAGCACTTCCTCCTCCCTCTAGAGATCCATGCTATAAACAAATTTTTGAGAGATTGAACGCCGTGGCGGCAGAAGAGAGGAGTATAAAGTTTTTGTAAAATGATGGATTTTTACATCAATATGGGCTTCTTCATTCCTCTCGCTTCACTCAGCTTCGTGAAGTCCCAACTGAAATTCCCGATTCTCCGACGGAAACTCCTGATGCCCCTGTCTCTACTAAAGAGCACATGCAGGGAGGAACCTCTATAGAAACTTCACTAGTGAAGTGTTCAATTCCGAAGGATGTTGCGGGGCCGTCTGACAAGTCTGCACTTGCCCCAGTTATCGAAGAGGAAGAAACTCCACGATCTTTCGGAAGATCTGCTGACGAAGGAGTTGAGAAAGCCAGTCCCAAAAAACATGATGGTGATGATGTTTTCGAGGGGTTGAGCGATTTAATTGTGACTTCTCAAGAACTTTTCAAAGATGATGTTTCCAAAACTATCTCTTTTGTAATTGAGGCGACATCTTCTCTACAACAAATGTCAACTCCTTCCACTCAAGTTATCACTACCTCTACTCCACAGCGTGGTTTGTAACTTGATGCGTGTAGTTTACACGTTACACAACACTTAGGACTTTTCAGCACTTCTACGCATTCATCTTCTTATACTTTAAAGATTTCTAAAGCTTATTATTTTTATTCCAGATTCTCCAATGGGGCGCAGCAGTTCATACTATGATGATTTCCAGCGCTACGGGAGGCGTAGCCAGTATGATTATAGGCGTCATCTCCCCTCTTACAGAGAATCCGATGAAGAGAGGGCCATCAGGAAAGCAGACGAGAGACGAGCATATGAAGAACGTCACCGAAGAGAACAAGAAAGACATGACCCTCCCCACAGAGATGATGATACCCAAAAAAGAAACACTCACGATGAGAGAGGTAAAGGTCACATGGACGATTCTTCTAGCAAGCGGGCTAAACTTACTGAAGAAATAATGCCGACAGTTTCTCAAAATGTTCCTGCTCAATCTCCTGCCCCCGTTCGTTCCGACATTCAAACAATCATCAACCGGCCCGCATACCAAGTTGGACAAGGTCCTCCCACTCTTCAAAGTCGATTCCCTCAGTGGTGCCTGAGAGGGGTTCGATTTGATCTCGACTTGGTTCCTCTTGACAAATCGGCTATGCTACGAATTCTTGACGCTGTCAGGACCGATATTGAAAGAATGTCGAACTGGCAAAAATTTGTCGACGAGCTTCAAAGGGTTAACCGAGCCAATCTCGAGGCCATGCTCACAATGGAGAACGATAAGGCTGAGTAGCAGAAGACTCTCGAACAGCATGATGCCGAAATGAGAAGTATTGCTTCCTATAATGAAAAGCTGGAAGCGGAAGTAGAAAAGCTTAAGGAAGAGTTAGCTACTTCATCTACTTTCTATTCTCAAAAGGAGAGCATGCTTCAGCAACAAGTACGAGATGCGCATGCCAGTCAGAGGGCACTCGAAGATAAGCTTACACACCAGGAGAAGGTCATAGAAGAATATCGCGCTGAAACTTTACAGCTGCGAGAAAAGACCGGCTCTCAAAGCTTGGAGATAGAGATGTTAAAAGCTCGACTTGCAATGGCCGAAAAGGAGCGTGACGAGGCTGTTGCTGGTAAACTTGCGGCCGAAGAGGCCCATCAAGCAACCAAAGCTGACATTAGCTCCACATTATTTGATTTTTATCTGCACAGCATTTTGGGGCGTGGCAGCCTTGCCTTTCTAGGCCCTAAGTATGAAATTACACTAGCTGAAGTTTGGGAGGCAGCACTCGATATGCTCGGTGGTAAAGGTGCTGGCTACGCTGAGTCAGCTCTTGAAGAGCATTATCTTGATGATGATGCCTGCGCCGCTCTTGCCAAGGGAAAAGAGCAACTCGCCAGAGTGCGGGCCTGAATGGCGGAAGGGGAACGTTTTGAAAAAGAAATACCACCTACCAATTCTGAATGCCGTTTAGTTTCTTCTGAAGTTGACATCACAGGTTCCAGTGCTCATTCGCTGCCTCCTACAAGAACCGGGGTAATTACCCCTACTGATGATGAGGCTTTGGAGGACATCGGGGCTCAAAATTATGAGATTGAACTAACGAAGCAAACATCTTCAGGTAATTTGACATTGGTCCGATTCAGGTGGATTGCCTGCTTGCTCCTCAAAAGTTTGATGAGCTTCTCGATTACTTCTTGAATCTCGACGAACCCATATCTCCCTTCTTTTGGGGTGATACAAATATTTTTAATTTCTCTTCTTCTGCAGTTGAAACACCGAGTGCTGTGCAGATTTCACCTCCTCCGGTTATTCCTCCTCCGTCTCTTCAGATGACTCCTCCTTCTGCTTCACAGCCCGGGTCGCAAGAGGAGCAAATTGAGGCTCTTCATGGCTTGGATGACCCTATCGCTTGCAAGAGCAGAAAGACGAGGGACTTGAAGGAGGCGAGATCACTCCGGAGCGGACTCCTTCTGATGACGTAGTTTTGTCCGCTCTTGTTACTCCAGGGAGTGAGTCTTCTTCGAAGAGAAGAAAGAAGCACGGAACATCGAAGAGGAGGGGGAAGAAAATCCTTGCTACTGAAGAAGAACCGGAAATTGCACCGGTTGCACCTCCTTCTCCTTCTTCCCTTATGCCTATAGATAGACCTGAAAAGCTAATCATTCGGCCGGGCAAAGGGTCCAAATGTGGTAAGAAGAAGTGAAGAGTCGGGCTTCAGGCTTTTTGATTCCTTTTTTGTGTAATGGTCGGATGTTGTGCAGGCACCGGCCCCTGCTTTTGTATTTTGGAACCTGTATCTGCAATTGAATAAAATGATCCTTTATTTGTACAGACTCTTGTTTGAATTTGAGAATGCATTTATTATTCATTTTTGCACAAGTTTATTTATATGATATGGCGGTGAACTTGTGGTATGTTGTTTGAGCATATTTTACCGATGTAGCTATACCATTTTGTATGTAACTATACCATGTTGCCCCCATACCATAAGCTTGCTGCAATATTTTATACTTTGAGGGGACTTGCACTCTTATTTTCTGAAGAATAATTACTTCATTCTTGAAGAAATTTTTCGTAGAGTACAACTTCCTTCATATAAGTTTTTACGCTTTGTTCTTCGAAGAAATCACTTTTTTTTTTATGTACGACTTTTGCCAAGTGAATTCTTCTATGTGGTAAAGCGGGCCTCTGAAGGGTACTTTAACTTTCTTCTTTTTTTTTTTTTTTTTTTTTGAGGAAGGTTATTTTCTAAAATAAGTAAATCACTCTTCCTTTGAAAGTTAAAGTATGCCCTTAATGAGGATTTTTTTTTTAAAATAGAAATTTGTACTTCTGAGGAGGGATTTTTCACGTTTCAACACTCGGAAGTTTTATTTCAATCTTGGTGAAACGTGGGCTTCCGAAGAAGTCTTTCTTTTCGATTGTGTCCCTGGGAGGGGGTTGTACCTCTGAGGAGGGATTTTTCACGTTTCAACACTTGGAAGTTTTATTTCAATCTTGGTGAAACGTGTACCTCCAAAGAGTTGTGCCTTTGAAGAAAGCCTTTTCACGTTTCAACACTTGGAAGTTTTATTTCAATCTTGGTGAAACATGGGCTTCCGAAGAAGTCTTTCTTTTCGATTGTGTCCCCGGGAGGGGGTTGTACCTCTGAGGAGGGATTTTTCACGTTTCAACACTTGGAAGTTTTATTTCAATCTTGTTGAAACGTGTACCTCCAAAGAGTTGTGCCTTTGAAGAAAGCCTTTTCACGTTTCAACACTTGGAAGTTTTATTTCAATCTTTGTGAAACGTGGACTTCCAGAAAGGTCTTTATTTTGTTTTGCATTTCAACTTTGGTGAAGTGAAATTCCGAAGAGCGGTTGTCACATTTCAACTCCTCGTGAAATGTGCCTCCGAAGGGGGCTTTTATTTTGTTTGCATTTCAACTCTGGTGAATGAAATTCCGAAGAGCGGTTGTTACACTTCAACTCCTGGTGAAATGTGCCTCAGAGAGGGTTTTGTTCGCCTGGAAGTTACTCTCTCATGGTTGGAGGGTCATGACTCCTCCAATCTTTTTTGTTGAGTAGAGAACTTTCTTTTTTGTGGCGTATGACCCATTAGAGGTCTTTATCCTCCGAAGAGTTGTGCCTCCGAAGAGGACTTGTGCTGCCGATGATGGCTTTGGTTGTTCCCTTGTCCACTTGCTTATGCCTTTTCAGCGATCCTCTTTTTTTTTTTTTTTTTTTTTAAGTAACTTGTTTAATCCAAGGAAGTGTACTCCATTGTCAGGCAAGTTCGTGTGAACGAGCATCGGCCTCTTAATTGGATGTTTGTTTGTTCAAACGATCTCAATTTATTAGCAAAGGCCCGTTTCTGTCGAAATCATAGGCCGTTCAATTGAAGTACTTCCTATCTAGGATTTGAATTCGGAGCTTTTGTGACTTGAAATTTGGCGAGAATCACTTGGTCTTATTATGTGCAAGTTTCACTTCCATTGTCTGCAAGAATTTAAATCGACATTTCAGCAATACATTCTATGTACTTTTTATATCGAAAATAAAGCAAACATGTAATAATAATAAGGAACACAAGATTTATAGTGGTTCGGCCAGGAAATTGGGCCTACATCCACTTTATATTTTTTCATTATTTACTTGCATCAGTTTTACAATTGCCTTCAATTACAAGAATCATACATTCATAATTCTTTTTACAATATTTCAACAAAATTTTCAAGTAAAGTATGGACGCAAATGATTGCTGTTCCATGCCCTTGGAATTTGATCTCTTTCAACAGTAGTGATTTTGAATGTGCCGTCAAGAAGCTTCTGATCTATGACATATGGTCCTTCCCAATTTGGCCCAAACACACCTGTCGCTGTCATAATTCTCTTCAGGACTAGGTCTCCAATCTCAAAGCTGCGTTGGCGAACTTTGGAATTGAAATGTCTGGCTATCCTTTGCTGATGAGCTGCAATTCTGAGATTAGCCTCATCTCTTTTTTCATCAAGGAGATCTAGCGCTTCAAGCTGTAGCTTTTCGTTTTCTGCTTGATTGAAATGGATTCTTCTATGTGAAGGGACCTCTATTTCTACCGGAATCATTGCCTCTGACCCGTATGCTAATGAAAACGGGGCGTGCCCAGTCGCAGTTTTGTGAGTGGTTCTGTATGCCCATAGTGCCAGTGGTAGCTTATCGACCCAACCACCTTTTGCTCTTTCAAGTTGCTTTTTGATGGTTGACTTAATAATTTTATTCACGGCTTCCACTTGCCCGTTTGCCTGCGGATGAGCCACTGCTGAGAAGCTTTTTCGGATTTTGAATCGCTTGCAAAAATCTTGGAATTCTTCACTTTCAAACTGAGTACCATTGTCTGTAATTATTTTTTGAGGCACACCGTATCTGCAAATGATGTTTTTAGTCACAAAACTTATCATCTTTTTTGAGGTGATAGTAGCCAGTGGTTCAGCTTTTGCCCACTTAGTAAAATAATCTACAGCAACAATGGCATATTTAATTCCAGATTTGGCAGTTGGTAACGGTCCTACAAGGTCTATCCCCCATATTGCAAACGGCCATGGACTGACCATCTGTGTGAGTTCAGTGGAAGGAGCTCTAGGAATTTTGGCGAATCTTTGGCATCTGTCACATTTTCGCGAATACTCTACTGCATCTCGATTAATTTTTGGCCAAAAATATCCGTATCGGAGAATTTTCTTTGCTAATGTTTGGCCTCCTGAGTGATCACCACATTCTCCTCCATGTACCTCCGCTAGGATTGCTTTGGACTATTCCCTGGATACACATCGAAGTAATGGCATTGAGAATACCCGTCTGTATAATCGGCCATCCTGGATTATATATCGAGGGGCTTTTCTGAGTAGCTTTTGTCGTTCTTTTGAGTTCCCTGGTAAGGATCCATTGAGCAGATATTCTGTTATCGGAGTCATCAATGATTCTTGCTCTTGAGACATGCTCATGATCCAATCAATGTCCATCACATCAATGCTAGGAGTCGACAGGACCTCCACCGGAGTTAACCCCAAAAATTGAGCTTCGCCCGTGCTAGAATACTTTGCGAGAGAATCTGCTTTCATGTTTTCTTCTCGAGGAATGTGACTTATCATGTAATGATCGAAATCACCCAGGAGTTCCCAAGCCTTTGACAAGTAGGCGGGCAGGTTCCCCCCTTTTGCTTGGAATTCCTTTTTGACTTGGCATACAATAAGCTGAGAATCACTGAATATCTGTAACGCTCGGATGTTTAATTCTTTAGCAATCCTTAAGCCAGTGATAAGGGCTTCGTACTCTGCTTCATTGTTTGTTGAAGGAAATTCCAATCTTAGTGCATAGCATAATGATCGGCCTTCAGGGGTCTCAAGTACAACTCCGGCTCCAGAACAGTAGTCGTTTCTCGCACCATCGACATATAACTTCCATTGGATTGGGGAATCGTCGACCATTTTCTCCTCACTGTTACCCTTATCTATGAATTCTGCGATGAAATCCGCTAAAGCTTGTCCATTGATTGCTTTTCGGGGATGATAAGTAATGTCATACTGACTGAGTTCAATATTCCACTTTAGAAGACGACCCGAAGCCTCAGGGCGAAACAGGACTTGCTTTAAAGGTTGATCAGTGAGGACTCTGATAGGATGAGCTTGAAAATATTGCCTCAACTTCCTAGACGCAATTAGTAGGCAATAGGCGAGTTTTTCCAACTTAGAGTAATTCATCTCTGCCCCAGTGAGTCTTTTGCTGATATAGTAAACTGGACGTTGAATCTTTTTGTCTTCTCGTATCAGCACTGCACTTAAAGCATGAGATGATACTGCCAAGTATATAAGAAGATCCTCGCCATCGCCAGGCCTAGAAAGTATTGGAGGCGTTTCTATATGGAGAATCAATTCATCAAAGGCTTTTTGGCATTCGGGAGTCCAATCGAAGTTTTTCTTTCCTTTCTTTAGAGCGTCAAAGAATGGGATGCATTTATCTGTGGCTTTGGAAATGAACCGACTCAAGGCGGCGACTTTTCCATTGAGACTTTGCAATTCCTTCTTTGTTCTAGGGGCTTTGACTTCTTTCAATGCAGTAATTTGAGCTGGACTAGCCTCAATGCCCCTAGCGCTCACGATGAAACCTAAAAACTTGCCGGATTCCACTCCAAATGAACATTTCAAAGGATTGAGCTTCATTCCGTATTTTCGGAGGACTGCGAACATGTCCGCTAAGTGTTCTATGTGATCCACTGCTTTCTTAGACTTTACTAACATGTCATCGACGTAGACTTCCATAGTCTTGCCTAATTGCTGTTTGAACATAGCATTAACAAGTCCTTGGTATGTTGCCCCTGCATTCTTCAGCCCGAAGGGCATAACTCTGTAGCAGTAAAGACCAATGTCGGTGATAAAGCTCGTGTCCTCCTGATCTGGCTCATGCATCATGATCTGGTTATATCCGGAGTAAGAATCCATAAAAGATAACAATTCGTGTCCCGCTGTTCCGTCTACCAGTTGATCGATTCTGGGTAATGGGAAGCAGTCTTTGGGGCAGGCCTTGTTTAGATCTGAAAAATCGATGCATACTCTCCATTTTCTGTTAGCTTTCTTAACCAGCACTGGATTTGAAACCCAATTCGGATAGGTAGATTATTTGATAACATTATTCTACATGAGCCGATCAACTTCTTCTTTTAATGATGCCGACCTTTCTGGGCCTTGAATTCTCCTTTTCTGTTTCATAGGTGTAAATTTTGGATCAATATTTAGAGCGTGTACTGCAACTTCTAGGGATATTCCGCACATATCGGCATGAGTCCAAGCAAAAACATCCAGATTCGCCTTTAAAAAAGATATTAAGATATTTTGAATTGACGCATTAAGTTGTGAACCCACATTCAACACCTTGTTTGGGTCCTTTGGGTCAACAGGTATTGGTATTGTCGTTTCCACTGGTACCACTCTATTTTCCCCTGCACTGACTTTTCTAGGGTCCATCTCTTTCCTTGCTCCGCTGTGCTCGCCAGTGCAGGGTCCGCCCTGTAATTGCTACAAGGCTGGTTCTTTGATGCGGACTGGGGCTGCCGCATTCTTTCCCATTTCTCTTTTTCTGGTTTCTCGTAGCTCTGTCAGATAACACTCTCGCCCAGCATTTTGATCCCCTTTTATAACTCCTACTCCATTGTCTGTAGGGAATTTAATAGTGAGGCACCACGGGGCAAGAACAGCTTTGAACGCTGCCAGAGTTGGACGACCAAGGAAAGCATTGTAAGCAGAAAATTCGTCGACAATCACAAAAGTTTGCTTGCGGACCACTTTTCTCTCTCCTTCTCCAAGTTCCACAAACAAATCAATGGTTCCTACCGGCTATTTTGGTTCCCCAGTGAAACCAGCAATTTTCTGCGATGAGGCTTGCACATCAGCCATAGGGATCTTCATTTGGTCGAATGTTTTCTTGAAGAGGATATTGCAGGATGCGCCACAATCAATGAGAACTCTTCTGACAATAGCTGGGCCGATACCAGCCGAGATGACTAGGGGATCCAAAGTAGGAGCTTCAATACCTGCGGAATCCCTAGCTTTGAACACAATATCATCATCAAAAGTTCTTTGTTGCTTCAAGGGCGTAGCACCTTCCAAAACGAATACATCTTCCTCGGTCGGTACATACTTTAAAGCTCGGGTATACCTTTCCATCTCACCCCAGCTTCTGCCTGTTGGGTGAGGTCCTCCTGTAATGACATTGATGATGGGCCTTCCAGATTCATGCTCTGCAGCCTTCTCACTCCTCCTGGGCTGATGAGTAGGAGTCTGTTGCCCCCGACTAGATGAAGCAGGATTGTTGCTATTCTTTTTCACAAATTGCTGCAGTTTGTTTTCCCTTAGCAACTCTTCAATCAGATTTTTCAACTGGCGGCATTCGTCGGTCTCGTGACCGGGTTGATTATGGAAGCGGCAGAACTTCCCACTCTGTATAGCCTTTTTCCCAGTCCTTAGAGGAGGAGGTTTAGGAAAGTCAACAGAATCATTAGTGGCAAGGTAGATACGCTCCAGCGTATCTGATAAAGGAGTATATTCTGATGGCTTGAAGGATCGGGGCTTCTTCAGATTACTCTGCTTCTTCCCATTGTTATTTTCCCTTTTTTGCCCTACAGATTCATTCTTGCGTGGAGCAACAGTGTTATCTTCATCTTTTTCCAACACTGCCTTCACCGGTACGGGACGGCTTTCTAAGCGTATGAATTCATCTGCTTTTTTATAGAATTTTTCAAGGGAATTTGGTTCCTTCATGTTTAGCCATTTCCCAAATTCGCTCGACTTGTCAATACCCTTCATCAGATAAGTCAATATCATTCGCGGTTCTGCATTGTCCACCTCAGCTAGCACTATATTAAAGCGGTTTAAGAAAGATCTGATAGTCTCTCCTAGATTCTGCTCCAAACTTGACAGTGACATGATATCCTTGGCTTTTGAGGCGTATAGTCTGAACTGCTCCTTAAATTTTCGGGTTAAGTCAGAAAACTGATCTATAGATCGGACCGGAAGTTTGGTGAACCAAAGCAGAGCTACACCTTCGAGATACACAGGAAAATATCGGCACTTTATTTCATCAGAGGCTCTGGCACCTGTCATGTGCCAATCATACTTGTATAAGAATTCATTCGGATCACTTGTCCCCTTGTAAGCTGGGATGGTTGGAGGGACAGACTTCCTTGGGAATTCATCCTTTAAGATTTTCTCAGTAAACAGAGTTTTACTTGGGGCGAAACCCCATTCTTTCTCGTCTTCAACCCTCTGCATACTCTCTTTCATAATTTCTCGGACCATTCCAGAAAGATACTCCTCATCATGTCGAGTTCTAGATCCACCAACCTCTGGAAGTGTTTGTTCAAAGGGGCTAGCAGCCCTTTCAGGAGCATTTCTTTCTTCACCATCATGAATGTTGCCAGCAAAATTCCTTTCATTACCTGCCGGTTGTCGGGTTGCCCCAAGCAAATCGTTCAACTTATTCAGAATTAGGGCATTCTGGGCATTCTGAGCCTCGAATTGCGCATTTTGAGCATTTATCTGTTGGTTCAGCCTTAAGATTGCGGCATCCAGCTCTGCCTTTGTAACTCCGACAGCTGGAGTGGCTTGATTCGATATAGGGGAAGCGGAGGTTCCCTCTTGAATATTCCCAGATCTGACAGATCTACTTTTCCTTCCAGGAGCCATAATCTCGGATAGACTTCTGGTTTTCAAGGAAATTCTCTCTACGAACCTCTGTGAAGCAATGATGATAACTCGCCTGAGTTCGACCTTCTCAGTGAGAGCACCAAAAATGTTAACGTTAAAATTTGAACGCTAACACCCCGGTGTATGAAGTGAGATCGTGAAAGCACCACCCAATAGCTCGGGAACAGATTATAAGCAGATAGTAGTGAAAAAAAATAGTAAACAACAGCGATTTTATAGTGGTTCGGCTTAAGAGATAGCCTACGTCCACTTTGAATATCTTTATTGACGATTTGATTACAAGTCAATGCAGTTACACTTTGATTACAACACACTTTGAGTTTCAAGTGACTTAGAACAAGTAGCCTAAACTTCAATGTCGATCCAAATCTTTGAACACATGTTTGACATGTTTGATTTCTTCGTGAAGTTCCTTGAAGATGTTGAAGTAGTTCAGAATGCAGCAGAGTAACGACGCTTGAAATGAATGAGCCCCCAAGTCCCCTGAATGTTGGTGGTGGCCATGTATTTATAGGCAAATCTGGATAGAAGTTTTTCGCCCAAGTCCTGAGTCGTGACCGACTCAGGCTAAGCCGTGGCCGAGTCAAGTTGATTCGTGGCCGGCTTATCTTATTAAGCATTTGGTCTTCTCACTAGCTCACTAGCTTATCTGAGTCGTTGGAGAGTCAATTCTTACTGGGATATGCATTGCAGCAACGGAACACGACTCAGCGGCTTTAAGTCGCGGACGAGTCATCCTGAGTTATGAGTCATCAAGTCATTCCTTAGGTTGTCAATCCTCTTGAGTCGTTACTTATGATGAGTCGTGGACCTGTTGAGTCGCTGAGGCAATACCTTTGATGAGTCGGTAATGCATTGAGTCGGTCCTGCCTTGTGAACCGTTAACCCCTTGAGTCGTAACCCTTTAAGTCGCTTTGAGCTTTAGGTCATTAACTTATTGAGTCGGTGACTTGATGAGTCGTGAGGCTTCGTGAGTCGTAGATCCTTCCTGAGCCGTTAAACGCCTTAAGCCGTGGCTCATCCCAGGCCTTAACTCGTTGACTCCTTTAGCTCGTAGGCTGGAACGGGGTTAACATCGGTTATTATTATTTCGCTGTTTTCCTCAATATCCTCCTGATAAGGCTGTTCATTTGGAGCATTCTTTCCATCAAACATAAATTTTTCTTTTGTCTTAAAAATTGCCAACCAATCTACAGTATCTCTTTTAAAAGATGGATAAGAAGCGTAATAAACTTGTTGTGCTTCTTCGGCTGGTACAAAAGGATCGTGCTTATGATAACTTGGGGTATGCTTTACTTCAATAAGATAATGATCTTTGGCACGATCTTTGTGCACGTTGATTCCAATACTTAGAACATTGCAAAACCGGTTGCATCTAAACAAAAAACTTCCTCGACGGGTCGTCTGAAATATGTCAGTTGCAAAACCTGGGTTAGCACGTTGTGAAAATCATTTATATGATTATTTGGATCATCACTACCTTTAACAAATACATTGGTATTGTTAGTTAATTTCTCTACATCATATTCTTTAGTGTTGAATTTGTAACCTACGACGAATAATATTTGATATGTATTGACATTTCTTTTTGGTCCCAATGTAGAATGTTTCTATCCTTTGTCAACCAAATAATTTCTCACAATATAAACATTGGTCAAATACCAACCAGCAAATTCTTTACTGAAATCGCCGCGTAGGTGTTGTGATTCTTAAACGCTGCGAATATAGATAATATATTGCATTATAATCTGCCGTGAATTATTGAAATGAATATATCAAGAATCATAAACTAATATTACCTATCGAATTGTGCAAATTTATCATAATTAAGGTGAATATATATGTGCTACATGGCGATCTCTATAATATAACTATAGTTCCACACATTTTCTAACAGGTCGGCATGTTGCCTAGATATATATAACATTGCTTGAGAAGAATCTTGTTCAACGCCCTCATCATTACATTGAACAATTTCAAATGATATGGTTATTGAATAATAAGAGAAAAGAACAAAGCTATTTCTTCGATATATGATTCGCAAATTAAATGTTTAACTCGTTTTTTGTCTAACTATTTTCTAGATGATTTAAGTACTTATTAAAAAATTATTTCTAACCAAAATATATTTATATACGTAATTAAACTAATACTTAACATACTCAATACTAATATCATTCAAATGGATACATTCATCCATATTGCACAGGACCTAGAAGATGTGCTTCGGATGGAAGATGAATAGATAAATGCTTCATTACATTAAATAAACTTTGAGGAAATATTTTCTCCAATTTTCTGAGCATTACGAAATTTTCTACTACAAGTTTAAGTAGATGATCAACTTTTAACTAGTCGAACAAAGCTCTTTATAAAACAAAATAAGTTCCATTATAACTGTCCAAAATTTTACAGGTAGCAATTCTTTGAAAGCGATGGGTAACAATTTTTTTATCATTACCTGACAATCTGGCTTTTCATCCCACTTAGTTTACTAGTTTTAGGGTCGAGACATCTACGAAGATTTGAAGAAATCCCTAAGGAAATCGTAATCCTTCCACTCATTTAACAGAACTTTAAGTTGGTTATTGACAAATTTATTGCATGCTTTGGGTCATCAGTGTCATTTAGCTAGATAAAAAGCTCAGGACGCTTTTGTATTTTTCGTAAATCAAGTATTGATTTCAAATCATCCATAGTCTTCCCCTTGAAATTCAAAATTGTGTCAAACACGTTGTCAAACACATTTTTCTCATTGTGCATCACATTAATATTATGATGAACAAGGAGATCTTCCCAATAAGGAAACTCCCAAAATATATTTTGTCTGCACTAACTATAAATCGTCAATTTACTTGGAATTTCAATTTGTACTCAGGTTTCTTATATGTTTGGGTAACCCTTTACAAGTTCATATATTCTTTCAATTGACTAAATCGTTGATGGTTGCATAGTCTCTTGTCTATTAGTTGTATTAGTTTTTCTGTCCCTTCTAAAATATTGATTAACATGGAGAAAATACTGATGATAATCAAACCACAAAAGTTACTTACCATACGGTGAAGAAAATGCACATTATTCTTTTATGCAATAAGTACAGGCTAAATGATCTGCCATACTCTAACTTGAAAGTAGTGTATACGTAGAAAAATTGCCAATAGTATATCACAAAGAAGCAAACATGCCCAAATTCAATTTTTTTTTGAAATGTTGCATGTTCCAACTCCTCTATGCCATAGCGTTTTCAATTCTTCAATCATGATTGTAAACAAATATCGATTCATTTTGTCCGATCATCAGGGCAAGAGACGAAAATAGTGACAAAAATATATAGAGTTTCCATACACATCCACAGATATAAATTGTAAAGTGTAACGAAAATGGGCCAAGGTGAATATTTAGAACCGAACTAAGAGAATGGTGAAAATCCATCCACATATAAACAAAGTCTAACAATACGGCTCTCCGTTGCAAAAGCAGGATATTCTTATCAAAATGCATCTATGCTTCTTCATTGGCTGGGTGAGTTAAATTATCTTCTTCGAATGTTCTCATATTGTGCCATCTCATATGAAATGTAGTTATAGAATATACGTATAACCTTTGAAGCCTTGAAGTGATGGGTAAGTAAAGCATGAGCTTGTATATAACTTCCTTTACCTTCTTTTTTCTTGATTTGCGTCTTTCCCCGTTACATATTCTATACTTCCTAAGATCGATGTTCTCTTTCCACATGCAACCATTTAAACATGTGTCTACTTTTTGATATGCAAAGCAAAAGCAGACATAAGTTTTTTCACTTCATAATGATTTTCGTACAATAAATTATCGGGTGGCATATGTCATTTTGCAGCTTTTACAACAATTGTAAATATAGCTTCTGTGAAGTTGTATTTTGATTTCGTCGCAATGTACTGTGACGCCCCACCTCTATACCCACGCTAGCCAAGAACACTACGGAGTAATGCTGTCAACTAGCACGGAGAATAAGGCTGTTGAGGAGCGACCATCTGTGTAATATCTTTGTGCGAGTGCTAATATGTCAGATAAAATATAACTTGCATTCCTTTCAAGAGGAAATTCGACATACCAACACAAACTCAAAGTTACTACACAGTGGCTATAGTATCTTCGGAAACAAATATAGAAATAAACATAACACAAATCAGTCACAGATAATTCATATCACAAAGGCGGAAGAAGATATGAACACATAACTAACACATGAAAGTGTACATCCGAGTAGTGGTCAAAAAGATCCACAATAATACAGAAGAATAGCAACACGTGCTATACCAAAGAATACAACTATGAGTCTATATCTCAAGTGTATACAGCAAAAACTGCTAATCTAAGTAGTTAGCCGAAAGTCAGAGTAATGAATCCCTGGGGAGAAGTCTAGCAGAAGCACCTATAACATTTCGGTCTGACCCGAATATTATTTATAAGAAAATAATTAAAGGATCAGTCTAGCCATAAATATCAGATGATATGATATAGAATAAGAGATATGGCATAAACATATGATAACCATATGGGCATACTACAATAAGTATGTAAATGAAACTCAACATGAGATTAATCAATATCACAAAAATCTTCACAAAGATCCAAAAAGGGTATCATACCCAAAACACGTATTCACAACAAGTCAATGACACATGAATTCACCAAGGCACAAAAATTGATAAATCATATCAATGAGGATCACTAAAATTGGTGAAGCATAAATTCCAGAATTCAACACACGAAATCCAGAAATCACAAAAAGGGAGGAAAGGCCTATCACACGAACGGGAGCATAAAAACTCACCAGCATATGTATCACATGAACTAGACGCTATCTCATGGTAGCTAGCCATTAATTTTTGACACACGAATGGCCCGAGGACCATGGGGCGCTACCCACATTTGTGAGTCGAAATCACACAGAAAAGGGGCCTAGTCTATATTGCAGACAAAGAGACATCGCACAATTACTAGTCTAAATCACAAAAATGATCGTCATGATCATCAAGAAGTGTCAATTACAGTAAGCTAGTAAATATATGATCTTAGCTTCATGTCCCATAACCACTAGCTTAACTTAAATATTTACGAACAAATTGTAGATTTCCACTAGAAAATTGTCACAAGGGATTCAATCGAAGAAGTCCAAGAATTAACCGACGAAGTAAACGCAAGCGTTTCATACCACTTGTTTTACTAAGTCGTTTAATTAGATTTCTCATACGAGTGTGGAAAAGGTTTGTATATACTAATACATTGGAAAACGGTTTAAGAGAACGAGCTTGGTAATAAAATAGTGTTGAAATCATTTGATGAAAGATTTTTGATATTTACTAAAGGTATTGAAACCTTTATATTTTTAAAGTGACAAATCATCGAAATGATTGTAGAAACAATCAACCACTAAAATTCACGTTCGAAGACGTGAATAAAATCCAAAGAAATTGATACCGAATCCATCAAATGGATATTCCCAAAAGTCACGAAGAAAATGTCATCAAAGTCGATAATAAGTGACTATACAAAAGGGAATCAACACGAATCGATTAAAGTTGGAATTCTCAAGCAAATAGGAAAATAGGCAAAACAGCAACAAGTCGGTCGGCCGGCAACAGAACTCGGTCGACCGGACCCTATTCTAAAAAAAATCCTCGGCAAGCAGGTCGGTCGGCTGAGCCCTATAGCCAGTCGACCGAACCAGAGACAGAAAGGTGCTTATGCACTTTAATAGCAGGTCGGTCGACCGGCCCAAGGATTCTGTCGGCCAAACATGATGTTCTGCAAATTGAAACCTATTTCAAATGTGGTACAAACTTCTTCAATTTGCAATCGGACAAGCACAGACGCTAGGAAATTACGCCCATCGGCTACCCGTTCCTATTGGCTCCTCGATGCATCGACAAAAACATGTTCCAACATTCAAGTTATGATTTTTAAGGATTTGAACACAGGACACTAAAAATTGGAATATTCACCAAATCAATCCAAACCAAAAGCAATTGCACAAGAATAAGTGTTAGGAATACATACCTAACAATCGAAGATAATTATACGCATAGATGTGAGATAAAAATCTCACCTTTGAACCCAAACAAATGAAGAAGAAGCTCGAAAGCAAAGGAGAATCAACCACTCTTCAAATCCAACTTAAGAAGCTTGATTCTAAGCTTTAAAAGAAGAACATTCCCAAAGTTAGGTTTAGGAATTTCTAAAATTGATAAGAGAATGAGTTGGAGAAGCAGAAAAGAAGGCTTACCAATGGGTTCTCTTGAATTTTGAGCTAGAAGTTGGATTTGCTAATGAAGACTAGGGCTTGGAGTTTTAGTTTCCTCTTCCACTCTCCATTGCTATAAAAGCATGAGTTATTAGGAAATGAGGAATGAAGTAATGAAGAGGAGAAGGGGTTGGGACTAAGTTAGTAAGTGATTAATGGGTTCTGCCTAAACCAAAGCCCTAAGTGAAAAAGTAGCAAAATTCCACTAACTCCAAACATATCAAAGCTTATACTCAAAAAGACCGCAAAAGGCGTTTTAAACTCAATGGAAGTGGTCCCAAGTCCTAATTCGACCATATGCAAAAAGTATCTTTTCGGACAAAATTCCGAGTATCGACAAAATATTTAAATAAAATATTTAAATATAAAATCGATAAATATGCGGGTTGTTACACGTGCTCTGGAGTTACTGATAATTAGGTGTCGTTTCTACATCCATCCCAAAAGAGTTTCTTAGCAGCATCCAATATATTATAGATTTTCTTTGCTTCAATATTTGGTTCTTCGATATTTAGATCGTCGTCGTCAACTTCAATCGTATGGAACATCGATCGTGCTGCATCTTCAATCATGTCGCCTATGGGATTTTCCATGACAATGCCATTACCCACATTCTCCTTTGACTGTAGAGGATTAGGTACTGCATGTTTTCCAAGATGATCCTACACTTTATAATCTCGACATGAAAATGTATTGGCATAAATGAACCGTAACCATATTCGGTACCAAACACTTCAACAGTTTGCACCTAGTACACGGACAACGAATTTCTTTGTTTTTTCCGTTACTACTTAAAGAAAATACAATAAATACATTTACAACATTATAAAAATGATCCTTTATTGAACCTCTCAACCCCTTAGCGGTCGATACATCCAGCTCCGATCAATAAAGTAGGTGCTCATTTTCCCTATTTAAGAAAATATGATAGAAAATCAAAGTAGTATAGATCATTTTATAGTTTGACATCTTATTTTTCAATTTATTTATAAATTTTAATGTTTTATTAATTATATAATATATTATTCTTTTTTTCAACTCATTTATACATTTTAATGTTCTTTTAACCATAATTTATTGATTAATTGTTATTTGTGCATTTTACGGATTGACAAAAATTATTAATATTATATTAAAAAAAAATTACTGTTTTTTATTTTGATAATTGGTCATCCTACTTCCTATTACAAGCACAATTTCGTAAATCATTTCATTTTAAATGATTCAATAAAATTTCGGCAGCACTTCCACTTTGTTCCTTGTATCGTACACAAATGCGTGTGCACGACAAACAAAAATGAAGTGTTGTGGAAATTTTGCTTACCGTTTGAAGTGAAATGATTTACAAAATGCAATTATTTTACTGTGTTTATAATTATCCAATATAAGGAAAAATACTGCAAATATTGTATCAGATGAACATGGATGTTCATTCTGTGATAAAAATGAACATCCAAATAACAATCATATACATTACTTGTTAGACAATGCCAAGAAGTCTCAAAAGGATTTAAAAAAATAAAGCACATTGTTCACAAATTTGTTTACATATTACTGTTACTATACATCATTATTTTTTATTAATTATATAATGTATTAGTATTTATACAATAATTTAATTATATTTTATGGTTTATTAATTATATAATATATTATTATTTTTAACTTTTTTATAAAATCATATGTTTTAAAATTTAACAAATTATGAATATAATATTATATTTAAAAAATAACCACATTATACAAGAATTTACCATATGTCGCATTTTAGGTTTTATATATAATTAAGGGTGTAAAGTAATAAATGATTATGTAAACAAATTATTACTTTCAACATTTTACGAAACAAATACCGTAAATTATTCGCACATACGCTAATTAACCCAAGTCAGCCGTAAACATTAAATTATGCGCATCCACGCTAATTAACACATATACACATAAACTAAATATACTTTAATTTTTGTATTTAACACTAACAACTGTAATTAGTATTTAAAATGGTATTATAAACAATCTATGAGATATTATAAAAAAAGACAATCAGGAATTAACCCTAACTTAGCAAATTAAACTTAATTAAGTTTAGTTAAAAAACCGACTTGGCGATGAAATAATTGTCTAGAGTAGTGGAGAAAGAAGATTGATGAAGTTTCCGTGGTTGACGACGTAGAGGAGGAGCCGACGACGAGATTGGGGAGAGAGCTATGGTTTTGGAAGAGGATTTCGAAAATGAGATAATGAAAGCTGCTCTCGACTGGAGCAAACGTATATCTTCTTGCCTAACGGCTTTCGGCCGTCGATGGCTATAGTTAGCATGGCTTCAAAAGACTTTCGACAATTAGTTTATATTCTTCACTAGAAATTCATACTTTTTAAAATAAATTTATCATAAATTAGTTTGTTAGAAAAAATTAATTTGTTGAAAAACATGAATAGTTTATGTTAGTTATCAATGAATATGAAATAAATATTAGTTATTACAACCTCTTACTTACCTTTTGAAATTAATTTAAAATTTTAAAATTTAATAGTTACACGATGTTTACAAAATAAATTAATAAAATTATACGAATCATAAATTTCATCAAATTTTTTGTAATCGCTAGGCTGAAACTTGTAGAAAATTATTATCTATCTCCGATTTCAATACAGTTAATTATTATCGAATATAATTATATATAAAACAAAACTATTATCGTCAAAACTAATATAATTATTTAAAAACTTTCATAAATTTGAATAATTAAACCAAAATATCTTTATAAATTCTTAGGATTTTAAGTATTATGTATTTAATCAAGTTTCAAACTTATATAACTAATATATACTAATAAAGTAATAAGTTTAAATAAATAAAATGAGTGGTACTCGGATGCCATCAGAGATAACCTAATGGAGTCGTCGGTAGGTTTCGCTGCAAATTACAGTCCTCCTATGGACACATGAATGGATCGAAGTTAAACCGAGGATAATGCGAGACCATCGTTGAAGTTGAGTTATTAGGGTTTACATGTACTACATATTACTTTTTGTTTGAATACTAGTATGTGTTTGAACACGAAGTTGAAATTAAATTTGTGTTTGCATTGTCAATTTTTAAATATTAACTTAATCATAAAATATGAAATACAATTACTAAATGGAGATATAAATAATTATTACGGAATATTAATATTAATCATTAATCGTTAATTATTATCTATTACGGAATAAAAATTAAACTACATTTATATTATTTCCTGCCCTACTTCTAAGGCTTAATCAAAGAACGTAAAAATTCCAACTTCTAATTTAGTTTGTCCACTATTGTACCTTACTATTAAAACCTGTATTTTGGTAGTGGACATAAACTGGCCCATTAATCTTACCTAAAAATGATTGGCGAAGCTAAAATAAACCGAATAGGTAAACATAGACCGGCCCATTAATCTTATAGATGGAGATTAGGTTTCGTCATCCCTTATATGTTCCAAAAACAACTGTTCTCCAGACGCCTTCAAATCAAAAATTTCTTATTTGTTATTTTCTACTCTAATTCCGTGGTTGTCTTCCTGGCCGCGAATGAAAATTGGTGAAATGTTGATCCTTTCTCCAGATGATCGACGCTGATTATACTTTGCGCAATTTATTTTCTCCTTGGAGAAATCAAGCCAATTCTTCCGATCCATTTTCATTCACTGTTTTAATTCATTTCTCGATTATCAGTTTTTATGAGTCTTGATTATCAGTTTTTATTGAAATTTTAGGAAAACTGAAATGATGATAAAGGAATGGTTTGTTTCTCAGTACATTCGTAGTGGCCTCCTAAGAGCTTTCGCCCTGCCAGGCTTGAGAGCTTATGTTGTTCATTCCTTCCTTAGATGTTTGAGATTCGTTTTCTTATAAATATAAAGTTGTCGTATTCTGCGCTAGATTTATGTTTCATTTGTTCCAATATGAAATATATGTACTGCTATCTTGTAATTTTACTGTCCTATGAATTTGTCATTTGCTGATTTTTTTTGTTTAATGTTTAGTGCCATGATTTTCTTAACTTGTTTTGGTGGTTAGAATTGCCGAGGCGTTATTGATAACAGCTTCTACTGGAAATAAAACGAAGCTCATTTAATATTTTACATTTGCAAATACAGGAAGATAGATTAATTCTTCAAATCAAAGGTTATTTAAGGCAATTTTTGTTCTTACAGTGGACCGTATTGCAAGTCATGAGAATGCCCATCACCTATGGTTGGACAATATTGGGTTGTTCGATTCCAAGGTTGGTTTTTTGGTACTGACTAAGATATACCTTTCTATACAGTATCTATTTAATTCATTGCTTACTTTTGAGGTTACGGTTTGCAAATTTCAGTATATACTTGTTTGGGGCCAAACATTGTGACCCGTATGAGTTTTTACAAGGACTTTTTAGAAGTAGATATGAAAATAACCAATTACATTTAAAACCAATATTCCTCTAAGTTTCATTTTAATTTAACGTTTTTAGAGTTGAGCCAACTTTCTTTTCCTTAAATCTCCATCCCTTTGTAATTTTCAAAGTACAAACTGTAAACATTAAGAATTATGGATACCTTATTTTCAATACATAAAGAAAAAGTAGTTTTGAAGGGCGTGTATGCATTTGTTCTTTTGTTATGACTTGGTTAGAGTACTGCATCCAGCCTTACTAGCCTTACCAGTTCTTACAAGGACTTGGGCTGACGGTGGTTAAATATGGACCGTCAAACTTTGCGGTCTGTGGTATTCGAATCGAAGATTGAACCGGTTAATCAAGATGTATATGTTTATTTGGACTGCGACCAACCTCTCTGTCGTTTTGGGTCATCACCTACAGGTATTGAATTCGATATTTTTAATTTTAATTTTTTGATGTAGTTTAATATTTTATTTTCGGCTTTGGGCGCGTGATACATGAGAGTGAGATGTAACTGCGTTTGGATTTGTGACTTTGATTCATCGATATGTTATTACATACTTTGTAGGCAATTTCTGTACATCTAGTATCCATTTCCTTCTCGATTTGGTTTTGAGGCAATGAAGTTTAAAAACCTCTAATTACAACATGTTCATAACTCAATTATTATGCCGTGTATAGCAATTTTTACAAGGATTTTTTGAGGTAGCTATGGAAATGACCATTTCGTTTATTACAACATTCCTTTTTTTTTATTTATTATTTTTAGAATTAATCTCAATTTTATTTGCATCTCCGTCTATTCATGATACTCAAATTATAATTTGTGTACTTTGAAAGTTATGTTGACATTATTTTCAGTAAGTACAGGAAAAAAAATTTGATAGAAGTGTATGCCTTTTGCTAATGTGTTTGGATTTGGTTAGATTATTATGCATCTGTCCATGCTTCGCCGTTAAATCTAATCTGTTTCTGTAACAACCCGGGGTTTTGCCCAATTTATAATCATCATTAAACGATTAATCATTAAACGAATAATGTTGATAGTTAATTGCAGATTGGAGTCTTTTATGAGATTGAAATTCTTTTACAAAATGTTAAAGGGATTATGCGGGCTTTTAACTGAAATTTTTGGCCCACGTTTTCTTTTTCTTTTGGTACCGTGTTATATTAAAGCACATAACCGTTCCACTTACACCTTCCATTTTCATTTCACTCCAAAACCCTAAAAATATATGGAAGAAAATTGAAAATGGCGGCTTCATCTCGCCTCTTCCTCATCGTTGCAGAAATTAGGGCTCAACCAAAAATCGAAGGTACCGTCTTCCAATCTTTAGTTCGCGTTTGTCCCTCTCTTCGAAGATCTGGGCATTGTTGCCGAATTCTGGTGCTAGTTCGTCTTCGCTTCAATCAAGGTGAGTGAAACTTTCACTCACATCTAATTCGAGTTCCATGATTCTTCTGATTTTTTTCATATAATTTTGTTGTTGTTTAACATGGCTTCTATTGATTTTGATCTGGTTGATTTCGTTGTTTTTGGGCTTCGGCTTGTGATATTGTTTTTGTTTGAATGTTGATGATTTCATTGATTTATCAATTTAGTGTAAATTGATACTGGACTTTGGCCATTGATGTTCTGTTTCTCTAGCCACGGGTACTGTCTTCACTACAACCATATGTATATGTTGATTTCACTTTCGTGATTGTAGTTGTACACTTGCTTATATTTTGGGTGGAGTTGCACCTCTGGTCGGCGAGTTGCATTTGTGAACACCGTCGAGTTTTGTTGTAATTGCATTGTACCACACTATTGTCTTTGGTCTACTACATAGTTTTGAGTCTTTTTACTGAAACTCTGATCACTTCCAGTTTCGTACTTGACCCTATGCTTATCCACTACTTCGTACATACTTCAAAGCCTGTTGTAGATATAGTTCTATCCAATGTGTTGTTTGTATCAGCACTCGGCCATGTCTGAGTTGTTGCATTGGTTATCCACCTGACTTTGGTTGTGTTCACTGGTCTGGTTCATCTTGTAATCCTGTATATTGATATTGAGCCATTGTTTCACCCTTTCCTTTGTGTACTGCTGGTTCCCTTTGATGATGCTATGAACCAGCATATTCATGTGTCATTTCTTTGCTTACATCTGCACATCCCTGTCATACTTATTGTCTTTGTAGCTGCACCTGTTTGAATGTGCAGTCCCACATGAGCCATATTGTACTTGTCAATGCTCTTTGGCACTGTATGTTTTGCATTACCATTGTACTCGAGTTAGGCCGATTGCTTGCATTGCTGAGTTTGTCCTCGGTGTTTTTTGTACATATGAACTTGGTTCATATGTATGCTACACATTGTATCTCAGAGCCATTTACTTGCATTCATATGCTTAATGATTCAGTTGTTGCTGTGTTGCCTTAATTTGGGGTACACATAATTGTTATATCCTGATAACATCCTTTTGGTGTAGTATCACGGTGCCACCTCTGTTTGTCCTTGGTGTAGTTTGATTTCTCTAGTTCATGTATTCGTTGAGATGCTCAGTTTGCAAAATACTTGCTGCCTGGTCATTAATCTGTATGGACACCACCCTTGTGGTTTGTACCACTACTTGTTCATGTTGCTATTTACACTACTACACTGTGCCTTGAGTTGTTGTTCGGTTCTAGCCTTATCTTTGTTTGCTTCTTTTAGTTCGGCAGTTGTATGCTTCAGGTGCATTTCTAGTTAGAGTTGTGCTTGTCTTTGAATTGCGAAACTATGGCGTACATGTTGCCATCCCCTTGCTGTTGATTCATTTGTGCAGTCTCTTTTCTATGTTGGTTGATTCGAACTATGGTCGAGAATTGATTTTTTTGTATCGGCCATTTCAATTGAACACACCTGTGTTGAATCCAGCTGGTAGCTCGGATTTGACCTTGTGCCGATTCCTATTTCATCACTGTAGTGTGAGGCAGTGCACGCGTGCGTGTACTGCAGCCATACAGTATTGACATTTAATTTGATATTTAAATTATTTGAACCTTCATTGATTTTGGTTCGTTGATCTTTTGTGTACATCATCACTGTTGTGGCAAGGCAGTGAACGCAAGCGTGAACTGCAGCCACACGGAATTGATTTTATTGATGTTTCTTTTGCTTTTGATGCGTTGATATTTTGTGTAATGCATGCTGTAGTGGCGAGGCAGTACTCGCTTGCGTATACTTCAGCCTTACCCGAGTTGACATTTTAATTGATGTTTTCGATGACGACCCGTCTTTCAATACCCAGAAAGACGTATCATCAATAAGAAAAGAAATAGATAGAAATATAAAGATAGAAAGAAAAGAAACAACACTAATCAGAATCTCACAGTGGAAACGAACAAAATATAATATTACACATGTCCATTACATAAGTTTACATATTAGAGCACACAAAATAATACGACTTCATTACATCTGACATTCATAAGAGTTTTACCCATACAACTCAAAACATAACTCCAAAATGCCACTACAGCGAATATAGATAGATAGTACGTATGGACTCCAGCTCCAGCTTCCAAAACAAATCCAAACCTAATCACTTGGCTACTCATAAAAATTTGAGTACCCAAGAGTTTATGAAAAATAAAATAAACTTCGGGTCAGACATGGGTCTGGTGTGAGTAAATAAGTTAAATTTGTTTAACTTTAAAAATCATTTGAAACAAAAGGTATCACGTAAGACTTACCACAAATAAACACGGATAAGTTTTACCTTACGCTAACCAAAACATTTGAAAGGAAATTTAGTGATATTATAATAGGGTTTAGGGTTTTCAAATAAATAGAAAATAGCCGAGATTGTTACATTCATTATATTCCATCTACTAGCCACAAAAGTGGGTAATACAATCAAAATCGTAGGGTCTCGTAGGGAAAATGGGTTTCCATCAATGACATGGCTACTGGGTACCGCCCGTCACAGTACGGGGCCTATATCAACGTACCGAGGATCACTCCCGATCCCCTGCAACACAAGGCCGGACCCATCCCTTACTGGACAGTTCCGAACAAGACAACCCCGCAGTTGTGGCCAACAACTTCCCACACAGCCGAATAAATAAGAGACTTTTAGGCAGTGGTAAATCTCACTCTCAAACGGGGGCTACCCACGAAGCCTTGCTGCAGCTCCCCTGTTTTAGCCATTCCCGGTTGATGAGGCTTGAGGCTACGATTACCTTTATAAAGAACACATCTCTTAGAATGCTCATCGTCCACTTGACGATGATCTGAAAGCATTCAATCCATACAAGTTCGTTCCGGCTTCAAACGAAACCGAAGGCATTATTTCGTTACACTCATTTTGGAATCACCCTCAAAGTTAACGACAATAACCCTTGCACTTCAAAAACTCCATCTCGATCCTCACTTGAGATGTCACGACCTAACGTTTAACTTGGATCGATGTGGTTTTCGAAAAATCAAATTTTATTCCCAATCCCGGTCTCATCGAAATCCAAACGTGCCTTAAAGGCCAAGTTGTTTAAAGATTTAAACAATTCAATTCAGATTTTAAACATTGCATCACACAACATTATCAACAGATAATAACCAATATCTATCACATATACAATATCTCATCACAGAGTACAACTCAACCATCATTCAACAGATATCAACCATATTCATATATCAATTCAAACTATCATCCACAAGCAAGCACTACTTAATTCATATTATAATTAATTTAATTAATTTAAAATTAAATTAATTACTTAATAATTTATCACTTAATCTTGCTTAAACAAATGTTAATTAATTAATCATAATCATTTAATTAATTAGTCACCTCTTAATTATCTCATTATTAATTTATTAATGTTTAATTAATTAAAAATCTTTATTTAATTATAAATTAATTACTATAGTTATTTGTTAATTAAACTTTGATTTAAATTAATCATTCCTTAATGGTTTATTAGTTAACCCTTAATTTATAAATAATTAACCTTAATTAATTCTTAACTACCTTAATTAATTCTTAATTAATCACAAATTAATTTATCTTAATTAATTAATTATTCATTAATTAAACTTAATTATTTAATTAATTAAATCTTAACCCTTAATTAATTTACAATTAATTATAAATTAATTAATGTTTAATTACTTAATTAATTAACTGCTAATCAATTAATTAATTAACTTCTTAATCACTAATTGATCAATCATTAATCAATTAATTATTCAATTATTAATCACTTATGAATTAACCTTAAATTAATTAATAAATTAATTAATAACCTATTAATTGTTATTTAATTTAATCCTTAATTATCCATTAAATAATTCATTAGTAATTAATTAAATCTTAACAAATTAATTAACCAAAATAAATTAATTAATTCCAACTCTAATTTTTAATTAATTAAAGTAAACTTTAATTTCAAATCTAATTAACTTTCAAAACAAAACAATTTTCATTCATCTTTAAAACTCTTACATATTTAAATATTTCAATTCATTAAAACTAATTACTTTTGAAAAAGTTAGATTTAAAAATGTAAAATCATTTCAACTTCAACAAATAGAATGTGAGTTACTTTTGAAACAAAATATTTAACATTTAAAAAGTTGTGAAAATATAAAGTTTTAAATTTAAACTTAAAAATAATTTTGGATTTAAACAAGTTTTAAAGTTTGATTCACTTACTTGGTTAAACTCGACCAAAACTTCAACTAACATTAACGCCATACTCCATCTCATCTCTTCCCTACTCTCATCATTCCCCTGAACCCAACACACACACTCGAGCAACAACAACACAACCCCGAGCCACACGCGACTCTCACGCGACTAAACACGAGCGTTTCTTCGAGTCAAACCCACTCGCATTCGAAACGAAGCCCACTGACACAACACGCACCCGTGCACATGCACGGTGCTCCGGCACCTCCATCACCACCGCTGCCAGCTTGCGCGAACCCCAAACCATTCCCGGACCCAATCCCAAAACCAAGAATTGGACAATTCAAGCTCAAACAAAATTGGGTTATTCGAACCCCAAAAACGAACTACAGTCGCCAGTGAGAAGACCATCATCCACGGCAAGCCGTCCCCCATGCGCCTCCAAACTCTGGCCATGCACTTGCGACACCCAAACACAACTCCACCCCAAACCCCGTGAAACTCGATCAACCAAAAGCTTCACGAGATCGAAAATCTCAAACTCAAAAAAAACACAGAGCTAAAACCCTAAAGATCAAATTTCTAAAATCTGTGTTGCACAATAAATTCAATTAGTATTTTTCTAGTGTTATACATCATTAAACAAAGCTTCGGTTTAAATTTCAAAGCCTATAATCAATCCAGTCATGTGAATTTGACAAAACCCCCTAATTCAGTTAAAACCAAAATTCATCTTCAACTCAAAGTTAAAAATCCTGATTTCAGTTTTAAAATTCATATCATGCATTGTAGATTTAATATATAATCTTGATTCACTAAAATTCGGACCAAATTTACATGATATAATTATTTGGTTTCTACTGCATTTCTTGCTTTCTGCGGTTTTTAACAGTTTCATCTGCATATATATTTTTAACACTTAAATCATATTGAATTTAAACTCCACACTTGAAGATATCAACTCAGTATTTACTTGCTATATTTAAATTTGAAGATTGTTCAGAAATCTACTCTGAACTTGAATTTATAGAGGAGTACAATTAACTTTTAAACATGCACAGCAAAATTTAAAACCTGAAAACAAATACTTCACAAATAACTAACATGCAAGCATTTCAGAGTTAACATTCAACATGCAACAGTTTTATACTTAAAGTTTTGATTTAAAAATTTAATCACCTGTTTTGTTGCTAAGCCTTAAGCTGCTGGAAAAAGAAATATGAACCGCAGATCTTAAAATTGAGATTGCTTGATGTTGTTGCTTTAATTGCTTCTCCAATCTTGAATTTGATCAGAGCTTAATATTGAGGATCTTGAATTTGCTTTACACTTGATTTAGTTTTCAGGAACCATGCTTATATGCAGATTTCTTTACTGTAATTTGCTGCAGATTTTAGCTTTGAAATGAGGCTTGCATGTTTGTTTAAATTTGGTTGAAAGTGTAGAAACTTATGAAGTTCAGATTTGAAGATGGAGTGTTTTCTTTTGTTTTCTTGCTTTAGAAAATGAGGATGAGAAAATTTTGACGAAGAATATGGAATATATTTTTATTTGAAATTTTGTTTTTACAAAAATTTAAAGAATTATGACACTTGTCACAATAATGCTTAATTTTCTAACACATGTTTATTAATATGGTTTAAATAATAACAAGTGTTATTTCATGCAAAAAGAAATTAAAATGTTTTCTTAATAGATTTTCCTTATATAAATCCATTTTTAAATTTCTAAAAATCAATTCTTTATAAAGAATGAACATAAAACAAATGATAGAACTTAAATAAAATCATGAGCATATTACTTAATACTCAAAGTAAAATTTAGAATAAAAATTGACATTTTAAATCTTTTAATTTATCAGTTCAAACACAAATTAAATTTTAAAATCCAATTCAAAAATAAAATTTGATATGAATAGAATTTTAAGACATTCATTTCCTTATATGTGTATTATTTTTTAATTAGAATAAATGTATATTTACAATCCATTTATTCGCTGTTCAATAAAATAACAAATTTATCAAATTAAATTGGTTTATTATATAGATTATCATATTTAAATTCGGTTTGAAATTCCGGGATATAACAATCCTTCCCCCTTAAAAGAATTTCGTCCCCAAAATTTAAAAAAAAGATAATCCAAAATTTCATTTATTCAACACTTCAAACATACATAACATCCATACATAAGCAACCATCAAACAAAACATCCAAACAATCATACATTCAATACAAACACCACTAGCTATCCGGACACATATCCGGATAAGCCTTCCTAAAGCTATCTAGAGTCTCCCAGGTACAATCTATGGGATCCTAACTCCATTGAACTTTAACGAGCTTCACTATCCTGTTTCTGAGTTGCTTCTCATCTTGATCAACAATCTGAATAGGATGTCGGACAACTGATAAGTCCGGCTCAAGCTCTAAGTCTTCCTGCACAGCTGGCTCCACAATAAGAGATGGATCGTTCACATATTTCCGTAGATGAGATAGGTGGAAAACGTTGTGAATTCCAGCCATCCAGACTGGCAATTCAATCCTATATGCTACAGCACCAATCTTCTCGAGAACTCGGAATGGACCAATGTATCTCGGAGCGAGTTTCCCTGTCTTCCCGAATCTTACAGCTCCTTTAATAGGGGAAACTTTGACAAAGACTAAATCACCAATCTCGAACTCCGATTGTCTTCGTCTTTTATCAGCATATTTCTTTTGTCGATCCTGAGCAGCTCTCATCCTTTTCTTGATAAGCTCGACTTTGGTAGATGCTTCACGGATCAGATCTGGTCCAAGCATAATACAGTCCTTCGACTCCACCCAACAAGCTGGAGATCTACATGGTCTTCCATACAATGCTTCATAAGGAGCCATCTTGATACTTGCTTGGTAACTGTTATTATAATAGAACTCCACTAGATGTAGATGATCCTCCCATGATCCTCCAAAATCTAATACACAGGCTCTCAGCATATCTTCTAGAATTCGGTTTAGCCTTTCCGTTTGTCCATCTGTTCGTGGATGATATGCTGTACTCAATCTCAAATTAGTTCCCAAAGCTGATTGCAATGCCTCCCAGAATTTGCTGGTGAAGATCGGATCTCGATCACTTACAATGCTGACTGGAACACCATGCAATCTCACAATCCCCTTTAAGAAAATTTCTGCTAAAGAAACTGCAGTACGGGTTGCTTTAACTAGTATAAAATGGGCGCTCTTGGTAAGACGATCTACAATCACCCATATTCCTTCATTCCCGTTCTTAGTCCTAGGCAATCCGTCTATGAAATCCATCGAAATCATTTCCCATTTCCATGTTGGGACCTCCAAAGGTTGTAACAAACTGGCTGGCTTCTGTTGCTCTCCTTTTACTTGCTGGCAGATAACACATCTATTAACGAATCTGGCTATATCTTCCTTCATGCCCTTCCACCAAAAGACTCTTTTCATATCCTTGTACATCTTCGAGATTCCTGGATGGATATTTAATCTGGAGCGATGACTTTAAGATAAGACCTCCTACTTCAAATCCTTGAAATTTGGAACATGGATCCTTCCGTTAATCCTTAGCGTTCCTTGATCATCAATCTCAAAACTAGGACACTGCCCCTTCCTAACTCTTCTGATAATTCCTCTTAACCTACTATCAGATTCCTGCTTGTTTGAAATCCTTTCCAGAAGAGATGAAACCACTTCCAAAAGAGAAAGAACCGCATTTCTGCTAAGAGCGTCTACCACAATGTTCGCCTTCCCCGGAGTATACAGAATATCCAAATCGTATGATGCCAAGAATTCAACCCATCGTTGCTATCTCAAATTAAGATCTTTTTGAGAGAAAAGATATTTCAACGGTTTGTGATCCGTGAATAACTCAAACTTTTCTCATAAAAGATAATGCCTCCGTATCTTTAAAGCGAAAACAATAGCCAACAGCTCTAGATCATGCGTAGCGTAGTTCCTCTCATGTGGCTTCAATTGCTGACTCGCATACGCAATAACCTTACCATTATGCATAAGAACAGCTCCCAATCCAACAATACAGGCATCGGTATAAACTTCAAACTTGCTCTTACCATCAGGAATAGCCAAAACAGGAGCACTTGTCAATTTTGTCTTCAGTTTCTGGAAAGCTTCCTCACATTCCGGCGTCCACTTGAATTTAGCTCCCTTCCTTGTCAGCTTCGTTAGGTGAGAAGAGATCTTAGAATAATCCTTAATAAACTTCCTGTAGTAACCGACCAATCCAAGAAAACTGCGAACTTCTGTAGGAGTCCGAGGCTGCTTCCTTCCCAGAATAGTTGTAGCTGGATCTACAGAGATTCCCTTACCAGAAACAATGTGGCCCAAAATTTTTACTTCAGATTTCCAAAAATGCCACTTAGAGAACATCGCCTTCAGCACATGCCTTCTCAGAGTTTCCAAAACTATTCTCAAGTGCTGCTTGTGCTCTTCTTCCGATTTAGAATAAACCAAAATATCATCGATGAATACCTTCAGAACATCTCTAAAGACTCGGTTCATCAGATCTACAAAATAAGCAGGAGTGTTGGTTAACCCGAAAGGCATAACCAACCACTCATAGAAACAATTAGGTCCCCTAAATGCAGTTAAGGGAATACTGTCTTCAGCTACCCTTAACTGATGGAAACCTGATGCTAGATCTAACCGAGAAAAGACAGATGCACCATGAAGCTGGTCGAAGAGATCATCAATGCGAGGAAGAGGATACTTATTTCGAATGGTCACTTTGTTCAATTCACGGTAGTCTACACAGAACCTTAGCGACCCATCCGACTTGGTGACAAAAACTGCAGCAGAGCCCCAACAGGAAAAACTTGGTCTAATCAAACCCTTCTCCAACAAATCTTGAGTTTTCTTCACTAATTCCTCCCTCTCTCTTGGAGCCATCCTCCTACTAGGTTGAATTACAGGTACTGCTCCAGGTATCAAATCTATATGAAACTCTATTTCCCAATGCGGTGGCAAACACTTAACTTCCTCAAATACGTCGGAGAAATCCCAGACTACTTCAATATCTACAACCTCTTCTTGAGAAATCTCTATTCCATGTAAAAGAGTACTCAAGTGGATTCCAGAGTTATCACACATTACTCTGGCAATCCTACTCAGATCAGTTTCCAACGAAACCGTTCTTTCATCACAATTTAAAATAGCCTTATATTTGTCAAGCCAATCCATTCCCAATATAAGGTCGAAACCTTGAAAATCCAATACATAAGGATCAGAGGAAAAACTATGGGATAGATAGGAGATTCTCAATCCTTTACAAATCCTATCCAATTTGGTTACCCCACCTATAGGATTTGATACACAAATGGGATTGTCTACGATACTAGGAGTAAGAGAGAAATTTTCTACAGATTCCAGAGAAATAAAACTTAAAGAATCACCAGAATCAAATAAGACTTTAATATACTTTCCATTTAAAAGTAAAGTACCTTCTAAAACTCCCTTGCCCTTCGACGAGTTTGATGGTGCGCCTTCTAAAGAAAATACTTTGTTCTGTTGAACCTTATGAAGGAGCGCGCAGTCTTTAATCATGTGTCCCGGTTGGTGACAGTTAAAGCAAAGAGACTTCTGAACTAAGGCTGACCCTGGTCTTCTATACTGCTGCCGCCGCTGCTGAGATCCTTTGCTGGGACACTTGTTTGCCAGATGACCTTCTTGTTGACAAATATAACACTTTCGGGGTCCATTATTGTTCCTAGACTTCTTCTATTTTTGTTTCTTCCAGTTAGGATTGAATTTCCTTTTATTCTGATTCGAAGAATTCCCTCCTGATGCAGCGACTTGTGCCACTGACCTCTTCTTCATCAAATCTTCATACCTTAACGCCATATCAATAAGTTCCACAAAAGATCCTTTCAAATGTGCTGTCATTCTCTCATGATACTCAGGCCTCAACCCTTGGACAAACATCTCGTTCTTCTTAAGAGGTGTCTCTATAAGTCCTAGACCGTAGCAAGATAACTCGTTGAATTTAGTCTCGTATTCCGCTATAGACATATTTCCTTGTTTTAGATTCAGAAAATCTTGATAAAGCTGAGTTCTTCCTACAGCGGGCATAAACTTTTCCTCAAACATCTCCTTAAACTCTTCCCAAGACATACCTTCCTCCGAGATATTAGCAGTCATTGAATTCCACCATACTGCGGCACCACCTTGTAATTGCCACGCAGCCATTATTCTCTTCTGCTCATCTGATAACTTCATGCTCTTAAAAATCTTCTCACACGAGCGAATCCATGCTTGAACTTCTATTATAGTTTCTGATCCCTGACATGGTTTCCCTCCAAGATGAACAAAGTCTTTGCATAATGCAGCAAAACTGACCGGAGACGTAACTGGATTAACACTCTCACTATCAGTCTGCTCTCTTCTGTTACCAGTTGATGCACTCCCAACAACTCTTCCCCTTCGGCCTCTTGAACTCATATTGGCTACCTGAACAGGTAATCCAACTAATTTAGATAGGGATATAGTTATATAAGAAAATTACAAATACACACTCTCAAGAAAGATACTAGTCCAGAGCATAGGTGTTTCTCAACCATTGCTCTGATACCAACTGTGACGACCCGTCTTTCAATACCCAGAAAGATGTATCATCAATAAGAAAAGAAAGAGATAGAAATAGAAAGATAGATAGAAAAGAAACAACACTAATCAGAATCTCACAGCGGAAACGAACAAAATATAATATTACACATATCCATTACATAAGTTTACATATCAGAGTACACAAAACAATACGAATTCATTACATTTGACATTCATAAGAGTTTTCCCAACCATACAACTCAAAACATAACTCCAAAATGCCACTACAGCGAATATAGATAGATAGTACGTCTGGACTCCAACTCCAGCTTCTAAAACATGCTAATCCAAACCTAATCACTTTGCTACTCATAAAAATTTGAGTACCCAAGAGTTTATGAATAAAAAAAGTTCGGTTCAGACATGGGTCTGGTGTGAGTAAATCAGTTAAAGTTGTTTAACTTTAAAAATCATTTGAAACAAAAGGTATCGCGTAAGACTTACCACAAATAAACTACGCTAACCAAAACATTTGATAGGAAATTCAGTTATATTATAATAGGGTCTAGGGTTTTCAAATAAATAGAAAATATCCGAAATTGTTACATTCATTAAATTCCAGCTACTAGCCACAAAAGTGGGTAATACAATCAAAACCGTAGGGTCTCGTAGGGAAAATGGGTATCCATCAATGGCAGGGATATTGGGGTACCACCCGTCACAATACGAGGCCTAGATCACCGTACCGAGGATCACTCCTGATCCCCTGCAACACAAGGCCGGACCCATCCCTTACTGGACAGTTCCGAACAAGACAACCCCGCAGTTGTGGCCAACAACTGCCCACACAGCCGAATAAATAAGGGACTTCTAGACAAGGGTAAATATCACTCTCAAATGGGGGCTAGCCACGAAGCCTTGCTGCACCTCCCATGTTTTAGCCATTCCTGGTTGATGAGGCTTGAGGCTACGGTTACCTTTATAAAGAACACATCTCTTAGAATGCTCATCATCCACCTGACGATGATCTGAAATCATTTAATCCATACGAGTTCGTTCCGGGTTCGAACGAAACTGAAGGCATTATTTCATTACACTCATTTTGGAATCACCCTCAGAGTTAACGACAATAACCCTTGCACTTCAAAAACTCCATCTCGATCCGCACTTGAGATGTCACGACCTAACGTTTAACTTGGATCGATGTGGTTTTCGGAAAATCAAATTTGGTTCCCGATCCTGGTCTCATCGAAATCCAAACTTGTCTTAAAGGCCAAGTTGTTTAAAGATTTAAATAATTCAATTCAGATTTTAAACATAGCATCACACAACATTATCAATTGATAATAACCAATATCTATCACATATACAATATCTCATCATAAAGTACAACTCAACTATTATTCAATAGATATCAACCATATCAGATGTCAATTCAAACTATCATCCACAAGCAAGCACTACTTAATTCATATTATAATTAATTTAATTAATTTAAAATTAAATTAACTACTTAAGAATTTATCGCTTAATCTTGCTTAAACAAATGTTAATTAATTAATCACAATTATTTAATTGATTAATCACCTCTTAATTATCTCATTATTAATTTATTAACGTTTAATTAATTAAACATCTTTATTTAATTATCAATTAATTACTATAATTATTCGTTAATTAAACTTTGATTTAAATTAATCATTCCTTAATTGCTTATTAATTAACCCTTAATTTATAATTAATTAACATTAATTAATTCTTAATTACCTTAATTAATTCTAAATTAATCACAAATTAATTTATCTTAATTACATAATTAATTATTCATTAATTAACCTTAATTATTTAATTAATTAAATTTTAAACCCTAATTAATTTACAATTAATTATAAATTAATTAATGTTTAATTACTTAATTAATTAACTCCTAATCAATTAATTAATTAACTTCTTAATCTTTTATTTATCAATCATTCATCAATTAATTAATCAATTATTAATCACTTATGAATTAAACTTAAATTAATTAATAAATTAATTAATAACCTATTAATTGTTATTTAATTTAATCCTTAATTATCCATTAAATAATTCATAAGTAATTAATTAAATCTTAACAAATTAATTAACCAAAACAAATTAATTAATTCCAACTCTAATTTTTAATTAACTAAAGCAAACTTTAATTTCAAATCTAATTAACTTTCAAAACAAAACAATTTTCATTCATCTTTAAAACTCTTACATATTTAAATATTTCATTTCATTAAAACTAATTACTTTTGAAAAAGTTAGATTTAAAAATGTAAAATCATTTCAACTTCAACAAATAGAATGTGAGTTACTTTTGAAACAAAATATTTGACATTTAAAAAGGGGTGAAAATATAAAGTTTTAAATTTAAACTTAAAACAAGTTTTAAAGTTTTATTCACTTACTTGGTTAAACTGGACCAAAACTTCAAGTAACATGAACACCATACTCCATCTCATCTCTTCCCTACTCTCATCATTCCCCTTAACCCAACACACACACTCGAGCAACTGCAACACAACCCCGAGCCACATGCGACTCTCACGCGACCAAACCCGAGCGTTTCTTCGAGTCAAACCCACTCGCGTTCGAAACAAAGCCCACTGACATAACACGCACCCGTGCACATGCACGGTGCTCCGACACCTCCATCACCGCCGCCGCCAGCTTGCGCAAACCCCAAACCATTCCCAGACCCAATCCCAAAACCCAGAATTTGACAATTCGAGCTCAAACAAAATTGGGTTGTTCGAACCCCAAACACGAACTACAGTCGCCAGAGAAAAGACCATCATCCACGGCAAGCCGTCCCCCATGCGCCTCTAAACTCTGGCCATCCACTCGCGACACCCAAACACAACTCCGCCCCAAACCCTGTGAAACTCGATCAACCAAAAGCTTCACGCGATCGAAAATATCAAACTCAAAAAAAACACAGAGCTAAAACCCTAAAGGTCAAATTTCTAAAATCTGTGTTGCACAATAAATTCAATTAGTATTTTTCTAGTGTTATACATCATTAAACAAAGCGTCGGTTTAAATTTCAAAGCCTATAATCAATCCAGTCATATGAATTTGACAAAACCCCCAAATTCAGTTAAACCCAAAATTAATCTTCAACTCAAAGTTAAAAATCCTGATTTTTGTTTTAAAATTCATATCATGCATTATAGATTTAGTATATAATCTTGATTCATTAAAATTCGTACCAAATTTACATGATATAATTATTTGGTTTCTACTGCATTTCTTGCTTTCTGCGGTTTTTAACAGTTTCATCTGCATATATATTTTAACACTTAAATCATATTGACTTTAAACTCCACACTTGAAGATATCAACTCAGTATTTACTTGTTGTATTTAAATTTGAAGATTGTTCAGAAATCTACTCTGAACTTGAATTTACAGAGGCGTACAATTAACTTTTAAACATGCACAGCAAAATTTAAAACCTGAAAACAAATACTTCACAAAATAACTAACATGCAAGCATTTCAGAGTTAACATTCAACATGCAACAATTTTATACTTAAAGTTTTGATTTAAAAATTTACTCACCTGTTTTGTTGCTAAGCCTTAAGCTGCTGGAAATAGAAATATCAACTGCAGATCTTAAAATTGAGATTGCTTGATGTTGTTGCTTTAATTGCTTCTCCAATCTTGAATTTGATCAGAGCTTAATATTGAGGATCTTGAATTTTCTTTACACTTGATTTAGTTTTCAGGAACCTTGCTTATATGCAGATTTCTTTACTGTAATTTGCTGCAGATTTTATCTTTGAAAAGAGGCTTGCATGTTTGTTTAAATTTGGTTGAAAGTGTAGAAACTTATGAAGTTCAGATTTATAGATGGAGTGTTTTCCTTTTTTTTCCTGCTTTAGAAAATGAGGATGAGAAAATTTTGATGAAGAATATGGAATATCTTTTTATTTGAAATTTTGTTTTTACAAAAATTTAAAGAATTATGACACTTGTCACAATAATGCTTAATTTTCTAGCACATGTTTATTAATATGGTTTAAATGTTAACAAGTGTTATTTCATGCAAAAAGAAATTAAAATGTTTTCTTAATAGATTTTCCTTATATAAATCCATTTTTAAATTTCTAAAAATAAATTCTCTTTAACGAATGAATATAAAACAAATGTTAGAACTTAAATAAAATCACGAGCATATTACTTAATACTTAAAGTAAAATTTAGAATAAAAATTGACATATTTTAAATCTTTTAATTTATCAATTCAAACAAAATTAAATTTTAAAATCCGATTCAAAAATCAAATTTGATATGAATAGAATTTTAATACATTCATTTCCTTATACATGTGTTGGTTTTTAATTAGAATAAATGTATATTTACAATCCATTTATTTGCTGTTGAATAAAATAACAAACTTATCAAATTAAATTGGTTTATTATATAGATTATCATATTTAAATTCGGTGTGAAATTCCGGGATATCACATTTTCAATTACTAGATTGTTTTCTTTGTCCAATTCAATGTTTAGAAATTACCTTTGAGTTGATTTGATTCGTGTTGTCAATTCAATGATTTGAAATCTTATTTTTACCATTACCTGATTTCTTTATTAAGGGATTGGATAGGCGAGATTTATTGTGACTGTCATCTATTCGTTACTTAATTATTATTGTTTCTGCGCACTAATAACAGAGTTTGAATTAGACTGACCCGTGTATTATTTTCTTTTGAATTTAATACTCATGTCAGATCGAGTATTTACAGGTTGTTGATATCTTACTTTGGGTTGCTGCTAGAGCTATGAAATCTTTTCATACTTTTTGGAGTAGTCGTTGTCTTAGTATAGGATGTTGTATATTCATGTATATTATTTACGATAATGTATTTGTATATGTAACTTCCAGAGTCGATAGTAGTAGTTGTATCATATGTATTGTATCACATGTATTGTAACTGACATCAGTTATTATATATATGAGACTTCTGTTTTATCTGTGTTCCGCATTTATATTATTTGTGTTATTATTATATATATTGTCCTAAACTATTATGAACCATCGTAGTTCGTTTTATACTGGAATTGGGTATATCGAAGGGAGTAAATAAATAAGAGATGAAAAATAAAAATATATACCACTCCTATCGAAATAAACAATACTAGTGTAAGGCCTAACTACGGATGGCCGCTCCTATTAAGCCTTATCCTTCGTGGTAACAGACAGTATTTCCTTTGATACTCTATGTTATTGTGAGCATAGAGGTGGGGCGTCACAGTTGGTACTAAAGCATGGGGTTTATGGACATAATATAAAACATAACTTAGATGGAACATGTGTTACAACTATCAGTCGATGTTTTATTTGTGACTTGAGTCAAAACTAAAGTTTTGAAAATATGTTGAAAGTTTTAAATAACTTCATTTAAAAATAAGAAGTGAAATTGTATTTGATGATTTGATTGATTGTGTTCTGTTTATCAGAGTGCGCAGCGGAAACAGTGACTGTCTTCGCTGAGTACGGATGAAAACCTTTTGATTTAAAAATCAAAATATGAAATTGAAATAAATTTCATTTGTTGTTTACATAGCTGTTTTTATTTTGTTTTCCTTGAAAATTTCGAATCCGCTTTGAGGATTCGAAGCGATTGCAGTTATGTGATTATGTTGAGATTTTGTTGTTTTGAATTATCTTCATTGAAGATATATTCGACTGATTTCTTTGTTCATTTTGTATTTTACGTGCAAATTGAAGTTACACGTTACTGCATTATTTTTACATTGAACCGATGTTTGGTTCTAAACGTAATTTGTTGCCGTTTTTCTTATAATGGGGTTTTTATATCGATGCTAAATTTTTGAAGCACGGTGTTTTGAGAAGTACAATTTTCTTATCGAAATTGCCATTAATGTTACTATTTTCATCATGGATTTGCAAATCGTTTTAAAAATAAAATTGTTTCCCCAAATTTTTTATAGTTTATGCTTTCAAAAGAATGAGGAAGCGAATTAAACGTTTCAGCAAAATCGAGGATTATGACCCCTTTCTTTTACTGATTCGCTTAATTCCGGACTTGTTCGTTTGAGAATGTAGATTATTTACTTTTATAAAATAAATGAAATTGTTTTCAGAATTTTTACAGTTTGCGTTTTCAGAAGAATGAGAAAGTGACTTAAACGTTTCACCAAATCGAGGATTATGACCCCTTTCTTTTACTGATTCACTTAATTCCATACTTGTCCGTTTGAGAATGTGAAATGTTATTTTTGGAATACACAATTTTGCACTTTCAAGGAAACGATGAAGAGAATTAAACGATTTAGTAAAACTCGTGGTTATGGGACATGTGCGTTTGCTATTTTGGTTAATTCCGGACTCGTCAATTGAAATATCTGCTGTTTTGATGATTCTAATGATTTTATTTGGCTTTCGAGCCACTCTGATGGACCTTCGGGGCATTTGTTGGGCTTTCGGGCCACTCTGTTGGACCCTCGGGTCATTTGTTGGGCTTTCGGGCCACTCTGTGGACCTTCGGGTCAAATACCAGTACTAGACCTTCGGGTCACTCTGCGGACCTTCGGGTCAATCTGAAGGGTGCCAAAAATTTATAGTACTCGGTAGGCTTCGGCCACTCTGAGATGCACGTGGGGCGTAGCTTAAAAACTCGCCATCTGATGGGATTGATCCAACCTTTTATGTTGATTTTCTATAGTATCTTAATTGATTTCTAGATATTTGTTGTTTCTAATTATCTGCAGGTAATTGGATATTTGTTGATTTGAGAATTTTGATTATCGTTTTTGATAATCGAATAATTGTTGTTTCTGATTATCGCTTGTGATAATTAGATATTTGAGAATTTGATTATCATTTGTGATAATTGAATATTTGTTGATTTGAGATTTGATTATCGTTTTTGATAATCGAATATTTGTTGATTTGATTATCGTTTTTGATAATTGAATATTTGTTGATTTGAGATTTGATTATCATTTTGGATAAATGAATATTTGTTGATTTGAGATTTGATTATCGTTTTTGATAATCGAATATTTATTGATTTGAGATTTGTTTATCGTTTTTGATAATCGAATATTTGTTGATTTGAGAATTTTGATTATTGTTTTTTATGATCGAATATTTGTTGTTTTTGATTATCGCTTGTGATAATTAGATATTTGAGATTTTGATTATCATTTGTGATAATTGATTATTTGTTGATTTGAGATTTGATTATCATTTTTGATAATCGAATATTTGTTGATTCGATTATCGTTTTTGATAATAGAATATTAGTTGATTTGAGATTTGATTATCATTTTTGGATAAATGAATATTTGTTGATTTGAGATTTGATTATCGTTTTTGATAATCGAATATTTGTTGATTTGAGACTTGATTATCGTTTTTGATAATCGAAGATTTGTTGATTTGAGAATTTGGATTATCGTTTTTGATAATGGAATATTTGTTGTTTATGATTATCGCTTGTGATAATTAGATATTTTAGAATTTTGATTATCATTTGTGATAATTGAATATTTGTTGATTTGAGATTTGATTATCGTTATTGATAATCGAATATTTATCGATTTGATTATCGTTTTTGATAATCGAATATTTGTTGATTTGAGATTTGATTATCATTTTTGGATAAATGGATATTTGCTGAATTGAGATTTCTGATTGTCGTTTTGATAATTAGACCTTTGTTGTTTTTTATTACCGTCTTGGTAACTAGATTTTTGCTGTTTTATAATTATCATATCGATAATTAGATATTGTTGTTTTGTGATTTCTGTATTCTAATTATCTAATTGATAATTAAATATTGCTGATGATCGTATTTATTCAGTTTTGTTGTTTTCTGAATTATCTATTGATAATTAGATTTTGTTGAGAATTTGTGAATTCCTTTTATGAAATTAAAAGATTTGTTTGGCGTTTGTATTCCCGACATTATTTTTCTAGCTTAACTAGTTTATGTTAGAAAAATAAATGTTATTGACGCCTTTAATTATGAAAATTGCGGGGGCGCAATTTTTATAAGGAGGGGAGTCTGTAATAACCCGGGGTTTTGCCCAATTTATAATCATCATTAAACGATTAATCATTAAACGAATAATGTTGATAGATAATTGCAGGTTGGAGTCTTTTATGAGGTTGAAATTCTTTTACAAAATTGTTAAAGGGATTATGCGGGCTTTTAAATGAAATTTTTGGCCCACGTTTTCTTTTGCTTTTGGTACCGTGTTATATCGAAGCACATAACCGTTCCACTTACCCCCTTCCATTTTCATTTCACTCGAAAACCCTAAAAATATACGGAAGAAAATTGAAAATGGCGGCTTCATCTCGCCTCTTCCTCATCGTTCCAGAAATTAAGGCTCAACCAAAAATCGAAGGTACCATCTTCCATTCTTTAGTTCGCGTTTGTCCCTCTCTTCGAAGATCTGGGCTTTGCTGCCGAATTCTGGTGCTAGTTCGTCTTCGCTTCAATCAAGGTGAGTGAAACTTTCACTCACATCTAATTCGAGTTCCATGATTCTTCTGATTTTTTTCATATAATTTTGTTGCTGTTTAACATGGATATTGATGATTTCATTGATTTATAAATTTAGTATAAATTGATTCTGGACTTTGGCCATTGATGTTCTGTTGCTGTAGCCACGGGTACTGTCTTCACTACAACCATATGTATATGTTGATTTCACTTTCATGATTGTAGTTGTACACTTGCTTATATTTTGGGTGGAGTTGCACCTCTGGTCAGTGAGTTGCATTTGTGAACACCGTCGAGTTTTTTTGTAATTGCATTGTACCACACTATTGTCTTTGGTCTACTACATAGTTTTGAGTCTTTTTACTGAAACTCTGATCACTTCCAGTTTCGTACTTGACCCTATGCTTATCCACTACTTCGTACATACTTCGAAGCCTGTTGTAGATATAGTTCTATCCAATGTGTTGTTTGTATCAGCACTCGGCCATGTCTGAGTAGTTGCATTGGTTATCCACCTGACTTTGGTTGTGTTCACTGGTCTGGTTCATCTTGTAATCCTGTATATTGATATTGAGCCGTTGTTTCACCCTTTCCTTTGTGTACTGCTGGTTCCCTTTGATGATGCTATGAACCTGCATATTCATGTGTCATTTCTTTGCTTACATCTGCACATCCCTGTCATACTTATTGTCTTCGTAGTTGCACCTGTTTGAATGTGCAGTCCCTCATGAGCCATATTGCACTTGTCAATGCTCTTTGGCGCAGTATGTTTTGCATTACCATTGTACTCGAGTTAGGCCGATAGCTTGCATTGCTGAGTTTGTCCTTGGTGTTTGTTGTACATATTAACTTGGTTCATATGTATGCTACACATTGTATCTCAGTGCCATTTACTTGCATTCATATGCTTAATGATTCAGTTGTTGCTGTGTTGCCTTAATTTGGGGTACACATAATTGTTATCTCCTGATAACATCCCTATCGTGTAGTATCACGGTGCCACCTCTGTTTGTCGTTGGTGTAGTTTGATTTCTCTAGTTCATGTATTCGTTGAGATGCTTAGTTTGCAAAATACTTGCTGCCTTGTCATTATTCTGTATTGACACTACCCTTGTGGTTTGTACCACTACTTGTTCATGGTGCTATTTACACTACTGCATTATGCCTTGAGTTGTTGTTCGGTTCAAGCCCTATCTTTGTTTACTTCTTTTAGTTCGGCAGTTATATGCTTCAGGTGCATTTCTAGTTAGGGTTGTGCTTGTCTTTGAATTGCGAAACTATGGCATACATGTTGCGATCCCCTTGCTGCAGATTCATTTGTGCAGTCTCTGTTCTATGTTGGTTGATTCGAACTATGGTCGAGAATTGATTTTTTTGTATCGGCCATTTCACTTGAACACACCTGTGTTGAATCCAGCTGGTAGCTCGGATTTGACCTTGTGTCGATTCCTATTTCATCACTGTAGTGGCGAGGCAGTGCACGCGTGCGTGTACTGCAGCCATACAATATTGACATTTAATTTGATATTTAAATTATTTGAACCTTCATTGATTTTGGTTCGTTGAACTTTTGTGTACATCATCACTGTTGTGGCAAGGCAGTGCACGCAAGCGTGAACTGCAGCCACAAGGAATTGATTTTATTGGTGTTTCTTTTGCTTTTGATGAGTTAATCTTTTGTGTAATGCATGCTATAGTGGCGAGGCAGTACACGCTTGCGTATACTGCAGCCCTACCCGAGTTGACGTTTTAATTAATGTTTTCAATTACTAGATTGTTTTCTTTGTCCAATTCAATGTTTAGAAATTACCTTTGAGTTGAGTTGATTCGTGTTGTCAATTCAATGATTTGAAATCTTATTTTTACCGTTACCTGAGTTCCTTATTAAGGGATTGGATAGACGAGATTTATTGCGACTGTCATCTATTCGTTACTTAATTATTATTGCTTCTGTGCACTAATAACTGAGTTTGAATTAGACTGACCTTTGTATTATTTTCTTTTGAATTTAATACTCGGGTCAGACCGAGTATTTACAGGTTGTTGATATCTTATTTTGGGTTGCTGCTAGAGCTATGAAGTCTTTTCATACTTTTTGGAGTAGTCATTGTCTTAGTATAGGATGTTGTATATTCATGTATATTATTTACGATAATGTACTTTTATATGTAACTTCCAGAGTCGACAGTAGTAATTGTATCATATGTATTGTATCACATGTATTGTAACTGACATAAGTTATTATATATATGAGACTTTCTGTTTTATCTGTGTTTCGCATTTATATTATCCGTGTTATTATTATATATAGTGTCCTAAACTATTATGAACCATCGTAGTTCGTTTTATACTGGAATTGGGTATACCGATGGGAGTAATTAAATAAGAGATGAAAAATAAAAATATATACCACTCCTATCGAAATAACCAATACTAGTGTAAGGCCTGACTACGGATGGTCGCTCCTATCCAGCCTTATTCTTCGTGATAACAGACAGTATTTCCTTTAATACTCTTTGTTATTGTGAGCATAGAGGTGGGGCGTCACAGTTTCAGTTTCTTTATTCTTTCACTAAAGTTCACATATTAGTATTTTTTACCTTAAGTTATGTTTGTCAAATCATATTCTATTTAGGTTTACAAAATCCTGTGTCTACTATTTTTTTGATAATTAAAGGATGAGCATATTTTTAATGAAATGATTGGAAACAACATTTTGTTTCCCGTTGTTAATTCACGACTTGTAATAATCTTTATTGAAAATGTTGGTAGGGCACATCGTTTTAACGTTAAAAAAACAAAAAGAACTAACTTTTGTTGGTTGCATAAAAAATATTAACAAACATGAAAGATCTACTGTTGCAAATCATGTTAATTTCTAAATGCAAATTTGTTTACTTAAAGCAATAAGTTTAGTTTTTTTTTTGCTTTTTTCCTTTTTTGGTCTAGTTAAAATACATTTCCTTTTTGGACTACCCAAATCATTTGTTTTTGTATTAAGCTAGTTTGCATTTGGTTGGCATTTCTGGCCATTTGGTTTATGTGCGGTGGTAAATACAAAGCAAGGTGAAACTGTTTAAGGATTAATTGGTAATTTTTAAAAATAATATGTTTTTTCATTGAAGTTAAGTATGTTATTTACAATGAGATTAAAATTGTAATATTGATGTTTTGATATGTTTCAAAGCTGTTGTAGCAGCAAAGTGAAGGTATTAAATTCTTAATACTACATCATGATGTTACGAAATACAAACTTGGATGCTTATTGAAGCGCACAAAAGTAAAACATAAAAAACCTCATTCCAAGTCAAATTAGGGCAATCAAAATTAATGTTAAAATTTTTCTAGTGTAAGTATTATAAATCTAAATAGCTTTGCAACCTTATCAATGTACTTTTAACATACCTTTGGGGCTGATTTCAAATTTTTAGTATTGGGTGTTCGTATCGTTCAATTTCAATCACCTAATTAACTGAATATGTAGGAGATATTTCTAGATGTTCGTTTTAAGCCTACAACTCCAACTCATTAGATCTTAATGAGACGTAATATTTAACTATAATTGGATGATATAAATTTTAGCCTATGAATAAATCATATAATTTCCTACTCATTTTTCTAGCTTTTCAAATGATCCAAATTTGAATCCATTCTGTTAGTTGACTCCTTTTTCCTTTCTTTCTGTACAATCGATTCGCAACTTCTCGTCTGATTATAGGAAACTAATCGTGTAGATTAGCAATTAATTACTCATTGATTAACATATGGGTAAATTAATGTTTTTATTTATGGATATTAATCTCTATAGGTTGAAAATTTATTGTAGATAAAAAGGTTAATTGATGAAGTAAGGGAGTAAACGAGTTGGAAGCGTATAAAAAGAAAACTTAATGTTTGAATAAAGAGATCTTGTATTAATGGTAATTAAATTCAGTTGTAAATACGTATGAAGAAGTTTGGATATTTAAACAAAGAAGATTTTGTACTAGAGACAATTAAATTTGGTTGCGTATATATAGACAGAATATAAACTGTCAGATTGGAATTTTTTTTTTTAAGGGAATAAACCAGGCGAGGAGAGATTGAAGTTATTTATGTATATTTAGTTGATCAGATGTAATAAAATATAAATTTTATAAATATGCGCAAACTTAAATTGTAAGAATTATGAATATATAAATGGGGAAATTAATTAAAAGGACAAAGATTTGTATATTTTTTGCCTCAAGGACACGACCTCAATATTTTTGCCACAAGGACAAACATTTTTCTTAAAATTATTCATAAGGACAAACATTTTCCAAAATAATTCATAAGGACAACAGAACTGCTACCGAGCTAAAAAATGATACCTAAAAACTGCTACTGATAACTACAAACTGATATCTAAAAACTTATACCTACATAAAGTTGTCCTTCAGGATAAAATATTGAAGGTCTGTCCTTGAGGCTAAAAAGCTGTGAAATTTTGTCCACGACAATAATTTCCTGTATATAAATATACATATATTCAATGCAATGAATTTATTCCATATATCATTATTACTTACTATATGTGTGTGTGTGTGTGTGCATATTTATGTTTATGAGTTGGCAGCCATTCCTTGATTGGGGACATGTTAGTAAATTAATATTTTTATTTATGAAGATCGATCCCTATAGAAAGAAGATAAATCTTAAGAATAAATAGATAGAAATGGACGTACTAAACAAGTTAAATATACATGGGTTATTTATTTACTTCGTGAATACGGAATTGATTTAAAAATGTAGCAAATCTAACTAAATGAGATGTACTTAGATATGGTCTGAACAAAAAAAACCAATGAATTGTAATTAAAGATAATTAGATATGGTTAAATTCAGTTGCAATTACGTGAGAATGTAGATTAAATATTTGAACAAAGAAATCATGTATCAAAGGTAATATATATAAGAACTCTCCTATAGGTAGGAACTTTCCAACAAAGACTATGCTATATGTTGAACCTTTAAATTGATATTGTCACATTAATTGCCATAGAAACTAACTATTTATGACACTTTCTTAATTTATATATCATTATTTTTTCTCCGGTTTACACATATTTCCCTTTACAAATCAAGTAAAACCTACATTAACCTTCTCACTCATATCGTGTTCTCACTTGAGGAAAATCCATTGTGTATTTATAAGAAACTAAATATGGATTCAGTATTTATTTCTCACTATGTTAAGTCTCATCTCAAATTGTTACTTGCTAGCATTTCTAGTGTACATTTTACACTATAGTCCCTAAGAATTTGTACCTTTAAATTAGCATTTTCACATTAATTGCCATAGAAATCAACGGTCTTTCCATTTGACACAATCATACTTTTATCATTATGTCTCCTCCAATTGACATTAAGCTTATATTCCATCTTATACCCATTGAAATCTACATTAATCTTCTCACTCGTGCAATTTTCATTCTCATTCAAAATCTATTGTGCAATTCTTACATTACCCCCTCAATAATTTCTAATTTCAGATGATATATCTAAGTTTTTTTTATATATTCTTATCTTTCACTACTTTTTACAATACGGTCCTAAACATTCGAACCTTTAAATTGACACTGTCAGATCAATTGCCTCAAAAACCAACTTTTTGTGGCACCTATTATTTTAATAAGTTCTCATTTCTAGCATAATGTTTTCACTAGAGTTTAAAAGTATTTATACCTTTAATATAACATTGTCATTATTAATTATCATAGAAACCAACGGTCTTCTATTTAAGGAACTTACATAATTTTCTCATTGTTTTTCCTTAAATTGGCACTACACTCATATCCTTTTCTCACGTCCATTAAAACCCAACCTACATGAATCTTTTTTTTTAGAACTGGTATTTTATATATATAACAAATTTTTGGACAACATATCTCATGTCAAATAAACGTTCGAAAGTGAGTTTCGAACTTGTGACATCCTGCACCAAAGCCGAATCAATTAACCGCTTGGACAAAGGTGCAACCTACATGAATCTTTTTACTCGAATAATTTTCATTCCCATTCCAAATTTATTATGTATATCTTACTATGTATTATACTTACTATTTTAATATATATATATATATATATAATTGAATTATTACAATTTCTAAATAAATCTTTACAGCTTACTCGCTTGATATTTTCTCATTTTAGATGATATAACTCACTAATATATTTTTGTTTACATTTATCTTTCAGTACTTTTAAAGTACGGTCCTAGTAATTTCAACCTTTTGATTGACATTGTCACATTAATTGCCACTAAGATCAACGGTCTTCTACTTATATCGCTTTCTTAAATTATATCTTTATTTTTTTTGGATAATTTACATTCTTATGATCCTTTCTCTCATCCATTAAAACCTACATTAACCTTCTAAATTAAAACATTTTTTTTTTACTTGTGGAAAATATATCATATATATAATTCCAACATTAATCATTAAATTAACAATGTTAGATTAATTATATTTTCATTCATAAGAAACACACATTTACTTTTCATCCAAATTCTTGGTGATCTCGCTAAACAATTTGGGAAATTAATCCCAATGATTTCTTTTATGTTTATTTTATATTACATTATTTGGAATATTTTTGCAATTTGGAAATGTTCATAGATAATTATATTCAAATCAACGGTATTATTATTTGTAAATTTATAACCGAACTTTTTTCGAATCGTAAGAATCTTATCAAATGTTATTATCACTTATTTGTTAAAATAAAATTTTATTCAATTCTAATCAAGTTGAATCCAAAGTAATCAAAGAATCAATTTCAATTATATCTTTTCTAATTTTAGTTCAAATTGATAAAACTAACTACTTATAATTCCCTGTATTGTAATCAATTATTGGATTAATATGTAAATTTATTTTAGTTATTCCTTTTTAACGTCAACTTTTTATATGTTCTAATTTGCAAGGTAATATATTCCCTTATTTGTAATCAGTTATAAAATTAATATGTAAATTTCTTTTAGTTATTCCCTTTTATCGTCATCCTCTTAGAAGTTCTAATTTGCAAGGTAATATGTCACATAAATTACTACGTGAAATCAGTAAATATTTTCTAACAACAAAAAATATATGTACCACAACATGGTATTAAGCATGAACTCATTATCTATTCTCAGTGCCACATTTAGAAAATGTTTGTAAAAAAATTAAAATATTTAAGGCAAATATATATATTTTTAGGTAATTCCTTTAATGAAATTTCGCAAAATAATGTTGGGTGATATTTGCTTACGCTTTAATGACAACATGATATTGTTGCATATTTACTTATGCTAAAAGGAGAATATTATATGCATAAATTGTTTTGGATTGTAATTATAATATTGCACAATGTTTGGTTATAAATGGTAACATAAATATTTCTACAATCATATTAAATTATAGTTACATTGTATATTGATTGTTCACTTAGACATAGCTTAATGTTTATATTGGTGCAATCGTTATTTTGACATGTATTTGAAGGAAATAAAAAAGTTTATTTGATTGTTTCAAAAGTTAAACGACCTAAAGTTTTTGTTTTATTGACATTTCTCCGGTCATGTTTTGTTATAGTTGTTAGAAAATATGACGTGTGCTACAATAATAATTTTTTCCTAATTTAGATAGACATTGTTAAAAAGCACACAAAAACAAATGTTGGATTATTAATAATTTAAAATAAAGTAGAAACAATGTTTCACTTTAAGCGTGATTTTTCTATACTAGATTTAGAATACTATTATCATATAAAATGTGTATATATTTGATTTAGCTGTTATATACAAGGTGATACAATGTTATCTATGTATATTTATTGTTTGGAAGTTACTTGGCATGCTCTTTAATGTTATGCTTTTTAAGTAAGAATTAATTGGTGATTGATGTTTGATGTATAAATTCATCCAATTTATTAAGATTTGTTACACACCATGTGCTTTGAGATTATTTAAATAAAGTCAACAGTAATTGTTTTTGAACAGTGTTTAGAGATGAGGGTAAACTACAATCCATAAACTTGCATATAACTACAATATTGAAACGTAGACTGTTAAATAAACCTGCATGCATAGCATGAGTTTTCGCTCATTAATATAGTGGCACTAAAAGAAATCTATTTTCAGAAATATATTATGTACCTGTTTGCTTGCGCGTGCATGTATATATGTATATGTAGAAATTTTGATATTATAAAATATAAAATTGCTAACTATGTATAGTATAAATTATACCAATTTGGAATATGTATACACATCCATGCATATTCAATGCAATGAATATATTCTGTATACCTGAATTTGAACGTGCACTCAGGTTATATATTAATTTTTTTATATTAAGGGAAGTTAATTATGTAAATAGTAGCTAATGGCTTACTGATTGATATGTAGGTAATTAATATTTTTATTTACGAAGATCGACCCCTATAGTTTGGAAATTGATTATAAAAAAGGTTACTAATTAAATGAGAAAATGAATAAATTGAAATAAGTTAAATATATAGGGACATTCATTTACTTTATGAAAATGAAATTGAAAGAAAATGCGGAAACTCTAATTATAGTTTCGGTTTGAATAATGGAAATCAATTAATTGTAACTAAAGTTATAATATATAAATAAATTCATTTGTAGACTGTAAAAATAAATTTAATACTTGAACAAAGGAGATATGTAACAACCCGATATTTTTAGTCATTCGCATCCGCACATGTCGGACTTAAATTGCTCAAAATACCGCGTTGTAAATAAATTTGGAGCAAATGAAATACAATCACAGAATCACAGACACAGAAATATCAGAATAACTCGCAGCGGAAATAAAAATACCATAGTAGTTCATGAAGCTACTACAACAAACTCTTAAAACATAATACATAATATTAGTATGAAACATATACAATAGAAATCTCAAATACATAGAAGTTTATAAATACCAGAGCTGAAATAGAACAACGAAAACTGAAAGGAAATAGATAACTAGACAAGCAGAATCTCCAGCGATTCCTAGCTCCAGAAAAGAAATCCAAAGCTAAGCTGTAAATACTCAGGCTGACCCGAGCGTAATGTAAAACACAAAACACTCGAGTCAGGACAATATATACTTATATAATGTAAACCAACTCAAGTGAACTGTAGTATAAATGCACAATAACTTAAAGGATGCTTGGGATCGCCCATCCTTTAAGAATCAGTTAAACTATAAATTAAATGCATCCCGTGGTTAAAATTTCAAAATGGTATTTTATAATTCAAAATCAAATATCATTTCAACATTCAATATCATTCAAAATCCATTTCAAAGTATCAAAAATATAATATCTTCCAAACCACATTCATTTTTATTTAATTTAAATACCATTACAAAACACATTTCAAAATAGTTTATATTTCAAAACAAATTACTTCATTTTAAATCATAAAATGAAGTTATTATATTTGATAATTAAATTATTAAATTTATAAAATTTTAGTCTTTCAAAATTCATTTATCCACTTAATTTATTAAAACAGATGAAAATTCAACTTTCGCAGCATTTAGAAATTGCTATAGAAAGTTACATTCAAAACAGTTCATTTTAACAAAAGATAGCATAAAAAAATGCTGTGATAGGGTTACATAAGTTTCAAATAAAACTTAGTTAAATTAAACAATTATAACATTTACAAAAATGTTATGATAGCCTTTAATTAAACATAGCCATTTGGTTCATTATTATCAACTACAGCGTTTACAAATGATGTGTTATCATTTACATTAGAATTAATAGCATTTCTGAAATGCAGTTAATTAACTTCAAATATTCAGTATAATTTCACAAATAATTATATTTTTATTTAAATCATTTTTAACTTATAAAATCATATAATTTCACTTTTAAAACAATCATTCAAATACCCTTATATTCATGATTTTATAAAGTTAAATCTCCATTCAAAAATCAAAATTTAATAATAATTCACTTATTAAATGCCAACATAAAATTTCAAAATCATTAAATTAAATTTAAATTAACACTTAAGTTTAAAATTTTCAAATATAACTTAATTTCATTTTTATTTACTTAACTTAAAATTCACTTTTAAGCCAAATTCACAAATTTCCAATTTTTGTTATATTTCAAAATTTCAACATAAATATTCATTCATTTCACATTTAACTTTATTCAAAAATCATTAATGTATTACAAAATCATTTGATTCAAAATATCATAAATTTATCATATGTTAATATTTAATTTAAATTCCATTTATCACCAAATTATAATTTCCAAAATAACTTACATTTCAAATTTCTAACTTTACCCTTTATTTATTTCACTTATAAATTTTCAGAAAATCAATAATGCTTTACAAAAATCATTTTTTAATCAAATCAAATAAAAATATTATAATATTTACATTTCTAAAATATTTTAAATTTTTTTAGAAAAAAACGGGTCTGTATTTCATTTTCTAGCCTAGGTAAAGTGATACGGGTAATATATCATTTCAACCCGTAATTTACAAAGAAAACCCGGGTTTGATCTTTTCAGACCTGCAATCCCAAGTAAATGAAAATAATTGAAAATCATTCAGGCCTATTGTTAACGCTAAAATGTGAACGCTAACACCCCGGTGTGTAAAGTGTAGTTGTGAATGCACCACCCGATAGATCGGGAAAGAATTACAAGCAAGTAATAGCAGAAAAGCAGTAAACAACAACGATTTTATAGTGGTTCGGCTTAAGGGTATAGCCTACGTCCACTCTAAGTACTTTTATTAATAATCCCGTTACAAACTGATACAATTCTTCTCAAGTACAATACACTTCAAGTTACAAGTGATTTGGAACAAGTTTTAAGCTTCAATGTCGATTAAAGTTCTTAGATTCATGTTGAAGATGTGTGGTTTCTTCGTGAATTTCTTTGAGGTATTCTTCTAATCTTGGAAGCTCTAAGTGTTGATGAAGTTCTCAATGCAGCAAGGTAACGGTGTGTGAAGAGAATGTGCCAAAAGTCCTCTGAAAGTTGGAGGTGGCTATGTATTTATAGGCAAGCCTGGATAGGAGTTTTTTTTCGCCCAAGTCCTGAGTCGTGACCGACTCAGGCTAAGTCGTGGCCGACTTAACATAAGTCGTGGTCGGCTTAGCGAGTTAACATGCGCGTGTCTGAACTCATATCACTGGTCTTAGGTCGTTGCCGAGGTAACGTGCCGCACGTTCAACTGTTGCACTACTTCTTCCTTCATATCTCTAGGTCGGTTACGACTTATCACAAGCCATAGGTCGGTTACGACTTACCGTAAACCATAGGTCGGCCATGACTTGGGTGTGGACAACTTGTTCTTAACAGTTATGTCGGCAAACAACTTGAGTCGTTTAGATCGGTGATTGTGTTAGGTCGGTACACCTTTGTAAGTCCTAGGTCAGAATCTCCTTGAACTTTAAGTCGGCATCTTCTAAGGCCCCTTAGGTCGGTAACTTGGTCGAGTCATTGAGTCGGCATTACTTCAAAGCGTTAGGTCGGCACACTCTTAGCAGTTGGGTCGGCAGATGATGTGAATGGCTAGGTCGGCAACAAGCTAAGGCTATTGAGTCGGAACTTCCTTTGAGCCTTAAGTCGGTCTCCTTCTCAAGCCTTTTAGGTCGGTATCTATCTTAAATCTTATGCAATTAGGTCGGTCTTCCGTGCTAAGATATTAGGTCGGCACCCCCTCGCTAAGTCGGCAGAATGTTAGGTCGTCTATCATTTTGGATCGGTGACCCACGGCCGAGGCGGGGTTAACATTTGCCCCTCGAAACATACGCCTAATAGTTAGGTCGTATGCTTCGATATCCTTTAACCCGTTCCTTTTTAGATCGGTAGGTCGTACGCGACCTAACAGTTGGTCGGCCTATGTCCCTTCAGTCCCTACCATAGTGAGATATAAATCGTCCATTTTTTTCTTCCTTCTCATTACCTATTTCTTCGATTCCGCCATTAAAAATCTTTCGGGCTCAAAAAAGACGATTTAATTCCAATCAACTACTGAAAACATCTGCTATTCATTGCGTAAGCGATTTCATTCTTTTTTCGACCATAGATTACCATTGATTCGTGAATTCTGTTGCCTAAACTCGAATCGCCTCCCTATATGACGCTCCATCACGAATCTCATTACGTTTATAGCTGATGGAGCCCAGGTTACTCAATCCGGCTTCAGATGATCGCTGATACAACGAAGGTGATTTATCACCTTAGGCTCGATGATCTCTGATGGCAGGGAATTGGATTTGTGACAACTTCGAACTGTTGTATTGGGTGATTCGATAGCATGAATGAAGGCTGTTGTTGATGGAATGGTTATCGGGTTAATGGGTAGATGGAGTGTGATGTTGGTTCGGGAGAGAGTCAGTGATTTTGGGTGGCTTATCCTTTAGCCGACCTGGCTCTTAGCAACCTTAAGTCGTGGCTGAGATAGTGCTTGAAGAACACTTGCCGATTTAAAGTTTAAGGCCTGAATCGTGACCGAGTTAATACTTGGAAAAGTTCCTGTCTTTCGGACCGGAGCTTACATTCTTATCTCTCCCTTGCGACCTAGAGGACTGAGTTGCCAAATTAAAATGCTTAGACTCTGACCCGCTACCGACCTAGCCTTATCTCGCGAAAAACTTTTGAACCGTAGCCGACTTAATACTTGAGCTTTAGACGACTTAATGCTTGAGCTTTAGACGTGTTATCATTTAGGAGCATAGACCCACTTTGAGCATTTGTCTTGAGCTACCGAACTATATTGTTTGAATTTTGAACTGCCCCAACTTTAAATTTTCTTGAATCTCATTGTATTATTTCACAGGCCACATTAACTTATAAGCTGCTAACCTGCTGAAAATAACAAACAAAGAAAACCAAGGCGAAAATACTGCCATTGATTGCCCACGTCAGATGACAGATTAGTCGAAACAAGACAAGCAACTTAAATATATTGCATGAAATGTTTGTGAATCAATCAATTAAAGTTAAACATTAATGCAAAGTATCAACAATCTGGACTGATTTGTCTGCATCAACATCATACTTGTATATTTAGGCTTAAAACAATAGTCCCTGGATTTCATAACTAACAAATGCTTGCTAGTTTTTATTCCAGTTATATTTGTTCACTGCTTGATTGATTCTACACAACACTTCACACACTTTAGGAAACGTGCACCTTCATGTTTGAATACCCAGTTGTTTATGTAGAATGACTTCCCACCGAGAAGAAGAAGTGGTAACTCAAGAGGAAGAAACTTTTCCGATAGCTGTTCCCATAGAGAATCCTCCGGAGAGAACCTCAACTATTTTAACTTCGAGAGCGTTTGTCCAGCTGCGCACTCAATTTGGCTTTGCTGAAAGTGATGTTCTTCTCCCTGGGCCAAGTGATACTGCTGACAATCCTCCATATGGCTTTGTTGCAGTCAATCGCCAAATGTGCTTAAGTGGGGCGATTCCTCCTTTTAACGACTTCCTTCGAACTCTTCTCCTTCGGTTGACAATCTCTCCGTTTCAACTTCATCCCAATGGCTATGCCATCTTGACGGGGTTATGTGTTTTGTTTAGAAGAACCCTTGATCGCCTACCGAGTTTTGAAGAAATTCGTTATCTGTGCTCGTTTGCAAAGAGTAAAGATCATCCTTCCCTCATTATTGTGAGAAGTGCCAGAAACCGCAAGCTCATTTCCGATCTTACTGAAAGCGTTCATGGATTTTTGAACCAGTTTTTCTTTGCCCGCTGTCCCTCAGGGTTTTATGCCATCTGGAGAGTAGGAAGTAAGATTAGTGTTTCTATTTTTTCCATTTTGAAACTTTTTCGAGATCGAACTTTCAGTTGCTAATTTCATTCTTTGTTCCTTTCAGCACTTCCTCTCCCTTCTAGAGATCCAATTCACAAGCAAGTTTTTGAGAGGTTGAGTGCCGTGGCCACAGAAGAGAGGAGCATAAAATTTCTGTTGAGGGATGAATTTTTACATCAACATGGGCTTCTACACACTTCTCGCTCTATGCATGCTCATGAAGTTCCAACGGAAGTCCTCGATTCTCCGATAAAGACTCCTGAATCTTCGCTGGTGAAGTGCTCCACTTCTGTTGATGTTGCGGGGCCATCTGGTAAACTTGCCCCGGTTATCGAGGAAGAAGAGCCTCAGGGATCCTCTCACCATTCACAAGAATTTGGTGAAAAGGCTAAGAAATCCAGTCCTGTCAAGCAAAGCGGGGACGATACCTTCGAAGGATTGAGCGACCTCTTCGCTACTTCACAAGAGATCTTCAAAGATGACCCTACTACCGCCGGGATTTCTTCTTCAGTAGTTGAAGCTACTTCTATTTTGCAACAGTCGTCGTCGACTCAAGAGTTGACGTTAACTATTACACCCACAACCACTCCCCAAATAAAGAGTGGTTCGTAGATGAATGCGCGTAGTTTGCACAACACACACACTTAGAATTTCTCATCACTTCTATGCACTTATCTTCTTGCACTTTAAAGATTTCTAAAGCTTATTATTCTAATTCCAGATTCTCCTATGGGGCGCAGCGGCTCGTACTATGACGATTTCCAGCGCTACGGGAGGCGTAGCCAGTATGATTACAGGCGTTACCTTCCTTCTTACAGAGAGTCGGATGAAGAGAGGGCTGCCCGAAAGGCTCATGAAAGGAGGATTGAAGAAGAACATCGTGAAAGAAGGGAGAGAGAAGAGCGCCATGATTCTTGGCAAAAAGGCGATGACTCCCACAAGAGAAAATCTCATGACGATCGGGGAAAAGGTCACATGAGTGAAGACTTAAGCAAACGAGCCCGTCACAGTGAAAAGCAGGCCTCTACTACTCCTGAGAAAGTTACTATTCCTGCCTCGCTCGACATCCCTTCTGACTCTCCCGCTCTTGGGAAATCAGATATTCAAACGATAATTAGCAGGCCCAAATTTCAAGTTGGACCGGGTCCTGCCACTCTGTAGAGCCGATTTCCTCAATGGTGCCTTAAGGGAGTGAGGTTCGACCTAGACTTGGTCCCTATCGACAAGTCTGCCATGTTGCGCAATCTTGACGCCATCAAACTTGATATCGAGAGGATGTCAAACTGGCAGAAGCTTGTCGATGAGCTTCAAAGAGTTAACCGTGCCAACATAGAGGCCATGCTTACTATGGAAAACGATAAGGCCGAATGGCAAAAGGTCGTTGAGCAACACGACACCGAAATGAGGAGCATTGCTTCTTACAATGAGGAGCTTGAAGCAAAAGTCGAGGAATTGAAACATGAGCTTGCTGCTTCCTCTACTTCCTATTCTCAAAAAGAAGAAGTGCTCCTGAAACAAGTGAGAGACGCTCACGCTAGCCAAAGGGATGCCGAAGACAGGCTCGAAGTACAAAAAAGAATCAGTGAAGGTTATGCTACTGATATTGCTGAGCTCCGAAAGAAAAACAACTACCAGGAGGCGGAGATACAAATGCTTAAACTTCAGCTTGCCAAAACTGAAAGGGAGCGTGATGAGGCTGTCGCCGGCAGAATCGCAGCTGAAGAATCTCATGAGGCGACCAAAAACAGCATCAGCTCAACATTATTCGACTTCTACTTGCACAGCGTCTTGGGGCGTGGAAGCCTTGCCTTTCTAGGCCCCAAGTATGAAATCACACTGGCTGAAGTTTGGGAGACAGCACTTGATATGCTCGGTGGTAAAGGTGCTGGATATGCTGAGTCAGCCCTTGAAGAGCATTATCTTGATGACGAAGCCCGTGCCGCTCTTGCCAAGGGTAAGGAGCAGCTTGCCAGAGCGCGGGCCGGGATGGCGGAAGAGGAGCGTTCTGAAAAAGAAGTACCGCCTACCATCTCCGAACGTCCTCTAGTTTCTCCCGAGGTGGACATTACAGGCCCTAGTTCTCATTTGCCGCTTCCTACAAGAACTGGGGTAATCACCCCTACTGATGAAGAGGCTTTGGAGGACATTGGGGCTCAGAATTATGAGATTGAACTGACAAAGCCAATATCTTCAGGTAATTTCGACATTGGTCCGATTCAGGTGGATTGCCTGCTTATTCCTCAAAAATTTGATGAGCTTCTCGATTACCTCTTGAATCTCGATGAACCCATATCTCCCCTCTTTCGGGAAGACACTAACATTTTCAATTTTTCTTCTTCTGCAGTTGAAACAACAAGTGCCGTGCAGACTTCGCCTTCTCTGGTTATTCCTCCTCCATCTCTTCAGGTGACTCCTCCTTCTGCTTCACAACCTGGGTCACAAGAAGAGAAAATTGAGTCTCTTCATGGTTTGGATGACCCTGTTGCCTCGCAGGAGCAAAAAGATGAGGGACTTGAAGGAGGCGAGATCTCTCCGGAGCGGACTCCTTCTGACGACGTAGTTCTGTCCGCTCTCGTTACTCCGGGGAGTGAGTCTTCTTCGCAGAGAAGAAATAAGCATGGGACATCAAAGAGGAGGGGGAATAAAATTATCACCACTGAAGAGGAACCGGAAATTGCGCCGGTTGTACCTCCCTCCCCTTCTTCCCTTATGCCTTCAGACCAACCTGGAAGACCCGAAAAGCTAACCACTCGGCCGGGTAAAGGGTCTAAAGGCGGCAAGAAGAAATGAAGAGTTGAACTTTTTGATTTCTTTTTTGTGTAATGGTCGGATGTTGTGCAGGCACCGGCCCCTGCTTTTTTATTTTGAAGCCTGTATCTGCAATATATGATATTGAATAAAATGATTCTTTATTTGTACAGCCTTTTGTTTGAATTTGAGAATGCATTTACTATTTATTTTTTGCACAAGTTTATTTACATGATATTGCAGCGAGCTTATGGCATGTTACTTGAGCGTTACCTTTTGCTGGATTGGCTATACCATATTGTGTGTAATTATACTATATTGCCCCCATTCCATAAGTTTGCTGCAATATTCTATACTTCGAGGGGACTTGCACTCGTATTTGCTAAAGAATAATTATTTTATTCTTTAAATAAAATTTTTGCAGAGTACAACTTCCTTCATATAAGCTTCTACGCTTTGTCCTTCGAAGAAATCACTTTCTTCTTTTGCGTATGTATATATATTTTGCCAAGTGAATTCTTCTGTGTGGCAAAGCGGACCTCTGAGTGTACTTTAACCCCCCTTTTTTTTTAAGGGAGATCATTCTCCATAATAGGTAAATTACTCTTCCTTTGGAAGTTAAAGTATGCTCTTGATGTGGATTTTTTTTTTTTTTTATATATATAGAAAGTTGTACCTCTGAGGAGGGATTTTTCACGTTTCAACACTTGGAAGTTTTATTTCAATCTCGGTGAAACGTGTACCTCCAAAGAGTTATGCCTTAGAAATCTTTTTCACGTTTCAACACTTGGAAGTTTTATTTCAATCTCGGTGAAACGTAGGTTTCCGAAGAGGTCTTTCTTCTTAATTGTGTCCCCGGGAGGGGGTTGTACCTCTGAGGAGGGATTTCTCACGTTTCAACACTTGGAAGTATTATTTCAATCTCGGTGAAACGTGTACCTCCAAAGAGTTATGCCTTCGAGGAAAGCCTTTTCACGTTTCGACACTTGGAAGTTTTATTTCAATCTCGGTGAAACATGAGCTTCCAGGAAGGTCTTTCTTCTTAATTGTGTCCCCGGGAGGGGGTTGTACCTCTGAGGAGGGATTTCTCACGTTTCAACACTTGGAAGTATTATTTCAATCTCGGTGAAACGTGTACCTCCAAAGAGTTATGCCTTCGAGGAAAGCCTTTTCACGTTTCGACACTTGGAAGTTTTATTTCAATCTCGGTGAAACATGAGCTTCCAGGAAGGTCTTTCTCTTGTTTTGTATTTCAACTTTGGTGAAGTGAAATTCCGAAGAGCGGTTGTTACACTTCAACTCCTGGCGAAATGTGCCCCCGAAGAGGTCTTTATTTTGTTTGCATTTCAACTCTGGTGAAGTGTAATTCCGAAGAGCGGCTGTTACACTTCAACTCCTGGTGAAATGTGCCCCCGAAGAGGTCTTTATTTTGTTCGCATTTCAACTCTGGTGAAGTGTAATTCCGAAGAGCGGCTGTTACACTTCAACTCCTGGTGAAATGTGCCCCCGAAGAGGTCTTTATTTTGTTTGCATTTCAACTCTGGTGAAGTGTAATTCCGAAGAGCGGCTGTTACACTTCAACTCCTGGTGAAATGTGCCCCAGAGGTGGTTTTTATTTTGTTCGCATTTCAACTCTGGTGAAGTGTAATTCCGAAGAGCGGCTGTTACACTTCAACTCCTGGTGAAATGTGCCCCCGAAGAGGTCTTTATTTTGTTTGCATTTCAACTCTGGTGAAGTGTAATTCCGAAGAGCGGCTGTTACACTTCAACTCCTGGTGAAATGTGCCCCAGAGGTGGTTTACATTGCCTGGAAGTTACTCTCTCATGGTTGGTGGGTCATGACTCCTCCAATCTTTTTTGTTGAGTAGAGAACTTTCTTTTTTGCGGCATATGTCCCATTTGAGGTCTTTGTCCTCCGAAGAGTTGTGCCTCCGAAGAGGAGCATTTTGCCTCCGAAGAGGGCTTTGGTCTCTGAAGTGAAGCATTCGGTCCCCGTAGAGAAACTTTTTTGCCTCCGAAGAGGGCTTTGGTCTCTGAGGAGAAGCATTCGGTCTCCGTAGAGAAGCATTTTTCCTCCGTAGAGGGCATTGATCTCTGAGGAGAAGCATTCGGTCTCCGTAGAGAAGCATTTTGCCTCCGAAGAGGGCTTTGGTCTCTGAGGAGAAGCATTCGGTCCCCGTAGAGAAACTTTTTTGCCTCCGAAGAGGGCTTTGGTCTCTGAGGAGAAGCATTCGGTCTCCGTAGAGAAGCATTTTGCCTCCGTAGAGGGCTTTGATCTCTGAGGAGAAGCATTCGGTCTCCGTAGAGAAGCATTTTGCCTCCGAAGAGGGCTTTGGTCTCTGAGGAGAAGCATTCGGTCTCCGTAGAGAAGCTTTTCGCCTCCGAAGAGGGCTTTGGTCTCTGAGGAGAAGCATTCGGTCCCCGTAGAGAAACTTTTTTGGTGAAGCCCGCTTGAGGTCTTTATCCTCTGAGGAGTTATGCCTTCAAAGAAGGCTTGTGCTTCTGAAATATTCTTTTTGCTTGCTGACGCTTGCTCTCGCATGTCTCTTTGCCGTTGATTCATGTTGACAATCCCCATTGCTTCGCAAGTGTCACCATTTTCAGCTACCAGGCCTCTCCCTTACCCAAAGGAGTATATTTTATAGTTAAGTGAATTGGTGGTGGCAGATTTAGGTTCTTTAACTTGCTGTTTGTTTGTTCAAACATTTGTAGGTAACTATATATGATCTGCTTCTATCCACCTTGCTTACTTTCGTTTGAAGTTCTCCTTTTGTAGGATTTGAATATGGGAATTTTGAATGGCCCAGTGCTTGATTGCCAGATGATGTTGCGGATCGCTTGGTCTCGTGACTGGTAAGCTTTGTTTTTATGGCCTGCATTATTAAATCGTTTTTTTTAGTAACACGATTAACGTATTTCATCTGCCGAAATAAAACAAAGCAGTTTATAATAGTAGGGAACATAAGAATTGTAGTGGTTTAACCGAAACTGGGCCTATATCCACTTTATAGCTTTTGTTATTCGCCTGCCTTGCAATTGCCCTTAACAAGAGAATCATATATTTGTAAATTCTTTGCAATATCTTAGCAAAGTTTTCATGTAAAATATGGATGTAGATGGTTGCTGTTCCAAGTTCTTGGAATTGGTTTTCTTTTAACAGTTGCGAATTTGATTGATTATATTAGCAATTCCTTAGTGCCGTCTTTAAGTGTGCATCATCTTCTTCTGTCGGCGGGTGGTTTTGACTGAAGAAACATACTCTAGCCAAATCTTATTTGTTTGCTCAGAGTACTTCTTATTCAGGATTTGGCCCTGGAATTCTGTTGTTTAAGGCTTGCTTTTGAATGCTACCAAGGGTTGCTTGATATTGCAATGAATCAGCTTGGTATTGATTGCCTGCAAATTTAGATCGATAATCTTAGTGATATTCTCAGAATATTTCACATATCGAAATAAAATAAGCGACTCGTAATAATAGGGGAAGCAAGACTTATAGTTTTTATTATTTATTGGCATTGTTTTTACTACAGATTTTGAAACAAGAATCATTGGATCAGCACTCTTTTACAAATTTGAAACAAAGTGTTCAAGTAAGGTATGGGAGCAACTGCTGCCCCAGGCTTTAGGAATTGAATCTTTTGGCATAAGAGGACTGGATGGCAACATCTTTCAGAATCGAAACTTCCTTTCACTTTGAAGGTCTCCTTGGAGTGTGAGCACGTCTTCCCGCCTCATCCAATCTTTTCCTGCCTGGCGAGGGCTTGCTGTGATGATACTGATGATAGGACCTTCATCTCCCTGTGCCACGGTTCTTCTATTTGAGCTACATTGTTGAGCGGGAACTAGCTGCACCTTGGAGGATAAGGAGTAGTTAATTTCATCTTTTTTCACATACTGTTGCAGTTCATTCTGCTTGATCAATTCTTCAATCTCCTTCCTTAGATGGCGACATTGGTTAGTTTCATGGCTAGGTTGATTGTGAAATTGACAGAATTTCCCATTGTCTGTCGCGCTTCTCCTCATCAGAGATGGTTTGGGGTAAACAACAACATCCTTTGTTGCCAAGAAGATACTTTCCAGAGTGTCGGTCAAGGGAGTGAAGTTGGAGGGTATGAAGCGTTGAGCTTTTTTCAAGAGTTTCTGTTTTCTCCTTCCCCCATTCTTCTCTTTCTGTTCAATCATTTCCGGTATGTATTCTTCATCGTTACCAGGACTCAATGGGTAATCATCAACTATTCTTTCAAAAGTTCGCCTTGACAAACGTTCGTGGATAGTTGGTCGTGGCCATGAATTCTTTGTTTGGGGGAATGTTCCAATAGTAATGCCAGTTGCTCGTTGAGGAGCATTCCATTCTTCTGAAACCTGGGCCTCTCTGGCAATGGTTTTTATATCACTTTCTAGTCGATGGACTTCTTCCTGCAATGTGTTCATCTTATCCAGTATCCTATTGCTTTGAACTTCCATGTGTTGATATATTCCATATATCACGGCATTTAATTCAGCCCTTGTGACTCCAATACTTGAAGCTGTTTCACTTAGCGTGGGAAGAGCAATGGCATTGCTGCAAGTACCTTCAAACCTTAACAACTTCCGTTTCCTTTCTGAAGCCATGATTTTCTGTTAGAATTTTGTTGAACAATGGTTGAAGTTTGCCCCTGAGTTCAATTCTCAGTGAAAGCACCAAAAATGTTAACGCTAAAATGTGAACGCTAACACCCGGTGTGTAAAGTGTAGTTGTGAAAGCACCACCCGATAGATCGGGAAAGAATTACAAGCAAGTAATAGCAGAAAAGCAGTAAACAACAACGATTTTATAGTGGTTCGGCTTAAGGGTATAGCCTACGTCCACTCTAGGTACTTTTATTAATAATCCCGTTACAAACTGATACAATTCTTCTCAAGTACAATACACTTCAAGTTACAAGTGATTTGGAACAAGTTTTAAGCTTCAATGTCGATTAAAGTTCTTAGATTCATGTTGAAGATGTGTGGTTTCTTCGTGAATTTCTTTGAGGTATTCTTCTAATCTTGGAAGCTCTAAGTGTTGATGAAGTTCTCAATGCAGCAAGGTAACGGTGTGTGAAGAGAATGTGCCAAAAGTCCTCTGAAAGTTGGAGGTGGCTATGTATTTATAGGCAAGCCTGGATAGGAGTTTTTTTTCGCCCAAGTCCTGAGTCGTGACCGACTCAGGCTAAGTCGTGGCCGACTTAACATAAGTCGTGGTCGGCTTAGCGAGTTAACATGCGCGTGTCTGAACTCATATCACTGGTCTTAGGTCGTTGTCGAGGTAACGTGCCGCACGTTCAACTGTTGCACTACTTCTTCCTTCATATCTCTAGGTCGGTTACGACTTATCACAAGCCATAGGTCGGTTACGACTTACCGTAAACCATAGGTCGGCCATGACTTGGGTGTGGACAACTTGTTCTTAACAGTTATGTCGGCAAACAACTTGAGTCGTTTAGATCGGTGATCGTGTTAGGTCGGTACACCTTTGTAAGTCCTAGGTCAGAATCTCCTTGAACTTTAAGTCGGCATCTTCTAAGGCCCCTTAGGTCGGTAACTTGGTCGAGTCATTGAGTCGGCATTACTTCAAAGCGTTAGGTCGGCACACTCTTAGCAGTTGGGTCGGCAGACGATGTGAATGGCTAGGTCGGCAACAAGCTAAGGTTATTGAGTCGGAACTTCCTTTGAGCCTTAAGTCGGTCTCCTTCTCAAGCCTTTTAGGTCGGTATCTATCTTAAACCTTATGCAATTAGGTCGGTCTTCCGTGCTAAGATATTAGGTCGGCACCCCCTCGCTAAGTCGGCAGAATGTTAGGTCGTCTATCATTTTGGATCGGTGACCCACGGCCGAGGCGGGGTTAACACCTATCATTTCAGCCCATAACGATTTTCTCCTATTTTAAAGTCCGTTCGGGTATGCATCATTTCAACCCATAGTGATTCTAGTCTACAGGGAACTTGCAGTGTGATAAACTGATGAAAGTAACATAATAGCATGAAATAACAGTAACATATGGTATAACAAGTGTAAATATAGATGTGAACTTCATATGAATATAACATAGAAGTTATACAGGATGATATGCATTTACAGATTCATATGATGTCAGTTTATCACTATATAAGTACGTATTAGTCTGGTGAGATTTACTCACTGTTTTGAGCTGATGACACAATAACAAATTGCACAACGGGATCTACACAAGCACAAAAGCACGATACAGATACAAAATGGAGGAGCCAAGTATTAATTCCCTTGAATACAAATCAAACAAACAATACAAACATCATAAGTTTTCAACCCAAAATTTCAATAAAACATTGTTAGAAATGACTGCATAAAATGAATCCAAGGATATTGCACTTGCTTTCAACCACCTATATTTCGGTTATAGGCTGGAAAGGCACGGCTAAGGTGAGACTTTGGTTCTGGTTGTGGGTTCATATGGTCGACCAAACATGTATAGTGATGGGGCAAAAGTGATACAAAGAGATATGTGGATGGACTACAACTACAAAGCAAACTACATGGTTTCTAAGCCACATAATGTCACGGCCAAGGCCATACAAGTCACGACCAGGTCTGTAGTGGAGTGGAAGATGGTGTGGCAGTGGTGTCAGATCAGGTAGGGGCTGGAGATGGTGGTTCTAGTGGCGGCCAAGGTGATGTTGGAGGTGATGAAGGCATGGGTGATTGGCTATGGCAATTCAAGTGGAGTTTGTGCAAGTTTTGGTGGAGTTTGATCAACTATTGGTGCATGGCCAGTCTTGGGCAAAGGGCTGGAAGTGTTGGAAGCCTGATGTGGTGGTGGTGGAGGGGGCCAAGGTGATGGAGGAGCTAGGGCTGAGCTACAAAGGTGAAGGAAACAAGTGCAAAATCATAAGAAAACAAGTAGAAGCTGCATAGAAAAGAAGAAAATTTTTACCAAGCTTTTCACATAGGAGAGGTCGTACTTTTTTTAGAGTTTGAGAAGAAAAAATTTCGTGAAAAATGAAGTGGAGAAGTGGTGGGCTGAAGGGAATGAGTTATGGCAGCAAATAATGACAAGGTGATGGTTGAAATGTGAAAAGACAAGAAGACAAAAAGCCTTAAGCAAATCAAAGGTCACAAAACTCTTCAAATTTCCACCATTTCTTTTGAAATTTTAAATAACTGAAAAATAAGTATAAATTCAGATAAAACACAAAAATTTAGTAAATAAACAAAAATAAATAAATAAATATTAATTATATATAATTAATTTAAGAAAATAGCCAAGAAAATGTAAACCAGGCTAGAAAGTTTGAAAGTAAATGAAATGAACTTTGGAAAATTTTTGTGTACTTTAAAAATATTTATAAATAAAGATAAAGACACAAAAATAAAATGCATGCATAAAAATAAAAAAATAAATTTAAGTAAGTATAATTTAAATGAAGAAAATAGCAAAAAAATGGAAACTAGCCTTTAAAAATAGAAAATAAATGCAATAAATTTAGGAAAAATTATATTATCACTTTAAAATATTTTAAAATAAAAATATATACCTAACATGTCATATAACACATATTAGAACATAATGTGATAGATAAAATATATTTTTATATAAATTAAAATAGACAATTTTATTAAATAAATCAATTTACATACAGTATTGTCAAAAGCATAACTTTCACAATATAAATCGGATTTCAACGAAACGAAAGGTAGTATTCTTAAATTTTAATATATTTTCAAATTTAAGGATAAAATTCAAGAATTTACATATTTAAATTTGAAATTTAAAAATCAAAGTTTGACCCAAATTGACCAAAATCAACATTTCAAGAAAATATTCAATTTATACCGGTTTGAAATTATAATTCACATTATAATCAAAGTTTATATTTAAAATGAAATGTTTGAAATGAAACAAGTTTAAAATAATTTCAAAATGAAATAAAGTTGAAACTAAAATATACAATAAAAATCTAGGGTTGTTACACTCTCCCCCACTCAAATCTTTTCGTCCTCGAAAAGGAAGGAAGAGGAGAAACAACAAGAAAGCACAATAGGTTGGAAGACATCCTCGAAAGAAGGTAGGAAAAAGGTAGCTAGGAAGGGAAGCATGTTGGAAGACAAGGGTGAACCATTAATTAAACCATTATATATTTCAATTAAAATTTTATACCATTTAAACATTTTATAATATGATGAATAGTCATTTGATTCAAATCCGATGGTTCAAGGTAACAGTATTTAAACATTTTAAATTTTTAGAAGGGAAAATAACTGATCAAAAAAATTCTTTGTACAGTACTTTATCAAGATACTTTTATCAAATACTTTTATAACTCGATGTCTTAAGAAGTTTACTTTCGTTCCTACAGACTCTGGCTCTGCGTTGATCAGGCGCAAACTAGAATTCTCCAAGTACTTAGTAGACTTGTTTCAACACCCAGTGAAAATAATGAAAACACTTTTAAAAATAGATATGGAAAGTACAATCCAAACAAATCAACCAAACCGAAACAGTTGTCTAACCATGGATCGCGGATACACAATGGTTACGCCTGGATCCCTCAGGAAACAGTCCGTATCCGTAAGCTTTCTCAGCCCTGCGAGTTACGCCATGATGACGAGTAGAATGCAGGATACACAATGGTTACGCCTGGATCCCCCAGGAAACAATCCGTACCCCTAGGCAAGACTCAGCCAGGCACTTGCGCTACTCTTCGCGACCTACATAGATTGCAGGATACACAATGGTTACGCCTGGATCCCCCAGGAAACAATCCGTACCCCTAGGCAAGACTCAGCCAGGCAATTGCGCTATGTAGTCGCGATCATAAGACCACAGGGATCGCTGTGGAATTCGATGGACACTCGAGTATCATATCCGGAAAACCCAAATCAAAGAGAGAGAATAATATCGATAGAATGAATCCACAGTGTGGCCACAAAGCGGATATCAAGTAGAAGGCACTTTCCAAATCTTTACTTCGAAAATATGTATCATATAGTACCTTTCAAAATCACTTTCAAATATCATACTTATATAAAATCCATATATATAAGATTTCATTTCAAATCAAATACTTTCCAAAATAATAGTATATCAAATCATCGATTATATAAGATTTCATTTTTCAAAATTGAGTACCTTTTCAAATCAACAGTTCTCAAATCAATGGTTTACTTATACATATCATTTTTATATAAGTTCGATAGCTCCCAAATCAAGTATTTAAATAAATAAGGTTCTTAATTTCAAACCATTTCAATATCAATTCACCTTCAAAATCATATATGATTTCGCCAAATCATTTCTTCCAAATCACATAAATTTAGTTTCAAAGTTTCTTAAACAATAGATTTAGAAAATAATCCAAATTTCCAAATCAACAAAATTTAGGTCAAACAAATTCATTTCCATTTCAATCATATATTCACTTCAAAAGTCATAATACTTTCAAAGTTATGAATCTTTCGAAACCAAAATACTTGAAATCATTACACTTTGAAAATCATAACATTTAGAAATCATGCATTTGAAATCATAAAACATTCCTTTAGTTCATTACATTTCACAAATTTATTCAATTAAACCAAAATCTAAAATTTCCAAATTTTAATTCCATTCAAACCATCAGTTTCAATTCAATTTAGTTTTCCAACGAAACAATTTCAAATATTATCAAATTTCAAATATAGATTTGATTTACAAAATAAACTATTAAATCTTAAATATTTTTCAAGGCTTAAATATACCATATTTCAAACTAAATTTTATAATTTCATATATCTCAAAGTTTCTTAATTATTACTTACATATGTCATCATTTCGCAACATTACTTTCAATCGCTCGCTTGATCACACAAGTTTGCTTTCGAACTAGTATTGCCCATTCGACTTCCCTAATGCGGACTTCGATATGGTTTCTCGACTAGAAGCCATCAGTCTTCTTGCATAGCCATATCCTATGATAGAGAATTCTAGAATCAAGCCCAAAATCCATATCAAATATTGCCCATCAAGAATCAAATGAAAAATCCTAACACGAAATGGTGTAATTCACCTCGAACTTGTGTACTCAAACTTGGATCAAATTAATTATGCGAATAAAACAACATACGTACAACTTATGTATCTATTCCAACTTGTTAAATAAATAGTTTTATAAAGATGTTACTAAGTTAAAACATTTAAAACCAAATTTTTCTCAAACATTTGAAGACTAATTTTTATCCAAAACATTTCAAACTAAATTTCGTATTAGTATAATTCAAAATAGTCTTATTTATTTACTTAACAAAACAGTTTCAACTTATACAAATCATATTATTTCATACTTGAAGCATACAAACTAAACTTATATTCTTTATCAAATACCTTATACCTTTCAAAAATTTATCTTTGAAAAATTAACCTTGATTTGGAAATGCTCGAATCTTAAAATAGTCGAAGAAGTCATATTTTCAATCCAAGAGTTGAAAATCAACACTAAATCAGTAAACCAATTTCAAAAGATAGGGTTATACCAAAACAAATCTGAATCTCGAGGACTGAACACCGGCTTACTTTAAATCATTTCAAATGTATATATACCTATACGTATATCTTTCGACTATCAAACCATATTTCAAAATCTGAAATCAAAATTGGTTTCACAAAATCACTCTCATAGCAAAGCTACTAGAGTGGCCTCTCCCTCACTCAAAAACTCGAAAATCAATGTCGATGATGCATGCATTCATCATCGAAATTATTTTCCAGCGACACAAGTGAGTTCTGGACTTCAATTAACTTTGAAAATCTTCTTTGAAATTCCTTAGAAATCATTGAAATTCATTCGAATACATTTGAAACATTTTTATTCGAAAAAAAATATCTTTAAATCATATCATTATTATAAATTTTCCAACATCTTAAAACCGATTTCAAAACACCAGAGTTCGATTCCTCGAAATTCAAATTCAAAACCATTCAGTTATAAATCATTTTTATATAAGTCAAATTCTTATAGATTTCAAAACTTCAATTCCTTTCAAAGCTTCAAATTTTCATTTTAAAAGGTATATAATCCTTATCGAAAACATTTCACTTTTTATATACAATATATGGTCATCCTTAATAATTTCGATGTATGCACAATTTCAAACTACAACCAAACACAAATTTTCAAAGGATGATTCAAGGATATATTTCAAACAAACAGAAATTCAAAGTTAGAGGACTCTAATCAAATAGAATTCTGGTTCGAAGATAAGCATGGAAGAAGATGAGATGATTTAATTACCAAATAGAAAATGGATAAGCCTATATAAATCGCGGGCGACCTAAACCGGTTGTTAAACCAGTTTCCTCTACGAGTTAAGGAGTCTACGAGATAAGGATCTACGACTTAAGGCCTCTACGAGTTAAGGAGTCTACGAGATAAGGATCTATGACTTAAGGCCTCCACGAGTTAAAGAGTCTACGAGATAAGGATCTACGACTTAAGGCCTTCACAACCTAAGAACATTACGGCCTAACGACCTAAGGTCTGCACAATCATACTAGTTAAGGATGGCACGACTTAAGGAAGTTTACGACTCAAAAGATAAGTCGTTCACGACCTAAGAATTAGAAACAAGTTCAATACCATGCTGTAATGAGGTGACTCGCTGACGACTTACGACCTATGATGAGTCGTGTACGACTCATGCTAGCATAAAGAAAGCTGCATTTGGTTAACTCGTGAAAGACTTAGAACTTGTATCATTCAATCAGATGGGTTCATAACTTTGGACCAAGCCGTGAACCCAGTAAGTCAACCGCGACCTACCATGAGTCATCTACGAGTTACGAGTCATTATGAGTCGTGTACGAGTTACGACTTATGGTGAGCCGTGTACGAGTTACGACTTATCATGAGTCGTGCACGAGTTACGACTTAAATCCGAAGATGCCTATAAATACGACCCTAGCTCCAACTAGCAAAGGACTTTTGGCTCATTTTCTTCAAACGCCGTTACTCTGCTGCATTCCAAACCAATCCAATCCAACACTTGAAGCTCTCAAGACATTAAGAACGCTACAAACAACTTCAAGAAGAGATCACATACATCCAACATGGATTCGAAAACTCTCATCTTCATCGAAGTTTAGGCTACTTGTTCTAAGTCTCTTGTAATTCAAAGTGTATTGTATTTGGGAAGAATTGTATCCGCTTGTAACGAGATTATTAATAAAAGTACTTAAAGTGGACGTAGGCTATACCCTTAAGCCGAACCACTATAAAATTGTTGTTGTTTACCGCTTTTCTGCTTTTATCTGCTTGTAATCTGTTCCCGAGTCGTCGGGTGGTGCTTTCACAACTACAACTCATACACCGGGGTGTTAGCGTTCAAATTTTAGCGTTAACATTTTTGGTGCTTTCACTGAGAACTGAACTCAGGCAAGTTATCATCATTGCTTCACAGAGGTTTGTAGAGAGAATTTCCCTGAAAACCAGAAGTCTATCCGAGATAATGGCTCCTGGAAGGAAGAGTAGATCTGTCAGATCTGGGAATATTCAAGAGGGAACCTCCGCTTCTCCTGTACCTAATCAACCCACTACGTCTGCTGGGGTTACGAAAGCGGAGTTGGATGCTGTAATATTAGGGCTGAACCAGCAGATAAACGCCCAGAATGCACAATTAGAGGCTCAGAGTGCCCAAAATGCTCTAATTCTGAATAAGTTGAATGATTTGCTCGGGGCAAACAATCAACCGGCTGGTAATGGAAGGAATTATGCTGGCAACATTAATGATGCTAATGAAAGGAATGCTCCAGAAAAGGCTTCCAGTCCCTTTGAGCAAACGCTTCCTGAAGTTGGTGGATCTGGAACTCGACATGATGAGGAGTATCTTTCTGCAATGGTCCGGCAAATCATGAAAGAAAGTATGCAAAGGGTTGAAGATGAGAAAGAATGGGGTTTCGCCCCAAGTAAAACTCCATTTACTGAGAAAATCTTAAAGGCGGAATTTCCAAGGAAGTTTGTCCCTCCAACTATCCCAGCTTACAAAGGGACAAGTGATCCGAATGAATTCTTGTATAAATATGATTGGCACATGACAGGTGCCAGAGCCTCTGACGAGATAAAGTGCCGATATTTCCCCGTGTACCTTGAGGGTGTGGCTCTACTGTGGTTCACCAAGTTGCCAGTCCGATCTATTGATCAGTTTTCAGACTTGACCCGAAAATTCAAGGAGCAGTTCAGACTATATGCTTCAAAGGCCAAGGACATCATGTCATTGTCAAGTATAGAACAGAATCCTGGTGAATCTATCAGATCTTTCTTGAACCGCTTTAATATAGCACTGGCAGAGGTGGGCAATGCTGAACCGCGAATGATATTGACTTATCTGATGAGGGCTGTTGATAAGTCGAGCGAATTTGGGAAATGGCTAAACATGAAGGAGCCAACCTCCCTCGAAAAGTTCTACAAAAAGGCAGATGAATTCATACGCCTAGAAAGCCGTCCTGTACCGGTGAAGGCAGTGTCGGAAAAAGCTGAAGATAACACTGTTGCTCCACGCAAGAATGAATCTGTAGGGCAAAAAAGGGAAAATAACAATGGGAAGAAACAGAGTAATCTGAAGAAGCCCCGATCCTTCAAGCCATCAGAGTATACTCCTTTATCAGATACGCCGGAGCATATCTACCTTGCCATTAAAGATTCTGTTGACCTCCCTAAACCTATCCCTTTGAGGACCGGAAAAAAGGCTATACAAAGTGGGAAGTTATGCCGCTTCCATAATCAACCCGGTCATGAGACCGATGAATGCCGCCAGTTGAAAAATCTGATTGAAGAATTGCTAAGAGAAAACAAGCTGCAGCAATTCGTGAAAAAGAGTAGCAACAATCCTGCATCGTCAAGTCAGGGGCAACAGGCTCCTGTTCATCAGCCTAGGATAGGTGAGAAAGCTATGGGGCATGAATCTGGAAGGCCCATTATCAATGCCATTACAGAAGGACCTCACCCAGCTGGCAAGAGCTGGGGTGAGATGGAGAGATATACCAGGGCTTTGAAATATGTTCCAGCCGAAGAAGACGTCTTTGTTTTAGAAGACACTACGCCCCTGAAACAACAGAAAACTTTCAGTGATGATATTATTTTCAGAGCCAGAGATTCCTCAGGTATCGAAGCTCCTACCCTAGATCCCTTGGTCATCTCAGCTGGTATCGAACCGGCCATTGTCAGAAGAGTTCTCATTGACTGCGGAGCATCATGTAATATCCTCTTCAAGAAGACATTCGACCAAATGAAAATCCCTATGGTCGATGTACAAGCCTCATCGCAGAAGATCGCTGGCTTCACCGGGGAGCCAAAGCAACCAATAGGAACCATCGATCTGCTTGTAGAACTTGGGGAAGGTGAAAGGAAAGTAGTCCGCAAGCAAACATTTGTGATTGTCGATGAATTTTCTGCTTATAATGCTTTCCTTGGCCGTCCAACGCTCGCAGCGTTCAAAGCTATCCTAGCCCCGTGGTGCCTCACTATTAAATTCCCTACAGACAATGGAGTAGGAGTTATAAAAGGGGATCAAAATGCTGCGCGAGAGTGCTATTTGACAGAGTTGCGAGAGTCAAGAAAAAGGGAAATGGGAAAGGATGCGGCCACCCCGGTCCGCATCAAAGAGCCAGCCTTGTAGCAATTACGGGGCGGACCCTGCACTGGCGAGCATAGCGGGGCACGGAAAGAGATGGATCCCAGAAAAGCCAGTGCAGGGGAGAATAGAGTAGTGCCGGTTGAAAAGACGGTACCGGTACCTGTTGACCGGAAGGACCCAAATAAGGTGTTGAATGTGGGTTCACAGCTTAATGTGTCAATTCAGAATATCTTGATATCTTTCCTGAAAGCAAATCTGGATGTCTTCGCTTGGACTCATGCTGATATGTGTGGAATATCTCCAGAAGTTGCAGTACACGCTCTGAATATTGACCCAAAGTTTACACCAGTAAAACAGAAAAGAAGAACCCAAGGTCCAGAAAGGTCAGCAGCATTAAAAGAGGAAATTGATCGACTCATGGAAAATAACTTCATCAAAGAATCTACATATCCGAATTGGGTTTCAAATCCTGTGCTGGTTAAGAAAGCTAATGGAAAATGGAGAGTGTGCATCGATTTTTCAGATCTGAACAAGGCCTGCCCCAAAGATTGCTTTCCTTTACCCAGGATCGATCAACTGGTAGATGGAACAGCGAGACATGAATTGTTATCTTTCATGGATGCCTACTCCGGATATAACCAGATCATGATGCATGAACCGGATCAGGAGGACACGAGCTTTATCACCGATGTTGGTCTTTATTGCTACAGAGTTATGCCCTTCGGATTGAAGAATGCAGGGGCAACCTACCAAAGACTTCTTAATGCTATGTTCAAACCGCAATTGGGCAAAACTATGGAAGTCTACGTCGACGACATGTTAGTAAAGTCTAAGAAAGCAGCGGATCACATTGAACACTTGGCAGAAATGTTCGCAGTCCTCCGAAAATACAGAATGAAGCTTAACCCTCTGAAATGCACGTTTGGGGTCGAGTCCGGAAAGTTCTTAGGGTTTATCGTCAGCGCTAGGGGCATTGAGGCTAGTCCAGCTCAAATTACTGCCTTGAAAGAAGTCAAAGCTCCTAGAACAAAGAAGGAATTGCAAAGTCTCAATGGAAAAGTTGCCGCCTTGAGTCGGTTCATTTCCAAAGCCATAGATAAATGCATCCCATTCTTTGACGCCCTAAAGAAAGGAAAGAAAAACTTCGATTGGACTCCCGAATGCCAAAAAGCCTTTGATGAATTGATTCGCCATATGGAGACGCCTCCAATACTTTCTAGGCCTGGCAATGGCGAGGATCTTCTTATATACTTGGCAGTATCATCTCACGCTTTAAGTGCAGCGCTGATACGGGAAGACAAAAGGATTCAACATCCAGTTTACTATATCAGCAAAAGACTCACTGGGGTAGAAATGAATTACTCTAAGTTGGAAAAACTCGCCTATTGCTTACTAATTGCGTCTAGGAAATTGAGGCAATATTTTCAAGCTCATCCTATCAGAGTCCTCACTGATCAACCTTTAAAGCAAGTCCTGTTTCGCCCTGAAACTTCGGGTCGTCTTCCAAAGTGGAATATTGAACTCAGTCAGTATGACATCACTTATCATCCCCGGAAAGCAATCAATGGACAAGCTTTAGCGGATTTCATTGCAGAATTTACAGATAAGGGTAACAGTGAGGAAGAAACGTTCGACAATTCCCCTATCCAGTGGAAGTTATATGTCGATGGTGCAAGAAATGATTACTGTTCTGGAGCCGGAGTTGTACTTGAGACTCCTGAAGGTCGGTCATTATGCTATGCACTAAGATTGGAATTTCCTTCAACAAATAATGAAGCAGAATATGAAGCTCTTATCGCAGGACTGAAAATCGCTAAAGAACTAAACATACGAGCATTACAGATCTTTAGTGATTCTCAGCTTATTGTATGCCAAGTCAAGAAGGAATTTCAAACGAAAGGGGGAAACTGCCCGCTTACTTGTCAAAGGCTTGGGAACTTCTGTGTGAGCTCGATCACTATTCAATAAGCCACATTCCTCGGGAAGAGGATATGAAGGCAGATTCCCTCGCAAAGTATTCAAGTTCTGGTGAAGCTCAACTATTGGGATTGGTCCACGTAGAAGTCCTTTCAGCACCAAGTATAGACGAGATGAATATTGACTGGATTATGAATGTATCTCAAGAACAAGAGTCATGGATGACTCCAATACTGGACTACCTACTCAGAGGTTCTCTGCCAGAAAATTCGATAGAGAGACGGAAGCTACTAAGGAAAGCCTCTCGCTATGTAATTCAGGATGGCCGATTATACAGACGGGGATTCTCAATGCCATTGCTTCGATGTGTATCCAGGGAAGAGTCCAAAACAATCCTAGCTGAGGTACATGGAGGATAATGTGGTGATCATTCAGGTGGTCAAACATTAGCAAAGAAAATTCTCCGATACGGATATTTTTGGCCAGAAATTAATCATGATGCTGCAAGCTATTCTCGAAAGTGTGACAGATGCCAAAGATTTGCCAAAATTCCTAGAGCGCCTTCAACTGAACTCACACAAATGGTCAGTCCATGGCCATTTGCAATTTGGGGAATGGATGTCATTGTGCCGCTACCGACTGCCAAATCAGGGATTAAATATGCTATTGTTGTAGTTGATTATTTTACTAAATGGGCTGAAGCTGAACCATTGGCTACTATCACCTCTAAGAAGATGATAAATTTCGTGACCAAGAATATCATTTGCAGGTATGGTGTGCCTCAGAAAATAATCACAGACAATTGTACTCAGTTTGAAAGCGAGGAATTCCAAGATTTTTGCAAGCGATTCAAAATCCAGAAAAGCTTTTCAGCAGTTGCTCATCCGCAGGCAAACGGGCAAGTGGAAGCAGTAAACAAGATCATCAAATCAACCATCAAAAAGCAACTTGAAAGAGCAAAAGGTGGTTGGGTCGATAAGCTACCACTTGCACTATGGGCATACAGAACCACTCACAAAACTGCGACTGGACACACTCCTTTCTCATTAGCATACGGTTCGGAAGCAATGATCCCGGTAGAAACAGAGGTTCCTTCACACAGAAGGATCCATTTCAACCAAGCAGAGAATGAAAGGCTACAGCTTGAAGCGCTAGACTTCCTTGATGAAAAAAGAGATGAGGCTAATCTCAGAATTACAGCTCATCAGCAAAGAATAGCCAGACATTTTAATTCCAAAGTTCGCCAACGCAGCTTTGAGATTGGAGACCTAGTCCTGAAGAGAATTATGACAGCGACAGGTGTGTTTGGGCCAAATTGGGAAGGATCGTATGTAATAGGTCAGAAGCTTCTTGACGGCACATTCAAACTCACCATTGTTGATGGAGATCAAATTCCAAGGGCATGGAACAGCAACCATTTGCGTCCATACTTTACTTGAAAATTTTGTTGAAATATTGTAAAAAGAATTATGAATGTATGATTCTTGTAATTGAAAGCAATTGTAAAACTGATGCAAGTAAATAATGAAAGAATATAAAGTGGATGTAGGCCCAATTTCCTGGCCGAACCACTATAAATCTTGTGTTCCTTATTATTATTACATGTTTGCTTTATTTTCGATATGAAAAGTACGTAGAATGTATTGCTGAAATGTCGATTTAAATTTTTGCAGACAGTGGAAGTGAAACTTGCACATAAAAAGACCGAGTGATTCTCGCCAAATTTCAAGTCACAAAAGCCCCGAATTCAAATCCTAGATAGGAAGTACTTCAATTGAACGACCTATGATTTCGACAGAAACGGGTCTTTGCTAATAAATTGAGATCGTTTGAACAAACAAACGTCCAATTAAGAAGCTAGTGCTCGTTCTCACGAAATTGCCTGACAATGAAGCGCACTTCCTTGGATTAAACAAGTTACTTAAAAAAAAAAAAAAGGAGGAGGCAGAGGATCATTGAAAAGGCATAAGCAAGTGAACAGAGGAACAACCAAAGCCATTATCGGCAGCACAAGTCCTCTTCGGAGACACAACTCTTTGGAGGATAAAGACCTCTAATGGGTCATACGCCACAAAAAAGAAAGTTCTCTACTCAACAAAAAAGATTGGAGGAGTCATGACCCTCCAACCATGAGAGAGTAACTTCCAGGCGATGAAAACCCTCTCTGAGGCACATTTCACCAGGAGTTGAAGTGTTATGACCGCTCTTCGAGATTTCACTTCACCAGAGTTGAAATGCAAACAAAATAAATGCCCTCTTCGGAGGCCCATTTCACCAGGAGTTGAAGTGTTATGACCGCTCTTCGAGATTTCACTTCACCAGAGTTGAAATGCAAACAAAATAAAAGCCCTCTTCGGAGGCCCATTTCACCAGGAGTTGAAGTGTTATGACCGCTCTTCGAGATTTCACTTCACCAGAGTTGAAATGTAAACAAAATAAAAGCCCTCTTCGGAGGCACATTTCGCCAGGAGTTGAAGTGTAACAACCGCTCTTCGGAGGCACATTTCGCCAGGAGTTGAAGTGTAACAACCGCTCTTCGGAATTTCACTTCACCAAAGTTGAAGTGCAGAGACAAAATAAAGACCTTCCTGAAAGCCCACGTTTCACCGAGATTGAAATAAAACTTCCAAGTGTTGAAACGTGAAAAGGCTTTCTTCGAAGGCACAACTCTTTGGAGGTACACGTTTCACCAAGATTGAAATAAAACTTCCAAGTGTTGAAACGTGAAAAATCCCTCCTTAGAGGTACAACCCCCTCCCGGGGACACAATTAAAAGGAAAGACCTCTTCAAGGGCACAATCAAGAAGAAAGACCTCTTCGGAAGCCCACGTTTCACCAAGATTGAAATAAAACTTCCAAGTGTTGAAACGTGAAAAGGCTTTCTTCAAAGGCACAACTCTTTGGAGGTACACGTTTCACCGAGATTGAAATAAAACTTCCAAGTGTTGAAACGTGAAAAATCCCTCCTCAGAGGTACAACTTTGTATATATATATAAAAAAAAAGTTAAAGTGCCCTTCAGAGGTCCGCTTTACCATATAGAAGAATTCACTTGGTAAAATATGCACATAAGCAAAAGAAAAAAGTGATTTCTTCGAACGACAAAGCGTAGAAACTTATACGAAGGGAGTTGTACTCTACAAAAATTTTCTTTAAAAAGAATAAAATAATTATTCTTTAGCAAATAAGAGTGCAAGTCCCCTCGAAGTATAAAATATTGCAGCAAGCTTAAGGTATGGGGGCAACATGGTATAATGGTATAGCTGCATCAGTAAAGTAATACTCAAACAACATACCATAAGCCCGCTGCAATATCATATAAATAAACTTGTGAAAAAATGAATAATAAATGCATTCTCAAATTCAAACAGAAGTCTGTACAAACAAAGGATCATTTTATTCAATTGAAATGCAGGTACAGGTTTCAAAATAAAGAAAAGCGGGGGCCGGTACCCGCACAATTCTCGACCAGTACATACAAAAGGCAAAAAGCTAAAATGTTCACTTCTTTTTACTACCTTTGGACCCTTTTCCCGGCCGAATGATTAGCTTTTCGGGCCGGTCAGTTGGCACAAGGGAAGAAGGAGGGGTAGGCGCAGCTGGTCCAACTTCTGGCTCCCCTTCAGTAACAGTGATTATCTTCCCCCTCCTCTTTGACGTTCCGTGCTTTTTCCTCCTCTTTGAGGAAGACTCACTTCCCGGAGTGGCAAGTTTAGACAAAGTTATGTCATCAGAAGGGGTCCGCTCCGGAGATATCTCACCTCCCTCAAGTCCCTCGTCTCTATGCTCTTGCGAAGCGATGGGATCGTCTAAACCGTGAAGGGCTTCTATTTGTTCCTCTTGCGACCCGGGCTGAGAAGCAGAAGGAGGAGCCACCTGGAGAGACGGAGGAGGGATAACCGGAGGAGGAGAAATCTGAGCGGTGCTTGATACTTTCTCTGTAGAAGAAAAGAGGTTAAAGTCAGTAAAGAGAGGAGATGAAGGCTCATCAAGGTTGAGAAAATAGTCAAGGAGCTCATTAAACCCATGTGAAATAAATGAGCAATCCACTTGAGCGAAATTTACAGTGGAATTACCTGCAGAAGTTGTCTTTATTACATCAATTTCATAGTCCGGGGCTTCAGCACTCTCTTGCGATTCATCTGTGACTTGAGTAATTTTGGCCCCGGTATCAGTTTGAGCAGGGATCGGTACATAAGAGCTAGAGCCAATAATGCCAGCATCGGCCGAAGTTGAAGGAGGGACAGGAACAGTCAAATTTGTTTCTTTTTCTTGATGCTCTTCCCCCACTATTTCAACCCGCGATCTGGCAAGTTGCTCCTTCCCTCTGGCAAGGGCTGCGCGAGCCTCAAAGTCTAAGTAGTGCACCTCCAACTCCTCTTCAGTGTACCCGGCCCCTTTAAACATATCTAGTGCGGCCTCCCACACTTCGGCCAGGGTAATCTCATACTTGGGGCCCAGGAATGCAAGACTGCCACGCCCTAATATACATTGCAAGTAGAAATCAAATAGTGTCGAGCCAATATCAGCTTTGGTGGCTTCATGGGCCTCTTCAGCTGTAATTCTACCCGCAACAGCCTCATCCCGCTCTCTCTCGACTTTGGATAACTGGGCTTTCAATTTTTCAATCTCTGCAGCCTGAAGGCCAGTTTGTCCTCGTAACTGAGTAATATCAGTAAGGTTGCCCTCTATAATCTGCTCCAACTCATCAACCTTGGCCTCAGCATCCCTTTGCGCGGCATGAGCATCCCGCACCTGTTGAAGAAGCACACTCTCCCTTTGAGAATAAGAAGTGGAAGAAGTAGCAAGCTCCTCTTTAAGTTTCCCAACTTCTGCCTCAAGTTTCTCATTATAATCGGCAATACTCCTCATTTCTGCATCATGCTGTTTAAGGATCTTTTGCCATTCAGTTTTGTCGTTCTCCATGGTAAGCATAGCTTCGAGATTGGCCCTATTCACCCTTTGGAGCTCATCAACGAGTTTCTGCCAAGATGACATCCTCTCAATATCGGTTCTGACTGCATCAAGGTTCTGTAGCATAGCACTTTTGTCTATGGGAACCAGATCGAGGTCAAAGCGAACTCCTTTTAAACACCAATTAGGAAATCGGCGTTGAAGAGTGGCTGGACCTGGTCCAACTTGGTAAGATGGCCTATTGATGATTGCTTGGATATCAGTAGGGGAAGGGGCAGGAGAATGAGAAGAAGTAGGAGCAGTAATCTTCTCTGAAGGCGCAGGCATTGGCTCCTCAATAACTTTGGCTCGTTTGCTCGAGTCATCAGTTGTGTGACTCTTCCCTCTATCATCATGAGATTTGCGTTTAAGGGAGTCACTCTCTCTGTGGGAGGAATCATGTCGACTATCTGGTCTTCCAAAGCGTTCTTCATAATCACGTCTTTCCCGAGCCTTCCGGGCTACCCTTTCTTCATCAGTCTCTCTATGAACAGGAGGATAGGATTGATAGCCATACTGGCTGCGTTTCCCATATCGCTGAAAGTCATCATAGTACGAGCTGCCTCGCCTCGTTGGAAAACCTAAAATTTAAAAAAAAAAGAAATAAAACTTGAGAATCCTTCAAACGCTAAAAAAAAAAGAGAGAGCATAAAAGTGCCAGGAATTCTAAGTGTGTGTGATGTGCAAACTACGTGCATAAATCTACGAACCACTCTTTAATTGGGGAGTAGTTGTGGGTGTAATAGATAGCGTCAACTCTTGAGTCGACGGCGACTGTTGCAAAGTAGAAGTAGCTTCAACTACTGAAAAAGAAATCCCGGCAGTGATAGGATCTTCTTTAAAGATCTTTTGTAAAGTAGCAAAAAGGTCACTCAGTCCTTCGAAAGTATCGTCCCTGCTCTGCTTAACAGGACTGGATTTCTCAGCTTTTTCACCAGATTCTTGTGAATGATGGGAAGATCCCTGAGGCTCTTCTTCCTTGATAACCGGGGCAAGTTTGTCAGATGGCCCCGCAGCATTAACAGAAGTGGAACACTTCACTAGCGAAGCCTCAGGAGCAGGTCCTTTAGATATGGATGTGCTAGTAGAAACTGAGGCATCCAACACTCTAGCTGGGGAGTCTGGAATTTCATGAGGACGCGTAGAACGAGAAGTATGCAAAAGTCCGTACTGATGCAAAAATTCATCTTTCAACAGAAATTGAATATCTCTCTCCTCAACCGGCACGGCCTTAAGCCTCTCAAAAGTCGACTTGTGACTGGGATTCCTAGAGGGAGGAGGCAGCGCTGAAAATAAAAAGAAGCAGAGTTAACACTTAGCAGGTCAGTCTCACAAAGGCCAGATAACAAACGAAGCAAGGATGGGTGATCTTACTTCCTTCCCTCCACAGAGCATAAAACCCCGGGGGGCAACGAACGAAGAAGAACTGGGTTAGAAACCCGTGAGCAGTGTCAGGAAGGCCAACAATTAATTTGCGGTTTCGGGCGCTTCTCACAACAGTAATAGAAGGATGATCTTTGGTCCGGGTAAAGGAGCATAAGTAACAAATTTCATCAAAGCTCGGAAGTCGATCAAGTGTTCTCCTAAATAGCACACACAACCCCATTAGAATGGCGCAGCCATTGGGGTGTAGTTGGGATGGAGCAATGGCCAATTGATGAAGAAGTTGTTGGAAAAAGTCATTGAAAGGAGGAACGCCCCCACTTAGGCACATTTGTCGGTTAACTGTCACAAAGCCAGAAGGTGCTATGTCAGCAGTGTTACTTCTCTCAAGAAGAATGGCATCTGATTCAGCAATGCCAAACTGAGCACACAACTGGCGAAAAGCTTTGTATGATAGTGTAGTAGGAACTCTTTCGGGAGGATTAACTAGTGGAGCTAGAAGAACAGTTGCCTCTCCCGTCTGAACTGTTGCATCTTCTTCCTGAGAAGTCATTCTACACAAGCAACTGGATATTCAAATATGAAGGTGCACGTTTCCTAAAAGTGTGAAGTGTCGTGCAAAACTGATAAAAATAACAAGTAAATATAACTGGAATTAAACTGGTCGACGATTGATCGACTACGGTAATTTCAGAACTTGTTAATTTAAAGTTCAAGCATAATATTAGTGCAGGCTGGTCAGTTTCAATTGACTATTTCAGTGTTGCTTTAATATTCTACTTGAAATCGATAGCACTTCGTTCACACAATTTATTTAAGCTAATTATCTGTTATTAACTAATCTGTCATTTGATGTGGGCGGTCGATGGCAGTATATTCGTCCCAATTTTCTGTAAATATCATATTAAACAGATTGTTAACCCACAAGTTAAAGTAATCTATAAAAGAATGCAGCAAAGTTCAACAGTTCAAAATCCATACAACAGTTCAAGGTCTAAGCAGAGTTTAAAAATGCAAGTGCTGAGTCGTAGACGACTCAAGAGCTAAGTCGTAAACGACTCAAGTACTAACTCGGCAACAACTTAAGTGCTAACTCGTCTACGAGTTAAGAATTTTTCCTTCAGGTTAAGTTAAGTCGTTGGTTCTCTGGTTGACTCGTCCACGACCTAAAGGATTATGAGGAGAGACAGGATAGGTCGCTTCACTTTTGAGTCGTTGATGCCTTGAGTCGGTAGTCCTTTGAATCGTGAGTCATAAAAGAGAGACAAGACTTCAAGTCAGAAAGATACGAATTCTTCTAAGTCTTAACTCAGTTACGACCTAAAACTCATGCCTCAACTAGTCGAATAACCTTATCTCCACTCCTAAACCCATAAACCGTCTCACCCCTAAACCGATGAACCCACTAACTATTATCTCGTCTTCTCTAAACCCCTAACAGCCTAAAAAAAAATATAATATATTGAAACCCATTATCTTCTCCTCGCGAATTATCCAAAACCTAATCAAACTTCCTCGAGCTCACCAGCAATCGATCGTGGCAACAATCGTGATGAAGCGTGGTATAAGGAACTGGATTAAAGTTGTCAATGAGGAGTCCAGATTCGCAAGTTAATGGCTATCGCGGAATCAAATGAACTGCGGATTTACTTACGCGATGCGATGATGAGGATTATAGGGACTGAATCAACGGTAGGATGAACTGGTTGAATTTGTTTCCGAAAGCTCGAGGACGTGTTAATGGCAGAAATAGCTCAGGGGTAAGTAATGAGAAGAAGGAAATAGGAGGAACGACCCAAGCATTTTATACCTCAGGGAAGTGGAACTCGAATCGGCACACCCGGGTTATGATGAGTCGAAGCACACGACTTACGACTTAAGGCATGTGCTTCTAGGGGCAAGTGTTAACCCAGTTTCCTCTACGAGTTAAGGAGTCTACGAGATAAGGATCTACGACTTAAGGCCTCTACGAGTTAAGGAGTCTACGAGATAAGGATCTACGACTTAAGGCCTCTACGAGTTAAGGAGTCTACGAGATAAGGATCTATGACTTAAGGCCTCCACGAGTTAAAGAGTCTACGAGATAAGGATCTACGACTTAAGGCCTTCACAACCTAAGAACATTACGGCCTAACGACCTAAGGTCTGCACAATCTTACTAGTTAAGGATGGCACGACTTAAGGAAGTTTACGACTCAAAAGATAAGTCGTTCACGACCTAAGACTTAGAAACAAGTTCAATACCATGCTGTAATGAGGTGACTCGCTGACGACTTACGACCTATGATGAGTCGTGTACGACTCATGCTAGCATAAAGAAAGCTGCATTTGGTTAACTCGTGAAAGACTTAGAACTTGTACCATTCAATCAGATGGGTTCATAACTTTGGACCAAGCCGTGAACCCAGTAAGTCAACCGCGACCTACCATGAGTCATCTACGAGTTACGAGTCATTATGAGTCGTGTACGAGTTACGACTTATAGTGAGCCGTGTACGAGTTACGACTTATCATGAGTCGTGCACGAGTTACGACTTAAATCCGAAGATGCCTATAAATACGACCCTAGCTCCAACTAGCAAAGGACTTTTGGCTCATTTTCTTCAAACGCCGTTACTCTGCTGCATTCCAAACAAATCCAATCCAACACTTGAAGCTCTCAAGACATTAAGAACGCTACAAACAACTTCAAGAAGAGATCACATACATCCAACATGGATTCGAAAACTCTCATCTTCATCAAAGTTTAGGCTACTTGTTCTAAGTCTCTTGTAATTCAAAGTGTATTGTATTTGGGAAGAATTGTATCCGCTTGTAACGAGATTATTAATAAAAGTACTTAAAGTGGACGTAGGCTATACCCTTAAGCCGAACCACTATAAAATTGTTGTTGTTTACCGCTTTTCTGCTATTATCTGCTTGTAATCTGTTCCCGAGTCGTCGGGTGGTGCTTTCACAACTACAACTCATACACCGGGGTGTTAGCGTTCAAATTTTAGTGTTAACACCAGTAAACCGAGACTTTAGGAATATAATCAATACGGAAATCTAAGGCAAATTGAACTTTGATCGCCAGAGATAGAATCCGGGTAGAGCAGGAGATAGATAGCATCGACATCCGAGGATACAAAAATCTTCAGTGAATCAATGCCAATTGTAAAGGAGTTTCACCCCTTTACAAATCATTCAAAGATTTACGGAATCACCGCTCCTTAGAGAGGTCATTCCAAAGTAGAGTTACGGAATGCACCAAAATTAAAAGGAAAAATGGGGAAAACAAGACTGGATTCCAGAACAAGTGGGAGTGTTCCAAAGTTCATGGAATCCAAGTCGATAAGAATCTTAACCAAGAGATTTCTAACAAGGTGGATACCGAAGAGATGAAGTTTAGAAAATCTTGATTTCGAAATAAGAACATTTTTATACCAAAATAATCTTTGAAAATCCTTTAAAATCATTTGGAAATAATTTTATACTTCGAAAATACGTTCTCTCACAAAGACAGGATTCTGAGGTTGATTTCACTCATTCTAGGGTATTTCTACCATATCTCTAATGAGTTTTTGCTCCGCAGGCTAAGGTTTGCCTAAAAACCAAAGCTCTGATACCAACTGTAACAACCCGATAATTTCAGTCATTCGCATCCGCACATGTCGGACTTAAATTGCTCAAAATACCGCGTTGTAAATAAATTTGGAGCAAATGAAATACAATCACAGAATCACAGACACAGAAATATCAGAATAACTCGCAGCGGAAATAAAAATACCATAGTAGTTCATGAAGCTACTATAACAAACTCTTAAAACATAATACATAATATTAGTCTGAAACATATACAATAGAAATCTCAAATACATAGAAGTTTATAAATACCAGAGCTGAAATAGAACAACGAAAACTGAAAGGAAATAGATAACTAGACAAGCAGAATCTCCAGCGATTCCTAGCTCCAGAAAAGAAATCCAAAGCTAAGCTGTAAATACTCAGGCTGACCCGAGCGTAAAGTAAAACACAAAACACTCGAGTCAGGACAATATATACTTATATAATGTAAACCAACTCAAGTGAACTGTAGTAGAAATGCACAATAACTTAAAGGATGCTTGGGATCGCCCATCCTTTAAGAATCAGTTAAACTATAAATTAAATACATCCTGTGGTTAAAATTTCAAAATGGTATTTTATAATTCAAAATCAAATATCATTTCAACATTCAATATCATTCAAAATCCATTTCAAAGTATCAAAAATATAATATCTTCCAAACCACACTCATTTTTATTTAATTTAAATACCATTACAAAACACATTTCAAAATAGTTTATATTTCAAAACAAAGTACTTCATTTTAAATCATAAAATGAAGTTATTATATTTAATAATTAAATTATTAAATTTACAAAATTTTAGTCTTTCAAAATTCATTTATGCACTTAATTTATTAAAACAGATGAAAATTCAACTTTCGCAGCATTTAGAAATTGCTACAGAAAGTTACATTCAAAACAGTTCATTTTAACAAAAGATAGCATAAAAAAATGCTATGATAGGGTTACATAAGTTTCAAATAAAACTTAGTTAAATTAAACAATTATAACATTTACAAAAATGTTATGATAGCCTTTAATTAAACATAGCCATTTGGTTCATTATTATCAACTACAGCGTTTACAAATGATGTGTTATCATTTACATTAGAATTAATAGCATTTCTGAAATGCAGTTAATTAACTTCAAATATTCAGTATAATTTCACAAATAATTATATTTTTTTTAAATCATTTTTAACTTATGAAATCATATAATTTCACTTTTAAAACAATCATTCAAATACCCTTATATTCATGATTTTATAAAGTTAAATCTCCATTCAAAAATCAAAATTTAATAATAATTCACTTATTAAATGCCAACATAAAATTTCAATATCATTAAATTAAATTTAAATTAACACTTAGGTTTAAAATTTTCAAATGTAACTTAATTTCATTTTTATTTACTTGACTTAAAATTCACTTTTAAGCCAAATTCACAAATTTCCAATTTTTGTTATATTTCAAAATTTCAACATAAATATTCATTCATTTCACATTTAACTTTATTCAAAAATCATTAATGTATTACAAAATCGTTTTAAATTCATTTTATTCAAAATATCATAAATTTATCATATGTTAATATTTAATTTAAATTCCATTTATCACCAAATTATAATTTCCAAAATAACTTACATTTCAAATTTCTAACTTTACCCTTTATTTATTTCACTTAAAAATTTTCAGAAAATCAATAATGCTTTACAAAAATCATTTTTTAATCAAATCAAATCTAAATATTATAATATTTACATTTCTAAAATATTTTAAATTTTTTTAGAAAAACATATTTTAACAACGGGTCTATATTTCATTTTCTAGCCTAGGTAAAGTGATACGGGTAATATATCATTTCAACCCGTAATTTACAAAGAAAACCCGGGTTTGATCTTTTCAAACCCGGAATCCCAAGTAAATGAAAATAATTGAAAATCATTCAGGCCTATCATTTCAGCCCATAACGATTTTCTCCTATTCTAAAGTCCGTTCGGGTATGTATCATTTCAACCCATAGTGATTCTAGTCTACAGGGAACTTGCAGTGTGATAAACTGATGAAAGTAACAGAATAGCATGAAATAACAGTAACATATGGTATAACAAGTGTAAATATAGGTGTGAACTTCATATGAATATAATATAGCAGTTATAACAGGATGATATGCATTTACAGATTCAGGTGATGTCAGTTTATCACTATATAAGTACGTATTAGTCTGGTGAGATTTACTCACTGTTTTGAGCTGATGACACAACGACAAATTGCACAACGGGATCTACACAAGCACAAAAGCACGATACAGATACAAAATGGAGGAGCCAAGTATTAATTCCCTTGAATACAAATCAAACAAACAATACAAACATCATAAGTTTTCAACCCAAAATTTCAATAAAACATTGTTAGAAATGACTGCATAAAACGAATCCAAGGATATTGCACTTACTTTCAACCAGCTATATTTCGGTTATAGGCTGGAAAGGCACGGATAAGGTGAGACTTTGGTTCTGGTTGTGGGTTCATATGGTCGACCAAGCATGTATGGTGATGGGGCAAAAGTGATGCAAAGAGATATGTGGATGGACTACAACTACAAAGCAAACTACATGGTTTCTAAGCCACATAAGGTCACGGCCAAGGCCATACAAGTCACGACCAGGTCTGTAGTGGAGCGGAAGATGGTGTGGCAGTGGTGTCAGATCAGGTAGGGGCTGGAGATGGTGGTTCTAGTGGCGGCCAAGGTGATGTTGGAGGTGATGAAGGCATGGGTGATTGGCTATGGCAATTCAAGTGGAGTTTGTGCAAGTTTTGGTGGAGTTTGATCAACTATTGGTGCATGGCCAGTCTTGGGCAGAGGGCTAGAAGTGTTGGAAGCCTGATGTGCTAGTGGTGGAGTGGGCCAAGGTGATGGAGGAGCTAGGGATGAGCTACAAAGGTGAAGGAAACAAGTGCAAAATCATAAGAAAACAAGTAGAAGTTGCATAGAAAAGAAGAAAATTTTTACCAAGCTTTTCACATAGGAGAGGCCGTACTTTTTTTAGAGTTTGAGAAGAAAAAATTTCGTGAAAAATGAAGTGGAGAAGTGGTGGGCTGAAGGGAATGAGTTATGGCAGCAAATAATGACAAGGTGATGGTTGAAATGTGAAAAGACAAGAAGACAAAAAGCCTTAAGCAAATCAAAGGTCACAAAACTCTTCAAATTTCCACCATTTCTTTTGAAATTTTAAATAACTGAAAAATAAGTATAAATTCAGATAAAACACGAAAATTTAGTAAATAAACAAAAATAAATAAATAAATATTAATTATATATAATTAATTTAAGAAAATAGCCAAGAAAATGTAAACTAGGCTAGAAAGTTTGAAAGTAAATGAAATGAACTTTGGAAAATTTTTGTGTAGTTTAAAAATATTTATAAATAAAGATAAAGACACAAAAATAAAATGCATGCATAAAAATAAATAAATAAATTTTAAGTAAATATAATTTAAATGAAGAAAATAGCAAAAAAAATGGAAACTAGCCTTTAAAAATAGGAAATAAATGCAATAAATTTAGGAAAAATTATATTATCACTTTAAAATATTTTAAAATAAAAATATATACCTAACATGTCATATAACACATATTAGAACATAATGTGATAGATAAAATATATTTTTATATAAATTAAAATAGACAATTTTATTAAATAAATCAATTTACATACAGTATTGTCAAAAGCATAACTTTCACAATATAAATCGGATTTCAACGAAACGAAAGGTAGTATTCTTAAATTTTAATATATTTTCAAAATTAAGGATAAAATTCAAGAATTTACATATTTAAATTTGAAATTTAAAAATCAAAGTTTGACCCAAATTGACCAAAATCAACATTTCAAGAAAATATTCAATTTATACCAGTTTGAAATTATAATTCACGTTATAATCAAAGTTTATATTTAAAATGAAATGTTTGAAATGAAACAAGTTTAAAATGATTTCAAAATGAAATAAAGTTGAAATTAAAATATACAATAAAAATATAGGGTTGTTACAAGATATTTTCTTATATTAAATCTAATTTAATTTAATCCTTCGTATAAACAGGAAAAAAAATTGACTTAGGTGATGAGGGATTGAATACATGATATCATATATTAACGGTAATGAAATATAATTAAATTTGATTGTTTGAAATGGGAATAAATATAAATACGCTAATTTGAAATAATTAAGTGCGCTACATGTGAGCGTGTGAGCTAAATAAATTGGTATATGAATAGAGACGATCTTGTAAAGAAGGAAATAAATTAATAAATTAAGGAAGCAAACCAAAATCCTCCCTACATAAATACCATCAAAAATATTTTCCTTCTCCTATTTTCCATTTCATTGTCGCCTTCCTTCTGGACATCTCTATGACATCTACTTCATAATCTATGAAACATCCACATAGTTCAGAGGTAACTTTAGCTGCTTAAAAATTTATTAATTTATTTTTCTATTATACATATTTGTATATTATGTTTATCATTTTCTCAAATAATATTTGAAATTCAATTGTTAACTCCTATGCTCAACGACTCAAAATGGGTTCACGACTTATGGAATTCAGCGACTTAAAAGGATGCAGACGCAACAGCTTGCCGACTTAACTGCCCTAAGAGAATAGACCGACTCAATACCTTAAGGAAGTTGCCAACTCAAAGTACTTCACGACCTATGACTCAAGGTATGGACGACCTAACGGTTTAAGGAGTTGAAGGACTTGGTGACTTACGACATAGAGGAGTCTACGACTTAACGGTTTAAAAGAGAAGGGATTCTTCACGACCTAAGGCATCCACGACTTAAGGTTTCTACGACTTGAGGAAGTCCACGGCTCAAGGACAGGATGACTTAACGATTCAAGAGATGGCACGACTTAAGAAGGAAATGAGTTAACGACTTAAAGCTATCCGCGACTTACGACCTAGCATGTGTCGTGGGCGACTTAGCGAATGAAGCACTACTCCTTACTTAACACGGTGGCCTCTTAACTCGTACACGATTCAGGACTTGGGTTATTATCTGAAATAAACAAGCTTACCAGTTAAGCCTCGACTCACGACCTAGCTTGAGTCGTCCATGACCTAAAGCTACTAAGTAAAAGTCCGATGCTGTGATGTTGACTCGTGGGCGACTTAGGACTTATACAATTTAACATTTTGAGACCATGGGGCTGGGCCAAAAAAGTCGGCCATGACCTACCATAAGTTGATACGACTTACGAACCAAGGGGGAAATTTCCCTATAAATACCAACCTACCTCAAGCATGAAAAGGACTTTTGGGCAATCTCTTCAAGCGCCGATACTCTGCCATTTTCTAAACCGACTCTATACTTGTAGTTTCGAAGAACACTACAAGCCACTTTGAAAGACTTTCGCACATCCGACATGGATTCGAAGACTTTCATCTACATCGAAGCTTAAGCTACTTGCTCAAAGTGTTTTGTAACTAAAGAGATTTGTACTTGAAGAGCATCGTATCGTCTTGTAACAAGATCAGTAATAAAGATACTTAAAGTGGACGTAGGCTACTCCTTAAGCCGAACCACTATAAATTCGCTGTCTCTTACTGTACTTTCTGTTATCTTAGGTGATATTTTGTTCCCGAACCATCGGGTGGTGCTTTCACACTCACATTTCACACGCCGGGGTGTTAGCGTTCGATTTTAAGCGTTAACATTTTTGGTGCATTCATTGAGAGTTGAACTCAGGATACTTCCATCATTTCTTCGAAAAAGTTCGTGGAAAGGATTTCTTTTAAAACTAGAAGTTTATTGGAAATAATGGCTCCTGGGAGAAAACAAAGTTCTGTGAGATCCGACAATGTTCAAGAGAATACCGCTATCTCTCCTCCTTGAAGTCAAGCAGCTCCAACTGTTGGAGTTACACGAGTAGAATTGGACGCCGTAGTTTTTGGGTTGAATCAACAATTGAACGCTCAAAATGCACAGTTGGAAGCCCAGAATGCCCAGAACGCCCTGATCTTAAGTAAGTTGAATGATCTACTTGGGGCAAACCTTCAACCGGTTAATAATGATGGAAACCCTACTGTGGGAGTTCAGGATGTTGAAGGGAACATTTCTCAAAGAGCCGCAGGCCCTATGGAAAGGACACCTCCCCAAGCTGGAGGATCAGGGCCGCAGCCGACCCTCCGTGATCGGTTGTCAAGACATAATTCAGAGAGAGTGGCTGATGTTTGCCCTCTAGATCCTCTAAATGATGAAGAGTATTTTTCGCGTATGGTTCGTCAAATCATGAAGGAAAATATGCAAAGAGACGAAGATGAAAAAGAGTGGGGTTTTGCTCCAAGCAAAACTCCATTTACTGAAAAGATCTTGAAGGCAGAGTTCGCAAGGAAATTCATTCCCCCTAGTATTCCGGCTTACAAGGGGACGAGTGATCCTAACGAGTTTCTGTACAAGTACGACTGGCATATGACGGGTGCCAGAGCGTCTGATGAAATTAAATGTCGATATTTCCCGATATATCTCGAAGGTGTGGCTCTATTGTGGTTTACAAAGCTCCCGTTCAGGTCCATTGATCAGTTCTCCGATTTGACCAGGAAATTCAAGGAGCAATTTCGATTGTATGCTTCAAAAGAAAAGGATATAATGTCGCTGTCAAGGCTAGAGCAAAATCCAGGAGAATCCATCAGATCATTTTTGAATCGTTTTAACATAGCATTGGCCGAAGTAGATAATGCTGAGCCACGCATGGTCCTAACATACTTGATGAGGGCGATTGACAAATCGAGTCAATTTGGGAAATGGTTGAAAATGAAAGAACCAAACTCACTTGACAAATTCTACAAGAAAGCGGATGAATTCATGCGCTTGGAGAGCCTCCAAACACCGGCTAAGGTGGTATCAGCAGAAGCCGGGAGCAATGGTGCTCCTTCGAACAAGAAAGAACCTAACACTCAGAAAAGGGGAAATGATGGTGGAAAGAAACAGAGAGATGCTAAGAAAGGCCGTCCGTTCAATTTCACACCCTTAACTGATACCCTTGAGAACATCTTCTTTGCGACCAAGGATGATGTCAATTATCCGACGCCACTTAAAATGAGAGTTGGGAGTAAGATGGAAAAAAGTGGAAGGTTCTGCAGGTTCCACAACCAACCCGGCCGTGACACCAACGAATGCCGTCAGTTGAAAGAGGTAATCGAACAACTCTTGAAGGAAAACAAACTCCAGCAGTATGTGAAAAGGAATAGAAATGCCCCAGCCTCGTCGACTCAAGGACAACAAGTTCCCGCTCACCGTCCTGGCTCAAGTGAGAAGGTCGTCGAACATGAATTGGAAAGACCTGTCATCAATATAATAACTGGAGGGCCTCACCCAGCAGGCAAAAGTTGGGGAGAGATGAAAGGTATGCCCGGGCCTTGAGGCATGTACCGACCGAAGAGAATGTTTTTGTTTTAGAAAATGTTGTGCCTTTAAAGCAACAAAAGACTTCCACAAATGATATTGTATTCAGTGCCAGAGATTCTTTGGGTATCGAGGCTCCTACCATAGATCCTTTGGTCATATCCGCTGGTATTGGGCCAGCTACTGTGAGAAGAGTTCTAGTTGATTGTGGAGCTTCATGCAACAGTCTCTTCAAGAAGACATTTGATCAAATGAAAATTCCAATGGCTGACGTTCAAGCTTCATCACTTAAGATTGCTGGGTTTGCTGGAAAACCCAAACAGCCGATTGGGACCATAGATTTGTTTGTGGAACTTGGAAAAGGGCCGAGGAAGGTGGCTCGAAAGCATACCTTTATAATCGTTGAAGAATTCTCTGCCTACAATGCCTTTTTAGGCCGACCAACTCTTGCTGCATTTAAAGCTGTTCTTGCTCCATGGTGTCTGACTATAAAATTCCCCATAGATAATGGAGTTGGTGTGATTAAAGGAGACCAAGATGCAGGGCGAGAATGTTATCTTGCAAAGTTGCGTGAATCAAGGAAAAGAGAGATGGGAAAAGGTGCGGCGGCTCCAGTCCGCATCAAAGAACCAACCTTGTAGCAATTACAGGGTGGACCCTGCACTGGTGAATATAGTGGTGCACGAAGAGAGATGGATCCAAGGAAAGAAAGTGCAGGGAAGAATAGGGTAGTACCGGTAGAGGTAATGGTGTCGGTATCCGTTGACCCAAAGGACCCAAACAAAGTGCTGAATGTGGGTTCACAACTCAACACAACAGTTCAGAATGTTCTGATTTCATTTTTGAAGGCAAATTTGGATGTATTCGCTTGGATTCACGCTGACATGTGTGGAATATCCCCAGAGATTGCAGTACACACTCTGAACATTGATCCAAAGTTTACACCCGTGAAACAGAAAAGAAGAACCCAGGGTCCTGAGAGGACGGAAGCGCTAAAAGAAGAAGTGGATCGGCTCATGGAGAACGGTTTCATCAGAGAATCTACTTATCCAAATTGGGTATCAAATCTGGTGCTAGTTAAAAAAGCTAACGTAAAATGGAGAGTATGCATTGACTTTTCAGACCTGAACAAAGCCTGCCCCAAATACTGTTTCACGCTGCCCAGGATCGATCAGTTGGTGGATGGGACGGTAGGGCATGAATTGTTATCCTTTATGGATGCATACTCCGGATATAACCAGATTATGATGCATGAGCCAGATCAAGAGGACACATGCTTCATCACAGATGTTGGACTCTACTGCTACAAGGTCATGCCTTTCGGACTCAAGAATGCAGGGGCAACTTACCAAAGGCTTGTTAATGGCATGTTTAAACCACAGATTGGCAAGACAATGGAAGTTTATTTTGATGATATGCTAGTAAAGTCTAAGAAAGCAGTGGACCACATGGATCACTTGGCAGCTATGTTCGCAGTACTCCGAAAATACGGAATGAAGCTTAATCCTTTGAAATGTTCATTTGGAGTGGAGTCCGGAAAGTTTTTGGGTTTCATTGTGAGCGCTAGGGGAATTGAAGCTAATCCTACCCAGATCACTGCCCTGAGAGAGGTCAAAGCCCCTAGAACGAGGAAGGAGTTGCAAAGTCTCAATGGAAAGGTTGCTGCCTTAAGTCGGTTCATTTCAAAAGCTATTGACAAATGCATTCCATTCTTTGATGCTCTGAAGAAAGGAAGAAAAAACTTTGAGTGGACTCCTGAATGTCAGAAAGCATTTGATGAGTTGGTTCGTCATATGGAAGTGCCTCCGATACTTTCAAATCCTGACAATGGTGAAGATCTCTTCATATATTTGGCAATTTCATCTCATGCTCTCAGTGCATTGTTGGTACGAGAAGACGCAAGGATTCAACGCCCAGTGTATTATATCAGCAAAAGATTCACTGGGGAAGAGATGAACTATTCAAGGTTAGAAAAGCTCGCCTATTGTTTTTTGATCGCATCAAGAAAATTGAGGCCGTATTTCCAAGCTCATCCCATCAAAGTCCTCACTGATCAACCTCTAAAGCAAGTCCTATTCCGTCCTGAGACTTCGGGCCGTCTTTTGAAATGGAATATTGAACTCGGCCAATATGACATCACTTATCATCCCCGGAAAGCAATCAATGGACAAGCTTTAGCAGATTTCATCGCAGAATGTACAGATAAAGGTGATAGTGAGGAAGAAGCCACTGATAACGTCCCAATCCAAAGGAAATTGTATGTCGATGGCGCAATGAATGATTACTGTTCCGGAGCAAGGGTTGTCCTTGAAACCCCAGAAGGGCGATCGCTATGTTATGCACTGAGACTAGAATTTCCTTCGACAAATAATGAAGCATAATATGAAGCCCTCATCGCTGGTTAAGGATCGCTAAAGAACTAAACATCAAGGCATTGCAGATCTTCAGTGATTCTCAACTTATTGTCTGCCAAGTCAAGAAGGAATTTCAAGCTAAAGGAGGGAATCTACCCGCCTATTTATCAAAAGCCTGGGAGCTTCTTCAAGATTTTGACCGTTATTCAATAAACCATATACCCCGAGAAGAGAACATGAAGGCGGATTCTCTCGCAAAGTATTCAAGTACTGTTGAAGCTCAGCTATTGGGACTAGTTCCCGTCGAAGTCTTGTCAGCTCCAAGCACATATGAAATGGATGTTTATTGGATTATGAATGTATCCCAAGAGAAAGAATCATGGATGACTCCGATATTTGAATATTTGCTCAATGGTTCTTTGCCAGAACGTTCAAAAGAACGACAGAAGCTGATAAGGAAAGCCTCCAGATATATAGTTCAGGATGGTCGCTTGTACAAACGAGGATTTTCAATGACATTACTCCGATGCGTGACAAAGGAAGAAGCTAAGACAATTCTAACTGAAGTACATGGAGGGGAACGTGGGGATCATATAGGTGGTCAAACTTTAGCAAAGAAAATCCTCCGTTATGGATACTTTTGGCCAGAAATTAATAAAGATGCTGCTAACTATTCCCGAAAGTGTGATAAATGCCAAAGATTTGCCAAAATTCTTAGAGCACCTTCCACTGAGCTAACACAAATGGATAGTCTGTGGCCGTTTGCCATCTGGGGAGTAGATCTTATTGGGCCTTTGCCGACTGCCAAATCGGGGATTAAATATGCTATCGTTGCTGTTGATTATTTCACTAAATGGGCTGAAGCCGAACCACTGGCTACTATTACCTATAAGAAAATGATAAGTTTTGTGACTAAAAATATCATTTACAGGTATGGTGTGCCTCAGAAGATAATCACAGACAATGGTACCCAGTTTGAAAGTGAGGAGTTCCAAGATTTCTACAAACGATTCAAGATCTGAAAAAGCTTCTCAGCAGTGGCTCATCCGTAGGCAAACGGGCAAGTGGAAGCTGTAAACAAAATCATCAAATCATCCATCAGAAAGCATCTGGAAAAAGCAAAAGGTGGTTGGGTCGATAAGTTACCGCTTGCACTATGGGCACACAGAACTACCCACAAAACTGCGACTGGGCATACTCCATTTTCATTGGCATATGGATCAGAAGCGGTGATTCCATTCGAAACTGAAGCCCCCTCACACAGAAGGATCCATTTTGATCAAGATGAGAATGAAAAACTGCAAATGGAAACGCTTGACCTCCTTGATGAAAGAAGAGAAGAGGCTAGGCTTAGAATTGCAGCTCATCAGCTAAGGATAGCCAGGCACTTCAATTCCAAAGTTCGTCAGCGCAGCTTTGAAGTTGGGGACCTAGTCCTGAAGAGAATTATGACAGCCATAGGTGTGTTTGGGCCAAACTGGGAGGGGCCATATGTCATAGGCACGAAACTTCTTGATGGCACATTCAAACTCACAACTGTCGAAGGAGAACCAATTCAAAGAGCTTGGAACAGCAATCATTTGCGTCCATATTTTACTTAAAAGCTTTGCTGAAATGTTGTAAAAGAATTACGAATATATGATTCTTGTATTGAAAGCAATTGTAAAGGAAGTGAATAATGAAAAGCTATAAAGTGGATGTAGGCCCAGCTTTTTTCCGAACCACTATAAATCTTGTGTTCTCTACTACTATAAACTGCTTTGTTTTATTTCGACATACAAAATACGTTAATTATGTTACTAAAATGTCGATTTAATAATGCAGGCCATAAAAACAAAGCTTACCCATCGCAAGACCAAGCGATCTCCGACATCACCCAGCAAGCAAACGCTAAACCATTCAAAATTTCAATACTCAAATCCTACGGAAAAAAGTGCTTCGAACAAAAGTTAGCGATGTGGATGGAAGTGGACTATTTCTAACTAACTGCAAATATTTGTACAAACGAGCATCCAGTTAAATAGCATGTGTCTACCACCACCAAATCGCTTAACTATGAAGTATATTTCGTTGGATCCGGAAAATTATTGGCAACTGAAAAGGGATGATATTTGGAAAAGATAACGGGGATCGCCGACATGAATAGATGGCAAAGAGACATGGGTGAGCAAGCACCAAACAGAAAAAGACCTCTTCGGAGGCACAAGCCCTCTTCAGAGGCACAACTCTTCAGAGGATAAAGACCTCGAACGGGCCTCGCCAGAAAAAGAGAGTTCTTTCTCGACATAAAGTTGTGGACTGATCGGTGATACACTCCCGTGAATCCATCCAACTAAGAGAAAGAAACTCCAAACTTCTAGGCAAAAGCCCCACTTAGAGGCACACGTTTCACCGAGATTGATATAAAACTTCCAAGTGTTGAAAAGTGAAAAGCCCTCTTCGGAGACCCATTTCACCACAGTTTAAATGCTAAACGACCTCGAGCGGGCATCGCCAGAAAAAGAGAGTTCTTTCTCGACATAAAGTCGTGGACTGATCGGTGATACACTCCCGTGAATCCATCCAACTAAGAGAAAGAAACTTCAAACTTCCAGGTAAAATCCCTACTCAGAGGCACACATTTCACCGTGATCTGAAATAAAAATTCACACGAGTTGAAATGTAAAAAGCCCTCTTCGGAGGCCCGCTTCCCAGCGAACAAGGAAAAAATAAAAGCCTCTACCAAGAGGAAGAAACAAAAAGACCTCTTCCCAGAGGCACAATCAAACAAAAAGACCTCTTCCCAGAGGCATAATCAAACAAAAAGACCTTTTTGGAGGCATACGTTTCGCCGAGATCAAAATAAAACTTCCGAGTGTTGAAACGTGGAAAGCCCTCTTCGGAGGCACAACTCTTCGGAGGCACACGTTTCACCGAGATTGAAATAAAACTTCCAAGTGTTGAAACGTGAAAAAGCCCTCCTCAAAGGTACAACTTTTCAAAGAAGCATTTCATCAGAAATGCAAAACAAATATCAAAAAGCCCTCCACCGAGGCGCAAAAAAAAAGAAGCCCTCTTTAAAGGCACATTTTAGCTTTTAAAGGAAGATTGGTTCATCTATTCTTGAAAATACTCTTCCTCAAAAAAAGTTAAAGTGCCCTTCGAAGGCCTGCTCTACCACATAAGAGAATTCGCTTTGTAAAAATGTATATATGCAAAAGAAAAGGTGATATCTCCAAAGGGTGGAGCATGAAAACTCATATGAAACGAGTTGTACTCTATTTTGAGCAGAGTAATATACCTCCAAATGTGGAATAATTATTCTCCAGAAAATAAGAGTACAAGTCCCCTCAAAGTTGAAAATATTGCAACGAGCTTATACTATAGGGGCAACATGGTATAACTACATTGGTAAGAATTACGCTCGAACAACATACCACAAGCTCACTGCAATATCATATAAAGAAACTTGTACAAAAACGAATAGTAAATGAATTCTCAAATACAGACAGAAGTTTGTACAAACAAAAAGAATCATTTTATTAAATACTGTCAAAATTTTGTACAGGTACAGGTTTCAAAATAAAAAGAAAAAGAAAAGCGGAGGCCGGCACCCGCACAATCTCCGGTCAGTGCATGCAAAAAGCAAAAAGTAAAAATGAAGGGAAGCAGGGCCCGTTACTTCTTCTGGCCACCACCTTTAGAGCCTTCACCTGACCTAATAGGCAGCTTTTCAGGACGGCTTGGGAGAGTCGGGGATGAAAGAGAGAGGGTTACTACCGGATCAACCTTCGCTTTCTCTTCAGAAACAAGAATGCTTTTCCTTTTCTTCTTGGAAGTGGTACGCTTCCTCCTCCTCCTTGAAGAAGACTCACTTCCCGGGGTAACAAGAGCAGCCAGTTTTACGTCATCAGAAATAGTACGCTCCGGGGATTTGTCGCCTCCTTCAAGTCCTTCGTCCTTCTGCTCCTGCGAAGCGAATGGATCATCCAAGCCTTGAAGGGCTCCTATTAATTCTTCATGTGATCCCGGTAGGGATATAGTAGTGATTTGAAGGAATGGAGGAGGGACAGCTGGAGGAGGAGAAGTCCGTGTGGCACTCGGCGTTTTTTCTACAGAAGAAGAAAAGTCAAAAATATTAGTATCTCCCGCGAAGAAAGGAGATAGCGGCTCATTGAGATTTAAGAAATAATCACAAAGTTCGTCAAACTCACGAGGAGCAAACAAACAGTCCACTTGGGCAAGATTAACAGTAGAGTTACCTGGAGAAATCGACTTCCTAATATCAACCTCATAAGCCTGTGCTTCGACGCTCTCTTCGCCTTCATCTCCACCCTACGTGCCCGTGATCTCAGTTGCAACTTTAGCAGGGGATGGAGAATGAGAACCAGAGCCTGTGATGTCAACATCGGCCGAAACCGAAGGAGGGACGGGGGCAGTTAATGGTGCTTCTTTCACAAAGTTCTGCTCCCCTGCCTCAGCTCGTGCTTTGGCAAGCTGCTCTTTTCCCTGGGCTAGAGCAGCTATGGCGTCATCATCTAGAAAGTGTTCTGCAAGAGATGCTTCAGCATAGCCGGCGCCTACACCTCCAAGCATGTCGAGAATTGACTCCCAAACCTCGGCCAGGGTAATCTCATACATCGGTCCTAAGAACAAAAGGCTCCCGCGCCCCATTACGCTATGCACGTAGAAGTCAAATAAAGTTTAGTTGATATTGGCTTTAGTCGCCTCATGCGACTGTTCAGCAGCCTGCCTTCTAGCGATAGCTTCATCACGTTCTTCTCGGTCTTTAATAATTGGGCCTTTAGCCTCATAATCTCCAAATCCTGGGAGTTGACCTTCTCCCGTAACTCTGCAACGTCAGCACGATACCTTCCCATTTGTTTTCTGCTCAGCCTCAAGTTGTGCTTCGGCATGTCGCTGAGCAGCGTGAGCATCGCGAACTTGCTTTTGAAGTACTTCTTCTTTTTGAGTATATGAGATAGAAGAAGTAGCAAGCTCTTGTTTAAGTTTCTCAACTTCTGCTTCAAGCTTCTCGTTGTAATCAACGATGTTCCTCATCTCGGTATCATGCTGGCTTAAAATTTTCTACCACTCGGCCTTGTCATTTTCCATGGTCAGCATGGCCTCTATATTCACACGGTTGACCCTCTGAAGCTCATCAACAAGCTTTTGCCACCCTGACATCCGCTCGATATCAAGTCTAACAGCATCAAGATTTTGCAGCATTGCTTGTTTGTCAATAGGGACCAAGTCAAGATCGAACCGCACTCCCTTTAGGCACTAGTGCGGGAACCGGCTTTGCAGAGTAGCCGGGCCTGGTCCAATTTGGAATTTAGGCCTGTCGACTATTGTCTGAATGTCTGTCTTCCCGAGAGCATGAGAGCCGGAAGGGATGTCAAGTGAGACGGGGGCAGCGGCCTTTTCAGGAGTTGTAGATGCACGCTTTTCACCGTGCCTGGCACGCTTTCTTGGGTCCTCAACTATATGACTTTTTTCCCAGTCGTCATGCGACTTTCTTTTGTGAGAGTCGTCACCTCTCTGGGAAGAATCATGGTGCTCCTCCCTTTCTATCCTCTCATAACGCTCTTCTTGAGCCCTCTTCTCCTGCACCTTTCGAGCGGCTCTCTCTTCGTCAGTTCTCTGTAAACGGGAAGGTAGTGCCTATAGTCATAATGACTACGCCTCCCGTAGCGCTGAAAGTCGTCGTAATAAGAGCCGCTGCGTCCCATCAGAGAACCTGAAATAAAAAAGAGACAAGTCTTAAGAGACTTCAGAGAAAAGAAGTTAAGTACGAACAAGTGCTGAAAATCCTATGTGTGTGTGGTGTGCAAACTACGCGTGTCAGGCTACAAACCACTCTTCGGCATAGGGGTGATAGTGACTTGAGTGGAAGGCGTCAAAATTTGCTGAAAAGTGGATGTCGCCTCGACAATAGGAGAAGCAGCTTTAGGAACATCATCTTTAAAAAGTTCCTCTGAAGTTATGATCAGGTCGCTTAGCCCCTCAAAAGTATCATCACCTCCAAGTTCGACGGGAGTTTCTTTTTCGGCTTCCAGACCATCCGCGTCTTCAGAGCAACGAAGAGTTTCTTCCTCTTCAATAACTGGGGCAAGTGCCGATTTGCTGGATGGACCCGCAACATCGGTAAGCATGGGGCATTTCACTAGTGAAGTTTCAGTAGAGGGCTCCTTCGGTATAAGCTTTTCAGCAGGGGTTGAGACATCTGGTGCCTCCACTGGAGAATCAGGGACTTCATGAGGCTGAGTGGAGCGAGAAGGGTGAAGAAGTCTGAACTGGTGAAGGAATTCGTCGTTCAACAAAAATTTGATATCCCGCTCTTCAACCGGTACAGCCACGAGCCTCTCAAGAGTTGGCTTGTGGTTGGGATCTCTAGAAGGAGGAGGGAGCGCTGAAATAAAAAAAAACGAAGTTAACACTTGGCAAATCGGACTTTGCAAAACTCAGAGAATAGAGGAAGTAAAGGTAGATGATCTTACTTCCTTCGCTCCACACAGCATAAAACCCCGGGGGGCAGCGGATAAAGAAGAACTGAGTTAAGAACCCATGAGCACTGTCGGGAAGGCCAACAATCAATTTGCGATTTCGGGCGCTTCTCACGACAGTGATAGAAGGGTGATCCATAGTCCTGTAAAGGAGCATAGGAAGAAAATCTCGTCGAAGCTTGGTAGTCGATCAAATGTTCTCCTAAATAGCACACACAACCCCATCAGAATGGCATAGCCATTAGGGTGTAGCTGGAATGGGGAGATGGCTAGTCGATGAAGAAGATTCTAGAGAAAGTTGTTGAAAGGGGGAATGGCCCCGCTCAGGCACATTTGCCGGTGAACCGTGACGAAGCCAGGAGGCGCCACATCAGTAGTGTTAGTTTTCTCGGAAAGAATGGCATCTGCTTCAGCAATGCCAAACTGAGACCATAACTGACGAAAAACTTTGTATGATAAAGAGGTAGAGGCTCTCTCTAGAGGATTAACTTGGGGAGCCAGAATAAGAGTGGCTTCTCCAGTCTGGACTGTTATCTCTTCTTCTTGAGAAGTCATTCTACACAAGAAAATTGATATTCAAATGTGAAGGTGCACGTTTCCTAAAAGTGTGAAGTGTTGTGCAGAACTAACAAAAATAACAAGTAAATATAACTGGAATTAAACTAGTCGACAATTGATCGATTACCAAATTTCAGGACTTGTTAATTTAAAGTTCAGGTATAGTATTAGTGCAAACTGGGCAGTTTTAGTTGACTATTTCAACGTTGCTTTAATACTTTACTTGAATTTGATGATTTAAAAAGCACTTTGTTCACACAATCTATTTAAGTTGATTATCTGTTGTTAACTAGTCTGCCATTTGACGTGGGCAGTCAGTGGCAATATATTCGTCCCGATTTTCTGTAAATGATGTATTGAACAGATTGTTAACTTGCAAGTTGAAAAGTGATCTGTGAATGAATGCAGCAAAGTTTAACAGTTCAAAGTTCAAGTAACAGTTCAAAGTTCAAGCAGTTTATCCTGGCAACTCAAATTGGAAATACAATCAAGTTCTATCAACATCTCTAAGTTTTCAAATTTTGTTCAGGTCATTGAGTCACAGTCCAAAAATTCTAAAAGTCATGAGTCGTTCACGACTTATATTGACTCGGCTGCGACTCATAGCCTATGTCGCATCCATTTGAGTCGGTCAAGAGTTAAGTCGTAAGGCCTCTAAAGTCGTCCAAAAGTGCTGGGTCGTGTCCAAGCTAATGCTCCACTCAACCAGCAAACCCCTCATCTAATCAGTAACCCCTCTTAACCCGCTAACCCTTTAGCCTCTCCATTAACAAAAGTCCTTATTTCCTCATGGTACCGAATCATTCAAAATCATCCAAATTCAATGTTTAGCCATCCTGACGCAAATCAAAAATCAGTTGGCCCGAAGTGTTGCAACCCATTGGTGTCATTTTGTTAATCATTTATAGCCGAATCTGACTAATTCAGGTTCACCAACTATCAGGGTAACAAGATTCACGACGAGGCGTTGCGCGAGAAGGTAATTTATGATTCAAAGGTGGAACTCACGAATCGGTGATAGTAAAGGATCAGGAAAAAAGCAGGATCACTTACGTAATATAATGGAAAAGATGGATTGCCGATCAACTAGCTTGGATTCGCCTTCAGAAAGGTGAGAAGCCGTTAATGGAAGAAAGGGATGATGAAACAGTAAAGTGAGAAGGAAGAGGCGACTGGACGACTTATATAGCGATAGGGGAGAAGATTGAAAGATGAGCGAGTTAACAAGCGGCTTTGAGTCGTTCAAGATTCAGGAACTAGATTGAAGCACACGACTCATGACTTAAGCGTGTACTTCGAGGGGCAATTGTTAACTCCTATGCTCAAAGACTCAAAAAGGGTTCACGACTTAAGGAAATTTAGCGACTTAAAAGGATGCCAACCCAACAGCTTGCCGACTTAACTGCCCTAAGAGAATAGACCGACTCAATACCTTAAGGAAGTTGCCGACTCAGAGTACATCACGACCTACGAATCAAGGTATGGACGACCTAACGGTTTAACGAGTTAAAGGATTTGGTGACTAACGACATAGAGAAGTCTACGACTAAACGGGTTAAAAGGGAAGGGATGCTTCACGACCTAAGGCATCCACGACTTAAGGTTTCTACGACTTAAGGAAGTCCATGGCTCAAGGACAGGATGACTTAATGATTCAAGAGATGGCACTACTTAAGAAGGAAATGAGTTAACGACTGAAAGCTATCCGTGACTTACAACCTAGCATGTGTCGTGGGCGACTTAGCGAATGAAGCGCTGCTCCTTACTTAACACGGTGTCCTCTTAACTCGTACACGATTCAGGACTCGGGTTATTATCTGAAATAAACAAGCTTACCAGTTAAGCCACGACTCACGCCTAGCTTGAGTCGTCCATGACCTAAAGCTACTAAGTAAAAGTCTGATGCCGTGATGTTGACTCGTGGGCGACTTAGGACTTATACAAGTCAACCTTTGTGAGACCATGGGGCTGGGCCAAATAAGTCGGCCACGACCTACCATAAGTTGATCACGACTTACGAACCAAGGGGGAAATTTCCCTATAAATACCAACCTACCTCAAGCATGAAAATGACTTTTGGACAATCTCTTCAAGCGCCGATACTCTGCCAGTTTCTAAACCAACTCTATACTTGTAGTTTCGAAGAACACTACAAGCCACTTTGAAAGACTTTCGCACATCCGACATGGATTCAAAGACTTTCACCTACATCGAAGCTAAAGCTACTTGCTCAAAGTGTTTTGTAACTAAAGAGATATGTACTTGAAGAGCATCGTATCGTCTTGTAACAAGATCAGTAATAAAGATACTTAAAGTCGACGTAGGCTGCTCCTTAAGCCGAACCACTATAAATTCGCTGTCTCTTACTGTATTTTCTGTTATCTTAGCTGATATTCTGTTCCCGAACCATCGGGTGGTGCTTTCACACTCACATTTCACACACCAGGGTGTTAGTGTTCGATTTTAAGCGTTAACATCAATCTCATATCATTTATCATTTAATTAAATGTACTAAAAGTTGAATGTTAGATTCAAAGTCTATCCTTGTAAATAATTATCCATAAAGTAGTAGAAATATTATTAATTTTCAATTAACCGTGAATACTAACATTCATTTTTTTTCTTAACAAATATTATATTCAAAAATAATAATAAATCAAAGGTATTGTCATTGATATTCCAATTTTTGATATAAGGTCGAGTACTTTACCCAAAATTAAATTGCTATAAGGGGCATCTTTTGTGCCTTTAGTTAAAACATCAAACCTTAAATACTTTCACTAGCTTTCTCCTCCTTTTTTTTGAAAAAAAAATAAGGGTGAGAATAAAATTTTTATCTCGATCTTCACGGTCAAATCCAAATTTTGCTGAAAAGGTGATGGAAAGGTAACTCTTAACCCAATTTATTGTGTCTTTTTAATAGTGGCAAAGATTATGGTTTAAAATTATAGCATTGAATGCATTTTTGAATAATAATCGATCTAGTCTTTTATTCATTTTCGATTCAACCTGGATATGATTTTGAATTCTCCATCATTTTATTAATGATTTTGGATCAAACATTAATGATTATTAAAGGAAAATTATGATAAATAAAAGAAAGCGATAATAGGTTAATTCAGTTGTTATTTTCTGAGGTGCAAGTTTGATTAGTACACCTTGTTGTAAAATAATTTTTTGGAAAAAAATTATCATCTCATATCCAAAGTGTCAATAATAATGCCATAAATTAGTATATAACATAATTCTATCAAATAAATATAACTTTTATAAAAATATACAATTAAGTAACAAAAATTACATATATATAAAAATAATTAGTTCAATCTACAACTCATTTATCTTAAAAAAAATTATTATATGTTGAATAATAAAATCTGTTCATTGAAAATATATTTGAAATTATTTTTCACATAATGGACTGTGCAATACACAAGTTGCATGCTGTTGTTATATTGAACAGAATTAAGTATGAGTAGATGCGGCTTAGAATCTAGTGTTTTTTTAAACGTATTCTATACGCGATGTCATCATTGAACGAAATGTTTTTTTCCCCTAGGGTGTTAGAGGATACCACAAGGTGTTCTTTTTTAATCCGTTGAAATTCGGTGCTAAATTAGAAATTGAAGAATCTGAAAATGTTGAGAAGGCAAAAACTTAGGTTTCTAAAAAATCTAAATTTTTTGGGAAAATAGAAATGCTTGTTCATTATAGAATCTAAGGAGAAGTACGCAGACTTAGACATTTTTTTATAGAGTTGGCCAAGTTTTTTGATGTGGAAAACATTATGGTATAAACTATCATAAGAAGAATGAAGATTACCGAATTTGATGCTCATAACAACAACAAGTAAGATTAAAGTAAGATATTATGCAAAAAAAATTCATATAATTAGATTTCTCCAAAAAAAATTCAAAACTTACATGGTAAGAACTTAAGAAAAACAAGCAAAGATGATCAACAAATATCATCCTCTATAGCCATGGAGTATAGCGGAAACTACAAAGACCTAGAAGGCGATAAAGTCAAATATTTGGATATTTATAGTTTCGAGAAGGCAGTTGATTTCATCTTCCAAACTAAAGAACACGTTGTGGTAACCTCTAACACCATAGGGAAAAAAATATCTTTCAATGATGACTATGAGTTTAGAATACATTTAAAAAAACGCTAGATTTTGAGTTGTGTCTGCCTGTACTTAATGTCTATCAATGTAACACTAACATGCAACTTGTGTATTGCACAGTCCATATTGTAAAAAAATAGTTTCAAAAATAATTTCAATGAATACAATTTATTATACAAACATATAACATATTTTTTAAGATAAATGAGTTGTAGATTGAACTAATTATTTTTTTAGATATGTAATTATTGTTACTTGATTGTATATTTTTATATAAGTTATATTTATTTGATACAATTAGGTTATATATTGATTTATGATATTATTATTGACACTTTGGATATGAGATGGCCATCTTTTTCAAAAGATTATCATAGTACAAGTGGTTTACTAGCCAAACCAGCACCTTATAAAATTACAATCAAATTGATCTATTTGTCATTTCCTTTATTTATCCTAATTTTCCCTTTATAACCATTAACGCTTGATCCAAAATCCTTAATCAAATGATGGAGGTTTCAGATTCATCTCCAAATGTAATTGAAAATGTAAAATGGACCAGACCGATTCTATTCTAAAAAAGCATTCAATACAGTAATTTTAAACCATAATCTTTACCACTATTAAAAATGAAGATAAATCGGGTAAAGAAAGAACATTTCTATCACCTTCTTACTAAAATTTGGACCTGATTACGAAGATCTAGACGAATTTTTTATTCTCACCGTTTTTCAAAAAATGAAGGAGAAATAAATAAAAGTATGTAAGGTTTGATGTTTTAACTAAGGGAAAATGAGACATCCCACACATCAGTTTAATTTTGTGTATAATGCTCGTCTTTATATCCAAAATTTGAGTGCCAATAAAAATACCTTTGATTTATTAATTTTTTAAATATAATATTTGTTAACACAAAAACAAACATTAGTATTCATAGCTAATTGAAAATTAAATTATTTCTACTTTTTATAGATAAATACTTACATGCATAGGCTTTGAATCTAACATTCAACTTTTAGTATATTTGATTAAAAGATAAATAACATGAGATTGAATTTCAAATATTATCTGAGAAAATGATAAACATACTAAACATAAAAGTATAACGGAAAAACAAATCAATAAACTTTTATGCAGCTAAACTTACCATTGAACTATGCGGCAGTTTTATAGATGATGAAGTAGATATCATAGAGATGTCCGTGAGGAAGACGAGAAGACATAGGAAATAAGAGAAGGAAAATAATTTTGATGGTACTTATATAGTAAGGATTTTGTTTTGCTTCCTTAATTTATTAATTTATTTCCTCCTTTACAAGATCCTCTCTATTCAGATATCAATTTAATTAGCTTACATACATGCATGTAAGGCACTTAATTATTTCTGATTAGCATATTTAATTTGATTCCCATTTTAGGCTATCACATTTAATTATATGTCACTACTATAAATACAAGATATCATATATTCAATCCTTCATCACCTAAGTCAAATTTTGTACTTCGCCTTTAAATAATGGATTAAATTCAATTATCTTTAATACAAGAAATATCTCCTTTTTTCAAATATTAAATTTCTTTTTAAATGTTTACAGCTGAATTCAATTAATTATCTTTAATTGCAATTAATTGATTTCCATTATACAAGCCAAAACTATAATTATATTTCCGTATTTTTATTTAATTTCATATTCATAAAGTAAATAAATGGCCCTATATATTTAACTTCTTTAATTAGTTCATTTTCTCATTTATTTAATAACCTTTTTATAATCAATTTTCAAACTATTGGGGTTGACCACCATAAATAGCAATATTAATTTATCTACATATCAATCAATGAGCAATTAATTGCTAATCTACCTGAATAACTTTCCATAATATAAGGAATTAATAGATAACCCTTGTATATATTCTAATTAATGTATATGGAATAAATTCATTGCATTGAATATGCTTGTGTTTATACATATTCATAATTCATATTATTTAAATTTATGCATAATTACCAAATTTATATTTTATGACATCGGATTTTCTACATATACATATATACACAAACTAGCGAGGACATCGACATACACGTATTCTTGAATATGTATTCCTTTTATTGCTATTACACAAATTACAAAGTAGAATCAAATAAAATGACCCAGCAGTAACAGACCTACATATTGCTTATACTCAAAAACATACATCAAACAACTTGAGACTTTTCTCGTAGTATTCTTCAAATGAATTTCCCTAGCCGTCTAAGTTACTTGAAGTTGATCATCTTATCGTCTTCCACTCATTTATCAGATAGTCACTTCATTCGTAGCCCAATTCTTAATTTTCCTTGTGCTTATGTCAGAAAATAACAAAACATCATGGCAAAAGCATCAGGTGACTTCATGTCGCTAACCGTTCTTCTTACCAAACATTCCTCCATCTCTTGTGACTTGCACCTTCTCAGATCAGTGTTTTCCGACCGCCGTCTCCTTGGCAACCTTTGATGCTTCAATTAAAGATATGTGCATTACATTACCAGATTTGGGTTATCCTTCTCTTCCCATAACGGTTTTCGATCACTTTGTTCAATTTCCATGTCAATATTGAGGTCGAGATGAAAACCAGGGTTTGCTATTTCCTTCGATAATTGTTCCTTAATCCTAGTCATGTTATTTGGCGGTCAATGCTCGTCGTAGATCTTGGACCCTTATCAAAATCCTTGTCATTATAATGCCCAGATCTAGAAGAAATGCCTTTGAAAATAAATAAGATTACCAATAGAAATTCAACATAGATTGGTACTTTCTGTACAGTAGTAGACAAGGATTCTTGTAGTGGACGAAAAATTCTTATACCTTGTGCACAAAAAACGTCGAGCCTCCTTTCTCAATAGTGAATCTTGTATTATCTTTGTCTGGCTTCAAAAAAAGTTATGATTTTGTTTCCAATATCCGACATCGCCTTCCATTGCCATGCTTTGATTCTTTGTAATCTTTTGTTCCAGATCTGTATTCGTTTGAAATATAAAACTAAAATGAAATATAGCCTCATCTTTGCAGGGGAGTTCCTGTCTGCAGGAGAGTTCTTATGTATATTACCTTTGATACATGATCTCTTTGTTCAAACATTAAATTTACATTCTTACATATTTGCAACTGAATTTGATCATATCTAATTACCTATAAGTACGATTAATTAATTTCCATTATTCACATCATATCTAGTTATGTCACGTTTAATTAGATTTGCTACATTTTTCACTCAATTCCATATTCACCAAGTAAATAAATATCTCTGTATATTTAACTTATTTGGTCCATCCATTTCTCGTTTTAATCAATTAACATTTACCTTACAATCAATCCGCCTTTTATGGGGATCGATCTACATAAATAAAAATATTAATTTAATTATATGTCAACCAACAAGCAATTAATTTTTGATCTATATGGTCAAATTCCAATAGTATATAAAATTATATATATACAGTCAATAATAATGATATACGGAATACATTCATTGCATTGATATATGTATATTTATACACACATTTATATATTCAAACTTTATACAATTTAAGGTTAGGCATATTTACCAAATTTATATTTTATTACATCTAAACAACTAAATTTATATACATATATACATTCAATCCCTCCTCGCCTGATTTATTCCCTTAATAAAAATAAGTTCTAGTATAAATGTTTATATTTTCCGTTTATACATACGACCGAGTTTAATAGACTTTTGATATTCATAAAATATTCTCCAGAATGAAAGTATGAAAAAAGGAGCAAAAGCAGTGATGGAGCCAGAAGGCAGTTTGGTGTCTATCTTAATATAAGATAACGCTTTTAACAAAAAGACGATAGTGCTGACAACACTCTTCGAAGAGGTTGGAAGGATGTTTCAACAGAGTTTTGGATAAGCAAAAAGCTTTCGACAGGGTTAAAAGCTACCTACCGAAGGCGACGAGTAGAGTACTTTTTACACATGCACCAAACCATTTGTAACGGATGGTTTTGTTTTTGTCTACATTCATCAGAAGAAAATTTGGCAAGAGTTACCCTTTCAAAATCATATGTAAGCCTTTCGAGTTGGTTAAGGCCCTCACCAATGATGAAAAGACCACACATCACTATAAGTAAAGCATAAGGTTTCCAAGGAGAAACATTTTGACAACAATGGAAGCTGGATCACATATCTACTTGCACGACACATTAGAATCCAAGTGAAAAGCACATATATGCACCTTTCGGTGTAGTCGAAAGGAAATCAAGAAAATGCCTTTGGATCAATTTGAAAGGAATCAAGTAATACCTTCGACAAGTTAGAAACAAATAGGGAAAGAACCTTCCGACGAAATCGATAGGGATGAAGCAAAAGGATGGAGGCCCGTTCTTTAGAGGAAGTAGATGGTTGGCGATATGAGCCTTTCGACTATAATGACCCATCTTTTTGGACAGTTTAAATCGACAATAAACCACCCATGTCAACTCAAACCATTCAAAAGAGAGGATTGTTAATGGGGTAAATAAATAAGAAAATAAGAGGAAAAGAAGAAGAAACAAACATAGAATCTCGCAGCGGAAGGATACAGTATAATAATCAAATAAACAATTCATGAAGCTGTTCATATAATACATTTGATTATAATCTATTCAACATTTATCATAGTATATATATACATCGGGGATAAATAAATAATGCAGCAAACAACATGATGCATGACTAATAATAGCAGTAATACCAAATCTTCGTCTTCGTCCTCTAGAATAAATCTTCAATAAGCTGAGAAACTTTGGGATGATCCTAGCGTAATTGAAAGACAAAACATTCGAATCAGAACTAAAATATTCTTATTTAAGTCAAATAGATATCGCATACAACATGAGTGTAACGACACCGGAGATGTTTGTGGGATTTCACATCTCCTATCAGTGTACAACGTGCGTGTAATAACTTAAGAGATGTTACGGGATTTTCCATCTCTTAAGGATCCATCAAAATATTTTAATGTAGTATAATACGCTACATATATGATGTCTAGTCAATAAATTAAATATTAAAATAGCGTTAAGGCTTTACATAAATCCCCTTTAACGCATTTTTAGGCATTTTCGTACAGTTTGCATATACAACACCAGTTAAACGGTCGATGGATAGGGATTCGCCGTGATACGACAACACTAAGCCAAAATCATATGGGTCTCGTTTATGGATAAAAGTATGACAAGGAACGCGAGGCAATGCCAAAGGTAGGATACTACCAGTTTACCTTTCCTGGCTGTTGGTAACGCATCATAGCCATGATTGTCCACCGCGTCCAACACATCCGGAGTGTGCACACCAATCCATCATAATGTAAACGATGGTAATGCGAAGAAGTGTGCCAACTCGGGGTAGCTAACCCACTTGGTCGGTACGGCTCCTGTTTTAGTCATTTCAAATTGGCACAAGTGTCAAGCTAATCCATCGCCGTTCACTTTCTTCAAATCCAGTAAACGACGCCAAATCCAACCACTTTATTTTAGATTATCACTTCACGTACACAGTTATTAAAGTGGTTACTGTATCGAAGGAGAGTATGCCCATATCCGGCTCCGATCTCTTTAACAACCAAACGTCATTTTACACATCGGTTGGTTCTTTTACATATTAAAAACAGTTCATACATGATACAAAATATCATATTTGCTTCAAAACCAAATCCATTTCGAAATCATTATATTTACTCAAAATATACCATTTCGATTCAAATCATTTCCGAATTAATATCTCGATTTCGTTTCCAAAATGGTTTCGAATTCCAATTTGGGTCATAACTTCATTTAACCCAATTGTTATTTAAATCCATGATTAAAAATAACCTTCCACTCTTGACTAATTTGAAAATTTGAAAAATAGTTTAAAGGGTTTTAAATAGTTTAAATAATTAAAATAGTTAAAACAGTGTAAAAGGTTAAAATAGTATAAATGATTAAAATAGTTTAATATAAAATAGTTAAAGTGTTAATATGGTTTATATAGCAAAAAATTTTGAAAAACCAAAGTAATTTGTATGTTTAACAAGGTAGCCTTTAGATAGTTTTTATGTTAAATAATTTATTTGAAGTAGTTTCAAAGTCAAACCAATACAATCCTAACTTCCCAATTCAAATCAATTCTAATTCTCATTCAATCGATTCAATTACTATTTCAATCCAAATCAATTTCAACTTCGATTTGAAATTAATTCAATTCCACTTTCAAACCCAATTAATTCAATTTCAATTTCAATTTATCGATTTCGATCTCGATTTTCAAGCAGTCGATTCAAAACACTTAAATCAAATTAACCTTCAATATATAATTTGATATCCAAAATTTTCAAATAATTTTACTTAGTAAAATTCAACGTTCGAATACAAGTCCCATCTACTAAATCAAATTTATTTCTGAAATTTTGAATCATAATTTAGTTATAACTTAAAAATCCCAACTCAATTATTTAATAATTTCTTTTAACAAAACTTTCATTTCAACAATTCAATCTCGAATTCATGATTAATTCGATTTCTACAAATTTGATTTTAATTTCTTTTAAATCAAAACCATATAAATAATTCCAAATTCAAGATTTTTAAGAATCATTTAATTTAACCAATATTGTGTCCGTATATAATTTTCTATCTTATGGCCAAGTGGTCAGTTATTTTCATTTAATTTCAAAGATATCATTTCAATCCAAATCACAATGTCATAAGTATATATCATTTCAACCTATTTCTTAATTTATTCGACTGATTCAATTTACAGTTTCATACGCTGTAAATGATATAAAGGGTGATAACAGGATATATATATATATATATATATATATATATATAATATAAACAAACAAACACCCAAACATCCAAATATCAACCAATTTGTATCCATCGCAATCAATCGTACAAACAGACAATATAATTCACAACAGTTTCATAGTTATTAATATTGGGTGCTTTACTGGCAATTCAATTCTAATTTTAGATTTGACTATCAAATTTAATTTCTACAGTTAATTTCAATGACAATTTTTCAAACAACGATCAATAAATTTATTTCACTTCACCATCTCGAATTTAATTATCAAAGAAATATTCTAGTACGTTGTGAGTGTTATAAAACACTCACCTCGAGTTTCAATTTTAAATCAAATCGAATGACGTTCGATTTAACCTAAAATTTTAATTAACTCCAAACGTCTTCAAATCAAATCCACAACACAATGCTCATCGCCACGATTCCAACACCTCTTGTTTCGTCCAATTCCAACCTCGCACGACCAAGATCTATAATTTTAAAAATTAAACGAACTTAATATAAATAATTTGCAAACTTTTTATTTCTAATTTAACCAATAATAGATCAGGGCCGCATGTTCCAAGTAGCATATCGTGGCCGTAAAAATCTTTCTTCTTCTGTTGTAGTTGCGCGCAAGAGAACCCACACGTCATCGTTCATTCACTGCTTGCTGCGGCCTCCACCCTCATCTACGAGTTGATCGGTGACCATGGTTCAAACGGTGAGACCCCCGTCCCCCTTTGACACAAGCCATGCCACGCTCGGTCGCCTACAATCACTAGAAAATGGAAAAATGCGCTTGCCGTTCGAGCTTGGATCCACGACAACCCACTGCTCATATTTTGATCATCTCGATTGATCTTATAGATCTTGTCGCCCTCCATAATTCTCTAGTTAAACGATCTATGCAAAAATAGAAGGATCAAGTAGAAATTGAGGAGGCAAATTCGAACATTTCTAGCCATTGTTTTTAAAACGGCGGCTGGCAGATAATAGATAGGGTTAAGGCATTTGTATGCGTATATATATGTGAATGTATTATTTTATTATTTCCAATTTTTACATGCTTTTCCAAACGATATCTAAACGAAAAGTGCCGCCTGGCGTTTATAATGCTTTATCCCTATTCCAAACACAATGGAACATGTTTCGAGACCTAATTCAATCGTACAGAGAATATAGCTTTTTGGACTCAATTATTGTATTGAATTTTCGACATCAATTTCAACCCATTTTTATCTCGTACGATCAGACGACAACTCCAAATGCAACAAAATTTGAAATCCGATAACAATGCACTATTATGGATCCAATGGAACTGGTTGCGTCGAATTCTGAGACTGTGCCTTGGATCGCTATTTAAACGTCTCGCTTATAATATAAAATTTCAATTTCTAATTATTCGCTCTTTGTTTGCGCCAAAATTGGTCACAAACCCCGAATACCGTGAAAGCACCAGTGTATGAATACAAATCAATAATATTCAAATACAAATCTCAGATCTCAGCAAATATTAAACAGCAATCCAAAAGTAAAGAACAGATACACAAATTTTTTAGTGGTTCGGCTATCTCCGGCTTACGTCCACTCCAAAGATTTTATCCTTTTATTGATTATCCTTGACAATTACAGATGATTACAGCGGTTACAGAGTCCAAAAATTGAAATAAATAGCAGCAATGATGATATGAAATGATTTTGGCAGCGTCCGAGCATGCTTTCTCTCTCTAGAATCTCCGACCCCCTTTCTGAATGACCCGGGGCTCTATTTATAAGCGTAGGAGGCTAATATTTCTCCTAAAATCCGGGAAGACCGCTTCAGGCACGTGAGGGGGCCCACACGCCCGAAATCTGGAGGTGCGGGCCCACCTTGGGATCGATTCGAAGTAAGGTTCGAATCGATCAAGAAATCATCCAATTGAGCTGAAATTTGGTGAGAACATTCTTCAACTTGTATGCAAGCTCCTGTAAAAATTTCATTGCATTTGGATCAACGGTTTGGAAGATATGATCGATTCAAGTTCAAAGCTTCGTGTGTTCTGCCTGGTTCGAACCCATACTTCGAATCCATCTCCTTCGAATCCATCACCTTCGAATCCATCACCTTCAAAACTATCTCCTTCGAATCCATCTCCTTCGAATCCATCACCTTCGAATCCATGAAGCCGACTCCCTGCGTATCCTCTTCGAAAGCTTTCTTCATATCGATAGAACCCTTGAATGGATTCATAGCAACTTACATTCCCTTTGATCGATACGAGTTGTGATCGATTCGAACCACCTTCGATACGAACTAACCTGTGTGGACCTTATGGATACGAAGGAGATCCATGCTGTGATCGAGTCGAAGTCCACCTGTCCTTCTGATCGATTCGAAGACGATCGAGTCGAACAGACACCTGATGCGAACTTCACAGAGCCGAACCCATACCAATCGATTCGAAGTGCATCGATTCGAACCTTGTGTGCCTTCGATCGATTCGAACCTGATGGGTTCGAAACGAACACCGTGATGGGTTCGAACAGCCATGTCATTCCTACCTTGCATCGATCATAACTTCTCCATACGAACTCCGATTAACCTGAAATTTGAAACATAGCCTTTCCTAGTCCTTATCATCGTCTCCAATCAATTTCCTCCCGATCGGAGTTCAAAAAAATTTTGACGATATCGATCGTAGCCTTGATTCCAACCGATCTCCAATCCTGATATTCATAATTCCATGCCAATTCATTGATATTCCAGTTTTGACCAAAAAAATGGGATAACATTTTGCCCCCCAAAACATGCCTTGTGATAACAAGGCGTGTTTTGAATAGTTCTGAATCCAATATCCGAAGTCCATAGCCACAATGCCGGAGTATATCATCCTTGACTGCTTCGAGTCAATGCCCGATTCCAAATCCCGTAACCCAAGCCTTAGCCAATTCCATATCCATTCGAACTCGACAACCGAGTCCCAATCCATCCTTATCCAATAGCCAATGACCGAATCCAGGACCTTTCCGGGTCGATATCCGAATCCATAACCTCTCCGGGTTCTTGCCAAGCATGATCCACACCTGACGACCGTGGTCCAGTGTCCCTGGACGTTGAGCTAACCTCTTCGGGTTCTTGCCAAGCATGATCCACAACTGACGACCGTGGTCCAGTGTCCTTGGACATTGTGCAATGCCATGGCTTAAGTCCTAAGCCGAATCCTGGTCTCTCCGGACCTCTGTTGAGCATAATCCATACTCAACGACCCGAAAATAACAATTGATAATACAGGGCCTAAGTCCTAGGCCGAATCCTGGTCACTCCGGACCCTTGCCAAGCATAGTCCATACTCGGCGACCTGAATGAGTCAATTTACCACGTTCGGGCAAAGTGACTCACCCCTTGCCAGGCATAATCCATACCCGACGACCATTCATCAAAAACCAGATGAAATTCCAATCAAAATCCAATACAACATCCAAACCCAAAAATCCAAATCCAAAACCAAAAAACCAAACCAGCATCCAAAACCGAAAACAATCATCCAAAGAAAAATCTAAATCAAAAGAAAGCAAAACTGGGAGGTCGATCCAAACTCCAAAACCAAAATCCAAAAAGAAAAGCAGTGTCCAATCCAAAAGCAAAAGATAGATTTCACAAACCATAGCATTGCAGTTTATCATCATTCAGAGCATGCCTAGGAGCTATCTCCGTCCCCGTACATGTGTAAATGACTTGGTTGCTTGCTAATAGCTCGCTACTTATTCCATATTATCTTGATCAGTGGATGATCAATCGACCATCATCCCTGGGCCTCACATCATCACGGCGTGAGGTAGTCGGTGGTTGTTCCTACTCCATCGTTGCGTTCCGTGTTCCGATGTATTGCCGTAACTGTCCATTCCTTACATGCTCCTCGATTATATCCTTCAAGTGCCTGCAGCTGTTGGTGTCATGTCCGTCTAAGTCATGGAAGAGACAATGCCTCCCTGATGCCATCTCTCGTTCAGAAGGCTCTCTCCTGGCTGGCCTCCGGTAGGGAAGGCGATTCCGAGTATCCATGTATATCCGCTCCAGTGTCTCGTTCAATCCTGTGTATGTGGAAAACTTTGGATCCTTCCATCGCTTCCTAGTGTTTCTAGAATCATCATCCAATTTCCTTTTTCCTTTGTCTTTATCCGAACCACCGCTGGATACATCTCCAACCTCGATTGCACTAACCTCTTTCAACTTTAAATCCGTACTTGCATCTTCTTGCCGAAGGAAACTTTCTGCCTCGTGAAAGAATTCGTCGAGATCTTGTGGGGGATCTCGTATCAGAGATACCTTGAAATCTGAGTTCTCCCTGACTCCTGATACTGCTGCCATTAAAACCATCGATGGATTAGGCCGATCCACCGAAGCGACTGCCGCACTGAATCGAGTTAGAAAAGCCCTAAGCGATTCGTCCGTCCTTTGCTTTACCGATGTCAATGTCATTACGTTCTTCGGTCTCTTGACATGAACCCGAAACTGCCCTAAAAACCTTTCCACTAACTCCCTCCAAGTCCTGATAGATCCTTCTTCCAGCTGCCTAAACCACATCGCAGCTAAGTCCGTCAAATACAAAGGGAAGCATCGGGCCATCACTTCCTCCGATGCCCCCAGCACCTCCATGCGTCTGGTGTACCTCATCAAGTGATCTGTTGGATCTGCCTTTCCATCATATACGTCCACGCTCGGTAGCTTGAACTTAGGTGGATTCTGAGCCATCCTTATTTCCTGAGCGAACGGACTCCTATTCACTCCTTCCAAGTCTTTGTTGGTCAAACCACCTCGCACAGTTCTTCTGATGATTTCTACTAATCCGGTATTGTCTATTGGGGGTTGCCCTCCATGCCCCCGAGGGAATTCCGGCACATATTCCTCGTGTGGTTCACTAGCAGCAACGTTAGCTCTAGCCCGTTGAACTCCTTCCAAAGGTCCTCCTGTGTTGGATCCTGTGGGCCTGCCCCCAAGCCCTTGTTGATTGCCTTCTGGCTCCGTATCTCGTCCTCCATTGGGTTCCACGACCCTAGTCCCCTGTCCTGCATCCACAACGGCTGTAGCTGTTCCTAAGTTCTGCATCCCTGCAGCTCTTATTTGCTCAAAGAAAGTCTGCATCATTTCCTGTTGGTTTTTCAACAATCTCTCTTGCAAAGAATTTTCCATAGCCTCCATTTCATCTCGGGTTATGTAGATTGAAACCTGTCCTTCCCCAGCTCCGGAGGATGCTTCTTGACTTCCTTCCTGTTGGCTTCGCTCAGCCCTCTGCCTTCTACTATTTTGCCTAGTTATTGTCCTTGAATCTAAACTCTTTAAAATCTCCAAATCAAACCTTCAAATCAAATGTAGCGGGTGCTAGTCTTTCTCAGTGAAAGCACCAAAGTGTTTGCGCCAAAATTGGACACAAACCCCGAATACCGTGAAAGCACCAGTGTATGAATACAAATCAATAATATTCAAACACAAATCTCAGATCTCAGCAAATATTAAACAGCAATCCAAAAGTGAAGAACAGAGACACAAATTTTATAGTGGTTCGGCTATCTTCGGCCTACGTCCACTCCAAAGTTTTTATCCTTTTATTGATTATCCTTGATGATTACAGATGATTACAGCAGTTACAAAGTCCAAAACTTGAAATAAATAGCAGCAATGATGATATAAAATGATTTTGGCAGCGTCCGAGCATGCTTTCTCTCTCTAGAATCACCGACCCCCTTTCTGAATGACCCGGGGCTCTATTTATAAGCGTAGGAGGCTAATATTTCTCCTAAAATCCGGGAAGACCGCTTCAAGCACGTGAGGGGGCCCACACGCCCGAAATCTGGAGGTCCGGGCCCACCTTGGGATCGATTCGAAGTAAGATTCGAATCGATCAAGAAATCATCCAATTGAGCTGAAATTTGGTGAGAACATTCTTCAACATATATGTAAGCTCCTGTAAAAATTTCATTGCATTTGGATCAACGGTTTGGAAGATATGATCGATTCAAGTTCAAAGCTTCGTGTGTTCTGCCTGGTTCGAACCCATACTTCGAATCCATCTCCTTCGAATCCATCACCTTCGAATCCATCACCTTCAAAACTATCTCCTTCGAATCCATCTCCTTCGACTCCATCACCTTCGAATCCATGAAGCCGACTCCCTGCGTATCCTCTTCGGAAGCTTTCTTCATATCGATAGAACCCTTGAATGGATTCGAAGCAACTTACATTCCCTTTGATCGATACGAGTTGTGATCGATTCGAACCACCTTCGATACGAACTAACCCGTGTCGACCTTATGGATACGAAGGAGATCCATGCTGTGATCGAGTCGAAGTCCACCTGTCCTTCTGATCGATTCGAAGACGATCGAGTCGAACCAACACCTGATGCGAACTTCACAGAGCTGAACCCATACCAATCGATTCGAAGTGCATCGATTTGAACCTTGTGTGCCTTCGATCGATTCGAACCTGATGGGTTCGAAACGAACACCGTGATGGGTTCGAACAACCATGTCATTCCTACCTTGCATCGATCATAACTTCTCCATACGAACTCCGATTAACCTGAAATTTGAAACATAGCCTTTCCTAGTCCTTATCATCGTCTCCAATCAATTTCGTCCCGATCGGAGTTCAACAAAATTTTGACGATATCGATCGTAGCCTTGATTCCAACCGATCTCCAATCCTGATATTCATAATTCCATGCCAATTCATTGATATTCCAGTTTTGACCAAAAAAATGGGATAACACTCTTAAATCTAATATAGATGTTAGAAATCTTCATTATTGTTTAAATAAAATTTATATCAACTTTCGATATCATTTTCATTCACATTAAATTCAAAATTTGATTATTCTAATAATTTCCAATATTTAAATCTTAAAACAATTTAATTATCCAATAAATCACCATAGTTGTAATATTAGTTATTGAAATTGTAAAATTTAACTTTTAAAATGAATTCAAATTATAAAAAACTATTTGCATTTTACATTCATTCAATATTCATTATTCAATTTCACAATTGATTTTAAACATATTCGATACATAGAATATATTTCAATACTTGCTATCGTCGAATCTTTGAAATTAACTATTTCAAAATTTGTTCGAGTTCATATCTAATAACTTACATTCAATACCATTAATTTTTTTAACCATTTTTATTCAATAGTTACATTAAATTTAATAGTTTTTAACTAGCTAAAAATAAGGGTCATTACAATCTCCCCCACTCAAAACTTTTCGTCCTTGAAAAAGAGCTAAGTAGAGAATTTTACATTTGATATATTTTATTCCAAACTATCAACTTATCAAACAAATAGAACTTATTTATAAAACCATTACTACGTTTCTACTATGCTGCTCTAATCGGTTTAAGGAATATTCAAGATGGTTATCAAAACAAGTTATAAAAATTTAAAACTTCAAATTTTTTCTAACATCCGGATTTACGAAAAATTATGGCAGAGTCTCGTTTACGCGGCTCGATCGGAACTACTACAAAAAGCCTCTATAGGCTCCAAACCAACAAAAGCCAAGTGGCTCCATTACAAAACCATTAAATCAAATGACAAAATAAACGTGTACCTTTTTATCGGACATTCAATTTTTTCTTGATTTTAAATACCTACATCTTATTTACCAATGATACCCAATCATACAATTTAAAATCATTTTATATTTTGCATCTTCAATTTCTAATATTGGCTTTACTTAAGCCCGTACGATGTACATGTATTATTTACAATATCAAATCCGATCGCTTAATCGATCATACAATTTCATTTTCGAACCAGTATCGCTCACACGACTCTCTAAAGCGGACTCAAATTTGGTTCCCAGATCTAAAACCATGATTCTTCTTACATAGCCTTATATCATGATAGAGAATTCTAGAATGAAATCAAAAATCCATATCCAGGGTTCGCCGTCAAGAATCGAGTGAAAAATTCTAACTAGGATCGATATAAATTATCTAGAAATTCTATGCTCGAATCTGGATCAAATTGTTATGCGAGTAAAATAATATACGTACAACGTACGTATTACCTTTTAATAGATTTCTATCCAATTCATCTTTATTAAATTTCTTTTACTTCCTTTCATTTACAATAACTTATCCACAATCCATTATTTACTTAGTGTAACCATTTCTCTACATAGCATATTCTTTAATACTATCATTTCTTAAAAATCATTTCAAAGAATTTTCTTACTTAAGTTTGTTTTAAACATTCTATACAATTTAACTAAATTCAATTCCATTTTCCATTGATTCTTAGTTACACCCAATTCTTTTCATTTACATTCATTTTCATAAGTTCCTTTAATAATAGATTTATTTATGAAACGTTTTATTAATCATCACTTTAGTTTATAATCATTCAACAAAAGTCATATATAAAAAGTTGGACTTTATCAAAGTTCTATAATTATCTCAAAAGTTACAAGTTTAATTTCACCATTTCTTTTCCAATTTATGTTAAGTTCTATAGCTAATTAACAAAGATATTATTTAATTCGTTTGTCTTGTTATTTTTTTCAGTTCGCTTACTTATTTCATTTAGTCATTAATCATTTCATAATATACTTGTGACGACCCTGACTCGACCTTCGAAAATCGACATCCAAAAATTGAAATTTCAAAAGAAGTGTCTATTCGTCATATCCTTTCACGAATGGACATGGATGTTGTTCTACTATAAATAGGGGCAGTTTTAAACGAATTTATATACAATTTTTCTCTGATTTCACTACTCTTCTTCTTCCACATTTCTTTACATATATTTTTACCATTACTTTGCCGAAATCACCATTGAATCTAACGAGATCATCTCTGGTTTGATTCTCTATCACTATCTCAACAAGATCTCAGTTCTATTCAGAGTTATAAACTTCTTTGTAATAAATTGAGTGATAAAAGTTGTGATTGTAGCCTGTGAAATCAATTGGGTGAACTTGTTACCTGTAAAATCAAGTATCTCTACCAGAGGATTATGAATCTGGTGTGGTGTACTTCGTAGCCTTGAAATCGAGGGTGTAATTGTAAAAATTGCTTTTGAAAGGAAATCCGTACTTGTGTGCGGGACTGCATGTAGGGTAACACTATTCACCCCCCTCTAATGTTAATTCTAGCCTTAAGATCCGTAATCCGCATTTCTCACATTTGAGACCAAAGCAAGATTTTCAAAGTTTCATAATATGACTTTTGAAAAAGCTTTTTAAATGGCTATGTTTAAAAAACTTGTTAATGCTAGTTTAGAAATATTCAGATCATCATTGTCTCTTGAGTGTGCATATAATCAATATTCAAATTCAAGTTGTCTACCAAAATTGTATGATGTGCAGGAAACATGCTTTACGGGTGTCGATGAATCAATTCACAATGGACAAATTGTACAGATCAAAAAGAATAAATGGATACTCGATAATGGATGCTCTAGACACTCGACTGGTAATCCAGATATGCTGAATGATATAATATACAGAGACGGAGGACTGGTTAACTTTGAAGACAAGTTAAAAGGATATGTGATTGGCATCAGCAAAGTCAGTAACTCTGAAACTCTTACTAATGTTTTGCTAGTAAAGAATCTAAAACATAATCTGCTAAGTATTAGTCAACTTTGCGAGAAAGAATATAAACTTAAATTCGAAAAAAATAAGTGACACATTGAAAATAATAATTCAACCACAATATTTGAGGGAATTAGGAAAAATAATATTTATATTCTTAGTATGAAAGTTTCAAATGATAACTTGTGTCTTTTGGCAAATACAAGTGACCCTTGGATTTGACATAAGAGATTTGGGCATTTGAATCTCAAACTCTTATCTAAAATGTCAAAACATGATCTAGTAAGAGGTCTCCCTAAAATGAATTTTAAAGTAGATATTTTATGTGATGCATGTCAATTAGGAAAACTTAGGAAAAGTTCCTTTAAATTAAAAGATATGATTTCAGCCTCAAAACCTCTTGAATTACTTCATTTAGATTTATTTTGTCCATCTCAAATTCTGTCAATAAATCATAGTAAATATGTTTTTGTAATTGTAGATGATTATTCTACATTTACATGGACAATATTTTTGAAACATAAAAGTGATACCATTGAATGTTTTAAGAACTTTACAAAAAAGATTCAAAATCAACTTTCTCTAAAAATTACAACCATCCGTAGTGATCACGGTGGTGAATTTGAAAATGAAAAGTTCGAGGAATTCTGCACTAAAGAGGGAATAACTCACAATTTTTCATTTCCAAGAACTCCACAACAAAACACATTTGTAGAACGTAAAAACAGGACGCTTCAAGAGTGTGCGAGAACTATGCTTTCATATAGTAAATTACCATGTAATTTTGGGCAGAAGCAGTTGCCGCCGCCTGTTATATTTTAAATATAATTTTAATTAAACCTTTAACTGATAAGACATCTTATGAACTTCTTCACTCAAAGAAACCTAATGTATCTTATTTTAGAATTTTTGGAAGTAAATGTTTTATTTTAAATACAAAAGATAATTTAGATAAATTTGATCCTAAATCCGACACAGGTATCTTCGTTAGATATTATAACAGAAGTAAAGCGTACAAAGTGTTTAATTTAAGAACTAACTCCATCGAAAAAACAATGCATGTTTCATTTGATGAAAATCTCAAAAATTTTGAAGATACAAATGATGAAGAGGATTTAATCACTCAAAATCAAGAGTCAGTTGAAACTAATAACGAAATTAATCATCCTAATAAAAAGATTAAACTTTTAAAAGATCATCCTATAGAAAATATAATAGGAGATATGCTATCTATTGTTACAACTAGAAATCAACTAAGTAAAATGAGCAATGTAGCCTTTATATCCACTATTGAACCCAAAAATCCAAAAGAAGCATCAACTTATGATTCATGGATTTTGGCTATGCAAGAAGAACTAAATCAATTCACTAGAAATGATGCTTGGAAACTTGTTCCTAGACCTGAAAATAAAACTATAATTGAAACTAAATGGGTTTATAAAAATAAAACGAATGAATAAGGAGAGGTTGTTAGAAATAAAGTCCGGTTAGTCGCTCAAGGTTTTTGTTAAGAAGAAGGAATAGATTTTGATGAAACCTTTGCTCCCGTAGTAAGATTAGATGCCATTAGGATTCTACTTTCTTTCGCAAATCAAAATAATTTCAAATTGTATCAAATGGAAGATAAAAGTGCTTTTGAAATGGTTTTGTAAAAGAGGAAGTATTTGTTGAAACAACCACCACTTTTTGAAAATGAAAAATTACCAAATCATGTTTACAAACTTAAGAAAGCTCTATATGGTCTAAAAAAAGGTCCTAGAGCCTGGTATGATAGACGAAGATCTTACTTATTACAATCAAACTTTGAAATTGATAAAGTAGATAATACTCTTTTTATTAAAAAAAATAAAAATGATATTCAACTAGTACAAGTTTACGTAGATGATATCATTTTTGGATCAACTAATTTTGAAATGAATAAAGAATTTTCTGAAATAATGACAAAAGAGTTTGAGATGAGTCATATGGGTGAATTAAACTTCTTTTAGGATTACAAATAAAACAATTAGATAATGGTATCTTTATTAGTCAAGAAAAATATGCTAAAGACCTAGTTAGTAAATTTGGTTTGACTGCTGCAAGTGGAAAACCCGCTCCCATGCCAACCAATGAGTACTTAAGTAAAGAAGATCTCTCGAAAGATGTAGATCAAAAATTATATAGAGGAATGATTGGATCACTACTCTATATCACTGCTTGTACACCTGATATCAAGCATAGTATTTGTCTCTGTGCAAGATATCAATCCCAACCTAAAGAGACCCACTTAAAGGCTGTAAAACATATCATAAGATATGTCAAATACACCTTTGATTGTGGCTTATTTTATCCTAAAAATGATTTTTTTGAATTAATATCTTACTGTGATGTTGATTATGCTGGTTGTAAATCAGACCAAAAAAGTACAAGTGGAACTTGTCACTTTTTGGGGCGTTCTCTGATTTCCTGGTTTAGTAAAAAGCAAAACACAGCTTCTTTATCAACAACTAAAGAAAAGTATATTTCTGCTGCTTTAGCTTGTTGTCAAGTAATATATATGCAACAAACTTTAAAAGATTTTGGTTTAAATATCTCAAATCGCCAAATTATTGTGATAATACTAGTGCAATAAATTTATCCAAAAATACTACTCATCATGCTTGAACTAAACATATTGATATCAGACATCATTTAAGTAAGGAAGTAATTACTCTTGATTACATCAATCCGAGAAAAAAATTGCTGATATCTTAACAAAAACCTTAAATGAATCCGTGTTTACTAAATTAAGAAGAGAATTAGGTATTTGTTCAATAACTGAAATATAGAATAATTAAAAATTAAATTAAAATAAATAAAATAGTAAAAGTATATGTACCATGTCGACAACCCCCTTACCCCTGTCGACATGTAACGATTTTTTTATTTTTTGAAATTTTCCCACCAAAATTTAAATAAGTGGATATATATTCTTCTTATTTCGAAATTTTGTTCATTCTTTCTGTCCTTTCTCTATTCTAACTTCTGAAAACAATAAAATAATGGCCTCCTCTTCCAAATCAAACAAAAATTCAAACTTTTCATTCCCTTCTCCTTCTATTGGACCATTTCAACGAACTACGCTTGAATGAGTGATGAAAATGGAGGATTCCTTGAAGGTTGCACTACAACTAATGACTGAAATTCAAGTAATGCAACTCAGAATGGCCAAAGAACAAAAACGGCAAGGTAGAAGCCTTAGAAATTTGCAAAAGATTCTAATGTACAATCACGCTAATCCAATCTTGATTGATTAAGAATCTTCAGGAGATCAAGTGCAAGCGGACGGCGAGGAAGGAGAAGAAGAAGCCTTCATGGAAGAAGAGCACGCTGAAGATGATGACAAAGTCATTTGCGTTGGCGGAGTGTGCTTTGACAAGGATGGAAATCTAGTCGAACAACCTGGAAATTTCTGTTTCCACTACCCAAATTGTTCGGTTCATAGATCTCCCGTTTCCAAGGACACACATTAGTTTCTTTTCTTTTGTTGTATGATCTTACTTTATCTCTTATGAAAATGTAAATATAACAATAAATAATTAATAAATGAGTTGTGTTCTTCTATTTGAATTATCACTATTATAAGTATTGACATATATGGACTCTTAGTCAGGATAGTTAGTTATTAAGGACTAAGTTTTAGTTTTAGGATTAAGTGATGATTATTTAACATAACACTATCATTACAATCACATGTCATACAGTATTAGTTTTAGGGGTAGTTATATTGTTTAGAGTTAGTTTTTTTTGATAACAAAGGGGGAGAAGTATAAATAGGATATTTAGGCATAGAATAAGGGGGAGTTACTAGGATAGAGGTAATATTTTATAAATAAAGGTTGTCATCATAAAAAAGGGGGAGATTGTTAGTCCCTGAGGAGATGGTTTTCATGACAAGAACCTTAGAATAAGATTATAAAATATAAATACTAACATTATAGTTCAGATATATATATGTATATGTAGGATTTAACCATGCAGGTATCAAAGAATAAGGACTATACAATATAGAGATTAAAGATATCAAGATTGAAGACTCATGAGTATCAAGATTATCAAGAGTTCAAGATTTTAAGATTTTAATTTAGTTAGGAATTTGGTTAAAACTCCTAGAAAAGCACTAGTATCTTAAAATCCAATTTATTCGTGGAATGGAATCCACTTCGAGCCTGTTAAAGGGATGGAACCTTAAGTAGGATGGAACCTACGAAAAATCTAGTGGAACATTGTTTTGTATCCACTAACTTTTATTTAAATGTTTTTTACAAAATTATATCTTGTTTTCAAAATGATTTCAAAACCTTCCTTTGAAAAGAATCAAAAACATCGATCCAGGTTTTAAAATACTTTTAGCCTCAAAATAATCTTTATCTTCAAATTCAAATTATCCTTGGTTTTAAACTATCTTTTAACAATAATATATTTAACTTTTAATATTTATACTTAGATTTATATAAAGTTATAGTAAAATTTTATATATATCAAAACATTATTCTCTATGTTTATTTATGTATGTTAATTATAACTATGTATATTTATAAAGTTTAAATAGTTTTAATACAAGATAGAAGTTATTTTTAAAGAATTTTTTTTATCAAAAATCACTTAGGCCTGTCGACAAACCCTAGGACTCCTTGTCGACAAGGTGGCGGTTTGTTTCAAAAATTTGAATTTCAAAAGAAGTGTCTATTCGTCATATCCTTTCACGAATGGACATGGCTGTTGTTCTACTGTAAATAGGGTAGTTTTAAACGAATTTATATAAAAAATTTCTCTGATTTCACTCCTCTTCTTCTTCCACATTTCTTTACATATATTTTTACCATTACTCTGCCGAAATCACCATTGAATCGAACTAGATCATCTCTGGTTTGATTCTCTATCACTATCTCAACAAGATCTCAGTGCTATTTAGAGTTATGGGATTCTTTATAATAAATTGAGTGATAAAAGGTATGATTGTAGCCTGTGAAATCAATCAAGCAAGAAAAGGTGTGATTGTAGTTTGTGAAATCAATTGGGTGAACTTGTTGCCCGTAAAATCAAGTATCTCTACCCAGAAGATTGTGAATCTGGAGTGCTGTACCTCGTGGCCTTGAAATCGAGGGTGTAATTGTAAAAATTGCTTTTGAAAGGAAATCCGTACTTGTGTGCGGGACTGGATGTAGGGTAACTCCGAACCGGTATAAAATCCGGTGTGTTCTGTCATTTATTGCTTTTACTTTATTTCTGCATCTGCGTTTGATTCTGTGATCATATCTGTTTCCGAATATTGCATACATTTGTGTTCAAATTAACATAAGCTCAAAAAGATTTAGTAATTCCTTAAAACACTATTCACCCCCTCTAATGTTAATTCTAGCAGTAAGATCCGTAATCCACATTTCTCACAACACCCAATTCTTTTCATTTACATTCATTTTCATAATTTCCTTTAATAATAGAATTATTTATGAAACATTTTATTAATCATCACTTTAGTTTATAATTATTCTATAAAAGTCAAATATAAGAAGTTGGACTTTATCAAAGTTTTATAATTATCTCAAATGTTACAAGTTCAATTTCACAGTTTCTATGCCAATTTATGTTAAATTCTATAGTCAGTTAACAAAGATATTATTTAATTCATTTGTCTAGTTCTTTTTTTCAGTTCGCTTAATTATTTCATTTAGTCATTAATCATTTCATAATATATTTGTGACGACCCTGACTCGACCTTCGAAAATCGACACCTAAATACATCACCGTATTCGAATGCCATAGATTCAAACGTTGAGTCTGGTTCGTCGGAGCTTATAACAACATTAGGTAAATACAACACAGGGTAAACAGAAGAATAATTTTATTGATACACTACATTTGATACAACACCGATACAAATGAAATGATCAACACATATCAGAGATAGATACAAAAGCGGAAAGAGTAAGACAGCAACAACAGCGGAACACAACATCTCCAATGCCAAAGCTCCAAACCACAAGCTCGAACCACCATCATGCTGAACTTAAAACGCAATGCGAACGCCAAACCAAAGACTCCAAAGATTGCCAAAAGCTACACCTACTATTTGATTATCTGATAACCTAACTCTAGGCTGACCGTGTGAAAAATTGTGGGAACCCAGAGTTTAGAAAGGGGAAAATAAACTCCAGGTCAGTCATGAGACTGGTGTGAGCTAACAAAAACAGTTTATCGTAGATAAAAACAAACAAAAAGAATATAAAATTGAAATTCGCTACGCTTTTTAGAAAATGAAACTACCATAAGGCCTCCCGCCACACACACAATACAAGCGCACACTTGGAAGAGTTTTCTCCTTATGGTATCAAACATGCTTGATACGCAAAATGCTTTTGATAGTATTATTAGTGCATAGTGTAGAAAAACATTTCGAAAGTATAATATTAATCTTAGCCAACATACGTACCATTATAGTATGCCTACTACAACTACCACATTAAATGGCAGGTTTTACAACTAAAACCATACAAGGTGCGTATTGGGTGATTGGATTTCCAACAAACGGTCAGGCCAAGGAACTTCCCCACCACATGGGTACGCCTCAAGAGGCACACCCCGAGAACCTAACCGGCTCTCTGCCAACACAAGGCCGGGCTATCTCTGTACCTAGGTAACTACTGTGTAACATCCCGCGAATCCGTACCCCTTGAATTAACACTATTCTACCTAAACCAACTCAAGTTGTACAGAAATACGAACCATTTGGGCTAATGAAGAAGAGGTAGAAGAAGAAAATAGAAAACAACAACAGAATATAACCATCGCAATGGAATAAAATATAATAAATAATAAATAATCTTTACTCAAAAATCAAATATCTCTATTTATATATTACATCATCAGAGTACATTAATCACAACTCAACATCAATAACTTACATTAGATACACAGCTACTCAACACAGCGGAATATATATATATACAAGTATGAAAGTACTTATCGTCATCCAGCTCATCTCCTGAGCTCCACAACATCATATCCTATATGCTATAATACTCGGTCTGACCTGAGCACTACAGTTAAATAACACCCGAGTCAGTCTGGAATACAAGCATGAGAAAATCACACTCAATTGATTATTAAAGTTTCAAAAATCCTTTGAAAACAAAAGCATCTCGCAAGACCATGCCACAAATAAACATGTCTTGTTTTTTACCTTACGATAGCTAAACCAATTTTTATACAAATCCTCTGATATTATAATAGGGTCTATATACAAATACTTATAAAATAGCCAAAATTGTTACATCTATTAAATTCCAGCTACTAGCCATAAAGTGGGTAATACAAACATAACTCGTTCAAGGCTCGTAGGGAGAATGGATTTCCAACTAATGACTAGGGACTGGGGTACCACCTGTCACAGTACGTGGCCTAGATCACAGTACCGAGGAGTACGCCCGCTCCCCTGCAACATAACACCGGGACTACCCCTTACTGGATAATCTCAAGTGAGATCACCCCGCGGTTGGGATGAACAACCGCCCACTAAGCCGAATAAATTGGACATCTAGACAGGGGGTGACCTCACCCTGCTTAGGTGCTACCACCAAACCTTTCTGCATAACCCCTGATTTTCAGTCATTCCCATTTGATGAGGCTTGAGGCTAAGCGCTGCCTTTTTAGAACATATCCCTTAGAATGCCCATCGTCAACCTGACGATGTTCCGAAAGCATTCATCCATACAAGTCCGTCCCGGGTTCGAACGGAACCGAAGGCACTACTCCTACTACATCCATTTTGGAAATATCCTCAGGATTAGTAGCGACTAGCCCTTGCACTTCACCGCTCCATCTTCGAATCCAAACTCGCTTCCACGAAATGTACAAATCGGATCGAAGTGGTTTTCGTGAAATAAATCTCGATCCCGGTCTCTTCGAAACGATCAACGTTTTTGTCCAATATTGATGGTCGGTTATTTAACTACCAATTCATATTCACAAACAACCATCCAACAATAAATAATTTCCCATATTATTTATTAACCTCAAAATATCTTCAAAAGAAATATTTCTATTTTCAACCCTTTGAAAACAGTTTCAAACCATTCTTTCTTTTCCAGAACAAACTTTCCCAAGTATTTTCTATCTCTACTGAAATCACCAAGCACGGAACTAGATTTTTAAAATAATTTAAAACACTTTACTTCGAAATATACTTTAGAACATTTATTTTAAAAACTACTTCAATAATTTATTTAAAATACATACTATATGAATATTTGAAAATAAGGTTACATAATAAAATATAAAACAAGATTTTCACTTTTAAAAACAAAAAAAATAAGTCACTTTTTAAGTGATTACTACTATAATAGATTTGAGAAAATACTTACTTTAAAATTTAAATATTAGAAATAACAAATTTTTCAAAACATACTTTTTTAAACAACTTTAAACTTTTAACTTATATTTAAAAATTTACTTTGAAACGTACTTGGTTATTCAAGGAGGATTTCCAATCTCAATCACTTAAATCAATTTTCCAAATTGATTTCTTTACTTATCAGTTCATTTCAAAATTCATTAGTTATGGACTTATTACTAATGTTATTATTTCCCGTTTGATTTTAAATCTTTTAATTGAAATAAACAAATTTCATTTTTTCCTAATTTCTTCTTTATTCTTTTCAATATTTTAAATCTTAAATTTTAAATAAATGTTTTGTTCTTTTTAAATAATAACACTGAATTTTAAAATTCATTAACTTTCTGTTTATTCAAATTTTCCTTTCTATAATCAAGATTTATTTATTAGAATGTTAAAGTCACTTTATTTCTTTTCCAATTAATTTTTAAATTTACTCAATTTTCTATAATTATTTTACTTACAAATTCACCTCTTTTATTTTCTTCCCAAAATCCAATTTATATATTTTTGATAATTCATTATACCCAATTATATCCACCAAGCCATAGCATTCAATATTTCCACATAACTCATTATAGAATATCAAATAATCACAACAGACAGTATTAAATAATTTGAATAAAAGTTGAGGGATCCAGTTGGATCCCTCCAACCTGTTTTCCCTCCATCCACAGATATTAGCACAATATAAATATCAATCCCAAAATATACCATACTATAACACATAAATCAATTTAACTATTCAAAAAATTATTTAAGTTTAATCATTAAAATTTAAATTTGAATTTAAATTTAACAGAGTGAGATTAACTCACCTTTGATTTCCGTTTTGCGAATTCGATCCAAACTGGCTTGTCTCTCCACAATTCCAGACCTTGTATAACATTTATACGATGTATTAATATTTGCACTAATCGAAGAATTTAAATTTCGTTTAAGAAATTTAATTTAGGCTAAAATTTTTAATTTCTAGCTAATGATTTTATTTTAAACAAATAATTAAATTTTAAATAAATTTTCCTTTTATAAATCATTTGGTAATTAAAGAAATTAAATAAATCACCAAAATCCATTTTGAAAATAAACTAGTAAGTGTATAATATGTATATTTATTTCTGGACACATACATGCTTACAAAAGTAATCTATATTCTCATTTAAATTTCTATTTTTCCCGAGCTTATCTACATATATATTTCCTGCTTAAAAACTAATCAACTAAAAATTTAGTTTAAATTAATTTTCTTGAAATAAAAATATTTTTTTATATTCATATGTAAACTTCCAAATACTTTAAAATTCCTACTTCTATTTTTTTTCTTCTTCAAAATCATGTCTGTATGAATTTTCTGTTTTTGTAAAACTAACTGTTATTATTATATTATATATATATATATATATATATAAGATAAGGCAATAATAATATGTAATTAACATATTCACTGAGATAATTAAGGAATTACCCCAAAACATCAGCCTTGATCCCTTCACCCACGTCGCTCGCCAGAAACTCGAACCCTCCTTTTAACACGCCGCTCCGCCCCATCGTGCTACAGTCATCAACGCACGAGCCTTCAGTTAGTGCCGCAGCCGCCAAGCTTCGATCGAATGCGGCCCCTAACGAAAACCTTAGCCGCCGATGCTCGTCTCCCAGATTCAACGCGAAGCCGTCGCCCACACCACCGCCGCTTCGACAACCCTACGCTCGCCTCCACCTGCTTCTCACCAATGAATCGAGTACGCTTGCAATACCGGAGCAGTTGGGCAAAAAGAGGGGTTTCGGCCAATTTAATTTGAATCATTCGAGCGATTTAATCTGGGTTCAAATTAGATTCGCATGCGGCCATTTCTTTTCTCTTTTTTTTAGCATAAACGAGAAGGGGAATAATTGGATTTCGATGGGTTTAGAAATTAAGCTGAAATGTTCGGCCATTATGCTTACCTTTAAAGACGTGTGGAAGCTTCAGAAGGAAGATAAGGTAGCATGTTTAGGAAAGAACTGTAAAAATTTCTGATGTGAGAAAGAAAGTAGGCTGATGTTGAAATATTTTGACCAGTGAAATAATAGGTTATGTTATTTTTAAATTTAATTTTAAATTGTCTCGAATTTTGCAACTCAAAATTTCGATCTTCTATCGAGGCGTGCCACGAGGCGTTTCTAGCGTTATATCCCTATTCCAAACCCAATGGAAAAGGTTTCGAGTCCTAATTCGATCATATGGAGAAGATAACTTTTTGAATCGAATTAAAATATTAAATTTTCGATATAAATCTCAACGCGTTTATATATCGTACGTTCACATAGCAACTCCGATCATTGCAAAATTAGAAATCCGATAATAATATAATATTACGGATCAAATGGAACTTGTTTCATCCAATTCCGAGACCGTGCCTTGGAAGGCTATTTTTAAATTCAATTTAAATGATATAAATTTTCAAAACCGAACAAATCAGTGTTAAATTCAATTTTACAATTTCTATCATCCACGGTATTATCAATATAAATTTTATAAGTCTTAAATTATTTTTAACAGGCTTAAAACTCTGGATTCAACAATTTACCCAACTTCACTTATTTAATTTAATAATTCAATTATCAAATAAATTGTGATATTTGTAGTTCAAGTTAAAATTACCTTTTAAATTTTTAAAATCAATTAAATATTCCGATTTTGAATGCTCAAATATTCTGGTTCATCACATTCCTCCCCCTAAAAAGAATTTCTTCCCCGAAATTACTAATTAGGAAGAATGATACAATACCCATTTACTTTTCCTCACAACCAAACAAATCAACGTCTAACCAACTATCTTATTATAAAAGACCCATTATCATTCTTATTAACTTCTCAACTCTCCCATAGTTTCAAACTATTCTATTTGTTTAACCATTCAAGTTCCAATTTAAAACCAAATTTTGAATTATCAAAATTTTCTCAAAAATTTTCCAACTCTCTAAATTTCCGATAAATTTGCCAGCGTCTGCTTTGCGCGGCTAGCTCGGTACAACTAAAAATGGCTCTATGGCCTCCCAAATTCCGAAGGGAAACAAAAAGCCAAGTGGCTCGATCGAAATCCAAATCAAATTTCATATAGATATTTAAATACATACCTTTTTGGTTGGGCAATTCGAATTTATTATCTGAAATCAAACCCAATTTTCCTTTCCCTTTTTCATACCTGCATGTCCTTCATAACTATAATATCCAATCACAATATTCCAAAAACATTTTATCGACTTCCTTACAAATGCCAATATTTAATAATTCAAATATCAACTTGGAATATATTTGTAATATCAATTTCCAGTTAAGAATTCACCATTTCTTACTTAAGTTTAGTATAAGCATTTTATATGCTTCTTTATTTGTTTTCACTTTACCACTTTAGTTTATATCTATTTCTATTTAAATTGATTCTTCCATTTCCATATGAATTCAATTTATCTTCAACTTTGAATATTTGAAATTTTATTTTCCATTCATAACTAATACATGTCATTATGTACTAATTTATTTCAATTTCCAGTTTGAAATCATTTTGTTGTTAACAAAATTTTCCAAAATTTTCAGAAAATTTCTATCCCAAAATTTCTTAATTTTTTTGGCAGAGTCCCCTTTGTGCAGAGGAACTTTTACAATTTGACAAGAGATATAAATATATATACATCGACCCACACGGTCGGAAAACCAAAAACAGTTCATATTTCCTATTTTTATTGCGTAGGCGTATCGTATTTAGCATTTTTAAGTAATCAGCTTATTTATTTAGCAGTTAGCGTGCCCAAAATCCAGCTACACGGCTTCCAATACCTGTACTTACTCAATTTAAACATGTAAGTGCCATACATATGAAGTTTAACAATATTTCACTTAATTGCAATAGAAATACATGAATTTTAAAAGAAATTCACACCAAACATTTTTCCATAAGCAACACATATAATTTTCATACTAATTCCACTGTTCCAATTAATTTATAACCATTTTCATTCAATTTGAATGGTTTTCAATCCATTCGTATACAACTTCATCAATTTGAATGGTTTAAAACTCAATCGCTTACATTTAATTTATTTTCTAAGCAAAACGAACTCATATTTAATTCAATTTCCCTCTAAATAAATTTATTTTACTCCTATCAATTCATAGAATTTTAATTACTTCCATTTACATCCAATGACACTTTATTCTATGCAATTTGGCGAGATCTATGTGAATAAATAAGTATTTATGTTTTATAACCAATTTAAATGGATTTCAACACAATTTATGCTTAATTCTATTCCTATTTTAAATTTATTCTCAATCCATATATCCTCATTTTCATTGCGTTTCAAATTTGAACCCACTTACTTCATTATTCAAACAAGTTCCATTAAAGACCATTTGATCTAGCTAGACACATTCTGTTTAAATTCCATTCACAATCCATTCGTTTACAATTCATTCCATAATTATTTATTCCAAACTATTTATTTAGCTCGAAAACAATCCAGGCTATTTCTTTCAATAACTATTTCTCAACTTATTTAAACCACACTTCATTTTGAGTTCGGCTTTCATTCAACACTTACTTAAGTCAATAACTTAAGTTCATTTCCATTTCTTTTTTTACAATAAGTTCTATTTCCATCTTTCATTTGATTCTTATTTATACCATCCATTTATTTGTTCAATATAATTAGTTTATCCACTCAATCCATTATGAATTTTCATTTCCTTAAATATTATTTATGACTCACCGAATTTTATTTCAATTCAAATTTATTTTCACTTGATTTAAATTCAATCCAATATCATTAACCCTAGTTTAAGTTGATTTCGATTCAACTCTCCGCCATCCATTCAGCTTAAGTTAATTTACTTCAATTTATTTAAATTTTATACTTAAGCTCATTTTCATTTTACAAGTAAAATTTTCTCTTCTATTCAAATTAATTCTATCTCGATTAAATCTCAATTTTAATCTACAATTTCATTTGATTAGTTATTATAAAATCAAACCTTTCAGATTCGGCTCATTCAATTGATTACAAGGTCATTTCCAATTTATTTCTACTTATTTGGATTTCGTTTGCAATCCATACCATTACTATTTTAATCTATTTCATTTTCCTTTGTTCGACACATTTTCAATTATATTTAATTTATTAACACTTAAAGTTAAATTTTTAATTTATAACTCTAGTTCTGAATCCACTATCCATTTTCAATTTACCACCCAATTTATTAACCACAATTCAATTAAATTTACTTCACTATCGATCCAGGTCGAATTTAATTTATAACTTGATTTTTATTTTCACTTCATTATTAACTCACAATTCAGTTTTATTTAACATTTCATTAGCTAATTTATTAACAAATTAGTTCTCCCCTATTTATAGTTCAATACTTGATTTTTAATTCCAAATATCACGTCATTTAATTTTCTTAGTTCAATTTATTTTATACTTCAAGTTTGGATTTTCTTTCGTTTTATTATCCAAAACGTCAAACAATATTTATTTTGGATTTTGTATTCCGTTTTCAGTTTTTTTAAGTCACAACTTATTATTTACATAATTCCATTCATTCTAGGCTTGAATATGTTCATCTTTTATTTTTAACTCAAGATTTATGCTTATTTATAACCAAGCAAAAAAAAAATTTCCATGGATTTTTTTATTCTTTTATAAGTTATTTCAATTCATTCGAATTGAATTTTATTTTAACTCAGATTTACTTACCTCAATTTGATTTCAACTTAATTCGAATGCAACTGGATATTATTTTCAACCTATTCAATTAATTTCAATCCAGTCAAAGTTTTATTTCCCAATCCAAGTTAATTTCATTTTTAACTTTTCACTTTAAATTTAAATTCCAACATTTAAAGCTTATAATTCCTTCCTATTTAAAAATCATCTCAATTTATAAGCTTACAACCTATCTCATTAGAAATTTAAAAACAACCGCTTTGGTTTCAAATCATTTTGAAATCTCCAACACCACAAATCACATTTCTCAAAAATCTTAAACCAATCCTGGTTATTATTCCTTAGAAATTTCCTTAGAAATTTCAAAAACAACTAGCCTTTCTGAACAAATCAATTTTCTTGCAGCAATCCGTCACTTAGAAATTCGAAAATGAATACTGATGATGCGGCTGTCATCATTAGAAATATTTTCCAATAATCCAAGTGATTTCAATAATATATTACTTTCAAAATCCATTTAAAACAAATTTCCTTTCAGAAATACGTCCAAAACAATAATGCTATTTTTTATCTTCAAAATACTTCCAAATCTCCGGGATTTAAATTTCCATGTCCTGCTTAAATCAAATTTTAACTATAATTCATTCGTACAGTTTATGCTTATACAAATCCCCATTTAATTATATTTCAATTTATAAATCATGTTGTCATTTTATATTATACATTTTTTCCTTAATCTTTAGTTATATTTTCAATTTCTAGTTAAATTTTTACTCAATAGTGATAATAATTTAATATTATCATTTCTAACATCCAAACAACCATATATTAGCTAAAATAGTTTAATAAAACTTTTCTTTATATCAAAATATATTTTGGGTAAAATTATTTCATTCACCCTCATTTAAAAACAATACCGTGTCAAACTGTTCTATTCAAGTGTTTAGAAACCCCTTCGATACAGTTGTCCAGACTGTGCCTACGAAGGTTCATAAGCCACTCAATAAATCAATCAACACAATATTAAAAAAAAAATTATTCACTAACAAATACGCGCTCATATCTATCAATACGCTCAAAATCATTCTAGAGTACTACATACTCTAATTTAAATGAGTAATTCCCACGAGCCAAGGTTATCACCAACCTAAGCTTTGATACCACTGTAATAGCCCGCAAATTCGTACCCCTTGAGTCAACACTATTCTACCTAAATCAACTCAAGTTGTACAGAAATACGAACCATTTAGATTAACGAAGAAGAGGTAGGAGAAGAAAATAGAAAACAACAACAGAATCTAACCATCGCAGCGGAATAAAATATAATAGATAATAAATGTCTTTACTCAAAAAATCAAATATCTCTGTTTATATATTACATCATCAGAGTGCATCAATCAAAGCTCAACATCAATAACTTACATTGGATACACAGCTACTCAACACAGCGGAATATATATAAACAAGTATGAAAGTACGTATCGTCATCCAGCTCGTCTCCTGAGCTCCACAGCATCATATCCTGTATCCTATAATACTCGGTCTGACCCGAGCATTACAGTTGAATAACACCCGAGTCAGTCTGGAATACCAACATGAGAAAATCACACTCAATTGATTATTAAAGTTTCAAATATCCTTTGAAAACAAAAGCATCTCGTAAGACCACGCCACAAATAAACATATCGGGTTTTTACCTTATGATAGCTAAAACAATTTTTATAGCAATCCTCTGATATTATAATAGGGTCTATATACAAATACTAATAAAATAGCCGAAATTGTTAAATCTATTAAATTCCAGCTACTAGCCACAGAGTGGGTAATACAAACAAAACTCGTACAAGGCTCGTAGGGAGAATGGATTTCCAACTAATGATTAGGCACTGGGGTACCACCTGTCACAGTACGTGGCCTAGATCACAGTACCGAGGAGTACGCCCGCTCCCCTGCAACAAAAGACTAGGACTACCCCTTACTGGATAATCTCGAGTGAGATCACCCTGCGGTTGTGATCAGCAACCGCCCGACTAAGCCGAATAAAAGGGACATCTAGACAGGGTTGACCTCACCCTGCTTGGGTGCTACCCACCTAGCCTTGCTGCATAACCCCTGATTTTCAGTCATTCCCATTGATGAGTCTTAAGGCTAAGCATTACCTTTTTAGAACATATCCCTAAGAATTCCCATCATCCACCTGATGATGTTCCGAAAGCATTCATCCATATAAGTCCGTCCCAAGTTCGAACGGAACCGAAGGCACTACTCCTACTACATCCATTTTGAAATATCCTCAAGATTAGTAGCGACTAGCCCTTGCAATTCACTGCTCCATCTTCGAATCCAAATTCGTTTCCACAAAACGTACAAACTGGATCGAAGTGGTTTTCGAGAAATAAATCTCGATCACGGTCTCTTCAAACGATCAACGTATTTGTCCAATATTGATAGTCGGTTATTTAACTATCAATTAATATTCACAAGCAACCATCCAACAATAAATAATTTCCCAAATTATCTATTAACCTCAAAATATCTTCACAAGATATATTTCTATTTTTAACCCTTTGAAAACAGTTTCAAACCATTCTTTCTTTTCCAGAATAAACTTTCCCAAATATTTTCTATCTCTACTGAAATCACCAAGCACAAAACTATATTTTTAAAATAATTTAAAACACTTTACTTTGAAATATACTTTAAAACATTTATTTTAAAAACTAGTTCAATAATTTATTAAAAATACATACTATATGAATATTTGAAAATAAGGTTTCTTAATAAAATATAAAACTAGATTTTCACTTTTAAAAACAAAACACTAAGTCACTTTTTAAGTGATTACTACTATAATAGATTTGAGAAAATACTTACTTTAAAATTTAAATATTAGAAATAATAAATTTTTCAAAACATACTATTTTAAACAACTTTAAACTTTTAACTTATATTTAAAAATTTACTTTGAAAACATACTGGGTTATTCAGGGAGAATTTCCAATCTCAATCACTTAAATCAATTTTCCAAATTGATTTCTTTACTTATCAGTTCGTTTCAAAATTCATTAGTTACGGACTTATCATTTATGTTATTATTTCCCGTTTGATTTTAAATCTTTTAACTGAAATAAAAAAATTTCAGTTTTTCCAAATTTCTTCTTTATTCTTTTCAATATTTTAAATCATAAATTTTAAATAAATGTTCTGTTCTTTTAAAATAATAACACTGAATTTAAAATTCATTAACTCTCTGTTTATTCAAATTTTCCTTTCTACACTCATGATTTATTTATTAGAATGTTAAAGTCACTTCATTTCTTCTCCAATTCATTTTTAAACTTACTCAATTTTCTTTAATTATTTTACTTACAAATTCACCTCTTTTATTTACTTTCCAAAATCCAACATATATATTTTTGGTAATTCATTATGCCCAATTATATCCATCAAGCCATAGCATTCAATATTTTCACATAATTCATTATAGAATATCAAATAATCACAACGGACAATATAAAATAATTTAAATAAAAGTTGAGGGGTCCAGTTGGATCCCTTCAACCTGTTTTCCCTGCATCCACAGACGTTGGCACAATATAAATATCAATTCCAAAATATATCATACTATAACACATCAATCAATTTAACAATTCAAACAATTATTTAAATTTAATCATTTAAATTTAAATTTAATAGAGTGAGATTAACTCACCTTTGATTTCCGTTTTGCGAATTCGATCCAAACTGGCTTGTCTCTCCACAATTCCAGACCTTGTATAACATTTATACGATTTATTAATATTTTCACTAATCAAACAATTTAAATTTCAATTAAGAAATTTAATTTAGGCTAAAAATTTTAATTTCTAGCTAATTATTTTATTTTAAACAAATAATTAAATTTAAATAAAATTTTCTTTTTAAATCATTTGGTAACTAAAGAAATTAAATAAATCACCTAAATCCATTTTGAAAATAAACTAGTAAGTGTATAATATTTATATTTATTTATGGACACATACATGCTTACAAAAGTAATTTATATTCTCATTTAAAATTTCTATTTTTCTTGAGCTTATCTACATATTTATTTCCTGCTTAATAAACTAATCAACTAAAAATTTAGTTTAAAATAATTTTCCTGAAATAAAAACATTTCTTATATTCATATATAAACTTCCAAATACTTTAAAATTCCTACTTCTATTTTTTTCCCTTCTTTAAAATCATGTCTGTATGAATTTTCTGTTTTTGTAAAACTAACTGTTATTATTATATTATATATATAATAAGGCAATAATAATCTGTAATTAACATATTCACTGAGATAATTAAGGAGTTACCCCAAAACATCGGCCTCGATCCCTTCACCCACGTCGCTCGCCAGAAACTCGAACCCTCCTTTTAACACGCTGCTTCGCCTCGTCGTGCTACAGGCATCAACACACGAGCCTTCAGTTAGTGTCGCGGCCGCCAAGCTTCGATCAAATGTGATCCCTAACGAAAACCTTAGCCGTCGATGCTTATCTCCCAGATTCAATGCGAATCCATCGCCCACAACACGGCGGCTTCGAAAACCCTACGCTCGCCTCCACCTGCTTCTCACCAATGAATCGAGTACGCGAGCAATACCGGAGGCAATTGAGCAAAAAGAGGGATTTCGGCCAATTTAATTTGAATCATTCGAACGATTTAACCTGGGTTCAAATTCGATTCGCATGCGGCCATTTCTTTTCTCTCGCTTTTTTTAGCATAAACGAGAAGGGTAAAAGTTGGATTTCGTTGGGTTTAGAAAATAAGCTGAAATGTTCAGCCATTATGCTTACTTTTAAAGACGTGTGGAAGCTTCAGAAGGAAGATAAGGTAGCGTGTTTAGGAAAGAACTGTAAAAATTTCTGATGTGAGAAAGAAAGTCGGATGATGTTGAAATATTTTGACCAGTGAAATGAAAGGTTATATTATTTTTAAATTGTCTCGAATTTTGCAACTCAAAATTTCGAACTTCTATCGAGGCGTGCCGCGAGGCGTTCCTATCGTTATATCCCTATTCCGAACGCAATGGAAAAGGTTTCAAGTCCTAATTCGATCATATGGAGAAGATAACTTTTTGAATCGAACTAAAATATTAAATTTTCATAAATTTCAGCGCGTTTATATATCGTACGTTCACATAGCAACTCCGATCATTATGAAATTTGAAATCCGATAATAATATAATATTAAGGATCTAATGGAACTTGTTTCATCAAATTCCGAGACTGTGCCTTGGAAGGCTATTTTTAAATTCAATTGAAACGATATAAATTTTCAAAACCGAACAAATCTTTATTAAATTCAATTTTACAACTTCAATTATCCTAAGTATTATCAATATAAATTTTATAAGTCTTCAAATTATTTTTAACAGGCTTAAAACTCTGGATTCAACAATTTACCAACTTCACTTATTTAATTTAATAATTCAATTATCAAATAAATTGTGATATTCATAATTCAAGTTAAAGTTACCTTTGAAATATTTAAAAAGAATTAAATATTCTGATTTTAAATGCTCAAAAATTCTAGGTCATCACATACTGACATGAGTATGCCATCACTCAGTCGTTACTGACCTTTATCTGAGGATCCTTAACACCAACAAATTTAACAACCACATAGGTTAAATATCTAGGCTCCATACCTTGATACCACCCTTTATCCAGAAGGAAATGCGTATACCCTAAAGGGCGCGACCGTCATAACCTTTCCGCATTCTTCCTGTTTGGACCATTTCTGGGTTGTGAGGTTCGACGAGGTCTCATCCACAAAGCTACACTTTTCACAAAAGTTATGCTTTGATCAACAACTGATCAGCAACATTTAGCATGCCACATTACCAAATTGGGAATGTATCACTAATAACCATCAACTACATAACCTCAGAGCTCTTACGTCTCAAAGAAGGGTGTTAAGCTAAGAGAATAAATTCTCCGCCACCAAACAGAAATGTATTTGATAGAAGCCAGCTTTACATCTCAAAGTGTAATGTCAGACATACATCCATACAAGTCCATTTCGGGTTCGAGCATGACCGAAGGAACTTCAAAGAAGCCCTTGCAAATCCGGGTATTCACAATCCCGATTGGGCTCCTCCTCACATATAGAGATCTCTATACCGGCGTGCCTCGGTGTAGAGACGTTCGATAGGTAATCCTATCATTCTCGAAAATACCCGGTCTTTACCACCATCTTCAAATGCTATCTATTTTGTCGTATCATTATTCGGAATGTGTTTTATGACATAAAGTCCTATCTCAGCTAAATCGAATAATGAGTGCTAATTTTAAAAACATATGGATATATATGGATCTTAGTTAAGTCGCAACCTTTAACCCAAAACCATTCTTTCAAATGGTTTAAACAAATTTCCACTTTTAATCTTTTAAATGAAAGATTCACCCTTGAAGATCCTCTTCAATTTGAAAACAAAGTTCACCAAATCTTTAACAAAGAAAACTTTCAAAACAATTTCCATTTCAAACTTGAAATCTTTTCAATAAAAACAGGAAGTTCTTTGTTATATGAAAGCCATTATAATTCGGAAACAAACGTTTTTCATTTCGGAAAAATCCGATTAAATTTGCACAACTTATAGCCTTTTAAAGGAAATCAGCGAACTGGTGTATCCTTGGTAAGTTCTATTTGAATTAAATTCAAATTTCCAAATAATTTATTCAACATACTTCACAACGGTTTAAAATATATATATATATATATATATATATATACATTCATACATATACATTGTATAACTTGTATTGCCCTTTCAAATCATAATTTCCAAAACAATTTCAAAACTTAAGCAAGATATATTATATTCAAACTAAATTTTAACTTCAAACTTCCTTTCCAAAACCTTTTCCTATTCAACTCAATTTCTGTTTCCAAAACCATTTGGATTCAAAATTCATCTTTTAACTTTTCACCATTTGAGTAAAATAATATTAAATTCGAAATATCTACGACTTAACCAATTCCTCGTGAAATCCATATTTGTGTGCGTGTGGTGTAGTCCAGGGGTTTTACACATAACAATAACATACCATAACCATCATCAATTTAAGCACAACAATATCGATAAGCGGTATAATCCTATAACGCTTATCTTCATTCACAGATTCATAGATAAACAATGTAAATATATCACAAACAAATAAATCACAGTTCACAGCTCAAATCACGCAATTCTTATCACAGAACATCACACATCAGAGATATCAATCAATTCAAGGCATTCAATACAATTCAATCATCCATAAGCAAGATCGATTAATCACCTGGTTATAATTGACTAATAAATTGATTACTTATGAATCAATTGCCAAAACCTGCTTAATTAATATTAATTAATTAGCCTTTGATGGATTAATTATCCCATAATTAATCTAAATAATTAATTAATTAACCTTAAAATTAATCATTTTAATTAATTAACCCTTAATTAATCACATAAATTAATTAACCTGAAGTTAATTACATTTATTAATTAACCCTTAGTTAATTACATTAATTAAATATCCTCTAATTAATTAGTCAACATTTAATTACAAATTATCTTTTAATTACTTATATTAAGTAATTAACCTTTAATAACTTGATTAATCAACCTTTAATCATTAATTTATTATCCTTACTTACTTTCATTAAGTAATTATCTTAAAGTAATTAATTACCCTTAATTAATTATTTATTATTTAATGTAATTACATTAAGTAATTATCCCTTAATTACATTAAGTAATAATCTTTTTAATTACTCACCTTAATTTATTTCACCCTTAATTAATTGATAATCATATGATTAAGTACATTAATTAATTAACCCTATAAATTAATCAATCTTAATTTATTAATTAGTTAATCTTTAATTAAGTAACTAAATTACAAATTTATAATCCTTTATTTAAGATAACCCAATTATCTTAATATGTTTCATAATCTCATTTAAATCTTATTTTAAATAACCTTTGAGACAAATTATCATTTACATCTTTAACTTAAAACCTTTAAGTAAATCAAAAACATTAACCTTCTTAATTAAATTCTTAATTATGCTATTACATTTACTAAAATAAATTTAAGAATAAATAAAGGATATATATATACACACACATTTCAAGTATGATTAATTAAAATATTTTAAAAACCCTTACTTAATTTCAAAACTAAAAATAAACATTTATTATCTTTCAAGAATAAATTAAGAAAAAGTTTTAAACCTGATTCAAATGAAAAACTTGTTTTATTTAAATTTCAAAATGTTATAACATGAACCCGAGGCTGCTTCGGGTTTTCACCCAAGCCAATACGTAAATCACTCGAGTACAACCCCTAGCAACTTTCCCCATATTTTTTTCTTTCTTTTTTTGTTTTTTTTAAATTTAAAACTATTGCATAGGTTAAACACTCGTGAACGACTCAACAACATACCGGAGCTAATATGCACTTTTCCTCGAGGTCCACTTTGAATTCCCACCTTCTTCTCCAACCCAAAAACATCTAGACACCATTGATACCCCATGCACATGTACCAACGATCTGGTTACCTCCGACCATCGCGGCAACCTCCAGAACATCGACGAACACATCCTCATCCATCACGAACACCAAAATCATCCAATTCAACAGAGAATCGAAATCAACATCTTGACTTCTACCTGGAACAAAACAGTTGATAAAAGAACCACCTCTCCACGCTAACTTCGACCACCGGACGACATGCGATCATGACCAAAACAACGCCACATGTCTACACTTCTATTTCCCCGATTACCGCTTGCCTCTAGTTCACCCACGGTGATGCAGCAACCACTAAAACCCAGACGACCAAAATTGTCGATCGAACCCTAGTTCGACGTCGCACCACCACTCCGGCGATCTAAAAAATCTTCCGCCCTTTTTCCTCCGACTCAAACGCAACGTTCCTCCATCGCCGATCATCTTGAAATCGACAGAAAACCAACTTTTGAAAAACTCAGAAATTCTCAACGTATATACACTTAAAAATTATGAAATCGCTTTCTAAAATCATCATTTTCAGATATGAATCTGTTTCTAAAATCAAAACTTGTAATTATAGTCCTTGATTTTTTTGTTTTAAAAAAGATTCTGCTGAAATTTTCTATTTTTGAATTGATTATTCATTAAATATACTTGAATTTATTTTTAAAATGTATATTACATGGTTACAATATTTTTCTATTCAGAAATCTTCTCCTAAAATAGACCGAAGCTAGTGGATTTGAATTTTTTATGAGATTTAGCCTGTAAATGTTGAAAACAGAAAGGTATATGCCTGGAACTAGACATGCACACTACAATCTATGTATATATACATGCATATATATTTAACAACCAAGCAACATTTTCATAACATATTCAAGTGTTAACCACAACAGAGACAAGAATAGGTTTAAGAGTTTTGCTCAATTGGATTGGTTTTGAACAGAGAACCTGGAAATGTTTTAAAACTGGAAAAAGTTTTTGAAACTTGAAAATTTTGATCTGCTTTTGTTTTGATACTGAGTTGAATCTGGTACTTGATTTCTCTAAATTGATCTTGAATCTTGCTGGCTCAGGTTGATTTTATAGAGCTTGTTTTGAGCTGAATCTAAATCCGGATCTTACTTTTGTTTCCAGGTTTGAATGTTTTGATCTTTCTCTGGTTTGCTATGTTCAATTTGAACTTGTTATTATTAAATTTGAATGTTTGATTGTTGAACTTTTTTTGATTCAGCTTTTCAATCCAGATTGAAATCCTTTGCTGCTCTAGTTTTGTAATTTGGAAGTGTGACGACCCGGAATTTTCTAGCAATATCAATTTAATAATCTGCATTAAATATTAAATTGATTTGATATATTTTTGTTAATTAAATCTGAATTGATACTTTTCTTTTAATAAATATTCAATTGGTAAATTTTATCTGTTAGAAATTAATTGTTTGTTTTCTATTTATATATGTATATATTTGTATACATTGTAAATAGATGAATTTGTTTTAAAATTTAACTAATAAATTATGTTCAAAATCCTAATATATATATTTTAGTGAATTAGAAATTATGTTTTATTTAATATAAACTTTTCAAAAGCTAAATAAATAAATACAAGGTTTTAAATACATAAGTAAATGTTTATATAGATTGGAAACTTATTTGAACTTAAGTTTAAAATTAACATTTATTAACAAAAAGATTTGTTTTCTTTTCTTTTAGTATGGTTTGATTTAAAATATGAATTTAAAATGATATATGAGTTTTTAACATAATTTTGTCAAACAATACATCAACATACATTAATAAAATATGTAGTTTATGATAAAAAGATAATTTAATTTATTTACCATTATAAATTGATAAATGAGTTACTCTTAAATAATATTAATAAATATAAATATAAGACTAAAAGATAAATTAGGAAAATGTAAAGTAGTACATTGGTTACATTATAATAGCTTAACAACTATAAATTCATTTAGTTTGCAAATAACAGAACAAAAATAACAACATTCACATGCATTTCAAAATATAACAAGACAACAATAAATAAACTAGAAAACAAATAAGTTTTTAAGTTTGTAAACCCATATATGAACTGCAGCATATACATATAAGTATATGTTTAAAGCATCTAGATAAATATGCAGGCCAACGAGCAAATATATATATATATATATATATATATATATATATATATATGTGTGTGTGTGTGTGTGTGTGTGTGTGCGTGTGTGTGTGTGCAGGCTGAGTTTTCAAAAGGAAGTAAAATATAAGATAAGTAACATATTTATGCATAACACATAAATAGCTAAGTACAAACAAAATGAAAGATATAAAAATATCTATGTGTGCAGGCTGAAGTAAAGCAATAAGAACAGTAATAAAATATATGTTATACAAACAAATGAAATCATATGCAGGCTAATGAACAAATATAAGTGTGCAGGCCAAATAAGTAAACAACAGTGTTAACGCCGAGCGACTCAAGGAGCCTACGACCCATAATAGTTACCGACTCATGTAAAGGAGCGACTCAGTAAGTGCCGACTCATCAAGACTAGCGACTCAACTAGCCCACGACTCATCCTATAAGGCCACTCAAAGGAGCGACTCACGACTTAAGGAGCCTAATAAGTTAAAGCATCAGCGACTCAACATGTAGGGCAGTCAGCGACTCATTGGTGGCAGCGACTCAGCGAGCTAGTGCTTTAAAGGTACAGTGTGGATTAACGACTCAGCAGGGTCTGCGACTCAAGGCCTAGACCAATTCAACGACTCAAGAGGCCGCTACGACTCAAAAGATGGGCCGACACACGACACAAGACTCAGAGGCAAGTTCAAGATCATGCTGCAAAGAAGTGACTTGCAGACGACTCACGACTCATCATGAGTCGGTCACGACTCATGATGAGTCGACCACGACTCATGACTTTGCAATTTCAGCCTAGGAAGTTTGCCTATAAATACGTAGCCACTTCCAACGTTCAAAGGACTTTTTGGGGACTGACTTCCTACGGGCCATTACTCTGCTATTGTCTCGACTTCAAGCAACACTCAAGCAACATTTCTATCACTCCAATCACCAAAGACATTTCAACAAATCTCGTGAAGAAAAATAACTCATTCATCATGCATTCAAAGGATTCTTCTACATCGGGGTTTGAGATATTTGTCTAAGTGTGTTGTAATCGGAGTTGATTGTAAAAAACTGTATCTAAATAAACAATAAAGAGCTTCAAAGTGGACGTAGGCTTGATCCTAAGCCGAACCACTATAAATACTGTGTCTCTTACTGTTTTTCTACATACTTTCTGCTTATTTCTGATTCCCATACAAGTGGGTGGTGCTTTCACAATCACATCTTATACACTAAAATGTTAACGTTTAAATTTAAGCGTTAACATTTTGGTGCTTTCACTGAGAATTGAACTCAGGACATCTATCATCATTGCTTTACAGAAGATTTGTAGAGAGAATTTCCTTGAAGACTAGAAGTCTAGCAGAAATTATGGCTTCTGAAAGGAAACGAAAGTTTTTGAGGTTTGAAGGTACTAGCAGCAACGCCATTGCTCTTCCCACATTAGGGGAAACAGCTTCAACTATTGGGGTCACAAAGGCTGAATTAAATGCTGTGATTTATGGAATATATCAACACATGGAAGTTCAAAGTAATAGAATACTGGACAAGATGAACACATTGCAAGAGGAAGTCCGTCGACTAGAAAGCAATATAAAAACCATTGCTAAGGAGGCTCAGGTTTCAGAAGAATGGAATATTCCTCAACGAGCAACTGGCATTATTGGACCATTCCCCCAAACAGAAAGTTCATGGCCACGACCAACTATCCACGAACGTTTGTCAAGGGCAACTTTCGAGAGAATAGTTGACGACTACCCATTGAGTCCTGGTAACGATGAAGAATACATACCGGAGATGATTGAACAAAGAGAGGACGATGGAGGGAAAAGAAAGCAGAAGCTCTTGAAAAAAGCTCGACGCTTCAGATCCTCTGACTTCACTCCCTTGACCGACACTCCGGAAAATATCTTCTTGGCAACAAAGGATGTTGTTGTGTACCCCAAACCATCTCTGTTGAGGAGAAGCGCAACAGACAATGGAAAATTCTGCCGATTTCACAATCAGCCTGGCCATGACACCAATCAATGTCGCCATTTAAGGAAGGAGATTGAAGAGTTGCTCAAACAGAATGAACTGCAACAATATGTGAAAAGAGATGGAATTAACTACTCCTCATCCTCCAAGGTGCAGCTGGTGTCCGCTCAACAATGTAGCTCAAATAAAAGAACCGTGGCACAGGGAAATGAAGGTCCTATCATCAGTATCGTCACAGCAAGCCCTCACCAGGTAGGAAAAAATTGGATGAGACGGGAAGACATGCACACGCTTCTGGAAGACCTTCAAAGTGAAAGGAAGTTTCGATTCTGAAAAACGTTGCCATCCAATCCTTTCAAGCCAAAAGATTCAATCCCTAAAGCTTGGGGCAACAACTGCTTTCTTACTTTACTTGAATACTATGTTTCAAATTTGTAAAGGAATGCTGATCCAATAATTCTTGTATCAAAATCTGTTATAAAGACAGTGCAAATAAATAATAAAAACTATAAGCCTTGTTCTCCCTATTATTACAAGTCGCTTATTTTATTTCGATATGTGAAATATTCTAAGAATGTCACTAAAATTATCGATCTAAATTTGCAGGCAATCAATGTCCAGCCGATTCGTTACAATATCAAGCAACCCTTGGTAGCTTTCTAAAGCAAGTCTTAAGTGACGAAAGTCCAGGGGCAAAACCTAAATAAGAAATACTCTAAGCAAATAAATAAGATTTGGCTAGAGTATGCTTCTTCAGTTAAAACCACCCGCCAACAGAAGAAGATAGTGCACACTTAAGGATGGCACTGAGGCACTGCTAATATAATCAATCAAGTTCGCAACTGTCAAAAGAGAACCAATTCCAAGAACTTGGAATAATAGCCACTTACATCCATATTTTACATAAAAACTCTGCTGAGATATTGCAATAAATTTACAGATATATGATTCTCTTGTTAAGGGCAATTGCAAGGCAGGCGAATAACAACAGCAGTAAAGTGAATATAGGCCCAATTCTGGCTAAATCACTATAACTCTCGTGTTCCCTACTATTATAAACTGCTCTGTTTTATTTTGGCGTATGAAATACGTTGAGCGTGTTGCTAAAAAGACCATTTAATAATGCAGGCCATAAAAACAAGACTTACCAGTCATGAGACGAAGCGATCCGCAACAACATCCAGTAGTCAAGCACTGAGCCATTCAAAATTCCCATATCCAAATCTTACAAAAGGAGAACTTCAACCGAAAGTAAGCAAGGTGGATAAAAGCAGATCATATATAGCTAACCGCAAATGTATGAACAAACAAACGGCCAGTTAAAGAACCTACATCTGCCACCACCAATTTGCTTAACTATAAAATATATTCCTTTGGGTAAGGGAGAGGCTTGGCAGCTAAAAGCAATGACCCTTGCGAAGTAATGGGAATTGTCAACATGAATCAACGGCAAAAAAGTATGCGAGAGCAAGCATCAGCCAACAAAAGATCATTTCGGAAGTGCCAGCCCTTTTTGAAGGCATAATTCCTCAGGGGATAGAGGCCTCAAGCGGGCTCCATCGAAAAAGGTGTCTCTCTCGTTACAAAGTCGTGGAGTTACCAGCCAACACACTCCCGAGAATCCATCCAAACAAGAAAAGGAAACTCCAAACTTCCTGACAATAACCCTCCTCTGGGGCACACATTTCACCACAATCGGTCGACATATTCCCGTGAGATGAAAAGCCCTCTTCGGAGGCCAAATGCTTCTCTACGGAGACCGAATGCTTCTCCTCAGAGACCAAAGCCCTCTTCGGAGGCCAAAAGCCCTCTTCAGAGGCCAAATGCTTCTCTATGGAGACCGAATGCTTCTCCTCAGAGACCAAAGCCCTCTTCGGAGGCCAAAAGCCCTCTTCAGAGGCCGAATGCTTCTCTACGGAGACCGAATGCTTCTCCTCAGAGACCAAAGCCCTCTTCGGAGGCCAAAAGCCCTCTTCAGAGGCCGAATGCTTCTCTACGGAGACCGAATGCTTCTCCTCAGAGACCAAAGCCCTCTTCGGAGGCCAAAAGCCCTCTTCAGAGGCCAAATGCTTCTCTACGGAGACCGAATGCTTCTCCTCAGAGACCAAAGCCCTCTTCGGAGGCCAAAAGCCCTCTTCAGAGGCCAAATGCTTCTCTACGGAGACCGAATGCTTCTCCTCAGAGACCAAAGCCCTCTTCGGAGGCCAAAAGCCCTCTTCAGAGGCCAAATGCTTCTCTATGGAGACCGAATGCTTCTCCTCAGAGACCAAAGCCCTCTTCGGAGGCCAAAAGCCCTCTTCAGAGGCCGAATGCTTCTCTACGGAGACCGAATGCTTCTCCTCAGAGACCAAAGCCCTCTTCGGAGGCCAAAAGCCCTCTTCAGAGGCCGAATGCTTCTCTACGGAGACCAAATGCTTCTCCTCAGAGACCAAAGCCCTCTTCGGAGGCCAAAAGCCCTCTTCAGAGGCCAAATGCTTCTCTATGGAGACCGAATGCTTCTCCTCAGAGACCAAAGCCCTCTTCGGAGGCCAAAAGCCCTCTTCAGAGGCCGAATGCTTCTCTACGGAGACCAAATGCTTCTCCTCAGAGACCAAAGCCCTCTTCGGAGGCCAAAAGCCCTCTTCAGAGGCCAAATGCTTCTCTATGGAGACCGAATGCTTCTCCTCAGAGACCAAAGCCCTCTTCGGAGGCCAAAAGCCCTCTTCAGAGGCCGAATGCTTCTCTACGGAGACCGAATGCTTCTCCTCAGAGACCAAAGCCCTCTTCGGAGGCCAAAAGCCCTCTTCAGAGGCCGAATGCTTCTCTACGGAGACCAAATGCTTCTCCTCAGAGACCAAAGCCCTCTTCGGAGGCCAAAAGCCCTCTTCAGAGGCCAAATGCTTCTCTATGGAGACCGAATGCTTCTCCTCAGAGACCAAAGCCCTCTTCGGAGGCCAAAAGCCCTCTTCAGAGGCCGAATGCTTCTCTACGGAGACCGAATGCTTCTCCTCAGAGACCAAAGCCCTCTTCGGAGGCCAAAAGCCCTCTTCAGAGGCCGAATGCTTCTCTACGGAGACCGAATGCTTCTCCTCAGAGACCAAAGCCCTCTTCGGAGGCCAAAAGCCCTCTTCAGAGGCCGAATGCTTCTCTACGGAGACCAAATGCTTCTCCTCAGAGACCAAAGCCCTCTTCGGAGGCCAAAAGCCCTCTTCAGAGGCCAAATGCTTCTCTATGGAGACCGAATGCTTCTCCTCAGAGACCAAAGCCCTCTTCGGAGGCCAAAAGCCCTCTTCAGAGGCCGAATGCTTCTCTACGGAGACCAAATGCTTCTCCTCAGAGACCAAAGCCCTCTTCGGAGGCCAAAAGCCCTCTTCAGAGGCCAAATGCTTCTCTACGGAGACCGAATGCTTCTCCTCAGAGACCAAAGCCCTCTTCGGAGGCCAAAAGCCCTCTTCAGAGGCCGAATGCTTCTCTACGGAGACCAAATGCTTCTCCTCAGAGACCAAAGCCCTCTTCGGAGGCCAAAAGCCCTCTTCAGAGGCCAAATGCTTCTCTATGGAGACCGAATGCTTCTCCTCAGAGACCAAAGCCCTCTTCGGAGGCCAAAAGCCCTCTTCAGAGGCCGAATGCTTCTCTACGGAGACCAAATGCTTCTCCTCAGAGACCAAAGCCCTCTTCGGAGGCCAAAAGCCCTCTTCAGAGGCCAAATGCTTCTCTATGGAGACCGAATGCTTCTCCTCAGAGACCAAAGCCCTCTTCGGAGGCCAAAAGCCCTCTTCAGAGGCCAAATGCTTCTCTATGGAGACCGAATGCTTCTCCTCAGAGACCAAAGCCCTCTTCGGAGGCCAAAAGCCCTCTTCAGAGGCCGAATGCTTCTCTACGGAGACCGAATGCTTCTCCTCAGAGACCAAAGCCCTCTTCGGAGGCCAAAAGCCCTCTTCAGAGGCCAAATGCTTCTCTACAAAGACCCCTAATGGGATATATGCCACAAAAAAGAAAGTTCTCTACTCAACAAAAAAGATTGGAGAAGTCATGACCCTCCAACCATGAGAGAGTAACTTCCAGGCGATGCAAACCCTATCGGGGGCACATTTCACCAGGAGTTGAAGCGTAACAGCCGCTCTTCGGAATTACGCTTCACCAGAGTTGAAATGCAAACAAAATAAAGACCTCTTCGGGGGCACATTTCACCAGGAGTTGAAGTGTAACAGCCGCTCTTCGGAATTACGCTTCACCAGAGTTGAAATGCAAACAAAATAAAGACCTCTTCGGGGGCACATTTCACCAGGAGTTGAAGTGTAACAGCCGCTCTTCGGAATTACGCTTCACCAGAGTTGAAATGCAAACAAAATAAAGACCTCTTCGGGGGCACATTTCACCAGGAGTTGAAGTGTAACAGCCGCTCTTCGGAATTGCGCTTCACCAGAGTTGAAATGCAAACAAAATAAAGACCTCTTCGGGGGCATATTTCACCAGGAGTTGAAGTGTAACAGCCGCTCTTCGGAATTTCACTTCACCGGAGTTGAAAGACAAGCAAAATAAAGACCTCTTCGGAGGCACAATCAAGAAGAAAGACCTCTTCGGAAGCCCACGTTTCGCCGAGATTGAAATAAAACTTCCAAGTGTTGAAACGTGGAAAGACTTTCTAAGGCAAAACTCTTTGGAGGTACACGTTTCGCCGAGATTGAAATAAAACTTCCAAGTGTTGAAACGTGAAAAAATCCCTCCTCAGAGGTACAACTTTCCATATATATATAAAAAAAAAAAAAAATCCTCATCAGGGGCATGCTTTAACTCACAAAGGAAAAGTAATTTACCTATTCTGGAAAATGATCTTCTTTAAAAAAAAAAAAAAAAAAAAAAAAAAAAAAAAAGAAGAAGAGAAGAGAAAAGGAGTTAAAGTACCCTTCAGAGGTCCGCTTTGCTACATAAAAGAAATCACTCGGCAAAAAAGAAAATGTACTTAAGCAAAAAGAAAGAAGTGATTTCTTCAAAGGACAAAGCGCGTAGAAACTCATACGAAGGGGGTTGTACTCTACAAGAATTCTTTTTAAAATAAAAATAACATAATTATTCTTTAGCAAATAAGAGTGCAAGTCCCCTCGAAGTATAGAATATTGCAGCAAACTTATGGAATGGGGGCAATATAGTATAATTACACACTGTATGATATAACTAAACCAGCAAAAGGTAACGCTCAAGTAACATACCATGAGCTCGCTGCAATATCAAATGAACTCATGCCAAAACGAATAACAAATGTACTCTCTAATTCAAACAAAAGTTTGTACAAACGAAGAATCATTTTATTCAATTATAGTGCAGGTACAGGTCTCAAAATAAAGAAAAGCGGGGGCCGGTACCCGCACAATTCTCGGCCAGTACATGCAAAACACAAAAAACTAGAAACTAAAGATCTTCACTTCTTTTTGCTGCCTTTAGACCCTTTACCCGGCCGGATGATCAGTTTTTCAGGACGATCGGTGGGCATAAGGGAAGTAGGAGAGGAAGGCGCAACCGGTTCAACTTCCGGCTCCTCTTCAGTGGCGATGATTTTCTTCCCCCTCCTCTTGGATGTCCCACGCTTCTTTCTCCTTTGCGAGGAAGACTCACTCCCCGGAGTGACAAGTTTAGATAGAACAACGTCGTCAGAAGGAGTTCGCTCCGGGGATATATCACCTCCTTCAAGTCTCTCATCTTTCTGCTCTTGCGAAGCGACGGGATCATCCAAGCCGTGAAGAGCCTCTATTTGTTCTTCCTGTGATCTGGGTTGCGAGGCAGTAGGAGGCGCCACCTGAAGAGATGGAGGAAGGATAACCGGAGGAGTAGAAGTTTGAGCAGTACTTGGTGCTTTCTCTACAGAAGAAAAGAGGTTAAAGTCAGTAAAAAGAGGAGATGAAGGCTCACCAATAAAGTTAGTAGAGAGAGGAGATGAAGGCTCATCGAGATTGAGAAGATAACCAAGGAGTTCATGAAACTCATGTGAAGCAAATGAATAACCCGCTTGAACAGAATTGACAGTGGCGGGATTAACAGTGAGGTTACCTGGTGAAGCTGATCTCCTGATATCAACTTCATATGCTTGCGCGTCAGCGCTCTCATCGCCCTCATCTCCACCATGTACACTTGTAATCTCAGTAGTAATTTTGGTAGGAGAAGCAAAATGGGAACTGGAACCAATGATGTTGATTTCGGACAAAGAAGGTGGCTGAACCGGGGTAGTTGAAGTAGTTCCTTCAACCTGCCCCCCTTCTGTCGCTTCGGTTCTTAGTTTAGCAAGTTGTTCCTTTCCCCTGGCGAGAGCAGTGCGAGCGTCCTCATCAAAATAATGCCTTTCCAAGGCTGACTCATCATAACCAGCACCCTCAGCACCAAGCATATCGAGGGCAGCCTCCCACACTTCGGCTAAAGTGATCTCGTACTTGGGACCTAGAAAAGCAAGGCTTCCACGCCCCAAGACGCTATGTAAGTAGAAGTCGAATAGTGTCGAGCCAAAGCTATTCTTAGTCTCCTCGTGAGATTCCTCAGCTGCGATTCTGCCGGCGACGGCCTCATCGCGCTCCCTCTCCGTTTTAGAAAGCTGAAGTTTGAGCATTTGTATCTCCGCTTCCTGGGATTTGTTTTTCATTTGGAGCTCCGCAACATCAGTAATGTAGCCCTCATTAATTCTTTTCTGAGCTTCGAGCCTATCCTCAGCATCCCGTTGGCTGGCATGAGCATCTCTTACCTGTCTGAGAAGCACTTCTTCTTTTTGAGAATATGAGGTAGAGGAAGAAGCAAGCTCATCTCTCAACTTCTCGACCTTTGCTTCAAGCTCCTCGTTGCAGGAAGTAATGCTTCTCATCTCGGTATCATGCTGCTCAAGGACCTTTTGCCACTCAGCCTTATCATTTTCCATGGTGAGCATGGCCTCTAAGTTGGCGCGGTTAACTCGTTGAAGCTCATCAACAAGCTTCTGCCAGTTTGACATCCTCTCGATGTCAAGTTTAACAGCGTCAAGATTTCGCAGCATGGCGGGCTTGTCGATTGGAACCAGGTCAAGATCGAATCTCACGCCTTTTAAGCACCATTGTGGAAAGCGACTTTGTAAGGTGGCTGGGCCAGGCCCCACTTGAAATTTAGGCCTGCTTATTATTGTCTGGATGTCCTCCTTTCCGAGAGCAGGAGAGTCGGGAGAAATATCAAGAGGGGCAGGGGCAGTAGGCTTGTCGGGAGTGGTGGAAGCATGTCTCTCACCATGTCGAGCTCGTTTGCTCGAATCTTCTACTACATGACCTTTTCCCCGGTCATCGTGTGATTTCCTTTTATAGGAATCATCACCTCTCTGCGGGGAGTCGCGATGCTCATCCCTATCCCTTCTATCACGACGTTCTTCGGCATCCCTCCTTTCCCGAGCTTTTCGAGCAGCCTTCTCTTCATCAGACTCCCTATAGGAAGAGAAGTAGCGCCCATAATTATACTGTCCACGCCCACCATAGCGTTGAAAATCTTGATAGTATGATCCACCGCGTGTCATTGGAGAATCTGAAATAAGAAAAGATAAGCTTCAGAAATCTTTAAAGCATAAGAAGATAAGTGCATAAGTGTGCTGGAAAATTCTTAAGTGGTGTGTGAAGTGCAAACTACTCGCGTTGGGCTAACGAACCACTTCTCAGTTGGGGGGATGTAATAGGTTTCGCTATCGGTGGCAATTCTTGGGATAAAGGAGTTGGAGTCAGTTGGAGGGCAGATGTCGCTTCAATTGTTGGAGGTATAACTTTACCACGAGCAGGATCATCTTTAGAGAGCTCTTGGGAAGAGATAAATAAGTCACTTAAATCCCCAAAGACATCATCATCGTCATGCCTAGCCTGGTTCCCTCCATCAGTTCCTTTATCGGCATTTTTCATAGTTTGGGAAGGTTGCTCCTCTTCTTCTTCAGTAATGGGGGGAAGCGCGGACTTTTCGGATGGCCCCGTGTCGTCTCGTGGAGTAGAGCACTTCACTAATGGAGTTCCAGTAGAAGTTTCTCCCTGCACACGATCTTTAGTGGAGACCGAGGCGTCGAGAGTTTTCGTCGGAGAATCGGGAACTTCAGTCGGGGCTTCATGAGGCTGAGTAAAGCGAGAGGGATGGAGAAGTCCGTATTGGTGTAAAAATTCATCGCTTAGCAGAAACTTTATGCTCCTTTCTTCTGCCGGCACAGCATTTAATCTTTCTAAAATTTGCTTAAAACTTGGGTCCCTGGTAGGGGGTGGAAGCGCTAAAACAGGAACAAAGAATGAAGTTAGCAACTAAAAGTTCGGATCTCAAAAATGGCTTCAAAGCGGAAAGAATATAGACAGGAAATCTTACTTCCTACTCTCCAGATGACATAAAACCCTGGAGGGCAACGAACGAAGAAAAACTGATTCAAAAATCCGTGAGCGCTTTCGGGGAGATCAGTAATAAGTTTGCGGTTTCGAGCGCTTCTTATAACCACAATGGAGGGATGGTCTTTAATTTTTGTAAATGAGCAAAAATAACAGATCTCCCCGAAGCTTGGTAGTCGATCCAAGGTTCTCCTAAATAGAACACATAACCCCATCAGAATAGCATAGCCATTGGGGTGTAATTGGAATGGAGAGATAGACAGCCGAAGCAAGAACTGTTGAAGAAAGTCGTTAAAAGGAGGAATAGCGCCATTTAAGCACATTTGGCGATTGACAGCAACAAAACCAAGAGGTGGCCTATCGGCAGTATCATTTGGCCCCGGTAGTAAGGCGTCAGCATCATCGATGCCAAACTGGACGCACAATTGATTAAACGTCCGTTGATTCAGAGTTGTTGGTATTCTCTCTGGAGGGTTATCCACAGGAATAGCTACCGGAAAGGTATCTTCAGTCTGACTCATCGGCTCTTCTTGATGAGAAGTCATTCTACACAAGCAACTGGATGTTCAAATGCGAAGGTGCGCGTTTCCTAAAAAGTGTGAAGTGTTGTGCAAGACTAGAAAAGTGACAAGTATATATAACTAGGATTACACTAATCGATGCTTGATCGATGGTAAACATTTCAGAACTTGTTAACTTAAAAGTTCAAACATAATATTAGTGCAAGCAAGTCGATTTCAATTGACTACTTCAGCATTGCTTTGATATTTTGTTTGAAATAGATATATTAAAGGCACTTCATATATGCAGTTCATTCAAGTTAATCATCTATCGTTAACTAATCTGTCATTCGGTGTGGGCAATCAATGACAGTATATTCGTCCCAATTTTCTGTAAACATTGTGTTAGACAGGTTATTAGCTTGCAAGAGTGACCTGTGGAAAAAATACGACAAAGTTCAACAGTTCAAAGTTCAAGCAAAATTTACAAGTGTTAAGTCGTCAACGACTCAATAATTCTTTGTATTGGTTAAGCTAAGTCATTGGTTATTTGGATGACTCGGTTACGGCCTAAAGGATATGCGGCGAGTTAAGTTAAGTTCTATAAGTTGTAATGTGCATGAAGGAAAAAGCCTCAAATCAGAACAATGCAAATTTCTTTAAATCCTGTCTCGGCCGCGACTCAAATCTAAGGAGGCATTTAGTTGAGTCGGTCATAGGTTCAAGCATGGAAAAGAGGCTCAAGTACTGAGTCGTTCAGGGCTTATGGTTTGAGTCGTGTATAGTTTGAAAGGTTGAGTCATGGAAAGTAACCCAAGTGCTGAGTCGTTCACGGCTCATGGCTTGAGTCGTTCGCGACTTATAGTTTAAGTCATCTACGGTTTATGGCTAAAGCATTGAGTCGTATACGGCTGAGATTGCAAGGCTTTTCAAAATCAGTGGTCGAAAGGCAAAACCTAATTCGCTAACTCTTGGAATTCCTCATCACGCCTCATCTCACAGCCCCCCTTTTCCTGTCTCAATCCACTAACCCGGTAATGCTAAGGCAACAAGGATCTGTCACATTCCCAATGGAGCCCATCGTCCTTCCATACCAACAAATCACCCGAGAAACAATCTGAAATGTTTCGCATCGATCTTAAATTCAATGCATTGCTGAACTCGCGTATCGAATAGTGATCTAGAATCGATTACAACAATTCAAAGTGAAGCGCAGCACATGAAAACAAACTAAAGCCGAAAGATGAGAATTTGTGATTCAACGTTGATTATTATGGATTAAGATTGAATTTGCTTACGAAGTATAATGGTTGGGATGAATCGGAGAGTAGCAGGGTTGAATTCGCCTTCGGAAATGAGATTCAAAGATGCGTTAATGGCGTCACAAGATGATGAGACAGAGATCAAGTGAGGAAGAAGAACAACGCAATAGCTTATATACAAGGCAGGGGAGAATGAGAAAGGACTCACGAGTCATAGGCCGCCCTGAGTCGGTCACGACTCAAGAAGAAAGTCGAAGCACACGACTCATGATATAAGCATGTACTTCGAGGGGCAATTGTTAACGCCGAGCGACTCAAGGAGCCTACGACCCATAATAGTTACCGACTCATGTAAAGGAGCGACTCAGTAAGTGCCGACTCATCAAGACTAGCGACTCAACTAGCCCACGACTCATCCTATAAGGCCACTCAAAGGAGCGACTCACGACTTAAGGAGCCTAATAAGTTAAAGCATCAGCGACTCAACATGTAGGGCAGTCAGCGACTCATTGGTGGCAGCGACTCAGCGAGCTAGTGCTTTAAAGGTACAGTGTGGATTAACGACTCAGCAGGGTCTGCGACTCAAGGCCTAGACCAATTCAACGACTCAAGAGGCCGCTACGACTCAAAAGATGGGCCGACACACGACACAAGACTCAGAGGCAAGTTCAAGATCATGCTGCAAAGAAGTGACTTGCAGACGACTCATGACTCATCATGAGTCGGTCACGACTCATGATGAGTCGACCACGACTCATGACTTTGCAATTTCAGCCTAGGAAGTTTGCCTATAAATACGTAGCCACTTCCAACGTTCAAAGGACTTTTTGGGGACTGACTTCCTACGGGCCATTACTCTGCTATTGTCTCGACTTCAAGCAACACTCAAGCAACATTTCTATCACTCCAATCACCAAAGACATTTCAACAAATCTCGTGAAGAAAAATAACTCATTCATCATGCATTCAAAGGATTCTTCTACATCGGGGTTTGAGATATTTGTCTAAGTGTGTTGTAATCGGAGTTGATTGTAAAAAACTGTATCTAAATAAACAATAAAGAGCTTCAAAGTGGACGTAGGCTTGATCCTAAGCCGAACCACTTTAAATACTGTGTCTCTTACTGTTTTTCTACATACTTTCTGCTTATTTCTGATTCCCATACAAGTGGGTGGTGCTTTCACAATCACATCTTATACACTAAAATGTTAACGTTTAAATTTAAGCGTTAACAAACAGTATATATATATATGTGAAGCTTGTGAAGGAAGATAGTATTAAATATCCTTAAGCTAACAAACAAAAAGTAATTAATGAAAAAAATCTTTTAGTACACTAAGCATTTATATCAGCCACCATTAAAGAAAATATCTCTGCAAATAAATCTGTACAACACAAGACTGTATACAATATTGTCTTAGTTACAGAAACATAATTATAACCCTGTTTCTTTTCTTTTTATAAATCTGCATATTCAGTCGAACTAGGCATAAACTAAAATAAAACTTCATTTCAACTAAAACATGAAAATGAAACTACTCCATACTTAACAAAATTCAGGAAGAAAGCAAAAAGGAAGTTTACAGTTGTTTCATTTATCAAAAGTATCTCTGTTCTACTCTGCAAATTGGTGAGTAACACTTTATAAATTTCTTAAATTTAACCTGTTGCAAGTTAATATCTGGATGTTTAAAATATTAGTATGAATCTATACATTTGCTTTTTCTCTGACAAATCCCAAAAATAAGTACTGCATATTGACTTCCCCTGTGAGTAACAACAACTTTTTAATAAATTTAAAGTATCAGATTGTTGTTCATATAGATGAATGCTTATGTTTGAAGTATGATAAAGATTGTATTATAAAGTATGATTGTGTGATTGTGTGCAGGTATTTGACTTAGTATATTCTCTGTTTCCAGTTTTGTTCCTTTAAAATTCAAAACTCTTTAAATAAGTCCTTGTCTAGTTCTAAGATTTAAAGGAAATCAGTATGTTTCATTTCTATGCTAGTTTAAGATTTCATTTACACTAAAGTAGTGATTATATGGCTCTGGAAACAGAAAAAGGAACTGAGCATCTCAATAACATCTAAAATTTGAATATCTTATTTTATCAATTCAGGTACCTAAAACAAATAGTTAAATCGAATCATGATTTTTAAAATGAATTTGGGGATTTTTAGTGGAAGGGGTGAGGTGCAGTTCGTGTTTTACTGTTCGGAGTGTTTCGAGTTACCGCGAGTGATCAAGTGGATATGGGGGGTCGAGACTCTGACAAGGGGTAGAGGAGGTTGCCGTGGAGCTTGTAAAAATAGGGGATGGATGAGAAAATGGTGGGGGAAGCATTGGCATGGGTTTCAAATTTTTAAACCTAGTTTTTGCTTGGTTGGGTATTTGGTCTCGTTCGGTGACCAGAGGCGATCGAGTTCAACGTGGGCTTGGGAATAGGTAGAGGGAAGGTAGTGGGGGGCTGTAGCCGAAAGTGGTGGTGCTCCAGTGGTCGGAGTTTGGTGTGCGGCGAAGTTTCCAGGGTCGAGTGGTAAACTGTTGTGCTCCAGGCGACTCAATTTTGATATGAGGTGATGCAGTGGGTTTGGATGGTCGTGACAACATCTGGAGATGGTCGTCGATGGGAAGCAGTTGTAGTGGATGGCCAGTGATGGCCAGAGGGATGGTGCACGTGCACAGGCACGTTGATGGACTGGGTTGTGTGGGTAGTTGGGGAAGAAGATGTACAGGAGTGCGAATATGAGTTACTTCGGGGTCGTCACGAGCTTTGCGCGATGTTTTTGTTGGGCTTGATCTTGTTTCAATTGGGAAGACAAGAAGGAGGAAAGGATATGTGCAAAAGGAAAAAAAAAACTCGAAGCAGCTGGAGTTTTTAATCGGGGAAACACACGTTTTACTCGAAGAAATAGGGAGGGGTGCTCGGGTTTTTAGTGTACAGGTTGTAAACCTGAGACTGTTTTAACAGGTTTCAACAGTTTTTTTTTGAAACCTTTGTTTTAAATTTAAAAACAAAGTCAAACCCAGTTTTAAACAAGTTTAAATAGTGATTTTAAGATAGTTTTGAAATATAGTTGTAAGTAATTAAGTTTCATAATCTAAATTATTTTATTAATTTAAAAAGTGCTAAATATTTGAATGAATTGAAATCAAAATGAAATATATGTTGTTAAGGAAGATTTAAACAAAGATAATAACCAAATTGAAATCAGAACTTGAATTCTAGATAAGAAATAAAAGTAAAGTTTTATAATTTAAATTTATTCAAATAAGTTTTAATTGTAATTAAACATGTGAGTTGGCAAAGGGGTTTTGAAAATATAATAAATTAGTTATAAAACTTTATTAAGAATAAATTGGTTTTATTTAGAAAGTAATTTAAATAAACATTTTAAAACATATTGGAATTTTACTTTAATTCATGAAGTTTTTAGAATTTTTATGTGCATTAACTCTTAAGTTGATTAAGTAAGAATAATTAATGATTGAAATTAATTAAACTAGTAATTAATAGTTTAAATGTAGTGATTAAAGTTAATTAATGAATTAATTAACTAATATGTGATTTAGAACTATAGATTAGATTTTTAAATGGTTAATTAAATTAATAATAATTAATATAAGTTGATAATTAAATAATTATTAATGAAGTTCATTAACCAGATTATGTTATAATTAATTAATATGATTGATTTTGTAATAAATTAATTAGATTAATTAATTCAATAGTTTAATTATAAATTATTTATTGAAAAGTAATTAAGAAATTAATTACTTATTAATTATGTAAATTGATTCGAGTTAATTAATTTAGTTTAATTAACTGATAATTTGGAATTGAATTACTTAGAGAAGTAATTGAAGGATAATTACGGGATGTAATTAATTGGGTGATGTTATTAATGGAAGTAATTGAAATATAATTACTTAAAATTAATCAGGGGATTAATTTAAAGTGTTATTGAGAAGTAATTAATATTGAATGATTAATTACTGTTTGTTATTAATCAAGAGGATTAATATTTATGATTTGAAGATGTGTATTCTTAATATAAATTAACAAATGAAGATGTAATTAGAAATCATTAATTAATAATTAATGATGATATTGATTTATTTGAGAATAATAAATCAACAAGATAATTAGAAAGGTAATAAATCTATATAAATGTAATTAATTAATGGATTTATTCAAGATTTATTTTTGTAAATAAATTAAGGAAATTACTGGGATGTTGCAAAAGATATTTAAAGCAAAGATGATTAATTTGAATATATATATAGGTAATGGATAATAAGATTAAATTAAGAAATCATTTAATGATTTGATATATGTGAATATAAGTGTAATTAATGGAGCATAATTACTCAGAATAGTAATTGGATGATAATTACTTGATGAGATTCATTCAAGATGATTTGTAAATGAAGTAATGTGAGTAATTTCTTTTATAGTTAAGCAAAGGATTTATTTATGGGAATAATTAATCATGGAATGATTAATTTGTTAATAAGTAACTAAGGATAGTTAATTACTGGTTTGTTATTAATCAAGGGGGTGATTAATAATTGTGTTTAAGTAAAGATTAATCACTTAATTAATTTTAAATAAGTAATTGAATATAAATTGAAGATCATAATTACTATAATTAATGATGTAATTAAGAATTGTTTAATTAAGGAATAATTAATAGGAAAGTAATTAAATGTTAAATTGTTATGAATGATTTATAATAATTCATTTTAATTAAACAAAGACTAAATTATTCTTGTAATTAGAGAATGATTTAGTAATTTGATTTATAATCAATTATTGATTATGAGAGCGGGATTTATGGAATGAGTAATTAATTTAATTTATTTTAAATTAATTAAAATTGGAAGTAGTTAATTTAATTCATTTTAAATAACGATAGCTTATGATTCATAAATCATTGCTTATGGATGATATGGATATTTCACTGATTGATTGTAATCTCAGGAATGAGATGGGTAATGTCTATGTGATATGGATGTATGTTTTAAGTATGATAATGTTTAATTATCTGTTTGGATGATAATATTAATTATCTGTTTATGATGATGATGTATTATCTATTATGAGATGTGAATTGTCTATCTGTGCATATTGATGATATTGAATTCACTGTTAAGACTAAATAGACAACTTGGCCTTAAAAGACACGCTTTGGATTTCGATGAGACCGGGATCGGGTTTTCCGCATTAGGAACATCCGAAAACCACATCGTTTCCAAATTAACGTTAGGTCGTGAATCTGAAGTGAAGATGAAGGTTCAGAATGCAAGGGTTATCGTCGTTAACTCTGAGGGTGATTCCAAAATGAGTGTAACGAGATAATGCCTTCGGTTTCGTTCGAACTCGGAACGAACTTGTATGGATTGAATGCTTTCAACACATCGTCAGGCGGACGATGAGCATTCTAAGAAATATGTTCTATAAAGGTAATCGTAACCTCAAGCCTCATCAACCAGGAATGGCTAAAATAGGGGAGGTGCAGCAAGGTTAGGTGGGTCATGCCCAAGCAGGACAAGGATATTCCCCTGTCTAGATGTCCCTTTTTATTCGGCTTAGTGGGCGGTTGGTCTGCAGCCAACTGCGGGGTGTATCTTGTTCGGGACTGTTCAGTAAGGAATGGTTCCGGCCTTGTGTTGCAGGGGATGAAGGGAGTAATCCTCGGTACGGTGATCTAGGCCCCGTACTGTGACGGGCGGTACCCCAGTAGCCCTGCCATTGTATGGAATCCAAAATCCAATAAGTGCCCACGGTTTTGACTGTGTTACCCACTTTTGTGGCTAGTAGCTGGAATTTAATCATGTAACAATTTCGGCTATTTTCTATTTACTTGAAAACCCTAGACCTATTATAATATCACAGAATTTCCTATAAAATGTTTTGGTTAGCGTAAGGTAAAAACTTTTCCATGTTTATGTGTGGGAAGTCTTACGTGATACCTTTTGTTTTCAAAGGATTTTTCAAAATTAAGCAACTTTAACCTGTTACTCATACCAGACCCATGTCTGACCCGAAGTTTATTTTGTTTTTCATAAACTCTCGGGTACCCAAATTTTTACGGGTAGCCAAGGGATTCAGGTTTAGCTTTGACGAAGTCTGGAGGAGCAATGGAGCAGGAGGCTTCAGCGTTATAGATATATATATTTAGTTCCGCTGTGTTGGTATCTCTGAGTCATGTTGTTTTGAGTTGTATTAACTAGACAGGCGTTTATAACTGTCTAGTATGTGATGTATTATCTATATAGCTCTGATTGATGTATATATTATGTAAATACTTATGTAATTAATATATTTTATTCGTTCCGCTGTGAGATTCTGATGTTGTTGTTCTTTCTTCTCTATCTTTTCTATTTTCTCACCCTTTTCTTTCTTATTAACGATGTTACTTCCTGGGAGTAGGAAGTGGGGTCGTTACAGTGGTATCAGAGCGCTAGGTTGAGTGAATACCTAGGCTCTTACGTGATTTCTTTCCTGAGAGAGCGTATTTGTAAATTTGATATATATATATATATTTATTTATTTATTTTTTCTATCTATTTGTTGGATTACCTGTCCGGGTTTTCCAATATAAGTATAAGGATAGATTGAGTAGTGGTGTGTGTAACACGACTACCTGCGGTTGGAAGTATATTTGACGAGACTGTAGACCTAATACCGTCTCGAATAGATTCATGGTGTAAGGATTTCACCTAATCTCTGGAGGGAAAACCTGTTGAGATTTGGAGTCCGTTTTGTTGTACAAGATTGGATGAGTAGATTTGGATTGTGTTAGTGAGCAGAAGCTAGAATATTATCTTGGTAACTCGAGAAGTAGTAGTTGTGTGTTGAGATGCAGTAGCGGAGGATTGTTTCTGAAGAAGTTCTCAAAGATTTTTAGATAAGGAAGTATGTCTGCATTAGTTTTGAAGTTGAGTCCAGCTGAATGTTGTGTTTGGCTTTGAGGCCTGAGTTTTCTGAGGAATTTTTGGCATCAGTAGCGGTGTTGCAGCTCAGATTGTTCTACCGGCTCGCGAGGAGGTCATCGAAGTCCGGAACCAGTTTTGTGAATCCATTTCTTCAATGGATTGGCTGAATAAGTTTAAGCTGTTCAAATTGGTAGGAGAGAACAGTTTTCTTTGGATATTAACCTGAGTGGATCGCAAAAGTGACTTGCGATAGTTAAGTATTCTCTGGGATGGCAGAAATTTTTCTGAATATCTTTGTAGAGGTCGGTAGTTTGCCTTAGCATCTGAGGAGTTGAGTTTGGTATCGACTAGATTTCAGAAGTAGTACCGATGGTTCAACTTAGTAATCGAATGGTTTCTGGAGAAAGGAATTGGTAAAGCAACTCGAGTTTCGGAGGAATTTCTGAGTTCTATTTTGGATCTGCTGAATCATATTTTTGTCATGTGTTGTCCAGTTATGCTTATGTGCATCATTAGCATTTTCATCTACTCTAGATCAGAGTTGAGCAGCGGAAGCAGTTGGGAGTGCATTTGTTTTTCTTTTCTGGGAATGAGAAGATGTTTTCTACTGATGATAGTAGAGGTTGAGTTCTTGGTTTTGGTTGATTTTGAGAAAATTATTCTACTGGATTGTTTTTGGATTCAGATTATTGTAGGAGTTATCAGCGAAGGTGGAGCTGATCAGTGGGTTGAAGGCAGCTCTGGATTGTCAGAAGTATTTGGTGGATAAGAGATGAGGGAATTTGGATTTGGGAGTCGGAAATTTCATTTTGTATGAATTTTCTCTGATTCGGAGGAGTTCTATAGATTAGGAGTATAGACTGATTGGATTCTATAGATCGACTATTCCGGTATTATACTGGGAAGCTCTAGGGAACTCTATCCAGAATTTTGTCTGGATAGTTAGTTTTGTTGATTGAGTAGATTGGTTGTGATGATTGTTAGCATGTGATTGATATATGCTTATGATTTAAAATTAAATTAAAATCTTAAATATATTATTAAATTACCTTTGCTTTTAAATTTCGGGGACGAAATTCTTTTAAGGGGGGAGGAATGTGACGACCCGGAATTTTCTAGCAATATCAATTCAATAATCTGCATTAAATATTAAATTGATTTGATATATTTTTGTTAATTAAATCTGAATTGATACTTTTCTTTTAATAAATATTCATTTGGTAAATTTTATCTGTTAGAAATTAATTGTTTGTTTTCTATTTATATATGTATATATTTGTATACATTGTAAATAGATGAATTTGTTTTAAAATTTAACTAATAAATTATGTTCAAAATCCTAATATATATATTTTAGTGAATTAGAAATTATGTTTTATTTAATATAAACTTTTCAAAAGCTAAATAAATAAATACAAGGTTTTAAATACATAAGTAAATGTTTATATAGATTGGAAACTTATTTGAACTTAAGTTTAAAATTAACATTTATTAACAAAAAGATTTGTTTTCTTTTCTTTTAGTATGGTTTGATTTAAAATATGAATTTAAAATGATATATGAGTTTTTAACAGAATTTTGTCAAACAATACATCAACATACATTAATAAAATATGTAGTTTATGATAAAAAGATAATTTAATTTATTTACCATTATAAATTGATAAATGAGTTACTCTTAAATAATATTAATAAATATAAATATAAGACTAAAAGATAAATTAGGAAAATGTAAAGTAGTACATTGGTTACATTATAATAGCTTAACAACTATAAATTCATTTAGTTTGCAAATAACAGAATAAAAATAACAACATTCACATGCATTTCAAAATATAACAAGACAACAATAAATAAACTAGAAAACAAATAAGTTTTTAAGTTTGTAAACCCATATATGAACTGCAGCATATACATATAAGTATATGTTTAAAGCATCTAGATAAATATGCAGGCCAATGAGCAAATATATATATATATATATATATATATATATATATATATATATATATATATATATATATATGTGTGTGTGTGTGTGCAGGATGAGTTTTCAAAAGGAAGTAAAATATAAGATAAGTAACATATTTATGCATAACACATAAATAGCTAAGTACAAACAAAATGAAAGATATAAAAATATCTATGTGTGCAGGCTGAAGTAAAGCAATAAGAACAGTAATAAAATATATGTTATACAAACAAATGAAATCATATGCAGGCTAATGAACAAATATAAGTGTGCATGCCAAATAAGTAAACAACAGTATATATATGTGAAGCTTCTGAAGGTAGATAGTATTAAATATCCTTAAGCTAACAAACAAAAAGTAATTAATGAAAAAAATCTTTTAGTACACTAAGCATTTATATCAGCCACCATTAAAGAAAATATCTCTGCAAATAAATCTGTACAACACAAGACTGTATACAATATTGTCTTAGTTACTGAAACATAATTATAACCCTGTTTCTTTTCTTTTTATAAATCTGCATATTCAGTCGAACTAGGCATAAACTAAAATAAAACTTCATTTCAACTAAAACATGAAAATGAAACTACTCCATACTTAACAAAATTCAGGAAGAAAGCAAAAAGGAAGTTTACAGTTGTTTCATTTATCAAAAGTATCTCTGTTCTACTCTGCAAATTGGTGAGTAACACTTTATAAATTTCTTAAATTTAACCTGTTGCAAGTTAATATCTGGATGTTTAAAATATTAGTATGAATCTATACATTTGCTTTTTCTCTGACAAATCCCAAAAATAAGTACTGCATATTGACTTCCCCTGTGAGTAACAACAACTTTTTAATAAATTTAAAGTATCAGATTGTTGTTCATATAGATGAATGCTTATGTTTGAAGTATGATAAAGATTGTATTATAAAGTACGATTGTGTAATTGTGTGCAGGTATTTGACTTAGTATATTCTCTGTTTCCAGTTTTGTTGCTTTAAAATTCAAAACTCTTTAAATAAGTCCTTGTCTAATTCTAAGATTTAAAGGAAATCAGTATGTTTCATTTCTATGCTAGTTTAAGATTTCATTTACACTAAAGTAGTGATTATATGGCTCTGGAAACAGAAAAAGGAACTGAGCATCTCAATAACATCTAAAATTTGAATATCTTATTTTATCAATTCAGGTAACTAAAACAAATAGTTAAATCGAATCATAATTTTTAAAATGAATTTGGGGATTTTTAGTGGAAGGGGTGAGGTGCAGTTCGTGTTTTAGTGTTTGGAGTGTTTCGAGTCACCGCGAGTGATCAAGTGGATATGGGGGGTCGAGACTCTGACAAGGGGTAGAGGAGGTTGTCGTGGAGCTTGTAAAAATAGGGGATGGATGAGAAAATGGTGGGGGAAGCATCGGCATGGGTTTCAAATTTTTAAACCTAGTTTTTGCTTGGTTGGGTATTTGGTCTCGTTCGGTGACCAGAGGCGATCGAGTTCAACGTGGGCTTGGGAATAGGTAGAGGGAAGGTAGTGGGGGGCTGTAGCCGAAAGTGGTGGTGCTCCAGTGGTCGGAGTTTGGTGTGCGGCGAAGTTTCCAGGGTCGAGTGGTAAACTGTTGTGCTCCAGGCGACTCAATTTTGATATGAGGTGATGCAGTGGGTTTGGATGGTCGTGACAACATCTGGAGATGGTCGTCGATGGGAAGCAGTTGTAGTGGATGGCCGGTGATGGCCAGAGGGATGGTGCACGTGCACAGGCACGTTGATGGACTGGGTTGTGTGGGTAGTTGGGGAAGAAGATGTACAGGAGTGCAAATATGAGTTACTTCGGGGTCGTCACGAGCTTTGCGCGATGTTTTTGTTGGGCTTGATCTTGTTTCAATTGGGAAGACAGGAAGGAGGAAAGGATATGTGCAAAAGGAAAAAAAAAAAAACTCGAAGCAGCTTGAGTTTTTAATCGGGGAAACACACGTTTTACTCGAAGAAATAGGGAGGGGTGCTCGGGTTTTTAGTGTACAGGTTGTAAACCTGAGACTGTTTTAACAGGTTTCAACAGTTTTTTTTTGAAACCTTTGTTTTAAATTTAAAAACAAAGTCAAACCCAGTTTTAAACAAGTTTAAATTGTGATTTTAAGATAGTTTTGAAATATAGTTGTAAGTAATTAAGTTTCATAATCTAAATTATTTTATTAATTTAAAAATTGCTAAATATTTGAATGAATTGAAATCAAAATGAAATATATGTTGTTAAGGAAGATATAAACAAAGATAATAACCAAATTGAAATCAGAACTTGAATTCTAGATAAGAAATAAAAGTAAAGTTTTATAATTTTAATTTATTAAAATAAGTTTTAATTGTAATTAAACATGTGAGTTGGCAAAGGGGTTTTGAAAATATAATAAATTAGTTATAAAACTTTATTAAGAATAAATTGGTTTTATTTAGAAAGTAATTTAAATAAATATTTTAAAACATATTGGAATTTTACTTTAATTCATGAAGTTTTTAGAATTTTTATGTGCATTAACTCTTAAGTTGATTAAGTAATAATAATTAATGATTGAAATTAATTAAACTAGTAATTAATAGTTTAAACGTAGTGATTAAAGTTAATTAATGAATTAATTAACTAATATGTGATTTAGAACTATAGATTAGATTTTTAAATGGTTAATTAAATTAATAATAATTAATATAAGTTGATAATTAAATAATTATTAATGAAGTTCATTAACCAGATTATGTTATAATTAATTAATATGATTGATTTTGTAATAAATTAATTAGATTAATTAATTCAATAGTTTAATTATAAATTATTTATTGAAAAGTAATTAAGAAATTAATTACTTATTAATTATGTAAATTGATTCGAGTTAATTAATTTAGTTTAATTAACTGATAATTTGGAATTGAATTACTTAGAGAAGTAATTGAAGGATAATTACGGGATGTAATTAATTGGGTGATGTTATTAATGGAAGTAATTGAAATATAATTACTTAAAATTAATCAGGCGATTAATTTAAAGTGTTATTGAGAAGTAATTAATATTGAATGATTAATTACTGTTTGTTATTAATCAAGAGGATTAATATTTATGATTTGAAGATGTGTATTCTTAATATAAATTAACAAATGAAGATGTAATTAGAAATCATTAATTAATAATTAATGATGATATTGATTTATTTGAGAATAATAAATCAACAAGATAATTAGAAAGGTAATAAATCTATATAAATGTAATTAATTAATGGATTTATTCAAGATTTATTTTTGTAAATAAATTAAGGAAATTATTGGGATGTTGCAAAAGATATTTAAAGCAAAGATGATTAATTTGAATATATATAGGTAATGGATAATAAGATTAAATTAAGAAATCATTTAATGATTTGTTATATGTGAATATAAGTGTAATTAATGGAGCATAATTACTCAGAATAGTAATTGGATGATAATTACTTGATGAGATTCATTCAAGATGATTTGTAAATGAAGTAATGTGAGTAATTTCTTTTATAGTTAATCAAAGGATTTATTTATGGGAATAATTAATCATGGAATGATTAATTTGTTAATAAGTAATTAAGGATAGTTAATTACTGGTTTGTTATTAATCAAGGGGGTGATTAATAATTGTGTTTAAGTGAAGATTAATCACTTAATTAATTTTAAATAAGTAATTGAATATAAATTGAAGATCATAATTACTATAGTTAATGATGTAATTAAGAATTGTTTAATTAAGGAATAATTAATAGGAAAGTAATTAAATGTTAAATTGTTATGAATGATTTATAATAATTCATTTTAATTAAACAAAGACTAAATTATTCTTGTAATTAGAGAATGATTTAGTAATTTGATTTATAATCAATTATTGATTATGAGAGCGGGATTTATGGAATGAGTAATTAATTTAATTTATTTTAAATTAATTAAAATTGGAAGTAGTTAATTTAATTCATTTTAAATAACGATAGCTTATGATTCATAAATCATTGCTTATGGATGATATGGATATTTCACTGATTGATTGTAATCTCAGGAATGAGATGGGTAATGTCTATGTGATATGGATGTATGTTTTAAGTATGATAATGTTTAATTATCTGTTTGGATGATAATATTAATTATCTGTTTATGATGATTATGTATTATCTATTATGAGATGTGAATTGTCTATCTGTGCATATTGATTATATTGAATTCATTGTTAAGACTAAATAGACAACTTGGCCTTAAAAGACACGCTTTAGATTTCGATGAGACCGGGATCGGGTTTTCCGCATTAGGAACATCCGAAAACCACATCGTTTCCAAATTAACGTTAGGTCGTGAATCTGAAGTGAAGATGAAGGTTCAGAATGCAAGGGTTATCGTCGTTAACTCTGAGGGTGATTCCAAAATGAGTGTAACGAGATAATGCCTTCGGTTTCGTTCGAACCCGGAATGAACTTGTATGGATTGAATGCTTTCAACACATCGTCAGGCGGACGATGAGCATTCTAAGAAATATGTTCTATAAAGGTAATCGTAACCTCAAGCCTCATCAACCGGGAATGGCTAAAACAGGGGAGGTGCAGCAAGGTTAGGTGGGTCATGCCCAAGCAGGACAAGGATATTCCCCTGTCTAGATGTCCCTTTTTATTCGGCTTAGTGGGCGGTTGGTCTGCAGCCAACTGCGGGGTGTATCTTGTTCGGGACTGTTCAGTAAGGAATGGTTCCGGCCTTGTGTTGCAGGGGATGAAGGGAGTAATCCTCGGTACGGTGATCTAGGCCCCGTACTGTGACGGGCGGTACCCCAGTAGCCCGGCCATTGTATGGAATCCAAAATCCAATAAGTGCCCACGGTTTTGATTGTATTACCCACTTTTGTGGCTAGTAGCTGGAATTTAATCATGTAACAATTTCGGCTATTTTCTATTTACTTGAAAACCCTAGACCTATTATAATATCACAGAATTTCCTATAAAATGTTTTGGTTAGCGTAAGGTACAAACTTTTCCATGTTTATGTGTGGGAAGTCTTACGTGATACCTTTTGTTTTCAAAGGATTTTTCAAAATTAAGCAACTTTAACCTGTTACTCATACCAGACCCATGTCTGACCCGAAGTTTATTTTGTTTTTCATAAACTCTCGGGTACCCAAATTTTTACGGGTAGCCAAGGGATTCAGGTTTAGCTTTGACGAAGTCTGGAGGAGCAATGGAGCAGGAGGCTTCAGCGTTATAGATATATATATTTAGTTCCGCTGTGTTGGTATCTCTGAGTCATGTTGTTTTGAGTTGTATTAACTAGAAAGGTGTTTATAACTGTCTAGTATGTGATGTATTATCTGTATAGCTCTGATTGATGTATATATTATGTAAATACTTATGTAATTAATATATTTTATTCGTTCCGCTGTGAGATTCTGATGTTGTTGTTCATTCTTCTCTATCTTTTCTATTTTCTCACCCTTTTCTTTCTTATTAACGATGTTACTTCCTGAGAGTAGGAAGTGGGGTCGTTACAGGAAGATAGTTTGTTTTAATTGATTTCAGGTTGAAGAACTTGTTTTAAAACCTGATTTTAAAACTTTGTCATTTATTTACATTAAAATTTCAAAAGAAAAACAATGTTGCCATTTTTTATATTTGTAAATCATATTATGTTACACTTGTTATATATGTTTTTATCTATCTTACAAATGTTTAAATCCATGTTTAAAATAAAAACACTTGTTAATTTATAAATTATTATTGTTACACATGTCATTAAATGTTTTAAATATGTTTCATCATATTTTCAATTTAGTTTAAATATGTATATATGTTTTTATATCTTTCTATTATATAATTAATGCATTCCCTTTTTATAAATACTTATAACTTTTAAAGAAATTGGTTTCTTTTAAAGTCTAATTATACTTTAATAAATAAACACACACACGCACACACACACACACACGCACACACACACACACACAAATATATATATATATATATATATATATATATATATATATTTAGTTTAGTTTTAAAATATAGAATTTAACTTTAAACAACTTTTGAAAATTATTTATATTAAATTCAAAATAAAATTTTCAAATCACAATGTGTGTATATATATTGTAGATACAAAATTACATAACAAACTTTTATTAATTTAAAATATAGTGTTTTCAAATCCAATATATTTGTAAAAATATCTATTTTTTGAATTTCAAATTAAATTTCTATTTACAATATATATATATACAAACACATATGCTCTTTAGTATTTTTTGAAAAATTCAAACAAATTCACAATTTAGTCCAAAATTTTATATTAATTACCAAATTCAATTTGAGTCAAAACCAGGACCGTTACAATACGTTACTGTATAATACTTATTATTACAACTAAATTTCCATTTACATGCATTAATTAATTTTAAGTTTTATTTACTAGTATAACATCCTATTACATATCCAATCACCATTTTAACTTTTAACATTTGGTAAGTCTTATTATATGCTATTTGAATGCAGTTTGGTACTATATAAATTAATTTGATTCATTTTACTTGATTAGAATGCTCACTATTTTACTTGTTTAAAATTTCTTTACTTCTAATTTTTCTCTAAAGATTCTTAATATTTAGCTTAGCTTTCTTCATTCTCTTATCTTATAAGTTCAAGTTATTCAAATAGTTCATTTCATTCGAGTAATTCGGAGATTATTAATTAACATAACTTAAAAATTTAAACACCGGATTCACTTCCAACCGTTTAAATAGGTATGTGTACTTGTATCTTATATATATCAAATCATACTTTGGAGTTTAAACTGAAATCTATTTATCAAAACAATTTCGAAGCAAGGCTTCTGAGAAGTCTCCCTCACTTTGAAACTCGAAAATGAACGTCGATGATGCTGCCCAGTCATTGTCAAAATTATTTTCCCACGACAGAAGAGAGTACTGAATTTATTCCTTTTAAAATTTACTTGAAAGCAATTTGTATTGGTATATACATTTAAACAACACTAATATTGTTTTCCAAACGTTGAAAACCTTTTTCAAAAACATCGAAATTTAAATTTCTCAAATTCTCATCTTTATATTCATTTTACTTGCAATTTATATTTTGTAAATCACACTTATACAATTTCATTTTATTATACTCATATAATAGCTAATAGTTGAGGAATATTGCATGTTCAAACGATAAATGATAATGATTAATATTATCATTTCCTACAACCAATTCACGCTATATACATGCCACAATAATTTTTGAAAAATTATTTCTTTATATGTAAAATGTAATCAGGGTAAAATTATTTCGCTTACCCAATTTCAAAACAATACTGTGCCAATTTACCTTAATTAAGAGTTTAGATACCCCTATCGATACGGTTGTACTACTCGTACCGACCAGAATTCATAAACGCTCAATTGATAAGTCAACACAGTATAAAACATTACATTTTCACTAACAAATACACGCTCATATCTACTAATATACTCAAATAATCCTAGGGTGCTACTGACGCTATCTCTAATGAGTTACCCCACAAAGCTATGGTTATCGCTAAACCAAAGTTCTGATACCAACTCTAACGACCTACCTTTTTGGACAGTTCAAATTGACAATTGTTAACCCCGTTCCAGCCTACGAGTTAAGAGGCCCACGAGTTAAAGGAGTCAACGAGTTAAGGCCCGGGATGGGCCACGACTTAAGGTGCTTAACGGTTCAGGAAGGATCTACGACTCAGGAAGCCTCACGACTCAACAAGTCACCGACTCAACAAGTTAACGACCTAAAGCTTAAAGCGACTTAAAGGGTTACGACTCAACGACCCAAGGAGAGATTGTACGACTTGAGGAACCTTACGACTTAAGGAACCTTACGACTTAAGGAATCTTACGGGTCAAGGAAGGCTTGCGAGTTAAGACATTAACGACCTGAGGAATGTCACGACCTATGGAGGTCTACGACTTAAGAGGAATGCGACATAAAGATGATACGACCTAAGACTTCAGAGACAAGTTCAATACCATGCTATAATGAGATAACTCGTTGACGACATACGACTTATGATGAGTCGTGTACGACTCATACTAACATCAAGGCAAGTTGCACTGGTTAACTCGTGAATGGCTCAAGACTTGTGTTATTCATTTGAATGGGAGCATAGCTTTGGACCAAGCGGTGAGCTAACCCAGTAGGTCGGCCGCGACCTACTATGAGTCGTGTACGAGTTATGACCTAATTCCGAGAAATGCCTATAAATACGACCCTAGCTCCAACTAGAAATGGACTTTTGGCTCATTCATTTCAAGCGCCGTTACTCTGCTGCATTCCGAACTACTTCAACACTTAAAGCTTTTGAGATACAAAGAACGCCTCAAGGAACTTCACGAAGAAATCATACATGTCCAACATGAGTTCAAAGATTTTGATCGACAATGAAGTTTAGGCTACTTGTTCTAAGTCACTTGTAACTCGAAGTGTGTTGTAATCAAAGTGTAATTGCATCGATTAATCAAATCGTCAATAAAGATATTCAAAGTGGACGTAGGCTCTCTCTTGAGCCGAACCACTATAAAATTACTGTTGTTTACTGCTTTTCCGCTATTATCTGCTTATAATCTGTTCCCGAGCTATCGGGTGGTGCTTTCACAATTACACTTCATACACCGGGGTGTTAGCGTTCAAATTTTAGCGTTAACATTTTTGGTGCTTTCATTGAGAATTGAACTCAGGCAAATCGTCATCATCGCTCCACGAAAGTTTGTTGAAGTAACCTCTCTGAAGACTAGAAGTTTATCCGAAATCATGGCTCCGGGGAGAAAGAGTAGATCTGTTAGATCTGGAAATGCTCAAGAGGGAACCTCCGCTTCCCCAGTACCTAATCAAGCCACTCCACCTGTTGGGGTTACAAAAGAGGAGTTGGATGCTGTAATCTTAGGGCTGAACCAGGAGATAAATGCCCAAAGTGCACAATTGGAAGCTCAGAACGCCCAAAATGCCCTAATTTTGAATAAGTTGAATGACTTGCTTGGGGTAAACCGTCAACCAACGAGTAATGAAAGGAACTTTGCTGGCAACATTCATGAGGATGAAGAAAGAAACATTCCTGAGAGGGCTGCCAGCCCCTTTGAGCGGACATTTCCTGAAATTGGTGGATCTAGAGCTCGAAATGATGAGGGATATCTTTCTGAAATGGTTCGACAAATCATGAAGGAAAGCATGCAAAGGAATGAAGATGAGAAGGAATGGGGTTTCGCTCCAAGTAAAACCCCGTTTACCGAAAGAATCTTAAAGGCTGAGTTCCCAAGGAAGTTCGTCCCCCCCAACTATCCCAGCTTACAAAGGAACAAGTGATCCGAACGAATTCTTGTATAAGTATGATTGGCACATGACAGGTGCCAGAGCTTCTGATGAAATAAAGTGCCGATATTTTCCTGTATACCTGGAAGGTGTAGCCCTGCTTTGGTTCACCAAGCTGCCAGTCCGGTCTATAGATCAGTTTTCTGACTTAACCCGGAAATTCAAGGAGCAGTTCAGACTACACGCTTCAAAAGCCAAAGATATTATGTCGTTGTCAAGTTTAGAGCAGAATCCAGGTGAAACTATCAGATCTTTCTTGAATCGCTTTAATATAGTGCTGGCCGAGGTAGACAATGCAGAACCACGGATGATCTTGACCTATCTGATGAGGGCCATCGACAAGTCCAGCGAATTTGGAAAATGGCTTAACATGAAGGAACCAAATTCCCTTGAAAAATTCTACAAGAAAGCAGATGAGTTCATACGCCTGGAAAGCCGTCCTGTACCAGTAAAGGCAGTGTTAGAAGAAGCTGAAGATAACATTGCTGCTCCACGCAAGAGTGAATCTGTAGGACAGAAAAGGGAAAATAACGATGGAAAGAAACAGAAAAATCTGAAGAAGCCTCGTTCCTTCAAACCATCGGAATATAGTCCTTTATTAGATACGCCGGAGCGTATATACCTTGCCACTAAAGATTCTGTTGATTATCCTAAACCTCCCGTTCTGAGAACCGGGAAAAAAGCTGTACAAAGAGGAAAGTTTTGCCGCTTCCATAATCAACCCGGTCATGATACCGATGAATGCCGCCAATTGAAAAATTTGATTGAAGAATTGATAAGGAAAAACAACCTGCAGCAATTTGTGGAAAAGAATAGCAGCAATCCCGCTTCGACTAGTCAGGGGCAACGAGCTCCTGCTCATCAACCCAGGACAGGTCAAAAGACTACAGGGCATGAATCCGGAAGGCCTGTTATCAATGTCATTACGGGAGGACCTCACCCAGCAGGCAAGAGCTGGGTTGAGATGGAAAGGTATACCCGAGCTTTTAAGTATGTACCGACTGAGGAAGATGTATTTGTTTTGGAAGGTGCTATGCCCCTGAAGCAACAAAGAACTTTCAATGATGATATTGTGTTCAGAGCCAGGGATTCCGCAGGTATTGAAGCTCCTACCTTGGATCCCTTAGTCATCTCGGCTGGTATCGGGCCAGCTATTGTCAGAAGAGTTCTCATTGATTGTGGCGCATCCTGCAGTATCCTCTTCAAGAAAACATTCGACCAAATGAAGATCCCTATAGCTGATGTGCAAGCATCATCACCGAAAATCGTTGGCTTCACTGGAGAGCCAAAACAGCCGATAGGAACCGTTGATTTGTTTGTGGAACTTGGAGAAGGAGAAAGAAAAGTGGTCCGCAAGCAAACTTTTGTGATTGTCGACGAATTTTCTGCTTATAATGCTATCCTTGGCCGTCCAACTCTCGCAGCATTCAAAGCTGTTCTGGCCCCATGGCGCCTCACCATTAAATTTCCCACAGATAATGGAGTGGGAGTTATAAAAGGGGATCAAAATGCTGGGCGGGAGTGTTATCTGACAGAGCTGCGAGAGGCAAGGAAAAGAGAAATGGGAAAGGATGCGGCAGCCCCAGTCCGCATCAAAGAGCTTGCCTTGTAGCAATTACAGGGCGGGCCCTGCACTGGCGAGCACAACGGAGCACGGAAAGAGATGGATCCTAGAAAAGTCAGTGTAGGGGAGAATAGAGTGGTACCAGTGGAAACAACAATACCAGTACCTGTTGACCCAAAGGACCCAAACAAGGTGTTGAATGTGGGTTGACAACTTAATGTGTCAATTCAGAATATCTTAATATCTTTTTTAAAGGCAAATTTGGATGTTTTTGCTTGGACTCATGCCGATATATGTGGAATATCCCCAGAAGTTGCAGTACAAGCTTTAAATATTGATCCAAAATTTACACCTGTGAAGCAGAAAAAGAGAACTCAAGGTCCAGAAAGGTCGGCAGCGTTAAAAGAAGAAGTTGATCGGCTCATGGAGAATAATTTTATCAAAGAATCTACCTATCCGAATTGGGTTTCAAATCCAGTGCTAGTTAAGAAAGCCAACGGAAAATGGAGGGTATGCATCGATTTTTCAGATCTAAACAAGGCCTGCCCCAAAGACTGCTTCCCATTACCCAGGATCGACCAACTGGTAGGCGGAACAGCGGGACACGATTTGTTATCTTTTATGGATGCCTACTCCGGATATAACCAGCTCATGATGCATGAGCCAGATCAGGAGGACACGAGCTTTATCACCGATGTTGGTCTTTACTGCTACAGAGTTATGCCCTTCGGGCTAAAGAATGCAGGGGCAACATACCAAAGACTTGTTAATGCTATGTTCAAACCGCAATTGGCAAGACTATGGAATTCTACGTCGATGACATGTTAGTAAAGTCTAAGAAAGCAGTGGATCACATAGAACACTTAGCAGACATGTTCGCACTCCTCCGAAAATACGGAATAAAGCTCAATCCTTTAAAATGTTCATTTGGAGTGGAATCCGGAAAGTTTTTAGGTTTCATCGTGAGCGCTAGGGGCATTGAGGCTAGTCCAGCTCAAATTACCGCCTTAAAGGAAGTCAAAGCTCCTAGAACGAAGAAGGAATTGCAAAGTCTCAATGGAAAAGTCGCCGCCTTGAGTCGGTTCATTTCCAAAGCCACAGATAAATGCATCCCATTCTTTGACGCCCTAAGGAAAGGAAAGAAAAACTTCGATTGGACTCCTGAATGCCAAAAAGCCTTTGATGAATTGATTCGCCATATGGAAACGCCTCCAATACTTTCTAGGCCTGGCGATGGCGAGGATCTTCTTATATACTTGGCAGTATCATCTCATGCTTTAAGTGCAGCGCTGATACGAGAAGACAAGAGGATTCAACATCCAGTTTACTATATCAGCAAAAGACCCACTAGGGCAGAAATGAATTACTCTAAGTTGGAAAAACTCGCCTATTGCCTACTAATTGCATCTAGGAAGTTGAGGCAATATTTCCAAGCTCATCCTATCAGAGTCCTCACTGATCAACCTTTAAAGCAAGTCCTGTTTCGCCCTGAGACTTCGGGCCGTCTTCTAAAGTGGAATATTGAACTCAGTCAATATGACATCACTTATCATCCCCGAAAAGCAATCAACGGACAAGCTTTAGCGGACTTCATCGTAGAATTCACAGATAAGGGTAACAGTGAGGAGGATACGATCGACGATTCCCCAATCCAATGGAAGTTATATGTCGATGGCGCGAGAAACGACTACTGTTCTGGAGCCGGAGTTGTACTTGAGACCCCTGAAGGTCGATCATTATGCTATGCACTAAGATTGGAATTTCCTTCAACAAACAATGAAGCAGAATACGAAGCCCTTATCGCTGGCTTAAGGATTGCTAAAGAACTAAACATCCGAGCGTCACAGATCTTCAGTGATTCTCAGCTTATTGTATGCCAAGTCAAAAAGGAATTCTAAGCAAAAGGGGGGAATCTGCCCGCCTACTTGTCAAAGGCTTGGGAACTCCTGGGTGATTTCGATCATTACATGATAAGTCACATTCCTCGAGAAGAAAACATGAAAGCAGATTCTCTCGCAAAGTACTCTAGCACAGGCGAAGCTCAATTTCTGGGGTTAACTCCAGTGGAGGTCCTGTCGACTCCGAGCATTGATGAGATGGATATTGATTGGATCATGAGCGTGTCTCAAGAGAAAGAATCATGGATGACTCCAATAACAGAATATCTGCTCAATGGATCTTTACCGGAAAATTCAAAAGAACGAAAGAAGCTACTGAGGAAAGCCTCTCGCTATATAGTCCAGGATGGCCAGTTATACAGACGGGGATTCTCAATGCCGTTACTTCGATGTGTATCCAGGGAGGAGTCCAAAACAATCCTAGCTGAGGTTCATGGGGGAGAATGTGGTGATCATTTAGGTGGTCAAACTTTAGCGAAAAAGATTCTCTGATACAGATATTTTTGGCCAGGAATTAATCGAGATGCAGCAGACTATTCCCGAAAATGTGACAGATGCCAAAGATTCGCCAAAATTCCTAGAGCTCCTTCCACTGAACTCACACAGATGGTCAGTCCATGGCCGTTTGCAATATGGGGGATAGACCTTGTAGGACCGTTACCAACTGCCAAATCTGGAATTAAATATGCCATTGTTGCTGTAGATTATTTTACTAAGTGGGCAGAGGCTGAACCACTGGCTACTATCGCTTCAAAAAAGATGATAAGTTTTGTGACTAAAACTATCATTTGCAGATACGGTGTGCCTCAAAAAATAATTACAGACAATGGTACTCAGTTCGAAAGTGAAGAATTCCAAGATTTTTGCAAACGATTCAAAATCCGAAAAAGCTTCTCAGCAGTAGCCCATCCGCAGGCAAACGGGCAAGTGGAAGCAGTAAATAAAATTATCAAGTCAACCATCAAGAAGCAACTTGAAAGAGCAAAAGGTGGTTGGGTCGATAAGCTACCGCTAGCACTATGGGCATACAGAACTACCCACAAAACTACGACTGGGCATACTCCGTTTTCATTGGCATACGGATCAGAGGCAATGATTCCGGTAGAAACAGAGGTCCCTTCACATAGAAGAATCCATTTCAATCAAGCGGAGAATGAGAAACTACAGCTTGAGGCACTAGATCTCCTTGATGAAAAAAGAGAAGAGGTTGAGCTCAGAATCGCTTCACATCAGCAAAGGATAGCCAGACATTTCAATTCCAAAGTTCGCCAACGCAGCTTTGAAATTGGAGATCTAGTCCTAAAGAGAATTATGACAGCGACAGGTGTGTTTGGGCCAAATTGGGAAGGACCATATGTCATAGGTCAAAAGCTTCTGGATGGCACATTCAAACTCACTACTGTCGAAGGAGATCAAATTCCAAGAGCTTGGAACAGCAATCACTTGCGTCCATACTTTACTTGATAGCTTTGTTGAAATATTGTAAAAAGAATTATGAATGTATGATTCCTGTAATTGAAAGCGATTGTAAAACCGATGCAAGTGAATAGTGAAAGACTATAAAGTGGATGTAAGCCCAAATTCTTGGCCGAACCACTATAAATCTTGTGTTCCTTATTATTATTACATGTTTGCTTTATTTTCGATATGAAAATTACATTAAATGTATTACTGAAATGTCGATTTAAATTTTTGCAGGCAACGAAAACAAAACTTGCACATTACAAGACCAAGTGATTCTTGTTATCATTCAACAAACAAATTCCAAGTCGCAAAATTCCCGAGCTTAAATCCTAGATAAGAAGTGCTTCAATTGAACGGTCAATGATTTCACCGAAAACGGGCTTTAGGTAATAAATTGAGAAGTTTGAACAAACAAACATCTAATTAAGAAGCTTATGTCCGTTCTCGTGAACTGGCCTAGCAATGAAGTACACTTCTTTGGATTAAACAAGCTACTTGTAAGAGAAGGGAGTGCAAGCTTGAAAAAAAAAGAAAAAGAAATAGAGGATCACTGAAAAGGCGTAAGCAAGTGGACAAGGAATAAATAAAGTCCTCTTCGGAGGCACAACTCATCGGAGGATAAAAACCTCTAACGAAGCATATGCCGTAAAAAAGAAAGTTCTCTACTCAACCAAAAAAGATTGGAGGAGTCATGACCCTCCAACCATGAGAGAGTAACTTCCAGGCAATTTTCGGAGGCCCATTTCGCCAGGAGTTGAAGTGTTACAACCGCTCTTCGGAATTTCACTTCACCAAAGTTGAAATGCAAACAAAATAAAGACCTTTTCAGAGGCACATTTCACCAGGAGTTGAAGTGTAACAGCCGCTCTTCGGAGTTTCACTTCACCAGAGTTGAAATGCAAACAAAATAAAGACCTTTTCGGAGGCACATTTCACCAGGAGTTGAAGTAGCCGCTCTTCGGAGTTTCACTTCACCAAAGTTGAAATGCAAAACAAAATAAAGACCTCCTCCCGGAGACACAATCAAGAAGAAAGACCTCTTCGGAAGCCCACGTTTCACCGTGATTGAAATAAAACTTCCAAGTGTTGAAACGTGAAAAGGCTTTCTTCAAAGGCACAACTCTTTGGAGGTACACGTTTCACCAAGATTGAAATAAAACTTCCAAGTGTTGAAACGTGAAAAATCCCTCCTCAGAACTACAACTTTCTATGTTTTCAAAAAAAAAAAGTCCTCATTAAAAGCACACTTTAACTTTCAAAGGAAGAGTGATTTACCTATTCTGGAAAATAATCTTCCTCAAAAAAAAAAAAGTTAAAGTACCCTTCAGAGGCCCGCTTTACCTCGTAGAAGAATTCACTTGGTAAAATGTGTACATAAGCAAAAGAAAAAGTGATTTCTTCGAAGGACAAAGCGTGAAAACTTATATGAAGGGAGTTGTACTCTACGAAAAATTTCTTCAAGAATGAAATAATTATTCTTCAGAAAATAAGAGTGCAAGTCCCCTCGAAGTATAAAATATTGCAGCAAGCTTATGGTATAGGGGCAACATGGTATAGTTACATACAATATAGTATAGCCACACCCGCGAAAGTAATGCTCAAACAACATGCCATAAGCCCGCTGCAATATCATATAAATAAACTTGTGCAAAAATGAATAATAAATGCATTCTCAAATTCAAACAGTAGTCTGTACAAATAAAGGATCATTTTATTCAATTGTATTGCAGATACAAGTTTCAAAATAAAAAAGCAGGGGGCCGGTACCCGCACAATTCTCGACCAGTACATGCAAAAGACAAGAAGCTAAAAGCTGGAATCTTCATTTCTTCTTACCACCTTTGGACCCTTTACCCGGCCGAAGGGTTAGCTTTTCAGGTCGGTCTGTAGGCATAAGGGAAGAAGAAGAGGGGGGTGCAACTGGTGCAACTTCTGGTTCCTCTTCAGTAGCAATGATTTTCTTCCCCCTCCTCTTTGATGTTCCGTGCTTCTTTCTCCTCTTCGAAGAAGACTCACTCCCTGGAGTAACAAGAGCAGACAAAATTATGTCATCAGAAAGAGTCCGCTCCGGAGATATCTCACCTGCCTCGAGTCCCTCGTCTTTCGGCTCTTGCGAAGCGATAGGATCATCTAAGCCATGAAGAGCCACTATTTGCTCCTCTTGTGACCCGGGCTGTGAAGCAGAAGGAGGAGCCACCTGAAGAGACGGAGGAGGGATAACCGGAGGAGGCGAAGTTTGCACAGCACTTGGTGTTCCAACTGCAGAAGAAGAAAAGTTAAAAATATTAGTATCTCCCGAAAAGAAGGGAGATATGGGTTCGTCAAGATTCAAGAAGTAATCGAGAAGCTCATCAAACTTTTGAGGAGCAAGCAGGCAATCCACATGAATCGGACCAATGTCAAAGTTGCCTGAAGATATTTGCTTCGATGGTTCAATCTCATAATTTTGAGCTCCAATATCCTCCAAAGCCTCATCATCAGTAGGGGTAATTACCCCGGTTCTTGTAGGAGGCGGGGAATGAGCACTGGAACCTGTGATGTCAACCCCAGGAGAAACTAAAGGACGAACAGAGGTGGTAGGTGGTAATTCTTTTCCAGAACGTTCCTTTTCCGCCATCCCAGTCCGTACTCTGACAAGTTGCTCTTTTCCCTTCGCAAGAGCAGCGCGAGTTTCCTCATCTAGGTAGCGCGCCTCAAGCTCTTCCTCGGTATACCCGGCGCCTCTGAACATGTCGAGAGCAGCTTCCCACACTTCAGCCAAGGTGATTTCGTATTTAGGACCGAGAAAAGAGAGACTGCCATGCCCCATGACGCTGTGCAAGTAAAAGTCGAATAGATTTGAACTGACGTTGGCTTCCATGGCTTGAATAGATTCTTCAGCTGCGATTTTACCAGCCATGGCCTCATCTCGTTCTTTTTCAGTTTTAGCAAGTTGAGCTTTTAACGCTTCAATCTCCATGTCTTGGGCGCTCATTTTACTCCGCAACTGAGCGGCATCAGTGCGGTAATTCTCTACGACCTCTTCTAGCCTCTCAACTTTAGCTTCGGCATCTCTTTGGCCAGCATGTGCATCCCGCACTTGTTTTTGTAGCACCTCTTCTCTTTGAGTGTAAGTGTTAGAAGAGGTGGTAAGAACGTCTTTAAGCTTCTTGACTTCAGCTTCAAGTTTCTCGTTATACTAGGTTATGTTTTTCATCTCGATGTTGTGCTGGTCAAGAATCTTCTGCCATTCCGACTTATCGTTCTCCATAGTTAGCATCGCCTCGATATTGGCCCGATTGACCCTTTGGAGTTCATCAACAAGCTTTTGCCATCCAGACATTCTTTCAATATCAATCTGACGGCATCAAGATTTTGGTACATGGCTTCTTTATCAATGGGAACTAAATCAAGATCGAAGCGAACCCCCTTTAAGCACCAATTCGGGAATCGGCTCTGTAGGGTCGGTGGGCCCCTTTCAACACGATATGAAGGCCTATTAAGAAGTGTTTGAATAGTGCTTCCTTCAAGAGCAGGGGATTTGGAAGGAATGTCGATAGAGATGGGTGCGTGAAACTTTTCAGATATTGCAGATGCGTGCTTCTCACTAGGTTTGGCCCGCTTGCTCGGGTCCTCAACAATGTGGCTCTTCCCTCGACCATCATGTGTTTTACGTTTGTGAGAGTCATCGCCTCTGGAAGAAGACTCATGTCGCACATCTATCCTCTCATGTCGCACATCTATCCTCTCATGACGCTCTTCATATTCTCTCCTCTCTCTAGCTTTTCGAGCAGCTCTCTGCTCATCGGTTTCTCTGGGACCAGTAAGGTAGCGTCTATAATCATAGTTGTCACGCCCTCCATAGCGCTGAAAGTCTTTATAGTAAGAGCCGTTGCCGCTACGCCCCATTGAAGGATCTGAAAGGCAAAAAGACAAGTCTTAAAAGCCTTTAGAGAAAAGAAGTCAAACACAAACAAGTGCTGAAAAATCCTAAGTGTTGTGTAATGTGTAAACTACACGCATCAAGCTACAGACCACTTTGTGGAGTAGAGGTGGTGATAACTTGAGTAGGAGGAGTTGCCATTTGTTGTAGAGAAGATGTCGCCTCGATTACAGAAGAGATAGTTTTGGAAACATCATCTTTAAAAAGTTCTTGTGAAGTCACAATTAGGTCGCTCAACCCCTCAAAAACATCATCACCATCATGCTTTTTGGGACTTGCTTTCTCAACTCCTTCATCAGCAGATCTCCCGGAAGATCGTGGAGGTTCTTCCTCTTCGATAACTGGGGCAAGTGTCAAATTGCTAGACGGCCCCGCAACATCAGTGAGAGTGGGGCACTTCACCAGTAAAGTGTCAAATTGCTGGAGAATCGGGAACTTCACAAAGCTGAGTGGAACGAGAAGGGTGAAGGAGTCCAAACTGATGAAGGAATTCGTCATTCAACAGAAATTTTATGTCCCGCTCTTCAATTGGGATAGCCATGAGCCTCTCTAAAGTTGGCTTGTGGCTGGGATCTTTAGATGAAGGGGGGAGCGCGGAAATGGAAAAACAAAGTTAGCACTTGATAGTTCAGAATTCGCAAAACTCAAAGAATAGAAGAAGTAGAGATAGACGATCTCACTTCCTTCCCTCCACACAGCATAGAACCCCGGGGGGCATCGAACAAAGAAGAACTGGGTCAGGAACCCATGAGCAGTGTCGGGAAGGCCAACGATTAATTTGCGGTTTCGGGCACTTCTCACAACGGTAATGGAAGGATGATCTTTGGTCCGGGTAAAGGAGCATAAGTAACAGATTTCGTCAAAGTTCGGAAGTCAATTAAACGTTCTCCCAAATATCACGCACAACCCCATTAGGATGGCATAGCCATTGAGGTGTAGCTGGGATGGAGAAATGGCCAGTCGACGAAAAAGATGCTCGAGAAAGTTGTTGAAAGGAGGGATGGCCCCATTCAGGCACATTTGTCGATTAACTGTCACAAAGCCGGGAGGTGCTACGTCGGCAGTATTACTTCTTTCGGGAAGAATAGCATCTGATTCAGCAATGTCGAACTGACCACACAACTGGCGAAAAACTTTGTATGATAGTGTGGTAGGGGCTCTTTCGGGAGGATTAACTAGTGGAGCCGGAAGAACAGTTGCCTCTCTAGTCTGAACTGTTGCATCTTCTTCCTGAGAAGTCATTCTACACAAGCAACTGGATATTCAAATATGAAGGTGCACGTTTCCTAAAAGTGTGAAGTGTCGTGCAAAACTAATAAAAATAACAAGTAAATATAACTGGAATTAAACTGGTCGACGATTGATCGACTACGGTAATTTCAGAACTTGTTAATTTAAAGTTCAAGCAAAATATTAGTGCAGGCTGGTCAGTTTCAATTGACTATTTCAGTGTTGCTTTAATATTCTACTTGAAATCGATAGCACTTCATTCACACAATTTATTTAAGTTAATTATCTGTTATTAACTAATCTGTCATTTGATGTGGGCGGTCGATGGCAGTATATTCGTCCCAATTTTCTGTAAATGTTGTATTGAACAGATTGTTAGCCTGCAAGTCAAAGTAACCTGTGAATGAATGCAATAAAATTCAACAGTTCAAAGTTTATGCAATGGTTCAAAGTTCGAACAGAATTCATACAAGTCCTAACTCGTCAACGGCTCAAAATTTTTTCCTATGGGTTAAGATAAATCGTTGGTTCTCTGGCTAGCTCGTCTATGACCTAAGGATTTGGAAGCAAGTTAGGTCAGGTCACTTCAATTTTGAGTCGTTGATGTTTTGAGTCGGCAGTGCCCTGAGTCGTAAGTTGTGGAAAAAGGGAAAAGCTCTAGTTCGAAGTAGTAAGAAAATCTCCAAGTCCTATCTCGGCCACGACTCAAGGCTTAAGTCGTGAAGCATGTTGGGTCGGATCATGGTTAAGTCGCAAAGGTTGTTGGATCATACAAAAATGGCCGAGTCATACCTAAGGCAATATTCAACTCTATTTGGCCAACTCACCACCTAACTCCTAACCAGTTTACCTTCTAACTTTTAACCCAATAAACTCTCAATCAACAACTCTAGTCTTATCACGCCACTAAATCGCCTCAAGACGCAAATCATCAGATCAGACAACCTTAAATCCATTGATGGTTAGAGTGACCAAACTTGCAAGGCTCAAGGGAGTAAAATGGAGGTAAGGACGGGGCGCATAGGTTAATGATGATCGACAATCGGAAGGGGAGCAACATTGCTTACGTAGTGTGATGTCAGAGATGATCGGAGGAGAATCAAGTTAGAATCGCCTATGAGAACATGGAGATGCGTTAATGGCGGATGCGGTTTGAAGGATAGGTAATGAGAAGTGGGAGATAGGAGGAACGAATCAAGCGTTTTATATCCGAAAGAGCTGGAACTCGAATCGGCATACCCGGGTTATGATGAGTCGAAGCACACGACTTACGACTTAAGCGTGTGCTTCGAGGGGCAAATGTTAACCCCGTTCCAGCCTACGAGTTAAGAGGCCCACGAGTTAAAGGAGTCAACGAGTTAAGGCCCGGGATGGGCCACGACTTAAGGTTCTTAACGGTTCAGGAAGGATCTACGACTCAGGAAGCCTCACGACTCAACAAGTCACCGACTCAACAAGTTAACGACCTAAAGCTCAAAGCGACTTAAAGGGTTACGACTCAACGACCCAAGGAGAGATTGTACGACTTGAGGAACCTTACGACTTAAGGAACCTTACGAGTTAAGGAACCTTACGACTTAAGGAATTTTACGGGTCAAGGAAGGCTTGCGAGTTAAGACATTAACGACCTGAGGAATGTCACGACCTATGGAGGTCTACGACTTAAGAGGAATGCGACATAAAGATGATACGACCTAAGACTTCAGAGACAAGTTCAATACCATGCTATAATGAGATAACTCGTTGACGACATACGACTTATGATGAGTCGTGTACGATTCATACTAACATCAAGGAAAGTTGCACTGGTTAACTCGTAAATGGCGACTTGTGTTATTCATTTGAATGGGAGCATAGCTTTGGACCAAGCGGTGAGCTAACCCAGTAGGTCGGCCGCGACCTACTATGAGTCGTGTACGAGTTATGACCTAATTCCGAGAAATGCCTATAAATACGACCCTAGCTCCAACTAGAAAGGGACTTTTGGCTCATTCATTTCAAGCGTCGTTGCTCTGCTGCATTCCGAACTACTTCAACACTTAAAGCTTTTGAGATACAAAGAACGCCTCAAGGAACTTCACGAAGAAATCATACATGTCCAACATGAGTTCAAAGATTTTGATCGACATTGAAGTTTAGGCTACTTGTTCTAAGTCACTTGTAACTCGAAGTGTGTTGTAATCAAAGTGTAATTGCATCGACTTGTAATCAAATCGTCAATAAAGATATTCAAAGTGGACGTAGGCTCTCTCTTAAGCCGAACCACTATAAAATTGCTGTTGTTTACTGCTTTTCCGCTATTATCTGCTTATAATCTGTTCCCGAGCTATCGGGTGGTGCTTTCACAATTACACTTCATACACCGGGGTGTTAGCGTTCAAATTTTAGCGTTAACAACAATAAACCACACATGTAAACTCAAACAATTCAAAAGGGAGGTGTTAACGCGAAAATCAGACGCTAACACCTCGGTGTAAGTGTAGTGGATGTGAAAGCACCACCCGTTAATACGAGATTCAGAGAGAAATAGTAATTCACAGAAAATGCAGTAATGAACACAAAGTTTATAGTGGTTCGGCCTATAACCAAGCCTATGTCCACTTGAATCCTTTCTTATTGCTGATTTGATTACAACTTGTTACAATCTCTTTCAAGTACAATTTACTTCAAAAGACAAGTAGCTAGAAAAACTTCGATGCGAGAAAGTTCTTTGAATTCATGATTGAATGTCTTGAATTTCTGTTTGAAGTTGATCTAAGCGTCTTGTGTGTGCTTGGAATGTTGCTATGTAGATTGGCTTGAAGATAGCAGAGTCTCGATGCCTTTCAGAAAAAATCCCCCTCCATATTGGAGTTAATGTCCTATTTATAGAGGAGCTTTCCTGGGTCTTAAGTCATTTACGACTTGAAGTAAGTCGGGAGCCGTGGGTTACAGTATAGGATAACTCTTGGGTCGTTGGAGGGTTAAGACATCATGAGTTATCACTTGGCTGGCTTGCACATGTCTTTTAGTACTAACTGATAGGTACTAGTGACTTATGGAAACCGGCACGGTCAAAATTTCTAAATTCAAGATCGTTAGCGACTTAAGTCAGGTTATAAGCCGGCAGCGACTTAGGGATAGGTCATAAGTTATGTTCCATTTCTTAAGCAAGGTTTATGGCTTAACTGAGATAAGCATGTTCTCCTGAGCACAAGTCCTGAGTCGTGAACGAATTAACAAGCTCCGGCTTAAGTAACACGGCATTGGATTTGCCTTTGTGCTTAGGTCGTGAACGACTTAGCATAATTCATAAATCGGCCATGGCTTAAGTGAAGTTGCTTCGGGTCTTTCGTGTCTTGAGTCGCTGAGTTGATAACTTGATGAGTCGCTTATCCATTGAGTCACTGTCCCCCTTGTGTTGTTGAGTCGGTAGCCCTTTAATGCCGTTGAGTCGACAACTATCTTAAGGCAGTTAGGTCGGCAACCAGTTAAGTCGGCAATATCCTTAGACCGTTAGGTCGGTATCAATGTTGAGTCGGTAGCCTTTAAGATGTTAGGTCGTGACACCTCAATGAGTCGCATATCAATTAAGTCGCTACTCTTTTTAGGTCGTGAGCCTTTTTGAGTCGCTGAACATTGGAGTTAACAATTGCCCCTCGAAGTACATGCTTAAGTCATGAGTTGTGTGCTTCGATCTAGTTCCTGAGTCGTGAACGACTCAAAGAGGCTTGTTAACTCGCTCGTCCTTCAATCTTCTCCCCTACCTCCTATATAAGTTGTCCAGTCGCCTCTTCCTTCTCACCTTACTGCTTTATCATCCCTTTCTTCCATTAACGACTTCTCACTTTTCCGAAGGCGAATCCAAGCTAGTTGATCAACAATCCATCCTTTCCATTACATTGCGTAAGTGATCTTGCTCCTTTCCCTATCATTTACTATCACTGATTCGTGAATTCCACCTTTGAATCTTAAATCACCTCCTTGCGCAATGCCTCGTCGTGAATCTTGTTACACTGATAGTTGTTGAACCTGAATTAGTCTGATTCGACTTTAAATGATTAACTAGATGACGTCGATGGGTTGAAACACTTCGGGCCAACTGATTTCTGATTTGCGTTAGGATGGCTAAGCATTGAATTTGGGTGATTTTGAATGATCCGGCACCATGAGAAAATAAAGACTTTTGTTGATGGAGAGGCTAACGGGTTAAGGGGTTAAGAAGGGTTACCGATTAGATAAGGGGTTTGCTGGTAGAGTAAAGTGGAGCATTAACTTAGACACGACCCAGCACTTTTGCGCGACTTAGAAGCCTTACGACCTAACTCTTGACCGACTCAACTGGATGCGACATAGGCTTTGAGTCACAGCCGAGCCAGGACTTGGAGAAATTCATGCCATTTTGAACTGATACCTTTCCTTACGACTTAAAAAAAACGACTTAACTTAACTTAACTCACAGGGAACCTCTTAGGTCGTGGACGACTTAGGACATGGAGAACTTTTGGATTGCGACCACATGGCTTGAGCAAAACTTGAAAACTTCGAGATATTGATAGAACTTGATTGTACTCCCAACTAGAAATTTGAACTGCCGAAATAACTTGCATGACTTTTCTATGCTTTCTTAACAGATTATACCAAATTTGATGCTAATAACCTGTTAAATGCAACATTTGCAGAAAACTAGGGCGAATATATTGCCACTTGTAGGATCTAGATTAACCCTAGAGGGGGGGTGAATAGGGTTATAGCAAATTTTCTCGATTTAAACACAGAAAAAAACTACAGAAATAAATATGCAGTAAAGTAAATCACACACAAAATTTACCCAGCTTCAGCAACCCCTGCCTACTGCTGCATTCACAGATTTCTATTAGAATTAAACAGTATCACGCTTACAAACACTCTACTAGACTTGCAGACCCTTTTGCTCCCGCTCACAAACACTCTACTAGACTCGCACACCCTGCTCCCGCCTATAGAGTTTCGCTTACTCGCAAACAATGCTCCCGCCTATAGAGCTTTGCAAACTCGCACACCCTGCTCACTGAACTAATTCTAAATAGACAATCTGACACTACCTAATCCCTAGGTGGTGATTTACAAATTCTTCGACTCGAAAAGAAAAACAAACTTCAAAATTAACCGAAGGAGCAAAAATTAAAATACGAACTTGAATGCATAATTTTTGCTCAAATAAAATAAGAAAACACCTTTAATTTAAAACCCTAAATAACTAAATAACTAAATCAACTTTGAAAATAAACAAGGCCGGCCCTTGTTATTTTTCACCCGATCCACTGTGAAGTAAAAATGCGGCCTCTCTTTGTCGAATTAGGGCTTCAGCTTCTTTCTCGAATTAGGCTTCGTTCTGATGATCGATTCTCTGATTTGTGACCGATGGCTTGCGTCGCTTGTTCTCTGATAATTGATTCTTGTTGCTAGCTCGTTCTCTGATGATCGATTTGCGTTGATAGTTCGTTCTCTGATGATCGAGTTGTTGATGATTCGGTATGTTATTTCTTTTCGTTGCTGGTTTTAATGATTTGCTTGACTCTATAACTCGATGCCGATGATGTAAATTGGATTCAGTATTTATATGAATTCGTGACACTTGAATTTCTTCGTATCAATTTGATACTTTCCTAATTCTCAATTACCTGTTGCACACGTCTTTCCTGATTTTGTGACATCTTGATACACACGGCTCTCCTGATATTTTTTAACTTGATAATCACGGTTTTGAATTGAGAGCGTTCGATCCTTCTTGTATAAAAAAACAGAAACTTTCCTTTTGTAATTTGCGTTGACTTTTTCAAAGAATACAAATTTGAGTTTCATTGAATTCTGACTTCGATTTGTATTCTACTTCGATCATCTCTGCAATGTTGAACTTCGTCAATACTGTATTCGTACGTGAATTTTTATCACTGCGTTACATTTGTACGTCTGCATTGTTATTCTTCGACTTTGGCACTGATCCATGATTTCGACTTGGACTTTGCATTGAGTGCATATGATAACATTTTGGTTTACCACATGCTGCTTGCTTTAGTCTCGGCCTGAACCTTTGCATTTCATCCATACGTATATGCTCACTGTCTTTGTATACATTTTGCACATTTGTTACTGTCACTGCATCATATAATGTTGCTGTAGCATGTACTCTAGTCATGATAGCATTTGCTTCTACACTGATACATACATTTGTCTTGTTGACATGATTTGCACTTTCACTGTTGCTCTCAAGTTTTGTTCATCCAATTCGTTGATACTTGTAACTTTCTGCACATATAAACTTGCATTCATGTATACTGATGTTGTGCACTGATTTAAGCTTCACTGAACTTTGGCCTTGAGCATTGCTGTGTCATTGAGCATTTGGTTTTGTTTGCATTGTTGATTCATCACTTCGTTTGATATGCTGTCCACCTGAGTTTGAGCATTTGCACATTTGAAGCCTTGTATCATGATGCAATCTTCATTAGCTCGTGTGCTTCCAGTGTTGCCACTGTGTTTCATTTGCATAGCTGAACTTGTGTTGTCTTTGATGTTGGCATTGTCTTCCGTCCATACTTGCCCAGTTTACACAGATGCTCCACTTGTTCATTTTGTTCAAGTGTACTACTGCAGTTTGCATTTGGTCTTGATCGTGTATATTCTCGAGTTGGTTGTGCACTGTTGGTTGACTATCTCCTTGAGTTGCAGTGAGCTCGACATTGTTGTTTACTTCACCACTGACTTGTGCTTTTCACTATTGCATAATTGTAGTTGCTTCTGTGCATATATATTCGTCTTTTAATTTATGCTACAGTCTGCAGTTGCACATTGCTTCTTGTAGCACTTGTATACTTGGTCGAGTCCATTTGCATTCTGCAGGCTTGTACTGTCCACTGCCCAGTAATCCTGAGTTTGTTTACTTGGTGGCATGCATTTATTTTGTGATCTGCCTTGTTGCTGTTGTAATGTGTGCACTTGCCCTTGATATTGTAGTCTTGTTCATTTGGGCTGATGGACTTGTTGTACATTGCATAGTGCATTGCCTTGTTTGTTGAAGTTGTGCTTGCACACTTGCTATTTTTGACTGGGCACACGAGTTGGCGAGGCAGTGCACACGTGTATGAATGTACACGTGTGTATTGCAGCCACTTATGGTTACATTTCCCTGTAATATCTATATGCACGACTTTGTGATCAAAACAAGTGTGAATGATGACGAACAACCCAAATAACTGAGGCAAATCATATTTTCAAAAATCGTATTTCATTTTATATTGCAAAAATATTTCTTTTTCAATTTTACCGCGTTAGTGAATATTTTTGCAGATTTCTCAGATGCTGGATTCAAACTGGAATGCAGTTGAAGACAAAATACGAGTGTGAGTGATATGTAGTGAGGTTATCAATGTAAAAATAATCGTGATGTAATCAAAAATGTATATGTATAGTGAGATCATGAATTTGTACTATTCAAGATTGTAATAAATATTTGTTTGAATAAAATTTCTGTTTGAATTCAAAATCTGTGTAACTTGTTCAGTTTGAATTCAAATTCAAATTCTGTGTAATTTATTTTATTCAACAAATATTTATTTAATCTATGAAAAACAAAATAGTACATTACCAAATACATTTAAATGAATATATATGTTTATTATCATCAAACAAAAACATATAAGCGCATATTCAACAATCTCCCCCTTTTGATGATAACAAACATATATTTAAGATTTTGACCGTGTTAAATGTATTTGACCAATTATATACTTTAATTGCTCCCCCTATTTAAATGCTTCCTCTCTACATGATGCTCCCCCTACATATATGCATACAAATAGAAATATATTCAAATGAGCCTAGATGCATATGGAAAAATTATTTGACCTTTGCTTGATTCTATTTGACAAAATCTTAACTTTTCTCTCCCCCTTTTGTTATCAGCAAAAGAATAATAGTGTGAGAGAAAAATAGAGATAAAGTGATTGATATTAATCCAACATTAAACTCAAATTGAATATATAAATATTAAACTTCAATAAGAATCAAACAAAAACCATAATTACCCTTGTTAGGCGCATATTCCACTTTTAGAAATGATGGATATGATGTTCATATAAAATCATACAGTTGAATCAACTTGTGCTATTTATATCAGGAATTTGAATATCTACTAATCATTCATAACCGTTAGGACTTTTAAACGAGATTAGTAGTATTCGAATTTAATTTTAAAAATGAAATCAAGTATCTTCTAACCACGCATAACCGTGAGGACTTTTAAATGGGATTAGAATCAACTTGTCTATTTAAGAAATTAATTTTGATATGCGTTCCATACATGCATAACCGTGAGGACTTTTAAATGAGCATGGAAGCACATAATCAAAAATCCAAGTAATTCACCCATGCATAACCGTGAGGACTTTTAAATGAGAGTGAATACTTTGGATATTTATTTATTTATTTAAAAAATATGACATGAAAAACAAATGATTCCTGATTATAGTACAACATATCGACAAACTATATTGAATATTTGATAAACCATGGTCGATAGAAATAATGATAGATATAGAAATGGTCATGGAATCTTTACCCAACAAAAAGTTTTATAATTCTTGTTTTAATTCCTAACGAAATTTTCCAAATATACTCTCTTGAGTAATGTATGTTAAATATCAACACTCATCACTTTATCAAACACTATTTATCTCTTTGATAATTAGTAGGGAGTCGGATCAGTCAAAATTTGTCATTTAAAATCAAATAAAAATGACTGATCTGAGAATATGGTCAAACAATTATTTTCTCGAAGGGGGTATGTGAAAGAAAATTCTGCTAAATGAAAAATTATTTTAAGTGAAAAATATGCAAATATTTTCTTTGAAAAACGATGCAGCAAATGAATGTTTCAAAAATTAATCACGTTACACTAGTAATTTCTCTATCAACTATATTACCAGTGAATCTACATCTGAATTTAAATTTCACTCAATATTCACTCGTTGGATGTCAAAGACCAGACTGTGAAATTTCAACAAACTATCTCAGAATGTAATTTGAAATGAAGCCATGTTCACACTCAAACAAATATCATGGTGTTAATTTTAGAAACCATAGGATAAACAATTATATTCATGAGTAATCAACAGTCAATCAACATCATAATTATTTTAAAAACAATTTATTGAAATTTCAACAATTTCTTAAAATCCTTTTTCACATGAATTTGAAATCGTGCAAATTTACAAGCAGTGATCAAAATGTAAAAATATATCAACGTGTAGCATGAGTAGACAGTAATCAATCAACATCATAATTTGACCAAACGGATTAAGTTCAATGATGAAAGGATGGTTGGTCTACTTTTGAGCACGAATCAAAGTAAGAACAAGTCAAAAGAAAAATCATATCAATAAGTCAAAATTGAAGTCATCATCACATCATTATCACAATTTTGGCTGATTTAATTCAGAATATGGTGCAGATTATACCTTCACCTGTTTTACCTTTACGATAATTTCTCGTGATTGCCCATTGTGATTTTGTCACCTTTATACTAGGCTAAGGAACTTTGCTATGTTGCCCGTTGTGTTTCTGGAACAGCCAAAATCCAGAGAACACCGTTGTTGTTCCTTAGCCTGCCACCACACCTACACGATGAAAGATTTTTGTGACCTATTTCTAGGTCCATGATTGTTAGTGGCAGAAACATTATGAATAAACAAACCCTTTGGAACCCAAACTTGTTTAGTCCTTTTATTCTTGTTCCAATAGACATGAAATTTGTTTTAGAATTCTTAGGAACCCAAACTTGTATAAATTTTGTGTTCTTGTTCCTATGACTACAATTTTCAACATGATGTCCAATTATTTCACATTTATCAAAGACACTTTTCCCTTTTGCATTATCCTCAGCTTATGTATTCCCAAAACCAAGTCCTTTTCTGTTGTTAGCAAAAATTTGATTTCCCAATAGCATGTTGAAAGATTTTTCGCCTCTTGAAAAGTTATTCAAAGATTTCTCAAGATTTTGGACTTTGGTTTTTAGTGTTGTATTTTTAGTGACAAGTGAGGTGCATCGATTTATAAAATCCTTTTTCCTAGTGTCGATGGTTTCCTTAAGATTCAAGTTTTCTTTTTCAAGATTCTCAGAGTTATTCTTAAGTCTTGTCAATTCTGAATCTAAAACTTTACATCTTTTACATTCTAGGTTTTGAATATTTTCAAGTTCAGTTTCTAACCTAAAATTTTTACGAGCAAGTTCTCTCCTATCAGTTTTCAGTTTTTCAATTTTAGATTCAAGAGCATCAACTACTTTAGTAAGATCAGAACACATAAAAACAAGATCTCTATAGGAATACTCACCTTCCTTACTAGATTCCTCTGAGCTTGAATCTAAATTTGTTTTCGCCATAAGACACAAGTTAGCCTCCTCTGAGCTGCTATCCGAAGCTTCTTCTCCTTCTTCATCATCCCAAGTCGCTGCAAATACCTTCTTCGTCTTTTTCTTTCCTTTGTTGTTTTTGAGAAGTGGGCATTTTTGTATGAAGTGTCCGGGCTTCTTGCAGTTAAAGCACGTCGGTTCATTATCGGAATTGTCAGAATCTTTTGGCCTATTACGATTTGTTTTCTTCTTGCGTGGCTTGAATCTCGACCATTTTCTAAGATTATTGACAGCCATTGCAAGCTCTTCAATTGGATCTTCTCCTTCTTCATCGCTTTCTTCTTTGCTCTTTAAGGCAATCGTCTTTTTCTTTGGTTCGGAGTTGTTGTGTTCTTCCTTTGCTTTTAGCTCAAGCTCATATGTCATCAAGTTTCCAATCAACTCCTCCATGCTTAGCTTACTCAGATCTTTCGATTCTTGGATTGCCGTGACTTTTGCCTCAAAGTTCATTGGTAAGACTCGAAGTATCTTCCGCACAAGCTCTACCTCAGTGAATACCTTCCCAAGTGCTCTAGTGTTGTACACCAAAGTTGAAAAGCGTCCAAACATGTCCTTTATGCTCTCGCCTTTGTCCATCGCAAAGTTCTCGTATTCATTGCTGAATAGGGCTAGACGAGACTCCTTGACTTGAGAAGTTCCTTCGTGTGTCACCTCCAAAGTGTGCCAAATTTCCTGTGCCGTTGTACAATGAGAAATTCTATTAAATTCATTTTTATCAAGAGCACATATCAAAGCATTCATGGCTTTAGCATTTGTCGTTTTCAATCTCTTATCGTTAGCATCCCACCTATCCTTAGGTTTAGGAATCTCAGTACCACCAACGATTATAGTGGGAGGTTTATAGCCAGTTTCAATAATATCCCGAACATCATAATCAACGGAACTAAGATAAATACTCATCCTAACTTTCCAATAAGCATAATCGTTCCCGTTAAACATGGGTGGCCTAACAATAGATTGCCCCTCAGAAAAAGCATTATTTGACGGATTCATGACTCTAGAGTTAAATAAAAATACCAGGCTCTGAGACCACTTATAGGATCTAGATTAACCCTAGAGGGGGGGTGAATAGGGTTATAGCAAATTTTCTCGATTTAAACACAGAAATAAACTACAGAAATAAATATGCAGTAAAGTAAATCACACACAAAATTTACCCAGCTTCGGCAACCCCTGCCTACTGCTGCATTCACAGATTTCTATTAGAATTAAACAGTATCACGCTTACAAACACTCTACTAGACTCGCAGACCCTTTTGCTCCCGCTCACAAACACTCTACTAGACTCGCACACCCTGCTCCCGCCTATAGCGTTTCGCTTACTCGCAAACACTGCTCCCGCCTATAGAGCTTTGCAAACTCGCACACCCTGCTTACTGAACTAATTCTAAATAGACAATCTGACACTACCTAATCCCTAGGTGGTGATTTACAAATTCTTCGACGCGAAAAGAAAAACAAACTTCAAAATTAAACGCAGGAGCAAAAATGAAAATACGAACTTGAATGCATAATTTTTGCTCAAATAAAATAAGAAAACCCCTTTAATTTAAAACCCTAAATAACTAAATAACTAAATCCCCTTTGAAAATAAACAAGGCCGGCCCTTGTTATTTTTCACCCGATCCACTGTGAAGTAAAAATGCGGCCTCTCTTTGTCGAATTAGGGCTTCAGCTTCTTTCTCGAATTAGGGCTTCGTTCTGATGATCGATTCTCTGATTTGTGACCGATGGCTTGCGTCGCTTGTTCTCAGATAATTGATTCTTGTTGCAAGCTCGTTCTTTGATGATCGATTTGCGTTGACAGTTCGTTCTCTGATGATCAAGTTGTTGATGATTCGGTATGTTATTTCTTTTCGTTGCTGGTTTTAATGATTTGCTTGACTCTATAACTCGATGTCGATGATGTAAATTGGATTCAGTATTTATATGAATTCGTTACACTTGAATTTCTTCGTATCAATTTGATACTTTCCTAATTCTCAATTACCTGTTGCGCACGTCTTTCCTGATTTTGTGACATCTTGATACACACGGCTCTCCTGATATTTTTTAACTTGATAATCACGATTTTGAATTGAGAGCTTTCGATCCTTCTTGTATAAAAAAAACAGAAACTTTCCTTTTGTAATTTGCGTTGACTTTTTCAAAGAATACAAATTTGAGTTTCATTGAATTCTGACTTCGATTTGTATTCTACTTCGATCATCTCTGCAATGTTGAACTTCGTCAATACTGTATTCGTACGTGAATTTTTATCACTGCGTTACATTTGTACGTCTGCATTGTTATTCTTCGACTTTGGCACTGATCCATGATTTCGACTTGGACTTTGCATTGAGTACATATGATAACATTTTGGTTTACCACATGCTGCTTGCTTTAGTCTCGGCCTGAACCTTTGCATTTCATCCATACGTATATGCTCACTGTCTTTGTATACATTTTGCACATTTGTTACTGTCACTGCATCATATAATGTTGCTGTAGCATGTACTCGAGTCATGATAGCATTTGCTTCTGCACTGATACATACATTTGTCTTGTTGACATGATTTGCACTTTCACTGTTGCTCTCAAGTTTTGTTCATCCAATTCGTTGATACTTGTAACTTTCTGCACATATAAACTTGCATTCATGTATACTGATGTTGTGCACTGATTTAAGCTTCACTGAACTTTGGCCTTGAGCATTGCTGTGTCATTGAGCATTTGGTTTTGTTTGCATTGTTGATTCATCACTTCGTTTGATATGTTGTCCACCGGAGTTTGAGCATTTGCACATTTGAAGCCTTGTATCATGATGCAGTCTTCATTAGCTCGTGTGGTTCCAGTGTTGCCACCGTGTTTCATTTGCATAGCTGAACTTGTGTTGTCTTTGATGTTGGCATTGTCTTCTGTCCATACTTGCCCAGTTTACACAGATGCTCCACTTGTTCATTTTGTTCAAGTGTACTACTGCAGTTTGCATTTGATCTTGATCGTGTATATTCTCGAGTTGGTTGTGCACCGTTGGTTGACTATCTCCTTGAGTTGCAGTGAGCTCGACATTGTTGTTTACTTCACCACTGACTTGTGCTTTTCACTATTGCATAATTGTAGTTGCTTCTGTGCATATATATTGGTCTTTTAATTTATGCTGCAGTCTGCAGTTGCACATTGCTGCATGTAGCACTTGTATACTTGGTCGAGTCCATTTGCATTCTGCAGGCTTGTACTATCCACTGCCCTGTAATCTAGAGTTTGTTTACTTGGTGGCATGCATTTTTTTGTGATCTGCCTTGTTGCTGTTGTAATGTGTGCACTTGCCCTTGATATTGTAGTCTTGTTCATTTGGGCTGCTGGACTTGTTGTACATTGCATAGTGCATTGCCTTGTTTGTTGAAGTTGTGCTTGCACACTTGCTATTTTTGACTGCGCACACGAGTTGGCGAGGCAGTGCACACGTGTATGAATGTACACGTGTGTATTGCAGCCACTTATGGTTACATGTCCCTGTAATATCTATATGCACGACTTTGTGATGAAAACAAGTGTGAATGATGACGAACAACCCAAATAACTGAGGCAAATCATATTTTCAAAAATCGTATTTCATTTTTTATTGCAAAAATATTTCTTTTTCAATTTTACCGCGTTAGTGAATATTTTTGCAGATTTCTCAGATGCTGGATTCAAACTGGAATGCAGTTGAAGACAAAATACGGGTGTGAGTGATATGTAGTGAGGTTATCAATGTAAAAATATTTGTGATGTAATCGTGATGTAATCAAAAATGTATATGTATAGTGAGAGCATGAATTTGTACTATTCAAGATTGCAATAAATATTCGTTTGAATAAAATTTCTGTTTGAATTCAAAATCTGTGTAACTTGTTCTGTTTGAATTCAAATTCAAATTCTGTGTAATTTATTTTATTCATCAAATATTTATTTAATCTATGAAAAACAAAATAGTACATTACCAAATACATTTAAATGAATATATATGTTTATTATCATCAAACAAAAACATATAAGCGCATATTCAACACCACTGATTGCCCACATCAAATGACAGATTAGTCGACAATGGATAATTAACTTAAAAAAATTGTACGAAATGTTGTGATTCAACAAACTCAAGTGAAGCATTAAAACAATGTTAATAAACTAAAGTCGATTTGTTTGCATTAATATTGCACTTGTATTTGAACTTAAAGCGATAAGTCTTGAAATAATGCAATTGACATATGTTTAATTTCAATTACATTTGCTTGTCGCTTTGTTAGTTTTAAACCGCACTTCACACATTTAGGAAACGTGCACCTTCATGTTTGAATATCCAGTTGTTTATGAAGAATGGCTTCACATCAAGAAGAAGTGGTAGCTCGAGCGGGAGAGATCTTTCAGACAGCTATTCCCATAGTGAATCCTCCAGAAAGAACTCCGACTACCTTAACCCAGAGAGCATTTAACCAAATACGCATTCAATTTGGCCTTTCTGAGAGTGATGCTCTACTTCCCGGGCCGAATGATACTACCGACAGTCCACCTCGTGGTTTTGTAGCAGTCAATCGCCAGATGTGTCTAAGTGGAGCAATTCCTCCTTTTAACGATTTTCTTCGAACGCTTCTCCTTCGGTTGACCATCTCTCCATTTCAACTACATCCCAATGGCTATGCTATCCAGATGGGGTTACGTGTTTTATTTAGGAGAACTCTTGATCGTCTGTCGAGTTTCGAAGAAATTTGCTACTTATGCTCATTTGCTAAGAATAAAGATCATCCCTCAATTACTGTTGTAAGAAGCGCTAGGAATCGCAAACTCATTGCCGATCTCTCCGAAAGCGCACATGGCTTCTTGAATCAGTTTTTCTTTGTTCGCTGCCCCCAGGGTTTTATTTTACCTGGACAGTAGGAAGTACGATTAACTGTTTCTATTTTTTCCATTCCTGAGCTCCTCGAGATCTGAGTTGCTAAGTGCTAATTTTACTTTTTCCTTTTTCAGCACTTCCTCCCCCTCTAGAGATCCAGGCCACGAGCAAATTTTTGAAAGACTGAATGTTGTGGTTGCTGAGGAGAGGAGTATAAAATTTCTGTTGAAGGATGAGTTTCTACATCAGTTTGAACTTCTACATTCTTCCCGCTCTACTCAACCTCACGAAGTCCCTAATTCCCCAACTAAGACATTAGATGCCCCAGTTTCTATTGACAAACCTGTACCGAAGGAACTTACAACCGAGGCTTCGTTGGTAAAATGTTCCGTTCTAACTGACATTGCGGGGCCATCTTGCAAACTTGCTCTTACTCCGGTTATCGAAGAAGAGGAAGATCTTATGCAAACTGGGAAGATTACTGATGGAGGAGTTGAAGTGAGGAGCCCTGTTGAACACAGAGGTAATGACACTTTCGAAGGGTTGAGCAACTTTATAGTTGTGTCTCAAGAACTCTTTAAAGATGAACTTTCTGCTGCTAAAATTGTATCTCCAGCGGTTGAAACGACATCTGCTCTTCAACAGATTCCTCGATCTCAAGAATCAACATTAGCTATAAAATCCATCACCATCCCCGAACTAAGGAGTTGTTCGTAGTTCGTCGCGTGTAGTTTGCACACACCACACACACATTTAGGATTTATTGGCACTAATGTGCACTTAACTCCTTGCAATTTGAAGATTCTCAAGTTAAGCTTCTTTTTCAATTTCAGGTTCTTCAATGGGGCGAAGTGGCTCGTATTATGATGACTTTAAGCAGTATGGCAGACGCGGTCAATATGATTACAGGCACTATCTTCCCCCTCATAGGGAAACTGATGAGGAGAGGGCTGCTCGAAATGCTCAAGAGAGAAGAGCATACGAAGAACGGTACGTGAGAGGGGAAGAACGTCGTGACTCCTCCCATAGAGAGGATGATTCCCTTAAACGGAAATCCCATGACGACGAAGGGAAAAGCCACATCGCCGAAGGTTCGAGCAAACGGACCAAGCACGATGACAAGTCATCATCTGTCATTCCTAAAGAGCCCATTGCTTCGTTGCCTCCTCAATCCCCTGCTCTCGCTCGTAGTGACATTCAGGCGATAATTGGCAGGCTCTCATATCAGGTCGGACTAGGCGCAGCCACTCTTCAAAGTCGATTTCCAAACTGGGGCTTGAAGGGAGTTCGCTTTGATCTTGATCTGGTTCCTATTGACAAACCAGCCATGCTGCGAAACCTTGACGCTGTCAAGCTTGATATTGAGAGAATGTCGAATTGGCAGAAACTTGTCGACGAACTCTAGAGAGTGAACCGTGCGAACCTTGAAGCTATGTTGACCATGGAGAATGATAAATCCGAATGGCAAAAGACTCTTGATCAACATGACATAGAGATGAGGAGCATCGCCGCTTATAATGAAAAGCTTGAAGCGGTAGTTGGAAAGCTTAAAGAGGATCTTGCTACGTCCTCCACTTCCTATTCTCAAAGGGAAAGTGTGCTTTTGCAATAAGTGCGGGATGCTCATCGAGCCAACGAGAGGCCGAAGATAAACTCATGCGGGAGGAAAAGGTTATAGAAGATTATCGCGCCGAAGTTGCATAGTTGCGACAACAGGCCTGCTCTCAGAACCTCGAAATTGAGACGTTAAAAACTCGACTTGCTACGGTTGAGAAAGAGCGCGATGAGGCTGTGGCCGGTAAAATTGCAGCTGAAAAAGCCCATCAAGACACCAAAGCTGATGTCAGTTCGACATTATTCGACTTCTACTCGCAAAGTGTCCTAGGGCATGGCAGTTTAGCATTTTTGGGCCCCAAATATGAAATCACTTTGGCTGAGGTATGCGAAGATGCGCTTGACATGCTTAAAGTTGTTGGGTATGCCGAAGAAGAACTCGAGGCACACTATCTGGATGACGGAGCTCGTGCAGCCCTTGCCAGAGGAAAAGAAGAACTCGCTAGAGAGCGTGCTAGGATGATGAGAGAGGAGCATCAAGAGAAAGAAGCACCATCAACTGCCCCTGTCCCTCCTTCAATTTCGGCTGATGTTGACATCACAGGCTTCGGTTCTCATTCTCCGTCCCCTGTTAAAGTTATAACTGAGATTACAACCGCGCAGGGTGGAGATGAAGGCGAAGAGAGCACCGAAGCACAAGCTTATGAAGTTGACATTAGGAAGCCGACTTCTCCAGGTAACTCTACCGTTAATCTTGCCCAAGTGGACTGCTTGTTTGCTTCGACCGAGTTTAATGAGCTTCTCGATTATTTTTTAAATCTCAATGAGCCTTTATCTCCTCTCTTTACTGATTACCATCTCTTTTCTTCTATAGAGAAAGTGCCTAGTGTCACAGAAACTTCTCCTCCTCCAGCTGTTCCTCCTACAATCTTTCAAATTACTCCTACTTCCCAGTCGGGATCGCAGGAAGAATTAATAGGAGCCCTTCAAGACCTAGATGATCCAGCCGCTTCGCAGGAGCGGAAGGCCGAAGGACTTGAAGGAGGCGAAGTATCATCGGAGCGAACCCTTTCTGACGACATAAAATTGTCTGCTCTTGCCACTCCGGGGAGTGAGTCTTCTTCAAGGAGGAGGAGGAAGCGTACAACTTCAAAGAAGAAAGGGAGAAGCATTTCTGTTACTGAAAAGGAAACGGAAGTTGATCCAGAACCAGCTTTCTCTCCTTCTCCCCCAACTCTCCCAAGTCGGTTTGAAAAATTGCCTATTAAACCAGGTGAAGGCTCTAATGGTGGTGGGAAAAAGAATTGTTGAGCCCCGCTTTCCCTACTTTGCTTTACTTTTTGCTTTTTTTTGCATGTAATGGCCGGAGATTATGCGGGTACCGGCCCCCGCTTTTCTTTATCCTGAAACATGTACCTGTATAAAATTTTCATAATATTGAATAAAATGTTCCTTTTACCTATACAAACTTCTATCTGTATTCGACAATACATTTATTCATTATTTTATACAAGTTCCACGTCTCCTTTGTGTGATATTGTAATGAGCCTATGGTATGTTGTTCGGGCATTGTTTCCTTTCTTGCACTTATAGCGTGTTTCCCCCATACCGTGGCTTATTGCAATTTCTTTCACATCGGCAGAGTTTTTAGAGAACAATTCCTCTGTTTTGAGAAGACTTATACTTTTTCTTTAGAGAACAACTTTTCCATTTGAAGGAGGCTTGCATCTGTACTTTATAGGATAATATTTCCATTTTAAGGAAATATCTTTCGTATTTAGTAGGATGTGCCTCATTTTAGAGGAGTTTTTTCTATTTTCTCTCTCCTTTTTTTTGTTGCAAAGTTTCTACACTTTGCTTTTTGGAGAAAATCACTTTTATTTTGAGTGAATTTTTTTTTATTTTGTGGTAAAGTGTGCTTTGACTTGCTTGTGCCTCTGGTAAGAGGGTTTTTGGTTTGATTGTGCCTCTTGGAAGAGGGCTTTTGGTTTAGTTGTGCCTCTGGAAGAGGGATTTTTGTTTCTGCCTCTTGGGAGAGGCTTTTATCTTTTCCCTATTCATTGGGAAGCGGGCCTCCGAGGAGAGCTTTTCACATTTCGACTCGTGTGAAGTTTTATTTCAGATCACGGTGAAATGTGTGCCTCTGAGTAGGGATTTTACCTGGAAGTTTGGAGTTTCTTTCTCTTAGTTGGATGGATTTACGGGGCGGACATAAGTGTCATGTGCCACCGATCAGTCCACAATTTTATGTCATGAAAGAACTCTCTTTTTCTGGCGCAGGCCGCTCGAGGTCTTTTGACATTTCAACTATGGCGAAACGGGCCTTCGAAGAGGGCTTTTCACATCTCAACACTTGTGAAGTTTTATTTCAGGTCCCGGTGAGATGTGTGCCTCCGAGGATGCCTGGAAGTTTCTTCCTCATTGTTGGTTGGATTCACGGGGCGAGCGCGAGTTACTTGGACGTTTGTTTACGTAGATTGTCTCAACTAGTGAACGAGCGCCCTGCCTTCCACTTGGGAAGGTGCCTCCGGTCGTCTCATGGACTTACGGGGCGGACGCAAGTGTTTGCACAAAAATGGACAAACACCTCAAAGTCGTATGATTTAGTTGATTTTATGTTGTTCTTAGTAATTTGGGTGCGTTATGCAAATAAGTAAAAAACAGGGGCTAAATTGTAAAAAGACACGCAGATTTATAGTGGTTCGGCCAGAACGTGCCTACGTCCACTTTATATGTTATTATCTCTTTTCTTTCAGATTACATGTACAAAGCTTTGTATACAAGTATACGAAAGTTGTTTGAAAGTTCCTTCCGTGCTTGAGCTCTCAAACTTGTCTGCCATTGTTGTACCCCTGCCCCTCTATTTATAGAGTGAGGCTGGGGGCAGGGGTCTTGGATGTTTATAGCTGCTGGTGGGCTTGGGCTGAAGTAATCTGGCCTGGCAGCGTTCTGGTTCGGCGAAGCTTTTGTTCGGCCGCGCTTGGAGAAGGTTGGGGTTTGGTCCGGTAGGGAAGAGATGTTTGGGCTCGGTAGGGATGTGGTCCGGTGGTAGGATGGTTCGACATAGGGGTGTAAGGTAGTTGGTTCGGTGGTGATGAGATGTGGATCGGTGTTAGTTGTTTCGGTGGGTAGGGGTTCGGTAGGGCGTTGGCTTGGCAGCACTGCCCTTGGGAGCTTGGTTCGGCAGCACTGGCCTTGGGGGCTTGGTTCGGCATTGATGTGGAGTGTCTCTGGTTCGGCAGTGTTTGGAGTGGTTGGAGTTTGGTTCGGTAGGGAAGTGCTTCGGTGATGATGGGTTTTGGACCGGTGGTGGGTTGGTTCGGCATGGTTTGGGGGAAGGTTGGTTCGGCGAGGTTTCATTCGGCATGGGTGCTTGTTGGATCTGGTCCGGTGGTAGAGGATGAGAACTTGGTCCGGTTGCCGTTTGTTTCGGTAGTGGAGGGGGAGCACCGGTCCGGCTTCGACCTCCTACCCCTTGGTTCTGTGGTGGGTGGAAATCTGCCCAACATTTGCCCCCCAAAGTAGGGCATATATCTGTATATGGCATGCTTTGTTTTAAGTTGGCTATTTTGGATAGCTTCATTCGGTTTGGAGTGCCGAACCGGTTGGTCCGGTTGTCCTGCGCTCGCCTATATATAGGGGCTACACCCTCCTTCGTTATCCCTTACCGAATCAGAGAGAGCCGAATCACCTTGTACCGAATCTATCCCTTGCCGAATCTGTTTCGTACCGAACCAGGTATACATTTTCTTGCCGAATGACCACGAATGGTTTTCAATGCCGAATGCTTCTTCGTGTTGCTCTACCGAATGAGCTTGTGCCGAATGAGTTTTGGTTTTGTTTTACCGAAAGTGCTCGGTAGTTTTGGGTGCCGAATGGACCTAATCCCGAATGAAACATGGAAACATTTGGCACTGAATGAACTTGATAACTATTCGTTTATATTCCCATACTCCTCGTTCTAATATCATGTTTTTATTGTGCCGCAGATAAATGTCTCGGAAAGCAGAAACTCGATCAGATAGAAAGAAGTCCAAGGACAGAGAAGGAGAGTCCTCCTCTGTGCCCCCAGCCCAGCCAAGACCGGCGCAACATGGACCTGCCCCGAGGTCGTTAGTGGATGGGTATGGTCCCTAGAAACTTCTGAATTCTCCGCCTGATTGTTTTCCTAGCTCCCTCAAAGAGGAGCAGCTCGACGCCATATCTCGTTCTTTTGGGATTGGTAGAGCGCTCATGGTGCTGCCAGGGGCTGGAGTTATGCCATATGATAGAGCGTCCATGAGTCTTTCTTCTCCTTCTTCTCCATTCTCTCTCTAGTTCCTGAACATTCCTTACGAGAGTCTGCATGCTCTTCATTTGATGATGAGGCCACCGAGGAATTCCCAACTCTATGCATTTCTTCTTCAAAAGAGTTAGACCTATGTTTAATTCTTTCGCTGCTTGCGATATTGGCAAGTAAAAGTACTTCGATACTAGTTCAAATGTTAAGGCCGTTTTTTCCATGCTCATCGTTAATTTCTTCTTATTTCTTTTTTTTGCCTTTTGATTCTTCCTTCTGATCATCATTAGATATCCTGTAGCTCAACTTGGACTTCTCTATCTCATAACTCAAGTCGTTGAAGATGATATTGAACTCTTCAGAAAGGGTCAGAGAAGCTAAACGAGGATCTGAAGGATGGTTTAGAGGAATGGCATTGATTATTTCATCCAAATCTGGTACTTCATTGTTCAAACCACTGAATGATCCTTTACTGAAATCTAGTTGAGCATCATCAAATCCACTGGGCAGACCATCAATATTGTTCCAAAGATTATGATCATCTAAGTAGTGCAATTGGTTATTCATGACCGCAGAAGGACTGATCATGTAATTTCGTATACGATGTTGAAATGTGTAGTCAATGCAAAGAAGATTGAAGCTGGTAATGAATGTGCATTTCATCTTGAGTGTTCTGAGTTCAAGCCTTGCTTCCCCTTCTTTTCTTTTTAGGTTTTCATAACTTGATCGTTTACTATTTGTTTAATGAATTCGTCTTCTGAATTGGACAGGTGGGACTTCCGATCAACATGCTGGGAGCTCCGACCCTGCGGCTAAGTAGGCTTGTAGAGTTGGTAGGATGAGGGCGAAGCGTGGACGCAGCTGGTTCCTTGTCCGGATTCGGCCACCTTTTGATTTCTTTTAATTGCTGCTTATATTAGTCCAAAACATTGATGTGACTGTAATAATATTATTTGTGATGAATGACTTTATGTAATTTCATAACATAAGCTGATTCCTTTATGTTGGAATGTTATCACTATTTTGTTGTGCTGTGTAAGTGATGTAACTATGCATGTTACTAGTGGCTTGACTGTGCCTGATGACAAGTTTTTTGCTTAAAGTATAATTTTCTCGTTTTGCAACGTAAATGTGATGTGTGAATATGAACTGCAGCTATGCATTAATGTATAAAAGTAGAAGGTACCGCCCTTCATGTTTCGGCTGTGGACGACAACTTTGTGCGCCCTGTAAGACTAAGCACGGAATGCTGTTTAGTGTCTCGTCATCTGATTGTAAGTTTCTGTTCCCATTAGCGAGCGTTCCCTATTTCATGTCCTGTACTCTCAAGCACCGTTACGGAGAATAGGAGAAAAGTTTTAAATGAAATGGAAATATAGGAAACGTAAAACTTCTAGTCACGGAAGGCCGTCGATGTGCTTAAGTTCGTGGAAAACGGGTTTTGTAGTCACTTTCCCTAGTTGTGGGTCTTGGAGACATTTGTCACCCATCTTACGCCTCTGCGGGGAGTTTTCTTTTTTACCACATCCGCATTTAAGACACATCGGAGCCGATCGTGCACAGTAACTACCCGGGCCATTATGGCCCGTAATCGCGGGTATTATTCGATTTACTATGGCCGGCTAGCGGCGGGGCCGATCGTCAACTGTGAACTGCCCCTGGCTGGCCACACCTTATGTTGGGGCTTATGGTCGGTTCATAGTTGCCGGCGAGCCGAATCGTTGTAATGAGCTGCCATGGCATAATCGGCCTTCTCGGTGGCTTATTACAGTCGGCTTTAAGGGCCGAGGCAAACAATGAGTTAACTCGCGGTAGAGGGATACCGGAGCAAAGAGTCTCATTGGCGAGGGCATAGGATCGTAGCGTACTTGTTAGATTTTGTCCAGGTGGAGTTGTGTTGTGAAGCTCTAAATTGAAATGTCATCTGCAAAGGATTTTGTTCAACAGCAAAGGATAAAGCTTAACAAGTAGCCAAGATATAAAGGAACAAGTTAACAAGAGCCAAGTTTTTTAAAGTGATTCGGCACGAAAATGCCTACGTCCACTGATTCTCTTTGTTAATTCACTTCATATGGGCAGTACAAGTTAAGAAAAGTATCGACAGAGGTGTCGGATGTTCCATGCCCTTTGGAACACCTCTCCGTCCACTGTTGACAAAATATAAGCTCCGTTGTGGAGATCTTTATGAATTACATATGGTCCGCCCCAGATTGGATCCAGCGCTCCTGGGCGTGGAAAGATTCGCTTGAGGACAAGATCTCCTTCTTGTAAGCTGCGATGTTTGACTTTAGAGTTGTATAGTGCTGCCACTTTTTGTCTGTGAGCTGCTGCTTTGAGTGCTGCATCATTTCTTCTCTCCTCAATTAGATCCAAATACATGTGGAGGAGTTCTTCATTTTCTTCGGGGTTATAGTGGATCCTACGATGGGAAGGTACAATAGTTTCAACTGGGAGCATGGCCTCTGATCCGTATGCCAAAGAGAACGGAGTATGCCCTGTTGATGTTCTGAAAGAAGTGCGGTAGGCCCATAGTGCTGTAGGAAGTTCGTCCACCCAAGCGCCTTTTGACTTTTCAAGCTTCTTCTTGAGTAGAGTCTTGAGAATCTTATTGACAGCTTCGACTTGTCCATTTGCCTGGGGATAAGCTACGGATGAGAAGCCCTTATGAATTCCGTGCTCTCGGCCCCAGTCGGCAAATTCCTCGCTGTCAAATTGAAGCCCGTTGTCTGATATGATTCTGAGTGGAACCCCGTACCTGCACAGAACGTTTTTGATCAAGAAGTTGATAACTTTAGTTGAAGATATTTTATTTAGAGGCTCCGCTTCCACCCATTTGGTGAAATAGTCAACTGCCACTATAGCATGTCTGGCCCCGCCTCGGCCCATCGGCAGTTCGCCAATTAAGTCAATTCCCCATATTGCGAAGGGCCAAGGGCTGGTCATCTGAGTAATTTCATTGGTTGGTAGTCGAGGAATCTTAGCAAATTTCTGACATTTGTCGCATCTTCTGACGAAGTCTAAAGCATCTTTGTTTAAAGTGGGCTAGAAATACCCATATCGGAGTATCTTTTTTGCTAGGGTCTGCCCTCCGGTGTGGTCTCCACAACTTCCCTGATGGATATTGGATAGAATTTCCTTGGCTTCTCTTCCAGCAACGCACCTCAATAAGGGGTTAGAGAAGCCGCGCCGATAGAGGATGCCTTCTTGCATTGTGTAGCGGGAAGCTTTCCTTAGAATTTTCTTAATTTCATTTCGCCCGTAGGGTAGGGTGTCGTTTTGTAAGTATTCTCGGATAGGGGTCATCCATGTTTCTTCTTCGGTTGCAGCTATCAGATTTACTTGCTCGAAACTTGGTGCCAACTGTTTTGAGATGGTTAACGCTTCGAAAATAGTGATGTTATTCATGCTAGCTTGTTTTGCTAGTTCGTCGGCCTCTTGATTCTCTTCTCGGGGAATGTGTTTGATTAAATAGTGATCTAATTGATTAAGCAGTAGCCTAGTCTTCTTTAGATACGCTGTGAGTCATTCTCCTCGAGTCTGGAATCCTCCCAGTATTTGATTTACAATAAGTTGAGAATCACTATGGAGACATAAAGAATTGACTCCAATTTCCAGTGCAAGTTCTAATCCGGCTATCACTGCTGCGTATTCTGCGTCATTGTTGGTGGCAGCGAATTCCAATCTTAGGGCGTAGTGCAGCTTCTTTCCCCTGGGGGTGATTATCACAACACCTGCCCCCGAGCCTTGTTCGTTCGACGCTCCATCTACGAAGAGATTCCACTTGATATCTTCTGCTATTTCAGATTGGTCCTTACCTTCGCTAGTAGTGAATTCGGCAAAGAAATCAGCTATGGCTTGCCCCTTGATAGAGGTGCGAGGATGGTAAGTGATATCATATTGACTTAGTTCGATGCACCACTTAAGTAATCGCCCAGAAGTGTCGGGGCGATGGGGCACTTGCCTGAGCGGTTGATCGGTTAAAACTCTGATGGAATGAGACTGGAAATATTGTCACAGTTTTCGCGACGTGATAAGCAAACAGTATGCTAGCTTTTCAAGTTTAGGGTATCTGACTTCTGCCCCTGTGAATCTCTTGCTTACAAAGTATAAGGGTCGCTGCGCACGGTTGTCTTCTCTCACCAAAGCGGCGCTCAAAGCGTGGGATGATACAGCAAGGTACAGGTATAGTTCCTCGCCTTCATTTGGAGTTGAAAGTACCGGTGGCCTCTGGAGTTGTCCAATTAAGTTAAGGAAGGCTGTCGAGCATTCGTCAGTCCATTCGAACTTTCCTTTGTCTTTCTTTAGAGCTTCGAAGAAAGGGATGCATTTGTCGGTTGCTTTAGAGATGAACCTACTCAGGGCGGCCACTTTCCCGTTTATGCTTTGCATCTCTCTTCGAGTAGATGGTGTCTCGATATCTTGTAAAGCTCGGACTTGTTCGGGGTTTGCTTCAATCCCCCTGGCATGAACGATGAATCCCAAGAACTTTCCCTATGATACTCCGAAGGAGCACTTTAGAGGGTTCAGCTTCATTCCATATTGGCGAAGTACTTGAAACATCTCCTCTAGGTGGCTTACATGATCGTTGGCTTTTCTTGATTTAACCAGCATGTCATCCACATAGACCTCCATAATTCGTCCCATCAATTCCGCAAACATCTTGTTGACGAGGCGTTGGTAAGTAGCTCCAGCCTTCTTAAGTCCGAAAGGCATTACTCTGTAGCAGTACAACCCCCGGTCAGTGATGAAGCTAGTGTGGTCTTGATCGGAGGCGTGCATAGGGATCTGGTTATATCTTGAGTATGCGTCCATAAAGGATAAAAGTTCGTGTCCGGCAGTGCTGTCCATGAGTTGGTCGATTCGGGGGAGTGGGAAGCAGTCTTTCGGGCAAGCGTCATTTAAGTTGGAGAAATCGATGCATGTTCGCCACTTTCCATTAGCTTTCTTTACCAGTACCGGGTTGGCGATCCATTCCGGTAGATGGCTTCACGTACGAAGTCATTGGCAAGTAAGTTCTTTACTTATTCCTTGAGGGCTGCTGATCGTTCTGCCCCCATACTTCTCTTCTATTGCTTTACCGGTACCTTAGTAGGATCGATGTTTAGTGCGTGGCATGCTATGTCCGGGGAGATTCCAGTCATATCAGCGTGCGTCCATGCAAATACATCCATGTTGTGGCGAAGAAAATAAATGAGTTGATTCTTTAACTCTCTTTTTAACTGAGATCCGACTCTCAGCGGTTTACTTGGGTCGCGTTTCTCTACAGATACGAATTCCATAGCCTCTGCAGGCTCGGAAGTTTGGAGTTTCTTGAGGGATTTTACCTGGAAGTTTGGAGTTTCTTTCTCTTAGTTGGGGGATTTACGGGGCGGACATAAGTTTCATGTGCCACCGATCAGTCCCCAATTTTATGTCAAGAAAGAACTCTCTTTTTCTGGCACGGCCCGCTCGAGGTCTTTTGACATTTCAACTATGGCGAAACGGGCGTTCGAAGAGGGCTTTTCACATCTCAACACTTGTGAAGTTTTATTTCAGGTCCCGGTGAGATGTGTGCCTCCGAGGATGCCAGGAAGTTTCTTCCTCATTGTTGGTTGGATTCACGGGGCGAGCGCGAGTTACTTGGACGTTTGTTTACGTAGATTGTCTCAACTAGTGAACGAGCGCCCTGCCTTCCACTTGGGAAGGTGCCTCCGGTCATCTCATGGACTTACGGCGCGGACGCAAGTGTTTGCACAAAAAATGGACAAACACCTCAAAGTCGTATGATTTAGTTGATTTTATGTTGTTCTTAGTAATTTGGGTGAGTTATGCAAATAAGTAAAAAACAGGGGCTAAATTGTAAAAAGACACGCCGATTTATAGTGGTTCGGCCAGAACGTGCCTACGTCCACTTTATATGTTATTCTCTCTTTTCTTTCAGATTACAAGTACAAAGCATTGTATACAAGTATATGAAAGTTGTTTGAAAGTTCCTTCCGTGCTTGAGCTCTCAAACTTGTCTGCCATTGTTGTACCCCTGCCCTCTATTTATAGAGTGAGGCTAGGGGCAGGGTCTTGGATGTATATAGCTGCTGGTGGGCCTAGGCTGAAGCAATCTGGCCTGGCAGCGTTCTGGTTCGGCGAAGCTTTGGTTCGGCCGTGCTTGGAGAAGGTTGGGGTTTGGTCCGGTAGGGAAGAGATGTTTGGGCTCGGTAGGGATGTGGTCCGGTGGTAGGTTGGTTCGGCATAGGGGTGTAAGGTAGTTGGTTCGGTGGTGATGAGATGCGGATCGGTGTTAGTTGGTTCGGTGGGAAAGGGTTCGGTAGGGCGTTGGCTTGGAAGCACTGCCCTTGGGAGCTTGGTTCGACAGCACTGGCCTTGGGGGCTTGGTTCGGCATTGATGTGGAGTGTCTCTGGTTCGGCAGTGTTTGGAGTGGTTGGAGTTTGGTTCGGTAGGGAAGTGGTTCGGTGATGATGGGTTTTGGACCGGTGGTGGGTTGGTTCGGCATGGTTTGGGGGAAGGTTGGTTCGGTGAGGCTTCACTCGACATGGGTGCTTGGTGGATCTGGTCCGGTGGTAGAGGACGAGAGCTTGGTCCGGTTTCCGTTTGTTTCGGTAGTGGAGGGGGAGCACCTGTCCAGCTTCGACCTCCTACCCTTTGGTTCTGTGCTGGGTGGAAATCTGCCCAACAGCAAGTTACTTGGATGCTTGTCTACGTAAACTGTCTCAACTAGTAAACAAGCGCTCTGCCTTTTTGTTGGGAAGGCGCTTCCGATCGTTCCATACCATGTTGAGAAAGTCTTCTGGCATGCCCCATTTGAGGTCTTTATCCTCCGAAGAGTTGTGCCTCCGAAGAGGGCTTGTGCCCCCGAAGAGGTCTTTTGCTGTTTGATGCTTGCCCGCCCATGTCTCTTTGTCATCTATTCATATCGGTGATCCCCGTTATCTTTTTCAAATACCCTTCCCTTCTAGTTGCCGGCAATTTCCCTTATTCAAAGAAATATATTTCATAGTCAAGCGGGTTGGTGGTGGTAGACACAGGCTATTTAACTGGATACTCGTTTGTACAAACATTCGCAATTAGTTAGAAATGGTCCACTTCCAACCACATCGCTAACTTTGTTCGGAGCACTTCTTTCATAAGATTTGAGTATGGAAACTTTGGATAGCTTAGCGTTTTGATTGTTGGGTGATGTCGGAGATCGCTTGGTCTCATGATGGGTAAGCTTCGTTTTTATGGCCTGCATTATTAAATCGACATTTTAGTAACACAATTAACGTATTTTATATGTCGAAATAAAACAAAGTAGTCTATAATAGTTAAGAACACAAGATTTATAGTGGTTCGGCCAAGAACTGGGCCTACATCCACTTTATAGCTCTTATTATTTACTTGCACTAACATTACAACGTCTTTTATTACAAGAATCATAAATTCATCATTCTTTTACAATATTTCATTAAAGCCTTTAAGTAAAATATGGGCGCAAATGATTGTTGTTCCAAGCTCTTGGAATTGGGTCTCCTTCGACAGTTACAAGTTTGAATGGGCCATCAAGAAGTTTTTGGCCTATAACATACGACCCTTCCCAGTTTGGTCCAAGCACGCCTGTGGTTGTCATAATCTTTTTTAAGATTAGATCCCCCACTTCAAAGCTGCGCCGGCGAACTTTGGAATTGAAGTGTCTGGCTATTCTTTGCTGGTGAGCTGCAGTTCTGAGTTCAGTTTCTTCCCTTTTCTCATCAAGGAAGTCAAGGGCTACAAGCTGGAGCTTTTCATTTTCGGCTTGATTGAAATGGATTCTTCTATGTGAAGGGACCTCTATTTCTACTGGAATCATTGCCTCTGATCCATATGCGAATGAAAATGGAGTGTGCCCCGTTGCAGTTTTATGCGCAGTTCTATATGCCCATAGTGCTAGTGGAAGTTTATCGACCCAACCACCTTTTGCTTTTTCGAGCTGTTTTTTGATGGTTGATTTGATTATTTTGTTTACTGCTTCCACTTGCCCGTTTGCCTGTGGATGAGCCACTGCTGAGAAACGTTTCTGGATCTTCAATCTTTTGCAAAAATCTTGGAACTCTTCACTTTCAAATTGGTTCCATTGTCTGTGATTATCTTTTGAGGCACTCCATACCTGCAAATGATATTCATAGTTACAAAGTTTATAATTTTCTTTGAGGTAATTGTAGATAAAGGTTCAGATTCAGCCCATTTAGTAAAATAATACACAGCAACAATAGCATATCTGATTCCGGATTTCGCAGTTGGCAAAGGCCCGATGAGATCCATTCCCCAAATAACAAATGGCCACGGACTGACCATCTGTGTTATTTCAATGGAAGGTGCTCTTGGGATTTTAGCAAATCTCTGGCATTTGTCGCACTTTCGGGAGTAGTCTGCAGCATCTCGGTTGATACTCGGCCAAAAGTATCCATAAGGGAGAATTTTCTTCGCTAAAGTTTGACCACCTGTATGATCTCCACATTCCCCTCCATGTACTTCAGCTAGAATTGTCTTAGCTTCTTCTTCAGTTACACATCGGAGTAATGGCATTGAAAATCCTCGTCGGTATAATCGGCCATCTTGAATTATATACCTTGAAGTCTTTCTTAACAGTTTCCGGCGCTCTCTTGAATTTTGTGGCACAGATCCGTTGAGCAGATATTCCTCTATCGGAGTCATCCATGATTTTTTCTCTTGAGATATGGTCATGGCCCAATCTATATCCATTTCGTCAATGCTTGGAGTTGATAGGACTTCTACAGGGACTAATCCCAATAACTGAGCTTCATCAGTGCTAGAATAGTTTGCGAGAGAATCCGCCTTCATATTATCTTCCCGGGGGATATGGCTTATTGTGTAGTGGTCGAAATCATCAAGTAGCTCCCAAGCCTTGGACAAATATGTGGCTAGTTTCCTTCCCTTGGCTTGAAATTCTTTCTTCACTTGAGACACGATAAGCTGTGAATCACTGAAGATCTGTAATGCCTTGATGTTCAGTTCTTTAGCGATTCTTAATCCGGCAATAAGAGCTTCATACTCTGCTTCATTGTTTGTCGAAGGGAACTCCAACCTTAAAGCATAACACAGTGACCGTCCTTCAGGGGTTTCAAGTACAACCCCGGCCCCAGAACAGTAATCTTTTCTTGCGCCATCAACATACAATTTCCACCGGACTGAAGATTATCGGTCACCGCACCCTCACTATCCCCTTTGTCTGTACATTCTGTAATGATGTCTGCCAAAGCTTGTCCACTGATTGCTTTTCGTGGATGATAAGTGATGCCATATTGGCTGAGTTCAATATTCCATTTCAAAAGGCGACCCGAAGTCTCCAGACGGAACATGACTTGTTTCAAGGGCTGATCGGTGAGCACTTTGATGGGATGAGCTTGGAAATAAGGCCTCAGTTTTCTTGATGCGATCAATAGACGATAGGCGAGCTTTTCCAACTTTGAATAGTTCAATTTTGCCCCAGTGAATCTCTTGCTGATATAGTAGACCGGGCGCTGAATTCTTGCATCCTCCCGTACCAAAGCTGCATTGAGGGCATGAGACGAGATTGCCAAATATACAAAAAGATCTTCACCACTGTCAGGCTTAGGAAGTATAGGAGGCATTTCCATATGATGAATCAGCTCATCGAAAGCTTTCTGGCATTGAGGAGTCCAGTCAAAGTTTTTTCTTCCTTTCTTTAGAGCATCGAAGAATGGAATGCATTTATCAGTAGCTTTGGAAATAAACCGACTCAAGGCAGCAACTTTTCCGTTGAGGCTTTGCAATTCCTTCTTCGTTCTAGGAGCTTTGACTTCTCTTAAGGCGGTTATCTGAGCCGGATTAGCTTCAATGCCCCTTGCACTCACGATGAAACCCCGAAATTTTCCAGATTCTACCCCAAATGAACACTTCAAAGGTTTCAGCTTCATACCGTACTTTCGGAGGATTGAGAACATTTTAGCCAAGTGATCCGTATGGTCCGCTACTTTCTTTGACTTTACCAGCATATCATCGACATAAACTTCCATGGTTTTGCCAATCCGTGGCTTGATTATTGCATTAACCAGTCTCTGGTAAGTTGTCAATGCATTCTTAAGTCCGAAAGGCATGACTCTATAGCAGTAGAGGCCAACATCGGTGATAAAGCTTGTGTCCTCCTGGTCTGGCTCATGCATCATGATTTGGTTATATCCGGAGTAGGCGTCCATAAAAGATAGCAATTCATGCCCTGCCGTTCCATCCACCAACTGGTAAATCCTGGGTAACGGGAAGCAGTCTTTGGGGCAGGCTTTAGTTAGATCTGAAAAGTCAATGCACACTCTCCATTTTCCATTAGCTTTTTTAACCAGTACAGGATTTGAGACCCAATTCGGATAAGTAGATTCCTTGATAAAACCATTCTCCATGAGCCGATCAACCTCTTCTTTCAATGCTGCAGATCTTTCGGGACCTTGGGTTCTTCTTTTCGGCTTTACCGGTGTAAATTTTGGATCAATATTCAAGGTATGCACTGCAATTTCTGGAGATATTCCACACGTATCAGCATGAGTCCAAGCAAATACATCCAGATTTGCTCTCAAAAATGATATCAAAACATTTTGAACTGTTGCATTAAGCTGCGAACCGACATTCAACACTTTTTTGGGTCTTTAGGGTCAACAGGTACCGGCATTGCCACTTCAACTGGTACCACCCTATTTTCCCCTGCACAGGCTTTCCTGGGATCCATCTCTCTTTGTGCATCACTGTGTTCGCCTGTGCAGGGTCCACCCTGTAGTTGCTACAAGGTTGATTCTTTGATGCGGACTGGGGCCGCCGCACCTTTTCCCATATCTCTCTTTCTTGATTCGCGCAACTCTGCAAAATAATATTCTCATCCCACATTCTGATCCCCTTTCACCACACCGACTCCATTATCTGTGGGGAATTTTATGGTCGGACACCATAGGGCAAGAATTGCTTTAAACGCTGCAAGAGTTGTCGGCCTAGGAAGGCATTGTAGGCAGAAAACTCTTCAACAATAACAAAGGTCTGTTTTCAAGCCACTTTTCTCTGCCCCTCTCCAAGCTCTACAAATAAATCAATGGTTCTGATTGGCCATTTCGGCTCCCCAGTAAAACCAGCAATCTTAAGCGATGAAGCTTGAACATCTGCCATTGGAATCCTCATCTGATCAAAAGTCTTCTTGAAGAGAATATTGCACGAAGCTCCCCAGTCAACCAAAACTCTCTACACAATAGCTGGCCCAATGCCAGCGGAAATGACCAGAGGATCAATGGTAGGAGCTTCAACACCCATCGAATCCCTAGCACTGAATATATTATCATCACTGGAAGTTTTCTGCTGCTTCAGGGGTGCAACATTTTCTAACACAAAAACACTTTCATCTGCCGGTGCATACTTCAAAGCGTGGGCTTACCTTTCCATCTCACCCCAACTCCTGCCAGCTGGGTGTGGGCCCCCTGTAACATCATTTATAACATGCCTCTCTGGTTCATGAGCTGCCGCCTTTTCGCTTAAGTTAGGACGATGAACGGGAACTTGTTGTCCTTGAGTTGACGAAGTCGGGCCATTCTTGTTCCTTTTCACATATTGTTGGAGTTTGTTTTCTTTCAATAGTTCCTCAATTACCTCCTTCAAGTGACGGCACTCGTTAGTATCATGCCCGGGTTGATTATGAAACCGGCAAAATCTTCCATTCTTGTCGGCTTTCCTATTAACTCTTTGCTTAGCTGGTTCGGGGAATTCAATTGTGTCTTTGTTCGCAAAGTAGATGTTCTCCGGGGTATCTGTTAGAGGGGTGAAGTTGAAGGGACGACCTTTCTTTGCATCTTCCTGCCTCTTCCGACCACCGTTCCCTCTTTTCTGATTGCCAGATTCCTTCGTATTTGGAGCAGCATTACTATTTCCAGTCCATGTCGATACCCCTTTAGTCGGTGCTTAGAGACTTTCCAGACGCATGAATTCATCGGCTTTTTTATAAAACTTGTCGAGCGAATTTGGTTCTTTCATTTTCAACCACTTTCCAAATTCACTTGATTTATCAATCGCCCTCATCAAGTATGTCAGGATAATGCATGGCTCTGCGTTGTCTACTTCAGCGAGAGCTATGTTGAAGCGTTTCAAGAAAGCTCTAATGGATTCTCCACGATTCTGCTCCAAGCTGGATAACGGCATTATATCCTTTGCCTTCAACGTATACAATCGAAACTGTTCCTTGAACTTCCGAGTCAAATCAGAAAATTGGTCTATCGACCGGATCGGCAGCTTTGTGAACCAAAGTAAAGCAACTCCTTCCAGGTATACCGGAAAATACCGGCATTTGATTTCATCAGAGGCTCTGACACCCGTCATGTGCCAATCATACTTATACAGAAACTCGTTAGGATCGCTCGTTCCCTTGTAAGCTGGAATAGTTGGTGGGACCAACTTCCTTGGGAATTCTGCTTTTAAGATGTTTTTAGTGAATGGAGTTTTTCTCGGAGCGAAACCCAACTCTTTCTCATCTTCGTCTCTTTGCATACTTTCCTTCATAATCTGGCGGACCATGCCTGAGAAATACTCTTCATCATTTTGAGGCTCAACGGGATAAACATCAGCCATTCTCTCCGAATTATGTCTTGACAATCGTTCACGGAGGGTTGGTTGCGGACCCGATCCTCGGGCTTGGGGAGATGTCCTTTCCACTGGGTCAGATGGCCTGGGAGGGATATTCCTTCCTTCCACATTCTGCACTTCATCGACAAGGTTTCCCTCCTTAGCTGCCGGTTGGCGGTTTGCCTCAAATAAACATTCAACCTTTCCATCATTAGGTTATTCTGAGCTTCAATTTGCCGATGTAGCCCAGATACAACGGCATCTAGCTCTGCTTGTGTAACTTCGACAGTTGGAGTTGTTTGACTTAAAAGAGGAGAGGTTGCAGTAGTCTCGCGAACATCATCAGATCTAACAGACTAGCGCTTCCTTCCTGGAGCCATTATTTCTGATAAGATTTTGGTTTTCAGAGAAATCCTTCCTACAGACTTCTGCGAAGTTATGGTGACAGTAACCTAAGTTCAATTCTCAATTAAAGCACCAAAAATGTTAATTCGAAAATCAGACGCTAACACCTCGGTGTAAGTGTAGTGGATGTGAAAGCACCATCCGTTAATACGGGAATCAGAGAGAAACGGTAACTCATAGAAAATGCAGTAAAGAACACAAAGTTTATAGTGATTCGGCCTATAACCAAGCCTACGTCCACTTCAATCCTTTCTTATTGCTGATTTGATTACAACTTGTTACAATCTCTTTTAAGTACAATTTACTTCAAAAGACAAGTAGCTAGAAAAACTTCGATGCAAGAAAGTTCTTCGAATTCATGATTGAATGTCTTGAATTTATGTTTGAAGTTGACCTAAGCGTCTTGTGTGTGCTTAGAATGTTGGTATGTAGATTGGCTTGAAGATAGCAGAGTCTCGATGCCTTTCAGAAAAAATCCCCCTCCATATTGGAGTTAATGTCCTATTTATAGAGGAGCTTTCCTGGGTCTTAAGTCATTTACGACTTGAAGTAAATCGTGAGCCGTGGGTTACGGTATAGGATAACTCGTGGGTCGTTGGAGGGTTAAGACATCAGGAGTTATCACTTGGCTGGCTCGCACATGTCCTTTAGTACTAACTGGTAGGTACTAGCGACTTATGGAAAGCGGCACGGTCAAAATTTCTAAGTTCAAGATCGTTAGCGACTCAAGTCAGGTTATAGGCCGGCACCGACTTAGGGATAGGTCGTAAGTTGTGTTCCATTTCTTAAGAAAGGCTTACGACTTCACTAGGATAAGCATGTTCTCCTGAGCACAAGTCCTGAGTCGTAACGAATTAACAAGCTATGGCTTAAGTAACACGACATTGGATTTGCCTTTGTGCTTAGGTCGTGAACGACTTAGCATAAGTCGTAAATCGGCCATGGCTTAAGTGAAGTTGCTTCGGGCCTTTCGTGTCTTGAGTCGCTGAGTTGATAACTTGATGAGTCGCTTATCCATTGAGTCACTGTCCCCCTTGAGTTGTTGAGTCGGTAGCCCTTCAAGGCCGTTGAGTCGGCAACTATCTTAAGGCAGTTAGGTCGGCAACCAGTTAAGTCGGCAACCTCCTTAGACCGTTAGGTCGGTATCTATGTTGAGTCGGTAGCCTTTAAGATGTTAGGTCGTGGCACCTCAATGAGTCGCATATCAACTAAGTCGCTGCTCTTTTTAAGTGGTGAGCCTTTTTGAGTCGCTGAACATTGGAGTTAACAAGAGGATTGTCAATGGGTAAAATAAATAAGAAAATAAGAGAAAACAAAGAAGAAACAAACACAAAATCTTGCAGCAAAACGATACAGTATAATAGTCAAAAAATAGTCCATGAAGTTGTTTATATAATACATTTGATTATAATCTATACAACATTTATCAGAGTTATATATATACACACACACACATCAGGATAAATAAATAATGCAGCAGACAACATGATGCAGGACTAATAATAGTAGTAATAGCAAATCTTTGTCTTCATCCTCCAGAATAGATCTTCAATAAGCTGAAAAACCCAGGGCTGACCCGAGTGTAATGGAAAAGACAAAACACTCGAGTTAGGACTGAAATATCCTTATGTAAGTCAAATTGATATTGCATATAACATGAGTGTAACGGTGCAGAGATGTTTACAGAATTTCACATCTTCTATCCAGTGTATAACATACCTGTAATAACTCAACAGATGTTACGGGATTTTCCATCTCTTAAGGATCCGTCAAAATATTTAAATGTAGTAGAATACTCTACATATATAATGTTTAGTCAATAAAATAAATATTAAAATAGCGTTAAGGCTTTACATTAATCCCCTTAACACGTTTTTAGGCATTGTCGTACAGTTTGCATATAAAACACCAGTTAAACGGTCGGTGGACAGGGATGCACCACGATACGAAAACACTAAACCAAAATCATATTGGTCTCGTTAAGGGATAAAAGTATGATAAGGCACGTGAGGCAACGCCCCAGGTAGGATACTACCAGTTTACCCTTCCCGGCTGGTGGTAACGCATCATAGCCATGATCTCCCGCCGCATCTGACACTCCCATAATCCGAAGGGTGCGCACCAATCAATCACAATGTAAATGATGGTAATACAAAGAAGTGCGTCCACTCGAGGTAGCTAACCCACTTGGCCGGTACGGCTCCTGTTTTTGTCATTTCAAATTGGCACAAGTGCCAGGCTAATCCATCGTTGTTCTCTTTCTTCAAATCTAGTAAACGATTCCAAAACCAACCAATTCATTCTAGATCATCACACCACGTACACAGTTATTAAAGTGGTTCTGGTATCAAAGGAAAGTATATATGCCCATATCCAGCTCCAGTCTCTTTAACAATCAAACGTCGTTTTATACAACGGTTGGTTCTTTTACATTTCAAAAACACTTCATACATGATATCAAAAATATCATCTTTGCTTCGAAATCAAATCCATTTCGAAATCATTATATTTACTCAAAATATATCATTTCGATTCAAAATCATTTTCGACTTAATATCTCGATTTCAATTCCAAAATGGTTTAGAATTCTAATTTCGGTTATAACTTCATTTAACCCAATTCGTATTTAAATAACCTTCCGCTCTTGACTAGTTCGAATTATTTAAAAATAGTTTAAAGGGTTTTAAATAGTTAAAATAATTAAAATAGTTAAAAAAGTGTAAATGGTTAAAATAGTTTAAATGATTAAAATAGTTTAATATAAAATAGTGAAAGTGTTAAAATGGTTTATATAGCAAAATAATTTGGAAAACCAAATAATTTGTATATTTAAGAAGATAACCTCTAAATAGTTTTTATGTTAAATAATTTTTTTGAAAATAGTTTCAAAGTCAAACCGATTCAATCCCATATTTCCAATTCAAATCAATTCCAATTCTCATTCAATCAATTCAATTTCTATTTCATTCCAAATCGATTTCAACTTCGATTTCAAATTAATTCAATTCCACTTTCAAATCTAATTAATTCAGTTTCAATTTATCGATTTCGAGCTCGATTTTCATGATAACGATTCAAAACACATAAATCAAATTAACCTTCAATATCTAATTTGATATCCAAAATTTTCATATACTTTTACTTAGTAAATTTCAACGTCCGAATACAAGTCCCATCTATTAAATCAAATTAATTTTTGAAATTTAAATCACAATTTGGTTATAACTTAAAAATCCCAAATCAATTATTTAACAATTTCTTTTAAGAAAATTTTTATTTCAACTATTTAAACTCGAATTCGTGATTAATTCGATTTCTACAAATTTGATTTTAATTTCTTAAATCAAAACCATTTAAATATTTCCAAGTCAAAGATTTGTAAAAATCATTTAATTTAACTAATCTGGTGTCTGTATATAATTTTCTATCTTATGTTCAAGTGATGAGTTATTTCCATTCAATTTCAGGGACGGATATATCATTTCAATCTAAGTCACACTGTCATAGGTATATATCATTTCAACCTATTTCTTAATTTATTCGAATAATTCAATTTACAATTTTATACACTGTAAATAATATACAGGGAGATAACATGAATGTATATATATATATATATATATATAAACAAATAAACACCTAAACATCCAAATATCAACCAATTTGCATCCATCACAATCGATCATACAAATGGACAACATAATTCACAACAGTTTCATCGTTATTAATATTGGGTGATTTATTGGAAATTCATGTAAAGGCCCAAAATCGGTACCCTTTTGAGCTGGAAAAATCCCACAACAATTCAACCCATAGTGGAACAAATGTACGAGTTTTCGGGTTTAAAGAAGAAAGAGGTAGAAGAAGAAAGAGGTAGAAGAAGAAGAAAAGGAAACAATAATAGAATCTCACATTTCGCAGCGGAACAAATATAATAGATAAATGAATATCTTTAAAAAAAGAACTATATCAGTTATTACATTACATCACATAACATTATCAGAGTATTACAACAATAAACAGCGAAAAAGAATATAACATATGCTAGTGATATGCTTCGCCATCCAGCTTGCTCCTGATCTCCATAGCATCTCTTTTTCGACTTTGCTCCAGAATAATGATAACCTGACTCTAGGTTGCCCGTGTGGAAAATTATGGGCACCTAGAGTTTAGAAAGGGAAAAATAAACTCTAAGTCAGTCATGGGACTGGTGTGAGATCTTAAAAACATCTATTTTCACAAAAAATAAAAAGAAATCCCCTATGCTTTTTGGAAAATAAAACTAACATAAGGCCTTCTGCCACACACACAATTCAAACGCAGAATTAGAGGAGATTTCTCCTTATAATAGTCAAACATGCTTGATATGCAAAATCCTTTGATATTATTATTATCAGTGCATAGTGTGGAAAACATTTCGAAAGTATAATATTAATCTTTGCCAGCATAGGCATTTCACAATTATGCCTATTATAGCTTCCATGTTCAATAGCAGTTTACCGCCACATTCCATGGCAGGTTATTCAACTAAAACCGTACAGGGTGCGTATTGTTTCTTTGGATTTCCAACAAATGGTTAGGCTAAGGAACTTCCTACTACCACATGGGTACGCCTATGGAGGGACGTCCCGAGATCCTACCCGGATCTCTGCCAACACAAGGCCGGGTTACCTCTGTGACTAGGTCACTATTACACAAGTATGCCATCCCTCGGTCATTTGCGACCTTTATTCGAGGACCCTCAACCACAAAGCAACAACCACACAGTAAATGAGATTGCAGCAACCATATTGGTTAATTATCCGAGCTCCATAAATTGGTGCCACCTTTTTCCAGAAGGAAATGACATACCCTAAAGGGCGCGACCCTCATAACCTTGCCGCATCTTTCCTGTTTTGACAATTTCCTATGTGTGAGGCCCGATGAGGTCTCATCCACAAAGCTACGCTTTACATGAAAGCCATGCTTTGATCACAAATGATCAACAGATGATCATCAGCACACAGCTACACTTAGCATGCCACACTATCAAATTCGAAGTATATCGCTGATAACCTTCAACTACATAACCTCTGAGCTCGTACGTCTCAGAGAAGGGTGTTAAGCTAAGAGAATAAATTTTCCGCCATCAGCAGAAATGTATTTGATAGAAATCAGCTTTATATCTTAAAGTGTAATGTCAGACACAAATCCATACAAGTCCATTCCGGGAACGAACGAAACCGAAGGCACTTCAAAGAAGCCCTTGCAAATCCGGATATTCACTAATCATGTCAGGAATCCCCATCACAAAGTGTGATAAAATCTCTATACTAGAGCAACCCGGTGCAGAGACATTCGACAGGTAATTCTTTCGTTTTCGAGAATACCGTGTCTTCAACACCATCTTCAAATGCAATCCCATTTCGTCGTATCATTATTTGGAATAGGTTTTATGAACAAGGTACTCTTCCGGCTAACCCGAGTAACGAGCGCTTATTTTTAAAAATAAGTGTTACATTCAGATTTCAACAAATTACAACAATTTTCACTTTGATCTTTTAAACAAAAGATCTATCACAATCATAAAGGTTCGATGTGGTTTTCGGATATCCACTTGGAATCCGACCCCCGGTCGCATCGAAATGCCATTAAAAGGCCAATATTAATAGTCGATTATTTGACTATCAATCAACGTCCACCACAATTTCCAGATTCAAATAATTTTCCCATTTATTTATTTTCAAAGATATCTTCACAAGATAAAATTTTAGCACTTCAACTATTTGAAAACAAATTTCAAATCACTTTTCACTCGTTGAATAAGAATTTCGGTATTATTTATTTCCACCGAAAGTCTGCCAAGTTCAAATACTTTAAATCACTTATCCAAAATATATACTCGGAAAAATTTAGATAAAATTATTTTAAAACATCATTTAAATATTACTTATGAAAATATTATACCAATATATCACATAAAACTTCAAGTCTAAGCTATCTTTAAAATAAAATTAGTAGATAGGGTATAACTATTTTAAATAACCATTTTCTAAAGCAATTATCAACTTAATCTTTAAATAACCACTTCTAAATTAAAATATATCTTTACTTTAAAGATTTTCAAAATAACCCAAGTAAATAATTTCTCCAAAATAATATTTCCTTAAAACCATCTTCACTACTTTAATTTCATATTTATAGACTATACTGAAAACATACTCCGCTTTACAGGGAAAGTACACCTTCCATTCTAAAATGGTTCATTCAAATCAATTTATAATTCTTTCTAGATTTATTTTAAATTACATTCCAAATCTGTAAATTTCTTTTCACACCTTAAAAAAAGATAAACTAACATTTATTTTTAAAAACAAAATTCCCTTTTCTTTGTAAAATTCCCATTGTGGATTTTAAATTCCCAAATATCCACTGATATATGATTTTCAAATTGATTTTTTTTAAAACCATTTCAAAACACCAAATCAAGTTTCAACTTGATTGCAAATTTCATTTTAAGCACTAAATTAAATTCCAAACTTATTTCCCAAAGATTTACTTTAAAACTCCAAATCAATTTTTTTTTTATTTACTGTTAACCCCGTTTTGTCAACTAGTTAAGGACTGGGCCGGCTCATCAGATAAAGTTCTCAGCGACTCAGTGGATCTACGACTCAAGGTATTTCAAGACTCAACTGATTGCCGACTCAACAGATTGAGGAGATGCACGAGTTAAAGAATTGTGCGACTTACGACTTAAGGAGGTGAACGGTTTACGACTTAAGGAGGTGAACGGTTTACGACTTAAGGAGATGAACTGTTGACGACTTAAGGCCTCTGCGACTTAAGATATGTCATTTCTCAGGGGAGGTACACGAGTTAAGGAGTCTACGAGCTAAAAAGCCTGCGAGTTAAAAGCTTATGAGTTAAGGAGCTAACGACCTAACAGGATTAAGACCTAGGCGACTTAGGGAATGTCACGACTTAAGGAAGTCCACGACTTAAAGACGTTACGACCTAAGACTTATAGAGCAAGTTCAATACCATGCCGTAATAAGATGACTCGTTGACAACTTACGACCTAGTTTAAGTCGTACACGACCTAAAACCACAGAGCCAAGATTTTAGTGCTGCCTCACTTTAAACCGTTACCTCTTAACTCGCGAACGAGTTAGGACTTGTATCCAGATGAATGAAGAAAATCTCAGAACCACTTCACTTACTCCACTGCCTGCTGACTCTTGAACCTTGAGTCGAGTGCGACTTACGACTCTCCATGAGTCGTACACGACTCATGACTTGCAAAAACCTCTACCTAGAATTCTCTATAAATAGAGGGTTAACTCCAATATGAAAGGGACTTTTGGGGGAGATCATGTTCTTCAAGAGAATCTTCAAAGCAATCTACACTTCCTCACTTCAAACTCACACAAGACATTTAGACCGAACTTCGCACAAAGATTCGACATATTCAATCATGGATTTAAAGAACTCTGTCACGACGAAGTCTTCTCTAGCTACCTGCCTTTTTGAATTGAATTGGATTGTAATTGAAAGAGATTGTAATAAGTTGTAATTCGGTCGACAATAAAAAGAATTGAAGTGCACGTAGTCTTGATCATAAGCCGAACCACTATAAACTCTGTGCTCATTACTACATTTTCTGTTACTTACTGTTATCTCTTGATTCCCGTATTCACGGGTGGTGCTTTCACAACTACACTTTACACACCGGGGTGTTAGCGTTCAAATTTTAGCGTTAACATTTTTGGTGCTTTCACTGAGAAGGTTGAACTCAGGAGAATTATCATCATTGCTCCACGAAAGTTTGTTGAAGTGATGTCTGTGAAGACTAGAAGTTTATCTGAAATCATGGCTCCAGGGGAAGGAGTAGATCTGTTAGATCTGGAAATGTTCAAGAGGGAACCTCCGCTTCCCCAGTACCTAATCAAGCCACTCCACCTGTTGGGGTTACAAAAGCAGAGTTGGATGCTGTAATCTTAGGGCTGAACCAGCAGATAAATGCCCAAAATGTACAATTGGAGGCTTAGAATGCCCGAAATGCCCTAATTTTGAATAAGTTGAACGATTTGCTTGGGGCAAACCGTCAACCAACGGGTAATGAAAGGAACTATGCTGGCAACGTTCATGATGCTGAAGAAAGAAACATTCCTGAGAGGGCTCCCAGCCCCTTTGAACAGACATTTCCTGAAGTTGGTGGATCTAAAGCTCGAAATGATGAGGGGCACCTTTCTGAAATGGTTCGACAAATCATGAAAGAGAGCATGCAAAGGATTGAAGACGATAAAGAATGGGGTTTCGCTCCAAGTAAAACCCCGTTTACCGAAAGGATCTTAAAGGCTGAGTTCCCGAGGAAGTTCGTCCCTCCTACTATTCCAGCTTACAAGGGGACAAGTGATCCGAACGAATTCTTGTATAAGTATGATTGGCACATGACAGGTGCCAGAGCTTCTGATGAAATAAAGTGTCGATATTTTCCTGTATATTTGGAAGGTGTAGCTCTGCTTTGGTTCACCAAGCTACCAGTCCGGTCTATAGATCAGTTTTCTGACCTAACCCGGAAATTCAAGGAGTAGTTCAGACTATATGCTTCAAAAGCCAAAGATATCATGTGGTTGTCAAGTTTAGAACAGAGTCCAGGGGAAACTATTAGATCTTTCTTGAATCGCTTTAATATAGCGCTGGCCGAGGTAGACAATGCAGAACCAAGGATGATCTTGACTTATCTGATGAGGGCCATCGACAAGTCGAGCGAATTTGGAAAATGGCTAAACATGAAGGAACCAAATTCCCTTGAAAAATTCTACAAGAAAGCAGATGAGTTCATACGCCTGGAAAGCCGTCCTGTACCGATAAAGACATTATTGGAAAAAGCTGAAGATAACATTGTTGCTCCACGCAAGAATGAATCTGTTGGACAGAAAAGGGAAAATAATGATGGGAAGAAACAGAAAAATCAGAAGAAGCCTCGTTCCTTCAAGCCATCGGACTATACTACTTTATCAGATATGCCGGAGCGCATTTACCTTGCCACTAAAGATTTTGTTGATTATCCTAAACCTCCCGTTTTGAGAACCGGGAAAAAAGATGTACAAAGTGGAAAGTTTTGCCGCTTCCATAATCAACCCGGTCATGATACCGATAAATGTCGCGAATTGAAAATTTTGAATGAAGAGTTGATAAGGGAAAACAAGCTGCAGCAATTTTTGGAAAAGAATAGCAGCAATCCAGCATCGTCTAGTCAAGGGCGACAAGCTCCTGCTCATCAACCTAGGACAAGTGAGAAGACTACAGGGCATGAATCAGGAAGGCCTGTTATCAATGTCATTACCGGAGGACCTCACACAACAGGCAGGAGCTGGGGTGAGATGGAAAGGTATACCCGGGCTTTGAAATATGTACCGGCCGAAGAAGATGTCTTTGTTTTGGAAGATGATACGCCCCTAAAACAACAAAGAACTTTCAATGATGATATTGTGTTCAGAGCCAGGGATTCCACAGGTGTTGAAGCTCCTACCTTGGATCCCTTAGTCATCTCGGCTGGTATCGGGCCAGCTATTGTCAGAAGAGTTCTCATTGATTGTGGCGCGTCTTGTAATATCCTCTTCATGAAAACATTCGACCAAATGTAGATCCCTATGGCTGATGTGCAAGCCTCGTCACAGAAAATCGCTGGCTTCACTGGTGATCCAAAGCAGCCGATAGGAACCATTGATTTGCTTGTAGAACTCGAAGAGGGAGAAAGGAAAGTAGTCCGCAAGCAAACTTTTGTAATTGTTGACGAATTTTCCGCTTATAATGCTTTCCTTGGCCGTCCAACTCTTGCAGCGTTCAAAGCTGTTCTGGCCCCATGGTGCCTCACCATTAAATTCCCCACAGACAATGGAGTAGGAGTTATAAAAGGGGATCAAAATGCCGGGCGGGATGTTATCTGACAGAGCTGCGAGAGGCAAGGAAAGAGGAATGGGAAAGGTTGCGGCAACCCCAGTCCGCATCAAAGAACCAACATTGTAGCAATTACAGGGCAGACCCTGCACTGGCGAGCACAGCGGAGCACGAAAAGAGATGGATCCTAGAAAAGCCAGTGCAGGGGAGAATAGAGTGGTACCAGTGGAAACGACAGTACCAGTACCTGTTGACCCGAAGGACCCAAATAAGGTGTTGAATGTGGGTTCACAACTTAATGTGTCAATTCATAATATCTTTATATCTTTTTTAAAAGCAAATTTGGATGTTTTTGCTTGGACTCATGTCGATATGGGCGGAATATCCCCAGAAGTTGCAGTACACGCTCTGAATATTGATCCAAAATTTACGCCTGTGAAACAGAAAAGAAGAACCCAAGGTCCAGAAAGGTCGGCAGCATTGAAAGAAGAAGTTGATCGGCTCATGGAGAATGACTTTATCAAAGAATCTACCTATCCGAATTGGGTTTCAAATCCAGTGCTGGTTAAGAAAGCCAACGGAAAATGGAGAGTGTGCATCGATTTTTCAGATCTGAACAAGGCCTACCCCAAAGACTGCTTCCCATTACCCAGGATCGATCAACTGGTAGATGGAACAGCGAGACATGAATTGTATCTTTTATGGATGCCTACTCCAGATATAACCAGATCATGATGCATGAGCCAGATCAGGAGGACACGAGCTTTATCACCGATGTTGGTCTTTACTACTACAGAGTTATGCCCTTCGGGCTGAAGAATGCGGGGGCAACCTACCAAAGACTTGTTAATGCTATGTTCAAACCGCAATTGGGCAAGAGTATGGAAGTCTATGTCGACGACATGTTAGTAAAGTCCAAGAAAGCAGTGGATCACATAGAACACTTAGCAGAAATGTTCGCAGTCCTCCGGAAATACGGAATGAAGCTTAACCCTTTAAAATGTTCATTTGAGGTAGAGTCCGGAAAGTTCTTAGGTTTCATCGTGAGTGCTAGGGGCATTGAAGCTAGTCCAGCACAAATTACCGCCTTAAAAGAAGTCAAAGCTCCTAGAACGAAGAAGGAATTGCAAAGTATCAACGGAAAAGTCGCCGCCTTAAGTCGGTTCATTTCCAAAGCTACTGATAAATGCATCCCGTTCTTTGACGCTCTAAAGAAAGGAAAGAAAAACTTTGATTGGACTCCCGAATGCGAAAAAGCCTTTGATGAATTGATTCGCCATATGGAAACGCCTCCAATACTTTCTAGGCCCGGCGATGGTGAGGATCTTCTTATATACTTGGCAGTATCATCTCATGCTTTAAGTGCAGCGCTGATACGAGAAGACAATAAGATTCAACATCCGGTTTACTATATCAGCAAAAGACTCACTGGAGCAGAGATGAATTACTCCAAGTTGGAAAAACTCGCCTATTGCCTACTGATTGCATCGAGGAAGTTGAGGCAATATTTCCAAGCTCATCCTATCAAAGTCCTTACTGATCAACCTTTAAAGCAAGTCATGTTCTGCCCTGAGACTTCGGGTCGTCTTCTAAAGTGGAACATTGAACTCAGTCAATATGACATCACTTATCACCCCCGAAAAGCAATCAACGGACAAGCTTTAGCGGATTTCATCGCAGAATTCAAAGATAAGGGTAATGGTTGGGAGGGGACGATCGATGATTCCCCAATCCAATGGAAGTTGTATGTTGATGGCGCGAGAAATGACTACTGTTCTGGAGCCGGGGTTGTACTTGAAACCCCTGAAGGTCGGTCATTATGCTATGCACTAAGATTGGAATTTCCTTCAACGAATAATGAAGCAGAATACGAAGCTCTTATCGCTGGCTTGAGAATTGCTAAAGAACTAAACATCCAAGCATTACAGATCTTCAGTGACTCTTAGCTTATTGTATGCCAAGTCAAGAAGGAATTCCAAGCGAAAGGGGGAAATCTTCCTACCTACTTGTCAAAGGCCTGGGAACTTCTATGTGACTTTGATCATTACACGATAAGCCATATTCCTCGAGAAGAAAACACGAAAGCAGATTCTCTCGCAAAGTACTCTAGCACAGGTGAAGCTCAATTTCTGGGGTTAACTCCAGTGGAAGTCATGTCGGCTCCAAGCATTAATGACATGGATATTGATTGGACCATGAGTGTGTCTTAGGAGCAAGAATCATGGATGACTCCAATAACAGAATATCTACTCAATGGCTCTTTACCGGAAAATTCAAAAGAACGACAGAAGCTACTGAGGAAAGCCTCTCGCTATATAGTCCAGGATGGCCAATTGTACAGACGGTGATTCTCAATGCCATTACTTCGATGTGTATCCAGAGAAGAGTCCAAAATAATCCTAGCTGAGGTACATGGAGGAGAGTGTGGTGATCATTTAGGTGGTCAAATTTTAGCAAAAAAGGTTCTCCGATATGGATATTTTTGGCCAGAGATTAATCGAGATGCTGCAGACTATTCTCGAAAATATGACAAGTGCCCGAGATTTGCCAAAATTCCTAGAGCACCATCCACTGAACTCACACATATGGTCAGTCCATGGCCATTTGCAATCTGGGGGATAGACCTTGTAGGACCTTTACCAACTGCCAAATCTGGAATCAAATATGTTGTTGTTGCTGTAGATTATTTTACTAAATGGGCTGAAGCTGAACCATTGGCTACGATCACCTCTAAAAAGATGATAAATTTTGTGACTAAAAGTATCATTTGCAGATATGGTGTGCCTCAAAGGAAAATTACAAACAATGGTACTCAATTCGAAAGTGAAGAATTCCAAGATTTTTGCAAGCGATTCAAAATCCGAAAAAGCTTCTCAGCAGTGGCTCATCCGCAGGCAAACGGGAAAGTGGAAGCAGTAAACAAAATTATCAAGTCAACCATCAAGAAGCAACTCGAAAGAGCAAAAGGTGGTTGGATCGATAAGCTACCACTAGCACTATGGGCGTATAGAACCACCCACAAAACTGCGACTGGGCATACTCCGTTTTCATTGGCATACGGGTCAGAAGCAATGATTCCGGTAGCAACAAAGGTCCCTTCACATAGAAGAATCCATTTCAATCAAGCGGAGAATGAATAACTACAGCTTGAGGAACTAGATCTCCTTGATGAAAAAAGAGAAGAGGCAAAGCTCAGAATTGCAGCTCATCAGCAAAAGATAGCCAGACATTTCAACTCCAAAGTTTGCCAGCGCAGCTTTGAAATTGGAGATCTGGTCCTGAAGAGAATTATGACGGCAACAGGTGTGTTTGGGCCAAATTGGGAAGGACCATATGCCATAGGTCAGAAGCTTCTTGACGGCACATTCAAACTCACTATTGTCGAAGGAGATCAAATTCCAAGGGCTTGGAACAGCAATCACTTGCGTCCATATTTTACTTGAAAGATTTGTTGAAATATTGTAAAAAAAAATTATGAATGTATGATTCTTGTAATTGAAAGCAATTGTAAAGCCGATGCAAGTGAATAATGAAAGACTATAAAGTGGATGTAGGCCCAAATTCTTGGCCGAACCACTATAAATCTTGTGTTCCTTATTATTATTACATGTTTGCTTTATTTTTGATATGAAAAATACATTAAATGTATTGCTGAAATGTCAATTTAATTTTTTGCATATAATGAAAATAAAACTTGCACGTTACAAGACCAAGTGATTCTTATTATCATTCAACAAACAAATTTCGAGCCACAAAAGCCCCGAATTCAAATCCTAGATAGGAAGTGCTTCAATTGAACAACCAAAGATTTCGCCGAAAACGGGCCCTTGCTAATAAGTTGAGGTCGTTTGAACAAACAAACATCAAATTAAGAGGCTTATGCCCGTTTTCGCGAACTTGCCTAGCAATGAAGTACACTTCTTCGGATTAAACAAATTACTTGTAAGAGAAGGGAGTGTGAGCTTGAAAAGAAAATTAGAGGATCGCTGAAAAGGCATAAGCAAGTGGACAAGGAACAACTAAAGCCCTCTTCGGAGGCACGACTCTTCGGAAGATAAAGACCTCTAACGAGGCTTATGCCGCAAAAAAGAAAGTTCTCTACTCAACAAAAAAAGATTGGAGGAATCATGACCCTCCAACTATGAGAGAGTAACTTCCAGGCAATCGAAAGCCCTCTTCGGAGGCACATTTCACCAGGAGTTGAAGTGAAACAACCACTCTTCGGAGTTTCACTTCACCAGAGTTGAAATGTAAAACAAAGCAAAGCCCTCTTCGGAGGCACATTTCACCAGGAGTTGAAGTGCAACAACCTCTCTTCGGAGTTTCACTTCACCAGATGTGAAATGCAAAACAAAGCAAAGCCCTCTTCGGAGGCACATTTTACCAGGAGTTGAAGTGCAACAACTGCTCTTCGGAGTTTCACTTCACCTGAGTTGAAATGCAAAACAAAGCAAAGCCCTCTTCGGAGGCACATTTCACCAGGAGTTGAAGTGCAACAGCCGCTCTTCGGAGTTTCACTCCACCAAAGCTGAAATGCAAAACCAAAAAGTAAAGATAAATAAAAGACCTCTTGCCAGAGGCAGAAATGAAAAGACCTCCTCCCGGAGGCACAATAAAGAAAAAAGACCTCCTCCCGGAGGCACAATAAAGCAGAAAGACCTGTTCGGAGGCACACGTTTCACCAAGATTAAAATAAAACTTCCAGGTGTTAAAACGTGAAAAAGCCTTCCTCGGAGGTGCAACTTTTCAAAGAAACAAAAATCAAAAGGCCCTTTACTGTGGTGTATATATATATATATACATAAAAAAAAAATTCCTCATCAAAGGCACACTTTAACTTTCAAAGGAAGAATAATTTACCTATTCTTGAAAATAATCTTCCTCAGAAAGAAGTTGTGACGACCGCCCATGACTCCCGCACCAAAACAAGGGAATAGTGCGCTGAAAGGTGTGCAAGGCAGCCATGGACGATAGTCAGGTTAAAATAAAATCGCAGAATCTATCGTATAACTCACAGCGCATGGATAAAATATAATAAAGAAATATAATATAGTGAAGTCTCATAACAGAAAAATCATCATATAAGCATCCCAGAAGTTTTATACAATCATCTCAACACAAATCCATACATCAAGACCTCACTACAAGCACTCAACCAAATACAGCAGCGGATACCCAGTACATATAAGAAAATAATATGCATAGCCTCCTGCTCGTCTTCGTCATCATCAGCGGAAAACTCAAAGCACAGCACCTGCCACCTGCTACCTAGTCTGCCCATCCCAAACATGGATGAACAGCCCAAGGTAATAAGAGGAGACATAAAACCTTGAGTCAGACAAAGTCTTAGTGAGCAGTAAATTAACAATCAAGCATACCAAAAGAGCATAAGGAAATAAAAGGAATAGGAACCAAACCATCCCACTCCACCTCTTTCTACAGTGATAGCCCCCAGACACACACTAAGGAGAAGCAAGCATAACATAGCAGATAAGTAAGGTAAAGCAATAATCACTCGAGTCAAGGACGATGTTTTCCAGATACAAACCCCCAAGGCCTAAACCAAGATCAGATAAGCACCCAGAAAACACCGCTCTTGAAGCCGAATGATGATACAACCAAACATCCAAACATCCATGACTCTGGCTATCACTGTTATCCTTGCTTCGAAATCACCGTTAATTGAATGACCGACTCCTTCTTGAGCCATCTGTCAAGGGCTAATGGTAACCCCGGTTCTAGACAAAGCTCCGCACACTGCCTTGTGCCTAGGACTTATCTTCTTGGCCCAGAGTACTCGACTAACTGCCTGTAGTCTTTTAGGCGTCCCTATGTACTCTTGCTTTAGGTTTGCTAGAACCTTCAATAACGATGAGATCCAAGCCTCCTTGTCATCCTTCTTGACGACTTCTTTCAACTTAGCCCAAGCTTCCTCTTGAGCAATCCATTATCAACCAACTTGAACTACCCTTCAAGTTATCAACATGCTTGGAATGATCCCTGCCTGGATTAAGCCAAGACTCACATCATACTTTGCTTCATCGTACCAAAGCAAAGTCTCAACTCAACAACATGGTTTGCCTTATCGCATCATGGCAAAGTCCCATCTCGATCTCATACTTCGCCTCTTCGCATCACGGCAAAGTCCCATCATCGAATCCATCCATATGAGCTTCCACATCCGCTTCATATGCCATCGGCAGCTTTCACCATTCAAGAGCCTTTCCACTTAGCTTTTGAATCATCTTCAACCATCTTGTTCCAAATCAACTACAAGCTAACTTGGAGCAATCAAATCTAACATACATTCAAACATTCAAGCATTCAAACAAGATATATTAAGCAATATCAACTATAATGGCAATTTCGTAATTAAGTGAGCAAAAGTCCAACATATGTGAAATCATGGTTTTTAGCATAGATCTATCAAATCTAAAACATGGGTTTTGTCTCTAATACTTGTTAATAACTTTCATAAGTAAACATCTTCAAATATGATGGATCTACATGCAGACTTAAGGGAAAATGCGAGAAAACGCTAACTTTAACACATAAACATATCACCAATCCCATATACTCCTTTGGATCCGCGTGAGAGATAACTACCACTCACCAAATCACTCAAACACCTCTAAAACAATCAACTACAGATCTGGACAGCGGAGATCAAGGCTCGATCCGGCAATATCTCGCTTCAATCGATGAAATCTAGCTTGAACGGATGAAGATCTTCAACTTTGGCACTTCAATCTTCAATCTCGATCTTCGATCTTGGATGGATGTTAGCACTTGATTGGAATGGAGAAAAGGAGATGAAGAAATGTTGTAGTCGAGCTCTCAAAATGGCAGCACTTCGTCGCTTCAAAAACCGGTGCCAAAAAGTGAGCCGAACACCTCTATTTATAGGCTGGAAACCCCCTTAGCTCGGCCATCTTCTTAACTCGGAGCTCGCTATTAGGTCGTCCCCGACCTATCACCTGCCGACTCACGACCTAAGCAATCACCACAAACTACCGACCTAAAGACACGGCCGACCCAAGACTCATGCGACCTAACCGCTAAGTCGCCAACTTCTCCCTGCCGACCTAACCATAACACGGCCACACAACCCAACTTAGGTCGCTGCCGACCTAATCCCTAGCCGACTCAACAACACTAGGCAATACTGGGTACCTTGCCGACCTAACCTCCTACCGACCCAATGCCTCAACACATACTGCCGACCTATCACTAACCCAGATGCCGACCCAACTCTACGCCGACCCAAAGCCCTACACAACTGCTCCGAGACAACGACCTAACAAACACGGTCTACCGACCCAAACCCTACCGAGCTAACAACTACCTTACGACCTAACTCCAGACCGACTTAACTACAAGTGCCGACTTAAGCCTAAGCCTTACCCTCCTACGACTTAAAGCATATCCCGTCCACGACTTAACTACCAAGCCATGACTCGTCTACGACCTAAGACTCTAGGCCAAAATCCCACCGACCTAACTCTATACGACCCAAGCCGTAACTCGTGGACAACCCTAAGCCCCTAAGTCGGTCACTCCCCTAGGTCGGTCCAATCCACTAACCCTCCTAACTCGGCAACGTGTTAACTCGAGTAACTCTTAAGTCGGTCGCTTCCTTATCTCGGTGCAAACCCTATAAGCCGATCACTACTAGGTCGGACCAACCCAACAAGCCGCTAACTCCTAAGTCGGCTACTACCTTGAGTCGGCAACTTCCTAAGTCGACAACATCTATGAGTCGCTCACTACTTGAGTCGGTCCCTATGAGTCGTAACCCCTACACGACCTAACCTATGAGTCGGTCACGACTCATCACTTACACTCGGGTTAACTTCTAAACGACTCAAGCTAGAGGCAACACAAACAACACTAACGACCTGCAAATTCTACGATCTATCGACACGTAAAATACGGGTCGTTACATTCTCTCCCCCTTAGGAATTTCGCCCCCGAAATTCCAAGCAAACAACAGCAATCAAGGATATTCCGCATGCCTACCACCCATAGCAATCCACAAACCATGCAACCAATTCTAGCCTAGCATGCAGAATTCTAAGACTTAGAACAAGCTACAAATTCATGAGATGTCACGACACTTTAGGGCCATACCTCGAAGAGTCCGGGATGAGCTGCCTTCATCCTCTCTTCCTCCTCCCATGTACAGTCGTTAACATCGTCACTCCATTGTACCTTGAGCAACGTAATCGTCTTCCTCCTAAGCTGTTTCGTATCGGTTTCAACAATACGAAGCGGCTTACGAGGTCTCGTAACCACTGGATCAACCTCTAAGTCTTCACAGCTATCAGCAGAAACCACCGTACTTGGGTCGTGCACATACTTCCGTAGATAAGATACATGAAAAACATTGTGCACACCCGCCATCTTTTCCGGTAACTCCAATCTATAAGCGAGCTTTCCAATTCGCTCGATAATCGGGAATGGTCCAACGAATCTCGGAGCCAACTTTCCTTTGTTCCCGAATCTAATAATATTCTTCAATGGAGAAATCTTCACAAAAACCATATCACCTACGTCGAATTCCAAATCCTTTCGACGATTATCAGCATAACTTTTCTGACGATCTTGGGCTGCCTTCATTCGTTGTCGAATGATCTCTATACAATCCGAAGTCTGTCGAATCATCTCTGGCCCAAGTATCGGCTTTTCTCCAGCTTCCAACCAACATGTCGGAGAGTTACACGGTCTTCCATATAATGCTTCATATGGTGCCATACCAATGCTAGACTGATAACTGTTGTTATAAGCAAATTCCACCAAATGAAGGTGATCTTCCCATGATCCTCCGAAGTCCAAAACACAAGCTCTAAGAAGATCTTCCAAAACCCGGTTGACTCTCTCAGTCTGACCATCTGTTTGAGGGTGGTAAGCTGTACTCAAACACAACTCAGTTCCCAAAACTTCCTGGAAGCTCTTCCAAAATCCACTAGTGAACAACGGATCTCGATCGCTCACTATACTCTTCGGAACACCATGGAATCGAACAATCCACTTCACATACAACTCAGCCAACTTCGATGCAGTTCTAGTCGATCGAACAGGAATGAACCTTGCACTCTTGGTCAAACGATCTACTATGACCCAAATCCCTTCATTCCCTGTCCTTGTCCTAGGTAGACCATCAATAAAATCCATTGACACTTGCTCCCACTTCCACGTAGGAACTTCTAATGGCTGAAGTAATCCACTGGGCTTCTTCTGCTCAGCTTTCACCAACTGGCAATTCATACACTTGGAAATAAAATTTCCAACATCCTTCTTCATACCTTCCCAGTAGTAAGCTCTTTTCATATCCCGATACATCTTATTTCCACCTGGATGAATTGTCAACTTCGAGTGATGACTTTCCCTCAGAACTTCATCCCTTAATCCATCAATATCAGGAACCACCAATCGTCCTTGCTTTCGAAGCCAACCCTCTCGATCGACTTCGAATCCCTTATCCTTCTCTGGTTCCAATCCAGATTCCAAATCACGGATAATCTTGACAAGCTTATCATCTTTCTTTTGGCTCTCGCCAATTCTTTCCACAAGAGTAGGCCTTATTGATAAGTTTGCCAACATCTCAGATTCCAACTCGCATCTAGGCCTGAAATCAAATCCAGCCAAATACTCAAGACTCTTCCATTCCGAAAACATGGCTCCCAATCCTGCATGTCTTCGACTTAACGCATCTGCCACTGCGTTACCTTTCCCCGGAGTATAGGCTATACCAAAATCATAAGATGCTAGAAACTCTAACCACCGTTGCTGTCGAAGATTCAAATCCTTTTGGGAGAACAGATACTTCAACGACTTATGATCTGTAAACAACTCAAATCTAACTCCCAATAGGTAGTGTCTCCACATCTTCAAAGCAAACACTATCGCCGCTAACTCCAAATCATAAGTTGGATAATTCCTTTCATGCGGCTTCAGTTGTCGACTAGCATACGCAACAACTTTATCCTTCTGCATTAGCACCGCTCCCAGTCCAGTGCCACATGCATCGGTGTAAACCACCATCTCATCATTCCCACTTGGAATAGTCAATACAGGAGCACTCGTCAGTCGCTCTTTCAGGATTACGAAAGCTTGCTCACACTTGTCATCCCATCTGAACACTTGGTTCTTCTTCGTCAATCCTGTCAATGGTGCAGCTATCTTGGAAAAGTCCTTGATAAACCGACGATAATATCCTGCTAATCCAAGAAAACTTCTCACATCAGATGCATTCTTAGGTTTAATCCAATCCTGGATCGCTGCTACCTTAGCGGGATCAACCGCTATTCCACTTCCAGAGATAACATGGCCTAAGAACCTCACTTCATTCTTCCAGAAGTGACACTTCGAAAACTTAGCCTTCAGCTGATGTTTCCGCAAGATTTCCAAAACAATCCTCAAGTGCGTCTTGTGCTCTTCCTCAGTTCTGGAATAAACCAAAATATCATCCACGAACACAAGCACGAACTTATTCAACTGATCTCTGAATACTCTATTCATAAGATCCACGAAATATGCTGGCGCGTTAGTCAACCCAAACGGCATTACCAGCCACTCATAAAACCCGGATGGTGTCCTGAAAGCAGTCTTCGGCACACTATCCCTCGCCACTCTCAACTGGTGAAATCCCGTTGCCAAATCCATCTGAGAAAACACCTTAGCCTCGTGAAGCTGATCAAACAAGTCGTCTATTCTCGGCAATGGATACTTGTTCTTCTTAGTCACCTTATTCAGCTCACGATAATCAACACACAACCTCAGCGATCCATCCGCTTTGGTTGCGAACACAACGGGCGCACCCCATTCGGACACACTTCTCCGAATGAATCCTTTCCGTAAAAGGTCATCAACTTGCACCTTCAGCTCTTGCTGCTCCCTCGGTGCCATCCGCCTAAGAGGCATCACAACAGGTCTGGCTCCCTCAACTAGATCGATACGAAACTCGATCTCCCTATGCGGCGGCAACCCTTTGACTTCGTCAAAGACATCCTCAAATCCATTCACAACAGGCACCGATGACAGTCCATCCCGTGGAACAACCAGCGAATACATGAAGCTCATGAAGACGCCTTCTTCATGCTTACATCGTATCACAACCTTTCGCCCATCCACATTCCCGACTGTCACCTCCAGCCTCTCACAATCAATCCTAGCCGCATACTTCCTAAGCCAGTCCATACCCAAAATAATTCCGAACCCCGCAAAGTTCAGAACAAAGCAATCACAAACAAACGAGCAATCATGACTCGACACAACTAGACCACGGCATATCATACACAAACATGACGAACCCCCCACTGGGTTAGTCACAACCAATGGCCTATCAACAATATCCGGTTTCAAACCCAACCGGCCTACCAAATCATCACAAACAAAAGAATGCGACGCTCCAGTATCAAACAACACTCTAACTGGAACACCACAAATAGAAAGAGTACCTTGGACCACCACACTCTTCCCCTTTTCTTCAGCAGTAGGAGCTCTTGAAGATGACGGCACAGCTTCCAAAGCATAGGCCTGCACAATCTGCCTATTTTTCCTTGGCTCTGGGCAATCCTTCTTGATATGTCCCAGCTTATCACAGTTGTAACATTTTCCCGGCACCTTGGGATTCTTACAATCTTTGTAGAGATGGCCCTTCTGCTGACAGTTATAGCAAGTCAACTCACCCTTCAACTTCTTCTGGCCATCCTTGCCCCTCTGTTGCTGCTGCTTCCTCTTCTTATTTCCACCCTGCTGTGGTTTAGATCCTTCCCTGGTTACAGCAACAACAGAACTTTCCTTAGGGAACAAACTCTCATGCCTCAAAGCTTTCTCCACAAGCTTTTCAAATGGATCATCCAGATGATCCACTAACTGCCTTCCAAGATAAGCATCCAGACCAGTCACAAACTTTTCGTTCTTCTGGTAGGGAGAATCAATATACGATCTGGCATACTTAGACAAAGCTTCGAACTCAGAAATATACTCCAGAACTGGCCTCCCTCCCTGCTTGAGCTCTACAAATCTCTTGAACAAAACAGACTTCTGAGCCGTAGAGATGAACTTGGCTTCAAATCTAACTTGGAATTGCTCCCAAGTTATCTCCTCCTCTGGTGTATCTATAGTGATAGAATTCCACCAATCCGCAGCTCTCCCTTGAAGCTGCCTCGATGCAAGCTTTCTCTTGGTTGCATCCTCAATCCCTAGATCACCAAAAATCCTTCGGCAAGCATCCATCCATCTCTGCACTTCAATAGTAGATTCCGTCCCCAAGAAAGCTTTTCCTCCAAGAGAAGTATAATCCTTGCAAAGCTTGGCAAAATCCACTGGCCTTGGAGCCTGGACTTGAACCCCCACATCCACAGATGATCCTGAAGCTGGTACCCTCCTCATGATCGAAGTCATCATTGCTTCGAACATCGCAGCATAGTCAACAGCTTCCCTAGTAGCCCGACTTTCCCTTGCAGCTTGTCTCTCGCTTCGGCTCATTCTTAATATCTGTAAAAAAAGAATGATTAGAACACCTTAAGAAACAACTGCATAAGGAGTTCAAATCCATCTAAGCTACTATATTATATATAGTAATCATCCATCAAAATACAATTACGTCTCTCTTACGTAATTACGTCAGCGGTCGTTGGCTAAAATCGATTAACCAAAGCTCTGATACCAAATGTGACGACCGCCCATGACTCCCGCACCAAAACAAGGGAATAGTGCGCTGAAAGGTGTGCAAGGCAGCCATGGACGATAGTCAGGTTAAAATAAAATCGCAGAATCTATCGTATAACTCACAGCGCATGGATAAAATATAATAAAGAAATATAATATAGTGAAGTCTCATAACAGAAAAATCATCATATAAGCATCCCAGAAGTTTTATACAATCATCTCAACACAAATCCATACATCAAGACCTCACTACAAGCACTCAACCAAATACAGCAGCGGATACCCAGTACATATAAGAAAATAATATGCATAGCCTCCTGCTCGTCTTCGTCATCATCAGCGGAAAACTCAAAGCACAGCACCTGCCACCTGCTACCTAGTCTGCCCATCCCAAACATGGATGAACAGCCCAAGGTAATAAGAGGAGACATAAAACCTTGAGTCAGACAAAGTCTTAGTGAGCAGTAAATTAACAATCAAGCATACCAAAAGAGCATAAGGAAATAAAAGGAATAGGAACCAAACCATCCCACTCCACCTCTTTCTACAGTGATAGCCCCCAGACACACACTAAGGAGAAGCAAGCATAACATAGCAGATAAGTAAGGTAAAGCAATAATCACTCGAGTCAAGGACGATGTTTTCCAGATACAAACCACCAAGGCCTAAACCAAGATCAGATAAGCACCCAGAAAACACCGCTCTTGAAGCCGAATGATGATACAACCAAACATCCAAACATCCATGACTCTGGCTATCACTGTTATCCTTGCTTCGAAATCACCGTTAATTGAATGACCGACTCCTTCTTGAGCCATCTGTCAAGGGCTAATGGTAACCCCGGTTCTAGACAAAGCTCCGCACACTGCCTTGTGCCTAGGACTTATCTTCTTGGCCCAGAGTACTCGACTAACTGCCTGTAGTCTTTTAGGCGTCCCTATGTACTCTTGCTTTAGGTTTGCTAGAACCTTCAATAACGATGAGATCCAAGCCTCCTTGTCATCCTTCTTGACGACTTCTTTCAACTTAGCCCAAGCTTCCTCTTGAGCAATCCATTATCAACCAACTTGAACTACCCTTCAAGTTATCAACATGCTTGGAATGATCCCTGCCTGGATTAAGCCAAGACTCACATCATACTTTGCTTCATCGTACCAAAGCAAAGTCTCAACTCAACAACATGGTTTGCCTTATCGCATCATGGCAAAGTCCCATCTCGATCTCATACTTCGCCTCTTCGCATCACGGCAAAGTCCCATCATCGAATCCATCCATATGAGCTTCCACATCCGCTTCATATGCCATCGGCAGCTTTCACCATTCAAGAGCCTTTCCACTTAGCTTTTGAATCATCTTCAACCATCTTGTTCCAAATCAACTACAAGCTAACTTGGAGCAATCAAATCTAACATACATTCAAACATTCAAGCATTCAAACAAGATATATTAAGCAATATCAACTATAATGGCAATTTCGTAATTAAGTGAGCAAAAGTCCAACATATGTGAAATCATGGTTTTTAGCATAGATCTATCAAATCTAAAACATGGGTTTTGTCTCTAATACTTGTTAATAACTTTCATAAGTAAACATCTTCAAATATGATGGATCTACATGCAGACTTAAGGGAAAATGCGAGAAAACGCTAACTTTAACACATAAACATATCACCAATCCCATATACTCCTTTGGATCCGCGTGAGAGATAACTACCACTCACCAAATCACTCAAACACCTCTAAAACAATCAACTACAGATCTGGACAGCGGAGATCAAGGCTCGATCCGGCAATATCTCGCTTCAATCGATGAAATCTAGCTTGAACGGATGAAGATCTTCAACTTTGGCACTTCAATCTTCAATCTCGATCTTCGATCTTGGATGGATGTTAGCACTTGATTGGAATGGAGAAAAGGAGATGAAGAAATGTTGTAGTCGAGCTCTCAAAATGGCAGCACTTCGTCGCTTCAAAAACCGGTGCCAAAAAGTGAGCCGAACACCTCTATTTATAGGCTGGAAACCCCCTTAGCTCGGCCATCTTCTTAACTCGGAGCTCGCTATTAGGTCGTCCCCGACCTATCACCTGCCGACTCACGACCTAAGCAATCACCACAAACTACCGACCTAAAGACACGGCCGACCCAAGACTCATGCGACCTAACCGCTAAGTCGCCAACTTCTCCCTGCCGACCTAACCATAACACGGCCACACAACCCAACTTAGGTCGCTGCCGACCTAATCCCTAGCCGACTCAACAACACTAGGCAATACTGGGTACCTTGCCGACCTAACCTCCTACCGACCCAATGCCTCAACACATACTGCCGACCTATCACTAACCCAGATGCCGACCCAACTCTACGCCGACCCAAAGCCCTACACAACTGCTCCGAGACAACGACCTAACAAACACGGTCTACCGACCCAAACCCTACCGAGCTAACAACTACCTTACGACCTAACTCCAGACCGACTTAACTACAAGTGCCGACTTAAGCCTAAGCCTTACCCTCCTACGACTTAAAGCATATCCCGTCCACGACTTAACTACCAAGCCATGACTCGTCTACGACCTAAGACTCTAGGCCAAAATCCCACCGACCTAACTCTATACGACCCAAGCCGTAACTCGTGGACAACCCTAAGCCCCTAAGTCGGTCACTCCCCTAGGTCGGTCCAATCCACTAACCCTCCTAACTCGGCAACGTGTTAACTCGAGTAACTCTTAAGTCGGTCGCTTCCTTATCTCGGTGCAAACCCTATAAGCCGATCACTACTAGGTCGGACCAACCCAACAAGCCGCTAACTCCTAAGTCGGCTACTACCTTGAGTCGGCAACTTCCTAAGTCGACAACATCTATGAGTCGCTCACTACTTGAGTCGGTCCCTATGAGTCGTAACCCCTACACGACCTAACCTATGAGTCGGTCACGACTCATCACTTACACTCGGGTTAACTTCTAAACGACTCAAGCTAGAGGCAACACAAACAACACTAACGACCTGCAAATTCTACGATCTATCGACACGTAAAATACGGGTCGTTACAGAAGTCAAAGTGTCCTTCAGAGGCCCGCTTTATCGCATAAAAGAATTCACTTGGTAAAATGTGCACATGCACAAAAGAAAAAGTGATATCTTCAAAAGATGAAGCGTAAAAATGAATTTGTACTCTGTTTTTTAACTAATAATATTCCTCCAAATGTGGGATAATTATTCTTTAGAAAATAAAAGTACAAGTTCCTCATAAAATAAAATATTACAATGAGCTTATGGTATAGGGGCAACATGGTATAACTACATCAGTAAAATTGCGCTCGAACAGTATACCACAAGCTCACTGCAATATCATGCAAAGAAACTTGTATAAAAGTGAATAATAACTGCATTCTTAGATACAGACAGAAGTTTGTACAAAGAAAAAGAATCATTTTATTCAACACTATTAGAATTTTATACAGGTACAGGTTCCAAAGTAAAAAGCAAAAGAAAAGCGGGGGCCGGTACCCGCACAATTTCCGGTCAGTACATGCAAAAAAGGCAAAAAGCGATATGAAAGCCACAGAACCAGAGCCATCATTTCTTCTTCCGTCCACCTTTTGATCCCGCGTCCGGCCGAATAACCAAATTTTTAGGCCGGCTTGTAAGGGTGGGGGATGAAGGAGAAAGGGGCTCAGTTGGACTTTCTTCCGTCTCTTCTTCGCCAGTTAAGGATCCCTTCTTCTTCTTCCTCTTGGAAACTCCCTGCTTTCCTCTCTTCTTGGAGGAAGACCCACTCCCTGGAGAAAGAAGTTTAGCTAATTGTTCATCATCGGAACCAGTTGCTTCTGGAGTCTTCTCACTCCCTTCAGTTTCTTCTCCTTTGTGTTCTTGTGAAGCAATGGGATCGTCCAAGTCTTGAAGAGCTTCTATTTGCTCCTCTTGTGATCCCGGTTGCGAGGCGGAAGGAGGATTCACCTGAATAGATGGAGGAGGAATAATTGGAGGTGGGGAAGCTTGAACAATGTCCGACGTTTTCTCTACAGAAGGAAAAAAGTTCAAGTCAGTAAAAAGAGTAGATAAAGGTTCGCTGAGATTCAAGAAGTAGTCAAAAGCCCATCAAGCTCGTAAAAAACAGACGAGCAGTCTACTTGGACAAGATTGTCAGTAGGGTTACCTGCAGAAGTCGGTTTCTTGACGTCAACTTCGTAAGCCTGTGCCTCGGCACTCTCGCCATCTTTATCTCCACCTTGTATGCTTGTGATCTCAGTGGTAACTTTAGTAGGAGATGGGGAGTGGGAACTGGAACCGATGATATCAATTTCGGCTGAAGGAGAAGGTTGAATCGAGGCAGTTGAGATAAATTTTCCTGAATATTCTCCTGCCGCTGTTTCGGCCCTTAATTTTGCAAGCTGTTCTCTCCCCCTGGCGAGAGCGGCACGAGCATCATCATCAAGATAATGCTCCTCAAGAGCTGACTCGGCATAACCAGCGCCTTTACCGCCGAGCATATCGAGTGCGGCCTACCAAACTTCAGCCAGAGTAATTTCACACTTGGGGCCTAGAAAGGCGAGGCTACCGCGCCCCAAGATGCTATGCAGGTAGAAATCAAATAATGTTGAGCTGATGTTGGTCCTCGTTGCCTCGTGAGATTCTTCAGCTGCAATTTTGCCAGCAACGGCCTCATCACGCTCCCTTTCAGCTTTGGAAAGTTGAAGCTTAAGCATTTGAATCTCTGCCTCTTGGGAGCTGTTTTTCTTCCAAAGCTCTACAATATCAGCAACATAGCCCTCGCTAATTCTTTTCTGCACTTCAAGCCTGTCTTCGGCATCTCTTTGGATGGCATGAGCGTCTCTCACTTGTTTTAGGAGCACTTCTTCTTTTAGAGAATAAGAAGTAGAGGAAGCAGCAAGCTCTTGTTTCAGTTCCTCAACTTTTTCTTCAAGCTCTTCATTGTAAGAAGCAATGCTCCTCATTTCAGTGTCATGTTGCTCAAGAACCTTTTGCCATTCGGCTTTATCATTTTCCATAGTGAGCATGGCCTCTATGTTTGCACGATTAACCCTTTGAAGCTCGTCGACAAATTTATGCCAGTTTGACATCTCTCAATATCAAGCTTGACGACGTCGAGATTTCGTAACATGGAAGACTTGTCAATGGGGACCAAGTCAAGGTCGAACCTCCCTCCCTTCAGGCACCACTGTGGAAACCGACTTTGCAAAGTGGCCGGGCCCGGTCCAACTTGGAATTTGGGCCTGCTAATTATTGTTTGAATATTTGCTTTCCCAAGGGCGGGAGAGCCAGAAGGAATGTCAAGCGAGGCAGGGGCAGTAACTTTTTCAGGAGTTGTAGAGGTGTGCTTCTCACCATGTCGGATTCGCTTGCTCGAATCTTCAACCATATGACCTTTTCCTCGGTCATCATGGGATTTTCTTTTATGAGAATCGTCGCCTCTCTGCGAAGAATCATGGCACTCCTCCCTCTCTCTTCTTTCATAACGCTCCTCTTGAGCCCTCTTCTCTTGAGCCTTTCGGGCGGCTCTTTCTTCATCGGATTCTCTGTAAGAAGGGAGGTAACGCCTATAATCATATTGGTTACGCCTCCCGTAGCGCTGGAAATCATCATAGTAGGATCCGCTGCGTCCCATCGGAGGATCTGAAATGAAAAGAGCTAAATTTTAGAATTCTTCAAAATACAAAAAGTCAGACGCATAAAAGTGCCGAAAGATTCTAAGTGTGTGTAATGTGCAAACTACACACGTCGAACTACGAACCACTCTTTAATTGTGGAGTAATTAAGGGAGTAGAAGTTAATGTCAACTCTTGGGTTGACAGGGTCTGTTGTAGAATAGAAGTCGCCTCAACTACTGAAGATGAAACCCCAGTAGTAATAGGATCATCCTTAAAGATTTCTTGCGAGGTGGCAAAAAGGTCACTCAGTCCTTCGAAAGTATCGTCCCTGCTCTGCTTAACAGGGCCGGTTTTCTCAGCTTCTTCGTCACCGGGCCCCTTTGAATGCAGAGAAGAATCTCGAGGCTCTTCTTCTTCAGTGACCGTGACAAGTTTGCCAGATGACCCCACAACGTCAACGGAAGTTGAGCACTTCACTAGAGAAGCTTCGGGAGCGGGATCTTTTGGTACAGGTACGTCAGAAGAAACCGGGACGTTTGATGCTTTAAGTGGGGAGTCTGGAACCTCGCAGGGGTGTGTGGAGCGAGAAGGGTGAAGAAGTCCGAACTGGTGAAGGAATTCGTCGTTCAGCAAAAATTACATATCTCGCTCTTCAACCGGTACCGCTACAAGCCTCTCTAGAGTTGGCTTGTGACTGGGATCTCTACAAGGAGGGGGAAGCGCTGAAATAAAAAAAATGATGAAGTTAACACTTGGCAATTCGAACTTCAAAGAAACTCAGAGTATAGAGGAGGGAAAGGTAGATGATCTTACTTCCTTCTCTCCACACAGCATAAAACCCCGGGGGGAAACAGACATAGAAGAATTGAGTTAAGAACCCATGGGCAGTATCAGGAAGGCCAACGATCAATTTACGATTTCGTGCGCTTCTCACGACGGTAATAGAAGGATGATCCTTAGTCCTAGTAAAGGAGCATAGGAAGCAGATCTCGTCAAAGCTTGGAAGCCGGTCAAATGTTCTCCTAAATATCACGCACAACCCCATCAGAATGGCATAGCCATTGGGGTGTAGCTGGAATGGGGAGATAGCTAACCGAAGAAGTAGATTCTGGAGAAAGTTGTTGAAAGGGGGAATGGCCCCGCTTATGCACATTTGTCGATTAACTGCTACGAAGCCAGTAGGCGCCACATCAGCGGTGTCACCTTTTTCAGGGAAAATGGCGTCTGCTTCAGCAATGCCAAACTGACCACACAACTGACGAAAAACTTTGTACGATAAGGTGGTGGGGGCTCTTTCCGGAGGATTGACTAGTGAAGCCGGAATAACAGCTGCCTCTCCAGCTTGAACTATTGTAACTTCTTCTTGAGAAGTCATTCTAAACAAGCAACTGGATATTCAAATGTGAAGGTGCACGTTTCCTAAAAGTGTGAAGTGTCGTGCAAAACTAATAAAAATAGCAAGTAAATATAACTGGAATTAAACTAGTCGATGATTGATCGACTACAAAATTTCAAAACTTGTTAATATAAAGTTCAAGCATAAAATTAGCGCAGGCTGGTCAGTTTCAATTGACTATTTCAGTGTTGCTTAAATATTTTACTCGAAATTCATGAAAGCACTTCGTTCACACAATTTATTTGAGTTAATTATCTATTATTAACTAATCTGTCATTTGATGTGGGCAGTCGATGGCAGTATATTCGTCCCATTATTCTATAAATGTTGAATTATACAGGTTATCGGTTTGCGAAAGAGACCTGTGAAGAAAACGCAAAAAAAATTAACAGGTTATTAGCATTAAAGTTAATGAGATTTGTAAATGAGTGCAACAAGTTCAGAAATGTTATCTCGGCAGTTCGAGTTGAGAGTACAATTCAACAATGACATGTTCATTCAGGATGAAAGGTATTCAAGTCCTTAGGTCGCAGGAATGACTTAAGCTAGCACGGGGATTATTTAGGTCGTCCAGATCAAGTCAAACGACTTAACGTAAGTTGAACTTCTTAAGTCGCATTGTTCAAGGCCACGCAGTCAAAAATTATCCAAGTCTTAAGTCGGCCGCGACCTAAAACCTCTACCGTAGAAAGTTAGGTCGTTAAGTCGCTCTGCTTTAAGCTTTATGTTATTCAGGCAAGTTAGATCGCAAGCGAATTAGGTCGCAAGCGAGTTAGGTCGTAAGCAAGTAGGTCGCAAGTAAGTTGGGTCGCGTGTTTTATGATCAAGCCGATAAACCTAAGGTCGGCCGAAGCTCCTCAACCAATCATTTCTTAACTCCCTTTGCTCCTCCCCACTCAGCAAACGACCTAACGAACAAACCCGTTAACCCAAAAACATATTATCACCTCTACCACAGAATCCACCTTCCCACCACCAAATCACCCAGAATCGACTCAAACCACCTCAGATTCGTCATGGATCCAGTATGCTGCTACAATAATGTTGCAACCGAAGGCGGACGAGGATCGGTTGTGACATGATTCATGGCGAAGCGTGGTGTACAAAGCTGGATTACGGACGGCAAGTGGGGAATTCGCGATTTGATGATGAACATGGTTAAATGTTTGATGGAATTTACTTGCGCAATATAAAGGTGGAGATGATTGATGATTGAATGATGAGAATCTTCTTCGAGAAGCTCAGAAACTTGTTAATGGCGGAAGTATGCAACTGAAGAGATAACGTAATGAGAAGAAACGACCTAAGCCATTTATACCTCGGGGTAGTTGAAGATGAGTCGGCACGCGCGAGTCAAGATGAGTCGAAGTACACGACCTACGACTTAGGCGCGTACTTCGAGGGGCAAATGTTAACCCAGTTTTGTCAACTAGTTAAGGACTGGGTCGGCTCATCAGATAAAGTTCTCAGCGACTCAGTGGATCTACGACTCAAGGTATTTCAAGACTCAACTGATTGCCGACTCAACGGATTGAGGAGATGCACGAGTTAAAGAATTGTGCGACTTACGACTTTAGGAGGTGAACGGTTTACGACTTAAGGAGGTGAACGGTTTATGACTTAAGGAGATGAACGGTTTACGACTTAAGGCCTCTACGACTTAAGATATGTCATGTCTCAGGGGAGGTACACGAGTTAAGGAGTCTACGAGCTAAAAAGCCTGCGAGTTAAAAGCTTACGAGTTAAGGAGCTAACGACCTAACAGGATTAAGACCTAAGAGACTTAGGGAATGTCACGACTTAAGAAAGTCCACGACTTAAAGACGTTACGACCTAAGACTTAGAGAGCAAGTTCAATACCATGCCGTAATAAGATGACTCGTTGACGACTTACGACCTAGTTTAAGTCGTACACGACCTAAAACCACAGAGCCAAGATTTTAGTGCTGCCTCACTTTAAACCGTGACCTCTTAACTCGCGAACGAGTTAGGACTTGTATCCAGATGAATGAAGAAAAGCTCAGAACCACTTCACTTACTCCACTGCCTGCTGACTCTTGAACCTTGAGTCGAGTGCGACTTACGACTCTCCATGAGTTGTACACGACTCATGACTTGCGAAAACCTCTACCTAGAATTCTCTATAAATAGAGGGTTAACTCCAATATGACAGGGACTTTTGGGGGAGATCATTTTCTTCAAGAGAGTCTTCAAAGCAATCTACACTTCCTCACTTCAAACTCACGCAAGACATTTAGACCGAACTTCGCACAAAGATTCGACATATTCAATCATGGATTCAAAGAACTCTGTCACGACGAAGTCTTCTCTAGCTACCTGTCTTTTTGAATTGAATTGGATTGTAATTGAAAGAGATTGTAATAAGTTGTAATTCAGTCGGCAATAAAAAGAATTGAAGTGGACGTAGGCTTGATCGTAAGCCGAACCACTATAAACTCTGTGCTCATTTACTGCAATTTCTGTTACTTACTGTTATCTCTTGATTACCGTATTCACGGGTGGTGCTTTCACAACTACACTTTACACACCAGGGTGTTAGCGTTCAAATTATAGCGTTAACATTTACATATTTATTGCCTTTAAAAATAAATTCCTTTATCAAATCTTTTCCCATTTTCTTGGAATTTATTCAATAGGATTCCACTATAGATTTTCTACTTAATTTAAAAATCAAATTTTATTTAATTCTGACATCGTACGATACCAAAATTATTATTCTGCTAAATTTTGGCCTTCAACGATTTCAATCGCAGATATATTCCTACTCAGATTATAAACAAATCAACACACAATTATTGAAACAAATTTAATCATTTGAGGAATCCAGTTGGATCCCTCCGACCTGTTTTCCCTGCATCCACAGACGTTAGCACAATAATTAAATACCAATTCCACTTCGAGGTCGAATATCGCGGTATATGGGATTTATAAAATATCATCCGCTATTATGCGACGCATAGGGTCTCATCCGCTATATAATGCGAAAAATTAATCATCCAATATATACTATATACTACTATATATATAATATCATCCAGTGAATAAATTATTACAAGTCAACCATGTCAATCAATTTTTGAATCTAACTATACAAAATTTAAATCAGAACAATAATTGTTTGAGTGAGAAAATCTCACCTTTGCTTTGCATGCAATCCGTTTTCAATTCCAACTTGTTTTCTCCACTTTAGACCTTGTATAACAATTTAAAATTTCATTAATATTCAAAATAAATTGAACGATTCAATTTTCCATTTTATAATTGAATTAACCCATGATTTTATTTTAAACAAAAAATTAAATTTTAAACAACTTTCCTTTTTAAAATAATCCTTGAATAAACATTTATATGGTTTATTAATCTTTGAATTAATCAACAATTTTTTCTTCAATTTAACTAATAATTAGCTTTAAGCTAACTCCTTTTTAAATAAAATATTTTCTGATCACCGAAATAACTACATAAGTTAGCTAAACAAATTAATCACATAAAGGAATTAGTAAATTGTAATCTTATTATCCATTCCTCCTATTGTAAATTTCTAATAATCTAATAAACAGTAAGTCAAATTAAACTTTTACTGTAGAGATTTTTATTTTCTTCAAATTAAACAGTAATTAATCTTACTGTAATCATTTCAAATAAAAATGCTTAAGGATTTAATAAAACAAATTATACCTTACTGTATAAAGACGAACCCATACCCACGGCCTCGATTCGCGCCCTACTCTCGCGCCACCGTGCTCGAGATGCTCCCCTAGCCTCGTGCACATGCGACCCTAGAATCGAGCTGCCCATAATCCACGAATGCCACTTGTTCGTCCTTTGCTCGAAATGAACGCCGAGCAACCTTATTATTGCCATCGACTTTGTCAACGCGACCTCGTAATTACCATCTCGGCTCCACCATCGAGCTCCGCTCGCCTCGAGAAAATCGACCAACGCGACTCGCCTTCCCCTCTTTTTTTAATGGCTTTCAATTTGATTATGAATTGGAAGATTAAGAAAAGAAAGGACGAAGAATAAGAAAAGAGAAAGCTCGGCCATTTTTTCTGAGAAATTTTGATTTCTGTTTTTGTTTCAACATGCTTAGTTGTTATTATAAAAGAAGAAGGAGACACGAGGATGTTGGTGTGTGGAGGAAGGCTGCAGTTCTTCAAAGGTGCAGACAAAAAGTTTTGATGTGAGGGAATTTCAACTGAAGTTGACCAGGATAAAATATAGTTCAAATTTAAATTCAAATTCAAATTATCTCAATTAACGCAGCTTAAAATCGTGAACCCTTATCAAGGCATGTCACCAGGCGTTTATAATGTTATACCCCAATTTTGAACGCAATGGAAAATGTTCTAAGCCCTAATTTGATCGTATGGAGAAGATAGCTTTTTGAACCCAGTTATTAAATTAAATTTCGATATAATTTTCAGCGTGTTTGCTTATCATATGGCCAAATGACAACTCTGAATGCTACGAAAATTGAAATCCAATAATAATACAATATTACGGATCCAATGGAACTGGTTTCGTTGAATTCCAAGACTGTGCCTCGGAAAGCTATTTTTAGCTATCAATTCAAACGATAAATTCAAAACTGAACAAACCATTTTCAAATTAAATTCTGAAGCTTCCATTATCTTCAGTATTATCAATATAAATTTTCTAAGCCTTTAAAAATATTATTAATGAGCTTAAAATTGAAGATACAAATTTTTTATCCAACTTCAATAAATTATATTTAATAATTTAATTGCCAAATTCATATTTATAATTAAAATTCAAGTTAAACAAACTTCCAAATATTTAAAATCAATTAAATATTTCAGTTTAAATGTTCAAAAATTCTGGATCGTCACATCCTTTCCCCCTTAAAAGAATTTCGTCCCGAAATTACTAGTTAAGAAGAATGATCCTTAACCCATTTGCTATCTTTCCAAAACTAAACAGTTTTATCAACTTGTCCAAAAAAATCTTTTTATCAAAATTCATTATTGCTTTAACTAACTTTCCAAAGTTTCCCATAGGCTTCAAACAACAATGTTTTCTTTAATAATTCAAATTTAAATTTAAATTCGAAATTTAAACTCTCAAAATTTTTTTAACCCGCTAAATTTTTGAAAAATTTCGCCAGTGTCTCCTTGTCGCGGCTAGCTCGGTACGACCATAAAATGGCACCACAGGCCCCCAGATTCAAAAAGAAAACAAAAGGCCAAGTGGCTAGACAAGAAAATCACCAAAATTCATATAGAAATTTAAATACATACCTTTTTGTCGAGCAATTCAAATTTATCTTCGAAAATCAAATCCTAATTCCTTTCTCTTTAACACAGCTGTATATCCTAATATCAATAATGTCCGATTTCAACATTCAAAAGTCATTTTTGCACATTTCTTTACAAAAGTTTGAAAACTTACTTCTTATACCATCTTTACTTCATTATTGAAGTTATATATTCATTTTCATTCAACCTTACATTTTCAATTTTATTTGAATTCGATTTACACTGTCAATTCTGTTTGGATTCAATTTAAATTCTAAATATTAAATTTTTTATCAACTATCTTTCATTCACAATTAATTCATATCACTATTTCAAATTAGTTTATTTACTAATTCATTACAAGTGCCAATTCTTTTTATCTCAAACCCTTTCTTTATTTCAACTTTATTATCTTTAGTTTTGTTTGAACTAATTTTATAACTTCATTTTATTTCACACAATTCGAATTGGTTTTCAATATTCAGTTTCAATTCCTGTTTTATTCTTTTGTTCATTCCCAAACACAATTCAATTTCAATTCACCATTTTGGGTTTACAAACTTATATTTAAACTGGGTTTCAAATACCATATGAATTTGATTTATTTTTTATTTATAAACATTGAATTCAATTCATTTCAAACCATATCCATTTGGTCATTCATCAATTAATTTCACGTACTAATTTACTTTAATACATCGCTTTGCTTATAACAAATCAAATTCAATTCCAATTCAATTCTATTCGCTTACAAATCCGAAATGAATTTCAACATTCAATTTCACTTTCATTTACTTGCAACTGTAAATTTATTAATACATTCAGAAATTTATTCCCATAATTCAAACTCAATTCTAATTCATTTGTCTTAATCCCAAATTTATTCTCAACTTAATAAATTTTATTAAAGAAATCATTATACTTAGTCTCCTTAGACTTTTCTTTAAATTCACTTCATTTAATTGATTCACTTGTACTTATTTTAATTTAACTCCATCCTTGAGGTTAAATTCATTCTATCAATGCCAAATTGTATAAGTTATCAACTCATTTACTAATTCCAAAAATATTTAAAATACGATTCCAGAGTCTTTTCAACATTTCAAAATTCATTTTTGAAATCAATTCGATTTATCTTTTAAATTTCCAAAACAACCCCAGTTTGTAAACAACCTCCATTTTAAAACCATTTGGCAGCAATTCCTTTTTTGGAAACCCGAAAATGAACATCGATGATGTTGCAGTCATCACCGAAGTTATATTCCAACGACCTAAAAGAGTTTAGAGCTTTCATCCCCTCAAAAAACTTTTTCAAAACCTTTGAAAATTCATTTCCGAACTTAAAAGGAATTTAATCTTTCCCAAATATCAAAATTTAAATCCTTTCAAATTCTTTTAAACATTCCTTTGGAATTTTATTATAAATCACATTTACATTTACAATTCCCATTTGTATATAAATTTTATTTCTCAGCTTTAAGTTATGATTTCAATTTCTTAATCACTTCTAATCAAACAATCAGCCATATACTATAATAATTTATAAAGATTATATCCTTTATCTACGAAAATAGTTTTGGGTAAAATTATCTCATTTACCCCATTTTAAAACAATATCGTGTCGAATGGTTCTGTACGAGTTTTTATAGATCCCTATCGATGGAGTTGTACAGACTATATAGACCAGAATCCATATACCACTCAACAAACCAATCATCATAATATAAAACAATTTTTTTTATATTCACTAACAAACAGGCGCTCATATCTATTAATACGCTCAAACACATTCTAGAGTACTACTGACTCTATCTCTAATGAATGACGCCCAATAGAGCCAAGGTTGTTGCCTAACCAAATGCCCTAATACCACTATAGAGGCCTGTAAATCAGTACCCCTTTTGAGCTGGAAAAATCCCACTACAATTCAGTCCAAAGTGGAACAAATGTACGATTATTCCGGTCTAAAAAAGAAAGAGGTAGAAGAAGAAAAGGAAACAATAACAGAATCTCACATTTCACAGCGGAACAAATATAATAGATAAATGAATATCTTTAAAACAAAGAACTATATCAGTTATTACATTACATCACATTATATTATCAGAGTGTTACAACAATAAATAGCGGAAAAGAATATAACATATACTAGTGATATGCTTCGCCATCCAGCTTGCTCCTGATCTCCACAGCATCTCTTTTTCGATTTCGCTCTAGAATAATGATAACCCGAGTCTAGGCTGCCCGTGTAATCAGAGTTTACAAAGGGAATAATAAACTCCAGGTCAGTCATGGGACTGGTGTGAGATCTTAAAAACAGTTATTTTCACAAAGAAAATAAAAAGAAATCCGCTACGCTTTTTGAAAAATGAAACCACCATAAGGCTTCCCGCTACACACACAATGCAAATGCAGAATTGGAGGAGATTTCTCCTTATGATAGTCAAACATGCTTGATACGCAAAATCCTTTGATATTATTATTATTATTATTATTATTAGTGCATAGTGTGGAAAACATTTGGAAAGTATAATATTAATCTTAGCCAGCATATGCTTTTCGCACTTATGCCTACTAGCTGCCATGTTCGATGCAGGTTACCGTCAGATTCCATGGCAGGTTATACAACTAAAACCGTATAGGGCACGTATTGTTTCTTTGGATTTCCAACAAATGGTCAGGCTAAGGAACTTCCTACTGCCACATGGGTACGCCTTTGGAGGGACGTCCTTAGATCCTAGCTGAATCTCTGCCAACACAAGGTCGGGTTAATTCCGTAACTAGGTAACTACTACGCGAGTATGCCATCCCCCGGTCGTTTGCGACCTTTATCCGAGGATCCTCAACCACAAAGCAATAATCACACAGTAAATAAGATTGCAGCAACCACATAAGTTAAGTATCTAGGCTCCATACCATGATACCACCTTTTTCCAGAAGGAAATGACATACTTAAAGGGTGCAACCCTCATAACCTTTCCACATCTTTCCTGTTTTGACCATTTCCGGGGTGTGAGGTCCGATGAGGTCTCATCCACAAAGCTACGCTTTACATGAAAGCCATGCTTTGATCACAAATGATCAACAAATGATCATCATCACACAGCGGCACTTAGCATGCCACACTATTAAATTCGAAGTATATCGCTGATAACCTTCAACTACATAACCTCTGAGCTCGTACGTCTCAGAGAAGGGTGTTAAGCTAAAAGAATAAATTCTCCGCCACCGACAGAAATGTGTTTGATAGAAATCATCTTTATATCTCAACATGTAATGTCAGACACACATCCATACAAGTCCATTACGGGATCGAACGGAACCAAAGGCACTTCAAAGAAACCCTTGCAAATCCAGATATTCACTAATCACGTCCGGAATCCCCATCACAAAGTGCGATAAAATCTCTATACCGGAGCAACCCGGTGCAGAAACATTCGATAGGTAATCCTTTCATTTTCTAGAATACCCGGTCTTCAACAACATCTTCAAATGCAATCCCATTTCATCGTATCTTTATTCAAAATGAGTTTTATGACACAAGGTTCTCTATCGGCTAACCCGAATAACGAGCGCTTATTTTTTAAAAATAGGTGTTACATTCAGATTTCAAAAAATTACAACAATTTTCACTTTGATCTTTTAAACAAAAGATCTATCACAATAACAAAGGTTCGATGTGGTTTTCGCATGTCCACTTGGAATCCGACCCCCGCTCGCATGGAAATTCAAATGGCATGAAAAGGCCAATATTGATAGTCGATTATTTAACTATCAATCAACATCCATCACAATTTCTAGATTTACATAATTTTTGCAATTATTTATTTTCAAAGATATCTTCGCAAGATAAAATTTTAGCACTTCAACTATTTGAAAACAAATTTCAAATCACATTTCACTCGCTGAATAAGAATTCCGATATTATTTATTTGCACTGAAAGTTTGACGAGCTTAAATATTTAAAATACTTTAAATCACTTATCCGAAATATATACTCGGCAGCGTTTAGATAAATTATTTTAAAACATCATTTAAATATTAGTTATGAAATTATTATACCAATATCTCGTATAAAACTTCAAGTCTAAACTAACTTCAAAATAAAATTAGTAGATAGGGTATAACTATTTTAAATAACCATTTTCTAAAACAATTATCAATTTAATCTTTAAATAACCACTTCTAAATTAACATATATCTTTATTTTAAAGATTTTCAAAATAACCCAAGTAAATAATTTCTCCAAAATAATCTTTCCTTAAAACCATCTTCACAACTTCAATTTCATATTTATAGACTATATTGAAAACATACTCAGCTTTCCAGGGAAAGTACACCTTCCATTCTAAAATGGTTCATTCAAAGCAATCTATAAATGTTCCTGGATTTATTTTAATTTACGTTCCAAATCTGTAAATTTCTTTTCACACCTTAAAAAAATAAACCAACATTCATTTTTAAAACAAAATTCCCTTTTCTTTATAAAATTCCCATTGTGGAATTTAAATTCCCAAATATCCAGTGATATATGATTTTCAAATTGATTTTTTAAAAACCATTTCCAAACACCAAATCAAGTTTCAACTTGATTGCAAATTTTATTTTAAGCACCAAATCAAATTCCAAATTGATTTCTTAAAGATTTACTTTAAACACCAAATCAAATTTTTTTTGATTTACAAATTTATTGCCTTTAAAAATAAACTCCTTTATCAAATCTTTTCCCATTTTCTTAGAATTTATTCAATAGGATTCCACTATAGATTTTCTATTTAATTTAAAAATCCAAATTTATTTAATTATGGTATCTTACAATACCAAAAATATTATTCGGCTAAATTTTAACCTTCAACAATTTCCATCACAGATATATTCACACTCAGATTATAAACAAATCAACACACATTTATTGAAACAAATTTAATCATTCGAGGAATCCAGTTGGATCCCTCCAACCTGTTTTCCTTGCATCCATAGACGTTAGCACAACAATTAAATACCAATTCCACTTCGAGGTGGAATATCGCGATATATGGGATTTATAAAATATCATCTGCTATTATGCGGCGCATAGGGTCTCATCCGCTATACAATGCTGGAAATCAATCACCAACATATACTGTATACTACTATATATATAATATCATCCAGTGAATAAATTATTATAAATCAATCATGTCGGTAAATTTTTAAATCTAACTATTCAAGATTTAAATCAGAACAATAATTGATTAAGTGAGAAAATCTCACCTTTGCTTTGCATGCAATCCGTTTTTAATTCCAACTTATTTTCACCACTTTAGACCTTGTATAACAATTTATGATTTCATTAATATTCGAAATAAATTGAACGATTCAATTTTCCATTTTAAAATTTAATTAACCCGTGATTTTAATTTAAACGAAGAATTAAATTTTAAACAACTTTTCCTTTTTAAAATAATCCTTGAACAAACATTTATATGGTTTATTAATCTTTGAATTAATCAATAATTTATTTCTTTAATTTAACTAATAATTAGCTTTAATCTGACTCCTTTTTAAATAAAATATTTTCTAATCACCGAAATAACTACAAAAGTTATCTAAACAAATTGATCACAAAAAGTAATTAGTAAATTGTATTCTTATTTTCCATTCCTCCTTATTGTAAATTTCTAATAATCTAATAAACAGAAAGTCAAATTAGACTTTTACTATAAGGATTTTTATTTCTACAAATTAAACAGTAATTAATCTTACCGTAATCCTTTTAAATAAAAATTCTTAAGGATTTAATAAAACAAATTATACCTTACTGTACGAAGACGAACCCATAACCACGGCCCTGATTCGCGACCCTACTGTCGGGCCATCGTGCTCGCGACGCTCCCACAGCCTCATGCGCGTGCAACTCCAGAATCGAGTTGCCCACAATCCATAAATGCCACTTGTTCGTCCCTTGCTCGAATTGAACGTCAAGTATCCTTATTATTGTCGTCGACTTCCTCAACGTGACCTCGAAATTGCCATCGCGGCTCCACCACCGAGCTCCTCTCGCCTCGACGAAATCGACCAATGTGACTCGCGATGCCACGAATCGCCTTCCCCTCTTTTTTTAACGGCTTTCGATTTGATTATGAACTAGAAGTGTAACAACCCGCATATTTATCGGTTGTATATTTAAATATTTTGTTTAAATATAACGTCGTTCGTCGGATTATAGTCCGAAATGTTAATTTTTGCAAACGGCCGAATTGGAGCTTGAAACTACCTCCATTGGTTCCAAAATGGTGGTTGCGATCTTTTTGAGTATAAGATTCGATATGTTTGGAGTAATTTGAATTTTGCTACTTTTTCTATTGGGTTTTGGGTTTGGGTTTAGCACACTAGCAATTCAATACCCTAACTCATCCCTCTCCTCTTCATTCACTCATTTCCACTCCTCAAACTCAAGCTCCAACTGAAAATGGTGGAGTGGAAGAGGAAATAGAAATTACAAGCCCTAGTTTCAACTTGCAACTTGAATTCTTGCTCCATAAATCAAAGAGAAGACATAGGTAAGCTCCTCTTCGTCTTCTCTATCTCTTTCTCTCTTCAATCTCAGAAATTCCTAAACCTAAACTTAGGAAAATACTTGTTTTATTCTTAGATTGAAGGTAGTTGAGTAGAAGTGAAGATTTGTTGGTCTTCTCCTTGTTGTTGAGCTTCTTCTTCTTCTTTGTTTGGGTAAAAGGTGAGTTTTGACCTCACATCTACTTCTCTTGATTTCATAGATGTTGGGTATGAATTCCTAACACTTGTTCATATGAACTTGCTTTTGGTTTGGATTGAACTGGTGAATATCCAAATTTTTGGTGTTTGGGTTCAATTCTTTAAAGATCCTAACTTTGATATTGGAACATGTTTTTGGTAGCAAATCGGAGAGCTAATGGAGCTAGGGTATCTATTGGCTAAGGCTCCTTAACTCCATTGCTCGAACGGTCGCATTTTGAAAGAACTTGCATTTCATTGGAAAAAGGGCAGAAACTGAAAATTTCTGCAGTTCGGCCGACCGAGCCCTGTGGCCGGCCGACCGACCTGCTATGTCGACTTTTTTTTATTTCCTGCATCTGGCCAGCCGACCGAGCCCTGTATCCGGTCGATCGACCTGCTCATGTTTTGCCTGTTTTGCCTAATTTTGCATATTTTGATTAGTTTTCCAAATTTTATCAATTCAAGTTGCTTTTTAGTAGTTGTTATTGCATCTTTGACTTTGATAACTTATTATCAACTTCATCCACGGGTTTTTATAAAATAATCTCACGAATCACATTTAAAAGCTCGTTTCTCAAATTTATAAATTCTATTTAAAACGCACACACAATTTCGCACTTCGAGCGGAGTGGAAGGGAGATTAAATGGTTAGGTAAAACACGGACCATGAATCTTGCATTTATCTTTCTGATTAGTCCCTGACCTATTCGATTGATTGTTTTGACCTTTGTGTTGGGTTTACTGATGATATGAGGTGAACTTTGTACTGCTTTGAGTGTGAAATTAACTAACGGAACCGTTCAGTGCGAACGAGTGGTTATGGGACTCACGTTACCACTTTTCGGATTCCTTTTTGAGAGTTATGACACATTCCGCCAGTTAGTGGTCTCTAGTACTGGGCCTCCGGACCTTCACCACTACGGTTTGTTGCCTTCGGGTTTGTGCCTTCGGGTTTGTCGCCCTTTAGTATCGCTTCCGATGTTGGTCGTTATGAGCCGTGTGGGTGATATTGGGTTGCCCTTTAGTATCGCTTCCGATGTTGGTCGTTATGAGCCGCATGGGTGATATTGGGTTGCCCTTTAGTATCGCTTCCGATGTTGGTCGTTATGAGCCGCATGGGTGATATTGGGTTTTGAGTCTCCGGCTCATGGATCCTTGTATATACGGTACTTAGCTCGAGCAATTTTCTGATGTTTCATTCATATGTATATTCCCTAGGTATCGCCCTTCGATGTTGGTCATTATGAGCAGCGTGATGCGTAGCGTTTACCTTGCGTAACTTGTATACCTTATTGGTATTTGTTATTTGCCCTTTGGCTTGATTTGGGATAATTGTATCCTTTATTTCTATATGTTGCCGATGATATTAGGCTTGTTATCATATGATTCATCTTTTGTTAGATGATTGTGTTATCTCCTTTGGAGATATTTGTTATACTTTGTAACCTTGCAGGTTTATCGTTGTTCGGTTTATCTAACTAATTTGTTTACCTAGACTGACCCGTGTATTTTTTACTCGGGTCAGACCAAGATGTTTCAGGTTAGGTGCTTTTGGACATAGCCTATTTTGCTTCCGCATGGACTACTCCTCTAGCTTCTTTTTGTCATAGCTTTTTGTGTAGTCCCATTTTGTAGCAACTCTGATATATGTATTCTTTTGACTAGTCTGTATATGTGGTTTGCTATACCACTTGACATGTATTATTTTGTATACTCTGTTATGTATCGATATATGTGTATATGATGATTTACTGTTCTGTGATGTATATTACATTTGAGTTGTTATATTCTGTTCTGATAGATCCTTCAACCACCTATGGTTTTGTTTTAAGTATTCATTGGGTATGTCGACCTGCTTGGTATGTTTATTGTCGACGTATTCAATAGATAGTTAGAGCAAGGCTATAGATGGTCGCACCTAACCAGCCTTATTCTCCGTGTTAGTTGACGGCATTACCCTGTAGTGTCCTTGGCTAGCGTGGGTATGGAGGTGGGGTGTCACAAGAAGATTAACAAAAAGAAAGGACAAAGAAATGATAAAGCTCGGCCTTTTTTCCGAGAAATTTTGATTTCTGTTTTTGTTTCAAAATGCTTGGCTGTTATTATAAAAGAAGAAGGAGACACAATGATGTTGGCATGTGGAGGAAGGCTGCAGTGCTTTAGAGGTGCAGAGAAAAAGTTTTGATGTGAGGGAATTTCAACTGAAGTTGACCAGGATAAAATATGGTTTAATTTAAATTCAAATTCAAATTGTTTCGATTAACGCAGCTTAAAATCGCGAACCCTTATCGGGGCGTGCCGCCAAGCGTTTATAATGTTATACCCCTATTTTGAATTCAATGGAAAAGTTTTCGAGTCCTAATTTGATCGTATGGAAAGATAGCTTTTTGAACCCAGTTATTAAATTATATTTGGATATAATTTTCAACGCGTTTGTTTATCGTACGGCCAAACAACAACTCCAAATGCTATGAAAATTGAAACCCAATAATAATACAATATTACGGATCCAATGGAACAGGTTTCGTTGAATTCCGAGATTGTGCCTCGGAAAGCAATTTTTAACTATCAATTCAAACGATAAATTCAAAACTGAACAAATCATTTTCAAATTAAATTATGAAGCTTCCATTATCTTCAGTATTATCGATATAAATTTTACAAGCCTTTAAAAATATTTTTATTCAGCTTAAAATTGAAGATACAATTTTTTTATCGAACTTCATTAAATTAAATTCAATAATTTAATTGCCAAATTCATATTTATAATTAAAATTCAAGTTAAACTGACTTCCAAATAATTAAAATCGATTAAATATTTCATTTTCAAATGTTCAAAAATTCTGGGTCGTCATGATTCAATTCCAATTTCAGATTTGACTACCAAATTTAATTTCTACAGTTAATTTCAATGACAATTTTTCAAACAATGATCAATAAATTTGTTTCACTTCAACATCTCGAATTTAACTATCATAGAAATATTCGAGTAAGTTGTGAGTGTTATAAAACACTAACTTTGAGTTTCAATTTTAAATCAAATCGAACGACGTTCGATTTAACCTAAAATTTTAATTAACTCCAAACGTCTCCAAATCAGATCCAGAGCGCCGTGCTCGTTGCCACGATTCCAGCACCTCGTTTCGTCCAATTCTGTCCTCGCACAACCAAGATATATAATTTTAAATATTGAACGAATTTAATATATATAATTTGCGAACTTTTTATTTCTTATTTAACAACAAACTGATCAGGGCCGCACGTTCCAGATATTAGATCATGGCCGCAAAAATCTTTCTTCCTCCATTCCAGTTGCATGCAAGAGAACCCACACGTCTCCGTTTATTCACTACTTTCCGCGGCCTCCACGCTCATCTCGGAGTTGATCGGCGACCATCGTTCGAATGGTGAGACCGCCTCACCCTTCGCCCAAGCCATGCCATGCTCGGTCGCATACATTAACTTGAAAATGGTGAAATGTGCGTGCTATTCGAGCTTCTATCCACGACGATGCACTGCTCAGATTCTGATCATCTCCATTGATCTTAAAGATCTTTTCACCCTCCATAATTCTCTAGTTGAACAATTTATGCAAAAATGGAAGGATTGAGTAGAAATCGAGGAGGCAAATTCGAACATTTCTGGCCTTTGTTTTGTAAATGGCGGCTGTAAGATAATAGTTTGGTTTAGGTGTTTGCAAGCATGTGTGTATGTGTGTGTATATATATATGTTAATGTATTATTTTATTATTTCTAATTTTTACATGCTTTTTCAAATGATCTCCCAACGAAACATGCCGCCTGGCGTTTATAATGTTTTACCTCTTATTTCCAACACAATGGAAAATTTTTCGACACCCAATTTGATCGTATGGAGAAGATAGCTTATTGGACACAATTATTATATTGAATTTTCAATAGTAGTTACGCGTTTATATCCCGTACGTCTAGAGGAAAACTCCAAACGCTACCAAATTTGAAATCCTATAGTAATACGCTAACATGGATACAATGGAACTGGTTTCATCGTATTCCGACACTGTGCCCTGGATCGCTATCTTAACGTCTCGCTTATAATATTAAATTTCCAATTTCTAATTATTCACTCTTAAATCTAATTTCAAATGTTAGCAATCTTCATTGTTGTTTAAATGAAATCTATATCAACTTCCAATATCATTTTCATTCACATTAATTTAGAATTCCATTATTCCATTAATTTCCAATATTTAAATCTTAAATAATTTAATTATCCAATAAATCACTATAATTGTAATATAAGTTAACGAACTTGTAAAATTTAACTTTTAAAACAAATTCAAATTATAAAATAACTATTTGCATTTCACAGTCATTCAATATTCATTATTCAATTTATTGATTTTACCCATATTCAATGCATATAATTTATTTCAATACTTGCTATCATCGAAATCTTCGAAATTAACTATTTCAAAAAAAATTCAGGTTCATATCCAATAAATTACGTTCAAAACCATTAAAAAAAATTTAACCATTTTTATTCAATAATTACATTAAGTTTAATAGTTTTAAACTACCTAAAAATATGGTCGTTACAGATAAGGTCGAAAGCATAAATTCTAGGGATGCACGCGAAAGCAGGAAGGTTGACCTTTTGACCGTCGAAAGCAATTATTCGAAAGACTCGCATCATTGAATATGACCCTAGGGTTCTAGCTTGAGGATCCCATTTCTTTCACTTCTCACTTGTATTTTTTAGAAGAATGCAATTGAATTGGGGATTTGTCCAATTTATTCATCTTTGACCAATATAAAGAGGGATGATATTATTTCTAATTGTGTGGCTACTCTAGGATCTCATTTGCACACTATTGTAAGCATCCGAAGTCGAACTAGACGAAAGGTTCCTTTCGACTAAGTTGAAGCCCTTAATATTTACATATTCTTTGAGTCTTAACTCAAATCCACTAGATAACAACTGTCTACCCTTTCGATGAAGTTGAAACTCCTCTAGACCAATAATTTCCAGAAAACATAAAGTCTACAACTTAGATGATTTTGACTTCATCGAAAGATGGTTGCGACAGAGTCATAAACCAACCAATTTGAAAGGTTCCATTGAAAGAAGATTTAGCCTTTCTACCGTGTCGAAAGGTGCTAATGAGGCGTCTTTGACCATCATTACCAACCTAAAAAGTGTTAGAACCTTCACTTTTTTCGGAAAGAGGTTTCGAAGGCATCAGTCATAATCCAAATTCTATTTTGAGGTGTTGACAAGTTTCTTATTAACATTTTTGGCACTAGAAGGAGGGCTTGAACCTCCGATTCCCGATAACCTTCATCGTTGATTAGCTGCATAGAGTTCTTCATTCAGTGGAGAAAATGGTAAGATCGGGGAATAATAACAACAACCCCAGCGAAGAAGCTGGTTCACAATCAACTTTAGAAGATAACATAGTCCTAAACGTAGAGAATATGGAAATTGGCCAACCTTCAACGTTAGTGAAATTGGAAACCAATAAAATTAAAATCCAAAATCTATAATAACAGATGACAACAATGCAAGAGCTTCTTGATAGAGTGCTATATCAAGAATCATTAAGATTTGGATAGTGAAGAAGCGCAATCTCTAGATGAGGTACAAGGTTAAGAGTTAAACTAAGAAAGTCAAGTTAACTTTGGACTTTATGGAGTATGGCAAACTTATATATGCATCAAGTAGTTTAAACTTCAAATCTACATCAATATTTCAAATTATTTTTCTTCAGCACATAGCCACATGTAAATTTAGTTTTTTAAGATTTTCAGCGAAATACTCTATGGATCACATCACTGGATTATCGCTCTCTTAGATCACCAGGCCTGCTAAGGTATGGAGTGAAGTGTGCAATTGATTGCTAAGTCCATGTTAACTTGACAATGGTTTCAAATCAATGTGTTATTATTTTAAAGGACTTTTTGTTTTATATATTATTTTTTAAAGAGAAAAATGAAAAAAGCATATAATTAGCACCTAATCGGTCAAAATATTTATTAGTAATGTAAAATTAAGGGTATTATTATGGTCATTATTCATAATTTTGAATTTAATGTGTGTGCCTAATTAACAGACTACGCTTACATAAATATAATATACGTCCACATATCAAATTAAATCAATGTCTTAGTTTCGCCTCAACGAAATTAAAATATCCGACAACCTAATCTTTATATGAAATTTAGAATAAACATGGTCATTTTTCTCATTATTCAACTCTTTCTTTTCTATTAACCATTGGTTGAATTGTTGATTTTAAAAATTGATCCCCATAATTTTTGTTTATTTTTACTACTTCTTTCAAAGCTAGAATTTTACTAAATGGTAGTACAGACATTTAACATAAATTTACACATTTATTAGTTAGGTCTATTATTCAGACATTGGGAACAAACCAAGAAATAGTTATTGAATTTTTGACAGTTTGTTTGTGGAGCCATTTGCAACACAATAATAGCAAAATGTTCCGATGCCTATACATTTATCCGAACTATATTATTAGACCGGTATTACATATTTGAATCGGACTGTTATCTATATTTATAATCGTTGTAGAATGTGTCTACTAATTTAATTTCAAATGTTTTTGTTATTTTAAGAAAAGAATTGGATACAACAATGATAAAACTATAAGTGAACTCAAGTTCTACACTAGATAAAGGAAAAGTAACATAATATTGGTTTGTTAGTGAATTCAAAAGAATCAAAACATTGGAACTAGAAAACATTAGAATATGGTGACACAGTAAGTAATTAAACAACATGGTCACTGTTAACTCCTATGATAAGCGACTCAACGACCCAAGGCAATAGCGACGCAACTGGAATTAGACTCTGCATCACAACTTAGCGACTTAAAGACCAAAGCGACCTATGAGTTAACAAGGTAAGGACCTAACGACCTAACACATGAAGCGGCTCGTAAGCGACTTAAAGCATAAACAAGTTAACAATTATGGACCCCGCGACCTAAAGGTTGAACGACCTAATGACTTTAGTCCTCGGCGACCTAAGAGCTCTACGATAGTCCACAGCGACCTAAGAGCTCTGGCGACTCAAAAGGTAGAACACTGCTAAGCGACCTAACAAGTAATGACTTAAGGAAAGTAGCGACCTAAAAGATTAGATGGTCCAGCAACCTAACAGCTTGAAGGCTAGGCGACTCAATGGTCCAACGACTCACGACCTACCGAGTTAATGATCTAAGAAGTGAAGTGGCTCAACAACCAAGCCTAGGTCGCTACATTGGATATCTCAACGATTGTTGGGTCGCTAACTACTCCCATAAGTCACCACCGACCTACGACTTACCCTAGGTCGTTCACGACCTGGTACTTGGTGATAAAATTGTGCCACTTTCCTCTAGGTCATTACGATCTACCAGCTAATTCAAATGACCAATTGCGAACCAGTTAAGTCGTAGCTCGTATTCCCCTAACTCGCTAGCGACCTATGACCAACCTTAGGTCGTGCACGACTTATACCTCGCCCAGGAAATCTTCTATAAATACAGCCCTTACTCCAAGACTTGGGGGACTTTTATCTCATTCTCGAAGCGCCAATACTCTGCCATTTTCTCAACTCGAACAGCACTTCAAGCACTCCAAACACCAAGGACATTATGACAAACTTCAAGAGGAAATCTACATCATTCAACATGGATTCGAAAGATTATTCTACATCGAAGTTTGAACTACTAGTCTAAAGTGTGTTGTAATTGAAGAATGTTGTATAAGTTGTACTTGAGTCAGCAAAAAAGAGATTGAAAGTGGACGTAGGCTTGACTATAAGCCGAACCACTATAAAAACTGTGTCTTTTACTGCTTTTCTGAGATTTTCCTGCTTATTTCTGATTCCCGTATCGACGGGTGGTGCTTTAACACTTACACAACTCGCACCGGGGTGTTAGCGTTTGATTTTTACGTTAACATTTTTTGTGCTTTCACTGAGAATTGAACTCAGGATACTATCATGATAGCTTCGTAGAAGTTTGTGGAAAGGATCTCTCTAAAAACCGGAAGTTTATCAAAAATAATGGCTCCTGGAAGAAAGCACAAGTCTGTTAGATCCGACGATGTTTGCGAGACTACTGCCACTTCTCCTCCTTTAAGTCAAACAACTCCAACTTTTGGAGTAACGCGAGCAGAATTGGATGCTGCGATTTCTGGGCTATATCAGCGGATGGAAGCCCAAAACAATATGATGTTGGAAAGGTTGAACGCTTTGCTTGGGGCTAACCGTCAACCAGTGAATAACGGACCAAACTTTGTTGATAATTTTCATGATGTTGAAGAAAGAGATGTTCCTCAAAGGGTAGCTGGCCCAGTCAAAGACACATCTCCCCAAGTTGGAGGATCGGGACAACAGCCAACTTTCCGTGAGCGCCTGTCAAGGCAAACTTCTGAGAAGATGGCTGATGCCTGTCCTGCTGAGCCCCTTAATGACGAGGAGTATTTTTCAGGGATGGTTCGACAAATCATGAAGTAAAGTATGCAAAGAGAGGAAGACGAAAAAGAATGGGGGTTTGCCCCGAACAAGACTCCATTCACTAAAAGGATTCTGAAAGCAGAGTTTCCTACGAAGTTCGTTCCTCCTACCATTCCGGCTTATAAGGGGACGAGCGACCCTAATGAATTTCTGTACAAGTATGATTGGCACATGACGGGTGCCAGAGCTTCTTATGAGATCAAATGACGGTATTTTCCGGTATACCTGGAAAGAGTTGCTTTACTTTGGTTCACAAAGCTGCCGGTCCGGTCGATAGACCAGTTTTACGATTTGACTCGAAAGTTTAAGGAACAGTTCAGATTGTACACTTCGAAGGCGAAAGATATAATGACGTTATCCGGCTTGGAGCAGAATCCTGGAGAATCCATAAGATCTTTCTTGAATCGCTTCAATATAGCTTTGGCTGAAATAGACAACGCAAAGCCGAGAATGATTTTAACGTACCTGATAAGGGCTATTGATAAGGCAAGTGAGTTCGGGAAGTGGTTGAAAATGAAAGAACCGAATTCACTTGACAAGTTTTATAAGAAAGCCGACGAATTCATGCGCTTGGAAAGCCTCCAAGCACTGGCTAAGGTGGTATCCACAGAGGCTGGAAATAGTAATGCTGTTCCGAATAAGAAGGAATCTGGCAATCAGAAGAGGGGAAACGATGGTCAGAAGAAGCAAGGAGATACAAAGAAAAATCGTCCCTTCAACTTCACCCCACTGACTGATACCCCGGAGAATATCTACTTTGCAAACAAAGACACGGTTGAATCCCCCGCACCAGCTAAGCAGAGGGTTAATAAGAAAGCTGAGAAGAATGGAAGGTTTTGCCGGTTCCATAACCAACCCGGGCATGATACCAATGAGTGCCGTCACTTGAAGGGGTTGATTGAGGAACTATTAAAAGAAAACAAGCTCCAGCAAAATGTAAATAGGAACAGGAATGGCCCAACTTCGTCAACTCAAGGACAACAGGCTCTTGTTCATTGTCCTAGCTCAAGTGAAAAGGCAGCAGCTCATTGTTAACGTAAAAATCAGACGCTAGCACCTCAGTGTGAGTGTAGTGAACGTGAAAGCACCACCCGTTAACACCGGAATCATAGAGAAACAGTAATTCACAAAAAATGCAGTAAAGAGCATAGGGTTTATAGTGGTTCGACCTATAATCAAGCCTACGTCCACTTCAATCCTTTCTTATTGCTGATTTGATTACAACTTGTTAAAATCTTTTTCAAGTACAATTTACTTCAAAAGACAAGTTTCTAGAAAAACTTCGATGTGAGAAATTTCTTCGAATTCATGATTGAATGTCTTGAATTTCTGTTTGAAGTTGATCTAAGCGTCTTGTGTGTGATTGGAATGTTGAAGATAGCAGAGTCTTGATGCGCTGAAGAAAGTGATCCCCCCAAAAAGTCCCTTGAAATTTGGAGATGGCCATGTATTTATAGAGAGTTCTAAGCAAAAAACATGACCAAGTCCTAAACCGTTACCGACCTAAGTTTGGTTGTGGACGACTCAAACTAAGTCATGGGTCGGTTGCGACTTAACTGCTAGGTCGAGACTTCGGAAAGGCATTCTTGCTGAACTCTGGATATATCAAGTCCTGAACCATGTACGAGTTAAGAGGCCGTGTGCTAAGTAGCTGTATCGGACTTGCCTTCCTTTGCCTGGGTCGTGTACGACTTAGCATAGGCCATAAGTCGGTCGCAACTCAAGTATAGTTAGTGATCTTGTCCCTGTCCTGAGAAGTTAGGGCGGCAACCTCCTTGGATAGTTAGATCGGCATTCATCTTAGGCCAACATCCATGTTAGATCGGTAACCTACCTAAGCCTTGAGTCGGTATACCCTTAAATCTTAGGTCGGCATCCCAGTTAAGTATTAGGTCGGTAACCTTGTTGAGGCATTAGGTTGGCATCCCTCTTAGGGCTTAGGCAGTTAGATCGGCATCCATGTTAGGTCGGCAACCTTTTGGGTCGGTAACTTTTAAGTCGCTGAGTCATGGCTGGGGCGGAGTTAACATTTGCCCCTCGAAGTATACACTTAATGGTTAGGTCGTGTGCGTCGATATCCTCTAACCCGTCCACTCTCTAAGTCGGTAGGTCGTGTACGACCTAAAAGTTAGGTGACACGGGCCGCTTCAGTTCTCTCCATTGTAAGGTATAAGTCATTCATCTTCTTCTTCCTCTTCATTACTTGCTCCTTCGCTTGATTCGGCCATTAAAATTCTCCTGAGCTTCCAAAGGCGATTTCACTCCAATCAATTACTGATAACCTTTGCTATTCATCGTGTAAGTAAACCTTCTTCTTCCTCAATCATAGATTACTCTTGGTTCATGAATTCCGTCACTCAAACTTAAACCGCCTCCTTGTATAATGCTTCATTGCGAATCGCATTACATCTATAGTTGATGAAGCTTAGGTTGCTCGGTTTGGCTTTAAATGACCTATGAGACGATGAAGATGGTTTACTGCTTCAGGCTAGTCGATTTTGATTTGCGTTAGGATTGCAAGTTGTTGAACTCGTAGTGGTATCGAACTGGTTTTATGGATGATCCGATAACATGAAACAGCATGAATGGAATGAGGGTTTTTTGTGGATGGAGCGGCAATCGGGCTAACGGGTTGAGTGGATTGAGATATCGGTCTGGATTCGACCCAGCAATTTTTGGGCGACCTATCTTTTGGCAGACCTAATTTGATACGATCCAAACCTTAGATCGCGGCCGAACTAGCACTCGGGGAAATTTGCCGACCTAATCCTTAAATCATGGCCGAACTAGAACTTGGGGAATCTTGCACCACTTTTTGAACCGGAGCCTTTCTCCTTACTACTCCTCACGACCTAAAGAACCACCGATTTAAGGAATCAAAAACTTAATCTTAACTCGCGAGAGATTCCTTGGGTCACAGCCGAGTTAACACTTGGATGCCCAACTCGAATTCTCACTTAAAAGCATAATTCCAACTTGAATACTTAACTTGATCTGCTGGACTGAATTGCTTAAATCCTAGATTGTTTTAACTTTGTTGCCTTATTTCACAGATCACATTAACTTATAGGCTAACAACCTGCTGAAAACAACAATCACAGAAAACCAAGGCGAATATACTACCGTTGACTGCCCACATCGAATGACAGATTAGTCGACATAGAGTAATCAACTTAAACAACTGTATGAAATGTTGTGAATCAATCAACTAAAGTGAAATATCAATGCAAAGCATTGTTATCTTGAACTGATTTGTTTGCATCTATATTTCACTTTCATATTTAAAACAACAAACCCTGGACTTTATAACTGACAAATGCTTGCTAGTTTTTATTCCAGTTATATTCGCTTATTGCTTTGTTGATTTTACACAACACTTCACACATTTTAGGAAACGTGCACCTTCATGTTTGAATATCCAGTTGTTTGTGTAGAATGACTTCCCTCCAAGAAGAAGAAGTGGTAGCTTAAGCGGGAGAGACCTTTCAGACAGCTGTTCCCATAGAGAATCCTCCAGAGAGAACTTCGACTATCCTAACTTCGAGAGCGTTTATTCAGCTACGTACTCAATTTGGTTTTGCTGAAAATGATGCCCTACTTCCCGGGCCAAATGATACTACCGACAGTCCTCCCTTCCGGTGTTTTCGCAGTCAATCGTCAAATGTGCCTAAGCGGGGCGATTCCTCCCTTTAACGACTTCCTTTGAACCCTTTTCCTTCGGTTGACAATTTCTCCGTTCCAACTTCATCCTAATGGCTATGCCATCTTGATGGGGTTGTGTTTTTTGTTTAGGAGAACTCTTGATCGCTTGCCAAGTTTTGAAGAAATTCGCTACTTATGCTCGTTTGCAAAGAGTAAAGACCATCCTTCCCTTATTATTGTGAGAAGTGCTAGAAACCGCAAGCTTATTTCTGATCTTACCGAAAGTGTTCATGGATTTTTGAACCAGTTTTTCATTGCTCGCTGCCCCCTAGGGTTTTATGCCATCTGGAGAGTAGGAAGTAAGATTACCTGCTTCTATTTTCTCCATTTTCAAACTTTTTTGAGATCCGAATTACCAATTGCTAATTTCATTCTTTGCTCTTTTCAGCACTTCCTCTCCCCTCTAGAGATCCAAGCCATAAGCAAGTTTTTGAGAGATTAAGTGTTGTGACTGCTAAAGAGAGAAGTATAAAGTATTTGTTGAGGGACAAATTTTTGCATCGGTATGGACTTTTACACGCTTCTCGCTCTACACACCCCAATGAGGTTCCAGACTCCCCGCCTAAAGCATTAGATGCCCCAGTTTCTACTGACGAACCCATACCAAAAGAACCTGCCTTCGAGGCTTCTCTGGTGAAGTGCTCTACTACTGTCGATGTTGAGGGGCCATCCAACAGATCGGCACTTGCCCCAGTTATTGAAGAGGAAGAATCTCTTCGTTGCTCTGAAGATGAGGCTGGTCTGGAAGTCGAAAAAGATACTCCCATCGAACTTGGCGGTGATGATACTTTCGAGGGGCTAAGTGACCAGATGATAACTTCACAAGAACTCTTTAAAGATGATGTCCCTAGAGCTTCTTCTCCTGTTGTCGAGGCGACATCAACTTTTCAATAAATTTTGATGCCTACCACTCAAGTCACTACCACCGTTGTGTCGAAGAGCGGTTTGTAGCCTAATGCGTGTAGTTTGCACACCACACACACATTGGACTTTTTGGCACTTTCAAGCACCTAATTCTTTGTACTTTGAAGATTCTAAAGTCATGCTTCTTTTCTCTGAAGACTTTTAAGAATTGTATCTTTTTTTTAAATTTTTTTTCAGATTCTCCGATGGGACGCAGCGGCTCTTACTACGACGACTTTCAGCGCTACGGGAGGCGTAGTCAATATGACTATAGGCGCTACCTTCCCGTTCACAGAGAAACCGACGAAGAGAGAGCCGTTCGAAAGGCTCAGGAGAGGAGGGCTCAAGAAGAGCGTTATGAGAGAAAAGAAAGGGAGGAGCACCATGATTCTTCCCAGAGAGGCGACGACTCTCACAAAAGAAAGTCGTATGATGATCGGGGAAAAAGCCATATAGTTGAGGACCCAAGCAAGCGTGTCTGGCACGGTGAGAAGCATGCATCTACAACTCCTGAAAAGGCCATTGCCCCCGTCTGACTTGACATCCCTTCTGTCTCTCCTGCTCTCGGGAAGACAGACATTAAGACAATAGTTAACAGGCCTAAATTTCAAATTTGACCAGGCCCAGCCACTCTGCAAAGCCGGTTTCCACAATGGTGCTTGAAAGGGGTTCGCTTTGATCTCGACTTAGTTCCAATTGACAAGCCTACCATGCTGCGAAATCTCGATGCCGTCAGACTTGATATTGAAAGAATGTCGGGCTGGCAAAAGCTTGTTGACGAGCTTCAAAGGGTAAACCGTGCGAATCTCGAGGCCATGCTTACTATGGAAAATGACAAAGCTGAATAGCAGAAGGTTCTTGAGCAGCATGATACCGAGATGAGGAACATCACTACTTATAATGGAGAGCTTGAAGCGAAAGTCGAAAAGCTCAAAGGAGAGCTTGCCACTTCTTCTACTTCCTACACTCAAAAAGAAGAAGTGCTTCAGAAACAAGTGAGAGATGCTCATGCCGGCCAAAGACACGCCGAAGACAGGCTCGATGTGCAAAAAAGAATCAACGAGGGCTATATTACTGATATTGCAGAGCTTCGGAAGAAAACCAGCTCCCAAGAGGCGGAGATTCAAATTCTAAAGCTTCAACTCTCCCAAGCTGAAAGAGAGCGTGATGAGGCCGTTGCCGGTAAAATTGCAGCTGAAGGATCTCATGAGGCAACAAAGACCCGCATCAGCTCGACATTATTTGACTTCTACGTACATAGCGTTACGGGGCGCGGGAGCCTTTCATTCTTAGGACCAAAGTATTAGATTACCTTGGCTGAGGTTTGGGAGTCAATTCTTGACATGCTTAGAGGTACAGGCACCGGCTGTGCTGAAGCATCTCTTGCAGAACACTTTCTAGATGATGACGCCAAAGCTTCCCTAGCCCGGGGAAAAGAGCAGCTTGCCAAAGCACGAGCTGAGGTAGGGGAGCAGCACTTTGCGAAAGAAGCACCATTAACTGCCCCTGTCCCTCCTTCGATTTTGGCCGATGTTGACATCACAAGCTCTGGTTCTCATTCTCCATCCCCTGTTAAAGTTACATCTGAGATCACAAGCATGCAGGGTGAAGACGAAGGCGAAGAGAGCGCCGAAGCACAGGCCTACGAGGTTGACATTAGGAAGCCAACTTCTCTAGGTAACTCTGCCGTTGATCTTGCTCAAGTGGACTGTTTGTTTGCTTCTCATGAGTTTGACGAACTTTTTAATTATTTCTTAAATCTCAATGAGCCGCTATCTCCTTTCTTCATGGGAGATACTAATATTTTTGGCTTTTCTTCTTCTGTAGCAAAAACGCCAAGTGCCACACAGACTTCTCCTCCTCCAGCTGTCCCTCCTCCATTCCATCAAATCACTCCTATTTCCCAGCCGGGATAACAAAAAGAATTGATAGGATCCCTTCAAGGGTTGGATGATCCCATCGCTTCGCAGGAGCAGAAGGACGAAGGGCCGGAAGGAGGCGACAAATCCTCGAAGCATACTATTTCTGATGACGTAAAACTGTCTGCTCTTGTTACCCCGGGAAGTGAGTCTTCTTCAAGGAGGAGGAGGAAGCGTGCCACTTCCAAGAAAAGGAAAAACATTCTTGTTTCTGATGAGGAATCGAAGGTTGATTCGGCAGTGACCCTCTCCCCTTCTTCCCCAACTCTCCCAAGCCGTCCTGAAAAACTGCCTATTAGGTCAGGTGAAGGCTTTAAAGGTGGTGACAAGAAGAAGTAAGGGGCCCTACTTTGATTTATTTTTATTTTTTGCTTTTTGCATGTACTGGCCAGAGGTTGTGCGGGTACCGGCCTCCGCTTTTCTTTTTCTTTTTATTTTGAAACCTATACCTGTACAAAATTTTGACAGTATTGAAAAAATGATTCTTTTTTTTTGTACAAATTTCTATCTGTTTTTGAGAATTCATTTACTCTTCATTTTTGTACAAGTTTCTTTATATGATATTGCAGTGAGCTTGTGAATTGTTGTTCGAGCGTAATTTTTACCAATGTAGTTATACCATGTTGCCCCTATACCATAAGCTCGTTGTAATATTTTATACTTTGAGGGGACTTGTACTGTTATTTTTTGGAGAATAATTATTCCATACTTGGAGGAATATTATTCTTCTCAAAATAGAGTACAACTCGCTCCATACGAGTTTCTACGCTTTAACCTTCGAAGATATCACTTTTTCTCTTGTGCATACACACATTTTTACGAAGTGAATTCTCCAATGTTGTAAAGCGGGTCTCTGAATGGCACTTTAACTTCTTTTTAAGGAAGAGTATTTTCAAGAATAGATGAACCAGTCTTCCTTTGAAAGCTAAAGTGTTCCTTTGAAGAGGGCTTCTCTGTTTTTTTTATATTGCGCCTCAGTGGAGGGCTTTTGATCTTTGTTTTGCATTTCTGATGAAATGCTTCTTTGAAAAGTTGTACCTCTGAGGAGGGCATTTCAACGTTTCAACACTTGGAAGTTTTATTTCAATCTCGGTGAAACGTGTGCCTCCGTAGAGGTCTTTCTGTTTGATTGTGCCCCTGGGGAGGGGTCTTTTTGTTCGATTGTGCCTCTGGGAAGAGGTCTTTTTGTTTCTGCCCCTTGGGAGAGGCTTTTATTTTTTCCCTGTTCACTGGAAAGCGGGCCTCCGAAGAGGGCTTTTCACATTTCGACTCACGGGAGTGTATCACCGATCACGGTGAAATGTGTGCCTCTGAGTAGGGCTTTTGCTTGGAAGTTTGGAGTTTCTTTCTCTCAGTTGGACGGATTCACGGGAGTGTATCACCGATCAGTCCGCAACTTTATGTCGAGAAAGAACTCTCTTTTTTTGGTTAGGCTCGCTCGAGGTCTTTTAGCATTTCAACTGTGGTGAAATGGGCCTCCGAAGAGGGCTTTTCACGTTTCAACACTTGGAAGTTTTATTTCAATCTCGGTGAAACGTGTGCCTCTGAGTAGGGCTTTTGCCTGGAAGTTTGGAGTTTCTTTCTCTCAATTGGACGGATTCACGGGAGTGTATCACCGATCAGTCCGCAACTTTATATCGAGAAAGAACTCTCTTTTTCTGGCGAGGCCCGCTCGAGGTCTTTATCCTCCGAAGAGTTGTGCCTCTGAAGAGGGCTTGGGCCTCCGAAGAGGTCTTTAACTGTTTGATGCTTGCTCGGCAATGTCTCTTTGCCATCTATTCATGTCGGCGATCCCTGTTATCTTTTGCAAGTATCATCCCTTTTTAGTTGCCAATAGTTTTCCTTATCCAAATAAACATACTTCATAGTTAAGCGAGTTGTTGGTGGTAGACACAGGCTATTTAACTGGATGCTCGTTTGTACAAACATTCACAGTTAGTTAGAAATGGTCCACTTCCATCCACATCGCTAACTTTTGTTCGAAGCACTTCTTTTGTAGGATTTGAGTATGGAAATTTTGAATGGTTTAGCGTTTGCTTGCTAGGTGATGTCGGAGATCGCTTGGCCTTGCGATGAGTAAGCTTTGTTTTTATGGCCTGCATTATTAAATCGACATTTTAATAACATGATTAACGTATTTTATATGTCGAAATAAAACAAAGCCGTTTATAATAGTAGAGAACACAAGATTTACAGTGGTTCGGCCAAAAGATGGGCCTGCATCCACTTTATAGCCTTTCATTATTCACTTGCTTTACAATTGCTTTCAATACAAGAATCACATATTCGCAATTCTTTTACAACATTTCAGCAAAGCTTTTAAGTAAAATATGGACGCAAATGATTGCTGTTCCAAGCTCTTGGGATTGGTTCTCCTTCGACATTTGTGAGTTTGAATGTGCCATCAAGAAGTTTTGTACCTATAACATACGACCCCTCCCAGTTTGGCCCAAGCACACCTGTGGCTGTCATAGTTCTCTTCAAGACAAGGTCCCCAACTTCAAAGCTGCGCTGACGAACTTTGGAATTGAAGTGCCTGGCTATTCTTTGCTGACGAGTTGCAATTCTAAGCCTAGCCTCTTCTCTTCTTTCATCAAGGAGGTCAAGTGCTTCCAGTTGCAGTTTTTCATTCTCATCTTGATCAAAATGGATCCTTCTGTGTGAGGGGACTTCAATTTCCACTGGAATCATCGCTTCTGATCCGTATGCCAATGAAAATGGAGTATGCCCAGTCGCAGTTTTGTGGGTGGTTCTGTATGCCCATAGTGCAAGAGGTAACTTATCGACCCAATCACCTTTTGCTTTTTCCAGCTGCTTTTTGATGGTTGATTTGATGATTTTGTTTACTGCTTCCACTTGCCCGTTTGCCCGCGAATGAGCCACTACTGAGAAGCTTTTTCGGATCTTGAATCATTTGCAGAAATCTTGGAACTCCTCACTTTCAAACTGGGTATCATTGTCTTGTGATTATCTTATGAGGCACACCATACCTGCAAATGATATTTTTAGTCACAAAACTTATCATTTTCTTAGAGGTAATAGTATCCAATGGTTCGTCTTCAGCCCATTTAGTGAAATAATCAACAGCAACGATAGCTTATTTAATTCCGATTTGGCAGTCGGCAAAGGCCCAATAAGATCTACTCCCCAGATGGCAAAGGACCGTGGACTGACCATTTATGTTAGCTCAGTGGAAGGTGCTCTAGGAATTTTAGCGAATCTCTGACATTTATCACACTTTCAGGAATAGTCAGCAGCATCATGATTAATTTCTGGCCAAAAGTATCCATAACGGAGGATTTTGTTTGCTAAAGTTTGACCACCTGCATGATCCCCACATTCCCCTCTGTGTACTTTAGTCAGAATTGTCTTAGCTTCTTCCTTTGTCACACATCGGAGTAATGGCATTGAAAATCCTCATCTGTACAAACGACCATCTTGAACTATATATCTGGAGACTTTCCTCATCAGCTTCTGTCGTTCTTTTGAACTTTCTGGCAAATAACCATTGAGTAAATATTCAAGTATCGGAGTCATCTATGATTCTTGCTCTTGGGATACATTCATAATCCAATCAACATCCATTTCATTTGTGCTTGGAGCTGACAAGACTTCGACGGGAACTAATCCCTATAGTTGAGCTTCACCAGTAATCGAATACTTTGCGAGACAATCCGCCTTCATGTTCTCTTCTCGGGGTATATGGTTTATTGAATAAAGGTCAAAATTTTGAAGAAGCTCCCAGGCTTTTGATAAATAGGCGGGTGGATTCCCTCCTTTAGCTTGAAATTCCTTCTTGACTTGGCAGACAATAAGCTGAGAATCACTGAAGATCTGCAATGCTTTGATGTTTAGTTCTTTAGCGATCCTTAAAGCAGTGATGAGGGCTTCATATTCTGCTTCATTATTTGTCGAAGGAAATTCTAGTCTTAGTGCATAACATAGCGATCGCCCTTATGGGGTTTCAAGGACAACCCCTGCTCCGGAACAGTAATCATTTCTCGCGCCATCGACATACAATTTCCATTCGATTGGGACGTTATCAGCGACTTCTTCCTCACTATCACCTTTATCCGTACAGTCTGCGATGAAATCTGCTAAAGCTTGTCCATTGATTGCTTTCCGGGGATGATAAGTGATGTCATATTGGCTGAGTTCAATATTCCATTTCAAAAGACGGCCCGAAGTCTCAGGATGGAATAGGACTTGCTTTAGAGGTTGATCAGTGAGGACTTTGATGGGACGAGCTTGGAAATATGGCCTCAATTTTCTTGATGCAATCAACAAACAATAGGCGAGCTTTTCCAACCTTGAATAGTTCATCTCTGCCCCAGTGAATCTTTTGCTGATATAACGGACTGGGCGTTGAATCCTTATGTCTTTCCATACCAACACTGCACTGAGAGCATGAGATGAAATGGCCAAATATACGAAGAGATCTTCACCATCATCAGGCTTTGAAAGTATCGGAGGCACTTCTATATGACGAACCAACTCATCGAATGCCTTCTGACATTCAGGAGTCCACTCAAAGTTTTTTCTTCCTTTCTTAAGAGCATCAAAGAATGGAATGCATTTGTCAGTGGCTTTCGAAATGAACCGACTCAAGGAAGCAACCTTTCCATTGAGACTTTGCAATTCCTTCTTTGTTCTAGGAGCCTTGACCTCTCTCAGGGCAGTGATCTGAGCTGGATTAGCTTCAATGCCCCTGGCGCTCACAATGAAACCCAAAAACTTTTTCCGGACTCCACTCCAAATGAACATTTCAAGGGATTAAGCTTCATTCTGTACTTTTGGAGTACTGCGAACATCTCTGCCAATTGATCCATGTGGTCCACTGCTTTCATAGACTTCACTAGCATATCATCAACATAAACTTCCATTGTCTTGCCAATCTGTGGTTTAAACATGGCATTAACAAGCCTTTGGTAAGTTGCCCCTGCATTCTTGAGTCCGAAAGGCATGACCTTGTAGCAGTAGAGTCCAACATCTGTGATAAAGCTTGTGTCCTCTTGATCTGGCTCATGCATCATAATCTGGTTATAACCGGAGTATGCATCCATAAAAGATAACAATTCATGCCCCGCTGTCCCATCCACCAACTGATCGATCCTGGGCAGCGGGAAATAGTCTTTGGGGCAGGCTTTGTTCATGTGAAAAGTCAATGCATACTCTCCATTTCCCGTTTGCTTTTTTAACCAGCACTGGGTTTGATACCCAATTTGGATAAGTAGATTCTCTGATGAAACCGTTCTCCATGAGCCGATCCACGTCTTCTTTTAATGCTGATGTTCGCTCAGGACCCTGGGTTCTTCTTTTCTGTTTCACGGGCGTAAACTTTGGATCAATGTTACGAGTGTGTACTATAATCTCTGGGGATATTCCACACATGTCAGCATGAGTCCAAGTGAATACATCCAAATTTGCCTTCAAAAATGAAATCAGAACATTTTGAACTGTTGTGTTGAGTTGTGAACCCACATTCAACACTTTGTTCGGGTCCTTCTCTACCGGTACTACCCTATTCTCCCCTGCATTGGCTTTCCTTGGATCCATCTCTCTTCGTGCGACACTACATTCACCAGTGTAGGGTCCGTCCTGTAATTGCTACAAGGTTGGTTCTTTGATGCGGACTGGAGCCGCCGCACCTTTTCCCGTCTCTCTTTTCCTTGATTGTCGCAACTCTGTAAGGTAACATTCTCGCACCGCGTCTTGGTCTCCCTTAATCATACCAACTCCATTATCTGTGGGGAATTTTAGAGTCAGATACCATGGGGCAAGAACAGCTTTGAATGCAGCAAGAGTTGGTCGGCCTAAAAAGGCATTGTAGGCAGAGATTTCATCAACAATTATAAAGGTTTGCTTTTGAGCCACCTTCCTCGGTCCTTTTCCAAGTTCTACAAACAAATCTATGGTCCCAATCGGCTGTTTGGGTTCTCCAGCAAACCCAACAATCTTATGTGACGAAGCTTGATCGTCAGCCATTGGAATTTTCATTTGATCAAAGGTCTTCTTGAAGAGAATGTTGCATGAAGCTCCACAATCAACTAGAACTCTTCTTACAATAGCCGGTCCAATACCAGCGGATATGACCAAAGGATCTATGGTAGGAGCTTCGACACCCAAAGAATCTCTGGCACTGAATACAATGTCTATCTGTGGAAGCCTTTTTTTGCTTTAAAGGCGCATCATTTTCTAAAACAAAAACATTCTCTTCAGCTGGTACATGCCTCAAGGCCCGGGCATACCTTTCCATCTCGCCCCAGCTTTTGCCTGATGGGTGAGGCCCTCCAGTTATTATATTGATGACAGGTCTTTCCGATTCATGCTCTACGGCCTTCTCACTTGAGCCAGGACGGTGAGTGGGAACTTGTTGTCCTTGAGTCGACGAAGCTGGGGCATTTCTATTCCTTTTCACATACTGTTGGAGCTTGTTCTCTTTCAAAAGTTGTTCAATTACCTCTTTCAACTAACGGCATTCGTTGGTGTCATGGCCGGGTTGGTTGTGGAACCGGCAGAACCTTCCACTCTTCTCCATCTTATTTCCCACTCTCACTTTAGGAGGTATCGGATAATTGACATCATCCTTGGTTGCAAAGAAGATGTTCTCAAGGGTATCGGTCAAGGGCGTGAAATTGAAAGGACGGCCTTTCTTAGCATCTCCCTGTTTCTTTCCACCATCATTTCCCCTTTTCTGAGTGTTAGGTTCGTTCTTGTTCGAAGCAGCACCATTGTTGCCGGATTCCACTGATGCCACCTTACCCGGTGTTTGGAGGCTTTCCAAGCGCATGAATTCATCCGCTTTCTTATAGAATTTGTCGAGCGAGTTTGGTTCTTTCATTTTCAACCACTTTCCAAATTCGCTTGATTTGTCAATCGCCCTCATCAAGTATGTTAGGACCATGCGTGGCTCAGCATTATCTACCTCGGCCAATGCTATGTTAAAACGATTCAAAAATGGTCTGATGGATTCTCCTGGATTTTGCTCTAGACTTGACAGCGACATTATATCCTTTGCTTTTGAAGCATACAATCTAAATTACTCCTTGAACATCCTGGTCAAATCGGAGAACTGATCAATGGACCTGACCAGCAGCTTTGTAAACCACAATTGAGCCATACCTTCCAGATAAACCGGGAAATATCGACATTTGATTTCATCAGACGCTCTGGCACCCGTCATATGCCAGTCATACTTGTACAGAAACTCGTTAGGATCAGTCGTCCCCTTATAGGCTGGAATAGTAGGGGGAACGAATTTCCTTGGGAACTCTGCCTTCAAGATCTTTTTAGTAAATGGAGTTTTGCTTAGAGCAAAACCCCACTCTTTCTCATCTTCATCTCTTCGCATATTTTCCTTCATGATTTGACGAACCATGCCCGAAAAATACTCTTCATCATTTAGGGGCTCGGGAGGGCAAACATCAGCCACTCTCTCTGAATTCTGTCTTGACAATCGTTCACGGAGGGTCAGCTGCGGCCCTGATCCTCCAGTTTGAGGAGGAGTCCTTTCCACAGGGTCTGCGGCTCTTTGAGAAATGTTCCCTTCTACATCTAGAACTCCCACAGTAGGGTTCCCATCATTATTAACCGGTTGATGGTTAGCCCCTAGCAGATCATTCAACTTACTTAAGATCAGGGCGTTCTGGGCATTCTGAGCTTCCAATTGTGCATTTTGAGCATTCAATTGTTGATTCAACCCCAAAACTATGGCGTCTAATTCTGCTCCCCTAACTCTAACAGTTGGAGCTGCTTGACTTGAAGGGGGAGAGGTAGCGGTATTCTCTTGAACATTGTCGGATCTTATAGAACTTCGTTTTGTCCCAGGAGCCATTATTTCCAATAAACATTTGGTTTTAAAAGAAATCTTTTCAACAAACCTTCGTGGAGCAATGGTGGAAGTATCCCTGAGTTCATTTCTCAGTGAAAGCACCAAAAATGATAACGTAAAAATCAGACGCTAACACCTCAGTGTGAGTGTAGTGAACGTGAAAGCACCACCCGTTAACACGGGAATCAGAGAGAAACAGTAATTCACAAAAAATGCAGTAAAGAACACAGGGTTTATAGTGGTTTGGCCTATAATCAAGCCTACGTCAACTTCAATCCTTTCTTATTGCTGATTTGATTACAACTTGTTACAATCTTTTTCAAGTACAATTTACTACAAAAGACAAGTAGCTAGAAAAACTTTGATGTTAGAAAGTTCTTCGAATTCATGATTGAATGTCTTGAATTTATGTTTGAAGTTGATCTAAGCGTCTTGTGTGTGATTGGAATGTTGAAGATTGCAGAGTCCTGATGCCTTGAACAAAGTGATCCACCCAAAAAGTCCCTTGAAAGTTGGAGATGGCCATGTATTTATAAAGAGTTCTAGGTGGAAAACATTACCAAGTCCTAAACCGTAACCGACCTAAGTTGGGTTGTGGACGACTCAAACTAAGTCGTGGGTCGGTTGCGACTTAACTGCAAGGTCGAGACTTCGGAAAGGCATCCTTGCTGAACTCTGGATATATCAAGTCCTGAACCGTGTATGAGTTAAGAGGCCGCGTGCTAAGTAGCTGTATTGGACTTGCCTTCCTTTGCTTGTGTCATGTACGACTTAGCATAGTCGCTAATCAAGTATAGTTCGTGATCTTGTCCTTGTCCTGAGCAGTTAGGGCGGCAACCTCCTTGGATAGTTAGATCGGCATCTATCTTAGGCCAGCATCCATGTTTGATCGGTAACCTACCTAATCCTTGAGTCGATATCCCCTTAAATCCAAGGTCGGCATCCCTGTTAAGTCTTAGGTCGGTAACCTTGTTGAGGCATTAGGTCGGCATCCCTCTTAGGGCTTAGGCAGTTAGATCAGCATCCATGTTAGGTCCGCAACCTTTTGGGTCGGTAACTTTTAAGTCGCTGAGTCATGGCCGGGGCGGAGTTAACACTCATGGATCAGAGAGGCCCGTTACTAATGTGATTACAGGAAGACCTCACCCAGCTGGCAAAAACTGCGGTGAGATGGAACGGTACGCTCGTGCATTGAAGTATGCACCTGCAGAGGGAGTGTTTTTGTGTTGGAAGATGCTGCACCTCTGAAGCAGCAGAAAACTTTTAATGATGACATTATCTTCAGAGTCAAGGATTCTATGGGTGTTGAAGCCCCTACCATAGATCCCTTGGTAATTTCTGCTGGCAGTGGGCCAGCTATTGTAAGAAGAGTACTTGTTGATTGTGGTGCTTCTTGCAATATTCTTTTCAAGAATACTTTTGATCAGATGAAGATCCCAATGGCCGATGTTCAAGCTTCGTCGCAAAAGATCATTCGGTTTACTGGAGAACCCAGGCAGCCGATTGGGACTATTGACCTGTTCGTGGAACTTGGAGAGGGCCAGAAGAAGGTCGTTCGAAGGCAGACTTTTGTAATTGTTGATGAATTTTCTGCTTACAACGCCTTCTTAGGCCGTCCAACTCTTGCAGCCTTTAAAGCTATCCTAGCCCCGTGGTGCCTTACCATGAAATTCCCCACAGATAATGGAGTTGGTGTTGTTAAAGGGGATCAGAATGCGGGGCGGGAATGTTATCTGATAGAACTACGTGAAGCAAGAAAGAGAGAGATGGGAAAGGATGCGGTAGCCCCAGTCCGCATGAAAGAATCAACCTTGTAGCAATTACAGGGCGGACCCTGTACTAGCGAATGTAGCGAAGCACGAAGAAAAATGGATCCCAGAAAAGCCAGTGCAGGGGAGAATCGAGTGGTGCCACTGGAAGTAAAGGTACCAGTACCTGTTGACCTAAAAGTCCCAAACAAGGTGCTGAATGTGGGTTCACAACTTAGTACGGTAGTTCAGAATATTTTGATATCATTCCTGAAAGAAAATCTGGATGTATTCGCTTAGACCCATGCTGATATGTGTGGAATATCACCTGAAGTTGTAGTACATACTTTGAATATTGATCCGAAGTTTACACCTGTGAAGCAGAAAAGAAGAACCTAGGGTCCCGAAAGGTCAGCAGCATTGAAAGAAGAGGTGGATCAGCTCATGGGGAATCACTTTATCAGAGAATCAACTTATCCGAATTGGGTTTCAAATCTGGTACTGGTTAAGAAAGCTAACGGAAAGTGGAGAGTATGCATCGACTTTTCAGATTTAAACAAAGACTGCCCCAAAGACTGCTTTCCGCTACCCCGGATTGGACATTTTGTTGACGGAACAGCGTGACATGAATTGTTATCTTTTATGGATGCTTACTCCGGATATAACCAGATCATGATGCATGAGCCAGATCAAGAGGACACGAGCTTTATTACTGATGTTGGTCTTTACTGCTACAGAGTCATGCCCTTCGGACTGAAGAATGCAGGGGCAACTTACCAATGGCTTGTTAATGCGATTTTCAAGCCACAGATTAGAAAGACCATGGAAGTCTATGTTGATGATATGTTGGTTAAATCAAAGAAAGCAGTAGACCATATGGACCACTTAGCGGAAATGTTCGCCGTCCTACGAAAGTACGGAATGAAGCTTAATCCTTTGAAGTGTTCATGTGGGGTTGAGTCCGGAAGGTTCTTGGGTTTCATTGTGAGCGCTAGGGGCATTGAGGCTAATCCTGTACAAATCACTGCTTTAAGAGAAATCAAAGCTCCTAGAACGAAGAAGGAACTACAAAGTCTCAATGGAAAAGTCGCTGCTTTAAGCTGATTCATTTCCAAAGCTACTGATAAATGAATTCCATTCTTTGATGCTCTGAAGAAATGAAAGAAAAACTTTGACTGGACTCCAGAATGCCATAATGCTTTCGATGAGTTAATTCGTCATATGGAAACTCCTCCGATACTTTCTAAGCGCAACGATGGTGAAGATCACTTTGTATACTTGGCGATCTCAGCTCATGCTCTTAGTGCGGCACTGGTGCGAGAAGACGCCAAAATTCGGCACCCAGTCTACTATATTAGCAAAAGGTTTACTGGGGCAGAAATGAATTATTCAAAGTTGGAGAAGCTCGCCTATTGTCTACTGATCACATCAAGAAAATTTAGGCCATATTTTCAAGCTCATCCAATCAAAGTCCTCACCGATCAGCCTCTGAAGCAAGTCCTCTTTCGCCCTGAGATATCGGGTCGCCTTTTGAAGTGGAATATTGAACTCAGTCAATATGACATCACTTATCATCCCCGAAGAGCAATCAGTTGACAAGCTTTGGCAAATTTTATCGCAGAATGTACAAACAAAGTTGATAGTGTGGAAGTAGTAACCGATAATCCCCCAATTCGATGGAAATTGTATGTTGATGGCGCAAGAAACGATTACTGTTCCGGGGCTGGGGTTGTGCTTGAAACCCCTGAAGGGCGGTCATTATGTTATGCTTTAAGATTGGAATTCCCTTTGACAAACAATGAAGCAGAGTATGAAGCTATTTTTGCCGGTTTGAGAATTGCTAAAGAAGTGAATGTCAAAATGTTGCAGTTCTCCAGTGATTCACAGCTTATTGTGTGTCAAGTCAAGAAAGAGTTTCAAACTAAAGGAGAAATCTGCCCGCTTACTTTTCAAGAGCCTGGGAGCTTCTCGATGACCTTGACCATTATACGATAAATCATATACCTCGGGAAGAAAACATGAAGGCTGATTCTCTCGCAAAGTATGCAAGCACTGGTGAAGCTCAATTATTGGGACTAGTTCCTGTGGAAGTCCTGTCAACTCCAAGCTTTGATGAGATGGGTATTGACTGGATCATGACTATATCATAGGAGCGAGAATCATGGATGACTCCGATATTGAAATACCTACGCGACGGTTCTCTGCCAGAAAACTCGAAAGAACGGCAGAAGTTGTTAAGAAAAGCCTCCAGATACATAATTCAAGATGGCCGTTTGTATAGGCGGGGTTTCTCAATGCCATTACTCCGATGTGTGACCAAGGAAGAAGCTGAGACAATTATAACTGTGGTACACGGAGGAGAGTGTGGAGATCATTCAGGTGGTCAAACTCTAGTAAAGAAAATTCTCCGTTATGGGTATTTTTGGCCAGATATTAATCGTGATGCTGCATGTTACGCCCGAAAATGCGATCGATGCCAGAGATTTGCAAAAATCCCAAGAGCACTTTCCACTGATTAACACATACTTTCAGAGTATGGCCATTTGCTATTTGGGGAATAGATCTCATCGGGCGTTTGCCAACTGCCAAATGCGAAAATAGATATGATATTGTTGTCATTGATTATTTTACTAAATGGGCTGAATCTGAACCATTAGCTACTATTACCTCTAAGAAGATGATAAACTTTGTAACTAACAATATCATTTGCAGGTATGGTGTGCCTTAAAAGATAATCACAAACAATGGAGCCTAATTTTAAAGTGAAGAGTTCCAAGATTTTTGCAAGAAATTCAAGATCCAGAAGAGTTTCTCAGCAGTGGCTCATCCGTAGGCAAACGAGCAAGTGGAAGCAGTAAACAAAATTATTAAATCGACCATCAAAAAACAGTTGGAAAAAGCGAAAGGTGGTTGGGTCGATAAGCTTGCACTAGCACTATGGGCATATAGAACTACACATAAAACTGCGACGGGGCACACTCCATTTTCATTGGCATATGGATCAGAGGCAATGATTCCGGTAGAAATAGAGGTCCCTTCACATAGAAGAATCCATTTCAATCAAGCCGAAAATGAAAAGTTGCAACTTGAAGCCCTTGACTTCCTTGATGAAAAAAGAGAAGAGGCTGAGCTCAGAATTGCGGCTCATCAGCAAAGAATAGCCAGGCACTTCAATTCCAAAGTTTGCCAACACAGCTTTGAAGTTGAGGATCTAATCTTAAAAAGAATTATGACACCTACAGGCGTGTTTGGGCCAAACTGGGAAGGGCCGTATGTCATAGGCCAGAAACTTCTTGATGGCACATTCAAACTCATAACTGTCGAAGAAGACCCAATTCCAAGAGCTTGGAACTGCAATCATTTGCGCCCATATTTTACTTAAAGGCTTTAATGAAATATTGTAAAAGAATGATGAATGTATGATTCTTCTATTGAAAGCCATTGTAAAGCCAGTGCAAGTGAATAATAAGAACTATGAAGTGGATGTAGACCCAGTTCTTGGCTGAACCACTATAAATCTTGTGTTCTTTACCATTATAAACTGCTTTGTTTTATTTTGATATATAAAACACGTCAATTGTAGTGCTAAAATGTCGATTTAATACTGTAGGCCATTAAAACACCAAGCAATCCCTGACATCACCCAACAAGCAAACGCTAAGCCGTTCAAAATTTCCATACTCAAATCCTACGAAAGAAGCGCTTCAAGCAAAAAGTTAGTGATTCTGCTGGAAGTGGGCCCTTGCTAACTAATTGTGGTTGTTTGTACAAACGAGCATCCGTTTAAATAGCCTATGTCTGCCACCACCAACTCGCTTAACTATGAAATATACTTCTTTGGATAGAGGAATTTGTTGGCAATTAAAAGAGAAGTGTGTTTGGAAAGGATAACGGGGATCGCCGATATGAATCAATGGCAAAGAGACATGGGTGAGCAAGCATCAAACAACTAAAGACCTCTTCGGTGGCGCAAGCCCTCTTCGGAGGCACAATTCTTCGGAGGACAAAGACCTCAAACGGGGCATGCCAGAAAACGAAAGTTGTCCTTCTCAACAAAAAAAGATTGGTATGGAATGACCGGGAGCACCTTCCCAACTGGTAGGCAAGGCGTTTGTTCACTAGCTGAGACAGTTTGCGCAGACAAGCGACCAAGTAACTTGCGTCCGCCCCGTGAATCCATGCGATGATCGGAGGCACCTTCCCAAGTGGAAGGCAAGGCACTTGTTCACTAGCTGAGACAGTCTACGCAAATAAACGTCCAAGTAACTTGCGTCCGCCCCGTGAATCCAGCCAACCATGAGGAAGAAACTTCCGAGCATACTCGGAGGCACGCATTCCACCGAGATTTGAAATAAAACTTTACAAGTGCTAGAATGTGAAAAGCCCTCTTCGGAGGCCCATTTCACCATAGTTGAAATGCTAAAAGACCTCTAAGGGGCCTCGCCAGAAAAAGAGAGCCCTTTCTCAACAAAAGTTACGGACTGCTCGGTGGTACAGAACACTCATGTCTGCCCCGTGAATCCATCCAACAGAAAGAAGGAAACTCCAAACTTACAGGCAAACGCCCTACTCAGAGGCACACATTTCACCGTGATCTGAAATAAAACTTCACACAAGTCAAAATGTGAAAAGCCCTCTTCGGAGGCCCGCTTCCCAGGGAACAGGGAAAAGATAAAAGCCTCTCCCAAGAGGCAGAAACAAAAAGACCTCTTCCCAGAGGCACAATCAAACAAAAAGGCCACTTCCCAGAGGCGCAACAAAATAAAAAGACCTCTTCCTAGAGGCGCAATCAAACAAAAAACCCTCTTCGGAGGCACAAGCAGGTTGAAGCCCTTTTTCGGAAGGCCCACTGTACTATGAAGTAAAATTTACTTGCCAAATCAAAAGTGACCTTTTCCAAAAGTGAAGTGTAAAAACTTCACACCAAAAAAAAAGAAAAAAAGAAAGAAAAGAGAAGACTCCTCCAATATGAAATGCATTCTATTAAATTAGAAAAATATTTCCTTGGAACGGTAATATTATCCTATAAAGTACAAATGCAAACCTCCTTCAAATGGAAAAGTTGTTATCTAAAGAAAGAGTACAAGTCTTCTCGAAACAGAAGAGTTGTTCTCCGAAACTTGGCTTATGTGAAAGAGATTGCAATAAACTATGGTATGGGGGCAATAAAATTTAGTCATCGCAAAAATAAAAACAATGCTCAAGCAACATACCATAGGTTTACTGCAACTTCACATAAAGAGAATAGAGAAACTTGCATGAAAACGAAAAATAAATGCGTTCCAAATACGGAAAGAAATTTGTATAAGTAAAAGAATCATTTTATTCCATACTATGAGAATTTTATACATGTGCAGGTTTCAAAGTAAAAGAAGGCGGGGACTGGTACCCGCACAATCTCCAGTCAACACAAGCTTATATACAAGCAAAAAGAAAAGAGCGAGATAAAAAGCAAAGGACCAAATCCATCATTTCTTCTTCCCTCCACCTTTTGAGCCTGCACCTAGCCGGATGACCAACTTCTTGCGCCGGCTTGAAAGAGTAGGGGAAGAAGGAGAAAGGGGAACAATTGGACTTGCTTCTGCATTTTTCTTACGGCTGAAGCTTCCTTCTTCTTTGAGACTCCACTTTTCCCCCTTTTCTTAGAAGAAGACCCGCTTCCTGGAGTAAAAAGTGTGGCTAACGGCGTATCGTCAGAACTAGTTAGTTCCGGAGTCTTTTCACCCTCCTCAGTTTCTTCTCCCCTATGTTCTTGTGAAGCAATAGGATCGTCCAAGTCTTGGAGAGCTTCTATTTGCTCCTCTTGTGACCGTGGTTGAGAGGCAGAAGGAGGAGTGACCTGAAGAGACGGGGGAGGAATAACTGGAGGAGGGGAAGTCTGAACAATGCTTGATACTTCTCTACAGAAGAAGATAAGTTAAAGTCAGTATCTCTCGAAAGGAGAAGAGTTAGTGGCATGTCGAGATTTAAAGAATAATCAAGAAGTTCATCAAACTCACGTGAAGCGAACGAGCAGTCCACTTGAGCAAGATCAGCAGTAAGGTTACCTGGCGAAGCAGGCTTTACTATGTCAACTTCAATGCCCCGCGCGTCACCGCTCTCTTGACTCTCATCTCCATTGTGAGCAGTTGCACCCTCAGTGATGTCTTTAGTTGGAGGCGGAGAATGGGAACTGGAACCAATAATGTCAATATCGGCTGAAACCGAAGGTTGAACTGGGTCGGTTAAAGTTGTCTTTCCTACATGTTCTCCTTCGACCATTCCGGCTCTTTCTTCGGACAGTTGCTCCTTTCCTCTGACAAGATCGACGCGGGCATCGTCATCAAGATAATTTACCTCTAAATCTGCCTCAGCATAACCAGCACTTCCAAACATGTCAAGTATGGCCTCCCACACTTCGGCCAGAGTTATTTCATATTTGGGGCCTAGAAAGGAGAGACTACCACGCCCCAGGACGCTATGGAAGTAGAAGTCAAACAATATTGAGCTGATATTGGCCTTCGTTGCCTCGTGAGACACTTCAACTGCAATTTTGCCGGCAACGGCCTCATCATGCTCTCTTTCAGCTTTAGAGAGTTGAAGTTTTAGCATTTCGATCTCCGCATCCTGGGAGCTTGTCTTCTTTCGCAGCTCTGCGATGTCAGCAATATGGACCTCATTAATTCTTTTTTGCTCATCAAGCCTATCTTCGGCATCTCTTTGAGCGGCATGAGCATCTCGCACTTGTTGTTGAAGCACTTGCTCCCTTTGCGGATAGGAAGTGGAGGAGGCGGCAAGCTCTTCTTTGAGTTTTTCAACTTCTGCTTCGAGCTTTTCATTATAACTAGCGATGCTTCTCATTTCCGCGTCATGTTGCTCGAGAATCTTCTGCCACTCAGATTTGTCGTTTTCCATTGTTAACATGGCTTCAAGATTCGTGCGATTTACCCTCTGGAGCTCATCGACAAGCTTTTGCCAGCTTGACATTCTTTCGATATCAAGTTTGACAGCATCAAGGTTGCGCAGCATAGCCTGCTTATCGATCGGGACCAGGTCAAGATCAAAGCGCACTCCTTTCAAGCACTAGTTCGAGAATCGACTCTGAAGAGTAGCTAGGCCTGGACCAACTCGATATGGGGGCCTTTCGATGATTGTTTGAATATCAGTATGTGCCAGGGCTGGAGATTGAGGCAGTACAGGAGCAGCAGGTTGTTCGGAAATCTTGGATGCTCGTCTTTCGCCATGTTTGGCTCTTTTACTCACATCTTCGGCAATCTGACTTTTCCCCTTGTCATCATGGGACTTTCGTTTATGAGAATCATCTTCCCTCTGGGAAGAATCATGTCGCTCGTCCCATCTTTCATGGCGTTCTTCATGGGCACGCCTTTCACGAGCTTTTCGTGCGGCTCTTTCTTCGTCAGTTTCTCTATAAGAAGGAAGATATCTCTTGGGATCAAAAGAGCCGCGTCCCCCGTAGCTCTGAAAGTCATCGTAATAAGAGCGTTGCCCCATTGAAAGACCTGAAAATGGAATAGAGGAAAAGCTTGAGAATCTTTGAAGTAAAAGTGCATGTAAGTGCATAAGAATGCTAAAAATCATAAGTGTGTGAAACGTGCAAACTACGCGCGTCGAACTACGAACCACTCCTCGGTTGCGGGGAAATGATGGGTTTTATGGCTAACGTCAACTCTTGAGCCGACAAAGTCTGTTGTAATGTGGATGTCGCTTCTATTGTTGAAGAGGTAGCTTTAGCAGAAACAGGGTCGTCTTTAAAGAGCTCCTGTGAAGTGATCATCAGCTCGCTCAGCCCTTCAAAAATGTCATCCCCACTCTGCTTGGCAGGATTCGCTCTCTCAGTTTCCTCATCACCGGATTTCCCTGCATGATGAAAAGGCTCCCCCTCTTCGATGATCGGGGCAAGTGTAACCTTGTCAGATGGACTTGCAATATCAGTAGAAGTAAAGCACTTCAGCCGTAAAGCTTCAGAAGTAGGTTCCTTCAGTATAGGTTCCTCAGCAGAAATGGCGGCATCTAGCGATTTCACTGAAGAATCAGGAACTTCGTGAGGTTGAGTGGAGCGAGAAGTGTGCAAAAGCTCATATTGGTGCATAAGTTCATCTCTCAGCAGAAACTTAATACTTCTTTCTTCAGCTGGCGCGGCACTTAATCTGTCAAATGTCATCTTGTGAATAGGGTTTTTAGAGGAAGGAGGAAGTGTTGTAAAAGAAAAGAATGAAGTTAGCACTTAGCAATTCGAATCTTTGAAAGCTGAAACAAAGAAATAGGGATGAGCAATCTCACTTCCTTTTCTCCATATGGCATAAAACCCTAGAGGACAACGGACAAAGAAGAATTGATTCAGAAAGCCGTGAGCGCTTTCGAAAAGATCGGTAATAACTTTGCGATTTCTAGCACTTCCCACAAATATAAAGGAGGGGTGGTCTTTATTCTTTGCAAATATGCAGAAGTACCAAATTCTTCGAAGCTCGGGAGGCGATTAAGTGTCTTCCTGAATAAAATACACAATCCCATCAGGATGGCGTATCCATTGGGATGTAGTTGGAAGGGGGAGATGGTTAGCAGGAGAAGGAGGTTATGAAGAAACTCATTGAAAGGTGGAATGGCACCACAATGGTACGTCTGACGGTTGACGACAACAAAATCAAGAGGCGGCCTGTCGGCAGTTTCATTTGGGCCAGGAAATCTAGCATCCTCTTCGGCAATCCCAAATTGAATACCTAGATGATTGAATGTCCGCTGACTCAAGGTAGTTGGAGTTCTCTCCAGAGGATCAACCAATGGCGCAGCTATCGGAAAGACTCCTTCAGGTTGCTCGTTTATCTCTTCTTGAGAAGACATTCTACACAAGGAACTGGATATTCAAATATGAAGGTGCACGTTTCCTAAATGTGTGGAGTGTTGTGTAAAACTAACAAAGTGACAAGCAAGTATAATTGGAATTAAAATTAATAAACATATGACAAGTGTAAAATTTTAGGACTTGTCGCCTTAAGTCCAAATGCAGGTGCAGTATTGATGCAAACAAATCGACTTTAGTTGATCAACATTGCTTTACTACTTCACTTGAATTTGTTGGTTCATAGCATTTCATATAATTTCTTTAAGTCGATTATGTTTTATCGACCAATCTGTCATTCGATGTGGGAAATCAGTGGCAGTGTATTCGTCCAATTTTCTGCAAATGTTGTATTTAACATGTCATTAGCATTAAGTTGATTTAATCTGTTATGAAAGCATAGCAAGGTCATGCAAGTTATCACGACAGTTCAAAGTTCAAGTTGGAAGTTCAATCAAGTCCTATTAAAATTTTGAGGCTTTCGAGTTATGTTCAAAGTTCTTAAGTTGCAATCCGAGTTAAGAAGTCCATAGTTCAGAAGCTTCGAAATTAAGGCGGTGAAAATTCGCTCAAGTCCTAGGTCGCTCGCGATCAGGCAAGTAGGATGAGATTGGTATAGGCCGCAAGAGGCAACTCAGCAGTGTAAATTTACTTAAGTCGCCAACACGGCCTAAGTGTTAAGTCGCCTACACGACTTAAAGATTAAGCCGCAGAGAGTAGGTCGCTGGAGTTTTTAGGTCAGCCAGATATGTAAGGTTTTGAAGGTCCGTAGGTCGCTCGGATTTATTAGGTCGTTCCTGAAGTGATGCACCGATCCAAAGCTACCTCCCATTAAAACCGCTATGCCCTACTCTCCAATTGCACTTTGCCGCGTATCTTCCAACCTCTGCGTCGTTTGAAGCATTATCATCTCCTCTGAAACTCCAATGATCCAATAACCCCTCAACCTGTTAAGAACTTTCTGGCTCCCTTCAAACTCGCAAACCAGCTAACTTGGGGTCCTATGATCCATCATCTCCTCCTCGAATCATTGAAAATTACCCAAAAATCGAATCAAACCACCTCAATTCCATCAGAAATCAATCCCGACATGGTTTATAAAGAAACCATAAGAATATGAAATGGAACCAGAGTTTAAAGATAGGAATCTAGAACTCGTGATTTAGTTACGCTCACAAAGGAAGTAGAGAACGAAATCACTTACGTAATATAGTAGTTGGAATGGATTGACAGCTAGATTGGAAAGGATTTGCCTTAGGAAGCTCGAAAGATCATTAACGGCGGAGGAGGTTACTAAGACAGTTCAGTAAAAGGGAAGGAGCGAGTCAATGGTTTAAATAGGGTAAAAAGAAGAAGACGAATGGCCATACGAATCATCTCTTGGGTCGCTCACGACCTAACAAAACTAGATCGAAGCACACGACCTACGACCTAGGCGTGTACTTCGAGGGGCAAATGTTAACTCCTATGATAAGAGACTAAGCGACCCAAGGCAATAGCGAGGCAAATCGAATGAGACTCTGCATCACAACTTAGCGACTTAAAGACCAAAGCGACCTACGAGTTAACAAGGTAAGGACCTAACGACCTAACACATGAAGCGGCTCGTAAGCGACTTAAAGCATAAACAAGTTAACAATTATGGACCCCGCGACCTAAAGGTTGAACGACCTAATGACTTTAATCCTCAGCGACCTAAGAACTCTGGCAAAAGTCCACAGCGACCTAAGAGCTCCGGCGACTTAAAAGGTAGAACACTGCTAAGCGACCTAACAGGTAACGACTTAAGGAAAGTAGCGACCTAAAAGATTAGATGGTCCAGTAACCTAACAACTTGAAGGCTAGGCGACTCAATGGTCCAACGACTCACGACCTACTGAGTTAACGATATAAGGAGTGAAGTGGCTCAACAACCAAGCCTAGGTCGCTGCATTGGATATCTCAACGATTATTGGGTCGCTAACTACTCCCATAAGTCACCACCAACCTACGACTTACCTTAGGTCGTTCACGACCTGGTACTTGGTGATAAAATTGTGCCGCTTTCCTCTAGGTCATTACGATCTACTAGCTAATTCAAATGACCAAGTGTGAACCAGTTAAGTCGTAGCTCGTATTCCCTTAACTCGCTAGCGACCTGTGACCCACCTTAGGTCGTGCACGACTTATACCTTGCCCAGGAAATCTTCAATAAATACAGCCCTTACTCCAAGTCGAGGGGGGACATTTAGCTCATTCTCGAAGCGCCAATACTCTGCCATTTTCTCAACTCGAACAGCACTTCAAGCATTCCAAACACCAAGGACATTACGACAAACTTCAAGAGAAAATCTACATCATTCAACATGGAATCGAAAGATTATTCTACATCGAAGTTTGAACTACTAGTCTAAAGTGTGTTGTAATTGAAGAAAGTTGTATAAGTTGTACTTGAGTCAGCAATAAAGAGATTGAAAGTGGACGTAGGCTTGACTATAAGCCGAACCACTATAAAAAATGTGTCTTTTACTACTTTTCTGAGATTTTCCTGTTTATTTCTGATTCCCGTATCGACGGGTGGTGCTTTCACACTTACACAACTCGCACCGGGGTGTTAGCGTTTGATTTTTACGTTAACATTCACGCATCCGAACATTTTGTAACTATGTGGCAGTATTATCAAAAATGTTTAGTACTTACTTGAGATTTTATATTATTGCAATGAGCACTTACAAATAGAAAACAGTAACCGTACTTAATATCTACAACAGTAGGCACTAATTGAGATTTGAGTTGACTACAATAGAAGACACTAATTAGTGTACCCTTTCACTTGTAAAATTTACTAGAAATTGACTCTAACTTGTGTTTTAATCAGTACACTTTTCATTTAGTTGAACGGTTAAGCAATAGCTTTACTGGTATAATAAATACCACATTAGTATACTCTTGCTTCAGTTAATAAATATAGATTAAAATATTGCTCGAGCTCAATATGGTATGTTCAAACAAGTTCTAAAACATAGTATGGATAAGAAGGTAAAATTAGAAGAAGGAAAAGATATATTGAAACAAATTCAACTTTATGCATTGTGCTATACTATTATCTAAGGCTTTGACCCACAGAGACGAGAAAAATCAACATTGTTAATAAAATATCTTCAAAAGTTTAAATAAACCAAAAATGAATTCACCACCACACAATTCTTAGTACACGGACAAACTTTACATATGATAAGATGTCAAGAAAATTTACAAAGTGGGATCATAATAAAATGCTTTACAAAGTATGCAAAAATTACTGTCAACTATTTGGATTATTTACAAATTTATTTAATTTATATATATAACATAGTTAATTTATAAAAATTTATTCAAGTTTTATAAAAATTAGATAAATTTTAGAAAATAATTTAATTTTTACTAAACTTGGTTAACTTAATTAAATCGATATTAAATTAAATTATTTTTTATAAACTTAGTTAATTCTTATAAAACTTAGTTAACATAGTTAAAAATATGTAAAATATAATTAATTTTTATAAATGCGTTTAGTTTTTATAAATGTGTTTAATTATTATAAAACTTGTTTAATATAGTTAATTTTTGTAAAATTTAGTCAATTTTTGTAAACTTAGTTAATTTTTATACAAAAGTTTTATAAATTAGGCTATTAGCTGAATTTACGAATACATGTCTAGAAAACTTTACTAATCTTTTTGACAACAAGTCGCGGAAAGTCTATGTGAGTTATTTTAAACTTTATTAATCTCGTTATGTTCTTTGTAGGTTGAAATCTAAACTAGTTGCATCTTTTCTCCTTAAAATTAACATGGTAATACTATCCATATTTTCTTACTATGGTAGTACAAAGTTTTGGCTTGAGTGCTTATTAAGATATTATCAGTTAAGTGTAGTGCTTTTAGAGATAATATTAAGTCATAAGTTGTGCTGCTCGACATGAAACATTATTCCCAAATAAATTGCACACTTCATGTGATTCCGTAAATTTAATGTCACTCTATTTGTTTGGAGCGTTTTAAGTACGTTAAATCAAATTTTTAACTTAGTTTAAATCAGAGTTTAAACTCAGTTAAAAATGAGTTAACCAAGAGTTTAAACAAATTTTAAATTGAGTTTAAACTTAGTTAAACTCAATTTTTTTATATTAGTTTTAAAAAATTGATTTACATAAGATTAAATTCGATTAATCAAAAACACATACGAATAAATCATATGTTTCGTAATATTCACATAATCATTGTGAAGTGATTATAATACATTAGTTGTTACTGCTCCACGTGCTATAAAGATTTGTGCTATACATAGGGAAAGTACCAAAAGTACATTATCTTTTAATTAGTCAAATTATAAGTAGGAAAACTTATTTGAAATGAATTGTTTGCAATATAATACTACGAAAATTTATTAGAAAAGCACCAAATTTGGCATGGTCACATGTAAAGCAATGAATTGTATGTAGGGAATTATAAAAAAGTTGCATTCTTATATTCAGTTTGTCAACCCTATTTAATTATGAAATTTGATGTCAAATAATAAATATATGATTTTGCAATGCAAAGCAAACATGAGAATATAAGTAAAATGAATTTAAATAAAAATGAATGTAGATATTCAAGATGATGGAGCGCGTACCTCGATAAGTCGCGGCCGACCTATCTTAGGTCGCAAGATCGACGAGGAAGCCACCCAAGTCGCGAACGACCTATCAAAGGTAGCGATACCATGCGCCTCCTCTGCCTCAGGTCGCGAACGACCTACTGCAAACCTAAGTCGCGTGAGATCCTCCAGGTCGCGAACGACCTAAGCATTTACTTCCTTCTCCATGTGTCGCAAACGACCTATCCTCAATATCTACGAGTCATGAACAACCTAAGAATTGCTTCCAGTAAGTCGCGAAAATGGCATTACCGCCTTCTATTAACTCGCATGACATTAATGAGTCACGTGAAGAATTGAGTCGCTTCAGTTAGGTCGTTGCCAAGTTACCATAAGTCGTTGCCGCGAAGCTCCATTAAGTCGCTGCAATTTTTGTTAAGTCACGTTCTTTTTCTTTAGGTCGCAGAGGAGAATGTTGAGTCATTTGTACTGTGCAGTCTTGAGTCATGTACATACTGTGTTGTAAAATTTTAAGTCGTGTGTTGAGTTGTAAGCCTATAAATAGGCAAGTCGTGTCATTTGTAAGGGTTGTTGAAAATTGAATAAAATTTTGTTTGTGAAGCTTTGTGCCTCCATTAAATTGGTAGTTGAGTGTTAACTCCTATCTCCACTTCGGCATTCGAGTGCGCTCGAATCAACAAACGTTGAAGCCTATTCGCGGAATCAAGTGCGCTTGATCAACGCTCAAAGAATTTTAGATCTTTCTTCACGGAATCATGCACGATCAACGTGTCGAAGATTGCTAGAATCCGCTATCTTCGTGATCAACGAATTTGGGCCTTTCGGTATTCTTAAATCCATCGATTCTTCGTCGATTCACCGACTATTTTCGGCTAATCGTGCGAGATCCTGGACGGATTCGATTTACATCATCGAATTTGCTTCCTTCGCTGCATCAGTTTGGTATCAGAGTTAGATCGCAAGAAGCTTGCATCATTTGGAGACTTGGGTGTCGATAATTTGAAGTTTGGAGATCGTATTTGCAATTGTTGAGAAGTTTAGTGTTCATCGTGTTCATCATGAAGTTGCAATAAGTTTGGAGTTTCGATCCATCTCACTTTGGATCAAAGTTCGAAAAGTGTTTGAAATTTATTTTTTGAGTTTGTTTGAAGTTCAATCATGTCTCCGAGGCGAGCTCAACGTCATCACAATATTAATGCTTTGTATGTAAGAGAAGGGGCCGATGAAATGGAACAACGAATCAATGAGAGTTTCACTGAAAAGTTGAATGAGGGAATTGGTCGATTAGAGAGAATGATGCTTGAAATGAATCAAAATTGAAGAAGAGTTTCACCTGAATCGAACCATGGCGGAAGTAAAGCTTCGATACATTCTGATCGGGAGAGAAGAGAATATCAAGATCATAGAAGTATTAATAATCGTGATAGGAATGTTGTTATCCCACTTTTTGGCAAAACTGAGATATCCAGAATTTACGGAAAAATAATTACTAGTCATGAATATCGACTGTGTGTTATAGGTTCACTATGAATATCGAGGGGTTTTTCCCGAGTCCATATCGAGCTAGAATTGATATGACACGACAGTCAAAGAAGCGGAAGCCAAAGTTCCAAATTTCAAGTTAATCGGAGCTCGTATACTCAAGTTATGATCGATACAATTTCAGGAATCAACCTCACGCAGATGTCATTCGGCATGCTTCCTCACTCCAGATGCCATTCGGTATGCCTCCACTCCAGATGTCATTCGGCATGCCTCCACTCCAGATGTCATTCGACATGCCTCCACTCCCGATGTCATTCGGCATATCTCCTCCTTCACAACAACCGAATCAAAATACCCCCTCTGCCTGCCGAACCAACCTATACCGGATCAACACCAACCTCCAACACCGAACCGACCCAAGGTAGCACTGCCGAGCCAAGCTCCATCCGGCCTCCTTCCCAAGCCACCGAACCAACCATCTCCCCCCTACAACTACCGGACCGAGCATAGCCGAACCATGCTACCATCGGACCATGCTACCACCGGACCAGTTCCAACCTCACCATACTACTGCCGGTCCAACCTACCACCGGTCCAAATAACATACCACCGAACCAAGTGACTTCGTCCATCACCGAACCATCCACAACCGGACCAAGCTCCAACTTCTCCAAGCTCCATGCCGAATGAAGCCTCGCCGAACCAGAACGCTGCCAGGCCAGATTGCTTCAGCCCAAGCCCACCAGCAGCTATAAACATCCAAGACCCCTGCCCCCAGCCTCACTCTATAAATAGAGGGGCAGGGGTACAACAATGGGAAAAAGTTTGAGAGCTCAAGCCTGGAAGGAACTCTCAAACAACTTTAGATACTTGTAATCAAAGCTTTGTACTTGTAATCTAAAGAAAAAAGGAGAATAACATATAAAGTGGACGTAGGCACGTTCTGGCCGAACCACTATAAATCTGTGTGTCTTTTACAGTTTAGTCCCTGCTTTTTATATATTTGCATAAATCACCCAAATCACTAAATACAACATAAAATCAACCAATTCATACGACTTTGGGTGTTTGCGGCCATTTTTTACGCAAACATTTTGGTGCTTTCACTGAGAAGAACCAGCTCCCGCTACATCGGATAGAAGTTGAATTTGAGAATCTAAGAGTTCAGATCTAAGAGTTATGACGAGACAAACAAGTAGAAGGCAAAGGCCAGAGAGAAGTGAACACCAGGGAAGTCAAGAGGCTTCCTCAGGAGGGAATCAAGCGTCGATCTTCATCACTAGGGATGAGATGGAGGCCATGATGAGAAGACAAGAAGAGATGATCCAGAACTTACTTCAACAAATTGGGCAAATTAGAGCACAAATCCAAGCAGCAACTGGGGTTCAGAACGGGGAAGGACCATCTGGCGCAGCACCAGAGCTAGGGGGCACTCACGCAGAGCATGTTGATCCGACCCCGGGAAGTGAGATGGGGGCATCCGAACCACCTGGTAGCAATAGAGGAATGAACGTTCAGCCAGGGAGGCATACACATGAAAACTCCCATGGACTTGGGGGGCAGGTCGAAGACAGTGAACGAGAACTACAGCTTGGAGACAATGACAGATTAGCAGAGATGGTTAGAAGAGCTATGAGAGGCGGTTTAGTAAATAGAGACTTGGAAGATGTAAACAGGAGTCCTTTTTCTTCTGCGATTAGGATGGCTAGGAACCCACCAGAATTCAAGCTACCATCATTGGACATGTACAACGGGAAAACGGACCCCACGGTCCATCTAACAAAGTATATGAGACATATGGAAGTGCTGGGGGCATCAGAGGAGGTTATGGCCCGGTGCTTTCCACTGTATTTGACGGACATTGCAGCGTTATGGTTTAGGCAACTGGAGAGCGGCTGCATAGGAACATGGGCAGATCTAACTGAGAGATTCATGAGGCAATTCAGGGTTCATATTGCGAGACCCAAGAATGTGATGACTTTGGCAACCTTGAAACAGAAAACTGGAGAGACTTTGAGGAGCTTTCTAACGCGATTTAATGCGGCGGCAACATCAGTGGATCGACCAGATCCATCTATGGTCATGATGGCGGCTGTATCTGGAATAGCTGGTAATACAGAGTTCAAGAATTCATTAACCAAGGACCCGCCTATGAATCTGGGAGAGTTCTATCATGAGGCTGAAAAGTTTCTGCGTTTGGAAGATGCTAGTGCAGAAAGAGAGGAAGAAGATGACGTTTACGTAATCAAGAGCGGAAACCCACCTGGAAAGGGTGCGGAGATTAACAAAGGAAAAAGAAAGGCTGAGGATAATGATGACAGGACAAAGTGGCTACGAAGAGAACCACGCTTCACCACCTATTCAGAGCTGAATGAGAGTTTGGAACGGATTTATCAGGATACCAAGGGGCAGGTTCTGTATCGTAGACCAATGCGAAGGGATCCAACCTCTGACGAAAGAAAATCAGATAAGTTTTGTGTATTTCATGAATTGAATGGTCATAACACTAATGATTGTAGGCATTTGAAGGACGAGGTAGAAGGGCATATCAGGAACGGTATGCTCCTTCAGTATGTGAGGAGGCGAACTCCAGCGGTGGAGCCAGAGCGACCGCCCTCTACATCAGCTGGAGGGGACCCTGGATCAAGGCACCATTTGATTATCCATTGATTGCTTGATTAAAATAACGATGAACAGGTCGTAAGCTTCCACCGACGCAATTAAATCGTTTACACATGTACAAGATCGCGAACGATCTCCAGGCATGCTCTGAATGATCATTGACTGCTTCGGAGTGGGAACTTACACTTTGACATCCTTGCTTTGCTTTTGTTTCGATTTGAACATTTGAATTCTTCCTGTTTGGACATTTCTGCTGTAAGGTACTATTGCTTTAACATTTACAATTCTATGAATAAATTATTTACTTGTATGCCCGTTGGATCGCGAACGGTCCACGAGCACCTGTTGCATGGCAACGAACTGCCGAAGTCTTTGATTCGAAAAATTCCCCCAAACAATGACTCCAACACCGATAATATTAAGTCCCCCCCGGGCACACTCATTCGCCTCGAACGGCACCCGACTTCGAACAGTCACAATTCGCCTCGAACGACACTCGACTTCGAACAGTCACAATTCGCCTCGAACGGCACCCGACTTCGAACAGTCACAACTCGCCTCGAACGGCACCCGACCGCGAACGGTCACAAACTCGCCTCGAACGGCACAACTCGCCTCGAACGGCACAACTCACCTTACCTCAAATGGCTCGATCGCGAACGGTCGTCATTTGAGGTCCGCCACCTGATCACTGACTGTTACGCCTTACCTCAAATGGCTTGATCGCGTACGGTCGTCATTTGAGGACCCCTACTTGACCGCGCACTATCGCACTTTACCTCGAATGACTCGATCACGAACGATCGTCATTTGAAGTTAAGCGCTTGACCTTGAACGGTCCCCACTCGACCGCGCACTGTCGCACTTTACCTCGAATGACTCGATCCCGAACGGTCGTCATTTGAAGTAAAGCGCTTGACCTTGAACGGTCACATTTCACTGCAGATGACTCGATCCCCGAACGATCGACGCACGGATTTATGCGCTTGACCGCGCACGGTCGCACTTCACCTCAAATGACTCGATCACGAACGATCGTCATTTGAAGTTAAGCGCTTGACCTTGAACGGTCCCCACTCGACCGCGCACTGTCGCACTTTACCTCGAATGACTCGATCCCGAACGGTCGTCATTTGAAGTAAAGCGCTTGACCTTGAACGGTCACATTTCACTGCAGATGACTCGATCCCCGAACGTTCGACGCACGGATTTATGCGCTTGACCGTGCACGGTCGCACTTCACCTCAAATGACTTGATCACGAACGATCGTCATTTGAAGTTAGGCGCTTGACCATGAACGGCCGCGCTTCATCCCAAATAGCTCGATCTCGAACGGTCGTCATTTGGGGCCATATAAAATATCAAGCTCTTTACAGGTTGTCAACAGGATACGAACATCCAGCTCATGGCATTACAAAACACGCCTTCCTACCGCAAGGCATATTTTGGGGGGCAAAGTGTTATCCCACTTTTTGGCAAAACTGAGATATCCAGAATTTACGGAAAAATAATTACTAGTCATGAATATCGACTGTGTGTTATAGGTTCACTATGAATATCGAGGGGTTTTTCCCGAGTCCATATCGAGCTAGAATTGATATGACACGACAGTCAAAGAAGCGGAAGCCAAAGTTCCAAATTTCAAGTTAATCGGAGCTCGTATACTCAAGTTATGATCGATAAAATTTCAGGAATCAACCTCACGCAGATGTCATTCGGCATGCTTCCTCCACTCCAGATGCCATTCGGCATGCCTCCACTCCAGATGTCATTCGGCATGCCTCCACTCCAGATGTCATTCGGCATGCCTCCACTCCCGATGTCATTCGGCATATCTCCTCCTTCACAACAACCGAATCAAAATACCCCCTCTGCCTGCCGAACCAACCTATACCGGATCAACACCAACCTCCAACACCGAACCGACCCAAGGTAGCACTGCCGAGCCAAGCTCCATCCGGCCTCCTTCCCAAGCCACCGAACCAACCATCTCCCCCCTACAACTACCGGACCGAGCATAGCCGAACCATGCTACCATCGGACCATGCTACCACCGGACCAGTTCCAACCTCACCATACTACTGCCGGTCCAACCTACCACCGGTCCAAATAACATACCACCGAACCAAGTCACTTCGTCCATCACCGAACCATCTACAACCGGACCAAGCTCCAACTTCTCCAAGCTCCATGCCGAATGAAGCCTCGCCGAACCAGAACGCTGCCAGGCCAGATTGCTTCAGCCCAAGCCCACCAGCAGCTATAAACATCCATGACCCCTGCCCCCAGCCTCACTCTATAAATAGAGGGGCAGGGGTACAACAATGGGAAAAAGTTTGAGAGCTCAAGCCTGGAAGGAACTCTCAAACAACTTTAGATACTTGTAATCAAAGCTTTGTACTTGTAATCTAAAGAAAAAAGGAGAATAACATATAAAGTGGACGTAGGCACGTTCTGGCCGAACCACTATAAATCTGTGTGTCTTTTACAGTTTAGTCCCTGCTTTTTATATATTTGCATAAATCACCCAAATCACTAAATACAACATAAAATCAACCAATTCATACGACTTTGGGTGTTTGCGGCCATTTTTTACGCAAACAAATGTTGATCGAAGGAGTGGTAGTAGAGATGTTGGAGGTCGTGAACGACTTCGATATACTTCAGATTTTGATGAGGAGTTTAATGGTGATAGGGGAAGTGTTCATTACCGAGATAGAGAACAAACACGACGACAGTATTGAGATGTAAAGGATGATCATCGATGGGAATCGGGAATGAAGATGGAGATTCCTGAATTTAAAGGTGGAATGGTTGTAGAAGAATTCTTGGACTAGTTGTCTAATGTTGAGGAGATCTTTGATTTCAAGAAGGTTCCGAAAGACCGTCGAGTGAAGTTGGTTGCTACTAGGTTAAGAGGGAGAGCTATGGCGTAGTGGCAGCAAACCAAACTTACACGAGAACGGATGGGGAAGTCGAAGATTGTTGAATGGGAGAAAATGAAGAAATTGATGAAGGCTACATTTTTACCTTACAATTATCAATCTCTCATGTATCAGAGGTTGGAAAACTTGAGGGAAGGAACGAAGACCGTTAATGAATATGCTGATGAGTTTTATCAACTGATTGCTCGAAATGACATTGTGGAGACCGAGGAACAATTGACTGCGAGGTTTGTTGGAGGTTTGCGAATGCAGATCCAGGATATAGTTAATATGTTTGACCCGAGATCTGTGGCGGAAGCGCACCAGAAAGCGATATCTTGGGAGAAGCAGGGAAGACGAGGAGGTGGTGTGTTTACAAGTTCCAATATTCAAAGCAAAGGGGTTAATGGGAGTTCCAATGTGTCTAAAGCCGTCAGTAAACCAGTTGTGAAGGAGGTGGAGAAGGCAAAGGTGAAAAATAGTTTCAAATGCTACAATTGCCAGGAGAAGGGTCATAAGAGCAACGAATGTCCAAACCCAAAGAAGAGAACGATGATATCTGAAGATGCTGTTGAAGGTGAAGATAGTCCAGTTGAGGAGAATGAACATGATATCGCGTCAGGAGATGAAGGGTGTAATCTAATGATGAGAAGGTCTTGTTTAACACCCAAACAAGAGGATGAGGCTAGTTGGTTGAGGAGCAACATTTTTCAATCTACATGCACTATTCTGGGAAAAGTTTGTAAATTTGTGATTGATGTAGGAAGTTGTGACAATATTATCTCTACTAAAGCTGTGAGGAAGCTGAAGTTGAAGACGGAGAAACATCCTAATCCTTACAAATTAGCATGGCCGGGAAAAGGAGGAGAGGTGAAGGTTGATAGGCGAGTTCGAGTTCCATTTTCTATTGGAAAGAAATACAAAGACGAGATTTGGTGTGATGTAGTTGAGATGGATGTTTGTCATTTGGTTCTGGGAAGACCGTGGCAGTATGATCGAGCAGTGCAACATGACGGTCGAACCAATAGCTATAGTTTTATGTTTGAAGGCGTTAAAATTATTTTAGTTCCAAAGAAGAGACAGCAAGGTGAGGGCAAATCTGGGGAGATTGAGGAGCTGCAAACTCTATTGACTTTAAAGGAATTTGTTGAAGAAGTAGAGGAGAGTCCTGAAGTGTTTTTGTTGATTGGACATGAAGCTACTGAATCCGTTGAAATTCCAAAGGAAGTAAAACCGATATTAGAAGAATTCAGTGATGTATTTCCAGAAGAACTACCAAAGGAGTTGCAGCCGTTGAGGGATATTCAACATCAAATTGATCTTGTGCCAGGGTCAGTGTTACCTCAGAGGCCACATTACCGGATGAGTCCGAAGGAGCATGAAGAACTGAGAAGGCAAGTGGAGGAGTTGTTAGAACAAGGGCGTGTCGAGGAGAGTTTGAGTCCATGTACCGTGCTGGCCTTATTGGTACCGAAGAGGGATGGAACGTGGAGGATTTGTACGGACAGTCGGGCTCTAAACATGATCACTGTGAGATATAGATTTCCTATGCCGAGGTTTGATGATTTGATTGATCAATTGAGTGGGGCTGTTGTGTTTTCCAAGGTTGACCTGAAGAGTGGATACCATCAAATTCGTATTAGACCGGGTGATGAGTGGAAGACTGCTTTTAAAACCAGGGAGGGTTTATACGAATGGTTGGTTATGCCATTTGGTTTGTCAAATGCTCCTAGTACTTTCATGAGAGTGATGAACCAGATTTTTAGACCATTTGTTGAGAAGTTCATGGTTGTTTACTTTGATGATATTCTGATTTATAGTGGGAGTATGGAAGAACACATCCAGCATTTGCGAGAAGTATTGTTGATTGTACGACAAGAGCAGTTTTATGCAGCAACAAAGAAGTGCGTGTTTATGACGGACATAGTTTTATTCCTGGGGTATGTTCTATCAAAGGAAGGTATTCAAGTGGAGGAAAATAAAATGGAAGCTGTCAGGAGTTGGCCACAACCGAAGACAATTACTGAAGTGCGAAGTTTTCATGGCTTGGTGTCTTTTTATCGAAGATTCATTCCACACTTTAGCAGTGTGATGGCACCAGTAAACGATTGGATGAAAGGAAAGAATTTTATATGGTCAGAGGAAGCAGCGATTGCCTTTGAGAAGATCAAGACACTCTTGACGACGGCGCCAATTCTGGTACTGCCGAATTTCAGTTGTTGTTTAAATTGCATATTAATGCTTCGAAAGTGGGAATTGGTGGAGTATTGAGCCAAAACGGAAGAGCAGATGCTTATTTCAGTGAAAAATTATCTGGAGCCAAGATGAGATATAGTACTTATGATGTAGAGTTTTACGCAATTGTTCAAGCCGTGAAACACTGGAGACATTACTTGTTTCAGAAGGAGTTTGTTCTTTACACTGATCATGAGGCATTAAAACATCTACAAGGGCAGGACAAGATTTCAGCGAGACATGCCTCGTGGATAGCATATCTACAAAAATTTACTTTCTTTGTGTTAACGCTAAAATTTGAACGCTAACACCTCGGTGTGTGAGGTATAGTTGTGAAAGCACCACCCGTGAATACGGGAATCAAGAGATAACAGTAAGTAGCGGAAAATGCAGTAAATGAGCACAGAGTTTATAGCGGTTCGGCTTATGATCAAGCCTACGTCCACTTCAATTCTTTTTATTGCTGACTGAATTACAACTTATTACCATCTCTTTCAATTACAATTCCATTCAATTCAAAAAAAGACAAGTAGCTAGAGAAGACTTTGTCATGACAGAGTTCTTTGAATCCATGATTGAATATCTCGAATCTTTATGCGAAGTTTGGTCTAAATGTCTTGCGTGAGCTTGAAGTGATGAAGTATAGATTGCTTTGAAGATGGTGAAGTTTCAATCTATTGAAGACAATGATCTCCCCCCCCCCCCCAAAAGTCCCTTGAAAATTGGAGGTGGTCGCGTATTTATAGGGGCTTCCGGTGTCAAGTTGTAGGTAGCTGCCGAGATGAGTTGGATCGAGAGTCGGCTCCGGGTTAGGCTAGGTCGTAGGTCGCTGCTCCTCACCTATGCACGGCCTATGGTTTAAATGGGAGGCGCATATTCTTCTGGCCCCAAATCCTAAGTCCCAAGTCGCTGCCGAGTTATCGTGACGCGCATTGAACTGTTGCACTATTTCCTCCTTCATACCCTTAGGTCGGTCACGACTTATCATGAGTCGTAAGCCGGTCACGACTCCGGTGCGAACCAACTTATCCTTAACAATTAGGTCGGCAAATAACTTGAGTATTTAGATCGGAAAACGTGTTAGGTCAGTAGACTCTTGTAAGTCCTAGGTCGGAATCTCCTTGAGCCTTAGGTCGGCATCCTTCGTTAAGTCGGCAAAGCGTTAGGTCGGTCTCCTTTAAGGCATTAGGTAGTTAGGTCGGTGTCCATTTGAGCCTTAGGACGGCATCCTTCGTTAAGACGGCAGAGTGTTAGGTCGTTTATTATCTTGGATCGGTGAGCCACAGCCGAGGCGGGGTTAACATTTGCCCCTCGAAGCATGCGCCTAATGGTTAGGTCGTATGCTTCGATACTCTTTAACCCGTTCCTTTTTTAGATCGGTAGGTCGTAAACGACCTAACAGTTAGATGGCCAAAGTCGCTTCAGTCTCTACCATAGTGAGATATAAGTCGTCCATTTTCTTTTCTTTTTCCTCTTTATTATTTACTCCCTTGTTCGATTCAGCCATTAAAATTTACTCAAGCTCCTAAAGGCAATCTCATCTTATCTGATCATCGATAACCTCTACCATTAATCGTGTAGGTAACCTCATTCCTCTTCTGATTGTAGGTCACTGTCAATTCGTAAACCTTTTTGCTCAAACTCAAATCGTTCCTTTGCACGACGCCCCTTCATGAAATTCATCATACTTATAATCGGCAAGGTGTAGGATGCTCGAGGTGATCATTGATGCAACAAAGGCAGTTTACTACCTCAAGTTAGATGATTTCTAATGGCATGGCATCGAACTTGTGAAAATTTTGAATCTTATTATTGGGTGATTGGTTGGTTATGAATGAAGGCGGCTGCTGATGGAATGGTTATTGGGTTAATGGGTTGATGGAGTGTGATGTTGGTTCGGGAGCGAGTTAGTGAATTTGGGTGGCTTAGCCTTGGCCGACCCGGCTCTTAGTGACCTTAAGTCGGGGCTGAGATAATACTTGAAGGAAACTTGCCGATTTAAACTTTAAGGCCTGAATCGTGACCGAGTTAATACTTGGAGAAGTTCCTGGCTTTTTGGATCGAAGCTTACTTTCTTATCTCTTCCTTGTGACCTAGAGGACTGAGTTGCCGAACTAACTTTGACTCCGACCCGTTACCGACCTAACCTTATCTCGCGAAAGACTTTTAAAATCGTAGCCGACCTAATACTTAAGCTTTGGACGTTTGACATTTAGGAGCACAGTCCCACTTTGAGTATTTGACTCGAACTGCCGAACTAAGTTTGCCTAAATTCTGAACTGCCCCAACTTTAAATTTGCTTGAATCCCATTGTATTATTTCACAGACCGCATTAACTTATAAGCTGCCAACCTGCTGAAAATAACAAACAAAGAAACCAAGGCGAAAATACTGCCATTGACTGCCCACGTCAAATGACAGATTAGTCGAGACGAGACAAGCAACTTAAATATATTGCATGAAATGTTTGTGAATCAATCAACTAAAGTTAAACATTGATGTAAAATATCAACAATCTGAACTAATTTGTCTGCATCAACATTATACTTGCATATTTAGGCTTAAAACAATAGTCCCTGGGTTTCTTAACTAACAAATGCTTGCTAGTTTTCATTCCAATTATATTTGTTTATTGCTTTGTTAATTTTACACAACACCTCACACATTTTAGGAAACGTGCACCTTGATGTTTGAATATCCAGTTATTTATGTAGAATGACTTCCCATCAAGAAGAAATGGCAGCTCAAGAGGAAGAAACTTTTCCGATAGCTCTTCCTATAGAGGAACCTCCAGAGAGAACCCCAAATATTCTAACTCCGAGCGCATTTACTCATCTGCGTACTCAATTTGGTTTTACTGAAAGTGATGTCCTACTCCCTGGGCCAAGTGATACCGTCGACAGTCCTCCCCATGGCTTTATTGCAATCAATCGTCAAATGTGTTTAAGCGGGGCGATTCCTCCTTTTAATGACTTTCTCTGAATTCTTCTCCTTCGGTTATCAATCTCTCCGTCCCAACTCCATCCTAACGGCTATGCCATCTTGATGGGGTTGTGTGTTTTGTTTAGAAGAACTTTTGATCGCTTGCCAAGTTTCGAAGAAATTCGTTACTTATGCTCATTTGCAAAGAGTAGAGATCATCCTTCCCTTGTAATTGTGAGGAGTGCTAGAAACCGCAAACTTATTTCTGATCTTACCGAAAGCGTTCATGGATTTTTGAACCAATTTTTCTTTGCTCGCTGCCCCCCAGGGTTTTATGTCGTCTGGAGAGTAGGAAGTAAGATTACCTGTCTCCATTTTCAAGCTTTCTCGAGATCCAAATTACCAATTGCTAATTTCATTTTTTGCTCTTTTCAGCACTCCCTCTTCCCTCCAAAGATCCGGTCCATAAGCAGACTTTTGACAGATTGAGTGCCGTGGCCGTAGCAGAGAGAAGCATGAAGTTTTTGTTGAGGGATGAATTTTTGCATCAATACGGGCTTCTACATACTTCTCGTTCTACACATCCTCATGAAATCCCAGACTCCCCGGCTAGAGCGTTGGATGCCCCAGTTTCTACTGACACATCCATACCAAAAGGACCTGCTCCCGAGGCTTCGCTAGTGAGGTGCCCCACTTCTGTTGATGTTGCGGGGCCATCTAACGAACTTGCCCCGGTTATTGAGGAAGAAGGGCCTCAGGGATCTCCCCGGTGTTCACAGAAATTTGGTGAAGAAGCCGAGAAAACTAGCCATGTCAAGCAGAGCAGGGACGATACTTTCGAAGGGCTGAGCGACCTCTTTGCCACCTCGCAAGAGATCTTTAAAGATGATCCTATCACTACCGGGGTTTCTTCTTCAGTAGTTGAAGCGACTTCTATTCTGCAACAGACTCCGTCAACCCAAGAGTTGACGCTAACTATTACACCCACAGTTACTCCTCAATTAAAGAGTGGTTCGTAGTTCGATGCGCGTAGTTTGCACATCACACACTTAGAATTTTTCGGCACTTTTATGCTTCTGACTCTTTGTACTTTGAAGACTTCTAAAACTCATCACTTTTTATTCAAGATTCTCCGATGGGATGCAGCAGCTCATACTACAATGATTTCCAGTGGTACGGGAGGCGTAGCCAATATGATTATAGGCGTTACCTCCCCTCTTACAGAGAATTCGATGAAGAAAGAGCCGCTCGAAAGGCTCATGAGAAGAGGGCTCAAGAGAAGTGTTATGAAAGAAGAGAGAGGGAGGAGCGCCACGATTCTTCTTAGAGAGGCGACGATTCCCATAAAAAAAAATCCCATGATGACCGAGGAAAAAGTCATATGGTTGAAGATTCGAGCAAGCGGGCCCGACATGGTGAGAAGCACACCTCTACAACTCCTGAAAAGGTTACTGCCCCTGCTTCGCTTGGCATTCCTTTTGGCTCTCCCGCTCTTGGGAAAGCAGATATTCAAACAATAATCAACAGGCCCAAATTCCAAGTTGGACCGGGCCCGGCCACTTTGCAAAGTCGGTTTCCACAGTGGTGTCTGAAGGGGGCAAGGTTTGACCTTGACTTGGTCCCCATTGACAAGTCTGCCATGTTAGGAAACCTCGATGCCGTCAAGCTTGATATTGAGAGGATGTCAAACTGGCAAAAACTTGTTGACGAGCTCCAAAGGGTTAATCGTGCAAATATAGAGGCCATACTCACTATGGAAAATTAAAAGCTGAATGGAAAAAGGTTCTCGAACAACACGATACTGAAATGAGGAGCATCGCTTCTTACAATGAAGAGCTTGAAGCAAAAGTTGAGGGACTGAAACAAGAGCTTGCTACCTCCTCTACTTCCTATTCTCAAAAAGAAGAAGTGCTCCTAAAACAAGTGAGAGATGCTGATGCCAGCCAAAGGGATGCCGAAGACAGGCTTGAAGCGCAAAAAAGAATTAGTGAGGGCTATGTTGCTGATATTGAAGAGCTTCGGAAGAAAAATAGCTCCCAAGAGGCGGAGATTCAAATGCTTAAGCTTCAACTTTCCAAAGCTGAAAGGGAGTGTGATGAGGCCGTTGCCGGCGAAATTGCAGCTGAAGAATCTCACGAGGCAACGAGGACCAACATCAGCTCAACATTATTTGATTTCTACCTGCATAGCATCTTGGGGCGCGGTAGCCTCGCCTTTCTAGGCCCCAAGTATGAAATTACTCTGGCTGAAGTTTGGGAGGCCGCACTCGATATGCTTGGTGGTAATGGCGCTGGCTATGCTGAGTCAGCTCTTGAGGAGCATTATCTTGATGATGATGCTCGTGCCGCTCTCGCCAGGGGGAGAGAACAACTTGCAAAATCAAGGGCCGAAACAGCGGCAGGAGAATATTCAGGAAAAATTATCACAACTGCTCCGATTCAACCTTCTCCTTCAGACGAAATTGATATCATCGGTTCCAGTTTCCACTCCCATCTCCTCCTAAAGTTACCACCGAAGCCATAACTACACGAGCCGTAGTTGAACCACAAGAGAGTGCTGAAGCTGTAGACTACAAAATTGATGTGATACCACCAACTTCTCCAGGTAAGCCTAATAGTGCTCAGGGGGACAACTTGCCAGTTTCTTACGGATTTGGCGAGCTTCTTGATTATCTCTTGAATCTCGACAAGCCATTGTCTCCTCTTTTTGCGGGAAATACTGACACTTTTATCTTTTCCTTTGTAGTGAAAGCGTCGAGCGCCACTCAAACTTCTCCACCTCCAGTTACTATTTCTCTGCCTCCCCCAATCACTCCGACCCCTCATCTGGGATCACAGGAAGAAACAATAGGTGCCCTTTGGGGCTTAGATGACCCAGCTGCATCACAAGAGCTAAAAGACGAAGGATTTGAGGGAGGTGAGATATCTCCGGGGCGGACTCCTTCTGATGACATAACTTTGTCTAAACTTTTTACTCCCGGAAGTGAATCTTCTTCAAAGAGGAGAAAGAAGCGCGGAACATCAAAAAGGAGAAGGAAGAGCATCATTGCTACTGAAGAGGAGCCAGAAGTTGAACCTGTTTTACCTCCCTCTCCTTCTTCCCTCATGCCTATAGATCGGCCCCAAAAGCTAACCATCCGGCCGGGTGAAGGGTCCAAAGGTAGCAAGAAGAAATGAAGCTTCCAGTTTTTAGCTTCTTTTTCCTTTTTTTTATCTCGAAACTTGTATCTGTAAGAAATTGTAATAGAATTGAATAAAATGATCCTTTATTTGTATAAACTCTTGTTTGAATTTGAGAATGCATTTTTATTTTTTATTTTTGTACAAGTTTCTTTACACGATATTGCAGTGAGCTTGTGGTATACTGTTCGAGCGTAAATTTACCGATGTAGTTATACCATGTTGCCCCTATACCATAAGCTCGTTGCAATATTTTATATTTTGAGGGGACTTGTATTTTTATTTTCCAGAGAATAATTATTCCATGCTTGGAGGAATATTATTTCGTTAAAAATCAAAGTACAACTCCCTCCAAGTAAATTTTTACACTTCATCCTTCGAAGATATCACCTTTTCTTTTGTGCATATACACATTACCAAGTGAATTCTTCTATGTGGTAAAGCGGGCCTCTGAAGGATACTATAACTTCTTTTTGAGGAAGAGTACTTTCCAGAATAGGTGAATTATTCTTCCTTTGGAAGTTAAAGTGTGCCTTTGATGAGGGCTTCTTTTTTGTTACGCCACTGTAAAGGGCTTTTTGATTTTTGTTTCTTTGAAAAGTTGCACCTCTGAAGAAGGCTTTTTCACGTTTCAACACTTGGAAGTTTTATTTCAATCTCGGTGAAACGTGTGCCTCCGAAGAGGTCTTTCTTCTTGATTATGCCTCCGGAAAGAGGTCTTTTCATTTCTGCTTCTGGGAAGAGGTCTTTTATTTTTGTATTTCAGCTTTGGTGAAGTGAAACTCCGAAGAGCGGCTGTTTCACTTCAACTCTTGGTGAAATGTGCCTCCGAAGAGGGCTTTTTGGTTTCCGCCCCATGAGAGAGGCATTTATTTTTCCCTGTTCGCTGGGAAGCGGGCCTCCGAAGAGGGTTTTTCACATTTCATTTTATGGGAGTGTATCGACCGATGATGAAATGTGTGCCTCTGAGCTGGGTTACTGCCTAGACGTTTGGAGTTTCTTTCTCTCGGTTGGACGGATTGACGGGAGTGTATCAATTGATCATTCCGCAACTTTGTATCGAGAAAGATCTCTCTTTTTCGGGTTGGACCCGCTCGAGGTCTCTGATTTGGACTCTGAAGAGTAGCTTGGACTCTGAGGAGTAGCGTTGGGTCTCCGAAGAGAAGCACTGGACTCTGAAGAGTAGCGTTGGACTCCAAAGAGTAGCATTGGACTCTGAAGAGTAGCGTTGGACTCTGAAGAGTAGCGTTGGACTCCAAAGAGTAGCATTGGACTCCAAAGAGTAGCGTTGGAATCCAAAGAGTAGCATTGGACTCTGAAGAGTATTGTTGGCACTTGTGTTTTTTATTCCCTGCGCTTTTTAGCAATCCCTCACCATAACATCAAGCACATGTCCCATTCTTTTCATTTGTTCTTTGCTAGAGAAAGGTGCCTTGTTACTGAGTGGGTCCATGGGGCAGAAGCATGTTGCTCCATCAGATGTTCGTTTACACAAACGATTGTGGTCGGTTAGCAAAGGCTCAAAATCTCCCTACTAGGAAGGTGCCCTCTTTGGTGGAATCCTCAATAGTTTGCAAATTGCACTCCTTTCGAAATACTTGAATTCGGAACATTTGTCACTTGTCATTTGTTTACTCTGTGATTTGTAGGGATCACTTCACTCTGTGATATGTTGGATGAGCAAGCTTTATCCTGATAGCCTGCGATACTAAATCGATATTTTTTAGTAATATTTGCATATCAAAATGATACGGGCATTTCAATGGTATTAAAGAATACAAGGTTTATAATTGCTCATTATTGATTCACATCAAATTCACAGTGGTTAACAGCACAGGAGTTATACTTCCATTATCTTTTTACAAAGTTAAGCAATGCTATTAAGTAAAATATGGATGTAAATGAATGTTATTCCATGATTTTGTGATTCATATGTTAGTCAATGACCAGCTTCTCGGATTCCTGCTCTGTAGTTCTGTTGCCTGAGCTGAATCGATAAGCAGGACATGGCTGCCCCTGAGTGGACGAGGTTGGGTCAATTCCGTCTTTCTTTGCATACTGCTGAAGTTTATTCTGTTTAAGCAATTCTTCAATCACATTCCTTAACTGGCGACATTGATCAGTATCATGACCGGGTTGGTTGTGAAATCGACAGAATTTCCCATTTTGCACTGCACCTCTCCCCATTTCAGGTGGTTTAGGGTATTTGACAACATCTTTTGTTGCCAAGAAGATCTTTTCCGGTGTATCAGTTAAGGGGGTGAAATTTGAAGGGTTAAAACGTCGAGGTTTTTTCTTATCTCCCTGCCATTTCCTTTCATCACTCTCCCTTTTCTGGTTTCTAGATCCTTTCTTGTTAGTGATGTCATCGTTATTCTTGATTTCGGCTACCACTGCTTTTACTGGCATCGAGAGGCTTTCTAGGCGTATGAATTCGTCGGCCTTTTTATAAAACTTTTCGAGTGAGTTTGGTTCCTTCATTTTGAGCCACGTCCCAAATTCACTCGACTTGTCGATGGCCCGGACTAAGTATGTTAAGATCATTCGGGGTTCCGCGTTGTCCACCTCGGCTAAAGCTATATTAAAACGGTTCAAAAAAGACTTAATGGGTTCTCCGGGTGCTTGTTCTAGGCTAGACAATGACATTATATCTTTTGCCTTTGATGCATACAATCTGAATTGTTCTTTAAATTTCCGGGTTAAATCGGAGAATTGATCTATGGATCGAACCGGTAGCTTGGTGAACCAAAGCAAAGCCACCCCTTCTAAATATACTGGAAAATACCGGCATTTAATCTCATCCGATGCTCGTGCCCCGGTCATATGCCAATCGTATCTGTATAGAAATTGGTTAGGGTCACTTGTCCCTCGATAAGCCGGGATATTAGGAGGTACAAATTTCCTGGGAAATTCCGCCTTTAAAATCCTTTCAGTGAACGGAGTTTTGCTCGGAGCGAATCACCAATTGCTTTCATCCTCATGCCTCCGGATGCTTTCTCTCATGATTTATCGAACCATTCCTGATAGATACCCCTCGTCGTTTTGAGACTTTGCCTGTAAGAAGTTAGATGCCCTTTCGAAAGTTTGAAAGGTTGGTTGTGGCCTTGACCCTTCAGCTTGGGAAGGTGCCCCTGCAGCGATGTTGTCTTGTCTTTGAGGAATATCTTTCCCTTGGGGGTCATGGGCATCTTCAGCATGGATTGTTTCATTATCCTGTCGTTGGTGACTTGCCTCAAGCAGGGCGTTTAACCTATCCATAATCAAGGCATTCTGGGCATTTTGGGCCTCTAATTGTGCATTTTCAGCATTTAACTGTTGATTCAACCCCAAAACCACAGCGTCTAATTCCGCCCGTGTAACTCCCACAGTTGGAGTTGTCTGACTCAGAGGAGGAGAAGTGGCGATGTTCTCTTGAAAATCTTCAGATCTGACAGATCTACGTTTCCTTCCGGGAGCCATAATTTCTGTTAAACTTCTGGTCCTAACGGAGATTCTTTCCTCACAGTTCGGTGAAGCAATGATGTCAATATTCCTGAGTTCAATTCTCAGTGAAAGCACCAAAAATGTTAACGCTAAAATTTGAACGCTAACACCCCGGTGTGTGAGGTATAGTTGTGAAAGCACCACCCGTGAATACGGGAATCAAGAGATAACAGTAAGTAGCAGAAAATGCAGTAAATGAGCACAGAGTTTATGTTCGGCTTATGATCAAGCCTACGTCCACTTCAATTCTTTTTATTGCTGACTGAATTACAACTTATTACCATCTCTTTCAATTACAATTCCATTCAATTCAAAAAAAGACAAGTAGCCAGAGAAGACTTTGTCGTGACAGAGTTCTTTGAATCCATGATTGAATATCTCGAATCTTTGTGCGAAGTATGGTCTAAATGTCTTGCGTGAGCTTGAAGTGATGAAGTATAGATTGCTTTGAAGATGGTGAAGTTTCGATCTATTGAAGAAAATGATCTCCCCCCCCCCCCAAAAGTCCCTTGAAAATTGGAGGTGGTCGCGTATTTATAGGGGCTTCCGGTGTCAAGTTGTAGGTAGCTGCCGAGATGAGCTGGATCGTGAGTCGGCTCCGGGTTAGGCTAGGTCGTAGGTCGCTGCTCCTCACCTATGCACGGCCTATGGTTTAAATGGGAGGCGCATATTCTTCTGGCCCCAAATCCTAAGTCCCAAGTCGCTGCCGAGTTATCATGACGCGCATTGAACTGTTGCACTACTTCCTCCTTCATACCCTTAGGTCGGTCACGACTTATCATGAGTCGTAAGCCGGTCACGACTCCGGTTTGAACCAACTTATCCTTAACGGTTAGGTCGGCAAATAACTTGAGTAGTTAGATCGGAAAACGTGTTAGGTCAGTAGACTCTTGTAAGTCCTAGGTCGGAATCTCCTTGAGCCTTAGGTCGGCATCCTTCGTTAAGTCGGCAAAGCGTTAGGTCGGTCTCCTTTAAGGCATTAGGTAGTTAGGTCGGTGTCCATTTGAGCCTTAGGTCGGCATCCTTCGTTAAGTCGGCAGAGTGTTAGGTCATTTATTATCTTGGATCGGTGAGCCACGGCCGAGGCGGGGTTAACACTTTGTGAAACACAAATCAGGGGTGACAAATCGTGTAGCGGATGCTTTGAGCAGGAGGAATCACTTGTTGACAACGTTGAAGGTTGAAGTGACAAGATTCAAATTATTTCCAGAGTTGTTTGAGGAGGATCCTTACTTTGCAAAGTTTGTTGAGAAAGTTAAGGATGGGGATACTGATGAATTTGTGTTGGTTGATGGAGTCTTGTTCAAGGAGAATCGATTATGCATACCAGACTGCAGCTTAAGAATGAGGATTATCAAAGAATTATATGAAGAAGGACATGTAGGCAGAGATCGTACATTGCAGTTAATTTCTCAATCTTATTTTTTGCCATCAGTGAGAAAAGAGGTGGAGAGATTTGTGGAGAGATGTCATATATGTCAAGTGTCGAAGGGAACAGCTACGAATGCGGGATTATATATGCCGTTACTTGTGCCTCTAAACCATGGGTTGATGTTTGTATGGATTTTGTGTTGGGTTTGTCGAGAACTCAGAGGAGGAATGATTCCACATTTGTTGTGGTTGACAGGTTTTCGAAAATGGCACATTTTATAGCCTGTAGGAAGACCGCAGATGCAGTTCGAGTGGCTCAATTATTCTTTAAAGAGGTATATCGATTGCATGGTTTACCTGAATCTATCATTTCTGATCAGGATACTAGATTTCGAAGCCATTTTTGGTTGAGTTTGTGGAAGATGGTCGGAACGAAACTGAATTTTAGTAGCGCTTACCATCCGCAAACTGATGGACAAACGGAAGTGGTTAACCGATCGTTGGGAAATTTACTGAGATGTCTTGTGGAAGATAATTTGAAGAGTTGGGATTTGAAGTTGTGTCAAGCAGAGTTCGCACACAATCACCCCGTCAATCGAAGTACTGGATTCAGTCCATTTCAAGTTGTATATTCAACCATTCCAAAGGGCCCGTTGGATTTGACAACAGTGCCGTATCAGAAGGGAATTGTTAAACGGGCTAGTGATTTGGTGAATGAGTTACAGGAATGCCACGAAGTTGTACAGGAACGATTGTTTAAGACAAATGAGAAGTATAAACAGATGGCGGATAAAAAGCGAAGAAGTGTTGCCTTCAAAGAAGGAGATTTTGTATATGTCGTTTTGACGAAAGATCGTTTTCCGGTTGGAACTTACAATAAGTTAAAAGCACGAAAGGTTGGTCTAGTAGAAATTTTGAAGAAGATCAATGATAATGCGTATCGGTTAAGGTTACCGTTAGATTTTCATACTTATGATGTGTTTAATGTGAAACACTTGATTCCGTATTATGCTGATGACTAAGAAAATGTGAATTCGAGGACGAATTCCTTCCAACAAGGGGAGGATGATGGAGCGCGTACCTCGATAAGTCGCGGCCGACCTATCTTAGGTCGCAAGATCGACGAGGAAGCCACCCAGGTCGCGAACGACCTATCAAAGGTCGCGATACCGCGCGCCTCCTCTGCCTCAGGTCGCGAAAGACCTACTGCAACTTTAACATCCCGCTTTTTCGCACACTTTAAATCGACACACGTGCCAATTCAAACCATACGGAAGGGCGGATGTTATGGGGTAAATAAGAAAAACAGAGAAGAAAAAAAACTAAACAGAATCTCACAGCGGAAAGATAAAATATAATAATCATATATACAGTTTATAAATCTGTTTACAAAACCATTTATATAATACATATCAGAGTTACACATACCAATAACAATGCAGTGGAACAGTGTGTAGTGCACTAGTATAAATAATAATAATATAAATATTGGTCTTCGTCCTCTAGAGATAAATCTTCCAATCCTTAAACGCTCGGAATGACCCGAGCGAATTTGAAAAGACAAAAACACTCGAGTCAGAACTAAAAGATCTTATGTGAGTTAAATTAACAGAAATAAATATGAGTGCAGTAACTCAAGAGATGCTCGGGATTTACATCTCCTAAGGATCCGTTAAACTATTTACTATGTAGTATATTGCGCTATTATAATAGTCTGTAATTGTAAAATAAACTTACTTTTAAATAGCGTTAAGGCTTTACATTATCCACCTTAACACACTTATATATTCCCATAGTCTATACAGTACCGTAATCTCCCCCGTACTGGGCGTCGTCAGAGGGCACTCCATAGGTGTGGTACAAAACCAAAATCGTATAAGGCGCTCTAGGGTAGGTGACACAGCACAACTGGGCAATGCCAGGGTAGATTTACCAATTGCTATCCGGGCTGATGGAAACGCATAGTCGCAGCTACCTCCCACCTCGAACAAACTCCCCCAAAATCAAAGTACAAGTGGGCACTGAAACAATCCAAAGTCAAAGTATAATATCGAAGAGGAGTGTCCGATCAGAGGAATGACCTCATTGGCCCGAGAATCGCTCCAGTTTTAGCCACCTTATGCCAACTCACGGGAGTCGGGTCCACGTATTTACCTTGCAGGAAACGCCGCCACCAACCTGCTTCATTCTGGAATCTCCACCGCGTACATGGTTGTTAAAGTGGTTATCGGAGTTGGCAGAGAGTATGACAATTTCCGATCCCGGTCTCTTCAACAACCAAACGTTATTATACCACCGCGGTCATTTAAAATAATTATACTTTAAAACTAGAACAAAATCCATTTTAAACCCATATAAATACGATATCGTTTATATTTTTAAAACCCCAAATCAATACGATATCATTTAGACCCAAAATCATATAATGTCATTTTATTTTCCAATGTATATTCTTTTCCAAAATCATAGGGTTTCCAAAGTGAAATATTTAGAAATCACAACTCTTGTATATAATAATTCCAAATCATACTGCCTTGAAAATCATAACTTCGAAACAATTTCCATCTCTTAAATGGTTAAATATTAAATTACTTTATAAAACACAATAGCTTCTTTAGATTTCACAAATCAATTTCAAATATCGATTTAAACTTCCAAATACCATTTCAATTCTTATGTTACAGAGCTTTAAATATTTCACCATTTCAAAACAAACTCATTTGACAATCCCATATATATTAAATTCAATTACTTCTTATTTAGACTTGAAATGTTTACTTAATGAATTCAATATAATTTAAGTAAAACCTTTAATGTCACATAACTGGATAATCTTTCTATTTTATTAAACATGATATATTCATTTAAATCACTCTACACAAAAAATCAAGTTATAAAAATCATACCCTTTAAAAATTAATAACCTTTTTATTTAATTCCAAATTTTACTCAATATTCATATTCCGACCTTATTCTCATTTAAGTCAATAAAACTCCAGAACTTAAATTTTAAATAAATGCTTAATTGTATTTGATCTTAAAAATCAAACTTTATTTTATACTTCAAAACAATTTATACAAAGCTTAAAACCGGAAATTACTATATATAAAAACTTTATTGATAACCAAATCAAAAACCCATAAACCATATATATATAGCTTTGCAAAAACCATAGAAAAACATTTCAAAAATAATTTTATATATTTACCGCGGTGCCTGTATATAATTTTCTATCCTATGGTCAAGATACGGATGTTTATCATTTCAATCCGCAATTTAAAATGAAAAAAATGCGGTTATATATCATTTCAAACCGCAATCCCGAATGAATGATATGTATAGCAACTTGAAATTAATAAAATTAATCATCCATTCATCCATCAAATCATACATCCATTTGTCACGGTCATCATCCAATTTCAAACAATCATCAATACATAACAGGTGATAAATAATGGTATCAATTATCAGTTTATACTCAAAATAAATTTAATAACTGTTAATTGGCAGTTTATATGCAAAAATAAACGTAAATTTAACTGGCAGTTAATATGAAATAAAAATATAACATAACTATGACTGGCAGTTAATATGCAATTAATAAATTCTAACTGTCAAATTTATATGCAATAAAAGAAATTAACAGTTATATTAAATGAATGCGATTTATCAGAGATAATGAATAAAACATGCCAAACAGTCATAAATAAATTTCTACTCATATCTAAAATTAATTTAACAAGCACAAGAAATTTTAGAAATTGTGAGTGGGTGAAAACACTCACCTTTTGAATTTAAATCGAATTTAAATTCGATTTAAACCCAAAAATTTCACAGTCTCCAAATCCGTCCAAACCTGCGCCAACAGATCCGGAATTTAATTTCGATCCTAATAAAAAAAATCTCGCGTGATTACGAGGTCGTATGAGAAAGTTATTCAATTTTAATGAGTTGAAACAAAAATTAAATAAAACAAAATTAAACAACAACCTAATTAAAGCTTGCCACGTCATAAAGCTTCTTCTCATCTCACGTATGCTCATCCAGGGAATGAACCCATTTCAACGCACGCCCTCCCCATCTTTGACCATGCCTTTAGACCGCCCCAGGCCACCAGATGGTGACGCGCCTCCACCATTACGACTTCCCTACCCGTGCTCTCCAATGCCCAGAAACCAATTTGCAAATAGTCGCTCCAAATCAAAACGCCCAAATTGACTTAGGTTTCAAATTTCCTGATTTTGACCGCGATTTGCCACTAACTCGAGTATCTATTTCGAAAACAGAGAATGCACGTAGATTCGTATGGATGAAATCTACAACATATATTTTTTTTGGAATTTTTCTAAAATGTTTGAATTTTCATTTGAAATTTGAATAAAAATAGATCTAGGTTTGCATCCATTTGAGGAGGAGAAGGAGTTGAAGAAAACAACGTACAGACAAATGATAGAAGATGGAGGCTAGGGTTTTTGATCGTCTATTTATAGATAGATCGCAAAAGAATAGGTGTGCACGAATTTTAACGTGCAAACGGAAGTGGTCCCAAAAGATAAATAATATTAGTTACATACGTTACGGATTTAGGAAATAAATAAATTCCTTATCATTTACATTTTATTTTAAACGTATTTACAAATGTAAATCTAGAAGTTTCGTTTACGTTTCAAAATATATCCACAATTTTATTAATTTCCAAATTGATCTAAACAAATTTAGATGTAAACTAAAAGCTGATAAGTCTATCCATTGCAGCGTTAATTTCTCCACTTCCTTATATTTAGAAATTATAAATTAAGTTTTCAAAAACCTATTTTTGATTTTCAAACTTTTATATTCTCATCTTTTACCAGTAATAAGGATGCATTAACATTTGTTCATGGTTTCCCTTATTATCCTCAATTTCCATTTTAATTGTCATTAATTACAATTGTTGAATGTTGATACTTTAATTAAATTTATACATCTTGCTTTCTATAATCTATATCAACAAATGGTCCAATTATAAATAGAATTAGCATTAACTTCATCTTGTAGGATTAACTACTCCAATTACAAAACAAATCTATGCTACCTGCACGATTTAAGTCAATTAATTGTAATTGAGTCTACATTAAATGTTATACATTATAAATTGGAACCTCAATAAATTATCTTATTGATTTAAAATCTTTCTATTAAGTAAATAGACATTTTATGGGTATAAATAACATTTGAATTATAACACATGTCATGCTTCATTTCTTATAAACTCCCCTTTATTAACTAGAACACATTAACCAAAACAAAATAATTAATTTAGATTTATTTCAATCGATTGCCATCTTAACTTAACATACTCAAAATGGTTAACCTAAATAATTGTTACCCTTTTACATTCAAGTTCACTTACAACCATCATTACAACAATGTTGCCATAGATTTAGATTTAATTAAATAAATTAGATAAATGGGTAAAGTTTTATAATTATCAGTAATGCCAAATATATATGCATTAATTACTACTTATTATTATGAATTCATTTATAAATTTACTAGTTTCATTTGTCTTCTTATATCCTATTTACTACCAAACTTTCTATTTAGTTATAGTTTATAAATATATAAATGCCTAGGCAAATCAAGTTCCTGTCCTTTCTGTTATTCCAGTTTAAATCGGGTATGTGCAAATAAATTGTTTATTAACTTATTCTTACAAAATTATTTGCATACATTCAGTTACAACTAATTTAATGCATTGATTTTCATTTATAAATTAAAGGTTTTCCTTTAAAAGCTTTCTTTACTAAACCATACAGCACATTGATCTAATTCAATTTACTATCTAATAATATTAATTCATTTAAATAAATTCACAACTTACCCTTGTTTCCCTATATTCTCTTCTTATCCTAGTATAACAATTTACATTACTTCAAATTATTCGTCATTTTATAACAACCGATAATACTTCAATTTAATTAATAAATACTGCTCCTATACTTAAATCTATATTAACAAATCGTTAGATTTGGATCGATAGAAATCGGCTTACCAAAGCTTACGTAAACATTACGTAAATAAACAACTATATAAATTTGCCACTTATTAGCTCTAAATTTTATTCTTCAGTTTGTTACCTATAAATTTAGATTATACTTCCATCTATAATGAAAATCCAAATCTCCTCTAACTGCATAAATTAGGGGAATTTATTGCAACTGATTTCCCATTAAACTTCATAAATTAACAAATTGAAACCTAAATAAAAACATTTATTTATTTAAAAATCTTGTTGTTTAATTGAATTGACCATTCATCGATATAATTTACATTGTTCTCCAATTATTACCTAAATACATCACCCAACGTTAAATCTATATTCAATACAATTTGTTACCAAAATTAATTTAACGAAAACAATTACGCCCTTAAAATTTCTCTTCATTCATTAATTGCTAATTCTTATTCAATTAAACCAATTCATTTGATTTCCCTATTATGCATCAATTATAAACTCATCATCTTAAAGGTGATGTCTACATTTTATACTATAAATTTACCCTTTTGTATTCCAATATCAATGAATGCTCACATACAAATTTAGATCTTAACTCCAATTAATTATTCCATTTAATCCATTGATTTACTAACTTTAATTATTGAAATTTGATTGTCTAACATACAATTTGAACTTATTTCCAATTTTTCATAATTAGTTAACCCTTACAATAATTTACAAACAAAAGGGATTGTATTAAATAAATTATTTATTGTCCTGCATTTCTTTATTTCACCCATCTACATTCAATACCCATAATCAATATTTTATTTCATTGTTAAATCCAATACGTGCATTACTTTGCTTATTCTAACTTATATCCAATGCAAAAATTTCCACTATTTCTATTAATTACAATATATAGTTAAATTTGTAAATTCTAATTTCCCTTGGTACATCAAATTTCACATACTCTTTCATATAAATAACTAAGATTTTTATTCCTTTCTAAATATAAATTAAAAATCCTATTAATTATATTCATTTTAAACATTGAATTTACACGGGTCGTTACACTCTCCCCCACTCAAAACTTTTCGTCCCCGAAAAGGAAAAGAAGGAAAAGAAGAATTAAATACAATACATCTTATTCAAAATATTTAACTTATAAACAATTAAATTTACAAAATTAATTACTTTAAATAAGATATCCTAATTTATAACTATTTAATCCTTTATATTTAGATTATTAAAGTCTGGAAAAACATTTTCAAAATATTTCTAAGATACTGCAATTTCTTATATAATCCAAAGGGTTACAATTTATATAAAGTGAAATATTTAAGTGGTTTCAATCCTAACAACAAATCAATACAACAACCATCAGTTCAACAAACAACATACACACACCTACAAAACAACCATTAAATCAAACAAACAAATAGTTGTTCGGGTTCAAATCTTTTAAATTGTTCGGAATGAAGAATAACTACTAGTGCATCATTTACTCAATAGTCTTAGATAAAACCAAATAGATTATTCATTCACCCCAAATCAAATTTTAAAGTACCCTTGCCCAAACAACCATCAACAAAAAATTCAAACAACAATCAACTTAACTTATTAATAATTTCATCTCATACCTTTGTTATTTGATTTTCTCTTTTTATTTAAACCACATAAATTTTCCTTTTATAATTTATATTTATTTTTAACAAACATTAAATTTTATTTTCTCATTCAGTGGTTGTTTCCTTTATTTCTACTTATTACTTACAATTATTCATTTTCATTTATTCGGGTCATGTAAGTTTCTTTTATTTGTATTATATTTAATGCACTTCTCAATTTCAATCATTTATTTAATGCTTACATTTCTATTATAATTAATTATAGTAACCCTTTTTTAATTACACTTAAATTCTTAACCTTGTAATATCCATTCTCATAAGTAAAGGATTTTTTTAATTCATTCACAAACAGTTTGCAGTCATTTATTTTTCTTTTTACTTAAAATTTATCAATTCCATTAAATAAGGTCATGCCAGTTTCCCCCCTTTTTCACTATAATTATTCATTTATTTATTATCGCATGGCCTCATTTAGTTACCCTTTAATTACTTAAGTTTAAATCATCTATTTGTCATACTTACCTTTAGTTATATTTACTTGGTAAAATTTCAAGTAATACTTAAGTTTAAACATTAAATTCTCATTTATAATAGCAAATTCATTGAATACTTCATTACCTACTTTTACTTGTACAATTTCATTACATTCCCTATTAAACATTTCAACTTTTAATATTTGGTAAGTTATATATGTTTTTAAAGAATATACCTGAAAGTTATACAAGTTTCTCATTTCCTATGGTAAATTGAACATTTAATAATAATATTCTTTATTTCATAAGTTATAATTTCAACTTTCATTTAAGACCATTTTTAACCTATCATTAAATCTCTTATTTCCTTTAGAGATTTTAATTTATTAATTACCTATGTTTCGATTCACTACAATAATTGAAACAATTAATTAATGGAAATTTAAGAATTTAATACCGGGTTAAATTTTCACTTTATTTTAAAATAATAGATAAATATATTCTTACAACTTATATATCTCTAATTATTTTAAAACAATTTAAAATTTAGATATTTTAAAAATGAATCTGTAGTAGAATTTACTATAGTGGCCTTTCCCCTTCGAAACTCGAAAATGAAAGTCTATGATGCGGCCGCCATCACCGAAATTATTTTCCAACGACAAAGAGTAAAGTACAAAACTTATTTTCTCCAAAAATCTTCTTTAAAACAATTTCTCTTAAATTATATTAAATATTCATATCAGAAAATACTTATAACAATTATATTCCAAAAATTTTACCAAAAATTACAAAACCCCGATCTTAAGTCCTAAATTTCCAAATTTCATTTATCTTATTTTTAAATCTTATTTCTATCATTATTCAAAACCTTCATTACCTAACAACCAATCTATTACAACCAAATATACATATTATTTTGAAAAATTATTTTGTAGAAAATATAATTGGTAAAATAATTTCATTCAACTATATTAAAACAAATATTATGTCGGTCTGTCCTATTAAGTGTTTAGAAACCCCTATTTATGTCACAGCGTCCCATGCATCAACCATAATTTATAAATACAAAACGGAACAGATTAACACAATATTAAAACCTTTTTATAACACTAACAAATACGCTCTCTCATATATATACACTCAGCGACTCTCATAGGGTATTACTACCCTATTAGTAAAGAGTCAAACCCCACAAAGCTAAGGTTTATCGCTAAACCAAAGCTCCGATACCAAATGTAACATCCCGCTTTTTCGCACACTTTAAATCGACACACGTGCCAATTCAAACCATACGGAAGGGCGGATTGTTATGGGGTAAATGAGAAAAACAGAGAAGAAAAAATACTAAACAGAATCTCACAGCGGAAGGATAAAATATAATAATCAAATATACAGTTTATAAATCTGTTTACAAAACCATTTATATAATACATATCAAAGTTTCACATACCAATAACAATGCAGTGGAACAGTGTGTAGTGCACTAGTATAAATAATAATAATATAAATCTTCGTCTTCATCCTCTAGAGCTAAATCTTCCAATCCTGAAACGCTCGGACTGACCCGAGCGAATTTGAAAAGACAAAAGCACTCGAGTCAGAACTAAAAGATCTTATGTGAGTTAAATTAACAGAAATAAATATGAGTGCAGTAACTCAAGAGATGCTCGGGATTTACATCTCCTAAGGATCCGTTAAACTATTTACTATGTAGTATATTGCGCTATTATAATAGTGTGTAATTGTAAAGTAAACTTACTTTTAAATAATGTTAAGGCTTTACATTTTCCACCTTAACACATTTATATATTCCCATGGTCTATACAGTACCGTAATCTCCCCCGTACTGGGCGTCGTCAGAGGGCACTCCATAGGTATGGTACAAAACCAAAATCGTATAAGGCGTGCTAGGGTAGGTGACACGGCACAACTAGGCAATGCCAGGGTAGATATACCAATTGCTATCCGGGCTGATGGAAACGCATAGCCGCAGCTACCGCCTACCTCGAACAAACTCCCCCAAAACCAAAGTAAAAGTGGCCAGTGAAACAATCCAAAGTCAAAGTATAATATCAAAGAGGAGTGTCCGATCAGAGGAATGACCTCATTGGCCCGAGAATCGCTCCTGTTTTAGCCACCTTATGCCAACTCACAGGAGTCGGGTCCACGTATTTACCTTGCAGGAAACCCCTCCACCAACCTACTTCATTCTGGAATCTCCACCGCGTACACGGTTGTTAAAGTGGTTTTCGGAGTTGGCAGAGAGTATGACAACTTCCGATCCCGATCTCTTCAACAACCAAACGTTATTATAACACCACGGTCATTTAAAATAATTATATTTTAAAACCAGAACAAAATCCATTTTAAACCCATATAAATACGATATCGTTTATATTTTTAAAACCCCAAATCAATACGATATCATTTAGATCCAAAATCATATAATGTCATTTTATTTTCCAATATATATTCTTTTCCAAAATCATAGGGTTTCCAAAGTGAAATATTTAGAAATCACAACTCTTGTATATAATAATTCCAAATCATACTGCCTTGAAAATCATAACTTCGAAACAATTTCCATCTCTTAAATGGTTAAATATTAAATTACTTTATAAAATACAATAGCTTCTTTAGATTTCACAAATCAATTTCAAATATTGATTTAAACTTCCAAATACCATTTCAATTCTTATGTTTCAAAGCTTTAAATATTTCACCATTTCAAAACAAACTAATTTGACAATCCCATATATATTAAATTGAATTACTTCTTATTTAGACTTGAAATGTTTACTTAATGAATTCAATATAATTCAAGTAAAACCTTTAACTTCACATAACTGGATAATCTTTCAATTTTATTAAACTTGATATATTCATTTAAATCACTCTACACAAAAAATCAAGTTATAAAAATCGTACCCTTTAAAAATTAATAACCTTTTTATTTAATTCCAAATTTTACTCAATATTCATCTTCGGACCTTATTCTCATTTAAGTCAATAAAACTCCAGAACTTAAATTTTAAATAAATGCTTAATTGTATTTGATCTTAAAAATCAAACTTTATTTTATACTTCAAAACAATTTATACAAAGCTTAAAACCGGAAATTACTATATATAAAAACCTTTATTAATAATCAAATCAAAAACCCATAAACCATATATATAGCTTTGCAAAAACCATAGAAAAACATTTCAAAAATAATTTTATATATTTACCGCGGTGCCTGTATATAATGTTCTATCCTATTGTCAAGTGATACGGATGTTTATCATTTCAATCCGCAATTTAAAATGAAAAAAATGCGGTTATATATCATTTCAAACCGCAATCCCGAATGAATGAAATGCATAGCAACTTGCAATTAATAAAATTAATCATCCATTCATCCATCAAATCATACATCCATTTGTCACAGTCATCATCCAATTTCAAACAATCATCAATACATAACAGGTGATAAATAATGGTATCAATTATCAGTTTATACTCAAAATAAATTTAATAACTGTTAATTGGCAGTTTATTTGCAAAAATAAACGTAAATTTAACTGGCAGTTAATATGAAATAAAAATTTAACATATCTATGACTGGCAGTTAACATGCAATTAACTAAATTCTAACTGTCAAATTTATATGCAATAAAAGAAATTAACAGTTATATTAAATGAATGCGATTTATCAGAGATAATGAATAAAACATGCCAAACAGTCATAAATAAATTTCTACTCATATCTAAAATTAATTTAACAAACACAAGAAATTTTAGAAATTGTGAGTGTGTTAAAACACTCACCTTTCGAATTTAAATCGAATTTAAACTCGATTTAAACCCAAAAATTTCACAGTCTCCAAATCTGTCCAAACTAGAGCCAACAGATCCGGAATTTAATTTCGATCCTAATAAAAAAAATCTTGCGCGAATACGAGGTCGTATGAGAAAGTTATTCAATTTTAATGAGTTGAAACAAAAATTAAATAAAACAAAATTAAACAACAACCTAATTAAAGCTTGCCATGTCATAAAGCTTCTTCTCAACTCACGTATGCTCGTCCAGGGAATGAACCCATTTCAACGCACGCCCTCCCCGTCTTTGACCGTGCCTTTAGACCGCCCCAGGCCACCAGATGGTGAAGCGCCTCCACCATTACGACTTCCCTAGCCGATCTCTCCAATACCCAAAAACCAATTTGCAAATAGTCGCTCCAAATCAAAATGCCCAAATTAACTTAGGTTTCGAATTTCCTGATTTTGACCGCGATTTGCCGCTGACTCGAGTATCGATTTCGAAAACAGAGACTGCGTGTAGATTCGTATGGATGAAATCTACAACATATATTTTTTTTGGAATTTTTCTGAAATGTTTGAATTTTCATTTGAAATTTGAATAAAAATAGATCTAGGTTTGCGTCCATTCGAGGAGGAGAAGGAGTTGAAGAAAAGAACGTACAGACAAATGATAGAAGATGGAGGCTAGGGTTTTTGATTGTCTATTTATAGATAGATCGCAAAAGAATAGGTGTGCACGAATTTTAACGTGCAAACGGAAGTGGTCCCAAAAGATAAATAATATTAATTACACACGTTACGGATTTAGGAAATAAATAAATTCCTTTTCATTTACATTTTATTTTAAACGTATTTACAAATGTAAATCTAGACGTTTCGTTTACGTTTCAAAATATATCCACAATTTTATTAATTTCCAAATTGATCTAAACAAATTTAGATGTAAATTAAAAGCTGATAAGTCTATCCATTACAGTGTTAATTTCTCCACTTCCTTATATTTAGAAATTATAAATTAAGTTTTCAAAAACCAATTTTTGATTTTCAAACTTTTATATACTCATCTTTTACCAGTAATAAGGATGCATTAACATTTGTTCATGGTTTCCCCTTATTATCCTCAAATTCCATTTTAATTTTCAATAATTACAATTGTTGAATGTTGATACTTTAATTAAATTTATACATCTTGCTTTCTATAATCTATATCAACAAATGGTCCAATTATAAATAGAATTAGCATTAACTTCATCTTGTAGGATTAACTACTCCAATTACAAAACAAATCTACGCTAACTGCACGATTTAAGTCAATTAATTGTAATTGAGTCTACATTAAATGTTATAATTATAAATTGGAACCTCAATAAATTCGCTTATTGATTTAAAATCTTTCTATTCAGTAAATAGACATTTTATGGGCATAAATAACATTTGAATTATAACACATGTCATTAGTGCATGCTTCATTTCTTATAAACTCCCCTTTATTAACTAGAACACATTAACCAAAACAAAATAATTAATTTAGATTTATTTCAATCGATTGCCATTCTTAACTTAACATACTCAAAATGGTTAACCTAAATAATTGTTACCCTTTTGCATTCAAATTCACTTACAACCATCATTACAACAATGTTGTCATAGATTTAGATTTAATTAAATAAATTAGATAAATGGGTAAAGTTTTGTAATTATCACTAATGCCAAATATATATGCATTAATTACTACTTATTATTATGAATTCATTTATAAGTTTACTAGTTGCATTTGTCTTCTTATATCCAATTTACTGCCAAACTTTCTATTTAGTTATAGTTTATAAATATATAAATGCCTAGGCAAATCAAGTTCTTTTCCTTTCCGTTATTCCAATTTAAATCGGGTATGTGCAAATAAATTGTTTATTAACTTATTCTTACAAAATTATTTGCATACATTCAGTTACACCTAATTTATTGCAATGATTTTCATTTATAAATTAAAGGTTTTCCTTTAAAAGCTTTCTTTACTAAACCATACAGGACATTGATCTAATTCAATTTACTATCTAATAATACTAATTCATTTAAATAAATTCACAACTTACCATTGTTTCCCTATATTCTCTTCTTATCCTAGTATAACCATTTACATTACTTCAAATTATTCGTCATTTTATATCAACCGATAGTACTTCAATTTAATTAATAAATACTGCTCCTATACTTAAATCTATATTAACAAATCGTTAGATTTGGATCGTTAGAAATCGGTTTACCAAAGCTTACGTACACATTACGTAAATAAACAACTATATAAATTTTCCACCTATTAGCTCTAAATTTTATTCTTAAGTTTGTTACCTATCAATTTAGATTATACTTCCATCTATAATGCAAATCCAAATCTCCTCTAACTGCATAAATTAGGGGAATTTATTGCAATTGATTTCCCATTAAACTTCATAAATTAACAATTGAAACCTAAATAGAAACATTTATTTATTTAAAAATCTTGTTGTTTAATTGAATTGACCATTCACGGATATAATTTACATTGTTCTCCAATTATTACCTAAATTCATCACCCAACGTTAAATCTATATTCAATACAATTTGTTACCAAAATTAATTTAACGAAAACAATTACGCCCTTAAAATTTCTCTTCATTCATTAATTGCTAATTGTTATTCAATTAAACCAATTCATTTGATTTCCCTACTATGCATCAATTATAAACTCATCATCTTAAAGGTGATGTCTACATTTTATACTATAAATTTACCCTTTTATATTCCAATATCAATGAATGCTCACATACAAATTTAGATCTTAACTCCAATTAATTATTCCATTTAATCCATTGATTTACTAACTTTAATTATTGAAATTTGATTGTCTAACATACAATTTGAACTTATTTCCAATTTTTTATATTTAATTAACCCTTACAATAGTTTACAAATAAAAGGGATTGTATTAAATAAATTATTTATTGTCCTACATTTCTTTATTTCACCCAACTACATTCAATACCCATAATCAATATTTTATTTCATTGTTAAATCCAATACTTGCATTACTTTACTTATTCTAACTTATATCCAATGCAAAAATTTCCACTATTTCTATTAGTTACAATATATAGTTAAATATGTAAATTCTAATTCCCTTGGTACATCAAATTTCACATACTCTTTCATATAAATAACTAAGATTTTTATTCCTTTCTAAATTTAAATTAAAAATCCTATTAATTATATTCATTTTAAACATCGAATTTACACGGGTCGTTACAGCAACCCTAAGTCGCGTGAGTTCCTCCAGGTCGCGAACGACCTAAGCATTGACTTCCTTCTCCATGTGTCGCGAATGACCTATCCTCAATATCGATGAGTCGCGAACGACCTAAGAATTACTTCCAGTAAGTCGCGAAAATGGCATTACCGCGTATTAACTCGCGTGACATTGAGTAGTCGCGTGAAGAATTGAGTCGCTTCAGTATGGTCGTTGCCGAGTTACCATAAGTCGTTGCCGCGAGGCTCCATTAAGTCGCTGCAAAAATTTTTTAATTCGCGTTCTTTTTCTCTAGGTCGTAGAGGAGAATGTTGAGTCGTTTGTACTGTGTAGTCTTGAGTCGTGTACATATTGTGTTGTAAATTTCTAAGTCGTGTGTTGAGTTGTAAGCCTATAAAGAGGCAAGTCGTGTCATTTGTAAGGGTTGTTGAAAATTGAATAAAATTTTGTTTGTGAAGCTTTGTGCCTCCATTAAATTGGTAGTCGAGTGTTAACTCCTATCTCCACTTCAGCATTCGAGTGCGCTCGAATCAACGAACGTTGAAGCCAATTCGCGGAATCAAGTGCGCTTGATCAACACTCAAAGAACGGTAGATCTTTCTTCATGGAATCGTGCGCGATCAACGTGTCGAAGATTGCTAGAATCCGGTATCTTCGTGATCAACGGATTGGGGCCTTTCGGTATTCTTAAATCCATCGATTCTTCATCGATTCACCAACTATTTTAGGCTAATGGTGCGAGATCCTGGACGGATTCGATTTACATCATCCAATTCGCTTTCCTCGCTACGTCACAAGTTCATCTAATCATTTCCTAATTTTCAGTGAATGCATTACGTATGGTGTGCTAAGACTTATATCGATGTAGTTTGTATAGTAAAATTTTCTTCACGTGTATTTATGGATTATGAGTAGATTCATCGGGTAGTTTGATACACTGTACAATGTATAATGTTGAGAATTTGACATTTAAAATGACATATATGCATCATTTATTTAATTATTTAGTGTATCAGGTAATTAACATAACGGATCATTACAAAAATTTCTTATTCATCTGATTATAACTTACGTTTTTCAAAGGGCAAGAAGCATAAGTAGGAGAAGGAGACATGAGCATAATGGCATGCGTTTAAGTAGCTAGCAGTCATGGTTACAGTTGTAGGCCATCATTTGTCATGAATTGTATATATTGACCATAAGACTTTTGACTCTCTAGATCAAGTATAACAGTCCGTGCTCATGTCTCCAAAACAAAAGAATTATATGCACATTTTCTGAAGCGGATCTTCTTTACTCAATTTATATCCTCATGTACCAATCTGTACATTTTGGCTCTTAATCGATTGCCAAAACTATATCAGATGAAATCAAAATACATGTGAACGAATGGCTCAAAGTAGTAGGTAAATAGGGAAATCTAATATTGGAGAGATGATTTGCTTTGAGCATATTTTTTCTAAGGAGATTTTCTCATTACTTTTTCATTTGATATAGCAGGTACTTTATGAATATTTATTTGATAATATTACATTTTAAACTCTAATAATATAAACAGTCTCTCTAGAAGAGTGTGTGCTTGTGCCACCCTGGCGACGATGTAAATGGAAACCAAGGTAGAGGTGAAGATGGAGGTGGATGTTGCTACGTGAATAGAGATGATGAGAACTAAAGTTACGGTTATCGAAGATGGAAATGGAAAAATTTGGGAAGAGTAAATTAAGAAAAAGGCGACCGACATAAATTGAAGAGCGCGTATTTGTCAACTGAGTAAATATAACTATCTCAACGTTTGTGGTAAGGAAGTGGAAAAGAAAAAATATCAAAAGCACGTAAATAATAAACGCTGTACTATTTTTATGTTTATATGTAATTTTCATGTAGTGAGTGCATTCATTTAGTAAGCCTGTTGTGTACCTAACTATGCACCATTTCACCTATAGACCGCACATAAGCCTATTCTTCAGTTTAAAGACCATGATCTCCCGCAGTACATCATATCATGCACCAACATATGATGTGTACTATACCATTCATGGTTTATTTTAATGATAAAGAGCTACAAAAAGAGATATCTGATAATATATATAAGAACATCTTCAAAATGAAAAGGAAAGGTTGCTCAAACATAGTAGCTACATGTATTTATTAGAAAAGGCAGAGGAAGAAACATAATGACCTGACTTAATGCTCAAATTCATTATGATTTTAAGAAGTACATATGAAACTATGCCTCATTGTATTTTTAAGAGGTAAGTAAGAAAATATACCGATCATCATTGGATCCTTCTGGAGTAGTGAGCACTCCTTTAGCTTTATGTAACGACCCGTAAATTTTAGTCGTTTTATTTATTTAATTAATTGAATTTTGTGAAATTTTAAATAATAAAATTTTGAAGTAAAAATTTAATATTTGGAATACGTCTAATCGAACATAGCAAACTGTATATTTTCATCTGAAAATATGAATGTTTATTATTGTGTTATTCTATTTCAATTTATATAAGTTAATATTGATGAAAATAAATTGTTTTCGAAATCTGAATATTTTTATATAGAAAAATTGTAAATCATCTTCTGAGCAAGACATCATTTTTCGTTTTTCCAAATTCGGACATCTTAAGCTCCGTCGATCTTATTTTTGTGTGTTTTTCCTGCATTTTTCCGCTAGTAGAAAGTTCGAATTTTTATAATTCAATCACATAACTGATATCTGTATACCGTTTTGATTGTCTCGTAGTACTGATTTCAGTGGTATATTCATTTCTATTTTTCGAACCCGGTATGCGATTGAAATTGCGAAACGGGTAACCGCATCGTTACGACTTTTGTTTTCTTGGGACCATTCACTCTCCATCGTCTAAACTACATATTTATTAACTCATACATGACCTTTTATTTCCCCATAAAGTGGCAGCTAACTGTGGTTTTCTATTGACTTTAGAAGTTCTTTTTATATTCAGTATTGTAATCTGTTCCATTCTCCCTACTTTTCCAGTAACCTGTTCATTCTCCTTTTAATTGCAATTCCCTCTTCCTCTTCAAACTTCCCTCTACATTAATTTTTTTTTTTACTTGAGCCATCTCTTCCTCTCTCCTTTCTTCTCAGCAACGCAAGAATCTCCCCTTCCTTATTTTTGCTTCTACTTGCCCTCATCCAAACCGTTACTCCTCTTTGAATTGTTCGGCCTCCATCTCAATGCAAAAATAAACCGAGCGCCTCCTCTCTCCCTATATTTTCCACATGAGCCACCATTTTGCCTACGACCATGCAAGCAATGGCCTGCCTGTGCCACGCGTGCAACCCGAAGCACGACCAACCTTCGCTCCTGGCGACGGCTGTTGTAGCCCACTCTCTCTCCAAGCCTAGCATGGCCGAAGCTATCAACATCAGTGGCGAACCGCCTCCACCATCCAGCCGTCATCTTCACCGCCCCGCCTTCTTCCCCTCTCCGCCGTGACTCCTTACGCCACCTAACCGCAACCATATCTCCTAAGCTCCGACCCAGCCACCTCACGCAACCCAGCGCCGCCACTTCTCTTCCTTCCCCTCTTCGCTGCACCACCCCAGTTACCCTAGCCTCCGTCTCCTCTGTTTGAAATAGGTATATACTATATTTATATTATATAACTTTATACTTATTTGATTACAAGCTGTCACTTTGTATATTGTATTCTGTGTGTTATATATAAAGAGTTTACTTAAGTTTTATTTATGTTTTGTGAGTGTCAGGCTAGTGTCTAAATTGTTAGGCCTATATTATAAATAAAAGTTTATACAGTGCTTCCATTCTACTATTTGTGCGTTGTTTAATTATATATGGTTATCTGGTTGTACCGTGGTATTTGCATTGTCTATCCTGTTAGTTTACCTATAACTTGTTTAAAGTAATGATTTATAAATATAAAATTTTATCCTTGGTTTCAAAAGAACTATGTTATCACTTTAGATACATATATATATGCGTGCGTAGTGTATATATTTTATAAGGTTATATAGGTTAGCTTACACCGTTCTGTTTTGTGAGATTTAATTATATATGTATGTGTATGAAATTTGTATTTTAAGTCTTATTTATATATATTTATAAAGATTACAGTTTACATATTATAAAGAAGTTTATATTAGTTTAAAGAAGTTGCTTCAGGAAGTATGTACATAGTATAATATATTTAAAGTATATATATACATTCTCGGTTTCAAATATACAGCATATATAGCCTATATATATTAATATTTAGAAATGATATAAGTTATAAGGTCTAGACATTGGCCTGCGGTGTATGTGTAATAACAGTATGGGTTTAAAGTTATATCTTGATAAGTTCGTAGTTTTAATGAAATCTGCTCTATATAGGCGAGCTATGAATTGCAACTTTGTATATTATTTTATATAAAATCGTACATACTTGTGAAGTTTAAATTAGTAATATATTTATTTTATATATTATTGGTTTATGTACTGTATGTATATACTGTACTTTCATAGAAAATTATATTTTGGTTATATACTAAAGTTATATTTTTGTTATGTACTAGTCTACATAAGTATATAGTTATTTATAAGTTGTAACTAGTTGTCTGCATTGGTTGTCTGTGTATGTTTCGTATTCTGAGATGTACATTTTTATTTAAAATAAAATAAAATAATAATATTGATTTTATAATAGGCACTGAGTTAAATACTATATTATATATATATAGTTACATATAGTCGTATGTGTGCACATATACGAATTAACTTCATCGATCCAGTTTTGATTTGATTTCGTCTATTTCCATTTATCAGCTCTATCCATCGAATTCGTGCCAATTTAGGTTTGCATTTCTTTGGGATTCGTCGCTCATTTCTTTGTCTATCCTCTAGCCTCGAAAGGTGAGCAGTCACTCACGATTAATGTTCTTTTATTTATTAAATTTGATGTCAATTGAAACGACAATTGAAATATGCTGCTGTTAGTTAATTACACTGTTATATATGTTATTACCTGTATCAGTTCACCTGTGACATCGACACCATTATCTGTTATGTATACAATGATAATCCAGTTTGGTTGATAAATGATTGATTGTTTGATGTTAACATTGGACGTAAAATTTTTAATGTTTAGAGTGATAAATAATATGCAATTGAATTTGATATAGGATAGTTAATAATTTAAACCGATATATGTGTTGAATTTGATTAGTTAAATTGGTATAATATGACCCCTTTAAATGTTTAAATAAATTGACATGTAGAAATTTGGTTAAGTACACCTTGAACCATTGAATGTATGTTGTATATGTTGATGTAGTATAAAATTAAATAATGGATGTCAAGTGAAGAACCGTATAAATATTAATGTAATAATCTTTAACCTACATGAAATGATAGTGTAGATTCTAGAAATAATGATATTAATTTGCATAAACAATAAATGTAAATTAGTGCGATTATTTCGTGATTATTTAAATAAACTATTGGATTGTTGTTGATGCTTGCTATTGCTTGTTTATTTACTTTGACACCATCCCAGTTATCACACTGCAAGTTCCCTTTGCTACGCTTTGATTTTTGAATTGAAATGGAATCGGGTTGAAATGATAAACACCCAAATAAAACCTTGGCTTAGGATAGAGAATTAAATAGAAACTCGATTGGTCAATAATTTGATTTAAAAATAAAAATAAACATTTTATTTGAATAAAATAATCAGGGTTTCAAAATGAAGTTGGAATTTGAAATTTTAATGAAGGAAAATATTAATATTTAATAATATGAACAAAATATTAACATAGTAGTTGATAAAAGAACGTTGTTTAAAATTAATTGTTTAATAATTAAGTTTGAAATTAGTGAATAATTAAGTTTTGAAATTATTTGATAATTAAATAAGATTAAATTATCTAACAATTAAATGAAATTGAATTCTTGATAAGTGAAATTGAACTTCATAATAAGTGAAATTGAACTTCTTTAATAAGTGAAATTGAGTCATGTAATAATTAATTTTTGGAAATTTGTTTAAATTAAACAAGTAAATAAGTGAAATTGGTGAAATTGATTCTCTTTAGCAAGAAATAAAATGTGATTTATATGTTGAAATAAATATAAGACTTGTAATTTAAAGAATTTGATTTAACGAATTTAATTTAATTAAATTTGTAAGTTTTAATATGATGGAGTTGAACTAAAGTAATTGATTTAATGAATTGGAAATTTAATAGAAATTGTTTTGAATGATAAATTAACTTAAGGAAAATCGAATGAAATCGATCAATGAATTTAAACTGATTTGAATGTTAAATTTAATTTATTTAAATGATTACAGAATGAAATTTATTTATGAATTTAAATCAATATTTGAATTTTTTTAAATAAAAATTGAAATCGAATTATAAGATTTCAAAATGGTAATTTGGAAGTTTTGAAACGTAAATTGTGGAAATTGACATAGCAAGACAAATGGAATGTTGCTTTACAAATTCAAATTGTAACTGAATATGATTTTGGTTTTTGAAATTTATTAAACGACCAATCGGTGTAATAATTACGAAAGTCATTAACGAAACCGGGATCAGTTATGGACATACTCTCTGCCTGAACCGAAAATCAATTTAATAACTATACGCGGAGTGTGATCCAGAATGAAGTGGTTGGAATGATGTGCATGATGACCGAAGAAAGAGAACGATAATGGATACCCTTGACACTTGTGTCAAATTGAAAATGACTATAACAGGAGCCGTGCCGGGCCAAATGGGGTTAGCCACCTCGAGCGAACACACTTCTTCTTAAACTACTTATTTCTTGTTATTGATTAGTGTGCACCCTCAAATTTTGGGAGTGTTGTTTCACGGTGTTGCGATCATTACGGTGATGCGTTCTCACCAGTCCGGATCAGGCAAACGGTAGTTTCACTACCTTGGGTATTGCCTCATGTGCCTTGTCAAACTCGTATCCCTATACGCGACCACTATGATTTGTTTTTGTGTTATGCCGATGGAGTCGTCCCTGATATCCCACTAGTTTACGGTGGAGTTCACAGTGCTGTATAGACTAAGATGCTTATATAAAATGTGTTAAGGGGGGTATTGTAATGCCTTAACACTATTTTGATACTTTATTGTTTCCTAAAGATTAGACCAGGCAACTAGGTTCTCGGCATTAGCACACTGCTCGGTTAAATATGGATCGGTCGGCATCTACATACCGTTTGGCATTCTAAACGCTCGGCGCAAATGGTTCGTCTGGCATTGACGTTCGAATAACTTTCATGAGTACTCGGCGTTGGGAAGTGTTCGGCAGTTGGGGTCGTTCGGCATTTGGGAGCGCTCGACATCCAAGAGCGCTCGGCATTTAGAGAGCATCCGGCATTGGATAACGCTCGACGTTCAGGATGTTCGGCAGGATTCCCTATTGTTCGGCACTCTAGGTGTTCGGCACCACTTCGTTCGGCTTGAGAATACCGTTCGGCACGCAAGAGCAATCGACATCAAATGACGCTCGGCAGGCAAGGACGTTTGGCATCTCTGGACGTTCGGCATGGAAGCCTCGTTTGGCATTCGGGAACGCACGGCATTAAGGAACGTTCGGCATTTGAAGATCGTTTAGCATCCAGTGGTGTTCGTCATCCCGAGGTCGTTCGACAATCAGAAGTATTCGACATTCAACCAGTCTCAATCAACTTCAATCATTGCTCAGCATACACTCGCCACTTGTCATCTCACTTAGTTCGGCATGAAGATGGTGGTTCGGCTTTCGGTATCGTTCGGCATCATTCTGTTAGGAAAGAGGAGATCGTTTGGCATTCATGCCCTATTCGGCATTTGGCCGTTCGGCATATTTGGTTCGGCACATAGAGTTACTCCATTTGGGCCGAGGTATTCAGCTACCAGGCCCACCAGGGAAGTCCAACCCACCTTCGTCTATAAATAGAGAGGCAGGAGCATAGTGAAAGGGATCGGGTTTTTCGAGAACACTGGGAAGCGCTGCCGCATGCAACACTCACTCAAGACTAAATATTTTACTTTGCAATTGTATGCTAGTAATTGGAAACAGATTGTATCTGTAATCAACTATCAAGGAAAGTAATAGAAATCAACTTCAAAGTGGACGTAGGCAGTTACGCTGAACCACTATAAATTTGATGTTCTTGTTCCCGGCATTTAAATTTACATACTATCTTCTGTTTTAATTTATTATCTTCATTAATCTCTCTACCCAATCTTTCTTAAGGGTGTTAGTGGCCTATTTTGGTGCTAACATTTTGGTGCTTTCACTGAGAATCGAATTCTCAGGCTGTTAGTATCTGCTTTGAAGCTACTGGATTGAATAAATCCCCCAGAGGAGATCCAAGATCATTCACCAGGCATCTGTTGATTCTATTCAGAGTTACAACCAACAACCCTACCATGGGAATACCATGAAACAGATCGGCCTCCCATAACGCAGATGTCCACGAGACTGCTAGCGTGCAACAAGTTTGACCTAGAAATCAGCAAGCAACTCGAGGTGCAGGGCCCTCCACCCAAAACCAAGCGGAAGTTGTTTCCCGAACAGAATTCTATGACTTGATAAGAGAACACAAGGAAAGTAGAAGGCAACTTGCTGAGCGGAATCAAGCCAATACTAACCTCATGACTCAGCTTACTCAACATCAGTGTCGGAATGCTGGAGGTATCCCTGCCCCTTATTCTGAATCTGATAGTTCAACCTTAGCTGATGAACCCCTAGGCAAAGGCGCCGTAATGATGAAGGTGCATAGACAGGAGTCACAGATCGATCGACTAAGGATCTAGCCCGTGAGAAGACCGGCCCGAATCACCAAGACCCAAACCAGGCGGGACATCAATCTGCACGGTCCCGTGGAACGGAACCCAACCTTCAATCATCCATACAAACTCCAGACTTAACAGCTATGGTCTAGTCATTGATGAGAGAGAACCAAAGGTTGACCAATGAAGATTGGGTAGTGTCCAGAAGCTATACTCCCTTTACAAATGGTATCCTACAGGCTGAATACCCCAAGAAGTTCAATATGCCAACTATCCCAGCCTACGAAGGGAAGACTGATCCCAGGCAGCATGTGATGAGGTACGGATGGATGATGGATTCTGCAAGAGCTAATGAGCGACCAAGTGTTGGTGCTTCCCAATCACTCCGTCGGGAATTGCCACCATGTTATTTACTCGACTTCCCCCACGATCTATATCCAACTTCGACGAATTGGAAATGAAATTCATAGAACAATCCAGGATACACACCACTCGCCCAAAGGATGTGATGTCCTTATCGAGCGTAATCCAAGCTCCGGGAGAGTCATTGAAAGCATACTTGCAGAGATTTCATGTTGCTGCTACTGAAGTGAGTAATCATAAAGACCATGCAATTTTGATGGCGTTAATGCATGGAGTGGATCCAGATTCTGAATTTGAAGATTGGATGGCGGGAAAGCCCCAGCCGCGCTGGAGCGTTTTTATTCAAAAGCTCATCAGTTCATAAGAAGGGTAGAAGCTCGATGGACAAGACGAGACAAGGCACCAAGGTCTGCTCAGGAGACTGTGAAAAGTACCATCGCCATGAAGCAAACCGGTGATAATTCGGGAAAAGCTCAAGTCAACGTCCAAAACAAGCCTGGGCATTCTAAAGGATCCGGAGGTGGAAATCCCGGAAAGAAAAAACGATGAGGAAATGGAAGTCCAGGATCCCGACCTACAATGAATACACCCCGCTGAACGCATCTCTTGAGAACATCTATTTGTTAACTTGCAACACTTTTCAATATAGAAATCCATGCCCAAAGGAACCAACAGAGGAACAAAAGCGTACTGGGAAGTATTGCCGCTTTCATGAGTCTTATGGGAACAACATAGAGGAGTGTACACACCTCCATGACGCTGTAGTAAAGTTGATTAGACAGAAGAAGCTGCAGGAGTTTGTCAAAGACCCACCGGATGGAAGACAAGAGACATCGGACCCCGAACGCGGGCCAGCTCTACGCCAACCAGAACAACCTGCTCGAACTGTGGGTAGATTGGTTATCAACACGATTGCTAGTGGACCTCATCCAGCGGATAAGAATTGGCAGCAGATGGAGCCATATGCTAACTCTTTAAGACATGCAGAGTATAGGCGTTGTTCGATTGTGGAAGATGGGACTCCTACAAAGAAGCAGCGCACGATGGATGATGATAATGTATTCAAGAGCAAAGATGCGGATAAGGTGGAAGCTCCTACCATTGACCTGATGGTCATATCTGCGACAATCGGGCCTGCGTTTGTGAAGAGAATTCTAATTGATTGCGGAAGTTCCGTTAACATCATCTTCAAGAAGGCATATGACCAAATGAAGCTGGAGACTAAGGATTTGAAACCATCTAAAGCCAGAATCCATGGCTTTAACAGTGCAGCAACGGATGCAGTGGGATATGTGGAGTTACCAGTTGAACTGGGGTAAGGCGAGCGTACGAGGGTGCGAATCCTACCATTCATAGTGGTGGATGTTGACTCTCCATATAACGTATTTCGAGGACATCCAGTCCTGGCAGAATTTAGGGCAGCATTGGCCCCTTGGTGTCTGACGTTAAAATTTCCGACAGACAGAGGTGTTGGAGTGGTACAGGGTGATCAGGTGACCAGACGTGCATGCTATGTGGCTGACCTTAGAGAGGTCCGGCATAGAGAAAAAGGAAAGGTTGGGGACAACCCCGTCCGCATCCAAAATTCTGATGGTTGACAAGTAGTGCCCGAGCCCTGGCTTGGGCAACATTCTCGGGTCTATAGAGACATAGATCCGAGAGATGATGATGAGGGACCCAGGGAAACAAATGCCGCACTGGATGAACTAACAATTGACATCCCAGTCAGCCGGGATGACCCGTCACAAATTCTTAAAATTGGATCACAACTCGACCCCGTGGTGGCCGAGAACCTCACTGACTTCCTCCGAGCGATTCTTGATATATTCGCTTGGACACATTCTGACATGTGCGGGATTTCTCCTGCAATCGCGAGTCATATGTTGAACATAGACCCAAGACATGTTCTTGTGAAACAGAAAAGGAGAGGCATGGATCCAGAGAGGTCCGCGGCTCTCAAAAAGGAGGTGGACAAACTCAAAGCCAATGGGTTCATCCATGACGCCCTCTACCCTGAATAGGTATCTAACCCGGTGCTAGTGAAGAAAGCAAATGGAAAATGGAGAACTTGTGTTGATTATAATAATTTAAACAAAGCATGCCCAAAGGATAGTTTCCCATTACCTAGGATTGACTAGCTGGTCGAATCAACTTCTGGACATGAGTTACTATCATTTATGGATGCGTACTCTGAATATAATCAATTCCCGATGCACCTCCCAAACCAGGAACACACCAGTTTTGTCACGAATATGGGGCTAAATTGCTATGTTGTAATGCCCTTTGCATTAAAAAACGCAGGAGCAACTTATCAGCGTCTGGTGAATCGAATGTTTAAAGACCAGATCGGTAAGACAATGGAAGTCTATGCGGATGACATGCTTGTGAAGTCATGACAGTCAAACGACCACATTCGAGACTTAGCAGAAATGTTTGATATATTTAGACATTATGGTATGAAGATCAATCCCTTGAAGTGCACTTTTGGTGTAGCGTCGGGAAAGTTCTTTGGTTTTGTTGTGAATGCACGTGGAATCGAGGCTAACCCGGAGAAGATTCAGGCTATCCGAGATATACAAGTGCCCAGAACTATAAAACAGGTGCAAAGCTTGAATGGAAAGGTGGCCTCGCTGAGCCGATTCATATCTAGGGCCACAGGTAAGTGTATTCCTTTCTTCGATGTCATAAAGAAATGAAAGAGGAATTTCGAATGGACGTCGGACTGTGAGGAAGCTTTTAGAGCTCTTGCAAGGCACTTAGAAAGTCCCCCGGTATTGTCGAAACCAATAGACCATGAAATGTTGTACATATACTTGGATGTATCCCAACCCGCTATCAGTACAACCTTTGTTCGCAAGGAACACCCGGTTCAAAAGCCAGTTTACTATGTTAGTAAATGCTTGACAGGGGAAGAAAGAAATTATCCAAAGATTGAAAAATTAGCTTATTGCTTAGTGATTGCATCACGCAAGCTTCGTCCATACTTTCAGGCACACTCGGTCAGTGTCTACACTAATCAACCCCTGCGAAAGGTACTCCAACGATCGGAAACTTCTGGAAGGATGTTAAAGTGGAATATCGAATCAAGTCAATTCGATATTACCTACATGCCGCGAAGGGCCATACAAGGACAAGCACTAGCTGACTTCATTGCTGAATTTACTGCGTCAGACGAATCAAACGACCACAATGTCATACCTCTCGTTCGATAGAAGATGTACACCATTGGGGCGTCTAACGACCATCGTTCGGGTGTTGGCATAGTTCTTGTAACTCCTGAGAACCGATCAGTTTGCTGCGTTTTGAAGCTCGAATTCACAGCAACGAATAACGAAGCCGAATATGAAGCATTGATTGCCGGCTTAAGACTTATCAAAGAACTGGGAGTAAAATCGGTTGAAATTTTTAGCAACTCGCAACTGGTGGTGTACCAACTACGAGGAGACTATCAAGCATGTGGCAGAGACTTGTCCCATATTTGGTCTGAGTACAGGAGCTGCTAGCGTATCTCGAGTATTATGATATTTCACATGTCCTGCGTGAGCAAAACAGAGCAGCCGATTCCATGGCAAAATTCGCAAGCACTGGTGAGGCACAACAGATGGGATTGTTTCCTGTCGAAACCTTACATGTTCCGAGTATAAATATGATGGAGGTAGACTTCGTGTTAGAAACAGAAATCGAGAAGGAATCGTGGATGAACCCAACCAAGCAGTACTTGCTATTCGAGATCTTACCCGAAGAAAGAAGCGAAAGACGACAAGTCCTTCGTAAGGCTTCACGATATATAATACAGGATGGGTTGTTGTACCGAAGGAGATTCTCGACCCCCTTACTCCGGTGCATAGCCCACGATGAGATAAAACGAGTATTAAAGGAAGTCCATGAGGGAGAGTGCGGTGACCATACTGGGGGTGGGGCAGACATTAGCAAAGAAAGTCCTCCGTTATGGATACTATTGGCCAACTGTGAATCGGGATGCTGCAGACTATGTGAGAAGATGTGACAAATGCCAGATATGTGCGAAAATCCCGAGAGCTCCGCCGATGGAACTCACGCAAATGGTTAGTCCCTGGCCATTTGCAATGTGGGGGATCGACCTAGTTGGTTCTTTATCCGTAGCCGAAGGTGGGGCAAAATATGCAATAGTTGCGGTCGTCTACTTTACCAAATGGGTAGAAGCAGAGCCTCTGGCCACAATAACCACCAGGTTATTAATTTCGTCGTACGAAATATCATATGCCATTTTAGCCTTCCACCGACCATCGTTAAGACAATGAGACTTAATTCGAAAGCAAGGAGTTCAAAGATTTTTGTCAGAAATATGGCATTGAGAAGAAGTTTGCAGCGGTTGCTCGCCCGAAAGCCAACGGACAAGCGTAGGTCGTAAATAAGATAATGAAGTCCATATTGAAAAAGCATCTGGAAAAGGCTAGAGGCAAGTGGGTGGATGAACTTCTAACGACGCTTTGGGCCTACAGGACCACCCACAAGACCGCGACTGGCCACATTTCATTCGCATTGGCATATGGCACGGAAGCTGTCATACCCGTGTAACTTGAAGTTCCATTACATCAGGTAACTTATTACGACCCCGAGTCGAACCAGAATCTTTTATTGGAATCGTTGGACTTCATTGACGAAAAACGCGAAGAAGCTAATTTGAGGGCGGCCGCATACAGACATAGTATCGCTAAATATTATAACGAAAAGGTCCGACCGAGAATTTTTAGTGTGGGTGACCTCGTTTTGAAACGAGTTTTTCCGATCCCATCTCATATGAATCCTGCATGGAAAGGTCCATACATCATCGAACGGAAGCTTGGAGAAGGAACTTTCATGCTAGCGACCGTCGATGGTGCGACACTCCTCCGATCTTGGAACATCGAACACTTGCGGCATTATTATACTTAGTCTATTTCTTTCGTGTATTAGTTGCATTTATTTCCAGTACGCTTTTATTTCTAGTTCTTGGCATGTAGTAAGACAATTTAGCTTGCTTTCATTAATAAAGGCTTGAAGCCGTCTTTTCCATGAATTACTAATGTTTCTGCGTATGATGATCCTGTAATAGGCAAATGAAACTATATTATTCTGGCTGACGTACGAACACGTGCAGACACTCAAAATCTCCAAGCCCCCAAAGTACGGACTAAAGTACTCTAAGTCCTCGGATTGCGGTCTTGAGTATAAACGACTCATAATCTCCAAGTCCCCAGAGTGCGGACTAGAGTATAAATGACTCAAATCTCCAAGTCACCAGAGTGCGGACTGGAGTACTCTAAGTCCTCGGATCGTGGACTCGAGTATAAACGATTCAAATCTTCGAGTCACCAAAGTGCGGACTGGATTACTCTAAGTCCCCAGAGCGGACTCGAGTATAAACGACCAAAATCTCCTAGTCCCCAGAGTGCGGACTGGAGTACCGTAAGTCTCCGCAGTGCGGAATCGAGTATAAATGAATCAAATCTCCAAGTCTCCAGAGTGCGGACTGGAGTACTCTAAGTCCCCAGAGAGCGGACTCGAGTATATATGACTCAAATCTCCAAGTCGCCAAAGTGCGGACTGGAGTACTCTATGTCCCTGGAGAGTGGACTAGAGTATAAACGACTCAAATCTCCAAGTCCCCAGAGTGCGGACTGGAGTACTCTAAGTCCCCAGAGCGCGGACTCGAGTATAAAAGACTCAAAATCTCCAAGTCCCCAGAGTGCGGACTGGTGTACTCTAAGTCCCCGGAGAGCGGACTCTACTATAAATGACTCAAATCTCCAAGTCCCCAGAGTGCGGACTGGAGTACTCTAAGTCCCCGAAGAGCGGAATCGAGTATAAACGACTCAAATCTCCAAGTCTTCAAAGTGCGGACTGGAGAACTCTAAGTCCCCGGAGAGCGGACTCGAGTATAACCGACTCAAATCTCCAAGTCCCAGAGTGCGGACTGGAGTACTTTAAGTCCCCGAAGAGCTGACTCGATTTCAAACGACTCAAATCTCCAAGTCCCCAGAGTGCGGACTGGAGTACTCTAAGTCCCCAGAGCTCGCACTCGAGTATAAATGACTCAAAATATCCAAGTCCTCAAAGTGCAGACTGGAGTACTCTAAAACCCCAGAGCGTGGACTCGAGTAAAAACGACTCAATTCTCCAAGTACACAGAGTGCGGACTGGAGTACTCTAAGTCCCCGGAGAGCGAACTCGAGTATAAACGACTCAAATCTCCATGTCCCCAATGTGCGGACTGGAGTACTCTAAGTCCCCGAAGAGCGGACTCGAGTATAAACGAATCAATCTCCAAGTCTGCAAAGTGCAGACTGGAGTACTCTAAGTCCCCGATGTGCGGACTAAAAAAATATTCTGTGCTTGAAGTGCGGAAGGAAAAATAAACAACTCTCAAAGAATCTCCGAGCTATATGAAAGTGAACCAAGAAGTCCATCTTATTCACAACAGCTTGGATTTAAATCATAGTCATACACAAATTGAATGACAAGAGCCTTTTGAAAGACAGAAAAAGGAACTAAGCTTTATTTAGAAAAGTTTCTACTACAAGCCCTCCAAAATTCGGAGTCGACGGTCTATTTACAAAGACTACGGAAGTAGATGAAAATAATTTCATAACTTAAACTAACTCTCGTTGAACGAGAGTAACGATCACTTCTTGTGCTTCTTCGACTTCTTCACCTCTGTTGTCTTCTTAGACGGCTCCTCTCCTGTGCGTTTACCCTTGGTACTCTTCTTTGATGGAGGTGTAGCAACTGAAGAAGTACGAGGAGCATTCATGGGCTTGGATCCGCCAAGAAGGATGACCTTCAACGGCTTATGCAAAGGGTCATCCAGGTCCACAACTCGAGGCTCGACCCTGATCTTGGCTGTCTCTCTCTTCTCCACCTTAAGCCGCTCCTTCATACTCGGCTCAGATGTGTGATCAGAGGCGCCTATAATTTCTATTTCATAACTCCCATCAATGGGAAAAGAAGTCTCAGATTTGTCCTCATCCAGCGCTCTAATCACTTGAACATCTGGCCCTGGAGCATCTCCTACATGAGTGGCCTCACTTATCTTTCCCTCCACCTCCTTGGCGACATCGCTCCTCGTAGTGGGCCCGGGATCAGAACGGCCTGCGCAAATCATGAAAAATAAGCATTAGAATACAGTAGTCCTTCATAAAGAATGACTTTTGAAATCTTAAATTGAGGGGTTATCTACCAGGTTCCGGCAGGCTTTCAACCATCAAGGAGGTCTCACCCTCGGGAATGGGAGACAGAATATGGATGCCAAGGTCGGGGTCCTTCGTATTACAACCGATATGCTACTCAAATATATCGGGTATCAGTCGATCGGCCGATTGAGTAGGCACATGAGCTGGAGGCACGACCCCGGATGGATCGGTAATCACTTCTTTCCCTTTCTTTGAGGGGGAGCCTTTGCAATAAATAGCTTTAGCTGCTGACAAGTCTGAAGGCTCATTTCCATTGAGGAATTCTTTTATCAAGGCACCCTCTTCAATCTCTTTGGTACCTTGCTCGGCCTTCCTGATCTCTATCAAGCCCTCCCATGCCTTGGCTAAAGATTCAAGATAGCCCTCGCGCAAAAAAGTCAAGTCTCGGTGCATGAGAACGCGGGCATTGAATTCAGCGATTAGCGGGTCAAACATGCTTTTGACCTCTTCCCTACCTTCTTCTCTAGTCGCCTCAAGATGGGAGTCGATGTCCACGGACGCTATCTTCTTGTCCTCTTCACGGGCTTCACTCTTTATCGCCTCAACTTTGGAAAGCTCTTCCTCAAGTTTTTATTTCAAGAGTCGAGTAGCAACGATCTCATTACAGTATCATTGTGATTCTTTTTGGACAGCCGTTTTCTCTTCCTTCTCTCTACGGAACTGTTGCTCAAGTTCCTTGACTCGAAGGCTGAATGCGTCCCTCTCCTTTTGGACCGAGTCCTTCACTAGAGCTAGGCCCCACAAAGTTGTACCGCCTCGTCGATTTCCATTTTGTTAGTCGATTCTAGACGAGTTACGGCTTCGGCGGTGTCCTTGGCGCTCTGATGGGCGACCTCAAGTTCAGACTTGTAAGTTGCAATCTCTTCGTCTTGATCTTTAATGATATCTTTGTCGTGGATAGCCTCAAGCTTCAGGCGATCGATCTCATATTGGCGCTCCATGGGGACTTCAGAAAGTTTTTCAGCCAAATGAATAAACGCGTCGTGTTGAACATAGACGTCGTTGGTACAGGCGGTGGCGCTCTGCTTGACATGTCTGGCAATAGGATAAATCGCCGTGAGGAATTTCAGGCCATCAAAACAGATTTTTGGAAATTTATCTTTAAGCTCGGCCAGCCTCTGCGATATGGTTTGATCTGTTGTAGGAGCAGGAGGAGACGGCTTTGAAAGTTCGACTCTCCTGTGAGGATCTCGGGACTGTCGAGTGGAAGAGGAATCGAAGTGTTGGTCCCGAGGGACATTAGATTGCGAGCCCTTATGGGCGCGCATATCTTTGCTTTTCTCCGAGTGAGAAGAGGTATCCTGGTGGTATTTTGGCTGATATTAAGTTTTCTTCCGAGATGACGAGTCCCCGGAATGATAATCTCTATCGCCGTCACCATCCCTTTCCCGACGTCTTCCGGAACCCGAGTCCCGTCCAGGTTGACAAAAGATATACGAAACCAATCGAATCCGTGTGAATGCCCCATGTGACCTGCATAGAATTTAAATAACAATGAATTAGCAAAGAGTAGAGTGACGACTAAACTCTAAGTGCAAATTGAAGTGCAAGTGTTTGTGCATGTCCCAGTGTTTCGCCCCGACGGACCCGTTGCTTTACTAATGGGAGTTTTTTCTCTCTGACTATGGGCTTGAGCACTCGCATCGGCTCTGACGGGCGAGTGAAGTTTAAATGCTTCTGGATTGTCGAAGTCATAATTGAGGAGGTCATCGGGAATGGAGAGGTTGAATAGGCCCTTTAGGGAACTTTCTACATGCTATGAAGAAGCCTCTTTCTCCGTTGGAATGAGCGTAACTTTTGATGTTCCGCCAACCTTCTCCTTCCTAATCTTGTACCTCAATCTCTTTTTCCTCTTCGAAGGGGAAGATGACATCTCGATGTCGTGCGACAATCGGATGCTGAGAGGGACCCAAGTTCTCACCTTGTGCTACGGGTGTTTTATTCCCTTTAATTTCCCCTCTCTTCTGGTGTGTCAGGAGTATGACGTGCTGATGACTCGGCTAATTTTTTCCCTTTCCGAGAGGTGGTCCTGGGACGGTGATGCCTTGAGGAAGGCTTATCTGACGATCTCCTGCCAACAGGCCAAACCTTGAAAGTGTCTCATTTGAAATGAGGGTCCGAATGTCCCGTTCTTCGGCAGGAAGGGCTCGAATAGCCTCGATACTCCTCGGAATATCCTCGACCATCAGGATGTGGGTTGATACCTAAAAAGGCGAAACAAAAGTTAGAAAAGGCACGGCTCCGGCCAAGCACGAATATCGATCTAGAGAAAAGACTTACTTCCTTCAACCCATCTCCTCGCGAATCCAGGAGGGCAATGCACATAGAACCATTCCTGTTTGTACACGGCAAACTTGCTCCACGCCTCGGTTAAAATCTGGCATTTGTGGTACGGCTCGACGAACACAAAGGAAGGGCAATCTCTCCACTTCTTGACCATATATATATCTGATGTCGCCCGAAGTTGGAGGCCTAGAGAGGACGGTCATGAAAAGGATGTAGGTACTGTAGATGAATGCGTGGCCGTTCGGGTGCAGTTGCAATGGGGCAATGTCTTTGTATTGTAGCACATCCCGAAGAATAAACTGAACGGTGGCACACTGCCAACCCAGCACATGAATTTATTGCACGTCGTGTATCCAACTGGGGGCAAGTGTGGACGACCGTGCCCCGATAGAACGAACACGTCGTCAAAAGGGATTCCGTGAATAGAGCATATTCGCCGGAGCGCAACTTCATCGACCTCTGAAGCCTGAGAATCGACGGGGCAGTCCAAGAAAATTGCTGCCTCCAAAGCGTCGGAAGCTAAGTTATGTGTAGGGGAGGTTGATGGATTTGAAACATCTGCGACTTTTTGTCGGGAGGACGGTCCCGGTCTATCTGAAATCGTGGTGGAGCGAGATCTCCTAGACATTTCAAATGAATATTGAATTTGGCAGAGCACCTGTTTGAACTATACTCGAAAAATAATCGGTGTTAGACGTAACAAAATATATTTTCCCCCTCGTGCGGTTTGTGATCTAGTGCATTTATTCAAATATAAATACTGAGAAATCATAGGTCACATAGTTGATGGAGTAAAGCTGAACTTTGAACTGTCATTCTCGAAGACCGTCATTGCTGACCATCTCCGAAAGCCAGCCTGGAAATGTTTTCAATTTTAAACTCGGACATTGACATTATATGCCAAAAGATATTGTCTGTTTTTATCGACTTCAGTTCAGGCTTATGACGATTGGAACTAGGAAGTTATTAGTCCATATTAGTTTGATATGCCAGTTTGATAGTTATCGGTCCAGGTTAGTTTGATATGCCAGTTTGGTTAGGTCTAGGTCTTTGTTTTTGTCTTATGCTGAGGCAAAGTTAGAATGTTGTTCGGCCTAAGTATCGACCAGCCAAACTGCCGTTCCGCCTGACCACTGTTCGGCCTAAATTTTGATCGTCTAAACTATCGTCCGGCCTAACTATCCTCCGGCCTAAGTTCTGTTCGGCCGAAGCAACGTTCGGCATAAGTACTGCTCCGCATTAGTAACGTTCTGCATTCTATCTAATTAGTACTTCCTCCCTGACCTTTCATCCCACTGCTCGGCATGTGGCGAGTCATGCCGAACCAAAGTTTACGCCGAGCCCCAACACTCGGCACTCCGTCCTTAACAACAGCGTCATTTTCTCTTTTCTTCCTCTATCCATACCGAACAGCAAGACCAAATCATTCAGCGAGTCATGCCGAACCATACTGTTCGGCGTTACAGCCAATTCCTACTCCTCTTCTATTTTTTCACTCCAAACTCGTTCGGCACAAGAGAACCATGCCGAAAAACAATACATCTCCCATCAACTCCCTCACGTGCTCATCTCTAGCCACTTCTCCTATCCACCACATCATCTGTCCCTATAAAACATCCTAATCACAGCTCAATCCTTTCATCCATGAAACACCCATTGGCCACGGACCTAAGTTACGAGTTTAAGCCTCGTACCAAAACTTTTAATCAGGAAAAACAGTTAAGAAGAAGGGATCGATACCTAGCAAATAGATTGAAGTTCGGGATAATTCTGGAATTAAAGGCACGAATTTGACTAGTTTCGAGTGACTTGGGAAAAGGGTGATGCACGGTATGATGTTCGAGGAAAAAAGGGTAGTAAGATTGTTGGGGTTTGGCGAGATTCGCGAATACAGGATAGCGGAGGTAAAAAGTGGAAAGAGAATAAGGAGGAAGATGCTGACTTTTATAGGAGAAGAATGGAAGTCTAAGAGGCTATGACCGGTGGAACCGGTCAAAGCGTCGTCGTTTGACTTCGGCATACATGGAACGTTCGGCTTCAACTGTACTGTTTGGCATTTGCACTTTTCCCGACACACATCACCTCACTTGGTATTCACAAGAAAGCACCACCGAGAGAAATAAGCCAAGGATCAAAGCGAAGCATAGAGGACGCGTAATTCAAAGCGCATCATGTTCGGTGACGTAATACACTTTGAGTGGCAAGTGTTTCCTAGAGATTTGACCAGGCAACTAGGTACTCAGCATTAGCACACTGCTTGGCTATTTATGGATCATTTGGAATCTACATACCATTCGGTATTATGAACGCTCGGTGCAAATGGTTCGTCTGGCATTCACGTTCGAATAACATTCGTGAGTACTCGGCATTGGGAAGTGTTCGACCATCAGGGGCGTTTGGAATTAGGGAGAGCTCGGCATCTAGAGAGCATCCGGTATTGGATAAAGCTCGGCGTTCAGGATGTTCGGCTTTGCTTTGTTTTGCAGGATTCCCTATTTTTCGGCACTCTAGGTGTTCGACACCACTTCGTTTGGCATGAGATTATCGTTCGGCACACAAGAGCGTTCGGTATCAAATGACGCTCGGCAGGCAAGGACGTTCGGCATCTCTAGATGATCGGCATGGCAGACTCGTCCGACATGCGGGAAAGCTTGGCATTAAGGAACGTTCGGCATTCGAAAATGGTCCGTCATCCAGAGGTGTTCAGCATCCCGAGGTTGTTCGGCAGTCAGAAGTGTTCAGCATTCAACCAGTCTTAATCAACTTCAATTATTGCTCGGCATACACTCCCCACTCGGCATCTCACTTCGTTCGGCATGAAGATGGTGGTTCGGCTTTCGGTATCGTTCGGCATCATTCTGTTAGGCAAGAGGAGATCGTTCGGCATTTGGCCGTTTGGCATATTTGGTTCGGCGCATAGAGTTACTCCATTTGGGCTGAGGTATTCAGCTACCAGGCCCACCAGTGAAGTCCAACCCACCTTCTTCTGTAAATAGAGTGGTAGTTGCATAGTGGAAGGGATCGGTTTTTTCGAGAACACTAGGGAAGCTCTGCCGCATTCAACACTCGCTCAAGACTTAATCTTTTACTTTTCAATTGTATTAAAGTAATTGAAAAGGGATTGTATCTGTAACCCACTACCAAGGAAAGAAATAGAAATCAACTTCAAAGTGGACGTAGGCAGTTACGCCGAACCACTATAAATTTGGTGTTCTTGTTCTCCGCATTTAAATTTACAGACTGTCTTCTGTTTTAATTTACTATCTTCATTAATCTCTCCACACAATCTTTCTTAAGGGTATTAGTGGCCCATTTTGGTGCTAACATTTATATTACTGATAGGCATTATATATTTAGCATATATTACTACATATAGAGTTTAACGGATCTTTAGAAAATGGTTATCCCAAACATCTTTTGAGCTACATGTATTTTAGCTGTTATTTCACTTAAATTGGATTTATTGATATAAGAATGTTAATCCCGACTCGAGTGTTTTGTGTTGCTCAGGTCAGACTGAGTGTACCAGTATTCGAGACTTACCTTTGGAGTTGGAGCTTCGCTTGGATATTAAGTTATCTACTCAGCTTTCAGATATTCAGTTGATTCCAGTGATGTATTATGATATGGTATTTGACTATTGTGTTCAAGACTTTGGTTGTACCCTATTTAACTCTGATATGCATATAGTAGATTCATGAACTACTATCTTTTGTTTCCGCTGCATTTATTACTCTGTGTCTGTGATCTGTGATTATATGTTTACTGTATATGCTCAGTTTTGCCAAATTTAAATTAATAATTCGGTATTTTAAATTATTCAAGTCCGACATGTGGGGATGCGAATGGTCCAAAATATCGGGTCGTTACAGTTGGTATCAGAGCTTTGGTAGCTCTTGGCAAAACTTAGCATATAGGGTAAATGTATTTACAGAATCACTTACATTCGGGTTTGGATCTCTTCCTTTTTGACTCGATTCCTTTGAATTTTGGAACGTTCCCTGCGATTCCAAAATCCATTCTTATCCCTCACTATTTATCTTCTTTTGATTCTGGAGTATCCCATAACTCAACTTCAAAAGATCTTTATAATGAGTCGGCGGTCTCGCCAATCACAAATTTATTTGTAAAGGGGGAAACTCCTTTACAATAGTGTAACAACCCTGAATTTTGAACAATTTAAATTGAAAATATTTAATTAATTTTAAATATTTGAATGATGGTTTAGTTTGAATTCCCAGTATAACTATGAAATTGGCGATTAAATTTTAGAATCTAATCTATTGAAAGTTGAACAAAAATTTGAATTTGACTTTGGGGTTTGAAATTGAACGTTAAATTTGTATTTAAAATTCGAAATAATTACTTAGAAAAATAATTTGGATACAAGAATTATTATTTACGTAAATTTATAAATGGATGGTTAGTTTTAAATAACATTTTTCTTTTTTTTAAAATAAAAAGGAATAAAATTTTAATCAATACAAAATAAAATAAATAAATACACTTAGTTAAAATTTTAACAACAAAATTAAACAAAAATAGTAAAGAGAATTTATACAAAACAAATTGAATTTAAAAATGAAAAAAATAATATAAAAATAAACATAAAATAAAGAAAAAAATCCCACTGCCTTATTCTTTTCAACCAGATCCCAAACTCGTGCCTTGATCCACGCCTTCAACCACACCCTAATTCACGTTCCCCCTTCTCCTTAAGACACGAAGCTCTCCTTTTCATTCGAAAACCAAAAAAAAAAGAAACAATAATGGCGGCCTCGTCTTCCTCCTCGAACCAAAATTAGGGTCTTTCAGTGAAGTCGCTATCTCTGATTTGTCGATCGTTTTGCTTCGCACGCGTGCACTGCCTCACCAATACAGTGTGGAAATACACAAAAGCTCTATGAAAACTCATAGACGAACATATGGTCAAACCCAAGAAAAAGTCGGGTTCAACTCAGATGAAATTCCAATAAAATCGCAATGCGAGCACGAGGTCAGACCCGAGCGTTTGAGCTGGATTCCACACAAGTACGAAATCAGACCACAAACTACATGTTGAACAATATGCAGCAGTGACCAAAGTCAAAGCAAAATCAGGTCGAATAGAGGCTACAAGTAGTGAACTGAACAAGGCAAGGCTATAGAGATCGAGCTTATGCAAAGTCGACATACACAACATAAATATACATTGAAGTAACTCAAACTCAAGTCAAGCCACCCAAATTAAAATATGAACCACGACAATATTTTAAAACCAGATTCGAGCACAAACATAACATGCTCCAAGTGAACACATGAATTGCAGCCCAACTAACAGACTGAACCACAAAGAGGCAACAAGAATGAACAGAAATAGTGCAACAGGTCAAGGATGAGTATCAAACTGAAACAACCAAAGTGAAAGAGGTCAAGTTAGTTACTCAACGCAACGACAACAATCAAGGGCAAACTGCAACAAAATGCAGCCACCTCAAGATCACGAGTGTTAACGTAAAAAAATCAGACGCTAACACCCCGGTGTAGATTGAAGTTGAGTGAAAGCACCACCGTGAATACGGGAACTAAAAACAAGTAGAAAAGTCACAGAGAAAGCAGAAAAGACAATAACTTTTATAGTGGTTCGGCTTAGGATTAGCCTAGGTCCACTTTAATTTTCTTTATTACTGAATTGATTACAACTTTACAACAATCTTCAATTACAATTCCGATGAGACAAACAACTAGAACTTTGATGCAGAAGAATTCTTTGAATCCATGTAGATTGCATTAGATTTCCTCTCGAAGTTAGTTGAGATGCCTTTCGTACTTGAAGTGTCGAGTGAGTCGAGAATTCAGCGGAGTATCGGTTCTTAAAGAGATCGGCCAAAAGCCCCCCTCATGCTTGAGCTAGGTTGGTATTTATAGGGAAATCCCCCCTTAGGTCGTAAGTCGTGACCGGTCTAAGGTATGTCATGGCCGACTCATCTAGCCCCTCCATGGTTTCACAAAGGTTTGTTCGTATAAGACCCAGGTCGCCCCCGAGTCAACACAACCTTGTCTCAGTAATACGGCATCGGGCTTACATTTAGTAGCCTTAGGTCGTGGACGACTCAAGCAAGGTCATGAGTCATGAACGAGTTAACTGGCAAGTTGCAAGTCACTGCTTAACTGGTAAGTCCTAGATCATGTACGAGTTAAGAGGCCATTGTGCCAAGTAGCTGCATTGAACTTGCCTTCTTTTGCTTGGGTCGTGAATGACTTAACAAAGGTCATAGGTCGGTTGCGACTTAGGTCGGTAGCTATCTTAGGTCGGTAGCCATCTTAGGTCGGTAGCTATCTTAGGTCGGCAATCTTGTTAAAGCATTAGGTCGGTAACCTTGTTAAAGTATTAGGTCGGTAACCTTGTTAAAGTATTAGGTCGGCATCCTTGTTAAAGTATTAGGTCGGCATCCTTGTTAAAGTATTGGGTCGACATCCTTGTTAAAGTATTAGGTCGGCATCCTTCTTAGCCTATTAGGTCGGTATCCTTTTTAGGCCTTAGGTCGGCATCCTTCTTAGCCTGTTAGGTTGGTATCCTTTCAAGTCGCTGAGTCAAACCCGAGGCGGAGTTAACAATTGCCCCTTGAAGTATACGCCTACTGGTTAGGTCGTGTGCTTCGATATCCTCTAACTTGTCCACTCTCTAAGTCGGTAGGTCGTACGCGACCTAACAGTTAGGTCGTACGTGCCGCTTCAGATCCCTCCACTGCAAGGTATAAGTCACATCTTCTTCTTCCTTCTCATTACCTACTCCCTTGATTCTGCCATTAAAAACTTTCCTGAGCTCCAAAAGGCGATTTTATTCCAATCAATTACTGACAACCTTTGCTACTCATTGCGTAAGTGGTTCTGCTCTTCTATTGATCCCTTATTGTCATCGATTCACGAATTCCATTCAAACCAAACCCATCCCTTGCGCACTGCTTCACTGCGAATCTCATTACACCTGTAGTTTTTGAGCCCGAGTTAGCTTGGTTTTGGCTTCAAATGATCCATGAGATGATGAAGATGGTTTATTGCTTCTGGCTAGTTGATTTTGATTCGCGTTAGGATTGCAAGGTGTTGAATTCGTAGCGGTTTTGAAATGGTTTATTGGATGATCCGATAGCATGACATAGCATAAATGAGTGGTTCGTTAGCTTCTGAATCTATCGACATAGGAATTTCTTGCAACCTCGGCTGCACACGACTAAGCTTTTAGGTCGTATTGATTTCCTGACGACTTAGGACTTAGGCTGTACGAGCGACTCAACCCTTTGGATTCTTAACTCGACCCATCTTTTGGCCGACATAATTTGATACGATCTAATCCTTAGATCGTGGCCGGACTAGCACTTGGGAAAATTCGCCGACCTAAGCCTTGTACCGTGGCCGAACTAACACTTGGAGAAATTCGCCGACCTAACTCTTGAACTGTGGCCGAACTAACACTTGGAGAATCCTGCACCACTTTTTTGAACCGGAGCCTTTATCCTTCCTACTTCTTACGACCAAAAGAACTGCCGATTTAAAAAATCAGAAACTTGGTCTTAGCTCGTGAAATATTCCTTGGGTCGTGGCCGAGTTAACACTTGGATGCCCAATTCGAATTCTCACTAAAAAGCATAATTTCAATTTGAATTCTTAACTTAATCCACTGGACTGAACTGCTTAAATCCTGGATTGTTTTAACTTTGCTGCCTTATTTCACAGATCACACTAGCTCATAGGCTAACAACCTGTTGAAAACAACAATCACAAAAAAACCAAGGCGAATATACTGCCATTGACTGCCCACATCAAATGACAGATTAGTCGACATAAAGTAATCAACTTAAACACATCGTATGAAATGCTGTGAACCAATCAACTAAAGTGAAGTATTAATGCAAAGCATCGCTAACTTGAATTGATTTGTTTGCATCAACATTACACTTGCATATTAAAACAACGTACCCTGGACTTTATAACTGACAAATACTTGCTAGTTTTTATTCTAGTTACATTTGCTTATTATTTGATTGATTTCACACAACACTCCACACACTTTAGGAAACGTGCACCTTCATGTTTGAATATCCAGTTGTTTGTGTAGAATGACTTCCCATCAAGCAGAAGAAGGGGTAGCTCAAGCTGAAGAGACCTTTCCGATAGCTATTCCCGTAGAGAACCCTCCAGAGAGAACTTCGACTATCCTAACTCCGAGAGCGTTTATTCAGCTACGTACCCAATTTGGTTTTGCTGAAAATGATGCCATACTTCCCGGGCCAAATGATACTTCCGACAGTCCTTCCCACGGTTTCGTCGCAGTCAATCGTCAAATGTGCTTAAGCGGGGCGATTCCTCACTTTAACGACTTCCTTCGAACCCTTCTCCTTCGGTTGACAATCTCTCCATTCCAACTTCATCCTAATGGCTACGCCATCTTGATGGGGTTGTGTGTTTTGTTTAGGAGAACTCTTGATCGCTTGCCAAGTTTTGAAGAAATTCGCTACTTATGCTCGTTTGCAAAGAGTAAAGACCATCCTTCCCTCATTATTGTGAGAAGTGCTAGGAACCGCAAGCTTATTTCTTATCTTACCGAAAGTGTTCATGGATTTTTGAACCAGTTTTTCTTTGCTCGCTGCCCCCCAGGGTTTTATGCCATCTGGTGGGTAGGAAGTAAGATTACCTGTTTCTATTTTCTCCATTTTCAAACTTTTTCGAGATCTAAATTACCAATTGCTAATTTCATTTTTTGCTCTTTTCAACACTTCCTCTCCCTTCTAGAGATCCAAGCCACAAGCAAGTTTTTGAAAGATTAAGTGTTGTGGCCGTAGAAGAGAGAAGTATAAAAATTTTGTTGAGGGATGAATTTTTGAATCAGTATGGACTTTTGGACGCTTCTCGCTCTACACACCCCCATGAGGTTCCACACTCTCCGCCTAAAGCATTAGATGCCCCAGTTTCCACTAACGAACCTTTACCAAAAGAAACTGCCTCCGAAGCTTCTCTGGTGAAGTGCTCTACTACTGTCGATGTTGTGGGGTCGTCTAGCAAATTCGCACTTGCCCCAGTCATTGAGGAAGAAGAGCCTCAGGGATCTCCCTGACATTCACAGAAGTCTGCTGAAGAAGTCGGGAAAACAAGCCCTGTCAAGCATAGCGGGGATGACACTTTCGAAGGGTTGAGCGACCTCTTTGTCACCTCACAGGAGCTCTTTAAAGATGATCCTGTCGCTACTAGGGTTTCTTCTTCAGTGGTGGAAGCGACTTCTTCTCTGCAACAAGCTCCGTCGACCCAAGAGTTGACGTTAACTACTACCTCTACAATTACTCCGCAATCAAAGAGTGGTTCGTAGTTTGATGCGCATAGTTTGCACATCACACACACTTAGAATCTTTTGGCACTTTCATGCATCTAACTCTTTGTACTTTGAAGATTCTAAAGTTACACTTCTTTTCTCTGAAGAATTTTAAGACTTGTCTTTTAAATTTCAGGTTCTCCGATAGGATGCAGTGGCTCTTACTATGACGACTTTCAGCTCTATGGGAGGCGTAGTCAATATGAATATAGGCGCTACCTTCCCGTTCACAGAGAAACCGATGAAGAGAGAGCCGCTCGGAAGGCTCAGAAGAGGAGGGCTCAAGAAGAGAGTTATGAGAGAAAAGAAACGGAGGAGCACCATGATTCTTCCCAGAGAGGTGACGACTCCCACAAGAGAAAGTCGCATGATGATCGGGGAAAAAGCCATATGGTTGACGACCCAAGCAAGCGTGCCCGGAACATTGAGAAGCATGCATCTACAACTCCTGAAAAGGCCACTGCCCCCGTTTCACTTGACATCCCTTCTGGCTCTCCTGCTCTCGGGAAGACAGACATTCAGGCAATAGTTAATATGCCAAAATTTCAAATTGGACCAGGCCCAGCCACTTTGCAAAGCCGGTTTCCTCAATGGTGCTTGAAGGGGGTCTGCTTCGATCTCGATTTAGTTCCAATTGACAAGCCTGCCATGCTGCGAAATCTCAATGCCGTCAGGCTTGATATTGAAAGAATGTCGAACTGGCAAAAGCTTGTTGACGAGCTTCAAAGGGTAAACCGTGCGAATCTCGAGGCCATGCTTACTATGGAAAATGACAAAGCTGAATGTCAGAAGATTCTTGAGCAGCATGATACCGAGATGAGGAGCATCGCTACTTATAATGAACAGCATGAGGCGAAGGTCGAGAAACTTAAAGAAGAACTCGCCACTTCTTCTACTTCTTACACTCAAAAAGAAGAGGTGCTTCAAAAACAAGTGAGAGATGCTCATGCCGGCCAAAAAGACGCCGAAGACAGGCTCGAAGTGCAAAAAAGAATCAGTGATGGCTATATTGCTGATATTGCATAGCTTCGGAAGAAAACTGACTCTCAAGAGGTGGAGATCGAAATGCTTAAGCTTCAACTTTCCAAAGATGAAAGAGAGCGTGATGAGGCCATTGCCGGTAAAATTGCAGCTGAAGAATCTCATGAGGCAGCGAAGACCAGCATCAGCTCGATATTATTTGACTTCTACCTGCATAGTGTCTTGGGGCGCGGTAGCCTCGCCTTCCTAGGTCCCAAATATGAAATTACTCTGGCTGAAGTGTGGGAGGCCGCACTTGACATGCTTAGCGGTAAAGGTGCTGGCTATGCCGAACCAGCTCTTGAGGAGCATTACTTGGATGACGACGCTCGCGCCGCTCTCGCCAAAGGAAAAGAACAACTTTAAAAATTAAGAGCCGAGATGGCCGAAGGGGAACGTTTAGGAAAGACTACTTCAACTATTCCGGTCCAACCTTCACCTTCGGCCGAAATCGACATTGTCGGCTCCAGTTCTCATTCTCCATCCCTGGTTAAAGTTACAACTGAGATTACGAGTACACAGGGTGGAGATGAAGGCGAAGAGAGCGCCGAAGCACAAGTTTATGAGGTTGATATCAGGAATCTGACTTCTCCAGGTAACTCTATTGTTAATCTTGCCCAAGTAGACGGCTCATTTGCTTCTTATGAGTTCGATGAGCTTCTCGACTATTTCCTGAACCTCAATGAGCCTTTATCTCCTCTCTTTACTGACTTTAACTTCTTTTCTTTTGTAGAGAAAGTGTCGAGCATCGTTCAGACTCCTCTTCCTTCAATTATTCCTCCTCCGCCTCTCCAGGTCACTCCTCCATCGGCCACTCCACCCAGGTCGCAAGAGGAGCAAATAGAGGCTCTTCATGGCTTAGATGATCCTATTGCTTCTCAAGAACACGGGGGAGAAGGGCTTGGAGAAGGCAATGAGTCTCCGGAGCGAACCACTTCTGATAACATAAAATTATCTGCTCTGGTTACTCCGGGAAGTGAGTCTTCTTCAAGGAGAAGGAGGAAGCGTGTCACTTCCAAGAAGAGAAGGAACAACATTCTTGTTTCTGTAGAGGAAACAAAAGTTGATCCGGGGGTAACCCTTTCTCCTTCATCTCCGACTTTCCCAAGCCGTCCTGAAAAGCTGCCTATTAGGTCAGGTGAAGGCTCTAAGGGTGGTGGCAGGAAGAAGTAAGGGGTCCCGCTTCGATTTATTTTTGCTTTTTGCTTTTTGCATGTACTGGACGGAGATTGTGCGGGTACCGGCCTCCGCTTTTCTTTTTCTTTTTATTTTGAAACCTATACCTGTACAAAATTTTGATAGTATTGAATAAAATGATTCTTTTTGTTTGTACAAACTTCTGTCTATATTTGAGAATGCATTTACTATTCATTTTTGTACAAGTTTCTTTATATGATATTGCAGCGAGCTTGTGGTATGTTGTTTGAGCGTAATTTTTACCGATGTAGCTATACCATGTTGCCCATATACCATAAGCTCGTTGCAATATTTTATACTTTGAGGGGACTTGCGCTCTTATTTTCTGGAGAATAATTATTCCGTACTTGGAGGAATACTATTCTGCTCAAAATAGAGTATAGCTCACTCCATATGAGTTTCTACGGTTCATCCTTCGAAGATATCACTTTTTCTTTTGTGCTTTCACACATTTTTACCAAGTGAATTCTCCTATGTGGTAAAGCGGGCCTCTGAAGGGCACTTTAAATTCTTTTTGAGGAAGAATATTTTCAAGAATAGAAGAACCAGTCTTCCTTTGAAAGCTAAAGTGTGCCTTTGAAAAGGGCTTCTTTTTTTTTATTGCGCCTCGTTGGAGGGCTTTTGAGCTTTGCTTTGCATTTCTGGTGAAATGCTTCTTTGAAAAGTTGTACCTCTGAGGAGAGCTTTTTCACGTTTCAACACTTGGAAGTTTTATTTCAATCTCGGTGAAACGTGTGCCTCCGAAGAGTTGTGCCTCCGAGGAGGGCTTTCCACGTTTCAACACTTGGAAGTTTTATTTCAATGTTGGTGAAACGTGTGCCTCCGAAGAGGTCTTTCTGTTTGATTGCACCTCTGGGAAGAGGTTTTTCTGTTTGATTGTGCCCCTGGGAACGGGTCTTTCTGTTTGATTGTGCCCTTGGGAAGGGGTCTTTTTTGTGTGATTGTGCCTCTCGGAAGAGGTCTTTTGTGTCTGCCCCTTGGGAGAGGCTTTTATTTTTCCCTGTTCGCTGGGAAGCGGGCCTCCAAAGAGGGCTTTTCACATTTTCATCTCACGGGATTGTATCACCGATCACGGTGAAAAATGTGCCTCTGAGTACGGCTTATGCCTGAAAGTTTAGAGTTTCTTTCTTTCGGTTGGAAGGATTCACGGGAGTGTATCGACCGATCTATCCGCAACTTTGTATCGAGAAAGATCTCTCTTTTTCTGGTTTAGCCCGCTCGAGGTCTTTTAGCATTTCAATTGTGGTGAAATGGGCCTCCGAAGAGGGCTTTTCACATTTCAACACTTGGAAGTTTTATTTCAATCTCGGTGAAACGTGTGCCTCTGAGTAGGGCTTTTGCCTGGAAGTTTGGAGTTTCTTTCTCTCGGTTGGACGGATTCACGGGAGTGTATCGACTGATCAGTCCGCAAATTTGTATCGACAAAGATCTCTCTTTTTCTGGTTAAGCCCGCTCGAGATCTTTATCCTCTGAAGAGTTGTGCCTCTGAAGAGGGCTTGTGCCTCCGAAGAGGTCTTTAGCTGTTTGATGCTTGCTCGCCCATGTCTCTTTGCCATCTATTCATGTTGGCCATCCCCGTTGTTTTTTACAAGTGTCATCACTTTTTAGTTGCCAATAATTTCCCTTATCCAAAGAAATATACTTCATAGTTAAGCGAGTTGGTGGTGGCAGACACAGGCTATTCAACTGGTTGTTTGTTTGTACAAACATTTGAAGTTAGTTAGAAATGTCCACTTTCATCCACATCGCTAACTTTTGTTCGAAGCACTTCTTTTGTAGGACTTGAGTATGGAAATTTTGAATGTTTTAGCGTTTTCTTGCTGGGCGATGTCGGAGATCGCTTGGTCTTGCGATGGGTAAGCTTTGTTTTTATGGCCTGCATTATTAAATCGACATTTTAGTAACACAATTAACGTATTTTATATGTCAAAATAAAACAAAGCAGTTTATAATAGTAGAGAACACAAGATTTATAGTGGTTCGGCCAAAAGCTGGGCCTACATCCACTTTATAGCTTTTCATTATTCACTTGCTTTACAATTGCTTTCAATACAAGAATCATATATTCGTAATTCTTTTACAACATTTCAGCGATGCTTTCAAGTTAAATAGGGACGCAAATGATTGCTGTTCCAAGCTCTTGGGATTGGTTCTCCTTCGACAGTTGTGAGTTTGAATGTGCCATCAAGGAGTTTCGCTCCTATAACATATGGCCCTTCCCAGTTTGGCACAAACACACATATGGCTGTCATAATTCTCTTCAGGACTAAGTCCCCAACTTCAAAGCTGCGCTGACGAACTTTGGAATTGAAGTGTCTGGCTATTCTTTACTGGTGAGCTGCAATTCTAAGTCTAGCCTCTTCTCTTCTTTCATCGAGGAGGTCAAGTTCTTCCAATTGCAATTTTTCATTCTCATTTTGATCAAAATGGATCCTTCTGTGTGAGGGGACTTCAGTTTCCACTGGAATCATCGCTTTTGATCCGTATGCCAATGAAAATGGAGTATGCCCAGTCACAGTTTTGTGGGTGGTTCTGTATGCCCAAGTGCAAGCGGTAACTTATCGACCCAACCACATTTTTCTTTTTCCAGCTGCTTTTTAATGGTTGATTTGATGATTTTATTTACTGCTTCCACTTGCCCGTTTGCCTATGGATGAGCCACTGCTGAGAAGCTTTTTCGGATCTTGAATCGTTTGAAGAAATCTTGGAACTCCTCACTTTCAAGCTGAGTACCATTGTCTGTGATTATCTTCTAAGGCACACCATACCTGCAAATGATATCTTTAGTCACAAAACTTATCATTTTCTTAGAGGTAATAGTAGCCAATGGTTCGGCTTCAGCCCATTTAGTGAAGTAATCAACAGCAACGATAGCATATTTAATTCCCGATTTGGTAGTCGGCAAAGGCCCAATGAGATCTATTCCCCATATGGCAAATTGCCATGGACTGACCATTTGTGTTAGCTCAGTGGAAGGTGCCCTAGGAATTTTAGCGAATCTCTGGCATTTATCACACTTTCGGGAATAGTCAGCGGCGTCCTGATTAATTTCTGGCCAAAAGTATCCATAACGGAGGATTTTCTTTGCTAAAGTTTGACCACCTATATGATCCCCACATTCCCCTCCATGTACTTCAGTCAAAATTATCTTAGCTTCTTCCTTTGTCACACATCGGAGTAATGGCATTAAAAATCCTCGATTGTACAAACGACCATCTTGAACTATATATCTGGAGGCTTTCCTCATCAGCTTCTGTCGTTCTTTTGAACTTTCTGGCAAAGAACCATTGAGCAAATATTCAAGTATCGGAGTCATCCATGATTCTTGATCTTGGGATACAGTCATAATCCAATCAACATTCATTTCATTTGTGCTTGGAGCTGACAAGACTTCGACGAGAACTAATCCCAATAGTTGAGCTTCACCTGTACTCGAATATTTTGCAAGAGAATCCGCCTTCATGTTCTCTTCTCGCGGTATATGGTTTATTGAATAACGGTCAAAATTTTGAAGAAGCTCCCAGGCTTTTGATAAATAGGCGGGTAGAATCCCTCCTTTAGCTTGAAATTCCTTCTTGACTTGGCAAACAATAAGTTGAGAATCACTGAAGATCTGCAATGCCTTGATGTTTAGTTCTTTAGCGATGCTTAAACCAGCGATGAGAGCTTCATATTCAGCTTCATTGTTTGTCGAAGGGAATTCTAGTCTTAGCGCATAACATAGCGATCGCCCTTCTGGGGTTTCAAGGACAACCCTTGCTCCAGAACAGTAATCATTCCTTGTGCCATTGACATACAATTTCCATTGGATTGGGACGCTATCAGTAACTTCTTCCTCACTATTACCCTTATCCGTACATTCTGCGATGAAATCTACCAAAGCTTGTCCATTGATTGCTTTTCGGGGATGGTAAGTGATGTCATATTGGCTGAGTTCAATATTCCATTTCAAAAGATGGCCCAAAGTCTCAGGACGGAATAGGACTTGCTTTAGAGGTTGATTAGTGAGGACTTTGATAGGATGAGCTTGGAAATATGGCCTCAATTTTCTTGATGCGATCAACAAACAATAGGCGAGCTTTTCTAATCTTGAGTAGTTCCTCTCTGCCCCAGTGAATCTTTTGTTGAAATAATAGACTGCTCGTTTAATCCTTGCGTCTTCCCGTACCAAGACTACACTGAGAGCATGAGAGCAAATTGCCAAATAATGAAGAGACCTTCACCACTGTCAGGCTTTGAAAGTATCGGAGGCACTTCCATATGACGAACCAACTCATCAAATGCTTTCTGACATTCAGGGGTCCACTCAAAGTTTTTTCTTCCTTTCTTCAGAGCATCAAAGAATGGAATGCATTTGTTAGTGGCTTTGGAAATGAACCGACTCAAAGCAGCAACCTTTCCATTGAGACTTTGCAATTCCTTCTTCGTTCTAGGAGCCTTGACCTCTCTCATGCAGTGATCTGAGCTGGATTGGCTTAAATGCCCCTAGCGCTCACAATGAAACCCAAAAACTTTCCGGACTCCACTCCAAATGAACATTTCAGGGGATTAAGTTTCATTTTGTACTTACGGAGTACTGCAAACATCTCTGCCAAGTGATCCATGTGCTCCACTGCTTTCTTAGACTTTACTAGCATATCATCAACATAAACTTCCATTGTCTTGCCAAACTGTGGTTTAAACATGGCATTAACAAGCCTTTGGTAAGTTGCCCCTGCATTATTGAGTCCGAAAGGCATGACTTTGTAGCAGTAGAGACCAACATCTGTGATGAAGCTCGTATCCTCTTGGTCTGGCTCATGCATCATAATCTGGTTATATCCGGAGTATGCATCCATAAAAGATAACAATTCATGCCTTGCCTTCCCATCCACCAACTGATCGATCCTGGGCAGCGGGAAACAGTCTTTGGGGCAGGCTTTATTCAAATCTGAAAAGTCAATGCATACTCTCCACTTTCTGTTAGCCTTTTTCACCAGCACTGGATTTGATACCCAATTTGGATAAGTAGATTCTCTAATGAAACCGTTCTCCATGAGCCGATCCACTTCTTCTTTTAACACTGCCATCCTCTCTGGACCCTGAGTTCTTCTTTTCTGTCTTACAGGTGTAAACTTTGGATCAATGTTCAGAGTGTGTACTGCAATCTCTCGGGGTATTCCATACATGTCAGCATGAGTCCAAGCGAATACATCCAAATTTGCCTTCAAAAACGAAATCAGAACATTCTCCACAATTGTGTTGAGTTGTGAACCTACATTCAGCACTTTGTTCGGGTCCTTTGGGTCAACGGATAACGGCACTGTTACCTCCACCGCTACTACCCTATTCTCCCCTACACTGGCTTTCCTTGGATCCATCTCTCTTCATGCGGCACTAAATTCACCAGTGCAGGGTCCACCCAGTAATTGCTACAAGGCTTGTTCTTTGGTGCGGACTGGAGTCACCACACCTCTTCCCATTTCTCTTTTCCTTGATTCTCGCAACTCAGCAAAGTAATATTCTCGCCCTGCATTTTGGTCTCCCTTAATCACACCAACTCCGTTATCTGTGGGGAATTTCAGAGTTAGACACCATGGGGCAAGAACAGCTTTGAATGCAGCAAGAGTTGGTCGGCCTAAAAAGGCATTGTAGGCAGAAAATTATTCAACAATTATAAAGGTTTGCTTTCCAGCCACCTTCCTCAGTCCCTTTCCGAATTCTACAAACAAATCTATGGTCCCAATCGGCTGTTTGGTTTCTCCAGCAAACCCAGCAATCTAAAGTGATGAAGCTTGAACATCAACCATTGGAATTTTCATTTGATCAAAGGTCTTCTTGAAGAGGATGTTGCATGAAGCTCCACAATCAACTAGAACTCTTCTCATAGTTGCCGGCCCAATACCAACGGATATGACCAAAGGATCTATGGTCGGAGCCTCGATACCCAAAGAATCCCTGGCACTAAATACAATATAATCTGTGGAAGTCTTTTGTTGCTTTAAAGGCGCATCATTCTCTAAAACAAAAACATTCTCTTCAGCTGGTACATGCCTCAAGGCTCGGGCATACCTTTCCATCTCTCCCCAGCTTTTTCCTGCTGGGTGAGGTCCTCCAGTTATTATATTGATAACAGGTCTTTCCGATTCATGCTCTACGGCCTTCTCACTTGAGGCAGGATGGTGAGTTGGAACTTATTGTCCTTGAGTTGACGAAGTTGGGGCATTTCTGTTCCTTTTCACATACTGCTGGAGTTTGTTCTCTTTCAAAAGTTATTCACTTACCTCTTTCAACTGACGACATTCGTTGGTGTCATGGTCGGGTTGGTTGTGGAACCGGCAGAACCTTCCACTTTTTTCCATATTAATCCTAACTCTCATTTTAGGTGGTGTCGGATAATTGACATCATCCTTGGTTGCAAAGAAGATGTTCTCAGGGGTATCAGTTAAGGGTGTGAAATTGAAAGAACGGCCTTTCTTAGCATCTCCCTGTTTCTTTCCACGATCATTTCCCCTTCTCTAAGTGTTAGGTTCTTTCTTGTTCGAAGGAGCACCATTGTTCTCGGCTTCTGCTGGTACCACTTTAGCCGGTGTTTGGAGGCTTTCCAAGCGCATGAATTCATCCGCATTCTTGTAGAATTTGTCAAGTGAGTTTAGTTCTTTCATTTTCAACCATTTTCCACATTCACTCGGTTTGTCAATCGCCCTCATCAAGTATGTCAGGACCATACGTGGCTCAGCATTATCTACCTCAGCCAATGCTATGTTAAAGCGATTCAAAAATGATCTGATGGATTCTCCCGGATTTTGCTCCAGATTTGACAGTGACATTATATCCTTTTCTTTAGAAGCATACAATCGAAATTGCTCCTTGAACTTCCTGGTCAAATCGTAGAACTGATCGATGGAGCTGACCGGCAGCTTTGTAAACCACAACAGAGCTACACCTTCCAGATAGACCGGGAAATATCGGCATTTGATTTCATTAGAAGCCCTGGCACCCGTCATATGCCAGTCGTATTTATACAGAAACTCGTTAGGATCACTCGTCCCTTTGTAAGCCGGAATAGTAGGGGGAACGAATTTCCTTGGGAACTCTGCCTTCAAGATCTTTTCAGTAAATGGAGTTTTGCTTGGAGCAAAACCCCACTCTTTCTCATCTTCATCTCTTCGCATATTTTCCTTCATGATTTGGCGAACTATACCCGAAAATACTCTTCATCATTTAGAGGTTATGGAGGGCAAACATCAGCCACTCTCTTTGAATTCTGTCTTGACAATCGTTCACGGAGGGTCGGCTGAGGCCCTGATCGCCCAGCTTGAAGAGGAGTCCTTTCCGCAGGGTCTGTGGCTCTTTGAGAAATCCTCCCTTCAACATCCTGAACTCCCACAGTAGGGTTCCCATCATTATTAACCGGTTGACGGTTTTCCCCTAGCAGATCATTCAACTTACTTAAGATCAGGGCATTATGAGCATTCTGAGCATTCAATTGTTGATTCAACCCCAAAACTACGGCGTCCAATTCTGCTCGCGTAACTCCAACAGTTGGAGCTGCCTGACTTGAAGGAGGAGAGGTAGCAGTATTCTCTTGAACATTGTCGGATCTTATAGAACTTCATTTTCTCCCAAGAGCCATTATTTCCAATAAACTTCAGGTTTTAAAAGAAATCCTTTCAACAGACCTTTGCGGAGAAATAGTGGAAGTTTCCTGAGTTGGGTTCTCAGTGAAAGCACCAAAAATGTTAACGTAAAAAAATCAGACGCTAACACCCCAGTGTAGATTGAAGTTGAGTGAAAGCACCACCCATGAATACGGGAACTAAAAACAAGTAGAAAAGTCACAGAGAAAGCAGAAAAGACAACAGCTTTTATAGTGGTTCGGCTTAGGATTAGCCTACGTCCACTTTAATTTTCTTTATTACTGAATTGATTACAACTTTACAACAATATTCAATTACAATTCCGTTGATACAAACCACTAGAACTTTGATGCAGAAGAATTCTTTGAATCCATGTAGATTGCATTAGATTTCCTCTCGAAATTAGTTGAGATGCCTTTCGTACTTGAAGTGTCGAGTGAGTCGAGAATTCAGCAGAGTATCGGTGCTTAAAGAGATCGGCCAAAAGTCCCCCTCATGCTTGAGGTAGGTTGGTATTTATAGGGAAATCCCCCCTTAGGTCGTAAGTCGTGACCAGTCTAAGGTAAGTCGTGGCCGACTCATCTAGCCCCTCCATGGTTTCACAAAGGTTTGTTTGTATAAGTCCCAGGTCGCCCCCGAGTCAACACAACCTTGTCTCATTAATACGGCACAGGGCTTACATTTAGTAGCTTTAGGTCGTGGACGACTCAAGCTAGGTCATGATTCATGAACGAGCAAACTGGCAAGTCGCAAGTCACGGCTTAACTGGTAAGTCCTGGATCATGTACGATTTAAGAGGCCACTGTGCCAAGTAGCTGCATTGAACTTGCCTTCCTTTGCTTGGGTCGTGAACGACTTAGCATAGGTCATAGGTCGTTTGCGACTTAGGTCGGTAGCTATCTTAGGTCGGTAGCTATCTTAGGTCGGCAACCTTGTTAAAGCATTAGGTCGGTAACCTTGTTAAAGTAGTAGGTCGGTTACCTTGTTAAAGTATTAGGTCGGCATCCTTGTTAAAGTATTGGGTCGGCATCCTTGTTAAAGTATTAGGTCGGTATCTTTCTTAGCCTGTTAGGTCGGTATCCTTTTTAGGCCATAGGTCGGCATCCTTCTTAGCCTGTTAGGTCGGTATCCTTTCAAGTCGCTGAGTCAAAAACTAGGGCGGAGTTAACAATGAGACTGCAATAAAAGAACTCAGATGCAAAACTTCAACAAATCAAAACAGAATCAAAGCACATGAGAATTGACTATGTGCAATACAAATAAAATTAGAGCCACCACAAGTATGCAAGGGCAACTGCAAATATACAACTTCCATATTGGGTCAAGCAAGTGCAACATAGTGATAAGCTACCCAGGTTTCGAAATACAATCATGTACAACACGACTGCAAGATGTATGTAAATATAAGGCATGAAACCACAGTGCAACAGATCAAGAAAAGAAATGTCAGGTGCAAGGCCAGATAACAATGAAGCATGAATGCTACTGAAACCAAAACGGCCAGAGCCGAAGTCATGCATTCAAAGGGTACAAGAAAAATGACCAAGTACAAAGTGCAACAAGGGAACACAATGCAAAGGAATGCAATCAAGTGAGCAGCAGTAATGTCGATGCAACTCATAGAAGTTTTAAAATCATAGTAGAGTGTACAAAAATCAAGTCCAGACCACACAAATATTCAAGGGGAAACTGCAACGAGACTGCTGCCACCACCTGAATACAAGGGCACAACATACATAAAAATGAATAATGCAAGCAAGGCACAAAGGTCACAGGTTGGCAACAATTGATTTGCATGCAACCTGAACCAGCGGTTTTAAAATACAACAAAGGCTCAAATAACCAATGGTAACAAAGTATACCACAACACAAATGCAATAAGAGACAGAATGGTACGAATGCAAGCCCAATTGAATAGAACATCACATGTACCAATATAACCAGAACTCATAGCCATGGTATTCAGAAAATCAAAAAAATGCTACAGAGAACAAAATGACCAGAGGCAGTAATAAGAATGGCCAAAGTCAAGTATGCTACAGGTTATGAAATGACCAATTTGCAAAACATAAGTTGCCAAACTAAAATACAACTATGCTTTCTAAACATTATGTAAAAATATGTACGAACATAAATGCTCGATTGTATCTGCATATTGAACATGCAAACAAAAGTGCAGTGGGACTACAAAATAGGAGGAGGGTGAGGGCACCAGGAGTATGGCACCACAACACAAAAGCCAATGAACATTATCGATTCGAATGACAAATACACCAAACAGTAATAGTGAAATCCAAAAATTGAAACAGCAAGTGGTACAAGGGTAAACTGCAATGAAAAATGCAGCCACCACAAGTATACAAATGAAAACGACTTAATGCAGCCACTAACCCAAATGCAACAGATGACAAACCAATAAGCATTCGATTTTGAGCTAAAAAGTGTACTGTAATACCATCAGAGAAGGCAGAAGCATTAAACAACATGTCACTACACACAATTCAACTCAGGATCAAGGAATATAAAATTAACAAAATCAAACTTTCAGTAGTAAGTTCATCTACGAAGGCCATAGTCAACAGAAACGAGCCATGGCGACCAGAAAATCAGGACCACGGTCAAAGCAAGGTCGAAATCACAAAATTAAATTTCCAGAAATTCGAACAAATGAACTAAGAAAACTTCATCACAGCAAACTAAATTTAACAAATCAAAAGGACCGAAGTCAACAAGGAGTCAATGCTTTCAAAACCGTGAGGATCAATAAATCAAGCAATCCAAAAATCACGAATTTAAACAAGCAAGCAATCATGAAAAATGCTTGAATTAGATGTGAGTTACTAAAAGTACTCACCTTTGTCGAACGAGGAGCACGCGAGCGAAGCAAAACGATTGAGAAATCAGAGGCAACGACTTCACTGAAAGGCCCTAATTTTGGTTCTAAGAGGAAGACGAGGCTGCCATTGTTGTTTCTTTTTTTTTCCTGGTTTTCGAATGAAAAGGAGAGCTTCGTGTTTTAAGGAGAAGGGGGAACGTGTATTAGGGCGTGGTTGAAGGCGTGGATCAAGGCACGAATTTGGGATCTGGTTGAAAAGAATGAGGCAGTGGGATTTTTTTTCTTTATTTTATGTTTTTTTTTATGTTTTTTTTTTCATTTTTAAATTCAATTTGTTTTGTATAAATTCTCTTTACTTTGTTTTGTTTAATTTTGTTGTTAAAATTTTAACTAAGTGTATTTATTTATTTTATTTTGTATTGATTAAAATTTTATTCCTTTTTATTTTAAAGAAAAGAAAAATGTTATTTAAAACTAACCATCCATTTATAAATTTACATAAATAATCATTCTAGTATCCAAATTATTTTTCTAAGTCATTAGTTCGAATTTTAAATACAAATTTAACGTTCAATTTCAAACCCCAAAGTCAAATTCAAATTTTTATTCAACTTTCAATAGATTATATTCTAAAATTTAATCGCCAATTTCATAGTTATATTGGGAATTCAAACTAAAACATCATTCAAATATTTAAAATTAATTAAATATTTTCAATTTAAATTGTTCAAAATTCAGGGTTGTTACAATCTTCCCCCCTTAAAAGAATTTCGTCCCGAAATTATAAGTTAGGAAAAAATGATTGTTAAAATCTCACCGATATTTATACCCTACACAATTTTTACCAAGTTCGAATCTTATTAAAATAAATAAATATAGGATTTATTCCATTTATTTTATCTCCCTAGCTTTGATCATTGATTTCTAATTATGGTTGAGATTTTATATCCTCGATTCAGATGCCAGTATCTCTTATAATTCCGAACTCCATATCTCGAGATCGAATGTTGATTTACCCAAGAAATCCACATCGATCGTATTCTTCAAGTCACGGTCGACCCGGCTAAGGTTGCCCACGATTTATATAAACTTATCCATCTTCCTATTTGTTATTTAATCATCTTATTTTGTCAAAACCTATCTTCAAATCAAAATTCTTTTTGATTTGAGTCTATCAAATTTGAATCTCTATTCTTGTTTTGAAATTTATTCTTGTATCGTTGAGCGAGGAAGTGTATTTGTAAATTAATATTAGAAATGTTTTATATATTGTGTTGTTTGAGTTGTTGATGTCGATTTGGGTTTTCGACCGATTCGTCTGATCAACGCTATCGGTAGGATTTCCAAAACACTTGAGCAGAGCAAACTGACACAATATTGTTTTCAAATTTGGTAAAATAAAATAAGTTTGTATGATTATATTATATATAAGTATGAATCTTCTTTAACTAAACTGTTAATAAATTGATTGTTGAAATGATAATATTTGATTATCATTTATTGTTTTGTCAACCATTGACTATTGCAATATAAATAAATGATTTTATAAATTAGGTATAATTGATTGGAAATTAAAATGAATTTAAATTAGAATTTGAGAATTTAATATTCGGTGATTTCAACTTTGAATTGAAAGTTTTAATGTGTATAGTATTTAAAAAATTTCAAATAGAAATCATTCAATGAACTTGTAACGACCCGGATTTTTGGACGGTTAATTTGAGATATTTAAATTGGTTTAAATATTTGATTTGAACTATGAATTGATTTTGAATATGAAAAGTTTGGTTGTATTTAATAAAAGGGGATTCAGATTTAAATATAACAATCTATTGAATAAATTAATTATTAAAGTTGTATTTGATATTAGGTAAAATTAAAAATCTAATACCGAAGATAATAGATAGGTTAAAATTGAATTTAACAGTGGTTTGTTCAATTTTAAAAGTATATCATTTAAATTGATATTTAAAAATAGCCTTCCGGGGCACAGTCTCGGAACTCGACAAAACTAGTCTCATTGGATCCGTAATGTTGAAATTACTGAATTTCAATTTTCATAGCATTCGGAGTTATCGTGTGATCGTACGAGATATAAACGCCTAGAAAATAATTAATCGATTTAATTTAAACATGGTTCGACTGGTCAACATATCTACCCTATGCAACACAGCTGACATTTTATCCCATCAGCTGCTTTTCTTTCCCAACAGCCTTCCCTCACAGTCGACCTGCACCTCCCACTTCATCACGTACTCTCTCTTCCCTCGGAAGCTAAAATCAAATCGAGGCTGCCTTTGTTCATCTTTAAATCGCGTATCCTTCTTCTTCTTTTTTGCATTCACGAGATCTTGAATAAATTGATAAAATGGCAGCCACTTCAAATTTTCGTTCGAACGAAATCAAAACCCCTTTTTCTATTTTCTCAAACGTAATCGACCTCCAAGATAAATGGCCGCTCTTTTTCATCAAAATCGAATTCGTTCGCTCCTTAAAAAAAAGAGAAAGAAAGAGGAGAACGACGAGCGAAATCAATTCGAAATCGATCGATTCGTCAATGCTTTGCTTCGATTCTCGCTTTTAAGTATTAGGGCTTCTCGAAAGCCACGTTAAATCAAGGTGGAGCTCTGAGCTTGCGCGTGCGATGGGAATACCAAGGCGACATTGGTGGATCGTGGTGGCATCTCGAGATGGCCAGGTCGACATGTGCGATGAAGGCGGTTTCGAGTTCGAGCAGCGGCGGTCTTTGGTAGGGTTTGGCGATCGATAAATAGCGGTGATGGACGCGTGATGCTGGGTAGGGTTTCTCGAGCAGTGTGGTATAATTCTATAAATTGATATGCATTTAGTTAGCTAATTAAAGTTTTAAATTTGAGGATTAGTTGGTTATACAGAAAAATAATAATTACAGTAAAGGGTAAACATTTTATTCTGGTTATTTACTTAAATTATATATTCACATACAGTTTGTTTTAAAAATTATTTCTACAATTAGATTTAAAACAGTTTGTTTTTAATTTAATTTAATAGATATGATTTTGGAAAAAAAGAAGGAAAAAATAGGAATTTCAACATGTTTGAAAGTTTATTCTAAAATCATTTTAAAAAAAAAACTATATAGATTATTTTTATAAGTATATGTATAGGTGATTAATTTGTTTAATCGACTTATTTATTTATTTTAGTCACTAAAAAATTAAAAAAAAAAGAGAATTTGTTTAAAATTCAATTATTTGTGAAATAAATCATTAGTTAAAATTAAATTGTTAGATTACAATAAATTTATTTAAACGGAAATTAATTGTTCGATTTGTTCGAATATTAATAAAATCGTATAATTGTTTATATAAGGTCAAAAGTCGAGAAATCGGGTCAAGATTGGAAAGGATTGCAACTTAAAAGCAAAGGTGAGATTTTATCACTCATTTAGATGCCATAGATTAAATTTAAATGTTAAATTTAAATCATTGAATGTGCTTGGTTGATTTATAATAATTTATTCACTGGGTGATATTATATGTGTAGTAGTATATATATATTGGAATGATTGATTTTCCCGCATTATATAGCGGATGAGACCCTATACGCCGCATAATAGCGAACGATGTTACATAAACTCATATACCGCGATATTCCACGTTGAAGTGGAATTGGTATTTTATTTTGTGCTAACATCTGTGGATGCAGGGAAAACAGATTGGAGGGATACAACAGGATTCCTCAAAGATATATATATATGTTGTCATATGACAGCTTGGATGGATTAATATGGAATTGCATGCGACTTGAATTTATATAGTGTTACATGGAAGTTGGAATTTGGAAAAAAAATTAAATACCATAAATAATTAAATTGAAGGAAGTTAATGAAATTTGAATTAAAAGAATATATGTTTAGGATTTGGATTTACTTCTATTGAGAATAAAGTAAAATAAAAAGCACATTTATTACTTTGGTTATACTTAAATTGTTTAAAGTTGAGTTTTGGGAAAGATTTAAGCTTTATACTAAAGACTTGAAGAAATATTTGAATCGATGAATGGATTCGAAGTAAAGCAAAATTTTATTAAGAAATATAAATAAAAGAACATTATTAAGGAATGAAATGGAGTTTGTTAAGGAATAATATGGGATTGTATTGAAGAATAAAATTTTAAAGATGGAATTTTTGAATAAATTTGTTTTTATAAATGAATGGAAAGCTAGAGGAAGCTATAAATTTATAAACAGAGTTACAAAGGAGATAGAAAGGTATCAGTAGATATGTAAAGAGATAAGTTATGAAGAGAATTTATATTGAGTATAAAATCGGTTTTGAAAGGAAATAATATAATATTTTCAAAGGTGGAAAAAGTGAATTTGGTCGTTGAGACGGAAATCAGGAGTAATCTATGGATGAATATTGGATTTTCTAAAAATATATATTTGTTTTAAAAGGAATATTTTTAAAATTTACAATACCTAATAAGTTGTACAGACCTATTAACTAGATTTAGAATATTCCGAAATAGTTACTTTAATACTTAGTATTTATTAAAATAAATTCTAGTTTTCTAAATCGGTTTTGTAAATTTGTCAATAACTAGATATGATTATTAATATTTATATTTAGTTTACCTTAAACCATAATTTGAAAATAAAAGCCATAATTCTTATTTTATAAGTCAAGATGTTTTCAATAAAGTTTTAAAATCCAATTATAATTCTCTTGAGATGATAAGCGAGTTAAATAAATTACCGAGTATAAAATAGGAGTTTCCTAAAGGCGAAATAAAGTTTGCAAAGCAAAGAGGGCAATTAAGTTTGAGAATTTACAAGTAAATGTGTATATTGATTTTTGAGAAAGAAATAAGAAAATAAACGAATGTTTTCAAGAGTTGAATATAAATTGAAGTAAAGAAATATTCAGAATATGGGAAAAAGATATAAATGGTTCCATGAAAATAAAAGGAGTTTGAAAACTGTTTTAAAAGGGTTGAAATACGAAGATAATATCTTAAGTAGATATTCTGGAGATAAATAATTTGAGGAAAATTATATAAGACTTGATGGTTGCTTATGAATGATTATTTGATCGTTAAATAACCGACTATCAATATTGGCCAATGCGTGGATCGTTTCGAAGAGCCAGGAATCGGATTTAATTATCCAAAAACCACTTCGATCTGGTTTGAATGAGAACAAATGAAGACCATGAAGATGAAGAAGATGGTGATTCGGTTTGTCCAGACCAGGGCAACTTGTATGGACGAATGTTTTCAGAACATCGTCAAAGGGACGATGAGCATTCTAAGTGGGACTCGTTCTTGAAAGATAACGCTTAGCCGCAAGCCTTGTCAACCGGGAATGGCTAAAACAGAGGAGGTACAGCAAGGCTAGGTGGGTAGCACCCATTTCAGGGTGAGGTCATCCCTGTCTAGATGTCCCTTTTTTCCGGCTTAGTGGGTGGTTGGTCGCGCCAACCACGGGGTAATTTTACTCGGGATTATCCAGTAAGAGGTAGTCCCGGCTTTGTGTTGTAGGGGTCGGGAGTGATCCTCGGTACTCTGATCTAGACCAGGTACTATGATGGGCGGTACCCGGTAGCCCTGCCATTGTATGGAATGCAATATCCAATAAGCGCCAGTATGGTTTTGATTGTGCTCAACTATTGCTGAAACGTGAGATGCAAGCATTTCAACTAGATTCTATTTTACTATCTATAGACCCTATTATAATATCGTAGGATGTTAATAAAAATGTTTGGCTATCGAAAGGTAAAAACCCGACATATTTATTTGTGGCATGGTCTTACGAGATGCTTTTGTTTTTCAAAGGATTTTGGAAATATAATAATCCAAGTGAGTGTGATTTCTCACGTTGGTTTTCCAGACTGACTCGAGTGTTGTTTTATATGATGCTGGGGTCAGACCGAGTTCAACAGGATCAGGTTAAAAGCTAAGGAGTTCAGGAGACGAGCTGGATGATAGAGCGTACTTCCGTATTTGACTATTATTTCCGCTGTGTATGGACAAGTACTGAGTTGTCTCTGTATGAATGTTATTATACCCTAATGATGGTATGTATGTATGTATGTATAACAGTACAGATTTCTTTGCATTTAAAAGCTGTTATTGTATATTATATTTTGCTCCGCTATGATTGTGAGACTATGATGTTGTTTTTATTCTTCTTCTTCAACCTCTTCTTCTTTGTACCCGAAGACTCGTACTTTTGTGCCACTTTGGCCTGAATTGTTGTGCAATTTTGCCAGCTCAAAGGGGTATGGATTTACGGGCCTTTACAGCTGGTATCAGAGCTTAGGCTGGCGATAACCTTGGCTCTGTTGGGAACTACTCATTAAAATAGAGTCTGTAGTACTCTAGAATGAGTTCGAGCATATTAATAGATATGAGTGGGTATTTGTTAGTGAATATAAAATGATTTTATATTGTGATGATTGATTCATTGAGTGGCATATGAACCTTCGTCGGCACAGACTGCACAACTGTATCGAAGGGGTTTCTAAACACTTGAATAGAACAATTCGACATAATATTGTTTTCGAAATTGGGTAAATGAAATAATTTCATCCTAAATATATTTTGGTATAAAAAGAAATATTTTCTAAAATTATTATATAACTTGGATGTTTGGATAATAATATTTTAGACAAATGAGATTATAAAATCTGAAATAGTTTATATAACCAAGGAAAGCATTTGATTTGGATTCTGGAATTAAAAGTAAAAGTTAAAAAAGGGAATTTAACATTAATTAAGCTTAAATTTTTGTAATTTGATTGATGATAGGAAGAAATAAATTAGTAAATTTTGAATGTGATTAAAATGGGAAAATAGAAATTAAATGTGAATTGGAAGGCAAAATCAAATTGGATTGAAATTAGTTTAAGCTAAGTAAATGGAAGTAAGTTGAATTAATCTGGAATAAAATTCAGTTGTATTTAAATTAAGTTGAAATCGAATTGAAAGGAAATGAATTGTGATGTGGATGATATTAAATGAAATTATGTTCTTACTTAATTAAATCCAAGTGAATTGGTGGGTTAAAGAGTATAGTATGATGCTAGATTTAACTGAAGCTAGATAAAATTGAATTGAAATAAAATTCAGTTGAGTTATATATAATATTGAGTGGAATTAAATTCTTACTTTAACAGGTGAAAGTAAGTTGAATAAGAAATTGTATTGGGGTGAACGAATTTAAAATAGCCCATAAAGGTTAAAAGCATTGAAATAAAAATATATACTTGACTAAGTAAAAATATATAATTCCGAATTAAAAGTATAAGGTGATGGGATTGATTGTTAATGGATGGAAATGTGAACATAAATAAGTGTGTGACTTATAAATCTAAAGGAGTGAAATTCTAACCCAAATAGAATAAATGAAATTAAGTTGAAATGAAATTGAATTGGAATAAATATATTCCGATAGGTTATAAAGAGTTGACAACCCATTGTTTAAGAGTATTTTTAGCTGTAAATAAGTGTTCAATCTCGAGTTAAAATGAAATATGAATATATTCAAGCTTAAAATGGGTAGAAACGTGATAAAATATAATTATGTGACTTATAAGAAAAAATAAAAATGGAGAAGTTAAATAATAAGCAAAAATGAAATTGTTTTGTATTTGGAGAATGAAATAAAAGTCCAAACTTGAATTATAAAATAAAATTGAACTCAAGTAAAATAATGAGATGATTTTTGAAGATGAAAATCCAATATGGAATGGGAAGTGGAAGTGAACTAAATTGGATAATTAATTATTTAGTGCGTATGAAAATGGAACCTAATTTAGATAAATAAAGTTGAAGTTTGAGTTAATATTGGAATTGGAAACGAAATCCGAGTTATAAATATAAAGTCAACTTGGAATTGTAAGTGAATTAAATATGGATTAAAGTTGTTGTGGAATGGGATTAAAATAGAGATGATTTGAGTTGCAAATAAGTCCAATTCGAGTATAAATAAGTTAAACATGACCTTCTTAATGGTAAAATAAATTCAGAGAACTAGGTAAGGAAATTTGAAATTCAAATGGATTATGAGAATCGCTAATTGAATTAAGTGGAATTTGATTAGATGAGAATCAAAATAAAATGGAAATGAATTTAAGTATAACGTTGAAATAAGTAAATTAACCTAAGTTAAAAAGAATAGAAGCTTGGCTTCGAGTAACGGTGAAAGCCCACTAAATGAAAGCTTGAGTGAATTCAATTTGCAAAATGGTTATTAATTTATAAGCATAGAAGTTGTCGAGCTTAATAAAATGGTTTGAATGGAGCCAAAGTGAATATGAAATAAAATGCAAATGTATGGTTTGTAAATAAATTAGAATGGAAGGGACTTTAAAATGAATAAGTAAATTGAATTATAATTAGTAGGTGAAATGGATTTGATAAATAAAAATCAAATCAAGGATTTAAATTGGAGATTGTTTTCAAGGGAAAAAATAAACTTGGGTTATGGGGTTAAATAAATTGATTTGGAATCAATTTTAAAATAGTTATAAAGCTACAGAAGTTGTTTGAATAAATATCTTCGGACTTGCATAAATTAGTCGTTCGACGTAATGGGAAGTAAATAAAATTCTATGAATTGATAAAAGTAAGTAGAATTGATTTTTGAATCAACTGGAATGAATGGGAGTTCGTTTCGTTTGGAAATAAATTGAAGATAAGCAAGTGAGTTATAAATCACTTAAGTTAAATGCACATGGCATATGAATCGGTCAAAAACAATTGAACTAGTTTGGAAACCATACAAATTGCTTACGGAAGTTATTCAGATTGCATTAGTTTTAGTATTGATGTGTTGTAGTTGCTTATATGAGTGAAATGTTATAAATTTCATAGATATGTTGCTTATATGTTTAAATTGAGTTAGTACAGGTACCGGAAGGCCATTTAGCGGGATTGTGATTACGCAAATTGCTAAATAATTAAGCCGCTTGCTTAAAAATGCTAAATAAAGGTACGCCTACGCAATAAAAGTTAGGAAATATGAATTATTGCTTGTTTTTTTGTTTTTCCGACCGTGTGGATCGATGTACATATATATATCTCTCTTGTAAAATTACAAAAGGTCCTCTTTACAAAGGAGACTCTGGCAAAAAAATTTAAAATTTTGGAAGTTAGACAATTTTTGGAAAATTTGGAAAATTTGCTAACAAGGAATTGATTTCAAATTGGAATTGAAACAAATGGATTTTGGAAATGGAGTTGAGAATAAATTATTTTGGTCGAAACTAATTATTCAGTTGTAACTAAAGTTAGAAAAGTGAATATGAGATTTTCACTAAGTGGGATTTAAAATGTTAATGAGTTGGAACGTTCTTCTGCCTTGGTAATTTTGGGGACGAAATTCTTTTAAGGGGGGATGAATGTAACGACCCGGATTTTTGGACGGTTAATTTAAGCTATTTAAATGGGTTTAAATATTTGATTTGAACTGTGAATTGATTTTGAATATGAAAAGTTTGGTTGTATTTAATAAAAAGGGACTCGGATTTAAATATAACAATCTACTGAACAAATTAATTATTAAAGTCGTTATTGGATATTGGGTAAAATTAAAAATCTTGAGTTTCAAGCTTGTTAAAAATATTTTAAAGGCTTGTAAAATATATATTGATAATACTAAAGATAATTGATAGGTTAAAATTGAATTTAGCAGTGGTTTATTCAATTTTAAAAATATATCGCTTAAATTGATATTTAAAAATAGCCTTCCGAGGCACAGCCTTGGAATTCGACAAAACTGGTCTCATTGGATCCGTAATGTTAAATTATTATGAATCTCAATTTTCATAGCTTTCGGAGTAATCGTGTGATCGTACGAGATATGAACGCCTAGAAAATAATTAATCGATTTAATTTAAATATAGTTTGACTGGTCAACATATCTACTCTAGTCAACACAGTTGAAATTTTATCATGTCAGCTGCTTTTCTTTCCCATCAGCCTTTCCTCTCAGCCGACCCACTCCTCTACTTCATCACTTACTCTCTGTCTTCCCTCGGAAGCTAAAATCTAATCGAGGCCGCCTTTTTTCATCTTTAAATCGTGTATCCTTCTTCTTCTTCTTCTTCTTTTTCCATTCACGAGATCTCGAATAAATTGATAAAATGGCAGCCACTTCAAATTTTCGTTCGAATTAAATCAAAACCCCTTTTTCTATTTTCTCAAACGAAATCAACTTTCAAGATAAATGGCTGCCTCTTTTTTTATCAAAATTGAATTTGTTCGTTCCTTATAAAAAAGAGAAAGAAAGAGGAGAACGACGAACGAAATCAATTCGAAATCGATCGATTCGTCAGTGCTTGGCTTCGATTCTCGCTTCTACGTGTTAGGGCTTCTCGAAAGCCGCGTTAAATCAAGGAAAGGGGTGGAGCTTTGAGCTCGTGCGTGCGATGGGAATACCAAGGCGACGTCGGTGGGTCGTGGTGGCATCTCGAGATGGCCAGGTCAACACGTGCGATGAAGGCGGTTTCGAGTTCGAGCAGCGGCGGTCTCTGGTAGGCTTTGGTGATCTATTAATAGAGGTGATGGGCGCACGATGCTGGGTAGGGTTTCTCGAGCAGTGAGGTATAATTCTATAAATTGATATACATTTAGTTAATTAATTAAAGTTTTAAATTTGAGGATTAGTTGGTTATACAGAAAAATAATAATTACAGTAAAGGGTAAACATTTTATTCTGGTTATTTACTGAAATTATATATTCACATATAGTTTTTTTTAAAATAAATAAATTATTTCGACAATTAGATTTAAAATAGTTTGTTTCTAATTGAATTTAATGGATATGATCTTTGAAAAAAGAAGGAAAAAATAGGAATTTCAACATGTTTGAAAGCTTATGTAAAAATCATTTAAAAAAAATCTATATAGATTATTTTTATAAGTATATATGTATGGGTGATTAATTTGTTTAATCTACTTATTTAATTATTTTAGTTACTAAAAAAATTTAAAAAAAGAGAATTGGTTTAAAATTCAATTATTTGTTGAAATAAATCATTAGTTAAAATTAAATTATTAGATTACAATAAATTTATTTAAATGAAAATTAATTGTCCGATTTGTTCGAATATTAATAAAATCATATAATTGTTTGTATAAGGTCAAAAGTCGAGAAATCTGGTCAAGATTGGAAAGGATTGCAACTTAAAAGCAAAGGTGAGATTTTCTCACTCATTTGGATGCCATAGATTAAATTTAAATATTAAATTTAAATCATTGGATGTGCTTAGTTGATTTATAATAATTTATTCACTAGATAATATTATATACATGTAGTGTGTATATATATTGGAATGATTGATTTTCCCGCATTATATAGCGGATGAGACCCTATAAGCCGCATAATAGCGAACAATGTTATATAAAACTATATACCGCGATATTCCACCTTGAAGTGGAATTGGTATTTTATTTTGTGCTAACATCTGTGGAAGCAGGGAAAACAGGTGTAACGACCCGCCTTTCATTCCGTAGAATGACGCATCATTAAGAAGAAAGAAACGGATAGAAAAGAGAAAAGAAAGGAAAGAAAGAAAGAAACAACATCATAATCTCACAGCGGAACGAATAAATTATGTTATATTACATAAAATATTACATAGTATCATATACATCAGAGTTATACAGCTAATACGACACAAACTAGACAGTTATAAACACCTGTCTAGTTATTACAATTCAAGTACATCACAGAAAAAAGATATGGCACTAGCACAGCGAAAACTCTATATATATCTACACGCTGAAGCCTCCTGCTCAATTTCTCCTCCAGAACTCGTTAAAGCAATCCATAATCCCTTGACTACTCATACATAATATGAGTACCTAAGAGTTTAATAAAACAGAAAATAAACACTCGGGCCAGACATGGGTCTGGTGTGAGTAAACGGGTTTAAATTTGCTTAACTTTAGAAAATCCTTTGGAAAGAAAAGGTATCACGTAGGACTTGACACACATAAGCATGGAAAAAAAATTACCTTACGCTAACCAAAACATTTGATAGGAAATCTAGTGATATTATAATAGGGTCTAGGGTTTTCAAATAAACAGAAAATAGCCGAAATTGTTACATTCATTAAATTCCAGCTACTAGCCACGAAAGTGGGTAATACAATCAAAACAGTAAAGGCACGTAGGAAGAATAGGTTTCCGTCAATGGAAGGGCTACTAGGGTACCGCCCATCACAAGACTGGGCCTGGATCACTGTACCGAAGATCACTCCCAATCCCCTTCAACACAAAGCCAAAACCATCCCTTAATGGACAGTCCCGAACAAGACAACCCCGTAGATGGTCGTCACCAACTGCCCACACAGCCGAATAAAAAGGGACATCTAGACAGGGGTAAATCTCGTCCTACTTGGGTATGACCCACTTAGCCTTGCTGCACCTCCCCTGTTTTAGGCATTCCCGATTGATGAGGCTTGAGGCTATGATTACATTAATAGGACATATCAATCTTAGAATTCTCATCGTCCACCTGACGATGTTCTGAAAGCATTCAATCCATACAAGTTCGTTTCGGGTTTGAACAAAACCAAAGGCGCTACCTCGTTACACTCATTTTGGAATCACCCTCAGAGTTAACGACAATAGCCCTTGCACTCTGAATCTTCATCTCGAACCTGAAAGTACTACCCCCGTTAAACACGTATTGGAATCACCCTTAGATTATTATCATGAATAGTCCTTACACCTCGAGTCTTCGCTCTTCACTTGAGATTCACGACCTAACGTTTAATTTGGATCGATGAGGTTTTTGGAATTCTAAATTTAGAAACCTGATCCCGGTCGCATCGAAATCTAAATGCCATCTTAATGTCCAAGTGATTTTAAAGTTAAACAATTCAATTCATCATTATCTATATACACACAGATAGATAATTTACATATCACATTAGATAATCACATTTTAATCATAAACAGATAATCCGTATTATCATCACAAACAAATAATCATCGCAAACAGATAATCCATATTATCATACTTTAACTAAGCATCCATATCATATAGATATTACTCATTTCATTACTGAGATCACAACCATTCAATGAAATATCAATATCATCCACAAGCAATGATTTATTAACCACCATCTATAATTAATTTAAAATGAATTAAATTAATTACTTCTATCTCTAATTAATTTAAAGTAAATTAAATTAATTACAACATCTATAAACCCTTCTTATGTATCCATTAATTAATTATAATCTAGTTAATTAATCATTCTCTAAGTATTTATCTTGGTTAAACACCTTTGATTAATCATTATCTCATTACAATAAGTAATTAGTCTTTAATTAATTTCACAAATTAATTAACCTCAATTATTTACTAATTAACATTTAATTACTTCATTTATTAATTAACTATAATTAATTACATTTATTCTTAATTAATTACATTAATTAATGAATTTATTATTAATTATTCCTTAATTAAATAATTCTTAATTACATCTTTAATTATATTAATTAACGATCTCTAATTTATATTTAAACTAATAACTTTATTTAAATTAATTACATTTAGTAATTAATCTAAAGTTCAAAGTACAATTATTAATCACCCTTGATTAATATCAATCCAGTAATTAAATACCATTAATTGCTCATTAACTAGTTAATTATTCCATAATTAATTATCTTCCTTAATTAATCCCTTGATTAATTAGAAAGTAATTGCCCAAATTACTTCATTATAAATCATCCTTCACTAATTACATTCTAGTAATTATCATTTATTACTTCCTAAGTAATTATGCTCAACAATTTACAATTGATTATCTTCACTTAATTAATCTAATTAATTATCAAAATTAATCACATTAATTAATTACTTAATAATCCTTAGATAATTATCTTTATTAAGTAATAACATTTTCTTTAATTACTTTCTTAACAAATTTATCTTAGATTAATTATTATTAATCATCTCTAGTTATAAATTAATCTAAATCATTAATTTAAAATCAAATAAATAAGTCATTCCTTAATTCTCTTATAAATTAAATTCTTTTATTATCTTAATTATTTCTAAGATAATTCATTTACTTTGTTAGTGACTTCATTAATGTTCAAGTGTAATTAAAACATTACACTTCTAAATTCAAATTCAAATTCCATTTTGAATTTAAGATTCAAAATGTTTAACCATTTTAACATTTATCCAAATTAAATAAATTTATAAACCTTAAAATAAATGCAAAGAACATTCATTACTTATATAAGATGCTTATATAACAGAAAAAACTAAATTACTTAATCTTAAAAAAAAGCAAGCTTTAAATTAAATTGATTATTTAACTTCCAAATTTAAGTTAAACACTTCATAACTTTTCATTCAAACATAAAAGAAAACCTTTATAAATAATTTTATCAAGTTTAAACATTTATTTGAAAACAAAATCACTTTTAAAATCTACTTTAAAACATTTAAACTTGTTCAACATTTAAATTTACAAAACTGATTTAACTTCAAGATTTGAATCCATAGTAAACTTGAACCATATTTTAGACTTGATTTAAAACATGACTTAAACCTTGATTAAATTTTAAATTTTCATTTTTAAAACTTAGGGTTCAAAAGTTGGTTTGAATCCAGTCCAACTTAAACTTAGGATTTAAAAGTTTGTTTGAATCCAATCCAACTTAAACTTTGAATTTAAATCCCTATTTTAAATCCTGCTTCTAAATTTAAATTTCATTTAAATTTTAAAAACCCAACACTGTCAGGTTATAAAACCTGAAACCAACCATACCCGGGACCACCCAACAAATACTTCGAGACATTCTCGAATAGCACTTCGAGTCACACCTGCGTCAGCACGAAGACACTCCTGAGCACATTACTTCTTCCCCAACTCTCGGCTTCATCATGTATCAGATGTGCACCGTGCACATGTACGGCCAATTTGATCACCAATGGCTATCACACGACCATCACCAACCCACCCTCGACCTCGTCAACAACCACGATGAAGTAGCACAACGCAAATCGAAGATAAACTCCAAATCAATAACACGATCAAAAACTGGAAAAGTCCATGATCGGTAAACCAAAAGCCGACGTCGAACGCCACCATCTGAAACCAAACGACTATGACCACAGACGCCTCTCAAACCACCGAAGCCATTCCTCCCTACGCGATCAAGCCCGGTGCACCACCAATGCCGAACGAACCCCCAAAGCATCATCGACACCAAAACAGTGTAAAACCATACCTCGTCCAATACCTATCATCACAACCCAAAGAAAAACCAATCAATAATTTTCCAGTGACCACTCAGTTCTTCTCCACCTTCAGCCCAAAATCTTGAGCCACCAAACTTCGTCGATCAACGGCAAATGGCCAAAACCCGAAGATCGAACAACATTCAATATCTCACTGAAGCCCAATTGAAAAATTGCAATTCTTATTCCTAAATTCATGGTTTGTCAAAATGAATCAGAATATATAATCAAATTTTTGAATTATCCTATTTTATTTTTAACAAAATCTTAATTTTACTGTAATCTAAATATTTTCACTGAATAATTACCAATATAATCACTTAAAATATTTTTTTACAAATAAGAACTCAATGTTTTTAACAGTTTATTTTTTGAAATCAAAATCATAATTTTCTTATACGGTGAGATATGCATTATCTTCTAATGGAGATGGGTCTGTTATCAACAACAGAGCAACAAAATACAATATCAGAAACAAATATGCAGACAATATTATACCCATATACACACATTGATATTCAAACTCAAGCAATCATTAGAGGCTATATTAGTACACATGCAATAAGATTCATCCATATTTTAAAAACAATGAACAATTTTAAAACTAGAAGTTTACTTACCAATTTATAGAAGCAGAGAACAAACTCTGTTGCATTTCTGTTTTTCCTGGAACTGCTAAATTTGATTTTCTTGTTGAATTGAATTTCCTTGTTGAACTTGTTGATTGGTAGTTGGATCTGGTGAATTTGCTTGTTGTTGAATTTCTATTGTTGGAGTTTAAATCTGAAGTTGAATTACTTGCTGTTGTAGTTGATTTAAATTTTTGTAGCTGTTTTGATTTTAAAACTACATGCTGAAGAAACTTTGATGAAGATGATCCTAGACTTAAATGCATGAAGATGATCTTGAGTTTGAAGAAGAGTGCATATGCTTTTTTTCTTCTGGTTTCGGTTTTTCTTTTTGAAGAGAATGTTTGAATCTTAATTGAATTTCCAAGCTTTCTACTTAATATAATTTTCATAAATTGTTTTCAAAAATAAATAAAACAAATGCCACTTGTTACATTAGGTTGTAGATTGATTTACAAGTGCCTTTTTAAGAGTTAAATGTCTTACACATGTTCATTTTAATATTATAATAAATTTCTTAATTTTATAAATGTTTTTAAACCCATTTCTAATTTATGTTATCATGTTTTTAAATGTTTATTTCTACTTAGCCTTTAAATGTTTACATAAAAATTACCTTTATAAATTACATATTTTAATGTTTATTTGTATCTTTTTAAAATAATATTTTCAAAGCTAAATTTTCAAGAAAGAAAAATTTAAAAATAAAAGAATATTGAATTAAACCTTATTTTAAAGTTTGAAACTGAAATATTATTCTTTAATATGTATAAGAACTAAATCTATTTCAAAATAAACAATTTTTAAAAGAAAACAAAATAAACTTTTATTATAATATAAAATTTAAACTATTATATTTTTAAACAAAATAAATATTTACTCTAATTGCTTTTGAAGATATAAGAAAGATTTTAAAACAAACTTTTGAGAAGTTTCTATACTAATTTCAATCAAATTTTGCAATTCATAAGTTATACACATACATATATAATAAATTTGAAAATATTTTTATTAAATTTAAATTTAAATCAAATTCCCTATTTACAATGTATACACATATATACATTATCAATAGAATATTTTTAAATTAGCTTAGAAAGATAAATTTTATTATTTAAATATTTTTAATTTTGAAAAGAATAAGATTCCCAAATCAAATTATCATTATCATTATTATAAATTTTGAAAAGATAACATTTGTCAAACTAAATAATTATTAGTTTTCAAAAGATAATTTTTATTTGAATTAGATTATTAAATCAATATTTCACATTTTAAAACAATTATTAATGGAAATTATTAAATAAATATTGCCCAAATTTCTGGGACATCGCATTCCTTCCCCCTTAAAAGAATTTCGTCCCCGAAATTTAAAAGCAAAGATAATTTAATAAACTCATACGGATTTTAATTGTAAAATAGCAAGCACATGCTATCAACCAAATACTAGCAACCATAGCAACCAATTCAAACAAACAATACTAACTATCCAGACAAAATTCTGGATAGGATTCCCTAGAGTTTCCCAGGTACAAACACCGGGATACTCGCTCTACAGAATCTAAACTGGCTACACCATTCAGATTCAGAGCTTCTATATATCTAGATCTACAAACCTAAACAGGATACTGGACTACAGACAAGTCTTGATCAACTTCCAAATCTCGCAGAACTACTGGTTCTAAAACCAGTGATAAACCATACACGTACTCCCTCAGAGATACGTGAAATACATAATGAATCCCAGCCGTCGGAACTGGAAATTCAATCCTGTAGACCAAACACTTAACCATTAAGAGAAAACAGAAAGATCCAATCTCTTCTGAGCTATCTTTCAAACTTTCCCAATCTTATAGCTCTTACGATCGAAGAAAATTTTATCCAAAGTTAAATCTCCAAATTTTGAAATCCAAATCTCCAACTTCAAATTCTGAATTCCTTTGTCTCTTATCCACAAATCTCTCCTATCGATCCTGGGCTGCCCTCAACCTTCTAGATCAATCCAACCTTCGCAGATGTTTCACGGAACAAATCTGGACAAAGAAATAAACGATCTCTAGATCCTACTCAATAAGATGGTTCTCCCAAAATCCATTCAAATCTACCACACGAACTCTACAATACAAATATCAGAAGTTTTCAAACATACTACTCCTATTTGGAAAATAGAATAGATGCACAAGACAACCAAGCCTCTAGATTAAAAATTGATTTCCTGTAGAAATCCTCTGATCCAAGACGGAACACAAATTTCCAATGAATAAGGTGTTGCTTCTATTCTGGAATAGCTGCCACTATGCTTCGGCTGCACAACTCTGATTTGGAAATGTTGTTGATGAACATAAGTATAACTTGATCAACCTATTCCGGAAACATTGTTCATCAAATTCCATAAAATCTTAGTGACCTATCTGATTCGGTCACAACACCATAGCAAAAATTCTGCTAGAAAGCAAGATCCGATAAATCCTGACTGCTTCACAAAAAACCTCTCTCACTCAAAGAACCTCCTTCCTACTAGGCTGAACCACTAGTAAAGCTCCAAGAACCAAGTCGGTACAGAACTCAATCTTCTAATGTGGATGCAAACCTTAATTCCTTCAAAGATATCTGGAAAACATCAAACAACTTCGATCACTCTAACATCCTCTAGAGATGCTTCAATCCAAAGCAAAGTTTACTCAGAGAACTTCCGAACCATCGCAAGTCACTTAGGCGATTCTACTTGGTTCAGATTCCAAGAAACCGTTCTCTCTTCACCAATCAGAACAGCTTAAGCCTTCTAACCAACGAAAAACTAGTGGTCCACCTTCAACCACAAATATCACACCCAGCTGAGCTTCCAGAAGAAATGGACAAGCTTCACTATCTGCCCGGTCTACTGATAAAAGAATCACAAAGATTCCTGAACCATCGAAGAAACGGTCCACTCTGCTGCTTTCGGACTCCACCTCTAGGATACAACTAAGCCAAGAGACTATCCTGACAACATACTCAACACCTTCGAGCTGCTACAGCTACCAAAGACTTTCTTATCCAAAAGCTCATCGAATCACAAAGCTACACTAGCCACTTTCACAATAGAGTCTTCAGTGGACAGATATCTCTCAGGAAACTCTACTTTTAACCTAGCACAAATATCTTGTCAAACTGAGTCGTAAAATCCAATATAAACAGAACTCCTTCCTAAGGTTGCCAAGATACCATTGCTAGCTTCAGCACTTCCAACTGATCCAAAGTAAAGAAAATCTGCTCGCACGAGTGCAACCAGGCTTACAGTCCAAAGATAAACTCTGAACCTTAGAATGATTTTCTTCAGAGATCGGTGAAATCCTTCACACCAAACTGCTAAACTTACTCAAGATGCCCAATACTGCCCTAGCAGATTTGCTTCCAACCTCAAACGCTCGGTCTCCAACTATTGGTAGTCGTGTTACACACAACACTTCCCAATCTACCTTTAGAACTTATATTGGAAAACCCGAACTGGTAACCCAGTGAAATGGGCAGAAATAACGCTCTCTTAAGATAGACAACACTCTAGAGCCTAGGTATTCGCTCAACCTAATGTTCTGTAACCAAAATGTAACGACTCGCCTTTCATTCCATAGAAAGACACATCATTAAGAAGAAAGAAAGGGATGGAAAAGAGAAAAGATAGGAAAGAAAGAAACAAACAACATCAGAATCTCACAGCGGAATGAATAAATTATGTTATATCACATAAAATATTACATAGTATCATATACGTCAAAGTTATACAGCTAATACAACACAAACTAGACAGTTATAAACATCTATCTAATTGTTACAATTCAAGTACATCACAGAAAATAGATATGGCACTAGCACAGCGGAAACTCTATATATATCTACATGCTGAATCCTCCTGCTCTATTTCTCCTCCAGAACTTGTCAAAGCAATCCCGAATCCCTTGACTACTCATACATAATATGAGTACCCAAGAGTTTAATAAAATAGAAAAAAACACTCGGGTCAGACATGGGTCTGGTGTGAGTAAACCGGTTTAAAGTTTCTTAACTTTAGAAAATCCTTTGGAAAGAAAAGGTATCACGTAAGACTTCCCACACATAAACATGGAAAAGTTTTTACCTTCCGCTAACCAAACATTTGATAGTAAATCCAATGATATTATAATAGGGTCTAGGGTTTTCAAATAAATAGAAAATATCCAAAATTGTTACATTCATTAAATTTCAGCTACTAGCCATGAAAGTGGGTAATACAATCAAAACAGTAAGGGCACGTAGGAAGAATGGATAATAAAACAATGGATAAATGAGATTAATGAAATAAAATTTTGTTTCGAAGAAATCTTTCGGTATCAAATATTAATAAATTGAAATTAAATCAACTTATTGAAATACCTTGAATTTTAATCAAATATTGAGGATTAATTAAGGTAAATTGAAATTTATATTGTTTGATTTATCTGTTTTACTCTGTTTTCAATCTATTTTCTTTCTGGTTGTTTCTATTCTCCTTACTTCCTTCCTTTTCGGGGTCGAAAGTTTTGAGCGGGGGGAATGTAACGACCCGTAAATTTTAGTCATTTTATTTATTTAATTAATTCAATTTTTTGAAATTTTAAATAACAAAATTTTGAAATAAAAATTTAATATTTGGAATACGTCTAATTGAACATAGCAAACTGTATATTTTCATCCAAAAATATAAAAGTTTATTTTATTGTGTGATTCTATTTCAATTTATATTAGTTAATATTTGATGAAAATAAATTGTTTTCGAAATCTAAATATTTTTATATAGAAAAATTGTAAATCATCTTCTGAGCAAGTAGCCATTTTTTGTTTTTTCAAATTCGGACATCTTTAGCTCCGTCGATCTTATTTTGTGTGTTTTTCCTGCATTTTTCCGCTAGTAGAAAGTTCGAATTTTTATAATTGAATCATATCACTGATATCTGTATACCATTTTGATCATCTCGTCGTAATGATCTCAGTGGTATATTCGTTTTTATTTTTCGAACCCCCGTATGCGACTGAAGTCGCGAAACGGGTAACAGCATCGATACGAATTTTCTTTCCTTGGGACCATTCACTCTCCATCGTCTAAACTACATATTTACTCATACGTGACCTTTTATTTCCCCATACTGTGCAGCTAACTTTGGTTTTCTATTGACTTTAGAAGTTCTTTTTATATTCAATATAGTAATCTGTTCCATTCTCCCCTCTTTTCCAGGAACCTGTTAATTCTCCTTTTAATTGCAATTCCCTCTTCCTCTTCAAAACTTCCTACTACATTAATTTTTCTTTACCTGATCCATCTCCTCCTCTCCCTCTTCTTCTCAGCAACGCAAGCATCTCCCCTTCCTTAATTTCTCTTCTACTTGCCCTCAAAAATCGTTACTCCTCTTAGAATTGTTCGGCCTCCATCTCAATGCAAAAATAAACCGAGCGCCTCCTCTCTCCTTATATTTTCTATATGAGCCACCATTTTCCCTACGAGCATGCAATGGCCTGCCTGTGCTACGCATGCAGCGCGAAGCACGGCCACCCTTCCCTCCTGGCGACGACCGCTGTGGCCCGCTCTCTCTCCAAGCCTAGCTTGGTCGAAGCTATCAACATCAGTGGCGAACCGCCTCCACCCTCCAACCGTCCCCTTCACCACCCTGCTTCTTCCCCTCTGCCCCGCGACTCCTTGCGCCACCTCATCGCAGCCATGTCTCCTAAGCTCCGACCCAACCACCTCACGTAACCCAGCGCCACCACTTCTCTTCCATCCCCTGCTGCTGCACCACCCCAGTTTCCCAAGCCTCCATCTCCTCTGTTTGAAATAGGTATATACTATATTTATATTATATAACTTTATACTTATTTGATTACAAGCTGTCACTTTGTATACTGTATGTTGTGTGTTATATATAAATAGTTTACTTAAGTTTTATTTATGTTTTGTGAGTGTCAGGCTAGTGTCTAAATTGTTAGACCTATATTATAAATAAAGGTTTATACAGTACTTCCATTCCACTATTTTTGCGTTGTTTAATAATGTACGGTTATCTACTTGTACAGTGGTATTTGCATTGTATATCTATTCTGTTAGTTTACCTATAACTTGTTTAAAGTAATGATTTATAAATACAAAATTTTATCCTTGATTTTAAAAGAACTATGTTTTGGATTTAGATAATATATATGCGTGCGTAATGTATATATTTTATAAGGTTATATAGTTTAGCTTACACCGTTTTGTTCTGTGAGATTTAATTATATATGTATGTGTATGAAATTTGTATTTTAAGTCTTATTTATATATATTAATAAAAATTACAGTTTACATATTATAAAGAAGTTCATAAAAGTTTATATTAGTTTAAAGAATTTGCTTCAGGAAGTATGTATATAGTATAATATATTTAAAGTATATATTATATTCTCGGTTTCAAATATACAGTATTTACAGCCTATATACATACATACATACATACATATATATATATATATATTAATATTTAGTAATGGTATAAGTTATAATGTCTGGACATTGCCCTGTAGTGTATATATAACAACAGTATGGGTTTAATGGTATATTTTGATACGTTTGTAGTTTTAATGAAATCTGCTCTATATAGGCGAGCTATGAATTGCAACTTTGTATATTATTTTATATAAAATCGTACGTACCTGTGAAGTTTAAATTAGTAAAATATCTATTTTATATATTATCGATTTATGTACTGTATGTATATATTGTACTTTTATATAAAATTATATTTTGGTTATATACTAAAGTTATATTTTAGTTATATACAAGTCTACATAAGCATATAGTTATTTATAAGTTGTAACTAGTTGTCGGCATTTGTTGCCTGTGTATGTTTCGTATTCTGAGATGTATATTTTTTTTAAATAAATTGAAATAATAATATTGATTTTGTAATAGGCACTGAGTAAAATACTATGTTATATATATATAGTTACATATAGTTATATATGTGCATATATACGAATTATCTTCTTCGATCCAGTTCCGATTTGATTTCGTCTATTTCCATTTATCAGCTCTATCCGTCGAATTCGTGCCAATTTAGCTTTGCGTTGCTTTGGGATTCGTAGCTCATTTCTTTGTCTATCCTCTAGCCTCGAAAGGTAAGCAACACTCATAATTAATGTTATTTTATTTATTAAATTTGATTTCAATTGAAACGACAATTGAAATAAGCCGCTGTTAGTTAATTACACTGTTATATATGTTATTACCTGTATCAGTTCACCTGTGACATCTGACACCATTATCTGTTATGTATACAATGATAATCCAGTTTGGTTGATAAATGATTGATTGTTTGATGTTGACATTGGATGTTAAATTGTTAATGTTTAAAGCGATAAATAATATGCAATTGAATTTGATATAGGATAGTTAATAATTTAAATAAATATATGTGTTGAATTTGATTAGTTAAATTGGTATAATATTACCCCTTTAAATGTTTGAATAAATTGACACGTAGAAATTTGGTTAAGTACACCTTGAACCATTGAATGTATGTTGTATAAATTGATGTAGTATATAATTGACTAATGGATGCCAAGTGAAGAACCGTATAAATAGTAGTGTAATAATCTTTAGTCTAAATGAAATGATAGTGTAGATTTTAGAAATAATTATATAAATTTGCATAAACAACCAGTGTAAATTAATGTGATTATTTCGAGATTATTTAAATAAACTATTGGATTATTGTTGATGTTTGCTATTACTTGTTTATTTACTTTGGCATCATTCCAGTTATCACACTGCAAGTTAACTTTGCTACGCTTTGATTTTTGAATTGAAATGGAATCGGGTTGAAATGATAAATACCCAAATAAAACTTTGACTTGGGATAGAGAATTAAATAAAAACTCGATTGGTCAATAGTTTGATTTAAAAAATAAATAAAGATTTTATTTGAATAAAATAATTAGGGTTTTAAATAAAGTTGGAATTTGAAATTTTAATGAAGGAAAATGTTAATATTTAATAATCTGAGCAAAATATTAACATAGTAGTTGATAAAAGAACGTTGTTTAATTTTTTTTTAAATAATTGAGTTTGAAATTAGTTAATAATTAAGTTTTAAAATTATTTAATAATTAAATAAGATTGAATTATTTAATAATTAAATGAAATTGAATTCTTGATAAGTGAAATTGAACTTCATAATAAGTGAAATTAAACTTCTGTAATAAGTGAAACTGAGTCATGTAATAATTAAGTTTTGGAAATTTGTTTAAATTAAATAAGTAAATAAGTGAAATTGATTTTCTTTAACAAGAAATAAAATTTGATTTATGTGTTGAAATAAATATAAGACTTGTAATTTAAAGAATTTGATTTGATGAATTAAATTAAATTAAATTTGTAAGTTTCAATATAATGGAGTTGAATTTAAGTAATTGATTTAATGAATTGGAAATTTAATAGAAATTGTTTTGAATGATAAATTAACTTAACGAAAATCTAATGAAATCGAACAATGAATTTAAATTGATTTGAATGTTAAATTTAATTTATTTAAATGATTACGGAATAAAATTTGTTTATGAATTTAAATCAATATTTGAATTGTTTTAAATAAATAATTGAAATTGAATTATAAGATTTTGAAATGGTAATTTGGAAGTTTTGAAACGTAAATCATGGAAATTGATATAGCAAGACAAATGGAATGTTGGTTTATAAATTCCAATTGTAATTGAATATGATTTTGGTTTTTGAAATTTATTAAACGACCAATCGGCGTAATAATTACGAAAGTTATTAAAAAAATCAGGATCGATTATGTTCATACTCTCTGTCTAAACCGAAAACTGCTTTAATGACTATACGCGGAGTATGATCCAGAAAGAAGTGGTTGCAATGATGTACGTGATGACTGAAGAAAGAGAATGATAATGGATATCCTTGACACTTGTGTCAAATTGGAAATGACTAAAACAGGAGCCGTGCCGGGCCAAATGGGGTTAGCCACCTCGAGCGAACACACTTCTTCTTAAACTACTCATTACTTGTTATTGATTAGTGTGCAGCCTCGAATTTTGGGAGTGTTGTTTTGCGGTGTTACGATCGTTGCGACGATGCATTCTCACCAGTCCGGATCAGGCAAATGGTAGTTTCACTACCTTAGGTATTGCCTCATGTGCCTTGTCATACTCGTATTCCTATACACGACCACTATGATTTGTTTTTGTGTTATACCTATGGAGTACTCACTGATATCCCACTAGTTTACGGTGGTGTTCACTGTGCTGTATAGACTCTGACGCTTATATAAAATGTGTTAAGGGGGATAGTGGTAACACCTTAACACTATTTTGATACTTTATATTACTGATAGGCATTATCTATTTAGCATATATTACTACATAGTAGATAGTTTAACAGATCCATAGAAGATGGTTATCCCAAACATCTTTTGAGTTACTTGTATTTCAGTTGTTATTTCACTTGAGTTGGATTTATTGATATAAGAATGTTAATCCTAACTCGAGTGTTTTGTGTTTTGCTTTACGCTTGGGTCAGACTGAGTGTACTAGTATTCGAGACTCGCCTTTGGAGTTGGAGCTTCGCTTGGAGATTCAGCTATCTACCCAGCTTTCAGATATTCAGTTGATTCCAGTGATGTATTATGATATTTTTTTTTGACTATTATGTTCGAGACATCTGTTGTACCTTATTTAACTCCGCTATGTATATAGTAGATTCATGAACTACTATCTTTTATTTCCGCTTCATTTATTACACTGTGTCTGTGATCTGTGATCATATATTTGCTGTATATGCTCAGTTTTGCCAAATTTAAATTAACAATTCGGTATTTTGGATTATTCAAGTCCGACATGTGCGGATGCGAATGGTCCAAAATAGCGGGTCGTTACACTTTCCAAGTTTCAAGCAGCTGCCTATTAGAAGGGTCTTCCATGAGCATCCTTTATAGCTTATTATAAAGTATAACAAGTGGCCATTTACCTCAGATTGCATTGAGTTCCCTTACAGTAGTATCTGGTTGCTCTATTCAATGAACAATAAAAATAACTGTTGCAAATTTTACAAAACACAGACAAATGTAGTATTAATTAATAATTAACAGTTACTCGGTTTTTACATAGTATAACTTGAGATAAATGAATCCACTTGCTGCAAAATTTTGTTGACACAATCCAACATTTACCCCATCTACTATTGCTTTATAATCAACATGGTTATTCAACCATTCCAAGGTTTCCAAAAATAAGATGTAGCATCACACATACCATTACTAAAAGGAAATACTTAAATTTGTTGTAGCATTGGTTATGTTAATAGTTCAATGCCTATATACATAAATGTAAAACTGGTTATTTGATTACTCATATGCATAACAACATCCATATACGTATACATATAACATCAATATCTACATATACAAGCAGATGAATACAAAATTATAAAAGTCAGTAATAATAAGAAGCACTGTAACAGCTATCAACCAATAGTAGAATGCTCCAAGTGGTAAGCCCATGAGATATCTGAACTTTATAAACATAAAAATATGCTAATAAAAATTAAGTCCTTGGAAAAACCAAGGAAAAGACAATTCAGATTATAGCATTAACTAATAGTTACTCATTATAATTAATTTAATACATACAAACATTTCATTTCAAATTTTTGGCACAAATGATTATTGTTTCAAAACCATGATGTAAAATAATAATCAAACTACTACAATACATAAAAACATAAACAAATCGACACAACAACAAAAATAGTATGATATGGTCGAAACGGTTTTCTCAAAAATATGTAAAAGATTGGATGATATCACTCCATGGGAAGAAGTTAAATCTAATATTTAAAAAGTTGATTTACAAGTCCTATTTCATGAACTAAGTACATCTAGAAATTGAACAACAAAAAATGTTATAGCTAATCGCACTGAATGTCAAATACAACAAGAACATTTTATAGGTCATTAATACAGAGAATGAACAAAAGCTAAGTCTCAACTTTATAAGCAATTGAATGGAAACAGGGTTAGAGAAAAACTCACATAAACATGGATGAGATTTTACCTTACGATAACCAAAATATTTCATATCAAATCATCTTATATTATACTAGTGTCTAGTATACAAATAATACTAATCATTGCCGAAATTATTACAATAATAAATTCTAGCTTACTTGCTATAGAGTAGGTTATGCCAACAAAATGGTAGGCACATATTGAAGAATGGATTCCATACAAATGACAAGGTAATTGACTACCTTCCGACAGTACACTCTAGAAAAATGTACCTAGAGTCCAGATACTAAACGCAAAAACCAACACAAAACTGACCTACCCCTTCGTTGGATAGTACCGAATATGATATCACCCCGGTTGTTCCTGACCTATCCGTGGCCACAACATATACAGTGTACTCGACATAAAGATATGGTCATATCCTCATGGAAGCGACCTACATAGCCCTGCCGCTTCTACCCAGTTGTTGTCATTTTCCGGTGATGAGGCTCGATTTAACAATTACCTTTCACATAACACATTACACTTTGAATGCCGCAAGGTCATCCCCATAACCACGTAACTGATTTCCACAAACATATAACTCATGAGCTCGTACGTCTCAGGAATGGGTGTTGAACTAAGAGAAGTTGCCTTCTCCACCACCAGACAAATGATATGTTCATAGAGATCAGTTAGTGTAATTAGAAATGCAACGTGAGATGTTGATCCATACAAGTTGTCTAGAAACAGGACAAACCGAAGGCACTCTCCTGCCACATCTTGTTGGGAATTACCCCTAGGATTAGTAGCGAGAAGTCCTTGTATATCGTAGATTTCATAACAAAGCACTACTGCTACCAGATATATAATATGCATCGTGGTTCTAGAGGCAAGTACCATGCATCATGAAGATCTTCGTCTTCAAAATCATTATCATAAACCTGCACTTTCATACATATACATTGGTTCGAAGTGATTCTCGGATAAATCCAACCATGGTCTCTCTGGACCAACAACGATAAAGAGGCCCTCAACCTCATATGGAAACCAAGTCTTGTAGACTTATCATGCTTCCAACTATCAACTTGCTGTCCTTTAGCCAGGAAGGAAGCCCGATAGATTTGAGTATCATCCACACTCCGTACTACTTGAATCAACATTCTTATTCCAGACGATAATCAAGCCTACTCAGTCGGTTTCATGCTAAGTGCATGACTAATCAGTTTCCACGTCAAGTCAAGGAAATCAAAAATGACCAAATTTGATGGTTGGTTATTTAACTATCAAAGCAACAAACAATATCTAGCAATAAGCAGTCACTAGGCTCATTTAATTAATCTTTTATTAATTAAATCAATTTCCAAATATTTACTTCAAATTATCTTTAGAAAGATATATCCTTAGAACTGTTCCAATCCTTTGATATTGAAAATATTCCATATACTAATATCAACAGTATAAGTATATTAAATAACACTACCATTTTGGAGACATGCCAAATAGATTTCTATAATCGTACAATTTTCGAGTGCATACATCTCATCATGGGTGTTAAGTATAAGAAGCAATGCTTCTTATACCACCAAGCCTTTACTATGATCATAAGAACTAATTCGTGTATTTCACAATGGAAAGTCAAAAGACAATTTATTGTTTCAAAGTGAATGTTGCGTAAATTATCGTTGCGACAAGTCAAAAACAATAGTATAGGAATTCGATTATATATACATATATATATATATCCCGTATACTATATAAAACCTTCCATACTTCCCCGAAAACGTCCATTACAATAATAAATGTTGAAATCCATGTTTCGATGCATATCACATTTTAAATTCATTTTCCAGTGCCATATAAATTCCATTTGGAATTATTACTTTCAAAAATTTACTTTAAAAAAGTAAATTACTTTTTTTAAAACCATTAACTCCGTCATAATATTATTTTCAAACATTCGTTTAAAAGATTATTTAACTTTTAAAAACTTGAATGTATTTCCTTTATATAAAAATCTAGATTTAAATCTCACATAAATCATTTCCATATTTATAAAACTATGTTTATAAGTCTCCTTTCTACTTTATAAAACTTCTATTGTATAAATTCTCTTTATGTGTAAATTTTATTTATAAATAATTCTTTTATAAAGGCTCATTTTACTATCAAAATCTACTTTTAAATCCATTTCTTTATTGATATAATTTATTTGTAAAATCCATTTATAAACCTATTTACCAAATAAACTTCAAATCCATTCACATAATATTTTTAAATTATGATTATAAATCTATTTCATTATTTATAGAAAACACTATTATAAATTCTTTTTATAAACCATTCAAAAATTTCTATTTAAAAATATTTTAGACCAAATCAAAGTTTTATAATATCAAAAATCATACTTTTTACTTATTTAAAAATAAATTCATTCCTTTTAATAATTTAAAAATATTAAAACATGTGTACTTCAAAAAACATTTTGAAAATTATTCAATTCAAAATAACTATTTTATAGTATTTTAAAATGCTAAAAATATGGTCCAGTGCAACTATAACACTAAATAATCAAAACAATCCATGTTATCAAATATGGTATCCAAAAAATCATCTATCAAAATATACGAAAAATAAAATCAACAGTGTGAGGTATCCTATTGGATCCCTTCAACATGTCCCTCTGCATCACATACAGTATATAAGCACAAAATACAAATCAACCGCTTCGAGGCATGATCATTCACAAATGACCATCCACTCATGCACATGAACGTATTAGGATCTTATCTGCTCCAATATGTAGGAATATATCCAAACTAACCAATAAAATTGTAAATCATCCAAACAAGCAACAAACAACATAAATTAAATTATCCACACTTATATGAAAATAAAAGTGGGTCATAGAGGTGAGGTAACTCATAGAAATTCCAGAAATCGCCAAAGAGTTCTGGTTTGAATTAAAGGTTAATTATCCACTTAAATTGGGTTTAATTCTAATGAATGTTATTTAATTAAATTGTAATATAAATAATTTTATATTAATTTAGAGTATGATTTTTGATTTAATTTATGGTTGACTAAAGTTTAGTTAAGTTTTAAATATATAATTCGGTTAAGAAAAACTTTATCGGTTACTTATTTCTAACAAATTTTCTTATGTAAATAAATTGTTTTAAAACCAAGGATCTCCTGTCCATCCTATTAAGTAGGAAAATGGATTAAAGTAGTTGTAATAAAATATTGGCACATTTTATTGAAAGTAAGTCTACTTGTACTTATCAAAAATACAGCACTTCAGAAACGTGATGAATACAAAGGGTTTAATTTCGATAAGTAGGTCATGATAATCTAAGAATATGGAACTTATGTTCATACATAAATCTTTACAACTTGATGGTGGAAAAGTCCACTATAAACAACTTGACCCTTTGAATTATCAAACGTTGGTTTGGAAAGACCAGAATAGGATATTAGTTTTAATCAGATAACCACTTAGAATAAACTAAAACGTTCGAATTGGAAATAGTAAAGGCACGGTCCAAGAAGAAGACTTTGAAGTGCAAGGGCTATTTGCTACTAACATTGAGGGTGATTCCATAATAGGTGCAGTGGATATAATGCCTTCGATTCATTCATCCCTTGAACGATTTGTATGGACGAATGCTGATATTGTGTCAACATTTGAAAGGTAATGCTGGAATTCCAAGTGGAAACGATATAGAAAAGGTAAAGATGTAGCATCAAGCCTCATCAAACTGGAATGACTAAACCATGGGAGAAGCACCAAGGCTAAGTGGGTCGCTCCTATTAGGGAAAAGTCATTCGTTTTTATAGTGCCTACATTAACTCATGTATGCTTCGGTACGGTTGCTGAACTTGACCAAGGGGTGATCTTATCGGTACTATCCAGCAAGAGGTAGGCAAGTCTTGTGTTGGCAAGGGATATGGCGAGATCCTTGGTGTTATATTATCTAGTGATGCATCATGATAGGCGGTACCCAATAACTAAGTCATTGTATGGAATCCATTTTCCAATAAGTGTCTTCGGTCTTAATTGTATCCCTATTATGCTAGAATTTAATTAATGTAATAATTTCGGCTATGTGAATTATTTATTTGAAAAACTTCAACATTATCATAATATCACTAGATTTCACTATAAAGTGTTTTGTTTATCGTAATGTAAAAACCCGTCCATGTTTATGTACGGCGTGGTCTTGCGAGAGGCCTTTGATTTTCAAAGTGTTTATAGAAGTTAAAATTAAGTTCTTTGAGTTTACTCACACCAGAATCATGTATGATCCGAAGTTTTCTTTTCTTTTCCTAAAACTCTTGGGTACTCAAATTTGTATGAGTAACCAAGTTATCCAGGTTTCTTATGGAATCAATTTGAAGGAGCTGGAGCAGGTGGCGTTACCGTTAGCTAGTTGTTGTTATTTTTTCACTGTGTTTATATATGATCTATGTATTTTGTATGAGCAGAGAGTTGTAACTGTCTAGTTGGAAGTTGTAATGTATTGACCGTGATGTTTTATTATTATGGAGATGAAAATGTAATATCATATGTTATCTATTATATGTTGTTCTTATTAGTGGTGAGATTCCATGATGTGTTGTTTCTTCGTATCTTTCTCTTTCTACTACCCTTAATGGCTCGTTTTTCGATGTAAGAAAGGTGATCGTTACATGCACCTAATTCATAAAAGTTATCCCATAATGATAAAAAGATTCAAGGAGACGCATAACATATAACCTAAATTATCATTACCAATGAACTATAATTTTGTCAACAATAAATCAATGTATAAACTCGCATGATAATAAATACAATATTAAAATGAACAAAACATTAATAATTATAAACGTTAAGCGATAATTATGAAACTTACAACGAGAATGCAATTAGCTGATAAAAATAAAACATTGTTATAATAAATTAAAGAGATGGATAAATATGTGATGACGTCGAGTGACGTACTTATTTGATCTTCTAATTATCAAAATGTAGAAAAATAAAACGTGCAACTGTTTTTGAAACAATACCAACCGTGGAAATTCTTCAAAACAACTTACGTCTTGTCATGCTATGGCAAAGCATTCAGGTCTAGTCATCCACCTAGATCAATCTAAGTAATGAAATGGATATGGATGTCTTGATACTAATTATTGTATATACAAAATTATACAATGTAATAATTGTTTATAATCAAAGTTAGTAAATCGAACAGCTTTGCACGGTAACACTACAATGACTTAGAACTACCACGATGTGTGACGAGATTCTTAATTCTATTCGTAGAGTTTCTATCCGACTCTACTTGTACATTTAAATTGAACAAGTTAAAATATTATTATACATATGCGCTATATAATGTGTGATAGATTGTATCTGAAACTTCAATTTAAGTAATTAATAAGAGATTTGTAAACTTCTCTTTGCTTTTTTACCATTCCACCAAACAACCCAAGCATCCCACATACGTGCGCCTATCCAATCAAGCTTCTTACTTGATTTTTTTATGTCCGACATCGCGTCGAGGTGGTTATTCCGCATTTTTCTCATCTGGCATTTCTACAAAGAAGAATATCAATTTCTTACAACTCTACCACCCTCTATATGTTGAAAAAAATATAAGTTATACATTTATGCTTACTCTAAAAATTGTACAATGATAACATATAATGATATGTAAATTTACACTTACGAAAAAGTACTACCAGATACACTCTATATGATGTGGGGTGGGATTTTCACCCACGAACGCAAGCATGCGGTCATCCTGTTTCTTGTAAGCTTGCTTTGAAATATTAAGAACAAGCTCTGAAGGCTCCAGCTCAAATCCCCTATGTTCAATAAAATACAGACCTTTAATAAATCGTGAATAATATATCATACACAAAATATTTATGATGGTGAGCTAAATTAAGTACCGACCTTTTTATTTCAGGCTGTTTTGACGATGCGTCTTCTTTGGTAGGCTGCTGCCATCACCTCTCACGGCGGTCCCTCTCCAAGAAGAAGAGGGGGAACCCGAATGGAAAGAACTCCGACGTCAAAAAAATGACATAATACATGTCGTAGACATATCATTTTATTACGGTAGAATATAACATTTAATTACGAGAAAACATATTATTTTTATGAGAAAAATGTAACATTAATAATCACATAGATTATCTTATATCAGAATGTACATTATTAAGCAGTCCTCGTCATTTCCTCTGTAGTCACAGACGCTTCTACTAAAATATTTGATTCATCTTTTAGAGGCCCAAAATTAATATTATTATATCGCTATTTTCCTCAATATCTGCCTGATAATGTTGTTCGTTTAGAACATTCTTTCCATCAAACATAAATTTTTCTTTTGTCTTAAAAATTGCCGACCAATCTGCATTATCTCTTTTAAAAGATGGATAAGAAGCGTAATAAACTTGTTGTGCTTCTTTGGCTAGTACAAAAGGATTGCGTTTATGATAACTTGTGGTATACTTTACTTCAATAAGATAATGATCTTTGTGCACGTTGATTCCAAAACTTAGAACATTGCAAAACCAATTCCATCTAAACAAAAAACTTCCTCCACGGGTCGCCTGAAATATGTCAGTTGCAAAAACTGGGTTAGCACGTTGTAAAAATCATTTATATGATTATTTGGATCATCACTACCTTTAAAAACTTCATTGGTATTGTTAGTTAATTTTTCTACATCATATTCTTTAATGTTGAATTTATAACCTATGACAAATAATATTTGATATGTATTGACATTTCTTTTTAGTCCCAATGTAGAATGTTTCAATCCTTCGTCAGCCAAATATTTTCTTAGAATATAAACATTGGTCAAATACCAACCAGCAAATTCTTTACTGAAATCGTCGCGTAGATGTTGTGATTCTTAACGTCGTGAACATAGATAGTATATTGCATTATAATCTACCGTGAATTATTGAAATGAATATATCGAGAAATATAAATTAATATTATCTATCGAATTGTGCAAATTTAGAATAATTAAGACGAATATATGTATGTGCTACATGACGATCTCTATAATCTAACTATAGTTCCACACATTTTCCAACAGGTCAGCATGTTGTCTAAAAATATATAACATTGATTGATAAGAATCTTTTTCAATGCCTTCATCGTTACATGGAACAATTTCAAATGACATGGTTACTGAAATAATAAGAGAACAAGAACAAAGCTACTTCTTCGATATATGATTCGCAAATTGAACGTTTAACTCGTTTTTTGTCTAACTATTTTCTAGATGTTTAAGTACTTATTAAAAATTTATTTCTAACTAAAATTTATTTATATATGTAATTAGACTAATAGTTAACATACTCAATACTAATATCATTCAAATGGATGCATTCATCCATATTGCATAGGACCTAGAAGATGTGCTTCGGATGGAAGATGAGTAGATAAATGCTCCGTTACATTAAAGAAACTTTGAGGAAATATTTTCTCCAATTTGCAGAGCAGTACGGAAATTTCTACTACAAGTTTAAGTAGACGATCAACTTTTGATGTAGTCGAACAAAGCTGTTTATAAAACAAAATAAGTTCCATTATAACTCTCCAAAATTTTACGGGCAGCAATTCTTTGAAAGCGATGGGTAACAAATTTTTTATCATTACCTGACAATCTGGCTTTTCATCCACTCAGTTTACCAGTTTTAGGGTCGGCACATCTACGGAGATTAGAAGAAATCCCTAAGGAAATCGTATTGTTTCGATTCATTTAACAGAACTTTAACTTGGTTATTGACAAATTAATTGCATGCTTTGGGTCATTCAGTGTCATTTAGCTAGATAAAAAGCTCAGGACTCTTATGTATATCAAGTATTGATTTCAAATCATCCTTAGTCTTCCACTTGAAATTCAAAATTGTGTCAAACACGTTGTCAAACACATTTTTCTCATTGTGCATCACATTGATATTATGATGAACAAGGAGATCTTCCCAATAAGGAAACTCCCAAAATATATTTTGTTTGCACTAATTATAAGTCATCAATTTACTTGGAATTTCAATTTGTACTCAGGTTTCTTATATCTTTGGGTAACCCTTTACAAGTTCATATATTCTTTCAATTGACCAAATCATTGATGGTTGCATAGTCTCTTGTCTATTAGTTGCATTACTTTTTCTGTCCCTTCTAAAATATTGATTAACATGGAGAAAACACCAATGGTAATCAAATCACAAAAGTTTCTTACTATGCGGTGAAGAAAATGCCCATTATTCTTTAGTGTAATAAGTACAGGCTAAACGATCCTCCATACTCTAACCTGAAAGTAGAGTATACGTAGAAAAATTGCCAATAATATATCACAAAGAAGCAAACATACAAAATTCATTTTTTTTTTGAAATGTTGCACGTTCCAACTCCTTTATGCCATAGTGTTTTCAGTTCTTCAATCATGGTTGTAAATAAATATCGATTCCTTATGTCCGATCATTAAGGCAACGGACGAAAATAGTGACAAAAATATGTACAGTTTCCATACACACTATAGAGATAAATTGTAAAGTGTAACGAAAATATGCCAAGGTGAATATTTAGAACCGAATTGAGAGAATGGTGAAAATCCATCCACATATAAACCAAGTCTAGCAATAAGGCTCTCCACTGCAAAGGCAGGATATTCTTATCAAAATGCTTATATGCTTCTTCATTGGCTGGGTGAGTTAAATTATCTTCTTCGAATGTTCTCATATTGTGCCATCTCATATGACGTGTAGTTACAGAATATGCGTATAACCTTTGAAACCTAGAAGTGATGGGTAAGTAAAGCATGAGCTTGTATATAACTTCCTTTACCTTCTTTTTTCTTGATTTGTATCTTTCCCCATTACATATTTTATACTTCCCAAGATTAATGTTCTCTTTGCAAAACAACATGCAACCATTTAAACATGTGTCTATTTTTTGATATGGCAAAGCAAAAGCAAATATAAGTTTTTTCACTTCATAATGAATTTCGTATAATAAATTATTGGGTGGCATATCTCGTTTTGCAGCTTTAACAATAGTTGTAAATACAGCTTCTATGAAGTTGTATTTTGAATTCGTCGCAATGTACTCTGGAGTTACTGATAATTAGGTGTCGTTTCTACATCCATCCCAAAAGAGTTTCTTAGCAGCATCCAATATATCATAGATTTTCTTTGCTTCAATATTTGGTTCTTCTTCCATATTTATATTGTCGTCGTCAACTTCAATCGTATGGAACATCGATCGCGCTGCACCTTCAATCATATCTCCTATGGGATTTTCCATGACAATGCCATTACCCATTTTCTCCTCTGACTGTAGAGGATTAGGTACTGCAAGTTCTCCGTGACGATCCTACACTTTATAATCTTGACATGAAACTGTATTGTCATAAATGAACCGTAACCATATTCGGTACCAAACGCTTCAACAGTTTGCACCTATTACACGGACAACGAATTTCTTTGTTTTTTCCATTACTACTTAAAGAAAATTCAGTAAATACATTTACAACATTATATAAATGATACTTTATCGAACCTCTCTAGCCCTTAGTGGTCGATACATCCAGCTCCGATCAATAAAGTAGGCGATCAATTTTCCTATTTAAGAAAATATGATAGAAAATCAAGTAGTATAGATCATTTTATAGTTTGACATCTTATTTTTCAATTCATTTATAAACTTTAATGTTTTATTAATTATATGATGTATTATTCTTTTTTACTTTGTTTTTCAATTCATTTATACATTTTAATGTTCTTTTAGCCATAACTCATTTATTAATTATTATTTGTACATTTTACAGATTGAAAAAAATTATTAAGATAATATTAAAAAAAATTGTTTACTGTTTTTTATTTTGATAATTGGTCATCCTACTTCCTATTACGAAAACAATAGCAGTTACATTTCGTAAATCATTTCATTTTATATGATTCAATAAAATTTCGGCCGCACTTTCACTTTGTTCCGTGTATCGTACACAAATGCGTGTACACGGGAAAAAAAATTGAAGTGTTGTCAAAATTTTGTAAACCATTTGAAGTGAAAAGATTTACAAAATGTAATTACTTTACTTTGTTTATAATTTGTCTAACACAAGGAAAAATACTACAAATATTGTATCAGATGAATATGGATGTTCATTCTGTGACAAAAATGAACATCCATATAACAATCATATACATTACTCATTAGACAAGGCCAAGAAGTCTCAAAAGGATTTAAAAAATAAAGCATGTTATGCACCAATTTGTTTACATATTACTGTTACTATACATCATAATTTTTTATTAATTATATAACGTATTAGTATTTATACAATAATTTAATTATATTTATGGTTTATTAATTATATAATAAATTATTATTTTTAAACTTTTTTATAAAATCATATATTTTCAAATTTAACATATTATGAATATAGTATTATATTTAAAAAAATAACCAAATTGTACAATAATTTACAGTATGTCACATTTTAGTAAATTAGGCTATATATATAATTAAGGGTGTAAAGTAATAAATGATCATGTAAACAATTATTACTTTTAACATTTTACGAAACAAATACCGTAAATTATGCGCACATACGCTAATTAACCCAAATCAGCCCTAAACAATAAATTATGCGCATCCACACTAATTAACACATATACACATAAACTAAATATACTTTAATTTTTGGATTTAACACTAACGACTGTAGTTAGTATTTAAAGTGGTATTATAAATAATCAATGAGATATTATAAAAAAATACAATCAGAAATTAACCCTAACTTAGCAAATTAAACTTAATTAAGTTTAGCTAAAAAACCGATTTGAGATGAAATAATCGTCTAGGGTCGTGGAGAATGAAGATTGATGAAGTTGTCGCAGTTAACGACGCAGAGGAGCAGGCGGCGACGAGATTAGGGAGAGAGCTATGGTTTTGGAAGCGGATTTGGGAAATGAGATAATGAAAGCTGCTCTCGGCTGCAGCAGACGTATATCTTGTTGCCCAACGGCTTGCAACCGTCGATGGCTATAGTTAGCATGGCTTTAAAAGGCTTTCGACAACTAGTTTATATTCTTCACTAGAAATTCATACTTTTTAAAATAAATTTAATATAAATTAGTTTGTTAGAAAAATTTAATTTGTAGAAAAAATGAATAGTTTATGTTAGTTATCATTGAATATGAAATAAATATTAGTTATTACAACCTCTTACTTACCTTTTGAAGTCAATTTAAAATTTTAAAATTTAATAGTACATGATGTTTAAAAAATAAATTAATAAAATTATACGAATCATAAATTTCATCAAATTTTTTGCAACGCTAGACTGAAACTTGTAGAAATTATTATCTATCTTCGATTTTAATACAGTTAATTATTATCTATCTTTACAAATTCTTAGGATTTTAAGTATTACATGTTTAATCAAGTTTCAAACCAATATAACTAATATATACTAATAAAGTAATAAGTTTAAATAAATAAAATGAGTGGTCCACGGAAGCTATCGGAGATACCCTGATGGATCCGTCGGTAGGTTTCGCCGTAAATTACCGTCCTCCTTGTAGTGGGCACATGAATGGATCAAAGTTAAAGCGAGGATAATGCGAGACCATCGTTGAAGTTGAGTCATTGGGCTTTACATGTACTACATATTACTTTTTGTTTGAATAGTAGTATGGGTTTGAATATGTAGTTGAAATTAAATTTGAATTTGCGTTGTTAATTTTGAAATACTGACGCAATTATAAAACATTAAATACAATTACTAAATGGAAATATAAATAATTATTATGGAATATTAATATTAATATTAATATTAATTATTATCTATTATAGAATAAAAATTAAACTACATTTATATTATTTCCTGCCCTACTTCTAAGGCTTAATCAAAGAACGTAAAAATTCCAACTTCCAATTTAGTTTGTCCACTATTGCACCTTACTGTTAAAACCCCAATGGGTAGGTGTATTTTGGTAGTGGACATAGACCAGCCCATAAATGTTACCTAAAAATGATTGGCGAAGCTAAAATAAACCGATTAAGTAAACATAGACTGGCCCATTAATCTTACCTAAAAATGATAGGCGAAGCTAAAATAAACCGAATAACTAGACATAGACCGACCCATTAATCTTACCTAAAAATGATTGGCGAAGCTAAGATAAACCGAATAAGTACACATAGACCGACCCATAAATCTTAGGGATGGAGATTAGGTTTCGTCATCCTTTGTACGTTCCAAAAAACGTCTGTTCTCCAGACGCCTTCAAATCAAAGATTTTTTAGTTATTATTTTCTACTCTAAATCCGTGGTCAACTTCCTGACCGTGAATGAAAATAGGTGAAATGTTGATCCTTTCCCCGGATGATCCACGCTGATTATACTTTGCGCAATTTATTTTCTCCTTGGAGAAACCAAGCCAATTGTTCCGATCCATTTTCATTCACTGTTTTAATTCATTTATCGATTATCAGTTTTTATGAGCCTTGATTATCAGTTTTTATTGAAATTTTAAGAAAACCGAAATGATGATAAACGAGTGGCTTGTTTCTCAATACATTCGCAGTGGCCACCTAAGAGCTTTCGCCCTGCCAGGCTTAAGAGCTTATATTGTTCATTCCTTCCTTAGATGTCTGAGATTCGTTTTCTTATATTTATATTTTCAGTCAATCAATTTAAGCTTTTAATTGTATTTTTGTAACCCTGGAATAATACTTACCGATAAATTGACAGTCCATAGGAGCTATATATTTATATTGATAACCTCTTTGCTCTGTTGCTTCTAAAGTAGCTGTATTCAGCGCTAGATTTCAGTTTCCTTTGTTCCAATTGAAATTTATGTACCGCTATCCTGTAATTTTACCGTCCTCTGAATTTGTCATTCGCTGATTTTTTTTTTAATGTTTAGTGCCATGATTTGCTTAATTTGTTTTGGTGGACCTTAGAATTGCTAAGGCGTTTTTGATAACAGCATCTACTGGAAATAAACTGAAGCTCATTTAAGATTTTATATTTGTAAATGCAGGAAGATAGATTAATTTTGCAAATCAAAGGTTATTTAAGGCAATTTTGTTCTTACAACAATGGGTTGTTCGATTCCAAGGTTGGTTTTTTGGTGCTGACTAAGATATAGCCTTTTTGTACAGTATCTATTTAATTCATTACTTACTTTTGAGGTTATTATCTGCAAACTTTAGTATATAGCTTGTTTGGGGCCAAACATTATGACCCGTATGACAGTTCTTACAAGGACTTTTTAGAAGTGATATGAAAATGACCAATTACATTTAAAACCAACATTCCTTTAAGATTCATTTTAATTTATCGTTTTTAGAATTGAGCCAACTTTCTTTGCCTTAAGTCTTCACGTCTTTGTAATTTTCAAAGTACAAACTGTAAACATTAAGAATTATGGATATCTTATTTTCAGTACATAAAGAAAAAGTAGTTTTGAAGGGTGTGTATGCATTTTGTACTTTTGTTATGACTTGGTTAGAGTAATGCATTTATCCTTTACCCAATGTTACCAGGACCTGAGATGATGGTGTTTAAGTATGGACCGTCAATCTTTACAGTTTGTGGTATTCGAGCCAAAGATTGAACCGCTTAACCGAGATCTATCTGTTTATTTGGACTGCGACGAACCTCTCCGTCATTCTAGTTCATCACCTACAGGTACTGAATTCGATATTTTTAATTTTTTTGATGTAGTTTGATATTTTGTTTTGGGCTTTGGGGGCATGAGACATGAGAGTGAGATGTAACTGCATTTGGATTTGCGACTTTGGATCCATTTATATGTTATTACATACTTTGTACGTAATCTTTTTTCGTACTAATATCACATTACCCTTAATTTTACAGTGCTTGCTGTTGTTAATTCACTACTTGTAATATTCTTTATTGAATATGTTGGTAGGGCACATCGTTTTAACATTAAAAAAAAAAACTACCTTTTATTGATTGCATAAATAATATTAACAAACATAAAAGATCGATTGCATATCATGTTAATTTCTAAATGCAAATTTGTTTACTTTAAGCAGTGAGGGTGGATTTTTTTTCTTTTTTCTTTTTTCCCTTTTTTGTCCAGTAAAAATGCATTTCCCTTTTGTACCATCCACATCGTTTGTTTTTATATCAAGCTACTTCGCATTTGCTTGGTATTTTTGACCATTTGGTTTGTGTACGGTAGTAAATAAAAAGAAAGGTGTAATTGTTTAAGGATTAATTGGAGATTTTAAAAAAAATTATGTTTTCTGGATGAAATTTAGCATGCTATTTACAATTAGGTCAAAATTGCTAATATTGATGTTTTGATAGGTTTCAAAGTAGTTGTAGCGGCAATGTTAAGGTATTAAGATTTAACTAGTGCTCTATTAGTACCAAGATACCCATTTGGATATTTAAATGGACCTAGGCGGATAAATAGATCGGGAAACTTTTCATATCAACTATGCATGGTAATGGAAGGACGTTTAGAAGGATTTTTATGATGTCTTATTATTTCGAAAGTGGTTGCATGTTTTATTTTTCTAATTTTGAAAGTTACAAGCTCAAATAAGTTGATGTTTTATTTTTTTAAATCTTTTATAATGATGTATTTTGTGCTAGGTTAATTTCATTTCTTCTTGCAAGTTCCATTTTAATTTTTGTTTACCATTTGTAATTATTCACAGTGTATAAATTATTCACTGATTTGTTATCAATAAAGAAGTGGTTTTCCGATGATGGTTCTTTATCGATGGCAAATTAAGATTTTTATTGCTTTTGGAGCAACAATAACGGCAAAGTTCGTACAAGGTATTGAAATTTTAACTAGTGCCTAATTAATAGCAAGACATCTATTTTGTTACTTAGATATATCTAGGTGGATGACTAGACTTGAGTGCTTTGCATAGCACGATATGACATAAGATGTTTAGAAGAATTTCCATGGTTGGTATTGTTTAAAAAGTAGCTGCATGTTTTATTTTTCTACTTTTTGATAATTAGAAGATCAAATAAGTAGGTCACTAGACGCTATCATATATTTATCCATCTTTTTAATTCATGATAACGATGATTTATTTTTTCAGCTAATTACATTTCTCACTGTAAGTTTCATTTTGATTATTGCTTAGATTTGTAATTATTAATGCTATGTTCATTTTACTATTATGTTTATTTATTTAGCATGTGGAAATTATTAGTTGATTTATCGTCAATAAAAATATTGTTCATTGGTAACGATAAATTAGGTCATATGTGATGCGTCTAATTGAATCTTTTTATCATCATTATGACAAGGAAAAAGACGTGACCACTTTTATTGAATAACGTGCTAAATGTCATTATACATGCATTTATACAAATGGAGGCTTAGGTCCTTTTCATTGAGGTTAGACCAATTACAGATATATAGATTTGTTCAGTGGTTTTGCCTCTTGCAAACTAATGTCTTTTAGGTGATAAGAGAATACCAAAGAAACTAAATGTTAATTTTATATAATAACCCATATTTTATTGTATGGATAATAGAAATATCATTTTTATAACCAAAGTTCGTTTGAATTGAATATAATATCGGAAAATTTTGACTCTTGACATTTTTATCTCGATAATAATTGTTTGCACAAAAAATGGACAAACACCTCCAAGTCGTATTATTTAGTTGATTATATGTGATTTTCAGTGATTTTAGATGAGTATGTAAATATGAAAGAAGTAGGGGCTGAAATGTAAAAGACACACAGATTTATAGTGGTTCGGCCAGAATGTGCCTACGTCCACTTTATATGTTATTATCTTCTTTCTTTCAGATTACAGGTACAATGCTTCGTATATCAGTATATGAAAGTAGTTTGAAAGTTCCTTCCTTGCTTGAGCTCTCAAACTTGTCTACCATTGTTGTACCCCTGCCCCTCTATTTATAGAGTGAGGTAGGGGGCAGGGGTCTTGGAGGTATATAGCTGCTGGTGGGCCCGGGCTGAAGCAATCTGGACTGGCAATCATCTGGTTCGGCGGAGGTCCATTCGGTGGTGAGGTATGGTTTGGCTCGGTGACGTTGGTCCGGCCGTGCATGATTCGGTATTGGTGGTCCGGTCGTGGAGCTATGGTGGAGATCCATTCGGCATCGAGGTAGGTAGCTGGTTCGGCGATGGGCATGGTCCGGTTATGGCCCTGGTTCGGCATGCATGATGGAGGCCGAATGGAACGTGGAGAAGGTTGGTCCGGTGGAGGTGAGGGTTGTGCTTCGCCGAATGAACCCAGCCGAATGGGTCGATACCGAACGAGGTGATGGTTGAATGGAGGAGCCGAATGAGTTGATGCCGAATGAGGTGATGGTTGAACGTTGGATGGACTTCTAGGTTAGTGTTGAGCTTCTTGGCTGTCGAACGAAGTGGAGGCTGCGAGCCCGGGTGAAATTGTGACTTCCTGGTCCCTAGATCTTCTGGGTGAGAATTCGCCCAACATTTGCCCCCCAAAGTGGGGCACGTGCTTGCGTGTGTCGCGCTTTGTTTCCCTGTGGTAGAAAGGCTTGTTTCGTAACGCCATGGGCTGGATGTTCGTATCCTGCTGCTGTCCTCAAGTCTTTCTTGTGCTGCAGAAAATGTCTCGCAAAGCGGAAACACGATCGGACAGAAAGAAGTCTAGAGGCACAGGAGAGCCTTCTTCTTCCTTGCCCCCAGTCCAACCAGGGTCCGGGCAACACCGACCTATTCTGAGGTCTCTAGTGGACGGATATGGTCCACAGGAACTTTTGATCTCTCCCCCGGATTGCTTTCCTAGCTCCCTAAAGGAGGAGCAACTTGACGTCATATCCCGTTCCTTCGGGATAGATAGGGCTCTTATGCTGCTGCCGGGAGATGGAGTGATGCCATATAATCCTCCCGAGGGCTACTTCGCTTTTAGCAGATACCATTGCATGTGCGGCGCTATCCCCCCTATCAACGCTTGGATAGTAAGCTTCACCACATATTTGAAGGTGGCTCCCTTCCAGCTTCAGCCTAACTCTTACGCCATCCTGGTGAGCCTCTTTGTTATCTTCCAGAGGAGGTACGGGCGTCCTCCTTCTAACCGAGAAATTCGATATTTGTACAACCTGAGAGGCTATAAGAAGGGGTCTCCGTATATTAGCCTGGAAGCGGCCGTGCCCTTCAAACCAGTCCTGGACTTGTATTCCAAGTTCACCATGTTCAAGAAAGAGTGGTTCTTCGTCAAGGACGATGCTGTTTCTTTCCGCCTTTTCACTTCCGGCTGTAAGATTGATTTCATTTATATTTTTCATGTGTTTTGACTGTAGTGTTTTTTCTGACATGCTTCTATTGCTAGCGACAGGTGGTATTGCAGTCGTGGAGGACGATTCCTTAGTGCGAATGGCTGCTGAACTAAAGGCTATTCCGGCACGGGACCGGTCGGCCTCTTTCTTGATCAGGAACGCAACCCTCTTGGAGTATAATTTGATCTTACCGCACCAGTCTGTGGTTAAGCAAAGGGATACGGCTGAGGAGAGGGCTGCTAAAGCTAAGGAGGGGGCTACGGTAAAGAGCGGTAAGAGGGAGCCTTTCGCAGAGCGTCCCGTGGTCGGGGGGAAGAAACTGAAGAAGTCTGATGGCCCTTCTCCAAGTACTTGCCCGACTGTCCCGGAGGAGGAAGGTGTGGAAGAGGAGGAAGGAGGCGAAGTTGGAGAAGGGTCGGAGGGTGGAGGAGATGGCGACGGTCAAGGTGGTAGTGGTGTTGCCGCTTTAACCTCTGAGCAAGACCTCGAACTGGATGAGGCTCTCCGTCGGGCCTTCGGGGAGTCGGAGGGAGAGTCGAAACGGAGAAGGAAAAGGAGAAAGAAACGGAGAAGGCAAAGGAAACCGGCAAAGCTGTGGCTTCAGCTAGGGTGACTCCGGCGACGCAAGGTGAACTTTTGTCTTCTGCCGATTCCATTTTCGATAGGGACTTAGAAATTTTTTACGGTTCACTTCCGTCCTGGAATGAGATCCAGGACTTATTGCAGTATCCCACTCCTCCGCCGGGTTTGTATAATAGATGTGTCCTCTCACTTTTCTTTCTTTTTAACTTAGCGCATTTTTTGGATTGCGGATTATTGTATGTTCGTAACACTTGTTCTTTATTCCAGGGGCAGGCCAGGCGGTTAAAACGTCGGATGTTCGACACCGCCTTGAACAATTTAAGTCGAGGAGAGCTTCCGCGAAACCTTCTACCGATCGCACAGGGGATGTAGTCAGTTACCGCCCTCTCCTTGGGGTCATCGAAGAGGGTATTCAGAAAAGGAAGCGGAGCCGTTCCTTATTTGAGTCTTCTTCTGCTTCGCAGCTTCCTACTCAGCCTCCCCCTACTCAGCCTCCTCGTGATACTACGGAGGAGAGCACGGAGCCCGGCCCCCCTCCTCCTCCTTCCAAGAGTCCTACTGTCATTCATATAAGGCGTCCCGATGTGCCTCGCCCCGTGCCTCGTGACCCTTTTGCTGGTCATCCTGATTTAGACCCAAGCTTTCGGGACATTTCATTCGATGAGACCACGGGCGAGCATCTCCTTCCCCGCAACCCCATGGTAAGGGTGCTGGACGAGGCCAAATCTTTAGATCTTGATTTACTTACTACACGGGTAGTTACCATGGGGGATGAGGCCAAGGCTAATATCGACCGGGTGGCCGTAGAGACCAGGAAGTTAATGGAGCATCATGCTAAGTTGGTCAAGGCCGGGGAAGAGATCGGGAGTGCTAACATTCGGTTGAGGTTAAAGGTTGCCGATCAGGCCAAGCAGCTCGCCGACCAAGCCATCCAGATTTCCCAGCATGAGGAAGCCTCCAAGCGGCTGAAAGAGACCATGGAGAAGGCCAGTAGGGCGGAATTACGGAAGATGGAGGTCGCTTGTAGGGAACGGATTAACATAGCTATCGCAACGGTGGATGAGGTTCGAAATGCGGATCTCGAGTGGGTAGAGGAGTTGTCGGGGAGGCTCGAGGCTGCGGAGATGGCTCAGGCCGAGTTGATGGAGGAGATGAGGAGGTCCCTCAGGTTGAAGGAAGAGGAACTGAGGAGGTCACTCCAGGCTGACTGCTTGAGATACCAGTCAGAGAGGGACGTCGCCGTCGCCAAGTTGCAAGCTTCCGAGGCCCGGGTGAGGGAGTTTGAGGAAAACGAGGGGATGATGGATGAGATGCTGCAGGATATGTACTTCCACACTTGGAAGGAGGGCGGCTTGTCTTGGATGGACGATTACCCTCGAGTCATGGCCAAGGTGTATCTCCAGGCTTTAGAGGAGGCCAGGGTGAACGCGGGTAAGGAAGGCGGAGAGGCTTTCAACTTGAATGCGGTTACTGCTCAGTTCTCAAAGGAGGAGCAAGCGGCGGTGAAAGAGGGGATGCGGCTGCTTGCTGCAGAGGAAGCGGGCGTGCAGTTGGATGATGAGGATCAAGCGGCGGATGCTGGTGAGTTATTCTTCTTCCCTTTCTTTTCTTCCCGTGTTTCCATAACTTGGTTGTTCGTTTAATGAATTCTTCTTCTGAATTGGACAGGCGGGACTTCTGATCCGCATGCTGGGGGCTCTGATCCTGCGGCTAAGTAGACTGGGGAAGTTGGTGATGGAGTGTGGAGGCATCCGCCACCTTTTTGTTTCTTTTTTATCACTGTTTATGTTAGTCTTTGATATGCAACTGTAATAAAATTATTTGCAAAGAATAACTTCGTGTGATCTTATAATATAAGTTGATTTTGTCATGTTTAAATGTTGTTGCTATCTTTATGTGCTGTGTGAGAAGCATAATTATGTATATGCCTGTGATTCTAGTTGTGTTTGATGTTAAGTTTTTGCTTGAAATATAATTTCACGTTTTGCAATGTCAGTGTATGAATAAGCTATAGTTACGCATTTATGTACAAGTGAAGAGAGTACCGCCCTTCATGTTTTATTCGCAGGCGGTAGCTTTGAGTGTCTTGTGTAACTGTTCACGGGTATAGCTGAGCGCCCTGCCACCCAGTACGCAGGCTTAGAGCCTCATGAGTGAATGCTTCCTATTTGGTTTCCTGTACTTTAGAGATTGTTATACAGGATAGGAGAAAAATATTTAAATGAAATGGAAATATAGTAAAAGTAAAACTTCCAGTCACGGAAGGCCGTCGATGTGCTTAAGTTCGTGGCAAACGGGTTTTGTAGTCATTTTCCCTAGCTGTGGGTCTTGGAGACATTTGTCACCCATCTTACGCCTCCGCGGGGAGTTTTCTTTTTTACCACAGCCGCACTTAAGACACATCGGAGCCGAGATCGCGCACGGTAACTACCCGAACCATTATGGTCCGTAATCGTGGGTATTATTCGATTTACCGTGGCCGGCTAGCGTGGGTGCCGTTGGCCGTGAACTACCCCTGCTGGCCACACCTTATGTTGGGGCTTAAAGTAGGTTCACAGTTACCGGCGAGCCGAACGCCGTAATGAGCTGCCATCGGCTATAGTCGGCCTTTATGATGACTTATAATCGGCTCATTACAGTTGGCTTTGAGGGCAGGCGCGCAATGAGTTAACCCGCAGCAGAGGGATGCTGGAGCAAAAGAGTCTCATTGGCGAGTGCATAGAATCGTAGCGTACCTGTTAGGCCTAGTCCAGATGAGGCCGCGGTGCGTCTTGAGTGGAGATGCCATAGGATTTTGTTCAACAGAAAGGGATAAAACTTAACAAGTAGCCAAGACATAAAGGAACAAGTTAAAAAGAGACAGGATTTTTTTTAAAGTGGTTCGGCACGAAAATGCCTACGTCCACTGATTCTCTTTGTTAATTCACTTCATATGGGCAGTACAAGTTAAGAAAAGTATCGACGGAGGTGTCGGATGTTCCATGCCCTCTGGAACACCTCTCCGTCCACTGTTGACAAAATGTAAGCTCCGTTGTGGAGATCTTTGTGAATTACATATGGTCCGTCCCAGATGGGGTCCAGTGCCCCGGGGCGCGGAAAGATTCGCCTGAGGACAAGATCTCCTTCTTGTAAGCTGCGATGCTTGACTTTGGAATTGTATAGTGCTGCCACTTTTTGTTTGTGAGCTGCTGCTTTGAGTGCTGCATCGTTCCTCCTTTCCTCAATCATATCGAAAGACATGAGGAGGAGTTCTTCGTTTTCTTCTGGGTTGTAGTGGATCCTACGGTGAGAAGGCACAACAGTCTCAACTGGGAGCATTGCCTCCGATCCATATGCCAAAGAGAAAGGAGTATGTCCCGTTGATGTTCTGAAAGATGTGCGGTATGCCCATAGTGCCGTAGGAAGTTCGTCCACCCAAGCGCCTTTTGACTTTTCAAGTTTCTTCTTGATTAGGGTTTTGAGAATTTTGTTGACAGCTTCAACTTGTCCGTTTGCCTGAGGGTAAGCTACTGATGAGAAGCTTTTATGAATTCCATGCTCTTGGCACCAGTCGGCAAATTCTTCGCTGTCAAATTGGAGCCCGTTGTCTGATACGATCTTGAGGGGGACTCCATACCTGCACAGAATGTTTTTGATCAAGAAGTTGATAACTTTTGCTGAAGATATTTTATTTAAAGGTTCCGCTTCAACCCATTTGGTGAAATAATCGACTGCCACTATAGCATATTTGGCTCCGCCTCGGCCCGTTGGCAGTTCGCCAATTAAGTCAACTCCCCATACAGCAAAGGGCCAAGGGCTGGTCATTTGAGTAATTTCGTTTGTGGGTAGTCGAGGGATCTTGGCGAACTTCTGACATCTGTCGCATTTCTTAACGAAGTCTAGGGCATCTTTGTTTAGTGTGGGCCAGTAATATCCATATCGGAGTATCTTTCTTGCCAAAGTCTGTCCTCCAGTGTGATCTCCGCATCCTCCCTGATGGATGTTTGTTAATATCTCCTTGGCTTCCCTTCCGGCGACGCATCTTAATAGGGGGCTAGAGAAGCCACGCCGGTAGAGGATGCCTTCTTGTATTGTGTAGTGGGGAACTTTCCTCAAGATCTTCTTGGCTTCGTCACGCCTGTCGGGTAGTATGCCATCTTGCAAATATTTCCGGATAGGAGTCATCCAGGTTCCTTCTTCGATTGCAGTTATCAGATTCACTTGTTCGAAACTCGGGGCTAGCTGCCTTGAGATTGCTAGTGCTCCGGAGATGGTGCTGTTCTTTATACTAGCTTGCTTTGCAAGTTCATCTGCCTCTTGGTTTTCTTCTCGAGGAATGTGTTTGATTAGATAATGGTCCAATTGATCGAGCAGCAGTTTGGTTTTCTTTAGGTATGCTGTGAGTCGTTCTCCTCGAGTCTGGAATTCTCCTAGTACCTGGTTTACGATAAGCCGAGAATCACTATGAATACATAAGGAATTGACTCCGATTTCTAGGGCCAGTTCCAATCCCGCTATTACTGCTTCATATTCAGCATCGTTGTTAGTGGCCGTGAACTCCAATCTTAATGCATAGTACAACTTTCTTCCCCTGGGGGTGATGATCACAATACCTGCCCCCGAGCCTTGTTCGTTCGATGCTCCGTCTACAAAGAGGTTCCACTTGATGTTTTTTGCTACTTCGGATTGTTCCTTGCCTTCGTTGATAGTGAATTCGGCAATGAAATCAGCCATGGCTTGTCCTTTGATAGCGGCGCGAGGATGGTAGGTGATATCATACAGACTTAGTTCGATGCACCATTTGAGGAGTCGCCCAGAAGTGTCAGGACGATGGAGCACTTGTCTTAGTGGTTGATCGGTTAGAACCCTGATGGAGTGAGACTGGAAGTAGTGGCGCAGTTTTCGTGACGCGATCAATAAACAATATGCTAATTTCTCAAGTTTAGGATATCTGGCCTCTGCCCCTGTAAATCTCTTACTTACAAAGTAAACCGGGCGTTGTGTGCGGTCTTCTTCTCTTACCAAGGCGGCGCTTAGAGCATGAGATGATACAGCGAGGTATAGGTATAACACTTCACCTTCATTTGGAGTTGAGAGTACTGGTGGTCTCTGAAGGTGTTCGATTAGGTTGAGGAAGGCTTTTAAGCATTCGTCGGTCCACTCGAACCTCCCTTTGTCTTTCTTGAGTGCTTCGAAGAAAGGGACACACTTGTCAGTTGCCTTGGAAATGAATCTGCTTAGGGCGGCCACCTTTCCGTTTAGGCTCTGCATTTCTTTTCGAGTGGAAGGTATCCTTATTTCTTTTAAAGCTCGGATTTGTTCAGGGTTTGCTTCGATTCCTCTGGCGTGGACGATGAATCCTAAGAATTTTCCCGATGATACTCCGAAGGAGCACTTTAGAGGATTCAGCTTCATTCCATATCGGCGAAGTACCCGAAACATATCGTCCAGATGGCTTACATGGTCGTTGGCTTTCCTGGACTTCACCAACATGTCATCCACATATACTTCCATAGTTCGTCCTATCAGTTCTGCGAACATTTTGTTGACGAGGCGTTGATAGGTAGCTCCAGCATTTTTGAGTCCAAAAGGCATGACTTTGTAACAATATAATCCGCGGTCGGTGATGAAGCTAGTGTGGTCCTGATCGGGAGCGTGCATGGGGATCTGGTTATATCCGGAGTATGCATCCATAAAAGATAGGAGTTCGTGCCCAGCTGTGCTGTCTACGAGTTGGTCAATTCGGGGAAGTGGGAAGCAGTCTTTCGGGCAAGCGTCATTCAGATTGGAGAAGTCAATACATGTTCGCCACTTTCCATTGGCCTTTTTTACTAGCACTGGGTTAGCGATCCATTCTGGGTAGATGGCTTCTCGTATGAAGCCATTAGCAAGTAGATTTTTTACTTCCTCATCAAGGGCTGCTGATCGCTCTGCCCCCATGCTCCTCTTTTTCTGCTTTACTGGTACCTTGGTGGGATCGATGTTCAACATGTGGCATGCTATGTCTGGGGAGATTCCTGTCATATCGGCATGGGTCCACGCAAATACATCTAAGTTGTGGCGGAGAAAGTCAATGAGTTGATCCTTCAATTCCGTTTTCAGCTGAGATCCGATTTTTAATAGTCTACTTGAATCATGCTTATCTACCGATACGAATTCCATAGCCTCTGCAGGCTCGGCGGTAGGCTCCTCCTCTTTATCCCTGGGGTCTAGTTCATTGAAGGGATCGCTTGTGTATCGAAGAGGAGGGGCTTTCTTTAGTTGCTATGCCTCCAAGCTTTTCATGCAGAGAGTGGTCTCTGCACCTTTTCCTTTATTCTTTCTGCGGTTATTGCGAAGTTCAGTTACGTAGCAGTCTCGGGCAGCATCTTGATCTCCTTCTACTTCTCCTACTCCGTTGTCTGTTGGAAATTTCATCTTCAGGCACCAGGGGGCTAAGACAATTTGGAAGTCAGACAAGGATGGTCTTCCCAAGAAGGCGTTGTAAGCCGAGTGGTTCTCTATTAGTACGAACGTTTGTTTTCGTACCACGGAGCGGGGATGACTTCCTATTTCGACGAAGAGGTCAAGTTGCCCGAGGGGCATTTTTGCATCTCCCGTGAAACCGTGCAGTGGTTTGTCGCAGGGAGACACATCCTTCATTGATAACTTCATTTTGTCGAAAGCATGCTTGAACAGGATATTTACGGAGCTTCCCGTGTCTACTAGAATCCGAAAAACTTTAGCTGGGCCGAACCAGGCAGAGATGACCATAGGATCCATATGTGGGTACTGTCTTCCTTCCAAATCACGTCTACTGAATATGATGTCGTCGCTCTCTTTTCGTTTCGGTTGGCGTTCTTCCGTGATGGAGTTAACGTAGCCCTCTGCATTTCTAAGCGACTTGCCGTACCTTTCCATCTCTGCCCAACTTCTGTCGGCGATGTGTGGTCCTCCTGAGATGGTAAGGACCACTATCTTCTCTTGACTAGAGCCACTGGTGTTGTGATTGTTGCGATTCCCTCCGCCTACTTCTGGGAGGGGTTGCTTTGAGTTCTCATTGGCAGGAGTTGGAGTCCTGTTCTGACGTTTCACATAACGTTCCAGTCTTCTCCTTCTAATGTGTTCTTCGATCAAGTCCCGAAGATGGTGGCATTCATTGGTGTCATGCCCGTGGGATTCGTGGAAGCGACAGAACTTTCCAGACTTGAGTGCGTTTCCTGATTCTTTCTTGTGCGGGGGGCGCTTGTATCCGAGTTCGCCCTGAGTGGCTAGGTAGATGTTTTCGATTGTTTCATTCAAAGGAGTGTAGGAGTCAAATCTTGGCCCTGGTCGATATTGGCGCTTTTCAACCTTTCTGCCCCCAGCATTGTCTCTAGATTCATTTCTTCGAGCGTCCTTAGCTGCAGCGGGAACCTTGTCCTGAACTGTCTTACCTTGTTGTCCTGATTGCCTTTCTGTAGCAGCGTCTTCAAGTCTCATATACTTTCCATCTTCATGGAAGAAATCAGGCAAGGTGGCTGGTTTTTCCTTAGTTAACCTTCTGGCAAACTTGGTGTCTGGATGTACACTACTACAGAGGGCCATTAGAGTGAGTTTTTCATCGGCATCTTGGACTGCTGCCGCTGCGGCGTTGAACCGCGTTAGATATTGTTGCAGTGTTTCTCCGGATTTCTGTTTGACATTGGATAGAGAATAAGCATCCTTGGGTTGTTCCACATGGATGCGGAACTGGCTGATAAACCTTTCTTTCAACGTCTCCCATGAGTTGATGGATCCTTGGGGTAGATGGCAGAACCAGGAGGTAGCTAGATCTGCTAGGAATAGTGGAAAGCATTTGCATAATACTCCTTCTGTTGCTCCACTCATGAGCATATGCTGGGTGTATCTTTGTAAGTGTACGATGGGGTCGGAAGTTCCTTTGTAAGGTTCCATGGTTGGCATTTTCCATTCCCGGGGAGTAATGGCAGTTTCGATATTTCGGGTAAAGGGGCTGGTGACCCTAGCGCCTATTCCCCGGTCCCTTTGCTCCTGTTGGACACATTCTCTGAATAATCGTGCCATTCGTTCGTCAGAATTTGGAGCGGACAAAAATGAGCTTGGCTCTTCCCTGCGGGATCTATCACGTCCAGATGACCTGTAGGGATGGTATAGTCTATCACTTCTAGCATTATCCAGTGGTTGTCTTTGGATGCTTGGATGCACGCTAGGACCAGCTACAGTTGCCCCCTGCCTTGATCTTCCCCTGTGGGGTTCTGTTTCGAGCACATCCATGGGGTCAACTTCGGGCTGGGTTCTAGCTCGGCTCCGTTCAGCGGGGTTCCTATGATTAGGTGGCATGACTGGCTCAGCTACATCCGACCCTCACCTGGTGCCTCCCCCGCTGGGTTCGGTTCCAAGGGCTTCCTCGAGTCGGAATTCGGGCTGAGTCCGGGCGCGGCCCCTATCATCGTTGTTCCTGTTGACAGCTTCTTCGAAGAGTGAAGACCTTTGTTGCCTCCGGGATCCTCCGGATTGGGATTCACCCCATGATTCAGTGTTGCGGTTGGACTCTTCAGCATCCCTTAAGCGTGTCATGAGTTGGTCCACCAAAGTTTCTTGTTGGGATATGAAGCGGTTAGTCACTTCAGCCACAACCCTGTCCAGATCTGCCCTAGTGATTGGTTGTTCCGTTGCGGGACCAGTTGGATTTTCCTGATTTTCATCTGGTACTGCTGTTGAAGTGGGCTGATCTGTGATTGCTGGATCTGGAAGGCTGCTAGCTGCGATGTTCTTTCATTTGTTAACATCCCTTCTCTGTTTGGAAGGCATGATTTCTAAGCAACGAGTGATGTTGTTAGGAAGAAGGTTGAGTGGGAGAAGATGAAGCTTGAGTTCTGAAGATGAAGCTTGAGTTCTGTTCTCAGTGAAAGCACCAAAAATGTTTGCACAAAAAATGGACAAACACCTCCAAGTCGTATTATTTAGTTGATTATATGTGATTTTCAGTGATTTTAGATGAGTATGTAAATATGAAAGAAGTAGGGGCCGAAATGTAAAAGACACACAGATTTATAGTGGTTCGGCCAGAATGTGCCTACGTCCACTTTATATGTTATTATCTTCTTTCTTTCAGATTACAGGTACAATGCTTCGTATATCAGTATATGAAAGTAGTTTGAAAGTTCCTTCCTTGCTTGAGCTCTCAAACTTGTCTACCATTGTTGTACCCCTGCCCCTCTATTTATAGAGTGAGGTAGGGGGCAGGGGTCTTGGAGGTATATAGCTGCTGGTGGGCCCGGGCTGAAGCAATCTGGACTGGCAATCATCTGGTTCGGCGGAGGTCCATTCGGTGGTGAGGTATGGTTTGGCTCGGTGACGTTGGTCCGGCAGTGCATGATTCGGTATTGGTGGTCCGGTCGTGGAGCTGTGGTGGAGATCCATTCGGCATCGAGGTAGGTAGCTGGTTCGGCGATGGGCATGGTCCGGTTATGGCCCTGGTTCGGCATGCATGATGGAGGCCGAATGGAACGTGGAGAAGGTTGGTCCGGTGGAGGTGAGGGTTGTGCTTCGCCGAATGAACCCAGCCGAATGGGTCGATACCGAACGAGGTGATGGTTGAATGGAGGAGCCGAATGAGTTGATGCCGAATGAGGTGATGGTTGAACGTTGGATGGACTTCTAGGTTAGTGTTGAGCTTCTTGGCTGTCGAACGAAGTGGAGGCTGCGAGCCCGGGTGAAATTGTGACTTCCTGGTCCCTAGATCTTCTGGGTGAGAATTCGCCCAACAATAATCATAGGATGAATTTTACATTGAAATCTCGTAAAGCGTATAATTGTTGTTGCGAGTTGATTTAGGGTTTAAAATCAATTTCAAATGAAAGATATGATGTTTTTTCCAAGAGCAGGCATAATAGATTTTTGGACTTTCGGTTTGGTAGATATGATTTCTTTGAGTGTGAATAGTCTTTAGACAGATGAGTGGATAATCAACCCAAGACTTGTTTTTAACTTTTTAGCAATTTTGAGATTTCGAAATTAGGGTTAATAGCAGCCTCCTCGGCAGTTGCTATTCATGATTTTTTCCCTTAACCTCTATTGACTAAGCTTTATCGCTTTCTTCAGCAAAGCAACCTAAGTACTAAACATATGTATATATGAGCTTGTGCAGCAGTTACATGCTTCCCAACACAAAATTTGTAATTATCAAAGCTTCTCATTAGTCTCTAGGCTACTCTCTTATTAATTGATATAGGTTAATTTATTGAAGAAAACAATGGAGTTCTATTAGATCTGTATCGAAAGAGCTTAACCAATGTTCAGAGAAGGAAAATTATGGTATTAGCTTTAATTTCGAAATTGTTAGCAGACCTAAAAACAAGCTTGTGTTAATTAGCCAGTAATTTGCTTAAAAACTATTCCAAATTAAAATAGCCATATATTTTAAATCGTAAGTCATAAGTTTATTGTGATCACTCTGCGTAAAGAGAAACACTCATATCTAGTATTTGGAAGTAGTTCAGAACCTAGTTCGGTATCTATCAAAAGTTAAATGCCTTATGCAATACCTCATAATTTTGCTATAACTATTTTATAAGAAATTAATTAATAATTAGGAACGCTGAAAAATGAAGTTTTTGCAAATCAATTTGGCTTCGAAACTTACTCTTTTGGGTCAGTGGCAATTTTCTGATCAATTTTCCGAAATAAGCTTTTATGATTATAGTTCAGATGAAAAAATTATTAATGTTTAAAGTTTTAGAATCAAAAATGATTATATTTGTAAATATGGTAATAAAATCAATTAACACTTGGAAACGTTAATGGAACTTAATGCTTAGAATTGTTAACATAAAAATTAAATCTAAGAGAATATAAGGGAAACAAATTATAGCAATCAACGTTAATAAGAAAAGCAATGATTTAATAAACAAACGTAAATAAATTAAACAAAAATCGTACACTGTAAAATTAACACATCGTAGGTCGACCGTGGATGCACCTAGGTCGACCGGTAGCGGTCGACCCTAAGCAATAAACAGTCGTCCCGTGTGTTGTTAACTGCGGTAGTAAATTATTTTTTTAATGGTCCAAATGTAATATAGTTTAATCGAATGGTTTACATTGGTTTAAATCTTTAAAAGTATAGAACTATACCCTCACTTCCAACACATAATTTTCTAATAATTACGGAAGCTCTTACATTTTCTCAGCTTCTCTAAAACTCTAAATTAATATAAATAGTTTAGTTTTCACGTATATATCACTGGAGGATTTTAGAAGATGATAGAGGCAGAGAATATGATCAAATCAAGTCCCTGCAACTAAGGTAAGCTGGACTTTAGTTCAAATCAAATTCGGATTTACAGTTTATTTTGGTTGTAGCGACTTTATTTGATCTTATTCTCTATCTATACCATCTTCTAAAATCCTCCAGTGATGTATACGTGAAAACTAAACTATTTCTATTAAATTAGAGTTTTAGAGGAGAAGTGCAAATGGAAGAACTTCCGTATCTATTGGAAAATTATGAGTTAGATGTGAGGATCTAGTTTTATAGTACAAAGACTCAAACCAATGCCAAATTTTGATTAAACCGTATTAAATCTAGGTCGTTTAGAAAATAATTTACTATCATAGCTAACAACATACTCGTCTGTGGTGGCGTCCTGAACAACGACCGTAGGATGGAGAAAATTCAAAATGGTGGCCAATGTTTTCATTTAGGGTTAGGTTTCTGATTATGGGCGCTAGAAAATGAGAGGAAAGGTCCTTATATAGACATTCTATTCAACACTATTCACATTCTGAATGCACGAACTCTAAACAAGGCGTGCTCACCGATGTTCCAAACTAAATACTCATATTCCAAACTCAATAGAACTATTACGGGACTTAATTCCATCGTAAACACAAGTTCGCTTTTAAAATCAAAATATATTATCATAATTCTCTAAAATTAACCTTATGCTTTTCGAGTTCGGTCGATCACACAATGCGTCTAATCTTCACGAAACTTGTCGGCGTACAATAATTTTATTATTTCGGTTCCAATAACATTGGTTTCTCAAAATCTGAGATAGTGCATCAGAACGATAATTTCACACATTTTAAATACTGTTTTATATTTTTGATCCAAAATTGATATTTATCCGATTTATCTATTTTTGTAATTTAATTTGCAAATTGAATTAACCCATATTATTTATTAACTAAAAGAAGATAAATAAAATTATTAAATTTCTTTAGTTAACATTTAATTCACAAATTCAAATATTCCTGTAATCCCTAAATATGAATATAAGTTATTAAATTTCAAAAATCTAATTATTTAATTATTTAAGATTTAATGGTCAAAATTCTGCACGAAATTTACATTACATTACATACGCTTTCTTGGGTGAGAATTAATCCTGTTTTATTTATTCATCTACGGATGAGCTTAATTTCTCCATTGATTATTGGTTAATTACAGTTTCATGAAGAAGATTATGGAAGCTTAAAGGAATTATAATAGATAAATAAAGGAGCAATTTGGCCAATTTACAATGTTATTTTACGAGATGTTATTTTTGTTGGCAACCTCATAGTAATTTTTTTTTAAAAAAAAGCATTTCTTTAACGAAATTAGAGTGCCAAAAGTCTTGTGCATAATTATCAAGATCTAACAAGAATTGGCCACGCTAAAATAAACCGAGTAAGTAAACATAGGCCGGCCCATTAATCTTGTAGTAATTTTTGTTTGATGTTTTAGTGGAATGATTTGCTTAACTTGTTTTGGTGGTGAACATTGTTGAGGCGTTATTGATAATAGCATCTACTGGAAATATACCGATGCTCATTTAAGATTCTATATTTGCAAAATACAGGCAGATAGATTACTTTGCAAAAAATTGGTTTTTAAGCAATTTTTGTTTTTGCAGTGGAGCATATTGTACAATATTTGTTTAATTCTTTATTTGCTTTTGAGGTTATGATGTGCAAATTTCAATATACAACTTGTTTGGGCCAAATATTATTACCTGCTTGACAGTTCTTACAAGGACTTTTTAGAAGTAGAAATGAAAATGGCCAATTACATTTAAGAACAACATTCCTCTCATTTTCATTTTAATTCATTATTTTTAGAATTTAGCCAAACTTTCTATGCCTTAAATCTCCATATCTTTGTAGTTTTCAAACTACAGAATGCAAACATTAAGAATTATGTTTACCTTATTTTCACCACATAAAGAAAAATAGTTTTGAAGGGTGATTGTGCATTTTATTATTTTGTTATGACTTGGTTAGAGTGTAATGCATCTAGCCTTTACCCAATGTTATTAGGACCTGAGCTGACGGTGGTTAAATATGGACCGTCAATCTTTGCAGTCTGTGGTATTCGAGCCGAAGATTGAAACGCTTAACTAAGATCTATCCGTTTATTTGGACTGCAACCAACCTCTCTGTTGTTTTGGATCATCACCTACAGGTATTGAATTTGATATTTTTAATTTATTTTGATGTAGTTTGATATTTTGTTTTGGGCTTTGGAGGCGTGATGCATGATAGTGAGATGTTACTGCATTTAGATTTGTGACTTTGAATTCATTGATATGTTATTGCATACTTTATATGTAATCTTGATTTGTACTAATGTCACATTACCCTTAATTTTCCATGTTTTATAAGGGTATCTAAGTTCTTAAAGTATTTCTATTCTCTCAAGTTAATTTACTGATCCTTTCCTTGGATGGTTGAAGCTGATTATACTTTGCACAATTTATTTCCTCCTTGGAGAATCAAGCTACTTGTTTTGATCCATTTGTCACTCACTGTTTTTATTCAGTTCTCGATTATCAGTTTTTATGTGTCTTGAATTAATCTGAATTTTCTTTGCCTTCCATCTCCGTCTCTTCATGATATTCAAATTATAATTTGTGTACTTTAAAAGTTATGTTGACATTATTTTCAGTAAGTAAAAAAAAAATTTGAAAGAGGAGTATGCATTTTAACCATGTGCTAGGATTTTTTTAGATTATTATGCATCTACCCTCGCTTTGGCTCTAAATCTAATCTTTTTCAGTTTTTTTCCTCTCACTAAATTTCACATATTAGTATTTTTTTCTTCAGTTATGTGTGTCAAATCATATTCTATTTAAGTTTACAAAATCCTGTTCCTAATTTTATTTTATTTTTTTGATAATTCACGGCGAGCTTATTTTTAATGCAATGATTGAAAACAACATTTTGTTTGTTGTTGTTAATTCATGACTTGTAATACTCTTTATTGAAAATGTTGGTGGGCCACATCATTTTAACATTAAAAAAAAATTAACGAGTACCTAATTAGTATCAAGATACTCATTTGAATGCTTAAATGGACCTAGGCGGATAAATTGGTCGGGGATCTTTTCATAATAACTATGCACGACAATGGAAGGACGTTTACAAGGATTTTTATAATGTGTTATTATTTTGAAACTAGTTGCATGTTTTATTTTTCTAATTTTGATAGTTAGAAGCTCAAATAAGTCAATGTTTTACTTTTCTAATTTTGATAATTAGAAGCTCAATAAGTCATTGTTTGCGTCAAAATTGACCACAAACACACAATAGTCGTGGAAGCACCCGTTTATCAACACAGATCAGCAATGATCAATATAGAGTTCAGATATAAGCAATAACAATCACAGTAACTCGCAGATAACAATCACAAACACAGGATTTATAGTGATTCGGCGATCATGCCTACGTCCACTTTGAAGGTTTCTCTCTTTATTGATTCACTTGATGATATTAATCGATTACAGTTGATGGTAACTTTGAAATCTGAATACAACAGCGATAATGAAGTATGGAATTCAATCCGACAGAGTCTGGACGTTCAATGGTGGAAGCTCCGAAAGATCCCCTTTTCTTAAGGCTCAGGGTGCTATTTATAGGCGTAGGAGGCCCAGATCTCGCTCATATTTCGGGAGATTTCTTCTGGCACGTGAGTGGGCCCATGCGACCGACCCCACCAAGTTTCGGCTCGATCTGACATCGAATCGAAGTGATTTCAAACCCATCAAGAAATGGTCCAATCAAGATGAAACTTGGCAGTAACAATCTTTATCATGTATGGAAGCTACTGTGAAAATTTCATCGCATTTGGATCAGTGGTTTAGGAGATATGATCGATACGAAATAGTGATTTTCGGTTGGCTGTTTAGTTCGAACCGATCACTTCGAACCCATGCGTTCGAATAGATGGATGCACGTGGTTCTGCAGTGATGTGGCGCGCACTCCTTGCATCGATCCTATTTTTTCTCCGAGTGGACCGCTTCGACTCCGTGAATTTTGCCTCGTTTGTACCGATAACCGTTGTATTGTTCGAATCCACTAATGACTGTAATCGGTTCGTATCGTGCACACTTCGTATCGATGGTTGATACGAAGTGAGTACATCTGATGGATACGAACCAGGGTTTTCTGATGGATTCGATCCAGTGTCTTTATTATAGAATTGATACAAACTAAGGCTTTGGTGCATCGATGGATGCGAAGCAGCGTGAATTGATTGATGCGAACTCCATCGATTCGAACCTGATGGGTTCGAATTGATCAATACATGACTTCCCGATGGATTCGAACTACTCTAACTCAATGGATACGAAACAGTGCTCTAGCATGGGTTCGAAACTGATGGATTCGAATGGAGCGAGGCGTTGTCATGCTGAGTGGATGTCCATCTGATCGATTCGAACCCTATCGATTCGAAACGATCAATATTGCTGATCGATTCGAATGCGATCGATTCGAAACGCGTGGATACTAATGGGTTCGAACAAGGCAATCATCGATGGATTCGATCCCTATCGGTTCGAAATGGTCATCTACTCAGCAAGCCAATGGTTTCAAACACTATGAACTTTGGCTAAATTGCATCGATCATATCTTGTCCATACGAACTCCGATTAACCTGAAATTTGAAATACTGGCTTTCATGGCTTTGCTTGTCATGTCCCATCAATTGCGGCCTGATCTGGGCTCGGCCAAAAATTCATCGATATCCATAACGAAGTGAAGTACAATCAATCTCTCAGACGAATCGTCTTTTGTTTTTGACCACTCTTTTGGTATCACGGCTTTGCCAAAAAGCGGGATAACATTTGCCCCCAAAACATGCCTTGAGGTAGGAAGGTGTGTTTTGCAATGCCTCGAGTTGGATGTTCATATCCTACCATCAACCTGTAAAGAACTCGATAGTTTCATATGTCCTCAAATGACGATCGTTCGGGATCGAGCTATTTGGGATGAATCGGGACCGTACGCGGTCTGCGCCGTTCGCGGCAAAGGATGGAATAGGACCGTTCGCGGTCGATGCTGTTCATGGCAAAAGATTAAATGGGACCGTTCGCGGTCGATGCCGTTCGCGGCAATTGAAGAGATGGATATGACCGTTCGCGGTCGATGCCGTTCGCAGCAAACGGTGATCGTTCGCGAACAAGAGCCGTTCAAGGCGAATGGTGACCATTCGAGGTCGGATTTCATAATAAGTGAATCATGACCGTTCGCGGTCGGTGCCGTTTGAGGCAGAAAGTGATCGTTCGCGATCAACTGTAATACAAGTGAATCGTGGCCGTTCGTGGTCGGATGCCGCTCGAGGCGATTTGTGATCGTTCGCGATCGTGTGTCGTTCGAGGCTGATTGTGATCGTTCGCTATCATTTGTCGTTCAAGGCGAATTATGTGTGCCCGGGGGGACTTATTATTATCGATGCCGCAGTTCATGTTCGGGGGAGTTTCTTAATCAAAGACTCTAGCGGTTCGTCGCCATACAGAAGGTGCTCGTGGACCGTTCGCGATCCAACGAACATTAAGAAAAATTCTTTCATGGAATTGCAAATATCAAAGCAATGATCATACGTGTCCATACAAGCAGAATCTAAATGTTTAAATCAAAATCAAAGCAGAAAGCAAAGCAGGGATGTCAAAGTGTAAACTCTCACTATGGTGCGGTTGGTAGTCATTCAGAGCATGCCTATGGATCGTACGCGATCGCTCACATGTGTAAATGATTTAACCGCATTAGTGAGAGGTTTACAACTTGTTCATCGTGATTTTAATCAATCAATGGATAATCAGACGTTGTCCCGACTCAGGGCCACCTCTAGCTAAGGTAGACGGCGGGCGCTCTGGCTCCACTGCTGGAGTTCGTTTCCTCACATACTGAAGGAGCATTCCGTTCCTGATATGCCCTTCCACCTCGTCCTTCAGATGCCTGCAATCATTAGTGTTATGACCGTTCAGTTCATGAAATATGCAATACTTATTTGATTTCCTTTCGTCGGAAGTTGGGTCCCTTCGCATTGGTCTGCGATACGGGACCTGTTCTTTGGTATCCTGATAGATTCGCTCTAAATTCTCGTTCAGCTCTGAGTATGTGGTAAATCTTGGTTCCTTTCGTGGTTGCATCGTCCTGTTATAACCACTCTCAGCCTTTCGCTTCCCCTTGCTAGTTTCTGTACCTTTCTCAGGAGGATTTCCATCTTTGACCGTGTAAACATTGAGCTCATCCCCTTCTTCTCTTTTTGCACTCGCATCTTCCAATCGCAAGAACTTTCCCGCCTCACGATAGAATTCTCCTAGATCCATAGGTGGATCTTTCGTCAATGAATTTTTGAAATCCGTGCCATCAGCTATTCCAGAAACGGCTGCCATCATAACCATGGATGGATCTAGCCGATCCACCAATGCTGCTGCCGCATTGAATCGCGTCAGAAAACTCCTCAACGTCTCTCCAGCCTTCTGTTTTAAGGTTGCCAAAGTCATCACATTCTTGGGTCTTGTAATGTGAACCCTGAATTGCCTCATAAATCTCTCAGTTAAATCATTCCATGTTCCGACGGATCCACTCTCTAGTTGCCTGAACAATAACGCTGCAATATCCGTCAAGTACAATGGAAAGCACCGGGCCATAACCTCCTCTGATGCCCCCAGCACTTCCATATGCCTCATATATTTCGTCAGATGGACCGTGGGGTCCGTTCTCCCGTCATATATATCCAACGATCGTAACTTGAAATCCGATGGGTTCCTAGCTTGCCTGATTGCTTGAGCAAAAGGACTCCTATTTACGTCTTCAAGATCTTTATTTTTTAACCCGCCTCTCATGGCTCGCCTAACCATTTGTGCCAATTTATCTTCGTCTCCAAGATGCAATCCTCGTTCATTGCTTTCAACCTGTCCCGTGAGTTCATGAGGGAACTCTGGGATCTGCCCCCTTGACTGAGCGTTCACTCCTCTACTACTCCCAGGTTGCGCAGATGCCCCTATTTCTCTCTCCGAAATTGGACCAACGTTCTCCATGGGTGCGCCTCCTAATCCAGGTGCTATGCCGGATGGTCCTGCTCGGTTCTGGACCCCATTGGCTTCTCTATTCTGTGCCCCAAGTTGTCCTATTTATTGAAATAAACTTTGGATCAACTCCTCTTGCTTCTTCATACTTGTCTCCATCTCGTCCCTAGTGATGAAGATCGAAGCTTGGTTTGCTCCCGAAGAAGCCTCTTGACTTCCTTGGTGTTTGCTCCTCTCTGGCCTTTGTTTCTTACTTGTTTGTCTCGTCATGGTCCTTGGATCTAAATCTTTAAGCTTTTGAATTCAAATTATCCTGTTCTCAGTGAAAGCACCAAAATGTTTGCGTCAAAATTGACCACAAACACCCAATAGTCGTGGAAGCACCCGTTTATCAACACAGATCGGCAATGATCAATATAGAGTTCAGATCTAAGAACAACAATCACAGTAACTCGCAGATTACAATCACAAACACATGATTTATAGTGGTTCGGCGATCTTGCCTACGTCCACTCTGAAGGTTTCTCTCTTTATTGATTCACTTGATGATATTAATCGATTACAGTTGATGATAACTTTGAAATCAGAATACAACAGCGATAATGAAGTATGGAATTCAATCCGGTAGAGTCTGGACGTTCAATGGTGGAAGCTCCGAAAGATCCCCTTTTCTGAAGGCTTCAGGGTGCTATTTATAGGCGTAGGAGGCACAGATCTCGCTCAAATTTCGGGAGACTTCTTTTGGCACGTGAGTAGGCCCACGCGACCGGCCGCACCAAGTTTCGGCTCGATCTGACATCGATTCGAAGTGATTTCGAACCCATCAAGAAATGGTCCAATCGAGCAGAAACTTGGCAGGAACAATCTTTATCATGTATGGAAGCTACTGTGAAAATTTCGTCGCATTTGGATCAGTGGTTTAGGAGATATGATCGATACGAAATGGTGATTTTCGGTTGGCTGTTTAGTTCGAACCGATCACTTCGAACCCATGCGTTCGAATCGATGGATGCACGTGGTTCTGCAGTGATGTGGCGCGCACTCCTCGCATCGATCCTATTTTTTCTCCGAGTGGACCGCTTCGACTCCGTGAATTTTGCCTCGTTTGTACCGATAACCGTTGTATTGTTCGAATCCACTAATGGCTGTAATCGGTTCGTATCGTGCACACTTCGTATCGATGGTTGATACGAAGTGAGTACATATGATGGATACGTACCAGGGTTTTCTGATGGATTCGATCCAATGTCTTTATTATAGAATCGATAAAACTAAGGCTTTGGTGCATCGATGGATGCGAAGCGGCGTGAATTGATCGATGCGAACTCCATCGATTCGAACCTGATGGGTTCGAATTGATCAATACATAACTTCCAAAGGATTCGAACTACTCTAAATCAATGGATACGAAATAGTTCTCTAGCATGGGTTCGAAACTGATGGATTCGAATGGAGCGAGGCGTTGTCATGCTGAGTGGATGCCCATCTTATTGATTAGAACCCGATCGATTCGAAGCGATCAATATTGCTGATCGATTCGAATGCGATCGATTCGAAACGCGTGGAACCTAATGGGTTCGAACAAGGCAATCATCGATGGATTCGATCCCTATCGGTTCGAAATGGTCATCTACTCAGCAAGCCAATGGTTTCGAACACTGTGAACTTTGGCTAACTTGCATCGATCATATCTTGTCCATACGAACTCCGGTTAACCTGAAATTTGAAACACTGGCTTTCATGGCTTTGCTTGTCATGGCCCATCAATTGTGGCCTGATCTGTGCTCGGAAAAAAATTCATCGATATCCATAACGAAGTGAAGTACAATCAATCTCTGAGATGAACCGTCTTTTGTTTTTGACCACTCTTTTGGTATAAAGGCTTTGCCAAAAAGCGGGATAACAGTCATTTGATGTTATCATACTGTCACCCATTTCTTTGCTTTCTTATAATAATATTTTTTTTTCTATGTCAATTTCCTTTTCTTTTTGTGTGTTTCATTTTAATTTTTATTTCCAACTTGTAATTATTTACCGCGTGTAACTTATTCACTGATTATATTATCAATAAAGAAGTGGTGGTTCTTCATCGATGGCAAATTAATTGATGGAAATTAGGATTTTTATGGCTTTTGGAACAACAATAGTGGTAAAGTTCGTATGAGGTATTAAAATTTTAACTAGTGCCTAATTAGAATCAGGACATCTATTTCGTTACACAGATAGATCTAGGTGGATGTCTAGACATACGAGCTTAGCATTACACGACGTGACATAAGGTGTTTAGAAGAATTTCTACGATTGGTATTGTTTTACAAGTAGTTTGCATGTTTTATTTTTCTATTTTTTTATAATTAGAAGATCAAATAGGTAGTTCACTTGACGTTTCATATATTTATCCATCTCTTTAATTCATGATAATAATGTTTTATTGTTTTCAGCTAATTGCATTTCTAAGTGTAAGTTTCATTTTGATTGTCGCTTAACGTTTGTAATTATCAATGTTGTGTTCATTTTAATATTATATTTGTTTATTTAGCATGCGGAACTCATTCATTGATTTATCGTCCATAAAATTATTTTTTGGCAAGGCCGACGGGGTTGGATGGTCCCCGACCATTTTATTGCAACACCAGGGAAAAACAAATACAACAGAGAGCATAAAACTCATAGAATACAGAGGAGACTATGGTGTTGCAAACACAAGGAATAACATAAAAGAAAAAAAACATGAAACAGACAAAGCATAACAAAATTAACCTAGAGAGCCCACTGCTATTCCTGGATCAAATGCAAAAAGCATCCTAACCACTGAATATATCTCATGCATAACACATAACTTCAATACTTCATCTGATTTGGCATTAGTTGGATCAAAAACCCTAATATTCCGCTCCCTCCACACCACAGCAACATAACATTTTAGAGCAACACAAAAAATTCTTTTTCTATCATGCTTGTTACCAGTTTGTGAATAAATTCTTTCCCATTCCGCTGCATTGCTATGTAATGGTCTTCTACTACAATATTTGTTCATTACCTCAGACCATATTTCCTTCGTAACATTACATTCAAAATAAATATGGTCAATTGTTTCAGGAATATTGCTGCAAAAGGTGCATGATGTATTAACATTCATGCCGTAGCTCGCTAGTCTAGATTTAGTCAGAAGAGCACCATTAAGGACTTTCCATAACAATAAGTTGTGTCTGTTGCTACTGTCAGTATTCCAAATTCTCTTCCACCATCTCCAGTTCTGATTCAGGTTGTTTTGCATCAAGAATTCATATGTCAAACCAGTTTCGTACTTCCCCTTCTTCTTACCCCAGACAAGATTATTGTTTGATGAAGGCAGTGCTGTAAATAACCTTATTTTATCCCATATAATTTGCACTCTTTGGTTCGAAGTGAAAATATATCTTGATTGAAAGTTATGTATCACATCTCTGACAAGCGCACGTTCATGTATTCCAGTATGAAGAATCTCACTATAAGTGAGCAGTCTCCTAAGAATAAGGCCTTGTTCAAGCCAAGGATCATCCCAGAAATATACATTTATCGAACTGTTAATCTTCAACTGTATCATAGGGAGAAACAGCTCTTTAAACTTGTGGATATTACGCCATGTCCAGCTATCATTTTGGTGATTTGTTATTTTCCATAACCCTTTGCAGTTCATATACTTCTTCATAGACCAAGCAGCCCATAAACTGTCTGGGCAATTGAACAAAGTATCAATATGTCTAGCAAAAGCAGCCTTATTCCACTGTTTTATATTAATTAAACCAAGTCCTCCTTTGTTAAGTGGCTTCTCAACAGTTGCATACTTAACAGGAGCAATGAATCTGCCAGTAGTCTTGCCACTCCACAAATACTTCATCATAGCACATCTAATCATTTTAATAAGTTTAATCGGGAGAACAAAAGATCTAGCCCAGTACACTTGCATAGAGAAGATAACAGACTTAATTAAAGTGAGTCTTCCAGCTTGACTTAATTTCCTAGCAGTCCAGCAACTTAATCTAGCTATTATTTTTTCATACATAGGTAAGCATTGGTTAGTAGTGATCCTGGAAGTTGTCAGAGGAAGACCAAGGTAGGAGACCGTGGATAGATTCCTATTCAATCCAGTGATATGATGGATCATGTTGGCTTGAGCAGGGCTAACTCCAGCAAGAACAATATCAGATTTGTGGATGTTAATTTTTAACCCAGTCATAGCGTGAAACTGCTCAAGAGTAAGCATAATGTTTTCGATAGTCACAAGATCAGGAGAACAAAACATGATTAAATCATCAGCAAACATTAGAGTGGTGATTTGAGGGTCTTTACAAGCAGGATGAAGCAAGATCTTCCCCATACTAACAGCTTTATTGATCATTCTAGTGAGCAATTCCATAACAATAATGAAAATATAGGCAGACATGGGGTCTCCCTGCCTGATTCCTTGCCTGCTTTTGAAAAATCCAGTAGGAGAACCGTTAACAACAATGGAGTAAGTAGGAGAGGAGATGCATTCATAAATCCACGCAATAAAGTGAGGAGGAAAGTTCATATACCCCATTATTCGAACAATACTATCCCATTGCAGCATATCAAATGCTTTCATAATATCAAGTTTAAGCATAGCTCTGGGGGAAGTATTACTTCTGTTGTTTCCTTTAATAATCTCATGCGCAAGAAGGATGTGATCTAGAATATTTCTACCAGGCAGAAAGGCCGTTTGATTGTTAGAGACAAGAGAGGGAAGAACTTTCTTTAACCGTGTAGCAATAACCTTGGAAATACACTTGTAAATAGTGTTGCAGCATGATATGGGCCTAAAGTCTTTAACATGGTGAGCATTTTTAATTTTAGGGACAAGAGCTATGTTTGTGTAGTTGAAAGATCTGTAGAGCTTGCTTTTAAGGAAGAAGTAAGAAATAGCTTTACATAGATCCATAGACACAATATTCCAGCATTTAGTGTAAAAGTGGGTGTTCAAACCATCAGGACCACTGCAAGACCTAGAATTGAGAGAAAACATCGCATTGACAATTTCTTCTTTGGAGACCTCTTCACAAAGCATTTTGTAGTTCTCATAATCCAGCATAGGCAATATGTCCATGGGGATGTCATCAATTGCAGGGATGAAGTTGTTAGCATTGGAATATATAGAAGAAAAATATTGTTCAAAAGCTAAATTGATTTTACCAGTAGTATTTTGTACATCCTCATTCATGTCTATTATGGATGCAATGTTCTCTCTTCTATGTTTGTCTTTAAGACTATCATGAAAGAAAGCACTATTCTTATCACCTTCTTTCCACCATTTCATTCTCGACTTTTGACGTATCATATCACATTCTTGAGCAAGGGCTACAGTGTATTGTTGAGTTATAACAGCTTCAGAGGCCGAAAAACTAGCATCATTATGATTATCCATCATAGCCTTCTGAACTTCAACTAGCTTCCTCATAATATTGGAGCTCAACTTGTCACCATTGCCATATTTGTTATGCGCCCAATTTTTAAGAGTGCTTTTGGTATCTCTAATTTTCTCCTGCAAAACAAAAAGTGGGTTACCAAGTTTTTTAGAATTCCACACATTTAAAACAGTTGGTTTAAAGTCAGCTTCAGTTGTCCAAGAATTAAAAAATTTAAAATTAGTTTTTCTTCTCATGTCCACTCCATGAAGATGAATAATCTGGGGAGAGTGGTCAGAAAGTAGAGGGGGAGGAAGATAGTTGAAAAGGTGAGGCCATTTAGTAAGAGCTGCAAGATTGGAGAAGGAGTGATCAATTCTAGAGAAAGTTCTGATGCCATGCTTTCTTTTATTGTTCCATGAGAATTGCATTCCAACAGATTTGATGTTAATTAGATCAGCATCAGTTATTAAATTATTGAGGGGAAGAATTTCATTAGAAGACAGAGGGTTACCACCCATTCTATCAGAGATAGCTTGGCAACAGTTGAAATCACCAAAAATGATCCATGGATGAGAGGATTGTCTAAGGAAAGGAATGACAGATAACAAAGGTATTCTGGCAGCAGTAGAGTTGAATGCATAAATAAAAGTTACATAGAAAGAGGTTTGATCTGCTGTATCAATAGCATGACAGTGGATTAGTTGAGAGGTGGATAGGATGGTAGACAATTCAACAACATGGGGATTGTAAATTATCAAAATTCTACCATAAGGAGATTCATTGTGGTTATGAATAATTTTCCAACCCAATTTGATATACTCCGCAGCCTTAATAGTTAAATTAAGGTTTAGTTTAGTCTCAAGTATCGCCAGCACAGATGAATTCTGAGAGGAGATTAGTAGTTTGCACTGTTCTTGTTTTGTAATATGGAAAACTTTGGGGACAGGGAGACTATGTCGCCCTGACCTTTGGTTAGACTGAGATTTATAGTGCCCAGACACTCATGTCTCATACTTGTGGCCGCTGGGAATCGAACCTGTGCCACCACAACAAGATGCAGCAACTCACCTCATGTCGTAAACCACTGGACCACAAAATTATTATTCATTGGTAATTATAAATTAGGTCATATTTGATGCGTCTCCTTGAATCTTTTAATCATTATAATAGGGAAAAGACGAGACAACTTTTAATGAATAATGTGCTAAATGTCATTATACATAAGTTAAATTAAAAAAAGGTAGGTTTAGGTCCTTCTCATTGAGATTAGACCAATACAGGCGTATGGATTTTTTCAGTGGTTTCGCTTCAAGAAAATTAATGTTCTTTTGGATGATAAGATAATACCAAAGACACAGAATGTTAATTTTGCATAATAAACCATATTTTTCTGTATCAATGGATAAGAGAAATATTATTTTTATAACCCAAGTTTGTTAGAATCGAACATAATAATAATAATTTTTGACTATTGATATTTTTGACCTTGAAAGTAAACATTGGATAAATTTAACTTTAAAATCTAGTAAAGTGTATAACTTTTGATATGAGTTGATTCAGGGTTTGAAACCAATTTCAAATGAAAGATATGATGGTTTTTTTCGTAGAGCTGCCATAAAAGATATTTGGACTTGCGGCTTGATAGGTATGACAGTTTTGAGTATGAATGGTCTTTAGGAAGAATAGTGGATAGTTAATCCAAGCACGTTTTTAGCACATTCGAGATTTCGAAATTACGGTTAATAACAGCCTCCACGGCAGTTACTAAGCATGATTTTTTTATCTCTGAATGTATCTTAACCTCTATTGACTTAGAATGGTCAAAGCTTCATCGCTTTCTTCGGTAAAGCAACCTAAGTACCAAAGTAATGTATATTTGAGCTTGGGCAGCTATGACATGCTTCCCAACGCGTAAAATTTGAGATCATCAAAGCTCCCCGATAATCTCTAGGATATACCTCCTCTTATTAATTGAGATAGGCTAAATTACTGAAGAAAACAATAGTTTTGTTAGATCTGGATCGAAAGAGCTTATGAAATGTTTAGAGAACAAAAAATAATGATTACTGGCTACTATGAAAGATGCTATTAACTTTAATTTTAAAATTACTGGCTGGCCTAAAAACAAGCTCGTGTTAATTACCCACTAATTTGCTTAAAAACTGTCCCAATTCAAAATAATCATATAATCTAAATCACAATTTCTTAAATTTATTATGATCGCTCCTCATAAAGAGAAACAATCATATTTTATATTTGTAAATGACTCAACCTAAATCGGATTTTATCGAAATTTGAACGCCTTATGTAATACCCTGTAATATTACGATAATTAATTTAAAAGAAATTAACTAATAGTTGTTACGTCGACTTGTTTGTTGTTGCAAATATCACAGTTTGGCTACGAATCCATTGGGTTAATGACGATTTTGTATGCAAATTTTCCTAATTAAAATTTTCCAATTTAAGTTCGGATGAAAAATTTATTAACCTTGAAGTTTTAGAATCGAAAATGATTATATATGTAAATATGGTAATAAAATCAATTAGCACTAATTAATAGCATTAGTTGAACTTGGATGTTGAGAATTGTTAATATAGAAATTAAATCTAAGAGAACATAAATAAGGTAAAACAAACTATAGCAAATAGCATGCAATGATTTAATAAACAAATGTAAATAAATTACACAAAAATCGCACGCTGTTAAAATTAACACATCATAGGTGGACCGTGGAAGTACCCTTGTAGACTAGTAGCAGTCGACCTTAAGCAACAAACGATCGACCTGTGTGTTGTTAACTGCGGTAGTAAATTATTTTCTTGACGATCCTAATTTAATACAGTTTAATCGAATGTTTTATATTGATTTGAACCCTTATCAATGTAGACCTAGACCTTCGCTTTCAATATATGGTTTCAAATGGACGTGGAAGCTTTGTCATTTTCTCTTCTCCATCAAAACTCTATATATTTAGAATAGTCTAATTTGTACGAATACCACTGGAGAATTTCAGAATATGATAAAGATAGATAAAATGTTCAAATTAAGTCGCTACAACCAAGGTAAACTAGACTTTGGTTCAAGTTAAATCCAGATTTACACTTTGCTTTAGTTGTAGCGACTTCACTTAAATTTATTCTCATCTCTATCGTCTTCCAAAATTCTCCAGTGTTATATATGTGCAAACTAGACCATTTCTATTAATTTAGAGTTTTAGAGGAGAAGCAGAAAATGGAAAAGTTTCCACGTCCATTAGAAAATTCAAAAACTTTTTGCAAAGTTATAGTATTTTTCAAAACCAAGAACTTAAAATGTTTGGCTTTACAAATTTTCATCATAAATTTTTGAAAAACTTTTCGCAAAGGTATTTTAAGTTTCAAAACCAAGAACTTTGTACAAAAATTCTTAGAAGTGTACATATTACATATTTTCTTTAAAATAATTTATGCCACACCTCATGAAGTCGAGAATTTATTTAATAGTTTAACATCCTAGTGGACTTCTTCTATTTACATGGTAATTTTTTAGTTTCAAATCATTTCTTTTATTAATAATAGCAACCAACACACAATTTTAGTTGCAATTTCAATTATAAATTTCCGCCTTTAAGGTACATAGATATTTACTCGTGGTTACGCAACATCCCTTTCCTGGCCTTCGCTTAACAAAATTTATTTCTCGAATTTCTTAAGGCTTAAATTCTCATTTTACTTTTGTCTTAATAGTTAGTTAAATAAATTCTCTTAACTTATAATTCAACATCCAGTTTCTACAGTTATTTTCTTTCGAATTACTTGACTATTTTTATTGGAGTTTCATTGTTTTGCCATAACATAGTGGTGTACATTAAAAGTGCATAAAAATAATATTTCTTATAACATAGTACGTGCATTTACCCTCAACAAAGACAAGAAAATTTTGAATTTTCGAAGGTGTTCTTGGAAGACACCATTTCAAAACTGCTTCAACTTTTGATGGGTCAACTTCTATCCCATATTTTGAATTAACATGTCCGAGAAATTTTACTTCTTCCAACAGAAACACACATTTACTTAGCTTTTCATATAACTAATGTTCCTTTAATGTTTGCAGCGATATACACAAATGTTTCTCATGCCCTTCTCTTGATTTAGAATAAGTTAAGATGTTCATCAATAAATACTATGATAAACTAATCGAGGTAAGGATGGAACACATGTTACATAAGGTCCATGTAAACAGTTAGTGCGTTAGTTATTCCAAAAGGCTTGACAAAAAACCCATAATGTCCATACCCTATTTGGAATGTCGTCTTTTGAATATCTTCTTCTAATAACCAGACCTCAAATTTATCTTCAAGAATATGTTAGCTCCTTAGAGGTGATAAAATAGATCATCAATCGGTGATAATGAATATTATTCTTAATTGTAACCTTATTAAGTTTTTGATAGTAAATACACCATCGTAGCATCCCATCATGCTTCTTTGCAAATACTGTTGGATCTCCTCGAGGTGATTTGCTTGGCCTAATAAATTCTCGATCCTCTAACTCTTGAATTTTCTTTAATTCCTGATTCTCTAATGGAGCCATATGATAAGCTTCCTTTGCTACTGGGTTCGTATTAGGGATCAATTCTATACAAAAATTAATTTCTCGTTTTGGTGATAATCTTGGAATATTGCTAAATGCTTCTTCAAATTTACTGACCACTTTGATTTGCTCGACTTGTGGGTCCACATTTTTAACGTCTATATATGCTAGGTATCCAGATATGGATGCATTTCCAAGTTTAACACACTATTATAGGACTGTCTTATACTCTAGAATTAAAAATTTATAGTCATATCATGGCAATCTAGTTTGGCATAGTGTTTGTAAAGCCAATCAATACCAAGAACAAGATCAAAACTGATCATTGGGAAAAGAAACAAATCCGTAGGCATTTCCTTATCTTCGATATAAAGAAGATAATTCTTACACATACTTCTAGGTTCATTTTGCCTTTATAGTAAGTAATCTAATATTAGGAGATTTTTTAATTGCTGAATCAGTAATCCTAACTTAGTAGGAAATACTAAAGATATTAATGAATCTGTAGTAGCCAGATCAAATAAAACTTTAACTTGAAAATCAAAAATAAATATGACAACTTCCACACGTGGTTATTCAAAAACTACTGCATATACTCTAACTTGATTCCCGGTGCTGCTTTATTTTCCTTTTTGAGCATTTTATATCTCCTGCTCATGTGCCCAGGTCACTGTTTTAAATCTCGGATATCTCGGCCGATATCTCGTCTGAGATCTCGTTTGAAGGCATGGGCGAAATGAAACATGAGATATCGGTTAGTATCTTGTTTCAAGTATATCGTTCGAAATTTACAAATATCGGCCAATATTTGAGCGAAACAATATTCCGAGATCTCCCCGAAATATCAGCCTTTTTCTTCATTATTCGGGTTAACTTCTCAAAAATCACGTTGCTCGTCAAAAATATCCAACTTCCTCTTCTCCAGAGAGAAAATCGAACCCCTTCTTTTAAAAAAAATCGAACACCCTCTATTGAAAAAAATCAAACTCCCTCTTCAAAATTCCAACGCCTCGTGATTGCTTCCAATTTTCGACTGCTCGATCGCTTTTGACAGTCTGCAGCTTCGTCATCGATCAACCTCTCTACTTCTTACAAGTATGTAAATAGGGTTTTTCCTATTCTAATGAAATTCAAAAATTGAATTTACAGTATAATTTAGAGTAGATTTGCAAATAGATTTAATCTACAAGTATAATTTCATGGTTAAGACTACTACTTTCTTTGCATAACATTATATGTTTATTCAAACATTTATTTTGTGAATATTGGTGGCACTATGAATGCTCTACAGTTGGAAGTAACGCAAGCATGAATGGTAGAATTTCCTTTTTTGTGTAGTGGGACGTAATGCAAGCACGATGGGTAGCATTTCCTGCTTTTATGTTGGTATCTACGCAACAATGATTCATGTCTGTTTAGAACTTTAATTAAGTAAGTGGTTTTCGTTCAATATTTTTGTAATGTTTAATTAGATATGTACATATTGTTTACTTGTTTTAAACTTTTACTGCTGTGTAAACTTTATGGATATGGTTCTTTAATATTGTTTATCATATTTTAGTATTGTACGAACTGATTTGATTTAATCAAATTCCCATTTGGACACGTGCGTGTATACCTTTCGTAAATTAATTTCATATTTACTTCAGATCATAAGTATTTTCGTTCAAACCTTAAAGGACACTGTGGTGCATGAAAGTGTTGTTAGTCGAGTTCATATGTGCTTGCTTTTAGGTTTAGCTGTCCATGGTATGTGGCATGATTTTACAAATCAAGTAAGCGTAAATTTTCATTTATTTTAGTATATGTAAATATTATTGCATAATCAAATTAATTTTAAACATAAAACATTGAAATATATGCCGATATGGTCATGGGATGAACTTTAATGTCCGATATGTACATCCGATATTGGCATCCGAGATGCACTCATCTTGTACGAGATCTACCCCGATACAATACCGAGTCACCAAAATTGCCAAGACGAAATGTGATTGATATCCAAGATTTAAAACCTTGGTCCAGGTTCATTACAATTATAGAAAAATAACTTTTTTCTTTCATTTGGACACTATGTGGTAATGTGACCATTTTTATTGGAATTACAACACGTCTTTATTTTATTTAGACCTTCTCCTTGTTTTGCCTCTCCTTGCTTTTTCTTCCTTATTGTACTGTGGCTTCTTCCCATTGAATTTCTTATATTTTTTTAATTTCCTTTGATTGTCGGGGTTTCCCTAATTCGAAAGATTTTTTCTTGCTGAAGTTGAATGTAGTCTTCTTTAATGTTAAGGGCTTTTAGATATAATTAACTCAAAAGTCTTGCGACGATCGCCAATTAATGTCTCCTTATTAATGGAATTAGTCTTTTAGGAAATCTTGTAGTCCTTTTTAGACGTATTAAATGACTTGAAAATTGAGTTAAATCCTTAAATTGATTTTTACTTTAGGCTACTGTCGTGTTTCCTTATGTGAGAATTTGAAATTTCAATTCTATCTCCTCCCTTTCATGTTTTGGAAAATCCTTCTCCAAAAACATTTCTTTAAAATTTCTTCAAATCATCATGCTTGAATCAGTTATTGTCTTGATTAACTCCCACCAGTTCCTTGCCTTCCCTGCTACTTGAAATACAGACAAATTTCTTTTTTATATTTCACTACAATCCAACACTTCAAAGATGGTTTTTAAATGTTGGATCAATTGTTCAGCTTTAAATGGATTAGCACCTCTTATAAAATAAAATTGGATGTAAATTTATAAAACGATTCAATAAATTATCAGTTAGATTATTCATAGTCCTTAAGGAGATTTGTTCCATTTGTTTCGGGGTTACATTCAATAAACTACATCCTTTTTTTTGACAAAATTTGGGTCATTGTTTGCAACTTTCACATACGTCTCTAATATAAGTATGTCAAAAAAAATTGGAGATTAAACCACCAAACTTTAAGCAACCTTTCATTTCTTTATATTACATTCTCCAAGGAAGTAATAGTGTAGGGAAGAATCTCGTAATATTATTTAATTCATTTTCCATGGGTGCTCGCATAAGTTCCATAACTTCTTTTAAGACCACATTTGATCCTTGGGATTCTAACTCCTCTTCATCCAACTTCATTCATTTACTATTAGAAACATTTTCCTTCATATAGGTCTTACAGGTGTTGAAGCTGATTTAAGATTCTACAATATTGATTAATATATGACCTTTCTGCACATCCAGTATCCATTTCCTTCTCGATTTAGTTTTGAGGTAATGACGTTTAAAAAACCTCTGTTTACAACATGTTCATGGCTTAATTATTATGCTATGTGTAATGTTTACAAGGATTTCTTTGAGGTAGCTACGAAAATGACCAAATACATTTATTACCAACATTACTGTATTTTCATTTTAATTTATTAATTTTAGAATTAATTTAATTTCTTTTGCCTTCCTTCTCCATCTATTCATGACATTCAAATTATAGTTTGTATACTTTAAGAGTAATGTTGACGTTATTTTCACAAAGTAAATAAAATATAATTTGAAAGAAGAGCATGCATATTCCTCATGTGTTAGGATTTGTTTTGATCATTATGCATCTGCCCTCGCTTTGGCTCTAAATCTAATATGTTTCTTTTTTTTCCTCTCATTAAATTTCACATATTACTCATTTTTTCATCTTCAGTTATGTTTGTCAAATCATATTCTATTTAAGTTTACAAAATCCCGTTTCTACTTTTTTTTGATAATTCAAGGATGAGCTTATTTTTGATGAAATGATTGAAAATTACATTTTGTTTGCATTTGTTAATTCATGACTTGTAATACTTTTTATTGAAACTGTTGGTTGGCCACATCATTTTAACACTAAAAAAAAAAAAAATTAACCAGTACCTAATTAGTATTAAGGTACTCATTTGAATGCTTAAATGGACCTAGGCGGATAAATAGATTGAGAATCTTTTCATATCAACTATGCTTGGCAATGGAAGGACGTTTACAAGGATTTTTTAATGTCTTATTATTTTGAAAGTGGCTGCATGTTTAATTTTTCTAATTTTTATATTTGAAAGCTCAAATAGGTCAATGTTTTACTTTTCTAATTTTGATAATTAGAAGCTCAAATAAGTCATTTGATGCTATCATACTGTCACCCATTTCTTTCATTTCTTATAATAATGCATTTTTGTGCTATGTTAATTTCATTTATCTTTGCGAGTTCCATTTTTATTTTTATTTCCTATTTTTTATTATTTACCGCGTGTAACATATTCACCGATTTGTTATCAATAAGAAGTGGTGGTTCTTCATCGATGGAAAATTAATTGATGGAAAATAAAGATTTTTATGGCTTTGGAACAACAATAGTGGTGAAGTTCGTATGAGGTTTTAAAATTTTAACTAGTGCCTAATTAGAATCAGGACATCTATTTCGTTAGATAGATGGATCTAGGTGGATGACTAGACTTGTGAGCTTTGCATATCACGACATGACATAAGATGTTTAGAAGAATTTCAATGATTGGTATTGGTTTAAAAGTTGTTTGCATGTTTTGTTTTTCCATTTTTTTAATTAAAAGATCAAATTAGTAGATCACTTGACGTTATCATGTATTTATCCATCTCTTTAATTTATGATAACAATGTTTTATTGTTTTCGGCTAATTACATTTCTCAGTGTAAGTTTCATTTTGGTTGTGCTTAACTTTTGTAATTATTAACGTTGTGTTCATTTTAATATTATATTTATTTAGCATGTGGGACTTATTCGTTGATTTATCATCAATAAAAATATTGTTCACTGGTCATGATAAATTAGGTCATATGTGATGCAGCTCCTTGAATCCTTTTATCTTTATGATAAGGAAAATGATGTGACAACTTTTAATTAATAAGGTGTTAAACGTCATTATACATGCATTAAAATGGTAGGTTTAGGTCCTTTTCATTGAGGTTAGAGCAATACAGACGTATAGATTTGATCATTGGTTTCGCCTCAAGCAAAGTAATTTTCTTTTTCATGATAAGAGAATACCAAAGAAACTGAATTTTAATTTTATATAATAAATCACATCTTTTTGTACCAATGGATAATATTTTTTTAACCAATGTTTGTTTGAATTGAATATAATATCAAAAAAAATTGACTATTTACATTTTTGACCTCGACGGTAAACATTGGACAAATTTAACTTTGAAATCTTGGAAATTGTAAAACTTTTGATATGAGTTGATTTAGAGTTTGAAAACAATTTCAAATGAAAGATATGATAGGTCGCCGGCGACTTAATGGATACGATATATGGCTTGATCAACTGCTTTTGCTGGTAAGTCGTAGCGACCTATTGGAGTGGAAGGCGACTTATATGGAGCGACTTAGAAGAGGTAGCGACCTAAGGTTGGGAGAGACCTATATGAAAGCGACTTTACTCTATTTTAACTCGCTAGATCGCTGGACCTTTTAACTCGTTAGGTTGTTGGACCTTTTAACTCGTTAGGTCGCTGGAGCTCCTTAAGTAATTAGGTCGCGCCATGTTGTGCCGCTTTGTGATTTAAGTCATTGGGTCGCTAACTCGTTGAGTCGCATATTCTTTAGGTCGCTAGGTCGCGCCTTGTTGTAAGTAGTTGAGTCGCCATTTAGAAAGGGATTAATACTTGCCTCTCGAAGCATATGCCTAGGTTATAGGTCGTGTGCTTCGATCTAACTCTGCTAGGTCGTGGGCGACTCAAGAAGCTCGTTAACTCGCGCTCCCATTCATCTTCTCCTCTGTCTCCTATATAAATCGTTAAGTCACTTCGTCCACTTCACTTTATCGCTTATTGCTAGCCTATTTTTTGGTCAAAACAGGAGTATCGACAAGTTGGCAAGGAATGATGGATATCGGGATTGGAGATCGATTGGAAGCAAGGCGACGATTGATGTCGTCAAAATTTGGTTGAACTCCGATCGGGACGAAGTTGATTAGTGATGATGACATTGGTTAGGAAAGGCTATGTTTCAAATTTCAGGTTAATCGGAGTTCATATGAACGAGTTATGATCGATGCAAAGTGGGATAGGCGTGCTGTTCGAATCTATCGAGGGGTCAAGGTGGTGTTCATTTCGAATCCATCAAAGTTTGTTCGGTTCAACTCCATTAGGTTCGCATCGGTCGAAGGCATGGCACAGGAATTGGTTCATGTCGATGACTTCACATCGATCGGAGGGATGGTGGTTCGAATCGATACGCTTCGTATCGATCAGGCTCGTATCGGCCGGCTTCGAATCGATAGGCACGGGCTCGGCTCAATTAAGTTCGCATCGGTTAGGATGGGAAGAAACAGCATGCTTCGAATCGATACGTTCGTATCGATGGCAGGTGGACTTTGGCTCCTTCGTATCCATCAAGACAAGACACTTCGAATCCATCCTGAAACCTCGCTTCAACTCCATCTGATGACTTGCCTCGAAACCATTCAGTTGGGAAACCACTAAGTCAAGGCGGCTAAAACCATGGATTCGACCCTGTAAACTCGGAGAGAATGGTGGAACAACCCAGGGATTTCGCGACACGTCGTCGATGCGCACGCGCTTTGATCGAGTCGAAGACAATGGGTTCGAAGCATGGGTTCGAACCAGGCAGAGCGCACAGAGCCTTGATCTCGAATTAATCATGTCTTCCAAACCGTTGATCCAAATGCAATGAAATTTTTACAGGAGCTTGCATGCATGTGGAAGAATGTCTACACCAAATTTCACCTCGATTGGATGCTTTCTGTTAGTTCGAATCGATCCTGAAGTGGGCCCGGATTTCCAGAATCCGGGCGTATGGGCCCCCTCACGTGCCGGAAGCGGTCTACCGGATCTTTAGGAGAGATATCAGCCTCCTACGCCTATAAATAGAGCCCCTGGTCATTCATAAAAGGGGTCGTAGAATTTGGAGAGAACAAGCACGCCCGAACACTGCCAAAATCATTCCATATCATCATTACTACCATTGATTTCAAATTTGGACTTTGTAACTGCTGTAATCACTTGTAACCAGCAAGGATAATTAATAAAAGGATAAAACTTTGGAGTGACGTAGGCCGAAGATAGCCGAACCACTATAAAACTTGTGTCTATGTTCATTATTTCTGATTTGTTGCTTGTTACTTACTGAGATCTGTTATTTGTGTTTGAATATTGTTGAATTGTATTCATACACTGGTGCTTTCACGGTATTTGGGGTTTGTGACCAAATTTGCCGCAAACACTTTGGTGCTTTCACTGGGAACGACTAGCACCCGCTACATCGGATTTGAAGTTCGGATTCGGAGATTTTAAGGAGTTTTTGGGGTTTGAAGATAATGACTAGGCAAAATAGTAGAAGGCAAAGGGTTGAGAGAAGCCAACAAGAAGGAAGTCAACAAGCATCCGCCGGAGCTGGGGAAGGACCGGCTTTAATCTACATAACCCGTAATGAGTTGGAAGCCATGGAAAATTCTTTGCAAGAGAGATTATTGAAGAGCCAATAGGAAATGATGCAGACATTCTTTGAGCAAATGAGAGATGCAGGGATGCAGAACTTAGGAACAGCTACAGCCACGGTGGATGCAGGACAAGGAACTAGGGTTGTGGAACCCAATGGAGGACGGGATGTGGAGCCAGAGGGCAATCAACAAGGGCTTGGGGGCAGGCCCATAGGATCCAACACAGGAGGACCTTTGGAAGGAGTTCAACAGGATAGAGCAAACGTTGCTGCTAGTGATCCACACGAAGAATATGTGCCGGAGTTCCCTCGGGGGCATGGGGGCAACCCCCAACAGACAATACTGGATTAATGGAGATCATCAGGAAAACTGTGCGAGGTGGTTTGACCAACAGAGACTTGGAAGGAGTGAATAGGAGTCCGTTCGCTCGGGAAATAAGGATGGCTAAGAAACCACCTAAGTTCAAGCTACCTAGCGTGTAGGTATATGATGGCAAGGCAGACCCAACTGATCATTTAATGAGGTACACTAGACGCATGGAGGTGTTGGGGGCATCTGAGGATGTGATGGCTCGATGCCTCCCTTTGTATTTGACGGACTTAGCTGCAATGTGGTTTGGGCAGCTGGGAGAAGGATCTATCAGGACTTGGAGGGAACTGGTGGAAAGATTTTTAGGACAGTTTCGGGTTCACATCAAGAGGCCGTAGAATGTGATGACATTGACATCGGTGAAGCAAAGGATGGATGAATCGCTTAGAGCTTTTCTAACTCGATTCAGTGCGGCAGTCGCTTCGGTGGATCAGCCTGATCCATCGATGGTTTTAATGGCAGCAGTATCAGGAGTCAGGGAGGACTCGGATTTCAAGGTATCTCTGATACGAGACCCCCACAGGATCTCGACAAATTCTTTCACGAGTTGGAAAGGTTCCTTCGGCAAGAAGATGCGAGTACGGATTTAAAGGTGAAAAAGGTTAATGTAACTAAGGGTGGAGGACCATTCAGCAAAGGCTTGGATAAAGACATAGGGAAAAGGAAGTTGGATGACGATTCTAGAAATGCTAGGAAGCGATGGAAGGATCCAAAGTTCTCCACATACACAGGATTGAAGGAGACGCTGAAGCGGATATACCTGGATACTCGGAATCGCCTTCCCTACCGGAGGCCGGCTAGGAGAGAAACATCAGAACGGGAGAGGACATCAGGAATGCACTTCCTCTTCCATGATTTAGATGGACATGATACCAACAGCTACAGGCACTTAAAGGATATAACCGAGGAGCATGTAAGTAATGGACAATTACGGCAATATGTCGGAACTCGGAATGCAACGGTGGAGCAAGAGCAACCACCGACTACCTCACACCGTGATGATGTGAGGCCCTGGGATTATGGACGATTTATCATCCACTAATCAGGATAATATGAAATAAGTAGCGAACTACTGGCGAGTAATCTAGTCATTTACAGATGTACGGGGACGGAGATAGCCCCTAGGCATGCTCTGAATGATGATAAACTGCGATGCTGTGGTTTGTGAAATTTATCTTTTGCTTTTGGACTGGACACTGCTTTTCTTTTTGGACTTGGTTTTGGAGTTTGGATTGAACTCTTGGTTTTGCTTGCTTTTTGAGTTGGATTTTCCTTTGGATGATTGTTTTCGGTTTTGGATGCTGGTTTGGATTTCTAATTCTTTGGTTTTGATTTGGATTTTGGGATTTGGATTCTGGATTGGATTTTATCTGGTTTTTGGTAAACGGTCGTCAGGTATGGATTATGCCTGGCAAGGGGTGAGTCACTTTTCCCGAACGTGGTAAATTGGCTCATTCAGGTCGTCAAGTATGGACTATGCATGGCAAGGGTCCGGAGTGACCAGGATTCGGCCTAGGACTTAGGCCCTGTATTATCAATTGTTATTTTCAGGTCATTGAGTATGGACTATGCTCAACAAGGGTCCGGAGAGACCATGATTCGGCTTAGGACATAAGCCATGACTGTGAACAAGTCCAGGGACAATGGACCACGTTCGTCAGGTGTGCATTGCGCTTGGCAAGAACCCAGAGAGGTTAGCTCAACGTCCAGGGACACTGGACCACGGTCGTCAGGTGTGGATTGCGCTTGGCAAGAGCCCGGGGAGGTAATGGATTCGGATATCGACCCGAAGAGGTCCTGGATTCAGTTATTGGCTATGTGATTAGGATGGATTTGGACTCGGTTGTCGAGTTCGGATGGATAAGGGATTGGTTAAGGCTTTGGTTATTAGATGTGGAATTGGACATCGACTCGGAGCGGTCAAGGATGACATACTCTGGCAGTATGGCTATGGACTTTAGATATTGGAATCAGGGCTATTCAAAACATGCCTTTTTATCACAAGGCATGTTTTGGGGGGAAAAGTGCTATCCCATTTTTTGGCCAAAACTGGAATATCAACAAGTTGGCAAGGAATGATGGATATCGGGATTGGAGATCGATTGGAAGCAAGGCGACGATTAATGTCGTCAAAATTTGGTTGAACTCCGATCGGGATGAAATTGATTGGAGATGATGATAAGGGTTACGAAAGGCTATTTTTCAAATTTCAGGTTAATCGGAGTTCATATGAAGGAGTTATGATCGATGCAAGGTGGGAAAGGCGTGCTGTTCGAATCCATCGAGGGGTCAAGGTAGTGTTCATTTCGGATCCATCAGATTCGAACCCATCACAGTTTGTTCGGTTCAACTCCATTAGGTTTGCATCGGTCGAAGGCATGGCGCAGGAATTGGTTCGTGTCGATGACTTCGCATCGATCGGAGGGATGATGGTTCGAATGGATACGCTTTGTATCGATCAGGCTCGTATCGGCCGACTTCGAATCGATACGCACGGGCTCGGCTCAGTGAAGTTCGCATCGATTAGGATGGAAAGAAACGACATGCTTCGAAACTTTGGCTCCTTCGTATCCATCAAGACAAGACACTTCGAATCCATCCTGAAACCTCGCTTCGACTCCATCCGATGACTTGCCTCGAAACCATTCAGTTGGAAACCACTAACGCAAGGCGGCTAAAACCATGGACTCGACCCAGTAAACTCGGAGAGAATGGCGGATCAACCCATGGATTTCTCGACACGTCGTTGATGCGCATACGCTTTGATCGAGTCGAAGACCATGGGTTAGAAGCATGGGTTCGAACCAGGCTGAGCGCACGGAGCCTTGATCTCAAATAGATCATATCTTCCAAACCGATGATCCAAATGCAATGAAATTTTTACAGGAGCTTGCATGCATGTGGAAGAATGTCTACACCAAATTTCACCTCGATTGGATGCTTTCTGGAATGATTCGAATCCTAGTTCGAATCGATCCCAAAGTGGGTCCGGATTTGCAGAATCCGGTCGTATGGGCCCCCTCACGTTCCAGAAGCGGTCTACCGGATTTTTAGGAGAGATATCAGCCTCCTATGCCTATAAATAGAGCCCCTGGTCATTCAGAAAAGGGGTCGGGGAATATGGAGTGAAGAAGCACGCCCGGACGCTGCCAGAATCATTCCATATCATCATTACTACCATTAATTTCGAATTTGGACTTTGTAACTACTGTAATCACTTGTAACTAGCAAGGATAATTAATAAAAGGATAAAACTCTGCAGTGGACGTAGGCCGGAGATAGCCGAACCACTATAAAACTTGTGTTTATATTCCTTATTTCTGATTTGTTGCTTGTTACTTGCTGAGATCTGTTATTTTTGTTTGAATATTGTTGATTTGTATTCATACACGGGTGCTTTCACGGTATTTGGGGTTTGTGACCAAATTTGGCACAAACACTTATCACTTTGCTGCCATTGTTGCATTCGAGCTCAGAAGTTAACACGAAATTCCCTTCTTTACATCCCCAATCACTATTTCCAACAGAAAATTTAGGTAATTCCGATCATCTATCCATTGCGTTTACCATGGATTCCTCAATAACCATTTCAATACAGTTTTCGCTTCCATGTTGTAAGATTATACCCCGATTCGCCCTTTGATCATTGTCGAATCATTGGCAATTGCCTTAAAATGAATCGACTTCGGATCTCATGGAGTTATTTGGCGAGTGTTCGAATTTGTGTAGTCAATGATGGTTTTCGAAAATTTAGATGAGGCGATGAGGTTTTAAGTGTTTGGAGGGGACGAAGAGATATTTGGTTAACGGGTTAGTGGATTTTAGGTTATACCATGGCATTTCTGGTGGGGCAAGGGAGATGGACACGTGGCAGCGTGTGAGTGGAGAGCAGGATTCAGGGTTTTTTAACGGAAGACAGCTCGGCATCTCTAGGTTACTTCTTAGAGTGACCTAGGGCACGAAGTGAGTTAAACATATAGATTACCTTAGGGCATTGAACGACCTATGAACTTTGCGACCTAAGGAAATCTGAACGACTTACAAACTTGCGACTTAAGATGTATAGCATATTTCTTTGGATGAGATAACTCTTCTAACGACCTTTCTTTGGGTTGCACTATGGCCTGGGCGACTTAACTTTTTGTAACATAACTTTTTAGGTCGTGGACGTACTTGGACGAGTCAACACTTAAGAAAATTTGGTTTGTCTCAACTTAAATCCTTATTCATTAACCAATGCTTTTAACTCGTAGGAAGATAACTGATGAACTCCATAACTCGAGCAGAGCAACTTAGGGAAGCTCAACCTGTGTTAAGTCATTTGAACTTGGTTTGGATGACCTAAGGAGTTCCGAGTTAACTTAAGCCGTTCTTGCGACCTAAGAAATGAATAGGACTCGAACACTTGTAAAATTTGACAGAACTTGATTGAATTTCCAACTTGAACAGCTAGAAGGAGCTGTTTGAACTTGTTGCACTTTTTCATAGATTATATTAACTTTAAGCTAACAACCTGTTAAATAAAACATTTGCAGAAAACTAGGGCGAATATACTACCACCGATTGCCCACATCGAATGACGGATTAATCGATAAAGAATAACCAACTTAAGTGAATTGTGTAAATGAAATGCTGTGAATCAACAATATCAAGTGAAGTATTAAAGCCAAAGCTAAAACAATCAACTAAAGCTGATCTGTTTGCATCAAAACTGTACTTGGACTTAAAATAACAAGCCCTGATATTTTATAATCGACAAATGCCAATTAATTTAGTTCCAGTTGTATCTGCTTGTCATTTTATTAGTTTTGCACAACACTTCACACATTTAGGAAACGTGCACCTTCATATTTGAATATCTAGTTCCATGTGCAGAATGACTTCTCAACAAATGCAAGAGGAGATAATAGAGTAGGCCGAAGAGGTCTTTCCAATAGCTGATCCCTTAAAGAATCCTCCAGAAACAGTTACAACTTCATTGAGCCAATGGGCTTTCAATCAGCTATGCACTCAATTCGGCATCGCTGAAGAGGATGCTCTGCTTCCAGGGGTAAATGACACTACCGATAGGCCACCTCCTGGCTTCAATGCCATCAACCTTCAAATGTGCTTGAACGGAGCTATCCCCATTCAATGATTTTCTTAGAGTACTCCTCCTTCGATTGACTATCTCTCCATTCCAGCTGCATCCCAACGGTTACGCCATTTTGATGGAGTTGTGCGTACTGTTTAGGAGGATGCTTAATCGCCTCCCAAGCTTCGAGGAGATATGTTAATTGTATTCGTTTGGGAGGAACAAAGATCATCCCTCCATCACTCTTGTAAGGAGTGCGAGAAACCGTAAACTGATTATAAATCTTCCAAAGAGTTCTCACGGGTTTTTAAATCAATTCTTCTTTGTTCACTGCCGCTTGGGATTCTACGGCATCTAGAGAGTAGGAAGTAAGACTACTTATCTCCGTTTACTTGATTTCCGAGCCTTTCAAAAACTCGAGTCACCAAGTGTTAACTTCATTCTTTACTTTTGGAGCAATTCCTCCTCCCTCAAGCGATTCTAGCCATAAACGACTTGTGAAAGACTGAATGCCGTAGGTGTTGATGAGAGAAGCATTAAGTTCCTATTGAAGGATGATTTTTTGCACCAATTTAGACTTTTGCACCCTTCTCGATCTATTCAGCCCTGTGATGCCCCTAGTTCTTATGTAGAAGTTTCAGTTGCCCCAGCCTCCGTGAAGGAATCCGCATGGAAGGAACTATTGTTGAGGCCTCATTAGTGAAATGCTCAAGTTCCGTTGACGATGCGGGATTATCTGGCAAATCTTAACTTCTCCCAGTTATTGAAGAAGAGGAACTTCCTCAATGTTCTGGGAAGGCCATTGGAGAAGCTGATGAGGGAGCTGAGAAAGAAAGTCTTGTTATAAAGAGTGCAAAGCGTGTTGAAGTGGGCATGACTCATTCCATTGGGCATGATGGTGATGATGACTTTGAGGGACTGAGTGACCTTATGGTGATTTCCCAAGAGCTTTTCAAAGATGACACCATCACCTCTAAGCTCGTTTCTCCATCAATTGAAGCGACGTCTGTTTTGCGGTCAACTCTATCAGTCCAAGAATTGCTCCCAAGCCGAATAGTGGTTTGTCGCTTGACGCACGTAGTTCACACGCCACACACACTGAGTATTTTGGCAATTATGTACATTGAGCTTCTTTATTTCAAAGATTTCTAAACTTTTCCCCTTCTTCATTTTCAGGTTCTCCTATGGGACACAGCGGTTCGTATTACGACGACTTTCAACGCTATAGGAGGCGTGATTCTTACGACCCCAGGCATTATTTTCCTACCCCCAGAGAAACCGATGAAGAAAGAGCAGTTAGAAAGGATCGCGAAAGGCAGGACTATGAGGAGCGGTATGGTAGAAGAGATGAGCGCTATGACTATCACCAAAGGGATGATGACTCTCGTAAAAGAAAGTCTCACGACGACAAAGGGAAGAGTTATGAAACTGAAGAGTGCAGCAAGCAGGCCAAGCCTAGCGAAAAATTTTCAATTGAAATCTCTAAAGTGCCCGCTGCATCTATTTCTTTAGACATCCATTCTAGCTCCCCTACCCTCAAAAGAGTTGAGATTATAACAATTATTAATAGGCCTACGTATCAAGTTGAGAATTCTCCGCCTGCACTCCAAAGCCGGTTTCCAAACTGGTGTTTAAAAGGAGTATGCTTTGATTTGGACTTGGTCCCCATTGACAAACGGGCTATCTAAGAAATCATTATGCTGTTAGACATGACATTGAAAGACAGTCCGGTTGGCAAAAGCTAGTCGATGAGCTTCAAAGAGTGAACCGTTTAAATTTCGAAGCTATGCTAACCATAGAAAGTGATAAATCTGAATGGCAAAAAGTTCTTGACCAGCACGACACGGAGATGAAGAACATCATCGCATATAATGAGACACTTGAGGCTGAAGTCAAGCAACTTAAAGATGACCTTGCTACCTCTTCCTCTTCTTATACTCAAAAGGAAGAGGTGCTTTAGAAGCAAGTAAGAGATGTCCATGCTAGTTAGAAGATGCTGATGCTAGACTTGAGGCACAACAGAGAATTGTGGAAAGCTACCGCACTAATGTTGCTCAGTTGCGGGAAAAGACTTGCTCCCAAGACATGGAGATTGATATGTTAAAAGCTCAGCTTTCTAAAGTTGAAAAGAAGCGCGACGAGGCCATTACTGGAAAAGCAGCGGCTGAACAATCTCATGAGGAGACGAAGGCCAACGTCAGCTCCACTTTATTCGAGTTTTACATTCACAGCATCTTGGGGCATGACAGTCTCTCATTTTTGGTCCCAAAGTATGAAATTACCCTGGCTGAAGTGTGGAAGGTAGCGGTCGAAATGCTTAAAGGTACCGGCTGCGCCGTGGATGGTCTTTAGGCTCATTTTTTGGATGATGAAGGTCAAGCCGTCCTTGCCAGAGGGAAAGAAATACTCACCAAAGAACATGCCAAAGCGGCGGAAGGGGAGCATTTAGGGAAGGCACCTTTGGCCGACCCGACTCATCCTTCAGCTTCAGTTGACGTCGACATATTGGCTCCAGTTCACATTCTCCGCCTCCTGCCAAAGCCAAGACCAGAATTACAACTGCCCACACCGAGTCCCAAGAAGACATTGAAGCCCAAGATTTTGAAATCGACATGATAAAGCCAACTCCTTCAGGTAACATCAACACCGATCTTGCTCAAGTGGACTACTTGTTTGCTTCACAGGAGTTTGATGAGCTTCTTTATTATTACTTAAAGTTTGACGTGCAACTATCTCCTCTTTTTGCGAGAAATACTGATGTTTAATTCTTCTTCTTCTGTAGTGAAAACAATAAATACTGCACAAGCTTCGCCTCCTCCAGCTATTGCTCCTCCATCTCTTCAAGTTACTCCTTCTATTGCTTCTCAACTAGGGTCTCAAGAAGAATAGATAGAAGCTCTTCAAGGCTTGGATGACCCGGCCGCTTCGCAAGAGAAGAAAACGAATGAGCATGAAGAGGGTGAGAGGACCCCGGAGGAATTCACTGACGACAATACAAAGTTGACTGATCTTATTGCTCTGGGAAGCAAATCTTCTTCAAAGATGAGGGGCAAGCGTGGAGTTTCGAAGGAAAGGAAGTAGACTTCTGCTACTGATGAGAAAGTAGAAGAGGACCCAATTGCACCTCTTTCTCCTCTTTCCCCGACCCGTTCAAGACGACTTAAGAAGTTAACCTTTAGGCCGGGCTAAGGCTCCAAAGGCGGAGGGAAGAAGAAGTGATGGGTCAAGATTTATCCTTCTTGTTTTGCTTTTTTGCTTTTTGCTTGTATTGACCGAAGATTGTGTGGGTACCGGCCCCCTCTTTTTGAAACCTGCACATGTATACTGATTTTTATAGCATGGAATAAAATGTTTCTTTTTACTTGTACAAACTTTTGTCCGTATTTATAAATGCATTTATTCCCTTTTATGACACAACTTTCTTTATTTTCCTTGTATTATATTGCAGTGAGTTCGTGGTATATTGCTTTAGCGTTGCTTTTATTAATGCAGCTATATTATATTGCCCGCATACCACGGCTTATTGCAATCTTCTCCATTTTGAGAAAACTTGTACTCTTACTATGGAGAACAATTTTTCCACTTTGAGAAGACTTGTACTCTTACTTTGTAGAATACTTCTTCCATTTTGTGGAAATATTATTCTACTCTAGTAGAGTGTTCTTTGTATTGGAGAAGTTTTCTTTCTTTCTTGGAAAAAGTTTTCACACTTCAACTTTCGGAGATGGCCACTTTTGCTGTTGAGAAGTGGATTCCCCTACGTAGTGATGTGGGCCTCCAAAAAGTGCTTTGATTTGTTTGTGCCTCCGAAGAGGGCTTTTTATTTGTGCCTCTGGAGAGGGCTTTTGTTTTTTTAGGCCTCCGAAGAGGGCTTTTTGTTTGTGCCTCTGGAGAGGGCTTTTGTTTGTTTGGGCCTCCGAAGAGGGCCTTTTGTTTGTGCCTCTAGAGAGGGCTTTTGGTTTTTCCCTGTACGCGGTGAAGCGTGCCTCCAAAGAGGATTTTATTTTTTCCCTTTATGCGGGGAAGCGTGCCTCCCAAGAGGGCATTATTTTTTTCCCTTTAAGGGGGGAAGGGTGCCTCCGAAGAGGGCTTTATTTTTTCCCTTTACGCGGGGAAGCGCTCCTCCGAAGAAGGCTTTGCCTCCGAAGAGGGCTTTGGCACTCCAACTTGGTGAAGTGTGCCTCTGAAGAGGGCTTTTGTCTCCGAAGAGGGCTTTGGCACTCCAACTTGGTGAAGTGTGCCTCCGAAGAGGGCTTTGGTGAACGCCAGAAAGGTTGCGTCTCACAGTTAAGTGGATCCACGGGGCAGACGCAAGCTACCTAATTGGATGTTTGTTCGCACAAAAAATCGCAATTATCTAGCAAGGGCCTGGAACCTTTACTTTGGGAAGGTGCCCCTTCGGTGGTTCCACCAACCTTTTTGGTTAAGGCACAAGATTCCCTTGTGGCTGTTCTTTGTCTGCTTGCCCATGTCTTTCCAACATCTGCCTTTTAGCGATTCCTCGTTATCATTCCTAAGTACATATTTCTTTGTTTTGAATGTTTTTTGCTTTTTTCCCGAGAAGTGCATTTCATTATTCAGTGAATCCACGGGGCAGACGGAAAGCTACTTAACTTGATGCCTGTTTGCACAAACGATCGCAATCAGTTAGCAAGGGCCTGGAACCTTCACGTTGGGAAGGTGCCCCTTAGGCGGAATCACCAACTATTTGTGAGAATCACTTCTGATATAGGAATTAAATGTGGAATTTTTGTGGCTTGACATTTTCTTGTTGAGTGATTTGTAATAATCGGTCGGCCTTGTGATGTGTTAAATAGGTAAGCTTCGCTTTGATAGCCTGCATTATTAAATCGATAATTTAGCAATATATTTAAGATACATGCACATCAAAATGAGACAGGCATTTTATAGTAATGAAGAACACAAGATTTATAGTGGTTTGGCCAAGAACTGTGCCTACATCCACTTTATATTTCTTATTATTGATTTACACTGCTTTTACAATGGTTTAAAATACAAGAATGATACATCCATAATCATTTTAAAAATTGAATCTTGGCTTCTAAGTAAAATATGGACGCAAGTGATTGCTGTTCCAGGCTCTCGGAATTGGATCTCCTTCGACAGTTGTGAGCTTGAAAGTGCCATCGAGAAGTTTTTTGCCCATGACATATGGTCCTTCTCAGTTTGGCCCAAACACTCCTATTGCTGTCATGATCCTTTTCAAGACTAGATCCTCAATTTCAAAGCTGCGTTGGCGAACTTTAGAATTGAAGTGCCTGGCTATTCTTTGCTGATGGGCTGCGATTTTGAGCTCAGCTTCTTTCCTTCTTTCATCAAGCGAGTCAAGTGCTTCAAGTTGCAGCTTTTCATTTTTAGCTCGTTGAAAAGAATTCTCCTGTATGAGGGGACCTCTATTTCCATTGTAATCATTGCTTCCGATCCATATGCCAATGAGAATGGAGTGTGCCCGGTCGCAGTTTTGTGAGTAGTTCTATATGCCCATAGTGCTAGTGGCATCTTACCGACCCAACCACCTTTCGCTTTTTCCAGCTGTTTTTTGATGGTTGATTTGATAATTTTGTTAACTGCTTCCACTAGCCCATTCGCCTATGGATGAGCCACTACTGAGAAGCTTTTTTGGATCTTGAATCGCTTGCAAAAGTCTTGGAAATCTTTGCTTTCAAATTGGGTACCATTGTCTGTGATTATCTTTTGAGGCACACCATACGTGCAAATGATATTCTTAGTCACAAAGTTTATCATCTTTTTAGATGTAATAGTAGCAAATGGTTCAGATTCAGTCTATATAGTGAAAAAGTCAACAGCAACAATAGCATATCTGATTCCGGACATGGCAGTTGGAAAAGGCCCGATGAGATCTATCCCCCAAATGGAAAATGGCCATGAACTGACCATCTGTGTTAGCTCGGTGGAAGGTTCTCTTGGGATTTTTGCAAATCTCTGGCATTTGTCACACTTTCGGGAGGAGCTAGCAGCATCTCGATCAATATCTTGCCAAAAATACCCATAGCGGAGAATTTTCATTGCTAGAGTTTGACCACTTGAATGATCCCCACACTCTCCTCCATGCACCTCAGCTAGAATTGTCTTAGCCTCTTTCTTGGTTACACATCGGAGTAATGGCATCGATAATCCCCGTTTATACAACCGGCCGTCTTGAATTACATATCTCGAGGCTTTTCTCAATAATTTCTGGCGCTCTTTTGAATTTTCTAGAAGGAAGCCGTTAAGTAGATATTCCTTGATCAGGGTCATCCATGATTCCTGCTCTTGAGATATATCCATAATCCAGTCAATATCCATCTCATCAGTACTTGGAGGTGACAAGACTTCCACAGGTACCAATTCCAATAATTGAGCTTCGCCAGAGCTTGAATATTGTTTGAGAGAATCTTCCTTCATGTTCTCTTCCCGGGGTATATGGCTTATCGTATAATGATCAAAATCATTAAGAAGCTCCCAGGCCTTTGACAAGTAAGTAGGCAGATTTCCTCCTTTAGTTTGAAACTCTTTCTTGACTTGGCACACAATAAGCTAGGAATCACTGAAGATCTCCAATACTTTGTTGTTTTCTCGACTCCTGCAACACTTCAAACACCGAAGACGCTTCAATGAACTTTGAGAAAGATCTAACTCATTCAACATGAATTCAAAGAGCTTTTTCACATTGAAGTTCTAGCTACTCGTCTTAATCGTGTTGTAATTGAAGAATCATTGAAAAAGTTGTAATAAAATCAGCAATAAAAGAGATTAAGTGGACGTAGGCTTGACTTTAAGCCGAACCACTATAAAAACTGTTGTCTCTTTACTATTTCTCTACTATTTTCGTCTTATTTTTAGTTCTCGTACCAACGAGTGGTGCTTTCGCTATCTCACAACTTACACCAGGGTGTTAGCCGTACATTTTTTTTGTTAACAAATACCAATTATTAGAAATGTAGATTAATCTTAAGGCTAGTGTAAACACTAGATTGGGGGTGAATAGTGTTTATAAAGAATTTCTAAATATTTTTGAGTTTATGTTGATTTATGCACATATGTATGCAATGTACAGATATAGATTTGATCACAGAAACAAACACATATGCAGAAATAAAATAAAATGCTGTAATGGAAAGTACACACCGGATTTTATACTACTTCGGAGTTACCCTACATCAAATCCCGCACACAAGTATGGATTTCCTTTCAGAAGTAATTATACATTTACACCGTCGATTTCAAGGCTGCGAGGTACACCCTCCAGAATTACAATCCTCTGGGTAGACATACTTGATTTTCCTGGCACCGAGTTCACCCGCTTGATTTTACGGGCAACAAGCTCACCCAATTGATTTCCCAAGGCTATAATCACACCTTATCTCGCTTGATTAATTTTCATGACTACAATCATGCATTTTCTCGCTAAGTTGATTACAAAAAGCCTATAACTCTAAATAGCACTGAGAAGCTTGTTGGGAGAGTGATAGAGAATCAAATTATGAATGATCGAGTTCAATTCAATGTTGATTTCGGCAGAGTAATGGTAAGAATATGAATCAAGAAAAGTGGAAGAAGAAGAGGAGTGAAAAACCAAAAAGTCTGATATAAAATTCATTGAAACTAACCCTTATTTATAGAAGAACAACAGTCATGTCCATTCGTGAAGAGTTATGATGAATAGACACTTCTTTTGAAATTTAAAAGTTAAACTCAACTGACACCATGTCGACATGGGGTATTTGGGCATGTCGACATCCCAAAGGATTTTTTGGTGTTTTGATTTTCTTTGAAATAACTTTTATTTTATATTAAAACTATTTTAAACTTTATAAATATGCTTGACTATAGCTAAAATTCATAAGTAAATATATAGAATAATATATATAGAATTTAACTATAATTTTATATTCAAATCTAAGTATAAATACTTAAAAGTTAAATATATTACATTAAAAGATAGTTTAAAATCAGGAGTATTTTGACTTTGAAATAAAATATGATTTTGAGGCTAAAATTGTTTAAAACCAAGATAGTTGTTTTTGATGCTTTTAAAAGGAAGGTTTTGAAATCATTTTGAAAATAAGATATAATTTTGAAAAATCATTTTGAATAAAAAGTTTAGCAGGTACAAAACTATGTTCCACTAGATTTTTCGTAGGTTCCATCCTAATTAGGGTTCCATCCCTTTAATAGGCTCGAAGTGGATTCCATCCCACGAATAAATTGGATTTTAAGATGCCGGTGCTTTTGTATGAGTTTTAACAAAATTTCTAATTAAAGAATAAATTACTTGAATTCTTGAACTCTTTATAATCTTGATACTCATGAGTCTTCAATCATGATATCTCGAATCTCTATACTGTACAGTCTTCATTCTTGGTACCTGCATAGTTAAGTACTGCATATGCATATATATATATATATATATATATATATATCTAAACTTATAATGTTAGTGTTTGTATTTTATAATCTATTCTAAGGTTGTTGTCATCAAAAACATCATCTCACGAACTAACAATCTCCCCCTTTTCGATGATGACAACCTTTGTTTATAAAATATTATTTCTTTCCGAATAACTCCCCCTAAAACTAATAACTCCCCCTTAATCTATGCCTAATTGCCCTATTTTATACTTCTCCCCCTTTGTCATCAACAAAAACTAATTCCCCCTTATTCTTGGACTAAATTACCTGCATTGATAACCTTTACAAAGATAAAAATATAATAGATAGATTAAGGGATAATTATGCTTATGGACATGATAATTTAATCAAATGCTATATACATTTCAATGTATATTTACATGTTGTATATGGCAAAAAATTAACCAATCAATCCACACGAGTATCAATCCAAACCAAATCAAATTAATTCAAACAATTCAAGCAAAGCAAACAAATAAAATCAAACGTTACGTGGAACTTCCACCCACCCTTCTTCTCCAAAGATTGGGTCTGCCTTATTAGATCCCAATTTCCATAGTCATTGGTCAGAGAGACTGGAGGATGTGCTTCGTTATCATCCTTGTGTAGGGAGGAAATCATCCATCTTAATGCATCGAAATTCCTTTCTTGCTCCTTGATCATCTGCATTTGAATCAATTCTAAGTGTCACTGGTTACGAAGAATGTACGAGAGAATACTCTTGAACGAATTAAGAGTTTCTTCAAGATTTTCGGTTAAATTGTGAATTAGATTAGCCATAGTTGAATTTGTGAAAGAAATGAAGAATTAGAAGAGAGGAAATAATTTTCAGTGAAAAATTCTGGAAGAAATAGGTATATATAAGTGTAGAAATTAGTTTGAAATGAATCGACATATGGTTGTTATTCGAATTTCAAATTCAAAATGAATTGTCATTTCCAACCAATACATGTCAACATGGTCATAGGGGATATGTGGACATAGGAAAGTGAAAAAATATGACTAGTTAAATTTTTTGAATAATTGTGCGTGTGTGTATATTTATATAATATGCTAACATTTATTCTGGCGATAAGATAAAGAAGATAACAGAAAGGAAATTTCATTTCATTGCATACTAAGATGATACAATGATTAAACATATGAAATTACATGAACTTTAGAAATAAAATAAGCTAAAACACATACAACAAGATATGAAAAGATAAAACTAGCTAGAGGATGATGATTAAGAAAGTCCAAGTTTCTTGCTGACTTTGGAAATGAGCTTGTTCATCTTGGATGAAATTTTGTCCAACTTCTTACTAACGGATCGTTTAAGAATCCGTTGATTCTCAACAATTGACTTTAGGTTTTTGAGAAGGGTTTTGGTCGATGGATTAGGAGGATAGACGATGCTTTTCGAAGAGGTTTCACCTTTATCTTCTTCAATTTCCATTTCATCCCCTTCTTCCTCTTCCTCTTCCTCTTCTTCCATTTCCTCATGAGCCAAACGCTCTTTCTTTTCGACAAGGGTCGTATAAGGTTGAAAAAAAATGGAATTTTCATAAGCTAAATGTTGGAATGATTGAAAACTTTTCTAGAAACAAATTCTTCGCCTTCGAAATCCACTCCAAAATAGTTGAAAATCCGAGTGAGATAAATTCCATGATACAAATTATTCTCACCCATTTCAAGATTTTTAGGACGAAGTTCATCCAAAATAACTTGCTCCTAATTTATGTCACAATATCCAAAAATAGCAAAAAGTGCTTTGCAAACTTTTGAAGTAGGATTGTTAAAATTCACCGATCTTGGGGTCAAAGTATGTTGCAAAAGAAGATTGACAATTCTTGCCTTCGGTCGAAAATTTCGATTCTTGAATTCAAAATTATCATTCCCTTCGAAAATGTGATGAAATGTCTCACGATCATTTTCATCGATTTTAAAATTTGAAAGATCCGTTCCCATACACTTGCAATTGAGAATGGTACCCAAATAATCAATTCGAAACAATTCTAGTTCCTTCGACACTACTCCAAATTTCATCCTCGTCTCCATGATAAAATCCACGGTTTAAATTAGCATAGAAAATTTTGACAAGATTTGGATAGTAAAAAAAATCCTTTTGAGAAGCATCAATAAGACAAAGAACTCCATTGTATGCAAAAAGAGAATCAAGTTCGTAAGAAGAGAAATTTTGAAAAATAGCAAACTTTCCGGGATGGACTGGCATAATTAACATAATTGATGTATGCTTTTATTACCTTCGGATCATTGAATAGTTGCTCTTTTCTTTTTCTAGAAATTCTCATGGTGGAGGGTTTCATTGAAGAAGCCATGAAAGTAGAGAGTAGAGAGCTTGAAGGTATGAAGAGAGAGTTTGAATTTGAAAATGAGAGTGAAAAGATATGATGTAGGATAGTGAATAAATTGATTCTCAAAGGACATATTCTCTAGTCAAAAGATAGCTTTTCTAGGAGTTGAATGAAGTGAAAAGATGGAGGGAAATTCAAACATTTGGATTCAAATTTTGAAATTCAAATTCTGGTACCCATGTCGACATCATGGTAGGGACCATGTCGACATGTGCCAGTGATTTTTTGTGAATTATTTTTCCTATATTCTCTAATAAATATATACTTTACTATATATTTCTGAAATATTATTTGACTAATAATATAATTTAGAAAGTATTATTATACTATTAAAAAATAATAATATAAAATAAATAAAAATAATAAAAAATAGAAAATAGAAAATAAATTTTAAAATTCAAACAACACACCAATTGAAAATCAATCAATCAAGCAATCAAACATTCAATTCTAAGCAAGTAATTTCAACCAATTATATGGTAAATGTGTTCCTTTTTCTGAGTCTGTTTCTCTGAATTCGTCGGAGTCGTGAATTGCTGCACAAATTCGAATTATCTGTCTTGTGATCATCATCACTTGAGGACGAGTCTGAGTCATCTAGAGTAGCATTAAATGCACGCTTTCGTTTCTTTACTGGATCATTGTTCATTGGAGGATTTTGCCTATCTGGATACGGACAGTCTCTTTTGATGTGGTCTGGTTCATCACAGTTGAAACATTTGACATTGTTCGGCACTATATTATGATTGCCAGAGTTCCTGTAGTTGTTTCTCTTGATATTATTCATCTTTCTGTATTTCAGGAAATTCCTAAAATTTCTGGTCATCTAGGCTATCTCTTCATCACTATCGCTATTTGAATCTAATCCACAATCAATGCACTGAATGCCATTGATTTCTTTTCACATGTTTTTCTTTCTCTTCTCCCGATCATTTGAACTTCATACGACATTAGATTTACAATTAATTCTTCTATATTTAAAGTACTGATGTCATTTGCCTCTTCGATGGCAAGTTTCTTTTGCTCCCATTCTAGTGCAAGAGAATTTAAAATCTTTCTGACTTGATCTTCTTTAGAAAATTCCTTTCTGAGAGATATTAGAGAGTGCAAAATATCTTGTAATCTACTATACATATCTGAAATAAACTCATCATGATTCATTTTAAATAATTGAAACTGATTTGTGAACATGGAAATTTTGGTCTGTTTAACTTTGCTTGTTCCTTGTGAGTACCTTGCAAAGTTTTCCATATTTCATATGGGGACTTACAAACTAACACTCTACTGAATTCATTTCTATTTAGTGAACAAAACAAAATATTCATAGTCTTAGAATTATTTTTTGCAACAGTCTTTTGCTCAGCAGTCCACTGTGCAAAATCAGTTGCGGGTTCAGAATATTCAATATGTGTAATATTCCAAGTGTCTAATCCTATAGATTGTAAATATATTATCATCCTACATGCCCAATGTGCATAGTTACTACCATTAAAAGTGGTGGTCTGACAGTAGACTGACCTTCTACAAATGAACTAGTGACAGAAATACTAGTGTTAGTAACAGTACCAGTTGGTAGCCATTTTGAATTTTTTTCAAAAATCCGATTATGGAACTTTGAAAACCTTGCTTCAATACCAATTGTGAGAAATGCGGATTACGGATCTTAAAGCTAGAGTTAACACTAGAGGGGGGGGGTGAATAGTGCTTATAAAGAATTACTAAACCTTTTTGAGTTTATGTTGATTTATACACAGATGTATGTAATATACAGATATTGATTTGATCACAGAAACAAACACAGATGCATAAATAAAATAAAAAGAAATAAAGGAAAGAACACACCGGATTTTATATTGGTTCGGAGTTACCCTACATCCAGTCCCGCACACAAGTATGGATTTCGTTTCAAAAGCAATTTTACAATTACAACTTTGATTTCAAGGCTACGAGATACACCCTCCCTGAATCACAATCCCCTAGGTAGAGATAATTGATTTTCCGGGCAACAAGTTCACCAACTTGATTTTATGCGCAACAAGCTCACCCAACTGATTTTCCAAGGCTACAATCACACCTTGTCTCACTTGATTGATTTTCAAGGCCACAATCACACCTTTTCTCGCTAAGTTGATTACAAAAAGCCTATAACTCCGAATAAAACTGAGGATCTTGTTAAGAGAGTGATAGAAAATCAAACTATGAATTATCGAGTTCGATTCAATGTTTATTTTGGCAGAGTAATGGTAAGAATATGTATCAAGAATAGTGGAAGAAGAAGAGGAGTGAAAAACCAGAAAATCTGATATAAAATTCGTTGAAACTATCCCTTATTTATAGAAGAACAACGGTCACGTCCATTCATGAAGAGTTATGATGAATAAACACTTCTTTTGAAATTTAAATTTTAAATTCAACTGACACCATGCCGACATGGGGTACTTTGGCATGTCGACATCCTAAAGGATTTTTTGGTGTTTTGATTTTCTTTGAAAATAACTTTTATTTTATATTAAAACTATTTTAAACTTTATAAATTTACTCGACTATAGTTAAAATTCATAAGTAAATATAGGGAATGATACGTATAGAATTTAACTACAATTTTATATTTAAATCTAAGTATAAATATTTAAAAGATAATATATTATATTGTAAGACAGTTTAAAATCAGTAGTATTTTGACTTTGGAATTAAAGATGATTTTGAATCTAAACTTATAATGTTATTATTTATATTTTATAATCTATTCTAAGGTTGTTGTCATCAAAATCATTATCTCATGGACTACCAATATTTTGTTTTCCCCTGAAAACCCTCTGTCTTATTCTACTTAATGTTAATAAATTAATTATCTTTACCCAAAAAATATATACTTATCTTCCCAAATATAGTATACTCTCAAACTACCCTTTTCAAAAATATTTGAAAACCCCTTTTAAATAGTAAGAATAGTACCACTACGGTATCATCCATGGATTCACAACTCATTGGTTACGTCTCTATCCCATAGAAACCCAAAACTTAACTACATGCACTCACTGCCTCCGATTATGCCATGAAAGCATACCATAACTTTTCAAAAAGATTATTAAATAATTTTTAAAAATAATGCCGACAAAATCTCTATATAAATTTCCAACATTATTTAGGCAAATACACTTTTATAAAAGCTGTTAAAAATAATATTAATATTGAACAATTTATCTTTTTAAACAATAATATTGATTACTAACATAAAATAAGTTAATTAATAATTAAATACTTAAAAAAAAAATGAACAACTAAACAACTAATTTTTTGAAATATTCTAAAAATACCTTTAAAATTACCTAGTTAAACCCTCCTTTTTAAAACAAACTTAACTTTTCAAAAAAATTATTTTCCATTTCCAATATAACTAGTCCAACATTTATAAATCACTCTCGATTTATTCCCAATTTGATTTAAGTACCAATTCCGTAAATCCATTTCACATTTCTAAAAAATAAATCTATCATTTATTTTAAAGCCAATTTCCCCGTCTCATTACAAATCCTCACGTTAATTTATAACTTCAATTTATCCATTGATAATAACTTTGCCTTATTTATAAACCTTTTTTATAAATTTCATAATCTCATTTTTCTTTTATAACGGTTTCACAATACTTAATCGATTATAAATCGATTTCTAAATTGAATACCATTTTTAAATAAATTTTTAAATAACCCAACTATATTCAAAAACCTACTAAATTCCGATTTGACGTCCATTTCAAAATAGGAAATCTTATTCAAGGTACAGTATAGTAATTTTATTTTGTATTTTCAAATTTCCATTATTATATTTTTCCCAAACTATTATAAATCTCAATTTTAAAATATTTTACACTAAAAAAAATATTGCTTAAGTTTTGTTATTTAAAACCCTTTTACTTACATTATTCCAAAATCTCTATTTCCATATTGCGAAATTATTAAATACAAATTTAAAATCAATCTATTTATTTTTCCCCAATTCATTCCTTTTTTATTAATCAAAATTTCACTATAAATATTTGGCTTTCAGTTTCCCTCTTTAAATTTCTTCCAACTAAATATATATTTATATATATATATATATATTTGTGACATTTTAAAATATCAAAATTTAGGCCATTAATACCATAGCACCAATATATGTACAAATCACGCTATAATTTATCACATATTATTCAACATACCATGTCATTGTATATGAAAGTAAATTCAACATTTTGAGGAGTCCAGTTGGATCCCTCCAATCTATTTCCCGACATCCATGGATTTTAGGATAATATAAAAATACCAACCCCACTTCGAAGGAGATAACATGATATATAGGGTCATCCACAATTATGCGGGGTGCAGTGGGTCTCATCTGCTATATATGTATATACATATATGTTTGTGTGTGTGCGTGTGTGCGCATAGGAATATCAATCGCTCCATTTACTAATATGTATATATACTAATATGTATAATATCACATTTAACCGATAATAATTTTGTTAATTGAACAAATCAATAAATAATTTATTTTAAATATTTAAATTTAATTGCAGTAATCCAAAATTGATTGAGATTAACTAACTTTAATTTTATTTGTCGCTTCTGCTATCGGGTTGATCTATCGTCGAACGACCTTCGATTATAGTTAAAAATCCACTAGTTTGAACATTTCCAAATTCAATTCCACATCGTACATCTCGTTGATACAAGCGCCAAGAGATTGACCCGTTTGATTTTAACCTAAGACGAACATGATATTAACTTTACAAACATATTGAATTTCATAATAATTAAACTCCTTTAATTGTATCGTTAATATATAATTACCCTTTTTAAAAAGATGATACTACTTATCGTCTTTTGTTCGAACATGAAGAACCCAACCTTCCATCCTTCCCTCCACCACTGCCGCTTCCACATACCACCAGTCACGTCCAAACTCCACCAACCTATTGGCTTGACCACCACATCCCTGATGAACTTCACCTCAAACTTTATCTCGACCTGTAGCTCAGGAATAAATCGAAACCATTTTTTCTTTCGCCCTAAAACTGCCATCGCCTTAGGCCACATTGCTCCGCCGAGAGCTCACCACAGCCTCATGACCCAAAACCTTGCCTACCATAGGCAATTTGACCCAACGTCGAATGAAGTTTATCAAGAACTGCGGCCATCCCCAACCACCTATGACCATCATGCCTCGACCACCAAGTAGCCTCATCCTCCCTCTCCACGTCACTAGATGGAAGCCTCGTCCGAAATCCTTCGAATCACCACAATCGATGAAAAAATGGCAACCGTTCATCTTGACTTCCTCGCCTCCACACACCACCAACGTCCATCTCCATCGTACAACTTTTCGAGCTTCCCCTCCTCTACACTTCCTAGATGGTGACTTCGCTTGAAACCGACCCTAATGGTCCAAACTAACAAGGGTCGTTCGATTTGAGCGGGAGGGAGGTTTCCTTTAAAAAAAAAGAATAAACGTTTTTTTTAAATACTCGGCCATCCCTTTCTAAATGGTGAAGGAGGGGAAACATTTTAAATGAAAAAGGGTACGATGATTGATTGAAGGGAAAACGGCTGATGTGAAGGAATTGCATCTGAAAGGTTGACTAGTTACTAAATATACTAATTAATATATTAGTTAAATGTCAAACGCCTTGTTATACGCAACTCAAAATCTCGAACCCCTATGGTGGCATGCTACTAGGCGTTTACAATGTTATGCCCCTATTAAGAACGTAATGGAAAAGGTCACGAGTCCTAATTGGATCATATGGGGAAGATAACTTGTTGGACGCAATTATTATATTAACTTTTCGATATAAATTTTAACGCGTTTATATCCCGTATGGCCAAACGATAACTCCAAACGCTGCAAAATTTGAAATTTGATAAAAATACACCATTACAAATCCAATGTAACTAGTTTCATCGAAATCTTAGACTATCCTCAAGAAGACTATTTATATACGATAATTCGAACAATATATTTTTAAAACTGAACAAATCACTTTTAAATCAATTTTAGAAGTTTTATTATATTCAGTATTATTAATATAAATTTTATAAGACGTTAAATTACTTTTATCAAGCTAAAATCTTAGGATTCAATATTTTAAAAAATATTGAATTATTAAATTCAATAAATAAATTACCCAATTTATAGTTATATTTGAAAATTTCAAGTTAAAATATCTTTTAAATATTTAAAATCAATTAAATATTCCAATTTCAAATATCCTAAAATTCTGGGTCGTTAAATATATAACCAAGTCATGCTACTACAAGATAACTACTCAAAAACTATACATAAGATCTAAAAGAGTCAATAGGAGGATCCATAGAGAACAGCTAAAAAAGCCAAGAAACCTAACCTGCAGTTCGGTCTGACCCGAGTAATAAATACATGGGTCAGTCTAACTTGAACAAGATAATTAGCGAATGAAAAATAGCATATATATATTCTCATAAGAGAAAAATTCCTTTAATCAAAGAGGAATGACGTGAATATAATTCCACTCAAATTCCAAGTATGGAACACGTAATTTATCTCAAGAAATAACTCATAAATGACTTCAATTCAAAATGAAGGTTTCCAACTTAAAGGCTGCTTGAAATATAAATCCCGATAAAGTCATATAAAATCTTGGATGGTAACCATAAAAAACTCATAACTCATGGAACTCGATTAAGAGATCAAAACTGATAAATGAAATCACCACACGCATGTAAATTCTCATACAGCTCTAGCTTACAAATATATATATAATAGTCATCTCAAAAATGGTGAAATCAGAAATAAACTCAAAACTCGAAAAATTCCAACAATGTATCCAAATCCCTGATTTCTAGCCGAAGCAATGCTGCATGTGCCAAACATCATGTCCACCACTAATATATATATATATATATACACACATATAGGTACCCATCTCATGATGACCCAAAGGTCATAAATGCCTCAAGGCGACCCAAATCACAAATATATCATAATGATTGAAGTTACGAATACATCATGACGACCGAATTATAGATACAACATGATGACCGAAGTCATAAATACACCGTGATGACTCAAAGGTCTAGCACTTGCAATAACATCGTGAATGCGCCACAAACTCTCAGATAGGAACCCGAAAAGTGTTAACAATGCATCTCATACCACACATTCTCACTTGGATGGTTACCAACTTTTAATCAATGCCACACTAGTAAAACATCATCATCATAAATCATTTAGATCACAATTAATTGCCTCATATCATCGGCATACAAAAAACAACCAATTTTAATTGCTTCATCTTCCATAACTCCTTAGTAGGAGATCGAAAATCTCAAATATACGCCAAAATAATGAAATCACGAATAACTCCAAAAAGGTGACTATAAATCTCAAAATATAATAAAGAATGGCAATCTCAATCTCAACCTCTTGAAAAGGTGTAAAAACTTGTATTTTATATAGAAAATAATTCACCTTAAGAAAACTAATTTTTAAAACAACTTTTGAAATCAATTTGAAAACATTTCCTTTTAATTTCTCTTTATTATAAAATATATATATTTTTAGTAGCTTTTAAAAATAATTTAGAAATACCGTCGAAAAAATAGTTCAAAGCCATTTTACTTATAAAAATCATTTTAGAAAACTCGTGTTTGGAAGCAAAAGAAAACATACAAAACATTGAAAATCAACACATGAAATCGTCTTGAAAACTCATCAATCCGGAGTACAAATCAAATAGAATTATTAGCTTAACTATTGATACGTTAGAGCCCTTCGAAAACATCTCATAATAGCATAAGAACAAGTTGCAAAGGTCGCTAGATCAATAAACAAAGCAGTGTAAAACAAAAAGGAAAAGGAGCAAAAATATGTGTATAGGTCGACCTTTACATTGCTTAGGTTGATCCTTGGGTCAACCTAGGCAATGTATGGGTCGACCTATAGGTGGACTCATGTGGTTGTTAGGTCGATCTGTGTTAAACAATTTACAAAGTTTGTTTTCTACTTCGTTTGACTTGATTTTGAGCAAAGATTTCTTGTATCTACATGACGAATTTGACCATGAAATTTGCATGCACCGACTACAACACTCAAACTACAATCTGGAGAAGATCCGGCATGATTTCAAGACAATAACAAGAATATATGGACAGTAGAAGAAGAAATATGGAACATTTTGTTTTGTAACTTTTCAAATAGCAATTTCTGGTTATAGTTAGCTCATATTCAAACAATATCAGCATATATCTCATTCTAAGTTAGGATTTGTGATATTATACTCACCTTATCAAGATTTGAGCAAGAATGAGAGGCAAGTTGATATATTTCTTATGCTAAAGAGTTTTATAGACCTATAACAGCTAGAAAAAAGAACATGCAGGAAAATAAAAGAAAGTTACAGACAATTATTTTTCAAAGGGAATATTGATGAAAAAATCCGAGATATTAGTTGTGTTTACCTGTTGTAATCTTCTATTTGCTAGCATGCTCTTTAATTTCAGCTAGAGTTGAAGCAAGATTTCAATTGGTTAAAAGGAGGCCATTTTTTCCATTACTGGATACTTTCTAAATGGAAGAAAATGAGAAAGGAAAACAGAACGTAGAGTTTCTCCTAACCACTCCAAAAATGAATTTCGGGTTTATATCCAACATCCAATAGCCCATTAGCAAACACTTCGTCTAAATTTTAATACGCATATTCATATTTTAACCTTATTTTCAATATTTACACAAATTTTCACCTATTTAACCAAATAAATATTTATACAACGCTTTTTTGTGTTTAACAAAAATGTTTCATACATAATAAAAATTATTTTAACTATAAAAATTACTTTCCATCATAAAAACCGTAATTTTACTTAAATGCATCAATTTACACTATAGATTACATAAACCATTGTTTTTAACATAAAAATTTATACAAAAATTATTTTCTTATCAAAATAAATACAACAAACCGTACTAACTTCACTTTTCGTCCAAAAATTTATTTTAAGACAAAGTTCCATCTTTTTATTAATAAAATTTCATAAATGATTCTAATACTTGCTTAAAATTAATAAAAATTCAATATTTGCAATAATTTACAAAACTATTGCATTTTCTCAAATTGAAACTATACAATGTTCATTTTTCTCCCAAACCAACATAATAAAGTTTTCTAAAAAAACTTATTTTCAACAATTTCATTTATTTCAACAAATTAATGTTGAATTGAATTATTTGATTAATTTATTAACCCCATATTAACATATTTCCATAACTGAAAATTTATTCGACTTAATTCCTAACTAAACAAGTTTTAAATAAATTTTTCTTCATAACTCATTGTTTAATTTAAATAAACAATTTTAAATAATTTTAAATCTTTAATTTAATTTATTTTAACAAAATAAAATAAGCTTGGATGAGCGTCCATGCTATATAATGAAATAGGAGAGTCTAAAGCAGAAGCACGATCTCGGATATCACAAGCAGATAGAGTCTCTAAAGCTTTCCATTCTACAAGAATCATTGAAACAATAGCTAATTGCTTACAACGTAATGCATTAGCAACTTGGTTTCCCTTGCCTGGGGTATAATGAATGTCGAAGTCATAAGAAGCGAGGAATTCGAGCCAACATTGTTGTCGCATGTCGAGCTCTTTCAGGGTGAAAAAATACTTAAGTGACTTATGGTCAGTATAGAGAATAAAGTGCTTACCTAATAAATAATGGCACTATATCTTCATGCGAAGACGATGTCGGCTAGCTTTAAATCAAAGGTAGCATATTGAACCTCGTTCGGACGTAATTGCCTTAAAGCGTAGGCAACTACCCCATCCCTCTGCGTAAGAACAACATCAGGGCCATAATGACTGGAATCAGTGTAGATAATAAGATCTTTGTTCCCTTTGGGAACCACTAGGATAAGAGCATTAGTGAGAAGTTCTTTCAAATTCTAAAAAGCAGCAACACACTTATACGACCAAATAAAATGAATGCCTTTTTAGTAAGGCTGGTCATAGGAAGAACGATGTGGGAAAAGCCTTTGATGAAGCAATGGTAATAACCTACTAATCCAAGGAAGCTACCATTCATAGAAAAGTTCTTAGGCCTCATCTAGTTTTGAATGTCTTCGATCTTAGATGAATTGACTGAAATGCCCTCAGAAGATACTACATGGCCTAAGAACTTGACCTGCCTTTTCCAAAAGTGGCATTTAGATGATTTTTCTTTGATTTGATGTTGTCGAAGCATAATCAAAATAATTCTCAAATGATTGGCATGATCAGATTCAGACTTAGAATAAGCAAGAATGTCATCGATGAATACAAGAACAAACTTATTGAGATATTTTTGGAATACTCGATACATAAGGTCGAGGAAGTATGTGGTAGCGTTCGTCAAACCGAAAGGCATGACGAGCCTCTCATAATAACCATATTAAGTGTGAAATACTATAAGGAATGTCGTCCTCCGTAATTGGAAGCCGATGAAATCATAAGGCAAGGTCAAGCTAGGAAACGACCTTAGCACCACTCAGCTGATCGAACATATCATCAATCCTAGGAACTAGATAGTTGTTCTTGATGGTTAACTCATTGAGCTTGCGGTAATCAATGCATTGCCTTAGGGTCCCATTGGATTACTTCATAAATACCACGGCAACTCCCCACGGTGAGGAACTAGACCGAATAAATTGCTTTTCTTCAAGTTCTAAAAGCTACTTTTTGAGTTCCTTATTTTCTTTAGTAGACATCCTTGTAGGAGGACAACTAACTAATTGTTCGACTAGAATAAGTTCGATGCAGAACTCAATCGCTCGCTCATGTGGAAAATCCAAAAAAGGCTTAAATACATCAACGAAGTCATAAACGACTAGAATCTAAGACAAATCATCATCATCGTCTCAAGACTCGAGAGAGAATAAAGAGACATCGAAAACATGATCGACGTCCCAAAGAATAAGAGATAGTTGTGAAGACAAATCAGGATGTTAAAGATACAGAATTCACTTAGAACAAAGAATCCTGGCCACATATTGAACTAGTCAGTCCTTTCCCAAAATCATATCAAAACCAAGGAAATAAATCGTGTGCAAGTACGCGTGGAAAGGAAAACCACAAATGAATTATTCAACATCTTCACATAACATGCTAAGGGTCGTGGATCCCGCAATAGGATTTGCATTCCTTAAAGAAGTAACAAGGCAAGAAACATCCAAGGAATAGCATCTACAGGTTCCTTCGATACAAATGAATGTGATGCACCCGTATCGAATATAACTCGAATAGAATAGTCATGAAACAAAATAGAACCCTCCATAATAAAAGAAGATATACCACGAAGTTGAGATGGACCACTAGATGCTTTCGCCACGTTAAGATTTCCCATGCTAAAACCCTTGTTGTAACGACCCGGAAATTTCAATCCCGAAAATTCCAGATAGTTAGGAAAAGAAGAAAAGAGAAAGAAGAAAAGAAATAAAACACACAACATAGAATCTAACATACGCAGCGGATGAAATATAATATCAATAATAATAGTTATACCAAAGAAAATTATATCTATTAATTTCCATTGACATATCAGAGTTACAACAATTTTTATACAACATAGGTCAGATACCATTAAACATGTCTGAGATATATACAATATCATGGTGGAAACTCTCCATACGTCCCTGCCATCCAGCTCGCCTCCTGATTTCCAAAACGTCCTTACCTAAAAAACTGTAATACTCGGTCTGACCCGAGCATTACATTAAAGTAACACCTGGGTTAGGCTGGAAACCAGCGTGAGTAAACCCATCTAACATGAATGACAAAAGCATACAACTTATGTAACCCGGGGTACTTGTATGAATTTTAACTTCACAAGTTATTATAGACATCATCTATTTCACACATTAATTTCTAAGGGCCAAAACTTATTAAATGGTCCAATTCACTTAAATCATTCCATATCAGCCTATTGATTTCACATATCAAATCTATATAGAATCGAAGTGGTTCCGGGTATTTTTTTTTTAATACCCGACTCCGGTCCCTTCGAAACCAATATCATCTTACTTAAATTATTCAAATGAAATTCAACTAAATTTTAATACAGGATGTTGTATAATTCATCAACAATAGATAAACACACCACATCATCACAGTTTAAATCAAACGTATTTTATCACATAGCATCACAAACCTCATATTCGAAATAACAATTAATCAAAGACTTCCAATATCGTTCTATTTATCCTTTAATTACATTTAAGTAATTAACCCTTAATTCGTTTCACAAATTAATTATCCTTAACCCAATATGGTAACTAACCATTATTTGTTTCATTAATTAATTACTAACCATAATTATTAATCACCCTTGATAAATGACATCAGTAATTAACTACCTTAAATTACTTCATCAAATAAATTATTTACTCCTTAATTATCTCTAATTAATCCCTTGATTAATTATAGAAAATAATTTAATCCAAATTACTACCACAATTCCATCTTCCACTAATTTTATTCAGTAATTATTGTTAACTACTTCACTAAGTAATTATACTTCATCAATTACATTAAGTAATTATCATCAGACCATCAAGTGATTTAAAATTAATTAAACTTAATTAATTCCAAATTAGAAATTCATTTATCTTAATTACTTAATTAATTATAATTAATTAACCTTTAACTAATAAATAATCATTAATTAATGTAAAACATTTCTTTATTAATTATCTAAATTTAATGACCCTTAATTGTAATTAATTTAAGTCTTAATTGCTTTTATTAATTAATTGTTCCCTAATCATAAATTAATTAAATCAACTAATTGCTCCTTCATTAACTTATTAATTTAATTAATTTCAAATCATTAATCTTCATCTGATTTTAAGATAAAAATTTCTTAATTATGACTAAATTGCCATTAACAAAACAAAACATTGGAAAACAACATGAACTTAAAACCTTTTATATATTCAATTCTTAAAGAAACAAACTTTGCTTTTAAACAAAGCAAGCCCGAAAGAAACTCAATGTCCAATACCTATCAAAGAGTCAATAATGCAACCCAGTTGGGCCGTAACCCAATACCCAAACGCCTTTCTTCTCCTTCCTTTTATTTCCCCTTTTGAAATGTTATTTTAGTTTAAATTCAAAATACAATTTTAATCATTCGAACTGCTCGTAATTACACTCGAGCTACCCACCAAATTTCTCGACAGTAAACCCGAGTACAAGCTAAGAAAACCCGAGCATCTCTGAGTGTCTCGCCTACCTTGTTTTCCTTCGAGTTACCTAGGCTATAAACACGAAGTTGACACCGAGACACAATCGTTCCTCTCTAAACTCAAACCCACAGTACAACCCAAACGTGCACATGTAAGTGCACAGCAACTCCGACCACCAGAAATTAGCGCCTCATCAACTTACAAGTCATCGGCAACACCAGCACTCCATACGATGACCCAGATCAACTCCAACAGCCATTAATGAAAATCGAGTGCTCCAGGTCAAACTGGAACAAAACACTTAATCAAAAATCACATCTCCGCCCATGAATTTGATCACCGGAACCCACACGAGTCCGACCACCTCTTCGTCATTCATCCACGTACCCATCCTCGAATTTTCCTCAAACTCGATGCATCAACGAGGTAGCATTGGACCAATTCTCCAAATCGACCCAATTTAGGTTTAGAACCTAAATTCATCTGCCGCCATCACCACGACCATCAGACAGTCCTCCATATATTTTTGCCATAACACCAGATCATTCCTCAACCTCTATCCAAAAATTCCGATTCCCTTAACTTTGTGACAATCAGAAATCACTTGAAATCTCATTTCTAGTAAATCTCAAAATTACCCATTGAATTCATTATTAAAAATTGTAATTTTGATTTTGAAAATCCTATCTTTCAATGATCATTCAAGAAGCAAACTCGAAACAGTAAATCTAATTGATTGATTTTATCATAATAAAAGAATTTCTACTGTATTTCTTTTAATTCTAAGAGATTTTCACATTTATTTTACTTAAATAAAATTTTAAACCCAAATTTGTGTTTAAACAAACACAACATGTTTTAAACTTAAGACTTATCAATGAACTGATAAGAAGATTTGGATCTCTCGGATTCTTATTCTTGGTAAATTTAAACAGAGAAGAACAATCAAAAGAAAACATAGATCATACCCTTATACATACATATGCAAGCATTAGTTACATCATAAATTCAAGTATTCTAACATGCATCAGATCATCCAAAATGTTTAAACTTGTTAATTTTTTTTTGTTTGATGTTGTATAGAGATTTTAAACTGAAATTCTCTGATTCTCTCTTTTTTTTCCTTGTTTATTTAAACTGTAATCACTTATATAGTCATGCAAACATTTTCATCACAGTGATTTCATAAGCAACAGATCAGTCATCTACTTAAGACTTTTAAGTTGATATTTACTCACCTTATAGAAGAATGCAGAGGACAACCCTGTTGCAATTCATTCTCCTCACTGTAAATTGAATCTGCTTGTTGAATCTGGTGAGTTTGTTAGTTGTTTTTTTTTTATTTTTGCAGCTGAGTTTACTTCCAGATTTGAAATTACGGATTTTCTTCTTTGCTTTTTGATTTTGAAAATCCAGATCATATTTTATGTTTTACAGATTTCTACAGATTTTTACTCCTTTCATTTTGATCTTTATTTTGCATTCAATTTTGGTTTTCGTTGAGAATGAACAAAAGAATTTGCTGAAGTTTAAAATTCTTCTTTTTATTTTACAATTAAATTTTAAATTTAATTATTAAAAGAGAAAAACATTTGTCATATTAGTGCTTTAAGAATCTTACACATATGCATATAATTTGCATTTGTCTTTACACACCCTAAAATGTTTACAAGTGTTAAAATGTTAAATTAATATTTATAAAAGAATTTTTCCTAATGTTTTATAAATGTTTTAAATGTTATTTTCTTTTTAATAATTTATTTAAGCCTTATATCCATAGTTTAGCAAATGTCACTTATCATTTAAATTATGTTTAAGTCCTTGTTTTTAATTAAATTTATAGCTTTGTTTTGAACCCCTTTCATTTAATTAATTTATGAATCAATTTCTTCTTTTTTTTGTATAATTTATGAATCATATTATTCTTTAATTAATCAAATGTTTATATAAATTATGTAATTTTAGATAAAGAGAATATCAACTCTTTTATTAAACTTGTAAAATTTTATACTTAAGTTATCATTATACTTAAGTTGATAACAATACACAATTGCTAATAGTAAAGAAAATTTCCAATTTAGAAAATTCCTTTATATTCAAATTAAAATCAACCCAAATGTGTATATTACATTTGAATAAACAATCATTATATATATTTATGTATATTTATTTATAAATCATTGTTTAATAATTTAAATTCTATTAATTTTCAATTAAGAGATATCTGAGAATCCGGGTTATCACATTCCTCCCCCCTTTGAATCTTTTCGTCCTCGAAAAGGAACGAAACCACAATTAAAATACTATTTATCAGAAAAATTATTCTTTAAAGCACTTTTAAAACACTCTTTTTTAAAATATAAATAATATTATCAAACAGTTTTTATAAAGATACTTTTAAAGCAATTTTTATAACTCGATGTTTCAACCAGTCCATCTTTGTTCTTATAGAAATTCGGTCATACGTTAATCACGCGTACGACTGAAATTCTATAAGTACTTGGCAGAACCGTTTTCAACATTTAGTGAAAATACTTGGAAAATAATTTTATTGAAAATATAGAAAACAGTTTTGAAAATAAAGGATATATCTTTGGTGAGGATGCTCTAGAAATCATCACCCCCATCCATGGTCGCAGTTAACCCGATGGTTACGTTGCCGTCCCGACAAAATCCATAGATAATTGTAGTCCTCCGCGCCCCTCGATTACACCATGGAACCCGCTACAGGTCGCAGCTACAACTGGGTTTACGTAGCTATCACAGCAAAAACCCATATAACTGTAGGCATCAGCGCCCTCGAATTTTCGCTGCCAAAAGAACGAAACTTCTCCATTCCACTGGAGCATAGACCGAAGTCTACCGATGTTGCGTTGCCTTCCCGGCAAAATCAAGTGCAGACCGTTGGCACTCATCCTCCACACGATTTTCGCTATGGTCCCCATAGTAGATCGCAGCGACATCGAGTTACACTGTCGTCACAGCATAACCCAAATGCCCCTGTAGGCATCAGCGCCCTCGACTTCTGCTACCCAATAATCCTCAGCAACTAGTTTGTCCGGACTCCTCACAGGATCAACTTTAGAACCCCCCTTGGGGCTCAAGGTAGCACCACCCGGTGGTACTCCTGAGAAGTTCATTTCAAGGGAGCGCCTTTTCCCCCAAAGCCATCATCAAAACATTTTATACTATACATATATAGTATCTTTAAATCATACACCCAGTATGATCTCATACAAATCTCCTTTACCAAAATCGATTTTTCCAAAATCAATAATTCTCAAACTAGGCTTTCCAAATTCTCGTATTGATTTTACCCAAAAATCAAAAGCCTTTTCCGAATCCAAAGGTTCCCAAAATATTTTTCCAAAATCCTCGTAAGATCCTTTATATATATATATAATTTTTAAAACTTTGGATCATTCAAACTTGTATAAAACTCCTTTTTATACTTCAAACATTTCCGAAAGCCCTTTTCTTCTGGCAAAAGATCCAACAAGGGGAGTTTCATTTTATAAAACAAAGATATTTAACTTTGTTTACTCATAGTCAAATATTCAAATTTGATTACTCTTCTCAATATCATTTTCATTCAAATCTGTACGATGTACACATATCATCCGTACGCTATACCAATTTGATCGCTCACTCGATCACACAATTTCATTTTTGAACTAGTATCGTCCACCCGACTTTCTAGTGCGGACTCAGATCTGCTTTCTCGATAAGAAACCGTCATTCTCCTTGCATAGTCATAACTATAATAGAGAACATCCAGAACCAATCAACAATTCATATCCAGGTTCGCCGTCGAAAATCGAGTGAAAAATTCCAACTCAGATCGACATACAATCTCGAAATTCCGAGCTCGAATCTGGATCACATTACTATGCGAATAGAATAACATACGTACACCCTACGTATTTATCTTTATTGTTTATTAGCCAAATTAATCTCTTTCTATTCACATTCACTTTGATTTTCATTCACTAACTCCCAATTGCTTCAATCTGTTTGGATTACCAGCTCTATTCTTATCTCGATTGGGTGTTTAACTACTAACAGTTTGAACTCCGACCAGTCTATTTAGAAAATAGCTTGAAAATTTTAAAAATAGATAAGTAGTTGGAAAATAATTACTAGTTTGTAAAATAGGTGTAAAATAGTAAGAAAATAATTAAAATAATTATAGAAATTTTATATAATTGCAAAATAATAGCAAGATAATAATTAGTTTTGTAAAATAGATGGAATATAGTAATTAGTTTATAAAACATTTGGAAAATTGCTAAACAGTTCAAAAATAATTGTAAACAAATATAAGATAATTTGGCTTTTAAAAGAGAAAGTTGTATATATGATAAATAACTTGGAAAACTTGGTTTATGTTAAAACAATTTATATTAAAAATAGTTCAGAGTCAAAACTGTTCATTTTCCAATCACCATTCTCAATCAATTCAATTTAAATTTCCTCTTCCATTTAAACTGACCCAATTCCAATTTTTAATAACTCCAATTTCCATTGGACTTGATTTATTCCTAATTCAAGTTGAATTAATTCTCAATTCCTTTTCAAATTTAAATCATATTCCATTTGATTTTAAACATATTCAACTTTAATTACAATTCCAAGTTATTCCAATCACTTTGGACTTGTATCCATTCAATTGAACCCACTTCAATTCCTATCCATTCAACTCCAGTTTGAATTAATTCCAATTTCAAATTCCATTTCCAAATCAAGTTGAATTATTCTTGATTTCCTCCCAAATTTAATTCAAATTCCATTTGAATTTGAAAACATTCAACATTAATTATAATTCCAAACTATTCAATAAATTTGGACTAATTTCAAATTTCAAATTTAAACCATCTCGAATTATGTAAATTCGAGTTAATTCTTCAAATGTTGATTTAATTCTTTTAAATCAGTTTACCTTTTTATCCCAACAATGGATTACCATACTCCATTTCTCATTCATTTAAACAAATCTAATTCACAACTTAAAGATTTTTAATAACAATAGGATGATACCATCTATTTCATCTTAAAACATCCATCAATTTACAATTTCCAGATCTCAAACCCATTTTGAGATCACACAAACTCCCAATTCAGATTAACCATTTAACTCCCAAATTAAATCTCAATTTCATCTTGAAATTTCCAAATCAGATTGTTCATTCAAACTTATTTAACTTCCTCCGAGTTAAATTCAATCAATCCCATTTAACCTTACTCAAACTTGAATTCTTCATTTCACATTTTCAAAGTTCAAAACTTCACATTAATAATTTTTCCCACTTATAAGTTCAAAGCTTAACACTTGGATATCACATCTTGTTCCAAATTCAAAACTCAATATTTAGAGTTTATTTCAAACCAACTTTGATATTATGTATATCCACATATATACATATTAACTTCTTTTACATGCAAAGTTATACTTTAAAAATTTAAACCACCTTTGGTTTTTAATTCAAAACAAATTTCTTTTAAATTTTCAAACACCCTTGTTTGAAATAGGACCCTTTCATTTGAATATATTAAATAACATCTCTTATTTTAAAATAAGATCATATTCAAAATATTATCTCCTTTAACATTTTGAAACCAATTCAAATGTTTAAATTTAGAATTCAAAACTGCACAATTTAAAACCCACTTTAATTTACCCCCTTTCAAACTTACAAGTTACTCTTTTTAGATGGTTACTTCCTTAAAACATTTTATTGTTTATTGAAGAACAATCATTCCATTATTAAACACAATAACCAACTATTTATTTGGGTTGAAACCAATTCTAATTTCAATTTAGTTGCATTCTATTACTTCATAATTTAATTCTTATATACCTTTAATTTAATTAATGCTACAACCAATTTCCTTAATATAATAATATATATATTTCTTATATAAGATTTATTTACTTTTGAAATCATTTAAAAACCTTTATATAAGAAAATAACAAGTACGCTCTCTCATATTTATATATATATATATATATATATATATATATATATATATATATATATATATATATAGACACACACACACACAACTCATTCTAGGGTACCACTTACCCTATCCTTAATGAGTAATCCCACCAGAGCCAAGGTTCTCGCTTAACCTTTAGCCCTGATACCAAATGTAACGACCCGGAAATTTCAATCTCGAAAATTCCAGATAGTCAGGAAAAGAAGAAAAGAGAAAGAAGAAAAGAAATAAAACACACAACACAGAATCTAACATACACAGCGGATAAAATATAATATCAATAATAATAGTTATACCAAAGAAAACTGCATCTATCAATTTCCATTGACATATCAGAGTTACAATAATTTTTATACAACATTGGTCAGATACCATTAAACATGTCTCGGATATATACAATATCATGTTGGAAACTCTCCGTACGTCCCTGCCATCCAGCTCGCCTCCTGAGTTCCACAACGTCCTTACCTGAAAAACTGTAATACTCGGCCTGACCCGAGCATTACATCAAAGTAACACCCGGGTCAGGATGGAAACCAGCGTGAGTAAACCTAACTAACATGAATGACAAACCATACAACTTATGTAACCCGGGGTACTTGTATCAATTTCAACTTCACAGGTTATTATAGACATCATCTATTTCACACATTAATTTCTAAGGCCCAAAACTTATTAAATGGTCCAATTCACTTAAATCATTCAACATCAGCCTATCGATTTCACATATCAAATCTATATAGAATCAAAGTGGTTCCGGGTATTTTTTTTAATACCCGACTCCGGTCCCATCGAAACCAAAATCATCTTACTTAAATTATTCAAATGAAATAAAACTAAATTTTAATATAGGATGTTGTATAATTCATCAACAATAGATAACCACACCACATCATCACAGTTTCAATCAAACGTATCTTATCACATAGCATCACAAACCACATATCCGGAATAACAATTAATCAAAGACTTCCAATATCGTTCTATTTATCCTTTAGTTACATTTAAGTAATTAACCCTTAATTCGTTTCACAAATTAATTATCCTTAACCCAATATGGTAATTAACCTTTATTTGTTTCATTAATTAATTACTAACCATAATTATTAATCACCCTTGAATAATAATGTTAACGCTTAAAATCGAACGCAAACACCTCGGTGTGTGAGTGTGAATGTGAAAGCACCACCCGACAGTTCGGGAACAGAATATCAGCTAAAATAACAGAAAATACAGTAAGAGACAGCGATTTTATAATGGATCGGCTTAAGGAGTAGCCTATGTCCACTTTAAGTATCTTTATTACTGATCTTGTTACAAAACAATACAATGCTCTTCAAGTTCAAATCTCTTTAGTTACAAGACACTTTGAGCAAGTAGCTTAAGCTTTGATGTAGATGAAAGTCTTTGAATCCATGTCGGACGTGTGAATGTCTTTCAAAGTAGCTTGTAGTGTTCTTCGAAACTTCAAGTATAAAGTCGGTTTAGAAACTGGCAGAGTATCTGCGCTTGAAGAGATTGTCCCTAAAGTCCCTCTCACGTTCAATGTGGGTTGGTATTTATAGAGAATTTTACCCCTTAGGTCGTAACTCATGACCGACTTAGGGTAGGCCGTGGCCGACCCATCGAGTCCAGCTCGTAGCTTGGTAGAAGTTTTCTTATCTGTTCGAATTCTTGTTACAAGTCCTAAGTCGTGCACGAGTTAACCGGATGCGGCTTCTTATTTGTTTGCTTAAGTTGTGTACGACTCATCATATGTCGTAGGTCGTGACCGACCTAAACTAAGTCTTGGCTTGCGGGTTAACTGGAGTAAGTTTTCTCTTTTGGATTCACATCTCAAGTCCCAAGTCGCCAACGAGTTAACGAATCATGGCGTGGTATTGAACTTTCCTCTGTAGTCTTAGGTCGTGATCGAGCTAGCAAAGGTCGTATGTCAGTTGCGACTTAAGTGTAGTTGTCTTAACCTTTTCGTGCCTTGAGTCGTTAAGTCGTAGACCTTTTACGTCGTGCCACCTCTTAAGTCGTAGACTTCCTTAAGTCATAGATTGCTTTAAGTCGTAGACCTGCTTGAGTCGAAAACTGTTTAGACCGTTTCAATTCTTAAGTCGTGTAGACCTTAACTCGTTAAGTCGTGCAGACCTTAAGTTGTTAAATCATGGAGTACTTTGAGCTGTTAGATCATGGTGACCTTAAGTCATAAGTCGTTCATGCCTTAACTTGTTAATTCGTCACATACCTTAAGTCGTGAGGTTTCCTTAACTCGTTATGTCGCGCACTCTGCTTGAGTCACATACCTTGCTTGAGTCGTACAGTTCTTAAATAGTAGAAATTTGAGGTTTAACATTTGCCCCTCGAAGTACATGCCTAGGTCGTAGGTCGTGTGCTTTGACTTATCTTAACCCGTGTGTCGATTCAAGTTCCAATGCCCCGAGATATAAAAGGCTTAGGTCGCTTCTTCTTCACCTACTTGCTTCCGTGTTTACTTCCACCATTATTGACCTTCGAAGCTTCCAGAAACGAATCCAATCAGTTTATCTCGTCACCAATCAAGTTCCTACAATCTTCATCATCACACTGCGTAAGCAAACTCATTACTCACTCGATTTCACGATTACCGCTACCTTTCGAACATGGACTTCCCACTTTCTAACCCCAATCCAGATCCTCACACCATACTTCATCTCAAATCACGTTACGATCGATTGCCGACAAACTTGGAGCGGTTCGATCAAGTTTTTAGATGACTTGCAAGGGAAAGACGATGGGTTACCATGTTTCGAATCAGCTGATCCGCGAATTTAGAGGAGACGCTATTGTCCTATACGGGTTAACGGGTTAGGAGGATGACGGTTTACTGATTTAAGAAGAGGTCGGTCCGTCAAAGGAAGTGTGACATTAGCTTGGACGCGACTCAATAATTTTGAGCGACCCAATAACCTCCGCGACTTAACTCTGGACCGACTTACCAACTTTTGTGACATAAGTCTTAAGTCGTGGCCGAGATAGGACTTGGAGAATTTCACGTCGCTTCGAACTGAAGTCTTTTCCCCTTGCTACGCCTTACGACTTGAAGAACCAATGCCTTAAGTCATTAACGACTTAGAGCACAAACGACCTAACTTAACTTGTCCTACATCCTTTAGGTCAGGGACGAGTTAGCACTTTGAACTGTCATGAAGCATAATTCTTACTTGAACTTTAACTTGAATTGCTGAAGTAAACTGCCTGAATACTGAATTGTTTGGTCTTTGAACTGTTTAGTCTTTAAACTGTTAAACTTTGTTGCATTCTTTCACAGATCACTTTTGACTTGCAAGCTAACAATCTGTTCAATACATCATTTAAAAAAAATTGGGACGAATATACTACCATTGACTGCCCACATCAAATGGTAGATTAGTTAACAACATATAATCAACTTAAATAGATTGTGTGAACGAAGTGCCTTTAAATCATCAAGTTGAAGTAAAGTATTAAAGCAACATTGAAATAGTCAACTGAAACTGCCCAGTTTGCACTAATACTATACCTGAACTTTAAATTAACAAGTCCTGAAATTTGGTAATCGATCAATTGTAGACTAGTTTAATTCCACTTATATTTACTTGTTATTTTTATTAGTTCTGCACAACACTTCACACTTTTAGGAAACGTGCACCTTCACATTTGAATATCCAGTTGCTTGTGTAGAATGACTTCTCAACAAGAAGAGATAACAGCCCAGACTAGAGAAGCCACTCTTATTCCAGCTCCCCTAGTTAATCATCCAGAGAGAGCCTCTACCAACTGCTAACGTGGCACCTCCTGGCTTTGTAGCGGTTAACTGGCAAATGTGCCTGAGCGGTGCCATTCCCACTTTCAACAACTTTCTCCAAAATCTTCTTCGTGAACTAGCCATCTCCCCATTCCAGCTACACCCCAAAGGCTACGCCATTCTGATGGGGCTGTGTGTGCTATTTAGTTGATCGACTTCCAAACTTTGACGAGATTTGCTTTTTATGCTCCTTTACCAGGACTAAGGATCACCCTTCTATCATCGTCAAGAGAAGCGCCCGAAATCGCAAATTGATCGTTGGCCTTCCTGACACTGCTCATGGGTTCTTAACTCAGTTCTTCTTTGTCCGCTGCCACCCGGGGTTTTATGCTGTGTGGAGGGAAGGAAGTAAGAACATCTACCTTTACTTCTTCTATTCTCTGAGTTTTGTGAAGTCCGAATTGCCAAGTGTTAACTTCTTTTTTTCATTTCAGCGCTCCCCCCTCCTTCTAGAGATCCCAGCCACAAGCCAACTCTGGAGAGGCTCGTGGCTGTGCCGGTTGAAGAGCGGGATATGAAATTTTTGTTGAACAACGAATTCATTCACCAATTCAGACTTCTTCAACCTTCTCGCTCCACTCAGCCTCATGAAGTTCCCGATTCTCCGCGGAGGCACCAGATGTCTCAATCCCTCCTGAAAAGCTTATGCCGAAGGAGCCCTCTACGGAAACCTCACTGGTGAAGTGCCCCACACTTACCGATGTAGCGGGTCCATCCAGCAAATCGGCACTATCCCCAGTTATTGAGGAGGAAGAAACTCTTCGTTGCTCTGAAGATGCGGCCGGTCTAGAAGCCGAAAAAGAAAATCCCGTCGAGCATGGAGGTGATGATACTTTTGAGGGGCTAAGCGACCTGATCATAACTTCACAGGAACTTTTTAAAGATGATGTTCCTAAAGCTGCTTCTCCTGTTGTCGAGGCGACATCCACTTTGCGGCAACTTTTGACGCCTACCACTCAAGTCACTACCACCCCTGTGCCGAAGAGTGGTTTGTAGCCCGACGCGTGTAGTTTGCACACCACACACACATAGGATTTTCAGCACTTACTCGTACTTAACTTCTTTTCTCTGAAGACTTTTAAGGCTTGTCTTTTTTCAATTTCAGATTCTATGATGGGACGCAGCGGTTCTTATTACGACGACTTTCAGCGCTACGGGAGGCGTAATCAATATGACTATAGGCGCTACCTTCCCATTTACAGAGAAACTAACGAAGAGAGAGCCGCTCGAAAGGCTCAGGAGAGGAGGACTCAAGAAGAGCGTTATGAGAGGAGAGAAAGGGAGGAGCACCGTGATTCTTCCCAGAGAGGTGACGACTCTCACAAAAGAAAGTCGCATGACGACCGGGGAAAAAGTCATGTAGTTGACGACCCAGGCAAGCGTGCAAGAAACGGTGAAAAGCATGCATCTACAACTTTTGAAAAGGCCGCTGCTCCTGTCTCACTTGACATCCCTTCCAGCTCTCCTTCTGTCGAGAAGACAGACGTTCAGACAATAGTCAACAGGCCTAAATTCCAAATTGGACCAGGCCCAACTACTCTACAAAGCCGGTTCCCGCACAGGTGCCTAAAAGGAGTGCGGTTCGATCTTGACTTGGTCCCTATTGACAAACAAGCAATGCTGCAAAATCTTAATGCTGTTAGACTTGATATCGAGCGGATGTCAGGGTGGAAAAAGCTTGTTGATGAGCTTCAGAGGGTCAACCTCATGAATTTAGAGGCCATGCTGACCATGGAAAATGATAAGGCCGAGTGGCAGAAAACTTTAAGCCAGCATGATACCGAGATGGGGAACATCGCTGATTACAACGAGAAGCTTGAAGCGGAAGTTGAAAAACTTAAACATGAGCTTGCTACTTCTTCTAACTCATATACTCAAAAGAAGAAGTACTTCAAAAGCAAGTTCGCGATGCTCGCGATGCTCAGCGACATGCCGAGGCACAACTTGAGGCTGAGAAGAAAACAACGGAAAGGTATCGTGCTGACGTTGCAGAGTTACGGGAGAATGTCAACTCCCAGGATTTGGAGATTATGAGGCTAAAGAACAAATTATTAAAGACCGAGAAGGAACGTGATGAAGCTATCGCTGGAAGGCAGGCTGTCAAACAGTCGCATGACACGACTAAAGCCAATGTCAACTCCACTTTATTTGACTTCTACGTGCATAGCGTTATGGGGTGTGGATCCTTTCATTCTTAGGACCGAAGTATGAGATTACCCTGGCCGAGGTTTGGGAGTCAATTCTTGACATGCTTGGAGGTGCAGGCGCCAGCTACGCTGAAGCATCTCTTGCAGAACACTTTCTAGATTATGACGCCATAGCTGCTCTAGCCCGGGGAAAAGAGCAGCTTGCCAAAGCACGAGCTGAGGCAGGGGAGCAGCACTTTGTGAAAAGCACCATTAACTGCCCCCGTCCCTCCTTCGGTTTCGGCCGATGTTGACATCACAGGCTCCGGTTTTCATTCTCCGTCCCCTATTAAAGTTATAACTGAGATCACAAGCATGCAGGGTGGAGATGAAGGCGAAGAGAGCACCGAAGCACTGGCATAAGAAGTTGACGTTAGGAAGCCGACTTCTCCAGGTAACTCTACTGTTAATCTTGCCCATGTGGACTGCTTGTTTGCTCCTCATGAGTTTGACGAACTTTTTGATTATTTCTTAAATCTCAATGAGCCGCCATCTCCTTTCTTCACGGGAGATACTAATATATTTGGCTTTTCTTCATCTGTAGCAAAAAGGCCAAGTGCCACATAGACTTCTCCTCCTCCAGCTTTCCCTCCTCCATTCCCTCAAATCACTCCTATTTCCCAACCGGGATCACAGGAAGAATTAATGGGAGCCCTTCAAGGCTTGGATGATCCAATCGCTTCGCAGGAGCAGAAGGACGAAGGACTTGAAGGAGGCGACGAATCCCCGGAGCATACTATTTCTGATGACGTAAAACTAGCTTCTCTTGTTACCCCGGGAAGTGAGTCTTCTTCAAGGAGGAAGAGGAAGCGTACCACTTCCAAGAAGAAAAGGAAAAGCATTCTTGTTTCTAAAGAGGAAGCGAAGGTTGATCCGGCAGTAACCCTCTCTCCTTCATCCCCAACTCTCCCAAGCCGTCCGAAAAACTGCCTATTAGGTCAGGTGAAGGCTCTAAAGGTAGTGGCCAGAAGAAGTAACGGGCCCTGCTTCCCCTTATTTTTACTTTTTGCTTTTTGCATGCACTGGCCAGAGATTGTGCGGGTACCGGCCACCGCTTTTCTTTTTATTTTGAAACCTGTGCCTGTACAAAATTTTGACAGTATTGAATAAAATGATTCTTTCTGTTTGTTCAAACTTCTGTCTGTATTTGAGAATGCATTTACTCTTCGTTTTTGTACAAGTTTCTTTATATGATATTGCAGTGAGCTTGTGGTATGTTGTTCGAGCGTTATTTTTACCAATGTAGCTATACCATGTTGCCCCTATACCATAAGCTCGTTGCAATATTTTCAACTTTGAGGGGACTTGTGCTCTTATTTTCTGGAGAATAATTATTCCGTACTTGGAGGAATATTATTCTGCTCAAAATAGAGTATAGCTCGTTTCATATGAGTTTTCACGCTCCACCCTTCGGAGATATCACTTTTTCTTTTGCAGATATACATTCTTACAAAATGAATTCTCCTATATGGTAAAGCGGGCCTCCGAAGGGCACTTTAACTTTTTTGAGGAAGAGTATTTTCAAGAATAGATGAACCAATCTTCCTTTGAAAACTAAAGTGTGCCTTTAAAGAGGGCTTCCTTTTCTTCTTCTTTTTTTGTTGCGAAGATTTTACACTTCGCTTTTTTGGAGAAAATCACTTTTATTTTGGCTAGTGAGTTTCACTTCATAGTGCAGTGGGCCTTTCGAAAAGAAAAAGGGGTTTCAACCTGCTTGAGCCTCTGATAAGAGTTTTTGATTGTGCCTTTGTGAAGAGGTCTTTTTGTTTGATTGTGCCTCTGGGGAGAGGTCTTTTTTTCTGCCTCTTGGGAGAGGCTTTTATCTTTTCCCTCTTCACCGGGAAGCGGGCCTCCGAAGAGGGCTTTTCACATTTCGACTCGTGTGAAGTTTTATTTCATATTGCGGTGAAATGTGTGCCTTTGAGTAAGGCTTTTGCCTGGAAGTTTGGAGCTTCTTTCTCTTAGTTGTATGGATTCGCGGGAGTGTATCACCGATCAGTCCGCAACTTTATGTCGAGAAAAAACTCTATTTTTCTAGCGAGGCCCGCTGGAGGTCTTTTAGCATTTCAACTATGGTGAAATGGGCCTCCGAAGAGGGATTTTCACATTCCAGCACTTGTGAAGTTTTATTTCAGATCTCGGTGGAATGTGTGCCTCCGAGACTACCTGGAAGTTTCTTTCTCACGGTTGGCCGAATTCACAGGGCGAGCGCAAGTTACTTGGACGTTTGTTTACGTAGATTGTCTCAACTAGTGAACGAACGCCTTGCCTTCCACTTGGGAAGGTGCCACCCACTTGGGAAGGTGCCTCCGGTCGTCTTATGGACTCACGGGGTGGACACAAGTTACTTGGATGCTTGTCTACGCAAACTGTCTCAACTAGTGAACAAGCGCTTCGCCTTCCTGTTGGGAAGGTGCTTTCGATCATTCCATACCATGTCGAGAAAGTCTTCTAGCATGCCCCGTTTGAGGTCTTTATCCTCCGAAGGGTTGTGCCTCCGAAGAGGGTTTGTGCCTCCGAAGAGGTCTTTTGCTGTTTGATGCTTGCTCGCCCATGATTCTTTGCCATCTATTCATGTCGGCGATCCCCGTTATCTTTTCCTAATATCATCCCTTTTTATTTACCAACAATTTTCCTTATCCAAAGAAATATACTTCATAGTTAAGCGAGTTGGTGGTGGTAGACACAGGCTATTTAACTGGATGCTCGTTTGTACAAACATTCGCAGTTAGTTAGAAATGTTCCACTTCCATCCACATCGCTAACTTTTGTTCGAAGCACTTCTTTCGTAGGATTTGAGTATGGAAATTTTGAATGGTTTAGCGTTTTCTTGTTGGGTGATGTCGGAGAACGCTTGGTCTTGCAATGGGTAAGCTTTGTTTTTGTGGCCTGCATTACTAAATCGACATTTTAATAACACAATTAACGTATTTTATATGTCGAAATAAAACAAAGCAGTTTATAGTAGTAGAGAACACAAGATTTATAGTGGTTCGGCCAAAATCTGGGCCTACATCCACTTTATAGCTTTTCATTATTCACTTGCTTTACAATTGCTTTAAATACAAGAATCATATATTCGTAATTCTTTTACAACATTTCAGCAAAGCTTTTGAGTAAAATATGGACGCAAATGATTGTTGTTCCAAGCTATTGGGAGTGGTTCTCCTTCGACAGTTGTGAGTTTGAATGTGCCATCAAGAAGTTTCGTGCCTATGACATTCGACCTTTCCCAGTTTGGTGCAAACACTCCTGTGGCTTTCATAATTCTCTTCAGGACTAGGTCCCCAACTTCAAAGCTGCGCTGACGAACTTTGGAATTGAAGTGCTTGGCTATTCTTTGCTGATGGGCTGCAATTCTAAGCTTTGCCTCTTCTTTTCTTTCATCAAGGAGGTCAAGCGCTTCCTGTTGCAGTTTTTCATTCGCATCTTGATCAAAATGGATCCTTCTGTGTGAGGGAACTTCCGTTTCCACTGGAATTGTCGCTTCTGATCCGTATGCCAATGAAAATGGAGTATGCCCAGTCGTAGTTTTGTGGGTGGTTCTGTATGTCCATAGCGCAAGTGGTAACTTATCGACCCAACCACCTTTTGCTTTTTCCAGCTGCTTTTTGATGGTTGATATGATGATTTTGTTTACTGCTTCCGCTTGCCCGTTTGCCTGCGGATGTGCCACTACTGAGAAGCTTTTTCGGATCTTGAATCGTTTGCAGAAATCTTGGAATTCCTCACTTTCGAACTGCGTACCATTGTCTGTGATTATCTTCTGAGGCACATCATACCTACAAATGATATTTTTTGTCACAAAACTTATCATTTTCTTAGAGGTAACGGTGGCCAATGGTTCAGCTTCAGCCCATTTAGTGAAATAATCAACAGCAACGATAGCATATTTAATCCCCGATTTGGCAGTCGGCAAAGTCCCAATGAGATCTATTCCTCAGATGGCAAACAGCCATGGACTGACCATTTGTGTTAGCTCAGTGGAACGTGCTCTAGGAATTTTGGCAAATCTCTGGCATTTATCACACTTTCGGGAATAGTGAGCAGCATCTCGATTAATCTCTGGCCAAAAATTTCCATAACGGAGAATTTTCTTCTCTAAAGTTTGACCTTCTGTATGATCTCCACACTCCCCTCCATGTACTTCAGTTAGAATTGTCTCGGCTTCTTCTTCAGTTACACAGTGGAGTAGTGGCATTGAATATCCCTGTCTGTACAATCGGCCATCCTGGATCATATATCTAGAGGCTTTCCTTAACAGCTTTTGTCGTTCTTTTGAACTTTCAAGCAAAGAAACATTGAGCAAATATTCAAATATCGGAGTCATCCATGATTCTTGCTCTTGGGATACATTCATAATCCAATCAACATCCATTTCATCTGTGCTCGGAGATGACAAGACTTCGACGGGAACTAATCCCGATAGTTGAGCTTCACCAGTACTTGAATACTTTGCGAGAGAATCCGCCTTCATGTTCTCTTCTCGGGGTATATGGCTTATTGAATAACGGTCAAAATCTTCAAGAAGCTCCCAGGCTTTTGATAAATAGGCGGGCAGATTCCCTCCCTTAGCTTGAAATTCCTTCTTGACTTGGCAGACAATAAGCTGAGAATCACTGAAGATCTTCAATGCCTTGATGTTTAGTTCTTTAGCGATCCTTAAACCAGCGATGAGAGCTTCATATTCTGCTTCATTATTTGTCGAAGGAAATTCTAGTCTCAGTGCATAACATAGCGATCGCCCTTCTGGGGTTTCAAGGACAACCCCTGCTCCAAAACAGTAATCATTCCTTGCGCCATCGACATACAATTTCCATTGGATTGGGATGTTATCAGTGGCTTCTTCCTCATTATCACCTTTATCTGTACATTCTACGATGAAATCTGCTAAAACTTGTCCATTGATTGCTTTCCGAGGATGATAAGTGATGTCATATTGGCTGAGTTCAATATTCCATTTCAAAAGACGGCCCGAAGTCTCAGGACGGAATAGGACTTGCTTTAGAGGTTGATCAGTGAGGACTTTGATGGGATGAGTTTGGAAACACGTCCTCAATTTTCTTGATGCGATCAACAAGCAATAGGCGAGCTTTTCCAACCTTGAATAGTTCATCTCTGCCCTAGTGAATCTTTTGCTGATATAATTGACTGGGCGTTGAATCCTTGCGTCTTCCCGTACCAACACTGCACTGAGAGCATGAGATGAAATTGCCAAATATACGAAGAGATCTTCACCATTGTCAGGCTTTGGAAGTATCAGAGGCACTTCCATATGAAGAACCAACTCATCAAATGCTTTCTGACATTCAAGAGTCCACTCAAAGTTTGTTCTTCCTTTCTTCAGAGCGTCAAAGAACGGAATGCATTTGTCAGTAGCTTTTGAAATGAACCGACTCAAGGCAGCAACCTTTCCATTGAGACTTTGCAATTCCATCTTCGTTCTAGGAGCTTTGACCTCTCTCAGGGCAGTGAACTGGGCAGGATTAGCTTCAATGCCCCTAGAGCTCACAATGAAACCCAAAAACTTTCCGGACTCCACTCCAAATGAACATTTCAAGGGATTAAGCTTCATTCTGTACTTTCGGAGTACTGCGAACATCTCTGCCAAGTGTTCCATGTGGTCCACTTCTTTCTTAGACTTCACTAGCATATCATCAACATAAACTTCCATTGTCTAAATGAAAGCACCAAAAACGTTAACGCTTAAAATCGAACGCTAACACCTCGGTGTGTGAAGTGTGAATGTGAAAGCACCACCCAACAGTTCGGGAACAGAATATCGGCTAAAATAACAGAAAATATAGTAAGTGACAGCGATTTTATAGTGGTTCGGCTTAAGGAGTAGCCTACGTCCATATTAAGTATCTTTATTATTGATCTTGTTACAAAACAATACAATGCTTTTCAAGTACAAATCTCTTTAGTTACAAGACACTTTGAGCAAGTAGCTTAAGATTTGATGTAGATGAAAGTCTTTGGATCCATGTCGGACGTGTGAAAGTCTTTCAAAGTAGCTTGTAGTGTTCTTCGAAACTTCAAGTATAAAGTCGGTTTAGAAACTGGCAGAGTATCGGCGCTTGAAGAGATTGTCCCAAAAGTCCCTCTCACGTTCAATGTAGGTTGGTATTTATAGAGAATTTTACCCCTTAGGTCATAACTCGTGACCGACTTAGGGTAGGTCGTGGCCGACCCATTGAGTCCAGCTCGTAGCTTGGTAGAAGTTTGCTTATCGGTTCAAATTCTTGTTACAAGTCCTAAGTCGTGCACGAGTTAACCGGATGTGGCTTCTTATCTGTTTGCTTAAGTCGTGTACAACTCATCATAGGTCGTAGGTCGTGACCGACCTAAACTAAGTCTTGGCTTGCGGATTAACTAGAGTACGTTTGCTATTTTGGATTCACATCTTAAGTCCCAAGTCGCCAACGAGTTAACGAATCATGGCGTGGTACTGACTTGCCTCTGTAGTCTTAGGTCGTGATCGACCTAGCAAAGGTCATAAGTCGGTTGCGACTTAAGTGTAGTTGTCTTAACCTTTTCGTGCCTTGAGTCGTTAAGTCGTAGACCTTTTAAGTTGTGCCATCTCTTAAGTCGTAGACTTCCTTAAGTCGTAGATTTCTTTAAGTCGTAGACCTGCTTGAGTCGAAAACTGTTTAGACTATTTCAATTCTTAAGTCGTGTAGACCTTAACTCGTTAAGTCGTCCAGACCTTAAGTTGTTAAATCGTGGAGTACTTTGAGCTGTTAGATCGTGGTGACCTTAAGTCGTAAGTCGTTCATTCCTTAACTTGTTAAGTCATCACATACCTTAAGTCTTGAGGTTTCCTTAACTCGTTAAGTCGCGCACTCTGCTTGAGTCGCATACCTTGCTTGAGTCGTACAGTTCTTAAATCGTTGAAAATTGAGGGTTAACAAATAACATTAGTAACTAACTACCTTAAATTACTTCATCAAATAAATTATTTACTCCTTAATTATCTCTAATTAATCCCTTGATTAATTATACAAAATAATTTAATCCAAATTACTACCACAATTCCATCTTCCACTAATTTTATTCAGTAATTATCATTAATTACTTCACTAAGTAATTATAATTCATCAATTACATTAAGTAATTATCATCATACCATCAAGTGATTTAAAATTAATTAAACTTAATTAATTCCAAATTAGAAATTCATTTATCTTAATTACCTAATTAATTATAATTAGTTAACCTTTAATTAATAAATAATCATTAATTAACTTAAAATATTTCTTAATTAATTATCTAAATTTAATGACCATTAATTATAATTAAATTAAATCTTAATTGATTTTATTAATTAATTATTCCCTAATCATTTATTAATTAAATTAACTAATTACTTCTTAATTAACTTATTAATTTAATTAATTTCAAATCATTAATCTTCGTTGGATTTTAAGATAAAACTTTCTTAATTATGACTAAATCGCCATTAACAAAACAAAACATTGGAAAGCAATATGAACTAAAACCTTTTATATATTAAATTCTTAAAGAAACAAACTTTGCTTTTAGACAAACCAAGCCCGGAAGAAACTCAATGTCCAATACCTATCAAAGAGTCAATAATGCAACCCAGTTGTGCCGTAACCCAATACCCAAACTCCTTTCTTCTCCTACCTTTTATTTCCCCTTTTGAAATGTTATTTGAGTTTAAATTCAAAATACAGTTTTAATCATTCGAACTGCTCGATACTACACTCGAGCTACCCACCAAATTTCTCGATAGTAAACCCGAGTACAAGCTAAGAAAACCCGAGCATCTCAGAGCGTCTTGCGTACCTTGTTTTCTTTCGAGTCACCTACGCTATAAACACGAAGTCGACACCGAGACACAATCGCTCCTCTCAAAACTCAAACCCACAGTACAACCCAAACGTGCACGTGCAAGTGCACAGCAACTCCGGCCACCGGAGATTAGCGCCTCGTCCACCTACAAGTCATCGGCAACACCACCACTTCATACGATGACCCAGATCAAATCCAACACCCATTAATCAAAATCGAGTGCTCCAGGTCAAACTGGAACAAAACATTTAATCAAAAATCACATCGCCTCCCACGAATTTGATCACCGGAGCCCACACGATTCCTACCACATCTTCGTCACTCATCCACGAACCCATCCTCGAATTTTCCTCAAACTCGATGCATCGTTGAGGTAGCATTGGACCAATTCTCCAACTCGTCCCAATTTAGGTTTAGAACCTAAATTCATCTGCCGCCATCGCCACGACCATCAGACATTCCTCCATATATTTTTGCTATAACACCAGATCACTCCTCAACCTCTATCCAATAATTCTGATTCCCTTAACTTTGTGACAATCAGAAATCACTCGAAATCTCATTTCCAGTAAATCCTAAAATTACCCATTCAATTCTTTATTAAAAATTGTATTTTTGATTTTGAAAATCCTATCTTTCAATGATCATTCAAGAAGTAAACTCGAAACAGTAAATCTAATTGATTGATTTTATCATAATAAAAGAATTTCTACTATATTTCTTTTAATTCTAAGAGATTTTCACATTTATTTTACTTAAATAAAATTTTAAACTCAAAATTGTGTTTAAACAAACACAACATGTTTTAAACTTAAGACTTATCAATGAACTGATAAGAAGATTTGGATCTCTCCTATTCCTATTCTCTGTAAATTTTAACAGAGAAGAACAATCAAAAGAAAACACAGATAATACCCTTATACATACATATGCAAGCATTAGTTACATCATAAATTCAAGTATTCTAACATGCATCAGATCATCCAAAATGTTTAAACTTGTTAAATTTTTTTTTTCGATGTTGTACAGAGATTTTAAACTGAGATCCTCTGATTCTTTTTTTTTTTCCTTACTTATTTAAATTGTAATCACTTATATAGTCATGCAAACATTATTCATCACAGTGATTTAATAAGCAACAGATCAGTCATCTACTTAAGACTTTTAAGTTGATATTTACTCACCATATAGAAGAATGCAGAGGACAACCCTGTTGCAATTCATTCTCTTCACTGTAAATTGAATCTGCATGTTGAATCTGGTGAGTTTGTTAATTGTTTTTTATTATTTTTACAGCTGAGTTTACTTCCAGATTTGAAATTCCAGATTTTCTTCTTTGCTTTCTGATTTTGAATATCCAGATCATATTTTATGTTTTACAGATTTCTACAGATTTTTACTCCTTTCATTTTGATCTTTATTTTGCATTCAATTTGGGTTTTGGTTGAGAATAAATAAAAGAATTTGCTGAAGTTTAAAATTCTTCTTTTTATTTTACAATTAAATTTTAAATTTAATTATTAAAGGAGAAAGACATTTGTCATATTAGTGCTTTAAGAATCTTAGACATATGCATATAATTTACATTTGTCTTTACACACCCTAAAATGTTTACAAGTGTTAAAATGTTAAATTAATATTTACAAAAGAATTTTTCCTAATGTTTTATAAATGTTTTAAATGTTATTTTCTTTTTAATAATTTATTTAAGCATTATATTCATAGTTTAGCAAATGTCACTTATCATTTAAATTATGTTTAAGTCCTTGTTTTTAATTAAATTTATATCTTTGTTTTGAACCCCTTTCATTTAATTAATTTATAAATCAATTTCTTCTTGTTTTGTATGTATAATTTATGAATCATATTATTCTTTAATTAATCAAATGTTTATACAAATTATGTAATTTTAGACAGAGAGAATATCAACTCTTTTATTAAATCTTGTTAAATTTTATACTTAAGTTATCATTATACTTTAGTTGATAACAATACACAATTGCTAATAGTAAAGAAAATGTCCACTTTAGAAAATTCCTTTATATTCAAATTAAAATCAACCCAAATGTATATATTACATTTAAATAAACAATCATTATATATATTTATATATATATATATATTTAAATCGTTGTGTAATAATTTAAATTCTATTAATTTTCAATTAATAGATATCTGATAATCTGGGTTATCACACTTTTCCTTCTTATGACAGATGAGATCAAATGTCCTTTTTGATTACAATAAAGGCGCCTATTAGGATTAGGGTAGTCTTTAATAAGATGATCACGAGAGCCACAGTTGTAACACGCCACAATTTTAGCTGAAACGGGTGCTACATGAGAACACGAACTAGAACCGCTCTGGTTCTTCTTCTTACTAGGCTGGAATGACTTATATTTAAGAAAGTGGAAGAGATTATTGTTTGAGTTTCTCTGAACCTCTGTCTCAACAACACTATACTTCTCATAGCTCAATGCTTCGAGATGAAGGGTCGTGTCTACAAGCTCTCCAAAAGATAACTTAAGCTAAAGCATAAGGGATTTCTTAAAATACTTCTTAAGGCCAGAAACTAATTTGTGATTATTTTTATATGGAGTGCTAATAAGCTCAAGACCGTATTTGGACAAGGCCTCGAAAAATGCAATATAATAAAAAACAATCGAATTCCTTTGCTTAAGATGAAGGAAACGTCGAGCTAGAATTGCCTTCTCAAACTTAAGAATGAACTTAAGCTCAAATCTCTCTCTGGATTGCTCCCATTCCAAAGTAGACTCATCAATCACTGCCACGATCAACTCATACCTATCCAATGCACGTATTGGAAAAATAATAGAAAGGACAAGAATGGGATGATGACTAGAAATCTCCATGCGGTTAAAAATGCACCGGCATGTATGGAGCCATGCCTGGAACTCTTAAACTGGCTCCGAACTTTGAATGGCTTGCCTCCCAAATGAGTAATGTCACTACACATGCGCGCAAATGGAGATTTGTATGGAGGAGAAGAACAAGTTGGAGCTGGAGGCTGAGTGCTTTGGATGAGCTCGAACCCGATCGGTCGACAAATAAACACCTTCGGGAAATGAGCCACTGGACGGCTCATCCCTCGAAGTTTGACATCTTCCTTTTCCAGCTATGAGCTGAAAGTTAAGATAACATTGAAATATTCACAGGGGTAGATATTATCAATTTAAATTCATTAAATAAGGAATACTACGTAATTTAAAAATTACATTCCTAGACGTTTTCCTACTTATCTACTCCAAAAGGACTCGAAAAGTTTAAGGACAAGATTAGAAACGACTTCGATTAGGAATGATGTTTTCACTCGTATCATACTTGATGTATTGTAGTATGTCTACTGTTCTGTGTATATTACATATTTTCTGAATTAAGCTCTGATACCAAGCTATGAAACCCCATCCCAAGACCTGCACCAATAACGAGTGTTACTAGGTAATATTGTCTACTAGTGCAGAGAATAGGGACATTTGGGAGCGACCATCATAGTCTTGTATTGAGTAATCATTAAGTATGTCGAAAATGGGCTCATTTTTATTCATTGGACATTTCCATTTCAAGTGGTTCGACATACTTAATTCTCATCTAATGCAATTATACGACGGCTTCAACATCTATTCGGAACAAATCACTTAAAATTAATAGACATAGATCACATAAAAGAAAACACAGTCATATATACATATAGATCAAATACAATACATAGTGACATACATGGTGATACAACCACAATATATACATACATCAAGTCCGTACAAAAGAATATACATAACCAAGTCAAGCTGCTACAAGATAATTACTCAAAAACTATGCATAAGTGCCAAAAGAGTTGATAAGAGAATCCATATAGAACAGCTAAACAAAATCCAAGCAAACAAACTTGCAATTTGGCCTAACCCGAGTAATAAATACACAGGTCAGTCTAACTTGAAAAAAAAAATTAGTCCATGATATACATACATACATACATACATATATATATATATATATATATTATAATAAGGGAAACATTGCTTTAATCAAAAAGGAATGAGGTGAATATAATTCTACTAAAACTCCAAGTGATGAAACACGTAATTTATCTCAAGAAATAACTCATAAATGACTTCAATTCAATATGAAAGTTTAATCTAAAAGATTATTTGAAATAAAAATCCTGATAAAATCGTATAAAATCTCAGAAGGAAACTACAGATATCTGATAAGTCATATAACTCGTGGAACCTAACTAAGAGTTTAGAATTCATAAATGAAATCACCATATGGAAGTAAATTCTCATATAGCTCTAGGCTATAAATATATATAATAGTCATCTCAAAAATGGTGAAATCATAGATTAACTCGGAGCTCAAAAAATTCCAGATTGGATCCAAATCCCAAATTGCAAGGTGAAGCTATGCTTCACGTGCAAAACATCGTGTCCAGTACTAATATATGTATAAGTAACCATTTCACGACAAACCAAAGGTCATAAATGCCTCGTGGGTCCGAAGTCACAAATACATCATGGTAAACAAAATCATCGGTACATTGTGATGACCAAAGCCATAGATAAATCGTAATGATCGAAGTCACAAGTACATCGTGATGACTCGAAGGTCTATAACTGGAAATAACATCGTGACCGTGTCACAAACTCTCAGATAGGAACTCAAAAAGTGTTAATACTGCATCCCATACCACATGTTCTTACTTAATGGTTTACTAACTTTTAGTCAATTCCAGACTAGAAAACGCCATCAATCAAAATTATTTAAATCACAATTAATTGCCTCTTATCATCTACATACACAACAGCCAATTTTAATGGCCTCATCTTCCATAACTCCATAGTAAGATAACGAAAATATCAGATAAATGCCAAAATAAGGCGATCAAAAATAGCTCCAAAAAGGAGACTATAAATCTCAAAATATGCCAAAGAATGGCATTCTCTGCCTCTTGAAAAGGTGTAGAAACTTGTATTTTATATCGAAATTAGTTCACTTTTAGAAAACTAGTTTTTCAAATAACTTATGAATTGATTTGAAAAAAAATTCTTTTAATTTCTCTTTGTTATAAAATATATATACATATTTATTTAATAGCTTTTAAAAATAATTTAGAAATATTGTAAAATATTTATTTCAAGTCATTGTAATTATATAAATCATTTTAGAAAACTCGTGTTCAAGAACAGAAGAAAGCATAGAGAAGATTGAATGTCAATACATGAAATCATCTTGAAAACTCGTCAATCCGGAGTACAAATAAGCTAGTATTATTGACTTACCTATTGATAGGTTAGAGCTCTTCGAAAACATCTCAAAATAGAACAAGAACAAGTTGCAAACGTTGCTGGATCAATAAGCAAAGTAGTGTAGAACAAAAAGGAAAAGGCAGCAAAAATATATGTGTATAGGTCAACCTCTACATTTCTTAGGTTGATCTTAGGGTCGACCTAGGCAATGTCTGGGTCGACCTATAGGTCAAGCCCTTTAGTTGTTAGGTCGACCTGTGTTACGCGATTTACAAAGGTTGTTTTCTGCTTCATTCGACTTGATATAGAGCAAAGTTTTCCAGTATCTACATGAGGAATTTGACAATGATATTTTGCATGCACCAACTACAACAGTCAAACTACAATCCAATGAAGATCTGACATAATTTCAAGACAACAATAAGAATGTATGCACACCAGAAGAAGCAATATGGAACATTTTTGTTCTGTAACTTTTCAAATAGAAATATCTTGTTACAGTAAGCTCATATTCAAACAATATCAGCATATATCTCATTCTAAGTTAGGATTTGTGATATTATGCTCACCTTAACAAAGATTTGAGCAAGATTGAGAGAATGTTGATATCATTCTTGTGCTAAAGAGCTTATAGAACTGTAATAGCTGGAAAAAAAGAACATGCAGACAAATTAAAGAAAGTTAACAACAATTATTTTTCAAAGAGAAGATTGATGAAAAATAATCTAAGATATTGGTTGTGTTTACCTGCTATAATCTTTTATTTTCTAATATTCTCTTTAATTTAGTGGATATTTTCTTAGAGGAAGAAGAAAATGAGAAAGGAAAAGAAAACATCCAGTTTCTCTTGACCCTTCCAGAAATGGATTTTGGGTTTATACACAACATCCATTGGGCCTTAGCAAATACTCAGTCTAAATTTTACTAAGCGTATTCATATTTCGACCTTATTTTCAATATTTGCACACATTTTCACCTATTTAACCAAATAAATATCTATACAACACTTGTTTGTGTTTTACAAAAATGTTTCACAACATAATAAAAATTATTTTAACTATAAAAATTAATTTCCATCATAAAAACCTTATTTTTACATTAAATGCATCAGTTTACACTGTAATTTACACAAACCATTGTTTTTAACATAAAAATTATACAAAAAATATTTTCTTATCAAAACAAATACAAATAACCATATTAACTTCATTCTTACGTCCTAAAATTTATTTTTGAACAAAGTTCCATCTTTTTATTAATAAAATTTCATAAATGATTCTAATACTTCCTTAAAATTAATAAAATTTCAATATTTGCAATAATTTACAAAACTATTGCATTTTCTCAAATTGAAACCATACATTGTTCATTTTTCACCCAAACCAACATAATAAAACTTTTTTTAAAAGTTTTATTTTCAACAATTTCATTTACTTCAGCAAATTAATGTTGAATTTAATTATTTGATTAATTTATAAACCCCATATTAACATGTTACCATAATTGAAAATTTATTCAACTTAACTCTTAATCAAACAAGTCTTAAATCTACTTTATTCTCCAAAACTCATTGTTTATTTAAAATAAACAATTTTTTATTAGTTTCTATCTTTAATTTATTTTATTTTCTCCAATATTAAATTATAACCACTGTTATAACTTAATATTATAGATAATCGCCAAAACTAGATGTGACGCCCCACCTCTATACCCACGTAGCCAGGAACACTACGGTGTAGTGCTGTCAACTAGCACAGAGAATAAGGCTGTTGAGGAGCGACCATCCATGTGATTTCTTATCACATAGTGGCTATAAATAATCTTCAGAAATAAACATAGAAATAAGCATAACAGAAATCTATCACAGACATCCATATCACAAAGGCGGAAGAAGATATGAATATATAACTAACACATGAAAGTGTGTATCAGAGTAGTGGTCAAAAAGATCCACAATAATAAAAAAAGAATAGCAACACGTGCTATACAAAAGAATACAACTATGAGTCTATATCTCAAGTGTAAACGACAAAAATAGCTAATCTAAATGGTCAGCCAAAAGTTAGAGTAGTAAATCCATGGGGAAGAAGTCAAGCAGAAGCACCTGTAACATCTCGGTCTGACCCGAGTATTATTTATAAGAAAATAATAAACGGATCAGTCTAGCTATAAGTATAAGATACCATGATATAAACAAAAGATATGGCAAGAACATATAGTAACCATAAAGACATACTATGATAAGCATGTAAATGAAGATCATCAAGAGATCAAACAATATCAAAAGAATATTCTAAAAGATCCAAATTCACCTAAACATAAAAGTTGTAAAATCATAACAATGAAAGTCATGAAAATAGGTGAAGCACAAATTCCAAAAGTCCACACAAGAAATCCATAAATCACAATATAGGAGCATGAAAACTCACAAAATGGGAGCATGAAAACTAACCTACACGTGTAACACAAAGCGAGACGCTATCTCATGGTTGCAAGCCATTAATTTTGACACACGAATGGCGCGAAGACTGTGGGGAACTACCCCACATATGCGATGGCGAAACATCACACAAATGCGATGACGAAACATCACAAGAGCGGGGTCTAGTCTCCCTCGCAGCCAAAGAGACATCGCACAGTTGCTAGTCTAAAACAAAAAAATGATCGTCATGATCATCAAGAAGTGTCAATTCCACTAAGGTAGTAAATATAAAAGTTTAGCTTCATGTCCCATAACCACTTGCTTAACTTAAATATTTACGAACAAACTGTAGATCTTCACTAGAAAATTGTCACAAGAGGTTCAATCGAACAAGTCCAAGAATTAACCGACGAGGTGAACGCAAGCGTTTCATACCACTTGTTTTACTAAGCCGTTTAATTAGATTTCTCATCCGAGTGAGGTAAAGGTTTGTATATACTAGTAGATTGGAAAACGGTTTAAGAAAAGAGCTTTGTTATTGAAAATAGAGTTGAAATCATTTTGTTGAAAGAGTTTTGATATTTACTACTAGTATAGAAAACCTTTATATTTTAAAGTGACAAATCATAGAAGTGATTGTAGAAAGAATCAATCATAAAAATTCACATTCGAAGATGTGAATAAAATCCAAAGAAACCGATAAAGAATCCATCGAAATAGATATTCAAATATCCATAAAATCGACCGAGAGGCCAAAGATAGTTTGTCTCAAGAATGGTCAACTCAGCATCTCAACAAAGCAAGTTTTGTTGAATGTTTTTCAGATAAGGTCCCCTACGGAGGGGGGTCCAAGGGGGTGGCAACCCTCCAAGGTGAGGGTGCGGGGGCAATGCCCCTGCTACGGGGTCCGACCTGCCCGGTCAGGTCGCGGGGGTCCAGGGGGCAGCACCCCGTCCAAAACGGTACGACCTAGTAAAGACCTAAGGGAGGACAGGATCGAGCGATCTAAAGGTGTTCGCGACCTTATGGTCGAGCGACTTAAGGAGGTACGCGACCTAAGGGAAACTCGCGACCTAACAAGGCCGAGCTAAGGTAAGGTGCGACTCAACCAGGTGAGCGACCTAAGGAAGACGAATGACTTAAGGAACTCGCGGATTTGAAGAGGCGAGCGACTTAAGGGAGTACGCGACCTAAGGGAAACTCGCGACCTAACATGGCCGAAATAAGGTAAGGTGCGACTCAACCAGGTGAGCGACCTAACGAAGACGAACAACTTAAGGAACTCGCGGGTTAGAAGAGGCGAGCGACTTAAGGGACTTGCGACCTAACAAGGTAATAAGGTCGAGCGACCTACGACCTAACGAGGTAAAGGCCTAAAAGAATATAAGGTCAAACGACCTAAGTGTATTGGGTCACGCACCTAACAGGGTTTGCGACCTAACGACCTAAGCTAGGTCGAGCAAAGGGGTTAGCATAAAATAGGTCGAATTAAATAGGCCGAGCGACCTACGACCTAAGGTCCACACGACCTACGAACTAAGGTCCATACGACCTAACTCCAAAGACGTTAGAAATGGGCAGAACGACCTACGACCTAAGGTCCATACGACCTACAACCTAAGGTCCATACGACCTAACACTGAAGATGTTAATTCAAGGCAGTGCGACCTAGCGCGATAACACCCGAGCGACCTAAGGGTTACGTCGCGAGCGACCTAACTCCGAACACAGAAAAATGGCCAGACCGACCTAAGTGCAGAAAATTCACCAAAACCAATCCAACCCAACCCAATCCGAACACAGAAAAATTGGAGTTTTTGGCCAATCCAATCCAAACCAAATGCTAATATGCATTCAAAAATGATAGGGAATCATTCCCAACAGTCCAATATAGTTATAGGGTAGAATTGTGAGGTAAAAATCTCACCTTTTCACCAAATTATGAAGGTAAATCTTGAAGGTGAATGGAGAAGCAACTACAAGCTTGAATCCAATGCTTTTCCTTGAATTTGGAGTTGAAACCTAGGCTCGGAGTTTCTAGTTTCCCTTTCCACTCACCATTAACGTTAAAATTTGTGTTTGGTAGGAATTTATGAAGAGTCGGGAGAAGGAGAGAAGGGGGTTTGAGTTATAATGGCTAGACTAACCCAAAGTCCAATGCGGGAAAAGTTAGTGAAATTTCACTAACTCCAAACCTATCAATGTTTATACTTAAAAAAATAGTAAACGACATTTCAAACTCAATGGAAGTGGTCTCGAATCCTAATTCGACCGTTTGCGAAAAGTAGCTTTTCAGACAAATATCTGAATGACGATAAAATATTTAAACAAAATATTTAAATATATAATCGATAAATATGCGGGTTGTTACACTAGAGTTTTTATAGACCACGCCTTATAAAAATTGCGTCCTCGTAATTTCTAGATAAGAGCTGTATTCAACATGATTTATTCATCAAGAAAAGGAATAATAGATAGCTGGGTTAAAATTTCTCACCTTAAATATGAGAATATAGAATTCCAAGGAAAGATTGGCCGATAAATTCTATTGTTTCCCAAGTGTAGTCATTGAGATTTTCTGACCGTGGAATCTTCATAAGTGGCACATTCTTGTTGCGTTAATGATAAGTTGGGAGAGACCTCAAGCTTCTCTAATACACGAGCATCAATCACAATATCGGCACGTCATTAACTAAAGAAAACCTATCTGGAAGTGCTACTCTTTAAGCAACAGGACCGATATGCTCTGTAATAGAAAATGGCTTTATATTTTTCAAATAGCAATTCCTTGTTGTAGTAAGCTCATATTCAAACAATATCAGCATATATTTCATTCTAAGTTAGTATTTATGAGATTATCTCACCTTAGCAAGGATTTGAGCAAGATTGAGAGGCAAGTTAATATCTTTCAGGTGCTAAAGAGCTTTTATAGACATGTAACGGCCAGAAAAAAGAACATGCAGGCAGATAAAACAAAGTTACAGACAATTATTTTTCCATAGAGAAGATTGATGAAACCAATCTGAGATACCGGTTATGACTGCTTTTATAATCTTTTATTTGCTAGCATTCTCTTTAAATTCAGCTAGAATTGAGCAAGATTTCAATTTGTTGAAAGGATGCCATTTTACTTTTACGGGATATTTTCTTAAAGGAAGAAGAAATTTAGAAGGGAAAAGAGAATGTGCGGTTTCTCCAAACCCTTCCGGAAATGGATTTTAGGTTTATATCCTACATCATAGCCCATTAGCAAACACTTAGTCTAAATTTTACTTAGTATATTCATATTTTCACCTTATTCTCAATATTTACACAAATTTTCACCTATTTTACCAAATAAATATTTATACAACACTTGTTCCTGTTTCACAAAAATGTTTCATAACATAATAAAAATTATTTTGACTATAAAAATTAATTTCCATCGTAAAAACATTATATTTACTTAAGTGTGTCAATTTACAATATAAATTACATGAACAATTGTTTTTAACATAAAAATTTTTACAAAAATTATTTTCATATCAAAACAGTTACACCAAACCATACTAACTTCATTTTTACATCTAAAAACATATTTTAGAACAAAATCCCATCTTTTTATCTATGAAATATCGTAAATGATTCTAATACTTCCTCAAAGTTAATAAAAATTCAATATTTGGCAATAATTTACAAAATTATTGCATTTTCTCAAATTAAAACCATACAATGTTCAATTTTCTCCCAAACCGACACAATAGTATTTTTTCTAAACTTTATTCTCAACAATTTACATTTACTTCAACATACTAATGTTGAAATAAATTACTTGATTAATTTATTAACCCCAAATTAACATATTACCATAATTGACAATTTATTCAAATTATTTCCCAACCAAACAAGTCTTCAATGAACTTTATTCTTTAAAACACTTTGTTTATTCGAATAAACAATTTTAACAAATTTTCTATCTCTTTTTTATTTTATTTTCTCCAATATTAAATTATAACCACTATTATAATTTAATAGTATAGGTAATCACCAAAAGAATGGTTGTTGCAAGTAAGATCTTTACCTATATTAACCAAAAATGTCTCAAAGTTAGTGGAGCGATATTAAGTCTGTGAGTCTTTAGATATTATCCAAGAACTGATACAAAATTATCATTTTATAAGCATCAAGATTGTATAAGTATTTTGACTGAAGTATCAAATGGTTTAATTTTCAAACAAATTATGGAGGAAGAGTGTGTTCATAAGAAAGAAAGCTAAAAGGTGTGTTAATATTTCTAAACAATAAGTAAACAAAACGCTATTTATTTTAACGACGTACTTGTATTAAACTCAACCATACTTGTTTTAATACTAAATATTAGAATAATAAATGATGAATTTACAGTAAGTATAAAAGATGTTTGGAATGTCCCTAATGATATGCAAGGACGCCTTATTAAAATGTTTAATATAGAGCATGTAATATTGATTGCTTTGCATTGGCAAAAGGAATTATCATACATGTTGTGTTGTCTATAATATCATGATTTGCTTATGTATTTGATAGTTGGAGAAAATATCCAGTCCAAATTGATATTACTAAATGATTGTTTGAACTATTCTCGTGTATTTATGAAATACTAGATAATTGCTTTTAGAAGTAAAAACTCCTTACTAGAGAGTGTTCGAACTCGAACTTCATAAGTGATATTGAGTATCACAAGTCAATAATGAATTCAAGTTAAGAATCTTTGTGTTGGAAATATTCCGAATGAATGACCATGGCAGATCCAATGAAAAGGCTAAGTACATCGTGTTGAATATTGCTTGAATAAAAAAATGTATATAAAAATATAAGTGCATAAATTTACAAAAAAATTTATTCCACATGTTGAGAATCACATAAATATAATAATAATGTTACGATACGTTTCATAATAAAACATAGGACTCATCAAAATTCGAGAGACATACTTCGAATGGTTCCATTTGATAAAGCACTATATCACCATCAGAGATAAATAATTGATAGTTGAAACATAATACAATACTTGTTAATAAAGGTATTGACCCAAATGGTTTTGAAAAACTAATTGGAGACATTAGAATTAGATTCCACAATTGACCCCAAATGCAAGAAGGAGACGGATAGAGTAAGGGGTATGCCCTAGGGGCAATCATGTAATTTATTACAAATATCCAACACAATGAACAATCTTATCACCATAAAAGTTTTTCTTTCTATTATATACTTGATATAATGTGTTTATATTGGTGAACTAGTATAACTGAAAATATATTTGATAAACAAGTCCATAAATCGTATATTTTATGATAGTAGTTATAAAGTGTTGCAATCTTGAGCAATTTATCACAATAAAACAAATGTACCATTTTAAATATTCCTAGCCAAGATGCATCGTGACTGGGTATCGATGTATCCTTTGAGACTAGAGTAAATAACGCTATCCAAATGTTGGGCAGCGTATTACTCACGACTACTGGGGGCACCTAAGTGTTACATACTAATAGTTATTGGATAACTACGGGAGGACTCACTCGATATTTTTCAATTGGTTAATATAACTAAAATCAATCAGAAAATATCGATGTGACTTATTTACATAGTTATCCTGATTTGTGAGTACTATTGTAACAACTGGGCTTTTCGACCCCCGAAAATTGACACTAATACATCTTCGGTATACACTTGTCGCAAATCCAAGTGCTAGAAAGTCCAGTTGTTAGGGGAAAATGAAACTAAAGATAGAACATAGTCCCACAATAATAGAATAACATATATTATTGCAATATAAAATCTTTATAGTGGAAAATTTTGAATACAATAGTAGAGTCTATTCTAGATTCATCTGGACAATTATAAACCCCTGTCCTTACAAATGCTGACAATCAACAAAACAAATACATTATATGCAACGGATAATAGAATACATCCATACGTATATGAAGATCTCCATCTCTCTTCTGAAACCTCCAAGCGTCATCAACTTAGCTTGAAACTACTTAGATCTGACCCGAGTTTTTAAAATAGCCGGATCAAGCTTGATAAACCAGTGCAAGAAACTTGATTTATAAATTGCTGTCAGTTTAAAACTTTGAAAAGAAGGATATTTCATAAGGCCACACACACACACAAAAATTGTAATGGCCCGCAAATCTGTACCCCTTTGAACTTGCAAAATTCCACAACAATTCAGCCCGAAGTGGAACAAACTTACGAGTCTTTGGGGTTTAAAGAAGAAAGAAGAAGAACAAAATAGAACAATAACAGAATCTCACATATGGCAGCGGTGCAAATATAATAGATAAATGAATATCTTTAAAACAAAGAACTATATCAGTTATTACATTACATTACATCATATTACACTATCAAATTGTTACAACAATAAACAGCAAAAAAGAATATAACATATACAAGTGATACTCTTCGCCATCCAACTAGCTCCTGATCTCCACAGCATCTCTTTTTCTGGCTTCGTTCCAGAATAACTGAGAACCTGACTCTAGGCTGCCGGTGTGGAAATTAGTGGGCACCCAGAGTTTAGAAAGGGAACAATAAACACTAGGTCAGTCGTGGGACTGGTGCGAGATCTTAAATATAGTTATTTTCACAAAGAAAATAAAAAGAAATCCGCTATGCTTTTGGAAAATGAAACTACCATAAGGCCTCCCGCCACTGCAAACGCAGAATTGGAGGAGATTTCTCCTTATGATAGTCAAACATGCTTAATACACAAAATCCTTTCGATATTATTATTAGTGCATAGTGTGGAAAACATTTCGAAAGTACAATATTAATCTTAGCTTGCATACAACCATTATTGTATGCCCACTATAGCTACCGTGTTCAGCAGCAGATTGCCGCCACATTCCATGGCAGGTTATACAACTAAAACCGTACAGGGCACGTATTGTTTCTTTGGATTTCCAACAAATGGTCAGGCTAAGGAACTTCCTACTGCCACATGGGTGTGCCTCTGGAGGGACGTCCCTAGAACCTACCCGGATCTCTGCCAACACAAGGCCGGGTTACCTCTCTAACTAGGTAACTACTACTTGAGTATGCCATCCCCCGGTCATTTGGGACCTTTATCCAACGATCCTCTACACCAACAACCACAAAGAAAAGTATTTGCAGTAACAACAAAGGTTAAAAATCAGGGCTCCATACCTGACACCATCCTTTTCCAGAAGGAAATGACATATCCTAAAAGGCGCTACGCTCATAACCTTGCCGCATCTTTCCCATTTTGACCATTTCCACGGTGTGAGGTCCGACGAAGTCTCTTCCACAAAGCTACACTTTTCATAAAGTCATGCTTTGATCAACAAATGATCAGCAGCACTTCGTATGTCACGTTACCAAGTTGGGAATGCATTACTAGTAACAATCAAATACATAATCTCTGAGCTCGTTCGTTTCAGAGAAGGGTGTTAAGCTAAGAGAATAAATTCTCCGCCGCCAACAGAAATGTATTTGATAGATACCAGCTTTACATTTCAAAGTGTAACGTTAGACACACATCCATACAAGTCCATTCCGGGATCGAATGGAACCGAAGGCACTTGAAAGAAGCCCATGCAAATTCGGATATTCACTAATCACGTCGTGAATCTCCATCACAAAGGATGATAAAATCTCTATACCAGAGCAACGCGGTGTAGAGATATTCGATATGTAATCCTTTCATTTTTGAGAATACCCGGTCTTCAACACCATCTTCAAATGCAATCCCATTCCGTCGCATCATTATTTAGACTAAGTTTTATGACACAAAGTCCTCTCCCGGCTAATCCGAATAACGAGCGCTTATTTTGAAATAAGTGTTACATTCAGATTTCAACAAATCACAACAATTTCCACTTTGATATTTTAATAAAAGATCCATCACGATCACAAATGTTCGATGTGGTTTTCGGATATCCACTTGGAATCCGACCCCCGGTCGCATCGAAATTCAAATGCCATCAAAGGCCATATATCGATAGTCGGTTATTTAACTATCAATCAACATTCACAACGATCATTGGATTCCAAATAATTTTTTCCCAATTATTATTTTCAAAATATCTTTGGAAATTACAATTTTAACATTTCAACCATTTGAAAACAAATTTCAAATTACTTTTCACCTTTCAATCCTTTGAAAACAAATTTCAAATCGTTTTTCACTCGTAGAATAAGATTCCCGATTTATTTGTTTCCACTAAAGGCCTGCCGAGTTAAAATACTTTAAAATTATTTAAATTAATTTTCCAAAATAATTTTTTTTTAAAACATTTACTTCAATATTAGTTATGAAAATATTATATAAAAATCTTGTATAAAATTTCAAGGCCAAACTAATTTTAAAATAAAATTAGTAGATAGGATATACCTATTTGAATATCCGTTTTCTAAAACAAATATCAGTTTAATCTTTAAATAATTACTTCTATAATAAATTAAAATAAATCTTTACTTTAAAGATTTTCAAAATAACCCAAGTAAATAAATTTTTCCAAAATAATCTTTCCTTAAAACCATCTTTACAACATCAATTTCATATTTATGGACCATATTGAAAACATACTTGGCTTTCCAGGGAAAGTATATTCAAATCAATTTATAAATCTTTCTGGAATTATTTTAAGTTTATGTTCCAATCCGTAAATTCGATTCCACACCATTTATTTCAAAACAAATTTATCTTTCAAAAAAATTCCCATTGTGAACTTTAATTTTCAAATATCCACAAGTATACGATTTTCAAATCGTTTTCTAAATATTCACTTTGAACACCAAATCAATTCTTTAATTGATTTACAAATTATTTCAATTACCAAATCCAATTCAAAAATTTATTTCTAAATTTATTTTAACACCGAATGTATTGTCTTTTAAAACAAATACCTTCTATAAACTTATTCAATTTTCTAAAATTAATTTACAATAATTTTCTACTAAATTTCAAAAAATCAAATTTTTGTTTATTTCTGTTATCCTACAATACAAAAAATATATTCGGCTAAATTTTAGCCTTCAACAGTTTCAATCATAAATAGTCACGCACAGATTGCAAAAAATCAACACATAATATCGAAACTAATTCAAATATTTAGGGAATCCAGTTGGATCCCTCCAACCTGTTTTCCCTGCATCCATAGATGTTAGCACAATAATTGAATACCAATTCCACTTTGAGGTGGAATATCACGGTATATGGGATTCATAAAATATCAGTCCGCTATTATGCAGCGCATAGGGTCTCATCCGCTATGTAATGCGGGAAATCGACAACTTTAATATATATTATATACTACTATATATACAATATCATCCAGTGAGTAATTATTATAAATCAATCATCCAAGCAAATGGTCAATCAATTTTAAAATTAACTAGTCAAAATTTAAATCAGAATAATATTGATTGAGTGAGAAGATATCACCTTCGCTTATGCATGTAAAACATTTCCAAACCGGCTTCCTTCTTTACAGATTTTGACCTAGTATAAACAATTACATGATCTTTATTAATATTCGAATAAATTGAACAATTAAATTTCCATTTGATAAATTCAATTAACCAGTGATTTTATTTTAAAAATTAAAATTTGAATTTAAACAAATTTCTTTTACAAAATTCTCTTATTAGCTAAAATAATTAAATAGGTTAATTGAATAAATTTATTATCTTAATAAATTGTTTTTTTAACCCAACTGAATAAATAAAAATATATGCCTGCATATCTATTTCTTTACGAACGACATATATAATTATAAAATAACCTGTATAGATTTCCTAAAAATTGGATTTAGCAACATAACTTTTTCTTTACCGTTTTCTGTACATATTTAAATTCATTTTCGAATCTACATTGATTTGAATAAATTTCATATACCTTATTTCATTATTCTCTTATAAAATGAAATCACGGTCTTTTTTGATCAAAAAGTTTTAACCTACGTAAAATAAATAAATTTCAAACTACTTACTGCTAATACGAGATCCAAGCTCGCCGAAGTTCGTCACTTGATCCTCTAGAACGGTCGCGACGGCATGAAACTCGCGCGTCCTCCCACGAGCTTCCTTGACGCCATTACCATACGAACGCGCATGTAAGCATGATTCTAATTATCGAACGAAAGTGATATCGATGCCGGCGACACCATTATCACCCATCGGTCGACGTCGCCTCATGCCTCGCCTTTCAACTGTCGCTTCGAACTTGAGTTCTCTTCCTCGATTATGTGCGACCGAAGCCCATCACGATTGTCGTAACGTGATTCAATTCGCAATAGACCATCTTTCCCACCGACGATTTTGCACTCGGTTTCGTTTCCAATTCAAAAGAATGTTTTAGACGGTTCCGGATTCTATTAGTAGCTAACTAAGTCCCGATTCATCACTTTCCAATTATCAAGCTCTCAAACCAGCACACTGGCCTTATTTCGGATAAAGACGAGTTCATGCAGATTTCTGTGGTGCTCCTTATGATTATTCAACAAGTACGGTGCGTAGCTCTCTATAGTCTATCTATGGAGGTGCCGGACCCCAAGTTACGGCAGCTCCGGATGAAGGGAGAATAGGGGTATTAAGAAAAGGGATTTCCCAAGGATCTGAAACCCCAATCCCTTTTGGGGGCCAAATACCTCCGATCTCTACCGTCGGTGCCAAAGAAGAATGAGACTAAGCCCAAAAAAAGAAAAAAGGAACAGTCGATCGAGAAAGCATCGCCCAATAGTTAACTAGCCATGAGTAGGCTGAAATGGTCTCGCGAAGCCGGTCACCGTCTGCCCCAAGATAGCAACTCTCTCCGACGAAGGGGATGAGCAGAAGAGGTCATCTACTGGACGCGGTTCGACTAGTAGAGACTCTTGGAATAGCCGACAACTGGGGCTATAGTAGGTGCAGCCCGAACACCTACACACATCTCTAAAACCCTAGATGCATCGGCATCCTCCGAAGAGTACGATTAATTTGCCAATAGGGAAGTAGCGCTTTGAGAACGAAGTCTATGCATTGGTTCTCTCAACTTTGACTTTTGTCTTGGCAAGTTTGGTCAAATAAAAATTGCAATAGCAAGCAAGACGCCCCCGATCAATTGGGGAACAATACCTGTATGAGAATCCGCATGTGGAACAGTATCTCAATTGTACCGCATCAACGAAGCATTCATCGAGCAACATCACATATTCTCCCCCTAAGTAATAGCAGCTCAGCCTTAGAAACGAAGACCGGTTCGCTCTCTCCTTTTCTCTTTGTTGAAGGAGTTAAGGTTGGTGTGGACACTGGGGAGCTGTTCGAAGCGAGAAACAAGGGATGTGTGAACGCGGAATAAAAAAAGGACAGATTTCTTTCTGATCGCAGCACTGCGAGTTCTGAGTCCGGTGAGACTGGAACAATTAGGGGACGACTTGGTATACTAGGCTCCTTAAGCAAACTTGCGACTAAAAGCCAGTATATTAATTGTGAGGAAGACATCCATAAACCCAAAAACGAAACGAGAGTCTCGAGGAAAAACTAACCAAGAGTACGCTCCACACTGATATGAAATATCGAGCTAGGGTTCTATAGATAATTGCTAAGTCAAAATAGAAAAATCTCTTTCATTTTGTATACTGGACTAGGTATCATAGCCCCTCCTTCTTTGGGCCAAAGCAATGATGTCTCAAAACGAATAGGCTCTAGAGAAACTTTTCCTTTTTCCTTTGTCAGCGGGACAAAGGGTCGCGATCCCGCGATGACTCCAAAAACCCGTCCTCGGTTCAGATTGCAGGCTGCAACTCGACCCTACATGAAGCCGGAATCGCTAGTATTCGCCGGTTAGCCATACGGCGGTGAATTCGTTTCCCTCGAAGAATAGAACAACTGCGCTACCTTCGTCCAAACAACATCCCTTATACTGATGCCACCCTACAACTAGCTCTGACCAGAATAATGACATCTTACCCTGGGTACGTCCACGTCGTGGTGGTTTCCATCATACGTTATCGGATTGCTACCATGTCCATTGTCCCTGGTTTATTGCAAATGGGAGTCAATGGGGCTGTTTTGAAGGTTGAGAATGGAGGTCCGATGAAGTCTGGAAGTGCTAGCCGGAGTTGAAGATGCTAGGGCTCGTCCTAATTGATTGAGCTATCTGACAGAATCTCGGGAAGGGAAAGACTACTAGAATACTTGACGACCGGGCTTTATCTTCATTCTACCAATTCTTCGTCTACGAATAATCTTCTTTTTTTCATAGGAGACCTTGGTCCTTTATTTATAGTTCTAGCACTAACCGGTCTGGAATTAGGTGTAGCTATATCACAAGCTTATGTTTCTACGATCTCAATCTGTATTTACTTGATTGATGATACGAATCTCCGATGTACTCTACGGATAGAGGAATATATAGAGTTGAACATAGTAAATAAGAAACTGAAAGATTTCGTTGAAATTGTTCGTTTGGAAATTTCCCAAAAAGCTAATTATATGTTCTTCTTTCCATCGGAACAATAGGGCCGTTATGCTCATTACTAAACTTGTTGAAGAGATGAAATAGAACCAAGGTATATCTTTTTTATCAGAGGTTGAATCGATCATCAGAAGAAGAATTAGGCCAAAAATTAGGATACATTCTGGGAAAATGAAACTTCCATTGCTTGGTGCTTTTGTTTTAGTAAGGCCAATAGGAGAGGAGTTAGCTGGTAGGGTCGTGCAATCAGAATAATCCTTGAACCTTCTTCGGTCTCTTTCAGCGGCGGGGAGAGGGCTCCGCACCTTGCTTTACATAAATTGTGATGAAATTACTAAATGACCTTATTCTCCCTGAACGTCAGCAAATAGAAGAGTTTAGAGTATATTAATTGGATCACCTGATTTGAATTTTGAAGAAATTGGTGGAAGATTTTGGGATTTTAATTGTAGAAGAACAGTGGATTTCGTTCGAATTTAAAATGGAGGCAGATCGAATTTGTTTTCACTCAGCCATTATTTTTGGTTTTGAATGAAAAGAAAATCTTTCGTTCATTCCTTTGTTTGTTTCTGAAGGAAGCCATTTTTCTTTTGGAAAATGAATTCGTTCTGATGGAAGAAAGTAGGGTACGGGGTGATTTAAAAGGTGAAAGGTTGCATGGGATTTGTAAAGAAATGGGTAGACAAGGACGACACGTTAGCGTGCGTAGGAAGGTAGGGCTTGATTTTTATATTTTTTATATTCAAAATATCTCGTATTACCTAACTCGACATCCCGAACTCCTATAGAGGTATGCCGCCAGGTGTCTATAAGGTTTTATCCGCATTACGAACCTAATGTGTCCATAAGGTTTTATCCGCATTCCGAAGAAAATGGAACGTGTTTCGGAGGCTAATTCGATCATATGCGCAAGTTACCGAAGTAAACGATCAATTTTAAATTGAATTGATTGAAATAGTTTCTACGCGTTTTGAGCTGCCAGGGTCAAACGACAACTCCGATTGCTACGAAAATTGAAATCCGATAATAACTAACTATTACGGATCCAATGGAACTTGTTTTGTTGAAATCCGAGACTATGCCTCGGAAGGCTATTTTTTTAAATATCGACTTAAACAATATAAATTTAAAACTAAACAAAACATTTCGAAATCAAATTCTGAAGTGTCCATTTTCTTTAGTATTGTCAGTATGAATTTTCTAAGCCATCAAATTATATTTTACAAGCTTAAATTCGAAAATTCAAATTTTTACCCAACTTCGAGAAATTAAATCTAATAATTAAATTGCCAAATCCATAGTTAATTTTCAAATTCAAGTTAAACTAACTTCCAAATATTTAAAATAATTTAAATATTTCGATTTCAAATGATCAAAAATTTTGCGTCGTCGCATCCTTCCCCCTTAAAAGAATTTCGTCCCGAAATTACTAGTTAGGAAGATTGATCCTTAACCCATTTATTATTTGTCCCAATCTAAATAGATTTATCATCTTACCAAAACAAAACTTTTTATTTAAGACCTATCATTAATTCAACAAACTTCCCAACTTCAATTATTAGTTTCATATAACATTGTTTTCTTTAACAATTTAAATTTAAATTTAAATTCAAATTTTGAACTTTCAAAATTTTTCTAACTCCCTAAATTTTCGAAATTTTTTGTCGGCGTCTCCTTTCCGCGACTACCTCGGTACGACTACAAAATGGCACCACAGGCCCTCAGATTCAAAAGAAAACAAAAGGCCAAGAGGCTAGACAAGAAAATCACCAAATTTCATATAGAAATTTGAATACATAACTTTTTGTCATGCAATATCAAATTTATCTTCAAAATCCCAATTCCATTTCCTTTAATACACCTGTATATCCTGCTAGCCATAATATTCAATCACAACATTAAATTTATTTTGTACATTCCTTTACAAAATCTTTAATATATACTTCTTATAACATTTTTACTTCACTATTGAAGTTATATATCCATTATCATTCAACCTTGCATTTTCAATTTCAATTGAATTCAATTTACACTTCCAATTCTATTTGGATTCAATTTACCTTCTGAATATTGAATTTTATCTTTCAATTATAATTGATTCATATTATTATTTTAAATTAGTTTCACTCACTAATTTACTTCAGTTTCCAATTTGAAATCGTTTGTCGCTAATAAAATGTTTTTCAAAAAAAAATTCTATCCCCCAAAATTTACGAATTTTTTTGCCTGAGTCTCCTTTGTACTAAGGAGCTTTTGCAATTTGATAAGAAATATAAATATATATAAATTGACCCACCCGGTCGGAAAAACAAAAACAGCTTGTAATTCCTATTTTTATTGGATAGGCGTACCTTATTTAGCATTTTTAAGCCATCGGCGTATTTAATTAGCATTTTGCACAATCAAATCCAGCCCAACAACTTCCCTGAACCTGTACTTACTCAACTAAAACATGTCAGTGTCACATATAAGAAGTTTAACAACATTTCACCTTTTTGCAATAGTTAAACACATGAATTCTAAAAGCAATGCACACTAAACGCTTTCCGTAAGCAATTTATATAGTTTTAATACTAATTCAACTGTTTTCTATTAATTCATATACCATTTTCGTTCAATTTGAAGGGTTTACAACCCACTTGCTTACATTCAATTCATTTTAATTTTAAACAAACCCATATTACTCCAACTGATTAAAAATTCAATTTTATTCATGTAACGACGTGGGATTTTGGACATCCCGAGTTGTGAATATTAATTCATAATATTCAATAATACTGGATTTTTATATACCATATTTCCATAAATTAATGATTAATAATCTTATTCAACTTTCCAATTCAACATAATTTCAATTTTCAAGTCTAAATTTAATTATAGATTGGTTTAAATGGAATTTCTTACATATATACATATTTTGTTTTGGATAAAAAAACATGTGTACATTGTTTTGGAAACATTTATGCATTTTGTTTAGAGATTAAATGTGTATATTTTATTCTGTAAGATAAAATATATTAGAGGATATAAACTTATTAAAATTAAATAGTTATATATATCGGAAACAATAAATTTACACATAATGAGAACAGGAATTTATGACATTGAATTAAATTGACATGTATATAAAATTTGGATAAAATTCATAATGAAGTAAAAAGTAAAATTTTTGATTTCAGTGTGTGTATATATATGTTAAATAAATAGAAGTATTAAGATTTATAAAATAATGATATATTGTATTAGAAAAGTGTAAATTTGTAATGATAAGTTGAAAAGAAAATTTAAGATATTTAAACTTACTAAATGTTATAAATAAATAAGTGTGTATGTGAATCAAATAAATAATTGAAAGAAACTATATACACATTGACTAAGGAATTTTATAATACTTAATTGATAAAACGTTATAAATACATTCATTTGTATAACAACCACTTAAGTATAATAATAGGGGTGTATATAATTGAGAAACTATATACACATAGATCACAAGTGATTAAAATATTTGTAGATAATATATATCTATATTATAAATAAAATTTTAAATATTTGTAGATAGTATACCACTATAAATTTTATAACACACCGAGTGTTTAATATTGAAAGTCATTCTATTTATAACGTATGAATATGGGGTATTTAATATAGAAAGTTACATTACCTATGTATTTTTATAGAAAAAATGAGATAAGAGGTTATTATAATTTACTAAGTTTTCACCTTTATTTCATGGTGTGAAAGACAAATGCAAATTTCAATTAAGTTAAAAAGAAACGATAAATTTTTAGCTATTTTGTAATCTCTAATTAAATTAGTGTATATATGTATATATATTTATAAGATAAATTAATTAAGAAATGTTATTTCAATATAGTTTCTCATTTTTATTTTTATTTTTAAACGTATAGAAAACAATACAAATATTACTTTGTCTAATAATGTAAATTTTGAGCCGTTTAAATTTTGAATATATTTGCATACACTTTTAATAGTTTATGATTTACATTATTCTAAAAATATGATAAAAAGAAGGTTGTAAATTATTTACTGTAAGTAAGAAACTAGAAAATAATAACGAGTAGCAGTTATTTATCTTATCAAAAGAAACAAGAAAGAAAAAAATAATATAATAAATAAATATTAATTTAAGTCGAGTAAGCTGGAAAGAACTAAGATACTAATTTAATTACCTTTTAATTTTTCAATTTCACCCTAAAGGCAAACATTTATTTCAACAATCAAGGGATTATTTCCATTCATTTACTTAAAAATAGTACATACGTATATTTGTCTTACATTTGAATATAGCACATACATATATTTGTCTTTGTTCAAAACTAAATTCATATACATATATTTGTCTTTGTGATGGTTCCTGTCAGCATATACATATACCTATCTTTGTTCAAATCTAAATACAAATGCCTTTGTAAACCAGAAGCAGCAACATAGTTAAGAAGTTACCAAACCTATTACTGTAAGTAAAAAGAAATAATTAGGAAGTTAGCAAACCAATTATTGTAAATAAAAAGAAGAAAGGAAACTGGTTAATGTGAGGATCAGGAAATAAACAAATATCTACGGCAGTAATTTTGTCCGATGAAAGGAAGTCATATCTAACAAAATCCATAATTCTTTCACAATCTCTTCAACAAAAAGTAAAAATCAAACTCGAAGACCAACAAAATGGCAACTCCAACAAATAATTTGTCTACTATGTTCCATATTCTTGATTGTAGCTACATTTATATAACTGAACCATTTCAGGTTCGATTTAATGGAGATTTTAAGCATATAATTCGAGAAAAAAATAAGCTCTGTTGATGTCTTAAGCAATTAAAGATTACGGAGAAGAGAAGCAGTGTTCTTTTTATCAAGAAAAAAATAGTTTGGAGTATTTATTCAAAACTCAGGGATTTTAAAGAAGTTGTTCAAATTTCAGATTTCAACTTTGGTCAAGATTTCAGCTTCAAGTTTTGAAGCATCTGGAATAGATGTGGAAGGTGAGAAACTAAGTTTTAAAAATTCGTAAATTTAAATTTACTCTGTACTGTAAACATAATGTTCAATTTGCCTTCAAAAATCTAAATCCTTTCACCCAAGCTATATTTCATGTTGATGAAAACTAGGAGTTTATTTACTTTTGATTATAGATTGTGAAAAAACAAGTTTTTGTAGAAACACGTGGTGTAGCTCGATAGGGTACGTTTTTACAGTGGAAACCCAAATTTGGTAAAAATTTAATGTTCTTATTTCTAGGATTTAAGTATGTAATCTTGATTATTATGAGAAAATATGAATTTTAGTGGTTAAATCATAATTTTTAGTGATGATTATGCTGAGAAATGGAAAGATGAACAGTTTTCAATCAAAAATATTTTTCCGATGATTTAGTCGAAGAGGGTGACGTGGTTGGTTATGATAAGAGTAGGCGATCATGGTGGAGGCTTCTACCATGGCTATTTGTAAATTTTGGGTTTGGATCGGTTGTTGAATCGAATTTAGGGTTTAGTGAAGTTTTTGGAAAGGGTGGGAACGAATATGATTTTTGAATTATGGGGGCGACTGAGTGCTTCGGTTTTGGGAAGGAAGTAAGTGGAATGGAGAGGCTTTTGATTGTGGTAGGCGGCGTACCAGGTAGTGGCCGGTGGTGGTCGCAGTGGGTCAATGTGTGGGGGTATGTTGATTCTCTGATAACAGGAAGTTGGGCTGTTGGTCGAGTTTTTGATCAAACGGTCAAGGGACTTCGACGAGGCAGTGATTGGGTTCTAGGAAGGAAGTGTGACTGGTCTAGGGTGTCGCAGCAAGCTTTGGTTGCCGGCGAAGTTTGTACATGTGCACAACATGCACGGGGAAGAACTATGGGCCGTTTGAGACGAGAGTGAAGTATGGGTTTGATCCATGTGTGTGATGAGTTGCGTGAGCAATAGGGTTCGAATGCGACGCTTAGTCGATCGAAGTTGATGCTCCGGCGAGGCAATGGGATTGAGGTGTTTGATGGAAGTATTTAATCTGGAGGTAAGAATGTTGAGAGGAAAATGGAATTGGGTTTGCTGCTTAGTGTTAGGGAATGGGCTTGGCCCATTTATGGTGTTTAATTTAGTAGAAGATAATGGGTTGTTTAGAATCTGGTACTAGCCTTTTGTCTAGTTGTTGTAAACGGGAATTTAATAGCAATAATGATCAAATGTAAAGGTAAATTTCAACAAATTATTCCCCAAGCATGGAATCAGGAAGTGGTCGGTGTATTTGTGATGAACCAAACTTTTTATTTTAAATAAAAAATGTTACTTATGTTTAAATAAAACAAGGAAGTCTGGGAACAGGTTGATCGATTATGAATTTAATTTAAGTTATTTTAGTAAGCTACTTTATTGTAAACTAGACAAGCTTTGTAATAAATAATTTATTTAACTATGTAGCGACCCTTGAGTTTATTCGTAAAAGAGAATAAGTATAAGTGAAATGATTAAGGAAACTAAATAAACGTTATGCTTTTGAATTAACGCAAATTTCTTAAGAAATTGTATCATAATTACATGATTTCCCATAAAATAAAGTGTTATTAAGAGGTTTATTCTATCACTAGATCTTACGCCGTGGTACGATCTATTGTGTAGATTAAATAAGAAAATTTTACAAACCTTACGGACAGTATCAAAATACCGTTTGAATGTAAGTGCCATTATGAAATTTTACACGGCTTATCTGTCAAGATGTACCCAAACTGAAATATATGTGTTATAATTGATTTTTAAAACTGTTTGACATCCTGGTAGCGAAAATTGACACCGTTTCGCTGAATAGTAAAATTAACACTTGTTGATTGTATAAGCCATCTGTCTGATCTTATTTGTGTAGTTGTTTCTAGTATTGCTTAATTATGAGCTGTTATTCATACATGTACCTGTATTTCCCTGTTAATTATAATTGGGGATATAATATCGATCCATGGAAGCTGATTGATTTAATATTTGAAATTATGAACTGTGAATGGTGAATTGATAAGTACCGTTGAGAATAATACCCTTATTATGGTTTGATTGATTTTGAAGCTAGTTTTGTTTTAAAAATAATTTTTTTTGAGTGTATTAGAAGAATTAATAAATATTTTGAAAAATCAAACTTATTTTATATATTATAGTGAAAATCATTTTAAAAGGTATAATTTCTATAAGTATGTATTATTTAAATTATATCAAGTATTAAACTATTTTGAATTGGTTCCTTAAAGGATAATTTTTATTAAATTAATATTCAAGTATATTTTCTTTAATATACACCTATGTTATATAAATTTTGTTTAATTAATATTTTTTAAATATCCCTATAAAGAGTATTTTACTAAATTTGTAAAGAATATTTAGAAACCTCTTAAGTATGATTGGAAAGAAATGGTTATATATATATATATATATATCAAATGGAATAAGCTTTCTTAGTAAATTATAATCTGTTAGGATTTGAAATGTGAGCAAGGCTTAATGGTTGCAATGGGAAATAACTTGGTTGTATTGATTGATTATTTGATAGTTATATAACCGACTATCAATATTGGCCAATGCACTGATCGCTCCGAAGAGACCGAGATCGAGATTAATTTATCGAAAACAACTTCGATCTGGTTTATACGTTTTCGTGAGGAAGACGAGTTTGGAGTCGAAGAAGGAGCAGTGAATTTCAAGGGTTAGTCGCTACTAAACCTGAGGAGGTTTCCAAAATGGATGTAGTAGGAATAGTGCCTGTTCGTACCCGGGACGGACTTGTATGGATGAATGCTTTCGGAACATCGTCAGGTGGACGATGGGTATTCTAAGGGATATGTTCTAAAAAGGTAACGCTTAGCCTCAAGCCTCATCAACCGGGAATGACTGAAAATCAGGGGTTATGCAGCAAGGCTTGGTGGGTAGCACCCATTTCAAGGTAAGGTCATCCCTGTCTAGATGTCCATTTTTATTTCGGTTTAGTGGTGCGGTTGCTGATCCTAACCATGAGGTGATCTTACTCGGGATTATCCAGTAAGGGATAGCCCCGGTCTTGTGTTGTAAGGGGTCCGTAGTGATCCTCGGTAGAGTGATCTAGGCCACGTACCGTGACAGGTGGTACCCCAGTGCCTAGTCATTAGTTGGAAATTCATTTTCCCTACGCGCCTTTGACGAGTTTTGTTTGTATTACCCACTCTATGGCTAGTTGCTGGAATTTAATCATGTAACAATTTCGGCTATTTTAATAAGTATTTGTAAATATACCTTATCATAATATTAGAGAATTTTAATAAAAACGTTTTAGCTACCGTCAGGTAAAAACCCGATATGTTTATTTGTGGTGTGGTCTTATGAGATGCTTTAGTTTCAAAGGATTTTCTAACTTTAATAATCAAGTTGAGTGTGTTTCTCACGCTGGTTTACCAGACTGACCCGGGCTTGGTGTTTTTCCTATATGCTCGGGTCATACCGAACATATGCATTCCAGGTTTAGCTAGAAGAGTGGAAGCTATTCAAGGAAGAAGCTGGATCAGTAACGTATTCTCGTAAACGTTTATATGTAGCCCTTTTGGTCGTGTGGTTATGATTGTAAGGACAGGGTTGATATAACTGTCCGAGATGTATGGTTGTAACTCTGATGTAAAACCTGTATATGTTATATAAAGTAACAGTTTTAGTTTCATGTAAAGATTTGCTTATACTATAATTTAGTCGATCCGCTATGAGATTCTGATTTGTTCTCTTTTCTCCTTTCTTCTTTCTATTTCTACCTTCTTTCTTTCTTTATCCGTCTTTCCGAACGGTTCAGCTGACAAGAGTGTTTTAATGTTCGTTTAAATCGGTACGGAAAAATGGGTCGTGACACTGTGGTATCAGAGCCTAGGTTGAGTAAATACCTATGTTCGAGCGAGTTGCTCCATAAGGAATAGAGTCTGTAGCAGCTTGTTAAGTCTGAGTGTATATATATATACATACGAGAGCGCGTACTTTTAATAATATAAAAATGATTTTATGTTGTGTTAATTGATCGGTTAAGTGGCATATGGATTTTGTTCAATACGAATAGCTAACGTTATTGATAGGAATCTAGAAACTCTTAAACCAGGCCAACAGACACAATATTGTTTTAAAGGGGTAAATGAGGTAACTTTACCCAAAATATATTTTCTATATAAAAGGATATGTTTTTATAAATATGTATGGAATTTAAAAAGCTTGGTTGTAATGGTAATAGTTCATCATCTAGGATTTAGTGGTCTTAGTTGTCAACCTTGTGTATTTTCATGGGTTGCCCTTCTTGACTTGAACATACCCTTAGAAATAGGACTCTTTAGAATTCGAATCTCAAGAAAAAGAATTTGCTGAGTTTATTTACTAATGAAATTTGGAATTTTAAACTAGTAAATTTTTGGGAAATTTTCCACAATTTAAAGATAATTTTAGAATAATGGGTTTCTAAAAAAATGTTGAAATTTGAAAGCCCTATAACAATTTATTTGTTATATATATATATATATATATATATATATATATATATAGAGAGAGAGAGAGAGAGACACACACACATGGATTTATGAATTGAAGAAATAAGTTATTTATGACACAAAATATATATGTGTATTTTCTCCATCCGGTAATCACTTTTCAAATATGTATATTTAAATTATTTTGAAAGGATGATTTTATAAAAATCTAGGATCATAGGAATTTAAAAGGTGAAATAAATTTTGAAATATAACCCTAGATGTATTCCTTAGTTTATACAATTCTAAAACCTTGGGATCTCATATTTGGGTTTTGGTTTTGATTGTAGAGAACCCGTAGCATTAACCGGGGTGGAGCAATCTTTAAGGCCAGTAGAGACAGCAATTATGGTTTCGTTGGGAGGTCTTAGGAGGATTCGGGGGAACCGTCGGCATCCGAGGAAATGCCTATGAAGCCTAACGAACAGCCACAACCTCGAGAAGAAGAGCCCAGGGAGGAGGCTGAAGAAGAACCAGAAGAGTAGTTTGAGGCTGAGGAAGAACCTGAGGAAGTATTCGAAGACGAAGAGGAATTTGAGATCAAGGAAGAAGAGGAATTTAAGGTTGAGGAGGAAGAGGAAGAGTTTGAAGATGAGGAATTTGTCGAATTAGAAAATGAGGACGCAGTTATTTGGGATCTAGATAATGCTCTAGAGGAACCAAATGCTGTAGGTTTCATTCCGTGAGAGACTGATCCAGAGGGTGCTTTGGTACCAGATGATGATGAAGAGGTCATGGAATTATCGGGACCTGAAATAGAGGACTCTGATAATGAGAGTCCGTAGTTAGTTGGGTTGTTTTCTCTTATTAGGGTGTGCTTTTTGTAGGTGTTTAGGACCCATGGACATAATGGTTGTTTGATATTGGATGTTTGGTAGGGTAATATATATATATATATATATATATATATAGGGTTCGATGGATGATGGTAACAGCTGTAGAAATATTGTAGATGATAATTAATGTAATGTATGTTTTGATAAATAGTTTAAATCTACGCGTTTACTAGTTTGGCTTGTTATTGATCTGATCTAATCTGTGTAGATAATTTTACTAAATTAATTATGGTTGGGGACTGAATTTATTTAAGGGGGAGGAATGTAACGACACGGGATTTTGGACATCCCGAGTTGTGAACATTAATTCATAATATTCAATAATATTGTATTTTTATATGCAATATTTCCATTAATTAATGATTAATAATCTTATTCAATTTTCCAATTCAACATAATTTGAATTTTCAAGTCCATATTTAATTATAGATTGGTTTAAATGGAATTTCTTATATATATACATATTTTTTTATGGATAAAAAAATATGTGTAGATTATTTTGTTAAGAGATTAAATGTGTATATTTTGTTCTATAAGATAAACTATATTAAAGGATATAAACTTATTAAAATAAAATAGTTATATATATTGAAAAAATAAATTTACACACAATGAGAATAGGAATTTATGACATTAAATTAAATTGAGATCTATATAAAATTTGGATAAAATTCATAATGAAGTAAAAGTAAAAATTTTGATTTTGATATATATATATATGTGTGTGTGTGTGTTTGTTAACTAAATAGAAGTATTAAGATTTCTAAAATAATGATATACTGAATTAGAAAAGTGTAAATGTGTAATGACAAGTTGAAAAGAAAAATTTTAAATATTTAAAATGACTGAATGTTATAAATAAATAAATGTGTGTGTGAATCAAATAAATAATTGAAAGAAAATATATACACATTGAATAAGGAATTTTATAATACTTAAATGATAAAATGTTATAAATAAATTCAGTTGTGTAACAACCACTTAAGTGTAATAATAGGGGTGTATATAATTGAGAAACTATACACACATAGATAACGAGTGGTTTAAAATATTTGTAGATAGTACATGTCTATATTATAAATAAAATTTTGAATGTGGTTATATAAATAAGAAGGATTTAAAAAAAATTATACCACTATAAAATTTTATAACACATCGAGTATTTAATATTGAAAGTCATTCTATTTATGACATATGTATATGGGGTATTCAATATAGAATGTTACGTTCTGTTTAAATGCCTATGTATTTTTATAGAAACAAATGAGACAAGAGGTTATTTTAATTTGCTGAGTTCTTACCTTTATTTCATGGTGTGAACGACATGCAAATTTTAATTAACTTAAAAAGAAACGATAAAACTTTAGCTATTTTCTAATCTTTGATTAAATTAGTGTACATATATAAGATAAATTAATTAAGAAATGTTATTTCAATATAGTTTCTCATTTTTATTTGTATTTTTAAACGTATGGAAACAATACAAATATTACTTTGTCTAATAATGTGAATTTTTACTTTGTCTAATAATGTGAATTTTGAGACATTTAAATTTTGAATATAATTGCATACGCTTGCATGATTTACATTAGTCTAAAAATATGATATGAAGAAGGTTGTAAATTATTTACTGTAAGTAAGAAACTAGAAAATAATAACCAGTAGTAGTTATTTACCTTATCAAAAGAAACAAGAAAGAGAAAAATAATATAATAAATAAATATTAATTTAAGTCGAGTAAGCTAGAAAGAACTAAGATACTAATTTAATTACCTTTCATTTTTCAATTTCACCCTAATGGCAAACATTTATTTCAACAATCAAGGGATTATTTCCATTCATGTACTTAAAAATAATATATACTTATATTTTTTTTACATTTGAATATAGCACATACATATATTTGTCTTTGTTCAAAACTAAATACATATACATATATTTGTCTTTGCGATGGTTCCTGTCAGCACATACATATACCTATCTTTGTTCAAATCTAAGTACAAATCCGATTGTAAAACAGAAGCAGCAACACGGTTAAGAAGTTAGCAAACCTATTACTATAAGTAAAAAGAAATAATTAGGAAGTTAGAAAATCTATTACTGTAAGTAAAAGGAAATAATTAGGAAGTTAGCAAACCTATTACTATAAGAAAGGAAACTGGTTAATGTGAGGATCAGGAAACAAACAAATATCTACGGAAGTAATTTGTCTGATGAAAGGAAGGGATATCTAACAAAATCCATAATTCTTATGCAATCTTTTCAACAAAAAGTAAAAAATCAATCTTCCAGACCCACAAAATTGCAACTCCAGCAAACAATTTGTCTATTGTTCCCTATTCTTTATTGCAGCTACATCTATATAACTGAACCATATCAGGTTCGAGTTATTGGACATTGTAAGCATATAATTCGAGAAAAAATAAAGCTCTGTTAATGTCTTAAGCAATTGAAGATTAAGAAGAAGAGAAGCGGTATTCTTTTTATCAAGAAGAAAATAGTATGGAGTATTTATTCAAAACTCAGGGGTTTTAAAGAAGCTGTTCAAATTTCAGATTTCAACTTTAGTCAAAATTTCAACTTTAAGTTTTGAAGCATCTGGAATCGATGTGGAAGGTGAGAAACTAAGTTTTAAAAATCTGGAAATTTAAATTTACTTTGTACTGTAAATATAATGTACGATTTGCCTTCAAAAATCTAAATCTTTTCACCCAAGCTATATTTTATGTTGATGCAAACTAGAAGTTTATTTACTTTCGATTATAGATTGTGAAAAAATAAGTTTGTGTACAATTAAGTGGTGTAGCTCGATAGGGTACGCTATTACACTGGAAACAAAAATTTGGTCAAAATTTAATGTTTTTATTTCTTGGATTTAAGTATGTAATCTTGATTATTATGAGAAAACATGAATTTTGGTGGTTAAATCGTAATTTTTAGTGATGATTATGTTGAGAAATGGAAAGATGAACAATTTTCAATCAAAAATATTTTTTCAACGATTTATCGAAGAGGGGTGACGTGGTTGGTTCTGATAGGAATAGGCGATCTCGGTGGAAGCTTCTACCATGGCCATTTTTCGATTTTAGGTTTGGTTCGGTTGTTCGAATCGAATTTTGGGTTTAGTGAAGTTTATGGAAATGGTGGGAATGAAGTTGATTTTTGGATTGTGGGGGCGACCGAGTTCTCCGATTTTGGGAAGGAAGTAAGTGGAATGGAGAGTCCTTTGATTGTGGTAGGCGGCGTACCAGGTAGTGGCCGGTGGTGGTCGCAGTGGGTCAATGTGCGGGTGTATGTTGATTCTCTCGTTACAGGAAGTTGGTCCGTTGGTCGATTTTTTGATCAAACGGTCAAGGGACTTTGACGAGGCAGTGATTGGGTTCTAGGAAGGAAGTGTGACTGGTCTGGTGTCACGGCAAGCTTTGGTTGCTGGCAAAGTTAGTACATGTGCACAGCGTGCACGGGGAAGAACTTTAGGCCGTTTGAGACGAGTGAAATCTGGGTTTGATCCCTATGCGTGATGAGTTGCATGAGCAATAGGGTTGGAATGCGACGCTGAGTCGATCGAAGTTGATGCTCCGGCGAGGCAATGGGATTGAAGTGTGTGACATCCCGCCTTTTCGCATGGTTTAAATCGACATACATGCCAATTCAAACCATACGGAAGGGCGGATTGTTATGGAGTGAATAAGAAAAAGCAGGCAAAAAAATAGAATCTTGCAGCGGAACAATAAAATATAATAATCAAATATACAGTTCATGAAGATGTTTCTACAATACCTATCAGAGTTGCACGTACCAGTGAATAATAATCAATGCAGCGGAATACATTGTGTCGTGGAACAATATAATATATAATAATAATGATGAAATCTTCATCTTCATCCTTTAGAAATAAAGTCTTCGATTCCTGAAATGCTCGGACTGACCCGAGAGAATTGAAAAACAAACACTCGAGTCAGAACTAAAAGATCTTATGTGAGTTAAATCAACATGAATAAATATTAGTGCAGTAACTTAAGAGATGCTTGTGATTCGCGTCTCCTAAGGATCCGTTAAACTATTTACTATGTAGGAATATTTCGCGATTATAATAATGTCTATTAGTAAAATAAACTTACTTTTAAATAGCGTTAAGGGGTTACCCATATATCCCTTAACACGTAATATATTCCCATAGTCTATACAGTACTGTAATCTCTCCCGTATTGGGCGTCGTCAGAGGCCACTCCATAGGTATGGAACAAAACAAAATCGTATTAGGCGCGCTAGGGTAGGTGACACGGCACAACTAGGCAATGCCAGGGCAGATATACCTATTACGCTTTCGGGTCGGTGGTAACGCATTGCCGTAGCTACCGCCCACCTCGAACCATACCCCCAAATCTAAGAAATCAAAAGTGGCCACCGAATAAAACCAAAGTCAGAGTAGAATATCGAAGGGATGTGTCCGATAAAAGGGGCTACCTTCTTAACCCGTCAATCGCTCATGTTTTAGCCACCTTATGCCAACTCACGGGAGTTTGGTCCACGTGCTTACCTCAAAGGAAACGCAGCTACCATCCTACTTCATTCTGGAAACTCCACCACATACACGGTTGTTAAAGTGGTTTTCGGAGTTGGCAGAGAGTATGACAACTTCTGATCCCTGTCTCTTCAACAACCAAACGTTATTATAACACCGCGGTCTTTTACAAATAGTTTATACTTTAAACCAGAATAAAATATCCATTTAAAAACCCTATAATTACGATATCATTTCTATTTTAAAAACCCAAATCAATATGTTTTCATTTTAATTTCAAAATATACCACTTTCAAAAATCATAGCTCTTCAAATCTATATATCTTGATACCCATAGCTTTGAAACATAACTTCAATTACTTAAATGGTTTAAATATTAAATTACTTTATATAAGAAAATATCTCCTTTAGTTTCACATATAAATTCCAAATATACATTTAAATCCCAATTAAACCTGTGATGACCCGGAATTTTTAAGCAATATCAATTTAATAATCTGAAATAAAAATTAAATTGATTCGGTAATCTCTGTAATAAGATTTGACTTAATTTAATAATACAATAAAGTAAAAAGTAAATTGATAGATTTTATCTTTTTAAATGTAATAATTGTTTTATATTTACAATGTATATAGAATATGTATTTATTGTTAATAGATCTAGTTTTTAATTTGATAAATAAATAAATCTTGTTTTCTATAAATATATATATCTTTAGTAAAAAATTGGGAATTTTAATTTTATTTAAAAGTTAAAATTTTAAAAGGTTATTTAATAAATAGGTTTTAAATTGATAAGATAAAATTTAAATTTGTTTAAATTGGTTTAGTTAATAATAGGTTTTCTTAAGTATAATGGATAACTTTATGATTTTAAATACATAAGGTAAATTATTTAAATGGTTTAAAATATGTTTTAACTCATGTTTAAATTTAAAATTAAAATTACAATAAGGGTTATTTTGATACAATGTGATAAAATAAATAATTTATTAATAAAGAAGACAATTTCTTTTATAAATTATTTATAGTTATCAAATGTTGATATTTTTAAAAATATAACAATACATTATTTTTAACAAATAGATTTTTTATAAAAATAACTATTTTTCAAAAAAATTAATTGTGTAGTTATATTTGTAAATAAACTTGATTTCAAAATTTAATTTGAACTTGGATTCAAAGCTTTGAAATCTAAACTATAAATATTTTTAATTTGTTTTGATTTTAAAATATTTGTATAAGCTTCATTTTATAAATTAAATTGGATTTATTCATTTAAAAATTTATCTACATATTAACCAATATACTAAATATGGATTTACATTTGTCTCGTATTAACATTTTATAAAATACAAATTAACCTAATTATAACTAATTAACTTTAAAATGAGACATGTGTTAATCAATAAACTCTACAACTTAACAAATGTTAGAATTAGAGACATGTGGCATTTTTAAAAAATTTGCTTTTTATTTTTATTTTTATTTTTATTTCAGTTTTTATAAACAAATTCTCTTCTATTTTGTTTATTTTCAATATCTAAAGCTAAGAAGACAATGAAAACAAATGTGAAATGAATTAAACACTTCTCTTAAAACCAAAATTCCTGAAATCATCTCTAACTAATCCTGTACCCTCTATAATCAAAGCATGCAGGTCCAGTACTTTCTGAAAAACAATTTCTCAAAATACCTCCACCAGAATCAAATGCATGAAATCAAGGAAAGAAATCCTGCATCTCTTATTCAAGCAAACCTACATATTTTTTCAAGTATAAAAGCATGAGCATTTCCTTCTATCTGGAGGCAAGCATGCATGCAACTGTATTGTGAAATCTGGAGCAAATGCAAAATAGGGTTTAAAGTTTCAAAATTTAAGAAACAAGCAACTCAGATTCATTAGGCAATTCAAAATTGAAGCTTCCCGATTTTAAAAAGCACGATGTTTTTTCAAAATTCATTGCTATGTCTTCTGATTTTATAAGGTGAGTAACATCCTTTTTAATGACATTTAAGTATTTTAAAATGTTGCTTGTTGATTTCCACGGTTAAGTGTGAATGATATATATATATATTTATATAAGTTGTTTTTTCGTAAAATGGATGGATAATGTAATTAGGCTATGTCCTCTGTATTTTATTCCCAGGTTCAAGAATCTGTTCAAACCCCATCATCACATAATATAATCTATGTTCGTGTTTAAGGTTCATACAAATGTGTTTGTTGAATCGAGAATTAAAGTTTAAAATTTGTTCAAGTTAAAAAAAATTGAATTGTCTCTGAAACTTAGGATAACATGGCCAATTTGTATATAAGTGAAATACCAAACATATTGATTCACTGTTTCAGATTAAAATCAAAAACATTATTCAAAATTCTGATTTTTAAAACTAAATTCACAGTTTTAAAACTAGATTTAACATGTAGTTTTATGTTGAACTAAAAAGGGGGATATTGGGTTTTTGGGGGATCTCAACAATTTGAAGTGTCGTGGTTCATCTGCTAGGTGGAGGAGTAGTCATTGTTGGCAGGAAAAATGAGTGATGGTGATTCAAATCACCAGGGAGGCGGTGATGTTGATTTTCTACCTGTAGCCCTAGTTTTGTTTGGACATTTTGTTGTGGTCGATACAACCTTCAGGGACGATCGAGTGTCTTTTGCTTTTGTGAGGCGGTTGCTGAAGTGTGGTCTAGGATGTGGCCGGAGTCGCTGCCATTCCGGTGGTCAGAAGGTTGACGATAAGGTATGTTCCAGGTTGGGATAGGTTTTGGTCTTCTATTCCATGTTTTGGAATGCTACTCGAATTCGATTTCGTGTTTTGGAAGGACGATCTGATGGCGGTGGTTGGTCGTGGTGTTGGTTGTAGATGTTGGGAAGCCACCAGAGGTGGATGATGATGACCGGAGCCACGATACACGTGCACGGTGCACTATTGGGTTTCTAATGAAATCTGGGTATTGCAGTGTTTTTGAACTCGAGTATTACTCGAGCGATGGCTGTGTTTCGCTCGAAGTTTATGGATGGAGGACTCGAAGCAGAATTCGAGTTGTCTCGGGTAAATGCAGTTGTTTCAGGTTTTGTTTTTTTAGAAACCTGTCTTTTTGATTATATACAGTTTTTTTAAAATAAGGTTCAAACCAGATTTTGGGTATGGATCCAAATAACTTTTGTATTCTAGTTTGGAATTTAAGGAAGTTTTATAAATTTAAATTATTTTAAACAACTTTATTAAGTTAAAAGTAAAATCTTAAAATGTTTTGTTTAAAATTTTTCCAAACTGAAGTTTAAGTTGAAGGCAAAGGTTTAAATTAAAATTAAAATCCAAGTTTAAAGTCTGGAATTCAAATTTAAGTTTAAATTTAAGTTTTAAAATAAATTAAGACTTTAAACTTGAATGGTTAAATACTTTGAAAATGATTAAGTAGTTGTATTTTAAAATAAAGTTTTAAAATGGAAGTAGAGATTTAAGATCTGAAGATTGATCTAAATTCAAAATTTAAATATGTATTCAAATTTTGGAAGTGAAGAGAAGTTTTTAAATTTAAACGATTTAAACAATTTGAAATGTTTAAAGTGTAATTTAAATTCAATTTAAATATGAAATTGGTTTTAAATTCTTTTAAAACTTCTTTATTACTGAGTATACCTTAAACTTGTGAAATGAAAGGTTTAATATGTGTTTTAAAAACTTTGTTGAAGATAATTTGAATTCATTTTTAAATCTTAAATTTATAATGATATTTGGAAGAAAATTTAAAGTAAATTTGTTTAAGAGTACTTTGTAAATGTTAACTTGATTAATAACAAAGTTTGATCTTTAAGTAAATTAGAATTTAAAGATTTGTATTCATTAAATTTATAAGGAAATTTAATGGATAATTAGTTTATTTTGATTAACTAATCATTTGGATTAATTAAATAAGAAATTAAAGGTTTAAACTAATTAATGAACGGTTGAATTAAATTAATTAGGAATAATTAATTTTAAATTAAGGATTATTAATTGGATTTTAATTAATAATTAGGAATTAATTAATCAAGTAATATAGAATTAATTAAGTTAGAGTTAACACTTAATTATTTTAATTAAAGATTAATTAATAGATAATTAAAGATTAATCTGTTTATAATTAATATTGATTATGAAAGTTAATTACTTAATAAAAAGTAATTAGAGAATTAATAATAGTTAATGATGATCATTAACTAAGGTTTATTTGGCAATTAATGAATATGGTTAATTTTTAATAATTAATTAGATTAATTAATTAATGATAATAAATTGTGAAATTTGTTTAAGTTTAATTACTAAATGAAACTAATTAAGACATTAATTACTTAATGTAATTAATGGAGTTATTGAGATTGGTTTAAATTAATTAATTAAGTTTAATTAATTTTAAACACTGGATTTGATAATAATTACTTAATATAATTAATGAAGTAAAATTACTCAATGAAGTAATTAAAGATAATTACCGGATGTAATTAGTGGATGATGTGGGGGTTGTGAAAATAATTTGGATTAAATTATTTTGTATAACTAATCAAGGGATTTATTAAAGAAATTAATTAAGGAATAATTAATTTGATGAAGTAATTGAGATACTTAATTACTGAATGTGATTAATCAAAGGTGATCAATAATTTGGTTTCAACGAGATTAATTGCTGAAAGTAATTAATTTATTAAGTAATTAATTAAGTATAATTAAGGATCATCAATTAATATAATTAATGATGTAATTAAGATTGATTAATTAAGGTTAATTAATCAATAATAAGTGATTAAGTGCAATTAATTAATTGTAATTAATTAAGGTTAAATGTAATTAATTATAGTTAATTAATTAATGAAGTAATTAAAGGTTAGTAACTGTATTTGGTTTAGAATAATTAATTTTGTGAAATTAATTAAAGTATAATTAATCAAGGTTGATTAATTAAGATGAAAAGTTAGAGGTTAGTTAATTAATAAATTTATAATTAATTAATGGTGATGTAAGAAAGATTTATATTGATGTAAGTAATTAATTTAATTAATTTTAAATTAATTAGAGATGATGTAATAAATTTAATTCATTTTAAATTAATTATAGATAATATGATTGTAGATCATTGCTTATGAATGGACGATATTGGTTTCCTTGAATGGTTTGGAATCTCAACTATAAGATTAGTAATGTTGAGTTATATGGATGCATTGGTTGCATTGTGATGATGATATGGATTATCTTTTGATAATGATAATGTGGATTGTCTGTGGTTATGATAGTGATAATTATCCGTTGTGAATCTGTGAATTATCCATCTGTGTGTATATAGATAATGTAATTGCATGGTTTTAAACTCTAAAACAACTTGGACCTAAAAGACATGCTTTGGATTTCGATGAGACCGGGATCGGGATTCCATCTTTGGAAATCCGAAAACCACATCAATCCAAATTAACGATAGGTCGTGGATCTTATGTGAAGAGTGAAGAATCGAGGTGTAAGGAGTATTAGTTAGTTTAATTCTAGGGGTGATTCCATGATAAGTTTGACGGAAATAGTGCTTATTGGCTCGAGATGGAGAACTCAGAGTGCAAAGGTTATCATCGTTAACTCTGAGGGTGATCCCAAAACGATTGTAACGAGATAATTCCTTCGGTTTCGTTCGAACCCGGAACGAACTCGTATGGATTGAATGGTTTCAGAACATCGTCAGGTGGACGATGAGCATTCTAAATAATGTGTTCACTAAAAGTAATCGTACCTCAAGCCTCATCAACCGAGAATGGCTAAAACAGGGGAGGTGCAGCAAGGCTAAATTGGTCATGCCCAAGTAGGACGAGATTTTTCCCTGTCTAGAGGTCCCTTTTTATTCGGCTTAGTGGGCGGTTGGATATGCGCACCAACTGTGGGGTCGTCTTGTTCGGAACAGTTCAGTAAGGAATGGTTCCTGCTTTGTGTTGCAGGGGAGCGGGCGTACTCCTCGATACGTTGATCTAGGCCACGTACTGTGACGGGAGGTACCCCAGGAGCCCCGCATTGTATGGAATCCAAAATCCAATAAGTGCCAGCGGTTTTGATTGTATTACCCACCTTTGTGGCTAGTAGCTCGAATTTAATGAATGTAACAATTTCGGCTATTTCATAATTACTTGAAAACCCTGGACCTATTATATATCACTGGATTTCCTATCTAATGTTTTGGTTAGCGCAAGTTAATTTTTTTTCCATGTTTATGTGTGAGAAGTCTTACGTGATACCTTTCTTTTCAAAAGGTTTTTGAAAAAATTAAGCAACTTTAACCTGTTACTCACACCAGACCCATGTCTGACCTGGAGTTTATTTCTGTTTTCTTAAACGCTTGGGTACTCAAATTTTTACGAGTAGCCAAGGGATCCAGGTTACCTTTGATGAATATTGAAGGAGCAATGGAGTAGGAGGCTTCTGCGTTGTAGATATATAGTTTCCGCTGTGTGTTCTGTGTTGTCTCTGAGTTGTGTTGAGTTGTAATAAATAGACAAATGTTTATAACTGTCTAGTGTGTGTTGTATTATCTGTGTACTATGATAATTGTGTTGTATACTATGTAATATTTTATGTTATTAATGTAATTTATTCGTTCCACTGTTTAGATTCAGATGTGTTGTTTCTTCTTTCTTCTCTTTCTTTATCTTTTCTATCCCTTTCTTTCTTATTGATGATGCGTCATTCGGTGGAGACGGATGGCGGGTCATTACCAAACCGTTTCAATTTCCATATATTTTAAAGCTTTAAGCATTCCACCATTCCAAACGAATTCTTTGATAATTTCAAATATATCAAATCCAATTACTATTATTTAGATTTGAAATGTATAGTTTATAAATCATAAATCATTTAAGTAATACCTTTAAACTTCAAATAACTGGATATTCTTTCAATTTAATTAACTTGAGAATATTCATTTAAAACGACATGATATTTGTTTAAATCTTCGAAACCAAAAATCAAGTTGTTAAATCATACCTTTTAAAATCTCAATTTATTTAAATACATATCAATTTTTTTCGAGAAAATTCTTATATGCTTTAATTCAAATCAAGTTCATCGTTATCTTCCCACCTTATCCTCATTTAATTTATTTTAAACCCTAGAAATAAAATTTAAATAAATACTTAACCATATTATATTCTAATAAAATTAAACTTTATTATTATTCTTCCTTATACTTTAAACAAATTTTATACATAGCTTCAAACCAAGAATTTTACTACATGTAAAATAACCTTTATCAAATACCTGAATCAATATCTCATAAAACCATACATATTTCTTTACAAAATCATAAAAAAATCATTTCAAAATATTTCTATATATATACCGCGGTGTCTGCATAAAATTTTCTATCCTATGGTCAAGTGAAACGGATATTCATCATTTCAGTCCGTAATTTAAAATAAAAATTTACGGTAATATATCATCTCAAACCGCAATCCAGAACAAAATGAAAATGCATAATAAGTTGCAATTTATAACCATATAAAATACAGCATCCATTCATCTAATATCAACCATCAACCATTTATCACCATCATCATCAAATTCAAACAATAACATCAATATAGAACGGATAATAACAACAGGTATTAAATAGTAGTTTATATTCAATAATAATTTAATTAACTGTTTAACCGGCAGTTAATATGTAATAAATAATTAATTAACAATTTAACTGGCAGTTTTATATGCAATGAATAAATTAAATAACAATTTAATTTAAAGAAATGTAATTAACTGAGATGATGATTAAAAATATGCCAAACAACCATAAATAAATTTAAATTCACATGCTATATCATTCTAATAAACATATGAAATTTTAGAAGTTTTGAGTGGGTTAAAACACTCACCATTTGAATTTAAATCGAATTTAAATTCAATTTAAACCCAAAAATCTGACCATCTCAGAACTCGTCCAAACCACCATCATCAATATCGAAATTTCAATGCGATCCTAACAAAAGAAACCACGCGTAAATCGGAGTTCGTATGCAAAAGATATGACGATTAATGCGATTGAAAACAATTAAAAAATAAATAAATAAAAGAACACAATTCACCTTCAACATGCCACGTCATCGTCCTACTATCATCTCCATTTTTTTTTGAATGCAACCTGTACGTGAAATCAACGAACCGAACCCACTGCAACCCTACAGCCGCCACGTCTAGGCAATTTTTGCCTCGCCCACAACCGTCTCCATCCAGATCAGGCACCACCGCTGACCTCCCCTCCCAAAACCGAGCTCCCCACTGCCACTCCGGCCCTCCACGACGCCGCCACAACTGTTCCTTACCGCCACCCCTTACGTCATTTTCTAGCGAACCATGTTCAAATTACGACAAACAAATGGCAGATCTATGAGCTGCTCATCACAAGCTACGCAACGACACCATCCGATCGACAAACGGTCGACGATCCACCGTTGGATCGATAAAAATCCAACATGAACGATCATGGTTCAATCTCGATTTCTGGGCAAACGACGAATCGGATTGAAAAACGAATTTCACCAGAATATTACGCTCATTGAATTCTTCAATATATATATTTTTTTGAGATTTTTATGATGATTTTGAATTTTATGCTTTGGATTTGATTTGCAATTGGATCTGAAAATATAGAATTTTATCTTCCATTGAGGAAGAGGAGGAATAGAATGAATTTACGTACAGACAAATTAGAATCAGGGAGGCTAGGGTTCATAGCAGGATATTTATAGTGAAAGTTGAAATAGAATAAATGGATCGGGTTGAATACGCGCTAACGACAAAGTGGCCTAAAAAGCCCGTTCTTACCCCGCAACGAAATTGGGTAAACCCATATATCAAAATAGGTGTTTTAAAATATTTTAGACGCAATGGAAAAGGTTTCAAGTCCAAATTCCATCGTATGAAGAAGTTGGGCTAAAATCAATATTTTCCAAATTGATTTCAATTGCGTTTATTTCAAGGCGTTTCGAGTCCGTACGATCAAACGACAAGTCCGATCGCTACAAAACTTGAAGTCCAACAATAACTCACCGTTACAGATCCGATGACACTTGTTTCATTAAAATCGGAGTCAGTGTCCAAAATGACTATTTTTACATTAGTTAAATAAATTAATAAATTAACTAACTATATCAAATTTTCAATTTTATCATTTAATTGACCAATTCCAACAATTTTAATTTCTTAATCATTTACAGTGATTTAAACGGATTTAAATGTCAATTTAACGTTGATTCATTCATAAATTTCAGCGTTAAATTTCACTTTTCCTCCATTCAGAAATTATAAATTAAATTACCAATAATTCCATTTAATTGACTTTTCATTATGTTATTCACTTCGTTGCTTTCAAATGGAAAATTTTTAACATTGGATTCAGCCTATCACATTAATATTCTTAAATTTCATCTAAACCTCAATTAACGTATTTTTTAGCTATTTCAATTTAATTAAATTGCAATTTATCTTATTATCGGAAATTAAATTCCAATATATTGGTAAACTTTATTTCCATTCCGTATAATTCGAAAATTGTCCAATATGAATAACTTTGACATTATTTCCTTTAATTTAAATGATCAATTCATTCATACACCATTAGAAATATTTTATTACCCATTACTACCCTAATTTATACTAATATAACCTTTAATTGGATTAATTTCTATTGATTACCTATTTTAATTTATTAGACTCCATTAACATTAAATTATATTTAAGTTATCACTAACGGACAAGTGTTGAAATTGATTACATACACCGTTCTCATCCACTTATCAATTGGATGAATTTTCATTTATTCGTAGGTATTGCATAATATCCACACATTTCATCCACAATTCGATTAACGTAATAATTTAAAATTAGATTATAATTATTTGCAATTATTTCACTTATTGAATTTTAAATTTCAAATAAATTCATAAATCTAGATTTTTCACTCCTAAAATCCATCACTTGTTATATTATAAATAAAATTAACATTCATTACGTCTTATGGAATTAACAAATCTTAAATGACAAATCAATTTACCCTAACTGCACAATTTAGGTCAATTAACTACAGTTGATTTCACATTAAATTTTATAAATTATCAATTGAAATCTTAACAAATCCGTTTACTTGATTCAAAACCTTGCTATTAAATAAATTGACATATATGGGCGTAATTAACATTGACTTATATTACATTTCATTAATGCGTGCTTCACTTCATACTATTTAATTATATTTGCCAAATATGTACATTAATTACTACTTATATTCTTAATTAATTTACTTACCTGGTTTCATGCTTAATAAGTTTTCACTTCCAACAATATTATAATTACCTACAGGACATTGATTTTTATTTCGTGAATTCATTAAAAAAATCCACTAAATGCCTTTGTTTTCTTATATTCAATTTATTACCATTTAAGTACTTTTATTATCAACAATACTCCTTATAATTACTTATCTTCCATTATTGCATTGGTTTATTCAACAGTTACTTTTATTTACTCATTTTCTATTTTATAACCAAATGTAACAATTTTCACTATTCATTTATTATATTAATGAATTCCATTCTAGTTAATATTTTTATAATATTTAACTAATTCAACATTTCCATTGGTTTCTTTTATTAAACTTATAACCATGTATGACAATTTACATTATTTCAATTTATTGCCATATAAATATTAAATTGTTAACATTTAATTACAATTGCTTCATCTAATTTCTACATTCGCTCCAATATAAATTTTAAGAATTTTATTTCTTCTAAATTAAATTAAAAAATCTTATTAAATTAACTCATTTTAATCATCGAATTTTATGGGTCGTTACACTCTCCTCCACTCAAAACTTTTCGTCCCCAAATAGGAAAAGAAGGGAAAGAAGAATTAAGAAATCAATATATCTTATTTCAAAATATTAATTTTATAAACAATTAAATTTACAAAATTAGTTACTTTAAATAAAATATAAAAATTTACAATCATTATACCTTTTTATACTATAAAGTTTGGAAAATATTTTCAAAAATTTTCCAAGTCCAAAATTTACGGAAAATTTCGGCAGAGTCTCCTTTGTACGGGGAGGCTCGGAAGAAAATATAATATCAAATATAACAATGTACAACATATATTTACCAAAATAAGATACATCCCAACCTCGCAAAACAATATAAAACACTATAAACCGTAATTTGAAAACGAACCTATTAGTCGGGTAATTAAAGTTTATTTTATGGAACCAAAGCAGTAGCAATTGCTTCCATAAAACTGCATTTCACTTATATAATCCAAAAAGGTTAACAATTATATAAAGTGAAATATATTTTTGTTTCATCCACTAACGAACAAAGCAATGTCAAACACAACAATCACTAGCAACCACAACATACATCCATTATACAGGATCAACATAATCAATCATTCATTCATATCTAACAAGACTAATAGTTGTTCGGGTTCAAACTTTAAATTGCATAGAATGGAAAATAATCTACTAAGTGCACCATTTACTCAACATCTTAGACGAAACTAAATAGATTATTCGTGCATCCAAACAATTTTAAGGTATCATTACCCAAACAATCATAAACCAAACAAATAGCAAATCCGAACAATAAAGTAAGTTAATTTTTGTTAATTTCATTTCAAACTATTGTTGTTTGATTTCCTTTTTATACATATAATGGTTTATCCTTTTTTTTTGCAGTATTCATCTTTCTGCTTATTTTATTAATAAATAGCTTCAATCATTTACTTAAGTTCATTATCTTTCATATATACTACTTAATTGCATTTATTTACTTTCAATTATTACTAAATTCCATTTATAATGCTTAACTTTCTATTTTAATTTCAATTATACTTAAGTTCATAACAACTCTAACCCCAAATTCTTATTATAGTAAGAATTCCATTATAACTTAAGTTTATAACTCTATAACATCAATTCTTATAAGTAAAAGCAATTGATTGAACGCTTTCATTTCATACTTTTACTTGTACAATTTCCATTACATTTTTTATTAAACATTTCAACTTTTAATATTTAGTAAGTTATATAAATGCTTTTAAAGAATGAAATTGAAGCTTATACAAGTTTTCTCATTTCTTTTAATTAATTTAGTGTTTAATAATTATATCCTTTATTTCATAGGTTACAATTTAAAATTTCATTTATTACCATTTATAACCCAGCATTAAATCTCTTATTTCCTATAGAGGTTTCAATTTATTAATTACCTATGTTCCAATTCACTACAGTAATTGGACCTATTAATTAATGGAAACTTAAGAACCAAATACAGGTTAATTCCAAATCATTTTAAAAGAATAGATACATGTGTATACTTACACTTTATATATCCAATTATATTTAAAACAATTTAAAATTTTATATTTGGTTTATCAAACAAATCTGCAGTAAACTAGTACAGTGACCTTCCCACTTCGAAACTCGAAAATGAATGTCGATGAAGCGTGCACTCATCACTGAAATTATTTTCCAGCAAAAGAGATTGGAGTGCAAAACTTATTTCTTTCCAAATTTCTTTTTAAAACATTTCTTTTAAATTATATTGAAATATTTATATCAAAAACTACTTCTAAAATATTATTACCATATTCCAAAATCATTTGAAAGTAATTTTTCAAAACCTTAGGACTTAAGTTCCATATTTCCAATTTTCATTTATTCCATTTTCAAAACATCTTTGGTTGCGCTCGTGTGAGCGGATTTTCGAGTGTTTGGATCTATCAAATGAGCAGAAGCGAGTGGTGGTATCTTGGCAACTTCAGGAGAAGCAGCTGTACGGTGAGATGAAGTGACTTTGGATGTATCCAAAGATGTTTCTTTTGGAGCAAGTGTGTTTTCATCGAAGATGAGACTACGTTTCACAAGGGTGTTGTGTTTGGTTTGAGGCCACATTTCTTGAGGAGATGTCTACCCATCTCAAACGCTCTTTGTGATATTTTTGATATGATTTTGAGGATCAAATAGCTTTGGATAAGAAGTCTTTGACATCTGTGGCAGCAGTGCAGCTCCGAAGTGTTTTCTGTGCCAGCTGGAAGATCTTTTGGCTTAGCAGTTTCCTAGAGATAGAGTTCAGAAGCAGCAGAGTGGACCTGATTAGTCAAGGATAAGATGTTTTGATTTGTGAAGAGTGAACGGTATCTATGCATATTGCACTGGATAGGATCGCAAAAGTTACTTGCGATGGTTAAATGATTCTCTTGGGCAATCTTTTGCATAGGATTGTGACATCTCTAGAGGATGTAGGAGTTATAGAGTTGTCATAGATTTTTCGGATGTCTTCTGGGAAGACTGAGGTTTGTCCGTATTGTAAATTGAGTTCCATATCGACTTGGTTCAGGGAGGCACGGGTAGTTCAGCTAAGTAGAAGGATGTATCCTAGAGAGAGAGAGAGAGTTTGGTAAAGCAGCTCAGGATTTCATGGAACTTCTGTGTATTCTCTTTATGGATATGTTGAGCCTTATTGCCGAAATGCATCGGATTAGTTTATGTTCATGTTCATCGACGGCATTCTCATCTACTCTAGATTAGAGTTGTGCAGCGGAAGCAAGGTGGCAGCTATTCTAGGATGGAAGCAACCGGAAGTTCATGTTTGGATTGGACGGTTTCAACGGGAAGTTTTCAGGTTTTGAAGGCCAGATTGGCGAGTGCAGCTGTTTTGTTTTTCCACTTGGGAGAAGTAAGTTTGAAGTCTACTGATTATGAAGTACAGTTTGTTATTACGGTAGATCTTGAGAGGATCTTTTTGTTGAGTTGTTTTTGATCCAGCTTGTTTCAAGAAGCATCAGCGAAGGTTGAACTGATCAAGAAGGATGTAGGCAGCCAAGGATCGTCAGATGAATTTTGTGGATAAGAGACAAAGGAATCTAGAATTTGAAGTTGGAGACTTTGTCTTTTGTTGAGGTTTACTCCGGTAAAAGGAGTAGCAGGATTCGGTAAGACTAGGAGGCTACCTCTGAGGTATATTGTATTTTTTCTATGTTCTTGTATGGATAAGTGTTTTGGCTTACAGGATTGAATTGCCATTTTGGAAGACTGGGATTCAATGTATTACACGTATCTCTGAGGGAGTACGTGTATGGTCCATCTCTATTAGTTGAATCAGTAGTTCGTGAGGATTTGTTAGTTGAGTTAGACTTGTCTGAGGTCAGATAATTTTTGAAGATTGTAGATCTAGATGAGTAGGAGCTCAGAAGCTTAGTGGTGTAGCTAGTTTACATTCAGTAGAGCGAGTATACTAGTATTTGTACCTGGGAAACTCTGGATAGTTTTAGGAAAGCTTATCTAGATCTATGTCCAAATAACTAGTATTGTTTGTTTGGATGAAATTGTTTTATTGGTTGTTTATGTATGACTGATATGTATGCTTGAAATTGTTGAAATAAAATAAAAACTTTTGGATTATCTTTTGTTTTAAATTTTGGGGACGAAATTCTTTTAAAGGCGGAGGAATGTGATATCCCGAAATTTCAAGGAATTTAAAATGTGATAATCTCTTAATTAATTATTTTAAATTGGCGAAATTGTTATTTTCAAAAAACAATAATAATAATGTGTTGTTTAAATATAAATATAAATAGACTTTAAAATAGAATTATTATTTTTAAATTTAATTTGGGTTTGTTTAAATTAATATATATATATTTATTTGAATTGATTTTTAAGTTGGATTTTAAAAGTAAAATTGAGTTTGAATTTGGATTTAAATTTGAATTGTTAAAGATAATTATTTCAAAATATTTTGAATATAAAAATATAGGATTAAAGTTTTTATTTAAAACAATTTTTGTTTTATATTATTTTCCTTAGAGAATTTTATTTATATAAATTTAGATAGTAAACACAAAAGTTTACATCAACATTAAAAAATGGATTAAATGTATTATATATGATTTTAGTTAAATTATAATGGGTTTTTATTCTATTTTCTTTAAGGGATTTTATTTATTTAAAATTAAGAAAATTACCTATTTAAATAAGAAATTTAATTTAAAAGCTTTTAAAATCATTAAAAATAATATAAAAATGTATTATTACAAGTGCTTAACTTCAACAATTGTCATTAAATTTTAATAAAATAACGATTAAGCTTATATAAACACATATCTACTTTCTTCATTTCTTTTCTTATCTTCTATTTTCAAAAACCAGAAAACCCACAAGAACAAAACCCCGTATAAAAATCCTCAAGACCAAAACCTGTAAACATTTTATCATCAACTTTGTAATAGTTTCAAAAGCCTGTAAACATCCCTAAAAACAAATCAAGCCCGTAACTTTCCTCAAAAACCAAACCTGTAAATCATAAGTTCAAAGCCTGTAACAAGATTTATTTTCAATTGCAACCTGAAGTAAATCAAAGTCATAAAAACATCTCAACATTTCAAGCTTTTTGTTTTTCAAATCAAAGCAGTTGAGTTTTCAAAGTTCAATCCTGTTTTTCAAGCTTTCCCATTTTCAAAAAAGAAGCTCTGTTCATCTTTTTAATAAGCTGAGTAAACATTGTTATTAAAAAGTTTAAGTACGAAAATGTTTGCTTCTTGTGAAATTTCTATGATAATGATGTCGTGCATGTGTACATGTAAGTATAATATCTGTGTATATGAATGTTTTCATGTGTGCATGTCAGGTTGAATTCGTGCTCTTCTCTGTTTTCATATTGTAGAGTTCTAAACTAGATCAAAATCCATTCTTTCTTCCTCTGATCACTGATACGACTTATTTTTCAAATAATAAATGTTTTTTTAGTCATAGATTAAATCTTAAAAATGAATTTAAGTAAAGTATTTGGATGTTTATCTGGAAAAATGGAAAGACGGTGGTAATTCTTTAAATCATTAAAAATCAATCTTTGTAAATTGTTGTTTCAGGATTATAACCTGAATCTACTTTGATGGTTAGGATTTTTAAAACTAAAATTACAATTTTTAATGATGTATCGAGTATGCATTTTGGTGATGTCTGCAAAATGGTTTTTAAGCATTTACAGGTGGTCAGAGGTACTCGAGTGGTCGGGATTTCGTCTGAAGCTAGAATAATGATCGGGGTGTTTGGAGAAAATGGTGGAAGTGGTGATCATGGGTCGTGGCGTCGCATATTGGTCGATTTAGGTTTTAAACCCTAAAAGGGGTCGAATTTGGAATTGGATCATGGCTTCATCTTTGGTTGATCGGAGTACATCGCACCATGGTTATTGGTCGCTTGGAAGTCTGGCGAAGCAAAGGACGTGGTGGAACATTATCTGGTGATTGAAGATGTGAGATTCAAGGGGTTTTCTGGCATTGGTGGGGTTCCGGGTTTATTTGTGAATCTCAATTTCGAAAGGGGGTTTGTGCTCGTGTTTCGGTGATCGGGATTGATTATGGTGACGTTGGTCGATGCGCCAGAGATTTCATCAGAGGTCGAAGCTCAAGCGATGGTTGGTGCAGGTGCACGGGGTGGTTTTGGTGTCAGTTGTTTTGGTTTGTTTTGACTTGAAGGGGAGCTCGAGTATTGGGATAGGTGTCTCGAGTTGGAACTTGAGTAGTTCGAGAGTGTTTCGAGCTATACGTTTTTACTTTAAATAAATCTAAAATTTTAATAAAAAATGAAAGAGAAGAAGAGAAAACTCGGGTGGTTCTCGAGTTATATTCGGGTACGAGCCGAAGCAGGAATTTTAAAACAGTTTTCAAAAGTTTTAAAGGTTCTTATAAAACAAGTTTTAAATTTAAATAAAGTAAGTTTTAAATTTCATATGAATCTTGTTTTCAAAAATCTATTCTTTATAAAGGTAGCTGTTTTTTAAGAAATTAGTTTGAGAAATTATGTAAGGGTTTAACTTAAATTTGTTAAGCTAATTTTTAACTTATTTTAAATCCTAATTTAAATTATTTAATAAAGGAAGATATTTTTCAAAGTCAAATGATTATTTTATTTTAAAACTTAATTAATTATGTAATTAAGTAAGGTTAATTTTAAGATAAAATGTTTAAAGTGTTAATGATAATTGAGCCATTAAATAAGATAATGTTTTATCTTAAGGTTAATTAAAGTTTTTAATGAGTTGAGATTAATTAAGTAATTAAGAAATTTAAGTACAATTAATCAATTTAATTAATTTAATTAATTTAGTTAGTAAATGATAAAGGATTAATTATGAAATTAATTAAGAGAAATTAATTATTTAATTAACTAATGATTAAGGATTAATTAATTTATAATTGAGGGTTATAATTAATTAACTAAAGGTTAATTAATCGTAATTAAGGATTATTAATTAAGTAATTAAGATGGATTAATTAATGATTAGAAATTAATTAATTAAGTAATTACAGGTTAGTGAACTGGTAATTAAGAAGTACTGTAACGTCACATAAATTTTCAGTGTTAAATTTTTGTTATTTTAATAATATTTTATGAGTTAATATTTAAAGAAATAAAATATTGCAATTTTATAATGGAATGATAACTAAATTTAGACTGAAACAATTTTAATACAAGTCAATTGTCAACAATCTAAATGAAACTCCAATTCATTTTATTTAAGCATGATATGCTTGGTTATAAAACTAAGTATAAGTAAAAAATGTAGACATTTAGTTATTGTACAAAATAGATAATTAATGGTAATTAAATAAGATCAGTATTGTGTAAGGAATGATAATATGGGTAGTATAAATGGTTACGCTTATTTATAGTGGTATGTAAAAGGTAATAAATTTATGTATAATTTGGGTAATAAAATAAGTTTATTTATGGAGTTAGATTGGTTATATTATCTTAGGCTATAAACCAAATAGAAGAGAACAAGTGTAAATCTTAAGGGTATAATAACAATTATTATATATTACCTAATTTATTGGTCAATCAATTTATTTGAAATAAAGTCCTCTTGAATGTTAAGTAATTTTAATACTGTTATGGAGGAAACGTTACTTAATGATTTTTAATTTTAGTAACAGAAGAGTGAATGAGAATTTATAGAGAACATAAATTATTTATAAGTAAAAAGGAGTTATATTGAACAAATTTATGATAATTGGATAATGTAGTGTTATCGGAAATTAATTAGTGTCATACAGGGAATTTGTACCTGGGTGGGCAAGTAGTAAACTTATAAATGAAAGAAAGTGAGTAGGTGACCATTTATTTAGGTTATTTATTCATTTAGTATGTTAAATAAAAATTTGGGAATCCGATCTCAGTTAAGAGAAATTACGTTGTACGTTAATTTGAAATAAAATCTATTACATATTACATTTATAGGGAATGTAGTACGAATGGTCAGGGATTGTCAAATTTGGTAAAAAGGGATTGGACTTAGGAAACTTTGTTAATTGAGCTTAAAACCTTAATTAATACGCGTAATTAAAAAGATTCACATTTTAAAAAAATAACCGTTGATACAAATCTAAGATGTTTATAGAAGTATTAATGTAGTGAAAGACAAACAAATATTAACTATGTTATTTGTGTAATTAATGGATAGGAATACCAAAGGCTAATTGTAGCAAGGAATATAAGTGGTAGAATAATAAAAATTTATGATTTTATTTTTGTTAACATATGTTAAGAGATATGTTTATGATCTTTATTTGAACTTCTGCTAATAATATGTATTACAGTAGGATTAAAAATTGATAACATACGTCAGGTGTATTTAATGACATTGTTTGAATGTAATTAATAATGGTGATTATAATAGTAAATGTTAATAAAGAATAAGAATGAATAAGTTTAGTAAAAGAGTAAACATTTATTTAGTAAAAATGTTTGGCAACTGAAAGATTGATTGTAGAGATGAGAAACTATTATTTAGTAAGAAATATATATAATTACTATTTGTAGCGAATAGTGTATCAATATGTTTAAATTACTATTAGATAGGAAATAATTGTTATACTTCTCATTACATTCATTTGGTCCATTTTGAAACTTAATCAACAGAAATTAATGTAATTGAAAATTTCCAATTAATAGGAAAGAAAATACTAATTGTAAATTAATAGGTGTAAATAAAAGCAACATATGTTTTGCGAGAACGTAGGGAAAGTTTGATTTAATAAAAAGAAAAATTTACATCAAATAAAATGAATGTTTCGTCTGTGAATGTACGTTTAATTTCATTAAAATAAGAATAGAAAGGTTGATTCTTAAGAAAGAAATATATGTTTATTTAAATTGTGTTTTAGCTTACAGACTGATTACAAGAATATGAAAATAATCTATTTATAACTCTTGTGTATAAAGAATAAATTTATTAATGTGTTTAAATTAACAATTGTTCTATTTCTTTATCCATTTTAGTTGTCCATTTTAAAATTTAACTTTGTAAGTAACTGCAATTAATGTAATTCAAATGTTCAATTAAAAAGAAAGGAAACGTTGATTGCAATAAATAGGTTTAAAAAAAACGCACGTTTTGTGTTAAACAAAAAGGGTGTTTTAATGGAAATAGAAGATCATTTTGAGTAAACAAAATTGAACATTCTCATTTTTAAGGTAAGTATAAATATTTTATTATGCGTAGATAAAAACCTAAATGCATACAAAATTCTACTTTCGTTTGCAAACTTATCCATTCCTACGTACATTCCCTTACCTATTATGAATGCCTGAAGCTCTAATAATAAAACGTGACATTTATTTTTGTCCCTCCACATTCGTTTCCTAATTATAAATAACCTACATCTTATTTCTTCTTCTACATTTTGTTTCTCCTAACACCACATATTCAAAAGCTCTTATTCTTGCAACTCCAAAAGCATTCTTTTATAAAAATGATTTTTTTTATTTTTCGTACTGGAGAATAGCGAGGTCCTGTAGAATGCTAAAGCTTTTGATGACGTGGGTATTTAATATGGGTTAGCTTTATTTTAATTTTAATTTTCGTTTTCAAATGATTTAAATCGAATTCCTTTCACATATGAACTCCGTTTCACGCGTGATTTTTTTGTTAGGATCGTATTGAAATTCTGGACATTCTGATGTTGGTTTGGACGGTTTTGGAGACTGTCAAACTTTTGGGTTTAAATCAGATTTAATTTCGATTTAAATTCAAAAGGTGAGTGTTTTAACCCACCCACAACTTCTAAAGTTTCTTATGTTTGTTAAATTGATTTAAGATACGAGTAGAAATTAATTTATGACTATTTTGCATATTTTATTCATCTTCTCAGTTAAATCGCATTTATTTAATTTAACTGTTAATTAAATTTATTATTGCACATAAATTGACAGTTAAAATTTATTTATTTTGCATATAAACTTCTAGTTAAACAGTTATTAATTTATTTTTATTTTTGAATACAACCTGTTCGTTGATACGTGTTATATTTTATATGCACTATTGATGTTTGGTTAAATTAATGATGATTGCAATAAATTGGTTGATTATTGATATTGGGGGAATGGATGATGTGTTCTATATTATATAAACTGCAAGTTATTATGCATTTTCATTTCATTCGGGATTGCGGTTCGAAATGATATACAACCGCATTTTTATTTTTAAATTACGGATTGAAATGGTAAATATCCGTATCACCTGACCACAGGATAGAAAATTTTATACAGGCACCGCCGTATATAATATATATGTATGTATGTATATAAAAAAAAAATTGAAATGATTTCTACGGTTTGGATAGGATACGGATTAATAAATATTAAATTTTGATATTATATAAATATTATTTTATAATTATACATATATAGTTAAATTTTGAATTTAAGCTATGTATAATCTGCTAAATAAAAATGAATAAATTGAAATGGAGTTGATTATTTATATTATATGATTAAGTACAGGCTTAGGATATAGTGTTTAAATGATTCAAATAAATTTAGGTCGGAAGGTAAATTAAAAAATTTAATGGGAATTGAGAGTATTTAAGAATTAAACTCTATATGTTGATGTAGAACATTATTAAGCTTGAAAATTTTTAAAGGTTGGATATTTATAACTGAAATTTTATTTCAAGATAAATTAAATGAATATTTCTAGTATAAATAAGTTGAAGGAAATATTTAAGTTGTTAGTAACTGGATTCTTATTTTAAATGATTTTGATTTATTATGTCAACATTTAAAAATTAAATAATAGGTCAATGAATATGTGAATATAAATTCCAACCCAAAGTTTTGAAATCATTAAATACTCAAAGTTAGAAATTTATTGATTTTGAAGTGGTTTATTTAACTGAAAGTAAATTTAAAATTTATGGATTTGGACTAAATTTTTTATGAATAAAATTGAAAAGTCGCGGAAATTATTTTATTTTATAAAGTAATTTTAAATTCAAACTATTTTATTCTATATACCGTTTGAATATCCAAACCATTCAAGTTTTAGAAGTTATAGTTTTAAAGCTATGAATTTCGCAGTTTTATGTTTTGAAAGCTATAATTCACATGTTTGGTTTCCAGATATTATAAATTTTAAAGCAGTATGATTTTTTTTTGCACATAAAATGGGCAAACACCTCCAAGTCGTATGATTTAGTTGATTATGTGTTGCTCTTAGTGATTTGGATGATTTATGAAAATATATACAATAGATGGACTAAATTGTAAAAGACACACAGATTTATAGTGGTTCGGCCAGAATGTGCCTACGTCCACTTTATATGTTATACTCCTTTTCCCTTCAGATTACAAGTACAAAGCTTTGATTACAAGTATTTGAAAACTGTTTGAAAATTCTATCCGTGCTTGAGCTCTCAAACTTGTCTGCCACTGTTATAGCCCTGCCCTTCTATTTTTAGAGTGAGGCTGGATGTATATAGCTGCTGGTGGGCCTGGGCTGATGCTATCTGGCCTGGCAACGTGGGTTTGGTAAAGCCTTGGTTCGCTGATGCATGGAAGTTGATTGGTCCGGTAGAGGTTGGTCCGGTGGTGCTACTTTGATTTGGTTCGGTAGACACCTGGAGCAAGATGGTCCGGTGGTAGATGGAGCAGGATGGTTCGGTGGTAGACGGAGATAGATGGTTCGGCATTGCTTGGAGAGGAGGTGGTTCGGTGGTGTCTTCCCTTCATTGGTTCGGTGGTGCTTCTCTTTTTTGATTCGGTGGTGTGGAAACGCACCCAGCATTTGCCCCACAAAGTGGGGCATATGGTTTTTTTTCGTAGTTTGGATAGTCTCATTCGGTTCTAAGTGCCGGACTGTTTGGTCCGGTGTCCTGCGTTCGCCTATAAGTAGGGGAATCATGCCTCTGTTATTCCTTTATCGTTTTGAGAGAGCCGAATCGATCGAGTACCGGATCAACTAAATACCGAATCAACCAAGTGCCGAATCCACCAAATACCGAATCAACCAAGTGCCGAATCAAACCTAACTTCCGGACCAGGTGCGTTTTCTTCTGCCGAATGAGTTCTTATGATGGGCTACTGAATGAAACACGGGGTTCGAATACCGAATGAATTTTCATTTTTGAATTCCCAAACGAGACTTGGGGGTTTGAGTGCCGAATGAACCTCATATACTTGAATTTTAATGTTTTGAATTACGAGTGAAATCACGGACTACATATACTTGCATGTTTATACCTTCCGTTTTAACGATATACTTTCTTGTGTTGCAGATAAATGTCTCATAAAGTGGAAACTCAATCGGATAAGAAGAAATCTACGGACAGAAGAGAGTCCACAGTAGTGCCCCCAGCTCAGCTAGGGCCGGAACATCATGGACCCACTGCAATATCTCTAGTAGATGGGTATGGTCCTCAAGAGCTTCTGAATTCTCCGCCTGACTGCTTTCCTAACTCTGTCAAAGAAGAGCAGCTTGATGTTATCTCCAGCTCCTTAGGGATTGATAGAGCATGCATGCTGTTGCCAGGGAAGGGGGTCATGCCATATAATCCCCCTAAAGGATAATTCGCTTATAGTAGGTACCACTACATGTGTGGGGCCATTCCTCCAATCAATGCTTGGATAGTTAGCTTCGTCACCTATTTGAAGGTGGCCCCTTTCCAGCTCCAGCCCAGCTCCTACGCTATCCTATTGTGCCTATTCGTGATTTTCCAGAGAAAGTATGGGCCTCCCCCTTCCAACCAAGAGATTCGGTCCCTATATAACTTGAGGGGTTACAAGAAGGGGTCTCCATACATCAGCTTGGAATCGGCCGTGTCCTTCAAGCCGGTCGTAGACTTTTATTCAAAGTTCACTATGTTTAAGAAAGAATGGTTCTTTGTCCAGGATGACTCCGTTTCTATCCACCACTTCACCTCTGGCTATAAGTTTGAAGCTTATTTATAATCTCCGTTCTGATTGAAATGCTTTTTCTCATGTGTTTTTATTTCCTGCTAGCGACAGGTGGCTTTGCGGTCGTGGAGAATGATCACCTGGTTCAGATGGCCGTGGAGATAGAGGCCATCTCGGGAAGGGATAGGTCAGCTTCTTACCTGATCGGGAATGCCACTCTCCTGGGACACAACTTGATTCTACCACATCAGTCGGTGGTCAAGCAGAGGGATACGGCTGAGGAAAGGGCTGCTAAATCCAAAGGAGGGGCCACGACAAAGAGCAGCAAGTGGAAACCCTTCTCGATACCTCAAGTTGTCGGGGGGAAGAAGCTCATGAAATCTGATGGACCCTCTCCCAGCACATGCCCAGATGTTCCGGAGGAGGAAAGTGGAGAGGAGGAAAGAGGCGAGGAGGAGAGCGGAGGCGATGGAGAAGGTGATGGTGGTAATGGTGGCGAAGGATAGAGTGGTAGTGGCGTTGGTGCCTTGACCTCTGGGCAAGCAGGTGAGATTTAAGAGAGGACGAATAATGCTTTCCGCCAAGCCTTTGAGGGGTTGGAGGAAGGGTCGGCCTTGGTGGAGAAACCGAAGAAATCTGATAAGGCCGGGACTGGTGCCAGTCCATCTTCCGAGAGCATTTCAGCTAGGGCAAACTCTGGCGGTTCAAGGTGAATTTTTGACTCCTCTTTTAACTTCATATGTTTCTTGGATTATAGTCTCATGCATGCTTGCAACACTTGGTTTTTATTCCAGGAACGGGTAAGGCGGCCAAGACATCATACGTTCGGCACCGCCTCGAGCAATTCAAACTCCTCAAAGCTTCTGCTAAACCGAAGCCCTCGACTGACTGTTTAGGGGGCGTAGTCGGCTACGGTCCTCTTCTTGGAGTCATTGAAGAGGATATTCAAAAGAGAAAGAGGAGGCGTTCCATGTTCGAACCTTCACTTTGACCTCATCTCCCAACCCAGCCTATTCATGATATCATGGGGGAGGATACTGGGTCCACAGCTTCTCCGTGTCCATCAAAGAATCCTACCGTTACTCATGTTGATCGTCCCGGCTTGGCTCGTAACCCATTTGCAGGTCATCCAGATCTTGGCCCGAGTTTTCATTATATTTCCTTCGATGAGGTTACCGGTGAGCACCTCCTAAGCCGCAATCCTATGGTAAGTGTGCTTGATGAGGCTAAGTCTTTGGTTCTCGACTTGTTGACCACTCGGATTGTGACTATGGGGGATGAGGCCAAGGCAAACATCGACCGGGTGGCTGAGGAGACCAGGAAGTTGATGGGGCATCACGCCCGACTGTTCAAGGCCGGGGAGGAAATCGGGAGTGCCAACACAAGATTGCAGCTAGTGATTGCCGACCAGGCTAAGCAACTTGCCGATCGGGCCATCCAGATCTCTCGGCACGAGGTTGCCTCCAGACGGCTGAAGAAAACTATGGAAGAGGCTAGCAGAGTCGAGCTGTGAAAAATGGAGCCCATCTGCAAGGAACGGATCGACATAGCCATTGCAACGGTAGACGATGTTCGGAAGGCGGATCTCGAGCGGGTAGAGTTGTTATCCGAGTAGCTTGAAGCTGCGGAGCTTGCTTAAGCCAAGCTGAAGGAGGAGATGAAGGCGATGAGGAAATCCCTTCAGTTTGACCGCTCGCAATACTGATCGGAGAGGGATGCTGTCGTTGCAAAGCAGTTGGCTTCTGAAGCCCGGATGAGGGATTTCGAGGAAAACGAGGGGATGATGGACGAGATGCTCCAGGATATGTATTTCCGTACTTGGAAGTCGGGCAACCTATCCTGGATGGATGACTATCCCCGGATCATGGCCAGGATTTATCTTCCGGCTTTGGAAGAGGCCAAGGCTAAGGCGGATAAGGACGGTGGTATAGCCTTCAGGATGCATGTGGTTACAGCCCAGTTTACTAAGGAAGAGAAGGTGGCGGTGAAGGAGGGCATGTGGCTGCTTGCTGCTGAGGAGGTAGGCGTGCTGTTGGGAGACGACGATCAAGGAACGGATGTTGGTAAGTCTTCCCTTTAAGCCTTTTCATAGCTTGGCTGCTTATCGTTTATCTAATAGATTCTTCTCTTGAATTGGACAGGTGGGTCCTCTGGTCAGCATGCTGGGAGCTCTGATCCTACGGTCAAGTACATCTTGGGTGGTCGGAAGGATAGAGATGAAGTTTTGATGCCGCCGACTACTTTGGCTTGATCCGGATATTTTTGGTTTTACTTGAAATTCTTGTATATACAAGTTCCAAAACATTAATGTACCTTCAGGTTGCAATTATGTCATTGCAACAAACGACTTTAGTTTTTGTACGTGTAATTTTATAACATAAGAAGATTCTGTCATATTTGGATGCTGTCATTATTTTTGATGTGTTGCATAAGAAATATAGCTGTGCATGTGCTAGTGATTCAACTGTTTTTGATGTCAAGTTCTTGCTTAAAGTATAATTTCATATCTTGCAATGTTATGTGATGTGTGAATATATCAGAGCTTCTTTCGATTTGTAGTTGTAGGTGGTAGCTTTGAATGCCTTGTGTTATCGAATACGGGTTGAGTGACCCATCATCCAGCTGAGAGTTCTCATTCCCATTAGCGAGTGCATCCTATTTGGTGTCCTGTACTTTAAGGGTTGTTATAGAGTATAGGAGGAAAGTTTTTATAAATAAAATGGAAATATAAGGAATAGTAAAACTTCCAATCACGGAAGGCCTTCGATGTGCTTAAGTTCGTGGCAAACGGGTTTTGTAGTCACTTTCCCTAATTGTGGGTCTCGGAGACATTCGTCACCCATCTTACGCCTCCGCGCGGAGTTTTCTTTTTTACCACAGCCATACATAAGACACATCGGAGCCGAGATGACGCACAGTAACTACCCGGGCCATTATGGCCCGTAATCGTGGGTATTATTCGATTTACCGTGGCCGGCTAGCGTGGATGCCGATCTTCAACTGTGAACTGCCCCTGGCTGGCCATACCTTATGTTGGGGCTTATAATCGGTTCACAGTCGCCGGCGAGCCGAACGCCATAATGAGCTGCCTCGGCTATAGTCGGCCTTCTCGGTGGCTTATGATCGGCTCATTACAGTTGGCTTTGAGGGCCGTCGCGAGCAATGAGTTAACCCACAGCAGAGGGATGCTGGAGCAAAAGTGTCTCATTGACGAGGGCATAGATTCGCATAGTACCTGTTAGGTCTTATCCAGGTGAGGTTGTGCCGTGAAGTGTCCAGAATGGAAATGCCGTTATACAGGATTTTGTTCAACAGAAAAGGATAAAGCTTAATAAGCAGCCAAGATATAAAGGATCAAGTTAAATAGAGACAAGACTTTTAAAGTTGTTCGGCATGAAAATGCCTACGTCCACTAATTCTCTTTGTTAATTCACTTCATATGGGCAGTACAAGTTAAGAAAAATATGGACGAAGGTGTTGGATTCTCCATGCCCTCTGGAACACCTCTCCGTCCATTGTTGACAAAATATAAGCTCCATTGTGGAGATCTTTATGAATTACATAGTGATGCAGCTCAGAACAGAGAAGAAATGCAACCAAAATTTCTAACAAGGATGAGCCGTACACGACTTATAGAGAGGTTAAGTCGTTCACGACTTAGGAGGGCAGGGTTAAGTCGTTTCCGACTTAATGGAGCACGAGATAGCAAGTTCCGAGTTAACAACAATTCAAGACGCATAAAGGAGGTAGATTTGAGTCGTATACGAGTTAACGACGAGGGCTTGAGTCGTATACGAGTTAACCAAGCTCAGGAGAAGATGTTCCGACCTAATGATATTCGCATAAGCCGTCTACGACTTAACATGAAGCAACGAAAAACCCAGCAAGTGAAGACTTTGAGTCGGAGGGAGTTAAGGCGGCAAGGAGATGAGTCGGCATGCGCTTGAGTCGGTTGTGATGAGTCGTTTGTTGTGATGAGTCGTGAGTTGTATGTTGTAAGTCGTAAGTCGTGAATTTCTTAAGTCGGTATATGCTTGAGTCGGTTGCGTGTGAGGTTGTACTCAGTTGAGTCGGCCGATGGTCTTGTATATAGTTAAGTCGTAAGTCGGTCTTGAAGGTATGAAGTGATGTAATAAGTTGAGTCGGCGTGTGTTGTAAAGAGCTGTGTTGCTACAAGTTGAGTCGGTGCCGACCTAAGGATGTTGAGTCGGTCACGAGTTAAGAAACTGGGTCGAAAACACTATAAATAGGGGCGTGTGTTGTACATTTGGGTGGTTGATTTTGAATAAAATTTCTCTTTTGTTAGCTTTGTGCTTTCATACCAATTGGTAGTTGAGTGTAATCTCCTATCTCCTCTTTCGGTTAATCGAGTGCGCTCGATTCAACGATCGTAGAAGCCGATTCACGGAATCTAGTGCGCTAGATCAACGTGCGAAGAATCGTAGATCTTTAAACACGGTATAGTGCGCTATCAACGTGTTTGAGATAGCTAGAGTTCGGTATCTTTGGATCAACGAACTTGGGCATCTTGGTATCTTCAACTCACCGATTGCTACATTTCATCGATTGAAGTTTTGTTTGATTAATCCGCTGCGTCAGTTTTGGTATCAGAGCCATTCTTAGCCAATCATAGCTAAGTTTGATTCTTGGAGCCAAGTTTTTGAAGTTTTTGAAGATGAAGGAGTTCATCGTGTTCATATTGAAGTTGCATCAAGTTAGGAGTGTTTGATCCATTTCATTTTGGATCGAGGAGTTGGACTTTGTTTGGATTTTGACTTGGAGTTTTTGCACGCCAAGGAGTTTGAATTTGAAGAAGGTCGTGTATACTTGGGAGTAGCCGTGCCTTGTTGATTGCATTGAAGTGTTTGTAGTAGGTGGCCAAGACAAGTTGTACCGAGGCAAGTCATAGCGAGTCAAGGTAGAGCCGACCTAACTTGAACCGAGTTAGTGTGAGCCGTGAACATCTATTGCCGATCTAAGGTTGAGCCTAGATTGCTTTATTGTGTGAAATTTTGAAGTATTGTGTTCAATTTGTTGAAGTTTGTGAAGTTTACAACCATGCCACCAAGGAGAGCTAACCGACATCAAAACGTTGAAGCTTTGTATCGTAGAGAAGAAGCCGAACTTATGGAACAACGTATTAATGATAAATTTGATGAAGGCATTGGTAAATTGGAGAAATTGATGAATGATTTGAATCAAAGGAGGAGATCACCAAACTCGAACCATGGAGGAAACCGAGCTTCGCCATCGGTTATGGAAGCGAGGAGGGTATCACCACATTCTTGTAGAGATAGAAGAGAAACATCAATTTCATCACGAAGAGATCATCATGACTATGCACATGAAGAGAGAAGAAGTCAACGTGAATTTGACCATGAAGCATATAGAGATGAAGAGAGACATAGTCAAAGAAGCATGCATGAACGAAGGGATGATAATGGTCGAGATCGATGTAGGCGTACCTTTGATTTTGTTGAAGAGGGTGATAGAGCAAGTATTCATTATAGAGATCGAGACCAAATTCGAAATTCTTACCGTGATGTGGAGGATGATCGTCGTTGGGAGTCGGGTATGAAAATGGAAATTCCAGAGTTTAAAGGCGGGATGGTTGCTGAGGAATTTTTAGATTGGTTGTCTAATGTGGAGGAAATCTTTGATTTCAAGGAGGTGCCGGAGAATAGAAGGGTGAAGTTAGTTGCTACATGGCTGAGGGGAAGAGCATTGGCATGGTGGCAGCAAACTAAACTTACTTGAGAACGAATGGGGAAGTCAAAGATAGAATCTTGGGAGAAGATGAAAAAGTTGATGAGATCTACTTTCTTACCTTACAACTACCAGTCACTTATGTACCAAAGGTTGCAGAATCTGAGGCAAGGGACAAAATCTGTTAGTGATTATGCTGATGAATTTTACCAACTCATCGCCAGGAATGATATCATGGAGACAGAAGAACAGCTAACTGCTAGATTCATTGGGGGTTTGAGAATGCAGATCCAGGATATGGTTAATATGTTTGATCCTAGATCCGTTGCAGAGGCACATCAGAAAGCGTTAGCTTGGGAGAAACAAGGAAGGCGTGGAGGTGGTGTGTTTACTAATTCCAATAATCAAGCAAGGGGTGTTGGCGGAAGTTCTAATGTTCCTAAACCAGTTACCAAGCCAGTGGTGAAGGAGGTTGAGAAGGCGAAGGCTAGTAGTGTTTTCAAATGTTATAATTGTCAGGAGTTGGGTCACAAAAGCAACGAATGTCCGAAGCCGAAGAAGAGAACCTTGGTTGCAGAGGTTGAAGCAGATGATGGTGAGGAGGCAGAGTATTCAAATGTACCATATGTTGAGGAGGAAGAAGAAGTGTCGGGTGATGAAGGTTGTAATCTTATGATGCGGAGAAGTTGTTTGACACCTAAGCAAGAGGAGGATTGTATTTGGCTGAGAAGCAATATTTTTCAATCGACATGTACTATTCTGGGGAAAGTTTGCAAATTCGTTATTGATGCAGGGAGTTGCGATAATATTATTTCTACAGAGGCAGTTAGAAAGTTGAACTTGAAGACCGAGAAGCATCCTAAACCATACAAGCTTGCATGGTTAAGAAAAGGGGGTGAAGTGAAAGTGTGTCGAAGAGCTTGTGTTAATTTTTCTATTGGGAAGAAGTACAAAGATGAAATTTGGTGTGATGTCGTGGATATGGATGTTTGTCATTTGTTGCTGGGCAGACCATGGCAGTTTGATAGAGCAGTACAACATGATGGTCGTGCCAATAGTTACAGTTTCATGTTCGAGGGTACTAAAATCACTTTGGTTCCTAAGAAACAACAGCAGAAGGAGAGCAAACTAGAAGAGATTGAAGAATTGAAAACTCTGTTGACTTTGAAGGAGTTTGTCAAAGAAGTGGAAGAAGAACCGGAAGTGTTTTTGTTGATTGGGAGAGAGAGTAGTGAAGAAGTTGAAGTCCCGGAAGAAGCAAAGCCAATTTTGAAAGAATTTGAAGATGTCTTTCCAGAGGAGTTACCTAAGGAGTTACCACCACTTAGAGACATTCAACATCAAATTGATCTTGTTCCAGGAGCAGTGTTACCACATCGACCACATTACCGAATGAGTCCAAAGGAACATGAGGAGTTACGAAGGCAGGTGGAAGAATTACTTGAACAAGGTCGTATTCAGGAAAGTTTGAGTCCATGTGCTGTGCCTGCATTGTTAGTACCAAAGAAGGACGGAACTTGGAGGATGTGCACTGATAGTAGAGCTTTGAATAAGATCACTGTTCGTTACAGATTTCCTATGCCAAGGTTGGATGATTTGTTGGATCAGTTGAGTGGGACAACTATATTCTCGAAAATTGATTTGAAGAGTGGTTATCATCAGATTCGAATCAGACCTGGAGATGAATGGAAGACAGCTTTCAAAACAAGAGAGGGGTTGTACGAATGGTTGGTTATGCCATTTGGTTTGTCAAATGCACCTAGTACATTCATGCGGGTGATGAATCAAATCTTTCGACCATTCATTGGGAAGTTCGTTGTGGTTTATTTCGATGATATTCTGATTTATAGCAGGAGTACGGAGGAGCATGTTCTACATCTAAGGGAAGTGTTGCTTATTCTTCGTGAAGAACAATTTTATGCTGCTACAAAGAAATGTGTGTTTATGACACCTGGTGTTTTATTCCTGGGTTATGTTGTTTCAGGAAAAGGTATTCAAGTTGACCAGAGCAAAGTTGAAGCAGTCAGGAATTGGCCACAGCCAAAGACAATTACAGAAGTGAGAAGTTTTCATGGGCTAGCGTCATTCTACCGAAGGTTCATACCACACTTCAGTAGCGTGATGGCTCCAGTGACTGATTGCATGAAGGGTAAACAGTTTGTGTGGTCAGAGGAAGCGGGGGTTGCCTTTGAAAGAATCAAGGAATTGTTGACGTCTGCACCAATTCTTGTTCTACCTAATTTTCAGTTATTATTTGAATTGCATACGGATGCTTCGAAGGTTGGTATTGGAGGAGTTCTGAGCCAGAATGGAAAGCCAGTTGCTTATTTTAGTGAGAAACTGTCAGGGGCAAAGATGAGATACAATACATATGATGTTGAATTTTATGCTGTTGTACAAGCTGTTAAGCATTGGAGACACTATCTATTTCAGAAGGAATTTGTCCTTTATACAGATCATGAAGCATTGAAGCATTTACAGGGGCAGGATAAAATCTCAGCGAGACATGCATCATGGATTGCTTATTTACAGCAGTTTACTTTTGTCGTTAAGCACAAATCAGGGGTGACAAATCGAGTAGCTGATGCTTTGAGTAGGAGGAGTCATTTATTAACGACAATGAAGGTTGAAGTAACGGGGTTTGAATTGCTGCCAGAGATGATTGAAGAAGATCCTTACTTTGTGAAATATGTTGAGAAAGTGAAGGATGGAAGTGCCGATGAATTTATGATGGTTGATGGTTTTCTGTTTAAAGGAAATCGTTTATGTATTCCAGATTGTAGCTTGAGATTGAAAATTGTCAAAGAGTTGCACGAGGAAGGGCATGTAGGCCGTGATCGTACTTTGCAGTTGATTTCGCAATCTTACTTTTGGCCGTCGATGAGAAAAGAGGTGGAAAGATTTGTGGAGCGATGCCATATTTGCCAAGTTTCAAAGGGGACAGCAACGAATGCAGGATTGTATATGCCATTACCAGTACCATCTAAGCCATGGGTTGATATTAGCATGGATTTCGTTTTGGGTTTGCCGAGAACTCAAAGGGGAAATGATTCGATATTTGTTGTGGTGGACAGGTTTTCGAAGATGGCACATTTTGTTGCTTGCAAGAAGACAGCAGATGCAGTTCGAGTAGCACAGTTATTTTTCAAGGAAATTTATCGACTTCATGGTTTACCAGAATCTATTGTTTCTGACCGAGATACTCGTTTTCTGAGTCACTTTTGGTTAAGTTTGTGGAAGATGGTGGGAACGAAACTGAAATTTAGCAGTGCTTATCATCCACAAACTGATGGGCAGACAGAAGTTGTTAACAGGTCATTGGGAAATTTGTTGCGTTGTCTTGTACAAGATAATTTGAGAAGTTGGGACATGAAGCTATGCCAGGCAGAATTTGCACATAATCATGCAGTGAATCGTAGCACGGGATTCAGTCCGTTTCAGATTGTTTATTCAAATTTACCCACGGGACCGTTGGATTTGGCAGTAGTACCACAGTCAAAGAGAACAGTTAAACGAGCTGCTGATTTTGTTGATGAGCTGACTGAATTTCATAAAGTCGTTCAGGAACGATTGGAGAAATCGAATGAGAAGTATAAGAAGTCTGCAGATTTGAAACGTCGAAATGTTGAATTTAAAGAAGGTGATTTGGTTTATGCTGTCTTGACAAAGGATCGTTTTCCGGTGGGTGCTTATAACAAGTTGAAAGCGCGAAAAATTGGTCCAGTTGAAGTTTTAAAGAAAATCAATGAGAATGCCTATCGATTAAAGTTACCAGATGATGTTTATACTTCTGATGTTTTTAACATCAAACATTTAATTCCATATCATGGCGATGAGATTGTTGAGAAAGAAATTACAAATTCGAGGTCGAATTTTTCTCAACCAGGGGAGGATGATGCAGCTCAGAACAGAGAAGAAATGCAACCAAAATTTCTAACAAGGATGAGCCGTACACGACTCATAGAGAGGTTAAGTCGTTCACGACTTAGGAGGGCAGGGTTAAGTCGTTTCCGACTTAATGGAGCACGAGATAGCAAGTTCCGAGTTAACAACAATTCAAGACGCATAAAGGAGGTAGATTTGAGTCGTATACGAGTTAACGACGAGGGCTTGAGTCGTATACGAGTTAACCAAGCTCAGGAGAAGATGTTCCGACCTAATGATATTCGCATAAGCCGTCTACGACTTAACATGAAGCAACGAAAAACCCAGCAAGTGAAGACTTTGAGTCGGAGGGAGTTAAGGCGGCAAGGAGATGAGTCGGCATGCGCTTGAGTCGGTTGTGATGAGTCGTTTGTTGTGATGAGTCGCGAGTTGTATGTTGTAAGTCGTAAGTCGTGAATTTCTTAAGTCGGTATATGCTTGAGTCGGTTGCGTGTGAGGTTGTACTCAGTTGAGTCGGCCGATGGTCTTGTATATAGTTAAGTCGTAAGTCGGTCTTGAAGGTATGAAGTGATGTAATAAGTTGAGTCGGCGTGTGTTGTAAAGAGCTGTGTTGCTACAAGTTGAGTCGGTGCCGACCTAAGGATGTTGAGTCGGTCACGAGTTAAGAAACTGGGTCGAAAACACTATAAATAGGGGCGTGTGTTGTACATTTGGGTGGTTGATTTTGAATAAAATTTCTCTTTTGTTAGCTTTGTGCTTTCATACCAATTGGTAGTTGAGTGTAATCTCCTATCTCCTCTTTCGGTTAATCGAGTGCGCTCGATTCAACGATCGTAGAAGCCGATTCACGGAATCTAGTGCGCTAGATCAACGTGCGAAGAATCGTAGATCTTTAAACACGGTATAGTGCGCTATCAACGTGTTTGAGATAGCTAGAGTTCGGTATCTTTGGATCAACGAACTTGGGCATCTTGGTATCTTCAACTCACCGATTGCTACATTTCATCGATTGAAGTTTTGTTTGATTAATCCGCTGCGTCACATAGTGTCCATCCCATATTGGATCTAGCGCTCCAGGGCGCGGGAAGATCCGTTTGAGAACAAGATCTCCTTCTCGTAAGCTGGGTGCTTGACTTTGGAGTTGTATCGTGCTGCCACTTTTTGCTTGTGAGATGCCGCTTTAAGTGCTGCATCATTTCTTCTTTCTTCAATTAGGTCCAAAGACATGTGTAGGAGTTCATCATTCTCTTCTGGGTTGTAGTGGATCCTACGGTGGGAGGGCACTGCAGTTTTAACTGGGAGCATGGCCTCCGATCCAAATGCCAAAGAGAAGGATGTATACCCTGTTGATGTTCTGAAAGACGTGCGGTAGGCCCAAAGTGCCGTAGGAAGTTCATCCACCCAAGCGACTTTTGACTTTTCAAGCTTCTTCTTGATCAGAGTTTTAAGAATTTTGTTGACTGCTACGACTTGTCCAATTTCCTGGGGATAAGCCACAGATGAGAAGCTTCTGTGAATTTCGTGCTCCCGGCACCAGTCGGTGAACTCCTCGCTGTCAAACTGAAGTCCATTGTCCGATATGATTTTGAGTGGAACCCCGTACCTGCATAGAACATTTTTGATCAATAAGTTAATAACTTTTAACGAAAATATTTTATTTAAAGGTTCCTCTTCCTCCCATTTGGTGAAATAGTCGACCACCACTATAGCATATTTGGCTCCGCCTCGGCCCATCGGCAGTTCGCCAATCAGGTCAATTCCCCATACCGCAAAGGGCCAAGGATCGGTCATTTGAGTAATCTCATTTATTGGTAGTCGAGGAATCTTAGCAAATTTCTGGCATCTGTCACATCTTTTGACGAAGTCTAAGGCGTCTTTGTTTAAAGTGGGCCAGTAATACCCATATCGGGGTATTTTCTTTGCAAGAGTCTGCCCTCTAGTGTGATCTCCGCAACATCCTTGATGGATGTTGGATAGGACTTCCTTGGCTTACCTTCCAGCGACACACCTTAATAAGGGGTTGGAGAAGCCGCGCCGATAGAGGATGCCTTGTTGTATTGTGTAGCGGGAAGCTTTCCTCAAGATTTTCTTGACTTCGTTACGCCCGTCGGGCAGTGTGCCATCTTGTAAGTATTTCCGGATGGGAATCATCCAGGTTTCTTCTTCGATTGCAGCTATCATATTCATTGGCTCGAAACTCGGGGCTAGTTGCTTTGAGATGGTTATTGCTCCGGAGGTGGTGCCGTCCTTCATGCTAGCTTGCTTTGCCAGTTCGTCGGCCTCTTGATTCTCTCCTTGAGGAATGTGTTTGATTAAATAATGATCCAATTGATTGAGTAGCAGCTTGGTTTTCTTTAGATATGCTGTGAGTCGTTCTCCTCGAGTTTGGAATTCTCCCAGTATTTGTTTTACGATAAGTTGAGAATCGCTATGGAGACATAAAGAACTGACTCCAATCTCTAGGGCAAGTTCTAATCCGGCTATCACTACTTCGTATTCTGCGTCGTTGTTGGTGGAAGAATTCCAACCTTAGGGCATAGTGCAGCTTCCTTCCCCTGGGTGTGATTATCACAATACCTGCCCTCGATCCTTGTTCGTTTGATGCACCATCTACAAAGAGATTCCACTTGATATCTTTTGTTATTTCAGATCGATCTTTACCTTCGTTGGTAGTGAATTCGGCAGTGAATTCGGCCATGGCTTGTCCCTTGATGGCGGTGCGAGGATGGTAGGTGATATCATATTGAATCAGTTAGTGCACCAATTGAGAAGTCACCCAGAAGTGTCGGGGCGATGGAGTGCCTGCCTTAGCGGTTGATCGGTTAAAACCCTGATGGAGTGAGATTGGAAATAGTGTCGCAGTTTCTGTGACGTGATTAGCAAACAGTATGCTAGCTTTTCAAGTTTAGGGTATCTGGCTTCTGCCCCTGTAAATCTCTTGCTTACAAAGTATACGGGCCGCTCTGTGCGGTTGTCTTCTATCACCAAAGCGGCGCTTAAAGCATGGGACGATACAACAAGGTATAGGTATAGTTCTCGCCTTCGTTTGGGGTTGAGAGTACTGGTGGTCTCTGAAGGTGTTCGATTAGGTTAAGGAAGGCTGTTGAGCATTCGTCAGTCCATTCGAACTTTCCTTTGTCTTTCTTTAGAGCTTCGAAGAAAGGGATGCATTTGTCGGTTGCTTTAGAGATGAACGTGCTTAGGGCGGCCACTTTCCCGTTAGGCTTTGCATCTCTCTTCGAGTGGATGGTATCTTGATATCTTGCAAAGCCCGGACTTGTTCGAGGTTTGCTTCAATCCCCCTGGCATGGACGATGAATCCCAAGAACTTTCCCGACGATACTCCGAAGGAGCACTTTAGAGGATTCAGCTTCATTCCACATTGGCGAAGTACTTGAAACATCTCATCCAGGTGGTTTATATGATCGTTGGCTTTCCTCGATTTTACCAGCATGTCATCCACATAAACTTCCGTAGTTCGTCCTATTAATTCCGCAAACATCTTGTTGACGAGGCGCTGATAAGTAGCTCCGGCGTTTTTAAATCCAAAAGGCATTACTCTGTAGCAGTACAATCCCCGGTCAGTGATGAAACTAGTATGGTCTTGATCGGGGGCATGCATAGGTATCTGGTTATATCCTGAGTATGCGTCCATAAAAGATAAGAGTTTGTGTGCGGCTACGTTGTCCACGAGTTGATCGATTCGGAAGAGTGGGAAGCAGTCCTTCGGGCAAACGTCATTTAAGTTGGAGAAGTCGATGCATGTTCGCCACTTCCCAATAGCCTTCTTTACCGGTACCGGGTTGGCGATCCATTCTGGGTAGATGGCTTCTCTATGAAGTTATTGGCAAGTAGGTTCTTTACTTCTTCCTCGAGGGCCGCTGATCGTTCTGCCCCCATGCTTCTCTTTTTCTGCTTTACTGGCACCTTGGTGGGATCGTTGTTCAGTACATGGCATGCTACGTATGGGGAGATTCCAGTCATGTCAGCGTGCGTCCATGCAAATACATCCAAGTTGTGGCCAAAAAAATCGACAAGCTGATCCTTCAATTCCGCTCTTAACTGAGACCCGACTCTCAGCAGTCAACTTGGATCGTGTTTGTCTATAGATACAAATTCCATAGCCTCTGCAGGCTCGGTGGTGGCGTCCTCCTCCTTGTCCCTGGGGTCTAATTCATTGAAAGGATCGCCGGTATATCGAAGAGGAGGTTCTTTCTTTAATTGCTATGCTTCCAAGTTTTTCTTGCAGAGAGAAGTCTCTGCATCCTTCCCTTTATCCTTCTTGCGGTTATTGCGAAGTACAGTCACATAGCAATCTCGAGCGGCGTCTTGATCTCCCTCTATTTCTCCTATTCCATTATCCGTTGGAAATTTCATCTTCAGCCACCATGGGGCTAGGACAATTTGGAAGTCAGACAAGGCTGGTCCTCCCAAAAAGGCGTTGTAGGCTGAGTAGTTCACTATTAGCACAAATGTTTGTTTTCGCACAACGAAGCGGGGATGACTTCATATTTCAACAAAGAGGTCCAGTTGCCGGAGGGGCATCTTCGCATCTCCGGTGAAACCATGTAGCGGTTTGCTGCAGGGAGACACATCCTTCATTGACAGCTTCATTTTGTCGAAAGCATGCTTGAATAGGATATTTACTGAGCTTCCAGTATCTACTAGGATTCAGAAAACCTTGGCTGGACCGAACCAGGTAGAGATGACCATAGGATCCATGTGAGGGTACATCCTTTCCTCTAGATCACGCCTACTGAATGTGATATCATCATTCTCTTTCCATCTCGGGTGACGCTCTTCTATAACAGAATTAACGTAGCCTTCATTGTTTCTATGTGACTTACCGTATCTCTCCATCTCTGCCCATCTTCCGTCGGCGATACGTGTACCTCCTGATATGGTAAGGACCACTATCTTCTCTTAATTGGAGCCATTGGTGTTGCGATTTCCTCTTCCTACTTCTGGGAAGGGTAGCCCTGGGTTCTCATTGGCAGGAGTTGAAGTCCTGTTCTGATCTTTCACATAGCGCTCTAGTCTCTTCCTTCTAATGTGTTCTTCAATCAAGTCCCGGAGATGATGACATTCATTGGCGTCATGCCCACGAGATTCGTGGAATCGGTAGAAATTTCCAGACTTAATTGCATTATCTGATTCCTTCTTGTGCGGGGGGCGCTTGTATCTAACTTCGTCTTGGGTGGCCAAGAAGATGTTTTCGATTGTTTCATTTAGAGGAGTGTAAGAGTCAAATCTCGGTCCTGGCCTATATAAGCGCTTTTCCCCCTTCTTGCCCCCAACACTATCTCTGGAGTCATTTCTTCGAACGTCCTTTTCTACCGCGGATGTGTTGTCATGAGGTGCCTTGGTTTGTTGCCCTGTCTGCCTTTCAATGGCACCGTCTTCAAGTCTTATATATTTCCCGGCTTCGTGGACGAAATCGGGTAAGGTAGCTGGCCTTTCTTTCGTTAATCTCCTAGCAAACTTACTATCCGGATGCACACCACTACAGAGGGCCATTAGGATAAATTTCTCATCGGCATCTTGGACTTCGGTAGCTGCGGCGTTGAATCGAGTTAGATATTGTTGCATTGTCTCCCCGGGCTTCTGTTTCATATTAGATAGGGAATAAGCGTCCTTGGGTTGTTCCATATGAATGCTGAACTGGCTGATGAACTTTTCTTTCAACATTTCCCATAAGCTGATGGATCCTTGGGGTAGATGGCAGAACTAGGAGGTATCTATATCTGCCAAGAATAGTGGAAAGCATTTACACAAAAGTCCCTCTGTTGCTCCGCTCATGAGCATATGCAGTGTGTATCTCTGCAAGTGTACAACGAGGTCAGAGGTTCCCTTGAAAGGTTCCATTGTTGGCATTTTTCATTCCCGGGAGGTGATGGCAGTTTCGATATTGCGGGTGAAGGGGCTGGTTACCCTAGCGCCTATCCCCCGATCCCTTTGTTCCCGTTGGACGCACTCTCTGAACAATAGTGCCATCCTTTCATCAGAACTTGGAGCGGATAGAAATGAGTTTGGTTCTTCCGTACGGGATCGATTCCGTCCAGATGACCTGTAGGGATGGTATTGTCTATCACTCCTAACATTCTCCAATGATGGCCCCTGGTCTTTCGGGGGCACGCTGGGGTCAGCTACAGTTGGCCCTTGCCTTGATCTTCCCCTGCTGGGTTCTGTTCTCAGCACTTCCTCGGGCCCAACTTCGGGCTGGACTCCAGCTCGGTCCCGTCTATTGGTGTTTCCATGGTTAGGTAGCATGGCAGGCTCAGCTACATCCGACCCCTACCTGGTACCTCCCATGTTGGGTTCGGTTCCAAGTGTTTCCTCAGGTCGGAATTCGGGCTGAGTCCGAGCTCGGCTCCTACCATTGATGTTTCTGTTGTGAGCCTCTTCGAAGAAGAAAGAACTTTGTCGTCTCCCAGATCCTACAGACCGGGACTCACCCCATGATTCAGTGTTGCGGTTAGTTTCTTCAACATCCCTTAAGCGTGACATGAGTTCATCCACCAAGGCTTCTTGTTGAGATGCGACACGGTTAGCTACTTCAGCCACAACCCTGTCCAGATCTGCCCTTGTAATTGGTTGTTCCGTAGTAGGGGTTATCATATTTGCCTGATTTCCTTTTGCTATTGGAACCGGACGATTGTCTTGATCTCTGATCACTGGATCTGGGATACTGCCAGTTGCGATGTTCTTTCTTTTGTTAGCATCTTTCTTCCGTCCGAGAGGCATGTTTTCCTAGCAATCAACGATGCTGATTGGAAAAGGGTTAAGTGGGAGAAGCTGAAGCTTCGAGCTCCTGCTCTCAGTGAAAGCACCAAAAATGTTTGCACAGAAAATGGGCAAACATCTCCAAGTCGTACGATTTAGTTGATTTTGTGTTGTTCTTAGTGATTTGGATGATTTTTGCAAATATATACAATAGATGGACTAAACTGTAAAAGACACACAGATTTATAGTGGTTCGGCCAGAATGTGCCTACGTCCACTTTATATGTTATTCTCCTTTTCTCTTCAGATTACAAGTATAAAGCTTTGATTACAAGTATCTGAAAACTGTTTGAAAGTTATATCCGTGCTTGAGCTCTCAAACTTGTCTGCCATTGTTGTACCCCCGCCCCCCTATTTATAGAGTGAGGCTGGGGGTAGGGGTCTTAGATGTATATAGCTGCTGGTGCGCCTGGGATGATGCTATATGGCCTGGCAACATTGATTCGGCAGAGCCTTGGTTTGCTGATGCACGGAAGTTGATTGGTCCGGTAGAGGTTGGTCCGATGGTGGCCTCCCTTGCTTCTGGTCCGGTGGTGCTACTTTGATTTGGATCGGTAGACACCTGCAGCAGGATGGTTCGATGGTAGATGGAGCAGGATGGTTCGATGGTAGATGGAGAAGGATGGTTCGACATTGCTTGGAGAGGAGGTGGTTCGGTGGTGTGTTCCCTTCATTGGTTTGGTGGTGCTTCTCTTTTTTGATTCGGTGGTGGTGGAAACGCACTCAACAATTTTGGAAGAGAAATATATTTGAAATAAATGATATTATTGATTTGGGTTTTATAAAAATAATATCAAAATGAGTTGTTTTGGAAATGGAAATGATATCATAATTATGGATTTTGAAATGGATAATTATATTCTGGTTTTAAAGTAAAACTATTTTTAAAGACCGCGGTGTTACAATAACATTAGTTTGCTGAAAATACCGGGATCGAAAGTTGTCATACTCTCTGCCAACTCCGAAAACCACTTTAACAACCGTATACGCGGTGGAGATTCCAGAATGAAGCAGGTTGATCGCGGCGTTTCCTGTAAGGTAAATACGTGGACCCAACTCCCATGAGTTGGCATATGGTGGCTAAAACAGGAGCTATTGACGGGTTAATAAGGTCGCACCTTTGATCGGACACATCCCTTCGATATTATACTTTGACTTTTGGATTGATTCGGTGGCCACTTTTGATTTTATTTGGGGGTGTGGCTCGAGGTGTGCGGTAGCTGCGCGCTATGCGTTTCCACCGACCTGGAAGCGTAATTGGTATATCTACCCTTGCATTGCCTAGTTGTGTCGTTTCACCTACCCTAAAGCGCCTTATACGAGTTTGGATTTCTTCCGTAGCCCGTATGGTATCCTTTGGTGGCTTCCCGATCAGGAGGGACTATGTTATTGGATGGACTACTGGGACTATTACGTGTTAAGGTAGAAAATGTAAAGCCTTAATGCTATTTAAAAGTAAGTTCATTTCACAATTAGACACTATTATAATAGCGCAATATACTACATAGTAAATAGTTTAACGGATCCTTACGAGATGTAAATCCTGAGCATCTCTTGAGTTACCGCACTCATATTTATTTCTGTTAATTTAACTTACATAAGATCTTTTAGTTTTGACTCGAGTGTTTTGTCTTTTCAATTCGCTCGGGTCAGTTCGAGCGTTTCAGGATCGAAGACTTCAGTTCTGGAGGACGAAGACGAAGATTTGTTGTATTTCTATCTACTACATTATTCCACTACACTATTTAATTCCGCTGCATTGATATTTATGGGTATGTGAACTCTGATATTTATTGTATAAAAAAGAATCAAATGTTTGTAAACAGATTTATGAAATGTATATTTATTATTATATTTTATCCTTCCGCTGTGAGATTCTGTTTAATTTTTTTCTCTTCTCTGTTTTTCTTATTTACCACATAACAATCCGCTCTTTTATAAGTTTTAAGTTTGATGTGTGTGGTTTATCGTCGATTTAAAGGATGCGAAAAGGCGGGATGTTACATCTGGTGTCAGAGTGAGGTATAGCGATAAACCTTTGCTTTGTGGGGTCTGACTCTTTACTAATAGGGTAGTAATATCCTATGGGAGTCGCTGAGCATATATATGAGAGAGCATATTTGTTAGTGTTATAAAAGGCTTTAATATTGTGTTAATTTGTTCCGTTTTGTATTTATAAATTCTGGTTGATGCATGGGACGCTATGACATCAATAGGGATTTCTAAACACTTAATAGGACAGACCTACACAATATTTGTTTTGAATATAGGTGAATAAAATAATTTTGCCTATTATATTTGTATATATATAAAATAATTTTTTATCAAGATTATAATTGGTTGCGATATATTGGTTGTTAGGAAATAAAATTTATAAATAATAGTTGAAATAAGAATGAAAATAAAATAAATGAAATTGGAAATTTAAAACTTAAGTTCCGGGTTATTGAAAATCTCATTTGAGTAATTTTGGAATATAATAATATTGTTATTAGTATTTTCTGATATAAATATTTCAATGTAAATATGAAAGAAATGTTTTTAAAACAATTTTTGGAAAGATAAAGTTGTACTCCCCTCTCTGTCGCTGGAATTTCGGTGATGAGTGCACGCATCGTCGACATTCATTTTCGAATATCAAAGTGAGAAGAACACTGTAGTAGTTTTACTGCAGGTTTATCTGGAAATAGAAAATATAAACTTTAAATTATTTAAATATAATTAAATATATAAGTTATAAGAATATACCTTTATCTATTATTTTAAATGATTTTTAATAAAAAAAACCCGGGATTTAGTTCTTAAGTTTCCGTTAATTAATAATTTCAATTATTATAGTGAAATTGAATGGAACTAATTTATAATTAGAACCTTAGAAAAAAGATATATGTAATTAATGCTAATTTATAATGGAAAATAAAGGAAAATTTAAATTTGTAACATATGAAACAAAGAGTAATATTATTGAACATTAAATTTAATTAAAGGATGAGATAAAACTTGTATAATTTCATTTGCATTTTCTTTAACATATACAACTTTCCAAATATTAAAAGTTGAAATGTTAATAAGAAAATGTAATAGATATTGTACAAGCAATAATTTGAGGTAATGAAAGTAATTAATGAAATTCCTTAATAAATAGGAATTTGATGTCGTAATATTATAATCTTAAGTGTAATTGAAAAGACTGCTAATTGAAATAGAAAGTTAGGTATTATAAATGGAAGAAAATAAATAAAATTAAGTAGTATATATGGAAGATAATAAACTTAAGTAAAGGACTGAAGCTATTTATTAATAAAATAAGAAGAAAAGATGAATGCGGTAAATATATAAGTGTATACTTAAATTAATGTATTAATGTTCTAAGAAATTGATTTGCAAATGAATATTATAAACAAATGAAGTTATGCAATATGAATTGAAAAGAGAAAATTGAATTATATATATATATATATATATATAAGTATAAATGCAAACAAGTGTAATAAACACTAAATTAATGAATGGAGCTAAAAGTTGTAAGAAATAAATGTAAAGTAATAAATGAAATTTATAAGAATGAGCTTGATTTATTATTTGGAATTGTTGCTTGTCTGGTTTATGGTTGTTTGGAGTAAGATACTTTAAATTTGGATGTGGATGAATAAATAATCTATTTAGTTTTATCTAAGGCTGTTGAGTAAATGATGCTCTAGTAGTTTATTCTTCATTCCGTGCAATTTAAAAGTTTTGAACCCGAACAACTATTTGTTTGTTTGATTGAATGGTTGTTTTGTATTGTGTATGCTGTTTGTTGAAATTGATGGTTGTTATATTGATTTGTTGTTAGTGATTGAAACCACCTAAATATTTCAGTTTTTACAAATTGTTAACCCTTTGGATTATATAAGTAAAATGCAGGTTATGGAAGCAATTACTACAGCTTTTGGTTCCATAAAATAAGCGTTATTGGCCGACAAATAAGTACGTTTTCGAATTACGTGTTTTGGCATTATTATTTTGTTTTTTCCCGTGTTGGGATATATATTATTTTGAAAATATATGATATATATTGTTATAATCAATATTTTATTTCTCTTCCGAGCCTCTCCGTACAAGGGAGACTCTGCCGTAATTTTCCAAAAATTTAATACTTAGCAAAAAAATTTGAAAATGGTTTTCCAAACTTTAATGATTTAAATATAAAAGATTAAATAGTTATAAATTAGAATATGTTATTTAAAGTAATTAATTTAGTAAATTTAATTGTTTATAAAATTAATGTTTTGATAAGGTGTATTGTTTTTATTTCTTTTTTTTCCATTTTTTTCCTTTACGGGGACGAAAAGTTTTTATTGGGGGAGAGTGTAATGACCCATAAATTTTCGATGTTAAAATTTTGTTATTATAATAATATTTTATGAGTTAATATTGAAAGAAATAAAATATTGCAATTTTATAATGGAATGATAACTAAATTTAGACTGAAACAATGTTAATACAAGTCAATTGTCAACAATCTAAATGAAACTCCAATTCATTTTATTTAAGCATGATACGCTTGGTTATAAAACTAAATATAAGTAAAAAATGTAGACATTTAGTTATTGTACAAAATAGATAGTTAATGGTAATTAAATAAGATCAGTATTGTGTAAGAAATGATAATATGGGTGGTATTAATGGTTATACTGATTTATAGTGGGATGTAAAAGGTAATAAATTTATGTATAATTTGGGTAACAAAATAAGTTTATTTATGGAATTAGGGTTATATTATCTTAGGATATAAACCAAATAGAAGAGAACAAGCGTAAATCTTAAGGTATAATAACAATTATTATATACTACCTAATTTATTGGTCAATCAATTTATTTGAAATAAAGTCCTCTTAAATGTTAAGTAATTTTAATACTGTTATGGAGGAAACGTTACTTAATGATTTTTAATTTTAGTAACGGAAGAGCGAATGAGAATTTATAGTGAACATAAATTGTTTATAAGTAAAAAGGAGTATATATTGAACAAATTTATGGTAATTGGACAATGCAGTGTTATCGGAAATTAATTAGTGTTATATATGGGATTTATACCAGGGTGGGCAAGTAGTAAACTTATAAATGAAAGAAAGCGAGTAAGTGGCGATTTATTTAGGTTATTTATTCATTTATATGTTAAATAAAAATTTGGGAATCAGATCTCAATTACGGGAAATTAAGTTGTAAGTTAATTTGAAATAAAATCTATTAAATATTACATTTATAGGGAATGTAGTACAAATGGTTAGGGATTGTTAAATTTGGTAAAATGGGATTGGACTTAGGAAACTTTGTTAATTGAGTTTAAAACCTTAATTAATACGCGTAATGGACAAGATTCACATTTTTAAAAATAACCGTTGATACAAATCTAAGATGTATGTAGAAGTATTAATGTAGTGAAAGACAAACAAATATTAACCATGTTATTTGTGCAATTAATGGATAGGAATACCAAAGGCTAATTGTAGTGAGGAATATAAGTGGTAGAATAATAAAAATTTACGATTTTATTTTTGTTAACATATGTTAAGAGATATGTTTATGATCTTAATTTGAACTTCTACTAATAACATGTATTACAGTAAGACAAAAAATTGATAACATACATCAGGTGTATTTAATGACATTGTTTGAATGTAATTAATAACGGTGATTATAATAATAAATGTTAATAAAGAATAAGAATGAATAAGTTTAGTAAAAGAGTAAACATTCATTTAGTAAAAATGTTTGGCAACTGAAAGATCGATTGTAGAGATGAGAAACTATTATTTAGTAAGAAATATATATAATTACTATTTGTAGCGAATAGTGTATCAATATGTTTAAATTACTATTAGATAGGAAATAATTGTTATACTTCTCATTACATTCATTTGGTCCATTTTGAAACTTAATCAACTGAAATTAATGTAATTGAAAATTTTCAATTAATAGGAAAGAGAATAATAATTGTAAATTAATAGGTGTAAATAAAAGCAGCATATGTTTTGTGAGAATATAGGGAAAGTTTGATTTAATAAAAAGAAACTTTTACATCAAATAAAATGAATGTTTCTTCTGTGAATGTACGTTTAATTTCATTAAAATAAGAATAGAAAGATTGATTTGTAAGAAAGAAATATATGTTTATTTGAACTATGTTTTAGCTTACGGACTGATTACAAGAATAGGAAAATAATCTATTTATTACTCTTGTGTATAAACAATAAATTTATAAACATTTTTAAATAATCTATTTCTCTATCCATTTTAGTTGTCTGTTTTAAAATTTAACTTTATAAGTAGCTGCAATTAATGTAATTCAAATGTTTCAATTAAAAAGAAAGGAAACGTTGATTGTAATTAATAGATTTAAAAAAAAACGCACGTTTTGTGTTAAACAAAATGGGTGTTTTAATGGAAATAAAAGATCATTTTGAGAAAACAAAATTGAACGTTCTCATTTTTATAAGTATAAATATTTTGTTATGCGTAGATAAAAACCTAAATGCGTACAAAATTCTACTTTCATATGCAAACTTTTCCATTCCTACGTACATTCCCTTACCTATTATTAATGCCTGAAGCTTTAATAATAAAAAGTGACATTAATTTTTATTCCTCCACATTCATTTCCTAATTATGAATAACCTACATCTTATTTCTTCTTCTACATTTTGTTTCTCCTAACACCTCATATTCAAAAGCTCTTATTCTTGCAACTCAAAACGCATTCTTTTACAAAAATGATTTTTTTATTTATTTTTCGTACTGGAGAAGAACGAGAAGACCTGTAGCATGCTAAAGCTTTTGATGACGTGGCTATTTAATATGGGTTAGTTTTATTTTAATTTTTGTTTTCGTTTTCAAGCGATTTAAATCGAATAACTTTCACGTACGAACTCTATTTCACGCGTGATTTTTCTGTTAGGATCGTATTGAAATTACGCACATTCTGACGTTGGTTCGGACGGATTTGGAGACTGTCAAATTTTTGGTTTTAAATCGGACTTAAATTTGATTTAAATTCAAAAGGTTAGTGTTTTAACCCACTCATAACTTCTAAAATTTATTATGTTTGTTAAATTGATTTAAGATATGAGTAGAAATTTATTTATGACTGTTTTACATATTTTATTCATCATCTCAGTTAAATCGCATTTATTCAATTTAACTGTTAATTAAATTTATTATTGCACAAAAATTGACAGTTAAAATTTATTTATTTTTCGTATAAACTACTAGTTAAACAGTTATTAATTTATTTTTATTTTTTGAATATAAACTGTTCGTTGATGCCTGTTATATTTTATATGCCCTATTGATGTTTGGTTAAATTGATGATGATTTCAATAAATTGGTTGATGATTGATATTGGGTGAAAGGATGATGTGTACTATATTATATAACTACAAATTATTATGCATTTTCATTTCATTCGGTATTGCGGTTTGAAATGATATACAACCGCATTTTTATTTTTAAATTGCGGATTGAAATGATAAATATCCGTATCACCTGGCCATAGAATAGAAAATTTTATACAGGCACTGTGGTATATAATATATATATGTATATAAAATTATTATTTTTGAAATGATTTCTATGGTTTGGATAGGATATGGTTTAATAAATATTAAATTTTGATATTATATAAATATTATTTTATAATTATACATATATAGTTAAATTTTGAATTTAGGCTATGTATAATCTGTTAAATAAAAATGAATATGTTGAAATGGAGTTGATAATTTATATTATATGATTAAGTACATGCTTAGGATATAGAATTTAAATGATTCAAATAAATCTAGGTTGGAAGGTAAATTAAAAAAATTAATTGGAATTGAGAGTATTTAAGAATTAAACTCTATAAGTTGATGTAGAACCTTATTAAGCTTGAAATTTTTTAAAGGTAGGATATTTATAACTGAAATTTTATTTCAAGATAAATTAAATGAATATTTGTACAATAAATAAATTGAAGAAAATATTTAAGTTGTTAGTAACTGGAGTCGTAATTCAAATGATTTTGATTAATTATGTAAACATTTCAAAACTAAATAATAGGTCAATGAATAGATGAATATAAATTCCAACCTTAAGTTTTGAAATTGTTCAATACTCAAAGTTAGAAATATATTGAATTTGAAGTGGTTTACTTAACAGAAAGTGAATTTAAAATTTGTGGATTTAGACTAAATATTTTTATGAATAAAATTGAAAAGTCACGGAAATTATTTTATTTTATAAAGTAATTTTGAATTCAAACTATTTCATTCTTTATACCGTTTGAATATCCAAACCATTCAAGTTTTAGTAGTTATGGTTTTAAACTATGAATTTTGCAGTTTTATGTTTTGAAAGCTATAATTCAAATGTTTGGTTTCCAGGTATTATAAATTTTAAAGCACTATGATTTTGGAAGAGAAATATATTTGAAATAAATGATATTATTGATTTGGGTATTGTAAAAATAATATCAAAATGAGTTGTGTTGGATATGGAAATGATACCGTACTTATGGGTTTTGAAATGGATAATTATATTCTGGTTTTAAAGTATAAACTATTTTTAAAGATCGCTGTGTTATAATAACGTTTGGTTGTTGAAGAGACCGGGATCAGAAGTTGTCAAACTCTCTGCCAACTCCGAAAACCACTTTAACAACCGTATACGCGGTGGAGATTCTAGAATGAAGTAGGTTGGTGGCGTCGTTTCCTGTAATGTAAATACGTGGACCCAACTCCCGTGAGTTGGCATAAGGTGGCTAAAACAAGAGCGATTGACGGGTTAATAAGGTAGCACCTTTGATCGGACACATCCCTTCGATATTAAACTTTGACTTTTGAATTGATTCGGTGGCCACTTTTGATTTTATTTGGGGGTGTGGCTCGAGGTGGGTAGTAGCTGCACGCTACGCGTTACCACCGACCTGGAAGCGTAATTGGTATATCTACCCTGGCATTGCCTAGTTGTGTCATGTCACCTACCCTATCGCGCCTTGTACGGATTTGGATTTCTCCCGTAGCACGTGTGGTATCCTCTGGTGGCTTCCCGATCAGGAGGGACTATGATATTGGATGGACTACTAGGACTATTACGTGTTAAGGTGGAAAATGTAAAGCCTTAATGCTATTTAAAAGTAAGTTTATTTTACAATTAGACACTATTATAATAGCGCAATATACTACATAGTAAATAGTTTAACGGATTCTTAGGAGACGTAAATCCCGAGAATCTCTCGAGTTACTGCACTCATATTTATTTCTGTTAATTTAACTTACATAAGATCTTTTAGTTCTGAATCGAGTGTTTTGTCTTTTAAATTCGCTCGGGTCAGTCCGTGCGTTTCAGGATCGAAGACTTTAGTTTTGGAGGACGAAGACGAAGATTTGTAGTATTGCTATCTACTATATTATTCCACTGCACTATTTAATTCTGCTGCATTGATATTTATGGGTATGTGAACTCTGATATTTATTGTACTGTGATGCCCCACCTTAATACCCACGCTGGCCAAGAACACTACGGAGTAATGCTGTCAACTAGTGCGGAAAATAAGGCTGATGAGGAGCGACCATCCCTGTAACTTCTTTGTGCGAGCACCGATATGTCAGATAGTATAGCATGCATTTCATTTAAGGAGGAAGTCTGACATACCGATACAAACTCAAAGCTATCACACGGTGGCTATAAATAAATCTTCGGAAACAAATATAGAAATAAACATAACACAATCAGTCACAGACATCCATATCACAAAGGCGGAAAAAGATGTGAATATATAACTAACACATGAAAGTGAACATCATAGTAGTGGTCATGAAAGGACCACATACAAAAAAGAATAGCAACACGTGCTATACAAAATAATACATCTATGACTCTATATCTCAAGTGTAAACGAAAAAAACTGCTAATCTAAATGGTCATCCAAAAGTCAGAGTAGTAAATCCCCGGGGGAGAAGTCAAGCAAAAGCACCTGTAATATCTCGGTCTGACCCGAGTATTATTTATAAGAAAATAATAAACGGATCAGTCTAGCTATAAATATCAGATAACATGATATAAAACAATAGATAAGGCAAGAACATATAGTAACCATAAAGACATACTTTGATAAGCATGTAAATGAAGATCATCAAGAGATCAAACAATATCAAAAGAATCTTCTAAAAGATCCAAATTCACCTAAAAAAAAGTAATTACAAAAAATCCACCAAGACATAAAGGATGGAAAATCATAACAATGAAAGTCATGAAAATAGGTGAAGCTCAAATTCCAGAAGACTACACAAGAAATCCATAAATCACAATATAGGAGCATCAAAACTCACCTTCACGTGTAACACAAAGCGAGACGCTATCTCATGGTTGCAAGCTATTAATTTAGACACATGAATGGCCCGAAGACCGTGGGGAGCTACCCCACATATGTGATGGCGAAACATCACACAAATGCAATGGCGAAACATCACAAGAGCGGGGTCTAGTCTCCCTCGCAGACAAAGAGACAACGCACAATTGCTAGTCTAAATCACAAAAATGATCGTCATGATCATCAAGAAGTGTCAATCACATTAAGCTGGTAAATATATCAGTTTAGCTTCATGTCCCATAACCACTTGCTTAACTTAAATATTTACGAACAAACTGTAGATCTTCACTAGAAAATTGTCACAAAAGGTTCGATCGAACAATTTCAATAATAAACCGACTAAGCAAACGCAAGCGTTTCATACCACTTGTTTTACTAAGTCGATTAATTAGATTTCTCATCATCCGAGTGAGGTAAAGGTTTGTATATACTAATAGATTAGAAAATGGTTTGGGAAAAGAGCTTTGTATTAAAATAGTGTTGAAATCATTTTGATGAAAGAGTTTTGGTATTTACTACTTTTCTTGAAACCTTCATATTTCTAAAGTTGTTATCCCGCCTCTTTAGCAAGGCCGTGATACCATAAAATCGACCGAGAAGCCCAATTTAGTTTGTCTCGAAGAATGGTCAACTCAGCATCCCAACAAAGCAAGTTCCGTTGAATGTTTTTCAGATAAGATCCCCTACGGAGGGCGGGTCCGGGGGGTTGGCAACCCCCCAAGGTGGGGGTGCGGGGGCAACGCCCCCGCTACGGGGTTCGACCAGCCCGGTCAGGAGGCAGCGCCCCCGGCAGGGTGCGGGGCAGCGCCACGTCCAAGACGGTACGACCTAGTGAAAACCTAAGGGAGGATAGGATCGAGCGACCTGATGGTTGCAACCTAGGGGTCTAAGGGGTCAAGTGACCTAGTGGTTGCGACCTAGAGGTGTTCGCGAGTTAACAGAGGTAAGCGAGCTAAAGTCTCAAACAAGGCCTAACGACCTAACTGCTCGTGACCTAAGTGAGGAAACATTTCAAACGACCTAGTGGTGACGACTTAGGGGGTGTTCGCGACCTAAGTACGTGACCTAATGTGGTCAACGACCTAACTCGGTCGCGACCTAACGGAGAAAAGGGGCGAACGTCCTAACTGGAGTCATGGTCCTACGACCTAAAGGGGGTCAACGACCAAACCACATGGAGGCCGAGCGACCTAAAGGAGAACAAGGTCAAGTGACCTAAACGGGCTACGTGACCTAGTGGAGTAAGGGGGAAGCGGCCTAGGTGCTTACGACCTAAAAAGGAACGAAGGCCAAGGACCTAAAGCCCAAACGAGTTAACATATGTCGCGACATACATGGTAATGACCTAACGGAGAAAGGCAGAGCGACCTAGTGGCGAAAGCAACATAATGTTAAACGAGCCATGCGACATAAGGCGTTACCACGCGAGCACCTAAGGCGTTAGCTCGTGAGCGACCTAAGGCGTTATCTCGCGAGCGACCTAACTCCGAACACACACAAATGGCCAAAACGACCTAAATGCAAAAAATTCACCAAAACGCTAAAAATTGGAGTTTTTCGCTATTCCAATCCAAACCAAATGCAAATATACATGCTAAAGTGATTGGAAATCATTACCAAACATCTATGATAATTATAGACAAGAATGTGAGATAGAAATCTAACCTTTGCACCAAAAATCAATGAAAATGAAGACCAAAGCAAAGCAAGAATCAATCCACTTCAATCTCAACACAAGAAGCTTGAATAAAATGTCTTCACTTTGATTTTGGAGTTGGATGTTGAATTTGCTAATGAACTTGGGCACGGAATTTTAATTTCCCTTTCCACTCATCATTAATGCTAAAACTAGAGTTAGGTAGGAATTTATTAAGAGACGAGGAGAAGGGGTTGGAACTTAGGTTTAATAGGCTAAACCAACCCAAAGTCCAAAGCGGGAAAAGTTAGTGAAATTCCACTAACCCCAAACATATCAAAGTTTATACTTAAAAAGATTGTAAACAGCATTTCGAACTCAATGGAAGTGGTCTCGAGTCCTAATTTCACCGTTTGCAAAAAGTAGCTTTTCGGACCAATATCCGATTAACGACAAAATATTTAAATATAAAATCGATAAATATGCGAGTTGTTACATGTATAAAAAAGAATTAAATGTTTGTAAACAGTTTTATAAACTGTATATTTATTACTATATTTTATCCTTCCGCTATGAGATTCTGTTTAGTTTTTTTTCTCTTCTCTTTTTTTCTTATTTACCCCATAACAATCCGCCCTTTTATATGTTTTAAGTCTGATGTGTGTGGTTTATCGTCGATTTAAAGCATGCGATAAGGCGGGATGTTACAAGTACTTAATTAATTTTTATTAATTAATTGTTGGTTTTATTAATTAATAATTAAGAGATAATTATTCTATAATTAAAGATTAATTAAGGGTTAATTAACTTTTATTAAGGATTGATTAACTTATAACGAAGGATTAGTTTATTTGTTATTAAGTTTTATTAATCGATAATTAAGGTTTATTAATTAATAGTTAAAGATTAATTAATCTGAAATTAAAGATTGTAATTGGTTTATGAGGTAATTAAGGAATGAATTACCTAATTGTAATTAACAAAATGAATGTGATTAATTGAAGATAGTCACTTGATGATTAATAAAGAATAAGTACTTAATGAAATTAGTAAGTGTAATTACTTAGTGTGAGTAATTAGTGGATAATTACTGGATGTAATTAATTAAAAAGGAATTACTTAATGGGAAGTAATTAAAGGATAATTACTTAGAAGATGTAATTAAGGATTAATTACTTGGTGTAATTAATTAAAGGATTAATATAATTAATTAAGAAGCTAATTAAAGTAAAATAAGTTATTAAGAATAGTTAATTACTAAATAAGATTAATCAGGGTTGGTTAATGAATGTAATTAATTAAAGATTAATTATTGAACGTAATTAATTAAAAGAGTACTTAATTAAAGAATCATTAATTAATGTAATTAATGAGAGTAATTAAAGTTTTAATTCTGTAATGGTTAAGGTTGATTAATTTTTGTAATTAAGATAGATATTTAAAGGATTACTACTTTATGTTATTGAGGAATAATTAATCAGGGATGATTAATTAAGATAGATATTTAAAGGATGATCAATTATTTAAACGGTCAGTAATTAATTAATGATTGATTAAGCAGGATTTGGTGGTTAATTCTTAAGTAATTAATTTAATTAATTAAATTCAATATGATATGGATTAATAATTCTTGCTTCTGGATGATTGTTTGAGTAGAATGTCTGAATTGGTTGATATCTATTGGATGATATTCTATGATATTCTGTGATGTGATATTGAATATATCTGTGATAAATGTGTGATATTTATTTGTGTTAATGCTATGTGAATTCAAGTATTGAATTGAATTGAATTGTTTAAACCTTAAACAACTGGGCGCTTAAGACACATTTGGATTTCGATGAGACCGGGATCGGGTATCAAATTTGATCATCCGAAAACCACATTGATCCAACTTAAACGATAGGTCGTGATATCTCTAAACGAAGATCGAGGTGGAGTTTTAAAGTGCAAGGGTTATTGTCGTTAACTCTGAAGGTGATTCTGAAATGAGTGTAACGAGATAATGCCTTCGGTTTCATTCGAACCCTGTCTAGAGTCTCTTTTTATTCAGCTGTTTGGCGGTTGCTAGTTCTAACTACGGGGTTGTCTTATTCGGACTATCTAGTAAGGGGAAGCTTCGGCTTTGTGTTGCAGGGTATTAGGAGTAATCCTCGGTACGGTGATCTAGGCCACGTACCATGATGGGCGGTACCCTGGTAGCCCTGCCATTGTATGGAATCCAATATCCAATAAGTGATCGCGGACTTGATTGTATGACCCACTTTGTGGCTAGTATGCTGGAATTTAATCATGTAACAATTTCAGATGTGTGAATATTTATTTGAAAACCCTAGACCCTATTGTAATGTCAATGAATTTCCTATCAAACGTTTTGATTAGCGTAAGGTAAAAACTTACCCATATTTATGTGTGGGGAGTCTTACGTGATACGTTTGTTTTCAAATGTTTTTAAAGTTTAGCAACTTTAACCATTTACTCACACCAGACCCATGTCTGTCCTGGAGTTTTTCTCTTCTTTTCTTAAACTCTTGGGTACTTAAATTTTTATGAGTAGCCAAGGGATTCAGGTTTGCTTTGACGAATTTTGGTGGTAAAATGGAGTTGGAGGCTTCAGCGTTTGTAGATTTATAGTGGTCCCGCTGAGTTGATCTCTGTGTTGATATCTGTGTTATATCTTGAGTTGCAATACAGACAGGTTTTATAACTGTCTTGATTGGTGATGTATAAAGCTGTGTAACTCTGATAGATATTGTACACTATGTAATAGCTATGTGACTAATATAATTTATTCGTTCTGCTGTGAGATTCTGATGTTGTTTAGTTCGTTCTTTTCTATCGTTTCTCTTTTCTATCCCTTTCTTTCTTAATAATGATGCGTATTATTATGGAGAATAAGGCGGTTCGTTACATTAGCGGACCATTGAAGTTTAACGAGTGGCACATTGTAATGGCCCGTTCTCAGTACCGTTTGAATCGGCAATAAACCACACATGTCCTGCTCAAATTGCATGAATAAGCGGATCATTAAGGATAGAAAGAAAATAAAGATAGAACAAAATCTCTCACGAATGGAACAACATGTATTATTTCAATACCAATCTTTACAGCGGAAAATTTTAAAATACAATATCAGAGTCTAATCTAAATTCAGCTTGGACATTTATAAACATTTGTCCTTCTAATTGCTTACAAACATCAAACAAAATACACTAAGTATTTAGGATAATAAAATATGTCCATATGATGATGAAGATCTCCATCTCTCCTCTGGAAACTCCAACCGTCTTCAACTCGACCTGGAAATACTCGGATCTGACCCGAGTATTAAAAATACTCGGACCAGGCTTGATAAACCAGCATGAGATACTCGAAATTTAAACGACTATCTTATCAAAACCTTTGAAAAGAAGGGTATCGCATAAGACCACGCACGCACATAAACACGGACTAGTGTTTACCTTATGATAACTAAAACATTTTTATACCAAAATTCACTTAATATTATTTTTAATGACATTCTTTTGAAAACTCTTTTCAATTAAACATATTCAAATAAGGTATCAATATATGGACTAAGTCTAATGGAATATATCCGGAAGGGGTTAACAGAATATAAACGGAATATATGATGCCAAAAATGGGTAGCTGAAATGTTTTCATGTCAATACAGCTGCTTTGGGAATACAATCAATACTGTAAATCTCGTATTGGGATTGGATTTCAAACATGATAGGAAACTAGTGGAAAGATCAATCTGTAACGACCCGATTTTTCGACTTCTGAAAATCGACATTAATACGTCCATTGTATCAACTACCGAACCATCGACGCCGAAAAATTGAACCATTAGGGCATGAAAAGAAGAAAAAGATAGAAGAAGAAGAACGAAACAATGACAATCTCACATATCGCAGCGGAACAACATATAATAGATAAGTGAATATCTTTAAAACAAAGAACTATATCAGTTATTACATTTCACCACATTGCATTACGTTATCAAAGTTTACAACAACAAACAGCGGAAAAGAAATACTATATACTAGTTGATATGCCACGCCATCCAACTTGCCTCCAGATCTCTACAACAACTCTTGAATTCCAGAATGACCTGATAACCTCACTCTAGACTGCCCGTGTGGAAACTGGTGGGCACCCAGAGTTTAGAAAGGGAACAGTAAACTCCAGGTCATTCATGGGACTGGTGTGAGATCTTAAAAAACAGTTATTTTTAAAGAAACTAGATTTATAGAAGAATTTCGATATGCTTTTAAAAAAATGAAACTACCATAAGACCTGCCGCCACACACACCATGCAATCGCAGAATTGGAGGAGATTTCTTCTTATGATAGTCAAACATGCTTGATAGTGAATTTGTTTAATATTATTACTATAAGTGCAAAGTGCAAAAAACATTTCGAAAGTATAATATTAATCTTAGCCAACATACAACCATTATTGTATGCCTACTATATCTACCATGTTCAATAGTAGGTTACTGCCACATTCCATGGCAGGTTATACAACAACAACCGTACAGGCTTGTATTGTTTCTTTGGATTTCCAACAAATGGTCAGGCAAAGGAACTTCCCGGGCCTCATGGGTGCGCCTCTGGATGGCCGCCGCGAGAACCTAACCGGATCTCTGCCAACACAAGGCCGGGTTACCTCTGCAAAAATAGGTAACTACTGACACGAGTGTGCCATCCCTCGGTTGTAAACAACCTTTATCTGAGGATCTTCAATACCTTCAACCACAAAGAAATAAATTTGCAGCAACCACATAGGTCAAATATCTGGGCTCTATACCATGATACCACCTCCATCCAGAAGGAAATGAACATACCCTATGCGGCGCTACCCCTTAAAACTTTGCTGCATTCTTCCTATTTAGAACATTCCGGGGTGTGAGGTCCGACGAAGTCTCGTCCTCAAAGCTACGCTTTTCACAAAAGCCATGCTTCGCTGAACAAATGATCAACAGCGCTTCGTATGCCACATTACCAAATTGGGAATGTATCACTAGTAACCATCAACTACATAACCTCTGAGCTCGTACGTCTTAGAGAAGGGTGTTAAGCTAAGAGAATAAATTCTCTGCCACCAACAGAAATGTATTTGATAGAAACAAGCTTTACATTTGTAACGTCAGACACACGTCCATACAAGTATATTCCAGGATGGAACGGAACCGAAGGCACTTCCAAAGAAGCCTTGTAATCCGGATATTCACTAATCACGTCAGGAATGCCAATCACAAAGGGTGATAAAATCTCTATACCGGAGCAACTCGGTGCAGAGACATTCGATAGGTAATCCTTTCGCTTTCGAAAATACCCGGTCTTTAATATCATCTTCAAATGCAATCCCATTTTGTCGTATCGTTATTCGGAATGGGTTTTATGACACAAGGTACCCTCCCGGTTAATCCGAATAACGAGCGCTTCTTTTAAAAAAAATAAGTGTTACATTCAGATTCAACATAAATCATAACAAATTCCACATTGATCTTTTTAAATAAAAGATCCATCACAATCACAAAGGTTCGATATGGTTTTCGAATATCCATTTGGAATTCAACTATGGTTGCATCAAAATTCGAATGCCATTTAGAATAGCCAATATTGATAGTCGGTCATATAACTATCCATCATTATTCACAACAATTACTGGATTTCAAATAGTTTTCCAAATAATTTAATTTAAATGTATCTTCGCAAGATATAATTTCACACTTCATCCATTTGGAAAACAATTTCAAATCAATTTTTCCCTACGCGGAAAACATTTCGAAATATGTATTCATTTCCACTGAAAATCTACCGATTTCAAATATTTTAAAATAATATAAAATACTTATTCAAATATACTTGGAAACATTTAAAATAAACTATTATAGGATATTTTCTTAAATATTAGTTATGAAAAATATTATACTAATATCTCGTATAAAAATTTAGGTCCAAAACTAATTTTAAAATAAAATTAGTAGATAGGGTATAAATTTTTAGATAACTATTTTCTAAATCAAATATCAATTTAAATCTTTAAAATAATCCCTTATATAATTAATTAATAAATTTTTACTTTAAACAATTTCTGTTAACGCAGAAAGATAGACGCTAACACCCCGATGCACAATGAGATTGAACGAAAGCACCACCCGTTAATATGGGAAACAGAAAAAGCAGTAATTCACTGAAAAAGCAGTAAGAGACACAGAATTTATAGTGGTTCGGCTTATGATCAAGCCTATGTCCACTTCAGTCCTTCTTTATTGCTCGTATGATTACAATCCTTTACAATTTACTTCAATTACAATTCACTTCAAATGACAAGTAGCTGGAAAAACATCGATGCAAGAGAATTCTTAGAATCCATGGTTGAATGTGTTGAATCCCTATTTGAAGTTGATTGAAGCTTCTTGTGAGTTCCAAGTGTTGGAGTAAGGCTCGGTTTGAAGATGGCAGAGTCTTGATGCTTTGACGAAAATGATCCCCCCCCCAAAGTCCCCTCCATGATGGAGCTTAGGGTGTATTTATAGACAATTCTGGACTGGCCTTAGGTCGTGAGCGACCTAAGGATCGTGAGCAACCTAAAGAAGTGTGAGCGGCCTAAGGGAGGTCGTGAGTGACTTAAAGAAGTGTGGGAGAGCTAAGGAAGTACGAGCTATGACCTAAATGATCTTCACGAACCAACGGATAGGACTTAGCGACCTATAGGGAAGCGGCATAGTTTTTTTTCCCACCAAGTATTAGGTCGTAGACGACTTAAAGTGGGTTATTCATGCATTAGGTCGTTGCCGCTTTAACTCTTTTGGTCGCTGAGAATCTTAAACCGTTAGGTCGTCCATCTTTAGGTCGATAGGTTGTCCACTTCTAGGTCGTCCCGCTCCTCTAGGTCGTAAACCTTCATGTCGTTAGGTCGTTCCACTTCTAGGTCGTACACCTTTATGTCGCTAGGTCGTTCCATGAACCTAAGCCGTTAGGTCGTCCATCTTTAGGTCGACAGGTCGTCCACTTCTAGGTCGTCCCGCTCCTCTAGGTCGTAAACCTTTATGTCGTTAGGTCATTCCATGAACCTAAGCTGTTAGGTCGTCCATCTTTAGGTCGTTAGGTCGTTAGGTCGTCTCGTTCCTTTAGGTCGTGCCATTCTTTAGGTCGGGTCATCTTTAGGTCGCTGGAAAAGCGGAGTTAACACTTTCCCCTCGAAGTACACGCCTAGATCGTAGGTCGTGTGCTTCGACCAAACTTAACTAAGTCGCGGGCGACCTAAGAGATAGCTTAATCTTTACATCTATTTGCTACTGCCCTATATAAGCGTTAGCTCGTTTCTTCCTCCTCATCAACTACTCCCATATCCTTTTCTGCCATTAGAGACTTTTCGAGTTCCCAAAGGCGAATCCAAGTTAATCAATCAACAATCCATCTTACTATTACCTCATGTAAGTGAATTTGGTCCCTTATTCAATCGCGACTATTACTGAAACATGGACCTTTACCTTCTTACCCCAAATCACCTTCGCACGCCTTGCCTAGCTCTCCAGTTAAGTTGTGATTGATTTCAATCGTTATTGGCTATGTCGTCATTGCGATTCATAGGATTATAGTATCATGCTAGGTTTATGGTAGCTCTGTGGTGATTTGGATCAGTTTTTGGGTTTTTCTTGAGAAGATAGTAGATTCTGTTGTTAATGGAAGATAACGGGTTATCGGGTTGGAGAGGAGTTAGTGGATTAAGGAGATAACCTGAATCGCTGAATAACGCCCGAGACGACCTAAGCATTCTGAAAGTGGGCGACCCAAAAATTCTAGCAACCCAACAGATACTGAACGACCTTCAGATTCGTGACCTAAATTCCTGCAGCACCACTCTTGCGACCTAACTTTTAGGTCATGTGAATGACCTAGCCTTTAGGTCCTTAACCCGGCTATCCCTTTAGGTCGCGAACGACTTAACCTTTGGGCCGTGAACGACCTAGCACTTGGACAATTTTCTTACTGCCGAATTGCTTCCTTCAGCCTAGACCAACTTCAACCCATCCTGCTAAGTCATGAACGACTTAGCGCTTAGAGAACTTATGGACTATGACTACGTGCCTTGAACAAAACTTGAAAACTTCGAGACGTTGATAGAACTTGATTGTACTCCCAACTCGAACTTTGAACTGCCGAAATAACTTCCACGACTCTGCTATGCTTTCTTAACAGATTATACAAAATTTGATGCTAATAACATGTTAAATACAACATTTGCAGAAAAATAGGGCGAACATACTGCCACTGATTGCCCACATCAAATGACAGATTAGTCAATAAAGGATAATTAACTTAAAGAAATTGTATGAAATGCGGTGAATCAACAAACTGAAGTGAAGCATTAAAACAATGTTAATCAACTAAAGTCGATTTGTTTGCGTTAATATTGCACTTGTATTTGGACTTAAAGCGACAAGTCTTGAAATGTTGCAATTGACACATGTTTAATTTCAATTATATTTGCTTGTTGCTTTGTTAGCTCTACACAGCACTTCACACATTTAGGAAATGCGCACCTGCATGTTTGAATATCCAGTTGTTTATGTAGAATGGCTTCACATCAAGAAGAAGTGGTAGATCAAGCTGGAGAGACCTTTCCGACAGCCATTCCCGTAGTGAATCCTCCAGAAAGAACTCCGACTACCTTAACCAAGAGAGCATTTAAGCAGTTACGCATTCAATTTGGCCTTGCTGAGAGTGATGATCTACTTCCCGGGCCGAATGATACTGCCGATAATCCACCTTATGGTTTTGTAGCAGTCAATCGCCAGATGTTCCTAAGTGTAGCAATTCCTCCTTTTAACGATTTTCTTCGAACGCTTCTCCTTCGGTTGACCATCTCTCCGTTTCAACTACATCCCATTGGCTATGCTATCCTTATGGGGTTATGTGTTTTATTCAGGAGAACCCTTGATCGTTTGCTGGGCTTCGAAGAAATTTGCTACATATGCTCGTTTGCTAAGAATAAAGATCATCCCTCTATTACAGTTGTAAGAAGCGCTAGGAATCGTAAACTCATTACCGATCTTTCCGAAAGCGCACATGGCTTCTTGAATCAGTTTTTCTTTGTTCGCTGTCCCCCAGGGTTTTATGCTATCTGGAGAGTAGGAAGTAAGATTACCTGCTTCTTATTTTTTTCCATTCTTGAGCTTTTCGAGATCTGAGTTGCTAAGTGCTAATTTTACTCTTTCCTTTTTCATCACTTCCTCCCCCCTTTAGAGATCCAGGCCACAAGCAAATTTTTGAAAGAGTGAATGATGTGGCTGCTGAGGAAAGGAGTATAAAATTTCTGCTGAAGGATGAGTTTCTACATCAGTTTGGACTTCTACATTCTTCCCGCTCTACACAACCTCACGAAGTCCCTGATTCCCCAGCTAAGGCATTAGATGCCCTAGTTTCTACTGACGAACCTGTACCGAAGGAACTTGCAACTGAGGCTTCGTTGGTAAAATGTTCTACTCCAACTGTCATTGGGGACCATCTTGTAAACTTGATCTTACCCCAGTTATCGAAGAAGAAGAAGATCTTCAACAAACCGGGAAGACTACTGATGAAGGAGTTGAGGTGAAGAGCCCTGTTGAACACAGTGGTAAATACACTTTCGAAGGGTTGAGCGACTTTATGGTTACGTCTCAAGAACTCTTTAAAGATGATCTGTCCGCTGCAAAAATTGTATCTCCAGCAGTTGAAGCGACATCTGCTCTGAAACAAACTCCTCAAGCTCAAGAATCAACATTGGCTGTAAAATCTGTCACCACCCCCCAACTGAGGAGCGGTTCATAGTTCGGCGCGTGTAGTTTGCACAAACCACACACACTTAGGATTTATTGGCACTAATATGCACTTAACTCCTTGCAATTTGAAAATTCTCAAGTTATGCTTCTTTTTCAATTTCAGGTTCTTCAATGGGGCGAAGTGGCTCGTATTATGATGGCTTTAAGCAGTATGGCAGGCGCAGTCAGTATGATTACAGGCGCTATCTTCCCCCTCATACGGAAACTGATGCGGAGAGGGCGGCTCGAAAAGCTCAGGAGAGAAGAGCATACGAAGAACGGTACGGGAGAGAGGAAGAACTTTGTGACTCTTCCCACAGAGAGGATGATTCCCTTAAACGGAAATCCCATGACGACAAAGGAAAAAGCCACGCCGCCGAAGGTTCAAGCAAACGGACCAAGCACGATGAAAAGTCATCATCTGACATTCCTAAAGAGCCCATTGCTTCAGTGCCTCCTCAATCTCCCGCTCTCGCTCGTACCGACATTCAGACGATCATTGGCAGGCGCTCATATCAGGTCGGACCAGGCCCAGCTACTCTTCAAAGTCGATTTTCAAACTGGTGCTTGAGGGGAGTTCGCTTTGATCTTGATCTGGTTCCAATCGACAAACCAGCCATGTTGCATAATCTTGATGCTATCAAGCTTGACATTGAGAGAATGTCGAATTGGCAGAAACTTGTTGACGAACTCCAGAGAGTGAACCGTGCGAACCTTGAGGCTATGTTGACCATGGAGAACGATAAATATGAATGGCAAAAGACTCATGATCAACATGACACAGAGGTGAGGAGCATCGCCGCTTATAATGAAAAGCTTGAAGAGGAAGTTGGAAAGCTTAAAGAGGAGCTTACTACGTCCTCCACTTCCTACTCTCAAAGGGAAAGTGTGCTTCAGCAACAAGTGTGGGATGCTCATGCTAGCCAACGAGAGGCCGAAGATAAACTCAAGTGGCAGGAAAAGGTTATAGAAGATTATCACGCTGAAGTAGCACAGTTGCGACAACGGACCAACTCCCAGAACCTCGAAATTGAGACATTAAAAACTCGACTTGCTATAGTTGAGAAAGAGCGCGATGAGGCTGTTGCCAGTAGAATTGCAGCTGAAGAAGCTCATCAAGCCACTAAAGCCAATGTCAGTTCGACATTGTTCGACTTCTACTTGAAAAGTGTCCTAGGGCGTGGCAGCCTCGCATTTTTGGGCCCTAAATATGAAATCACTTTGGCTGAAGTATGGGAAGCTGCGCTTGATATGCTTAAAGATGCTGGGTATGCCGAAGAAGAACTCGAGGCACATTATCTGGATGACGGAGCTCATGCAGCCCTTGCCAGAGGAAAAGAGCAATTCGCTAAAGAGCGTACGGGGATGATGAGAGAGGAGCATCAAGAGAAAGAAGCACCATCAATTGCCCCTGTCCCTCCTTCAATTTCGGCCGACGTTGACATCACAGGCTCCGGTTCTCATTCTCCGTCCCCTGCTAAAGTCACAATTGAGATTACAAGTGCGCAGGGTGGAGATAAAGCGAAGAGAGCACAGAAGCATAAGCTTATGAAGTTGTCATTAGGAAGCCCACTTCTCCAGGTAATATTAACGTCGAACCAGGTCAATTGGATTACTCATTTGCTTCGGCCGAGCTTGATGAACTCATTGCTTATTACTTAAGACTCGATGAGCCGTTATTTCTTCTCTTCGCGGGGGATACTAATATTTTTTGCTTCTCTTCTGTAGTGAAAACGCCCAGTGTCATAGAAACTTCTCCTCCTCCATCTGTTCCTCCTCCAACCTTTCAAATTACTCCTACTTCCCAGCCGGGATCGCAGGAAGAACTAATAGGAGCCCTTCAAGAATTGGACGATCCAGCCGCTTCGCGGGAGCAGAAGGCCGAAGGACTTGAAGGAGGCTAAGTATCTCCGGAGCGAACCCTTTCAGATGACATAAAATTGTCTGCTCTTATCACTCCGGGGAGTGAGTCTTCATTAAGGAGGAGGAGGAAGCGTACAACTTCAAAGAAGAAAGGGAGAAGCATTTCTGTTACTGAAAAGGAAACGGAAGTTGATCCAGCACTAGCTCTCTCTCCTTCTCCCCCAACTCTACCAAGTCGGCTTGAAAAATTGCCTATTAAACCAGGTGAAGGCTCTAAAGGTGGTGGGAGAAAGAAGTGATGAGCCACGCTTTCCCTACTTCGCTTTACTTTTTGCTTTTTGCATGTACCGGCCGGAGATTGTGTGGGTACCGGCCCCTGCTTTTCTTTATTCTAAAGCCTGTACCTGTATAAAATTTTCTTAATATTGAATAAAATGTTCCTTTTACTTATACAAACTTCTGTCTGTACTTGAGAATACATTTATTCTTTGCCTTTACACAAGTTCCTTGTTTTCTTTGTCTGATATTGCAATGAACCTATGGTATGTTGTTTGAACATTGTTTTCTTTCTTGCACTTATAATGTGCTGCCCCCATACCATGGTTTATTGCAATTTCTTTCACATTGGCAAAGTTTTTTTTTTTTTTTTTTTGAGTACAATTCCTCTATTTCGAGAAGACTTATACTCTTTCTTTAGAGAACAGCTTTTCCATTTGAAGGAGACTTGCATCTGTACTTTATAGGATAATATTTCCATTTTAAGGAAATATTTTTCGTATTTAGTAGGATGTGCCTCATTTTGGAGGAGTTTTTTCTCTTTTTTTTTGTTGCGAAGTTTTTACACTTCGCTTTTTTTTGGAGAAAATCACTTTTATTTTGAGTGAATTTTCTTTCGCGGTAAAGTGGGCTTTGATTTGCTTCTGCCTCTGGTAAGAGGCCTTTTGTTTGATTGTGCCTCTGGGAAGAGGGTTTTTTGTTTCTGCCTCTTGGGAGAGGCTTTTATCTTTTCCATGTTCGCTGGGAAGCGGGTCTCTGAAGTGGGCTTTTCAAATTTCGACTCGTGTGAAGTTTTATTTCAGATCATGGTGAAATTTGTGCCTCTGAGTAGGGCTTTTACTTGTAAGTTTGGAGTTTCTTTCTCTTAGTTGGATGGATTCACGGGGCGGACACAAGTGTCCTGTGCCACCGATCAGTCCGCAACTTCATGTCGAGAAAGAACTCTCTTTTTCTGGTGTGGCCCGCTCGAGGTCTTTTGGCATTTCAACTATGGTGAAATGGGCCTCCGAAGAGGGCTTTTCACATCTCAACACTTGTGAAGTTTTATTTCAGATCCCGGTGAGATATGTGCCTCCGAGTATGCCTGGAAATTTATTCCTCATGATTGGTTGGTTTCACGGGGCGAGCGCAAGTTACTTGGACGTTTGTTTACATAGATTGTCTTAACTAGTGAACGAGCGCCTTGCCTTCCACTTGGGAAGGTGCCTCCGATCGTCTCATGGACTCACGGGGCGGACGCAAGTTACTTGGACGCTTGTCTACGCAAACTGTCTCAACAAGTAAACAAGCATTGCCTTCCTATTGGGAAGGTGCTTCTGATCATTCCATACCATGTTGAGAAAGTCTACTGGCATGCCCTGTTTGAGGTCTTTATCCTCCGAAGAGTTGTGCCTCCGAAGATGGCTTGTGCCTCCAAAGAGGTCTTTTGCTGTTTGATGCTGCCTCCGAAGAGGTCTTTTGCTGTTTGATGCTTGCCCGTCCATGTCTCTTTGCCATCTATTCATATCATCGATCCCCATTATCTTTTTCAAATACCCTTCCCTTTTAGTTGCCAGAAATTTCCCTTATCCAAAGAAATGATTTCATAGTTAAGCGAGTTGGTGGTGGTAGACACAGGCTTTTTAACTGGATGTTCGTTTGTACAAACATTCACAGTTGGTTAGCAATGGCCTACTTCCTGTCGAATCGCTAACTTTGGTTCGAAGCACTTCTTTTGTAGGATTTGCGTGTTGAAATTTTGAACGGCTTAGCGTTTGCTTGTTGGGTGATGTCGAGAATTGCTCGGTCTTATGACGGGTAAGCTTTGTTTTTATGGCCTGCATTATTAAATCGACATTTTAGTAATACAATGGCGTATTTTATATATCGAAATAAAGCAAAGCTGTCTATAATAGTAAAGAACACAAGATTTATAGTGGTTCGGCCAAGAACTGGGCCTACATCCACTTTATAGTTCTTATTATCCACTTGCACTGACTTTACAACGGCTTTCAATACTAGCATCATACATTCATCATTCTTTTACAACATTTCATTAAAGCTTTTAAGTAAAATACGGGCGCAAATGATTGCTGTTCCAAGCTCTTGGAATTGGGTCTCCTTCGACAGTGACAAGTTTGAATGTGCCATCAAGAAGTTTTTGGCCTATAACATACGGCCCTTCCCAGTTTGGTCCAAGCACGCCTGTAAGTGTCATAATTCTTTTTAAGATTAGATCCCCCACTTCAAAGCTGCGCCGACAAACTTTGGAATTGAAGTGCCTAGCTATTCTTTGCTGGTGAGCTGCAGTTCTGAGTTCAGTTTCTCTCCTTTTCTCATCAAGGAAGTCAAGGGCTTCAAGTTGCAGTTTTTCATTTTCGGCTTGATTGAAATGGATTCTTCTATGTGAAGGGACCTCTATTTCTACCGGAATCATTGCCTCTGATCCATATGCCAATGAAAATGGAGTGTGCCCCGTTGCAGTTTTATGCGTAGTTCTATATGCCCATAGTGCCAGTGGAAGTTTCTCGACCCAACCACCCTTCGCTTTTTCCAGCTGTTTTTTAATGGTTGATCTGATAATTTTGTTTACTGCTTCCACTTGCCCGTATGCCTGCGGATGAGCCACTGCCGAGAAACTTTTATGGGTCTTGAATTTTTTGCAAAAATCTTGGAAATCTTCACTTTCAAATTGGGTTCCATTGTCCGTGATTATCTTTTAAGGCACTCCATACCTGCAAATGATATTCTTAGTTACAAAGTTTATCATTTTCTTTGAGGTAATAGTAGCTAAGGGTTCAGATTCAGCCCATTTTGTAAAATAATCAACAGCAACAATAGCATATCTGATTCCGGATTATGCAGTTGGCAAAGGCCCGACGAGATCCATTCCCCAAACAGCAAATGGCCACGGACCGACCATCTGCGTTATCTCAGTGGAAGGTGCTCTTAGGATTTTTGCAAATCTCTGGCATCCGTCACATTTTCGGCATAACTCGCGACATCACGATTAATATCCGGCCAAAAATATCCATAACAGAGAATTTTCTTCGCTTAAGTTTGACCCCCTGAATGGTCACCACACTCGACTCCGTGTACCTCAGTTAGAATTGTTTCAGCTTCTTCCTTGGTCACACATCGGAGTAATGGCATTGAGAATCCCCGCCTATACAATCGGCAATCTTGAATTACAAATCTGGATGCTTTTCTTAACAACTTCTGCCGTTCTCTTGGGTTTTCTGGTAGAGAGCCGTCGCGCAGGTATTCCAATATCAGAGTCATCCGTGATTCTCGCTCCTGTGATACAGTCATGATCTAGTCAATATCCATTTCATCAATGCTTGGAGTTGACAGGACTTCTGCAGGAACTAATCCCAATAATTGAGCTTCTCCAGTGCTCACAAATTTTGCGACGAAATCTGCCTTCATATTCTCTTCCCAGGGAATATGGCTTATTGTGTAATGGTCGAAATCATCAAGGAGCTCCCAGGCCTTGGACAAATATGTGGGTAGGTTCCCCCCTTTGGCTTGAAACTCTTTCTTGACTTGACACACGATAAGCTCTGAATCACTGAAGATCTGTAATGCCTTGATGTTCAGTTCTTTACCAATTCTTAAACCGGCAATAAGAGCTTCATATTCTGCTTCATTGTTTTTCGAAGGGAATTCCAATGTTAAAGCATAACACAGTGACCGTCCTTTAGGGGTTTCAAGTACAACCCCGGCCCCAGAATAGTAATCGTTTCTCGCGCCATCAACATACAATTTCCACCGGATTGAAGGATTATCGGTCACCACATCCTCACTATCGCCTTTGTATGTACACTCTGCAATGAAGTCTGCCAAAGCTTGTCCATTGATTGCTCTCCGGGGGTGATAAGTGATGTCATATTGGCTGAGTTCGATATTCCATTTCAAAAGATGACCCGAAGTTTCAGGACGAAACAGGACTCGCTTCAAGGGCTGATCGGTGAGGACTTTGATGGGATGAGCTTGGAAATATGGCCTCAATTTTCTTGATGCAATTAATATACAATAGGCGAGCTTTTCGAACTTTGAATAGTTCAATTCTGCCCCAGTGAATCTCTTGCTGATGTAGTAGACCGGGCGCTGAATTTTCACATCCTCCCGTATCAAAGCTGCGCTGAGGGCATGAGACAAGATTGCCAAATATACAAAAAGATCTTCACCATTGTCAGGCTTAGAAAGTATAGGAAGCGTTTCCATATGACGAATCAGCTCATCGAAAGCTTTCTGGCATTCAGGAGTCCAGTCAAAGTTTTTTCTTCCTTTCTTTAGAGCATCGAAGAATGGAATGCATTTATCAGTAGCTTTGGAAATGAACCGACTCAAGGCAGCAACTTTTCCATTGAGACTTTGCAATTCCTTCTTCGTTCTAGGAGCTTTGACTTCTTAAAGGCAGTTATGTGAGCAGGATTAGCTTCAATTCCCCTTGCACTCAAAATGAAACCCAGAAACCTTCCAGATTCTACTCCAAATGAACACTTCAAAGGGTTCAGCTTCATACCGTACTTTCAGAGGATTGAGAACATCTCTGCCAAGTGATCCATATGGTCCACTGCTTTCTTTTACTTTACCAGCATATCATCGACATAAACTTCTATAGTCTTGCCAATCTGCAGTTTAAACATGGCATTCACAAGTCTATGGTAAGTTGCCCCTGCATTCTTAAGTCCGAAAGGCATGACTCTATAGCAGTAGAGACCAACATCGGTGATAAAGCTCGTGTCCTCCTGATCTGGCTCATGCATCATGATCTAGTTATATCCGGAATAGGCATCCATAAAAGATAACAATTCATGCCCTGCCATTCCATCCACCAATTGGTCAATCCTGGGTAACGGGAAGCAGTCTTTGGGGCAGGCTTTGTTTAGATCTGAAAAGTCAATGCACACTCTCCATTTCCCATTAGCTTTTTTAACCAGTACAATATTTGAGACCCAATTCGGATTAGTAGATTCCCTGATAAAACCATTCTCCATGAGTCGATCAACTTATTCTTTCAATGCCGCCGACCTTTCAGGACCTTGAGCTCTTCTTTTCTGCTTTACAGTGTAAACTTCGGATCAATATTCAAGGTATGCACCGCAATTTCTGGAGATATTCCACACATATCGACATGAGTCCAGGCGAATACATCCAGATTCATTTTCAAACATTTTGAACCGTTGCACTAAGCTGCGAACCCACATTCAGCACTTTATTCGGGTCTTACGGGTCAACAGGTGCCGGGATTGTCACTTCAACTGGTACCACTCTATTTTCCCCTGCGCTGGCTTTTCTCGGATCCATCTCTCTTCGTGCACCGCTATGTTCGCCTGTGCAGGGTCCACCCTATAATTGCTACAAGGTTGATCCTTTGATGCGGACCGGGGCTACCGCATCTTTTCCCATTTCTCTCTTCCTCGATTCACGCAACTCTGTAAGATAACATTCTCGTCCAACATTCTGATCCCCTTTCACCACACCGACTCCATTATCTATGGGGAATTTTATGGTCAGACATCTTGGGGCAAGAATAGCTTTAAATGCTGCCAAAGTTGGTCGGCCTAAGAAGGCATTGTAGGTAGAAAATTCTTCAACAATAACGAAGGTCTGTTTTCGAGCGACTTTTCTCTGCCCCTCTCGAAGCTCTACGAACAAATCAATAGTCCCAATTGGCTGTTTCGGCTCCCCAGTAAAGCCGACAATCTTTAGTGACGACGCTTGAACGTCAGCCATAGGAATCTTCATCTGATCAAAAGTCTTCTTGAAGAGAATGTTGCATGAAGCTCCACAATGAACCAGAACTCTTTTAACAGTAGCTGGCCCAATGCCAGCGGAGATGACCAAAGGATCAATGGTAGGAGCTTCAACACCCATTGAATCCCTAGTACTAAATATAATGTCATCACTAAAAGTTCTCTGTTGCTTCAGGGGCGCAGCATCTTCTAACACAAAAACACTTTCATCTGCCGGTGCATACTTCAAAGCACGGGCATATCTTTCCATCTCGCCCCAACTCCTGCCAGCTGGGTGAGGGCCTCCTGTAACCACATTTATAACAGGCCTCTCTGATTCATGAGCTGCCGCCTTCTCACTTGAGGTAGAACAATGAACAGGCACCTGTTGTCCTTGAGTTGACGAGGTTGGGCCATTCTTGTTCCTTCTTACATATTGTTGGAGCTTGTTTTGCTTCAATAGTTCCTCAATTACCTCTTTTAAGTGACGACACTCGTTAGTATCATGCCCGAGCTGGTTATGGAAGCGACAAAACCTTCCATTCTTCTCAGCTCTTCCATTAACTCTTTGCTTAGCTGGTGCGGGGAATTCAACCGTGTCTTTGTTTGAAAAGTAGATGTTTTTCGGGGTATCAGTCAGGGGGGTAAAGATGAATGGACGTCCTTTCTTTGCATCTCCTTGCTTCTTCAGGGCATCGTTCCCCCTCTTATGATTGCCAAACTCCTTTTTATTCGGAGTAGCATTACTATTTACAGCCCCTGTCGATAACACCTTAGCCGATGCTTGGTGGCTCTCCAGACGCATGAATTCAACCGCTTTCTTATAAAACTTATGAAGTGAATTTGGTTCCTTCATTTTCAACCATCCCCCGAACTCACTTGTCTTATCAATAGCCTTCATCAGGTACGTCAAAATCATTCTCGGCTCCACATTGTCCACTTCTGCCAGAGCTATATTGAAGCGATTCAGGAAAGCTCTAATGGATCCTCCAGGATTCCGCTCCAAGCTGGATAATGACATTATATCCTTCGCCTTTGACGCATATAATCGAAACTGTTCCTCGAATTTTCGGGTCAAATCAGAAAATTGGTCTATCGATCGGACTGGCACCTTTGTGAACCAAAGTAAAGCAACTCCCAGGTATACCGAAAAATACCGGAATTTGATTTCATCAGAGGCTCTGGCACCCGTCATGTGCCAATCATATTTATACAGAAACTCATTAGGATCGCTCGTTCCCTTGTCAGATGGAATAGTTGGAGGGACAAACTTCCTTGGGAATTCTGCCTTCAGGATTTTTTCCGTGAATGGAGTCTTGCTCGAAGCGAAACCCCATTCTTTCTCATTTTCATTTCTCTGCATACTTTCTTTCATAATCTGACGAACCATGCCTGAGAAATACTCTTCATCATTCTGAGGCTCAGCGGGACAAACATCAGCCGTTCTCTCCGAATTTTGCCTTGACAGTCGCTCACGGAGAGTCGGTTGCGGCCCCGATCCTCCGGCTTGGGGAGGTGTCCTTTCCACTGGATCTTCCGCCCTTTGAGGGATATTTCTTCCTTCCACATTCTGCACTTCATCAGCAAGATTTCCCTCTTTAGACACTGGTTGACGGTTTGCCTCAAATAAAGCATTCAACCTTTCCATCATTAGGTTATTCTGAGCTTCCATTTGCCGATGTAGCCCGGATACAACGAAATCTAGCTCTGCTCGTGTAACTCCGACAGCTGGAGTTGTTTGACGTAAAGGAGGAGAGGTTGCAGTGTCACGCGAACATCGTCAGATCTAACAGACTTGCGCTTCCTTCCTGGAGCCATTATTTCAGATAAACTTTTGGTTTTTAGAGAAATCCTTTCTACAAACTTCTGCGAAGCTATGATGAAAGGTCCTGAGTTCGATTCTCAGTAAAAGCACCAAAAATGTTAACGTAGAAAGTTAGACGCTAACACCCCGATGCACAATGAGATTAAACGAAAGCACCACCCGTTAATATGGGAAACAAAAAAAGCAGTAATTCACTGAAAAAGCAGTAAGAGACACAAAATTTATAGTGGTTCGGCTTATGATCAAGCCTAAGTCCACTTCAATCCTTCTTTATTGCTCGTATGATTATAATACTTTACAATTTCCTTCAATTACAATTCACTTCAAAAGACAAGTAGCTAGAAAAGCTTTGATGCAAGAGAATTCTTAGAATCCATGGTTGAATGTGTTGAATCCCTATTTGAAGTTGATTGAAGCTTCTTGTGAGTTCCAAGTGTTGGAGTAAGGCTCGGTTTGAAGATGGCAGAGTCTCGATGCTTTGAAGAAAATGATCCCCCCCAAAGTCCCATTCATGATGGAGCTTAGGGTGTATTTATAGACAATTCTGGATTGGCCTTAGGTCGTGAGTGACCTAAGGAAGGTCGTGAGCAACCTAAAGAAGTGTGAGCGGCCTAAGGGAGGTCGTGAGCGACTAATAGAAGTGTGGGAGAGCTAAGGAAGTACGAGCTACGACCTAAATGATCTTCACGAACCAATGTATAGGACTTAGCGACCTATAAGGAAGCGGCATAGTTTTTTTTTTCCACCAAGTATTAGGTCGTAGACGATTTAAAGTGGGTTATTCATGCATTAGGTCGTTGCTGCTTTAACTCTTTTGGTCGCTGGGAATCTTAGCCGTTAGGTCGTCCATCTTTAGGTCGATAGGTCGTCCACTTCTAGGTCGTCCCGCTCCTCAAGGTTGTAAACCTTCATGTCGTTAGGTCGTTCCACTTCTAGGTCGTAAACCTTTATGTCGTTAGGTCGTTCCATGAACCTAAACCGTTAGGTCGTCCATCTTTAGGTCGTTAGGTCATCCACTTCTAGGTCATCCCGCTCCTCTAGGTCGTAAACCTTTATGTTGTTAGGTCGTTCCATGAACCAAAGCTGTTAGGCCGTACATCTTTAGGTCGTTGGGTCGTCTCGTTCCTTTAGGTCGTGCCATTCTTAAGGTCGGGTCATCTTTAGGTCGCTGGAAAAGCGGAGTTAACAATTTCCAAAACTAATTTCTCCAACAATATTATTTTAAAACTAAATTTAGAACTTTTGAATTTTATTCAAAAGCTATTAGAAAAATATACTCGGCTTTCCAGGGAAGAATTCTTTTTCCATTGCAAAATGGTCCATTCAAATAAATTAATAGATCTTCTTTATTTATTTTAATTTACATTTCAAATCTGTAAATTCTTTTCCACACTTTAAAAATAAACCGATATTTATTTTTGAACAATTTCCCTTTTCTTTACAAATTCTCGTCGTGAATTTACATTTCCAAGTATCAACTGATATACGAATTTTAAATTGATTCCCAAATATCATCTTCAAACCAAATCAAATCCCAAATTGATTTCCAATTTATTTCAAACACAAAATCAAATTCCAATTTGATTTTCCAAATTAATTTTCCAATATCAAATCCATTTTAAATTGATTTCCCAAATTATTTCGAAAACACCAAACAAATTTCCAAATCGATTCCTAAGATTTATTTTAACTCCAAATTAATTCCCAAATTGATTTATAAAACTAATTTCAACTCTAAATTTAATTTCTAAATTTATTTCCTTTTTGAAATAAATTCTTTTATCTATTTCAAATACTTTATATCCGTATGTTAAATAAATTCTTCAACCATTAAACAATATTACTCGAAATTTCTTTATTAAAATATTTTTCCCATATTTTTGAAGTTTGTTCGATCGGATTATAAAAATCAACTTTAGTACTTTAATTGTAACGTTTTAGGCTTCTCTGCTTTAATTTCCAAAAAATCCAATTTCATATTTCTGGTATCCTACAATACCAAAAATATGTTCGGCTAAATTATAGCCTTCAATAGTTTCAATCATAAATAATCACACACAGATTATAAATAATCATTACACAACATACGAAACAAATTAAATATTTGAGGAATCCAGTTGGAACCCTCCAACATATTTCCCTGCATCCACAGATTTTAGCACAACAAATTAAATACCAATTCCACTTCGAGGTGGAATATCGCGGTATATGGGATTTATAAAATATTATCCGCTATTATGCGGCACAATAGGGTCTCATCCGCTATATAATGCTGGAAATCAACTCCAAATACATATATAATACCAATTCCACTTCAAGGTGGAATATCGCGGTATATGTGTTTAATATAATAACCACCGCTATTATGTGGCGCATAGGGTTTATTACAAAACAAATAATAACAACCATCATCCAAACACACAACCAACTGTTTTAAATTTAACTATTTAAAATTAAACAAAACCCTTTGTTTGAGTGAGAAGATCTCACCTTTGCTTTGCATGCAATCGATTTTCATTCTCGCTTGATCCTTTATGATTTTTAAACCTTGTAACAAACAATTTATATGATTTTTATTAATACTTGAATAAATCGAACCATTAATTTCCATTTTAAATGTTTTTCATTCAACTAATAAATTAATTTGCAAATTTTCATTAAAAATCTTATCTTTAAAAACTAAAAAAAATCAGAAAATAACCGAATAAATTTTCTACTGTATATATGTATTTATTTTTATTTCTATTTTACCGTATAAATCCAAATATGCATATTATTATTCTGAAATCACATATATTATAAAATTACCTTACTGTAATATTTTCTGTAATATACTCAAATATATGTTAAAACCTGCTTTCCCGTAAAAGAAATTAAAAATCTATATTTATTCTTTACTGTAAATTTACTTTGCCTTTGCTGTAAATGATTTTTTTCCTACATATACTTATGAAATCAAAAATCAAATTTATATATATACTTTTCAATCAATAACCTACAGGATCACTTCACTGTTAACTTTTTTTCTTTTTTTCTGTTTTTCGAAATTGTAGATAAATAAAATTTGTACAATATACCTTATTTTATTATTCTCTGGTAAAATGAAATCATCAAAAGTTTTAACCTAAGTAAAATAAATAAATTCCAAACTACTTATTGCTAATACGAGATCCAAGCTCACCGAAGTTCGTCGCTCGATCCTCTAGAACGGTCGCGACTTCACGAAGTTCGTGCAACCGAGCTCAATCGCGAGTTCATGCTATGACGCCCCACCTCTATACCCACACTAGCTAAGGAAACAACAGTGTAATGTCGTCTTGCACGGAGAATAAGGCTGTTGAGGAGCGACCGTCCGTGTAATTGCTTTGTGCAAGCACCGATATGTCAGATGGAATAACATGCTTCATTTCGAGAGGAAATCCGACATACCGACACAACCTCAAAGCTACTACATGGTGGCTTTATACAATCTTCGGAACCAAATATAGAAATAAACATAACATAAATCAGTCACAGATATCCATATCACAAAGGCGGAAATTGATACAAATATATATAACACTAAAAAGCGTACATCCGAGTAGTGGTCAAAAAGATCCACAATATCACAAAAGAATGGATACAAGTACTAGATAAAAGAATATGTGTACATCAAGGAGTCGCAATCTCGAATGTATACAAAAAACAAAAACTACTAATTCTAAAGTAGTTAGTCAAAATTAGGCGATGGTCCCTAATAAGAAGTCAAGAAGAAACACCTGTAATGTCTCGTCTGACCCGAGTATTATTTAAGAAGAAAATAATAAACGGATCAGTCTAGCTATAGTTATCAGGAAAAATGAGATATGATAAGAGATATGATAAAGTCGTATGTTACAAAAATGTCATACTACGACAAGCTTACATTAAATATCAACAAAAATCATACTATACCTCAAGAAATCCCAAAGCACTAAAAAGAATATCATATTCTTTATTTTATTCACCAAACCACAAAATATTGACGAACATATCAATGCCAATCAGAAAAGTTAGTGAAACACAAATTCGCTAATGCACCAAAAATTGATAAAGCTTATCAATGCAAATCACGAAAATTGACGAAACACAATTCTAGAAATCAATCGGTAGAAATCCAGAAATCACAAAAAGGGGAAAGAGGCCTATCACAGAATGGGAGCATTAAAACTCACCAATACATGTTTCACAAAACGGAAAGCTATTCCATGGTTGCTAACCATTAATTTTGAGCCGAGGCTCCACAAAACGACCCGAAGACCTATGAGCCGAAACTCCACAAAACGGTCCGAAGACCATGGGTCGCTACCCCACCAGGCCGAAACTCCACAGAAACGGGGTATAGTCTACCTCGCAGACAAAGAGACATCGAACGTTGCTAGTCTAAATCACAAAATGATCATCATTGATCTGTAAGTGTAAATTACACAAAGCTAGTAAATAAATGAGTTTAGCTTCATGTCCCATAACCACTAGCTTAACTTAATTATTTACGAACAAATTGTAGACTTACACTCGAGGTTAAGTGTAAATTACACTAAGCAAGTAACTATATGAGTTTAGCTTCATGTCCCATAACCACTAGCTTAACTTAAATATTCACGAACAGATTGTAGATTTTCACTCGAAAATTGTCACAAGAGATTCAATCGAACAAGTCCGAAAATTAACCGACGAAGTAGACGCAAGCGTTTCATACCACTTGTTTTACTAAGTCGTTTAATTAGATTTCTCGTACGAGTGAGGTAAAGGTTTGTATATACTAATAGATTGGAAAATGGTTTAAGAAAACGAGCTTTGTAAATAAAATAGTTTGGAAATCGTTTTGATGAAAGAGTTTTGATATTTACTACTAGTATAGAAAACCTTTATATTTTTAAAGTGACAAATCACAGAAATGATTGTCGAAATAACCAATCACAAAAATTCACATTCGAAGACGTGAATGAAAATCCAAAGAAATCGATACTTAATCCTTCAAAGTGGAAATACCCAAAAATTCAAAAAATAAAAGTTATCAAAGTCGACAAAGGTGATAACAACTAATCAGAGAAGAAGAATCAATTAAAAATTGGAAAAACAAAGCAAAATTAGCATAAATAGGCAAAACAGGGAAACAGAAGCAGGTCAGTCTACCGATCTCTCTGAGTAAGTCGACTGAAAATAGTCCAGAAAGATTTCGGGCTTCAGCTCGGTCTACTGACTCGGAGAGTTCGGTCAACCGAACCTCAATTCCTGCATTTTCTACCCTATTAATTGAAGTGAAAACTCTCTCAATTCGCAACCGGTCGAGCATGGACGCTAGGGGATTACGCCCATAAGCTACCTGGTCCTATTGGCTCCTCGATGCACCACCAAAAACATGTTCAAACATCAAAGTTAGGATTCTAAAGATTTGAACCCAAAACACTAAAAATTGGGATATTCACCCATTCAACCAAACAAAAATCAAGTTCACATGAATAAGTGTTAGGAATTCATACCCAACAATCAAAGATAGTTATAGACAAAGATGTGAGATAAAAATCTCACCTTTAACCCAAAAAACAAAGAAGAAGGAGCTCAATTTGCAAGGAGAAGACCAACCAATCTCCACTTCAACCAAACAAGCTTCAATCTAAGATCAAAACAAGTATTTCGTAAATTTAGGTTTACGAATTTCTGAGATTGAAGGGAGGAAGTGCTAGAGAAGATGAATTGGAGGCTTACCAATCGCTTCTATCTGATTTTGGAGCAAGAATTCAAGTTTGCAAGAAGAAACTAGGGCTTGGAATTTCTAATTCCTCTTCCTTTCCCCCATTTTCAGTTTTAGCTCGAGTTTGAGGAGTGGGGATGAGTGAATGGAAGGGAGAAGGCTGAGTTAGGGTATTAAGTTAGATAGTGGGCTGAACCCAAACCCAAAACCCAATAGAAAAGTAGCAAAATTTGACTTACTCCAAACATATCGAAGTCTATACTCAAAAAGGTCGCAAATGGCATTTTGAACTCAATGGAAGTAGTCTCGAGTCCAAATTTGACTGTTTGCAAAAAGTAGTTTTTCGGACTAAAATCTGACGGACGATGAAATATTTAAATAAAATATTTAAATATACAATCGATAAATATGCGAGTTGTTACAGACTCCCCTCCTTAAGGAAATTGTGTCCCCGTAATACTTAAGAATAAAATAAATAGTTACAACCATAAAAGCATATCAACACAAAAGAAAATTTGAAATAAGTTCACCACAAGGAGCACGAAAGAGTGAGGCCGAACGTGTTCGCTCGTTGAATTCTCTAGATTCCCAAGAGCTATCATCGAGATTTGAGAACAATTGAACTTTCACAAGAAGTACATCTTTATTTTGAAGGCGCTCAACCTCCAATGAAATGATGCGAATAAAATGTTGCTCAAAAGTCAAATGGGAGAAACTTCAATTTCTTCAACAACAACGAGCTCAATAATAAATTCGGAATCCCAAAGGCATTTCCGTAGTTGAAAGACATGGAAAACGTCATGAATAGCAGAAAATTAAGCCGGTAATAAAAGATATAGGCTATGGAATTAGTGCATTCGGTGATGGGAAATGGGCCAATGTATCGAGGCGCTAACCTTTCCAACCGACTGAAACGCACAACACCCTTCATAGGTGAAACACAAATGAACACAAAATCTCCCATAGAAAATTCTAATTTCCTTCTTCGATTATCAGCATAGGATTTTTCTCTACTTTGAGCTTATCTCATTCTATGGCAAATAAGGTCAATCTTTTCTGCGGAATCTCGAATCAAATCGGGACCTAAAACCAGCTTCTCACCGGCGTCAAGCCAATAAGAAGGGGATCGGCATGGCCTTCCATAGAGTGCCTCAAATGGTGTCATACCAATACAAGATTGGAAGCTATTATCATAGGAAAACTAAACAAAAGAAATATGATCTTCACAACTTCCACCAAAATCAAGACACATGTACGAAGAAGATCTTCAAGAGTTTGATTCTCATGCTGGGTTTGTCCATGGGACCGTGGATGATAAGCGGTGCTAAAATTAAGCTTCGTTCCTAAAGCTTTTTGAAGGCTATTTCAAAATCCACTAGTAAACAATGGATCACGATCGCTAACAATAGAAGTAGGAACCCCTTGTAATTTAAAAATTTCTGTAATAAAAAGTTTGGCCAAAAGAGGTACGGTCCGACTGGGTCGAATGGGAATAAAATAGGCGAATTTATTAAGTCTATCAACTATCACCCATAGGCTATCATGACCAAAACGAGAACGGGTAAGGCCGATGAAAAAATCCATGGAAATTTGATCCCACTTCCATATTGGAATTTTTAAAGGTTGCAATAACCCACCGGGCCTTTGATGCTCGACCTTAACGAGTTGGTAAGTCATGCAACACTTGACAAAGCTAGCAATATCAGATTTCATTGCATCCCAATAATAAATTCGCTTCATATCCACGTACATTTCGCAACTACCGGGACGAATTGTAAATGTGGAGGGATGAGAATCTTCTAAAATATCTCTACGAAGATCACTATTTTTTGGCACGATAAGACTACCAAAATTTCAAATACTGCCACAAGAATCAATATCAAAGTCTTTCAAACCTTCAATATCAATTTTATTCTAAAATTTTGGCTAAGAAGAGCCAATTCGGGATCTAGTTTTGAGCTTCAAGAATGCAGTCTAAAGGAGAAGGATGAGCCTAAAGGGTACATAAAACAAGAGATGAACATAAATCGGATACACCATCTGTAGTCTCACAAGTAGATAAAGTCTTGAGATCATACCATTCGAATATCACCATGGAAACAACTGCTTGTTGCTTATGACTAAGAGCGTCGGCAACACGATTTTCCTTTCCGGGAGTATAAAGAATATCAAGATCATAAGATGTAAGGAACTGGAGCCAACGCTGCTGACGCAAATTAAGTTCCTTTTGAGAAAATAAATACTTCAAATATTTATGATCGGTGTGAATAACAAATTTCTCTCCCAAAAATAATGTTACCAAATTTCTAAAAGCGTAAACAATAGCCGCGAGCACTACATCATGAGTGGCATACCTAGTCTCGATAGGCTTTGATTGTATAGAAATGAAAGTGATAGCACGTTCTCTTTTCCAAGAGAACGACACCTAAACCAATACGACAAGTATCGGTATAAACAATAAAGTCTTGGTTCCCCTCGGGAATTCACAAGAATAAGAGTATTGGAAAAGAGTTCTTTTGATTGATCCTCTTTCCCGAAAGGCTAAACTTCCTAAAATTATAATTAACTTTTTGTAATCATCTTTCTAGAAAAATTTACATTTTACAAGTCAATTTACTGTGTCTGATTGTCTAATCAAAGCCTTTAGGAGACTCCTATCGATAACGATGATCAAGCGCATCGACCAGAATTTTTAAAACACTAAATGGGCAATAGAATCACAAAATCACCTTCTATATGACAAATGTCTCATAAAAGGTTTTAAGAATATTCTCTGCTCGTTTAAGAACAAAATCCAACTATACTTAGAAATAAATCTTATGAAAAAGCTTTGTAAAAATTTTAAATTTCAATTTTCATCCAAAACCAATAAATAGAAGAACGGTCTCATCGAAATATTCGTAGAATACTCTGTTTATAAAATGGATGAAATAAGCTTGACAAACCAAATGACATAACAAGTCATTCATAAGAATCACAACGAGCGCGGAATGCGGTAAGTGGAATGTTAACTTACGCAATTCGTAGCAAATGAAAACCGGTGGCAAGGTCGTGCTGAAAAGACCTTAACACCACTTAAAAGATTTCTTAGGTGATAATTCTATGACAAGCTCAAAAATACAGGAAAATTCCACAAACTACCAAAATGAGAAAAATAACGTTTTCTTCATCATGTGGGTTTAAAGAATAAAATAATGTCATCAAATTGGAATCGAAATCACAAAGAAAGATAAATATCTGCTTAACAGATTAATAATGTCGAAGATGAATAGTCCACTCGAGACATAGGATATGGCTTCATAATGATTAAGCCAATCCCTATAAAAATCAATTCTGAAGCCTAAGTAAAAAATAATCGGTTCGTAAAGAAAAATCTCTTAAAATAATTTTGACATCAATAAAAAGAAACAAATTGGGCGTTGCGGATCCACCATCTGGATTCACAATTCTCAAAGAAGACATCAAGCCCAAATTGTTTTAAAGCAAAACAATTCAACAAGTTCTTTTGATTTAAAAAAAATGAGATAAACACATATCAACATAAACTCGAATAGGATGATCACGAAACAAAATAATGCCACTAAGGATAGAATGAAGAATACCTTGACAAAGAGAAGAATTGCTAAGGGCTTGCAGCTTTCCGTCTCCCTTGCTTTGAATTATAGGACAAGTAGATAAGTAATGACCTGAGCCTTTGCAATAGCGGCAGTAAAGGGGTTTCGGACACTTAATTACATAATGGTCCGTGGAACCACAATTGTAGCATTGTTTACGACTTGGGGTAGGAGTCTTGGCTACCGAAGTTTCTTGTTCCACCTTCTTCTTGCTATGAAGTTTGGGGCAGACAGAAATACCATGACCTGTATTTTTGCGATAACGAAAAAAGAGTGGTTCCGGACACTCCTTTGCATAGTGCTCTTCAGAGCCACAATTGTAGCATTCTCCACGATTATGAATTGGAGTCCTTGCTACCGAAGCAGTTTGTTTCACTTTCTTATTGGATTAGGGCTTTTGAACTTAATATGCCTCTTCTTGTAAATACCAATATCACCATCAATTGCTTTATCAGCCTCTTCATATCGAAGAGTGATATCCACAAGCTGATTGAAAGGAACCTCAAGTTTCAAAGGTAAAATGTTTTCGAGGTTCTTACTCAAAGCACAGATAAACTCTTGATTCTTTACAAGATCCAAAAGTTATTGGGCAGACATGAATACGCCATCCAGAGAAGGGCTACTGGATTGACCAGTGCTAGGTCTGCCAGAACTAACCATTTCTTCTTCTTTAAGAAAGAAAGAAAGATGAGGAAAAAGGGTACTCTCAGAATGAATATCAAATAGTCATGATTGATAAAACATGGAATCATGAAGAAAATTAGGATTGAACAGGTTTAGTAACTTGAATAAAATCCTAAGGCACGACTCCTAAGAAGAACTTAGGACGATGGCCCTTGCTAGATTATTATACATTGTTTCGAAGTTTGGCTATGATACCAAGCTGTGACGCCCCACCTCTATACCCATGCTAGCCAAGGACACTACAGTGTAATGCCGTCAACTAGCGCGGAGAAAAAAGCTGTTGAGAAACGACCCTCCATGTAATTGCTTTGTGCGAGCACCGATATGTCAAATGGAATAACATCCTTCATTTCGAGAGGAAATCCGACATACCGACACAAACTCAAAGCTACTACATGGTGACTTTATAACATCTTCGGAAACAAATATAGAAATAAACATAACATAAATCAGTCACAGATATCCATATCACAAAGGTGGAAATAGATGCGAATATATATATAAAACTAAAAAGCGTACATCAGAGTAGTGGTCAAAAAGATCCACAATGTCACAAAAGAATGGATACAAGTGCTAGACAAAAGAATATGTATACATCAAGGAGTCACTATCTCGAATGTATACAAAAAAAACTACTAATTGTAAAGTAGTTAGTCAAAATCAGGCGATGGTCCCTGATAAGAAGTCAAGAAGAAGCACCTGTAATGTCTCGGTCCGACCCAAGTATTATTTAAGAAGAAAATAATAAACGGATTAGTCTAGCTATAATTATCAAGGAAAATGAGATATGATAAGAGATATGATAAAGTCGTATGATACAAAAATGTCATACTGCGACAAGCTTACATTAAATATCAACAAAAATCATACTATACGTCAAGAAATCTCGAAGCACTAAAAAGAATGTCATATTCTTTATTTTATTCACCAAACCACAAATATTGACGAACATATCAATGTCAATCGGATAAGTTAGTGAAACACAAATTCACTAATGCACCAAAAATTGATAAAGCTTATCGATGCAAATCACGAAAATTGATGAAACACAAATTCTAGAAATCAATCAGTAGAAATCCAAAAACCACAAAAAGGGGAAAGAGGCCTATCATAGAACGGGAGCATTAAAACTCACCAGCGCGTGTATTACAGAACGGAAAGCTATCCCATGGTTGCTAACCATTAATTTTGAGCCGAGGCTCCACAAAACGGCCCAAAGACCTATGAGCCGAAACTCCACAAAACGGTCTGAAGACCATGGGTCGCTACTCCACCAGGCCGAAGCTCCACAGAAACGGGGTTTAGTCTACCTCGCAGACAAAGAGACATCGCACATTGCTAGTCTAAATCACAAAATGATCATCATTGATCGGTAAGCGTAAATTACACTAAGCTAGTAAATAAATGAGTTTAGCTTCATGTCCCATAGCCACTAGCTTAACTTAATTATTTACGAACAAATGGTAGACTTCCACTAGAGGTTAAGTGCAAATTACACTAAGCTAGTAAATATATGAGTTTAGCTTCATGTCCCATAACCACTAGCTTAACTTAAATATTTACGAACAGATTATAGATTTCCACTCGAAAATTGTCATAAGAGATTCAATCGAACAAGTCTAAGAATTAACCGATGAAGTAAACGCAAGCGTTTCATACCACTTGTTTTACTAATTCGTTTAATTATATTTATCATACGAGTGAGGTAAGGGTTTGTATATACTAATAGATTGGAAAATGGTTAAAGAAAACGAGCTTTGTAAATAAAATAGTGTGGAAACCGTTTTGATGAAAGAGTTTGATATTTACTACTAGTATAGAAAACCTTTACATTTCTAAAGTGACAAATCACAGAAATGATTGTAGAAACAATCAATCACAAAAATTCACATTCGAAGACGTGAATGAAAATCCAATGAAATCGATACTGAATCCATCAAAGAGGAAATACCCAAAAATTCTAAAAAAAAAAGTTATCAAAGTCGACAAAGGCGATAACAACTAATCGGAGAAGAAGAATCGATTAAAAACTGGAAAAACAAAGCAAAATGAGCATAAATAGGCAAAACATGGAAACATGAGTAGGTCAGTCGACTGAAATATTTGAGTCAGTCGACCGAAAATAGTCCAGAATGTTTTCGGGCTTCAGCTCGGTCGACTGACTCAGAGAGTTCGGTCGACCGAACCCCAATTCCTGCATTTTCTACCCTATTAATTGAAGTGCAAACTCTCGCAATTCGCAACCGGTCAAGCACGGACGCTAGGGGATTACGGCCATCAGCTACCCGGTCCTATTGGCTCTTCGATGCATCACCAAAAACATGTTCAAACATCAAAGTTAGGATTTTAAATATTTGAACCCAAAACACTAAAAATTGGGATATTGACCAATTCAGTCCAAACGGAAAGCAAGTGCACATGAATAAGTGATAGGAATTCACACCCAACAATCAAAGATAGTTATAGAGAAAGATGTGAGATAAAAATCTCACCTATAACCCAAAAAAGAAGAAGAAGGAGCTCAATTTGCAAGGAGAAGACAAACCAATCTCCACTTCAATCTAAGATCAAAACAAGTATTTCGTAAATTTAGGTTTAGGAATTCTGTGATTGAAGAAAGGAAGAGATAGAGAAAATGAAGAGGAGGCTTACCAATAGCTTCTATTTGATTTTGGAGCAAGAATTCAAGTTTGAAAGAAGAAACTAGGGCTTGGAATTTCTAATTCCTCTTCCTTTCCCCCATTTTCAGTTTTAGCTTGAGTTTGAGGAGTGGGGATGAGTGAATGGTGAGGAAAGGGCTGGGTTAGGTTATTTTGCATTTGAAAACTAGAGCTTGGAATTTCTAATTCTGCTTTGATTCGTGTTGTTGATTCTATCTTATTCTCTCATATTTTGCATTTGAAACCTTATGTTATTATTATTGTTTTGTGTGACTTGTATTCAAGGGATTTTATACGTTGGCTCTTCCACTCATATCTGCTTCGTGTTATCGTGCTTGTGTGGTTCCCTTTCGTGCATTCGTCGTTGTGTCTCCAGCTCAAACCTGTGAGTTATTCTCACCAGACATTTTGACTTATATGACTTGTGAACTGATCACATTTGAATCTGTAAAATGCATTACCATATTATATCTGCTATATTATGATCATATGATGTTCGCCCATGCTTAAACACCAGATATGTTACTGTTATATTATGTTGTTCTGTTATTTATATCGGTTTATCACACTGCAAGTTCCCTTTGGATTAGAATCACTATGGGTTGAAATGATACATACCCTAACGGACTTTAGAATAAGGGAAAATCGTTATGGGCTGAAATGATAGGCCTGAATGATTTTCAATTATTTTCATTTACTTGGGACTGTGGGTTTGAAATGATAAAACCCGGATTTTCCTTGTAAATTACGGGTTGAAATGATATATTACCCGTACCACTTTACCTAGGCTAGAAAATTATATACAGACCCGTAGTTAAAATATATTTTTCTAAAATTTTTAAAAATAGGTGTGAAATGTAAATATTATAATATTTTTATTTAAAACATAATTTAAAAATGATTTTGGTAAAGTATTCTTGATTTTCTGGAAATTTATAAGTTAAATAAATTATGGAAAAGTTAGAAAATTTGAATGTAAGTTATTTTGAAAATTTTGATCAAATTATAATTGGAAATTAAATTAAATATTAAATTATGATAAATTTATGATAATTTGAATTTGAAATGAATTTAATGTGATTTTATAATATATTAGTGATTTTTGAATAAAGTTAAACTGCGGAATGAATGATTATTTAAGTTGAAATTTTGAAATATAACCAAAATGGGAATTTGTGAATTTGGCTTAAATGAGAATTTTAAGTTAAATAATTAAAATTGAAATTAAGTTATATTTTGAAATTTTAAACTTAAGCGTTGAGTTGAGATTTAATTCAATGAATTTAAAATTTAATGTTGAAATTTAGTAAGTGAATTATTATTAAATCTTGATTTTTGAATGGAAATTTAACTGTATAAAATCATGAACTTAAGGATTGACTATTATTAGGTAATATTAATAATGGGGACGTTAATGGGGACCCTCCCTTTTCTTCCCCCCTTTCCCGCTGAACCTTCCATTCAACCATCCCCTCTGCCGCAATGTCCTTCCTCACCTATTCTTGTACCACCTTCTGTCGTTGTCCGTTCCCTGTCAACTCCTTTACCAACCACCATCCCTCTTGTCAGTGCCCAACCCCAATCCCTGCCACCACCTACCACAACTTCCTCCCCTTCAGCTTCTCTAAACCTTCCTACCCCACCGGTGCTTCCACTTCCACAACCCCAACCGACTTGGAATTCTCTTTTCAAAGCTAAACCAATCAATGCTGGGAAATATGAACCCCGCGACATTCAACTGAAATTTAGTGGTGATGCTCTGGTACCACCTGATGAAGTAGTTATGGCAGGTAACTCGCTGTGGAAAGAATACCTGGTGGGTTTTTTTCTTGATACTCTTTTGTCGTACTCAACTGTGTTGTATTACCTTAAGAAAGCGTGGAAACTTCGTGGATCCATTTCTGTTAAGTCAGATAGATTCCTGTTCCTGTTTAAATTCACTAATGAAGATGATAGGAATAGAATCTCTGAAGCTGACCCTGTTGTTATGAGGAATAAACTATTTATTGTAAAACCATGGGACGAGAATGTTGGCAATAGTTGTGGTAGTATCAAATCTGTACCTGTTTGGATTAAGTTATCAAACATCCCCTTGTTTGCATGGTCTCCTTTGGGTATAAACTGGTTAGCTGCAAGAATTGGTAAACTTCTTTGCATGGATGCCTCGACTGAAAATTTTGAAAGAATCACCTTCGCCAAATGCTTAGTTGAAGTTACTCCCAAGTATGAACTGCCTGAACGATTTACTGTTCAACTGCTTGATGGGTCTGAACAGGAAGTTATAGTTGAGTACTTGTGGAAGCCTGAAATATGTACTTTTTGTAAAGAGTTTAGGCATTTGGGTAGCACTTGAAAGAAGTCAGTAGTTGAAGAGAACGTTAAGAAATGTGAAGAAACTGAACAACAGAAGAGTGGTGAAGTGAAGCAATACAATGCGAATAAAGGAAAAAACTCAGGCAAACAAGTTACAGTGAAGTAAGTGTGGCAAAAGGTCAATAGGTACAGGGGAAAAAATTTAGATGTTAGTAAGGAGATGGAAAATAAAACAAATATAAACACAGTAGCAGAGGATGTTAATGAACATGTTGGAAGTGAAGGGAACAGTTCTAGTTTGGAAGTTATTAAAGAACCAGGGGATGTGGAACAAGTATGTAATATTCAAACACAAAACAAATTTAATGTGCTGCAGTATGAAGAGATTGAGCAAGTTATAGTAGATATTAATGAGGTAGAGGATGGTGAAATCAACCCAGCTGACATTTGTGGTGAATTAAATAGAGATGTCTCTCAGATTAATGCCAATTTGAATGACATTTCTGTTATTAATAACAAAATCCCAATTTTGGCTACTGATAAGCAACATTTACAAGTTGAAGCAACTGCTACCAGTAGCAAAAACAAGGAGAATGGTAACTGTGTGTCAGTTATGCATGCACAAGCTGATACTTATGACACTGAACAGGATAAAGCTTGGTGCACTGCAATTGAAACATTCATAACACAACTTATTCTCACATGCCATATGCCTGACTCAGTTGTTCAACCTCAAGTTCATACACCCTACAATTTCTCCATTGATCTGCCTGCTTGGCCATCAAACCTTACCCTACCGCAACCAAAGCCTATTCCAACCGAAGACCCTCCCACCACACTTCATTCCTCTCCTTTCAGGTAAATTGAAACAAGATCTCTGTCTGCTTAGAGAAGAAACAAATCCACCACCCAACAATAATTTTTTAATGAATAAAAAAATCGCAGCATGGAATATCAGAGGAGCGCATAGCAAAATTAAACTTGATCAAGTCAAAAATTACATTTCTGCTTATAACATTTGTCTATTTGGATTGCTAGAAACAAAACTTAACCTCTTGTTATCCACAAAAGCAGCAACTTACATTGATCCGACCTGGGAATTCCATCACAACCTTGACACTGCTTCTAATGGTCGAATCCTGATCTTGTTTGATCCTAAAGTAATTACCCTATCCCCTATCCTTTCAACTAGACAGTTCATCCATCTTCATGTTTTTGAAACTCTTTCTCAACCCTCTTTTTATGTCACCTTCGTTTATGCCGATAACTCTGTTCTTTCACGTAACACATTCTTCAACTCATTGCCTCCATTACGTTAGACTTCACATCCCTGGGTTGTGCTTGGCGATTTCAATTCATGTTTTAATTTTACTGACAAATGTGGGGGTAACCCTCTTACCCCGACAGACATTGCTAACTTCAACTTATCTATTGAACAATCTGGTTTAGTCATGGTTAATAGGTCTGGTGCAAAATTTTCATGGAACAATAGAAGTCGTAGTGGAGTTCGAACGTTCACGACTATTGATCATGCTTTCTGCAACATCCAAGCTCTCCACCTCTGGCCCACCTTATCTGTCTTCCTCCCACAACCTATATTATCTGACCACTCTCCACTAATATTAACCCTGGGTCCCCATTTGCGAAAAGAAAAAAGAAGTTTCAAATTTTTTGATGCTTGGCTGAAGCATGACCACCTACTTGAATTAGTTTCTCAAGTTAGCAATGAATTTATTTGCTATGGTAACCCCATGTATAAGTTTTGCAGGAAGTTGAGAAGAATCAAGCAGCAAATCAAATTGTGGGCCTATGCAACCTTTGGAGCTGGAAGCCTTCTTTCCACAACTCTTAAGGAACAACCGAAGAAGCAACAAGAATACATGATGGAGCATCCCCTTGATGACCAAGCAGCGGCTGAAGAAAGCATACTATTTTCTGATGTTAACAATGCCTTATGCTCGGAAGCTAACATGAAGAAGAAGCTACTGCATGCCAAGTGGTCTGTTGAAGGAGACAAGAACACCAAGTTCTTCCTTGATGCTATTAAGGTCAAACATACAAGAGATAACATATTTGGTATCCTTGATGATCAGGGTAACCACTGTGACACTGTTGAAACTGTTGATCAAGCTTTTGTTAAATACTTCTCCACATTGCTTGGTAATGACTCTGGGTTCTCCCCTGATCTTGAACGAATCTCAACACTTACCTTGCCTTCTATATCTCCCCTGGCAGCTCTTGATTTAATAAGGACTATAACTAATGATGAAATAAAAGCTACGTTATTTTCAATGAACAAACATTCTGCAAGAGGGCCTGATGGTTTTAATGTGTCTTTCTTCATTGCTTCTTGGGGTGTTCTTGGTCATGATTTTTGTCAAGCAATCCACAATTTCTTTCCCAAATGCAAACTGCTTAGGGAAGTGAATAGTACTAACATAGCCCTGATACCTAAAGTATACCCACCAACTAGTGTCTCTTCGTTCAGGCCGATATCCTGTTGTAATGTCTTATATAAATGTATCACGAAAATAATTGCCACTCGTATGATTAGTGTAATGCCATCAGTTGTCTCCTTGAACCAGGCAGCCTTCCTTCCTACTAGAAACATTCTTGATAATGTTCTGCTGACACAAGAACTGCTTAACGGTTATTCTAGAGTTAATGTGTCTCATGCTGCCACTCTAAAAATTGACATATCTAAAGCTTATGATTCTATACATTGGGCTTCAATTGTGAGGATCATGGCAGTCATGGGGTTTCCCAAAATTTTTGTGTCATGGAAATATGTGTGCATCTCCACCCCTACTTTCTCTGTTGTTTTGAACGGTAGACCAGTTGGGTATTTCAAAAATAATAAAGGAATTCGCCAGGGAGATCCCATATCTTCCTACCTTTTCTTGTTAGTTATGGAAGTTTTCACGGTTGTGCTTAAAGACAAGTACACTCAGAAGCTAATCAAGTACCACCCTAAATGCTCTACTCTCCAAATTCAACCATTAATGTTTGCTGATGATGTATTGTTATTTACTAAACCAGATATTCCCTCTATGACCGGAATTGTTGAGGCTCTCCACTCCTTTTATTGCATGATGGGTCTTTCTATTAACAAAGCTAAATCTTCCTTGTTACTTGCTGGAGTCAGTGATACCCTTGCTGCTGCCCTTCATCTGCACACTGGCTTCACCAACATGGACAATGACATGAGGTATCTTGGACTTCCTTTACTTACCAAAAGAATTTCTAATGCTGACTGTGTTCCTTTATACAATAAGATCACATCTGTTATGGGTGTCTGGTCTAATAGGCAACTGTCACAAAGTGGAAGGTTTGTCCTTATTAAGTCAGTTGTTTTTTCATCTTTAGTCTACTGGGCTAGGTGCATTATCCTTCCTACCATGCTGTTGCACATGGTGAGGTCAGCTATGCATAGGTATTTCTGGACTGGTAGCATACACAACAGGAAGTTGATCCCATGCTCATTCACTAAATTTGAAACTCCAATTAAATTTGGTGGGCTAGGTGTTATTAATGCTAGTAAATGGAACTGTGCAACCATTAGTTCCCATTTTGAAGACCTCATCAATAAAAGAAGCGTGTTTGGGAAAAATGGGTTTGGCAATTTTACATTAAGAATAAATAATTTTGGTGCATGGAGATCCCCCAATGCTGCAGTTGGATTTGGAGGAGCATTCTGAAACTAAGAAATGTTTACCTCCCTTTGATACAATATCATGTTAATGCAAAATCTGATGTTAGCTTCTGGCATGATCCTTAGCCGGGCAGAGGTCTCATCCTTTCAAAAGTTTGTGACTACCTTCATGTTCAACAGTCTGGAATTCATTATGATGCTAAAGCCAATGTTTATGTTCATGATGGGAATTTGCAATTGCCAAGCAATAGTAATCAAATGATCAGGCAATTATGGTCCGAGGTTCAAAACAACTACAGCAATACTAATCAAATGCAGGCAGTTACTTGGGACTTGAGGCCTCACACAATCAGGGGTGTGTACACAAATATTTCTGTGTATGACACTCTGCCTTCTTCAAAATGGTGCTCTGTGATCTGGTCTGATGATTCTCCTCCAACTGATAACTTGATGCTGTGGAAAGTCATAAACCATGCACTACTGACTAGAAGTAAATTGAAGTATTTAGGTATGACATGCACCTCCTTATGTCTTTTCTGTGATATGCATGAAGAAACCACTGATCACATTTTTTTTGATTTCCCTGCTCTAAAAATTGTTATGGCCAGAGTCAGTTCCACTACTGGTTTTAATCTAAATACTGGGGGTTCTGCAATGATATGGAGTATCATTTACAAAGCAACAAGGTGGAGAAAGTTTGAGACTAGAATTTTGGTTGTATGTTTGAAAAAATATCTCATTGCTGTTTGGAAAGAAAGAAAAACTGCTGTTTTTGATAATCACAGAAGGAAGAATGAATTATTATGGCAGGATGTTAGGAGAACCACTCATTGGCAATTGATGAATTGCAACACTAAATTTCCTGACTCGTTGATCCATGTTTGGGGTTGAAGTTTAGTTGTTGTTTCTTCAATTGTTTTAATTTTCCTTTTATTTTTTTCCCTTTCTTCTCTCATGTACTGTCCTCTTTTATTGTGTTGCAATAAAACTGGCAGGGGTCCAGTCAACCTCGCTGGCTTTGCCAAAAAAAATAAAAATTAAATGATGTTAATAGATGTGAAAATGTATGATTTTATCAGTTAAAAATGTTTTAAATATCAATATAATTGGTTGTGAAATTATATTGATTATTTGAAGTCAATTAACTTCATTTTTGAAATGCTATTAATTGCAATGTAAATGATATTACAGCATATGTAAATGCTGTAGTTGATGATAATGAACTAAAAAGATAAATTGAATTAAAGGTTATTGTAGCAATTTATGTAAGTGCTATAATTATTGAATTTAACTAAGTTTATTTGAAATTTAATTAAATCATATTGCAACATCTTAAAATACCGTCTTTTGTTAAATTGAACTGTTTTGAATATTACTTTCCGTAGCGTTTCTAAATGCTGCGAAAAATGGATTTTCACTGTTTTGATAAACTTAAGTGAATAAATGAATTTTGAAAGTTGAAAATTTTGGAAATGTAATAATTTAAAGTATAAAATGTAATAACTTCATTTTTGATTTAAATGAAGTAATTTGATTTTCAATATAAACTGTTTAGAAATGTGAATTGAAATGGTATTTTAAATTGAATAAAATGAATAATGATTTGAAATGAATGTGGTTTTGAAAAGATATGATATTTTGATATATTAAAACGATTTGGAATGAATGTAGTTTTGGAAAGATATGATATTTTGATATATTAAAATGATCTGAAATGAATGTAATTTTTTAAAGATATGATATTTTTATATGTCGAAATGATTTGAAAGGAAGTTTGTAAAGATATGATATTTTAATATATTAAAATGATTGGAAAGGAAGTTTTGTAAAGATATGATATTTTAATATATTGAAATGATTTGAAATGAAGTTTTGTAAAGATATGATATTTTGATATATTAAAATGATTGGAAATGAAGTTTTGTAAAGATATCATATTTTAATATATTGAAATGATTTAACGGGAAGTTTTGGAAAGATATGAAGTTTTTGAAATGGTTTGGAAATAATTTAATCTTTATTCTGATAAATATTTGGATTTGAAATGTATTCTATTTTGAAGTATAAATATCATTTTAAACTATAACTACGGGTAATAATAACAATTGGTTGGCAAAGTGACCGGGATCGGATATCTGGCATACTCTCTGTCGACGCCGAAAACCACTTTGACAACAGTGTATGCGGCTGTAACAACCCGGGATCTCGCATTAATTAATTTTCATCATTAAACGATTAAGGTGCTGGAAAATTGCTGTTTGGAGTTTTTATTTTGGATTGAAATTCTTTTAATAATTTGTGAAATGTTGAATGGGCTTTAAAAATTTAATTTCGGCCCAATATTCCTTTAACATTCTCGATGTTGTTCCCTTTTTAATTCAATTCGACCCGCCCCCTTTATTATTTCCCAACCCTAAGTAAAAACCGAACGAAGGAAATTAATGGCGGCCCCCGTTTTCATTTCTCGTTCGCCCCTTCATCTTGCTCGTGGCTGCGTCGATCGATGATCTCGTGCTCGGCTTCTCCTAAATTCGACGACAAGGTGAGTAATCTTTATTACTCACATCTAAGTCGACTCAGTATTATGCTTTGCGTATGAATTGGTTTAGTTGTTGATGCTTTCTCTGATTTTATCAAATTCGTGTAATTTCGTGATGCTTGGTTAACTCGGATTTGCTTTTGGGCTGTTTAATTTTTCGTGACCATCACGAATTCGATTTTTCTTTGTTGTCTTCTGTGACTTTGATCGTTAAACCTCTTGCTGTGTCTTACTTGAAATTGTCGTGTGTTTATGACCCGAGCTTTGATTCCTTTTGTGAATTTGGTCTTGACTTCTGTTACACACTGGAGTATTACCACTGTAGATGTTCTTGGACTTGATTGTTTACCTTGGCCACTGTCCCGATCATGTCCCCTGTGAACTTGATGTGGATCGTGTCTTTGGGTTTTACACTTCGATGTTTGACACTATCAAACTCGGCTCTGACTTGGTAATGTTTTCGATTTTTTCCATTAGATCGAACTTGTAATTGTCTAGGGCTTCACTGTTGGAATACTTACATGCTTGGGGCTTCACTGTTGAAATACTTACATGCTTGGAGTTTTTGTGTAATTCTCTACAGTATGTGCATTGCTTGTGAACTTGCCTCTGTTATACTTTGTATATACTGGTTGTTGTTGGGTTTAGTATTATACCACTTACTATTTACTTGCCTGCCTGCCACTGATCCTATGTTGAAGTCATTTATGTGCTCGACTTTGACCATTTATTACATTGAACTTGGTGGCCTTTGTTGCGCTTCTTCAGGTCATACTTGTTGATGTCTTTGTAGTCTGTTACCAGTTTGCACTTCACTACCTTTATGTCAGTCATGTTGCATTTTCTCTATAGTACACTTGAACTTGTTATGCAATGGGTCACTGTATCACATATGACATAGTTTGCATTTGAGTTATACTCATTTCATCACCACTGTTGCATTCTGGTATATGCTTGGAGTCACTGTTGCAATGCTTCTTACCTTTTGACACACATACTTCATTTCAGTGTTGTAGTTGCTGCCATTGAATTGGTGCATTAGTTTGCACTATGCATTTAGGTGGACTTCGTCAACTTGCAAACTGCCTGCTCCATATTGCTTTTGCATTCGGTCACCATTGCATTCATGTGCTTGGTTGTACATGTCCATTTCACTGCCTTTTGTGCATGTACTGAACTGTGTTGCACTTGTACTCCTTGTTTCTGTTTTAGGTCGAGATGCTTGTGCACTTTGTTTCAGTTGTTTTGCTGGTACTTTTGTAGCCTGCATTACTTGTTTACTACATTTGCTAGTCTAGTCATTGAACCACACTTGTTTATGTGCACTTGTATATGCACAGTACTTGTTCATGTGCATTTATACGTTTCTTGATTTCGTTTTGGTGTACATGACTTGCTACTTTACTATTCATCTTATGTTGAGCCTAAAATTCATTGGGCTTGACCTCGCATTTGTCTTTGCAATTTAGTCGACACTCGCCCTTATGAAATACATAGCGATGCTTGTGAATATTCATTGGGTACATCATCACTGTAGTGGCAAAGCAGTGCACACAAGCGTGAACTGCATCCACACGGTATTCATTGGGTACATCATCACTGTGGTGGCAAGGCAGTGCACGCAAGCATGAAATGCAGCCACAGGTATTGCTTTTATTGTAATTCTAATTGCTTTTGTTGCGTATTTCCATATGCTGTAGTGGCGAGGCAGTGCACGCGTGCGTGTACTGCAGCCCTACTCGAATTAATATTTTAATTGATATTTCAATGGTTTGAACTGTTTTGTTTATTTAATTCAATATTCTGATTTGGTTTAATTTGCTGATTTGTTGTTTAACACTGTTACGTGCTATATTTATCGTTATCCGATTTCTTTATTTAAGGATCGGATAGACGAGATTTATTGTGACTGTCATCTAATTTTTATTTAATTACTATTGCTTCTGTACACTAATAATTGAGTTTGAATAAGACTGACCAGTGTATTATTTTCTTTTGAATGTAATACTCGGTTCAGACCGAGTATTTCAGGTTGTTGATATCTTACATTGAGTTGCTTCTTGAGCTATGAAGTCACTTCATATCTTTTGGAGTAGTTGTCGTCATTTATAGTAGTCGGTTTATTTGTATAGGAAGACATGTATTCGTGTATATTATATACGATAATGTACTTGTATATGTAACTTCCAGAGTCGATAGTTGTAGTTGTATCATATGTACTGTATCACATGTATTGTAACTGACATCAGTTATTATATATATGAGACTTTTGTTTTATCCGTGTTCCGCATTTATATTATCTGTGTTATTATTATATCTATTGTCCTAAACTATTATGAACCATCGTAGTTCGTTTTATACTGGAATTGGGTATGTCGATGGGAGTAAATAAATATGAGATGAAAAAAATGAAAAATATATACCACTCCTATCGAGGTAACCAATGCTAGTGTAAGGCCTAACTACGGATGGCCGCTACTATCCAGCCTTATTCTTCATAATAACAGACAGTATTTCCTTTAACTCTTTGTTATTGTGAGCATAGAGGTGGGGCGTCACAGCGGTGGGGATTCCAGACTGAAATAGGATGGTGGCGACGTTTTTGAGGTATATTACATGAACCCAACTCCCGTGAGTTGGCATAAGGTGGCTAAAACATGAGCGATCTCGGGCCCAATGAGGTCATTCCTCCGATCGGACACATTCCTTCGATACTATACTCTTACTTGTGATTTATTAGATGGCCATCCTTCGATTTTGGTTTGGAGTGTGTTCCGAGGTCGGCGTATGTGGCTGCTACGTTACCACCAGCCCGTGTGTGTAATTGGTATATCTACCCTGGCATTGCCTTGTGTGTCGTGTCACCTACCATATCAAGCCTTTACTACGAGTTTGTTTCTCCCGTAGCCCATGGAGTATTTAGGGTAGTCTCTCGGATATATGCTGATACTGGATGGATGATGCAGCTCAGGCTAGAAGGATAAGTCGTATACGACTTATGTTTACAGGAGCCAACCACCAAGACTGACTGCAAACGACCCAAGCTAAGTCGCATACGAGCTAAGGGCATGTCTTTAAGTCGTTTACGACTTAGAATGGCATATTTAAGTCATTTCCGACTTAACTGGAGACCAGAGGGGACACGTGGGGAAGAGACGCGAGCTAACTGGAAACCAAAGGGGTAGTTGTGCCGAGTTAACGACCTAACTCTAACGAGATACGACCTAAGATAAGTCGCTAGCCAACCTAAATCAATGATAAGCTAAGGCGCATGAAGATGGGCTTGAAGATGAATCTTAAGTCGCAACGTATATGAGTCGTAGGTCGGTAAGTTGATGAGTCGGCCGAAGGTGTGGGGTGCTGTATGCTTGAGTCGTAAGTCGTAAGACTTCTTGTATTGAGTCGCTGTGTATACATATGTGTTGTGTTGTGTTGTAATTTGTTTCTCTTTAAGCTTTGAGTCGTGAGTCGTCGAATGTAGGCCGATCATGTATATGAGGGGGATGTAATAAGTTGAGTCGGCGTGTGTGTTAAGTCGTTGCCGTCTTAGTTAAGTCGTAAGTCGTATACGACTTAAGGTCTGGGTCGAAAACACTATAAATAGGGAGTGTGTTGTACATTTGAAGGTTGTTGACTTTTGAATAAAATTCTTGTTTGATTGTTGTGTGCTTTTATCCTAAATTGGTAGTTGAGTGTAATCTCCTATCTCCACTTTCGGTTATTCGAGTGCGCTCGAATCAACGATTGTTGAAGCCGATTCGCGGAATCAAGTGCGCTTGATCAACGCTTGAAGAATTGAAGATCTTCTTTCACGGTATCGTACGCGATCAACGTGGCGAGGATAGCTAGAATTCGGTATCTTTGTGATCAACGAATTTGGGCATTTCAGTATCTTCAATCCACCGTTTGCTACCTTTGATCGATCCATATCGTTTTGTTAATTATCCGCTGCGTCAGTTTGGTATCAGAGCTTGACTTAGCCAATCATAGCTAAGACGAGTTTTGGAGCCAAGGAGTTTGAAGTTTGGTGTTCATCGTGTTCATCTTGAAGTTGCAACAAGAGGAGAACTTTCGATCCATTTCATTTTGGATCAAAGTTGGAGCCGTGTTTGTTTGACTTGTGTTGAAGATTTTTGAAGTATTAGTTGATGTGTGGTGAAGTTCAATCATGCCACCAAGGAAAGCTAATCGTCATCAAAGTGTTGAAGCATTGTATAGAAGAGAAGAAGCCGAGCGAATGGAACAACGCATTAATGAGAAATCTGATGAAGGAATTGGAAAGTTAGAGAAGTTGATGAATGATTGGAATCAAAATCAAAGGAGGAGATCATCAATCTCGAACCATGGAGGAAACAGAGTTTCGCCATCGGTTACGGAAGCGAGGAGGGTATCACCGCAATCTTTTAGAGAGAGAAGAGAAACATCAATTTCATCAAGGAGAGATCACCATGACTATGGACGTGAAGAGAGAAGAACTCCACGTGAGTTTGAAGATGAGCCATATAGAGATGAAGAGAGACACGGTAGAAGAGACATGCTTGATCAAAGGGATGTTGATGGTCGAAATCGATATAGACGTACATTTGATTTTGATGAAGAGGGTGATAGAGCTGGCATTAATTATCGAGATCGTGACCAAATTCGAAATTCATATCGAGATGTAGATGATGATCGTCGATGGGAATCGGGTATGAAGATGGAAATTCCAGAGTTCAAGGGTGGAATGGTAACGGAAGAATTTCTTGATTGGTTTTCTAATGTTGAAGAGATCTTTGATTTCAAGGAGGTTCCTGAGCATAGAAGGGTGAAGTTGGTTGCTACTAGGTTGAGGGGAAGAGCTTTGGCATGCTGGCAGCAAATTAAACTTACAAGGGAGAGAATGGGAAAGTCGAAGATTGAATCATGGGAGAAGATGAAGAAGTTAATGAAGGCTACATTCTTGCCTTACAATTATCAATCACTTATGTATTAGAGGTTGCAGAATCTGAGGCAAGGGACGAAGACTGTTAATGATTATGCTGACGAATTTTATCAACTGATTGCTCGAAATGACATTATGGAGACAGAGGAACAGTTGACTGCTAGATTTGTTGGAGGGTTGCGAATGCAGATCCAGGATATGGTTAATATGTTTGATCTAAGATCTGTGGCAGAGGCACATCAGAAAGCGTTGGCTTGGGAGAAGCAAGGAAGGCGTGGAGGTGGTGTGTTCACTAATTCCAACAATCAAGTAAAGGGTGTTAGTGGAAGTTCCAATGTTTCGAAGGCTGTCAATAAACCAGTTGTGAATGAAGTTGCAAAGATGAAGGTTAACAACAGTTTCAAGTGTTATAATTTCCAAGAAGTGGGTCACACGAGTAATGAATGTCCGAAGCCGAAGAAACGAACTATGATTGCTGAAGTTGAAGGTGAGGATGTTGGTGAAGGTTATCCTAGTCCGGTTGAGGAGGAAGAACAGGATATTGCGTCAGGAGATGAAGGATGTAATCTGATGATGAGGAGATCTTGTTTAATACCAAAGCAGGAAGAAGAAGCTAGTTGGTTGAGGAGTAACATCTTTCAGTCAACATGCACTATTCTGGGAAAGTTGGTAAATTTGTGATTGACGCGGGAAGTTGTGACAATATTATTTCTATTGAAGCTGTGAGAAAGCTGAAGTTGAAGACGGAGAAACATCTAAATCCTTACAAGTTAGCATGGTTAAGAAAAGGAGGAGAAGTGAAGGTGGACAGGCGAGTTCGAGTTCCATTTTCTATTGGGAAGAAATATAAAGATGAAATTTGATGTGGTGTAGTTGAGATTGATGTTTGTCACTTACATTTGGGAAGACCATGGCAGTATGATCGAGCAGTGCAACATGACGGTCGGACCAATAGCTACAGTTTTATGTTTAAAGGTGTTAAGATTATTTTAGTTCCAAAGAAGAGACAACAGGAAGAGAGTAAATCTGAAGATATTGAGGAGCTGAAGACTTTATTGACTTTGAAGGAATTTATTAAAGAAGTAGAAGAGAGTCCAGAGGTATTTTTGTTGATTGGACATGAAGCCACTGAATCTGTAGAAGTTCCGGAGGAAGTAAAACAGGTATTGGAAGAATTCAGAGATGTGTTTCATGAAGAATTGCCAACGGAGTTACCACCGTTGCGGGATATTCAACATCAGATAGATCTTGTGCCAGGGGCAGTATTATCACACAGGCCACATTATAGGATGAGTCCTAAGGAGCATGAGGAACTAAGAAGGCAGGTGGAGGAGTTGTTAGAACAAGGGGGTGTTCAGGAGAGCTTGAGTCCTTGTGCAGTGCCAGCTTTATTGGTACCAAAGAAGGATGGTTCGTGGAGAATGTGTACAGATAGTCGGGCTCTGAACAAGATCACCGTGAGATGCAGATTTCCTATGCCAATATTTGATGATTTGATTGATCAGCTAAGTGGGGCAGTTGGTTTTTCAAAGATTGACTTAAAGAGTGGATACCATCAAATTCGTATTAGACCGGGAGATGAGTGGAAGACTGCTTTCAAAACCGGGGAAGGTTCATACGAATGGTTGGTTATGCCGTTTGGTTTATCGAATGCACCAAGTACTTTTATGAGAGTGATGCACCAGATTTTCAGACCATACATTGGGAAATTTGTGGTAGTTTACTTTGATGATATTTTGATCAATAGTGGGAGTATGGAAAAGCATGTCCAGCATTTGCGTGAAGTACCGTTGATTCTACGGCAGGAGAAATTTTATGCTGACACGAAGAAGTGTGTGTTCACGACGCACAGTGTTTTGTTTCTGGGATACGCTCTATCGAAAGATGGAATTCAAGTTGATGAAAGTAAAGTAGAGGCAGTCAGGAGTTGGCCACAACCGAAGACAATTACTGAAGTACGAAGTTTTCATGGATTGTTATCTTTCTATCGAAGATTCATTCCACAATTTAGTAGTGTGATGGCACCTATAACCGATTGCATGAAAGGAAAGAAGTTTTCATGGTCAGAGGAAGCAGAAGTTGCTTTTGAGAAGATCAAGACACTATTGACGTCAGCGCCGATTCTTATATTACAAGACATTCAGTTGTTATTTGAGTTACATACTGATGCGTCAAAGGTTCGGATTGGTGGAGTTTTGAGTCAGAAGGGAAGACCAGTTGCTTATTTCAGTGAGAAGTTATCTGGATCTAAGTTGAGATATAACACTTATGATGTTGAGTTTTACGCAATTGTTCAAGCAGTGAAGCACTGGAGATATTATATGTTTCAGAAGGAGTTTGTTCTCTATACGGATCATGAAGCTTTGAAGCATTTGCAAGGGCAGGATAAAATTTCAGCTAGGCAAGCTTCATGGGTCGCGTATTTACAATAGTTTACTTTTGTTGTGAAACACAAATCTGGGGTAACAAACCGTGTAGCTGATGCTTTGAGTAGGAGGAGTCATTTATTGACGACAATGAAAGTTGAAGTGACAGGTTTTGAATTATTGCCAGAACTGATGAAAGAAGATCCTTACTTTATGAAATTTGTTGAAAAAGTCAAGGATGGGAGTACTGATGAATTCGTGATGGTAGATGGGTTCTTGTTCAAAGGAAATCAATTGTGCATACCAGAAGGTAGTTTGAGAATGAAAATTATAAAAGAGCTACATGAAGAAGGACATGTGGGTAGAGATCGAACATTGCAGTTGATTTCTCAGTCTTATTATTGGTCGTCAATGAGAAGGGAAGTTGAAAGGTTTGTGCGTAGTTGTCATGTTTATCAAGTTTCGAAAGGGACAGCTACAAATGCGGGATTGTATATGCCATTACCTGTTCCTACAAAACCATGGGTAGACATTAGCATGGATTTCGTGTTGGGATTGCCGAGAACTCAAAGGGGAAATGACTCTATTTATGTTGTGGTGGATCGTTTCTCGAAGATGGTACATTTTGTTGCTTGTAAGAAGACGGCGGATGCTGTTCATGTTGCTCAGTTATTTTTCAAGGAGATCTATCGACTTCATGGATTGCCAGAATCTATTGTGTCGGATAGGGATACTCGTTTTCTGAGTCACTTTTGGGTAAGTTTGTGGAAGATGGTGGGAACGAAGTTGAACTTTAGCAGCGCTTATCATCCGCAAACAGATGGACAGACAGAAGTTGTTAACAGATCATTGGGAAATTTATTGCGATGTCTTGTGAAGGACAATCTGAAGAGTTGGGACATGAAGTTATGCCAAGTAGAGTTTGCTCATAATCATGCAGTGAATCGTAGTATGGGATTCAGCCCATTTCAGATTCTATATTCAAATTTACCAAGGGGATCGTTGGACCTAACGGTAGTGCCACAACTGAAGGGGATGGTTAAACGAGCTGTAGACTTTGTTGATGGGATGACTGAATGTCATAAAATCTTTCTGGAGCGATTGGAGAAAGCAAATTAGAAATATAAGAGAACTGCAGATTTGAAGCGACGAAGTGTTGAATTTAATGAAGGTGATTTGGTTTACGCTGTATTAACCAAGGATCGTTTTCCAGTAGGCGCTTATAATAAGTTGAAAGCCAGAAAAATTGGTCATGTAGAAGTTGTGAAACGGATTAATGAAAATGCTTATAAATTGAAGCTGCCGGAGGATGTGTACACTTCTGACGTGTTCAGTGTTAAACATCTTGTACCATATTATGGAGATGAACAATCTGATGCGGAAGATTTTACAAATTCGAGGACGAATTTTTCTTAACCAAGGGAGGATGATGCAGCTCAGGCTAGAAGGATAAGTCGTATACGAATTATGGTTATAGGAGCCAACCACCAAGACGTTGACTACAAATGACCCAAGCTAAGTCGCATACGAGCTAAGGGCATGTCTTTAAGTCGTTCACGACTTAGAATGGCAGATTTAAGTCGTTTCCGACTTAACTGGAGACCAGAGGGGACACGTGGGGAAGAGACGCGAGCTAACTGGAAACCAGAGGGGTAGTTGTGCCGAGTTAACGACCTAACTCTAACGAGATACGACCTAAGATAAGTCGCTAGCCAACCTAAATCTATGATAAGCTAAGGCGCATGAAGATGGGCTTGAAGATGAATCTTAAGTCGCAGCGTATATGAGTCGTAGGTCGTAAGTTGATGAGTCGGCCAAAGGTGTGGGGTGTTATATGCTTGAGTGGTAAGTCGTAAGACTTCTTGTATTGAGACGCTGTGTATATATATGTGTTGTGTTGTGTTGTAATTTGTTTCTCTTTAAGCTTTGAGTCGTGAGTCGTCGAATGTAGGACGATCATGTATATGAGGGGGATGTAATAAGTTGAGTCGGCGTGTGTGTTAAGTCGTTGCCGACTTAGTTAAGTCGTAAGTCGTATACGACTTAAGGTCTGGGTCGAAAACACTATAAATAGGGAGTGTGTTGTACATTTGAAGGTTGTTGACTTTTGAATAAAATTCTTGTTTGATTGCTGTGTGCTTTCATCCTAAATTGGTAGTTGAGTGTAATCTCCTATCTCCACTTTCGGTTATTCGAGTGCGCTCGAATCAACGATTGTTGAAGCCGATTCGCGGAATCAAGTGCGCTTGATCAACGCTTGAAGAATTGAAGATCTTCATTCACGGTATCGTGCGCGATCAACGTGACGAGGATAGCTAGAATTCGGTATCATTGTGATCAACGAATTTGGGCATTTCAGTTTCTTCAATCCACCGTTTGCTACCTTTCATCGGTCTATATCGTTTTGTTAATTATCCGCCGCGTCAATGGACTATTGGGACTATTATGCGTGAAGGGTGATATGGTTAGCCTGGAACACTATTTAAAAGTATGTTTATTTTACTGTAGACATTATTATAATAGCGAAATATTACTATATAGTAAATAGTTTAACAGATCCTTAGAGGATGGACGGTCCCAGGCATCCTTTAAGTTACTTGTACTTTATTGCAGTTCACTTGAGTTAGTTTACATTATATAAGTATATATTGTCCTAACTCGAGTGTTTGTATTTTATTTACGCTCGGGTCAGCCTGAGTTATTCACAGGTTTGGATTCCACTTTCTGGAGATTGGAATCGCTGGAGATTATCTGCTTATGTAGTTTTATTTATTCAAGTTCTGTTGTTCTATTTAGCTTGTACTTGTTTATCATCTTGAGACTTCAGTTGTACTTTATTTATTCTGTTGTATTTTATTTAACTCTGATATATTTTCATAGTAGCTTCATGAACTACTACCACTTTTACTTCCGTTGCATTTCTTACTCTATGTCTGTTTTCTGTTATTTTTATTTACTGTATGTCCTGAGATTTGCCAAATTTTATTTACAACGCGGTATTTTGAGCAATTCAAGTCTGGCATGTGCGGATGCGAATGGTTGAAAATATAGGTTTGTTACAACCAAAGCCATCGCGGCCTTTGAATTCGCATGCCACCATTATTCAAACACGACGCCCACTGATTGCACGCGAAACCCTAGGATGCCGCCATCGCCTGAGCTCTACTCTTTCAGTAATCGATTGTGCCTCGTTGCCTAGGCCTCGTCGTACCCCCCATCGTGTCCACAGCGAAGGCCTCAGTTGGTTCGAACGCGATTTCAAATCGCGTTATCATTTTTTTATTCGGGGATTTCAAACTGCTTGATTGATTGAAGAAAAAGAGGGGGCTCCATTGATTTTTGAATGAAAATTTCGCTTGTTTTTATCAGTAAAGATATGAATTTTGAAGAGAGAAGAAAATGAGCTCGACACTTAGATTTTTATTTTGAATCAAAAGAGGGGGCTTTCGGTTTTGAAAATGAAGGATGTTAATTCCTCTTCATTAGCGACCTAAAACCTAAAGACGTGGAGCGACCTAACTACAGGAATGGCATAGCAACTTAACTCTTCAAGTGACCTAAAAGTATCTACGACCTAAGGGAAGCACCGACTTACAGAGCTCTGCGACCTAAGGGAAGCACCGACCTATAGAATTCTGCGACCTATAGCACTCAAACGACCTAACTGGGTGCTTAGACCTAAGGAAGGCCGCGACCTAAAGGATAATGTGACCTAGCGACCTAAAGTTTCAGCGACTTAGCGACCTATGAGCCAGAGCGACCTTACAACTTAAGGGATGGAACGACCTAAATATGTTTCGCGACCTAAAGGAGGCCGCGACCTATCAAGCTTCGCGACCTAACAGAAAGCCGCGACCTAAGAAGTAGGGCGACCTAAGAGTGAATGCGACCTAAAAATGGTCTCGACCTATGAAACTCCACGACCTAGGAACACTTCGCGACCTAAGGAGAGTCGTGATCTAAAAGACTCCAGTTATAACTATGAGAAAAGTACACGCGACCTAGGATAGGTCGCTAACGACCTAAATGCCTGAGTAAAGAAGTGACCTATACTATGCCGCAGGGGGATAGGTCGCTCACGACCTAGGACTTGTGCAAACCAGCATGCATGTTCTTGTGAAAGAGAAGCCAGTGCATCTTAGGTCAGTCACGACCTACGACCTAACTTAGGTCGGTCACGACCTACGACCTAACTCCGAGAAATGCCTATAAATACAACCCTAGTTCCAACAAGAGGGGGACCTTTTGGCTCATTCATTTCAAGCGCCGTTACTCTGCTGCATTCTGAACTACTTCAACACCTTCAAGGAACTTCACGAAGAAATCAAACATGTCAAACATGTGTTCAAAGATTTGGATCTACGTTGAAGTTTAGGCTACTTGTTATAAGTCACTTGAAACTCAAAGTGTGTTGTAATCAAAGTGTAACTGTATTCACTTGTAATCAAATCATCAATAAAGATCTTCAAAGTGGACTAGGCTATCTCTTAAGCCGAACCACTATAAAATTGCTGTTGTTTACTGTTTTCTACTACTATCTGCTTATAATCTGTTCCCGAGCTATCGGGTGGTGCTTTCACGATCTTACTTCATACACCGGGGTGTTAGCGTTCAAATTTTAGCGTTAACATTTTTGGTGCTTTCATTGAGAGTTGAACTCAGGGGAGTTATCATCATTGCTTCACAAAGGTTTGTAGAGAGAATTTCCTTGAAAACCAGAAGTCTATCCGAGATTATGGCTCCTGGAAGGAAAAGTAGATCTGTCAGATCTGGGAATATTCAAGAGGGAACCTCCGCTTCCCCTATATCGAATCAAGCCACTCCAGCTGTCGGAGTTACAAAGGCAGAACTGGATGCAGCAATCTTAGGGCTGAATCAACAGGTAAATACCCAAAATGCACAATTCGAGGCTCAGAATGCCCAGAATGCCCTAATTCTGAATAGGTTGAACGATTTGCTTGGGGCAAACCGCCATCCGGCAGATAATGAAAGGAATTTCGCTGGCAACATTCATGATGCCGAAGAAAGAAATGCTCCTGAAAGGGCTGCTAGCCCCTTTGAACAAACACTTCCATAGGTTGGTGGATCTAGAACTCGACATGATGAGGAGTATCTTTCTGGAATGGTCCGACAAATTATGAAAGAGAGTATGCAGAGGGTTGAAGACGAGAAAGAATGGGGTTTCGCCCCAAGTAAAACTCCTTTTACTGAGAAAATCTTAAAGGCTGAATTCCCAAGAAAGTTTGTCCCACCAACCATTCCAGCTTACAGGGGGATGAGTGATACGAACGAATTCTTATACAAGTATGATTGGCACATGATAGGTGCCAGAGCCTCTGATGAAATAAAGTCCCGATATTTTCCTGTGTATCTCGAAGGAGTAGCTCTGCTTTGGTTCACCAAACTTCCAGTCCGATCTATCGATCAGTTTTCTGACTTAACCCGGAAGTTCAAGGAGCAGTTCAGACTATACGCCCCAAAAGCCAAGGATATCATGTCACTGTCAAGTTTGGAACAGAATCCAGGGGAGACTATCAGATCTTTCTTAAACCTCTTTAATATAGCGCTAGCTGAGGTGGACAATGCAGAACCGCGAATGATATTGACTTATCTGATGAAGGGTATTGACAAGTCGAGCGAGTTTGAGAAATGCTAAACATGAAGGAACCAAATTCCCTTGAAAAGTTCTATAAAAAAGCAGATGAATTCATACGCTTAGAGAGTCGTCCCGTACCGGTAAAGGCAGTGTTGGAAAAAGCCGAAGATAACACTGTTGTTCCACGCAAGAATGAATCTGTAGGGCAAAAAAGGGAAAATAACAATGGGAAGAAGCAGGGTAATCTGAAGAAACCCCGATCCTTCAAGCCATCAGAATATACCCCTTTATCAGATACGCCGGAGCGTATCTACCTTGCCACCAAAGATTCTGTCGACTTTCCTAAACCTCCTCCTCTAAGGACCGGGAAAAAGGCTATACAGAGTGGGAAGTTCTGCCGCTTCCATAATCAACCCGGTCACGAGACCGACGAATGCCGTCAGCTGAAAAATCTGATTGAAGAGTTGCTATGGGAAAACAAACTACAGCAATTTGTGAAAAAGAATAGCAACAATCCTACTTCATCTAGTCAGGGGCAACAGGCTCCTACTCATCAGCCTAGGACGATTGAGAAGGCTTCAGGGCATGAATCTGCAAGGCCCATTATCAATGTCATTACAGGAGGACCTCACCCAGCGGGCAGAAGCTGGGGTGAGATGGAAAGATATACCCGAGCTTTAAAGTATGTACCGACCGAGGAAGACGTATTCGTTTTGGAAGGTGCTACGCCCTTGAAGCAATAAAGAACTCTTGATGATGATATTGTATTCAAAGCTAGAGATTCTGCAGGTATTGAAGCTCCTACCTTGGATCCCTTAGTCATCTCGGCTGGTATCGGGCCAGCTATTGTCAGAAGAGTTCTCATTGATTGTGGCGCATCCTGCAATATCCTCTTCAAGAAAACATTCGACCAAATGAAGATCCCTATGGCTGATGTGCAAGCTTCATCGCATAAAATTGCTGGCTTCACTGGGGAGCCAAAACAGCCGGTAGGAACCATTGATTTGTTTGTGGAACTTGGAGAAGGAGAGAGAAAAATGGTCCGCAAGCAAACTTTTGTGATTGTCGACGAATTTTCTGCTTACAATGCTTTCCTTGGTCGTCCAACTCTGGCAGCGTTCAAAGCTGTTCTTGCCCCGTGGTGCCTCACCATTAAATTCCCTACAGACAATGGAGTAGGAGTTATAAAGGGGGATCAAAATGCTGGGCGAGAGTGTTATCTGACAGAGCTACGAGAAACCAGAAAAAGAGAGATGGGAAAGAATGCGGCAGCCCCAGTCCGCATCAAAGAACCAGCCTTGTAGCAATTACAGGGCGGACCCTGCACTGGCGAGCACAGCGGAGCAAGGAAAGAGATAGACCCTAGAAAAGTCAGTGCAGGGGAAAATAGAGTGGTACCAGTGGAAACGACAATACCAATACCTGTTGACCCAAAGGACCCAAACAAGGTGTTGAATGTGGGTTCACAACTTAATGTGTCAATTCAGAATATCTTAATATCTTTTTTAAAGGCAAATCTGGATGTTTTTGCTTGGACTCATGCCGATATGTGCGGAATATCCCCAGAAGTTGCAGTGCATGCTCTAAATATTGATCCAAAATTTACACCTGTGAAACAAAAGAGGATAACTCAAGGTCCAGAAAGGTCGGCAGCATTAAAAGAAGAAGTTGATCGACTAATGGAGAATAATTTTATCAAGGAATCTACCTATCCGAATTGGGCTTCAAATCCAGTGCTGGTTAAGAAAGCCAACGGAAAATGGAGAGTATGCATCGATTTTTCAGATCTAAACAAGGCCTGCCCCAAAGACTGCTTCCCATTACCCAGAATCGACCAATTGGTAGACGGAACAGCGGGACACGAATTGTTATTTTTTATGGATACTTACTCCGGATATAACCAGATCATGATGCATGAGCCGAATCAGGAGGATACGAGCTTTATCACCGACACTGGTCTTTACTGCTACAGAGTAATGCCCTTCGGGTTGAAGAATGCAGGGGCAACATACCAAAGACTCGTTAATGCTATGTTCAAACCGCAACTGGGCAAGACTATGGAAGTCTACGTCGATGACATGTTAGTAAAGTCTAAGAAAGCAGTGGATCACATAGAACACTTAGCAGACATGTTCGCAGTCCTTCGGAAATACAGAATGAAGCTCAATCCTTTAAAATGTTCATTTGGAGTGGAATCCGGCAAGTTTTTAGGCTTCATTGTGAGCGCTAGGGGCATTGAGGCCAGTCCAGCTCAAATTACTGCATTGAAAGAAGTCAAAGCTCCTAGAACAAAGAAGGAATTGCAAAGTCTCAATGGAAAAGTCGCCGCCTTGAGTCGGTTCATTTCCAAAGCCACAGATAAATGCATCCCATTCTTTGACGCCCTAAAGAAAGGAAAGAAAAACTTCGATTGGACTCCCGAATGCCAAAAAGCCTTCGATGAATTGATTCGCCATATGGAAATGCCTCCAATACTTTCTAGGCCTGGCGATGGCGAGGATCTTCTTATATACTTGGCAGTATCATCTCATGCTTTAAGTGCAGCGCTGATACGAGAAGACAAAAGGATTCAACATCCAGTTTACTATATCAGCAAAAGACTCACTGGGGCAGAGATGAATTACTCTAAGCTGGAAAAACTCGCCTATTGCCTACTAATTGCATCTAGGAAGTTGAGGCAATATTTTCAAGCGCATCCTATCAGAGTCCTCACTGATCAACCTTTGAAGCAAGTCCTGTTTCGCCCTGAGACTTCGGGTCGTCTTCTAAAGTGGAATATTGAACTAAGTCAGTATGACATCACTTATCATCCCCGAAAAGCAATCAATGGACAAGCTTTAGCAGATTTCATTGCAGAATTCACAGATAAGGGTAACAGTGAGGAGGAAACAGTCGACGATTCCCCAATCCAATGGAAGTTATATGTCGATGGTGCGAGAAACGACTACTGTTCTGGAGCCGGAGTTGTACTTGAGACCCCTGAAGGCCGATCATTATGCTATGCACTAAGATTGGAATTTCCTTCAACAAACAATGAAGCAGAATACGAAGCCCTTATCGCTGGCTTAAGGATTGCTAAAGAATTAAACATCCGAGCGTTACAGATATTCAGCGATTCTCAGCTTATTGTATGCCAATTCAAAAAGGAATTCCAAGCAAAAGGAGGGAATCTGCCCGCCTACTTGTCAAAGGCTTGGGATCACCTGGGTGATTTCGATCATTACATGATAAGTCACATTCCTCGAGAAGAAAACATGAAAGCAGATTCTCTCGCAAAGTATTCTAGCACAGGCGAAGCCCAATTTCTGGGATTAACTCCAGTGGAGGTCCTGTCGACTCCTAGCATTGATAAGATGGATATTGATTGGATTATGAGCATGTCTCAAGAGCAAGAATCATGGATGACTCCGATAACAGAACATCTGCTCAATGGATCTTTACCAGGAAACTAAAAAGAACGACAAAAGCTACTGAGAAAAGCCTCTCGATATATAATCCAGGATGGCCGATTGTACAGACGGGGATTCTCAATGCCATTACTTCGATGTGTATCCAGGGAAGAGTCCAAAGCAATCCTAGCGGAGGTACACGGAGGAGAATGTGGTGATCATTCAGGTGGCCAAACATTAGCAAAGAAAATTCTCCGATACGGATATTTTTGGCTAGAAATTAATCGAGATGCGGCAGAGTATTCCCGAGAATGTGACAGATGTCAAAGATTCGCCAAAATTCCTAGAGCTCCTTCCACTGAACTCACACAGATGGTCAGTCCATGGCCGTTTGCAATATGGGGCATAGACCTTGTAGGACCGTTACCAACTGCCAAATCTGGAATTAAATATGCCATTGTTGCTGTAGATTATTTTACTAAGTGGGCAGAAGCTGAACCACTGGCTACTATCACCTCAAAGAAGATGATAAGTTTTGTGACTAAAAACATCATTTGCAGATACGGTGTGCCTCAAAAAATAATTACAGACAACGGTACTCAGTTTGAAAGTGAAGAATTCCAAGATTTTTGCAAGCAATTCAAAATCCGGAAAAGATTTTCAGTAGTGGCTCATCCGCAGGCAAACGGGCAAGTGGAAGCCGTGAACAAAATTATTAAGTCAACCATCAAGAAGCAACTTGAAAGAGCAAAAGGTGGTAGGGTTGATAAACTACCACTGGCACTATGGGCATACAGAACCACTCACAAAACTGCGACTGGGCACACCCCGTTTTCATTGGCATATGGGTCAGAGGCAATGATTCCGGTAGAAATAGAGGTTCCTTCACACAGAAGAATCCATTTTAATCAAACAGAAAACGAAAAGCTACAGCTTGAAGCGCTAGATCTCCTTGATGAAAAAAGAGATGAGGCTAATCTCAGAATTGCAGCTCGTCAGCAAAGGATAGCCAGACATTTCAATTTCAAAGTTCGCCAACGCAGCTTTGAGATTGGAGACCTAGTCCTGAAGAGAATTATGACATCGACAGGTGTGTTTGGGCCAAATTGGGAAGGACCATATGTCATAGGTCAGAAGCTTCTTGACGACACGTTCAAACTCACTACTGTTGAAGGAGATCAAATTCCAAGGGCATGGAACAGCAATCATTTGCGTCCATACTTTACTTGAAAATTTTGTCGAAATATTGTAAAAAGAATTGTGATTGTATGATTCTTGTAATTGAAGGCAATTGTAAAACTGATGCAAGTAAATAATGAAAAAATATAAAGTGGATGTAGGCCCAGTTTCCTGGCCGAACCACTATAAACCTTGTGTTCCTTATTATTATTACATGTTTGCTTTATTTTCGATATAAAAAGCACATAGAATGTATTGCCGAAATGTCGATTCAAATTTTTGCAGACAATGGAAGTGAAACTTGCACATAATAAGACCTAGTGATTCTCGCCAAATTTCAAGTCACAAAAGCTCCAAATTCAAATCCTAGATAGGAAGTACTTCAATTGAACGGCCTATGATTTCGACAGAAACGAGCCTTTGCTAATAAATTGAGATCGTTTGAACAAACAAACATCCAATTAAGAAGCTGATGCTCGTTCTCACGAACTTGCCTGACAATGAAGTACATTTCCTTGGATTAAACAAGTCACTTGTAAAAAAAAGGGGGGATCACTGAAAAGGCACAAGCAAGTGGACAAGGGAATAACCAAAGCCATCATCGGCAGCACAAATCCTCTTCGGAGGCACAACTATTCGGAGAATAAAGACCTCTAATGGGTCATACGCCACAAAAAAGAAAGTTCTCTACTCAACAAAAAAGATTGGAGGAGTCATGACCCTCCAACCATGAGAGAGTAACTTCCAGGCGTTGAAAACCCTCTCTGAGGCACATTTCACCAGGAGTTGAAGTGTAACAACCGCTCTTCGGAATTTCACTTCACCAGAGTTGAAATGTAAACAAAATAAAAGCCCTCTTCGGAGGCCCATTTCACCAGGAGTTGAAGTGTAACAACCGCTCTTCGGAATTTCACTTCACCAGAGTTGAAATGTAAACAAAATAAAAGCCCTCTTCGGAGGCCCATTTCACCAGGAGTTGAAGTGTAACAACCGCTCTTCGGAATTTCACTTCACCAGAGTGGAAATGTAAACAAAATAAAATCCCTCTTCGGAGGCCCATTTCACCAGGAGTTGAAGTGTAACAACCGCTCTTCGGAATTTCACTTCACCAAAGTTGAAATGCAAAACAAAATAAAGACCTTTCTGGAAGCCCACGTTTCACCGAGATTGAAATAAAACTTCCAAGTGTTGAAACGTGAAAAGGCTATTTTTTCAAAGGCACAACTCTTTGGAGGTACACGTTTCGCCAAGATTGAAATAAAACTTCCAAGTGTTGAAACGTGGAAAATCCCTCCTCAGAGGTACAACCCCCTCTCGGGGACACAATCAAAAAGAATGACTTCTTCGAAAGCCCACGTTTCACCGAGATTGAAATAAAACTTCCAAGTGTTGAAACGTGAAAAGGCTTTCTTCGAAGGCACAATTCTTTGGAGGTACATGTTTCACCAAGATTGAAATAAAATTTCCAAGTGTTGAAACGTGAAAAATCCCTCCTCAGAAGTACAAATTTCTATTTAAAAAAAAAAATTATTATATATCCTCATCAAGGGTATACTTTAACTTTCAAAGGAAGGGTGATTTACCTATTCTAGAAAATAACCTTCCTCAAAAAAAAAAAAAAGAGGAAGAAAGTTAAAGTACTCTTCAGAGGCCTGCTTTACCACATAGAAGAATTCACTTGGCAAAATGCGTACTTAAGCAAAAGAAAAAAAAGTGATTTCTTCGAAGGACAAAGCGTAAAAATTACATGAAGGAAGTTGTACTCTACGAAAAATTTCTTCAAGAATGAAGTAATTATTCTTCAGAAAATAAGAGTGCGAGTCCCCTCAAAGTATAAAATATTGCAGCAAACTTATGGTATGGGGGCAACATGGTATAGTTACATACAAAATGGTATGGCTACATCGGTAAAGTATGCTCAAATAACATACCACAAGCTCACCGCAATATCATATAAATAAACTTGTGCAAAAATAAATAATAAATGCATTCTCAAATTCAAACAAGAGTCTGTGCAAATAAAGGATCATTTTATTTAATTGGAGATACAGGTTTCAAAATAAAAAAAGCAGGGGCCGGTGCCTGCACAACATCCGACCATTACACAAAAAAGGAGTCAAAAAGCCCGAAGTCCGACTCTTCACTTCTTCTTGCCACCTTTGGACCCTTTGCCTGGCCGAATGATTAGTTTTTCAGGTCTATCTATAGGCATAAGGGAAGAAGGAGAGGGAGGTGCAACCGGTGCAACTTCCGGTTCCTCTTCAGTAGTGATGATTTTCTTCCCCCTCCTCTTCGATGTTCCGTGCTTCTTTCTTCTCTTCGAAGAAGACTCACTCCCTGGAGTAACAAGAGCGGACAAAACTACGTCATCAGAGGGAGTCCGCTCCGGAGAAATCTCGCCTCCTTCAAGTCCCTCGTCCTTCTGCTCTTGCGAAGCGATAGGGTCATCCAAGCCGTGAAGAGCCTCAATCTGTTCCTCTTGTGACCCGGGTTGTGAAGCAGAAGGAGGAGTCACCTGAAGAGACGGAGGAGGGATAACCGGAGGAAGTGAAGTCTGCACAGCACTTGGTGTTTCAACTGCAGAAGAAGAGAAATTAAAAATATTAGTATCTCCCGGAAAGAAGGGAGATATGGGTTCGTCGAGATTCAAGAAGTAATCGAGAAGCTCATCAAACTTTTGAGGAGTAAGCAAGCGATCCACCTGAATCGGACCAATATCAAAATTACCTGAAGATGTTTGCTTCGTTGGCTCAATCTCATAATTCTGAGCCCCGATATCCTCCAAAGCCTCATCATCAGTAGGGGTGACTACAACAGTTCTTATAGGAGGCAGCGAATGAGCACTAGAGCCTGCAATGTCCACTTCGGGAGAAACTAAAGGACGTTCAGAATTGGTAGGTGGTATTTCTTTCTCAGAGCGTTCCCCTTCCGCCATTCCGGCTCGTACCTTGGCGAGTTGCTCTTTTCCCTTGGCAAGAGCGGCGCGGGCATCATCATCGAGGTAATGCTCTTCAAGAGCTGTCTCAGCGTAGCCAGCACCTTTACCACCTAGCATATCAAGTGCTGCCTCCCAGACTTCAGCTAATGTAATTTCGTATTTAGGGCCTAGAAAGGAAAGACTGCCACGCCCCAAAATGCTATGCAGATAGAAATCAAATAATGTGGAGCTAATGTCAGCTTTGGTTGCTTGATGGGCCTCTTCGGCCGCAAGTTTACCAGCAACAGCCTCGTTACGCTCCTTTTCGGCCATAGCAAGTCGAGCTTTTAGCATCTCTATCTCCAAGCTTTGAGAGCCGGCCTGTTCTCGCAGCTGTAAAGTTTCAGCGCGATATTCTTCTATGACCTTCTCCTGGTGTGTAAGCTTATCTTCGACTGCCCTTTGACTGGCATGCGCATCTCGTACTTGATGCTGAAGCATGCTCTCCTTTTGAGAATGGAAAGTAGATGAAGTAGCTAATTCTTCCTTAAGCTTTTCTACTTCCGCTTCCAGCTTTTCATTATAGGAAGCAATACTTCTCATTTCGGCGTCATGCTGTTCGAGAGTCTTCTGCCACTCAGCCTTATCGTTCTCCATTGTGAGCATGGCCTCGAGATTGGCTCGGTTAACCCTCTGAAGCTCGTCGACAAGTTTTTTCCAGTTCGACATTCTTTCAATATCGGTCCTGACAGAATCAAGATTTCGCAGCATAGCCGATTTGTCGAGAGGAACCAAATCGAGATCAAATCGAACCCCTCTCAGGCACCACTGAGGGAATCGACTTTGAAGAGTGGGAGGACCGTGCCCAACTTGGTATGCGGGCCGGTTGATAATTGTTTGAATGTCGGAACGAACGGGGGCAGGAGATTCAGCAGGAACATTTTGAGAAACAGTCGGCATTGTTTCTTCAGTAAGTTTAGCCCGCTTGCTAGAAGAATCGTCCATGTGACCCTTACCTCTCTCATCGTGAGTCTTTCTTTTTTGGGTATCATCATCTCTGTGAGGAAGGTCATGTCTTTCTTGTTCTCTTCGGTGACGTTCTTCATATGCTCGTCTCTCGTCTGCTTTCCTGATGGCCCTCTCTTCATCGGATTCTCTGTAAGAAGGGAGGTAACGCCTATAATCATACTGGCTACGCCTCCCGTAGCGCTGGAAATCATCATAGTACGAGCCGCTGCGCCCCATAGGAGAATCTGGAATAAAAATAATAAGCTTTAGAAATCATTAAAGTACAAGAAGATAAGTGCGTAGAAGTGATGAAAAATCCTAAGTGTCGTGTAAAGTGTAAACTACACGCATCGAGTTACAAACCACTCTGTGGAGTAGAGGTAGTGATAACTTGAGTAGAAGGAGTTGACATTTGTTGTAGAGAAGATGTCGCCTCGATTACAGAAGAGATAGTTTTGGAAACATCATCTTTGAAAAGTTCTTGAGAAGTCACAATTAAATCACTCAACCCCTCGAAAACATCATCACCATCATGTTTTTTGGGACTTGCTTTCTTGACTCCTTCGTTAGTAGATTTTTCAGAAGATCGTGGAGGTTCTTCCTCTTCGATAACTGGGGCAAGTACAGACTTGTCAGATGGCCCCGCAACATCTTTCGGAATTGAATACTTTACTAGTGAAGTTTCTATAGAAGTTCCTCCCTGCATGTGTTAATTAGTAGATACCGGGGCATCAGGAATTTTCACCGGAGAATCGGGAACTTCAGTCGGAACTTCATGAAGTTGAGTAGAACGAGAAGAATGTAAAAGCCCAAATCGATGAAGGAGTTAATCTGTCAATAGAAATTTTGCGCTCCTCTCTTCAGCAGCCACAATGCTTAGCCTTTCAAAGACTGGTTTATGACTGGAATCTCTAGAAGGAGGAGGAAGTGCTGTAAAAATAAGGAATGGAATCAACATCTAGCAATACGAACCATGAAAAACTTAGAATGGAATTGAAGAAAGAAGGGAAAAAAAGTTCTCACTTCCTATTCTCCAGTCCGCGTAAAATCCTGTGGGGCAACGAATATAGAAGAATTGATTCAAAAAACCATGTGCACTCTCCGGCAAATCCAAAATTAGTTTACGGTTCCTCGCACCTCTTACAAGTGCAATCGAAGGGTGGTCCTTGTTCTTCGCCAAAGTGCACAGGTAACAGATTTCCTCAAAACTCGGAAGACGGTCAAGAGTTCTCCTGAACAGAACGCACAATCCCATCAAGATGGCATAGCCATTGGGATGCAGTTGGAAAGGAGAGATCGTCAGTCGAAGAAGGATTTGTTGAAGAAATTCATTAAAGGGAGGAATTGCTCCACTTAAGCACATTTGGCGATTAATGGCAACAAAACCGAAAGGTGGTCTATCAGCGAAATCATTTGGTCCAGGGAGTAAAACTTCTGCCTCGGCAATGCCAAATTGAATGCATAATTGGTTAAGCACCCGCTGTTTCAGAAGGGTAGGAGTTCTTTCCGGAGGGTTCTCTAGTGGAATAGCAACCGGGAAAGCCCCTTCGACGTGTTCTATCATCTCTTCTGGTTGAGACGTCATTCTACATGAGTAACTGGATGTTCAGATGTGAAGGTGCACGTTTCCTAAAAGTGTGAAGTGTTGTGCGAAACTAATAAAAATAACAAGCGAAATAACTGAAATTAAACTAATTGACAACTGATCGATTGTGAGATTTCAGGACTTGTTAATTTAAAACTCAAGCGCAGTGTTAATTCAAACAAAATTTTAAGCTTTGCTTTAACACTTCATTTGAGTTGGTTGATTCACAGCATTTCACTCACACAGTTCATTTAAGTTGATTATTCTTTATCGACTAATCTGTCATTCGATGTGGGCGGTCAATGACAGTATATTCGTCCCATTTTTCTGCAAATGTTATGTTTAAACAGGTTGTTAGATTAAAAGTTAGGGCAATCTGCAAAGGAATGTAATGAATTTCAAATGATTCAAGTCCAAGCAGTTCAATTAAATTCTCTCAAAAATTTCGCAAGTCCTAGGTCGACCAACGACCTAGTATAGGTCAGAGCTCTTTTAGGTCGCACTGTGCAAATTAAAGGGGTCTAGAGCAATGCAAATTTATCAAGTTCTAACTCGGCTGCGACCTAAAAACCTATGCTGCAGAAATTAGGTCGTACAAGTTTTAGGTCGTTCAGCGACCTAACGTAGGTCGAAAATGTTCTTTAGGTCTCAAGGGCCCTAAGGTCGTGAAACATTTTTTGTCACTCAAATTCGTTAGGTCGCCTAACTTCCTCTCTGCACTAGACCCAATAACCCGCCATCAACTACCCGAAGAGATTCATCATCCTCTCCATGAAATTTACCATCTCTTCATACCACCAGATCATTCCAAAAACTAACCAAAAAATCCTCAATCCATCATAAATTCAACGCATTGCCATGACTTCCTAAATCAACCAAATAACGACCGAAAAATCGATCGCCACAATCACTCGAAATAAAGCGTGATACATGGAGTTGAGCTAAGGACGGAAAGTGAGAATTCATGATTCAACGGCGATTATGATGGGATGAAGACCAGGTTCACTTACGAGACGTAATGATGAAAATGAATCGGTGACTGGATGGGTCGAATTCGCCTTTGGAAGCTCAGAGAATCGTTAATGGCAGTAGGAGGTTAGAGCAATGGAATAAGGAAGAAGTAGCGACCTAACCGTTTTATACGAGGCAAATATGGGAAAACAAATAGGCACGCGTATTGGCACAAGTGTTAGGTCGCTCACGACCTAGCTAAGTCAGGTCGAAGCACGCGACCTACGACCTAGGCACGTACTTCGAGGGGCAAACGTTAATTCCTCTTCATTAGCGACCTAAAACCTAAAGACGTGGAGCGACCTACCTACAGGAATGGCATAGCAACTTAACTCTTCAAGTGACCTAAAAGTATCTGCGACCTAAGGGAAGCACCGACTTACAGAGCTCTGCGACCTAAGGGAAGCACCGACCTATAGAATTCTACGACCTATAGCACTCAAACGACCTAACTGGGTGCTTAGACCTAAGGAAGGCCGCGACCTAAAGGATAATGTGACCTAGCGACCTAAAGTTTCAGCGACTTAGCGACCTATGAGCCAGAGAGACCTTACAACTTAAGGGATGGAACGATCTAAATATGTTTCGCGACCTAAAGGAGGCCGCGACCTATCAAGCTTCGCGACCTAACAGAAAGCCGCGACCTAAGAAGTAGGGCGACCTAAGAGTGAATGCGACCTAAAAACGGTCTCGACCTATGAAACTCCGCGACCTAGGAACACTTTGCGACCTAAGGAGAGTCGTGATCTAAAAGACTCCAGTTATAACTATGAGAAAAGTACACGCGACCTAGGATAGGTCGCTAACGACCTAAATGCCTGAGTAAAGAAGTGACCGATACTATGCCGCAGGGGGATAGGTCGCTCACGACCAAGGACTTGTGCAAACCAGCATGCATGTTCTTGTGAAAGAGAAGCCAGTGCATCTTAGGTCAGTCACGACCTACGACCTAACTTAGGTTGGTCACGACCTACGACCTAACTCCGAGAAATGCCTATAAATACAACCCTAGTTCCAACAAGAGGGGGACCTTTTGGCTCATTCATTTCAAGCGCCGTTACTCTGCTGCATTCTGAACTACTTCAACACCTTCAAGGAACTTCACGAAGAAATCAAACATGTCAAACATGTGTTCAAAGATTTGGATCGACGTTGAAGTTTAGGCTACTTGTTATAAGTCACTTGAAACTCAAAGTGTGTTCTAATCAAAGTGTAACTGCATTGACTTGTAATCAAATCATCAATAAAGATCTTCAAAGTGGACGTAGGCTATCTCTTAAGCCGAACCACTATAAAATTGCTGTTGTTTACTGTTTTCTACTACTATCTGCTTATAATCTGTTCCCGGGCTATCGGGTGGTGCTTTCACGATCTTACTTCATACACCGGGGTGTTAGCGTTCAAATTTTAGCGTTAACAAAGGAGGAAGGGGAAACGAGATTTCTGCATTTTCTTTAGCTCGGCCATTTTTTTTTTTGAACGAATCGTTATAGAAGAAGGCTCGGCTGTAATTATTAAAGAGGGAAGCGTATAGAGGAAGGTAGGCTATAATAATTGAAGAAGGACGGAAATGAAAAGGTGTGATGGTGAAAGGATGTAGGCTGAAGTTGACTAGGGTATATAAATTTATATGTAAATTAAATCGATTAATTATTATCTAGGCGTTTATATCTCGTACGATACACGCTAGCTCTGAAAGCTACGAAAATTGAAATCCGATAGTAATACAATATTATGGATCCAATGTAACAGGCTTCGTCGAATTCCGAGACTGTGCCTCAGAAAGCTATTTCTAAATATCGATTCAAACGACATATTTTCAAAACCAAACAAATCAATTTCAAATTCAACTCTGAAGCTTCAGTTATCTTCAGTATTATCAATATGAATTTTACAAGCCTTTATTATATTTTTAATCAGCTTAAAACTGAAGATTCAAATTTTTATCCAACTTTAAAAATTTTAATTCAATAATTAAATTGCCAAATTCATAGTTAGTTCTGAAATTCAAGTTAAATTAACTTCCAAATATTAAAAATTCAACACAATATTTTAGTTTCAAATGTCAAATTTTCTGGGTCGTCACATCCTTCCCCCTTAAAAGAATTTCGTCCCAAAATTACTAGTTAGGAAGAACGATCCTTAACCCGTGTAATATTTTGCAACCCAAACAGTTTTGTCAATTTATCGACCTAAATCTTTTTATTAAAGATTTATTTCAAAAAACTTTCCAAGTTCAATTATAAGTTGCAAACAATATTGTTTACTTCCCAATTCCAATTTTGATTTGAATTCAAATTTCGAACTTTCAAAATTTTCTCAAATATTTTCTAACACCCTAAATTTTCAAAAAAATTCGCCAGCGTGTCCTTTACGCGGCTAGCTCGGTACGACTACATAATGTGACCACAAGCCCTCAAATCCCAAAAGAAAACGAAAAGCCAAGTGGCTAGACAAGAAAATCACCAAATTTCATACTGAAATAGATATCTTTTTGTCGAGCAATTCGAATTTATCTTCAGAAATCAAAATAAATTTTCCCCACATGCTTTATAATAACTGTATATCCAATTTAACCATATCCAACTATAGATTTCAAAATCATTTTATACATTTCCTTACAGGAGTTTCATATTTACTTTTATTCAAATTTTTTTTCCCACTACCATATGAATTCAATTTATCTTCGACTCTGAATATTGGATTTTATTTTCCATGAATAACAGATTCATATCGTTATTTTAAATTAGTTTCATTCACAAATTTACTTCAATTTCAATTTGAAATCGTTTGTCGCTAATAAAAAATTTCAAAAATTTTCTAACTCTTAAAATTTTCGGAAAATTTTGGAAGAGTCTCCTTTGTACGTAGGAGCTTTTCCAATTTGACAAAAGATATTAATATATATACATCGACAAACACGGTCGGAAAAAACAAAAACAGTTCATATTTCCTATTTTTATTGCGTAGGCGTACCTTATTTAGCATTTTTTAAGCAAGCGGCTTATTTAATTAGCATTTTACGCAATCAAATCCAGCCCAACGACTTCCATGAACCTGTACTCACTCAATTTAAGTATGTAAGTGCCAAAATCATGAAACCCAACAATATTTTACATATTTAAGTAGTAAACATACGAGTTTTTATAAGCAATGTAGTTTAAACAATATTTATAAGCAACTTATAGGTTTCCGACATAATTTTAATTGTTAACAACCAATTCGTATATAACTTCATTCAATTTAAATGGTTTAAAACTCAATTGTTTACATTCAATTCATTTGTATCTCAAACAATTCAAATTGGTTTTCAATATTCCGTTTCAATTCCAGTTTTATTCCATTATTCATTCTCAAACACAATTCAATTTCAATTCACCATTTTAGTTTACAATCACTTATATTTCACTTATTTTCAATAGTAAACCAAAGTTTTCACAAGCAAAATATTCAAAATTATTTCCATTCGTTTGCATTTCATTAATCAAACAAGTTTCATTCAAAACAATTCCATACAATTTGACAACGATCATTTCACAATTTTACTTAAGTCGAGCTTTTATCCAATATTTACTTAAGTTATTTATTTTCTTCAAGTTATTCCAATTCGAAACTCAAATTTATTTTCCTTGTAACACTTCCAAATTTAAATTCCTGATTTGATTTTTCGTTTATCAAATCCATTCCATCTACTAATTTAATTAAGTTAGTATTATTCACTATCCATTTAATTCCAAATTTCCATTCTCAATTTATCTCGAATTCATTTTATCAATAACAAGAAATTTTCCAATTTATTTCTACTGACTAGAATTTATCTGCAAAGTCAAACCAATTTTTTTATTTAACTCGCAATTCAAGTTTTAATTTAACTAATTCAACTTTCCTATTTCATGAATTAATTAATTATCATATTGGTTTACTTGAATTAAATCCATTTTATTTTTCTTTTTCCCAAGTTTTGATTTCTATTCAACTCAATCCAAATCCTTTAATCCGTATTCCAATAATTTCCCTAGCATCTCAGTTCAATTAGTAAAACCCATTTATACATTCACATTGCCAATTTCATTCCATTAATGAATTTTATTTCAAATATTGTTCTGGAATTCTATTTCAAATTATAAATCTTATTTACAATTTATATTTACAAATCCCATTGGTATATGTATTTTATTTCTTATTCAACAATCAATGATAATTTAAGATTATCATTCCTAGCAACCAAGCAACCATATACCATAATAATTTACAGAAAATCATTTCTTTTATATACAAAAATTGTCTTGGGTAAAATTATTTCATTTACCTTATTTTCAAACAATACCGTGTCGGTTTATCTTATTTTAGAGTTTAGAAACCCCCATCGATACAGTTGGCCAGACTGCACCGACCAGAATCTATAAACAATCAACCCATAAGTCAACACAATACAAAACAATATTATATTCACAGACAAATACGCGCTCAAATCTATCATTACACTCACACTCATTCTAGAGTACTACTGGCTCTATCTCTAATGAGTAACATCTAACAGAGCCAAGGTTGTCGCTTAACCAAATGCTCTGATACCACTTTGTAACGATTCGCAAACAGTGGCGACCGGTAGGCTTTGCAACCATCCTAGACCCACCGTGGCTTACACTGGTACTCGAAACATGCTTTTGCGGCCAGCCTTTCGATTGTCACTGTAACAGCCCGCAAATCCGTACCCCCTGAGTCAACACTATTCTACCTAAATCAACTCAAGTTGTACAGAAATACGAACCATTTGGGTTAAAGAAGTAGGTGTAGAAGAAGAAAATAGAAAAGAACAACAGAATCTAACCATCGCACCGGAATAAAATATAATAGATAGTAAATAATCTTTACTCAAAAATCAAATATCTCTGTTTATGTATTACATCATCAGAGTACATCAATCACAGCTCAACATCAATATCATACAAATGGATACACAACAACTCAACACGGCGGAATATATATGAAAGCAAGTACGAGAGTACGTATCGTCATCCAGCTCGTCTCCTGAGCTCCATTGCATCATATCATGTATCCTATAATACTCGGTCTGACCCGAGCATTACAGTTAAATAACACCCGAGTCAGTCTGGAATACCAGCGTGAGAAAATCTCACTCGGTTGATTATTAAAGTTTCAAAAATCCTTTGAAAACAAAAGCATCTCGTAAGACCACGCCACAAATAAACATGTCGGGTTTATACCTTACGATAGCTAAAACATTTTTTTATAGAAATCCTCTGATATTATAATAGGGTCTATATACAAATACTTATAAAATAGCCAAAATTATTACATCTATTAAATTCCAGCTACTAGCCACAGAGTGTGTAATACAAACAAAACTCGTACAAGGCTCGTAGGGAGAATGGATTTCCAACTAATGACTAGGCACTGGGGTACCACCTGTCACGGTACGGGGCCTAGATCACCGTACCGAGGAGTACGCCTACTCCCCTACAATACAAGACCGAGATTACCCCTTACTGCATCATCCATAGTTAGACCCCGCGGTTGGGATCAGCAACCGCCCACTAAGCCGGAATAAAAAAGGACACCTAGACAGGGATGACCTCACCCTGCTTGGGTGTTACCCACCTAGCCTTGCTGCATAAACTATGATTTCCAGTCATTTCCATTTTACAAGGCTTGAGGCTAAGCGCTACCTTTTTAGAACATATTCCTTAGAATGCCCATCGTCCACCTGACGATGTTTCGCAAGCATTCATCCATACAAGTCTATCCCGGGTTCGAACGGAACCGAATGCACTATTCCTACTACAGCCATTTTGGAAATATCCTCAGGATTAGTTCCGACTAGCCCTTGCACTTCACTGCTCCATCTTCGAATCCAAACTCGTTTCCACGGAACATACAAACCGGATCGAAGTGGTTTTCGGGAAATAAATCTCGATCCCGGTCTCTTCGAAACGATCAACGCATTTGGCCAATATTGATAGTCGTTTATTTTACTATCAATTAATACTCACAAACAACCATCAACCAATACATAATTTCCTAAATTATTTATTAGCCTCAAAAATATCTTCACAAGATATATTTCTATTTTTTACCATTTGAAAACATTTTCAAAACAGCTTTATTTTCAGAATAAACTTTACCAAATATCTATCTCCACTACTTCAAGCTCAAAACTAGATTTATAAAATAATTTAAAACACTTTACTTTAAAATGTACTTTAAAACATTTAAGTTAAAACTACTTCAATAATTTATTAAAATACATACTATATGAATATTTGAAAATAATGTTACTTAATAAATATAAAACTAGATTAATACTTTTAAAAACATAATATTAAGTCATTCTTTAAATAATTACTACTATAATAGATTAAGAGAAAATACTTACTTTAGAACTTAAATATTAGAAATAATAAATTTTCCAAAACTTGCTTTTTAAAACAACTTTAAAACTTTTAACTTATATTTAAGAATTTACTTTGAAAACGTACTTGGTTATTCGGGAGAATTCCAACTTCAATCACTTAAATCAATTTCCCAAATTGATTCCCAATTTATTCCATTTGAAATAATTTCTTTACTTACTCAGTTCATTTCCAAAATTCATTAACTATGGATTTTATTATTATTGTTATTTCCGTTTGAATTTAAATTTTTTAACTGAAATATACAAATTTTAAATTTTTCCCAATTTCTTCTTTATTCTTTTCAATAAATTGAATCTTAAATTTTAAATAAATGTTTTGTTCCTTTTTAAATAATAACACTGAATTTTAAAATTCATTAACTTTCTGTTTATCCAAATTTCCTTTCCATACTCAAGATTTATTTATTAGAAATTTTAAAGTCACTTAATTTCTTTTCCAATTTATTCTTAAATTTATTCTATAATTATTTTACTTACAAATTCACTTCTTTTATTTTCCAAAATCCAATTCTATATATCTTGATAACTTAGTGCACCGGAATATATTCAGGTAAACCATAACATCCAATTTCCAATTATCAATAATATTCATCACAGAATACAAAATAATCAAAACAGAGGGTATTAAATAATTTAAATAAATGTTGAGGGATCTAGTGGGATCCCTCCAACCTGGTTTTCCCTGCATCCACAGACGTTAGCACAATATAATACACCAATTCCAAAATATACCATACTATAGTACATCAACCAATTCAATCATTCAAACAATTATTTAGATTTAATCATTTAAATTTAAATTTAAATTTAACTGAGTGAGATTAACTCACCTTATCCCATTTGCAGTCCATTTCCTTTACGATTTGTTCTTTACGATCATTGACCTTGTATAATATTGTATGATTTATTAATATTTGAAATAAACTAGATCAATTATCTCCTTTTATAAATTACTTAAATATGGATTTTGTTTAAACTTCTTACCTTTAATTTATTTTTATTTTTCTCCTTTAACTTTTCGATTCAAACCATTTAAATCTTCTGCCTCATAAATCATCTCTACCTTACTAATATTATTACCTAATTTTTTTTCTTTTTTCTACCTAAACATGGTTACAGACAGGAAAATAGCATATAACATCGTTTAATTTTTTTAATTAAATTCACAAATCCTATGCTAGAAGAAAAATCAGAGAATTCCTGCCCTCGACTCGCACTCGACCTGCTGCCTATGATCATTACGCGCATAAGCCACCAGAGTCGCGCCTACAAGAGCTATAGCCACCCCTTCCTAAAAAACCGAAATAACCCAGCTCACCCCGTGCAACCCCGAACCCACTATCGCCGACTCCATTAGTATCGCGTCGCTCATCAAAAAACGCCGCATCTAAACCCCCCTAGCTGTAACGACCCGAAATTTTTGAAGCCGAAAATTCCAGATAGTTATGAAAAGAAGAAAGAGATAGAAGTAGAAGAAGAAGAAGAAGAAACATCAACAACTCACATTCGTAGCGGATAAAATATAATAATAAATAATATTAGTTTACAAAAGAATATTATATCTGTCGATTACATTTAATATACATCAGAGTTTCACATATATACAGACAGTGGATATACACAATTACCATGTCATAGGTATACAATAATATAATATAGCGGAAGCACTTTATACGTTCTTGCCATCCAGCTTGCCTTCTGAGTTCCAATTCGTACCTACCTGAAAATTTGTAATACTCGGTCTGACCCGAGCATTACACCAAAGTAACACCCGGGTCAGGCTGGAAACCAGCGTGAGTAAACCCATCTAACATGAAATACAAAAGTATACAACTCATATAAAACCCGGGTAACTCGAAGCAATTCACAAAACCACCACTTATTATTCACATCACTTATTTCACAAATATGTTTTTCTAAGTATCAAGATCTAGATTTAAAATAAACCAATTCCTTTAATCTCTTCACTCCAGCATAAAGGTTTCACATATCAATCTATAAAATTCGAAGTGGCTTCGGGTATTTCCTAATACCCGCCTCTGATCTCTTCGAGTCTCAGGTCATCCTAACCCAAGTTATCCAAATGAAATACACAACATTTCATAATTGAGATATTAAACTCATTCAAAGCATACAATATCATTCAATCGCCCATATGCAAAGCTTAATCACATTCAAATTTAATTTTAATTAAGCCTGATTGAATTACTAACCTCAACCACTCAGATTTCTTCATTTAACATTATTTTTTTTCAAGTCAATTAACCAATCATTCCTTCATTGTTCATCTTAATTAATCACCCTGGATTAATTATCCTTCAATTACATTAGGTAATTAATTCTTAATTAATTACACAAATTAATTAACCATTACCCCTCCATATTACTTACATTGATTCTTAATTAATTACTCAAATAATTATCTTATAATCACTATTGATCAATTATCCTTAAAGTAATCATACTCCTTAATTAATTTCTTTAATTAACCAATCCTAAATTGATTATACTAAGTAAATAAATCCTTTTATTTGCTTTTATTAAGTAATTAGCCAATTGATTACTTAAGTAATCATTAATTATCAATAGATTAATCAGTTAATCCTTAATTAAATTACTTAACTAGTTAACTACTATTATTTATCAATTAACTTTAAGTAGTTAATTAAATTCTTAATTAAAAAATTGACTTACACAAGATTATTATTATCAATCTTTAATTACCAATTTATTTAAATTATTTATTTAATTACATGTATAAATTAATTTATGTTTAAATTTGCTTATCATCTTACATTTGCAGACCTTGCTTAAGAATTTTAAATCAAGTCTTAGCTTGAACTTGTCCACATTATTTATTTAATGCTAAACTTTGTTAACCGAAACTTAAAGGTTTGTTAAGCCGACCCAAAGAAGAAACCCGAGGCAAACTATGTTACCCGAGTAAAACTCACGTCATCCCCTATTCTTTTCGGTGTCTCCTCTCTTCTCATACCCTTCTTCTTCTTCTGCCTGCTCTTTTCTCTTCTCTTATTATTTTATTTTATTTTTAGTTAGTTTAATTTCAACAGCAGTATTACAAACCACTCACGTACCTAGGGAAAAACCCGAAGCAATGCCCCTATCTACTCGAGTAATGCCTCGCGTCAACCCCGACCTCAAAGTCGTGACACCCTCACGCCACCATGCACGTGCATGGTGGTTCGCCAATGTTCTGGCGAACTCCTACGCCTCCAGCAAGTCACGGAACAACATATCTCGCGACATCAAGCTTCAATTTATCACGAAAAGATCGAAATCAAAAATCACCCCATCTGCTCGAACCAGTAACTCAAACACCCAGCAGAAAAACATTTCGCCCCTCGAACGCCGATTACCAGCGACGCTTCGGCCACACCACGTCCCTACTCTCCTCGGTCATCTCCTAGCAGCGCATGTAACTCGATCAAATCTACGGCGAAGAAATCAACCATTTACAGCACACAGGAAAAACTCAAAACAATACCCTATTTTTGATTCGAGTCAACAAATCTCGCATTAGAAAATTTTTCTGGCATTTTTCTTGTCATCAACGAGTATCAAGCAAGCTCCAACACGAATTACAACATCTAATATTTGTTGGATCATCAGATATTCACAAAAATAACATTTCGGTTCCCTTTAAAATTGCCCCTTGAATACTTACTTAAAAATCATCATTTTTATGTTAAAAATCCTACCTTTGTATATAGATTCAAGTTATATGGTTGAATTAGTAATCTGGAATATTTGAATTTAACATAAAATTTATGATTGCCCTTTATGTCACTTTCCAGTAGTCAAACTCTACTGACAGGTTGAATACAAATTTTAAATCTTGATTTACATTCAACCATCTTGCTTTGATTTAAAAACATAAGCCTATAAATAATTGGATGAAAATATTTTGCATTTTGATCGTTTACTTAAATCTGTAACTACACAAAAACCGTATAATCAAATTTTTACAGAGAACTCACATATGTACACAGAATTGAAAACTAGATACATGGGCCATCATATTATTATCAATACACCATATATACAATTGAACTTAAATCTTAAAGTTTTCGTTTACTCCCTGTTAATATGTTTGAGCAGAGCTTGAAGAACTGCTGTATAATTAACAGAGACATATATGTTTAAATTTAAGCAGATATGCACATATTCTTCCACTTAATATTCATTAACATGTGAATTTATTCATGCAAACCAATATTCACATATCAACCAAAAGACTATGCATCAGATTAATATTTAAAAGTTGTAGTGTACTCACAGTAAAAAGTTTGAGCAGAGAGTAGACCTAGTTTTTCTTGGAAGTGCTAGCCTGAATCTCTCTGTGATTCTCTTGGTTGTTTTAAAAGAAGTTGTTACTTTAAGTTTGCATGATAGAAATGTTAAGTATTTTTCTGAACGAACAAGAATTAGGTGATATACATATATAGAGAAAAAGTGTTTATTGGTGTAAAACATATCTTGTTTGGGTCGGAGATTTTTCCTTTGTTTTGGTGAGTAAGCTCATATTATTACGACTGAAGTGATATTGTATGGTGTGCTTTGTGTGCTAACATTAATTACAATTGTCTTTATTTCATGTTTCATACTTGCATGTAAGTATATTGACTTTCTTTGATTAAGTAAGATCTTATTTCGGCTGATATGTTGTTTTGGTGGCTGAGATAATTTTCTTTGACAACTAGTTGTGCTAATTAAATGTTTGTGTCTTCCTTTATGTTAACGTATAATTATTGTTTGCGTTTTCTTATCTTTGGTACAAAGATATTTGTATATGTGCAAAGATATTTGTATTTAAATGTTGTGAATACTTTGTTTTTTCTGTACAAGATGTTCTTTCATATGAATAAGGACATTTTGTAATTGATTTGTATACTTTGACTCCTTTGCACACATGATTACACAGCAACATTGGTTATTACCTTTGTTAAGGATTTAGTATTATACAAATATATTTACAGGTCATTGATTTTTCTTTGCATTGTTCACATGATATACAGGTTATCCTGTTTAGTTTATCTTCTTTCCTAAACTTATTCTATATGTATGTGTAGAAATATTATAGTTATTGTTAGCATAGCATCTAAATTTTATTATATTTGTAATTAAATTTTTCAAACATTTGATTCATAACATTGTATTTGTATTTATATATTTTATATTTCTATTTATATCTTATGTTTTTATTTATATTTTATACTTATGTTTTTATATTTATGTTTATATTTTATATTCTAACTATAAATATTTAAATTACATTCATTATGGTTTACTTACTTTTTATACTTATATTTATTTCTATATGTATTTTATCAATACTTAAGTTATATTCATATGTTAGACTTATTTTTATGTTGATAGAATTTGATTTTTATTTCAAACATTATCATCCACATCTAAATATTTATTAAAATAATAGGGCCAAAATCCAGGGTCGTCACATTCCTTCCCCCTTTGAATCTTTTCGTCCTCGAAAAGGAACGAAGCCAGATTTACTAAAATGCTTAAGATCATATAAATTTTGTTTGATCATTCTTAAACTACTTCAAAAATCTATATAATATTTCTAAAATAGTTTTTATAAAATATTTTTATAACTCGATGTCTTGACAAGTCTATCCTTGTCCTCACGGAAATTCGGTCATACGTTGGTCAGGCGTACGACTGAAAATCTATAAGTACTTGGTAAACCCGTTTTCAACACCCAGTGAAAATACTTGGAAAATAATTTTATTGAAAATCTAGAAAACAGTTTTTGAAAATAGAGGAAATATCTTTAGTGAGGATGCTATGAAAATCATCACCCCCATCCATGGTCGCAGTCACATACCAGGGTTACGTTGCAGTCACAGCAAAAGTCCATGTAACTGCAGGCTCTCCGCGGCCTCTCGATTACGCCGTGGATCCCACAACAGATCACAGTTACATTCCAGGGTTAAGTTGCCATCACAGCAAAAGTCCATGTAACTGCAATCTCTCAGCGGCCTCTGGTTTTCGCTGTCAAAATGAAACTTCTCCACTCCTACATAGGTCGTAGTCTACCGAGATAAAGTCAAACGCAGACTGTTGGTTCTCCGCGGCACACACAACTTTCGCTATGTTATACCATAGGTCGCAATCTACCGATATAAAATCAAACGCGGACTGTTGGCTCTCAACGGCACACACGACTCATAATCCTCAGGAACTAGTTTAGTCCGAACTCCTCATAGGATCAACTTTCGAACCCCCTTGGGCTCAAGGCAGCACCACTCGGTGGCACTCCTGAGAAGTCCATTTCAAGGGAGCGCCTTTTTCCCCAGAGCCATCATCAAAACACTTTATACTATACACATATAGTACCTTTCAAATTATACTCCTAGTGTGAATTTTATCAAAGCTCCTTTACAAAAAATCGATTATCCCCAAAATTGATAATTCTCAAAATAGGCTTTCCAAATTCCAATATTGATTTTACCCAAAAATCAAAAGCCTTTCCAAATCCAAAGGTTCCCAAAACCTTTTCCAAATTCTCAGAGGATCCTTTATATATATATATATATATATATATATTCAAAGATATATAAAAAAAATTAAAAACAACTTTAGATCATTTCAAACTTGTATAAAACCCCTTTTATACTTCAAACACTTTTCAAAAACCATAGAAATATCCAATTTTCACCTTTATTCATCGTATATTTCTCAAAATATTCTTTCATTTCAAAAGAACCATTTCACATTTCTTATTCATAAATTTCCGATATAAATTTTATTCAAATCTGTACGATGCACACCTATCATCCGTACACTATACCAATCTGATCGCTCACTCGATCATACAATTTCACTTCCGAACTAGTATCGTCCGCCCGACTTCCTAGTGCGGGCATAGATCTGGTTTCTTGATCAGAAACCGTCATTCTCCTTGCATAGCTATAACTATGACAGAGAATATCCAGAACCAATCAACAATCCATATCCAGGTTCGCCGTCGAAAATCGAGTGAAAAAAATCCCAACTCGGATTGATATAACTATCTCGAAATTCTGTGCTCGAATCTGGATCAAATCACTATGCGAATGGAATAATACACGTACATACTACGTATTTAACTTCATTGATTATTAGCCAAATCAATTTCTCTTCCTATTCACATCTCCTTTAATTTCCATTCACTCATTTACAATTGCTTCAATTCCGATGGGTTATCACTTCAATTCTTATCTCAGTTGGGTACTTAATCAATAATAGTTTGAACTCCTTCCAATTTATATTTAGTTTGCAAAATAGCTGTAAAATAGTTAACTAATTGTAAAATAATTGAAAAGTAGTTTAAATAGTTTTATAAATTTTAGATAATTGCAAAATAGTTATAAAATAGTAATTAATTTGTGTAAGAGTGGAAAAACAGTAATTAGTTTGTAAAACAGTTACAGAATAGTAAAGAATTCCAAAAATAGTTATTAAATAAATATAAGATTGTTTTGGGTTTAATAATAAAGGTTGTGTATATATATATAATAAATAACTTAGAAAAATAGGTTTATACCAAAACAATTTATTTAAAAATGGTCTAGAGTCAAACCGTTAAATTCCCAATCTACATTCTCATCAATTCAATTTAAATTTCCACTTCCATTTAAATTGATCCAATTCTAGTTTAATTAACTCCAATTTCCATTGACTTGATTCATTCCCAATTCAAATGGAATTGATCCTCAATTCCTTTCTAACTTCAAATCAAATTCCATTTGATCTTTAAACTTGTGTAGCTTTAATTATAATTTCAATTTTTACATCTTTTATTGCTTTTAACTTGGCATTATACTTTTTATTTAGCCAATATATTTTTATTTATTCCATAAACTTTTAATCAAGATTCCAGAGTTTAAACAAATTTCCAAAATTTCAATATCACCTTAGAATGCAACTATATCCAAAATTCTTTGGCAAATTCAATTTTCCCTTTGAATTTCAAAATCAAAACCAATTCACAAATAGTTCCAATTTAAAAAAATTTGGTAGCAGTTTCTCTTTTAGAAACTCGAAAATGAACATCGATGATGCTGCAGTCATCACCGACGTTATTTTCCGGTGACCGAAAGAGTTCAATGCTTTTATCTCTTTAAAAACATTTCCAAACATTTTTAATTTCAAATCTTCCAGATTTCAAATTCAACACAACAATATGTTTGAAATAATACTATTATTTCTCCAAAACTTTTGGATACCACTTTCAAATCCAAAGGAATTTTAAATTTTGCCAAAAATTCCAAGTTCACAGTCCATCCAATTTATATTTAAACATTCCTCTGGAAGTTTCATCTTACTTTATTTTCCAAATATTTTTTGGAATTCGATTTTAAATTATAATCTCATGTATTTATGAAGTTTATTCCAATTTTTAAATTACATTTACGATCTATATTTCAAATTCCATTTTGTTATATAAGTTTATTCTTCAACTCTGGTTATAAGTTTCAACTTGGTCTTATTTTATATTACTTCTTAACTAAATTCCAAAAATTTAATACCCAATCGCCTTAATATTTACTAGAAGGAAATGTTGCTATATATATCAAAATATATTTTTATATAAAATCATTTAAAAACTTTTTAAGCAAATAACAAGTACGCCCTCATATATATACACTCAACTCTATCTAGAGTACTTCGAACTCTAGTTAATGAGAAATTCCCACCAGAGTCAAGGTTCTCGCTTAACCTTTAGCTCTGATACCAACGGTAATGACCCGGAATTTTTGAAGACGAAAATTCCAGATAGTTATGAAAAGAAGAAAGAGATAGAAGTAGAAGAAGAAGAAGAAACATCAACAACTCACATTCGCAGCAGATAAAATATAATAATAAATAATATCAGTTTACAAAAGAATATTATATCTGTCGATTACATTTAATATACATCAGAGTTTCACATATATACAGACGGTGGATATACACAATTACCATGTCATAGGTATACAATAATATAATATAGCGGAAGCACATCATACGTTCTTGCCATCCAGCTCGCCTCCAGAGTTCCAGATCGTACCTACCTGAAAATCTGTAATACTCGGTCTGACCCGAGCATTACACAAAAGTAAAACCCGGGCCAGGCTGGAAACTAGCGTGAGTAAATCCATCTAACATGAAATACAAAAGTATACAACTCACATAAAACCCGGGTAACTCGAAGCAATTCACAAAACCACCACTTATTATTCACATCACTTACTTCACAAATAAGTTTTTCTAAGTATCAAGATCTAAATTTAAAATAATCCAATTCCTTTAATATTTTCACTCCAGCATAAAGGTTTCACATATCAATCTATAAAATTCAAAGTGGCTTCGGGTATTTCCTAATACCCGACTCCGATATCTTCGAGTCTCAGGTCATCCTAACCCAAGTTATCCAAATGAAATACACAACATTTCATAACTGAGATATTAAACTCATTCAAAGCATACAATATCATTCAATCGACCATATGCAAAGCTTAATAACATTCAAATTTAATTTTAATTAAGCCTGATTGAATTACTAACCTCAACCACTCAGAGTTCGTCATTTAAAATTATTTTATTTCAAGTCAATTAACCAATCATTCCTTCATTGTTCATCTTAATTAATCACCGTGGATTAATTATCCTTCAATTACAGTAAGTAATTAATTCTTAATTAATTACACAAATTAATTACAATAAGTAATACTACGTAGTAGATAGTTCCATGGATCCTTAGAGGATGGTATTCCCAAACATTCTTTCAGTTACTTGTATTTTAGTTGGCATTTCACTTGAGTTGGATTTATTGATATAAGAATGTTAATCCTGAATCGAGTGTTTTGTATTTTTGTAATGACCTGCCTTTCATTCCATAGAAACACGCATTATTAAGAAGAAAAAAGGGGATGGAAGAGAGAAAAGATAGAAAGAAAGAAACAAACTACACCAGAATCTCACGATGGAACGAATAAATTATAATATATCACAAAGGATATTATATGGTATCTACATCAAAGTTATATAGTTAATACAGCACAAACTAGGCAGTTATAAAGACCTGTCTAGTTATTACAACTCAGGTACATCACAAAGATAAAGATTCAACACTAGCACAGCAGAACCATTATATATCTACACGCTAAAGCCTCATGCTCCATATCTCCTACAGAACTCGTCAAAGCTAACCTGAATCCCTTGACTACTCATAAAAAAATTGAGTAGCCAAGAGTTTAGTAAAGCAGAAAATAAACTCCGGTTAAGACATGGATCTGGTGTGAGTAAACGGGTTAAAGTTGCTTAACTTCGAAAATCCTTTGAAAACAAAAGGTATCACGTAAGACTCCCCACAAATAAACATAGGTAAGTTATTACCTTAGGCTAACCAAAACATTTGATAGCAAATCGAGTTATATTATAATAGGGTCTAGGGTTTTCAAGTAAATAGAAAATAGTCGAAATTGTTACATTCATTAAATTCCAACTACTAGCCACAAAAGTGGGTAATACAATCAAAACAATAAAGGGCACGTAGGAAGAATGGGTTTCCATCAATGGTAGGGCTACTAGGGTACCGCCCGTCATAGTACAGGGCCTAGGTCACCGTACCGAGGATTCACCCAAAATCCCTTGCAACAAAAGGTCGGAACCATCCCTTACCGGATAGTCCCGAACAAGACAACCCCGTAGATGGCCGTCGCCAACTACCCACTATGCCGAAGAAATGGAACCTCTAGACAGGGGTAAATCTCATCCTATTTCGGTGCTTCCCACTTAGCCTTGCTTCATCTCCTCTGTTTTAGCCATTCCAGGTTGATGAGGCTTGAGGCTACGGTTACATTTATAGAACACATCTATCTTAGAATGCTCATCGTCCACCTGGAGATGTTCTGAAAGCATTCAATCCATACAATTTCGTTCCGGTTTTGAACGAAACCAAAGGCACTATCACGCTATGCTCATTTTGGAATCACCCTTAGAGTTAACGACAATAGCCCTTGCACTCTGAATCTTCATCTCGAACCTGAACGTACTACCCCATTAAAGTCGTATTGGAATCATCCTTAGAGTCTTAACGATGAATAGTCCTTACACCTAGAGTCTTCACTCTTCTCTCTTCGCTTAAGATTCACAACCTAACGTTCAATTTGGATCGACGTGGTTTTCAGAATTTCAAATTTGAAAATCTGATCCTGGTCTCACCGAAATCCAAAACGCCATCTTAATGTCCAAATGATTCAATTTTGAACAATTTAATACAGTTTAAATCATTTAATTTACACAACATCATTCACAGATAAATATCACATATTTGTCACAGTTATAATCAATATCATATCATAGCACATCACTAATTATTCAAACCATAAGCATCATTCAATTCAGCCATTCCACTCAGCCAATCATCCACAAAGGGGAATCATTAATCCAAATTATAATTAATTTAATCAACTTAAATTAAATTAAATTAATTACTTGAGAACTAATCATCTAATCCTACTTAAACAATCATTAATTAATTAATAACCATTTAATTAATTAATCTACATTTAATCACCTAATTAACAATTTAATTAATCTTTAATTATAAATAAATTATCCTTTAATTATCTCTTAAATTATTCATACTTGATTAATTATTCCTTAGTTACATTAAGTAATTATTCTTTAAATTAATTACACAAATTAATTCTTCTTTAACCACTTAGTAATTAACTTTAATTACTTCCGTTAATTAATTAATTAATTTCATTAATCCTTAATTAATTACATTAATTAATTATATCATTATCACTTCATTGATTAATTATCTTATAATTAATCTCATTATTAATCAACTAAACTTTTAATTATCATCGTTAATTACATTAATTAATGATCCACTAATTACTTTCATTAATTAATTAATATTCTAATAATTAATCTTTAATTATTAATCTTTAACTTAATTACATTTACTAATCAACCCTGATTAATTACAATCAGTAATTAACTTCCCTTAATTACTTCGTCAATTATACCAACTCTTTGATTCATTATATTAATTAATCCTTTAATTACACTGAGTAATTATCACTTAATTACTTCCCTTAAGTAATTATCCTTTAGTTACTTTCCATAAGCAATTCTCCTTTTAGTTAATTACATCGAGTAATTAATTATCCTTTAATTACTTCACTTAAGTAATTACACCTCATTAATTAAATTAAGTAATTATACTTAATCCAATATCAAATGATTACCTTTAATTAATTAAACTTAATTAATCAACTAAAATTAACCGTATTTACTTAATTAATTACACCAAGTAATTAATTTCATTTAATTACTTTCTTAAGCAATTATCAAATAATATTCTTAACATTAAGTAATTAACCTCTAAAATACTTATTACTTAAATATTCCCTAATTGATTAATCTTAATTAATTTCCTTTAATTACTTTATTAATTAATTATCTAATAATCTTCTTAATCTTAAGTAATTAACCTCTTAATTACTTATTACTTAATTATTCCCTAATTGATTAACCTTGATTAATCAATTATTAATTAAGTAATTAATTATACTTAATTAATTGCACAAATTAATTTATCTTAATTTAACTACTTAAATTAATCATTGTCAGTTAATTAATTAATTAAATGGTTACTAATTAATCAATTAATGATTGTTTAAGCAGGATTAGATGATTAATTCCCATGTAATTAATTTAATTTAAGTTGATTAAATTAATTATAATTTGGATTAATGATTCCTGTTTGTGGATGGTTGGCTGAGTGGAATGGCTGAATTGAATGATGCTAATGATTTAAATAATTAGTGATGTGCTATGATATGATACTAGTGTGTGGCCCGTGCTACGCATACGGGCAATTAAGAAAACACAAAGATGGTTAAATTTTAAAGGTATTTTTAGTGTGATAGAATTATATGTGTTTTTTAAATATTTTCTACTTGCTTGCACGATATTTGTAATCTGTGATATAACAGTCAATGAACATTCAGTTTGAAAGCACCTCTAAATATAAAGACCTATAAATATTCCATTGTTTGCATTATTACCACTATTTTCATTCCTTTACGCAGCCCGTTTGTTTATTCAAATGGGATCAAAAATAAAGATAAAACAAACATACATTCCTATTTTTGATGGTAAAAAATTGTAAATATTAGCTTAAATTAATGAGGTTGTATGTATGTTAGTGCATATAAAAGTAAGCGATAGCGTCCATGAATACTTACACAAACATGCACACATACGCGTACATAAATGTTATATGTTCTGTGAATCTTTTATGCGTTTGTCCATCCTGTTCATATTCAAAAATTTGGAATTATTGTAATATGCTAAGAGTGCACAAATTTTTTAAGAACTCGATACTATTAACATAATTTAACAAAAAAGGAATTGAAGTAGATGTAATATTAATTTACTTGTGAGTAGAAATAGTTTTACTAACTGTACTTTATTTGAAAGATATTTGGTTAACAGATAAGTTGGAACAATAACAAATGATATAGTACTTTTATGATCCAATTTATGTAAACTGTAAGCAAAATTCAAGACATTATGTATATACTTTCTAAGTTTAAAATTTCAAACTCATTCAATTATATAAATTTTCAAAACAATTACAAATAAAAAATTCATATATACAATCAATGACTGCTACCCCTGCATACACTATGATCAGTATTCATTATAGGTTTAAAAAGAGGAATTAAGAGAAGAAACAAATATGGGCTCATGTTAACTAGTAAATGTGGAGCAAGATACTTTCAGCTTTGGTTCCATCTTATTTGGAGTTTATATGGGATTATTATTGAATAAGTCACCTGATGTGAGCAACAAAACATTCGATCCATTGAAAATCGTCTCACTCTGCATTCCTAACAAAAATATGTCTAAATTAATATAGTCATCTTTAAAGTCTTAATCTGATCATTAATTGAAAAAGTTGCAGTTGGAATAAAACTACAGGATAATTTTAATAGATCATTCCTAAAGTTATAATCTAATCGTTATTTGAAAAAATTGCAGTTAAGAAAAAATTTGATCAAGAATAAAACTACAGAACATTGTGAATGGTGCATGTAGGTACAATTAGAGTGATAGCATTACGTTAGGGCAATAATTTTAATGTAATAATTTTAAATATAATTTTTCATTTCAGACTATTTTGTCTTTAGGAAAGAAATTATGAGAGATTTTAGATTAAAATATAGGAGTTCACACTGGTACTTAAACTTTATTTTCAAGTGCTTAGTGTTATCATTAGCTTTTTGAGAAGAGACGGCAGTGCAACGACCTAAGTTTATGATTTAGCTTTTAATGTAGATGGTTGATAAATTGCAACACTTGATAGTTTGAAGATTATTTTCATCCATTTGTTCATATGAGTTGAGCATAATTACATTAGGGTTCTTACAACGATCTTTTGTGTTTAGTTCCTATTGCATTCATTTGCATTCAAGATAAGTGTAGCATAAATCGCCATTTGAAAAACATTTCCAATCTATTTGTTCATATGACATAAAGTTTACCACATAATTGAAGATTAGAATACAAAAAAGATCAAATACAACCACCTTAAGATAATGAGGAACAAACTAAATCCACTAATTGCTTTAATATCGAGTATATACTTCATCGGGTTTTTTTATTTGTTACCAAATTACATTTTTTGATGATCTTGTATGTTTTATTTTTTCTTTGCTAGGTGAATGAATCCTAAATCACCTTGTTCACGTTTAAATGCTTGTGATATTGATTTTGTTTCTTATGTCAGTGTGCAACTATATACATATAATACAATGTCCCTATATTTTACCCGAATTTGGTTATAATGCAAGCTTATGAGATTAATTTTCTAAGCACCTAGAAAAAAGTAATAGATAAAATACTTAAGCATGCTACTATCAACAGTTAACATAAGGTTTAAGATAGTCCATAAATTAAAATGATGTTTGTAATATTTCGGTAGATACATCAACCCTTATTTTTCAAGTGTGCTACCAATTAAGATTAACAAAAAATAACATACCTACATGCAACGATCATCAACTTATAATCAACGTCCCGAAACCCCCTTACTAGAGAACTAACTTGGACTTTCTAAAAAAAAAGTATCATTTTTCCTTGCCCAGTCCCTAGCTCACACATATCAGATCAATCTTGAATAGTCTAAATCTACTTTCAAAAAACATTCGGCTCAGGTTATGAAACCCAGTTATCAATATTTATTCAATTTCTATCACATAGCTTGCCCGAACATCCATGCCTCATCACTACACTCATCATTGGCGTGCTCATATTGTGCAGTCCATTTAGAGATTCTTATCAATACCCATGCATTCCACATCAACCTCCGCCTTTTCATAATTCCCCGCCTTTTCGTCTCATGTCTTGTTCAAATTGTGCATTCTATTCAAACTGTGCACTCAGTTCATCTCTCACATGTCTAGTTCAACTATATTGGTCAGTTGACAATCAAATTGCATCAAGCTCTATCTTTTCATGTTTTCACGCCAATCTACATTAATCACACACATACTTCCCATATATGCACTATCCATGCACACAAAGGTGCGGTCAACCGAAAGCTCTACTACCATGTTAAGTGCCTAAGTTCGCTTCAGCTTTGCCTAAGTTCGCTTGCTCTTCATGTTATTCTAATAACATATACAGTCATGTTCAACTTTTACTCTCTAATGTAATTTCACTATCATGACCATTTCAGCTCAGTTATGCACAAAAATCATATTTTATTTCAAACTATGTCATCCAATTTGGCATATCAGCATTTCTAATTCAAACAGTTCTTAAAACTTGGGATACATCTTTCTAATTCACTTTATTATTATTTTTTTGTTGTACAACGAATAATTTCAAAAATATTATAATTTTCAATTATAAGACTTTTTATCTCATTAAAAAAAACTACTCTATCTAGTTCAACACTACATTATTTTCAGACCAGACACTGTAGTTCCATGTGGAAATGTTTCATTTCAGCCTTTCATGCACATATCACACTTTAGCTTCATTTCCAATTAATCCATTCACTTCATTTGCTTTAGCATTGGTCACAGCATGTAACGACCCGCTATTTTGAACTATTCGCAACCGTACCTGTCGGACTCGAATAATTCAAAATACCGAATTGTTAATTTAAAATTTGCAAAACTCAGATATACAGTAAATAAATAATCACAGTATCACAGACATAGAGTAATAATACGCAGCGGAAGTAAAAGAGATAGTAGATCATGAAGCTACTATATAAATATATAAGATACATTAGAGTTTACAACAGAAGAGTAATACAGTACATCAGGTACAAATCAGAATACATTACTGGAATCATCGAATACTGAAAGCAGAATAGATGGCTGGATCTTCAAGCAAAGCTCCAACTCCAAAGGTGAGTCTCGAATACTGGTACACTCAGTCTGACCCGAGCGTAAAGCAAAAACACAAGACACTAGAGTCAGGATTAATATTCTTATATCATTAAATCTAACTCAAGTGAAATAGCAATCGAAATACAAGTAACTCAAAGGATGTTGGAATAACCATCCTCTAAGGATCCGTTGAACTATCTACTATGTAGTAATATACGCTAAATAGATAATGTCTATCAGTAATATAAATATCAAAATAGTGTTAAGGCGTTACCATTATCCCCCTTAACACATTTTATATAAGCGTTATAGTCTATACAGCACTGTAAACTCCACCGTAAACTGGTGGGATATCAGGGAGTACTCCATAGGTATAACACAAAACAAATTCGTAGTGGTCGCGTATATAGGAATACAAGTATGACAAGGCACATGAGGCAATACCCAAGGTAGTGAAACTACCGTTTGCCTGATCCGGACTGGTGAGAATGCATCGCCGCAGCGATCGCAACACCGCAAAACAACACTCCTGAAAGTACGAGGGTGCACCAATCAATAACAAGTAATGAGTAGTAGTTACGAAGAAGTGTGTCCGCTCGAGGTGGCTAACCTCATTTGGCCCGGCACGGCTCCTGATTTTAGTCATTTCCAATTTGAAACAAGTGTCAAGGCTATCCATTATCGTTCTCTTTCTTCAATCAACGCGTTCGTCAATCCAATCACTTCATTCTGGATCATCACTCCGCGTATAGTTATTAAAGTGGTTTTCGGTTTAGACAGTGAATATGTCCCTAAACGATTCCGGCTCCTTTAATAACATTCGTAATTATTTCACCGATTGGTCGTTTAAATAAATTTCAAAAAATAAATCAAATTTAATTTCAATTATACTTCGTAAATCAACATTATGTTAGTCTTTCTAAATCACTTTCCAAAATTTACGTTTCAAAACATCAAAATTACCATTTCAAAATCTTAAAATTCATTTTCAACTTTTATTTAAACAATTCAAACATTCATTTAATTTCGTATATAAGTTTCATTCCGAAATCATTTAAATTAATTTAATTAACATTCAAAATCAATTTCAATTCATTAATCGATTTCATTCAATATTCGTTAAGTTTATTATCATTCAAACAGTTTCCCGTTTAATTTCCAATTCATTAAATCAATTATTTAAGTTCAACTTCATTATATCAACTTACAAATTTAATTAAATTAGATTCGTCAAATAAAATTCTTTAAATTCCAAATCTTTCATTAATTTCAATAAATCGCAATTTATTTCTTGTTAAAGAAATTCAACTTAAATTATTTATTTACTTAGTTTCAAATTTCAAAACTCAATTAATAAAGAACTAAATTTCACATATTCAAGAAATTCAATTCCACTTATTAACTTACTTAAATAATTTCCAAAACTTAATTGATAAAGAAACCAATTTGATTTATTAACGAAGTTCAAATTCACTTAATCAAAAGCTCAATTTCTCTTATCAAAGAATTCAATTTTTATTGAATTATCAAATAATTCAATCTTATTAAATTATTAAAAATTTCAATCTTAATTGTTAATAATTTCAAAAATTAATAATTACAAACTTGATTATCAATTCAAACATAATTATTAAATCATTTCCACTTAATTATGAATTCAAACTTAATCATCAAATCATTTCAACTTAATTATAAATTCAACTTAATAATTTCAAACTTAGTTATAATTTCAAACTTAATTATAATTTCAAATTTAGTTATTAAATGATTTCAAACTTAATAATTTCAAAAATCAATTTTTACTAATTCCAAATCATTGTCAACAATTCCAAATTTAATAATTAAATTTCAAACAACGTTCTTTCATCTATTACTATGTCAATATTTATTTCATATTTCAGTCTTTACATTTCCTTTCAAAATTCAAATTCCAACTTCATTTCAAAACTTATTCTTTGCTCGAACAAAATCATTATTTTATTTTTAAATCAATTTATTGACCAATCGGATTTTATTTAATTATCTATCCGAAGTCAAATTCATTTGGGTTTATATCATTTCAACCCGATTCCAATTTCAATTCAAGATCAAGCGTAATAAACGGAACTTGCAGTGTGATAACTGGGATGGTGTCAAAGTAAATAAACAAGCGAAAACAACAATCAATAAAAATCCAATAATTAATTCAAATAATCCCGAAATAATCGTATTAATTCACATTGTTGTTTGTGCAAATTAATATAATTATTTCTAGAATCTACACTATCATTTCATGTAGATTAAAGATTATTCACTTATTATTCTTCGCAATTCTACACTTTACTTCAACTATTCAATATCATACTTCATCAATTAATTTAACATAAACTCAAATGGTTCAAGGGTAATTAACCATTTTTCTACATGTCAAATAATTAAACATTTAAGGGATCATGTTTTACAACTTTAACTAATCAAATTCAACACATATGTCGATTCAAATTTTAACTATTCTACGTCAAATTCAATTGCGTAATATTTATCACTTTGTACATTACAAATTTAACATCCAATATAGACAACAAACAATCAATCAATTATCAATCAACAGAATTATCACCGTGTAAATCACAGATAATGGTGTCAGATGTCAAACGTGAACAGATACAGGTAATAGCATATATAACAGCGTAAATAACTACGGCAACATATTTCAATTGTCGTTTCAATTGAAATCAAATTTAATAAATAAATAAAAATATTAATCGTGAGTGATTGCTCACCTTTCTAGGCTAGATAAATTTGAAACAGAAATGAGCTACAAATCCAGCGCCAAGTGAGTTGGGCACAAATTCGATGAAGAAAACCGGCACGACGGACCAAAAGCTGATAGATAAAGAATTGATGAAATCAAATTAGAACTGATCGATGATGACAAGTGGTATAAGCGAATATATATATATATATAAATCATATTCTATATTTAAAATATTTTAAATCAAATACGTATATGTATTTCAAAATCCATTGTTTTTAAATGAAACATATATAATAAAAGAAACATATCCACATAATATAGTTTGGAATCAACACATATATCTACACTTCCCAAACCTTTAATATAAATGTAAGTATAAGATATTATATACATAAATAATTCTATTTTCAAACTGATAACATAACTTATGGAATTTAGACCAACAAATCTGATATATAATAAAACACTAACTATAAAATACTATAACATAGATACACACCACTCATATATACTGTATAAACTCAACCTGCGTATGTAGTAATATATATAAACAATGCTTACCTTGCGTACATATAGATATATACAAAAAAAAAATCAAATACTATTATAAACTAAAATATGTGAAGACTCTACAATGGAAAATTTCAACATGCGCAACAATTTGCAATGATCTATAAATCAAATAAACCAGCATACCCCACATTATCATCCAACTGCAACTATGGAAAGGAAAGAAACTCTATATATATATATATACTATTCGAACATCTTAAAATCAGATCTGTGAGTAACTTAAAAGCATATAAACTTTCCTTTAACACAACCCACTGCAGGTACTGATAATAGTATACCTATATAACATTTACTGAAATCAAATAAAGGTATCTCTATATATATAGACCAAGACTTCGTAAATCAACAAAAAAAATATATATAAACAGCCCGCCGCATACTAATATAGCATAGTACTGGACAGTTTAACCAATATATATAGACTACATAAAAACATAATTAATATAAATATATACTTACCCAAAATATAAGATAGGAGAGAGAGCGAAGACGAAGTGTTGGTGAAGGCAGCGCACGGCCCATGACCAGCGGAGGCGGACAGGCAGGTGATCGAGTTTGGATAAGCATGGCGGATGATGCAGAGAGGTGGGCATGGAGTTGACAAGAGAAGGCTGTGGAGTTGCGGATTCGGAGGCGTGGTCGGGAAGGAGACGGGTCAGTGGTGTTGAAGGTAGAGGCTGTGGCGTCGTGAGAAGAGTGGAGATGTGGTTCGGTAGGCCGTGGGCAGTCTCGTCGGTGCTCTGCTAGGGAGGTGGACAGCTGCGGCTTGTGGCTACGGCGACGATGGGAAGGTTGCGGGTGGCGGTAGTCACGATCTGGGCTCGCATGCTTGGCTTGCTGTGCAGTGGCGGAGGCAAGGAAGAATGGCTACGCAGTTGGAGGTGGTGATGGGTTTTGAAGGAAAGAGGCCGAATCTTGTTTCCATGCAACAAATTTTAACTTTTTTTTTACACAAGTATGAAAAGTGTTAGGAAGAAGAAGAGAAAATGAGGGAGGTGGAAGTAGGTTAGCTGGCAGAGGCTGCTTGGGAAATTAGATGAGGCAGGGTCTTAAGCAGAGGAAGGAAAAAAATAAGGTGAGAATCTGTTTGCTATATACAAATTTTATTTTAGTATGAAAGTGGCAAGAAGAAAATAAGAAGAGATAGGTGAAGAGGTAATGTCAGGTAGAAATATGAGAGATGGGAAGGGATCTATAGAAGGAAGTTGGATTTTGATGACGAAGGTAGCAACAGTGGGATTTGAAGAAGAGTATGGGCTGAAGTTAACATTCATATATATTACACGTTTCCTCAAAAGAAATTTTCAAAGAAGAGAACAACTTAGAACAACGGACCAAAGAAGAGAGGAGGAATAGCATTGGAAAGGTACCGATAATAAACAATGAACTGACACGAATAGCCAAAAGTCACACGCAAATTTAGTAAATATACATTGCGACAGCTGTAAAAATTAAAGGCAATTGCTTTAGGATTATACACGGTGAGTAAATGAATGGTCGCAAGAAGTTTAAAAGTCAAAATTTCGAAACCGATACGGTAAACGTTTCGCGGATTGCACCGCACAACAGGCTCCGAAATAGAGAAATAAATATACCATAGAGATCGACGAGACGATCAAAACAGTATATGGATATTACGGTATGGTTGAAATATAAAAATTCGAAATTTCTACTAGCGGAAAATGCATAAAAGTCGCAGAAAAATAAGATCGATAGAGCCAAAGATGCCCGAATTTGGAAAAACGACAAACTGACAACTTGCTCAAAAGATGATTTAGAATTTTTCTATGTAAAAATATTTTGGTTTTGAAAACGTTTTATTTTCATCGCTTTTTAACTGATTAAATTGAAGTAAATTTACGCATGAAATAAACTTTCATATTTTCGAACGAAAATTTACCAGTCGCTATATTTAACTAGACGTATTCCAAATATCAAATTTATATTTCAAAATTTTATTTTTATTAAATTTCGCACAAATTCAGTTAATTAAATTAATTTAAAACTATTAAAATATCCGGGTTGTTACACTCTCCCCCGCTCAAAACTTTTCGTCCTCGAAAAGGGAGGAAGTAGGAGAATAGAAACAATCAAAAGAAAATAGACTCGAATTACAAAATAAAGCAATCAATTCAAACCATATAAATTTCAATTTAAATAAATTTATATCCAACAATTCATTAAGTTGATTTGATTTCACCTATATTAATGTTAGGTACAAAGGTTCCTTTCAAATGAAATTCAATTTAAATTCAATTAATTCAAGATACCTCATTTAGTTGATTTAATTTCAATTTATTAACTTTCAAAACAAATTTTCTTATATTAATCACACCTATTATTTGCTTAACTTATTATTCTATTTATCTCCATAAACATTTTAAAATTAAAATTTAAGTGAATAACCTTTATTATACGCACTCACATTTTATTTATAAAGACAATTTATTGTATATTATCCAATTTCTTAAATTAACAATTTCAAAGATCATAAATTTGAATGGTCATTTATTATAATCGTACTTTATTCGACAAAATTAATTCCTCTTTATTCCAAATTATTACAAAATTTATTCTTCTTAATATATCTTATCTCATTCATATTAAGTATATTTACATCTAATATAAATACTCAAATTTATTTAAATTCCTTTAACATCATTTCATACTGTATAATATTCAATTACATAGTTAACTTTTAAAAATTTAGGTAAGTTATAAATAATGCAATTGAGTATTATCCAAATGAATTTTATAATTCAGTTATTTCAATTTAATATTTATTCAAAATCTTTGCCTCAATTTAAAATTTTGAAATCATCTTTAATCATAAATTTCAGAATTTAAATTTTCGATTTCCCTTCAAACCATTTAGAGATAATTTATGTATGTGCTATATATATCAAATCAAACTAAATTTAAAATAATATACCTATATGCATATAAATCAAATCATACTTAAGAAATTTAAATCGACTAAATTTCCAAATCAAAACAGTAGCAAAGCTACGAATTGGTCTCTCCACTTCGAAACTCGAAAATAAATGTCGATGATGTGGCCGTCATCATCGAAATTATTTTCCAGCGACAAAGAGAAGAGCACTGATCTAAACATCTAAAATTTCTTTCAAATGATTTCTATTTGAAAATACTTTAAATAATATACCTTTTAAAACTTTAAATACAAGGTTTGAAATCTATCGAAAATTAAATTCCCAAATTCTTGTTTTAAATTCATTTTAAATTCTAAATCAAATCATATCCATGTTTTATAAATTCATTTATTTATATTATACAATAACCAATGGTTTATACATAAATGAAAATTAAAATCATTTCGGACCACAGATTCATTAACCATTTAATTTCAGGAAAATTATACTTATATAATATAATTATACACAATTTATTTCGTTTACCAAATTGAAAACAATATTGTGTCAGTTTGCTCTGTTCAAGTGTTTTAAAAATCCTATCGATAGCGTTGATCAGACGAATCGATCGAAAATTCAAATCAACCTCAACAACTCAAACAACACAATATATAAAACATTTAAAACATTTTTAATATAAATACAAATACACTTCCTCGCTCAACGATACAAGGATGGATTTCAAAATAAGTATAGAGATTCAAATTTGATGGAAATCAAATCAAAGAGAATTTTGATTCGATGATAAGTTCGAAGCAGAAGGTAAGATAATTCAATTTACAGAATCGGGAGATGGATAAGATTATTTAATTCATGGGCAACCTTTCGGGTCAACCGTAACTTCAAAAATAAGATCGATGCTGAATTCCAAGGTAAATAAACATTCGATCTCAAGAAATAGAATTCAGGTATAGCAGGAGATAGATAGCATCGTAAACCGAAAAAACAGAAATCTTTGGTAAATCGATGTCTATTGTAAATGAGTTTCACCCATTTACAGATAAATTTGGGATTGGCGAGACCGCCGACTCACTATACAGATCATTCGAAGTAGAGTTATGGGGTACTCCTGAATCAAAAGAAGATAAATAGTGAGAGATATGAATGAATCTTGAAACCGCAGAGAACGTTCCAAAATTCAAAGGAATTGAGTTAAAAGGAAGAGATTGAAACTCGAATGATAGTGATTCTGTAAATACATTTACCATATATGCTAAGTTTTGCCTAGAGCTACCAAAAGCTCTGATACCAACTGTAACGACCTGCTATTTTGGACTATTCGCATCCGTACATGTCGGACTTGAATAATTCAAAATACCGAATTGTTAATTTAAAATTTGCAAAACTCAGATATACAGTAAATAAATAATCACGGTATCACACACACAGAGTAATAATATGCAGCGGAAGTAAAAGAGATAGTAGTTCGTGAAGCTACTATATAAATATATAAGATACATTAGAGTTTACAACAGAAGAGTAATACAATACATCAGGTACAAATCAGAATACATCACTGGAATCATCGAATACTGAAAGCGGAATAGATGGCTGGATCTTCAAGCAAAGCTCCAACTCCAAAGGTGAGTCTCGAATACTGGTACACTCAGTCTGACCCGAGCGTAAAGCAAAAACACAAGACACTCGAGTCAGGATTAATATTCTTATATCAATAAATCCAACTCAAGTGAAATAGCAATCGAAATACAAGTAACTCAAAGGATGTTGGAATAACCATCCTCTAAGGATCCGTTGAACTATCTACTATGTAGTAATATACGCTAAATAGATAATGTCTATCAGTAATATAAATATCAAAATAGTGTTAAGGCGTTACCAATATCCCCCTTAACACATTTTATATAAGCGTTATAGTCTATACAACACTGTAAACTCCACCGTAAACTGGTGGGATATCAGGGAGTACTCCATAGGTATAACACAAAACAAATTCGTAGTGGTCGCGTATATAGGAATACAAGTATGACAAGGCATATGTGGCAATACCCAAGGTAGTGAAACTACAGTTTGCCTGATCCGGACTGGTGAGAACGCATCGCCGCAGCGATCGCAACACCGCGAAACAACACTCCTGAAAGTACGAGAGTGCACCAATCAATAACAAGTAATGAGTAGTAGTTACGAAGAAGTGTGTCCGCTCGAGGTGGCTAACCTCATTTGGCCCGGCACGGCTCCTGATTTTAGTCATTTCCAATTTGACACAAGTGTCAAGGCTATCCATTATCGTTCTCTTTCTTCAATCAACGCGTTCGTCAATCCAACCACTTCATTCTGGATCATCACTCCGCGTATAGTTATTAAAGTGGTTTTCGGTTTAGAAAGTGAATTTGTCCCTAACCGATTCTGGCTCCTTTAATAACATTCGTAATTATTTCACGGATTGGTCATTTAAATAAATTTCAAAAAAAAAATCAAATTTAATTTCAATTATACTTCGTAAATCAACATTATGTTAGTCTTTCTAAATCACTTTCCAAAATTTACGTTTCAAAACATCCAAATTACCATTTCAAAATCTTAAAATTCATTTTCAACTTTTATTTAAACAATTCAAACATTCATTTAATTTCATATATAAGTTTCATTCCGAAATCATTTAAATTAATTTAATTTAACATTCAAAATCAAATTCAATTCATTAATCGATTTCATTCAATATTCGTTAAGTTTATTATCATTCAAACAGTTTCCCATTTAATTTCCAATTCATTAAATCAATTACTTAAGTTCAACTTCATTATATCAACTTACAAATTTAATTAAATTAGATTCGTCAAATCAAATTCTTTAAATTCCAAATCTTTCATTAATTTCAATAAATCGCAATTTATTTCTTGTTAAAGAAATTCAACTTAAATTATTTATTTACTTAGTTTCAAATTTCAAAACTCAATTAATAAAGAACTAAATTTCACATATTCAAGAAATTCAATTCCAATTATTAACTTACTTAAATAATTTCCAAAACTTAATTGATAAAGAAACCAATTTGATTTATTAACGAAGTTCATATTCACTTAATCAAAAGTTCAATTTCTCTTATCAAAGAATTCAATTTTTATTCGATTATCAAATAATTCAATCTTACTCAATTATTAAAAAATTTCAATCTTAATTGTTAATAATTTCAAAAATTAATAATTACAAACTTGATTATCAATTCAAACTTAATTATTAAATCATTTCCACTTAATTATGAATTCAAACTTAATCATCAAATCATTTCAACTTAATTATAAATTCAACTTAATAATTTCAAACTTAGTTATAATTTCAAACTTAATTATAATTTCAAATTTAGTTATTAGATGATTTCAAACTTAATAATTTCAAAAATCAATTTTTACTAATTCCAAATTATTATCAATAATTCCAAATTTAATAATTAAATTTCAAACAACGTTCTTTCATCAATTACTATGTTAATATTTATTTCATATTTCAGTCTTTACATTTCCTTTCAAAATTCAAATTCCAACTTCATTTCAAAACTTATTCTTTGCTCGAACAAAATCATTATTTCATTTTTATATCAATTTATTGACCAATCAGATTTTATTTAATTATCTATCCTAAGTCTAATTCATTTGGGTTTATATCATTTCAACCCGATTCCAATTTCAATTCAAGATCAAGCATAATAAAGGGAACTTGCAGTGTGATAACTGGGATGTTGTCAAAGTAAATAAACAAGCGAAAACAACAATCAATAACAATCCAATAATTAATTGAAATAATCCCGAAATAATCGTATTAATTCACATTGTTGTTTGTGCAAATTAATATAATTATTTCTAGAATCTACACTATCATTTCATGTAGATTAAAGATTATTCACTTATTATTCTTCGCAATTCTACACTTTACTTCAACTATTCAATATCGTACTTCAACAATTAATTTAACATAAACTCAAATGGTTCAAGGGTAATTAACCATTTTTCTACATGTCAAATAATTAAACATTTAAGGGATCATGTTTTACAACTTTAACTAATCAAATTCAACACATATGTCGATTCAAATTTTAACTATTCTATGTAAAATTCAATTGCATAATATTTATCACTTTGTACATTACAAATTTAACATCTGTTAACGCTAAAATTTAAACGCTAACACCCCAGTGAGTAGATAACAGTTATGAAAGCACCACCCGTTGGTACGGGAACAAGATACAAGTAAAGAAATTGCAGAAAAGCAGTAAAAGACGACAGTTTTATAGTGGTTCGGCCTAAAATCGAGCCTACGTCCACTTTGATCTCTTTATTGCTGAACAAGTACAACTTATACAACTTTCTTCAATTACAATCCACTCTAGACTGTTAGTACAAACTTTGACGGAGAATTATCTTTCAAACTCATGATAAATGATGTGGATTCTCTCTCTTGAATTTGATGTAATGTCTTTGATGTTTGGAGTGCTTGAAGTGTTGCTTGAGTCGAGAAAATGGCAGAGTTTTGGCGCTTCGAGAATGAGCCAAAATGTCCCCCCAGAGTTGGAGGTGGATGTCTATTTATAGAGAGTCCTAACTCGTTGCCGACTTAAGGTAAGTCGTTGCTGACTTAGGATGAGTCGTGACCGACTCATTGAGCTGAGTCTCTGGTTTGTAGAGAGCTTCCTGCCTTTTTCGAACCCACGCTTCAAGTACTAGGTCGTTTACGAGTTACGAGTCGTCGAGTCATGAGATAAGTATCACCCCTCAACTCCTCTTTGCTTACGAGTACCGGCTCACACCTTATGGGAAGCGGCATCACTTTTTCTCTAAGTGTTAGGTCGCACGCGACTCATCGCGATGAGGCATGAGTCGGCAACGACTCATAATAAGTCGTAGATCATGTCTTTGGGTTGTAGTTGAAGCATTTGTCAGTACTTCATTGATGTCTCGCCAAGTGCTTCATACGATGAGTCGCTAAGCCGGTGTGCCATGAGTCGGTGGGCCACTGAGTCGTTGAACCACTTCACTCATGAGTCGCTAGAAGTATTGAGTCGCTAAGTTGCTTTACTGGTAAGTCGCTGAGTACTATGTCGCTTCATTCCTAAGTCGCTAGCTTAGGATAACTCAATGAGTCGCATATCCCATGAGTCGTTCGCATCTTAACACACTAGGTCGCAAAGCATTTTAAGTCGCTAAAGCCACTGAGTCGCTCCTTTACATGAGTCGGTAACTATCATGAGTCGTAAGCTCCTTGAGTCGCTCGGCGTTAACAATTGTCCCTCGAAGTATACGCTTAGATCATGAGTCGTGTGCTTCGACTTTCTTCTTGAGTCGTGACCGACTCAAGGCAGCTTATGACTCGTGAGTCCTTTCTTATTCTCCCCTGTCTTGGATATAAGCTAATGCGTTGCTCTTCTTCCTCACTTAATCATTGCCTCAACACCTTGTGCCGCCATTAACGAATCTTCCAATCTCATTTCCGAAGGCGAATTCAACCCTGTTACTCTCCGATTCATCCCAACCATTATACCTCGTAAGCAAATCCGATCTTAATCCATAATAATCAACGTTGAATCATAAATTCTCATCTTTCGGCTTTAGTTTGTTTTCATGCGTTGCGCTTCACTTCGAATTGTTATAATCGATTCTAGATCACTATCCGATACGCGAGCTTAGCAATGCATTGAATTTAAGATCGATGCGAAACATTTCAGATTGTTTTTCAGGTGATTTGTTGGTATGGACAGATGATGGGTTCCATTGGGAATGTGACAGATCTTTGTTGCCTTAGTACTAACGGGTTAGCGGGTTGAAGCAGAGAAAGGGGGGCTGTGAGATGAGGCGTGGCGAGGAATTCCACGAGTTAGCAAATTAGGTTTTGAGTCGCTGGTCGAGTCAGCTAGGAGCCATGAGTCGTGGCCGAGACATCCTGAGTCGCTGCCGAGTTAGGACTTAGAGAATTCCGCATGCCCTTGAACCGAGACCCCTTGACTCATACAATGCGACTTACTGATGCAGTGATCTTCCTGTTAAGCTATGAGCAACTTTAGGTTTGGATGCATGGTGTCGTGCCTTGTGTCTCTTAACTTGATTTAGATTGCCTTGAATTTTAAGCGACTTTGGGAACTTGAAATTTTGACAGAACTAGCTTATGTTTCTATCCTGAAGTTTGAATTGCTGTGACAACTCCAATAACTATGTTATGCTTTGCCGCTGGATTATGCTACCTTCGCATTTGAACATCCAGTTGCTTGTGTAGAATGACCTCCCACCGAGAAGAAGAAGTGGTAACTCAAGAGGAAGAAACTTTTCCGATAGCTGTTCCCATAGAGAATCCTCCGAAGAGAACCCCGACTATTCTAACTTCGAGAGCGTTTGTCCAGCTGCGCACTCAATTTGGCTTTGCTGAAAGTGATGTTCTTTTCCCTGGGCCAAGTGATACTGCTGACAATCCTCCCTACGGCTTTGTTGCAGTCAATCGCCAAATGTGCTTAAGTGGGGCGATTCCTCCTTTTAACGACTTTCTCCAACAGTTCCTGCTTCGGTTGTCTATCTCTCCATTCCAATTACACCCCAATGGCTACGCCATTCTGATGGGGTTATGTGTTCTATTTAGGAGAGTTTTGGATCGATTACCAAGCTTCGGGGAGATCTGCTATTTTTGCTCATTCACGAAAACTAAAGACCATCCCTCCATCGTGGTTATAAGAAGCGCTCGAAACCGCAAACTTATTACTGATCTCTCCGAAAGCGCTCACGGATTTTTGAATCAGTTTTTCTTTGTTCGCTGCCCTCCAGGGTTTTATGCCATCTGGAGAGTGGGAAGTAAGATTTCCTGTCTTTACTTTTTCCGTTTTGAAACTTTCTCGAGATCTGAACTCTCAATTGCTAATTTCATTCTTTTCCTGTTTTAGCACTTCCACCCCCTGCCAGGGACCCAAGTCTTAAGCAAATTTTAGAAAGATTAAATGCCGTGCCGGTCGAAGAGAGGAGCGTAAAGTTTCTGCTAAACGATGAATTTTTACATCAATACGGACTCCTCCATCCCTCTCGCTTTACTCGGCCTCGTGAAGCTCCAACAGAGGTTCCTGATTCTCCGGTGAAAACTCCTGATCTTCCGATCTCCACTAAAGAGCACATGCAAGGAGAAATTTCTGCAGAAACCTTACTAGTAAAGTGCTCTACTCCAAGAGACGATACGGGACCCTCCGAAAAGCCCGCACTTGCTCCCATAATTGAAGAAGAAGAGGAGCCCCTTTCCCAAACCAGGAAGAGTGCTGACAAAGGAGCTGATGGAGGGAAACAGGTTGGGCATGACGATGATGACGTCTTTGGGGACTTAAGTGACTTGATTATCACTTCCCAAGAGCTCTTTAAAGAAGACCCTGCTCATGGTAAAGCTATACCTCCGACGATTGAAGCAACATCTGCCCTCCAACAGACTCTAACTCCTTTATCTCAAGAATTGTCATCAACAGTGAAATCTATCACTTCCCCCCAACAGAGGAGTGGTTCGTTAGTCCAACGCGAGTAGCTTGCACTTCACACACAACTAAGGATTTTCCAGCACATTTATGCACTTATCTTCTTATACTTTAAAGATTTCTAAAGCTTATCTTTTCTTATTTCAGATTCTTCAATGACACGCGGCGGATCATATTATCAGGATTTCCAACGCTACGGGGGGCGTGGTCAATATGATTATCGGCGTTACTTTCCCTCCTATAGAGAGTCTGACGAAGAGAGGGCTGCTCGAAAGGCTCGTGAAAGGAGGGATGCAGAAGAGCGTTATGACAGAAGGGATAGGGATGAGCACCATGATTCTCTGCAGAGAAGTGACGACTCTCACAAAAGGAAATCTCACGACGACCGAGGAAAGGGTCATGTAGCTGAAGATTCAGGCAAACGAGCCCGATATGGTGAGAGACATGCTTCCACTATTCCCGAAAAGCCTACTGCCCCTGCCCCTCTTGACATTCCTTCCGACTCTCCTGCTCTCGGGAAGGAGGACATCCAGACAATAATAAGCAGGCCTAAATTTCAAGTGGGACCTGGCCCAGCCACTTTACAAAGTCGTTTTCCACAATGGTGCTTAAAGGGTGTGAGGTTCGACCTAGACTTGGTTCCCATCGACAAGTCTGCTATGTTGCGCAATCTTGACGCAGTCAAGCTCGATATCGAGAGGATGTCAAACTGGCAGAAGCTTGTCGATGAGCTTCAAAGAGTTAACCGAGCCAACATAGAGGCTATGCTTACTATGGAAAACGATAAGGCCGAATGGCAAAAGGTCGTTGAGCAACACGACACCGAAATGAGGAACATTGCTTCTTACAATGAGGAGCTCGAAGCAAAGGTTGAGAATTTGAAACATGAACTTGCTGCTTCCTCTACTTCATATTCTCAGAAAGAAGAAGTGCTCCTGAAACAAGTGAGAGACGCTCACGCTAGCCAGAGGGATGCCGAAGACAGGCTCGAAGCACAAAAAAGAATAAGTGAAGGCTATGTCTCTGATATTGCTGAGCTTCGAAAGAAAAACAACTCCCAGGAGGCGGAGATACAAATGCTTAAGCTTCAGCTTGCCAAAACTGAAAGGGAGCGTGATGAGGCTGTCGCCGGCAAAATCGCAGCCGAAGAATCTCATGAGGCGACCAAAAACAGCTTCGGCTCAACATTATTCGACTTCTACTTGCATAGCGTCTTGGGGCGTGGAAGCCTCGCTTTTCTTGGTCCTAAGTATGAAATCACTTTAGCTGAAGTATGGGAAGCCGCTCTTGAGATGCTTGGTGCTGAAGGTGCTGGTTATGACGAATCATCCCTGGAAAAGCATTATTTTGATGATGACGCTCGCGCTGCCCTTGCCAAGGGAAAGGAACAACTTGCCAAATTAAGAACTGAAGTGACGGAAGGGGACCGGCTGGGGAAAACCACTTCAACTACTCTAGTCCAGCCACCTTCTTCGTCTGAAGTCGACATTATTGGTTCCAGTTCCCATCTTGCATCTCCCACCAAAGCTACCACTGATATTACAAGCATACAAGGTGGAGACGAGGGTGAAGAGAGCGCTGATGCGCAAGTTTATGAAGTCGATATCAGGAAACCAGCTTCTCCAGGTAATTTCACTGTTAATCTCGCTACTGTCAATTCTGCTCAAGCGGGTTACTCATTTATTTCGCATGAGTTTCATGAGCTCCTTGGCTATTTTCTCAACCTTGACGAGCCTTCATCTCCTCTCTTTACTGACTTCATTGGTGAACCTTCATCTCCTTTCTTTACTGACTTTAACCTCTTTTCTTCTGTAGAAAAAGTATCAAGCACTGCTCAAATCTCTACTTCTCCGGTAATCCCTCCTCCATCTCTTCAGGTGGCTCCTCCTTCTGCTTCGCAGCCTGGATCACAGGAGGAACAAATAGAGGCTCTCCATGGCCTGGATGATCCCATTGCCTCGCAAGAGCAGAAAGATGAGGGACTTGAGGGAGGCGACATATCTCCGGAGCGGACTCCTTCTGACGATATAACTCTATCTAAACTTGTCACTCCAGGAAGTGAGTCTTCCTCAAAGAGGAGAAGGAAGCAAGGAGCATCAAAGAGGAGAGGGAAGATAATCACTGCCACTGAAGAGGAGCCAGAAGTTGGGCCAGCTGCGCCTACCTCTCCTTCCTCCCTTATACCCACTGGTCGACCTGAAAAGCTGGTCGTTCGGCCAGGTAAAGGGTCCAAAGGCAGTAAAAAGAAGTGAAGACTTTAGCTTTTTGTCTTTTATATGAACTGGCCGAGAGTTGTGCGGGTATCGGCCCCCGCTTTTATTTTGAAAACCTGTATCTACATTATAGTTGAATAAAATGATTCTTCGTTTGTACAAACTTCTGTTTGAATTTGAGAATGCATTTACTATTTTTTTTTTTTTTTTGCACAAGTTTATTTATACGATATTGCAGCGAGCTTATGGCATGTTACTTGAGCGTTACCTTTTGTTGGTTTGGCTATACCATATTGTGTGTAATTATACTATATTGCCCCCATTCCATAAGTTTGCTTCAATATTCTATACTTCGAGGGGACTTGCACTCATATTTGCTAAAGAATAATTATTTTATTCTTTAAAGAAAATTTTTGTAGAGTACAACTCCCTTCGTATAAGTTTCTACGCTTTGTCGTTTGAAGAAATCACTTTTTTCTTTTGCTTATGTGCATATTTTACCAAGTGAATTCCTCTATGTGGTAAATCGGACCTCTGAAGGGTACTTTAACTTCTTTTCTTTTTTTTTTTTTTTTTTACGATCATTTTCCATAGTAGGCAAATTACTCTTCCTTTGAAAGTTAAAGTACGCTTTTGATGAGGATTTTTTTTTATACAAAATTGTACCTCTGAGGAGGGATTTTTCACGTTTCAACACTTGGAAGTTTTATTTCAATCTCGGTGAAACGTGTACCCCCAAAGAGTTGTGCCTTTGAAGAAACCCTTTTCACGTTTCAACACTTGGAAGTTTTATTTCAATCTTGGTGAAACGTGGGCTTCCGAAGAGGTCTTTCTTCTTGATTGTGTCCCCGGGAGGGGGTTGTACCTCTAAGGAGGGATTTTTCACGTTTCAACACTTGGAAGTTTTATTTCAATCTTGGTGAAACGTGTACCTCCAAAGAGTTGTGCCTTCGAAGAAAGTCTTTTCGCGTTTCAACACTTGGAAGTTTTATTTCAATCTTGGTGAAACGTGGGCTTTCAGGAAGGTCTTTATTTTGTTTTTGCATTTCAACTTTGGTGAAGTGAAATTCCGAAGAGCGGTTATTACACTTCAACTCCTGGCGAAATGTGCCTCCGAAGAGGGCTTTTATTTTGTTTACATTTCAACTCTGGTGAAGTGATATCCCGAAGAGCGGTCATAACACTTCAACTCCTGGTGAAATGTGCCTCAGAGAGGGTTTTCATCGCCTGGAAGTTACTCTCTCATCGTTGGAGGGTCATGACTCCTCCAATCTTTTTGTTGAGTAGAGAACTTTCTTTTTTGTGGCGTATGACCCATTAGAGGTCTTTTATCCTCTGAAGAGGACTTGTGCCGCTGATGGTAGCTTTGGTTGTTCCTCTGTTCACTTGCTTATGCCTTTTCAGCGATCCTCTCTCTTTTTTTTTTTTTCAAGTTTTCTTTCCCCTTTTCTTGCAAATGGCTTGTTTAATCCAAGGAAGTGTACTTCATTGTTAGGCAAGTTCGCGAGAACGGGCACTAGCTTTCTAATTGGATATTTGTTCGTCCAAACAATCTCAATTTATCAGCAAGGGCCCGTTTCTATCGAAATCATTAGCCGTTCAATTGAAGTATTTCCTATCTAGGATTTGAATTCGGGGTCTTTACGACCTGAAATTTGTTTGTTGAATGATGGTGAGAATCGCTCGGTCTTATTATGCGCAAGTTCTTTTTCCATTGTCTGCAAAAATTTAAATCGACATTTCAGCAATACATTTTATGTACTTTTATATCAAAAATAAAGCAAACATGTAATAAAAATAAGGAACATAAGGTTTATAGTGGTTCGGCCAAGAATTTGGGCCTACATCCACTTTATATTCTTTCATTAATCACTTGCATCAGTTTTTCAATTGCTTTCAATTACAAGAATCATACATTCATAATTCTTTTTACAATGTTTCAACAAAATTTTCAAGTAAAGTATGGACGCAAATGGTTGCTGTTCCATGCCCTTGGAATTTGATCTCCATCAACAGTGGTGAGCTTGAATGTGCCGTCAAGAAGCTTCTGACCTATTACATATGGTCCTTCCCAATTTGGCCCAAACACACCTGTCGCAGTCATAATTCTTTTCAGGACTAGATCTCCAATTTCAAAGCTGCGTTGACGAACTTTGGAATTGAAATGTCTGGCTATCCTTTGCTGATGAGCTGCAACTCTGAGGTTAGCTTGATCTCTTTTTTCATCAAAGAGATCCAGCGCTTCAAGTTGTAGCTTCTCATTTTCTGCTTGATTGAAATGGATTCTTCTGTGTGAAGGGACCTCTGTTTCAACCGGGATCATTGCTTCCGATCCGTATGCTAACGAAAAAGGAGTATGCCCAGTTGCAGTTTTGTGAGTAGTTCTGTATGCCCATAGTGCAAGTGGTAGTTTATCGACCCAACCACCTTTTGCTCTTTCGAGTTGCTTTTTGATGGTTGATTTGATGATCTTGTTCACTGCTTCCACTTGCCCGTTTGCCTGCGGATGAGCTACTGCCGAAAAGATTTTCTAGATTTTGAATCGTTTGCAAAAATCCTGGAATTCCTCGCTTTCAAACTGAGTACCATTGTCTGTGATTATTTTCTGAGGCACACCGTATCTGCAAATGATATTCTTGGTCACAAAGCTTATCATTTTCTTAGAAGTGATAGTAGCCAATGGTTCAGCTTCAGCCCACTTAGTAAAATAATCAACTGCAACAATAGCATATTTAATCCCTGATTTAGCAGTTGGTAGCGGCCCAATGAGATCCATTCCCCAAATTGCAAATGGCCATGGACTGACCATCTGTGTGAGTTCGGTAGAAGGTGCTCTAGGAATTTTGGCATATCTTTGGCATTTGTCACACTTTCGGGAGTAATCTGCAGCATCCCGATTAATTTCTGGCCAAAAATATCCGTATCGGAGAATTTTCTTTGCTAATGTTTGACCACCTGAATGATCACCACATTCTCCTCCATGCACTTCAGCTAGGATTGTTTTGGACTCTTCTCGGGATACACATCGAAGCAATGGCATTGAGAATCCCTGTTTGTACAATCGGCCATCCTGAATTACATAGCGAGAGGCCTTCCTTATTAGCTTTCGTCTTTCTATCGAGTTTTCTGGCAGAGAACCTCTGAGTAGGTAATCCAGTATTGGAGTCATCCATGACTCTTGTTCTTGAGATACATTCATAATCCAGTCTATATCCATCTCGTCTATACTTGGCGCTGAAAGGACTTCTACAGGGACCAATCCCAATAGTTGACCTTCACCAGAACTTGAATACTTTGCGAGGGAATCTGCCTTCATATTCTCTTCCCGAGGAATGTGGCTTATTGAATAGTGATCGAGTTCACATAGGAGTTCCCAAGCCTTTGACAAGTAGGAAGGCATGTTTCCACCTTTTGCTTGAAATTCCTTCTTGACTTGGCATACAATAAGCTGAGAATCACTGAAAATTTGTAATGCTCGCATGTTTAGCTCTTTAGCGATTTTCAGACCTGCAATAAGAGCTTCATATTCTGCTCCATTGTTTGTTGAAGGAAATTCCAGTCTTAGTGCATAACATAATGATCGACCTTCAGGAGTTTCAAGTACCACTCCGGCTCCAGAATAGTAGTCATTTCTTGCGCCATCAACATACATCTTCCACCGGATTGGAGAATCATTGATCGCTTTTTCCTCACCATTATCTTTCTCTGTGAATTCTGCAATGAAATCAGCAAAAGCTTGTCCGTTGATTGCTTTTCGGGGATGATAAGTGATGTCATATTGACTGAGTTCAATGTTCCATTTTAGAAGGCGACCCGAAGTTTCTGGGCGAAATAGGACTTGCTTTAGAGGTTGATCAGTGAGCACTTTGATAGGATGAGCTTGGAAATATTGCCTCAGTTTCCTCAACGCAACTAGTAGGCAATAGGCGAGTTTTTCCAACTTGGAGTAATTCAGCTCTGCCCCAGTGAGTCTTTTGCTGATATAGTAAACTGGATGTTGAATCCTTCTGTCTTCCCGTATCAGCGCTGCACTTAGAGCATGAGATGATACTGCCAAGTATATAAGAAGATCCTCACCATTGCCTGGTCTAGAAAGTATCGGAGGTGTTTCCATATGACGGATCAACTCTTCAAAAGCTTTTTGGCATTCGGGAGTCCATTCAAAGTTCTTCTTTCCTTTTTTCAGGGCATCGAAGAATGGGATGCATTTATCAGTAGCTTTAGAAATGAACCGACTCAAAGCGGCGACCTTTCCGTTGAGACTTTGCAATTCCTTCTTCATTCTAGGAGCTTTAACTTCCTTTAAGGCGGTAATTTGGGCTGGACTAGCCTCAATGCCCCTAGCACTGACGATAAAACCTAAGAACTTTCCGGATCCGACCCCAAATGTACATTTCAGGGGGTTAAGCTTCATTCTGTATTTCCGGAGGACCGTGAACATTTCTGCTAAGTGTTCAATGTGATCCGCTGCTTTCCTGGACTTCACTGACATGTCGTCGACATAGACTTCCATAGTTTTGCCCAATTGCGGTTTGAACATAGCATTAACAAGTCTTTGGTAGGTTGCCCCTGCGTTTTTCAATCCGAAGGGCATAACTCTGTAGCAATAAAGTCCAACATCTGTAATAAAGCTTGTATCCTCCTGATCCGGCTCATGCATCATGATTTGGTTATAACTGGAGTAGGCATCCATGAAGGATAACAATTCATGTCCCGCAGTTCCGTCTACCAGTTGATCGATCCTGGGTAATGGGAAGCAATCTTTGGGGCAAGCCTTGTTTAGATCAGAAAAATCGATGCACACTCTCCATTTTCCATTAGCTTTCTTGACCAACACAGGATTTGAAACCCAATTCGGATATGTAGATTCTTTGATGAAGTTATTTTCCATGAGTCGATCAACTTCTTCTTTTAATGCTGCTGACCTTTCTGGACCTTGGGTTCTTCTTTTCTGTTTAACTGGCGTAAACTTTGGGTCAATATTCAGAGCATGTACTGCAACTTCTGGGGATATTCCACACATATCGGCATGAGTCTAAGCAAAGACATCCAGATTTGCCTTCAGGAAAGATATCAAGATATTCTGAATTGACACATTAAGCTGTGAACCCACATTCAACACCTTATTTGGGTCCTTCGGGTCAACAGGTACCGGAACTGTCGTTTCCACCGGTACTACTCTATTCTCCCCTGTACTGGCTTTTCTGGGATCCATTTCTTTCCGTGCCCCGCTGTGCTCGCCAGTGTAGGGTCCGCTCTGTAATTGCTACAAGGCTGGTTCCTTGATGCGGACTGGGGTTGCCGCATCCTTTCCCATTTCTCTTTTTCTTGACTCTCGCAGCTCTGTCAAGTAACATTCTCGCGCAGCATTTTGATCCCCTTTTATAACTCCTACTCCATTGTCAGTAGGGAATTTAATAGTGAGGCACCACGGGGCTAGGATAGCTTTGAATGCTGCGAGTGTTGGACGGCCAAGAAAAGCATTATAAGCAGAATATTCATCGACGATCACAAAGGTTTGCTTTCGGACCACTTTCCTTTCTCCTTCCCCAAGTTCTACAAACAGATCGATGGTTCCTACTGGTTGCTTTGGCTCCCCAGTGAAGCCAACGATTTTCTGTGATGAGGCTTGCACATCGATCATAGGGATTTTCATCTGGTCAAATGTCTTTTTGAAGAGGATATTACATGATGCTCCGCAGTCAATGAGGACTCTTCTGACAATGGCTGGTCCAATACCAGCCGAGATGACCAAGGGATCTAAAGTAGGAGCTTCAATACCTGTAGAATCTCTGGCTCTGAAAATAATATCATCGCTGAAAGTTTTCTGTTGTTTAAGGGGCGTAGTGTCTTCTAGAACAAAGACGTCTTCTTCGGCTGGAGCATATTTCAAAGCCCTGGAATATCTCTCCATCTCACCCCAACTCTTGCCAGCTGGGTGAGGTCCTCCTGAAATGACATTGATAACGGGCCTTCCGGATTCATGCCCCGTAGCTTTCTCACCTGCCCCAGGCTGATGAACAGGAGCCCGCTGCCCCTGACTTGACGATGCAGGATTGTTGCTATTCTTTTTCACGAATTTCTGCAACTTGTTTTCTCTTAGCAACTCTTCAATCAGATTTTTCAGCTGGCGGCATTCATCAGTTTCATGACCTGGTTGATTGTGGAAGCGGCAGAATTTCCCGCTCTGTATGGCTTTTTTCCCGGTTCTCAAAGGGATAGGTTTAGGGAAATCGACGGAATCTTTAGTGGCCAGGTAGATGTGCTCCGGTGTATGTGATAATGGAGTATATTCTGATGGCTTGAAGGATCGGGGCTTCTTCAGATTACCCTGTTTCTTCCCATTACTATTCTCCCTTTTTTGCCCCACCGATTCATTCTTGCGTGGAGCGACAGTGTTGTCTTCTGCTTTTTCCAACACTGTCTTTACTGGTAAAGGACGGCTTTCCAAGCGAATGAATTCATCTGCTTTTTTGTAGAACTTTTCGAGAGAGGTTGGCTCCTTCATATTTAACCATTTCCCAAATTCGCTTGACTTATCAATAGCCCTCATCAGATAAGTCAATATCATTCGTGGTTCAGCATTGTCCACCTCAGCCAGTGCTATATTGAAACGGTTCAAGAAGGATCTGATAGACTCACCAGGATTCTGCTCTAAACTCGATAGTGACATAATGTCCTTGGCCTTCGAAGCATATAGTCTAAACTGCTCCTTGAATTTTCTGGTCAAGTCTGAAAACTGATCGATAGATCGGACTGGCAACTTGGTGAACCACAGTAAAGCCACGCCTTCAAGGTATACGGGGAAATATCGGCACTTTATTTCGTCAGAAGCTCTGGCACCTGTCATGTGCCAATCATATTTATACAAAAATTCGTTTGGATCACTTGTCCCTTTGTAAGCTGGGATGGTCGGAGGGACAAACTTCCTTGGAAATTCCGCCTTTAAGATTCTTTCAGTAAACGGAGTTTTGCTTGGAGCGAAACCCCATTCCTTCTCATCTTCAACCCTTTGCATACTTTCTTTCATGATCTGCCGGACCATTCCAGAAAGATATTCTTCATCATGCCGAGTTCTAGATCCACCGGCCTCAGGTACTGCCTGCTCAAAGGGACTAGTAGGCCTTTCAGGAGCATTTCTTTCATTAACATCATGAACGTTGCCAGCATAGTTCCTCTCATTACCAGCCGGTTGATTGTTTGCCCCAAGTAAGTCGTTCAACTTATTCAGAATCAGGGCATTCTGGGCACTTTGAGCCTCTAATTGTGCATTTTGGGCGTTTATCTGCTGGTTTAGCCCTAGAATCACAGCATCCAACTCCGCTTTCGTAACTCCAACAGACGAAGTGGGTTGATTAGGCACAGGGGAAGCGGAGGTTCCCTCTTGAATGTTTCCAGATCTGACAGATCTTCTTTTCCTTCCAGGAGCCATAATCTCAGATAGACTTCTGGTTTTTAAAGAAACTCTTTCTACAAATCTTTGTGAAGCAATGATGAGAGCACCCGTTTGGTAAGCGGGAGGTCCTGAGTTGGGTTCTCAGTGAAAGCACCAAAAATGTTAACGCTAAAATTTAAACGCTAACACCCCAGTGAGTAGATAACAGTTATGAAAGCACCACCCGTTGGTACGGGAACAAGATACAAGTAAAGAAATTGCAGAAAAGCAGTAAAAGACGACAGTTTTATAGTGGTTCGGCCTAAAATCGAGCCTACGTCCACTTTGATCTCTTTATTGCTGAACAAGTACAACTTATACAACTTTCTTCAATTACAATCCACTCTAGACTGTTAGTACAAACTTTGACGGAGAATTATCTTTCAAACTCATGATAAATGATGTGGATTCTCTCTCTTGAATTTGATGTAATGTCTTCGATGTTTGGAGTGCTTGAAGTGTTGCTTGAGTCGAGAAAATGGCAGAGTTTTGGCGCTTCGAGAATGAGCCAAAAAGTCCCCCCAGAGTAGGAGGCGGATGTCTATTTATAGAGAGTCCTAACTCGTTGCCGACTTAAGGTAAGTCGTTGCTGACTTAGGATGAGTCGTGACCGACTCATTGAGCTGAGTCTCTGGTTTGTAGAGAGCTTCCTGCCTTTTTCGAACCCACGCTTCAAGTACTAGGTCGTTTACGAGTTACGAGTCGTCGAGTCATGAGATAAGTATCACCCCTCAACTCCTCTTTGCTTACGAGTACCGGCTCACACCTTATGGGAAGCGGCATCACTTTTTCTCTAAGTGTTAGGTCGCACGCGACTCATCGCGATGAGGCATGAGTCGGCAACGACTCATAATAAGTCGTAGATCATGTCTTTGGGTTGTAGTTGAAGCATTTGTCAGTACTTCATTGATGTCTCGCCAAGTGCTTCATACGATGAGTCGCTAAGCCAGTGTGCCATGAGTCGGTGGGCCACTGAGTCGTTGAACCACTTCACTCATGAGTCGCTGGAAGTATTGAGTCGCTAAGTTGCTTTACTGGTAAGTCGCTGAGTACTATGTCGCTTCATTCCTAAGTCGCTAGCTTAGGATAACTCAATGAGTCGCATATCCCATGAGTCGTTCGCATCTTAACACACTAGGTCGCAAAGCATTTTAAGTCGCTAAAGCCACTGAGTCGCTCCTTTACATGAGTCGGTAACTATCATGAGTCGTAAGCTCCTTGAGTCGCTCGGCGTTAACAACATCCAATATAGACAACAAACAATCAATCAATTATCAATCAATAGAATTATCATCGTGTAAATAACAGATAATGGTGTCAGATGTCAAAGGTGAACAGATACAGGTAATAGCATATATAACAGTGTAATAACTACGGCAACATATTTCAATTGTCGTTTCAATTGAAATCAAATTTAATAAATAAATAAAAATATTAATCGTGAGTGATTGCTCGCCTTTCTAGGCTAGATAAATTTGAAACAGAAATGAGCTACAAATCCAGCGCCAAGTGAGTTGGGCACAAATTCGATGAAGAAAACCGGCACGACGGACCAAAAGCTGATAGATAAAGAATTGACGAAATCAAATTAGAACTGATCGATGATGACAAGTGGTATAAGCGAATATATATATAAATCATATTCTATATTTAAAATATTTTAAATCAAATACGTATATGTATTTCAAAATCCATTGTTTTTAAATGAAACATATATAATAAAAGAAACATATCCACATAATATAGTTTGGAATCAACACATATATCTACACTTCCCAAACCTTTAATATAAATGTAAGTATAAGATATTATATACATAAATAATTCTATTTTCAAACTGATAACATAACTTATGTAATTTAGACCAACAAATCTGATATATAATAAAACACTAACTATAAAATACTATAACATAGATAAACACCACTCATATATATTGTATAAACTCAACCTGCGTATGTAGTAATATATATAAACAATGCTTACCTTGCGTACATATAGATATATACAAAAAAAATCAAATACTGTTATAAACTAAAATATGTGAAGACTTTACAATGGAAAATTTCAACATACGCAACAATTTGCAATGATCTATAAATCAAATAAACCAGCATACCCCACATTATCATCCAACTGCAACTATGGAAAGGAAAGAAACTATATATATACATATACATATATATATATATATATATATATTCTATTCGAACATCTTAAAATCAGATCTGTGAGTAACTTAAAAGCATATAAACTTTCCTTTAACACAACCCACTGCAGGTACTGATAATAGTATACCTATATAACATTTACTGAAATCAAATAAAGGTATCTCTATATATATAGACAAAGACTTCGTAAATCAACAAAAAAAAATATATATAAACAGCCCGCCGCATACTAATATAGCATAGTACTAGACAGTTTAACCCATATATAGACTACATAAAAACATAATTAATATAAATATATACTTACCCAAAATATAAGATAGGAGAGAGAGCGAAGACGAAGTGTTGGTGAAGGCAGCGCACGGCCAATGACCAGCGGAGGCGGACAGGCAGGTGATCGAGTTTGGATAAGCATGGCGGATGATGCAGAGAGGTGGGCATTGAGTTGACAAGAGAAGGCTGTGGAGTTGCGGACTCGGAGGGGTGGTCGGGAAGGAGACGGGTCGGTGGTGTTGAAGGCGGAGGCTGTGGCGTCGTGAGAAGAGGGGAGATGTTGTTCGGTAGGCCGTGGGTAGTCTCGTTGGTGCTCTAGGGAGGTGGACAGCTGCAGCTTGTGGATACGGCGACGATGGGAAGGTTGCGGGTGGCGGTAGTCACGATCTGGGCTCGCATGCTCTTCTTGCTGTGCAGTGGCGGAGGAAAGGAAGAATGGCTACGAAGTTGGAGGTGGTGATGGGTTTTGAAGGAAAGAGGCCGAATCTTGTTTGCATGCAACAAATTTTAACTTTTTTTTACACAAGTATGAAAAGTGTTAGGAAGAAGAAGAGAAAATGAGGGAGGTGGAAGTAGGTTAGCTGGTAGAGGTTGCTTGGGAAATTAGATGAGGCAGGGTCTTAAGCAGAGGAAGGAAAAAAATAAGGTGAGAATCTATTTGCTATATACAAATTTTTTTTAGTATGAAAGTGGCAAGAAGAAAATAAGAAGAGATAGGTGAAGAGGTAATGTCAGGTAGAAATATGAGAGATGGGAAGGGATCTATAGAAGGAAGTTCGATTTTGATGACGAAGGTAGCAACAGTGGGATTTGAAGAAGAGTATGGGCTGAAGTTAACATTCATATATATTACACGTTTCCTCAAAAGAAATTTTCAAAGCAGAGAACAACTTAGAACAACGGACCAAAGAAGAGAAGAGGAATAGCATTGGAAAAGTACCGATAATAAACAAAGAACTGACACGAATAGCCAAAAGTCACACGCAAATTTAGTAAATATACATTGCAACAGCTGTAAAAATTAAAGGCAATTGCTTTAGGATTATACACGGTGAGCAAATGAATGGTCGCAAGAAGTTTAAAAATCAAAATTTCGAAACCGATACGGTAAACGTTTCGCAGATTGCACCGCACAACAGGCTCCGAAATAGAGAAATAAATATACCGTAGAGATCGACACGACGAGACGATCAAAACAGTATATGGATATTACGGTATGGTTGAAATATAAAAATTCGAAATTTCTACTAGCGGAAAATGCATAAAAATCACAGAAAAATAAGATCGACGGAGCCAAAGATGTCCGAATTTGAAAAAACGACAAATTGACAACTTGCTCAAAAGATGCTTTAGAATTTTTCTATGTAAAAATATTTTGGTTTTGAAAACGTTTTATTTTCATCGCTTTTTAACTGATTAAATTGAAGTAAATTTACGCATGAAATAAACTTTCATATTTTCGAACGAAAATTTACCAGTCGCTATATTTAACTAGACGTATTCCAAATATCAAATTTATATTTCAAAATTTTATTTTTATTAAATTTCGCACAAATTCAGTTAATTAAATTAATTTAAAACTGTTAAAATATCCAGGTTGTTACACAGCAGGCTGCAGTTCATGTTCAATTGTAGCTCAGCCTCATGTCCAATTGCATCTCTTCCTCGCAATAACATTTGCTCCCCATTTTTTTTAAATTCTAAAATCACACAAGGATACATCTATTTATGAACTAATGCATCCTTACATATAGAAAGGGATATATGCAGTACACTTCATAGGTATTCAGAAACAGTGAATCATAATATTCAACAGTTGCATCAGTGAATCATTGAGAAACCCAACCAAAACGCATTCATACAGTCTATAAAATCTTAAAACAGATAGAATCCATCTTAAATTATAGCATGAAGCTATTTTACAATACATAATCATATAGCTAATAAAAAAATAGAAATATTTCATTATTAAGGTTTCATTCATCATCAGTTATGTTCTTCCAGCAAATAGTCTAAGATAGAATATGAGCATCACTTGCCGCCACTTCCAAAGAGGTATCCAAGCGAGGAATCTCCACCAGAAGCAGCATGCACCTTTGTTGATGCCTGATCGGTGATAAAATTTCCATCTTCCCATCATCTCGGAAATAGCTGTTTCCAGCTATCCCTTGAATGCCTGTAGAAATTTCTTTGAGTTTCTTAACAGGAGGAGGAGAAGCGGGTTTCTCAACTGCAGGATTTTGAGCTTCGTCATAAAAAAATGAGTAGCCTAAGGAACTCTGACCCTCTCCACTATTCATCTTGCTTGGTAGAATTGGTCGAAATGTGTATGATTACTGTTTAGAAACACTAAGCTTTAGGAAGCAAGATGATTGACAGAAAATACTAAGACTGGACGATCTTAATTTTTACTTTTCCTCCCCATGGTTCACACATGCATCAGGTCGCATCCTTCTCTGGTTGTACCTCATTCTCACTCATCTCTCCTAGTCTGTAGCAAAATTCAGTCATGTATCATCTCCGTCTAAAGCCTCTAGCCCAGTTTAGTACATAATGCCCACTTTAGCAATATGATTGTCTATAAGAGGATTGCCCGACGCATTTTTCATGTATCAGCTCTATTGTTCAAGTCCAGTTCTCACTCCTTGTTAACGCTAAAATTTGAACGCTAACACCCCGGTGTCTGAGTGTACAATCTTCAATTACAATTATGACAAGACAAACAACTAGAACTTTGGTAGAGAAGAATTCTTCGAATCCATGTAGATTGCGTTAGATTTTCCCTTGAATTTAGTTGAGATGTCTTTCGAACTTGAAGTGTCTGATGAGTTGAGAATTCAGCAGAGTATTAGCGCTTGAAATGATTGGCCAAAAGTCCCCCAAATGTTGGAAGTGGTCATGTATTTATAGGAGTTTTCGGCCTTGAGTCCTGAGTCGTACCCGACTCATCGTTAACTCGTAGCCGAGTCAGGTTGGGTCGTGGACGACTCAACAGGTTGAACCCCAGCTTTGTACCAGAGCGCCTTCGATCCTCTGAATATAGCACAAGTCTTAAGTCGTATACGAGTCATTCCTCTTTGATATAAGTATCATGATAGCGGGCCGCGACTTAGTAACTTTAGGTCATGGACGAGTCATGGTGAGTCGTCTCATGTTAACACGCGGACGACCTACTGGGTTAGCTCACGGCTTGGTCCAAAGTGATAAGTCATTCACGAGTTATCCAAACGCAACTTTCTTGATGCTAGCATGAGTCGTACACGACTCATCATTGTTCGTAACTCGTCAACGAGTTATCTCATTTCAGCATGGTATTGAACTTGTCCCTGAAGTCTTAGGTCGTTCAACCGTAGCTGCAATTAGGTCATATCATATTTAAAGTCGCACAACCTTTAAGTCGTAGGCCGTTCATTTTCTTAAGTCATATAGGCCTTAACCCGCTAGGTTCCATAACTCGTAAAATTCCTTCAGTTGCAGATCTTAGGTCGTAGGCTTCTTGAGTCGTAGAGGCTTTAAGTCGTACATATCCTTAACTCGTTAAGTCTTAACTCGTACCAGCTCCTTGGGTCGTACGTTTCGTAGGTCGTAGAGAATTAAGGGTTAACATTTGCCCCTCGAAGTACATGCCTATGTCATAGGTCGTGTGCTTCGACTCATCCTAACTCGTACGTACCGACTCAAGTTCTACTGTCTCGAATTATAAAATGCTTGAGTCGTTTCTCCTTCTCATCACTTTATCCTTAAGCCATTTCTGCCATTACCACATTCTCTAAATCTTTAAAGACGATCTCCACCCAATTGACACCCAATCCTCTCCAGCAACACACAATCGTAAGCGATTTCTTTTTTCTCTTCGATCGTTGATCATTATCACCTCACGTGCTTAATTCTCAGCCTCCGGTTCGCCCCTTCGAGCCCTATGAGTTTCGTTGGATTGATCGCTGATGAACTTAGGTTTGTCTGATTTGACTTATGGCGATTCGCCATTCGAGGCGATCCTGTAGTGTGATAGGTTTAAGGTTGTTGCTGTTGGAGAGGCCATTGGATTAACGGGTTAAGACTTAGAGGGGGAAGCGAGTTGGCCGAATAGAGTAGGAGATTGCACCATGTACGACTTAGCAACTTCCATGCGACCCAGTGGCCTTTGCAATTAACTTTAACCCGACCTAGCAAGTTTTGCGACTTAAGTCATGAGTCGTGACCGAGTTAGAACTTAGAAGATTTCTTGTTGTTTTTGAACCGCTGCCCTCCTTCTGTACCTTAATTTACGACTTAGAGCATAGCCGACCTAATGCATTGACGACTTAAGATTGAAACGGCTTAACTTTATTCGCCTCATAATTCCAAGGTTGTAGGCGAGTTAGTGCTTAAGTCGTCTACGACTTAGCACTTGGCACGGTTGTATGGATTTTGAACTGTTGAACTTTGCTGCATTCTTTCATAGATTAATTTAACTTGTAAGCTAACAATCTGTTTGATACAACATTTACAGAAAATTGGGATGAATATACTGCCGTTGACTGCCCACATCAAATGACAGATTAGTTAACAACAGATGATTAACTTAAATAAATTGTGTTAATGAAGTGCTTTCAACTTATCAATTTCAAGTAAAATATTAAAGCAACGCTGAAATAGTCAATTGAAATCGACCAGCTTGCACTAATATTATGCTTGAACTTTAGATCAACAAGTTCTGAAATTTTTACAATCGATCAATCATCGACTAGTTTAATTCCAGTTATATTTACTTGTCATTTTTATTAGTTCTGCACGACACTCCACACTTTTAGGAAACGTGCACCTTCACATTTGAATATCCAGTTGCTTGTGTAGAATGGATTCTCAGCAGGAGGATACAACGGTTCAGACTGGGGAGGCAACTGTTATTCCAGCTTCACTAGCCAATCCTCCCGAAAGAGCCCCTACCACACTATCATACAAAGTTTTTCGCCAGTTGTGTGGTCAGTTTGGCATTGCTGAATCAGATGCTATTCTTCCCGAAAGAAGTAATACTGCCGACGTAGCACCTCCTGGCTTTGTGACAGTTAATCGACAAATGTGCCTGAACGGGGCCATCCCTCCTTTCAACAACTTTCTCGAGCATCTTCTTCGTCGACTGGCCATTTCTCCATCCCAGCTACACCCCAATGGCTATGCCATCCTAATGGGGTTGTGCGTGTTATTTGGGAGAACGTTTAATCGACTTCCGGACTTTGACGAAATCTGTTACTTATGCTCCTTTACCCGGACCAAAAATCATCCTTCCATTACCGTTGTGAGAAGTGCCCGAAACCGCAAATTAATCGTTGGCCTTCCCGACACTGCTCATGGGTTCCTGACCCAGTTCTTCTTTGTTCGATGCCCCCCGGGGTTCTATGCTGTATGGAGGGAAGGAAGTGAGATCGTCTATCTCTACTTCTTCTATTCTTTGAGTTTTGCGAATTCTGAACTATCAAGTGCTAACTTTGTTTTTCCATTTCAGCGCTCCCCCCTTCATCTAAAGATCCCAGCCACAAGCCAACTTTAGAGAGGCTCATGGCTATCCCAATTGAAGAGCGGGACATAAAATTTCTGTTGAATGATGAATTCCTTCATCAGTTTGGACTCCTTCACCCTTCTCGTTCCACTCAGCTTTGTGAAGTTCCCGATTCTCCAACGGAGGCTGAAAAGCTTATGCCAAAAGATCCCTCCACTGAAACTTTACTGGTGAAGTGCCCCACTCTTACTGATGTTGCGGGGCCGTCTAGCAATTTGACACTTGCCCCAGTTATCGAAGAGGAAGAACCTCCACGATCTTCCGGGAGATCTGCTGACGAAGGAGTTGAGAAAGCAAGTCCCAAAAAGTATGATGGTGATGATGTTTTTGAGGGGTTGAGTGACCTAATTGTGACTTCACAAGAACTTTTTAAAGATGATGTTTCCAAAACTATCTCTCCTGTAATCGAGGCGGCATCTTCTCTACAACAAATGCCAACTCCTCCTACTCAAGTTATCACCACCTCTACTCCACAGAGTGGTCTGTAGCTTGATGCGTGTAGTTTACACATTACACAACACTTAGGATTTTTCAGCACTTGTTTGTGTTTGACTTCTTTTCTCTAAAGGCTTTTAAGACTTGTCTTTTTGCCTTTCAGATCCTTCAACGGGGCGTAGCGGCAGCGGCTCTTACTATAAAGACTTTCAGCGCTATGGAGGGCTTGGCAACTATGATTATAGACGCTACCTTACTGGTCCCAGAGAAACCGATGAGCAAAGTGCTGCTCGAAAAGCTAGAGAGAGGAGAGAATATGAAGAACGTCATGAGAGGGTAGATGTGCGACATGAGTCTTCTTCAAGAGGCGATGACTCTCACAAACGTAAAACACATGATGGTCGGGGGAAGAGCCACATTGTTGAGGACGCGAGCAAGCGGGCCAAACCTAGTGAGAAGCACGCATCTGCAATATCTGGAAAGTTTGACGCTCCCATCTCTATCGACATTCCTTCCAAATCCCCTGCTCTTGAAGGGAGCGCTATTCAAACACTTCTTAATAGGCCTTCATATCGTGTTGAAAGGGGCCTACCGACCCAACAGAGCCGATTCCCGAATTGGTGCTTGAAGGGGGTTCGCTTCGATCTTGATTTAGTTCCCATTGATAAAGAAGCCATGTACCAAAATCTTGATGCCGTCAGACTTGATATTGAAAGAATGTCTGGATGGCAAAAGCTTGTTGATGAACTCCAAAGGGTCAATCGGGCCAATATCGAGGCGATGCTAACTATGGAGAACGATAAGTCGGAATGGCAGAAGATTCTTGACTAGCACAACATCGAGATGAAAAACATAACCGAGTATAACGAGAAACTTGAAGCTGAAGTCAAGCAGCTTAAAGACGATCTTACCACCTCTTCTAACACTTACACTCAAAGAGAAGAGGTGCTACAAAAACAAGTGCGGGATGCACATGCTGGCCAAAGAGATGCCGAAGCTAAAGTCGAGAGGCTGGAAGAGGTCGTAGAGAATTACCGCACTGATGCCGCTCAGTTGCGGAGTAAAATGAGCGCCCAAGACATGGAGATTGAAGCGTTAAAAGCTCAACTTGCTAAAACTAAAAAAGAACGAGATGAGGCCATGGCTGGTAAAATCGCAGCTAAAGAATCTATTCAAACCATGGAAGCCAATGTCAGTTCAAATCTATTCGACTTTTACTTGCACAGCGTCTTGGGGCACGGCAGTCTCTCTTTTCTCGGTCCTAAATACGAAATCACCTTGGCTGAAGTGTGGGAAGCCGCTCTCGACATGTTCAGAGGCGTCGGGTATACCGAGGAAGAGCTTGAGGCGTGCTACCTAGATGAGGAAACTCGCGCTGCTCTTGCGAAGGGAAAAGAGCAACTCGCCAGAGTGCGGACTGGGATGGCGGAAGAGGAACGTTCTGAAAAAGAGTTACCACCTACCACCTCTGTTCGTCCTTTAGTTTCTCCTGGGGTTGACATCATAGGTTCCACTGCTCATTTCCCGCCTCCTACAAGAACCGGGGTAATTACCCCTACTGATGATGAGGCTTTGGAGGATATTGGAGCTCAAAATTATGAGAGTGAACTAACGAAGCAAATATCTTCAGGTAACTTTGATATTGGTCCGATTCAGGTGGATTGCCTGCTTGCTCCTCAAAAGTTTGATGAGCTTCTCGATTACTTCTTGAATCTTGACGAACCCATATCTCCCTTCTTTTGGGGAGATACTAATATTTTTAACTTCTCTTCTTCTGTAGTTGAAACACCAAGTGCTGTGCAAACTTCGCCTCCTCCGGTTATCCCTCCTCCGTCTCTTCAGGTGGCTCCTCCTTCTGCTTCACAGCCCGGGTCACAAGAGGAGCAAATAGAGGATCTTCATGGCTTAGATGATCCTATCGCTTCGCAAGAGCAGAAAGACGAGGGACTTGAGGGAGGTGAGATATCTCCGGAGCGGACTCCTTCTGATGACATAATTTTGTCTGCTCTTGTTACTCCAGGGAGTGAGTCTTCTTCGAAGAGGAGAAAGAAGCACAGAACATCAAAGAGGAGGGGGAAGAAAATCATTGCTACTGAAGAGGAACCAGAAGTTGCACCAGTTGCACCTCCCTCTCCTTCTTCCCTTATGCCTACAGACCGACCTGAAAAGCTAACCATTCGGCCGGGTAAAGGGTCCAAAGGTGGTAAGAAGAAATGAAGATTCCAGCTTTTAGCTTCTTGTCTTTTGCATATACTGGTCGAGAATTGTGCGGGTACCGGCCCCTGCTTTTTATTTTGAAACTTGTATCTGCAATACAATTGAACAAAATGATCCTTTATTTGTATAGACTCTTGTTTGAATTTGAGAATGCATTTATTATTCATTTTTGCACAAGTTTATTTATATGATATTGCAGCGGGCTTATGGCATGTTGTTTGAGCATTACTTTTGCCGATGTGGCTATACCATATTGTATGTAATTATACCATGTTGCCCCCATACCATAAGCTTGCTCCAATATTTTATACTTCAAGGTGACTTGCACTCTTATTTTCTGAAGAATAATTACTTCATTCTTGAAGAAATTTTTCGTAGAGTACAACTCCCTTCATATAAGTTTTTACGCTTTGTCCTTCGAAGAAATCACTTTTTTCTTTTGCTTATGTACACATTTTACCAAGTGAAATCTTCTATGAGGTAAAGCGGGCCTCTGAAGGATACTTTTTTAAAAAAAACAGAGAAAGTTGTTCCTCTGAGGAGGGATTTTTCACGTTTCAACACTTGGAAGTTTTATTTCAATCTTGGTGAAACGTGTACCTCCAAAGAGTTGTGCCTTTGAAGAAAGCTTTTTCACGTTTCAACACTTGGAAGTTTTATTTCAATCTCGGTGAAACGTGGGCTTCCGAAGAGGTCTTTTTCTTGATTGTGTCTCCGGGAGGAGATCTTTATTTTGTTTTGCATTTCAACTTTGGTGAAGTGAAACTCCGAAGAGCGGCTACTTCAACTCCTGGTGAAATGGGCCTCCGGAAAGGTCTTTATTTTGTTTGCATTTCAACTTTGGTGAAGTGAAATTCCGAAGAGCGGCTGTTACACTTCAACTCCTGGTGAAATGTGCCTCCGAAGAGGGCTTTTATTTTGTTTTACATTTCAACTCTAGTGAAGTGAAATTCCGAAGAGCGGTTGTAACACTTCAACTCCTGGTGAAATGGGCCTCCGAAGAGGGCTTTTATTTTGTTTTACATTTCAACTCCGGTGAAGTGAGACTCCGAAGAGCGGTTGTAACACTTCAACTCCTGGTGATATGGGCCTCCGAAGAGGGCTTTTATTTTGTTTTACATTTCAACTCTGGTGAAGTGAAATTCCGAAGAGTGGTTGTAACACTTCAACTCCTGGTGAAATGGGCCTCCGAAGATTGCCTAGAAGTTACTCTCTCATGGTTGGAGGGTCATGACTCCTCCAATCTTTTTTGGTTGAGTAGAGAACTTTCTTTTTTACGGCATATGCTTCGTTAGAGGTCTTTATCCTCCGAAGAGTTGTGCCTCCGAAGAGGACTTTAGTTGTTCCTTGTCCACTTGCTTATGCCTTTTCAATGATCCTCCATTTTTATTTTTATTTTCAAGCTTGCACTCCCTTCTCTTACAAGTAGCTTGTTTAATCCAAAGAAGTGTACTTCATTGCTAGGCCAATTCACGAGAACGGACATAAGCTTCTTAATTGGATGTTTGTTTGTTCAAACTTCTCAATTTATTAGCTAAAGCCCGTTTTCGGCGAAATCATTGACCGTTCAATTGAAGCACTTCTTATCTAGGATTTAAGCTCGGGAATTTTGCGACTTGGAATTTGTTTGTTGAATGATAACAAGAATCACTTGGTCTTGTAATGTGCAAGTTTTGTTTTCGTTGCCTACAAAAATTTAAATCGACATTTCAGTAATACATTTAATGTACTTTTCATATCGAAAATAAAGCAAACATGTAATAATAATAAGGAACACAAGATTTATTGTGGTTCGGCCAAGAATTTGGGCCTACATCCACTTTATAATCTTTCATTATTCACTTGCATCAGTTTTACAATCGCTTTCAATTACAGGAATCATACATTCATAATTCTTTTTACAATATTTCAACAAAGCTATCAAGTAAAGTATGGACGCAAGTGATTGCTGTTCCAAGCTCTTGGAATTTGATCTCCTTCGACAGTAGTGAGTTTGAATGTGCCGTCCTGAAGCTTTTGACCTATGACATATGGTCCTTCCCAATTTGGCCCAAACACACCTGTCGCTGTCGTAATTCTCTTTAGGGATAGATCTCCAATTTCAAAGCTGCGTTGGCGAACTTTGGAATTGAAATGTCTGGCTATCCTTTGCTGATGAGATGCGATTCTGAGCTCAGCCTCTTCTCTTTTTTCATCAAGGAGATCTAGTGCCTCAAGCTGTAGTTTCTCATTCTCCGCTTGATTGAAATGGATTCTTTTATGTGAAGGGACCTCTGTTTCTACCGGGATCATTGCCTCTGATCCGTATGCCAATGAAAACGGAGTATGCCCAGTCGCAGTTTTGTGGGTAGTTCTGTATGCCCATAGTGCCAGCGGTAGCTTATCGACCCAACCACCTTTTTCTCTTTCAAGTTGCTTCTTGATGGTTGACTTGATAATTTTATTTACTATTTCCACTTGCTCGTTTGCCTGCGGATGGGCTACTGCTGAGAAGCTTTTTTGGATTTTGAATCGTTTGCAAAAATCTTGGAATTCTTCACTTTCGAACTGAGTACCATTGTCTGTAATTATTTTTTGAGGCACACCATATCTGCAAATGATACTTTTAGTCACAAAACTTATCATCTTTTTTGAAGTGATAGTAGCCAGTGGTTCAGCTTCTGCCCACTTAGTAAAATAATCTACAGCAACAATGGCATATTTAATTCCAGATTTGGCAGTTGGTAACGGTCCTACAAGGTCTATCCCCCATATCGCAAACGGCCATGGACTAACCATCTGTGTGAGTTCAGTGGAAGGAGCTCTAGGAATTTTGGCGAATCTTTGGCATCTGTCACATTTTCGGGAATAGTCTGCTGCATCTCGATTAATTTCTGGCCAAAAATATCCGTATCGGAGAATCTTTTTCGCTAAAGTTTGACCACCTAAATGATCACCACATTCTCCCCCATGCACCTCAGCTAGGATTGTTTTGGACTCTTCCCTGGATACACACCGAAGTAACGGTATTGAGAATCCCCGTCTGTATAACTGTCCATCCTGGACTATATAGCGGGAGGCTTTCCTCAGTAGCTTCTTTCGTTCTTTTGAATTTTCCGATAAAGATCCATTGAGCAGATATTCTGTTATTGGAGTCATCCATGACTCTTGCTCTTGAGACACGCTCATGATCCAATCAATATCCATCTCATCAATGCTCGGAGTCGACAGGACCTCCACTGGAGTTAACCCCAGAAATTGAGCTTCGCCTGTGCTAGAGTACTTTGCGAGAGAATCTGCTTTCATGTTTTCTTCTCGAGGAATATGACATATCATGTAATGATTGAAATCACCCAGGAGTTCCCAAGCCTTTGACAAGTAGGCGGGCAGATTTCCCCCTTTCTCTTGGAATTCCTTCTTAACTTGGCATACAATAAGTTGAGAATCACTGAAGATCTGTAATGCTCGGATGCTTAGTTCTTTAGCAATCCTTAGGCCAGCGATAAGGGCTTCGTATTCTGCTTCATTGTTTGTTGAAGGAAATTCCAATCTTAGTGCATAGCATAATGATCGACCTTCAGGGGTCTCGAGTACAACTCCGGCTGCAGAACAGTAGTCGTTTCTCGCGCCATCGACATATAACTTCCATTGGATTGGGGAATCGTCGATCGTTTCCTCCTCACTGTTACCCTTACCTGTGAATTCTGCGATGAAATCCACTAAAGCTTGTCCATTGATTGCTTTTCGGGGATGATAAGTGATGTCATATTGACTGAGTTCAATATTCCACTTTAAAAGACGGCCCGAAGTCTCAGGGCGAAACAGGACTTGCTTTAAAGGTTGATCAGTGAGGACTCTGATAGGATGAGCTTGGAAATATTGCCTCAACTTCCTAGATGCAATTAGTAGGCAATAGGCGAGTTTTTCCAACTTAGAGTAATTCATCTCTGCCCCAGTGAGTCTTTTGCTGATATAGTAAACTGGATGTTGAATCCTCTTGTCTTCTCGTATCAGCGCTGCACTTAAAGCATGAGATGATACTGCCAAGTATATAAGAAGATCCTCGCCATCGCCAGGCCTAGAAAGTATTGGAGGCGTTTCCATATGGCGAATCAATTCATCAAAGGCTTTTTGGCATTCGGGAGTCCAATCGAAGTTTTTCTTTCCTTTCTTTAGGGCGTCAAAGAATGGGATGCATTTATCTGTGGCTTTAGAAATGAACCGACTCAAGGCGGCGACTTTTCCATTGAGACTTTGCAATTCCTTCTTTGTTCTAGGAGCTTTGACTTCCTTTAAGGTGGTAATTTGAGCTGGACTAGCCTCAATGCCCCTAGCGCTCACGATGAAACCTAAAAACTTGCGGGATTCCACTCCAAATGAACATTTTAAAGGATTGAGCTTCATTCCGTATTTTCGGAGGACTGCGAACATGTATGCTAAGTGTTCTATGTGATCCACTGCTTTCTTAGACTTTACTAACATGTCATCGACGTAGACTTCCATAGTCTTGCCCAATTGCAGTTTGAACATAGCATTAACAAGTCTTTGGTATGTTGCCCCTGCATTCTTCAGCCCGAAGGGCATAACTCTATAGCAGTAAAGACCAACGTCGGTGATAAAGCTCTTGTCCCCCTGATCTGGCTCATGCATCATGATCTGGTTATATCCGGAGTAGGCATCCATAAAAGATAACAATTCGTGTCCCGCTGTTCCGTCTACCAGTTGATCGATCCTTGGTAATGGGAAGCAGTCTTTGGGGCAGGCCTTGTTTAGATCTGAAAAATCGATGCATAATCTCCATTTTCCGTTGGCTTTCTTAACCAGCACTGGATTTGAAACCCAATTCGGATAGGTAGATTCTTTGATAAAATTATTCTCCATGAGCCGATCAACTTCTTCTTTTAACGCTGCTGACCTTTCTGGACCTTGAGTTCTCCTTTTCTGCTTCACAGGTGTAAATTTTGGATCAATATTCAGAGCGTGTACTGCAACTTCTGGGGATATTCCGCACATATCGGCATGAGTCCAAGCAAAAACATCCAAATTTGCCTTTAAAAAAGATATTAGGATATTCTGAATTGACACATTAAGTTGTGAACCCACATTCAACACCTTGTTTGGGTCCTTTGGGTCAACAGATACTGGTATTGTCGTTTCCACTGGTACCACTCTATTCTCCCCTGCACTGGCTTTTCTAGGATCCATCTCTCTCCGTGCTCCGCTGTGCTCGCCAGTGCAGGGTCCGCCCTGTAATTCCTACAAGGGTGGTTCTTTGATGCGGACTGGGGTTGCCGCATCCTTTCCCATTTCTCTTTTCCTTGTTTCTCGTAGCTCTGTCAGATAACACTCCCGCCCAGCATTCTGATCCCCTTTTATAACTCCCACTCCATTATCTGTGGGAAATTTAATGGTGAGGCACTATGGGGCCAGAACGGCTTTGAATGCTGCGAGAGTTGGACGGCCAAGGAAAGCATTATAAGCAGAAAATTCGTCGACAATCACAAAAGTTTGCTTGCGGACCACTTTTCTTTCTCCCTCTCCAAGTTCTACAAGCAAATCAACGGTTCCTATCGGCTGTTTTGGCTCCCCAGTGAAGCCAGCGATTTTCTGCGATGAGGCTTGCACATCAGCCATAGGGATCTTCATTTGGTCGAATTTTTTCTTGAAGATGAGATTGCAGGATGCGCCACAATCAATGAGAACTCTTCTGACAATAGCTGGCCCGATACCAGCCGAGATGACTAAGGGATCCAAGGTAGGAGCTTCAATACTTGCGGAATCCCTGGCTCTGAACACAATATCATCATTGAAAGTTCTCTGTTGTTTCGGGGGCGTAGTGTCTTCCAAAACAAAGACATCTTCTTCGGCCGGTACATATTTCAAAGCCCTGGTATATCTCTCCATCTCACCCCAGCTTCTGCCTGCTGGGTGAGGTCCTCCCGTAATGACATTGATAACAGGCCTTCCGGATTCATGCCCTGTAGCCTTCTCACCTGTCCTGGGTCGATGAGCAGGAGCTCGTTGCCCCTGACTAGTCGAAGCGGGATTGCTGCTATTCTTTTCCACAAATTGCTGAAGCTTGTTTTCCCTTATCAATTCTTCAATCAAAATTTTCAATTGGCGGCATTCATCAGTATCATGACCAGGTTTGATTATGAAAGCGACAGAACTTCCCGCTTTGTACAGCTTTTTTCCCGGTTCTCAGAACGGGAGGTTTAGGATAATCAACAGAATCTTTAGTGGCAAGGTATATACGCTCCGGCATATCCGATAAAGGAGTATATTCCGATGGTTTGAAGGAACGAGGCTTCTTCGGATTTTTCTGTTTCTTTCCATCGTTAATTTCCCTTTTTTGTCCTGCAGAATCACTCTTGCGTGGAGCAGCAATGTTATCTTCAGCTTTTTCTAACACTGCCTTTACCGGTACAGGACGGCTTTCCAAGCGTATGAACTCATCTGCTTTCTTGTAGAATTTTTCAAGGGAATTTGGTTCCTTCATGTTTAGCCATTTTCCAAATTCGTTTGACTTGTCGATGGCCCTCATCAGATAAGTCAAGATCATCCGTGGCTCTGCGTTGTCTACCTCAGCCAGTGCTATGTTGAAGCGATTCAAGAAAGATCTAATAGTCTCCCCTGGATTCTGCTCTAAACTTGACAACGACATAATATCTTTGGCTTTTGAAGCGTATAGTCTGAACTACTCCTTGAATTTCCGGGTTAAGTCAGAAAACTGATCTATAGACCGGACTGGCATCTTGGTGAACCAAAGCAGAGCTACACCTTCCAGATATACAGGAAAATATGGGCACTTAATTTCATCAGAAGCTGGCACCTATCATGTGCCAATCATACTTATACAAGAATTCGTTCGGATCACTTGTTCCTTTGTAAGCTGGGATAGTTGGAGGGACGAACTTCCTTGGGAACTCAGCCGTTAAGATTCTTTTGGTAAACGGGGTTTTACTTGGAGCGAAACCCCATTCCTTCTCATCTTCATTCCTTTGCATGCTATCCTTCATGATTTGTCGAACCATTTCAGAAAGATATCCCTCATCATTTCGAGCTTTAGATCCACCAATTTCAGGAAATGTCCGCTCAAAGGGGCTAGCGGCCCTCTCAGGAATGTTTCTTTCTTCGTCCTCATGAATGTTGCCAGCAAAGTTCCTTTCAATACCCATTGGTTGACGGTTTACCCCAAGCAAGTCATTCAACTTATTCAAAATTAGGGCATTTTGGGCGTTCTGAGCTTCCAATTGTGCACTTTGGGCATTTATCTGCTGGTTCAGCCCTAAGATTACAACATCCAACTCCGCTTTTGTAACTCCAACAGGTGGAGTGGCATGACTAGGTACTAGGGAAGCGGAGGTTCCCTCTTGAACATTTCCAGATCTAACAGATCTACTCTTTCTCCCCGGAGCCATGATTTCAGATAAACTTCAAGTCTTCAGAGAGGTTACTTCAATAAACTTTCGTGGAGCAATGATGACGGTTTGCCTGAGTTCAGCTCTCAATGAAAGCACCAAAAATGTTAACGCTAAAATTTGAACGCTAACACCCCGGTGTATGAAGTGTAGTTGTGAAAGCACCACCCGATGATTCGGGAGCAGAGAATAAGCAGAAAATCGCAGAAAAAGCAGTGAATAACAACGATTTTATAGTGGTTCGGCTCAAGGCAAGCCTACGTCCACTTTAATTCTCTTTATTGCTAAACTGATTACAACTTTACAACAATTTTCAATTACAATTATGACAAAGCAAACAACTAGAACATTAGTAGAGAAGAATTCTTCGAATCCATGTAGATTGCGTTAGATTTTCCCTTGAATTTAGTTGAGATGTCTTTCGAACTTGAAGTGTCGGATGAGTTGAGAATTCAGCAGAGTATTAGCGCTTGAAATGATTGGCCAAAAGTCCCCCAAATGTTGGAAGTGGTCATGTATTTATAGGAGTTTTCGGCCTTGAGTCATGAGTCGTACCCGACTCATCGTTAACTCGTAGCCGATTCAGGTTGGGTCATGGACGACTCAACAGGTTGAACCCCAGCTTCGTACCAGAGCGCCTTCGATCCTCTGAATATAGCACAAGCCTTAAGTCGTATACGAGTCATTCCTCTTTGATATAAGTATCATGATAGCGGGCTGCGACTTAGTAACTTTAGGTCGTGGACGAGTCAGGGTGAGTCGTCTCATGTTAACACGCGGCCGACCTACTGGGTTAGCTCACGGCTTGGTGCAAAGTGATAAGTCGTTCACGAGTTATCCAAACACAACTTTCTTGATGCTAGCATGAGTCGTACACGACTCATTATTGGTCGTAACTCGTCAACGAGTTATCTCACTTCAGCATGGTATTGAACTTGTCCCTGAAGTCTTAGGTCGTTCAACCGTAGCTGTAATTAGGTCGTATCATATTTAAAGTCGCACAACCTTTAAGTCGTAGGCCGTTCATTTTCTTAAGTCATATAGGCCTTCACCCTCTAGGTTCCTTAACTCGTAACATTCCTTCAGTTGCAGAACTTAGGTCGTAGGCTTCTTGAGTCGTAGAGGCTTTAAGTCGTACATATCCTTAACTCCTTAGGCCTTACTCGTACCAGCTCCTTGGGTCGTACGTTTCTAAGGTCGTAGAGAATTACCGCACTGATGCCGCTCAGTTGCGGAGTAAAATGAGCGCCCAAGACATGGAGATTGAAGCGTTAAAAGCTCAACTTGCTAAAACTGAAAAAGAACGAGATGAGGCCATGTCTGGTAAAATCGCAGCTGAAGAATCTATTCAAACCATGGAAGCCAATGTCAGTTCAAATCTATTCGACTTTTACTTGCAAAGCGTCTTGGGGCACGGCAGTCTCTCTTTTCTCGGTCCTAAATACGAAATCACCTTGGCTGAAGTGTGGGAAGCCGCTCTCGACATGTTCAGAGGCGCCGGGTATACCGAGGAAGAGCTTGAGGCGCGCTACCTAGATGAGGAAACTCGCGCTGCTCTTGCGAAGGGAAAAGAGAAACTCGCCAGAGTGCGGACTGGGATGGCGGAAGAGGAACGTTCGGAAAAAGAATTACCACCTACCACCTCTGTTCGTCCTTTAGTTTCTCCTGGGGTTGACATCACAGGTTCCAGTGCTCATTCCCCGCCTCCTACAAGAACCGGGGTAATTACGCCTACTGATGATGAGGCTTTGGAGGATATTGGAGCTCAAAATTATGAGATTGAACTAACGAAGCAAATATCTTCAGCTAACTTTGACATTGGTCCGATTCAGGTGGATTGCCTGCTTGCTCCTCAAAAGTTTGATGAGCTTCTCGATTACTTCTTGAATCTTGACAAACCCATATCTCCCTTCTTTTGGGGAGATACTAATATTTTTAACTTCTCTTCTTCTGCAGTTGAAACACCAAGTGCTGTGCAAACTTCGCCTCCTCCGGTTATCCCTCCTCCGTCTCTTCAGGTGGCTCCTCCTTCTTCTTCACAGCCCGGGTCACAAGAGGAGAAAATAGAGGCTCTTCATGGCTTAGATGATCCTATCGCTTCGCAAGAGCAGAAAGACGAGGAACTTGAGGGAGGTGAGATATCTCCGGAGCGGACTCCTTCTGATGACATAATTTTGTCTGCTCTTGTTACTCCAGGGAGTGAGTCTTCTTCGAAGAGGAGAAAAAAGCATGGAACATCAAAGAGGAGGGGGAAGAAAATCATTGCTACTGAAGAGGAACTGGAAGTTGCACCAGTTGCACCTCCCTCTCCTTCTTCCCTTATGCCTACAGACCGACCTGAAAAGCTAACCATTCGGCTGGGTAAAGGATCCAAAGGTGGTAAGAAGAAATAAAGATTCCAGCTTTTAGCTTCTTGTCTTTTGCATGTACTGGTCGAGAATTGTGCGGGTACCGGCCCCTGCTTTTTATTTTGAAACTTGTATCTGCAATACAATTGAATAAAATGATCCTTTATTTGTACAGACTCCTGTTTGAATTTGAGAATGCATTTATTATTCATTTTTGCACAAGTTTATTTATATGATATTGCAGCGGGCTTATGGCATGTTGTTTGAGCATTACTTTTGCCGATGTGGCTATACGATATTGTATGTAATTATACCATGTTGTTCCTTAACTCGTAACATTCCTTCAGTTGCAGATCTTAGGTCATAGGCTTCTTGAGTTGTAGAGGCTTTAAGTCGTACATATCCTTAACTCGTTAAGTCTTAACTCGTACCAGCTCCTTGGGTCGTACGTTTCTTAGGTCGTAGAGAATTAAGGGTTAACACTTCTTAGCTTCTTTGACCAGATGTCTTCAGTTATGTTTCTGAGTATGCACAACCATTCTTTCATAGCAAATTTCATTTTAGTTGACATTTAATCAATTTTGTTCGGCTCTTTTGGTTTTCTACTTAATTAGTTTAGTGAGGAATTTTTTTGCATTAATAATATATTCTCAGTTATGGGTCTGTAATTCTTACTCGATTGTCTTTTAGATGATCATTTTCTTTTATCTCGACCTTAAACAACATAGTCAGTTAATCTGCATTATAATGCTTGTTGATTGACTCCTATTTTAAATATTAATAAATTAGTATGAGTGCTCTCCTCATTTTGATGATGCTTTTTCGCCAAAAATAAGATTAATAAAAAAATGTAGTAAAATTATATATGTAATCTTCCTTTTATTTATTAGCTTTCTTAACTCATTTCTTCTTTAAATCCTAACAGATTAAAAATACATATGGGACAAAGTATATTAAATGAAAACAATCAGTGAAGAGACACTGGAACTGACTCGATAAAAAACCAAATAGGAAAAAAAATTAACTAATACTTTGTACATATCAAAGATATAAAAACCTATGTTTACTTTATTCAGCAACAGATTCGTGATAAACATAGAGGAACATAAAATAATTAATCACCCAATTTCACCTTAACACCCACAGATAGAGATTGCAAGGTTTTAATGACAGATTTGAAGTGGGACTTCAAACTAACTACAAATTACAATGATATATGATATTACCTTTGCTGTGTGAGAAGAATTTTTTTCAATCATATTGCTTTTAGAAACTATGACCTTAAAGACTCTAATCTATTTTCAAGCTGTAATCAGTTCAAATTCTATACTCAAATCGCTCATTATTTCAAGGCTGTTGTGGTATAAAAATGCCAACTTTATAATCTTCTTCAAAAACTCCAACTTCGTAAAAATGCACATCATTCTCAATCGTTAAATTAAAAAATTAAAACAAAAAAAAGATGAAAAGGAACCAATTGAAGCTTCGAACACGGTTTGTGAAATAGTTGTCTACCTACCATAAGATAAAGTAGTAACCCTCATTCACAGTATTCTGCAAACTTACCAAGTGTAATGTTAAACGTCAACAAATAGTGCAAACTAATATATAATGAGAGATCACAGATGACAATGAAGTGGAAATAACAATAATGTTCTTACTTGTTACTAAACACAATGAAACGTAAAACATATGTAGTAAGGGCATATAAGATATAGGAAGATATATTAGTTGCAAACTTCACACTACCGTTAAGTGATTAATAGGGAATAACAACTCCATATTTACAGTAACATGCTTTATTTTTCATTTTTATCATTCAATCATTGTCAATTGTTGGAAATCAAATAGCGTATTATCCTGAAATCATACAACCAAACGAAGATTGGAAAAAAAATTACCAATCAGTGATCCACAAAATTACCATGGTAGGAAGAGTTCGGTTTGCTTGAGTCATAGAAGTTCTTATACAACACCAAGTTGGCATTACAATAAACTAAAACAACAAATGTTGCTATCGTATAGTATTTTGGCCTGGCAATTAAAATTATGGCACAAATAAAAATATGATAAGCATGTGTGTTAAAACAGAATGAAATATCTATATTTTGGTGGAGAAATAAAATATTTACCTTTGGAAGGATTTGCGTTCTTGGGCATAATTTCAATGAGTGTCGTATCTCTAAATGATGTAAGCAGGCGGATCTTGGCACCATACTGTACATGCGTAAATATAAATTAAGTATCTTTTTATTTCTTGCATACACATGGTAAAATATTATAATAACAAAGTAAATTATATGTGATCTGCAGCTGCATGTAGTGTGTGGTGATCTCCCCATTCCCCGGATCTAAAATACAACCACAATATAAATCAAAAAAAGAAGGAAGAAGTAAAAGAAAAGGTAGCTACTAAAATTTTATTTTATTTTCGAGAAACTAAAGTACACTTTCCAATTTGTGGTAGATAAACTTCTTAAGTTGGTCTATACAATTTTTATTGCTTTCTCCATATACATCCTCCTAATGCATGCTATTGATGATTGTAAATCTTCCTTATAAAACGTGATCATCTATCATATCAAAAGTAATTAGGATTTGTCTGAATAGTTGTTGGTTTTGACAACATAACTAATTTCATACTGGGAGGGATTCCAATGTTACCACTTCAAATTATTGAGTACGATATTGACAGATCATAGAGCCCTTTGAAGAAGTCTGCAAAAATATCTAAATAAGTTGAGATTACAAAACTTTTCATGTTTTTCAGGTAAGTTCTTTATTTCATTGGAACGTAGCTTTCATATAACTTCTGGAACTGTTTAAGCTGAAAAGAAGGGGAAGTAACATGGTATAATTTTCTTGAACTGATAGTGGCATCAAATATTTGCCACCGGGTACTATATATTTGTAGAGTGCTTCGCTTCAAATATTGTTATTGTATTATCGAATAGCTTAAACAATATATTTACCTTCTTAACTACTTCTCTTCAAACATGTTTATGGTAATCAGGATTGTGGAAGAGCTAATCTGCTATAGATCGAAACTTGTATGTAGAAAGTAAAGTTGATAAAAATAATTAGTGCAAGAAATGGTCCAAAAATTTACACAACAAATAACAACGTAAGTCAATGTTAAATTTTGCTTCAAAGACAAATTATTTCAAGAAATAAACCTGGAAATTCCCAACACCTACCACTTGCAATTCAGCTAATCCATATATAGCCAGCCTGGTTACATATATCAGTAGAAACTTTGCATATTAGAGAACAATGCCAATAAACTGTAACAAAACATATTATCAAATAATCTCAAATGATTATAGTTCTTCCCAATTTACAAAGAGTTGCTGAGTATGGCATGTTAATTATTTAAAATTCAAGTTCTGTTGGGTGAACAGCAATGCAAGTCTCAATAGGTACATTACAATTAGTGAATTGATATTATTGCTAAGAGCACACAATATCACTCATCCAGTCATGATTTCAATTGTTAAAACAGGCCACAAATATTAACTATATATATCTGGCCCTGAAGAGTAAATGTTGTTCTGCCTACCGAAATCGTACACTACCGAAGAATATTACTTTGTACACTTGTTGGCTGCTAACAAATGATAATCAAATCTAAAATTCGAAAGTAGATCTTACCCAAATCTTGTTTTAGGTTATCAGCATATGATTTTGTAGATCGTAATCTTGAAATTACCAGTAACACACACGAAATCCAGATCTTGCTAGATCCACAAAGCGAAATGGAGTGCAAAGACAGAGACAAAATCGACAATGACGTATCTCTTACCTGAATCTCGGAATGGGTTGGCTTGTATCGGCTTCCGATTTGGTATCATCACAAAAGGTGGAGAATGGACCGATGTCAAGAGAGGAAATTGGAGAAGGAAGATACTTACAGAAATGAAGAAGAGCATAATCAAACCGAGAAGGTTAATTAGAGAGATGAACGGTAAATGTCTAATTAAATTATAAGACAGAATTATACCAAAGGAGGAAGGTGGATGGTTTTTTAACCGCTGGGATTGTAGCATCCCAAAAAGAAGGAAGAGAAATGGTTGACGAATCTATTACTTAAATAGGAAAAGAGAAACCAAATCCTTTATTTGATGACATGTCTCCTTTTCTAACTTAGGGTATTTTCGTCAGTACACAATTATTAGTCAGCAAACGACGTGTTTTCCCTAAAACTGTTACTTCACATTCCAAAACTGTATTCATTTCTGTCCTCCCTACTTCTTCATCCACGCTCTACAAACCCAACACCCCACTTTCCTTCTTTTCCTACCGACTAATCTTGCCCAAATACATTCCACATTAGAGAGATTATACAGCTGGTAAAATTGCGAAGTCGAATGGGGGATTTAATTGAATTAGGTCAGTAATTTGTTGATATTTATTTCTCGAAATAGGGATTTTTATATATTTGAAGACATGGTTGATAGGATTTGCAGTAAAACTTGATTCGACTATCTGTTATTCCCATTCTAACTTACATCCCTTTTATCTATTTCAAATAAAAGGCTTTTCCGTCACTAATTTGCTAACCCTTTTCAATCGAGTTGAGTATTATGCATATAATTGACCGCACAATCGGTAGGTTGGGTCATAAAACTTGATTTGATCATGAATTGTTCTATTATATAGTACATACACATTTTTTGCTACATACCCTTTTTTAATAAATTTGATAAAAGTGGATAAATCTTACAATTTCGCACTAACTGTTTCTTTGTCCTGACATGTATTAGTACGTAATCTGGTAAATGCATGTAGTACTTTTTCTGATGGTGGTTGTTTCTAATCTTCATTAATTTTTCGATTACGCCTCAATTCTCAACATGTATTTGTATATGCTCTCTGAAGGTTTCACTATCATGAATTTGTATGTTCTTTTAATTAGTCACAATCAGAGCTACACTTAATTATGTTTTTTTGTTACATTTCCCAAATCAATCAGACTGCATTAGATTCAAACTAATTGTATTCCACATGTTTGGGGAATTGGTATCATGCTGGCCAGGCATTATTTGATAACTCTGTTTAAAAAAATTTAGTCATCTCTAACTGATTACAGGTTTCCTATAAGCCATGTTTTTTATATTTATGATATTGATCATTTGAATTTTATTTATTTTACATATTTTGTTGATAGATGTAATTTGACTATCTATTGTACCTACTGTCTTCTACATGACATTCTTCCTCTATCTCAAGGCTTTTAAGTCACTAATTTGCTAATCCTTTTCACTCGAGTTGGGTATTATGCATATAATTGACCACACAATTGGTAGGTTGGGTCGTAAAACTTGATTTGATCATAAATTGTTCAGCTATATGGTAGATACCCCTTTTTTTTGCTCCATACCCTTTTTTTAACAATATTTGATAAAGGTGGATAAATCAATCTGTTAACTCCACCTCGGTCAAGTGTTACCAATCCAAGAATAACCGACCTAAAAGACCGACCGATCTAGCATATCAAACAGTTAGCGACCCAGCGTTCTGCCGACCTAAGGCACAGAGGGATGCCGACCTAGTATCTTAGCATGGAAGACCGACCTAACTGCATAAGGCTTAAGAGGATTACCGACCTAAGGGACTTGAGAAGCATGCCGACCTAATGCCTCAAAGAGAGTTTCGACCTAACATTTTGAAACGATGCCGACTTAAGGTTCAGGGAGATTCCGACCTAGGGCTTACATAAGTCCACCGACCCAACGCGTGTACCGATCTAACTACCCAAGTTGGTCGCCGACTTAAATGTTAAGAACAAATTGGTCCACACTTGAGTCGTGACCGACTTATGATTATGCTCGGTCGGCCGGGACCTAAGGATACAAAGGAGATACGGTGTTAAAATCTAACGCAGAGCACATTAACTCGGCAACAGCCTAAGACTTAAGAAACGAGGCTGGAAAAACATTGGTCTTTGGCTTAAGCTGTAGACCGGGCATAAGAGATCGATGCCGAACCACGACCTAGTTTAACCCGGAGCCGACTCACGATCTAACCTGCCTCGGCTACTACCTGCAATGTGACACCAAGAACTCCTATAAATACGCAACCACCTCCAACTTTCAAGGGACTTTTTGGCCAATCATTTCAAGCGCCAATACTCAGCCGAATTCTCAACTCACCCGACACTTCAAGTTCGAAAGGCATCTCAACTAACTTCAAGGGAAAATCTAACGCAATCTACATGGATTTGAAGAATTCTTCTCTACCAAAGTTCTAGTTGTTTGTCTCGTCGTAATTGTAATTGAAGATTGTTGTAAAGTTGTAATCGGTTTAGCAATAAAGAGAATTAAAGTGGACGTAGGCTTGCCTTTAGCCGAACCACTATAAAATCATTGTTATTCACTGCTATTTCTGTGACTTTCTGCTTATACTCTGTTCCTGAATCATCGGGTGGTGCTTTCACAACTACACTTTATACACCGGGGTGTTAGCGTTCAAATTTTAGCGTTAACAATTTTGGTGCTTTCACTGAGAACTGAACTCAGGAGTATTATCATCATTGCTCCATGAAAGTTTGTTGAAGTAACCTCTCTGAAGACTAGAAGTTTATCTGAAATCATGGATCCGGGGAGAAGGAGTAGATCTGTTAGATCTGGAAATGTTCAAGAGGGAACCTCGGCTTCCCCAGTACCTAATCAAGCCACTCCACCTGTTGGGGTTACAAAAGCGGAGTTAGATGCTGTAATCTTAGGGCTGAACCAGCAGATAAATGCCCAAAGTGCACAATTGGAGGCTCAGAACGCCCAAAATGCACTAATTTTGAATAAGTTGAATGACTTGCTTGGAGTAAACCGTCAACCAACGGGTAATGAAAGGAACTTTGCTGGCAACATTCATGAGGATGAAGAAAGAAACATTCCTGAGAGGGCTGCCAGCCCCTTTGAGCGGACATTTCCTGAAGTTGGTGGATCTAAAGCTCGAAATGATGAGGGGTACCTTTCTGAAATGGTTCGAAAAATCATGAAAGAAAGCATGCAAAGGAATGAAGATGAGAAGGAATGGGGTTTCGCTCCAAGTTAAACCTCGTTTACCGAAAGAATCTTAAAGGCTGAGTTCCCAAGGAAGTTCGTCCCTCCAACTATCCCAGCTTACAAAGGAACAAGTGATCCGAACGAATTCTTGTATAAGTATGATTGGCACATGACATGTGCCAGAGCTTCTGATGAAATAAAGTGTCGATATTTTCCAGTATATTTGGAAGGTGTAGCTCTGCTTTGGTTCACCAAGCTACCAGTTCGGTCCATAGATCAGTTTTCTGACCTAACCCGGAAATTCAAGGAGCAGTTCAGACTATACGCTTCAAAAGCCAAAGATATCATGTCGTTGTCAAGTTTAGAGCAGAATCCAGGTGAAACTATCAGATCTTTCTTGAATCGCTTTAATATAGCGCTGGCCGAGGTAAATAATGCAGAACCACGGATGATCTTGACCTATCTGATGAGGGCCATCGACAGGTCGAGCGAATTTGGAAAATGGCTTAACATGAAGGAACCAAATTCCCTTGAAAAATTCTACAAGAAAGTAGATGAGTTCATACGCCTGGAAAGCCGTCCTGTACCGGTAAAGGCAGCATTGGAGAAAGATGAAAATAACATTGTTGCTCCACGCAAGAGTGAATTTGTAGGACAGAAAAGGGAAAATAATGATGGGAAGAAACAGAAAAATCTGAAGAAGCCTCGTTCCTTCAAGCCATCGGAATATACCCCTTTATCAGATACGCCAGAGCGTATTTACCTTGCCACTAAAGATTCTGTTGATTATCCTAAACCTCCCGTTCTGAGAACCGGGAAAAAAGCTGTACGAAGCGGAAAGTTTTGCCGCTTCCATAATTAACCCGGTCATGTTACTGATGAGTGCCGTCAGTTGAAAATTTTGATTGAAGAATTGATAAGGGAAAACAAGCTGCAGCAATTTGTGGAAAAGAATAGCAACAATCCCGCTTCGTCCAGTCAGGGGCAACGAGCTCCTGCTCATCAACCCAGGACAAATGAGAAGACTGCAAGGCATGAATCCGGAAGGCCTGTTATCAATGTCTTACGGGAGGACCTCACCCAGCAGGAAGTAGCTAGGGTGAGATGGAAAGGTATACCCGAGCTTTGAAGTATCTACCGACCGAGGAAGATGTATTTGTTTTGGAAGGTGCTATGCCCCTGAAGCAACAAAGAACTTTCAATGATGATATTGTGTTTAGAGCCAGGGATTCCATAGGTATTGAAGCTCCTACCTTGGATCCCTTAGTCATCTCGGCTGGTATCGGGCCAGCTATTGTCAGAAGAGTTCTCACTGATTGTGGCGCATCCTGCAATATCCTCTTCAAGAATACATTCGACCAAATGAAGATCCCTATGGCTGATGTGCAAGCCTCATCGCAGAAAATCGCTGGCTTCACTGGCGAGCCAAAACAGCCGATAGGAACCGTTGATTTGCTTGTAGAACTTGGAGAGGGAGAAAGAAAAGTGGTCCGCAAGCAAACTTTTGTGATTGTCGACGAATTTTCTGCTTATAATGCTTTCCTTGGCCGTCTAACTCTCGCAGCATTCAAAGCCGTTCTGGCCCCATGGTGCCTCACCATTAAATTTCCCACAGATAATGGAGTGGGAGTTATAAAAGGAGATCAGAATGTTGGGAGGGAGTGTTATCTGACAGAGCTACGAGAAACAAGGAAAAGAGAAATGGGAAAGGATGCGGCAACCCCAGTCCGCATCAAAGAACCAGCCTTGTAGCAATTACAGGGCGGACCCTGCACTGGCGAGCACAGCGGAGCACGGAAAGAGATGGATCCTAGAAAAGCCAGTGCAGGGGAGAATAGAGTGGTACCAGTGGAAACGACAATACTAGTACCTGTTGACCCAAAGGACCCAAACAAGGTGTTGAATGTGGGTTCACAACTTAATGTGTCAATTCAGAATATCCTAATATCTTTTTTAAAGGCAAATTTGGATGTTTTTGCCTGAACTCATGCCGATATGTGCGGAATATCCCCAAAAGTTGCAGTACACACTCTAAATATTGATCCAAAACTTACACCTGTGAAGCAGAAAAGGAGAACTCAAGGTCCAGAAAGGTCAGCAGCGTTAAAAGAAGAAGTTGATCGGCTCATGGAGAATAACTTTATCAAAGAATCTACCTATCCAAATTGGGTTTCAAATCCAGTGCTGGTTAAGAAAGCCAACGGAAAATGGAGCGTATGCATCGATTTTTCAGATCTAAACAAGGCCTTCCCCAAAGACTGCTTCCCATTACCCAGGATCGATCAACTGGTAGACGGAACAGCGGGACACGAATTGTTATCTTTTATGGATGCCTACTCTGGATATAACCAGATCATGATGCATGAGCCAGTTCAGGAGGACACGAGCTTTATCACCGACGTTGGTCTTTACTGCTACAGAGTTATGCCCTTCGGGCTGAAGAATGCAGGGGCAACATACCAAAGACTTGTTAATGCTATGTTCAAACCACAATTGGGCAAGACTATGGAAGTCTACATTGATGACATGTTAGTAAAGTCTAAGAAAGAAGTAGATCACATAGAACACTTAGCAGACATGTTCGCAGTCCTCTGAAAATACGGAATGAAGCTCAACCCTTTAAAATGTTCATTTGGAGTGGAATCCGAAATTTTTTTAGGTTTCATCGTGAGTGCTAGGGGCATTGAGGCTAGTCCAGCTCAAATTACTGCCTTAAAGGAAGTCAAAGCTCCTAGAACGAAGAAGGAATTGCAAAGTCTCAATGGAAAAGTCGCCGCCTTGAGTCGGTTCATTTCCAAAGCCACAGATAAATGCATCCCATTCTTTGACGCCCTAAAGAAAGGAAAGAAAAACTTCGATTGGACTCCCGAATGTAAAAAGCCTTTGATGAATTGATTCTCCATATGGAAACGCCTCCAATACTTTCTAGGCCTAGCGATGGCGAGGATCTTCTTATATACTTGGCAGTATCATCTCATGCTTTAAGTGCAGCGCTGATACGAGAAGACAAGAGGATTCAACATCCAGTTTACTACATCAGCAAAAGACTCACTGGGGCAGAGATGAATTTCTCTAAGTTGGAAAAACTCGCCTATTGCATACTGATTGCATCTAGGAAGTTGAGATTATATTTGCAAGCTCATCCTATCAGAGTCCTCACTGATCAACCTTTAAAGCAAGTCCTGTTTCGCCCTGAGACTTCGGATCGTCTTCTAAAGTGGAATATTGAACTCAGTCAATATGACATCACTTATCATCCCCGAAAAGCAATCAACGGACAAGCTTTAGCGGATTTCATCGCAGAATTCACAGATAAGGGTAACAGTGAGGAGGAAACGATCGACGATTCCCCAATCCAATGGAAGTTATATGTCGATGGCGCGAGAAACGACTACTATTCTGGAGCCGGAGTTGTACTTGAGACCCCTGAAGGTCGATCATTATGCTATGCATTAAGATTGGAATTTCCTTCAACAAACAATGAAGCAGACTACGAAGCCCTTATCGCTGGCTTAAGGATTGCTAAAGAACTAAACATCCGAGCGTTACAGATCTTCAGTGATTCTCAGCTTATTGTGTGCCAAGTCAAAAAGGAATCCCAAGCGAACGGGGGGAATCTGCCCGCCTACTTGTCAAAGGCTTGGGAACTCCTGGGAGATTTCGATCATTACATGATAAGTCACATTCCTCGAGAAGAAAACATGAAAGCAGATTCTCTCGCAAAGTAATCTAGCACAGGCGAAGCTCAATTTCTGGGGTTAACTCCAGTGGAGGTCCTGTCGACTCCGAGCATTGATGAGATGGATATTGATTGGATCATGAGCGTGTCTCAAGAGCAAGAATCATGGATGACTCCGATAACAGAATATCTGCACAATGGCTCTTTACCGGAAAATTCAAGAGAACGAAAGAAGCTACTGAGGAAAGCCTCTCGCTATATAGTCCAGGATGGTCAGTTATACAGACGGGGATTCTCAATGCCGTTACTTCGATGTGTATCCAGGGAAGAGTCCAAAACAATCCTAGCTGAGGTGCATGGGGGAGAATGTGGTGATCATTTAGGTGGTCAAACTTTAGCGAAAAAGATTCTCCGATACGGATATTTTTGGCCAGAAATCAATCGAGATGCAGCAGACTATTCCGAAAATGTGACAGATGCCAAAGATTCGCCAAAATTCCTAGAGCTCCTTCCACTGAACTCACACAGATGGTCAGTCCATGGCCGTTTGCAATATGGGGGATAGACCTTGTAGGACCGTTACCACTGCCAAATCTGGAATTAAATATTCCATTGTTGCTGTAGATTATTTTACTAAGTGGGCAGAAGCTGAACCACTAGCTACTATCACCTCAAAAAAGATGATAAGTTTTTTGACTAAAAGTATCATTTGCAGATATGGTGTGCCTCAAAAAATAATTACAGACAATGGTACTCAGTTCGAAAGTGAAGAATTCCAAGATTTTTGCAAACGATTCAAAATCCAAAAAAGCTTCTCAGCAGTAGCTCATCCGTAGGCAAACGGGCAGGTGGAAGCAGCAAATAAAATTATCAAGTCAACCATCAAGAAGCAGCTTGAAAGAGCGAAAGGTGGTTGGGTCGATAAGCTACCACTAGCACTATGGGCATACAGAACTACCCACAAAACTGCGACTGGGCATACTCCGTTTTCATTGGCATACGGATCAGTGGCAATGATTCCGGTAGAAACAGAGGTCCCTTCGCATAGAAGAATCCATTTCAATCAAGCGGGGAATGAAAGACTACAGCTTGAGGCACTAGATCTCCTTGATGAAAAAAGAGAAGAGGCTGAGCTCAGAATCACATCTCATCAGCAAAGGATAGCCAGACATTTCAATTCCAAAGTTCGCCAACGCAGCTTTGAGATTGGAGATCTAGTCCTAAAAAGAATTATGACAGCGACAGGTGTGTTTGGGCCAAATTGGGAAGGACCGTATGTCATAGGTCTGAAGCTTCTTGACGGCACATTCAAACTCACTACTGTCGAAGGAGATCAAATTCCAAGAGCTTGGAACAGCAATCACTTGCGTCCATGATTTACTTGATAGCTTTGTTGAAATATTGTAAAAAGGTTTATGAATGTATGATTCCTGTAATAGAAAGCGATTGTAAGACTGATGCAAGTGAATAATGAAAGACTATAAAGTGGATGTAGGCCCAAATTCTTGGCCGAACCACTATAAATCTTGTGTTCCTTACTATTACTACATGTTTGCTTTATTTTCGATATGAAAAGTACATTAAATGTATTACTGAAATGTCGATTTAAATTTTTGCAAGCAACGAAAACAAAACTTGCACATTACAAGACCAAGTGATTCTTGTTATCATTCAACAAACAAATTCCAAGTCACAAAATTCCCGAGCTTAAATCCTAGATAAGAAGATCTTCAATTGAACCGTCAATGATTTCGCCGAAAACGGGCTTTAGCTAATAAATTGAGAAGTTTGAACAAACAAACCTCCGATTAAGAAGCTTATGTCCGTTCTCGTGAACTGGCCTAGCAATGAAGTACACTTCTTTGGATTAAACAAATTACTTGTAAGAGAAGGGAGTGCGAGCTTAAAAAAAATAGAGGATCACTGGAAAGGCATAAGCAAGTGGGCAAGGAACAACTAAAGCCCTCTTCGGAGGCACAAGTCCTCTTCGGAGGCACAACTCTTCGGAGGATAAAGACCTCTAACGAAGCATATGCCATAAAAAAAGAAAGTTCTCTACTCAACCAAAAAAGATTGGAGGAGTCATGACCCTCCAACCATGAGAGAGTAACTTCCAGGCAATCTTCGGAGGCCCATTTCACCAGGAGTTGAAGTGTTACAACCGCTCTTCGGAGTTTCACTTCACCAGAGTTGAAATGTAAAACAAAGTAAAAGCCCTCTTCGGAGGCCCATTTCACCAGGAGTTGAAGTGTTACAACCGCTCTTCGGAATTTCACTTCACCAGAGTTGAAATGTAAAACAAAATAAAAGCCCTCTTCGGAGGCCCATTTCACCAGGAGTTGAAGTGTAACAACCGCTCTTCGGAGTTTCACTTCACCAGAGTTGAAATGTAAAACAAAGTAAAAGCCCTCTTCGGAGGCCCATTTCACCAGGAGCTGAAGTGTAACAACCGCTCTTCGGAGTTTCGCTTCACCAGAGTTGAAATGTAAAACAAAATAAAAGCCCTCTTCGAAGGCCCATTTCGCCAGGAGTTGAAGTTCAACAGCCGCTCTTCGAAGTTTCACTTCACCAAAGATGAAATGCTAAAAAAAAAATAGAGCCTCTCCCAAGGGGCAGAAACAGAAAGACCTCTTCCCAGAGGCACAATAAGACAGAAAGACCTCTTCCCAGAGGCAGAAATGAAAAGACCTCCTCCCGGAGGCACAATCAAGTAGAAAAGACCTCTTCGGAGGCACACGTTTCACCAAGATTGAAGTAAAACTTCCAAGTGTTGAAATGTGAAAAAGTCTTCCTCAGAGGTGCAACTTTTGAAAGAAACAAAAATCAAGAAGCCCTTTACTGTGGCAAGTAAAAAAAAAATCCTCATTAAAAGCACACTTTAACTTTCAAAGGAAGAGTGAATTACTTGTTCTAGAAAATTCTCTTCCTCAAAAAGAAGTTGAAGTACTTTACGAATACCCGCTTTACCACATAGAAGATTTCATTCAATAAAATGTGTATATGCACAAAATAAAGAGTGATATCTTCGAAAGTTGAAGCATATAAACTTATTTGTGCTCTATTTTTTTTCATGAAATCATATTCCTACAAATGTGGAATAGTTATTCTCTAAAAAAAATAAAAGCACAAGTTCCTCATAAAATAAAATATTACAATGGGCTTATGGTATAGGGGCAGCATGGCATAACTACATCGGTTAAATTGCGCTCGAACAATATATACCACAAGCTCACTGTAATATCGTACAAAGAAACTTGTACAAAAATGAATAGTAAATGCATTCTCAGATATAGACAGAAGTTTATACAAAGGAAAAGAATCATTTTATTCAACACTATTTTATATACAGGTACAGGTTCCAACAAAAGAAAAGCGGGGGACCGGTACCCGCACAATTTTCGGTCATTGCATGCAAAAAAGGCAAAAAAGCGATATGGAAGCCACAGAACCAAAGCCATCATTTCTTCTTCCGCCCACCTTTGGGCCCGCACCTGGCCGAATGACCAACTTTTTAGGTCGGCTTGTAAGGGTAGGAGATGAAGGAGAAAGGGGTTCGATCAGACTTTCTTCCGTCTCTTCTTCGCCGGTTAAAGATTCCTTCTTATTCTTCTTCTTGGAAACTCCCTGCTTTCCTCTCTTCTTGGAGGAAGGCCCACTCCCAGGAGAAAAAAGTTTGGATAACGGTTCAGCGTCGGAGCCAGTGGGTTTTGGCGTCCTCTCGCTTTCTTCAGTTTCTTCTCCTTTCGGATCTTGAGAAGCAACGGGATCATCTAAGCCGTGAAGGGCTTCTATTTGCTCTTCCTGTGACCCGGGTTGCGAGGCAGAAGGAGGAGTGGCCTTAGGAAGCGGAGAAGGAATACTTGGAGGAGGAGAAGCCTGAACAATGCCCAACGTTTTCTCTGCAGAAGGAAAAAAGTTTAAGTCAGCAAAAAGCGGAGATAAAGGTTCGCCGAGATTCAAAAAGTAGTCAAATAGCCCATCAAGTTCATAAGAAACAGATGAGCAGTCTACTTGGGCAAGATTGTGGGTAGGGTTACCTGCAGAAGTCGGTTCCCTGACGTCAACTTCGTAAGCCTGTGCCTCGGCACTCTCGCCGCCCTCATCTCCACCTTGTATGCTTGTAATATCGGTGGTGACTTTAGTAGGAGATGGGGAATGAGAACTAGAACCGATAATGTCAATTTCGACTGAAGGAGAAGGTTGAATTGGAGTAGTTGAGGTGATTTTTCCTGAATATTCTCCTGCCGCTGTTTCGTCCCTTAATTTTGCAAGCTGTTCTCTCCCCTTGGCAAGAGCGGCGCGAGGATCATCATCAAGATAATGCTCTTCAAGAGCTGACTCAGCGTAGCCAGCGCCTTTACCACCGAGCATATCGAGTGCTGCCTCCCAAACTTCAGCCAGTGTAATTTCATACTTGGGGCCTGGAAAGGCAAGGCTACCGCGCCCAAAGATGCTATGCAGATAGAAATCAAATAATGTTGAGCTGATGTTGGCCCTTGTTGCCTCGTGAGATTCTTCAGCTGCAATTTTGCCGGCAACGGCCTCATCACGCTCCATTTCAACTTTAGAAAGTTGAAGCTTAAGCATTTGGATCTCCGCCTCTTGGGAGTTATTCTTCTTCCGAAGCTCTTCCATGTCAGCGACATAGCCCTCGCTAATTCTTTTCTGCACTTCGAGCCTGTCTTCCGCATCCCTTTGGCCTGCATGGGCATCTCTCACTTGTTTGAGGAGCACTTCTTCTTTTTGAGAATAAGAAGTAGAGAAGCAGCAAGCTCTTGTTTCAACTCTTCAACTTTTGCTTCAAGCTCCTCATTGTAAGAAGCAATGCTTCTCATCTCGGTGTCATGTTGCTCGAGCACCTTTTGCCATTCGGCTTTATCATTTTCGATGGTGAGCATAGCCTCTATGTTTGCACGATTAACCCTCTGAATCTCGTCAACAAGTTTCTGCCAGTTCGACATCCTCTCAATATCAAGCTTAACGGCGTCAAGGTTTCGTAACATGGCAGACTTGTCAATGGGGACCAAGTCAAGGTCAAACCTTACTCCCTTCAGACACCACTGAGGAAATCGACTTTGCAAAGTGGCAGGACCCGGTCCAACTTGGAATTTGGGTCTGCTAATTATAGTTTGGATGTCTGACTTCCCGAGAGTGGGAGAGCCGGAAGGAATATCAAGCGAGGCAGGGGCGATAACCTTTTCAGGAGTTGTAGTGGTGTGCTTCTCACCATGTCGGGCTCGCTTGCTCGAATCTTCAACCACATGACCTTTTCCTCTGTCATCATGGGTTTTTCTTTTATGGGAATCGTCACCTCTCTGTGAAGAATCGTGGCGCTCTTCCCTCTCTCTTCTTTCGTAGCGCTCCTCTTGATCCCTCTTCTCTTGAGCCTTTCGGGCGGCTCTTTCTTCATCAGATTCTCTGTAAGAGGGGAGGTAACGCCTATAATCATATTGGCTAGGCCTCCCGTAGCGCTGGAAATCATCGTAGTATGAGCTGCTGCGCCCCATCGGAGAATCTGAAATAAAAAAAAAGATAAGTTTTAGAGGTCTTCAAAGTACAAAAGGTGAGAAACGTAAAAGTGCCGAAAAGAAATTCTAAGTGTGTGTGGCGTGCAAACTACGCGCATCAAACTACGAACCACTCTTTAATTGAGGAGTGGTTGTGGGTGTAATAGTCAGGGTCAACTCCTGAGTTGATGGAGTCTACTGCAAGACAGAAGTTGCTTCAACTACTGAAGAAGAAACCCCAGTAGTGATAGGATCATCTTTAAAGATCTCTTGCGAGGTGGCGAAGAGGTCGCTCAGCCCTTCGAAAGTATCATCCTTGCTCTGCTTGGCAAGGCTAGTTTTTTCGGCTTCTTCGCCAGATTTCTGTGACAATCGTGGAGATCCCTGGAGCTCTTCTTCCTCAATAACCGGGGCAAGCTCGATAGATGGGCCCGCAACATCAACAGAAGTGGAGCACTTCACTAACGAAGCCTCGGGAGCAGGTCCTTTTGGTATGGATGTATCTGTAGAAACTGGGGCATCCGATGCTCTAGCCGGGGAGTCTGGGATTTCATGGGGATGTGTAGAACGAGAAGTATGCAAAAGCCCATATTGGTGCAATAATTCATCCCCCAACAAAAACTTGATGCTTCTCTCTGCTACGGCCACGTCACTCAATCTATCGAAAGCTGCTTATGGACCGGATCTCTAGAGGGAAGAGGAAGTGCTGAAAAGAGCAAAGAATGAAATTAGCAATTGGTAATTCAGATCTCGAGAAAGTTTAAAAATGGAGACAAGTAATCTTACTTCCTACTCTCCAATCGGCATAAAACCCTGGGGGGCAGCGAGCAAAGAAAAATTGGTTCAGAAATCCATGAACGATTTCGGTAAGGTCGGAAATAAGTTTGCGGTTTATAGCACTCCTCACAATTATAAGGGAAGGATGATCTCTACTCTTTGCAAACGAGCACAAATAACGGATTTCTTCAAAACTTGGTAAGCGATCAAAAGTTCTTCTGAACAAAACGCACAACCCCATCAAGATGGCATAACCATTAGGATGAAGTTGGGACGGAGAGATTGACAACCGAAGGAGAAGAATTCGGAGAAAGTCATTAAAAGGAGGGATCGCTCCGCTTAAACACATTTGACGATTGATTGCAATAAAGCCACGGGGAGGTTTGTCGGCAGTATCACTTGGACCAGGGAGCAGGACATCACTCTCAGTAAAACCAAATTGAGTGCGCAGTTGAGTAAATGCTCTCAGGGATAGAATGGTTGGAGTTATCTCTGGAGGGTTCTCTATAGGTAGAGCTACCGGAAAAATTTCTTCCTCTTGAGCTGCCATTTCTTCTTGATGGGAAGACATTCTACATAAATAACTGGATATTCAAACATCAAGGTGCACGTTTCCTAAAATGTGTGAGGTGTTGTGTAAAATTAACAAAGCAATAAAAAAATATAACTGGAATGAAAAATATCAAGCATTTGTTAGTTATGAAATCCAGGGACTATTGTTTTAAGCCTAAATATGCAAGTATAATGTTGATGCAGACAAATCAATTCAGATTGTTGATACTTTGCATTAATGTTTAACTTTAGTCGATTGATTCACAAGCATTTCCTGCAATATATTTAAGTTGCTTGTCTTGTCTCGACTAATCTGTCATTTGATGTGGGCAGTCAATGGCAGTATTTTCGCCTTGGTTTTCTTTATTTGTTATTTTCAGCAGGTTGTCAGCTTATAAGTTAATGCGGTCTGTGAAATAATACAATGAGATTCAAACAAGTTTAGAGTTGGGGCAGTTCAAAACTCAGACAACTTAGTTTGGCAGTTCAAGTCAAATACTCAAAGTGGGTCTATGCTCTTAAAATGTCAACACGCCCAAAGCTTCAGGGTCAACTCGGCTACGGTTTAAAAGTCTCTTGCAGGATAGCACTAAGTCGGTAGCGGGTCGAAGCCTGGATAGTTTAGTTCGGCAACTCATTCCTCTAGGTCGCAAGGGGGAGATAAGAAAGCAAGCTCCGATTCGAAAGGCAGGAATTTCTCCATGTATTATCTCGGCCACGACTTAAGAGCCAGGTCGGCCAAAAACTAAGTCACCTAAACTCACTAACTCGTTCCCGAACCAACATCTCATGTCATTCAACCCGTTAACCCAATAACCATTTCATCAGCAGCCGCCTCTACTCATGCTATCGAATCACCCAATTAAACAACTCGAAATTGTTATAAATCCAGCATTCTGCCATCAGACATCATCGAACTTGAGGCGATAAATTGCCTTCGTTGAATCAGCGATCATCTTGAGCAACCTAAGCTTCGTCAACTACAAATATGATGGGATTCGTGGTGGAGCATTGCTCAAGAAGACGATTCAAATTCGAGCGGCAGGACTAATGAATTGACAGTAATCTACGATCGAGAGAAGAGTGAAATTACTTACGCGATGGATAGTAGAGGTTATCGGTGATCAGCTGGGATGAAATCGCCTTTAGGAATTTGAGAATACTTCAATGGCGGAATTAAGCAAGAGAGTAAGTGACGAAGAAAGAGGAAGAGGGCTAACTTATACCCTGCAATGGAAGACTTGAAGCGACACGTACAGTCTAACTGTTAGGTCGCATACGACCTACCGACTTAAAAGGGACGAGTTAAAGGCTATCGAAGCACACGACCTAACCATTAGGCGTGTACTTCGAGGGGCAAATGTTAACTCCACCTCGGTCAAGTGTTACCAATCCAAGAATAACCGACCTAAAAGACCCACCGATCTAGCATATCAAACAGTTAGCGACCCAGCGTTCTGCCGACCTAAGGCACAGAGGGATGCCGACCTATTATCTTAGCATGGAAGGCCGACCTAACTGCATAAGGCTTAAGAGGAATACCGACCTAAGGGACTTGAGAAGCATGCCGACCTAATGCTTCAAAGAGAGTTCCGACCTAACATCTTGAAATGATGCCGACTTAAGGTTCAGGGAGATTCCGACCTAGGGCTTAAATAAGTCCACCGACCCAACGCGTGTACCGATCTAACTACCCAAGTTGGTCGCCGACTTAACTGTTAAGAACAAATTGGTCCACACTTGAGTCGTGACCGACTTATGATTATGCTAGGTCGGCCGCGACCTAAGGATACAAAGGAGATACGGTGTTAAAACCTAACGCAGAGCACATTAACTCGGCAACGGCCTAAGACTTAAGAAACGAGGCTGGAAAAACATTGGTCTTTGGCTTAAGCTGTAGACCGGGCATAAGAGATCGGTGCCGACCCACGACCTAGTTTAACCCGGAGCTGACTCACGATCTAACCTGCCTCGGCTACTACCTGCAATGTGACACAAAGAACTCCTATAAATACGCGACCACCTCCAACTTTCAAGGGACTTTTTGGCCAATCATTTCAAGCGCCAATACTCAGTCGAATTCTCAACTCACCCGACACTTCAAGTTCGAAAGGCATCTCAACTAACTTCAAGGGAAAACCTAACGCAATCTACATGGATTCGAAGAATTCTTCTCTACCAAAGTTCTAGTTGTTTGTCTCGCGTAATTGTAATTGAAGATTGTTGTAAAGTTGTAAATTGGTTTAGCAATAAAGAGAATTAAAGTGGACGTAGGCTTGCCTTGAGCCGAACCACTATAAAATCGTTGTTATTCACTGCTTTTTCTGTGACTTTCTGCTTATACTCTGTTCCCGAATCATCGGGTGGTGCTTTCACAACTACACTTTATACACCGGGGTGTTAGCGTTCAAATTTTAGCGTTAACACTTTCAATTTCGCAGTAACTATTTCTTTAGCCCGAAATGTATTTAGTACGTAAGCTGGTAAATGCATATAGTTCTTTTTTTGATAGTGGTTGTTTCAAATCTTCATTGATTTTTCTGTTACGCCTCAACTCTCAACATGTATTTGTATATGCACTCCGAAGAAATCACTGTCATGAATTATATGCTTTTTTAATTAGTCACAGTCAGAATTGCACCTAATTATGTTTTTTTGTTACATTCCCCATATAAATCCAACTACATTGGATTCAGACTAATTATATTACACATATTTGGCGAATTGGTACCATGATGGCCAGTCATTATTTAATAACTCAATTTAAAAAAATTAATTCATCTCTAACTGGTTACAGGTTCCCTATAAGCCATGCTTTTTTATTATGTCTGATATTGAGCATTTGAATTCTATTTATTTACATGTTTCCTTTGTAGATATTATTCGATTATCTGTTGCACCTACTGTCTCCTACATGACATTCTTCCTCAATCTCACAGTCGTTAATAAATATGAAACTTTGCAGGTTATAATAATTTGCGACTAGGTTGCAATTTCAGCAATAGTTAGGAAAAGTTGGTCCACGTTTCCAAGTCTGAACAATCTAATGTCGAGGAAAGATAAGAGCAACTTTGCTTTTGTTGCATATAGGTCATGTTCGGTGAGGAGATCAATCTATTTGGTTTGTGATTGCCTAATCGACTACTCGATCAAAGGTGAAACAGTATGAAGCTTTGTTTTTCTCTATTGTTATCGTCTTTATTATTTTTAGTCGCAAAAGAACGAATATGTTAGGAAGTGGGAATGAGATTCTTTTCAAAGATATCTATATAGATATCAAAAAACATGTTGAAAGTTTCAAGAATTATTCCCGACACGACCAATGATCTAGGATGGTATATGTGGATGGGGATTTTATGTTTTTTTCCTGCAAAAAACTAATTTCTTTAGATATACGAAAAATGATGTGTAAATAAAATATGTAAGCATCATTCTGCTTTAAACTATATTGGTATAGTTAGTCCACCTAAGTAACTGTGCATATAAAGTCACTAAGTACATAGCAAACTGGGCATGTAATAAGCGATGACAAAGGTAACATGAATTGGAATCGTGATATGAATTGAAATTTCACATCTTAATATGATTAAATAGTCCAGTTTCTGAACTCTAAAGATTTGATGTCTCAAATTCTTGATTGAGACAATATTGAATTAACAGTTGGTAAATTGAGTATTTTTGAAATGAAAATGGATATGCTAAAATATGATGACATTACTAAAGGGTTTAGGTTTCAGTAGAGGTTTTGTGCTGAAATGAACGGTAACGCAAAACATTTCATAGTTTAATAATATTTTGTTTCAAATGTTCTTCAAAATACTGTTAAAATGTTGATTTTGATTGTTGATTGCTCCAAAATGCTGTTAACATATTGATTATGACTTTTGACTGCTCCAAGGTACTATTCACATGTTTCTTACAACTTTTGATGAAAGGCAACAAAAACTATAACCGATTGAAACAACCCAAATACTGGAATCGATAACCACCTCATTACTGATACTTCCAGTTAACTTTTTTAAATCTCCTCTTTCAGCTCTCACTGCATCCATTGACCACTATGAGTTCGTTAAATTTTCATTTTTGGCCTAATGCCATATGGTGATCATATAGTCACAACATAAGGTTGCAATATCCATTACATGTACAAATATTATAGTGTGGTTTCGACATTCTCCCTTAGTATGTGGTAAGGAACAAATACCTACAGCCTATAAAGGATGAAGTAGATTAATTTCCTTGCTAACCATAACCTAGATTAAGTGAATTAAGTAGTAAATGGTTAATGATACATGCGCTGCAACGATGTTTCATGAGGAGGGCCATAATAGATAGCAATTCAAAATTTTATAACTACTCCATAGTCATTCGGCATGCAAACTATTCTTCTTCTATACATCCAAGATTTATGATGTCAATTGAGTATTAAATATGTTCAATATCCTGCATACTAAGAATTTTATATGCAGTTTCCAGATTTGATAAAGTTGATTATCTTAAATTCCTCTTTCCTATAATTTTTTGTAAGAAATATATGTTAACTTTTTATGTCCATGGACCTCAATAATAGAAGACTATACTACTTGTATCTTCATGGTTTCCACTATGATAATTCTTTTTAAAAGATTTTAAATGATTGCTAAAAACTATTTATATGTATTTTGGATAGTTATAGAACTCACTTCAAAGATTGAAGTTAAACTTGGTACCAATGTTTCTCAATAATGTTTCAATCAAAAGTGATAAATAGTTTATAAACTCCAAATTAGAAAACCAGCTGAATACATAACATCTCTAAAGCATATCATGAAACAGTTTGTAAAGACCAAGACACATTTGTGATGTTTCATTTAGCTCTTAATTGTGCAGGTTATATATTTCAAATATTATGTGGGGGGAGGGGAAATACTCCTGTTTCCCTGAAATTAAGAGGAATGGTTTGCTGATTTAGGAGGAAAGACAAGGAAATGAGCCCCCTCTTCATGGAGGAAAAGCTTAGACCTTTTATGATATTACTGACTACAAGATTAAAGATTAAGAGATTCTAAGGTAGGTTATACTTTCATTCATGACGGTTGGAAATTTAACGGTTAATGCATTTGATCATTGTAACATCTTTATATTTGAAGGAAGCTAGATAGTCCACTGGTCGGTTACATTTGAATGTATTTTCCTTGAATATTAATACAACTTGTATTTATTTGATTTTCTATTTTTCGATTTTAGATAGTTATTGGGATAGAAAAAAGTTCTGTTAAATATTTTGTTTGTAGTTCAATTTTTGTACATGGCTTAAAAAATGGTGAAACGTGGATCTTTTCTCCTACCAATGATATAATAAAACAATATATATTGAATAAATACAGTGCGCACATGAATTCTTAGGATTTTCTAGGCTGTTATGTTTTTTAAGCATCCTTAATTAACGTCACATTACTGATTGGGTATGCTGTGCATGGAAGGTGATGTAAAACATCAATGACAAATAAATCGTAAAATCCTACAATAAATGTTTAACTCAATTACCATCAAATTATAACCAAATTTTAGTCAGGTTAGTATCGTTCAAAAATAAAAGGAGCTGAGGAAGGGTACTTCAGTAATTCGATGAGTAAAGTTGGAGTTGACACGAGCAGTTACTGTAAAAGTGAATCAAGGAAAATTGTTGAAGGCAGGAGGAGTGGTAAAACTACAAAGAAGAGATTCGTGAAGACGAGCTCAAGTTCGTCGGCGAGCTTAACGGCGAGCTTAGTTAGTTTATCAGTGATGGAGTGGACAAGTCCAGAGGAGAAAGAGTTGAGAAATAAATGAGGTTTTTCTCTATTAATTTCAGCATAGAAACAATGAACAACAATAGATTTTTTTCTTTTCATAAGATTTACTGTATTATGTGTGAATTTGTTAGTACAATTTTGGGTTGTAAAAAACAATCTAAACTGTAGTTTTATTGCTGAAATATTTGATTGAATTTTAAAGCAACAGTCATAGGCTGTATATTCTAGAATACATTTTTAAACTGTAGAACCATTTATGCTTGGAGGAGAATTTTATGTATTTCGTTGAAACTGAGCATGCTTTTATAAGTTTGTGCATAGCTAGCCATGATGGAAGGCCATTAAGATGGTGACCTTTTGTGTTTGATAATAAGGGATCTTGGAATCTTTTTAGTATTGTTTTAAAGACCCAAAGCTAGGTAGGATCATGGAAAAAGCAGGTCATGGCTGTTTGTCATAAAATTGAACATTATATCATGGCCTAAACTGATATAGAGCTATGTTTTGAGATTTAGCATAATCAAATGGCAACCAAATGTCTGGTTTGCATTTCCATTCTATGGTATTCTATCTTTATTTTTTGTATTTAAACAGTGGTTTTGTAGAGAGAATGAAGACATCAACTTTTACTAACAATCTATTATATTAATAAACAAACACACATACGCATTACATTTGCGCACACTCGAAGCATAATAAAAGCACACAATTCTCTCCTGCACAAAATTCCTTTATTTTGCGTATGGCATAATATTCTAAGTAACTTTTAGCATCAACTTAATAACGAACAATGCCCGTGTGCGTAGCACGGGCCACACACTAGTTGTTGCATCGTAAAGAAGGAGTAATCAGTTGAGCGATAGTTGGAAATGGAAATTGAGCGCCACTTGTCAACACGTTGTTACTTGCAAAGTGTGGTTTCTCCTTTCCTATATAAGTAATAGATTGATTATAGCCATGATAAATGTGTGATATTTATTTGTGAATGATGCTATGTGATTTCAATGTTTTAAATTGAATTAAAATTTTCAAATTTAAACCACTTGGACATTAAGATGGCGTTTTGGATTTCGGTGAGTCCGGGATCATATTTTTAAATTTGGAATTTCGAAAACCACATCGATCTAAATTAAACGCTAGGTCATGAATCTTAAGTGAAGAGTGAAGAGTGAAGACTCGAGGTGTAAGGACTATTCATCGTTAGGACTCTGAGGGTGATTCCAATACGAGTTTAACGGGGTAGTACTTTCAGGTTCGAGATGAAGATTCAGAGTGCAAGGGCTATTGTCGTTAACTCTGAGGGTGATTCCAAAATGAGTGTAGCTAGATAGTGCCTTCGTTTCGTTTGAACCCGGAATGAACTTGTATGGATTGAATGCTTTCAGAACATTGTCGGGTGCATGATGAGCATTCTAAGATAGATGCGTTCTATAAAGTTAATCGTAGCCTAAAGCATCATCAACCGAGAATGGCTAAAACATGGGAGGTGCAGCAACACTAAGTGGGTAGCACCCAAGTAGAACGAGATTTGCCCATGTCTAGAGGTTCTTTTTATTCGGTTTAGTGGGCAGTTGGCGAAGACCAACTGCGGGGTTGTCAGGTTCGGGACTATCCAATAATGGATGGTTCCGGCCTTGTGTTGCAGGGGATTTAGGGTGGATCCTCGGTACGGCGATCTAGGCCCCGTACTATGAGGGGCGGTACCCCAGTAGCCCTGCCATTGATGGAAACCCATTTTTCCGACGTGCCCTTTATGGTTTTGATTGTATTACCCACTTTTGTGGCCAGTAGCTGGAATTTAATGAATGTAACAATTTCTGCTATTTTCTATTTACTTGAAAACACTACACCCTATTATAATATAACTGGATTTCCTATCAAATGTTTTGGTTAGCGTAAGGTAAAAACTTAGCCATGTTTATTTGTGGGGAGTCTTACGTGATACCTTTTGTTTTCAAAGGATTTTCAAAGGATTTTCAAAGTTAAGCAACTTTAACCCGTTTACTCACACCAGACCCATGTCTGACCCAGAGTTTATTCTCTGTTTTATTAAACTCTTGGGTAATCAAATTTTTTATGAGTAGTCAAGGGATTTAGGTTAGCTTTGACGAGTTCTGGAGGAGATACCGAGCAGGAGGCTTTAGCATGTAGATATATACTGGTTTTGTTGTGCTAGTGTTGAATCTTTATCTTTTTTATGTAACTGAGTTGTAATAACTAGACAGGTGTTTATAACTAGTTGTCGTATTAACTGTATAACTCTGATGTATATGTAATATCCTTTATGATATAATATAATTTATTCGGTCCGCTGTGAGATTCTGATGTTGTTTGTTTCTTTCTTTCTATCTTTTCTCTTTACTATCCTTTCTTTCTTCTTAATGATGTGTCTTTCTATGGAATGAAAGGCGGGTCATTACAATTTTGCTTTATGCTCAGGTCAGACTAAGTGTTACAGTTTTGAGACTCGCCTTTGGAGTTGGAGCTTCGTTAGGAGATCTATCTATCTATTCAACGTGTAGTTATTCAGTTAACTCCTATAATATTCTGATCTTGTATTTGACTATTTTATTGAGATTTTTTGGTATTCAAGACTTTTGTTGTATCTTGTTTAACTCTGTTGTATATACATGTGGTAGCTTCACGAACTACTATTATCCTATTTCCGCTGCTTATTGTTATATTACTCTGTGTCTGTGATTCTGTTATTATTTCTATTTACTATATATGCCGAGTTTGCTAAATATAAATTAACAATCTGATATTTTAAGCAAATTAAATCTGACATGTGTGGATGCGAATGATTGAAAATATGGAGTTGTTACACATATCGAGTGCAGAAAGCTGTAAGAAGTATGCTATCTTCCGCAACTCGAAGCTGATGAAAACCAATGGCAAGGTTGAGCTGAGAGAAGACCTTAGCACCACTCAATTGATTGAATATATCATCGATCCTAGGCAATGGATATCTATTCTTGATGGTGAACTCCTTAAGCTTGCGATATTCGATGCAAAGCATAAGAGTTCCATCGGACTTCTTCATGAAGGCGATCATGGCACCACAATGTGAAAAACTAGACCGACTCAACTTCTTGGACTCAAGCTCTAAAAGCTACTTGCTGAGTTCCTCATTTTCTTTTGTAGACGTCCTCGTGGCAGGACGCCTAACTTGTTGCGTGCCTTGAATGAGATCAATGTGGAACTCAATAGCCCGCTTGGGTGGAAAACCCAAAATAGCCTTAAATACATCAGAGAAATCACAAACAATAGGAATACGTTATATATAATCATCTTGTGATTCGAAAGAAAATAATGGTGCTTCGAAATTATCAACATTCCAAAGAACACGTGATAGCCGAGTAAACGAATTTGGATATCGAAGATATAAAATTCTCTTAAAGCGTATAATCCATGCATCGTATCGCACTAGCCAGTCTGTACTAAAATCACATGAAATCCCGAATAAGAAATAACGTGCAGATTCACACAAAAAGATAAGCCATATGAAATATCTCAACGTCATCGCAAGCATGCTAAGTGTTACATATGCCCGGATAGGATTGGCAATCCTTAATGAAGTAACCATACAAGAAAAATTTATAGACAAATCGACGACAAGCTACCTCGATACGAATGAATGCGACACACCCATATCGAAGAGGACTCAAATAGGAAGATCATAGAACAACAATGAACCTTCATGAATAGATGAAGAAGTACCTCTACGCTAAGAAGACCCTCCAGAAGCATCCACTACATTCAGCTTGCCTGACGGGGTATTTGGAGCAATATACGAAGTGGTAGCTCGATGTCCCTCCTTCTACAATAGCGGCTAATAATAGGATTAGGGCAGTCACAGATCATATGGTCAAAAGAACCACAATTGAAACACCCCTTCCGAGTAGAAGGTACTCCACAAAGCTTGGAACTATGACTTGATAAAACGGGCTTCTTCTTCTTAGAAGAAAAAACCTTTGGCTTCCAAAGTGGGAACTTCTTCTTATTGGGGTTCTTGCTTGCCACAACCTCATCACCACTCTTGCACTCCTTCTCGATGGCTTCGATATGAAGCACCAAGTCAATCAACTCCTAAAAAGGAAGCTTGAGATGGAGCATCAAAGAATACTTCAAATACTTCTGAAGACTAGAGACAAACTTCATATTCTTCTTATAATAGGTGTAATTTATTCAAGACCATACTTAGATAGGGCCTCGAATGATGAAACATACTCAAAGACGGAGGACTTCCCTTGGTCCAACTCAAGGAAGCGATGGGCCAATAAAGCTTTCTTGGATTTAGGAACGAATTTGAGCTCGAATCGTTCCAAAAACAGAGTCCATGAAAAAGTTGACTCGTTAGCTTAGCTATGAGAAGCTCGTACCAATCAAGGGCACGCTTTTGTAACATGCTAGATTCTACAAGAAATCTATCCTGGACAGAAAGATCCATGCGAGAGAAGATGCACTCGTACATATGAATCCAAGCTTGGACCTCAAAAACGGACTCGGAGCCTGTGAACGGCTTTCCTCCGAGATGAGAGAAATCACTACACAAGCGCGCAAAGGCAGACTTGCGTGGAGGAGATGCTTGAGTAGGATTTGGAGGCTATGTGCTCCTAAATAACCCTATAAACTGGTCCGCAGACATATATACAACGTCTGGATGCGAGCCTCTAGGTTGCACAACATCCGAGCATCGTCGTCTGCCTCTTCCAGCCATTAGCTTAAAGTTAAGATAAGATAAAGATTATTCACACGGTAGATATCATTAATTCAAATATGGAATACTATAGAATTAAAATGCATTCCTAAGCGTATTCCCAAACTTCTATCTACCCCAAAGTACATGAAAAGTAAAAGGCCCAATAATTCATGGATTCGTAACACCTGTATTACTTTTAGATGTACCGTAATGCGCTTCTGTTATGTGTTTATCATATTTTTTTCTGAACTCGGCTCTGATACCAAGTTGTGACGCCAGGCCCCAAGACCCATATTAACAAAGAGATTACTGGGTAATACCGACTGCTAATGCATAGAATAGGGTAGATAAGAGCGACCATCTATAACCTTGTCTTAAATATCTATTGAATACGTCAACCGTGACACCCCACCTCTATACCCACGCTAGCCAAGAACATTACGGTGTAATGCTGTCAACTAGCACGGAGAATATGGCTTTTGAGGAGAAACCATCCTTGTAATTGCTTTGTGAGAGCACCAATATTCAGATAGTACAAGGAAGTCCGACATGCCGATACAAACTCAAGGCTACTACATAGTGGCTAAATATATTCTTCGAAAACAAACATAGAAATAAACATAACACAAATCAGTCACAGACATCCATATCACAAAGGCGGAAAAGGATATGAATATAACACATGAAAGTGCACATCAGAGTAGTGGTCAAACAAAATCCACAATATCACAAAAGAATGGTTACAAGTGCTAGACAAAAGAATATGTATATATCTAGGAGTCTTTATCTCAAAGGTATACAACAAAAACTACTAATCTAAGTAGTTAGCCAAAAGTCAGGATGATAATCCCAGAAGTGAAGTCAAGAAGAAGCACCTGTAACATCTCGGTCTGACCCGAGTATTATTTATAAGAAAATAATAAACGGGTAAGTCTAGCCATAGATATCAGATAAAATGATACAAAATAAGAGATATGACATAACATATGATAACCATAAAGCCAAACTGTGATAAGTATGAAATTGAAAATCAACAAGAGATTAATCAATATCACCAGAATCTTCTCAAAGATCAAAAGGAATGTCATACATTATATTATTATTTACCAAAACCATACGTATTGACAATAGTATCAATGCCAATCACAAAAGTCATTGACACACAAAATTCACCAATGCACAAATGCTGATAAAACTTATCAATGTAAATCACGAAAATTGGTGAAACACAAATTCTAAAAATCATCAATGGAAATCTATAAATCACATAAAGGTCGAAGCCTATCATAAAACGGGAGCATGAAAACTCACCACGTGTATCAAAAGCAGGACGCTATCCCATGGTCGCTAACCATAGAGCCGGTGCAACGACGTAGTATAACGATACGCCCGAGGAACCTGAAACTCATGAAATTCTAAACAATGACGTAGTATAACGGTACGTCCGAAGATCCGAACTCCATAAAAAAGTGGGTTGCTAGCCCACAAACATTGGGTCGAAACCCCATGAAATAAATAGGTCGTTAGACTATAATAAAAATGAGACGAAACACAATAAAACGAGGTACTGTCCCCTATGTGGACAAAGAAACATAGCATATCGCTAGTCATAATCACAAAAATGATCATCATCGATCATCAAGAAGTGTCAATTACAATAAGCTAGCAATATGTGAGCTTAGCTTCATGTCCCATAACCACTAGCTTAACTTAATATTTACGAACAAATTGTAGATCTCCGCTAGAAAACTATCATAAGAGATTCAATCGAACAAGTCCAAGAATTAACAAACGAAGTAAACGCAAGAGTTTCATACCACTTGTTTTACGAAGCCGTTTAATTAGATTTCTCGTACGAGTGAAGTAAAGGTTTGTGTATTTTTAAAATGAGAAATCACCAAAAATGATCGTAGAAACGATGAATCACAAGAATCCACATACGAAGACGTGAATAAAATCCAAAGAATACGGTTCCAAAATTTTCAAAGTGGAAATAGCCTAGCGACTCAACATGACCCGACCTAGCATTGGAACGACCTAAGGAGGTAGCGGCTCAAAAGAGGTCGAGCGACCTAACATTTTGCGACCTAACGTTGGTGCGAGGCCTAGCAGGTACGACCAAATGAGTGGCGCCACCTAAGTATGACACTAAATAAGGCGCAAGAGGGCCGAGCGACCTAAGTGGTCAAATGGGCGCGACCTAAAAGCACTCGCGACCTAATGGTGTTAACTTCCTAACAAAAACAAGGCCGAGCGACTTGAGAAATGGTGCGACCTAACGTTGGCGCGACCCAACATAGCGCGACCTAAAAGAACGCGCGACCAAAGAAGGTAAGGATAGGCCGAGCATCCTAAGGGGTAAGGCCGAGCGACTTAACGACCTAGGGCCGAGCAACCTAATGACCTATGGGGAAAAACAACCTAAATGCAGGCCGAGAGTCGTTCATATGCAGGCTAAGCGACCTAAGGGTTTTGGAGCTCAAAACTTGTCCAATTTGCAACCGATCGACCATGTACGCTTGGGGATTATGCCCATAGCCTAACTTATCATATTGGCTCCTCGTTGCATCACCAAAAACGTGTTTAAACATCAAAGATTGGATTTTTAAAGATTGAACCCAAAACACTAAAAATTGGGATTTTCACCAATTCAATCCATATCAATGACAAATGCATATGTAAAATCGTTAGGAATTCATACCCAACAATCAATAATAGTTATAGAAAAAGATGTGAGATAAAGTACTCACCTTTACGCAAAATTTATGAAGAAGAAGCTTGAAAGCAAGGCAGAATCAACCCAAGAAGCTTGAATCAATGTCTTCTCTTTGAATTTGGAGTTGGATGTTGGATTTGCAAATGATCTTGAGCTTGGAGTTTTAATTTCCTATTCCTTCCCCCATTTTTGATGAAGCTTGAGTGTTAGGAAATGAAAGTAAAGTTATGAAGAGAAGGGGGTTGAGATAGAATTGATAGCTTTGGCTAATGGGCTAAACCAAACCCAAAGTCCAAAGTGAAAAGTGGAAAAATTCCACTAACTCCAAACACGTCAAAGTTTATACTCAAAAAGATCGCAAACGGTGTTTTGGACCAATGGAATTGGTTCCGAGTCCTAATTCGACCGTATGCAAAAAGTAACTTTTTGGACTAAAATCCGACTAACGATAAAATATTTAAATAAAATATTTAAATATCAAAATCGTAAATTATGCGGGTTGTTACAGACTCCCCTCCTTAAAAAAATTGTGTCTTTGCAATAATTAAGAAGAAAATATATAGTGACAACCATAAAAGCATATTCGACACAAAAGAAGTTTGAAATAAGAAGTTCACCTTAAAGAGCACGAGAACGTAAGTCCGGATGTGTTCGCTAGATGAACTCTGTAGATTTCCAAGAGAAATCTTTAGGATTTTAGGACCACTGAACTTTAACAAGCGGAACATCTTTATTTCAAAGGCATTTGACATCCGAAGCAATAATATGAATAGGATGTCGCTCACAAGTTAAATTAGGTGAAACTTCAATTTCTTCCACAATACCGGGCTCAAGAATAGAATCGGGATCTCGAAGGCACTTCCGTAATTGAGAGACGTGAAACATATCGTGAATAGCAGAAAACTGAGCCGGTAAAAAAGGTGATAAGCCACAGAACCAATACGTTCGGTGATCGGAAATGGCCCAATGTATCGAGGCGCTAACTTTCCCGATCGACCGAAATGTGCAACACCCTTCATGGGTGAAACACGAACAAACACAAGATCTCCCACAGAAAATTCTAATTTCCTTCTTCAGTTATCAGCATAGGATTTTTGTCTACTTTGGGCTTCTTTCATCCTATGACGAATAAGATCAATCTTTTCTGTGGAATCACGATTAAAATTTGGACCTCAAACCAGCTTCTCACCGGCCTCAAGCCAACAAGAAGGAGATTGGCATGGCCTTCCATAGAGTACCTCAAAAGGTGCCATACCAATACTAGATTGGAAGCTATTATTATAGGAAAACTCAACAAGAGAAATATGATCTTCCCAACTTCAACCAAAATCAAGAACACATGCACGAAGAAGATCTTCAAGATTTTGATTCACATGCTCGGTTTGTCCATCGGACTGGGGATGATAAGCAGTGCTAAAATTAAGCTTCATTCCCAAAGCTTTCCGAAGACTCTTCCAAAATCCACTAGTAAACAATGGATCACGATCACTAACAATAGAAGTAGGAACTCCATGCAATTTAACAATTTCTTTGATAAAAAGTTTGGCCAAGAGAGGAACGGTTCGATTGGACCGAACGGGAATAAAATGGACGGATTTAGTAAGTCTATCAACTATCACCCATAAGCTATCATGACCAGAACAAGAATGCGGAAGACCGTTTATAAAATCCATGGAAATTTGATCCCACTTCCAAATTGGAATTTCTAAAGGTTGCAATAACCCATCGGGCCTTTGATGTTTGGCCTTGACAAGTTGGCAAGTCATGCAACATTTAACAAAGTTAGCAATATCAAATTTCATTCCTCCCAATAATAAAGTCGCTTCATATCTGCATACATTTTACTACTACCGGGATGAATGGTAAATTTAGAACGATGAGAATCTTCTAAAATGTCTTTACGAAGATTATTAGTATTTGGCACGATAACTCTACCAAATTTTTGAATACCGCCACGAGAATCAATATCAAAGTCTTTCAAACCTTCAATAACAATTTTATCCCTAAAACTTTTGCCAAGAAGACCCAATTCAGGATCTACCTTTTGAGCTTGAATAATGCGGTCTGAAAGAGAAGGATGAGCCTCAAGACTACATAAAAAAAGAGATGAACATAAATCAGAGACACGATCTTGAATCTCACAAGTGGATATAATCTCGAGATCATTCCATTCGGATATCATCATGGAAACAACCGCTTGTTGCTTGCGACTAAGTGCATTCGCAACGCGATTTCCCTTTCCGGGAGTATAAAGAATATCATGATCATAAGCTGCAAGAAATTCGAGCCAACGTTGTTGACGCAAATTAAGTTCCTTTTGAGAAAATATGTACTTCAAGGATTTACAATCGGTGTAAAGAACAAATTTTTCTCCCAAAAGATAATGACGCCAAATACGAAGGGCGAAAACAATAGCTGCGAGCTCTAAATCATGAGTGGCATATATAGTCTCGGTTGGCTTCAATTGCCTAGAAGAATAAGCAATAACACGTTCTCCTTGCATACGGACAACACCCAAACCAATGCGACTAGCATCGATATAAACAATATAATCTTGGTTTCCCTCGGGAATAACAAGAATTGGAGCATCGGAAAGGAGTTCTTTTAATTTCTGAAAAAAGCCTCACATTTGTCCGATCAAATGTACTTAATACCTTTCTTTGTCAAACTAGTAAGAGGCATGGAAATTTTGAAAAAGTCCTTTATGAAACGGCGGTAATAACCTGCCAATCCAAGGAAAGTACGAATTTCTGTCACACTCTCCGGTCTCTTCCAATTTTGAATTGCTTCAATCTTTGAAGGATACACAAAATTTCCGGATTCGGAAATAGTATGACCGAGAAACTTCACACGGGATTGCCAAAAGTGGCATTTAAATTTTTTTGCTTTTAATTGATTGCTCCTAAGCATTTCGAACACAATCCGAAGATGTTTTTCATGCTCCTCCTCGGTTTTAGAATACACTAGAATATCATCAATAAAGATGAGAACAAACCGATCGAGGAAGTCCTTGAAAACTCGATTCATAAGGTCAACAAAATAAGCCGGAGCATTGGTTAAATCAAATGGAATAACAAGCCATTCATAAGATCCATAGCGAGTACGGAACGATGTCAAAGGAATGCTATCCTCTGCAATACGAAGATGATGGTAATCGGTAGCTAAGTCTAATTGTGAGATGATTCTAGCACCACTAAGTTGATCGAATAGATCATCAATCTGAGGTAAAGGATATTTATTCTTGTTAGTAAGATCATTAAGCTTGCGGTAGTCAACGCAAAGCCTAAGTGTACCATCGGATTTCTTCACAAAAATAGCCGATGCTCTCCAAGGAGAGGAACTAGAGGGAATGAATTGCTCCATCTCCAATTCGGATAATTGTTTGCGCATCTCCTCATTTTCTTTATTGGACATACGATATGGAGTACGAGTGATAGGTTGAGCTCTAGGAATGAGATTAATTCTGAACTCAATTGCTCGCTGAGGTGGTAATCCTAAAACGGGCTCAAATATGTCGGAAAACTCACGAACAACGTGAATAAGAGAAATAATATCCTCCTCATCATCATTATCGTCATCATGAGGATTTAAAGAATATAAAGATGCAACCAAGATGTAATCGGAATCTTTTAGGTCAATAGAAATCTGCTTAACAGATTAAGGATGTCGAAGACAAATTGTCTGCTCAGGACATAGGATTTGGGCTTCATGACGGTTATGCCAATCCATTCCCAAAATCATTCCAAAGCCTAAGTAGCGCATAACATGCAAATCGGGTTGGAAAGAAAAATCACATAAAATAATCTCGACATCTTTACACAATAAACTGATTGTTGCGGATCCACCAACCGGATTCGCAATTCTTAGAGAAGTCATTAAACACTTAACATCCAAAGAAAAAGCATCAACAAGTTCTTTTGAAATAAACGAGTGCGACACACTCGTATCAAAAATAACTCGAATAGGATGATCACGAAATAAAATAGTGCCATAAGGGATAGAATGAAGAGTACCTTGACCACGAGATGTTTTTCCAAGGGCTTTAGCAACATTAAGCTTTCCCGCCTTCTTGCCTTGAAGTTTGGGACAAGAAGATAAATAATGATTCGGGCTTTTGCAAAGGCGACAAAAGAGAGGTTTCGGACACCTATTGGCATAATGGTCTTTAGAACCACAATTGTAGCATTGCCGAATACTAGGGACATAAGCCTTTGCCACCGGAATTGCTCGCTTCTCTTTCTTGTTGGGATAAGACCCTTTGAACTTAATAGGCCTTTTCTTGTTGTTGTTGAATTTTGGTTTGGCACCCACAACATCAGCATCACTCTCTTTATCCGCCTCTTCAAGTCGAAGAGCGATATCAACAAGTTGATCAAAAGAAACTTCTAGCTTTAGATGTAATGGCTTATTGAGATTTTTATTCAAGCCATAGACGACTCTGATTTTTCTTCAATGGGGTGATAATGTATTCAACCCCGTATTTAGGGAGAGATTCAAAAGTCGCGACATAATCTGCCACGGAGGATTCACCTTGAATAAAGTCTATGAAACGACGAGCTAATGTCACCTTCTCAGCTTCTGGTACAAATTTCAATTCGAATCATTCTCGGAATTTCTCCCAAGTAAGATCTGCTTCAACTATTTTAGAAATAAGAAGCTCATACCAATCTAATGCTCTTTCTTGGAGCATACTAGAGGCCACTTGAACACGGTGAAGATCAATAAGATTCATGCGAGAAAAGATTCGATCGCACGATCTCAACCAAGCTTGGACTTCAATAATAGTTTCAGAACCTTTGAATGGCTTCCCACCCAAATTGGTATAATCGCTGCACAAACATGCAAATCCTGACCAAAGGTGAGTAGTCTCCGTATTAGATCCGGCTGCTTGAGCATTCCTCACTAGATCAAGAAGCTGCTGGGCAGACATAAATACTCCATCCTACGGGGTAGCACGAGATTAACTGGCGCTGGGATGGCCAGGTCTAACCATTTCTCTTCTTTTTGAAATTAAAAAAGAAGAAGGATAAGGTTATTTACCAAATGAATATTAAGCAATCTTGATTGATAACCAAGGAATCATAAAGAAAATAGGATGAATCGGTACTAAGACTCGAATTAAATCCTAATGCACGATTCCTAAGATGGACTTAGGACGATGATCCTTGCTAGATTATTCTACATTATTCCGAAGATTGACTCCGATACCAAGCTGTGATGCCACACATCTATACCCACGCTAGCCCAGAACATTACGGTGTAATGCTGTCAAGTAGCACGGAGAATATGGCGGTTGAGGAGCGACCATCCGTGTAATTGCTTTATGCAGCACCAATATGTCAGATAGTACAAGGAAGTCCGACATGCCGACACAAACTCTAGGCTACTACACAGTGGCTATATATATTCTACAGAAACAAACATAGAAATAAACATAACACAAATCAGTCACAGACATCCACATCACAGAGGCGGGAAAAGGTACGAATATAACACATGAAAGTGTACATCAGAGTAGTGGTCAAACAAGATCCACAATATCACAAAAGAATGGTTACAAGTGCTAGACAAAAGAATATGTATCCATCTCGGTCTGACCCGAGTATTTTTTATAAGAAAATAATAAACGGAACAGTCTAGCTATAAATATCAAATAAAATGATATAGAATAAGGGATATGACATAACATATGATAACCATAAAGCCATACTGTGATAAGTATGAAATTGAAAATCAACAAGAGAATAACCAATATCACCAGAATCTTCTCAAAGATTAAAAGGAATGCAATACATTATATTATTATTTACCAAAACCATAAGTATTGACAATAATATCAATGCCAATCACAAAAGTCAATGACACACAAAATTCACCAATGCACAAATATTGATAAAACTTATAAATGTAAATCACGAAAATTGGTTAAACACAAATTCTAGAAATCATCAATGGAAATCAAAAAATCACATAAAGGGGGAGGCCTATCATAAAACGAGAGCATGAAAACTCATCAACACATGTATCACAAACGGGACGTTATCCCATGGTCGCTAACCATAGAGCCGGTGCAACACGTAGTACAACAGTACGCACGAGGATCCTGAAACTCGTGAAATTCGAAACAACGCCGTAGTGCAACGGTACACCCGAAGATCCGAACTCCATAAAAACGTCAATCGCTAGCCCACAAAAATTGGGTCGAAACCCCAAGAAATAAATAGGTCGTTAGCCTATAATAAAAATGAGACTAAACTCAATAAAACGAGTACTGTCCCTTACGTGGACAAAGAAACATAGCATATAGCTAGTCATAATCACAAAAATTATCGTCATCGATCATCAAGAAGTGTCAATTACAATAAGCTAGTAAATATGTGAGCTTAACCTCATGTCCCATAACCACTAGCTTAACTTAGATATTTACGAACAAATTGTAGATCTCCACTAGAAAACTGTCATAAGAGATTCATTCGAACAAGTCCAAGAATAACCGACGAAGTAAACCCAAGCGTTTCATACCACTTGTTTTACGAAGCCATTTAATTAGATTTCTCGTACGAGTGAAATAAAGGTTTGTATATTTTGAAAATGACAAATCACCAAAAAATGATCGTGGAAACGATCAACCATAAGAGTCCACATACGAAGACGTGAATAAAATCCAAAGAATACGATTCCAAATTCTTCAAAGTGGAAATAGCCTGGCGACTCAACATGGCCCGACCTAGCGGTGGAATGACCTAAGGGGGTAGCGGCTCAAAAGAGGTCGAGCGACCTAACATGTTGCGACCTAACGTTGGTGTGAGGCCTAGCTGGTACGTCCAAATGGGTGGTGCGACCTAGTATGGCGCGACCTAAGGCGTAAGAGGACCTAGTGACCTAAGTGGTCAAATGGACGCGACCTAAAAGCACTCGCGACCTAATGGTGCGAACGGCCTAATAAAAACAAGGCCGAGCAACATAGGAAAGGGTGCGACCTAACGTAGGCGAGACCCAACATAGCGCGACCTAAAAGCACGCACGACCAAAGGAGGTAAGGATAGGCCGAGCGACCTAAGGGTATGGCTGAGCGACTTAACGACCTAGGGCCGAGCGACCTAACGACCTAGGGGGTAAAAAGACCTAAATGCAGGCCGATAGTCCTTCATATGCAGGTTGAGCGAACTAATGGTTTTTGAGCTCAAAACTCGTCCAATTTGCAACCGATCGAGAACGGACGCTAATGAATTATGCCCATAGGCAACCCGGTCGTATTGGCTCCTTGGTGCAACACCAAAAACATATTTAAACATCAAAGATTGGATTTTTAAAGATTTGAACCCAAAACACTAAAAATTGGGATTTTCACCAATTCAATCCAAATCGAAGACAAATGCATATGTAAAAGTGTTAATAATTCATACCCAACAATCAATGATAGTTATAGACAAAGATGTGAGATAAAGATCTCACCTTTACACAAAATTTATGAAGAAGAAGCTTGAAAGCAAGGAAGAATAAACCCAAGAAGCTTGAATCAATGTCTTCTCTTTGAATTTGGAGTTGGATGTTGGATTTGCAAATGATCTTGAGCTTGGAGTTTTAATTTCCCATTTCTTCCCCTATTTTTGATGAAGCTTGAGTGTTAGGAAATGAAAGTAATGTTATGAACAGAAGGGGGTTGAGTTAGAATTAATAGCTTAGGCTAATGGGCTAAACCAAACCCAAAGTCCAAAGTGAAAAAGTGGCAAAATTCCACTAACTCCAAACACGTCAAAGTTTATACTCAAAAAGATCGCAAACGGTGTTTTGGACCCAATGGATGTGGTTCCGAGTGCTAATTCGACCGTGTGCAAAAAGTAACTTTTCGGAGTAAAATCCGACTAATGATAAAATATTTAAATAAAATATTTAAATATCAAAATCGTAAAATATGCGGGTAGTTACAGACTACCCTCCTTAAATATACTAGATCGGTATTACAAGCTTTTAATACATATTTTAAAAGCTATATTTGAAAATTCCCTTGCTACCAAGAATAAATAGATTCTATGTTTATAAATACTTTAAAAATATTATATAATAATAATTTTAAGTGCTCATTTATTTAAAAAATTATTTCAAAAAGGTTTGGAAAAATCCATGATCGAAAACGAATAAAAACCTAAGAAATCACTCAAAACAATATTCGAATTCAATTATACAAAATTTGAATTTCACATTCTACAAAATTTGGCTAGTCTATCAAAAGACATCATGGCCTCAATACATTTTAGAATTATCACAAAAATATGAAGTAATGGTCAAAATTTGGATAGAAAAAGAACATAAAATTGCGTCGGCAACTCAATACCCAAATCTGAAATCTTCTTTGGTTCAACTTTCGACATGAAACAGGTGACCAACGACCTTCGATTGAAATGTGAATTTGTATGCACATAGTAGAAAACTTATACTTTCAAGAAAAAAACTAATCGATGGATTCTGATAGGAAACGAAAAGCTTACGCTGTCTAAAACATGGACGCAGGCCATGTTTGCAACAATTCAAAAATAAAAATATGCCTAGGCCTAAAAACCATCTTGGGTCCAAATTACAGGCCTAAAACAGAGTAACAACTAATCTCATATTGGTTTGAAAATGGGTGGGCATATACTAGAAAATATCATCTTTCAAACGAAAAATGAATCGTTGAATTTCAACTGGAAATGAAAAAGCTACACTATCTCAAACATGGACTCAGGTTATGTTTGAAGCAGTTCAAAACCAAAAATGTATAGGATTGAAAACCATCTTGGGTTCAACTTCCAAACATAAAATTAGAGGAGCAAATGACCTCGAATTGTGCTGAAAATTGGTATTCATATAATAGAAAACTTTAACTTTCAAAATAAAATTGAATTAGAGAATTCCAACAGAGGAATAAGAGGATACGACCATGCAAAGTAGCTACTGAGAATAGATTTTCATAGTGAGAAAACAACTATGGGAAATATTTATACAGAGACAATATTTGCACATATTTTTGCGCTTGAAGCATTGATTCAGCTAAGGACTATGAGTTTATTAAATTGCCTATGCAAATATGAAGATCAAACTTTGGAAAGTAGATGAAAGTTGAAGGCTTTGCCTCTGATTAGTTCCTCAGGAACCTGAAAATGAAGAGAGAACAACATGCAACAGAGAAACAAGTTACAAACAATCAACTTTTGAAAATCAGATTTTGATTAAATGGAAATGTTTTCATGGGGATTACCTGAGAAAATAGTGTAAATTTGATTGAAAACAACAATAACTGAATTAATTTGGAGTATATTTTTAAGCAAGGGTTGAAAGAGGAATGGATTTCTTTGTTTCTTTCTTCTGTTTACTTCTACTATAAGTGAACGTACAATATAATGAGAAGAAGGAAACTCTTTTATCTATAGGCTAAGATAAGAAAAGGGCTTGGACCTGAAATAAAAGATTTTAATTAGCCTAGGAAAAATCAATTTATCATTTAAACACAAATACACTTACGTAATTAATAAAACAACATTATATCGAAGATATCTAGGTAATAAATTACATAAACATATAATCGTGTTTAATAAAACATTTTGCAACTAATAAAACGATAACTTTGTTATGAAAATATTTTTATAATCAAAAAAATCCTATTTTTAAATAAATATACAATTTACACAAACATTTATATAAAATGCTATTTTTAACTCCAAAAATTATACAATTTTTTTTTTCATGCATAATTAAATGCAACGAACCATATTTCCATCATTTTTATATCCAAAGCATATTCTTAAACAAAATTTCACCTTTTTATTTAAGATATAAAAACTTTATAAATCAAATACTTCTTCAAAAATTATTAAAAGAAGTAACTGGCAGTAATTAATAAAATTATTACATTTTCTCTAAATAATTTTTTTTCTCCATTCATTATCAATCCAAACAAATAAAACAAAGCTTTTAAACAATATTTTCACATTTTATTTCCTAAATTAATTGTTCATTCCAAATAAGAAATTTAAAATCTCCAATATTATTTTAGTTCATAGTACTAAATCATAACTACTGTTATAATTTAATATTTATAGGTACTAACCAAAATCAGGTTTGTTACAATACGCGACTTAATGCATTTTATTTTGGATTAAAACGAAGGAGATATCACGATTACAACTTTTACTCATTAAATAATTTAATTATATTATATAAATCATCATTAAACATTTTATTAGTAACAAAATCTCCTGCTATTCCTCCCTACTCTTCCCGTGTTGACCACGCGACAACCACCATTGACCCCGCCTTCCCTACGCCTCTGGCCAGCATTGCCGACAAAAATCCCACCAGCACTGTAACAAATGCGATTTTTCGACGCTCGAAAACCGACATCAATACGTCCACTGTATCTATTGCCGCATAATCAAATGATGGAAAACCGTACCGTTATAGTTAAGAAGAAGAAAAGGTAGAAGAAGAGGGAAAAAAAGAAGAAGAAACATAAAACAATATCAGAATCTCACAATCGTAGCGGAACAACATATAATTGATAAATGAATAATCTTTAAACAAAGAACTATATCAGTTATTACATCACATTACATTACATTGCATCATCAGAGCATACAATAACAAACAGTGGAAACGAAATACTATATACTAGTGAATACGCCATGCCATCCAGCTTGCCTCCAGCAACTCTCGAATTCCAAAATATCTTGATAACCTAACTCTAGACTACCCATATGGAAATTGGTGGGCACCCAAAGTTTAGGAAGGAAAACAATAAACTCCAGGTCAGTCATGAGACTGGTGTGAGAACTAAAATAGTTGTTCATTTAAAAACAAACAGCAGGATAATTTTTTTTGAAGTCAATTCGCAATGTTTTTTTTTGAAAATGTAACTATCATAAGACCTCCCACCACACACACAATGCAAACACAGACATGGGGGAATTTCTTCTTATGTTAGTCAAAGATGCTTACTACGCAAAATCAATTCATTTTTGATATTATTATTAGTGCATAGTGTAGAAAACATTTCGAAAGTAGAGTATATATCTTAGCCAGCATAGGTACCATTATATTATGCCTACTATAGCTACCATATTAGATGGCAGGTTCTACAACTAAAACCGTACAAGGTTCGTGTTATTTCTTTGGATTTCCAACAAATGGTCAGGCCAAGGAACTTCCCATTTCCGCATGGGTACGCCTCTGGAAAGATGACCCGAGAACCTAACGTTATGGTTAGATCTCTGCAAACACAAGGCCAGGTTACCCTTCAATCTGGGTAACTACTGACACGAATATGTCATTCCTCGACCGTAACCGATCTATATCCGAGGATCCTCGATTCCAACAACCGCAAAGTAATAAATTTGCAGCAACAACATAGGTTAAGCATCTGGGCACCATACCATGATACCAACTCTATCCAGAAGGAATGACATACACTAAAGGGGCGCTACCCCTTAATAACCTTGCTGCATCCTTGCTGTTTTGACCATTTATGGGGTGTGAGGTCCGACGAAGTCGCGTCCATAAAGTTATGCTTTATACAAAAGCTGTGCTTTGACCATCAAATGCTCAACAGCACCACATTACCAATTTTGGGAATATATCACTAGTGACCACCATCTACATAACCTCTGAGCTCGTACGTCTCAGAGAAGGGTGTTAAGCTAAGTGAATAAATTCTCCGCCACCAACAGAAATATATTTGATAGAAACCAGTTTTACATCTCAAATTGTAATGTCAGACACACATCCATACAAGTCCGTTTCGGGATCGAACGGAACCAAAGGCACTTCCAAAGAAGTCCTTGCAATCCGGATATTCACTAATCACGTCCGGACTTCCCGTCACTAAGGGTGATAAAATCTCTATATCGGAGATCAGCCGATGCAGAGTCATTCGACGGTAATCCTTCCATTTTCAAAAATATCCGGTCTTCAACACCAGTCTTCAAATGCAATCCATAACGACGTATCACATATTCGGAATGGGTTATATGACCCAAAGGTCCTTTCCCGGCTAACCAGAATAGTGAGCGCTTATTTTGAAAATAAGTGTGGCATTCAATTTCAAGTAAACCACAACAAATACCCATTTAAAGGTAAATATTGATAGTCGGTTATTTAAATATCAATAGATGTGCACAACATCACCAAGTTCCAAATAATTTTTCAAATTATTTATTTTCCAAAATATCTTTACAAGATATATATTTTCCATACTTCAACATTTGAAAACGAATTTCAACTCACTTTTCGCCTTTACAACTTTTGAAAAAAAAATCAAATCGTTTCCCTACACGGGATATATTCACAAGTCTTTATTCATTTTCATTTCAAAATAGTTCATTTAAACCAATTAAATAAATCCTTACCGATTTACTTTATATTTACGTTCCAAATCCGTAAATTTATTTCCACACTTCAAAAATAAATCAACGTTTATTTCTAAACAAATTTCCCTTCCATTTACAAATTCCATAGTGAATTCACAATTCCAAAATATCTATGAATATATGATTTCCAAATCGATTTCTAATATTCATTTTCAACTTATCTTTAAAATATAAAATCTCAAAACATTCACTTCATATTGGAAAACATTTCTGTTAACCCTGCCTCGGTTACGACTCAGTGGTCCAGTATGTGGAGATGGCGCCGACTCAGGACTTAAAGGGATAGCCGACCTAACTGATTAACAAGGTGGCCGACTTAAATCGATACCGACTTAACTGGTTAAGGAGCATGCCGACCCAATGCCTTCACATAGATGCCGACCTAGTGCTTCAGAAGGAACTGGCCTAACGACTCAAGAAATAACAAAGGATCCGACTTAACATGGTGCCGACCTAACTGCCTAATGGAGTTGCCGACCTAACTGCTCAACAAAGGATCCGACTTAACATGGTGCCGACCTAACTGCCTAATGAAGTTGCCGACCTAATTCGATCCGACTTAAGGACTTAACATGTTTACCGACCTAACTGAGTGGAACAAGTTCACGACTTACACTTGTGTCGTGACCGACTCATGGTCTGTGCTAGGATGTGCGCGACCTGGGCAAGGGAGTTAGTTCACGTTTAGCTCGTCAATTCATTAAATCGGCAACGGCCTATTTGAGCATGCACTTCCCATTTAAGTCGGAGGCCATGCATCAGAGAGAGGGAACGACCTACGACCTGGCTTGACCCGGTGACGACTTTGGACTTGTGCAAATTCAGCGAAGAAAGATCAACTCAGCTAGATCATAGTGGTGCTCCCATAAGTCGGCCACGACTTAGCTGGGTCGGGGGCGATTCAGAACCGGTTACGACTTAGCTTAGGTCCAAGATCTTTGCCTATAAATACCAACCTACCTCCAACATTAAGGGGACTTTTTGGTCGATCAATTTCAAGCGCCATTACTCTGCCGAATTCCAGACTACTTCAACACTTAAAGCTTTTGAGATTCAAAGAACGTCTAAAAGAACTTCATAAAGAAATCATCTACATCCACCATGGATTTGAAGATTTTTGTCAACATCGAAGTTTGAGCTACTTGTTCTAAGTCTTTTGTAATTCAAAGTGTATTGTACTTGAGAAGATTTGTATCAACTTGTAACGTGATCATCAATAAAAGTACTTAAAGTGGACGTAGGCTATACCCATAAGCCGAACCACTATAAAATTGCTGTTGTTTACTGCTTTTCCGCTATTACCTGCTTATAATTCTTTCCCGATCTATCGGGTGGTGCTTTCACAACTACACTTCACACACCGGGGTGTTAGCGTTCAAATTTAAGCGTTAACATTTTTGGTGCTTTCACTGAGAATTGAACTCAGGAAAACTCTCATCATTGCTTCACAAAGATTTGTAGAAAGAATTTCTTTAAAAACCAGAAGTCTATCTGAGATTATGGCTCCTGGAAGGAAAAGTAGATCTGTCAGATCTGGAAACATTCAAGAGGGAACCTCCGCTTCCCCTGTGCCTAATCAACCCACTCCGTCTGTTGGAGTTACGAAAGCGGAGTTGGATGCTGTTATTCTAGGGCTAAACCAGCAGATAAACGCCCAAAATGCACAATTAGAGGCTCAAAGTGCCCAGAACGCTCTAATTCTGAATAAATTGAACGATCTACTCGGGGCAAACAATCAACCAGCTTGTAATGAAAGGAACTGTGCTGGCAACATTCACGATGTTAATGAGAGGAATGCTCCTGAAAGGGCTGCTAGTCCCTTTGAGCAGGCGGTACCTGAGGCCGGTGGATCTAGAACTCGGCATGATGAAGAATATCTTTCTGGAATGGTCCGGCAGATCATGAAAGAAAGTATGCAAAGGGTTGAAGATGAGAAGGAATGGGGTTTCGCTCCAAGCAAAACTCCGTTTACTGAAAGAATCTTAAAGGCGGAATTTCCAAGGAAGTTTGTCCCTCCGACCATCCCAGCTTACAAAGGGACAAGTGATCCAAACGAATTTTTGTATAAATATGATTGGCACATGACAGGTGCCAGAGCTTCTGACGAAATAAAGTGCCGATATTTCCCCGTATATCTTGAAGGGGTGGCTCTACTATGGTTTACCAAGCTGCCAGTCCGATCTATAGATCAGTTTTCAGACTTGACCAGAAAATTCAAGGAGCAGTTTAGACTTTATGCTTCAAAGGCCAAGGATATCATGTCATTGTCCAGTTTAGAGCAAAATCCTGGTGAGTCCATCAGATCTTTCTTGAACCGCTTTAATATAGCGCTGGCGGAAGTGGATAATGCTGAACCACGAATGATCTTGACTTATCTAATGAGGGCTATTGATAAGTCAAGCGAATTTGGGAAATGGTTAAATATGAAAGAGCCAACCTCTCTCGAGAAGTTCTACAAAAAAGCAGACGAATTCATTCGCTTGGAAAGTCGTCCTTTGCCAGTAAAGGCAGTGTTGGAAAAAGCTGAAGACAACACTGTCGCTCCACGCAAGAATGAGTCGGTGGGGCAGAAAAGGGAGAATAATAATGGAAAGAAACAGGGTAATCTGAAAAAGCCCCGGTCCTTCAAGCCATCAGAATATACTCCATTATCACATACACCGGAGCACATCTACCTGGCCACTAAAGATTCCATCGATTTCCCTAAACCTATCCCTTTGAGAACCGGGAGAAAAGCCATACAAAGTGGGAAATTCTGCCGTTTCCACAATCAACCAGGTCATGAAACTGATGAATGCCGCCAGCTGAAAAATCTGATTGAAGAGTTGCTAAGAGAAAACAAGTTGCAGCAATTCGTGAAAAAGAATAGCAACAATCCTGCATCGTCGAGTCAGGGGCAGCGGGCTCCTGTTCATCAGCCTGGGGCAGGTGAGAAAGCTACGGGGCAGGAATCTGGAAGGCCCGTTATCAATGTCATTTCCGGAGGACCTCACCCAGCTGGCAAGAGTTGGGGTGAGATTGAGAGATATTCCAGGGCTTTGAAATATGCTCCAGCCGAAGAAGACGTCTTTGTTCTAGAAGACACTACGCCCCTTAAACAACAGAAAACTTTCAGTGATGATATTATTTTCAGAGCCAGAGATTCTACAGGTATTGAAGCTCCTACTTTAGATCCCTTGGTCATCTCGGCTGGTATAGGACCAGCCATTGTCAGAAGAGTCCTCATTGACCGCGGAGCATCATGTAATATCCTCTTCAAAAAGACATTTGACCAGATGAAAATCCCTATGATCGATGTGCAAGCCTCATCATAGAAAATCGTGGGCTTCACTGGGGAGCCAAAGCAACCAGTAGGAACCATCGATTTGTTTGTGGAACTTGGGGAAGGAGAAAGGAAAGTGGTCCGAAAGCAAACATTTGTGATTGTCGATGAGTTTTCTGCCTATAATGCTTTTCTTGGCCGTCCAACACTCGCAGCATTCAAAGCTATCCTAGCCCCGTGGTGCCTCACTATTAAATTCCCTCCTGACAATCGAGTAGGAGTTATAAAAGGGGATCAGAATGCTGCGCGAGAGTGCTATTTGACAGAGCTGCGAGAGTCAAGAAAAAGAGAAATGGGAAAGGGTGCGGCAACCCCAGTCCGCATCAAGGAACCAGCCTTGTAGCAATTACAGGGCGGACCCTGCACTGGCGAGCACAGCGGGGCACGGAAAGAAATGGATCCCAGAAAAGCCAGTACAGGGGAGAATAGAGTAGTACCGGTGGAAACAACAGTTCCGGTACCTGTTGACCCAAAGGACCCAAATAAGGTGTTGAAGGTGGGTTCGCAGCTTAATGTTTCAATTCAGAATATCTTGATATCTTTCCTGAAGGCGAATTTGGATGTCTTTGCTTGGACTCATGCCGATATGTGTGGAATATCCCCGGAAGTTGCGGTACACGCTCTGAATATTGACCCAAAGTTTACGCCAGTTAAACAGAAAAGAAGAACCCAAGGTCCAGAAAGGTCAGCAGCATTAAAAGAAGAAGTTGATCGACTCATGGAAAATAACTTCATCAAAGAATCTACATATCCGAATTGGGTTTCAAATCCTGTGTTGGTCAAGAAAGCTAATGGGAAATGGAGAGTGTGCATCGATTTTTCTGATCTAAACAAGGCTTGCCCCAAAGATTGCTTCCCATTACCCAGGATCGATCAACTGGTAGACGGAACTGCGGGACATGAATTGTTATCCTTCATGGATGCCTACTCCGGTTATAACCAAATCATGATGCATGAGCCGGATCAGGAGGATACAAGCTTTATTACAGATGTTGGACTTTATTGCTACAGAGTTATGCCCTTCGGATTGAAAAACGCAGGGGCAACCTACCAAAGACTTGTTAATGCTATGTTCAAACCGCAATTGGGCAAAACTATGGAAGTCTATGTCGACGACATGTTAGTGAAGTCTAGGAAAGCAGCGGATCACATTGAACACTTAGCAGAAATGTTTGCAGTCCTCCGGAAATACAGAATGAAGCTTAACCCCCTGAAATGTACATTTGGGGTCGAATCCGGAAAGCTCTTAGGTTTTATCGTCAGTGCTAGGGGAATTGAGGCTAGTCCAGCTCAAATTACTGCCTTGAAAGAAGTTAAAGCTCCTAGAACAAAGAAGGAATTGCAGAGTCTCAACGGAAAGATCGCCGCCCTGAGTCGGTTCATTTCCAAAGCTACTGATAAATGCATCCCATTCTTCGATGTCCTGAAAAAAGGAAAGAAGAACTTTGAATGGACGCCCGAATGCCAAAAAGCTTTTGAAGAGTTGATCCGTCATATGGAAACGCCTCCGATACTTTCTAGACCAGGTAATGGTGAGGATCTTCTTATATACTTGGCAGTATCATCTCATGCTCTAAGTGCAGCGCTGATACGAGAAGACAAAAGGATTCAACATCCAGTTTACTATATCAGCAAAAGACTCACTGGGGCAGAGCTGAATTACTCCAAGTTGGAAAAACTCGCCTATTGCCTACTAGTTGCATCGAGGAAACTGAGGCAATATTTCCAAGCTCATCCTATCAAAGTGCTCACTGATCAACCTCTAAAGCAAGTCCTATTTCGCCCAGAAACTTCGGGTCGCCTTCTAAAATGGAACATTGAACTTAGTCAATATGACATCACTTATCATCCCCGAAAAGCAATCAACGGACAAGCTTTAGCTGATTTCATTGCAGAATTCACAGAGAAAGATAATGGTGAGGAAAAAGCAATCAGTGATTCTCCAATCCAGTGGAAGATGTATGTTGATGGCGCAAGAAATGACTACTGTTCTAGAGCCGGAGTGGTACTTGAAACTCCTGAAGGTCGATCATTATGTTATGCACTAAGACTGGAATTTCCTTCAACAAACAATGAAGCGGAATATGAAGCTCTTATTGCAGGTCTGAAAATCGCTAAAGAGCTAAACATTCGAGCGCTACAAATTTTCAGTGATTCCCAGCTTATTGTATGCCAAGTCAAGAAGGAATTTCAAGCAAAAGGTGGAAACCTGCCTTCCTACTTGTCAAAGGCTTGGGAACTCCTATGTGAACTCGATCACTATTCAATAAGCCACATTCCTCGGGAAGAGAATATGAAGGCAGATTCCCTCGCAAAATATTCAAGTTCTGGTGAAGCTCAACTATTGGGATTGGTCCCTGTAGAAGTCCTTTCAGCGCCAAGTATAGACGAGATGGATATAAACTGGATTATGAGTGTATCTCAAGAACAAGAGTCATGGATGACTCCAATACTGGATTACCTACTCAGAGGTTCTCTGCCAGAAAACTCGATAGAAAGACGAAAGCTACTAAGGAAGGCCTCCCGCTATGTGATTCAGGATGGCCAATTGTACAGACGGGGATTCTCAATGCCATTGCTTCGATGTGTATCCCGGGAAGAGTCCAAAACAATCCTAGCAGAAGTGCATGGAGGAGAATGCGGTGATCATTCAGGTGGTCAAACATTAGCAAAGAAAATTCTCCGATACGGATATTTTTGGCCAGAAATTACTCGGGATGCTGCAGATTACTCCCGAAAATGTGACAAATGCCAAAGATATGCCAAAATTCCTAGAGCACCTTCTACCGAACTCACACAGATGGTCAGTCCATGTCCATTTGCAATTTGGGGAATGGATCTCATTGGGCCGCTACCAACTGCTAAATCAGGGATTAAATATGCTATTGTTGCAGTTGATTATTTTACTAAGTGGGCTGAAGCTGAACCATTGGCTACGATCACTTCAAAGAAAATGATAAGCTTTGTGACCAAGAATATCATTTGCAGATACGGGGTGCCTCAGAAAATAATCACAGACAATGGTACTCAGTTTGAAAGCGAGGAATTCCAGGATTTTTGCAAACGATTCAAAATCCAGAAAAGCTTTTCGGCAGTGGCTCATCCGCAGGCAAACGGGCAAGTGGAAGCAGTGAACAAGATAATCAAATCAACCATCAAAAAGCAACTCGAAAGAGCAAAAGGTGGTTGGGTTGATAAACTACCACTTGCACTATGGGCATACAGAACTACTCATAAAACTGCAACTGGGCATACTCCTTTTTCGTTAGCATACGGATCGGAAGCAATGATCCCGGTTGAAACAGAGGTCCCTTCACACAGGAGAATCCATTTCAATCAAGCAGAAAATGAAAAGCTGCAACTTGAAGCGCTGGATCTCCTTGATGAAAAAAGAGATGAAACGAACCTCAGAGTTGCAGCTCATCAGCAAAGGATAGCCAGGCATTTCAATTCCAAAGTTCGTCAACGCAGCTTTGAAATTGGAGACTTAGTCCTGAAGATAATTATGACAGCGACATGTGTGTTTGGGCCAAATTGGGAAGGACCGTATGTAATAGGTCAGAAGCTTCTTGACGGCACATTCAAACTCACCACTGTTGATGGAGATCAAATTCCAAGGGCATGGAACAGCAACCATTTGCGTCCATACTTTACTTGAAAATTTTGTTGAAACATTGTAAAAAGAATTATGAATGTATGATTCTTGTAATTGAAAGCAATTGTGAAACTGATGCAAGTAAATAATGAAAGAATATAAAGTGGATGTAGGCCCAATTTCATGGCCGAACCACTATAAATCTTGTGTTCCTTGTTATCATTATATGTTTGCTTTGTTTTCGATATAAAAATACATCAAATATATTGCTGAAATATCGATTTAAATTTTTGCAGACAATGGAAATAAAACTTGCGCATAATAAGACCGAGCGATTCTCACCATCATTCAACAAACAAATTTCAAGTCACAAAGACCCCGAATTCAAATCCTAGATAGGAAATACTTCAATTGAACGGCTAATGATTTCGATAGAAACGAGCCCTTGCTGATAAATTGAGATTGTTTGAACAAACAAACATCCAATTAGGAAGCTAGTGCCCGTTCTCACGAACTTGCTTGGCAATGAAGTACACTTCCTTGGATTAAAACAAGCCACTTGTGAGAAAAGAGGAATGAAAACTTGAAAAAAAAAAAAAAAAAAAAAAAGAGGATCGCTGAAAAGGCATAAGCAAGTGAACAGAGGAACAACCAAAGCTACCATCAGCGGCACAAGTCCTCTTCGGAGGCGCAACTCTTCGGAGGATAAAAGACCTCTAATGGGTCATACGCCACAAAAAAGAAAGTTCTCTACTCAACAAAAAAGATTGGAGGAGTCATGACCCTCCAACCATGAGAGAGTAACTTCCAGGCGATGAAAACCCTCTCTGAGGCACATTTCACCAGGAGTTGAAGTGTTATAACCGCTCTTCGGGATTTCACTTCACCAGAGTTGAAATGCAAACAAAATAAAAGCCCTCTTCGGAGGCCCATTTCACCAGGAGTTGAAGTGTTATAACCGCTCTTCGGAATTTCACTTCACCAGAGTTGAAATGTAAACAAAATAAAAGCCCTCTTCGGAGGCCCATTTCACCAGGAGTTGAAGTGTTATAACCGCTCTTCGGAATTTCACTTCACCAGAGTTGAAATGTAAACAAAATAAAAGCCCTCTTCGCAGGCCCATTTCACCAGGAGTTGAAGTGTTATAACCGCTCTTCGGAATTTCACTTCACCAGAGTTGATATGTAAACAAAATAAAAGCCCTCTTCGGAGGCACGTTTCGCCAGGAGTTGAAGTGTAATAACCGCTCTTCGGAATTTCGCTTCACCAAAGTTGAAATGCAAAAACAAAACAAAGACCTTCCTGAAAGCCCACGTTTCACCGAGATTGAAATAAAACTTCCAAGTGTTGAAACGTGAAAAGGCTTTCTTCGAAGGCACAACTCTTTGGGGGTACACGTTTCACCGAGATTGAAATAAAACTTCCAAGTGTTGAAACGTAAAAAATCCCTCCTTAGAGGTACGACCCCTTCCCGGGGACACAATCAAGAAAAAAGACCTCTTTGGAAGCACACGTTTCACCGAGATTGAAATAAAACTTCCAAGTGTTGAAACGTGAAAAGGCTTTCTTCGAAGGCACAACTCTTTGGGGGTACACGTTTCACCGAGATTGAAATAAAACTTCCAAGTGTTGAAACGTGAAAAATCCCTCCTCAGAGGTACAATTTTGCATAAAAAAAAAATCCTCATCAAAAGCGTACTTTAACTTTCAAATGGAAAATGATCGTAAAAAGAAAAGAAGTTAAAGTACCCTTCAGAGGTCCGCTTTACCACATAGAGGAATTCACTTGGTAAAATATGCACATAAGCAAAAGAAAAAAGTGATTTCTTCGAACGACAAAGCGTAAAAACTTATACGAAGGGAGTTGTACTCTATAAAATTTTCTTTAAAGAATAAAATAATTATTCTTTAACAAATAAGAGTGCAAGTCCCCTCGAAGTATAAAATATTGCAACAAGCTTAAGGTATGGGGGCAACATGGTATAGTAGTATAGCTGCATCAGTAAAGTAATACTCAAACAACATACCATAAGCCCGCTGCAATGTTATATAAACAAACTTGTGCAAAAATAAATAGTAAATGCATTCTCAACTTCAAACAGAAGTTTGTACAAACGAAGAATCATTTTATTCAATTATAATGCAGATACAGGTTTTCAAAATAAAAGCGGGGGCCGATACCCGCACAACTCTCGGCCAGTTCATATAAAAGACAAAAAGCTAAAATCTTCACTTCTTCTTCCCTCCTTTGGACCCTTTACCCGGTCGAATGACCAGCTTTCCAGGTCGGCCAGTGGGTATAAGGGAAGTAGGAGAGGTAGGTGTAACCGGTTCAACTTCCGGCTCCTCTTCAGTGGCGGTGATTTTCTTCCCCCTCCTCTTTGATGTCCCACGCTTCTCTCTCCTTTGTGAGGAAGACTCACTCCCCGGAGTGACAAGTTTTGATAGAACAATGTCGTCAGAAGGAGTCCGTTCCGGGGATATGTCACCTCCCTCAGGTCTCTCATCTTTCTGCTCTTGCGAAGCGATGGGATCATCCAAGCCGTGAAGAGCCTCTATTTGTTCCTCCTGTGATCCAGGTTGCGAGGCAGAAGGAGGCACCGCCTGAAGAGATGAAGGAAGGATGACCGGAGGAGTAGAAGTTTGAGCAGTGCTTGGTACTTTCTCTACAGAAGAAAAAAGGTTAAAGTCAGTAAAAAGAGGAGATGAAGGTTCACCAATGAAGTCAGTAAAGAGAGGAGATGAAGGCTCGTCAAGGTTGAGAAAATAGCCAAGGAGCTCGTGAAACTCATGTGAAATAAACGAGTAACCCGCTTGAGCAGAATTGACAGTAGCGAGATTAACAGTGAAGTTACCTGGAGAAGCTGGTTTCCTGATATCGACTTCATAAGCTTGCGCATCAGCGCTCTCTTCACCCTCGTCTCCGCCTTGTGTGCTTGTAATATCAGCGGTAACTTTGGTGGGAGATGCGAGATGGGAACTGGAACCAATAATGTCGACTTCAGACGAAGAAGGTGGCTGGACTAGAGTAGTTGAAGTGGTTTTCCCCAGCTGGTCCCCTTCCGTCACCTTGGTTCTTAGTTTGGCAAGTTGTTCCTTTCCCCTGGCGAGAGCAGCGCGAGCGTCTTCATCAAAATAATGCCTTTCCAGGGATGACTCGTCATAACCAGCACCTTCAGCACCAAGCATATCGAGGGCGGCCTCCCACACTTCAGCTAAAGTGATCTCATACTTGGGACCAAGAAAGGCGAGGCTTCCACGCCCCAAGACGCTATGCAAGTAGAAGTCGAATAATGTTGAGCCGAAGCTATTTTTGGTCGCCTCATGAGATTCTTCGGCTGCGATTTTGCCGGCGACAGCCTCATCGCGCTCCCTTTCAGTTTTGGCAAGCTGAAGCTTAAGCATTTGTATCTCCGCCTCCTGGGAGTTGTTTTTCTTTCGAAGCTCAGCAATATCAGAGACATAGCCTTCACTGATTCTTTTTTGTGCCTCGAGCCTATCTTCGGCATCCCTCTGACTGGCATGAGCATCTCTAACTTGTCTGAGAAGCACTTCTTCTTTTTGAGAGTATGAAGTAGAGGAAGCAGCAAGCTCATCTTTCAACTTCTCAACCTTTGCTTCGAGCTCCTCGTTGTAGGAAGTAATGCTCCTCATTTCGGTGTCGTGCTGCTCAAGGACCTTTTGCCACTCAGCCTTATCATTTTCCATGGTAAGCATGGCCTCTAAGTTGGCACGGTTAACTCTTTGAAGCTCATCAACAAGCTTCTGCCAGTTTGACATCCTCTCGATATCGAGCTTGACTGCATCAAGATTGCGCAACATAGCAGACTTGTCGATGGGGACCAAGTCTAGGTCGAATCTCACACCCTTTAAGCACCATTGTGGAAAACGACTTTGTAAAGTGGCTGGGCCAGGTCCCACTTGAAATTTAGGCCTGCTTATTATTGTCTGGATGTCCTCCTTCCCGAGAGCAGGAGAGTCGGAAGTAATGTCGAGAGGGGCAGGGGCAGTAGGCTTTTCGGGAATAGTGGAAGCATGTCTCTCACCATATCGGGCTCGTTTTCCTGAATCTTCAGCTGCATGACCCTTTCCTCGGTCGTCGTGAGATTTCCTTTTGTAAGAGTCGTCACTTCTCTGCAGGGAATCATGGTGCTCATCCCTATCCCTTCTGTCATAACGCTCTTCTGCATCCCTCCTTTCACGAGCCTTTCGAGCAGCCCTCTCTTCGTCAGACTCTCTATAGGAGGGAAAGTAACGCCGATAATCATATTGACCACGCCCCCCGTAGCGTTGGAAATCCTGATAATATGATCCGCCACGTGTCATTGAAGAATCTGAAATAAGAAAAGATAAGCTTTAGAAATCTTTAAAGTATAAGAAGATAAGTGCATAAATGTGCTGGAAAATCCTAAGTGTTGTGTGATGTGCAAGCTACACGCATTAAGCTACAAACCACTCTTTGGTGCAGAGGTGATGATAGCTTGGGTATGAGGAGTTGATGTTTGTGTTGGTGTTTGTCGAAGAAGAGACGTCGCCTCAATTACAGGAGAGATAGTTTTAGATACGTCATCTCTAAAAAGCTCCTGCGAAGTCACTATTATGTCGCTCAACCCCTCATAAACATCGTCACCATCATGCTTGGTGGGACTTGTTTTCTCAATTCCTACATCAGCTAATCCCCCGAGAGGCCGTGAAGGTTCTTCTTCTTCCTCGATCGGGGAAAGCACCGTCTTACTAGATGACCCCATAATGTCGGTAGGAGTGGAACACTTCACCAATGAAGCTTCAATATTAGACTCTTTTGATGTGAGTTGTTCGACAGTAACCGGGGCGTCAGGAGTTTTCATCGGAGAATCGGGAACTTCTGTTGGAACTTCATGAGCATGCGTAGAACGAGAAGCGTGTAGAAGCCCGTATTGGTGTAAAAATTCATCCTTCAGCAGAAATTTTATGCTCCTTTCTTCCGCAGCCACGGCACTCAACCTCTCAAAAACTTGTTTATGAATCGGATCTCTAGAAGGGAGAGGAAGTGCTGAAAAGAGCAAAGAATGAAGTTAGCAACTGAAAGTTCGGATCTCTAAAAAAGTTTCAAAAACGAAAAAATGGAAACACTAGTCTTACTTCCTATTCTCCAGATGGCATAAAACCCAGGAGGACAGCGAGCAAAGAAAAACTGGTTCAAAAATCCATGAACACTTTCAGTGAGATCGGAAAGGAGCTTGCGGTTTCTAGCACTTCTCACAATAATGAGTGAAGGATGATCTTTACTCTTTGTAAACGAGCACAGATAACGAATTTCTTCAAAACTCGGTAGGCGATCAAGAGTTCTTCTAAACAAAACACACAACCCCATCAAGATGGCATAACCATTAGGATGAAGTTGAAATGGAGAGATTGTCAACCGGAGAAGAAGAGTTCGAAGGAAGTCATTAAAAGGAGGAATCACCCCACTTAAGCACATGTGGCGGTTGACTGCAACGAAACCATAGGGAGGATTATCAGCAGTATCATCTGACCCAGGGAGTAGGACATCATTTTCAGCAAAGCCAAATTGAGTGCGCAGCTGAATAAATGTTCTCAAAGATAGAATAGTCGAAGTTCTTTCCGGAGGATTCTCTATCGGAACTGTTGTCGGGAAAGTTTCTTCTTCTTGAGTTACCACTTCTTCTTCTCGATGGGAAGTCATTCTACATAAACAACTGGGTATTCAAACATGAAGGTGCACGTTTCCTAAAGTGTGTGAAGTATTGTGTAGAATCAATCATGCGGTAAACAAATATAATTGGAATAAAAACTAGCAAACATTTGTTAGTTATGAAATTCAGGGATTATTGTTTTAAGCCTAAATATGCAAGTAAGATGTTGGTGCAGACAAATCAGTTCAGATTGTTGATACTTTGCACTAATGCTTAACCCTAATTGATTGATTCGCAAACATTTCATGCAATATAATTAAGTTGTTTGTTTTGTCTTGACTAATCTGACATCTGACGTGGGCAGTCAATGGCAGTATTTTCGCCTTGGTTCTCTTTGTTTGTTATTTTTAGCAGGTTAGCAGCTTATAAGTTAATGCGGCATAATACAAGGAGATTCAGGCAAGTTTAAAGTTCAAAAAATCAGACAATTTAGTTCTTTAGCTCAAGGCAAATGCTCAAAGTAGGCCCATGCTCCTAAATGATAACATGTCTGAAGCTCAAGTACTAACTCGGCTACGGTTTAAAATTCTTTTGCAAGATAAAGCTAAGTCGGTAACAGGTCAAGGTCTAAATAGTTTAACTTGGCAACTCGTTCCCCTAGGTCGCAAGCTCTGGTTCAAAAGGCAGGAATTTCTCAAGTGTCAGCTCGGTCAAGATTCAAGCTTTAAAGTTTATATCGGTAAGCTTCTTTCTGGCATTATCTCGGCCACGGTTTAAAGCTTAGATCGGCAGAATGGTAGGTCGGTGTGTCTCACTCAAGCACTAACACGGTCATGATTTATGATTTGAATCGGCCAAAAGATGAGTCACCTAAAACCACTGGGTCGCGTCTAAACCAATACCTCACTCCACTCAACCCATTAGCCCGCTAACCGCTCCTCCACCAGCAAAAACCCTTATTCCATTCATACCATTACCTGCTGCCAGACCGTCCACTAAATCAGTTCGAAGTTATCATAAATTTGTCGCATGGTAATCTCAAACGATTAGCCTAAGACGACAAGCCACTTTCATTATTTCATCGAACTTTTAATCGAGCAACCTGAGTTTCATCAACGGCAAATATGATAGAATTCGTGATGAAGCATCATGCAAGGAGGCCGTTCGAATTCAAGCGATAAAGTTTGAGAACCGAAGGTAATCTACAATCAAGGGAGGAGTAGAATCACTTACGCAATGAATAGTAGGAATTACTGGTGATCAGGTAGGATGGAATCGCCTTAAAGAACTCAGGAGAATTTTAATGGCAGAATCGAAATTGAGTGAATGAATAAGTGACGAAGAAGGTTGAAGGAGGCCGGCTTATATTCTGAAGTGAAATGATACGGGTCATCATACACGAGTTAGCTGATAAGTCGTTCACGACTAACCGACCTAAGAGTGGCCGAGGTAAAAGGTATCGAAGCACACGACTTAATCCCAAGGCGTATACTTCGAGGGGCAAATGTTAACCCTGCCTCGGTTACGACTCAGTGGTCCAGTATGTGGAGATGGCGCCGACTCAGGACTTAAAGGGATAGCCGACCTAACTGATTAACAAGGTGGCCGACTTAAATCGATACCGACTTAACTGGTTAAGGAGCATGCCGACCCAATGCCTTCACATAGATGCCGACCTAGTGCTTCAGAAGGAACTGGCCTAACGACTCAAGAAATAACAAAGGATCCGACTTAACATGGTGCCGACCTAACTGCCTAATGGAGTTGCCGACCTAACTGCTCAACAAAGGATCCGACTTAACATGGTGCCGACCTAACTGCCTAATGAAGTTGCCGACCTAATTCGATCCGACTTAAGGACTTAACATGTTTACCGACCTAACTGAGTGGAACAAGTTCACGACTTACACTTGTGTCGTGACCGACTCATGGTCTGTGCTAGGATGTGCGCGACCTGGGCAAGGGAGTTAGTTCACGTTTAGCTCGTCAATTCATTAAATCGGCAACGGCCGATTTGAGCATGCACTTCCCATTTAAGTCGGAGGCCATGCATCAGAGAGAGGGAACGACCTACGACCTGGCTTGACCCGGTGACGACTTTGGACTTGTGCAAATTCAGCGAAGAAAGATCAACTCAGCTAGATCATAGTGGTGCTCCCATAAGTCGGCCACGACTTAGCTGGGTCGGGGGCGATTCAGAACCGGTTACGACTTAGCTTAGGTCCAAGATCTTTGCCTATAAATACCAACCTACCTCCAACATTAAGGGGACTTTTTGGTCGATCAATTTCAAGCGCCATTACTCTGCCGAATTCCAGACTACTTCAACACTTAAAGCTTTTGAGATTCAAAGAACGTCTAAAAGAACTTCATAAAGAAATCATCTACATCCACCATGGATTTGAAGATTTTTGTCAACATCGAAGTTTGAGCTACTTGTTCTAAGTCTTTTGTAATTCAAAGTGTATTGTACTTGAGAAGATTTGTATCAACTTGTAACGTGATCATCAATAAAAGTACTTAAAGTGGACGTAGGCTATACCCATAAGCCGAACCACTATAAAATTGCTGTTGTTTACTGCTTTTCCGCTATTACCTGCTTATAATTCTTTCCCGATCTATCGGGTGGTGCTTTCACAACTACACTTCACACACCGGGGTGTTAGCGTTCAAATTTAAGCGCTAACAATTTCCATACTTATTTAATAATAAGTAATTCACAAATCCCTTTATTTTCAACACTTGGAAAATATTCAATATACTTAAATCGAAATTAAGTATATAATTCAATCTTTAAGGAAATCATTCTTTCAAACACATTTATTTGGGTCAAAACGAATATTGCTTAAAACATCGTTACGACAACCCAAAATCACTAGTTTAGGGATTCGAACTTAAGATAAATATATAAATCCCAATACTCTATAAACCATTTCCTTTGGGAAATCATTTACTATAACAACAGTGTTATAGTTCACTATTTCCTTCTATTTCTCGAAAATGTCTATTTCAACAATGAATGCTGAATCTATGTATTCGATACTTAACGAATTTTAAACATCTTTAAATCGTTTTAATTCTATTTAAAATATCACATTCCCCAAAAACATACCCATTAATATATTATTCACTGTTCCAAAATTGTGAATATAAATCATTAAACAAATTCAACATTTTTCTACCCCTTTTGTTTAAAGGATTATCCACTGTCCAAAATCAAGAATATATCTCTTTTAAAAATCTAAAATAACTGATTTATCAAAATAAGTCGGTTTCGGATTTATAAACAATGTTTATAAATTTCCATTTATATTTTGTAACAACTTCGATTTACAAAATTTAAGAATCTTACTACTTATAAAATTTAATTTATAACCTCATTTTCAGCATTAGCAGAACTTCTTTTATAATTCCATTATTTCGATTTATAAAATATATATTTTATAAATCTCATCTATAAACCATTTATACTTATTCGAAAATCTCAATTAAATTGCTAAGTTAATTACTTATAAATCTTTTATTTTACAAATTTGTTCATTTTATAACTTCACAATTTATAAATCCATAATTTTTATTCACTTATTAAATCCATTTATACTTCATTTTAACACTTAGTAAAACTTGTTTTATAATTCCTATATTTTAATTTATAAATATCAAGTTTATAAATCTTTTATATAAGTCGTTTATAATAATTCAAAAATCCCAATTTAAACCATCTTATAAATTTATCAACTATTTATTTCAAAAATCACATTTCGGTTATATTTTACAAAAATCATAATTTTTATAACATTAAAAATTATAACGTTTATTTATTTAAAATAAATCAATTCCAAAATTTAATAAAACATATATTTTCAAAAATCACATTGAAACCCTTTTAAAATTCAAAATCGTTACTTTATTATTTTTAAAACTCCAAAAATAGGCCCAATGATGCAACAACACCAAATAATCAATCATGGCAATCAAACATCATATATCGTAATATGATAATCAACAAATACCACAATATCTGTAATCAAATACATATTGGTGAGGAATCCAGTTGGATCCCTCCAACGTGTTTCCCTGCATCTACAGATGTTAGCACAATACCAATTCCGTTCCAATAAGGAATATCACGGTTTATTGGATTCATAAAATATTATCCGCTATTATGCAGCGGAATAGGGTCTCAACCGCTATATAATGAAGGAAAATCAACTCCAAGTACATATATAATACCAATTCCACACAAGATGGAATTATCGCGGTATATGTTTTTAATAAATAACACCCGCTTAGTATACGGCGTATAGGGTCTATTTAAATTCAACAGATAATAATTTATCATCCAATCGCACAATCAAGCAATTTTAAATCTAACTATTTGAAATTTAAATCGAAATAGATTCGATTGAGTGAGAAGTTCTCACCTTGGTTTCAATTCAGTTGTAGCGTTTTATTTCGAATAAAATTAAACGTGCGTTTAATTTTACCCAAAATTTTCACTAGCTCCAAACGACTCCAAACCAGGTTCATTGCGTAGTGCTCGACAAAAAGAACCGGTCGCAATTCGTTTCGTAATTTTTCGACCTCGTATGACAAAGTTATACACTTATAAACATTACACGAATTTAATATAATTTCAATTCATAAATTTCTTTTTATAACTTCAACCTTCAATCACGGCCGTCCAAATTTCTACATGAAATCAAGGCCACATGTTTTTGCTTCTTCCCAAACACGTTGCTTCCAGGAGAATCACGCACGGCCGAACCCATAACCCCAAACTAGGGTTGAATATCACGACCTCCACTATCAACTTCAGGTCGATCGACGACCTTCACCTTGTAGCCCTCATCACCCCCACCGTCGCCCTGAGTATGGCTAAGCTCGGTCATGGCAACACGTTGATTTTCGAGCACGAACGGCGCACGTTCGAACGAGATTTCCCATTAATTCGCAGCTCCGTTTTCGCTCTCTACCGTTAAATACGTAGTGCTCGTTGCCCCCATGATTCCGTAGTTGGAAGTTTATTGAATTAACGTGTGGATTTGAAGAAATAAAGGGAAGAACTCAGGAGATTTTTGGCCATTGGTGAAAGTGGCGGCTGGCTTAGAATTAGGGTTAGGTTTTGTTTCTTGTTGCAAATGAAAATAATGAAGGCCTTTTATAGAAAATTTCCAAATTACCACTCATCCAAAATTTTCCGAACTCCAAAAGAAGCATGCCGGCTGGCGTTCCTAGGGTTTAACCCACGTTTCGGACACAATGGAATAGGTTTCGGAGACTAATTCGATCATCTGTGCGAGTTACGGCAATAAACGATCAAATTTAAATTAAATCGATTTAAATTAATTTCTATGTGTATTGGCTTGCCCCGGACAAACAGTAAATCCGATTGACACGAAATTTGAAACCATGCAATAATTTAACATTACGGGTCCGATAAAACTGGTTTCGTTGAAATCCGAGACTGTTTGAAAAATGGCTATTTTCACTAGTCGATTTAAATATTAAAATATTCAATTTTAACAAATTAACTTTTAATTCGATTTTCAAAGTTCTATAACATCGCTATAACTTTAATATGATATAATAAAATTTTACAAATCGTTTTCAATCATATTAAACCCAATTTTCAATTATTTCTGGAATTTCAACTATTAAATATCGATTTAATTATCCAATTAATCCAATTATTCGAAATAAAACTTATTCAACTATTTAATTTCACTTATTAATATTTAAATTTAATTAAATATACAAATTTTAATAAATAGGAATTCTGGGTCGTTATAAACTTCCTACCTTAAAAGAATTTCGTTCTCGAAATTACAAGTAAGAAAAAAGTTACAGAATCAATTAACTTTCCAAAACAAACCATTCAAATTGGATTTTTTCAAATCTCTTAAGTGTTTAACTTTTCCAAAATTAATAGTTAAACTTCTTACGACAACTTTACTCAGTTTTCGAATCCAAACTTGTTTTTTAAAAAAAAAAATTCCTAATTTTCTCAAAAATTTTCAAACGCCTTAAATTTTCTGAAAAATTCGCCAGAGTCTCCTTTGTGCGGCTCGATCCGAAAAAAACGACAGTATATATATCACAAATATACATCTCATCAAGTGATGAGGCATCCTATAGGGAAAAAAGTGTAAAAGTACGATATTTAATCCGAGATATGTACCTTATATATTGTTAGCGAGCGTATACAGCTAATATAGCGCGAAAGCAAGCTCCAAATGCGAAGCAAGCGTAATCCGCACCTACTAAACACTCAACAAACCATGAGAACATGCATATATGAAAATAATATCAATATACAACATATAGCAACATAAAAACTACATGTGCCAACATAGCAAATGCAACAAAAGCAACAAATGCAACCATCAAACAACTATCATCCTACTAACATCCAACAAATCAATGTCTATCCAAATCAATTCATAACCAAATCAATATACATTAACTTTTCATTAATATTCAATGGATTGGTTTTCCAATTCAAATCACATTTGATTCATTAACATTGGATGTTTTGTACTAACATTCATTTATTCATATTCAATTAGTAATCATTCACTAATTCATATTCAAGTTGGTTCACGTACAAATCAAATTCAATTGATTTCAATGATTTATAACTTTCCATTTCATTGATTCATTTTCATTTAACACTTAATGAGTTATATACAATCAACAAATCGTCATCTAACAAACAATGTATATCCAACATTACCAAATTTATTTACTTCGCTTACATCCATTCCATTTGGTTTAACACTTAATTCCAATTGGTTCATATTAAATTGACTTCCATTCAATTTATTCAATTTCTCAACTTCATCATCTTCCATTGAATTTACACTTACATTCATTATCCCATATCAATTCTTTTACATTTGATTGATTAATATTTCATCCATTCAACAATTCAATTGTTAATTCCTTTAACAAGTAGGTTTAATTTCATTTATACAACTCAAGTTCATATTCATCGCATCTTTTCATCAATTCACTTTGTTATTTTACTTCAATACTAGAATCAACTTCATTCAACGTCACTCAAGTTATATTTCATTTCAAACATCATTTGTTTAATTTAACTTAAATTTCCACTTATAAATCCAATTCAGATTCCAAATCTAGTTCTATTTACTTACCAATTCAAAATGGATTCCAATTTCATTTCCTTGCATTTGCAAGTTTTATTTATTCATTCACAGTTTTTTTCGAACTTAATAATTGTATTCCAATCATTTTTTATAACATTCCAGAGTCTTTTCAATCTTTCAAAACCATTTTTGAAACCAATTCAATTATCCTTTGAATTTCAAAACCCAAACCCAAATTTTCAAACAACTTTCATTTAAAACAATTTGGCACCAATCCCTCTTCTGGAAACCTGAAAATGAACACCAATGATGTCACGATCATCATCGAAAATATTTTCCACTGACCCGAAAGAGTTTAGAGCTTTAATTTCTCCAAAATAATTTTCCAAAATATCAAATCCATTCAAAACACTTCTCTGGAATTTTGTTTTTAGATTATAAATCACATTTATAAATCTTTTACTTATATAATTTTACTTCTTATATATAAGATTATTTCACAAGTGTAAATCATTTTAATTTTAACTTATTAACTTATAATTCTTCGCTTATAAATTTTATTCTTTTACAATATGTTTCATTTAACTTATTCCAACAACTTTTATTAACTTGCATATATCTTACAATTTCAATAACCAAACAATCAATTGATATACACTTTAATAATTCCTGAAAAATTATTCCTTTATATATAAAATATAATCAAGGTAATATTATTTCATTTACCCAATTTAAAATGATACTACGTCGGTTTATCTCGTTTAAGAGTTTAGATACACCTATCGGTAATATGGCGTCCCATCTACGGACCAGAATTCAGAAACAGCTCAACGGATAAGCGAACACAATATAAAATATTTTTATATTCACTAACAAATATGCGCTCATAGCTATTATTACACTCACACTCATTCTAGAGTACTACTGACTCTATCTCTAATGAGTAATTCCCTATAGAGCTAAGGTTGTCGCTTAACCATAAGCTTTGATACCAGATGTAACGAATGCGATTTTTCGACGCTCGAAAACCGACATCAATGCGTCCACTGTATCAACTGCTGCATAATCGAATGCCGAAAATCTGTACCGTTATGGTTAAAGAAGAAGAAAAGGTAGAAGAAGAAAGAAAAAAAGAAGAAGAAACAGAAAACAATATCAGAATCTCACAATCGCAACGGAACAACATATAATAGATAAATGAATAATGTTTAAACAAAGAACTATATCAGTTATTACATCACATCACATTACATCATCAGAGTATACAATAACAAATAGCGAAAAAGAAATACTATATACTAGTGAATACGCCATGCCATCCAGCTTGCCTCCAGTAACTCCTGAATTCCAAAATATCCAAGTAACCTAACTCTAGACTGCTCGTGTGGAAATTGGTGGGCACCATGAGTTTAGAAAGGAAACCATTAACGCCAGATCAGTCATGGGACTGGTGTGAGAACAAAAACAGTTATTCTTTTAAAAACAAACAACAGGATAATTTTTTTTAAGTCAATTCACAATGTTTTTTTTGAGAATGTAACTACCATAAGACCACCCACCACACACACAATGCAAACGCAGATTTGGAGGAGATTTCTTCTTATGTTAGTCAAAGATGCTTACTACGCAAAATCAAATCATTTTTGATATTATTATTAGTGCATAGTATAGAAAACATTTCGAAAGTAGAATATAAATCTTAGCCAGCATAGGTACCATTATATTATGCCTACTATAGTTACCATATTTGATGGCAGGTTCTACAACTAAAACCGTACGAGGTTCATATTGTTTCTTTGGATTTCCAACAAATGGTCAGGCCAAGGAACTTCCCATTACCACATGGGTACGCCTCTGGAAAGACGACCCGAGAACCTAACGTTACGGTTAGATCTCTACTAACACAAGGTCGGGTTACCCCTCAAACCGGGTAATTACTGACACGATTATATCATTCCCTGATCGTAACCGATCTATATCTGAGGATCCTCGATTCCAATAACCACAAAGTAATAAATTTGGAGCAGCAACATAGGTTAAGTATCTGGGCTCCATACCATGATACCGCCTCTATCCAGAAGGACTGACATACACTAAAGGGGCGCTACCCCCTAATAACCTTCTTGCATCCTTCCTGTTTTGACCATTTTCGGGGTTTGAGGCCCGACGAAGTGTCGTCCACAAAGCTATGCTTTATACAAAAGCTGTGCTTTGATCATCAAATGCTCAACAGCACTTCGTATGACACATTACCAATTTTGGGAATGTATCACTAGCAACCATCAACTACATCACCTCTGAGCTCGTACGTCTCAGAGAAGGGTGTCAAGCTAAGAGAATAAATTCTCCGCCACCAACAGAAATATATTTGATAGAAACCAGCTTTACATCTCAAATTGTAATGTCAGACACACATCCATACTAGTCCGTTCCGGGATCAAACGGAACCGAAGGAACTTCCAAAGAAGTCCTTGCAATCCGGATATTCACTAATCAAATCCGGACTTCCCGTCACTAAGGGTGATAAAACTCCTATATCGGAGATCAGCCGATGTAGAGTCATTCGTCGGTAATCCTTCCGTTTTCAAAAATACCTGGTCTTCAACACCGGTCTTCAAATGCAATCCATAACGATGTATCACATATTCGGAATGGGTTATACGACCCAAAGGTCCTTTCCCGGCTAACCCGAATAGTGAGGCTTATTTTGAAAATAAGTGTGGCATTCAAATTCAAGCAAATCACAACAAATACCCATTTAAAGGTACATATTGGTAGTCGGTTATTTAACTATCAATAGATATGCACAACATCACCATGTTCCAAACAATTTTCGAAATTATTTATTTTCCAAAATATCTTTATAAGATATATATATTTTCCACACTTCAACATTTGAAAACAAATTTCAAATCACTTTTCACCTTTACAACTTTTGAAAACAAATTTCAAATCGTTTCCCTACACGGGATATATTCACAAGTCTTTGTTCATTTTCATTTCAAAATGGTTCATTTAAACCAATTAAATAAATCCTCACCGATTTACTTTATATTTATGTTCCCAATCCGTAAATTTATTTCCACACTTCAAAAATAAATCAACGTTTGTTTTTAAACAAATTTCCCTTCCTTTTGTAAATTCCATAGTGAATTCACAATTCCAAAATATCTATGAATATACGATTTCCAAATCGATTTCTAATATTCATTTTCAATTTATCTTTAAAAGATAAAATCTCAAAACATTCACTTCATATTGGAAAACATTTCCAAACTTATTTAATAATAAGTAATTCACAAATCCATTTATTTTCAACACTTGGAAAGTATTCCATATACTTAAATCGAAATTAGGTATATATTTCATTCCTTAAGGAAAACATTCTTTCAAACACATTTATTTGGGTCAAAACGAATGTTGCGTAAAACATCGTTACGACGACCCAAAATCAGTAGTATAGGGATTCGAACTTAAGATAAATATATAAATCCCAATACTCTATAAACCATTTCCTTTCGGAAATCATTTACTATAACAACAGTGTTATAGTCCACTATTTCCTTCTAATTCACGAAAACGTCTATTTCAACAATGAATGTTGAAATCTATGTATTCGATACTTAACGCATATTAAAACATCTTTAAATCATTTTAATTCTATTTAAAATATCACATTTCCCAAAAACATATCCATTAATATATTATTCCCCGTTCCAAGATCGTGAATATAAATCATTAACCACATTCAATATTTTTCTACCCCTTTTGTTTAAAGGATTATCCACCGTCAAAAATCGTGAATATATCTCTTTTAAAATCGTGAATATATCTCTTTTTAAAATCTAAAATAATTGATTTATCAAAATAAGTCGGTTTCGGATTTATAAAACAATGTTTGTAAATTTCCATTTATATTTTATAACAACTTCGATTTACAAAATTTAAAAATCTTACTACATATAAAATTTAATGTATAACCTCATTTTCAGCATTAATAGAACTTCTTTTATAATTCCATTATTTTGCTTTATAAAATATTTATTTTATAAATCTCATCTATAAACCATTTATACTTATTCGAAAATCTTAATTAAATTGCCAAAATCCGATTTATAAGTTAATTACTTATAAATCTTTTATTTTACAAAATCTATTCATTTTATAAATTCACAATTTATAAATCCATAATTTTTATTCACTTATGAAATCCATTTATACTTCCTTTAACACTTAGTAAAAGTTGTTTTATAATTCCTATATTTGAATTTATAAATATCAAGTTTATAAATCTTTTATATAATTCGTTTATAATAATTCAAAAATCCCAATTCAAACCATCTTATAAATTTATCAACTATTTATTTCAAAAATCCCATTTCAATTATGTTTTACAAAAATCAAAATTTTTATAACATTAAAAATTATAACGTTTATTTATTTAAAATAATTCAATTCCAAAATTTAACAATACATATATTTTCAAAAATCATTTTAAAACCCTTCTAAAATTCAAAATCGTTACTTTAGTATTTTTAAAACTCCAAAAATAGGCCCAATGATGCAACAGCACCAAATAATCTATCTTGGCAATCAAACATCATATATCATCATATGATAATCAGCAAATATCACAATATCTATAATCAAATACATATTGGTGAGGAATCCAGTTGGATCCCTCCAACCTGCTTCCCTGCATCCACAGATGTTAGCACAATACAAATTCCGTTCCAATACGGAATATCACGTTATATGGGATTCATAAATTATTATCCGCTATTATGCGGCGAAATAGGGTCTTATCTGCTATATAATGCTGGAAAATCAACTCCAAGTACATATATAATATCAATTCCATACAAGATGGAATTATCGTGGTATACGTTTTTAATAAATAACATCCGCTTAATATACGGCGTATAGGGTCTATTTAAATTCAATAGATAATAATTTATCATCCAATCACACAATCAAGCAATTTTAAATCTAACTATCTAAAATTTAAATCGAAACAGATTCGATCGAGTGAGAAGTTCTCACCTTGGTTTCAATTCAGTTGTAGCGTTTTATTTCGAATAAAATTAAACGTGTGTTTAATTTTACTCGAAATTTTCAATAGCTCCAAACGACTCCAAGCCAGCTCCATTCGTAGTGCTCGACAAAATAAACCCGTCGCAATTCATTTCGTAATTTTTCGAACTCGTATGACAAAGTTATACACTTTTAAACATTACACGAATTTAATATAATTTCAATTCATAAATTTCTTTTTATAACTTCAACCTTCAATCACGGCCGTCCAAATTTCTACATGAAATCAAGGCCACATGTTTTTGCTTCTTCCCAAACACGTTGCTTCCAGGCAAATCACGCACGACCGAATCCATAACCCCAAACTAGGGTTGAATATCGCGACCTCCACAATCAAATTTAGGTCGATCAATTACCTTCACCTTGTAGCCCTCATCACCCCCACCATCGCCCTGAGTACGACCAAGCTCGGTCACGACAACACCTTGATTTTCGAGCATGAACGGCGCACGTTCGAACGATATTTCCCATCAATTCGCAGCTCTGTTTCCGATCCTTGCCGTTGAATTCGTAGTGCTCGTTGCCCCCTACGATTTCTTAGTTGGAAGTTTATCGAATTAACTTGTGGTTTTGAAGAAATTAAGGGAAGAACTCAGGAGATTTTCGGCCATTGGTGAATAAGTGGCGGCTGGCTTAGAATTAGGGTTAGGTTTTGTTTCTTGTTGCAAATGAAAATAATGAAGGCCTTTTATAGAAAATTTTTAAATTACTATTCATCCATAATTTTCTGAACTCCAAACTAAGCATGCCGGTTGGCGTTTCTAGTGTTTATCCCGCGTTCCGGACACATTGAATTGGTTTCGGTGGCTAATTCGATCACCTACGCGAGTTACGACAATAAACGATCAAATTTAAATTAAATCGATTTAAACTAATTTCTATGTGTTTTGGCTTGCCCTGGACAAATGGTAAATCCGATTGACACGAAATTTGAGATCATGCAATAATTTAACATTACGGATCCGATGAAACTAGTTTCATCGAAATCCGAGACTGTTTGAAAAATGACTATTTTCACTAGTCGATTTAAATATTAAAATATTCAATTTTCACAAATTAACATTTAATTCGATTTTCAAAGTTATATAACATCACTATAATTTTAATATGATATAATAAAATTTTACAAATCGTTTTTCAATCATATTGAACCCAAACCCAATTTTCAATTATTTATGGAATTTCAACTATTAAATTATCGATTTAATTATCCAGTTAAATCCAATTATTCGAAATAAAACTTATTTGCCTGTTTAATTTCACTTATTAATATTTAAATTCAATTAAATACACAAATTTTAATTAATAGAAATTCTGGGTCGTTACAAGCACGAAGCCCTATCCATGCCGACTTCCTTCCTCCCCACGCGACCTCCCATCCTTATGACCAAGTTTGTCAAAGTACCCACGAACGCGTCCCCATTTCTTTCCAACTACCATCACTACGCACTGCCATTCGCCACCAGATTTTGGTAGCTGGTAGCCCTTATCCCCACGAACAAAGCCCTTTCAGGTCCCATCACCAACACATGCCACCAATTTGCTAGATAACCCAACCCAATCTTCGTCGTTTATCTCCAAGTTCCAACCACCAAAAGCAATCATGCCTTATCTCCACCATCCATTGCCTTGACGAGCCCCCCGCCTATCTAGTCATGGTCAAGCCTCGATAGTGGCTATTGTGGCACAAATTGATTTTGGCCATTCCATTTAGCTTACTTTTGATGTACACAACTATAAAATGAAAGGTAGGCAAGGGAGCGTAAGTTTTGTTGGTTGAGGTAAAAGAGTGGAGGCTGTGGTTAAAATCAAATAAATATATATTATTTAGATTCAAAAATATGTAGATATTTAGTTCCAAATTTTGATCGAGGCGTGCCTCCTGGCATTCCTAATATTATTCCCCTATTCCAAATGCTGATACACATTACGAGAGATAATTCGATCGTACGCAGAAGATGGCTTTTTGAACCAAATTATTATATTAAATTTCTGATATTAACTTCAACACATTTCTATCCCGTACGACCATACGGTGCATCAGATCACTACAAAATTTGACGGTGTATTATAGTTCATTATTACAGACCTAATGTCATTTTTTCTTCGAAATCCAAGACAATGCCATGGATGGCTATTTTTATATGTTAATTAAAACAAGTTAATTTCAAAATCGAGTAAATCACTTTTGAATCAATTTTAAAAGTTTTATTGTCTTACATCCTTAAGAATATAATTCAAATAAGCTTTGAAATAATTTTTATATAACTTAAAACTCAAGGTCCCATTATTTAACCAATTTCCATTATTAAATTTAACAATTTAATTTTCCAATAAACCACTATTTTGAAACTTGAGTTACTAAATCTGTTAAATTAACTTTTCAATATTTAAAATTAATTAGATATTCTAATTTCAAATCACTAATATTCTGGGTTGTTAAAATTCCGTTTTTATGTTATTTATTGTTGTATATGCCAACTAATTATATTAACATGTTATTTCATGATTGGATGTGAACTATTAACATATATGGTAGCTCATGTAAATAATTATTACGTGATTTAGGAATCGAATTGAAATTAAATGGAAACTTAAATTAGTATCATTAGGACTACTAAGCTTCATTTGGAATTTATAAAGTATGGTTCGAATTTACTTTAATATTTTAATCAATTGAAGGTTAAGGTTTTATAATTTGTTTTTCGAGTTATATAATTCTTATTAAGGTATTTATAAATGATAACTTGTGCATAGAAAGAGGTTTTTCTAATGAAAAGGATTATTAAGGTTTTTACAAATAATGTTTTGTAAATGATATTTATAAAGGATATTTTATACAGGAGTACAAATGTAACAACCCTGAATTTTGAACAATTTAAATTGAAAATATTTAATTAATTTTAAATATTTGAATGATGGTTTAGTTTGAATTCCCAATATAACTATGAATTGGCGATTAAATTTTAGAATTTAATCTATTGAAAATTGAATAAAATTTTGAATCTTCAATTTTAAGCCGATTAAAAATAATTTAAAAGCTTAGAAAATTCACACTGATAATATTGAAGATAATAGAAGCTTCAGAACTGAATTTGAAAGTGATTTGTTCAGTTTTGAAATGTTATCGTTTAAATTGAATTTAAGAATAGCCTTCCGAGGCACGGTCTCGGAATTTGACGAAACCGGTTCCGTTGGGTCCGGAATATTGTATTAGTACCGGATTTAAATTTTCGTGGCGTTCTGAGTTGATATGTGAGTATACGACGTGTAAACGCGTTGATAAAAAATTTATGTTGAGAAAAACAAATTGAATTCAAAATATAAAATAAAAATAATAATAATAATAATAATATATAACAAAATAATAAATTTTTTTTTTCACCGGCATCCCTATAAACATGTTGTCACGTATGCCTAAACCCATGCCCAAAAATCATGATCTCCTCTGCCAAAACACGACCCCTTTCCCTTTTTATTTTCGCCATTCCTCTTCAAATCATATGGAAAAAAAATAAACGAACGAAAAAAAAATGGCGTCGCTCTCGTCTCCCTCTTCGTCCATCGATGAAAATTAGGGCTTTCATCTTAGCTTGCTCAATTGATCCTCCTCCTCGCTCGCGATCGCTTCGGTGAAAGGTGAGTGACCCTCGCATCTATTTTCATTCTCAGTCGTTCGAGTTATTTTGATGTTGATGATTTTTTTTGAGGCTTTCGGTTCGCTCGGTTTTGAACTGATTGACTTTTGCTGCTTGATTTTACAATGTTGATGTTGTTCGAATTTTTGAGTTTTAATCTGTTCGTATTTCTGGAGTAGCACTGTTTTGATTCAGATTTCGGTTGGTTGGTCTCTTGAATGAATTAAGATGATTTTGTGAAAATATTTTGTGTGTGGCATTATATATATATATATATATAAGTACACTGATCCTTGCATTGGAATATGATTATACTAGTAAGTATTCTTGCTTCCATTTAGTCACTGCCCTTGCCTTGATTTGTACAGGCCTTTGTTAAGAATATTAACTTGTTATCTTTGCTACGGTACATCTGTTGGGATACAGGGTAATATAGATATATATATAGATATATATGAATAGCTTACATTGTTCACTTTTTTTTAGTGGATGTACGTATGAAATGTACATGTAAGTTGCGAAAATCTGGAAAAAAATTGGTAGCCTGACATGTTCGAGTTTTTAAAATTTTGGCATGTTTAGTTTTGAAAGTTTGACATGCTTGAGTTTTGAAAGTTCAAAAGAAAAAAATCTGGGTAATATGCTGCTGTCTCAACACTTTCGTGTGATATAACATATACGTACACATTGGAGTTGAAAGACTTAAAAAGGCTTGGCACTATCTGTATATACACGCAAGAAATTTTATGTCACACGTTATATGTATAATGCGTGACTTTCATACACAATTGAAATGAAAACATAATGACCTTTGCATTTTTGTTTAATGTTTGGCTTTGCAGTTTTATTTTATTACAGTGAGTAACATTTTAAAATTTAAGCATATAAATCTTTTACATGATAACAAGCTTGTATGAGTTTTGCTTCTTTGATCACATTGGCTACTGCATACTCGTGGTTGTGAACTGATACAACTGTAAATTATATTCTTTGAGTTACTGTAACATACTTGGTTACTGTGACATTATCTTCTTTGAGTTTGTGACATTTTGTTCCACTGATGCCCATGTCTCGTATATGTGATGCAGTGCATTTGTTTGAAAAAATGAGTAACATAAATTAATAACAATTTAAACATATAATTCTGATGGATATGTGTATGTGAATGAGTGGGTTTATATCTATATATATATGCCTTGTGGCCTGCCCATTTGAAGTGGTCACTGACCTGAGTTGTATATTGGTAGCACACATTACTTTATTTAGCATGTCTCTGTTGTTCCTTCTGTTGTCTCTCTGACCTAGACCGCCTGTATTCATAAGTATTGATACTCTTCTTTGTTTGGTGTTGTTGCACTGATATCACTTGATGTACAGTGCAGTGTTGCTTATGTACACTTGTGTTAGTGGTTACCCTTGTTTTTTTTCTGGTTCGCCAGTTCTGTTGTGTGCTGTCTGCACTTGTTTCTCCTCATCTTCAACAATGAAGTTTTGGGTCTTGTTAGCTTGAGTTTGTCCGTAGTTCCAAGTTGCCATCTCTGATCTTTGGTGGTGACTGCATTCTTGTTGCAGTTTGCCCTTGAGTCCAAGTACTGGCCGCAGTTTCATTTTTATGAAAATTTTACACTTTTTGAAGTGTGCAGTAATGAGTTGTTTGGGAACATGTTTTCTTAAGTTTACTTGAGTATATGCAAAACAATTGCATTTCGACCCTGCCTTGTTGCATAGGTTTTGGTGTTGCAACCGCGTTGAGTCACTGACGTGACCTCTGCAACTTTGATTTCTGATAGTATTCTCTGTTGTGATGATTTCACATGTTGTCGTGGCGAGGCAGTGTACGCAAGCGTGAAGTGCAGCCACACGGCATGGCTTTTATTGATATACTATTTTTTTTTGATTTATGATCTTTTGCATATTTCATTACAGTAGTGGCAAGGCAGTGCATGCAAGCGTGAACTGCAGGCACACAGAGTTAACGTTTTAAATGTGGCGAGGCCGTGCATGCATGCGTGTACTGCAGCTCTACTAGACTTGATGTTTTAAATGATGTTTTCTATTGATGGAAATTTATTTTATATTGCCAATTCAATATATTTTGAATCGCATTTTGATGATTTTGTTGTTAATTGCCGTTTTGGCAATTCTGTTATTTTCTAAATTTTCTTCGTTAAAAATCCCTTCATCTATCTTCATTGATAATCTTAATCTACTGATTTGTTGTTTAACCTGTTAAGTGTTATATTTACCGTTATCCGATTTCTTGTTAAAAGATCGGATAGGTGAATTTATATTTGACTGTCGTCTAATTGTTGTTTGATTATTATTGCCTCTATGCACTAATAACTAAGTTTGAATTAGACCGACCTGTGTATTATTTTCTTTTGAACGTAGTACTCGGGTCAGACCCAGTATTTTACAGCTTGAAGATTTTTCGGGCATCGAAGTTAGAGAGAGGGGAAACGCTTCACTTTAGTTTTTCGGGAATTCATTTTTGTACTTAAAGAAATATTCCGCTGTATAAATTTAATTCATTGTATAAACTCTGATATATGTACAAAAATTCATTATGTGAAATATAATTATTCTGTGTTTCTGTGGCTGATTCTGTTTAAACTCTGTAAACTGAATAACAATCCGTCATTTTGAACGTTTCAAGTTGGTTTAATTACCGACTAGGGGCGGTCAGAAGGGCGGGTCGTTACAACAAAAAGGTTTATACAAAAAGTTTCAAAAAAAGAAAACGGTTTATAAATCATTTCATAGATTCGGAAAGACGTTTATAAATTAGCTTAAGGGTTTATAAAAGTTGGTTATAACATTATTTTGAAAGTTATAAGTTAACTGAAATATGAGATGAGCATTTAAAAGGGAATTTTGTATAAAGAATAAGCGCAATATTTTATTTGGAAATTTTTTTCGTTATTTATATTGGATTTAGGAAAAAGAAAACTTTGAAAACTTTGTAAATATACTTATGCTGATAAGATAATCATACGACATTGTTTCAAGGCATGAAGAGTTAAATGTTTCGGTAATATACTTGCTACTATAAGTTTAATATATAAATGTTTCCCAATAATAAAAGGAAGTGTATGTAGTTTAGGAATAGGGTTTTGGAAAGTTGTTGTGATCAGATTTTATAAAGTGGTTTTATTAACTAGAGAGAATTAATAAAGGCTTAGTGGATCTCATATGGGAATTAAACCATGGTTGAATGTTTTTTATTTGATAGTTAAATAACCGACTGTTAAAATTGGACCCAAAACGTAACTTTGGAAATACCTAGGGAAAACATGAGAATTATATGGCACACTTACCATCAAATGTGCCGTACTATATGTATAAACACGTTTTGTTCTTTAGGACGAATGATAAGGAAATCCATCCACTAACGGTCAGGAGGTGGACTCCACTCTATTCATTTTTCCGTTTATTTCTTAAAGAACAGGGTTGAGTTTACCGGAAATTGCCGATAGTTTTTTCGAAGAGACCGGGATCAGATATGATATCTAAAAACCTCTTCGATCCAACTCAAATGTTGCAAACTGAAGAGTTCTTGAAGAGTATGAAATTGAAGATAGAGAATTGAATTGCAATGGCTAATTTCTACTAATCCTTAAGGTGATTCTAGAATGGATGTAGTAGGAATGGTGTATTCGGTTTTATTCAGACCCATAACGGACTTGATGGATGAACGCTATCAACACATTATCATTGGAGGGCAATGAAATTTCTAAGTGCAAATGTTCTTGGAAGATAATCATTTCCTCTAGCCTCATTAACCGAAAATGACTAAAATAAAGGAGATGCAGCGGGGCTATGTGGGTCGCCCATATTAAAGTATATCATTGCCTTTCTAGATGACCGTTCATATTTCTATATTTAGTTGTGCATATGAGCTTAGTAAAATGGTTCGGAACAATCGACATGATGACATACTCGATCCTATCCAGCACGGGTGTAACGACCCTGGATTTTTGGCCCCGTTTATTTTAATAAATGTTTAATTTAATTTAAATAAAATGTAAATGGATCATATTAAAATGCTTATGATTTGGAAATACTGCCAATTTATATTTTTTATTTTTTTTAAAAAAAGAGGGGAATTAGACTTTGGGGATTTAAAATAAAATCTCATTATTAAATTAAAATACTTTACTTTGTTATGTTTAATATAAAATAATACATATATATAATAATGTTTGAAATTTAAACTTAAATTATAGTAATATAAAATCTAAATGTAAAATATAAAGTAAGGATTAGATAAATTTGGTTAAATATACAACATCAACTGTAAATATGTAAGCATAACAATAAGTTTAAGTATAAAACGAAAGTCATATAGAATAGAATGAAATGTAGGCCAAAGTATAAATAGGATAATAAAACGAATTAATATGCACAAGAACAAAGCATAAAGTAAGATAAAATAAAGTCAAATAAAACATGATACATATGTGTTTGCACCAGAATTGGGCACAACACTCTTCGGATGTGTTTGAAGAGATAAAATGAAGAGAATAAGTGTAAAATGAAGCAGATCTAACAAACACACCAATAAACATATAAGAAAATTCACAGAAACACAGAGTTTTAGAGTGGTTTGGCATGTTGCCTACGTCCACTATGAAGTTTTATCACTTTATTGCTTGATACTTGAAGATTACAAGTTTTTGATAACGAAGTACAGCAGATAATAAGCTTAAATTCGAGATCAATGGTAGTAATGGCGTTCTGGAGTGAACGTGGCAGAGTCCGGGCGCTCTTTTACTCTCAAAATTTTCCGACCCCTTTTTGAATGACCAGGGGCTCTATTTATAAGTGTTGGAGGCTGATACTTCGCCTAAAATTCGGGGAGACCGCTTCTAGCATGTGTGGGGGCCCACACGCCTGGATTCTGGAAATCTGGGCCCACTTTGGGATCGATTCGAACTCGAGTTCGAATCGATCAAGATTTGATCAGATTGAGCTGAAATTTTGCATGAACATTCCTCATGTTGGCAGTAAGCTACTGTGAAAATTTCATAGCATTTGGACATGCAGATCTCGAGTTATGATGGATGCAAGTTGTAGTTTTTCGGTCCGGGATCGATTCGAACTCAACTTCGAATCGATTAAGAATTCATCCGATTGAGCTAAAATTTGGCATGGACATTCCTCTTGTTGGCAGTAAGCTACTGTGAAAATTTCATAGCATTTGGACTTATAGATCTCGAGATATGATCGATGCAAGTTGGTCCATGATCGATACGAAGCAAGTTCGAATCGATCAAGAACTCATCCGATGGAGCTGAAATTTGGCATGAACATTCTTTAGGTTGCCAGACGGCTCCTGTCCAAATTTGGTGGCATTTGGACTTGTATATCTCAAGTTATGATCGATGCAATTTTGGATTTCTCAACCGTGATCCATCAATATGTTGAGCATATGAACTCCGATTGACTTGAAATTTGGAATATTAGATTTCTCAGCTTTGCTTGTCATGTCAAATAAATTGTAGCTCGATCCGGATTTGAAATTTTTTTTACCGACATCCATATTAGACCTATGTATAATGATCTTCATGACGAACCGTCCTTGGTTTCTAGTCGAGTTCTTGGTGTCACGGCCTTGCCAAAAGGCGGGATAACGTTTGCCCCTCAAAGTACGTCTTGTGTGAACATGACGTGCTTTGAAAACTTCCATCTTCGCTCTGAATAGTTCCATTTAACTTGTTAAACAGTTGTCGTCTTCTTGTTGGAAGTTGTGATCCTTGACTGATTTTTTAGTAATATGCACCGTTGACTACCAACTGATGTACCGTTGTAACCGATTGTTGTATGATAACGATTAGCTATTTGTTGTTGTAATTGTCATCAGGTGGGCATTCGACGTTAACAAGTCGTTGTCGGTCTTCTCGTATTGAATTCTGTATCGATCCTCTCCTGAATCGATGTGAAATTCGAGTTGCAACAATACTTGATGGTTGTTTTGGATTCTTCCTTCGTGCCGATCCTCTCCTAGATCGATTTGAGATGTTAGAATGTATGCTTCATATCAATGGATACGTAATATTGGATCTTGGATTAATGGACACAAAAGTAATGCTCTGTGTCGATGGAGTCGAACGATCCAGACGTAATCATGCAGTGATGCTTCGCGGAGGATATGCCATCTCTCATTCCCCTATTCAAGAAGAACTCCTCACGGTAGATAGTCTTTGATAGGAGTTCCATTTATGTATGTTCTCCATCGATTGGGCGGTTCTCTACTGTTCTTCAGATAATCGTTTGATGCAGTGAATTCAGATAGGAAGTGTGCTAATGTTTGACCATGGATAGCTCTCTAGGGGAGATAAGTGATATCAAATTGGCTTAGCTTGATATCCCGTTAGAGTAACCTTTCAAATATCTAAGGTTGCCATTGGACCTATCATAACGGTTGGTTGATACAGACATTAGCACGGTAAGCTCGCCAATGGCTAGCTTTCATCATATACTGGTCTTTAGGTTAGTTTCTCTTCACTTAGCATTGCAATGCTTATGGCGTGTGTTGACATTACCTAATTAAGGTATAGATCTTCACGATCCAACATCTTAGGTAAAATGGGAGGCCTCTCTGAGCGATCTATCAGAGCTACTTGGTTTCCTCCATATATGGATGACTCTAATCTTCGGCATTTTCTGACATTAGCCTCAATCCTATGAGAATTGATGACGAAACCCGAGAATTCATTTTATACAACGCTGAAAGAGCCTTTCAAAGGATTAAATTTCATTCTGCGGTTGTTGGATAGCACTGAATATCTATGTCAAGTGATCGATGTGGTCGCTTGATGGTCATGATCTCACGAGCATATTAACCACATATACTTTCATTGATCGGCCGATGTGATTTTCGAATGATCTATTAATCGTCTTTTGGTAAGTAACATAAGCTTTCTCAAGTTTGAATCCACGGATTACAGCATAGCACTATAGGATCGGGTCAGTAACGAAATAGTTGTATTCCTTGTCTGGGACATGTTTCAATATCTAATTTTATTTGGTATTTTGCGTACATGGATGAGAGTAATTCATGTCTGATGATCGAGTCAATTAGTTGGTTGGTCATTGGATATGGAAAGCTATGCTTCGCCGTGCCTCGTACAAACCTGAGTAGTCGACGTACGTCTGCAACTCTCCATTTGTTTCTTTCGTAAGTAAAGGATTGGATACTCATTTTGGGTGGAGGGCATCGTGGATAAACCTATTGGTTTTGAGTAGATTCGCCTCCTCCTTTAGTGCAGCAGATCTTTCTAGATCCGTGTCGCTTCGTTTATATTCACCGAGACATGCTTCGGGTTGACGTTTAATGCAAGGTTCTCAATAGTTGGTGAGGGTCCATATGTATATATGAGATCGAGTCCAAGCCGACATATCAAATTCACCTGGAGCAATGCAGTTGACTCTTGCATCATCCTTGCGAAGAGTTGTGATTTGATCTACAATACCTGTGATAGGTTGTAGGCACTTCATGTGCTTATTTGCAATGGTAAATGATCAGGCTCGTAGGGATGTGGAATTAAAGGCATAGTAGAGTTTAGCCTTGTGTCGCATGCTGCAGCATAGCTGGTTCCGGCTATGAGTTGGAATCTACTTGTGTTTCCGAGCAATGCACTTTCCATTCAATGCACTTGCAATCTATTGCTCATCGGAAGGGTCAGAATGATGATTAGTTTCCCAAAAGTCCTGGCATCGATATGATGATTCTATCTTTAAGCATCCTTTCGGTCGTAACTTAAAGTTGTTATGAATACTAGGCACGAGCTATAGGATTGAGTAGTTGTATCCAGTTCTTGGATGATAACATTCATGCCCCCAGTCTCGGGTAGATGGATGTATTATGCTAATGATCGAGCCTAGCTTCTGCTGTGTTTATACTGTAGTCCAAGCCGTAAGAGCCAGAGTTGTTCGACGAACGATCAAATTATTTTCATCTTAATTCTCATGTGTGCCAGCAAGGTAGATAATGTCCGCTTCAATTTCGCATTCTGTCCCATTGAACCATAGGATCGAGTTAATCAATGGAAAGCTGAGTTGTGCCTTATCCTGCATTCTGTCCAAGTTCTTTCCTCTAGGTAGAATATCTCGTTGGCTTATCGACATTCACTTTGCTGCCTGTGTTTTCATACTCGGGGAAACATATGAAGAATAAATGGTCCAGTAAGATTCAATGCAGGATTGATGCTTTCTCGAACCGAGGGTAAGAATCGGTGCGCGGACATTTAGGTTGTACTTGTTTTGAATTGCTCGTTTTGTCAGATTTGATTAAGAGCCAAAGAATGAATGGTCGCATTGCATTTTTTTGGAGTTAGTTGATCAACTACGTCCGTTTCGATTTACGTTCTTCCGTCAGATCTAGGGACAAAGTCAGCTCAAATGCAGTCAGGTCATGCCCATCCAGTCTCATGAACTTTCAGGCGGATCGATGGAAGGCGACGGAGGACGAATGGTCAAGTCACACTCATTCGTGGTTCTATCCATGCTCTGGTGGTCGAAGGTATTCGGTGGGTGCTCGGGTCACATCGAATTGTAGTCGAAGAGGATCAATATTGGCCGTCGATTTAGCGACACAATGTTGAATATATGGATCTCATTGCTTATTGATCCTTTGGTATGATATGAAAGGTGCAAATCGATATTTCCCGTCGATCTGGAGGTACGATATAATTGGCTTCTCGTCACTTCGAGCATCATTCTGATTGGTTATCATTAAGGCCTCCTTGCAGTCGTTGCCTTAAGTTGCAAAGGAATCTGAATAGCTAGCAATGTAGCGAGTCTCATTTCTCTTTTTTCAATGATTTGTTCTTCTGCCCCCAGTCTTGGGTTAGCAGAGTTAGTTTGTGGACGGACCAATTGCATCTATAGCGAGTTTATACTCCTCTCGTCGACTTTAGGTCCGAATTGGTGAATGACTGGTCGAATCACATTCTTCATCTTTCTATGGTCGCAGTCGCACTCTAGGGACTAGAGGCAGTTGAAGGGCCATTAGTCACACCTAATTGATGTTCATACCCATGTCCCCACTCTGGGACCAAGAATTTTAGCAGAAAATGGTCAACTGCATTTTCCTCGATTAATTCCTCTGGCACTTTTCAATGGCCAAAGTTGAAGTGTAGTCGGTCACATTGCGGCAACATTAATTTGATTTTTCTTCTACTGAATTGGAGGAAGGAGTTGGTTGGCAGATGGTTGGGTCATATCCGTCCACGTTGCATGCACAACTCGCTAGATCGTTGGCTAGAGTTAGCGGATGAACGGTCGTGTTATGTTCATTTGCGGTAGGATGGGTAGTCACATCCATTTAGAATAAGGCATTCAGCTAGGTCCGTTTTGCGAATCTACATCTCCCTGTCGAATAAAGGCGGAAATCTTGTCTTGCTGGGTTGGAGTGCATCCCTAAAAGATTATGTTATAGGTCCCGTGCCGGGAATAAGTGTTGATGCATGAACGGTCATGTCGTGCTCGCTTAGTGCTAGATAGTCGGATCACAACCGATTTTCTATGATAAGTGTGCCCCCATGTCAGGGGAAGATTTGGAAAGAAGAAAGTCTAACCACATCCGCTTTTTGTACTACAGAACTTGCTGCGGAATTAGAATCGATAGATGGACAATAAAATCGCATCCCTTCTGGTATTTATTTTCCAATCCATGCTTCGAGGATTGGAGTTGGTTGATGGGTGGTATGTCACGCCCATTAGGTCTTTATACTTCAGTCTGTGCTTTCGGGACTAGAGTTTGTTGATGTTTACAATCCAGTTCACACTCTGGAAATCTGGAATTAGTTGTTGAGTGGTTAGTCACACCCATTTGGCATTCGTGCTCCAGTCCGTGCTCTCAGGACTTGAGTGAGTCGTTGTTTTATATTCCAATTCATCCTCAGGGAATCTGGAGTTTATTGATGTTTATACTCCAGTTCGCACTCTGGGAATCTGGAGTTAGTTGATGTGTGGTCGAACACACCCATTTTAGTGTTCATACTCCAGTCCGCACTCTGGGGACTTAGAGTTATTAAATGTTTATACTCCAGTTCGCAACTTTGACTTGGCATTCGCACTCTAATTCACACTCTGCGAATTTGGAGTTGACATTTTATTTTGGTCCGCGCTCCAGGAAGCAGGAATTGATGTTTATACTCCACTTCACGCTCTAGGGAATTGGAGTTGACATTTGTATTTTTCGGTTCGCCCTCCGGGTACCTGGAATTGATGTTAATGCTCTGATTCATGCTCTGGGAACCTGGAGTTAGCATTTGTGTTTTTGGTTCGCACTCTGGGAACCTGGAACAGATGCTTATACTCCAATTCATGCTCTGGGAAGTTGGAGTCTGGATTGACGAGTCGGTTCGTACTCCGAGAACCTGGAATTGACGTTTGTACTCCGACTTGCGCTCTGAGAATTTGGAGTTAGCATTTGCATTTTGGTTCGCACTCCGGGAACATAGAATTGATGTTTGTACTCCGACTCGTGCTCTGGGAATCTAGAGTTAGCATGGATGCTTCGGTTCACGCTCCGGGAACCTGTAATTTATTTTTATACTCCAATCATGCTTTAGGAACCTGGAGTTCGCATAGATGGGTTGGTTCGCACTCCGAGAACCTGGAATAGATGTTTATACTCCAATTCACACTCTAGGAAGTTGGAGTCAGCCAATAGATGGTCGGTCACACCTATTTGGGCTTTTTAGGAATTCGTTCACACTCTGGGAACAATGGATTTGATGTTTATACTCCAATTCGCACTTTGGGAATTTGGAGTCCGTTCACACTCTGGGAATGACTTATTGGATGTTTATACTCCAATTCACACTCTGGGAAGTTGGAGTCCGTTCGCACTCTGGGAACGATTTATTGGATGTTTATACTCCAATTCGCACTTTGGGAAGTTGGAGTTCGTTCACACTCTGGGAACGATGGATTTGATGTTTATACTCCAATTCGCACTCTGGGAAAGTGGAGTTAGTGTTTATACTCCGGTTCGCACTCTAGGAACCTAGAGTTGATTGCAGGACTATCGTGTGTCGGTCCAGTTCGGCCATTGATGCGATGGCTTGCCCCCCAGAGGTGGGTTTCGCTTAGCAAATGATCGGTGGGATCTCGATTACTTTCCACGTATCTTCCTTCAACGAAGGAGGAGACTTAGTTTATGGACGGATGAATCGCATCCGTTTTCATTTGGATCCCGCTTCTGCCAAGCCTAAGGAGTAAGATTAGTGTTCTGGCGAGCTTTGAGCTCGAGCAGAGGAGAGGATAGCTGAACTACATCCACTTTGAGTTGTGTATTTTCCCTTAAGATGGGGGCAAGAGTTGGAGAGTAGACGGTCGAGCCACGTCCACTTTACGCTTTGCGCTCTTCCAGTCGAGTTGAGGAAGAGAGTTGGAATGATGGCTCATGATGATTAGCGAGTAAGCAGTCGGTTGTTGTTGACTATAAATTGAGGGTTGGCCCCTGATAAAGTCGGTTTGAGGCATGATTGCTTTGTCGAATCAATGATGCAAACTGGGGAGTGAATGATCAAACCATATCCGCTATAAAAATGTGCTCTTAAAAAACCCAAAGTGTCCAATGCAGGATTGGATGCATGGACGGTCATGCCACGTCCATCTTTGGTGTGATTTCGATTTTACTGGGCATCAGAAGAAGCATAAGTATTTTGGCATGCTTCAAGTAAGAGATGGAGAGTGCATGGTCGGGACATATAAATCCAAGTCTTTCTCAAATCTCCTAATTAAATTGCATAGGAATGTGAGTGGATGGTCAGTTGCATCAACTTCGTACTGGAGCCCTGAACTTGTCTGTCTCTTCCACTTTGATGGCCTGCCCCCAAGTCAGGTGCATAGAGCAGCCAGCGAGTGGTTGAATCATGCTCATCATGATGATACCTAAATGACTTTATCATAGTCCACGAAGGTTGTTTTGCACCCATCCTTAAGTACTCGGTTACCTGCATCATTTGCAAGTAGTTTAATTCAAGTCGATTATATTTTGCAACATAAACAAAATAGAAATAGAAATAATTCAATAGAGATCGGATAAAATCTCATTGATAAGTGATGCGGCGTCGTATGCTCGCTATTGCACTTTGGTCCAGCCTTTCACCGTTGGGAGTCTAACGCAAATGGTTCAGTTTGATCAAAGTTCCGATTGAGATCAGGGGTTCCCGGCTCTTCATTTTATGGGGCTTGAACATATTGCCAGAGCTATCCTTTCTGGAGCAGCCTTATGGCGTTGGCATCCATGATAGTCATATAAAGAAGAGGAGCTTCCCGATTTAGAGTATGGAGCAGGTTTCCTTTTATGTCGCCAAGTTGATCCTTCGTCTGATTCATCAATGTAATGTTGGCCTGGACATGTTGGTGTAGTCGTCGGCGACTATCCACCGGTTCTGTTATCAAACTCTGCAAATAAGCTTTTGTGCTGATTTCATTTATTAGTGTTGGCAGCAACGGGCTGTGGATTTTGATCAGTTCATTGGCTGCCAGCTTCTTTATTCCCTTTAGCAATATGAGAAGTAGAAATGATATTCCTAACTACGATTGACAGTCTTCTTTGAGGAATAGGGGATACAACGCATTTGATGGCATTCATCACTTTTCGTGGACTCCATTCACCATTCTCACTTCATAAGGTAGTGGCGGAGGTTGAATTTACATAGTACACGGACATAGTCAGCATGCTGAATTTTAGTTGGAAATTCTACGTGTGGGATGGTCTCAATGAATAGGTCCTGACTGGGAACGATACTCGAATCAACATTATCAAGTACATTTTATGGTTACGGGGTCTTGTGATACTGGTGAATGATGCATGCCCGACTGCCTAATGTTCGAGTGGTTGGTAATGTCGATTGGATGGTGAGTAGATTAATATGGGCTCATAGATTGGTGGTTATTTCTAATTTTCACCAGGAAGGAGGCTTGCATAAGATAGTTAGGAAGTCCTCTTAGAGTTGTATGTCATGCTTTTAGTCATATGGACGTGGAATGATTAAGATGCGGTGTACAGCTATGTTTTGAGTTGGCAGAGTAGACAAGGCAGGGTAGTCGTTATGCTAGCCATCGCACCATAATTTTCAGTTTAGGAGTTTTAAAAGCTGGTCAATTGGAGGAAGTTGTAGTCCACTTTAGAAGCATGATACATTAATCAGCTCTAGTTCTTGGCATATTAGCTAGGTTCTCCAGCCTCTGGGAGTACCAGCTGAAAGTATTTCAATACCCATTCCTTGATTGCAACTCAAAAATTGCTATTGTAGTCTCCCACTTCCCGTCCAGTCATGGAACGATAAGAATGTTCCTTTATTTAAGTTGAGGTTTGGATTAACTATGCGGGTGCCCTGCACTGAGGCTAGGGTTCAGGGGGAAACTTATTTTAGCCTCTTTTTAGGAAATTTGGATCGTACCCGATTTTTTTTTTTTGAAATTCCATATCCATCAAGCAATCTGAAAAAGTCCTTCTTCGTATCGATACGAAATGGAGGCAGATGGATGGATACGAACTGCATGTGCGTATCGATACGAATTGGAGGCAGATGGATGGATACGAACTGCATGTGCGTATCGATACGAATTAGGGGCAGATGGATGGATACGAAGTCCATGTGAGTATCGATACGAATTGGAGGCAGATGGATGGATACGAACTGCATGTGCGTATCGATACGAAATGGAGGCAGATGGATGGATACGAAGTCCATGTGAGTATCGATACGAATTGGAGGCAGATGGATGGATACGAAGTAGCGCTCCCTGATGGATACGAAGTGGCGCTCTCTGATGGATATGAAGTGGCGCATCCTGATCGATTCGAACGAACGCTTGCTGAGGGCTACGAACAAGGTCGATGCGAAGGAAGCCACCTTTGGATGGATACGAAAATGACCGTATTTTCTGGGTTCGAAAACATGGATACGAAAATGACCATATTTTTTGGGTTCGAAAACATGGACACGAAAATGACCATATTTTCTGGGTTCGAAAACATGGGTTCGAAAGTGACCATATTTTCTGGGTTCGAAAACATGGGTTCGAAAATGACCATATTTTCTGGGTTCGAAAACATGGGTTCGAAAATGACCATATTTTCTGGGTTCGAAAACATGGATACGAAAATGACCATATTTTCTGGGTTCGAAAATGACCATATTTTCTGGGTTCGAAAACATGGGTTCGAAAATGACCATATTTTCTGGGTTCGAAATTCATGATGAATGTGGTTCCTCTTAGATCTGCAGCAATCTGAATAGAATAGAAGGAACCATTGAACGATAGATCTGGATCTTCTCCTTAGATTTATGCAATCCGATATCGAAAGTAGATCCAAGGAACGGGAGAAAAACTGGGTTTTTCTCAGTGAAAGCACCAAAGTGTTTGCACCAGAATTGGGCACAACACTCTTCGGATGTGTTTGAAGAGAATAAGTGTAAAATGAAGCAGATCTAACAAACACACCAATAAACATATAAGAAAATTCACAGAAACCCAGAGTTTTAGAGTGGCTCGGCGTGTTGCCTACGTCCACTATGAAGTTTTATCACTTTATTGCTTGATACTTGAAGATTACAAGTTTTTGATAACGAAGTGCAGTAGATAATAAGCTTAAATTCGAGATCAATGGTAGTAATGGCGTTCTGGAGTGAACGTGGCAGAGTTCAGGCGTGTTAACTCCACTTTTTCAGCATGGCCGTGATATCAAAAATCGACCGAGAAACCAATGATAGTTCATCTCGAAGAATAGTCAACTCAGCATCCCAACAAAGCAAGTTCTGTTGAATGGCTTTTCAGATAAGATCCCCTACGGAGGGGGGGGCCGGGGGGGTGCCAACCCCCCTAGGTGGGGGTGCGGGGGCAACCACCGCTACGGTGATCAACCTGCCCGGTCAGGTCGTAGGGGTCCAGGGGGCAGCGCCCCGTCCAAAACGGTATACGACTTAGAGAATGGAGCGACCTATCTTCTACTCGAAGTCAACGACCTAACTGATGAAGCGGGTTAACGAGCTAACAAGTGGCACGACTTACCGACTTAATAAGGTTGCCGACTTAATAAGGTTAACGACTCAATAAGCTTAACGACTCAAGGATTGGACGACCTAAGAAGTGCCACGACTTAACGAGTTAAGGTTCAAGGCGACTTAGAGGAATGGAACGACTCAAGAGGGTTAACGGTTCATGAGACAGGCCGACTCAGTGGATCAACGACTCAAGAACTGTGCGACTCAAGGTCTTCACGACCTAACAATTCAAGGGCTGAACGACCTACGAGATAAGGATCTACGAGTTAAAAGGTCTACGAGATAAGGATCTACGGCTTAAGGCCTCCACGAGTTAAAGAGTCTACGAGATAACAATCTTACGAGTTAGAAGATGGCGCGACAGGAAGTCTACGGCTCAAAAGATAAGTTGTTCACGACCTAAGACTTGGAGACAAGTTCAACACCACGCTGTAGTAAGAAGAATAGCTGACGACTTACGACCTATGATGAGTCGTGTACGACTCATGCTAGCATAAAGGAAACTGCATTTGGTTAACTCGTGAACGACTTAGAACTTGTATCATTCATTCAGATGGGTGCATATCTCTGGGCCAAGCCATGAACCCAGTAAATCAGCCGCAACCTACCAAGAGTCGTATACGAGTTACGACTCATCATGAGTCGTACACGAGTTACGACTCATCATGAGTCATACACGAGTTACGACTCATCGTGAGTCGTATACGAGTTACGACCTAACTCCGAAGATGCCTATAAATACGCCCATAACTCCAACAGAGAGGGGACTTTTTGGACTGATTCATTTCAAGCGTCGTTACTCTGCTGCATTCTAGACCACTTCAACACCTTCAAGAAACTTCACGAAGAAATCAAACATGTCAAACATGTGTTCAAAGATTTGGATCGACATTGAAGTTTAGGCTACTTGTTCAAAGTCACTTGAAACTCAAAGTGTGTTGTAATCAAAGTGTAACTGCATTGACTTGTAATCAAATCGTCAATAAAGATATTCAAAGTGGACGTAGGCTATCTCTCAAGCCGAACCACTATAAAATTGCTGTTGTTTACTGTTTTTTCACTATTATCTGCTTATAATCTGTTCCCGAGTTATCGGGTGGTGCTTTCACGATCTCACTTTATACACCGGGGTGTTAGCGTTCGAATTTTAGCGTTAACATTTTTGGTGCTTTCACTGAGAACCCAACTCAGGAATGCTTTCACCATTGGTTCGCGATAGTTTGTTGAAAGAATCTCTCTAAAGACCAGAAGTTTATCCGAGATAATGGTTATTGGAAGACAGCTCAGATCTGATAGATCCGGTGATGCTCATGAGAATACTATCACTTCTCTTGCTCCAAATGAAGCAGCTCCGAGTGTTGGAATTACACCAAGAGGTGTTTGATGCTGCAGTTTCTGGGTTATATCAGCAAGTGGAAGCCCAGAACGCTCTAATGCTGGAAAGAATGAATGCTTTACTTGGAGGCAACCGTCAAACAGAAAATAATGAAGAGAACTTTGCAGATGATGCCCATGATTCCCAAGAGAAAGGTATCCCTCAAAGAGCAGTTGGCACCGCCGCAAGGGCACCTTCTCAAGCTGAAGGTTCAAGGCCGCAGCCAATTTTTCGCGAACATTTGCCTAGGCAATCTTCTGAAAGAGCAGCTGACTTCTGCCCGGCAAAGCCTCTGAATGATAAGAAGTACCTATCAGGGATGATTCGCTCAATTATGAAAGAGAGCATGCAGAGGCAAGAGAATGAAAATGATTGGGGGTTTGCTCCAAGTAAGACACCGTTCACCGAAAAGATCTTGAAGGCAGAGTTTCCAAGGAAATTTGTACCACCTACTATCCCGGCCTATCGAGGCACAAGTGACCCTAATCAGTTCCTGTACAAGTACGATTGGCATATGACCGGGGCAAGAGCAACAGATGAAATCAAGTGTCGATACTTTCCGATATACGTAGAGGGAGTGGCCTTACTTTGGTTCACAAAGCTACCAGTTAGATCCGTGGATCACTTTTCCAACTTAACACAAAAGTTCAAAGATCAGTTCAGGCTATATGCTACAAAGGCCAAGGATATAATGTCACTCTCTAGTCTAGAACAAAATCCCGGGGAGTCTATCAGATCGTTCTTAAACCGCTTCAATATAGCCTTGGCCGAGGTTGATAACGCAGAGCCACGGATGGTTTTGACTTACCTGATGCGGGCTATCGATAATTCGAGTGAATTTGGCAAATGGCTAAAAATGAAGGAGCCAAACTCACTTGAGAAATTCTATAAGAAGGCCGACGAGTTTATGCGCTTGGAAAGCTTTCCTATGCCAACAAAAGCAGTCGTGACCGAAATTCAGAATGTCAATGTTACTTCTAATAAAGGAGAATATGGAGGACAGTAAAGGAAGAATAATGATGGGAAAAAGCAGGGAAATCCAAAGAAAAACCGCCACTTTGAACCGTCGGATTATACTCCCTTAACTGATACTCCAGAGAACATTTTCTTAGCAACAAAGGATATTGTTGAATATCCTAAACCACAAAAGTTGAGACTTAGGAAAAATGCCACGCAAAGTGAAAGATTCTGTAAATTCCACAATCAACCTGGCCATGACACTGACGAGTGTCGCCATTTGAAGGATCTGATTGAGAAGCTATTGAAAGAGAATAAACTTCAGCAATATGTCCGGAGAAACAGGAATGATCCATCCTCATCCACTCAGGGGCAAATACTTCTCACTCATCATTACGGCCCAAATGAAAGAACTGCAACGCAGGGATCTGAGAGGCTTATCATTAATGCTATCACAGGGGGCCCTCACCCAGGGGACAGAAGTTAGGACGAGATGGAAAGCTATGCTCGTGCTTTGAGACAAGCCCCGGAGGGAGAGAATATCCTTGTTCTGGAAGATGATGCCTAATGGCCATATTTCACTTAATGGCTTTTGCATAAAATTCATAGAATAATACTGGATTTATGATTCCTGTATAAAATGCCGTTGTAAAAACAGTGCAAATAAATAATAGAAACTATAAATCTTGAGCTTTCTATTACGATAAAATGCTTGTTTCATTTCGATATGCAAATGTCTTAAAATATATTGCTAAAATGTCGATTTAATGTTGCAGGCAATTAAAGCAAAGCTCACCTAGTCAACACATCACAAAGCCAAGCGATTCCTACAAATCGCTCAACAGGCGAATATCAGGCCACAAATATTCCAGACCCAAATCCTACAAAAGAAGTGCTTCAAGCAAACAGTGAGTGATTCAACTGGAGGTGGGCCCTTGCAAACTAATTGAGATCGTTTGTGCAAACGAACATTCGATTAAGTAGCTTGTGTTCGCCCCTCCAAGCTCACTTACCAATGAAGTACACTTCCTTTGATAAACAAACTACTTCCAAAAGAAGGAAATGTGGGTTTGGAAATGATAACAGGGAATCACTGAGGATCAAATAGTGAAAAGACATGGGTGAGCAGGCAGGGAACAAATAAAGACCTCTTCGGGGGCACATTTCACCAGAGCTGAAGTGCAAACTCTTCGGAGGCCCACTTCTCCAGAGCTGAAATGCCAAATAAAGACCTCTTCGGGGGCACATTTCACCGGAGCTGAAGTGCAAACTCTTCGGAGGCCCACTTCTCCAGAGCTGAAATGCCAAATAAAGACCTCTTCGGGGGCACATTTCACCGGAGCTGAAGTGCAAACTCTTCGGAGGCCCACTTCTCCAGAGCTGAAATGCCAAATAAAGACCTCTTCGGGGGCACATTTCACCGAAGCTGAAGTGCAAAATCTTCGGAGGCCCACTTCTCCAGAGCTGAAATGCCAAATAAAGACCTCTTCGGGGGCACATTTCACCAGAGCTGAAGTGCAAATTCTTCGGAGGCCCACTTCTCCAGAACTGAAATGCCAAATAAAGACTCTTCGGGGGCACATTTCACCAGACCTGAAGTGCAAACTCTACGGAGGCCCACTTCTCCAGAACTGAAATGCCAAATAAAGACCTCTTCGGGGGCACATTTCACCAGAGCTGAAGTGCAAACTCTTCGGAGGCCCACTTCTCCAGAACTGAAATGCCAAATAAAGACCTCTTCGGGGGCACATTTCACCAGAGCTGAAGTGCAAACTCTTCGGAGGCCCACTTCACCAGAACTGATATGCCAAATAAAGACCTCTTCGGGGGCACATTTCACCAGAGCTGAAGTGCAAACTCTTCGGAGGCCCACTTCTCCAGAGCAGAAATGCCAAATAAAGACCTCTTCGGGGGCACATTTCACCAGAGCTGAAGTGCAAACTCTTCGGAGGCCCACTTCTCCGGACCTGAAATGCCAAATAAAGACCTCTTCGGGGGCACATTTCACCAGAGCTGAAGTGCAAACTCTTCGGAGGCCCACTTCTCCAGAGCTGAAATGCCAAATAAAGACCTCTTCGGGGGCACATTTCACCGAAGCTGAAGTGCAAACTATTCGGAGGCCCACTTCTCCAGAGCTGAAATGCCAAATAAAGACCTCTTCGGGGGCACATTTCACCGGAGCTGAAGTGCAAACTCTTCGGAGGCCCACTTCTCCAGAACTGAAATGCCAAATAAAGACCTCTTCGGGGGCACATTTCACCAGAGCTCAAGTGCAAACTCTTCGGAGGCCCACTTCTCCAGAACTGAAATGCCAAATAAAGACCTCTTCGGGGGCACATTTCACCGGAGCTGAAGTGCAAACTCTTCGGAGGCCCACTTCTCCAGAGCTGAAATGCCAAATAAAGACCTCTTCGGTGGCACATTTCACCAGAGCTGGAGTGCAAACTCTTCGGAGGCCCACTTCTCCAGAACTAAAATGCCAAATAAAGACCTCTTCGGCGGCACATTTCACCAGAGCAGAAGTGCAAACTCTTCGAAGGCCCACTTCTCCAGAGCTGAAATGCCAAATAAAGACCTCTTCGGGGGCACATTTCACCAGAGCTGAAGTGCAAACTCTTCGGAGGCCCACTTCTCAAGAACTGAAATGCCAAATAAAGACCTCTTCGGGGGCATATTTCACCAGAGCTGAAGTGCAAACTCTTCGGAGGCCCACTTCTCCAGAACTGAAATGCCAAATAAAGACCTCTTCGGGGGCACATTTCACCAAAGCTGAAGTGCAATCTCTGCGGAGGCTCACTTCTCCAGAGTTGAAATGTCAAATCAAAGCCCTCCTGCGAGGCGCAACAAAAAAAAGAAAAAAGAAAAAAGAAAGGCTTCTCCAACACAAGGCACACTCTACTAAAGCAAGAATAATATTTCCTCAAAAATGGAAAATTATTCTCTAAAGAAAGAGTGCATGCCTTCTCAAAATGAAAGAGTTATTCTCTAAAGTAAGAGTACAAGTCTTCTAAAAACAGAAGAATTGTTCTCCAAAATCTCCTCAAAATGGAGAATATTACAATGAGTTGTGGTATGGGGGCAATATAATATTGCTACTTTAATAAAAGCAGTACCCAAGCAACGTACCACAAGCTCACTGCAATATCATCCAAAGAGAATAAAGAAACTTGTATGAAAATGAGAAATAAATACATTCTCAAATACAGACAAAAGTTTCTATAAAATTTGTTGTGCACGTGCGGGTTTCAAAAGGCAAAACAAGAAGGATGACCCCACACCGTCAAATGGAGTAAAACATTACACCAATAAGGCTTCCGCAATAGGTTCCATTGATGCAAGTTCCTTTGCGAAAGCTGGGACATCTGAAGTTTCTTCTTGAAAACCAGGGGCATCGTGAAGCTAAGTCAACCGAAAAGAGTGCAAAAGTCCGAATTAGTGCAAAAATCCATCTTTCAGCAAAAAATTAACGCTCCTCCCCTTAACCGTCACAGCACTTAGTCTTTTAAAAATTGACTTCTGACTGGAATATTCGGAAAGAGGAAGGAAGTGCTGCAAAAGTAAAGAATGAAATTAGTACCGGATAACTCAGATTTTGAAAATCCCAGAAATGGGAAGATCCAGTTTGCCCCACTACTCTTCTTATCGAAAGGACATTCTATATGAAGAACTGAATATTCAAAAGTAAAGGTGCACGTTTTCTAAAAGCGTGTGAAGTGTTGTGCAAAGCTACTAAAATAACAAGTAAATAAAGCAATACTTGAAATAATACTTGTTAGCATATGTCAATTCAGAAGAATTCAAGGCTTGTTATTTGAAAGTAAGTGCGGTGTTAATGCAGATAGCAGTTATAATTGTGTAAACTTTGTGTTGATACTTCATTCAAGATAATTGATTCGCAACACTTCATCAAGACCATACTAATTTTCTTACAGTAAAATACCAGTTCTTTGATCTAATCCATCACTCGATATGGGCAATCGGTGATGAGTATATTCGCCCTATTTTTCTGCAAATGGTGCGTTTAACAGGTTGTTAAAATAATCTGCAAAGAGATGCAACAAGTTCAGGTCAAAGTTCCATTGAATCGCGGTCAAGTTTAAAAGGCTTCAGGTAAAAACAAAGCAAAGTTGCCTAAGTACAAGCTCAGCAGCTCAGTAAAGCACGAGTTAAGAAGAATCGAAGCCCACGACCTAGTCCCTAGGCGTATACTTCGAGGGGCAAGTGTTAACTCCACTTTTTCAGCATGGCCGTGATATCAAAAATCGACCGAGAAACCAATGATAGTTCGTCTCGAAGAATAGTCAACTCAGCATCCCAACAAAGCAAGTTCTGTTGAATGGCTTTTCAGATAAGATCCCCTACGGAGGGGGGGTCCGGGGGGGTGCCAACCCCCCTAGGTGGGGGTGCGGGGGCAACCACCGCTACGGTGATCGACCTGCCCGGTCAGGTCGTAGGGGTCCAGGGGGCAGCGCCCCCGGCGGGGTGCGGGGCAGCGCCCCGTCCAAAACGGTATACGACTTAGAGAACGGAGCGACCTATTTTCTACTCGAAGTCAACGACCTAACTGATGAAGCGGGTTAACGAGCTAACAAGTGGCACGACTTACCGACTTAATAAGGTTGCCGACTTAATAAGGTTAACGACTCAATAAGCTTAACGACTCAAGGATTGGACGACCTAAGAAGTGCCACAACTTAACGAGTTAAGGTTCAAGGCGACTTAGAGGAATGGAACGACTCATGAGGGTTAACGGTTCATGAGACAGGCCGACTCAGTGGATCAACGACTCAAGAACTGTGCGACTCAAGGTCTTCACGACCTAACAATTCAAGGGCTGAACGACCTACGAGATAAGGATCTACGAGTTAAAAGGTCTACGAGATAAGGATCTACGCCTTAAGGCCTCCACGAGTTAAAGAGTCTACGAGATAACAATCTTACGAGTTAGAAGATGGCGCGACAGGAAGTCTACGGCTCAAAAGATAAGTTGTTCACGACCTAAGACTTGGAGACAAGTTCAACACCACGCTATAGTAAGAAGAATCGCTGACGACTTACGACCTATGATGAGTCGTGTACGACTCATGCTAGCATAAAGGAAACTGCATTTGGTTAACTCGTGAACGACTTAGAACTTGTATCATTCATTCAGATGGGTGCATAACTCTGGGCCAAGCCATGAACCCAGTAAATCAGCCGCGACCTACCAAGAGTCGTACACGAGTTACGACTCATCATGAGTCGTACACGAGTTACGACTCATCGTGAGTCATATACGAGTTACGATCTAACTCCGAAGATGCCTATAAATACGCCCATAACTCCAACAGAGAGGGGACTTTTTGGACTGATTCATTTCAAGCGCCGTTACTCTGCTGCATTCTAGACCACTTCAACACCTTCAAGAAACTTCACGAAGAAATCAAACATGTCAAACATGTGTTCAAAGATTTGGATCGACATTGAAGTTTAGGCTACTTGTTCAAAGTCACTTGAAACTCAAAGTGTGTTGTAATCAAAGTGTAACTGCATCGACTTGTAATCAAATCGTCAATAAAGATATTCAAAGTGGACGTAGGCTATCTCTCAAGCCGAACCACTATAAAATTGCTGTTGTTTACTATTTTTCACTATTATCTGCTTATAATCTGTTCCCGAGTTATCGGGTGGTGCTTTCACGATCTCACTTTATACACCGGGGTGTTAGCGTTCAAATTTTAGCGTTAACAGGGCGCTCTATTACTCTCAAAATTTTCCGACCCCTTTTCTGAATGACCAGGGGCTCTATTTATAAGTGCTGGAGGCTGATACTTCGCCTAAAATTCGGGGAGACCGCTTCTGGCATGTGAGGGGGCCCACACGCCTGGATTCTGGAAATCCGGGCCCACTTTGGGATCGTTTCGAACTCGAGTTCGAATCGATCAAGATTTGATCAGATTGAGCTGAAATTTTTCATGAATATTCCTCATGTAGATCTCGAGTTATGATGGATGCAATTTGGAGTTTTTCGGTCCGGGATCGATTCGAACTCAACTTCGAATCGATTAATAATTCATCCGATTGAGCTAAAATTTGGCATGAACATTCCTCTTGTTGGCAGTAAGCTAATGTGAAAATTTCATAGCATTTGGACTTATAGATCTCGAGATATGATCGATGCAAGTTGGTCCGTGATCAATACGAAGCAAGTTCGAATCGATCAAGAACTCATTCGATGGAGCTGAAATTTGGCGTGAACATTCCTTAGGTTGTCGGACGGCTCCTGTCCAAATTTGGTGGCATTTGGACTTGTAGATCTCAAGTTATGATCGATGTAAATTTGGATTTTTCAACCATGATCCATCGATATGTTGAGCATACGAACTCCGATTGACTTGAAATTTGGAACAATGGCTTTCTCAGCTTTGCTTGTCATGTCATATAAATTGTACCTCGATCCGGATTCGAAATTTTTTTTACCAACATCCATAGTAGACCTATGTATAACTGATCTTCATGACGAACCGTCCTTGGTTTCAAGTCGAGTTCTTGGTGTCACGGCCTTGCCAAAAGGCGGGATATGTATAAATAGGATAATAAAACGAATTAATATGCACAAGAACAAAGCATAAAGTAAGATAAAATAAAGTCAAATAAAACATGATACATATGTATGAACAATTTGCAAGCTGGAAAAGAACATAATAGCAGAAGAAACATTTACTTACAAAATATCTTCACACATATTGGATCATGAGTTGCTGTGTAATCTTGTGTACAGAGGAGTGAAAGTTTACAAATCCACTACAAACATTTTAAGTAACAAGACAAAAATAAGCCTCTCACACAAGCCACATTTTTCTGCAAGTTGTACTTTTTCATACAATTATCTACATAGTATAAACATAATAATAATTATGTAACCATGGGTACATAAGATAATAAGTGTTTTACCAATAGCTTCGTACACAAGCTAAATGTTTACCTGCATAAGTATATGATTGCTGGCACTATCTTCACACAGCAACACAATTAATAATTGTGTAAACATATTTGAAAACAAAGTATGTACTTAATATATCAACTCAGCCTTGTATTTGTCAATTCAAAATATTTAGCAAAATCTGGTAAAATAAAACAAGACAGGGTACAACATGTCCAGATATTGCCTCCCCATACTACTGGTATATCAAACATATATTTGTGCAGTTGCTTTTTAGTTTTAGTCGTTCAACAAAACACATAATAAAACTCTGTAAATACCTGAGAAACCAGAGAGCAAGAAAAGAAGCAAACTCTATTTCAATTTAACATATACAGTCAAGGATTTAGGACAGTTCAGGCTTCAGATGTTCAACATCAAGCTACTCTTTGTTCAGGCATGATTCAAGTGAGTAAACAAATTTTTTTTTTAAATTTTTTTGTTAATTTAAATAGTTCAAATTTATTTGATGGATTGATTTGTATGCTTCAGTTTGTATGTGTTGAGATGCACTGTGTTTTTTGTAAATTGATACAGGAAAATACTTTGTTAAATTCTTAAAGATATCTACTGCAAATACATGTTAAGTTTTAAATTTTTAAATCAAATGAGGTGGTTAAACTAAAACTAAGAATTTACAAACTGTTTAAAACATCTGTATAAAAGGGATGCTACTGTAATGTGATTGTACAGGCAACAAGAATTAAGATGATAAAATCGATTGTTAGTAAATATTGATTCAAGTTAATAACTTGAATCTTTAATACAAAATAGAATTTTTTAAATCAGCAACGGGACATTTCAATGTAGAATTGAATAAGCAGTTCATGGTTGATTAAAAGGTCCATATTTATCAATTACAGATCATTGATTCAATAATAAATGTTCGAATTTGTGTTGCAGCAAGTATAAGCAGTGGTGATTTCATAAAAATTATTAAATAATTTTTCTATTGAATGAGGTTAGAGTACGAGATCATTTTAGGGTTTTAGATGGAGATTTTGATCATCTCTGTCACAAGACGCGTGCGTTAAACATAGGTGATCGAGTGTCACGAGCGATTGGGAACTGGAGCATTAGCGTGTTGTGGAGGTATGGCCAAGGGTTGGGGGTCTCAGGTGGTCTCGGCGGCGGTGGCGGACTCATTTTGCCGACCGTGTGAGTTCCAGTTTGTGCCCCAAATGACCATATTTCAAATCGTAAACTTTGAAGGTGATGCGAGGATTGTTTTCGTTTGTCCATGAAATTTGCGACATGTAGATGACCTTGGAAGATCATCAATGCCTCGTGAGCCACCGTGCATGTGCACGGTGGCGATGGAGGTGGAGTTGTGTTTTTTCTGTCAACATGAGTGTGCTTCGAGTCATGTTTAGTTTTCTGGGAAGTTGCCTCGAGACGATCGCGTGATAGTTGTTGGGGACCTGACGTTCATTCTTTTGTAAACGTTTAGCAGTTTATAATTTAACAGTTTATAACTTAAAGGAAAAAAAACAAGAAGAAGATGGGGTTCAGGGAAGTGCTCGGGTGAATTGTTTGAGTAACTCGAGACATTGCGCGAGTTTCCCAGGGTAGTGCTAAGGGTTTGATAACTGCAGTTTCATTTTTCTTTTAGTAAGTTAAGTAAACAGTTTTTATCAAACTGTAAAACACTGTTTAAAAAAAAAGGTTAACAGGTTCAAGATTTCAAAACTTATATACAAGATAATTATTTTGGTCCATATTTTAAAGGGTTAAGCTCTTATTTATTAACGTCATTCAGTGATCAATTTAATTAAGCATAAAGTTAATTAATGTATGAGTTATAGTTAGTAATATTATAGAACTTCGAACTTAAAGAAACCTTTAAAATGTTAATTAAATTAAATAATCAATATCTTCAGGAAGTAATTAAGAATAATCACTGTTAAACTATAATTAATGGTAGATTTTAAGTAATTATAAGATTATAATTACTGCTTAAGTTAATAGTTGGTTAATCAAATAAACTAGATGTGAATTAATAATAAATTAAGTAATTTACTTAAGAATTAAGAATAAATAAAGGGTTAATTAAGTAAATTAAAGTTAACAAATAAGTATTCAAGTTATTAAATAACCGTTAAGGTAGTAATTAATGATTAAAGAATCGTAATTAAAGTTAAATAATTTAATTTAGAATTGATTAATTAAGTAGTGTAAAATAAAATAAGTTATTAAGTAATTAAGATTAATAATTAATTATGAATGATCTATTGATTCAAATAGTTTGAAAGGAAATAAGTAATAAACTGTTAATCAATAAAACAGGGTTAAGCGATTAACTCTGATATACTCAATTTACATTGAATTTTACATGACTGCTTATGGATTGTGTGTTGAATATCTGATTGTGATATTTATGTGATGATATTCTATGTTACTCTGTGATATGTTGTGCTATTTCTATGCTACTTGTATTTGTTTTATTTGTAATAAATGCTATGTTAATTCAATTGTTGAATTTAAATTATTAAACTGTTAAGTTAATTAGACAACTTTGGCCCTTAAAATGGCGGTTGGACTTCGACGAGAACGGGATCGGAAGAATCAAATTTGATTCTCCGAAAACCACATCGATCCAATTTAAACGTTAGGTCGTGAATCCTGAAATGAAGATCGAGATGGTGTTTCCAGAATGCAAGGATTATCGTCGTTGACTCTGAGGGTGATCCCAAAACGAGTGTGACGAGATAATGCCTTCGGTTTCGTTCGAACCCGGAACGAACTTATATGGATTGAATGCTTTCAGCGCATCGTCAGGCGGACGATAAGCATTCTTAGTAATACGTTCTTTAAAGGTAATCGCAGCCTCAATCCTCATTAACCGGGAATGGCTAAAACAGGGGAGATGCAGCAAGGTTAGGTGGGTCGTGCCCAAGCAGGACAAGATATTTCCCCTGTCTAGATGTCCCTTTTATATTTCGGCTTAGTGAGCGGTTGGTCGCGCCAGCTGCGGGGTTTATCTTGTTCGGGACTGTTCAGTAAGGAATAGTTCTGGCCTTCTGTTGCAGGGGGTCGAAAGTGATCCTCGGTACGGTGATCCGGGCCCCGTACTGTGACGGGCGGTACCCCAGTAGCCTTGCCATTGTTGGAAATCCATTTTCCCTACGAGAACCTACGGTTTTGATTTGTATTACTCACTTTTGTGGCTAGTAGCTGGAATTTAATCATGTAACAATTTCGGCTATTTTCTATTTGCTTGAAAACCCTAGTCACTATTATAATATCATCGGATTTCCTATGAAATGTTTTGGTTAGCGTAAGGTAAAAACTTACCGGTATTTATTTGTGAGGAGTCTTACGTGATACCTTTATTTTCAAATGTTTTTTTCAAAGTTAAACAACTTCAAACCGTTTACTCATACCAGACCCATGTCTGACCCGGAGTTTATATTTTGTTTTTCATAAACTCTTGGGTACTCAAATTTATATGAGTAGCCAAGTGATAGGTTTTGGACTTTGATTTCTAGAGGAGCTTGGAGCAGGAGATTCCAGACGTATATAGCTATTTATGTAGTTCTGCTGTGTTTGTTGATGTGTATTGTATCTCTGATGTATATAGTGATGGATGTAAGTATGATTGCCATATGTATTGATATTTTATAACTCTGATATATGTAAAAACTATGTAACATTTATATGATATATTATATTTTATTCCTTTCCACTGTGAGATTATGATGTTGTTAGTCTCTCTTTCTCATTCTTTTCTATTTCTATCCATTTCTTTCTTAATGGTGATATGTCTTTCTGGTACTAGAAGGGCGGGTCGCCACAGTTGGTATCAGAGCGTAGGTTGGTGATAACCTTGGCTCTGGTAAGAATTACTCATAGAATAGAGTCAGTAGTAATCTAAAATGAGTTTGAGTGTATTAATAGATATGAGCGCGTATTTGTTATTGAATATAATTTTTTTTTATATTGTGTTGATTTATCTGACGAGTTTTTATGGATTCAGGTCGGTGTGTGGGACGCCATTTCATCGATAGGGATTTCTAAACTCTTAAACAAGATAGACCGACATAGTATTGTTTGTAAAGGTAGGGTGAATGAAATAATTTTACCCAAAATTATATTTTGATATAAGAGAAATAATTTTCTAAAATTATATATATATATATATATATATATGAATGTCTGGTTGTTAATACTATAATTGAATTAAAAAAAGGGTTAAAATTTGAGTGGCTTATAACTAAACAAAATTGTCTAATAAAAGGAATATAACTAAAATTTGATTAAAATTAGAATTGAAGTCCCGGAAATTTAAAGGGTGTTTAAATGGATTTAAAACAAAGGTATTTGGGAATTTGAAATCTTGGGAATGTTTGAAATATTTTTTCCAATGATTTGAAAGCAATAATGGAATATTGTTTTGGAAAATATTGTTGAATGGAAATTGTTTTGGGAGGAAATTGTGAAACTAAGAAAGCACTGAACTCACTTCGGTCGCTGGAAAATAATCCTGATGATGATGGCCACATCATCAGTATTCATTTACGAGTTTCTAAAGTGATGGATTGCTGCCAGGATAGTTGGTCATGATATTGTGTGGGCTTGTTAGGTATACAAGTTGTTTTAAAAATTTTCAAAAAAAAAAGGAGAAAAATTGTTTTCGTGAAAACAAGTGTTTGGGATTTGAAAATTTGATTGTCATTTAAAAATGGTTTTGGAAATGAAAACCGGGCAAATTGAATTCTAAGAAATTCTAATTAATAATGTGAAAAGTTTAAATGAATCAACTATGGGACTTATGAAGTAAAGTTGATATTAATATGATGAAATTGGGGATTTCAATCCCGGAATACTTTAGTAAATGAAAATAAGAAAACATATTGGAGTTTAACCTGAGATAAACTAAATGGAATTGAAGTTCAAAATGAACTTATTTGGATATAAATTTGAAGGTAAAATGATTGTAATTGTGAGGTGGAAATTTATACTTTAAGATAGTAAGTGTTATATATATATATATATATATATATATATATATATATAAATATATATATATATATTGTTAACGCCTAAAACCGAACGCTAACACCCCGGTGTATATAGAGATTGAGTGAAAGCACCACCCGTGAACACGGGAACTAAAAACAAGTAGAAAGGTCACAGAGAAAGCAGAAAAGACAATAGTTTTTATAGTGGTTCGGCTTCAGGTAAGCCTACGTCCACTTTAATCTTCTTTATTATTGAATCAATTACAACTTTACATCAATCTCCAATTACATTACTGATGAGACAGACAACTAGAACTTTGATGTAGAAGAATTCTTAGAATCCATGTTGATTGCGTTAGATTTCCTCTTGAAGTTTGTTGAGATGCCTTTCGTATTTGAAGTGTCGGGTGAGTCGAGAATTCAGCAGAGTATCGGCGTTTGAAGAGATCGGCCCAAAAGTCCTTCGAAAGTTGGAGATGGCAATGTATTTAGAGAGGGTTCTAGGCAGAAAACATTACCAAGTCCTGAACCGTGACTGACCTAAGTTGGGTCGTGGACGGCTCAAATTAAGTCGTGGGTCGGTAGCGACTTAACTACTAGGTCGAGACTTCGGAAAGGCATCCTTGCTGAACTCTGGATATATCACAAGTCCTAAGCCATGTACGAGTTAAGAGGCCACGTGCTAAGTAGCCGTATCGGTCTTGCCTTCCTTTGACTGGGTAGTGTACGACTTAGCATACGCCGTAAGTCGGTCGCGACTCAAGTATAGTTCATGATCTTGTCCCTGTCCTGAGCAGTTAGAGCGGCAACCTCCTTGGATAGTTAGATCGGCATCTATCTTAGGCCAGCATCAATGTTCGGTTGGTAACCTACCTAAGCCTTGAGTCGGTATCCCCTTAAATCTTAAGTCGGCATTGATTAAGTCGATAACCTTTAAGGCATTAGGCCGGTACCCATGTTAGGTCGGTAGCTATCATAGGTCGTATCCTGTAGGTATTAGGTCGGCATTCCTGTTTAGGCAGTTAGGTCGGTATCCATGTTAGGGCTTAGGCAGTTAGGTCGGCGTCCATACTAGGTCGGCAACCTTTTGGGTCGGTAACTGTTAAGTCGTTGAGTCATGGCCAGGGCGGAGTTAACATTTTCCCCTCGAAGTATACGCCTAATGGTCAGGTCGTGTGCTTCTATATCCTTTAACCCTTCCCCCTTTAGGTCGGTAAGTCGTACGCGACCTAACAGTTAGATCGTATGTGCCGCTTCAGGTCCCTCCACTGCAAGGTATAAGTCACACATCTTCTTCTTCCTTTCCATTACTTACTCTCTTGCTTGATTCTGCCATTAAAAAAATTCCCGAGCTCCAAAAGGCGATTTCGTTCCAAACAATCACCGATAATCTTTGCTACTCATTGCTTAAGTGAACCTGCTCTTTTCTTGATCCGTTATTGTCATTGATTCACGAATTCCATCACTCAAACTTAAACCGCCTCCTTGTATAATGCTTCATCACGAATCCCGTTATATCTATGGTAGATGAAGCTTAGGTTGCTCGGTTTGGCTTTAAATGACCGATGAGGCGATGAAGATGGTTTACTGCTTTAGGCTAGTTGATTTTGATTTGCGTTAGGATTGCAAGGTGTTGAACTTGTAGTGGTTTCGAACCGGTTTTATGGATGATCCGATAACATGAAAAAGTATGAATGGAATGAGGGTTTTTTGTGGATGGAGCGGCTATCGGGCTAACGGGTCGAGTGGATTGAGATATCGGCCTGAAATCGATCAAACAATTTTTGGGCGACCTATCTTTTGGCCGACCTAAGTCGAGATGATCTAAACCTTAGTTCGTGGACGAACTAGCACTCGGGGAAATTTTCAGACCAAACACTTAAATTGTGGCCGAACTAGCACTTGGGAAAATTTGCCGACCTAATCCTTAAATCGTGGCCAAACTAGCACTTGGGGAATCTTGCACCACTTTTTGAACCGGAGCGTTTTTCCTTATCACTCCTCACGACCTAAAGAACTACTGATTTAAGGAATCAGAGATTTAACCTTAACTCGCGAGAGATTCCTTGGGTCGCAGCCGAGTTAACACTTGGATGCCCAACTCGAATTCTCACTTAAAAACATAATTCCAACTTGAATACTCATCTTGATCTGCTGGACTGAACTTCTTAAATCCTACATTGTTTTAACTTTGTTTCCTTATTTCATAGATCACATTAACTTATAGGCTACCAACCTGCTGAAAACAACAATCACAGAAAACCAAGGCGAATATGCTGCCATTGACTGCCCACATCAAATGACAGATTAGTTGACATAGAGTAATCAACTTAAATACACTGTATGAAATGCTGTGAACCAGTCAACTAAAGTGAAGCATTAATGCAAAGCATCGCTAACTTGAACTGATTTGTTTGCATCAACATTACACTTGCATATTAAAACGACGAACCCTGGACTTTATAACTGACAAATACTTGCTAGTTTTTATTCCAGTTATATTTGCTTATTGCTTGATTGATTTTACACAACACTCCACACATTTTAGGAAACGTGCACCTTCATGTTTGAATATCCAGTTGTTTGTGTAGAATGACTTCCCACTAAGAAGAAGAAGTGGAAGCTCAAGCGGAAGAGACCTTTCAGATAGCTGTTCCTATAGAGAATCCTCCAGAGAGGACTTCGACTATCCTTACTCCGAGAGCGTTTATTCAGCTACGTACTCAATTTGGTTTTGCTGAAAATGATGCCCTACTTCCCGGGCCAAATGACACTACCGACAGTCCTCCCCATGGTTTTGTCGCAATCAATCGTCAAATGTGCCTAAGCGGGGAGATTCCTCCTTTTAACGACTTCGTTCGAACCCTTCTCCTTCGGTTGACAATCTCTCCGTTCCAACTTCATCCTAATGGCTACGCCATCTTGATGGGGTTGTGTGTTTTGTTTAGGAGAACTCTTGATCGCTTGCCAAGTTTTGAAGAAATTCGCTACTTATGCTTGTTTGCAAAGAGTAAAGACCATCCTTCCCTTATTATTGTGAGAAGTGCTAGAAACCGCAAGCTTATTTCTGATCTTACCGAAAGTGTTCACGGATTTTTGAACCAGTTTTTCTTTGCTCGCTGCCCCCCACGGTTTTATGCCATCTGGAGAGTAGGAAGTAAGATTACCTGTTTATATTTTCTCCATTTTCAAACTTTTTCGAGATCCGGACTACCTATTGCTAATTTCATTCTTTTCTCTTTTCAGCACTTCCTCTCCCTTCTATAGATCCAAGCCATAAGAAAGTTTTTGAAAGATTAAGTGTTGTGACTGCTAGAGAGAGAAGTATAAAGTTTTTGTTGAGGGACGAATTTTTGCATCAGTATGGACTTTTACACGCTTCTCGCTCTACACACCCCTTGAGGTTCCAGACTCCCCACCTAAAGCACTAGATGCCCCAATTTCCACTGACGAACCCATACCAAAAGAACCTGCCTCCGAGGCTTCTCTTGTGAAGTGCTCTAATACTGTCGATGTTGCGGGGTCGTCTGGCAAATTCGCACTTGCCCCAGTCATTGAGGAAGAAGAGCCTCATGGATCTCCCCAACATTCACAGAAGTCTGGTGAAGAAGTCGGGAAAAAAGCCCTCTCAAGCAGAGCGAGGATGATACTTTCGAAGGGTTGAGCGACCTCTTTGTCACCTCACAAGAGCTCTTTAAAGACGACCCTGTCACTAATAGGGTTTCTTCTTCAGTGGTGGAAGCGACTTCTTCTTTGCAACAAGCTCCGTCGACCCAAGAGTTGACGTTAACTACTACCCCCACGATTACTCCGCAATCGAAGAGTGGTTCATAGTTTGATGCACGTAGTTTGCACATCACACACACTTAGAATCTTTTGGCACTTTCATGCACCTAATTCTTTGTACTTTGAAGATTCTAAAGTCATGCTTCTTTTCTCTGAAGACTTTTAAGACTTGTCTTTTTTTTTTTTAATTTCAGATTCTCTGATGGGACGCAGCGGCTCTTACTATGACGACTTTCAGCGCTACGGGAGGCGTAGTCAATATGATTATAGGCGCTACCTTCCCGTTCACAGAGAAACCGACGAAGAGAGAGTCGCTCGAAAGGCTCAGGAGAGGAGGGCTCAAGAAGAGCGTTATGAGAGAAAAGAAAGGGAGGAGCACCATGATTCTTCCCTGAGAGGTGACGACTCTCACAAAAGAAAGTCGCATGATGTTCGGGGAAAAACCATATGGTTGAGGACCCAAGCAAGCATGCCCGACACGGTGAGAAGCATGCATCTACAACTCCTGAAAAGGCCACTGCCCTCGTTTCACTCGACATCCCTTCTAGATCTCCTGCTCTCCGGAAGACAGACATTCAGGCAATTGTTAACAGGCCTAAATTTAAAATTGGACCAGGCCCAGCCACTCTGCAAAGCCGGTTTCTACAATGGTGCTTAAAGGGGGTTCGCTTCGATCTCGACTTAGTTCCAATTGACAAGCCTACCATGCTGCGAAATCTCGATGCCGTCATACTTGATATTGAAAGAATGTCGGGCTGGCAAAAGCTTGTTGACGAGCTCCAAAGGGTAAACCGTGTGAATCTCGAGGCCATGCTTACTATGGAAAATGACAAGATGAATGGCAAAAGGTTCTTGAGCAGCATGATACCGAGATGAGGAGCATCACTACTTATAATGAAGAGCTTGAAGCGAAAGTCGAAAAGCTTAAAGAAGAGCTCGCCACTTATTCTACTTCCTACACTCAAAAAGAAGAAGTGCTTCAGAAACAAGTGAGAGATGCTCATGCCGGCCAAAGAGACGCCGAAGACAGGCTCGAAGTGCAAAAAAGAATCAATGAGGGCTATATTATTGATATTGCAGAGCTTGGAAGAAAACCGACTCTCAAGAGGCGGAGATCGAAATGCTTAAGCTTCAACTCTCCAAAGCTGAAAGAGAGCGTGATGAGGCCGTTGCGGGTAAAATTGCAGCTGAAGAATCTCATGAGGCAACGAAGACCAGCATCAGCTCGACATTATTTGACTTCTACCTGCATAGCGTCTTGGGGCGTGGTAGTCTCGCCTTTCTAGGTCCCAAATATGAAATTACTCTAGCTGAGGTGTGGGAGACCACACTTGAAATGCTTGGGGTTAAAGGTGCTGGCTACGTCGAATCAGCTCTTGAGGAGCATTACTTGGATGACGACGCTCGCGCCACTCTCGCCAGGGGAAAAGAACAACTTGCGAAATTAAGAGCCCAAATGGCAGAAGGGGAACGTTTAGGAAAAATTACTACAACTGATCCAGTTCAGCCTTCACCTTCGGCCGAAATCGACATTGTCGGCTCCAGTTCTCATTCTCCGTCCCTGGTTAAAGTTACAACTGAGATCACAAGCATACAGGATGGAGATGAAGGCGAAGAGAGCGCTCAAGCACAGGCTTATGAGGTTGATATCAGGAAGCCGACTTCTCTAGGTAACTCTACTATTAATCTTTCCCAAGTAGACTGCTCATTTGCTTCTTATGAGTTTGATGAGCTTCTTGACTATTTCCTGAACCTCAACGAGCCTTTGTCTCCTCTCTTTACTGACTTTGACTTCTTTTGTTCTATAGAGAAAGTGTCGAGCATCGTTCAGACTCCCCCTCCTCTAATTATTCCTCCTCCGCCTCTCCAGGTCACTCCTCCATCCGCCTCTCAACCCGGGTCGCAATAGGAGCAAATAGAAGCTCTCCGAGACTTGGATGATCCTAATGTTTCACAGGAACACGGGGGAGAAGGGCTTGGAGAAGGCAATGAGTCTCCGGAGCGAACCACTTCTGATAACATAAAATTGTCTGCTCTTTTTACTCCGGGAAGTGAGTCTTCTTCAAGGAGGAGGAGGAAGCGTGTCACTTCCAAGAAGAGAAGGAAAGACATTCTTGTTTCTGAAGAGGAAGCGAAAGTTGATCTGGCAGTAACCCTCTCTCCTTCATCCCGGATTCTCCCAAGCCGTCCTGAAAAGCTGCCTATTAGGTTAGGTGAAGGCTCTAAGGGTGGTGGCAAGAAGAAGTAAGGGGTCCTGCTTCGATTTATTTTTACTTTTTTGCTTTTTGCATGTACTGGCCGGAGATTGTGCGGGTACCGGCCTTCGCTTTTCTTTTTATTTTTATTTTGAAACCTGTACCTGTACCAAATTTTGATAGTATTGAATAAAATGATTCTTTTTGTTTGTACAAACTTCTTTCTGTATTTGAGAATGCATTTACTATTCATTATTGTACAAGTTTCTTTATATGATATTGCAGTGAGCTTGTGGTATGTTGTTCGAGCGTAATTTTACCAATGTAGTTATACCATGTTGCCCCTATACCACAAGCTCACTGCAATATTTTATACTTTGAGGGGACTTGTACTCTTATTTTTTGGAGAATAACTATTCCATACTTGGAGGAATATTATTTTGTTCATAATAGAGTACAGCTCCCTCCATATGAGTTGCTACGCTTCAACCTTCGAAGATATCACTTTTTCTTTTGTGCATGCACACATTTTTACCAAGTGAATTCTCCTATGTGGTAAAGCGGGCCTCTGAAGGGCACTTTAACTTCTTTTTGAGGAAGAATATTTTCCAGAATAGATGAACCATTCTTCCTTTGGGAGCTAAAGTGTGCCTTTGAAGAGGGCTTCTCTTTTTTTTTTATTGCGCCTTGGTGAAGGGATTTCTGATCTTTGCTTTGCATTTCTGGTGAAATTCTTCTTTGAAAAGTTGTACCTCTGAGGAGAGCTTTTTCACGTTTCAACACTTGGAGGTTTTATTTCAAACTCGGTGAAATGTGTGCCTCCGAAGAGTTGTGCCTCCGAGGAGGGCTTCCAACGTTTCAACACTGGGAAGTTTTATTTCAATCTCGGTGAAACGTGTGCCTCCGAAGAGGTCTTTCTGTTTGATTGTGCCTCTGGGAAGAGGTCTTTTTGTTTGATTGTGCCTCTAGGAAGAGGTCTTTTTGTTTCTGCCTCTGGGAAGAGGTCTTTTTGTTTCTGCCTCTTGGGAAAGGCTTTTATTCTTTCCCTGTTCGCTGGGAAGCGGGCCTCCGAAGAGGGCTTTCCACATTTCGACTCACGGGAGTGTATCACCGATCACGGTGAAATGTGTGCCACTGGGTAGGGTTTTTGCCTGGAAGTTTGGAGTTTCTTTCTCTCAGTTGGACGGATTCACGGGAGTGTATCACCGATCAGTCCGCAGCTTTATGTCGAGAAAGAACTCTCTTTTTCTAGTTAGGCCCGCTCGAGGTCTTTTAGCATTTCAATTGTGCTGAAATGGGCCTCCTAAGAGGGATTTTCACGTTTCAACGCTTGGAAGTTTTATTTCAATCTCGGTGAAACGTGTGCCTCTGAGTAGGGCTTTTGCCTGGAAGTTTGGAGTTTCAACACTTTATGTCGAGAAAGATCTCTCTTTTTCTGGCGAGGCCCGCTCGAGGTCTTTATCCTCCGAAGAGTTGTGCCTCTGAAGAGGGCTTGCTCCTCCGAAGAGGTCTTTTGCTGTTTGATGTTTGCTCGCCCATGTCTCTTTGCCGTCTATTGATGTCGGCGATCCCCGTTATCTTTTGCAAGTGTCATCCCTTTTTAGTTGCCAATAATTTTCCTTATCCAAAAAAATATACTTCATAGTTAAGCGAGTTGGTGGTGATAGACACAGGCTATTTAACTAGATGCTTGTTTGTACAAACATTTGCAGTTAGTTAGAAATGGTCCACTTCCATCCACATCATTAACTTTTATTCGAAGCACTTCTTTTGTAGGATTTGAGTATGGAAATTTTGAATGGTTTAGCGTTTGCTTGCTGGGTGATGCCGGAGATCGCTTGGTCTTGCGATGGGTAAGCTTTGTTTTTATGGCCTGCATTATTAAATCGACATTTTAGTAACACTATTAACGTATTTTATATGTCGAAATAAAAAAAAGCAGTTTATAATAGTAGAGAACACAAGATTTATAGTGGTTCGGCCAGAAGCTGGGACTACATCCACTTTATAGCTTTTCATTATTCACTTGCTTTACAATTGCTTTCAATACAAGAATCATATATTCGTAATTCTTTTACAACATTTCAGCAAAGCTTTTAAATAAAATATGGACGCAAATGATTTCTGTTCCAAGCTCTTGGAATTGGTTCTCCTTCGACATTTGTGAGTTTGAATGTGCCATCAAGAAGTTTCATGCCTATGACATACCGCCCCTCCCAGTTTGGCCCAAACACACATGTGGCTGTCATAATTCTTTTTAGGACTAGGTCCGCAACTTCAAAGTTGCGCTGACGAACTTTGGAATTGAAGTGCCTGGCTATTCTTTGCTGATGAGCTACAATTCTAAGCTTAGCCTCTTCTCTTCTTTCATCAAGAAGGTCAAGTGTTTCCAATTGCAATTCTTCATTCTCATCTTGATCAAAATGGATCCATCTGTGTGAGGGGACTTCATTTTCCACTGGAATCATCGCTTCTGATCCGTATGCCAATGAAAATGGAGTATGCCCAGTCGCAGTTTTGTGGGTGGTTCTGTATGCCCATAGTGCATGCGGTAACTTATCGACCCAACCACCTTTTGCTTTTTCCAGCTGCTTTTTGATGGTTGATTTGATGATTTTGTTTACTGCTTCCACTTGCCCGTTTGCCTGCGGATGGGCCACTGCTGAGAAGCTTTTTCGGATCTTGAACCGTTTGTAGAATTCTTGGAACTCCTCACTTTCAAACTGGGTACCATTGTCTGTGATTATCTTCCGAGGCACACCATACCTGCAAATGATATTTTTAGTCACAAAACTTATCATTTTCTTAGAGGTAATAGTAGCCAATGGTTCGGTTTCAGCCCATTTAGTGAAGTAATCAACAGCAACGATAGCATATATAATCCCCGATTTGGCAGTCGGCAAATGCCCAGTGAGATCTATTCCCCAGATGGCAAACGGCCACGGACTGACCATTTGTGTTAGCTCAGTGGAAGGTGCTCTAGGAATTTTGGCGAATCTCTGGCATTTATCACACTTTCGGGAATAGTCAGCAGCATCCTGATTAATTTCTGGCCAAAAGTATCCATAACGGAGGATTTTCTTTGCTAAAGTTATACCACCTGTATGATCCCCACATTCTCCTCCGTGTACTTCAGTCAGAATTGTCTTAGCTTCTTCCTTTGTCATGCATCATAGTAATGGCATTTAAAATCCTCGTATGTACAAACGACCATCTTGAACTATATATCTGGAGGCCTACCTCATCAGCTTCTGCCGTTCTTTTGAACTTTCCGGCAAAGAACCATTGAGTAAATATTCAAGTATCGGAGTCATCCATGATTCTTGCTCTTGGGATACATTCATAATCCAATCAACATCCATTTCATCTGTGCTTGGAGCTGACAGGACATCGACGGGAACTAATCCCAATAGTTGCGCTTCACCAGTACTTGCGAGAGAATCCGTTTTCATGTTCTCTTCGCGGGGTATATGGTTTATTGAATAACGGTCAAAATTTTGAAGAAGATCCCAGGCTTTTGATAAATAGGCGGGTAGATTCCCTCCTTTAGCTTGAAATTCCTTCTGGACTTTGCAGACAATAAGCTGAGAATCACTGAAGATCTGCAATGCTTTGATGTTTAGTTCTTTAGCAATCCTTAAACCAGCGATGAGGGCTTCATAATCTGCTTCATTATTTGTCGAAGGGAATTCTAGTCTCAGTGCATAACATAGCGATCGCCCTTCTGGGGTTTCAAGGACAACTCCTGCTCCAGAACAGTAATCATTTCTTGCGCCATCGACATACAATTTCCATTGCATTAGGACGTTATCAGTGACTTCTTCCTTACTTTCACCTTTATCCGTACATTCTGCGATGAAATCTGCTAAAGCTTGTCCATTGATTGCTTTCCGGGGATGGTAAGTGATGTCATATTGCTTGAGTTTAATATTCCATTTCAAAAGACGGCCCGAAGTCTCAGGACGGAATAGGACTTGCTTTAGAGGTTGATCAGTGAGGACTTTGATGGGATGAGCTTGGAAATACGGCCTCAATATTCTTGATGCGATCAACAAACAATAGGCGAGCTTTTCCAACTTTGAATAGTTCATCTCTGCCCCAGTGAATCTTTTGCTGATATATAGACTGGGCGTTGAATCCTTGTGTCTTCCCGTATCAATACTGCACTGAGAGCATGAGATGAAATTGCCAAATATACGAAGAGATCTTCACCATTGTCAGGCTTTGAAAGTATCGGAGGCACTTCCATATGACGAACCAACTCATCGAATGCCTTCTGACATTCAGGAGTCCAATCAAAGTTTTTTCTTCCTTTCTTCAGAGCATCAAAGAATGGAATGCATTTGTTAGTGGCTTTCGAAACGAAGCGACTCAAGGCAGCAACCTTTCCATTGAGACTTTGCAATTCCTTCTTCGTTCTAGGAGCCTTGACCTCTCTCAGGGCAGTGATCTGAGCTGGATTAGCTTCAATGCCCTTAGCGCTCACAATGAAACCCAAAAACTTTCCGGACTCCACTCCAAATGAACATTTCAAGGGATTGAGCTTCATTCTGTACTTTCGGAGTACTGCGAACATCTCTGCCAAGTGATTCATGTGGTCCACTGCTTTCTTAGACTTTACTAGCATGACATCAACATAAACTTCCATTGTCTTGCCAATCTGTGGTTTAAACATGGCATTAACAAGCCTTTGGTAAGTTGGCCTTGCATTCTTGAGTCCGAAAGGCATGATCTTGTAGCAGTAGAGTCCAACATCTATGATGAAGCTTGTGTCCTCTTGATCTGGCTCATGCATCATAATCTGATTATATCCGGAGTATGCATCCATAAAAGATAACAATTCATGCCCTGCCGTCCCATCCACCAACAGATCGATCCTAGGCAGTGGGAAACAGTCTTTGGGGCAGGCTTTGTTCAGATCTGAAAAGTCAATGCATACTCTCCATTTTCCGTTACCTTTTTTAACCAGCACTGGATTTGATACCCAATTTGGATAAGTAGATTCTCTGATGAAACCGTTCTCCATGAGCCGATCCACTTCTTCTTTTAATGCTGCTGTGCTCTCAGGACCCTGGGTTCTTCTTTTCTGTTTCACAGGTGTAAACTTTGGATCAATGTTCAGAGTGTGTACTGCAATCTCTGGGGATATTCCACACATGTCAGGATGAGTCCAAGCGAATACACCCAAATTTGCCTTCAAAAACGAAATCAGAACATTCTGAACCGTTGTGTTGAGTTGTGAACCCACATTCAGCACTTTGTTCGGGTCCTTTGGGTCAACGGATACCGGCATTGTTACCTCTACCGGTACTACCCTATTCTCCCCTGCACTGGCTTTCCTTAGATCCATCTCTCTTCGTGCGGAACTACATTCACCAGTGCAGGGTCCACCCTGTAATTGCTACAAGGTTGGTTCTTTGGTGCGGACTGGAGCCGCCACACCTTTTCCCATCTCTCTTTTCCTTAATTCACACAGCTCTGTAAGATAACATTCTCGCCCCTCATCTTGGTCTCCTTTGATCACGCCAACTCCATTATCCGTGGGGAATTTTATTGTAACAACCCGGTATTTTGGACTATTCGCATCCGCACATATCGGACTTGAATAATTCAAAATACCGAATTGTTAATTTAAATTTGGCAAAACTGAGATATACAGTAAATAAATAGTCACAGAATCACAGACACAGAGTAATAATATGCAGCGGAAATAAAAGAGATAGTAGTTCATGAAGCTACTATATAAATATATAAGATACATCAGAGTTTACAACAAAAGAGTAATACGATACATCAAATACAAATCAGAATACATCACTGGAATCATCGAATACTGAAAGTAGAATAGATGGCTGGATCTTCAAGCAAAGCTCCAACTCCAAAGGTGGGCCTCGAATACTGGTACACTCAGTCTGACCCGAGCGTAAAGCAAAACACAAGACACTCGAGTCAGGATTAATATTCTTATATCAATAAATCCAACTCAAGTGAAATAGCAATCGAAAAACAAGTAACTCAAAGGATGTTTGGAATAACCATCCTCTAAGGATCCGCTAAACTATCTACTAGGTAGTAATGTACGCTAAGTAGATAATGTCTATTAGTAATATAAAATATCAAAATAGCGTTAAGGCGTTACCATAATCCCCCTTAACACATTTTATATTCCCAAAAGCATATACAAGACCGTAGTTTCCCCAAAACCGGAAGTCACCAGAGGGCAATCCATATACTCAAGGTACAAATCAAAACGTAGTGGTCGCGAATAGGATAATCGGTATGACAAGGTACATGAGGCGATACCAACTAGGATACTAGTAGTTGCGTGATCCGGACTGATGTTGAGCATAGCCAGCAGCTACCTCAACACCGCGAAACAACACTCCCAAATCGAAGGGTGCACCCAAATCGAATCACAAAAGTAATAGATATGGTATCGAAGAAGTGTGTCCGCTAGAGGTGGCGAACCTCAATGGCCCGGCGCGGCTCCTGTTTTAGTCATGTCAGGGGTCATCCAATATCGTTCTCTTTCTTCAGTCAACGCGTTCACCAAACCATCCACTTCATTCTGGATCAACACTCCACGTATAATAGTTATTAAAGTGGTATTCGGTATCGACAGAGAGTATGTCCATATCCGATCCCGGTCTCTTTAATAACTACGTATAATTACACCGATTGGTCGTTTAATATATTTCAAAACAATCAATTTCAATTTCAATTAGAATTCGTAAACCATTATTTCATTTGTCTTTCAAAAATCAATTTCCAAAATCTACGTTCCAAAACTCCCAAATTACCATTTCAAAGTCTTACAGTTCAATTTCAATTTTATTTAAACGATTCAAATATTGATTCAAGTTCATATATAAGTTTTATTCTGAAAATCATTTAAATGATTAAATTCAACATTCAAATCAATTTAAACTTATTTATCGATTTTATTCAATATTCTTTAAGTTAATTCAACATCCAAAACCATTCTTTTTAATTTCCAAGTCATTAAAACAATCACTTAAGTTAACTTCATTATATCAAACTTACAAATTTAATTAAATTAAATTTGTCAAATCAAATTCCTGAAATTACAATTCTTACATTTATTTCAATGAAACGCATTTTTTTTTTTTGTCAAAGAAATTCAATTTCATTTATTCACTTACTTAAATAATTTCCAAAACTTAATTAACAAAGAATCCCAATTTCAGTTATTTACGAAGTTCCAATTTACTTATTCAAAGTTCAATTCCTCTTGTCAAAGAATTCAATTTTTATTCCATTTCCAAATAATTCAATCTTATTAAATAATTCCAATCTTAATTATTAATAATTTCAAACTTAATAATTTCAAACTTAATTATAAATTCAACCTTAATTATTAAATCATTTCAACTCATTCATTAATAATTCCACCCTTAATTATTTAATAAATTCAAAACTTAATTATTAATTATTTCAAACTTCGTTATTAATAATTTCAAGACTTGATTTTTAAAATTCCAAATTTAACTATTACTAATTTCAAACTTAATTATTAACAATTCCAAATTTAATTATTAATAAATTCAAACAACGTCCTTTCATCAGTCATTACATTAATATCTTGTTTCAGATTTTCAGTATTAACGTTTTCCTTTTATCAAAATTTACGTTCGATTTTATTCCAAAACTTTATTATTCAAATAAAATCTTTATTTTATTTCAAATCAAATTATTGACCAATCGGTTTATTTAATTCTCTATCCTAAGTCATGTTCATTTTGGGTATTTATCATTTCAACCCGATTCCAATTCCAATTCAAAAATCAAAGCATAGCAAAGGGAACTTGCAGTGTGATAACAGGGATGGTGTCAAAGTAAATAAACAAGCAATAACAACAATCAATAACAATTCAATAATCAATTCAAATAATCCCGAAATAATCGTATTAATTCACATTGTTATTTGTGCAAATTAATATAATTATTTCTAGAATCTACACTATCATTTCATGTAGATTAAAGATTATTACACTATTATTTTATACGGTTTTAAACTTGTCATTAAATTTCCATTTCATACTACAACAATCAATCCAATATACGTTCAATGGTTCAAAGTGTAATTTATCACTATTCTACATGTCAATTAATTTAACAATTAAAATGGTCAAATTTAACTAATCAAATTTCACATATATGTCGGTTCAACTTTTAGTTATCCTACGTCGAATTCAATTGCATAATATTTATCACTTTATACATTACAAATTTAACATCCAATATAAACAACAATCAATCAATCAATTATCAACCAAACTGTATTATCATCGCATAAATAATTAACAGATAATGGTGTCAGATGTCATAGGTGAACAGATACAGGTAATAGCATATAACAGTGTAAATAACTGACGGTCGCATATTTCAATTGTCGTTTTAATTGAAATTAAATTTAATAAATAAAAGAACATTAATCGTGAGTGATTGCTCACCTTTCGAGGCTAGAGAAAATATGAGATGGCACGGATACGCACACTGATACGGACACTGAATTTGAGTTACAAATCCAAGCATGAATCTCAGAGGAAAGTAAGATTGGCACGAATCGACGAGCAAAACTGTTAAATATGAATTGCCGAAATCAATCAAAACATTCAACATAGCAACAATTACAAAACAAGTCCTACGTCAAAGTTTACAATATAATTCTATGTGCTACCGAGATCGAAATGGTCTGAAATTTGGTATGAATAAAGATCAAAACTTGTATTTCAAAACTGCAAAGAATCACTTGATTCCGACGTAAGCCGGAGAAGATACGATGCGTCAAACATGAACTCAGGTCGTGTTTGCAGCAGTGTAAAATAATTCCAAGTACAAAAGAATATCTGCCTGGGTCTAACTTCCAGATCCTCGACCACAAATCAAACGATGTCGGATTTTGCTGAAATTTGACATGTATAAACTACGTAATTTAAACTCCTTTTTAAAAATAGAATCAACCCATTCCGATAAAATATGAGTGAGATATGATATCGTGAACATGTAGTCTAACTGCATAAGACAGTGAAATCAGATTTTACCAAACTGACCAGTAATAACTTTGAAACCATATATACTGTTGAAAAGAAAATACTTATATATACATTTTCCTTAAACAAAACTCAATTCTATACCATTTAAAAATGACATACTTCACATTTCAAAACTTTTAAAGTGACCCATTCTTATGCACAACAACCTAAAATATAACTATTATAAACGTTTGCACTAAAACATAACAGACCAATATCTCCTTCAAAAATGCAGGCCCATGCATGCCTCAGACATATATAATTTTTTTCTAAATGATGAGAGATAGAAGACAAATAAAGCATCTAAAATTCCCAATAGTTTATATACATACGAAGCCTATATATATACAATTGTAAAACTGTAAAGCCATAAAAGAACATATAACAAAATCGACTCATATATATATACCGTTAACAGCATACCAATATTTAAACAATATATTGTAGCAAAACATAACTTTGAATAATCAACATAACTTTGGATAACCATATTACTGTTTCTTTCCTCTTCAAAAGAAAACCAAGGCAACAATGCTAATCTATATATAATTAAAGGAATTGAGGTGCTACAGACAATACACTAAATTTTGTACAAATATATATTTATACACTATAAACAAACACTGTCAACATACACAAAAAAACAACATATTATACTTCAGAAAAATAAACTTACTGTAACTAGATATAAAGCATGTATATATTATACAAGCTAACATACACTTTAACGTTATATATAAACTAATACATATATTCATTTACCTCAATGCAACAGAGGAGGAGAGAGGAAGCAAGAGAAGGAGAGCTGTGCAGAGACACGATGGAGTGGCGAGCGATGGCTGTGCGGCGGAGGAAGGTGGCGAAAGGCTGGGACGGGGAGCGGTTGTCGGAGGATGGAGCTGCGGGCGGTGGGTGGCGTGTGGACAGTGGGCGGAGGTGGGCCGGATGGAGGCAGGGGTGTAGGAGCGGGCCGTGGGTGGAGGACTGTGGCGACGTGGGTGGCGGGCTGGGTTGGAGGTGGACGAGGTGCAGAGGGTGGAGGCGGAGCTGGACGTGGGTCGTGAGAGGACAGAGAGGAGGGAGCAGTGGTCGGCATGGTTTCTTCAGCGGCAGCTCGTGAGGAGGAGGTGGGTACGGTGGGTTGTGCATGTCAATGCAAGGTGAGGCGGTTGGTCTAGGCGCGGCCGTGGGATTTGAGGAACTCGAGCATGAAGGTCAAAGGCTTGGCCTTCGGTTGCTAACGTGCTAAAATAAAGAGGGAAGATGCTTCAAGGTTTAACAGAGGAGCAAGAATAGAATAACAAGCTACAGAAGAATGAAAAGGAAAGAAGGAAGAATGAAATGAGAATGAAATGAGAATACACGTGAATTGGATGAGCATATGAAAAGAGTAGCAGGTAGCAGCTTTACAGCTGTTGATTGAACGTATGAAAAAGCAAAGGTCATAAATCAAATAGCTGGGTGAAGTTATCAATCTCGTCAATTCACGTGAGTATTCCAAAGGACAAAAGATAACAAAAGATTAGAAAACTGGTACCGGTTCGTGCTGCGTAACGGACCGATTTGCGCTCCGTTAAACAATTATAGTTCGCAGTGCCGAACTCTGAATGACACGAATAAATATACCGTTTTGATCAGCGCGACGAGGCGGTCACAACGGTATGAAGATATTGGTGATACGATCGAATTATAAAAATTCGAAATTTTCTACTGAAGGAAAATGCATAAAATTCGCCGAAAAATAAGAACGACGGAGCCAAAGATGTCCGAATTTGAAAAAACGACAAACTGACAACTTGCTCAAAAGATGGTTTAGAATTTTTCTATGTAAAAATATTTTGGTTTCGAAAACGGTTTATTTTCATCGATTACCAACTGATTTAGATTGAAGTAAATTTACGCACGAAATGAACTTTCATATTTTCGGACGAAAATTTACCAGTTGCTATATTTAATTAGACGCATTTCAAATATGAAGTTTGAATAGCATCGGAATTTGTTTGTGAAAATTTGAAATTCTACACTAAATAAGCAATTTTAAAATTTTTAAACTGGGTCTGAATTTCAGGGTCGTTACATTCTCCCCCACTCAAAACTTTTCGTCCCCGAAAAGGAAGGAGGTAGGAGAATAGAAACAACCAGAAGAAATAGACTTGAATTACAAAATAAACAATTGATTTAAACCATAGAAATTTCAATTCAAATTAATTTATATTTAACAATTTGACTTTAAATTCAAGACTTTCATAGAACTGATTTGATTTCACATATATTAACGTTAGGTACAAAAGATTCCTTTCAAATGAAATTCAATTTAAATTCAGTTAAGTTTTTTAATATATGCTAAATTTGATTGGACGACACATTGGACTCTGAATCCAGTAACCCGAGTTCAAGTCTCGGTGAGACCTTAACTTATTTTCTATTTATCTCACAAACATTTATAATTAAAATTTAGTGAATAACATTTATTATACTCACTTACATTTTATTTATAAAGACAATTTATATTATATATTATCCAATTTTCTTAAATTAATAACTTCAAAGATCATAAATTTGAAGTCATTTATTATAATCAAACCTTCTTTGACCCAATTAATTCTTCTTTATTCCAAATTATTATTAAATTTATTCTACTTAATATATTCTATCACCTATATATTAAGTATATTTATATTTATTATAACTACTCAAATTTTATTTAAAAATTTCTTTGATATGATTTTCTACTGTAAAATATTCAATTACATAATTAACTTTTGAAAATTTAGGTAAGTTATATATAATGCAATTGAGTATTATCCAAGTAAAATTTTTTTAATTCAATTTATTTCACATTTAACTACTCATCCAAAACTTGGCTTCAATTATAATTGAAAATCGTCCTTTAACAAATTTTAAGAATTTATTTCCGATTAGCTTCAACAAATTAGAGATAAAATAAAAATATATATTCATAATATGTCAAATCAAATTCAAATCTTCAGTATATATTATAAATCAAGTCATGTTTAGAAATTCAAATCAATTTTTTTCAAACCAACCGTAGCAAAGCTACAGAATAGTCTCTCCACTCCGAAACTCGAAAATAAATGTCGATGATGCGGCCGTCATCACCGAAATTATTTTCCAGCGACAAAAGAGAAGAGCTCAAATTTAATCATTTTAAATTCTTTGCAAACCATTTCTATTCGAAAATATTTTAAATAATATATATTTTGAACCTTTAAAACCATGGTTCGAAATCACCAGAAATTAATTTCTTAAATTCTTGATTTAAATTCATTACAAACTTCAAATCAAATTATAACCAGATTTTATAAATTCATTTATTTATGTTATGAAATAGTCAATGATTTAATAAATGAAAATTAAAATTTTAACTTTTCAAACAACGGATTCATTAACATTTTAATTTCAGAAAAATTTATACTTATATAAAATAAAATCATTCAATATTATTTTATTTACTGAATTTTGAAAACAATATCGTGTCAGTATGCTCTGTTCAGGTGTTTCGGAAATCCTATCGATAACGTTGATCAGACGAATCGATCGAAAACCCAAATCAACATCAACAACTCAAACAACACAATATATGTAAAACATTTTTAATATTAAATTTCAAAGACACTTCCTCGCTTGACGATACAACAATGGATTTCAAAGCAAGTATAGAGATTTTAACTTGATCAAATCAAAGAAAATTTTGATTCGAAAATAGGTTTGAAACAAAGATAGATAATTAAATAACAAAATAGGAAGCCTGATAAGTTTATATATATCGCGGGCAACCTTAACCGGATTGACCGTGGCTTCAAGAATAAGATCGATGCAGAATTCCGAGGTAAATCAGCATTCGATCTCAAGAAATAGAATTCAGGTATTGCAGGAGATAGATAGCATCGTAAACCGAGGATACAGGAATCTCCGGTAAATCATTGCTTATTGTAAAGGAGCTTCACCCATTTACAAATCATTCGGCATTTGGGAAGACCGCCGATTCATTATAAAGATTATTTGGGTGGAGTTATGGAATACTCCAGAATTGAAAGAAGACGAATAGGGAGGGACGAGAATGAATTTTGGAACCGAGGGAACGTTCCAAAGTTCAAAGGAAACGAGTCAAGAAGAAGAGATTGAAACTCGAGTGGGAGTGATTCTGTAAATACATTTACCCTATATGCTAAGTTCTGCCTAGAGCTACCAAAAGCTCTGATACCAACTGTAACAACCCGGTATTTTGGACTATTCGCATCCGCACATGTCGGACTTGAATAATTCAAAATACCGAATTGTTAATTTAAATTTGGCAAAACTGAGATATACAGTAAATAAATAGTCACAGAATCACAGACACAGAGTAATAATATGCAGCGGAAATAGAAGAGATAGTAGTTCATGAAGCTACTATATAAATATATAAGATACATCAGAGTTTACAACAAAAGAGTAATACGATACATCAAATACAAATCAGAATACATCACTGGAATCATCGAATACTGAAAGTAGAATAGATGGCTGGATCTTCAAGCAAAGCTCCAACTCCAAAGGTGAGCCTCGAATACTGGTACACTCAGTCTGACCCGAGCGTAAAGCAAAACACAAGACACTCGAGTCAGGATTAATATTCTTATATCAATAAATCCAACTCAAGTGAAATAGCAATCGAAAAACAAGTAACTCAAAGGATGTTTGGAATAACCATCCTCTAAGGATCCGCTAAACTATCTACTAGGTAGTAATGTACGCTAAGTAGATAATGTCTATTAGTAATATAAAATATCAAAATAGCGTTAAGGCGTTACCATAATCCCCCTTAACACATTTTATATTCCCAAAAGCATATACAAGACCGTAGTTTCCCCAAAACCGGAAGTCACCAGAGGGCAATCCATATACTCAAGGTACAAATCAAAACGTAGTGGTCGCGAATAGGATAATCGGTATGACAAGGTACATGAGGCGATACCAACTAGGATACTAGTAGTTGCGTGATCCGGACTGATGTTGAGCATAGCCAGCAGCTACCTCAACACCGCGAAACAACACTCCCAAATCGAAGGGTGCACCCAAATCGAATCACAAAAGTAATAGATATGGTATCGAAGAAGTGTGTCCGCTAGAGGTGGCGAACCTCAATGGCCCGGCGCGGCTCCTGTTTTAGTCATGTCAGGGGTCATCCAATATCGTTCTCTTTCTTCAGTCAACGCGTTCACCAAACCATCCACTTCATTCTGGATCAACACTCCACGTATAATAGTTATTAAAGTGGTATTCGGTATCGACAGAGAGTATGTCCATATCCGATCCCGGTCTCTTTAATAACTACGTATAATTACACCGATTGGTCGTTTAATATATTTCAAAACAATCAATTTCAATTTCAATTAGAATTCGTAAACCATTATTTCATTTGTCTTTCAAAAATCAATTTCCAAAATCTACGTTCCAAAACTCCCAAATTACCATTTCAAAGTCTTACAGTTCAATTTCAATTTTATTTAAACGATTCAAATATTGATTCAAGTTCATATATAAGTTTTATTCTGAAAATCATTTAAATGATTAAATTCAACATTCAAATCAATTTAAACTTATTTATCGATTTTATTCAATATTCTTTAAGTTAATTCAACATCCAAAACCATTCTTTTTAATTTCCAAGTCATTAAAACAATCACTTAAGTTAACTTCATTATATCAAACTTACAAATTTAATTAAATTAAATTTGTCAAATCAAATTCTTGAAATTACAATTCTTACATTTATTTCAATGAAACGCATTTTTTTTTTTTTGTCAAAGAAATTCAATTTCATTTATTCACTTACTTAAATAATTTCCAAAACTTAATTAACAAAGAATCCCAATTTCAGTTATTTACGAAGTTCCAATTTACTTATTCAAAGTTCAATTCCTCTTGTCAAAGAATTCAATTTTTATTCCATTTCCAAATAATTCAATCTTATTAAATAATTCCAATCTTAATTATTAATAATTTCAAACTTAATAATTTCAAACTTAATTATAAATTCAACCTTAATTATTAAATCATTTCAACTCATTCATTAATAATTCCACCCTTAATTATTTAATAAATTCAAAACTTAATTATTAATTATTTCAAACTTCGTTATTAATAATTTCAAGACTTGATTTTTAAAATTCCAAATTTAACTATTACTAATTTCAAACTTAATTATTAACAATTCCAAATTTAATTATTAATAAATTCAAACAACGTCCTTTCATCAGTCATTACATTAATATCTTGTTTCAGATTTTCAGTATTAACGTTTTCCTTTTATCAAAATTTACGTTCGATTTTATTCCAAAACTTTATTATTCAAATAAAATCTTTATTTTATTTCAAATCAAATTATTGACCAATCGGTTTATTTAATTCTCTATCCTAAGTCATGTTCATTTTGGGTATTTATCATTTCAACCCGATTCCAATTCCAATTCAAAAATCAAAGCATAGCAAAGGGAACTTGCAGTGTGATAACAGGGATGGTGTCAAAGTAAATAAACAAGCAATAACAACAATCAATAACAATTCAATAATCAATTCAAATAATCCCGAAATAATCGTATTAATTCACATTGTTATTTGTGCAAATTAATATAATTATTTCTAGAATCTACACTATCATTTCATGTAGATTAAAGATTATTACACTATTATTTTATACGGTTTTAAACTTGTCATTAAATTTCCATTTCATACTACAACAATCAATCCAATATACGTTCAATGGTTCAAAGTGTAATTTATCACTATTCTACATGTCAATTAATTTAACAATTAAAATGGTCAAATTTAACTAATCAAATTTCACATATATGTCGGTTCAACTTTTAGTTATCCTACGTCGAATTCAATTGCATAATATTTATCACTTTATACATTACAAATTTAACATCCAATATAAACAACAATCAATCAATCAATTATCAACCAAACTGTATTATCATCGCATAAATAATTAACAGATAATGGTGTCAGATGTCATAGGTGAACAGATACAGGTAATAGCATATAACAGTGTAAATAACTGACGGTCGCATATTTCAATTGTCGTTTTAATTGAAATTAAATTTAATAAATAAAAGAACATTAATCGTGAGTGATTGCTCACCTTTCGAGGCTAGAGAAAATATGAGATGGCACGGATACGCACACTGATACGGACACTGAATTTGAGTTACAAATCCAAGCATGAATCTCAGAGGAAAGTAAGATTGGCACGAATCGACGAGCAAAACTGTTAAATATGAATTGCCGAAATCAATCAAAACATTCAACATAGCAACAATTACAAAACAAGTCCTACGTCAAAGTTTACAATATAATTCTATGTGCTACCGAGATCGAAATGGTCTGAAATTTGGTATGAATAAAGATCAAAACTTGTATTTCAAAACTGCAAAGAATCACTTGATTCCGACGTAAGCCGGAGAAGATACGATGCGTCAAACATGAACTCAGGTCGTGTTTGCAGCAGTGTAAAATAATTCCAAGTACAAAAGAATATCTGCCTGGGTCTAACTTCCAGATCCTCGACCACAAATCAAACGATGTCGGATTTTGCTGAAATTTGACATGTATAAACTACGTAATTTAAACTCCTTTTTAAAAATAGAATCAACCCATTCCGATAAAATATGAGTGAGATATGATATCGTGAACATGTAGTCTAACTGCATAAGACAGTGAAATCAGATTTTACCAAACTGACCAGTAATAACTTTGAAACCATATATACTGTTGAAAAGAAAATACTTATATATACATTTTCCTTAAACAAAACTCAATTCTATACCATTTAAAAATGACATACTTCACATTTCAAAACTTTTAAAGTGACCCATTCTTATGCACAACAACCTAAAATATAACTATTATAAACGTTTGCACTAAAACATAACAGACCAATATCTCCTTCAAAAATGCAGGCCCATGCATGCCTCAGACATATATAATTTTTTTCTAAATGATGAGAGATAGAAGACAAATAAAGCATCTAAAATTCCCAATAGTTTATATACATACGAAGCCTATATATATACAATTGTAAAACTGTAAAGCCATAAAAGAACATATAACAAAATCGACTCATATATATATACCGTTAACAGCATACCAATATTTAAACAATATATTGTAGCAAAACATAACTTTGAATAATCAACATAACTTTGGATAACCATATTACTGTTTCTTTCCTCTTCAAAAGAAAACCAAGGCAACAATGCTAATCTATATATAATTAAAGGAATTGAGGTGCTACAGACAATACACTAAATTTTGTACAAATATATATTTATACACTATAAACAAACACTGTCAACATACACAAAAAAACAACATATTATACTTCAGAAAAATAAACTTACTGTAACTAGATATAAAGCATGTATATATTATACAAGCTAACATACACTTTAACGTTATATATAAACTAATACATATATTCATTTACCTCAATGCAAGAGAGGAGGAGAGAGGAAGCAAGAGAAGGAGAGCTGTGCAGAGACACGATGGAGTGGCGAGCGATGGCTGTGCGGCGGAGGAAGGTGGCGAAAGGCTGGGACGGGGAGCGGTTGTCGGAGGATGGAGCTGCGGGCGGTGGGTGGCGTGTGGACAGTGGGCGGAGGTGGGCCGGATGGAGGCAGGGGTGTAGGAGCGGGCCGTGGGTGGAGGACTGTGGCGACGTGGGTGGCGGGCTGGGTTGGAGGTGGACGAGGTGCAGAGGGTGGAGGCGGAGCTGGACGTGGGTCGTGAGAGGACAGAGAGGAGGGAGCAGTGGTCGGCATGGTTTCTTCAGCGGCAGCTCGTGAGGAGGAGGTGGGTACGGTGGGTTGTGCATGTCAATGCAAGGTGAGGCGGTTGGTCTAGGCGCGGCCGTGGGATTTGAGGAACTCGAGCATGAAGGTCAAAGGCTTGGCCTTCGGTTGCTAACGTGCTAAAATAAAGAGGGAAGATGCTTCAAGGTTTAACAGAGGAGCAAGAATAGAATAACAAGCTACAGAAGAATGAAAAGGAAAGAAGGAAGAATGAAATGAGAATGAAATGAGAATACACGTGAATTGGATGAGCATATGAAAAGAGTAGCAGGTAGCAGCTTTACAGCTGTTGATTGAACGTATGAAAAAGCAAAGGTCATAAATCAAACAGCTGGGTGAAGTTATCAATCTCGTCAATTCACGTGAGTATTCCAAAGGACAAAAGATAACAAAAGATTAGAAAACTGGTACCGGTTCGTGCTGCGTAACGGACCGATTTGCGCTCCGTTAAACAATTATAGTTCGCAGTGCCGAACTCTGAATGACACGAATAAATATACCGTTTTGATCAGCGCGACGAGGCGGTCACAACGGTATGAAGATATTGGTGATACGATCGAATTATAAAAATTCGAAATTTTCTACTGAAGGAAAATGCATAAAATTCGCCGAAAAATAAGAACGACGGAGCCAAAGATGTCCGAATTTGAAAAAACGACAAACTGACAACTTGCTCAAAAGATGGTTTAGAATTTTTCTATGTAAAAATATTTTGGTTTCGAAAACGGTTTATTTTCATCGATTACCAACTGATTTAGATTGAAGTAAATTTACGCACGAAATGAACTTTCATATTTTCGGACGAAAATTTACCAGTTGCTATATTTAATTAGACGCATTTCAAATATGAAGTTTGAATAGCATCGGAATTTGTTTGTGAAAATTTGAAATTCTACACTAAATAAGCAATTTTAAAATTTTTAAACTGGGTCTGAATTTCAGGGTCGTTACATTTATAGTTAGATAGCACGGGGCAAGAACAGCTTTAAATGCAGCAAGAGTTGGACGGCCTAAAAAGGCATTGTAGGCAGAGAATTCTTCAACAATTATAAAGGTTTGCTTTCGAGCCACTTTCCTCAGTCCCTTTCCAAGTTCTACAAACAAATCTATGGTCCCAATCAGCTGTTTGGGTTCTCCAGCAAACCCAGCAATCTTAAGTGATGAAGCTTGAACGTCAGCCATTGGAATTTTCATTTGATCAGAGGTCTTCTTGAAGAGAATGTTGCATGAAGCTCCGCAATCAACTAGCACTCTTCTCATAGTAGCCGTCCCAATACCAGCGGATATGACCAGAGGATCTATGGTAGGAGCCTCGATACCCAAAGAATCTCTGGCACTGAATACAATATCATCTGTGGAAGTCTTTTGTTGCTTTAAAGGCGCATCATTCTCTAAAACAAAAACATTCTCTTCAGTTGGTACATGCCTCAAGGCCCGGGCATACCTTTCCATCTCGCCCCAGCTTTTGCCTGCTGGGTGAGGCCCTCCAGTTATTATACTGATGACAGGTCTTTCCGATTCATGCTCTACGGCCTTCTCACTTGAGCCAGGACGGTGAGTGGGAACTTGTTGTCCTTGAGTTGACGATGCTGTGGCATTTCTACTCCTTTTCACATACTGTTGGAGCTTGTTCTCTTTCAAAAGTTGTTCAATTACTTCTTTCAACTGACGGCATTCGTTAGTGTCATGGCCGGGCTGGTTGTGGAACCGGCAGAACCTTCCACTCTTCTCCATCTTATTTCCCACTCTCATTTTAGGCGGTGTCGGATAATAGACATCATCCTTGGTTGCAAAGTAGATGTTCTCAAGGGTATCGGTCAAGGGCACGAAATTGAAAAGAAGGTCTCTCTTAGCATGTCCCTGTTTCTTTCCACCGTCATTTCCCCTTTTCTGAGTGTTAGGCTCTTTCTTGTTTGAAGCAACACCATTGTTCCTGGCTTCCACCGATACCAGCTTAGCCGGTGTTTGGAGGCTCTCCAAGCGCATGAATTCATCCCCTTTCTTGTAGATTTTGTCAAGTGAGTTTGGTTCATTCATTTTCAACCATTTTCCAAATTCACTCGATTTGTCAATCGCCCTCATCAAGTATGTTAGGACCATGTGTGGCTCAGCATTATCTACCTCGGCCAATGCTATGTTAAAACGATTTAAAAATGATCTGATAGATTCTCCCGGATTTTGCTCTAGACTTGACAACGACACTATATCCTTTGCTTTAGAAGCATACAATCCAAATTGCTCCTTGAATTTCCTAGTCAAATCGGAGAATTGATGAATTGACCTGACTGGCAGCTTTGTAAACCACAATAGAGCCACACCTTCAAGATATACCGGGAAATATCGACATTTGATTTCATCAGACGCTCTAGCACCCGTCATATGCCAGTCGTATTTATACAGAAACTCGTTAGGATGACTCGTCCCTTTGTAAGCCGGAATAGTAGGGTGAACGAATTTCCTTGGGAACTCCGCCTTCAAGATCTTTTCAGTAAATGGAGTTTTGCTTGGAGCAAAACCCCACTCTTTCTCATCTTCATCTCTTCGCATATTTTCCTTCATGATTTGACGAACCATACCCGAAAAATACTCTTCATCATTTAGAGGATATGGAGGGCACACATCAGCCACTCTCTCTGAATTCTGTCTTGACAATCGTTCACGTAGGGTCCGCTGCGGCCATGATCCTCCAGCTTGAGGAGGAGTCCTTTCTACAGGGTCTGCGGCTCTTTGAGAAATCTTCCCTTCAACACCTGAACTCCCACAGTAGGGTTCCCATCATTATTAACCGGTTGACGATTTTCTCCTAGCAGATCATTCAACTTACTTATGATCAGGGCATTCTGGGCATTCTAGGCTTCCAACTGCGCATTCTGAGCATTCAATTGTTGATTCAACCCCAAAACTACGGCGTCCAATTCTGCTCGCGTAACTCCAACAGTTGGAGCTGCTTGACTTGAAGGAGGAGAGGAAGCAGTATTCTCTTGAACATTGTCGGATCTTACAGAACTTCGTTTTCTCCCAGGAGCCATTATTTCCAATAAACTTCTGGTTTTAAAAGAAATCCTTTCAACAGACTTTTGCGGAGCAATGATGGAAGTATCTGAGTTCAATTCTCAATGAAAGCACCCAAAATGTTAACTCTTAAAACCCAACGCTAATACCCTGGTGTATATAGAGATTGAGTGAAAGCACCACCCGTGAACACGGGAACTAAAAACAAGTAGAAAGGTCACAGAGAAAGCAGAAAAGACAACAGTTTTCATAGTGGTTCGGCTTCAGGTAAGCCTACGTCCACTTTAATCTTCTTTATTACTGAATCAATTACAACTTTACAACAATATCCAATTACAGTACTGATGAGACAGACAACTAGAACTTCGATGTAGAAGAATTCTTAGAATCCATGTTGATTGCGTTAGATTTCCTCTTGAAGTTTGTTGAGATGCCTTTCGTATTTGAAGTGTCGGGTGAGTCAAGAATTCAGCAGAGTATCGACGCTTGAAGAGATCGGCCCAAAAGTCCCTCGAAAGTTGGAGATGGAATGTATTTATAGAGGGTTCTAGGCAGAAAACATTACCAAGTCCTCAACCGTAACCGACCTAAGTTGGGTAGTGGACGGCTCAAATTAAGTCGTGGGTCGGTTGCGACTTAACTACTAGGTCGAGACTTCCGAAAGGCATCCTTGTTGAACTCTGGATATATCACAAGTCCTAAGCCGTGTACGAGTTAAGAGGCTGCGTGCTAAGTAGCCGTATCGAACTTTCCTTCCTTTGCTTGGGTCGTGTACGACTTAGCATAGGCCGTAAGTCGGTCGCGACTCAACTATAGTTCGTGATCTTGTCCCTGTCCTGAGCAGTTAGAGCGGCAACCTCCTTGGATAGTTAGATCGGCATCTATCTTAGGCCAGCATCCATGTTAGGTCGGTAACTTACTTAAGCCTTGAGTCGGTATCCCCTTAAATCTTAAGTCGGCATTCATTAAGTCGGTAACCTTTAAGGCATTAGGCCGGTACCCATGTTAGGTCGGTAGCTATCTTAGGTCGTATCCTGTAGGTCTTAGGTCGGCATTCCTGTTTAGGCAGTTAGGTCGGTATCCATGTTAGGGCTTAGGAAGTTAGGTCGGCATCCATACTAGGTCGGCAACCTTTTGGGTCGGTAACTTTTAAGTCGCTGAGTCATGGCCGGGGCGGAGTTAACATATATATATATATAAATATATATATATATATATATATATATATATATATATATAATCGGAAATTGTGATTATAAGATGAAATGACCCAAATGAGTAATATAAACTTTAAAGTAAACAAATAAGTTTTAAGCTCATATATTGAGAAATAAATTTAAGGAATGGTAAGTACCTAAATTTAACTAAAGCTGAGTTAAAATAAAATTGAATTTAAATGAATTCAATCGAGCTACTGAGAAAATTGAATAAAATAAATTCTTGTGTAAATAAGTAAATGTAAACCAAAGTAAGTATTGAATTGAATTAAAACAGAATTGGTTAGAGTGTAAACAAATCTAATTCAAATATAAATTGAAAAACCTTATTATGAATAAATTCAATAATGAATTGTTAATGTAAATTAAAAATTTAAGGATGGATAAAAGAATAAACTAATCCGTAAATAATTGGGATTTGATAAAAGGAAAATCGAATCAAAGATTTAAATGGGAATTAGTGAAATAGAATAAACTTAAGTCATTTGGAGGAACAGTTTGAGGAAAATAAACGACTTAAGTAAATTGTGAGATGATTATTTAAAATATTGGTTGTTGAATTTAATAGAATGGTTTGGAATCAAACCTGTTGAAATAAAAGAAAATGCAATGAAAAGATTGTGAATAAATTAAGTGTGGTGGAGTCAAGTGTAAATTAAGTTGGAATCAATTTAAAATGGTCATAAAACTTAAGTGATTATTTATTCACAATGATGTTGTTAAACTGCATAAGGAAATGGGTTGTTACATTAAATGGGTTGTTTGAAGTAAATGGGAATTAGATAAAATTCTATGAATTATTGGAAGCAAAATAAGATAATTTTGAATATGAGTTTGTTTTGCTCAAATGGATTTTATGTCTAAGCAAGTAAGTTGTAAATCACTTAAACTGAAGAGAATAATTTGAGAATTGGTTAAAATTAATTGTGATAAGTATTGAAACCTTACATATGTGCTTATGAAAATATGTAATGGACACTCTGTCAAAACTTTTCAAAATTTGAAAACTATAAAAAAATTAAAATTAAAACTTTAGCAACAAAACAATTTCAAATTGAAAATTGAAATAAACTAATGAATGAAACTGATCTAACATAATGATAGGAATCAGTTATAAATGAAAGTTAGTCAATAAAATTAAATATTCAGGGTTGAAGAAAATTTGAATTCACATGGAATTGGGAATTCAAATTGGAAATAAGTAAATATAAGAGGCTATAAAGGCTAAAGTGGTGGAGTAATAATATAAGAATATAGAATGTTTATATTAAACTTAAGAAATGAATGGTGAAATTCTTAAGTAAAACTTGATATTGAGAAAAAATTTCCAAGTGGATAGGAATCAAAATAATGTGAATAAAAGAAATTGATATGGTTGACAATTAATGGATATTAATATGTAGGATGAACGTATATTATTTTATTCGCATGACAATTTGATCCAGATTCGAGCATAGAATTTCGAGATAGTTTTATATTGATCCGAGTTAGGGTTTTTCACTCGATTTTCGACGACGAACCATGGATATGGATTTTGATTGATGCTGGAAATTCTCTATCATAATTATGACTATGCAAGGAGAATAACAGTTTCTGATCAAGAAACCAGTTCTGAGTCCGCACTAGGAAGTCGGGTGGACGATACTGGTTCGGAATGAAATTGTGTGATCGAGTGAGTGATCGGATTTGATATTGCGTATGAATAGTATATGTACATCGTACGGGCTTGATTGAATAAATATTGAAATGCTGTAAAGAAGTCAATAAAATTTGGAAAGAATTGATACTTTAGATTTCAGTATTGAATTGCTAGAATGGGTGTTTGGAATTTATTATATATATTCCATATATCCCATTAGAGGAATTTGTTTATGATTCATCATTAGTTGTTTAACCAGTAATTCAGGAATTTGGAAATTGGACCGAATTTATCTGTAGTCACGAATCCAGTTTGGATTGTTGATCATCGAGAAACAAACTCCCGATAATTTTAGGAAAGCTTATCCAAATTTGTGTTCGGATAGCTAGTGATGTTTGTTACGATAGACTGTTTGGTTGTTCGTTAACACATACATGATATTTATGTTTGAATGGATTGTATAACAGTTTTTAAAATTATCTTTATTTTAAATTTCGGGGACGAAATTCTTTTAAGGGGGAGGGAATGTAACGACCCTGGACTTTTGGCCCCGTTTATTTTAATAAATGTTTAATTTAATTTAAATAAAATGTAAATGGATCATATAAAAATGCTTATGATTTGGAAATACTGCCAATTTATTTATTTATTTATTTTAAAAAAAGAGGTGGAATTTGACTTTGGGAATTTAAAATAAAATCTCGTTATTAAATTAAAGTACTTTCCTCTGTTATGTTTAATATAAAATAATACATATGGATAATAATGTTTGAAATTTAAAATTAAATTATAGTAATATAAAATCTAAATGTAAAATATAAAGTAAGGATTAGATAAATTTGGTTAAATATACAACATCAACTGTAAATATGAAAGCATAACAATAAGTTTATGTATAAAACGAAAGTCATATAGAATAGAATGAAATCTAGGCCAAAGTATAAATAGGATAATAAAACGAATTAATATGCACAAGAACAAAGCATAAAGTAAGATAAAACAAAGTCAAATAAAACATGATACATATGTATGAACAATTTGCAAGCTGGAAAAGAACATAATAGAAGAACAAACATTTACTTACAAAATATCTTCACACATATTGGATCATGAGTTGCTTTGTAATCTTGTGTACAGAGGAGTCAAATTTTACAAATCCACTACAAACATTTTAAGTAACAAGACAAAAATAAGCCTCTCACACAAGCCACATTTTTCTGCAAGTTGTACTTTTTCATACAATTATCTATATAGTATAAACATAATAATAATTATGTAACCATGGGTACATAAGATAATAAGTGTTTTACCAATAGCTAAGTGTTTTACCAATAACTTCATACACAAGCTAAATGTTTACCTGCATAAGTATATGATTGCAGGCACTATCTTCACACAGCAACACAATTAATAATTGTGTAAACATATTAGAAAACAAAGTATGTACTTAATATATCAACTCAGCCTTGTATTTGTCACTTCAAAATATTTAGCAAAGTCTGGTAAAATAAAACAAGACAAGGTACAACATGTCTAGATATTGCCTCCCTATACTACTGGTATCTCAAACATATATTTGTGTAGTTGCTTTTTAGTTTCAGTCATTCAATAAAACACATAATAAAACTCTGTAAATACCTGATAAACCAGAGAGCAAGAAAAGAAGCAAACTCTATTTTAATTTAACAAATACAGTCAAGGATTTAGGATAGTTCAGGCTTCAGATGTTCAACATCAAGCTACTCTTTGTTCAGGCATGATTCAAGTGAGTAAACTAGATTTTTTTTTTAAATTTTTTTAGTTAATTTAAATAGTTCAAATTTATTGATGCATTGATTTGTATATGCTTCAGTTTGTATGTGTGGAGATGCACTGTGTTTTTTGTAAATTGATACAGGAAAATACTTTGTTAATTACTTAAAGATATCTACTGCAAATACATGTTAAGTTTTAAATTTTTAAATCAAACGAGGTGGTTAAACTAAAATTAAGAATTTACAAACTGTTTAAAACAGCTGTATAAAAAGGGATGCTACTGTAATGTGATTGTACAGGAAACAAGAATTAAGATGATAAATCGATTGTTAGTAAATATTGGTTCAAGTTAATAACTTGAATCTTTAATACAAAATAGGATTTTTAAATCAGCAACGGGACATTTCAATGTAGAATTGAACAAGCAGTTCATGGTTGATCAAAAGGTGCATATTTATCAATTACAGATCATTGATTCAATAATAAATGTTCGAATTTGTGTTGCAGCAAGTATAAGCAGTGGAGATTTCATAAAAATTATTAAATAATTTTTCTATTGAATGAGGTTAGAGTACGAGATCATTTTAGGGTTTTAGATGGAGATTTTGATCATCTCCGTCACAAGACGCATGCGTTAAACATAGGTGATCGAGTGTCACGAGCGATTGGGAAATGGAGCATTGGCATGTTGTGGAGGTACGGCCAAGGGTTGGGGGTCTCCGGTGGTCTCGGCGGCGGTGGCGGACTCGTTTTGTCGACCGTGTGAATTCCAGTTTGTGCCCCAAATGACCATATTTCAAATCGTAAACTTTGAAGGTGATGCGAGGATTGTTTTCGTGTGTCCATGACATTTGCGACATGTGGATGATCTTAGAAGATCATCAATGCCTCGTGAGCCATCGTGCATGGTGGAGATGGAGGTGGAGTTGTGTTTTTTTCTGTCAACATGAGTGTGCTTCGAGTCGTGTTTAGTTTTCTGGGAAGTTGCCTCGAGACGATCGCGTGATAGTTGTTGAGGACCTGACGTTCATTCTTTTGTAAACGTTTTGTAGTTTATAATTTAACAGTTTATAACTTAAAGGAAAAACAAAAAAAAAATTAAAAAGAGAAGAAGATGGGGTTCAGGGAAGTGCTCGGGTGAATTGTTTGAGTAACTGGAGACATTGCGCGAGTATCCCAGGGTAGTGCTTAGGGTTTGGTAACTGCAGTTTCATTTTTCTTTTAGTAAGTTAAGTAAAAAGTTTTTATCAAACTGTAAAACGCTATTTTAAAAAAACAAATGGTTAACAGGTTCAAGATTTCAAAACTTATATACAAGATAATTATTTTGGTCCATATTTTAAAGGGTTAAGCTCTTATTTAAACGTAATTCAGTGATCAATTTAATTAAGCATAAAGTTAATTAACGCCTGAGTTATAGTTAGTAATATAATAGAACTTCGAACTTAAATAAACCTTTAAAATGTTAATTAAATTAAATAATCAATATCTTCAGGAAGAAATTAAGAATAATCATTGTTAAACTATAATTAATGGTAGATTTTAAGTAATTATAAGATTATAATTACTGCTTAAGTTAATAGTTGGTTAATCAAATAAACTAGATGTGAATTAATAATTAATTAAGTAATTTACTTAAGAATTAAGAATAAATAAAGGGTTAATTAAGTAAATTAAAGTTAACAAATAAGCATTCAAGTTATTAAATAACCATTAAGGTAGTAATTAATGATTAAAGAATCGTAATTAAAGTTAAATAATTTAATTAAGAATTGATTAATTAAGTAGTGTAAAATAAAATAAGTTGTTAAGTAATTAAGATTAATAATTAATTATGAATGATCTATTGATTCAAATAGTTTGAAAGGAAATAAGTAATAAATTGTTAATCAATAAAACAGGATTAAGCGATTAACTCTGATATACTTAATTTACATTGAATTTTAGATGACTGCTTATGGATTATGTGTTGAATATCTGATTGTGATATTTATGTGATGATATTCTATGTTACTCTGTGATATGCTGTGCTATTCCTATGCTACTTGTATTTGTTTTATTTGTAATAAATGCTATGTTAATTCAATTGTTGAATTTAAATTATTAAACTGTTAAGTTAATTAGACAACTTGGCCCTTAAAATGGCGGTCGGATTTCGATGAGACCGGGATCGGAAGAATCAAATTTGATTCTTCGAAAACCACATCGATCCAATTTAAACGTTAGTTCGTGAATCCTAAAATGAAGATCGAGATGGTGTTTCAAGAATGCAAGGACTATCGTCGTTGACTCTGAGGGTGATCCCAAAACGAGTGTGACGAGACAATGCCTTCGGTTTCGTTCGAACCCGGAACGAACTTGTATGGATTGAATGCTTTCAGCACATCGTCAGGCGGACGATGAGCATTCTAAGTAATATGTTCTTTAAAGGTAATCGCAGCCTCAAGCCTCATCAACCGGGAATGGATAAAACAGGGGAGATACACCAAGGTTAGGTGGGTCATGCCCAAGTAGGACAAGATATTTCCCCTGTTTAGATGTACCTTTTATATTTCGGCTTAGTGAGCAGTTGGTCGCGCCAACTGCGGGGTTTATCTTGTTTGGGACTGCTCAGTAAGGAATGGTTCTGGCCTCGTGTTGCAAGGGGTCGGGAGTGATCCTCGGTACGGTGATCTAGGCCCCGTACTGTGACGGGCGGTACCCCAGTGGACCTGCCATTGTTGGAAATCCATTTACCCTACGAGACCCTACGGTTTTGATTTTTATTACCCACTTTTTTGGCTAGTAGCTGAATTAAATCATATAACAATTTCGGCTATTTTCTATTTACTTGAAAACCCTAGACATTATTATAATATCACTGAATTTCTTATGAAATGTTTTGGTTAACATAAGGTAAAAACTTACCCGTATTTATTTGTGGGGAGTCTTACTTGATACCTTTATTTTCAAATGTTTTTTTCAAAGTTAAACAACTTTAAACCGTTTACTCATACTAGACCCATGTCTGACCCGGAGTTTATATTTTGTTTTTCATAAACTCTTGGGTACTCAAATTTTTATGAGTAGCCAAGTGATAGGTTTTGGACTTTGATTTTTGGAGGAGCTTGGAGCAGGAGATTCCAGACGTATATAGCTATTTATGTAGTTCCGCTGTGTTTGTTGATGTGTATTGTATCTCTGATGTATATAGTGATGGATGTAGGTATGATTGCCATATGTACTGATATTGTATAACTCTGATATATGTAAAAACTATGTAACAGTTATATGATATATGTTCCGCTGTGAGATTCTGATGTTGTTAGTATCTCTTTCTCTTTCTTTTCTATTTATATCCCTTTCTTTCTTAATGGTGATACATCTATCTGATACTAGAAGGGCGGTTCGTCACAACGGGGTAGGCCGACCTTACGTTGGTAGGGTCATTAAGTACGATCTTGGTGCATTGTTCTAGATATGTATTGTGACGGGCGGTACCCAATAGCCTAGTCATTAGTTAAAATCCATTCTCCAATACAAGCTTTACGATTTTTGTTGTATACCAAATATGTTTGAATGTGGGATGCAAGCATTCCAGCTATTTCAGTATTTTACTTTGAACCCTTAGACATTATTATAATATCACTGGATTTCTATAAAAGTGTTTTGGTTATCATGAGGTAAAAACTCATTCGTGTATATATGCGGCGAGATCTTACGAGATACATTTGATTTCAAAGGATTTTTCAAATTAATAAATCAATAAAGCTTTTTATGAGTTGAGTTTACTCACGCTGGTAATCCAAACTATCCTGGTGGTTATTTCCATATAATACTCGGGTTAGACCGAGCATGTTTTTCGGTTTAGCTTTAGGTGCTTTGGAGCTATGAAGTCGAGTTGGAGGCCTAGGATGTACTCTCGTATTTTTGGTATCTTCCGCTATATATTGGTTATGTGTAGTTTGTTTACTACTATAAGGATGGGTGTTACAACTGTCTAACAATGATATGTATATTTATAATAAAAGGTCTCAGTTTTTGCAAAGACTTGATTATATTATTTATTATTTCGTTGTGTTGTGATATTCTGTGTTTGTTCCTAGTACTTATATCTTGTATCTCCTCTCTTCTCCGTAAAAATCTTTCTTCCCGGAACTTAGTTGTTTGGCATATTAATACTGTGGATAAATTAATGTCAACTTCTAGGGTTTGGAAAGGCGGGTTGTTACATTGCCCTAGGAGCAATTATGTAATTTGTTACATAAATCTAATTCGTTGAACAATCTTGCTAACAATAAAGGTTATTCTTTCTATTATATACTTGATATAATGTAGTTATATTAATTAATTTTTTTAATTAAAGATATATTTAATAGAAATCCATAAATGGTATATTTTGTGATATTAGTTACAAAGTGTTATGATCGTGAGTAATTTATCATAATAAAATAATTATACCATTTTAAATGTTCTTAGTTAAGATGCATCGAGATCGGAGATCGATGAATATGTTGAGACAATAGTATGTAACACTCTCCAAATTTTGGGCAGTTTATTACTCTTGATTGCTATGGGCACCTAGGTGTTACGTACCGATAGTTATTAGATAATTATGGAACGACTCACTTGATAGTTTTCTGTTGGTTAATATAACTAATGTCAAGTAGAAAATATCATTGTGACGGATTTACGCAGTTCCATCGAGTGACTATAGTTGGTTCGAGTGGAAATATTGAAAGTGAAGCACTATTTAAGAGAGGATTCGTCTCCTCTGTTATATGGGGTTAATTTCATGGTCTACTCAAGTCAACTTGGAATGACCTTAAAATTTTAAGGATTTTTAATAACCAAATTAACCAAAATTTTCTTGAGTTTATATAATAAAATTCAGTAAAGAAAATTTGATTTTTGAAGTTCGTCCATTTTAACGTAGCAAGTGTCAGATTTTCATTGTAAAATATGTAAGTTTGTCTAGATGTGAAATTTAATTCCAAATTTAAAATCAGTCAAATGGATGGAAGTTAAATGTTTTTAAAATCTGAATATATAATATAATAAAAATGTAAATCTTATTCTAAATGAGACCTCAAAAATTGTTTTGCCAAATTTGGACTGCTCTAGCCCCGTTAATCTTATTTTCGGCGCTTTAGCAACATTTTTGGCAGTGAATATCGAGTTTTCCCAAGGGGCCTTATCACTTATATTTGTGTGCCATTATGTTCACCTCGTTGTGTTGATCTCCACGGTATATTCATTTATGCATTCTGGCGTGTGGTACGCTGTGAAATACGTAAAACAATTAGCCATACCGGTTCCACATTTTAGTCATTTGGGCTTAGTCCTTTCTTTTTGTCCGTCTGGAAAAGCTATTAGCTACTATCAATTAATATTCTCTTAATTCAATAGATGACTTCTATAATTCTCACTGGTTCCAATATATTTATGGTCGGTTCCATTTTTCTCCCTTTTGCCTCTTTCTCTTCGTTTGTTTTTGCTTCTCCTTCAGAGGAAAAAAATATAATATTAAACTTCAGATATTATAAAGTCGATTTATGGCAACTGATCATCTCCATGTTTTTGAAACTGTTCTTTATTATTCTACTATTTCAATAACTTGCTTGTCATATTTTCACGTCTCTTCCCTTTCATTTCTTTATCTACCTATTCATTCTTATTTTCTAAATAAAAAAAGGATAAAATATATAAAAGTATATAAATTTATATTTGAAGAGAAACTACTCGTTCCTTTTTTCTTTTGCAATCCATCACCTCGCCCATCCTTCTTTTTCCTTCTGCGCCGTCTTTCCACGCCTGAGCACCGAGCCACTGCCTTCCACCCTCCATCTTCTCCCGAAGTTTCCCTTCCAACCAAGCAAACCCGACCCGCTAGTGCACGTAAATCCTCCCCACGCAATGACCAGACCTAACAACCAAGCTCCAGTCCTCATAGCCGCACAACAGGCCTACCCACACTGTCTCGCTTGCCCCCACAAAGATTGCCTCCCTCTTATGCTCAGCCGCCACCACCAATCCACATGTCGGCCTTGCACAAATCCACCTTTCCACCACCTCAACTTGGCCCTTGCACCACCTTAGTGGAAGCAATCCCATGACCACCTCCATGCTATACAACCCACTCTCCTTACCCGATCAAACCCTATGTTTTCTCACTCTTTGCAACTTTGTCGAACACTCCATCATCCTTAGCCTACGCAACCACCACTCCCCTCAACAAACTTCTACAACCATCAACACGAAGATGTGCTGCCTGCCCATCAACCACCTTCGAACACCCAAAAACACACACAACCACCTTGCACCTGAACGCCACTGGCCGCATCTAGCAGTTTGAAGCAGCCGAGCAGCCCCTTAGAGTGCCTTCTTTTCCTCATTTTATCAAAAAAATGAATTTTGAGAGGAAATATGTGTTTTAAATTAAATATTGATTTTAAAATATAATATATAAAGATTTTTAATTTTATATGTGTTTTAAATTAAATATTGATTTCATAAAATTATATATAAAGATTTTTATTTTGATATGTATTTTAAACTGCATATTGATTATAAAATATAACATATATAGATTTTATTTTGATATGTGTTTTAAATTGAATATTGATTTTAAAATATGAAATATAAAAGTTTATTTTAAATATGTGAGGAATTTTTAGAATTTTAACTTTTGTTTTCACCGATCTCAAGTCCACCTTGCTTTGGTTTGGTAATTGTCATTTGGATTAGTCGATTGTCGAGTTCGTGATTCGAAATCATAGCTTGTTGTGTTGTCTATTTTCTCTAGCCTTGAAAAGTGAGCGATCACTCACGGTCAGCATTCTTCGGTTTAGTAAATTGATTTCAAATGAAATGACGATTGAAATAGGTTTTTAAATTTGAATTATTAAATTGTTATGTATGATATGTTATTATGTGCAATTGCTTACCTATATTAATTGACATATAACACCATAACCTGTTATGTATATTTTATTTAAATTGTAAATTAAGATTGTATATGCTTGTCATTCATATGTATGTCATTTATGCTATTTTATGTTCTCACATTGCAAGTTCCCTTTTAGTTAGAAAATACCTATGGATTGAAATGATACATATCCGAACGATATTATAGATTAGGGAATATCATTATGGGTTGAAATGATAAACCAAAGTGATTTTATTGAATTTTGAATTTTGGGATTGTAGATTGAAATGATATATACTCATAAATTTTAGTTATTCCAAATTGAAATGATAAATATCAATATCATATGACCATAGGATATAAAATTATATATCGACACCGTTGGTGCATTTCTAAATGATTTCCAAAAATTTTGAGAAAAGAAGAATATATGTTTTGAGATTTTAAAATAAAATATGGATTTTTAAATTATATGTTTTGAAATTTTAAATTTATAATGTATTTGTTGGAAGCCTAAATTTTAAGATTTTACTCATAATTTTTTTAAATATATAAAATTTAATTGAATATAAAATAAAATAGATTAATAAAATAAGATTTTGTTTAATAATATTTAATAGTAAAATTTAATTTAATAAAATCTAACTTAATTAGTGTATATAATATGTCTAAATATTTATTAAGAATTTATATTAATATTTTGAAAATAGATTTTGTAATAATTTTAATAAATTTAGATTGGAAAGATAAATTGAAATTAATTTGAAATTTAATTTTTTTTAAGAATTATATTTAATAAAAATTGATTTGAACTTATTGATTTTGAGATTTTAAAGATATTATTTTGAAATTTTAATGGTATTTAGATAAAATTAAAATTTAATACCTAATATTGATTTAAATTGTAATTTGAGATTTTTTTTAAATGTTATTAAAAACGATTAAGTGAATGTTTTCAAATTTAAAAAAAATAAAAGTTGAATTTTGAAATATAATTGAAATTTATCAAATTGAGTTGACGTAAATTGTTTGAATATTAAAACTTTGAAACCTATTAAATTGGAAGTGGTTTATACTTGTAGTTCAAGCCTGAATTTGAAATCAATAAAAATCAATAATGTTTTTTATGAAAATTTGAATTGAACCTTTAGCCTTTTTATTGAAATAGTGGAACTAAGATTGATTTAAATTGAATCTTGAAACTAAAGTTGATTTGACCTTATTTGTAAAATTGGAAGTTACGATTCTAATTTTAAACTATTTTCATGCTTTTTTAATGCATAAGCTATTTTAATTTACAAACTTTTTTTAATGTATACACTATTTTCAATATTTAAACCATTTAAATCTATGACACATTTTTAACGTATAACTACCTCAATATATAAACTACTTTCAATATTCAAATTATTTAAGTTGGAACTGATATTATTTAAAGTGAATAATGATTTGGAAAGCGAATATGATTTCGAAAGTGATATGATATCAAAAACGAATATGATTTCGAAAGTGATTTGATTTTTGAAATGAATATGATATTTTTGTATGATGTACGAACAGTTTTGAAATGAAAATCACCGTGGCGTGGAATAAGCGTTTGATTGCTAAAGTTGTCGGGATCGAATATTTTCATACTCTCCGCCAACACCGAAACCACTTTAATAAGTGTGCAAGTGCTGGGGAATCCAGAACGAAGTAGAATTGTTTGGCGAACATCTGTATGAGGTATGAACGCAGTCCCGACTCCCTCGAGTCAACTTTATATGAGTAAAACAGGGGCGGCATTTGGCAAAGTGCGGTCGCAAACTTGATCGAGCATGCTTATTGATATCATTCTATTACTTTGTTATTTGATTGGGTGCACCTTTGATTATGTGAGTGTGTCTCTAGGTAGGTGGTATTAACCGGTATGCGTTACCACCAGTCCAGATATGCAAAACTGTAGTATCCGACTCTAGGCATTGCCTCACATGCCTTATCACATTCCTTATTACACCAATTACAAATTTATTTTGTACCGTACCTATGGAGTGCTCACTGAGTATCCCACCCATTTGGCGGAGCTTACATTATTTGAATAGACTACATGAATATAAATAAAAGTTTGTTAAGAGGTACATGGGTAACGCCTTAACGCGTTTTAATATTTTACTTTGCTATAGACATTATCTATGTAGCATATTATACAATGTATGTAGATATTTTAAAGGATCCTGAAGGGATGGTAATTCCAAACATCCTTTAAATTGTATTGCATTTCATTTGGACATTTCACTCGAGTTGATTTACTTGCATAAGAATGCTAATATCGACTCGATTATTTTGTGTTTTACTTTATGCTCGGGTCAGACTAAGTGCCACAGCATTTGAGAACACCTTTGGAGCTTGGAGCTTTGCTTGAAGATATGTCTTTATTTATTCATTTTTTAGTTACTCTAGTTGTTTACAGTTGTATATTTTCGAACTTTTCATTTTCTCTTATATTAGTGACTTCTATATAAATGAGATTTTCTGTTGTGTTTTTTCGAACTTTGATGTTATGTAGCACCTTCATGAACTACTATTTATCTTTTCTACTACTTAGTATTACTATATGTCTTAGATACGGTGATTTGATTTATTTACTATATAGCTAACTTTTTCCAAATAAAATTTAACTATATGTTGTTCTAAGCAATTCAAATTTGACATGTATGGATTGTTCTCGATTTGAATGGTTCGAAATGGCAGTTCGTTACACAACTCAAAGTCAATGTCTCTTGCAGGTTGTTAGACAAATCAAATTCAAACATGAAATCTACCATCATCTCATTTATACTCAGTGCACGTAAGATTTTGACGGCAACTAATCCTATTTGTCACGCATCACCAGTACTAGCAAATTTTGCCAACGAATCGGTTTAGTAAAAGTAAACTTTATTAGTGAATTAATTAATATTTACACTATTTGAATATATGTTCCTATATAAGAAAATAAAGGTGCGACGACACTGCGACAACTTTTAATCGACAAAACATTGTTTTTCGATAAAATCTTTTACGGTCACATTTTTACATTTTATTTAAACTATTTATTCATGTAAATCAAATTTAAAAATGGAAATTTTAACAATTTAAATAAATTAAAACATGTGCCTTTATATTTTCAAATCATATTTAAATAATATCAAAATATCGAATTTTACGATTGTTAACGCTTAAAATCGAACGCTAACACCCCGGTGTGTGAAGTGTGAATGTGAAAGCACCACATAACGATTCGGGAACAGAATATCAGCTAAAATAACAGAAAATACAGTAAGAGACAGTGATTTTATAGTGGTTCGGCTTAAGGGGTAGCCTACATCCACTTTAAGTATCTTTATTACTGATCTTCTTACAAAGCGATACAATGATCTTCAAGTATAAATCTCTTTACTTACAAAACACTTTGGGTAAATAGCTTAAGCTTCGATGTAGATGAAAGTCTTCGAATCCATGTTGGATGTGTGAAAGTCTTTCAAAGTAGATTGTAGTGTTCTTCGAAACTTCAAGTGTAAAGTTGGTTTAGAAACTGGCAGAGTATCGGCGCTTGAAGAGAATGTCCCAAAAGTCCCTTTCATGCTTGAGGTAGGTTGGTATTTATAGGGAAATTTCCCCCTTGGGTCGTAAGTCGTGATCCACTAATGGTAGGTCATGGCCGATTTATTTGGCCAAGCCCCATGGTCTCACAAAGGTTCACTTGTATAAGTCCTAAGTCGCCCACGAGTCAACATCCTCTTGTATAAGTAACGCGGCATCGGACTTTTACTCAGCAGCTTTAGGTCGTGGACGACTCAAGCTAGGTCATGAGTCGTGGCTTAACTGGTAAGCTTGTTTATTTCAGATAATAACCCAAGTCCTGAATCGTTTACGAGTTAAGAGGCCACCGTGTTAAGTAAGGAGCAACGCTTCATTTGATAAGTCGCTCACGACACATGCTAGGTCGTAAGTCGCTGATAGCTTTAAGTCGTTAATTCATTTCCTTCTTAAGTTGTGCCATCTCTTGAATTGTTAATTCATCCTATCCTTGAGCCGTGGACTTCCTTAAGTCGTAGAAACCTTAAGTCGTGGATGCCTTAGGTCGTGAAGCATCCCTTCTCTTTTAAATCGTTAAGTCGTAGACTTCTCCATGTCGTAAGTCACCATGTCCTTCAACTCGTTAAACGGTTAGGTCGTCCATACCTTGAGTCGTAGGTCGTGAAGTACTCTGAGTCGGCAACTTCCTTAAGGTATTGAGTCGGTCTATTCTCTCAGGGCAGTTAGGTCGGCAAGCTGTTAGATCGGCATCCTTTTAAGTCGCTGAGTCTCCTTAAGTCGTGAGCCCTTTTTGAGTCGTTGAGCATAGGAGTTAACAATTGCCCCTCGAAGTACACGCTTAAGTCATGAGTCTTGTGCTTTGATCTAGTTCCTGAGTCGTCAACGACTCAAAAAGGCTTGTTAACTCGCTCGTCTTTCAATCTTCTCCCCTATCTCCTATATAAGCCGTCCAGTCGCCTCATCCTTCTCACTTTTCCGAAGGCGAATTCAAGCAAGTTGATCAACAATCCATCTTTTCCATTACATTGCGTAAGTGATCCTGCTCCTTTCCCGATCCTTTACAATCACTGATTCATGAATTACGCCTTTGAATCTCAAATCACCTCCTCACACAATGATTCGTTGTGAATCTTGTTATGCTGATAGTTGTTGAACCTGAGTTAGTCTGATACGACGTTAAATGATTAACGAGATGACGTCGATGGGTTGCAACACTTCGGGCCAACTTATTTTTGATGGCTAAACATTGAATTTGGATGATTTTGAATGATCTGGTATCATGAGAAAATAAGGACTTTTGTTGATGGAGAGGCTAACGGGTTATCGGATTAAGAGGGGTTACTGATTAGATGAGGGGTTTGCCGGTTGAGCGGAGCATAAGCTTGGACACGACCCAGCACTTTTGGGCGATTTTAGCGGCCTTACGACTTAACTCTTGACCGACTCAAATGGGTGCGACATAGGCTCTGAGTCGCAGTCGAGCCCGGACTTGGAGGAATTCACGCCATTTTGAACCGATACCTTTCCTCCTTATTATGTCTTACGTCTTAAAAGACCAACATCTTAACTTGCAGGAGATCTTTTAAGTCGTGGACGACTTAACTTTTAGGTCGTGAACGAATTGTTTCCTTTAGCCTAAGCCAATTGCATCCCACCCTGTTAAGTCGTAGACGACTCATGACTTTGAGAACTTTTGGACTGTGACTCAATGACTTGAACAAAATTTGGAAGCCTAGAGATGTTGATAGAACTTAATGGAATTTCCAATTTGAGTTGTCAGGATAAACTGCTTGAACTTTGAACTGTTACTTGAACATTGAACTGTTAAACTTTGCTGCATTCATTCACAGATCACTTTTGACTTGCAAGCTAACAATCTGTTCAATACATCATTTACAGAAAATCGGGACGAATATACTGCCACTGACTGCCCACGTCAAATGGCAGATTAGTTAACAACAGATAATCAACTTAAAAAGATTGTGTGAACGAAGTGCTTTTTAAATCATCAAATTCAAGTAAAGTATTAAAGAAACGTTGAAATAGTCAACTGAAACTGCCTAGTTTACACTAATACTATACCTGAACTTTAAATTAACAAGTCCTGAAATTTGATAATCGATCAATTGTCGACTAGTTTAATTCCAGTTATATTTACTTGTTATTTTTATTAGTTCTGCACAAAACTTCACACTTTTAGGAATCGTGCACCTTCACATTTGAATATCCAGTTGCTTGTGTAGAATGACTTCTCAACTAGAAGAGATAACAGTCTAGACTGGAGAAGCCACTCTTATTCCGGCTCCCCTAGTTAATCCTCCAGAAAGAGCCTCTACCTCTTTATCATACAAAGTTTTTCGTCAGTTATGCATTCAGTTTGGCATTGCTGAAGCAGATGCCATTCTTCCTGAGAAAACTAACATTGCTGATGTGGCACCTCCTGGCTTCGTAGCAGTTAACCGGCAAATTTGCCTGAGCGGGGCCATTCCCCTTTTCAACAACTTTCTCCAGAATCTTCTTCGTCGACTAGCCATTCCCCATTCCAGCTACACCCTAATGGCTACGCCATACTGATGGGGTTGTGTGTGCTATTTAGGAGAACATTTGATCGACTTCCAAACTTCGACGAGATTTTCTTCCTATGCTCCTTTACCAGGACTAAGGATCACCCTTCTATCACTGTCGTGAGAAGCGCCCGAAATCGCAAATTGATCGTTGGCCTTCCCGACACTGCTCAAGGGTTCTTAACTCAGTTCTTCTTTGTCCGCTGCCCCCCGGGGCTTTATGCTGTGTGGAGGGAAGGAAGTAAGATCATCTATCTTTACTTCTTCTATTCTCTGAGTTTTGCGAAGTCCGAATTGCCAAGTGTTAACTTCGTTTTTTTCATTTCAGCGCTCCCTCCTCCTTCTAGAGATCCCAGCCACAATCCAACTCTGGAGAGGCTCGTGGCCGTACCGGTTGAAGAGCGGGACATGAAATTTTTGTTGAACGACGAATTTCTTCACCAGTTCGGACTTCTTTATCCTTCTCACTCCACTCAGCCTCATGAAGTCCCTGATTCTCCAGCGGAGGCACCAGATGTCTCAACCCCTGCTGAAAAGCTTATACCGAAGGAGCCCTCTACTGTAACTTCACTGGTGAAGTGCACCACACTTAACGATGTTGCGGGTCCATCCAGCAAATCGGCACATGCCCCAGTTATTGAAGAGGAAGAAACTCTTCGTTGCTCTGAAGATGCGGCTGGTCTGCAAGTCGAAAAAGAAACTCCCGTCGAACTTGGCGGTGATGATACTTTTGAGGGGCTAAGCGACCTAACAATAACTTCACAGGAAATTTTTAAAGATGATGTTCCTAAAGCTTCTTCTCCTGTTGTCGAGGCGACATCTACTTTTCAGCAAATTTTGACGCCTGCCACTCAAGTCCCTACCACCCCTGTGCCGAAGAGCGGTTTGTAGCCTGATGCGTGTAGTTTGCACACCACACACACATAGGATTTTCAGCACTTATTCGTACCTAACTTCTTTTTTTCGAAGTCTTTTAAGACTTTTCTTTTTTTTTAAATTTCAGATTCTCCGATGGGACGCAGCGGCTCTTATTGCGACGACTTTCAACACTACAGGAGGCGTGGTCAATATGACTATAGGCGCTACCTTCCCGTTTACAGAGAAACTGACGAAGAGAGAGCCGCTCGAAAGGCTCAGGAGAGGAGGGCTTAAGAAGAGCGTTGTGAGAGGAGAGAAAGGTAGGAGCACCATGATTCTTCCTAGAGAGGTGACGACTCTCACAAAAGAAAGTCGCATGACGACCGGGGAAAAAGTCATATAGTTGAGGACCCAAGCAAGAGTGCCAGGCATGGTGAGAAGCATGCATCTACAACTCCTGAAAAGGCCGCTGCCCCTGTCTCACTTGACATCCCTTCCAGCTCTCATGCTCTCGGGAAGACAGACATTCAGACAATAATCAACAGGCCTAAATTCCAAATTAGACCAGGCCCGGCTACCCTGCAAAGTCGGTTCCCGCACTGGTGCCTAAAGGGAGTGCGGTTCGATCTTGACTAGGTCTCTATTGACAAACAAGCAATGCTGCAAAATCTTGATGTTGTTAGACTTGATATCGAGCGGATGTCTGGGTGGCAAAAGCTTGTTGATGAACTTCAAAGGGTCAACCGCGTGAATATAGAGGCCATGCTGACCATGGAAAATGATAAGGCCGAGTGGCAGACAACTTTAAGCCAACATGATACCGAGATGAGGAACATCGCTGATTAAAACGAAAAGCTTGAAGAAGAAGTTGAAAAACTTAAACAAGAGCTTGCTACTTCTTCTACCTCATATACTCAAAAAGAAGAAGTACTCCAAAAGCAAGTTCGCGACGCTCACGCTGCTCAGCGACATGCCGAGGCACAACATGAGGCTGAGCAGAAAACAACGGGAAGGTATCGTGCTGACGTTGCAGAGTTACGGGAGAAGGTCAACTCCCAGGATTTGGAGATTATGGGGCTAAAGGCCCAACTATTAAAGACCGAGAAGGAACGTGATGAAGCTATCGCTGGAAGGCAGGCTGCCGAACAGTCGCATGAGGCGACTAAAGCCAATATCAACTCCACTTTATTTGACTTCTACGTGCATAGCGTTATGTGGCGCGGGAGCCTTTCATTCCTAGGAACGAAGTATGAGATTACCCTGGTCGAGGTTTGGGAGTCAATTCTCAACATGCATGGAGGTGCAAGCGCCGGCTATGCTGAAGCATCTCTTGCAGAACACTTTCTAGATGATTACGCCGTAGCTGCTCTAGCCCGGGGAAAAGAGCAGCTTGCCAAAGCACGAGCTGAGGCAGGGGAGCAGCATTTTGTGAAAGATGCACCATAAACTGCCCCCATCCCTCCTTCGGTTTCGGCCGATGTCGACATCACAGGCTCCGGTTCCCATTCTCCGTCCACTGTTAAAGTTACAACTGAGATCACAAGCACGCAGGGTGGAGATGAGGGCGAAGAGAGCATAGAAGCGCAGGCTTACGAGGTTGACATTAGGAAGCCGACTTCTCCAGGTAACTCTACTGTTAATCTTGCCCAAGTGGACTGTTTGTTTGCTCCTCATGAGTTTGACGAACTTTTTGATTATTTCTTAAATCTCAATGAGCTGCTATCTCCTTTCTTCACGGGAGATACTAATATTTTTGGCTTTTCTTCTTCTGTAGCAAAAACGCCAAGTGCCACACGGACTTCTCCTCCTCCAGTTGTCCCTCCTCCATTCCCTCGAATCACTCCTATTTCCCAGTCTGGATCACAGGAAGAGTTAATAGGAGCCCTTCAAGGCTAGGATGATCCAATCGCTTCGCAGGAGCAGAAAGACGAAGGACTTGAAGGAGGCGACAAATCCCCAGAGCGTACTATTTCTGATGACACAAAACTGGATGCTCTTGTTACCCCGGGAAGTGAGTCTTCTACAAGGAGGAGGAAGAAGCGTACCACTTCCAAGAAGAAAAGGAAAAGCATTCTTGTTTCTGAAGAGGAAGCGAAGGTTGATCCGGCAGCAACCCTCTCTCCCTCATCCCCAACCCTCCCAAGCCGTCCTGAAAAACTGTCTATTAGGTCAGGAGAACGCTCTAAAGGTGGTGGAAAGAAGAAGTAACGGGCCCTGCTTCCCTTTATTTTTACTTTTTTCTTTTTGCATGTACTGACCGTAGATTGTGCTGGCATCGGCCTCCGCTTTTCTTTTTATTTTGAAACATGTACCTGTACAAAATTTGGACAGTATTGAATAAAATGATTTTTTATGTTTGTACAAACTTCTGTCTGTATTTGATAATTCATTTACTATTCGTTTTTGTACAAGTTTCTTTATATGATATTGCAGTGAGCATGTGGTATGTTGTTCAAGCGTTATTTTTACCAATGTAGCTATACCATATTTTCCCTATACCATAAGCTCGTTGCAATATTTTCAACTTTGAGGAGACTTGTACTCTTATTTTTTGGAGAATAATTATTCCATACTTGGAGGAATATTATTCTGCTCAAAATAGAGTACACCTCATTTCATATGAGTTTTTACGCTTCAACCTTCGGAGATATCACTTTTTCTTTGTGCATATATACATTTTTACAAAGTGAATTCTCCTATGTGGTAGAGCGGGCCTCCGAGGGGCACCTTAACTTTTTCGAGGAAGAGTATTTTCAAGAATAGATGAACGAATCTTCCTTTGAAAGCTAAAGTGTTCCTTTAAAGAGGGCTTCTTTTTTTATTTTATTTTTGCAGAGTTTTTGCACTCCTCTTTTTCTTTTTTCTGAAAAAAGTCACTTTAGCTCTGGCTAGTGAGTTTCACTTCATAGTGCAGTGGGCCTTTCGAAAAGAAAAAGGTGTTTCAACCTGCTTGAGCCTCTGATGAGAGTTTTTAATTGTGCCTCTGGGAGAGGTCTTTTTGTTTGATTGTGCCTCTGGGAAGAGGTCTTTTTGTTTGATTGTGCCTCTGGGGAGAGGTCTTTTTGTTTCTTCCTCTTGGGAGAGGCTTTTATCTTCTCCTTGTTCATTGGGAAGCGGGCCTCCGAAGAGGGCTTTTCACATTTCGACTCGTGTGAAGTTTTATTTCAGATCACGGTAATATGTGTGTCTCTGAGTAGGGCTTTTGCTTGGAAGTTTGGAGCTTCTTTCTCTTAGTTGGATGGATTCACGGGAGTGTATCACCAATCAGTCCATAACTTTATGTCGAGAAAGAACTCTCTTTTTCTGGCGAGGCCCTATCGAGGTCTTTTAGCATTTCAACTGTGGTGAAATGGGCCTCCGAAGAGGGCTTTTCACGTTTCAACACTTGGAAGTTTTATTTCAATCTCGGTGAAACGTGTGCCTCTAAGTGGGGCTTTTGCCTGGAAGTTTGGAGCTTCTTTTTCTTAGTTGGATGGATTCACGGGAGCGTATCACAGATCAGTCCATAACTTTATGTCGAGAAAGAAATCTCTTTTTCTGGCGAGGCCCGCTCGAGGTCTTTTTCCTCCAAAGAGTTGTGCCTCTGAAGAGGGCTTGTGCTCTGAAGAGGGCTTGTGCCTCCGAAGAGGTCTTTTGCTGTTTGATGCTTGCTCGCCCATGTCTCTTTGCCATCTATTCATGCCGGCGATCCTCGTTATCTTTTTCAAGTATCATCCCTTTTTAGTTGCCAATAATTTTCCTTATCCAAAGAAATATACTTCATAGTTAAGCGAGTTGGTGGTGGTAGACACACACTACCTAACTGGATGCTCGTTTGTACAAACATTCGCAGTTAGTTCGAAATGGTCCACTCCAGCCACATTGCTAACTTTTGTTCGAAGAACTTCTTTCATAGGATTTGAGTATGGAAATTTTGAATGGTTTAGCGTTTGCTTGCTGGGTGATGTCGTAGATCGCTTGGTCTTGCGATGGGTAAGCTTTGTTTTTATGGGCTGCATTAGTAATACAATTAACGTATTTTATATGTCGAAATAAAAAAAAAGAAGTTTATAGTAGTAGAGAACACAAGATTTATAGTGGTTCGGCCAAAAACTGGGCCTACATCCACTTTATAGCTTTTCATTATTTACTTGATTTACTATTGCTTTCAATACAAGAATCATATACTCGTAATTCTTTTACAACATTTCAGCAAAGCTTTTAAGTAAGGACGCAAATGATTGTTGTTCCAAGCTCTTGGAATTGGTTCTCCTTCGACAGTTGTGAGTTTGAATGTGCCATCAAGAAGTTTCGTGCCTATGACATACGGCCCTTCCTAGTTTGGCCCAAACACACCTGTGGCTATCATAATTCTCTTCCGGACTAGGTCCCCAACTTCAAAGTTGCGCTGATGAACTTTGGAATTGAAGTGTCTGGCTGTTCTTTGCTGATGGGCTGCAATCCTAAGCTTAGCCTCTTCTCTTCTTTCATCAAGGAGGTCAAGCGCTTCCAGTTGTAGTTTTTCATTCTCATCTTGACCAAAATGGATCCTTCTATGTGAGGGGACTTAAGTTTCCACTGGAATCATCGCTTCTGATCCGTATGCCAATGAAAATGGAGTATGCCCAGTCGCAGTTTTGTGGGTAGTTCTGTATGCCCATAGTGCAAGCGGTAACTTATCGACCCAACCACCTTTTGCTTTTTCCAGCTGCTTTTGGATGGTTGATTTGATGATTTTGTTTACTGCTTCCACTTGCCCGTTCGCCTGCGGATGAGCCATTGCTGAGAAGCTTTTTCGGATCTTGAATTTGCAGAAATCTTGGAACTCCTCACTTTCAAACTGGGTACCATTTTCTGTGATTATCTTCTGAGGCACGTCATACCTGCAAATGATATTTTTAGTCACAAAACTTATCATTTTCTTAGAGGTAATAGTAGCCAATGGTTCAGCTTCAGCCCATTTAGTGAAATAATCAACAGCAGCGATAGCATATTTAATCCCCGATTTGGCAGTCGGCAAAGGCCCAATGAGATCTATTCCCCAGATGGCAAACGGCCATGGACTGACCATTTATGTTAGCTCAGTGGAAGGTGCTCTAGGAATTTTGGCAAATTTTTGGCATTTATCACACTTTCGGGAATAGTCAGTAGCATCTCGATTAATCTCTGGCCAAAAATATCCATAACGGAGAATTTTCTTTGCTAAAGTTTGACCTCCTGTATGATCTCCACATTCCCCTCTGTGTAATTCAGTTAGAATTGTCTTGGTTTCTTCTTTAGTTGCACAGCAGAGTAGGGGCATTGAAAATCCCCGTCTGTACAATCAGCCATCGTGGATCATATACCTAGAGGCTTTCCTTGACAGCTTCTGTCGTTCTTTTGAACTCTCTGGCAAAGAACCATTGAGAAAATATTCAAATATCGGAGTCGTCCATGATTCTTGCTCTTGGGATACATTCATAATCCAATCAACATTCATTTCATCTATGCTCGAAGCTGACAAGACTTCGACGAGAACTAATCCCAATAGTTGAGCTTCACCTGTACTTGAATACTTTGCGAGAGAATCCGCCTTCATATTCTCTTCTCGTGGTATATGGCTTATTAAATAACGGTCAAAGTCTTCAAGAAGCTCCCAGGCTTTTGATACAATGGCGGGTAGATTGCCTCCTTTAGCTTGAAATTCCTTCTTGACTTGGCAGACAATAAGTTGAGAATCACTGAAGATCTGTAATGCCTTGATGTTTAGTTCTTTAGCGATCCTTAAACCAGCGATGAGAGCTTCATATTCTGCTTCATTATTTGTCGAAGGAAATTCTAGTCTCAGTGCATAACATAGTGATCGCCCTTCTGGGGTTTCAAGGACAACCCCTGCTCCAGAACAGTAATCATTCCTTGCGCCATCGACATACAATTTCCATTGGATTGGGACGTTATCAGTGGCTTCTTCCTCACTATCACCTTTATCCGTACATTCTACGATGAAATCTGCTAAAGCTTGTCCATTGATAGCTTTCCGAGAATGATAAGTGATGTCATATCGGCTGAGTTCAATATTCCATTTCAAAAGATGGCCCGAAGTCTCAGGACGGAATAGGACTTGCTTTAGAGGTTGATCAGTAAGGACCTTGATGGGATAAGCTTGGAAATACGGTCTCAATTTTCTTGATGCGATCAACAAACAATAGGCGAGCTTTTCCAACCTTGAACTGTTCATCTCTGCCCCAGTGAATCTTTTGCTAATATAATAGACTGGGCGTTGAATCCTTGCGTCTTCCTGTACCAACACTACACTGAGAGCATGAGCTGAAATTGCCAAATATATGAAGAGATCTTCACCATTGTCAGGCTTTGAAAGTATCGGAGGCACTTCCATATGATGAACCAACTCATCAAATGCTTTCTGACATTCAGGAGTCAACTCAAAGGGTTTTCTTCCTTTCTTCAGAGCATCAAAGAATGGAATGCATTTGTCAGTAGCTTTTGAAATGAACCGAGTCAAGGCGACAACCTTTCCATTGAGACTTTGCAATTCCTTCTTCGTTCTAGGAGCTTTGACCTCTCTCAAGATAGTGATCTGAGCAGGATTAGCTTCAATGCCCCTAGCGCTCACAATGAAACCCAAAAACTTTCCGGACTCCACTACAAATGAACATTACAAGGGATTAAGCTTCATTCTGTACTTTCGGAGTACTGCGAACATCTCTGCCAAGTGATCCATGTGGTCCACTACTTTCTTAGACTTTACTAGCATATCATCAACATAAACTTCCATTGTCTTGCCAATCTGCGGTTTAAACATGGCATTAACAAGCCTTTGGTAAGTTGCCCCTGCATTCTTGAGTCCGAAAGGCATGACCTTGTAGCAGTAGATTCCAATATCTGTGATGAAGCTTGTGTCCTCTTGATCTGGCTCATGCATCATAATCTAGTTATATCCGGAGTATGCATCCATAAAAGATAACAATTCCCGCCCCGCCGTCGCATCCACCAACTGATCGATCCTGCGCAGCCGGAAACAGTCTTTGGGGCAGGCTTTGTTCAGATCTGAAAAGTCAATGCATACTCTCCATTTTCCATTAGCTTTTTTAGCCAGCACTGGATTTGATACCCAATTTGGATAAATAGATTCTCTGATGAAACCGTACTCCATGAGCCGATCTACTTCTTCTTTTAACGCTGCCGTCCTCTCAGGACCCTAGGTTCTTCTTTTTTATTTCACGGTCTAAACTTTGGATCAATGTTCATAGTGTGTACTGCAATCTTTGGGGATATTCCACGCATGTCAGCATGAGTCCAAGCGAATACATCCAAATTTGCCTTCAAAAATGAAATCAGAACATTTTGAACTGTTGTGTTGAGTTGTAAACCCACATTCAGCACTTTGTTGGGGTCCTTTGGGTCAACGGGTACCGCCACCGTTACCTCTACCGGTACTACCCTATTCTCCCCTGCACTTCCTTTCCTTGGATCCATCTCTCTTCGTATGCCACTACATTCACCAGTGCATGGTCCACCCTGTAATTGCTACAAGGTTGGTTCTTTGATGCGGACTGGAGCCACCGCACCTTTTCCCGTTTCTCTTTTCCTTGATTCACGCAACTCGGTAAGATAACATTCTCGCCATGCATCTTGGTCTCCTTTAATCACACCAACTCCATTATTTGTGGGGAATTTTATAGTCAGACACCATGGGGCAAGAACAGTTTTGAATGCAGCAAGAGTTGGTCGGCCTAAAATGGCATGGTAGGCAGAGAATTCTTCAAAAATTATAAAGGTTTGCTTTCGAGCCACCTTCCTCAGCCCTTTTCAAAGTTCCACAAACAAATCTATGCTCCCAATCGGCTGTTTGGGTTCCCCAGCAAACCCAGCAATCTTAAGTGATGAAGCTTGAACGTCAGCCATTGGAATTTTCATTTGATCGAAGGTCTTTTTCAATAGAATGTTGCATGAAGCTCCACAATCAACTAGAACTCTTCTCACAGTAGCCGGCCCAATACCAGCGGATATGACCAAAGGATCTATGGTAGGAGCCTCGATACCCAAAGAATCTCTGGCACTGAATACAATATCATCTGTGGAAGTCTTTTGTTGCTTTAAAGGCGCATCATTTTCTAAAAAAAACATTCTCTTCAGCCGGTACATGCCTCAAGGCCCGGGCATACCTTTCCATCTCGCCCCAGCTTTTGCCTGCTGGGTGAGGCTCTACAGTTATTATATTGATGACCGGTCTTTTCGATTCATGTTCTACGGCCTTCTCACTTGAGCCAGGACGGTGAGCGGGAACTTGTTGTCCTTGAGTCGACGAGGTTGGGGCATTTCTATTCCTTTTCACATACTGTTAGAGCTTGTTTTCCTTCAAGAGTTGTTCAATTACCTCTTTCAAATGACGTCATTCGTTGGTGTCATGGCCAGGTTGGTTGTGGAACAGGCAGAACCTTCCACTTTTTTCCATCTTACTCCAAACTCTCATTTTAGGTGGTGTCAGATAACTGACATCATCCTTGGTCGCAAAGAAGATGTTCTCAGGGGTATCGGTCAAGGGTGTGAAATTGAAAGGACGGCCTTTCTTAGCGTCTCCTTGTTTCTTTCCACCACCATTTCCCCTTTTCTGAGTGTTAGGTTCTTTCTTGTTCAAAGCAGCACCATTGTTCCCAGCTTCTACTAATACCACCTTATCCGGTGTTTGGAGGCTGTCCAAACGCATGAATTAATCTGCTTTCTTGTAGAACTTGTCGAGCGAGTTTGGTTCTATCATTTTTAACCATTTTCCAAATTCGCTTGATTTGTCAATCGCCATCATCAAGTACGTTAGGACCATGCGTGGCTCAGCATTATCTACCTCAGCCAATGCTATGTTAAAATGATTCAAAAATGATCTGATGGATTCTCCTGGATTTTTCTCTAGACTTGAAAGTGACATTATATCCTTTGCTTTTGAAGCATACAATCGAAATTTCTCCTCGAATTTCCTGGTCAAATCGGAGAACTGATCAATGGACCTGACTAGCGGCTTTGTAAACCACAATAGAGCCACACCTTCCAGATATACCGGGAAATATCGAAGTTTGATTTCATCAGACGCTCTGGCACCCGTCATATGCCAATCGTACTTATACAAGAAATCATTAGGGTCGCTTGTCCCTTTGTATGCCGGAATAGTAGGAGGAACGAATTTTCTTGGGAATTCTGCCTTCAAGATTTTCTCAGTAAACGGAGTTTTGCTTGGAGCAAAACCCCATTCTTTCTCATCTTCATCCCTTCGCATACTTTCCTTCATGATCTGACGAACCATGCCTGAGAAATACTCTTCATCATCTAAAGGTTCTGGAGGGCAAACATCAGCCATTCTCTCTGAATTCTGTCTTGACAACCGTTCACGGAGGGTCGGCTGCGGTCCTGATCCCCCAGCCTGGAGAGGTGTCTTTTCCACAGGGTTTGCGGATCTTTGAGGAATGTTCCCTCCTTCAACATCTTGAACTCCCGTAGTAGGGTTTCCATCATTATTAACCGGTTGACGGTTAGCCCCAAGTAGATCATTCAACTTACTTAAGATCAGGGCGTTCTAGGCATTCTGAGCCTCCAACTGTGCATTCTGGGCATTCAATTGTTGATTCAACCCCAAAACTACGGCGTCCAATTCTGCTCGTGTAACTCCAATAGTTGGAGCTGCTTGACTTTAAGGAGGAGAGGTAGCGGTATTCTCTTGAACATTGTCGGATCTCACAGAAATTCGTTTTCTCCCTGGAGCCATTATTTCCAATAAACTTATGGTTTTAAAAGAAATCCTTTCCACGAACTTATCCGGAGCAATGATGGAAGTATCCTGAGTTCAACTCTCAATGAAAGCACCAAAAATGTTAACGCTTAAAATCGAACGCTAACACCCCGGTGTGTGAAGTGTGAATGTGAAAGCACCACGCGACGATTCGGGAACAGAATATCAGCTAAAATAACAGAAAATACAGTAAGAGAGCGATTTTATAGTGGTTCGGCTTCAGGGGTAGCCAACGTCCACTTTAAGTATCTTTATTACCGATCTTGTTACAAAGCGATACAATGCTCTTCAAGTACAAATCCCTTTAGTTACAAAACACTTTGGGTAAATAGCTTAAGCTTCGATGTAGATGAAAGTCTTCGAATCCATGTTGGATGTGTGAAAGTCTTTCAATGTAGCTTGTAGTGTTCTTCGAAACTTCAAGTGTAAAGTTGGTTTAGAAACTGGCAGAGTATCGGTGCTTGAAGAGAATGTCCCAAAAGTCCCTTTCATGCTTGAGGTAGGTTGGTATTTATAGGGAAATTTCCCATTGGGTTTTAAGTCATGATCGACTTATGGTAGGTCGTGGCCGACTTATTTGGCCAAATCCCATGGTCTCACAAAGGTTCACTTGTATAAGTCCTAAGTCGCCCACGAGTCAACATCCTCTTGTATAAGTAACGCGGCGTCAGACTTTTACTCGGCAGCTTTAGGTCGTGGACGACTCAAGCTAGGTCGTGAGTCGTGGCTTAACTGGTAAGCTTGTTTATTTCAGATAATAACCCAAGTCCTGAATCGTGTACGAGTTAAGAGGCCACCGTGTTAAGTAAGGAGCAGCGCTTCATTTGATAAGTCGCTCACGACACATGCTAGGTCGTAAGTCGCGGATAGCTTTAAGTCGTTAATTAATTTCCTTCTTAAGTCGTGCCATCTCTTGAATTGTTAAGTCATCCTGTCCTTGAGTCGTGGACTTCCTTAAGTCGTAGAAACCTTAAGTGGTGGATGCCTTAGGTCGTGAAGCATCCCTTCTCTTTTAAACCGTTAAGTCGTAGACTTCTCTATGTCGTAAGTCACCATGTCCTTCAACTCGTTAAACCGTTAGGTCGCCCATACCTTGAGTCGTAGGTCGTGAAGTACTCTGGCCACTTCCTTAAGGTATTGAGTTGGTCTATTCTCTTAGGGCAGTTAGGTCGGCAAGCTGTTAGATCGGCATCCTTTTAAGTTGCTGAGTCTCCTTAAGTCGTGAGCCCTTTTTGAGTCGTTGAGCATAGGAGTTAACAATGATGTGTGTAAAATTAACAAAATGCGACAAAAATTTGGCTATTTTGGTAAAACGATTATTTACATACTTATAAGTATTTTAATTTACTTTTATTATGTTTATTAGATTTTTTCAATATGATTTATCTTTTCAAATAAATATTTAAACCTATTTTTTTAAGCATTTATTTGTTTATAGCAAAACGTAATTTTTGTTGATTTGTTCTAAAATCCAAATTTATACATTTTTTATTAACTTTAAGAATAAATAATTTTCTATTATTATCTATTATATATTACTTGTTTATTTAAGTTTTAAACCTTTTTAAATTTGAAATAAATGAAATCTCTCATTTTTGAAGTAGCGAAATTATGGCTCGTTACACACATCCTTGTTTCAAGGCGTCTCACTTTCGAAGCAAGTACGTGGATAGGATGCTGCACAATAGATAAGTAGGGTGAGATCTCAAGCTCTTGCAAGTCAAGAGAACCGATAATAGAACATGTGTCTCGTAGAAACTTCCAAGTATGAGACATGAAACACATCGTCAATGCCAGATAGATGAGGTGGAAGTGAAACTCTATAAGCCACCGGGCCAATACCTTCAGCAATAGGAAATGGTCGTATAAAGTGAGGAGCCAACTTCCCAGTCGTGCTAAAATGCATAAACCCTTCAAAGGAGAAACACAAATAAATATGAGATCACCAATTGGGAACTCAAGAGGCTTCCTACGATTGTCCACGTAGGATTTCCGGCGACTCTGTGCCTCTTTCATTCTTTGTCGAATATGGGTAGTCTTCTCAGAAGAATGTTCAACAGAATTGAGGCCTAGAATAAGCTTCTCCCACGATTCCAACCAACATGAAGGTGATCGACATGGCCTTTCATATAAGGCTTCAAAAGGATGCATGCCGATATTGGACTGAAAAAATTGTTGTAAAAGAATTCCACAAGAGGTAGGTGTCCTCCAAACTACCACCAAAATCTAGAATACAAGCATGGAGAAGATCCTCGAGAATACGATTTACCCGTTCAGTCTATCCATTAGTGTGCGAATGATATGATGTGTTGAAATTAAGCTTTATTCTCATAACTTGCTGAATACTCTACTAGAAATGACTCGTGAATTGCGGGTCACGGTCACAAACAATCGAACAAGGAACACCGTGAAGTCTCTCGAATTCCTTGACGTGTAACTTGGCCAAATGAGAAGCGCTCTCGTTAGGAATGAAATGAGCTGATTTGTGAGCCGATCAACAATAACCCAAATGCTAGAATGGCCCAATATCGAACGAGGTAGGTCGTCAATGAAATCTATCGAAATATGATCCCATTTCCATAGTGGATTCTCTAGTGGCTGAAGGAGACCAGAAGGGCGATGATATTCGTCTTTGGTACAATGACAAGTCATGCAATTACTCACATAACTTGCTATCTTATGCATCATGCCTTCCCAATGATAAAGTCGATGCATATCGGCATACATCTTACTACTGCCAGAATGAATGGTATACTTAGAATGATGACACTCATCGAGAATGTCGTGCCTAAGTGCAGAATTAGAAGGAACAACAAGACGGTTCTTCTTGCGAAGATGTCCAAGCAAATCAATACTGAAATCCTATAACTCCACATCACGGGCCTCAAACTCTCAAATCTGAATAAGGCGCACAAGATCGGTATCACACCATTGAGCATCGACAATACGATCCAATAAGCTGGATTGAGTTTCCAAACTGAATAATAAATAGTAGAATTAGAATATGGAGATCCATCACAAATATCATAATGGGATAAGGTCTCTAGAACATCCAACTTGGCTAGCATCATAGAAACAATAGCCGAATGTTTGCGACTAAGCGCATCAACAACACGATTACCCCTACCAGGGGTATACTGGATATTGAAGTCACATGAACCAAGGAACTCGATCCACTAGTGTTGCCTCATATTGAGCTCCTTCTAAGTGAAAAAATATTTCAAGGACTTGTGATCGATGCACAGAATGAAGTGCTTGCCTAATAGATAATGGTGCCAAGTCTTCAAGGCGAAGAAGATAGTGGCTAACTCATGGCCATGAGTGGAATAGCATACTTCATTCGATCATAGTTTCCTAGAAGCATAGGCAACTACCCAATCCATCTACATAAGCACCGCACTGTAGCCACATTTACTAGCATCGTTGTAGATAATAAGATCTTGATTCCCTTTAGGAACCACTAAAATATGATCATTAGTGAGAAGCTGCTTCAACTGCTGAACCAAATAAGTCAAATGCCTTTCTGAGTATGGTTGGTGAGAGGAAGCATAATACGAGAGAAAACAATAATGAACCTGCGGTAGTAACACGCAAATCCAAGGAAGCTGCGAATCTGATGAATATTCTTAGGCCTCTTCCAATTACGGATGGCTTCGATCTTCAAAGGATCGACTAAAATTCCCTCGGAAGAAACAACGTGGCCGAAGAACTTAACCTTATGCTCCTAGAAATGGCACTTAGAGAATTTGGCTTTGAGCCAATGACGACGAAGACTATTCAATACAATTCTCAAGCGATTAGCATGCTTGGGTTTAGACTTCGAATAAACAAGAATGTCTTCAACGAATATAAGGATGAACTTATCGAAATATTTTTGAAGGACTCGATTCATAAGATCAACAACGAAAGCAGGAGCATTAGACAAAAAGAATGGCATAACGAGTCACTTGTAAGATCCATATTGTAATGACCCTTACTTTAGTGGTCTAATTTATTTAATTTATTGAATTTTTGTGAAATTTTAAACTATAAAATTTTGAATTGAAAATTTAATATTTGGAAAACGTATATTTAAACATAGCAAACGATAAATTTTCATTTGAAAATATCGAATCAGTTAATATTAGATGATAATAAATTGTTCTGCAAGCCTGAATATTTTTGACAACAATTTTTTAAATTGTCTTCTGAGTGAGACATCATATTGCGTTTTTATCCTAATTTGGACTACTATTTCTCCGTTTCTATTAATTTCGGCATTTCGGCAGCATTTTCGATGCCGAATATCAACTTTTGATTAGATGATCGTACCACTAATATATGTATACCGTTTTGATAACCTCTTCGTGTTGATCCCCATGGTTTAATCATTCAACCGATATGTGTCAGAATTTGAGAAACGTTCACCCGTATCAGTACCGTTTAAGTTTTATCTACCTATGACCATTCGCTTATTCACAGGTTGGTAAACAATTGCCACTCAGAATTTATTTCTGCATTTTTCTCTTCCATATTTCAATCTATATTTCTATGTCCGTTTAGTTTTTCTCATATCCCCCGGCTGTTCATTTTCGAAAAACTATGATAACTTATAAAAAATAGTTGCTTCCTCTCACTCTTTCACGCGAGAAGCACCCTCAAACCTGCATTCTTTTCCACCAAGTAGCACCCAACCACCTTCCATCAGCCGCCACATCACCGACCTTCCAATCACATGTGACGATCTTGACTCGACCTTCGAAAATCTACACCGAATACGATACTTATATTCCAATGTCGCAGATCCAAACGTCGAGTCTGGTTCGCCGGAGCTTATAACACATTAATTCCAACACAGCGGAAGAAAATGAATAATATAATATACAACACCTGATACAATATCCAGATACAATGATGATATAATAGATATTAATACTATCATAGATACTGGAAACATCAGTGGAAAAGAATATCTTCAATACAATACATATCCAAAATGCAACTGCAAAACCATCTCCAACTAACGACAGCTCGAAAGACCAACAAGTTGCGCCAAGATCGGCAAGGTCAGCCGTGAAAGTTGAAGTGTAAAAAATGGGGTCCACAGATCCAAACGCTTCGAAGGCCATAGAATCAATTCCTACTATTCGATTATCCAAAAACCCAACTCTAGACTGCCGGTGTGGATAGTGGGCACCCAGAGTTTAGCAAAGGAACAATAAACTCCAGGTCAGTCATGGGACTGGTATGAGCAAACAAAAACAATTTGTCTTTAAAAACAATCAAAGATTTTAAATTTGACATCCGCAATGCTTTTTGGAAAATGAAACTACCATAAGACCTTCCGCCACACACACCATGCAAATGCAGACTTGGAGGAGATTTCTCCTTATCATAGTCAAAAATGCTTAATATGCGAAAACCATTTTTGTAATATTATTAGTGCATAGTGCAGAAAACCTTTTGAAAGTATAATATTAATCTTAGCCGGCATAAACATTTTGAACTATGCCTACTATAGCTACCATCCAAACAGTAGGGCGCCACTATAAGTAGATAGCAGGTTATACAACTAAAACCGTAAAGAGCTTGTATTGGATGAATGGATTTCCAACAAATGGTCAGGCTAAGGAACATCCTATTGCCACATGGGAACGCCTCTGGAGGGACTCCCCGAGAACTTACCCAGCTCTCTTGCAAACAAGGCCGGCTACCTCCTTCCCGGGAAGTAAAACCTCTGATATGCCACCCCCGGTCCCTTGGGACCTTTATACGAGGTACCTCTACACCAACAACATCACACAGTAATAAATATACTACAGTGCCCACATGAGTAAGTATTTGGGCTTCATCCATGTTACTAACCTTTTCCATAAGGAATGATCATACCCTAGGGGTGCTACCCCTGAAACCTTGCCGCATCTTTCCTATTTCGACCATTACCGGTTTGTGAGGCTCAATGAGGTCTCGTCCACAAAGCTACATTTTCACAAAAGCAATGCTTTGATCACAAATGATCAACCAATGATCAACACACAGCAGCACTTAGCATGTCGCACTACCGAATTGGGAGTATATCGCTGATAACCTTCAACTACATAACCTCGGAGCTCGTACGTCTCAGAGAAGGGTGTTAAGCTAAGAGAATAAATTCTCCACCACCAATAGATATGTATTTGAAAGAAATCTGCTTTATATCTCATAATGTAGGGTCAGACACACATCCATACAAGTTTGTTCTGGGTTTGAACAGAACCGAAGGCACTTCCGAAGAAACCCTTACAATCCGGGTATTCACAATCCCGATCGGGCTTCGCAGCACTTAGAAAATCTCTATACCGTCGTGACTCAGTGTAGAGACAATCAGCCGGTTATCCTTTCGTTTTTGAAAATATCCGGTCTTCATCACCGGTCTTCAAATGCTATCCATAACGACGTATCATTATTCGAAATGGGTTATGTGACACAAAGGTTCTCTCTTGGCTAAACCGAATAATGAGCGCACTATTTAAAACATATGGATAATGGGATTTCAGTTAAGTCACAACTTAATATTTAATTTTTCTTTCAAATGGCTTAAACAAATTACCATTTCAAATCTTTTTAAGTAAAAAAGATTTATTTCACAAAGTTCACCCAGTTTCACAAAGATCCATTCATGGATTTTCCAAACAATTTCCATTTCAATTAGATTAACTTGTTAATTCTTTAAATCAAGATTTAACTTATAGCTTTCAAAACTAGTTTCCAAAGATTCATTCATAGTCATTCCAAACAATTCCATTTTAAGTAGGATTAACTCATCTGGTCTTTGGATCAAAGACACATTTCATAGCATTCAAAACATTTCTATTGCATTTCAAACTTGAAACCTTTCAACACAAATTTGAAGTTCTTTCTTTAAATGAAAGCTATTATTAATTGAAAACAAGTAGTTTTCGTTTCGGGAAAGCTGATTATAGTTATAAGTTAAAGCCATCTAAGTATAAACTTGGATTTAAATTTAAATTTCCAAACAATACTTTTAAATGGTTAAACCCGTATAAACACCTTTATATCCTTTTTCACCAAAATTTACAAATAATTGAATTCAATTTCAAATATTGAATTCAAATATAAACCAAATTATCTAAATTTCAAGACTTATTAAGTTATTTAAAATAACTTTTATTTTTGAAACTCATTTTCAAAAGCTTTCAGTTTCAATTCCAAAACTATTTTGGATTCAAAAATTTAATATTTGAAATTGTTAAAAATCTGTGACTTAGTCGATTTCCTCGTGCAATCCATATTTGTGTGTGTATGGTGTGGTCCAGGGGTTTTACACAATAGTGCAACATTATAAATCATCACATCACATATTTAAACATATCAATGTTGATAAGCGGTATAATTTATAACGCTTATCGTTCATTCACAGATTCACATATAAGTAATATAAATTTATCACAGATAAATAAATTACATTCACACAGATCACACCAAAACAATTCATAGAACCAAGCATAACATATCGGTAATATAAACCAATTCCTCAATCAATTGGATTCAAACATCTAGAAGATAAGCTCAATTAATTATTTCATTAGTTTAAATCAGATGGGAAATCAATCATGGTTAACTAACTTTAATCGATTTCAAATCATTTGATCAGTTATCCTTTAATCATTTATTAATTAAATTAATCAACCTTAAATTATTGAATAATTGACCTTCAATTACTCAATTATTATTTAATTAATTCACTTGACTTATTAAACATCTTTAATTTAACCATCTTTGTAATTAATTATCATTAACACCTCTTAATTAGAAATAAATTAGACACTTAATTACTAATTTACCAATTAATTAATCATTAATCCTTAATTAATTTCTCAATTGGTTAACTACTATTTATTTATTAATTAACTTTAAATAGTTAATTAACATTCCTAATTTCAAATTGGTTAAACATAAAGTCATTAATATCAATCTTCAATTACAAATTTGTTTATTATTAAGTTACTTATTTAATTACAAGTATAAATTAATTTACAATCTTAATTAACTTCCACATTAAATTAATTAATCATCTTACATCAGCAAACCTTCCTTAATAAATTTTAAATCAAATCATAGCTTAACACTAACCAACATTATTTATTTAATTACCACTAAACTTAGTATAACAAAACAACCTTAAAGTACTTAGGCTAATTCACTAGAAAATGGACCCAAGTTAAACATATTGCTTTCTCGAGTAGCAACCCAAGTTTCCTCCCATTTTTCCCCCCGTCTTTCTTCTGCTCATATACTTCCTTCTTCTTCTTCTCCTCTTTTTTTTTAGTTTAGTTAAGTTTAAGTTATAAACTGCAGTAACACGCGAAAGCAACTCCGCACCCATGGTTCGTCTCGAAGAAATTTTCCATCATACTCGAGTATCACTCGAGTCGAATCAACAATGAAGCTGCCGCCCCCATTGATGTCGTGCACGTGCACGGTAGTTCGCCGTCACTTTGACGAGCTAAGATGCCTCTGGCAAGCCACAAAATGACACCACTTTCGAACTTAAGATCCAAATCGACTTGAACACTCGAAATAAAAAAATAACCCTTTTCGTTCGAACTGCTACTCGAACCCAACAGAGAATTGCCACGACCAACCAACGTCGACCACCAGTGACGACGCGGCTCCGGCCACACAATGGCATATTCCCCTCTACCATCTCCCAGATGTTCGTGTAGCTTGGTGGACCCATGGTGACTAAATCCACCAATCTACAGACCATAGAAAATTTGAACCCAAAACCCTATTTTCGTTTCATCCCAAAAATTCTTGCATTCGAAAATTTTTGTAACATTTTTCCTATATTCCTTAATCAACAATCTAGGTCCACAACCGAATTTCAGCATCTAATATTTGTCAAATCAACGGAATTTTGTAAAAATGTAATTTTTGTTTAACTGTAACTGCTCCTACATTTCTGAACTAAAAATTATCATTCTTGCTTTAAAAATCCTATTTTTGAATGCTTATTCAATATATATAATCAAATCAACAAATTATAATATTCGAATTTTTTGCACATTGATTCCTTTTTACTGTTAATTTGAATTTACAGTAATTATATTCACTGTCAACCTTCAAAACAAAATTCCAAGCCCTGATTTTAATTTAAACTAACTTATTTAGTCAAATTCCTAAGTTTAAAATGTTTTTATAAGAAGAAGTATAAAACTTTCTTTACTTTTCTTTGTTCAGGAACTTGTAAATATTGAAGAATATCACATAGCAGAACTTCCAGTAATCAGCAAACATCACAGATCAACTTATTTGCAATACATAACAACATAAGGTTTTAATGAACCATTTATCAAGATTTGAATTTCAAAGAAGTATGTTTACCCACCTTAATTAAGAAATGAACAGGTTTTCATTTGTACCAGGCTTTGAATTTTCTACCTGAAATCCTTCTTCTTTGATTCTCTGGTTGTAGTTTGATTCAATTGTTGTTTAAGTTGAATTTGTGTTTAAGTTTTGAGATTTTGTTTTAAATTATAGACGGTGCTTACTTTAGATGTACTCAGTTTCGAATGAACAAAACTAAGATGAAGATGATTATATAAAGAAAGAAGCTTACATGATAATTTTTTTGTTTTGTACAAAGGCTAGAGATTTTTTTCTTGTTTTGTTGGCTAAGCTCATATTATTTCGGCTGAAACGATATTGTATGTGTTGAGATGATTTCTTGTTTTATGTTTGACTAAAGATTTTTGTACTTTGGTGGCTGATGATGTTGTTATTTCGGCTGACATGTTTTGGTGCTGAGGGGATTTTGTGGTGGCTTGCTTAATGATATTTGTCTTGTTTCAAAAGCTTATGCATATCACTTTTTCATATTTATCCTTTTATTATTGAACATATCTGAATGTATTTGTTTCTTCCTTTGTAAGCTTGCATAGATATTTATATCTTCTTTTGTCTTATTTTATAAACTCATCTTCTTGCAGACACTTGTTTTTAATTCTATTTCTAGTATAAATACTTACTTTTATTTTTTTGTTTTAAAATTTAACTTTCAAACATTTAATTAACATGTTTTATAATTATACTTTATACTTGTATATTTACTGATAAAATTTATTACATTTTATAAATACATCTACTCGGTATTATATACACATTATTTTATAAAAAATGTTTTTAAAACTATCACCTATAAATAATTTACATAAATAATATTCTTAAACCAAAACCATTTCTCTAAATCATTTTTTTAGATTTTAAATTCACATACAAATTCAATATTCAAATTCAAATTCTAAGGTCAAATTCAAATTTGCTCACATATACATATACAAATATATTCAAAATTCAAATTAATTCTAAAATTTATTCCAAAATTTACATTAACCATTAATTTAAATTTAATTCAAAATTGGGATCGTTACAGATTCCCCCCTTAAAAAAATTTCGTCCCCGAAATTTGCAGGCCGAGAAACAACAAAGATAGATTCACAAAGATAGAGAAACAGTTTTCCATATCAAACTGGATATTTATTCTTTATTTGGCTTACCAAATCAGAATATCAACAATATGAGAACAAACATAGGATACTCGGGTCATCTAATTTATGAAATATGCAATGCACCAGTTAGTTCGAAGGATAACTAACCGTTCGTAGAATATATCGAGACCCAAACAATAGATAAATGGATTTAATCTTCCACAACTTCCGAATATTAGATTTGGATTCCAAACTCAAGTCGGAATAACCCAAAGTATATATAATTTGTCCCTCTCCGGACTTTGATAGTCACGTAAAATTACAATAGAATTTCAAATTTGGTTTAAATCAAAATTGTTTTATCAATACAAATCTTCATATTCAACTTTATATTTACTTTACCAATTTATTTCAAATAGAATTTCAAATTCATTGAAGTTAAAAACGAAAAGCTGATAGAAACTTAACGAAGAGAATACAAAGTAGAAACTTATCTACATGATTCGTAAAGGCCACCATCACATCAAAGCTTCTCCTTCGAGCTACCATAAAGCTAATCAAAGAATAGAAATCGAATCAAAGGAGATTGACAGAGAAACATATTTCCGTTGTTGCAGGGTATTGACCATTTGTAGTGGTACTCCCCTGTACCTTATCTCGTTCTGTTCTTTCACTCATACTCACTATCAGTGGATAGTAAGAGAACATACCGAGGCATTCGAACGGATATCTTAGGGTAATACTCATTCTAGTGTTTACGTCACCCTATCTCTAATGAGCTACTTAATGTGTTATACTCCGGAGCTAAAGTTTCAACCTTCAGCTCTGGTACCAAATGTGACGGTCCTCACTCGACCTTCGAAAATCGGCACCGAATACGACACTCATATTCCAATGCCGCAAATCCAAACGTTGAATTTGGTTCGCCAGAGCTTATAACACACAAGTACAACACAGCGGAAGAAAATGAATAATATAATATACAACATCTGATACAATATCTAGATACGATGATGATATAATAGATATCAAACCTATCAGAGACACAAGAAACAACAGCGAAAAAGAATAGCTCAATACAATACATCTCCAAAATGCAACTGCAACACCATCTCCAAATAATGACAGCTCGAACGACCATCAAGTTGCACTAAGATCAGCAAGGTCAGCCATGAAAGCGAAAGTGTAGAAAATGCAGTCCACTGATCCAAAGGCTTCGAAGGCTATCGAATTAATTCCTGCTATTCGACTATCTGAAAACCCAACTCTAAACCGCTTGTGTGGAAAATAGTGGGCACCCAGAGTTTAGGAAAGGAATAATAAACTCCAGGTTAGTCATGGGACTGGTATGAGCAAACAAAAATAGTTTGTCTTTAAAAACAATCAAAGATTTTAAATTGGACATCCGCAATGCTTTAAGGAAAATGAAACTACCATAAGGCCTCCCGCCACACACACTATGCAAATGCAGACTTGGAGGAGATTTCTCCTTATGATACTCAAAAAATCTTAATACGTGAAAACCATTTTTGTATTATTATTAGTGCATAGTGCAGAAAACCTTTCGAAAGTATAATACTAAACTTAGCCAGCATAGACATTTTGAACTATGACTACTATAGCTACCATCCAAACAATGGGGCGCCATTATAAGTAGATGGCAGGTTGCACAACTAAAACCGTAAAGATCTCGTATTGGATGAATGGATTTCCAACAAATGGTCTGGCTAAGGAACTCCCTGTTGCCACATGGGAACGCCTCAGGCAGGACGCCCCGAGAACTTACCCAGCTCTCTGCCAAACAAGGCCGGCTACCCCCTTCCCGGGAAGTAAAACCTCAGATATCCCAGCCTCTATCCTTTGGAAGCTTTATATGAGGTACCTCTACACTAACAACATCACACAGTAATAAATATACTGCAGTGCCCACATGAGTAAGTATCTGGGCTGCATACCATGATACTACCCTTTTCCAGAAGGAATGGTCATACCCTATGGGAGCTACCCCTGAAACCTTACCGCATCTTTCCTATTTCGACGATTACCGGTTTGTGAGGCTCGATGAGGTCTCGTCCACAAAGCTACACTTTTCACAAAAGCCATGCTTTGATCACAAATGATCAACCAATGATCAACACATAGCAGCACTTAGATTGCCACAGTATTAAATTGGGAGTATATTGCTGATAACCTTCAACTACAAAACCTCTGAGCTCGTATGTCTCAGAGAAGGGTGTTTAACTATGAGAATAAATTCTCCACCACCAACAGATATGTATTTTTAAGAAATCTACTTTATATCTCAAAATGTAATGTCAGACGCACATCCATACAAGTCTGTTCTGGGTTTGAACAGAACCGAAGCACTTCCGAAGAAGCCCTTGCAATCTGGGTATGCACAATCCGATCGGACTTCCTATCGTTAGGAAATCTATATACCGTCGCGACTCAGTGTAGAGACAGTCGACGAGTTATCCTTTCGTTTTCGAAAATATCTGGTCTTCACCATCGGTCTTCAAATGCTATCCATAACATCGTATCATTAATCGGAATGGGTTATATGACACAAAGGTCCTCTCCCGGCTAAACCGAATAATGAGCGCACTATTTAAAAGATATGGATAATGGGATATCAGTTAAGTCACAACTTAATATCCAAACTTTTCTTTCAAATGGTTTAAACAAATTACAATTTCAAGTCTTTTTAAGTAAAATAGATTTATTTCACAAAGTTCACCAAGTTTCACAAAGATCCATTCATGGACTTTCCAAACCATTTTCCATTTCAATTGGATTAACTCATTAAATTTTTAAATCAAGACTTAACTTGTAGCTTTCAAAACTCGTTTCCAAAGATTCATTCATAGCCTTTCAAAACAATTCCATTTTAAGTTTCATTAACTCATCCTGTCATTTAATCAAAGACTCATTTCATAGTTTCAAAACATTTCTATTCCATTTCAAACTTGAAACCTTTCAACACAATTTGGAAATCCTTTCTTTAAATGAAAGCTATTATTGTTTGAAAACAATTAGTTTTCGTTTCGAAAAAACTAATCATAATTATAAGTTAAAGCCATCCAAGTATAAACTTGGTTTTAAATTTAAATTTCCAAACCACTTTTATATGGTTAAACCCATATAAACACCTTTATATCCTTTTAGACCAAAATTTCCAAACCATTGAATTCATTTTCAAATATTGAATTCAAATTTAAATCAAATAATTTAAATTTCAAGACTTATTAAGTTATTTAAAATAACTTTTATTTTTGAAACTCATTTTCAAAAGCTTTCAATTTTAATTCCAAAACTATTTTGGATTCAAAAATTCAATCTTTGAAATTGTTGGAAATCTATGACTTAGCCGATTTCCTCATGCAATCCATATTTATGTGTGCATTGGTGTGGTCCGGTTGTTTTACACCATAGTGCAACATCATAAATCATCACATATTTAAACAAATCAATATTTATAAGCGGAATAATTTATAATGCTTATCGTTCATTCACAGATTCACAAATAAATAATATAAATTTATCACAGATAAATAAATTACATTCATCATAGATCACACCAAAACAATTCATAGCACAAAGCATAACCTATCAGAAATATCAACCAGTTCAACGATCAATAGGATTCTAACATCCATAAGATAAGCTTAATTAATTATCTGATTAATTTAAATCAAATGTGAAATCAATCATGGTTAATTAACTTTAATCGATTTCAAATCATTTGATTAATTATCCTTTAATCATTTATTAATAAAATTAATCAACCTTGAATTATTGAATAACTGACTATCAATTATTCTACTATTCTTTAATTAATTCACTTGACTTATTAAACATCTTTAATTTAACCATCTTTGTAACTAATTATCATTAACACTTCTTAATTACAAATAAATTAGACACTTAATTATTAATTTACCAATTAATTAATCATTAATCCTTGATTAATTTCTCAATTAGATAACTACTATTTATTTATCAATTAACTTTAAATAGTTGGTTAAAATTCCTAATTTCAATTTGGTTAAACACAAAGTCATTAATATCAATCTTCAATTACAAATTTCTTTAATCTTGAGTTACTTATTTAATTACAAGTATAAATTAATTAAAATCTTAATTAACTTGCACATCAAATTAATTAATCATCTTATATCAGCAAACCTTTCTTAATAAATTTTAAATCATATCTTAGCTTAACACTAACCAACATTATTTATTTAGTTAACAATAAACTTAGTATTACAAAATAACCTTAAAGTATTTATGCTAATTCACTAGAAAATTGACCCAAGTTAAACACCCTGTTTTCTAGAGTAGCAACCCAAGTTTCCTCCAATGTTTTCCCTACGTCTTTCTTCTACTCATATCACTCCCTCTTCTTATACTCCTCTCTCTATTTTTTTTAGTTTGGTTAAGTTTAAGTTATAAACTACAGTAACACACGAAAGCAACTCACGCACCCAGGGTTCGTCTCGAAGAAACCCTCTATCATACTCGAGTATCACTCGGGTCGAATCAACAACGAGGCTGCTGCCCCCATCGATGTCGTGCACGTGCACGGCAGTTCGTCGTCACTTCGGCGAACTACGACGCCTCCAACAAGCCACAAAATTACACCACATTCCAACTCAAGATCCAAATCGACTCGAAAACTCGAAATAAAAATAACACCTTTCATTCGAACTGCAACTCAAACACGCAGTAGATAATTGCCACGACCACCCAAAGTCGACCACCAGTGCGGCCACACCACGGCCTTATGCCCCTCTACCATCTCCTAGAAGTTCGTGTAGCTCCGTTGTAACATCCCGTATTTTTAACCCATTGAATTTGAACATTTAATTCATTTTAAATGATTAATGTGGATTATTAATTGTTTTTGTAAATGGATGGATTTGGGTTCAATCAGTGAAATAAGTTATAATTTTTAATTACAGTAATTCCGGTTGAATTTGAATAATAGGAAAATAATAATTTAAATATTCAGAATTTAAATAAAAGTAAATCTGGATTTAAATAGTGATAAAAAGGGTTTTAAAAGTTTATTTTGAGTTATTTGAGTGTAAATAGTATGGTGGGAATTTTAGATAAATTTTTAAGTCGATAAGTTAATATTTGGGATTTTATATTAATTTAAAAATGAATTTAATATTATTAAAATGCAATTTAATTAGATTTTGGTCCGGAATGAGCCAGAATGATTTTTATGGTGTTTATAAATTTTATATGATTTATTATTAAGTTATTAAAATTTTAAAAGTGAAATTTTAAGCGTTTTCGACAATTTTGAAAATTTCGAAAATTTCCGATTTAATAGACGAGTTAAAATAGCCTTCCGGGGCACAGTCTCGGAATTCGACGAAACCAGTTCCATTGGATCCGTAATGGTTAGTTGTTATCGGATTTCAATTTTCGTAGCAATCGGAGTTGTCGTTTGTCCGTGGCAGCTCGAAACGCATCGAAATCGTTTTAATCAATTTACAATAAAATTGATTGTTAAATTCCGTAACTCGCACGTATGACCGAATTAGCTTCTAAAACCTGTTCCATTGTGTCCGAAACGCGGAAAAACCCTAGGAATTCCTTTTAGCGTGTGAGGATTTGAACTCGTTTGCATATTCGTTAAGCATTTGAAGAATAATAATAAAATAATATTAAATATATATATACTTAATTTCTTTCCTAAACCCTAAACTACATCAGGCCGCCGCTCGTTCACGTTTAATGGCCGAAAGTCACCCATTTTGTTTTCCAATTATCGATCAATCCACTCATTGATTTCCAAAATCTCCAACTAGAGAAATGAAGGGGATGTCAAGATCTTTAAGATGGACGGTGGCGATCGTATATGGATGTGTAGATGGCCGGCGAATCAAGGTGGAAGGGCTGCCGATCGTGGTCGTTTTCGTGGAGCTAGGGGCGACCGAACGTCTCGTCGTTTCAGGTGAGGGTGGAGGTTGAGGCGCTCTTCGAGATGGGAGGTTCTAATCAACGTGAAGGCGAACGATTTGGGTGCGGTTTCGAGCCCTAATGGCTGCGTTTTGGGTTTGTGTATCTGATGTCGCGTACGAGAAGAGGAAGAACGGTAGTGGGGACGGCTGGGATTCCTGTTGCGTGATCAACGGTGAAAAAAAAATTGTTTTTAAATTTATATCAAAAACTTTAAAATATCGTAACTCATTCATACGTATTTAGAATTCGACGTACTTGGTGGCGTTGGAATTGCTGAGACGAGCACTACGAGATGGTGCAGTTCCGGATTCATTCCGGCAAGTATAAATTTGGGTTAAATCGAACGTCGTTCGGTTTAATTTAAATTTTGAACGCTCGCCGAAACCCAAGGTGATTTAATCTCACTCACATCTTGATTGTTAGCTGATTTAAGTAGTTAATATTTAAATGATTGTGTGATTGGTTGAAATGTTTATTTGTATCTACAAGGATTGATTTATATATATACTGTTGTGCTAATACTTGTGGATGCGGGGAAAACAGGTTGGAGTGATCCAACTGGATTCCTCACAATATAGTAATCATTTTTATAATTGATGATGCGTGTTTATATATTGTAATTGATAAATTTTGAATTAAATTGTATTGTGATGTTATTGGATAAACTATAAACTCAGAATGTTAAAATATAAAGAAATAAATTGGGTTTTAAAAAGAAATTTATAAATAAAGAATTTAAAGGAATATAAAAATTGGAATCCGTTTTGGATTAAAAGAATAAAATGTGAATTGGTAAAATTGGAATTTTATATAAGAAAATTGTAAATATGATTTTTCATTGAAGAAGTCTCCTAAATGTTTTATTTAAAAATGTTTTAAACCTATATTTTAAAAAAATGAATTTTTGGGAAAAGGGAAAATGTGTTTGAACTTCGAAAGAAGTTATGTTAAGCATGGGATTGGGAATTTATGTTATTAAACATAAATTGAATTGAAATATATCGGCTGGATTTATATGAAGGATACTTTGGGATGTTTGAATGGTAATGTGTTTCCCAGGGAAAAACCAAGTTAGTGTTTTAGAAGATTTTATTTGGTTAAAGGTTAAGGTTTTAAGTTGTTTAAAGAGTATTTTTTTAAGAAAAGTTTATTTTGTAGAAGAAATTAATATAAAAAAATTTACAACTATTTGTTTTAGGATATTGGTAAAGGTTAGTATTTTTCTTTTAAAAACTCCACTTTTAAATTTAGTTAATCAAACCCTTATTTAAATCGAGTTATATCTTATTTAATAATATTGTTTAAAATAGTTTTGAAATTTTTATTTTGGGTAAATAAATAGAAGTGATTTACATATTTTAAAGTATATTTCAGTATAAAGTATTTTAACTGTTTAAAAATCACATGTTTTGAACTTGGTTATTTCCAATGGGAATAAATGGTAAAGAATTTACCTTGTAAAGGAAGAACTTTGGGAGATTGTTTCAAATGAGTCTTGGAAATTTGAAAATATATCTTTTAAAGATATGTGAGGAAAATAATGTAGAAAATTATTTATTGTGTGATGGATGTTTGTGAATATTAATTGATAGTTAAATCACCGACTATAAATATTGGACAAATGCGTTGATCGTTTCGAAGAGACCGAAATTGAGATTTATTTCTCGAAAACCACTTCGATCCGGTTTGTATGTTTCGTGGAAAAATGTGTTCGAAGTCGAAGATGGAGCAGTGAAGTGGAAGGGCTAGTCGCTGCTAATCCTGAAGATATTTCCAAAATGGATGTAGTAGGAGTAGTGCCTTCGATTCCGTTCGAACCCGGGACGGACTTGTATGGGAGAATGCTTTTAGAACATCGTTAGGTGGACGATGAACATTCAAAGTGTTGCGTTCTTAAAAGGTAACGTTTAACCTCAAGCCTCATCAGCCGGGAATGGCTAAAACAGGGGAGGTGCAGCAAGGTTAGGTGGGTCATGCCCAAGCAGGACAATATTTTCCTCTATCTAGATGTCCCTTTATATTCGACTTAGTGGGTGGTTGGTCGCGCCAACCACGAGGTTATCTTGTTCAGGACTGTTCAGTAAGGAATGGTTCGGGCTTTTTGTTGTAGGGGAGCGGGCGTACTCCTCGGTACCCTGATCTAGGCCAGGTACTATGACGGCCGGTACCCCAGTAGCCCAGCCATTAATGGAAATCCATTCTCCCTACGAGCCTTGTGTGAGTTTTGTTTGTATTACCCACTTTTGTGGCTAGTAGCTGGAATTTAATCATGTAACAATTTCGGCTATTTTATAAATATTTGTAAATAGACCCTAATATAATATCAGAGGATTTCTATAAAAAGTGTTTTAGCTATCGTAAGGTAAAAACTCGACATGTTTATTTGTGGCGTGATCTTACGAGATGCTTTTGTTTTCAAAGGATTTTTGAAACTTTAATAATCAATTTGGATTCATTATTATCAGCTGGTATTCCAGACGGACTCGGGTGTTATTTCATTATAATGCTCAAGTCAGACAGAGTATTATATGTCCAAGATAGGTTGCTATGGAGCAGGAGAGGAGCTGGAGTCCGAGACGTATTATCCGTATTTATATATATCCGCTGCTGTGATTGTATGGTATGTCTGATTGGTAATTATTGATGTATGAGACACTGTGATGATATGATGTATAAATAGTTATAGATTTCAATTTGTGTAAAGTTCTATATCTACTATTATATTTTATTCCGCTGCGACTGTGAGATTCTGATATTGTTTAGTTTCTTCTTCTATATCTTCTTCTTTAACCCTAATGGTTCGTAATTCTGTGCCACTTGAGTTAATAGAGGTAGAATAGTGTTGATTCAAGGGGTACGGATTTGTGGGCTGTTACACTTGGTATCAGAGCTTAGGTTGGCGACAACCTAGGCTTTGGTTGGGGGGGGGCGAATTTCTCATTAAATAGAGTCAATAGTACTCTATAATGAGCTGAGCGTATTTATAGATATGAGAGCATACATTTTAGTGAATATAAAATTGTTTTTATACTGTGTTGTTTTATCGGTTGAGTGTTTATGAATTCTGGTCGGTGCGAGAAGTACAACCGTATCGATAGGGGTTTTTAAACTCTTAAACAAGATAAACCGACATAGTATTATTTTCAAAGGTGGGTAAATGAAATAATTTTACTCAAAATTATATTTTGATATAAAGGAAATAATTTTTTGGAATTATAAATTTATTTGGATGTTTGGTTGCTAATATTAAAAATCAAATAAGAATCTACAATTTTAAACGGTTATAACCAAATAAATTCCATAAGTATAAATTATACCAAAGAAGAATAACTAAACTTGAATTGAACCAGAATTTAAATCCCGGGAATTTTGAAAAAAAAGTTTTAAATGTATTGAAAACCAAGTTTGGAAATTTAACATCTTAGAAATGTTTGGGAATGTTTTCAAAAATGTTTGAAGGCAGTTATGGAATATTATTTGAATAATATGTTGGAATGGAAACTGTTTGGAATGAATGTAGGAAAGAAAAGAAGCACAGAACTCACTTCAGTCGCTGGAAAATAATCCTGATGATGCCGGCCACATCATTAGAATTCATTTTCGAGTTTCTAAAGTGATGGATTGCTTCCCTTGTACTTTGTATGGTGCTGTTTTGATTTGTTGGGTATACTAGTTGTTTTGGGGAATTCCAACGGGGGAAATTTGTTATGGTATAAACAAGTTGTTTGGAAAATCTGGAGATTTGATTGGATATACCAAATAGGTATATATTTGATATATTTCAAAATGGTTTTGAGATAAAACCGGGTAAATTTAAATTCTGGAAAATTATATTCAAATAATGTGTAAAATTAAATGACTTAACTATTGAATTTATTAAGTGAAGTTAATATTAATAAGAAGGAAGAAATGAAAATTTTAATCAAGGAATTAAAACTTAATTTGAGTAAATGGAAGTGAATAAAATATATTGAAGTGAATTGGAAATTTGAATTTAACGTGGATAAGTATAATAAATTGGACTTAAAATAAAGTTGATTTGAATTAAATTAATATGTAAGTTGGCTTTGAAATTGTGGGTCATTGTGTGATGAATTATACCCACAAGCTATTAAGTGTTATACTTATAATATGGAATTGAGAATTTAAAATTTGCAAAGGATTAAGGTGAAAGGAGATTTGTATCCATACAAATTCAGTAATATACATATATATAGAAGATTGGAATTTGATTATAAGATGCAAGTGGATTAAAATGAGCAATATAAGCTTTCAAACAACTAAGTTGGTGAACTTATAAAATAGAAATAGAATTATAGTCACAAATGGGAAATAGTTGAATGGTATGGTGGATTCAAACTTAATCTCAAATGGAATGTAAATTGAGATAAGGTAAAGTGAGATATAAAAGAAGTAAATGAACTTAAGTTAGTAAATAAGTTTTGAACTTGTATATGGAGAATTAAAATTACATTGAATTGGATTTAACTTCAATTGAGTGGAATTGAGATTAATTTAGATTTAATTAAAAACAAGATTCAATTGTGTTGTGAATAGGAATGAATGGAATTTAATTCTCATTTAAGATAGTAAAGGAAATGGAGTGAATTTAATATGGCTAAGTAAAATTTAGTTAAACTTGAATTAAATTTGGAAGAGAATTAAATTGAAAGAAAATTTAATTCGGAGAAGTAAGGATGATATTGTGTGAATTAAATTTTAACTCAACTAAATTCAAAGGAATTATTTGAGAATGAATTTAGTGTAAGTTGAATTAAACAAAGAGAAGCTTGAAGAAGAATTTAGTATAAGCTAAATTAAATGAAAATAGTACCGGAATGGGTATAATTTTGGAAGCTTGTTAATAATTAAAGGGTAAAATGGAACCTAGTTCCTGTTTAGAACATTTGAAAATGGTTGTATTATAAATAAGTTTAGTATGAATTGGAAAAGTGTATTAAAATCTAATATGGATTAGGTTAGAGACTAAATTGAATTACAATTAAATGGGATTTGTATTGTAATGGATAGAATTTTGATAATTGATCAAAATTTCGAAAGTAAATAGAAATCCAACTGTAGAATGGGATTTAATTTTGGTAACAAATATTGAAAATGTGAAGGAATACTAGTATTAGATTATAATAGTGATGGCTTGAATTGTAAATAAATTCAAGTGGGTGAAATAATATGAAGGAGCCCGGTTGTTGATAAAATAAATTGGGAAACTAATTGGATGAATATACTAATCAAGTTTAATAAAATTGGAATTTGATTGAATGAGAATTAAATGAAAATGAAATCAAATTTGTAAGAAAGACAAAACTTAATCGTGGATAAGCTTTATTAAGTAATCTTGAATGAAAATGGTTTAGATAATAAAGGTGAAAGGCAAGTGAAATGAATTTTAATTGATTATTGAGAAGTGATATGAATAGGAAGAGTTGTAAATAATATAAAATGAGATGTTATTAATTTGAACTTAAGCTGATTGTATAAGCTAGTTGGATTAAAATTTGTAAAGGGTTTGATTTGGTAAGAATCAATTAAAATGGAAATAAATTGAGATATTATGGAATTGTAATCATTTAAGAGGATGATGAGATGGTTAATTTAAGCTTATGAAAATTGCTTTAAATGAAATTAGTTTGCAAAATAAAATTTGGATGCTAGCAAATGACTTTTAAGATCGTAATTGTGAGAAAGAAAGAATATATGAGTTGTAAATAAGAATGGAATGATATATATAACTAAAAAAATAATATAATAATAGTAGTAGTAATAATAATAATATAATAAAATAAACTTAAGATGATTAGTAAATTTGAAAAGTGAGAATAAGGATTGATTTAATAATTGAAATGGAACAAGAATGCTTGGATTGTGAACCATGCAGAATTTGATAAATTAATATGAATCTAAGTGGAAATTAATTTTAGAACTATTACAAGCTTAAGTAATGGGTTATTACATGAATAACATGTAAATTTGCATTGTAAATTTGTCGGTTTGTGGTAAATGAAGAAAAATAGTTTAAAGTAAGCAAATAATTGGTTTTTGAATTAATTGGGATGGATTGAAATGTTATTAAGTGATTTTGCATATGAATGGAAACGGATCATGAAAGAAATGCAAATGTTTCAAGTTTAAAATAAAATTTGATTGTAAATCAAACTGGGAATGTAATTTAAAATAAAAAATGTAAGTAAGGCATATGGTAAACTTGAACGTAAATCATTTAAGTGAAGTAAAATGAAGTTTGGTTGAATGAAAGTAGAATGGGCTAAAATCTTAATAAATGGGTTTGAGTATAAATATAAGTGAATCATAATAGAAATGCAAATGTTGCAAATTGAAATAAAACTTTCCTTGTGAATCAATTAAAAAATTGTGTAAAGTATGAATTGGAATGGCGAAACTTGTTTGTAAATCTTTTGTGTGAAATAAAATGGAATTTGGCATTAGAAAAGGAACTTTGTGCATGTTATAAAGTATGGTTTGCTTATGAAATTTTGCAAAGTGTTGTTAGGATATGAAATGGATATGTTTTGGCTTATCCTTATATTGGAAATGTTGTAAAATGTTCATATCTTTGAAAACTGATATGTTTGTTGAGTAAGTACAGGTATAGAAGGCGATCGGGAGAGTTGGAGCGCGTATATGTGTTATATTAGCCGCTCGCTATTAAAATTTGCAAAAATAGGTACGCCTATGCAAATATAGTTGGGAAATGATATATATATTGTGATATGTTTTGGTTTCCGACTGTGTGGGTCGATGTATATATATTTGTGTGTATCGCGATATCGCGAAAGCTCCTCCGTGCAGGGCAGACTCTGCCGAAATTTTTCGAAATTTTGGGAGTTAGATTTTTTTTGGAGTTTTGGGGAAAGTTTAGTGATTAGTAATGTTGTTTTGAAGTAATATTGAAACCAAACCTTTTGATTAAATGAAGCACATGGGTTGGGAGTTTGAGCTAAAGGATTTTGGAAAGTGAATATAAGCTTTTAACTAACCAACTTGGATGACTAAGTGAGTTTGAGCATAGTTTTTACCTTAGCAAATTTCGGGGATGAAATTTTTATAAGGGGAGAGGAATGTAACATTCCGTATTTTTAAGCCATTGAATTTGAACATTTAATTCGTTTTAAATGTTTAATGTGGATTCTTAATTGATTTTGTAAATGGATGGATTCGGGTCCAATCAGTGAAATAAGCTATAATTTTTAATTATAGTAATTTCGGTTAAATTAGAATAATGGGAAAATAATAATTTAAATATTCAGAATTTAAATAAAAGTAAATATGGATGTAAATAGTGATAAAAAGGGTTTTAAAAGTTTATTTTGAGTTATTTGAGTGTAAATAGTATGGTGGGAATTTTAGATAAATTTTTAATTCGATAAGTTAATATTTGGGATTTTATATTAATTTAAAAATAAATTTAATATTATTAAAATGCAATTTAATCAGATTTTGGTCCGGAATGAGCCAAAATGATTTTTATGGTGTTTATAAATTTTATATGATTTATTATTAAGTTATTAAAATTTTAAAAGTGAAATTTTAAGCGTTTTCGTCAATTTGGAAAATTTCGAAAATTTCCGATTTAATAGACGAGTTAAAATAGCCTTCCAGGGCACAGTCTCGGAATTTGACGAAACCAGTTCCATTGGATCCGTAATAGTTATTTATTATCGAATTTCAATTTTCGTATCAATCAGAGTTGTCGTTTGTCAGTGGCAGCTCGAAACGCATCGAAATCGTTTTAATCAATTTAAATTAAAATTGATCGTTAAATTCCGTAACTCGCACGTATGACCGAATTAGCTTATGAAACCTATTCCATTGTTTCCGGAACTCGGAAAAAACCTAGGAATGCCTTTTGGTGTGTGAGGATTGGAGCTCGTTTGCATAGTCGTTAAGCATTTGAAGAATAATAATAAAATTAAATTAAATACACACACACACACACACTCTTAATTTCTTTCCTAAACCGTAAAATACATCAGGCCGTCGCACGTTCTCGTTTAATGGCCGAAAGTCACCCATTTTGTTTTCCAATTATCGATCAATCCACTCAATGATTTCCAAAATCTCCAACTAGAGAAATGAAGGGGATGTCAAGATCTTTAAGATGGACGGTGGAGATCGTATATGGATGTGTAGATGGCCGGCGAATCAAGGTGGAAGGGCCGCCGATCGTGGTCATTTTCGTGGAGCTAGGGGCGACCGGACGTCGCGTCGTTTCAGGAGAGGGTGGAGGTTGAGGCGCTCTTCGAGATGGGAGGTTCTGATCGACGTGAAGGCGAACGATTTGGGTGCGGTTTCGAGCCCTAATGGCCGCGTTTTTGGTTTGTGTATCTGATATCGCGTACGAGAAGAGGAAGAAGGGTAGTGGGGACAGCTGGGATTCCTGTTGCGTGATCAACGGTGAAAAAAAAATTTGTTTTTAAATTTATATCAAAAACTTTAAAATATCGTAACTCATTCATACGTATTCAGAATTCGATGAATTTGGTGGCGTTGGAATTGCTGAGACGAGCACTACGAGATGGTACAGTTTCGGATTCATTCCGGGCAAGTAGAAATTTGGGTTAAATCGAACGTCGTTCGGTTTAATTTGAATTTCGAACGCTCGCCGAAACCCAAGGCGAGTTAATCTCACGCACATCTGGATTGTTAGCTGATTTAAGTAGTTAATATTTAAATGATTGTGTGATTGGTTGAAATGTTTATTTATAACTGCATGGATTGATTTATATATATATTGTTGTGCTAATACTTGTGGATGCAGGGAAAACAGGTTGGAGGGATCCAACTGGATTCCTCACAATATAGTAATCATTTTTATAATTGATGATGCGTGTTTATATATTGTGATTGATAAATTTGGAATTAAATTGTATTGTGATGTTGTTGGATAAGCTATAAACTCAGAATGTTAAAATATAAAGAAATAAATTGTGTTTTAAAAAGAAATCAATAAATTTATAAATAAAGAATTTAAAGGAATATAAAAATTGGAATCCGGTTGGATGAAAAGGATAAAACGTAAATTGGTAAAATTGGAATTTTATTTAAGAAAATTGTAAATATGATTTTTCATTGAAGAAGTCTCCTAAATGTTTTATTTAAAAATGTTTTAAACCTATATTTTAAAAAATTGAATTTCCGGGAAAGGGGAAAATGTGTTTGAACTTCGAAAGAAGTTATGTTAAGCATGGGATTGGGAATTTATGTTATTAAACATAAATTGAATTGAAATAAATCGGCTGGATTTATATGAAGGATACTTTGGGATGTTTGAATGGTAATGTGTTTCCCAGGGAAAAACCAAGTAGTGTTTTAAAAGATTTTATTTGATTAAAGGTTAAGGTTTTAAATTGTTTAAAGAGTATTTTTTTAAGAAAAGTTTATTTTGTAGAAGAAATTAATAAAATTTGTTTTACAACTATTTGTTTTAGGATATTGGTAAAGGCTAGTATTTTTCTTTTAAAAACTCCACTTTTAAATTTAGTTAATCAAACCCTTATTTAAATCGAGTTATATCTTATTTAATAATATTGTTTAAAATAGTTTTGAAATTTTTATTTTTGGTAAATAAATAGAAGTAATTTACATATTTCAAAGTATATTTCAGTATAAAGTATTTTAACTGTTTAAAAATCACATGTTTTGAACTTGGTTATTTCCAATGGGAATAAATGGTAAAGAATTTACCTTGTAAAGGAAGAACTTTAGGAAATTATTTCAAATGAGTCTTGGAAATTTGAAAATATATCTTTAAAAGATATCTGAGGAAAATAATGTAGAAAATTATTTATTGTGTGATGGATGTTTGCGAATATTAATTGATAGTTAAATCACCGACTATCAATATGGGACAAATGCGTTGATCGTTTCGAAGAGACCGGGATCGAGATTTATTTCTCGAAAACCACTTTGATCCGGTTTGTATGTTTCGTGGAAAAATGTGTTCGAAGTCGAAGATGGAGCAGTGAAGTGCAAGGGCTAGTCGCTGCTAATCCTGAGGATATTTCCAAAATGGATGTAGTAGGAGTAGTGCCTTCGGTTCCGTTCGAACCCGGGACGGACTTGTATGGGCGAGTGCTTTTAGAACATCGCCAGGTGGACGATGAGCATTCGAAGTGATGCGTTCTTAAAAGGTAACATTTAACCTCAAGCCTCATCAACCGGGAATGGCTAAAACAGGGGAGGTGCGGCAAGGTTAGGTGGGTCATGCCCAAGCAGGACCATATTTTCCTCTGTCTAGATGTCCCTTTATATTCGGCTTAGTGGGTGGTTGGTCGCGCCAACCACGAGGTTATCTTGTTCGGGACTGTTCAGTAAGGAATGGTTCCGGCCTTGTGTTGCTGGGGAGCGGGCGTACTCCTCGGTACTCTGATCTAGGCCAGGTACTGTGACGCCGGTACCCCAGTAGCACAACCATTAATGGAAATCCATTCTCCCTACGAGCCGTGTGCGAGTTTTGTTTGTATTACCCACTTTTGTGGCTAGTAGCTGGAATTTAATCATGTAATAATTTCGGCTATTTTATAAGTATTTGTAAATAGACCCTAATATAATATCAGAGGATTTCTATAAAAAGTGTTTTAGCTATCGTAAGGTAAAAACCCGACATGTTTATTTGTGGCGTGGTCTTACGAGATGCTTTTGTTTTCAAAGGATTTTTGAAACTTTAATAATCAATTTGGATTCATTATTATCAGCTGGTATTCCAGACGGACTCGGGTGTTATTTCATTATAATGCTCAGGTCAGACCGAGTATTATATGTCCAGGATAGGTTGCTACGGAGCAGGAGAGGAGCTGGAGTCTGAGACGTATTATCCGTATTTATATATATCCGCTACTGTGATTGTATGGTATGTCTGATTGGTAATTATTGATGTATGAGACACTGTGATGATATGATGTATAAATAGTTATAGATTTCAATTTGTGTAAAGTTCTATATCTACTATTATATTTTATTCCGCTGCGACTGTGAGATTCTTATATTGTTTAGTTTCTTCTTCTTCTATATCTTCTTCTTTAGCCCTAATGGTTCGTAATTCTGTGCCACTTGAGTTAATAGAGGTAGAATAGTGTTGATTCAAGGGGTACGGATTTGTGGGCTGTTACACTTGGTATAAGAGCATAGGTTGGCGACAACCTAGGCTTTGGTTGGGGGGGGGGGGGATTTCTCATTAAATAGAGTCAATAGTACTCTATAATGAGCCGAGCGTATTTATAGATATGAGAGCATACTTTTTAGTGAATATAAAATTGTTTTTATACTGTGTTGATTTATCGGTGGAGTGTTTATGAATTCTGGTCGGTGCGGGAAGTACAACCGTATCGATAGGGGTTTTTAAACTCTTAAACAAGATAAACCGACATAGTATTGTTTTTAAAGGCGGGTAAATGAAATAATTTTAATCAAAATTATATTTTGATATAAAGGAAATAATTTTCTGGAATTATAAATTTATTTGGATGTTTGGTTGCTAATATTAAAAATCAAATAAGAATCTAAAATTTTAAACGGTTATAACCAAATAAATTCCATAAGTATAAATTATACAAAAGAAGAATAATTAAACTTGAATTGAACCAGAATTTAAATCCCGGGAATTTTGAAAAAAAAGTTTTAAATGTATTGAAAACCAAGTTTGGAAATTTAACATCTTAGGAATGTTTGGGAATGTTTTCCAAAATGTTTGAAGGCAGTTATGGAATATTATTTGAATAATATGTTGGAATGGAAACTGTTTGGAATGAATGTAGGAAAGAAAAGAAGCACGAAACTCACTTCAGTCGCTGGAAAATAATCCTGATGATGCTGGCCACATCATTAGAATTCATTTTCGAGTTTCTAAAGTGATGGATTGCTTCCCTTGTACTTGGTATGGTGCTGTTTTGATTTGTTGGGTATACTACTTGTTTTGGGGAATTCCAACGGGGGAAATTTGTTATGGTATAAACAAGTTGTTTGGAAAATCTGGAGATTTGATTGGATATACCAAATAGGTATATATTTGATATATTTCAAAATGGTTTTGAGATAAAACCGGGTAAATTTAAATTCTGGAAAATTATATTCAAATAATGTGTTAAATTAAATGACTTAACTATTGAATTTATTAAGTGAAGTTAATATTAATAAGAAGGAAGAAATGAAAATTTTAATCAAGGAATTAAAACTTAATTTGAGTAAATGGAAGTGAATAAAATATATTGAAGTGAATTGGAAATTTGAATTTAACGTGGATAAGTATAATAAATTGGACTTAAAATAAAGTTGATTTGAATTAAATTAATATGTAAGTTGGCTTTGAAATTGTGGGTCATTGTGTGATGAATTATACCCACAAGCTATTAAGTGTTATACTTATAATATGGAATTGAGAATTTAAAATTTGCAAAGGATTGAGGTGAAAGGAGATTTGTATCCTTACAAATTCAGTAATATACATATATATAGAAGATTGGAATTTGATTATAAGATGTAAGTGGATTAAAATGAGCAATTTAAGCTTTCAAACAACTAAGTTGGTGAACTTATAAAATAGAAATAGAATTATAGTCACAAATGGGAAATAGTTGAATGGTATGGTGGATTCAAACTTAATCTCAAATGGAATGTAAATTGAGATAAGGTAAAGTGAGATATAAAAGAAGTAAATGAACTTAAGTTAGTAAATAAGTTTTGAACTTGTATATGGAGAATTAAAATTACATTGAATTGGATTTAACTTCAATTGAGTGGAATTGAGATGAATTTAGATTTAATTAAAAACAAGATTCAATTGTGTTGTGAATAGGAATGAATGGAATTTAATTCTCATTTAAGATAGTAAAGGAAATGGAGTGAATTTAATTTGGCTAAATAAAATTTAGTTAAACTTGAATTAAATTTGGAAGAGAATTAAATTGAAAGAAAATTTAATTCGGAGAAGTAAGGATGATATTGTGTGAATTAAATTTTAACTCAACTAAATTCAAAGGAATTATTTGAGAATGAATTTAGTGTAAGTTGAATTAAACAAAGAGAAGCTTGAAGATGAATTTAGTTTAAGCTAAATTAAATGAAAATAGTACTGGAATGGGTATAATTTTGGAAGCTTGTTAATAATTAAAGGGTAAAATGGAACCTAGTTCCTGTTTAGAACATTTGAAAATGGTTGTATTATAAATAAGTTTAGTATGAATTGGAAAAGTGTATTAAAACCTAATATGGATTAGGTTAGAGATTAAATTGAATTACAATTAAATGGGATTTGTATTGTAATGGATAGAATTTTGATAATTGATCAAAATTTGGAAAGTAAATAGAAATCCAACTGTAGAATGGGATTTAATTTTGGTAACAAATATTGAAAATGTGAAGGAATACTAGTATTAGATTATAATAGTGATGGCTTGAATTGTAAATAAATTCAAGTGGGTGAAATAATGTGAGGGGACCCTGTTGTTGATAAAATAAATTGGGAAACTAATTGGATGAATATACTAACCAAGTTTAGTAAAATTGGAATTTGATTGAATGAGAATTAAATGAAAACGAAATCAAATTTGTAAGAAAGACAAAACTTAATCGTGGATAAGCTTTATTAAGTAATCTTGAATGAAAATGGTTTAGATAATAAAGGTGAAATGCAAGTAAAATGAATTTTAATTGGTTATTGAGAAGTGATATGAATAGGAAGAGTTGTAAATAATATAAAATGAGATGTTATTAATTTTAACTTAAGCTGATTGGATAAGCTAGTTGGATTAAAATTTGTAAAGGGTTTGATTTGGTAAGAATCAACTAAAATGGAAATAAATTGAGATATTATGGAATTGTAATCATTTAAGAGAATGATGAGATGTTTAATTTAAGCTTATGAAAATAGCTTTAAATGAAATTAGTTTGCAAAATAAAATTTGGATGCAAGCAAATGACTTTTAAGATTGTAATTGTGAGAAAGAAAGAATATATGAGTTGTAAATAAGAATGGAATGATATACATAACTATAAAAAAATATAATAATAGTAGTAGTAGTAGTAGTAATAATAATAATAATAATAATAATAATATAATAAAATAAACTTAAGATGATTAGTAAATTTGAAAAGTGAGAATAAGGATTGATTTAATAATTGAAATGGAATAAGAATGCTTGGATTGTGAACCATGCAGAATTTGATAAATTAATATGAATCTAAGTGCAAATTAATTTTAAAACTATTACAAGCTTAAGTAATGGGTTATTACATGAATAACATGTAAATTTGCATTGTAAATTTGTCGGTTTGTGGTAAATGGAGATAAATAGTTTAAAGTAAGCAAATAATTGGTTTTTGAATTAATTGGGATGGATTGAAATGTTATTAAGTGATTTTGCATATGAATGGAAATGGATCATGAAAGAAATGCAAATGTTTCAAGTTTAAAATAAAATTTGATTGTAAATAAAATTGGGAATGTAAGTTAAAATAAAGAAATGTAAGTATGGCATATGGTAAACTTGAACATAAACCATTTAAGTGAAGTCAAATGAAGTTTGGTTGAATGAAAGTAGAATGGGATAAAATCTTAATAAATGGGTTTGAGTATAAATATAAGTGAATCATAATAGAAATGCAAATGTTGCAAATTGAAATAAAACTTGCCTGGTGAACCAATTCAAAAATTGTGTAAATTATGAATTGGAATGGCGAAACTTGTTTGTAAATCTTTTGTGTTAAATAAAATGGAATTTGGCATTAGAAAAGGAACTTTGTGAATGTTATAAAGTATGGTTTGCTTATGAAATTTTGCAAAGTGTTGTTAGGATATGAAATGGATATGTTTTGGCTTATTCTTATATTGGAAATGTTGTAAAATGTTCATATCTTTGAAAACTGATATGTTTGTTGAGTAAGTACAGGTATAGAAGGCGTTGGGGAGAGTTGGAGCGCGTATATGCGTTATATTAGCCGCTCGCTATTAAAATTTGCTAAAAAAGGTACGCCTACGCAAATATAATTGGGAAATGATATATATATATTGTGATATGTTTTGGTTTCCGGCCGTGTGGGTCGATGTATATATATTTGTGTGTATCGCGATATCGCAAAAGTTCCTCCGTGCAGGGGAGACTCTGCCGAAATTTATCGAAATTTTGGGAGTTAGAATTTTTTTGGAGTTTTGGGGAAAGTTTAGTGACTAGTAATGTTGTATTGAAGTAATATTGAAACCAAAGCTTTTGATTAAATGAAGCACATGGGTTGGGAGTTTGAGCTAAAGGATTTTGGAAAGTGAATATAAGCTTTTAACTAACCAACTTGGATGACTAAGTGAGTTTGAGAATAGTTTTTACCTTAGCAAATTTCGGGGACGAAATTTTTATAAGGGGGGAGGAATGTAACATCCCGTATTTTTAAGCCATTGAATTTGAACATTTAATTCGTTTTAAACGTTTAATGCGGATTCTTAATTGATTTTGTAAATGGATGGATTCGGGTCCAATCAGTGAAATAAGCTATAATTTTTAATTATAGTAATTCCGGTTAAATTCGAATAATGGGAAAATAATAATTTAAATATTCGTAATTTAAATAAAAGTAAATCTGGATGTACATAGTGATAAAAAGGGTTTTAAAAGTTTATTTTGAGTTATTTGAGTGTGCAAGGGCTAGTCACTGCTAATCCTGAGGATATTTTCAAAATGGATGTAGTAGGAGTAGTGCCTTCGGTTCCGTTCGAACCCGGGACGGACTTGTATGGGCGAATGCTTTCAGAACATCGTCATGTGGACAATGAGCATTCTAAGTGGTGCGTTCTTAAAAGGTAACGTTTAACCTCAAGCCTCATCAACCGGGAATGGCCAAAACAGGGGAGGTGTAGCAAGGTTAGGTGGGCCATGCCTAAGAAGGACAAGATTTTCCCCTATCTAGATGTCCCTTTATATTCGGCTTAGTGGGTGGTTGGTTGCGCCAACCACGAGGTTATCTTGTTTGGGACTGTTCAATAAGGAATGGTTCCGGCCTTGTGTTGCAGGGGAGCGGGCATACTCCTCGGTACTCTGATCTAGGCCAGGTACTGTGACGGGCGATACCCCAGTAGCCCAGCCATTGATGGAAATCCATTCTCCCTACGAGCCTTGTGCGAGTTTTGTTTGTATTACCCACTTTTGTGGCTAGTAGCTGGAATTTAATCATGTAACAATTTCGGCTATTTTATAATTATTTGTAAATAGACCCTAATATAATATCAGAGGATTTCTATAAAAAGTGTTTTAGCTATCGTAAGATAAAAACCCGACATGTTTATTTGTGGCGTGGTCTTACGAGATGCTTTTGTTTTCAAAGGATTTTTGAAACTTTAATAATCAATTTGGATGCATTATTATCAGCTGGTATTCCAGACTGACTCTGGTGTTATTTCATTATAATGCTCGGGTCAGACCGAGTATTATATGTTCAGGATAGGTTGCTATAGAGCAGAAGAGGAGCTGGAGTCCGAGACGTATTATCCGTATTTATATATATCCGCTGCTGTGATTGTATGGTATGTCTGATTGGTTAGTATTGATGTATGAGACACTGTGATGATATGATGTATAAATAGTTATAGATTTCAATTTGTGTAAATTTCTATATCTACTATTATATTTTATTCCGCTGCGACTGTGAGATTCTGATATTGTTCAGTTTCTTCTTCTTCTATCTCTTCTTCTTTAATCCTAATGGTTCGTAATTCTGTGCCACTTGAGTTAATAGAGGTAGAATAGTGTTGATTCAAGGGGTACAGATTTGTGGGCTGTTACATCGGTTGACCCACGGTGGCAAAATCCACAAATCTACATACCATAGATAACTTGAAACCAAAACCCTAATTCTGTTTCGTCCCAAAAATTCTTGCATTCGAAAATTTTTCTAACATTTTTCCAATATTCCTGAATCAACAATCTAGCTCTACAACGAATTTCAACATCTAATATTTGTTAAATCAACAGAATTTTGTAAAATTGTAATTTTTGTCCATCTGTAAACTGCACTTACATTTCTAAACCAAAAATTATAATTCTTGCTTAAAAAATCCTATTTTTGTATGCTTATTCAATATATATAATCAAATCAACAAATTATAGTGTTCGAATTTTTTGCACATTGATTCCTTTTTACTGTTAATTTGAATTTACAGTATTTATGTTCACTGTCAACCTTCAAAATAAAATTCCTAAGTTTAAAATGTTTTTATAGGAAGAAGTATAAATCTTTCTTTACTTTTCTTTGTTCAGGTACTTGAAAATATTGAAGAACATCACATAGCAGAACTTCTAGTAATCAGCAAACATCACAGATCAACTTATTTGCAACATATAACAACATAAGATTTTCATGAAACAATTATCAAGATTTGAACTTTGAAGAAGTATGTTTACTCACATTGATTAAGAAATGAACAGAGCTTCATTTGAACTAGGCTTTGAATTTTCTAACTGAGACCCATCTTCATTGATTGTCTGGTTGTAGTTTGATTGAGTTGTTGTTTAAGTTGAATTTGTGTTTAAGTTTTGAGATTATTGTTTTAAATTATAGATGGTGCTTACTTTAGATTTACTCAGTTTCGAATGAACAAAATTGAGATGAAGATAATTATATAAAGAAAGAAGCATACATGATAATTATTTTGTTTTGTACAAGGGTCAGAGATGTTTTTCTTGTTTTGGTGGCTAAGCTCATATTATTTCGGCTAAAATGATATTTATGTGTTGAGACGGTTCTTGTTTTATGTTTGACTAAAGATTTTTCTACTTTGGTAGCTGATGATGTTGTAATTTCAACTGACATGTTTTGGGGCTGAGGCGATTTTGTGGTGGCTTGCTTAATGATATTTGACTTGTTTCAAAAGCTTATGCATATAACTTTTTCATATATATCCTTTTATCGTTGAACATATCTAAATGTATTTTTTCTTCCTTTGTAAGCTTACATAGATATTTATATCTTCTTTTGTCTTATTTTATAAACACATCTTCTTGCATACGCTTTTTTTTATTTCTATTTCTAGTATGAATACTTACTTTTATTCCTTTGTTTTAAAATTTAACTATCAAACATTTAATTAACAAGTTTTATAATTATATTTTATACTTGTATTTTGTATTGATAAAATTTATTCCATTTTATAAATACATCTTCTTACTCAGTATTATATACACATTATTTTAAAGAAAATGTTTTTAGAACTAGCTACCTATAAATAATTTACATAAATTATATTTTAAACCCAAATCATTTTTCTACGTGATTTATTTAGATTTTAAATTCACACATAAATTCAATATTCAAATTCAAATTCTACGGTCGAATTCAAATCTACTCATATATACATATACATATATATTCCAACTTCAAATTAATTCTAAAATTTATGCCAAAATTTACATTAACCATTAATTTAAATTTAATTCGAAATTAGGATCGTTACATCACACCTCCTCCGCATTCATCCTCAGCACAGCCTTATCCAGCCTCCTCCTCCCCTACCGCCTCGACTTTTCCCTTTCTAGCCTGCTCTGCTAGCCATCTGCCATCTCCTTCAGGCAAGTCTCATAAATTTAAATACTTCATTCATATATATATTTTGAAAATGAGATTTCTAAGGTTTTGAATTTTAATGTACATGTGTGTGTATATATATATATATCGTTTAGGGTATTGATTTATGTTTTAAATGGTATATTTGTTATATATTTAATGTACTACAATCAGATGCTCTGGTATTATTTTGCCTATTCAAATATTGAAGAACATATATAATGCTACGTGTATACTTTGCTTTCTGAAATAGTACACTAAGCTGTCTATGTATGGTCGGATGTAAGACTTTTTTAGTAATGGTAATATATATGTGTGTGTTTGTATATTGATTGTATATATGAGTTAATAGTTGGAATTTAATCATGTAACAATTTCGACTATTTTATAAGTATTTGTATATAGACCCTATTATAATATCAGAGGATTTCTATAAAAAAGTGTTTTAGCTATCGCAAGATAAAAACCGACATGTTTATTTGTGGCGTGGTCTTACGAGATGCTTTTGTTTTCAAAGGATTTTTGAAACTTTAATAATCAATTTGGGTGCATTATTATCAGCTGGTATTCCAGACTAACTCGGGTGTTATTTCATTATAATGCTCGGGTCAGACCGAGTATTATATGTTCAGGACAGGATGCTTTTAGAGCAGCAGAGGAGCTGGAGTCCGACACATATTATTCGTATTTGTATATTCATCCGCTGCTATGATTGTATGATTGTCTGACTGGTAAATGTTGTTTGTATGAGATACTCTGACGATATGAAGCATAAAAAAGATATAGTTTCATTTTGTGTAAAGATCTATTATTCACTATTATATTTTATTATGCTGCGACTGTGAGATTCTAATATTGTTAGTTTTTCTTTCTTCTACCTCCTTTCATTTATCTACAATCTGTGTTTTTCGGCGTTCGATCGTCGGCATATTATACTGTAGAGTATTTTGTGTCGATTTTCGAGGGTCGAGAAGGACGGGTCGTCGCATATAGGTTGCTGTATGGTTGAATGCATATAAGATATTAATTTTGCGAAATGATTTCATATATTGTATATGTGTGTGTGTGTATATATATATATGAGTTAGATATATATTAGATTGGCATATCTTTTGTTCAAAGTCTCGGTTTGTAGATATGTGACAACCCGGAATTTTTGGTCCTTTGAAATCGGAATATTTAATTAATTTTTAATATTTAAAAGTTAGTTTTTAACTTGAATTCAAATATCGCTGTTTTTTATGGATAATTAAATTATTTAAGTTAATAATTTGGGATTGGATTAAATGGTAAATCTTGAGCTTTTAAGCTGGTTAAAATATTTCAAGGGCTTATAAAATTTATAGTAGTAATACTAAAGATAATAGACGAGTTAAAACTGAATTTGGATGTAATTTGTTCAGTATTAAAATTTTGTAGTTTAAGTTGAATTTAAAAAAATAGCCTTCTGAGGCACAGTCTTTGAATTCAACGAAACTAGTTCCATGGGATCCTTAATATTGTATTTGTGACGCCCCACCTCTATGCTCACAATAACAAAGAGTATTAAAGAAAATACTGTCTGTTATCACGAAGAATAAGGCTGGATAGGAGCGGCCATCCGTACTTAGGCCTTACACTAGTATTGATTATTTCGATAGGAGTGGTATATATTTTTATTTTTCATCTCTTATTTATTTACTCCCATCGACATACCCAATTCCAGTATAAAACGAACTACGATGGTTCATAATAGTTTAGGACAAAAAATATTATAATAACACAGATAATATAAATGCGGAACACAGATAAAACAAAAGGTCTCATATATATAAACAACTGATGTCAGCTACAATATATGTGATACAGTGCATATGATACAACTACAACTGTCCACTCAGGAAGTTATATACACAAGTACATTGTCGTTATTAATATACATGAATACATAACAACCTATATAAATATACTGACTACTAAATGACAACAACTACTCCAAAAGAAAAGAAAAGACTTCATAGCTCAAGCAGCAACCCAAAGAAAGATATCTACCACCTGTAATAGCTCGGTCTGACCCGAGTATTAAATTCAAAAGAAAATAATACATGGGTCAGTCTAATTCAAACTCAGTTATTAGTGCAAAGAAGCAATAATAATTAAATAACAAATAGACGACAGTCACAATAAATCTCGTCTATTCAATCCTTAAATAAAGAAATCAAATAACGATAAATATAACACGTAACATTGTTAAACAACAAATCAACAAAATCCAAATTATCAACGAAGGTAAATTAAAAAAAGATTATCAATATGGATAATTTAAAAAATAATAGAATTGCCGAAACGGCAATTAACGAAAAAATCTAATTATTAAGTAAATAATTAGAAACTCATAATCTAATTATCAAATTGATAATCAGACAACAACAAAATCATCAAATTAACCAAACAAAATACAAATAAAAAACATATTGAAATATCAATTAAAATGTCAACTCGAGTAGGGCTGTAGTACACGCACGCGTGTATTGCCTCGCCGCTACAGTATATGGAATATGCAAAAGATCAATAAATCAAAACAAAATAGAATATCATAAAAGCCATACCGTATGGCTGCAGTTCACTCTTGCTTGCACTGCCTTGCCACTATAGTGATGATATACCCAAAAATCAATGAACCAAAATCAAATGAAATTTCAAAATATTGAATTTGAATAAACAAAAGAATTCAATCAATTGAGATATTACAAAATCAATACTGTGTGGCTGTAGTACATGGACGCGTGCACTGCTTCGCCACTACAGTGATAAATCACATAAAAGCTCAGTGAATCTAAAACAAATAGCACCAACTCAGGTCAAGATGAACCAGATGGAACTGTACAGCAAGCACAATATACACCCAGTAATCATAAAAGGGACAAAGTGCACATGAAGGCACAATGAAAATTCACAATCAAGCACAAGGTCAAATCCAAAATATCGGATTCAACACAAGTGCAAAGCCAAACAAAAGCAAACGGTAGTGCCCAGAAATCACATAAGGTCAGGTCCAGGCGACAATGAATGACCAATAAGTTCACGTCACTGCCCACACATATTATGAAACAAAATTGTCAAATGCCTCGAATGTATGACTACAGCGACCAAAGATTTCTGCATCAGATATATGATGTAATGCATAACCTACAAAAGAATCAAGTATGGCAACACTGCGCAAAGGCACGAGACTCTCAAATACACACTGCAATTATAAGTTAAGGTGACTACAATGACCCGAGATTTCAAAGGGAAGTAAATCATATACAGGAATGCAACAGAGGGTATGCAACTTCAATTCAATTGAATGGCAACAACAAATGAAATGCTTTAGCAGAACAAACTAATGCACAGTGAAAATTAACAGACACAGGTGATACTGAAGCACGGGTGAACTGGACAAGTATTCTAGGGATGCAACACAAATTTTCATATCGATCATACAGCACAGTTCCACTGCACCAAAGGGCAATGGCCAGTTCACGTGACAATGCTAATTTGAACAAGTGCACATCCATCAGAATGTATATGCAATGTCCAACCAAGCCGAGGCCGCAAGTAATCAAATGTCCAAGGATGTCGAAGACAATAGGAAAATGCAATTCAATTCAAACTGCAATAAACCAGACAAGTTGCTAGGTGCAACAAAACTCTAGCTCAAGTAAAACAAATGACACAACAACAAAACTACAATAGCTTTGAAAACAATGCGAAGATGCATTATGAAACAAGATCACATAACTATGTACACCGTGGATAGGGCTATATCTATATCAGTCTCTGAAGCATGTACGAAGTAGTGGATAAGCATATGGTCAAGCACCAAACTGGAAGTGATCATAACTTAAGTAAAAAGACTCAAAGCTATGCAACGAACTAAAGCCAATATAAACGAATTCTGTCAGAGGTACAACACTGCAAATGGTCACTAGTATAACCAAGTCACAGTCGAACTGAAGGTCAATTGAAAACTTAGATATCAACGACTAAATTCACAGAGCAAAAAGATTACCGCTGTCAACAAGCACAAATGCAACACCAACACAATAGTGAGAAAGAATCGTGCTAGTTAAAAACATGGTATAGCAGCTTCGAACAAAGACAGCGATGTCTTAAATATCATCACATAAATACTGTCAAGACAATTGAAGACGAAAACAATATGTAGTTCAAGAATCAAGTCAGAGACGAGGTTATCAAAATCGAACAGTTCAAAGATTCACAAAAGCCATATAATTGAAACAGTAAGTATCAATGTATACGAATTTAATTAAAACATAAAAACAACAACATCAAAACAAATCGAATGGCTGAAACATCAAGGATCTCGAATTATATTCACGAATAAACGAGATTAAATTAGATATGAGTGAATAATGTCGCTCACCTTTGTCTACGAACTCAAACCAATAGAAGCGGCCGTGAGCAATGTGAAGGGATAGCCGAACAACAAACCAAGAACCAAAAATCGTCATTCGATCGAGCATCAATTATTGGCAGCAAAGCCCTAATTTCGAATTGCAAAAGAAAAGAGGAACAACGAGCCGCCATTTATTTCTCTCGTATGTTAATATTTAGGGTTTTCGAATGAAAATGGAGAGAGAAGTGGGTGTCGGCCTTAAATAATATCACGGCCCAAAATAAAAAGGAAACATGGCTAAAAATTTATTTATGAAGCCCACATAATTCCTTAATTAATTTCAAAAGAATTTCCACTCAATTGAAAACTTCAATTAGCGATTAGCTGGCTCAATAATCGTTTAATGATGATTATAAATTGGGCAAAAACCCCGGGTTATTACAGACTTCCCTCCTTATAAAAATTGCATTCCCACAATTTTCATAATTACAGATGCAATAACAATTATTTTTCTAATATAAACTGGTTAAGCTAGAAAAATAAAGGTCAAGAATACAAACGCCAAAGAAATATTTTAGTCTCGTAAAAGAAATTCACAAATCCTCAACAAAATCTAATTATCAAATAGATAATCAGAAAGCAACAAAACTGAATAAACACAATTATCAACAATATTTAATTATCAATTAGATAATTAGAATATAAAATTATAAAATAGCAATATCTAATTATCGATACGATAATTAGAAAACAGCAAAATATAATTATAATTAGAAAACACAAATCACAAATTGCAAAACCGCAAACATCTAGTTATCAACCAGAAAATCAGAAAAATACGAACTCTATAATCAGCAAACTCTAACCATCAACAAAGATAGATAGAAAACAACAAATATCCAATTATCAAAAACGATAATCAAATCTCAAATCAACAAATATTTAATTATAAAAACGATGATCAAATCTCAAATCAACAAATATTCCATTATCAAAAACGATAATCAAATCTAAAATCAACTAATATTAAATTATCAAAAACGATAATCAGAATCAACAAAAATCTAATTATCAAAAAGGATAATCAGAATCAACAAATATTTAATTATCAAAAACGATAATCAAATCTCAAATCAAAAAAATTTCAATTATCCAAAACGATAATCAGAATCAACAAATATCTAATTATCAAAAAGATAATTAAAACTCATATCAACAAATATCCAATTATCAAAAACAATAACCAGAATCAACAAATATCTAATTATCAAAACGATAATCAGAATCAACAATTATCTAATTAACAAAAATGATAATCAAATCTCAAATCAACAAATACTTAATTATCAAAATAATCAAATCTCAAATCAAAAAATATTCCATTATCAAAAACGATAATCAAATCTCAAATCAACAAATATTTAATTATCAAAAACGATAACCAAATCTCAAATCAAAAAATATTTAATTATCAAAAACGTTAATCAAATCTCAAATCAACAAATATTTAATTATCAAAAATAATAATCAAAATCAACAAATATCCGATTATCAAAAACGATAATCAGAAACAACAAATATCCAATTATCAACAAAGATAATCAGAACCAATAAATATCCGATTATCAAAAACGATAATCAGAAACAACAAATATCCAATTATCAACAAAGATAATGAGAACTCATATCAACAAATATCCAATTACCTGCAGATAATTGGAAACAACAAATATCTAGAATCATGTGACAAACGCGATTTTTCGTTGCCGAAAAACCGAATCGTTATGGTTAAAGAAGAAGAAAAGATAGAAGAAGAGAGAAAGAAAAAGAAAACAACAGAAAGAAACAACAGAACAATATCTGAATCTCACCATCGCATCGGAACAACATATAATAGAAATGAATAAGCTTAAAACAAAGAACTATATCAGTTATTACATACGTCATATTACATTACATCATCAGAGTGTAAAACAACAAACAACAACAAACAGCGGAAAATAAATACTATATACTACTAATATGCCATGCCATCCAACTTGCCTCCTGCAACTTCTGAATTCCATAATATCCTGATAAACCTAACTCTTGACTGCCCATGTGGAAATTGGTGGGCACCTAGAGTTTAGGAAGGAAAACAATAAACTTCGAGTCAGTCATGTGACTGGTGTGAGAACTCCAAACTATTTATCTTTAAAATAATGATTAGGATAGTTTTAAAATATATTCGCAATGCTTTTTAGAAAATGAGACTACCATAAGGCCTCCCGCACACACACACACACAATGCAAACGCAGAATCGAAGGAGATTTCTCCTTATGATAGTCAAAGATGCTTGCTACGCATTAAAAAAGAAACATTTGATATTATTACTGGTGCATAGTGTGGGAAAAATCATTTTGAAAACAAGGATATAAATCTTAGCCAGCATAAGCATTTCGCACTTATGCCTACTATAGCTACCATGTTCAATAGCAGGTTACCGCCACATTCCATGGCAGGTTATACAACTAAAACCGTACAATATCGTATTGTTTCTTTGGATTTCCAACAAATGGTCAAGCCAAGGAACTTCCCATTGCCACATGGGTACGCCTCTGGAAAGACGACCCAAGAACCAAACCGGATCTCTGCCAACACAAGGCCGGGTTACCCCTAACTGGGTAACTACTGACAAGAATATGTCATCCCCCTATCGGAACCGATCTACCCGAGGATCCTCGATTTCCAACAACCACAAAGCAATAAATTTGCAGCAACAACATAGGTTAAGTATCTGGGCTCCATACCAAGATACCACCTCCATCCAGAAGGAATGACATACACTAAAGGGGCGCTACCCCCTAAAAACCTTGCCGCATCCTTCCTGTTTTGACCATTTTCGGGGTGTGAGGTCCGACGAAGTCTCGTCCACAAAGCCACGCTTTATACAAAAGCTGTGCTTTAGGTCAACAAATGATCAAAGTAATGATCACGAAGATAAATGATCAAACAAACGATCATATCATATATGATCAAACAATGATCATTTTACAGCAACACTCAGCATGTCACATTACCAAATTGGGAGTAGATCACTAATAACCTTCAACTACATAACCTCTGAGCTCGTACGTCTCAGAGAAGGGTGTTAAGCTAAGAGAATAAATTCTCCTCCACCAACAGAAATATATTTGAAAGAAATCAGCTTTATATCTCAACTTGTAATGTTAACATACAATCCATACAAGTCTGTTCCGGGCTCGAACAGAACCGAAGGCACTTACAAAGAAGTCCTTGCATTCCGGATAATTTCTAATCACGTCCGTACTTCCCGTCACTAAGGGTGATAAAACCTCTATATCGGAGATCAGCCGATGCAGAGCAACTCAACGGCAATCCTTTCGTTTTCAAAAATATCCGGTCTTCAACACCGATCATCAAATGCAATCCATTACGACTATTAACGTAAAAATCTGACGCTAACACCCCGGTGTAGATTGAAGTTGAGTGAAAGCACCACCCGTGTACACGGGAACTAAAATCAAGTAGAGAAATCACAGAGAAAGCAGAAAAAACAACAATTTTTATAGTGGTTCGGCTTAGGGTAAGCCTACGTCCACTTTAATTCTCTTTATTGCTGAATCGATTACAACTTTACAACAATCTTCAATTACAATTCCGATGAGACAAACAACTAGAACTTTGATGCAGAAGAATTCTTTAAATCCATGTAGATTGCGTTAGATTTCTTCTCGAAGTTAGTTGAGATGCCTTTCGTACTTGAAGTATCGGGTGAGTTGAGAATTCAGCAGAGTATCGGCGCTTAAAGAGATCGCCCCCCGCCAAAGTCCCCTTCATGCTTGAGGTAGGTTGGTATTTATAGAGGAAATCCCCCCCTTAGGTCGTAAGTCGTGATCGGTCTAAGGTGAGTTGTGGCCAGTCTAAGGTTGGTTGTGGCCGATTCATCTGGCCCCTCCATGGCTTCATAAGAGTTCATTTGTACAAGTCCTAAGTCGCCCACGAGTCATCCTCTAAGTCGCACATGAGTCAAATGGTCTACTTTATGCGGCATTGAACCTTCACCCAGTAGCTTTAGGTTGTGGACGACTCAAGCTAGGTCGTGAGTCGTGTACGAGTTAAGAGACCCCTGCGCCAAGTAGATGCATTGAACCTGTCTTCCCTAGCTTGCTCTGTGAATGACTTAGGTCGGTAGCTATCTTATGTCGGTAGCTATCTTATGTCGGTAGCTATCTTAGGTCGGTAGCTATCTTAGGACGGTTGCAACTGTTCAGCCTTAAGTCAGTATCCCTTCCAAGCCTTAGGTCGGCATCCTTTTAAGGCAGTTAGGTCGGTAACCTTATTAAGGTGTTAGGTCGGTAACCTCTTGAGTAACTTAGGTCGGAATCCTACTTAAGGCTTAGGCAACTAGGCCGGCATCCATCTTGGATCGGCAACCTTGTCACAACTTAGATCGGTAACTTTGTCAAAGCATTGAGTCCGCACCTCTCTTAAGTCGGTATCCCTTTAGTCCTTAGGTCGGCATCCTTTTAAGGCTTAGGTCGGCAACTCTTTGAGTCTGTTAGGTCGGCTATCTTTAGGTCGCCAGAAAAGAGGAAATAACACTTGCCCCTCGAAGTGCACGCCTAGGTCGTAGGTCGTGTACTTCGACAAGACTTTTTTAAGTCGCGGGCGACCTAGGAGATGGCTTAATCTGTACATTTACTTGCTTCTGCCCTATATAAGCGTTAGCTCGTTTTCTTCCTCCTCATTAATTGCTCCCACATCCTTTTCTGCCATTAACAATTTTCCTGAGCTCCAAAAGGCGATTTCACTCCAATCAATTATCGACAACCTTTGTTACTCATTGGGTAAGTGATTTCGTTTTCTTCTCCTGACCCTAACTCACTTCTCCACGCAATGCGTCGTCGTTAACTTTCCATAGTTGGCGAACTCTGGTTGGCTGAATTTAGGTTTAAGCGTTTTATTGGTGGGCTTCGATGCTTCAAGCTAATCGATTTTTGAATTGCGTTGGAGTGACAGGCATTGAATTGGCGGTGATTTATTTTTTGGATGATTCGTCATCGGGTGAAAATTAGGGCTTGTGCTGGTAGAGAGGCTAACAGGTTAGCGGGCTAAGAAGGTGAAGGGTTTCTGATTAGATGGGGGTTTGTCGATGAAGTGGAATGCCGACTTTGACACGACTCAGTAGTTTTGGGCGACCTATAACCCTTCACGACTTAACTAGATACGGCATAAGCTACGAGTCGCGGCCGAGCTAAGATCTATCTCTTTAATATGCTTTGCGGCCTATAGGACCAACGATTTAAGGGGCCAACCACTTAACCGAGTCAACCACTTAACCTTTAGGTGATCTTTTAAGCCGTGCACGACTTAATTTCTAGGTTATAGACGACTCAACCTTTAGATCGCGGACGACTCATTACTTGAACAATATTCTACTTGCTGAATTGTTTCCTCTAGCCTAAGCCAATTGCATTCCGCCCTGCTAGGTCGTGAACGGCTCATGACTTTGAGAGTTTTGGATTATGACTCAATGGCCTGAGCAGAATTTGAAAATTTAGAGATGTTGATAGAACTTGATTGTACTTCCAATTTGAATTGCTAGGATAAATTGCTTGAACTCTGTTGCATTACACCAGTTTTATTACCATCGACCTGTTAAACACAACACTTTGCAGAAAAATGGGACAAATATATTTGTCACTGATCGCCCACATCAAATGACAGATTAGTTGACATAAAACATAGTCAACTTAAATATACTGTATGAAATGTTGTGAACCAATCAACTAAAGTGAAGTATTAATGCAAAGCATCGCTAACTTGAACTGATTTGCTTATATCAACATTACACTTGCATGTTAAAACAATGAACCCTGGACTTTATAACTGACAAATATTTTGCTAGTTTTTATTCCAGTTGCATTTGCTTATTATTTGACTGATTTTACACAACACTCCACATGCTTTAGGAAACGTGCACCTTCATGTTTGAATATGCAATTGTTTATGTAGAATGACTTCCCACCAAGAAGAAGAAGAGGTAACTCAAGCTGAAGAGACCTTTCCGATAGCTATTCCCATAGAGAACCCTCCAGAGAGAACTTCGACTATCTTAAGTCTGAGAGCGTTTATTCAGCTACGCACTCAGTTTGGCTTTGCTGAAAATGATGCTCTACTACCCGGACAAAATGATACTGCCGACAGTCCTCCTCATGTTTTTGTTGCTGTCAATCGTCAAATGTGCTTAAGCGGGGCGATTCCTCCTTTCAACGACTTTCTCCGAGCCCTTCTCCTTCGGTTGACAATCTCTCCATTTCAACTTCATCCTAATGGGCATGCCATCTTGATGGGGTTGTGTGTTTTGTTCAGGAGAACTCTTGATCGCTTGCCGAGTTTTGAAGAAATTCGCTACTTATGCTCGTTTGCAAAGAGTAAAGACCATCCTTCCCTCATTATCATGAGAAGTGCTAGAAATCGCAAGCTTATTTCTGATCTTACAGAAAGCGTTCACGGATTTTTGAACCAGTTTTTCTTTGCTCGCTGCCCCTCAGAGTTTTATGCCATCTGGAGAGTAGGAAGTAAGATTACCTGTTTCTATTTTCTCCGTTTCCAAACTTTTTCGAGATCCGAATTATCAATTGCTAATCTCATTCTTTGCTCTTTTCAGCACTTCCTCTCCCTTCTAGAGACTCAATCCATAAGCAAGTTTTTGAGAAACTGAGCGCCGTGGCCGTGGAAGAGGGAAGTGTAAAATTTTTGTTGAGGGATGAACTTTTACATCAGTACGGGATTTTACACATCTCATGCTCTACACATCCTCATGAGATCCCAGACTCCCTGGCTAGAGCATCAGATGCCCCGGTTTCTTCTGACGCACCCATACCAAAAGATCCCACTTCCGAAGCTTCTCTAGTAAAATGCCCTACTACTTTCGATGTTGCAGGGTCATCTGGCAAATTCACATTTGCCCAGTTATTGAGGAAGAAGTGCCTCAGGGATCTCCCCAACGTTCGTAGAAGTTCGGCGAAGAAGCCAAGAAAACAAGCCCTGTTAGGCAGAGCTGGGTGACACTTTCGAAGTGTTGAGCGACCTCTTTGCCACCTCACAGGAGATCTTTAAAGACGACCCTATCACTACTAGGGTTTCTTCTTCAATAGTGGAAGCGACTTCTTCCTTGCAACAAGCTCCGTCGACCCAAGAGTTGACGTTAACTAACACCCTCACAACTACTCCGCAATTGAAGAGTGGTTCGTAGTTTGATGCGCGTAGCTTGCACATCACACACACTTAGAATCCTTCGGCACTTTTATACTCCTAACTCTTTGTACTTTGAAGATTCTAAAGTAATGCTTCTTTTCTCTGAAGACTTTTAAGACTTGTCTCTCTTTTTTATTTCAGATTCTCCGAAGGGACGCAGCGGTTCTTACTATGACGACTTCCAGCGCTACGGGAGGCGTAGCCAATATGATTATAGGCGCTACCTTCCCGTTCACAGAGAAACCGATGAAGAGAGAGCCGCTCGAAAGGCTCAGGAGAGGAGGGCTCAAGAGGAGCGTTATGAGAGAAAAGAAAGGGAGGAGCACCACGATTCTTCCCAGAGAGGTGACGATTCTCATAAGAGAAAGTCGCATGATGATCGAGGAAAAAGCCACATAGTTGAGGACCCAAGCAAGCATGCCCAGCACGGTGAAAAGCATGCTTCTACAACTCCTGAAAAGTTCACTTCCCCCGTCCCACTTGACATTCCTTCTGGCTCCCCTGCTCTCTGGAAGACAGACATTCAGACAATAATCAGCAGGCCTAAATTCCAAGTTGGATCAGGCCCGGCTACTCTGCAAAGCCGGTTCCCGCACTGGTGCCTGAAGGGAGTGCGGTTCGATCTTGACTTGGTTCCTATTGACAAGCCTGCCATGCTACGAAATCTCGATCCCGTCAGGCTTGATATTGAAAGGATGTCTAACTGGCAAAAGTTTGTTGACAAGCTTCAAAGGGTCAACCATGCGAATATAGAGGCCATGCTTACTATGGAGAACGATAAGGCCGAATGGCAGAAGGTTCTTGAGAAGCATGATACCGAAATGAGGAGCATCACTACTTACAATGAAGAGCTTGAAGCGAAAGTTGAGGAACTTAAACAAGAGCTTGCTACTTCTTCTACCACATATACTCAAAAAGAAGAAGTGCTTCAAAAGCAAGTTCGCGATGCTCACGCCGCCCAGCGACATGCCGAGGCACAACTTGAAGCTGAGCAGGAAACAGCGGGAAGGTATCGTGCTGAGGTTACAGAGTTACGGGAGAAAGTCAACTCTCAGGAGGCGGAAATTCAAATGCTAAAGCTTCAACTTTCCAAAACTGAAAGAGAGCATGATGAGGCCATTGCCGGTAAAATTGTAGCTGAAGAATCTCATGAGGCAACAAAGGCCAACATCAGCTCGACACTGTTTGACTTCTACCTACATAGCATCTTGGGGCGCGGTAGCCTCGCCTTCCTAGGTCCCAAGTACGAAATTACTTTGGCTAAAGTGTGGGAGGTCGCACTTGACATGCTTGGCGGTAAAGGTGCAGGCTATGCCGAATTAGCTCTTGAGGAGCATTACTTAGATGACGATGCTCGCGCCACTCTCGCCAAGGTAAAAGAACAACTTGCAAAGTTAAGAGCTGAGATGGGCGAAGGGGAACGTTTCAGAAAGACCACTTCAACTATTCCAGTCCAGCCTTCTCCTTCGGCCGAAATCGACATTGTTGGCTCCAGTTCTCATTCTCCATCCATGGTCAAAGTTAAAACTGAGATTACGAGTACACAGGGTGGAGATGAAGGTGAAGAGAGCGTCGAAGCACAGGCTTATGAGGTTGATATCAGGAAGCCGACTTCTCTAGGTAACTCTACTGTTAATCTTGCCCAAGTAGACTGCTCATTTTCTTCTTATGAGTTCGATGAGCTTCTCGACTATTTTCTAAACCTCAATGAGCCTTTATCTCCTCTCTTTACTGACTTTAACTTCTTTTCTTCTGTAGAGAAAGCACCGAGCATCGTTCAAGCTTCCCCACCTCCAATTATTCCTCCTTCGATTCTCCAGGTCACTCCTCTGTCCGCCTCTCAACCCGGGTCGCAAGAGAAGCAAATAGAAGCTCTTCATGGCTTAGATGATCCTATTGCTTCTCAAGAACACGGGGAAGAAGGGCTTGGAGAAGGCAATGAGTCTCCGGAGCGAACCACTTCTGATAACATAAAATTATCTGCTCTTGTAACTCCGGGAAGTGAGCCTTCGTCAAGGAGAAGGAGGAAGCGTGCCACTTCCAAAAAGAGAAGGAAAGGCATTCTTGTTTCTGAAGAGGAAACGACAGTTGATCCAGCAGTAACCCTTTCTCCTTCATCCCCGACTCTCCCAAACCGTCCTGAAAAGCTGCCTATTAGGTCAGGCGAAGGCTCTAAGGGTGGTGGCAAGAAGAAGTAAGGGGTCCTGCTTCGATTTATCTTTACTTTTTACTTTTTGCATGTACTGGCCGGAGATTGTGCGGGTACCGGCCTCCGCCTTTCTTTTTTCTTTTAATCTTGAAACCTGTACCTGTACAAAATTTTGACAGTGTTGAGTAAAATGATTCTTTTTGTTTGTACAAACTTCTGTCTGTATCTGAGAATGCATTTACTATTCACTTTTTTGTACAAGTTTCTTTATATGATATTGTAGTGAGCTTGTGGTATGTTGTTTGAGTGTAACTTTACCAATGAAGTTGCACCATGTTGTATGTAGCTATACCATGTTGCCCTTATACCATAAGCTCATTGCAATATTTTATACTTTGAGGGGACTTGTACCCTTATTTTCTGGAGAATAATTATCCCATACTTGGAGGAATATTATCTTGTTAAAAATAGAGTACAACTCCCTCCATATGAGTTTTTTACGCTTTATCCTTCGAAGATATCAACTTTTCTTTTGTGCATACACACATTTTACCAAATGAATTCTTCTATGTGGTAAAGCAGGCCTTTGAAGGACACTCTAACTCCTTTTTGAGGAAGAGTATTTTCAAGAATAGAAGAACTAATCTTCCTTTGAAGGCTAAAGTGTGCCTTTGAAGAGGGCTTCCCTTTTTTTTTTATTGCGCCTCGGTGGAGGGCTTTGATCTTTGCTTTGCACTTCTGACGAAATGCTTCTTTGAAAAGTTGTACCTCTGAGGAGGGCTTTTTCACTTTTCAACACTTGGAAGTTTTATTTCAATCTCGGTGAAACGTGTGCCTCCAAAGAGTTGTGCCTCCGAGCAGGGCTTTCCACGTTTCAACACCTGGAAGTTTTATTTCAATCTCGGTGAAACGTGTGCCTCCGAAGAGGTCTTTTTGTTCGATTGTGCCTCTGGGAGGAGGTCTTTTTATTTCTGCCTCTGGGAAGAGGTCTTTTTTTTTGTTTCTGCCTCTGGGGAGAGGTATTTTCGCTTGGTTGTGCCTCTAGGAAGAGGTCTTTTTTGTTTCTGCCCCTTGGGAGAGGCTTTTATTTTTCCCTATTCGCTGGGAAGCGGGCCTCCGAAGAGGGCTTTTCACATTTCGTTTCAAGGAAGTGTATCGACCGATCACGATGAAATGTGTGCCTCTGAGTAGGGTTACTGCCCGGAAGTTTGGTGTTTCTTTCTCTCGGTAGGACGGATTCACGGGAGTGTATCGACCGATCAGTCCGCAACTTTGTATCGAGAAAGATCTCTCTTTTTCTAGTTTGACCCGCTCGAGGCCTTTTAGCATTTCAACTGTGGTGAAATGGGCCTCCGAAGAGGGCTTTTCACGTTTCAACACTTGGAAGTTTTATTTCAATCTCGGTGAAATGTGTGCCTCTGAGTAGGGCTTTTGCCTGGAAGTTTGGAGTTTCTTTCTCTCGGTTGGACGGATTCACGGGAGTGTATCGACCGATCATTCCGCAACTTTGTATCGAGAAAGATCTTTCTTTTTCTAGCTAGGCCCGCTCGAGGTCTTTATCCTCCGAAGAGTTGTGCCTCCGAAGAGGGCTTGTGCCTCCGAAGAGGTCTTTTGTTGATTGATGCTTGCTCACCCATGTCTCTTTGTCATCCATTCATGTTGGCGATCCCCGTTGTCTTTTGCAAGTGTCATCACTTTTTAGTTGTCATTAATTTCCCTTATCCAAAGAAATATACTTCATAGTTAAGCGAGTTGGTGGTGGTAGACACAGGCTATTTAACTGGTTGTTTATTTGTTCAAACATTTGCAGTTAGTTAAAAATGGTCCACTTCCATCCACATTGCTAACTTTTGTTCGAAGCACTTCTTTTGTAGGATTTGAGGAAATTTTGAATGGCTTAGTGTTTGCTTGTTGAGTGATGTCGGAGATCGCTTGGTCTTGCGATGGGTAAGCTTTGCTTTTATGGCCCGCATTATTAAATCGACATTTTAGTGACATACTTGACGTATTTTATATGTCGAAATAAAACAAAACAGTTTATAATAGTAGAGAACACAAGATTTATAGTGGTTCGGCCAAAAGTTGGGCCTACATCCACTTTATAGCTTTTCATTATTCACTTGCTTTACAATTGCTTTCAATACAAGAATCATATATTCGTAATTCTTTTTACAACATTTCAGCAATGTTTTCAAGTAAAATAGGGACGCAAATGATTGCTGTTCCAAGCTCTTGGGATTGGTTCTCCTTCGAAAGTTGTGAGTTTGAATGTGCCATCAAGAAGTTTTGCGCCAATAACATACGGCCCTTCCCAGTTTCGTCCAAACACACCTATGGCTGTCATGATCCTTTTCAGAACTAAGTCCCCAACTTCAAAGCTGCGCTAACGAACTTTGGAATTGAAGTACCTGGCTATTCTTTGTTGGTGAGCTGCAATTCTGAGTCTTGCCTCTTCTCTTCTTACATCGAGGAGGTCAAGTGCTTCCAATTGCAATTTTTCATTCTCATTTTGATCAAAATGGATCCTTCTGTGTGAGGGGACTTCAGTTTCCACTGGAATCATCGCTTCTGATCCGTATGCCAATGAAAATGGAGTATGCCTAGTCGCAGTTTTGTGAGTGGTCCTGTATGCCCATAGTGCAAGCGGTAACTTATCGACCCAGCCACCTTTTGCTTTTTCCAGCTGCTTTTTAATGGTTGATTTGATGATTTTGTTCACTGCTTCCACTTGCCCATTTGCCTACGGATGAGCCACTGCTGAGAAACTTTTTCGGATCTTGAACCGTTTGCAGAAATCTTGGAACTCCTCACTTTCAAACTGAGTACCATTGTCTGTGATTGTCTTCTGAGGCACACCATACCTGCAAATGATATTTTTAGTCACAAAACTTATCATTTTCGTAGAGGTAATAGTAACCAATGGTTCGGCTTCAGCCCATTTAGTGAAGTAATCAACAACAACGATAGCATATTTAATCCCCGATTTGGCAGTCGGCAAAGGCCTAATGAGATCTATTCCCCAGATAGCAAACAGCCGTGGACTGACCATTTGTGTTAGCTCAGTGGAAGGTGCTCTAGGAATTTTAGCGAATCTTTGGCATTTATCACACTTTCAGGAATAGTCAGCAGCATCCTGATTAATTTCTGGCCAAAAGTATCAATAACGGAGGATTTTCTTTGCTAAAGTTTGACCACCTGTATGATCCCCACATTCCCCTCCGTGTACTTCAGTTAGAATTGTCTTGGCTTCTTCCTTTGTTACACATTGGAGTAAAGGCATTGAAAATCCTCGTCTGTACAAACGACCATCTTGAACTATATATCTGGAGGCTTTTCTCATCAGCTTCTGTCGTTCTTTTGAACTTTCTGGCAAAGAACCATTGAGTAGATATTCAAGTTTCGGAGTCATCCATGATTCTTGTTCTTGGGATACATTCATAATCCAATCAACATCCATTTCATATGTGCTTGGAGCTGACAAGACTTCGACGGGAATTAATCCCAATAGTTGAGCTTCACCGGTACTTGAATACTTTGCTAGAGAATCCGCCTTCATGTTCTCTTCTCGGGGTATATGGTTTATTGAATAACGGTCAAAATATTGAAGGAGCTCCCAGGCTTTTGATAAATAGACGGGTAGATTCCCTCCTTTAGCTTGAAATTCCTTCCTGACTTGGCAAACAATAAGTTGAGAATCACTGAAGATCTGTAATGCCTTGATGTTTAGTTCTTTCGCGATCCTTAAACCAGCAAAGAGAGCTTCATATTCAGCTTCATTGTTTGTCGAAGGGAATTCTACCCTCAGCGCATAACATAGTGATCGCCCATCTGGGGTTTCAAGGACAACCCCTGCTCCGGAATAGTATTCATTCCTTGCGCCATCGACATACAATTTCCATTGGATTGGGACGCTATCAATGACTTCTTCCTCACTATCACCCTTATCCGTACATTCTGCAATGAAATCCGCCAAAGTTTGTCTATCGATTGCTTTTCGGGGATGGTAAGTGATGTCATATTGGGTGAGTTCGATATTCCATTTCAAAAGACGACCCGAAGTCTCGGGACGGAATAGGACTTGCTTTAGAGGTTGATCAGTGAGGACTTTGATGAGATGAGCTTGGAAATACGGCCTCAATTTTCATGATGCGATCAACAAACAATAGGCGAGCTTTTCTAATCTTGAATAGTTCATCCCGGCCCCAGTGATTCTTTTGCTGATATAATAGACTGGGCGTTGAATCCTTGCGTCTTCTCGTATCAACACAGCACTGAGAGCATGAGACGAAATTGCCAAATACACGAAGTGATCTTCACCACTGTCAGGCTTTGAAAGTATCGGAGGCACTTCCATATGACGAACCAACTCATCAAATGCTTTCTGACATTCAGGAGTCCACTCAAAGGTTTTCCTTCCTTTCTTCAGAGCATCAAAGAATTTAATGCATTTGTCAGTAGCTTTGGAAATGAACCGACTCAAGGTAGCAACATTTCCATTGAGACTTTGCAATTCTTTCTTCGTTCTAGGAGCCTTGACTTCTCTCAAAGCAGTGATCTGAGATGGATTGGCTTCAATGCCCCTTGCGCTCACAATGAAACCCAAAAACTTTCCGGACTCCACTCCAAATGAACATTTCAGGGGATTAAGCTTCATTCTGTACTTGCGGAGTACTGCCAACATCTCTGCCAGGTGATCCATATGGTCCACTGCTTTCTTATACTTTACCAAGCATATCATCAACATAAACTTCCATTGTCTTGCCAATCTGTGGTTTAAACATGGCATTAACAAGCCTTTGGTAAGTTGCCCCTGCATTCTTGAGTCCGAAAGGCATGACCTTGTAGCAGTAGAGTCCAACAATTGTGATGAAGCTGGTATCCTCTTGATCTGGCTCATGCATCATAATCTGGTTATATCCGGAGTATGCATCCATAAAAGATAACAATTCGTGTCCTGTCGTCCCATCCACCAACTGATCGACCCTGGGCAGCGGGAAACAGTCTTTGGGGCAGGCTTTATTCAATTCTGAAAAGTCAACGCATACTCTCCACTTTCCATTAGCCTTTTTCAACAGCACTGGATTTGATACCCAATTTGGATAAGTAGATTCTCTGATGAAACCGTTCTCCATGAGCCGATCCACTTCCTCTTTTAACGCTGTTGTTCTCTCAGGACCCTGAGTCCTTCTTTTCTGTTTCACAAGTGTGAACTTTGGATCAATGTTCAGAGTATGTACTGCAATTTCTGGGGATATTCCGCACATGTCAGCATTAGTCCAAGCGAATACATCCAAATTAGCCTTCAAAAATGAAATCAGAACATTCTGAACTGTTGTGCTGAGCTGCGAACCCACATTAAGTACTTTGTTTGGGTCCTTTGGGTCAACGGGTACCGGCACCGTTACCTCTACCGGTACTACCTATTCTCCCCTGCACTTGCTTTCCTTGGATCCATCTCTCTTCGTGTGCCACTACATTCACCAGTGCATGGTCCACCCTGTAATTGCTACAAGGTTGGTTCTTTGATGCGGACTGGAGCCACCGCACCTTTTCCCGTTTCTCTTTTCCTTGATTCACGCAACTCGATAAGATAACATTCTCGCCCTGCATCTTGGTCTCCTTTAATCACACCAACTCTATTATTTGTGGGGAATTTTATAGTCAGACACCATGGGGCAAGAACAGTTTTGAATGCAGCAAGAGTTGGTCGGCCTAAAATGGCATGGTAGGCAGAGAATTCTTCAACAATTATAAAGGTTTGCTTTCGAGCCACCTTCCTCAGCCCTTTTCAAAGTTCCACAAACAAATCTATGGTCCCAATCGGCTGTTTGGGTTCCCCAGCAAACCCAGCAATCTTAAGTGATGAAGCTTGAACGTCAGCCATTGGAATTTTCATTTGATCGAAGGTCTTTTTAAAGAGAATGTTGCATGAAGCTCCACAATCAACTAGAACTCTTCTTACAGTAGCCGGCCCAATACCAGCGGATATGACCAAAGGATCTATGGTCGGAGCTTCGGTACCCAAAGAATCCCTGGCACTAAACACAATATCATCTGTGGAAGTCTTTTGTTGCTTTAAAGGTGCATCATTCTCTAAAACAAAAACATTCTCTTCAGCTGGTACATGCCTCAAGGCCCGGGCGTACCTTTCCATCTCGCCCCAGCTTTTGCCTGCCGGGTGAGGTCCTCCAGTTATTATATTGATGACAGGCCTTTCCGATTCATGTTCCATGGCCTTCTCACTTGAGGCAGGACAGTGAGCGGGAACTTGTTGTCCTTGAGTTGATGAAGCTGGGGCATTTCTGTTCCTTTTCACATACTGTTGGAGTTTGTTTTCCTTCAAGAGTTGTTCAATTACCTCTTTCAACTGACGACATTCGTTGGTGTCATGGCCGGGCTGGTTGTGGAACCGGCAGAACCCTCCACTTTTTTCCATCTTAATCGCAACTCTCATTTTAGGCGGTGTCGGATAATTGACATCATCTTTGGTTGCAAAGAAGATGTTTTCGGGGGTGTCGGTCAAGGGTGTGAAGTTGAAAGAAAGGCCTTTCTTAGCGTCTCCCTGTTTCTTTCCACCATCATTACCCCTTTTCTGAGTGTTAGGTTCTTTCTTGTTCGAAGCAGCACCATTGTTCCCGGCTTCCGCTGATATCACCTTAGCCGGTGTTTGGAGGCTCTCCAAGCGCATGAATTCATCCGCTTTCTTGTAGAATTTGTCAAGTGAGTTTGGCTCTTTCATTTTCAACCACTTTCCAAATTCCCTTGATTTGACAATCGCCCTCATCAAGTACGTCAGGACCATGCGTGGCTCAGCATTATCTACCTCGGCCAATGCTATGTTAAAACGATTCAAAAATGACATGATGGATTCTCCTGGATTTTGCTCTAGACTTGATAGCGACATTATATCCTTTGTTTTAGAAGTATATAATCGAAATTGCTCCTTGAACTTCCTGGTCAAATCGGAGAATTGATCAATGGACCTGACTGGCAGCTTTGTAAACCCCAATAGAGCCACACCTTCGAGATATACCGGGAAATATCAACATTTAATTTCATCCGACGCCCTGGCACCAGTCGTATGCCAGTCGTACTTATATAGAAACTCGTTTGGATCACTTGTCCCCATGTAAGATGGAAAAGTAGGGGGAACGAATTTCCTTGGGAACTCTGCCTTCAAGATCTTTTCAGTAAATGGAGTTTTGCTTGGAGCAAATCCCCACTCTTTCTCGTCTTCATCTCTTCGCATACTTTCTTTCATGATTTGACAAACCATACCCGAAAAATACTCTTCATCATTTAGAGGCTCTAGAGGGCACACATCAGCCACTCTCTCTGAATTCTGCCTTGACAATCGTTCACGGAGGGTCGGCTGCGGCCCTGATCCTCCAGCTTGAGGAGGAGTCCTTTCTACAGGGTCTGCGGCTCTTTGAGAAGTGTTCCTTTCAACATCTTGAACTCCCGTAGTAGGGTTCCCATCATTATTAACCGGTTGACGATTTGCCCCTACTAGATCATTCAACTTACTCAAGATCATGGCATTCTGGGCATTCTGGGCTTCCAACTGCGCATTCTGAGCATTCCATTGTTGATTCAATCCTAAAACTATAGCATCCAATTCTGCTCGTGTAACTTCAACAGTTGGAGCTGCTTGACTTGAAGGAGGAGAGGTAGCGGTATTCTCTTGAACATTGTTGGATCTTACAGAACTTCGTTTTCTCCCAGGAGCCATTATTTCCAATAAACTTCTGGTTTTAAAAGAAATCCTTTCAACAATCCTTCACGGAGCAATAGTAGAAATTTCCTGAGTTCAATTCTCAGTGAAAGCACCAAAAATGTTAACGTAAAAATCTGACGCTAACACCCCGGTGTATATTGAAGTTGAGTGAAAGCACCACCCGTGTACACGGGAACTAAAAACAAGCAGAGAAAGCAGAAAAAACAACAATTTTTATAGTGGTTCGGCTTAGGGTAAGCCGACGTCCACTTTAATTCTCTTTATTACTGAATCGATTACAACTTTACAACAATCTTCAGTTACAATTCCGATGAGACAAACAACTAGAACTTTGATGCAGAAGAATTCTTTAAATCCATGTAGATTGCGTTACATTTCTTCTCGAAGTTAGTTGAGATGCCTTTCGTACTTGAAGTGTCGGGTGAGTTGAGAATTCAGCAGAGTATCGTCGCTTAAAGAGATCGCCCCCCCCCCCCCCCCCCAAAAGTCACTTTCATGCTTGAGGTAGGTTGGTATTTATAGAGGAAATCCCCCCCTTAGGTCGTAAGTCGTGACCGGTCTAAGGTGAGTTTTGGCCGGTCTAAGGTAGGTTGTGGCCGATTCATCTGGCCCCTTCATGGCTTCACAAGAGTTCATTTGTACAAGTCCTAAGTCGCCCACGAGTCATCCTCTAAGTCGCACATGAGTCAACTGGTCTACTTTATGCGGCATTGAACCTTCACCCAATAACTTTAGGTTGTGGACGACTCAAGCTAGGTCGTGAGTCGTGTACGAGTTAAGAGACCCCTGCGCCAAGTAGATGCATTGAACTTGTCTTCCTTTGCTTGCTCTGTGAATGACTTAGGTCGGTAGCTATCTTATGTCGGAAGCTATCTTAGGTCTGTAGTTATCTTAGGTCGGTGGCAACTGTTCAGCCTTAAGTCAGTATCCCTTCCAAGCCTTAGGTCGGCATCCTTTTAAGGAAGTTAGGTCGGTAACCTTATTAAGGTGTTAGGTCGGTAACCTCTCGAGTAACTTAGGTCGAAATCCTACTTAAGGCTTAGGCAGCTAGGCCTGCATCCATCTTGGATCGCCAACCTTGTCACAACTTAGATCGGTAACTTTGTCAAAGCATTGAGTCGGCACCTCTCTTAAGTCGATATCCCTTTAGTCCTTAGGTCGGCATCCTTTTAAGGCTTAGGTCGGCATCACTTTGAGTCTGTTAGGTCGGCTATCTTTAGGTCGCCAGAAAAGAGGAAATAACGACGACGTATCACATATTCAGAATGGGTTATACGACCCCATGGTTCTTTCCCGGCTAACCCGAATAGTGAGCGCTTATTCAAAAATAAGTGCGGCATTCAAATTCAAGCAATCACAACAAACACCTATTTAAAGGTAAATATTGAGCAATCACAACAAACACCTATTTAAGGGTAAATATTGATAGTCGGATTATTTAACTATCAATAAGCGTGTTCAATGTTACTTAATTCCAAATAATTCCCCAAATTTTTTATTTTCCAAAATATCTTTACTAGATATATAGTTTCCACACTTCAACCTTTTGAAAATAATTTTCAACTCACTTTTCACCTTTACCACCTTTGAAAACAAATTTCAAATCATTTCCCTATACGGGATTACTTTCATTTCAACATGGTTCATTTAAGCCAATTAAATAAATCCTTAACGATTTACTTTATATTTACGTTCCAAATCCGTAAATTTATTTCCCACACTTCAAAATAAATCAACATTTATTTTTAAACAAATTCCCCTTTTCATTTATAAATTCCATAGTGAATTTACATTTCCAAAATATCTATGAATATACGATTTTCTAATCGACTTCTAATATTCATTATCAATTTATCTTTAAAAGATAAAATCTCAAAACATTCACTTCATATTGGAAAACATTTCCATACTTATTTAATAATAAGTAATTCACAAATCCATTCATTTTCAACACTTGGAAAATATTCAATATACTTCAATCGAAATTAAGTATATATTTCATTCTTTAAGGAAACCATTCACTTAAACACATTTATTTGGGCCAAAACGAATGTTGCGTAAAACATCGTTACGACAACCCAAAATCACTAGTATAGGGATTCGAAATTTAGATAGATATATAAATCCCAATACTATACAAAACCTTTCCTTTCGGAAACCATTTACTATAACAATAGTGTTATAGTCCACCATTTCCTTATTCCTCGAAAACGTCTATTTCAACAATAAATGTTGAAATCTATGGTTTCGATTCATAATATATTTTAAAACGTCTTTAAATCATTTTAATTCTATTTAAAACATCGCTTCCCAAAATAAATCCATTTTATTTAATAACATATTCACTATCCAAAAGCGTGAATATACTTCGTTAACCAAATTCAACTTTTCTACACATTTTTATTTAAAGGATTATCCACTGTCCAAAATCGTGAATATAATTCCTTTAATAAGCTATAATAATTCACTTATCAAAATAAGTCGTTTTCGGATTTATAAACAATGCCTATAAATTCCATTTCTATATTTTATAACAACTTCGTTTTATAAATCTCCTTTATTATCCAATTCTATTTATATTCCATTTACATGTCGAAATTTGGTTTATAAGTAAATTACTTATAATTCATTTATTCACAAATCCATTCTTTTATGTCAACAATAATTTATAAATCAAAAATTCTTATTTACTCATGAATCTAGGTTCAAACTTTATTTTAACACTTAGAAAAACACATTTTATGATTTTTATATTTTAATTAATAAATATCAATTTTATACAACTTTTATATAAATTGTTTTTAATAATTCAAAAATCTCAATTTAAACTATTTTATAATTTATCAACTACTTATTTCAAAAATCACATTTCAGTTATATTTCGCAAAAATCATAATTTTAAAATATTAAAATTTTAACGTTTATTTTATTTAAGATGAATCAATTCAAAATTTGAATAAAACGTATAATTTCAAAAATCACTTTAAAAATCCCTTTAAAATCAAAATCGTTATTTTTAAAATTTAAAAATGGATCCGATGATGCGACAGCAATAAATAGTCAATCACGACATCCAAATATCATATATCAATATGATAATCAACAAATATGACAATATCTGTAAATGAATCAATATAGTTGAGGAATCCAATTGATCCCTCTAACCTGTTTCCCTACATCCAAAGATGTTAGCACAATACCAATTGCGTTTCAGTACGAAATTATCGCGGTATACATGGGGTTTATAAAATATTATCCGCTTAATAGGCGGCGCAATAGGGTCTCATCTGCTATATAATGCGGGAAATTAACTCCAAGTATATAAATAATACCAATTTCACCGTACTGTGAAATATTCGCGGTATATGTTTTTAATAAATAACATCCGCTTACTAACGGCGCATAATGTCTATTTTAACAACCAATAGATAACAATCATCATTCAAACATGCATTCAAGAATTTTAAATATAACTATTTAAAATTTAAATCGAAACCGATTCGATTTAGTGAGAAGTTCTCACCATGGTTTCAATGCGGTTTCAGCATTTTATTTCGAATAAAATTAAACGTGCGTTTCATTTTACCCAAAATTCTCACTATCTCCAAACGACTCCAATCCAGTTCCATAGCGTAGTGCTCGTCCATACGAACCAACGCAAAAAGTTTCGTGCGTTTTCAACCTCGTACAAAAGAGATACAATATTTTAAAGTTCACACGAATTTTAAATATAATTAATTTACATTTAATATTTTATTTTCTAACCAAAATCAATCTGGGCCATCCACTTCAGCTTGATGAAATCATGACCGCCCCCTTCCTTCTCTCACGCGCGAAACCTCTAGGTCGCGTATGCAAAACAACCCACCAAGCTTCCATCTAGGGTTTAGAACCACTCCACCTACGACGAACTAGAGCCCATCACTCCACCATCATTCGAAAGCCTTTGCTTCACTCCACCTTCACCATCAATAGCCTAAAGCTTGGCCTTCAATATTGCCTCGAAATGCATGCCAAACGTGCGGCCTTTGAGCTCGAATTGTAGACAATCTACCTCGTTAATCTCAATCTTAACCGTTGAACGTATAGTTCGTGTTGTTCTCTACAAGATTGTAGTTGGAAGATTCTTGAATCGAGTTGTGGATTGAGAGAAATTTGAGGAAGAAGAAAACTAAATTTCGGCCATTCATAACTATGGAGGCGGCGGTTGAACGTATAACCCTTGGGTTTAATTTCTTTTGCAAATAATGAATTTTTAGGGCTTTTATAGAAAAATCGACGTACACTATTCATCCCGAATTTTCTGAACTCCAAACGAAGCGTGCCGGTTGGCATTTCTAAGGTTTACCCCACGTTCCGAACACAATCGAACGTGCTTCGGGAGCTAATTCGATCATCTATGCGAGTTATGGCATAAATCGGTAAATCAAATTTCTAGACGTTTTGGCTTGCCCCGGACAAACGGTAAATCAAATTGACACGAAATTTGAACCATACAATAATATCACATTACGGATCCAATGAAACTAGTTTCGTCGAAATCCGAGACTTTTTGAAAAATGACTATTTTAGCTCGCCAAATAAATATTAAAACAATTTCGATGCGTTTCGAGCTGCCCGGTCATACGAAAACTCCAATTAACACGAAAATTAAAATCCGATAATAACAAACTATTACGGATCCAATGGAACTAGCTTCGTCCAATTCTGATACTGTTCAAAAATTGGCTATTTTTCAGTTGATAATTAAATATTAAAATATTCAATTTTCATAAATTAACTCTTAATTCAATTTTAAAAGTTCTAAAATATCGTTCTAACTCCAATATGATAAAATAAAATTCTTCAAATCATTTTCAATCATATTTAACCCAATTTTCAATTATTTTTGAAATTTAACATATTAAATTATTGATTTAATTATCCAATTAAATCCGATATTCGAAAAATAAATTATTCGACTTATAAATTTCACTTATTAATATTTAAAATTAATTAAATATACAAATTTTAATTGACATAAATTCTGGGTCGTTACATACTTCCCCCATTAAAAGAATTTCGTCCTCGAAATTATCAAGTAAGAAAAAGTTACAGAACTCATTAACTTTCCAAAATCCGTAGTTAAACTTCTTATAATAACTTACTAAGTTTTCAAATCATACTTAGTTATCTTTTCAAAACAAACTATATTGTTTAACTTCCAATTCCAAAACCAAAATTATAGTTTTTCACAAAATTTCCAAAAAAATTTCCAACGCCTTAAATTTTCAGAAAAATTCGCTAGAGTCTCCTTTGCGCGGCTCGATCCGGAAAAAAAAATGACAGTATATATATCACAAATATATATCTCATCAAGTGATGAGGCATCCCGTAGGGAAAAAGTGTAAAAGTACAGTGTGTAATCCGAGATATGTACCTTATTTTTTATTAGCTACCATATACGGCTAGTATAGCGTGAAAGCGTGCTCCAAATGCGAAGCAAGCTCAATCCGCACCTACTAAACACTCAACAACAACATGAGAATCATGCATATATGAAAATAGTATCAATATACAACATATAGCAACACAACAACTACATGTGCCAACATAGCAAATGCAACAAAACAACAAACATCAACCAACTGTCATCCATAACCAAATCAATATTCATTTATATTCTCATTAATATTCAATGAATTGGTTTTCAATTTAAATCACATTTGATTCATTTACATTGGACTTTACTAACATTCATTCATATTCAATTTTAGTTTGTTTGCATTCACTAATTTACATTCATATTAGTTCACTTTCAAATCAAATTCAATTCTATACAAATTTATTTACTTCTAATTTGAATTCTATTACATAGCTTCCAATTTCGCTAATTCAATTTCATTTACACTTAATGAATTTATATACAATCAACTAACAATCAAATAACAACCAATGTTCATTCAACACAACCAAATTATTTAATTTACATTCAATTTGGTTCAACACTTTTAATACCAACTAGTTTAATATTAAATTGACTTCTTTCAACTATTCAACTTCCTTCAATTGATTTACATTCATTATCCCATAACAATTCTTTTACATTCAATTGATTAATATTTCATTAATTAATTAATTCAATTGCTAATTCATTTAACAAATAAGGTTGAATTTCATTTATATAACTCAAGTTCAAATTCTTAATGACTTTATTTCATTAATTCACTTATTAATTTATTTCGACAACAAAATCAACTTTATTCAACTTTACTTAAGTTATATTCAATTCCAACACCATTTGTTTCAATTTAACTTAAGGTTCCACTTATAAATCCAAGTTAGATTTCAATTCTAAAGTAAATTCTATTTAACCTTTACCAAAGCTAAATTTATTAACTCATATCATAAGTATAAAACTTATTTCACTTAAATTCATCAATTTACAACTTGGATTTTTTATTGATTTACTTATACTTACTTTAATTTAACTCCATCCTTTAAATTAAATTTATTCTACAAATATTCAAATTTTACAAGTTATCAACTCATTTATCATTCCCATAAATATTTTTTAAAATAGGATTCCAGAGTCTTTTTAAACCTTTCAAAACCATTTTTGAAATCAATTCAAATTACCTTCTGAATTTCCAAAACCAAATCCAAATTTTCCAAACAACTTTCTTTTAAACAATTTGGCAGCAATCCCTCTTTTGGGAACCCGAAAATGAACACCGATGATGTTGCAATCATCATTGAATTATTGTCCAGACCGAAAATAGTTTAGAGCTTTAGTTTCTCCAAAATAATTTTCCCAAAATATCAAATCTTTTCAAAACTTCTCTGGAATTTTGTTTTCAGAATATAAATCACATTCATAAGTCTTTTACTTATATAATTTCACTTCTTGCATATAAGATTATTTCACAATTGTAAATCACATTAATTATAGTTCCATACTTATAATTCATTTGCTTATACAATTATTCTTTAAAAATTGTTGTTTTTATTCAACAACCAAACAATCAATTCATATACACTTAATAATCCTGAAAAATCATTCCTTTATATATAAAATATAATCAAGGTAAAATTATTTCATTTACCCAATTTAAAATGATACTATGTCGACTTGCCACGTTTAAGTGTTTAGAAATCCCTATCGATAATATGGCGTCCCACATACCGACCAGAATTCACAAACAGCTCAACGGATAAGCAAACACAATATAAAACAATTTATATTCACTAACAAATACGCACTCGTATCTATTATTACACTCACTCTCATTCTAGAGTACTACTGACTCTATCTCTAATGAGTAACACCCAACAGAGCCATGGTTGTCGCTTAACCATATGCTCTGATACCAAATGTGACGAACGCGATTTTTCGTTTCCGAAAAACCGAATCGTTATGGTTAAAGAAGAAGAAAAGATAGAAGAAGAGAGAAAGAAAAAGAAAACAACAGAAAGAAACAACAGAATAATATCTGAATCTCACCATCGCAGCGGAACAACATATAATAGAAATGAATAAGCTTTAAACAAAGAACTATATCACTTATTACATTACATCATATTACATTACATCATCAGAGTGTACAACAACAAACAGCGAAAAATAAATACTATATACTACTAATACGCCATGCCATCCAACTTGCCTCCTGCAACTTCTGAATTCCAGAATATCCTGATAAACTTGACTCTTGACTGCCCGTGTGGAAATTGGTGGGCACCCAGAGTTTACGAAGGAAAACAATAAACTCCGAGTCAGTCATGTGACCGGTGTGAGAACTCAAAACTGTTTATCTTTAAAATAAAGAGCAAGATAGTTTTAAAATAGACTCGCAATGCTTTTTAGAAAATGAGACCACCATAAGGCCTCCCATACACACACACAATGCAAACGCAGAATCGGAGGAGATTTCTCCTTATGATAGTCAAAGATGCTTGGCACGCATTAAAAATAAACATTTGATATTATTACTAGTGCATAGTGTTGGAAAAATCATTTTGAAAATAAAGATATAAATCTTAGCCAGCATAGGCATTTCACACTTATGCCTACTATAGCTACCATGTTCAATAGCAGGTTACCGCCACATTCCATGGAAGGTTATACAACTAAAACCGTACAAGATTGTATTGTTTCTTTGGATTTCCAACAAATGGTCAGGCCAAGGAACTTCCCATTGCCACATGGGTACGCCTCTGGAAAGACGACCCAAGAACCAAACCGGATCTCGGCCAACACAAGGCCGGGTTACCCCTAACTGGGTAACTACTGACACGAATATGTCATCCCCCGATCGTAACCGATCTACCCGAGGATCCTCGATCTCCAACAACAACAAAGCAATAAATTTGCAGCAACAACATAGGTTAAGTATCCGGGCTCCATAACATGATACCACCTCTATCCAGAAGGAATGACATACACTAAAGGGGCGCTACCCCCTAATAACCTTGCCGCATCCTTCCTGTATTGATCATTTTCGAGGTGTGAGGTCCGACAAAGTCTCGTCCACAAAGCCACGCTTTATACAAAAGATGTGCTTTAGGTCAACAAATGATCAAAGTAATGATCACCAAGATAAATGATCAAAAAAATGATCATATCACAAATGATCAAACAATGATCATTTCACAGCAACACGCAGCATGTCACATTACCAAATTGGGAGTATATCACTAATAACCTTCAACTACATAACCTCTGAGCTCGTACGTCTCAGAGAAGGGTGTTAAGCTAAGAGAATAAATTCTCCGCCACCACCAGAAATATATTTGAAAGAAATCAGCTTTATATCTCAACTTGTAATGTCAGACATACAATCCATACAAGTCTGTTCCGGGCTCGAACAGAACCAAAGGCACTTACAAAGAAGTCCTTGCATTTCGGATAATTTCTAATCACGTCCGGACTTCCCGTCACTAAGGGTGATAAAACCTCTATATCGGAGATCAGCCGACGCAGAGCAACTAAACGGTAATCCTTCCGTTTTCAAAAATATTCGGTCTTCAACACCGGTCATCAAATGCAATCCATTACGACGTATCACATATTCGGAATGGGTTATACGACCCCATGGTCCTTTCCCGGCTAACCCGAATAGTGAGCGATTATTCAAAAATAAGTGTGGCATTTAAATTCAAGCAATCACAACAAACACCTATTTAAAGTTAAATATTGAGCAATCACAACAAACACCTATTTAAAGGTAAATATTGATGGTTAGATTATTTAGCTGTCAATAGGCGTGTTCAACATCACCAAATTCCAAATAATTCCCCTAATTTTTTTACTTTCCAAAATATCTTTACTAGATATATAATTTCCACACTTCAGCCTTTTGAAAATAATTTTCAAATCACTTTCACCTTTAATACCTTTGAAAACAAATTTCAAATCATTTCCCTATACGGGATTACTTTCATTTCAACATGGTTCATTTAAACCAATTAAATAAATCCTTAACGATTTAATTTATATTTACATTCCAAATCCGTAAATTTATTTCCCACACTTCAAAAACAAATCAACGTTTATTTTTAAACAAATTCCCTTTTTCATTTATAAATTCCATAGTGAATTTACATTTCCAAAATATCAATGAATATACGATTTTCTAATCGACTTCTAATATTCATTTTCAATTTATCTTTAAAAGATAAAATCTCAAAACATTCACTTCATATTGGAAAACATTTCCATACTTATTTAATAATAAGTAATTCACAAATCCATTCACTTTCAACACTTGGAAAATATTCAATATACTTAAACGTAAATTAGGTATATATTTCATTCTTTAAGGAAAACATTCACTTAAACACATTTATTTGGGCCAAAACGAAGGTTGCGTAAAACATCGTTACGACAACCCAAAATCACTAGTATAGGGATTCAAAATTTAGATAGATATATAAATCCCAATACTATATAAAACCTTTCCTTTCGGAAACCATTTACTATAACAACAGTGTTATAGTCCACCATTTCCTTATTCCTCGAAAACGTCTATTTCAACAATAAATGTTGAAATCTATGGTTTCGATTCATAATATATTTTAAAACATCTTTAAATCGTTTTAATTCTATTTAAAACATCCCTTCCCAAAATAAATCCATTTTATTTAATAATATATTCACTGTCCAAAAGCGTGAATATACTTCGTTGACCAAATTCAACTTTTCTACACATTTTTATTTAAAGGATTATCCACTGTCCAAAATCGTGAATATACTTCCTTTAATAAGCTATAATAATTTACTTATCAAAATAAGTTGTTTTCGGATTTATAAACAATGTCTATAAATTCCATTTCTATATTTTATAACAACTTCGTTTTATAAATCTCCTTTATTAACCAATTCTATTTATATTCCATTTACATGTCGAAATTTGGTTTATAAGTAAATTACTTATAATTCATTTATTCACAAATCCATTCTTTTATATCAATAATAATTTATAAATCAAAAATTCTTATTTACTTATGAATCTAGGTTCAAACTTTATTTTAACACTTAAAAAAACTCGTTTTATAATTTCTATATTTTAATTTATAAATATCAATTTTATACAACTTTCATATAAATTGTTTACAATAATTCAAAAATCCTAATTTAAACTATTTTATAATTTATCAACTACTTATTTCAAAAATCACATTTCAGTTATATTTCGCAAAAATCATAATTTTAAAATATTAAAATTTTAACGTTTATTTTATTTAAGATGAATCAATTCAAAATTTGAATAAAACGTATAATTTCAGAAATCACTTTAAAAATCCTTTTAAAATCAAAATCGTTATTCTTTAAAATTAAAAAATGGATCCGATGATGCAACAACACCTAATAGTCAATCACGACATCCAAATATCATAAATCAATATGATAATCAACAAATATCACAATATTTGTAAATAAATCAATATAGTTGAGGAATCCAGTTGGATCCCTCCAACCTATTTCCCTACATCCAAAGATGTTAGCACAATACCAATTCCGTTCCAGTATGGAATTATCGCCGTATATATGGGATTTATAAAATATTATCCGCTTAATAGGAGGTGCAATAGGGTCTCATCCGCTATATAATGTGGGAAATCAACTCCAAGTACATAAATAATACCAATTTCACTGTACTGTGAAATATTCGCGGTATATGTTTTTAATAAATAACATCCGCTTACTAACGGTGCATAATGTCTATTTTAACAACCAATAGATAACAATCATCATTCAAACATGCATTCAAGAATTTTAAATATAAGTATTTAAAATTTAAATCGAAACTGATTCGATTGAGTGAGAAGTTCTCACTTTGGTTTCAATGCGGTTTCAGCGTTTTATTTCGAGTAAAATTAAACGTGCCCAAAATTCTCACTAGCTCCAAACGACTCCAATCTAGTTACATAGCGTAGTGCTTGTCCATACGAACCCAACGCAAAAAGTTTCATGCATTTTCGACCTCGTATGAAAGAGATACAATTTTTAAAGTTCACACGAATTTTAAATATAATTAATTTACATTTAATATTTTATTTTCTAACCAAACTCAATCTGGGCCGTCCACTTCAGCTTGATGAAATCATGACCGCCCCCTTCCTTCTCTCACGCGCGAAACCTCCAGGTCGCGTATGCAAAACAACCCACCAAGCTTCCATCTAGGATTTAGAACCACTCCACCTACGACGAACTAGAGACCATCACCCCACCACCATTCGAAAGCCCTTGCTTCACTCCACCTTCACCATCAATAGACTGAAGCTCAGCCTTCAATATTGCCTCGAAATGCGTGCCGAACGTGCGGCCTTTGAGCTTGAGTTGCAGACAATCTACCTCGTTAATCTCGATCTTAACCGTTGAACATATAGTTCGTGTTGTGCTCTACAAGATTGTAGTTGGAAGATTCTTGAATCGAGTTGTGGATTGAGAGAAATTTGAGGAAGAAGAAAATTAAATTACAGCCATTCATAACTATGGAGGTAGCGGCTGAACGTATAAACCTAGGGTTTAATTTCTTTTGCAAATCATGAATTTTTAGGGCTTTTATAGAAAAATCGACGTACACTATTCATCCCGAATTTACCGAACTCCAAACGAAGCGTGCCGGTTGGCGTTTCTAAGGTTTACCCCGCGTTTCGAACACAATGGAATGTGTTTCGGGAGCTAATTCGATCATCTGTGCGAGTTATGGCAATAAACGTTCGATTTAAAATTAAATCGGTAAATCAAATTTCTAGACGTTTTGGCTTTCCCCGGACAAATGGTAAATCAAATTAACACGAAATTTGAAACCATACAATAATATCACATTACGGTTCCGATGAAACTGGTTTCATCAAAATCCGAGACTTTTTGAAAAATGACTATTTTAACTCGCCAAATAAATATTAAAACAATTTCAATGTGTTTCAAGCTGCCACGATCAAACGAGAACTCCAATTGACACGAAAATTGAAATCCGATAATAACAAACTATTACGAATCCAATGGAACTAGTTTCGTCCAATTCTGAGACTGTTCAAAAATTGGCTATTTTTCAATCGATAATTAAATATTAAAATATTCAATTTTCACAAATTAACTCTTAATTCAATGTTAAAAGTTCTAAAATATCGTTCTAACTCCAATATGATAAAATAAAATTTTACAAATCATTTTCAATCATATTTAAACCAATTTTCAACTATTTTTGAAATTTATTGTATTAAATTATTGATTTAATTATCCAATTAAATCCAATATTCGAAAAATAAATTATTCGACTTATAAATTTCACTTATTAATATTTAAAATTAATTAAATATACAAATTTTAACTGACAGAAATTCTGGATCGTTACAAATCAATTAAGATAATTAGAAAATCAACATAAAAGGTTGGATCGATCCCATCATATGGCGAGTCTAAACTACGCCGCACGTGCATCTCATATGGCCGAAGCCTACCAAGTACTGTCATCATAATTTTTGGCGCCCAACAAATGACCCGAAGGTCCAACATATGACCGAAGGTCTAGTACTAGTATTTGACCCGAAGGTCCATCATATGGCCCGAAGGTCCTCATATGACCCGAAGGTCCTCATAGTGGCTCGAAAGCACACAGAATCATCAAATATTTCGATTAACGAGTTCGGAATTAACCAAAATAGAAAATGCACATGTCCCATAACAACGAGTTTTACTAAATCGTTTAATTCCCTTCATCATTTCCTTGAAAGTGTAAAATCATCAAACAGCAAATATGTAACATCCCAGTATTTTCATCCATTCGCAGCCGGACATATCGTACTTGAATTGCTCAAAATACCGCATTGTAAATAAATTTGGAGCAAATGAAATACAATGTCACAGAATCACAGACACAGAACAAACAGAATACCTCGCAGCGGAATATAAAATACATAGTAGTTCATGAAGCTACTACGCTAGAGTCTCAAACCAAAAACATAATACAGTCTGAAAACAACAAAATAGAAATTCCAAATACATAATAGTTCACTAATGCATGAGATAAACTAGAATAGCTGAAACAGAAAGTACATATAAATGTAGATAAGCAGAAACTCCAGCAAAGACCAGCTCCAGAAAGAGAATCCAAAGCTGTGAATACTCAGGCTGACCCGAGCGTAAAGTAAAACACAAAACACTCGAGTCAGGGCAATATATACTTATATAACGTAAATCATCTCAAGTGAACTGTGGTAGAAATACACCATAACTTAAAGTATGCTTGGGATCGTCCATCCTTTAAAGATCGGTTAAACCACAAATTGAATACATCCCGTGGTTAAAATTTCAAAATAGTATTTATATTTCGAAATCAAATATCATTTAAAAATTCAATATCATTCAAAATCCATTTCAAAATATCATATCTTTCAAACCACATTCATTTTTATTTAATTTAAATACCATTTAAAAACACATTTCAAAATAGTTTATATTTCTAAACAAATTGCTTCATTTAAATCAATAAAATGAAGATATTATATTTAATAATTGAATTATTAAATTTTCAAAATTTTAATCTTTCAATGTTAATTCAATCACTTAAGTTTATTAAAACAATGAAAATTCAACTTTTGCAGCATTTAGAAAATGCTACGGAAAGTCACACTTAAAACAGTTCAATTTAACAAAAGACAACATTTAAAATGCTGTAATAGGGTTCCACTAGTTTCAAATAAACTTAGATAAATTCAACCATTATAACATTCACAAAAATGCCATAATAGCCTTTAATTAAATTGAGCAATTTGGTTCATTAATATCAACTACAACATTTACAAATGCTGTATTATCATTTACATTAGAATTAATAGCATTTTAGAAATGAAGTAAATTAACTTCAAATATTCAGTATAATTTCACAAACAGTTATATTTTTATTTAAACCATTTTTCACTAATAAAATCATATAATTTCACTTTTAACACAATCATTCAAATACCCTTATATTCATGATTTTATAAAGTTAAATCTCTATTCATAAATCAAAATTTAATAGTAATTCACTTATTAAATTCCAACATTAAATTTTAAATTCATTAAATTAATTTAACTTAACACTTAAGTTTAAATTTCAAATATAACTTAATTTAATTTTTATTTACTTAACTTAAAATTCACTTTTAAGCCAAATTTACAAATTTCCAATTTTAGTTATATTTCAAAATTTCAACTTAAATATTCATTCATTTCACATTTTAACTTAATTCAAAAATCATTAATATATTATAAAATTATTTTAAATTCATTTTATTCAAAATATCATAAATTTATCTTATTTTCCTATTTAATTTAAATTCCACTTACCATAAAATTATAATTTCCAAAAAAACTTACATTTAAGATTTTCTAACTTTACCATTAATTTATTTCACTTATAAATTTTCAGAGAGTCAATAATGCTTTACAAAAATCATTTTTAATCAAATTTAAATCAAACATTATAATATTTACATTTCTAAAATATGTTAAAAATTTAAGAAAAACATATTTTAACAACGGGTATGTATTTCATTTTCTAGCCTAGGTAAAGTGATATTGGTAATATATCATTCCAACCCATAATTTACAAAGAAAACCCGGGTTTGATCATTTTAAACCCACAATCCCAAGTAAATGAAAATAATTGAAAATCATTCAGGCCTATCATTTCAGCCCATAATGATTTTGTCCAATTCTAAAGTCCGTTCGGGTATTTATCATTTCAACCCATAGTGATTCTAATCTAAAGGGAACTTGTAGTGTAATTAACTGATAAAATAACAAAACAGCAATAATATAATAGTAACGTATGATATAACTGGTGTTTAATCATTTATGAACATCATATCATAGTGACATAGCAAATAAAATATGGTGATGCAGTTTACATACTCACATGCGATCGATTTACTATTCATATAAGTATAAAACTATCTGGTGGGAATAACTCACTGGTTTGTGCTGATGACCCAACGATGAATTTCAAAAAGGGATCTACACAAGCACAAAAGCACGACACAGATTCGAATGGAGGAGCCAAGTGTCAAATTCCTTGGATACACATCAAACAAAAACAATATAACAACGATGAGTTTCAAATCAACTACGATCAAAACTACACTAGAATAAACTGCACAGAATCAAATAGAAATGCTTGCACTTGCTTTTAACCTTTACTAGGCTCAGCCATAAGGGTAAATAAAACATAATTGCAGGTGTTTGGGTCTGGTTTAGGGGAGTATGGGTTCGGCCTATATGTTGGAATGATGGTGTAAAGGTGGGTGAAGGCGATAACACATAAAAGCATGCATACATGAATTTGGTCAATGATTTTGGGCTCGGCCGGGGCCCTAGGTTTCATGTCCAGAGGAGTGGGGTCCACTTTAGCGGTGTGGCCATGGGTGATGGAGGTGCTGGAGGTGGTGGTGGTGTGGTAGGTGGCGGCTAGAGGGGTGGTGAGGTGATGGAATGAGAGTAGTGCTCGGTTAGGCTAGTATGAAGGGTGTTTTGAAACTTTTGTGGATATGCATCACCAAGGAGGTTCATGGCTTGGGTGGCTAGTGAGGAGGAGGTGCTGGTGGTGTGCCATCAGGTGCTGGAGGCGGCTAGGCAGCAAGGGAGTCATGGCCGATCCTAAAAGAGGTGAAAGAATGTGCAAAATCAAGCTAGAAATAAACGATGTAAATAGAAAAAGAGATAAAAGAAATAAAGTTTTACCAAATTTTTTAAGCAAGGGAGGGCCAAAATTTTTTTCTCAGGAAGGAGGAAGAAAGATACATGAATTGAAAATGAGATAGTTGGCTGAAATGTGGGGAGTTATAGAAAGAGAAATGAAGAGTGGTGAGGAAAATGAAGAGGCGGAATTCAAAATGGCAAAAGACAATTCAAAAGTCAAAACCCTTTCATATTTCTTTATTTTAATTATATAACTTTATATTTTTGTAAATCCCAGATAAAATTTCGAAAATTTATCAAAATATAAAAATTTATATATTATTTATTAATTATATAAATTTAAATTAAGAAAAATAGCTAAAAACAGTGAACTTGACTAGAAAATTTGAAATTAAATAGAATAATTTTTAGAAAATTCGTATGCGCTTGTAAACTATTTTTAAAAATAACTAATAACATAAAATAAAAATATATTCACAAAATAAATATTTAAAATTTAATTTAAATATAGTTTTTAATGGAGAAAATAGGAGAAAATATGAAAACAACCCTTAAAAATAGGAAATAAATACAGTAAATTTTGGAAATTTTTTATTATCGCTTTAAAAATATTAAAAGACAAAATATACATTAAATAACATACTAACACATATTAAAATAAAATATAACATAGAAAATATGATTTATATAATTTCAAATAGACAAAATTTCAAAATAAAACAAATTATACTCGAAATTGAAATGTACATAACTTTCCGAAATTAAATCCGTTTTCAACGAAAAAAGAAGTATTCAAGTTATTAAATCTATTTTCATAATAAAAGATAAAATTTAAGAATTTAAATATTTAAATTTGAAATTTAAAAGTCAAGGTTTGACCAGTTTGAACAGAAATTCATCTTTCAGTAAAATATCCTATTTATTCCGGTTTGAAATTATAATTTACATAATAATCAACACCTACATTTAAAAATGAAATGTTTGAAATAAAATAAGTTTAAAATAATTTCAAAATAAAACAAAGTCAAATATTAAAATATATGAAAAAAATTAGGGTTGTTACACTCTCCCCCACTCAAATCTTTTCGTCCTCGAAAAGGAAGGAAGCGGAGAAACAACAAGAAAGAACAATAGGTTGGAAGACATCGTGAAAGAAGGTAGGGAAAAAGTAGCTAGGAGGGAAAGAAGGTTGAAAGACATGGATGAAACATTATTTTAATTTTCTTTTAAAAATTTAAGATATTAAACATTTAATATGATAATTAGTTATTTGATTCGAATTTGATAGTTCGAAGTAAACAATATTTAATACATTTTAAATCATGATTAGAATATCCTTTATACGATACTTTAACAAAATAATTTTATAACACGATGTCTTAACAAGTTTACTTTCGTTCCTTCAGACTCTGGCTATGCGTTGATCAGGCGTAAAGCTAGAATTCTCTAAGTACTTAGTAGACCTATTTCAACACCCAGTGAAAATACTAAAAAAAAAGGTTTGAGAAGTTCCGCTCAAAATCCAATGTCAAATGATGATAATACGATAACATTCCAGTATTTACGAAATGGACACAACACTTTCCAGAAGATCCTTCTACCTTCCGGATTCCCGAAAAATATCGTAGCCAGTTCGTAAACAAGGGACCATCGACCCCTGCTGCAGTGGTTCGCTGCCGATTCAATGATTTACACAATGGATGCACTTTCTTCCCAGAAGATCCATAAACAACAGATCCCAGGATCGAAAGCGCCTCTATTGGGTAAACTAAAGAACCATCTACCCTAAAAAAAATTGAGGAACTCATGAGTTTAAGCCGGACAACCATATCAGTTCGAATCCATTCCTGAATTCACCCAAGTCCATTAGGGTTTATCGGTCGAATCCATTCCTGGATTCCCCAAGTCCATCTGGGTCGAAGCATATCACTATACTTCTTCCGGAGGGTACTTCCCATACCTCATACATCAAGATATAATATACAATATATAATAGCCCTTCAAAATCATAGCTTCAAATATCGCACTTATATAAATTCCATTATATATAAGATTTTCATTTTCAAATCGAATACTTTCCAAATCAATAGTATATCAAAACATACTTATATAAACTTCGATTATATAAGATTTTAATTTACAAATTGAGTACCTTTTCAATTCAACATTTTCAGATCAACTTCATACATACACAAATCCATTTTATATAAGTTCGATAACTCCAAAATCAAGTATTTACTAAAACAATGTTCTCAATTTTAATTTGTTTCAATAACATTTCAGTTTCAAAATCATTTATGATTTCGCCAAATCATTTCTTCTGAATTACATATACTCAGTTTTAAAGTTTCTTAAAGCAATAGATTTAGAAAATAATCCAAATCAACAAAAATTTAGGTCAAACAAATTCATTTCCATTTCAAACATATATTCACTTTCAAAAATCATAATACTTTCAAAGTTATAAATCTTTCGAAACCAAAATACTTGAAATCATTACACTTTGAAAATCATAACTTTTCTAAATCATACATTTGAAATCATAAAACATCCCTTTAATTCTTTACATTTCACAAATTTATTCAACTTAAACCCATGCCTACAAGTTCCAACTTTAATTCAATTTAGTTTTCCAACAATACCATTTCAAATATTATCAAATTTCAAATAAAGATTTGATCCAAAAAATAAACTATTCAATCTTTAATATATTTCAGAGCTTAAATGTACCGTATTCCAAAACTAAATTTTATAATTTCATATATCTCAAATTTTACTTCATTATTATTTAGTTTTGACATATTCATTTCATAAATCCATCATTTTTAATTAAACTCAAATTACAAGTAAACCAAATATCCTTTCATACAAATATAAACTTTAAATATCATTTATCAAAATCAGTTATCATTCTTGATTCACATTCTTTATCGAATAAAGATTACATCATTCAAAGCCTCATTATCAAATCATTATTTGACTTCAATTTCAAATATTTAAATTTAAATATCATTTAAAAAAATCAAATATGTCATTCAATTATTATTACAAATATCATTACAAAATACATTTCAAAATTCCATTCAAAAATTCATTTATCCCATAACATTTCATTCCATTTGACACATAACCAAGTAAACCTTATTTAAATTCAAATTAAATTTAAATTCCTTAAAATTCAAATTTAAATATTAAATTATATTCAAAACTCCTTAAATTTCACAAATAATCAATTCCGAAATTAAATCATTTAACTTTTTAAAACATAACTCAACAGTGTTAAAATCTATGACATTACGAAACATTGTCAAATTATAACAATGACAGCATTTAAAAGTGCTATCATAACTTATAGTTTCCAAAATAGTTTAGTTCAAGAATAACGGCATTTATAATATGCCATAACAGATATTTAGTTAATTCAAAAAAGTCAAATTCAAAAACAACAGCATTTTAAAGCGTTGTCGTAAAACTATAGCATTTTAGAAATGCTACTAATAAAATTCTAGATTTTATTATAACTTTTAAAAAAACAATACAACTGCAATTTTAGCAAATTTTAAACTTATAAATCATATTTCTAGACTTCAAAATTTTACACTTAAATAATTTTTGACATATGATTTACCACAACAAAATTTTAAATCAAATATTCAATTTAAAACTCACTTTCATTTGTTAAGTCAAAATTCACTTTTTTTCTTAACTTATAAATTTAACAAAAACTCAACATTTTACTTCAAATATCTTTTCAAAACTATATTTCATACCAGTATAATTCAAAATAGTCTTATTTATTTTACTCCACAATAGTTTCAAACTTATATAAATCATATTACTTTATACATTAATCATACCGAACTAAACTTATACTTTATCAAATACCTTATACCATTCAAAATTTCTTAGCTTTGAAAAGTTAACCTTGATTTGGAAGTGCTCGAACCTTCAAAATAGTCGAAGAAATCATATTTTCAATCCAAAAGTTGGAAATCACCAACAAATTAGTAAATCGATTCCAATAGGTAAGGTTATACCAAAACAAATCTGAATCTCGAGGATTGAATGCCGATTTATTTTAAATCATTTCAATTATAGATATATATACACACACATATCTTTCGAATATCAAACCATACTTCGAAATCGGAAATCAAAATTTGGTTTCATAAAATCACTCGCATAGCAAAGCTACTAGAGTGGCCTCTTCCCCACTCAGAAACACAAAAACCAATGTCGATGATGCATGTATTCATCACCGAAATTATTTTTCAGCGACATAAGTGGGTTCTGGACTTTTATTTCTTGAAACTTCTTTGAAATCTCTTTAACATCATTTGAATTAATTCGAATACATTTGAAAAATTCCTTATTTGGAAAAATATCTTTAGATCATATTATTATTATTATATATTTTCCAAAATCTTAAAAACCAATTTCAAAACCGGAGTTCGATTCCTCGAAATTCAAATTCAAAACCCTTCATTTATAAATCATTTTTATATAAATCTCATTTTCTTATGAATTTCCAAAATTTCAAATCCTTTCAAAGCTTCAAATTTTCATTTTCCAAAGGTATAAATCCTTATTGAAAACATTTCACTTTTATATACAAAATAGGGTCATCCTTGTCAAAAAAATAATTTCGATGTATGTACAAATTCAAAATACAATCAAACACAAATTTCCAAAGAAGGATTCAAGGTTAGATTTCAAGCAATACAGAGATTCGAATTTAGAGGAACTCTAACCAAATAAAATTCTGTTTCAAAGATAAGCTCGTACGAAGATAAGATAATTTTATTACCAAATAGAAGATGATAAGCCTATATAAATCGCGGGCGACCTTAACCGGTCAACCGTGACTTCAGTAATATAATCAATTCGGAAATATAAGGAAAATCGACATTCGATCGCCAGAGATAGAATCCGGGTAGAGCAGGAGATAGATAGCATCGAAAACCGAGGATACAGGAATCTCTGGTGAATCAATGCTAATGCCTACATTTAAATTTCCTACAAATATTTATGAAATCCACCACCTTTTTTTCTAACGATATTTTAATCCATATATTGAGATTAATCTTAAAATTTTAACAACCAGGAAACCTTAGTTAACCAATATCTTTAATTCGTCTTCTAAATTACGAACATATGAAAAATCCAACATGTACACCATATTCATTAACAAAAATTGTAAAATTACCTTTTTACTACTGTTAAGATACAAAGGTTAAGTTATATAAATAAACAATAATAACAAATTAAATTTATAATTCGATTATCGTAATAAACTCACCATATATTGCACTACAAATTTATGTTTTCCACTTCAAATACTTAGATTAAAAGTTTTTATAACAATTTAAAAATTCCAAATCCGCTCCCTAATGATACTTTACAATTATGTCCATACATTAGAATAAGTTACCTAATATTAATGTTATTTAAATAAAAGCCGTAAATTTTTATTTGTTTATTTGTCAAATGAATCATGAAAATATTAGAATTTCAATAATTATTTCATATCCATATTAACAAAACCTACATAAAAATTCATCTATAAAAATAAAATAAAATAAAATAAAAGGTAAAAAAGAATAAATATAAATAATTTATTAGGATAAAAAAACAAAAGTAAATAAATATAAATAATTAGTTGATTGATGATAAAGGTAAAAGGAATGTACATATATTATGAACCTCAAAGGAAGGTTTAAACGTATGTAAAAATTATTTTTTAAGATAGCGTCTAGATTCGAAGTATTCTAATAGCCTAGATTTTACCGAATGTCTTTATTTGGGGATGTAGTAATTAATTAAAGTATAGACGAAAACAAATATTCTCTTTGGGTAAATCCACGGTTAGAATTAGTTCAAATTCCGGAGAAAGACTAAGCAAATGAAACCCTAATTCTCACATAAACAAAAAAAATTCAAACTTTATCAACGTTTCCCTTAACACTAATTTATAAAATTATAAAAATCAAATCAACCCAACCTAGATTACTCTAAATAGCGAATAAATGCGAATCAAGGCGATCTAGAAAGGGGATATCACCTTGTCTCTTCTCTAGTTCGCCTATATTTGCCTTTATTTTCTTGGTCTAATCTTCTAAATTGAATTAATTTGATTTTTTTTTACTTTTAGAAATTAGGGTTGAGGGAAAATTTTAGTCGACTGTGATTACCGTAATTATTTATGTGAGAATTAAGGTTTCGCTTGGTTAGCATTTCTTGGAAATTTGAATTTATTCTAACCGTTGATTAACTCTAAGAGAATATTTGTTCTTGTCCTATACGTTAATTAATTACTTCATTCCCAATAAAAATATTTGGTAAAATCCCAGCTGTTGGATTAAATACATTTAATCTGGATGCTTTCTTAAACAATAAGTTTTATATATATTTAAACTTTCCTTCAAGGTTAACAATATATGAACATTCATTTTAACTTTGTCATCAATCAATCAATTTGTTTATATTTATTCCCTTTTACCATGTTTACATAGTTTCTTCACTTTCCTAATTTATGTTATCCAAATTATAATTAATTCATTTATTTATATACATACATACATTTATCATTAACAATTTGTTATATAAATATATGTACATAGCTTGACAGTGATTAATAAGATTGTTTTTTTTTCAATTGCTCAAGTCGTGCTTAACATTCCACATGTTATTTTGTTTTCTCCTTTTTAATGTTGTTATCCATAAAATATTCTCAAGAATAAAACTATGAAAGAAGGATCACAAGAGATATGGGGAAGATCGGAAAGCATCAAGATAGTTATGTTAATCGTACCTTCCGACATGGAGCTTTCGACGAGGTCGAAAATTGTGACACAAAAAGTCTACCTTTCAACCAAGTCTAAAGGTCTTTCAACAAAGATAAAGAAAAAAGAGCATGGCCCCAAACCTTTCGAAGAAGTCGAAAGGTTCCATCTTGTAACGACCCACCTTTTTGGACAGTTTAAACCGACGATCAAATACACATGTCGATTCCAAACCATTCAAAAGGCCAGATGGTTATTGGGGTAAATAAGAAAAGAAAAGAAAGAGAAATAAAGGAAATGAAACAACACAGAATTTCGGAGCGGAACGATAAAATATAATAGTCAATTAAACAGTTCATGAAGCTGTTTACTATACTTTGACAATTATTTATACAGCATTTATCAGAGTTATACATATACAATAGAACAATTAAAATAATGCAGCAGATAGCATGATGCAAGGGTAATAATAGTAATAGTATACCAAATCTTCGTCTTCATCCTCTAGAATAGATCTTCGAAAATCTGAAAAAACTCAGGATTGACCCGAGCGTAATGAAAAGACAAAACACTCGAGTCAGGACTAAAATATCCTTATGAAAGTTAAATCAATCGTAAATAAATATGAGTGTAATGGCGTCAGAGATGTTTACGGGGTTTGACATCCCATATCCAGTGTCAACGTGCGCGCAATAACTCAAGAGATGTTACGGGATTTTCCATCTCTTAAGGATCCATTAAACTATCTACTATGTAGTAATGTACGCTAAGTAGATAATGCCTATCAGTAATATAAAGTATCAAAATAGCGTTAAGGCGTTACCATAATCCCCCTTAACACATTTTTATAATGCCATAGTCTATACAGCACCGTAAGCCTCACCGTAAACTGGTGGTTATCAGAGGGTACCCCATAGGTATAACACAAAACAAAACCTAGTGGTCGCGAATAGGATAATCAGTATGACAAGGTACATGAGGCGATACCAACTAGGATACTAGTAGTTGCGTGATCCGGACTGATGTTGAGCATAGCCAGCAGTTACCCCAACACTGTGAAACAACACTCCCAAATCAAGGGGTGAACCCAAATCGAATCACAAATGTAATAGATATGGTATCGAAGAAGTGTGTCCGCTAGAGATGGCGAACCTCAATGGCCCGGCGCGGCTCCTGTTTTAGTCATGTCAAGGGTCATCCAATATCGTTCTCTTTCTTCAATCAACGCGTTCGCCAAACCGTCCACTTCATTCTGGATCAACACTCCGCGTATAATAGTTATTAAAGTCGTTTTCGGTATCGACAGAGAGTATGTCCATATCCGATCCTGGTCTCTTTAATAACTACGTATTATTACACCGTTGGCTCTTTTACATTTCAAATCGATTCATAACTGATATCAAAATATCATATTCGCTTCAAAATCAAATCCATTTCAAATATCGACATAGCCATTCAAAATATAAGGTTCCTTTTCAAAAATCATTTTTCGTCTCAATATCTCATTTTGATTTCAAAACCATTCCGAATTTTAATTTAGGTTGCAACTTCATTTAACCCAATTCGTATTTAAATTCAAGATTTAAACATAAACATTTCACCTTATTAACCAGCTTGAAATTTTTAGAAAATAGTTTTAAGTAGTTTAAAAGTAGTTTAAATAATTAAAATAGTTGAAAATACTTAAAATCTTTAAAATGGATTTAAAATAGATAAATTAGTTTAAAATAATTTAAATTGGGTTAAGTAGATTAAAAATAGATTAAAATAGTTTAAGTATTCAAAATGGTTTATATAACAGAGTAATTTGGAAAATAAATTAAAACAGCTTCAAAACCAATCCATTTCAATTATAACTTCCCAATTCAAATAAATTTCAATTTCCAATTTACCGATTCAATTTCGAGCTCAATTTCAAATATCATTTTATATCGCTTTTACTTAGTAATATTCAAAGCTAGAATTAAGGTTCAATCTTTTAAAATGAATAAATTTTCGAAATTCAATCAAAACCCAATTTTAAATTTCAAAGTCTCAACTTAAATCATCTAACAATTTCTTTTAACCAAAATCTATTTCAACATTCCAAACTCAATTTTCCGATAAATTCGATTTCTACAAATTTATTTCTATTTATAATCTTTAAATCAAAACATTTAAATAAATTTCAAATCGACGATTTTAAAAATTATTAATTTAGCCAATTCTGTGTCCGTATATAATTTTCTATCCTATGGCCGAGTAATTATTTATTTAAATTAAATGTCAGGGATGAGTATATATTACTTAAACAGATCACAGTGTCATATGTATGCATAACAGTATATATAAGCAAATAAACATCCAAACATTTAAATATCAACCAATATCATCCATCAAAATACATCATCCAATAGACAATACAATTCGTGGCAGTTTCATAGTTAACAATGTCAGGTAATTTAATCGCAATTCAATTTTAATTTCAATTTAACTGTCAATTTAATTTTTCAACGGTTAATTAAAATGACAAGCTATATGAAAATTAAATTTTTATCAAACAATGACATAAAGTCATAACACTTCATAATATCAAATTTAACTAGCATAAATATATTTAGTACGTTGTGAGCGTTATAAAACACTCACCTTGTTTTCAATGTAGTTCCAGCGTTTTATTTCGAATAAAATTAAACGAGCGTTTAATTTTACCCGAAATTTTCACTAGCTCCAAACGATTCCAAACCAGCTTCATTGGGTAGTGCTTGTCGATACGATTCCAACGCAAAAAGTTTCGTGCGTTTTCGACCTCGTATGAATAAGATATGATAGTTTAAAGTTAACACGAATTTTTATATAATTAATTGCAACTTAAATTTAATTTTTATCCTAATCCATCATCAAGCCGTCCATTCTGCAATACATGATCGCGGCCGCACATGCTTTCTCCTTCGTTCGCACCCAGGAAGTCATGCACGCAGAACCCATGTCGTGCCATTTAGGGTTGAATGCCGCAACCACCTCGCTACACGAAACTCCATCACACGACCGCCAAATCGAAGCCCTCCTCGCGTGATACTATCGGCCATGTTAGAGTGAAACTCGGCCCTCTCTGTACCTTGAAAACTGTGCACGAACCAAGGAAGAACGCGGCCTCCTAGCGATCAATCTACAGCTCCTTTTACGATCTTGACCGTTGGATAGAGAGATATCGATGCCCTCTACAACTTTGTAGTTGAAAACTTTTTGAAATTGTGAACGGATTTGAGGAATTTGAGGGGAGAAGAACTGACATTTTTGGCCATTGGTTGTAGAGGAGGCGGCTGGCTCCAAAACCCTAGCTATTTTTTTTGTGAATAAAGGGGTCTATTTATAGAAATTTATCGAAACACTATTCATCCCGGGTTTTCCGAACTCCGATTTACGCACGGTGACCGGCGTTTCTAGGGTTTATCCCGCGTTCCGGACACAATGGAATAGGTTTCGGAGGCTAATTCGATCGTATGTGCGAGTTACGGAAATAAACGATCGATTTTAAATTAAATCGATTAAACGAATTTCTAGGCGTTTTGGCTCGCCCCGGACAAACGGTAAATCCGATTGACACGAAATTTGAAATCTTACAATAATATCACGTTACGGATCCATGAAACTAGTTTCGTCGAAATCCGAGACTGTTTGAAAAATGGCTATTTTAACTCGTCAAATTAATATTAAAATAATTTCAATGTGTTTCGAGCTGCCGCGGTCAAACGAAAACTCTGATTGCTACGAAAATTGAAATCCGATAATAACAAACTATTACGGATCCAATGGAACTAGTTTCGTTCAGTTCTGAGACTTTTCGAAAATTGGCCATTTTTCAGTCGATAATTAAATATTAAAATATTCAATTTTCACAAAGAAATTTTAAATTCAGTTTTAAAAGTTCTATAACATCATTCTAACTTTAATATGATAAAATAAAATTTTACAAATCATTTTTAATCATATTAAACCCGTTATTCAATTATCCAATAAATTCCAATTTTAAAATCTTATTAACTCTATTATAATCCCGATATAACTTACATTCACTTTGGAAACCAATTTGAATCATATTAAACCAAATTTCAATTATTCACTCTATTTTCATATATTAAATTTCGATATCAAATTAATCATATCAAATTCGAAATTTAATTATTCAACTTTTGTAATATTAAATTCAAATAATTTGATTATTCTTAAATCACTATCTTTTGAAATATTCAAAACGAATTTAAAAATTTAACTTTTGAAATGAATTAAAATTTATAGAACAACCATTTCCATTATACGGTTATTCAATTCCCATTATTAAATTATTCAATAAATTCCAAATATTAAATTTAAACAATTTCGATTATCCAATAATTCATTATCTTTTGAAATATTGAAATTGAACTTATAAGATTCAACTTTTAAAACCAATTCACAATTTAGAACACTATTTCATTTTTCAGTTATTCAATTATTCAGTAAGTTTTAAATATTAAATTTAAACAATTTACCTGTTCAATATTCAATATTTGATTTTAAATAAATTTTACTTATCAATCAATTACTCTATTATACCCAATGAATTCAACATTTATTATTATTCCAAACGACTTACAATTTTTTTCTAACACTAAATCACGAAATCTTTTTAAATTAGCTATTTTAATTATCGAAAATTTACGGGTCGTTACACTCTCCCCCATTCAAAACTTTTCGTCCCTGAAAAGGAAAAAGAAGGGAAAAGGAACTAAGTATAGAATTCAACATTAGATATATATTATTCAAAATTACCAACTTATAAAACAATGAAATTCCATTCATAAAGTCATTACTACACTTCCACTAAGTTGCTCCGAACGGCTTTCTAACTTTAAAAGTTAGTTATCAAACAAGTTATAAAATTTTAAAACTTGAAAAATTTTCTAACACCCGGATTTACGAAAAATTTCGGCAGAGTCTCATTTGCGCGGCTCGATCGGAAAAAAAATGACAGTATATATATCACAAATATACATCTCATCAAGTGATGAGGCATCCCGCAGGGAAAAAAGTGTAAAAGTACGGTATGTAATCCGAGATATGTACCTTATATATTATTAGCGAGCATATACGGCTAATATAGCGCGAAAGCGAGCTCCAAATTCGAAGCAAGCGCAATCTGCACCCACTAAACACTCAACAAACCATGAGAAACATGCATATATATAAATAATATCAATATACATCATATAGAAACACAACAACTACATATGCCAACATAGCAAATGCAACAAAACAACAAATGCAACCATCAATCAACTATCATCCAACGAATCCATAACCAATCAATATAAATTCACTTCTCATTAATATTTATTGAGTTGGGTTTCAATTTTTAATCACAGTTGATTCATTAACATTGGATTTTACTAACATTCATTCTCAATTCAATTAGTTAACATTCACTAATTTATATTTACATTAGTTCACTTCCAATTTGAATCAAATTAATTTCTATTTAAATTTATTTAACTTCCAATTTGATTTCAATGATTTATAGCTTTCAATTTACAGTTAATGAATTATATACAATCAACTAACAATCATATAACAACCAAATCATACCCAACATAACCAAATTATTAATTTTACATTCAATTTGGTTTATCTCTTTTATATACATATCCTGTTATATAATTTTAAAAGAATCATTTTATTATTTGGCATCTTAAATTTCCAATATTAACTTTATTTATGTCCGTAAGCCGTACATATATCATCCGTGAGCAATATCAATCTAATCGCTTATTCGATCACACAATTTCACTTCCAAACTAGTATCGTTCACACGACTCTCTAGTGCGGACTCAGATTTGGTTCCTTGATTAGAAACTGTTACTCTCCTTGCATAGCCATATGCTATGATAGAGAATTTCAGAATCAAATTAAAAATCCATATCCATGGTTCGCCGTCGAAAATCGAGTGAAAAATCCTAACTTGGATCGATATATATCATCTCGAAATTTTGTGCTCGAATTTGGATCAAATCGTTATGCGAATAAAATAATATACGTACAATCTCACGTATTACCTTCCAATGGATTTCTATCCAATTTATCTATACTAAATTATTTTATTGGCTTTTATTTTTTTATTTACAAATAATTATTCACAATCCATTATTCAGTTAGTATATTCATTTCTTTACATAGCATGTTCTTTAACATTATCTTTTCTTAAACCTCATATCATAGAATTTTGCTCACTCAAGTTCATTTTAAACATTCTATATAATTTAATTAAATTCAAATTTCATTTTCCAATTGATTCTTAGCTATAAGAAATTCCTTTGTTTACATTTATTGCATTTTCATAATTTCAGTTAATAACAAATTCATTTGTGGAACAATTTATTAACCGGCACTTTAGTTTATTAATCATCCTATAAAAGTCCAACCTCACATAAATGACTTTTCTTTGTTTACAGTTATCTTAAAGGTTACAAATTCAAATTTTTTTTTCCCATTTGCAATTTATATTTATTTTCTATAACCAATTTACAAAGATATAATACGATTCATTTATCTTCTTTCTTAAGTTCACTTACTTGTTCCATTCATCATTTCATGCTATATTTAAGTATATAACATTTTTATTACAACCAAAGTTTTCATTTGTATACATTTTAATTCCTTTTAAGTTCCTTGCTTGTATACTTCAATTATTTTCAGGTTCTGTTTATTTGTAAAACATCTCATTACATATCAAAAACATCATTTTAACTTTCAATACTTGGTAAGTTTTGTTATATGTTATCAGAATGCAAATTTTGTATTATACAAATTTATAGAATTTCATTTTTACTTAATTAGAATGTTCGCAAATTTAATTTATTTAAATCCTCTTTACCTTTCAACTTTAAAGTTTTGCCAAACAATAGCTTAGATATCTTAATCCTCTTATTTTATAAATTCTGGTTATTCACATTTCATTCAAATAATTTGAAAATTATTAATTAACAGAACTTAGAAATTTAAATGCCCGGTTCTTTTCAAATCGTTTGAAATAAATATATACACTTATATCTTTAATATATCAAATCATACCGTTGGAGTTTAAACCAAAACCCATTTACCCGATCTATTTCGAAGAAAAGCAAAACATCTTAGAAGTCTCCCCCACTTTGAGACTCGAAAATGAACATCGATGATGCTGCGCAGTCATCACCGAAATTATTTTACAGCGACAGAAGAGAGGAGTACTGAATTCATTCCTTCTTAAAATCCTTTCAAAATATTTCTCATAAATATTTTCCAACTAATATTACAATATATTTTCTTCAAAACTTTGAAAACCATTTTCAAAACCTCCGGGTCTTAAATTCAATATTTCCAATTTAGATCTATTTTAATTTATAAGTCACCTTTATAAAATATTCTTATAGGATTTCACTTTCTTGAAATATTCCACAAGTTGTTTTATCATTGTTTATTTTGTAATAAACCTAATTTATTAAATTACTATACCCAATTAATGATAACAACCAATATTATCATTCCTAACTACTAGGTAAGCTAGATAAGTCAAAATAATTTCTGAAAACAAATCCTTTATATACAAAATATAATTAGGGAAAAATTATTTGAGTACCCAATTTCGAAACAATACTATGTCGAATTGTTCTGTTTAAGTGTTTAGAGATCCCTATCAATCGCGTTAATTACTCGTATTGACCAGAATCCATAAGCCACTCAACAAATCAACCGACATAATATAAAACATTTTATATCAATAACAAATACGCTCTCTCATATATATACACTCAATGACTCATCATAGGGTATTACTACCCTATTTATAAAGAGTCAGACCCCACAAAGCTAAGGTTATCGCTAAACCAAAGCTCTGATACCAACTGTAACGACCCGCCTTTTTGGACAGTTTAAACCGATGATCAAATACACATGTTGATTCCGAACCATTCGAAAGGGCAGATGGTTATTGGGGTAAATAAGAAAAGAAAAGAAAGAGAAATAAAGGAAATGAAACAACACAGAATCTCGCAGCGGAACGATAAAATATAATAGTCAATTAAACAGTTCATGAAGTTGTTTACTATACTTTGACAATTATTTATACAGCATTTATCAGAGTTATACAACAGAACAATTAAAATAATGCAGCAGATAGCATGATGCAAGGGTAATAATAGTAATAGTATACCAAATCTTCGTCTTCATCCTCCAAAATAGATCTTCAAAAATCTGAAAAAAAATCAGGATTGACCCGAGCGTAATGAAAAGACAAAACACTCGAGTCGGGACTAAAATATCCTTATGAAAGTTAAATCAATCGTAAATAAATATGAGTGTAACGGCGTCAGAGATGTTTACGGGGTTTGACATATCATATCCAGTGTTAACGTGCGTGCAATAACTCAAGAGATGTTACGGGATTTTCCATCTCTTAAGAATCCGTTAAACTATCTACTATGTAGTAATGTACGCTAAGTAGATAACGCCTATCAGTAATATAAAGTATCAAAATAGCGTTAAGGCGTTACCATAATCCCCCTTAACACATTTTTATAATGCCATAGTCTATACAGCACCGTAAGCCCCACCGTAAACTGGTGGTTATCAGAGGGTACCCCATAGGTATAACACAAAACAAAACGTAGTGGTCGCGAATAGGATAATCAGTATGACAAGGTACATGAGGCGATACCAACTAGGATACTAGTAGTTGCATGATCCGGACTGATGTTGAGCATAGCCAGCAGCTACCCCAACACCGTGAAACAACACTGCCAAATCAAGGGGCGCACCCAAATCGAATCACAAATTTTGATAGATATGGTATCGAAGAAGTGTGTCCGCTAGAGGTGGCGAACCTCAATGGCCCGACGCGGCTCCTGTTTTAGTCATGTCAAGGGTCATCCAATATCGTTCTCTTTCTTCAATCAACGCGTTCACCAAACCATCCACTTCATTCTGGATCAACACTCCGCGTATAATAGTTATTAAAGTGGTTTTTGGTATCGACAGAGAGTATGTCCATATCCTATCCCGGTCTCTTTAATAACTACGTATTATTACAACGTTGGCTCTTTTACATTTCAAATCGGTTCATAACTGATATCAAAATATCATATTCGCTTCAAAATCAAATCCATTTCAAATATCGAAATAGCCATTCAAAATATAATGTCCCTTTTCAAAAATCATTTTTCGTCTCAATATCTCATTTCGATTTCAAAACCATTTCGAATTTCAATTTAGGTTGCAACTTCATTTAACCCAATTCGTATTTAAATTCAAGATTTAAACACAAACATTTCACCTTATTAACCAGCTTGAAATTTTTAGAAAATAGTTTTAAGTAGTTTAAAAGTAGTTTAAACAATTAAAATACTTAAAAATACTTAAAATCTTTAAAATGGATTTAAAATAGATAAATTAGTTTAAAATAATTTAAATTGGGTTAAGTAGATTAAAAATAGATTAAAATAGTTTAAGTATTCAAAATGGTTTATATAACAGAGTAATTTGGAAAATAAATTAAAACAGCTTCAAAACCAATCCATTTCAATTATAACTTCCCAATTCAAATAAATTTCAATTTCCAATTTACCGATTCAATTTCGAGCTCAATTTCAAATATCATTTTATATCGCTTGTACTTAGTAATATTCAAAGCTCGAATTAAGGTTCAATCTTTTAAAACGAATAAATTTTCGAAATTCAATCATAACCTAATTTTAAATTTCGAAGTCTCAACTTAAATCATTTAACAATTTCTTTTGACCAAAATCTATTTCAACATTCCAAACTCAATTTTTCGATAAATTCGATTTCTATAAATTTATTTCTATTTATAACCTTTAAATCAAAACATTTAAATAAATTTCAAATCGACGATTTTAAAAATTATAAATTTAGCCAATTCGGTGTCCGTATATAATTTTCTATCCTATGGCCGAGTAATTATTTATTTAAATTAAATGTCAGGGATAAGTATATATTACTTAAACCGATCACAGTGTCATATGTATGCATAACAGTATATATAAGCAAATAAACATCCAAACATTTAAATATCAACCAATATCATCCATCAAAATACATCATCCAATAGACAATACAATTCGTGGCAGTTTCATAGTTATCAATTTCAGGTAATTTAATCGTAATTCAATTTTAATTCAATTTAACTGTCAGTTTAATTTTTCAACGGTTAATTCAAATGACAAGCTATATGACAATTAAATTTTTATCAAACAATGACAAATAAAGTCATAACACTTCATAATATCAAATTTAACTAACATAAAGATATTTAGTACGTTGTGAGCGTTATAAAACACTCACCTTGTTTTCAATGTAGTTCCAACGTTTTATTTCGAATAAAATTAAATGAGCGTTTAATTTTACTCGAAATTTTCACTAGCTCTAAATGATTCCAAACCAGCTCCATTGAGTAGTGCTCATCGATACGATTCCAACGCAAAAAGTTTCGTGCGTTTTCGACCTCGTATGAATAAGATATGATAGTTTAAAGTTAACACGAATTTTTATATAATTAATTGCAACTTAAATTTAATTTTTAACCTAATCCATCATCAAGTCGTCCATTCTGCAATACACTATCGCGGTCGCACATGCTTTCTCCTTCGTTCGCACCGAGGAAGTCACGCACGCAGAGCCCATGTCGTGCCATTTAGGGTTGAATGCCTCAACCACCTCGCTACACGAAACTCCATCACACGACCGGCAAATCGAAGCCCTCCTCGCGTGCTACTATCGGCCAGGTTAGAGTGAAACTCGTTCCACTCTGTACCTTGAAAACCGTGCACGAACCAAGGAAGAACGCGGCCTCCTAGCGATCAATCTACAGCTCCTTTTACGATCTTGACCGTTGGATAGAGAGATATCGACGCCCTCTACAACTTTGTAGTTGAAAACTTTTTGAAATTGTGAACGGATTTGAGGAATTTGAGGGGAGAAGAACAAACATTTTCGGCCATTGGTTGTAGAGGAGGCGGCTGGCTCCAAAACCCTAGCTAATTTTTTTTTGTGAATAAAGGGGTCTATTTATAGAAATTTATCGAAACACTATTCATCCCGGGTTTTTCGAACTCCGATTTACGCGCGGTGACAGGCGTTTCTAGGGTTTATCCTGGGTTCCGGACACAATGGAATAGGTTTCGGAGGCTAATTCGATCGTATGTGTGAGTTACGAAAATAAACGATCGATTTTAAATTAAATTGATTAAACGAATTTCTAGGCGTTTTGGCTCGCTCCGGACAAATGGTAAATCCGATTGACACGAAATTTGAAATCTTACAATAATATCACGTTCCGGATCCGATGAAACTGGTTTCATTGAAATCCGAGACTGTTTGAAAAATGACTATTTTAACTCGTGAAATTAATATTAAAACAATTTCGATGCGTTTCGAGCTGCTGCGGTCAAATGAAAACTCTGGTTGCTACGAAAATTGAAATCCGATAAAAACAAAGTATTACGGATCCAATGGAACTAGTTTCGTCCAATTCTGAGACTGTTCGAAAATTGGCTATTTTTCAGTCGATAATTAAATATTAAAATATTCAATTTTCACAAATAAATTTTAAATTCAGTTTTAAAAGTCCTATAACATCATTCTAACTTTGATATGATAAAATAAAATTTTACAAATCATTTTTAATCATATTAAACCCGTTATTCAATTATCCAATAAATTCCAATTTTAAAATCTTATTAACTCTATTATAATCCCGATATAACTTACATTCACTTTGGAAACCAATTTGAATCATATTAAACCAAATTTCAATTATTCACTCTATTTTCATATATTAAATTTCGATATCAAATTAATCATTTCAAATTCGGAATTTAATTATTCAACATTTGTAATATTAAATTAAACAATTTGATTATTCTTAAATCACTATCTTTTGAAATATTCAAAACGAATTTAAAAATTTAACTTTTGAAACGAATTAAAATTTATAGAACAACCATTTCCATTATACGGTTATTCAATTCCCATTATTAAATTATTCAATAAATTCCAAATATCAAATTTAAACAATTTCGATTATCCAATAATTCATTATCTTTTGAAATATTGAAATTGAACTTATCAGATTCAACTTTTAAAACCAATTCACAATTTAGAACACTATTTCATTTTTCAGTTATTCAATTATTCAATAAGTTTTAAATATTAAATTTAAACAATTTACCTATTCAATATTCAATATTTGATTTTAAATAAATTTTACTTATCAATCAATTACTCTATTATACCCAATGAATTCAACATTTATTATTATTCCAAAGGACTTACAATTTTTTTTCTAACACTAAATCACGAAATCTTATTAAATGAGCTATTTTAATTATCGAAAATTTACGGGTCGTTACACATCTCTTAGTGTCCCAGGATTTCTTATCTTTCGATGAGGATGAAGAAGTCAATGCCAGTGTGAGCAAATCCATAGTGACCTTTTCGAAAGCATAACAAACCTTTCGAACCGGTTGAACACATCCAAGATACCTTTTGACAATATGGAAAGGTTTATGAAGAAAGAAGCATTCATAAGTCAACAAATAATGGAAGACAATATTTTGATAACATTGGAGGGAATCATAGCTCTCGACAACAAGTGAAGAGCAACCTTCCGACAAGGTAGAAAGGTTGACAACAATCAGGAGGAGAGAAGCATTCCGACAAGGTCGAAAGGTTCACAATAGTATATAGAAGGCAAACTTTCTACAAAGTTGAAAGGTTCGTGATAGCAAAAGAAAGGCAAACCTTTTGACAAATTCGAAAGGTTCACAACTGCATATAAAAAGGGGACCTTTCAACCCAGTCGAGAGCATGGTGTAGAAAAGGGGGCCGCTTTCATTCATAATTAAGACCCAAGGGGTCATGTTTTGGGGATTCGAATTCTCTTATACTAATAATGTATCTGCTTAGTCAATACATTGTAACCCTAATTAGGTGCTGATTTGGGGACTTAAAAAAATAGAGTTTATCATAGAAAAAGAGGGAAGTCTAATGCTCTATTGATTACTTTATTGTTTTTCTCAAAATCTTTGTTGGTTTAATTCACATTTTCAGGTTCAACCTCACTAAAAGGTTCTTGTCGACGAGGTCGAGAACACTTTTGTCACAAATAGTTACTATAACCCTTCGAAGCCTTTAACTCTACAATTTGAACCTTTTGACAAGGTTGACTGCTCAATTGGTTCAACGCCTATAACCTTCTGAAACCATTCAACTAGTGGTCTAACCTTTCGACAAAGTCGATACCCACTCCATATCCATAAAAGTATATCATACCCTACTTGAACCCAAGGAAGGCTACTACCTTAACCTCTCGGCCAGATAAAACCCACCTTTTTAAGGACAAACTATGGGAATTTCAACCTATTCGAAAAGAAAACTTTTATAGGAAACCTCATATAAGTTTAACTAAGACAAAAGCTTGCATAATCCAAAGGTTAAACCTTTACACAATGTCGAAAGGTTTGACTTAAGAACCAACTACAAATAAAGCAAAATCGAAAGGCAATTTGTTAAGGGACTCATTCTCATTGTTCAAGCAAGTCTTTCCATATCGCTTAGCATTATTTTAGGGTGTTGACAAGAAATCATGTTAATATTTTAGGTGCTAGAAGAAGGGCTTGAACCTCCGACCTTCAAACCTAACAAAATTGGAAAATAGTGTGAACAAGGTTCAGAATCAAGGACCATAAATGATGGTAGTAATAGAGTACTCAGAAAGAGCTCCTATGTGAGACTGAATAAAGATTATGGAAATAGAGGATGAAGTGAGACTTCGAAATCAAATAGAGGAACAAGAGTTAAATCAAGAAAGTTAAGTAATAGGTCTCTAGAGCAATGAAATAGCCCAATCCAATGGAACATCATGGATAGTCATAGAAATGAAACTGACCAAGAGAATGCCCAATGCCAAATAATGATGAATACGCTTAGACAAAAGGAAATTTTCGATCTCGAAGAATATGTTATCCTGCAAAAGGCTCCTATTATCCAAGAAATAACTAGTGCGTGGCCCGTGCTACGCACACGGGCAGTTCTGGTATGTCCCTGTAATTGTAGGTCCAGATGAATGTAGTCCAATTGTTTGTTAAAGCAGTATGTACAGATCATCTGTAGTGTGTGACCCGTGCTATGCACACGGGCAGTGTTGGTAGTGTATTGGGTAGGAAAAGCTATATTAGAATTTGATGTGTGAACGTATTTTGAATGTATTTAGCTGTGGAATGAGGAGTTTAAAAATATGTTGTTGGGTATGGGTTATCGCAGTATATGTTCGTGCAGACTGATTGTAGAGTCTTTTAGAATATAACCCAAATAAATGAATTTTATATAGAGATAAATATAGAGCTGTATAATACTGTGATGTGTGCATGCAGATGCAATGTGTGCGTACACACAAATATATATTATATATATGGCGTAGGTTATCAATAATTTTGTAATATAAGTTACATCTTTATTCTATGTGCAACGTGGAAGAAAGTTATCCTTATACAAATTCAGACGTTAGAACATGGAGATTAATTAAATATAAGTGACTCCCAATATGTTTGTTATCACTATGTCGTAAAGTTGATCTAAAACAGGAAAATGGCAGTTGTATTAGTCAAGTACTTGAGTTTTAAGTGAAGTTGACGAAAGCTGGAAGCAAAATCGTCAACATATCAAACAGATAATAGTGTGTGACCCATGCTACGCACACGGGCAATGTTGGTAACTATATTGATACAATAAGTTTCCAGGAATATAAATTTTCAAATATATGTCGAATAAAAGTAAATATGGTAAGCATCATTGTAAAATTATTTTTAGTTAGGTATGTCATTCTCTTGAAAATATGTGTACTACACATAGTAATAATTTTTTTTCTTGCTTTGTGAATATTTGAATTGCACAATAACATGAACATCGTATAATCACGTGGTAAATGATTGTCATAATGTTGCATTAATGAATTAGAAATACGTGGATAATATTATGGTACTTGTAACGACCCGTCGCTCTGACCGCCCCCAATCGGTAATTAAACCCACTTGAGACGTTCAAAATGACGGATTGTTATTCAGTTTATAGAGTTTAAACAAAATCAGCCACAGAATCACAGAATAATCATAATATTTCACATAAATGAATTTTTCTTACATATATCAGAGTTTGTACAATGCATTAAATTTTATACAGCGGAATATATCTTTAAGTACAAAAAATTCTTCGAAAAGCTAAAGTGAAGCAATTTCCCCAACTCTCTCTAACTTCGCGGCCCGAAAATCTTCAAGCTGTATAATACTGGGTCTGACCAGAGCGTTTGAGCTAGATTCAACTCAAGTGAATTTTAGAAGAAAACAAATCCAATTGCATCAATGCGACGCAAATCAACAAGACAAAACTGCATATAAAAACAATGAAACTGCAGTCACTAATGAATACAAGGGCGAACTGCAACAATAATGCAGTCACCACAAGTACACAAAGCACGAAGGCTCGAATGACCCAATGCGCAAAGGCAGGAGTACAAATTACATGGAAACAGCAAAATGAGGTGAGGGCACCAAAATATGGCACCACAACACCAATATTATAGGACACAAAGCATTAGTACCCAACAGTATGAAGGCAACTGGCAACAGGTATATAGACACATGTCATCAGCAATTACAAAATGCAATGGTCAAGTCACAACTATCATGACTCAACACGACTGCAGCAAATCAAGGGCAGACTGCAAACAAGACTGCAGCCTCTACTTGAATAGAAGGGAGACAGTACAAGGCACAACAAATCTATCTGCAAATGAAATCAGTGCATCACTGCAATGCAACCAAGGGAAAAATCTCAACAAAAAGCACTGCAGCCACCACAAACATTCAAGGGCAAAACTGCAACGGAAATGCAGCCACCACATGAACGCAAGGGCACGACAAATATTCGAGCTCAAGTCAGAAAAATTCAAAAATGCAATGAAAAGGAACTGCCATAAAACTGATCATAAGTACATGGGACAATAAGCACATAAATGCAAAGTGCAACTACCAAACTAGGTCAAGCAAGTGCAACACAGTGACGAGGTCAACCAAATCAAAGATAAACATTGAAATGTTTGCAAAAACAATTACCCAAGCATACAGCTAGGAAGTAAAACATTTCAAAGATGCAAAGTGCTTATTCACATGTGTAGTTATAGTGCAATAGGTCAAGGCAGTATGAGGTCAAGACGTCTAAATATTGCAACATGTCAGTTATAGCGCTTATTTCAAGAATCAGCGACTCAAGTAAACTACACAATGAAATTAAATAAGGTCAGAACACAAATGCATCAATGCAATGCATCATATTGACTAGGTATAAGTTTAGGAAGGAAAACAATAAACTTCGAGTTAGCAAGTATTTTCAAACTTTGAATAGAAAATCAATAGTCTGAAATTAGAATTACATAATTCTAACCTAATGAATTAAGGAAGAAGATTTTTAAAATATCTTGAAAGCACACAGCTTTGGAAAAAAAATGTAATATGTAAATATTTAGCATGAGGAATCTCAAGTTTAAAAAATCTGAGTTTTGTAAGTCAAAATTTTTGGTAAAAGACTTTTGCGTCTTGATTGTAGAAATCGATGAATAAAGCTAGTGAAATAAAATAAATGGAATGAATCCTATATTTATTTGTGAGTTTGGAACTTGGCAAAAAAAAAATTGTGTAGGGTATAAATATCGGTGAGAATTTAGCAATCGTTTTTCCTAACTTATAATTTCGGGACGAAATTCTTTTAAGGGGTAAAGATTGTAACAACCCTGAATTTTGAACAATTTAAATTGAAAATATTTAATTAATTTTAAATATTTGAATGATGGTTTAGTTTGAATTCCCAATATAACTATGAATCAGCGATTAAATTTTAGAATTTAATTTATTTAAAGTTGAATAGAATTTGAATTTGACTTTGGAGTTGAATTGAATATTGAATTTGTATTTTAAATTCAAACTAATGACTTAGAAAAATAATTTGGATACAAGAATTATTATTTATTTAAATTAATAAAGGATGGTTAGTATTAATAACATTTTTCTTTAACTTAAATAAAATGGAATAAATTTTATCAATACAAAATACAAGTATAAAATCTAATTGTAAAACACGTTAATATAAATTTATGTTTGATAGTTGAACTGCAAAACGTTTATATGTTTATTAAAGAAAATAATTATGCAAAACAAATTGAATTTAAATTGAAAAGCAAAAAAAATATAAAAAATAAACATAAAATAAAAAGAGTATACTGCCTTACTCTTATCAGCCAAATTCGTGCCTTGATCCACGCCTTTGTTTCAGCCATAACCCACGACCAAAATCACGTCTCCCCCCTTTTATATTCGAAACCCATTCTTCTTCAAATCATCAAAGAAAAAAAAACATACGAAACAAAATAATGGCGGCCTCTCTCTGAAACTCGTTCGTTCCTCTTTGCAAACAAATTAGGGCTTTTCAAAATCAGATTGCCACGATTTGGATTATCTCGATCGAACGAAGCCTCGTCAGTCGATGGTCTTCTTGTAGCTTGCATCGTCTGCCTCGATTCGTAAACAAGGTGAGTGATTTTATATCACTCACATCTAATTTAAAGTCTAATGTTTACTAGCTTGTTCTAAGTCGTGAATTTCGTTGCTTGATTTCTGGGCTATCATCGCTTTGAATTTTTTTTTTATGATTTTGTTTGTATTGGGCTTCGGCCATTCGATTTTGTGTTGATGCTTGAGATGATTTTACTGTGATGATTTTTTTTTAATTTTGCTAATCTCGTATAACCTGATACTTGATATACGCGGGTTTGAGCTGTTCGTTTCTTGACAATCTTGTCTCTGACTCGTTCAGCCTATTTTTTGATCATGGTTTTGATTTGGTTCGATTTCTTGAATATTTAGCTTCGGCCATGCTTGGTCATCACGTCACTGTTGAAATTCGTGGCCACCACGGTTTGAATTGCATTTGACTTTGGTCATATAATTTTCGTGTATGTGTTTTGTGTATTAGTTGCTAGTAATCTGAGATCTGAAATTTCTGTATTATGCATATACATATAGAGATTTCCTTTGCGTATAAAGATTTGAAAGTATAAATGCATATTTCTGTAAAAACCCTCTCTGTCTTTTGTTTCAGAGTATAAAGCCTGTTCAAACTAATTACTTGATCATTTTAGACTTTGATCTCAAAAACAAAACTTGTGTGTTTAAGAAGGAACTATGATTTTAAAAATAGATTCAAGAAGAAAAGGATATACAGGTTCAAGAGAAGAAAATTTAGAAGTAGATAGAACTGCAGATTTTTAAACAAGTAAAAGCTCTCTGTTTCAAAAATCTGTTCATGTGATTAAACTTACTTTTTTTTTGAAGAGTTTTAAATTTATTTAAAACAGTTTTAAACTTCCTCTACCAATGGACTTGAATATGGTTCAGTTTGCATATACTGTTAGGTGTCCAGTATTTTTCTGCCAAAAATGTATACAGGGTATCTACCCGATCCAAAACAAAAATTCATTTTTCCGATTTAACATTGCGAAGCTTTGGTTTTGAAAACAATCAAGATGTTTTTATCTCAAACAACATTTTAAACGAAAACCTGGATTTCAAACTAACTTTATGTTTCAGTTTTGAAAGAAATAAGTTTTTAAAAGGATTCCTTTTATATTGAGAAAAGTTAATAAATTTGTTTAACTCAAAAATGGTAAGTTACATAAATCAATTCATATGGCTTCACTTTGGTATTGTTGTATTTTAGTTGCTTGTTTTCTTGAGTTTATACTGTGATCTGCCATACTTCTGTTTATTGTACCTAGTACTTGTCTTTGAGCCTGTACACTTTTACTGCACCTTTGTGTATTTATCCATGCATGAATTAGATTTGATAGTGAACTTTACTCTTTGGTCAGAGCGGCGGGTCGTTACAGTACTTATCGCACCATGTACGTATTTGGTGCTGAAATATACATTGCAAGCACACTCAAATGCTGAATTATAAACTAAAGTTTTGTACAATTCTATAAACAAACCAGAACCCATTATGTACATAAATCAAATATCACATAATGAATGGATCTGATCATGTATATATACAGTTGCATACATTTTCCTAACTCATAAGCTTGCATAAAATTAATATAACTCATAACCAATTGTTTCGCAGCTCCAGTCATACATATATAGGCATATATATATAAATATACTCGCAATAGTGTTTTTTCAGACGGTAGGCACCTCAGATTTGCCAACAATGCACCCCAGTTTTGCCAATATCCCACATCAGTCTGTCATCATCGTTTCAGCAGCACCTGATTGCCAGCAACCTCATCTAGATTACTCCACAAAATAGGCTCACTAAATCTTATCCTTGATTAGCTTGCACCTTCAATCCTCCCTACCTCTGTTTCAGTACGCACAGCAGAGCCTGACGCTTGCAGCTCTAGTGGTCCATCAACATGCATCTTCAGCATACCAAACCTGACTTGCAGCAACCTTCAACACGCAACTTCAGAGTTCCATCACAACGCCATTGCTCCTGCTACTGCTGCAGTGTATTGCTGCCCTCTAGGCTTGAACATCCATATGCTTTGTTTCTGACTTGAACACGATCTATCTACAGCTTCAACACATGGCTAGGCTTTTCTATAGAACTACCCGGCCATGACGCGCACTGCTCTTCCTCACTAATTCTACTTTACTGCAAAAATGTAGGCTGAAGTTGTCAACTCATATAAAAACGCTAAAGTTGTATTATAGTTTGCATAAAACAAACTATTGTGCTGAACTTGTATTATAGTTTGCTTAGAAGGATAATAGTATTACAAATTCAGGTTCTATATAAGAAAATAAAATAACATATCAAGTAAAATAATATGATATTTGACAGTAGGAAGTAAGTAAAAGATAAAACTAATTCAATCAAATGATTAAGTAAATTCATACTAAAAGAATAAGTAAAAGCCATATGCTTGCTTTAGTTATTTATATGCACAACAACTGATTATAATTTAGCTTATTACAGTATAGTGATTTTAATCTAACCAAAATGAGAAGGAAGATAGTAGCATGTTGTCTGTAGGCCAAAGTGCGTACTGTTAGTGAAAAGTGAATGTGGGAACAAAAAATGAAAAGGAGATGCATCAAAAAGTAGTGATGTTTGAGGCATGGAATGCAGCAAAGACGTTGGGGGGAAAAGAGGGAAAGAAACGAAAAAAAAAATGTCTTCAATAGATTGGAAAACGTGTTATTGCAAACCCTAAGTATAGATAAATCATATTGTAACAACAAACAGAAATTTGCATTAAAAAATAAAAAAAAAGTGGATTATGTGTAGTACGCCTTTTTTAATCGGTTAACATTGTTTTGTAGTGCAGTAAGTTAGTAGCATATTTATGAAAAAAGGGAAGTTTTATTCGCTGTAGCAATAAGATAGTTGTTTGTAGCAAGTGATGCATGTAATAATGGTGTACCAAATTGATAGATCATACCGCAGTTTGTAGCTAGTACTTTATTCACAGCGTAGTTCATGGAATCTTAGTACATAAATTAGATGCAAAAGAGTGAAAAATAGTGTTGTGAAAAAGTTTGTACCGACCAAACCACATTGCAGTGAGGTATGTACGAAATATATATTGTGAAAAAGTTTGTACTGACCAAACCACATTATAGTAACAGTGGTTGTACTATTGCAGACTGTTCATATTAGCAGTGGTTAGTAGTAAAGTGAAGTGGGTATACAGGAAGCATAATTGGACTGTATTAATAAATGTCATTCATTACAATGTTTGAAAATACAGGGTTACAAACGGTAGTACACATATGTAAAGTAACATAAACATATAAAGTAAATACAACGGCTTTCTCGTGCGTAGTTGAAGGCATAAGCTGATACAGGAGTAAATGAAGTTGGACAGTTGCAGAAGTAACATAGAATTTAGGACCGGGGAGGACAGGGGTAGGATGTTGTTGCGGACGTACTATGGTTCGTCATGCAATTTCCCTCATTGCTGCCTACTTCTTCTTCTTACTTCCACTATGTCGTCCACGTTTTTTCTGTTCACCATCAGCCAACCTGTGACAGTTACGTTCATTCTCTCGTCCAACGGTGTGTTTGGTTATGCTGCCGTCGTGTAAACAGTCGTCAGTCTCCTGCAGTTATGGGCAGTATATCTGTTAGTCAGGTTTTGTGTTATGTGGAAATAAGTGTGGGGTGTGTGGTGGAATACAAACTTGTTTTACTTTAATATTTTCTACGTTTTTCACACCTGAGGAAGAAAAGCGCAGTGTTGGTAGGTAAATTGTATGTCAGATATTGTTAGAAGAATGGATAGAGCTTTGAGAGAGAGTCATACCAATTTTAGTGACTGTGTTGGATTCAGCAGTTAGCTTTGTACCATCACCTTCTTTTAAATCTTTTGGTTCCAAAGGGTCAGGTCGATCAAGCAGAGGGTTGTAAGGGTGGTGAATATGTGAAACTCTGCTAACAGTGAGTGATTTTCCGTAATTCAGTATGTCGTACTTTGACGGTTTGAATTCAAACCGAGCTTCTGTACCCATCAAGCTGGCGAACAGTTTATCAATCAGTTCGTCACTGTTGGTCTGAAGATAAACAAACAGTACCGTTAGGCCGGGTGAGGTAGAGGAAGGAGTGGGACAACAGTTGCGTGGTAAGGTTATACAGTTTGAAGGTAGTAATGTCAACTGAGAAAATAGTGTGTGTAAGATGTGTACCATTTTGGATATATTCATCATCTCGTCGACGCTCTTTTTGAGGAGGTAGGTAGCATCTTTGTCAAAAGCAGTAACAGTCGTAGTACCGGTATGATCAAAAACTTCCATAGAAATCCTATACCTGTGAGGGTATGACGTATTGTAAGGGAGTTGGAAGGGAATGGTAAACTTACTTATGCATACCTGTTAACTGGATGGGTAATATTGTTGTTGCATTTGGAGCAGCTAAAACCGGTTGCTTCCTTTGTCACCGTCTTCCTACAAATGAGACATGAAAGATAATTCCATGTTGATGATGTGTTAACCCTCATCAAGGTTGTTGTTTACGACATACTTCTTTGACTGCAAAGGAAGGAGAAATTTTAAAATGATAATCTGAAGGTTGAGGTAACATAGTGATTGAGTTAAAAGATATTGACATACGTGGCAGTTATTAGATTGTATGTCGTCTAACATATTAGCATGGTACTTTTAATTTCTAGGTCGTAAGTAGTTGAAGATGTAGGCCGCTGATGCTCAATTGATGTAACGGCATTGCCTTCACTGTCAGTGACACTAAAATGTAATAAAGTAGCAATAAGGTTTTAGATTGAATGTGCACAGCAGCAATAGTTGGTAGAAATTAGGTGGACGTATACCTGGAAAGTAATTTTGCTACCTCTGGACAGTCAATGCTAAAGTACATTTGTGTAGCATTGGTGGATAAAAATGTAAACTCCCCTACATTTGTTAGTTTGGAGATAAGGTTGATGTTTGACGATGAAATATAAATGAGTAACGACATTATACCTTTGAATAGTTTGACTACCATAGAAGTGAATATCACTGATGGTGGTTGTTTTTCTGATTCAATAGAAGTCACGTCTATGAGGTCAGTTTTGTCAGCCCACAAAGTGATAGTTGTATTTTTCAAACTGTAAAATTTAAAATGGAGAGTGTTAGTGAGCAAAAATGTAGACGTAAATGTGACGAAGGGATAAATGTTAAACCTTCCAGCGTAAACAGTGATCTCTCTTTTAGATGTTTGACATCTGATCCTTGTTGTCAGTTGGACAACATCTGAAATACTTTGCAGTACCCCACCAACATCTGGTAGGAAGAAGGGAAAAGGAGGAATGTCAAACAAATATGAGTAGAAGTGGTAGTGGAAATGGTAGAATGATAGTATATGGCGTGTAGTAGTAGGAAAAGTGAGTGCACCTGTAAGTTGAGCCACCTTATCTATGCATTGAGCAAGAGTTTCATTATCGACAAAACCAAATTTGTATCTAGGAATATTGTGCAGTGTTGGTGGTAGCCGTTTGACTTTGGTGTCATTACGAAAGAGGATCATCAACTCCACGTCTATTGGACGGTACGTATTCTGCGAAGGGTAGACGTTGAACGTTTTAATCTCGTATAAACATTGTTCTTCAAACGTCTGCGAGTATTTGTCGACCAAACTCTTTGGCACGACAGCATGCTTTTGGTTCCCCTGTGGTATAGTCATGCGTGATCCACTTGCAGCATGAAAGTAAGTGATAAATAAAATGTCCACATAGTAAGTGGGTTTACGACTCACCTTTACGTCAAGAAGATGAAGATTTGTGGAGTAAATATCTTTTGCATCTCTGGAGATTGAGTTCCACATCCTAGAAAGTCGTACGTGTATGCGATCCCAGTTAGGACCTACTTGCAACTCAGACAGTAGTTGATATTGGTTCTCCATTCTGATAGCTGTGGACAGAAATGTAAAAAGGATTTACAGCAGTGGCAAAGAGAATAGTAGTCGAACTGTTCGAAATATGATATTTGCAGTGGGGTATGTACGTAGAAGGTTTAGTGGGGCAAGGAATTTTAATCTGTTAATGGAGAGGGAAGTTCCCAGGGAGTATACCGTACAGTGGTGGAGTAAAATTTGTGGAGGCTTGGGTGGATAACAAATGAAAATGCTGAGTTATTTGTACTTGGAAACAGTAGAGTATAACTGCCGCACAGTTTTGAAAAGCCATATTCTCATAACGTGTACAGAATTTGTTTTGTTTCTGGGCGTGGTTGATGTAGTTACGTAAGGGAATGGGTTTGACCGGTTGAATTTGGGAAAATAACTGTACCTAATAGATAGTTGCAACGGGCACAAATTACATGCAGTTGAACACTTTGGTAGTTGATGTTAACAGCTGTTTGTATGTGAATTTGGAGTTCGTGGGTGGATTACAGTTGTACCGCCTATAGACCATATTTGAACTCAGTTATATTTGTAATTCAGCACGTACTGATGAGAGAGGATCATGTGAAATTGCAGGGGATTAGTACGGTCACATAGGAAAAAGGGGTAATGCAGTTGATGGTAAGTGAGGAAAAAAATAAAGTACTATATGCAGGATGATGTGAAATAAATGTAAACAATAAGTGAGCGTACAGAAATATGTGTTTGTACTTATATGTAACTACAGGTGAGGAACCATACATATGTTTTTACCTATTTGCATTGAGTACCTTTTCAACCGGAAATTTGTATAGTTTTCTTAGTAAATAATGCTTACATCTTATACGGAAATAAATAAGTCGTATAATTACTGGCTTGTTAAGTAACATACGTGGATGGATTTGTGTTTATAAATATTAATCTTTTACAATTACCAACTTATGATGGATTGTAGTGGTCATTTGAAGTTTAAAAAAAAAATGGAAAGCTGGACAGTTAAGTTTTCAAAAAATAATTCAGTAAATGTTAGGTTTCAGTTAAAGCATTCTCATAAAATAAGGCAACTGTGAGCATTTGTTTTATTTTCAGGTGTGACACATTGACCTTAATGAGTAGAAGCAACATTTCGACTAATAAATAGGCAACTCTTGTCAGATTTGTATAGTACTATTATTACATGGAAGTCACATAAAAAACTACAGTACTTCAATTCTGAAGCATGAAAGGCTCTTGCAATATTAAAAATGTACAGTCCAAAGTTATGGTATGTACCTGAGATGGATTAAGGGTTTAGGTTCTGAAAAGAAGAAGATTGGTGGAATCGCGAATCTGTTTTTTCGTCAAGAATGATCAGTGGAACTGTCTGTATCTAATGTTTGCATCGTATAGCCTACCCACCATTTCAGTAAAACAGGTACAAATTGGTACCTCCACTTCTGCATAAAAGAACATATAATTCACAGTGGTAGTAAAGTTTAGCTGACACAAATTTGTATTAAAAAATGCACTGATCTAGTTCTTTAACGCAAGATATGCACTGCATTATTGGTTCTACGAAATAAATATTACTCAGTCATATATGTGCTTTCGGTGATTCACAGGGTACCAGTATATAGTCGTGTATTATTAAACTACGGTTTGCTTGAAAGATAAAACCCTCAATATCAATTCCGTAGTACATTTGAAACTGAGTTATGTCCAGTAAAAAACAGGTTGAACAATGTGTAGAGTAGTCACAGCAATCACAAACAGTGTAGTTGGAAAAATTGCCGATGAAGTCTTTATTTGGAACTCAGGAGGACTGATACGTTAAACCATACAGTGATTACGTAGAAGGAAAAAACCTGATTCCACTTTCCTGTAGTTGAGTTTACAGCTAAAGTGCAATAAAAAGTAGGGTAGAGCGATTGCATCCAGTAAGTGGCAGGAAAAGCGTGTCTGTTTCATAATACCCATTTGTGCAGAGTCTGGACTGTCTCCGTCTAGCCACTGTGCATATTAAACGGAGAGTAAGAAAACAGGTGAAAGAATGATATATTTAGTAAGTAATACGAAATGATCTGTGCATAGGAACCAATCCATGAAAAAGGAATTTGTCAGGTTATCATGAATATGACATAAATAGGTGATGTCAAACATGTTGGACATGTTTAACAGGTGAAATAAAAGTTAAAGTAAAAATATTAAAACTTAAAAAAAAGGAACTGCAAATAAGCCCAGTATGGAAAATACTTATTATTTAGTTTATTTCTTTAAAAATTGGTCAGTCAGCCTTGTATCGTTAATCCAAGGTGATAGGCACCCAGTTTATTACGAACATAGTTGCTTTTTTGCATGATCATCGATGTATTGCTAACTGGTTATTTAATCTTTTTGTGACAATTTGGATGAAATGGATTGAATTTTAATATTTTTTTGTGTATAATGAAGTACGTAGTAGGTTGCATGCATCACCATTCATAACTATATTGTTATACAGCCACAGAACTACTTCATATCAGTCCGCAGTCAGTGTGATAGTACAACAGATGAGTAAACAACCAAGCGCATATTTTGTATGAAAACACAGACTTATATAGTAAAAATACCTGCTTAGCAGTAAGCGTAGAAGGCGCGGGATCTTCACCCAAGAAGTCATTGCCAAATCCCTATCATTATCACCCTTTCTTCGTAGCAATTCAGTAAACCTGGAAAGTGCACAACAAATTCATCAGTTGAAGCGGAAATTGGACACAAATTGTCCTATATTACGAAACCATACCTGCTGTGGAACAGTGATCAGAATGTTATTGGCAGTGGATGGATGATGAAGTTGAACTGACGAAGAAGAGTTAATAAATTTGAACAATTTGTAGGGAAGCCTCTAAGACTCATGTCAACAGCAACGAACAAAAATCTGTTAGTGAAATGAATTGGCAGATGATAAGAAAAAAATTCTGTAAAAACAAATTTCAGTATCTATTTATATAAAAGCAGGAAATTGTCTTTGCACAGAAGATTACCGTTTATAGCCATACTGTGACGAATCGAATTTTTCGCGTTCGAAAATCGACATCCATACTTTACATTGTACTCGAATGCCGCAGATTCGACCGTTCAAATTCGAGTCGCCGGAGCTTATAACACCATTAAGTAAACAACACAGCGGAAGAAAAAGAATATATCGATATACAACATTTGATACAATAACTGATACAACAGAATGGTACAATGAACATCAATATACATCAGAGTTACAAAGAATAGCAGCGGAAATAAAAGATAACATAACAAAAGCAGCGGAACAAGATCTCCAATAGAAACAATAGTCTTCAGAAAAGAACTCCAAATAGCAATAGCAACTCCAACCAAATATCTCAATCCAGAAGCTCGAGCCACCAACAAGTGTTGCACTGAGCTAAGCAAGTCTCGTCCGCAAGCGATTGCCAAATCCTAGGCTGAAAGCCATCGAATCTACACCTACTATTAATTATCTGAAAATCCCAACTCTAGACTGCCCGTGTGGGAAATAGTGGGCACCCAGAGTTTAGGAAAAGAACAATAAACTCCAGGTCAGTCGTGAGACTGGTGTGAGCAAACAAAAACATTTGGTCTTTTAAAACAAACAACAGAATTTAAATTTGAAAATTCGCAATGCTTTTTAGAAAATGAAACTACCATAAGGCCTCCCGCCACACACACAATGCAAACGCAGAATTGGAGGAGATTTCTCCTTATGATAGTCAAATATGCTTAATACGAGAAAATTTCTTTGATATTATTACTATAAGTGCAAAGTGTGGAAAACCATTTCGAAAATATAATATAAATCCTAGCCAGCATAGACATTCCGAACTATGCCTACTATAGCTACCATCTAAACAGTGGTGACCACCATAAGTAAATGGCAGGTAATACAACTAAAACCGTACAGGGCTCGTATTGTTTTGATTGGATTTCCACAAATGGTCAGGCTAAGGAACTTCCTACTGTCTATGGGATCGCGTCTGGCGGGACGTCCCGAGAACTAACGTTACGGTTAGATCTCTGCCAACACAAGGCCGGGTTACCTCTGTAACTAGGTAACTACTACACGAATATGCCATCCCGCGGTCCTTTGGGACCTTTATCCGAGGCGCCTCAAAGCAACAACCACACAGTAAATGAGATTGGAGCAACCACATGAGTAAGTATCTGGGCTCCATACCATGATACCACCCTTTACCAGAAGGGAATGACACACCCTAAAGGGAGCGACCCTCATAACCTTGCCGCATCTTTCCTGTTTTGACCATTTCCGGGGAGTGAGGTCCTGATGCAGTCTCGTCCACAAAGCTACGCTTTGGCACAAAGCCATGCTTTGGGTCAACAGATGACCAAAGCAATGATCACAAAGATAAATGATCAAACAAATGATCATATCACAAATGATCAACCAATGATCATCACACAGCAGCACTCAGCATGCCACATTACCAAATTGGGAATATATCACTGGTAAATATCAACTACATAACCTCTGAGCTAGTACGTCTCAGAGAAGGGTGTTAAGCTAAGAGAATAAATTCTCCGCCACCAAGCAGAAATGTATTTGATAGAGATCAGTTTAATATCTCAAAGTGTAATGTCGGACATACAACCATACAAGTCTGTTCCGGGTTCGAACAGAACCGAAGGCACTTCCGAAGAAGCCCTTGCAAATCCGGGTATCCACAATCCCGATCGGACTTCCCATCACTAAGGGAATCTCTATACCGTAGCTACTCGGTGCAGAGACAATCGATAGGTTATCCTATCGTTTTCACAAATACCCGGTCTTCACCACCGGTCTTCAAATGCTATCCATAACGTCGTATCACTATTCGGAATGGGTTATATGACACAAGGTCCTCTCCCGGCTAAACCGAATAGTAAGCGCCATATTTTAAAACATATGGATATGGGATTTCAGTTAAGTCACAACTTAAAAATCCAAACTTTTCTTTTAAATGGTTAAACAAATTACCATTTTAAAATCTTCAAACAAAAAGATTTATTTCACAAAGTTCACAAAGATCCATTCATAGATTTCCAAAACAATTTCTATTTCAATTTGATTAACTCATTTAAATCTTTAAATTAAAGATTTAACTTATAGCTTTCAAAACCCGTTTCCAAAGATTTATCTATAACTTGGAAAACAATTTTCCTTTTAGACTTGAAAATCCTTTCAACACAACTTGGAAGTCCATTTCCTATGGGAAAGCAATCTAATTTATACAAGTTGAAATCTTGGGTTGAATTTAAATTCCAAAACGTCATCTTTAAAAATGGTTTAAAACCCATATAACCCCATTTATATGTTGAATAACTCTTTTTACCCTAGTTCCCAAATCATAGAATTCAATCCCAAATATTGAGTTCAAATTTAAATCAAATTATTTAAATTTCAAAACTCAATTAAGTCATTCAAAATAACTATTTTCAAAAGCTTCAATTCTAATTCCAAAACTAATTTGGATTCAAAAATTCAATCTTTAAAACAATTTCAAAATCTGTGACTTAACTCATTTCCACGTGCAACCCATATTTGTGTGTGTATAGTGTGGTCCAGGGGTTTTACACAATAGTGCACAACATCATCAATCAGCACAGATTCAATTATTACAATTCGATGTGGGTTTCGGATAACCAAATAGAATCCGACTCCCTGTCGCATCGAAATTAAATGTCATTTTACAGGTAAAGGGGTTCGCATATTCATATAAAAATATATACATCACAGATATAACAGCTCAGTATAAAGCATCACATAGCATCACATATCAAATATATCAATCCATCACACAATATTCATTAACAATCAAACATCTTTAGTTAAGATGAATAAACCGTGTGGTTATAAATTTATTACCCACATAATTACTTTTATTTATTAGCCCTAATTAATTAACTATCCATATTTATTCAATTAATAAATCTTCAATTATTAATTTAAAATGTAATATCATTCAATTAATGATGTCTTAATTACAAATTAATTATTCTAAGAAAAATTAATCTTAAACTTTAATTAATCAAATTAAAACCCTTAATTACTTTAATTAATTATCCATTTCATTAATTAATTAATTATATTATTTATCTATTTCATTAATTAATTAATTATATTAATTATCTATTTCACTACCTTAATAATTAAATGAATTACAAATCATAAAAAAAATTCTTTATCTTTAGATAACATTCCTTATTTAAATTATGCATTTAAAAACAAAATGTTTTTAAATTTACATTAAATTCCATTTAACATTCTCTTTAAACTCAAGACTCAAATTTATTTAAAATAAGATTCTAAAATAATACAAATCTAAATCTTATATGTTTACAAGAAACATATACTTAAATAAATAAGTTGAAAAGGATTTAAATCTCAATTCAAATTCAAATCAAATTTAAAAATCCTTTAAATTTCAAAATTTGAAATATAACTTTCAAACTTATTTTAGTTTTAACTCTTTAAAACTCTTCTATAATTTACATCTTCAATTCAAATACAAATCATTTGAAAACAATTTAAATTTAAATCCTTATTTTAAAAACTAAAGTTTAAAATTTAAATTCAGATTTAAAACTCAGTTTTGAATTCACTTGAATTCCTAAATTAAATACTTAACCTTTTACTTCAAATGCAAAACAACAATGCATTTTATACTTGAGAGTTTAAAATCAAATTTGAATTTAAAACTTAAATGGTTTCAAATTTCAGAAAATCAAAATTTGAATTCATATTCAAATTCAAACTAAATCTCAGTTTTAAACCCACACCTGTAAAATTTGAATTTACCTTTATATTTAAAACAGAAAACAGTTTTGTTTTATTTAAAACTTAAACTTTGAAAATTTACTGAATTTAAATTATTTTCAAAAAAACATAATTCAAACCTATTTGAATTCAACAAAAATTCAGTTTTCAAAATTCTGAGTCACATTTGTAGTTTGCATTTAATTCAAATCTTATAAAACTGAAACAGTTCTGTTTCTTTTTTTTTTTTTTCAAACCAAATTTAAAATTCTGCATTTAAATTATTACAGAATAATGATTCAAACAATTTGAATTCATCCATAGGTTCAAGTTTAAATCCTAAGTTCAAATTTCCATTTTAATTTAAACTTTATTTTTAAAAATTCTAGAGAAACAGAACAGTTCTGTTTTTAAAACCTGAAACAAAAATACACTGAACTCTCTTATTTGACTTCGAGTTTAGAGATCCTTGCTTCGAGTTATTCCCATTTTTTTCCCAAGACCAACCCGAGTAAAATATCTCTGCAACCAACAATCAACACAAACCTGAAACAGCCTAATCCCCAACCTTCCTAAAACCTGTCAACACCAATCTCTCCACCTCTCGACCACTATCAACATACAAACTCCGGTACTAGCTTCATTACTTCACCATCCACCATCACCCCAAACATCTTTGAACTCGATGCACAGAGGAGTTCAAATTCGACCCAAAACTGTAACCCAAAGTAAACTAGGGTTCATCACAGTAACCTTCCAAATTTTCAACACCAAACCCAACTTCAACTCAATTAAATAATTTTCCCATAATTATTGATATCTACATTCACTCCAGAATCAATTTCACTCAAATCCAATGCAAGGGTCAACTGATTTTGGTAAAAATGAAAAATACAGTTAACTTAACACTGTATTTTATTTTCTTAACACTGTAAACTTAGTTTTTAGTTTTAAATTCTTGAATTTACTAAATGATTCTGTAAGTAATCTTGAAAACACCAATTCATGATATCTATATTTCAAAATTTAAACAGAATTTAGTTTGTGTTTATGTTTCCAAATATCACAGAACTAAACAACCTATACACAGCAACATTTACATTCAACTCATCATGTATGCAGACATTTATATGCACACAAACATAATTTAACTCAAGCAACCTCTTTACAGTTAAAAAAAAAAAATTTAAATGTTACTCACATTCATGCAGGAAATAAAACACAAAAAACAGAATAAAGTATGGAGTTTACTCACATAGGAGATTTAACAGGAAGTAATAGATTTTGAAACCTGTAGACATAACTATGAACAAGGCAAAGGCAATCTGCCTAATTCACAGACACACACACATTAAATCTATGTATACATTCAACATGCAGGCACATTCAAGTCCATACCAAAACATTATCACATGAAATCAAAAGGTGAACCAGATTTTTAGAGATTTGGGGTGTAATTGCTCACCTGAAATTGCAGCAGAAATAAAGAACAGAGACAGGCTTTTTATTTTTAAATTTGATCTTTGCTTTGCTGCTTGTCTCAAATTGAAACTAAAATACTTTGATTTTGAAATTTAAATCTGCAACTTGAAATTATAACACTTTGTTAAATCTCTAATGCATGCTCTTGTTTATTCAGTTTATCAAAACAAGAATTTTAAATTCACTTACTGTTTTGAATAAAACAGAGAGCTATTCCCTGGATCTTGAAAAACTGCAAATAGTTTAAGCTTTTGATCTTGATTACTTTGCTGCAAATGATTGGTGAATCCAATGGTTAAATTCTTGTTTTCATTAATGTTTGAAAAATTCAAATTAAAAACTTTTAAAAGAAAATTTTACTTGCCTTCATTGATTTTCCAAAGAACCTTGCATTGGCAAAACTGAAGCAAATCTGCAGGCTTGGCTTTCGTTCTTCCAAAGCTTGAAGATTGTTTTCATGATTCTTAAGGTGTTTTGAATTTCTTTTTGCTTGCCTGAACTTTAATTTGCTCGGGTTAATGGCTTTGAACCCAGATTTGCTTTTCCAGGTTGCTACTTTCTTCTTTTTTTTTCTTTCTGATTTTTCTTTCTTTGTTGAGATTTGAAATGCAAAATATTTGATTACTGATTTGTTCAGATTTGGTGAGATGTTTTAATATGATTGCATATGGGAAAATGAAGAGTTTTTGTAATCTTATTATTTTATTTAAACAATTAAATTGAATGCCATTTGTAAGAAATCATCATAACTCTAGATTTTTGCTAATCTCTTTACTCCAAACCCATGTGCATGTATGCATATGTTTGTTTTTTAAATTTTTTAAAGACAAAAGAATGTTTATTTTATTTTATTTTATATCACATTTATTTTATAAATGAATTTACCTTTTATTCGTTAGCATATACATATATACAATGTTGAAAGAATTTTGTTTCTTAGCCAATATTTACATATATACATTTTTTGTTTGTTATTTCAACTTATACCAATTTAAAGAAATAAATGATTTAAAACTAATTTTTATTTATATTTCCAAAACAAAATTTTATTCCAATTATTCTCTTACATTTAATTAAATTTTTTTTTTAATAATGTTTATATACTTATTTAAAAATTTATACTAACACAATTTACATTTATATAAATTTTCAAAATAAATATCACCAAATTTCTACTAGTATAAAATTATGTGGTTTTAAAACCCAAATTTATAAATATTTTGAATTTTTCAAAATCAAAAATCTTATTTAAAATTTTAACTTTCAATCTATATACATATTTATATTTTTGAATTAAGACTATTATATTTTTTTTAAATAAACAACTTATCTATATATATTATTTTAAACTTTTATTGCTCATTTTATACACATTTTGTTTTATTAATTTTAAAGAAAGAAATGATTTTTAATGCTACTTAATTTTTTAGAATATTTATTTTAAATTTAAATTCAATTTTCCATTACAAACTTGAAATATAAACTTTCATATCCATTTATATAAATATACATCTTATTTTCCCTAAATCCAATATTTATTTTTAAGTTACTTATACTCAAATTTCTTATTAAATTTCTGTTTATGATCAAAAATTATGTATTTATTCTAGAAATCTTTAATTACTTCACAATTTATTTTCCAAAATAAATTTAATTGCCAAATTAAACTTAATGAATTTTCAGGAATGTTACAGATTTCCCCCCTTAAAAGAATTTCGTCCTCGAAATTGCAAGGAGACAACAAAGAAAAGATGAAAGATAGAGAAATGATTGATCAGATCAAATCGAAATATTTATTCTACATTCGGTTTCCCAAATCAGAATATCAACAATATGAGAACAAACTCATACAATATTACACAAAATATTTGGGTCCACCGGTCTACGAATATGCAACGACATTGATTAGTTCGAAGGGATAACTAATCGTTCGTAGAATATATCGGATCCCAAAGAAAAGATAGATGGACTTAATTTTCAACAATTCCTCAAATACTAGATAGGGATTCCAATTCGGGTCGGAATATCCCAAAGTATATACCAATTTGTACCTCTTCGACTTTGATATACACAAGAAATTACAATAGAATTTCGAATTTGTTTTTAACCGATATCGATTTATTAATACAATTCAAATTTATCTTCATATTAGTTAACCAATTTACGTAATTTAAAATTTTCAATTTATTTAATATTTTCAATTTCAAATTCATTAGAGTTTAGATCGAAAAGTTGATAGGAAACGGATGAAGAGAATACGAAATAGAGACTTATCTACACGATTCGTAGGGCCACCATCACACCGAAACTACTCCTCGAGCTGCTGCGAAGTAATCAAAGAATTGAAAAGACGAATTAAAGGAGATTGATAGAGAAAAGTTATTTCCGCTATTGCAGGGTATCGACCATTTGTAGTCGTATTCCCCTGTCCCCTATCTCGTTCTCTTCTCGCACTCATACTCACTATCAGTGGATAGTAAGAGAATTTACTGAGGCATTCGAACGGATATCTTAAGGATACTCATTCTAGGGTATACTTCACCCTATCTCTAATGAGTTACTTAATGTGTTATACTCCTGAGCTAAGGTTTTAACCATCAGCTCTGATACCAAATGTGACGAATCGAATTTTTCGCGTTCGAAAATCGACATCCATACTTTATATTGTACTCGAATGCCGCAGATTCGACCGTTCAAATTCGAGTCGCCGGAGCTTATAACACCATTAAGTAAACAACACAGCGGAAGAAAAAGAATATATCGATATACAACATTTGATACAATAACTGATACAACAGAATGGTACAATGAACATCAATATACATCAGAGTTACAAAGAATAGCAGCGGAAATAAAAGATAACATAACAAAAGCAGCGGAACAAGATCTCCAATAGAAACAATAGTCTTCAGAAAAGAACTCCAAATAGCAATAGCAACTCCAACCAAATATCTCAATCCAGAAGCTCGAGCCACCAACAAGTGTTGCACTGAGCTAAGCAAGTCTCGTCCGCAAGCGATTGCCAAATCCTAGGCTGAAAGCCATCGAATCTACACCTACTATTGATTATCTGAAAATCCCAACTCTAGACTGCCCGTGTGGGAAATAGTGGGCACCCAGAGTTTAGGAAAAGAACAATAAACTCCAGGTCAGTCGTGGGACTGGTGTGAGCAAAAAAAAAACATTTGGTCTTTTAAAACAAACAACAGAATTTAAATTTGAAAATTCGCAATGCTTTTTAGAAAATGAAACTACCATAAGGCCTCCCGCCACACACACAATGCAAACGCAGAATTGGAGGAGATTTCTCCTTATGATAGTCAAATATGCTTAATACGAGAAAATTTCTTTGATATTATTACTATAAGTGCAAAGTGTGGAAAACCATTTCGAAAATATAATATAAATCCTAGCCAGCATAGACATTCCGAACTATGCCTACTATAGCTACCATCTAAACAGTGGTGACCACCATAAGTAAATGGCAGGTAATACAACTAAAACCGTACAGGGCTCGTATTGTTTTGATTGGATTTCCACAAATGGTCAGGCTAAGGAACTTCCTACTGTCTATGGGATCGCGTCTGGCGGGACGTCCCGAGAACTAACGTTACGGTTAGATCTCTGCCAACACAAGGCCGGGTTACCTCTGTAACTAGGTAACTACTACACGAATATGCCATCCCGCGGTCCTTTGGGACCTTTATCCGAGGCGCCTCAAAGCAACAACCACACAGTAAATGAGATTGGAGCAACCACATGAGTAAGTATCTGGGCTCCATACCATGATACCACCCTTTACCAGAAGGGAATGACACACCCTAAAGGGAGCGACCCTCATAACCTTGCCGCATCTTTCCTGTTTTGACCATTTCCGGGGAGTGAGGTCCTGATGCAGTCTCGTCCACAAAGCTACGCTTTGGCACAAAGCCATGCTTTGGGTCAACAGATGACCAAAGCAATGATCACAAAGATAAATGATCAAACAAATGATCATATCACAAATGATCAACCAATGATCATCACACAGCAGCACTCAGCATGCCACATTACCAAATTGGGAATATATCACTGGTAAATATCAACTACATAACCTCTGAGCTAGTACGTCTCAGAGAAGGGTGTTAAGCTAAGAGAATAAATTCTCCGCCACCAAGCAGAAATGTATTTGATAGAGATCAGTTTAATATCTCAAAGTGTAATGTCGGACATACAACCATACAAGTCTGTTCCGGGTTCGAACAGAACCGAAGGCACTTCCGAAGAAGCCCTTGCAAATCCGGGTATCCACAATCCCGATCGGACTTCCCATCACTAAGGGAATCTCTATACCGTAGCTACTCGGTGCAGAGACAATCGATAGGTTATCCTATCGTTTTCACAAATACCCGGTCTTCACCACCGGTCTTCAAATGCTATCCATAACGTCGTATCACTATTCGGAATGGGTTATATGACACAAGGTCCTCTCCCGGCTAAACCGAATAGTAAGCGCCATATTTTAAAACATATGGATATGGGATTTCAGTTAAGTCACAACTTAAAAATCCAAACTTTTCTTTTAAATGGTTAAACAAATTACCATTTTAAAATCTTCAAACAAAAAGATTTATTTCACAAAGTTCACAAAGATCCATTCATAGATTTCCAAAACAATTTCTATTTCAATTTGATTAACTCATTTAAATCTTTAAATTAAAGATTTAACTTATAGCTTTCAAAACCCGTTTCCAAAGATTTATCTATAACTTGGAAAACAATTTTCCTTTTAGACTTGAAAATCCTTTCAACACAACTTGGAAGTCCATTTCCTATGGGAAAGCAATCTAATTTATATAAGTTGAAATCTTGGGTTGAATTTAAATTCCAAAACGTCATCTTTAAAAATGGTTTAAAACCCATATAACCCCATTTATATGTTGAATAACTCTTTTTACCCTAGTTCCCAAATCATAGAATTCAATCCCAAATATTGAGTTCAAATTTAAATCAAATTATTTAAATTTCAAAACTCAATTAAGTCATTCAAAATAACTATTTTCAAAAGCTTCAATTCTAATTCCAAAACTAATTTGGATTCAAAAATTCAATCTTTAAAACAATTTCAAAATCTGTGACTTAACTCATTTCCACGTGCAACCCATATTTGTGTGTGTATAGTGTGGTCCAGGGGTTTTACACAATAGTGCACAACATCATCAATCAGCACAGATTCAATTATTACAATTCGATGTGGGTTTCGGATAACCAAATGGAATCCGACTCCCTGTCGCATCGAAATTAAATGTCATTTTACAGGTAAAGGGGTTCGCATATTCATATAAAAATATATACATCACAGATATAACAGCTCAGTATAAAGCATCACATAGCATCACATATCAAATATATCAATCCATCACACAATATTCATTAACAATCAAACATCTTTAGTTAAGATGAATAAACCGTGTGGTTATAAATTTATTACCCACATAATTACTTTTATTTATTAGCCCTAATTAATTAACTATCCATATTTATTCAATTAATAAATCTTCAATTATTAATTTAAAATGTAATATCATTCAATTAATGATGTCTTAATTACAAATTAATTATTCTAAGAAAAATTAATCTTAAACTTTAATTAATCAAATTAAAACCCTTAATTACTTTAATTAATTATCCATTTCATTAATTAATTAATTATATTAATTATCTATTTCATTAATTAATTAATTATATTAATTATCTATTTCACTACCTTAATAATTAAATGAATTACAAATCATAAAAAAAAATTCTTTATCTTTAGATAAACATTCCTTATTTAAATTATGCATTTAAAAACAAAATGTTTTTAAATTTACATTAAATTCCATTTAACATTCTCTTTAAACTCAAGACTCAAATTTATTTAAAATAAGATTCTAAAATAATACAAATCTAAATCTTATATGTTTACAAGAAACATATACTTAAATAAATAAGTTGAAAAGGATTTAAATCTCAATTCAAATTCAAATCAAATTTAAAAATCCTTTAAATTTCAAAATTTGAAATATAACTTTCAAACTTATTTTAGTTTTAACTCTTTAAAACTCTTCTATAATTTACATCTTCAATTCAAATACAAATCATTTGAAAACAATTTAAATTTAAATCCTTATTTTAAAAACTAAAGTTTAAAATTTAAATTCAGATTTAAAACTCAGTTTTGAATTCACTTGAATTCCTAAATTAAATACTTAACCTTTTACTTCAAATGCAAAACAACAATGCATTTTATACTTGAGAGTTTAAAATCAAATTTGAATTTAAAACTTAAATGGTTTCAAATTTCAGAAAATCAAAATTTGAATTCATATTCAAATTCAAACTAAATCTCAGTTTTAAACCCACACCTGTAAAATTTGAATTTACCTTTATATTTAAAACAGAAAACAGTTTTGTTTTATTTAAAACTTAAACTTTGAAAATTTACTGAATTTAAATTATTTTCAAAAAAACATAATTCAAACCTATTTGAATTCAACAAAAATTCAGTTTTCAAAATTCTGAGTCACATTTGTAGTTTGCATTTAATTCAAATCTTATAAAACTGAAACAGTTCTGTTTCTTTTTTTTTTTTTCAAACCAAATTTAAAATTCTGCATTTAAATTATTACAGAATAATGATTCAAACAATTTGAATTCATCCATAGGTTCAAGTTTAAATCCTAAGTTCAAATTTCCATTTTAATTTAAACTTTATTTTTAAAAATTCTAGAGAAACAGAACAGTTCTGTTTTTAAAACCTGAAACAAAAATACACTGAACTCTCTTATTTGACTTCGAGTTTAGAGATCCTTGCTTCGAGTTATTCCCATTTTTTTCCCAAGACCAACCCGAGTAAAATATCTCTGCAACCAACAATCAACACAAACCTGAAACAGCCTAATCCCCAACCTTCCTAAAACCTGTCAACACCAATCTCTCCACCTCTCGACCACTATCAACATACAAACTCCGGTACTAGCTTCATTACTTCACCATCCACCATCACCCCAAACATCTTTGAACTCGATGCACAGAGGAGTTCAAATTCGACCCAAAACTGTAACCCAAAGTAAACTAGGGTTCATCACAGTAACCTTCCAAATTTTCAACACCAAACCCAACTTCAACTCAATTAAATAATTTTCCCATAATTATTGATATCTACATTCACTCCAGAATCAATTTCACTCAAATCCAATGCAAGGGTCAACTGATTTTGGTAAAAATGAAAAATACAGTTAACTTAACACTGTATTTTATTTTCTTAACACTGTAAACTTAGTTTTTAGTTTTAAATTCTTGAATTTACTAAATGATTCTGTAAGTAATCTTGAAAACACCAATTCATGATATCTATATTTCAAAATTTAAACAGAATTTAGTTTGTGTTTATGTTTCCAAATATCACAGAACTAAACAACCTATACACAGCAACATTTACATTCAACTCATCATGTATGCAGACATTTATATGCACACAAACATAATTTAACTCAAGCAACCTCTTTACAGTTAAAAAAAAAAAATTTAAATGTTACTCACATTCATGCAGGAAATAAAACACAAAAAACAGAATAAAGTATGGAGTTTACTCACATAGGAGATTTAACAGGAAGTAATAGATTTTGAAACCTGTAGACATAACTATGAACAAGGCAAAGGCAATCTGCCTAATTCACAGACACACACACATTAAATCTATGTATACATTCAACATGCAGGCACATTCAAGTCCATACCAAAACATTATCACATGAAATCAAAAGGTGAACCAGATTTTTAGAGATTTGGGGTGTAATTGCTCACCTGAAATTGCAGCAGAAATAAAGAACAGAGACAGGCTTTTTATTTTTAAATTTGATCTTTGCTTTGCTGCTTGTCTCAAATTGAAACTAAAATACTTTGATTTTGAAATTTAAATCTGCAACTTGAAATTATAACACTTTGTTAAATCTCTAATGCATGCTCTTGTTTATTCAGTTTATCAAAACAAGAATTTTAAATTCACTTACTGTTTTGAATAAAACAGAGAGCTATTCCCTGGATCTTGAAAAACTGCAAATAGTTTAAGCTTTTGATCTTGATTACTTTGCTGCAAATGATTGGTGAATCCAATGGTTAAATTCTTGTTTTCATTAATGTTTGAAAAATTCAAATTAAAAACTTTTAAAAGAAAATTTTACTTGCCTTCATTGATTTTCCAAAGAACCTTGCATTGGCAAAACTGAAGCAAATCTGCAGGCTTGGCTTTCGTTCTTCCAAAGCTTGAAGATTGTTTTCATGATTCTTAAGGTGTTTTGAATTTCTTTTTGCTTGCCTGAACTTTAATTTGCTCGGGTTAATGGCTTTGAACCCAGATTTGCTTTTCCAGGTTGCTACTTTCTTCTTTTTTTTTCTTTCTGATTTTTCTTTCTTTGTTGAGATTTGAAATGCAAAATATTTGATTACTGATTTGTTCAGATTTGGTGAGATGTTTTAATATGATTGCATATGGGAAAATGAAGAGTTTTTGTAATCTTATTATTTTATTTAAACAATTAAATTGAATGCCATTTGTAAGAAATCATCATAACTCTAGATTTTTGCTAATCTCTTTACTCCAAACCCATGTGCATGTATGCATATGTTTGTTTTTTAAATTTTTTAAAGACAAAAGAATGTTTATTTTATTTTATTTTATATCACATTTATTTTATAAATGAATTTACCTTTTATTCGTTAGCATATACATATATACAATGTTGAAAGAATTTTGTTTCTTAGCCAATATTTACATATATACATTTTTTGTTTGTTATTTCAACTTATACCAATTTAAAGAAATAAATGATTTAAAACTAATTTTTATTTATATTTCCAAAACAAAATTTTATTCCAATTATTCTCTTACATTTAATTAAATTTTTTTTTTAATAATGTTTATATACTTATTTAAAAATTTATACTAACACAATTTACATTTATATAAATTTTCAAAATAAATATCACCAAATTTCTACTAGTATAAAATTATGTGGTTTTAAAACCCAAATTTATAAATATTTTGAATTTTTCAAAATCAAAAATCTTATTTAAAATTTTAACTTTCAATCTATATACATATTTATATTTTTGAATTAAGACTATTATATTTTTTTAAATAAACAACTTATCTATATATATTATTTTAAACTTTTATTGCTCATTTTATACACATTTTGTTTTATTAATTTTAAAGAAAGAAATGATTTTTAATGCTACTTAATTTTTTAGAATATTTATTTTAAATTTAAATTCAATTTTCCATTACAAACTTGAAATATAAACTTTCATATCCATTTATATAAATATACATCTTATTTTCCCTAAATCCAATATTTATTTTTAAGTTACTTATACTCAAATTTCTTATTAAATTTCTGTTTATGATCAAAAATTATGTATTTATTCTAGAAATCTTTAATTACTTCACAATTTATTTTCCAAAATAAATTTAATTGCCAAATTAAACTTAATGAATTTTCAGGAATGTTACAGATTTCCCCCCTTAAAAGAATTTCGTCCTCGAAATTGCAAGGAGACAACAAAGAAAAGATGAAAGATAGAGAAATGATTGATCAGATCAAATCGAAATATTTATTCTACATTCGGTTTCCCAAATCAGAATATCAACAATATGAGAACAAACTCATACAATATTACACAAAATATTTGGGTCCACCGGTCTACGAATATGCAACGACATTGATTAGTTCGAAGGGATAACTAATCGTTCGTAGAATATATCGGATCCCAAAGAAAAGATAGATGGACTTAATTTTCAACAATTCCTCAAATACTAGATAGGGATTCCAATTCGGGTCGGAATATCCCAAAGTATATACCAATTTGTACCTCTTCGACTTTGATATACACAAGAAATTACAATAGAATTTCGAATTTGTTTTTAACCGATATCGATTTATTAATACAATTCAAATTTATCTTCATATTAGTTAACCAATTTACGTAATTTAAAATTTTCAATTTATTTAATATTTTCAATTTCAAATTCATTAGAGTTTAGATCGAAAAGTTGATAGGAAACGGATGAAGAGAATACGAAATAGAGACTTATCTACACGATTCGTAGGGCCACCATCACACCGAAACTACTCCTCGAGCTGCTGCGAAGTAATCAAAGAATTGAAAAGACGAATTAAAGGAGATTGATAGAGAAAAGTTATTTCCGCTATTGCAGGGTATCGACCATTTGTAGTCGTATTCCCCTGTCCCCTATCTCGTTCTCTTCTCGCACTCATACTCACTATCAGTGGATAGTAAGAGAATTTACTGAGGCATTCGAACGGATATCTTAAGGATACTCATTCTAGGGTATACTTCACCCTATCTCTAATGAGTTACTTAATGTGTTATACTCCTGAGCTAAGGTTTTAACCATCAGCTCTGATACCAAATGTGACGAATCGAATTTTTCGCGTTCGAAAATCGACATCCATACTTTATATTGTACTCGAATGCCGCAGATTCGACCGTTCAAATTCGAGTCGCCGGAGCTTATAACACCATTAAGTAAACAACACAGCGGAAGAAAAAGAATATATCGATATACAACATTTGATACAATAACTGATACAACAGAATGGTACAATGAACATCAATATACATCAGAGTTACAAAGAATAGCAGCGGAAATAAAAGATAACATAACAAAAGCAGCGGAACAAGATCTCCAATAGAAACAATAGTCTTCAGAAAAGAACTCCAAATAGCAATAGCAACTCCAACCAAATATCTCAATCCAGAAGCTCGAGCCACCAACAAGTGTTGCACTGAGCTAAGCAAGTCTCGTCCGCAAGCGATTGCCAAATCCTAGGCTGAAAGCCATCGAATCTACACCTACTATTGATTATCTGAAAATCCCAACTCTAGACTGCCCGTGTGGGAAATAGTGGGCACCCAGAGTTTAGGAAAAGAACAATAAACTCCAGGTCAGTCGTGGGACTGGTGTGAGCAAACAAAAACATTTGGTCTTTTAAAACAAACAACAGAATTTAAATTTGAAAATTCGCAATGCTTTTTAGAAAATGAAACTACCATAAGGCCTCCCGCCACACACACAATGCAAACGCAGAATTGGAGGAGATTTCTCCTTATGATAGTCAAATATGCTTAATACGAGAAAATTTCTTTGATATTATTACTATAAGTGCAAAGTGTGGAAAACCATTTCGAAAATATAATATAAATCCTAGCCAGCATAGACATTCCGAACTATGCCTACTATAGCTACCATCTAAACAGTGGTGACCACCATAAGTAAATGGCAGGTAATACAACTAAAACCGTACAGGGCTCGTATTGTTTTGATTGGATTTCCACAAATGGTCAGGCTAAGGAACTTCCTACTGTCTATGGGATCGCCTCTGGCGGGACGTCCCGAGAACTAACGTTACGGTTAGATCTCTGCCAACACAAGGCCGGGTTACCTCTGTAACTAGGTAACTACTACACGAATATGCCATCCCCCGGTCCTTTGGGACCTTTATCCGAGGCGCCTCAAAGCAACAACCACACAGTAAATGAGATTGGAGCAACCACATGAGTAAGTATCTGGGCTCCATACCATGATACCACCCTTTACCAGAAGGGAATGACACACCCTAAAGGGAGCGACCCTCATAACCTTGCCGCATCTTTCCTGTTTTGACCATTTCCGGGGAGTGAGGTCCTGATGCAGTCTCGTCCACAAAGCTACGCTTTGGCACAAAGCCATGCTTTGGGTCAACAGATGACCAAAGCAATGATCACAAAGATAAATGATCAAACAAATGATCATATCACAAATGATCAACCAATGATCATCACACAGCAGCACTCAGCATGCCACATTACCAAATTGGGAATATATCACTGGTAAATATCAACTACATAACCTCTGAGCTAGTACGTCTCAGAGAAGGGTGTTAAGCTAAGAGAATAAATTCTCCGCCACCAAGCAGAAATGTATTTGATAGAGATCAGTTTAATATCTCAAAGTGTAATGTCGGACATACAACCATACAAGTCTGTTCCGGGTTCGAACAGAACCGAAGGCACTTCCGAAGAAGCCCTTGCAAATCCGGGTATCCACAATCCCGATCGGACTTCCCATCACTAAGGGAATCTCTATACCGTAGCTACTCGGTGCAGAGACAATCGATAGGTTATCCTATCGTTTTCACAAATACCCGGTCTTCACCACCGGTCTTCAAATGCTATCCATAACGTCGTATCACTATTCGGAATGGGTTATATGACACAAGGTCCTCTCCCGGCTAAACCGAATAGTAAGCGCCATATTTTAAAACATATGGATATGGGATTTCAGTTAAGTCACAACTTAAAAATCCAAACTTTTCTTTTAAATGGTTAAACAAATTACCATTTTAAAATCTTCAAACAAAAAGATTTATTTCACAAAGTTCACAAATATCCATTCATAGATTTCCAAAACAATTTCTATTTCAATTTGATTAACTCATTTAAATCTTTAAATTAAAGATTTAACTTATAGCTTTCAAAACCCGTTTCCAAAGATTTATCTATAACTTGGAAAACAATTTTCCTTTTAGACTTGAAAATCCTTTCAACACAACTTGGAAGTCCATTTCCTATGGGAAAGCAATCTAATTTATACAAGTTGAAATCTTGGGTTGAATTTAAATTCCAAAACGTCATCTTTAAAATGGTTTAAAACCCATATAACCCCATTTATATGTTGAATAACTCTTTTTACCCTAGTTCCCAAATCATAGAATTCAATCCCAAATATTGAGTTCAAATTTAAATCAAATTATTTAAATTTCAAAACTCAATTAAGTTATTCAAAATAACTATTTTCAAAAGCTTCAATTCTAATTCCAAAACTAATTTGGATTCAAAAATTCAATCTTTAAAACAATTTCAAAATCTGTGACTTAACTCATTTCCACGTGCAACCCATATTTGTGTGTGTATAGTGTGGTCCAGGGGTTTTACACAATAGTGCACAACATCATCAATCAGCACAGATTCAATTATTACAATTCGATGTGGGTTTCGGATAACCAAATGGAATCCGACTCCCTGTCGCATCGAAATTAAATGTCATTTTACAGGTAAAGGGGTTCGCATATTCATATAAAAATATATACATCACAGATATAACAGCTCAGTATAAAGCATCACATAGCATCACATATCAAATATATCAATCCATCACACAATATTCATTAACAATCAAACATCTTTAGTTAAGATGAATAAACCGTGTGGTTATAAATTTATTACCCACATAATTACTTTTATTTATTAGCCCTAATTAATTAACTATCCATATTTATTCAATTAATAAATCTTCAATTATTAATTTAAAATGTAATATCATTCAATTAATGATTTCTTAATTACAAATTAATTATTCTAAGAAAAATTAATCTTAAACTTTAATTAATCAAATTAAAACCCTTAATTACTTTAATTAATTATCCATTTCATTAATTAATTAATTATATTAATTATCTATTTCATTAATTAATTAATTATATTAATTATCTATTTCACTACCTTAATAATTAAATGAATTACAAATCATAAAAAAAAATTCTTTATCTTTAGATAAACATTCCTTATTTAAATTATGCATTTAAAAACAAAATGTTTTTAAATTTACATTAAATTCCATTTAACATTCTCTTTAAACTCAAGACTCAAATTTATTTAAAATAAGATTCTAAAATAATACAAATCTAAATCTTATATGTTTACAAGAAACATATACTTAAATAAATAAGTTGAAAAGGATTTAAATCTCAATTCAAATTCAAATCAAATTTAAAAATCCTTTAAATTTCAAAATTTGAAATATAACTTTCAAACTTATTTTAGTTTTAACTCTTTAAAACTCTTCTATAATTTACATCTTCAATTCAAATACAAATCATTTGAAAACAATTTAAATTTAAATCCTTATTTTAAAAACTAAAGTTTAAAATTTAAATTCAGATTTAAAACTCAGTTTTGAATTCACTTGAATTCCTAAATTAAATACTTAACCTTTTACTTCAAATGCAAAACAACAATGCATTTTATACTTGAGAGTTTAAAATCAAATTTGAATTTAAAACTTAAATGGTTTCAAATTTCAGAAAATCAAAATTTGAATTCATATTCAAATTCAAACTAAATCTCAGTTTTAAACCCACACCTGTAAAATTTGAATTCACCTTTATATTTAAAACAGAAAACAGTTTTGTTTTATTTAAAACTTAAACTTTGAAAATTTACTGAATTTAAATTATTTTCAAAAAAACATAATTCAAACCTATTTGAATTCAACAAAAATTCAGTTTTCAAAATTCTGAGTCACATTTATAGTTTGCATTTAATTCAAATCTTATAAAACTGAAACAGTTCTGTTTTTTTTTTTTTTCAAACCAAATTTAAAATTCTGCATTTAAATTATTACAGAATAATGATTCAAACAATTTGAATTCATCCATAGGTTCAAGTTTAAATCCTAAGTTCAAATTTCCATTTTAATTTAAACTTTATTTTTAAAAATTCTAGAGAAACAGAACAGTTCTGTTTTTAAAACCTAAAACAAAAATACACTGAACTCTCTTATTTGACTTCGAGTTTAGAGACTCCTTGTGTAACGACCCAGAATTTTTATAAATTAAAATTTGAATATTTAATTAATTTTAAATATTTATAAGTGAATTTATAAGTCGAATAAATTTTTATTTGAATTATTGGATTTAATTGGATTATTAAATTGATAATTTAATATGTGAAATTATGGAAAATAATTGAATATTGAGTTAAATATGATTGAAAATGATTTGTAAAATTTTATTTTATCATGTTGGAGTTAGAATGATATTTTAGAACTTTTAAAATCGAATTTAAAGTCAATTTGTAAAAAATGAATATTTTAATATTTAATTATCGACTGTAAAATAGTCAATTTTTGGACAGTCTCAGAATTGAACGAAACCAGTTCCATTGGATCCGTAATAGTTAGTTATTACCGGATTTCAATTTTCGTATCAATCGGAGTTATCGTTTGATCGTGGCAGCTCGAAACGCATCGAATTGTTTTTAATTTAAATTTGACGAGTCAAAATAGCCATTTTTCAAAAAGTCTCGGATTTCGACGAAACAAGTTTCATCGGATCCGTAATGTGATATTATTGTAAAGTTTCAAATTTCAAGTCAATTGGATTTACCGTTTGTCCGGTACAAATTAAAACGCCTAGAAATCGATTTAAATCGGTTTAATTTAAATTGAGCGTTTACAGCCATAACTCGCACAGATGTCCGAATTAGCTTCCGAAACCTGTTCCATTGTGTCCGGAACGCGGGGTAAACCTTAGAAACGCTGGTTACGGCGTCTAAATCGGAGTTCGGAATTTCCGGGTGAATAGTGTCGAACGAAACTCTATAAATAGCACCACAACCCTCACAAATAAAAAAAAAAAGAAATCAAACCCTAATTCAATTTGCAGCCGGCCCTAATTATTCAATGGCCAGAATTGTCCCAATTTCATTCATCAATCTCTCCAAATCCATTCACATTCACGCGAGGTGTTCAACACGAAGATTGAAGAGCATGGAGAGAGCTTTAATTTCATACGGTGATGATCGGATTTGGCGTCGCGTGGAGGGAGCAAATGTGGGCCGTTCACCATCAGGTCGGCACGTGTTTTTGGGCTATACATGAGGCCGAACTTCAAGGGGTTGATGGTGGTGGTAGCTTGCGTCGAGAGCTTCGAGTTGGTGGTTGTGTGATCGAGTTTCGTTGAGAATTGGAGGAGTAATATTTAACCCTAATTTCTATATTGGGTTCGGCCATGTTACGTGTTCCTGGAGATGCAAACGAGAGGGAGGGAGAAGCATATACACGGCCCAGATTTCTCAAGTTGGATCCAAGGGCTAGTGGGTGTGTATGTTGAATTTATGAAAGGAAATTGTAATTTAAGTTTATAAAATCGTGTGCAAACTTCATAAAATCATAACTTTTTCATACGAGGTCGAAAAAATGCAAACTCAGTTGCGTTGGAATCGTATGGTCGAGCACTACGCGATGGAGTTGGTTTGGAGTCGTTTGGAGTTAGTGAGAATTTCGGGTAAAATTAAACGCGCGTTTAATTTTATTCGAAATAAATCGCTAAAACGGAAATTAAAACCAAGGTGAGAACTTCTCACTCAATCGAATCGGTTTCGATTTTATTTTAAATAGTTAGATTTAAAATATTTGAATGCATGTATGAATGATGATAATATCTATTGATTGTTAAAATAGACATTATGCGCCGTTAGTAAGCGGATGTTATTTAATATAAACATATACCGCGAATATTTCATAAACAGTGAAATTGGTATTATATATAATATCAATATATATATATTGGCATATGTATATATTGCAGTTGATTGATTTCCCGTATTTTTTAGCGGATGAGACCCTATTGCGCCGTTATTAAGCGGATAATATTTAATAAAAACATATACCGCGATAATTTCGTACTGGAGCGAAATTGGTATTGTGCTAATGTTTTTGGATGCAGGAAAACAGGTTGGAGGGATCCAACTGGATTCCTCAACAGTTTTTATTTGATTTCAGATATTTTGATATTTGATGGATTATCATATCGATATATGATGGATCGTTGTAGTCGTGATTGACTATTTGGTGTGTAGCATCATTGGACCCAGATTTTGGGATTTTAAAATGATTTTAAAAGTGATTTTGAAAATATACTATATTTTTGGAATTGATCCATTATAAATAAATAAACGTTATAATTTTTAAAGTTATAAAAATTATGGTTTTTGTGAAATATAGTTAAAAAGCTGATTTTTAGAAATACGATTAAAAGTCGATTTTTGAGAAATAGGAATTAATGACTTTATAAAATAGTTTAAACTGGATTTTTGAATTTATTATCAAAAGTTTAAATATAGGATTTATAAAATTTGATTATTTTATAAATCAAAATGGTGAAATTATAAAGGGAATTAAAGACGTTTCAGAATAATAATATAAACTGATTTATATTAAGAGATTTATAAATGGATATTTATAAATTGAAATATAGACATTATAAAACGAGTTTTTATAAGTGTTTGAATTAAGTGAAAATGAATTTCATTAAAGAATGAAATTTATAGAATTATAAACCGTGAAGTTATAAATGAAATTTATAAATAGTAAGGTTTATAAATTTGGTGAAATTATTTGAAGAATAGATTGGATAAATCATTAAATCTTATAAGTTATAAGATTTATAAATTGGAAAGTCTTTAAAAGAACGATCTTATAAAATAATCGTTTTATAAGTATTTAACTTATAATATGAACGTTTAGTTTATAATTTAGTTATAAACTGGAATAGGTTAATAAAGGAATTTATTAAAGGAAGTTTTTATAAATAAATAGAAGAGGAATTTATAAACGTTGTTTTATAAATTCGCAAACGACTTATTTTGATAAGTTAATTGTTATAACCTATTAATGGAGTTATATTCACATTTTTGAATAGTGAATAATCCTTTAAAATAAATTGAATAAAAGGATGAAATTTGTTAACGAAGTATGTTCACGATTTTTGAATAGTGAATAACATGTTAAAGAAAATGTTTTAGAATGTGATATTTTAAATAGAATTAAAACGATCTAACGATGTTTTAAAAAGTGTTGAGATTTGAAACCATAGATTTCAACATTTATTGTTGAAATAGATGTTTCGAGAAATAAAAGGAAATGGTGGACTATAACACTGTTGTTATAGTAAATGATTTCCGAAAGGAAATGTTTTTGATTAGTATTGGGATTTATATATCTATTTTAAATTCGAATCCCTATACTAGTGATTTTGGGTTGTCGTAACGATGTTTTACGCAACATTCGTTTTGGCCCAAGTAAATATGTTTAAGTGAATGATTTCCTTAAAGAATGAATTATATACTTAATTCGATTTAAGTATATTGAATATTTTCTAAGTGTTGAAAATAAAAGGAATTTGTGAATTACTTATGAATAAATAAGTATGGAAATGTTTTCCAATATGAAGTGAATAATTAGAATTTATCTTTTTTGAAGATAAATTGAAATGAATTATTGAAATCGCATATGCATGGATATCTTGAAATATAAATTCACTAAGGAATTTATATGTGAAAGTGGAAATTGTTTGAAAATAAATATTGATTTATTTTTGAAGTGTTGAAATTAAATATCTTGTAAAGATATTTTGGAAAATAAATAATTTGGAAAATTATTTGGAATCTGGTGATGTGTGCATATCAATTGATAGTTCAATAGCCGACTATCAATATTTCCCTTTGAATGGGTATTTGATGTGATTTGTTTGAATTTGAATGCACACTTATTTTTAAATAAGCGCTCACTATTCGGGTTAACCGGGAAAGGACCATGGGGTCGTATAACCCATTCCGAATATGTGATACGTCGTTGTGAATTGCATTGAAGATCGGTGTTGAAGACCGAGTATTTGCAAAAGCGATAGGATGACCTATCGATTGTCTCTGCACTGGGTAGCTCCTGGTATAGAGATTCCTTAAGTGATGGGAAATTCGATCGGGATTGTGAATACCCGGATTGCAAGGGCTTCGTAAGAAGTGCCTTCGATTTTGTTCGAGCCCGGAACAGACTTGTATGGATTGTATGTCTGACATTACAAGTTGAGATATAAAGCCGATTTCTTTCAAATATATTTCTGTTGGTGGCGGAGAATTTATTCTTTTAGCTTAACACCCTTCTCTGAGACGTACGTGCTCAGAGGTTATGTAGTTGAATGTTATCGGCGATATATTCCCAGTTTGGTAATGTGATATGCTGAGTGATGCTGAAATGATCATTGTGTTGATTATTTGTGATAGGATCGTTTATTTGATCGTCTATCCTTGTGATCATTGTGTTGATCATTTGTTGACCCAAAGCATGGCTTTTGTATAAAGTATGTTTTTGTGGACGTGAATTCGTCGAGCCTCACACCCCGTGAATGGTCAAAACAGGAAAGAAGCAGCAAGGTTATGAGGGGTAGCACCCTTTAGGATGTGTCCATTTCCTTCTGGAAAAGGGTGGTATCATGGTATGGAGCCCAGATACTTACTCATGTTGAAAACACTTTATGATTGTGTGAATTGATTACGAGCGCTCGGTGAAAAGGTCCCAAAGGACCGGGGGATGGCATATTCGGTCAGTTGTTACTCAGTTAGGAGTAACCCGGCCTTGTGTTGGTAGAGATCCGGTTTGGTTCTCGGGGATGTCCATCCAGAGGCATTCTCATGTGGCAATGGGAAGTTCCTTGGCCTGATCATTCGTTGGAAATCCAAAGAAACAATACGTGACTTGTACGGTTTTAGTTGTAGAACCTGCCATCTAATATGGTAGCTATTAGTAGGCATAATATAATGGTACCTATGCTGGCTAAGATTTATATTCTACTTTCGAAATGAATTTTTTTCTACACTATGCACTAATAATAATATCAAAATTGATTTGATTTTAATGCGTATCAAGCATGTTTGACTATCATAAGGAGAAATCTTCTCCAAGTCTGCGTTTGCATTGTGTGTGTGGCAGGAGGCCTTATGGTAGTCTCATTTTTAAAAGCATTGCGAATTGAATTTAAAAATATTCCTCTATTTTGATTTCAAAGATAAATAAACTGTTTTGAGTTCTCACACCAGTCACATGACTGACTCGGAGTTTATTGTTTTCCTTCCTAAACTCTGGGTGCCCACCAATTTCCACACGGGCAGTCAAGAGTTAGGTTTATCAGGATATTCTGGATATTCTGGAGTTGCTGGAGGCAAGCTGGATGGCATGGCGTATTACTATGTAGTATTTCTTTTTTCGCTGCACTGTTTGTTGTTGTATGATGTTGTACACTCTGATGATATGATGTAATGAAATGAAATGTAATGTAATAACTGATATAGTTCTTTGTTTAAAGATTATTCATTTATTATAATATGTTGTTCCGCTGCGAATTGTGAGATTCTGTTGTTGTTCTGTTGTTTCCTTTCTGTCCGTTCTATTTTTAAAATTCTTCTATCTTCTATTTTTCAAATTCTCTGTTTTCTTTCTCTGTTTTCTAAAAATTGTCTATCTTCTTTCCTCTCTATTTTCTATCTTTTCTCTCTTTTTCTTTTCTTAAATTTTTCTTAAAACCCTCAGTGTTCGGTTTTCCGTCGTTCGATTCCTCGGCAGTCGATAAAGTGAGTGTCGATGTCGAATTTTCGGAAGACGAAGAATCGGGTCCTGACACCTTGCTTCGAGTTATTCCCATTTTTTTCCCAAGACCAACCCGAGTAAAATATCTCTGCAACCAACAATCAACACAAACCTGAAACAGCCTAATCCCCAACCTTCCTAAAACCTGTCAACACCAATCTCTCCACCTCTCGACCACTATCAACATACAAACTCCGGTACTAGCTTCATTACTTCACCATCCACCATCACCCCAAACATCTTTGAACTCGATGCACAGAGGAGTTCAAATTCGACCCAAAACTGTAACCCAAAGTAAACTAGTGTTCATCACAGTAACCTTCCAAATTTTCAACACCAAACCCAACTTCAACTCAATTAAATAATTTTCCCATAATTATTGATATCTACATTCACTCCAGAATCAATTTCACTCAAATCCAATGCAAGGGTCAACTGATTTTGGTAAAAATGAAAAATACAGTTAACTTAACACTGTATTTTATTTTCTTAACACTGTAAACTTAGTTTTTAGTTTTAAATTCTTGAATTTACTAAATGATTCTGTAAGTAATCTTGAAAACACCAATTCATGATATCTATATTTCAAAATTTAAACAGAATTTAGTTTGTGTTTATGTTTCCAAATATCACAGAACTAAACAACCTATACACAGCAACATTTACATTCAACTCATCATGTATGCAGACATTTATATGCACACAAACATAATTTAACTCAAGCAACCTCTTTACAGTTAAAAAAAAAATTTAAATGTTACTCACATTCATGCAGGAAATAAAACACAAAAAACAGAATAAAGTATGGAGTTTACTCACATAGGAGATTTAACAGGAAGTAATAGATTTTGAAACCTGTAGACATAACTATGAACAAGGCAAAGGCAATCTGCCTAATTCACAGACACACACACATTAAATCTATGTATACATTCAACATGCAGGCACATTCAAGTCCATACCAAAACATTATCACATGAAATCAAAAGGTGAACCAGATTTTTAGAGATTTGGGGTGTAATTTGCTCACCTGAAATTGCAGCAGAAATAAAGAACAGAGACAGGCTTTTTATTTTTAAATTTGATCTTTGCTTTGCTGCTTGTCTCAAATTGAAACTAAAATACTTTGATTTTGAAATTTAAATCTGCAACTTGAAATTATAACACTTTGTTAAATCTCTAATGCATGCTCTTGTTTATTCAGTTTATCAAAACAAGTTTTAAATTCACTTACTGTTTTGAATAAAACAGAGAGCTATTCCATGGATCTTGAAAAACTGCAAATAGTTTAAGCTTTTGATCTTGATTACTTTGCTGCAAATGATTGGTGAATCCAATGGTTAAATTCTTGTTTTCATTAATGTTTGAAAAATTCAAATGAAAAACTTTTAAAAGAAAATTTTACTTGCCTTCATTGATTTTCCAAAGAACCTTGCATTGGCAAAACTGAAGCAAATCTGCAGGCTTGGCTTTCGTTCTTCCAAAGCTTGAAGATTGTTTTCATGATTCTTAAGGTGTTTTGAATTTCTTTTTGCTTGCCTGAACTTTAATTTGCTCGGGTTAATGGCTTTGAACCCAGATTTGCTTTTCCAGGTTGCTACTTTCTTTTTTTTTTTTTTCTTTCTGATTTTTCTTTCTTTGTTGAGATTTGAAATGCAAAATATTTGATTACTGATTTGTTCAGATTTGGTGAGATGTTTTAATATGATTGCATATGGGAAAATGAAGAGTTTTTGTAATCTTATTATTTTATTTAAACAATTAAATTGAATGCCATTTGTAAGAAATCATCATAACTCTAGATTTTTGCTAATCTCTTTACTCCAAACCCATGTGCATGTATGCATATGTTTGTTTTTTAAATTTTTTAAAGACAAAAGAATGTTTATTTTATTTTATTTTATATCACATTTATTTTATAAATGAATTTACCTTTTATTCGTTAGCATATACATATATACAATGTTGAAAGAATTTTGTTTCTTAGCCAATATTTACATATATACATTTTTTGTTTGTTATTTCAACTTATACCAATTTAAAGAAATAAATGATTTAAAACTAATTTTTATTTATATTTCCAAAACAAAATTTTATTCCAATTATTCTCTTACATTTAATTAATTTTTTTTTAATAATGTTTATATACTTATTTAAAAATTTATACTAACACAATTTACATTCATATAAATTTTCAAAATAAATATCACCAAATTTCTACTAGTATAAAATTATGTGGTTTTAAAACCCAAATTTATAAATATATACATTTTGAATTTTTCAAAATCAAAAATCTTATTTAAAATTTTAACTTTCAATCTATATACATATTTATATTTTTGAATTAAGACTATTATATTTTTTTTAAATAAACAACTTATCTATATATATATTATTTTAAACTTTTATTGCTCATTTTATACACATTTTGTTTTATTAATTTTAAAGAAAGAAATGATTTTTAATGCTACTTAATTTTTTAGAATATTTATTTTAAATTTAAATTCAATTTTCCATTACAAACTTGAAATATAAACTTTCATATCCATTTATATAAATATACATCTTATTTTCCCTAAATCCAATATTTATTTTTAAGTTACTTATACTCAAATTTCTTATTAAATTTCTGTTTATGATCAAAAATTATGTATTTATTCTAGAAATCTTTAATTACTTCACAATTTATTTTCCAAAATAAATTTAATTGCCAAATTAAACTTAATGAATTTTCAGGAATGTTACACATACCTTCAAAAAGGAATGTTCGAAGCTTTATATTCATGTTACACATTTGCTCCATGGTTACTGTAATTTACTCCTATCCATTGAGGGGAAAAGAATATTTCATTTCCCACCCCACGTGGATAATATACCTCTCATTAATGCCCAAAGAATGAACATGCAGATTTGATCACAAATTGTGTATGTTACTTGCATGGATGTACACATATTTTATATAATTTTCAAATGTAGACTTAGTTTATGAACATGTAATAAATATTGTTTATATAAATGGATATTAAGTGAGGATGAAGGATGTAAAAATTGTTGTTCGAACAACAAATGTGATGACAAATTAAAATTTAGCAGAGAAAATTGTTGTATAAAAATTTGGAAACGTTATAAGTTTAAATAAACAACTATTCTATCTTCCTGCATTGTTATTGTTTCATCTAATGCCTACTCCTATAATTTAATCTGTAATCTCAAGTGTGAATAAAAGTAATGTTAAGGAAGTATTTTTCAGTCATCATGAAATAGATGAAAGGTAAATGAACGCTGACAGTATTAAATTGTTTTTTGCTGGATTTTGAGCATATATTACTGATGAGATATATCAAATTTTAGGGAAATAAGAAACGAATAACGTAGCAACGAAACGGGGTGAAGGAAAAAATAATGGAGACGTCGTTAAGTACTTAGAAGTATGAGAGTAATAAATTGTTATGTTTGTGAAGCCACGGAGTTGTAACTTAATTAATGTTATGTAATTAATTTATTTCATAGATTAAATATTTATATTTCACTGCCTAAATAGTTCTGGTGTATAAGTGTTCATAGAGGAGGAGAATATCATAAACCCAAAAATGGATTCCCTGGATGTCTGTATGTACGATGTGAGTGTTAACGAACATCCAAATGAAGTGAGCATAAGATGGGAAGAACAATAGTTGAGAATCGTTGCGTATTTTGAACTAATGAAGATGAATTAATATTGACTGTATACCAGTAGAAGTAAAACATGTAATAGTATTGTCAACACTGTCTTCCCATTTCTCTGCATAGCTTATGTACTTAACACCAATTTCAGATATGCATAAAAGATATAAGTACAGTATACAGTCATAGCAGAAATTATGCAACTGTAATAATACCTTTTCATACTGTTATACCTTCTAGAAATAGTTATGTTGGTTGAGTAAGATAATATTAAATTACGTAAGTTATATTTTCCTCTTTTGATCTTATAAATGAAGTAAGCTGAGTATAAAGGCATGATATTCAGTCATGGTACTCATATTTGATGCAGTTAATTAAATGAAGAAGGTAGATAATGTGGGTGACTGGTTGTAAAAGAAAGGGAGCAAGATGAGTAAACAATAGCTCCCGGTGCAACCGTGGTAGTTGAAGAATCAACAAATCCATATACTAAAATGTAGTGATATCAGTTAAGTAGTAATATTACATGTCTATAGTTAAAATGATCATATAATGGCAGTTGTGGCTGAATGGTTCTCACTCTCTTTTTATTACTAATAATGTGCTAGTGGGGACCAAATATACGACAACGTGCAGTACAGTATGTGCATTATGATGTAAAATCAATGTAAATAATAAGTGAGCGTACAGAAATATGCATATGCAGTTATATGTAAGTACAGCTGATGAACCGTAAATTTGTATTTACCTGTTTGTGTTGAGTACCTTTTCAATCGTAAACTTGTACACTTTTCGTACTAAATAATGCTTACATCTTATACGGAAATAAATATGTCATATAATTACTGGCTTTTTGACTAATGTACATGCATAGATTTGTGTTTACAAATATTAATCTTTTACAATTACCAACTACTTAGGATTTTAGTGGGGAGTTGAAGTTAAAAAAAGGAAAGCTGGACAGTAAAGTTTTCAAAACATAAATCATTAACTGTTAGGTTTCAGTTAATGTATTTACGAAAAATAAGGTAGGTGTGAACATTTTTTTTATTTTCTAGTGTGACATATTCACCTTAATGGTTAGAAGCAACATTTCGACTAATAAATTGGTAACTCTTGTCAGATTTGTATATTACTATTATTACATGTAAGTCACATAAAAAACTACAGTACTTCAATTTTGAAGCATGAAAGGCTCTTGCAATAAAAAAAATTATACAGTCCAAAGTTATGGTACGTACTTGAGAAGGAATACGGTTTTAGGTTCTGAAAAGAATAAGATTGGTGGCACAGTGAATGTGTTTTTTCGTCTACGATGATCACCGGAACTGTCTGTATCTAATGTATGCATCATATAGCCCACCGACCATTTCAGTAAATCAGGTACATATTGTTACCTCCATTTCTGCATAAAATAACATATAATTTACAGTGGTAGTAAATTATAAACGACACAAATTTGTATTAAAAAATGCACTGATTTAGTTCTTTAACGCAAGGTATGCACTGCATTATTGGTTCTACTAAAGAAGTCACCAATCATTCACATATGTGCTTTTGGTGATTCACCGAGTTACCAGTATACAGTCGTGTATTATTAAACTAAAGTTTCCTTCAAAGATAAACCCCTCAATATCAATTCCGCAGTACATTTGGAACCGAGTTACTTCCAATAAAAGATTGGTTGAACAATGTGTACTTTAATTACAGCAATCACTAACTATTCAGATGGAAAAATCAATGATGAAGTCTTTATTTGGAACTTAGGAGGATTGATACTAAACCATACAGTGATTATGTAGAAGAAAAAAAAAACCTGATTCCACTTTTTTGTAGTTGATTTTACAGCTAAAGTGAAATAAAATGTAGGGAAGAGCAATTGCATCCAGTAAGTGCCTGGAACACTGTCTCCGTTTCATAATACCCATTTACGCAGAATTTGTACTGTCTCTGTCTAACCACTGGGCATATTAAATAGAGAGTAAGAAAATGGGGGAAAGAATTGTATATGTACTAAGTAATACGAAATGATCTGTGCAGCGGAACCAATCCATGAATAAGGAATCTGTCCGGTTATCATAAATATGACATAAACAGGTGATGTCAAACATGTTTAGCTGGTGAAACAAAAATTACATTAAAAATATTAAATCTTACTTAAAAAGGAACTGCAAATAAGCCCGATATGAAAAATACTTATTATTTAGTTTATTTCTTTGAAAATTGGTCAGTCAACATTGTATTGTTAATCCAAGGTGTTAGATATTCAGTTTAATACGAACAGAGTTGCTTTGTAGTTTGATCATCAATGTATTGCTGGCTGGTTAGCTAATGTTTTTGTGATAATTTGGATGAATGGATTAAATGTTGACATTTTTTTTTGTATAATGGAGTAAGTATTAGGTTGCGTGAAGCAGCATTCGTATCTGTATTGTTATACAGCCACAGACCTACTTCATATCAGTCCGCAGTCAGTCTGATACTACTTTCCTATTTCGTAAACAACCAGCCGCATAGTCTGTATGAAAATACGGACTTACATAATAAAATACGTGATGAGCAGTAAGCGTAGAAGGCGGGGGATGTTCTCCCAAGTCATTGCCAAATCCTTATCCTTATCACTCTCTCTTCATAGCAATTCAGTAAACCTGTAAACTGCACAACAAATTCGTTAGTTGAAGTTGAAATTGGACACAAATTGACCTATATTACGAAACCGTACCTGCTGTTGAACAGTGATCAGAATGTTATTGTCAATGGATGGATGATGAAGTTGAACTGACCATGAAGATATAATAAAGTCGAACAATTTGTAGGGAAGCCTCTGAGACTCATGTCAACAGCAACGAATAAAAATCTGTTACAGAATTGAATTGGCAGATGATAAGAAAAAAATTCTGTAAAAAAAAATTTCAGTATCTATTTATATAGGAGCAGGAAATTTTCTTGCACAGAAGAGTACCGATTATCTCCATCCCTTCAAAAAGAATGTTCAATGCTTTATATTCATGTTACACATTCGCTCCATGGTTACTGTAATTTACTCCAATCCGTTGAGGGAAAAATGATATTTCATTTCCCACCCCATGTGGGTAATATACTTCTCATTAATGCCCAAAGAATCCATATGCAGATTTGATCACAAATTGTGTATGTTAGTCGCATTGATGTACACATATTTTCTATAATTTTCAAATTTACCCAAAGTTTATGAATATGTACAAATATTGTTTATATAAATGGATATTAAGTGAGGATGGAGGATGTAAAAAATGTTGTTCAAACAACAAATGCAATGACAAATAAAAATTTAACAGAGAAAATAGTTGTATAAAAATTTGGAAACATCATAAGTTTAAATAAACAACGATTCTATCTTCCTACATTTTTACTGTTCGATGTACTGCCAACTGCTATAATTTAATATGTACTCTCAAGTGCGAATAAAAATTATTTTAAGGAAGTATTTTTCACTCATCATGAAATGGACCAAAGGTAAATGAACGTTGGGGGTATTAAACTGTTTTTTGCTGGATTTTGAGCATTTATTACCGATGTGCTGTATCAAATTTTGGGGAAATAAGAAACAAATAACGTCGCAACGAAACAGGGTGAAGAAAAAAAATAACGGAGACGTCGTTAAGTACTAAGAAGTTTGAGAGTAATAAATTGTTATTTCTTTGAAGCCACGGAGTTGCAACTAAACTACTGTTATATAATTAATTTATTTCATAGATTAAATATTTTCATTTCACTGCCTAAATAGTAGTGGTGTATAAATGAAGTAAGCTGTAACGACCCGTTAAATTTATGATATTTAATAAATTGAATTAATATAATTTCAAATTTGTTGAGGAATAAATGTAGAGATTGGGTATAGTAGTTGAAATTTAGTGTAAAAATATAAATTTTATGACGATAAATGTGGATAATGCAAATTGTCACAATTTGATTTAAAGTTAATTTTAAGAAACAAACAAATTTATGAAGATTGATAAGGACAGTGTTTGTAATCAAGTTTGGTTATTAATATTTGAAAGATAGAGATGTATAAATACGTTAATGAATTTATAATGGGAAGGAATGGTGGAATGAAATGAATATATATAATAATAAGCAATTGATTCAATTAAGGGAATTAAATTATAATAAATGGTCATTTAATAAATTCAACGTTCTGTGAGAAATCATAATAGTTGTGTACAATGTACAAACTTCGATTTAAGAATTTATCGGATTTATGACGGTTTTGGTTTTTCGTGTGTGAGTTAAAAGTTATTCCTTTTGTAAGATAATAGAAGAATGCATAAAATATAAATAGGGCTTAATAGAATTGATACTTAATGAATTGAATAAATTGTCCATTTATGTAGATATGTATAGTGAAATAAATGGCCTAAGCAAATTAAAATGGGATAATTATTGAGATTTGTACTATGAAAATAAATAGTAACATTTATTTGCAAGTAATAAAAGCCTATTTAGGTGATTAGAATTTAGAGTAAACGACTATTGTATGTTACCTATTCTTGTTTCTTGTTAATTTAAATTTGGGAATTTATTCAATTTACCCGCCAATTTACCGCAGTTAAGGTGGAATAGATTGGTATATGAGTAATGTTAAATACAAATAAGATGTAACCAAGGGAAATCCCATTTATAATAATTTATGTAAAATAAAGTATAGAAACTAAGAAATGAAAATGTGAAAATGTGGATGCAATGAGATCTTAAGTGATAATAACTCTGTTAGGCAAGTGATGACGGAAATTTTATGTATAACCAAATAAAAACCCAAATTTGTTTGCAATCAATTGAATTTATTGCAATTTAATGGATTTAATATCAAATAGTTTATGTAATTATTATTTGGAAGAAATGGGAGTTATTTGTAAAAAGTATGAACCAAATGTTAATTTTTTTCTTATGGAATTGACAATTGATATATTTTGAGTTGAATAATAGAAATCAAGCTTTATTTATTTGGATGTAATTTATGGTAATTTGGATTTATTGCAATAGTTAATTCCATAGAATAAAGTTAAAGCTAATTCAAATTTAGTTGGACATTATTGATATAACTTTGGAAAGCAAGATTTTATCTATAATTTGAATATTAAATCCAACAAAGGGTATTTACTACAAGTAAAAGGGAATTCAACGTAAAATATTACGTTATTGGATTTAAAATGGAATTTGTAAACAATTGAGTGAATTTAATAAATTTATCAAACCTATAATGTTGAATTCGTTAAGATTGGAATTAATAATAGTAAAGAAGAATGAGGGAAGAATAATTTGAAAACATAGCAATAGATATTAATGTAAGGTTACCTTAAATAAGTTAAGGCAAACCAATGGAGAATAATGTAGATACCTTTATAATACGATGATTGTGTGTAAAGGAAATGGGAATAAAAGTTTATTAATAATTTGGAATTTAATGTATGGTAAAAGGTTTATTTGCAATCAAATGAGTTGGAATGGAAATCAAATCTATTTATCTAATTGGATTTAAGTGAGAGTATAAGAGTATATGAATTAATAATTGGGTTTTTGAGAATAAAGATTATAATTCCAAATAATAAGAAGTGCAGAAATTAACACTGCAAAATTGATATACTTATAGATTTTAATCCACATCCAAGCTTGTTAAATCATTCGGAATAGATTGAATTATATAAGGAATGAAATTTGGCCAGTATTAGAAGTTGAAATATAAAAATTGGATTTATAATTTATTTTAATTTATTTCATAAAGATTAAAAATAGCCATTTTTGTCACGGACTCGGATTTCGACGAAACTAGTTTCATCGGATCCGTATCGGTGAATTATTATAGGGTTTCAAGTTTCGTATCGATCGGACTTGTCGTTTGATCGTACGGACGCGAAACGCCTTGAAATCGATTTTATAAAAAAAATCAATTTGAAATCAATTTGGAAATCTTGTTTTCAGCATAACTTCTTCATACGATCGAATTTGGTCGTGAAACTTTTTTTTCATCGCGTTCAAAATATTTTAAAATACCTATCTGGATATATGGGTTTGATAAATTTCGTTCCGGGGTCAGAACGGGCTTTTTGGGCCAACTACCGTCTAGCGCGTTCGTTATCCGTACCCACCTAGCCTTCTTCTATTTGTCTATATACATGCGATCATAAACTCTAGCTTCATCCTATTGTCTAGTTGCTGTACGTTCATTTCTTCAACCTTCTTTCTTCCTCAATGGATACATCTCAGATCCAATTCCAGATCTATCCACAGTTCAAAATCAAAAGTCAAAACTCAAAAATTTCAGAAAATTCCAGAAAAAAATATATGTTGAAGTATTCGATACGCGTAATCTCATGGTGTAGTTCGTTTTTCAATTGGAGCTGTCGTTCATCCAGAATAAATTCAAACAGCCCCAAAACCGTTCATCATCGCCGCACAAAACTTCATCGGATCGAGATTCTGTTTCTGGGTTTTGACGAGGGAACGTAGGGGAGTGCATCTATGTGGTTATTGCATCGAGTTAACGGCTGGATGGGGCGAATTAATCGATTAGGGTTAGAAATGAGTGGCGGCGGCTGGAACTTTGGGGCGTTCGCACCTGGTGGGTTGGGTGCGGCTCGGCGGTGGCTTCGAGATGGTGATGGTGGGCGGTCGTCAGGTGGCCTGAGGTGATGGCTATAGCCGGTCAAAGTTGGTCAAAGGGGGGGGGGGCGTGTTCTGTGTATTCGAACAGGCCGTGTTTTCGCGTGAAGGGATGAAGCGTGCCCAGGCAGTGAAGGGGGGAGATAGTGACGTGGCAGGTGACATTTGTGAATGTGTACCATTTTTTTTTTTAAATTGATTTTGATTTTCAACATCGTTTTATTGCATAACTTTTGCATACGATTTCCGATTTACACGCGGTTTCTTTTATTAGGATCGTATTGAAATTTCGGATCTAATGACGCTGGTTTGGACGAATTCTGAGACGGGCGAATTTTTGAGTTTAAATTGAATTTAATTTCGATTTAAATTCAAAAGGTGAGTGTTTTAACCCACTCACAACTTATAAAAGTTTTTATGTTTGTTAAATTTATTTTAGATATGAGTAGGAATTTAATTATGACTGTTTGGTATGTTTTATTCAGCATATCTGTTAATTTGCATTTAGTTAATTTAACTGTTAATTTATTTTATTTATTGCATAAAATTTGACAGTTAGAATTTATTTTTGCACATAAACTGCTAGTTAACAGTCAATTAATTTATTACGGAATATAAACTGTTAGTTAATATCTGTTATTGATTTCTGTATAAATTCATATGCTATGTATCGTTGATTGTTTAAAATTGGATGATGATTGCAATTGATGTCTTATGATTGATATTTGGATGAATGAATGCTATAATTATATTGTATAAACTGCAAGTCATCATGCAATTTCATTTCATTCGGGATTGCGGTTTGAAATGATATACAACTGCATTTTTTCTTAAATTGCGGATTGAAATGATAAATATCCGTATCACTTGACCATAGGATAGAAAACTTTATACAGGCACCGTGGTCTATATATAAATATTTTTAAAGTGATTTCTATGGTTTGGATGAGATACGGTTTAAAAATTTAATTTGGATATTTTATAAAATATTATTCTTCGTTATATATACATATGAAGTTAAAAATGTTAAATTTAAGCTGTGTATAAACCTGTTGAATAAAAATGAAAAATTGGAAAATGGAATTTGGTAATTTATCTTATATGTTTAAGTTTGGAAAATTTCAAGGTATGATATTTATAACTGCATTTTCCAAGATAAATCTAAAAATGAATATTCTAGGATTAAGTAAATTTGAGAAATATTTAATTTCTAGAAATTGGAGTTTTATTTATGGATTTGTATGTAAATATTCAAGACTAAATAATAGAACATTTAATTTGTTTGAAGGAATAAATTCCAACTTTAGTTTTGAAATATTAATACTCCAAATGGATATATATGTATATATAGAAATTGAAGTGGTTTTGGAACTTGAAAGTGGTATTTAAATTTTGGTTTAGACTTTAAATAAAGAAATATATTGTAAAGCCATGGAAATTAATTTTCTTTACAAAGTAACCTTAAAGTTAAACCATTTATTTCGTATACCGTTGAATATCCAAACCATTCAAGCTTTAGAAGTTATGGTTTTAAATATATGAATTTCGAAATATTATGCTTTGAAAGTATAAGTCCAATATTTGGTTTCCAGATATTTTAAATTTAAAGCAGTATGATTTGAAAAGAAAGATATTTGAATAAATGATATCATATTGTTTTGGGTTTTAAAATGATATCGTATTCATAGTTTTGAAATGGAAAATTCATTCTGGTTTTTAAATATAAACTATTTTTAAATGACCGCGGTGTTATAATAACGATTGGTTGGCAAAGAGACCGGGGTCGGATATGGACATACTCTCTGTCGATACCGAAAACCACTTTGACTAACCGTGTACGCGGTGGAGATTCCAGAATGAAGTAGGATGGTGGCGACGTTTCCTGTAAGGTAAATACGTGGACCCAACTCCCGTGAGTTGGCATAAGGTGGCTAAAACAGGAGCGATCGACGGGTTAATGAGGTCATTCCTCTGATCGGACACTCCTCTTCGATATTATACTTTGACTTTGGATTGATTTCAGTGGCCACTTCTATTTTTGATTTTGGGGGAGTTTGTTCGAGGTGGGCGGTAGCTGCGGCTACGCGTTACCATCGACCCGGAAGCGTAATTGGTATATCTACCCTGGCATTGCCTAGTTGTGCCGTGTCACCTACCCTAGCGCGCCTTATACGATTTTAGCTTTGTACCATACCTATGGAGTGCCCTCTGACGACGCCCAGTACGGGGGAGATTACGGTACTGTATAGACTATGGGAATATATTCCGTGTTAAGGGCTATATGGGTAACCCCTTAACGCTATTTAAAAGTAAGTTTATTTTATAAATAGACACTATTATAATAGCGCAATATACTACATAGTAAATAGTTTGACGGATCCTTAGGAGATGTAAATCCCGAGCATCTCTTGAGTTACTGTACTCATATTTATTTCTGTTAATTTAACTCACATAAGATCTTTTAGTTCTGACTCGAGTGTTTTTGTCTTTTCAAATTCGCTCGGGTCAGTCCGAGCGTTTCAGGATCGAAGACTTTAGCTTTGGAGGACGAAGATGAAGAATCCGTATTATTATTATTTTTAGTATTGCACCACACTCTTTCTATTCCGCTGCATTATTTGTATTGGTATGTGCAACTCTGATATTCATTGTATAAGTAAAATAAATATTTGTAAACAGTCATCATGAACTGTATATTGATTATTATATTTTATCCTTCCGCTGTGAGATTCTGTTTGTTTTTATTTCTTCTCTGTTTTTCTTATTTACCCCATAACAATCCGCCCTTCCGTATGGTTTGAATCGGCATGTGTGTCGTTTTAAAGTGTGCGAAAAGGCGGGATGTTACATCTGGTATCAGAGCTTTGGTTTAGCGATAAACCTTGGCTTTGTGGGGTTTGACTCTTTGTTAATAGGGTAGAAATATCCTATGGGAGTCGCTGAGTGTATATATATGAGAGAGCGTATTTGTTAGTATTAATAAAAAGATTTTTATATTGTGTTAATCTGTTCCGCTTTGTATTTATAAATTCTGGTTGATGCATGGGACGCTATGTCATCAATAGGGATTTCTAAACACTTAATAGGACAGACCGACATAATATTTGTTTTAATATAGGTGAATGAAAGAATTTTGCCTATTATATTTTCTATATATAAAAATATTTTATAAAGATATATATATATATATATATATATATATATATATTTAGCTGCTATAGATTGGGTGTTAGGAAATAAAATATTTATAATAACTGAAGCTAAGTTGAAATTATGATAAATCAAATTGGAGATTTTAGAACTTAAGTCCGGGATTTTTCCAAATCTGCTTTCAAAGAATTTGTGAAATTTATTGATTTGGTTTATAAATTTTCTTGCATAAATATTTAGTATAATTCGGAAGAAATGTTTTAAAAAGAAGATTTTAGAAAAATTTAGATTTTGTACTTCCCTCTCTGTCGCTGGAAAATAATTTCAGTGATGGCGGCCGCATCATCGACTTTCATTTTCGAGTTTCGAAGGGGAAAGGCCACTGTGGTAATTTTACTGCAGATTTATTTTGAAATTATCTAAAATTTTAATTGTTTTAAATATAATTAGAGATATATATAAGTGTAAGAAGTTATTTATCTATTATTTCAAAATAAATTGAAATTTGACCCGGTATTTAATTCTAAAATTTTCCACTAATTAATGGTTTAAATTATTTTTAGGGAAATATAAAGTAAGTAATAAATGGATTAAAACCTCTAATTTATGTAAGAAAATTAATGCTTGGTATAAGGGAAGTTAAAATTTTAACTGATAAATAATGGTAAAGATTTATTGAAAAATCAATGAATTAAAAGAATTGAGATTCAACTTGTATAAGTTCAATTGCACTTTCTTTGACATAAATAACTTACCCAAATATAAAAGTTGAAATGTTAAATAAGAATTTTAAATAGGATATTAGACAAGCAGAATTTTGGAAATAATGAAGTATTCAATAAATTATTGTTATAAATAAGAATTTAATGTATAAACTTAGGGTATAATTGAAATTTTACTGAAAGAGGGTTAAGAATTATTAATAGATGATATGAACCTAAGTATATAAAATGAAATTCAAAATAAGAATTGATTGTATGATTATTGACTTAAGTATGTTTTAATCTTCCCTATTCTAATATAATGGAAAGTAGGAAAAATTAAATGACTGCAATTCATAGTTAATGGATAAATAAAAACTTCCACTTATAAGAATGAATGTTAGCAGATTAAGAATTTAAGGGAAATCTTACAAGTGAAGAGTAAGGAAATAAAGATATTCAAAATATTTGTTGTTATTAATGAGAATTTATTTTATAAACTTAGGTAATAAAAGGAAACTTAAGTAATAAAAGGAAATACAAATATAATGAATTTTGTGATAGTTGGAAAATAAAACTTGTAAGAAACAAAGAAATTCCCCCATAAATGAAGGAAAGAAAATCAAACCACTGAATTATGAAATAAATGTAAATAAACTATTTTGGTGTTGGTTTGGATTGTTTGGTTGATGTATGTTTGTTGGGTAAGGAATTTTGGAGTTATGGGATGAACAAATAATCTATCTTTGTTCCATCTAAGACTGTTGAGTAACGGATGCAATTGATAGTTATTCTTCATTCCGTACAATTTCAGAATTTGAACCCGGACAACAAATTGATTGTTTGATTGAATGGTTGTCTGTTGGTGGCATGTGCTATTTGTTAAAATTTATGGTTGTTGCATTTGATTGGATATGAATGATTGAATCTACCCAAACATTTCACTGTAATATAAATATTTAACTTTTAGACTACATAAGTGAATACAGGTGATGGAAGCAACTGCTACTGCTTTTGGTTCCAAAATAAAAAACGTATAGTGTCCGACAAATAGGTACGTTTCTGGATTTCGTATAAAGCGCTATTTTATATATTTTCCCGTGTTGGGATATTTTATTTTGGATATATATGTAATATATTGTATATTTGGATATTATATTTTCTCCAGAGTCCCTCCGTACAAAGGAGACTCTGCCAAAAATTTTCGTAAATTTTGGACTTAGAATTTTGTTAAAATATATTTCCAACTTTAATAATTCAAGTATTAAAGGATATGATTGATTATAAAACAAGTATATTTCATTAAAGGAAATTAATCCAGTAAAATATAAGTTAATATTTGAAATTAGAAATACTGTGTTATTCTTCCTTCTCCCTTCCTTTTCCTTTTCGGGGACGAAAAGTTTTGAGTGGGGGAGATTGTAATGACCCGTTAAATTTATGATATTTAATAAATTGAATTAATATAATTTCAAATTTGTTGAGGAATAAATGTAGAGATTGGGTATAGTAGTTGAAATTTAGTGTAAAAATATAAATTTTATGACGATAAATGTGGATAATGCAAATTGTCACAATTTGATTTAAAGTTAATTTTAAGAAACAAACAAATTTATGAAGATTGATAAGGACAGTGTTTGTAATCAAGTTTGGTTATTAATATTTGAAAGATAGAGATGTGTAAATACGTTAATGAATTTATAATGGGAAGGAATGGTGGAATGAAATGAATATATATAATAATAAGCAATTGATTCAATTAAGGGAATTAAATTATAATAAATGGTCATTTAATAAATTCAACGTTCTGTGAGAAATCATAATAGTTGTGTACAATGTACAAACTTCGATTTGGGAATTTATCGGATTTATGACGGTTTTGGTTTTTCGTGTGTGAGTTAAAAGTTATTCCTTTTGTAAGGTAATAGAAGAATGCATAAAATATAAATAGGGCTTAATAGAATTGATACTTAATGAATTGAATAAATTGTCCATTTATGTAGATATGTATAGTGAAATAAATGGCCTAAGCAAATTAAAATGGGATAATTATTGAGATTTGTACTATGAAAATAAATAGTAACATTTATTTGCAAGTAATAAAAGCCTATTTAGGTGATTAGAATTTAGAGTAAACGACTATTGTATGTTACCTATTCTTGTTTCTTGTTAATTTAAATTTGGGAATTTATTCAATTTACCTGCCAATTTACCGCAGTTAAGGTGGAATAGATTGGTATATGAGTAATGTTAAATACAAATAAGATGTAACCAAGGGAAATCCCATTTATAATAATTTATGTAAAATAAAGTATAGAAACTAAGAAATGAAAATGTGAAAATGTGGATGCAATGAGATCTTAAGTGATAATAACTCTGTTAGGAAAGTGATGACGGAAATTTTGTGTATAACCAAATAAAAACCCAAATTTGTTTGCAATCAATTGAATTTATTGCAATTTAATGGATTTAATATCAAATAGTTTATGTAATTATTATTTGGAAGAAATGGGAGTTATTTGTAAAAAGTATGAACCAAATGTTAATTTTTTTCTTATGGAATTGACAATTGATATATTTTGAGTTGAATAATAGAAATCAAGCTTTATTTATTTGGATGTAATTTATGGTAATTTGGATTTATTGCAATAGTTAATTCCATAGAATAAAGTTAAAGCTAATTCAAATTTAGTTGGACATTGTTGATATAACTTTGGAAAGCAAGATTTTATCTATAATTTGAATATTAAATCCAACAAAGGGTATTTACTACAAGTAAAAGGGAATTAAACGTAAAATATTACGTTATTGGATTTAAAATGGAATTTGTAAACAATTGAGTGAATTTAATAAATTTATCAAACCTATAATGTTGAATTCGTTAAGATTGGAATTAATAATAGTAAAGAAGAATGAGGGAAGAATAATTTGAAAACATAGCAATAGATATTAATGTAAGGTTACCTTAAATAAGTTAAGGCAAACCAATGGAGAATAATGTAGATACCTTTATAATACGATGATTGTGTGTAAAGGAAATGGGAATAAAAGTTTATTAATAATTTGGAATTTAATGTATGGTAAAAGGTTTATTTGCAATCAAATGAGTTGGAATGGAAATCAAATCTATTTATCTAATTGGATTTAAGTGAGAGTATAAGAGTATATGAATTAATAATTGGGTTTTTGAGAATAAACATTATAATTCCAAATAATAAGAAGTGCAGAAATTAACACTGCAAAATTGATATACTTATAGATTTTAATCCACATCCAAGCTTGTTAAATCATTCGGAATAGATTGAATTATATAAGGAATGAAATTTGGCCAATATTAGAAGTTGAAATATAAAAATTGGATTTATAATTTATTTTAATTTATTTCATAAAGATTAAAAATAGCCATTTTTGTCACGGACTCGGATTTCGACGAAACTAGTTTCATCGGATCCGTATCGGTGAATTATTATAGGGTTTCAAGTTTCGTATCGATCGGACTTGTCGTTTGATCGTACGGACGCGAAACGCCTTGAAATCGATTTTATAAAAAAATCAATTTGAAATCAATTTGGAAATCTTGTTTTCAGCATAACTTCTTCATACGATCGAATTTGGTCGTGAAACTTTTTTTCATCGCGTTCAGAATATTTTAAAATACCTATCTGGATATATGGGTTTGATAAATTTCGTTCCGGGGTCAGAACGGGCTTTTTGGGCAAACTACCGTCTAGCGCGTTCGTTATCCGTACCCACCTAGCCTTCTTCTATTTGTCTATATATATTTGATCATAAACACTAGCTTCACCCTATTGTCTAGTTGCTGTACGTTCATTTCTTCAACCTTCTTTCTTCCTCAATGGATACATCTCAGATCCATTTCCAGATCTATCCACAGTTCAAAATCAAAAGTCAAAACTCAAAAATTTCAGAAAATTCTAGAAAAAAATATATGTTGAAGTATTCGATACGCGTAATCTCATGGTGTAGTTTGTTTTTCAATTGGAGCTGTCGTTCATCCAGAATAAATTCAAACAGCCCCAAAACCGTTCATCATCGCCGCACAAAACTTCATCGGATCGAGATTCTGTTCCTGGGTTTTGACGAGGGAACGTAGGGGAGTGCATCTATGTGGTTATTGCATCGAGTTAACGGCTGGATGGGGCGAATTAATCGATTAGGGTTAGAAATGAGTGGCGGCGGCTGGAACTTTGGGGCGTTCGCACCTGGTGGGTTGGGTGCGGCTCGGCGGTGGCTTCGAGATGGTGATGGTCGGCGGTCGTCAGGTGGCCTGAGGTGATGGCTATAGCCGGTCAAAGTTGGTCAAAGGGGGGGGGGGTGTTCTGTGTATTCGAACAGACCGTGTTTTCGCGTGAAGGGAAGAAGCGTGCGCAGGCAGTGAAGGGGGGAGATAGTGACGTGGCAGGTGACATTTGTGAATGTGTACCATTTTTTTTTTAAATTGATTTTGATTTTCAACATCGTTTTATTGCATAACTTTTGCATACAATATCCGATTTACACGCGGTTTCTTTTATTAGGATCGTATTGAAATTTCGGATCTAATGACGCTGGTTTGGACGAATTCTGAGACGGGCGAATTTTTGAGTTTAAATTGAATTTAATTTCGATTTAAATTCAAAAGGTGAGTGTTTTAACCCACTCACAACTTCTAAAAGTTTCTATGTTTGTTAAATTTATTTTAGATATGAGTAGAAATTTAATTATGACTGTTTGGTATGTTTTATTCAGCATATCTGTTAATTTGCATTTAGTTAATTTAACTGTTAATTTATTTTATTTATTGCATAAAATTTGACAGTTAGAATTTATTTTTGCACATAAACTGCTAGTTAACAGTCAATTAATTTATTACGGAATATAAACTGTTGGTTAATATCTGTTATTGATTTCTGTATAAATTCATATGTTATGTATCGTTGATTGTTTAAAATTGGATGATGATTGCAATTGATGTCTTATGATTGATATTTGGATGAATGAATGCTATAATTATATTGTATAAACTGCAAGTCATCATGCAATTTCATTTCATTCGGGATTGCGGTTTGAAATGATATACAACCGCATTTTTTCTTAAATTGCGGATTGAAATGATAAATATCCGTATCACTTGACCATAGGATAGAAAACTTTATACAGGCACCGTGGTCTATATATAAATATTTTTAAAGTGATTTCTATGGTTTGGATGAGATACGGTTTAAAAATTTAATTTGGATATTTTATAAAATATTATTCTTCGTTATATATACATATGAAGTTAAAAATGTTAAATTTAAGCTGTGTATAAACCTGTTGAATAAAAATGAAAAATTGGAAAATGGAATTTGGTAATTTATCTTATATGTTTAAGTTTGGAAAATTTCAAGGTATGATATTTATAACTGCATTTTCCAAGATAAATTTAAAAATGAATATTCTAGGATTAAGTAAATTTGAGAAATATTTAATTTCTAGAAATTGGAGTTTTATTTATGGATTTGTATGTAAATATTCAAGACTAAATAATAGAACATTTAATTTGTTTGAAGGAATAAATTCCAACTTTAGTTTTGAAATATTAATACTCCAAATGGATATATATGTATATATAGAAATTGAAGTGGTTTTGGAACTTGAAAGTGGTATTTAAATTTTGGTTTAGACTTTAAATAAAGAAATATATTGTAAAGCCATGGAAATTAATTTTCTTTACAAAGTAACCTTAAAGTTAAACCATTTATTTCGTATACCGTTGAATATCCAAACCATTCAAGCTTTAGAAGTTATGGTTTTAAATATATGAATTTCGAAATATTATGCTTTGAAAGTATAAGTCCAATATTTGGTTTCCAGATATTTTAAATTTAAAGCAGTATGATTTGAAAAGAAATATATTTGGATAAATGATATCATATTGTTTTGGGTTTTAAAATGATATCGTATTCATAGTTTTGAAATGGAAAATTTATTCTGGTTTTTAAATATAAACTATTTTTAAATGACCGCGGTGTTATAATAACGATTGGTTGGCAAAGAGACTGGGATCGGATATGGACATACTCTCTGTCGATACCGAAAACCACTTTGACTAACCGTGTACGCGGTGGAGATTCCAGAATGAAGTAGGATGGTGGCGACGTTTCCTGTAAGGTAAATACGTGGACCCAACTCCCGTGAGTTGGCATAAGGTGGCTAAAACAGGAGCGATCGACGGGTTAATGAGGTCATTCCTCTGATCGGACACTCCTCTTCGATATTATACTTTGACTTTGGATTGATTTCAGTGGCCACTTCTATTTTTGATTTTGGGGGAGTTTGTTCGAGGTGGGCGGTAGCTGCGGCTACGCGTTACCATCGACCCGGAAGAGTAATTGGTATATCTACCCTGGCATTGCCTAGTTGTGCCGTGTCACCTACCCTAGCGCGCCTTATACGATTTTAGCTTTGTACCATACCTATGGAGTGCCCTCTGACGACGCCCAGTACGGGGGAGATTACGGTACTGTATAGACTATGGGAATATATTCTGTGTTAAGGGCTATATGGGTAACCCCTTAACGCTATTTAAAAGTAAGTTTATTTTATAAATAGACACTATTATAATAGCGCAATATACTACATAGTAAATAGTTTAACAGATCCTTAGGAGATGTAAATCCCGAGCATCTCTTGAGTTACTGTACTCATATTTATTTCTGTTAATTTAACTCACATAAGATCTTTTAGTTCTGACTCGAGTGTTTTTGTCTTTTCAAATTCGCTCGGGTCAGTCCGAGCGTTTCAGGATCGAAGACTTTAACTTTGGAGGACGAAGATGAAGAATCCATATTATTATTATTTTTAGTATTGCACCACACTCTTTCTATTCCGCTGCATTGTTTGTATTGGTATGTGCAACTCTGATATTCATTGTATAAGTAAAATAAATATTTGTAAACAGTTATCATGAACTGTATATTGATTATTATATTTTATCCTTCCGTTGTGAGATTCTGTTTGTTTTTATTTCTTCTCTGTTTTTCTTATTTACCCCATAACAATCCGCCCTTCCGTATGGTTTGAATCGGCATGTGTGTCGTTTTAAAGTGTGCGAAAAGGCGGGATGTTACATAAGCTGAGTATAATAGCATGATATTTACTCATGGTACTCATATTTGATGCAGTAGATTAAATGAGGAAGTTAGATACTGTGGGTGACTAGTTGTAAAAGAAAGGGAGCAAGATGAGTAAACAACAGCTCCCGGTGCAACCATGGTAGTTGACGAATCAACAAATCCACATACGTAAATGTAGTGATATCAGTTAAATAGTAATGTTACATGTCTGTAGTTAAAATGATCATGTAATGGCAGTTACGGCTGAATGATTCTCACTCTCTTTTTATTACTAATAATGTGCTAGTGTGGACCAAATATAAGTTAACGTGCAGTGCAGTAAAATTGCAGCTCTTGCTGGTTTCAAGTGGAAATGAATAGCATATACATTGTTGAATGAACAGCAGAACATAAAGATACCAAAATGGCTGAATAAGCTGATACTTCTACACAGAATAGAACGTATGGATGACACGTTCCGGTCTGAACTATAGAATGGGAGGTTACTGTTGTTAGCTTGAAACAGAGTATGCCATTAACAGTGCAATGGACACAGACTGATAACGTAGAAATTTAAATTAACTCATAGTTAGTGAGAAATGAATTTGTGAATAATGGATGTAACTGACCCACTTCATTTTTCAATGCATTGGACAATAATAAGGTTTTGAAGAATGACACAATGTGGACACATATTGTCATCCATACGGTTAGTAATAATCATTGAATATGAGCATAAAACGGAGACCAGTTGAAAATGTAGGTGTGAAAAAGAAAACAGCCAAAATAGTTAATGAACTGTGTCAACAATGAATATATCATATTAGTAATTTACAACTATCGAAGGTCAGGTGGATAAAAATATACAATAGAAATTCAGATAGCAGTAGCGAGGGTAGAGATTGCATGAAGTACGGACAAATGAATTTGAAGTGTGTGGATGAACAGACGGTAGTTATACAAGTAGATACAACAGAAATAGGTGCTGTAATCACAATTTTTCCCTCTGTAACCTCATCCTAAAAGCAGGAGGAAGAAAGTTAACAGAATTAATTGTGAAAGTAAGTAGTTAAATGCATGTAGTAAACGCTGTAAGGTGTGATTACCTGATAAACCATTGAAAACTTCCTTATACACAATATTTTTGGTTAGCCCACGACGTCCACCCTCCAACTGACCAATTAGAAACTTAATACCCTGGTACGAAGATGTTCTTGATACAACAACATACAACTGTCCAAGGTTGAAAACAGGGAGGGGCAAATATATGCCTATATTCTCTAATGTTTGCCCTTCGCTTTTATTTATCGTCATTGAGAAGCAAACCTTTACGGGGAATTGTCGTCTACGTAAAACAAATGGCCATTTTGTATCCGCAGATGTGAGGATGATGCGAGGAATGAGTACCCTTGTACCAGTATTAGCACCAGTAATTATTTCTGCTTCAATAACCCTTTCAGCAAGTTGAGTCACAATTAACCGTGTTCCATTGCAAAGGCCTAACCGCTGGTTTAAATTTCGTAACAACATAATTAGAACTCCTATCTTCAACTGCAGAATGTAGTTAGGTAATCTTGATATTTTTAGAGTGTTAAGAAATTTGGTAGGATAAAGAGTATGTTGATCGTCCACTTGTTCAGATGAAGGACTAATGGAATCAGCACTGAAATAGGACCTTAAATCACCGTTAATTTGAGAAAGGATGTAGGAGTTAATTTCCTCAACAAATTCATTAGTCGTAGCGAGCACGCACTGTGTGCATAAATACTCTTTGTCCGGTAAACTGTTATGCAAATCAGGATATATCATATCAACCACATTTTTAAGATCACAATCTCCAACGTCGATAAGATATTCAAAAGGTATAGTAATCCAAGAAGGATCATCGTCATTGTCCAGTGAAACTGCATCCAAGTTTCCATCTCCAATGTCAAGCACCCACTGTGCAAACTTCTCAACTTTCTCCATCTCACGTGAGTTGCATGTTGAACGTTGCAGTCTCATGTTTCTTGTAAGGATGAAAACCTTACACTTTGCCCATAGATACGAATTGCTGATGGAAGCGGAGACCACCATATCTCTAGTACCTTTCTGAACTACTGGCAAAGTTTGTCGAAAATCACCTCCCAGTAAAACCGTCTTTCCTCCGAAAAGCCTGGAAGGTCCGTCATCAGTACAAATCTGCATTATATCCTGTAAACTTTTTTCAAACGCCTCGAGGGCATTACGATGCATCATAGGTGCTTCATCCCAAATAATTAAATCAATGGATTTGAGCAACTGTCCTAAAGGAGATTGTTTTGATATGTTGCATGTTGAATTATCGTCGACAATAAGTGGTATTTTGAATTTTGGACGGGCAGTTCTACCGCCAGGTAAAAGTAAGGACGCTATACCAGAAGAAGCGACAGCTAAAACAATCTTCCTTTCTGCTCTGAAGTAAGTGATAATGGTTTTCCAAAGAAAAGTTTTGCCTGTTCCCCCACTTCCGTAAACAAAGTAGAAACCACCTTTGTTACGTTCAACAGAATCACGTACAGTGTTAAATATCTTTTGTTGTTCAAAATTTAAAGATGACAGAAGCGGTTGTGACTCGGATTTCAACATTTCAATATCATAATCATTTTCAGATGTTGGTAAGCTACAATGACCTGTGAAAACAGAAATAAAGTCTGATGGGGGGATCAAGTTAAATTCTGCTACAGATCTACCACTTTTACTCATTATCTTTTCTAACTCACGTACAGTTTCCAACTTAAGTTGACAGTCATCAACACAATTAGTTTGTTCTTCGTACATATGAACGTGACGCCATTCAATATCTTCCACCAACATTTTCCAATCTCTATTCCAAAGTTGTAGTGGGTTGGATACTTCGCAGAAAAGCAGCAACATAACAAAAAGGTCTCGTAGAGACGTAGCAGTTGCCCAACGTGACGCCTCGGTTAAAGCAATGTTCCATTCATTATGGTCTTCAAGTAATCCGCGTGCAACACACGCACTTTTAAAAGAGTCGTAAACAATGGAATTAACGGTTCTTATCTCTTCATAACTGGTCGGTCCTTTGACAATGTTTAAAAGCAGACGTAAATAAAATCGTTCGCCACAAGTTGGACCGGCAAAATAAACTCTACCTATTGTGTCCCCTTTTTTCCGTATTGTCCACTTGCCAATTTTTTTGTTCCACACCCATTTTGTAGGAAAATCTACATATGTTAACTTTCGTGCCTCCGAACTAATTTTATTAATTTCCATCCATTCAGTGAAACTAGTATTGTTAATAGCAGGTTGACATACTACCTCAGCCAAATTATCGTCGTTGTGAAAAACAACGTTTTGCTCTTCAGGTAAATGAAAGTGTAATCGTTCAACTGCTGGTTTTCGATAGTGAATATCAAATTTGAAAATTCTCCAACTTGCTTCTGAAGCTGGTATGTAACGACAATCTAGATAAGTCTTTATTTCATCCACCTCTCGAACAAAATTCTGGTTTGTAACATTGTTTTCCTCAATTACAACAGCAGCCCTATCGTGGCCTTTGTGAATGTATTTGAACAAATATTTAACCGACTTTGCACGATTGCATATTTGAACATTAATGTGTGCTTGATACTTCACAACTAAACTCACATTATGCGGTATTACCTAACAATTATTTAGATTAACCCAGATAATGTGGTGACAAAGTTATCATTGCTGCGTCTTCTGTAATTTGGAAAGCCATGTTTGTCATACGTCGTTTCGTAATTGATCCTTTTTGGGTAATGTTTTGAACATTTATCGTTTATCATACATGGGTAGTTAGGATTGTGAACGCCGCACGGTCCATGTACCATAAACTGACTGAATGATTGATATGCAACAGAATCTGCCTCACGGTCTGCTAATTCAGCACTGACCACCTTATCCACCTCGGCTGTCGTTTTTGGTCTGTCCTCCCCCCGTACAAATAGTAAGATATGTGCATGAGGCAAGCCACGCTTTTGAAATTCAATAGCGCACAAAGCTGTAAAAATATTAACCAAAATTAATCAATACTGGCACTGTATGTAACTGTTTTGAACAGAAGTTTAGTGCATGATGTGACGGACCTGCATTTAGTTTTCCAAAATATTCTTTTTCCTTTATGTCATGCATTAATTGTTGTAACTTGATTTGAAAAACATGTGAAATTATATCCGGTCTATCTTCCACCCTTTGACCTGGAATTGTTTTTAAGCACTCCTTAATCTCTGGCCATTGAGAGTTGCATGTAAATGTGATGAAGTAATCAGGAGAACCAGCCCATCGACAAATTGCCATTGCATCTTGGTAGTTTTGAATCATATACCTAGGCCCACCAGTGAAAGAAGAAGGCAAAACCATTCTACTGCCAATAGACAAAGCCGATGTGTCACCCGCTGCAACCGCATCCTTCAGCCCTTTGTACAGTTCAGACCTGATGTTATGTTGGTTATTTCTAATCCAATTCAATCTGTCCTCCTCAATGCAACAGTATGCATCAACTATTAGCTGCTGGAATAATCTCCCACCGTAAAGCAAGGTACTACCATCTCCCTCTTTGTACTGCAGTATGTAAGCATAATATTCATGCATGGTTACCATGTCGTCCTTATCAATATTTGATGGTACGACAGACTGATAAGGTATGTTAAGTTTGTAACCATCCTCTGCATAAGGAAATAAGAGGGGATACTGCATGGCCATAAAACTGGGGTGTTTTTCGTTAGTTCTCTTAAGCAGTCCACTTTTCTCCTCGATTATGATGTCCCTATAACCTTCACTTCGGCTACCATTCCCTGTAACTAATGCTGCAATCTCAGAAGTTGTTGGTATATTGTACTGCCTACCATCTCTATCCCTCCTTTCCAACAAATGAAGTGAAACATTGGTCAAACTACTACTCTCATACCTGTCTCTAGCCATGCGGAACACCTTAGCCAGCTCGTTACAGTCATTGAACATAGATATTAAATTTTTAATAATATGGGGGTTTATAGACTGGCTAGCGGACAACCCAGGCCCATTAAATTTGTTTGTAACTTCATTGGCTGTGTCATAGATATATAATTGTGCAAATTTAGCGTGCCCCTGGGTGGGAAGCATAGAGCCTATTTTATGATAATTCTGCCCGCTAATTCTAAATACATAAGGACCCCGACCTATGTCCACTGAATTATCAATACGCCCACCCATTGATGTAAATGCAAACATCCTGTTGTATACCCGTATGTTCTCTCTGAAATTAGAACTATCACGACCACCATTGTAATTAAGCAGGCTATGTAAATAGTCAGGGCATTTTTTGTACCGTGGCAAATTAATTTTACCGCTCTTACAACAAATAGAAAACTTCGGATTCACGGGTCTTCTAGACATCATGTTCCTTTCTTCGTACCAAACTGTTGCATTACAGATTGAGCAAACATAGGAAGGATCACCAAAATTCCATGGCTGCACCGCAGCTCCTGTTTCAACAGTTTACGAGTCAGTGTTCCTAACATGAATGTGTACTGTAAGCGTACAAAAAGTAAACAAAGAGGTGAAGGAACAGTTTTAAATTTAATTAACATGAAAGTGAAATTTACGGCATACGGCGTACAATATCTGCAGTGGATATTATAAAATGTAAATATGTAAAATAGCAATATATAAATGGGTCATTCCACGTTATATTATAGTTCGTAAGAGACAGTAAGAATAAGAGTACACCATTACCTGTGCCTATTTTGGCAAAACCACCTATGCGTGAACTCGGCCAGGCAGTTTGTCTAATTTTTTTTCCTTGTTTTTGTTATAGTGGAAAGCAGTAGTTGTACTGTGTTAATACATGAATGAAATAAAAATATGTACAGCGACAGAACCTACCATTACGTCCACTCCGTCCTGAAGTTATCTTTGGCCTATAAGACACATCCTTACGGGAGTCGCTTGTACCTTCCATCACTGATCCCTCATGCTGTAAAAATGTAGTCCTTTTTCTTTTTCTCACGTTGATTGCACCTCTTCTTTCAGCTCTAGCTTTCCTAGCCACAGCTGTGGTTTCCATAATTTTTGCCTAAGCGACATAACAGCAAGGTGTTACAATTGTCTAGCACGGAGTATGTAGTATGCACAACATGCAGCAGTGGCCAAAAATAGCATTGTGTACAGATTGCAAATAAATATGGTAGTACTGCACATCAAATTGTTTAACTTGTGACAGCAGTGAGGGACACAATGCAACATGGTTATTTACATACACACTGTGTGGTCCATCAGTCAATCATATAATACAAAATAATCGAGTCTAGCTGACAGGCTTGTGTACGTAACTATGAGGAGGAGGACATGCAATGCAGAGAACAGTATTTACTCGGAAGAATATTACGCAGTAATGACGTACAAAATTTAAAAAGAAGACGACTTTAGAATACAGTCCGTATTTTCTGCATGGTATGTCAGACGGAAAACAACCAGTTTATATGGTTTGAACAAAACAGGGAACTTGCAAACTGCTGAAATAAAAATTGAAAATTATAGCTACCCTTTGATTTACTAAAAACTCAGATTTCAATCCAACTTTCGGTAATAAAACAGGCACAGCTGTTACGGGAATTATCTGTGAAAAGGAATTCAAACATTTAATTGAGCAGGCAACGTAAAAACCCGACTGAAATCCAACTGTAGTGTTATTGACCTTACTGCAGTAGTCAATTTAAATGCAAACTGTGCAGGCTGAGCACAATCGAGGTAGCTACATTCTAGGTCTGTATATTCATATTCCTAAACTTGTTGTTCTCATCATGATTACTTCCGAGCTCCGTGATCAAATTAGCAAACTACCTTATTTTAACCTCTGAATACAGTGTACTAATCCAGATTTACACCGTTTAAGTATTCTCTATACAGCATCATCATACGGATATTTTTTGTTACATCCACAGATAACAAAGAATTTGTGTCGATACAAATCAGAAATAGAATTTAACAAAGGTTTGCTAAAATCTAACCTGCTCTATCCAGTAACCATAAGTTGTGAAGGAAAGAAAAGTGCAAACAGTTATTCATATAATCATAGATTCAGTATTTAGAACGAAGAGAAGTGAACAGCTTAAAATTTAGTTTTTTAAAAAAACAGTCTTAATTTACTCAAGTGCTGACATTCAGTAAGCTTAGATGTAATGTGTGGTCGCTTTTTAAACTGACAGGGCACATTCTTAAATCTACACTTTTGTCGTACGTTTTTTCCCGTCCTGGAACCTCTATTTCAGACTTAAAATTGTTACAAACACCCAAACCTCACAACATTTTGTTGCATTGCTTTACTGTGTATCAGCAGTGTTAATTCAAATTAGAAAATTTAATATGTTCCCTAGATGTATCGACATAACATCACTTAGCTTTGCTATACATCTGGTTTACCTAATGAAAGAACGGATGAGTATGTTCATCGATGACCGTACTGTGAACATTAGGGTGTACAAAAATATAAGGCAAACAGTACAGGCGTTTGGAAAAAAGAAAAAGTTTAACAACATTACCGTTTAAGTAACCGCCAAATAATGAGTCCAAATATGATGATAAATAAGCATGTAGCAGTAGAGGTCACGACTTTACTATCTGCCAGTGGATAGGAGGGACAGTTATGATGGAGCTGTGTATATTGCAATGTAAAACCGTCAAAGTGGAGTACATAGTTATTTGTAATTTGTATGGTGCGATTACATAAGAAAAAAGGCTGTGTCTCACAATGTTATTTATACCTGAACGTCCGTCTGTCCGGCTAAATACTGCAATTTGAACCAGGAGTGCTTCTTTCACGGGCAACTAATTTAAGGCACATTAAGCGTTAGAAATCAAAGGAATACAACAATAGTTTTTAACAACGTAGTCTGCGTAAGTAGTTGTACATTTCATTTACTTAACAAAGTGTTAACTTTATGTACTTTGCAAATAAAAATTGACTGAAACTTATGTTTACGCATATAACGAACAGTATAATCAATTTAGGTCCAAGTCTTATAAGTACAGTACACAGTGACGTGTGAAAAAATGCTTGGAAATTTGGAACAAAATGTATTTGGTCATGTGCATAAAATTAAAACAGTGGTAAATTGAGTTGAGTTAAACCAGCAGTTAGAAAATTAAATAACACATTCCCAGCAGAGAGGACGGACACAGAGTAAACGCGTGTACTACACCCCTAAGTTAATAGTAGTATGATATGAGCAACATCATGCGATCAATGTGAACTCTTGTTAACCATGTTTGATATTTTCCGCATAGTGCAAATAGTGAAAAAATTAAGTGGCACTTGTGCCTCTCTGTCCATATATGTGTGAGGGGGTGTGTGTGAATGCATAAATAAAAGTCTGACGCTGAGAGGACTTCATAATACGAAGAGGCAGTGAGTAATGAGAAAAAAATTATGTTCGAACTATAAAAATGATTAAGATTAGTAAGAAGTCAATATAACCCATTCATATGAATTTATGATGAAAAACTATGTTGAACAATAAGTATTGGAGGAGAAAAATGAGTAACAATACAATCAGAGGGAATGGGTGAGCAGATAAATACCTTTCCACGAATATTACCTATCTTTTATTCATCATACAGAATCATCCCATTTGCAGACCTGAAAAAGACAGGGGAAAGCAGGTTACCGGGCTATATGTGCTCCATTCGAAAAGATACCATAGTATATATCATATTTTCCAAAACTGTAATGACACATGTAATCAGAAGAAATATAGGGAGACAAAGGTGAAACGTGAACAGGAGTGGAAGGCAGCATGGTCGTAGTGCTATGTATAGTGGTTGCCAGACATATACTAACATTACTATCTATACTGCAAACGTACAGGTTGTCAGAAGTTAGCGAAGAACATGTTCACCATTGTGGATGTTATAAACATACTATTGAGTTGTCGGAATACACAAATGACAGAGTGTAGGTCAAAATAGTGGTTACGATAATTCCCAACCGCAGGTGTTAGAAAAAAAAATTTGGGTGTACTTAACTGAACTCATGTGAGTAAACTATTTCATATATGCTTCGTAAACTCACACATAGATATTTTTCAAACGCTACAATATCGTTACCGTCAAGTTAAACTATAACATCAACTTCATGTATGTGGAGTAAAGTGCGGTGCATTTAAAGTAGCGTTCAAACAACAGGATGATGCGGAAAATAACTTTCCCAAATATTTTTTTTACTCAGATTGAAATTGAGTATCTGTACTGGGGTGATGCAGATGGTCGGAGGGGAAAAATAATATCCCTTAGTCTGTTTGATCATACTGTACGCACCGTACTGTATGACTATCCATCAAGTAATGAGCTCGAATACAATGATAAATAAACACGTAGCAGTAGCATGCAGGGCAGAAATTAAGATGAACTTATACTTGAACGACCGTCTGTCTAGTTAAATACTGCAGTTTGGACCGGGAGTGCCTCTTCCGCAGGCAACTAAGACAACAGACAATAAGAGTTAGAATTCAAAGTAAAATAACAACAGTTTGGTACAACGTACGCAGTGTAAGTACTTATTTATTTCATGACTTGTTACAGTGTTAAATTTATGTATGTAACATATAATAAGTGATTAAAACTTATAATTCATATACATAACAAACAATACAATGAAATTAGTTTGGAGTATTATAAGTTGAACAAACAGCGGTGCGTACAAAAATGATGGGAAATTAATTATACTGTAAGCACTGTGCTGTATGACTATCCATCAACTAATGAGTTCGAATACGATGATAAATAAACACGTAGCAGTAGCATGCAGGACAAAAATTGAGATGATCTTATATCGTACCAAATTTAGAACTTTATCTAAATTTACGTATGTAACACGTAATAAGTGATTAACACTTATAATACGTACATAATAAATAACATAATCAAATTAGTTTTGAATATTACAATTTGAACACACAACGGCGTGTATAAAAATGTAGGGAAATTTGAAACAAAATGTGATTGGTTGTGTGCATGAATTTAAAATGGTGAATACGTAAGTTGAGTTGAAGCAGAACGTTAAAAGTTAATCAAACCATTCCCATCAGACAGGAGGGAGGTGGAGTAAACACGTGTAGTACACAGTTAATTTAATAGCAGTATGACACGAGTAACATCATGCACTCTAATTAAGCATGTGTGATACTGATTGCAGTGTGGAAATAGTGAGAAAAGTAAGTTGCATGTGTCCGTATGTGTCCATATATGTGTGGTGGTGTGTGTGTGAATGTATAAGTAACATTGCACCGCTGAAAGGAGCTCATATTATGAAAAGGCTTTGGAAAATAAGAAATAAATTATGTTTGGAGTATAGAAATCATTAATAGTAGGAAGAATTCAATATAAACCATTCATATTAATTTGCGAGGGAAAGTTATGTTGAACAGTAAGTATTGGAGGACGGAAAGGAGTATGAATGCAATCAAAGGGAATCGGTGCGTAGATAAATACCTTTTCAGGAGTTTGTACTGTTCGTTAGTCAGCAGACAGAGTCATCCCATTCCAAGACCCGAAAAATAAAGCGGAGAGCAAGTTAGCGGGCTATATATGGTAAGTTGGAAAAAATACCATAGCATAAATCATATTTTGCAGAACTGCAATGATATATATAATAAGAGGAAATACAAAGAGTGAACGGTGAAATGTGAGTAGGAGTGGAAGGCATCGTGTTCCTATTGGTATTTACAGTGGTTGCCAGACATATATTAACAGTACCGTCAACACCGTACACGTACAGGTTGTCAGAAACGTACGAAAACATGTTCACCCTTATGAATGTTAATTACATATTATCCGGCGGTCGTAATACGCAAGTTACGGAGTGTAGGTCGACAAAGTTGTAACGATAATTCCCAACCGCTGGTGTCGTACAAATTTTTTTTTGATACATTTAAGTGAGCTCATGTTGATAAATTATTTCGTACATGATTCATAAACTCGCAACGTAGGTAATTTTGAAATGGTAGAACGTTGTGTTGGAAGTCGAATGTAAACCAATGTTATGGTGAACATTTTGAACTGGGAACACATTGGGGGAAAATAAGGGTGACCCTCTAACTGACTTGTAGAATGTTGCATTACCACCTATCGCATCATGTACGCACCCCCCATCATGTGGAAGTAAGAATGTGTTACAGTTTACACCCGTTCTGTGACATCTTCATATAACTTACGAAGGTATGGCTGTGAAATGGATGACATATAGAAGCGGAGGTGTTCGCAGATCGTAGCACAGTTAAACATTAACGTTAAGTCCAAGTGTGTGGAGTAGGGTGTGGTACGGTTAAAGTGGCGTTACAATGACATGATGATGCAGAAAAGCAGTTTGCGAATGTAATGGTTGATCAAACTGTAAGGGGTGAAAGGTTCGCCTCAAGAATCCACGTCAACTCACCGCCTACAGAAATTAATATAAACAGTTGTATACGGTGGACTGTCGGCAATCAAAGCAGTGGAGCAGAAACACAAGCAGGGTGAAAGGAAAAGCATTTGGCGATCGAAGCAGTGGATATGGAGTAATTCGTTCGCAGATTTACATGACGCCGGAAAATGCGGAAATGAAAGTAAATAAGGTACTGACCTAATTCGGAGAGAAGGTGAAGGCAGCCACCTAAGCCGACGTAGCAGCCAATCTTAGTCGTTCGACCACGGAGAGGAGGTAAGGAGGGAGAAAGGGAGTTAGGGGAGATGAATTGACGAATTATTGTGCGTGGTTGCAAATAGGGGCGGGTGAAGGGGACATCCAACTGAACGGTCAGTGGCGATGTAGGGATGGAGAGGGGGAGGGAGGGCGGTGAGGGTGAGGGTAGAAGAGTGGGGAAGCAGAGATTTAAAATAGGCGGTTCGGTGGGTTGAGAATTTAAGGGGAGGGGAGTAAGTTGGGGGAGGAGGACTTCAACTGCAAGGAAGTAAAAGTTGGAATAAGAAAGGGAGCCGTTTGAAAATGACACGTGGCAACATATGAATGCCCTGGTTTCTGCTTTCCTACTTAAGTAATAGATGGCAACAAATCTCCCTCCACACATCCAAATTCCTTCGCTAAAACATGATGGAACAACTGATCCAGATGACCATTTTGTCGTCTTTGAAAATTGGATGAACTTATACAATGCTCTAGAGGCAGTTCGTTGTAAACTTTTTCTCATTACTTTCCAAGGAGCAGCTACTAAATGGTATAGGAGTTATCGAATGGAAACCATATATTCTTGAGAACAATTTACTTGTGATTACGTGGCTCAATTTTCTATATGTAGAGATAAAACTATGGACTTTAGCTTGCTAGCAACCATAAAAAAACAGGGGAGCTGCTTAGCAAATATTTTAACAGATTCAGTGCAAAAGCATTAAAAGCATAAAGTACAGCTTATAGAGAAAAGTTTATGGAAGTCCGACCAGGGTTAATCGAACAAACTCTATTTTGGAAAGACCTTTACATCGATGGGTGCACCATGCTAAGAAAGAATTCCACTGAGAATCCAAGGAAGAGAAATCTGATCTAAAGCGCTTTGACAAGAGGCCAAGGGAAAGTACCGAAGGGAAGTCGAAGAAAGGGTTCTAAAATAAATTGTGCAGTCCTGAACAAACCCCTCTCCTACATATTCACTAAAATAAAAAGAAATGAGAATTTTGCAACTGCTCAAAAAGTTATGAGGGCCCAGAGCCAAATAAAGGAGGAAGTTCTTATGAATACCATAAAGCAAATGGACATGAAATCTATGAATTTCGTGTCCTATTGGAGAAAATACAAGGCATGATCAGGGCAGGGTTCTTGCGAGAATTCGTCAAAGAAATCCGAAGAACATCTTGTTCGAGCTAGGAGGAATGCAACTCAACAACCTCTAAAGGAAAATCTTTATCAAATCATGAGGACTCTCGAAATCAATTCAACTATGAACTATCTCCTTTCCTTTTCATGGCACTTTAAGTTGATTCATATTTCCATTCATACTTGAATTTGCATTGTATAATGATCATGTACTTATTAAAATTTGAGTGCTATTACGTGAAAAAACAAAGTCAAAACGAAGCACTCAAAGAAAGCTAAGACCACAATTGACTCTAGGATACTTAAAGAGGATAACTTAGATGCCTAACACGAGATAGTTATCAACATTTCAGTCAACACAACACCAGGCCTTCCCTATAGGAAATGTTGAATCACTACCAAACTCGATACTAATTTAGGAGAAAATCCATATATACCAAACCTATTTTTAGCAATTGATTTCGAAAAGCAAATTTCTCAAATTATACCCATTTAAGAAAATTATTTTAAATCACCCCATGGACTGGGGGAAACAAATGCTTATATACCCCAAAAGCGGAATTATGCAAGTAATTTGAGATATTATATAGCATTAAGAAGTGCACACTAAAAGACTTCAAATTAAGAAATTTCAGTATTTCTAAGTTTACCAAAATTGTAGGTGGGGGAAAGCCTATTCATACTTTTAAAGAAAGATTCTGAAAGAATAAAACTTTACTGGAACACAAACTAGAGGACCCTATTCACGACTAAAAGGCTGTTGGTTCATGAATCCTGACCTCGTAGTCTCCTATTTTAGATTCGTGTCTCCATTATGAGAACAGCAAGAAAGTTCTTACAAAAGACCACATTAAAAAAATCTTTCATAAAAGAAGATTCATGAGTCCAAACTATTTTTCAAACGAAATTCTTAAATAAAGTAGAGGTGTTTAATTTCAAAATACTTTCTCTCAAAGGACACTCCATTTTAATTGGCCAAGAATTATTTTCATATACAAACACTCGAGCTTACGATGTCATTCCGTTGCACCTCCTAGAGGGAGGGACATAAGCCCACGAGGTTATTCTGTGGAACCACTTAGAAGGATGGACATAAGCCTATGACGTTATTCCGCAGCATCTCCAAGAGGGAGAGATAGAACCCAGAATGTCAAAACCTCCTCTTAAGGGATAGGTTAGGGTAACCACCATCAGCAGCCTTCTGGAGGAAGGTCAGTTGGGTATATATACCTTTAAGGCATGGGAAGACAAAAAAGTGGCTTGTCAAAAAGTGGACTGAGATGTCCAAGCCCAGTGGAGGCTCCAAACAGAAGATAAAGTCAAAGATGTATACAACTCAAGGCAAAATTTAAAACCTAAGAGAATCAAGAGTTATAGAAAGAAATCTATTCATCAAATAGAACAAAGTTAAAATCCTAGAGAGTGGTACATACAGAGACAACGGGACAAAGATGTCCAACACTACAGTCGAAAGCAAACAAAGAGTCTTGAATCATATCCAAAAGTGACAACATATGAATTAGCGAATCCTAGAAAATCTATAATACCAATTCCACTTCAAGTACATATATAATACCAATTCCACTTCAAGGTGGAATATCGCGGTACATGTGTTTAATAAAATAACCTCCGCTTAATATGCGGCGTATAAGGTCTATGTCAATACAACAGATAGCAACCATCATTCAACCACACAATCAAGAAATTTTAAATTTAACTATTTAAAATTTTAAATCGAAACAAAATTCGATTGAGTGAGAAGTTCTCACATTGCATCCAATAATAGTTGCAGTGTTTCATTCCGAATAAAGTTAAACACGCATTTAATTTTATCCAAAATTCCACTAGCTCAAATAAATCCCAATCCAGCTCCATTGCATAAAGCTCGTCAATACGAACCCGACGCAAATCGTTTCGTGCGAAATGAACCTCGTATGAAAAAGTTACGCAGTTTTAAACATCATACGAATTATATAAATCAATTTACTAATTTTATTTTCTTAACCTAGAATTCATCTCATCCGTTGATTTTTTAAACTCCACATCAGGCCGTTGCCTGCCTTTCTTCCATCTCTAGGTTAATATGCATACGTGAACCCATTATAGCCGCCACAAACCCTTATTGTCGCGCCTACTACGAACGCCGAAGACATGATCAACGTCCACCGCCATGAAGCACACCACCAACTCCATCAATGCCTGAAATATGAAAGAGCTCAGCCCTGCCTAGCTCGTGAAAAACGTGCATGAACGCCACCTATTTGAACGCAAATTGCCGACGATTCATCGCCTTGATTTTGATCATCACTGTTGGATTTGTAGTGAGGGATGTGCTTTACGACTTTGTAGTTGAACGTTTGTCGTAATTGTTTACAGATTGGAAGAAAATAGGGAGGGAAGACGACGATTTTCTGGCCATTAAAATGGTAGTGGCGGCTACCCTAATAGATTTAGGTTTTTGTGAAAAAAAAGAATTTTTTTGGAATTTTTTGGCCTTTTATAGAAAATTTGACGACACTATTCACCCGAAATTTTTCCAAACTCCAAACAAAGCATGCCGCCAGGCATTTATAATGTTTTACCCCTATTTCAAACGCAATGGAATATATATCGGGAGCCAATTCGATCATATTTGGAAGATAGGTTTTCAAATCGACTATTTAAATTTAAAATTTCACTTAAACGATTTTCTACGCGTTTTTGCTTGCCTCGGAAAAACCGTAAATCCGATTAACACGAAATTTTGTGATTTTATAATAATTTAACATTACGGATCAAATGAAACTGGTTTCGTCGAAATCCAAGACTGTTTGAAATATGGCTATTTTTTCTCGTCAATTAAATGTTAAAATATTCAATTTCTGTAATTCAACTTTTAATTCAATTCTAAAAGTCCTCTAACATCAATCTAATTCAAATATGATTTAAATAAACTTTGTAAATCATTTTCATTCACTTTAAATTCAAAATCCAATTATTTCTAAAACTTAAAATATTAAATTATCAATTTAATTATCCAATTAAATCTAGATATTCGAAACAAAATTTATTCAACCTGCAAATTTTACTTGTTAATATTTAAAATCAATTAAATATACGAATTTCAAATGACAGGAATTCTGGGTCTTTACATGCGACCTATGTTGGAGTGGAGAAGTTTCATTTTGACAGCGAAAGTCGCGTGTGCCGCTGAGAGCCAACAGTTACATGGACTTTTGCTGCGATGGCAACGTAACCCTAGAATGTAAATACAATCTATTGTGGGTTCCATGGTGTAATCGAGGGGCGCGGAGTGCCTACAATTACATAGACTTTTGTTGTGATGGCAACATAACCCAAGATGTAACTGCGACCATGGATGGGGGTAATGATTTCCACAGCATTCTCACCAAAGTTATATACTCTAATTTCAAAAACTGTTTTCTATATTTTCAATAAAATTATTTTCCCAAGTATTTTCACTGGACGTTGAAACGGGTCTGCCAAGCGCTTATAGATTTTCAATCATACGCTTGATCCGTGTATGACCGAATTTCTATGAGGACGAGGATGGACTTTTCAAAACATCGAGTTATAAAAGTATTTTTATAAAAACTATTTTAGAAATATTATATTTTTTTTTAAAGTAGTTTAAAAATGATCCAAGAAAATTTATCTGATTTTAAGCATTTTAGTAAATCTGGCTTCGTTCCTTTTCGAGGATGAAAAGATTCAAAGGGGGAGGGATGTGACGACCCGGTATTTTGGCCATATTATTTTGATAAATATTTAATCCAGTTAAATAAAATGTAAACTGATCATTTTAAAATGATCAAATCTTTTGGAAATATTTGCCATTTATTTATATAGATTTGTATTTTGAAAAGGAAATTTGATTTGTAAATTTAAATTAAATCTCTTAATAATATTTATAATAAAATTTATCTTATATAATTGAATTAAAATGCTGTATCCTATTAACATTTGGTATAAAATATATATGGTTGATAATATTTGAAATAACATCAAATTCTGTCAATATAAATATAAGTAAGTAAGCTTATGAATATAATTTAAATATTGATAGTTAACATACAAACATAATTAAAATGAAAACAAGAATTTAGTGGGTTTGGTATGCATACAACATAGATTTAAAATTGTAAGACCAAAGTATAAAATAAAATAACACAATCATACGTATATGAATTATTCAAGCTAAAACAAATGTTTTCAAATAAAATATCTTCATTCACAAGACAGACATCTACCTTCAAAGTGATAAACTAAAACCTGAACTATATGTTCATAAAATAAAAAGATGAAACAATACCAAACATCTTTACATATAATATCTTCATTTAAAAGCCAAATGCCTAATTGCAAAGTGAACATTTGCATACAAAATATCTTTACACAGAAGAAACATAATTATAGTATGTAAACATCTTTAGAAACCAAGGCATTTAATACCATCATCTCAGCCTAAATTTTGTCAATTCAAATGTTTGCAAATCTTTACATTTCAGACACAAAATCTGTCAAGTTAAAAAAAAAGAAAAAAAACAACTAAACTAGCTACAACCTACCCTTAAACATCCTGTTCTCTTCCTCTATATATCTATACATCTTAGCCATTTAGTTCGTTTAGAAAAACACCTAAGAATACCTGAGAAAAACAAAAACAAGAAAAAGAAACAAACTCAAATTTAATTCAGAAAGAACAGAAAAAAAATTCAGGAGACAGATTCATACTGCAGATTCAAGAACATCAGAGTATTCTCTGTTCAACTGTGTCTTCGGGTGAGTAAACAAGAAATTTTTAAGCTTTACGTTTATTTAAAAATAGATCAAGATTTATTGAAAATCTGGATTATATATATGTTTCAGTTTGAATATATGTTTGTGATGCTCTGTATACCTCTTTTGATTGATACAAGTTGTATATTTTCTTCCAAATTCAATTTATTCTCAACAGATTATTATAAAGCTTTAAGTTTTTCAACTAAAACAAGATGTTTAAAACTTAAATTTAGATTTTTGAAAGCTGATTAAACCTTGTTGTAAAATATAATCACTGTAATCTTGTTTTACAAGTATCAAATGATAATTTGATAAATTGGATTGTTGTAAAATATTAACTCGGGTTCATAGTTTGAATTCTTACTGCAAAACATGATTGTTAAAACTAAAATGAAGAATTTTAGTTTCGTATTTTAAGAGCAGTTTTTATGTGAACCAAAATTGCATTTTTCCCATTTTCAAACCAATGAATCAATTTTAAATGTTGAAATTTGCGACGAAGCTAGTTTAAGCATCGGTGATTTCATGAAAATTATCAAAAAAAATTTCCATTTCATGAATTTAAGAAATGAGACCAATTTAGGGTTTGGTCTTGAGCTTCTGCACTTGTCAGTGAACGTGGTGTGTTCATCCTCAATGCGTGATCGAGTTGTACGAGTTTTTCGAGGTTGGTAGCTTTGTGTGTTGTCGTCGTGTGGAAGTTTGGGCGACCTTGGTGGCGTGGGCGGCGGTGGCGAGGCGTATTAGTCAATGATGGTGTTTGTAGTTGTTTTCGATTGAACTACTATATTTCGATTTGAAATTTTTAGAGGCAATCTGAGTTTGGATTTCGAGTTTGAGGGTGAATTGTGGCTTGCCGATGATATTGGTGATCTCCGGAGGTCGGTCGCGCTGTCGTGCACGTCCACGGCGTGGAGGATGGTGTCTGCCTCGTTGTCAGTGGGTAATCTCGAGTTGTTCCTCGAGTTTACTGGGTGGTTATTTTGAGTTTTGGGACGAGTGCGTGAGATAGTTACCTGATGCTTTAATTTGTACTTAAGTTTAAACCTTAAACTTACTGGAAAAAAAGAGGAAGAAGAAGGGTTGCGTACAGGGGAGTCTTAGGGAAATGCGTGAGGTACTCGAAGTGCAACTCGAGTTAATGAGGGGTAGTCTCGGGTTCTTTTTCTAAATGCAGTATTAAAAGAAATAAAGTAACCCGCTTGTTTTTCAAACAAGTTAAGCATTGTAAACTTACTAAAGGTTTAACAATTTGAGTTAAGTCCTTAATACAATAAGTATTTTAGTTAATAACAATTTTTAACTCTTAACTAATCATTTTGATTAAGTAATTAAGTTAAGTCGAGTATAAAATTTATTGACATTAAAGTTTTGAAGTTAAAATATAAATTGATTTTCAAAATTTAAAGACAATTTCTTTTAAATGTTGAGTAAAATGAATAATTGATATTAATTAATTACTTTTAGAAAGTAACTAAGAATGATTAACTTTTTAATTATAATTAGAACTTTGGATTAATTAATGATTAATTGATAAATAAATTTGTAATCAACTATTTAAAGTTAATTAACGAATGATTATGTAACGATCCCGATTTTTAAGCTAAATTTAAATTGTTAATTAATTTAATTTTTGAATTTAATTGTAAATTAATGGTGAGTTAATTTGAAAATTTTCAAACTTTATAAAGATATGTGTTTGGATTGCGTTTATATATATATAATATTGGATTTGAAAATAAATGCGTTTTATAAGTAGATTGAAAATAGATTTGAATTGGGAATTTAAGAATAAAATTTTTAAATTAAGAAATACATATATATGATTAATTATTAAAGTGTAATTTAGTTTCAAAACATTTTTCTGTAAGGATGTATGATGTATGAATGATGTGAAACAAGAATTTATAAAAGTTCTAAAGTTGAATATGAATTTGGTAAAAGAATTTAAAACACCTTTCTTTTAAGAATGATTAAATATAGTTGTATATTTATAAATTTAAAAATGTAATACATATGTTAAGTTATAAAACATAAGAGATAAATTGATTCAAAAATATTAAAATGAAAAGAGTTTAAAATAAAAATTATAAATTAAATCAAGATAATGTTTAAAAAACAAAATTTGTAAGTAAATTTTAAATTAATTTGAATAAAGGACTTAAACAAAAATTTGATGGGTATTTGACAAATGTAAGTTATATAGAAACATATATTAACAAGTGTAGTTTAAAGAGGATATGAATAAAACAAGTGTCATACTTTATTTTCTTTAAAATATAAAACATAGATAATATGAATTAAAGTGTAAAACTGGGTTGCATGTTTTCTTTTATCTTCACCCTTAAATTCTTCATCTTCAAAACCAGTTGAAAACAGAAACAAACCAAGAAATCATCAAAACAGAGAACCTCTTTAACCTTAAAAACGAATCAAAATATAATTTAACAATCTTCAAGTTAAAGCAAAGTTCAATATCTACTCAAAGCTACACCAAAAAATTTCAAGTCTGGAAAATCAAATTACAATCTGAAGCAACAAGAAGCAATCAAACTGAATTAAAGCTTCAACCATTTTCAAAAATTCAAAGCAAGTTAAAATCTGGAGGCTTTAAAACAAAACTGGAAACAAAACAAAATTCCCAAATTCCAGGCCTCTGTCTTCGGAAATGTGTGTAAACATTTAATTTTAAAACTTAAGTAGATTAATGGTTGTTGTTTATAAAACCTCTGTGATGATGATGACCACATGTGCATAATTTTGTGAATATGATTTTATTCAAGTGTGCATGCCTGTTATATCCATGTTTCCCCTATGTTCCATAGTTCAGAGTTAAAATTTTGTTCAAATTTTGTTTTCTTCATCTCTGAACTCTGATAGGCCTTACTTTATCAAACAAATTTAGTTTGTTTAAGTATGAACTTGGATCTAAAAATAGTTAAACATGTTTATATATATAGTAACTGGAAAGCAAGAGTTACAGTAAAATTTTGTAAATATGTAAAAAAAATAAACTGATACAATTGTCTGATTTAAATACATAAGTTAAATTGGTGTGGGAAGTTATGATTTTTAAAATCAAAATCACAATTTTTATTTAAGTAATGAGCATGCAATCTAGAGATGACCAGAATTGGTATTTTTGATGTTTTCTGGTGATTGCAACATCTTGGGTGGTCGTGGTTTCGATGGGAGGAGGTTGGGATATTGGAGTGCTCAAGAAAAATGTCAGGTGAGGTTCCAGCTCACTGTGGCGACGGCGGCGTGACGATCTAGGTTCTAAATCTAGTTTTGGGTCAAGTTGGATTTTGGGTCCGTGCTTCTCCTTTGGTTGATCAATTGGTTCGAGACGTGGGGTAAGGCATCATGGAAGGTATGGGGTGGTGTGGCCAGAATTACTGACGTCCTAGTGATCGGCGACGCGGAAGCGAGGTTTTTTTAGGTAGAGGTTTTGGGTTCGACTTCTACTGCGAAGCTCGTTTTTGTTTTGGGTTCTGTGGTGACAAAGGGATGGTCGGAATCGACTGTAGGGTGGGTCACTGACGTGTGAGAGGTACTGGAGTTGGTCACGGCGGCGTCGATCGTCGGTGCACTTGCACCGGCAGGTGTGTGTGTCAGTGGGCTGTGGTAGTTGGGGAGATGTATTATCTTGGGTTGCAACTCGAGATTTGGGGTAGTTCGCTCGAGTTCAAACTCGAGTAGGGCCTGGGTTTTATTTAAAACTTGTTAACAGTTGTTCGAGTATTGGAGTGGGAAGCTCGAGTTCGTTCTCGAGTATATTGGAAATGGTTTGCTAGTAGATTTTGAAACTTAAATTTAATCAAACCCTAAAAAAGGGGGAAGAAGAGAAACTCGGGTTTAACCCGAGTAAGCTTCGGGTTCGACCTGAAGTAGAAGCTTTAAAACAGTTTTTTTAAGGTTTTAAAATTTTTAAAAACTTGTTTTTTTGAAATTTAAAAATTTTAATTGGTTTAAAACTTTTATATAAATTACTTGATGTTTAGTAAATGTTTCCTTAAACATTTTGATTATGAAGTTGTTAAGTGGTGTTTAATTGATTAATCAATGTAATTAAGGATTAATCAAATGGTAATTAAGGATTGATTAATTGTAATTAGGGATTGATTAAATGGTAATTAAGAAGTGCTTAATTTGGGATTAAGTTGATTAATTAATAATTAAGGTTTATTAATTAATGGGTAAAGAATTAATTAATCTGCAATTAAGATTTAATTAATTTGTTTGATAATTAAGGGATGAATTATCCAATTGTAATAAATCAAGTGAAGGAGATTAATTTTAAGCTAATTAATTTGTAAATTAATTAAAGGTAATCTCTTGGTAATTAATTAAGTACAAATACTTAATGAGATTAATAAATGTAATTACTTAGTGAAGTAATTAATGTATAATTACTGGATGTATTTAATTAAAAGGAATTACTTAATGGGAAGTAATTAAAGGGTAATTACTTAGTGGAAGTAATTAAGAATTAATTACTTGGTGTAATTTATCAGTAATTAATTAAAGGATTTATATAAACAAATAAGGAGTTAATTAATTAAGAAGTGACTACAGAAGGGTACTTACTGTTTATGATTAATTGAGGTTGGTTAATGGATGTAATTAATTAAAGTATAATTAATTATTGTATTTAATTAAGGATAAATTAATTAATTAAGAAATGATTAATTAATGAAGGTAATTAAGAATTAATCAATTGCAGTTAATGATAACTAATCACTGATTGAAGATTTCTAATGAAGGTAACTATGTTGTTGATAAATCAAAAACCACGCGATTTATTCATATTAATTATATATGTTTGATTGCTGTTGAATGCTATGTGATAGATTAATATGTTTGATATGTGATGTGATGCTTTGCAATGCTTTGTACTGAGTTGCTATTTGTGATGAATATATTGTTATATGAATATGCAAACCCTTGACCCGTAAATGACATTTGAATTTCGATGCGATAGGGAGTCGAATTTCAGTTGGTTATCCGAAACCCACATCGAACCATATTAATGAATCCTTGTGATTGATTAATTTATTTTACCTATGAATCTGTGAATGAAGATAAGCGTAATGGGTTATACCACTTATCGATCTATCTGTGACGATTGATGTTGTGCACTATTGTGTAAAACCCCTGGACTACACTATACGCACACAAATATGGATTGCACGTGGAAATCGATTAAGTCAAAGATTTTTAAAATAGTTTTGGAATTGAAATTTTAAATCCAATGTTTTGGATATGGATTGGGTTTAAAATAAAAAGATTTTGGGAAAGAAATTTTCAAATATAAAAGTTATTTTGAATAACTTGATTTAGTTTTGAAATTTGATTAAAATTTAAGTTCAAAGTTTGAAATTGAATTCTATGTTAAGAATTTGTGATGTAAAAGGTTATACAAACTATAATAGTGTTTATATGGGTTTGTAAACCATTTTAAAAGTATGGTTTTGAGAATTTGAATTTGACCCAAGTTTATTTTTGAAATACCTTAACTCGTGCAAATATAATCGGGTTTTCCGAAAAGGAACAAGTGGTTTTCAAATAATAATGGTTGTTGTATAAGGAAAGAATTTCCAAAATTATGATGAAAAGATTTCAAATTTGAAATGGAATGGCATTGAAAGCTATAATTGAATCTTGTGAAAGATAGTTGAACCCTATTTTGAATTTGAAAAGGATTTTTAAATGGTGTATCTTATATATATGAAAGATTGAAACGCGAATTGTTTTGGAAACTATGAAATGAGACTTTGATTTAAAGACCGGATGAGTTAATCCAATTTGAAATGGAATTGTTTTGAAAATCTGTGAGTGAATCTTTGTTTAAAAGATTGGTGAACCTTGTTTGAATTAAAAGGGGGTCTTAAAAGTGAATCTTTTGTTTAAAAGATTTAAATGTTGAAATTCTTTTAAACCATGGAAGGTTTTCGAGATGAATCTTTTGTTTAGGAGATTTGTAAATGGTAATTTGTTTAACCATTTGAAAGAAAAGTTTTGGATAATAAGTTGTGACTTAACTGAGATTCCATTATCCATATGTTTTTAAATATTGCGCTCATTATTCGGCTTAGCCGGGGGAGGACCTTTGTGTCATATAACCCATTTCGAATAGTGATACGACATTATGGATAGCAATCGAAGACCGGTGGTGAAGACCGGATATTTTTGAAAACGACAGGGTTTCTTGTCGAATGTCTCTGCATCGGCTGATCCTCGGTATAGAGATTTGAGCACCCATTGTGGTGGGAAGTCCGGACGTGATTATAGATTATCCGGGTTTGCATGGACTTCTTCGGAAGTGCCTTCCGTTCTGTTCGAGCCCGGAACAGACTTGTATGGATGTGTGTCTGACGTTACACATTAAGATGTAAAGCTAGTTTCTATCAAATACATTTCTGTTTGGTGGTGGAGATTTTTTCTCTTAGCTTAACACCCTTCTTTGAGACGTACGAGCTTAGGGGTTATGTCGTTGATGGTTACTAGTGATACATTCCCAATTTGGTAATGTGGCATGCGAAGTGCTGCTGATCGTTTGTTGATAAAACATTGCATTTGTGAAAAGCGAAGCTTTATGGACGAAACTTCGTCGAACCTCATAACCCAGAATGGTCGAAACAGTAAAGATGCGGCAAGGTTATTTGGGGGTAGCGCCCCCTAAGGGTATATTCATTTCCTTCTGGATAGAGGTTGTATCATGGTATGGAGCCCAGATACTTAACCTATGTGGTTGCTGCAAATTTATTACTTTGTGGTTGTTGGTGAATCCCGGGATAAAGGTCGGTACGACCGGGGGATGGCATACTTGTGTAGTAGTTACCTAGTTACAGAGGTAACCCAGCCTTGTGTTGGCAGAGATCCAATTAGCTTCTCGGGGCGTCCCTCCAGAGCCGTACCCATGTGGCAATAGGAAGTTCCTTGGCCTGATCATTTGTTGGAAATCCAAACAAAACAATATTCGTCGTGTACGGTTTTAGTTGTATAACCGGCCATGGAATGTGGTGGTAACCTGCTATTGAACATGGTAGCTATAGTAGGCATAAGTGCGAAATGCCTATGCTGGCTAGGATTTATATTATACTTTCGAAAAGGTTTTTCTACACTGTGCACTTATAATAATAATATCAAAGAATTTCTCGTATCAATCATTCTTGACTATCATAAGGAGAAATCTCCTCCAAGTGTGCGCTTGCATTATGTGTGTGGCCGGAGGCCTTATGGTAGTTTCATTTTCTAAAAAGCATTGCGGATTTCAAATCTAAATTCCTTTGTTGTTTAGAAGATAAAAGTGTTTTTGTTTGCTCATACCAATCCCATGACTGACCTGGAGTTTATTGTTCCTTTCCTAAACTCTAGGTGCCCACTATTTTCCACATGGGCAGTCTAGAGTTGGGTTTTCCAGATAGTAGATATCGTTTTGGTAGCTTTCAACTATCTCTTTGGATATTGGAGTCTTTGGATTCATGTACGAGACTTGCTCATCTTGGTGAAACATGATGGTGGTTCAAGCTAGTGGTTTGGAGTTTTAGCTTTGGAGCATTTGATTGGAGTTATGTAACGACCCTGGAATTTTGGCCCATTTATTTTAATAAATGCTTAATCTAACTTAAATAAAATGTAAATTGATCATATTAAAATGCTTATGGTTTGCAAATACTGTCAATTTATTTATTCAAATTGTATTTTTAAAAGGGATTGGACTTTGGGAATTCAAAATAAAATCTTTTGATAATATTATAATAATATTTATTTTATATAATTGAATTAAAACACTTTACTTTGTTTACCTCGGATAAACATACATATGAATAATAATGTGTGAAATTTAAAATATATCTCTTTATAATATTTATCTTATACTATTAAATTAAATTACTTTGTTTTGTTATCATGTGATGAAATATACATATGAATGAAAATGTTTAAATTAAAATCTAAATCTATTAATATAAAATATAAGTGAAACATGTGAATCTTATTTAATATTGATAATTGAAACATAAATATAAATAAATAAGTAAACACATCAATCAAATTTTAATATTAATAGTCAAATATAAAACACAAATCAAAATATAAATATAAACCAAAAACAAGAAATAAGTAGTTAATACTTACAATATCATTTTAAATTTGCAAGACCATAGAAAAATATACAATATAATAAGTATAAAATGTAACTAAATCATATTGTACATAATTAAATATTGATAGTTAAATATGAAATATAAATATAGACGTAAATAAATTATATAAACATTATGCAAGCTAGAAAATAACTTAAACATTTAAAGTTAAAATGAACATATAAGAAAACCAAAATTAAATAATTTTGTTAACATACAACATAACCTTAACAAAAAAATCAGTAAGTAAAATAAAATGAAAACCAAACACATACGAGTATAAACTATTTCAACTAGAAGAAATGAACAAAATGTTTTTATGCAAAACATCAATCTGAAATGTATGTTTCTAAATGAAAATAATAAGACAAATGTATATATGAACATACCTTCACTCACAAGCCTTTGACCTGCAATATGTCAGCAAAACAAATAATTATGTAGACATCTTTAAAAGCCCAAATACTAAATGTCATCAACTCAGCCACTCTTTTGTTCAAAACAAATAGTACAAATCTGTACATTTCAGATACAAAAAAGATCTGGTCAAAATTAAACAAAGAGAAGAAAACAACCTAACTAGATAATACCTTCCTATTATACTACTGTTATCTTATATATATGTGAGACCCTTCTTTCTTTAGTTTGAGTTCGTTCAGTCAAAATAATTAGCAAAACCAGGAAAAAAAAGAGAGAGAAGAAGGAGAATGTACAGGGATGACTCGGTGATTTAGGGGGGGTAACTTGAAGAAGCACTCGAGCTTTGTCAGGGAAGTCTCGGGTTTTCTTTCATCTGCAGTATTTTATTTTAAAGTAAAGGTAAGTAAACAGTTTTAAAACTTTAGACACTATAAATCTTAAAAGGGTTAACAGTTTTAAGTTAAAAACTAAATACAAGTTTAATTATATTAGTTAACACATAACAATGTCTTTTACACTTAATTTTGATTACTCTAAATTAAGTAATCACTTCAAGTTAAGTATGTAATTTGTTAATATTTAAGTTTGTAGTTAGTAATACATTGATTTTCAACAAGTTAAAGAAGACTTATAAAATGTTAATTAAGTTAATTAATTAATTAATTTAGAAAGTGATTAACAATAATTACATTGTAATTATAATTAAAGAATTGTTAATTGATAAATTTTATGATTAATAAAATTGTAATTGACTACTTAAGTTAATTAAGGAATGATTAACAGTTAAATAATTAAGTAATTAAAGTTAAATAACTTGATTAAGAAATAACTTATTAAATAGTGTGAAATAAAATAAGTTATTAATTAAGTAATTAAGATTTAATGAATTGAATAAGAAATAATTAATTGAAATGGAATAAGTAATTAATTGACAATCTATCAATTAAACAGGGTTAAGTAATGAATTCTCTAGTAATTGGTTTAAATTGAATTAATTGCAATGAGAATTTAAAATGATTATTTATGGATTGTTGAGTAGAATATCCGCTTGTGACATTTAATTGCTGATATTCTGTGTTACTCTGTGATATGCTATGTTATATCTATGATGCTTGTATATGTTTTATCTGTGATAAATGCTATGTTAATTCAATTGTTGAATTTAAATTATTTAAACTGTTAAGTTAATTAGACAACTTGGCCCTTAAAATGGCGTTTGGATTCGATGAGACCGGGATCGAAAGAATCAAATTTGATTCTCCGAAAACCACATCGATCCAATTTAAAACGTTAGGTTGTGAATCCTGAAATGAAGATCGAAATGGTGTTTTCAGAATGCAAGGGTTATCGTTGTTGACTCTGAGGGTGATTCCAAAATGAGTGTGACGAGATAATGCCTTCGATTTCGTTCGAAGCCGGAACGAACTTGTAGGATTGAATGCTTTCAACACATCGTCAGGCGGACGATGAGCATTCTAAGAAATATGTTCTATAAACATAATCGCAGCCTCAAGCCTCATCAACCGGGAATGGCTAAAACAGGGGAGATGTAGCAAGGTTAGGTGGGTCATGCCCAAGCAGGACAAGATAGTTCCCCTGTCTAGATGTCCCTTTCTGTTTCGGCTGTGTAGGCAGTTGCTAGCTACAACCGCGGGGTTTATCTTGTTCGGGACTGTTCAGTAAGGAATGCTTCCGGCCTTGTGTTGTAGGGGGTCGAGAGTGATCCTCGGTACGGTGATCTAGGCCCCGTACTGTGACGGGCGGTACCCCAGTAGCCCTGCCATTGTTGGAAATCCATTTTCCCTACGTGACCCTACGGTTTTGATTTGTATTACCCACTTTCATGGCTAGTAGCTCGAATTTAATGAATGTAACAATTTCGGCTATTTTCTATTTACTTGAAAACCCTAGACACTATTATAATATCACTGGATTTCCTATGAAATATTTTGGTTCGTGTAAGGTAAAAACTTACCCGTATTTATTTGTGGGAAGTTTTACGTGATACCTTTATTTTTAAAAGTTTTTCAAAGTTAAACAATTTAAACCGTTTACTCATACCAGACCCATGTCTGACCCAAAGTTTATATTTTGTTTTTTATAAACACTTGGGTACTCAAATTTTTATGAGTAGCCAAGTGATAGGTTTTGGACCCTGATTTTGGAGGAGCTTGGAGCAGGAGTTCCAGACGTATGTAGTTATCTATCTAGTTCCGCTGTGTTAGTTGATATGTACTGTATCTCTGATGTATATAGTGATAGATGTACGCATGATTGTCATATGTATTGATATTGTATAACTCTGATATATGTAAAACTATGTAATATTTATGTTATATATTATATTTTGTTCCGTTCCGCTGTGAGATTCTAATGTTGTTGTTCTTTCTTTCTCTTTCTCTTCTATTTCTATCCCTTTCTTTCTCAATGATGATACGTCTTTCTGGTAGTAGAAGGGCGGGTCGTCACAAATTATCTCATCTATTGATATCTTTTCTATTGTAGCATTGTTATCTTGTATCTCTGATATTGACTCATATTGTATCATTGTTGTATCGGATGTTGTATATCAATGATATTCATTATTTTCTTCCGCTGTGTTATTATACTTGATGTGTTATAAGCTTCGACGAACCAGATTCGATGTTTGGATCTACGGCATTGGAATACGAGTGTCGTATTCGGTGCTGATTTTCGAAGATCGAGTCAGGGTCGTTTCAATTGGTATCAGAGCTGAAGGTTGAAACTTTAGCTCAGGAGTATAACACATTAAGTGACTCATTAGAGATAGGGTGAAGTATACCCTAGAATGAGTATATCCCTAAGATATCCGTCTGAATGCCTCAATATATTCTCTTACTATCCATTGATAGTGAGTATGGGTGCAAGAAAAGGATGAGATAGGGGACAGGGGAATACAACTACAAATGGTCAGTACCCTGCAATAGCGGAAACAACTTTCTCTATCAATCTCCTTTGATTCGTCTCTTCAATTCTTTGACGGTTCCTAGCATTTTCAGGAAGAAGATTTGACATATTTGCATGGGACACAAACTCCAGATGGGTCAGAATTGTTTGTTTGGATGAATTGTTTGCTTTGGTTGCTATGGTTGATAGGTCTATTTTGGTTGTTTAAACTAAAAGTTTTGGGATTGCATCCCTATATCTGTTTATTCTGTTGGGTCTAGATATATTCTACGAATGGTTAGTTATCCTTTGAACTAACCAATGCCTTGTATATTTGTAATTTTGGTGACCCGAATATCTTGTATTGAATGAGTTTTTTCTCATAATTATTAGTGATATTCTGATTTGGGAAGCCAAATGCAGAATAGATATTCAGTTTGATTTGGTGATTCATCTCTCGATCTTTCTATATTCATTGTTGTCTCCCTACTTTCAAATTTCGAGGAAGAAATTTTCTTAAGGGGGAGTAATGATCCTAATTTTTAAGCTAAATTTAAATTGTTAACTAATTTAATTTTTGACTTTAATTGTAAATTAATGGTGAGTTAATTTGTATTTTTTTCAAATTTTATAAAGATATGTGTTTGGTTTGTGTTTATATATATATATATATATATATATATATATATATATAAAATATTGGATTTGAAAATAAATGTGTTTTATAAGTAGATTGAAAATAGATTTGAATTGGGAATTTAAGAATAAAATTTTTAAATTAAGAAATGCATATATGTGATTAATTATTAAAGTGTAATTTCGTTTCAAAACATTTTTCTGTAAGGATGTATAATGTATGAATGATGTGAAACAAGAATTTATAAAATTTCTAAAGTTGAATATGAATTTGATAAAAGAATTTAAAACACCTTTCGTTAAGATTGAATAAATTTAGTTGTATATTTATAAATTTAAAAATGTAATACATATGTTAAGTTATAAACATAAGAGATAAATTGATTCAAAAATATTAAAATGAAAAGAATTTAAAATAAAAATTATAAATTAAATCAAGATAAGGTTTAAAAAACAAAATTTGTAAATAAAATTTTAAATTAATTTGAATAAAGGACTTAAACAAAAATTTGATGGGTATTTGACAAATGTAAGTTATATAGAAACATATATTAACGAGTGTAGTTTAAAGAGAATATGAATAAAACAAGTGTCATACTTTATTTTCTTTAAAATATAAAACATAGATAATATGAATTAAAGAGTAAAACTTGGTTGCATGTTTTCTTTTATCTTCACCCTCAAATTCTTCATCTTCAAAACCAGTTGAAAACAGAAACAAACCAGGAAATCATCAAAACAAAGAACCTCTTTAACCTTCAAACTGAATCAAAATATAATTAAACAATCTTCAAGTTAAAGCAAAGTTCAATATCTACTCAAAGCTGCATCAAACAATTTCAAGTCTGGAAAATCAAACTACAATCTGAAGCAACAAGAAGCAATCAAACTAAATCAAGCTTCAACCAATTTCAAAAATTCAAAGCTAGTTAAGATTTGGAAACTTTAAAACAAAACTGGAAACAAAACAAAATTCCCAAATTCTAGGCCTTTGTCTTCAGAAATGTGAGTAAACATTTAATTTTAAAACTTAAGTAGATTTATGGTTGTTGTTTATAAAATCTCTGTGATGATGATGACCGCATGTGTATAATTTTGTGAATATGATTTTATTTAAGTGTGCATGCCTGTTATATCCATGTTTCCACTCTGTTTCGTAGTTCAGAGTTAAAATTTTGTTCAAATTCTGTTTTCTTCATCTCTGAACTCTGATAGGCCTTACTTTTTCAAACAAAGTTAGTTTGTTTAAGTATGAACTTGGATCTAAAAATAGTTAAACATGTTTGTATGTATATATATATATATATAGTAACTGGAAAGCAAGAGTTACAGTAAAATGTTGTAAATATGTAAAAAATAAACTGATACAATTCTCTGATTTAAATATATAAGTTGAATTGGTGTGGGAAGTTATGATTTTTAAAATCAAAATCACAATTTTTATTTAAGTAATGAGCATGCAATCTGGAGATGACCAGAATTGGTATTTTTGATATTTTCTGGTGATTGCAACATCTTGGGTGGTCGTGGTTTCGATGGGAGAAGGTTGGGATATCGGAGTTCTCAAGAAAAATGTCAGGTGACGTTCTAGCTCACTGTGGCGACGGCGGCGTGACGATCTAGGTTCCAAACCTAGTTTTAGGCCAAGTTGGATTTTGGGTCCGTCCTTCTCCTCTGGTTGATCGAGTGGTTCGAGACGTGGGGTAAGGCAGCATGGAAGGTATGGGGTGGTGTGGCCAGAATTTCTGACGTTCTAGTGATCGGCGACCTGGAATCGGGGTGTTTTTAGGTAGAGGTTTTAGGTTCGAGTTCTACTGTGACGCTCGTTTTTTTTGGGTTCTGTGGTGACGAAGGGATGGTAGGAATCGACTGTAGGGTGGGTCACTGACGTGTGAGAGGTGCTGGAGTTGGTCGCGACGGCGTCGATCGTCGGTGCACTTGCATAGGCAGGTGTGTGTGTCAGTGGGCTGTGGTAGTTGGGGAGATGTATTATCTCGGGTTGCAACTCGAGATTTGGGGTAGTTCGCTCGATTTCAAACTCGAGTAGCACTTGAGTTTTATTTAAAACTTGTAACAGTTATTCGAGTATTGGAGTGGAAGCTCGAGTTCGTTCTCAAGTATATTGGAAATGGTTTGCCTATAGATTTTGAAACTTAAATTTAATCAATGCCTGAAAATGGGGGAAGAAGAGAAACTCGGGTTTAACCCGAGTAAGCTTCGGGTTCGACCCGAAGCAGAAGCTTTAAAACAGTTCTTAAGGTTTTAAAAGTTTTAAAAACTTTTATATAAATAACTTGATGATCAATAAATGTTTCCTTAAACATTTTGATTAAGAAGTTGTTAAGTGGTAATTAATCGATTAATCAATGGCGATTAAGGATTAATCAAATGGTAATTAAGGATTGATTAATTGTAATTAGAGATTGATTAAATGGTAATTAAGAAGTTCTTAATTTGGGATTAGGTTGTATAAATTAATAATTAAGGTCTATTAATTAATTGGTGAAGAATTAATTAATCTACAATTAAGATTAAATTAATTTGTTTTAAGGATAATTAAGGGATGAATTATCCAATTGTAATAAATCAACTGAAGTTGATTAATTTTAAGCTAATTAATTTGTAAATTAATTAAAGGTAATCTCTTGGTAATTAATTAACTACAAATACTTAATGAGATTAATAAATGTAATTTGTTAGTGAAGTAATTAATGTATAATTATCGGATGTAATTAATTAAAAGGAATTACTTAATGGGATGTAATTAAAGGGTAATTACTTAGTGGAAGTAATTAAGAATTAATTACTTGGTGTAATTTATCAGTAATTAATTAAAGGATTTATATAAATAAATAAGGAGTTAATTAATTAGGAAGTAACTATAGAAGGGTACTTACTGTTTATGATTAACTGAGGTTGGTTAATGGATGTAATTAATTAAAGTATAATTAATTAATGTAATTAATTAAGGATAAATTAATTAATTAAGAAATGATTAATTAATAAAGGTAATTAAGACTTAATCAATTGTAGTTAATGATAGTTAATCATTGATTGAAGATTTCTAATGAAGGTAACTATGTTGTAGATAAATCAAAAACCACATGACTTATTCATATTAATTGTAGATGTTTGATTGCTATTGAATGCTATATGATAGATTAATATGTTTGATATGTGATGTGATGCGTTGCAATGCTTTGTGCTCAGTTTCTATTTGTGATGAATAGATTGTTATATGAATATGCAAACCCTTGACCCGTAAATGACATTTGAATTTCGATGCGACAGGGAGTCGGATTTCAGTTGTTTATCCGAAACCCACATCAAATCATATTAATGAATCCTTGTGATTGATAAATTTATTTTATCTATGAATCTGTGAATGAAGATAAGCATTATAGGTTATACCGCTTATCGATATATCTGTGATGATTGATGTTGTGCACTATTATGTAAAACCTCTGGACTACACTATAAACACACAAATATGGATTGCACGTGGAAATCGGTTGTTAACGCAAAAAATGGACGCTAACACCCGGTGCAAGTAGACATAAAGTGAAACAGAGAAAGCACCACCCATTCGTACGGGAACTAAAAATAAGCATAAAATAGCAAAGAAACAGTAAAGAGACAATAGTTTTTAACCCCGGTGCAAGCAGAGATAAAGTGAAATAGAGAAAGCACCACCCGTTGGTACGGGAACTAAAAATAAGCAGAAAATAGCAAAGAAACAGTAAAGAGACAACAGTTTTTGTAGTGGTTCGGCTTTTAGTCAAGCCTACGTCCACTTAATCTCTTTTATTGCTGATTTGATTACAACTCTCTCAATGATTCTTCAATTACAATACGATTAAGACTAGTAGCTAGAACTTCGATGAGGAAAAGCTCTTTGAATTCATGTTGAATGAGCTAGATCTTTTCCCAAGTTCGTTGAAGCGTCTTTGGTGTTTGAAGTGTTGAAGGAGTCGAGAAAATAGCAAAGTTTCGGTGTTCCAGAAATGATCCAAAAGTCCCCCTTCAGTTGGAGCAGGTGGGGTATTTATAGGGAAAATATGGATGCAGGTCCTAGGTCGTGAGCGACCTAGGGGACACGAGCTACGGCTCATCATGGTTGCACTTGACCGCTTGAACATGTTGGTCGGTCGTAGGTCGTGAGCGACCTAGGGGAGAATGGTTGGCGACTCAATCATGTCGAGGTACCTAGTGGAGCGACTTAGGCTGGTCCTAGGAGTAGTACCGATCTAGTGTTGGTTGACCTATAACCAAGCGACATAACGATATAAAGCTTGTGGCTCGCTAGGTCGTTAACTCGCTAGGTCGTTAACTCGCTAGGTCGTTAACTTGCTAGGTCGCATAGGTCATTTAGTTACTAGGCCGCTAGGTCGCTGAGCTCCTCTGTTGCGATCTACTGCTGTCTTGTATTGATTGCTAGGTTGCTTAGGTCGTCACATGTTAGCTCGCTGTAGAACTTCATCCTCGTTAGCTCGCTCGCACTTTATCTCATTAGGTCGCTTGTGTGTTAACCCGTTAGGTCGCTTGGCTCCTTAATTCGTTAGGTTGCTAACTCGCTAAAATGCTTAGCTCGTTGGAGCGCTTGCCATTAGACTGGTTAGGTCGCTTTCCTTTCGAGTACTTGAGTCGTCGTTCAGAGTGGTGTTAACACTTGCCCCTCGAAGTATACGCCTATGTTATAGGTCGTGTGCCGATACACCTTCTTTTCTTTCCCCTATATAATCCATTAGCTCGTTTCCTCCTCATTCCACTGCTTGTACTCTGCCGCCATTTCCATTCTTGAGTTCAAGAATCCTCAAAGCGAAACCCCTTGTTGCTTCGATCATTATTCCTAACAACAATCCTAGGTAAATCGATCACCTCTCCATTGTATCTGCCATCAATTTCCTTATAATCACTTTCACACGGCTTTTATTACCTCACCGTAAGATTTCCTCCTGATTCACCCTCCAGTCGCCATTGACCTATTTGTAATTGCTTTAAAAACGGATCGGCCTATGATTTCTCAGAGTTGTGTGGTGTGTGTTCGAGTTTATGGAGTTTGATGTTGTTTTCTGGAGATTCAAAGAAGAAGCCGAGGCCTTAATTGCTTGGAGGAAACGAAGGGATTTGTAGTTAACGGGTTAGTGGGTTATTAGTTTAAGCCATGATGTTTCGGGCGACGCAATGGTGGTGGACGCGTGGCAAAATATGATTGGGGAATAGTACTTATGGCTTTTGATGGGAGATAGCTCAATATTGCTGAGCTACCTCTGGAGCAACCTTACGAATTCGACCGTCCTAACAACCCTTACGACCTAAAGGAAGCCTTGTGACCTAACAACCCTTGTGACGTAACTCTTTGAGACTTGAGCTCTAGGTCGCGGCCACACTTGAACGAGCTAATACTTAGACAAAAATGCACTGCCTTGACCTGAAGTCTCATGCCTTGAACTCTTTGGCTTGAACACTTTTTAATTCGTAGGAACATGACATTGTTGAACTATCTGACTTGAGCAATGTGACTTAAGAAAGCTTTGACCTATGCTAAGCCGCTTGAGCTTGGCTACTTGTAAAAATGTGATAGCACTTAACTTGAATTCTCAACTTGAACTGTCGAGATAGCTTGCTTGAACTTGTTGCAGTTCTTTACAGATTATATTAACTTTAACGCTAACAACCTGTTAAACATAACATTTGCAGAAAAATGGGACGAATATACTCATCATCGACTGCCCACATCGTGTGATGGATTAGATCAAAGAAATGATATTTTACTTAAGTAAAATAGGATGAATCTACTTAAAGATAAAGTGTTGTGAATTAACTGATTAAATGAAGCATCAATGCAAAATTCATACAGTTATAACTGCTTATTGCTGGATATCATCTGCATTGATACTACACTTAACTTTGATTTAATAACAAGTCTTGAACTTTCCTGAATTGACATGCATCAATCAGTACCATTTCAAGTTTTATTTTATTTACTTGTTATTTCAGTAGTTTTGCACAACACTTCACACTCTTTTATGAAATGTGCACCTTCATGTTTGAATATCCAGTTCCTTGTGTAGAATAACTTCTCAACAAGAAGAGATAGTAAGGCAAGCTGAAGAGGTCTTCCCAATAGCTAATCCCTTGGATAATCCCCCGGAAAGAACTTCAACCACTCTGAATCAACGGGTTTTTAGTCAGTTATGCATTTAGTTCGGCATCGCTGAAGCGGACGCTTTGCTTCCTGGGGTAAACGATACTGCTGACAGGCTACCTCTTGGTTTTATCGCAGTTAATCGTCAGATGTGCTTGTGTGGAACTATTCCTCCCTTTAACGATTTTCTTCGACAGCTCCTTCTTCGATTAACTATCTCTCCTTTCCAGTTACACCCTAATGGCTATGCCATCTTGATGGGATTATGTGTTCTGTTCAGGAGGACGCTCGACCGTCTTCCAAGCTTTGAAGATATTTGCTACTTGTGCTGATTTGCGAAGAACAAAGATCATCCTTCTATCACACTTATGAGGAGCGCACGAAACCGTAAACTGATTACTGATCTTCCTGAAAGCGCCCACGGGTTTTTGAACCAATTTTTCTTTGGGCGTTGCCCTTTGGGATTTTACGGCATCTGGAGAGTGGGAAGTAAGATTGCCTATCTCTGATTTTTCCATTTCTGGGCTATTCAAAATCCAAGTTATAAAGTGCCAACTTCATTCTTTAATTTTACAACACTTCCTCCTCTTTCTAAAGATTCCATCCACAAGCCAACTATTGAGAGACTAAGTGCCATGTCAGTCGAGGAGAGAAGCATTAAGTTTTTACTGAAGGACGAATTTTTACATCAATTTGGACTTTTGCATTCTTCCCGATTTACTCAGCCTCGTGATGCCCCCGGTTCTCGAGTAGAGACATCGGATGCTCAGGTTTCCGTAAAGGAACTTGCACCGAAGGAACCTATTTCAGAGACCTCATTGGTTAAATGTTCTACTCCTGTTGACGGTGCAGGATCATTTGCCAAGTTTGCACTTCCCCCGGTTATCGAAGAAGAGGAACCTCCTCAACATTCCGGGAAGGCTGCTGATGAGGGAGCTGAGAAAGAGAGTTCCGCCAGGCATGATGGTGATGACATTTTTGGAGGGCTGAGCGACCTAATGGTGACTCGCATGAGATATTCAAAGATGATACCACTGCTTCAAAATTTGTTTCTCAAGCAGTCGAAGTGACATCCCCCTTGCGACCAACTTCATCAACCCAAGAGTTGACACCTCTTTCTCCTTCTTCCCCAACTCGTTCAGGCCGACTCCAAAAGCTAGCCATTAGGCCAGGCAAGGGCTCTAAAGGTGGCGGGAAGAAGAAATAACGAATTTTGTTTTACCCTTGTTGTTTTTCTTTTTCGCTTTTTGCTTGTATTGACCGGAGATTGTGCGGGTACCGGCCCCCGCTTTTTGAAATCTGCACATGTGTACAAATTTTTTATAGTATGGAATAAAATGGTTCTTTTTACTTGTACAATCTTTTGACTGTATTTGTGAATGCACTTATTCCTTATTTTCGCACAAGTTTCTTCATTTTCTTTGTATGATATTGCTTTAAGCTTGTGGTATGTTGCTTGAGCGTTTCTTTTATTAATGTAGCTATATTGTATTGCCCCAATACCACTGCTTATTGCAATTTCTTTCTTTTTGGTAAAACTTTGGAGAACAATTCTTCTGTTTCGAGAAGACTTGCACTCTTAATCTGGAGAACAACTCTTCCATTTTGAGAAGGCTTGCACTCGTACTTAGAGAATAATGTTTTCCATTTTGAGGAAAAATTACTCTGCTTTAGTAGAGTGTGCCTTGTATTAGAGAAGTCTTCTCTCTTTTTTAGAAAAAGTTTCTACACTTCAACTTTCGGAGATGATCACTTTTTTGAGTAGTGGATTCTCCTACGCGGTGAAGTGGGCTTCCATAGAAGGCTTTGATTTGGCACTTCAACTTTCGGGGAAGAATGTTCTCATTATGGAGAAATTGATCTTCCCTTGAGAGTAGAAGTGTGCCTCCGAAGAGGGCTCTTTTTCTTACGTGGAGTAGCGGGCCTCCGAAGTGGGCTTTTGGCATTTCAGCTCTGGTGAAGTGGGCCTCCGAAGAGAGCTTTTTGCACTTCAACTCTGGTAAAATGGGCCTCCTAAGAGGGCTTTTTGGCATTTCAACTCTGGTGAAGTGGGCCTCCAAAGAGAGCTTTTTGCAATTCAACTCCGGTGAAATGGGCCTCCGAAGAGGGCTTTTTGGCATTTCAACTCTGGTGAAGTGGGCCTCCGTAGAGATCTTTTTGCACTTCAACTTCGGTGAAATGGGCCTCCGAAGAGGGCTTTTTGGCATTTCAACTCTGGTGAAGTGGGCCTCCGAAGAGAGCTTTTTTCACTTCAACTCAGGTGAAATGGGCCTCCGAAGAAGGATTTTTGCATTTCAACTCTGGTGAAGTGGCCTCCGAAGTGAGCTTTTTGCACTTCAACTCCAGTGAAATGGGCCTCCGATTAGGGCTTTGTGTGCCTCGGGAGAGGGTTTTTTGTGCCTCGGGAGAGGGCTTTTTCCTCCAAAGAGTTGTGACTCCGAAGAGGGCTTGTGCCTCCTCCGAAGAGGGCTAGAATTTATTTGTGGTATGCTCACCAGGAAGGTTGCGTCTCACGGTTAAGTGGATCCACGGGGCAGACGCAAGCTACCTAACCGGATGTTCGTTTGCACAAACGATCGTAATTAGTTAGCAAGAGCGTGGAACCTTCACTTTGGGAAAGTGCCCCTCCGGTGGTTCCACCAACCTTTTTGTTGAGAGACATGACTTCTTTTTGGCTGTTTTTATCTGCTTGCCCATGTTTTTCACCACCTGCCCCTCAGCGATTACTTGCTGTTGTTTCCAAGCACATGTTCTCTCCCTTTGCAAGTTATCTGTTTTTTCCCTGAGAAGTGTATTTCATTGTTAAGTGATTTCACGGGGCAGACGCAAGCTATTTAATCGGATGTCCGTTTGCACAAATGATCGCAATCAGTTAGCAAGGGCCTAGAACCTTCACTTTGGGAAGGTTCCCCTTCGGTGGAATCATCAACTATTTGTGAGAAGCACTTCTTGTGTGGGAATTGAATTTGGAGTTTTTTGTGGCTTGACATTCCATTGTTGAATGATTCGTAGGAATCGCTGAGCTTGGGATGTGTTGAATAGGTAAGCTTTGCTTTGATAGCCTGCAATATTAAATCGACATTTTAGCAATACATTTAAGATATTTGCATATCAAAAATGAAACAGGCATTTTATAATAGTACAGAACACAAAATTTATAGTGGTTCGGCCAATAACTTGGCATACATCCACTTTATAGTTCTTATTATTCATTTGTACTGGTTTTACTATGGCTTACAATACAAGAATCATACATCCATAATCATTTTACAAATTTAACCAAAGCTTCTAAGTAAAATATGGATGCAAGTGATTGCTGTTCCAAGCTCTTGGAATAGGATCTCCTTCGACAGTTGTGGGTTTGAATGTGCCATCAAGAAGTTTTTTGCCTATAACATACGGCCCTTCCCATTTTGGCCCAAACACTCATGTTGCTGTCATGATCCTTTTCAAGACTAGATCCCCAATTTCAAAGCTTCGTTGGTGAACTTTGGAATTGAAGTGCCTGGCTATCCTTTGTTGATGGGCTGCAATTCTGAGCATAGCCTCTTCCCTTTTTTCATCAAGGAAGTCAAGTGCTTCAAGTTGCAGCTCTTCATTTTCAGCTTGGTTGAAATGGATTCTTCTGTGTGAGGGCACCTCTATTTCCACCGGAATCATTGCTTCTGATCCATATGCTAATGAGAATGGAGTGTGCCTGTGACGGCCTAGAAATTTTAATGAATTAAATTGGAATAATTAATTGATTTTAAAATATTTAAAAGTTAATTTTAACTTGAATTCAAGATGTCAATATTTTCTGAATAATTAAATCATCGAATTATATATTTAAATGTTGAATTTGGGTAAGTTGTTGAATCTAGAATTTCTAAGCCTGTTTAAAATAATTAGACGACTTATAAAATCTATAATGATGATACTGAAGATAATATAATGGTTGAAATTTAATTTAAAGATGATTTGTTCAATTTTAATAATATATCGTTTAAATTGGAATTTAAAAATAGCCTTTCGAGGCACAGTTTCGGAATTCGACGAAACCAGCTTCATTGGATCCGTAATAGTTAATTATTATCGGATTTCAATTTTCATAGCAATCGGAGTTGTCGTTTGATCCTGGCAGCTCAAAACGCTTAGAATTATTTTAATCGATTTAATTGTAAATTGAGCGGTTCCTTCTCTAACTCGTGTATATGAACGAATTAGCTTCCAAAACACGTTCCATTGTGTTCGGAACGAGGGTAAAACCCTGGGATTGACTCGCGGCATTCCTTAAGAGGGTTCGAAATTTAGGTAGCAATCGATATAGCATTTTTGAAGTTTTATATATGTTAAAAAAAATTAATTAAATTAGCAAGATATTTCCTTTACAGTGTCGTGTTCAAGAAGCTTTCCATCTCCTTTATTTTTATTCTCGTCCCCTTGATTCTTTGAGCAGACCGTATATAAATAAAAAAAAGGATGAAATCATGGCCGAAGGCTGCATTTTAATATCAATAGAAATCGAGTTCCTCCCTTCCTAAAATCAACCTTTCCTCTTTCAGAAATTCGAAATCATCTGCACTAACAAATTCGAGTTTTATTTATATATAAAAAAAGGGGGAGAGAGCCGAAATAAATCAGAGCACATGTCGATTTAGGAGGTGACAACCTAGGGCTCTGGATTTCGTCTCGATGGCGAGGCGCATGGCGAGTGGATGTAGCGGAGTCAAGGTGGGACGAATCGTGGAGGCGCTTGGGTGTCGCGACAGCATCATCGCGATAAAAAGGGAAGAAACTATCGCGAGCCTCGAAAGATGGACTTGGTGATTCGTGGGTTACGGTTGATTGTTGGAGGTCGCGATCGAGTGTAGAGGTTGATGCAGAGCTCGAGTACAGTGGATGCATTCTCGTGGAGGGCCACGAGCATAGGAAGCATGCGTGCAACCTAGAAGTAGCGATCGTATAGATCTAGGGTTGGCGTGGTTTGCTTCGAGACAGTGAGGTAATCTTTTTTTTTCCCAATTTGAATTTAATTTATTTACAGAAAAAAAGAAAAAATAATAATAGGAAAATTGTTATTAGTTTGGGGCTGAATTAATTAGACAAACTAACTATAAAATGGGAAATGATTGTTCTGTTATTTCAGATATAAGTCGTATAATGATTATACAAGGTCATTAATCGCGAGAATCAATTGGGGATGAAGTGGACTACAACTGGGAAAAGGTGAGTAAATCTCACTCTGTTTGGTCCTTATTTAAATTTATAGGGTTAAATTTAAATAATTGGTTGAATGTTTAAGTTGATTGGATGTATATGTATGATGATGTGACTTTGGTTTTGATTGATTCTCGAGTTAATTGTGGATTGACTCAAAGTATATGGGGTTTTAAATTGTTTCAAACATAAATCATAAATAAGAAAATGATTTCATTTTAAATTTAGTAAGGTCTTGATGTGTTGTAATTCATTTTAATTAGTAAGGAATTTGAAATGAATAATTTATAGATTTAATTAATTAATGATTTGGGTTATCTGACTTAGTGATTAACGAGTTGAATAAATAAGGAATTGAGTTGTAAGTTAATTAAATAAGTAAAAGGAATTCAGAATAATCATTTGATGGTGTGATAAATAATTACTTAATGTAAGTAATAAAATATAATTACTTGGTGGAATTAATCAAGAGTTTAATTAAGACAGTTAAGTAAGAAATAATAAATTTTTGAATAAAGTAAAATGAAGGATAGTTAATTACAGTTTAGGATTAATCGAAAATGGTTAATACCGTGGTTTCATTAATATAACGAAATTTGATTAGAATAAATTAAAATATAATTGAAAATCCTTAATTTGTATAATTAATGAATTAATCAAAATTGATTAATTAAGATTGATTAATCTATAATAAGTGACTTATGGGAAATTAATTAGTTTAAGCAATTAAGGATTAATGTAAATAAATAAATAATTAATTCATGAAGAAATTAAGATTTCTTAATAATCTCGGTTGAGACTAATTAATATTGTGAAGTTAATTTAAGATAATTACTTGAATGCAATTGAAAGATAATTAATCCAGGGTGATTAATTAAGATGGATAATGATGGGTTGACCAATTAATTGATTTGGAATTAATTAACGTTAAATGAAGTAATCTATGTGATTGAGGTTTGAAATTCAATTTGAATCAATTGAATTGATGTGTATGGGATTAGGCTTTGCTTATGGATGATGGAATGGTATTGGATGTTTTGAATGAGTTGATATCTCTAATATGAAATGTTGTGAATTACATTTGAATAACTTGGGTTAGGATAATATGAGTCTCGAGGAGACCGAGGTCGGGTATTTGGGAAATACCCGAAACCACTTCAAATATTTATATATTGATTTGTGAAATCAATAGGCTGGATTGAAATGATTTAAGTAGATTGGAATATTTATCTAAGTTTGTTACATAGAAATTAATATGTGAAATAATTGTTGTCTATAGCAAATTGTGAATTGGTTAAATTGATATAACTTACCCCGGGTTTATATAAGTTGTTTGCTTGGGTATTTCATGTTAGTTGAGTTTACTCATGCTGGATTCCAGTCTGACCCAGGTGTTACTTTGGTGTAATGCTCGGGTCGGACCGAGTATTACAGTTTTTCAGGTAGGTACGTTCTGGAGCTCAGGAGACGAGCTGGATGGCTATATCGCATAGAGTATATCCGCTGTATTTATATTATTGTAAATCTGAGACATGATAATTGTAAACTTCAGTGACTGTATTAATGTGAAACACTGATGTATATTAAATGTAATCGACAGATATAGTATTCTTTTGTAAACTGTTATTATTTATTATTATATTTTATCCGCTGCGAGTGTGAGATGTTTGGTGTTTCTGTTCTCCTTCTCCTATCTCTTTCTTCTCTTTCTTCTTTTCCTTAACTATCTGGAATTTTCGGGATCGAAAATTTTGGATCGTTACAGTTGGTATCAAAGCGGAAGGTTAAGCGAGAACCTTGGCTCTGGTAGGGATTACTCATTAAATAGAGTCAGTGGTACTCTAGAATGAGTTGAGTATATATTTATATGAGCGCGTACTTGTTATTTTTTATATATAAAGGTTTTAAATGATTTTATATATATATAAAAAAAAATTGAGATATAAAGCAATATTTCCTTCTAATAAATATTAAGGTGATTGGTTGTTAATTATTGAAATTAAAATTAAGAAGTAATATAATACAACCAAACTGAAGTCTAGAATTGGAATTAAATTAAGTAGAAACAAAGATACAACCAAATTAAAATTTAATGGATTGAAAATGAAATCCTAAATCTGGTCCCAGAATTCGGAAATTTTGTTTCAAAGTAATGAAAAATAATAAATAAGTATTATTTGAATAAAAGAGACTTGTTGCAAACAATGGGTTGTTTGAAAATTTGATTTGAATTAAAAACCAAAGGTGGTTCAAAATTTTAGAACATGGCTGGGAGGGCCAAGAAATAAATATGTATATATATGTATGGATGTACGTTATATCAAAGATAATTTGAAATAAACTCTAAGGTGTTGAGTTTTGGTATTCCCTGGAGTGTGGTGTAAAAACCCAATGTAGTATAAGTTTTGAACTTATAAGAGGGAAATGATTTTGAAATATGAAGTGGGAATTCAACTTGAGTAAGGTTGATTGGATTAAGTAAATTAGAATTAACTTTGGAAAAATTAAATAAGTGTAGAAAAAGCAACCAGAATTGGAAATTCCAAGATGAAATTGGAATTTAACTTGGAGAGTTAAATGGTTGATTTGAACTGGGAATTTGTGTGATCTCAAAACGGGTTTGAGATTTAAAAATTGAAAATGGGTGGGCATTTTAAAATAAAATTGGATGATATCACCCTATTGTTAATAAACATCTTTAAATTGAGAATGGTATTGTACAAATAAAATAAATTTGAATAATTGAGTTTGTAAATTAAAATTGTTCAAGAACTGGCTTCAAAATGGAAGATAAAATTGAATAATAAATTAAATTTTGAAAACGAATAAAATTGTATTGAGCTCTTATTTGAATCTGAAAATATAAGTAGAGATAAATTGAAATGGAGAATTGGACTCAGAAATTTAAGATTGTTTAAAAAGAACTTTAAATAAAAGTTAATTTGGTTTAAAAAGTTAAATCAACCTTTGAGAATTTAACTTGAATTTATATAATTCGAGGTAGTTTAAATTCAAGGTTGAAATTGAATTAGTTTAAAATTTAATTTGGTTTGAAGTAATTGGATTGGTGATTGAAAATATATAAGTTTAAAAATTTTAAATGGGAAATTGGATTGGATTAAATTGAAGTGATTTGGATTCTGAAATTAAATTGATAATAATTCAAATTGATTGGAATAATATGAAATTATAACTAAAATTGAACAGGATTGAAATCAACTAGAATTTGATTTAAATTTGGGAAGAAATCAAGATTTATTCAACTTGGATTGGGAATTAATCAAGGCCAATGGAATTTGGAGTTATTTGGATTGGAATTGGGTCAATTTAAATGGAGATATAAATTGAATTGTTGGGGAAGTGAACAGTTAACTCTTGACTATTTTCAATATAAATTGTTTTGATATAAACTTATTTTTCTAAGCTATTAATATATACAACCTTTGTTTCTTAAAGCCAAATTATTTTATACTTGTTTTACAATTATTTTTGGAGCTATTTAACCATTTTTCAACAGATTTCTAGGCTAATTAGTATTTTTCAACTATGTTACAAATTAATTACTATTTTACAACTATTTTGCAATTATCTAAATTTTCTGAAACTATTTAGCTATTTCTCAACTATTTTACAGTTAGTTACCTATTTTATAGCTATTTTACAAACTAATAATTATTTTTCAACTACTTATCTATTTTTAAATTTTCGAGCTATTTCCTAAATATAAACTGGTCGGAGTTCAAACTGTTATTGATTAAATACCCAACTGGGATAAGAACTGAGGTAATAATCCAAATGTGGATAAAGGCAATGTGAATAAGTGAATGAAAATTTAAGTGAAGTGAATGGAAAAGAAATTGACATTGAAAAGAGTAATCAAATTGAATATTTGATTTTGAGTAAACAAAGTTATATATCTTTGTTTTATTTAAGATGAAACCCCTTGTTGAATCTATTGTTGGAAGAAAAAGGATTTTGGAAGTGTTTGAAGTATAAAAGGAATTTTATACAAGTTATAGTGGTCCAAAGTTATAAAATTTATATATATCGGTATATATATAAAGGATCTTATGAGGATTTTGGAAAAGGTTTTGGGAACCTTTGGATTTGGAAAGGCTTTTGATTTTGGGTAAAATCAATATTGGAATTTGGAAAGCCTATTTTGAGAATTATCAATTTTGGGATAATCGATTTTGTGTAAAGGAGCTTAATATGAGATCATACTAGGTGTATGATTTGAAAGATACTATATGTGTATAGTTTAAAGTGTTTGATGATGGCTTTGGGGAAAAAGGCGCTTCCTTGAAATGAACTTCTAAGGAGTGCCACTGGGTGGTGCTGCCTTGAGCCCTAGGGAGGTTCTAAAGTTGATCCTGCGAGGAGTCCGGACAAAAACTAGTTCCTGAGGATTATGAGTAGTGTATACCATAGCGGAAGTCGTGTGTGCCACTGAGAGCCAACAGTCTGCGTTTGATTTTATATCGGTAGACTGCGACCTATGGTATAACATAGCGAAAGTCGTGTGTGCCGCTGAGAGCCAACAGTCTGCGTTTGATTTTATATCGGCAGACTGCGACCTATGTAGGAATGGAGAGGTTTCATTTCGACAGCGAAAATCAAAGGCCGCGGAGGGCCTGCAGTTACATGGACTTTTGCTGTGACGGCAACGTAACCCTGGATGTAACTGTGATCTGTTGTGTGGGATCCATGGCGTAATTGAGAGGCCGCGGAGAGCCTGCAGTTACATGGACTTTTGCTGCGACGACAACGTAACCCTGGGATGTAACTGTGACCATGGATGGGGGTGATGATTTCCAGAGCATTTTCACCAAAGATATTTCCTCTGTTTTCAAAAAGTGTTTTCTATATTTTCAATAAAATTATTTTTTTCAAAAGTATTTTCACTAGGTGTTGAAAACGGGTTTACCAAGTACTTATAGATTCTCAGTTCTACGCCTGATCAACATATGACTGAATTTCTATGAGAATAAGGATGGACTGGTTGAGACATCGAGTTATAAGAAAAAAAAATTATATAAAGAACTATTTTAATAGTATTATGTGAATCTAAAGGTATTTCTAAAATTTTAAAATAAAAGTGTTAGAATTTTGGAAAAATAAAGGAGAATCCCAACTGGAATTATGAAAAATTTTGGCACTCAAGAGACTTTCATAAAGTGATTTTTGTAATAAAAATTGGAAGTAAGCTATTTGGCTAAATAATTGTTTGATTGAGTATGTTAATAAAATTTAACTTTGGTAAATAAATGGATTGTAAGTTAATAATGGAATTTGGAAGTGAATTTGAATTGTTAATAGAATTCGACTTGGATTTGATAATAAATTAAATAAGAAGAGATGTTGTAAAATAAAAATAAAATAGAATGGGATCGAAGTAGTGATGGGATGAATTGCAAATAATATCCAAATGTGACTTGAATAATATTTAATGAAATTTTCAAGTAAATTGGATATAAGAGAAGTGTTGTCATATGAAATGAAAGTGAAAAATAATAGAAATGGTTGGGTTGCAAACAAAACCTAGGTAAGTAGAAATAAATTAAGAATGGTTTTGTATAAATAAAATAAATTCACAAATGAATTAAGAAAGTGAAATATAAAATGAGTTAATGGCATTAAATAATAAATGAATGAAGTCTGATAGAATAAAAACTAAATCAAAGTTGTGATTGGAATAGGATTATCAGACTGAACATAAGTGCGGTGGCATAATAATTTAAAGTATAAATGTGTTAAGTATGTGTTGGATATTATTTTGATAAAGTGAGAAGATGAATTGAAATTAAAATTTAAAATGAATGGGCTAATCAAATTTAATGGGATTTGATTAAATGAGAATCAAATCGAAGAAACCTAAGTTTGGTCTTGGAATAAACTAAAATAAATTCACTTAAGTTTAGAATTTATGGAAGTTTGGCTTCGAATAAGAGTGAAAGCCCATTAAATAGAAGCTTGGATTAAATTAATTTGGAAATGGTCATTAATTTATAAGTTTGAATGTGCCAAGCTTAATAAATTGTTTGCATGAATCTAATGTGGAAATAAAATGAAATGCAATGAATGGTTGGTTGATAAATTAGAAATGAAATGGAATTAAATATAAAATGAATTGAAAATTTATTTAAAGTAGTTATAAACTAAAATAGAATACCCGATTAAGCGAATATCGTCAAGATTGCATAATAATAAATGTTGTTTGGCGTAAACGAAAGTAATTAAATTCTATGAGTTAATGGAAATTAAATAAATTTGATTCTGAATCATGTGAAGTGAAAATGAGCTTATTTGAATTATGAATCAATGGAATGTAAGAAATTGAGTCGCAAACCATTTAAATTAAATGAAATGGTTTATAAATTGGATGAAAGCGATTGAATTAGCTTTAAGATTATATAAATAGCCTTTGGGAAGCGTTTTGGTGGTTGTTGTTTATGATATATATGTGTTTAGCTATTGAATATAAGTGAAATGCCTGTGTTTAGCCATTAAAAATAAGTGCGATGCAAATAGATTTTCTTATATGGCACTTACATATTTAAATTGAGTAAGTACAGGTACCTGAAGGCCGTTTGGCTGGATTTGGATTGCACTAATTGCTTAAATAAATAAGCTGCTTGCTTAAAATGCTAAATATACGCAATAAAAATAGGAAATATGAACTGCTTTTTCTTTTTCCGACCGTGTGGGTCGATGTATATATATTTATATCTCTTGTCAAATTGCAAAAGCTCCTTCGTACAAAGGAGACTCTGCCAAAAAATTTCCAAAATTTTGGGAGTTAGAAAATTTTTGTTAAGCAATTAAACGATTTTAAATATGAAACTGAAATAGAATAGTAGATGGAACTAATAAGACTCAGTTAAATGGAAATAAAATTTAATACTTAAAATTGAAATAAATTGAATTCGTATGAAAATGGGAAAAATCTAATTTGCATAAAAGTAGAAGTGAAACTTCTGTAGTGAAATGTATAAAATGATTTGAAAATTTTCGATTGAATATTGTTGCCAAGTGAGATATGCAGGTATTAAAGAGAAAAGAGGAAATTGGATTTGATTCCAAAAGATAAATGTGAATTGCACGACAAAAAGCTATGTATTTAAAATTTTGTATGAAATTGGTTTGGGTTTTGATGTAGCCACTTGGCTTTATGTTTTCTTTTGGTATTTGGGAGCCTGTAGAGGCCTTTTGTAGTAGTACCGAGCTAGCCGCGCAAAGGAGACGCTGGCAAAAAAATTCGGGAATTTAGAGAGTTAGAAAATTTTTGAGAAAATTTGATAATTCAAAATTTGATTTTAAATTGAAACTTAAAGAAGTAAGAAAAGGGTATTGCGTGAAAGCTATAGAAGGATTCGGGAAGTTGGTTAGGGATAATGGGTCTTTAATATAAATTAGTTGATAAGATGTTGAATTTTGGGTTTTGGGAAAAGTAAACGGGTATTGGTCCATCCTCCCTAACTAGTAATTTCGGGGACGAAATTCTTTTAAGGGGGGAGGAATGTGACGACCCAGAAATTTTAATGAATTGAATTGGAATAATTAATTGATTTTAAAATATTTAAAAGTTAATTTTAACTTGAATTCAAGATGTCAATATTTTCTGAATAATTAAATCATCGAATTATATATTTAAATGTTGAATTTGGGTAAGTTGTTGAATCTGGAATTTCTAAGCCTGTTTAAAATAATTAGACGACTTATAAAATCTATAATGATGATACTGAAGATAATATAATGGTTGAAATATAATTTAAAGATGATTTGTTCTATTTTAATAATATATCGTTTAAATTGGAATTTAAAAATAGCCTTCCGAGGCACAGTCTCGGAATTCGACGAAACCAGCTCCATTGGATCCGTAATAGTTAATTATTATCGGATTTCAATTTTCGTAGCAATCGGAGTTGTCGTTTGACCCTGGCAGCTCAAAACGCTTAGAACTATTTTAATCGATTTAATTGTAAATTGAGCGGTTCCTTCTCTAACTCGTGTATATGAACGAATTAGCTTCCAAAACACGTTCCATTTTGTTCGGAACGCGGGTAAAACCCTGGGATTGACTCGCGACATTCCTTAAGAGGGTTCGAAATTTAGGTAGCAATCGATATAGCATTTTTGAAGTTTTACATAAGTTTAAAAAAAAAATTAAATTAGCAAGATATTTCCTTTACAGTGTCGTGTTCAAGAAGCTTTCCATCTCCTTTATTTTTATTCCCATCCCCTTTATTCTTTGAGCAGATCGTATATAAACAAAAAAAAATGATGAAATCATGGCCGAAGCCTGCATTTTAATATCAAAGAAATCGGGTTCCTCCCTTCCTAAAATCAACCTTCCCTCTTTCAGAAATTTGAAATCATCTGCACTAACAAATTCGAGTTTTATTTATACATAAAAAAAGGGGGAGAGAGCCGAAATAAATCAGAGCGCATGTCGATTTAGAAGGTGACAACCTAGGGCTCTGGATTTCGTCTTGATGGCGAGGCGCGTGGCGAGTGGATGTAGCGGCGTCAAGGTGGGACGAATCGTGGAGGCGCTTGGGCGTCGCGACAGCATCATCGCGATAAAATGGGAAGCAACTGTTGCGACCCTCGAACGATGGACTTGGGGATTCGCGGGTTACGATTGATTTTTGGAGGTCGCAATCGATTGTAGAGGTTGATGCCGAACTCGAGTACGGTGGCTGCATTCTCATGGAGGGCCGCGAGCATAGGAAGCATGCGTGCAACCAAGAAGTAGCGATCGTATAGATCTAGGGTTGGCGTGGCTTGCTTCAAGACAGTGTGGTAATCTTCTTTTTGTTTTATTTTCCCAATTTGAATTTAATTTATTTACAGAAAAAAAATGGAAAATTATTATTAGTTTGGAGCTGAATTTATTAGACAAACTAATTATAAAATGGGAAATGATTGTTCTGTTATTTTAGATATAAGTCGTATAATGATTATACAAGGTCATTAATCGCGAGAATCAAGTTGGGGATGAAGTGGACCACAACTGGGAAAAGGTGAGTAAATCTCACTCTGTCTGGTTCTTATTTAAATTTATAGGGTTAAATTTAAATAATTGGTTGAATGTTTAAGTTGATTGGATGTATATGGATGATGATGTGACTTTGGTTTTGATTGATTCTCGAGTTAAGTGTGGATTGACTCAAAGTATATGGGGTTTTAAATTGTTTCAAACATAAATCATAAATAAGAAAATGATTTCATTTTAAATTTAGTAAGGGCTTGATGTGTTGTGATTCATTTAAATTAGTAAGGAATTTGAAATGAATAATTTATGGATTTAATTAATTAATGATTTGGGTTATTTGACTTAGTGATTAAGGAGTTGAATAAATAAGGCATTGAGTTGTAAGTTAATTAAATAAGTAAAAGGAATTCATAATAATCATTTGATGGTGTGATAAATAATTACTTAATGTAAGTAATAAAATATAATTACTTGGTGGAATTAATCAAGAGTTTAATTAAGACAGTTAAGTAAGAAATAATAAATTTTTGAATAAAGTAAAATGAAGGATAGTTAATTACAGTTTAGGATTAATCGAAAATGGTTAATACTGTGTTTTCATTAATATAACGAAATTTGATTAGAATAAATTAAAATATAATTGAAAATCCTTAATTTGTATAATTAATGAAGTAATCAAAATTGATTAATTAAGATTGATTAATCTATAATAAGTGACTTATGGGAAATTAATTAGTTTAAGCAAATAAGGATTAATGTAATTAAATAAATAAATAATTCATGAAGAAATTAAGATTTCTTAATAATCTTGTTTGAGACTAATTAATATTGTGAAGTTAATTTAAGATAATTACTTGAATGCAATTGAAAGATAATTAATCCAAGGTGATTAATTAAGATGGATAATGATGGGTTGACCAATTAATTGATTTGGAATTAATTAACGTTAAATGAAGTAATCTATGTGATTGAGGTTTGAAATTCAATTTGAATCAATTGAATTGATGTGTATGGGATTAGTCTTTGCTTATGGATGATGGAATGGTATTGGATGTTTTGAATGAGTTGATATCTCTAATATGAAATGTTGTGAATTTCATTTGAATAACTTGGGTTAGGATAATATGAGTCTCGAGGAGACCGGGGTCGGGTATTTGGGAAATACCCAAAACCACTTCAAATATTTATATATTGATTTGTGAAATCAATAAGCTGGATTGAAATGATTTAAGTAGACTGGAATATTTATCTAAGTTTGTTACATAGAAATTAATATGTGAAATAAGTGTTGTCTATAGCAAACTGTGAATTGGTTAAATTGATATAGGTTACCCCGGGTTTATATAAGTTGTTTGCTTGGGTATTACATGTTAGTTGAGTTTACTCACGTTGGATTCCAGCCTGACCCGGGTGTTACTTTGGTGTAATGCTCGGGTCAGACCGAGTATTATAGATTTTCAGGTAGGTACGTTCTGGAGCTCAGGAGGCGAGCTGGATGGCTATATCGTATAGAGTATATCCGCTGTATTTATATTATTGTAAATCTGAGACATGATAGTTGTAAACTTCAGTGACTGTATTAATGTGAAACTCTGATGTATATTAAATGTAATCGACAGATATAGTATTCTTTTGTAAACTGTTATTATTTATTATTATATTTTATCCACTGCGAGTGTGAGATGTTTGGTGTTTCTGTTCTCCTTCTCCTATCTCTTTCTTCTCTTTCTTCTTTTCCTTAACTATCTGGAATTTTCGTGATCGAAAATTTTGGGTTGTTATAGTGCCCTGTCGCAGTTTTGTGGGTAGTTATCGACCCTACCACCTTTTTCTTTTTCCAGCTGTTTTTTGATGGTTGATTTGATAATTTTGTTTACTACTTCCACTTTCCCGTTTGCCTACGGATGAACCACTGCTGAGAAGCTTTTTTGGACCTTGAATCGCTTGCAAAAGTCCTGTAATTCATCACTTTCGAATTGGGTACCATTGTCTGTGATTATCTTCTGAGGCACACCATACCTGCCAAAGATATTTTTAGTCACAAAATTTATCATCTTTTTAGAGGTAATAGTAGCCAATGGTTCAGCTTCAGACCATTTAGTGAAATAATCAACAGCAACAATAGCATATTTGATTCCAGACTTGGTAGTCGGTAAAGGCCCAATGGGATCTATTCCCCAAACGGCAAAGGGCCATGGACTGACCATCTGTGTTAGCTCAGTGGAAGGTGCTCTTGGGATTTTCGCAAATCTCTGGCATCTGTCACACTTTCGGCAATAGCTAGCATTGTCTCGATTAATATTTGGCCAAAAATACCCATAGCGGAGAATTTTCTTTGCTAAAGTTTGGCCACCTGAATGATCCCCACACTCTCCTCCGTGCACCTCAGCTAAAATTGTTTTAGCCTCTTCTTTGGTTACACATCGGAGTAATGGCATCGAGAATCCCGTTTGTACAACCGGCCATCTTGAATTACATATCTCAGGGCTTTTCTTAACAGCTTCTGGCGCTCTTTTGAATTTTCTGGCAGGGAGCCACTGAGTAGATATTCCTTGATCGGAGTCATCCACGATTCCTGCTCTTGAGATACTGCCATGATCCGGTCAATATCCATCTCATCAGTACTTGGAGCTGACAAGACTTCCACAGGGACCAATCCCAATAGTTGAGCTTCGCTAGAACTTGAATACTTTGCGAGAGAGTCTACCTTCATGTTCTCTTCCCGGGGTATATGGCTTATTGTGTAATGGTCAAAATCATCAAGAAGCTCCTAGGCCTTTGACAAGTAAGCTGCAGATTTCCCCCTTTAGCTTGAAACTCTTTCTTGATTTGGCATACAATAAGCTGAGAATCACTGAAGATCTGCAATACTCTGATGTTCAGTTCTTTAGCAATCTTCAAGCCGGCAATAAGAGCTTCATATTCTGCTTCATTATTTGTCGAAAGAAATTCTAATCTCAATGCATAGCACAATTACCGCCCTTCAAGGGTTTCAAGCACAACCCCAGCTTCGGAACAGTAATCATTTCTCGCACCATCAACATATAACTTCCATCGGATTGGAGCGTCGTCAGTCACCTCTTCCTCACTGTCACCTTTATCTGTGTATTCTGCGGTGAAATCTGCTAGAGCTTGTCCATTGATTGCTCTTCGGGGATGATAAGTGATATCGTATTGGTTAAGTTCAATATTCCACTTCAGAAGACGACCCAAAGTTTTAGGGAGAAACAGGACTTGCTTTAGAGGTTGATCAGTGAGAAGTTTGATAGGATGAGCTTGGAAATATGGCCTCAACTTTCTAGATGCAATCAACAGACAATAGGCAAGCTTTCCCAATTTTGAATAATTCATCTCTGCCCTAGTGAATCTTTTGCTGATGTAATAAACCGGGCGCTGAACTTTTGCGTCTTCCCGTACCAACGCTGCACTGAGAGCATGAGATGAGACTGCCAAATATACAAAAAGATCTTCACCATTGCTGGGCTTAGAAAGTATAGGAGGCGTTTCCATGTGACGAATCAACTCATCAAAAGCTTTCTGGCATTCAGGAGTCCATTCGAAGTTTTTCTTTCCTTTCTTCAGAGCGTCAAAGAAGGGAATGCATTTATCAGTAGCTTTGGAAATAAACCGACTCAAAGCAGCGACTTTTCCATTGAGGCTTTGCAATTCCTTCTTTGTTCTAGGGGCCTTGACTTCTCTTAAGGCAGTAATCTAGGAAGGATTAGCTTCGATGCCCCTAGTACTCACAATGAAACCCAAGAATTTTCTAAACTCCACCCCGAATGAACATTTCAGAGGGTTTAGCTTCATCCCATACTTTCAGAGGATCGCGAACATTTCTGCCAAATGATCCATATGGTCTACTGCCTTCCTCGATTTTACCAACATGTCATCTACATATACTTCCATATTCTAGCTAATCTGCTGCTTGAACATGGCATTAACAAGTCTTTGATAAGTTGCCCCCACGTTCTTTAGTCCGAAGGGCATGACTTTATAGCAGTAAAGACCAACATCAGTGATGAAGCTCGTGTCCTCCTGATCTGGTTCATGCATCATGATTTGATTATATCCCGAGTAAGCATCCATAAAAGACAATAATTCATGCCCGGTTGTTCCATCCATCAACTGATCGATCCTGGGTAATAGGAAACAGTCTTTTGGTCATGCTTTGTTCAGATCTGAAAAGTCGATGCATACTCTCCACTTTCCATGTTCTTTTTTAACCAACATCGGATTAGAAACCCAATTTGGATAAGTGGATTCTCTAAGGAAGCCATTTTCCATGAGCTGGTCTACTTCTTCTTTCAATGAAGCCGACCTTTCAGGACCCTGGGTTCTTCTTTTCTGCTTGACGAGTGTGAATTTCGGATCAATGTTCGAAGCATGCACTGCGATTTCTGGAGATATTCCACACATGTCGGCATGGCTCCAAGCGAATACATCCAAGTTTGCTTTCAAGAACGATATCAACATATTCTAAACCGTCACACCAAGTTGTGAACCCACATTCAGCACCTTGTTTGAATCCTTCGAGTCAACAGGTATTCGCACCGTCACTTCCACTGGAACCACTCTACTCTCCCCTGCACTGGTTTTCCTGGGATCAATTTCTTTTCGTGCACCACTATGCTCACCAGTGCAGGGTCCACCTTGTAATTGCTACAAGGTGGGTTCTTTGATGCGGAGCGGAGCTACCGCACCCTTTCCTATTTCTCTCTTTTTCGCCTCCCGTAACTCTGTAAGGTAGCATTCTCGCCCGGCATTTTGGTCCCCTTTCACAATACCGACACCGTTATCAGTGGGGAACTTCATAGTCAAGCACCATGGGAAGAGAATGGCCTTAAATGTAGCAAGAGTTGGTCAACCTAAGAAGGCGTTGTAAGTAGAGAATTCGTCGACAATCACAAAAGTTTGCTTCCGGACCACCTTCTTTTCCCCTTCTCCAAGTTCCACAAATAGGTCAATAGTCCCAACAGGCTGTTTTGGTTCTCCAGTGAACCCAACAATTTTCTGAGAAGAAGCTTGGACATCAGCCATGAGAATTTTCATTTGATCAAATGTCTTTTTGAAGAGGACATTGCAAGAGGCACCGCAATCAACAAGCACCCTTCTTACAATGGCTGGTCCGATGCCAGCAGATATCACCAAAGGATCGATGGTGGGGGCCTCCACACCAACATAGTCTCTAGCCCAAAATATGATGTCATCATTGAAAGTTTTTTGCTGTTTTAGAGGTGTGGCATCTTCCAAAATGAAAATACTCTCTTCAGATGGAGTATATCTCAAAGCACATGCATATCTTTCCATCTCACCCCAACTTCTGCCTGCTGGGTGAGGACCCCCAGAAATCACATTAATGACGGGCCTCTCAGATTCATGCGCTGCAGTCCTCTCACCTGAGTCGGGTTGGTGAGCAGGAGCATGTTGCCCATGAGAGGATGAAGTTTGGTCATTCCTTTTTCTCTTCACATACTGCTGAAGTTTATTTTCTCTCAACAGCTCCTCAATCAAACTCTTCAAATGACAACATTCATTAGTGTCATTACCGGGTTGATTGTGGAACTAACAGAATCTTACACTTTGCGCAGCGTTTTTCCCAAGCCTCAACTTAGGTGGTCTGGGGTATTCAACAGTATCCTTGGTTGCAAAGAAAATATTTTCTAGAGTATCCGTTAAGGGAGTGAAGTCGGAGGGTCTAAAAAGACGAGTTTTCTTCACATTTCCTTACTTCTTCCCACCATCTTTCTCCCTCTTCCTTTTTGTTTGAAGCAGCATTATTATTCCCAACCTCTGTCAGTACCACTTTTGCCGGTGCATGAAGGCTTTCCAAGCGCATGAACTCGTCGGCTTTTTTGTAGAATTTCTCAAGCGAATTTGGCTCTTTCATCTTTAGACATTTCCCAAATTCAATCGATTTGTCGATAGCCCTCATCAAGTAAGTCAAATCATCCGTGGCTCTACATTGTCGACATCAGCCAAGGCTATGTTGAAGCGGTTTAAGAAAGATCTAATAGACTCTCTAGGATTTTGTTCCAGGCTGGATAGTGACATTATGTCCTTGGCCTTTGAAGCATACAACCTGAATTGTTCTTTAAATTTCCGAGTTAAATCGGAGAACTGGTCTATAGATCGGACCGGTAGCTTTGTAAACCAGAGTAGGGCCACTCCTTCCAAGTATACCGGAAAGTACCGGTATTTGATCTCATCTGTCGCCCTGGCACCTGTCATGTGCCAATCAGACTTGTACAAGAATTGATTAGGGTCGCTTGTCCCCCGATAAGCCAGAATGGTGGGGGAACAAACTTCCTAGGAAATTCCGCTTTTAGAATTCTTTCGGTGAACAGAGTCTTGCTTGGAGAAAACCCCCAGTCATTCTCATCTTCATCCCTCTGCATGCTCTCTTTCATGATTTGTCGAATCATTCCCGAAAGGTATTCCTCATTGTTTAGAGGCTCCGCGGGACAGACGTCAGCCATTTTCTTGGAAGTTTGCCCGGACAAACGTTCGTGGAGAGTCGGCTATGGCCTTGATCCTCAAGCTTGGGGAGGTGCCCCTTCAGCGGGGCCAGCTGCCCTTTGAGGAATATTCCTCCCTTCAGAATTATGAACATCATCAGTAAAGTTTCCTTCATTATTCACTGGTTGATGGTTAGCTCCGAGCAAAGCATTCAACCTATCCAGCATTAAAGTGTTCTGGGCTTCCATTTGCTGGTATAACCCAGACACTGCAGCATCTAACTCCGCCCGTGTAATTCCAACACTTGGAGCTACTTGACTTAACGAAGGAGAAGTGGCGGTATTCTCATGGGCATCACCAGATCTAGTAGATCTGCGCTTTCTTCTAGGAGTCATAATCTCTGATAGACTTTTGGTTTTGAGAGAGATTCTTTCAACGAACTTTTGCGAAGCAATGATGAAAGCACCCTGAGTTCAGTTCTCAGTGAAAGCACCAAAAATGTTAACGCAAAAAATGGACGCTAACACCCCGGTGCAAGTAGAGATAAAGCGAAATAGAGAAAGCACCACCCGTTGGTACGGGAACTAAAAATAAGCAGAAAATAGAAAAGAAACAGTAAAGAGACAACAGTTTTTATAGTGGTTCGGCTTCCAGTCAAGCCTACGTCCACATAATCTCTTTTATTGCTGATATGATTACAACTCTCTCAATGATTCTTCAATTACAACACGATTAAAACTAGTAGCTAGAACTTCGATGCGGAAAAGCTCTTTGAATTCATGTTGAATGAGCTAGATCTTTTCCCAATTTCGTTGAAGAGTGTTTGAAGTGTTGAAGGAGTCGAGAAAACAGCAAAGTATCGGTGTTCCAAAAATGATCCAAAAGTCCCCCTTCAGTTGGAGCAGGTGGGGTATTTATAGGGAAAATCTGGATGCAGGTCCTAGGTCATGAGCAACCTAGGGAACACGAGCTACGGCTCATCATGGTTGCACTTGACCACTTGAGCAGGTTGGTAGGTCGTGAGCGACCTAGGGGAGAATGGTGAGCGACCTAGGGGAGAATGGTTGGCCACTTAATCATGTCGAGGTACCTAGTGGAGCGACTTAGGTTGGTCGTAGGATTAGCAGCGATCTAGTGCTGGTTGACTTATAACCAAGCGAAATAACGATATGAAGCTTGTGGCTCGCTAGGTCGTTAACTCGCTAGGTCGTTAACACGCTAGGTCATTAACTCGCTAGGTCGCTAACTTGCTAGGTCGCATAGGTCATTTAGTTACTAGGTCGCAAGGTCGCTGAGCTCCTCTGTTGTGATCTACTGCAGCCTTGTATTTATTGCTAGGTTGCTTAGGTCGTCACATGTTAGCTCGCTGTAGAACTTCATCCTCGTTAGCTCGCTCGTACTTTATCGCTTGTGTGTTAACCCGTTAGGTCGCTTGGCTCCTTACTCCGTTAAGTTGCTAACTCGCTAAAATGCTTAGCTCGCTGGAGCGCTTGCCTTTAGACTGGTTAGGTCGTTTTCCTTTCGTGTACTTGAGTCGTCGTTCAGAGTGGTGTTAACATCGGTTAGGTCACGGATTTTAAAAGTAGTTTTGAAATTGAATTTTTAAATCCAATATTTTGGATATGGATTGGGTTTAAAGTAAAAAATTATGGGAAAGAAATTTTCAAATATAAAAGTTATTTTTGAATAACTTGATTTAGTTTTGAAATTTGATTAAAATTCAAATTCAAAGTTTGAAATTGAATTCTATGTTAAGAATTTATGATGTAAAGGTTATACAAACTATAAATGTGTTTATATGGGTTTGTAAACCATTTTAAAAGTATAGTTTTGAGAATTTGAATTTAACCCAAGTTTATATTTAAAATACCTTAACTCGTGCAAATATAATCGGGTTTTTCGAAACGGAACAAGTGGTTTTCAAATAATAATAGCTGTTGTATAAGGAAAGAATTTCCAAAATTATGATGAAAAGATTTCAAATTTGAAATGGAATGGATTTGAAAGTTATAATTGAATCTTGTAAAAGATAGTTGAACCCTATTTTGAATTTGAAGAGGATTTTTAAATGGTGTATCTTATATGTATGAAAGATTGAAATGGGAATTGTTTTGAAAACTATGAAATGAGTCTTTGATTTGAAGACCGGATGAGTTAATCCAATTTAAAATGGAATTGTTTTGAAAAGCTATGAGTGAATCTTTGTTTCAAAAATTAGTGAACCTTGTTTAAATTGAAATGGGGTCTTAAAAGGGAATCTTTTGTTTAAAAGATTTAAATGTGGAAATTCTTTTAAACCATGGAAGGTTTTTGAAATGAATCTTTTTGTTTAAAATATTTGTAAATGGTAATTTGTTTAACCATTTGAAATAAAAGTTTTGGATAATAAGTTGTGTCATAACTGAGATTCCATTATCCATATGTTTTTAAATATTACGCTCATTATTCGGTTTAGCCGGGAGAGGACCTTTGTGTCATATAACCCATTCCGAATAGTGATACGACGTTATGGATAGCAATTGAAGACCGGTGGTGAAGACCGGATATTTTCGAAAACGAAAGGGTTTCTTGTCGAATGTCTCTGCATCGGTTGATCCCCGGTATAGAGATTTGAGCACCCATTGTGATGGGAAGTCCGGACGTGATTAGAGATTATCCGGATTTGCAAGGACTTCTTCGGAAGTGCCTTCGGTTCTGTTCGAACCCAGAGCAGACTTGTATGGATGTGTGTCTGACGTTACACTTTGAGATGTAAAGCTGGTTTCTTTCAATACATTTTTGTTTGGTGGCGGAGATTTATTCTCTAAGCTTAACACCCTTCTTTGAGACGTACGAGCTCAGAGGTTATGTAGTTAATGGTTACCAATGATACATTCCCAATTTGGTAATGTGGCATACGAAGAGTTGCTGATCATTTGTTGATCGAAGCATGGCTTTTGTGAAAAGCAAAGCTTTGTGGACGAAACTTTGTCGAACCTCACAACCTGGAATGGTCGAAACAGGAAAGATGCGGCAAGGTTATTTGGGGGTAGCGCCTCCTGAGGGTAAGTTCATTTCCTTCTGGATAGAGGTGGTATCATGGTATGGAGCCCAGATACTTAACCTATGTGGTTGATGCAAATTTATTACTTTGTGGTTGTTGGTGAATCCCGGGATAAAGGTCGGTTACGACCGGCGGATGACATACTCATGTAGTAGTTATCTAGTTACAGAGGTAACCCGGCCTTGTGTTGGTAGAGATTCGGTTAGGTTCTCGAGGCGTCCCTCCAGAGGCATACCTATGCGGCAATGGGAAGTTCCTTGGCCTGACTATTTGTTGGAAATCCAAACAAAACAATACACGCCCTGTACGGTTTTAGTTATATAACCTACCATGGAATGTGGTGGTAACCTGCTATTGAACATGGTAGCTAAGTAGGCATAAGAGCGAAATGCCTATGCTGGCTAGGATTTATATTATACTTTCGAAAGGGTTTTTCTACACTGTGCACTTATAATAATAATATCAAAGAATTTCTCGTATCAAGCATTCTTGACTATCATAAGGAGAAATCTCCTCCAAGTGTGCGCTTGCATTATGTGTGTGGCGGGAAGCCTTATGGTTGTTTCATTTTCTAAAAAGCATTGCGGATTTCAAATTTAAATTCCTTTGTTGTTTTAAAATATAAAATTGTTTTTGTTTGCGCATACCAGTCCCATGACTGACCCGGAGTTTATTGTTCCTTTCCTAAACTCTGGGTGCCCATTATTTTCCACACGGGCCGTCTAGAGTTGGGTTTTTCAGATACTAGATATCATTTCAGTAGGTTCCAACTTTCTCTTTGGATATTGGAATCTTTGGATTCATGTATGAGATTTGATCAACTTGGTGAAACGTGATGATGGTTCGAGCTAGTGGTTTGGAGTTTTAGCTTTGGAGCATTTGATTGGAGTTATCTCATCTATTGATATCTTTTCCGTTGTAGCACTGTTATCTTGTATCTCTGATATTGATTCATATTGTATCATTGTTGTAATGGATGTTGTATATCAATGATATTCATTCTTTTCTTCCGCTGTGTTGTTATACTTGATGTGTTATAAGCTCCGACGAACCAGATTTGACGTTTGAATCTACGACATTGGAATACGAGTGTCGTATTCGGTGCCGATTTTCAAAGGTCGAGTCAGGGTTGTTTCAGATTAGTAGTTAAGTAATTTAATTAACTAATAACAAATGATTAATTAACTGATGATTAAGGAATACTTAAATTGTAATTAAGTTGTGTTAATCAATAATTAAGGTTTATTAATTAATGGTTAAAGAATAATTAATCTCTAATTAAGATTTATCAATTGGGTTTAAGGGTAATTAAGGGATGGATTACCCGATTTAAATTAATTTGTAAATTAATTAAAGGTAATCTCTGGGTGATTAGTTAAATATAAATACTTGATGAGATTTAGTGAAGTAATTCATTATTACAGGATGTAATAAATTAAAAGGAATTACTTAATAGGAAGTAATTAAAGGGTAAGTACTTAGTAGAAGTGATTAAGGATAAATTACTTGGTGTAATTAATCAAAAAGGATTAATAATTAAGTAAGGGGTTAATTACTTAAGTAAGTAATTACAGAGGGGTAATTACTGTTTATGAGTAATTGGGGTTGATTAATGGATGCAATTAATTAACTTTAATTGATTAATTAAGGATAATCATTCATGGAATGTGGTTAAGTATAATTACTTAATGGAAGTAAATAGGTAATGATGTTCAGCTTAATGTGATTAGAGAATAATTAATCAAGGAGGATTAATTAAGATGAATGATTATGGGATGGTAAATCAATTGGGTTGGAATTAATTAATAAGCAGGACTTAAAGGTAATTGATTTAATTTAATTATGGCTAATTAGATTTATTCGAGATGGGGTGATTGATTTATCTTGCTTATGTATGATTAAATGATGATTGAATGCCCTGAATTGATTGATACCCCTGATATGAAATGATTGGTGATAGAATGTGTTTGGGTGGGCAATGATAATGTGGTTATTTATCAATGATGAATTGCTGAGTAAAGGTGACATCTTTTATTTCAATTTGAATTGCATTTCACTTGAATAATTCCTGTTATGATGAACTGAAATCGAAGAGACTGGAGTTGGGTATTAATTAATACCCTAAACCACTTAGATTTTACATAAACTTGATGTGGAATCAATCGGGTGTAATGGAATGATGTAAGTGAATTGTACCATATAATCTAAGTTCTGGCACTAGAAATTGATATGTGAAATAAGTGATGTCTATAACAACTTGTGATGTGAAAATTGATATAAGTTACCTGGGTTTATATGAGTTGTATACTTTTGTATTCCATGTTAGATGGGTTTACTCACGCTGGTTTCCAGCCTGACCCGGGTGTTACTTTGATGTAATGCTCGGGTCAGACCGAGTATTACAGATTTCCAAGTAGGGATGTTCTGGAGCTCAAGAGACGAGTTAGATGGCAAGAACGTACAAAGTATTTCCACTGTACTATATTATTTTATATTCGAGACATGATGATTGTGTATCTTCAGTGTCTGTATATATGAGTAACTCTGACGTATTAAAATGTAGTCGACAAATGTAGTATTCCTTTGGTAAATTGTTATTATTTGTTATTATATTTTATCCGCTGCGAATGTGAGATGTTGATGTTTCTGATCTTCTACTTCTATCTCTTTCTTCTTTTTCATAACTATTTGGGATTTTCGGGATCGAAAATTTCGGGTCGTTATAGTATATCGATCCGAGTTGGGATTTTTCACTCGATTTTCGACGGCGAACCCTAAATATGGATTTTTGATTGATTCTGGAAATTATCTATCATAATATGTGGCTATGCAAGGAGAATAATGGTTTCTTATCAAGAAACCAGATCTGAGTCTGCACTAGGAAGTCGGGTGGATGATACTAGTTCGAAAGTGAAGTTGTGTAATCGAGTGAGCGATCGAATTGATATTGCATGCGGATGATATATGTACATCGTACGACTTAAGTAAAGCTAAAATGGAAGTCTTGCAAAAGAATGAATGAAATGATTTTGGATTTTTGTAATTGGATATCATTGATAAGTAAAATATTTAGGTGTTATAAAGCAAAAGGAATTGATGATTTTGATTTCAGAAGATAAAATAGTATGGCCTGACAAAAGGTATGTTTTTTAAATTTGCATATGAAATTTGATGGTTTTCTGACCTAGCCACTTGGCTTTTTGTTTTCCTCTGAAATCTAGGGGCCCGTAGAGGCATTTTGCAGTTGTACCAATCTGCCGCGTAAAGGAGACGCTGGTGAAATTTTTCGAAATTTAGGGAGTTAGAAAACTTTTGAGAAAAAATTGATAATTTAAATTTCGTTTTAAATTTAAATTTGAATTGTTGAGTAAATAATATTATAGTAAATAATATTGTTTGGAAGTTAAAGATGAGTTTAGGGAGTTCGTAAGAATGATAGCATCTTTTATAAAAAAGGTTATTTTGGGTGTTGTTAAACTATTTGGATTGGGCAAATTGTGAACGGGTTATAGATCATTCTTCTTAACTAGTAATTTCAAGGATGAAATTCTTTTAAGAGGAGGAATGTAATGACTTAGAATTTCTAGATATCTGAAATTGAAATATTTAATTGATTTTAAATATTTGAAAGTTAGTTTAACTTGAATTTCAAATATCACTATTATTGGATAATTTAAAATGTTGAATTAAAAATTGGAAATTGGGTAAAATGGAAAATCATGGTTTTTAAGCTTGATAAAAATAATTCAAAGGCTTATAAAATTTAAAATAATAGTATTGAAAATAATGAAAGCTGTAAATTTGAATTTAAAAGTGTTTTGTTAAGTTTTGAAAATATATCGTTTAAATCGATATTTAAAAATAGCCTTCTAAGGCACGGTCTCAGAATTCAATGAAACTAGTTCCATTGAATCGTAATATTGTATTATTGTCGGATTTCAAATCTTGTAGTGTTTGGAGTTGTCGTGTGACAGTACGATAGATATACATGCTAAAATGTATATCGAAAATATAATAAAATAACTGGTCCGAAAAGCTATCTTCTCTATACGATCGATTTAGGACTCGGAACGTTTTCTGTTGTGATCGGAATAGGCATATAATATTATAAACGCCTGGCGGCATGCCTTATAGGAGATCGAGATTTTAGGCTTCGTTTTCAAAACGATTTAAATTTGAAATTTAAATTTAAATAAATCATATAATTGCATTGGAACTGTTGCAAATCTATGCAGACACGTAAAAGAATTTACTACACGTGTTCTCCTTGGTTTGACAAGCGTTGTTTCTTTTCTTTCCTTTTAATTTCAACCGAGCTTTCTTTTTTAAAAATTGTAAGAAATAAAATTTTAATGGCAGAGTATAACCCTGTGTCCTCGTTCATAACAATTCGAAATCGAATAAATAAATATGGCGACCTATCCCCTCTTCTCTAAGTTCGATTTCCCCCTCTTTCTCCCTGTAATCGAGATCGATCGAAACGATTTTAAAAAAAAGTGGAATCCCAAATATCAATCGCTATTCTCTAATCTTGTTTGCGAGCTCCAGGTTTTTGACTTTCTAATCGAGGCAAGCTCGAGGCTTAGGCCGACTTTCGATCTAGTGAGGTTGGGATGCCAGTGGTTCAATGTAGCGATGATCTGAGCAGGCTCAAACGCGTCGGGCTGAAGGATGGGTGGCGAGCCTGGAGTGGCTCGAACGCGTGGAGGTCATGTTCGGCAGCGTGGTAGCAGGCAAGGCAAGGATCTGGTCAGCAGCAAGTTGTAGGATGGTTCGAGATTGAAGACGAAGCTACGCCAGGGTTGGAACCGTGCTTGGACCTGATGCAAGCGTGTTTAGGAGGAGCTGTGAGGTACTAGATAATTTTATTCTAATTAAATTTAATATATATAGATATGTGTGTGAATACAGAAAAGAAAACATAGAAATTGATTTTACAGTAAAGAAGTATACAAAACTATTTGTTCTTCAAGTTAAAGATTTACACACACACACACAAACACACACACATATATATACAGTAAGGAAGAAAAAGGGAGTTTGCAATAAGGAAGTTCTGTTTAGTTTAATAAAAATATATCTCTACTATTAATAAAGAGAACTCAATCAACATGATTTACACGTTGTCTTTTTGAAATTCCAAAATTACCCTCATTCATTAATGGAATCTCACCACCCTTTTTCCCTACCCACTAATGGAATTTTACTATAATTTTGTCATCGATATCACCAACAAAACAACTTGAAATGTGTTGTGGCTACAAAAACATTTGCATTTAAAACACACATCCATACAAAGTATACATCTTTAGATATTAGATGCACGTACGTGCACTGTATGCTAGTATATATAGGATTTTTCTTAAAGGTTGTAAGGTTTATATAATAGAAATTAGATTCTTAAAATTGTATAGATTATTTTTATAAGTATATATATACGTAGTTTCAAAGGGAAAAATAAATACACATATATACATTTTAAATTTACTAGTTATTTTTAAAATAATGTATTTGGGTGATTAACCGGATTAATTTACTTATTAAATTTATTTTAGTTACAAAAAGATTTTTAAAAGGGAAGAATCATTAGTTAAAATTTAAAACTATTATATGGTAAATAATTATTTGATTGGTTCGAATATTAATAAAATCATCTAATGTCTGCACAAGGTCTAAACTGTGGAGATCAAGCTGGTGTGGATCAGTTTGCAAATTAAAAATCAAAGGTGTGTTAATCTCACTCATTTGGATACCCTTTTAAATTTAAATAGTTAAGTTTAAAATTTATTGGTTGTTGCTTGAATTGATAATTTATTATCAGCATGGATGTGATATATTATATATAGTAGTATATATAGTGCATATTGGAGTGATTGATTTCCGCATTATATAGCGGATGAGACCCTATGCGCCCCGCATAATAGCGGATAACCTTTAATATTGCGATATACCCCTCGAAGTGGGATTGCTATTTTAAATTGTTATGCTAACATCTGTGGATGTAGGGAAACAGGTCGGAGGGATCTAACAGGATTCCTCGAAACATTGAATTTATTTTATATCCATCAATGTGTTTTATGTGATAATCCGTGATGGATTTTATTGATTTCATTGGAAATTGAAATTATTGAACGCTATGGCTTGGTGAATATATATTGGAATTTGAGAGAATGAAAAATATATAAAGCTTGGACTTTTAAAACGAATTTTTTTTTAAGTAAAATAATTTTGGTGAATTTGGGTAAATTAAAGATTGAATTTGGAAAATTATAAAAGTTTGATTTTTTAAATTCTATTAAATAAAATTTGAGTATAGAAATAAAGATGGAGATTTTAAAAAAATGAAGTTAAAGAGTTAGGAGACCTGAGTGATATTGTCTAAAATTTAAAGGATTTCATTTTCAAAATTTAAGATTTCAATGTTTGGGAAGAAATTAAATAGAATTTGGAATGAGGTATGAAGTGGATATTTCAGTTTAAAATAAGATTTTAAATTATAAATATAGAAGTAAATATGGAATTAATGGGTTTTAAAATAAATTTAGGTAAGTAAAGGTATTTATTTTAAAAAAGGAGTTACTTTTGAAAATCGACTTGAAAACTGATTAAGTGTTTGAAACTGTGATTTAAAAGGAGGATGAGAGTAGGGAACTTATAAACTGGGTTTATAAAGTGAAATAAGATATCAGTGGATATTTGAAAGTATAAATTCACGGTGGAAATTCATAAAGGAATAGGTAATTTGTTTTAAAATAAATAGTTGTTTAACTTTAAAGGTGTGAAAGGAAAGTATATTTTCCTCAAAAGCCAAGTACGTTTTCAATGCAGATTTTTAAGTATAAGTTAAAAGTTTTGAAAGAATGTTTTTGAGAAATTATTATTTAAGTTCTTTAAAAAAATTTAAAGGTAAATATTTATTAAATTAGTTATAATAATAATAATTGGTATTATGATTTAAAAAGATAGTTATTAATATTTATATTTTATAAAGTAGTTTTATTTTAAAAGATAGTTTGGCTAAAGTTTTTATTTGAAAACTTGTATAGAATTTCATAACTTTTATTTTAAAATTTGTTTTGGCTTAAGTTTTACATGAGAAATTATTATAGAATTTCATAACTAGTATTTTAAATAAAGTGTTTTAAATAGTTTTTATTTTAAATGTTTTTAAAGTATATATATTTGGATTAAGTGATTTAAATTATTTCAAATTCTAAAGTATTAAGAGTTGGTGGTTTTCAGTGGAAATAAAATAATTGGGTGGAAACTTTTTTCCACGAAAGAAAAAGGGATTTGAAAACTACTTTCAAGGGAATTAAAGTGCAGAAAATATCTTGTGGAGATATTTTGAAATAAATAAATTGGGAAATTATTAATGCCTGATGGTTGTTTGTGAATGTTATTTGATAGTTTAATAACCGACTATCGATATTAGCCAATGCGCTGATCGTTTCGAAGAGACCAGGATTGGGATTAATTTCCGGAAAACCACTTCGATCCGGTTTCAAATTTTTTGTGAGGAAGACAAGAGCTTTCTTTTGAAGATGGAGCAGTGAAGTTCAAGGTCTAATCGCTACTAATCCTAAGGGTGATTCCAAAATGGATGTAGTAGGAATAGTGCCTTCGGTTCCGTTCGGACCCGGAACAGACTTGTATGGATGAATGCTTTCAGAACATCATCAGGAAGACAGTGAGCATTCTAAGTGAATGTGTGCTAAAAAGGTAACGCATAGCCTCGAGCCTCATCAACTGGGAATGACTAAAATAGGGGATATGCAGCAAGGCTAAGTGGCTAGCAACCAATTAGGGTAAGGTCATCCCTGTCTAGAGATCCCTTTTTTGGCTGTGTGGGCGGTTGCTGATCCCAACCGCAGGGTGATCTTATTCGGGCTATCAAGTAAGGGGTAGTCTGGTCTTGTGTAGCAGGGGATCAGGGTAGATCCTCGGTATGGTTATCTAGACCACGTACTGTGACAGACGGTACCCCAGTAGCCCTGCCATTGATGGAAATCCATTCTTCCTACGTGCCTTTATGGTTTTGTTTGTAGAACCAATATTGCTGGAATTTAATAATGTAACAATTTGGCTATTTGAATAAGTATTTATATGTAGACACTACTATAATATCTGAGGATTTCATAAGAAAATGTTTTGGTTATCGTAAGGTAAAAACCCAGCATGTTTAATTGTGGCGTGGTCTTACGAGATACCTTTGATTTCAAAAGGATTTTGAAAACTTTAATAATCCAATTGAGTGTGTTTTTTCACGCTGGTTTTCTAGACTGACTCGGGTATTATTTTACTATAATGCTCGGTCAGACCGAGTATTATAGAATATAGATGGGATGCTGTGGAGCTCAGGAGACGAGTTGGATGACAAGACGTATCGCACGTATTTGGTGAATTTTCCACTGTGTATGGTTAACTGCATAGTCAGCTTTTGTGAGGACAGGTTATGATAACTATCCAGTTGTGCACTATGAATTTTGTTGTACTCTGATGCTGTAATGTTATAAACAGATATAGTTCTTTTTGATTTAAAGATTAGACATTTATCTATTATATATTGTTCCGCTGCGTTTGTGAGATTCAGATGTTGTTTTCTAATTCTTCTCCTACCTCCTTCTTCTTTAACCCTAATGGTTTGTATTTCAGTTCACTTTGAGTTGATATGATGGAGAATAGTGTCGACTCAAGGGGTACGGATTTGTGGGTTATTACAACTATTGACTCTATCCTAATGAGTAATCCTCACCAGAGCCAAGGTTCTCGCTTAACCTGGCTCTGATACCAAACCATCACAACCCGATTTTTCGACATCCGAAAATCAACATCAATACGTCCACTGTATCACTTGACGAACAATCGAGTGCCGGAAAACCAGATTGTAAGGGAAAGAAGAAGGAGGTAGAAGAAGAGAAAAACAAAACAACATCAGAATCTAACAATCGCAGCAGAATAATATATAATAGATAACAATAGATTTTTATACAAAAGAATCTGTAATTGATTATACATTACATTATCAGAGTACAACACAAATGAACAACACAATCTAGGACAGTTATAATAACTTGTCCTCCCAAAGCTAAATATACAGCTTACATTGCATAGCGGAATATACATCAAGTATGTGTGTTACGTCTCGCCATCCAGCCCATCTCTTGAGCTCCATAGCCGTCCATCCAGAATATATATCAATAATACTCAGTATGACCTGACCATGATAATAAAATAATACCCGAGTTAGTCTGGAAAACCAGCGTGAGAAAACACACTCAATTGTATTTTTAAAGTTTTCAAAATCTTTTGAAATCAAAGGTATCTCGTAAGACCACGCCATAAATAAACATGTCGGGTTTTTACCTTACAATAACCAAAACATTTTTATCAAATTCATCTAATATTATAATAGTGTCTACGGAAAATAAAATAGAATCTAGCTGAAATGCTTGCATCTTACGTTCCAGCAATAATTGGGCACAATCAAAACTGTACAGGCGCTTATTGAAGATTTGATTCCATACAATGGCAGGGCTACTGGGTTACCGCCCGTTACAGTACGTTGTCTAGATCACCGCACCGAGGATCCACCCCGATCCCCTACCACACAAGACCTGAGCTACCCCTTACTGGATAGTCCGAATAAGATCACTCCGCTTTTGGGATCAACAACTGCCCACACAACCGAATAAAAGGGACATCTAGACAGGGATGATCTTACTTTAATTGGTTGCTAGCCACTTAGCCTTGCGTGCACCTTCCCATTTTTAGCCACTGTCGGTTGATGAGCCTCGAGGCTATGCGTTACCTTTTTAGCACTTATTCACTTACAATTCTCATTGTCCTCCTGACGATGTTCTGCTAGCACTCATCCATACAAGTCCTGTGACATCCCACCTCTATACTCATGCTAGCCAAGAACACTACGGAGTAATGCCGTCAACTAGCATGAAGAATAAGGCTGTTGAAGAGCGACCATCCGAGTAATTGCTTTGTGAGAGCACCGATATGTCAGATGGTATAAAATACATTTTAACTTAAGAGGAAATCCGATATACTGATACAAACTCAAAGCTACTACACGGTGGCTATATAATCTTTGAAAACAAATATAGAAATAAGCATAACACAAATCAGTCACAGATATCCATATCACAAAGGAGGAAAAAGATATGAGTAAAACACATAGAAGTGTATATCAGAGTACTGGTCAAACAAGATCCACAATATCACAAAAGAATAGATACAAGTGCTAGACAAAAGAATATGTATACATCAAGGAGTCTCTATCTCGAATGTACACTAACAAAAACTACAAATCTAATGCAGTTAGCCAAAAGTAAGATGATACTCCTAGATGAGGAGTCAAGCAGAAGCACCTCTAATATCTCGGTCCGACCCAAGTATTATTTAATAAGAAAATAATAAACGGATCGGTCTAGCAATAAATATCAGATAAAATGATATAGGATAAGAGATATGACAAAAACGTATGATAACCATAAAGCCATACTATGATAAGTATGTAATTGAAAATCAACCAAAGATTAATCAGTATCACAAGAATCTTCTCAAAGATCAAAAGAATGTCATACTCTTTAGTTTTATTCACCAAGTCACAAATATCGACATCATATCGATGCCAATCATAAAAGTTGGTGGAACACAATTCTAAAAATCATCAATAGAAATCCAGAAATCAAAAAAAGGAGGAGGCCCATCATAAACGAGAGCATGAAAACTCACCAACACATGTATCACAAACGGGACGCTATCCCTTGGTCGCTAACCATAGAACCAGTGCAACGACGTAGTACAATATCGGTACGCCCGAGGAACCTGAAACTCAAATAGGTCGGAACATCGACATAGTACAACTGTACGTCCGTTGAACCGAACTCCATAAAAGAATATGGGTCGCTAGCCCATAAGAATTCAGTCGAAACTCCGAAGAATGCATAGGTCGTTAGCTTAAAAAGAAATGAGACGAAACTCAATGATACGAGGTAGCGTCCCCTACGTGGACAAAGAAACATAGCATATTGCTAGTTTAAATCACAAAAATGATCGTTATTAATCATCTAGAAGTGTCAATTACACTAAGGTAGTAAATAGATGAGTTTAGCTTCATGCCCCATAACCACTAGGTTAACTTAAATATTTACGAACAAATTGTAGATCTCCACTAGAAAATTGTCACAAGAGATTCAATCGAACAAGTCCAAGAATTACCCGATGAAGTAAACGCAAGCGTTTCATACCACTCGTTTTACTAAGCCGTTTAATTAGATTTCTCATAGGAGTGAGGTAAAGGTTTGTATATACTAATAGATTGAAAAAAATGGTTTTATAAACGAGTTTGATTTTTAAAATAGAGTTGAAATCATCTTTGTGAAAGAGTTTGAATATTTACTACTAGTATTGAAACCTTTATATTTTTAAAGTGATAAATCACAAAAATCATTGTAGAATAATCAATTCACCAAAATTCACATACGAAGACGTGAATAAAATCCAAAGAAATCGATACCAAATCCATTGGAATGGATATTCCCAAACATCCCGAAAATAGAAGTTATCAAAGTCGACAAAGGTGATAACAACTAATTGGAGAAAAAGAATCGGTTAAAAATTGGATATTCAAACCCAAAAGGAAAAATGGGCAAAAACAGCAAATTCAGTTGACTGGACCAGGGTGGTCAGTCGACTAACTCAGATCTGGATACTTTCTATTTCTAGGTCCATTCGACTGAACCAGAGTGGTCAACCGACTGACACTGGCCCAGGAAATTTCCTGGGTTCGGTTCAGTCGACTGACACTCTGGTTCAGTCGACTAAACTAGGAATTCCAGTATTTTTTCCATGCCCCCAAGGTGCAAAACTCCTACAACTTGCGATCGAGCGAGCGAGGGGCGCTAAGGAATTACGCCAATCGGCGACCCAGCCCTATACGCTGTTCAATATGCCACCAAAAGCATGAACAAACATCAAAGCTAAGATTTTTAAAGATTTAACTTCAAAACACCAAAAATTGGAATACTCATAAAAACCAATTCAATTCAAAACAAATGAACATCAATAAGTGTTATGAATTCATACCTAACAACAAAGGTAGATAGCGACATAGATGTGAGATAAAAATCTCACCTTTAAACCCAAAACAAATGAAGAAGAAGCTATAGAGCAATGGCAAGAACAATCACTCTTCAATTCCAACCCAACAAGCTTGAATCTAAGCTTAAAAGAAAAACATTTCCTAAGTTAGGTTTAGGAATTTCTGAAATTGATAGGAGAATGAGTAGGAGAAGAAGAAGAGAGGGCTTACCAAAGCTTCTTCTATTAATTTGGAGCTAGAACTTGAATTGCAAATGGAAACTAGGCTAAGGATTTCCTAATTCTTTTTCTCTTCCCCCATTTTTTATGAAGCTTGAATGTATTAGGAAATTATGAAGGAATGAAGAGAAGAGGGGGTGAAGCTTGGGTCTAATGGGCTGAAAACTAACCAAAGCCCTAAGTGAAAAAGTAGCAAAATTCACCAAACTCCAAATATTTCAAAGTTTATACTCAAAAAGGTTGCAAACGTCATTTTGAACTCGACGGGGGTGGTCTCGAGTCCTAATTCGACCGTTTGCAAAAAGTAGCTTTTCGGACTATAATCCGACTAACGATGAAATATTTAAATAAAATATTTAAATATTCAATCGTAAAATATGCGGGTAGTTACAAGTCTATTCCAGGCCCGAACGGAATCGAAGGCACTACCCCTACTACATCTATTTTGGAGTCATCCCCGGGATTAGTAGCGATTAGCCCTTACACTTCACCGCTCCATCTTCGACTCTAAATGTTGTCTTCCTCACGAAAACATTCAAATCGGATCGAAGTGGTTTTCGAAAAATTAATCCCGATCCCGGTCTCTTTGAAACGATCAGCGCATTAGCCAATATTGATAGTCGGTTATTTAACTATCAAGTAACATCCACAAACAACCATCGGATTAAATAATTTTCCAAATTTTTTATTTCAAAATATCTTTGCAAGCTATTTTTATACACTTCAACTCTTTGAAAATAGTTTTCAAATAACTTTTCTTTCGTGGAATAAATTTTCAAATATTGTTTATTTCCACTGAAATTCACCATGTCTTAATACTTAGATTTTAAAATAATTTAAATCACATTATCGAAAATATATACTTTTAAACATTTAAAATAAAAACTACTTAAAACACTTTATTTTAAATACTAGTTATGAAATTTTATAATAATTTATTATGTAAAACTTAAGCCAAAACTTATTTAAAATAAAAGCTATTCTATAAGGTATAAATATTAAATAATTATCTTTTAAATCATAATACAAGTTTAATCTTTAAAATAATTTAACTTATATAATTAATTAAATAAATATTTACTTTCAAAAATTTGAAAACCACTAAATAATAATTTCTTTCTAAAACTTCTTTTAAAAAAATCACTTTAAAACTTCTATCTTATACTTGGAAATCTTCATTTGAAAATACACTTGGCTTTTTAGGGAAATACGCTTTCCTTACCACACCTTTAAAAACAACCCACTATTTATTTTTAAACAAATCGCCCTCTCCTAATAAATTCCCACCCTGAATTTATACTTCCAAATTATCCTCAGATAAATATTTCACTTAATTTATAAACCCCGTTTAAAAATTCCATAATTTCATTCTCCTTTAATCCCAGTTTCAAACACTTAATCAGTTTTCAAATTGATTTTCAAAACTAACTCCACTTTAAAACAAATTCCTTTACTTACCTAATTTATTTTTAAAACCCATTAATTCCATATTTACTTCTATATTTATGATTTAAAATCTTATTTTAAACTGAAATATCCACTTCATAATTCATTCAAAAACCTACCCTTTTATTTCTTCCCAAACATTTTAAATCTTAAATTTTGAAAATAAAATCCTTTAAATTTTTAGACAATGTCACTTAAGTCTCCAAAACTCTTTTATTTTCATTTATTTAAAATCTCTGTCTTTATTCCCATACTCTGAATTTATTTATAGAATTTAAAAATCAAACTTTTATATATTTTTTCCAAATTCAATATTTAATTTACCCAAATTCACTATAATTATTTTACTTAAAAATTTCTCTTTTTTAATTCCTTTAAGAAAAATCATGATTTATATATTTTTCATTCTCTTAAATACCAATATATATTCATCCAAGCTATAGCATTCAATAATTTCGATTCTAAATAAAATCAATCATAGATAATCAATCAATCATATCATAGATTATGAAAACAAATTACAATGATTTGAGGAATCTATTTGTATCCCTCCAACCTGTTTTCCTGCATCCACAGATGTTAGCATAATATAAAATACCAATCCCACTTCGAGGGAGATATCGCGATATAAAGGATCATCCGCTATTATACGGGGCGGGTCTCATCCGCTATATAATGCGGGAAATCAATCACCCCAATAGACACAGACACACACACTATATAATATCACAACCAATCAATTCAATCAATAAGTTAAATTTAACTATTTAAATTTAAATGGCAATCCAAATGAGTGAGATTAGCTCACCTTTATTTTATCTGCAACCCACTTCCAATCCGGCTTGCTTTCTTTCAGATTTTTGGACCTTGTACAAACATTGTATGATTTATTAATATTTGAACTAATCGAATAATTAATTACCGTTTAATAGTTTAATTTTAACTAATTATTTAATTTAAACAAATAACTAAATTTTAAACTAATTTTCCCTTTAAAGATCTTTTAGTAACCGAGATAATTAAATAAGTTCATAAAAATTTATCTCCATAATACATTATTTTTAAAATTCGACCTGTAAATGAAAATAGGTATATTTATATATACTTATTTTATTTTTCTTCCCTGAAACTACTTATACCAGAAATAACCTATACATATATATATATATTAAATTCTAATAAAATAATTTTCCTTTCCCACTGATATATACATATTAAATTTTTTTTTAAAATGGAATTGTTTTAAATCTTACTGTAAATTAAAATCTTACCTATAAATTTATTTATTTATCAAATTAAACTAAACGTAGTTACCTCACTATCTAGCCTCACTTTGTCGTCTCCTTTTTCCGCGACCTGCCTTGAGCTGTCGAGCGCTAAATTCCCAAATCGAATGCCCACCTTCTGCAACGACCAGTAACCTCATCACTCGACCAAAAATAGCAGAGCCTTGCTTCCCCTAAACCCAGATTCGACCTTGAACAATCACCCCTTCACTATGACTTGTCTACTTACCCATGGTGACTCCACAGCCTTGCCTCCACCTTCACAACAACGCAACACTAGGGTCGCGATTAATATCGATTGCGCTATAAAAATTGAGAACGAAGAGATTTCCCACTATAACTTCTTTACAACTCGAACTGGGTTTAGATTTTGTTTGTATTGAATGGAAAAGAATAAAGGAGTGAACGAGGGTTAGCGTGCGTTAGAATTGAGAAGGGGGTTTTCGTTCATTCACCATTTTTTGATAAAAACTGGCATTTGAAATCGAAATAGAAGAGAGGGGAAGACGTTACTCGACATTTTGTTTTCTCTTTTTTTTAAAGGACACGCATGTCCTCTGGGAAGACACGTGTTGGCTGAGGTCTCTAGTGAGTAAAATTCTGATGTGAAGGTTAATTGACCAAGTCAAAGAAAGTATGTTTTATATTTAAATTTAAATTGTCTTGAATACACAACTCAAAATCTCGACCTCCTATCGAGGCGTGCCACTAGGCGTTTATAATGTTATACCCCTATTTCGAACATAATGAAAAAGATTTCGAGTTCTAACTCGATTGTATGGAGAACCTAGCTTTTTGGACCAAGTTATTATATTGAATTTCGATATAAATTTCAGCTCGTTTATTTACCATACGATTACACGACGACTCCAAACATTACGAAATTTGAAATCCGATAATAATATACTATTATGGATCCAATGGAACTTGTTTCATCGAAATCGAAGACTGTGCCTCGGAAGGCTATTTTATACCAATTTAAATGATAAAATTTCAAAAATGAACAAATCATCTTTAAATTCAATTTTGAAAGTTCCATTATCTTCAATATTGTTAATATAAGTTTTCTAAGCCATTAAATTATTTTTAACAAGCTTAAAACTGAAGATTCCATAATTCATATTTTACCTGATTTCCAATTGTTTAATTCAACAGTTTATTTGTCAAACAAATAGAGATATTTGAAATTCAAGTTAAACTAACTTTCAAATATTAAAAGTTAACTAAATACTCCAATTTCAAATGTCGAAAAATTCCAGATTGTCACAATCGTAATGCCTTCTCAACTTTTCTATTGATTCGGATGCAGGCTGCGCGCCTATGGAAAGTCCACATACTGATGAGAATTGGCTTATCAATTATCAAGAACAACACTATGAAGATGTCCACGGTCAGTTTCCAGATATTGACCAGCTGAGACTTCAGGAGGTGGTTGAACAACCATACAAACAACAGGTTGTTCATCAGGCATATGAACAACCTGATAACCAGGTTCAAGTTGTTCAACCTCCCACTGAGCAAGAAGTTGAATCTTACCCAGTTTTTTCTCATTGGGGGTATGGAGTTGAAATTATAGTACGTGCGAATGGAGAAAATATTGGTCGTCAAATCCAGTTATGTCTATTCGGACCGAATGGTTGCAATTACACGGAATGGTTGGATGATCCTTCATGTCCAAGGGGCAAAACATATGCAAACAAGTTAGAACACGAGATAAGACGTCTTAGACTTTCATTACAGGAGTTGCAGTTTAATCGTCACTTGTAGTTTCTTCATATTTGTGTTATATTATTGTTGTATTGTTTTTTTATCAATGTTCTATGTTCGTATATTTGCAATTGTAATGTCATTAGTAGTTTCTTTCTATTTGTATGTCACTAGTTGGTGCTTATCAGTAGGTTAATATATCAGTGTACCATGTTTGTATGTTTGCAATTGTAATCGGTTTAGCAAATTAATTTACATCAGTGTACTCAAACGTATAGAATTCACAGTATAATCAAACATTATCGTCCTAAATCAAGGAAAGTGAAAATTAGAAAAACATAAAGGATACATAGTATATTCAAACAATGATAAGTACATAAGCAATAGGTACTACAACGTATAATAAATTGTCCACTGTGCATAAAATAAAAGGTACACAATAAAGGGATACAACGTCGTTGTCGTCGTCGTCGTCATCATCATCCCCAACACCATCATTATCCCATTCATCGTCGTCGTCACCATCACCATCCTCCCCCTCGTCCTCGTCATCCCCATCGTCCTCATCCACATCATCATCCTCCATGTCGTGCTCATCTAAACCACCAGTGCCATGCCCATTGGGACTAGCATCACCTTCGCTTGGTGGTCCTAAAGGCCCATATACATCAAGTCTAGCGGATAGCTGATCAATCTATGCTTCTAGCATATGTGTATGCTACATTTACATATCATGCATGGTGCGTGTATGTGCAAGAGTCATATCACGAAACACACCAAGTGAAACTCTTGCCTGGTCCAATATAGCAGCATACTAAATAAAGATGATATTTGACATAGATAAGAAACTAAGCATAAAATAAAGGGAAAATGGCAATAAACAACAACTGTACATCATACGGAGGATATAACCCAACTTAAGGCACACTAAGATAGTCCGGGTGCCTTGGAAAGACTAAGGGCTGCTTAATCAAAGTACTTGTCATGTCATCTGCTCTAAAAATAGTATCAGGCTCCAACTGCATCAGAGTCTAGGGGAACTATGATGAAATCGGTTCAAATGAAACCTGTGGTACCTGAACTCTACCGGTTGGAATGTGAGGTCCTATACGATTAGAGTTAACCCTACGAACATAATAAGGTACGATGAATCAACGGGGTGCTACTCTAGCTCAATATGCACGTAATCTCCATCCATGAAGAATGTACTACTATCCACCCACCCATCCTGTCGTAGAGCATCTAGGTACTGATCGCCAATCACCTTATGTCTACCAAACATATCCTTACAAGATAAAGGATCATATGGTATACGACGATCACCTGTAATTTGATAAGCATACCTCATTCCCAAATACCACATATGCATAAATGCAGGTGTATGCAAAGCAACCCTAAGTCTAGATAGTGAATACGTAACCATTAAGGGATGGTCGTCTGCCATAAGACCTGCATCTACTAGATGAGTCCAATGTGAGGCTCAAGGAGTCCGAATGATATTACCCCGACTACGCATATCAAGCTTTGACCTAACCTCCATCAAGTCATGACGTACACGTAAGGGAACATGATGTACAGACTACATAGTCTATCATCGTCTTATCCTAGGGTAGTATTACCCAGCTGCATGACTAACCATGTCGTGGATGTGGGGATGCATGTTTTTCGTATACTCGTAGTACCATAATAGCAAAATATACCAAAAAGCATGCATCTGCTTGACATTGCCAAGCGCAAATGAATCTAGTGCGGTATAAAAGGGTGCCTAATATCGTTATGCCCCAATCAATAGAATGTAGGTAGTCTAACCTGGAAAGAGTGCTAAATTGCCTAGTCTAACAGTACCTTTTTTGTTTGAAAAAAAGGTCGAACCAAACAAGCACAGGTGAAATGCTCTAGTAACTACATCCATCATATCAGCTCTGGTTGTATAAGTGGTGATATACTGCTGTAGGTAAGTCAACTTAATAGAACCACTAGTGGCGTAGGTAACATATATCAGTGGTAGAAAAACAGTAAAAAGATTGGGGGACTCATATAAATCATCAAATGGAAAAGATCGAAGGCCATGTCATCCAATCGCAATGCCAGTGAACATGTAGAACTCAGCCGGTAATACCTAGCTTAAAATCAGAAAAGTGAAATGTATGTGTGGTGGGCCACCACCTCTCAGCTAATGCCTAAATGAGAGGTCGATCAAAGGACTGGACAAGCCTAATTGACAAAAAATGACCAAAAGGGCTAGCCTGTAGCCTCTCCATAATAGGATCCGGAAGAGAGTCATAAAATTGGATAACGCACTTAGCCCAACTACCCTGACAATGAATGTAATGGTCCTATTATGAATTAATAATTTTGGATAGACTAACAGTTATTTAATATGACTATGTAATGCCCATATAAAAATAAATACATATATTAATATTCAATTTATACCTAACGGTGGTCAAAGCGGTTTCGGCTCTGTGCCGATAACCATCTGGAAGCTCGTGTAGTACACATAGATCGACTGGTGAAACTCTAGGTGGCGACGGAACGTGTAATGGTCCAGCTTACTCCACTAGATGTTTATGAACCGTTCTTTAGAGGATTTTGGTAAGATGCGGCAGCATTCCGTTTAGTTTTTCTAATTAGAAAAAAATTAATAAGTGGAAAATTAGGTGGGAGTGGGGAGGGAAGGGGGTTAGGGGTATTTGATAGGGGGCTGCCGCCCATAAAATAGGCGCCAGACCCCTGGGATTCCAACTCCCTTTCAGGGCTGAATATTTAGCACCTTGAATATTCAGCCCTGAAGCGACTGAAGATGCCCTAAGGGACAAACTTGCCGCTAAAAGCAACTCTAGTGGTCAAGATTCAGGGGTGAATATTAAGAAAATTGTCCTAGTCGATAATTCGACCGTGAATATTCAGTTGAAGATTAAGGATCCAGTTCAGAATCGTGAATCGGTCTTAGGCGACCATTTAATGAGCGCCCAAGCCTTGGCTCCCATTTTGTGGGCGCCCATCAAATGGGGGCTCGTGCCCTTCCCCCCTTCCCCGGCCTACTCCAACTCAACGGTTATTTCTCACTCCTATTTCCTACCCCAACGGCCACAAACGGTCATATTTTGACCTCCAACGGCTATAAACAGTCATATTTTGACCCTAATGGATATGAATGGTCATATTTTAAACTACAACAGCTATAAACGGCCATATTCTAATTTCAGTATATATATCGGACTATTTTTAAAATTGTAATACACACATCTCTTCTCCTACTATAATTTTATTCTCACTTCCATGATATTGAAAGTATGTTTCATCTATTTCAATCATATACCGAAGCGATGAATATGGAGAACTGGGATTTTGATCCCAACCCATTCAAAATGTTCATCCTCGGACCGCTCCCCCTCTACCTTTCCATTCTTCTACTCCACACTCTAGCGTTGAAGATAAAGATTTGTGTTATATTTACTATCATTTTTCTAACGACTTGGTCAAGGGAAAATGACCAATGTGGAGAGGCGTTTTGGGGAAAGTCATGAGTGTGCACAATAAAAAGCATGTTGAAAAGGCGAGGTCAATGTCTGCAACCACCGATCGTTTTAGGAAGATTAATCGACAAACGCAATTCTACGAGTCTCGGATTCACAAAATAAGATTGGAGAATTCGAGTGGAATGGGTGGCAAAGCTGAATTGGTAACATTTTAAAAAATATCATTTTTAATTTATATTTATATTTTATCAATTTGTTAATATATCATTTTGTGTTTTTGTTTTTTTCAGATGAGAATTGCGAATGATCAATTTTGAAATTATTACCAAGAGAAAATGGTGCAAAGAAACCACATTACTATCAGTTTACAAACTGCTATAACTTGCTTGTTAGTCATCAAAAATGGACCTCAAATAATGCAAAAAGCTTAAGTGATGTCCAGAAGAAGTCGAAGGGCAAGAAAAAAGAAAGTCAAATTAATTATAGTTCAAGTCCAGGCAATTCTTCTTATATAGACTCTAATGTACGCCCAGATAACGAAGATGAAGAAGTAGAACCCGCATTTGACGAAGATGCTGACCGATGGGGCAACGAGCAGCTAAGAAGAAAATTGTTGTTCAATCTCAAATCCATTCTCGATTAGCCCTAAAGCATGAAAAACACGCGAGAGAAAATGCAGAACGTCGGAAAGGGAGTGCATAAAAGCTTCCCTTGTTAAAAGAACCAACCGAGATTGAGAAGGGTCAGTTTGAGTTAGAGCGGCAACGCTAAGAGAACTTAGTAATGGAAAATAATGTCACTGGAATGGACCCAGTTATAATGCAATATTGGACAGAGTACAAACAACGCATTGTTGAGAGTAAATCAGGAACGAAATATATGTAGTTGAAATATTCATGTAATATTTTTAGTTATTGCAGTTTAAATATTCATGTGTCTTCAGTTTATGTTTTCAATCATGAACTATTTTCAGTCTTAAAATATTCTATGGTATATCATTTTTTTCGATGCATTCTGTATATATATTGTTATAGATTTACTTCACCAAACATAAATGCTGTTACAAACACCATAATCATAACATTCTACACTTCGTTGCACAAATAAAAAGGCAAACAGATGTTATTAAATATAGATCAACCATCACGAACTACTGATTTCCATAAGAATTCCAAATATGCTCTATTACATCCTTTTGAAGCCTATTATGAATAGCTGCATTAGGATATACTTCATGATGATTGAAATGAATTACGTAATGTCCTTCAGTTCGTTATGTGGTCGTGTGGAACAATTCAGGGGGTTGTCTTGCCCTATCATACTCGAAATCAGGATAGTTCATACCGCGTTCATCTTCAATGATCATGTTATGCAGAATTATACAACAGAACATAATTATAGCCATTTTTGATCTCTTCCATAATCTACATGGATTGCTGACCATTACAAACCTTGCCTGAAGGACCCAAAACGCCCTTTCTACGTCCTTCCTTTGTCCCTCCTGCATTGTAGCATTGTTTCTATTTTGCCATCATTAGGTTTGCAAATGTCTTTACAATCATGCTCCATTTGAGATAAATTCCATCTCCTAGATAGTATCCATGCTCATATGTGTTATGACCAAGAGTAAATGATACATGAGTTGACTTACCTTATGCCTAATCATTAAACAAATAAGATCATTCGACAACATTTAAGTCGTTCAGAGAACTAGGCATTCCAAAGAAAGCATGCCAAATCCACAAATCATGAGAGGCAAATACTTCTAAGATGATAGTTGGTCTTTTCCTTTGTCTTTATATGCTCCATGAAAAGCTTTTGGGTAGTACTTCTACTCCCAATGCATACAGTCTAGACTTCCAAGCATGCGAGGCCAGCCTCTGCTTTCGTTTATTTCACGCAATCGTGTTACATCTGTCTCGTTTGGAGAACGAAATTATTCGGTCCCATAAATGTCCATAACTGATTGACAAAAATGATCCAGGTTTTCCAATGCCCTGCTCTCTGCAATACGATATGCATCGTCAAGGGCAATAGCGAGTGTATCGTATGCTAGCATCCTCAAAGTTGCGGTTATATCATAAACTGTAGCCACGTTCCACTGTCGTCCATGGCTAATATCTTTAGTGAGTGGAGACAAGGTGGCTCAATGTGCATTCAAATCACATACTGTAGTCACATTCATTTGTCGATCAAGATTCCTTGTTTTTATTAGTGGATACAAGGCGGCACAATGTGCGGTCAAATCATACACCGTAGCCACGTTCCTCTACCGGCTACAGCTAATGTCTTTAATGAGTGGAGACAAGGAACATCTATTATATAAATCCACAAAAAGTTATCTGTTTAAATCATTTGAAAACTTAACATAATTCAAACATAATGTCCAACATGACATTTCCGTCCCATGAATTAAAGCTGCTTATGCAGTACTACATACAAACCTATAAAAATGCGACAATTAGGAGATAACAGTAATTCATTTTTGGGACACTCTGGCTGAACTTTACAACAATGACGTAGGCTGTCGAGTTAGACGTTTGGCTCAAGAGGTTAGGACGGCATACGAAAACTTTACTAGGTCATGAACATGTTACATAGAGGTTATTAAAAAGGTTATATCAGAAAATTTGTTCAAGACTACACATTCGCCTTATGATGGTCGATACAATTTAAAATACTGCACTCCGTTAATTGGCCATGATGCGTACTTCATACGCCAAAATTGGACAGAAAGATTTGGATGGCCTTAAGGTAACAGTATGATTGGTTGATTATGATGATCGTTAATGTATTGTTTATTTGGAAATGTTTTAATGTGTAGTAGGCTAAGTAATATTGTGTTGTATGAAGAATCTTTTAATGTTTAGAGAGCTTTCTGAATTGTCATTGAAATAATAATGTCTGTTGTTATTGTCGGATCAAAAAGAAGTGGTATCACATCAATTAAATAGACCTATTTGTTTATATATGCGCTTTTTGAATTACTTCTTCATCATTCATAATCATCTTCTTCCTCACTCACAACAACAAATTCTTCTTCATCGCTATGCTTTCTTGGCCTTCTTTAATCGATTCAGATGCAGGCTATGTGCTTACGGAAAGTCCATATACTGATGAGGATTGGCTTATCAATTATCAAGAACAACACTATGAAGATGTCCAAGGTCAATTTTCAGATCTAGACAAGTTGGGACTTCTGGAGGTGGTCGAACCACCGACAAACAACAGTTTGTTCATCAGGCATATGAACAACCTGATAACCAGGTTCAAGTTGTTCAACCTCCCACCGAGCAAGAATTTGAATCGTACCCAATTTGTTGTCATTGCGGGTATGGAGTTGAAGTTGTAGTACGTGCGGATGTAGAAAATATTAGTCGTCGAATCCAGCTATGTCAATTCTGGCCGAGTGGTTGCAATTATGCGGAATGGTTGGATTATCCTTTATCTCCAAGAGGTATAACATATGCAAACGAGCCGTCTTAGACTATCTTTACAGGAGTTGCATTTTAATCATCACCGGTAGTTTCTTCACGTTTGTTTTCTATTATTAATGTATTGTTTTTTATTAATGCTCTATGTTCGTATATCTACATTTGTAATGTCACTAGTAGTTTATTTCTGTTTGTATGTCACTAGTTGGTGCTTATCAGTAGGTTAATATATCAGTATACCATGTTTATATGTTTGCAATTGTAATCGGTTTCACAAATTATTTTGCATCAGTGTGCTCAAACATATAGAATTCATAGTATACTCAAACATATAGAATTTCACAATATACTTAAACATTATCGTCCTAAATCAAGGAAAGTGAAAATTGAAAAAACATAAAGAATACACAGTATACTCCGACAATGATATAAATGCATAAGCTAAAGGTACTGCAACATATAATAAAATGTCTATTGTGCATAGACCAAAAGGTATACAACTAAAGGGATGCAAAATCGTCGTCGTCGTCAGCATCATCATCACCCCCACTATCATCATCATCATCCCCGTCACCATCCTTCCCCTCGACCTCATCATCCCCATTGTCCTCATCCTCATCGTCCTCATCCCCATCGTCATCCTCCCCATCGTACTCATCTAAACCACCAGTGCCATACCCGCTAGGACCAGTGTTACCTTCGCTTGGTGGTCCACAAGGCTCATATACAGCAAGTCTAGCTGATAGTTGATCAATCTGCACCTCTAGAATCTGTGTACGTTGCATGTACATATCATGCAATGGTGCGTGTATGTGCAAGAGTCATATCGCGAAACATACTAAGTGAAACTCTGGCATGGTCCAATCTAGTAGCATACTACATAAAAATGGTATTTGACATAGATAAGAAATTAAGCAAAAAATAAAAGTGGAAATGGCAATAAACAGCAAACGTACCTCATACGGAGGATATAACCCAACTGAAGGCACACCAAGATAGTCAGAGTGCTATGGAAAGATTAAGGGCTGCTCAATCATTGTAACTGTCATGTTATATGCTTAAAAAATAGTACTAGTCTCCAACAGCATCGGAGTCTGGGAGAACTGTGACGAAATCGAGTCAAATGAAACATGCGGTATATGAACTCTACCGGCTATAATGTGAGGTCCTATTTGATTAGAGTTGACACCACAAACATAATCTGGTACGAAGAATCTACAGGGAGCTACTCTAGCCCAATAAGCATCATAATCTCCATCGATGAAGAATGGACTACTATCCACCAACCCAGCCTGTCGTAGAGCATCTAGGTACTGATCGCCAATCAACCTATGTCTACCAAACATGTCCTTACAAGATGAAGGATCATATGCTATACGACAATCACTCGTAATCCATAAGCACACCGCTTTTCCAAATACCACATAGGCATAAATGCAAGTTTACGCGATGCAACCCTATGTCTAGATAGTGAATATGCAATCATCAAGGGATGGTCGTCTGCCATAAGACCTGCATCTACTAGATGAGTCTAATGTAAGGCCCAAGGAGTGCGAATGATGTTACCGCGACTACGCATATCAAGCTGTGACCTAGCCTCCATCAGTCATGTCGTACGCCTAAGGGAACATGATGTACGTACTTCATAGTCTCCCATCACCTCATCCTAGGAAAGTACTGCTCAGCAGCTTGGCTAGCCATGTCCTGGATGTAGGGATGCATGTTTGCCGTGTACTCGTAGTACCATAATGGAAAAATATACAAAAATCATGCATTTGCTTGATATCGCCAAGCACAAATGAATTTGGAGCGGTATAAAGGGTGCCTAATATCGCCGTACTCCAATCAATAGTATGCAGCTGGTCTAATCTGGCAAGAGATGATAAATAGCCTAGTCCAACAGTGCCTTTTTGGTTCGAAAAAAATGGTCGAACTAAACAGGTACAGCAGAAATGCTCTAGTAACAGCATCCATCATATCAGCTCTAGCTGTACAAATGGTGATGTACTGCTACAAGTAAGTCAACTTAACAGAACCACTAGTGATATAGGTAACATCTATCGGTGGTAGAAAAGAAGTAAAAAGATTAGGGGACTCGTTTAAATCATCAAATGGAAAAGGTCGAAGGCCATGTCGTCCAATCTCAATGCCAATGAACATGTAGAAATCAACCGGGTAATACCAAGCACAAAATTTGAAAAGTGAAATTTATGTGTGGTGGGCCACCACCTCTCAGTTAATGCCTGAATGTAAGTCGGTCAAAGGACTTGACAGGCCTAATCGAAAAAACGGCCAAAAGGGCAAGCCTGTAGCCTTTCCATAATAGGACCGGGAAGAAAGTCATAAAACTGGGTAATGCACTTAGCCCAACTACTCGACAATGAATGTAATGGTCCTATAGATAATTTATGAATTAATAATTTTGGATAGACTAATAGTTATTTAATATGATTATGTGATGTACATATAAAAATAACCAGATATATTAATATGCAATTTATACCTGCATGGTGGTCAAAGTGGTTTCGGCTCTGTCCCGATAAGCATCTGGAAGCTCATGTAGTACATGCAGATCGTCTAGTGAAACTCCAAGCGGCGGCGAAACGTGTAATGGTCCAGCTTGCTCCGTTAAATATCTGTAAACCATTCTTTGGATGATTTTGGTAAGACACGATGACATTTCATTTAGTTTTCTAGTTAAAAAAAATAAAAAGTGGAAAATTAGGTGGGAAGTGGGGAGGGAAGGAGGGATTTGGGGTATTTGAAAAGGGGGCTGGCCCCCATAAAATGGGCACATAGCCCTTGGGGTTCCAACCCCCTTAAGGGCTGAATATTCAGCTTTGAAGCAATTGGAGATGCACTAATAGTATACAATGACTTGAAGTGGTGGTTGAAATCTCTATTAAATTTTTTGAAAAGGCAAGAAAGCGGTAGACTGATTGATCAAAAGTGCGTTTGTTCTATAGATGTGGATTTATTCAATGGGATGAGTACTAGGTTGGGGTCAATAAACATGGTTAGTGCTTTGGTAGGAAGTTGTTTATGTTCAATTCGTAGAAAATACCGGTTTAGAGAATGCAAGTAGGTATGGGGATAGGGAAGATTTAGTGGTGGATGCTTACTCTACGTTGCTCGGAGAGGAGCTAGATTTGGTTTCTTGTTTAAGTAGATCGAGGAGAGGTTCATATCTCAGTAGAGTATATGTGGACTCATTTCATTTGATGGAGCCTAGATTGGTAAGGAGGAGTGTTTGTCTTCATTGAGCAGGCACGGGAGCTTTTGATAAATCCAGCTCAGGTATGGATCCTCTTTTTGATAGTACATATATTCTATATGCTTTGAGTAGTTTATAAACTAGTGATATCAGTATTTAGCTAAGAATTCTAGTTTTATTTTGATGATATTCAGCTAGACATCGAGTATATTAGGAGAAAGGGATTAGAGTAAGTCAGATCATATGGACCATGAGATACATTAGTTTGAACGTTAGAGGTTTTAATGATTTAGGAAAATGTAGTAAAATTAGATCTTTTTAAAGATAATAAATGCGGAATTTGTTTGTTACATGAAACTAAAATAGAACACCTTGATTATAGATTTTATAGGTGTTTGGGGGTCTTTATATTAGTCATTGGTCCTATCTTCCAGCCAGTGGTAGTGCAGGTGGACTTATGATAGGTTAAAAACATCATTGTATTAGAATTTTACAATCTATTATTAAAGATCATTCGATGCATTTGGATTTTTACCAACATTAATGCCTATTCTATTTTAAATATTACAAATGTTTATGCGTTGAATTCAAAGATAGATCATAGGAGTTTATGAAATGAGTGTCTAGATTCTAGATCGTTCACTCCAAGACCATGGATAATGAGTGGTGACTTTAATGTCACTAGATTTTTAAGGGAAAAAGCCCCTAGGGAAGGGGATTTTGGTGCTTTGGAGGAGTTTGACCAGTTTTGTAACTTAACTAAGATAAAATTAAGTAACATACAGTTTACTTGGTCAAATGGTAGAGAAGATCCCTCAATGGCACTTTTAGATAGATTTTTTATTAGCGGTGAATTAGAAGACAAATTTCCCTCTTGTAAGGTTGTGGGTGTTCCAAAAATTTATTCTAATCATTGCCCAATTATTCTGTTCTTTACTAATCTAACTATTGCAATTAAAATTTTCAGATTTCAAAAGATGTGGTTGTTGAAGAATAATTTTAAAGATTTAATTGCTAAGAAATGGCTTTCTACGAATAATTATAATTACATATTTCCTCAAAACATAGCCAAAGTTTAGGATAATAAACTTAGAGACCTAAGGTTACTTCTTAATAAATGGAATATGATTTTAAATTTTAAAAAAAATTGAAGAATCGAGGAATTTGAGTGTTTCAAAAAAATGTACTCTCGAATCTAAAAGAGTATTTAAATAAAATTATTTTACAAGAAGAAATAATAGGGAAACAAAGATATAGGATCCAATGGATGAATGATGAAGACTTGAATACTAAATTTTTTTTCTTTAACTAGCTACGTGTAGGAAAAGTAGTAATACCATTAACTCTATCTTAATTAACAATATTGAGATTTTTGACCAAATAGAACTAAACGATGAATTCATCAATTATTATAGAGAAATTTTTGGACTACAAAAGGACATAAAATTAGAGCTCAATGGGATACGATTTACATTGAAGACCCCATGGTTGATCTAACAGGGTCAGATGATCCATATTTGGATATGGAAATTTGGAAGGCTAGGATGTGCCTAACGATAAAGCTCCATGTCTGGATGGATTTTCTATGTCATTCAATGAAACTCTTTAGAATGTTTTGAAATATGATATAATTATAATGTTTTAATGAATTTAATGACATTTCATTACAGTTGGGTTGTTTAATTTTGCAAATATAATTTCATTGCATAAGAAAATAGGTGCTAACCAATTAAAATATTTCAGACCTATTTTCTTATTAAACTGTTCTTTTAAAATCATTTCCATGGTTTTGGCTAATAGGCTAAATACTAAAATGAATAAGCTAATCGATAATGCCCAAACAACATTTAGTAAGGGTAGAAATATCACAAACGTTGTAGCAGTAGTTTAAGAATATATTAATTATTGTTGTAAAAATAATATCACTTGCATGCTTTTAAAACTTGATTTTTCTAAGGCTTTTGATTAAACTGATTGAATTTTCATTGCTATGACTAGGGGTTTTAGTGCCAGATGGGTAGAATGGATTATGTCCTTACTTAAAACCGGCAATTCAAGTATTATCGTTAATGATATATTAGGAAGTAAAATTCAATCGAAACGTGAAATTAGACAAGGTGACCCTTTGTCATCTTTATTATTTAATCTAGCAGCCGAAGTATTTTCTAGATTTATCAAATTGGCCACTGATAATAGGATTTTAGATATTATAGAGTTGATATCACTAGTAATGGTCTTCTATTCTCCAGTTTTCAAATGATACTATGATCATTACGTCTAATTTTCCTAAACGTATAATTGCTCTTAAATTCATTTTATATGGTTTTGAACTATTAGCTGGTTTAAAGATTAATTATGATAGGAGCTTGGTACTAATTTTAAACGACATAAATAATATAGAAAAATAAATTTCTTGCACATTAAATTTTAAAATGATGATATTCCCTATATAATATTTAGGTTTCTTAATTAGGCCTCAAAAACTAAAGCACGATTATTGGATGACTATAATAGATAAAATCAATAAAAGATTGTCAAAATGGAATGGTACATACTTATCAAGAGCAGGAAAGATAATACTCATTAATTCGGTATTATCAGCACTACCTATTTATTGGATGTCATTTTATCTTTTTTTTAATAAATAATTAATAAAATTGGTAAAACAAGGAGATACTTTTTATGAAGTGGAGATAATCCAAATCGTAGGTCTAAATGTCTCTTTGACTAGGAAACAGTTTGTAAGTCTAAAAAAGAAGGGTGGTTAGGAATTATAAATCTACACGACTTAAATATATCTTTACTAAGTAAATGATGATGATTATGGAAATTTAATGATAACAATGAAAATTTGTTATGGAAAGAATTGATATCAAACCAATGGTATGGTGGTGCTCTTAATATATACTACAATAGTATTAGTAATATCAATAATATATCTCACTTTCGAACATTGGTAATTTTAGATTTTGAAATTGTTAATCTAGGTATTAGTAATGTTATTCATTCTAGTATGAATACTTGTGACGACCGCCCATGACTCCCGCACGAAACAAGGGAATGGTGCGCTGAAAGGTGTGCCAGGCAGCCATGGACGATAGTCAGGGTAAGATAAAACATAATAGTCTATCGTATTACTCACAACGCATGGATAAAATATAATAGAAAGTATACATAGTGAAGTTTTTATAGAACAGAAGTCTCATCACATAAACTCATAATAGTTTTATACAATCATCTGAATAGTCAATACATCAAGCCTTACTACATGACACTCAGAGTATCAAACAAACAGCGGAACATCCAGTACATATAGTAAGAAAACAATATGAAAAAGCCTCCAACTCGTCTTCGTCATCAACAGCGTTGATAGCTAAGAACAGCACCTGTCACCTGCTACCTAGTCTGCCCATCCCAACATGGATGAACAGCCCAAGGTAATAAGAGTTAAACATAAAACCTTGAGTCAGACAACAGTCTTAGTGAGCAGTAAATCAACTATCAAACATACCAAAAGAGCATAAAGGGTAAAAGGAATAGGAGCTCAACCATCCCACCCCACCTCATTCCACAGTGATAGCCCCAGACCCTCTAAGCAATAACAACATAGCAAAGCAAACAATTTAAGTAAAGCAATTATCACTCGAGTCAAGGTCGATGTTTTCCAAGTACGAACCCCCAAGGCCTAAACCAAGATCAGATAAGTACCCAGAAAGCATCGCTCTTGAGATCGAATGATGGTGCAACCAAACATCCATGACTCTGGCTATCACTGTTATCATTGCCTCGATATCACCGTTAATTGAATGACCGGCACCTTCTTTCAGCCGTCCGTCAAGGGCTAATGGCAACCCCGGTTCTAGACATAACTCCGCACGTCGTCATGACCCGTGCCTAGGACTATCGCATCTGCCCAGAGTACTAGCACGTCATCGTGACCCGTGCTTGGAATGTCATCGTGACCCGTCCCAACGTACTCTTGCTTTGAGCAGGCTAGAACCTTCAATAACGATAAGATCCAAGCCTCCTAGTCATCCTCCGCGACGACAATTCTCATACTAGCTCAAGCGCCTCTCGAGCCCACCATTATCCACAAACCCGGACCGCATCACCGAGTTATCAACATGCTTGGGATGATCCCGTCTGGATTAAACCAAGACTTTCTCACATCATACTTTGCTTCATCGCATCATTACAAAGTCCCATCTCAACATCATGGCTTGCCTTATCGCATCATGGCAAAGTCCATCATCATCAAATCTATCCATATGAGCTTCAACATCCGCTTCATATGCCACAGGCAGCTTTCCTTATTAAAGAGCCTTTCCACTTAGCTTTTGAATCATCTTCGACCAACTTGCCCAAATCAAGTTATCAATCAACTAATCAATCAAATCAAACATTAATCCAAGTAATCAATCATTCAAACAAGATCTAAATAAACAATTACAACAATAATGGCAATTTCGTAAATAAAGAGTCCAAATCTAACATGCAACCTAACAAGCATGAATCATGAACAATATCTCTACAACTTGATGAATAAACTTGCATAAGTGAACATGTAGTAAAATAGGTGTTGAATCATCATTAACCATAGACCTACATGCAGACTTAAGAAAAATGCACAAAATCACTCTCTTTAACACATAAACAAGCCACCGATCCAATATACTCCTTTGGGTCCGTGTGAGAGATAACCACCACTCACCGAATCACCTAAACACCTCAAAAACAACCAACTCCAGATCTGGACAGCAAAGAATCAAGCTTGATCCTCCAAAGCTCCACTTCAAATGATGAAATCTCTCTTCAATGGATGGAGATCTTCAACTTTGGCTCTTGGATCTTCGATTTGATCTTCAATTTAGATGGAAGGAACCACTAGATTAGAGTGGAGAAAAGAGGTGAAGAAGTGTTGTAGTCGAGCTCTCAAAATGGCAGCACTTCGTCGCTTCAAAATCCGGTGCCAAAAAGTGAGCTAACCCCTCTATTTATAGACTGGAAATTCCTTAAGTCGCCGCCCCTTAAGTCGTCCACGACCTAACTCTTAAGTCGTTCGCGACTAACGACCCAACCTCAAAGACCTGAGACCTTAACGCATGCGGCATACGACTTATCCTACCCAAGCACACACGCGACTTAACATAAGTCGGTAACGACCTAAAACACACGGCCTAACACTCCACGGCCTACCGACCTATCACAGACACAAGGTCTTAACGGTTTACGACTTAACACAAGGGACGACTCAACACAACAGCCGACCTAACTCCTATGCGACCTAACAATACATCCGACCCAGCGACTTACCATAAGTCGTTTAATGACCTAACGACTTAAGACTTAATCATAACTCGTCCACGACCCAACTACACAAAGTCGCTCGAACGACCCTCCTACCTTAAGTCGTTAACCCGCCTGGTCCCCTATCCTGTTTAAGCCGTTAGTTCCCTTGAGCCGTTAACCCCTAAACCTATCTTCCTTAAGTCGCTCCAACTCCTATAGGTCGCTAAATACACTTAGGTCGTCACTTCTATAACTCGGCAACACGACTTAAGCCAACATCCATGCGACCTAACCACTACACAGCCTAACTCCTTAGGTCGTTCAACCTATAGGTCGCCCCACTCAACCTAATGCAACTATTTTACGATTCGTCGACACGTAAAATATGGGTCGTTACATTCTCTCCCCCTTAGGAATTTCGCCCTCGAAATTCCAAACAAACTAGAGCAACCAAAGTTATTCCGCATGCCTACCATCCATAGCAATCAACAAACCATGCATCCAATTACTAGCCTAGCATGCAGAATTTTAAGACTAGAACAAGTTACAAATTCGTGAGATGTCACGACACCTTAGGGCCATACCTCGAAGAGTTCAAGATGAGCTGCCTTCATCCTCTCTTCCTCCTCCCACGTACAGTCGTTAACATCACCACTCCATTGTACCGTGAGCAACGTAATCGTCTTCCTCCTAAGTTGTTTCGTGTCGGTTTCAACAACACGAAGCGGCTTACGAGGTCTCGTAACAACTGGGTCAACCTCTAAATCTTCACAGCTATCAGCAGAAACCACCGTATTCGAGTCGTGCACATACTTCCGTAGATAAGATACATGAAAAACATTGTGCACACCCGCCATCTTTTCTGGTAACTCCAATTTATATGCGAGCTTTCCAATTCGCTCAATGATCGGGAATGGTCCAACAAATCTCGGAGTCAATTTTCCTTTCTTCCCGAATCGAATAAGATTCTTCAATGGAGAAATCCTCACAAAAACCATATCGCCTACGTCGAATTCCAAATCCTTACGGCGCTTATCGGCATAACTTTTCTGACGATCTTGGGCTGCCTTCATTCGTCGCCGAATGATCTCTATACAATCCGTAGTCTGTCGAATCATTTCTGGCCCAAGTATCATCTTTTCTCCAGTTTCCAACCAGCATGTCGGAGAGTTACACGGTCTTCCATATAATGCCTCATATGGTGCCATACCAATACTTGTCTGATAACTGTTATTATACGCAAATTCCACCAAATGAAGATGATCTTCCCATGATCCTCCGAAATCCAAAACACATGCTCTTAGGAGATCTTCCAAAACTCAGTTGACTCTCTCGGTCTGACCATCTGTTTGGGGATGATAAGCTGTACTCAAACACAACTCGGTTCCCAAAACTTCCTGGAAGCTCTTCCAAAATCCACTAGTGAACAATGGATCTCGATCACTCACTATACTCTTCGGAATACCATGGAATCGAACTATCCACTTAATATAAAGCTCAGCCAGCTTCGATGCAGTCCTAGTTGATCGAACAGAAATGAATCTTGCACTCTTAGTCAAACGATCTACAATGACCCAAATCCCTTCATTTCCTGCCCTTGTTCTAGGTAGACCATCGATAAAATCCATCGATACCTGCTCCCACTTCCATGTAGGAACTTCTAACGGCTGAAGCAACCCACTTGGCTTCTTTTGCTTGGCTTTTACCAACTGGCAATTCATGCATTTGGAAATAAAATTTCCAACATCCTTCTTCATACCTTCCTAGTAATAGGTTCTCTTCATATCCCGATACATCTTATTTCCACCTGGATGAATTATCAACTTCGAGTGATGACTTTCCCTCAGAACTTCATCTCTCAATTCATCTATATCGGGAACAACCAGTCGTCCTTGCTTCCGAAGCCAACCCTCTCGATCGACTTCAAATCCTTTATCCTTTTCTGGGTCTAATCCAGATTCCAAATCGCGGATAATCTTGACAAGCTTATCATCTCGCTTTTGGCTCTCGCCAACTCTTTCCAATAGAGTAAGTCTTATCGACAAGTTTGCCAACATCTCAGGTTCCAATTCACATCTAGGCCTGAAGTCAAATCCAGCCAAATAATCAAGGCTCTTCCATTCTGAAAACATGGCTCCTAATCCTGCATGTCTTCGACTTAACGCATCTGCCACTGAGTTACCTTTTCCCGGAGTATAGGCTATACCAAAATCATATGATGCTAAAAACTCTAGCCATCGTTGCTGTCGAAGATTCAAATCCTTTTGGGAGAAAAGATACTTCAACGACTTATGATCCGTAAACAACTTGAATCGAACTCCCAATAGATAGTGTCTCCACATCTTCAAAGCCAATACAATCGCCGCTAACTCTAAATCATGAGTCGGATAATTCCTTTCGTGCGGCTTCAGTTGTCGACTTGCATATGCAACAACTTTATCCTTTTGCATTAGCACTGCTCCAAGTCCAGTACTACATGCATCGGTGTAAACCACCATCTCATCATTTCCACTTGGAATGGTCAAAACAGGAGCACTTGTCAGTCGCTCTTTCAGGATTCCGAAAGCTTGCTCACACTTAGCATCCCCTTTGAACACTTGGTTCTTTTTCGTCAATCCTGTTAACGGTGCAGCTATCTTGGAAAACTCTTTGATAAACCGACGATAGTATCCTGCTAATCCAAGAAAACTTCTCACATCAGATGCATTCTTAGGTCTAACCCGATCCTGGATTGCTGCCACCTTAGCGGGATCAACCGCTATCCCATTTCCAGAGATAACATGGCCTAAGAACGTCACTTCACTCTTCCAGAAGTGACACTTCGAAAACTTAGCTCTCAGCTGATGCTTCCGCAAGATTTCCAAAACAATCTGCAAGTGTTTCTTGTGTTCCTCTTCAGTTTTGGAATAAATTAAAATATCATCCACGAACACAAGTACGAACTTGTTCAATTGATCTCTGAATACTCTATTCATAAGATCCACAAAATATGCTGGTGCATTGGTCAAACCAAACGGCATTACCAGCCACTTATAAAAACCGGATGGTGTCCTAAAAGCAGTCTTTGGCACACTATCCTTAGCCACTCTCAACTGGTGAAATCCCGTTGCCAAATCCATTTGGGAAAACACCTTAGCTTCGTGACGCTGATCGAACAAGTCATCTATTCTCGGCAATGGATACTTGTTCTTCTTAGTCACTTTATTCAGCTCACGATAATCCACACACAACCTCAACGATCCATCCGCTTTGGTTGCGAACACAACCGGTGCACCCCATTTGGACACGCTACGTCGAATGAATCCTTTCCTTAAAAGGTCATCAACCTGCACCTTCAACTCTTGCTGCTCCCTAGGCGCCATCTGCCTAAGAGGCATCACAACAGGTCTGGCTCCCTCAACTAGATCGATACGAAACTCGATCTCCCTATGCGGCGGTAACCCTTTGACCTCGTCAAAGACGTTCTCAAATCCGTTCACAATAGGCACCAATGACAGTCCATCCCGTGGAACAACCAGCGAATACATGAAGCTCATGAAGACGCCTTCTTCATGCTTACATCGTATCACAACCTTTCGCCCCTCCATATTCTCGACTATCACCTCCAGCCTTTCACAATCAACCATTGCCGCATATTTCCTAAGCCAGTCCATCCCCAAAATAATTCCGAACCCCGCAAAGTTCAGAACAAAACAATCACAAACAAAAGAGCAATCATGACTCGACACAACTAGACCACGGCATACCATACACAAACAAGACGAACCCCCAACTGGATTAGTCACAACCAATGGTCTATCAACAATATCTGGTTCCAAACCCAACCGGCCTACAAGTTCACTACAAACAAAAGAATGCGACGCTCCAGTATCAAACAACACTCTAACCGGAACACCACAAATGGAAAGAGTACCTTGAACCACCACACTCTTTCCTTTCTCATCTACAATAGGAGCTTTCAAAGATGATGGAACAGCCCCCAAAGCATAAGCTTGCACAATCTGCTTATCTTTCCTCGGTTCTGGACAGTCCTTCCTGATATGCCCCAGCTTATCACAGTTGTGGCACTTCAACTGCACCTTTGGATTCTTGCAATCCCTAGAGAAATGGCCCTTCTGCCGACAATTGTAGCAGATCACTTCACCCTTCAGCTTCTTCTGGCCATCCTTACCCTTCTGCTGCTGCTTCCTCTTCTTGTTTCCATTTTGCTCCTTGGTTACAGCAACAACAGATCCTTCCTTAGGAAACAGATTCTCATGCCTGAGCACTTTCTCCACAAGCTTCTCAAATGGATCGTCCGGATTACCCACCAACTGTCTCCCAAGATAAGTATCCAAGCCTGTCACAAACTCTTCGTTCTTCTGATATGAAGACTCAATATACGACCGAGCATACTTGGACAAAGCTTCAAACTCAGAAACATACTCAAGAACTGGTCTTCCACCTTGCTTGAGTTCCACAAACTTCTTAAACAAAACAGATTTCTGAGCTGTAGAAATGAACTTAGCTTCAAATATGACTTGGAATTGCTCCCAAGTAATCTCTTCCTCTGGAGTATCAATGGTGATAGAGTTCCACCAATCCGAAGCTCTCCCTTGAAGCTGTCTTGATGCAAGCTTCCTCTTAGTTGCATCCTCAATTCCCAAATCGCCAAAGATCCTTCTACAAGCATCAATCCATCTCTGAACTTCAATGGTTGATTCTGTTCCCAAGAAAACCTTTCCTCCAAGAGCAGTATAGTCTTTGCACAACTTAGCAAAATCCACTGGTTTTGGAGCTTGAACTTGAACTCCAACATCTACTGATGACCCCGAGGTTGGTATCCTTCTCATAATCGAAGTCAGCATAGCTTCGAACATTGCATCATAATCAGTAGCTCCCCCAACAGCACGACTTTCCCTAGCAGCTTGTCTCTCACTTTGACTCATCCTTAATATCTACAAAAAGGAATGATTTAGAACACCTTGAGAAACAACTACATAAGGAGTTCAAATCCTTCTAAAGTACTATATTATATATAGTAATCATCCATCAAAATATAATTACGTCTCTCATACATAGTTACGTCAGCGAGCGTTGGCTAAAATCGATTAACCAATGCTCTGATACCAAATGTGACGACCGCCCATGACTCCCGCACGAAACAAGGGAATTGTGCATTGAAAGGTGTGCCAGGCAGCCATGGACGATAGTCAGGGTAAGATAAAACATAATAGTCTATCGTATTACTCACAGCGCATGGATAAAATACAATAGAAAGTATACATAGTAAAGCTCTATAGAACATAAGTCTCATCATATAAACTCATAATAGTTTTATACAATCATCTGAATAATCAATACATCAAGCCTCACTACATGACACTCAGAGTATCAAACAAACAGCGGAACATCCAGTACATATAGTAAGAAAACAATATGAAAAAGCCTCCAACTCGCCTTCGTCATCAACAGCGTTGATAGCTAAGAACAGCACCTGTCACCTGCTACCTAGTCTGCCCATCCCAACATGGATGAACAGCCCAAGGTAATAAGAGTTAAACATAAAACCTTGAGTCATACAACAGTCTTAGTGAGCGGTAAATCAACTACAAACATACCAAAAGAGCATAAAGGGTAAAAGGAATAGGAGCTCAACCATCCCACCCCACCTCATTCCACAGTGATAGCCCCAGACCCTCTAAGCAATAACAACATAGCAAAGCAGACAATTTAAGTAAAGCAATTATCACTCGAGTCAAGGTCGATGTTTTCCAAGTACGAACCCCCAAGGCCTAAACCAAGATCAGATAAGTACCCAGAAAGCATCGCTCTTGAGATCGAATGATGGTGCAGCCAAACATCCATGACTATGGCTGTCACTGTTATCATTGCCTCGATATCATCGTTAATTGAATGACCGGCACCTTCTTTCAGCCGTCCGTCAAGGGCTAATGGCAACCCCGGTTCTAGACATAACTCCGCACGTCGTCATGACCCGTGCCTAGGACTATCGCATCTGCCTAGAGTACTAGCACGTCATCGTGACCCGTGCTTGGAACATCATCGTGACCCGTCCCAACGTACTCTTGCTTTGAGCAGGCTAGAACCTTCAATAACGATAAGATCCAAGCCTCCTAGTCATCCTCCTCGACGACTATTCTCATACTAGCTCAAGCGCCTCTCGAGCCCACCATTATCCACAAACCTGGACCGCATCACCGAGTTATCAACATGCTTGGGATGATCCCGTCTGGATTAAACCAAGACTTTCTCACATCATACTTTGCTTCATCGCATCATTGCAAAGTCCCATCTCAACATCATGGCTTGCCTTATCGCATCATGGCAAAGTCCATCATCATCAAATCTATCCATATGAGCTTCAACATCCGCTTCATATGCCACAGGCAGCTTTCCTTATTAAAGAGCCTTTCCACTTAGCTTTTGAATCATCTTCGACCAACTTTCCCAAATCAAGTTATCAATCAACTAATCAATCAAATCAAACATTAATCAAAGTAATCAATCATTCAAACAAGATCTAAATAAACAATTACAACAATAATGACAATTTCGTAAATAAAGAGTCCAAATCTAACATGCAACCTAACAAGCATGAATCATGAACAATATCTCTACAACTTGATGAATAAACTTGCATAAGTGAACATGTAGTAAAATAGGTGTTGAATCATCATTAACCATAGACCTACATGCAGACTTAAGAAAAATGCACAAAATCACTCTCTTTAACACATAAACAAGCCACCGATCCAATATACTCCTTTGGGTCCGTGTGAGAGATAACCACCACTCACCGAATCACCTAAACACCTCAAAAACAACCAACTCCAGATCTGGACAGCAAAGAATCAAGCTTGATCCTCCAAAGCTCCACTTCAAATGATGAAATCTCTCTTCAATGGATGGAGATCTTCAACTTTGGCCCTTGGATCTTCGATTTGATCTTCAATTTAGATGGAAGGAATCACTAGATTAGAGTGGAGAAAAGAGGTGAAGAAGTGTTGTAGTCGAGCTCTCAAAATGGCAGCACTTCGTCGCTTCTAAATCCGGTGCCAAAAGGTGAGCCAAACCCCTCTATTTATAGGCTGGAAATTCCTTAAGTCGCCGCCCCTTAAGTCGTCCATGACCTAACTCTTAAGTCGTTCGCGATTTAGCGACCCAACCTCAAAGACCTGAGACCTTAAAGCGTGCGGCATACGACTTATCCTACCCAAGCACACACGCGACTTAACATAAGTCGGTAACGACCTAAAACACACGGCCTAATACTCCACGGCCTACCGACCTATCACAGACACAAGGTCTTAACGGTTTACGACTTAACACAAGGGACGACTCAACACAACAGCCGACCTAACTCCTATGCGGCCTAACAATACATCCGACCCAGCGACTTACCATAAGTCGTTTAATGACCTAACGACTTAAGACTTAATCATAACTCGTCCACGACCCAACTACACTAAGTCGCTCGAACGACCCTCCTACCTTAAGTCGTTAACCCGCCTGGTCCCCTATCCTGTTTAAGCCGTTAGTTCCCTTGAGCCGTTAACCCCTAAACCTATCTTCCTTAAGTCGCTCCAACTCCTATAGGTCGCTAAATACACTTAGGCCGTCACTTCTATAACTCGGCAACACGACTTAAGCCAACATCCATGCGACCTAACCACTACACGGCCTAACTCCTTAGGTCGTTCAACCTATAGGTCGCCCCACTCAACCTAATGCAACTATTTCACGATTCGTCGACACGTAAAATACGGGTCGTTACAATACTTCTTTTTAGCAAGATTGTTGGATTGTAGCAAATCCACATAAAGTGGAATTTTGAGAGTTATATGATGTATGCAATTTCAAGTAAGTGCTTATTTCAGAAATTTACAGGTTGAATTTAAATTTTCCTTGGGAATTTACTTTTAATCGTACATTGGTGAGAAATACTTTAGCATAATTTGCTTTATTATGTGCTAAATTTGAGCATTACAATATTAATAATGAGAAAGATGTCAAAATTTGATGTTGGGGTAAGAATAAGAAATATACATCTCATTCATTTTATAATTTTATAAACTTTTTGGGAATTAAATTGAATATATTTAAATACATTTGGGAAGTTAGTGCTCCACTAAAAGCTAAAGTGCACATGTGGTTAACTCTATACAGGAAATTAAATACTATTGAACTTTTAAAAAAGAATATATATATATATATAATGATAAAAAATATTACATTTGTAATAATAAAATGGAAAATATTATATATTTATATTTTGAATGTAATATAACTAGATTTATTCTTGTAAAAATTCTTAATATTTTCGATTATAATCTAAACTATAGACATATTAATTGTGAATTATTTTGGAATAACCTTAGATTTTATTATAAGGGTCATAAAAGATTTTTACTTGACATTATTTACACTATAACATGTTGGTGTATTTGTTTGAAAGAAATCAATGTGTGTTTAATAATATTAGTACTTGTTTGGAATATTTAATATATGTATTTTCTCTATTTGGTTTCAATTGGATTTCATACTCCAATTATAAATTAAATAAAAAATTTAGTTTTAAAGAGTTTCTTAAAAAAATAAAAGCTCGCTTTGAATTTTTAAAGAACAATATCAATCTAAATAATATAAAAAATAGTACACAGTTAAATTTAACATCCTTGGGAAACCTTACTTTGGTAATTTATGATTTTTCGTTTTTATCAGGGTTATTAGCATCATGATATATTTCTCGTTTATTTTCTTTTTATTTGTTTCATCCCATGACATAATTTAGAGTTATATTCTTTATTGTTTCTCTCCATGATGGTAATCATATTGTTGCTTATTCTATGTCTCTTATTATTAGATTAGTATATTTTTATTTTACATTTATATGTGTGTGTATATATATATATTTATAAATATATATGTATTTCTCACACACATTTGGTATAGTTTTCTTAGCAGCTTCAAGTATAATTACTTGATTGGATGGATTCAGTTGATTTTGACGATGTGAGCACTTATCGCATTTTTTGGTCTCATTATTATGTTATCTATTATGGACCTTAGTTTCATACGTTTGGGGTTTTTTCTATTTTAGTTTTTGATGTTGTATAGGTGGGTATCGCCATCTTTCAAGCATGCTGATAGCTCATTTCTAAAGTGTGGAATAAAATTACATGAGTGCACTCCTCTACTAACAAAGCGTCATCCTTTTTTTTTTAAAAAAACTATAATTTATTAATTATTATTAATTAATTATAATAAATAAATAATTTTTAGCTATAATTTATAAATTATTTATTGATAATCATTAATTATAGTAAATTATAAATAATAAATTATATAAGTTATCATTTATAAATTACTAATTATAAATTATCATAAAAATTATTAAGTATTAACTAATAGTTATTAATTATAACATACTAGTTTATAATTATTATAATATTTTAAACAACCATAAATATATTCATAAAATCAAACATTAATTCAGCATTCTAGGCTGAACGTTTCCTTAAAAAGTGTTATGCGATAATTTTCATACTATAAATAAAACAACTATATAAGCTAAAAATTATGTTCCTTTAATTTAAAGTACTTTTGTTGATTTCTATAAATTTTATAAACTATTTAATTCTTTTATTATTTAAAATATTTTAACTAAATAAATTTCGAAAATTTAATTTCCAAATTTTTAACGATTATTCAAATTTTAAGAATTACCTTTTTACACTTTGTTACGCTTCTTTTATTTTTCACACGATTGATCACTACAAACATTAAAATACGTGCATTTATTATAACCCATGAGTATGACAACTATAAATAACGGTTGTTATAAATTAATATTTACACCAGTCAAAAGAACAAAATTGTTACAGACCTGTATTATGACTGCAAAATACTAAAAATTATTTAAAACAACTATACTACAACATTCATGAAAAGCCAATTGTTTAAGACCTTTATTACAATAGTCATTTTGTGAAAGTTGTAAATGAAAAGTTGTTGTATGGTCCTTTTAATGTGATGCAAATGATTCACTACAATAAACACCATTGCATATAAACTTGTTCGCAAAAACTTCTAGTCTTCTCTTATTGGATTTAAAAGGTCATGAAAAATCCATATCCCAAACCAACCTTTTACTCATAATTGTAATTATCTCACTTTACTCCAATGGTTCTTAAAATAAAATAGGTAATGCTACAATACAAATATATTCTATGATACGACTGCTAATAACTTTATTAAAACATACAATTAAGCAATTTATGCAAGCATTAAAATTTTATTAAAAATACCTCAATCTATTTGCTAATGGAAATACATTTATTCAATACTGAAACATGAGATTTAAATTCAAGTCTTTCAAGAAATCTCTAAAAATCCCTTTTAGTATTGGCTAAATATAACTTAATTAATTACATTCTACTTGTAATTGATTATTTAGTTGGAACCTAAAGTAAATCCACTTCTAAATATTACCAGCTTATAATTTGGAAAAATAAACAAATAAAATTAATTTGTCCTCACTTAGTTTCATACACCGCTGTTTTTTAAGACTCGCATCTGCCTAAGGATGAAACATTAAAAAAATGTAGCTAAGAGAATTTGATTGCTATATAATCTATTATGAGTTCCAACATATGCACTTTTTACCTAAACACGTTTATTTATTTATTTTACCAATAAAGTTAATTTTGAACAAAATAGTGCTTGAAAGAAATAGGTCTAGAAATTGATAAACTAAGTACTTAAGATATCATTTTCAACATATATAAGGGCACAAGGTCTTACATTATTAACCATTCAAAAATAAAAATAAGTTTATCCTATGCAGTATTATGTTTATGACCCAAAGTACAATCCAATAGCACCATACGTAAATATGAGTAATAATCAAAGGTTACTCACACCATAATAACCCGCATTTTTATGAACCTAATTATCACTGTAATTGGCTAATTTGTCAGGATATTGTGATGTCGTGGAAAAAAAATTTGTGGAAAATCAAAGTGGCGTTGAATGTAATTTTCAAAAATCAAAAGATTATATGAAAAATGAGTTGTACATTTGTGCATGGGGTTAAATAAATAACTTCATTGGGCAGGAAATACGAAACTTATTGTCTTTTTATCACACTCGAGAGATTCGGTCATGTTAGAATTTGGAACGATGAAGACACAATTCTTAGGGATGATTGAGTGCAACGAGTTGCAATATGGTATAAACACTATAACAAAAATATCCTATTGCAACGACGTTTTTACAATGGTTAAGAAAAACCCATTGCAATAGAAACCTATTATGAAATTTAGACTAGACCACACTAACCTAAACTTCAAAACATAATGGAAAACAAGATCCTTGTTAGATGTGCGAAAATAACCTATCAATAAGTCGATCCTAAATCTCAAACCAATCCAAATAGTAACAGACCACGATCACCGAACAAGTAATAAAACCAAGCAATAATGAAAAATAAATTACACACGATTTATAGTGTTTCACTAACGTCCAGTTAGTATATATCCACCATGAGTAGAGCCTTTTATTAATACTAATGAAAGAGTACAAGATATTGATTACAATGATGAATATTCTTAGAGAATAAATTTGCGTAGAATAGAATTGAAGAAAACTTAGTTTAGATAAAACCCTATTTAATTTGGACAATCCCTTAGAGTTTCTATAACAACCAAGAATTTCAGTCATTCAATATTTGTATATTTAATTGATTTTAAATATTCACAAGTAAATTTTATAAGTCGAATAACTTGTATTTCGAATATCTAGATTTAATTAGATAATTAAATTATTAAATTAATATTTGAAATTGTGAAATAATTGGAATTTGAATTTAATGTGAATGAAAATGATATATAAAGATGAATTATATTCCATTTGAATTAGAATGATGTTAGAGAACTTTTAAAATTGAATTAAAAGTTAATTTGTAGAAATTGAATATTTTAATATTTAATTGACGTATCAAAATAGCCATTTTTCAAACAGTCTCGGATTTCGATGAAACCAGTTTCACTAGATCTGTAATGCTATATTATTGTAAGATTTCAAATTTCGTGTTAATCAGATTTACGGTTTGTTCGGGGCAAGCTAAAACGCTCAGAAATTCGTTTAGGTGAATTTTAAATTTAAAAAATTCGATTTGAGAACCTATCATCCAAATACTACCAAATTGGCTCCTGATATATATTCCATTGCATTCGAAATAGGGGTAAAACATTATAAATGCCAGACGGCACACTTCATTTGGAGTTCGAAATAGTGTCGTGAAATTTTCTATAAAAGGCCAAACTATTTTCTATTTGCAAACCCTTTCTTCCTCTAACCCTAGCTGCCATTTGGAATTGAATGGCCATGGAAGCTTGAAATTTACTTCTCTAATATCTTCCAATTTGTAAACATTTAGCCGAAACTTCCAACTAACAAATTAAAGAGCATAGTGCGATCTTCGAATCCAACGGTGGATTTTCGTTATCATCATCGTATGAAGGTGATTCTGCGCCGTATTCGCCTGCAGTTCATATGTGTTTTACGATGCCAAGGGGTGATCGAGTGCAAAATGGTTCTAAGCGAAGATGGAGCTCAGTTAGGCCTGTCGATCAGTTGTACTTGATCGTTGTATAATACGACATAGGTGGAGCAAAATTTCAAAGCAGGAAGCGACTTCATGGGTTCGAGCTCACGTTTTTGAACGAAATGAAGGAAGAAAGTAGGCACGGTTCAGATCTGCTGTGATAAAATCGTGCGGCCCAGGATCGATCTAGGTTAAAAATAAAAATAAAAAAATAAAATTGTAAATTAATATATATTAAATTGTGTAATGTTTAAAATGCCATAACTTTTTCATACGAGGTCCGTTTCTGACGAACGAATTACGTTGGGTCCGTATTGATGAGCACTACATTATGGAGCTAGATTGGGATTTATTTTAGCTAGTGAAAATTTTGGTTGAAATTAAACGCTTGTTTAATTTTAATTGGAATAAATCGCTATTGCGAAGACTACAAGCAAAGTGAGTACAACTCACTCTTTCTGACTCAGTGATATTTTTATACAAGTGAGAAATTATTTATTTTATGATGATTGATGACTGTTAGGATGATATATGATATATTATCTACATATTGATTGGTATTTGGATATATACCTGCCTATTGGAGCAGATGACCCTATACGTTCTCGTGTATCAACGAATGACCCTTTGTACATACGTCTGCCTTGAAGCGGAAATTGTACATATATTCTAATATGTATATTTGTTGTAGGTGACAGGTTGGAGGGATCCAACTGGATTCCTCACCAGCATTGAATTATTTACAAATATTGTGATATATGCAGTTATCATATGGTATACGATGTTTTGGATGCCGTGATTGATGTATTTAGTGTTGTTGAAGCATTCGGCCTATTTTGGAATTTTAAAAATGTTAAAGTGATGATTTCCTAATTTAAAAGAATTTTTAAGTGATTTTGGAGATATATGTTTTATTGTATTTTGAAGTGTTAAAGAAATGAATTTATTTTGAATAAATAAAGTTATAATTTTTATGTTATAAAAATTATGATTTTTGTGAAATATGATTGGAATGCGATTTTTGAAATATGAAGTTAACTATTTTGTAAAATGGTTTAAATTGGGATTTTTGATTTATTATAAATGATTTATATAGAAGATTTATAAAATGGATATTTTATAAATTAAAATATTGGAATTATAAATGAGTTTTTATAAGTGTTAAAACGAGTTATAAATGAATCTTATAAGTAATAGATTTACGATTTGTGAAGTTATAAAAAGAATGATTTTGTAAATAAATGAATTTATAAGTAATTAACTTTTAAATTGGATTTTGGCATGTAATTGAGTTATAAATGGAACTTGTTAAGAAAAGGATTTTGTGTTTGGAAGTTTTTATAAAAATATATATGGAATTTATAAACATTGTTTTATAAATCCGAAATCAGTTGATTTTGATAAATTAAATATAGAAGTTTATTAAAGGAATTATATCTACGATTTTGGACAGTGAATAATCCTTTAATGAATATATAGAAGCTATGAATTTAGTAAATGTTTTATATCCACGATTTTGGACAGTGGATTATCTTTAATAAATATGCAAAAGTATTGAGTTTGGTAAATGAACTATATTCACAATTTTGGAAAGTGAATAATCTTTCGAAATTAAATAAATATTTTGGAAAGTGATATTTTAAATGAAGTTAAAATGTTTTAAAGATGTTTTAAAATGTGTTAAGTTTTGAAACCATAGATTTCAACGTTCATTGTTGAAATAGACGTTTTCGAGAAATAAGGAAATTATGGACAATAACACTGTTGTTATAGTAATTGATTTTCGAAAGGAGATGTTTTGTATAGTATTTGGGATTTATATATCTATCTAATTTTTGAATCCCTATGCCATTGATTTTGGGTTGTCGTAACGATGTTTTACGCAACATTCATTTTGACCCAAATAAATATCTTAAAAAGAATGTTTTTCTTAAAGAATAAAATATATACTTATTCGGGATTTAAGTATATGATATATTTTCTAATTGTTGAAAATAATTTAATTCATGAATTACTTATTATTAAATAAGTATATGGGAATGTTTTACAATATAGAAGTTGAAATGGTTTGAGAATATATCTTTTTAAAGATAATTTGAAGTGAATATTTGGCAAGTAATTTAATTAATAAAAGATTAATTAAAACGGTCTAGTGATTGTTACGGTGCTGAATATTTGTTTACTGGCTTTGATAGTTATATAACCGACTATCAAACTTGGCTAAATTTTAGTTCCTCGACTTGACGTGGGAACTATTTAGTCGTACACTTAGTATGTTGCCTTCTGTGTAGTCTTGATTATCGTTTGTGTTGAGGATGTTGATTCGTATAGTGCGAAGTATTACTTCAACCTATCGAGCTTCCTTCTTGGCCCGAAGGATAGCAAGTCGAAAGTTGGAATCATGATAAGTCTATGAGACTTAGTTGCTGTGTGAGGTTGAGAAACGCTTTTGCATTGTTGGCGCAAAGAGGCCGGGATCAGATTTATTTGAAAACCACTTCGGACCAACGTATATGCGACGATTGTGTAGGTTGCTTGTGATGATATTGATATTCCGGGTTTTCATAGTGGGGGACCGCTTGTTGATCGTTTGGGGTTAAAATCCCAATATACATCCAGTAGCAGTGGTCTCTTCATTATGAAATATTGACGCAGCGGATTATAATGATGACTACGAAATGAAGATTTCGTGTCAAACTAATCGATGAAACGATTAGATGAAGCAATATAAATCGACGGATTGAAAAATACCGAATGCCCAAATTGGTAGATCTCAAGAGATACCGAATTCTATCTATCTCCAACACGTTGATCGCGCACAATACCGTGTTAAAAGATCTACGATTCTTCGACGTTGATCTCGCGCACGAGATTCCGTGAATCGGCTTCAAATCCGTTGATTCGAGCGCACTCGAATAACCGAAAATGGAGAAAGGAACTCACACTCAACTTCCAATTTCAAGAGGCACAAAGCACTTAAACAAAGTTTTATTCAAAATCAACCCCCTTTACAAATGACTCACACACCCCTATTTATAGGGTTACAACATGCATATACTCAACCGACCTAACATTCACGGCGACCTACGAGTTACAACTTAAAAGCATTACAACACGAGCGAATCAACAATCACGCGACATAACAGTATACACAACATCATGACCCAACATTACAACATATTACGCGACATAACAAACACCAGTTACAACACACATCAAGCGACTTAATATATACAATAGCATACGAGTTGCGACCTAAGCAACACACGACCTAACTCAACACGGCACAGAAGCATCTTCATACGACCTAGTACTTGAGCGACCTAAGCTTTGGTAGGCCTCAGCGACATAAGAAATGTGACTTAAGTTGATAGCATGCGGCCGAAGGTTGAGCGACCTATAGAGAAGCGACATAAGCAACCTTGCGACCTAAGCTTTACGCGACCTTGAGCATCATAAGAAATGCACGGCATACTAAGTGAGCTAACTCGCTAGGTCGCTCGCGACTTATCATAGGTCGCTGAATCCTTTTCCTTGTATAACTTGTTCCACCCTTCGTTCGTATCTCGTTAGGTCGTTCGTGATCTAAGGCACTTGCGACATATGGATCTCGTGACCTATCCTGATGCGCTGCATCATCCTTCTCTAGCTGACAGAAATTCGACCTCGAATTCGCATCTTCCTCTTCCTCAATAAGCTTATTCCCATAATACGGAATCAAATGTTTGACGTTGAAAACGTCTGCAATATGGATATGATCCGACAATCTCAACTGATAAGCATTCTCGTTAATTTTCTTTATGATTTCCAAAGGACCAATTTTCCTAGTAGCTAGTTTGTTGTAAATACCCACGGGAAATCGATCCTTAGTCAACACTGCATAAACCAAATCACCTTCTTTGAAGTCTACACTCCTTCGCTTCTTATCCACCATTTGTTTATACTTCTCATTTGATGCAAGCAATCATTCATGAACAGTTCTGTGACACTCCTACAGCTCATTCACAAAATCACAAACTCGTTTAACAACTCCTTTCTAAGATGGAACTATCGACAAATCCAATTGTCCCTTCGGAATTGCTGAATATACTACTTGAAATGGACTAAATCCAGTACTTCGATTAACAGTGTGATTATGTGCAAATTCTGCCTGACATAATTTCATGTCCCAGCTCTTCAAATTATCTTTCACAAGACATCTCAACAAGTTTCCCAATGATCTATTCACCACCTCCGTTTGCCCATCTGTTTGCGGATGATAGGCGCTACTAAAATTCAGTTTCGTTCCGACCATCTTCCACAAACTCAACCAAAAACGACTTAGAAATCGAGTATCCCGGTCAGAAACAATGGACTCAGGTAGCCCATGTGATCGATAAACTTCCTTAAAGAACAATTGAGCAACACAGACTGCATCAGATATCTTCTTACAAGCTATGAAATGCGCCATCTTCGAAAATCTATCCACTACAGCATATATATAATCATTCCCTCGTTGAGTCCTCGGCAAACCCAAAACAAAATCCATGCTAATATTAACCCATGGTCTAATGGGAACAGGCAACGGCATATATAATCCTGCATTCGTAGCTGTCCCTTTGGAAACTTGACAAATGTGACATCTCTCCACAAATCTTTTAACTTCTTTCCTCATGGAAGGCCAAAACTAAGATTGATAAATCGGCTGTAACGTACGATCTCGACCCACATGTCCTTCTTCATGCAATTCCTTCACAATCTTCATTCAGAGACTGCACTTTGGTATACATAATCGATTTCCTTTGAAAAGATAACCATCTACCAACACAAATTCATCCGTCTTCCCTTTATTGACTTCATCCATAACCTTGGCAAAGTAAGGATCATCAACAAACAATTCTGGCAATACATCAAACCCTGTCACTTCAACCCTCATTGTAGTCAACAAATGATTCCTTCTACTCAATGCATCTGCCACACGGTTTGTAACTCCCGACTTGTGTTTCACAACAAATGTAAACTGTTGTAAGTATGCAATCCATGAAGCATGCCTAGCTGCAATCTTGTCCTGTCCCTGCAAATGTTTCAATGCTTCATAATCAGTATACAGAACAAATTCTTTATGGAACAAATAGTGTCTCCAATGCTTCATAGCTTGCACAGTAGCATAGAATTCCACATCATAAGTATTAATCTCATCTTTGCTCCCGAAAGCTTCTCACTGAAATAAGCAATTGGACGGCCTCTCTGACTCAACACTCCTCCAATTCCAACTTTAGATGCATCAGTATGTAATTCAAACAACAACTGAAAATCCGGCAAAACCAGAATTGGTGCTATTGTCAAAAGTTCCTTGATTCGCTCAAAAGCCAATCCTGCTTTCCCTTCATACAATCAGTAACAGGTTCCATCACACTACTAAAGTGCGGTATAAATCTCCGATAAAACGAAGCCAACCCATGAAAACTTCGGACTTCTGTTATAGTATTGGGCGGTAGCCAATCTCTAATTGCTTCAACTTTATTCGGATCCACCTGTATTCCTCCTTCCGATACAATATATCCCAGAAATAAAACACTCCGCGTCATAAACATGCATTTCTTCGTCGCTGCATAGAACTATTCTTGACGAAGAATAATTAGCACCTTTCGCAAATGCTGAATATGCTCCTCTGTACTAGCACTATAAATCAAAATATCATCAAAGTAAACTACCACAAACTTCCCAATGTACGGCCTGAAAATTTGGTTCATCACCCTCATAAATGTACTTGGTGCATTCGATAGACCAAATGGCATAACCAGCCATTCATATAATTCTTCCCTAGTCTTGAATGCTGTCTTCCATTCATGACCTGGTCTTATGCGAATCTGATGATAACCACTCTTAAGATCAATCTTCGAAAAGATTACATACCCACTGATTTGATCCAACAGATCATCAAGCCTTGGCATCGAAAATCTGTATCTGATAGTTTTTTGTTGAGTGCCCTGCTATCTGTACACATCCTCCAGGTTCCATCCTTCTTTGGCACTAACAAAGCTGGTACAGTACAAGGACTTAAGCTTTCCTGTATGCGCCCTTGTTCTAGTAATTCTTCCACCTGCCTACTCAACTCTTCGTGCTCCTTTGGACTCATTCGGTAATGTGGTCTATGTGGTAACACTGCTCCCGGAACAAGATCAATTTGATGTTGGATGTCTCTCAACGGTGGTAACTCTTTTGGAAACTCTTCAGGAAACACATCTTCAAATTCCTCCAACACTAGTATGACTTCCTCTGGAATTTCAACCTCCTCACTACTTTCACGTCCGATCAACAAAAACACTTCAGGCTCGTCCTCCACTTCTTTGACAAACTCCTTCAAAGATAACAAAGTATTAAGTTTTTCAATCTCCTCCAACTTGCTTTCACTTTGTTGTCGCTTTTTAGGAACTAAAGTATTTCTAGTACCTTCGAACATGAAACTATAGCTGTTGGTACGACCATCACGTGGCACAACTCTATCATACTGCCACGGTCTTCCCAAAAACAAATGACATACATCCATATCTACCACATCACACCAAATTTCGTCTTTATATTTCTTCCCAATCTAAAAAGTTACACAAGCTCTTCGACCAACCTTCACTTCCCCACCTTTCCTCAACCATGCTAATTTGTAGGGTTTGGGATGCTTCTTAATCTTTAATGCCAACTTCCTTACTGCTTCTGTGGAAATGTTGTTATCACAGCTTCCTGCATCGATGACAAACTTGCAAACCCTTCCCATGATAGTGCATTTTGACTGGAAAATATTGCTCCTCAACCAACTTGAATCATCCTCTTGCTTTGGTGTCAAACACGACCTCTTCATCATTAAATTATGCCCCTCATCTCCCGACAATAATTCTTGCTCCTCAACTTGTGGTGAATTGGAACATTCTATTTCTGCATCCTCATCCTCAACCTCAGCAACCATCACTCGCTTCTTAGGCTTCGGACATTCATTGCTCTTGTGACCAAACTCTTTGCAGTTATAACACTTGAAATTGTTGTTGACCTTGGCCTTAGCAACTTCATTGACAACTGGTTTACTAATAGCCTTGGAAACGTTAGCATTGCTAATAGCCCCTTTCACTTGATTATTGGAATTTGTAAACACACCACCTCCTTTTCTGCCTTCCTTCTCCCAAGCTAACGCCTTTTGATGTGCTTCAGCCACGGATCTTGGATCAAACATATTCACCATATCCTGGATCTGCATTCTAAACCCTCCAACAAATCTAGTGGTCAACTGTTCCTCTGTCTCCATGATATCATTCCTCGCAATCAATTGATAAAATTCATCCGCATAATCATTCACAGACTTTGTTCCCTATCTCAAGTTCTACAATCACTGATACATAAGAGATTGATAATTATAAGGCAAGAAAGTAGCTTTCATCAACTTCTTCATCTTCTCCCATGAGACAATCTTCGATTTACCCATTCTCTCCTGTGTAAGTTTTGTTTGCTGCCACCATGCCATAGCTCTTCCTCTCAAACGTGTAGCAACCAACTTAACTCTTCGATGCTCGGGAACTTCCTTAAAGTCAAAAATCTCTTCAACATTAAATAACCAATCAAGGAATTCTTTAGCTTGCAGACTACCCTTGAATTCTGGAATTTCAGTTTTCATCCCCGACTCCCATCGACGATCATCTTCTACATCCCGATTTTGACGTCGTACTTGGTCATGATCTCGATAATGAAAACTGCCTCTATCACCATCCCCCTCATAAACAGATGTACTTCGATAACGATCTCGACCAACAACATCTCTACGATCACGCATATCTCTTTTACTTGGTCTTTCATCATCATAATATGGCTCATCTCCAAACTCACGTGGAGTTCTTCTCTCTTCATGTCTATACTCATGGTGATCTCGTCTCAATGAAACTGATGATTCTCTTCTTTCTCGATAAGATTGTGGCGACACACTCGTTGCTTCCTTAACCGATGGCGAAACTCTGTTTCCTCCATGGTTTGAGACTGGCGACCTTCTCCTATGACTTTGATTCAAGTCATTCATCAATTTCTCCAACTTCCCAATACCTTCATCAAACTTTTCGTTGATGCGTTGTTCCATTTGCTCAGCTTCTTCTCTTCTATACAACACTTCAACATTCTGATGACGATTAGCTCTTCTCGGCGGCATGATCTCTAACAACAATCTCGGATTCAACATAGCTTGGATTAAAACTTGCAACTCTCGGCCTTGATCTACACAAATGATGTACGGCTTCAACTAGCTCTCGGATCTAACTTCAACTAGCGCGGCCTTAACTTGATCTGGCTCGGCTTGAAACTGAACAACACTTCACTTAGCTCGGTTTTGCTTGATTTAGCTCGGCCTTGACTCTTCAAACTCTTCTCCTTGGCTCCAAAGACTCGGCTTAGCTATGATTGGCTAAGTCTCGCTTTGATACCAAACTGATGCAGCGGATTATAACGATGACTATGAAATGAAGATTTCGTGTCAAACTATTCGATGAAACGATTAGATGAAGCAATATAAATCGATGGATTGAAAAATACTGAATGCCCAAATTTCTTGATCTCAAGAGATACCGAATTCTAGCTATCTCCAACACGTTGATCGCGCACGATACCATGTTAAAAGATCTATGATTCTTCGACGTTGATCTCGCGCACGAGATTCCGTGAATCGGCTTCAAATCCATTGATTCGAGCACACTCGAATAACCAAAAATGGAGAAAGGAGCTCGCACACAACTTCCAATTTCAAGAGGCACAAAGCACTCAAAAAAAAATTTATTCAAAATCAACCCCCTTTACAAATGACTCACACACCCCTATTTATAGGGTTACAACATGCATATACTCAGCCGACCTAACATTCACGGCGACCTACGAGTTACGACTTAAAAGCATTACAACACGAGCGACTCAACAATCACACGACATAACAGTATACACAACATCACGACCTAACATTACAACATATTACACGACATAAAAAAACACCAGTTACAACACACATCAAGCGACTCAATATATACAACAGTATACGAGTTGCGACCTAAGCAACACACGACCTAACTCAACACAGCACAGAAGCATCTTCACGCGACCTAGTACTTGAGCGACCTAAGCTTTGGTAGGCCTCAGCGACATAAGAAATGTGACTTAAGTTGATAGCATGCGGCCGAAGGTTGAGCGACCTATAGAGAAGCGACATAAGCAACCTTGCGACCTAAGCTTTACGCGACCTTGAGCATCATAAGAAAAGCACGGCATACTGAGTGAGCTAACTCGCTAGGTCGCTCACGACTTATCATAGGTCGCTAAATCCTTTTCCCTGTATAACTCATTCCACCCTTCCTTCGTATCTCGTTAGGTCGTTCGTGACCTAAGGCACGTGCGACATATGAATTTCGCAACCTATCCTGATGCGCTGCATCAAATATCCAATGCGAGGACTATTCGCTACTATTCCTAGGGATTTCCTGACAAGATGTGGTAGGAAAGTACCTTCGGTTCTGGACAACTTGTATGAATGTTTGTCTAACATTGCATTTTTAAAGATTACGTACATTGGTTTTTACAAACGTACATCAGTGGTGGCAGAGAAAGCAACTTCTCTTAGCTTAACACCCTCCTTGAGACGTATGAGTTTAAGGGTTGTATTTTTGTGGAAGGCAATTAGTAGTCAATGGAAATGGCTATGTAGCATTCAAAGTGATGTGATTTGTGATATGTGAAAAGTAATCGTTTACCTCTTGCCTCATCAACCGAAAATAACCAAAACAAGGTTAGATGCGGCAAGGCTAAGTGGGTCATTCCCAAGTAGGATATGATAATCCTTTTCTGGATATATCTTTACACGCTATGACGTCGTGTATCTGATTATTGTGGTTTGTATGCTAGAGGGCCCTCGGTAAAGGTCGGTAACGATCGAAGGATGACATATTCGGTACCATCTAGTTATAGAGGTGGGCCGGTCTTGTGTTGGTAGAGGGAGGATGTTCTGTGCCTCGGGACATCCATTTGGAGGTGTGCCCCTTCGGAAAGTAGTCCCTTCACCTGGTCATTTATATGGAAATCCAAACCCCACTGCGAGCTGCGATTTTCTTTGTAAAGGCGTAATGAATAGCCTCAAAATGCTATATGGGTAACCATTTCGACTATGATCAATACTATTTGTATATACTAGACACCAGTATAATACAAGAGGATTTGATATGAAAGAAATGTTTTAGCTATCGTAAGGTAAAATCATGTCCATGTTTATGTGTGGACTTGTCGAGATACTTATGTTTTGATAAAGGAAAAGTTTGGTAATCTAATAAATTCAATTGAGTGTGTTTCTCACGCTGATTTACCAAACTGATCCGGGCATTCTTCCCTTTCAATGCTCGGGTCAGACCGAGTATATTTACAGGTTTAGATTGGTGCTTTTGGAGCCTCAGCAGGAGAGCTGGAGATCTTCATTTTCGTACATCCGTATTTGATTGATTATCCGCTGCATTGTTGCTTAGTTGTTGTTTATATTATCAGCAATTGTGAGGACAGGATATTATAACTGCTCAGGCTGATAATTATTGATTGATTGTTAAGTTCCATTTGATGTATGTATATACAGTTTCTATTTGATATGACATTATATGTTTTCCGCTACGATATGAGATTCTGTATTGTTCTGTTTGGTTCTATCTTCTCTCTTTCTTCTCTTCTCTTCTTCTCTCTTCTTGTCTTTCTCTTGACTTTCCGTTAGTCGGTGCTTTTTGGGTCAGACATGTGTGAATTATTGTCGAGTCAAAGGGTACGGATTTGTCGTTCGTCACAGTTTCTCTTTTTTGAATCCTAAAAATAGCTTATATAGGGAGAAATTTCATCTGGCAAATACCCAAAACGTACCTTGTAGCCTTCATAAAGATTGCACAAAGTCCTTGGGCAGAAAGGTCTTCCAACAGCCAGTTAGACGTTTGAACTTTTTATCTAGATATCTGATACAACACATGACCGTGTGTGCATTAAACAACCAGACGTCTAGCTAAACTCTCGGGTTTACTGGAGATGCTTGGCCTTTTCCTCCAAATGTCTACATTTACCAACAAACATCTGCCACTTTCTCCTAAATGTCTAGATCCACAAATGGATATCTAGATCTTTTCTTCCAGACATCTGGATTCTTGTTTCTCTGCCTGTGAATCAGCCTACTTCAAAATGCGATAACTTTAGCTCCTTAGCTCCATTTTGCGAACCATTTTCTCCACCGTCAAGCTACTTCCAATCCCTTCAACTCTAAATATAATGCCGTTAAAATTCAACACTCTCGATATTATTTCCATCTTCATTGACCAATAACCAATAGTACCAAACTATAACCATTTGGTATATTTTGTAGTCACGACGTGTATAAGTAGAATCCAAAAGGATTTAAGCATGAATGCTTTTGAAATTTTTTTATCAAATTTTTTTTCGAACATGGCAGCCGCCTTTTGCTATTATGCTTGCTACATTGGTCTCCACTGTTCCATCTTAGACTCTATAGCATCAAAATGTAAGGTAGAGTCTATACTCTTTCATGCTTGCTGATAATAGAGAGGATCATCATGATTGATGATGCGACTTTCACGTTTTTCAATACATATCTATGAAATAATGGCACTAATTTATCAATTGATATTTTAAACTATCGATGTACAATGTGTGTGTGCGCGCACACACGTATGATCAATATTACATGTTAAAGAAAATTTACGTTTTCTTTAGGACTTGCGTTTTTTATGATATTTTGCACATGTGCATCAGTGTTAATCAATAGTTTCTTGCTGTTGCAAAATTATTGATACTTCTGTAGTGCAATGTATAAAATATACAAAGACAAAGCATTTTAAGTGGACATAAAATATAATAATTAATTCAAACAAAACCGATCCAAATAACAAAATAAAACAAACAATTAACAAATGCATGGACCATAGACATGGTCCAGTCCATCCCATTTAGGGTTTCGTCCAACTCTTCCATATAATCTCAGCTTTCCCTTTCCACTGACATCATTTTGCTCTCCAGGCGTCTTCACTTCTTAATTTTTAATTTCTTCTGTAACTCCATTGTTTTTTTCCCTTTTCGTGAATGAAAATCTGTGAAATGACAATTCTTTCCCGTAGGATCGACGCCGATTATACTCTGTGCAATTTTTGTTTCTCTCTGGGGAAATCAAGCCACTGGGGCTGATCACTTTTCGTTCACTGTTTTATTTTATTTCTGGATTGTCTGTTTTTATTGAAATTTTAAGAAAAACAAGCAGTTGATAATGAAAATGAAAAGCTCGTATCTGAATACATTCTCAATGGCCGTCTAATAGATTTTCCCTTGCCTGGCTTAACTTATGTTGTTCGTGCTTTCCTTGGCTGTTGCGACCACTTTTTCTCATATTTTATAGTTTAATCCAATCTTAGTAAGCTCTTGATCGTTTTTTTTATTTTCAGATTGATAATTGATTACTTCTCCATAGTTGCCCCAAATTTTTATGAGTAATATATCCAGCTCTGTTGCTTATTAAGCTGCGCTGTTCAGCACTTGATTTCTTCTGTGCTCTTGTATTGTCATTTGTTTTTTCAGTGAAGATCAATAGCAATCAATGGATATGAACTGAAGCTTGGTTAGAATTCTGACAGGTATAAGTCTTCTTCTGCAAACCATACAATATATAAAGTGCTTTTGTAAGCGACCGTATTGAACATCATGATAAAGCTAACACAATATATTGTTTGATACCAAGGTTGGTTTTAAGATTATTTTCTACTGGTTTTGATTAGTTTTGGATGGTTTTGTATTTCAGGTGTTATCAAAAATCTTAGTTGTCAGTTTTTCTTCACAACAGTTGTTGTTGGCTATAAAACCGGTGCGGTGCAATTTTGTCGATAATTCTGAACCCATTAAATATGAGTGTTTGGACGGGTTATAATATTTTTTTTCAATTATACCCACTAATTGTATTGTGGAATTAATCTACACGAAAATAGAGAATAAAATGAGGGGTGTGTGTATTACTTTAGTGGAAAAACCTCGAAATCGGTGTGTGTGTTTATATAATAATATTACTTCAGTGAAAAACTGTCAAAATCGGTGTATTTTATACTCTCAAGCATGTAGTGGTCGGTTATAAAAAAACTTCACATAAGCCATTGGGTTCTTATTTTTATCTATCTCCTTTGCAAGGGAACGGGAAGTCAAACTGAGAACAGAATTTTGCTTCAATACCGGCAAGTCGTTTTTGCTTCGATACCGGCAAAAGAAAAGGATCAAGGCTAGTTTCGGCATTTTAGCTTCTCTAACAGCAAACTAAGAAAAGGAATTTCTTTATGTAATTATTTCATTAGGAATTGTGCATTATCAAGCCAAAGAAAGAGGGGGTCGGGTTAAATTGAGGAATAATTGTTTGACTAATTATATCCAAACGTCGAAAATCACTTAATATACGTCATTATTTTGGTTTATAAATGTCTTCATAGGTTATCCTTCTTTTTAGTTGCATTTTTTTCTTAGAATCTATTTCCATTTGATTAAATACTTTTGATGAAAAAGTTTATGATTTTTTTAATTTTTAAACCTACAATATTAATTAAGACAACTTTTGCAAAATATCATTTTGTTTAATTTTAACTAAATTTGTTGTTAGGAGTTTCTAGATTTATGTAAATGAATTTTAAGTTTTAAAGCGGGAATATAATGAAAATGAAAGCAAGAGTAATTCGGTATAACAAATGGTGTGCATAAAGTAATTTTTGATGTATACTAGTTTATAATATTTTCTGATGCTTGTTAAGTGATTATGGTGTATGTATATTATTAACCTAATTTTAGGTTTGGATTAATTGGAGATAGACATTTTTGATAACACATAAATGGCAGTGTTTCCTCTTCGAAAATATATTCTCAAATTCAGTGGAAAAGAATTATTAGATTTCAACTATAAATTAATTTAATTTCAGCATTAAATATAGTAAGTGATAGTTTGTTGCAATAGTGGTTTAAAAATATTTCCATTTTGGGAAATCATTTGGAAGATTTTACACAAAAATAATGAAGATTTGTGGACATAACTGATATTGAAGTTTAGACTTTTCTATCAATGGAAAACAACATAATTTAAATTTAGAATATACATGTCAATGGATGTATTAGTTATTTTAGAAATACGTTTGTTAACTTGTTAATATATATATATATATATGAAATGATTAATAAGTTTAATTTATCAACTTATTAATACATTTATTTTAGTGATAAATAAATTAAAAATTAATGAGTTTATGATGTGTAAACCTCAGCTTACAACATCAACATGTTAGCCGCCAATGTTATGTTCTGTTTGGATGTGCTTACAAGGTTTTATTTTTGAAGTAGATAGGACAATGAGCAACTAACGCTTAAAGCCCACAATCCTCTCAGTTTTCTTTGTCTTCCATTTCCTTCTATTCATATTTTTCAAGTTAGAAACTGTAAACGTTGAAAGTTAGGTTGAACCTATTACCGGTACATAAAAGAAAAAAAGGTAGTTTTGAAGGTTATATATTCGTTCTTTTGTTAGGACTCATCAAATTGTTATGCATCTACCCTTTCTTTGGAGATGAACCTATTAAGTAGAGATTAGGATTTTTTTAATTTAGTTGATCACAATCTTCCAGCTGTTAACCAAAAGCTAAGTTGCACCTTTTTTCTTGGTTCACTTAATGCTCATTATTGGACTGTTCGTAGATTGCATCATGTTAACCAAAAAAAATTTAGATTTTTAATACCTATCATGATAAATTTCTGAATGTAAAATTTATTGCGTAAATCAATAAAAGGTTGACTTTCTAGTTTTTATTTTGTTAACATTTCTTTTCTTGTTGGGGAATCCAAGCGGTTGTATCAAGATAATTTGCATTTGGTTTGTATTTCTAGTCAAGGTTTTAAATTCGAAATGTGTAAATTAGATGGTAAGTATACATTTAGGAATACTCGTTTACGTCATGATTTATTGGATTTAGACATTTTGACATTTGTATGTGTTGTGGACAAATTTTAAGTATTTGATTTTATATTAATTGAACTAATGTGCATATTCAGCGGTTTTAATAGGTTTTGGAATGACATAAATGTAATGTTTTATATGAAATATTAAGATTTGAATAGTGCTTAATCAGAAAGATGATACTCATTTAGATGTTTAGATGAGACAATAACTCTAAAAGCTCTTCATATCACCTATACGTGACGTATAAAGTCTTTCAAAAAGAATTTTACGATGATTTTTTTATTATTCCAAAAGGCGGTATCATGTTTAATTTTATTTTTATTTTTATGAATGGAAGCTCAAATAAGTCGCCTGATGTTATCGTTCTCTTATCCATTTCTTTAATTTACAATAATAACATTTTATTGTGTTGATTTAATTTTATCTCTTCATGTAGATTGCATCTTGATGTTTGTAATTATTTGTCCTTTCCTCTTATAATATAATATTTACTTAATATGTGTAACCTAACAATTGATTTGTTGACAATAAAGAATGAACTATATGTGTGTGTGTCAAGATCCGAGAACTCGGTTTCGGTCATTCGACATTTTCTTAGTTTCAGACGATTTCTTAAATTTCATATTTCCAAAATATATTCTATAGAGAGATAATTCTTTGTAAGTAACTTTATCAAATTAAACTACTCTTAACTAAGTTATATATTCACTGTTGAGCTAAGCCTAAAATTATAATTAGTCAAACTAAACAATCCAAAATACCACTTTAGCATAGGAACCCTAAACCCTAATTAAGTTAACCGCAACTCGTATCAATTAATTGGTAATAAACTTAAAACCAGCTCGGCCTACCCTAACCCAAAACATAAAACACCCAACTCGGATCATTTTCCTTCCACGTGTTCATCCCTCCAAAATATCGATTAAATTAAGGCGACGTAAAAAATTAAATAAAAGAATGGAATAAAAGAAAATCTCTCTCTCGAATTGACTTGAAGAAGTAAGGATTGTTTGGTATAAGAGAACTCAAGTATGCGAGTGGTGGAAATTAGGGTTTGGAGTCAGATCGTTTCTTGTAAAACAAAATTTGTCACTCGACTCGATTTAAGTATGCGAATTTTCTAATTTTTCTTTCATTAGTTGCTTTTTGTTTTCTATTTTTCTGCTACCATTATTTATTTTTTTGCTGTTGTTCAATAGAAACCGGATTTCTTCTCTAATATCGAACCAGCATCGACTGAAACCGAAACGAGATGGTCGTGATCTTGTCGTTCCAATCGAAACCTCGTACCATGGTATGTGTTTGTGTGTGTATACGTATCCTGTATTGATGACAAACTAGCATATATGTGATTTGTCACATCAAGTTACAAAAGAGTTCATAGGATTATAAAACGGAAGGTTAGTTTGTTAAGTCCTTGTTCATTTAGCTTAAATTCGCATTGTTGTATTGCCCTATTCTTAGCTGGAGGCAGAGGAAGGGTTATATCAAGTTTGATTCCTACTTTATATTTATTGATGACATTGTGCTGATTAATATTTCGAAAGGAAAGAGAAAAAAACATGAAAATTGGAAAACTATATTACATCCAAATGATTTTAAACTTGGAAGAACCAAAGTAAAGCATGTCACTCATGTTCTTAGATTATCTAATGAAATTGACAGGTTTAAATATTTAGATTTGATAATACAAGAAGATGGCGAGATGGAAAGAGATGTGTGACAAATCAAACTAAAGTTGGATAAATCGAAGGCGGACCATTGTCATTTAATAATATGATAGTAGAATCTCAAGAGAAACTGAATATAAATTTCATTGTACATAGTAAAATGTTTTTCAAAAAGGAAACATAGAAATGAATGAAAGTGTGAAATTAGAACATGAAGTGACATGATTGATATTATAAGTAAACATGGAGATATGACAGTGCTATGGATAAATTAGGATTGTCACTCATAAACAAGAAAACAAGGGAAAGTATTTTTAGATGATATAAGCATATGAAACAAAATATAAAATACATTTAAGTATTTTTTAATGATAATTCATTTCGTAGTCATAATAAAAAGTTGATAGTCATTTATTTATTGAGAATATATGTACCAAACTCTAACATTGTGAACTAGTTAAATCGCAAACTTTACATCATCATGTTAAAAGGTTGAATTATATACGTGTGTGTATAATTGTCTAACAAGGTGCGTATTTCAAATTGTCTAAACGTCTAACATCTTGTATATAAATTTGACTAGATTTCATCTGTGGATAGATTTAAGGGAAACTTTGGTATACATTTTCCTATGATTATAAAAAATTACATTAGGTTCCTTCCAATTTTTTATTATAAATTATATCCTTATTTTTAAAAAAAAAAGTGAAATTCATGGGGTTATTTGTGTAATTTTACTAACTTGAACGTGCATTTTAATGTATACGTCTATAACTCATACCGCCGTAATGCATGTCGAAGCGATCGCTTTTAAATTTGAAAACTAGAGAAATAAAAATGAAAGACATTTAAAAAAAAAGGATGTAGATTATAGTTTGTAAAAGAGAGGGATATAGAAAATGGTTTGTAAAAGTAGCATGTGTCTCTAATTTTCACTTAATTTAATTGTGAAATTGGAAGCTGGAATGAAATGAATGTAATAGAGGTTATAATTTTTCTATTTTAACAAAATTTTAGGACTTGGGGCCATTTGCTTCGTATCAAATATCACAATTACTTCATTATGAAGTAATATTGCTTTTCTTTTCAAGCCAAGCTTAAAATAACATATGCTTATATTGATATGTTCGATATTTATAGATATAGCCTTTTCAATTAATAAATGTACAATAATTGTGTGGTTATTTAATTAAAGTAAGTGGAATCTTGTCAAATAATAGCTTTACAAGTTAAGGATCCTCTTCTAAACTATTAGGGCCATCATTTAAATAGGTTCGTTTACTTTAAGTAAATAAGCGCATTTTGTAACATCTAGGTCCGGTGACTAAACAATCAAAGAGAGTTTACCGTCTAATAATTCGGGCCAAAGGGTTTAAACGGGTCTATCTCCTGTACATGCTAATTTGGGTCAACAACGTAATAATACCCGAACGTATTTGAATTAACACGTATCTTTTCTTGACACAAAGCAACATATACGAGTGGTCGAGATAGAATAATACAATAGTTGAGGTATATCAAAACAAACCTAGTGCTAAGAATATCAGAGTCGAATAAAATAACAAATATGTATCATATTAGGAATGACAATTGACTCAAAAATCAAAAAACCCTTGCCACCGCTGGTAAACTCTGCCCCTCCTCCTTCGATCTGCCTTGCCAACCTCTCGTTTTCGCTCCAGATGTCATCGTCCTTGTCGACCGATCCCCAGTCCAATCGCCCTCTAGATCCACCGCCATAATTCATGGAACCCCCATCCGTCTTCCCACCTATATCCCCAACAGATCATCTTCCCACTGACGATGAAGGATTCACTACGGTTGTTTCTCGTAAGTGGAAGCGTGCTCCTAAACATTCATATCACTCGCAGCCTCGTGTTCTTGCAAACAGAAATTCCCAACAAAAAAGTGTAAACCCATCTCCTCAACCCACAAACCACAATCTTAAAAACCACAATCTTAAAACCTCCAATAATAACGCTATCCATACTCCCCAAGTTGTTCACAGATCTGTCACTAATATGTGGAATTTTTCTACCTCATCCAGTCGGGCATGGAACGAAGTGGTAAGAGGTAATAACATCCCTATCTCTATCCCATTAAAATTCTACCAGACTCGTGAATTAAATTCCATGTAATGTGCCAAAATGTCCAATGAGGTTGTGCTAAAAGCTAAAAAGCAATGAGACAATGCCAAAGTGGTATATGTAGTTGGTCCTAAACCATATTACCCATACTTCAAAAACTATATCCTTAGAGTCTAGAAGCCAGAAGATGAATTCTTGATTTACTCCAAAGAAAATGGATTCTATATGATAAAATTCAATAAAAAACAAGATTGTGATAAAATTTTGGAAGGAGGACCGTATTATTATAATAAAAAGTTGATGACGATGAAAAGGTGGTCTTTGGTAATGCAACTCGATAAAAAACTTCTTCATTCAATTTCGATTTGGATACGATTCCCTAATCTTCCCCTTGATTATTGGGCAGAAGAAGGGATTAGTCGTATTGTCTCGTTTCTTGGTCCCCCAATTAGATTGGATAAATTCACTGAAGGAATCATCAAAATTGCGTACGCTAGAGTGCTAATTGAAATAAATAATTCCTTCAAATTCCCTAGTAAAATTCCTATAATAACTGAAGATGACAAAATGATATGGCCAGAAGTGGTTTATGAATGGAAACCATTGATATGTACAAACTGCTCAAGTTTTGGACACGCCGATAATAATTGTCAATTTAATAAAGTTTGGATGCCAAAAATGAGCAACGTAACACTTATTGCAGATAATTCTAACATGATAATTGACATCAGTAGGAATAATATAGAAAATAAAGTAGATAACAGTCAAGTTACTAAAGAAACTCGGTCTGATACTCAAATGACAACAGACTTTTCAGAAATAGAAAAATCTCAAGATGTTAATTTCCTAAAGACAGGTAACATTGACTCTACTCAAAATCAACATTGACTCTACTCAAAATCAACCAGATGAAGGTCAAAATGTCCAACCGAACACTATCATTTCGAATATAATTACAACATCAGTTCCAAAAGATGTGAATTTAGATTTACAAATTTTTGTACATTATAAGCATACAGACACAGAGGTTTTCAACTGTGACTCAAGTGAAATGTCTAAAGAGCATTCTGAGATGGATACAACACTTGATACCATAGAGAAAAACTCTATTTCTTTAAGAACTTCCAGACCTAATAACATGCCAAAAGTCAGGTCAGATGAAGCCCCCTTTGAATTTAAAGCCATGGCCAGTTCTGACATTGTAGACACCCTGCATGGCACACTCTTGTTAATCTACTAAAAGGCAAGAACAAAAATTCGAAGAAAGCAAAATTATTGGGGAATGCTACTCCCCTAGAAACCAGTAGAAATTCCGAAAACAGTCAATAGATGGAGTTCCTTATCTGGAACATTAGGGATATGAATGCCCGAATCAAACAATTGGAAATAATTATACTATTGCACAGCAACAGGTTCTTTTTTATTAGCAATCTTGAAAATAAACTATCTTTAGATAATATTGATAGATTTATGGTTAAAATTCAATCTAAATGGAAATTTTCACATAATATTCTAGATGATAGAAAAGTCATAATCTCATATTTTGGGATTCTACACAGTGGTTTAATATTATTCTACACACGAATGAACAATACATTTCTTGTATCATGCATAATTCTAGTGGTCTAAGTGTTCTATGTACCACAGTTTATGCCTTTAACAACGAAATGAGGCGAAAAGACCTATGAAAATATATCATTGATCAATCTATGAGTGTTAAGGCTTCCTTGGATTGTGGCATGCGATTTTAAATCTATTTTATCTCTTGCTGATAGAATAAATAATCTTATATTTTGGGATAAACTCTAAATGGAAATTTTCACATAATATTCTAGATGATCAGAAAAGTCGTAATCTTATATTTTTGGATTCTACACAGTGGTCTAATATTATTCTACACACGAATGAACAATGCATTTCTTGTATCCTGCATAATTCTAGTGGTCTAAGTGTGCTATGTACCACAATTTATGCCTTTAACGAGGAAATGAGGCGAAAAGACCTATGAAAATATATCATTGATCAATCTATGAGTGTTAAGACTTCCTTGGATTGTGGCGTGCGATTTTGACTCTATTTTATCTCTTGCTGATAGAATAAATAATGGTATCTATAATGATACGGGTGATCAAGAATTTATGGATTGTATAACTAAATCTAATCTCCTTGAACTAGAATTCACAGGAAACTACTATACATGGAGAGGAGGCCTTCACTTCTCTATACATAGTAAAATTGATCGGGTTTTTATTAATAACTTGTGGTCTGATAAGTTCAGCCACTATGGCATAAATTTTGGCAACCACTCCATAAGTGATCACACTCCTATCATGATTAAGCTCTCAACTCAAAATAAAAGGAGAGCTGCATACCTTTCAAGTACAATAATTCGTGGCATCTTCAAAGAGGTTACCAGATCACCTTACAGCATGCTCTGGAGCAGGAATTTACAGGTAATGCTCTTTATAGTTTCTCTGTAAGTTAAAACTGTGAAGGCTGCTCTGAAAACATGGGCTTTAAATAAAATAAATATATATTCATAATTGGATAAGTTAAAGGAAGATGCTAATGATATTTGCAATCAATTAGTCCGAGATTCTTTAAACATCGATCTTATCGAACAGTATAATACGAAATATGACCAGATCCATGTTAAAATGGGGAATATTGTGACAGATAATGAGCAAAGAATGAAGATTAACTGGTTGAGTAAAGAAGATAAACCAACAGAGTTTTTCTTCTCCAAAATCAATGTTCTTAAACCGACTAGAGGGAGTAGTCTTATACTTAATGACAATGGTTCTTGGTCATCGACATCAGAAAAAATTGCTTTCTGAGCTATAAACTATTTTTCAGACCTTTTCTCAACGCCTAGAGACACATTACAATTTTCAGACATAACTTGCAAGAAAATCCTATTAGAAAATGCAAAAATTAATCTCTGTAAACCTTTTCTACTTGAGGAAGTTAAAAATGCTATTTTTCAAATTAATGACAATAGCTCCCTTGGACCAGATGACATCAATTCCAAATTTTATAAAATCCATTGGGAACAAATCAAATATGACATATGGAATGCTATGAATATTGCACTTCAATCTAGGAAAATTATTAAAGAAACCAATCATACGTTTATATGTTATCCCAAAAAAAATGTGGTTCATATGACTGATTTTAGACCGATCTCACTTTGCAATGTGTCTTATAAAATTCTAGCAAATCTTCTTTGTAACTGAATGAAGCAATATTTGAATGATATTATTTCATATAACCAGAATGCTTTCATTCCTGATAGAGTTATCATAGAAAACTCCCTTCTGGCTTATGAAGTGATTAGAGGATTCAACAGAAAAAAATCTAACAATTTATGTTTGAAAATTGATCTGCATAAGGCGTATGATAAAATTAATAGAGAATTAATTCATCATATGATGGTATCGATGAACTTTCCTCTACCATTTGTGGATCTTGTTTATGAATGTATCTCTTTTCCCTCATTTTCGGTTTTAATAGAAGACTCACCCTATGGTCTCGTTAATAGCCCGGGAGGATTAAGGCAAGGTGATCCCTCTCACCATATTTGTTTGCCATTGCCATGGAACTTTCGACTATAAACCTAGATATGGAATTCTTCAATGGTAATATAAATCCATATACCAAACAGAACCTTTGATTACGCACTTGATATATGCAGATGACATTTTAATCTTAACCAAAGCACTATTGAAAATTCCAAGTGTATCAAGCATAATTTTCAAGATCTGAATAACATAGCAGGGTTGGAATTAAACAACAAAAAATCTATGCTATTTCTCAGTAAAAGTGCCAGATACAAAAATTAAATAGCTAGCATTCTAAATTTCAGCATTGGTAGTCTACCAATTAATTATTTGAACATTCCATTATCGAATAATAAATTGAAAGTAAGGGACTTTGGATGGCTGATAGACAAAATTAATAAAAAATTCAACCACTGGCACAGTAAGATGCAAAATATCAGTGGTATGGCTGAATTAATAAAAACTGTCATATATTCTTTGTTGCAGTTTTGGCTTCAGTTCACATAATTCCCATTAACAGTAATTCAAAGAATAAATTCCTTGTGTGCTAACTTTTTATGGAAATCTAAAGCTCATAAAATGAGTTGGAGTTGGGAAGATGTGTGTAGAACAAAAAATGAAGGTGGCTTTGGTATAAGGAAAATTGAAGAAATATCTAAAGCAGTTGTTATCCCGCTTTTTGGGCAAAAGCCGTGATACCAAAAGATTGGTCAAAAACAGAAAATAGTTCGCCTCAGAGATTGGTCGTATTTCACCTCACTATGGATATCGATGAATTCTGTCCGAGCCCGGATCGGGCCACAATTAATAAGTCATGACAAGAAAGACCATAGAAGCCAGCATTTCAAATTTCAAGTCAATCCGAGGTCATATGCTCAAGTTATGATGGATTCAAGTTAAGAAGGCACACATTGCTCGGTTCGAACCCATCATGTTCGAACCCATCATATTCGAACCCATCGTGTTCGAAACCATCGTGTTCGAAACCATTTGTTTCGAACCCATCATATTCGAACCCATAGGAAGAGGCGACGTTCGAATCCATCAGCCAACGTCTCCCTTCGAATCCATCAAGCCAATTCATGCTTCGACTCCATCACTACTTCGAATCCATCACCACTTCGAATCCATCCATCAACTTCGTATCCATCACCACTTCGAATCCATCCATCAACTTCGTATCCATCACCACTTCGAATCCATCCATCAACTTCGTATCCATCACTACTTCGAATCCATCCATCAACTTCGTATCCATCACCACTTCGAATCCATCCATCAACTTCGTATACATCACTACTTCGAATCCATCCATCAACTTCGTATCCATCACTACTTCGAATCCGTCCATCAACTTCGTATCCATCACCACTTCGTGTCCACCTCAAGCTTCGAACCCATCACAAGCTTCGAGTCCATGCTGTCTTCGAACCCTACACGTTAAAAACAACTTCAAATCGATCCAGAGCCATCGATTCGAAGCGTCGCTGCCCCCTCATGCAACAGGTTCGATTCGAACCTATGGTTTCGAACCGTATGGATTCGAACCATATGGATTCGAACCTATGGGTTCGAACCATATGGATTCGAAACATATGGGTTCGAACGACCCATAGGATCGGTTCGAAGTTGCCAGCGTACCGAAATGCATCACCTTGAATCGATCATATCTCTCAATCCCTTGATCCAAATGCCATGAAATTTTCACAGAAGCTTGATTACATGATGAAGAACGTCCACGCCAAGTTTCATCGCAATTGGACAATTTTTTGATCGATTCGAAGTTCACTTCGAATCGATGCCAAACTGGGCACGCAGTCCAAGAACGCGGGCCTGTGGGCCCCCCGTCACGTGCCAAGCAGCCTCTCCAGGTTTTGGGCGGGATTTTGGCCTTCCACGCCTATAAATAGAGCCCCTGGTCATTCAGAAAAGGGGTCGGAGAATTTGGAGAGAAAGAGTACGCCTAAACGCTGCCAGAATCACTCCATACCACCATCTTGGCTGCTGATTTCGAATTTAAGTCTGTTGTCTGCTGTAATTTGCTTCAAAACACTTGTAACCTTCAAGTATTAAGCAATAAAGTGATCAAACTTCATAGTGGACGTAGGCGCATCGCCGAACCACTCTAAATTCTTGTCTTCTATGCAATTTACTTTTCTATAACTTGGAGTTTTTGTTAGATAATTTTCATTTCCAATTTAAGTTCTTCACTTATTATCTCTTCAAAGACTTCCGAAGGGTGTTGCCCAATTTTGGTGCAAACAGCAGTGGCAGCTAATCTACTATAGAAATTTATTAATGGTGAATCTCTTTGGGCTAAATGGATTCAAAATAACTACTGTAAAAAAACTAACTTCTGGACTACTACCATGGATTCCACTGCCTCATATACTTGGAAAACCTTACTTCGAGCAAGACAGTGGTGCAAAGGTCTCATAAATAGAAACATTGTTAATGGGGACACCACAAATTTATGGTTCGATCCATGGATTAATGGATCTTTGTTAATAGATAATAGTAGATTGGAATGCCATGTCTATTGTAGGTGGATATAACAAGAAAGTATCTGTGTTAATTTCTAATAACAATTGGAAACAAAACATAGACTATGTACCTACCCAATACCATCAACTTATTCATAATGTTAACATTCAGCCTCAAAAGGAAAAGGATAACTAGAATTGGAATCCTAGTAGCAATGGACAATTTATAATGAAATCAGCATGAAACCATATTAGAAACAAGCATGCATAACACTTCTGGACAAATATTATAGGGGACAAAGGGCGTGCGCTGAAGATGTCAATTTGTGCTCTTATGGCCATACTTAATAAATTGAACACAAAGGATCGTTTTAGTAGATGGAACACAAATATTGATCAAAGGAGTACTCTATGTTCAAATCAATTAGAAGACAGAGATCATCTCTTTTTTAACCGCCCATATTCTAGAAGATTACTGGACAGTACAATGCAGAAACTCAACATCGATTTCAATCTTAATTACAATAGTAATCATATTATGGATTTCATAAGTAAAAGACAGAGGAATCACACTTAAATAAATCAAATAACCAACATAACATTCACTTCCCTGATTTGGAACATTTGGTGCGAGAGGAACAACTTCAGAGGAATCGAAATGCCAGCATCTGTCAGACTCATTCTGATCATACAAGATGTTAAGATACTTATGTAGTATATATTAACTAATCAAGTGATATACAAAGGCAAGACTTATCTTTGACAACTTCAATATCGCCATGGATTCTCTTGACCATCAGCGACCCCTCCTGAATTCCATTCTTTCTTTTCATGAATTCTTTTCATTGGTATTCATTTTCATGTCTTCAAGTGAGATCTTCGAGTCTGAATTCTCGAGTTTTTTTTGCCACTCTTTTCTTAGATCTAATTTTAGAGATCTGTTTTGTTGTCTCTCTCATCTGGATGATGCTTCTCACCTGCAATAGATGAATCATTGTTTTGTTGGAGGCTTTGTCACTTCCCACGTGAAGTCATGTTTTTGGATTTTTATTTTTGTCTTGTTATTTGTAATGGGGGTTATACTTGTCAAATGACCAAGTTGTTACTACGGATGGTTTTGAGTGTGTTTTATGTTTGTTTACTCCTCTATCTGTTCAACAACTTAGTTTTGTAGTTATGGACTTGTACTGTTAATATATGGAAATGATATGTGCTCTTTTTCCTTGTAAAACACCCGTTTAGGTTAGGAGGATTGCAAGGTTTTAATGAGGCATATCATGGAAATATATGCTTCTTTTCGTTAATATAGTACATGTTTTTAAAAAATATGTATCATATCTAATAATCTAATACACTATTTTTCATGCATCTCATACCAGTGCATGGTTATACAACCCAATTAAACAATGCCATCCCAAACAATTAAGTCTCAACGTTGACCAAATGAAAATCTGCCATCGTAATCGACTCCATCTCCATTTCGTAGCCCACATAACATATGTAAGAACATATCAAACTGTAAAACAACCTCATTCCAATCTAAGGTTATTTGGATACATAACAAACCCGAAGTCATGCTAGAAACAAGCTGTGATAACCGTGCTCAAAATAGAACATAATGTGTGGGTGTTGAGTATAACAATACATGATATGTTTTAGCTCTCAAAGATGTCACACTCGTTATACTAGTACCCTACCCACATCTTACTGTCATCGTATAAGTTTTAACACACATGTCAAGACTTTAAATTACATAACTCATAACTGTAACTCTAATAAACTAAGATATTATATCCTTTATATCATATCAACAAAATACAAGTGTCAATGAGGTGTCAATTTCTAAATAGCCTTACTCATTTTATTAATATTTAGTCGAACGGTCTTTTTCACCCGCATCACCTCGAACAGACTTTAATAGAATTTGCCTCGAATCGATTGTGCTATTTATATTGAGTAATGAAGGATGTGAAATTATTGGTTGTGTTATACATTCCATATTATTAAATATATGAATATAATAAAGTCAAGCAAATGTGATATGCCAAGTGAGATCTGTATTAAAACTGTCAACATAGGATGTAAATGATATTTAGGAGGTAATGTTGTTAGTGAAACCAATGTCAATAAAAGTCTTAGTAATGAGATCGGTGCAAGGTGGGCTACTAGACGGTTGAGTCCATCTTTGTGGACAAATTCAAGTTTACAACCTGAACCGTGATGATCTAGTCTATCATTACTTATTGTCCAAACGGGTCTATTGCATGACACAACCACATAGATGATGCAATGAAAATGAGGATAAAGGTAATCACATTGATGGATACGAGGAGTCGGGATGATGATCACAATACAACAAAGCGAGCGCTAACAGGAATGACAACGTGAATGAGTGTGATGTGATCATCATCCTACCTCGTCGTATCCATCAATGTGATAACCACCATCCTCCTCATTTTACTGCATCATCTCTCTGGTTGTGTCATGCGATAACAACATTACCTTCTAAATATCATTTATATCTTATGTCTTTACAGAGTTTTAATACTCATCTCATACCGCTTGTCACATTTGCATCGCTTTATTATATACATATTTTTCATAAAACGGGATGTATAATATAGACCATAATTTCATATCCCTCATTACTTAATATAAATAAGGCATATCAACACATATTAATAAAGAGGCTATCATAGCATCACTTGATGAAAATATTGCTAAATACTTTCATGCTCTATACATAGAAAACCAAGCATCACTTAGCAATGGAAACAAGGCTTTCAAAACTTGCATTATCAAAATGATGCCATCGATCAAAAACATGGTTATATTTGCATAGCAAAGAATTAGGCGATTTGTTCACATTACATAATAAAATCTGGCATTTCATACTTGTATATACACATTACCAATAGAACATCATTTAAATCACTACAAGAAAAATAATTATTAATAGCATCGAAAATAAGCTATTAATGGCATTTAAACCATCTTTGCAATAAAAATTTTTAATCCTACTAAAAATTAAATATAAATGCTATTGTCATGTAAGATAACAAGTTTCATGGGCGGGCTCCCAAATTATTTTAATATCCGCTTTTTTTCTAATTTTCTCAATGCCTAGCTCTTCATTTTCTTTCTTCATCTTCCCTCAATTGAAAACGCTAGAAACCATCATTTATTCATCTATCGTTACTCCTATCTCTACCTCCTTCTTGACCTGCCTTGTAACAACCCGCATATTTGTCGATTTTATATTTAAATATTTTGTTTAAATATTTTATTGTTAATCGGATTTTGGTTCGAAAAGCTACTTTTTGCAAACGGTTAAATTAGGACTCGAGACCACTTCCATTGAGTTCGAAATGTCATTTACAACTTTTTAAGTATAAACATTGATAGGTTTGGAGTTAGTGGAATTTCACTAATTTTCCCGCTTTGGACTTTGGGTTAGCTTAACCATTATAACTCAAGCCCAACCCCCTCCTTCTCTTCACTCTTCATAAATTCCTACCTACTCAAGCTTTTGCATTAATGGTGAGTGGAAAGAAAAATTAAAACTCCAAAAGCTAAGTCTTCATTGCTAATCCAACATCAACTCCAAAACTCAAGTGAAGACATCGATTCAAGCTAGTGGTTGATCCTTGCACAGCATTTCAAGCTTCATCTTCATCCATTTTAGTGAAAGGTTAGATTTTTGTCTCACAAATCTAGCCTATAACTATCTTGGATTGTTGGGAATGAATCCCTATCATGTTTGCATGTACATTTGCATTTGGTTTGGATTGGATTGGCGAAAAACCCCAAATTTTAGTGTTTTTGGTGAAAAACTGCACTTAGGCCATTCTTCCTATGCTAGGTCGTTCGTGTGGAAAAGTCTCGGCCTCAAAATAGCTCGTTTCCGACCTTAAAATGGCCTACAAAGTTAGGTCGCTCGGCACTCGGAATTAGGTCGTAGGTCGTTTGGTTTTAGGTCCCTAGGTCGTTGGGCTTTAGGTCGAATGGACCTTAGGTCGTAGGTCGTTCTGGCCATTTCTAACGTCTTCGGAGTTAGGTCGTATGGCTTTAGGTCGCTAGGTCGTATGACCTTAGGTCGTTAGGTCCTATGGCATTTTAGGTCGTTTGATCTTCTTACCTGTTAGGTCGTTGGACCTACATCCTGTTAGGTCGTTGAACCTTTAACTCGTAGGTCGCTAGGCCTTATCTCCTTAGGTCGCGTGGCCCATCTTCTTTTAACCACTAGGTCGCTAGACCACGTCGCGTGACCTATATTCCATAGGTCATTGACCGACTTAAGTCGCTTGTCCCTCGTAGGTCGCATTTCCTGCCTAGGTCGCTAGGTCGCGTGCCTTTAGGTCGCATTCCTTTATTAGGTCGCGTGTCTCTGTTAGGTCGTTAACCTCCTTAACTCGAACGACCTAACCCGTAGGTCGTTGGACCTCGATTCTATTTAAGTCGCTGCTTCTTATAGGTCGCTCGGCCCCTTATTTTCTTTAGGTCGTTTGAGTGTTAGGTCGTGAACCCATTTTAGGTCGCATGACCTTTACCCTTTAGGTCGCTAAACCACTAGGTCGTGCCCCTTTAATCACTAGGTCGTACCGTTTTTGGACGGGGCGCTGCCCCCTGGACCCCCGCGACCTGACCGGGCAGGTCGAACCCCGTAGCAGGGGCGTTGCCCCCGCACCCCCACCTTGGGGGGTTGCCACCCCCCTGGACCCCCCTCCATAGGGGATCTTATCTGAAAAACATTCAATATAATTTGCTTTGTTGAGATGCTGAGTTGACCATTCTTCGAGACAAACTATCTTGGGCTTCTAGGTCGATTTTATGGATTTTTGAATATCTATTTCGATGGATTCTTTATCGGTTTCTTTCGATTTTATTCACGTCTTCGTATGTGAATTTTTATGATTGATTGTTTCTACAATCACTTCTATGATTTGTCACTTTAAAATATAAAGGTTTCAATACTAGTAGTAAATATCAAAACTCTTTCAACAAAATGATTTCAACTCTATTTTCAATAACAAAGCTCTTTTCTTAAATCATTTTCCAATCTACTAGTATATACAAACTTTACCTCACTCGTATGAGAAATTGAATTAAACGGCTTAGTAAAACAAGTGGTATGAAACGTTTGTGTTTGCTTCGTCGGTTAACTCTTGGACTTGTTCGATTGAACCTTTTTGTGACAATTTTCTAGTGAAGATCTACAGTTTGTTCGTAAATATTTGAGTTAAGCAAGTGGTTATGGGACATGAAGCTAAACTTTTATATTTACTACCTTAGTGTAATTGACACTTCTCGTTGATCATGATGATCATTTTGTGATTTAGGCTAGCAATTGTGCGATGTCTCTTTGTTTGCTTCCTGGTTAGGCTAGAAACCATTTGTGTGATTCCATCCACACATACCTTTTTGCTTTTTGGTTAGCCTGGACACCATTTGTGTGATTCCACTCACACATACCTTTTTGTTGCGAGGTCAGGCTAGACACCATTTGTGTGATTCCATTCACACATACCTTTTTGCTTTTTGGTTAGCCTAGACCTCATCTGGGTGATTCCAACTCATCCATATGGGGTAGCTCCCCATGGTCATCGGACCGTCATGTGATAGGCCTCTTTCCCTTTTTCTATGATTTCTGGATTTCCTGTGTTGATTTCTGGAATTTATGTCATTGACTTGTTATGAGTACAAGTTTAGGGTATGATGCCCTCTTTGGATCTTTGAGAAGATTCTTGTGATATTGATTTATCTCTTATTGATTGATCTTCTGTTGATCATCGTTTTCATACTTATAGTAGTATGTCAGTATGGATATTTTATGTTATGCCATATCTTTTATTTTATACCATGTCATCTGATATTTATAGCTAGACCGATCCGTTTATTATTTTCTTAAATAATACTCGGGTCAGACCGAGATGTTACAGGTGCTTCTGCTTGACTTCTCCTCGGGATTTGCTACTCTGACTTTTGGCTAACTATTTAGATTAGCAGTTTTTTTGTATACACTTGAGATATAGACTTATAGTTGTATTCTTTTGTATGGCACGTGTTGCTATTCTTTTGTATTATTGTGGATCTTTTTGACCACTACTCTGATGTACACTTTCATGTGTTAGTTATATATCCATATCTTCTTCCGCCTTTGTGATATGGATGTCTGTGACTAATTGTGTTATGCTTATTTCTATGTTTGTTTCCGATGATTATTTATAGCCACCGTGTGATAGCTTTGAGTTTGTATCGGTATGTCAGACTTTTTTCTTAAATGAAATGCATGCTATACTATCTGACATAACGGTGCTCGCACAAAGAAGTTACATGGATGGTCGCTCGTCAACAGCCTTATTCTCCGTGCTAGTTGACAGCACTACATCGAAGTATTCTTGGCTAGCGTGGGTATAGAGGTGGGGCGTCACATGCCTCCACCTTCGCCTGCCTCTGCACCGAGTCTTTTTTGAAAAATACCCTAACCATGATTCAGCAAGATCACAGATGGACTCCTCCATCATAGTTACTGAAATCTTTCAGTAACAGCGACAATTTTAGAGCTCTAGTTTTTTCAGCATTTCTTTTCTTGCACTTAATTTTCCATAATTTCGTTTCATTTGTCCTATTTTGCTGGAATTACCTTTTTCAGCATCTCTACCTTATCAATTAAGAGCATAATCACGTAGTTCTGGTTTCTCGTTGTATTGTTAGTTTAATTTAGTAGCATACATTTCATGCTTACTACTCTAGATTACACTCTTTTAATCTTTAATCAGATTAAATTGGATCTGTAATGACCCTGAATTTTACACCCAGTTTAAAATTTTAAATCCATCATTTTAATATAAAAGTTTGAATTTATAAACGATGTCAATTAACGTCCAAACTTTATTTATAAAATGTGTCCAGTTAGATATGAATATAGAAAAAGTTTCGTCGAAAAATATTATAGTAAATTTCGTTCGCATTTTACTGTATATCAGTTCTTATAAAGTAGCGTAAAAATTATCTTTCAAATCCAAATATTTTTACACAGTTATGTTGTAAAAATTATTATGATCAAGATGATGTAATTCATTTCGTCAAAAACTGTCATCACCTGTTCCGTTTAAATTGTTTTGCAAATCGAACAATTTAAGCAACGTAAATTCGAGTTTTTATAAAACAATCGTATCGCAATTATCTGTGTACTATTGAAAGCGCGTCCTCGCACTGATCAAAACGATATATTTATTCGTGCTAATCGGAGTCAGACGGGAATTGTCGCGATAATTTAACCGTTTCGAACGGACCGGTCGAACAAATTTCAGCCCAAGTCCTTTAGGCCATTTACAAAAGAAAATTCGAAAATAAATCTCAGCTGGTGTATTTAATGAAGTAGTTGGCAGCTGGGTGTTGACATCGTAAAGAGTGCTCGGTTACAAAATAAATTAATGATACCTGAATTTAAAACTTAAGGGACGTGATAATTCATTTTCTTCAATTCACTCTGCTCTCATGTCTCCAGGTATTCACCTTCTCCTCATTCCTTTACTCTTCTTCCCACTTCTCTGTAACGTGCGAATTACAAAAAAATAAAACTCAAGTTTAAAAAGTGAATGGCTGAAACTCAGCACGCCCTCTCCATTCACCACCCCTCCACCTCACTCTTACTCAAAACCGAAAACTGACTACCCAGTTGCAACCCGAACCCCGCTCCAACTCGAGCATCCACTCCGCCCTCCTCCCCTGCCGACGCAAGCCGCCCATTCACTACCGAAGCCTTCACCTGAAAACGACACTGTTACAAATTCCTTCACCTCAACCCGCGGCCAAACCCAACCATCACTCCACCTCAGCACCGCTCCTCCTTGAACCCCTCCACGCCTATCACCTACAACCCTTGTCTAGCCTGAGAGTGTATGTGTGTGTGTGTGTGGTGTGTGCTGTGGGTGTATATAGGTGTACACTTGTGTGCGTGAACGTTTGCGTGTGTGTTTTGAGGAGAAAGCGTACGTAAGTGAGATGTTTCATTTTTCTAGTCTTGGATCCTGTTATAAAAAAACAAAATAAAATGTGTGTGCAAGTGTTTAGTGTATGTACGTGAGTGGGGGAGTTTTAATGCTGGCATGAATATTCTCAGGTTTGTGTTTTAAAAAAAAGGCAATGTTTTGTCTTTGGGAAGACGAATATGTGTTGAAGTTAAGACAGTGGAATAGTTGGTAGCTTGAGTGTTGGAGTAGGGAGGTTATGTGAAATTAAGAGTGGGTGTCGGAGGTGATTGATGAAGTAACAGGAGTTGGTTGCAGTTTGCAAGGCAGAAGTGGGTGAAGGTGGTCTGAAGTTTAGCAGGGTGATGTAGTTGAGGAGTTGTGTGGCAGTAGTTGTGTGGCAAGGCAGTGTGCATAGATGATACGTGCACAATGGAGTTTATGGCAGCGGTGGATGATTTTGTGCAGTAGTGATGATAGAAAGGTGAAGTGGGGGTTTGCAACTATGGCTTTAGGCAGTAAGTTTTCGGGAGATTGTTTTGTGGTAGTAGATGATGAGGCAACAGGGCAGGACAGTGCGTTAGGGTGTGATGTGTGTGATGAAGCAGTTACTGTGTACGTACGTTAGGGTATTGTTTGATTATAAAAAAAAGAAAAAAAAATATGAAATTGAATAGTATCGATTTTTTGAGAAGAAGTGTTGCACTGTCACTTTAAAATAGTGCCGAGAAATATATATATATATATATATATATATATATATATATATATATATATATATTGTTGACTGAGTAAATAGTAACCACTTTCTCCATGCTCGTTGTGTGTAGAAGCAACCGATCGAGCTTCTTGTTGCAACAGCATCGATTTTCAGTTCGTCCTTTCTCCGCCGTTGGTAAGTGAATCTATAATTTATAAATTATATATAACGTTCATTGATTAATATCGTATCTCTTTTGTCGATATTTTCAGTGTCCGTTGTTCGTGTCATGCCGACTTCATTCGTGCTTCTTCTTGCTTTGTGTCAATTTCTTTATCCACGAAAGGTGAAATAAATTTTCACAACTTATATTCTTATACAAGTTTGGTTGATGAATGTTTTCTATGTGATGTTGAAATTGGATTCTATTTGTTATTGTTAAAGTTAAATTGGATTGATATAGGATAGTTAACAATATAAAATAGATTAAATATGTTGAATATTGATTAGTTAAACTTTACCCCTTCATATGTTAGATTTGATTAGTTAAACTTGACCCATTTAATTGTTAAATAAATTGATGTAGAATAGTTATAATTACACTTTGAACCATTGAACGTATATGAGATTAATTGTTGTAGTATAATTTTGAAATTGAATGAAAAGTGAAAAACCGTATAAATAATTAGTGGAATAATCTTTAATCTGCATGATATGATACTGTAGATTCTAAAAATAATTATATTAATTTACATTAATAACAAATATAAATTAATACGATTATTTTGGGATTACTGAACAAATTGTTGAATTGTTATGTATGGTTGTTATTGCTTGTTTATTTACTTTGACACCATCCTAGTTATCACACTGCAAGTTCCCTTTGCTATGCTTCGATTTTTGAATTGAAATGGAATCGGGTTGAAATGATAAATACCCAAATAACTTGACTTAGGGTAGAAAATTAAATTATACACGATTGGTCAATAATTTGATTTAAATAAAGATTTTATCTGAAGAATAATAAAGTTTTGAAATATAACTTGAATTTAAATTTGAATGAAAGGAAAATGTGAATATTGGAAATTTTAACCAAATATTAACGTAGGAATTGACAAAAGAACATTGTATAAAATTTAATTGATTAATAATTAAATTTTGAAATTGTTAATAATAATGTTTTGAAATTAGTAATAGTTAATTTGGAATTATTATTAATCAATTTGAAATTATTAATAATAAAGTTTGAAATTAGTAAAAATTAAGAAATTGAAATTATTGATAATTTAATGAGATTGAATTGTTTAAAGAAAAATTTAATTTAAAATGAATTCTTTATTAAGTGAAACTGAACCTCTTGAATAAGTGAAACTAAGTTTCTTATTTAATTGAGTTTTGAAATTGTAACTAAGTGAGTAAATAATAAATGAAATTGAAATCCTTTAACAAGAAATAAAAATGCGTTTATGGAAACAAATGAAAGACTTGAAATTTAAAGAATTGGATTTGACAAATTTAATTTAAATTTAATTTGTAAGCTTTGATAATGTAGTTGAACTTATGAAGAAAATTTAATGAATTATAAATTTAATGGAAATTGTTTAAATGACAAATTAATTTAATGAATATCGAATGAAATCGATTAATGAGTTTAAATCGATTGGAACGTTAAATTAAGTTTAAATGATTATGGAATGGAACCTATATACAAATTTAAGTGTATACTTGAATTGTTCAAATCAAAATTTGAAATTTAATTATAGAATTCTGAAATGGAATTGAAAGTTATGAAACGTAAATTTTGGAAATTGTTTTGGAAAGGCAAATAAAATGTTGAATTACGAATTCTAACTGAAATTGAATTTGAATTGATTTTGAAATTTATTAAACTACCAATTGGTAAAATAATTACGAAGGTTATTAAAGGAATCAGAATCGGTTAGGGACATACTCACTGTCTAAACCGAAAACCACTTTAATAACTATACGCGGAGTGTGATCCAGAATGAAGTGGTTGGAATGACGCACGCGATGACTGAAGAAAGTGAACTATAATGGATAGCCTTGACACTTGTGTCAAATTGGAAATGACTAAAACAGGAGCCGTGACGGGCCAGGCCAAATAGGGTTAGCTACCTCGAGCGAACACACTTCTTCGTAAACTACTCATTACTTGTTATTGATTGGTGCGCACCCTTGAATTTGGAGTGTTGTTTCGCGGTGTTGCGATCGTTGCGGCGATGCGTTCTCTCACCAGTCTGGATCAAGCAAACGGTAGTTTCACTACCTTGGGTATCGCCTCATGTGCCTTCTCATACTTGTATTCCCATATACATGACCACTACGAATTTGTTCTGTATTATACTTATGGAGTACTCCCTGATATCCCACTAGTTTACGGTGGAGTTTACAGTGCTGTATAGTCTATAATGCTATATGAAATGTGTTAAGGGGGACAATGGCAACGCCTTAACACTATTTTGATATTTTACTTTACTATTAGACATTATCTATTTATCGTACATTACTATGTATAAATAGTTTAATGGATCATGAAAGATGTTATTCCATTCATCTTTGAGTTATTGTTATTTCAAATTTGAACCATATTATCTGTATAAGAATATATGTCCTGATTCGAGTGTTTGTTTATGCTTATGCTCGGATCAGACTGAGGATTGTTGTTGTTGTTCTACTTGGAGCTGAAGACCGGAGACAATCATTATCTTATCTTATCAGTATTGCTATTTCTATTTGGACTATTGGACTTTTATGTTGTTCTATTTCTTTTATTTGAGACAATGTTGTATTTATGGGTAGCTTCATGAACTACTCTTATGACTATGTTATATTTCCCGCTGCACTATTCTGTGATGTTATATTTCTATGATTCTGTGATGATTCTTATTTATATATATATATATACTTCATTAATGTTCGTGTTTTGTATTATTTAAGTTGACATGGATGGAATATCGTCAATTTAAATGGTACAAATATATGGGTTGTTACAGTTGGTATCAGAGCTTTGGTTCCCGAAAACCTTAGCCTGTAGAGTTTAAAGCTCATTAGAGATAGGGTAACCATAACCTAGAATGAGGAGAATCATTTCAGAATCCATATCCTTTGATTTCATTCTTCCTGTTGAATTCATTCGATTTGAATTTCTTTAAAATTCTATAAATCTCTATGTTTGATTCTAAATCACTTTTGGTATTCCAGGATGGCTACTAGAAGAAATACTTGAGGCGGGGGTAGAGGTAATGCTCCCGAACCACGTGCCCCAGCTCCCACAGTCAAGTTCTCCACTCTTAGCAAGGAATACACTCAGCTTGGCGGAGTCAAATTCACTGGTTCCGAGAGTATCATCGAAGCACAGCAATGGCTAAAGCGTTTGGAGAGGACCTTTACTAGCTTGGAGACCACAGATGCTTAGAAGCGTAAGTTTGCCGCTTGGCAGCTTCAGGATGCTGCACAGGATTGGTGGGAGTCAGTCACTTCTAGTACTGATGAGGAAACCATCACTTGGGCCCAGTTTAGGTAGTAATCTATCTAAAATTTCATCTAAATAAAATTCCTTTTGTCTCGTCAAATTTTGACTCGTTTTCATATCACTTGTAAATAGGGATTCTTTTACGGCTCAGTGGATGCCAGCAGCCGGAAAGGCCCAGCTTTATCGATCATTTATGGACCTCAAACAGGGCAATATGACTTTCTCTGAGTATGAAAGAAAGTTCAACGAACTATCTAAGTTCGGACCTGGCTTAGTTGACACACCTCTGCTGAAGAATGAGAAATTCATCCATGGAGCACGTCCACGGTATTACGAACTCCTCACCGCTCATGTCCATGGAACTTTCACTGAGTTGATGGATTTTGCTCTGAGATATGAGGGAAAGCCAAAGGGAACATCAGTCACTATAGCTCCAGCTACTCAGCCATCCTCTAGCCAGACTGGGAAGAGGAAGCCAAATTTTGAGCAACAGAAGAAGATCTGGGAGAAGAAATCCGGGCTTGGCTATTCTCAGAAGAAGCCCATAGACATCTCCTCTATCACCTGCTTCAACTACAACCAAAAAGGTCACTATGCCAGTAGTTGCCCATCCCCTAAGGGTGCAGCTATTCCGCCACCGGCTCATATGGCCAAGAGAGACGTCTGTCACATTTGCTTACAGGCAGGACACTTTAAAAAAGACTGCCCAACACAAAAGAGAGGTACCACATCTGGAGTTTTTGCGATTTCCACACCTGCCCCAGAAGTTCCAGATAATCAAGCTACTTTACAGAGTACTTTTATGTTGCATTCTTCACCTGTTACAGTTATATTTGACACAGGAGCAACACATAGTTTCATATCTATTGATTTATGTAACAAACTTGGATTGGAACCTATTCTTGCATCTACCTTCTTATGTGTATCTAACTCTATTGCAGGGCCCGCTAACCTCAAAAGGGTTTGCAAATATGTCACACTTATATATGGCATGCATCGTTTTACTTGGGATTTCTTTGTACTTGGATTCGACGCATTCGACATCCTACTAGGTATTGATTGCCTGTGAATTTTCGAAGCCGTTATCTCATGCAAAGTTCGAACCGTCTCACTTATCGACGACAAGAGCTTACCTTTAGTTATTAAAGGAAAATCGCCTCAAGAATGTGCTGGGAGTTTTATATTTTCTCTTGACTCTCATCCAAGTGAACTTAGCTCCACTTTAGTTGTTCAATTCTTTTCTGATGTGTTTGGATAAGTCAATTCTCTACCACCTCCGTGGGAAATCGAATTCCGCATTGATCTTATTCCTAGTGCACGACCAGTAGTCCTTCCTCCTAGGAGAATGGCTCCTAAAGAAAAGGCAGAATTGAATGTTCAAATTGAAGATTTATTTTCTAAAGGCTTGATTCGGAGAAGTCATTCAGATTGGGGTGCTGCAGTTGTATTTGTCACAATATCTAATGGCTCTCTCAGAATGTGTGTGGAATATAAAGAGCTAAACAAGCTCACACACAAGAACAGGTATCCGATGCCTCGCATCAAAGATCTATTCGATTAGCTTCATGGAGCTAAAGTTTTCTCCCAACTTGATTTGGCTACCGGTTTTCACCAACTCAGAATCGCCAAGGATATTATTCCTAAAACAGCATTCTGCACTGAAAATGGTTTATATGAATGGCTAGTTATGTCGTTCGGCCTCAGTAATGCTCCAGCTTATTTCGTCGACTTGATGAATAAAGTTTTTCGAGATGTTCTTAACAAGTTCATTCTTGTTTTCAACGATGATATTCTAGTCTTCTCCAAAGATGAGAAAGAGCATAGGTCACATTTGGCTTTTGTTCTTGAAACTCTTCGCAGACATCAGCTTAAAGCCAAGTTTTCGAAATGCCACTTTTAGAGAGATGAAGTTCATTTTCTTGGCCATATTGTTTCGGAAAATGGGATTTCGGTCGATCCAGCTAAGATCGCCGTAATTAATGTAAGTTCTATCCTTACTTGTCAATTCTATCTAAACAACTTATCAATATCTAAATTCGAATCCTTGGAATTTGTAGGATTGGGAGACTCCCAAAACTCCTAAGATATCCGCGGTTTCTTGGGTTTGGCCGGTTATTATTGCAGATTTATAGAAAACTTTGCTCGTATTGCTGCCCCACTTACCGTACTGACCAGAAAGAATGTGAAATTTATTTGGAGTGAAAAGTGCGAAGCAGCTTTCAATGAGATGAAGCGAAGGTTGACATCAGCCCCAGTTCATACAGTTATTGACGGTAGCGAATGATTGACCATCTATACTGATGCCTGCCGAGATGGATTAGGAGCAGTTTTAATGCAAAGAGGAAAGGTTATCGCTTATGCTGGTCGTTAGTTAAAGACCCATGAAGCAAATTACGCAACCCATGATTTAGAGCTTCTTGCGGTTGTATTTGCTCTTAAGCAATGGAGGCACTATCTATTGGGAACCAAATTCAAGTTATTCACCGACCACAAGTCATTAAGATATATTTTCTCGCAAAAGGATTTGAATCAGAGACAAGTCCGATGGCTCGAATTTTTAGCTGCATATGATCTTGATATTAATTACACTTTGGGAAAAGCAAATGTCATAGCCGATGCTTTGAGCAGATATCAAGCAATGGCACGTTGTAATCTTGTTGAAGGAATGTTATTCCAACTTTCCGTCTCCCCAGCTCTTATGGATCGCATTATAGCCAAGCAATACGAGGACACTTTGCTTTATCGCATCAAAGAAATAGTTCTCAAAAGAGTTGAAAATGCTGACAATGAATTGGATGCACATATTGATAGTAACAGAGTCTTGAGAATTGATAGTCGTATTTGTGTTCCTAATGTTGATGGTCTAAGACAGGAAGTGCTGAAATAAAACCATCAATTTTCGCTTTCATTTCATACCGGTGTCACTAAAATGTACCGGAATATGAAGAAGTTGTATTGGTGGAGTGGGATGAAGCGCGATATTTCTACCTATGTTAGCAAATACACAACTTGCCAACAAGTTAAAGCTGACCATAGAAAGACAGCAGGCTTGCTTCAACCACTAGAGATTCCAGGTTGGAAGTGAGAGCAGATTTCTATGGACTTTTTTGACGGATTACCAAGGACTAGAAAGGGTAATGAAAGCATTTGGGTGATTGTCGATAGACTGACGAAATCCGCTCACTTTATTCCAGTCAAATGCACTTGTACTGCTTCGAGATTGGCCGAGATATACATGAGAGAAGTTGTTAGACTTCATGGTGTACCATCCAGTATCGTACGCGATAGAGATCCTATTTTCACCAGTAAATTCTGAAAAGCATTTCAGGATACTTTGGGTACCAAACTGAATCTAAGTACAACATATCATCCTCAGACAGATTGCCAAACTGAGAGGGTGAATCGGATTTTGGAAGACCTTCTCCGAGCTTGTATTATAGACTTTGGTGGATTCTGAGAAGACCATCTTCATTTGGTTGAATTCACTTATAATAATAGTTACCAGGTAAAGAAATTGAATTTCAAATTTGAATAAGTATATTTGAATTTGAATTAATTATCTTTAATAAATCAGGCAAGCATTAGTATGGCACCGTTCGAAGCCTTATATGGACGGTCGTGCAAATCGCCAGCTTATTGGATTGAGTCTGGTGACCGACTAGTGCTTAGTCCAGAAATAATTATGGAAGCTTCTGAAAAGGTTGAAGAAATCAGGAAGAAGATAAAGACGACACAGGATAGACAGAAGAGCTACGCTGGCAGATGGAGAAGAGATATTGAATTCAGAGTAGGAGATAAAGTATTTCTGAAAGTGTAGCCTTTGAAGAATATTGTTTGATTTGGAAGAAAAGGGAAGCTAGCTACGAGATTTGTTGGTCCGTTTGAGATTACGGAAAGAGTTGGAACATTGGCCTATAGGGTTGCATTACTAGAGAAGTTAGTCGATGTGCACAACGTGTTCCACGTCTCACATCTCCGCAAAGTTGTGCATGATCCATCTATGACCATTCCTATTGCACAACTGGAAGAGATAGTTATCGAGCCTGACTTGACTATTAAGCGAAAGCCACTTCGGATAATCGATCGTGAGATGAAGCAACTCAGAAGGAAGTCCGTAAATCTCATCAAAGTACAGTGGAGTGCAGATGAGCGGGATTGCACATGGGAAACTGAGGATAGTATTCGGGATTCAAACCCCGAATTACTAATTTCAAGTATAATTCAATTTTCTAAAATTCTATCTTAACTTTTCTGCTTACTGCATTCTTACTTCACTCCTCTCATTCCTTTTCGAGGACGAAAAGTTTTGAGTGGAGAAGATTGTAACGACCTTGAATTTCCGACCCAGTTTAAAATTTTAAATCCATCGTTTTAACATAAAAATTTGAATTTATAAACGATCTCAATTAACGTCCAAACTTTATTTATAAGATGCATCCAGTTAGATATGAATATAGAAAAAGTTTCGTCGAAAAATATTACAGTAAATTTCGTTCGCGTTTTACTGTATATTAGTTCTTATAAAGCTACGTAAAATTTATCTTCAAAATCCAAATATTTTTACACGGTTATGTTGTAAAAATTATTCTGATCAAAATGATGTAATTCGTTTTGTCAAAAACTATCATCGATTGTTCTGTTTAAATTGTTGTGCAAATCAAACAATTTAAGCGGCGTAAATTCGAGTTTTTATAAAATTATTGTATCGCAATTATCCATGTACCGTTGAAAGTGCCTTGTTGCACTGATCAAAACGATATATTTATTCGTGCTAATCGGAGTCAGACGGGAATCGTCGCGATAATTTAACCGTTCCGAACGGACCGGTCAAACAAATTTCATCCCAAGTCCTTTAGCCCGTTTACAAAAGAAAATTTGAAAATAAATCTCAGCTGGTGTATATAATGAAGTAGTTGGCACCTGGGAGTTGACATCGTAAAGAGTGGTGACTCCTCGGTTACAAAATAAATTAATGATACCTGAATTTAAAACTTAAGGGACGTGATAATTCATTTTCTTCAATTCACTCTGCTCTCACATGTCCAGGTATTCACCTTCTCCTCATTCCTTTACTCTTCCTCCCACTTCTCTGTAACGTGCGAATTACAAAAAAATAAAACTAAAGTTTAAAAGGTGAATGGCTGAAACTCAGCACACCCTCTCCATTCACCACCCCTCCATCTCACTCCTACTCAAAACCGAAAACTCACTACCCAGTTGCAACCCGAACCCCACTCCAACTCGAGCATCCACTCCGCACTCCTCCCCTACCGACGCAAGCCGCCCATTCACTACCGAAGCCTTCACCTGAAAACGACACTGTTACCCATTCCTTCACCTCAACCCGCAGCCAAACCCAACTATCACTCCACCTCATCACCGCTCCTCCTTGAACCCCTCCACGCCCATCACCTACAATCTTTGCCTAGCCTGAGAGTGTATGTGTGTGTGTATGTGGTGTGTGTTGTGCGTGTATATAGGTGTACACTTGTGTGCGTGAACGTTTGCGTGTGTGTTTTGAGGAGAAAGCGTGCGTAAGTGAGATGTTTCATTTTTCTAGCCTTGGGTCCTGTTTATAAAAAAAACAAAAGAAAATGTGTGTGCATGTGTTTAGTGTATGTACGTGAGTGGGGCTGTTTTAATGCTGGCATGAATATTCTCAGGTTTGTGTTTTAAAAAAAATGGGCAACGTTTTGTCTTTGGGAAGACGAATATGTGTTGAAGTTGTGACAGTGGAATAGTTAGTAGCTTGAGTGTTGGAGCAGGGAGGTTATGGGAAATTGACAGTGGGTGTTAAAGGTGATGGATGAAGTAATAGGAGTTGGTTGCAGTTTGCAAGGCAGAAGTGGGTGAAGGTGGTCTGAAGTGTAGCAGGGTCATGTAGTTGAGTAGTTGTGTGGCAGTAGTTGTGTGGCAAGGCAGTGTGCACAGATGATACGTGCACAATGGAGTTTATGGCAGTGGTGGATGATTTTGTGCAGTAGTGATGATAGAAAGGTGAAGTGGGGGTTTGCAACTATGGCTTTAGGAAGTAAGTTTTTGGGAGATTGTTTTGTGGTAGTTGATGATGAGGCAACAAGGCAGGATAGTGCGTTAGGGTGTGGTGTGTGTGATGAAGCAGTTACTGTGTATGTACGTTAGGGTATTGTTTGATTATAAAAAAAGAAACTGAATAGTATCGATTTGTTGAGAAGTAGTGTTGCACTATCGCTTTAAAATAGTGCCGAGAAATATATATGCAGTATATATATATATATATATATATATATATATATATATTGTTGACTGATTAAATAGTAACCACTTTCTCCTTGCTCGTTGTGTGCAGAAGCAACCGATCGAGCTTCTTGTTGCAGCTGCATCGATTTTCAGTTCGTCCTTTCTCCGTCGTTGGTAAGTGAATCTATAATTTATAAATTATATATAACGTTCATTGATTAATATCGTCTTTTTTTTTATATTTGCAGTGTCCGTTGTTCGTGTCATACCGACTTCATTCGTGTTTCTTCTTACTTTGTGTCAATTTCTTTATCCACGAAAGGTGAAATAAATTTTCACGACTTATATTCTTATACAAGTTTGGTTGATGAATGTTTGCTATGTGATGTTGAAATTGGATGTTATTTGTTATTGTTAAAGTTAAATTAAATTGATATAGGATAATTAATAATATAAAATAGATTATATATGTTGAATACTGATTAGTTAAACTTGACCCCTTCATATGTTAAATTTGATTAGTTAAACTTGACCCCTATAATTGTTAAATAAATTGATGTAGAATAGTGATAATTACACTTTGAACCATTGAACGTATATTGGATTAATTATTGTAGTATAAATTTGAAATTAAATGACAAGTGAAAAACCGTATAAATAATTAGTGGAATAATCTTTAATCTGCATGAAATGATAGTGTAGATTCTAGAAATAATTATATTAATTTACATAAATAACAAATGTAAATTAATACGATTAATTCGGGATTATTGAATAAATTATTGAATTGTTATGTATGGTTGCTATTGATTGTTTATTTACTTTGACACCATCCCAGTTATCACACTGCAAGTTCTCTTTGCTATGCTTTGATTTTTGAATTGAAATGGAATCGGGTTGAAATGATAAATACCCAAATAACTTGACTTAGGATAGAAAATTAAATTAAACCCGACTGGTCAATAATTTGATTTAAATAAAGATTTTATTTAAAGAAAAATAAAGTTTTAGAATAAAATTTGAATGAAAGGAAAATGTGAATATTGGAAATTTTAACCAAATATTAACGTAGTAATTGACAAAAGAACATTGTTTAAAATTTAATTGATTAATAATTAAGTTTTGAAATTGTTAATAATTAAGTTTTGAAATTAGTAATAGTTAATTTGGAATTGTTATTAATTAATTTGAAATTATTAATAATTAAGTTTGAAATTAGTAAAAATTAAGAAATTGAAATTATTGATAATTTAATGAGATTGAATTGTTTAAAGAAAAATTTAATTTAAATTGAATTCTTTATTAATTGAAATTGAACCTCTTGAATAAGTGAAACTAATTTTTTTATTTAATTGAGTTTTGATATTTTAACTAAGTGATTAAATAATAAATGAAATTAAATTCCTTTAACAAGAAATAAAAATGCGTTTATCGAAACAAATGAAAGAGTTGAAATTTAAAGAATTGGATTTGACAAATTTAATTTAAACTAAATTTGTAAGCTTTGATAATGAAGTTGAACTTAAGAAGAAAATTTAATGAATTAGAAATTTAATGGAAATTGTTTAAATGATAAATTAATTTAATGAATATCGAATGAAATCGATAAATAAGTTCAAATCGATTTGAACGTTAAATTAAGTTTAAATGATTATGGAATGGAACCTATATACAAATTTAAGTATATGTTTGAATTGTTCAAATCAAAATTTGAAATTGAATTATAGAATTCTGAAATGGAATTGAAAGTTATGAAACGTAAATTTTGAAAATTGTTTTGGAAAGACATATAAAAGTTGAATTACGAATTCTAATTGAAATTGAAATTGAATTGATTTTAAAATTTATTAAACTACCAATCGGTAAAATAATTACGAAGGTTATTAAAGGAACTGAAATCGGTTAGGGACATACTCACTGTCTAAACCAAAAACCACTTTAATAACTATACACGGAGTATGATCCAGAATGAAGTGGTTGGAATGACGTACGCGATGACTGAAGAAAGTAAACGATAATGGATAGCCTTGACACTTGTGTCAAATTGAAAATGACTAAAACAGGAGCCCTGCCGGGCCAAATGGGGTTAGCTACCTCGAGCGAACACACTTCTTCGTAAATTACTCGTTACATGTTATTGATTGGTGCGCACCCTTGAATTTGGAGTGTTATTTCACGGTGTTGCGATCGTTGCGGCGATGCGTTCTCACCAGTCCGGATCAGGCAAAAAGTAGTTTCGCTACCTTAGGTATCGCCTCATGTGCCTTATCATACTTGTATTCACATATACGTGACCACTACGAATTTGTTTTGTATTATACCTATGGAGTACTCCCTGATATGCCACTAGTTTACAGTGGAGTTTACAGTTCTGTACAGTCTATAATGCTATATGAAATGTGTTAAGGGGGACAATGGTAACGCCTTAACACTATTTTGATATTTTACTTTACTGTTAGACGTTATCTATTTATCGTACATTACTATGTATAAATGGTTTAAAGGATCCTGAAAGATGTTATTCCATTCATCTTTGAGTTATTGTTATTTCAAATTTGAACCATATTATCTATATAAAAATATATGTCATGATTCGAGTGTTTGTTGATGCTTATGCTCGGATCAGACTGAGGATTGCTGTTGTTGTTCTACTTGGAGCTGAAGACCGAAGACTATCATTATCTTATCTTATCAGTATTGCTCTTTCTATTTGGACTATTGGACTTCTATTTTGTTCTATTTCTTTTATTTGAGATATTGTTGTATTTATGGGTAGCTTCATGAACTACTCTTATGACTATGTTGTATTTTCCGCTGCACTTTACTGTGATATTATATTTCTGTGATTCTGTGATGATTCTTATTTATATATATACATATCCTCCATTAATGATTCGTGTTTTGAATTATTTAAGTTGACATGGATGGAATATCGTCAATTTAAATGGGATGAATATACGGGTTGTTACAGGATCTTACTCGATGCCTTTCGATGATTTCAGCCTTTGTTGTATAACAGTAATTTTTTTTCTCTTTTTGTACCATTTTGGACTATTCTCTTTATGGCTAAATTAATTCTATAGGATACTTCCACGCTTATAGGTTTAGATGAAACACATTAAATTTCTAATCCATTTAGGATGTATGTTATGTGATACTATCGTCTGCTATGATTTTGGTATTTTTAGGTGATTCATTGTGCCCTCTGTTTACTAAAAACATCAGGAATAAAAGCCTACACTATACTATCAGTAATATGAGTGAAACATAAATTTTGTTTAGTTTCAATATTTACTGATATAATTGATGTTGTATATAGAAATGTTTCCATATGATGCTAAACATATTTCAAAAGTTCTTGTCATTTGATTTAGTTTTTTGTTTCTGACGCAGCGGATAAGAACGAAATGATATAGATCGATGAAAGTAGAAATCGGTGGATTGATGAATACTGAAATGCCCAAATTCGTTGATCCGAAGATACCGAATTCTAGCTATCCTCGTCACGTTGATCGCACACGATACCGTGAAAGAAGATCTTCAATTCTTCAAGCGTTGATCAAGCGCACTTGATACCGCGAATCGGCTTCAACAATCGTTGAATCGAGCGCACTCGATTAACCGAAAGTGGAGATAGGAGATTACACTCAACTACCAATTTCAAAGAGGCACAAAGCACTCAAACAAAGTTTTATTCAAAAATCAACTAGTTTTTACAAATGACCCACGCGCCTATTTATAGGCTTACAACCCGCGCCTCACTAGGTCGCACGCGACCTAACATTGTTACACGACCCAACTTAGGTCGTCCATTACTTATCTCATAAAAGTCCACACGACTTACGACTTACTTAGGTCGTACGCGACCTAACAATACAACACAACACGACATATCAGCACAGCGACTTAACAACATAACATATATACAACTCAGCGACTTACCAAACACGGCGACCTAACAGACACAACGACTCACGACTTAGCACAAACAGAGACTTACTCGCGACTTACGACTTACAATTTTCAACACAATATACACAAACACGGACGACTTACGACCTAACAAAGGTTGCGACCCAAAAGCCTCAACGACTTAAGAGAATAGCTTCTGCACTACTTCACGCGACCTAACTAGGTCGTAACTCGTTGCAGCGACTTAAACTTCAGCGGCCTTCAATAGAGCGACCTAATTCTTCACACGAGTTAACTTCAGAAGGTCGTTGGTCATAACTCGTTAGGTCGTTTGGACGAGCTACCAACGTATTAGGTCGTAAATTCTCTACACCTTCCTTCTTCGGTTCTCGGTTAGGTCATGAGCGACCTTCATTAGGTCGTGAACGACCTAAAACTTCATCCTTAGGTCGTGAGCGACCTAAACCCGCGGCTTCCTCCGAACGACCTAAAACCATGTTAGTTCGCGCTGCATCATCCTCCCCTGGTTGACAGAAATTCGACCTCGAATTTTCACTATCTTCTTCCACCACAAGTTCATTTCCATAATACGGAATTAAGTATTTGACGTTAAAAACATCTGAAGTATGAACATTATCTGGCAATTTCAATTGATACGCATTCTCATTGATTTTCTTCAAAATTTCTACTGGGCCAACCTTTCGCGCCTTCAATTTATTGTACGTTCCCACTGGAAAACGATCTTTTGTCAACACTGCGTAAACTAAATCACCTTCCTCAAAATTCACATTTCTCTGCTTCTTATCTGCCAACTGTTTATACTTTTCGTTAGATGCAAGCAATCGTTCATGAACAGTTTTGTGGCACCCCTGTAGCTCATTTACGAATTCACTAGCCGCTTAACAACTCCTTTCTGATATGGTACTGTTGCCAAATCCAACGGTCCTTTTGGAATTGCAGAGTATACAACTTGAAATGGACTGAAACATGTGCTTCGATTAACCGCATGGTTGTGAGAAAACTCCGCTTGACACAATTTCACATCCCAACTCTTCAGATTATCTTTCACAAGACACCGTAATAAATTTTCCAACGATCTATTCACCACCTCTGTTTTCCCATCTGTTTGCGGATGATAAGCGCTACTAAATTTCAACTTTGTTCCCACCATCTTCCACAAGCTCAGCCAAAAATGACTCAAAAATCTGGTATCCCTGTCTGAAACAACAGATTCTGGTAAACCATGCAAGCGATAGATCTCTCTAAAGTACAACTGTGCCACATGGACTGCATCCGCCGTCTTCTTGCAAGCAATAAAATGTGCCATTTTCGAAAATCGATCCACTACAACATATATAGAGTCATTCCCCCTTTGAGTTCTTGGCAAACCCAATACGAAATCCATGCTTATATCAACCCACGGTTTTGTAGGAACAGGTAAAGGCATATACAACCCCGCATTTGTAGCTATCCCTTTCGAAACTTGACAAACATGACATCTCTCCACAAACTTTTCAACTTCTCTTCTCATCGATGGCCAATAATAGGATTGATAAATCAAATGCAATGTACGATCTCTACCCACATGCCCTTCTTCATGTAACTCTTTCACGATTTTCATTCTCATGCTGCAATCCGGTACGCATAATTGATTCCCCTTGAATAAAAATCCGTCCACCAATACAAACTTATCAGTACTCCCATCCTTGACTTTCTCAACAAATTTCGCAAAGTAAGGATCTTCTTTAAACAATTATGGCAATAGTTTGAAACCTATCACCTCAACTTTCATTGTCGTCAATGAATGACTCCTCTTACTCAGAGCATCAGCCACACGATTCGTCACCCCTGATTTGTGCTTAACAACAAAAGTAAACTGCTGCAAATTGGAAATCACGATGCATGCCTTGTTGAAATCTTGTCCTGCCCTTGCATATGCTTTAACGCCTCGTGATCGGTGTAAAGAACAAACTCTTTCTGAAATAGATAGTGTCTCCAGTGTTTCACGGCATGAACAATTGCATAAAACCCCACATCGTATGTGTTATACCTCATCTTTGCTCCAGATAGCTTCTCACTGAAATATGCGATAGGATGCCCCCTCTGACTCAACACTCCTCCAATCCCAACCTTAGATGCATCAGTATGTAGCTCGAACAACAACTGAAAATCTGGTAATACAAGAATTGGTGTTGTCGTCAAGAGTGTCTTGATCTTCTCAAAGGCAACCCCTGCTTCCTCTGACCATACAAACTTCTTTCCTTTCATGCAATCGGTTACAGTGCCATCACACTGCTAAAGTGTGGAATGAATCTTCATAAAAAGACACCAACCCATGAAAACTTCATACTTCAGTAATTGACTTCGGTTGTGGCCAACTTCCGACGGCTTCCACTTTATTTTCATCCACTTGAATACCTTCCTTTGACAGAACGCACCCCAGCAATAAAACACTATCCGTCATAAACACACACTTCTTTGTTGTTGCATAGAACTGCTCTTTACGAAGAATAATTAACACCTTTCGCAAATGCTGAATATGCTCTTCTATACTAACACTATAGATCAGAATATCATCAAAATAAACTACCACAAACTTTCCAATGTATGGCCTGAAAAATTGATTCATTACGCTCATGAATGTACTTGGTGCATTCGATAGACCAAACGGCATAACCAGCCATTCGTAGAAATCTTCCCTTGTTTTAAAAGCAGTCTTCCACTCACCCGGTCTTATACGAATCTGATGGTATCCACTCTTCAAGTCAATCTTTGAAAACACAACAGCCCCACTCAACTGGTCAATCAAATCATCAAACCTTAGCATAGGAAATCTGTATCTCACAGTAATCTTGTTTAGAGCCCGACTGTCCGTACACATTCTCCACGCCCCATCCTTCTTTGGTACCAATAAGGCTGGCACTGCACATGGACTCAAGCTTTCCTGAACACGCCCCTGTTCTAACAACTCTTCCACTTGTCTTCTCAACTCCTCATGCTCCTTAGGACTCATCCTGTAATGTGGTCTGTGTGGTAATACTGATCTTGGTACAAGATCAATCTGATGTTGAATATCCCTCAACGGTGGCAACTCCGTTGGCAACTCTTCAGGAAACACATCACTGAATTCTTCCAATACTGGCTTTACTTCCTCTGGGATTTCAACAGATTTAGTCGTTTCACGTCCAATCAACAAAAATACTTCTGGACTCTCCTCTACTTCTTCAACAAATTCTTTCAAAGTCAACAAAGTCTTCAGCTCCTCAATTTCTTCTGACTTGCTTTCTCCTTGTTGTCTCTTCTTTGGAACCAAAATAATTTTAACACCTTCAAACATAAAGCTGTAGCTATTGGTCCGACCGTCATGTTGCACTGCTCGATCATTCTGCCTGGTCTTCCCAAAAGTAAGTGACAAACATCCATCTCGACTACATCACACCAAATCTCGTCTTTATATTTCTTCCCAATAGAAAATGGAACATGAACTCGCCTGTCCACCTTCACCTCTCCTCCTTTTCTTAGCCATGCTAACCTGTAAGGATTTGGATGCTTCTCCGTTTTCAGCTTCAACTTTCTCACGGCTTTGGTAGAAATAATATTGTCACAACTTCCTGCATCAATCACAAATTTACAAACCTTCCCCAGAATAGTGCACGTTGACTGAAAGATGTTACTCCTCAACCAACTAGCCTCTTCTTCCTGCTTCGGTATTAAACAAGACCTCCTCATCATAAGATTACATCCTTCATCTCCTGACGCGATATCCTGTTCATCCTCCTCAACTGGACTAGAATAACCTTCACCAACATCCTCGCCTTCAACTTCAGCAATCATAGTTCGTTTCTTTGGCTTCGGATATTCACTACTCTTGTGACCCATATCCTGGTAATTGTAACATTTGAAACCGTTGTTAACCTTTGCCTTCTCAGCCTCCTTCACTACTGGTTTACTGACAGCTTTAGAAACATTGGAACTCCTACTAACACCCTTCGCTTGATTGTTGGAATTTGTAAACACACCACCTCCACGCCTTTCCTGCTTCTCCCAAGCCAACGCCTTCTGATGTGCTTCTGCAACTGTTCTAGGATCGAACATGTTCACCATATCCTGGATCTGCATCCGCAACCCTCCAACAAATCTTGCAGTCAACTGCTCTTCCGTCTCCATAATATCATTTCTGGCAATCAGTTGATAAAATTCATCAGCATAATCATTAACAGTCTTCGTCCCTTGCCTCAGATTCTGCAACCTCTGATACATGAGTGATTGATAATTGTAAGGTAAAAATGCGCCCTTCATCGGCTTCTTCATTTTCTCCCATGATTCAATTTTTGACTTTCCCATTCTCTCCCTTGTAAGTTTTGTTTGCTGCCACCATGCTAAAGCTCTTTCCCTCAACCTAGTAGCAACCAACTTCACTCTTCTATGCTCAGGAACCTCCTTGAAATCAAAGATCTCTTCAACATTAGACGACCAATCCAAGAATTCTTCTGCAACCATTCCTCCCTTGAATTCTGGAATTTCCATCTTCATACCCGATTCCCATCGACGATTGTCATCTATATCCCTACATAAATTTCGAACTTGGTCTCGATCTCGATAATGAAAACTAGCTTTATCACCATCTTCATCAAAATCAAATATACGTCGATACCGATTCCGTCTTTCTTCATCTCTATGATCATGCATGGTCCTTCTACCTTGTCTATCCATATCGGGATGTGATTCATTTTCGAACTCATGTGGATTTCTCCTCTCTTCATTTCTATAGTCATGGTGATCTCTCCTCGATGAAATTGAGGTTTCTTTTCTTTCTCTAAAGGATTGTTGTGACACCCTTCTCGCTTCCGTAACCGATGGCGAAACTCGGTTTCCTCCATGGTTCGAGATTGGAGATCTCCTCCTTTGAGTTTGATTCATATCAATCATCAACTTCTCTAGCTTTCCAATACCTTCATCAAATTTCTCATTAATGCGTTGCTCCATCTGCTCGGCTTCTTCCCTTCTATACAATGCTTCAACATTTTGATGACGATTAGCTCTCCTTGGCGGCATGATTGAATCAACACAAACACTTCAAAACTTCACAAATCTTCAACTCAATCTTGAACAACAAGTCACGGCTACCACTAGCTCGAACAATATGTAACGGCCTAAGGCTTAGGTCGGCTCAACTCAAACAAAGCACGGCTCAAACACTTCGATTTCAAACTTCAAACTCGGCTCCAAGACTTGGCTTAGCTATGATTGGCTAAGTCTAACTCTGATACCAAACTGACACAGCGGATAAGAACGAAACGATATAGATCGACGAAAGTAGCAATCGGTGGATTGATGAATACTGAAATGCCCAAATTCGTTGATCCGAAGATACCGAATTCTAGCTATCCTCGTCACGTTGATCGCGTACCGTGAAAGAAGATCTTCAATTCTTCAAGCGTTGATCAAGCGCACTTGATACCACGAATCGGCTTCAACAATCGTTGAATCGAGCGCACTCGATTAACCGAAAGTGGAGATTGGAGATTACACTCAACTAACAATTTCAAAGAGGCACAAAGCACTCAAACAAAGTTTAATTCAAAAATCAACTAGTTTTTACAAATGACCCACACGCCTATTTATAGGCTTACAACCCGTGCCTCACTAGTTCGCACGCGACCTAACATTGTTACACGACCCAACTTAGGTCGTCCACTAATTATCTCATAAAAGTCCACACGACTTACGACTTACTTAGGTCGTACGCGACCTAACAATACAACACAACACGACATATCAGCACAGCGATTTAACAACATAACATATATACAACTCAGCGACTTACCAAACACAGCGACCTAACAGATACAACGACTCACGACTTAGCACAAACAGAGACTTACTCGCGACTTACGACTTACAATTTTCATCACAATATACACAAACACGGACGACTTACGACCTAACAAAGGTTGCGACCCAAAAGCCTCAATGACTTAAGAGAATAGGTTCTGCACTACTTCACGCGACCTAACTAGGTCGTAACTCGTTGCAGCGACTTAAACTTCAGCGGCCTTCAATAAAGTGACCTAATTCTTCACACGAGTCAACTTCAGTAGGTCGTTGGTCATAACTCGTTAGGTCGTTTGGACGAGCTACCAACATATTAGGTCGTAAATTCTCTGCACCTTCCTTCTTCAGTTCTCGGTTAGGTCGTGAGCGACCTTCATTAGGTCGTGAACGACCTAAAACTTCATCCTTAGTCGTGAGCGACCTAAACCTGCGGCTTCCTCCGAACGACCTAAAACCGTGTTAGTTCGCGCTGCATCAGTTTCTATGGAGAATAGTTTTCTCAAATCATATAAAGTCCCTTCAATTTTCAAACTTGTTACCTACGGGTTTGAAGTTGAAAGGCCTAAAATTTTGAATAAAAATAAATTTCAGTGCATGCAATGAGACATACCAATTAGAATTACCATATTAAAAATATTCCGATTGCAAAAATTTCAGTCTTGCACTTATAATTGAAAAACTTTCCCAAAAAATTGCTGACTTAACCAGAAATTTCCGAACACGTTTGTTTTCATTAGTAAATGGTTTTATTTCTTCACCTTAAATTACGAATAGTCAAATTTGGTGGAATATACATTACTTTGGTTTTCTTGCTGCAAAATGTAGTAGGTATGTTATTTTATACAATGCTATGTTCTACTCTTCCTTATAGGAATCTTGGTCTTCAATACTTAATTAGTTGGTTTGGCAGCATGTTACAATGTTTTGTTTAAATATTGACATAATTGCCTTTTTCAAGCTCTTAGCTTGACTTTATCTTAGAAGCTTCAAGTTGTATTCCACTTTTCCTTTCACAGGTGTGAACAATACGGACCTTATATTTGTTTATTGTATGGCTATCTCTAATAATTTGAAGATAATACATATTTAGGCATGAATTCATTTGAAGTTATTTTATGTTATGTCTAGCTTTTTTCTTCGTCTTTTAGAATGAATCATGTCAGAAATTCTGATTTATATAAGTCTATATTCGGAAAATTGGTGAGGAGCTATACAAGGCAACATTCAAATTTGTATTAAATTTCATCAAGTATATTTATGTGTTTTCCTGTCTCTCTTACTAATTTTAGTCTTCTACAAGCTTCCAAGAATCCAAATAATAAGTGTTCTTTAGAATAATAGATTTCATCAACATTTATATGAGATCACACAGTTCCCATCGAGGATTGGCTTTGTTTTTTTGTGGATATCTTACCATTTTCTCCATGTCCTAAAATCACATCATTTAATTAAAATTAGTGAAGTAAATTTTGTGAATGGTAGTAAAAAAATGTATAACTCAAATGAAAATCATTTTCAGCCAGTAGAGAATACATGAAACATCATTTGTTAATTGTATAAAGGTACTAAGTGTGCTAAGTTATCAGTGTTGGTGAAATTAAATCTGATATGTATGTGTTATACATTTTTTTACTTCATTCATTTTTCAAAAAAATATGAGGTAATATTACTTTATTCCATCAACGGTTGCGATGGACAAGAGAAATGTTATGCAAATGAAAAATATTTGATTCCTACTTCTAAACAATCATTATATGCCCTCCATCTGGATGAACGCATTTATCCACAAAGCCTGCCTATGAATGAGGTAATATCTGTTTTTACTCGTAAAGGCTAAAACAACTTATGAAGGGTGTATTTACCAGGAAATTAATTTATAGTCCATGTTATGAATCTCAGGTATAATGGATCGTCCGCTTGTTTCCCTAAGGAGGATGGTTCCTATGGAGGGGACATTCTGTGACTTTTTGGTGTCCATAAATATGAGAAAGTGAATTAGTTTTCATTACCGATACAAATGATAATAAATCTTGGGAAATGCGCGAAGAAATGCTCAGAAATACCGAGGATTTCTGCGAGGTTTGTGCATTTTAATTAACCTCGTTAGTAGTCTAACAAACCTTTTTCTCAAAGTTGACATCATCAATTACTTCAAAGAAAAATGTAAAATATACCTCACAAGTCACACCTATGAATTTATGAAACAAAGGTTTGGAATTGGAAGACCAGAGTATATAACAGGATGAATCAAACTCCTTTCTGTATACAAAATTCAGTAAACTTCAATTGGGACTTTTCTATTTTAGTTAAGCCTACACACTCTAGTGTGAACACCAAATATCTCGCAGGTCCTACCCATTCAAATATGAAGGTGTGAAGACAATCCATTTTTGCTACCATGCATGTTATGAACACCAAATATCTTGCAGGTCCTACCCATTGAAATATGAAGGTGTGAAGACAATCCATTTTTGCTACCATGCATCTTATAATCACAATGATTGGGATAACTTGAATATCACTTCATTGGGATTTTTCCATCAGTTCAATCACAATACGAATGGAGATTTAGGTTATTTTACAGAAATATAATAATTTCAATCAGTGTAATTACATTATTAACTCATCGTTGTTTCCATATAAGTTAGTGGGTAAAACAAGGAAACTAAAAATATGCTTCTAGATGTCAGACTTGTGTCCGTACATTATTCTTGAAATTTCTAGTTTACATATGCCTAGTGTGCAATTGTGTTTGCACTCAATTAAGGAGATCTAGAATACTGTTTACATTCGATTTGCCCTTAAATTTCCGATTTGTACATTTCAATTATAATGTATAACTAATCGAGTGTGAGTGTTACATTAACACCCACTTAGTGAATGCGAAAAAGATCTTAAGCTACATTTTTTTCCCTTCTCGATATTCATGTGATTAAATAAGCCTGTAAAAGGTAGACTTATGATAACAAGATCAAAATTGAGGTCGAATCTCTATGCGGATGCGGACATCAAATTAGATAATATCTTGTAAATTGTTTGATTTGCATTTTTAAGTTTGGTATTTTGTGACAACTGAATGTATTTTGTTAAGCATTTTTGACTACCATTAATGGAATAGTCAATTTGCAGGAAGGTTTCAAGGTACAAAATTGATTTCTTTTTTTTCTGTCTTTCGGGAATATAAAAAACCCAAAAAATCCATGTGATAAATTTTCTATAACTTAGTTGTTTATTTCAATTTTCAACAACACAATAGCAAATTTTTCTGAAATATATGACTCGTGGAATATTTAGCTACTGTATATTTTTCTCTCTCTATTTTGATGACTCTCCGTGGGGTAATATAAATTTTGTTTTTGTTATACTTGTTTATATCTGATAAATTTGTAGATTCATATAAAGAAATTTGTGCACACTAACAACAACACATAGAACAATGTGTTGTATACTAGAGAACTGCTAAACTGAAGATGGAGTTGTTCCAGAAGCGGTAAAGCCTCATTTTAGGCGAAGACTTTCGTCCATTCAAAAATTAAACCATTTTGAGAAGAAATGGAATCAATATACTGAATTCTGAGCTAAACCTCATCGTTTTCTAGCGTTGTTAACTTTAGGTTAGGGTTGTAAGAATAGGGTGCAGAAATTGTATTATTTTAAAATCTACTGCCAAGATTAAATTTAGTTACCCAAATTTTCTCAGGTTACCTCAAAAAAGGATCAAGAACAATATTGGGCAAAGGAAACATAGTGTTATCATTTTATATATGTTTTAGAGTTTGCCAGCTGGTTTAAAAAAATACTACATTGGACTTGCACTTGAGAATGAGCTCTCGCTTCCATTTGATAAAATGAAGAGTCATGAGGCAGCTTTTGTCTTATCCAAGAACCATGTTCCTACATACTAGCTTTTAATGGCGCCTTTTAACAAAGAATGGCTTCTCGTTAAATGTTATTCCTGTGCACGTCTTTTTGGTTGTTAAGGTAAGCTAGCGATATTAATATGAATTATCAACCCAAGCCCCTCAAGATTATATCTTGTGGAATTAAGAAGCTACGTAAGGTCTTGTAGATTGTGTTTGCAATATTATGCTTGATGCTACAATCACTTGCGAGGTTAAAGATCTCTAATACGCGAACAAAAAAGTTGAAATTGTCTTATTAAACAAATAGTTCTTTTCTAATTTATTTTGTCAAGTAGGTTCATTGCTATCATTTTGTCAAATGATCGGTATACCTAGAATCATTAACCTATGTACTTATGTGGGTTTAAGATAATGGGAGAAGACAATGCACAGGAGGCTTTTGTAGGAGGGTGGAAACACATCAAATTTCTATAAATTTAAAATTTAAAAATATACATGTTCTGTTTGGTTTGTTAATTTAGATTACTTTTTGTAGCTTATCATTGTGGCATAAATCACTCCTGCTGTTTTCTTAAAGACACAAATGCATACACATATTGAAGGAGATAGTGCTATTTATCTTGGAGCTTTAACAAATGGTATAATCATCACCATATTCAATGGCTTCATAGAACTTGTGTTCACCAGTTCGGCCTTCCAGCATCCTTCAAGCAAAGAGATTTTCCTTTCTATCCAGCATTAGTTTTCTACTTTACCTAATATACTAGTTAATATCCCTATTAATATTTTAGAGTCGTTTGTATGGGTTTCCATGACTTATTACACCATTGGACTAGCCCTTGAAGGTAGCAGCTATGAAATCACCTGTTATCCTAGAAGTGCAGCCTGGACATATTTTCCTTTCCATCATACGTTGGTTGAAGATCTTGGTGTGTTAGTTGAGGATGTTGAACAAACAAACTACAAAAGGACATTCTTATATCCGGTTAATTCATTCAGGTTAGGTTCTATTAAAGTTTTTTTTCTGAATATTATGATTTTTTAGACCTTTGTGCTGGCTTGTTGGACGAATTGATTTCAGTAACTTATTTAGGTAATTATTATGGGGATTATTATCTCAGTGCCAAAAAAAATTGCATAGGACACTAAGTTATCTAAATATTTCTAGCTTGCTTTTCTATATTTTTTAGTGGAGCTGCACAAGATTAATGGTGTAACGATCCCTAGATTTTGATAAATAAATTGGGTAATTTAATAAGATTTTTGTAACTAAATTTAGAAAGAATTTTTTTTAATAATTTATATTGAATCAAATGTTAAAAATGAAATGTAGCATTGGTAATTAAAATTTATTATTGACAATTGAAGTGAAATCCCAATAAAGAAATAGAGTTAATTGTTGCACTTGGTATAAAATTTAAAATAAGTAATTAAAAGCAAGCATTTAATTAACCAATGAAATAATATGTTGATTAATAGTAATTGAATGTAAATTAAGGTAGTAATATGAATGCCAGGTGAATAATAGTTAATTTAGTGTAATACCTATTAATTGAAACAATTATAAGGTTATATTTGATTTAAATTAGTGAATTGGGAAATAAATTCAAAATTTATATTAATTGATGAAACAATTAATAATAAATTGCAATTTGGTAGAATCAATGCTAGATAAGTAACTATAATAATTGTTAGTTGATAATTAAGTATGAATGTGAGTAAATTTGGCAATAGTGATAATTATTAATTGTTTACCCATTCATTTAATTTATTGAATTAGATCTAAATCAATTGCAATAAATCTAAATTAAATACTTTGCTAATGGGAGTTTAGTAAATAATGGGAAATAATATTTACTTTATTCATAATATGACAATTGGTTGAATAAAAGGAATGGAAATTCAAGATTATTAATTTATTGGAATTTAAATTCAATAATTGAATTAATTGCAAATAAATGGAATTTAAAATTTAATGTGAAATCAATTGCAGTTAATTGACTTAATTTGGGCAGTTAGGGTATGTTTGATTTGTCATTGAACATTGTTAATTCAACAAGTAACCAATGTAAACTCTATCCATAATATGGCAATTGATTGAATGAAACAATTGAAATTCATGTTTGATTTATTTATTGGATTTTGAGCTGTAATAAATTGATTATTGAAATTAAATGAAATAAAATACTACGTTAATGAGAATTAATATGAAATGAAACATACATTAGTGAAATATAATATAATCAATGTTAATTATATCCATAAGATGTCAGTTTATTGAAAAGCAAGATTTTAAATCAAATAAATGGATATATTGAGATTTCAATTGATAATTAATAAATTTATTTAAAATTGAAACTAAATACGGTAAGGGGAAATTTATTAACTTTAAATTGACATCTGAATTGTTTAAAGGATTGTAATGGTGTAAGAAATCAAAAATGATAGAACCAGTAAATTATGGAATTGGAATTTGGGATTTGATTTTATTAATTTAATATTTATTTATTTAATTAATGTAAAAATATACATTTTGGCCACTTGCTCGGATTTCTACGAAACCAGTTTCATCGGATCCGTAACGATGAATTATTGTAGAATTTCAAGTTTCGTAACGATCGGGCTTGTCGTTTGATCGTACGGACTCGAAACGCCCAGAAAACAATTAAACTGAAATCAATTGAAATCAATTTGAAATAACTTGTTTTTAGCATAACTTCTTCGTACGATGGGATTTGGACTTGAAACATGTTCCATTACTTTTAAAATATTTTAAAACATCTATTATGATATATGAGTTGATCCAATTTCATTTCGGAGTCAGAATGGGCTTTTCGGGCCATTTTATCGTTCAACACGTATATCCAATCGATCCGGTCCATTCTAATTTCAGCTTGCCTATATATACCCTGTTATAAACCTAATTCATTTCTTATTCCTCATTTTTGTACGTTCGGTTCTATTAGCTCCTCTTTCTAATGGCTGCAAAACCTAATTCCCAAATACAATTTCAAATCAAATTCAAAGAAAAATTATATATCGTTTATCTCAATAATACGAATCTATGCCTAGTGTTTGTTTTTGCAAACGATTGTCTAATCAATGGCAAAACTTGGTCAAAGCCTGGAATTTCGAAACCCTAATCAAAATAGGGCTTTTCGATATAGGCTTCAATCGTAGAAATCGACAAGTGGGTATTGTAGAACTCGTCAGGGGGAACCGTTTGGTAGCCGGTGTGGTCGGAATTCGTGATTTAGGGCTTTCTATCAGCTGCGGCGGCTAGGAAATTGGGTGATCGTGCCTTAGACTATAAGGGCGTCCTGGCGAGGCGAGGCCAGCGGTGGTCGCGGCATGTTCTACGGTGGCGAAATGGTGAAGGATGGGCGGTCAACGGTGCAGATGGGCATCGCTGTTTTCTGGTCGCGTGAGGAGAGTGGGCGCGTAAGCTTGCTTATGTGGTAAATAAAAACTATATATATTATTTTATTTAATTCAAACTGTATGTGTTCTAACGCATATAACTTTTGCGAAAGAGGTAGGTTTTACGCATGGTTTTCTCCGCTAGGTTCGTATTGGAATTCCGGAACTTTTGGCGTTGGTTTGGATGCATTATGAAGCTATTCAAATTTTGGGTTTAAATTGGATTTAAATTTAATTTAAATGAGTGGGAATTTAAATTGAATTTAAATCCATTAACCCCAAAATTTGAACAGCTTCAGAATCCATCCAAATCAGCGCCAAAATGTCCGAAATTCCAATACGAACCTAGCGGAGCAAATTGCGCGTAAAACCAATCTCGTACGCAAAAGTTATATGCGTTAGAACACATACAGTTTGAATTAAATTAAATTAAATAATATATAGTTTTTCTTCACCACGTCAGCAAGCTTACGCGCCTACTCTCCTCATGCGATCAAAAAATAGCGATGCCCATCTGCATCATTGACTGCCCCGTCCTTCACCATTTCGCCACCGTAGAACATGCCACGACCACCGCTGGCCTCGCCTCCACGGGCCGCCCCTATAGTCTAGGGAACGATCACCTAATTTCCTTGCCGCCGTCGTTGATAGCAAGCCCCAAATCATGAATTTCGACCACCCGAGCCATCGATCGAGGCTGCGACCACCACCAAACGGTTCCCCCGACGAGTTCTACAATACCCACTTGTCGATTTCTTCGATTGAAGCCTATATCGAAAAGCCCTATTTTGATTAGGGTTTTGAAATTCCAGGCTTTGACCAAGTTTTGCCATTGATTCGAGCATCGTTTGCAAAAACAAACACTAGACGCAGATTCGTATTGTCGAGATAAACGATATATAATTTTTTCGAATTTTTTTGAGGAGTTTGAAATTTTTGCTTTGAATTTGATTTGAAATGGTATTTGTGAATTAGGGTTTGCAGCCATTAGAAAGAGGAGCTAATAGAACTGAAGTACATAAATGAGGAATAAGAAATGAATTAAGATTTATAACAGGGTATATGTAGGCAAGCTGAAATTAGAATGGACCGGATCGATTGGATATACGTGTTGAACGATAAAATGGCCTGAAAACCCGTTCTGACTCCGAAACGAAATTGGGTCAACCCATATATTAAAATAGTTGTTTTAAAATATTTTAAAAGCAATGGAATAGGTTTCAAGTCTAAATCCCATCGTATGAAGAAGTTATGCTAAAATCAAGTTATTTCAAATTGATTTCAATTTAATTGATTCCTGGGCGTTTCGAGTCCGTACGATCAAACGACTAGTGATGCAGCACGATCTACAATCCCTCAAGGGTTAAGTCGGCCACGAGTTAACATAGCTCTAGGTCTTGTGGAGGAAGCTTCGGAGTTGGGTCGTTTGGAAATTTTAAGTCGTTGCCGACTTAAGGAACATAGTTCACGACCTAAGGAGAAGACTCCAAGTCGTCTGCGACTTATCAAAGTAAAGGGGAACGAGTTAGAGAAGACACGGCCTAGCCAAACTTTAAGTCGTTCGGTGTTGGGAGGAGTTTTAGGTCGGTCACGACCTAACAAACTATGTGAAGAGGAGTTACGACCTAACTGGAGATCAGAAGGGAAAGATGCATCGAGTTCACGACTTAGCGGAAACAGGTTACGACCTAAGAAGCTTGAGTCGCCAAGAGTTTAAGTCGTTAACGACTTAACTTAGGTCATAGGTCGCAACGAGTTTAACATGTAAGTGTTGTGTTGTACATATGCTTGTGTTGTTAGGTCGTAAATCGGCAGGGGATGTAAGTCGGTCATGTATATGTGTTGTATTGTAACTGAGGCGTGGAGCATCAGTTAGGTCGGCAACGACGTAGTTGAGTCGTGGGTCGTAAGTCACAGCCGACTTAAGGTCTGAGTTGGTTGTAAAATACTATAAATAGGGAGTGAGTTGTAACTTTTTGGGGGTCGATTTTTGAATAAAATTTCTTGTTGATTGCTGTGTGCTTTCATCTTAAATTAGTAGTTGAGTGTAATCTCCTATCTCCACTTTCGGTTATTCGAGTGCGCTCGAATCAATAATTGTTGAAGCCGATTCGCGGAATCATGTGCGCTTGATCAACACTTGAAGAATTGAAGGTCTTCTTTCACGGTATCGTGCGCGATCAACGTGTTAGAGATAGCTATAATTCGGTATCTTCGGATCAACGAATTTGGGCATTTTGGTATTCATCAATCCACCGATTGCTACTTTCATCGATCCATATCGTTTTGTTAATTATCCGCTGCGTCAGTTTGGTATCGGAGCTAGACTTAGCCAATCATAGCTAAGCCGAGACTTGGAGCCAATTTTTGAAGTTGAAGTTTGAAGTTGTTGTTCATCATGTTCATATTGAAGTTGCAACGAGTTTGAAGATTTTGATCCATTTTATTTTGGATCTAGAATTGGAGAAGTGTTTGAATTTGAAGTTGCTTGGAGACCTTGAGCCAAGCCAAGTTAAACCGTGAAGGGTGAAGGCCGAGCATAACCTTGAGTTAAGTATAGGTCGTGCATCAGTTTTGGTATCATTGTTTGAAGGGTTGAAGTAGGTGGCCGAGACAAGTGCAGTTAAGCCATGCTTTGTTGAGTTGAAGCCGACCTATTTTTGAGTCGTTGCTTGTTGCCGAGCCGAGTCAAGTGATAGTTGAGCCAAGTTGAATTGAGCCGTGATTTGTTTGACTTGTGTTGCTAGTTTGAAGTATTTGTTGAAGTATTTGAAGTTTTTGAGAAGTTTTCAATCATGCCGCCTAGAAGAGCTAATCGTCATCAAAATGTTGAAGCGTTGTATAGAAGAGAAGAAGCCGAGCTTTGGAACAACGTATTAATGAGAAATTTGATGAAGGCATTGGAAAGTTAGAGAAGTTGATGAATGATTTGAATCAAACTCAAAGGAGGAGATCACCAAACTCAAACCATGGAGGAAACCGAGTTTCGCCATCGGTTACGGAAGCGAGGAGGGAATCACCGCATTCTTTTAGAGATAGAAGAGAAACATCAATTTCATCACGGAGAGATCATCATGACTATGGACATGAAGAAAGAAGAATTTCACGAGAATTTGAGAATGAGGCATATAGAGATGAAGAGAGACATAGTCGAAGAAGCATGCACGAACGAAGGGATGATAATGGTCGAGATCGATGTAGGCGTACTTTTGATTTTGATGAAGAGGGTGATAGAGCTAGCATTCATTATCGAGATCGAGATCAAGTTTGAAATTCTTATCGGGATGTAGAGGATGATCGTCGATGGGAGTCGGGTATGAAGATGGAGATTCCTGAATTTAAAGGTGGAATGGTAGCTGAAGAATTTCTTGATTGGGTGTCCAATGTTGAAGAGGTCTTTGATTTCAAAGAGGTTCCTGAGCATAGAAGAGTGAAGTTGGTTGCTACTAGGTTGAGGGGGAGAGCTTTAGCATGGTGGCAGCAAACTAAACTTACGCGGGAAAGAATGGGAAAGTCGAAGATTGAATCATGGGAGAAGATGAAGAAGTTGATGAAGGCTACATTCTTACCTTATAACTATCAATCACTAATGTACCAAAGATTGCAGAATCTAAGGCAAGGGACGAAGTCAGTTAATGATTATGCAGATGAATTTTACCAACTCATTGCCAGGAATGATATTATGGAAACGGAAGAACAGCTAACTGCTAGATTCATTAGGGGATTGAGAATGCAGATCCAGGATATGGTTAATATGTTTGATCCGAGATCTGTTGCAGAGGCACATCAGAAAGCGTTGGCTTGGGAGAAGCAAGGAAGGCGTGGAGGTGGTGTGTTTACTAATTCCAATAATCAAGCGAAGGGTGTTAGTGGGAGTTCTAATGTTCCTAAACCTGTCAGTAAGCCAGTGGTGAAAGAGGCTGAGAAGGTGAAGGTTAGCAGTGGTTTCAAATGTTATAATTGTCAGGAGTTGGGTCACAAAAGTAATGAATGTCCGAAGCCGAAGAAGAGAGCAATGGTTGCTGAGATTGAGGATGATGGTGAGGAGGCAGAATGTTCAAATGCACCTTATGTTGGGGAGGAAGAAGAATTATCTGGAGATGAAGGTTGTAATTTGATGATGAGGAGATCTTGTCTTACACCAAAGCAAGAGGAAGATTCTAGTTGGTTGAGAAGCAATATTTTTCAGTCGACATGCACTATTCTAGGGAAAGTTTGCAAGTTCGTTATTGATGCTGGAAGCTGTTATAATATTATCTCTACAGAAGCAGTAAGGAAGCTGAACCTGAAGACTGAGAAGCATCCTAAACCGTACAAGTTAGCATGGTTGAGGAAGGGTGGTGAAGTGAAGGTGTGTCGAAGGGCTTGTGTGAATTTTTCTATTGGAAAGAAGTACAAAGATGAAATTTGGTGTGACGTTGTAGACATGGATGTGTGTCATCTGTTGTTGGGAAGACCATGGCAGTTTGATAGAGCAGTGCAACATGATGGTCGTGCTAATAGCTATAGTTTCATGTTCGAGGGTACTAAAATCACTTTAGTTCCTAAGAAGCAACAACAGAAGGAAAGCAAGCTGGAGGAGATTAAAGAGATGAAAACTTTGTTAACTTTGAAGGAGTTTGTTAAAGAAATTGAAGAGGAGCCTGAAGTCTATTTGTTGATAGGACGAGAGAGTCATGAAGAGGTTGAGATTCCAGGAGAAGCAAAGCCAGTTTTGAAAGAATTTGAAGATGTATTTCCAGAAGAGTTACCTAAGGAGTTACCGCCACTGAGGGACATTCAACATCAAATCGATCTTGTTCCGGGAGCAGTGTTACCACATCAACCACATTATCGAATGAGTCCGAATGAACATGAGGAGTTGCGAAGGCAAGTGGAAGAGTTATTAGAGCAGGGATTTGTTCAGGAAAGCTTGAGTCCTTGTGCATTACCAGCATTGTTGGTACCGAAGAAGGATGGAACATGGAGAATGTGTACCGATAGTAGAGCTTTGAACAAGATTACTGTTCGCTACAGATTTCCTATGCCAAGGTTGGATGACTTGCTAGATCAGTTGAGTGGGGCTACTATCTTTTCGAAGATTGATTTGAAGAGTGGTTATCATCAGATTCGAATTAGACCGGGAGACGCATGGAAGACCGCATTCAAGACGAGGGAAGGTTTATATGAATGGTTGGTTATGCCGTTTGGACTATCAAATGCACCTAGTACATTTATGAGGGTGATGAATCAAATTTTCAGACCTTACATTGGAAAGTTTGTTGTAGTTTACTTTGATGATATTCTGATTTATAGTGCGAGCACAGAGGAACATGTAGAGCATTTGAGAAAGGTGTTAATTATTCTTCGTGAGGAACAATTTTATGCAGCTACGAAGAAATGTGTGTTCATGACTCGAAGTGTGTTATTTTTGGGATATGTTGTATCTGAGAAGGGAATCCAGGTGGACCAGAGTAAAGTTGAAGCTATTAGAAATTGGCCACAGCCGAGAACTATCACTGAAGTTAGAAGTTTTCATGGATTGGCATCATTCTACCGAAGATTCATTCCACACTTCAGTAGCGTGATGGCACCAATTACCGATTGCATGAAGGGGAAACAATTTTCTTGGACAGAGGAAGCAGAAGTTGCTTTTGAACGAACCAAAGAACTTTTGACGACAGCACCAATTCTTGTATTACCAGATTTTCAGTTGTTGTTTGAGCTACACACTAATGCATCAAAGGTTGGGATTGGAGGAGTGTTGAGTCAGAATGGGAAGCCAATTGCTTATTTCAGTGAAAAGCTATCAGGGGCAAAGATGAGATACAGTACCTACGATGTTGAGTTTTATGCTGTTGTGCAAGCTGTTAAACATTGGAGGCATTATCTATTTCAGAAAGAGTTTGTTCTTTACACAGACCATGAAGCTTTGAAGCATTTACAGGGGCAGGATAAGATTTCAGCGAGACATGCATCGTGGATTGCATATTTACAGCAGTTTACTTTTGTTGTAAAGCACAAATCTAGGGTAACAAATCGTGTAGCTGATGCTTTGAGTAGGAGGAGTCATTTGTTGACAACGTTGAAGGTTGAAGTAACGGGGTTTTAATTATTGCCAGAATTGTTTGAGGAGGATCCTTACTTTGCAAAGTTTGTTGAGAAAGTTAAGGATGGGGATACTGATGAATTTTTGTTGGTTGATGGATTCTTGTTTAAAGGAAATCGGTTATGTATTCCTGAGAGCAGTTTGAGAATGCAGATTATCAAGGAATTGCACGAAGAAGGCCATGAGGGTAAAGATCGTACTTTGCAGTTAATTTTTCAATCTTATTTTTGGCCATCGATGAGGAAAGAGGTTGAAAAGTTTGTAGAGAGATGTCATATATGTCAGATTTCGAAGGGAACGGCGACAAATGCGGGATTGTATATGCCGTTACCTGTACCATCTAAACCGTGGGTTGATATCAGCATGGATTTCGTTTTGGGTTTGCCTAGAACTCAAAGGGGAAATGATTCTATATTTGTTGTAGTGGATAGATTTTCGAAAATGACACATTTTATTGCCTGCAAGAAGACAGCGGATGCAGTTCGAGTGGCACAATTATTCTTTAAGGAGGTGTATCGATTGCATGGTTTACCAGAATCTATTGTTTCTGATCGGGATACTAGATTTTTAAGCCATTTTTGGTTGAGTTTGTGGAAGATGGTAGGAACGAAGTTGAAATTTAGCAGTGCTTATCATCCGCAAACGGATGGACAGACCGAAGTTGTTAACCGATCGTTGTGAAATTTATTGCGATGTCTTGTGAAGGATAACTTGAAGAGTTGGGACATGAAGTTATGCCAAGCAGAGTTTGCTCATAATCATGTAGTGAATCGTAGTACGGGTTTCAGTCCATTTCAGATTGTATATTCAAGTTTGCCAAAGGGGCCGTTGGATTTAGCAGTAGTACCACAACCGAAGGGGACAGTTAAACGAGCTGCTGATTTTGTTGAAAGTTTGACGGAATGTCATAGAATCGTTCAGGAACGATTGGAAAAGTCAAATGAAAAATATAAGAAATTTGCAGACTTGAAGCGGCGAAATGTTGAATTTAACGAAGGAGATTTGGTGTATGCTGTGTTAACCAAGGATCGTTTTCCAGTAGGTGCTTATAACAAGTTGAAAGCCAGAAAAATTGGTCCAGTAGAAGTTGTGAAACGGATCAATGAGAATGCTTATAAGTTGAAACTGCCGGAGGATGTGCACACTTCTGACGTATTCAATGTTAAGCATCTTGTGCCATATTATGGAGATGAACAATCTGATGTAGGAGAATTTACAAATTCGAGGACGAATTTCAGTCAACCGGGGGAGGATGATGCAGCACGATCTACAATCCCTCAAGGGTTAAGTCGGCCACGAGTTAACATAGCTCTAGGTCTTGTGGAGGAAGCTTCGGAGTTGGGTCGTTTGGAAATTTTAAGTCGTTGCCGACTTAAGGAACTTAGTTCACGACCTAAGGAGAAGACTCCAAGTCGTCTGCGACTTATCAAAGTAAAGGGGAACGAGTTAGAGAAGACATGACCTAGCCAAACTTTGAGTCGTTCGGTGTTGGGAGGAGTTTTAGGTCGGTCACGACCTAACAAACTATGTGAAGAGGAGTTACGACCTAACTGGAGATCAGAAGGGAAAGATGCATCGAGTTCACGACCTAGCGGAAACAGGTTACGACCTAAGAAGCTTGAGTCGCCAAGAGTTTAAGTTGTTAACGACTTAACTTAGGTCATAGGTCGCAACGAGTTTAACATGTAAGTGTTGTGTTGTACATATGCTTGTGTTGTTAGGTCGTAAATCGGCAGGGGATGTAAGTCGGTCATGTATATGTGTTGTATTGTAACTGAGGCGTGGAGCATCAGTTAGGTCGGCAACGACCTAGTTGAGTCGTGGGTCGTAAGTCGCAGCCGACTTAAGGTCTGAGTTGGTTGTAAAAAACTATAAATAGGGAGTGAGTTGTAACTTTTTGGGGGTCGATTTTTGAATAAAATTTCTTGTTGATTGATGTGTGCTTTCATCTTAAATTGGTAGTTGAGTGTAATCTCCTATCTCCACTTTCGGTTATTCGAGTGCGCTCGAATCAACGATTGTTGAAGCCGATTCGCAGAATCAAGTGCGCTTGATCAACGCTTAAAGAATTGAAGATCTTCTTTCACGGTATCGTGCGCGATCAACGTGTTAGAGATAGCTAGAATTCGGTATATTCGGATCAACGAATTTGGGCATTTTGGTATTCATCAATCCACCGATTGCTACTTTCATCGATCCATATCGTTTTGTTAATTATCCGCTGCGTCAACTAGCCAATCGTTAGGATACTTGAAATCCTACAATAATTCACCGTTACGGATCCGATGAAACTGGTTTCTTCGAAATCCGAGCCAGTAGCCAAAATGGCTATTTTTACATTAATTAAATATTAAATTAATAAAATCAAATCTCAAATTCCAATTCCGTAGTTTACAAATTTTATCATTTTGATTTCTTACACCATTACAATCCTTTAAACAATTCAGATATCAATTTAAACTTAATAAATTTACCCATTACCGTAAGTTTCAATTTTAAATAAATTTATTAATTATTAATTGAAATCTCAATAAATCCATTTATTTAATTCCAAATCTTGCTATTCAACAAATTGACAGCTGATGGGTATAATTAACATTGATTTATATTATATTTCATTAATGTGTGTTTCTTTTCATATTAATTCCCACTATAAATAATCCATTTATTACGGCTCAAAATCCAATAAATAAATCAAACATGAATTTCAATTGTCTCATTCAATCAATTGCCGTATTATGGATAGAGTTATATTGGTTACTTCTTGTTGAATTAACAATCTTCAATAACAAATAATACCTACCCTAACTGCACAAATTAAGTCAATTAACTGCAATTGATTTCACATTAAATTTTAAATTCCATTTATTTGCAATTAATTCAATTAATAAATTTAAATTCCAATAAATTAATAATCTTGAATTTACATTCCTTTTATTCAACCAATTGTTATATTATAAATAAAGTAAATGTTATTTCCTATTATTTACTAAATTCACGTTAACAAAATATTTAATTTAGATTTATTGCAATTGATTTAGATCTAATTCAATAAATTAAATGAATGGGTGAACAATTAATAATTATCACTATTGCCAAATTTACTCACATTCATACTTAATTATGAACTAACAATTATTATAATTACTTACCTAACATTGATTTTATCAAATTTCAATTTATTACGTATTATTTCATCAATTAATATAACTTTTGAATTTATTTCCCAATTCACTAATTTAAATCAAATATAACCATACAGTTGTTTCAATTAATAGGTATTGCACTAAATTAATTAATATTCACCAGGCATTAACATTACTACCTTAATTTACATTCAGTTGCTATTAATCAACATATTATTGCATTGATTTAAATGCTTACTTTTAATTACTTATTTTAAATTTTATACCCAAGTGCAACAATTAACACTATTTTTTTATTGGGATTTCACTTCAATTGTCAATAATAAATTTTAATTACCAATGCTCCATTTCATTTTTAACATTTTCTTCAATATAAATTATAATAAAAAACTTTCTTTCCAAATTTAGTTACAAAACTCTTATTAAATTACCCAATTTATTTATCAAAATTTACGGGTCGTTACACTCTCCCCGCTTCAAAACTTTTCGTCCCCGAAAAGGAAAAAGAAGGGAAAAGAAGAATTAAGAAATCAATATATCTTACTTAAAATATTAATTTTATGAACAAATAAATTTACAAATTTGATTAATATATATAAAATATACCAATTTATAACCATTAAATCTTTTTATACTCAAATTAATAAAGTTTGGAAAACATTTTTCAAAAAATTTAAAGTTCAAAATTTACGGAAAATTTCGGCAGTGTCTCCTTTGTACGGAGAGGCTCGGGAGAAAATATAATATCAAATATAACAATATACAACAATATCTCAAAATAATATATCTCAACGGCGGGAAAAAAATATATGACTCCCCACCTCTATGCTCACAAAAACAAAGATTATTATAAGAAATAACTTCTGCTACTGCGAAGAATAAGGCTTGTTAGAAGCGACCATCCGTAAGTTATGCCTTAGACGAGTATTGATTACATCGACAGGAGTTGTGTAAATTACTCCCAAAGATATAAATTCAATCCAAATCTAAAACGAAACTACGGTGGCTAAAAAAAATTCAGAACAACTCATAATAACTACAAGTCTACAACACATATAGTATAATCACATTAGAACAGAAATATCAGATATATAGCCGAAGACAAGTCTGAAATACATGCTACAATAATCGATAGTTCACATGAACCAAATGTACATATACATGTCATCAACATACATGAGACGAGAATCAATACACCCAAAAGTAACACCTCGTAGTCTAGACAAAAGATGATGTGAAATCCCAAAAGCTGAAGCTGCAACTGAATTAGAGATAGAGATTACCCTGAAATAAATCGGTCTGACCCGAGTATTATTTAAAAGAAAATAATAAACGGATCAGTCTAATTTAAACTCAAAAATAAGTGTATGATAAACAACACTTAAGCGGCTAATCAACATAAATAATCAACATAGTTTAAATGAAGAAATCTCAATTTAAACTCCATCGAAATCAACTTTCAAATTCACAATTGAATTCAAAGCAGCAATTAAAAAAAAATCTAGAAATCAAAATAGATAACTAGACAAATCAGCAGTCGCAAAATCTAGAATTCAAAATAAGATAACTAGAAAAATCAGCACAAAAGTGCATCGATCCCAACCGATGGCGAGTCTAGGCTACGCCGCACGTGCTTCTCAAATGGTCGAAGCCTACCAAGTACTATAATTTTTGGGGCCCATCAGATGACCCGAAGGTCCGCAGAGTGACCCAAATGTCTAGTACTGGTAATTGACCCGAAGGTCCATCAAATGACCCGAAGTTCCATCAGATGACTCGAAGGTCCAGCAGAGTGGCTCGAAAGCCCAACAAATCATCAAAATCAACAAATAGCAAATCCTCAGCAAATATTTCAATTAACGAGTCCGAAATTAACCAAAGTAGTAAAAGTGTGGTTCCATACTCCGCACTTTTGCTAAATTGTTTACATCTCTTCACTGTTCCCTTGAAAGTGCAAAATTTTGTATTTTATATAAATAACATTTTACGTTTTCAAATGGACAAGTCCGGAATTAACCGAATCAGTAAAAGTAAGGGTACATAGTACTTAATTTTGTTGAAACGTTTAAATCGATTCCTCATTCTTTTGAAAGCATAAACTGTGAAATCTTTGGAAACAATTTTATTTTAAAATGATTTTTGAAAACACGAGATTAAAACAGCAACATGTGTAGCAATTTCGACAAGGAAATTGCGCTTCACAAAACACCGTAAAAACAGATATCAAATCAGCGTTGCGGGGTAGCCGCTTGAAATTCACTTTGAATAAACGATTACTGAAGTCAAAACGATAGTGATTTTTATTCTTCAAAAATCTCATCAAAACAACACGCTTCAAAAATTTAACACTGGAGTAAAAATTCCGTTATAAAAATAACAGCGTAGAATATGTTTTAAAACCAAGCATCGATTCAACGTAAATTAAATAGTGGACTGCACCACTATATTTTCATCAAAAATTTCTCTACCCCAAGTAAGAATGAAATGAATATGAACAACAAGACCTGGATCATATTTTTTTTGAATTACAACATACAATACATACACATGCTTTGATTTTATATGCATGCAACTAAAATATGTTAGAGTTTTAAATTTTTATATTTTGTACGAAGTTGCAATGTACACGGCATGGACTTGGTTTTCATTTTAAAAGGCTTGGACATAGTTAAATATGCTTGCGCCCAACTTGCAGTTTAAAACTTTTTGCGTGCTAAAATGAACGAAAGAAAACACGCACGCAACATTATAAATAAATACGTGAAGGACTAATATACTTCTACATGCATGCAAGAAGGTGCCGAAACAAATGACCTGGACTAATTTAACGCATGAAAAAAATGTAAAAAAAAAATAAGAATCTGGACTTTCATATGCCTGAACGAAGTGAATGTAAAATAGAGTAATATGTACTCGTTTCTTTACCATGCAACACGAAGAGAAAAAATGTCCAGACAAGCTATAATTTTTCTCACATGCATTAATGTCTTTGAATCAAATATCAAAATGACCTGATCACGCAATAATCAAATATTCATACATAAAAAAACAAAACTTAAATACATGCACGCATACAAGTGGATTTCAAAGATGCTTGAATACTATAATTTCACAAACACACACTGCTAAAGAAATTAAATGTTGAATAGACAACTTCTCACACAGTTCACGCATGCATATAATATTTTGGACAAACTGATGTGTGTACGTACCCTCTAATACGCAGACACCCTATAATTTCGAAAGTAGTCGGTAACTTGCACTTGAGTTTCATATACAATGTGCACGCAAGTAACCAAATAATATAAATTAGAAAATGCGAATTTTTGCACTCACCAAAATGTTTGCTCCAAAACCAAAGAACAACCCAGATTCAAAATAGAGCCACAATCAAGCTGCCATTAATGCATTTCTCACTGCTATGAAGCTTTAAAAAAATGAAAGAATGTTGCAGCTATTCTACTTTTCTTTTTTTCAAAAATATGTATAAGTTAAGCAACAAGGGTTGGAAAACATTTTGGGTACAACTGCATTAAATTGTATACGTGCACTAGTAGAAGAAAAGGACTCACTGCAGTTAAAATAATGGCGGTAAAATATATTTAAATTTTTGTTTTGTAGAATGCATGCATGCCAGCCAAAGCAAGTGTTCACACTTGCTTTATAAACTGAAAGTGACAACAAAGCCCAAAAAAATGTTCCCAAACTATTGCGTTTACAGTAAGACAAAATGTGTCCTCTTTTTGTTTAAAAATTGTTTCACGTAAAGGCTTATATGTAAATATAACACAACCTTGTTTATTACTTCCATTGTGCTATCACAAAAATATGCACTGACTTTGAAATGGATTTCATTTTTTTCCAATTTAAATTTTATGTTTTAAATTCTTATTTCGACGGTAATTAAAATCACGGTTGTTACAAACCCCTTATAAAAATTGCGTCCCCGCAATTTTCATACTAGAAGTTGTTTATAACACAATTAATTTACCACAACAAAGATTTAAAATAGAAAAGATGAATAAGAATGCTCACCCCCACCCGAAGAGGAGAGAAAACTAGGATAAGAACGCTCGATGAATTGTTTGGTTTCCCAAGTGCAATCTTTGGGGTTTGCGGACCAATGAATTTTCACAAGCGGGACTTCTTTATTCCGAAAGCGTTTAACCTCCGAAGCTAGCACACGAATAGGATTTTGCACCATAGACAAGTCGGGTGAGATCTCAAGATCTTTCAACACAAGAGGACCAACAATAGAATCTGAATCTCAAAGGCATCGACGAAGCTGGGATACATGAAATACGTCATTGAATTCCTGAAAACTGAATAGGTAGCGATGCACGATAAGCAACTGGGCCAGTGCGTTTCGTAATAGGAAACGGTCCAATATAACGAGGAGCCAATTTCCCGGAGCTACTAAAACGCACCACCCCCGTCATCGGGGAAACATGAATGAGTACGAGATCGACAACAGAAAATTCCAAAGGCTTCCTACGATGATCGGCATAAGATTTCTATCTATTCTGAGCATCTTTCATTCTCTGTCTGATAATATCAATCTTCTCCGAAGATTCACGAATATAATCGGGGCCGAGGACTAACATTCCCCCGATTCCAACCAACAAGATGGTGATCGACACGGTCTTCCGTAAAGGGCTTTGAAAGGAGCCATACCGATACTGGATTGAAAACTATTGTTATAAGAAAATTCAACAAGAGATAAGTGGTCTTCCTAACTACCACCAAAATCAAGAATACAAGCACGAAGGTGATCTTCCAAAACTTGATTCACCCTTTTAGTCTGACCATCAGACTGTGGATGATAAACTGTACTGAGATTGAGCTTAGTGCCCACAACTTTCTGAAGGCTCTGCCAGAAACCATGAGTAAAAAGCGAGTCTCTGTCACTAACAATTGAGCTAGGAACACCATGAAGTCGAAAGACTTCTTTAATAAATAGCTAGCCAATAATGGAGCAGTCCGATTGGACTTGACAGGAATAAAATGGGCTGATTTAGTCAATCGGTCAACAATCACCGAAATACAAGTATGGCCCGATCTCGAACGAGGTGGACCATCAATGAAATCCATGGAAATCTGATCCCATTTCCATAATGGAATCTCAAGAGGCTGCAAAAGACCACTAGGACGTTGGTGTTCTTCTTTAATAAGTTAACAAGTCATGCGACGACTCACATAACTTGCAACATCACGCTTCATACCTTCCCAAAAATATAAGCATTTCATATCAGCATACATTTTACTACTACCTGGATGGATAGTATACTTAGAACGATGACAGTCCTCAAGAATGTCATTTCTAAGATTAGAAACATTAGGCAAAATCAACCTTCTCTTCTTCTGAATACAACCATGATCATCAATATCGAAATCCTTTAGATCATCACTTCAGGATTTCGATTTACAACTCTGAATAAGATGAGCAATATGTGGATCTTGTTTCTAGGCATTGGCAACATGATCCAACAAACTCGGACGAGCTTTCATGCTAAATAAAAGCACGGGAGATTCAGAAACAAAAGTATGGTCTCTAATGTCATAAAGAGATAAGCTTCCAAAATATTCCACTCTGCTAGCATCATGGAAACAACAACCTGTTGCTTGCGACTATGCGCATCAACAACTCTGTTACCCTTACCAGGGGTATGCTGAATATCAAAATCATATAAAGCAAGAAATTCGAGCCAACGCTGTTGCCTCATATTAAGTTCTTTCTATGTGAATAGATACTTCAGCGATTAATGATCAGTGAAGAGAATAAAATGATCGCCCAATAAATAATATCGCCAAATCTTTAGAGCAAAGACTATGGCGGCTAACTCCAAATCATGGGTAGCATAACGAATCTCGTTAGGCTTTAGTTGTCTAGAAGCATAGGCAACTACTCTTCCCTTTTGCATGAGAACAGCACCGAGTCCATAACCACTGACATCGGTACAAACAACAAGATCATGATTCCCTTCAGGAACCACTAAGATAGGAGCATGAGTAAGGAGATCTTTTAACTTCAAGAAAGAATTCTCACACTTATCATACCAAATAAAAGGAACTGCTTTTCTCGTAAGAGTGGTAAGCGGTAAAGCAATACGAGAAAAGTCCTTAATAAACCGGCGATAATAACCCGCCGATCTAAGAAAACTATGGATCTCAGAAATGGTCTCGGGCCTCTTTCAATTCTGAATAGATTTGATCTTGGAAGGATCGATAGAAATACCATCGGAAGAAACAACATGACCGAGAAACTTCAACTTATTCTCCCAGAAGTGACACTTGGAGAATTTGGCATAAAGCTGACATTGACGAAGAGTGCTCAAAACAATCTCCAAATGTTGAATATGATCGGCTTCAGATTTGGAATAAATAAGAATATCATCAATGAAAATCAAGACGAACTTATCGAGATATTCCGGAATATCCGATTCATAAGATCAACAAAATACGCTGGAGAGTTCGTCAAACTGAACGGCATAACAAGCAATTCGTAAGAACCATAACGAGTACGGAATGCTGTAAGAGGAATGCTATCTTCCGCAACTCGTAACTGATGAAAACCGGTAGCAAGTTCGAGTTGGGAGAAGAGCTTAGCGCCACTTAATTTATCGAACAAGTCATCGATCCTAGGTAATGGATACCTATTTTTGATAGTAAGCTCGTTAAGCTTGCGATAATCAATGCAAAGCCTAAGAGTTCCATCTGGCTTCTTAACGAAGACAATGGCGGCGCCCCAAGGAGATGGGCTAGAACGAATAAAATGCTTGGCTTCCAACTCAGATAATTTCCGCTTGAGTTCCTCATTTTCCCTAGCAGACATCCTCGTAGGAGGACGATTGACAGGATGAGCACCATAGATAAGATCAATACAGAATTCAATTGCCCTCTTCGACGGCAAACATGAAATAGGCTCAAAGACATCAGAAAAATCACAAACAACCGGAATATTAGCCATGACATCCTCCGATTCGAAGGAATAAATGAGAGCATTCGAAGTATGATCCATGTCTCGAAATACAATAGATAATTGCTCGATAGCATCGGGATGCTTGAGATATAAAGTTCTTTCGGGACATAGGATTTGAACTTCATAACGGACGAGCCAATCCATAACCAAAATCATATCAAAACTAAGATGATCCATAACATGCAGATTCACATGAAAGGAAACACCACAAAGAATAATCTCAACATCAACACATAACAAACCAAGAGTAGCGGATCCACCAATAGGATTCACAATCCTCAAAGGGTCGCAAAGAGTAACAACATCCAAAGGAATAACATCAACAAGCTCATTTGACACGAATGAATGTGATGCACCCGTATCGAAAAGAACTCTAATAGAACGGCCATGAAATAAAATAAAACCTCCCAAAACAGAAGGAGTAATACCTTTGGGCTGAGAAGAATCATCAGAAGCTTTAGCGACATTAAGCTTCCCTGATTTGAGACCCCTAGAATCAATAGGATAATCATAAATCCAATGATCCTCTCTCTTGAAATAGCGGCAAATGCGAGGCTTAGGACAATTACGGCGAAGATATCCAGAGAACCACAATTATAGCATGCCCTCTGAATAGAAGGTGCACTACTAGGCTGAGAACTAGAGGTAGGTTTCTTCTTCTTCTTCTGGTTGGAAGAATTGGGCTAATGAAATGGAAACCTCTTCTTGTTGGGGTTTTAGAAACCTCAACCTCATCACCACTATCCGCTCCTTTTCAACAGCTTCAAAGCAAAGAGCCGAATCAACAAGTTCCTCAAAAGAGAGTTTAAGTTGAAGCAAAAGAACTTTCTTCAAATACTTCTTCAAACCATCAACAAATCGAAGATTCTTCTTACGTGGATTGTTAATGAACTCAACTCCATATTTGGACAAGGCCTCGAAAGATGCAACATAATCAGAAACAGAGGACTTTCCTTGCTTCAACTCAAGGAAACTACGAGCAAGATTTGCCTTTTCCGATTCAGGAACGAACTTAAGTTCGAATCGTTCCTTAAACTGAATCCACGAGAGAGAGCACACATCAACATCCGCTATAAAAAAGCTCATACCAATCAAGCGCACGCTCTTGCAACATGCTAGATGCTACGAGAACGCGATAATGATCAGAAAGATCCATCCGAGAAAATATGCGCTCATAAGTGCACAACCAAGTCTGAACCTCCATTACACTTTCTGATCCCTTGAAAGGCTTGCCTCTAAGGTAGGAATAGTCACTGCACATGAGGGCGAAGGCTGACTTTTGATTAGGAGCTGCGGGAGTAGCAACAGAAGGCTGAGTACTCCGAAATAGCTCCATAAACTGATCAGTTGACATATAGACTCCGTCCGGATGAGAACCACTAGACGAGCCTGTAGTAGAACACTTCCCTCTACCTCTTCCAGCCATTGGCTGAGAGAACAAGAGAAGGTAAGAATTAGTTAAAACAATACAAGATTGATAAGAAACTTAACAAATGGAACACTACGGAATATGAGATTTATTCCTAGACATACTCCAACATATTAAAGTGGAAAGACTAGATTAGCAAGGCATGAATAGAACCCTCGAATAGTTGTAACACATGTTCAATTCTGCGTCTGTTTTGTGTTTATTATAATTTGTTCTGAATCTCGGCTCTAATACCAAGTTGTGACGCCCCACCTCTATGCTCACAATAGCAAATGTTATTACAAGGAATAACCTCTACTATTGCAAAGAATAAGGATTGTTAGAAGCGACAACCGTAAGTTATGCCTTAGACGAGTGTCGATTACATCGATAGGAGTTGTGTAAATTACTCCCAAAGATATAAATTCAATCCAAATCTAAAACGGAACTACGGTGGCTAAAGAAAAATCCAGAACAACTCATAATAACTACAACACAGATAATATAATCACATCAGAACATAAATATTAAATATATAGCGGAAGACAAGTCTGGAATACATGCTACAACAATCGATAGTTCACATGAACCAAATGTACATATACATTTCATCAACATACATGAGACGAGAATCAGTACACCCAAAAGTAACACCTCGTAGTCTAGACAAAAGATGATGTGAAATCCCAAAAGCTGAATCTGCAACTGAAACAGAGATAGAGATTACCCTAAAATAACTTGGTCTGACCCGAGTATTATTTAAAAGAAAATAATAAACGGATCAGTCTAATTTAAACTCAGAAATAAGTGTATGATAAACAACACTAAAGCAATTAATTATAGTCTCGAATGAAACTAGTCAACATAAATAATCAATATAGTTTAAATGAAGAAATCTCAATTTAAACTCCATCAAAATCAACTTTCAAATTCACAATTGAATTCAAAGCAGCAATTCACAAAATTTAGAAATCAAAATAGACAACTAAATAAATCAGCAGTCGTAAAACCTACAAATCAAAATAAGATATTTAGAAAAATCAGCATAAAAGTGGATCGATCCCAACCGACGGCGAGTCTAAGCTACGCCGCACGTGCTTCTCAAATGGCCGAAGCCCACCAAGTACTATAATTTTTGACGCCCATCAAATGACCCGAAGATCCGCAGAGTGACCCAAAGGTCTAGTACTTGTAATTGACTAGAAGGTCCATCAAATGACCCGAATGTCCAGTAGAGTAGCTCGAAAGCCCAACAAATCATCAAAATCAACAAATAGCAAATCCTCAGCAAATATTTCAATTAACGAGTCCGAAATTAACCAAAGTAGTAAAAGTGTGGTTCCATACTCCGCACTTTTGCTAAATCGTTTAAATCACTTCACTGTTCCCTTGAAAGTGCAAAATTTTGTATTTTATATAAATAACATTTTACGTTTTCAAATGGACAAGTCCGGAATTAACCGAATCAGTAAAAGTAAGGGTACATAGTACTTAATTTTGTTGAAACGTTTAAATTGATTCCTCATTCTTTTGAAAGCATAAACTGTGAAATCTTTAGAAACAATTTTATTTTAAAATGATTTTTGAAAACACGAGATTAAAACAGCAACATGTGTAGCAATTTCGACAAGGAAATTGCACTTCAACAAACACCGTAAAAACTGATATCAAATCAACGTTGCGGGGTAGCCGCTTGAAAATTCACTTTAAATTGACGGTTACTGAAGTCAAAACGACAGTGATTTTTATTTATCAAAAATTTCATCAAAACAATACGCTTCAAAAATTTAACACCGGAGTAAAAATTCCGTTATAAAAGTAACGGCGTAGAATACGTTTTAAAACCAAGCATCGGTTCAACGTAAATTAAACAGTGGACGACACCACTATATTTTCATCAAAAATTTCTCTACCCCAAGTAAGAATGAAATAAATATGAACAACAAGACCTGGACCATATTTTTAGTGAATTATAACATGCAATACATACGCATGCTTTAATTTTGTATGCATGCAACTGAAATATGTCAGAGCTTTAAATTTTTATACTTTGTACGAAGTTGCAATGCACACGGCCTGGACATGGTTTTCATTTTAAAAGGCTTGGAGATAGTTAAATATGCATGCGCCCAACTTGAAATTTAAAACTTTTTGCGTGATAAAATGAACGAAAGAAAACACGCATGCAACATTATAAATAAATACGTGAAGGACCAATATACTTCTACATGCACGCAAGAAGGTGCCAAAACAAATGACCTGGACTATAATTAAACGCATGAACAAAATGTAAAAAAACATAAGAATCTGGACTTTCATATGCCTGAACGAATTAAATGTAAAATAGAGTAATATGTACTCGTTTCTTTACCACGCAACACGAAGAGAGAAAAAAGGGTAGACAAGCTATAATTCTTCTCACATGCATTAATGTCTTTGAATCAAATATCAAAATGACCTGATCATGCAATAATCAAATATTCATACGTAATAAAAACAAACTTAAACACATGCACGCATAAAAGTGGATTTCAAAGATGCTTGAATGTTATAATTTCACACACACACTGCTAAAGAAATTAAATGTTGGATTGACAACTTCACATACAGTTCACGCATGCATATAATATTTTGGACAAACTGATGTGTGTACATACTCTCTAATATGTAGACACCCCATAATTTCGAAAGTAGTCAATCACTTGCACCTGGGTTTCGTATATAATGTGCACGCAAGTAACCATATAATATAAATTAGAAAATGTGAGTTTTGCACTCACCAAAATATTTGCTCCAAAACCAAAGAACAACCAGATTCGAAAGAGAGCCACAATCAAGCTGTCATTAATGCATTTCCCACTCCTACTGAAGCTGTAAAACAAAATGAAAGAATGTTGCAGCTATTTTACTTTTATTTTTTTCAAAAATATGTATAAGTCAAAGCAACAAGGGCTGACAAACATTTTGGGTACAACTGCATTAAATTGTATACGTGCACTAGTAGAAGAAAAGGACTCACTGTTGTTAAAATAATGATGGTACAAATATTTAAAATTTTGTTTTGCAAAATGCATGCGTGCCAGCCAAAGCAAGTGTTCACACTTGCTTTACAAACTGAAAGTGACAGCAAAGCCAAAAAAAGTTTCTGAACTATTATGTTTACAGCAAGACAAAATGTGTCCTCCTTTTTGTTTAAAAATTGTTTCACGTGAAGGCTTATATGTAAATATAACACAACCTAGTTATTTACTTCCATTGTGCTATCACAAAAATATGCACCGACTTAGAAACGGATTTCATTTTTTTCCAATTTAAAATTTCTATTTTAAATTCTTATTTCGACGGTAATTAAAATCACGGTTGTTACAAAATATATATATAATAGCGCTATAAAACCGTAATCCGAAAACGTACCTATTTTTCAGGCAAATAACGTTTATTTTATGAAACCAAAAGCAGTAGCAATTGCTTCCATAACCTGTATTTCACTTATATAATCCAAAAAGATTAACAGTTATATAAAATGAAATATTTAACGTTGTTTCAATCAATAACAAACAAATCAATACAAACAACAATCACTTGCACCAAGCAAACAACCATACATAAAATCAACATATATCAATTATCCATCCATATCAAACAAAAAAAATAGTTGTTCGGGTTCAAAGACTTTAAATTGTACAGAATGAAAAATATTAAGTGCACCATTTACTCAACAGTCTTAGATGAAACTAATTAGATTATTCGTACATCTAAACAATTTTAAGGTATCCTTGCCCAAACAACCATAAAGCAAACACACAATAATTTCAAACAATAGATCAAGTTCATTCTTTTAATTTCATTTCATAATATTCGTTGTTTAACTCTCTTTTTCATTCATAATGGTTTATCTTTTTAATTTACATTTATATTTCTTACAATTTTATTTAGAAATAACTTCAACTTATTTACTCAAGTTTAAAATTTCTTACTTACAATACCTGCCTTCTATTATATTTAATTAGTTGTATTTCAATTATACTTAAGTTTATAATAAGTGCAACATCGAATTCTTATTTAAAGGAATTTCATTACATACGTTCATTACCTCAAGTTTATTACTTGTATAATTTCCATTACATTTTCTTATTAAACATTAGAAATTTTAATATTTGGTAAGTTACATATATGCTTTTAAGGATGCAATTGAAAGTTACACAAGTTGATTTTTATTTCTTTTAATTAGTTTAATGTTCAATAATAATGTACTTTGTTTCATAAGTTACAAATGTCAACTTTCTTTTCTTTTAATTCCATTTATAACTTAGCATTTTATCTCTTATTTAAATTATAGGTTTCAATTATGTTAACGTGAAAATATGACGCTAACACCCCAGTGTGTGTAAAAAACGATGTGAAAGCACCACCCGTAATACGGGAATCAAGAAATAACAGTAAGTAACAGAAAATGCAGTAAATGTGCACAGGGTTTATAGTGGTTCGGCTTATGGTCAAGCCTACGTCCACTTCAATCCTTTTTATTGCTGATCGGATTACAACTTATTACAATCTCTTTCAATTACAATCCAATTCAATTCAGAAAACAAGTAGCTAAGGAAAACTTCGTCGTGACAGAGTTCTTCGAATCCATGATTGAATATGTCGAATCTTTGTGCGAAGTTGATCTAAGCGTCCCGCGTGTGCTTGAAGCGATGGAGTGTAGATTGCTTTGAATATGGTGAAGTCTCAATATCTTGAAGAAAATGATCCCCTCCAAAAAGACCCCCTCATGTTGGAGATCGTCACGTATTTATAGGCAAATCTGGATAAGAATTTTTCACCCAAGTCCTGAGTCGTGACCGACTCAGGGAGTGTCGTAGGTCGCACTCGACTCAAGGGTCCAGAGTCAGCAGGCAATGGAGTAGGTGAAGTGGTACTGAGCTTTTCTTCATTAATCTGGATATAAGTCCTAACTCGTTCGCGAGTTAAGAAGTCACGGTTTAAAATGAGGCAGCACTAAAATTTTGGTTCTGTGGTTTTAGGTCGTGTTCGACTTATGCTAGGTCGTAAGTCGGTCACGACTCAAATGCAGCCGCTCTCTCCCTCCTTTGTCTTGAGTCACTAGCTCGTTCTGCCTTTAGGTCTTTTAGGTCGTAGCCCCTTAAGTCGTGTACCTCCCTGAGTCGTGACATATCTTAAGTCGCGGAGGCCTTAAGTCGTGGATTTCTCTGAGTCGCGAGTCGCTCATTCTGTCAACTCATTAAGTCGTTCAATCCTTAAGCCGTAAACCGTTCACCTCCTTAAGTCGTAAGTCGCACAATTCTTTAACTCGTGCAACTCCTCAATTGTTGTGTCGGTATCTTGTTGAGTCGTGAAGTGCCTTGAGTCGTGAAGTACCTTGAGTCGGCCAACACCTTTAAGGCATTAAGGTTGTAACCCGGTGAGTCGCTGTCCCTCCTGAGTCGTTAAGTCGGCAATCAGTTGAGTCGTCGTTCATTTTAGGTTGGCAACGAGTTAAGGCTGTTGAGTCGGTAATCATTGTGAGTCGCGAGCCTGGTTTGAGTCGCTTGAGCAGAGGAGTTAACAATTGCCCCTCGAAGTACACGCTTAAACCGTAAGTCGTGTGCTTCGACCCAGTGCATGAGTCGTAAACGACTCAAAGAGGCTCATGACTCATGACTCGTTAGTCCTTTCATCTTCCCCCCTGTTTCGCATATAAGCCGTTGAGTCGGTCCTTCCTCCTCACTTTACTGCTTATCTGTTTTATTTGATCCTACCATTAACGATCCTTCAAGTTTCCAGAGACGAATCCAAGCTAATCAGACATCAACTCATCTTCATCTTTATAGAATTCACCTTCAGTTCAATCCACGATCACCATTGACTCACGAATCTAGACTCCCCATTTTCTGACTCCAATTCATTTCTGTGCCGTGTTCCACCGCGAACAACGTTTCTGATTGATATGCGACTGCCATTGATCGTATTGTTGTTATCATTCGCGATAACATAGTAATGCACCAGATTTGCCACAAACTTGAAGCGATTCGAATTGGTTCTTTGGGTGATTTCTGACCATGTGAGGAGAAGATAATAAGTTACAGTGTCTTGAATTAACTGGTTTGTGATTTTGGAGGAGACGAGAAGGTCCTTAGCGGGTTAATGGGTTAGAAAGGAGTTAATTGGTTGAGGAGATGACTTAGAATTCTCACGACTTAGTTGGTTTTTTGGATCTACCGACTTAGGAATGCCTTGCAATCTCATCCGTCCATAACCTAATTTTTGGGTCGTGTTGATTTCCTGGCAATTTAGGACTTAGGTCGTACGAGTGATTCAGCCCTTTAGATCCTTACCACAACTTATTCTTTAGACCGTGAACGTCTCAAGCCATAAGTCGTGAACGACTCAGCACTTAGGCTATTTTCCATTCCGAGTTGTTTCTTGTGGCTTAACCCTTGACCGACTCAAGTAGGAGGGACCTAGGCTTTGAGTCGCGGCCGAGACAGGACTTTGAGAAATTTGCTTTGTTCTGATTTGAGGCTTTTTCCTCCATGCGCATTACGACTTACAGAATTTAACTTAACTCGCTGCATACCCCTTAGGTCATGAACGAGTTGTCACTTAAAAGCATAATCCCAACTTGATTATTTAACTTGTATTACCGGATTGAATTGCCTAAACTCTGAATTGCCCAAACTTTAAATTGTTTGAACTTTGTTGCATTATTCCACAGATCCTGTTAACTTATAAGCTAATTACCTGTTGAAAATAACAACTACAGAAAACCAAGGCGAATATACTGTCATTGACTGCCCACATCAAATGACAGATTAGTTGACAGAAGGTAATTAACTTAAATAGATTGTGTGAATGAAGTGCTTCAATTCAACGAATTCAAGTAAAGTATTAAAGCAACATTGAGACAGTCGATTGAAATCGACCGGTTTGCACCAATACTGCACTTGAACCTTTTTGAAATTAACAAGTCCTGAAGTTTAGTAATCGATCAATTGTCGATTAGTATAACTTCAGTTATATTTACTTGTCATTATTAGTTTTGCACAACACTTCACACTTTTTAGGAAACGTGCACCTTCACATTTGAATATCCAGTTGCTTGTGTAGAATGACTTCTCAGGAAGAAGATACAACAGTTCAGGCTGGAGAGGCAACTGTTATTCCGGCTTCACTAGTCAATCCTCCCGAAAGAGCCCCTACCACGCTATCATACAAAGTTTTTCGCCAGTTATGCGCTCAGTTTGGCATTGCTGAATCAGATGCCATTCTTCCCGAGAGAAGTAACACTGCTGACATAGCACCCCCTGGCTTTGTGACAGTTAACCGACAAATGTGCCTGAGCGGGGCCATCCCTCCTTTCAACAACTTTCTCCAGCATCTTCTTCGTCAACTGGCCATCGCTCCATCCCAGCTACATCCCAATGGTTATGCCATTCTAATGGGGTTGGTTGTGCTATTTAGGAGAACGCTTGATCGACTTCCGAGCTTTGATGAAATCTGCTACTTATGTTCCTTTACCCGGACCAAAGATCATCCTTCTATTACTGTCGTGAGAAGTGCTCGAAATCGTAGATTGATTATCGGTCTTCCTGACAGCGCTCATGGGTTTTTGACTCAATTTTTCTATGTTCGTTGCCCCCCGGGGTTTTACGCTGTATGGAGGGAAGGAAGTAAGATTAACCATTCTTACTAAGCTTGTTATCCGACTTTTGCGAGACTGAATTGTTAAGTGTTAACTCCGCTTCTTTTTTATTTTCAGCGCTTCCTTCCCTATCCAGAGATCCAGGCCATAAGCAAGTTTTTGAGAGAATGAGTGCCGTGGCCGCGGAAGAAAGAAGTGTAAAATTCTTGTTGAGGGATGAATGTCTGCACCAATACAGGCTTTTGCATACCTCTCGCTCTACACACCCTCACGAAGTTCCAGACTCTCCGGCTCGAGCGTCAGATGCCCCCGTTTCTATTGATACATCCATAACGAAAGAATCTGCTTCTGAGGCTTCTCTAGTGAAGTGCTCCACTTCTGTTGATGTCGCGGGGGCATCTGGCAAACTTGCCCCGGTCACCGAAGAAGAAGAGCCTCGGGATTCTCCTCCGCATTCAAAGAAGTCTGGTGACGAAGAAGTCGAGAAAACCAGCCCTGTTAAGCAGAGCAGGGATGACACTTTCGAAGGACTGAGTGACCTCTTTGCCACCTCGCAAGAGATCTTTAAAGATGATCCTATTACTACCGGGGTTTCTTCTTCAGTAGTCGAGGCGACCTCTATTCTGCAACAGACTCCGTCAACTTAAGTGTTTATGTTAACTTCTACTCCCATAACTACTCCACAATTAAAGAGTGGTTCGTAGTTCGATGCGTGTAGTTTGCACATTACACTCACTTAGAATCTTTCAGCACTTTTATGCTACTGACTTTTTGTACTTTGAAGAATTCTAAAATTTAGCTCTTTTTATTTCAGATCTTCCGATGGGACGCAGCGGATCCTACTATGATGACTTCCAGCGCTACAGGAGGCGTAGCCAATATGATTATAGGCGTTACCTCCCCTCTTACAGAGAATCTGATGAAGAAAAAGCCGCCCGAAAGGCTCAAGAGAAGAGGGCTCAAGAGGAGCGCTATGAAAGAAGGGAGAGGGAGGAGCGCCACGATTCTTCGCAAAGAGGCGACGATTCCCACAAAAGAAAATCCCATGATGACCGAGGAAAAAGTCATATGGTTGAGGATTCAAGCAAGCGAGCCCGTCATGGTGAGAAGCATACCTCTACAACTCCTGTAAAGGTTACTGTCCCCGTCTCGCTTGACATTCCTTCCGGCTCTCCCGCTCTCGGGAAGACAGACATCCAAACAATAATTAGCAGGCCCAAATTCCAAGTCGGACTGGGCCCGGCCACTTTGCAAAGTCGGTTTCCACGGTGGTGTCTGAAAGGAGTAAGGTTCGACCTTGACTTGGTCCCCATTGACAAGTCTGCCATGTTACGAAACCTCGATGCCGTCAAGCTTGATATTGAGAGGATGTCGAACTGGCAAAAACTCGTTGACGAGCTCCAAAGGGTTAATCGTGCAAACATAGAGGCCATGCTCACTATGGAAAATGATAAAGCCGAATGGCAAAAGGTTCTTGAGCAACATGATACTGAAATGAGGAGCATCGCTTCTTACAATGAAGAGCTTGAAGCAAAAGTTGAGGAACCGAAACAAGAGCTTGCTACTTCCTCTACTTCCTATTCTAAAAAGAAGAAGTGCTCCTAAAATAAGTGAGAGATGCTCATGCCAGCCAAAGAGATGCCGAAGACAGGCTTGAAGTGCAGAAAAGAATTAGTGAGGGCTATGTTGCTGATATTGAAGAGATTCGAAAGAAAAACAGCTCCCAAGAGGCGGAGATTCAAATGCTTAAGCTTCAATTTTCCAAAGCTGAAAGGGAGCGTGATGAGGCTGTTGCCGGCAAAATTGCAGCTGAAGAATCTCACGAGGCAACGAGGACCAACACCAACTCGACATTATTTGATTTCTACCTGAATAGTATCTTGGGGCGCGGTAGCCTCGCCTTTCTAGGCCCCCAGTATGAAATTACTCTGGCTGAAGTTTGGGAGGCCGCACTCGATATGCTTGGCGGCAAAGGCGCTGGTTATGCTGAGTCAGCTCTTGAGGAGCATTATCTTGATAATGATGCTCGCGCCGCTCTCGCCAGGGGGAGAGAACAGCTTGCAAAATTAAGGGCCGAACAGCGGCAGGAGAATATTCAGGAAAAATTATCTCAACTGTTCCGATTCAACCTTCTCCTTCAGCCGAAATTGATATCATCGGTTCCAGTTCCCACTCCCCATCTCCTACTAAAGTTACCACCGAGACCACAAGCATACAAGGTGGAGATGAAAGCGACGAGAGTGCCGAGGCACAGGCTTACAAAGTTGACGTCAGGAAACCGACTTCTGTAGGTAACCCTACTGACAATCTTGCCCAAGTAGACTGCTCATCTGTTTCTTACGAGCTTGATGAGCTTCTTGACTACTTCTTGAATCTCAGCGAACCTTTATCTCCTCTTTTTACTGACTTGAACTTTTTTGCTTCTGTAGAGAAAACGTCGGGCATTGTTCAAGCTTCCCCACCTCAAATTATTCCCCCTCTATCTATTCAGGTGACTCCTCCTTCCGCCTCGCAACCGGGATCACAAGAGGAGCAAATAGAAGCTCTTCAAGACTTGGACGATCCCATTGCTTCACAAGAATACAAAGGAGAAGAAACTAAAGGGAGTGAGAAGACTCCAGAAGCGACTGGTTCCGATAATGAACCATTAGCTAAACTTCTTTCTCCAGGGAGTGGGTCTTCCTCCAAGAAGAGAGGAAAGCAGGGAGTTTCCAAGAAGAAGAAGAAGGGATCCTTAACTGGCGAAGAAAAAACGGAAGAAAGTCCGACTGAGCCCCTTTCTCCTTCATCCCCTACTCTTACAAGCCGGCCTAAGAAGTTGGTTATTCGGCCGGGTGCGGGCTCAAAGGGTGGATGGAAGAAGAAATGATGGCTCTAGTTCTGTGGCTTTCATATTGCTTTTTGCCTTTTTTGCATGTACTGACCGGAAATTGTGCGGGTACCGGCCCCCGTTTTCTTTATTTTGAAACTTGTATCTGTAAGAAATTGTAACAGAATTAAATAAAATGATTCTTTATTTGTACAAACTTCTTGTTTGAATTTGAGAATGCAGTTATTATTCATTTTTATACAAGTTTCTTTGCATGATATTGCAGTGAGCTTGTGGTATACTGTTCGAGCACAATTTTACCGATGTAGTTATACCATGTTGCCCCTATACCATAAGCTCATTGTAATATTTTATTTTATGAGGAACTTGTACTTTTATTTTCTAAAGAATAATTATTCCACATTTGGAGGAATATTATTTCGTTAAAAAACAGAGTACAAATAAGTTTTTACGCTTCATCCTTCTAAGATATCACTTTTTCTTTTGTGCATATACACATTTTACTGAATGAATTCTTCTATGTGGTAAAGCGGGTATTTGAAAGGTACTTTAACTTCTTTTTGAGGAAGAGAATTTTCTAGAATAGGTAATTCATTCTTCCTTTGAAAGTTAAAGTGTGCCTTTGATGAGGATTTTTTTTTATATATACCACAGTAAAGGGCTTTTTCACGTTTCAACACCTGGAAGTTTTGTTTCAATCTTGGTGAAACGTGTGCCTCCGAAGAGGTCTTTCTGCTTGATTGTGCCTCCGGGAGGAGGTCTTTTCATTTCTGCCTCTGGGAAGAGGTCTTTTATTTTTGTATTTCAGCTTTGGTGAAGTGAAACTCCGAAGAGCGGCTGTTGCACTTCAACTCTTGGTGAAATGTGCCTCCGAAGAGGGCTTTTTGGTTTCTGCCCCATGAGAGAGGCTTTTATTTTTTCCTGTTCGCTGGGAAGCGGGCCTCCGAAGAGGGCTTTTCACATTTCATTTTATGGGAGTGTATCGACCGATGATGAAATGTGTGCCTCTGAGCTGGGTTACCGCCTGGAAGTTTGGAGTTTCTTTCTCTCGGTTGGACGGATTCACGGGAGTGTATCGAACGATCATTCCGCAACTTTGTAATGAGGAAGATCTCTCTTTTTCTGGCTAAACCCGCTCGAGGTCTTTGATTTGGACTCTAAAGAGTAGCTTCGGACTCTGAAGAGTAGCGTTGGACTCTAAAGAGTAGCATTGGACTCTGAAGAGTAGCGTTGGGTCTCCGAAGAGAAGCACTTGGACTCTAAATAGTAGCATTGGACTCTGAAGAGTAGCGTTGGGTCTCCGAAGAGAAGCACTTGGACTCTGAAGAGTAGCGTTGGACTCCAAAGAGTAGCATTGGACTCTGAAGAGTAGCGTTGGACTCTAAAGAGTAGCATTGGACTCTGAAGAGTAACGTTGGACTCCAAAGAGTAGCATTGGACTCTGAAGAGTAGCGTTGGGTCTCCGAAGAGAAGCATTTGGACTCTAAAGAGTATTGTTGGCGCTTGTGTCTTTATACCCTGCGCTTCTTAGCAATCCCTCACCATAACTTCAAGCACATGTCCCATTCTTTCATTTGTTCTTTGCTAGAGAAAGGTGCCTTGTTACTGAGTGGGTCCATGGGGCAGATGCATGTTGCTCCACCAGATGTTCGTTTACACAAACGATTGTGGTCGGTTAGCAAAGGCTCAAAATCTCCCTATTAGGAAGGTGCCCTCTTTGGTGGAATCCTCAATAGTTTGCAAATTGCACTCCTTACAAAATACTTGAATTCGAAACATTTGTCACTTGTCATTTGTTTACTCCGTGATTTGTAGGGATCACTTCGCTCTGTGATATGTTGGATGAGCAAGCTTTATCCTGATAGCCTGCAATACTAAATCAATATTTTTTAGTAATATTTGCATATCAAAATGATATGGGCATTTTAATGGTATTAAAGAATACAAGGTTTATAATTGCTCATTATTGATTCACATCAAATTCACAGTGGTTAACAGCACAGGAGTTATATTTCCATGATCATTTTACAAAGTTAAGCAATGCTATTAAGTAAAATATGGATGTAAATGAATGCTATTCCATGATTTTGTGATTCATATGTTAGTCAATGACCAGCTTCTCGGATTCCTGCTCTGTAGTTCTGTTGCCTGAGCTGGATCGATAAGCAAGACATGGTTGCCCCTGAGTGGACGAGGTTGGGTCAATTCCGTCTTTCTTCGCATACTGTTGAAGTATATTCTGTTTCAGCAATTCTTCAATCACATTCCTTAACTGGCGACATTGATCAGTATCGTGACCGAGTTGGTTGTGAAATCGACAGAATTTCCCATTTTGCACTGCACCTCTCCCCATTTCAGGTGGTTTAGGGTATTTGACAACATCTTTTGTTGCCAAGAAGATCTTTTCCGGTGTATCAGTTAAGGGGGTGAAATTTGAAGGGTTAAAACATCGAGGTTTTTTCTTATCTCCCTGCCATTTCCTTTCATCACTCTCCCTTTTCTGGTTTCTAGATCCTTTCTTGTTAGCGATGTCATCGTTATTCTTGATTTCGGCTACCACTGCTTTTATTGGCATCGAGAGGATTTCTAGGCTTATGAATTCGTCGGCCTTTTTATAAAACTTTTCGAGTGAGTTTGGTTCCTTCATTTTGAGCCACGTCCCAAATTCACTCGACTTGTCGATGGCCCGGACTAAGTATATTAAGATCATTCGGGGTTCCGCGTTGTCCACCTCGGCTAAAGCTATATTAAAACGGTTCAAAAAAGACTTGATGGGTTCTCCGGGTGCTTGTTCTAGGCTAGACAATGACATTATATCTTTTGCCTTTGACGCATACAATCTGAATTGTTCTTTAAATTTCCGGGTTAAATCGGAGAATTGATCTATGGATCGAACCGGTAGCTTGGTGAACCAAAGCAAAGCCACCCCTTCTAAATATACTGGAAAATACCGACATTTAATCTCATCCGATGCTTGTGCCCCGGTCATATGCCAATCGTATCTGTATAGAAATTGGTTAGGGTCACTTGTCCCTCGATAAGCCGGGATAGTAGGAGGTACAAATTTCCTGGGAAAATCCGCCTTTAAAATCCTTTCAGCGAACAGAGTTTTGCTCGGAGCGAATCCCCAATCGCTTTCATCCGCATGCCTCCGCATGCTTTCTCTCATGATTGACCGAACCATCCCTGATAGATACTCCTCTTCGTTTTGAGACTTTGCCTGTAAGAAGTTAGCTGCCCTTTCGAAAGTTTGAAAGGTTGGTTGTGGCCTTGACCCTTCAGCTTGGGAAGGTGCCCCTGCAGCGATGTTGTCTGGTCTTTGAGGAATATCTTTCCCTTGGGGGTCATGGGCATCTTCAGCATAGATTGTTTCATTATCCTGTCGTTGGTGACTTGCCTCAAGCAGGGCGTTTAACCTATCCATAATCAAGGCATTCTGGGCATTCTGGGCCTCTAATTGTGCATTTTGAGCATTTAACTGTTGATTCAATCCCAAAACCACAGCGTCTAATTCCGCCCGTGTAACTCCCACAGTTGGAGTTGTCTGACTCAGAGGAGGAGAAGTGGCGATGTTCTCTTGAAAATCTTCAGATCTTACAGATCTACGTTTTCTTCCGGGAGCCATAATTTCTGTTAAACTTCTGTTCCTAACGGAGATTCTTTCCTCACAGTTTGGTGAAGCGATGATGTCAATATCCTGAGTTCAGTTCTCAGTGAAAGAACCAAAAATGTTAACGTGAAAATCTGACGCTAACACCCCGGTGTGTGTAAAAAACGATGTGAAAGCACCACCCGTAATACGGGAATCAAGAAATAACAGTAAGTAACAGAAAATGCAACAAATGTGCACAGGGTTTATAGTGGTTCGGCTTATGGTCAAGCCTACGTCCACTTCAATCCTTTTTATTGCTGATCGGATTACAACTTATTACAATCTCTTTCAATTACAATCCAATTCAATTCAGAAAACAAGTAGCTAAGGAAAACTTCGTCGTGACAGAGTTCTTCGAATCCATGATTGAATATGTCGAATCTTTGTGCGAAGTTGATCTAAGCGTCTCGCGTGTGCTTGAAGCGATGGAGTGTAGATTGCTTTGAAGATGGTGAAGTCTCAATCTCTTGAAGAAAATGATCCCGCCCAAAAAGTCCCCCTCATGTTGGAGATCGTCACGTATTTATAGGCAAATCTGGATAAGAATTTTTCACCCAAGTCCTGAGTCGTGACCGACTCAGGGAGAGTCGTAGGTCGCGCTCGACTCAAGGGTCCAGAGTCAGCAGGCAATGGAGTAGGTAAAGTGGTACTGAGCTTTTCTTCATTCATCTGGATATAAGTCCTAACTCGTTCGCGAGTTAAGAAGTCACGGTTTAAAATGAGGCAGCACTAAAATTTTGGTTCTGTGGTTTTAGGTCGTGTTCGACTTATGCTAAGTCGTAAGTCGGTCACGACTCAAATGCAGCCGCTCTCGCCCTCCTTTGTCTTGAGTCACTAGGTCGTTCTGCCTTTAGGTCTTTAAGGTCGTAGCCCCTTAAGTCGTGTACCTCCCTGAGTCGTGACATGTCTTAAGTCGCGGAGGCCTTATGTCGCAGATTTCTCTGAGTCGCGAGTCGCTCATTCTGTCAACTCATTAAGTCGTTCAATCCTTAAGCCGTAAACCGTTCACCTCCTTAAGTCGTAAGTCGCACAATTCTTTAACTCGTGCAACTCCTCAATTGTTGAGTCGGTATCTTGTTGAGTCGTGAAGTATCTTGAGTCGTGAAGTACCTTGAGTCGGCCAACACCTTTAAGGCATTAAGGTTATAACCCGGTGAGTTGCTGTCCCTCCTGAGTCGTTAAGTCGGCAATCAGTTGAGTCGTCGTTCATTTTAGGTTGGCAACGAGTTAAGGCTGTTGAGTCGGTAATCATTGTGAGTCGCGAGCCTGGTTTGAGTCGCTTGAGCAGAGGAGTTAACAAATTATTAATTAGTTACATTACATTTCACTATAATAATTGAAACTATTAATTAGCGGAAACTTAAGAACTAAATACCGGGTTAAATTTCAAATCATTTTAAAATAACAGGTAAATATATAGTTACGATTTACATATCAAATTATATTTAAAACAAATTAAAATTCACATTTGTTTATCAAAACAAATCTGCAGTAAAACTACTACAGTGGCATTCCCACTTCAAAACTTGAAAATGAATGTCGATGATGCGCGCACTCATTTCCCAACGACGGAGAGGGGAGTACAGAACTTATTTCTTTCCAAAAACTTCTTTAAAAATAATTCTTTCAAATCTTAGTAGAATATTTATATCAGAAAATACTTCTAAATAATATTATTACTATATTCCCAAATCATTCGAAACAATTTTCAAAACCCCGGAATTTACGTTCTAAAATTTCTAATTTTCATTTCATTTTATTTTCTTCAACTCTTGTTTCCAATCGATATTTATAAATTTCACTACCTAACAACCCATATAATGCAACCCAATATATATCATATTTATGAAAATTTCATTATATTTATATATATATATAGAAAATATAATAAGCAAAATAATTTATTCACCTATATTCAAAACAAATATTGTGTCGGTCTGTCCTATTAAGTGTTTAGAAATCCTTATTGATGTCATAGCGTCCTATGCACCAACTAGAATTTATAAATACAAAATGGAACAGATTAACATAATATCAAAACCTTTTTACAACACTAACAAATACGCTCTCTCATATATATACACTCGGTGACTCATTGTAGGGTATTACTACCCTATAATTAAAGAGTCAGACCCCACAAAGTTAAGGTTTGTCGCTAAACCAAAGCTCTGATACCAGATGCAACGTTCCGCTTTTTTGTACATTTTAAATTGACGATAAACCACATATGTCGGACTTAAACCATAAAGAAGGGCGGATTGTTATGTGGTAAATAAGAAAATCAGAGAAAGAACAAAATAGAATCGATGATAAAATATAATAATCAAATATATGGTTTATGAAGCTGTTTTACAAAATATTTGATTTTACTTATACAATACATATCAGAGTTACACATACCAGAGAATAATAATTAATGCAGCGGAAACAGTATGAATGTAGTGGAGTACTATAATAAATAATAATAAATCTTCGCCTTCGTCCTCCAGAATACGGTCTTCAAAATCCTGAAATGCTTAGGCTAACCCGAACGAATTGAAAAGACAAAACACTCGAGTCAGAACTAAATGATCTTATGTAAGTTAAATCAATAGGAATAAATATGAGTGGAACGGCGTCAGAGATGTTTACGGGATTTGACATCTCCTATCCAGTGTTTAACGTGAGTGCAATAACTTAAGAGGTGTTCGGGATTCCCATCTCCTAAGGAACCGTTAAACTATTTACTATGTAGTAATATTTCGCTACTATAATAATGTCTATAGTAAAATAAACTTAATTTTAAATAGCGTTAAGGAGTTACCAAATCTTCTCCTTAACATAATAATAGTCCCAGTAGTCCATCCAGTATCATGGTCCCTCTTGATTGGGAAGCCACAAGAGGATACCACAGGGGCTATGGGAGAAAACCAAACTCGCACAAGGCGCGATAGCGTAGGTGATACGGCACAACTAGGCAATGCCAAGGTAGATATACCAATTACGCTTCCGGGCCGGTGGTAACGCGTAGCGCGTAGCTACCGCCCACCTCGAGCCACACCCCCAAATCAAAAGTGGCCACCGAATCAATCCAAAAGTTAGAGAATAATATTGAAGGGATGTGTTCGATAAAAGGTGCTACCTTCTTAGCATGTCGATCGCTCTTTTTTTAGCCACCTTATGCCAACTCACGGGAGTCGGGTCCACGTATTTACCTCAAAGGTAACGTCGTCACCATCCTACTTCATTCTAGAATCTCCACCGCATACACGGTTGTCAAAGTGGTTTTCTGTATTAGCAGATAATATGACAACTTCCGATACCAGTCTCTTTAACAACCAAACGTTATTATAACACCGCAGTTCTTTCAAAATACTTCAAAACCAGAATATAATATCCATTTCAAAACCATGTAATTACGTATCATTTCCGTTTCAAAAACTAAATCAATATGATATCATTTTAAAGAAATCCCAAATCAATATAACATCATTTTTATTTCAATTATATCATTTTTCCAAAATCATAGCACTTTCGAATTTATACACTTTGAAATCAAACATTTGAAATATAACCTTTCATAACATAATACTTCAAATTTCATAGCTTCTAAACCATAACTTCCAAAACTTAAATGGTTTGGATATTTAAACGGTATATATAATAAAATAGTTTGAATTTAAAATTACTTTATATAGTAAAATAATCTCCTCGACTTCACAATTTTATTCACTTTAAATTAAATCTCAATTCATAACTTTCGACTCACTTTCAGTTTCAATAAACCATTTCAATTTCAATACATTTCAAACTTTGAGTATTAAACAATTTCAAAACTAAGGTTGGTAAGTATGATTCAATGTTCTATTTTTAGTTTTGAAATACTTGCATAATAAATCCATTTTCATTTAAATAAAACTCAGATTTCAAATAACCAAATATTTCCTTCAATTTATTTATACTTGAAATATTTGTTTAATTTATCTTAAACCAAAATCCAGTTATACAAATCATACCTTTAATGTAACATTCCCGTTTTTAAATCAAATTGAAATTGGAAATAAATTTAATTTTTGGAATTTAATTATGGTTTAATCTGGTGTTTACCAAAATTTAAAGGATATTTGTTTGTTTGTTAATGTAAATGAATGTAAATATGATTTTTAAATAAAAAATTTAATTGGAAATTCTGAAATAAATATTTGAATAATATTTTAATTACAAAATTTAATTGTGAATTAATTTGGAGATTTGAATAAATATAAAGAATGTAAATAAAGGAATCAATTTAAAAATTCAACAGATTGATAACTTGATTCATGAATAAGAAAAAATTATTTTTATCTTTAAAATAAATAAAGATTTATGATTTGGAATTCAAAAGTGAATATCTTATAAATAGATTATAATTTGAGATTTGAATTTGAATTCAATAAAATTGTATTTACTTGAGAAATTTCTTTCTTAGTAATGTATATTTTAATCACTTCAATATTTTAATCACTTGAAATTTACTAAATATCTTGAATTTAAATTTTTTATAAAAGCTAATAAAAATTTTGTTTCTTAATTTTTGTAAATATGCATTTTGATGTGAAAAGATATATAAGTATAAATTTATAAAATTACCTTTTGAAAATAAAATGAAAAGAGTTTAAAATAAAAATTGTAAATAAAAATAAGGCAAGGTTTAAAAACAAAATGTGTAAATAAATAAAAGGGGAGGTCTTTACATAATTTTGTTTAAAAATAAATTCATTAAGACATTTGTAAATTAAGTTTGAATAAGTGTAAGCATCTTGTTATGGAAATTAATACAAGTGTTAGTTGTAATTTCAAGTGGCAAAGTTAAAATTTTCTTTTAATTTAAATTTGAACTACATGTTTAAAAGTTAGTAAGAAATTAGCCCATCTTCTTTCAAACATTTGAAAGCCTGAGCAACAACTACTAGAACAGATTCGATCCAAACAAAACAATCATCTTCTTTCCCAAAATTGAAAACAAAAGCCATATTGAAAACAAAAGAAATCAAAACCTGAAAATGGGTTCAAATCTGGAGCATGCCAAGGAATGAAGTTCAAAATCATGCAGCAGGCAAATGCAAGTTTCAGATTCATGTTGCTGAAGCATGCCAATAGGATTCAACTATATCAAGCCTCAGTAATCAAAACCAAATCTTCAACCTGGAGTTAAAATCAGAGGATATCAAAACAAAGTTTAGACCTGAACTTTCACAAGCTTTCAATCTGGAAAATATAAAATACAGAGGAACAATGATTTTTTATAAAACTCAAATGCATTCAACTTAGTATCAAATCTGAGAAATTTATCAAAATCAGACTCAAACAAGATGATCTCAAACAAAGCAGGTTCAAGTTTACAATGTACACTAGGTTCAAAATTGCTTCATTGTCTCTACTTCAAACATAACCAAGGTGAGCAAACATTCCCTTAAACTTTGCTATATCCATTGATGTTTGGATCTATATTTGATTTATGCTGTGAATTATGTTTGGATGATGATGAATTGGGTTTGCATGTCCTTATAAAAATGAGGACTGTGTGTATATTATGTACAGGAAAGAATAACTTGCCTTTGTGTCTCCAGTCCCTATTTCAAAGTAAATTCAAAAGCTTTTTCCTTGATGCTTTGTGGACTTAAGAATTTAAACAAATTATGTTTATGAAATCAATATCCAAGTTTTAAAAATATTCTCGAATTAAATTATCAAATGGTTTTACTGTAAACCAAGAATAGACAGTGAAAACACTGAAGTATGTCAAAATTAAGTATTTTAATTTCTTGGTTCAATTATGTTATATGTTTTGTTTTTGAAAGTTATGATTTTTAAAAGAAAGATCATGATTTCTAAAATTGGGAACTACGAGCAGTTGCGGGTTGAACATAAATAGGATTTTCATGATTTTCTGATGATCCACTCATTTTCGAAGTTTGAAACTTGGCATGGAGGTGCTAGTGCGACCAGGGATTGAAGGAAAAATGCAAAAAAAAAAATTAAATTCGTTATGATGAGAGTTATTAAACGATTTAGGGTTTGAGTGCTAAAATTTGTCGTTGGCATTCGAGAGGCAATTGGGAAAGGGTAGGTGGAATCGGAGGTCATCGCACATGGAGGGATCGGAAGGGGGAGGTGCGTGGCAACTGTAGGTGGTTCGGCGTGGATTCCAGTTGGCGTGTTCGCCGTGGCGAGGAGTTTCTTCTGATGGTTGATGATTCCGGTTCGAGGATAGAGACTCGATTTTTATACATGGGGGTTCATGGCGATTTGGGTGGTCGGAGTTGTTGCTAGGGTTGTAGGTGACGTGTTGGAATACTCGACGACGACCAGTGATGGACAAGGTGAAGGTGCATATGCACGGCGTATCGTTTGTATCAGTGAAGGTTGGGTGGTTTGGGAAGAAGGCTTGGCATCAGGGAACACTCGAAGGGATTAACGAGAAACTCGAAGCAGGTAGATGGGGTGCTCGCGAATGTTTTGTGTTGTGTAGGGGAGTAGAACTCGAGTTTTACTCAGGTAATTCGAGAATTTGACTCGAAGTAAAAATTGTATAGGCTCGGGTAAGCTTTGTTTCAAGTTTTGGGAACCTGACAGTTTCCAGTTTTAAAATTTAAACTAAATTTAAAAAGAAGAAGCAAAGCATGTTGTAAACAAGAGTTTTGAAATAAGTTTTAATCTGAATTCAAATAAGTTTGAATTCTAGTTCTTAAATTAAATAAGTTTTTATAAAAAAATGAAAAATGAAATGTTTAACCACTTTAAATTGTTACGGTATTTTATAATATGGTTTTAAATGCTGCAAGTAAGATTCAAATAAGATTATAAAATTAGGTTTAAATCTGAATTTTTAAATCTGAATGAATCTTAGGTTTTGGAAAACTATTAATGGATAAATATTTAAGCTATTTAAAATTATGTATTGATAACTTTAAATTTAAAGATAAATGATTATTTATATTAAAGCTTAATAAATGATTTAACTAAGATAATTTTAAAAGATAAATGGGTAATTATGTTATTGGTAATAAGGATATTAACAAAATAATGTTTTATCTTAATTAGGGTTTTAATATCTTAACTTTGATTAAGTAAAGAAATTTAATTTAATTAGTTAGTTTAATTATAAAGGTTTGATTAAGAAATTAATTAAGGAAAATAATTTACTTGATTAATAAATTGTTAAGGATATTAAAGGTTAATTAAAGATTAATTAAATTGTAATTAAAAGATCATTAACTAGATTATTAAATTAATGATTAGGGATTCATTAATCAAGTAATTAAGTATAATTAAACTTAATTAAATCAAGTGGTTAAGATTTACTAACTAAGAATTAGTGAGTGATTAATTAAGTAATTAAAGGTTTCTTGACTAATAATTAAGAAGTGGTTAACTTGTAATTAAGTTTTATTAATTAATAATTAAGTTTTTATTAATTAATAATTAAAGGATAATTAATCTGCAATTAAGGATTAATTAAGAAGTTGTTAAGTGGTAATTAATTGACTAATCAATGGTGATTATGGATTAATCAAATGGTAATTAAGGATTGATTAACTTGAGATTTTTAATTAATTGTTAAAGAATAATTAATTAATTTAATAAAGATTAATTAATTGATAATGAGGATAATTAAGAAGTGATTAATTAATTAAATGATCATGATTAATTAATTAATGGTTGGTTAAGCAAGGTAAGTTGATTAATTAATTTAATCTGAATTAACTAAATTAATTAAAATTTGAATTTGATATATGCTTGCTTATGAATGATTGTATTGCCTTGCATTGATTGTTATATCTGGACTGTAATATTTTGTGATGTGAAATATGCTGTGTATTGATCTGTGATATCTGTGATATGTTTTCGGTGTATATACCCTTGACCGTAAAACGACATTTGAAATTCAATGCGACAGGGAGGGATTCCAGTTGGTTATCCGAAACCCATATTGAATTGTAATGATGAATCTTTGTGATTTATAAATTTATTTTATCTATGATCTGTAAATGACGATAAGCATTATAGTTTATACCGGTTATCAATATTGATGCACTTTAATCTGTGATGTGATGATTGTTGTTGCACTATTCGGTAAAACCCCTGGACCACACCTATACACACACAAATATGGATTGCACGTGGAAATCGGTTAAGTCACGGATTTTAAAGATAGTTTTGAATTTGAATTTTTAAATTCAAATGGTTTTGAAAATGATTTTGGTTTAAAGTGAAAAACTTTGGAAAGGTGTTTTAAAAATAAAAGTTATCTTGAGTAACTCGATTGAGCTTTTGAAATTTAAATAATTTGATTTAAATTTGAATTCAATATTTGAAATTGAATTCTATGATTTAGGAACTAGGGTTTATAAAGGTTATTCAACTATAAATGGGTTTATATGGGTTTTAAACCATTTTTAAAGTATGGTTTTGAGAACTTAACCCAATTTTATATTTGAAAGGCCTTAACTTGTGCAAATTATAATCGGTTTTTCTGAAATGAAAAACAAGTGTTTCAAATAATAATAACTTTTATATAAGGAAAGAATTTCCAAATTATGATGGAAAGATTTCAAATTTGAAATGGATTGGTTTTGAAAAGCTATAATGGAATTTTGTAAAAGATGGTTGAAACCTAATTTGAAATTGATGAAGATTCTAAATGGTGTATCTTTTATATATAAAAGATTGAAACGGGAATTGTTTTTGGAAAGCTATGAATTAATCTTTATTTAAAAGATTGGTGAACCTCGTTTTAAATGGAAGACGGGTTTTAAAGTGAATCTTTTGTTTAAAAGATTTAAGAATGGAAATTGTTTAAACCATTGAAGGTTTTTGAAATGAATCTTTTTGTTTAAAAAGATTTGTAAATGGTAATTTGTTTAACCATTTGAAAGAAAAGTTTTGGATTTTAAGTTGTGACTTAACTGAGATCCCATTAACCATATGTTTTTAAATATTACGCTCATTATTCGGTTTAGCCGGGAGAGGACCTTGTGTCATATAACCCATTCCGAATAATGATATGACGATATGGATAGCGTTTGAAGACCGGTGGTGAAGACCAGATACTTTCGAAAGCGAAAGGATGACCTGTCGAATGTCTCTGCACCGACTGGTCCCCGGTATAGAGATTTGAGCACCCATTGTGATGGGAAGTCCGGACGTGATTAGAAATTATCCGGATTTGCAAGGGCTTCTTCGGATGTGCCTTCAGTTCTGTTCGAACCCAGAACAGACTTGTATGGATGTGTGTCTGACGTTACACTTTGAGACGTAAAGCTGGTTTCTATCAAATACATTTTTGTTTGGTGGCGGAGATTTATTCTCTTAGCTTAACACCCTTCACTGAGACGTACGAGTTCAGAGGTTATGTGGTTGATGGTTACTAGTGATACATTCCCAATTTTGTAATGTGTCATACGAAGTGCTGCTGATCATTTGTTGATCAAAGCAAGGCTTTGTGAAAAGTGTAGCTTTGTGGACGAGACTGCATCAGGACCTCACACCCCGGAAATGGTCGAAACAGGAAAGATGCAGCAAGGTTTCAGGGGTCACGCCCTTAGGGTATGTCCATCTCTTCTGGATACAGGTGATATCATGGTATGGAGCCTAGATATTTATCCTAAGTGGTTACTGCAAATACATTACTTTGTGGTTGTTGGTATCGAGGGCTCGGATAAAGGTTGGTTACGACCGGGGGTAGAATATCTGAGGTGATATCCCCGGGCAAGGGGTACACCGGCCTTGTGTTGGCAGAGAACGAAGGATGGTTCTCAGGGCGTCACTCCAGAGGCGTACCCATGTGTCAATGGGAAGCTCCTTGGCCTGACCATTTGTTAGAAAACCCAAAGAAACAATACGCGCCTTGTATGGTTTTAATTGTAGAACCTGCCATTCACTTATGGTGGTGCCCCACTGTTTGGATGGTAGCTATAGTAGGCATAGTTCAGAATGTCTATGCTGGCTAAGATTAATATTATACTTTCGAAATGTTTTCTACACTATGCACTTATAATAATAATATCAAATGGTTTTCGCGTATCAAGCATTTTTTATTGTCATAAGGAGAAATCTCCTCCAAGTCTGTGTTTGCATTGTGTGTGTGGTGGGAGGCCTTATGGCAGTTTCATTTTCTAAAAAGCATTACGGATTTCAAATTTAAATTCCTTTGTTGTTTTCAAAGAAAAAACTGTTTTGTTTGCTCATACCAGTCCCATGACTGACCTGGAGTTTATTGTTCCCTTCCTAAACTCTAATGCCCATAATTTTCCACATGGGCAGTCTAGAGTTGGGTTTTTCAGATAGTAGATATTGATTTGGTAGCTTTCAGCATTCTCTTTGGTACTCTTTGGAAATCCTGGATATTGGAGTCTTTGGGATTCACGGGCGAGACTTGCTCATCTGAGGTGAAACGTGATGGGGGTTTGAGCTCATGGTTTGGAGTCTTAGCTTTGGAGCATTGGATTGGAGTTATCTCTCGGCTATTCATTTTCCGCTGTTGTTTTATTGTCTCTGATATTGTTGTATCATTTTGATATCATTGTTATATAATTGGAAATTGTATTCATTTGGAATTGTATATGATACTCATTTTTCTTCCTCTGTGATGTTATACTTGATGGGTTATAAACTCCGACGAACTAGATTCGACGTTTGGATCTACGGCATCGGAATACGAGTGTCGTATTCGGTGCCGATTTTCGAAGGTTGAGTCAGGGTCGATACATTTAAAATCTCAATTTTATTAAAATTCAAATCAATTTCATATTTATCTTCACACCTTATTCTCATTTAAGTCATTATAAACTCCAGAAATAAAATTTAAATAAATACTTAACCATATTATATCTTAATAAAATCAACTTTGTTATCATTCTTATTTTATACTTTAAACCAATTTTATACATAGCTTAAAACCAAGAATCTAACTATATATAAAATAACATTTACAAAATATCCAAATCAATATCTCATAAAACCATATATTTCTTTACAAAAGCATAGAACTCATTTCAAATTATTTTTATATATAGACGACGGTGTTTGTATAAAATTTTCTACCCTATGGTCAGGTGATATGGATATTTATCATTTCAATCCGTAGTTTAAAATAAAAAAAATACGGTTATATATCATTTCAAACCGCAATCTCGAATGAAATAAAAATGCATAACAACTTGCAGTTTATATTAATATAAAATACAACATCCATTCATCCAATATCAACCATCAACCTTTTATCACAATCATCATCCAATTCAAACAATAACATCAATACAGAACAGATAATAAATAAAGGGTATTTACTGGTAGTTTATATTCAATAATAAATTTAATAACACTTTAAGTGGCAGTTTATATGCAATAATAAATTAAATAACAATTTAATTCAATAAATTTAATTTAATTGGAATGAATGACAAAATATATCAAACAGTCATAAATAAATTTCCAATCACATCAGAAATTAATTTAACACATATAAGAAATTTTAGAAGTTGTAAGTGTTTTATCCCACTCATATTTGTTCCTGTTGATTTAACTTACATAAGATATTTTAGTTCTGACTCGAGTGTTTTGTCTTTTCAATTCGCTCGGGTCAGCCTGAGCATTCCAGGATTTGAAGACCGTATTCTGGTGGACGAAGGCGAAGATTTATTATTATTTATTATAGTAATCCACTACATTCATACTGTTTCCGCTGCATTATTTATTATTCTCTAGTACGTGTAACTCTGATATGTATTGTATAAGTAAAATCAAATATTTTGTAAAATAGCTTCATAAACTGTATATTTGATCTTTATATTTTATCTTTCCGCTGCATCTGTTTTGTTATTTTTCTTTCTCTGTTTTTTATTTACCCCATAATAATCTGCCCTTCTGTATGGTTTAAGTCCGACGTGTGTGGTTTATCGTCGATTTAAAACGTACAAAAAGGCGGGACGTTACAAATGACATATGGAATAATGTATTTTTGCTACTAATTGTGACTGATCATTTGAAATCATTCTACTCCTGCATACTATTTTCCATATAAAGGGGAAGTATTTCTGGTTTTCTTAACTATTTTATTGGTCACACTTTAGCTCTGTAATATATTTATTGAAAGTCAATACGTTGTGCTGCATCTGCATAGGTACTAGTCCACTAGCGTCCAATTTCTACCACATGTGAGATGGTATTATATCCGATGCATGAATTTGTGATAATAAAAAACAGAGGTTTTGTCAGAGAGAAATTACAGCCACAATTATATGTCTTAAATTTCTCCAAATAGGTGGATTTTGAAAAAAAAACATCCTCTTTTAGATAATTGTTTGTTGGAATTTTGAATCTATCAGCTGTGCACTACAACTATTACTTGCAATAAAATTTTTGACTTCTGTGTTGTCTAAGATAGAAATAGGATCACCCATTCTTTAATTTGTAACTTAAGGTTTACTTAGTATATTATACGATTAATATCATTTACAACTAACACTAATATTACATTGTTATGCCTGTTTCACATTTATTTTAGGTGTCAGTCAAATTGGGCGAAAGTGGTTATGATGTTCTTATGTGCATTGGATCAAAGAAGGTAAACAAATTATAAATTGTTAACATTACTTTCATAACCTACAATTTAAGAACATATGCATGATTTAGTTTATTTTATTCACATTTTTTTGTTCAATTGGTAGGTTCTCTTCAAGAGAAGTAGTAAATAAAATAAGATCGGGAGGATTTGCAGACAGGAACATGAAGAGTGATGGAAAGTTATCCCTGAGAACCCTTGTAAGCTTATGTCGAATGTAACAGACATAGGAAGTGATGCTCAACTCCCATCTCAGGTTTATTTTGTCATTTATGTTTTTCTTTTCTCTTTTCATTTAGAATTGTAATTCTTCACTAGAGAAAATATTTTCTAGCACTAGAAAACACTCATCATCTGATGAAACCCTGAACATTTTGATGGATGATATTCTACTGACGTTCCCAAGTTGTACAACGGTATGATGGTTGTTCAGCCTCTTATTCTACACCGGTGATGTAGACCATAAGGGCAAACCAACTGTCAAATTATTGACAGTTTGTATAGAGAAAAACTACAAATATCTCTTTTTTCAAGTGTATATTATTCACCTTTTTTAATTCCCCGAACTTTTGTACCTCAAACAAGGTGTGAATATTTCTAATAATTCTAGGCCTTATAGTGAATAAATCTTCTTAAGAATGGCCACGCATATGTTTTCTATTTTCTTTGTTATAAAGATATATGGCTATTTTCTTGAAAATGCCCCCAATCCACTTAGCATGTTAAGGTCAACATTTTTTCCTTTCTTTGCTATCTTATAACAGTACTGATGTGCACATAAATGTGCATATATTTACATCCTTATTTTATCTATTTTTATTTAAATAAATGTCATAATAGGGTATTTTAACATGTTTAAACCAAAATTCAGTTATTTTCACATCATCATATATTCATCTTCATACAGGGGAAAAATGGTGATTTTGTGTATGTGTTAATTTGAGAATTATTACTTGGACATTTTTTTTAATTTTTATAGGAATTTGAATTCAAATGGAAGAGATTTTCATGGAATATATGCATGCATAAGAGAACATAAAGGTATAAAGATGGAAATAATTTGAACTCATGATCATGGAGGACCCCACCTACCCACTTACCTAAATCTATAGTTAAAAGCTAACGGAAAAAAAAGTGAAGATTAACGCTTCATACATACTTTGAATTAATTAGAGGATAATGGTTACTTGGTGGCCACACTTCCTAAAGGGAATTTTGGAAAGTGCCCTAAAAATTGAATTAGGGTTTTGTTTATATATAAAAAGTCCTCTTATGTACATGTAAATGATCTTGGATCTCTTTTAATTAATGAGTTGTAACCACAAAATCACAGTGAAATAAAAATGGCTTCCTAAGCCTTCTCTTTTTACATGCTTTTATTTACTTTTACGTTTTTATTAGAAATGGTACTTCAATATGACATGTTACTAGGACAACATAACACAAATCACATGTCAATAAGTGTTCGAATCACGCTATGCAAGTTTCAAACTTGTGACCACTCGCACCAAAGTAGAATCACTTAACCACTGGAACAATGGTGCTTGTCAGATTACTTTTATATTCATGTTTATTTCTATGCTCTCTTCTTTTCATTGTTAGCATCTTAAATTTACATTTATGCAAGTAGTACAGTTTTATTTTTATGCATGTGGTTTAGTGGTTAATCTCCTTTTCTTCCTTTATTAAGTTTCTACCTCTTTTGTTTTTTTTAATGTTGAGATCTCTATGTGTTGAAATGATAACTGAAATGTGAGGCTAAATCCCCACAATTTAGGGGTAATGAAGCTTTCTCTTAGTCATGTAGATTCAACATAATCTTCTACTTCATGATCTCTTTGTGCTTCATGAGAAAAAGCATGTTTATGTGATTTTGTGTTTTATGTTGAATTTGATAGCCTATTTTGTTCATAACAAATAGGATGTGCTTATCACATTATTCACGAATTATATTTTCATCTAAATATGATTATCGCAATGAAGTGAAATTATAATCAAAATTTGATGACCTATGTTACTAATTAATTATAAATAGATCAGGCTTGAAATAGATGTTAGTTTCAGTCTCTATATCATTTTTCATGGGAGTTTAAAAAAAGTAGGATTAGATGTGTATTATAGTTAGGTGGTTTAAATTGTGTTAATTAATAACACAAATAAACCATACTTACGATGAATACATCACTAATCATACTTAGAGGGAAAAAAGAGGTCATAATTTATTTTGTGTAGATTTTCATGAGAATAGGAAAGTGGATTTGCCTCTAAATTGATTTTTAATCTCATAGTTTTTAATCTCATTTTTCTTAGTTTGCTTTTAGGCTAAAACACTCTCTTGTTTTTGTTTAATTTGATTGGGTAGAATTTAAAATTAATTCTTTCCCTGTAGATCGACTTATACTCGCCACGTACTAAAATTGTACGTACTAAAATTGTACGTCGTGCGTTTGCGGTAATTTTTATTTTAAATTTATCGACGATTTTCTAACTCATAGAAAAACCATCGTCAAACAAGTTTTTGGCATCGTTGCCGGGAAAACAAACTTAATTTTCCTTTTATGCTTCGAATTAATTTTTTTTTATTTTTCAAAAAAATAATAGTGTTGTGTTGTTCACTCTTCTTTCCATTTTTTTAGCATTTGTCCACTTGTTCATTTTTGCTAGCTTTCATTAAAAAAATAGTCCATTTCTTTCATTTTTTCCACTTTTGTGCATTTTGCTGTTTTGTTTTGTTCTTTTGCATTCTCGACATTTCGTTTGTGTTTGTTTTGTTTGTTTTATGCATTTGCATTCTTAGTTTCATAACAAAATCACGCTGCCTTGGTTACTTTGCATTTGTTTATTGTGACATTTTGTTTACCGTGACATTTTGTTACATTTTATTCTGTGCATTTCTGTTCAGAGTTCTACAATGCATATAGTATAATTTTGTTCTTGCATTCCATTCTTCTATTGCTCCAACTATTCACATTGCATATGCATTTTCAAGTTACTGTCCAAACCTGTCTTCCTCCTCCACCACACTCTCCCTTTATCATCACCATCCAATACCCATCATCAGTGACTTTGCTTTACCGTTGCACTCATCATCAGTGACTCTAGCTCTTTCACCACCAGCAGCCCCTCCATCCACTTTAACATCTCCAAAGACCAATACCAGAACCATCACTGCAAATTTCCAGAAAGAAGAAGAATGAAGAAGAAAAACGAACATCATACAACTGCTATTGCTACGCCGCCTTGCATCACATCCATTTGAGAACACAATAATACAATCCACCATGCAAACAATCTCCTACCACCACCTAATAACTATTGTACCTAGAACTACTACAACTCCAAAAACTGACAGTCGAGCAACCCATTCCTCCCCAAATTGCAATTTCAACTCCGTAGCCTGCCAATCTCCATAACTTATTTCCGCTGCAATCAATCGCGACAATATAACCACAAAAAAATCACTAACCCAACGCCAGAATCGACGTTGCCAACATCGACATCACCAGTCACTAATCCAGTCACAAATATCGAGACAATACGACCTTAAAAATTCCAGCGCCTCCCCCTCGAACTTCCTTAACCGACCATCAAAGTCGCTACATCTCTACGACTCCACCTCGCTGATATTCAAAACAACCTCGTCAATTCGAACCCGAAGCCACAAACTTGCAACTGCAATTCAATTCGGCCTGAAAACCCAATCCCATTAACATAAATTTCCCTTGTGACATAGGACACAGACTTGATGATTTTTAAATTGAAATTTGGTTTATGGCTTTGGGAATATTTTCAGTTTTATTGAACGATAAGTTGGATAACTTAATTAATATTGGATTCGGGTTATAAGATTTTAGGGTAGCGGGCTAATATTGGGCCGGTTATAAACCATTTTCTTTATTTTGAATTGTTTTTAGCTTTTTTTTGAGTTGTCTTATTCTTCCTTCATTAAAAATAAAAGTTTTACTTTCCTTTTTTTTTGTTTTCTTATATCCTTTCTAAAAAAAATCCTATATAGAAAAAGAAATAACAAGTTTCAATTTGTTTTGCGTTTCATTTTGAATTGCTTTGTTTATTTTTTTAGCTTAAACCTTTAAACAAACAAAAAAACTGTATATATATATCTTGTTTTTATTTTGAGGTTACCAAAGCAGAGAATCTAGAAGAATTGCATGCTAAAACTGCTCCGCTTGCTTTGCTTAAAAAAATTGCTGCTTAAAAAAAATAGATTGTTAATAATCTACATGCTCTGGTATCGTGCTTTCACTCTTGTTTTTAATTTGATTTGCATTGTTGGTTGCTTGCATTTGCATTTATATATAAAAAAATCAAAATCCAAAAACAATAACAAACTTCATTTTGGTTGCATTGTAAATTCACGTTTACTTTCAGCTTTGCATTTCATCTCACTTTATTTTCTTTTCTAAGGCAATACCCAAATTCACATAAGGTAGGGAATTTCATCACCCTTTTCTTGGCCCACAAATTGCATTTCATCGTAGAATTTGACTAATAATAATGGTTAGACATTTGACTTAAGGGAGTCGCGAGCTCACTTAGGGCTTAATTGTATCTTGACAATTGTCTTCTTTGAACAAATTTATTTCTTGTAATCTAGGCTACGGTAGAGTAATAACCAGTTATAAAAATTACAACAATTCGTAAATATTATACCGGTTGTTTCTCTGAAGGTACTAAAACCTTCGGTTGCATTGCTACGGCGGTTCATGGTGCACCTATAACCTCTACCCGTTACCTGGCTAAAAAGTATTTTTGTTGATTAAGGACAAAGTGTGATTATACAATTTTGGATTAGGAGCTACTAAGGACAGGAAATTGGTAACTAAGTCATTTGCATTCATGTAGTTGCATTAGCTCATGCATAATTAAAAAAGAAAAAAATCCAAAATCCAAAAACAAAAATAAATTGTAAATTTTAACCTAGTTTTTATTCAAAAACAAAAAAAATTGAAAATTCAAAAAGAAAAATCAAATTCCCATTTTCTAAAAAACAAAAACAAAAAATTCCTTTTGGTAAATATTTGAAAATTCAAAATAAATACAAATATAAAAAGTTTGAAAAGCGTAAAAAACAAAAATTAAACTTCTCTTTTGAAAACTAAATTTCACTTGGTAAAAAAACAATTTTTCACTTTATTTTATAAACCTTGCTTCTTTCTCTTATATTCGATTCTAACTTCTTTTCTTCTCAACTTTCACTAGTGCATGAGTACTTGGACTCGTGACACTTCTATGTGTAGGATCGATTTCACCCTAGAGGGGGGGTGAATAGGGTGATACTATTAATTATAAAAATTTATCGCGGAAGTTTATATAATCTCAACACAGATATATCAAAATTATAGCAGCACAAATAATAGAAGAATAATAAATGTAGAAATAGAACGACAAAGAATTTAACCAGATTCGGAAAAACCCTGCCTACGTGCTGCCCTCATGGTTTCTACTATAAATTAAGCAGTCAGACGCTTACACATGTAAACTCGTGACACCTGCTATCGACTAACCTTAACTCTATGCTCAAAACCCTGCCACAACTCAGCCACCGAGTTGCAAATTCTCAACCTACGCCACGTAGTTTGTCCCTTAGTCATACGACTATGCAATACACAAGTTTAAAAGGAAAAATACAATTTACAAACAATTTTAAACAAAACAAAACCCTAATTAAAAATTATAAGCCTCATATAATTATAAACTCCAAACAAATACAAAGGCCAGCCCAAAATATTCTTCCTTGTTTTCTTTTATCTCTATGTCGGCCCATTCCTTTGTGTTTGTAATAATGGCTGCTCTTTTTGCTTATTCGTTCGTTCCTCTAAAATTAGGGCTTCAGGCAATTGAGGCGCCGCTTCAATTTATTGTTCGATTATACGATCTTGCTTTGGTTGCTCAGTCGAATGATCTCTTCTATTTTTACACACTGCTGCTCAATCTGATCGAGTTCAGCTATAATGGTATGTGATTTGTTCCTTTTGCTTTACTGGTTGAATGCTTGCTCAAACTCTATCAATGATTCGAGTTATTGATATAATCTTCTCTATTATTGCTTGAACTTGAATTTATATTGCCGATGATGTTTTAGCGTTTTATATAGGAAACGAATTCCTTATTTTTCGTTTGTATATTCTCATTGAAATCGTCTGATAATTTTTGGATTGCCGTTCGATATTGTTTGGACGCTGGTGATTATTTTTGACTTTGTCACTTCGTATGTTTTTGATTTGTTCAAATTCATATATTTTTTGGAAGCTTGATTCACACTGTTTCGATGCTGACTTGTTTGATTTCTTGTTCGTCACGGTGTTGAATTGCACTGACGATGTTGATTTCGTTCTTTGTGACTTCGGGCGTGACTTTGATTTTGTGAAAATTCGAACTTGTTCGATTTTTTTTCTTGGTTATTGATTTTGTGTCTTCGGTACTATCACTGCTAGTATGACTTGCTTGACCATATGCATGCTTCGAGCTTGGTCAATGTTGTGAACTTGTTGGTGTTGTTTCATTTGATATAGATATGTATGTATATACATACATACATATATATATATATATATATATATATGCATACATGTATACTTGTATTTGTATTGTTTGCTTGTCTCGGCTTTGATCATTTGTGTTAGACTGAACTTGTTCGATTTTTATTTGTCTTTCTTTTTGACTTCGACCTTATTCACTGTGTGAATTCATATATGTGCACATATACATTTGTATGTGTGTATGCATGTATTGTTAGATCTACACTTGTGTTATCATTGCATACTTTGTTTGCATATCTGTGCACATTGTAGCCTTGGTTGAGTCTTGTGATTCACTGGTCTTTGCTGTATTAAGTTGCGTCACTAGTCTAGTTTACTATTTCACTGGCATGTGAATTTTGTTGTTCTTGTAGTCTCTGGTATCACTCTTTGAGAGTTTTCATTTCAGTTGTATATTGTTTGGTTCGGTCTTGTACCACTTGAGTCTGCACTGTGTATATATGTGTTCATATCTGTCTTTTTGAAATTGCTTCACCATTAATTTATGTGTTTGGTTTTTGGTTGCATTGCATATGTACTTGTAGTCTTCACTTTTGAACTTATCTGGTGCATTCTAGTTTCTCCTACCTAGGCTCTGGTTACATGTGCACCACTTTGCACTGTCTACTGCCTGGTCGACCATTTTAATTCACTGGTCTTGGACTTTGTTGTTGTGTGTATTTGTATGTAGCTTGTTTTCTTGATGCAGTCTTGTTCAATTTCGACCTGTTCATTATGTTGTACCTGTTTTTGCTGATTTGAGTTTTGTTGCCTTCATGTACATGCTGAGTCTCGTTGACATCGTCTGATATGCATTAGCTTGATGGTCTGAATGGACTGTCTAGCCTTTCACTTGAGACTATATGTAGTTTGTATGGCCTCTGTTCGGCGCATATTCCACTTTTAGAATGATGGGAATGATGTCATCATATAAAACCATACAGTTGTGCCTATTTATGGTATATTTATATCAGGAATTTCAATATCTACCAACCATGCATAATCATTAGGGCTTTTAAATGAGACTAGTAGTATTCCAAAAAAATTTTTTAAAATGAATTCAAGTATCTTCTAAACACGCATAACCATGAGGGCTTTTAAATGGGATTAGAATCAACTTGTTTATTTAATAAATCAATTTTGATATGCGTTCCATACATGCATAACCGTGAGGACATTAAATGAGCATGGAAGCACATAGCCAAAAATTCCAAGTGATTCACCCATGCATAACCGTGAGGTCTTTTAAATGAGAGTGAATACTTTGGTTTATTATTATTATTATTATTATTATTATTATTATTATTATTATTATTTTATTTAAAAAATATATAAAATGAAAAATGAATGATTCCCGTTTAAATCACCACATATTGACATACTATATTGGATTACGATGAGTGATGGTCGATAAAAAATGGCAGAAATAGAAGTGATCATGAAATTTTTACCAACAAAAAGTGTTTATAACTCTTGTTTAAATTTCTAAAGAAATTTACTAATTATATCGTCTCAAGTTATAATATATGATTAATATCAACACTCATCACTTTTTCAATTACTATTTATCTTTTCGATAATTAGTAGGGAGTCAGATTAGTCACTGTAGTCATTTAAAATCAAATTCAAAAACAATTATGAAATCAATTTTTCTAAAAATGACTAATCTGAAAACAAAGTCAAAAATGATTTTCTAGAACGGGTTTTATAAGAAAAATGTCTGCTAATTTGAAAATTATTTAAGATGAAAAATATGCAGATATTTTCTTTGAAAGAACGATGCAGTTACTAAATGTCTCAACATAAATCACGTTGCACTGGTAATTTTTCTATCAACTAGATTACCAGTGTAATTTGCATCTGAAATTTTCTTTCACTCAAGATTATCATTAATTGAATGTTATAGACTAGATTGTGAAATTTTCAACAATTTCTTGAAATCCTTTTTTTTCAACTTTGTAAATGAAATTCTTTTGGATTTTAATTGAAGCCGTGTCAACAAACAAAATCGTGAATATAGTGTCATCCGTAAAAAACCATATGTATTATCATACATCATCATTAATTATTAAAACATTATCAACAATCCACACAAATTGTTCAAAGATGATTGGTTAACAATTTTGAATAAATCAGATTAGTCATCAACATTCATTTCTTTATCACATAACTGGCTGAATTAATTCAAATCAGATATAGTGCAGATTATCACATTAATATATTGTTCAAGATGAATATACCATTACCTCATTTGCCTTTACAATATTATTATTTTTCATTGTTGTCCATTGTGATTCTGTCACCTTTTTACTATGCTAAGGAACTTTTCTTTGTCACCCGTTGTGTGCTTGGAACAGCCAGAATCCAAGTAACACTATTGTTGTTCCTTAGCCTGCCACTATACCTACACGAGAGAAGATTTTTGTGACCTATTTGTTTTTATAGGTCCATAGTTGTTAGTGGTAGCAGATTTTGAAAAATATGTTTTTGGAGAGCCAAAACTATTTATATATGTTCCTTTTGGCATCCATGTCACGATCCGAATTCCAGCGTTCAAAAATCGACATCCGTACTCCACTGTACTTGAATGTCGCAGATTCAACATCGAAATTCGAGTCGTGCCGGAGCTTGTAACACATTAAGTACAACACAGCGTAAGAAAAAGAATAACATATCAATATACAACATTGATACAATATCAGATACAATATGATACAGCAGATGATAAAATGAATATACATCAGAGATACAAGAAATAACAGCGAGAAGAAAAGATAACACTAGCAGCAGAACAAAAATCTCCAATATGGCCTTCAAGAAAGAACTCCATCTTCAAAACACCTATCCAGAAATAGCTCGAACTCCCAATAATGATGCACAAAGATAAGACAGTCTCGTCCACAAGCGATTGCCAAATCCTAGGCTGAAAGCTATCGAATCTACACCTACTATTGATTATCTGAAAAACCCAACTCTAGACTGCCCGTGAGGGAAAATAGTGGGCACCCAGAGTTTAGGAAAGGAACTGTTAACGTAAAAATCAAACGCTAACACCCCGGTGTAGATTGAAGTTGAGTGAAAGCACCACCCCGTGTACACGGGAACTACAAACAAGTAGAGAAATCACAGAAAAAACAACAATTTTTATAGTGGTTCGGCTTAGGGTAAGCCTACGTCCACTTTAACTCTCTTTATTACTGAATTGATTACAACTTTTACAACAATCTTCAATTACAATTCCGATGAGACAAACAACTAGAGCTTTGATGTAGAAGAATTCTTGAAATCCATTAGATTGTGTTAGATTTCCTCTCAAAGTTAGCTGAGATGTCTTTCGTACTTGAAGTGTTGAGTGAGTCGAGAATTCAACAGAGTATTGGCGCTTCAAGAGATCGGCCAAAAGTCCCCTTCATTCTTGAGGTAGGTTGGTATTTATAGAGGAAATCCCCCCCCCTTAGGTCGTAAGTCGTGACCGGTCTAAGGTGAGTTGTGGCCGGTCTAAGGTAGGTCATGGCCGATTCATTTGGCCCCTCCATGGCTTCACAAGAGTTCATTTGTATAAGTCCTAAGTCGCCCGCGAGTCATCCTCTAAGTCGCAAATGAGTCAACTGGTCTTCTTTATGTGGCATTGAACCTTCACCCAGTAGCTTTAGGTCGTGGACGACTCAAGCTAGGTCGTGAGTCGTGTACGAGTTAAGAGACCACTGCGCCAAGTAGATGCATTGAACCTGTCTTCCTTTGCTTGCTCTGGGAACGACTTAACATAGGTTATAGGTCGGTGGCGACTTAGGTCGGTAGCTATCGTAGGTCGGTAGCTATCTTAGGTCGGTGGCAACTGTTCAGCCTTAAGTCGGTATCCCTTCCAGGCCTTAGGTCGGCATCCTTTTAAGGCAGTTAGGTCGGTAACCTTATTAAGGTGTTAGGTCGGTGACTTTGTCAAAGCATTGAGTCGGCACCTCTCTTAAGTCGGTATCCCTTTTTGGCCTTAAGTCAGCCTTCCTGCTAAGCCTTAGGTCGGCATACTTGTTGAAGTATTAGGTCGGCATACCCCTTAGTCCTTAGGTTGGCATCTCTTTGAGTCTGTTAGGTCGGCCATCTTTAGGTAGCCAGAAAAGAGGAAATAACACTTGCCCCTCGAAGTGCACGCCTAGGTCGTAGGTCGTGTACTTTGACCAAACTTTGTTAAGTCGCGGGCGACCTAAGAGATGGCTTAATCTGCACATCTACTTGCTTCTTCCCTATATAAGCATTAGCTCGTTTTCTTCCTCCTCGTCAACTGCTCCCACATCCTTTTCTGCTATTAACAATTTTCCTGAGCTCCAAAAGGCAATTTCACTCCAATCAATTACCGACAACCTTTGTTACTCACTGCGTAAGTGATTCTGCTCTTCTCTTGATCCTAACTCACCTTTCCACGCAATGCGTCGTCGTGAACTTTCCATAGTTGGCGAACTCTGGTTGCCTGGATTTAGGTTTAAGTGTTTGATTGGTGGGCTTCGATGCTTCAAGCTAATCGATTTTTGAATTGCGTTGGAGTGACAGGCATTGAATTTGCGGTGATTTAGTTTTTGGATGATTCGTCATCGGGTGAAAATTAGGGCTTGTGCTAGTGGAGAGGCTAACGGGTTAGCGGGCTAAGAAAGTGAAGGGTTTCTGATTAGATGGGGGGTTTGTCGATGAAGTGGAATGCCGACTTAGACACGACTCAGTAGTTTTGGGCGACCTATAACCCTTCACGACTTAACTAGATACGGCATAAGCTATGAGTCGCGGCCGAGCTAAGATCTATCTCTTCAATACGCTTTGCGGCCTATAGGACCAACGATTTAAGGGGCCAACCACTTAACCGAGTCAACCACTTAACCTTCAGGAGATCTTTTAAGTCATGTACGACTTAATTTCTAGGTCTTAGACGACTCAACCTTTAGATCGCGGACGACTCGTTACTTGAACAATATTTTACTTGCCGAATTGTTTCCTCTAGCCTAAGCCAATTGCATCCCACCCTACTAGGTCGTGAACGGCTCATGACTTTGAGAGCTTTTGGATTGTGACTCAATGGCCTGAGCAGTTGAAAATTTAGAGATGTTGATAGAACTTGATTGTACTTCCAATTTGAATTGCTAGGATAAACTGCTTGAACTCTGTTGCATTTCCTTACAGATTACACCAGTTTTATTGCCATTGACCTGTTAAACACAACACTTTGCAAAAAAATGGGACAAATATACTTGTCACTGATCGCCCACATCAAATGACAGATTAGTCGACATAAAATAATCAACTTAAATACACTGTATGAAATGCTGTGAACCAATCAACTAAAGTGAAGTATTAATGCAAAGCATCGCTAACTTGAACTGATTTGTTTGCATCAACACTACACTTGCATATTAAAACAGTGAACCCTGGACTTTATAACTGACAAATACTTGCTAGTTTTCATTCCAGTTACATTTGCTTATTGCTTGATTGATTTTACACAACACTCCACACACTTTAGGAAACGTGCACCTTCATGTTTGAATATCCAGTTGTTTGTGTAGAATGACTTCCCATCAAGAAGAAGAAGGGGTAGCTCAAGCTGAAGAGACCTTCCCGATAGTTATTCCCATAGAGAATCCTCCAGAGAGAACTCCGACTATCCTATCTCCGAGAGCGTTTATTCAGCTACGTACTCAATTTGGTTTTGCTGAAAATGATGCCATACTTCCCTGACCAAATGATACTGCCGACAGTCCTCCCCATGGTTTCGTTGCAGTCAATCGTCAAATGTGTTTAAGCGGGGCGATTCCACCCTTTAACGACTTCCTTCGAACCCTTCTCCTTCGGTTGACAATCTCTCCATTCCAACTTCATCCTAATGGCTATGCCATTTTGATGGGGTTGTGTGTCTTGTTCAGGAGGACTCTTGATCGCTTGCCAAATTTTGAAGAAATTCGCTACTTATGCTCGTTTGCAAAGAGTAAAGACCATCCTTCCCTCATTATCGTGAGAAGTGCTAGAAATCGCAAGCTTCTTTCTGATCTTACAGAAAGCGTTCATGGATTTTTTAACCAGTTTTTCTTCGCTCGTTGCCCCCTCAGAGTTTTATGCCATCTGGAGAGTAGGAAGTAAGATTATCTGCTTCTATTTTCTCTATTTTCAAACTTTCCGAGATCCGAATTATCAATTGCTAATCTCATTCTTTGCTCTTTTCAGCACTTCCTCTCCCTTCTAGAGATCCAATCCATAAGCAAGTTTTTGAAAGACTGAGTGCCGTGGCTGTAGAAGAAAGAAGTGCAAAGTTTTTGTTGAGGGATGAATTTTTGCATCAGTACGGGATTTCACACATCTCTCGCTCTACACATACTCATGAGATCCCAGACTCCCCGGCTAGAGCATCAGATGCTCCGGTTTCTTCTGACGCACCCGTACCAAAAGATCCCGCTTCCGAAGCTTCTCTAGTAAAATGCTCTACTACTGTCGATGTTGCGAGGTCATCTGGCAAATTCACACTTGCCCCAGTTATTGAGGAAGAGGAGCCTCAGAGATCTCCCCAACGTTCGCAGAAGTCCGGCGAAAAAACAAGCCCTGTTAGGCAGAGCGGGGATGACACTTTCGAAGGGTTGAGCGACCTCTTCGCCACCTCACAGGAGATCTTTAAAGACGACCCTGTCACTACTAGGGTTTCTTCTTCAGTAGTGGAAGCGACTTCTTCCTTGCAACAAGCTCCGTCAACCCAAGAGTTGACGTTAACTATCACCCCCACAACTACTCCGCAATCGAAGAGTGGTTCGTAGTTTGATGCGCGTAGCTTGCACATCACACACACTTAGAATCCTTCGGCACTTTTATACTCCTAACTCTTTGTACTTTGAAGATTCTAAAGTTATGCTTCTTTTCTCTGAAGACTTTTAAGACTTGTCTCTCTTTTTTATTTCAGATTCTCCGATGGGACGCAATGGCTCTTACTGTGACGACTTCCAGCGCTATGGGAGGCGTAGCCAATATGATTATAGGCGCTACCTTACCGATGAAGAGAGAGCCGCCCGAAAGGCCCAGGAGAGGAGGGCTCAAGAAGAGCGTTATGAGAGAAAAGAAAGGGAGGAGCGCATCGATTCTTCCCGGAGAGGTGACGATACTCACAAGAGAAAGTCGCATGATGATCGGGGAAAAAGCCACATAGTTGAGGACCCAAGCAAGCGTGCCCGGCACGGTGAAAAGCATGCTTCTACAACTCCTGAAAAGGTCACTTCCCCCGTCTCACTTGACATTCCTTCTGGCTCCCCTGCTCTCGGGAAGATAGACATTCAGACAATAATCAGCAGGCCTAAATTCCAAGTTGGATCAGGCCCGGCTACTCTACAAAGCCGGTTCCCGCACTGGTGCCTGAAGGGAGTGCGGTTCGATCTTGACTTGGTCCCTATTGACAAGCCTGCCATGCTACGAAATCTCGATGCTGTCAGGCTTGATATTGAAAGGATGTCGAACTGGCAAAAGCTTGTTGACGAGCTTCAAAGGGTCAATCGTGCGAATATAGAGGCCATGCTTACTATGGAGAATGATAAGGCCGAATGGCAGAAGGTTCTTGAGCAGCATGATACCGAAATGAGGAGCATCACTACTTACAATGACGAGCTCGAAGCGAAAGTTGAGGAACTTAAACAAGAGCTTGCTACTTCTTCTACCACATATACTCAAAAAGAAGTACTTCAAAAGCAAGTTCGCGATGCTCACGCTGCTCAGCGTCATGCCGAGGCACAACTTGAAGCTGAGCAGAAAACAGCGGGAAGGTATCGTGCCGAGGTTACAGAGTTACAGGAGAAAGTCAACTCTCAGGAGGCGGAAATTCAAATGCTAAAGCTTCAACTTTCCAAGACTGAAAGAGAGCATGATGAGGCCGTTGCCGGTAAAATTGCAGCTGAAGAATCTCATGAAGCAACGAAAACCAACATCAGCTCGACACTGTTTGACTTCTACCTGCATAGCGTCTTGGGGCGCGGTAGCCTCGCCTTCCTAGGTCCCAAGTACGAAATTACTCTGGCTGAAGTGTGGGAGGCCGCACTTGACATGCTTGGCGGTAAAAGTGCTGGCTATGCCGAATTAGCTCTTGAGGAGCATTACTTAGATGATGATGCTCGCGCCGCTCTCGCCAAGGGAAAAGAACAACTTGCAAAATTAAGAGCTGAGATGGCCGAAGGGGAACGTTTAGGAAAGACCACTTCAACTATTCCAGTCCAGCCTTCTCCTTCGGCCGAAATCGACATTATTGGCTCCAGTTCTCATTCTCCATCCCTGGTCAAAGTTACAACTGAGATTACGAGTACACAGGGTGGAGATGAAGGTGAAGAGAGCGCCGAAGCACAGGCTTATGAGGTTGATATCAGGAAGCCGACTTCTCCAGGTAACTCTACTGTTAATCTTGCCCAAGTAGACTGCTCATTTGCTTCTTATGAGTTCGATGAGCTTCTCGACTATTTCCTGAACCTCAATGAGCCTTTATCTCCTCTCTTTACTGACTTTAACTTCTTTTCTTCTGTAGAGAAAGCATCGAGCATTGTTCAAACTTCCCCTCCTCCAATTATTCCTCCTTCGGTTCTCCAGGTCACTCCTCCGTCCGCCTCTCAACCCAGGTCGCAAGAGGAGCAAATAGAAGCTCTTCATGGCTTAGATGATCCTATTGCTTCTCAAGAACACGGGGAAGAAGGGCTTGGCAATGAGTCTCCGGAGCGAACCACTTCTGATAACATAAAATTATCTGCTCTTGTAACTCCGGGAAGTGAGTCTTCTTCAAGGAGAAGGAGGAAGCGTGCCACTTCCAAAAAGAGAAGGAAAGGCATTCTTGTTTCTAAAGAGGAAACGACAGTTGATCCGGCAGTAACCCTTTCTCTTTCATCCCCGACTCTCCCAAGCCGTCCTGAAAAGCTGCCTATTAGGTCAGGCGAAGGCTCTAAGGGGGGTGGCAAGAAGAAGTAAGGGGTCCTGCTTCGATGTATCTTTACTTTTTGCTTTTTGCATGTACTGGCCGGAGATTGTGCGGGTACCGGCCTCCGCTTTTCTTTTTATTTTTATTTTGAAACCTGTACCTGTACAAAATTTTGACAGTGTTGAATAAAATGATTCTTTTTGTTTGTAAAACTTCTATAAACTTCTAGGTATATCTGAGAATGCATTTACTATTCATTTTCGTACAAGTTTCTTTATATGATATTGCAGTGAGCTTGTGGTATGTTGTTCGAGCTTAATTTTTACCAATGTAGCTATACCATGTTGCATGTAGCTATACCATGTTGCCCCTATACCATAAGCTCGTTGCAATATTTTATACTTTGAGGGGACTTGTACTCTTATTTTCTGGAGAATAATTATTCCATACTTGGAGGAATATTATCTTGTTAAAAATAGAGTACAGCTCCCTCCATATGAGTTTTTTACGCTTTATCCTTCGAAGATATCACTTTTTCTTTTGTGCATACACACATTTTACCAAGTGAATTCTTCTATGTGGTAAAGCGGGCCTCTGAAGGACACTTTAACTTCTTTTTGAGGAAGAGTATTTCCAAGAATAGAAGAACAAATCTTCCTTTGAAAGCAAAAGTGTGCCTTTGAAGAGGGCTTCCCTTTTTTATATTGCACCTCGGTGGAGGGCTTTGATCTTTGCTTTGCATTTCTGACGAAATGCTTCTTTGAAAAGTTGTACCTCTGAGGAGGGCTTTTTCACGTTTCAACACTTGGAAGTTTTATTTCAATCTCGGTGAAACGTGTGCCTCCAAAGAGTTGTGCCTCCGAGGAGGGCTTTCCACGTTTCAACACCTGGAAGTTTTATTTCAATCTTGGTGAAACGTGTGCCTCCGAAGAGGTCTTTCTGTTCGATTGTGCCTCTGGGAGGAGGTCTTTTTATTTCTGCCTCTGGGAAGAGGTCTTTTTTGTTTTTGCCTCTGGGAAGAGGTCTTTTTGTTTGGTTGTGCCTCAGGGAAGAGGTCTTTTTGTTTCTGCCTCTTGGGAGAGGCTTTTATTTTTTCCCTGTTCGTTGGGAAGCGGGCCTCTGAAGAGGGCTTTTCACATTTCGTCTCACAGGAGTGTATCACCGATCATGGTGAAATGTGTGCCTCTGAGTAGGGTTACTGCCTGGAAGTTTGGAGTTTCTTTCTCTCGGTTGGACGGATTCACGGGAGTGTATCGACCAGTTATTCCGCAACTTTGTATCGAGAAAGATCTCTCTTTTTCTGGTTTGGCCCGCTCGAGGTCTTTTAGCATTTCAACTGTGGTGAAATGGTCCACCGAAGAGGGCTTTTCACGTTTCAACACCTGGAAGTTTTATTTCAATCTCGGTGAAACGTGTGCCTCTGAGTAGGGCTTTTGCCTGGAAGTTTGGAGTTTCTTTCTCTCGGTTGGACGGATTCACGGGAATGTATCGACCGATCATTCCGCAACTTTGTATCGAGAAAGATCTCTCTTTTTCTGGCTAGGCCCGCTCGAGGTCTTTATCCTCCGAAGAGTTGTGCCTCTGAAGAGGGCTTGTGCCTCCGAAGAGGTCTTTTGTTGATTGATGCTTGCTCGCCCATGTCTCTTTGTCATCCATTCATGTTGGCGATCCCCGTTGTCTTTTGCAAGTGTCATCACTTTTTAGTTGCCAATAATTTCTCTTATCCAAAGAAATACACTTCATAGTTAAGCGAGTTGGTGGTGGTAGACACAGGCTATTTAACTAATTGTTTGTTTGTTCAAACATTTGCAGTTAGTTAGAAATGGTCCACTTCCATCCACATTGCTAACTTTTGTTCGAAGCACTTCTTTTGTAGGATTTGAGTATGGAAATTTTGAATGGCTTAGTGTTTGCTTGCTGAGAGATGTCGGAGATCGCTTAGTCTTGCGATGGGTAAGCTTTGTCTTTGTGGCTTGCATTATTAAATCGACATTTTAGTAACACGGTTAACGTATTTTATGTGTCGAAATAAAACAAAGCAGTTTATAATAGTAGAGAACACAAGATTTATAGTGGTTCGGCCAAAAGCTGGGCCTACATCCACTTTATAGCTTTTCATTATTCACTTGCTTTACAATTGCTTTCAATACAAGAATCATATATTCATAATTCTTTTACAACATTTCAGCAAAGTTTTCAAGTAAAATAGGGACGCAAATGATTGCTGTTCCAAGCTCTTGGGATTGGTTCTCCTTCGACAGTTGTGAGTTTGAATGTGTCATCAAGGAGTTTCGCGTCTATAACATATGGCCCTTCCCAGTTTGGCCCAAACACACCTATGGCTGTCATAATTCTCTTCAGGACTAAGTCCCCCAACTTCAAAGCTGCGCTGACGAACTTTGGAATTGAAGTGCCTGGCTATTTTTTGCTGGTGAGCTGCAATTCTAAGTCTAGCCTCTTCTCTTCTTTCATCGAGGAGGTCAAGTGCTTCCAATTGCAATTTCTCATTCTCATTTTGATCAAAATGGATCCTTCTGTGTTAGGGGACTTCAGTTTCCACTTGAATCGTCGCTTCTGATCCGTATGCCAATGAAAATGGAGTATGCCCAGTCGCAGTTTTGTGAGTGGTCCTGTATGCCCATAGTGCAAGCGGTAACTTATCAACCCAACCACCTTTTGCTTTTTCCAGCCGCTTTTTGATGGTTGATTTGATTATTTTGTTTACTGCTTCCACTTTCCCGTTTGCCTGCGGATGAGCCACTGCCGAGAAGCTTTTTGGATCTTGAATCGTTTGCAGAAATCTTGGAATTCCTCACTTTCAAACTGAGTACCATTGTCTGTGATTATCTTCTGAGGCACACCATACCTGCAAATGATATTTTTGGTCACAAAACTTATCATTTTCTTAGAGGTAATAGTAGCCAATGATTCGGCTTCAGCCCATTTAGTGAAGTAATCAACAGCCACGATAGCATATTTAACCCCCGATTTGGCGGTCGGCAAAGGTCCAATGAGATCTATTCCCCAGATAGCAAACGGCCATGGACTGACCATTTGTGTTAACTCAGTGGAAGGTGCTCTAGGAATTTTAGCGAATCTCTGGCATTTATCACACTTTCGGGAATAGTCAGCAGCATCCTGATTAATCTCTGGCCAAAAGTATCCATAACGGAGGATTTTCTTTGCTAAAGTTTGACCACCTGTATGGTCCCCACATTCCCCTCCGTGTACTTCAGTTAGAATTGTCTTAGCTTCTTCCTTTGTTACACATCGAAGTAATGGCATTGAAAATCCTCGTCTGTACAAACGACCATCTTGAACTATATATCTGGAGGCTTTTCTCATCAGCTTCTGCGTTCTTTTGAACTTTCTAGCAAAGAACCATTGAGTAAATATTCAAGTATCGGAGTCGTCCATGATTCTCGTTCTTGGGATACACTCATAATCTAATCAACATCCATTTCATCTGTGCTTGGAGCTGACAAGACTTCGACGGGAGCTAATCCCAATAGTTGAGCTTCACCGGTACTCGAATACTTTGCAAGAGAATCCGCTTTCATGTTCTCTTCGCGGGGTATATGGTTTATTGAGTAACGGTCGAAATCTTGAAGGAGCTCCCAGGCTTTTGATAAATAGGCGGGTAGATTCCCTCCTTTAGCTTGAAATTCCTTCTTTACTTGGCAAAAAATAAGTTGAGAATCACTGAAGATCTATAATGCCCTGATGTTTAGTTCTTTAGCGATCCTTAAACCAGCGATGAGATCTTCATATTCAGCTTCATTATTTGTCGAAGGGAATTCTAGTCTCAGCGCATAACATAGTGATCGCCTCTCTGGAGTTTCAAGGACAACCCCTGCTCCAGAACAGTAATCATTCCTTGCGCCATCGACATACAATTTCCATTGGATTGGGACGCCATCAATGACTCCTTCCTCACTATCACCCTTATCCGTACATTCTGCAATGAAATCCGCCAAAGCTTGTCCATTGATTGCTTTTCGGGGATGGTAAGTGATGTCATATTGGCTGAGTTCGATATTCCATTTCAAAAGACGGCCCGAAGTCTCAGGACGGAATAGGACTTGCTTTAGAGGTTGATCAGTGAGGGCTTTAATGGGATGAGCTTGGAAATATGGCCTCAATTTTCTTGATGCGATCAACAAACAATAGGCGAGCTTTTCTAATCTTGAATAGTTCATCTCTGCCCCAGAGAATCTTTTGCTGATATAATAGACTGGGCGTTGAATCCTTGCGTCTTCCCGTACCAACACTGCACTGAGAGCAAGAGACGAAATTGCCAAATATACAAAGAGATCTTCACCACTGTCAGGTTTTGAAAGTATCGGAGGCACTTCCATATGACAAACCAACTCATCAAATGCTTTCTGACATTCAGGAGTCCACTCAAAGTTTTTCCTTCCATTCTTCAGAGCATCAAAGAATGGAATGCATTTGTCAGTAGCTTTGGAAATGAACCGACTCAAAGCAGCAACCTTTCCATTGAGACTTTGCAATTCCTTCTTCGTTCTAGGAGCCTTAACCTCTCTCAGGGCAGTGATCTGAGCTGGATTGGCTTCAATGCCACTAGCGCTCACAATGAAACCCAAAAACTTTCCGAACTCCACTCCAAATGAACATTTTAGTGGATTAAGCTTCATTCTGTACTTGCGGAGTACTGCAAACATCTCTGCCAAGTGATCCATATGGTCCACTGCTTTCTTAGACTTTACTAGCATATCATCAACATAAACTTCCATTGTCTTGCCAATCTGTGGTTTAAACATGGCATTAACAAGCCTATGGTAAGTTGCCCCTGCATTCTTGAGTCCGAAGGGTATGACCTTGTAGCAGTAGAGTCCAACATCTGTGATGAAACTAGTATCCTCTTGATCTGGCTCATGCATCATAATCTGGTTATATCCGGAGTATGCATCCATAAAAGATAACAATTCATGTCCCGCCGTCCCATCCACCAACTGATCGATCCTGGGCAGCGGGAAACAGTCTTTGGGGCAGGCTTTGTTCAGATCTGAAAAATCAATGCATACTCTCCACTTTCCATTAGCTTTTTTCACCAGCACTGGATTTGATACCCAATCTGGATAAGTAGATTCCCTGATGAAACCGTTCTCCATGAGTCGATCCACTTCTTCTTTTAACACTGTCGTTCTCTCAGGACCCTGAGTTCTTCTCTTCTGTTTCACAGGTGTAAACTTTGGATCAATATTCAAAGTATGTACTGCAATCTCTGGGGATATTCCGCACATGTCAGCATGAGTCCAAGCGAATACATCCAAATTAGCCTTCAAAAATGAAATCAGAACATTCTGGACTGTTGTGTTGAGCTGCGAACCCACATTAAGCACTTTGTTTGGGTCCTTTGGGTCAACGGAACCGGCACTGTTACCTCTACCGGTACTACCCTATTCTCCCCTGCACTGGCTTTCCTTGGATCCATCTCTCTTCGTGCACCACTACATTCGCCAGTGCGGGGTCCACCCTGTAATTGCTACAAGGTTGGTTCTTTAATGCGGACTGGAGCCGCCGCACCTTTTCCCATTTCTCTTTTCCTTGATTCTCGCAACTCTGCAAAGTAACATTCTTGCCCCGCATCTTGGTCTCCCTTAATCACACCAACTCCATTATCTGTGGGGAATTTTAGAGTCAGACACCATGGGGCAAGAACAGCTTTGAACGCAGCAAGAGTCGGTCGGCCTAAAAAGGCATTATAGGCAGAGAATTCTTCAACAATTATAAAGGTTTGCTTTCGAGCTACCTTTCTCGGTCCCTTTCCAAGTTCTACAAACAAATATATGGTCCCAATCGGCTGTTTGGCTTCTCCAGCAAACCCAGCAATCTTAAGTGACGAAGCTTGAACGTCAGCCATTGGAATTTTCATTTGATCGAAGGTCTTCTTGAAGAGGATATTGCATGAAGCTCCAAAATCAACTAGAACTCTTCTCACAGTTGCCGGCCCAATACCAGCGGATATGACCAAAGGATCTATGGTCGGAGCCTCAATACCCAAAGAATCCTTGGCACTGAACACAATATCATCTGTGGAAGTCGTTTGTTGCTTTAAAGGTGCATCATTCTCTAAGACAAAAACATTCTCTTCAGCTAGTACATGCCTCAAGGCCCGGGCATACCTTTCCATCTCGCCCCAGCTTTTGCCTGCTGGGTGAGGTCCTCCGGTTATTATATTGATGACAGGCCTTTCTGATTCATGTTCCACGGCCTTCTCACTTGAGGCAGGACGGTGAGCGGGAACTTGTTGTCCTTGAGTTGACGAAGCTGGGGCATTTCTGTTTCTTTTCACATACTGCTGGAGTTTGTTTTCCTTCAAGAGTTGTTCAATCACCTCTTTCAACTGACGGCATTCGTTGGTGTCATGGCCGGGCTGGTTGTGGAACCGACAGAACCTTCCACTTTTTTCCATCTTAATCGCAACTCTCATTTTAGGCGATGTCGGATAATTGACATCATCTTTGGTTGCAAAGAAGATGTTTTCGGGGGTATCAGTCAAGGGTGTGAAATTGAAAGAACGGCCTTTCTTAGCGTCTCCCTGTTTCTTTCCACCATCATTTCCCCTTTCTGAGTGTTAGGTTCTTTCTTATTCGAAGCAGCACCATTGTTCCCGGCTTCCGCTGATACCACCATAGCCGGTGTTTGGAGGCTCTCCAAGCGCATGAATTCATCCGCTTTCTTGTAGAATTTGTCAAGTGAGTTTGGCTCCTTCATTTTCAACCACTTTCCAAATTCGCTTGATTTGTCAATCGCCGTCATCAAGTATGTTAGGACCATGCGTGACTCAGCATTATCTACCTCGGCCAATGCTATGTTAAAACGATTCAAAAATGACCTGATGGATTCTCCTTGATTTTGCTCTAGACTTGATAGCGACATTATATCCTTTGCTTTAGAAGCATACAATTGAAATTGCTCCTTGAACTTCCTGGTCAAATCGGAGAATTGATCGATTGACCTGACTGGCAGCTTCGTAAACCACAATAGAGCTACACCTTCTAGATATATCGGGAAATATCGACATTTAATTTCATCTGACGCCCGGGCACCAGTCATATGCCAGTCGTACTTATACAGAAACTCGTTTGGATCACTCGTCCCCTTGTAAGCTGGAATAGTAGGGGGAACGAATTTCCTTGGGAACTCTGCCTTCAAGATCTTTTCAGTAAATGGAGTTTTGCTCGGAGCAAATCCCCACTCTTTCTCGTCTTCATCTCTTCGCATACTTTCTTTCATGATTTGACGAACCATACCCGAAAAATACTCTTCATCATTTAGAGGCTCTGGAGGGCACACATCAGCCACTCTCTCTGAATTCTGCCTTGATAATCGTTCACGGAGGGTCGGCTGCGGCCCTGATCCTCCAGCTTGAAGAGGAGTCCTTTCTATAGGGTCTGCGGCTCTTTGAGCAATGTTCCCTTCAACATCCTGAACTCCCGCAGTAGGGTTCCCATCATTATTAATCGGTTGACGATTTGCCCCTAGTAGATCATTAAACTTACTCAAGATCAGGGCATTCTAGGCATTCTGGGCTTCCAACTACGCATTCTGAGCATTCAATTGCTAATTCAATCCCAAAACTACGGCGTCCAATTCTGCTGGTGTAACTCCAACAGTTGGAGCTGCTTGGCTTGAAGGAGGAGAGGTAGCAGTATTCTCTTGAACATTGTCGGATCTTACAGAACTTCGTTTTCTCCTAGGAGCCATTATTTCCAATAAACTTCTAGTTTTAAAAGAAATCCTTTCAACAATCCTTCGCGGATCAATAGTGGAAGTTTCCTGAGTTGGGGTTCTCAGTGAAAGCACCAAAAATGTTAACGTAAAAATCAGACGCTAACACCCCGGTGTAGATTGAAGTTGAGTGAAAGCACCACCCGTGTACACGGGAACTACAAACAAGTAGAGAAATCACAGAAAAAGCAGAAAAAACAACAGTTTTTATAGTGGTTCGGCTCAGGGTAAGCTTACGTCCACTTTAACTCTCTTTATTACTGAATTGATTACAACTTCTACAACAATCTTCAATTACAATTCCGATGAAATAAACAACTAGAACTTTGATGTAGAAGAATTCTTTAAATCCATGTAGATTGTGTTTGATTTCCTCTCAAAGTTAGTTGAGATGTCTTTCGTACTTGAAGTGTTGAGTGAGTCGAGAATTCAGCAGAGTATTGGCGCTTCAAGAGATCGGCCAAAAGTCCCCTTCATGCTTGAGGTAGGTTGGTATTTATAGAGGAAATCCCCCCCCCCCTTAGGTCGTAAGTCGTGACCGGTCTAAGGTGAGTTGTGGCCGGTCCATCTGGCCCCTCCATGGCTTCACAAGAGTTCATTTGTACAAGTCCTAAGTCGCCCACGAGTCATCCTCTAAGTCGCAAACGAGTCAACTGGTCTTCTTTATGTGGCATTGAACCTTCACCCAGTAGCTTTAGGTCGTGGACGACTCAAGCTAGGCCGTGAGTCGTGTACGAGTTAAGAGACCACTGCGCCAAGTAGATGCATTGAACCTGTCTTCCTTTGCTTGCTCTGTGAACGACTTAACATAGTTTATAGGTCGGTGGCGACTTAGGTCAGTAGCTATCTTAGGTCGGTAGCTATCTTAGGTCGGTGGCAACTGTTCAGTCTTAAGTCGGTATCCCTTCCAGGCCTTAGGTCGGCATCCTTTTAAGGCAGTTAGGTCGGTAACCTTATTAAGGTGTTAGGTCGGTGACTTTGTCAAAGCATTGAGTCGGCACCTCTCTTAAGTCGGTATCCCTTTTTGGCCTTAAGTCGGCCATCCTGCTAAGCCTTAGGTCGGCATACTTGTTGAAGTATTAGGTCGGCATACCCCTTAGTCCTTAGGTCGGCATCTCTTTGAGTCTGTTAGGTCGGCCATCTTTAGGTAGCCAGAAAAGAGGAAATAACAGGAACAATAAACTCCAGGTCAGTCATGGGACTGGTATGAGCAAACCAAAACATCTAGACTTTAAAACAACCAAAGAATTTAAGTTTGAAATCCGCAATGCTTTTTAGAAAATGAAACTACCATAAGGCCTCCCGGCACACACACAATGCAAACGCACACATGGGGGAGATTTCTCCTTATGATAGTCAAATATGCTTAATACGGGAAAATTCTTTGATATTATTACTAGTGCATGGTGGAAATTATTTCGAAAGTATAATATTAATCCTAGCCAGCACAGGTACCATGATATTATGCCTACTATAGCTGCCACGTTAAATGGCAGGTTCTACAACTAAAACCGTACAAGGCGCGTATTGAAGAATGGATTTCCAACAAATGGTCAGGCTAAGGAACTTCCTACTGTCACATGGGATCGCCTCTGGCGGGACGTCCCGAGAACCTAACGTTACGGTTAGATCTCTGCCAACACAAGGCCGGGTTACCTCTGAACTTGGTAACTACTACACGAGCGTGCCATCCCCCGGTCCTTTGGGACCTTTATCCGAGGTACCTTTAATACAACAACCACAAAGCAATCACAAAGTAATAGATCTGCAGTATCCACATGAGTAAGTATCTGGGCTCCATACCATGATACCACCCTTTTCCAGAAGGGGATGAAAAACCCTAAAGGGCACGACCCTCATAACCTTGCCGCATCTTTCCTGTTTCGACCATTTCCGGGATGTGAGGTCCTGATGCAGTCTCGACCACAAAGCTACGCTTTATACAAAAGTCATGCTTTGATCAACAAATGATACACAGCAGCACTCAGCATGCCACACTACCAAATTTGGGAGTATATCACTGATAAATATCAACTACATAACCTCTGAGCTCGTACATCTCAGAGAAGGGTGTTAAGCTAAGAGAATAAATTCTCCGCCACCAAGCAGAAATGTATTTGATAGAGATCAGTTTAATATCTCAAAGTGTAGTGCCAAACATACAACCATACAAGTCTGTTCCAGGTTCGAACAGAACCGAAGGCACTTCCGAAGAAGCCCTTACAAATCCGGGTATCCACAGTCCCGATCGGACTTCCCATCACATAGGGAGAACTCTATACCGGAGCAACTCAGTGCAGAGTCAATCGACAGGTTATCATATCGCTCTTGAAGACACCAGGTCTTCAACACCGGTCTTTAAATGCAATCCATAACGACGTATCACTAATCAGAATGGGTTATATGACACAAGGTCCTCTCCCGGCTAAACCGAGTAGTGAGCGCGATATTTAAAAACATATGGATATGGGATTTCAGTTAAGTCACAACTTATAAAACCCAGAACCTTTCTTTTAAATGGTTAAACATTACCATTTTAAACCTTTAAACAAAAAGATTTATTCCACAAAGTTCACTCAGTTTCACAAAGATCTATTCATAGATTTCAAAACAATTTCCATTTCAATTGGGATCAACTCAATGAAATCTTTAAATTAAAGATTTATAGCTTTCAAAACATGCTCCCAAAGATTTACTCGTAATTTGGAAAACTATTTTCCATTTTAGACTTGGAAACCTTTTACACAAATTGGAAGCTCATTTCTGATGTAAAAGCTTTTATTATTCGAAAACAAATATATTTTTTCGTTTCGGAAAAATTCAATTATATTTATACAAGTTAACTTCTTGGGTTAAATTCAAGTTCCCAAAAACAACACTTTTAAAATGGTTTAAAAACCCATATAAACACATTTACAAGTTGAATGACCTTTTTAAACCATAATTTCCAAATCATAGAATTCAATTTCAAATATTGAATTCAAATTTAAATCAAATTATTTAAATTTCAAAACTCAATCAAGTTATTTAAAATAACTTTTATTTTTTTGAAATTCACTTTTCAAAAGCTTTCAATTCCAAAACTATATTGGATTCAAAAATTCAATCTTTAAAACTATTTCAAAATTGATGACTTAACCCATTTCCACGTGCAATCCATATTTGTGTGTGTATAAGTGTGGTCCAGGGGTTTTACACAATAAAAGTGCCGCATCATCAGTCAGCACAAATCCAGATACAACAATATATTAAATAAGCGGTATAAACCATAACGCTTATATTTAGCAAGCGGTACAAACCAATTATAACGCTTATCTTTCATTCACAGATCACAGGTACATATCACAGATAATAAATTACAGTAAACATAGCTCAAATAAAAATAGAGCATCACACTCAGGGATATCAAACAATCCAGTCATCCAATTGAATCCAAAATACATAAGTAAGGTCGGTTAATTATCTGATTAATTCAAATCCTATTAATTACTTATGAATTAATAATCCTGGTTAATTAATATAAATTTATTACAATCATTTTGATCAATTTTTCTTTAATCAATTACTAATTAACAATTAATAATAAATTAATTAACCTTAAATTTTAATTCATCATCCTTTAATTATTACATAATTCCCATTAATCATTTAATTCACCATTTAATTAATTATCTTTAACTAATTAATTAACACTTAATTAATTACCCTTCATTGATTTCACTAAGTAATTAGATCTCATTCAATTGCACAAAGTAATTATCTATTATTTACTTTCATAAATAAATTTATCTTTAAATTAATTACCCTTAATTACAATCCATCAACTTTTAATAATTTACCTTAGATTATTTAATTCACCATTTCATTAATCATCTTCCAATCAATCATATTAATTAGTTACCCTTAAAAGAATTATTGTTTGATCACTTGGTTAATCAACCTTTAATCATAAACTAGTTACTTTAAATTAAGCAGTTATCTCTAAGCAATTAATTACCCTTAATTACTTAATTATTTTATTAATTATTTTTATTAATAAATCATCCTCTAAATACTTTCGTTAGCTAATCTTTAGGTCATTTTTTAATTAATATGATTCATGTAATTACTTTACCTTAATTCTAAATGGATTAACTAATCACTTTAATTATACAAATAACCCTTTAATTTAATTATATCACCTATCCCAATAATTAATTATTAGATACTTCTTGAAAGCATAAAAATAAGATACATAATACATATTATTTTAAAAACAAAACAATTTTTAATGTTTAACTTAAAATTAAATTTTTGAGGCTTTGTTAAAAATTCATTAAATTTTCATTTTGACTTCCAAAATATGATTAATAACTTCGAAAACTTTATTTAATTCAACATTAGTTCACCCTCCTATATTTTTCAAAACTTGTTTTAACATTTAAATAGCTTAAACTTTGTTAAATAATCAACTAAAATAACATTAAAAACAAAACTTGCTGTATAATTACTCCCCCGAGCCACATGTTCATTTACCCGAGCCAAACCCACGAATTCACGAACTCGACTTCGAGTTCTTCCCAGAACGACCCGAGTTCTTCCCCTTTTTTTTATCTTTTTAAAACTTGTTTTGATTTAAAGGTTTAGAACCCGGTACGTTAAAAATCCTACTCGAGTTCAACTTCGAGTTATCTCCCCACCTATTTCCTTCGAGTCGCCACGCATATTGCTTCGAGAACGAACCTAGCTACTATCATCTTCCCCAGCTATAATATTTTCCAGATGCACAGATTTTGGCCCGTGCATGTGCACGATCGACGCGGCCACTTCTATTCGATGCTCTGATCATCGAGAGACCACCCATCATCCTCTGAGTCACCACGACCTAGAACGTCGAAATTGACCACAAATTGAAATCGAGTAGTTCAACACCCAGATTGAAATAGTACCGAACCACCATAACCACATCGTCCCCTCACCTCTGGCCATCGAAGGCCATGGAAACTTCACTGAAGCCTCGTCTTGACCACATGCTGCAATCCCCACCGGACCGATCGCCGGTACTTCATCCATTTCGACGAAATGTCTTTCCAAACTTCGTTGACAACATCAGAGTACAAAACCTAAAGTCACGTCAATCTATCACCCCAGCATTTTATAAAATTGGCGAGTATTTTTCCCATGACCCCAAAATCCCTGACCATCTCTAGCATCAACCGCGATGATCATTTCATTGCCGATCATTGGGAATTGAAAAAAAATAGCTTTTCTGTTCAACTATCATTTTCTCACAATCTCACAAACTAAAAATCTTAATTCTTCCATTAAAATGCATAGTTTTCCAAGATGAATTCAATAACGTGGGTGAAACCACAAATTTCTAGATTCGAATTTTACATATTTTTTTCAAATTTGACTGTGATTTATAAATTTCCGAGGTAAATCCTTAATGTAAATTCTCGAATTTATTTTTAAGAGGAAGGTTTCACAATTTAAATCATCTTCCTTTTGCAAATCCAAATCTAATATTGATGGTGTGATGTGATATTGAATTTTTTTAGATCTACTATACTAAACAGAGCCATATATAAAAATAAACAGGCATGCACTTCATTTCCAGATGTATATACATCCATCCAGACCTATTTTGCTTCCATACTTCAAATATAAACGCATGCAGATGACAATTCAAACCCGATTTAAAACTTTTAAAAAAATGGTTTGCTCACATTGATGATGGGAAGAAACAGAGAAGTAGGTTTAGGTTCTCTTATATCCCTTATTTACTTTAACAGGTTTAGAACCTGTAAACCCAGAAAAAACATTCATATATGTACAATTCAATCTATATATTCAAACATGAAGGCAAGTTCACACTATCATTCAACCATATTTCATATCATACTTCACAAAACATCAAGCTAAATCAGGGTTAGATGGTTTGCTCACCTGGTTATTTGCAACAGAGAAGAAACAGAGGAGAAGCAAGCTTGAATTATTGTTTTCTTTAATTTCTTTTGAAGATTAGATCTGCAGAAGTTTGTAAATAAAAAACTTTGCTCAATCTCCTGTTGTATTTACTTGTTTACTTCATCAATAACAAACAAAAGAATCGATTTCACTTACAGTTTTGAATTTGTTTTAAAGCTTCTACTTTGCTTTATTTTCCAGCTTGCAGACTTCAGGGTTTTTTTCACTTACTTTGAATTTCCTGCAACTTAGATTGATAAATAAAGCTGTTTTAAATTCTTTGTTTCTATTACTGATTACTAACATCAAATTCAAATTTAAAGAAAAGAAACTTGCCTTCATTCTTTTTTTCCAGAGAAACTGTTTTCTTCCAGGTTTGCTTTCAAGTTGAACCTGCATTTAAATTTCCAGGTTGAAAGCTTTTAAATTCCTTTGCTTTGCTTGAATTTGTTTGTGATCTCTTCTTTACATTTTCTTCAGGTTGATTTTTTTTTCTTTGGTCTGGTTTCTGTTTATTTTTATTTTCTTTGGGGCTTGAGATTTGAGATACCCAAATCTTTGTTTACTATATATACAGATTTGGTTGAGATATTTAATAATGATTTCATATGGGAAACTGAAAAGTTTTTCATAATTTTTTAATTTCATTTTTTAATTCAATTCAAATGTAATGAATGCCATTTGTAAAGAGAATTTGATCATGAGATCTATGCATGTTGATTTGCTTACTTGTCTCCTTTTATGTATGTTTACATTTGTTTACTCCATCCCCTTATGTATTTATTTATCGTTTGCAATTTTACAAGACAAAGGATTCTTTTTATTTTATAAATTTTTATATCATATTTATTTTATAAAGAAATGTACTTCTTTTTCTATTTATATTTACACAAACAAAACTTTATCCCAAATAAATTTTTACATTGCAACCTTAAATTTTTGTTCAACATATTTATATACTTTGATTTCATATTAACAATTAGTTACATTTATTTATATGAAGAAAATTTATCTTAGAAATAACATTTCGAAAATAAGTACACTGATTTTTATTACAACTTCCAAATATTGATATAATTAAAAATTTAGGAAACAATTATCATCAACTTTTTATCAATCTCAAGCTTTTAATTTTTATATTTTTATTTTTAATACATTTAATTTTGAAATCTTACTAATCTCAAATTTCTATTTATAATTCATTTATATAAATATACATCTTATTTTCCCTAAATCCAATATTTAGTTGTAAGTTACTTTTACTTAAATTTCTAATTAAATTTCTATTTAAAATCAAAAATTATTTACTTATTCTAGAAATCTCTTATTAATTCTCAATTTATTCTCAAAAAAAAATTAATTGCCAAATTAATCTTGATAAATTTCAGGAATGTTACAATCCAAATTTGTTTAACTTTGAGGGTTCTTACATTTGTGCCTTTTGGAACCCAAATTGGAATAGTTTTACGTGTTTGGGTCTATACCAACAATTATTTTGATTGTGTCCAAATTTTCTAAAAATTGTGCACATTGTAACAACCCGCATATTTTACGATTGAATATTTCAATATTTTATTTAAATATTTCATCGTTAGTCGGATTATAGTCTGAAATGCTACTTTTTGCAAACAGTCGAATTTGGACTCGAGACCACCTCCATTGAGTTCAAAATGACGTTTGCGACCTTTTTGAATATAAACTTTGATATGTTTGGAGTTAGTGGAATTTTGCCACTTTTTCACCTAGGGCTTTGGTTTGGTTTCAGCCCATTAACCCCACTTATTAACTTAGCCCCAACCCTCTCCTCTTCATTACTTCATTTCTATTTCCTAACACTCGAGCTTTAGTAAAAATGGATAGTGGAATGGGAAATTAAAACTCCAAGCCCTAATCTTCTTTGCAAATCCAAGTTTTAGCTCCAAATTCAAAGAAGAAGCTTTGGTAAGCCTTCTCTTCGTCTTCTCCAACTCATTCTCTTATCAATTTCAGAAATTCCTAAACCTAACTTAGGAAATGTTTCTCTTTTAAGCTTAGATTCAAGCTTGTTGGGTTGGAATTGAAGAGTTATTGTCCTTTCCATTGCTCTATAGCTTCTTCTTCATTTGTTTTGTGTAAAAAGGTGAGATTTTTACCTCACATCTATGTCTATAACGATCTTTGATTGTTAGGTATGAATTCCTAATATATTTTCATGTGCATTTGCCTTTGATTTGGATTGAACTGGTGAATATTGCGATTTTTGGTGTTTAAGTCCAATTTTTGTGAAAATCCTTTTATGGATGTTTGAATGTGATTGCGGGGTGTTTCGAAGGGCCATACAAGGTTGGGTTGTCGCTTGGCGTAATTCCCTAGTCGTTGTTGCTCGTCGTTCGCCTCCGTCACGTGTTATGGATTTTGCCCCACAAGGGGACTGGGCTGATTCTGCTCTGGAAGCAGGTTTAGTCGACTTACACAATAGGTCAGTCGACTGAACCAGGGGGAAGAAAACTTTCTGTCTCCGTATCAGTCGATTGACCTGATGAGTCAGTCGACTGACCTGGAAACCCGAGAGTTTCTAGGTTTTGTACCAGTCGACTGACCATCTGGGCCAGTCGACTAACCTGCTTGCTTATTTTGATTTGCCTATTTTGCTCATGAATCCAACTTTTATCGATTTGTGATTATCTGAGTTGTTGTTATCATTCATTCGACTTTGATGACTTCTATTTTTGGATTTTTGAAAATATCCATTTTGATGGATTTGATATCGATTTCTTTGGATTTAATTCACGTCTTCGTATGTGAAATTTTGGTGATTGATTGTTCCTACAATCATTTTTTGTGATTTGTCACTTTAAAAATATAAAGGTTTCAATACTAGTAGTAAATATTCAAACACTTCCACAAAAATGATTTCAACTCTATTTTCAATATCAAACTCGTTATAAAACCATTTTTCAATCTATTACTATATACAAACCTTTACCTCACTCGTATGAGAAATCTAATTAAACGGCTTAGTAAAACGAGTGGTATGAAACGCTTGCGTTTACTTCGTCAGTTAATTCTTGGACTTATTCGATTGAATCTCTTGTGACAATTTTCGAGTGGAGATCTACAATTTGTTCATAAATATTTAAGTTAAACTTGTGGTTATGGGACATGAAGCTAAGCTCATATATTTACTAGCTTAGTGTAATTGACACTTCTTGATGATCATTAATGATCATTTTTGTGATTTAAACTAGCGATATGCTATGTTTCTTTGTCCACGTAGGGGACGGTACCTCGTTTTATGAAGCTTCGTCTCATTTCTATTATAGGCTAACAACCTATGCATTTTTGGAGTTTCGACTCAATTTTTGTGGGCTAGCGACCCATATTCTTTTATGGAGTTCGGTTCGTCGGACGTACCGTTATACTACGTTGATGTTCCGATCTATTCGAGTTTTAGGTTCCTCGGGCATACCGATATTGTACTACGTCGTTGCATCGACTCTATGGTTAGTGACCATGGGATAGCGTCCCGTTTGTGATACACATGTTGGTGATTTTTCATACTCCCATTTTGTGATAGGCCTTCCCCCTTTTCATATGATTTTTAGATTTCTATTGATGATTTCTAGAATTTGTGTTTCACCAATTTTATGATTTGCATTGATATAATTATCAATATTTATTGTTTGGTGAATAAAAATAAAGAGCATGACATTCTTTTTAATCTTTGAGAAGATTCTTGTGATATTGATTAATCTCTAGTTGATTTTCAGTTGCATACTTATTACAGAATGGCTTTATGGTTATCATACGTTTTTGTCATATCTCTTATTATATATTATTTTATCTGATATTTATAGCTAGACTGATCCGTTTATTATTTTCTTATTAAATAATACTCGGGTCAGACCGAGATGTTACAGGTGCTTCTACTTGACTCCTCATTTGGGATTATTATCCCGAATTTTGGCTAACTACTTAGATTAGTAGTTTTTGGTTGTATACATTTGAGATATAGACTCATTGATGTATACTTATTCTTTTGTGTAGCGCTTGTAACTGTTCTTTTGTGATATTGTGGATCTTGTTTGACCACTACTCTGATATACACTTTTATGTGTTATATTCATATATTTTTCCGCCTCTGTGATATGGATATCTGTGACTGATTTGTGTTATGCTTATTTCTGTATTTGTTTCCCAAGGTTATATAGCCACTGTGTAGTAGCTTTGAGTTTGTATCGGTATGTCGGATTTCCTCTTAAGTTGAAATGCATGTTATACTATCTGACATATAGATGCTCGCACAAAGCAATTACACGGATGGTCGCTCCTCAACAGCCTTATTCTCCGCGATAGTTGACGGCAATACCCCGTAGTGTCCTTGGCTAGCGTGGGTATAGAGGTAGGACGTCACAGCTTGGTATCGGAGCCAAACTTCGGAACAATGTAGAATAATTTAACCAGGATCATCGTCCTAAGTCCATCTTAGGAGTCGTGCCTTAGGATTTAATTCGTGTCTTTGTACCGTTCTATCCTATTTTCTTTTATGATTCCTTGTTTTATCTATCAAGATTGCTTGATATTTATTTTGAGGATAACTTTTCTTCTTCTTTCTTTATTAAAGAAGAGAAATGGATAGATCAAATCGTCCTAGTGCCGGACAATCCAGCGCTACTCCCCAGGATGGAATTTTTCTGTCTGCCCAGTGGCTTCTTGATCTTGTAAAGAATGCTCAAGCATCCATACCTAATCCAGAGCCTACTCACCCTAAGTCTGGATTTTCACGTTTGTGCAACGATTATACCAACTTGGGTGGGAAGCCATTCAAAGGTTCTGAAACCATTAATGAAGTCCATGCTTGGCTAAGAACATGCATCGAATCTTTTCTCGCATGAATCTTATTGGTCTTCACCGAGTTCAGGTGGCCTCTAGTATGCTTCAAGAAGGAGCATTAGACTGGTACGAGCTTCTGATTCTTGAAATAAATGAAGCGGATCTTACTTGGGAGAAATTCCGGGAACGGTTCGAATTAAAGTTTGTGCCAGAAGCTGAGAAGGTGGAATTGGCTCGTCGTTTAATTGACCTTGTTCAAGGTGAATCCTCTGTGGTAGATTATGTCGCATCATTCTAGTCACTTTCTAAATACGGGGTCGAATACATAAACACCCCATTGAAGAAGAACCAAAGATTTGTCTATGGCTTGAACAAAAATCTCAAGAATCCATTACTTCTAAAGTTAGAAGTTTCTTTTGATCAACTCATTGATATCGCTCTTCGACCTGAAGAGGCGGATAGGGAGAGTGATGTTGAAGTTGTGGGTGCCAAACCAAACTTCAATAACAACAAGATAAGGCCTATTAAATTCAAAGGCCCTAATCTCAACAAGAAAGGAAAATGCGCAACTTCTGTAGCAAAGACTCCTATCCCTGGTAGTGGGCAATGCTACAATTGTGGTTCTAAAGACCATTATGCCAATAGATGTCTGAAACCTCTCTTTTGTCGCTATTGCAAAAGTTCGGGTCATCTTTTATCTTCATGTCCCAAACTTCAAGGCAAGAAGGAGGGAAAGTTAAATGATCCACAAGCCCCTAGCAACACTTCTCGTGGTCAAGGTATTTCTCATTCTATCCTTGATGGCATTATTTTGTTTCGTGATCAACCTATTCGAGTTCTTTTTGAAACGGGTGCATCCCATTCTTTTATATCAAAAGAACTTGTTAATACTTTTTCTTTAAGTGTTGTTGCTTTAATGACTTCTTTGAGAATTGTGAATCCGGTTGGTGGATCCGCAACAATTAGTTTGCTTTGTAAAGATGTCGAGATTATTTTGTGTGATTTTTCTTTCCAAGCCGATTTGCATGTTATGCGTTACTTAGGCTTTGAAATGATTTTGGAAATGGATTGGCTTAACCGCTATGAAGCTCAAATCCTATGTCCAGAGTGGACTATTCGTCTTCGACATCCTCAATATGTTAAGCATATTTCTATTGTTCTTAAAGATTCGGATTCCAACTTGGCTGCACCTTTATATTCTTTATATCCTTATGATGACGATAATGATAATGAGGAAGATGTCATTTCTCTTATTCACGTTGTTCGTGAATTTTCCGACATATTTGAGCCCGTTTTAGGATTACCACCTAAGCGAGCAATTGAGTTCAGGATTAATCTAATTCCTAGAGCTTTACCTATTACTCGTCCTCCTTATCAAATGTCCAATAATAAGAATGAGGAGATGCGCAAACAATTATCCGAATTGGAGATGAAGCAATTTATTCGCTCTTGTTCCTCGCCTTGGGGAGCTTCGGCTATTTTCGTAAAGAAATCCAATGATACACTTAGGCTTTGCGTTGACTACCGCAAGCTTAATGATCTTACTATCAAGAATAAATATCCACTACCTCGGATTGATGATCTATTCGATCAACTTAGTGGTGCTAGAGTCTTTTCACAATTGGTCTTGGCAACCGGTTTTCATCGGCTTCGTATTGCAGAGGATAGCATTTCTTTGACATCGTTTCGTACTCGTTATGGATCTTATAAATGGCTTGTTATGCCATTTGGTTTAACGAATGCTCCAGCTTATTTCGTTGACCTTATGAATCGAGTTTTCAAAGATTTTGTCGATCGATTTGTTCTCATCTTTATTGATGATATTCTTGCGTATTCAAAAACCAAGGAAGAGCATGAAAAGCATCTTCGGATTGTGTTGGAAACTCTTTGGAGCAATCAATTAAGAGCACAATTTTCTAAATGCCATATTTGGCAATCTCGTGTGAAGTTTCTAGGTCATATTATTTCTGAATCCCGAATTTCCGTGGATCCTTCAAAGATTGAAGCGATACAAAATTGGAAGAGACCGGAGAGTGCGACGGAAATTCGTAGCTTTCTTGGATTGGCAGGTTACTACCACCATTTTATAAAGGACTTTTCAAGAATTTCCGTGCCTCTTACTAGCTTAACAAAGAAAGGAGTTAAATATAGTTGGTCGGACAAATGTGAAGCTTCTTTTCAGAAATTAAAAGAACTCCTTTCCGATGCTCCTATTCTTGTTATTCCCAGTGGGAATCAAGATTTTATTGTTTATACCGATGCTAGTCGCGTTGGTTTGGGTGCCGTTCTTATGCAAAGAGAACGTGTTATTGCTTATGCTTCGAGGCAATTAGAGCCAGCTGAGGCTAGATATGCCACTCATGATTTAGAGCTCGAGACTATTGTTTTCGCCCTTAAAATTTGGCATCATTATCTTTTGGGAGAAAAAAAATTTCTTTACAACGATCCTAAATCATTGAAGTATATGTTTTCTCAAAAGGAGCTTAATTTACGTCAATAACGTTGGCTCTAATTTCTTGCATCTTATGATCTTGATATTCTCTATACTCCCGAAAAGGGAAATCGTGTTGCTGATGCACTTAGTCGTAACCAACAAGCGGTTGTTTCTTTGATGATATCCGAATGGAATTATCTCGGGATTTTATCCAATTGTGAGATTCGAGATCGTGTATCCGATTTATGTTCATCTCTTGTTTTATGTAGCCTTGAGGCTCATCCTACTCTTTTAGACTGCATTCTTGAAGCTCAAAAGCTAGATCCCAAATTGGCTCTTCTTAGCCAAAATTGTAGGGATAAAATTGATATTGAAGGTTTGAATGACTTTGATATTGATTCTCGTGGCGGCATTCGAAAATTTGGTAGACTTATCGTGCCAAACATTAGTGATCTTCGTAAAGACATTTTAGAAGATTCTCATCATTCTAAATATACCATTCATCTCGTAGTAGTAAAATGTATGCGGATATGAAGTGACTTTATTATTGGGATGGGATGAAATTTGATATCGCTAACTTCGTTAAGCGTTGCATGACTTGCCAACTCGTTAAGGCCAAGCATCAAAGGCCCGGTGGGTTATTGCAACCTTTAGGCATTCCAATTTGGAAGTGGGATCAAATTTCCATGGATTTTATCGACGGCCTTCCCCGTTCTCGTGCGGGTCATGATAGCTTATGTGTGATTGTTGATAGACTTACAAAATCCGCCCATTTTATTCCTGTTCGGTCCAATCGGACCGTACCTCTTTTGGCCAAACTTTTTATCAAAGAAATTATTAAATTACATGGAGTTCCTACTTCTATTGTTAGTGATCGTGATCCATTGTTTACTAGTGGGTTTTGGAAGAGTCTTCAAAAAGCTTTAGGAACGAAGCTTAATTTTAGTACCGCTTACCATCCTCAGTCCGATGGACAAACCGAGCGTGTGAATCAAACCCTTGAAGATCTTTTCCGTGCATGTGTTTTTGATTTTGGTGGAAGTTGGGAAGATCATTGTAACGATCCCAAAATTTCGATCCCAAAATTTTCAGGTAGTTAAGAAAAGAATAAAAGAGAAAGAAGAAGAAAACAGAAACAAGTTACAGAAACCTCACATTCGCAGTGGATCAAAATATAATATCACATAAATAATAGTTATACAAAGGAAAACTGTACTTGTCAAATTACACTTTAATATATATATCAGAGTTACAACATATTTACAAGCATAGGACAGATAAATCAATCTATTTCAGATACTATAATATACCATAGCAGAAACTCTCCATACGTTCCTTCTCTCTAGCTCGCCTCCTGAGCTCCAGAACGTCCTTACCTAAAAATCTGTAATACTCGGTCTGACCCGAGCATTACATCAAAGTAACACCCGGGTTAGGCTGGAAACCAGCGTGAGTAAACCCATCTAACATGGAATTCAAAAACATCCAACTGATATAACCCGAGTGACTTGTATCAAATTACAACTTCACAAGTCGTTATGGACATTACTTACATCATATCAATTTATGAATACCAAAACTTAGATCAAATGGTCCAATTCACTTAAATCATTCCATTTCATCCTATTGATTCCACACATCAAATTATAAAGAATTGAAGTGGTTTCGAGTATTTACTATACCCGACTCCGGTCTCTTCGAACCCAATGTCATCTAAAACCAAATTATCCAATTAAATACAACTCAACTTTAATTATCGGATAACATTTTACACAGCAATTTCTAATTGATTGATAATCACATTATCATCGTCCATCCAACATATCATATCACAAATCAATTCATAATAGAGATATCAACCAATTCAAAGTACTCATCATAATTCAATCATTAATAAGCAAGATTGATCACTTCCATTAATTACATTAATTCAATAATCCTCTAATTATTTTTATTAGTAAGTTATTCTTAAATTTCATATAAAAATGTACCTTTATCTTAATTACATTCATTAATCAATCTTGATTATTCATCAATAGATATCAATTCAATAGATATCATCCAATTCAAACATTCAATAACCAATCATCCATAAGCAAGCATTATCAATTCATATCATAATTAATTTAATTCCTTAAATTAAATTAACTCCTTAAGAATTAATCACTTAACCTTGCTTATACAATCATTAATTAATTACTAACCTTAATTAATTAATCACATCCTTGATTAACTCAATCAATCAATTTATCAATCCCTAATCCCAGTTTAATTATCCCTTATTTATCAATTAATAATCCTTAATTATTATTTAATCTCCTTTAATACAAAGTAATTAATCCTTAATTACTTTCATAATTAATTAATTAACTTTAATTAACTGATTAGTTATTCATCAACTATCGATTAATAACCTTAATTAAACCAATTACACCTGTTTGTTCTGTTTTTAAGTAATTAATTTAATTTAAACCATATTTGTTAATCACCCTTGATTAACTCCATTCAGTAATTAACTACCCTTAATTACTTCACCCAATAAATTAATTACTCCTTAATTATTATCTCAAATTAATCCCTTGATTAATTTTACAAAGTAATTATACTCAAATTACTTTCATCAACAAATCACCTTCAATTAATTACATACAGTAATTACCCATTAATTACTATCCTAAGTAATTTCACTTCATTTAATTACATTAAGTAATTATACTCCACAAATCACCAAATGGTTATTTTAAATTAATTAAACTGAAATAATTAACTTAATCCAATCAAATTAAACTGAGTTAATTACAATGAGTAATTAATTCCTTAATTACTTCCATAAGTAATTATACTTAACAATTTACACAAATGATTATCTTTAAATTAATTAATCTAGTTAATTATTAAAATTTAATCGCATTAATTAATTATTAAATAATCCTTAGTTAATAACCTTCATAAACTATTAACAATTCATTAATTACTTATTTTAATCATTATTGATTACAAATTAATTAATCATTAATAGCTCATTAATTAACCCATAATTATTTTAATTAATTAAGTGTTAACTGTAACTTAATTAATCCTATATTACTTGTTTAATTAATTACTAATCATTAATTAAAATCAAATCTTATTAAATTAATGATTCTTAATTACAAGTTAATTATTCTAAGAACAATTAATCTTAAACTTTAAAGTTTAAAACCCTTAATTACTTTAAGTAATTATCCATTTCATTAATTTATTAAATAAATTAATTTTCCATTTAATTACGCTAATAATTAAATGAATTACAAATCATTAAATTATAATTAACTTTAAGATAAAAACTTTTTCTTATCTATGGTTAAATTATCGTTCACAAATATATTTGAAAACATTCATTTCCTAATTTAATTTCAAATTTCATTTTAAATTCAAGTTTTAAAATGAAACCCAATTTATCTTCAACAAAATTTAAATCAATTTAAAACCTTTAAATTTTACTTGATAAAGAATACTTTCTCTTATAAAAGAAATTTTACAAGAGTTTAAAACAAATTTCTTTTTAAATTCAAGCATTTTGATTTTACCTATCATTCAAAATTGTTAACACACTTAAATTTATAAAACTTAAATTTATTAAAACAAAGATTCAAATTTAGATTCAAATTAGATTTAAACTTTGTTAAAATCATTCCTTTACATTTCAAACTCCAATTTAAATTCAAATTCTTTTTTTAAAACATTTTTAAACACTTAACAAATTTTTTCTTTATACCTTATAAATTCAGTTTTAAATTTGAAAACAGAATAAGTTTTCTAACCTGAACAAAACTAGCTCGAGCAATACATAATTCACTCGAGCCTAATCCTAACCTAGTCCAAGAAAAACACTAAACAACTCGAGTAACTCGAATAACATTTTCATCTGAATTCATTCAAATTTTAAAGTACTGACAGTTTTTCACAAAAACCTGAAACATCAATACCTCCAGCCCACACAACCACTACTTCGGGTCCAACAACCCAAAGCTTCGAGCAAATCATGAATTAACCCGAAATAACACTCGAGTAATCATCTTCCCCAATTCAACAGCATACACACCCAATCCTCCGTGCACATGCACCACCACTGCCGCCAACTCCGACCATTCGCGACCACACGCGCAAGTCGGCGATCACCTTCCAACTCGATTCCGACCCTCAAACAATATGCAGAAGCCCAAAATCAAAATCGAGCATTCAAGCTCAAAAACTGGAACAATTTCGAACACTAGAAATCGCTTCTAACCCCAAAATCCGACCATCAGAGAAGCTTCACCTCCGACCGCTACTTCTTCCACACTCCATCATTCATCTACTCGAATTTGGAAAAGCTCGGTCGCCCATAGGATTCGCGACGATCAAATTTCCCGATGAACCGAAACTAGGTTTTAAATCTTCAATTCAAAATCACGATCGCCTCAATGCTTTAATCCACCTCCTACCATTTTTCCTTGATTCTACTATCACCATTCCATCACCAAAAACGATGCTGGCCACCCCGACCATCTAGGTCAAAAGATACAAACCAAAACATGTTTTCTGGTTAAACCAGAAATACTTAATCATATTCAAACTATAAATTCTAATTTTAGTTTTAAAATTCAAGTCTTTGTTTATGTAATCGGTTTATAATCTTAAATCAAAGAATCTGTATGATCAAATTCTTACTTATATACAATTTGTTCTGTTATTATTGAGTTTCCAGTGAAAATACAGAATTTTCTTATATTAAATAAAATTTAAACTTAACTTATATTACACAACCATATTTTGATTGAATCTTAAATCTTAACACATATTAAATCAAATGAAATGGATATTTTTAAGCAATTCCTAAACCTGGAACTTAAGTACAGAAAAATAAATTCACAGTAACATGCACAACTACACATTCAGTAATCAACTTATAAAGAGCATACACACACACTTATTTCCAGAGTAAAAAAAGAAACTAAATTTATACTTAAGTTTATTTAATATAAAATGTTACTCACCTTTTTGAATTTGCAAAAAGTTTAGGAAACTGGATTGAACTGAAGCCCCCTTTTTTTGAAAATTTGAAAACTGTATATTTATATTGCTTGACTCCTAAAAGCTTTGATTTCTAATACTTGACTTTGCTTTTAAAACTTTGATAATTTGTCGGGTTGCCAGGTTGTATTTGCACTTGAAACTTGATTCTCAGGCTTGGAAGGTGCTAACAGGTTTTTGAACTACAGATTTGAGGAAAAATGCATTTACAAGTTGCAGCTTCGAAGATTTCTATAGGCCCTGAAAATGCTTGAAGTGTTTTTGAGAAAATGTTTACAGGATTGTAAAAATGTTTTTAGGCTTGAGGTTGCAGGGTTTCAAAATATGATGTTTGGATTTTGTTTTGCCGTGGAGAGAATTATAGGCTTTGAAATTGTTTAAGAGGAGGTAGTTTCAGTTTTGAGAAGAAATTGCAGGGTTCTGAGATTTTTGGTTTGCACATGAAAATATTTCAGTTTTGTGGCCATTGATTTTCCGAATTCAAAGAATAAGAATGAATAAGGAATAGAAGTTTATATGATGCAATTTGTGGTTTATTAAAATTAAAGAAAAAGAAAATTAGAAAAAAAAGACACTTGTTAAATCTTGTTACACTTGTCATAACCCAAAGCTTACTTCATAACACATGTACTCAATGAAGTTTAAAAAAATGAACACATGTCATTTCTTATTTTTTAAATTATTTTAAAATGATTTTTAAAAGCCTTTATTATTAATTTTCTTAATATGTAAATACTTTACTAATTCATAAATGCTTTTATAAATTTATATATCTTTTTTTCTTTCTTATAAAAATAAAACTTTCAAAAGAAAATAAGATATAACCTAATTAGATTCGAAATAAAATAATTTAAAATTATTTAGTCATTTTTACATGCTAATTTAAATGCTTTTGCATTTATTTACTACTAAATAAATATTTTCTAAATTTATAAAATTCTTTTGTTTTAAATTAATATAAAACAAATTTTATTTTGGTTATTTATATTTGAAGATAAAAAATTTATCCATTTTAAATAATTTAATTAAGGGATTATCACATTTTAATAGTTAAACTTAGATAATTATTCAATTATCTGATACCCAAAAATCCGGGTTATTACATTCCTCCCCCCTTTGAATCTTTTCGTCCTCGAAAAGGAGCGAAGCCAGAATTTTTAAAATTCTTATTATAAGGAAATTATTCTTTGATCATTTTTAAAACACCTTTAAAATCTACATAATATTATAAAATGGTTTTTATAAAAAAATACTTTTTATAACTCGATGTTTCAATAAGCCCGTCCTCGTTCTCACAGAAATTCGGTCATACGTTGATCAGGCGTAAGACTGAAAATCTATGAGTACTTAGTAAACCCATTTTTAACATCTAGTGAAAATACTTGGAAAACAATCTTACTGAAAAATATAGAAAACATTTTTGAAAATAGAGGGAATCTTTGGTGAGAATGCTGTGGAAATCATCACCCCCGTCCATGGTCGCAGTTACATTCCAGGGTTACGTTGCCATCGCAGCAAAAGTCCATGTAACTGCAGGCTCTCCGCGGCCTTTTGATTACACCATGGAACCCACGACAGATCGCAGTTACATTCTAGGGTTACGTTGCCATCGCAGCAAAAGTCCATGTAACTGCAGGCTCTCTGCGGCCTCTGATTTTTGCTTTCAAAATGAAACTTCTCCACTCCTACATAGGTCGCAGTCTACCGATATAAAATCAAACGCAGACTTTTGGCTCTCAGCGACACACACGACTTTCGCTATGTTACCATAGGTCACAGTCTACCGATATAAAATCAAACGCAGACTGTTGGCTCTCAGCGGCACACACGACTTTCGCTATGGTATACTCTACTCATAATCTCCAAGAATTAGTTTTGTCCGGACCCCTCACAGGATCAACTTTAGAACCCCCCTTGGGGCTCAAGGCAGCACCACCCGGTGGTACTCCTGAGAAGTTCATTTCAAGGGAGCGCTTTTTTCCCTAGAGCCATCATCAAAACATTTTATACAATACACATATAGTATCTTCAAATCATACACCTAGTATGATCTCATACAAAGCTCCTTTACAAAATCGATTATTCCAAAATCGATAATTCTCAAACTAGGCTTTCCAAATTCTCATATTGATTTTACCCAAAAATCAAAAGCCTTTCCAAATCCTAAGGTTCCCAAAACCTTTTCTAAAATCCTCATAAGATATATATAATTTTTAAAACTTTGGATCATTTCAAACTTGTATAAAACTCCTTTTATACTTCAAAACACCTTCAAAATCCTTTTCATCTGGCAATAGATTCAACAAGGGGAGATTTATCTTTTATATAACAAAGATATATAACTTTATTTATTCCAAATCAAATATTTAAATTTTATTTCTCACTTCCTTTCTTTATAAAGTGGACCTTTAATCATGGAAATATATGATTTCCATTTTTCATCATTGTATATTTCACAAAATATACCTTTTATTTTAAAAATCATTTCACATTTCTTATCCTCAATTTCCCAGTATCAATCTCATTCAAGCTCGTACGATGTACACATATCATTCGTGCATTATACCAATCTGATGGCTCATTCGATCACACAATTTCACTTTCGAACTAGTATCGTCCACCCGACTTCTTAGTGCGGACTCAGATCTGGTTTCTTGATCAGAAACTGTCATTCTCCTTGCATAGTCATAACTATGATTGCTAACATCCAGAACCAATCAACAATCCATATCCAGGTTCGCCGTCGAAAATCGAGTGAAAAATCCCAACTCGGATCGATATAACTATCTCAAAATTCTGTGCTCGAATCTGGATCAAATCACTATGCGAATAGAATAATATACGTACGTCCTACGTATTTAACTTTATTGATTATTAGCCAAATCAATTTCTCATTCTATTCACATTTCTTTTAGATTCTATCCACTTACTCACAATTGCCCTAATCCCCATTTGGATTATTCCTTCAATTCTTATCTCAATTGGGTATTTAACCATAAATAGTTTACACTCTGTCCAGTTTAAATTTAGAAAATAGCTTGAAAAGTTAAAAATAGATAAGTAATTGAAAAATAATTATTAGTTTGTAAAATAGCTGCAAAATAGTTAGGTGATTGTAAAAAAGTTGGAAAAATAGTTAAATAGTTATAGAAATTTTAAATAATTGCAAAATAATTGTAAAATAGAAATTAGTTATAAGGTAGTTGGAAAATAGAAACTAGTTTATAAAACAATAGAAAAATTGTTAAATAGTTCCAAAAATAATTGTAAAAAGTATAAGATAATTTGGATTTTTTTAGAGAAAAGTTGTATAGTAAATAGTTTGAAAAAAAAATTTGTACTAAAACAATTTATTTTGAAAATAGTCCAGAGTCAAACTGTTCAATTCCCAACCTCCATTTCCAATCAATTCAAATTAAATTTCCACTTCCATTTAAATTGACTCAATTCCAATTTAAATAACTTCAATTTCCATTGAAATTGATTTAACCCCAATTCAAGTTGAATTAACCTCAATTTCTTTCCAAATTCAATTCAAATTCCATTTGAATTTAAAACTATTCAACTTTAATTACAATTCCAAATTATTCAAATCAATTTCAATTTGAACCAACTTCAAATTCCAGTTCACTATGAACCATCTCGAATTACATAAATTCGAGTTAATACTTCAAATGTTGATTTAATTCCTTTAAATCAATTTAACTTTAAAGTTTTTAAACAATTCAATTCTGAGTCCAAATTTCAAATTTCCATTTTAAATTATCTTTACTTAAGTTCATTACAAGGTTCAAGTAAGAGTTTCAAACAATTTTAATTTACAAATTCATTTCTTAATATACAAATACATTATATAATATTATTTATTATTTCTTTATCACTTTGAAACTATTTTCAAATTCTGGACCTACATCTAAAACTTCACAACTTAAAACCTACTTCAATTTGTAGGACATGCTCGCCTAAATGTTTTACTTCCTTAAAACATTTTATTATTTATTGGAAAAAAATCATCCATTATTAAACACATAACCATTTTATTTCTTTGGTTTGAAACTAATTCTAATTCATCTTATTCTGAAATACTTCTCCAATTCAAGATTTCAATTTCAGTTTGGTTGTATTATATTATTTCTTAATTTAATTCTAGTAATCTAAAACGCAATTTCCTTAATATTTATTAGAGTGAAATATTGATTTATTTATCAAAATATAATCTTATATGAAATCATTTAAAATCTTTATATAAGAAAACAAGTACGCTCTCTCGTATATATACCTACACTTAACTCATTCTAGGGTACTGTTGACCCTATCCTTAATGAGTATACCCACCAGAGCCAAGGTTCTCGCTTAACCTTCAGCTCTGATACCAAATGTAACGATCCAGAAATTTCGATCTCGAAATTTCCAGATAGTTAAGAAAAGAAGAAAAGAGAAAGAAGAAGAAAACAGAAACAAGTCACAGAAACCTCACATTCGCAGCGGATCAAAATATATATCACATAAATAATAGTTATAAAAAGGAAAACTGTACTTGTCAAATTACACTTTAATATACATCAGATTTACAACATATTACAAGCACAGGACAAATAAATCAATCTGTTTCAGATACTATAATATATCACAGCAGAAACTCTCCATACGTTCCTTCTCTCTAGCTCGCCTCCTGAGCTCCAGAACGTCCCTACCTGAAAATCTGTAATACTCGGTCTGACCCGAGCATTACATCAAAGTAACACCCGGGTCAGGCTGGAAACCAGCGTGAGTAAACCCATCTAACATGGAATTAAAAAACATACAACTTATATTACTAGGGTGACTTGTATCAAATTACAACTTCACAAGTCGTTATGGACATTACTTACATCATATCAATTTCTGAATACCAAAACTTAGATCAAATGGTCCAATTCACTTAAATCATTCCATTTCATCCTATTGATTCCACACATCAAATTATAAAGAATTGAAGTGGTTTCGGGTATTTACTATACCCGACTCCGGTCTCTTCGAATCCAGTGTCATCTAAAACCAAGTTATCCAATTAAATACAACTCAACTCTAATTATCGGATAACATTTTACACAGCAATCCCTAATTAATTGATAATCACATTATCATCGTCCATCCAACATATCATATCACAAATCAATTCATAACAGAGATATCAACCAATTCAAAGTACTCATCATAATTCAATCATTAATAGATTGATCACTTCCATTAATTACATTAATTCAATAAACCTCTAATTATTTTTATTAGTAAGTTATTCTTAAATTTCATATAAAAATTAACCTTTAACTTAATTACATTCATTAATCAATCTTGATTATTCATCAATAGACATCAATTCAATAGATATCATCCAATTCAGACATTCAACAACCAATCATCCATAAGCAAGCATTATCAATTCATATCATAATTAATTTAATTACTTAAATTAAATTAACTCCTTAAGAATTAATCACTTAATCTTGCTTATACAATCATTAATTAATTACTAACCTTAATTAATTAATCACATCCTTGATTAACTCAATCAATCAATTTAGCAATCCCTAATCCCATATTAATTATCCTTTATTTATCAATTAATAATCCTTAATTATTATTTAATCTCCTTTAGTACAAAGTAATTAATCCTTAATTACTTTCATAATCAATTAATTAACCTTTAATTAACTGATTAGTTATTCATCAACTATCGATTAATAACCTTAATTAAACCAATTACACCTGTTTGTTCTGTTTTTAAGTATTTAATTTAATTTAAACCATAATTGTCAATCACCCTTGATTAACTCCATTCAGTAATTAACTACCCTTAGTTACTTCACCCAATAAATTAATTACTCCTTAATTATTATCTCAAATTAATCCCTTGATTAATTTTACAAAGTAATTAAACTCAAATTACTTTCATCAACAAATCACCTTCAATTAATTACATACAGTAATTACCCATTAATTACTTTCCTAAGTAATTTCTCTTCATTTAATTACATTAAGTAAATATACTCCCCAAATCACCAAATGATTATTTTAAATTAATTAAACTGAATTAATTAACTTAATCTAATCAAATTAAACTCAATTAATTACAAGGAGTAATTAATTCCTTAATTACTTCCATAAGTAATTGTACTTAACAATTTACACAAATGATTATCTTTAAATTAATTAATCTAATTAATTATTAAAAATTAATCACATTAATTAATTATTAAACAATCCTTAGTTAATAACCTTCATTAACTATTAACAATTCATTAATTACTTATTTTAATCATTATTGATTACAAATTAATTAATCATTAATAGCTTATTAATTTACCCATAATTATTTTAATTAATTAAGTGTTAACTGTAACTTAATTAATCCTACATTACTTGATTAATTAATTACTAATCATTAATTAAAATAAAATCTTATTAAATTAATGATTCTTAATTAAAAGTTAATTATTCTAAGAATAATTAATCTTAAACTTTTAAGTTTAAAACCCTTAATTACTTTAAGTAATTATCCATTTCGTTAATTTATTAAATAAATTAATTATCCATTTAATTACCCTAATAATTAAATGAATTACAAATCATTAAATTATAATTTAACTTTAAGATAAAACCTTTTTCTTATCTATGGTTAAATTATCATTCACAAATATATTTGAAAACATTCATTTCCAAATTTAATTTCAAATTTCATTTTAAATTCAAGTTTTAAAATGAAACCCAATTTATCTTCAACAAAATTTAAATCAATTTAAAACCTTTAAATTTTACATGATAAAGAATACTTTCTCTTATAAAAGAAATTTTACAAGAGTTTAAAACAAATTTCCTTTTAAATTCAAGCATTTAGATTTTACCTATCTTTCAAAATTGTTAACACGCTCAAATTTATAAAATATAAATTTATTTTAAAAAAAGATTCAAATTTAGATTCAAATCAGATTTAAACTTTGTTAAAATCATTCCTTTACATATCAAACTCCAATTTAAATTCAAATTCTTTTTTTAAAACATTTTTAAACACTTAACAAATTTTTGCTTTATACCTTAAAAATTCAGTTTTAAATTTGAAAACAGAACAAGTTTTCTAACCTGAACAAAACTAGCTCAAGCAACACATAATTCACTCGAGCCTAATCCTAACCTAGTCCGAGCAAAACACTAAACAACTCAAGTAACTCGAATAACATTTTCATCTGAATTCATTCAAATTTTAAAGTACTGAAAGTTTTTCACAAAAACCAGAAACATCAATACCCCCAGCCCACACAACCACTACTCCTAGTCCAATAACCCAAAGCTTCGAGCAAATCACGAATTAACCTAAAATAACACTCGAGTAATCATCTTCCCCAAATCAACAGCATACACACCCAGTCCTCCGTGCACATGCACCACCAATGCCGCTTACTCCGACCATTCGCGACCACACGCGCAAGTCGGTGATCACCTTCCAACTCGATTCCGACCCTCAAACAATATGTACAAGCCCAAACAAAATCGAGCATTCAAGCTCAAAAACTGGAACAATGTCGAACACTAGAAATCGCTTCTAACACCAAAATCCGACCATCAGAGAAGTTTCACCTCCGACCGCTACTTCCTCCACACTCCATCATTGATCTACTCGAATTTGGAAAAGCTCGGTCGCCCATAGGATTCGCGATGATCAAATTTCCTGATGAACCAAAACTAGGTTTTAAATCTTCAATTCAAAATAATTATCGCCTCAATGCTTTAATCCACCTCCTACCATTTTTCCTTGATTCTACTATCACCATTCCATCACCAGAAACGATGCTGGCCACCCCGACCATCTAGGTCAATAGTTACAAACCAAAACATGTTTTCTGGTTAAACCAGAAATACTTAATCATGTTCAAACTATAAATTCTAATTTTAGTTTTAAAATTCAAGTCTTTGTTTATGTAATCGGTTTATAATCTTAAATCAAAGAATCTGGATGATCAAATTCTTACTTATATATAATTTGTTATGTTATTATTGAGTTTCCAGTGAAAATACAGAATTTTCTTATATTAAATAAAATTTAAACTTAACTTATATTACACAACCATATTTTGATTGAATCTTAGATCTTAACACATATTAAATCAAATGAAATGGATATTTTTAAGCAATTCTTAAACCTGGAACTTAAGTACAGAAAAATAAATTCACAGCAACATGCACAACTACATACATTCAGTAATGAACTTATAAAGAGCATACACACACTCTTATTTCCAGAGTAAAATAAGCAACTAAATTTATACTTAAGTTTATTTAATATAAAATGTTACTCATCTTTTTGAATTTGCAAAGAGTTTTGGAAACTGGATTGGATTGAAGACCCCTTTTTTTTGAAAATTTGAAAACTGTATATTGATATTGCTTGACTCCTAAAAGCTTTTGATTTCTGATACTTGACTTTGCTTTTAAAACATTGATAATTTGTCAGATTGCCAGGTTGTATTTGCACTTGAAACTTGATTCTCAGGCTTGGAAGGTGCTAACAGGTTTTTGAACTACAGATTTGAGGAAAAAAGCATTTACAGATTGTTGCTTTGAAGATTTCTACAGGCCCTGAAAATGCTTGAAGTGTTTTTGAGAAAATGTTTACAGGATTGTAAAAATGTTTTTAGGGTTGAGGTTGCAGGGTTTAAAAATCTGATGTTTGGATTTTGTTTTGCTGTGGAGAGAATTATTGGCTTTGAAATTGTTTCAGAGGAGGTAGTTTCAGTTTTGAGAAGAATTTGCAGGGTTTTGAGAATTTTGGTTTGCATATGAGAATATCTCAGTTTTGTGGCCATTGATTTTCTGAATTCAAAGAATAAGAATGAAGAAGGAATAGAAGTTTATATGATGCAATTTGTGGTTTATTAAAATTAAAGAAAAAGAAAATTAGAAAGAAAAAAAAGGCACTTGTTAAATCTTGTTACATTTGTCATGACCCAAAGCTTACTTCATAACACATGTATTCAATGAAGTTTAAAAAAATGAACACATGTCATTTCTTATTTTAAAATTATTTTAAAATGATTTTTAAAAGCCTTTGTTATTAATTTTCTTAATATGTTAATACCTTACTAATTCATAAATGCTTTTATAAATTTATATATCTTTTTTTCTTTCTTACAAAAAAACTTTCAAAAGAAAATAAGATATAACCTAATTAGATTCTAAATAAAATAATATAAAATTATTTAATCATTTTTACATGCTAATTTAAATGCTTTTGCATTTATTTACTACTAAATAAATATTTTCTAAATTTATAAAATTCTTTTGTTTTAAATTAATATAAAATAAATTTTATTTTTGTTATTCATATTTGAAGATAAGAATTTTATCCATTTTAAATAATTTAATTAAGGGATTATCACATTTTAATAGTGAAACTCAGATAATTATTTAATTATCTGATACCCAAAATTCCGGGTTATTACAATCATATTTCTCTTGTTGAGTTTTCCTATAATAATAGCTTCCAATCTAGTATTGGTATGGCACCTTTTGAAGCACTCTATGGAAGGCCATGCCGATCTCCTTCTTGTTGGCTTGAGGCCGGTGAGAAGCTGGTTTTGGGTCCAGATTTTATTCGTGATTCCGCAGAAAAGATTGACCTTATTCGTCATAGGATGAAAGAAGCCCAAAGTAGACAAAAATCATATGCCGATAACCGAAGAAGGAATTCTATGAGAGATTTCGTGTTCATTCGTGTTTCACCTATGAAGGGTGTTGTGCGTTTTAGTCGATCGGGAAAGTTAGCACCTCGATATATTGGTCCATTTCCCATCACTGAACGTATTGGTTCTGTGGCTTATCGCCTCTTATTGCCGGCTCAGTTTTCTTCTATTCATGACGTGTTTCACGTTTCTCAATTACGGAAATGCCTTCGAGATTCCGATTATATTCTTGAGCCCGGTGTTGTGGAAGAAATTGAAGTTTCACCTAATTTGACTTACGAGCAACATCCTATTCGTGTTACTACTTCGGAGGTTAAACGCCTTCGAAATAAAGATGTCCCTCTTGTGAAGGTTCAATGGTCCTCAAATCCTAAGGATTGTTCTTGGCAATCTAGAGAATTCTTCGAGCGAACGCATCCGGACTTACTTTCTCGTGCTCTTTGAGGTGAACTTCTTATTTCTAATTTCTTTTGTGTTGAATATGCTTTTATGGTTGCTACTTTTTGTTTTCTTCTTAAATTTTGCGAGGACGTAATTTCTTTAAGGAGGGAAGTATGTAACAACCCGCATATTTTACGATTGAATATTTAAATATTTTATTTAAATATTTCATCGTTAGTCGGATTATAGTCTGAAATGCTACCTTTTGCAAACGGTCGAAATTGGACTTGAGACTACCTCCATTGAGTTCAAAATGACGTTTGCGACCTTTTTGAGTATAAACTTTGATATGTTTGGAGTTAGTGGAATTTTGCCACTTTTCACGTAGGGCTTTGGTTTGGTTTCAGCCCATTAACCCCACTTATTAACTTAGCCCCAACCCTCTCCTCTTCATTACTTCATTTCTATTTCCTAATACTCAAGCTTTAGCAACAATCGAGAGTGGAGTGGGAAATTAAAACTCCAAGCCCTAATCTTCTTTGCAAATCCAAGTTCTAGCTCCAAATTCAAAGGAAAAGCTTTGGTAAGCCTTCTCTTCGTCTTCTCCAACTCATTCTCTTATCAATTTTAGAAATTCCTAAACCTAACTTAGGAAATGTTTCTCTTTTAAGCTTAGATTCAAGCTTGTTGGGTTGGAATTGAAGAGTTATTGCCCGTGCCATTGCTCTATAGCTTCTTCTTCATTTGTTTTGTGTAAAAAGGTGAGATTTTTACCTCACATCTATGCCTATAACCATCTTTGATTGTTAGGTATGAATTCCTAATACTTTTTTATGTGCATTTTCTTTTGATTTGGATTGAAGTAGTGAATATTCATATTTTTGGTTTTGAAGTCCAATTTTTGTGAAAATCCTTTTATGGATGTTTGAATGTGATTGCGGGGTGTTTCGGAGTGCCATACAAGGATGGGTTGTCGCTTGGCGTAATTTCCTAGTCGTCGTTGCTCTCTCGTTCGCCTCCGTCATGTGTTATGGATTTTGACCCAAAAGGGGGCTAGGTTGATTCTGCTCTGGAAGCAGGTTCAGTCGACTGACGCAGTAGGTCGGTCGACTGAACCAGGGGGCAGAAAACTTTATGTCCCCGTATCAGTCGACTGACCTGATGAGTCAGTCGACTGACCTGGAAACCCAAGAGTTTCCAGGTTCTGTACCAGTCGATTGACCATCTGGGTCAGTGGACTGACCTGCTTGCTTCATTTTGATTTGCCTATTTTGCTCATGAATCTAACTTTTATCGATTTGTGATTATCCGAGTTGTTGTTATCATTCATTCGACTTTGATGACTTCTATTTTTGGATTTTCGGAAATATCCATTTTGATGGATTTGATATCGATTTCTTTGGATTTAATTCACGTCTTCGTACGTGAAATTTTGGTGGTTGATTGTTCCTACAATCATTTTTGTGATTTATCGCTTTAAATATATAAAGGTTTCAATACTAGTAGTAAATATTCAAACTCTTCCACAAAGATGATTTCAACTCTATTTTCAGTATCAAACTCGTTATAAAACCATTTTTTCAATCTATTAGTATATACAAACCTTTACCTCATTCGTATGAGAAATCTAATTAAACGGCTTAGTAAAACGAGTGGTATGAAATGCTTGCGTTTACTTCGTCAGTTAATTCTTGGACTTATTCGATTGAATCTCTTGTGATAATTTTTGAGTGGAGATCTACAGTTTGTTCGTAAATATTTAAGTTAAGCTAGTGGTTATGGGACATGAAGCTAAGCTCATATATTTACTAGCTTAGTGTAATTGACACTTCTTGATGATCATTAATGATCATTTTTGTGACTTAAACTAGCGATATGCTATGTTTCTTTGTCCACGTAGGGGGCGGTACCTCGTTTTATGGAGCTTCGTCTCATTTCTATTATAGGCTAACGACCTATGCATTTTTGGAGTTTCGACTCAATTTTTGTGGGCTAGCGACCCATATTCTTTTATGGAGTTCGGTTCATCGGACGTACCGTTGTACTACGTTGATGTTCCGATCTATTCGAGTTTCAGGTTCCTCAGGCATATCGATATTGTACTACGTCATTGCACCGGCTCTATGGTTAGCGACCATGGGGTAGAGTCCCGTTTGTGATACACGTGTTGGTGAGTTTTCATACTCTCGTTTTGTGATAGGCCTTCCCCCTTTTCATATGATTTCTGGATTTCTATTGATGATTTCTAGAATTTGTGTTTCACCAATTTTATGATTTACATTGATATAGTTGTCAATATTTATGGTTTGGTGAATAAAAATAAAGATTATGACATTCTTTTTGATCTTTGAGAAGATTCATGTGATATTGATTAATCTCTAGTTGATTTTCAGTTGCATACTTATTACAGTATGGCTTTATGGTTATCATACGTTTTTGTCATATCTCTTATTCTATATTATTTTATCCGATATTTATAGCTAGACTGATCTGTTTATTATTTTCTTATTAAATTATACTCGGGTCAGACCGAGATGTTATAGGTGCTTCTGCTTGACTCCTCATCTGGGATTATTATCTTGACTTTTGGCTCACTACTTAGATTATTAGTTTTTGGTTGTATACATTTGAGATATAGACTCATTGATGTATACTTATTCTTTTGTGTAGCGCTTGTAACTATTCTTTTGTGATATTGTGGATCTTGTTTGACCACTACTCTGATATACACTTTTATGTGTTATATTCATATCTTTTTCCGCCTTTGTGATATGGATATATGTGACTGATTTGTGTTATGCTTATTTCTACATTTGTCTCCGAAGGTTATATAGCCACTATGTAGTAGCTTTGAGTTTGTATCGGTATGTCGGATTTCCTCTTAAGTTGAAATGCATGTTATACTATCTGACATATCGGTGCTCGCACAAAGCAATTAAACGGATGGTCGCTCCTCAACAGCCTTATTCTCCGTGATACTTGACGGCATTACCCCGTAGTGTCCTTGGCTAGCGTGGGTATAGAGGTGGGGCATCACACACATGGAATTGACTTGATTAATTTTTTTCTTAACAGGTTCAGATTGATTATATCCAAGTCCTTGTCTAACTGTATTAACAGTTTGTTTCCCTAATAGCATTTTCAATGATCTTTCTCCTTTTGAAAATTTTCTTAGCGTTGTTGACAGTTTTTGGACTTGTGTTTTGAGAGATTCATTTTCGTTTAATAATTGTGTGCACTTTTTAATAGAATTTTCTCTTCTTGTATTTTCACTTTCTTTCAAAATCAGAATTTCATTTTCAAGCGATTTAATTTTGATTTCTGATTTTTTAATCTCTTCTTCAAATGTTGGACACTTATTACACTTGGGGAACCTACTTTGATAGTTTTAACTAACTGGTCGAGTTGTTTATTTATACTATAAAGGTATCTTTTTTTTTGATTCAAGTTTGGCATACTTCTCCCTAAGTCGTTCAAAATAGCCATTTACTTCGTGGAAATATATAAGTAATTCTGAGTGAGTGAGTTTTGATACCTCGCTTGGATCGTCATTGTTGCTACCAGTTATATTACCTTGAAGGCACATATCTGCTTTCTCACTCTCAATGTTAGTACTTTTATTATCTTCATCGTTTATCTTCATCTAACGAGAAATCGATCTACTCCCGATCAAGCGCTCATTCGGTCTTAGAAGTGAAAATCGATGCGATGATAACAAAATTCAACATTGTCATTTCCTCAAATCAAATGAACCAAGCTTCTCAAGTCCTATGTTACGAATGCAAAGATCCAAATCACATTGCCGATCAATGTCCATACTTGTTAGTAAAAATCAATGCTTTTAATGAAGTTAGGAATGATCCATTTTCTCCAATATATATTCCTGGTTGGAGAAATCATCCTAATTTCATTTGGAATCAAAACAATTCGAACACGAGTTTGATTCGCCATCTTTTAAATCATTTCCGAACAGCGCTTCAGATTCAAATCCTCCTTTCTAATTGAAACAATTTCAACAAAATTTTATGCCTCCTTCTCAAAATCAAGCGCAATAATCTTTCGTTCCTCAAGATAACATATGAATGACCTCCTTTGAAAAGAGTACTAAAGCCTTGACTAATGCAATCGCAAAATTTGTTAAATTCTTACATGCAAAGTATGAGTCAATCGATCTTTAAACTCGAAATGAAAATGAGCCAATTAGCCAACCTCATGAGTGAATGTAAAGAGGTACATTCCCAAGCCAACCATTACAAACCCTATGAATCAAAACACGAACTCGAGCTAGGCTCATGTCGTTCAAGATAGCAATTTGAATCAAATGAAAAGCTATCACCACCACTACACTAAACAAGTCATTTTGTAACACTTTTCCGCTTTCAATTGGTAACGGTTATAACCATTACTAATTCCTAACGGTTATTTCCGTTATTAGCATTTATCACGGTTATTACCGCTACCAAATCTGGTAGTTTCGTAAATAATTAAATGTACTATGGATAGAATTATAATTTTATCCTCTGTTATTACTTAACCTATTTCTAACAAAAAACATTGCCCTCTTTCAGTTGTTTTAGGGTTATCTGTCGTCTACCCCCTAATTCTCGGCAATGAAGGAAGACAAAATTCTACAACATTCATAGCATTGTAAAATACCTCTCTGATCCTTCATCTCCCACTTTTATCAAATTCTACCTCGTAAAGCCCCAAATTTAAAACTGTTATGCTTACAGACCCTAATTTTACACAAACAATGATTTCCAAAATTGTAGAAAAAAGGGAAAGATGATGACTTATCGATTCAAGCTAAAAAGGAAGGAGCATCAATAACTTTCAAAAGATGCAAGAAAAGGCACTTGATGATCTCATTAGTTGGGAAACAAGTAATCGGGGTGGAGAAAGCAAAGAGTTTAGGGTATGTTTCTCAGCTTAGGGTCAAACTGAACTTATATTTATGTTTGTCTTATCACCTAATTCTAGGTTTTTTTTAAAAATGTTATGCAATATTTTGTTTTATCTCAATGGATAACTTGTAACGACCGTGATTTTATTACTGTCGTAATAAATATTTTTAAAATCAGTAACGACTGCAAATTTTTGAATTACCGTCGGAGTGCATATTTTAAACAGGAATTTTTAAATCAAAATTTGAAGAAATATAGTATTGCAAAGTCGGTTGAATTGCGTTACATTTTATTCACTCCACCTAGCTGTCATCTAATTCAAATAGTATAACTTACTCACATTCTTTTTATAAATGCAATGTGTACAAAAATGCAATACTGTAAGAAAAGAATATAGTGTACACTTTACATTATATTTTTCCCCTTTGCATAGTGGCAGTCCAATTCCAAAAGCTTGAATAACTTTTGTGCCTTGCTGTAAACAAAGAAATAAGAAAATTTTCTTTGTCAAGTGTGAACACAAATTTTTTTTTTTTGCATTACTGAAAATTGCCTTGCCGTGTCATACATACTTGTTGTAAAGCAGGTTTCAAACATGGCCAAGCATTATCATGTACCTATGCATTAAATGAATGTGTACCCCAAAGCCTCTTCAGCACTCATTTTTCTTGACTAATACCAAGTGAAGAAAAGTAAACTAATATTTTTCTCTACAACACTTTCAGGTCATTAATGGCAGTATAATCTCATTTGGATCTAAAGTTCTCTAGCATACGGTGAGTGAAAAAATCTCACACTGCTAATTTATTCCCATTTCTTGCGTGCATTGAATGCAAGTGTTCAAAACCTTTACTTTCATGCGTGTTTTTTTCTCCATACTTCACGTATGTCTACATTAAAAGGAGAAAGTGGTACTAACAACATAATTTACAAGTTTAATCTTTTCTGCACGTCCTCTTGTTTTTCTTTGCTTCATCCTTCCGGGAGAGAAAAAAATGAATCAAAGATGTCCATATCTTGTTATATGCGTGTGTTCTGTTCGTACAGTAGGAATATGAGTTTAGTATCTCACGGTGCTAAATTAGAATTGGAGCATGCGTGCGTCCCTGTTTGCCCCCATACTTGTATATAAAACATTATATCACCTGGGTTGCTTTAATGCAGTGAACGTGTAGTGTGAAATGCAATGAACGTGTAATGAAAATGCAAGTGAACTTATAAATGAACATACTATAATGTGTATTCATACTATAGTGTGTAAGTGGTAACAATTCCAGAGAATGCATATTATACGTCCTTTAAAATATATGAACTATAATATGTATAGAGGCTATATTTGCTTGCGTGTCCTGGTATTCATGTTTAAATTGTGCATGATGTTGAGTTACAGTTTATGCGGAGTGAAATAATATTGAAAAAAAATGTACAGGTCTCTTAATATTTAGATTTAGTCTTGTTGTTTAACATCCCCGTTGTCATTCGATTCTATAAGATTCCAACTTCAAAATCCTGAGTGGACGTCTTAAAGATTTATATAAAGCAAAAGATAATAACTCTATTACTCAAAGAATTATATGTTACATTTAAGATAACACTTTCTGAACAATTTCTTATATTCACTACTACTACATTGAATATGATTGTTACAGTTCATACATTTGACATTGGCTTTGTTTAATTATTTCACCTTGACTTGAAAACATTATAACAAGATCAGATCGTTTTTAGTGCGTGCATGTACCTTTTCCCGGACTGTGCAATATTTTGGTGAATATACAGTAGATCAAGCTACTGATTAATTTATGTTGAACTGGTGCTACGTTCTAAAACGTATTTTGTTGCCGTTATTTTAATAACGGAATTTTTACGCTGGTATTATATTTTTTATGCGTGTTGTTTTGATGTCATTTTGACGAACAAAATTACTGTCGTTTTGACTTCAGTAACCGTCAATTTTAAAGTGAATTTTCAAATGGTTATTCCGCAACGCTGATTTGGTATCCGTTTTTAGGGTGTTTTGTGAAGTGCAATTTCCTTGTCGAAATTGCTACAGATGTAGCTGTTTTAATCACGTGTTTTCAAAAATCGTTTTAAAACAAAATTGTTTCCAAAATTTTTTTTACAGTTTACGCTTTCAAAAGAATGAGGAATCGATTTAAACGTTTGAGAAAAATTAAGGACTATGAACCCTTACTTTTACTGATTCTCTTAATTCCGAACCTGTCCGTTTGAGAACGTAAAATGTTATTTTTTATAAAGTACATAATGTTATCCCGCTTTTTGGCAAAGCCGCGATACCGAAAGATCGATCGAAAAACGGAGAATAGTTCGTCTCAGAGGTTGGTCATATTTCGTTTCGTTATGGATATCGCTGAATTTTATCCGAGTCCAGATTGAGCTACAATTGATAGGACATGAAAAGAAAGACCGTAGAAGTCAGCGTCTCAAATTTCAAGTCAATCCGAGTTCGTATGCTCGAGTTATGATCGGTTCAACGTGAAGGGAATGCACTGGTTTCGAACCCATCATGGTGGGTGTCTTCGAACCCATCGTCATGCATCATTCGAATCGATTACCTTCGAACCAATGGACTTCGAACCCATCGGAGTTCTTCGGCTCGACTCCAACAACTTCGAATCCATCTGGTTCGCGCTAGTGGACCTCATGACCATGGAGAGTTTGCGAGGCTCGTATCCATCCAGAGTCCTTGTTCGAATCCACTAAGCTTCGGTTGTTCGAACCCATCAAAGAAGCCTTGTTCGAACCCATCACAGAAGCCTTGTTCGAACCCACCTGTGAAGCTTCATTCGAACCCACTAGGTCAACTGGCCAAGGTGACGTGCCTTTCATCGTTTCGAATGCGCCGAAGTAAGTCGAAGCATTCAACTCGGAGCAAAACCCGGATCGAGGTGAAGTGTGCGCTCCACGTCAACACGAAGACACGCGCCACCATGGTTTTGAAACCATCGATTCGAATGCATGGTTTCGAACCAAACAGCCACGCAGTGAACCCCATTTTGAATCCATCATATCTCCCAATTCACTGATCCAAATGCCATGAAATTTTCACAGAAGCTTGAATACATGTTGAAGAATGCCCACACCAAATTTCACCTCGATTGGATGATTTTATGATCGATTCGAATGGAGTTTGAATCGATGCCAATGTGGGCCCAAACTTCCTAAGACCGGGCGTGTGGGCCCCCTCACGTGCCAGAAGTGGTCTCCTGAGTTTTCAGCGAAATATCAGCAGCCTACGCCTATAAATAGAGCCTCAGAGCCAACAGAAAAAGGATCTTTTCGACTCTCAAGCGCCCAGACTCTGCCGGATCAAGATCTACATCATCCTACATCATAATTTCATTGTTGATTTCGAATTTCCAGTTGTAATTTGTTGTTGATTGCTGCAACAACTTGTAATCATTGAAAGAAAATCAATAAAACATCAAAACACTTCACAGTGGACGTAGGCAACACGCCGAACCACTATAAATCGCTCGTCTACGCATTTATTTTACTGCTGATTGGAGTTTTTGTTAGATAATATCTGTTTTGAATTTACATTCTTCGTTATTATCTGTCCAACGACTCCCGAAGAGTGTTGTGCCCAATTTTGACACAAACACTTTGGTGCTTTCACTGAGAGAACCCAGCTTTTCTCCTGCTCATTGGATCTGTCATCAATACCGGATTGAATAAATCTAAGAGAGAGATCCAGATCATCAAATCCAACTTCCTTCCCTTCTATTCAGATTTGCATAAAGTCTAGGAAAGGAATTCAACTATCGAGATGGTTAGCACAAGAACCACCTCAAACGATGTCAATCAAGAAGAACAGGATAGACAAAATCCTGTGCCCCCACCTCCATCTAATCAGGATGCTACTGGGCACTCTGAACCGTCTGGTCCGGTTACTCGACAAGAGTTACAGTTGTTACTCCAAGAGCTGACCCAGAGTCGGCAACAGCTAGAAGAACAGCTACGCGCAAACGCTGAGTTAATCAACAAGCTGGATCGCCAGAAACGAAAGAGATTCATGAGAGATCATGTTTCTCGCTCATCCAGTGAAAGTTCTTCATCCTCTGATTATCATAACCGGCCTCCACGACCCCAGCTAGATGGGAATCGTATGCCACCCGTTGGAAATCAACCGACACTGACCGTTGGACAACTCAGAGTTGGTCCGTCAACCAGTTTCCAAACAGGACCCTCCTCCCGAGGAGAGGCCGTTCCTCACCGCACCGCAGAATACCGCACCACTAACGTTGCGGCTGAGCCAGGGGTCGACGCCCAAGATCAATCGGACCTAGACCGTCGTCATAGCGGGCGTACTCCTGAACCGTACATCCCAGAGGACTATGAGCCAAGAAGGCGAGACTTGGACCGTCGACGATATCCGGTTCAAACTCAAAGTATGGAAAATGATCATACTCCAGCGCAAATGCCGGATCTTTCAAATATGATACGTCAGATGATCCGTGAGAGCCAGGGATTCACAAATGACGATTGGGGGGTTTTCCGAAGTCACACTCCTTTCACGGACGATATTCTTACTGCTGAACCCCACGGCGATTCCGAATGCCCACTCTACCCATGTACGAGGGAAACTCCGACCCCAACCAACATATTCTAAAATATGAATGGTCGATGACTGCTGCCAGGGCTGACGATGCAGTGAAATGTCGTAGTTTCCCCATATCCTTGGGGGGCATTGCTACCATGTGGTTCACCCGACTGCCACCTCGATCCATCTCATCATTTGACCAGCTAGCCATAAAATTCGTTGAGCAATTCCGCATGCATGTCGCAAGGCCCAAAGATGTCAACACTCTATCTAGTGTCACGCAAGCTCCCGGAGAGACCCTTAGACACTACTTAGAGAGATTCCATACTGCCTGCACGGAGATTAGTAATCCAAACGATAACTCCATCCTTATGGCGTTGACTAAGGGGATCGACCCCGATTCTGAATTTGGTAATTGGCTAGCTGGAAAACCACCTGCATCATTGGACCGTTTCCATGCCAAAGCAGCTCAATTCCTGAGACGGGAAGATGCGAAACAGTCTAGGAAACAAACTGACGCAGGATCAAATGCGAAAGAGATCAAAAGCAATGTTGCAATAAAACAGTCCGGTGAGAGCTCCAGAAAATTTCAGTTGAACACTAAAAATAAACAAGCTCGGCGAAGAGAAAGCATGAATCAAATTAAAAAACAAGATCAAAACCGTGGCCCGCAGCGCAAGAATCCAATGTTCGACAGTTACACTCCTCTAAATACATCACTAGAGGACTTGTGCTTACAAACCTGCGATACAATTCAATATCAAAAACCTGCACCAAGACCGTCGTCAGAGAGACAAATCCAGACGGGAAAGTTTTGCAGGTTCCATGAAAGCTACGGGCACAATACAAACGAGTGTCATCACTTACAGGATCTTGTTGAAAAACTGATCAGAGAAAGGAAGATGGAACAGTTTGTGCGGACACCACAGCCCAGAGAAGCGGGCCCATCGAATCCAAACAATGGACCCAGTCGACCGAGACAGGAGGACTCGACTTGTCCCCGTGGAAGATTGGTGATAAATGCCATCAGTGGAGGACCTACTTACTCAGGAGCCTGGAACGACGAAGATCCTCGTCACTGTCACACATGACAGGCTCCTTCAATCTATGAACACTTTGCAGTTTCCTTTGCATTCTGAAATTTGAGTTTGTAATAAGGCACTGACTTTGCCATATTTTCTTATTTCAGCAATAAAATACTTTCTCTTCAAGCTAGAGCTGTGGTTTACCGAATACAACGTTCAACAATCACGACACACGAAGAGCTAAGTTCCACCAAACAATGGAATTTATTCAAATAGCGAGTGACTGCAATACGACCGGCCACTCACTAAGTGAAACCTCAGCTCGGGGGCAAGCCATCACGTCAGAGGCTGAATTGGACCAACACACGACAGTCCATTTAATAATTCGTTCCCACAGCGTGAACGGACTCCAACTTCCCAGAGCATGAATTGGAGTATAAACATTCAATAATTCGTTCCCAGAGCGCGAACGGACTCCAACTTCCCAGAGCATGAATTGGAGTATAAACATTCAATAATTCGTTCCCAGAGTGCGAACGGACTCCAACTTCCCAGAGCGTGAATTGGAGTATAAACATTCGACAATTCGTTCCCAGAGCGTGAACGGACTTCAACTTCCCAGAGCGTGAATTGGAGTATAAACATTCAATAATTCGTTCCCAGAGTGCGAACGGACTCCAACTTCCCAGAGCGTGAATTGGAGTATAAACATTCAATAATTCGTTCCTAGAGCGCGAACGGACTCCAACTTCCCAGAGTGTGAATTGGAGTATAAACATTCAATAATTCATTCCCAGAGTGTGAATTGGAGTATAAACATTCAATAATTCATTCCCAGAGCGCGAACGGACTCCAACTTCCCAGAGTGTGAATTGGAGTATAAACATTCGACAATTCGTTCCCAGAGCGCGAACGGACTCCAACTTCCCAGAGTGTGAATTGGAGTATAAACATTCGATAAATCGTTCCCAGAGTGTGAACGGACTCCAAATTCCCAGAGTGCGAATTGGAGTATAAACATCCAATCCGTCATTCCCAGAGTGTGAACGAATTCCTAAAAAGCCCAAATAGGTGAGACTGACCATCCAGCGGCTAACTCCAGATTCCCGAAGCGCGAGTTGGAGTACAAACATCAATTCCAAGTTCCCTAAGTGCGAACCCAAACATACATGTTTTCTCCAAGTTCTCAAAGTGTGAATTGGAGCACAAATACCAAGTTAAAGTTCCCGTAGTGCGAACTGAAATGTTAATACTAACTCCGAGTACGCAGAGTGTGAGTTAGAATGTGAACGTCAATTCCAAGTTCCCGGAGCGCGGACCGTGTTACAAACATCGATAACTCTCGAATTCCCGGAGTGTGAAGCGGATTATCGATCTCAAATTATCTTAAGTCCCAGGAATGTGGACATGTGCTTAAAGTTTGCAATAAACGAACTCAACCACCAAAACACAAATGTTATTCCCCGAGACTCGGGGGCACAAAAAAAAAGCTAAGTGTTAATCGCTAACCAAAGTGATACAATGTCCGAAGCTCAATTGTTCATCGATCACAGCTTGCGACCAAGATTCTCAGAATTGGCGAATAAAAACGAATTCTACTTGACGATAAAAACACCACAAGTGTATCAGACTGAAAACAAGACACTACGAACACTTAAGCACAAAACAAATGAGAGTTGAAACAAAGAAACTAAATTTTATTTCAACTAACTGAAGACAAGGACTTACATGCAAATAAGTTCTCCCAAAAAAGAATCCCTACTAGCAGGGGCCGAACCTGCATCTATACACGGCCTACTAACAAAAAACGAAAATAAGTTCCTATCTACCAAAAAATCTGCTTGGGAGGCTGATCTATTCCTTCTTTCTTGGCTTCCTTATCAGCGGTTCATCATCAGAATCGCTAGGAACGGAAATCCTTCGCTTGGACGACCTCCTCTCCGGTGGTTGCTCTTCGGCCGGGGGCATAATATCTACATCCTCCTCGGAACTTGAATCTAAATGAAGACTCCCTGCCGGAGGAGTAGGAGGGACCGGACCCACAATGGAAGACGGGATAATGCCACCCGACGATACTATCCTCGCAGGTGCTAGGCTCTGCGCCGTCGTGCTACCACCAACACTACCACTTTGCCCCGCAGCTTCTAATTCTGCATGAATCTCAGCCAGGATCTCTTCATCGTGAATCGTCTGGGCTTGGCTGGGGGCATCCGCGGTCTGCATTGAAGAGCTAGAGGTTGGCGGAAAGTCACTAATGACGAACGGTAGGCTTGTGAGGAAGCCACCCTGCTCACCGAGCAGCTCGCTCACCATTTGTTCATCAAGAGATAATCCACTCCCCTGCGCCGCCTCGGTTGATACTGCAGTTACAACAGTAGTCTCGGTGGTGATGGCCTTACCCCCTTTGCTTGATTCTTGGGTCGCGGTAATCGGAGCAACTCCAGCCACTAAGCAAAGATAAGAAGAAGTTATTAATAACTACTTCAAAACAAACTCTCTATTTGGAAAACACTTGAGATAAATTTGGAATACCTTCCCCAGTTTGGCCTGTGGACGACTAAGCGGCCTCGGAAGTATGCTCATGAATAGGAGATAACCGCGGCTGTTCCGGGTCGTAAGCGGGGACGGATTGCGAACCAACCACAGATGCAGGCTCTAACGGAGGTGGAGCGGTGATTTCAGTAACACTGGCGTGATGCTCAACACCTGATCCCTCTCCAACCTCCAGAGATCGGCCGCCAACCATCTCTTTCTCATGAGCGATAATAGCGTCATGAAGGACCTTCTTCTCATCGTCTATCAGCAGCCGGTTTTCGAGTTCGAATCGGTCGACCGATTCACCCGGATGTGCTTCCGCTTCTTCCTCGACCAATCGATCCCAAGCGCTACGGAGGTGTATCGGGTAATCCTGGAGCCAGGCCAAATTTCGGTGTCTCAACACGTTGGCATTGTAGGTGATAAGCAAATCTTCAATATCGGCCTCCAGCCTAGCCTCCGCTTGATGAACTTTTTCCTCAACCTCCATCTCAACCGCCTGGACCTTAGCTACTGCTGCATCCCGTTCAGTCCGGAGAATCACGGCTTGTTCACACGCCTCCTGGGCTGCATTATTCGCATCGTCCCTATCCTTGGCGATTTCGACGAATTTAGACTTAAGCTCGTTCAACTCCTTTAGGGCTGCGTCCCTCTTGGCAGTAACCATTGTGTTGCGATGGCCCATGTCCTCTACCGTGGCATAGTGCTCACGTTTCATCCTATCCATTGTTGCCTGGGCTTCGTCTGCTTTTTTGATAGCCTCCATTTCAGACTTCCAAGAAGATTCAGCTTCAGTATTTAGCACATCAATGATACGGCTCTTTTGAGCTAACTCAGCCTGCATTTTCTCGATGGTGGCCCCACGCTCAAAGGCCAGTGACGACGCTTTCTCGGCCGCCTTGTACCACGCCCTGTATTGGGTATAAAAATCGTGCACATAATCGTGCGCCGTCTGCTCGGTCTCCGGCGGGATTCTTTTCAAGTGAAGAGGAAAAATATAGTTATCAAAGAAAATATTTGGAAAGTCCTTCTTCAGCTGAGCAAGCCTAATTGCTCCTTCCCCCGAAATTTTAGTAGGGGTTTGTTCCGCAACTATTGGAGGCGTTGCCTCAGATCTAGGATGGCGAGATTCATGCCTAAAAGATTGAGAGGCCGACTGGTAGTACGGGGAATCAGAAGGACGAGAAACATGGACAGGAGGTTGTATAGGAACTCTTGGAGGAGGAGTGCACGATCGAGACCGATGTCTATAATCCCTATCTCTCCGTTCTTGGCTAGAATACCCGGAGTGCCTGCGATTGTAATCCCTATCTTTTTCTCTCCGTTGTGACTCGTAATATGAGGAAGATTTGCGAGCATGTCGTAGGCTCCCTAGCATCGAACCGCGCCCAGTCATGATATCTGCAAAGCGAAATGAGAATAAAGTTAGTGGTTTCTCGAAACCGATGACCTAGGACTCGGAGCTATGTAGTGTCGTGAAATGTGTATGAATATGTATTCCCCCCGACCAACCAGAAGTGTCGATTGAGCTAGTAATAAAAGGCTCGCTCAATTCTAGAGTACGATGGAACACCTCCAACCCGGCGTCATGTTGAAAAGACACATCATCCGGGATTGGAAGATCGGTAAGCCCCTCGTAAAGACTTTAGTTCGCGGAGGAGACATCTCAGAAATTCTAACTCCGGGAGAGGATCGGGCCATGACAACCGATTTCCATCTCCCCTTCTTGGTTGACGTGACGACGGCTGCCTTGCCTTTTCTTTGCTCTTCAACATCCTGAACCACGTCTGTAGGCTCCAACAACGGCTCGTCGTCAGTATGAGTTCTTTCAGAATCAGCCACCTCGACTATGATAACTTTGGGCTTCTTGTGTTTGACTCATTTCTTAGAAACAATCCTTAGTGCCCCGTCAAACAGTATGCTCTGCCCTCGTTCAATCAACCCATAAGTCCGAAGATTCCTGTCCGTCAAGAGCGACTCGATATCCCTATCCCCACTCGGGACTTCTCGAAGTACTCGCACCATCTCCTTAAAGTGCTCGCCCTCCGGTCGCTGAATCGTCGCTGTAGAAAAGAGAAAAAAACATAAGTTTCGCTTTGACCGCAATTGCCTTAGTAATTACTTGATAACTCAGCTACACTCACGTCTGAATAACCATCGCCGGGCAAACCCCGGAGGACACCTGACATAGAACCATTCCGTCCTATAGTAACTCAACCTAGTCCAGGACCCAGTGACCACTTGGCAGTTCCTCACCGCTTCCAGAAATGTGAAGGAAGGATAATCGCCTCGAGTTTTGAAATTAAATAGATATCTGATCTCGATCGGGATCGGCGGTCCATGAAGGTACTCCATGAAGACGACGAATAAACTGTTCACGGACGCATATCCGCTTGGGTGTAGTTGAGATGGAGCGATCCTCAAAAAAGACAACACTTCCCTTATATACTCGTTGAACGGAGGAAGTGTACCAGCCGCACACGCGTGGCGATTAAATGCTGTATATCCCTCCGGCGGGTTGTGTGGTCTATCATTCGGCCCTGGCAATAACACGTCATCCAGTGACAGACCGTGCCTCAAGCATATTCTCCCTAACATGTCTTCAGAGATATTCGATTGAACGGAATCCGACGGATTGGCAATGAAAGACGCATTGGGAAGTTCGTCCGGGGCCGGACCAATGATCTCAGGTTCAATATCTGGAACCTCTAGTCTCGGAGCAGCTGTACTTTGAACCTCCTACTGTTGCGAACTTGACGGTTCCATAACTAGCTAACTCATGAGAAACCATCGTTAGACGACAAAGGACCCGTGCGTTCCCCAGTGTAAAGTGAATGAATGTATGTTGTGCAGTGTCATGCATTACTTGAATAAATATCGCAGAGTTAAAAGAAATATACAAACGACAAAGCTACGGAGTCCAGTTATAATGACCGTCTTCGCTGACCGTCATCGTTGAACCGTTTGTATGATGGAAATTTGATTTAGATAGAAGTTGTTATGGTTCCATCGACGAGCTTCGAAAGGTGGTCAAGTATGCAGTTTAATATGTCCAAATATGCAGGAATGAAGCTCGTCAGAGTTATGCTTAGAAACGTCAAACTTTGGAATCCATCATAGAGGGTTCGAACCGATCACAGGAACCTCGTTCGAAACCAACCTAACGTCAATTCGAATCGATGAATGGAAAGCGTGCTTCGAAACGATGATCAGGTGTCGAGTTCGAATCGATCAAAAATGGATGACTTCGAATCGATCCTTGTTTGGCTAATTCGCACCGATCAGAAACCCCCAACTTAACATCGATATCGTTCGAATCGATCCTCTTCGAATCGATATAAAGTTGATAACTTCGAACCGATAGCCAATGGATTCGAATCCATCGATTCGAATGAACCCAGCGAATCCATCAATCGGTACGAACTGCACCACCTCCAAAAGGTCATCCAAGAGATCGATACGAAATCCAAGAGATATGATGCCGCCATCATCGATTCGAACAAGAGTCCCCAAATGGTTTCGAAGCTCCCCCAGACCAGATCCGGCTTTACCAATCACCAGAGTGGCCAATCGATGAAGAAGACGCGGCTTCGAAGTAACTTTGCCGTTTGGATTCGAAGCTATTTACCTAGTTTGAGTGATGGGTTCAAGGAATTAAAGGCTTGGATCTCGAATGTCTCGAATACGAAAACACAGTGCCTTCTTCTCTGAAGTTTCGAAACGATGCAGTGCACGGTCAAAACAAGGCGAGAGTAAAAAAGTAAAAAGTGAAAAATGTGAAACCCTCTGCTATTTATATGAAGCCTCGAGAGCAACCGAGGCGATTCCTCTTCCAGTAGACTTGACCGGTTGCAACCAGTGAAAGCGCGGATCGATTCGAAACCACCATTCAAAGCCATTTGCCTAATGCCTTGTGGGTTCGAAGTTACCCTCACACTTCATCGATACGAAATACACAGCAGGACAATGAGTTGCATCGATGCAAAACGCACAGTGGGTACATCGATTCGAGGCCTCTGTTCGCAACTCCATCCACGACCTACCGAAACGAACGACTTGTTCGAATCCATCATTTCTCATTGGTTCGAATGTCAGTTTCGAACCCATCACAACACAAGTATGCTCCATCCATACGAATGTGGATTTCGAACCCATCTATACTCCAACACATCGGTTTGAAATCTTACACTCGCACAATACAAATCCAATTCCTTCAACTTTCAATATCGGTTCAGGAGAGGATCGATACGAAGGGACTTTTCAAAACAACCATCAAGCGTTGTCTCTATTCAAATTTCAAAATCGGTTCAGAAGAGAATCGATACGAAATTCAATAGCAAACAAAGCTAACAACGACTTGTAAACGCGCGACGTTAACAAAGATCAAACTAGCATATGTGCATATATATCGAGCTAACATTCGATTTACAGGGATCAAACACTTATCTTGTTACAAATGCAACAGCCAACGGCTAAGCGCTATTATACAGCAATCATTCATATCAACGCAAAGTTGCATCAATACAGAGTACGAGTCTCAACAAAAAGAGAGCAATGATTGTTCGGAAAGAAGTTGTAGCTATTCAAAGCATGTCATGTTCTCACAAGACGTACTTTGGGGGGCAAAATGTTATCCCGCTTTTTGGCAAAGCCGCGATACCAAAAGATCGATCGAAAAATGGAGAATAGCTCGTCTCAGAGGTTGGTCATATTTCGTATCGTTATGGATATCGCTGAATTTTGTCCGAGTCCAGATTGAGCTACAATTGATAGGACACGACAAGAAAGACCGTAGAATTCAGCGTCTCAAATTTCAAGTCAATCCGAGTTCGTATGCTCGAGTTATGATCGGTTCAACTTGAAGGGAACACACTGGTTTCGAACCCATCATGGTGGGTGTCTTCGAACCCATCGTCATGCATCATTCGAATCGATTACCTTCGAACCAATGGACTTCGAACCCATCGGAGTGCTTTGGCTCGACTCCATCAACTTCGAATCCATCTGGTTCACGCTAGTGGACCTCATGACCATGGAGAGTTTGCGAGGCTCGTATCCATCCAGAGATCCTTGTTCGAATCCACTATGCTTCGGTTGTTCGAACCCATCACAGAAGCCTTGTTCGAACCCATCACAGTAGCCTTGTTCGAACCCATCTGTGAAGCTTCATTCGAACCCACTGGGTCAACTGGCCAAGGTGACGAGTCTTTCATCGGTTCGAATGCGTCGAAGTATATGGAGTCGAAGCATTCAACTCGGAGCAAAACCCGGATCGAGGCGAAGTGTGCGCTCCACGTCAACACGAAGACACGCGCCACCATGGTTTCGAAACCATCGATTCGAATGCATGGTTTCGAACCAAACAGCCACGTAGTGAACCCCATTTCGAATCCATCATATCTCCCAATCCACTGATCCAAATGCCACGAAATTTTCACAGAAGCTTGAATACATGTTGAAGAATGCCCACACCAAATTTCACCTCGATTGGATGATTTTATGATCGATTCGAATGGAGTTCGAATCGATGCCAAAGTGGGCCCAAACTTCCTAAGACCGGGCGTGTGGGCCCCCTCACATGCCAGAAGTGGTCTCCCGAGTTTTCAGCGAAATATCAGCAGCCTACGCCTATAAATAGAGCCTCAAAGCCAACAGAAAAAGGATCTTTTCGACTCTCAAGCGCCCAGACTCTGCCGGATCAAGATCTACATCATCCTACATCATAATTTCATTATTGATTTCGAATTTCCAGTTGCAATTTGCTGTTGATTGCTGCAACAACTTGTAATCATTGAAAGAAAGTCAATAAAACATCAAAACACTTCACAGTGGACGTAGGCAACAAGCTGAACCACTATAAATCGCTCGTCTACGCATTTATTTTACTGCTGATTGGAGTTTTTGTTAGATAATATCTGTTTTGAATTTACATTCTTCGTTATTATCTCTTCAACGACTCCCAAAGAGTGTTGTGCCCAATTTTGACACAAACACACAATTTTGCTGAAACGACCCGGAATTTTCGATCCCGAAAATTCTAGATAGTTAGAGAAAAGTAGAAAGAGAAAGAAGAAGAAGAACAGAAAAGAAACGCACAAACTCACAGACGCAGCGGATAAAATATAATATCAAAGAAACTGTATCTATCAATTTACATTTAAATATATATCAGAGTTACAACAATTTTATACAACATTGGATAGATACAATTTAGCATGACTCATATATACAATATCATAGTGGAAACTCTCCATACGTCCCTGCCATCCAGCTCGCCTCCTGAGCTCCAGAACGTCCTTACCTGAAAATCTGTAATACTCGGTCTGACCCGAGCATTACATCAAAGTAACACCCGGGTCAGGCTGGAAACCATCGTGAGTAAACCATCTAACTTGGAATACAAAAGCATACAGCATATATGAACCCGGGTAATTTATATCAATTTTCAACTTCACAAGTTGTTATAGACATCACATAATTCACACATCAATTTCTAAGTGCCAATACTTAGATTAAAAGGTCCAATTCACTTAAATCATTCCAAACCAGCCTATTGGTTTCACATATCCATCTATAAGGAATCGAAGTGGTTTCGGGTATTTACTAATACCCAACTTCGGTCTCTTTGAAACCAATATCATCTCAACTTAAATTATTCAAGTGAAGTGCAATTCAATTTTAATTACCGGATAACACTTATACACAGCAATTCATATTGATAGATAATCGCATTATCACTGTCTATCCAACATATCATATCACAAAGAAATTCATAACAGAGATATCAACTAATTCAAAGCACTCATCATCGTTCAATCATTAATAAGCAAGATTGATTACCTCCAATTATTACATAAATCAATGATCCTTTAATTGCTTTCATTAGTTAATTATTTCTAAATTTCATCTAATAATTAACCCATAACATAATTACATCAATTAATCAATCTTGATTAACCAACATCAGAAATTACTACCTAAACTACTCAATCAACTAAATCAACTCCTTGGTTAATTTCATTCTGTAATTAATTACTCATAATTAACTACATCACTTAATTAACTTCCCATACTCTTATTAGTCAATTATTAAATTAATTATACTAAGAAATTAATTATCCATTACTTCTACTAAGTAATTATTCCTCAAATTGATTATACCAGATTAATCCACAACCACTTCAAATTTCCAATTAATTACACCCTGAAAATTTCATTACTAATTATTTCACTAGTAATTACACTTATAAATCTCATTACGTAACTATTCTCAATCCCAACGTCAATTAAATAAACAGTAATTTACAATTAAATAATTAACTTGTAATTAATCATCTCATTAATCATAAACGGTGATTAACAATTTGTAATTACTTATCTTTATTAATTAACTTCTTAATTAATTATATTAACCTTTGATTAATTAATCTAATTAATTAATCTTTAATTACTTCATTAAGTAATCATTAAACAATTTAGTTAATAATTAATCCTTAATTAATTGCTTTATTAATTAATTACATTTTAATTAATTACACTTAGTAATTAATCTTAAATTAATCTCATTCATTAATTAATTAATCACATTAATTAATTAAGTAATTAACTCTTAATTACTTAGATAAGTAATTATCTTCTAATTACTTCCATTAATAAATCTTGATTACTCTCTTAATTAATTACCTTAACAAGTAATTAATCCCATCATTAAGTAATCTTTAATTAATTAATTTCTCCATAATTAATTAACTTCAAATAAATAAATTAATCAATTTCCTTAATTGATAACATAAAGTGATTATCCATTAATCACTTTCACTTTAATTACTTCCATAAGTAATTACCTTCCTAATTACATTCAATTATTAACCATTAATTACCCCATTAAGTAACTACACTTAATTAATTCATAATTAAGTGATTATTTAATTAAATCAAAAATTAACTAATTATTTAAAATTAATTAAACAATTAATTAATTAATTTCTTATATTTCAAAATCCTTAATTAATTAAGATAACCTTAATCTTAATTAATTCTTTACTTATATCTAATTAAGTATCCTTAAATTCCTATTAAATAATTATATATCTTCATAAATAAATTATTTGAATTAAATCAAATTTTAATATCTTAAAACAAATTATTCAATTTGGCTTTCAAAATTAAATTAATAGCCTTATTTTAAAATAAGATATTTAGAAATCAATTCCAAAATTTAAAATACTTTAAAGTATCTAATTTTAAATTTATTCAATTTAAATAAAATCATTACTTAAAAAATTGACTTTAAACTTTGATTCAATGCTATGAATTCAAAACATTCTTCTTTAAATTTTAAAATTAGATTAAATTACATTCAAAGGAAATCACCTCAAAACATTTTAAATTTGAAACGTAAATTCGATGTACAATTTAAAGTTCGATTAACTTAATTTCAAAACAACAAGTATTAACTTTATTCATATGTCTCTTTTATAAAACTTGTTTATAGTTTTGAAGCCTGATTTCATTTACTCCATCCATAAGTTTTAATCTGCACTTCTATTCACACAGAGCTTAACTAAAGGCTCACAACTAAAAATAATACTCAGTACGAATCCTTATCTACACGAGCATGCCCTGAAGACAATCCCAGCCGTCTTCACTTCGAGTAGAAACCATGAAAACACGAGAGCCACTCCGAGTTCCCCCCTTAATCTTCCCAATACCCAAACGGCTTCGAGAGGAAACTAGGAAATCGCGAGCGTCACTCCGGGTTCAACTCGTCTCCCCCAATCTGCCTTTCTTCCCAGTGCACAGCGTACATGCGTGTACGTGCGCAACCCAGCCTCACCTCTCCGACCATTCAACTGATCGCCGACCGACCACGCAATGCCTCAACATCTCGTACCTCAACCCAGATCGAAGAAACCTTGTTCGAATCGAAATTCGAACATCAGGTATGAAACTGCAGAAAACAACAACCTCCAAAGTTCCCCGACGGCCAAACACCTCGACGCCGTTGAACTCGCCATCCCCATCATCGAACACCACGACCACGAGCTACGTACACCCCAAAAACGTACACCTCCGGTCCACCACACGCGGCGAAATCATCTCGGCAATTAGGCCGAACAAACTACAGGCTTAAACCCTAGTCGTGCCAATTCCCATCGATTCAACAAATATAAAAATTCTCTTGCATTTTTCCTAACATCTTCATCCTACAAACAAGCTTCAATCCAAGTTTCACACCAATTCAATGTATGGATAATCGGCAATTGCCAAAACCCCCTTTTCGAACAAAACCAAATTTCTAATCAATTTGTCAACTAGAAATTTTGATATTAGCTCCTAAATTCATTATTTGCTGCCATGGTTTCAATCATGTAATCCAAATCCAAAACTAAATAAGTTGATTTATCATGTATTTTAGGATTTGCCACTGCATTTCTTGATTCCAGGAAAAATTCAAATCTATACTTCTTGAAGCTAATTTTAAACTTTAATTTGGGAATAATCAAACATAAAATGTTTGAATCTCTGATCTTAATAAAGACCAGTTGAGTAAGTTTGGATTTTTGATCAAAAATATAATTTACAGAACCAAGAACAGAGGTGAATAAATATACAGACATGCACACAAGCATCTCACATAAATTCAGCAATAATTCATTCAAATTCAAGTTAAAGAAACTCAATGCAAGACAATATCATCACATGCATGATAGTTAAAAACCAAATCAAACTTTTTTAAAGAATATTTACTCACCTGTGATCAATAAACAGAGGAGAGTTATTTCTGAAAAGGAAACTGGCAGTTGTGATGTGAACTGCATGCATGGATTAAAACTGCAGTTTGATCAGATCTATTCTTTGAATTTGCATGTACTAGTGGGTTTCGATGATACTTGGAACTGAGATGCTTTCTGGTCTATTGTTTGGTCTGAATCATGAATGTTTTGGGCTTGCTTGTTATTTTGATTTGCATTGCAACTAGATACTGAAACATGTATTTCTTGAAACTGAAATTTTTTTTTGTTTGATTAAATATGGATTTGTTACAGGATTTTGGTTTCTATTTTTTTTTTATAGAATTTTGAAACTATTAAAGAGAATGAGAGATAATATGAAATGTTTATATCCTCTTCTTCTAATTATAATTGACACTTGTCAATAAACTTAACCTTTTGCTTACATTTGTAAATCCATATTTATGTGTATTTATATGATATATTATATTTAGATTTTATATTGATAAATGTCTTTATATTTTAAAAAATATATATATTTATCATATTGTCAATTTGCTCTTATATATATATATATATATATATATGTTTTGAATGTTTAAAATTTTTATCTTAAATTAATCTTACTTAATTAGATTTATTCTTCCTCTTATTTTTGTCTATCTAAAATTTTGAAAGTAGATGATAAAAAATCTCAATTATACACTTATAATAGCTACACAAATATATTAATTATACTATATACACTTAATTTATATCTTTCATTGTTTTCCATAAAACTCTTACATTAAATTTCTATTTACTATCCTTTACTTATTTTAATATGATCTTTATATGAAAATAACAAACTATATACTAATAAAATCATATATATATATACACACACACTTTTAAATTCAATTTACCTTAAGACATTTATCCTTTAAATTTCAAATTCAAATTAAAATCAACTCGTATATATATCTAAATACTTTTATTTCATCAAATTTTATTTATTTAACCAACTGAAATCAGTATTTAAATGATTTAAAATTAGTTAATTACCCAATTAATAGATATTAAGAATCCGGGTTATCACATTCCTCCCCCCTTAAAATCTTTTCATCCTCGAAAAGAAACGAAGCCAGAATTTATCAAATATTTTAAAACCAGTTAAAATATTCTTGGATCATTTTAAAAAACTTTTTAAAATCTGTAATACTGTCAAAATAGTTTTATAGAAATGCTTTTATAACTCGATGTTTTAACCAGTCCATCCTTGTTCTCACAGAAATTCGGTCATACGTTGATTAGGCATACGACTGAAAATCTATAAGTACTTAGCAGACTTATTTTCAACATCCAGTGAAAATACTTCGAAAATAATTTTATTGAAAATATAGAAAACAGTTTTTGAAAATAGAGGATATATCTTTGGTGAGAATGCTCTGGAAATCATCACCCCCATCCATGGTCACAGTTACATTCTAGGGTTACGTTGCCGTCGCAGCAAAAGTCCATGTAACTGCAGGCTCTCAACGGCCTCTCGATTACGCCATGGATCCCTACACAATAGATCACAGTTACACCCAGGGTTACGTTGCCGTCGTAGCAAAAGTCCATGTAACTGCAGGCTCTCAACGGCCTCTGATTTTCGCTGTCAAAATGAAACTTCTCCACTCCTACATAGGTCGCAGTCTGCCGATATAAAATCAAACGCAGACTGTTGGCTCTCAGCGGCGCACACGACTTTCGCTATTGTATACCATAGGTCGTAGTCTACCGATATAAAATCAAACGCAGACTGTTGACCCCTCAGCGGCACACACGATTTTCTCTATGGTATACTCTACTCATAATCCCCAGGAACTAGTTTTGTCCGGACTCCTCACGGGATCAACTTTAGAACCCCCATGGGGCTCAAAGCAGCACCACCCGGTGGTACTCCCGAGAAGTTCATTTCAAGGGAGCGCCTTTTTCCCCAGAGCCATCATCAAAACATTTTATACTATACATATATAGTATCTTCAAATCATACACCTAGTATGATCTCATACAAAGCTTCTTTACACAAAATCGATTATACCAAAATCGATAATTCTCAAACTAGGCTTTCCAAATTTCAATATTGATTTTACCCAAAAATCAAAAGCCTTTCCAAATCCAAAGGTTCCCAAAATCTTTTTCAAAATCCTCATAAAATCCTTTATATATATATACAGATATATATAATTTTTAAAATTTTGCATCTTTTCAAACTTGTATAAAACTCCTTTTTATACTTCAAATATTTTAAAAAACCCTTTTCTTTTGGCAAAAGATTCAACAAAGGGAGTTTCATCTTATATAACCAAGATATATAACTTTACTTATCCAAAATCAAATATTCAAATTTGATTACTCTTTTCAATATCATTTTCATTCAAATCCGTACGATGTACACATATCATTCGTACGCCATACCCATTTGATCGCTCACTCGATCACACAATTTCACTTCCGAACTAGTATCGTCCACCCGACTTCCCAGTGCGGACACAGATCTGGTTTCTTGATTAAAACCGTCATCTCCTTGCATAGTCATAACTATGATAGAGAATATCCAGAACCAATCAACAATCCATATCTAGGTTTGCCGTCGAAAATCGAGTGAAAAATCCCAACTCGGATCGACATAATTATCTCGAAACTATGTGCTCGAATCTGGATCGAATCATTATGCGAATAGAATAATATACGTACACCCTACGTATTTATCTTTATTGGTTATTAGCCAAATCAATTCCATTTCTACTCACATTCACTTACTCACAATTTCTTCAATCCATTTTGATTATCACCTCTATTTCTTATCTCGATTGGGTATTTAACCATTAACAGTTTGAACTCCGTCCACTTTAAATTTAGAAAATAACTTGAAAAGTTAAAGAAATAGATAAGTAGTAAAAAAATAATTACTAATTTTTAAAATAGCTGTAAAATAGTTCGGTAATTGTAAAATAATTTGAAAATAGTTAAATAGTCATAGAAATTTTAAATAATTGCAAAATAGCTATAAAATTGTAATTAGTAGTTGAAAATAGTAATTAGTTTATAAAATAGTTAGAAAATTGTTAAACAGTTTCAAAAATAATTGTAAAACAAATATAAGATAGTTTGGCTTTTAAAAGAAAGGTTGTATATATATAATGAATAGCTTGAAGAAAAAAATAGGTTTATATCAAAAATATTATATTAAAAATAGCCCAGAGTCAAACTGCTCACTGCCCAATCTCCATTCTCATCAATTCAATTTAAATTTCCTCTATCATTTAAATTGACCCAATTCCAATTAAATAACTTCAATTTCCATTGAAATTGATTTATTCCCAATTCAGCTGAATTAATTCTCAATTCCCTTTCAAATTTAAATCAAATTCCATTTGATTTTTAAACATATTCAACTTTAATTACAATCCTAAGTTATTCCAATCACTTTGGACTAATATACATTCAATTGAACCTACTTCAATTCCAATCCATTTCAACTCCTGTTTGAATTATCCCAATTTCAAGTTCCATTTCCAAATCAAGTTGAATTATTCTTGATTTCCTCCCAGATTTAATTCAAATTCCATTTGAATTTAAAACTATTCAATTTTAATTACAATTCCAAATTATTCAAATCAATTTGGACTAATTTAAAATTTTCCATTTTAATTTTTAAACTTATTCATCTTCAATCTCAAGTCCAATTAATTCAAGTCGGAATCATTTTCAATCTCAGATTTAAACCATTTCGAATTATATAAATTCGAGTTAAATTCGCTAAGGTTGGTTTAACCCCTTAAACCAAGTTAACCTTTATCAAAAGCTTTTAAACAATTTTAATTTACAATTTCAATTACTCAAATTTTTAGTTCAAGTTAATTCCATATCCTTAGTTTCAAAAGAAAGGTTAACTTTCCTTTTATCTCAACAATGGATTACCATACTCCATTTCTCATTCATTTAAACAAATTCAATTCAAAATTTGAAGATTATTAGTAACAATAGGATGATATTATCCAATTCATTTTAAAACATCCATCAATCTCTAATTTCCAGAACTCAAACCCATTTTGAGATCACACAAACTCCCAATTCAAATCAACCATTTAACTTCCCAAGTTAAATCTTAATTCCATCTTGAAATTTTCAAATTAGTTTGATCATTCAAACTTATTTAACTTCACATTAATAATCTTACTACTTATTAAGTTCAAAAACTTATCACTTTGGGTATCACTTCACATTCCAAATTTTAAAATTCAACATTTAGAGTTTATCTCAAACCATCTTTGATATTTAAATATATCCACACATACACATATTTACTTCTTGGCTTCACCAAGCAAAATTTTAAAATTTAAACCACCTTTGGTTTCAATTCATAACAAATTCAATTTAAAATTTTCAAACACTTCTTAATTTAAAATAAGATCATATTCAAAATAGTTTGAATAATATAATTTCCTTTAACATTTTGAAACCAATTCAAATTTTTAAACTTAGAATTCAGGACTTCACAATTTGAAACCCACTTTTATTTATATCCTTTCACATTTACAAATTATTTTCTTTATAAATAGTTACTTTCTGAAAACATTTTATTGTTTATTGAAAAACAATCATCCCATCATTAAACACAATATCCATTCTATTTTCTGGTTTGAAACCTATTCTAATTCATCTTATTCTGAAATACTTCTCCAAATCAAGATTTCAATTTTTAGTTGAATCCATTTCAACTTGTCTTTAATTTAATTTCAATCTGGTTGTAATTCTATTATCACTTAATTCTTACTATTACTTTTAATTTAATTAATACTAGAACCAAATTCCTTAATATAATAGATAATCTATTTCTTATATCAGATTCATTTACTTTTGAAATCATTTAAAAACCTTTAAATAAGAAAATAACAAGTACGCTCTCTCATATATATATATATATATATATATATATATACACGCTCAACTCATCCTAGGGTACCGCTTACCCTATCCTTAATGAGTAATCCCACCAGAGCCTAGGTTCTCGCTTAACCTTCTGCTCTGATACCAAATGAAACGACCCGAAATTTTCGATCCCGAAAATTCCAGATAGTTAGAGAAAAGTAGAAAGAGAAAGAAGAAGAAGAACAGAAAAGAAACGCACAAACTCACAGACGCAGCGGATAAAATATAATATCAAAGAAACTGTATTTATCAATTTACATTTAAATATATATCAGAGTTACAACAATTTTATACAACATTGGATAGATACAATTTAACATGACTCATATATACAATATCATAGTGGAAACTCTCCATACGTCCCTGCCATCCAGCTCGCCTTCTGAGCTCCAGAACGTCCTTACCTGAAAATCTGTAATACTCGGTCTGACCCGAGCATTACATCAAAGTAACACCCGGGTCAGGCTGGAAACCAGCGTGAGTAAACCATCTAACTTGGAATACAAAAGCATACAACATATATGAACCCGGGTAATTTATATCAATTTTCAACTTCACAAGTTGTTATAGACATCACATAATTCACACATCAATTTCTAAGTGTCAATACTTATATTAAAAGGTCCAATTCACTTAAATCATTCCAAACCAGCCTATTGGTTTCACATATCCATCTATAAGGAATCGAAGTGGTTTCGGGTATTTACTAATACCCAACTCCGGTCTCTTTGAAACCACTATCATCTCAACTTAAATTATTCAAGTGAAGTACAATTCAATTTTAATTACCGGATAACACTTTTACACAGCAATTCATATTGATAGATAATCGCATTATCATTGTCTATCCAACATATCATATCACAAAGAAATTCATAACAGAGATATCAACTAATTCAAAGCACTCATCATCGTTCAATCATTAATAAGCAAGATTGATTACCTCCAATTATTACATAAATCAATGATCCTTTAATTGCTTTCATTAGTTAATTATTTCAAAATTTCATCTAATAATTAACCCATAACATAATTACATTCATTAATCAATCTTGATTAACCAACATCAGAAATTACTTCCTAAACTACTCAATCAACTAAATCAACTCCTTGATTAATTTCATTCTGTAATTAATTACTCATAATTAACTACATCACTTAATTAACTTCCCATACTCTTATTAGTCAATTATTAAATTAATTATACTAAGAAATTAATTATCCATTACTTCTACTAAGTAATTATTCCTCAAATTGATTATACCAGATTAATCCACAACCACTTCAAATTTCCAATTAATTACACCCTGAAAATTTCATTACTAATTACTTCACTAGTAATTACACTTATAAATCTCATTAAGTAACTATTCTCAATCCCAACGTCAATTAAATAAACAGTAATTTACAATTAAATAATTAACTTGTAATTAATCACCTCATTAATCATAAACGGTGATTAACAATTTGTAATTACTTATCTTTATTAATTAACTTCTTAATTAATTATATTAACCTTTGATTAATTAATCTAATTAATTAATCTTTAATTACTTCATTAAGTAATCATTAAACAATTTAGTTAATAATTAATCCTTAATTAATTGCTTTATTAATTAATTACATTTTAATTAATTACACTTAGTAATTAATCTTAAATTAATCTCATTCATTAATTAATTAATCACGTTAATTAATTAAGTAATTAACTCTTATTTACTTAGATAAGTAATTATCTTCTAATTACTTCCATTAATAAATCTTGATTACTCTCTTAATTAATTACCTTAACAAGTAATTAATCCCATCATTAAGTAATCTTTAATTAATTAATTACTCCATAATTAATTAACTTCAAATAAATAAATTAATCAATTTCCTTAATTGATAACATTAAGTGATTATCCATTAATCACTTTCACTTTAATTACTTCCATAAGTAATTACCTTCCTAATTACATTCAATTATTAACCATTAATTACCCTATTAAGTAACTACACTTAATTAATTCATAATTAAGTGATTATTTTAATTAAATAAACAATTAACTAATTATTTAAAATTAATTAAACAATTATTTAATTAATTTCTTATATTTCAAAATCCTTAATTAATTAAGATAACCTTAATCTTAATTAATTCTTTACTTATATCTAATTAAGTATCCTTAAATTCCTATTAAATATTTATCTATCTTCATAAATAAATTATTTGAATTAAATCAAATTTTAATATCTTAAAACAAATTATTCAATTTGGTTTTCAAAATCAAATTAATAGCCTTATTTTAAAATAAGATATTTAGAAATCAATTCCAAAATTTAAAATACTTTAAAGTATCTAATTTTAAATTTATTCAATTCAAATAAAATCATTACTTAAAAAATTTACTTTAAACTTTGATTCAATGCTTTGAATTCAAAACATTCTTCTTTAAATTTTAAAATTAAATTAAATTACATTCAAAGGAAATCACCTCAAAACATTTTAAATTTGGAACATAAATTCGATGTACAATTTAAAGTTTGATTAACTTAATTTCAAAACAACAAGTATTAACTTTATTCATCTGTCTCTTTTATAAAACTTGTTTATAGTTTTGAAGCCTGATTTCATTTACTCCATCCATAAGTTTTAATCTGCACTTCTATTCACACAGAGCTTAACTAAAGGCTCACAACTAAAAATAATACTCAGTACGAATCCTTATCTACACGAGCATGCCCTGAAGACAATCCCAGCCGTCTTCACTTCGAGTAGAAACCATGAAAACACGAGAGCCTCTCCAAGTTCCCCCCTTAATCTTCCCAATACCCAAACTGCTTCGAGAAGAAACTAGGAAATCGCGAGCGTCACTCCGGGTTCAACTCGTCTCCCCCAATTTGCCTTTCTTCCCAGTGCACAGCGTACACGCGTGTACGTGCGCAATCCAGCCTCACCTCTCCGACCATTCAACTGATCGCAGACCGACCACGCAATGCCTCAACATCTCGTACCTCAACCCAGATCGAAGAAACCTTGTTCGAATCGAAATTCTAACATCAGGTACGAAACTACAGAAAACAACAACCTCCGAAGTTCCCCTACGGCCAAACACCTCGACGCCGTTGAACTCGTCGTCCCCATCATCGAACACCACGACCACGAGCTACGTACACCCCAAAAACGTACACCTCCGGTCCACCACACGCGGCGAAATCATCTCGGCAATTAGGCCGAACAAACTACAGGCTTAAACCCTAGTCGTGCCAATTCCCATCGATTCAACAAATATAAAAATTCTCTTGCATTTTTCCTATCATCTTCATCCTACAAACAAGCTTCAATCCAAGTTTCACACCAATTCAATGTATGGATAATCGGCAATTGCCAAAACCCCCTTTTCGAACAAAACCAAATTTCTAATCAATTTGTCAACTAGAAATTTTGATGTTAGCTCCTAAATTCATTATTTGCTGCCATGGTTTCAATCATGTAATCCAAATCCAAAATTAAATAAGTTGATTTAACATTTATTTTAGGATTTGCCACTGCATTTCTTGATTCCAGGAAAAATTCAAATCTATACTTCTTGAAGCTAATTTTAAACTTTAATTTGGGAATAATCAAACATAAAACGTTTGAATCTCTGATCTTAATAAAGACCAGTTGAGTAAGTTTGGATTTTTGATCAAAACTATAATTTACAGAACCAAGAACAGAGGTGAATAAATATACAGACATGCACACATGCATCTCACATAAATTCAGAAATAATTCATACAAATTCAAGTTAAAGAAACTCAATGCAAGACAATATCATCATATGCATGATAGTTAAAAACCAAATCAAACTGTTTTTAAAGAATATTTACTCACCTGTGATCAATAAACAGAGGAGAGTTATTTCTGAAAAGGAAACTGGCAGTTGTGATGTGAACTGCATGCATGGATTAAAACTGCAGTTTGATCAGATCTATTCTTTGAATTTGCATATATTACTGGGTTTCGATGATACTTGGAACTGAGATGCTTTCTGGTTTGTTGTTTTGTCTGAATCATGAATGTTTTGGGCTTGCTTGATATTTTGATTTGCATTGCAACTAGAAACTGAAACATGTATTTCTTGAAACTGAAATTTTTGTTTTGTTTGATTAAATCTGGATTTGTTACAGGATTTTGGTTTCTATTTTTTTATAGAATTTTGAAACTATTAAAGAGAATGAGAGATAATATGAAATGTTTATATCCTCTTCTTCTAATTATAATTGACACTTGTCAATAAACTTACCCTTTTGCTTACATTTGTAAATCCATATTTATGTGTATTTATATGATATACTATATTTAGCTTTTATATTGATAAATGTCTTTATATTTTAAAATATATATATATTTATCATATTGTCAATTTGCTCTTATATATATATATATATATATATATATATGTCTTGAATGTTTAAAATTTTTATCTTAAATTAATCTTACTTAATTATATTTATTCTTTCTCTTATTTTTGTCTATCTAAAATTTTGAAAGTAGATGATAAAAAATCTCAATTATACACTTATAATAGCTACACAAATATATTAATTATACTATATACACTTAATTTATATCTTTCATTGTTTTCCATAAAACTCTTACATTAAATTTCTATTTGCTATCCTTTACTTATTTTAATATGATCTTTAAATGAAAATAACAAACTATAGACTAATAAAATCATATATATATATATATGTATATGTATATGTATAGGTACACTTTTAAATTCAATTTACCTTAAGACATTTATCCTTTAAATTTCAAATTCAAATTAAAATCAACTCGTATATATATCTAAATACTTTTATTTTTTCAAATTTTATTTATTTAACCAACTGAAATCAGTATTTAAATGATTTAAAATTAGTTAATTACCCAATTAATAGATATGAAAAATCCGGGTTATCACATTTGCACTTTCAACGAAACGATGAAGAGATTAAAACGATATAGCAAAAGTGCGGAGTATGGAACCACACTTTTACTATTTTGGTTAATTTCGGACTCGTTAATTGAAATATTTGATGTTTGATGATTTTGATGATTTTGTGTGCTTTCAAGCCACTATGATGGACCTTCGGGTCATATGATGGACCTTCGGGTCAAATACCACTACTAGACCTTCGGGTCATATGTTGGACCTTCGGGTCATTTGTTGGGCACCAAAATTATGATGACAGTACTTGGTAGGCTTCGGCCATATGAGATGCACGTGCGGCGTAGCTTAGACTCGCCATATGATGGGATCGATCCACTTTTATGTTTATTTTCTAGTTATCTATTTTTGATTTCTAGATTTTGTGAAGTGTTGTTTTAAATTCAATTGTGAATTTGAAAGTTGATTTTGATGGAGTTTGATGTGATTTCTTCATTTAATTATGTCGATTTCTTATGTTGAATAGTCTCATTCGAGATTATTATTATTTTGATTTATGTTGTTTATGATGCACTCACTTCTAAGAATAAATTAGACTGATCCGTTTATTATTTTCTTTTAAATAATAGTCTGGTCAGACCGAGTTATTTCAGATTAATCTCTATTTCTGATTCAGTAGCGGCTTCAGCTTTTGGGATTCGCATCATCTTTTGTCTAGCCTTCGAGGAGTTTTTGTGGTTATTTAACTCCCATCTTATGTATGTAGTTATCCATGTATATATGTATTTGGTTCATGGGAACTATAGATTGTTGTAGCATGTATTCCAGACTTGTCTTCCGCTATATATCTGATATTTTTGTTCTGATGTGATTATACTATCAGTGTTTGTTGATATTATGAGTTGTTCTGGATTTTTCTTTAGCCATCGTAGTTTCGTTTTAGATTTGGATTGAATTTATATCTTTGGGAGTAAGTTATACAACTCCTATCGATGTAATCAATGCTCATCTAAGGCATAACGTACGATGGTCGCTTCTAACAAGCCTTATTTTTCGCAATAGCAGACGTTATTCCTTATAATAAACTTTGTTATTGTGAGCATAGAGGTGGGGCATCACAGCTGAAATTCAGAACAAATTATAATATACATAGAACAGAAATAGAATGGAACATGTGTTACAACTATTCGGGGTTTTTATTCATGCCTTTTTAATCTATTCTTTCCACTTTAACATATGGAGTACGTCTAGGAATATAATTTTATATTCCGTAGTATTCCATTTGTTAAATTTCTTATCAATTGTGTATTGTTTTAACTGATCTTTACCTTCTCTTATCTCTCAGCCCATGGCTGGAAGAGGTAGAGGGAAGCGTTCTTCTGCAGGCCCGTCTAGTCGAACTCATCGAGACGGTGTCTACATGTCAACTGATCAGTTTATGGAGCTATTTCGGGGTACTCAGCCTCTATTGCTACTCCCGCAGCTCCTGCTCAGAAGTCTGCCTTCGCTCGTATGTGTAGTGACTATTCCCACCTTGGAGGTCAGCCTTTCAAGGGATCGGAAAGTGTTATGGAAGTTCAGACTTGGTTGCGCGCTTGTGAGCGCATATTTTCTCGGATGGATCTTTCGGATCATCATCGCGTTCCTGTGGCATCTAGTATGTTGCAAGAGCGTGCGCTTGATTGGTATGAGCTCTTTATTTCGGAAGTTGATGAGTCCGCTCTCTCTTGGGTTCAGTTTAAGGAATGTTTCGAACTTAAATTCGTTCTTGAATCGGAAAAGGCTAATCTTGCTCGTAGTTTCCTTGAGTTGAAGCAAGGAAAGTCTTCGGTTTTCGATTATGTTGCATCTTTCGAGGCCTTGTCCAAGTGCGGAGTTGAGTTCATCAACACTCCGCGTAAGAAGAATCTTCGTTTTGTTGAGGGTTTGAAGAAGTATTTGAAGAAAGTTCTTTTGCATCAGCTTAAGCTCTCTTTTGAGGAGCTTGTTGATTCGGCTCTTTGTCTTGAAGCTGTTGAAAAGGAACGTGATAGTGGTGATGAGGTTGAGGTTTCTAAGAACCCCAACAAGAAGAGGTTTCCTTATCGTAAGCCAAATTCTAATCAGAAGAAGAAGAAGCAAGTTGCCTCTAGTTCTTAGCCTAGTAGTGCACCTTCTGTCCAGAGGGCGTGCTATAATTGTGGTTCTTTGGATCATCTTCTTCGTGGCTGTCCTAAGCCTCTCACGTATCGTTATTGCAAGAAAGAAGGTCATTGGGTTTCTGATTGTCCTATTGCTCCTAAGGGTTTCAAATCTGGGAAGCTTAATGTTTCTAAAGCTTCTGGTGATTCTTCTCAGCCTAAAGGTATTACTCCTTCTGTTTTGGAAGGTTTTACTTTATTTCATGGCCGTTCTATTAGATTTCTTTTCGATACGGGTGCATCACATTCATTCATGTCGAAGGAGCTAGTTGATACTATTCATTTGGATGTTATTATTCTTTGCGACCCTTTGAGGATCGTAAATCCTATTGGTGGATCCGCTACTCTTGGGTTGTTTTGTGTTGATGTTGAGATTATTCTTTGTGGTTTCTCCTTTCATGCGAATCTGCATGTTATGGATCATCTTGATTTTGATATGATATTGGGTATGGATTGGCTCGTGCGTTATGAAGTTCAAATTCTATGTCCCGAAAGAACTTTTAATCTTAAGCATCCCGATGCTAGCGAACAATTATCTATTATATTTCGAAGCATGGATCATACTTCGAATGCTTTTATATCTTCCCTCGAATCAGAGGATGTCTTGGATAATATTCCAGTTGTTTGTGATTTTTCTGATGTTTTTGAGCCTATCTCAAGATTGCCGCCGAAAAGGGCAATAGAGTATCGTATAGATCTTATCTTCGGTGCACATCCTGTCAGTCGTCCATCCACGAGGATGTCTGCTAAGGAGAATGAGGAACTCAAGCATCAATTATCTGAGTTGGAAGCCAAGCATTTTATCCGTTCTAGCTCGTCTCCTTGGGGCGCCGCCACTGTCTTTGTTAAGAAGCCGGATGGTACTCTTAGGCTTTGCATTGATTATCGCAAGCTTAACGAGCTAACTATCAAGAATAGGTAACCATTACCTAGGATCGACGACATGTTCGATCAATTAAGTGGCTCTAAAGTCTTCTCCCAACTCGATCTTGCTACCGGTTTTCATCAGTGACGAGTGGCGGAAGATAGCATTCCTCTTACCGCATTCCGTACTCTTTATGGTTCTTACGAATGGCTTGTTATGTCGTTCGGTTTGACGAACGCTCCGGCGTATTTTGTGGATCTTATGAATCGGATATTCCGAGAATATCTCGATAAGTTCGTCTTGGTTTTCATTGATAATATTCTTATTTATTCCAAATCTGAAGCCGATCATATTCAGCATTTGGAGATTGTTTTGAGCACTCTACGTCAGCATCAGCTTTATGCCAAATTCTCCAAGTGTCACTTCTGGGAGAATAAGGTGAAGTTTCTCGGTCACATCGTTTCTTCCGATGGTATTTCTGTCGATCCTTCCAAGATCGAATCTATTCAGAATTGGAAGAGGCCTGAGACTATTACTGAGATCCGTAGTTTCCTTGGATTGGCGGTTTATTATCGTCGGTTTATTAAGGACTTTTCTCCTATTGCTTTACCGCTTACCACTCTCACGAGAAAAGCTGTTCCTTTTATTTGGTCGGATAAGTGTGATAATTCTTTCTTGAAGTTAAAAGATCTCCTTACTCATGCCCCTATCTTGGTGGTTCCCGACGGGAATCGTGATCTTGTTGTTTATACCGATGCCAGTGGATTTGGGCTCGGTGTTGTTCTTATGCAAAAGGATAGAGTAGTTGCCTATGATTCTAGACAACTAAAGCCTAACGAGATTCGTTATGCTACCCATGATTTGGTGTTGGCTGCCATAGTCTTTGCTCTAAAGATTTGGCGACATTATTTATTGGGCGAGCGTTTTATTCTCCTCACTGATCACAAATCTCTGAAGTATTTATTTACTCAGAAAGAGCTTAATATGAGGCAACAGCATTGGCTTGAGTTTCTTGCTTCATATGATTTCGAAATTCAGTATACCCCTGGTAAGTGTAATCGAGTTGTTGACGCGCTTAGTCGTAAGCAACAAGCTATCGTTTCCATGATGTTAGCAGAATGTAATATATTAGAGAGTTTATCTCTTTGTAATATTCGAGACCATTCCCCAGTTCCATATTCTCCCGTGATTTTATTTAGCATGGAGGCTCGTCCCAGTCTTTTGGATCGCATTGCCGAGGCCCAGAGACGAGATCCTAATCTTGTCCATTTTATTCAGAGTTGTTAATTGGATTCCCGAAGCAATGAGCTAAAGGATTTCGATATTGATATTCGTGGTTGTATTCGGAAGAAGGGTAGATTGATCGTGCCTGATATTTCTAATCTTCGAAATGACATTCTTGAGGATTGTCATCGTTCGAAGTATACTATCCATCCGGGTAGTAGTAAAATGTATGTTGTTATGAAACGCTTATACTATTGGGAAGGTATGAAGCGTGATGTGGCAAGTTTTGTAAGCCGTTTCACGACTTATAATCTTGTTAAAGCAGAACATCATCGTCCTCGTGGTCTCTTGCAACCTTTGGAGATTCCACTGTGGAAGTGGGATCAAATCTCTATGGATTTCGTTGATGGTTTGCCTCGTTCGAGGCTAGGCCATACTAGCATTTGGGTGATTATCGACCGACTGACTAAATCTGCCTATTCCATTCCAATCAAATCCAATCGGACCGCTCCTTTATTGGCCAAGCTTTTTATTAGAGAAGTCGTTCGACTTCATGGCGTTCCGAGTTCGATTGTTAATGATAGGGATCCACTCTTCACTAGTGGTTTCTGGAAGAGTCTTCAGAAAGCTTTGGGCATAAAGCTTAATCTTAGCATGGCATATCATCCTCAGTCGGATGGTCAGACTAAGAGAGTGAATCAAATTATGGAGGATCTTCTTCGGGCTTGTATTCTTGATTTCGGTGGTAGTTGGGAAGACCACATTCCTCTTATTGAATTTGCTTACAACAATAGTTTCCAATCCAGTATCGGCATGGCTCCCTTCGAGGCCCATTATGGAAGGCCATGTCGATCACCTTCTTGTTGGTTAGAGTCTGGGGAAAAGTTGATTCTAGGCCCCGACTTTATTCGGGAATCGTCTGAGAAGATTCATCTTATTCGGCAAAGGATGAAAGAGGCTCAAAATCAGCAAAAATCTTATGCCGATAACCGCAGAAATCCGTTGGAATTTTCTATGGGCGATCATGTGTTCATTCGGGTTTCTCCAATGAAAGGAGTGGTGCGTTTTAGTAGCTCAGGAAAGTTGGCTCCTCGTTACATTGGGCCGTTTCCTGTTACCGAACGCATCGGTCCCGTGGCTTATCGTGTTGCTTTGCCTATCCAGTTTTCGGGGATTCACGATGTATTTCATGTTTCTCAGCTTCGTCGTTGCCTCCGTGAACCAGATTCGGTTATTGATCCTCATATATTGCCCGATCTTGAGATCTCACCAAACATGACCATGGTGCAAAATCCTATTCGTGTGCTTGCTACGGAGGTTAAACGCCTACGAAATAAAGATGTTCCACTTCTAAAAATTCAATAGTCCGCAAACCCCAAGGATTGCACTTGCTAAACCAAAGAATTCATCGAGCGTTCCTATCCCGGTTTTCTCTCCTCTTCGGGTGGGGGTGAGCATTATTATCTATCTTTTCTATTTTGAATCATTGTTGTGATGAATTATCTATGTTATTGACTGCTTCTAGTATGAAAATTGCAGGGACGCAATTTTTATAAGGGGGAAGTCTGTAACGACCGTGATTTTATTACTGTCGTAATAAATAATTTTAAAATCAGTAACGACTGTAAATTTTTGAATTACTGTCGGAGTGCATATTTTAAACAGGAATTTTTAAACCAAAATTTGAAGAAATATAGTATTGCAAAGTCAGTTGAATTGCGTTACATTTTATTCACTCCACCTAGCTGTCATCTAATTCAAATAGTATGACTTGCTCACATTCTTTTTATAAATGCAAAGTGTACAAAAATGCAATACTATAAGAAAAGAATATAGTGTACACTTTACATTATATTTTTCCCCTTTGCATAGTGGCAGTCCAATTCCAAAAGCTTGAATAACTTTTGTGCCTTGCTGTAAACAAAGAAATAAGAAAATTTTCTTTGTCAAGTGTGAACACAATTTTTTTTTTGCATTACTGAAAATTGCCTTGCCGTGTCATACATACTTGTTGTAAAGCAGGTTTCAAACATGGCCGAGCATTATCAAGTACCTATGCATTAAATTAATGTGTACCCCAAGCCTCTTCAGCACTCATTTTTCTTGACTAATACCAAGTGAAGAAAAGTAAACTAATATCTTTCTCTGCAACACTTTCATTCTCCAAGTTGCGCTCTACAGGTCATTAATGGCAGTATAATCTCATTTGGATCTAAAGTTCTCTAGCATACGGTGAGTGAAAAAATCTCACACTGCTAATTTATTCCCATTTCTTGCGTGCATTGAATGCAAGTGTTCAAAACCTTTACTTTCATGCGTTTTTTTCTCCATCCTTCACGTATGTCTGCATTAAAAGGAGAAAGTGGTTCTGAACAACATAATTTATAAGTTTAATCTTTTCTACATGTCCTCTTGTTTTTCTTTGCTTCATCCTTCCGAGAGAAAAAAAATGAATCAAAGATGCCCATATCTTGTTGTATGCGTGTGTTCTGTTCGTACAATACGAATATGAGTTTAGTATCTCACACTGCAAAATTAGTATTCGAGCATGCGTGCGTCCCTGTTTGCCCTATACTTGTATATAAAACATTATATCACCTTGGTTGCTTTAATGCAGTGAACGTGTAGTGTGAAATGCAATGAACGTGTGATGAAAATGCTAGTGAACTTATAAATGAACATACTATAATGTGTATTCATACTATAGTGTGTAAGTGGTAACAATTCCAGAGAATGCATACTATACGTCCTTTAAAATATATGAACTATAATATGTATAGAGGCCATATTTGCTTGCGTGTCCTGGTATTCATGTTTCAATTGTGCATGCTGTTGAGTTACAGTTTATGTGGGGTGAAATAATATTGAAAAAAAAATGTACAGGTCTCTTAATATTTAGATTTAGTCTCGTTGTTTAACATCCCCGTTGTCATTCGATTCTATAAGATGCCAACTTCAAAATCCTAAGTGGACGTCTTAAAGATTTATATAAAGCAAAAGATAATAACTCTATTACTCAAAGCATTATATGTTACATTTAAGATAACACTTTCTGAACAATTTCTTATATTCACTACTACTACATTGAATATGATTGTTACAGTTCATACATTTGACATTGGCTTTGTTTAATTATTTCACCTTGACTTGAAAACATTATAACAAGATCAGATCGGTTTTAGTGCGTGCATGTACCTTTTCCCGGACTGTGCAATATTTTGGTGAATATACAGTAGATCAAGCTACTGATTAATTTATGTTGAATCGGTGCTACGTTCTAAAACGTATTTTGTTGCCGTTATTTTAATAACGGAATTTTTACGCCGGTATTATATTTTTGATGCGTGTTGTTTTGATGTCATTTTGACGAACAAAATTACTGTCGTTTTGACTTCAGTAACCATCAATTTTAAAGTGAATTTTCAAGCGGTTATTCCGCAATGCTGATTTGGTATCCATTTTTACGGTGTTTTGTGAAGTGCAATTTCCTTGTCGAAATTGCAACAGATGTAGCTGTTTTAATCACGTGTTTTCGAAAATTGTTTTAAAACAAAATTGTTTCCAAATTTTTTTTACAGTTTACGCTTTCAAAAGAATGAGGAATCGATTTAAACGTTTCATAAAAATTAAGGACTATGAACCCTCACTTTTACTGATTCGCTTAATTCCGGACTTGTCCGTTTGAGAACGTAAAATGTTATTTTTTATAAAGTACACAATTTTGCACTTTCAAGGAAATGATGAAGAGATTTAAACGATTTAGCAAAAGTGCGGAGTATGGAACCATACTTTTACTATTTCGGTTAATTCCGGACTCGTTATTTGAAATATTTGATGTTTGATGATTTTGATGATTTTGTGTGCTTTCAAGCCACTATGATGGACCTTCGGGTCATGTGATGGACCTTCCGGTCAAATACCACTACTAGACCTTCGGGTCATATGTTGGACCTTCGGGTCATATGTTGGACCTTCGGGTCATTTGTTGGGTGCCAAAATTATGATGACAGTACTTGGTAGGCTTCGGCCATATGAGATGCACGTGCGGCATAGCTTAGACTCGCCATATGATGGGATCGATCCGCTTTTATGTTGATTTTCTAGTTATCTATTTTTGATTTCTAGATTTTGTGAAGTTTTGTTTTAAATTCAATTGTGAATTTGAAAGTTGATTTTGATGGAGTTTGATGTGATTTCTTCATTTAATTATGTCAATTTCTTATGTTGAATAGTCTCATTCGAGATTATTATTATTTTGATTTATATTGTTTATGATGCATTCACTTCTAAGAATAAATTAGACTGATCCGTTTATTATTTTCTTTTAAATAATACTCGGGTCAGACCGAGTTATTTCAGGGTAATCTCTATCTCTGATTCAGTAGCAGCTTCAGCTTTTGGGATTCGCATCATCTTTTGTCTAGCCGTCGAGGAGTTCTTTTGGTTATTTGACTCGCATCTTATGTATGTAGTTATCCATGTATATGTGTATTTGGTTCATGGGAAATATAGATTGTTGTAGCATGTATTCCAGACTTATCTTCCGCTATATATCTGACATTTTTGTTCTGATGTGATTATACTGTCAGTGTTTGTTGATATTATGAGTTGTTCTAGATTTTTCTTTTTCCACCGTAGTTTAGTTTTAGATTTGGATTGAATTTATATCTTTGGGAGTAAGTTATACAACTCCTATCGATGTAATCAATGCTCATCTAAGGCATAATGTACAGATGGTCGCTTCTAACAAGCCTTATTTTTCGCAATAGCAGACGTTATTCCTTATAATAACCTTTGTTATCATGAGCATAGAGGTGGGACGTCACATATCTATTGTAGTTTAGATATGCTAGAATTTTCATTTGGTAAAAGAGATAATTTTCTTCTTGATGATGCATACCAGGTAATGATTTATAAACAGAATGTTAAGTATGTCCCTTTAATAGATATTAAGTTGGCATAAACACTCCCATAGAAATTACATAATGGAGACTAGCATTGAAGCATCCACATTATATGCTCTCAGGCCCGGCCCTTCCCCAAAGCAACAGAAGCGGTTGCTTAGGGCCTCAGCAACTCTAGGGCACCAATTTACCAAATCAAACGCGTTCGATTAAAAAAAAACTGAATCGGTGATTTCTCAAATCATCTCCATCAACGCTGTAACTCGACGCGGTACTGTTCTCCACTCTCCAGGCTCCAGTTGCGGCAGCCTCTCCTCTCGATCAGACCATCTCAGCAACTTTGCAACTGTCACCTCCGCCTACCGCAGCCGTTAGGGCACAGCCGCACAAAAAAATAAAAAGAAGAACGCACAAATTAATTTGAATTGAAGGTACATAACTGTATAAATTTCGAATTTGGCTTAGTTTTCGATTTCATATGCATTGGTATTGGTATAGTTTTCATTGTTTTACTTCTATCCACTCCATTGCTCATTTGAGCTTTTATGTCAATGTCATTTTTTGTTTTTTCACCAAAAAGGTGTAAAAGTACCATTGCGTGCCTGTAAATAAATGATTGTCAGACTCATATAAACATAATATGAATGCAGCAGCAGCAAATCAAATATTGATGGAATTTCTATGATTCTTCTAGTCTTATAAATGCACCAAATAAAATGTTGATGGAATTTAAACATCTATATGAGTATATGACTGTAACAAATTTTTAGACTAAACTACTTTTGCTATAGGTTTGCCAATGCAGTCCCAAACAAAAAGAAAAATAAAATGCCTTGTAAATTATGCAATCTATGGATATACTATATATGGCACACATGCCAGCAAATTATGCAACCTTTGGATATGCTATCTACATGTATGTATGTTACATAATATGAATGCCGGTAAAAAACTATTGCCTGGGGGCTGTCATTTGTCACTAACTTATTAAGAGCGATATTGTCAATAGTTGATTCCTGAACGAAGACACATGGAGTAAAATAAACAAATTTCTCTTTTATCTTCGTTCCACTATGTCACAAGAAAGATTAAATGGTTTGGCACTTTTATCGATTGAACAAGATGTGGTCAATGAACTTGAATATGACAATATTATTAGTAATTTTGCAAGTCAGAAGGCTAGAAAAATGTTCATAAGCAATTAGTATTAGTTTTGTTGTATGACTTGATTTACTGGTACGAATGAAGTTATTTTTTTCCTTCTCTCATTATTTATAAACAATATAAATTATCTCGATGATTTAATTAACAAATATAATATTAGTTTTGTATTGGGGCCTTATTTTCATAATTCGCTTTAGGTACCAAAACCGCTAGGACCGACCCTGTATGCTCTCATAAGATGTCTAAATAATTTTTCCTATGTTTTACCACTTGATATCACTATAAGCGGAAAAACAGTTTTAACCGTTATATTTTTTGTTTTCTATCAAAGTAGAAAAGGTTAAAGGGATTAGCCTGACCTAATGTCTCTTTTATTACTTGTTTTGTATTAAGAAAGTTTTGGCATATATGGCCTGATTAAAATTGTAAACTATTGATGCGAATACATGTAATTTATGTTATGTTCAGTGGTATCTACGTGGTATCCTGTATTTCTTAAATCCTAATCCCAGATATGTTTTACCATCAAATGTTGTCTTTTTCTTTGACTTATTACTTCTGATAAAATGTAAAAATAAGAGTTATCTACTCCTCGCATTCACTTTTTAATCCCTACTCTAAGTTGTCTTTGGAGACTCAAGCAGTCCTTTAAGCTATTGAACTCTCATCTTAATATTTCAATTTATTTACCAAATACATTGATGACTAACATAATACAATAAAATTTCTTCAACCAATCCAACATCAATGCAGCTGTTATCGAAAAAATATAAGAAAAATGAAAACAACAAAGAAAGAGGATTTCATCAATTTAAATAGAGTTGAGGTACCAAGCAGTGCAACTTTATAAGGTTTTGAAGTAATAATGTACTATAACAGTTATTGTGATATACATGGATCATTTCCCTTGACGCTATTTCTAAAAAAATATAACATTTTGAACCATATAAACATTTTCACCTAAATACAATACATCTTTACACCAAATTATGACCATGTCTGATCTTAATAAGTTGAATTTGCTTGTTTACTTTATATTCTTATGCATCAACGTGAATAGTTATTTGGATATGTATTGTGTTAAGCTTAATTTCAATAAAAATTTTATTTTTTTACCTTCTTATTTTTTGGTCAATTACCTCCTCAGAAACTAATAAATTTGAATATATGTTATTTTGTTTTGTTATTTCAAAATACATATTTTGATACTGTGTTATGTACTAAGATTTAATTCTATTTTGTTTTATCACATAGCCGCATAGAACATTCGATAAATTAACTCCACTTACTACCAATAACCTATATGCATAATGATTTTAACAATGTTTGTAAGGGGGAGAATTCACAAACTATTATACCCCTGAACAACAACCTATTAGTTTGATCGTTGCTTATTTACACAGTTTCATATGTTTTAACATATGCAAATTTGCTTACATTTTATCTGTCATGTTATACTAATTATATTGTTATGTTCAATTTGTATATGAGAAGTTATTTGACATGGTAATATGCTGAGTTTTGTTTATGTACAACATGTTATAGAAAATACTTACAGGATCCTATGACAATACATTCAATTCGCATTGCTTGATACTTGCTCATTATTAAGTATACATAGAATTTTCAGAAATAGTTAAAAAAAATTGACAACACTAATTATGAATATAACAATACATTGGGTTCTTAATAGTACAGTACCAGTTTTGAAAATTATGGGGCTTGGGATTAATATATAAACAAAACTAATCCATTTTGTCTATTTCTTGTCACTATGTCATGTGGTTATTTTATTAACATATTTAATTCAAAAAATATTATACAAACTTACATGTAAAAATTATTATTGTAAAGCATGATACAAGGCTACTTGAGTCCTTGACTATGAAAAATATAGTACAAGCTAATTCTATGACTAAATTAATTATTCCAAATTTCAAGTTAGGCAACTAAGACTGGAATTTTATAAAGCAATAATCATCTAAATCAAAATGGATAATGACCCAAATAATCCAAATGCATATATGCTAATCTAAGCTTATATGAATAATTAGAGATTTAGTAGTCATAAATGATAAGAAAATTCATAGAACACCCAGTAACTAATCCAAATAAATGTTACAATGTATTAAAAATAGTTTTGTTTGAATTATTTCAATTTTGGTAGGTTGAATGGTTGCTGCAAGTTATATGAATTTGAAGGAGATATTAGCAGAAAACCAATTATACAACCCAATGGATTTTTCGTAAGATAAGTGAGTTGTTGTCTTAAGGTTGTGAGTGGGTAGAACTGTATGGTATGGGGTATGTATTTTAATGTGTGATATTATATGTGTATACAATTGCGCGTGAGTATAGGAGTTTCTACCTGTGTGTGCATGTGCAGTTTGGGTGCTAGAGTATGCAAAACGGTGTATTTAAATAAGTGTGTAGGTCAAGTTATATAATCGAGTGCACATAAGTTGTATAGAAGTTTAAGCTGTGTGTGTATGGCAATGAATTAACTCTTTTTACAAGTTTTGAAATTTATAGCAAAATATATTCTTAGCGCCCCATATTTTTAGAAAGTGCAGCAGTTTACTGACTTGTACTGTTTTTCTTATGTGCTTTGTTGTTATTTTTTTGGAATGAACCCATATATGCAAAACCTTACTGCTTCTGTACATAATTTCACTTTTAACTATTTGAGAAATTCTGAGTTATATCTATACATATCTAAGCTAGTGTTGGTATAACGACCCAAAACTCGAGCTTCGAAAATCGGCACCGAATACGACACTCTTATTCAAATGCCGCAGATCCAAACGTCGAATCTAGTTCGCCGGAGCTTATAACACATTAAGTACAACACAATGGAAGAAAGAAATGAATATCAATATACAACATTGATACAATATCCAGATACAATGATGATACAATAGAATGATACAATAGATGTTAATACTATCAGAGATACAAGACACAACGAAAGGAATATCTTCAATGCCAAACTCTAACAACACCATCTCCAATCCAAAGCTAGCTCGAACTTCAGATCACGTTGCACAAAGCTAAGCGAGGTCAGTTGTGAATTCAAAAGTGTAGAAAATGCGATCCACAAATCCAAAGGGCTTCAAAGGCTATCGAATCTACACCTATTACTTGATTATCTGAAAACCCAACTCTAGACTGCCCGTGTGGAAAAATAGTGGACACCCAGAGTTTAGGAAAGGAACAATAACTCCAGGTCAGTCGTGGGACTGGTGTGAGCAAACAAAATAGTTTTGTCATTTAAAAACAAACAAAAGAATTTAAATTTGAAATGCGAAATGCTTTTTGAAAAATGAAACTACCATAAGGCCTCCCGGCACACACACAATGTAATCGCACACATGGGGAGATTTCTCCTTATGATAGTCAAACATGCTTACTTCGCAAAAAAAATCCTTTTTTTTATATTATTATTAGTGCATAGTGGAAACATTTCGAAAGTATAATATAAATCATAGCCAGCATAGGTACCATTACACTATGCCTACTATAGCTGCCATGTTATATGGCAGGTTCTACAACTAAAACCGTACAATACGCGTATTGGATGAATGTATTTCCAACAAACGGTCAGGCTTAGGAACTTCCTATTGCCACATGGGAACGCCTTTAGGAGGACGCCATGAGAACCTACTTGGCTCTCTGCTAACACAAGTCCGGCTACCCCCTTCCCGGGGAATAAAACCTAAGATATGCCACCCCCGGTCCTTTGGGACCTTTATCTGAGGGCCCTCTACACCAACAACATCACACAGTAAGAAATATACTATAGTGTCCACATGAGTAAGTATCTGGGCTCCATATCATGATACCACCCTTTTCCAGAAGGAATGGTCATACCCTAGGGGAGCTACCCCTGAAACCTTGCCGCATCTTTCCTGTTTCGACCATCACTGGTTTGTGAGGCTCGATGAGGTCTCGTCCACAAAGCTACGCTTTACACGAAAGCCATGCTTTGATCAACAAATGATCATCAACATACAGCAGCACTTAGCGTCCCATACTACCAAATTGGGAGTATATCGCTGATAACCTTCAACTGCATATCCTCTGAGCCCGTACATCTCAGAGAAGGGTGTTAAGCTAAGAGAATAAATTCTCTGCCACCAACAGATATGTTTTTGAAAGAAATCAGCTTTACATCTCAAAGTGTAGCGTCAGACACACAACCATACAAGTCTGTCCCAGGTTATAATCCGAAGGCACTTCCGAAGAAGCCCTTGCAAATCCGGTATTCACAATCCCGATCGGACTTCCCATCACGTAGGGAATCTCTATATCGTAGCTCCTCAGTACAGAGATAATCGATAGGTCATCCCATCGTTCTCGCAAATACCCGGTCTTCACCACTGGTCTTCAAATGTTATCCATAACGATGTATCATTATTCGGAATGGGTTATATGACACAAGGTCCTCTCCCGGCTAAACTGAATAACGAGCGCAGTATTTAAAAACATATGGATATGGGATTTCAGTTAAGTCACAACTTATTATCCAAAACCTTTCTTTAAATGGTTTAAACCAAACTACCACTTCAAATCTTTAACTAAAAGATTTATTTCACAAAGTTCACCCAGATTCACAAAGATCTATTTACTGATTTCAAACCATTTCCATTCTAATTGGATTAATTCATTTAATCTTTAAATCAAAGATTTTACTCATAGCTTTCAAAACCGTTTCCAAAGATTCATTCATAACTTGGAAAATCATTTCAATTCAAACTTGAAATTTCTTTTATAAAAATTGGAAAATTCATTTCTTATATGAAAGCTTTTATCATTTGAAAACAAACAGTTTTCATTTTGGAAAAAATCCGATTTCAGTTATACAAGTTAAAATCCTTGGGTTAAATTAAATTTCCAAAACAACATTTCCAAAATGGTGTAAAACCCATATAAGCTTGTATAACCCTTTTACATCTTAAATTCTCAAAATAAAATTTGATTTCAAATTTTGAATTCAAATTTTGATCAGATTTCAGAACTAAATTAAGTTATTTGAAAATAACTTTTATCTTTGAAATTCTTTTTCAAAAGCTTTTCACTTTAAATCCGATCCATTTCCAAAACCATTTAGATTTAAAAATTCAATTTTAAAATTATTTCAAAAATCTGTGGCTTAACCAATTTCCACGTGCAATCCATATTTGTCTGTATAGTGTAGTCCCGGGGGTTTTTACACAATAGTGCACAACATCAATCATCACAGATTCAATCATATCAATATTGATAAGCGGTATAACCCATAACGCTTATCTTTGTTCACGGATTCATAGATCAAGTAAATTTATCAATCACAAAGATTCATCATTACGATTCGATGTGGGTTTCGGATAACCAACTGGAATCCGACTCCCTGTCGCATCGAAATTCAAATGTCGTTTTGCTGGAAAAAAGGGTTTTTCACATACATATAGGAACAGATCATAACTCACGGTTTATCATAAGGCAATCATAGTATCACAACAGAAATATCTATCCAGTACAGAATATTTGATGATAGTCAATCATCTTTGATTAAGGTGATTGTGATTAAGGTGAATTAACCATATAATTATCTTTATTAATTATTTTAAATCAATATTTTAATTAATTATGAATCAATTAAATCTTAATCTACTTTATTAATTAATTAATTCCTTTATTTGATTATCTTAATTTATTAATTCTTAATTGTTAATTAATTAAGTTTAATTACTTTTATAAATTGCCTATTCTTTAACTAATTAATTTTAAATTATAAAATAGTTACAAACCTTAATGGTTCAATACTATTTCATCATTATAAATAAATTTGGTATTAAATTAACACCTAAACATTTGGTTTTAAATTAACACCTAAACATTTGGTTTATCTTTTAAATTTTTATTAGGTTAAACTTTTTATTTAAAAGAAATTTTAGGATTTAGGAATATCTTTGAACTTCATAAATTCTAAATAATTGATTCAATACCATTTTCCTAATATCCCATTTACAATTATCATTAATTTAATTGAGTGGATTTTCAAAAAAATAAATTAACTTGTATTTCAAAATTTAGTAAAACTGGATTCCTGCTGTTTTATGACTAACCCGAGACTTCCTCGAGTTGCACCCGAGGAAAACACTCACTTGCTTTGAGTTTTAACCAACATTGACCCGAATGACATTTTATTTCAAAAATTTGTTTAAGTTTTAAACGCAACCCGATACAACCCCCAAACAACACGAGCCCGCCTTCGAGTTTCTATACAGATTCACTCGAGTAGTACTTCGAGTTCCCCTTCTTCTCCCCTGACACGAAAGAAACTGATACACAACATATCGCATATACGTGCACAACAAGTGGACGACGTTCTGGTCGTCGTCTCCACCTTCGACATGACAACGTCAACCCACTCAAGCCCCCAAGCCTCCAGAACCTGGCATTTATCACGAAACCAAAAGTTTGGCCTATGGGTTCGATCGTACAAAAACTGGGTCGCCCAAACCCACTTCAAACTATCACCTCCGACCATCGGCGATCATGTCACCTTGCTCGAAGCCTCCACGATACCCAAGGATTCAAACCCCCACAACCGATCGCTTGCAATGTCTTGTTAATGACGCAGTTAACCCGCGACCTCACCATCCAAAATGCAAAGCCTAAACCCTAATTTCGTCTCGAATTGAAAATCTAAGGGTTTGTAAATTTTACTCGTATTTTTCCAGCAATCTCGAACATCCAAACAATCGGTTACGACTAATTCGAAGGCCACGATTGTTCAGATCATCTGATTTTGACGAAAATGCACTTTTCTGATCAACCTCGAATTCCCAGTGACAAGTTAATGAAAAATTTTGATTTTTGTTCAAAAATCATTATTTTTACAGGGGATTCACATAGTGTTATTGAATTTTAAATTCATGATAATCGAAATTTCGCCAAAAGTTAAGTGATGCCTGCATTTCATACTTTCCAGAAAAACTATATAACCTTTGCTTAATTTTTTTATTACTGGAACATCGTACAGTTTTTTTAAGCAAATTTCAACTTTGGGTTACAATCCATTTCAGATAAAAAATGAGGGAGAGAGGGAGATTTGAATTGGATTATGATATGGTTTACTCTTGTAAACAGAAAGCCATAGGTAACTGTGTTTCACAGTTTACAAGAAGAAAGAACTATATAAACTTGTTTTAATTCAAAACTGACACAAAGTGCAGGGCTAAATAATATTTTCAGCTTGTTTATAATCCTTTCCGGAAGTAAAGGGGGAGAGAGAGATTAGTTTTTTTGATGTAGGTTACTCTGTAAACCAAAGTTCAAATGTCACCGTGTTTTTTTTCTTCTTAGTTTTCCAGTAAAAACTACAAACTTGCTTTGATTTGTTTCTAAAACATGGTGCAAGTTTTTAAACAAAAACTTCAACTTATTTAGACCTTAATTCCAGTGGAGAATAGAGAGGGAGTTGTTGAGTCTTAACATGTTTCTTTTCTTTTTTATCAACCAGAAACTAAGAAGAAAAAAAGAACATGAAACAAATCCTGATCATAACATTTCAGGCAACAGGAACAAAAATACTCAAGCATATCAATCCATTCACAAGCAAGGGTTTTAGCATCATTCAACATCCATAAAATCAACAATTTGTAGAAAAAAAATCAAGGGTTTACTCACCATTTCCAGATGACAAAAGGCTCTTGACAGTTTTTCAAAACAGAGATGAAAGCTTGCAACCCTTTTTTTCTTCTACTTTAATTCTTTTAAGTTTAGATCTACAAAACATAGTTACAGATCTTTGTTTATCCCATTTTGTATTTATTTTCTTAATCATTAATAACAACAATCTTTAGATTACTTACAGTTTGAAAAATCAGAGAAGCTTTCCTTCTTTTCTTTTTTTTGCAGTTTTGAAACCAGAAACCTAATCTAGCCTTGAACTTGATTCTTCCTGCAATTGATTGAATGTTGTTATATTACATTCTTTCTTCATTAAAAATTATAACTTCAAGTTCAAACTTTAAAAAGAAAGTTATTGCCCTTTTAAACTATTCCTAGAAAAAGAAACTTTGCACTGCACTTTGTCAAAACCTGAAGCTTCCCTGTTTTTTTACAAATCTGCAGTTTTTTTTTTGAGTTGATTGTTAAAACTTGATCTAAAAATCATAATTTTATTAACTATAAAATTTTAAAAACTTACCTGAGAGATGAATGCTTTAAGATGATTCAGATATTTTTCTTTTTCTTTTGAATTGAATTAAAGATAGGCAGTTTCTTTTTTTCTGAATTTTTCTTGCTTGATTGTTGGAGTTTAAAGATTGCAAAATCTTTTGGTTACTAACATTTTCAAAGATTTAGAGTTTTAAAATATGAATTGGGAAGGTGAAAAGTTTTCTGAAATTTTTTATTTGATTATTTTATTAAGGAAATGATGTCTTGTGCCATTTGTAAAAAGAAAATCATAAGCTTTAGATTTTGTTCATTATTCTACTCCATTCTTCCATGTGCTATGTATGTTCACATGTGTGATTTTTACAAGACAAAATAAATTTATAAACTTTTTTTGTATTATATACACTTTATAAATAAATGTATATCTTTATTCATTTGTATACATATGTATACAATTGTTAAAGAAATTGTTTTTAACCAATATTTATATATATACATTACATATATTACATCTTAATAATTTTAAATGCTACTTACTTTTTAAAACATTTATTTTAAATTTAAATTTTAAATTTTAAATTTCAATTTTAAACTTTATATACAAACATTTATGTCCATTTGTTATATTCACACATATCCTAAATAATTTAAATTTATTCCCAATATGTATTCAATTTTACTCATATTTATAATATATATATATATATATATGATTTTTTTTTAAAATGGCTTTTATAAACATTCTTTATTTCAATATTTTAAACTTGAAATAAAACTGGAATTTATCTATATATTATTATCACTTATTTTATTTGTTTGAGATTTTTCTTTCAATTTTATTTTCAAATTAAATTCCAAAGGTTTAAAATATATTATTAATTTTAATTGATAAATTTTTGGGATAATTTTTTTCATTTATAGATACTAAATATAGAATTCCAAATCCACAATTTAAATTTTGAAATCAATGTCCAAATATCCTATTAAATTTGAAAATTTCAAATTAATTTACAATTTTATCAAAAAATATATTTTAATTATCAATTTAATTTTAATTAAAAATCGGGATCATTATAGCTGGTATTATGCGTCTCCAATATGTGCCATGTATACCTGGGTTTTAAAATAAATGAAGTATATTTTTGTTTGTGTGGGTTCAATACAATGCGTGGGTTGTGAAATCAGTGAGTTTGGCGTATGTTGGAGTGCGCTGATGTGATGTTTCGGGTTTATGTGTACTGGGGTTGCTTGTTCATGTGTAGTGTGAGTGCGAATATTAGTTGCATGAGAAAATATATGTTTTTGTGAGTTTGCAAAAGTTTTCTATGTGTTGGGCATATAGTGTATGAGTATCAAATTATAAATGCATGCGTGAGTGTTGAGTAAGGTAATATCATTACCAGGCAATCAACAGTTTTCTATGCATGACCCAATATTTGATAACATGTGTTTGTCTTCTGTGATTTATATCAATAAATATTCTTAATCTTTGAAACATGCTTGTATTTTTGTAAATATTAATGTTGCAACTCTATTGCATTATTCATACAGATTTTTAAGTAGAAATTTTATATCATATACACTTATTTGTTAGAATATAACCTTGTAATAATATTATAACACCGGTCATTACCAATAATAAAGTTACTATTATATTTACAAACATAATAATATTTCCACAATTATTTATCACTGGATATGTTAAGTGTGTAGGTACACATATAATTGAGACTGTGCATATATCTAGGCTGTATGCTCATGCGTGTATCTTGAGATTGTTATACCGCTTACTTTTTTAAGTTCTGCGCTTATGTGTTCTTTTTATTGATTGATTTTAGTTGCCTTTGTTTTTATTTATAGGCACGTATATGAAATTGCGTACATTGCTCAATTACCTGCCTTTGAATTGTATATTTGAGTTTTTGAGCAATTTGGCGTATATTTGTATATTCTCTGGTTTTGTCTTGGAAACTCAAGCAATATATTATTTCCAACTGCAATTTCCATAATTCAAGTTAGTTAAGTTGTACTATTGCATAGCTGTCCTAGTTGATTTTGTGAGTATACGCAGATTTATATGTGAGTATGTTTAATGAGCCATGATTTATATGTGAATATGTTTAATAAGTCATAGTGTCCGGTTTTGTTCATTCAGATTTCCTCTAAAATATGATAAAAGAACAAAAAATGATGCTGCAAAACCTTAGCAAATTACCTGTGGCACATTTTAAGGCATGAATCATTCTAGTTCCCTGAAGCTAATACATGCAAAAGTAGATCCTTTAACTAACTGAGATATGATTGGTAATCAAATGTACTTGCATAAATCGGCTCTTTAGACACATATTAGTGCTCTAAAACTTCATCTACAAATGAATTTGAAATGGTGGACCTGACCGTTAAATTTCCAGAAGCAACATTGTTTTCAGATTCTTTTCTACCAGGCTAAAGCATATCCTTACAAATTTTATAGTCATTAGTCTCACAAGCATTATTTCTCTGTACCTTAACAGCAAATTAATTTTTCTGCAGCAATTTGATGATTTGCCCAGAAAATGGACGATAAAATTTCCAAACATAGAATAACAGAACTGATGTTCTGATTTAAGTTAAAAATAAAGTTTAGCCCAGCTTATAAACTAAGTTGTAAAGCGCAATTTTTAACTGAGCAAAGCGCTTGGCTTTTTTATCAGATTTGGTGTCATTTTATTTTCAAGTACAATGAAGCTCTATCTTATTTATAAATTGAGCATTGTTTCTACATATGCAGGCTTTAGTAGAAGCTGTAGAAGAAAAGAAAAAATCGGAAGCAAGTAAAATTTGGCCAAGTTAGTTGATGGAAGGTTTTGTAATTTGGTCGAAAAGTCGCATTCATTGTTTGTAAGCTTTTAGACGTCTTGTACTAGTAAAATTCGAAGTTATCATAAACTCTGTAGAAGATATGAAGTATTTGGTATATATGATGTTTGTTTGGAAATTTGGTGCAACAGATTTGAAATTTGGTTACATGTTTGTCATCAATATAAATTTGACTTTATATTATATATGAAATATGATTGATGTTTGTTGTTACATGATATGTTTCAACAAAACCAAATTTGTATTTATAAATTTGAATTTGTATTGTAAATGAAATCCATATTATAAATGAAATCAGTTTGATGTTACAAATGATGTATTTTAGTAACATATTTACCAAAGGTTATAACTGTTGGTAAATACATTATATACCAATAGTTATAACTATTGGTATATATATACCAACGGTTGTAGCCATTGGGAACCCAATGGTTATAACCGTTGGTAAAAATTGTCATGTACCTATTTGTAACGGTTATAAGCATTACAGATTTGATTTGTAATAGTTATATGTGTTGTGAATTGACAATTGTGGTGTTGTGCACTTTGCAATCCGGTAAGATAATCAATAACAAAGTTGTCAATGCAAATGACTTGTCGAATGTTCCACTCGACACTTCGAATTCCACGAGCGATTCCAATCAAAATACCGAGTCGAATTCCGATCCAAATTCAGAGTCTAATTCTTCTCTAACTCAAGAAGACCATCCAACTGAGTTTCGAACCCCATTCCCAAATTGACTTTGACCTAAGAAACATTTAGAGCAAATGGAAAAGATGTTAGAAACCTTTAAACAAGTCAAAGTGAACATTCCTCTTTTAGATATCATCCAACAAGTCCCGACCTATGCCAAATTTTCAAAGGACTTATGCACTCAAAAACGACACACTCAAGTTCCAAAGAAAGTCTTTTTAGCCACTGGTCTAAGCAATGTCTTGTCTCAATCCATTCTCGTTAAATACAAAGATCTCGATTGCCCCACAATCTCATGTACAATAGGAGACTAGAGAATCAACAAATGTTTCTTAGACCTAGGTACTAGCATAAACTTGCTCCTATATTCAGTTTACCAGCAACTAGGTCTAGGTGAGCTTAAACCGACTAAGGTCGCCCTTCAATTGGCTGAATGTGTTGTAAAGAAACCGATAGGAGAATTCGAGGACGTACTCATTGGAGTGGGGGAATTCATATTCCCTATTGATTTCATTGTCCTTGAAACTCAATCTACAAACAATGTGACGAGCCAAATTCCTTTGATTCAAGGATGACCTTTCTTAGCCACTTTAAATGCTTTAATAATTGTCGAAATGGTTCGATGAAAATTTCTTTGGTAACATGACCATCGATCTAAACATCTTTAAATTAGAAAATTAATTGAATGTAACATTCGGCAGCACGTTAGAAGTTAGTACCATTCAAAATAAAATTGAAAATGAATTGATGAATCTTAATGATGAACGTGAGGTCGAGTATGAGAAATTTTTTCAAGATGTTCCTCATGAGATCGAAAACACGCTTCCTTTTGAGCCTCTCACATTGAGTCTGAATCTTAACATTGCTTTGATTGAGCTGCCCCCTAGGCTAGAGCTCAAACCTCTTCATTCTCACCTTAAGTACGCATACTCCGGTGTTAACAAAATGTTTCCTATCATAATTTCCATTGATCTTTCTCTTGACCAAGAATCTTCTCTTCTTTCGATTCTTTCTAAATAAAGACGCAATTTATTAGTCCATCGCCAATATTAAGGGAATTATCCCTGCTATTGTTCAACATCGCATTCACTTAATTAATGAAGCCAAATCCACTCGTGATGCACAAAAGTGGCTTAACCCAAAAATAAAAGATGCGGTTCGCAATGAAATTCTTGTGGTCCTCAATAATGGTATCATATATCACATCTCCGATAGCTTATGGGTTAGCCCAATTCATGTCGTGCCTAAAAGTCCAGACTTACCGTTATAACAAACGACGTCAACAAAATCATTCCTGCTCTGACTCAAACTAGTTGGTGTTTTTGCATTGATTATCGAAAATTAAATGCTGCAACATGTAAAGATCACTTCCCTCTTCCTTTCATTGACCAAATACTCGAACATTTAGCCGGCCACGAATTCGACTGCTTCCTTGATGGTTGTTCCGACTATAATCAAGTTCCAATCGCTCCCAAAGTTCAAGAGAAAATGACTCACGTGTCCATTTGGTATCTTTTCATATTGACGTACACCAATTATACTATGTAACGCACCTGCTAATTTCCAACGATGCATGGCTGGCATCTTTTCTGACATGATCGAACACTCTTTAGAAGTTTTTATGGACGATTTTTCTGTCTTTGGTGATCCTTTTTTCGATTATTAACATCATCTCAAGTTGGTTCTAAATCAATGTAGAGAAAACATTTGACTTTGAATTGAGAAATATGCCACTTTATGGTCAAACAAGGCATAGTCCATAGACATATCATCTTAAATAAAGGCATTGAGGTAGATAAAGCAAAAGTTGACTTAATTGCAAACGTACCCATTTCCAAATCCGTCAAGAGCATTCGACCATTTCTAGGACACATTGGCTTTTACCGATGCTTTGTGAAAGACTTTAGCAAAATCGCTCGTCCTTTGACTACTCTTCTAGGAAAAGACATTCCTCTCAATTTCAATTCTTATTATGTCTCTTCTTTTAAACTTCTTAAAAACTAACTCATTTCTGCTCCAATCACTTGCGCACCCAGTTGGAATCTTCCTTTTGAAATAATACGTGGTGCTTCTAACTTTGCGGTCAGTGCTATCTTAGGACAACGCATCAACAAAATCCTTCATGTCATTTACTACGCGAGTATGACTTTGAATGATGCTCAACTCAACTACACAACAACCGAAAAAAAGCTTCTAGTCGTAGTTTTTGCGCTTGAAAATTTTCGACCTTACTTGATAGGTTCACACATCACGTTCTACACTGACCATACTGCTCTTCGATACCTTTTTACCAAAAAGTATGCTAAATCTCGTTTGATTCGTTGTATCCTTTTACTCCAAGAATTTGACTTTACAATCAAAGATAAAAAAGGATCCGATAATGTCATAGACGATCACTTGTCTCGTCTTTCAAATGCACCATTTTCTTTACCCACCAACGAGAACTTTCTTGATGAACAACTCCTTTCAGTTTCTGTCGATCCTTGGTTTACCGATATAGTGAACTACTTAGTCACTAAGGAAACTCCTTGTTTTTGGTCCAAACAAGATAAATACAAATTTCTTCCCTAAGTGAAATACTTCTATTAGGACGATCCTTACTTTTTTAAGTATTGTTCCGACCAAATCATTTGACGATGCATCTCAGATAGCGAAATTAAGAGTGTTCTTTCATTTTGTCATGTCCAAGCTTGTGGCGGTCATTTCAGGCCTAAGAAAACCGCAAAAAGATGCTTCAATGCAGTTTTTACTGGCCTATGCTTTTCAAAGATGGTTCGAGTTTTGTAAAGTGTGTGATTGATGCCAAATATTAGGAAAAATCTCTCAATGAAACATGATACCTTTGACCCCCATCCTTACGATCGAAATTTTTGACATTTGGGAAATTGAATTTATAGGACCATTCCCAAATTCTTTCAGAAATCTTTACATTCTTCTTACTATCGATTATGTTTCCAATTGGGTTGAAGCCATTCAGTATAGAACAAATGACATAAAATTGTTGTGAAATTCATAAACGAAAACATCTTTTCGAGGTTCAGCACTCCTCGCACAATAATTAATGATAACGGAACACACTTTTGTAATCAATCATTTGAAGCTTCAATGAAGATACTCGATAACCCACAAGTTATCCACTCCTCCAACTTATGGTTAAGTTGAAGTTTCAAATCGACAAATAAAACAAATTTTGGAGAAAACTATTAATAAGAATCGAAAAGATTAGTCTTAAAAATTGATTGATGCGATTTGGTCTTACCGTACTGCTTTTAAAACTAATCTTGGAATGTCACCATTTCGGTTAGTATATGGTAAAGCATGTCACTTACCTATTGAATTTGAACATAAAGTGCTTTAGGCAACAAAGAACTTAAACTTGGATCCTGAAAGGACCGATGAAAATAGAAAATTGCAACTCAATAAACTAGAAGAGATTAGGAGTGATGCGTATGAAAACTCGAAAATTTACAAGGAAAAAACCATAGTTTTTCATGACAAGTCAATCCTAAGAAAAACGTTCTTGCCAAATCAGAAAATTCTTTTACATAACTCTGGACTTCATTTATTCCCTAGGAAGCTAAAATCAAGATAGACTGGACTATATATGGTACAATTTGTCTATCCACATGGTGCTATTGAAATAGAAAGCCCTAAGGATGGATCGATTTTCAAAGTCAATGGTCATCACTTGAAGCCGTACTTGGAATTGCCAAGCGATTGAGAGGAGGAGCTTATAATTCTTCATGAGCTACACTACATCTAGTAATAAAATTTAACCCTCTCTTGTAAATATCTAAATATTTTTCTCCCGTTCACTCATTATGCCATGCACTGACTGTGAGATATGGTAAAGATCACGTGTGGAGGGAGAGTCTCATTTTTATTTTTACTTTGCATAGTTTTGTTTTGCAATACTTTGTTTTTCCTACTTTTATTTCAAAGAAAATCAAAAGTTTGAATAAAAAAATATTGCATTTTAATTTACTTTTGAATAGGCACGATGGAGTAAGCTTTTAGTTTTGATCATTAAATTGAAATTTTTGGAAAGTTACTCATCTTAACGAATAATAAAAATAAAGTTTAAATTACAAGAAACTTTGGTGCAACTAGTATATAGGACGATTCATAGGTGATAGGTATGAAATTTATTCTAAATTGAAGTCCTTTCTAAAAGAGTGGTTGATTTAAAGTATTTGCGATAACATTTTTAATCTCTAAAGTTAGGTGGTGCTAAGTTGATTTTGCAAAACTCTCTCTTTCAAAAAATAGGAAGGAAAAAAAGAAAAAAGAAAAATAAAAACCACCTACAGTCGATAGGTATATACATGCAACTGTGTACACTCGCCATGCTCTATACTTCCCTCATGTAAGCCCGAAAGGCAGTGCGTGGTGGTATATCTGGCTCCAGTTTACCAGAGTTGGGTGTGTAAATAAAATACTTAACAAAAACCACCTACAGTCGATAGGTATATCCACGTTAGTGTGTGCACTCGTCATGCTCTGTACTCCCCTCACGTAAGCTCGAAAGGCAGTGCATGGGTAGTATATCTGGCCTCAGTTTACCTGAGTTAGGTGTGTAAATAATAATAATGTTAATATTTCTTTCAAATAAAGCGAGAGTAAGCAATTGAAACCCAAGCATCATCTTAACGTTATGGATTTGAGTTTCTATATAAAAAGAACGAAGATACTACTTTGCAAACTCGAACAATCAATTAAAGAATTTATTTCATAATTGCACTATGTTTTCAACCGAAACAACTGGTTAAGTTAGACTCGAATGCAACGTGAACTGAGCTTTTGTTTGACGTTTATGATAAATAAATGACTAAAATTTCACGATGACGATTGAAACTTATATCTGACTCACTCTTGTCTATTTAAAAAGTAAATTCTTCATATATAAATATTTTTGAAAAACTTGCATTCATGCTCTATAAATAAATTTTGCATTTAGGAAATTTCTCATTTCGCATTTGGATTTTGTGGGTAGTATCCGTTGAAACCCCTCATGAGACAACACTCGTCCTACTAGGGACACCTAGAGGTTAACGGCTTGTTGCATACGCTCAATGCAATCGCACTCTCTACGAAAACGGATTTATCTTAGTTTTTCTTTATTCGAGGACGAATAAAAAGATAAGTGTGGGGGTATTTTATGTGCACGTAAATGTACATATATTTACATCCATATTTTACCTATTTTTATTTAAATAAATGTTATAACATGGTATTTTAACATGTGTAAACAAAAATTCAATTATTTTCAAATCATCATATATTCATCTTCATATAGAGACAAAATGGTCTTTTTTGCATATGTTAATTTGAGAACTTTTACGTGGGCATTTTTTTATAAGAATTTTGATTCAAATGGAAGAGGTTTTCATGAAATATATGCATGCATAAGAGAATACAAAGGAATGAAGATGAAAATAATTCAAGGGTTAGTTTGGCTCACAACCCTAATAAGTTTCAAATAGAAAAAACATCATTCCTAAACTAAACTTACATTTCTGCTCCATATTTTCAAATACGTGCATGCAAAAAGACCCAAATACCCATTACATTTTTAACATTTCAAACGCGTATAACTTTATTTAGAAAAATCGGACTAGCATACCGTTTTTCCCAAAAAATCACAAATTTTATGTTCTTTAAAATGAGATCCATTGTTGATACAAAAAAAACATATTTGAAGTAAGAGTGCAATTATTCCATATATTTGAGGAGAATTCTGCAAATGTTGAACATCGTCGATTTTTCTTCGAATTTGAATGACTATTGCATATAGTTGCTGAATTGTTTACAACTATTGCATATAATTGCAGATATTTCCGTAACTATTGCATATAATTGTAGACATATCTACAATTATTGCATATAGTTGCTGAATTTTCTACAACTATTACATATAATTGCAGACAATTCTACAACTATTGCGTATAATTGCTGACATGTCTACAATAATTGCATATAATTGCTGAATTGTCTGCAACTATTGCATATAATTGCAGATATTTCTACAACTATGGCGTTAAATTGTAGACATGTCTGCAACAATTACATATAGTTGCTAAATTATCTGCAACTATTGTGTATCATTGCAGACATTTCTGCAACAATTGCATATAGTTGTTGAATTGCTTGCAATCATACTATATAATTGCAAACATTTCAGCAATTATTTCGTATAATTGCAGACATTTCAGCAAATATTACGAATAGCTTGTAATGCCATTGTTTTTACATATGCACAATGTCACTCATTAGAAAGATAATAAAATTTATGATTTAATGGTGAAAACTGTTTATTAATCCGTCGTTTCTACAAAAAGTTATTGTGTTTTAAAGATTGATAATTAATGGGGTGCAAATTTTAGTTATGGATGTGAGAATAACATCCATATATAATGTTGCTCCAGTTAAAAGAGAATGTGTTGTACGGAAGAAAATTATAGTATTTGAAAATAGGGATATAATTTAGTGGAAATTAGCCACAAGGGCCTCTTTAGCAAGTGCAATTAGTTTCTAGGACACACAAGCGAAATAATTACTTTTAAGGACAAAATGCAAAATAATTAGTTTGTAATGCCTAAAAACCTATGAAATTAGGTCCTTGAAAGTAATTGGACTGCTTACTTTGTCCTTATAAGTAATTATTTTGCTGACTTTGACCTCGAAATTAATTTCTGTGGATGTGTGTCTTAGAAATTAATTGGACTACAAAGTTTGTCCTTCTAGTGAAATGCCCCTATAATTTATATCCTTTTTTAAGGAGAATGTTCCGTGTATTAAGTTTGATTTTAGAGATGTGTCCCTTATTTTCACATAATTCAAACTCATGATCATGGAGGACCCCACCCACCCACTTACCTAAATCTACAATTAGAAGCTAATGGACAACTGAGTAGAGGCAAAAGCTTCATGCATACTTGATGATAGATTAATTAGAAGCTAATGGTTACTTAATGACTACAATTTCTAAAGGGCATTTTGGAAAGCTCCATAAAAATTGAATTATGATTTGTGCATGTATAAATAGCCCTCTTAGGTACGTGTAAATGATCTTGGATCTCTTTTAATTAGTGAGTTGTAACCACAAAATGAAATAAAAATAGCTTCACAAGACTTCTCTTTCTACATGCTTTTATTACTTTTATGTTCATGTTAATTTCTATGATCTCTTCTTGTCATTGTTAGTAGATTAGATTTACATTCATGCAAGTAGTGTAGTTTTATTATTATGCAAGTGTTTTAGTAGTTAATCTCCTTTTCTTCCTTTGTTTAGTTTCTACTTCTTTTGTTTTTTAATGTTGAGATCTCTATGCGTTGAAATGATAATAGAATGAGAGGTTGAATCTCTACAATTTAGGGGTAATGAAGCTTTTTCTTAATCATGTAGACTCAACATAATTTTCTATTTTATTATCTCTTTTGTGCTTCATGAGAAAATGGATGTTTATGTGAATTTGTGTTTTATGTCGAATTTGATAGCCTATTTTGTTCATAACAAATAGGATATGCTTACCACATTATTCACGAATTGCATTTTCATCTAAATATGATTATAACAATGAAGTGAAATTATAATCAAAATTTGATGACCTATGTTACTAAAGAATAGTAAATAGATAATGCTTAAAAAAGATTTTAGTTTCAATCTCTATATCATTTTTCATGGTAGTTTAAAAAAGTAGGATTAGATGTGTATTATAGTTTGATGGTTTAAGTTGTGTTAATTAATAACATAAGTAGACCATACTTATGATAAGTACATCACCAATCTTACTTAGAACAAAAAAGAGGACATAATTTATTTTGTGTTGATTTTCGTGAGAATGGGAAAGTGGATTTGCCTCTAAATTGATTTTTAATCGCATAGCTTTAATCTCATTTTTCTTACTTTAGTATTGGCTTAAAACACTCTCTAATTTCATTTTAATTTTATTGAGCAGAATTTGAAAGTAATTCTTTTCCTCTGGATCGACCCGTACTCATCACATAATAAATTGTATGCCATGCACTTCCTGTAATTTTAATTTGAAATTTATCAGCAATTTTCTAACTCGTAGAAAAACCATCGTCAAACAAGTACTTATCATGCATGTAACAACCCGAAATTTCCGATCCCGAAAATTTCAGATAGTTATGAAAAGAAGAAAGAGATAGAAGAAGAAAAAGAACAGAACATTAACATCTCACATCCACAGCGGTTAAAATATAATAATAAATAAATACAGTTTACAAAAGCATTCTTTATCTGTCAATTTCATTTATAATACATCAGAGTTACACATTTATACAGACACTGGATATACACAATTACCATGCCTTAGATATACAATCATATAATACAGCGGAAATACTCTATACGTTCTTGCCATTCAACTCACCTCCTGAGCTCTAGAACGTCCCTACCTGAAAATCAGTAATACCCGGTCTGACGCGAGCATTACATCAAAGTAACACCCGGGTCAGGCTGGAAACCAGCGTGAGTAAACCCATTCAACATGAAACACCAAGCACACAACTTATATAGAACCCGGGTAACTCATATCAATTTACAAAGCCATAATTTATTATAGACATCACTTATTTCACATATAAGTTTCTAAATACCAAAGATTTAGATTTAAAATAGTCCAATTCCTCCAAATCACTTCATTCCAGCATATAGATTTTACATATCAATCTATAAAAATTCGAAGTGGTTTCGGGTATTTCTTAATACCCGAACCCGGTCTCTTCGAGTCTTATGTCATCCTAACCCAAGTCATCCAAATGAAATACACAACATTTCATATCAGAGATATCAACTCATTCAAAGCATTCAATGTCATTCAATCATCCATAAGCAAAGCTTAATCACATACAAATTTAATTTTAATTAATCCTGATTGAATTACTAACGTCAACCACTTATATTTCTTCACTTAACATTAAATAATTTCAAATTAATTAATCAATCATCCCTTCATTACTCATCTTAATTAATCACCCTGGATTAGTTATCCTTCGGTTACATTCAAGTAATTAACTTTAATTAATTTCACGATGTTAATTCTTCTTAACCAAAATCAATAAGTAATCTTAATTACTTCATGAATTAATTAACTGTTTTAATTACATTAATCCTTAATTACATATATTAATTAACTTCTCATAAGTCACTTATTACTGATTAATTCATCTTAATTAATCAACCTTTAATTACCTTGTTGATTGTATAAATTAATGATTTCCAATTTATATTTCAATTTATCCTAACTAAATTAGTTACATTAATTAATTAATCATTAATTAAACCACAAATATTAATCATTCTTGATTTATCTCAACTTATAATTAACTATCTTTTATTTACTTCATTAAATAAATAAATTACTCCTTTATTTAACTATCTTGATTTATCTCTTGATTAATTTCACAAAGTAATTATATTTTATTCATTACATTAAGTAATTACCTATCAAACCATCCATTGATTATTCTAAATTAATTAAACTTCGTTAATTAACTTAACCCTTAATTAATTCAAACTCTTCATTGCTAAATTAATCAACCCAAATCATTAATTAATTGAATTAATTAATCGTTCATTTTAACTACCCTACTAATTTGATGAATCATAAATCATTTAGCCCTTATTAACTTTAAAATGAAAATATTTTCTTATTTGTGATTTAAGTTTAAAACGGATTAAAACCCGAATACTTCGAGTCAATCCACAGTTAACACGAGAACCAACCAAAACCAAAGTCACCCGTTCATCGATTCACAGTGCACATCAATCAATTTAAATCATGCAACCAAATTCATAAATTCAACCAATTTAAATTTAAATAAAAAAATCCAACAGAGTGAGATTTACTCACCTTTAATTGTAATTTGCAATTTGCTCCACCTTGACTTGTTTTCTTCACGATCTAAGACCTTGTATAAATATTTGATGGTTTTATTAATATTTGAAATAGATCGAACAATTAATTACTATTCATTTATTTAATTTAAACTAAAAATTTGGTTTAAACTACTAATTTAATTTCAAACTAGTTTTCTTTTAATAAAATATTTTTAGCGACTAAAATAATTAAATAAGTTGATTAATCACCATAATACATTATATTTAAAATAAACTAGTAGCCTTAAAATGTTAATATGTATATTTATTTTTATTTATGTTTCTTCATTTGAAACTACATGCTTGTTTTTGGAAAAAATCTATATACCAATTAAAATTCCTAGTTCTAAATCCAATAGTTATATATATATATATATATGTATGTATATATCATCTCTGCTTTTCTGTATATATTGTACTTTTTCTTTACAGCTATATAATATATATATATATATATATATTTACTTTACAAATTCGAAATAAAGAAGGAGAAGCCATACCAAATCGCTGCTTCACCGAACATAGGCATTGCGACCTCCTCCCAGAGCTCGGCCACCTGAATTCTTCTCGAACTGCTCGCCATTCCTTCCCAAATCTTGAGCTCGAGCTTGAGATCTCAACCCTAAATTCGCATCATCACACGCGAGCTTCCCATTGCGCCACCTCCTTGGCTGCGACATCCCATGGCGCCGCTTATGACAAACAACCAAACCTTAACGCGCGTTACTCCAAATCCAATGACATCGCGGCCACTTCTAACGATCGCGAGCCCTAGCTTCAATCGTTACTTCGTCGCCGATCTTGTTCGAGCCTCTACTTCATCTCGAGATTAAAATTTCAATCGTGAGCCTTCTTTTCTTTTTTCTTTTTTTTGTTTTTTTTAGCTGAAGACGAATGATTGTGGGGTTTCATCTGAAGATGGATTCGAAAACGTTAGATACAGGAGAAAGAGAAAGGAAGTTCGGCTAAATTCTTTTGTTGATTTCCATTTTGTTTTCTTTTTTTTCAGGAACGAACTGATTTGTGAAGGAAGATGTTTTGTGGAGGAAGATACCTGCCTTTAAACGAGAAAAGGAGACATCTAGGTCGACGCAATTCAGAACTAGGGTGGCTCGCGTACGATATAGGGTGGCTGAGTTGATTTTTATATTTTTAAAATTATTAAATTTCCAAAATATCTCGTTACGCATAACGCAAAATTTCGAATCCCGAATCAGACATGCCGCCAGGCGATTATATGGTTTTACCCGCATCCCGAACATAATGGAACGTGTTTCGAAAGCTAATTCGATCATATGCACGAGTTACGGAAGTAAACGATCAATTTTAAATTAAATCGATTAAAATAGTTTCTATGCATTTCGAGCTGCCAGGGTCAAACGACAACTCCGATCGCTACGAAAATTCAAATCCGATAATAACTAACCATTACGGATCCAATGGAACTGGTTTCGTCTAATTCCAAGACCGTGCCTCGTAAGGCTCTTTTTAAATACCGATTTAAACGATATACTATTAAAACTGAACAAATCACCTTTATATTAAATTTCAATCATTCTATTATCTTCAGTATTGTCATTATAAATTTTATAAGCCTTCAAATTATTTTTAACAGGCTTAAAACTGAAGATTCAAAAATTTACCCAATTTCAATTTATTAAATTTAATAACTTAATTGCTATTAATAATAATATTTGAATTCAAGTTAAAAATTAACTTTTGAACATTTTACAATCAGTTAATTATTCCAATTTAAATTGTTAGAAATTCCGGGTTGTTACAACGCATATTCATAGGCATGCTCGTATCATCTGGAAGTTTCTTGACGAATACCATGAAGTTAGTTACTCTAGGCGCTATCATAGACTTTCTCATCATATAAATTACCAAACTGGCTTTTATGATTACTACACCTTTTCTCTTTGCACAATTCGTTGCAATTTCAAGAGTTGCTAGTTGTCATGCACTAATGTTGTACTTTCCTTTTAGAGGTTATGGGAATGTGCTTTGTTTCGTCCATCTTTCTGATAAGAAAGAGTTTAGCTATTAAATACATGTAAGTTTTAATACTTTAAGAGATGCCTATCAGTGTTAATGACGATATAATCTTGAATATGACCATGATACATAATTTGTTTATCCATGATAATACATGGTTAATGACTGACATATGTGTTGAATAAAAACCAAATAAATTTATATAAAGTTAACTTTTTGTTGTGATTATACTGTTTAGTTAATATAGTCTTTTGACCAGTTATTTGTGTTGTTATTACATATAGGAAAGCTTTGATTGAAAAGGGGAAGAGCACGTGCTGTGATGTAACTCGGGGCAGCTAATAAAGAGTTACATATGTTATTTCTTCCAATCCCTTCAATTACGTAATTGCATCCATTTATTCTTCTATCATTTATGGATGGATTTAATTTATCATTATTTTCCTCATTTTTTAAGTACTGTAGAGAGTGAGTATATATGAGTGTGGATGTGTGCGCACACATACGTATAATATTTCTATTTTCATTATATAAGCTGAAGATAAAAAATGCACAGGTTGATAGTTCAAACTACAACATGATTGGTATACAAATTAAACTAAATAAATTTCCTTTTATAATGATTAAATAAATTAACCGATCTTTATAGAAATTTGCTAAGTTTTATCAAGTTTAACCAAGTTTTACAAAAATTATTTGAGTTAATGATAAATTAACCAAGTTTAATTAAAAAATAACCTAAGTTAACTAAGTTTCGTAAAAATTAAGTTAGTTTAAAAAAAATTCAAGTCTCTTGTAAAGATTGACCAAGTTAATTAGTTAACTTGTTTTTTGAAAAAATTATTAAGTTTATAACACTTAACCAAATTTCGTACATATTCATTAAATTTTATAAAAAACTATGTTTATATAAAAAATTAACTAAGCTTATATTTAAGTCAGTAGTATTTTATTAATATTAAATAAGTTTACAGATTGGCTAAATTTGACTAAGTTAATTAAGATGTATAAAGAATAGCTAAGTGTATAAGAATTACATGCGTATACACATACATACATACATGTATGTGATATTTGTATATGTATAGATATATTACCATTACTCCTACTATTACTATTACTATTTAAATAACATGCACAATTTAAATGAAGTTGACCTCTAAAGGAGATGCCTTTGAATTTAGAGTGGTTTCAATAGAGTTAACAACACGTTGTCATGCTCTCATGCGAGACAGCAAAGAAACAACAAAGATGACACACACGCACATGACAATCAATTTTAAACTTGTAGATCAGTTTAGGAACTCCAGATGACCTCTACAGAAGATGTCTTTGCATTTAGAGTGGTTTTTGCACAGCTGATCACACGTTGCCATGCTCTCATGTGAGATAATAAACAAGCAAAGATGAAATCACTTATTTCAGCTATAAAGTTTCATGCACTGGTTTCTTTTCGTTTTCTTTTTTAAGTTCAATACAGTGGTCATGTATTATTTCTAATAGAATTGTAAAGCAAACAGATGCGTAGGTTACTTCAAGAAGATGATCCTTGACTGGAGTTGGAAGCTATTGTTGATGGCTACCAAGGAAACAACTAACTAATGGAGCAAGTTTATAAGGTATGTTCTATGTATTAATAAACATAGGCCTTAGACAAGAAGAACTATATTTACAAGCATCCATATTTGAACCACAAAGATACAGCATGTTAAAGAGTTACTTTTGTTGACAAATACAAATGGCAGAGGTTTCGATCTAGTGTTTAGATGAGAAACTAGTGGGTCTTCTGAAAATGAGAGACATGGCAGGAGAACTCTCTCAAATAATAATTGCTTCCAAAGAATAGGAGGCATTACCCACATGCAAAAGTCTTTAGTGGTGTTTCTAATGGTGAGTGATTATTTCATTAATATTCCCTTTTTCTGGGACACTCTTGAAACACTGTCTATGAATTACTATGAACATTTGTGTTATTTTAAATGAATAATGTGCATGTTTGATTACATTTAATATAATATTTTTTAATTTATTAACTTTTCTATTAATATAATGAGTTGAGTAATGAATGTATAGATGTGATAAATATAACATTTAAATTTTTATTAAATGTTGCGATGAAGTATGTTTATTGAAGTCAAGCAACTATGATAGTGAGCTAGTTATGTATGAGATATGTTGATAGTGCTATCATAGCATTTCAAAAGTGCATTCACAAGTTGATTCAACCTAGCTTTTTAAAAGCGCCATCGAACCATCAAAATTGAACATACGATAGTATTTAGAAAAGCTATCAAATAGTAGCATACGATAACTTTTGAAAAACACCATCATATAATAGAGTACGGCAGTATATGGGAAATGACATCATATAATAGCGTACGATAGCGTTTATAGTGTGCTGGAAAAGTCCTTGATCTATTATGACATGTTGTTTTATAGTGTTCATAAAGTCCCGAAACGGGTAATAATGTTTTTAAACGCTATAAAAGGGTCTGATTGTTGCAGTGGATCAATGTTTCTATTCAAAGTACATCAATTTAATTCATATAACAACCGATGGACCACATACCAGGGCACATTCGACAAATAAAGTTTCCTTTCAAACCATACTTATAAAGCATTTTTAAAAGGAATTCAAGTCATTCTATTATTCAAATAATTTACGATTCCTTGCATTTTTGAAACAAATGTACTTGCACACACATGCATAGATGTGTGTGTGTGTGTGTGTGTGTGTATTGTTTTGTAAATATCACCAGTTATCAAATTAATCAGTATTTTTATATTTAGTTTAGTTCAGCAATTTAACATGTTATATCATATATCAACACTCATTTTAATTTAACTTTGATGATCTGAAAATTCAACAATCCGTATATGAAAAATAAGGCAACCAATCATCTGATAACTTATTTAAACATATAACACATCTAAATGTGACAAATATCAATATATTCTTATTACTTTATATTCACATATCATATCAAGACATGTATATCAAAAATTTTGTTTATTCATTAATTATTTAAACATAACCTTTTAAAATTATTCATTTCTAATTTCCAAATCAAAATTCTTGGATGAATACTTTCACTAAATAAATAATAATTTAAATTCGTTTTGATAAATTATTATTCATCCCAGATATTTTTACTTTATGATGTTTTTTTATATTCCAATACAATAAGTGAGTTAAAAAATCATGTTCAACAAACAAATAAGAATCAATATCAAGAGTTATCGGCCACCCACATCTTCTGCTTGCAACACGGTCTCCATCAAAAGATCACCATCGTTAGGCTCAACGTCAGTGAAAAGAATTGGTAAATAATCACTGCTACCAAGCACCGCTTATAATAAGTTAAATTGGATTTTATTGAAAAGACATGTAAGCGGTTAGCCTAAATGTCACACAACTAGTGAGGTGACATATGAACATTAATATTTGAAATGTCCCCTATTAATCGTTGACTGATTTTAATCCTTTGAGTCAGACAATCGAAATGATGAATACTTCAAATAAACTACAGGATTTAATTAATTAAAAATATTTGTAAGTTAATTAAATTAATCAATATTTACGAAATATTAATTATTAAATTTCATTTTTTATACCATTAGTATTTAATAAAGTACATATATAAAAGTTGCAAATGCATGTATCAATATACGATATCGATAGAATATTAGAATTAAATTTAAATGTAACAGATGCAGAATGGATTTTGAAATTTTTAAGGTCCACTCTACCTCCTTCCATAGCTGGTTGTGCATGTGGGGAAGAGAGGATCTAATAGGATTTAATTGGAAACTAAATACGAAATTTTTAAAGAAAGGAACTGAAATGTTTCAATATTTTTAGAAATAAGTTCTCTCTCATTCATTCTAATATTCTTTCTTGACAAAATTTAATAAATAAATGGTGCATAGAAATATCCACATATTTAACAAATAAATGAATTAGGGATGAGGCATGTCTTCATCTTTGCTATTAATAAAGAGCATTCAATGAATAGAATTTCCGCTGTATCTTTTTGAAATTCCTAAAATACCCTCTTCCGCCGATGGAATCTCACTATTGGTTTACAATCTCAACCACCATTCTCTTCCTGACCACATATCAACGGAATTCACCATCAATTTGCGACCAACATCGCCACAAACTACTTGAAATAAATGCTTTGTGACCACCAAGTATTTTTCATTTGTAACATATATCCATCCATTAATTTTTTATAATAAAAACTAAATAATATTAGCTATGAAATAACGAATATGCGACGTATACTAGTGCAATAAAAGAAAATTAAGTTTTGACCTGTTATATTTTGGATAGGCATGCAACCCAACAAACTAATGTATTAGATTTTAAGGTCCATTCATATATATATATAACAGTATTTTCATATCCAAATGATACATGCATTAGAGCACGCACTTAGATAACAAGATATAACATAACATAATTTTCTAAGTTCTGTAGTACGATGTTGAATGAACTACATATTGTTGTTGTTAATTCTTATAATATGTTATAATTATTCCCTTGCACTCTACCTTTGAAATGCTTTGTACCTACGACTAGCTTAGGTACATGAATTTTTACATTGATTAATTGGAACAAATTTTTATCCAGCATACCGACACAACAACAAAATATCTATTTTGCAAATGGTGTTATTCGTAATGTTAGGAAAGCATCGAAATTTTTATATAGTGACATCAGGAAAGTGTTATTAAATTTTAGATGGTAATGTCAAAAGCGTTACGAAACTGTACACACGAATTGTCAACGGCAAGAGTGGAATTGGTGATGGAGAGATAAATGTGTTGATGGCGGTAGCATCAAATGTTTCAGATATAAAATAGGTACTCGATTCTGGGGCGTCTTATCATACAACACCGAATAGGAATTATTTTCCTTCTTATGTCGATAAAGAAGGAAATTCAATTGTTATGGATGATGGTGCTATTTGTAAATCGAAGGACATTGGTTCCATATAAATTCGGACGTTTGACAGAGTGATTCGTACACTCACTACTGTATGCTGTATTCTCGGATTTTGGATGTCTCTGATCTCTTTTGTGTAGCTGGGTTCTTAGGATCTATGATCATTATTGAGAGTGATAGCTTGTGGGTTTCGAAGGGTGCGATTATGGTAATGAAGGGTGCTAGGACTCAGGGTGTTTATTTGCTTCAAGGAATGACTATTGAAGGTGAAACTTATATAGGTGTTGACAATTCTCGTGGCCCGCATGTGACTATATTGTGACATTTAAGGTTAGGTCATATCTCGAAAAGGGGTTTGGATATTCTTCAGAAGAAGGAGATGATTGATGTAGAGAGTTTCACAAACTAGAGTTTTGCAAGCAATGTGTCATGGGGAAGCAAACAAAAGTCTTATTTGGTGAAGGAAAACATGTTTCCAGAAGGGCTCTTGAGTATGTTCGCCCGGGATGTTTGGGGACCGGTACCGATAGATTCTTTGGAGTGGAGCTTGCTATTTTATTTCTTTTATCGATGACTTTTCTTGGAAGGTATGGGGGTATGTAATGAAGGCCAAGTCGGAAGCATTGCAAAGTTTAAAGCCTGGAAAGCTCCTTTTGAGAATGAGAGTAGCAAGTCTTCAAAGGTTCTAATGTTCGGCAATGGCTAAGAGTATGTTTACGAAAAGTTCTTGGAGTTTTGCATGCGTCATGGTATTTGGAAGCATTTTATTACATCGAGAGATCTGCAGTCGAATGGATTTACGGAGAGGATGAAACATACTCTACTTGAGAAAGCTCGATGCTTGAAATTGACACCGGGTTTGTTTAAGGGATTTTGGGCCGAAGCTTTGTCAACCGCGGTGCATATTGTTAATCGAATTTTGTGCTCGGATATTGGTAACAAAATTATGGAGGAAGTGTGGAAGAGAAAGATCATTGACTTGAGTTATCTTTATGTGTTTGGTAGTTCAGTTTATGTGCGCGGTCTAGGAAATGATAAGCTTGAGCCTAAAGCTTGCAAAAGGGTCTTGCTTGGCTATACGGATTGAGTATAAGGCTACCAGATATGAAATATGGAAACAAAGAAGGTTGTGAATTCATTTCATGTTACTTTTGATGAGTCGTCTTTGTTCAAGAAGAATGAGAGCTTATCGGATGTTTCGGATTTGGTTCATGGTGAATCAAAGGAGAAGTTATTCCTATCTTTCGTTCCAGGAGTAGTTGAATATGCTTGTGAGGAGGAAGTGGTTGATGTTACCTTACATAGTCCATAGGGTACCTCTAGAAGTATTAGTGATGTACATGATTCTAGAGAGGATTCGGTTCAAGGTGGAACCAAAAGAAGTTTGGGTGATGGTATTGTTGCTCGAGTGGGTCGTCGTGCTATAAGGCCAGCCAATAGATATGGTGACTGGAACTATATTACCTTTTGTGATAATTTGGACTATGATTTTCATGTAGTCCAAGATGAGCCGATGGACCTTGATGAAATCATGGAGCCGAGTGATGGCTCAAAATGGATTTGTGCCATGGAGGAAGAAATGCAATCGTTAATGAAGAATCAAACTTGGGATTTAGTTCCACTTCCTAAAGCAAACTGTTTTATTAGGTGTAAATGGATATATAAGGTGAGGGAAGATGGCGATACAAAGCTAGATTGTTAGGTATGGAGTTTACACAAAGGAAGGAAAAGGAGTATGCTGAGATATTCGCACTGGTTGTGCGTCATACTCCAATCTGGATATTACTTGCTATATTTTTTATTCACGACTTGGAGTTGAGCAACTTGATGTGAAAATCACCTTCTTACACAGTGACTTGGATGAAGACATATATATGGAGCAACCTGTTGTAGATGGTAAATCAAATTTGGTTTGCTGTTGAAATCACTATATGGTTTAAAACAATCGCTTATATGATGGTACAAGATATTTGATCATTTTATGGTTGAAAATGATTTTGATAGAAGCATCAAGGATGCTTGTATATATTTCAAGAAGTTGAAAAATGATTGTTAGGTGTATTTACTCTTGTATGTGGATGACATGCTCATTATTTCTTAGGATATAAATGATATTAACAAGTTAAAACTGAACTCGGAATTGGAGTTCGAAATGAAGGACCTTGGAATAACAAAGAGGATACTGGGCATGGAAATAGAAAGGGATAGCAAGCGATTTGAGTCAAAATAAGCTCAAAAAGAGTACATTGAGAAAGTGCTTTGCCGATTCAACATGGAGAATGCAAAGGCGTCAAATATATATTTACCTTTGCACATGAATCTTTCGAGCAAGGAATCACCTATTTTGGAGATAGACAAGGCTTATATAGCAAATGTGCCATATGCTAACGTAGTTGGAAGTTTATATATGTTATGGTGTGTACAAGTCCCGATATTGCAAATGCAGTCAGGATGGTTAGTCAAGGCTAATCCAGGGAAATCGCATTAGGAAGCCGTGAAGCTTATATTGAGATAGCTTAGAGTTACATCATCTCATGGTCTTATATTTGGTGATAGGTAGGGGATGAATTGCAAGTTAGTTGGTTATTGTGATTCGGACTACGTCGATGATAGAGATCGGAGAAAATCAACTCTCAGATATGTCTTCACGCTTGGTGGTACGACCATAAGTTAGAGATCGAGATTGTAGACTATAGTTGTTTTATCTACTACGGAGGCAGAGTTTATAGCTGTGGTAGAGGCGGCAAATGAGGCACTTTATTTGTGGCGATTGTTGTGTGACTTGGGATATGAACATGATAGCATTGATGTTCGCTGTGATAGCCAGAGTGTTATTCAATTGGCAGAGAATTTGGCGTTTAGCTCATGGACTAAGAAATTTGAAGTGAGGGAGTCATTTTTTAATAGCCATGGATGAAGAGAAGCAAATATATCTTCGAAAAGTTGTGACGACCCGAACTCGATATCCAATAAATGACATCAAATTCGTATCGCCGGAGCTTATAACAACATCAGATGAATATAAAACAGCGGAACTAAAATGAATATCATGCATACATCACAGGTACAATATCATAATATCCAACAATACATCAGAGTATATAATACATACACCACAACTCCAAATAACATCATAATAATACATCGATGATCATATATCCAAAAGTCTTCATAGGAATATAATGGTAACAATCTTCCAAAACACTAACCACCTGATATCCAAAGAACTTCTAGAATATCTCCAAAGCAAAAGCTCCAAAATACTGCTAACCCCAAATATGAAAACCTGCTACTAGGCTGCCCGTGTAGAAATTATGGGCACCCAGAGTTTAGGAAAGAAACAATAAACTCCAGGTCAGTCATGGGACTGGTGTGAGTAAACAAAAGCAGTTGCTTTTAAATAAACTAGATTTATTAAAGGAAATTCGTTATGCTTTTGGAAAATGAAACTACCATAAGACCTCCCGCCACACACACAATGCAATCGCAGAATTGGAGGAGATTTCTTCTTATGATAGTCAAAAATGCTTGATACGAGAAAATTCCTTTTTTTATATTATTACTAGTGCATAGTGTAGAAAGCATTTCGAAAATAGAATATTAATCTTAGCCAGCATACGACCATTATCGTATGCCTACTATAGATACCATCTAAACAGTGGTGACCACCATAAGTAAATGGCAGGTTCTACAACTAAAACCGTACAGGCTTTCGTATTGGGAATTGGATTTCCAACAAATGGTCAGGCTAAGGAACTTCCTACTGCCACATGGGTATGCCTCTGGCGGGACGTCCCGAGAACCTACCCGGCTCTCTGCCAACACAAGGCCGGGTTACCTCTGTACTAGGTAACTACTACTCGAGTATGCCACTCCCCGGTCCTTTGGGACCTTTATCCGAGGGCCCTCTGTCACAAAGCAACAACCACACAGTAAATGAGATTGGAGCTACCACACAGTAAATATCTGGGCTCCATACCATGACATTACCTTTTTCCAGAAGGAAATGACATACCCTAAAGGGCGCGACCCTCATAACCTTGCCGCATTTTTCCTGTTTTGACCATTTCCGGGTTGTGAGGTCCGATGAGGTCTCGTCCACAAAGCTATGCTTTACATGAAAGATTTGCTTTGTTCACAAATGATCAACTAATGATCATCAACACACAGCAGCACTTGGCATGTCACACTACCAGTTTGGGAATATATCGCTGATAACCTTCAATTACATAAGCTCTGAGCTCGTACGTCTCAGAGAAGGGTGTTAAGCTAAGAGAATAAATTCTCCGCCACCAACAGATATGTATTTGAAAGAAATCGGCATTATATCTCAAAGTGTAGTGTTAGACACACGACCATACAAGTCTGTTCCGGGTTCGGACAGAACCGAAGGCACTTCGTCCAATAAAGGAAGAAGCCCTTGCAAATCCGGGTATCCACAATCCCGATCGGACTTCCCATCACTTAGGAAATCTCTATACCGGAGCAACTCAGTGCAGAGACAATCGATAGGTTATCCTATCGTTTTCGAAGACACCCGGTCTTCACCACCGGTCTTCAAATGCTATCCATTTCGACGTATCATTATTCGGAATGGGTTATATGACACGAAGGTCCTCTCCCGGCTAAACCGAATAGTGAGCGGTTAATTTTAAAACACGTGAATATATCCATCACAAAGATTCACATCTAGAATTCGATGTGGGTTTCGGATAACAAACTGAAATCCGACTCCCTGTCGCATCGAAATTTAAATTGCCGTTTTACGGCAAACAGGGTTTTCACATCACTACAGAACAAATCACGGTCATAGTGCAACATACGATACCACAATCGCAACAGAAATCAATATAGTGCATAGCAATGGTTAATTATTTACAAGTCAAAGTGAATATGATTTAATAGATTAACCAAATAATCATCTTTATTGATTAGTTTAAATCAATGTTTAAAATTTCACTTAATTAAAAATTTGTTAAACTTTACATTGGCTTTATTAATCACTTAATCTCTAATTAACAATCTTAATTTGTTTATTCTTAATGATTAATTACTTTTATTTGCTGATTTTTTTCTTTACAATAATCGACCTTCAATTTCAAAGTAATTAATTATTAATTATTTAATCATTACTTAACTATCATAATGTATTTGTTTTAAGTTAACAAAATTTGAATATATTTCTTAAAAATATTGTTAAGTAAAATAAACACTTTACACTATCTTAACCAACTATCATCATTTATGAAGAATAGATCAGAAAAAATCATTTAAAACTATATTGCAACTGAAATGTTGCTGCCTGCAGGTCCAACCCGAGGGGTTCTTCGGGTCATCCCCGAGAAAACTTGGCTTATGCTCCGGGTTTTAGCAAAAACTTACCCGAGTACCATATTTATTCAAAAAATTTCAAAATTTTCTTAAGTCCCCAAAACAACTACGCTACAACACGGGACAAACTCGAGTTCTTCTTCGAGTTTTTACTTCACATCCCCGAAAGTGACTTCGAGTCACTCAGCTCCCCTCTCCCATATTTCACACTGACATACGACCACTGCACGTACACGTGCACGGCCGACTTCACCACCGTGGGATGGTGCTGCGGCCATCCACAAGTCGCTCTACACTCCCCAAAACAGTACGAACACCCAAAGTCTCGAATTTAATTCAAAAGCAAAATTTCGACGTCTCGACCAAATAACCCAGAAGCTCATCATCAGGCAACGAGCCTGCGCCACCTCCTTTGGTCATCAGAGGCCATGGAGACTCTCCCCAAGCTTCTCCAGCGTGTAACGCAGTGATGGGTACCGGAGGCACTAAGTCCGGTCACCTGTGGACGGCGCGGCGTCGCCATTTCGAACGTGGACTCAAATGGGTTCCTAAGCCCTAAATTGCTCTCGAAGACGACATTTAGATTTTAAAAAAAACAACTTGCATTTTTTTGGTGATGGCAAGCCCTTCACCTAGCTACGACAATGATCACGAAGCTTACGATCGTATGGGTTGCCGGAAATTTACAAAAATTTGATTTTCTGATCAACTTAAAAATCACAACAAAAACTTGATGAAAAATCACCATCTTGGTTTTAAAAATCTTAATTTTGGATGTAGATTCGAGTTACATAATCAAATCGATAAATTGAAATGGTTGAATTCATCACAAAAGTTTGGTTTCACTGTAATTTCCAGATTGCACAGACATATGCTTCATGTTCAAGCTGGAAACAGGATTTTCCTCATGGATGAGTTTAAAAAATGCATTTGATAAAGATTGGTTTATATCAGAGATTTGGAAAGTAAAATCTGTAGTTTTTACTCTGAAATTTCAAGAAACAGAAAAAAAACAAATGTTTTCAAAATTTACAGTCAAAACTTCAGAACTCTCATACAAACATTCATGCACCATCAACCATCCATACAGTGATTCATAAGCAATACGTATTAGCTACTAATCTTTAGCTTAAAGGCTTACTCACCTATTTGTTTTAAAACAGAAGCACTTTGGTTTTGGAAGACTGCAGTTCAATTGTTCTGGTTTCTCTTCTCAGCAAATCTTTATAAATTTTTGAATAAAGTGATGTTTGCTTTTCTTTTTTTCTTTTTTTTCTGTTCTTTGTTATATATTTCTTTTTTTTTCCAGTAAGGGTTTGAATGAACTGGAGGTAATATGCTTATATAAAGAGGTTTGTACAGGGTAGGGGAGGTACTAACTGGGCAAAGTTTTCTTTTATTTTGTTTTCTTGCTTTGACAACCAAATTTTTTTTCGGCTGATATAATTTTTTTGTTTGCTAAGTAAGATTATTATTGGTGTTTGAATAGATGGCATTTAATGCCCTTGTTCCCATTCTTGCTTACATAACATGCTGTTGATTTTTTTTTCCTTATAAGTACAATTTTGTTTGTTCTTAAAGATATTTATCTGTGTTAATCTTCTGGCACAAGCTTCATTTCCTTGTCTATATTTTTAGTTTACAATCTTCTTGTCTGATTTATTTTGTTTCGCATACAACTCTTCTTTTTATTGTTTGTATACTTATCCTATTGTTTATCTCTATGTATGTATTTATTTTTATTATCTCTAGTATTTATATATATACAATTTGTTTGTATTAACCCATATCCTTACATAGAGAACATTTCAAATTTAAATACATATTAAATGAATTTCATAAGTATACTCTATAAATTCAAGAATTTAGACTTAAAAGAAATTGAAGTTCTATTAACACATATTCTTGTTTGTTATGCATATATATTTTTACTTTATTCATCACTCATTTAAAAACTTAAACTATCAAACATTTATTTACTTCCGTATAACTTTATAATATTAATATTATCAATATTTTTATTTTTCTTGAAATTTCACAATTTAAATTTAAAAGTTCAAATAAGTCGCTATATTTAATTTAACAAAATTCTGGGATGTTACAATATCTCCTCCTTAAGAAAATTTCGTCCTCGAAATTGAAAGAGAGAGAAAAGTAAATAAAGAATATACGAATTTGGAAAAAAATAAAGAAATGACTTATAGGTTAAGCCGAGATGTCTACTCTGCATTTGGGATATGATTTCTTCATATTATCTTCAGTTTCCCAAGTACAGTCCTTTGGATCGCCACTCCATTGAACTTTGACCAATTTTACAACTTTGTTTCGCAATCGCTTCTCATCACGATCAATAATCTTTATTGGTTCCCTTCTTACAGCCAAGTTGGGAGTGATTTCAAGGTCCTGCTGAGCAGCTTCTTCAATAATATCATCTGGGTCGTGCACATACTTCCGAAGACTAGAAACATGGAACACATTATGCACACCAGACAACCAGCTGGGCAACTGCACTCGATATGCTAGCGGACCGATTCTTTCCAGAATAGGAAAAGGACCAATATAACGCGGTGCTAGCTTTCCAGTTTTTCCAAATCTCAATACACCCCGCATTGGAGACACTTTCAAAAATACAGAATCTCCAACCTGAAATTCCAAATCTCTCCTTCGGCGGTCATAATAACTTTTCTGACGGCTCTGAGCAGCTAATAACTTCTTCCGTATAAAATCAACCTTTTCAGTGGCTTCTTTAACCATGTCTGGTCCAAGAACAAGTCTATCACCCGATTCGATCCAACATGCAGGTGATCGACACGGACGACCATATAAAGCTTCGAAAGGAGCAATTTCGATACTAGCCTGATAGCTGTTGTTATAGGAAAATTCGACCAAATGCAAATAGTCCTCCCAAGATCCACCAAAGTCAAGAATACAAGTGCGCAATAGGTCTTCTAAAATTCGATTAACCCTTTCTGTCTGCCCATCAGATTGTGGGTGATAAGCAGTGCTGAGATTCAATTTGGTTCCCAAAGCGGCTTGGAATGCCTCCCAGAATCTACTAGTGAAGATCGGATCACGATCACTCACTATGCTGCTAGGAATACCATGGAGACGAACAATTTCTTTTATATATAAATTAGCTAGACTTGCAGCCGTGCGGGTAGCTTTCACTGGCAAAAAGTGGGCAGTCTTAGTCAAACGGTCTACAATAACCCAAATTGCTTCATTGCCCTTTCGAGTACGAGGCAAACCATCGATGAAATCCATCGATACTTGGTCCCATTTCCACTTGGGTACCTCTAAAGGCTGAAGTAATCCTGCCACTTTCTTTTGATCGCTTTTGATTTGCTGACAAGTAGCACAGCGACTCACATAAATAGAGATATCTCTCTTCATCGTCTTCCACCAGAAAGTTCTTTTAATATCTCTATACATTTTGTTGACTCCGGGATGGATGCAAAGTTTGGACTTGTGGCATTCATCTAAAACTTCACGTTTCAGCTCTGGAATGTCAGGGACACAAATTCTTCCTTTCATCCTTATAACCCCTCTACTGTCTACCTCAAAACTAGTATCTTCACCACGACCTATTCTTCTCCGCATTTCTCGAAGAAACTTGTCTCCAGTTTGCTTGGTGGCAATCCTCTTAAGAAGATTAGGTGTGATAACAAGATAAGCAAGAATAGCGTGCTTTCTACTTAAGGCGTCTGCAACTACATTGGCCTTTCCCGGCGTATACAGAATATCTAGGTCATATGATGCCAGAAATTCCAGCCAACGTTGTTGTCGCAGATTCAGATCCTTCTGGGTAAAGAGATATTTCAAGGATTTATGGTCGGTGAATAATTCAAATTTTTCACCTAGAAAAAAGAGGGTTCATTAAGTATATTATTTAAGTTAAGTCAATTTCGTAAATTATTAAGAAAGCTGAAAAGATTCTTACCCAGAAGATAATGTCGCCATATCTTCAAAGCGAAGATAACCGCCAAAAGTTCCAAATCATGGGTGGGGTAATTTCTTTCATGAGGACGTAACTGTCTACTCGCGTAGGCAATCACCTTCCCATTCTGCATTAATACTGCACCCAACCCATCACCGCAAGCATCGGTATAGACAGATAAACCTTGATTTCCGTCGATAATAGCGAGGACAGGAGCAGTAGTTAATCTCTTCTTCAACTCCTGAAAAGCTTCATCACATTTCGAAGTCCAATTGAATTTTACATCTTTCATTGTTAGCTTCGTCAAAGGACTAGCTATCTTCGAAAAGTCTTGAACGAATTTCCGGTAATAGCCTGCTAAACCTAAAAAGCTTCGAACTTCCTTTGGTGTAGTGGGTTTTCTCCAATCAAGAATGGCAGAAATTTTGCTAGGATCAACTGAAATCCCTTCTTCATTAACAATATGGCCGAGAAATTTGACTTCTCTGACCCAGAAGTGGCATTTGGAAAATTTTGCATATAGAATATTTCTCCTCAATATTTCCAAAACAATTCTAAGGTGTTCGGCATGCTCTTCTTCTGTCTTGGAATAAATCAAGATATCATCAATAAATACGAGCACAAATTTATTCAAAACTTCCCGAAACACCCGAGTCATAAGATCTACGAAGTATGCTGGAGCATTGGTTAGCCCAAAAGGCATGACTAACCATTCGTAGAACATATTGGGACCCCTGAAAGCAGTTAAATGCACACAATCTTCGGCGATGCATAGTTGATGGAATCCCTGGGCTAGATCCATCTTCGAAAAGAAACGAGCGCCGCATAATTGATCAAACAGATCATCAATTCTAGGTAGTGGAAATTTATTCTTGAGAGTCTGCTTATTGAGATCGCGGTAATCTACACACAACCTCAAAGACCCATCCGATTTAGCGACGAACACAACGGCTGAGCCCCATTCAAAAACACTGGGTCGAATCAATCCTTTTTCTTGTAGATCCCTGGTCTGCTCGACTAATTCAACCCTTTCCCTGGGAGCCATCCTGCGACTTGCATGAACTACAGGACGAGCATTAGGTACAAGGTCGATTCTGAATTCTATTTCTCGATGTGGAGGTAGAGATTTCACTTCTCCGAACACGTCCGGAAAATCTTTAACTATTGGAATGGACTCCAAACTGGGTTCGGGATAACCCAAATTATACATCAATCCTTCTCTTTTCGGACTAGGGTCCTCACAAGCAATTTCGATGAAATCTCCAAATTCGGTTTTAATAGAAATCAATCGATTGGTGCAATCCAATACGGCTTCGTACTTCGCTAGCCAATCCATTCCGAGTAGGACTTCAAATTCGTTAAAATCAAGAACGAAGAGACCAGTAGGAAATTGATAACAAGAGTATGAGATAGGAACATCCCTACAACGAAGACAAAGGTTCGCGGGACCTCCAACTGGATTCTTTACGCATATGGGCTCATCCACAAAATCGGGTTCAAGATTTAATTTATTAATAACTTGCTGAGAGATAAAACTATGTGTAGCACCCGTGTCAAATAGAACTCTAACAATGTTATCATAAATGGTAAGATTACCTTCCAGAACTCGCTTTCCTTTCTCTGCCTTGGAAGATGTGGGTTGGTCTTTGACGGCATACACTTTTGCTGTTTGAGCTTGCTTCATGGTTGGACAATCCTTAACTTCATGCCCCACTTTCTGACAGTAATAGCACTTTCTAGGATTTGCTTGAGCAGATTTGTCTCTCTTTGGCTTCTTGCAGCTATTTGAATAGTGGCCTTTTTCCAAGCAATTGTAACAAGTGACATTCTCAGCTGTATTACCCTGAGTGCTCTTCTTTTTATCCTTGCTTTGCCATGGTTTCTTGCCTCTAAATTTTCGTTTCTTCCAATTTGGATTGCCCGAATTTCCCTTTTCTGCCGGGGCTTCTTGCATATCGAGTGTGGCATATCGATACCCCATATCAACTAAATCTGAAAAAGACTCCTTAACATGAGCCGTCATTCTTTCGTGGAACTTCTTATTCATTCCGCGAATGAATCGTTCATTCTTCTTCAAAGGCGTATTCACCAATTCGGGGCCAAAACGAGATAACTCATTAAATTTATTCAGATATTCCTCGAATGATAAACTTCCCTGCTTCAGGTCCATAAATTCCTGGTACATCCGAGAAATTCCGACTGATGGAAAATATCGCTTCTCAAACACATCTTTGAATTTCTCCCAAGAAAACTCATCTTCTGGCCTATCTGCCGTGATTGTCTCCCACCAAGTTGAGGCTTCATCCTGAAGATGCCAAGAAGCTATAAGTCATTTCTGATCGTCTTGCAATTTCAGCCCTCTAAAGATTTTCTCGCATGATCTGATCCATGCTTGAGCCTCAATAATTGACTCCTTGCCGGTAAACGGCTTACCACCAAGCTTTGCGAATTTCTTATATAAATCAGCCAAGTCCGGTTGATGCTGAATAGGTACTGCTGTTACTGGTGTTGGGGGAACTTGATTTGGCGCTGTGGCACTTCCTTGACCCCTAACTCTTCCTCTGCGCCCGCTCATTCTTACTATCTGAAATTAGTAAGAAAATTGATTTAGATATACGGACGAAATATCTTATAGAATATCAGCAGTAAAAAGAAATAGACTAATAAATTTAGAGTCTCAGTCTTGGTTATACTCATTCTAGGGTATACTTCACCCCATTTCTAATGAGCCATCTGATGTGTTATACTCCGTAGCTAAAGTTCTTACTCAACCTTCAGCTCTGATACCACTTGTGACGACCCGAACTCGATATCTAATAAATGACATCAAATTCGTATCGCCGGAGCTTATAACAACATCAGATGAATATAAAACAGCGGAACTAAAATGAATATCATGCATACATCACAGGTACAATATCATAATATCCAACAATACATCAGAGTATATAATACATACACCACAACTCCAAATAACATCATATAATACATCGATGATCATATATCCAAAAGTCTTCATAGGAATATAATGGTAACAATCTTCCAAAACACTAACCACCTGATATCCAAAGAACTTCTAGAATATCTCCAAAGCAAAAGCTCCAAAATACTGCTAACCCCAAATATGAAAACCTGCTACTAGGCTGCCCGTGTAGAAATTATGGGCACCCAGAGTTTAGGAAAGAAACAATAAACTCCAGGTCAGTCATGGGACTGGTGTGAGTAAACAAAAGCAGTTGCTTTTAAATAAACTAGATTTATTAAAGGAAATTCGTTATGCTTTTGGAAAATGAAACTACCATAAGACCTCCCGCCACACACACAATGCAATCGCAGAATTGGAGGAGATTTCTTCTTATGATAGTCAAATATGCTTGATACGAGAAAATTCCTTTTTTTTATATTATTACTAGTGCATAGTGTAGAAAGCATTTCGAAAATAGAATATTAATCTTAGCCAGCATACGACCATTATCGTATGCCTACTATAGCTACCATCTAAACAGTGGTGACCACCATAAGTAAATGGCAGGTTCTACAACTAAAACCGTACAGGCTTTCGTATTGGGAATTGGATTTCCAACAAATGGTCAGGCTAAGGAACTTCCTACTGCCACATGGGTACGCCTCTGGCGGGACGTCCCGAGAACCTACCCGGCTCTCTGCCAACACAAGGTCGAGTTACCTCTGTACTAGGTAACTACTACTCGAGTATGCCACTCCCCGGTCCTTTGGGACCTTTATCCGAGGGCCCTCTGTCACAAAGCAACAACCACACAGTAAATGAGATTGGAGCTACCACACAGGTAAATATCTGGGCTCCATACCATGACATTACCTTTTTCCAGAAGGAAATGACATACCCTAAAGGGCGCGACCCTCATAACCTTGCCGCATCTTTCCTGTTTTGACCATTTCCGGGTTGTGAGGTCCGATGAGGTCTCGTCCGCAAAGCTATGCTTTACACGAAAGCTTTTCTTTGTTCACAAATGATCAACTAATGATCATCAACACACAGCAGCACTTGGCATGTCACACTACCAGTTTGGGAATATATCGCTGATAACCTTCAATTACATAACCTCTGAGCTCGTACGTCTCAGAGAAGGGTGTTAAGCTAAGAGAATAAATTCTCCGCCACCAACAGATATGTATTTGAAAGAAATCGGCATTATATCTCAAAGTGTAGTGTCAGACACACGTCCATACAAGTCTGTTCCGGGTTCGGACAGAACCGAAGGCACTTCGTCCAATAAAGGAAGAAGCCCTTGCAAATCCGGGTATCCACAATCTCGATCGGACTTCCCATCACTTAGGAAATCTCTATACCGGAGCAACTCAGTGCAGAGACAATCGATAGGTTATCCTATCGTTTTCGAAGACACCCGGTCTTCACCACCGGTCTTCAAATGCTATCCATTTCGACGTATCATTATTCGGAATGGGTTATATGACACGAAGGTCCTCTCCCGGCTAAACCGAATAGTGAGCGGTTAATTTTAAAACACGTGAATATATCCATCACAAAGATTCACATCTAGAATTCGATGTGGGTTTCGGATAACAAACTAAAATCCGACTCCCTGTCGCATCGAAATTTAAATTGCCGTTTTACGGCAAACAGGGTTTTCACATCACTACAGAACAAATCACGGTCATAGTGCAACATACAGTACCACAATCACAACAGAAATCAATATAGTGCATAGCAATGGTTAATTATTTACAAGTCAAAGTGAATATGATTTAATAGATTAACCAAATAATCATCTTTATTGATTAGTTTAAATCAATGTTTAAAATTTCACTTAATTAAAAATTTGTTAAACTTTACATTGGCTTTATTAATCACTTAATCTCTAATTAACAATCTTAATTTGTTTATTCTTAATGATTAATTACTTTTATTTGCTGATTTTTTTCTTTACAATAATCGACCTTCAATTTCAAAGTAATTAATTATTAATTATTTAATCATTACTTAACTATCATAATGTATTTGTTTTAAGTTAACAAAATTTGAATATATTTCTTAAAAATATTGTTAAGTAAAATAAACACTTTACACTATCTTAACCAACTATCATCATTTATGAAGAATAGATCAGAAAAAATCATTTAATACTATATTGCAACTGAAATGTTGCTGCCTGCAGGTCCAACCCGAGGGGTTCTTCGGGTCATCCCCGAGAAAACTTGGCTTATGCTCCGGGTTTTAGCAAAAATTTACCCGAGTACCATATTTATTCAAAAAAATTCAAAATTTTCTTAAGTCCCCAAAACAACTACGCTACAACACGGGACAAACTCGAGTTCTTCTTCGAGTTTTTACTTCACATCCCCGAAAGTGACTTCGAGTCACTCAGCTCCCCTCTCCCATATTTCACACTGACATACGACCACTGCACGTACACGTGCACGGCCGACTTCACCACCGTGGGATGGTGTTGCGGCCATCCACAAGTCGCTCTCCACTCCCTAAAACAGTACGAACACCCAAAGTCTCGAATTTAATTCAAAAGCAAAATTTCGACGTCTCGACCAAATAACCCAGAAGCTCATCATCAGGCAACGAGCCTGCGCCACCTCCTTTGGTCATCAGAGGCCATGGAGACTCTCCCCAAGCTTCTCCAGCGTGTAACGCAGTGATGGGTACCGGAGGCACTAAGTCCGGTCACCTGTGGACGGCGCGGCGTCGCCATTTCGAACGTGGACTCAAATGGGTTCCTAAGCCCTAAATTGCTCTCGAAGACGACATTTAGATTTTAAAAAAAACAACTTGCATTTTTTTGGTGATGGCAAGCCCTTCACCTAGCTACGACAATGATCACGAAGCTTACGATCGTATGGGTTGCCGGAAATTTACAAAAATTTGATTTTCTGATCAACTTAAAAATCACAACAAAAACTTGATGAAAAATCACCATCTTGGTTTTAAAAATCTTAATTTTGGATGTAGATTCGAGTTACATAATCAAATCGATAAATTGAAATGGTTGAATTCATCACAAAAGTTTGGTTTCACTGTAATTTCCAGATTGCACAGACATATGCTTCATGTTCAAGCTGGAAACAGGATTTTCCTCATGGATGAGTTTAAACAATGCATTTGATAAAGATTGGTTTATATCAGAGATTTGGAAAGTAAAATCTGTAGTTTTTACTCTGAAATTTCAAGAAACAGAAAAAAAACAAATGTTTTCAAAATTTACAGTCAAAACTTCAGAACTCTCATACAAACATTCATGCACCATCAACCATCCATACTGTGATTCATAAGCAATACGTATTAGCTACTAATCTTTAGCTTAAAGGCTTACTCACCTACTTGTTTTAAAACAGAAGCACTTTGGTTTTGGAAGACTGCAGTTCAATTGTTCTGGTTTCTCTTCTCAGCAAATCTTTATAAATTTTTGAATAAAGTGATGTTTGCTTTTCTTTTTTTTTTCTTTTTTTTATGTTCTTTGTTATATATATTTTTTTTTCCAGTAAGGGTTTGAATGAACTGGAGGTAATATGCTTATATAAAGAGGTTTGTACAGGGTAGGGGAGGTACTAACTGGGCAAAGTTTTCTTTTATTTTGTTTTCTTGCTTTGACAACCAATTTTTTTTTTCGGCTGATATAATTTTTTTGTTTGCTAAGTAAGATTCTTATTGGTGTTTGAATAGATGGCATTTAATGCCCTTGTTCCTATTCTTGCTTACATAACATGCTGTTGATTTTTTTTTTCCTTATAAGTACAATTTTGTTTGTTCTTAAAGATATTTATCTATGTTAATCTTCAGGCACAAGCTTCATTTCCTTGTCTATATTTTTAGTTTACAATCTTCTTGTCTGATTTATTTTGTTTTGCATACAACTCTTCTTTTTATTGTTTGTATACTTATCCTATTGTTTAAATCTATATATGTATTTATTTTTATTATCTCTATTATTTATATATATACAATTTGTTTGTATTAACCCATATCCTTACATAGAGAACATTTCAAATTTAAATACATATTAAATGAATTTCATAAGTATACTCTATAAATTCAAGAATTTAGACTTAAAAGAAATTGAAGTTCTATTAACACATATTCTTGTTTGTTATGCACATATATTTTTACTTTATTCATCACTCATTTAAAAACTTAAACTATCAAACATTTATTTACTTCCGTATAACTTTATAATATTAATATTATCAATATTTTTATTTTTCTTGAAATTTCACAATTTAAATTTAAAAGTTCAAATAAGTCGCTATATTTAATTTAACAAAATTCTGGGATGTTACAAAAGTGCACATAAAGGATAACACAGTGGATATGTTCACTAAGGCATTGCCAGTTGGAAAGTTCGAGCATTGCTCGAACTTGATTCGCTTGTTGAAGTGCTAGGTGCCACGGGATGGCACTGCTGAGGAAGGAGCTTGGTTATGCATGAGGAAGAGTATTGGTGAATTATTGTGGTTCTATGTCCTTCGTGAGTACTTGTTTACAATCCTTAGTGCTTTTTTCTTTTGGTGAGATGGTTTTGGATTTAGGTGCATTCAACACTTCATTAGCGGGCAGGGGCTTTACCTAAGTTTGTTGATGGAGTGCAATGGGCGGTGGCTTTTCTGGAGCTTATTGAGAAAGCATTCAAGCTTATTTGGTTGAAGGTGGAAGTGGTGATAGTTTGGTGCTATCACTTCTTAGTGATGGAGATGGATATAGTGGCAAGGTGGAGTGTTGAATTTTGGCGGCACTATATGGAGAATTGAAGTGGTCGGAAGTAGCTTGGTGGTGGAGAAGACGGTTCGCAAATCAATTCTCGAAGAAGGAAGATATGATGAGGAAGGAGGAATGCTGTGGTCGGTATCAGGCGATAAGTGTCTATCTTAAAGTAGCAGACGTCTATGACGGTAGTATTTGGAATCAAGGCTTGAGACGGTCGTCCGTCACTTTATGAAAAACGTTTATGGATTCAGGGAATGTTTTTTTGAAACTTATGACAAACATCTATCATAATGTAACAAACGTCTGTGACGAATTTTAGCCTCTTTTCGGCTCGGGAAGTTTTGTGATGATTTGTGAAGGTTCATGGGGAATTTTGGGAATATTATAATGAAAGATCACTCCCTGTATAAGTTATTTTCAGGATTCAAAGTGAGATGGACTACAAGGGTACAATCAAGGGTTTATCCTCCATCAACTAAGGTTTATCTAAACCTAGTTTTCTTTAATTCTCTTATCCACAAATCTATTCTATTTTAGTATTGATCATTGTAATCAATCTCTTGTACTCTTCTTATTGGTATTGATAAAAGCTCTCTCTCAAAGTGGATGTACAGTAACCAGACTTTAGTGGAACCACTATAAATCGGTATGTGATTTATTTTATTTTTATTGCTTTGGTTTTTTATTACTTGTTTGGTGATTATTATTGGTTTTGGACTGGATTGAAATTTGGATTGAGATATTGCTTGGTTGTTTCTGCACTTCTTACCACGATCTCATTTTCCGTTGTACTATGGGGTTTTGATTTGAGTGGTATAGAGTTAGAATTCCCATAACAAAAACAATGTATTTTTAGAAATAATGCTGGATTGTGTTCCTTTAACCTTTGCAATTTTATCTTCTACTCTCTTCTTCAAAGATATTGTCCGCCTCCATTCTGGTCCAATCTGTCATATCATACAAATCAAAGCATCAAAGAGTTATTCCATATTATAACTAATATGCATTACTCATTATGAGTTACATATCCTTGTCCACCACTACATCTTCAGTTGGATATTTTTGAAGGGATTAACCTAGCTATTTTCTAATGATACAAAGGAAATTGAAAAATTGCAAATATATTGTGCAAAATCCTATTTTCTAGTTATAAATAGTAAATGTAATTTATTGTTGACCTGTGTTTATTTTCTATACAAAACACAAATATATCGAACACTATCACAAAAATAAACTTAAGCTTAAATAGGATCTGAGTCTATGATACATTCTCCAAACACCATTGTACTAGCTACTCAAATTAACCATAGAAAGGAAAATCAAACCCCCAAACACCTTTCAAGCAGCTACCTACTCTTTGAATAGCCCTCGTTCCTATAATAACCAACCGTCAGAAGATAAAAACAAATCTCACGTTAGAATGGTCCTCATTCCTATAATGCATGGTTTGTATTATAAATAAAATACGTGGCGATATTGCAGCCACCAATCATAGTGCCACTCATCAAAAGGCAGGGAACAAAAAGATATGGAACGATGCGCGAGCAGATTTATAAAAACTCGGAACATTTGCTCGATAGCACAAATGTGAGAGTAGAAGGATGGATTGATGAGGATCGAGAGATTGAGTAGTAGAAACCTAAATTTTGTTATGGTGGGAATATGGAAAGTGACAAATTAGGAATTTAGGATGTGAATGAGCAAGTGGGCGAGGAGTGAAAATTAGATGGCAGGCTTTAAAATTGGGCAATTAAGATCAAAAGATGGGAATTTTTATTTGAATAAAACATGGAGAAGTTTTGGAAAAAATTTAAAATTAAATAAACAGTGTGTGCATGTATTTTGAACGAAAACACAAAACTAACAAGGACAAACCAAATAGAACCTAAAGTTTTACGAAAGATCAACTAAAAAATATTATTATAAATTACCAAATATTAAGTATATATTATATATATATATAATATATATATATATATATATATATATATATATATATATATTACTATTTATAAATTAATATTCTAAATTATTAGCTATACTTTATTATCGTTATCCACCTACTTCATTTTCTTCCCCTTACAATCCTCTCTCCATTGACGACCTACCAAAAATTTCCTTTGATATTTCAAAACCTCCTCCTCTTCGAACGTTTGATGAAGCCCTAAAGTATCAAATCTTCCATGGATCTAGAAGCTCATATCCGTACATCGTTGCCCCCTTTGACTGCTCACCCTTAACCCCATAAACTAGAAGCTCTGCTGGTAGCATTGATGCCATTGCAACGACCTTTAGTCAACTTTGAAGACATAACAACAGGCAGCAAAAAACAGCCATCAGTTTGTCTTCAATTTAGGAAATAGCCCTTCTACAAGAGCCTACGGTTTCAATCGACCACAGAAGTTGCACCAGTGTTCAATCCAGATGCATTGTTCTTAGAGTCAGACATGATGGCCTGTCCCTTATTTGCAGTGCTGTCGCATTCTTGGAACTTGATTTACACCATAACCTACTATATGATGCTCGTGCTCCACCTGCTCCAAACAGTATAAGTAATAATTCAAGTGCTATCTTTGTTCCTGCTAGTAAGTTTAAGGCCAATCCGAAATTCAAAAAATGTTTTGAAATCCATACAAACAAATATGTTTGATGCTTTGAGTAGTTTCAACCTCACTGCTGAAGAGGCTGAATATGTTAAAGAGTTGTGATCAACTCAGTTTGGGCCAATTGAGGAATGTTTGCGTTTCAAATCTCTTCAGATGTTAGGTGATGAAGGTGGTCTGGCTATTGAATCAAGTGGTGCTGAAGACATGGAATTGTTACTTGAAGTGAGCATTGTGGTTAATATTTCAGAGAAGAAAAATGATGCGTGGAAGATGAATATGGGCTACGCTTCATGTTAGCGATAGTGAGAGCAGTGATTTTGTTATTGAGGATTTTTTAAATGTTAGTGATAGGGAAGTGGATGTTAGCAGCACTGTTTATGATACTGAGGTGATCAGAGAAGTTTTTGGGGTCAAACCTCATGTTATTATTACTTATACCCAGGTAGCTAATGTTGTTGATGTGATTGATGTTACTACAGTGGATAATGCTGGTGATTATGTGGGTAAGCCAGTAGGAGATGATGTGACTAATGCTATAGATGTATTGTTGGTGATTACATGGTGAAGGGTGATAATGTGGTTAGTGCTCCAAATGAGGATTATGGGGTTAAGGCAATAGGCTATAATGTAGAGGATAATGTTGATGATTATGTGGTTAAGGAAGTAGGTGATATTGTGTCTAATGCATGGTTAGTGCTTCGGATGTGGATTATGTGACTAAGGCAGTATGTGATAATGTGACCGTGCTTTGTATGGATTCGACAGTGCAATGGGTAGCTACTCATTAAGTATTCTTGATGATAAGATGTTGTATGTGTTTAAAGGCAATATGATGGGTGTACTTCAGGATAGAATGTAATTTGTTAGGATAAGGACATAAAATATTTTTTTTTATTCAGCATAGACTGGATGTAGGTTCTTCTTTTGCGTTGGTATAAGGGACAAACTTGCCGCTAATAGTATACAATGAGTTGAAGTGGTGGTTGAAATCTCTATTAAATTTTTTGAAAAGGCAAGAAAGTGATATACTGATTGATCAAAAGTGCGGTTGTTCTATAGATGTGGATTTGTGCAATGGGATGAGTACAAGGTTGGGGTCAGTGAACACGGCAAGTGTTTTGGCAAAACGTAGGGTCTGTTTGGTGTCATTTTTTATTTTTAGTTTTGTATTTTCAACTTGCAGTAAGAATAACAAGAAAAAAGAGAAGAATATTTATAATTCTTAGCCATTACGATAACCAACGGACTATGAAGGAGTTAGATTGTTCTCCGTGCTTTTGTTATCTCTCGAAACACGAAAAACAAAATAAACTTGCTTTCTATTTTACATGTTAATTTCATTTCTCAAAATTGTTTGTTTTTCAACAATACATATAACGAACGCCCTTTTATATAGACGAAAACACAAAACTAAAAACGACAAGACAGACGGAGCCGTAACTTTCAAAAATGAAATGATTGTATGAAAAATGGAGCTGTACATTTATGCATGGTGTTAAATAAATAACTTCATTGCGCAAGAAATATGAAACTTGTTTTCCTTTTATCACACTCTAGAGATTTAGTCATGTTAGAATTTGGAATGATGAAGACACAATTCTTAGGGATGATTGAGTGCAACGAGTTGCAATATGGTATAAACACTACAACAAAATTATTCTATTACAACGGCGTTTTTACAACGGTTAAGAAAAATTCATTGCAATAGAAACCTATTATGAAATTCAGACTAGACCACACTAACCTAAACTTCAAAACATAATGGAAAACGAGATAACTGTTAGACGTGCAAAAACAACCTATTAATAACTCGATTCTAAATCTCAAACCAATCCAAATGATAACAAACCACAATCACCAAACAAGCAATAAAACCAAGCGATAACGAAAAATAAATCACGCACGATTTATACTGGTTTCACTAACGCAAGTTAGTGTATATCCACTTTGAGTAGAACATTTTATTAATACTAATGAAAGAGTACAAGAGATTGATTACAATGATGAATATTCTTAGAGAATAGATTTGCAAAGAATAGAATTGAAGAAAACTAGGTTTAGATAAAACCCTATTTTAGCTTGGACAGACCCGTGGAGTTTCTCTTTTTTGAATCCTAAAAATAGCTTATACATGGAGAATTTTCATCTGACAAATACCAAAAATGTACCTTGAAGCCTTCACAAAGGTTGCACAAAGTCCCTGGGCAGAAAGGTCTTCTAACAGCAGTTAGATGTCTGAACTTTTTATCTAGATGTCTGATACAACACACGACTGTGTGTGCATCAGACAACTAGACGTCTAGCTAAACTCTCGTGTTTACCAGAGATGCTTGGCCTTTTCCTCCAAATGTCTACATTTGCCAACAGACATCAACCACTTTCTTCTAAATGTCTAGTTCCACAAACAGACATCTAGATCTTTTCGTCCAAACGTCTGGATTCTTGTTTCTCTGCTTGTGAACCAGCCTACTTCAAAATGCGATAACTTTAGCTCCTTAGCTCCGTTTCACGAACCATTTTCTCCATTGCCAAGCTGCTTCCAACATCTTCAGCTCTAAAATAGTGTCAATTAAACTCAACACTCCTCCTCGACATTATATCTATCTCCATCGACCAATGGTAAATGATACCAAACTATAACCATTTGTTATATTTTGTAGTCACGACATGTATTAGTAGAATCCAAAAGGATTTGAGCATGAATGCTTTTGAAATTTTTTTATCAAATTTTTTTTTGAATTCGGCAGCCGCGTTTTGCTACTATGCTTGCTACATTTGTCTCCGCTGTTCCATCTTAGACTCTATAGCATCAAGACGTAAGGTAGAGTCTATACTCTTCCATGCTTGTTGATGATAGAGAGGATCATCATGATTGATGTGACTTTCAAGTTTTTCAATACATATTTATAAAATAATAGCAATAATTTATCAATTGATGTTTTAAAACTATTATCCAAACGTTATAATAAAGAAATCGCTGTACAACTTGTGTGTGCGCGCGCACACGTATGATCAATATTATATGCTAAACAAAATTTACGTTACTTTAGTACTTGCGTTTTTTACGATATTTTGCACATGTGCAAAAGTATTAATCAATAGTTTCTTGTTGTTGTAAAATTATTAATATTTTTGTAGTGAAATGTATAAAAATACAAAGTCAAAGCATTTTAAACGGACAAAAAGGATAATGATTGATTCAAATAGAACCGGTCCAACTAGAGGAAGAAAAAAAAAAACAATTAACAAATGTATGGACCACAAACATGGTCCAGACCAACCCATTTACTTTACGGGTATACTTTAGGGTTTCGTCCAACCCTTCCATATAATCTCAGCTTTCCCTTTCTACTGACATCATTTTGCTCTCCAGGCGTCTTGGCATCTAAATTTCTTAATTTTTAATTTCTTCTATAACTCCATTGTTTGTTTCCCTGATCGTGAATGAAAATATGTGAAATGACGATCCTTTCCCGTATGATCGATGCCGATTATACTTTCTGCAATTTTTGTTTCCCTCTGGGGAAATCAAGCCTCTGGGTCTGATCCCTTTCCGTTCACTTTTTATTTTATTTCTGGATTCTTTGTTTTTATTGAAATTTTAAGTAAAACAAGCAGTTGATGATGAAAATGAAAAGCTTGTTTTCTGAATACATTCTTAGTGGTTGTCTAATAGATTTTGCCTTGCCAGGCTTAACTTATGCTGTTCATGCTTTCCTTGGCTGCCTGAGACTACTTTTTCTCATATTTTATAATTTAATCCAATCTTAGTAAACTCTTAATCGTTTTTTATTTTCGGATTGATAATTGATTACTTCTCCATAGTAGCCCCAAATTTGTATGAGTAATATATCCAGCTCTGTTGCCTATTAAGCTGCGCTGTTCAGCGCTTGATTTTCAGTATTGTGCGTTCCAAAGTATGCATCGATAGCTTAGATTTCTGCTGTGCTTTTGCATTGTCATTTGCTTTTTCAGTGAAGATCACTAGCGATCAATGAATATGTAGGATTTTGACAGGTATAAGTCTTCTTCTGCAAGCCATACAGTATATAAAGTGCTTTTGTAAGGGACCGTATTGCACATCATGATAAAGCTAACACAATATATTGTTTGATACCAAGGTTCGTTTTTAGTTTATTTCCTACCGGTTTTGATTAGTTTTGAACGGCTTTGTATTTTAGGTGTTATCATAACCCTTACTTGTCAGAATTTCTTCACAACAGTTGTTATTGGTTATAAAGCCGGTGCAATGCAAGTTTGCTGATAATTTTGAACCCATTAGATAGGGGTGTTTTGATGGGTTATAATTTTTTTTTTTTCAATTATACCCACTAATTATATTGTGGAATTAATCTACACAAAACTAGAGAATAAAATAAGGTGTGAAACCTCTCAAAATCAGTGTGTGTTGTATATATAATATTACTTTAGTGAAAAACTCTCAACATCGGTATATGTTAAACTCTCACGCGTGTATTGGTCGGTTATAAAAACACTTCACATCACATAAGCCATTGGGTTCTTATTTTTATCTATCTTCTTTGCAAGGGAACGGGGAGTCAAACCGAGAATAGAATTTTGCTTCAATACCAACGAGTCATTTTTGCTTCGATACCAGCAAATGAAAAGGATCGAGGCAAGTTTCGGCATTTTAGCTTCTCTTCCGGCAAACAAAGTAAAGGAATTTCTTTATGTAATTATTTCATTAGGAATTGTGCATTATCAAGCCAGAGAAAGAGGGGGTTGGGTTGACCAGAAAGTCTTTCCTGTTGCTGCCAAGGCTGTTGATGCCACTTCCTTCCTCTGCAGTTTGTTCCGTCGATTCGACCCTCTTCGGTAGCACGACTTCTTCAGATTCAGTTGGTTCTGATTTGACCCGCCTGCTGACACAATGGCTTCAGATTGTTCTTCTTATTTGCCAGCGCTATGATCATCTACGATCGACCGGTACTCTCAAAACTTTTCATAACCAATACCACGAAACTTCTAAGAGAAGCTTAAGATTTTTTTTTGGAAGTAGCTTTGAAAATGATCGACTACATTTAAACCCACATTCCCCTCATTTATATTTATTTTTTACTTTTAGAATTAAGCTGAATTTCTTGTCTTCCATATCCTTTTATTTGTGATTTTCAAATTATAAACTGCCTGCGTTAAAAGTTTGGCTGCTCTAATTTTCAGTACATAATGGAAAAAGTAGTTTTGATTTCTTTTGTTAAGACTTCTCAAATTGTTATGCATTTGCTCTTGCTTTGGCAGTAAACCTTAATACGTGGAGATTAGGATTTTAATTTTGATTCATCACAATCTTCTAGTTAACAAGAATAAAATCGCACCCTTTTTCTTAGTTCATGTAACGTTGTTTATTGGCACCGTTGGAAGATTGCATCATGTTAACCAGCAAAAAAAATTAATCTTTAAATGCCTATTATGATGAATGTTTGAATATATACTTTATCGTGTAAAATACTAACAGTTGACTTTTTAGATTTTACTTTGTTAACATGTATTTTCTTGTTAGAGAATCCAAGTTCTTTATTTTTATATTAAGATATTTTGCATTTGTTTATATTTCTACTTAAGGTTAAATTCATAATGTGTAAATTAGACGTAATTATAAATTAAGGAATACTTGTTTGACTAATTATATCCAAATGCCGAAAATCACTTAATATACGTCATTATTTCGGTTTATAAATGTCTTCATAAGTTGTCCTTTTAGTTGCGTTATTTTTCTTAGAATCCATTGCCATTTGATTAAATACTTTTGATGAAGAAATTCATGATTTTTTTTAATTTTGAAACCCACAATATTAATTAAGACTACTTTTGCAAAATATCATTTTGTTCAATTTTAACTAAATTTATTGTTAATGTAAATGGATTTTAAGTTTTAAAGTGGGAATATAATGAAAATGAAAGCAAGGGTAATTCTATATAACAAATGGTGTACATAAAGTAATTTTTGATCTATACCAGTTCATAATATTTTCTGATGCATGTTAAGTGATTATTCGTGTATGAATATAATTAACCTAATTTTAGGTTAGGATTAATTGGAGATGGACATTTTTGATAACACATAAATGGCAGTGTTTCCTCTTCGAAAATATATTGTCAAATTCAATGGAAAAGAATTATTAGATTTCAACTACAAATAATTTAATTTCAACATTAAATATAGTAAGTGATAGTTTGTTGCAATAGTGATTTACAAATTTTGGGAAATTATATGGAAGATTTTACACAAAAGTAATGAAGATTAGTGGACATAACTGATGTTGAAGTTTAGACTTTTCTATTGGTGGAAAATAACATAATTTAAATTTAGAATATACATGTCAATGGATGGATTAATTATTTTAGAAACACGTTTGTTGATTTGTTAATATATATCTCTAAATGATTAATAAGTTTAATTTATCAACTTATTAATACATTTATTCTAGAGATAAATAAATTAATAATTAATGAGTTTATGATGTGTAAACCTCAGCTTACAACATCAACATGTTTGCCGCCAATATTTTGTTGTGTTTGGCTGTGCTTACAAGGTTTTATTTTTGAAGTAGATAAGAATATGAGCAACTAACGCTTAAAGCCCACAATCCTCTCCGTTTTCGTTGACTTCCATCTCCTTTTATTCATATTTTTCAAGTTAGAAACTGTAGACGTTAAAAGATAGGTTGAAACTATTATCGGTACATAAAAGAAAAAAAAGGTAGTTTTGAAGGTCATGTATTCGTTTTTTTGTTAGGACTCATCAAATTGTTATGCATCTACCCTTTCTTTGTCGATGAACCTATTAAGTAGAGATTAGGATTTTTTTTAATTTAGTTGATCACAATCTTCCAAATGTTAACCAAAAGCTAAGTTGCACCCTTTTTCTTGGTTCACTTAATGCTCATTATTGGACTGTTGGTGGATTGCATCATGTTAAACAAAAACAAAAGTTAGATTTTTAATGTGACGCCCCATCTCTATACCCACGCTAGCCAAGGACACTACGGTGTAATGCCGTCAACTAGCGCGGAGAATAAGGCCGTTGAGGAGCGACCATCCGTGTAATTGCTTTGTGCGAGTACTGATATGCCAGATAAAATATAACTTTTCATTTCATCTCAAGAGGAAATCCGAGATACCGATGCAAACTCAAAGCTACTACACAGTGGCAATAATATCTTCGGAAACAGATATAGAAATAAGCATAACATAAATCAGTCACAGATAATTCATATCACATAGGCGGAAATATATATGGATATTACACATAAAAGTGTACATCAGATTAGTGGTCTATCAAGATCCTCAATATCACAAAGGAATAGATACAAGTGCTAGACAAAAATATATATACATCAAGGAGTCTATATCTTAAATGTATACAACAAAAACTACTAAACTAAAATAGTTAGCCAAAAGGTCAGATGATGGTCCGATAAGGAGTCAAGCAGAAGCATCTGTAGAATCTCAGTCTGACCTGAGTATTATTTAATAAGAAAATAATAAACGGATCAGTCTAGCTATAATTATCAGATAAAATGAGATATAAGAAGAGATATAATAATAAAACGTATGATAACCAAAAATGTCATACTACGACAAGTTTACATTAGAAAATACACAAAAGTCATACAATATCTCAAAAATCTCATAGCATCAAAAAGAATGTCATATTCTTTATTTAATTCACCAAGCCACAATAAATGACATACATATCAATGCCAACTGAAAAAGGTGGTGAAACATAAATTCCAGAAATCATCAATTAAAAATCCAGAAATCACAATAAAAGGTTGGCCAAGACATTGATGTAGTGCAAACGGTACATCCAATGAATCCAAAAGCCAAGACATTGATGTAGTGCAAACGGTACATCCAATGAATCAAAAAACAAAGACATTGATGTAGTGCAAACGGTACATCCAATGAATCAAAACACAAAGACATTGATGTAGTGCAAACGGTACATCCAATGAATCCAAAAGCCAGGACATTGATGTAGTGCAAACGGTACATCCAATGAGTCAAATAGCAAAGACATTGATGTAGTGCAAACGGTACATCCAATGAACCAAAAACAAAGACATTGATGTAGTGCAAACGGTACATCCAATGAATCAAAACACATTAGAAGTACATGGATCGCTAGTCCACAAAGAAACGAGACGATGCTCAATGAATTGTGGTACGGACCTCCACATGTGGAGGTACTACCACAATTCATTTGGAGGTCCGTACCACAATCCATTGAGCTTCGTCTCGTTTCTTTGTGGACTAGCGATCCATGTACTTCTAATGTGTTTTGATTCATTGGATGTACCGTTTGCACTACATCAATGTCTTTGTTTTTGGTTCATTGGATGTACCGTTTGCACTACATCAATGTCTTTGCTATTTGACTCATTGGATGTACCGTTTGCACTACATCAATGTCCTGGCTTTTGGATTCATTGGATGTACCGTTTGCACTACATCAATGTCTTTGTGTTTTGATTCATTGGATGTACCGTTTGCACTACATCAATGTCTTTGCTTTTTGATTCATTGGATGTACCGTTTGCACTACATCAATGTCTTGGCTTTTTGGATTCATTGGATGTACCGTTTGCACTACATCAATGTCTTGGCCAACCTTTTATTGTGATTTCTGGATTTCTAATTGATGATTTCTGGAATTTATGTTTCACCACCTTTTTCAGTTGGCATTGATATGTATGTCATTTATTGTGGCTTGGTGAATTAAATAAAGAATATGACATTCTTTTTGATGCTATGAGATTTTTGAGATATTGTATGACTTTTGTGGATTTTCTAATGTAAACTTGTCGTAGTATGACATTTTTGGTTATCATACATTTTATTATTATATCTCTTCTTATATCTCATTTTATCTGATAATTATAGCTAGAATGATCCGTTTATTATTTTCTTATTAAATAATACTCGGGTCAGACTGAGATTCTACAGGTGCTTCTGCTTGACTCCTTATCGGACTATCATCTGACCTTTTGGCTAACTACTTTAGTTTAGTAGTTTTTGTTGGATACATTTAAGATATAGACTCCTTGATGTATACATATTTTTGTTTAGCATTTGTATCTATTCCTTTGTGATATTATGGATCTTGATAGACCACTAGATGTACACTTTTATGTGCAATATTCATATCTATTTCCGCCTATGTGATATGAATTATCTGTGACTGATTTATGTTATGCTTATTTATATATTTGCTTCCGAAGATATTATTGCCACTGTGTAGTAGCTTTGAGTTTGCATCGGTATCTCGGATTTCCTCTTGAGATGAAATGAAAAGTTATATTTTATCTGGCATATCGGTACTCGCACAAAGCAATTACACGGATGGTCGCTCCTCAACAACTTTATTCTCCGCGCTAGTTGACGGCATTACACCGTAGTGTCCTTGGCTAGCGTGGGTATAGAGGTGGGGCGCCACATTTAATACCTATCATGATAAATTTCTGAATGTAAAATTTATTGTGTAAATTAATAAAAGGTTGACTTTCTAGTTTTTATTTTGTTAACATTTCTTTTCTTGTTAGGGAATCTAAATAGTTGTATCAAGATAATTTGCATTTGGTTTGTATTTCTAATCAGGGTTTTAAATTCAAAATGTGTAAATTAGATGGTAAGTATACATTTAGGAATACTCGTTTAGGTCATGATCTATTAGATTTAGACATTTTTGATATTCGTATGTGTTGTGGATAAATTTTAAGTATTTGGTTTTATATTAATTGAACTAATGTGCAAATCCAACGGTTTTAATGGGTTTTGGAATGGCATAGAAGTGATGTCTTATATGAGATATTAAGATTTGAATAGTGCTTAATCAGTATGATGATACTCATCTAGATGTTTAGATGAGACAATAACTTTAAAAGCTCTTCATATCACCTAGACGTGACGTATAAAGTCTTTCAGAAGGAATTTTACGATGAGTTTTTTATTATTCCAAAAGGCAATAACATGTTGCGTTTTATTTTTATTTTTATAAATGGAAGCTCAAATAAGTCACTTGATGTTATCATGCTTTTATCCATTTCTTTAATTTACAGTAATAAAATTATTGTGTTAATTTAATTTTATCTCTTCATGTAGATTGCATCTTGATGTTTGTAATTATTTGTCCTTTCCTCTTATATAATATAATATTTACTCGATATGTGTAACCTATCAATTGATTTGTTGACAATAAAGAATGAATTATATGTGTGTATATCAAGGTTCGGGAACTCAGTTTCGGTCATTTGACATTTTCCTAGTTTCAGACGATTTCTTAAGTTTCAAAATATAGTCTATAAAGAGATAATTCTTTGAATGTAACTTTATCAAATTAAACTATGCTTAACTAAGCTATATATTTATTGTTGAATTAAGCCTAAAATTATAATTAATTAAAATAAACAATCCAACACACCACTTTAGCTATAGGAATCCTAAGCCCTAATTAAGTTGACCGCAATCCGTATTAATTAATTAATAATAAACTTAAAACCAGCTCAGCCTACCCTAACCCAAAACATAAAATGCCCAACTCGGATCATTTTCCCTCCGTGAGTTCATCCCTCCAAAATATCAATTAAATTAAGGCAATGTAAAAAATTAAATAAAATCAAGAAATAAACAAAATCTCCCCCTCGAATTGACTTGTAGAAGTCTTGTTTGATATAAGAGAACTCAAGTATGTGAGTGGTGGAAATTAGGGTTTCCAGTTCAAAAGGAAATTAGGGTTTGGGGTTAGTTCGCTTCTTATAAAACGAAATTTGTCACTCGACTCGATTTAAGTATGTGAATTTTCTACTTTTTCTTTCATTAGTTGCCTTTTGTTTTCTACTTTTCTGCTACCATTTTTTTTTTGCTGTTGTTCAATCGAAATCGGATTTCTTCTCTAATATCGGACTGGCATCGACTGAAACCGAAACGAGATGATCGAGATTATGTGGTTCTGATCGAAACCCCGTACCATTGTATGTGTTTGTGTGTGCATACATACATACATATATGTACGTATATGTATATTTTGATCCTGTATTGATGACAAACTAGCGTATATGTGATTTGTCACATCATGTTACAAAAGAGTACATCGGATTATAAAATGGAAGGTCAATATTTTAAGCCCTTGTTCATTTAGCTTAAAGTAGCATTGTTGTATTGCCCTATTCTCTGCTTGAGGCAGAGGAAGGGTTTTATCAAGTTTGGTTTCTAGTTTATATTTATTGATGACGTTGTGCTGATTAGTATTTCAAAAGGAAAGATAGCAAAAAAATGAAAATGGGAAAACTACATTGCATCCAAATGATTTTAAACTTGAAAGAACCAAAATAAAGCATGTCACTCATGTTCTTTAGAAGACCTAATGAAATTGACAGGTTTAAATATTTAGATTTGATAATACAAGAAGATGGCGAAATGGAAAGACATGCGTGACAAATCAAAATAAAGTTAGATGGATAAATCGAAGGCGGGCCATTGTCATTTAATATGATAGAAGAATCTCAAGAGAAACTGAATATAAATTTCATTGTACATAGTAAAATGTTTTTCAAAAAGGATATGCAACAAAAGAGAATACATTTATTAGGAGTGTAAGTATTTTTAATGATAATTCATTTCGTAGTCATAATAAAAAGTTGATAATCACTTATGTGTTGAGAATATATGTACCAAACTCTAACACCGTGAACTATTTAAATCACAAACTTTATATCATGTTAAAAGGTTGAATTATATACGTGTGTGTATAATTGTCTAAGGTGCGTATTTCAAATTGTTTAAATGTCTGACGTCTTGTATATAAATTTGACTAGATTTCATCTAAGGATTGATTTAAGGGAAATTTTGGTATACATTTTCCTATGATTATAAAAAATCAGCATTAGGTTCCTTTCAATTTTTTATTATGAATTACATCCTTATTTTTTTAAAGTGAAATTCACCGGGATATTTGGGTAATTTCACTAACTTGAACGTGCGTTTTAAGGCATACGTCCATAACTTATAACCGTCGTAATACATGCCGAAGCGATCGCTTTTAAATTTGAATGCTAGAGAAATAAAAACGAAAGACATTTAAAAAAAAGGATGTAGATTATAGTTTGTAAAAGAGAGTGATGTTGAAAATGGTTTGTAAAAGTAGGATGTGTCTAATTTTCACTTAATTTAATTGTGGAATTGGAACCTGGAATGAAACGAATGTAATAGAGGTTATAATTTTTCGATTTCAATAAAATTTTAGGACTTAGGGTCATTTGCTTTGTATCAAATATCACAATTACTTCATTATGAAGTAATATTGCTTTTCTTTCCAAGCCAAGCTTAAAATAATATATGCTTATATTGATGTGTTTGATATTTATGGATATAGCCTTTTCAATTAATAAATGTACAATAGTTGTGTGGTTATTTAATTAAAGTAAGCGGAATTTTGTCGAATAGTAGCTTTACAAGTTAAGGATTCTCTTCTTAGCTATTAGGGCTATCATTTAAATAGGCTCGTTTACTTTAATTAAATAAGCACATTTTGTAACATCTAGGTCCGGTGACTAAATAATCAAAGAGAGTTCAGTGTCAAATAGTCTGGGTCAGAGGGTTTAGAAGGGTCTATCTCCTGTACATGTTAGTTTAGGTCAACGCAGATACGTAATAATTCCCGAACGTATTTGAATTAATATGTATTTTGTCTTGACACAAAGCAACATATACGAGTTGCCGAGATAGAATAATACAGTGGTAGAGGTATATAAAAACAAACCTAGTGCTAATAATATCAAAGTCAAATAAAATAACAAATATGTATCATATCTAATAATCTAATACATTATCTTTTTCATGCATTTCATACAAGTACATGGTTATGCAATCCAATTAAACAATGCCATCCCAAACAATTAAGTCTCAATATTGATCAAATGAAAATCTACCATCGTAATCGACTCATCTCCATTTCGTAACCTAATAAGATATATAAAAACATATCAAACTGTAAAACAAGCTGTGATAACCGTGCTCAAAATAGAACATAACATGTGGGTATTGGGTGTAACAATACATGATATGTTTTAACTCCCAAAGATGTCACACTCGTTGTAGTAGTACCCTACCCACATCAAACTGTCATCATATAAGTTTTAACACACATGCCAAGGCTCTAAATTACGTAATTCATAGCTGTAACTCTAATAAACTAAGATATTATATCATTTATCATATATCAACAGAATACAAGTGTCAATGAGGTGTCAATTTCTAAATAGCCTTATTCATTTTATTAAATATTGAGTCAACACCAAGGCCTTACAATCTTTTTCACCCGCATCGCCTTGAACCGTCTTTAATAGAATCTGCCTCGAATCAATTGTGTTGTTTATATTAAGTAATGAAGGATGTGAAATTATTGGCTGTAGTATACATTCCTTGTTATTAAATATATGAATATAATAAAGTCGAGCAAATGCGATATACTGAGTGAGAGATATATTAAAACTCTGTAAAGAAATGAGATATAAATGATATTTAGAAGGTAATGTTGTTAGTGAAGCCAATGTCAATAAAAGTCTTAGTAATGAGATCGGTGCAAGGTGAGCTATTAGACGTCTGAGTCCATCCTTGTGGACAAATTCAAATTTGCAACCTAAACCGTGATGATCTAGTCTATCATCACTTATTGTCCAAACGATCTATTGCACGACACAACCACAAAGATGATGCAATGAAAACGAGGAGGATAATGGTAATCCCATTAATGGATATGAGGAATCAGGGTGATGATCACAACACAACGAAGCGAGCGTCAACGGGAATGACAACGTGAATGAGTGTGCTACGAGAATGACAACGTGAACGAGTGTGCTGTGATCATCATCCTAACTCGTTGTATCAATCAATGTGATAACCATCATCATCCTCATTTTTACTACATAATCTCTCTGGTTGTGTCCTGCAATAACAACATTACCTCCTAAATATCATTTATATCTCGTGTCTTTACGGTGTTTTTATACTCATCTCATACTGCATGTCACATTTGCATTGCTTTATCATATACATATATTTCATAACATGGGATGCATAACATAGATCATAATTTCATGTTCTTCATTACTTAATATGAATAAGGCACATCATATATTAATAAAGATATCATAGCATCACTTGATGAAAATATAGCTAAATACTTTCATGTATAGCAAACCAATCATCACTTAACAATGGAAACATGGCTTTCAAAGCTTGCATTAGCATATATCAAAATGATGCCGTCGATCAAAAGCATGGTTATATTTGCATAGCAAAGAATTAGGCCATTTATTCACATTATATAATAAAATCCGGATGTACAGATTATCAATATAACGTCATTTAAATCACTACAAGAAAAATAATTATTAATAGCATCGAAAATAAGCTATTAATGGCATTTAAACCATCTTTGCAATAAATTTTTGTAATCCTACTAAAAATTAATTATAAATGTTGTTATTGCGTAAGATAACAAGTTACGTGGATGGGCTCCCAAATTATTTCAATGTCCGCTTTTTTGCTAATTTTCTCAATGCCTAGCTCTTCATTTTCTTTCTTCATCTTCCCTCAATTGAAAATGCTAGAAACCATCACTTATTCATCCATCGTTACTCCCAGCTCTACCTCCTTCTTGACCTGCCTCCACCTTCGCCTGCCTCTGCACCGAGTCATTTTTGAAAAAATACCCTAACCATGATTCGTCAGGATCACAGATGGACTCCTCCATCATAGTTACTGAAATCTTTCAGTAACAACGATAAGTCTAGAGCTCTAGTTTGTTGAGCAGTTCTTTTCTTACACTTAATTTTCCATAATTTCGTTTCGTTTGTAAATTTTACTGGAATAACCTTTTTCAGCATCTCTACCCTATCAATTAAGAGCATAATCACGTGGTTCTGGTTTCTCGTTTTATTGTTAGTTTAATTCAGTAGCATACATTTCATGCTTACTACTCTAGATTAGACTCTTTTAATCTTTAATCAGATTAAATTGGATCTTACTCGATGCCTTTCCATGATTTCAGCCATTGTTAGATGACAGTTTTTTTTCTCTTTTTGTACCATTTTGGACTATTCTCTTTATGGCTAAATTAATTGTATAGGATACTTACACTCTTATAGGTTTAGATGAAACACATAAAATTTCTAATCCATTTAGGCTGTATCTTTAGTGATATTATTGTCTGCTATGATTTTGGTATTTTTAGGTGATTGATTGTGCCCTTTGTTTACTAAAAACATCAGGAATAAAAGCCTACACTATACTATCGGTAATATGAGTGAAACATAAATTTTGTTTAGTTGCAATGTTTACTGATATAATTGATGTTGTATATAGAAATGTTTCCAGATGATGCTAAACATGTTTCAAAAGTTCTTGTCATTTGATTTAGTTTTTTGTTTCTATGGAGAATAGTTTTCTCAAATCATATAAAGTCCCTGCAATTTTCAAACTTGTTACCTATGGGTTTGAAGATGAAATGCCTAAAATTTTGAATAAAAATAAATTTCAGTGTATGCAATGAGACATAACAATTTGAATTACCATACTAAAGATATTCCGATTGCAAAAATTTCTGTCTTGCACTTATAATTGAAAAACTTTCCCAAAAAATTGCCGATTTAACCAGAAATTTCCAAACACGTTTGTTTTCATTAGTAAATGGTTTTATTTCTTCACCTTAAATTACGAATAGTCAAATTTGGTGGAATATACATTACTTTGGTTTTCTTGCTGCAAAATGTAGTAGGTATGTTATTTAATACAATGCTATGTTCTACTCTTCCTTATAGGAATCTTGGTCTTTAATACTTAATTAGTTGGTTTGGCAGCATGTTACAATGTTTTGTTTAAATATTGACACAATCGCCTTCTTCAAGCTCTTAGCTTGACTTTATCTTAGATGCTTCAAGTTGTATTCCACTTTTCCTTTCACAAGTGTGAACAATACGGACCTTATATTTGTTTATTGTATGGCTATCTCTAATAATTTGAAGATAATACATATTTAGCATGAATTTATTTGAAGTTATTTTGGGATAATACTGCTCAAATGAGTAGGAAATTGAAGGTCAATTGTCATTTTGCAAAAATGTTTTCGGGTATATGGATAACTACAGTAATGGGGAAACGTGATATTTAAACCTATAATTATGTAATTTCACAAGGTTTGAGTTTACATTGAGGTTTGAAGAAAAAATTATTTTATGTTATGTCTAGCTTTTTTCTTCGTCTTTTAGAATGAATCATGTTAGAAATTCTGATTTATATAAGTCTATATTCTGAAAATTGATGAGGAGCTATACAAGGCAAAATTCAGATTTGTATTAAATTTCGTCAAGTATATTTACGTGGTTTCCTGTCTCTCTTACTAATTTTAGTCTTCTACAAGCTTCCAAATAATAGGTGTTCTTTAGAATAATAAATTTCATCAACATTTATATGAGATCATGCAATTCCAATGGAGGATTTTTTTTTTTAATTTTTGTGGATATCTTACCATTTTCTCCATGTCCTAAAATCACATCATTTAACTAAAATTAGTGAAGTAAATTTTGTGAATGGTAGTCAAAATATGAATAACTCAAATGAAAATCATTTTCAGCCAGTAGAGAGTACATGAAACATCATTTGCTAATTGTATAAAGGCGCACTAAGTTATCCAAAGTCTTGGTGAAATTAAATCTGATATGTATGTGTTATACATTTTTTTTTACTTCATTCACTTTTCACATAAATATGAGGTAATAATACTTTTTTTCCATCAATAGTTGGTAGGCAGCGGAGGTGATGGACAAGAGAAATGTTATGCAAATGAAAAATGGATTTGAACTGGGGATAAAGGATTTGCAGTCCCCCGCCTTACCACTTGGCCATGCCGCCAAATTCGATCCAAAATAAAATGGATAAAAATATTAGCCATATTCTATTTCTACTACTAACTCTTTTTTTTTATCTTGAATCCCGTTGTACTTAATCCTCAAAAACACATTCTTTTTTTTTCTGGTTTCTATTATTTTCTTCGATTTATTATTTGATTCCTACTTCTAAACAATCATTACGTGCCCTCCATCTGGATGAACGCAGTTATCCACAAAGCTTGCCTATGAATGAGGTAATATCTGTTTTTACTCGTAAAGGCTAAAATAACTTATGAAGGGTGTATTTACCCGGAAATTAATTTATAGTCCATGTTATGAATCTCAGGTATAATGGATCGTCCGCTTGTTTCCCTAAGGAGGATGGTTCCTATGGAGGGGATGTTCTGTGACTTTTTGGTGTCCATAAATACGAGAAAGCGAATCAGTTTTCATTACCGATACAAATGATAATAAATCTTGGGAAATGCGCGAAGAAATGCTCAGAAATACCGAGGATTTCTGTGAGGTTCGTGAATTTTAATTAACCTCATTAGTAGTCTAACAAGCCTTTGTCTCAAAGTTGACATCATCAATTACTTCAAAGAGAAATGTAAAATATACCTCACAAGTCACACCTATGAATTTATGAAACGAAGGTTTGGAATTGGAAGACCAGAGTATATAGCAGGATGAATCAAACTCCTCTCTGTATACAAAATTCAGTAAACTTCAATTGGGAATTTTCTATTTTAGTTAAGCCTACACACTCTAGCGTGAACACCAAATATCTTGCAGGTCCTACCCATTGAAATATGAAGGTGTAAAGACAATCCAATTTTGCTACCATGCATGTTATAATCACAATGATTGGGATAACTTGAGTATCGCTTCATTGGGATTTTTCCATCAGTTCAATCGCAATACAAATGGAGATTTAGGTTATTCGATAGAAATATAATAATTTCAACCAGTGCAATTACATTATTAACTCATCGTTGTTTCCATATAAGTTAGTGGGTCAAACAAGGATACTAAAAATATGCTTCTAGATGTCAGACTTGTGTCCGTACATGATTCTTAAAATTTCTAGTTTACTTATGCCTTGAGTGCAATTGTGTTTGCACTCAATTAAGGAGTGCTAGAAAACTATTTACATTCGATTTGTCCTTAAATTTCAGATTAGTACATTTCAATTATAATGTATAACTAATCGAGTGTGAGCGGTACATTAACACCCACTTAGTGAATGTGAATAAAATCTTTTCTACAGTTTTCCCCCTTCTCGATATTCATGTGATAAAGTAAGCCTGTAAAAGGTAGACTTATGAGAACAAGATAAAAATTGAGGTTGAATCTCTATGCGGACGCGGACATCAAATTTGATAATATCTTGTAAATTGTTGATTTGCATTTTTAAGTATGGTATTTTATGACAACTGAATGTATTTTGTTAAGCATTTTTGACAACATTAATGGAATAGTCAATTTGCAAGAAGGTTTCAAGGTACAAAATTGATTTCTTTCTTTTCTGTCTTTTGGGAATATAAAAAACACAGAAAAGCCATGTGATAAATTTTCTATAATTTAATAGTTGTATGGGTTTACCAAATATACTAGACATAACATAAAATATACTAGTGAATATCCCTATTAATATTTTAGAGTCGTTTGTATGGGTTTCCATGACTTATTACTCCATTGGACTAGCCCTTGAAGCTAGCAGGTATGAAATCACCTGTTTTCATGGAAGTGCAGCCTGAACATATTTTCCTTTCCATCATACGTAGGTTGAAGATCTTGGTGTGTTAGTTGAGGATGTTGAACAAACAAACTACAAAAGGACATTCTTGTATCCGGTTAATTCATTCAGGTTAGGTTCTATTAAAGATTTTTTCCGAATATTACGATTTTTTAGACCTTTGTGCTGGCTTGTTGGACTAATTGATTTCAGTAACTTATTTAGGTAATTATTATATATACGGATTATTATCTCAGTGCCAAAAAAAAAAAAAAAAACATTGCATAGGACACTAATTTATTTAAGTATTTCTAGCTTGCTTTTCTATATTATTTAGTGGAGCTGCACATGATTAATGGCATATGGAATATTGTATTTTTGAACTTTCATTTTAAGCAAGTCCTTCTATTTGCATTAGACTAGAACACATTTAGGTAAATGATATATATTCATTATTGGATTTCATTTTTTGTATGTTTTTCTTTTTATGAAATTGATATTGACAATATCCTATGCAACAGTCAATATGTTTTCTTTCGATTCCAAGGGTCTTTCACCCTTAATTTTGATTCAGTACTTTGAATACCATATTTTTGCTACTAATTGTGCCTGATCATTTGAAATCATTCTACTCCTGCATACTAATTTCCATATAAAGGGGAAGTATTTCTGGTTTTCTTAACTATTTTATTGGTCACACTTTAGGTCTGTAATATATTTATTGAAATTCAGTACGTTCTGCTGCAGCTGCATAGGAACTAGTCCACTAGCGTCCAATTTCTACCACATGTGAGATGGTATTATATCTGATGCATGAATTTGTGATAATAAAAAACAGAGCTTCTGTCAGGGAGAAATTTACAGCCACAATTATATGTCTTAAATTTCTCCAAATAGGCGGACATTGAAAAAAAAAATCCTCTTCTAGATAATTGTTTGTTGGAAATTTGAATCTATCAGCTGTGCACTACAACTATTACTTGCAACAAAATTTTTGAGTTCTGTGTTGTTTAAGATAGAAATAGGATCACCCATTCTTTAATTTGTAACTTAAGGTTTGCTTAGTATATTATACAATTAATATCATTTACAACTAACACTAATATTACATTGTTATGCCTGTTTTACATTTATTTTAGGTGTCAGTCAAATTGGGTGAAAGTGGTTATGCTGTTCTTATGTGCATTGGATCAAAGAAGGTAAACAAATTATAAATTGTTAACATTACTTTCATAAGCTACGATTTAAGCACATATGCATGATTTTATTCACATTTTTTTTGTGAAACTGGTAGGTTCTCTTCAAGTGAAGTAGTAAATAAAATAAGATCGGAAGGATTTGTAGACAGGAACATGAAGAGTGATGGACAGACATAGGAAGTGACGCACAACTCCCATCTCAGGTTTATTTTTTCATTTATGTTTTTCTTCTCTTTTCATTTAGAATTATAATTCTTCACTGGAGCAAATATTTTGCTAGCACTAGAAAACACTCATCATCTGATGAATACCTGAACATTTTGATGGATGATATTCTTGTGACGTTCCCAAGTTGTACAGCAGTATGATGGTTGTTCAGCCTCATTTTCTGCACCAGTGATGTAGACCGTAAGGGCAACCAACCTGTCAAATTATTGACAGTTTATATAAAGAAAAACAACAAATATCTCTTTTTTCAAGTGCATACTATTCACCTTTTTTAATTCCCTGAACTTTTGTACCTGCAACAAGGTGTAAATATTTTTAATAATTCTAGGCCTTGTAGTGAATAAATCTTGAAAATGGCCACACGTATGTTTTCTATTTTCTTTGTTACAAAGGTATATGGCTCTTTTCTTGAAAATGCTCCCAATCTACTTAGCATGGTGAGTCCAACATTTTGGCCTTGACAGTACATATCAGCATATTCTTAGGCATGCTGATCGTCGTATCAGTTGGGAGTTTCTTGACGAATCCCATGATGGTAGTCCCTCTAGGCGCTATCATAGACATTCTCATCATAGAAATTACTGAACTGGCTTTTATAATTACTACACCTTTTCTCTTTGCACAGTTCGTTGCAGTTTCAAGAGTTGCTAGTTTGTCATGCACTAATGTTGTACTTTACTGTTAGAGATTATGGGAATGTACTTTGTTTCATCCATCCTCCTAATAAGAAAGAGTTTAGCTACTGAATGCAGGCAAGTTTTAACTACTTTAAGAGATGCCTATCAGTGTCAATGACGATGTAATCTTGAATACGACAACGATGCATAATTATTTACCCATGACGGTACATGGTTAATGTTTAGACATATGCGTTGAATAAATAAAAAATATAAATTTATAAAAAGTTAACTTTGTGTTGTATTTTACTGTTTAGTCAACGTGGTCTTTTGACCAGTTATTTGTGTTGTTATTACACAGGAAAGCTTTGATTGAAAAAGGTGAAGAGCACTTATGGTGATGTAACTCGGGGGCAGCTAATAAAGAATTACATATGCTCCTTCTTCCATCCCTTCACTTAGGTATTTACGTTCATTTGTTCTTCTATCCTTTTATGGATGAATTTAATTTATCATTATTTTCCTCATTTTTTAAAGTACTGTAGAGAGTGAGTGTATGCGGGTATGGATGTGTGTGCACACATACATATAATATTTCTATTTTCATTGTATAAGCTAAAGATAAAAAATGAACAGGTTGATAGTTCAAACTACAACATGATCGGTATACAAATTAAACGAAATAAATTTTGTTTTATAATAATTAACTAAATTAACCGATCATTATAGAAATTAACTAAGTTTTATCAAATCTAAACAAATTTTATAAAAATTATTTGAGTTTATGTAAATTAACCAATTTTTATACAAATTAAACTAAATTAACTAAGTTTCATAAAAATTAAGTTAGTTAAAAAAAATTCAAGTCTTGTAAAGATTAACCAGGTTAACCAATTAGCTTGTTTTATTTTTAAAAAAATTATCAAGTTTATAACGCTAACCAAATTTGGTACAAGTTCATTAAATTTTATAAAAAATTAACTATGTGTACATAAAAACTTAACTAAGTTTTATAAAATTTAAGTTAGCTAAATTTTATTAAAATTAAATAAGTTTACAAATTGGCTAAATTTAACTAAGTTAATTAAGCTGTATAAAGAATAGCCAAGTGTATAAGAATTAGATGCATGTACATATACATACATGTATGTGAGACGTGTATATGTATAGATATATTATTATTACTCTTACTGTTACTATTACTATTTATACTAGTATGGGCCCGTGCTTCGCACACGAGCTGTTTGTATTATTGTATACGTTGATATTTTGTTTGAGTCATTAGTTATACAAATTGAAGATTCTTTCATATGGTAGTAACCGTATGAGCGTAGCCATGTAAATGGAAAATGAGGGCATTTTTGGAACTTAAAAAAGATACCGAGTAAATTAGTTCAACGAATTTTCTTTATTAGTAGTAGAGATAATATGTACAATTTAAATGAAGTTGATCTCTAAAGGAGATGCCTTCGCATTTAGAGTGGTTTCAACAGAGTTGATAACACGTTGTCATGCTCTCATGTGAGACAACAAAGAAACAAGCAAAGATGACACACACATGACAATCAATCTTAAACTTGTAGATCAGTTCGAGAACTCCAGATGACCTCTAAAGGAGATGTATTTGCATTTAGAGTGGTTTCAGCAGAGTTGATAATGCCTTGTCATGCTCTCATGCGAGACAACAAAGAAACAGGCAAAGATAAAATCACTTATTTCAGTTGTACAGTTTTATGCACTGGTTTCTTTTCTTTTTCTTTTTTAAGTTCAACACAGTGATCATGTATTATTTCTAATAGAATTGTAAAAGCAAACAGATGCGTAGGTTACTTCAAGAAGATGATCCTTAACTGGAGTTGGAAGCTATTGTTAATGGCTACCTAGAAAACAACCACCTAATGGAGCATGTTTATAAGGTATGTTTTGTATAATAATGAACATGGGCCTTAGATAAGAAGCACTAAATTATAAGCATCCATATTTGAACCACAAAGACATTGCACATTAATCATTTGTTAAAGAATATATTTTTGCTGATAAACGCAGATGGCAAAGGTTTGGATGAGGAACCAGTGGATCGTTTGAAAATAAGAGAGATAGCTGGAAAACTCTCTCAGATAGTAATTGCTTCCAAAGAATGGGAGCCATCACTCACATGCAAAAATCTTCAGCGGCTTTTCTAATGGTAGATGATTATTCCATTAATGTTCCACATTTTTTTGAACAACTTAAAACATTGTCTATGAATTAATATGAATATTTTGTGTTTGTTAAATGAATATTGTGCATGTTTGATTACATTTAATATAGTATTTGTTAATTTATTAGTTTTTCTATTAATATAACGAGTTGATTATTGAGTGTGTAGATGTGATAAATATAACATTTGAATTTTTATTGAATGTTGCGATGATGCATATTTATCGAAGTCAAGCAACTTTGATAATGAACTAGTTATGTATGGGAGACGTTCATAGTGCTATCATAGCGTTTCTAAAGTGCATTCACAAATTGATTCAACCTAGCATTTTAAATGCGCCATCGAATCATCGTAGTTGAACATACGATAGTATTTAGAGAAGCAATAAAATAGTAGCATACGACAACTTTTGAAAAACACCATCATATAGTAGAATTCAATAGTGTATGGGAAACAACATCATACCATAGCGTATGATAGTGTTTATAAATGTGCTCGAAAAGTCCTTGATTTGTTATAACATGTCGTTTTATTGTCATAAAGTCCCAAAACTAGTAATAACGTTTTTTAAATGCTATAAAGGGGTCTGATTGTTGCATTGGATCAATATTTGCATACAAAGTACATCAATTCATATAACCCATGGATTGCATACCAGGGCACATTCGACAAATAAAGTTTCCTTTCAAACTATATGTGACGCCCTACCTTTATGCTCACAATAATAAAGAATATAAAAAGAAATACTGTCTGTTATTGCGAAGAATAAGGCTGGAAAGGAGCGGTCATCCGTAGTTAGGCCTTACACTAGTATTGATTATCTCGATAGGAGTGATATATATTTTCTATTTTTCATCTCTGTTTATTTACTCCCATCGACATATTCAATTCCAGTATAAAACGAACTACGATGGTTCATAATAGTTTAGGACAATATATATAATAATAACACAGATAAGCTAAATGCGAAACACAAATAATAAAAAATCTCATATATATATATATATATATATATATATATATATATATATATATATATATAACTGATGTCAGTTACAATACATGCGATACAATACATATGATACAACTACAACTGTCCACACTGGAAGTTACATATACAAGTACATTATTGACAATAATATACATGAATACATATCATCATATTCTATGACAACGACTACTCCAAAAGATATGAAGAGGCTTCATAGCTCAAGCAGCAACCCAAAGTAAGATATCAACAACCTAAAATAACTCGGTCTGACCCGAGTATTAAATTCAAAAAATAATAATACACGGGTCAGTCTAATTCAAACTCAGTTATTAATGCACGGAAGCAATAATAAATAAATAACAAATAGACGACAGTCACAAATAATCTCGTCTATTCAATCCTTTAATAAGGAATCGGATAACGGTAAATATAACACATAACAGTGTTAAACAACAAATCAGCAAATTCAAATTGTCAACAAAGATAATTTAGAAAACAACAGGATTGCCTAATCGGCAATCAACAACAAAATCTAATTATTAAATAAATATTTAGAAACTCATAATCTAATTATCAAAAAGATAATTAGATATCGACAAAATCATCAAACTAAACCAAATCAAAATACAATTCAATTGGACACACAAAATAATTCGAGCAATTGAAATTATCAATTAAAACATCAACTTTGATTTGGTTGCAGTACACGCTCGCGTGCACTGCCTCGCCAATACAGCATATGAAATATGCAAAAGATCAGGAAATGTACAATGAAAGTTCACAAACGAGCACAAGGTCAAACCCGAGCTTAAAAGCTGGATTCAACACATGTGTAATTCCAAAATCAAGATGAAACTCAGTTGCAATCAAAATGAATAGTGACATGCACAAACACAAGAACATGTCAGAGAAGCAAGTGCAGTGACACAGTGACAACAGAACAGGTCGGACTTTAACCCATGAACAAGACTCAAATGTACAGCCTCCAGCATATATGCAGTAAAATGGCTGCACAAAATCAGAGTAGTAAAGAATGAATGCCACGACTCTAGAGAGCATGTGCAAGTGTCTCGAAGCAGTGAGTCAAGTACAAGTTAAAGAGGCAGTAGTGAAACTGCAAATACCAAGGATATGGCAACACAACACCAAAGCACAAAGGCTCGAGTAACCAAGTGCACGAAGGCAGTGTTACACATAAAGACAACATAATAGAGGTGAAAGCACAAAAAATAAGGCAATGCAGCATGACAAAACGCACCGAAAAATCAGTACACAACAGAGGCAAAACTGCAACAAATATAATACTGCCTCGATGTGAATATATGGCCAAACTGTGCACCAGAAATACCAGTGAACAACAAGTGGCCAGAGGAGCAATTGAATTTCACGAGTATATCCAGGCATCAAGCTTAAACAACAGTAAAGTATGCATGCCACGACTGGTCAGAGAAATAAGCAATCAAAGTCATGTGCTTTCAAAGGAACTCGACCAAATTGCTTCAAATAAAACAAAGTACAACTGGTATCAAAATAGTAATCAAAACTGAGGCACAGTGAATAAGAATCACAACATACATATATACGCACATACATATCTGTACATATATATAGGTGACTAAATGGACGAACTCAGCAACAAACCAATGTGCTAAGCCCATAAAAGTCAAAACCAAAACAAGCTTCAGAAATTCAGAACAAAATAACATGCTCACATGAACAGGTTCAGATTAAACCAGATCCCACAAGTCAACAAATTCAAATATACACATGAACACAGGAGCAACTAGCAACACTACAACATTGATCCAATGAACAACTTGATTCATCACCGAGACATGAATGCATGGAGCAAAGGCATCAGTCGACAATGAAGACATCTAAATATGCTACATAGAGCAGGGCAACAACAATGATGAACCAACACCAAAATATACTTAAGACGAGTTCAAATATCATGGTGCAGCAGTCAAGTTAAATTCTTATCTAAAATATTTTCACAAATCAAGTTTACAGATTTCAATCCAAAGTCAGAAATCATCCCAAGTATTAAAACAAAAAATCATACGGCTGAGATAATAAATTGATGAAGTCAATGATCATATACGAACGAATATATATGAGTTCAATTCCTATATAAACAGTAACATCATCAGCAACTACAAATAATCAAACATCAGATCAAAAGTACTCGACAAATTCAAGTAATTCCAGACGAACAAAAATCAAACAGTGTCGTGATAATCAAGCCGTGGAAAACAAGAAATCGAACTAAGTCAAATATCAATACCGAGTCAAAAATCATCAACATCGAAACAAAAATCGAACGACCGAAGAATGAAATAGATGTGAGTGATAATTCACTCACCTTAGTTTCGACGCGCAGATCCAAGCAACCGAGTACTTGAAGTCGGCAACCACGAATTCGACTTGAATGAAGCTGCCACGAACGAATCAATTGAAGAAGCAACGATTAAATCATCTGTTTCGATCGAAAAGCTCGAAGCAGTGCTTCAATTTAAATCAATAACCCTAATTTTGAAGATGAGGAATGAACAACGAACGAGAGCCGCCATTTCTCATTTTCTTTCGTTTATTTTATTTTTAGGTTTGCGAAGTGAAAAATGAAATAGAGAGGAGGGAACGGTATTTGTTTTTGATACACAACACCACAAAAGAAACGTGGCCCAATATTTTCCTAAGTCCACAAACCCTCAACAAATTTTTGAAAAGAATTTAAACCTGATTTAAAAACTTCCAACAGCAATTAACAACCAATTTAATCGTCATTTGACGATAATTAATTGTTACAAAACCCCAACTTGTTACACTATACTTATAAAGCATTTTTAAAAGGACTTTAATTCGTTCTATTGCTCAAATAATTTCAAAACAATTTACGCATTTTTAAGACAATTATGCTCACACACACGTACAAAGATGTGTCTGTATATTGTTTTGTAAGTATCACCATTTATCAAAACAATCAATATTTTGATATTTAATTTAATTCAACAATTTAACATGTTATATCGTATATCAACACTCATTTTCATTTAACTTTGATGATCGAAAAATTCAACAATCCGTATATGAAAAATAAGGCAACCAATCATCTCATAAATTATTTAAACATATAACTAAATGTAACAAATATCATTATATTCTTATTACTTTATTTACATATCATATCAAGACATGTATGTCAAAATTTTTTTTGTTCATTAATTATTTAAGCATAACCTTTTAAAAATTATTCATTTCCAATTTCCAAATCAAAATTCTTGGATGAATACTTTCACCAAATAAATAATAATTTTAATTCATTTTAATAAATTATTACTCATCCCAGCTATTTTTATTTTATAATATTTTATTTATTCCAATATAATAAATGAGTTAAATAATCATGTTCAACAAACAAAAAAGAATCAATATTAAGAGTTATCAGTCACCCACATCCTCTACTAGCTGCCACAGTAGCCATAAAAAAATCAACATTGTTAGGCTCAACGTCGGTGAAAAGAATTGGTATAGTCATTGCTACCGAGCACCTCTTATAATCAGTTAAATTGGCTTTTACTAAAAAGGCGTGTAAGCGGTCAACCTAAATGTCACACAACTAGTAAGGTGACGTGTGAGTGTTAATATTTGAAAGGTTACATATTAATCATTGACTTATTTTAATCCTTTTAGCCACACAACCGAAATGATGAATACTTCAAATAACTACACGATTTAATTAATTTAATTTCTTTGTAAATTAATTAAATCAATCCATATTTATAAATTATTAATTATTAAATTTCATTTATTTCTTTATACCACTAGTATTTAATACAGTACATATATAAAAGTTATAAATGGGCGTACCGATATACGATATTAATAGAACATTTAAATTAAATTTAAATGTAATAGATGCAGAATGGATTTGGAAATTTCTAAGGTCCATTCTAGCTCGTTCCATAGCTGATTGCGCATCTGGCTGAGGGAGGATTCAATAGGATTTAATTGGGAATTAAAAATGATTTTTTTTAAAGAAACGAACTGAAAAGCTTCAATATTTTTAAAAATATGTTTTCTCTCATTCATTATATTATTTTTTCCTAACAAATTTTATTTTGTTTCTTTCGTTCTCCTTCTCTTTCTTATTAGCCAAAATTTCCATGGCTTTCATGGTTAAATTTTTCCCAAAAAAATACAAATTAAATCAATTTATTAAAGGTGGTTCATACTTCTTGATCTTTGCAAAATCTAGGGGCCAATTCAAGATTCTAGGAATACCGATTCATTATTCAAAGTGTCACTTTTTGGCAGCATCATAAGATATTTTTAATTTAATATGTCTATGTTTTTCTCTTGTTCATATGCTTGAATCCTATATCATTCATCTTGCCTTTTTATTTTTCATCTTAAAACATCAAATTCAAGTCCCCTTTTGTCCATCTGAATTTAAAGTATTTTCTTATGTTGTTTTTGATTCAGATCCATCTCTGTTTTTATCTCCATTTATTGTGTGTCCATTTTGATTCATATTACTTAGATCCTTTATCTCCTATGATAATTTGTTGTTTTCTATATAATTTAGATGTGAATATTATTATCATGAATTTACATGTCCAAGTTGTCCAATTCCTTATATATATATATTTTGAAAATTAAATTATAAAAAAAAACAATTTTTGGTTGGAAATTGTTAGACCATAAAATGATATAACACTTCGAATACTTATGATGACAAATTAGCTCATAACTTTAATATATGCAGACAATTAACCACATGTCAATGATTAATGATGCTATCAAAGACATCAAGGTCCAACTTGCCATCATAAGACTAAATGTTTGATAAAATCATTAATAAGGATGATAATATGTCTTAGAGGAAAATCTTTCACTCGTTTCTCTTTTATTAGCTGTTTGGCTCGACATCCCAAAGGGAACTCTACATCCTTAATGAAAGCTGGCATGATGATGTCAAGTTCGTTTTCGTGGATTTTAGATTACTCCTTCTTTCAAAGACTTATATCGCATCATATGATCAGATGAAAATATTGAAGACGTGACAAGTTGGAGACATGGTCTATTAAACATGACAATAGACCATATGCCTTTTTGTCCTCATATTTGGGAATTCAATGTTTATATAATCACGCGTATATAAGCTTTCCATTGTCTACAACTCGACGAGAATGACCATGTCGAGGCTATGCATCACTGATTATTAAAGGTTCATCGGCTATGATCATGTCGAGCTTTGAACTTTACGACCACCCCATATCGGGATATACAATTGGGACGAAAACATCATGAAGTCCAATGCTTGTCGAGGCTAATTGTATCGAGTTTGAGATCAACGAGTTTAAGTACTGGCAAGCCCAAATTGATAATGATTAAATAAATCATAGTCGATATCCATAAGCCAATCCGAGCATTCGTTGCTATTGATCAAAAATGATTACAATCAAATTCAACTTCCCCCAATTCAATTTAAGGTTTGCTAGAGAATGATTTAAGAACAAGAGAGAGAAATGAAAAAATCGGCCCTATCATGGAGCTCCTTGGCCTTTATTTATAAAGCCGGGCAGGTAGTAGGTACCGCTAATCTTTAGCGTAACGACCCAGAATTTTAGTCATTTGAATTTGGAATATTTAATGATTTCAAAATTGAAAAGTTAATTTTGTAAGTTAAATAACTTAAAATTCAAATATAACAATTTATTTGATAATTAAATTATTGAATTTAATATTTGGAATTGCAAAAATAATAAATCCTAAATTTTATGTGAGTGGAAATGATTTCATAAATTGATTTAAGTTATATTTAAATAAAAACGAAGATAGTAAACTTGTAATTTTGATTTAAAAGTGGTTAATTTGATATTTATAATAATTCGTTTTAATTAACGTGTAAAAATAGCCTTCCGGACAATCTCTCGGATTTTGAACGAAACTAGTTTTATTGGGTCCGTAGTAGTAAATTATTATATGCCATTGAATTTCTTGGCGATCGGACGCCTCGTTTGATCATACGAGATCGAAACATGTAGGAATTAATTAAAAGAATTAAGTAAATATGATTCGATTTTAAAAAGCCATCTTTTTTATATGATCGTATTAGGTCTCAGGGCTACTTCCATTGTATTCGAAATAGAGGTATTATATATAAAATGCCAAGCGTGCGGCATGCCTCATGCAACGACTTGGCTTTTCGACCATAGAAAATTGGCACTAATACATCCCTTATATCACATGCTGAACAATCAAATGCTGGAAGACTACATTGTTAGGAAAAGGAAAAAGAAAGAAGATAAGAAAAAAACGAAACAACACAGATCTCATAGCGGAACGAATAATCTATAATATATCATAAATCTTTAAACAAAAAAAATGTATTGCATGTATATACAAACATCAATTAGAGTATACTAACCTGTCTTAGCCCAGATAGTTATAACATCCTATCCTCATAATTGTTGATAAACAAACAATGAATATAGAAAAAAATAACCATCTACGCGAATACGTCTCTAGGCCTCCAACTCGTCCCTTGAAGCTCCAAGCATCCAAATAAATATGTAATATACTCGGTTTGACCCGAGCATTATAAAAAATAACATCCGAATCAGTCTGGAAAAACAGCGTGAGAAAACACACCCAGCTGGATTTAAAGTTGTATAAAACCTTAGAAATCAAAGGTTCATAAGACCACGCCGCATATAATCATGGATGGGTTTTTACCTTAGGATAACCAAAACATTACCATAGAAAATCCATGATACTATAATAGCGCCTAGATACAAATACTTATTAATCATGGCCGAAACTGTTACGTTATTAAATTCCAACATAATAGTTATACAATCAAGTCTGTAGGCGCTTATACGAGAATGGATTCCAACTATGAAATGGTAAGGTCTACCCACCGATTCCGTACACCTATAGATAAGATATACATGAGGTCGTAATTGCAACTACACCTCAGCTACCCAGGACCAGCACTACCCCTTGCTAGATAACACCGAATATGATCACCTCATGGTTGATAAACAACCATCATGTGCCCCGAAGCATACATAGAGATATCGACACTAGATCTTGGAATGATCATACCCTAGTGGGAGCGGCCCACATAGCCCTGCTGCATGTCTCTACTTTGGTTATTTTCCCAGTTGATGAGGCTTGAGCTACGATTTCCTTTCGAGAAATTCACACTTAGAATACTCATTGCCTCCAATGACAATGTGCTGATAGCATTCATCCATACAAGTCCGTTCTGGGTCTGAATGAAACCGAAGGCACTATTCCTACGACACCCATTTTGGAATCACCCTCAGGATTAGTTGTGAATAACCCTTGCACTTCACATATCTATCTTCGATTCTGTAACAACCCGCATATTTATCGATTATATATTTAAATATTTTATTTAAATATTTTAACATTAGTCGGATTTTAGTCCGAAAACCTACTTTTAGCAAACAGTCGAATTGGTGCTCGAGATCACCCCCATTGAGTTCAAAACGACGCTTGCAACCTTTTTGAGTATAAACTTCGATATGTTTGGAGATAGTGAAATTTTGCCACTTTTTCGCTTAGGGCTTTGGTTTGGGCTGAACCCATTAACCATTTACTAACTCAGTCCCAACCCTCTCCTCTTCATTTACTTCCTTTCTATTTTCCTAATACTCAAGCTTTTATAACAATGGAGAGTGGAAGAGGAAATTAAAACTCCAAGCCCTAGTCTTCATTAGCAAATCCAACTTCTAGCTCCAAATTCAAGAGAACCCATTGGTAAGCCTTCCCTTCATCTTCTCCAACTCCTTCTCTCTTGAGTTTCAGAAATTCCTAAACCTAACTTTGGAAATGTTCTTCTTTTAAAGCTTAGAATCAAGCTTCTTGAGTTGCATTTGAAGAGTGGTTGATTCTCTTTTGCTTTGAAGCTTCTTCTTCATTTGTTTGGGTTCAAAGGTGAGATTTTTATCTCACATCTTTGTCAATAATTATCTTCGATTGTTAGGTATGAATTCCTAACACTTATTCTTATGCAATTGATATGGATTTGGATTGGTTTTGTGAATATTCCAATTTTGGTGTTTTGAAAACCAAATCCTTAAAAACCATAGCTTTGATGTTCAAATGCGTTTTTGGTGAAGCATCGAGGAGCCAATAGGATCGGGTAGCCGTTGGGCATAATTCCCTAGCGTCCGTGCTCGTTCGGTTGCGAATCGGTGGAGTTTGCACATCAATTAAATGAGTTTCAAATTGCAGAACATCAGGTTTGGCCGACCGAAACCCTGGGCCGGTCGACCGACCTGCTACTAAAGTGCAATTGCACTTCTCTGTTTCTGGTTCGGTCGGCCTGCTGCAGGTCTCGGTCGACCGACCTGCTTCCCGAGGATTTTCCAAAATAGGGTCCGGTCGACCAAGCTCTGTAGCCGGCCGACCGACCTGGTGCAATTTTGCCTATTTCGCCTAGTTGTTTGAATTTCCAACTTTAATCGATTCGTGTGTTTCCTATTTGTTGTTATCGTTTATTATGACTTTGATGACTCCTTTTTAGGGACTTTTGAATATCCATTTCGATGGATCCTTATCGATTTCTTTGGATTTTATTCACGTCTTCGTATGTGAATTTTAGTGATTGATTGTTTCTACAATCATGTTTGTGATTTGTCACTTTAAAAATATAAAGGTTTCTATACTAATAGTAAATATCAAAACTCTTTCTTCAAATGATTTCAACACTATTTTATTACAAAGCTCGTTTCTTAAACCGTTTTTCAATCTATTAATATATACAATCCTTTACCTCACTCGTATGAGAAATCTAATTAAACGGCTTAGGAAAACAAGTGGTATGAAACGCTTGCCTTTACTTGTTCGGTTAATTCTTGGACTTGTTCGATTGAATCTCTTGTGACAATTTTCTAGTGGAGATCTACAGTTTGTTCGTAAATATTTGAGTTAAGCAAGTGGTTATGGGACATGAAGCTAAACTTTTATATTTACTAACTTAGTGTAATTAACACTTCTTGATGGTCATTGACGACCATTTTTGTGATTTAGACTAGCAATGTGCGATGTCTCTTTGTCTGTGAGGGAGACTAAACCCCGTTTTGTGGAGTTTCGACTCAAATTGGTGGGGTAGCAACCCATGGTCTTCGGGCCATTTGTGGAGCTTCGGCTCAATTTGTGATGGTTAGCAACCATGAAATTAGCGTTCCGTTTGTGATACACGTGTTGGTGAGCTTTATGCTCCCGTTTGTGATAGGCCTTCCCCCTTTTTGTGATTTCTGGATTTCTATTGATGATTTCTAGAATTTGCGCTTCACCAATTTTTCGTGATTTTCATTGATAAGTTCTATCAATATTTGTGCATTGGTGAATTTGTGTGTCATTGACTTTTGTGACTGGCATTGACATAATTGCCAATATTTATGGTTTTTGTGAAAGAGATATAGAGTATGACATTCCTTTTTATCTTTGAGAAGATTCTTGTGATATTAATTAATCTCTTATTGATTATCATATACGTACTTATTATAGTATGGCCTTGTGGTTTTCATGCCTTTATTTCCGTCATATCTCTTATTCTATATCATGTCATCTGATATTTATAGCTAGACTGATCCGTTTATTATTTTCTTATTAAATAATACTCGGGTCATACCGAGATGTTACAGGTGCTTCTGCTTGACTTCACATCCTGGATTATTACTCTGACTTTTGGCTAACTACTTAGATTAGTAGTTCATTTTGTTGTATACATTTGAGATATAGACTCTATGATGTATACTTATTCTTTTGTGTAGCTCTTGTAGCTATTCTTTTGTGTTATTGTGGGTCTTTCTGACCACTACTCTGATGTACACTTCTATGTGTAATATTCATATCTTATTCCGCATTTGTGATATGAATTGTCTGTGACTGATTTATGTTATGTTTATTTCTATATTTGTTTCCGAAGATTATATATAGACACTGTGTGATAGCTTTGAGTTTGTGTCGGCATGTCGGATTTCCTCTTGAAAAGAAATGCATTTTATACTATCTGACATATCGATGCTCGCACAAAGCAATTTCATGGATGGTCGCTCCTCAACAGCCTTATTCTCCGTTCTAGTTGATAGCATTACACCGTAGTGTTCTTGGCTAGCGCGGGTATAGAGGTGGGGCGTCACAACTTGGTATCAAAGCCAAACTTCAGAACAATGTAGAATAATTTAACAAGGATCATCGCCCTAAGTCCATCTTAGGAGTCGTGCTTTAGGATTTAATTCGAGTCTTCGTACCGTTCTACCCTATTTTCTTTTATGATTCCTTGTTTTATTTATCAAGATTTCTTGATAATCATTTGGTGAATAACCGTTTTCTTCTTCTTCTTTCTTTCTTTCTAAAGGAAGAGAAATGTCTAGACCAGGCCGCCCCAGAGCCGTGCCATCTAGCACTCCATCCCAAGATGGAGTTTTTATGACTGCTCAACAGCTTCTTGATTTAGTAACTAATGCTCAAGCAGTTGGAGCTAACCCGGAACCTACTCACCCAAAGTCGGGATTTGCACGCTTGTGCAGCGATTACACTAATTTGGGTGGGAGGCCATTCAAAGGTTCCGAAACTATTATTGAAGTCCAAGCTTGGCTTAGAACATGCGATCACATCTTTTCGCGCATGAATCTTATTGATCTTCACCGAGTTTAGGTGGCCTCCAGTATGCTCCAAGAGAGAGCATTGGACTGGTACGAACTTTTTATTTCTGAGATTAATGAAGCGGATCTCACCTGGGAGCAATTCCGGGAACGCTTCGAATTAAATTTGTGCCAGAAGCAGAGAAAGTGACATTGGCTCGACGTTTCATAGACCTTGTTCAAGGTGAATCCTCCGTGACTGATTATGTTGCATCCTTCGAGTCGCTTTCTAAATATGGGGTTGAATACATCAACACCCCATTGAAGAAGAATCAAAGATTCGTTTATGGATTAAACAAAAATCTCAAGAAGCCATTACTTCTAAAATTAGAAGTTCCTTTCGACCAACTCATTGATATCGCTCTTCGTCTTGAAGAGGCTGATAGGGAAAGTGATGTTGAAGTGGTGGCTTCCAAACCAAACTTCAACAACAAGAAAAGGCCTAACAAATTCAAAGGCTCTCATCCCAGCAAAAAGGGTAAGCAAGCATCTACGGCAGCTAAGACTCCTACCTTTAGTCGTGGGGAATGCTGTTCAAAGGACCATTATTCGAATAAGTGTTCGAAGCCCCTCTCTTGCCGCTACTGCAAAAGTCCCGGCCATGTTATACCTTCATGCCCTAAGCTTCAAGGCAAGAAGGAGGGAAAGCTTAATGTTGCCCAAGCCCCTGGCAACACATCTCGTGGTCAAGGTATATCTCATTCTATCCTCGATGGTATTATTATATTTCGTGATCAACCTATTCGAGTTCTCTTTGCTACGGGTGCATCTCATTCTTTTATATCAAAGGAACTTGTTGATACTTTTTCTTTAAGTGTTATTGCTTTAATGACTTCTTTGAGAATCGCGAATCCGGTTAGTGGATCCGCAACTCTTAGTTTGCTTTGTAAAGATGTGGAGATTATTTTATGTGATTTTTCTTTCCTAACCGATTTGCATGTCATGCGTTATTTCGGCTTTGGAATGATTTTGGGAATGGATTGGCTTAACCATTATGAAGCTCATATCCTATGTCCCGAGCGGACTATTTATCTCCGACACCCCCAATCTGTAAAGCAGATTTCTATTATTCTTAAAGATTCGGATTCCACTTTGGCCGTATCTTTATATTCTCTAAATCCTCATGATGATGATAATGATGATGAGGAGGATGTCATTACTCTTATTCACGTCGTTCGTGAATTTTTCGACATATTCGAGCCCGTTTTAGGATTACCACCTAAGCGAGCAATTGAGTTCAAAATTAATCTTATCCCTGGAGCTCAACCAGTCACCCGTCCACCTTATCGCATGTCCAATAAGGAAAATGAGGAGATGCGCAAACAATTATCCGAATTGGAGACGAAGCAATTTATTCGTTCTAGTTTCTCGCCTTGGGGAGCTTCGGCTATTTTCGTGAAGAAATCCGATGGTAAGCTTAGGCTTTGCGTTGACTATCGCAAGCTTAACGATCTTACTATTAAAAATAAATATCCTCTACCTCGGATTGATGATCTATTCGATCAACTTAGTGGTGCTAGAGTCTTTTCACAATTGGACTTGGCTACCGGTTTTCACCAGCTTCGTATTGCACAGGATAGTATCCCTTTGACATCGTTCCGTACCCGTTATGGATCTTATGAATGGCTTGCTATGCCATTTGGTTTAATGAATGCTCCGGCTTATTTCGTTGACCTTATGAATCGAGTTTTCAAAGATTTTCTCGATCGATTTGTTCTCATCTTTATTAATGATATTCTTGTGTATTCAAAAACCGAGGAGGAGTATGAAAAGCATCTTCGGATTGTATTGGAAACTCTTAGGAGTAATCTATTGAAAGCAAAATTTTCTAAATGCCATTTTTGGCAATCTAGTGTGAAGTTTCTCGGTCATATTATATCCGAATCCGGTATTTCTATAGATCCTTCAAAGATTGAAGTGATTCAAGATTGGAAGAGACCGGAGAGTGTGACTGAAATCCGTAGTTTTCTCGGATTGGCGGGCTATTACCGCCGTTTCATAAAAGACTTTTCTAAAATTATCGTGCCTCTTACTGGCTTAACCAAGAAAGGTGTTAAATACATTTGGTCGGACAAATGTGAAGCTTCTTTTCAGAAATTAAAAGAACTCCTTTCCGATGCTCCTATCCTTGTGATTCCCGAGGGAAACCATGATTTTATTGTTTATACCGATTCTAGTTGCATTGGTTTGGGTGCCGTTCTTATGCAAAGAGAACGTGTTATTGCTTATGCTTCTAGGCAATTAAAGCTAGCCGAGACTAGATATGCCACTCATGATTTAGAGCTCGCGGCTATTGTTTTTGCTCTTCGGATTTGGCGTCATTATCTTTTGGGAGAAAAATTTGTTCTTTATACCGATCATAAGTCTTTGAAATATTTATTTTCCCAAAAGGAACTTAATTTGCGTCAACAACGTTGGCTCGAGTTCCTTGCACCTTATGATCTTGATATTCTTTATACTCCCGGGAAGGGAAATCGAGTTGCCGATGTGCTTAGTCGCGAGCACAAGCGGTTGTTTCCTTGATGATATCCGAATGGAATGATCTCGAGGTTTTATCCACTTGTGAAATTCGAGATCGTGTTTTCGATTTATGTTCATCTCTCGTTTTATGTAGCCTTGAGGCTCATCCTTCTCTTTTAGACCGCATTCTTGAGGCTCAAGGGCTAGATCCTGAATCGGCTCTTCTTGGCCAAAATATTAAGGATAAGATTGATATTGAAAGTTTGAAAGACTTTGATATTAATTCTCGTGGCGGCATTCGAAAATTTGGTAGAGTTATCATGCCAAACATTAGTGATCTTCGTAAAGATATTTTAGAAGATTCACATCGTTCTAAATTTACCATTCATCCCGGTAGTAGCAAATACGCGGATATGAAGCGAATTTATTATTGGGAGGGAATGAAGCTTGACATCGCTAACTTCGTTAAGTGTTGCATGACTTGCCAACTCGTTAAGGCCGAACGTCAAAGGCCCGGTGGGTTGTTGCAACCTTTAGAAATTCCAATTTGGAAGTGGGATCAAATTTCCATGGATTTTATTGATGGCCTTCCCCGTTCTCGTTTGGGTCATGATAGCTTATGGGTGATTGTTGATAGACTTACAAAATCCGCCCATTTTATTCCCGTTCGGTCTAATCGAACAGTTCCTCTTTTGGCCAAACTCTTTATTAAAGAGATTGTTAAATTACATGGAGTTCCTACTTCTATTGTTAGCGATCGTGATCCATTGTTTACTACTGGATTTTGGAAGAGTCTTCAAAAAGCTTTAGGAACGAAGCTTAATTTTAGCACCGCTTATCACCCCCAGTCCGATGGACAAACTGAGCGTGTGAATCAAACACTTGAAGATCTTCTTCGTGCTTGTGTGCTTGATTTCGGTGGAAGTTGGGAAGATCATATTTCACTTGTCGAATTTTCCTATAATAATAGCTTCTAATCTAGTATTGGTATGGCACCTTTTGAGGCACTCTACGGAAGGCCATGCCGATCTCCTTCTTGTTGGCTTGAGGCCGGTGAGAAGCTGGTTTTAGGTCCAGATTTTATTCGTGATTCCACAGAATAAATTGATCTTATTCGTCATAGGATGAAAGAAGCCCATAGTAGACAAAAATCCTATGCCGATAACTGGAGAAGGAAATTAGAATTTTCTGTGGGAGATCTTGTTTTTGTTCATGTTTCACCTATGAAGGGTGTTGTGCGTTTCAGTCGATCGGGAAAGTTAGCTCCTAGATATATTGGTCCATTTCCTATCACCGAACGCATTGGTTCTTTGGCTTATCGCCTTGTATTGCCGGCTCAATTTTCTGCTATTCATGACGTGCTTCACGTTTCTCAACTTCGAAAATGTCTTCGAGATTCAGATTCTATTCTTAAGCCCGGTGTTGTGGAAGAGATTGAAGTTTCGCCTAATTTAACTTATGAGAAACATCCTATTCGTATCATTGCTTCGGAAGTCAAACGACTTCGAAATAAAGATGTTTCGCTCGTTAAAGTTCAATGGTCTTCAAATCCTAAGGATTGTTCTTGGGAATCTAGAGAGTTCATCGAGCGAACACATCCGGACTTACTTTCTCGTGCTCTTTGAGGTAAACTTCTTATTTTAATTTCTTCTTTCGTTTTGGTATGCTTTTATGGTTGTTACTTTTTGTTCATTTATTCCTTATGATTGCGAGGACGCAATTTCTTTAAGGAGGGGAGTCTGTGACAACCCGCATATTTATCGATTGTATATTTAAATATTTTATCGTTAGTCGGATTTTAGTCCGAAAACCTACTTTTAGCAAACAGTCGAATTGGTGCTCGAGACCACCCCCATTGAGTTCAAAACGACGTTTGCAACCTTTTTGAGTATAAACTTCGATATGTTTGGAGATAGTGAAATTTTGCCACTTTTTCACTTAGGGCTTTGGTTTGGGCTGAACCCATTAACCATTTACTAACTCAGTCCCAACCCTCTCCTCTTCATTTACTTCCTTTCTATTTTCCTAATACTCAAGCTTTTATAACAATGGAGAGTGGAAGAGGAAATTAAAACTCCAAGCCCTAGTCTTCATTAGCAAATCCAACTTCTAGCTCCAAATTCAAGAGAACCCATTGGTAAGCCTTCTCTTCATCTTCTCCAACTCCTTCTCTCTTGAATTTCATAAATTCCTAAACCTAACTTTGGGAATGTTTTTCTTTTAAAGCTTAGAATCAAGCTTCTTGAGTTGCATTTGAGGAGTGGTTGATTCTCTTTTGCTTTCAAGCTTCTTCTTCATTTCTTTGGGTTCAAAGGTGAGATTTTTATCTCACCTCTTTGTCTATAATTATCTTTGATTGTTAGGTATGAATTCCTAACACTTATTCTTATGCAATTGATATGGATTTGGATTGGTTTTGTGAATATTCCAATTTTGGTGTTTTGAAAACCAAATCCTTAAAAATCATAGCTTTGATGTTCAAATGCATTTTTGGTGATGCATCGAGGAGCCAATAGGATCGGGTAGCCGTTGGGCATAATTCCCTAGCATCCGTGCTCGTTCGGTTGTGAATCAGTGGAGTTTGCACATCAATTAAATGAGTTTCAAAGTGCAGAACATCAGGTTCGGCCGACCGAACCCCTGGGTCGGTCGACCGGCCTGCTACTAAAGTGCAGTTGCACTTCTCTGTTTCTGGTTCGGTCGGCCTGCTGCAGGTCTCGGTCGACCGACCTGCTTCCCGAGGATTTTCCAAAATAGGGTCCGGTCGACCAAGCTCTGTAGCCGGCCGACCGACCTGGTGCAATTTTGCCTATTTCGCCTAGTTGTTTGAATTTCCAACTTTAATCGATTCGTGTGTTTCCTATTTGTTGTTATCATTTATTATGACTTTGATGACTCCTTTTTAGGGACTTTTGAATATCCATTTCGATGGATCCTTATCGATTTCTTTGGATTTTATTCACGTCTTCGTATGTGAATCTTAGCGATTGATTGTTTCTACAATCATGTTTGTGATTTGTCACTTTAAAAATATAAAGGTTTCTATACTAATAGTAAATATCAAAACTCTTTCTTCAAATTATTTCAACACTATTTTATTACAAAGCTCGTTTCTTAAACCGTTTTCCAATCTATTAGTATATACAATCCTTTACCTCACTCGTATGAGAAATCTAATTAAACGGCTTAGTAAAACAAGTGGTATGAAACGCTTGCGTTTACTTGTTCGGTTAATTCTTGGACTTGTTCGATTGAATCTCTTGTGACAATTTTCTAGTGGAGATCTACAGTTTGTTCGTAAATATTTGAGTTAAGCAAGTGGTTATGGGACAAGAAGCTAAACTTTTATATTTACTAACTTAGTGTAATTGACACTTCTTGATGGTCATTGACGACCATTTTTGTGATTTAGACTAGCAATGTGCGATGTCTCTTTGTCTGCGAGGGAGACTAAACCCCGTTTTGTGGAGTTTCAACTCAAATTGGTGGGGTAGCAACCCATGGTCTTCGGGCCATTTGTGGAGCTTTGACTCAATTTGTGATGGTTAGCAACCATGGAATTAGCATTCCGTTTGTGATACACGTGTTGGTGAGCTTTATGCTCCCGTTTGTGATAGGCCTTCCCCCCTTTTGTGATTTCTGGATTTCTATTGATGATTTCTAGAATTTGTGCTTCACCAATTTTTCGTGATTTTCATTGATAAGTTCTATCAATATTTGTGCATTAGTGAATTTGTGTGTCATTGACTTTTGTGACTGGCATTGATATAATTGCCAATATTTATGGTTTTTGTGAAAGAGATATAGAGTATGACATTGCTTTTTATCTTTGAGAAGATTCTTGTGATATTGATTAATCTCTTATTGATTATCATATACATACTTATTATAGTATGGCCTTGTTGTTATCATGCCTTTATTTCCATCATATCTCTTACTCTATATCATGTCATCTGATATTTATAGCTAGACTGATCCGTTTATTATTTTCTTATTAAATAATACTCGGGTCAGACCGAGATGTTACAGGTGCTTCTGCTTGACTTCACATCCCGGATTATTACTCTGACTTTTGGCTAACTACTTAGATTAGTAGTTCATTTTGTTGTATACATTTGAGACATAGACTCTATGATGTATACTTATTCTTTTGTGTAGCTCTTGTAGCTATTCTTTTGTGTTATTGTGGGTCTTTCTGACCACTACTCTGATGTACACTTCTATGTGTAATATTCATATCTTATTCCATCTTTGTGATATGAATTGTCTGTGACTGATTTATGTTATGTTTATTTCTATATTTGTTTCCGAAGATTATATATAGCCACTATGTGATAGCTTTGAGTTTGTGTTGGCATGTCGGATTTCCTCTTGAAAAGAAATGCATGTTATACTATCTGACATATCGATGCTCGCACAAAGCAATTTCACGGATGGTCGCTCCTCAACAGCCTTATTCTCCGTGCTAGTTGACAGCATTACACCGTAGTGTTCTTGGCTAGCGTGGGTATAGAGGTGGGGCGTCACAGATTCCATGCTCTTCACGATGTCTTTTCTTCAAAACGCATTCGTCGGATCAAAGTGGTTTTAGAGTAACATATCTGATGCTGGTCTTTTTGAAACAATGTTCGATAATTTTCGGTAAACTCAACCTCAATTCTCTAGGAAATAAGCAGACAAAGATAAGATCGGAGATTACCTCCTAACCGTTAGTGGATGGATTTCCTTATCATCGTCCTAGAAGAACAAAACGAGATTTATACGTACAGTATAGCATCGTTGGTGATGATTGTGCCGTATAACTCACCTGCTTTGCCTAGATATTTCCTAAGTTATGTTTGGGTTCATTTTCGATAGTTGATTATTTAACTAACGAAACAAATATTCAATCAACATTTTATTTCATTTGGAAAATCAACACTAGATCAATACATAATATTTCATGTAAATTACTTGTATATAAACACCCTTAAAAGATATACTCACAAATCCTTGTATTTACATATATGGAAATAGCCATATACTTATTCCAACGGGATAAGTTTATCTACAAAACTTAGAAAAGTTTCCTTTTTATTCGATTCTCAAATCATTTATAATTCCCCTTACAATTCTCCAAGATCATTCATAACCCATTTTATAATCTTCGGAAAACATTAATAATTTCTTTACCAAGAATTCAGTCAACTATAAACTTCTTGTACATTTCAAAATCATTTGTAAACTCTTTATGAACCCATTTACCATTTATAACTTCTTTTAAAATCTATAAAACTGGTTTTGAAATTCATTTATAAATATCTAATCATTTATAAACTCTTCCTTTCTCAAATAACCTTTCCATAATTATTCGAACCATTTTATAATTCCTTTATAAATCCAAGTCTTTCAACATATTTCCGGGGTCTAGAAAACATTCATATATAATTTTAAATCATTTGCCTCGAAAACATAATAATTGTTAACAATAAACATTTTATATAAATGGAAACCATTAGCTTTAAATATCCTAAGACAATAATTAATCGTTCCAAAATATTGTTCAAGAAAAATAATAATTAATCCTTACCATTTTATAACTAATAATCTATTTTAAAACCTTATTAATAATCCTTAATATTAATTCCAAACCATAAATATTCTTCAAAACATAACCTTATTACATTTTTATAATTCCTAAAATTTATCTCACTATAGATGATTAACTTTTAGAACAACACCAATATAATTAAATAATCTTAAATTCTTATTAGTATAATTAGTTAAATTAAAAACCATATTAAAATAATTAAATACTTTTTAGAAAAATATTAATTTAATTTAACACTTTAAAACAATATTACTGTAATAAAATAACTATAAAACAACATTAATATAATTGAATAATCTAAAAATAATATTATTAAAATTAAATACATAAATACTTAGAACAAAAATATTTTCGAAACTCGATTTTGGATTTAAAAATCATTTCTTGTCTTCTGAAACCAATTCTGACATAATAACAGTTTATATTATTTTTAAAATACTAATTTGAGGCCAATAACCACCCAACACTTAGCCATTATCGATATTGATTTTCTATCACTACTGTGTTTTAATTTCAAACATATAACGATGTTACAACCACAACATCCACAATCATATTTATTAATCAATAAATCATATAAAAGAAATATCATTGAACAATTCAATAATAGCGAGGAATCACGTTGGATCCCTTTAACTGTTTCCCCCTGCATTGCAAATGTTATACAATCATAAAATGTAAACCAATCGCTTACGGGAAAGTAATGTTGAATATGCGCTTTGCGCTTATATGATTTTTGTTTGATGATAATAAACATATATACATTCGTTTAAATGTATTTGTTAATATACTTCTTTATTTTTCACAGTTTAAATAAATATTTGCTGAATAAAATAAATAACACGGAATTTGAATTCAAATGAATATTTTATTCAAACAAATATTTATTACAATTTTGAATAGTACAAATTCAAGCTCCACTATTCACTATACAACTTTGATACAAATTCAATTACATCACTATTTTACATTTACAGTTGACCTCACTACATATCACTCACACTCATATATTTATCTTCAACTGCATTCCAGTTTGAATCCAGTATCTGAGAAATCTGCAAAAATATAAACTAACTCAGTAAAATTAAAAAAAATATTTTTGCAATTCAAAAATAGAAGATAATTTTTGAAAATATGATTTGCCTCAGTTATTTGGGTTGTTCGTCATAATTTAAATTTGAATTCATCATACACGAACAACTTGTGACATACACAGTGTATTACTGTATATGCCACAAGGCCGTGCACGCCGATATATACACTTGATTGATTTACAGGGACAGGCGAGCACAGGTCAAACCCAAATGAAAAACCGGGTTCAACTCACGTGCAATAACATTGAAAATCACGACACGAGCACAAGGTCAAACCCGAGTTGTGAAACTGGATTCAACACAGGTGCAAATTCAAAAATCAATTCAAATGCAATAAAATGGTCGGGAGTACACATGCCCAGACTCAAGCCAACATGAAACAAGACCAAGTCAGGCTACAACAGATGATTAAACTCAATGGACCATACTGCAACAGGTCAAGACTGTGTACCCAGCAAATGCAACGACCAAAATCATCAATGAACAAAGACTCCAAGCCTACAAAACTGCATGCACACGGCAGCTACAAACTGCAAAGGCCGAAGCCAACATGAAGCAGTTCAATATCCAAGCAACAACAGAAATGTGGGCAATGCACAGTGATACCAAAACCAAATTATACAACAAACACATAGCATCATGAATGGACAGAACAAGTGAAGTGTACAAGAGAAGCCATATGCAGTAAACAACATGTACTTGGAGCATCGAACCATGCAGCAACTCAAATGAGCAGTGCCAACAGACCACTTCAACTACATACACACTACGGCAACACATGGATGTCACAAGCAAAGACCAAGTGATACAACAGCTACTACCAGATAACTACAAGGCATGAAACCATACTTGAAACAGTGGTAACTACACAGAGCTTAGTGCAACTAAATGGAATGCAACAGTGAAGTTCAACATCATCAGAGACAGGTACAAAAACAGTAAGCATATACATATGCATGAAATGTATACAGTTCAGATAAACAAGCCAGAGCCACCAAAGTGCAGAGCAACTACAAAGTGGCAGCAGTTCAAGTGACAGCAGATCAGAGTAATACAACATGCACAAAGGCATAGCAAGTGCCACAAGATACAGTAATGCAACAGTGGCCAACCAGAAGTTCAAGGCAAAAGTGACATGCACAACTAAACCAACATGGAATTATACAAGAACCAGTTGAGATGAACAATGCAAGGAGCATGGTACAATGCAAACTACAATATCTACAACAAACAACTCAGTGAAGCCAAATATACACAAGTGCAGATGAACAGATATGGCCGAAGTCAATGAAGCCAAGGCAAACTGAAGAACACAAATGCAACAATGAACAAGTCAACCTTTATTACAAAGTAAAAAAGCCATGACCATCAAGTTAGTCAATGCCAAAGTCGAAATGAAGTCAGAGAATAAAGTCAACAGTAAAATGATTGGAGCCAAAGCCGTGGATAGAAAAAATCACGGCATAGTCAGACATCACAAAAATTCAAAGCCGTGGTTGTCAAAATCAAAGCCGCGAGTATCAAGCCAAGTCAACAGAGAAATTCATGATGCCATCAAAAATCAACGCCGTGACCATCAAGTAACAAATATACATTATTGAACAAGTCAGAGACGTGGTGGTAAAGAAATGAAAAAGTCAGTGAAATCTCAATCATCAAAGTGAAATCGAACGGCCAAAGCAATAATTTTGAAACAATCAGACGAATGGAATTCAAGGGCAACGAATCCTATAAAAGCCCCAAGTCATCATCGGCATAAAGGTGTGAGTTCGAATACGAAAATCGAAGAGGAACAGAGCTAAAAATCTTACCTGAAGCGAAATCGAACTCACCAAAGCGAAGCCAAGCCAAGCCGATTATCATCTCAACTCTAATTCGCAAAGCAGAGCACTCAAGGGATCGAAGCCCCAAATCCATAAACCCTAAATCACAGTACCACGAGAAAGCGAAGCCATGAATTCCAGGGCAACGAAGATCGAGCAATAGCCAAGATTAAAGAAGCATCGAAACAAAGCCACCTCTCATAATATCTCAGATCGAAGGAACGAAGAAAGAAGCAGCCACCATTTTTATTCACAAAGAAGTGATCGGGTTTAATGAAGAGTGGGCCGGCCTTATTACAAAAGGGTTTAGTTTAATTTCAATTAGGGTTATTTGTTTTTAAGTTGTTTTAAACTGTTTTAAGTTTTTGTTTTCACTTTACGAAACAAAACTTGGTAAATCACCACCTAGGGATTAGGTCGTGTCAGATTGTCTAGTTAGAATTAGTTCAGTGAGCAGGGTGTGCGAGTTTGCAAAGTTCTATTGTAGGTGGGAGCAGAGTTTGCGAGTAAGCAAAGTTCTATTGTAGGCGGGAGCAGAGTTTGCGAGTAAACGAAACTCTATAGGCGGGAGCAGGGTGTGCGAGTCTAGTAGAGTGTTTGTGAGCGGGAGCAAATGTTTGCGAGTCTAGTAGAGTGTTTGTGAGCGGGAGCAAATGTCTGCGAGTCTAGTAGAGTGTTTGTAAGCGTGATACTGTTTAATTCTAATAGAAATCTGTGAATGCAGCAGTAGGCAGGGGTTGCCGAAGCTAGGTAAATTTTGTGTGTGATTTACTTTTTCAGCATATTTATTTCCGCGTTTTATTTCTGAGTTTAAATCGAGAAAATTTGCTATAACCCTATTCACCCCCCCTCTAGGGTTAATCTAGATCCTACAAGTGGTATCAGAGCCCGGTATTTTACTTTTTAACTCTAGAGTCATGAATCTATCAAATAATATTTTTGATGAGGGTCGTTTCAATATTATTCCTTCTATTTTTGATGGAACAGATTCTTTGAATTGGAAATTGAAAATGGAATTTTATTTAAAATATGTTAATATTAAATGTTGGGATATTATTGAAAATGGGTGTGATACAACAAATAAGGAAATTATCTCGATTAATGCTCTTGCTATTCATATATTATATTCTCATATTAATCGTGATAATTTTTATTTCGTTTCTCATTGTGAAAATGCACAGAAAATTTGGAAAACTCTTGATGCAATATATGGTGCAAAAGTCAACAGCAATGAGAAGTCCTCCACAACCGACTCAGTTAAAGAAATATGCTTAACAAGATTAGTAAATAGCAGTTGTGATGAGGATGATGATGATGAGCTGGCATTACTAATGAAGAATTCAAAAAGGAAATTTGCAGCCACGTGGAATAAAAGCGATAGCAGTGAAAGTGAGAAAGCAGATATGTGCCTTCATGGGAATATAACTGATAGCGACGACGATGAGCCAAGCAAGGTATCAAAACTCACTCACTCTGAATTACTTATTTATTTCCACGAAGTGAATGGCTGTTTTGAACGACTTAGGGAAAAATACGCTAAACTTGAATCACAAAAAGACACTTTGATAGAATTAAATGAACAACTTGACAAATTAGTTAAAACCTATCAAAGTAGGATCCCTAAGTGTGATAAGTGTCCAACATTTGAAGAAGAAATCGAAAAATAAGAAATTAAAATGAAATCACTTGAAAACGAAATTCTAATTTTAAAAATTGAAAATACTAGAAGAGAGAATTCTATTAAAAAGTGCACACAATTGTTAAACGAAAATGAATCTCTCAAAATACAAGTCCAACAATTGTCAACGACTTTAGATAAATTTTCAAAAAGCGAAAAATCGTTGAATATGCTATTAGGAAAGCAAACTGTTAACACGGTTAGAAAAGGACTTGGGATATAATCAATCTAAAATTGTTGAAAACAAGATTAATCAAGAAAATTCAATGTGCACGATTTGTAGAAAATATGGACACAATCACAATAATTGTTGGTATAGACCCAAACATGTGAAAACTATACCGATTTGGGTTCCAAAAGGCACAAATATAAAATCTTTGAAAGTCAAACAAATTTGGGTGCCAAAAGGAACATATATAAATAGTTTTGGGTCTCCACAAACATATTTTTCATATTCTGCCACTAACAATCATGGACCTATAAAAACAAATAGGTCACATAAATCTTTCATCGTGTAGGTGTGGTGGCAGGCTAAGGAACAACAACAGTGTTCTCTGGATTTTGGCTGTTCCAGAAACACAACGGGCGACAAAGCAAAGTTCCTTAGCCTAGTACAAAGGTGTCAGAATCACAATGGGCAATCACGAAAAATTATCGTAAAGGTAAAACAGGTAAAATTGTTTTGAACGATATATTAAATGTGATAGTCTGCACCATACTCTAAATTAAAATTAGCCAATATTGAGATGAACAAAAGATGATGATTTTGATTCTATGACTTTTTGAAAATATTGACCAATCATCTTTAAATAAAATTTCTTGGAGTAATTATGATGGTTGACTGATTCGGACTAACTTGATATGATCCTACATGACTTGTTCTTATTTATGACATTGGTTTGTGCTTAATTGATGACCAATCAGATTTTCAATTTTGAACTAATTTATATAAATTTGTTCGGTCAAATGATTGTTACTCATGCTACACGTAGATATATTTGTTTTGATATTTTGGTCACTGCTTGTAAATTTGCACGATTTCAATTTTCATGTGAAAGCTGTTGAAAAAGAACTTTATGAAATTGTTAAAACTTCAAGAAATTGTTTTGAAATAATAATGTAGTTTTAATGACTGTTGATAGTTGTTCATCCTATGGCTTCTAAGATTGACACTATGATATGTTTTTTGATTATTAACACGGCTTCAATTCAAATTCAAAAGAATGTCATTTAAATTGATGTTAAGTTTGAAATTCTTGGTGCACACTTCATGGTTTGGTCAATCAAATTCAACGAGTGAATATTGAGTGAAATTCAAATTCAGATGCAGAGTACACTGGTAATATAGTTGATAGAAAAATTATTAGTGTAACGTGATTAATTTTTGAAACATTCATTTGCTGCATCATTTTTTCAAAGAAAAATCTCTGCATATATTTCACTTGAAATAATTTTCAAAAAGCAGAATTTTTTTAAAAACCCCTCGAGAAAATCATGTTTGACCATATTTTCAGATTAGACATTCTTATTTGATTTTAAATGACTATTTTGACTAATCTGACTCCCTAATGATTATCGAAAAGATGAATAGTGATTGAAAAAGTGATGAGTGTTGATATTTATCATATATTATAACTCGAGAAAGTATAATTAGAAAATTTCTTTAGAATCTCATAACAAGAGTTATAAAAACTTTTTGCTGGGTAAAAGTTCCATGACCATTTCTATTTCTATCATCTTTCTATCGACCATCACTCATCAAAATTACACATAGTATGTAAATTTGTGGTAGTTTACAAAGGAAATCATTCGTTCTTCAATATCTTTAAATTTGTAAAGGAAATTATTTGTGCTTCAATTTATTATATTCTTCAATAAAAATAAATATCCAAAGTATTCACTCTCATTTAAAAGTCCTCACGGTTATGCATGGGTGAATTACTTGGATTTTTGATTATGTGCTTCCATGCTCATTTAAAAGTCCTCACGGTTATGCATGTATGGAACGCATATCAAAATTGATTGATTTAATAGACAAGTTGATTCTAATCCCATTTAAAAGTCCTCACGGTCATGCGTGGTTAGAAGATACTTGATTTCATTTTTTAAATTAAATTGGAATACTACTAATCTCATTTAAAAGTCCTAACGGTTATGCATGGTTAGTAAATATTCAAATTTCCTGAAATAAATATACCAAAAATAGACAGAACTGTATGATTTTTATGATTTTATCCCCATCACTTATGAAAGTGGAATATGTGCCTGACAGGGTAATTATGATTTTTGTTTGAGTTTTTTTTATTGAAATTTGATATTTATATTCAATTGAGTTAAATGTTTGATTCATGTCTGTCACTTCATCCCTATTTTTATAACACTGTTATTCTTTTGCTGATAACAAAAGGGGGAGAGAGAAGTTAAGATTTTGTCGAATAAAATCAAGCAAAGGTCAAATAATTTTCCATTTGCATATAGGCTCATTTACATATTTTTATTTGAATGCATATATGTAGGGGGAGTATCATGTAGAGAGGAAGTATTCAAATAGGGGGAGCAAATTGAACGATCAAATACATTTAATACATTCAAAATCTTAAATATATGTTTGTTATCATCAAAAGGGGGAGATTGTTGAATATGCGCTTTGCGCTTATATGATTTTTGTTTGATGATAATAAACATATATACATTCTTATAAATGTATTTGTTAATATACTATTTTATTTTTCACAGTTTAAATAAATATTTGCTGAATAAAATAAATAACACGGAATTTGAATTCAAATGAATATTTTATTCAAACAAATATTTATTACAATTTTGAATAGTACACATTCAAGCTCTCACTATTCACTATACAACTTTGATACAAATTCAATTACATCACTATTTTACATTTACAGTTGACCTCACTACATATCACTCACACTCATATATTTGTCTTCAACTGCATTCCAGTTTGAATCCAGTATCTGAGAAATCTGCAAAAATATAAACTAACGCAGTAAAATTAAAAAAAATATTTTTGCAATTCAAAAATAGAAGATAATTTTTGAAAATATGATTTGCCTCAGTTATTTGGGTTGTTCGTCATAATTTAAATTTGAATTCATCATACACGAACAACTTGTGACATACACAGTGTATTACTGTATATGCCACAAGGCCGTGCACGCCGATATATACACTTGATTGATTTACAGGGACAGGCGAGCACAGGTCAAACCCAAATGAAAAACCGGGTTCAACTCACGTGCAATAACATTGAAAATCACGACACGAGCACAAGGTCAAACCCGAGTTGTGAAACTGGATTCAACACAGGTGCAAATTCAAAAATCAATTCAAATGCAATAAAATGGTCGGGAGTACACATGCCCAGACTCAAGCCAACATGAAACAAGACCAAGTCAGGCTACAACAGATGATTAAACTCAATGGACCATACTGCAACAGGTCAAGACCGTGTACCCAGCAAATGCAACGACCAAAATCATCAATGAACAAAGACTCCAAGCCTACAAAACTGCATGCACACGGCAGCTACAAACTGCAAAGGCCGAAGCCAACATGAAGCAGTTCAATATCCAAGCAACAACAGAAATGTGGGCAATGCACAGTGATACCAAAACCAAATTATACAACAAACACATAGCATCATGAATGGACAGAACAAGTGAAGTGTACAAGAGAAGCCATATGCAGTAAACAACATGTACTTGGAGCATCGAACCATGCAGCAACTCAAATGAGCAGTGCCAACAGACCACTTCAACTACATACACACTACGGCAACACATGGATGTCACAAGCAAAGACCAAGTGATACAACAGCTACTACCAGATAACTACAAGGCATGAAACCATACTTGAAACAGTGGTAACTACACAGAGCTCAGTGCAACTAAATGGAATGCAACAGTGAAGTTCAACATCATCAGAGACAGGTACAAAAACAGTAAGCATATACATATGCATGAAATGTATACAGTTCAGATAAACAAGCCAGAGCCACCAAAGTGCAGAGCAACTACAAAGTGGCAGCAGTTCAAGTGACAGCAGATCAGAGTAATACAACATGCACAAAGGCATAGCAAGTGCCACAAGATACAGTAATGCAACAGTGGCCAACCAGAAGTTCAAGGCAAAAGTGACATGCACAACTAAACCAACATGGAATTATACAAGAACCAGTTGAGATGAACAATGCAAGGAGCATGGTACAATGCAAACTACAATATCTACAACAAACAACTCAGTGAAGCCAAATATACACAGGTGCAGATGAACAGATATGGCCGAAGTCAATGAAGCCAAGGCAAACTGAAGAACACAAATGCAACAATGAACAAGTCAACCTTTATTACAAAGTAAAAAAGCCGTGACCATCAAGTTAGTCAATGCCAAAGTCGAAATGAAGTCAGAGAATAAAGTCAACAGTAAAATGATCGGAGCCAAAGCCGCGGATATCAAAAATCACGGCATAGTCAGACATCACAAAAATTCAAAGCCGTGGTTGTCAAAATCAAAGCCGCGAGTATCAAGACAAGTCAACAGAGAAATTCACGATGCCATCAAAAATCAACGCCGTGACCATCAAGTAACAAATATACATTATTGAACAAGTCAGAGACGTAGTAGTAAAGAAATGAAAAAGTCAGTGAAATCTCAATCATCAAAGTGAAATCGAACGACCAAAGCAATAATTTTGAAACAATCAGGCGAACGAATTCAAGGGTAACGAATCCTATAAAAGCCCCAAATCATCATCGGCATAAAGGTGTGAGTTCGAATACGAAAATCGAAGAGGAACAGAGCTAAAAATCTTACCTGAAGCGAAATCGAACTCACCAAAGCGAAGCCAAGCCAATCCGATAATCATCTCAACCCTAATTCGCAAAGTAGAGCAATCAAGGGATCGAAGCCCCAAATCCATAAACCCTAAATCACAGTACCACGAGAAAGCGAAGCCGTGAATTCCAGGGCAACGAAGATCGAGCAATAGCCAGGATTAAAGAGCATCGAAACAAAGCCACCTCTCATAATATCTCAGATCGAAGGAGAAGAAAGAAGCAACCACCATTTTTATTCACAAAGAAGTGATCGGGTTTAATGAAGAGTGGGCCGGCCTTATTACAAAAGGCTTTAGTTTAATTTCAATTAGGGTTATTTGTTTTAAGTTGTTTTAAACTGTTTTAAGTTTTTGTTTTCACTTTACGAAACAAAACTTGGTAAATCACCACCTAGGGATTAGGTCGTGTCAGATTGTCTAGTTAGAATTAGTTCAGTGAGCAGGGTGTGCGAGTTTGCAAAGTTCTATTATAGGCGGGACCAGAGTTTGCGAGTAAGCAAAGTTCTATTGTAGGCGGGAGAAGAGTTTGCGAGTAAACGAAACTCTATAGGCGGGAGCAGGTGTGCGAGTCTAGTAGAGTGTTTGTGAGCGGGAGCAAATGTCTGCGAGTCTAGTAGAGTGTTTGATGCAGCAGTAAGCAGGGGTTGCCGAAGCTGGGTAAATTTTGTGTGTGATTTACTTTTTCAGCATATTTATTTCTGCGTTTTATTTCTGAGTTTAAATCGAGAAAATTTGCTATAACCCTATTCACCCCCCTCTAGGGTTAATCTAGATCCTACAAGTAATAGGGTCCCGTCCGCTCCAATAGGCGGGAATATATCCAAACCAACTGTATACATAATAATAATAATAATAATTCATCAAAATAATCATTCAATAATTTTTGTCAACTATAAATCATACTAGCTAAACAAAAAGGTGAGATTAACTCACCAAAATTTTCTGCCGTAGCCGAAGCGTTTCGGTTTGGAACTAAAACCGAAGACGTCTGATTTTAGCAAAAATTTCCACAGCCTCCAAATTAGTCCAAACCAGTACCATTTCGAAGCTCTCGTCGGTACGAGCGCAACGCAATAATTTACGTCTCAATTGGATCTCGCATGCAAAAGTTATTAAATATATAAGTTAATGATATTTTAAATCTTAATATAATAATTAATTACAAACTAAATGGCTATACAGTACCCATCTTCCGGCTAATCCTCCCTCCACTTTTTCCTGTTGACCGCGCCGTACCCCCTTTTTGACCACATCCCTCCGCCACCATAGCCATCTGATGGCCACCGCGACCCCATCAATCGAATGCCGCATCTCCTTCAAGCCTAACCCTACTGGACCGACCCCTCTAGGCCGCCTTTCATTTGCAAAAAGGAACCCAACTGACACCGCATCTTTCTCGAACTACAGTCGCTACGAGCCACTATTTGCCACCGAATTTGGACTGTAGCCAGCTCTTCCCTCCAGGAATGTTTCTCCTTTAAGAACCATCACCTATAATAGCCTAGAATTGTCGAAATCGACCAACATAAATTCGCTGATCAACTCGAATTTTTCCCATCATGTTTCTCCATCGTCAATCTCCACTGTTAAATAGCTTTGTCTTTATGCCGACAACATTTTGATAGTTGATGAATTCGCCTGATATCGCCAAAAGTGGCTCTGATGATCTCAGGCCATTGGATGAAGCACTTGAAATTGTTTTGGGGATGAACAAACGAACACGAATGATTTCTTAAGTGATCTCTACTTATAAGTGAAATAGGTGTAGGCTCATACGAGATATATGTGCGACTGATGTGAAGGAGGGAGGCTATGGTCAAAATCAAATATACATATATATTATTTAAATTTGAAATATCTAGATATTTAGCTTCGAACCCCAATCGAGGCATGCCGTCTGGCATTCCTAATATTATACCCCTGTTCCAAACATAATGGAACAAGTTTTGAGACCTAACTCGATCATTTGCAGAAGATAGCTTTTTGAACCCAATTATTATATTAAATTTTCAATATTAATTACAGCGCATTTCTATCCCATACGACTAAGTGGTGCATCTGATCGCTACGAAATTTTATGGCATATTATAATTCAGTATTATGGAACCAATAACATTGGTTTCCACGAAATCTAGGACTGTGCCCTCGAAGGCTATTTTCACTTGTTAATTAAATGAGTTATTTTCAAAATCGAGTAAATCACCTTTTAATCCAATTTAAAAGTTTATTACCTTCATTCTTGTTAAATAGTGATTAAATAAGCTTTTAAATTATTTTTTCCAAATAAAAATCGAAGATTAAATTTTTTAAACAATTTTCAATTATTAAATTCAACAATTAAATTATCCAATAAATCGCTATTTTGAAATTTTTTGAAATTCGAGTTATTTAATCTATAGAATTAACTTTTTAGTAATTAAAACTAATTAAATATTCTAATTTCAAATAAATAAATTTCTGGATCGTTACATTCTTTCCCCCTTAAAAAAATTTTGTTCTCGAAATTGCCAAGATAGGGAAAATGCCCAAACCCATTTCTTTTCTAAAACAAATTAGCTGATATAACTTCCCAAATCCATCTAAGTCTTTAACTTCCCAAAATCAATTTGTTGAAACCTTGTTATTACTTTTACTAAGTTTCCAAATTCATCCATAGGTTCTAACTAATATTATCCATTCAATCATTTCATGTTATAACTCAAAAATAAACTTTTAATTATGAAAAAATTTCTTCAAAATTACAAACTCTTTAAATTTTTGGAAAATTTCGCCAGCGACTCCGTGCGCGGCTAGATCAGAACAACTACAACTCATCACTATGGGCCCAAACCAACAAAAGAAAACATAAGCCAAGTGGCTCAACCATAAAATCATCAAATCAAACAACAACATAAACATGTACCTTTTTGTTGGGCAACCAATTTTTACTTTTGAAATCAAAAGCATCAAATTAGCTCTTGCTTTTAAATACCCGCATCTTATTCACCAATGATATCCAATCATATAGTTCAAAATCATATTAATTTGCATTTTCAATTTCCAACATTTACTTTAAGCTCGTACGATGTACATATATCATCTGTATGCAGTATCAAGTCCGATCGCTTAGTAGATCGCACAATTTCACTTTCGAACTAGCATCGTCCACACGCTTTAGTGCGGACTCAGATCCGGCTCCTTGATCAGAAATCGTTATTCTCCTTGCATAGCCATATACTATGATAGAGAATTCTAGAATCAATAAAAAATCCATATCCGGTGTTTGCTATCGAGAATCAGGTGAAAAATCCTAACTCGGATCGATATAAATTATCTCAAAATTCTACGCTCGAATCTGGATCGAACCATTATGCGAATAAAATAATGTGCGTACAACTTACATATTTATTTCCATTGACTCTTAGCCACACAAATTCTTTTTTAACCTTTATCCCGCTCTCATTCATTTGATCCACATTCAGTCGATCTATATTCAATTATTCACACTCATTATTCACATTGCTTTATTTACATTCATTATTTTCTTAGTATATCCTTTCAATATTGATTAAGGATTATTCCACCAAATTCTATGTTCAGCACATTTCACTTCATACTTACTTCATTTATGAATTATTGCATAAAATTTTCTTTTGTTTATAAACTTTTTATACAAACTATGGTTATTATCACTTCACAACTTAAGTCCTTATCCATTTCTAACCAAATTCAATTTCATTCTCCAATTTCAACATTTGATTTTATCAATCAACATTCCAAACCATTCCAATTCACTAATTAATTTAATTATCTCATTTCATTAATTTATTTCAATCTCAATCAATTCCATTTAAAAAAATTATTTCATTTAGTCTAACTTAGGCTAAATTTTAAAAATTCTCCTTATTTAACTTAACTTTAGTTAAATTTAATTCCACAGTTCAATTTCAAATTTTTACTTTTCTTGCATTCATAGTCAACAATTTAAATCATTACTTTAACTTGCTAATTTTCAAATTTTATAAGTTATCAAACTTATTTTCTCACATTTCCAATAAAACATTTAAATGAAAATCCCAGAGTTTAAACACCTTGTTCTTAAGTATTTCAAATTATTTTTGAAATCACACACACACACACACTCACAATCCCTTAGTATATCCGATCATTCTTTTGAATTTTAAAATCAAAACTAATTTCACCAAAATAAAACTCCAATGGTAGCAATTCCTCTCTTGGAAACTCGAAAATGAACGTCGATAATGCTATAGTCATCATCGAGATTATTTTCTAGTCACTGAAGTGAATTCAGTGCTTTCTGCCTCTTTAAAATCCTTTTAAAAATATTTCCATTCAAAAATATTTTTGCAAATATTATTATTATTTTTTCTAAAACTTTGAAAAATACCATTTCCAAAACCAATGGGATTTAAATTCCTATTTCCCACCTTTTAAACCTTTTTATATATCATATTTATAATATACTTCAATAATCTCATTTCCTTCCAAATTATAAATCATATATTTATTTAATTCCATTTTGTTATATAAAATTATTTCGTAATTGTTAATCTTATTTACATTATAGTAACAACAATTTTATTAGAGTACAATAACAAACAAGAAATGATAATAATCAACATTATCATTTCCCAACAACCAAGCACACCATATAATAATATTTTTAAAAAATTATTCCTTTATATATAAAATAAAATCCAGGTAAAATTATTTCATTTACTCAATTTCAAAGCAATACCATGTCAAACTGCTCTGCTCAAGTGTTTAAGGATCCTTATCAACGACGTTAATTACTCGTATTAACTAGAATCCATAAGCCACTCAACAGGTCAACTAACACAATATAAAACAATTTTTATATCATTAACAAATATGCGCTCACACACACACACACTCAAACTCATTCTAGGGTGCTACTGACCCTTTCTCTAATGAGTATCCCACCAAAGCCAAGGTTCTCGCTTAACCTTCAGCTCTGATTCCAAACGTAACGACCGACTTTTTGGCCCTTGAAAATCGACACTAATACGTGCCTTGTATTACATGCCAAACAATCGAATGCCGGAAGACCCAATTGTTAGGGAAGAGAAAGAAGGAAGAAGATAAGAAGAAAAATAAACAATATAGAATCTCACATCGGAACGAATAATCTATAATATACCATAAATCTTTAAAAAACAAAAAAACTGTAATATGTATATACATACATCAATCAGAGTATACTAACCTATGTTCGCTTGGACAGTTATAACAGCCTGTCTTGCCGATAAACAAAACAATGGATACAGTGGAAAATAACCATCTATGTGAATACGTCTCTAAGCCTCCAATTCGTCTCTTGAAGCTCCAAGCATCGACACCAATCTATAATATACTCGGTTTGACTCGAGCATTATAATAAAATAACACCCGAGTCAGTCTAGAAAACCAGCGTGAGAAAGCACACCCAATTGGATTTAAAGTTATATAAAACCTTTAAAACCAAAGGTATCTCGTAAGATCACGCCACACATAAACACGAACAGTTTTTTACCTTATGATAACCAAAACATTTCTAAAGAAAATCCATGATCTATAATAGTGTCTAGATACAAATACTTATTAATCATAGCCAAAATTATTACATTATTAAATTCCAGCAAAATAGTTATACAATCAAGTCCGTAGGCGCTTATAGGAGAATGGATTCCAACTATGAAAGAGTAAGTGTCTACCCAACAAATCCGTATACCTCTAGATAAAATGTACGAGAGGTTGCAATCGCAACTGCACCTTAACTACTCACGATCGGCACTACCTCTTCCTGGATAGCACCGTATATGATCACCTCATGTTTGATAAACAACTATCATGGACCCTGAAGCATACATAGAGTTACCGACACTAGATCTTTGAACGATCATACCATAATGAAAGCGAACCACATAGCCTTGTTGCATGTCCCTGCTTTAGTCATTTTCCCAGTTAATGAGACTTGAGGCTACGATTACCTTTCAAGAAATTCACACTTAGAATACTCATTGCCCTCCAATGATAATGTGCTGATAGCACCCATCTATACAAATCCATTCGGGATCTGAACGAATCCGAAGGCACTATTCCTACTACATCCATTTTGGAACCACCTTCAGGATTAGTAGCGAATAGCCCTTGCACTTCACATCACTATCTTCAAATCCATGATCTTCACGATGTCTTCACTTCAAAACGCATTTGTTGGATCGAAGTGGTTTTCGGTACATATCCGATCCCGGTCTCTTCGAAACAACGTTGAATAATTTTCGGTAAGCTCAACCCCAGTTCTCTAGGAAATAAATAGATAAAGATAAGATCAGAGATCACCTCCTAATCGTTAGTGGACGAATTTCCTTATCATCGTCCTAGAAGAATGAAATGAGATTTGTATGCACAGCATAACATCATCGGTGATGACTGTGCCATTTAACTCACGTGTTTCTTCTAGATATTTCCGAACTTACGTTTGGATCCATATTCGATAGTTGGTTATTTAACCACCAAATAATAAACATTCAATCATGATTTTATTTCATTTGGAAAATCAACATTAGCTCAGTATATAAGAAATCACTAGCCTCTTTTGATAAGTCTTTATACATACAATTTCTTGTAAATTACTTGTACATAAACACCCTTAAAAAATATACCCACAGATCCTTGTATTTCTATATTTAGAAATAACCATATATTTATTCCAACGGTATAAGTATATCTACAAAACTTAGAAAAGTTTCCTTTTTATTCGATTCTCAAATCATTTATAATTCCCCTTACAATCCTCCAAGTTCGTTTATAACCCATTTCATAATCTTTGAAAAACATTAATTTTTTATTTACCAAGAATTCAGTCACCTATAAACTTCTTGTACATTTCAAAATCATTTATAAACTTTTTATGAATCCATATACCATTTATAACTTCTTTTAAAATCTATAAACCTATTTCTAAAATTCGTTTATAAATATCAAATCATTTATAAACTCTTCACTTCTCAAATAACCTTTCCTAAATTCTTTAAACCATTTTATAATTCCTTTATAAAATCTAAGTCTTTCAAACATATTTCTAAGGTCTCGAAAACATTTATAAATAATTTTAAATCATTTGCCTCAAAAACTTAATAATTATTAACAATGAACATTTTATATAAATGGAAATCATGAACTTCTTATATCCTAAAGTAATTATTAATCATTCTAAAATATTGTTTAAGAAAAATAATAAATTATCCTTACCATTTTATAAATAATAATCTATTTTTAAAACCTAATAATAATCCTTAATATTAATTCCAAACCATAATTATTCTTGAAAAATTAACCTTATTACAATTTTAATTCCTTAGAACCATCTCACTATAGACAATTAAATTTTAAAACAATACCAACATAATTAAATAATCTTAAATTCTTATTAGTATAATTAATTAACTTAAAAACCATATTAATATAATTAGATACATTATAAATAATATTAATTTAATTGAACACTTTAAAAAAATATTACTATAATAAAATAACTATGGAACAATATTAATATAACTGAATAATCTAAAAATGATATTATTAAAATTAAATAAATTAATCCTTAGAACAAAAATATTTTCGAAATCCGATTTCGGATTTAAAAATCATTTCTTGTCTTTTAAAACCAATTTCGACTTAACGACACTTTATAGTATTTTTAAAATACTAATCTGAGGCCAGTAATCACCTAACACTTAACTAATATTGATAATGATTTTGTGTCACTACTGGGTTTTAATTTCAAACATATAATGAATTTATAATCACAGCATCCATAATCATATTTATTAATCAATAAACCATATAAAAGAAATATAATTGAACAATTCAATAATCGTGGGGAATCCCATTGGATCCCTCCAACCTATTTCCCCCCTGCATCACAAATGTTATACAATTATAAAATACAAATTAACCGCTTCGATGCGAGATTCTTATACAAAGGGTCTTCCGCTCTTACTAGGAACGTAATAGGGCTTTATCTACACCAATAAGCGGAAACATATCCAAACCAATTATATATATAATAATTTATCCAAACAATCATTCAACAATTTTTATCAACTATAAATCATAGAAGTTATCAAAAAGGTGAGATTAACTCACCAAAATTTCCTGTTGTTGCCGAAGCGTTCTGGTTTGGAACTAAAATCGAACGACGTCTGATTTTATCTCAAATTTCCACAGTATCCAAATCCGTCTAGACCACTACCATTTTGAAGCTCTCATCAATACGAGCACAATGCAACGGTTCACGTCACAATTGGATCTCGCATGCAAAAGTTATTAAATATATAAGTTAATGATATTTTAAATCTTAATATGATAATTAATTACAAACCAAATTACTATACAATACCCTTCTTCCCATTAACCCCCTTCTCTTTCTCGTGTTGACCGCACCACGCCTCCTTTGACCACATCCCTCCTTCACCATAGCCTTCCGACAGCCACCGTGACCCCATCAATCGAACGTTGCATCTCCTCTAAGCCTAACTCAGCTGGACCGACCATTCATTGGCCGCCGTTCATTCACAAAATGAAACCCAACCGATGCCGCATCTTTCTCGAACTACAGTTGCTACGAGCCACCATTTTCCACCAAACTTGGACTGTAGCCAGCTCTTCCCTCCATGAACGTTTCTCCTTTAGGAACTATCGCCTATAATCTCCTAGAATCATCAGAATCGACCAACATTGATTCGCTGATCAACTCGAAATTATGACCACCACGGTGCTTCATCGTCGATCTTCACCGTTGAATAGCTTTGTCTTGATGCTGGCAATATCTTGATAGTCGATGACTTCACCTGATTATCATAAAAAGTGTCTACGATGATCTTATGTTGTTGGATGAAGCATTTGGATTTGGTTGGGGGACAAACAAACAAACGCAGATGATTTCGCAGGGGATACGTTAATTATAAGTGAAATAGATGTAGGGTTGAACAAGATATATGTGCTGCTGATGTGAAGGAAGGAGGCTGTGGTCAAAATCATACACACACACTATTTAAATCCAAAATAACTAGATATTTAGTTCCGAACCCCGATCGAGGCATGCCACCTGGCGTTCCTAATGTTATTCCCCAATTCTAAACGCAATAGAACAAGTTTGAGACCTAATTCGATCGTATGTGGAAGATAGCTTTTTGAACCAATTATTATATTAAATTTTCAGTGTTAAGTACAATGCGTTTCTGTCCCGTACGACCAAATGATGCATCTGATTGCTACAAAATTTTATGGCGTAGTACTATTCATTATTACGGATGTAATGATATTGGTTTCTTCAAAATCTGAGACTATGCCCCGAAAGGGTATTTCCACTTGTTAATTAAAAAAGTTATTTTCAAAATCAAGTAAATCACTTTTACATCCTATTTAAAGGTTTTATTACCTTCATTCTTATTAAATGGTGATTAAATAAGCTTTTAAATTATTTTTATCCAAATAAAAATCCAAGATTTAATTTTTAAATAATTTTCAATTATTAAATTCAACAATTAAATTATCCAATAAATCGCTATATTTGAAATTCGAGTTATTTAATATATAAAATTAAATTTTCAGTAATTAAAACTAATTAAGTATTCTAATTTCAAATAACTAAATTTTTGGATTGTTACACCTCATTTGAAGTTTGATATTTTTTCGTAAGTTTTGAGTCGGCTATCTAAAGTAAAATAATATAGATATTATTTTATAACCATTCAACCCATACTACCCACGTTCTTAACCCCATACCCCCTACCTATATGCAATACTCTCCCTCCATCTACACTATTCAATCCTTACTTCATCTCTCTATAAATCTCACTTTTGAACCAGAAAATGAGATCGATCATTTTTAAATCAAAAACCCACTAGATCCAACATCCCACACAACTTTGGACCAATCCATACACTTTCGGGCCTCGACCCAAAAGTTAAGTCATTTCCAACGTCAAGATGGGTGAAGGGATGGTGGAGATCGGCTAATTTGATTGGAGGTGGTCGCGGTTTAAGGATGCTCGAAAAATGAACGGAGGACTTCGACGAGCTGCTACAGGCGGAGTTCAAGGCTAAGGTTAGTGGCAATGGTTATGCAGTGATAGATGGTCAATAATGATGGCCGTAATATGGGAATAAGCGATGCATTGTTTTTGGGTTTTTGTGAGCAAACGGCGAGAGGTGGGGTTCCACTCTGGTGGTAATAGCACGACAATGGTGAAGGCTTGCTCTGTTGGAGGCATGGTGGCCGAAGGTTGGACGTAGCAGCGGTGACGAACTCGAGATTACAATTCCTGGGTATTTTTTGAGTGCAATTTTGGAGGGAGGATTAGGTGCTAATTAAGGTTGATTGATTAGTTTAATGACATGACTAAGAAATATTATATTATTATTAAATTAGTGAAAGTTGTATATTGAATATCTTGATGATGCTAGGTCTGTTTTGAACGTGAATTTTGGCATTAGGATCCTATTGGCATAAGCTACGAGATGTAATTGGTTTGGTGGAGATTGGGGATAGCGAAATTTCATGCTAAAGTCGAACGTTGTTTAATTTCAAACAGAATCTAGAATTATTTGTTTATTTATTTATAAGGTTTACTATTAATAACTATTATAATGTAATAGTGTTTAAAGTAAATGACTTTATTTATTTATTAATGTTTGAGATTTATAAATAGAGTTTACAAAAATATTTGGGTTTTAAGAGGTGAGTTTTATAGAATGATTTGAAGACTTAAAAAGAGATTATATACAAGAGAAAAAGAGTTTATAAATGATTTTAGACATTTATACAAGAATTTTGGAAATGGTGTTATAAACTTATAAGAAGAAATTCATGAATAGTTGTATGGATTTATAAAGTGTCTATAAATGTTTTGAAATTTATAAAAGAGATTATAATTGGAAACGGGGATTGGGTTTTATAAGGGCTTTTTATAAAGAGTTTTATAAACGGTTTCAGAGATTTATAAAATAGTTTCATAAACGGTCTTTGAGACTTATAAGGGATTTACAAATGATTTTAGAATTGTATAGAAAGAAAATCTTTCTCAGTTTTGTGAATATACTTATAGTGTTAAGATAAGTACATTGATTTTTTCTAAGTATTGAAAATATAAGGATTTATATGTATATCTTTGTAAATGCATGTATACAAGTATTATAAAGTGATTTTAACTAATGGGAAGATTAATTTAAGAGGCTAGTATTTGCTTATGTGTTTAACTAGTGTTGATTTTCCCTACGGAATAAATCCCTGATTTTGATGTGTGTTTGTGGATAGTTAAATAATCGATTATCAAATTTGGACCCAAAACGTAAGTTTGAAAATATCTAGGAGAAACACGTGGGTTATATGGTACAGCCATCTCCGATGATGCTGTACTGTGTGTATAAATTTCATTTCATTCTCTTAGGACAAACGATAAGGAAATCTGTACATTAAAGGTTAGAAGGTGATCTCTGCTCTTATCTTTGACAGTGTATTTCCTAAAGAACCTAGGTTGAGTTTTTTCGAAAATTATCGAATATTGTTTTGAAGAGACTGGGATCGAATATGTTATAAAAAACCAATTTGATCCAACAAATGCATTACGAAGTGAAAATACCTTAAAGATGATGGAATTGAAGACTGAGTCGTCAAGAATATCGTTCGGTCTCAGGACGAACTTGTATAGATGAATGCTAGCATTTCATAGTTGCCTAGAAGGCAATGTAGCATTCTAAGTGGGAAGTGCTATATAATAGGTAAAACGTAGCCTCAAGCCTCATCTACCGGGAATGACTAAAACAAGGGAGATGCAGCAGGGCTAAGTGGGTCGCTCCCAAGTAGGGTACGATCATCCCTATCTAGATTCGATATTATCTCTCATTTGTATGCATTCAGGGCCATTAACGAAATGGCGATCATATTCGGTACTAGTAGTCAAGTTGTAGGTCGGTTCTGTATTGGCAGGGGATCCTGGCAAAGTCTTCGGTGTTGTTTTATCAAGAGATGCACCATGATGGGCGGCACCTTGGTAGCCCAGTCATTTTATGAAATTCATTCTCCAATACGAGCCTTTACAGTTTTAATTGTATACCTATTATGTTGCAATTTAATTAATGTAACAATTTCTGCAATGATTAATAAGTATTTATGTCTTATACATTATTACAATATCAAAGAATTTTATATGAAATGTTTTGGTTATTATAGGGAAAAAACTCGTCTGTGTTTGTATACGACGTGATCTTATGAGATTCCTTTATTTTCAAAAGGTTTTTGAAATATTAAAATTTATTTGGGTGTGTTTTCTCATTCTGGATTTTCAGACGGCCTCGGATGTTGTCTTATTATAATGCTCGGGTTAGGCTAAGCATATTACAAATTTAGTTTGGATGCTTTGGAGCTTCAAGAGATGAGCTAGAGGCCAGAGAGGTGTTCATGTTGATGGTTATTTTTCTGTTGCATTCATTGTTGCAACACAGATGGATTAGCAAAGACAGCTTCAGAACCCCTTTCAAAGGAAATGAATGTTAATCTCTCATATGCATGCCAAACCTTTTAGAACTAAAGGTTTCACCTTTATAACAACCCTTGGGAAAGCATACCCAAGCCTTCCGAACTGGTCGAGGCCAATCACATCAGGAGAAGGTTTCGCATCAATCAACAAGCATGCATTTTGAAGCTACCTACTGCATCAAAACCATTTGGTGCTTCAATATCTTCGAATCCCTTATGAACAACCTATCGATAGAGTCGACGGGCTCCTATCTTTACTTTCGATGACAACAAGGAAACATAAAGAGAAAGGCACATCCGAAAACCTTTTTACAATGTCGAAAGCAGTGCTGGAGAAAGTAGAGAAAAGGAATACTAAAGACACAACAAAGGCAAAAGGTTGATAAAAGACCCTTTCGATTTAGTCGAAAGGTAAGGAAACTGCAAGGGTGAGTTAAAGGACTCGAAAGAGATGCCTTTGGATGTGTCAAAGGCAGATGAGGCCTTTCAACCAAGTCGAAAGGCATGAGGCGGCATATAAAAAGAGGCCTTTCAACTAGGTCGAAGGCATAGGCGTGGAAGGGGGCCGACCTAGTCGAAAGGCATATGCGCGGAAGGTGATCGACCTGTATCTATAAATAAGACCTCAGGTGTCCGGTTTTAAGGAGGGGATTTTGGAATCCTAAGCTCATTTCTCTTATCTCAACTTCTTTGCAACAACAAACATCTTTGTAAACCCTAAATCAATTTGGGGTAAAGCTGTCATAACTGTAACCCATTTTGGATTAATAAAAATGGAGAGACGATGAATCATAAAGGATTTCGATTATGAGGAAGATCATTATGATCATTAGCTAGATCACATGATTCTATCTTATTCTCTTATCTTCTTTTTGTCTATGCGATATATTAAGATCATCTTGGATATGATCATTCGAAGACCATCACCGTTGAAATCAAAATACAAAAAATAAAAATGGTGACGATGTTTCGACATTAATGAGTTCATGAAACCTAGGAATATCCAGGCTTATTTTATGCAAAGTAAACCAAATGAAGCTTAGGCAACCACGGTCTGGATCTATTTTGAAAGGATGAAGCTACTTTCGACTTGGTCGAAAGGGGTGTTCCGAAGGGAATCCAGCCTGTGGTTGGCAAGAAAATGTCAAGAAGGAATTCATTCGAAAAGGGTTTACCCCCCACTACATCTGCAACCCTTTCAAAGGGGTTCATCAACAAAATAGGAAAAATCAATGAGGTCGAGAGTAGCTATCTCATTTTAGTAAAACATGCATACCTTTCGACAGCATCAAAAGGGTTAGAACGAACCTTTTGACATGGTCGAAAACCTTTATAAGTAGCTACCTTCGACTCATTCAAATGAAAGGTTTCGAGTGAAATGCTTCTTCCTTAGCCTGCATTTCTAATTTAACCATCAAATATGTTTCGACTTAGTCAATCAATTCGAAAGGTGTTTTTTGAAAGATGAAGCTTCTTTGACCTCCTAATCTTATATGACCTTATTTTTTATTCATATAGCTTTGGTGGTGTTGACAAGTTTTCATGTTAACATTTTTGGCGCTAAAGGGAGTGCTCGGACCTCTGACCTTGTTACTATCTTATAGACTAATTTTAGATCATTTGACTTGGAATAGGAAAATGAAATCTAAGTGACTAAGAAAAATGGAAGAAGGGGTTATTAACACATTAGCTCTTGAGGGGAATATAACTCCATCCTTTAATTTGGACGGGGTTGTTCGAGGGCAGCCTTCGTCACCATCTCAATAGGATGAAAACACTTCAAAGATCAAACTCTTAGAGTAGCAGCTGCAAGAAATGCAAAAGCTCCTCAAAATGGCGTTACCACGGAAGTCTTCAAAAATAGCAAAAGCAACTCAGGGGGATGAGGTGGTTATGCCCAAAAGGAACTTGAATGCTCACTCCAATGAAAATAAAATCAAGATAGATCTAACATCCTCTAAGAAGAAGGAATGCCCTTAGTCTAAAGCTAATCATCAAGGGAGGATACTTGATAAATCATTGGAATAATCTGGAAGCTCTACATCAAATGAATGCTTTTCGGACCAAAAAATTATTGCAATGTTGAAGCTTATCTGAAAGATGCTGCCGAGAAAGCAATCAAGGATGCAATGAATACAAAGGGAAGAGGACTATAGATGAAAATGCTACTAATAACGAATGAGTGCTACACTTTACAAACGAGATTGTGGCAACGGTCATACCATCTTATGTGAAGATCCCAATAATGAAATACCATGGAGTCATAGATCTGGATGATCATTTAATGGCTTTCGATTGCTAAATGGATTTATACAACGCGTCAGGAGATGTCAGATGCTAGTTAGTTCCTGTTTCTCTCCAAGGAACAACGACCAAATGGTACAGACAACAATGAGAGAAAACCATCAATTCTCGGAAGCAGTTTTCTTATGAATTCTCCACCAAGTTCTACATTTTTAAAGATCCCACTATAGATTATACAGTCATGGCCAACATATTCTTAAAAGTAGTTCTCTTATGAATTCTCCGCCTAGTTCTGCATTTGTAAATATCCCACTATAGATTATACAGTCTTGGCCAACGTAAAGTAAAGGCAAGGAGAATCCTTAGAAACTATCTGAGGAGATTCAACATTGAAGCACTAAAAGCAAAGGACATGAATGACTGAGACAAGCTTGCCATGGTGCACTCCTGCTTAATAAACAATATCCCTTTCTGGAAGCAACTATTTGTTAATGGGTGTAAAACTTTACAAAATTTCTACATCCAAGCTTACAAGTTCATTTAGATGGATGAGTTGTATTATTCTAAAAGAAAAATGATCCCTAAGAAGGAAGAGGAAGGTTTGGTCTAGACCAGGGACATAAGAGAACGAAATGGGAAGAGCCATTTACTGACGCAGTCGCTTTGAACAAGCCAATGCCTTATGTTTATGCAGTAGCGAAGGAAAGAGCCAACTTCCTGACTTCCTTCAAGGCTTCGAACAAACCAGAGAAAAAAATGGATGAGATTACTATGCATATCACAAGGCAAACGATCACAAGACCGTTGAGTGTAGAGTTCTAGCCGGAATCATATAGAAATTAATCTGTGAGGATCATTTCAAAGAATTTGATCAGGATAAGAAGTAAGCTCAACAGACAGGGTATGGTCCACAAAAGCATCATGGTAAGGCCGTTAATATATCGGAAGATAAAGACCTACCGAGCTTAAGCCCACCAATAAATAGAATTGACATAATTCATGGTGGGCCGCATTCGGGAGGGAGCAACAAAGGGTCCTGAAAAAGATACATCAAGGAAGCTAAAGAAGGTGTGTTCTCTGTGCAAGAAGATCCTCCACTGAAGAATTCATGATTAGGTATTCAAATGCCAAATCTTATTGTTAACCCTCAAGAGCTGAAATAATGGGTTCACCATCCGCCTAATGATCCAATAATGATTACCGCTCAAATCAAGTGGTCCATCATCTCCAAAATTCTTGTAGACACTAGCATTGCAGTCAACGTTATCTTCAAGCATGCCTTCGACCAAATGAATATCCTCGAGGATAAATTGCAGCCCAGCATGGAACCCATCTTCGGATTCAATAACAAAGGGTCTACTTTGGTGGAGCAAGTGAACCTGCTTGTGCAAATGGGAGTGCCACCATCTTGTAGAACTTTCGAGACCATTTTTGTGATTATCAACCAACTGTCCTACTACAACGCCTTCTTTGGCAGGCTAGCACTTGATGAAATAAATGCATTTGTATCTCCAAAATAGCTGTTGGTAAAATTCTTGATGAAGAGAAGATGGGGCACCATCCGAGGGAGCAGTTCAGTTCGCGAGAGATGTATTTTGCTACCTTGGATCAATATAAAAGGGAGTATTCCGCTTACTTTGATTCTTCCACCTTTTTACAGCCTTTAAATGATGGATTTATACATCCAACATTCGAAGAAGAAGTTAAAATTAATAAATCTAACAAGCATATATATGAAAGGTACATTCCACCTAGAGGCAAAAGGAAGAGAGTTGATGCTAATTCTGTGGAAGAAAGCCCAATCGTCATAGAATTCAATTGCCGAGGGATGGCAGAAAGGATAAAACCTATAGTGGACCTTGAGAAGCATACATAAATTCAGACGATACTAATTTAGTGGTCAAAGTGGGGAAAGATTTGAATGGCGACTTGAGGAAGGATTTGATCCAATTTCTTAAGGTCAACAAGGACGTATTTTCCTGGTCACATTCTAATATAGTGGGGATTGATCCAATGGTCATGTGTCATGCACTCAACATCAATCCAAAAGAAAACCCCATTAGGCAGAAAAAGAGACAGTTAAACAAGGTACGATCAGATGCTTTGAAAGAAGAAGTTAACCGGCTAATGGGTTTATTCGGGAAATATACTACCCAAAGTAGTGAGCCAATCCAGTTCCAGTAAAAAGTCAAATGGAAAATAGAGAACTTGCATTGACTATACAGACTTGAACAAAGCATGTCCGAAAGATTGTTTCCCGCTACCATGAATTGATCAGTTAATGGATGCAACAAGCTCGAACAAATTGTTATCTCTCATGGATACCTATTCCGGGTACAATCAAATACCAACGTTCAAGCTAGATGAGGTACATACTAGCTTCATTACTGAATGGGGAATTTATTGTTACAAAGCGATGCCATTTGGGCTGAAGAATGCGGGGGCAACATATCAAAGGCTGATCAACAGAATGTTTAAAGAGCAAATTATCTCAAATATGGAGGTTTATGTCGACGACATGCTAGTAAAATCTGGAAAGGCTAAGGATCATCTTAAGGATTTAGAAGAGATGTTTAGGATATTGCAGAAATATCAAATGAAATTGAAACCGCAAAAGTGCTCTTTCGAAGTCTATTTGGGAAAGTTTTTAGGCTACCTTGTAAGTGCCCAATGGATTGAGGCTAGTCCTGACCAAATTCAAGCCATTAAGGACATAGCCGGACCCAAAACCAGCAAGAAGGTAATGAGTTTGAATGGAAGGATGACCACTCTAAGTAGATTCATTTCCAAAGCTACTGATAAATGTATTCCCTTCTTTGGATCAAGAAAAAGAAGAACTCTGAAAGTGGGGAAGATTGGAGAAAAGCTTTTCAGGAATTAAAAAGCCATTTGGAAATGCCACCGATACTTTCTAGTCCCAAGAATGGGGAAGTTTTATACTTATATATGGTAGTTTCAAAACACGTGATCAACTCAGTGTTGATCGGAGAAGGAAGTGGAGCTCAACTTTCTGTGTGTTATGTGAGTAGACGATTAAAGGACGCGAAGTTTCGATACCCAGTAATAGAGAAACTAGCCTATTGCTTGATTCTCACAGCACGAAAACTTAGAGCATGTCTTCAAGCACATTCGATCAGGGTATTAACCAATTTCCCCCTTAAGCAAGTTTCCAGTAAACTAGAAACTTTAGAAAGGTTGGTAAAATGGGGAATCGAACTCAGCTAATATGATATAGAGTTTCAGCCATGAGCTGCAATCAAGGGGCAAGCACTGACAGATTTCATTAATGAATGTACTAACTTCATTAAAGAGAAATCGAAAAAGGATTAGAAGGCTATGTGGCATTTATTCATTGATGGTGCGTCAAATGAACATGGGTCGATGTAGGATAAGTGATCATAACATCTGATGGACACTACTTACATTATGCCATGAAATTAGGGTTCCCTGCAACGAACAATTTGGCAACATATAAATCAATGGTAGCAGGATTAACCATGGCATTAGAACTCAAGATTCCACGAATTCAGATCTTTAGTGATTCCCAGCTCATGGTATGCCAAGTGAAGCAAATATATCAAACGAAGGACTCCAAGCTATCTTTATATGTGAAGAAGATACTAAAAATGCTTGCTTTGTTTGAAGACTTTCAATACACTAAGTCCCAAGAGCGGAAAATTCACAAGCAGATTCGCTAGCAAAACTATCCAGCTCAAGGGAAGCCTCGAAAACACGCATTATTCCAATAGGATATCAGGAAATTTCGAGTTTTGGAGAGGAAGCATCCGAGCTGGGAAAGGAACTATTAGTTATGAGATGGTGTCGAGCTAAGTTACAAGAGGAAGAGGCAAGAGAAATTGATAGGGACATATCAATTGAAAGGGTTGACCAATCAAGAGCAAGCGATCCGTATGATAGCACTTGGATGTCACCTATCATTGAGTATCTTGTTAAGGGAATACTCCCATTTGACAAAGGTGAAGCAAGGAAAATCAAGAGACAAGCTTCAACCTTCACAATAATGGATGGAATCCTTTATAAGAAGGGGTATGCACTACCTTACTTGAGACACATAATTCTGAATGATGATGTAAAATTTCTAGCAGAAGCACATGACGGATTTTGCTAAACCACTCAAACGGGACAAAATTGGCAAAAAAGATAATGAGAAAAGGATTTTATTGGCCTTATATGGTAAGCCAAGCCATTGAGTATGTGAAAAATGCGAGAAGTGTCATAAGTACTCGAAAATTCCCTGATTACCCTTAAGTCAATCAACTCTAATCTCAAGTCCATTGCCCTTTGACATATGGAGAATATATTTAACTGGCCCATTACCAATCTCAAAAAGAGGAGCAAAGTTCATCGTATTTGCCATAGATTACTTCGCTAAATGGGTTGAAGTGGAACCACTTCCAAACATTACTTCTGGGAAGGTACTCGGATTCATCATCAAAAATGTCATAACCAGATTTGGAATTCCCCAAAAGATAATTTATGACAATGAAACACAATTTAAGAGTGGAAAATTCTCACTTTTGCCATGATAATGGAATCATTAAGAGCCTTTTATCCATCTCACATCCAAAAGCAAATGGGGCAGTTGAGGCAGCAAACAAAACCATAAGACAATTCTGAAAAAGTGACTACAACGCAAAAGAGAATTGGGTAAAGGAACTACCACTTGTGTTATAAGCTTATTGAATGACTATTAAAACGGTGATGGAACGTACTCCCTACTCTTTGACATATGGCTATGAGCGATGTTACCAATAGAGATGGAAAATCCCTCACACCGAAGAATCGCCTATGCATTTAATATGAATCAAGAATTGAAAAGAGAATCCTTGGATTTAGCACATGAGCTTAGAGATGAGGCATCAATAAGAATAATGGAGCATCAAAGAAGAATTTCAAAGTACCACAACTCAAAAGTGAGAACATGATCACTTCAAGAAGGAGATCTTGTATTTCGAATAGTAATTGCGAATACAAGAAACCTCGTAGATGGACCCCTGGGACCAAATTAAGAAGGACCCTTAATCATTTGCAATGCGATCACCCAAGGAGCTTACAAGTTATGCCGACCAGACATTAATACAGTTTTGAGAATAAGGAATGCCGAACATTTGAGACCATATTTTCCAAAGATGAATGGATAAAGCATCACATTCTTTAAAAGGAAAATCTACATGGTTGGAAGTAAATACTCCATACATTTTGACATTACCTAAGACGGTAAAAAGCCTCTGTCTGCATGAAGATGGCCATGGCAAAGCACCACCTAGAGTGAGGGTGGAGTAAGCCTTTAACCGCGCCATAGTATGGCTAGGTTGAAGCATCGGAAAAATCCTTGGTCGTGCCTCTGATCGGGTCAAGGCACCTCCTAGACGGAGGACGGAGTAAGCCTTTATCCATGCCATAATATGGACAGGGTAAAGCATCGAACAAACCCTTTTCCACGTCATGCTATGGCCAGGGCAGGGTGCCTACTGGAGGGAGGTCGGAGTAAGCCTTTATCCCCACCATGCTATGGCCTGGTTAAAGCATCGAACAAGCCTTTGGTCGTGCCTCTGCCAGGTCAAAGCGCCTCCTGGTGGGAGGTTGGGGAAGTCCTTAGTTCCAATCCCTAATACGAGATAACCAAGAGCACCAGACAATATGGACCAAGATGTCCAAGCCCAAGAAGAGGCTCATCAAATAATGGACTAATATATCCAAGCCCAAGAAGTGGCTCATCAAATAATGGACAAAGAAGTCCAAGCCCAAGGGGAGACCCATCAGCTTATTGACTAAGGCGTCTAAGATTGAGAAGCAGCTAATTAGATTACTACTATATACAGTGAAGATAGAATCTAAGGAGTAAAGCAGAGCTCCGCTTATAAAATACCCGAATCTAGGTTTTGGGTCTTTAATATCTGAATTTCATCTATAAATATCCGAATCTAGGTTTTGGTACTTTATCTCTCACTTACAATCTTTATTCTCTAATCTGGGTTTCGGGATTATTATTTAACTTTAGTTAGTGCCCTAGTGCCCTAATTTAGGCTTATAGTTTCTACTATAAAGACAATTACCATGAACTTTTGACTATCCAACATATGCCCTAAACTGAGCCAAGGATTTCTATTTTCAAAATAATTACTATGGATTTTTGCTTATCCAACATATGCCCTAATCCGGGATGGAGATTCCTATTGCAAATATAATTGGTGATAATGTCTAATTATCCGACATATGCTTTGATCAAGGCGTAGGATTTTGATATGAAGACAATTGTTACAGATTTCTAGTTATCCCTCGTAAATACCCGAATATGGATTTAGAAATTCCACTCAGAGGACTAATTCTGAATATTGCTATATGATTTCTAGATATCTCACTACTAACTTCCAAACTTCACAAGTTAATGCCCTAATTTGGGTTAAGTTTCATAACCTCCTAATTCATATTGAATTCCGAACTTGGGTTATAAAGTAGTAGAATTGAAGTTGCAACAAACATCAAAATCATGAACTAGAAACTTCAAACTGGTCTTCTTAAAACCCAAATTAGGGTAAATATTTTATAACTCTAAATGAAGCTCACCAATATCTAGACGAAGACTTCAGGATTATCCTAATCTGCATAAAAATTTCCAAATACATACTAAGATTGATGGGTTACAAAAGCTTACTCCCATATAATAGCTTATAGCCCCTATTTACAGCCATTTGCTGTTTCCCACAAGGAGTTCAAAGACTAAAATCACCACATGCATTAATGGCTATCGATTATAGACCTCATATCCTTTAATAATTCAGGATTATGATCAACTATCTATCTAAATATAGAAGTGCTAGTATGCCAACTTATCATGAAGCATGCGTAAATACGATAATGAGTTAGCAATAGAAAATGTCACTTACTTTGAACTTTGTAGGAAAAATCAAGTTATAAAGAGCAAGGAAGTTATGAAATTTTTGTTCTAAAGAACAAAAGCTTCTTTCATATAGGGGGTGCAAAATGTTAGCCATAAAATCCACTTAAAAAGAAAAGGCATGAAAGTGGATAAGAAAAAGGCCAGCCACTACTGAAATTTTAGATATGGGTTTCGACAAGGATCATGAAAGAAGGATCCGAAGGAATTGAGAACGCTTTCGGAGGAGTCGCAAGCAGCAGGCACCCTCACAAGTGATAAATAATGCAAAAGTCATCAAAAAGGATGATAAAGGGGAATAGAGCTATCTTTCCGCCTCATTCATACCTTCTGACATAGATGGAATAGCAAAGACAGCTTCGCAACACCTTTCGAAGGAAATGAATGTTAAAATCTCATATGCACCCAAAATCTTTTGGAACCAAAGGTTTCGCCTTTACAGCAACCTTTTCAAAAGCATACCCAAGTCTTTCAAACCTATCGAGGCCATTGACATTGTTAACGCAAAAAATGTACGCTAACACCCCTGTGTGAGTTGTGGTATAGCGAAAGCACCACCCGTTGGTACGGGAACTAAAAGCAAGTAGAAAATAGCAGAAAAAAGTAAAGAGACAACGATTTTTATAGTGGTTCGGCTCAAAGTCAAGCCTACGTCCACTTAATCTCTTCTTATTACTGATTTGATAACAAATCTTGCAATAATTCTTCAATTACAACACCAATAAGGCAAGTAGTTAGAACTTTGATGTAGAAAAGCTCTTTGAATTCATGTTGAATGAACTTGATCTTTTCTCCAGGTTCTTTGAAATGTCTTTGGCATTTGAAGTTATGAAGAAGAAGTGAAAACAGCAAAGTCTCGGCCTTCCAAAAATTATCCAAAAATCCCCCTTCAATGTGAAGTAGGCGGGGTATTTATAGGGGAGTTTCGGAGTTAGGTCGTAAGCGACCTAGGGAGTTGCGACCTAAGAGCGATCCTGAGGTAGCATAAGTCGTTAGCGACTTAATGGAGCCATCCTAGACGAGATATATGCTGTGAGCGACTTAGCATGTGTAGCACAGGAGTTATCTCAGCTTGCTTAGGTCGTAAGCGACCTAATGGAAGAGGTAGTGCGCATGCGGCTTTACTCTAAAACTTGTTAGGTCGTTAGGTCACTCTTTTATTAACTCGTTAGGTCGTTGCCTTCATTGAGTTGCTACGTCGTTAACCTGTTGAGTCATAGGAGTCTTTAGGTCGCTGAGTCGTGCCATGTTGAACTGCTCTGTGCTTTAGGTCGTTGGGTCATGCCCTGCTATAGGTCGTTAAGTCGTTTATGCCAAGGATAGTTAAGTTGCTTATTCCCTTAGGTTGTTGAATCAAATAGGTCGCTTAGAGAGGTGTTAACACTTGCCCCTCGAAGTATATGCCTAGGGGCTAGGTCGTGTGCTTCGATACCTCTTAGCTCGCGCCATCTTGAGTTGCTAAGTCGTGAGCGACTTATGAGAGAGCTAGGTCGTTCGCGCTAATTCGAGTTCCATTGCCCCTGTATATAAGTTGCTTAGGTTGCTCCTTCTTCTCTTTACCTGCTTCAACATTCTAATCCTCCATTGAAGAATCTCCGAGCTCTCGAAGACGAATTCAAGCTAAACAGTCATCGATCATCTTCACCATCACATTACGTAAGTGAATCCGATCATTATCCAACCACAACCATCACCGAATCGTGAATCCCCCATTTTCCGACCCTAATATGATTTCATGTGCCGCATTTCACCACGAGTCATGTTACGATCGATCTTTGGTCGTCATTGGACACGTTGTCGTTGTAATTCACGAGAACACAGCAGTGCATCAGATCTATGATGGATCTAAGATGATTTAAATCGGCCTTGGATGATTTGGTGGTGTGGAGAGATGATGGATTTCATGGTGGAGATGCTAACGGGTTATCAGGTTACAAGTTTAAGGGTTAGCGAGTTAGGCGAGTTGTTGGATGAAGAGGAGTTAGCGAGTTAAGGAGAGTTAGGATGTGCCCAACTTAGGAGCTTCGAACGACCTAAGGCTTAGCAGTTTGGATGTGAATCACACGACTTAACTTAGTGAACGATTTAAAGAATCAACACGACCTAATTTATCCTACAGCATTGCTTTAACTCGTAGGAACATAACTGATGAACTGTTAGAATTTGTCAGAACTTGATTGAATTTTCAACATGAACTGCCAGAATGAACTGCTTGAACTTGTTGCACTCTTTCACAGATTGTATTAACTTTCAAGCTAACAACTTGTTAACTATAACATTTACCAAAAACTAGGGCGAATATACTGCCATTGACTGCCCACATCGAATGACAGATTAGTCGATAAAGAATAATCAACTTAAAGGAATTATGTGAACAAAATGCTGTGAATTAACCAATTCAAGTGAAGTATTAAAGCAAAGCTTAATTAATCAACTAAAGCTGATCTATTTGCATCAACACTGTACTTGGACTTAAAATAACAAGCCCTGAAACTTTATAATTGACAAAAGCCAAGTAGTTTAATTCCAGTTATATTTGCTTGTCATTTTATTAGTTTTGCACAACACTTCACACTTTTAGGAAACGTGCACCTTCATATTTGAATATCCAATTCCTTGTGTAGAACGGCTTCTCAACAGATGCAAGAAGAGATAATAGAGCAGGCCGATGAGGTCTTCCCAATAGCTGACCCTTTGGGGAATCCTCCGGAAAGAGCTTCAACTGTATTGAACCAACGGGCTTTCAGCCAGCTATGTATTCAATTCGGCATTGCTGAAGCGAATGCTCTGCTTCCTGGGGTAAATGACACTGCCGATAGGCCGCCTCCGGGCTTCATTGCAGTCAATCGTCAAATGTGTTTGAATGGAGCTATTCCCTCCTTCAACGATTTTCTTAGAATACTCCTCCTTCGATTAACTATTTCTCCATTCCATTTGCACCCTAATGGCTATGCCATTTTGATGGGGTTGTGCGTACTATTTAGGAGGACGCTTAACCGCTTCCCAAGCTTCGAGGAGATCTGTTATTTGTGTTCGTTCGGGAGGAACAAAGATCACCCTTCCATTACTCTTGAAAGGAGTGCAAGAAACCGCAAACTGATTACGGATCTGCCCGAGAGCGCTCACGGGTTTTAAAACCAGTTCTTCTTTATCCGTTGCCACCCGGTATCTGGAGAGTAGGAAGTAAGACTACCTATCTTCGTTCACTTCATTTCTGAGCCTTTCAAAATTTGAGTCGTAAAATGCTAACTTCATTCTTTACCTTTGCAGCATTTCCTCCTTCCTCTAAAGATTCTACTCATAAATCGACTTTCAAAAGATTGAATGCCATAGCTGTCGATGAGAGAAGTATTAAGTTTCTACTGAAGGACGAGTTTTTGCACCAATTTGGACTTTTGCACTCTTCTCGATCCATTCGGTCCCGTGATGCCCCTAGTCCTCAAGCAGAAGCGTCAGATGCCTCAGCCTTCGTAAAGGAATTCGCACCGAAGGAACCTATTGTAGAGGCTTCATTAGTAAAATGCTCCAGTTCCGTTGACGGTGTGGGATTACCTGGCAAGTCTAAACTTCCCCCAGTTATTGAAGAAGAGATATTTCCTCAACATTCTAGGAAGGCTACTGGAAGAGCTGATGAGGGAGCTGAGAAAGAAAGTTCTGTTACAAAGAGTGTAAAGCGTGCGGAAGAGGGCACTAGTGATATGCCTCCATTCCGTTGGGCACGATGGTGATGATATCTTTGGGGGACTAAGCGATCTTATGGTGACTTCCCAAGAGTTCTTTAAAGATGACACCATCACCTCTAAGCTTGTTTCTATAGCAATCGAAGCGACATCCGTTTTGCGATCAACTTCATCAACCCAAGATTTGACTCCTGCTGCAAAAGCCGACATCACTCCCAAGCCGAAGAGTGGTTGGTAGCTTGACGTGCGTAGTTCGCACGCCACACACACACTTAGGATTTTTGGCAATTATGTGCACTTAGCTTCTTTATTTCGAAGATTTCTAAATTTTGTCTCTTCTTCACTTTTAGGTTCTCCCATGGGACGCAGCGGCTCATATTACGATGACTTTCAACGCTATGCGAGGCGGGATTCTTATGACCCTAGGCGCTATCTTCCTGCCCCTAGGGAGACTAATGAGGAAAGAGCAGCTAGGAAAGCTCACGAAAGGAAGGCTTATGAGGGGCGTTATGGAAGAAGAGACGACCAACATGACTCTTACCAGAGGGACGATGACTCCAATAAGAGAAAGTATCATGACGATAAGGGGAAGAGTCATGTAGCTGAAGATTCAAGCAAGCGAGCCAAGCTTAGCGAAAAGTCTATATCTGAAATTTCTAAAGTGCCCGCTGCTTCTATCTCTCTAGACATCCCTTCTAGCTCTACTACCCTTAAAAGAACTGAAATTCAAGCAATCATTAATAGGCTTCCTTATCAAGTTGAGAAGCCTCCACCTGCACTCCAAATCCGATTTCCGCATTGGTGTTTGAAAGGAGTACGTTTTGATTTGGACTTGGTTCCCATTGACAAACAGGCCATGTTGAGAAATCTTGACGATGTCAAGCTTGATATTGAAAGAATGTCCGGCTGGCAAAAACTAGTTGATGAGCTTCAAAGAGTAAATCGTTTGAATCTCGAGGCTATGCTGACCATGGAGAGTGATAAGTCTTGTTAACGCTAAAATTTGAACGTTAACACCCCGGTGTATAAAGTGTAGTTGTGAAAGCACCACCCGATGATTTGGGAACAGAGTATAAGCAGAAAATTACAGAAAAAGCAGTAAATAACAACGATTTTATAGTGGTTCGGCTCAAGGCAAGCCTACGTCCACTTTAATTCTCTTTATTGCTAAACCGATTACAACTTTACAACAATCTTCAATTACAATTATGACGAAACAAACAACTAGAACTTTGGTAGAGAAGAATTCTTCGAATCCATGTAGATTGCGTTAGATTTCCCCATGAAGTTAGTTGAGATGCCTTTCGAACTTGAAGTGTCGGGTGAGTTGAGAATTCAGCAGAGTATTGGCGCTTGAAGTGATTGGCCAAAAGTCCCTTGAATGTTGGAGGTGGTCGCGTATTTATAGGGGTTTCTGGTGTCAAGTTGTAGGTAGTGGCCGAGATAAGCTAGGTCGTAAGCCGTTGCCGAGATAAGCTAGGTCGTAGGTCGCTGCTCCTCACCTATGCACGGCCTATGGTTTAAATGGGAGGCGCATATTCTTCTGGCCCCAAATCCTAAGTCCCAAGTCGCTGCCGAGTTATCGTGATGCGCATTGAGCAGTTGCACTACTTCCCCCTTCATATCCTTAGGTCGGTCACGACCTATCGTAGCCGTAAGCCGGCCACGACTCAGGTGTGGACCAACTTATTCTTAGCAGCTAGGTCGGCAAACAACTTGAGTAGTTAGATCGGAAAACGTGTTAGGTCGGTAGACCTTTATAAGTCCTAGGTCGGAATCTCCTTGAACCTTAAGTCGGCATCATTTCAAGACGTTAGGTCGGAACTTTCTTTAAGGCATTAGGTCGGCATGCTTCTCAAGGCCCTTAGGTCGGTATCCCTCTTAGGTCTCATGCAGTTAGGTCGGTCTTCCATGTTAAGATACTGGGTCGGCATCCCTTCGTGTCTTGGGTCGGCACCTTCTTTAAGTCGGCAGAGTGTTAGGTCGTTTATTATCTTGGATCGGTGAGCCACGGCCGAGGCGGGGTTAACATTTGCCCCTCGAAGCATGCGCCTAATGGTTAGGTCGTATGCTTCGATACTCTTTAACCCGTTCCTTTTTTAGATCGGTAGGTCGTAAACGACCTAACAGTTAGATGGCCTAAGTCACTTCAGTCTCTACCACAACAAGATATAAGTCGTCCATTTTCTTTTCTTTTCCATCTTTATTACTTGCCCCCTTGTTCGATTCCACCATTAAAATTTTCTCAAGCTCCTAAAGGCGATCTCATCCCATCTGATCATCGATAACCTCTACCATTGATCGTGTAGGTAACTTTATTCCTCTTCTGATTGTAGGTCACTGTCGATTCGTAAACCTTGTTGCTCGAACTTGAATCGTTTCCTTGTACAATGCTCCATCACGAATCCCATCACATTTATAGCTGATGAAGCCTAGTTCACTCGATTCGGCCTCAGATGATCATTGATACAACTAAGATGGTTTATCACCTTAGACTCGATGATCTCTGATGGCAAGGTATCAGACTTGTAACAATTTCGAATTGTTGTATTGGGTGATTCGAGAGCAGGAATGAAGGCTGTTGTTGATGAAATGGTTATCGGGTTAATGGGTTGAATGGAGTGAAATGTTGGTTCGGAGGCGACTCGGCAAATTCGGATGACCTAATTCTTTGGCCGACCTGAACTTTTAAGAATTGAATCGTCGCCGAGTTAACACTTGGTAAAATTCCCACTTCTTCGAACCGGAGCCCTTCCTCTGATTACTCCACGACCTAGAGGACTACCGATTTAAGGAACGAAGGAACTTAGCCTTAACTCGCGAAGGAATTTTAAATCATAGCCGACTTAATACTTAAGCTTTGGACGTGTTGTCGTTTAGGAGCATAGACCCACTTTGAGTATTTGACTCGAACTGCCGAACTAAGTTTGCCTAAATTCTGAACTGCCCCAACTTTAAATTTGTTTGAATCTCATTGTATTATTTCATAGACCGCATTAACTTATAAGCTGCCAACCTGCTGAAAATAACAAACAAAGAAACCAAGGCGAGAATACTGCCATTGACTGCCCACATCAAATGACAGATTAGTCGAGATGAAACAAGCAACTTAAATATATTGCATGAAATGTTTGTGAATCAATCAACTAAAGTTAAGCATCAATGCAAAATATCAACAATCTGAACTGATTTGTCTGCATCAACATTATACTTGCATATTTAAGCTTAAAACAATGGCCCCTGGGTTTCATAACTAACAAATGCTTGCTAGTTTTCATTCCAGTTATATTTGTTTATTGCTTTGTTAATTTTACACAACACCTCACACATTTTAGGAAACGTGCACCTTGATGTTTGAATATCCAGTTATTTATGTAGAATGACTTCCCATCAAGAAGAAATGGCAGCTCAAGAGGAAGAAACTTTTCCGGTAGCTCTATCTATAGAGAACCCTCCAGAGAGAACTCCAACCATTCTAACCCCGAGAGCATTTACTCAGCTGCGCACTCAATTTGGTTTTACTGAGAGTGATGTCCTGCTCCCTGGGCCAAGTGATACTACCGACAATCCTCCCCGTGGCTTTATTGCAATCAATCGTCAAATGTGTTTAAGCGGAGCGATCCCTCCTTTTAATGACTTTCTCCGAATTCTTCTCCTTCGGTTGTCAATCTCTCCGTCCCAACTTCATCCTAATGGTTATGCCGTCTTGATGGGGTTATGCATTTTGTTCAGAAGAACTTTTGATCGCTTACCAAGTTTTGAAGAAATCCGTTACTTATGCTCGTTTGCAAAGAGTAGAGATCATCCTTCCCTTATAATTGTGAGGAGTGCTAGAAACCGCAAACTTATTTCTGACCTTACCGAAAGCGTTCATGGATTTCTGAACCAATTTTTCTTTGCTCGCTGCCCCCCAGGGTTTTATGCCAATTGGAGAGTAGGAAGTAAGATTACTTGTCTCCATTTTTAAACTTTCTCGAGATCCGAATTACCAATTGCTAACTTCGTTCTTTGCTCTTTTCAGCACTTCCTCTTCCCTCTAGAGATCCGGTCCATAAGCAGACTTTTGATAGATTGAGTGCCGTGGCCGTAGCAGAGAGAAGCATCAAGTTTTTGTTGGGGGATGTATTATTGCACCAATACGGGCTTTTGCATACTTCTCGTTCTACACATCCTCATGAAATCCCAGACTCCCCAGCTAGAGCATTGGATGCCCCAGTTTCTACAGATACATCCAAACCAAAAGGACCTGCTCCCGAGGCTTTGCTAGTGAAATGTTCCACTTCTGTTGATGTTGCGGGGCCATCTTACGAACTTGCCTCGGTTATTGAGGAAGAGGAGCCTCAGGGATCTCCCTGACGTTCACAGAAATCCGACGAAGAAGCCGAGAAAACTAGCCATGCTAAGCAGAGCAGGGATGATACTTTCGAAGGGCTGAGCGACCTCTTTGCCACCTCGTAAGAAATCTTTAAAGATGACCCTATCACTACTGGGGTTTCTTCTTCAGTAGTTGAAGCAACTTCTGTCCTGCAGCAGACTCCGTCAACTCAGGAGTTGACGCTGACTATTACACCCACAACCACTCCTCAATTAAAGAGTGGTTCGTAGTTTGATGCGCGTAGTTTGCACGCCACACACACTTAGAATTTCTTTTTTGGCACTTTTACACTTCTGACATTTTGTACTCTGAAGAATTCTAAGATTTAGCTCTTTTTTATTTCAGATCCTCTGATGGGACGCAGCGGATCTTATTATGATGATTTCCAGCGCTACGGGAGGCATAGCCAGTATGACTACAGGCGTTACCTTCCCTTTTACAGAGAATCTGATGAAGAGAGAGCCGCTCGAAAGGCTCAAGAAAAGAGGGCTCAAGAGGAGCGCTATGAAAGAAGAGAGAGGGAAGAGCGCCACGATTCTTCACAGAGAGGTGACGATTCCCATAAAAGAAAAACCCATGATGACAGAGGGAAAAGTCATGTGGTTGAAGATTCGAGCAAGCGAGCCCGACATGGTGAGAAGCACACCACTACAACTCCTGAAAAGGTTACTGCCCCTGCCTCGCTTGATATTCCTTCCGGCTCTCCCGCTCTCGGGAAGTCAGACATCCAAACTATAATTAGCAGACCCAAATTCCAAGTTGGACCGGGTCCTGCCACTTTGCAAAGTCGGTTTCCTCAGTGGTGTCTGAAGGGAGTAAGGTTTGACCTTGACTTGGTCCCCATTGACAAGTCTGCCATGTTACGAAACCTTGACGCCGTCAAGCTTGATATTGAGAGGATGTCGAACTGGCAGAAACTTGTTGACGAGCTTCAGAGGGTTAATCGTGCAAACATAGAGGCCATGCTCACCATGGAAAATGATAAAGCCGAATGGTAAAAGGTGCTTGAGCAACATGACACCGAGATGAGAAGCATTGCTTCTTACAATGAGGAGCTTGAAGCAAAAGTTGAAGAACTGAAACAAGAGCTTGCTGCTTCCTCTACTTCTTACTCTCAAAAAGAAGAAGTGCTCCTAAAACAAGTGAGAGATGCTCATGCCAGCCAAAGGGATGCCGAAGATAGGCTCGAAGTGCAGAAAAGAATTAGCAAGGGCTATGTCGCTGACATCGAAGAGCTTCGGAAGAAAAACAGCTCCCAAGAGGCGGAGATTCAAATGCTGAAGCTTCAACTTTCTAAAGCTGAAATGGAGCGTGATGAGGCCGTTGCCAGCAAAATTGCAGCTGAAGATTCTCACGAGGCAACGAGGGCCAACATTATTTGATTTCTATCTGCACAGCATTTTGGGGCGTGGTAGCCTCGCCTTTCTAGGCCCCAAGTATGAAATTACACTGGCTGAAGTTTGGGAGGCAGCACTCGATATGCTCGGTGGTAAAGGCGCTGGCTACGCTGAGTCAGCTCTTGAAGAGCATTATCTTGATGATGATGCTCGCGCCGCTCTTGCCAAGGGGAGAGAACAGCTTGCAAAATTAAGGGCCGAAACAGCGGCAGGAGAATATTCAGGAAAAATCACCTCAACTACTCCAATTCAACCTTCTCCTTTAGCCGAAATTGACATTATCGGTTCTAGTTCTCATTCCCCATCTCCTACTAAAGTCACCACTGATATTACAAGCATACAAGGTGGAGATGAAGGTGGCGAGAGTGCCGAGGCACAGGCTTACGAAGTTGACGTCAGGGAACCGACTTCTGCAGGTAACCCTACTGACAATCTTGCCCAAGTAGACTGCTCATCTGTTTCTTATGAACTTGATGGGCTTTTTGACTACTTCTTGAATCTCAGCGAACCTTTATCTCCGCTTTTTGCTGACTTAAACTTTTTTCCTTCTGCAGAGAAAACGTCGGGCATTGTTCAGGCTTCTCCTCCTCCAATTATTCCTTCCCCGTCTCTTAAGGTCACTCCTCCTTATGCTTCGCAACCCGGGTCACAAGAGGAGCAAATAGAAGCTCTTCACGGCTTAGATGATCCCGTTGCTTCTCAAGATCCGAAAGGAGAAGAAACTGAAGGAAGTGAGAGGACTCCAGAACCAACTGGCTCCGACGCTGAACCGTTATCCAAACTTCTTTCTCCAGGGAGTGGGTATTCCTCAAAGAATAGAGGAAAGCAGGGAGTTTCCAAGAAGAAGAATAAGAAGGGATCTTTAACTGGCGAAGAAGAGACGTAAGAAAGTCCGATCGAGTCCTTTTCTCCTTCATCTCCTACCCTTACAAGCCGACCTAAAAAGTTGGTCATTCGGCCAGGTGCGGGCTCAAAAGGTGGGCGGAAGAAGAAGTGAAAGCTTTGGTTCTGTGGCTTCCATATCGCTTTTTTGCCTTTTTTGCGTGCAATGACCGGAAATTGTGCGGGTACCGGCCCTCCGCTTTTCTTTTGTTGTTGTTTTTTACTTTGGAACCTGTACCCGTATATAAAATAGTGTTGAATAAAATGATTCTTTTTCTTTGTACAAACTTCTGTCTATATCTGAGAATGCATTTACTATTCATTTTTGTACAAGTTTCTTTGTACGATATTGCAGTGAGCTTGTGGTATATATTGTTCGAGCGCAATTTTACCGATGTAGTTATGCCATGCTGCCCTTATACCATAAGCCCATTGTAATATTTTATTTTATGAGGAACTTGTGCTTTTATTCTTTAGAGAATAATTATTCCACATTTGGGGGAATATGATTTCATTAAAAAATAGAGCACAAAGAAGTTTCTACGCTTCAACCTTCGAAGATATCACTCTTTATTTTATGCATATACACATTTTATTGAATGAAATCTTCTATGTGGTAAAGCGGGTATTTGAAAGGTACTTCAACTTCTTTTTGAGGAAGAGAATTTTCTCGAATAAGTAATTCATTCTTCCTTTGGAAGTTAAAGTGTGCCTTTGATGAGGATTTTTTTTTTTGTTGTACTTGCCACAGTAAAGGGCTTCCTGATTTTTGTTTCTTTGAAAAGTTGCACCTCTGAGGAAGACTTTTTCATGTTTCAACACTTGGAAGTTTTACTTCAATCTTGGTGAAACGTGTGCCTCCGAAGAGGTCTTTCTGCTTGATTGTGCCTCCGGGAGGAGGTCTTTTCATTTCTGCCTCTGGGAAGAGGTCTTTCTGTCTTATTGTGCCTCTGGGAAGAGGTCTTTCTGTTTCTTCCCCTTGGGAGAGGCTCTCTCTTTTTTTATTTTTTATTTTTATTTTTTAGCATTTCATCTTTGGTGAAGTGAAACTTCGAAGAGCGGCTGTTGCACTTCAACTCCTGGCGAAATGGGCCTCCGAAGAGGGCTTTTATTTTGTTTTACATTTCAACTCTGGTGAAGCGAAACTCCGAAGAGCGGTTGTTACACTTCAGCTCCTGGTGAAATGGGCCTCCGAAGAGGGCTTTTATTTTGTTTTACATTTCAACTCTGGTGAAGCGAAACTCCGAAGAGCGGTTGTTACACTTCAGCTCCTGGTGAAATGGGCCTCCGAAGAGGGCTTTTATTTTGTTTTACATTTCAACTCTGGTGAAGCGAAACTCCGAAGAGCGGTTGTTACACTTCAACTCCTGGTGAAATGGGCCTCCAAAGAGGGCTTTTATTTTGTTTTACATTTCAACTCTGGTGAAGCGAAACTCCGAAGAGCGGTTGTTACACTTCAACTCCTGGTGAAATGGGCCTCCGAAGAGGGCTTTTATTTTGTTTTACATTTCAACTCTGGTGAAGCGAAACTCCGAAGAGCGGTTGTTACACTTCAACTCTTGGTGAAATGGACCTCCGAAGAGGGCTTTTATTTTGTTTTACATTTCAACTCCGGTGAAGTGAAACTCCGAAGAGAGGTTGTTACACTTCAACTCCTGGTGAAATGGGCCTCCGAAGAGGGCTTTTATTTTGTTTTACATTTCAACTCTGGTGAAGCGAAACTACGAAGAGCGGTTGTTACACTTCAACTCCTGCTGAAATGGGCCTCCGAAGATTGCCTGGAAGTTACTCTCTCATGGTTGGAGGGTCATGACTCCTCCAATCTTTTTTGGTTGAGTAGAGAACTTTCTTTTTTGCGGCATATGCTTCGTTAGAGGTCTTTATCCTCCGAAGAGTTGTGCCTCCGAAGAGGACTTGTGCCTCCGAAGAGGGCTTTAGTTGTTCCTTGTCCACTTGCTTATGCCTTTTCAGTGATCCTCTATTTTTTTTCTTTTCAAGCTTGCACTCCCTTCTCTTACAAGTAGTTTGTTTAATCCAAAGAAGTGTACTTCATTACTAGGCCAGTTCACGAGAACGGACATAAGCTTCTTAATCGGATGTTTGTTTGTTCAAACTTCTCAATTTATTAGCTAAAGCCCGTTTTCGGTGAAATCATTGACCGTTCAATTGAAGCACTTCTTATCTAGGATTTAAGCTCGGGAATTTTGTGACTTGGAATTTGTTTGTTGAATGATAACAAGAATCACTTGGTCTTGTAATGTGCAAGTTTTGTTTTCGTTGCCTGCAAAAATTTAAATCGACATTTCAGTAATACATTTAATGTACTTTTCATATCGAAAATAAAGCAAACATGTAATAATAATAAGGAACACAAGATTTACAGTGGTTCGGCCAAGAATTTGAGCCTACATCCACTTTATAGTCTTTCATTATTCACTTGCATCGGTTTTACAATTGCTTTCAATTACAGGAATCATACATTCATAATTCTTTTTACAATATTTCAACAAAGCTATCAAGTAAAGTATGGACGCAAGTGATTGCTGTTCCAAGCTCTTGGAATTTGATCTCCTTCGACAGTAGTGAGTTTGAATGTGCCGTCAAGAAGCTTCTGACCTATGACATATGGTCCTTCCCAATTTGGCCCAAACACACCTATCGCTGTCATAATTCTCTTTAGGACTAGATCTCCAATTTCAAAGCTGCGTTGGCGAACTTTGGAATTGAAATGTCTGGCTATCCTTTGCTGATGAGATGCAATTTTGAGCTCAGCCTCTTCTCTTTTTTCATCAAGGAGATCTAGTGCCTCAAGCTATAGTTTTTCATTCTCCGCTTGATTGAAATGGATTCTTCTATGTGAAGGGACCTCTGTTTCTACCGGAATCATTGCCTCTGATCCGTATGCCAATGAAAACGGAGTATGCCCAGTCGCAGTTTTGTGGGTAGTCCTGTATGCCCATAGTGCTAGTGGTAGCTAATCGACCCAACCACCTTTCGCTCTTTCAAGCTGCTTCTTGATGGTTGACTTGATAATTTTATTTACTGCTTCCACCTGCCCGTTTGCCTGCGGATGAGCTACTGCTGAGAAGCTTTTTCGGATTTTGAATCGTTTGCAAAAATCTTGGAATTCTTCACTTTCGAACTGAATACCATTGTCTGTAATTATTTTTTGAGGCACACCATATCTGCAAATGATACTTTTAGTCACAAAACTTATCATCTTTTTTGAGGTGATAGTAGCCAGTGGTTCAGCTTCTTCCCACTTAGTAAAATAATCTACAGCAACAATTGCATATTTAATTCCAGATTTGGCAGTTGGTAACGGTCCTACAAGGTCTATCCCCCATATTGCAAACGACCATGGACTGACCATCTGTGTGAGTTCAGTGGAAGGAGCTCTAGGAATTTTGGCAAATCTTTGGCATCTGTCACATTTTCGGGAATAGTCTGCTGCATCTCGATTAATTTCTGGCCAAAAATATCCGTATCGGAGAATCTTTTTCGCTAAAGTTTGACCACCTAAATGATCACCACATTCTCCCCCATGCACCTCAGCTAGGATTGTTTTGGACTCTTCCCTGGATACACATCGAAGTAACGACATTGAGAATCCCCGTCTGTATAACTGGCCATCCTGGACTATATAACGAGAGGCTTTCCTCAGTAGCTTATTTTGTTCTTTTGAATTTTCCGGTAAAGAGCCATTGAGCAGATATTCTGTTATTGGATTCATCCATGATTCTTGCTCTTGAGACACACTCATGATCCAATCAATATCCATCTCATCAATGCTCGGAGTCGACAGGACCTCCACTGGAGTTAACCCCAGAAATTGAGCTTCGCCTGTGCTAGAGTACTTTGCGAGAGAATCTGCTTTCATGTTTTCTTCTCGAGGAATATGACTTATCATGTAATGATCGAAATCACCCAGGAGTTCCCAAGCCTTTGAAAAGTAGGCGGGCAGATTTCCCCCTTTTGCTTGGAATTCCTTCTTGACTTGGCATACAATAAGCTGAGAATCACTGAAGATCTGTAATGCTTGGATGTTTAGTTCTTTAGCAATCCTTAAGCCAGCGATAAGGGCTTCGTATTCTGCTTCATTGTTTGTTGAAGGAAATTCCAATCTTAGTGCATAGCATAATGATCGACCTTCAGGGGTCTCAAGTACAACTCCGGCTCCAGAACAATAGTCGTTTCTCGCGCCATCGACATATAACTTCCATTGGATTGGGGAATCGTTGATCGTTTCATCCTCACTGTTACCCTTATCTGTGAATTCTGCGATGAAATCCGCTAAAGCTTGTCCATTGATTGCTTTTCGAGGATGATAAGTGATGTCATATTGACTGAGTTCAATATTCCACTTTAGAAGACGACCCGAAGTCTCAGGGCGAAACAGGACTTGCTTTAAAGGTTGATCAGTGAGGACTCTGATAGGATGAGCTTGGAAATATTGCCTCAACTTCCTGGATGCAATCAGCAGGCAATAGGCGAGTTTTTCCAACTTAGAGTAATTCATCTCTGCCCCAGTGAGTCTTTTGCTGATATAGTAAACTGGATGTTGAATCCTCTTGTCTTCTCGTATCAGCGCTGCACTTAAAGCATGAGATGATACTGCCAAGTATATAAGAAGATCCTCGCCATCGCCAGGCCTAGAAAGTATTGGAGGCGTTTCCATATGGCGAATCAATTCATCAAAGGCTTTTTGGCATTCGGGAGTCCAATCGAAGTTTTTCTTTCCTTTCTTTAGGGCGTCAAAGAATGGGATGCATTTATCTGTGGCTTTGGAAATGAACCGACTCAAGGCGGCGACTTTTCCATTGAGACTTTGCAATTCCTTCTTCGTTCTAGGAGCTTTGACTTCCTTTAAGGCGGTAATTTGAGCTGGACTAGCCTCAATGCCCCTAGCGCTCACGATGAAACCTAAAAACTTTCCGGATTCCACTCCAAATGAACATTTTAAAGGGTTGAGCTTCATTCCGTATTTTCGGAGGACTGCGAACATGTCTGCTAAGTGTTCTATTTGATCCACTGCTTTCTTAGACTTTACTAACATGTCATCGACGTAGACTTCCATAGTCTTGCCCAATTGCGGTTTGAACATAGCATTAACAAGTCTTTGATATGTTGCCCCTGCATTCTTCAGCCCGAAGGGCATAACTCTGTAGAAGTAAAGACCAACGTCGGTGATAAAGCTCGTGTCCTCCTGATCTGGCTCATGCATCATGATCTGGTTATATCCAGAGTAGGCATCCATAAAAGATAACAATTCATGTCCCGCTGTTCCGTCTACCAGTTGATAGATCCTGGGTAATGGGAAGTAGTCTTTGGGGCAGGCCTTGTTTAGATCTGAAAAATCGATGCATACTCTCCATTTTCCGTTGGCTTTCTTAACCAGCACTGGATTTGAAACCCAATTCGGATAGGTAGATTCTTTGATAAAGTTATTCTCCATGAGCCGATCAATTTCTTCTTTTAACGCTGCTGACCTTTCTGGACCTTGAGTTCTCCTTTTCTGCTTCACAGGTGTAAATTTTGTATCAATATTCAGGGCGTGTACTCCAACTTCTGGGGATATTCCGCACATATCGGCATGAGTCCAAGCAAAAACATCCAAATTTGCCTTTAAAAAAGATATTAAGACATTCTGAATTGACACATTAAGTTGTGAACCCACATTCAACACCTTGTTTGGGTCCTTTGGGTCAACAGGTATTGGTATTGTCGTTTCCACTGGTACCACTCTATTCTCCCCTACACTGGCTTTCCTAGGATCCATCTCTTTCCGTGCTCCGCTGTGCTCGCCAGTGCAGGGTCCGCCCTGTAATTGCTACAAGGCTGGTTCTTTGATGCGGACTGGGGTTGCCGCATCCTTTCCCATTTCTCTTTTCCTTGTTTCTCGTAGCTCTGTCAGATAACACTCCCGCCCAGCATTTTGATCCCCTTTTATAACTCCCACTCCATTATCTGTGGGAAATTTAATGGTGAGGCACCATGGGGCCAGAACAGCTTTGAATGCTGCGAGAGTTGGACGGCCAAGGAAAGCATTATAAGCAGAAAACTCGTTGACAATCACAAAAGTTTGCTTGCGGACCACTTTTCTTTCTCCCTCTCCAAGTTCTACAAGCAAATCAACAGTTCCTATCGGCTGTTTTGGCTCCCCAGTGAAGCCAGCGATTTTCTGCGATGATGCTTGCACATCAGCCATAGGGATCTTCATTTGGTCGAATGTTTTCTTGAAGAGGATATTGCAGGACGCGCCATAATCAATGAGAACTCTTCTGACAATAGCTGGCCCGATACCAGCCGAGATGACTAAGGGATCCAAGGTAGGAGCTTCAATACCTGTGGAATCCCTGGCTCTGAACACAATATCATCATTGAAAGTTTTTTGTTGCTTCAGGGGCATAGCACCTTCCAAAACAAATACATCTTCCTCGGTCGGTACATACTTCAAAGCTTGGGTATACCTTTCCATCTCACCCCAGCTCCTTCCTGCTGGGTGAGGTCCTCCCGTAATGACATTGATAACAGGCCTTCCGCATTCATGCTCTGCAGTCTTCTCACTTGTCCTGAGTTGATGAGCAGGAGCTCGTTGCCCCTGACTAGTCGAAGCGGGATTGCTGCTATTCTTTTCCACAAATTGCTGCAGCTTGTTTTCCCTTATCAATTCTTCAATCAAAATTTTCAATTGGCGGCATTCATCGGTATCATGACCGGGTTGATTATGGAAGCGGCAAAACTTTCCGCTTTGTACAGCTTTTTTCCCGGTTCTCAGAACGGGAGGTTTAGGATAATCAACAGAATCTTTAGTGGCAAGATAAATACGCTCCGGCGTATCCGATAAAGGAGTATATTCCGATGGCTTGAAGGAACGAGGCTTCTTCAGATTTTTCTGTTTCTTCCCATCGTTATTTTCCCTTTTCTGTCCTACAGATTCACTCTTGCGTGGAGCAACAATGTTATTTTCATCTTTTTCCAATGCTGCCTTTACCGGTACAGGACGGCTTTCCAGGCGTATGAACTCATCTGCTTTCTTGTAGAATTTTTCAAGGGAATTTGGTTCCTTCATGTTAAGCCATTTTCCAAATTCGCTCGACTTGTCGATGGCCCTCATCAGATAGGTCAAGATCATCCGTGGTTCTGCATTGTCTACCTCGGCCAGCGCTATATTAAAGCGATTCAAGAAAGATCTGATAGTTTCCCCTGGATTCTGCTCTAAACTTGACAACGACATGATATCTTTGGCTTTTGAAGCGTATAGTCTGAACTGCTCCTTGAATTTCCGGGTTAGGTCAGAAAACTGATCTATGGACCGAATTGGTAGCTTGGTGAACCAAAGCAGAGCTACACCTTCCAAATATACAGGAAAATATCGACACTTTATTTCATCAGAAGCTCTGGCACCTATCATGTGCCAATCATACTTATACAAGAATTCGTTCGGATCACTTGTTCCTTTATAAGCTGGGATAGTTGGAGGGACGAACTTCCTTGGGAACTCAGCCTTTAAGATTCTTTCGGTAAATGGGGTTTTACTTGGAGCGAAACCCCATTCCTTCTCATCTTCATTCCTTTGCATGCTTTCTTTCATGATTTGTCGAACCATTTCAGAAAGATACCCCTCATCATTTCGAGCTTTAGATCCACCAACTTCAGGAAATGTCCGCTCAAAGGGGCTGGCAGCCCTCTCAGGAATGTTTCTTTCTTCATCCTCATGAATGTTGCCAGCAAAGTTCTTTTCATTACCCGTTGGTTGACGGTTTACTCCAAGCAAGTCATTCAACTTATTCAAAATTAGGGCATTTTGGGCATTCTGAGCCTCCAATTGTGCACTTTGGGCATTTATCTGCTGGTTCAGCCCTAAGATTACAGCATCCAACTCTGCTTTTGTAACCCCAACAGGTGGAGTGGCTTGATTAGGTACTGGGGAAGCGGAGGTTCCCTCTTGAACAGGTGGGTTGGCATCCCTTCGTGTCTTGGGTCGGCATCCTTCATTAAGTCGGTAGAGTGTTAGGTCGTTTATTATCTTGGATCGGTGAGCCACGACCGAGGCGGGGTTAACAAGTCTGAGTGGCAAAAAGTACTTTATCAGCATGATACAGAGATGAAGAGCATCACCGTCTATAACGAGAAACTCGAGGCTAAAGTCAAGAAGCTTAAAGATGATCTTACCACCTCTTCCACTTAATATACTCAAAAGGAAGAGGTTCTTCAAAAGCAAGTAAGAGACGCCCACGCTAGTCAACGGGATGCCGAGGCTAAACTTGAGGCGCAGCAGAAAATCGTGGAAATCTACCGCAATGATGTTGCTCAGCTGCGGGAAAAGACTAACTCCCACGGTTTGGAGATTACAATGTTAAAGGCCCAGCTTTCTAAGGCTGAAAGGGAGCGTGACGAGGCCATCGATGGAAAAGCAACAGCTGAACAATCACATGAGGCGACCAAGGCCAACGTCAGCTCCACTCTATTCGAGTTTTATATTCACAGCGTCTTGGGGCGTGGCAGTCTTTCATTTTGGGGCCCAAAGTATGTGGTTACCCTGGCTGAAGTGTGGGAGGCAGCAGTTGAAATGCTTAGAGGTGCCGGCTACGCTGAGGAGGGTCTTGAGGCTTATTTTTTAGATGATGAGGGTCGTGCCGCCCTTACCAGAGGGAAAGAACAACTTGCCAAGGAACGAGCCGAGGCGGCGGAAGGAGAGCATCTAGGGAAGGCACCTTTGGCCGACCCAACTCGTCCTTCGGCTTCGGTTGACATCGATATTATTGGCTCCAGTTCCCACTCTCTGCATCTGGCCAAAGCCGAAACCGAAACTACAACTGCTCATGCCGAAGACGAGGCCCAAGAAGACACCGAAGCCCAAGATTTTGAAATTGACGTGATAAAGCCAACCACTCCAGGTAACTTCAACACTGATCCATCTCAAGTGGACAACTTGTTTGCTTCACATGAGCTCGATGAACTTCTTGCTTATTACTTAAACCTCGACGTGCCACTATCTTCGCTCTTTGCGAGAAATACCGATATTTAACTCTTCTTCTTCTATAGTGAAAATAACAAGTGTTGTACAGGCTTCGCCTCCTCCAGTTGTTGCCCATCCACCTCTTCAAGTTACTCCTTCTTTTGCTTCTCAACCGGGGTCGCAAGAAGAACAAATAGGAGCTCTTCAAGGCTTAGATGACCCGGTCGCTTTACAAGAGAGAATGCTGAAGAACTTGAGGAGGGTGAGAGGACCCTGAAGAAATTTATTGCCGATGATACAAAGCTGATTGATCTTATCACTTCGGGCAACGAATCTTCTTCAAAGAAGAGGAGAAAGCATGGAATTTCAAAGAAAGGGAAGGGCACTTCTGCTAGCGATGAGAAAGCGGAAGAGGGCCCAATTGCACCTCTTTCTCCTTCTTCCCTGACTCGTTCAGGCCGACTCAAGAAGTTAACCATTAGGCCAGGCAAGGGCTCCAAAGGCGGTGGGAAGAAGAAGTAATGGATCTGATTTTATCCTTCTTGTTCTGCTTTTTTGCTTTTTTCTTGTATTTAAAGACTTGTATCGACCAGAGATTGTGCGGGTACTGGCCCCCGCTTTTTGAAACCTGCACATGTATACAAATCTTTTATAGTATGGAATAAAATGATTCTTTTTACTTGTACAATCTTTTGTCTGTATTTGTAAATGCGTTTATTCCTTATTTTCACACAAGTTTCTTTATTTCCCTTGTATGATATTGCAGTGAGCTCGTGGTATGTTGCTTGAGCGTTGCTTTTATTAATGTAGCTATATTATATTGCCCTATACCATGGCTTATTGCAATCTTTTCCATTTTGAGAAGACTAGTACTCTTACTTTGGAGAATAATTCTTCCATTTTGAGGAAATATTATTCTGCTCTAGTAGAGTGTGCCTTGTATTGGAGAAGTCTTCTTTTTTTTTTTGAAAAAGTTTTTACACTTCAACTTTCGGAGATGCTCACTTTTATTTTTGGGAAGTGGATTCCCCTACGCGGTAAAGAGGGCCTCCGAAGAGGGCTTTGTGTGCCTTTGAAGAGGGCTTTTTTGTGCCTCCGAAGAGGGCTTTTTTGTGCCTCCGAAGAGGGCTTTTTTGTGCCTCCGAAGAGGTAATTCTCACGGTTAAATGCATCCACGGGGCAGATGCAAGCTACCTAATTGGATGTTCATTTGTACGGACGATCGCAATCTGTTAGCAAGGGCCTGGTGCCTTCACTTCGGGAAGGTTCCCCTTTGGTGGTTCCACTAACCTTTTTGTTTGAGAAAAGCATTTCATTTTTTGGCGTGCCTCGTTAGAGGGCTTTTTTGTTTGCCTGAAAGTTACTTCTCGCGGTTAAATGGATCCACGAGTCTGACGCAAGCTACCTAATTGGATGTTCATTTGTACGGACGATCACAATTTGTTAGCAAGGGCCTGGTGCCTTCGGGAAGGTGCCTCTTTGGTGGTTCCACCAACCTTTGAGAAAAGCATTTCATTTTTTGACGTGCCTCGTTAGAGGGCTTTTTTGTGCCTCCGAAGAGGGCTTGTTTGTTTCATTTGCCAGGAAGGTTGCATCTCATAGTTAAATGGATCCACGGAGCAGACGCAAGCTAGCTAACTGGATGTTTGTTTGCACAAACGATCACAATTAACTAGCAAGGGCCTGGAACCTTCACTTTGGGAAGGTGCCCCTTTGGTGGTCCCACCAACCTTTTGGTTGAGAGACAAGATTCCCTTTTGGCTGTTTTTTGTCTGCTTGCCCATGTCTTTTAACCATCTGCCCCTCAGCGATTCCTCGTTATCATTTCGAAGCACGTCTCCCTTTCTTTTGCAAGTTGTTTGCTTTTTTTCAGAGAAGTGTATTTCATTGTTAAGTGAATCCACGGGGCAGGCTCAAGCTACTTAACCGGATGTCCGTTTGCACAAACGATCGCAATCAGTTAGCAATGGCCTGGAACCTCCATGTTAGGAAGGTGCCCCTTCGGTGGAATCACCAACTGTTTGTGAGAAGCACTTCTTATGTAGGAATTGAATATGGAACTTTTGCAGCTTGACATTTGTTTGTTGAGTGATTTGTAGGAATCGCTTGGCCTTGTGATGTGTTGAATAGGTAAGCCTTGCCTTGATAGCCTGTAATATTAAATCGACATTTTAGCAATATATTTAAGATATTTGCACATCGAAATGAGATAGGCATTTTATAGTAGTAGAGAACACATGATTTATTGTAAAATCAGTGTGAGTCAATACAAGAATGATACATCCACAATCATTTTACAAATTTAAGCATAGCTTCTAAGTAAAATATGGACGCAAGTGATTGTTGTTCCAGGCTCTTGAAATTGGATCTCCTTCGACAGTTGTGAGCTTGAAAGTGCCATCAAGAAGTTTTTTGCCTATGACGTATGACCCTTCCCAGTTTGGCCCAAACACACCTGTTGCTGTCATGATCCTTTTCAAGACTAGATCCTCAATTTCAAAGCTGCATTGGCGAACTTTAGTATTGAAGTGCCTGGCTATCCTTTGCTGATGGGCTGCAACTCTAAGCGTAGCCTCTTCCCTTCTTTCATCAAGCAAGTCAAGCGCTTCAAGTTGCCGCTTTTCGTTTTCAGCTTGGTTGAAATGAATTCTCCTGTGTAAGGGGACCTCTATTTCCACCGGAATCATCGCTTCTGATCCATATGCTAATGAGAATGGAGTGTGCCCAGTCGCAGTCTTGTGGGTAGTTCTGTATGCCCAAAGTGCTAGTGGCAGCTTATTGACCCAACCACCTTTTGCTTTTTCCAGCTATTTTTCAATGATTGATTTGATAATTTTGTTCACTGCTCCCACTTGCCCGTTTGCCTATGGATGAGCCACTGCTGAGAAGCTTTTTTGGATCTTGAATCGCCTGCAAAAGTCCTGGAATTCTTTGCTTTCGAATTGGGTACCATTGTCTGTGATTATCTTCTTAGGCACACCATACCTGCAAATGATATTTTTAGTCACAAAGTTTATCATCTTTTTAGAGGTAACAGTGGCCAATGGTTCAGCTTCAGCCCATTTAGTGAAATAATCAACAGCAACAATAGCATATTTGATTCCGGACTTGGCAATCGGCAAAGGCCCAATGAGATCTATCCCCCAAATGGCGAATGGCCATGGACTGACCATCTGTGTTAGCTCGGTGGAAGGTGCTCTTAGGATTTTTGTAAATCTCTGGCATCTGTCACACCTTCGAGAGTAGCTAGCAGCGTCTAATATCTGGCCAAAAATACCCATAGCGGAGAACTTTCTTTGCTAGAGTTTGGCCACCTGAATGATCCCCACACTCTCCTCCGTGCACCTCAGCTATAACTGTCTTAGCCTCTTCCTTGGTTACACATCGGAGTAATGGCACCGAGAATCCTTGTCTGTACAACCAGTCGTCTTGAATTACATATCTCGGGGCTTTTCTTAACAGCTTCTGGCACTCTTTTGAGTTTTCTGGAAGGGAGCCCTTGAGTAGATATTCCTTGATCGGGGTCATCTACGACTCCTGCTCTTGAGATACAACCATAATCCAGTCAATATCCATCTCATAAGTACTTGGAGCTGACAAGACTTCCATAGGGACCAATCCCAATAATTGAGCTTCGGCAGAGCTTGAATATTTTGCGAGAGAATCTGCCTTCATGTTTTCTTTCCGGGGTATGTGGCTTATTTTATAGTGATCAAAATCATTGAGAAGCTCCCAGGCCTTTGACAAGTAAGCAGGCAGATTTCCTCCTTTAGTTTGAAACTCTTTCTTGACTTGGCATACAATAAGCTGGGAATCATTGAAGATCTGCAATATTTTGATGTTCAGTTCTTTAGCAATCTTCAAGCCGGCAACAAGAGCTTCATATTCTGCTTCATTATTTGTCGAAGGAAATTCTAATCTTAATCCATAGCACAATGACCGCCCTTCGGGGGTTTCAAGCACAACCCCAACTCTGGAATAATAGTCATTCCTTGTACCATCAACATATAATTTCCATCGGATCGGGATGTCATCAGTCACTACTTCCTCACTGTCACCTTTATCTGTGTATTCTGTAATGAAATCTGCTAAAGCTTGTCCATTGATTGCTCTTTAGGGATGGTAGGTGATATCGTACTGGCTGAGTTCAACATTGCACTTTAGAAGATGACTCAAAGTTTCAGGGCGAAATAGGACTTGCTTTAGAGGTTGATCAGTGAGGACTTTAATAGGATGAGCTTGGAAATATGGCCTCAACTTTCTGGACGCAATCAACAGACAATAGGCGAGCTTTTCTAGCTTTGAATAATTCATCTCTGCCCTCAGTGAATCTTTTGCTGATGTAATAAAACGGGCGCTGAACTTTTGCGTCTTCCCGTACCAATCTGCACTGAGAGCATGAGATGAAACCGCTAAATATATGAAAAGATCTTCACCATTGCTGGGCTTAGAAAGTACTGGAGGCGTTTCCATGTAACGAATCAGTTCATCAAAAGCTTTCTAACATTCAGGAGTCCATTCAAAGTTTTTCTTTTTTTTCTTCAGGGCATCAAAAATGGGAATGCATTTATCAGTAGCCCTGGAAATAAACCGACTTAAAGCAGCGACTTTCCCGTTGAGGCTTTGCAATTCCTTCTTTGTCCTAGGGGCTTTGACTTCTCTCAAAGCAGTAATATGAGTAGGATTAGCTTCGATGCCCCTAGCACTCACAATGAAACCCAAGAATTTTCCGGACTCTACCCGAATGAACATTTCAGAGGATTTAGCTTCATCCCATACTTTCGGAGGACCGTGAAAATTTCTGCCAAATGATCCATATGGTCTACTGCCTTCTTCGATTTCACCAACATATCATTAACATATACTTCCATAGTCTTACCAATCTGGGGTTTGAACATGGCACTAACAAGCCTTTTATAAGTTGCCCTCGCGTTCTTTAGTCCGAAGGGCATGACTTTATAACAGTAAAGACCAACATCAGTGATGAAGCTCGTGTCCTCCTGATCTGGCTCATGCATCATGATTTGATTATATCCTGAGTAAGCATCCATAAAAGACAATAATTCATGCCCGGCTGTTCCATCCATCAACTGATCAATCCTGGGTAACGGGAAACAGTCCTTGGGGCATGCTTTGTTCAAGTCTGAAAAGTCGATGCATACTCTCCACTTTCCATTGGCTTTTTTAACCAACACCGGATTAGAAACCCAATTTGGATAAGCGGATTCTCTGATGAAGCCATTTTCCATGAGCCGATCTACTTCTTCTTTTAATACTGTCGACCTTTCAGGACCCTGGTTTCTTCTTTTCCGCTTTACGGGTGTGAATTTTGGATCAATATTCAAAGCATGCACTGCGATTTCTAGAGATATTCCCCACATGTCGGCATGACTCAAAGCGAATACATCCAGGTTTGCTTTTAAGAATGATATCAACATATTCTGAACCGTCACACCTAGTTGTGAACCCACATTCAGCACCTTGTTTGGATCATTCGGGTCAACCAGTAATGGCACCGTCACTTCCATCGGTACCACTCTACTCTTCCTTGCACCTGTTTTTCTGGTATCAATCTCTTTTCGTGCACCACTATGCTCACCAGTGCAGGGTCCACCCCGTAATTTCTATAAGGTGGGCTCTTCGATGCGGAGCGGAGTTGCCGCACCCTTACCCATTGCTCACTTCTTTGCCTCCCATAACTCTATGAGATAGCATTCTCGCCCGGCATTTTGGCCCCCCTTCACAACACCGAACCATTATCAGTGGGGAACTTCATAGTCAGGCACCATGGAGCGAGAATTGCCTTGAATGCGGCAAGAGTCTGTCGACCCAAGAAGGCATTGTAAGCGGAGAATTCATCAACAATCACAAAAGTTTGTTTTCGGACCACCTTCTTTTCTCCTTCTCCAAGCTCTACAAATAAGTCAATAGTCCTAATAGGCTATTTTGGCTCTCCAGTGAACCCAAAAATTTTCTGTGAGGAAGCTTGGACATCAGCCATGGGAGTTTTCATCTGATCAAATGTCTTTCTGAAGAGGCAAGAGGCGCAGCAGTCAACAAGCACCCTACTTACAATGGCTGGTCCGATGCCTACAAATATCACCAAGGGATCCATGGTGGGAGCCTCAACACCAACAGAGTCTCTAGCCTGGAATATGATGTCATAGTTAAAAGTTCTTTGCTATTTTAAAGGTGCAGCATCTTCCAAGACAAAAACATTTTCTTCTGCCGGGGCATATCTTAAAGCGTGAGAATATCTTTCAATCTCACCCCAACTTCTGTCCGCTGGGTGAGGACCCCCTGTGATAACATTAATGACAGGCCTCTCAGATTCCTGCGCTGTAGTCCTCTCGCCTGAGCCGGGTTGATGAGCAGGAACTTGTTGCCCCTGAGTGGTTGAGGTTGGGTCACTTCTGTTTCTCTTCAGATATTGTTGTAGTTTATTCTGTCTCCACAGCTCTTCAATCAAATTCTTTAAATGGAGACATTCATTAGTGTCATGGCCAGGTTGATTGTGGAACCGACAGAATTTCCCATTATGCATAACATCTTTCCCAAGCTTCATCTCAGGTGGTTTGGGGTATTCAACAGCATCCTTGGTTGCGAAAAAGATATTTTATGGAGTATCAGTTAAGGAAGTAAAATCTAAAGGTCTAAAGCGGCGATTTTTCTTCACATCTCTCTGCTTTTTTCCACCGTCATTCTCCCTCTTCTGGCCACCAGATTCCTTTTTATTAGAAGTAACATTGTTATTCTCAACTTCAGTCACGACTACTTTTGTTGGCACATGAAGGCTTTCTAAGCGCATAAATTCATCGGCCTTTTTGTAGAATTTCTCAAGTGAATTTGGCTCTTTCATCTTTAGCCATTTTCCGAATTCACTTAATTTTTCAATAGCTCGCATCAAGTAAGTCAGAATCATCTGAGGCTCTGCATTATCAACTTCGGCCAAGGCTATATTAAAGCGGTTTAAGAAAGATTTAATAGTCTCTCCGGGGCTTTGTTCAAGGCTGGATAGTGACATTATGTCCTTGGCCTTCGAAGCGTGTAACCTGATCTGATTATTGAATTTCTGAGTTAGGCCGAAGAACTGATCCACGGATCGAACTGGCAGCTTCGTGAACCAAAGCAGGGCCACTCCCTCCAAGTACACAGGAAATTATCTGCACTTGATCTCATCTGTTGCTCTGGCACCTGTCATATGCCAATCGTACTTGTATAAGAACTGGTTAGGATCGCTTGTCCCCCGATAAGCTGGAATAGTGGGGGGAGGGGGACAAACTTCTTCGAAAATTCAGCCTTCAGAATTCTTTCAGTAAAAGGAGTCTTGCTTGGAGAAAACCCCCAATCACTTTCATATTCCTCCCTTCGCATTCTCTCTTTCATAATTTGTCGAATCATTCCCGAGAGGTACTCCTCATCGTTTAGAGGCCCCGTGGGACAGATGTCAGCTACTTTTTCGGAAATTTGCCTGAACAAACATTCACGAAGAGTTGCATGCGGCCTTGAACCTTCAGCTTGGGGAGGTACCCCTTCGGCGGTGCCAGCTGCCCTCCGAGGAATACTTTTCCCTTGGAAATCATGAACATCTTCGGCAAAGGTTTCTTCATTATTTTCTGGTTGCTGGTTAACTCCAAGCAAAGCATCCAACCTGTCCAACATCAAAGTGTTCTGGGCTTCCATTTGTTGATACAACCCAGACGCTACAGCATCCAATTCTGCCCTTGTGATTCCAACACTGGGAGCCGCTTGATTTGACGCGGGAGAAGTGGCGGTATTGTCACAAGCATCTCGAGATCTAGTAGATCTCCTTTTTCTTCCAAGAGCCGTAATTTCGGATAGACTTCTGGTTCTTAAGGAGAATCTTTCAACAAATCTTTGTGAAGCAATGATGAAAGCACCCCTGAGTTCAATTCTCAGTGAAAGCACCAAAGATGTTAATGTAAAAAATGTACGCTAACACCCTAGTGTGAGTTGTGGTATAGCGAAAGCACCACCCGTTGGTACGGGAACTAAAAGCAAGCAGAAAATAGCAGAAAAAGGTAAAGAGACAACGTTTTTTATTGTGGTTCGGCTCAAAGTCAAGCCTACGTCCACTTAATCTCTTCTTATTACTGATTTGATTACAAATCTTGCAATAATTCTTCAATTACAACACCATTAAGGCAAGTAGTTAGAACTTTGATGTAGAAAAGCTCTTTGAATTCATGTTGAATGAACTCGATCTTTTCTCCAGGTTCTTTGAAATGTCTTTGGCATTTGAAGTGTTAAAGAAGAAGTGAAAACAGAAAAGTCTTGGCCTTCCAGAAATTATCCAAAAATCCCCCTTCAATGTGGAGTAGGCGGGGTATTTATAGGGGAGTTTCGGAGTTAGGTCGTGAGCGACCTAGGGAGTTGCGACCTAGGGAGTTGCGACCTAAGAACGATCCCGAGGTAGCATAAGTCGTTAGCAACTTAATGGAGCCATCCTGGATGAGATATATGCTGTGAGCGACTTAGCATGTGTAGCACAGGAGTTATCTCGGCTTGCTTAGGTCGTAAGCGACCTAATGGAAGAGGCAGTATTCATGCGGCTTTACTCTGAAACTTGCTAGGTCGTTAGGTCGCTCTTTCCTTAACTCGTTAGGTCATTGCCTTCATTGAATTGCTAAGTCGTTAACCCGTTGAGTCGTAGGAGTCTTTAGGTCGCTGAGTCGTGCCATGTTGAACCGCTCTGTGCTTTAGGTCGTTGGGTCGTGCCCTGCTATAGGTCGTTAACTCGTTTATGCCTTGGATAGTTAAGTCGCTTATTCCCTTAGGTTGTTGAGTCGAATAGGCCGCTTAGAGAGGTGTTAACAGACATCAAGAGAAGGTTTTTCATCAATCAGCTGGCATGCACTTGGAAGCTATTTATTGCATCGAAACCATTGGTGCATCAATTTTTTCAAAGCCCCTATGAACAACCTATCGACAGAGTCAAAGGGCTCTTATCTTTACTTTCAATGACAAAAAGGAAACATGAAGAGAAAAGCGCATCCGAAGACCTTTCAACACGTCGAAAGCAGTTTTGGAGAAAGTAAAGGAATACCAAACACTTAACAAAGATGAAAGGTTGAGAAAAGGACCTTTTGACTTAGTCAAAAGGTCTCGAGAAAGGTAAGGAAAGCGCACGTGTGAATTAAAAGACTCAAAAGAGTATTTCAATGTGTCGAAGGCAGACGAGACCTTTCAACCAAGTTGGAAGGCATTCAGCGGCATATAAAAAGGGGCCTTTCAACCGGGTCGAAGGCATAGGCATGGAAGGGGTCCGACTTGCATCTATAAATAAGATCTAAGGGGTCTAGTTTTGAGGAGGGGATTTGGAATCCTAAGCTCATTTCTCTTGTCTCAAATTCTTTGCAACAACAAATATCTTTGTAAATCGTAAATCATTTTGGGGGTAAAAATCTCATAATTGTGACTCATTTTGTATTAATAAAAATGGAGAGATGGCGAATTCATGAAGGACTTCGATTATGAGGAAGATCATTATGATCATTAGCTAGACTAATGATTCATTGCACATGATTCTATCTTATTCTCTTATCTTTTTTTGTCTATGCAATACATTAAGATCAACTTGGATATGATCATTCGAAGCCCATCACCATCGAAATAAAAATACAGAAAATAAAAATGATGATGATGTTTCGACATTGCTGAGTTCATGAAACTTAAGAATATCCAGGCTAACTTTATGCAAAGTAAACTAAATGAACCTCAGGCAACCACAATCTGGATCTGTTTAAAAAGGATGAAGCTCCTTTCGACCTACTCGAAAGGGGTGTTTGGAAGGGATTCCAGCTTGCAGTTAGAAAGCGAATATCAAGAATGGAATTCATTCGAAAGGGGTTTGCCTTCAACTACATCTACAACCCTTTCAAAGGGGTTCATCAACAAAAGAGGCAAAACCAACGAGGTCGAGAGTAGCTATCTCATTTTAATAAAACATGTATACCTTTTGAATGGGTCGAAAGGGTTGGAACGAACCTTTCAACATAGTTGAAAGCCTTTATAAATGGATGCCTTCAACTCGTTCAAAAAAAAGGTTTCAAGTTGAATACTTCTTCCTTAGCCTGCATTTCTAATTTAGTCACCGAATCTTTTTCGACTTAGTTAATCAGGTCGAATGGTGGGTTTCGAAAGAAGCAAATTCTTTGACCTCCTAATCTTATATGACCTTATTGGTTATTCACATAGCTTTTGGGGCGTTGACATGTTTTCTTATTAACACCCATATTCCATACTCTCCCCACATCTGCACTATTCAAACCTTGCTTCCCCTCTTTATAAATCTCGTGTTTAGACCAAAAAATGAGTTTGATCATTTTCAAATCAAAACCCTTGATCCAATGTCTCACACCACCTTGGACCAATTCATACACTTTTCGGCCTCACCTTAAAAGTTATGTCATAGCCAAAGTCGAGATGACTGAAGTGGATGGTGGAGGTCGGATAATTTGATTGGAGGTGGCTGCAATTCAAGGATTATCATAAAACGAGGAAGGGCCTCGATTGGCTGCTACAGGCAGAGTTGGAGGCTGAGGTTGGTGGCAATAGTCAGGTCTGGTGAAGTGGTGTTTCGATGGTGATGCGATGATAAATGGTTAATCATGGTGGTTGTAATGTAGGAAAGAGCGAACAGCGATGTTTTCAGGTTCTTGTGAGAAAACAGCGACGAGGTGGGAGTCCACAAGGGTGGAAATAGTGCGGGGGTGGTGAGGGCTTCCTCTAGTTAAGGAATAGTGGCCATAGGTTGGATGTAGCAGCGGTGACAAACCCGATATTGTTGCACCTGGGCATTTTCGAATGCGATTTGCTGAGGTAGGATTAGGCGCTTGTTAGCTCGATTGATTAAGTTAACGACGTGACTAAGAAATATTATATTATTATTAAATTATTAAAAGTTATATATTAATATCTTGATGATGCTAGGTTAGATTTGAACGTAGATTTTTGCATTAGGATCATATTGGCGTAGACTACGAGATGGAATTGGTTTGGTTAAGGTTGGGGTAGTGGGACTTTACGTCGAAATCGAACGTCATTCGATTTCAGATAGAATCAAGAATCCTTCGGCTATTCCAGAAATTTCTGTTTGTTAAAACCAACTTTTTGGTTAACCAAAAACATTACATAGCCCTTAAAAATTATTGATCGGATGTTTGGATATTTATATGCTGATTGTTTGGTTTTGATGAATCATTGCTTTAAAAGCAATTAATATATGAGATTAATTGTAGGGGACAAGTTGGAGGGATCCAATATACTTTCTCACCACTTTTGATTATATATGTGTGTGTGCGTATGTGTGCGCATGCGAACTAATAAATATGAGCAGTGATGTAGAAGGACAGGTGGAAGGGATCTAATGGTATTCCTCCCTATTGTTGAATTGTTTTAAATTTTATTCCTGTTATACGAATCACTGAAAATCATACCTAATTGTTTGACACTATTGGTAACGACATTATTATATGTTTAGAATTTAAACCTTGTAGTGGTTAAAAAAAAATCAATATCGATATTGGTTAAATGTTGGGTATTTATTGGCGTAAAATTAATATTTTAAAAATGCTATAAAATTCCGTTTGAATTGAAATTAGTTTTTGAGATAGGAAACGATTTTAAAATCCAATTTTTGGTTTTAAAAATATTTTTTTAAAAGATTTAATATCTATTTTATTCCAACCTTTTTATGTATGTATCTCTAAGCTATTTATTTATATTTAGTATTTTTTTATAGTTATTTATTTATAATTTATATTTTTTTAAGTTTATTTATCAATATGTTAATATTTTAGAGATTAATCATTTAAATAACTAATATTGTTTGAAATTAATAATAATGATTTATTCATACTATTTTAGAAATTAATTATATTATATAATAAGGTTGAAAATTAATTAGTAGTGTTATATTAATAATGTATTTGAAATTGTTAATTATTAGTTTAAGATAAGGTTAAAAATTATTATTCATTTATTTAGATGGTTTACTATTAATAACTATTATTATATAATAGTGTTTGAAGTAAATGATTATTATTTATTTATAAGTGACTGAGATTTATAAATTGAGTTTATAAAAAGGTTTAGATTTTAGGAGGGGAGTTTTATAGAATGATTTGGAGACTTAAAGGAAGATTACTTGCAAGATAAAAAGAGTTTATAAATGATTTCATATATTTATAAAATAATTTTGGAAATGGGTTTATAGATTTATGAGAAGAGTTTTATAAATTGTTATATGGATTTATAAATGTTTTAAATTTTTAAAAGAGTTTATAACTATAAACGGGGTTTGGGTTTTATAAGGGGTTTCTATAAAGAGTTTTATAAATGGTTCCAGAGATTTATAAAATAATTTTATAAATGGTTTTTGAGATTTATAAGGGATTTATAAATGATTTTAGAATTGTATAGAAAGGAATTCTTTCTCCATTTTGTGAATATACTTATAGCGTTAAGATAAGTATATGGATTTTTCTAAGTATTGAAAATATATGGTTTTGTGGGTATATCTTTGTAGAGGTGTATATATACAAGTATTATAAATGATTTTAATTAATGAGAAGATTAATTTATATGGCTAGTGTTTGCTTATGTGTTTAAGTAATGTTGATTTTCCCTATGGAATAAATCATTGATATTGATATTTGTTTATAGATAGTTAAATAACCAACTATCAAATTTGGATCCAAAATTTAACTTTGGAAATATTTAGGAGAAACACGTGAGTTATATGGCACAGTCATATTTGATGATGCTATATCGTTCGTATAAATCTTGTTTCATTTTCCTAGGAAAAATGATAAGGAAATCTGTCCATTAATGGTTAGGCGGTGATCTCCGCTCTTATCTTTGATTATGTATTTCCTAAAAAACCAAGGTTGAGTTTACGGAAAATTATCGAATGTTATTTTGAAGTGACCGAAATCAGATATGTTATTCGAAACCACTTCAATTCAACAAATGCATCTTGAAGTAAAGATATTTTAAAGATGATGGAATTGAAAGCAAATTCCTTAAGCATTTTATTCAGTCTTGGGATGAACTTTTATGGTTTAATGCTGCCATTTCACTATTGCTTGGAAGACAATGTAGCATTCCAAGTGGGAAGTGCTATATAAAAGGTAAAACGTAGCCTCAAGACTCATCAGTTAGGAATGACTAAAATAGGGAAGATGTAGTAGGACTAAGTGGGCCGCTCCTAAGTAGGGTTGATCATCCCTATCTAGAGTCTATATTATCTCTCATTTATATGCTTCGGGGCCCATTTACGGAGGGTTGATCATATTCGTGCTACTGGTCAAGTGGTAGGTAGGTTCTGTGTTGGAAAGGGATCCTAGTGAGGTCCTTGGTGTTATTTTATCTAGAGATGTACCATGATGGGCAGTACCCCGGTGTTATTTTATCTAAAGATGCATTATGACGGGCAATAACCCAGTAGTCTGGTCATCGTATGAAATCCATTCTCCAATACGACCCTTTACAGTTTTAGTTGTGTACCTATTCTGCCAGAATTTAATTAATGCTACAATTTCGACTATGATTAATAAGTATTAGTATCTTAGACACTTTTATAATATCAAATAATTTCATATGAAATGTTTTGGTATTGTAAGGTAAAAGCTTTTTCATGTTTATGTGTAGCGTGGTCTTACGAGATACCTTTATTTTCAAAGGATTTTTGGAACATTAAAAGTCAGTTGGGTATGTTTTCTCACGCTGGTTTTCTAAACTGACTCAGGTATTATTTTATTATAATGCTAGGATCAGACAGAGCATGTTACAGATTTTTTTTGGATGCATTGGAACTTCATGTTACGAGCTGGAGGTCAGAGACGTATTCACGTTGATGGCTATTTTTCCGTTGCATTCATTGTTTTATTTATCAACAATTGTGAGACAGTTTGTTATAGCTGTCCGGGTTTAAATGGGTTAGTGTACTCTAGTTGATGTATGTATATTACATTTCTTCTTCGCATAAAGATTTGTTGTATATTGTAGATTATTCATTCCGTAATGAGATTCTGTGTTGTTTAGTTTCCTTCTTATCTTCTTCCTTCTTCTATTTCCTAGCTATCCACCCTTCCGTTCAATCTAAGTGGGTCAAAAGTGGTTGATTTCCTGCATAAACTATATGGAAAAGTGGGTTGTCACATTTAGCCTTGCCATTCTTCAACATCGTCGAGCATCCATGATAACAGCCTTGTTTGCTTCAGCACGAATATAGTCCCTGGACTTTAATGCTTGTGCTTTTGTTCCTTAATGATAAAACCTCGGTATCACCTTAATGCCTGAAACCATTCTTTATCAATGGTCCTCAATGCTATTGAAGCACAATATTGATGTTGTTGATGAACCTCGAAAATAGCAGCTATCGAGATTGCTTATATAAAGCTGATACTATGTTACGTCTTGACCCTTGATGATGTTTATGGTTTCTAGTTCTTGTCATCGACACGAAGTGGTCTGTTTTTGAAAAAAGTCGACATCGTATAATAGAAGCGACATGGTTCATTTATCACCATATTGTTTTATTCAACGTCGACAAGGACTTTGATGTTGATATCCATCTTTCCCTCTAAAGCTTTAAACCTCGACATGACCCCTGCTTCAAACCTCCACACGAACCTTTAGTCTCGGCGTTAATTTCTTGGTTCATATCCTTTGAAAATTATTGGGATAGTAAAAACCATCTTTATAATTATATACACATACATAAACAAACTATATATTGATCATTTATACTTGCCCTGAAAACCAATTTGTTTTATTACATTGTTGATGTTTTGAATACAACTGTATCAAATACCGTTTTCATTAAATAAGTTTTTTTTACATTCATATGTGGGCTTTCATGTAAAATCCAACAAATTGTTTTCTTTCTAAAGATAGGATTTGTGTAAAATTCAATATATTCGATCCTTACTAATTAAATGTTTGTTTCAAAATTGTCACCATAACAAATCTATATATATATTATAAAATATATGTCTACATAAATAGGTTGTTTGAAGATCTAAAACATTACATGTTGTTTTACATACATGAAAACTTATAGGTGTTACCTAAATTCAAAATCATAAGGTGGATTTTACAATAATATGAAGTTCTTGGTTTCAAGCCTTTCCTTAAATTTTCTAACATAGGGAACAATGAATAGTGAATTAGATCACACCAACAAAAGCGAGGATAGTCTGAAGAAAAAATCGATCTCTTAAACAAATTAATTGGTTAAGCCATGAAAATAGATCATTACAAATAGTAGTGGATGAGGCGAAAAAGAGTCTGAAAAATCACCATGGGAGAAATGATTTCTTAAAGGATCAACTGATATCTATGAAAGAAAAGGATAATTTGAAGTTAGTAAACATTGTACTTATAAAAATAAACATTGCACTAATAAAACAAATTATGTTAAAATCATTTTAAGTTTGGTTGTAAGGCTACTGATTGGGTTTATATAGGGGTTAGAGGTTGGTGGCAATAATTTATAAGTCAAATCCATTTTATACTTTTCTTTGCAATTTGAAGTGTTTAAGTAACAATGTATCTTATAAGTTATTTTTTTCCTTCAAAAGCCATTGGCAACAACCTAAATTTTTTAATTTGAAAGTAGAAAATAAGTCACGAGTAAAAATATTTGTTCAAGACTTACTTCAAAATTTACAGCAAATATTATCACAATTTTAACTTATATGTTCAATTTATTTTTTATTATTCACTCAAAACTATCTAAGTGGTTGATATTCAAAACTTTTATAGTATATTCTTCATGAACATTAAATAATCATTTGTAATAACTGCTATTATCTTAAACTTCATTCAAAAGTAATAAAGATTCAAATTGTTGAGGGCCATTTTTGTTGCTAAGATCCATAGATGAAACCATATAGCTAGTAATTTAAGTAATATTTCAATTGGTCAATATGTATGCATATGTTGTGCCCAGTTAATACTGCAATGATTTATCATTTTAGTCCTATGGTATTTAGTTGTACAAGCCAATGGTAGAATCATATGTTTCCAAATCGAGATGTCATGATCCTACTTTATGATAAGACCTCGGTATCACCTCAATGCTTGAAACCATTCTTTCTTAATGGTCCTCGATGCTATTGAAGCACGATATCGATGTTATTGATGAATCTCGACAATAACAGTTATTGGGATCGCCCATATAAAACTGATACTATGTTACGTAAAACCCTTGATGATGTCTATAGTTTCTGGTTCTTGTCATCGACATGAAGTGGTCTGCGTTTTAAGAAACTCGACATCGTTTGATATAAGCGACATGGCTCATTTATCACCATCTTGTTTTCTTCAACGTCGACAAGGACTTTGATGTTGATATCCATCTTTGCCTCTGAAGCTTTAAACTTCGACATGACCCCTGCTTCAAACCTCGACACGAACCTTTAGTCTCAACATTGATTTCTTAGGTCATATCCTTTGAAAATTATTAGGATAACAAAAACCAACTTTATAATTATATGCACATATATAAACAACTATATATTAATCATTTATACTTGCCTTCAAAACCAATTTGTTTTATTACATTGTTGATGTTTTGAATACAACTGTTTCGAATACTGTTTTCATTAAATAAGTTTTTTAAATTCATATGCGGGCTTTCATGTAAAATCCAACAAATTGTTTTCTTTCTAAAGTTAGGCTTTATGTAAAATTCAATATATTCGATCCCATCTAATTAAATGTTTATTTCAAAATTGTCACCTTAAAAAATCTGTATACATATATTATAAAATATATGTTTACATAAATAGGTTGTTTGAAGATTTAATACATTACTTGTTGTTTTACATAATGAAAACATATAAGTGTTACCTGAATTCAAATACACAAGGTGGATTTTTACAATAATATGAAGTTCTTGGTTTGAAGCCTTTCCTTAAATGAAAGCAAATTTATTAACATTAGTTATAGACTTTAAATCATATAGTTTACCACTAATGTTAATTTTAGATTTCAGATCATATATAATGTGACGACCCACATTTCGGAAGGTTTAAATCGACAATAATCCACACATGTCCAACTTAAACAATCCGGAATGCAGATAATCAATGGGATTGAATAAGAAAAATAAGAAAATAAGAAGAAAACAAACACAGAATCTCACAGCAGAAATGATAAAATATAATAATCAAATAAAAAATTTATGAAGTTGTTTACCATACATTTGATTATAATCTATACACATTTATCAGAGTTATATATATACATTAGGGATAAATTATCAATATAGTAGAATAGCATGATGCAGGTGATAATAATAATAGTAATATATCAAAACTCCATCTTTCATCCTCCAGAGAATAGTCTTCAATATTCTGAAAAAACTCAGGACCGACCAGAGCATAATGAAAAGACAAAACATTCGAGCCAGGACTAAAATACTCTTAAGTTAGTCAAATCAATATCACAAATATGAGTGCAATAACTTAAGAGATGTTATGCGATTTTTCATCTCCTAAGGATCTGTTAAACTATTTATATGTAATAGTATATGCTATAATATAAAATGTCTCCTAGTAAAATAAATATCAAAATAGCATTATGGCTTTACATTGATCCACCTTAACACATTCTATAGTTTAAACCAAAGTCGTATGGGCTCGTATAGAGATAAATATGACAAGGCACGTGAGGCAATGCCCAAGGTAGGATTCTACCTGTTTACCCTTTCTGGCTGGTCACAACCAGTCCGTGGACGGCCGCGACAATCAATCCAACTGACTTAAGGTGCACCCATCGAATACGAAATCACAATAGTAAAACGAGGGATCAACGTCGCTCGAGGTAGCAAACCTCAATGGCCAGATATAGGCTCCTATTTTAGTCATTTTAATTCTGACATGAGTGTCAAGGCTATTCATTACATTCTGGATATTATCCACAGCGTGCACAGTTGTCAAAGTGGTTCCAATATTGACAGAGAGCATGCCAATAAGAGGCCTATGTCTTTTTGACAACCAAACGTCATTTACACACCGGTTGATTCTTTTACATTTCGAAAACAGTTATCATATTCACTTCAAAATTAAATCCATTTCGAAATCATCATATTTACTTCAAAATTCATATCCATTTTGGAATCATCATATTCACTTCAAAGATCACATTTTTAATTCTAATTGTTAATTCAATTCGATATATCGATTTCACTTCAAAACCTGATTCGAATTAGAATTTTGGTTATAATTTACTTTAGCCCAATTCGTATTTAAATCCGATATTTAAATATAACATTCCACCTTTTTACTAGTTTGAATTTTAGAAATTAATTTAGATAGTTTTAAAATAGTTAAATAGTAAAAATAGTTTGATATAAAACAGTTTGAGTAATACAAATGGTTTATATAGTAAAATAGTTTGGAAAATCCAAATAATTTGAATATTTAAAGAATATAGATTTTAAACCATTTATACTAAAATAATTCATAAAGAAATAGTTTCAAAGTCAAAATGATTCACTCTTTAAATTTTCCAATTCAAATCAGTTCCAATTTCCATTGCGATTTAATCGATTCAATTTCAATTTCAAGTCGAATTTTTACTTCGATTTCAAATTTATTTCAATTCCAAATAAATTTCAAATCCAATTCCAAATTAATTTCAACTCCCATTCTAAATTAATTTAAATTCCAATTCTAAATTAATTTAAATTCCAAATCTTCAAATATAGTTAAATTCCGAGCTCAATTTTAAAATATCATTTTCTATCACTTTTACTTAGCAATATTGAAAATTCGAATAAAAGTCCAATCTTTTAAAACAAATAAATTTTATGAAATTCACATCATATTTCGATTATAACTTAAAAATCTCAACTTCGATTATTTAAACAATTTTGTTTCAAATTTAAATTTCAACATTTCATGTTCAAATTCGAAAATTATTCGATTTCCATAAATTCAATTTTTTATATCAAATCATTTAAATAATTTCGAATCAAAATTTTAAAATCATTTAATTTAACCAACCCGGTGTCCGTATATAATTCTCTATCCTATGGCCAAGTGAATCAATTATTTCAATTATTTTTCAGGGATGGATGTATTATTCAATCCAAATTTTAATGTCATAGGTATGTATCATTTCAACCTATTTTTAATTTATTCAAAATAATTCAATATACAGTTTTATACACTGTAAATAGCTTATAGGATGATAACAGGGTATATTAAATACAAATAAACAACCAAACATCCAAAATATCAATCAAATTTCATCCATCATCCAAACAGTCAATAATCACAACAATCAACCAATTATCGATAAATTGGGGATTTTACTACCAGTTAAATTTTTAATTCAATTTTAACTATCAATTTAAATTCTATCAATAAATTCAGATGTCAACTAAATGTCAATTTCAATTTATCCAACAACCACAACAAATTCAAATTTCCTCATGACATAAAATTTTACTGACATAAAATATAATAGTCAAAATGTGAGCGTAAAAACACTCACCTTTTTTTTGAAACTAGAAATAATTTCAGCTTCAATTGAATTCCAGCTCGATCACAAATCGTAGACGACATTGATACGCATCCTCAGAAACTCATTTCATGCTGAATGGACCTCGTATGAGAGAGTCATGATTTTATCAATATAACGGTAAATAAAATTTTAATTAACAAAAACCAAAAAAACTAATAAAATTATTGACTTTACCTTCACTCTCGCGCATAGACATCCTCCTTCCTCTTCGTTCATCCCAAACGCGAAAACCAAAAAACCATCATAGATACTCAAGCTACACGCACGTGCCGCCTACACCTGTTGCCTCGACTACCTCTACTTTCTTTGAACATGCACTACACTCCATCCTTCCAGGATGAACCGGCTGCTCATTTTCTTTTTTCTTCGATCTTTTTTTTCGCGAGCAACAGCTTTAGCCCAACCAACCACCAGAACCGCCACCATCACCTCTTCACCTACCGCCGCAAGCCACAGTTGCCTCGACCTGGACTACCATCAACACACAAAACGCGAGCGCACGAAACCCTAGCCATCTCGATCGAACGTCGAGCCTTCCCTCTCATGTTAAAGTGCTATTGCGATCGATCCTTTCTTCATGTTTTTAGGTCGATCTACGTTTTCTTCTTCTTTCAATTTTATTTTATAATCTGATGGAGGTTGCTATTTTTATTTTTGATTCGAAATAAAAGGAATGAGGATGGAAGAAGTACGAGTTTGACAAAAATATAGGGCGTGGGTGACGTAAAATTAGGAGTGAAATAACATTCATTATTAAATACGAAAATATCATGTCTGATAGGCCTGCCAAATCCAAACTCCAAAAGAAGCATGCCGCAAGGCATTCATAATGTTATACCCTCATTTCGAACACGATCGATCTAGTTTCGAGGCCTAATTTGATCATATGTAGAAGATAGCTTTTCAAATTCAATTTATTTTAATTAAATTCCGAAATTAAATCCCACATGTTTCAAGTTTGCACGGCCCAACGATAAGTTCGATCGATACGCAACTTGAAAACTACAATAATTCACTATTGCGGATCCGATGAAACTGGTTTCATCGAAATCTGAGGCAATGGCCAAAATGGCTATTTTTACCTATTAATTATAATATAAAATTTCCAAATTCAAATTATTCACTTTTAATCCAATTTTTAAATGCTAAAAATCTTCATTCACGTTTAAATAAAATTTAAGTCAACTTCTGAAATCATTTTCATTCATATTAAATCCATAATTCAATTAATCAAATAACTTCCAATATTAAATTCAAACGATTTAATTATCCAATAACTTACATCAATAATCATTAAATATTTATTTCTAACCATTTTACCCAATAATCATCTTAAATTCAATAATTTAAACTAACAAAAATACGGATCATTGCATATGGTATTAGAGCCAGGTTAAGTTAATTAATATATGTATACACATACAATTTCATTATGTGTATATATGTATATACATGCACATATATATACATACATAAATACATATACATACGCACACAAACAAACACACACAGATATGTATGTGTGCGTGCGTGCGTGTGTGTATTTGCATGTTCTTGTACATCTTTTATTATGTATGTATTTTTGTAACAACCTTGTTTTTGTTGATTATCTATGCAATTAAATTACAACGGTGGTTATAATTTAATAATGGAGGAATAAATAAAATGGAGTCAAGTTGGTTTGGTTGGAAATTAAGTTTGAATAAAAGAAATATGTTGATTTGGTGATTAATTGAATTAAATAAAGATAAAAGAATTTAATTCAACATTAATTTGTTGAAATAAATATAAAATGTTGGAAATAAAGTTTTAAAAGCTTTATTATGTTAGCTTGGGGTAAAACCGAGCATTATATGGTTTTAATTTGATAAAATGCAATAATTTTGGAAACTATTGCCAAACGGTGGTTTTTGTTAATTTTGATGGTTTGTTAAAATTATGGATAATATTGTAAATAAAATGTGAAAGATCGGTTAAAATCAATATTTGGATGAAAAAATATTTTTAACATGGTTTGTTAGGATAATATAACAAGAAATTTATTTTATGTAATTTTGTTGTTAAAAATATTGATTTGTGAAAATAAAAAGGGGGAATTAAAGCATTTAAGTAAAAATGGAATTTTAATAATGGAAATTAGTTTTTAATAGCTAAAATAACTTTCGTATGTCATTTAACAATTTATTAAAGATGAAACATGAAATTACGATAATTATTTGGTTAAATAATGTGAATTAGTGTAATTATGTGGTTAATAACATAAGTAATAAGTAAATTAAAACATATCTTTGTTGCATATGCTTATTGGGTAGGATTATACAAACCCAAACTAAATACCAAGTTGACAAGAGGCTGAAGAGGTATGTTTTGTACGTACATTCTCTGCACTCTCCTCTTTTCTTTCTTTCTTCTAAAAAAACAAAAATGGTCACTTCTTTGTAACTTGCAAACCAATGGCAAATCTAAATAGAGATCAAAGGAAAATTGGTGAATTAAAGGGAGTAACACGTAATCAATCCAAAACCAAAACCAATTTCATCTATTTTAATTTTTTAGAAGTCTTTGTTGTCTATAAATTTTCTCTACTTTACTGAGTATGTGTTTCTGTTGAATATGCGCTTATATGATTTTTGTTTGATGATAATAAACATATGTACATTCGTTTAAATGTATTTGATAATATACTATTTTATTTTTCACAGATTAAATAAATATTTGCTGAATAAAATAAATAACACGGAATTTGAATTCAAACGAATATTTTATTCAAACAAATATTTATACATCTTTGAATAGTACAATTTCAAGCTCTCACTATAACTATACAACTTTGATTACAATTACATCACATTTCACATTTACAAATGTCCTCACTACATATCACTCACACTCGTATTTATCTTCAACTGCATTCCAGTTTGAATCCAGCATCTGAGCAATCTGCAAAAATATTCACTAACGCAGTAAAATTGAAAAAGAAATATTTTTGCAATATAAAATGAAATATGATTTTTGAAAATACGATTTGCCTCAGTTATTTGGGTTGTTCGTCATAATTTAAATTTGAATTCATCATACACGAACAACTTGTGACATACACAGTGTATTACTGTATATGTCACAAGGCCGTGCACGCCGATATATACACTTGATTGATTTACAGGGACAGGCGAGCACAGGTCAAACCCAAATGAAAAACCGGGTTCAACTCACGTGCAATAACGTTGAAAATCACGACACGAGCACAAGGTCAAACCCGAGTTTTGAAACTGGATTCAACTCAAGTGAAATTTCAAAAATCAACATGATGTGAACCAAGTTCAGAAGCAACAATGAAACTAACTCAAAGCACAAAACTGCACAGCACAAGTGAATGACAAAAACATCAAAAATCAGTGTCGACAACCAAGTAAATGCAGAGAACAGTGCAATCATGAAGATTGCAGCAAAAATGCAGACATAACAGGTGAAGTGCGACAATACTACGCTGCCTCTGCCATCAAGCCAAAATGCATCAGATCAGAAGTAAAGACAGAGCTCAAGGTCAAGATGTAAAGGGATCAGAACTTCAACCAGCACACAAGAAATAATGACCAATGAATACAACTGAAGACAATGCACCAATGTCACCAGCATAACGGCAATATGTACAGCATCAATCAAGATATCAGACTCAAACAAGTGAAGTCAAAGCAAACAGAACCAGCAATATGGTAACACACTACAACATGCTCAAGTAAAGTGAAGGAACAAGACCGAACGAGCAAGCTAACCGGCAAATGAACAGAGGCAACAAGGTCAGAGTACAATGCAACATTTTCAAAATGCACAAATGCAACAGAATGCTCAAGTGAGGATAACAAATACAACTGATATGCGAACGGTCTCGAACAATAAATGAACATCAACCAGACAGTGGCTAATGAAGTACAGTATGCAAACATGAAGGGAATACAACTACAAATGAAAACTGGTGAAAACAAGTTCAAGTGAGTCAAGTTCAGTCCAGTTACAACTACAAGAGTGACACAATGTACATATAAATTCGACAAGCTGCTGAACAAAGGTACAGACGACCCAACTCAACATGAACCAGAATGGTTACAGCATCAAGGTGGTCAAGGCCAAAATCATCAATGCAATGCACAGCAAGGTATAACAAAGTCAAGGGCATATGAAGACAAGTGTAACATCACAACTAAGTACAATGAATTCACAGGGCCGAAGCAAACACATGAATTCACAAATCAAAGCCGTGATCGAAATCAAAGTTGAAATGGTCAGAGCCGTAGTATACAGAAGTCACAAATTAAAGTCAAATTCAAGCCGAGTATATTACACCGTGATAGCCAAGCATATGACCAAGTCACAAATCGAAACCGTGAGTGCCAAGCAATATCAATTTATACGAAATTGAAATAGTCAGTGACATCTAAATCATCAAAACAAAATCGAGCGGCCAAAGCACAGTGAAGACGAATTCAAACAAAAATTTATACGAACGCAAAAATAGGGTTTTGAATCCTATATAAACATTCATCATCGGCAACGAAAAAAGCATCGAGTTCGAGCAAGCCAAAATCAGAAAAGCAAAAGGATAAATTACATACCGAAATCACAAAACGAACTCGATCCAAATTGAAGAGCCGTGGGCAAAGCAAAAAGCATCGAAGCATACAAGCAAACTGTATCAAGCGGCGAACATCAATTTGCACAACCCTAGTTTGAATCGCAAGGAGCAAAAGCACAAAATTTGCAAAAGCCCTAATTGAGTTGAGGAACGGCGACCATTTTTTCACAGATCAAACAAAGAAGGAAATAACGAACGGGTTAAAGAAAAAGCGTGGGCCGGCCTTTTGTTTTAGATTAGGGGTTTTAAAAATATAATAAGGGTTTTATTTTAAATTAGGGTTATTTTAATTTCAAATTGTTTTTAATTTGTATTTTTCTTTTAAACCGTTTTTATTTTTCTAGTCGTGTGACTAGGGGACAAGCTACGTGGCGTAGCTTGAGAATTCGCAACTCGGTAGTTGAGTTGTGGCAGGGTTTTGAGCGTAGAGTTAGATTAGTCAATAGCGGGTATAGCGAGTTTACGTGTGTAAGCGAGGGACTATCTAATTTCTAGTAGAAACCTTGGGGGCAGCACGTAGGCAGGGTTTTGCCGAAGCTGGGTAAATTCTGTGTTGTTCTGTTATTTATATTCTGCAATATCTGTGCTGCTATTCTGTATCTGAATCAAAATTAATTCATAAGCTTCCGCGATTAATTTTAATAATTTACACAATCACCCTATTCACCCCCCTCTAGGGTGAAATCGATCCTACAAGTGGTATCAAAGCTAGGAACAAAAGCCGTTTTTGTTTTTAAAAATTTGATTTTACAAAAATCAATTTTTGTTTTAAAAATTCGTGTTTCAAAAAAAAAATCGGTTTTTGTTTTAAAAATTTGAATTTTTAAAATGGCTTCTTTTAATACTGCTTTTGCTGAGGGTCAATCCATAGTTAGACCACCAATGTTCAGTGGTGAATATGCTTACTAGAAAAATAGAATGCAAATTTTTCTGAAAACCATTGACGCTTGGAATATTGTTGAGACAGGTTATAGAATACCAACTATAACTGTAGATAATCAGGAAATAGAGAAACCAAAAGATCAATGGACAGAACTAGAAAATAGATTACAAAATGCTAATGCTAGAGCTATGAATTCTATTATCTGTTCATTAGATCAATTTGAATTTAATCGTGTCTCACATTGTCTAACTGCACAGGAAATATGGCACACACTAGAAGTGACTCACGAAGGAACATCTCAAGTCAAAGAATCTCGCCTTGCCATGCTAAGCAGCGAATACGAGAACTTCACAATGGCGAAGGAAGAAAACGTCAAAGAGATGCATGGACGACTTTCCAATATTGTTTACAAATCAAAAGCTCTTGGAAAATCATACACAGAGTTGGAGATAGTCCGAAAAATCCTTAGAGTCCTTCCACGAAAATTTGAAGCAAAAGTGACTGCCATTCAAGAATCAAAAGATTTGAAACAAATGAAAGTCGAAGAACTCATCGGAAATCTCACCACTTATGAGCTAGAAATGAAATTCAAGGAAGAGCGTGAAGGAGGAGATAATCGAAAGAAATCAAGAGCGCTCAAAGGAACAACCGAAAGTGATGATGATAACGATGAAGATGATGGAGCAGCAGAATTGGCGCTACTAATAAAGAAATTCAAAAAGTGGAATTACAAATATGGAAATTCAGCTCGAATTCAAAAAGCGAAAAGCAGAATAGCCAAAGCACTAGACTACTCTGAAGAACAGAAGATCATCTGTCACAAGTGCAACCAACCCGGACAAATCAAGCCCAATTGTCCTCAAAATCGACGCGACTTTGAAAAGAATCAGAAAAAGAAAAGTTTTGCAGCTACATGGAACACAAGTGATGAAGATAATCAAAATTCTAGCAGTGAGAGTGAGAAAGCAGATATGTGCCTTCAAGGGAATATAACTGATAGCGACGATGACGAGCCAAGCGAGGTATCAAAACTTACTCACTCTGAATTGCTTATATATTTTCATGAAATAAATGGCTGTTATGAACGACTTAGGGAAAAATACGCCAAACTTGAATCTCAAAAGAATACTTTGATAGAATGCAATAAACAACTTGATCAACGAGTTAAAACCTATCAAAGTAGGATCCCTAAGTGTGATAAGTGTCCAACATTCGAAGAAGAAATTAAAAAATCAGAAATCAATATAAAATCACTTGAAAATGAAATTCTGATTTTAAAAGAGAATGAAAACACTAGGAGAGAGAATTCTATTAAAAAGTGCACACAGTTGTTAAACGAAAATGAATCTCTCAAAACACAAGTCCAAGAATTGTCAACGACTTTAGATAAATTTTCAAAAAGTGAAAAATCGTTGAATATGCTATTAGGAAAGCAAACTGTTAATTCGGTTAGACAAGGACTTGGATATAACAGTTCGAAAATTGTTTAAAGCAATATTAGTCAAATTAATTCCATGTGCACGATTTGTAGAAAATATGGACACAGTCACAATAATTGTTGGTATAGACCCAAATATGTGAAAACTATACCGATTTGGGTTCCAAAAGGCACAAATATAAAATCTCTCAAAGTTAAACAAATTTGGGTGCCGAAGGGAACAATTATAAACAGTTTTGGGTCTACACAAAATTATTTTTCAAAATTTTCTGCCACTAACAACCATGGACCTATAAAAACAAATAGGTCACATAAATCTTTTCCCGTGTAGGTGTGGTGGCAGGCTAAGGAACAACAATAGTGTTTTCTGGTTTTTGGCTGTTCCAGAAACATAACGGGCGACAAAACAAAGTTCCTTAGCCTAGTATAAAGGTGACAGAATCACAATGGACAATAAAGAAAAATATCGTAAAGGTAAAACAGGTAATGGTATGTTTTAAACGATATATTAAATGTGATATTCTGCACCGTATTCTGAATTAAAATCAGCCAGTATTGAGATGATGAAAAGATGGTGATTTTGACTTTGACTTATTCAACATAGTTGGCCAATTATATTCTTATGCCAAAAACACTATAAAAATCTCTAGATTCTTTGAATTACTTCATATATATCATTTTGGATTAAAAAATAGTGTTTTGTTGGATAATAATACATTTGGTTATAATTCGGCTAACTCTATATTCACGGTTTTCGATTATTTACACGGCTTCAATTTAGATTCAAAAGAATGTCATTTAAATTGTTGTTAAAATTGAATTTGAAATTTTTTGGTGCACACTTCATGTTTTGGTCTATAAAATTCAATTGATGATAATTTTGAGTGAGAGAGAAATTCAGATGCAGATTACACTGGTAATCTAGTTGATAGAAAAATTACTAGTGAAACATGATTTTTGAGACATTTAGTAACTGCATCATTTTTCAAAGAAAATATCTGCATATTCTTCATTTCAAATAATTTTCAAATAGCAGGAAATTTTCTTTTAAAACCCCCTGGAGAAAATCATGCTTGACCATAATTTCAGATTAGTCATTTTTTGAAAAATTAATTTCATAATTATTTTTGAATTTGATTTTAAATGACTATTTTGACTAATCTGACTCCCTAATGTTTATCGAAAAGAAAAATAGTAATTGAAAAAGTGATGAGTGTTAATGTTGATCAAATATTATGACTCGAGACGGTATAATTAATGAATTTCTTTAGAAATTTAAATAAGAGTTATAAAACTGTTTGTTGGTAAAAATTCCATGACCATCTCTATATCTATCATATTTCTAACGACCATCACTCATCAAAATTCTATATAGTTTGTCGATATGTGGTACTTTAAACAGGAATCGTTCGTTTTTCATTTTTCACATTTTAAAAAAAAAAAGGGTAATAATAATAATAATAAATACCAAAGTATTCACTCTCATTTAAAAGTCCTCACGGTTATGCATGGGTGAATTACTTGGAATTTGTTATGTGCTTCCATGCTCATTTAAAAGTCCTCGTGGTTTTGCATGTATGGAACGCATATCAAAAGTTGATTTGTAAAATAAACAAGTTGATTCTAATCCCATTTAAAAGTCCTCACGGTTATGCGTGGTTAGAAGATACTTGAATTCATTTTTTTTTTAAAATAAAATTGGAATACTACTAATCTCATTTAAAAGTCCTAATGGTTATGCATGGTTAGTAGATATTCAAATTCCTGATATAAATATACCACAAATAGACATAACTATATGGTTTTATATGATGACATCATTTCCATCATTCTAAAAGTGGAATATGCGCCTAACAAAATATTTATGATTTTTGTTTGATTTTTTATTGAAATTTAATATTTATATTCAATTGAGTTTTAATGTTGAACTAATATCGATAACTTTATCTCTATTTTCTCTAACACTATTATTCTTTTGCTGATAACAAAAGGGGGAGAGAAAAGTTAAGATTTTGTCAAATAAAATCAAGCAAAGGTCAAATAATTTTCTATTTGCATCTAGGCTCATTTATATATTTCTATTTGTATGCATATATGTAGGGGGAGCTTTGTGTAGAGAGGAAGCATTTAAATAGGGGGAGCAATTAGGATATATCCATGATCAAATACATTTAACATATTCAAAATCTTAAATATATGTTTGTTATCATCAAAAGGGGGAGATTGTTGAATATGCACTTATATGATTTTTGTTTGATGATAATAAACATATATACATTCGTTTAAATGTATTTGATAATATACTATTTTATTTTTCACAGATTAAATAAATATTTGCTGAATAAAATAAATAACACGGAATTTGAATTCAAACGAATATTTTATTCAAACAAATATTTATTACATCTTTGAATAGTACAATTTCAAGCTCTCACTATAACTATACAACTTTGATTACAATTACATCACATTTCACATTTACAAATGTCCTCACTACATATCACTCACACTCGTATTTATCTTCAACTGCATTCCAGTTTGAATCCAGCATCTGAGCAATCTGCAAAAATATTCACTAACGCAGTAAAATTGAAAAAGAAATATTTTTGCAATATAAAATGAAATATGATTTTTGAAAATACGATTTGCCTCAGTTATTTGGGTTGTTCGTCATAATTTAAATTTGAATTCATCATACACGAACAACTTGTGACATACACAGTGTATTACTGTATATGTCACAAGGCCGTGCACGCCGATATATACACTTGATTGATTTACAGGGACAGGCGAGCACAGGTCAAACCCAAATGAAAAACCGGGTTCAACTCACGTGCAATAACATTGAAAATCACGACACGAGCACAAGGTCAAACCCGAGTTTTGAAACTGGATTCAACTCAAGTGAAATTTCAAAAATCAACATGATGTGAACCAAGTTCAGAAGCAACAATGAAACTAACTCAAAGCACAAAACTGCACAGCACAAGTGAATGGCAAAAACATCAAAAATCAGTGTCGACAACCAAGTAAATGCAGAGAACGGTGCAATCATGAAGATTGCAGCAAAAATGCAGACATAACAGGTGAAGTGCGACAATACTACACTGCCTCTGCCATCAAGCCAAAATGCATCAGATCAGAAGTAAAGACAGAGCTCGAGGTCAAGATGTAAAGGGATCAGAACTTCAACCAGCACACAAGAAATAATGACCAATGAATACAACTGAAGACAATGCACCAATGTCACCAGCATAACAGCAATATGTACAGCATCAATCAAGATATCAGACTCAAACAAGTGAAGTCAAAGCAAACAGAACCAGCAATATGGTAACACACACGTCAACATGCTCAAGTAAAGTGAAGGAACAAGACCGAACGAGCAAGCTAACCGGAAAATGAACAGAGGCAACAAGGTCAGAGTACAATGCAACATTTTCAAAATGCACAAATGCAACAGAATGCTCAAGTGAGGATAACAAATACAACTGATATGCGAACGGTTTCGAACAATAAATGAACATCAACCAAACAGTGGCTAATGAAGTACAGTATGCAAACATGAAGGGAATACAACTACAAATGAAAACTGGTGACAACAAGTTCAAGTGAGTCAAGTTCAGTCCAGTTACAACTACAAGAGTGACACAGTGTACATATAAATTCGACAAGCTGCTGAACAGAGGTACAGACGACCCAACTCAACATGAACCAGAATGGTTACAGCATCAAGGTGGTCAAGGCCAAAATCATCAATGTAATGCACAGCAAGGTATAACAAAGTCAAGGGCATATGAAGACAAGTGTAACATCACAACTAAGTACAATGAATTCACAGGGCCGAAGCAAACACATGAATTCACAAATCAAAGCCGTGATCGAAATCAAAGTTGAAATGGTCAGAGCCGTAGTATACAGAAGTCACAAATTAAAGTCAAATTCAAGCCGAGTATATTACACCGTGATAGCCAAGCATATGACCAAGTCACAAATCGAAACCATGAGTGCCAAGCAATATCAATTTATACGAAATTGAAATAGTCAGTGACATCTAAATCATCAAAACAAAATCGAGCGGCCAAAGCACAGTGAAGACGAATTCAAACAAAAATTTATACGAACGCAAAAATAGGGTTTTGAATCCTATATAAACATTCATCATCGGCAACGAAAAAAGCATCGAGTTCGAGCAAGCCAAAATCAGAAAAGCAAAAGGATAAATTACATACCGAAATCACAAAACGAACTCGACCAATCGAAGCATACAATCAAACTGTATCAAGCGGCGAACATCAATTTGCACAACCCTAGTTTGAATCGCAAGGAGCAAAAGCACAAAATTTGCAAAAGCCCTAATTGAGTTGAGGAACGGCGACCATTTTTTCACAGACCAAACAAAGAAGGAAATAACGAACGGGTTAAAGAAAAAGCGTGGGCCGGCCTTTTGTTTTAGATTAGGGGTTTTAAAAATATAATAAGGGTTTTATTTTAAATTAGGGTTATTTTAATTTCAAATTGTTTTTAATTTGTATTTTTCTTTTAAACCGTTTTTATTTTTCTAGTCGTGTGACTAGGGGACAAGCTACGTGGCGTAGCTTGAGAATTCGCAACTCGGTAGTTGAGTTGTGGCAGGGTTTTGAGCGTAGTGTTAGATTAGTCAATAGCGGGTATAGCGAGTTTACGTGTGTAAGCGAGGGACTATCTAATTTCTAGTAGAAACCTTGGAGGCAGCACATAGGCAGGATTTTGCCGAAGCTGGGTAAATTCTGTGTTGTTCTGTTATTTATATTCTGCAATATCTGTGCTGCTATTCTGTGATCTGAATCGAAATTAATTCATAAGCTTCCGCGATTAATTTTAATAATTTACACAATCACCCTATTCACCCCCCTCTAGGGTGAAATCGATCCTACAGTTTCTTCTTCAGCTACAGGTTCCTAAAGCTAAATTAGAGCCAAAGTCATCACCTTGCGTATAATTTTCTCAATTTTGGTGCTAAGGTGAGTTTTAAACTCACTCTTCCAATATAAACAAGCTCTGATTGTTATCTGGTTGTTGAATTGCTAAATTTTGAGTTAACTATATAGACTATTGAAAGTAGTTTCTCCAGTAAGTATATAATTTCTTACTGTCACATCGCAACCCAATTTGCTGTTGAATCTTACACTGAATCCATGATGAAATTTGTTTGGATCATTGTCTATGTGTAGTTGTATGTACATGTCAAATTTCATAGCTTGATTCAATCTGGAAGTGCGTGAAATCAATGCTCGAAGTTGGAAACGAAACAGGCAAAAATGCCTGCAGCACTCACCACCTCCAGGTCAACCCAGGCACACTAGGGGTCGACCATAGGGTCGAACTAAGCTATATAAGGGTCGACCCTTGCTTTCCCAGGATCGGCCTAAGACTTATAAGGATCAACCCTTATTTTTTTTGTCTAAGTCCTTCTTTCTTTTTTACCTGTGCACTGTTTTGATTATCTTGCTTATTCCAGTTATTTTTGTGACCAATTCCTGCAATATTTTTAAGTGTTTTGAAGGGCCTAAACCTATTAATAGGTAAGTCAACAATATTGTTGATCCGTACTTCGGATTAACATGTTTTTGATCAGCAGATTTCATATGCCGATTTTATGGCATTTTCAGTGATTTTTGTTGTTCTCGTGCACGTCTTTCCTAAACCGATTTTGGAATTATTTTTATAACAAGATAGCTTTTTTAATAAATATTTTACAACATTTATAATTATTTTTGAAGCTATTTAAAATATATGTTCTCTATAATAAAGAGACTTTTAAAGCCATAATTTCTAAACGACTTCAAAAATTATTTTAAAAACTAGTTTTCTCAAAGCAAAGTATTTTCTGTATAAAATATACATTTTTGCACTCTTTGGGAGAACGAGGAAGTGATTTGAACAATATGACAAACCACATGGTATGGAACACATTGGTTTGCTATATCGGTTCATTCTGAATCCGTTCTATCGAAGCTACACATTTTATGGACCTTCGGGTTGTTTGCCAGTACCGGACCTTCGGGTCATTTGGGCTTTCCAGCTGTTAGACCTTCGGGTCGTTTGGCCTTCGGGTCATTTATATTAGGCACCATGTTTGTGATATAATACTTGGCGGGCTTCAGCCATTTTTGTTGAGCACATGTAGGAGTAGCTTAGACTCACCATTTGTGATATGGATCCATCTTTTGTGATATTTCTTGATTTATATGTGATCTCCAAATGTTTTCACCATTTTGTGATTATTGGGCCTTGAAGCCGTTCGAGGATTTATTATATGGTGATTACATTTTGGAGTTTTGAACTTTTAACCGAGTTCTACATATTGTGATTTGTGGTTGCCATCCTTTGGAGTTTTTGAGATTTGTGATATCTTATTTAGGAGTTATGTGTTGATGGAAGCCATTATATTCGTTGTTGTACATGCCGATGATATGAGGCGATTAATTATGATAAACTAATGATGTTTTTGATCTTGCCTCTTTCGAGAAACTTCCAGGTGATGTATTTTAGTGATAATATCTCATATGAAGTAGTTGATATATATATATATATATATATATATATATATATATATTTGATGTTGCTTCTTCTCTTTCAAGAAGAAATATTACCGTTTATCCATATATTTCATCTATCTTGTGCTAATCAATTTATTTAAGCTAGATTGACCTATGTATTTTATAGACTTGAGTCAGACCAGTTATTTCAGGTTAGTCACCTTCTATAGATTTCCCCTATGCTGCTTCCTCTATGGATTTTCTTGCTTTCTTTTGGATGTTAGTCATCTTTTTGTAGCCTCGTAGTTATTTTGCGTACTCTGATATATACATATTCTTTTTGACTCGATGTATATTGTGTTCTAGGTACCACCACTGGTGTACCACAATGCATTGTACTATGATGTATCTGTATATATGTATATATATGTATGACTGATGTTCTTTGATCTTGTGTATTTGTTGTTGTTATATTTTGTTCTAATTGATCCATTAGCCAACAGTAGTTTTGTGTTAAACATTTATTAAGTATCTCGATCCACTTAAGAAAGGTAAAAGAAAAAAATAGAGCATCCAATCGTCATATTCAATACTTGTTTAAGACAAATCTTATGGATGGTTGCTCCTAACCAACCCTGACCTCTATATTAATGGACAATATTACTTCGTAATGCTCTTTGTTAATGTGGGTTTCGAGGTGGGGCGTCACAATTTGGTATCAAAGTTGAATTCAGATTAAAATATGATAAACACAGAACATAACATATATTACAATACATCAAGTACATAATAAGTGTTACATATTACCTAATCATCGTGTCCTTAATGTTTTCGTGTCCTTGAGATAGATATAAGTTGGGAATGCGTCTAGGAATGAATTTTAATTCCACAGTATTCCATAATTGAAATAATGATATCTTATCCTATGAAAAATCTTTATCTTATCTTATACTTTCAGCTTATGCTGGAAGTGGTAGAGGTCGCCGATCTGATGTTGGGTTATCCAGTGGCTCACATCCAGATGGTGTTTACATGTATGCTGATCAGTTCATGGAGTTATTCAAGAGCACTCAGCCTCCATCTCCTACTCCTTCGTCTCTTCCGCGTAAGTCTACTTTTGCGCATATGTGCAGTGATTTCTCTTATCTTGGAGGCAAGCCTTTCAAAGGCTCAGAGTCTGTTCTTGAGGTCCAAGCATGGCTTCGTACATGCGAGCGTATCTTTACTCCCATGAATCTTTCCGACCATCACCGAGTTCTTATAGCATCAAGTATGTTGCAAGAGTGTGCACTTGATTGGTATGAGCTTCTTATGCTGAGCTTGATGAGTCTACTCTTACCAGGACCCAGTTTATAGAGCGATTCGAACATAAATTCATTCCCAAGTCTGAGAAAGCCCTCTTAACCCATCGCTTTCTTGAGTTGAAGAAAGGGAAGTCTTTAGTTTTTGAGTATCTATCTTCATTTGAGGCCTTGTCCAAGTATAGTCTCGAGTATATTAGCACTTATTATAAGAAGATTCTCAAGTTTGTTTCTGGCCTCAAGAAATATTTAAAGAAATCTTTGATGCTTCAGCTCAAGCTTTCATTTGAGGAGTTGGTTGACTCGGTGCTTCATATTGAAGTAGTCAAAAAGGAGAGAGATAGTAGTGATGAGACCAAGGTTCGTAAGAACCCCAACAAGAAGAAATTTACTTTTTAGAAGTCCAACTCTTTTCCTCATAATAAGAAGAAGAAATCTACTCTCAGCCTATTGGAGCACCTCCTAGTCAGAAGGGGTGCTTCAATTGTGGCTCCTCCGATCATTTGATTCGAGTTGTCCCAAGCCTCATGTGTTTCGTTATTGCAAGAAAGAGGGACATCAGGTTTCATCTTGTCCCATTGCTCCTAGTAATGTTAAGTCAGGCAAGCTTAATGTGGTGGATGCTTCTAGTGGTTCTTCTTAGCCTAGAGGTACTTCTCCTTCTATTCTTCAAGGTTCTATATTATTTCATGATCGTTCTATTCGAGTTCTCTTTGATACGGGTGCTTCACACTCATTCGTATCGAATAAGCTGGTTGATGTTACACCGTTGGATGTTTCTTGCCTTGTTGCTTCTTTGAGGATTGCAAATCCTATTGGGGGATCTGCAACACTTAGCATGCTTTGTAGTAATGTTTAGATTATTCTTTATGGTTTTTCTTTCCGTGCGAATCTGCACGTTATTGACCATCTTGGATTTGATATGATTTTGGGGATGGATTGGCTTGCATGTTATCAAGACCGAATCCTATGTTATGAAAGGATCCTATATCTTAGGCATCTTGATTCGATTGATCGGTTATCTCTTGTTCTTTAGAATGTTGATGGTGATTCCAAAGGATCTTTATTTTCTCTTGAGTCTCGAGATGATGACGATGTATCTTGAATTCCGATCGTTTGTGATTTCGCTGACGTATTTGGAGCTTTTTTCGGTTTGCCACCTAAGTGGGAAATTGAGCTCTGTATTAACCTCATTCCTGGTGCTTAGCTTGTTAGTAGTCCTCCCATGAGGATGTCCACTAAGGAAAATGAGGTTCTCAAAAAGAAATTGTTGGAGCTTGAAGCCAAGCAATTCATTCAGTCTAGTTCTTCACCGTAGGGTGCCGCGGTCGTCTTTGTTAAGAAATCTAATGGTACTCTTAGGCTTTGCATCAATTACCGCAAGCTTAACGAGTTAACCATTAAGAACAAGTATCCATTTCCCAGGACCGATGACATGTTTGATCAGTTGAGTGGTGCTAAGGTCTTTTCTCAACTTGACCTTGCCACTGGTTTTCATCAGCTACGATTTGCGAAGGACAACATTCCTCTTACTGCATTCCGCGCTCGTTATGGTTCTTATGAGTGGCTCATTATGTCGTTCGGTTTGATGAACACTCCAGCTTATTTCATCGATCTCTTGAATTGAGTATTTAGGGAATATCTCGGTAAGTTCGTCCTTGTATTCATTGACAATATTCTTATCTATTCTAAGTCTGAAGCCTATCATACTCATCATTTGAGGATTGTTTTAAATACTCTTCATCGACGTCAACTTAAAGCCAAATTCTCCAAATTCTACTTTTGGTAGAATAAGGTGAAATTCCTTGGCCATGTTGTATCTTATGATGGCATTTATGTCTATCAATCAAAGATAAAAGCCATTTAGAATTGGAAAAGGCAGAGAATGTTTCTGAGATTCGCAATTTCCTTGGATTGGTGGGTTATTACTATCGGTTCATCAAGGATTTTTCCTGCATTGTCCTTCCTCTCACTAGCCTTACTAGAAAAGGTGTTCAATTTATTCGGTCTGATAAGTGTGAAGCTTCTTTTCATAAATTGAAAGAATTTCTCACTAATACTCTTATCCTTGTGGTCCTCGAAGGGAATCATGATCTTGTTGTCTACACCAATGCTAGTCGACATGGTCTCAGTGTCATGCTTATGCAGAGAGATCGAGTAGTTGCATATGCTTTTAGGCAATTACGTTCGAATGAGGTTCGCTATTCCACCCATGACTTAGAGTTAGCCACCATAGTCTTTTCCTTGAAGATTAGGCATCATTATCTTTTGGGCAAGCGCTTCATTCTTTATACTGATCACAAATCATTGAAGTATATATTCACCGAGAAAGAGCTTAATATGCGGCAACAACATTGGATCGAGTTCCTAGCTTCTTATGATTTTGATATCTAGTACACTCTTGGAAAGGGGAACCGAGTGTAGATGCGTTAAGTCGCTAGAACTTAGCTGTTGTTTCTAAAATGTTAGCCAAGTGGGATATATCGAAGACTCTATCTCTTTGTGATATTCGAGGTCATTCTCCAGCTTCAGATTCTCTTATCTTGTTATTTAGTTTGGAAGCTCGTCCTAGCTTATTGAATCATATTGCCAAGGCTCAATGGCAAGATCCAGATCTTGTGCACCTAATTCGATCTTGTAAGTCTGAATCCCTTGATGATGAGCTGAGGGATTTTAGCATTGATATTCATGGTCGTCTTCGTAAGAAGAATCTATTGATTATGCCTTGTGTTTCTGATCTTAACCGGGACATTCTTGATGATTATCACCGTCCTAAGTATAATATTCATCTTGGTAGTTACAAGATGTATGTTGATTTGAGACACTTGTATTATTTGGATGGCATGAAGTGTGAGTTGCAAGTTATGTAAGTAATTGCATGACTTGTCAACTCGCTAAAGTCAAACATCAGCGACCCAATGGTCTTCATCAGCCTCTTGAGGTCCCGTTGTGGAAATGGGATCAAATCTCTATGGATTTTATTGATAGCCTTCCTCATTCAAGATCCAGCAATAACAGTGTTTGGGTTATTGTGGATTTCTTGACTAAATTCGCTCATTTTATTCTCATTAAATCTAATAAGACAACTTCTCGTCTATCTAAGCTATATATTAAGGAGATTGTGAGACTTCACAATGTTCCTAGTTCGATCGTTTGTGATAGAGATCCACTTTTCACCAGTAATTTCTGGCAGAGTCTTCAAAAAGCTTTTGGTACAAAGCTTAACTTCAGCATAGCTTATCATCCGCAGTCTAATGGATAGACTGAATGAGTGAATTGTATTATTGAGGATCTACTTTGTTCATGCGTTCTTGATTTTGGTGGTAGTTCGGAAGACCATCTGCCACTTGTTGAGTTCTCTTATAACAACAGTTTTCAATCCAGTATCGGTATGGCTCCTTTTGAAGCCCTATATGGAAGGCCATATCGATCACCTTCTTGTTAGTTGGAATCCGGGAAAAAGCTTATTTTAGGCCCTGATTCTATTCATGAAGCTTTAGAGAAGATCGATTTATTCGTCAAAGAATGCAAGAGGCACAGAGTCATCAGAAATCCTACGCGGACAACCATAGGAAGCCTCTTGAATTCTCTATTGGTGATCTTATTTATATTCGGATATCTCCCTTGAAGGAGGTAATGCTTTTCAGTAGGACCGGGAAATTAGCTCCACGATTCGTAGGACCATTTCCCATTATTGAGCATATTGGCCTAGTTTCTTATGGAGTATCACTTCCGGATCATTTTTCTGGTATTCATGACGTGTTTCACATCTCTCAGCTTCGAAAGTGCCTTCACGACTCAGATTTTATTATTGATCCTCTTTGTCTACAAGTGCTTGAGATCTCACCTTATTCATCAATTGTGCAACATCATGTCCATGTTCTTTCTTTGGAGGTGAAACGCCTTCGAAATAAGGATGTACCGCTCTTGAAGATTCAATGGTACCTGAATCTCAATGACTGTACATAGGAAACGAGAGAAGTTATCGATTGATCTCATCCTAGCTTTCCATCTTCTCGTAGTGAGGGTGAGAATTTTAAACTCAAGCTATCTATTTTACTTTGCTTAATGAAACAAATTGTGTTGTATACACCTCTTCTCTTGGAAATTGCGAAGACACGATGTTTATAAGGGGGGTCTGTAACAACCCTGGTTTTGGTAATTACCTGTGAAATTAAATTATAACAGTGGTTATAATTTAATAATGGAGGAATAAATAAAATGGTGTAAAGATAGTTTGGTTGGAAATTGAGTTTGAATAAAAGAAATATGTTGATTTGATGGTTAATCGAATTAAATAAAGATAAAGAATTTAATTCAACATTAATTTGTTGAAATAAATATAAAATGTTGAAATAAAGTTTTCAAAACTTGATTATGTTAATTTGGAGTACAAATGAGCACTATATAGTTTTAATTTGATGAAATGCAATAATTTTGGAAATTATTGCCAAACGACGATTTTTGTTTATTTTGATGATGTGTTAAAATTAAGTATGGATAATATTGTAAATAAAATGTGGAATATTGGTTAAAATCAATATTTGGATGTAAAAATATATTTAACATGATTTTTTAGGATAATATAAACAAGAGAAATAATTTTATGTAATTTTGTTTTTAAAAATATTGATTTGTGAAAATAAAAATGGGAAATTAAAGCATTTAAGTGAAAACAAAATTTTAATAATGGAAATTGGATTTTAATAGCTAAAATAACTTTTATATGTTGTTTAACAACTTATTAAACTTGAAACATGAATTTATGATTATTATTTGGTTAAATAATGTGAATTTGTGTAATTATATGGTTAATGATATAAGTAATAAGTTAATTAAAACATATTTTTGTTGCATAAGCTTATTGAGTAGGATTTGGTCCAAACCCAAACCTAATACCCAAGTTGAGAAGAGGCGTAAGAGGTTTGTTTTGTACGTACATTCTCTTCACTCTCCTCTTTTCTTTCTTTCTTCCAGAAAAACAAAAATGGCCACTTCTTTGTAAATTGCAAACCAAAGGCAAATCTAAATAGAAATAAAAGGAAAATTAGCGAATGAAAGAAAGTAGCAGGAATTCAATCCAAAAATAAAGCCTATTTCATCTATTTCAATTTTTCAGCAGTCTGTGTTGTCTATAACTTTTCTCTTCTTTGTTGCATGTGTGTTTCTTCTTCAGCTACTGGTTCTTAAAGCTAAATCAGAGCTAAAGTCATCACCTTGTTTATAATTTTCTTAATTTTGGTGCTTAGGTGAGTTTTAAACTCACTCTTCTAATCTAAACAAGATCTTATTGTTATCTGGTTGTTGAATTGCTGAATTTTGAGTTTACTGCATAAACTATTGAAAGTAGTTTCTACAGTAAGTATATAATTTTTGACTGTCACTTTGCAACCCAATTTGTTGTTGAATCTTATATTGGATCTGTGCCAAAATTTCTTCAGATCATTGTCTATGTGTAATCATATGTGCATGTCAAATTTCATGGCTTTGTTCAACCTGGAAGTGCCTGAAATCAGTGCTTGATGTTGGAAACGAAACAGGCAAAAATGCATGTAGTACTCACGACCTCCAGGTTGACCCAAGCACACTGGGGGTCGACCATAGGGTCGACATGAGCTATATAAGGGTTGACCCTTGCTTTCCCAGGGTGGACCTGAGCCTTATAAGGGTCGACCCTTGTTTTTTATTTGTCCAGGCCGTTTTCCCCTAATAATTACAATATATATATATATATATATATATATATATATATATCAATAATTACAATATATATATATATATATATCATATTTCAATAATAAAACATACCAAATCATGGGGAAACAATATAATATCGCTATAAAACCGTAATCCGAAAATGTACCTATTTGTCGGGCAAAAAAATTTATTTATGAAACCAAAAGCAGTAGCTATTGCTTCCATAACATGTATTTCACTTATATATTCCAAAGAGATAAAATTATGTGAAAGAATAATATTTCAGCTGTTTAAAATCAATAGCATAAGCAACATACAATATATCACAATCACATGCAAATAAAACAATACAACCATCATAGGCAACAAAGAATCCATCACACATCCATAACAACCAAAACTAATGGTGTGTTCAGGTTCAGAACCTTTAATCGTACAAGGGTGATAAATAGCTAATAAGTGTACTTTATGCTCAATAGCCTTAGATAATTACATAATAGATTATTCATACAACCTCAAACAATTAGAAGTTTTCTTTCCCAAACTTCCCATCATCCAAACAACAGGAATTTTAAATTTACTTAAGTTTATTGTACTGGTTTTTTTCTCATCATTTACCTTTCCATTGATTTATTTATATAAAGATCAATCATTTATGTAACGATCCGAAATTTTCGACATCGAAAATACCAGATTGTTAGAGAAAAGAAGAAGGAGGTAGAAGAAGAACAGAAAACAATAGCATCTCACATTCGCAGCGGATCAAAATATAATATTTATACAAAGATAAGCAGTAATTGTCAATTTACATTCAATACATCAGAGTTATAACCATACGCAAATAGATTAGAAAGTTATCAATCTGTCCCAGAATACTATCAATACAACTCTCAAAAACACAACGGTAAACTTCATACGTTTCTGCCATCCAGCTCGCCTCCTGAGCTTCATAACATCCTAAGCTGAAAAGATGTAATACTCGGTCTGAACCGAGCATACATCCAAGTAACATCCAGGTCAGGCTGGAAACCAATGTGAGTAAACCCATCTAACATGGAATATTAATGCATAAAACTTATTTTAAAACCCGGGGTAACTCGTACCTTATTACGAGTTCTTAACTTGCCATAGCCAAAAACACATCTTAAAATCGCATCTAAGCATTAGTACTCAGATTAAATAGTCAAGTTTACATCATTTATTCATTCCAGCCTTTTTATTCCAAAATCAAACCCATAAGGAATTATTGTAGATTACACATCGAAATAGTTTCAGGTATTTGTTGATACCCGACCGCGGTCTCTTCGAATCCAATGTCATCTTGACCCAAGTTATTTAAGTGAAAACAATACAATTTATATTCAGAGTAACATATTCACATAGCGATTCCTTTACGGTAGATAATCCATATTCGAAATATCATATCACATAAATCACAATCACATACCAGGAGTATCAAATAATCCAAGGTATTCCATATCATTCAATCATTCATAATCAAGATTAATTAGTCACACCATTTCTAATTAATTTAAGTAAATTAAATTAATTACTTCAGTCATCTTGAAATCCTGCTCATCCAATATTAATTAATTATAAACCAATTAATTAATCATCCTTAAATTATTATCTTAATTACATTAAGTAATTAGCCTTTAATTAATTACACAAATTAAGTAACCTTCAACCATTACATTAATTAACCTTCAATTACTCTCATAAATTAATGAACAATAATTTATTACATTGATCCTTAATTAATTACCCTAATTAATTATTCTATAATCACTTACATTGATTAATCATCCTTTAATTAATCACATTCATTAATTAACTAAACCTTTAATTAATCAATCCTTTAACTAATTACACTAAGTAATTAATTCTTAATTACTACCATTAAGTAATTATCATTAAATAAATCACATTTAGTCATTATCCATTAATTACCCTCCTTAACTAATGACATTAAGCAGTTATCCTTTAATTACTTTCATTATTATCACTAATTAATTTCATTAAGTAATTAACCTTTAATAAATTAATCATCTTTTAATAACCTTAATTAATTAATCACATAAACAAATAAATCTTTTAAATTGATTACACAAATTAACCTTTATTAATTATCTTAATAATTAAATTAATTAACTATTTCCTTAACTGATTACATAAATCAATTTAACCATCCCTGATAAATTAAATAATTAATACTTTATTAAATTTCATCATTTAATTTACCTTTGAAAACAATTAGGATTTAACATGTTATATAATTACCTAATTACAACAATTTGAAAACATTTAAAACTTTGGAATCTCGCTTAAACTTGCTAATACTTTGTTTTTAAAAACTTAGTTTACATTTTTCTTTGAACTTGCACATTTTGATAAGCTTATAATACTTGACCTCAACAACTCACACATACCCGGGCCAAACCCACACAACTCCCGAGATTACCCCATGAATTCTCACGTCGTCTCAACTTCGTGGAAATCCCCAATCAACTTTGGATCTAACCCGAGGAAGCCTATCTTCCTTCCCGAAAACAACAGTAACCCGAAACACAAATACAACAACGATACCGTCAGATGCACCACCCATCGGAGCAACTCCGACCAACATCATCATCGCCAACGAGTCGTCCCTGACCTCCCAACCTGATTACGACCAACCATGCTTCAATTCGCACACGAAATTCAGAATGAGCCCGTGAACCCCAACCCAGAACGATGCATCACCAAAAACCTCCCCTACGACGCCACCACTGATCACCAGAAATCTCGACAACCCATCCGGAGCTTCGCCTTCGACTTAAGCTCCTATTCCACCCACCCTGGCCAAGTCCGACACACTCTAGTCACCTCGACTAACTCGAAAATCTCGATGACCCATCCAGGCCCTTAAACCCTATAATCCTCTCGTTGTGCCTCCACGGCGAAGTATAAACCCGCCGACCATTATCCTTTCGATCATCGATCATCAAACTACCCTCGACCCAAGCCCTGATACTACGGATCCATGAGATCACCGAAAATTTTCAAATTTCCAATTTCTGGTCATCTCACAGTATCACGGTCCACACAAATTTAAATATTTTTATTTTACCATTAAATTATTCATTTTCAAATTCGAATTGGATTATATTATCAAGACTTGAGATTAATCTATTTAAATTTCTTACCTGAATTGATTTAACACCGTAAATTTTTACTTTGTCATAATTACTTCATGTATACAGTCGAAACCATTTTTATAATTCAAATACAGTCAATTGTAACATATATCATATAAAGATCATACCCAAAAAGAATTTGGGAAAGAGAATTCAAATTTTTGAATAATATTTTTCTCTGTGTAACATGAACAGAGGCAAGCAAACCAAACACAGACAAGCAGATGCATATACAAACTAGGAAATCATGTTTACACATCCATGCAAATACTTCCACAATACTATTTTTATGATTTATCACATACATCTGATAAATAAGCAAATTTTGGTTTTTTAAGGTGAATGTTTACTCATCTGTAATTGTTAGAACAGAGGACAGGCTTGATTATATTTTTGAAAATCAGGAATTTGATTTAATCTTGAAGCTGCAAGCTTGGATTTGAAACTGCAGTTTTCCCTTGATCTTTCTTGATTGTTATGAGCTGAAGCTTGTGTTTGATTCTAGTTTAATTACCGGGTTTTGATTTTTGTTGAATTTTTTTTTTCTGGTTTTGGAAATTTGTAAAAATTGATTGTTGTTTGAATCTTGAACCTGATTGTAAACTTGACTCAGGTTTTTACTATTATGAAGAAAGTAAAAGTAGATGTATTTAAAATTTGTTTCCTCTTTATTCATTAAATTTTAAAAAAAATAAAAAAAATATAATTCAAACATGACACTTGTTATTTTTGTGTGTTATAAATCCTATAAATGTTTAGTTTATAATGAGATGATTACACTTGTTAAACTTATAATGTATTTACCTCACATTTGTTTTTGATGGATGTTATAATTGTCACAAACGTTTAAATGTATTTTGTCTTGTTCATAAATGTTGTGTGTGTGTGTGTGTATATATATATACAAATTAAAGGTTATCTCATGTTATTTAAAAAAATGTATTAAAACTTTTCTTAAATATTATTAAAGCTTTATTTATCCATGTCTTTTATTTTTATATTTCAATTTTTAGATAAATACATTTATTTTTATCAATTTATATTTTATATTTATCTTCATACCTTTTCTAGTATTTATACATATATAACTTTTTAAAAGAGAAGATTTTGAAATCATAATTATACACTAATAATAATTATATATATTTATTCTTTGAATTTCAAACCTCAAATTCAAATTCAATTTAAAGTCAACTCATATATATATTTAACAAACACATATTTAATTTGTTTAAAAATAATAATTTTTCTATTTAAAATCTACTTATATATATATATATATATAAACCATCATGATTATTTGTTTTGAAAGAAAATTTTGTCAATTTTAAATAATTATATTAGGAGATTATCAAATAAATATTTATCCCGATATAAATATTTATTATCAGATTTATTTGTTCAACTTATGAATTAGTGTTTTTCAATAGTTAAATCAGATAATCATCCAATTACTTGATGCCCAAAAACTCGGGTTATCACATTCCTCCCCTCTTTAAATATTTTCGTCCCCGAAAAGGAACGAAGCTAGAATTTTATTAGAATGGTTATTATCAGCTTATGTTGCTCTTCGACCATTTCAACAATAAACCCTTCATTAAAGAATTTTAAAAACACTTTAAAATCTGTATAATATTACCAAAATAGTTTTATGAAAATACTTGGAAAACATTTTGTTGAAAATATAGAAAACATCTTTTAAAATAGAGGAAACATCTTTGGTGAGAATGCTTTGGAAATCATCACCCCCTCCATGGTCGCAGTTAACCCGATGCTTACGTTGTCATTCCGGCAAAATCCATAGATAACTGTAGGCACTCCATGCCCCTCGATTACGCCATGGAACCCGCCACAGATTGCAGTTACATCCCGCGTTACGTTACCATCATGGAAAAAGTCCATGTAACTATAAGCATCAACACCTCGATTTTCGCTGCCAAATGAAACTTCACCACTCTCATATAGGTCGCAGACTACATCAGTCAAGTCCTAATGTAGCCTTAGGCTCTCACGGCCTCTCGACTTTCGCTATGTCACCATAGGTCGCAGTCTACCAATGTTACGTTGCCATCATGGTAAAATCAAACGTAGACTATTGGCTATCATGGCATACACGACTTCTGCTGTGGTCCACAGTAGATTGTGGTGACATCGAGTTACACTGTCGTCACAGCACAACCCAATGTCTCTGTAGGCATCAGCGCCCTCAACTTTCGCTACCCACAATAGAAAATCCTCTGGAACTTCAATTTGTCCAGACTTCCTCCCAGGATTAAATTTAGAGCCTTCCCCTTAAGGCTCGAGGAAGACCCACCCCGTGGATCTCCTAATGAAGTTCATTTCAATGGGAGTGCCTTTTTTCCCAGAGCCAATCTCAAAACATTTTATATCATACACTCATAGTATCTTTCAAATCATACCCTTTATGATTTATATCAAAATCTCCTTTACATAAAATCGATATCTCAAATCGATAGTTCCAAACTTCCAAAATTTAATTTTCCTAAAATTAAAAGCCTTTTCCAAATCCATAGGTTCCAAAACCCTTTCTCCAAAATCGTTCTCATAAAACCATATATATTTATAAATATATAAAATCTTGGAATCACTTCATACTTATATAAATTCCCTTTTTATACTTCAAATACTTTCAAAAACCCTTCTTCTGGCTATAGATTCAACAAGGGGATATTTATCTTATATAACAGATATATATATATATATATATCTTTACTATGCACCAAATCAAATATTCAAGCTTGATTTCCTTTTTTTACTTACCCTATCACTTACTTTCAAAAGGTGAATTTCAAAAGATATCAAACTTCCACCTTTATTCATATATATTCCTCAAAATATACTTTTCTTTCAAAAATCATTTCTCATTTCTTTCAAATTTTCAAGATCAATATCATTCAAGCACATACAATGTACATATACCATCTGTACGCAATATTAAATCTGATCGCTCACTCGATCACACAATTTCACTTACGATCTAGTATCGTCCACCGGACTTCCTAGTGCGAACTCAGATCTGGTTTCTTGATCAGAAACCGCCATTCTCCTTGCATAGTCATATCTATGATAGTGAATATCCAGAATCAATCAAAAATCCATATTCAGGGTTCGCCGTTGAAAATCGAGTGAAATATCCTAACTCGGATTGATATACTATCTCGAAATTCTATGCTCGAATCCGGATCAAATCACTATGCGAATAGAATAATATATGTACATCCTATGTATTTATCTCAATTGATCATTAGCTAAATCAATTCTCTTTTCTATTAACCTTCAACTTTATTCTATTCACTCGTCCATAATTTCTCCCAATTTTCCATTTGGATTATCACCACACTTATAAAAAGTTTGCACTCTAACCAACTTAAATTTATAAAATAGCTTGAAAAGGTTTAAAATAGATAAGTGGTTGAAAAAAATAATTATTATTTGTAAAATAATTGTAAAAAAGTTAAGTAATTATAAAATAGTTGTAAAATAATTAAATAGTTGTAGAGTAGTTAGATAGTTACAAAAATAGTTGTAAAACAAATGTAAAGTAGTAATTAGTTTTCAAAATAGTTAGTCTTTTAAAAAGAAAAGTTGTATCGTAAATAGCTAGGAAAATAGATTTAAAATAGTTTATATTAAAGCAATTTATTTGAAAAAAAAATAGTACATAGTTAAACTTTTCAATCACAATCTCCATTTTCAATCAATTTCCAATTTCCACTTCCATTTAAATTGATTCAATTTCAATTCAAGTTAAATTAACTCCAATTTCTATCCCAAATTCAAATCAACTCTCATTTGAAATTCAAACTTATTCAACTTTAATTTCACTTCAAATTAATTGAATTCAAATTTTCCATTTGAATTTTATGTTTATCCATCTTCAATCACAATTCCAATTAATTCAAATCAAATTCAATTTGAACTAATTCTACTCAAATCTCAACTTAAAACTATCTCGAATTTCATAAATTTGAGTTAAATTTTTAAATGTTGATTTAATCCTTTAAATCAAACCAACCTTTAATTTTAAATTAACAACACAAAATTTTTAAACCATTTAATTCAGAGTCCAAATTCCAAAATTCCATTTTAAATTATCTTTACTTAACTTATTTCAAAGTTCAAATAAGAGTTCAAGAACAATTTAATCTTCAGATTCTAATTTATTATCCATTTTAACTTCAAACTTTGAAACAGATTCTTAAACAATTTTAGTTTGCAAATTCAGTTTTTAAGTTCAAAGTGATTCCATTTTATAATTACAAATTATAATTTAATTTCCATTTTATCTCAATAATGGATATATTACCTTAATCCATTTCTTAATTCATTTAAACAAATCCAATTTACAGTTCCATAGATTATTAATAACAATATGATGATATCAGGATAATCCAAGGTAAATTAACATCCAAATTATCCAAACTCCACTCAATAGCATCCATTACCAATTTTCAAATCTCAAACCCATTTTGAGATCACACATATCTCCCATTTCAAATCAACCATTTAACTTCCAAGTTAAATCTCAATTTCATTTAATCCAGTCAACTTTACCCAATTTGAATTCTCATTTCAAATTTTAAACATCTTAATAATATCTCTTCTCACTTATAAGTTCAAAGACTTATTTCACTTTGGGTTTTCACATCACATTCCAAGGAAAAGTTAAACAACAACACTTATAGTTTATTTCAAATCATCTTTGATGTTATGTATATCCTTCACATATACATATTTATTTCCATTGAACACCAAGTTATATCTTAAAATTTAAACCACCTTTGGATTTAAATTCAAAACACATTTTCTTTAAAATTTCCGAACAACTCTGGTTTGAAACAAGCCCTTTTCATTTAATTACATTGCAAACAATACTATCATTATTTCTATAGACACTTGAAACAAATTTCCAATTTTCTGAACTTAGATTTAAAACTTTACAATTTAAATCATCTTCATTTCCAATTTATAAGCCATACTCACCTAAATGTTTGCTTCCTTAAAACATTTCATATTTGCTTAATCCTTAACAAACATTTCATTATTATCTTATTCTGAAAACACTTCTACAAATTCAGGATTTTATTTTCTAGTTTGAGTCCATTTCAAACTTATCTTCATTCAATTTCAATTTGGTTGTATTTCTATTATCACATAATTCTCGTTATTTTATTTAATTCCAATGATTCAACAACCAATTACCTTAATATTTATAATAATCAGAAAGAAATATTGCTTTATATATCAAAATATAATCTTATATAAAAATCATTTATTTTTTAAAACCAATTTAAAATCTTTTATATAAGAAAATAACAAGTACGCTCTCATATACTATAGACACTCCACTCATTTTAGGGTACTAATGACCCTATCCTTAATGAGTAAACCTACCAGAGCCAAGGTTCTCGCTTAACCTTCAGCTCTGATACCAAATGTAACGACTCGAAATTTTCGACTCCGTAAATCCCAGTTTATTAGAGAAAAGAAGGAGGTGGAATAAGAACAGAAAACAACGGCATCTCACATTCGCAGCGGATCAGAATATAATTTTTATACAAAGATAAGCAGTAATTGTCAATTTACATTCAATACATTAGAGTTATAACCATACACAAATAGACTAGATAGTTATCAACCTTTCCCAGACTACTATCAATACAACTCTCAAATACACAGCGGTAAACTTCATACGTTCCTGCCATCCAGCTCTCCTCTTGAGCTCCAAAACGTCCTAACTTGAAAAGCTGTAATACTCGGTCCGACCCGAGCATTACATCCAAGTAACACCCGGGTCAGGTTGAAAACCAGCATGAGTAAACCCATTTAACATGGAATACTAATGCATAAAACTTATTTTAAAACCTGGGGTACCTCGTACCTTATTACGAGTTCTTAACTTGCCGTAGTCAAAAACACATCTTACAATCACATCTAAGCATTATTACTCAGATTAAATATTCAAGTTTACATCATTTATTCATTCCAGCCTTCTTATTCCAAAATCAAATCCATAAGGAATTATTGTAGATTACACATCAAGGTGGTTTCGAGTATTTACTGATACCCGACCCCGGTCTCTTTGAATCCAATGTCATCTTAACCCAAGTTATTTAAGTGAAAACAATACAATTTATATTCAGAGTAATGTATTCACATAGCGATTCCTTTACAGATAGATAATCCATATTCCAAATATCATATCACATAACATCACAATCAGATATCAGGAGTATCAAATAATCCAAGGTATTCCATATCATTCAATCATCCATAAGCAAGATTAATTAGTCACACCATTTCTAATTAATTTAAGTAAATTAAATTAATTACTTTAATCATCTTGAAATCCTGCTCACCCAATATTAATTAAATACAAACTAATTAATTAATCATCCTTAAATTATTATCTTAATTACATTAAGCAATTAGCCTTTAGTTAAGTACACAATTTAATAAACCTTCAACCATTACATTAATTAACCTTTAATTACTCTGATAAATTAATGAACAATAATTTATTACATTAATCCTTAATTAAATACCCTAATTAATTATTCTATAATCACTTACATTGATTAATTATCCTTTAATTAATCACATTCATTAATTAACTAACTCTTTAATTAATTTTCTTAATTGATCAATCCTTTAACTAATTATGCTAAGTAATTTATCCTTAATTACTTCAATTAAATAATTATCATTAAATAAATCATATTTGGTCATTACCCATTAATTGCCCTCCTTAATTAATGACATTAAGCAATTATCCTTTAATTACTTTCATTATTATCACTAATTAATTTTATTAAGTAATTAACCTTTAATAAATTAATCATCTTTTAAATTAATTACCTTATTTAATTAATCACATAAATAAATCAATCATTTAAATTGATTACATAAATTAGTTAACATTATTAATTATCTTAATAATTAAATTAATTAATTAATTCCTTAACTGATTACATAAATCAATTTAACCATCCCTAATACATTAAATAATTAATACTTTATTAAATTTCATCATTTAATTTACCTTTGAAAACACATAGGATTTAACCTATTATATATAATTACCAAACTACAACAATTTGAAAACATTTAAAGCTTTGGAATCTCGTTTAAACTTTCTAATACTTTGTTGTTAAAAACTTGTTTTACATTTTTCTTTGAACTTACACATTTTGATAAGCTTATAATACTTGATCTTAAACAACTTACACATACCCGGGCTAAACCCATACAACTCCCGAGACAACCCCGTGAATTCTGGCGTCATCTCAACTTCGTGGAAATCCCTAATAACCTTCAGGTCTAACCCAAGGAAACTATCTTCCTTCCCAAAAACAATAGCGACCCGAAACACTGATACAACAGCATTACCATGCACCACCCAACGGAGCAACTCCGACCAACATCATCATCGCCAATGGGTCGTCCCTGACCTCCCTACCCGATTACGACCACCCATGCTTCAATTCGCACACGAAATTCAGAATGAGCCTTTGAACCCAAACCTGGAACGATGCATCACCAAAAACCTCCACTGTGACGCCACCACCGATCACCAGAAATCTCGACAACCAGTCCAGAGCTTCGCCATCGACTTAAGCTCCTATTCCACCCACCCTGGCCAAGTCCGATGTCCTCTAGTCACCGCGACGAACTCGAAAATCTCGATGACCCATCCAGGCCCTTAAACCGTACAATCCTCTCGCCGTGCCTCCATGACGAAGTATAAACCCGGCAATCATTATCCCTTCGATCATCAAACTACCCTCGACCCAAGCCCTGAGATTGCCGATCCACGAGGTCACCAGAAATTGGCAAATTTCCTATTTCGGATCATCTCACAATATCTCGGTCCATATAAATATAAATATTTTGATTTTACCATTGAAATTCTTCATTTTCAAATTCGAATTGGATTACATAATCAAGACTTGAGATTAAACTACTTAAATTTCTTACCTGAATTGATTAAACACTGTAAATTTTGACTTTGTTGTAATTACTTCATGTATACACTCAAAACCATTTTTATAATTCAAATCCAATCAGTTGTAACATATATCATATAAAGATCATACCCTAAAAGAATTTAGGAAAGAGAATTCTAATTTTTGAATCATATTTTTCTCTGTGTCACAAGAACATAGGCAAGCAAACCAAACATAGACAAGCAGATGCATACACAAACTAGGAAATCATGTTTACACATCCATGCAAATACTTCCACAATACTATTTTTATGATTTATCACATACATCTGATAAATAAGCAAATTTTGGTTTTTAAAGGTGAATGTTTACTCACCTGCAATTGTTAGAACAGAAGACAGGCTTGATTATATTTTTGAAAATCTGGAATTTGATTTGATCTTGAAGCTGCAAGCTTAGAATTGAAACTACAGTTTGCCTTTGATCTTTCTTGATTGTTATGAGCTGAAGCTTGTGTTTGATTCTAGTTTGATTACCAGGTTTTGATTTTTGTTGAATTTTTTTTTGGTTTTGGAAATTTGTAAAAAACTGATTGTTGTTTGAATTTTAAACCTGATTCTAAACTTGGCTCAGATTTTTAATATTATGAAGAAAGTAGAAGTAGATGTATTTAAAATTTGATTCCTCTTTATTCATTAATTTTAAAAAGACTAAAAGACTAAATATAATTCAAACATGACACTTGTTATTTTTTCATGTTATAAATCCTACAAATGTTTAATTTATGATGACATCATTACACTTGTTAATCTTATGATGTATTTACCTTACATTTGTTTTAAATGGATGTCATAATTGTCACAAATTTTAACTGTATTTTGTCTTGTTTACAAATGTTGTATATATATATATATATATATATGAATTAAATGTTATCTCATGTTATTTAAAAAAAATGTATCAAAAATTTTCTTAAATCTTATTAAAGCTTTATTTATCCTTGTCTTTTATTTTTATATTTCATTTTTTAGATAAATACATTTATTTTTATCAATTTATATTTTATACTTATCTTCATACCTTTTCTAATATTTATACATATATAACTTTTTAAAAGAGAAGATTTTAAAATCTTAATTATATACTAATAATAGTTATATATATTTATTCTCTAAATTTCAAACCTCAGATTCAAATTCAATTCAAAGTCAACTCATATATATATTTAACAAACACATATTTAATTTGTTTAAAAATAATAATTTTTCTATTTAAAATATACTTATATATATAAACCATCATTATTACTTGTTTTAAAAGAATAATTTGTCAATTTTAAATAGTTATATTAGGAGATTATCAAATAAATATTTATCCAGATATAAATATTTATTATCAGATTTATTTGTTCAACTTATGAATCAATCTTTTTCAATAGTTAAATCAGATAATTATCCAATTACATGATGTCCAAAAATTTGGGTTATCACAACTTACATAATTGTTTTCAATTAAAGATTTAAGTCATAAATGAATCATTTCATAAAATATTACTTAAGCTCCTACTGCCTTACCTAAGTTTATAACTTAAATACGTTTTAAAATAAAATTTAAGTTTTTGGTATTTACCCTTGAAGAGAAAAGAAATATTTTAATATATCCAACAATTCAATTAAAATATTTAACCTCATTCACTTAGCAAGAATATAAGATATATTTAAAACATCCTCCAAGCATTTTGCAAGGATTTTCCAAAAAGTTTAAATATGTTAGAAGTTTATATCAAAAAATTATGATAAGCCTTTTTTTAAAATAAAGTTCCTTAAATTCGATAATTTGTTCTACTCATTATTTTAAAATAAGTATAAACTCTAGATTATTAAACTGGAACTAATAGTATACTCAAATCTTACATTAAATATCCAAATCAAGGTATAAAATTTCATAGCTTCATAATTAATTTGCACACTTGTTTCAAAATGAACATTCAAATCATGGAAAAACATTTATTATGGTTTAACAGAAAATTAAAATAGTAATAAACCTATAAATTTACTATTATAACTTCGAAATCAAGTAAATATTTCAAACCTTACTTTCAAAATAGAGATTCAAATGTTATTTGTAAAACAGCTTCATGAACTGTTTATTTGATTATTATATTTTGTCATTCCACTGTGAGATTCTATGTTTTGTTTTTCCTTCTTCTCTCTTATTTTATTATTTACCCCATTAAAAATCCTCCCTTTTGAATGTTTTGAGTTGACATGCGGTTTATTGTCGATTTAAACCGTCCAAAAAGATGGGTCGTTACATTATCGGTACATAAAAGGAAAAAAGGTAGTTTTGAAGGTTATGTATTTGTCTTTTATTAGGACCCATCAAATTGTTATGCGTCTACCATTTAAATGATGGTGAATGTGCTATGGGTGTTTAAGATGAGATAAAAGTTGTTTTTAGAAACATTCAACAACAAAAGATTTCACAAATGAAAAAACTACATGCATCTCAAAGCTAACGTTGATAATTTTGATCAATATCTAACGGTATAACTATTGTAAATAAATGATATATTATCGACATAAATATGTATTGCTAGAGATATAAATACTAATGATGCAAATAAACATCGCATTTGTCTATCGATTGTAATGCTTAGCCCCTATCGTTGATATTAATGCTAAAAGAGTAGATCAATTACGACAGAAGAATTTAGCGACACATAATGATCTATTGGGCACAAAGTGCATCGTAAATAGATAACCTTCTACGACATATACATATGTTGAAAATTATTATTTGTTTCTGTATCATTTGTGAGGTATGTGCAATAGAAAATTTTGCGTCGCTAAAAATCATTTGCAACATAAACACTACCTTTTCCGATGTTCACAAAAGAACAGTTTTGTTGTAATGGTAAAATAAATACATTTTTTTAGCAAAGCTAGTAGCCTCTATTGTAGGCCATCCACATATATAAAAGAATAAGAAGCAGGTGTCCGACACACGTGCCCAAACAACTTTAAGGAAAATACAAGAAAGGAAGTTGGTAAAAAAGCCAACCTGTCCTAGCTCCTTTTCGAAGAGGGAGATTCACTCCCATCACTCCCGGCACATCCAACATCCATAGATTCAGTCCCAACAACATGATAAATTCATAAAAATAATAACACTAAGTAAGGAACAAAGTTCACCAAGTCCGAGCAATATAGATGTTTCACCAAGTTCACCAAGAGGGAGATTCGAATTTATGAAGGGGGGAAACTCGAAGCAGGCTGTTGATTTTCTCGGGAAAGCTTCACGTGTTGCTCGAAGTAGATAAGGGAGGGGGGCTCGGGTTGAAGTTGTTCAGGTTTTAAACCTGTAACAGTTTTGAACAGATTTAAATTCTAGTTTTTAAATTTAAAATCAAATAAATCCGAGTCTAAATAAAACTTTAAGTATAATTCAAGTTAGATTGTGCAATTAGATTTGGATAAAATAAAGTTTGTGTTTTTTAACTTAAATTGTTTAAGGCATTGAGTGGTTTAGTAAGAAGAAAGAGGAAAAAAAAAAGGGTTGAAGTTAAATGGAAGGTTAAATGTTTGTTTTTAAACTTGAAATTTGCAAGTTAAAAATGTAATGTGATTTAAAAGCTTAAAATTTAAGTAATTGAATTTAAAGGCTTTCCTTATATAAGTTTCCTATGAAAATAATAAATGTTCTTGACCTTATTTTAAGGTTTATAAATTGATATTTAAATTGGTTATTATTTAAATACATATTCGTCTTAAATCTTAAATTCAAATGGAATTTGAATTTAAAAGTGTAATGTTTAAATTACACTTAAGGGATTAATGAAAATCATTAATGAAGAAATTTATTATCTTAGAGATAATCAAGGTAATCAAATGGTATAATAAATATGGTAATTAAAGAATGATTTATTTGATTTTAAATTTAAATTTAGATTAATTTAAAATCAGAAATGATTAATAATGAATTAATCTAAGATAATTTCTTAAGAAAGTGATTAAAGAAATATTAGTAATAAAGATAATTAACTAGAGATTATTAAGTAATTAAATGAATGCGATAAATCTTGATAATTAATTAGATTAATTAATTTAGATAATCAATTATACATCGTTAAAATGAAATTACTTCATGAAAGTAATTAAGGATTAATCACTTATAGTGATTAATTTTGGATATTTTTATTTATTACAGTTAATTAATTATATAATTGGTTCAAAAGTTAATTTATTTAATATGATTGATTAAGAATAATTTAGTAAATTAAAGGGTCTGATAAATTAATTTATATCAAATGATTTGGAATTAATAAATCAGAATTGGATAATAAATTCATAAGTAATTAATTTAATTGGAGATAAATTGAATTAATTAGGATTAAACAATCCTGTTTATAAATGATTATTGAATGCTTGACCTTACTTATGAATGATTATATTGTATGAGATCTGTGATATTTTATTCCGTGGATTGTGCTATAAAAATTTTATTCATTTATTGAAGATACATCTATATATTATCTGTGAATCTGTGAATGGGCGATAAGCTTTATAGTTATATCGCTTATCAACTATATTTGTGTGTTTTGATCTATGATGATTGAATGATGTTGCACTATTGTGTTAAACCCTTGGACCACACCATACACACACAAATATGGATTTCACGAGGAAATCGATTAAGTCACAGATTTTTGAAAATAGTTTTGTATTTGAATTTTTAAATTCAAATGTTTTGAAAATGGATTGGGTTTGAAGTGAAAAGCTTTCGAAATGGAATTTCAAAGATGGAAATTTATTTTGAATAACTGGATTAAGTGTTGGAATTTAAATACTTTAATTTAAATTTGAATTCAATATCCAAATTGAATTCTGTAATTTGAAACTAGGGATTAACGATATTATACTAGTCATTATGAGTTAAACCATTTTTAAAGTATTATTTTTGGGAATTTGAATTAACCCAAAGATTGTAACTTGTATAAATGAAATTGGTTTTTTCGAAATAAGACTGTTGTTTCTAAATGATAAAAAGCTTTCATAGGAGAAACGAATTTCAAATTATATAAAAGAGATTTCAAGTTTAAACTGAAATAGTTTACCCTGTTATTGATGAATATTTGGAAATGAATTTTGAAAGTGAACATTTGGGAACGGTTTGAAAGCTATAAGATAAATCTTTAATTTAAAGATTTTAAACGAGTTAATCCAAATGAAATAGAAATTGTTTTGAAATCCGTAAATGGAATTTTGTGAAATAAATCTTTTGTTTAAAAGATTTGAAATGGTATTTGGTTTAAACCATTTGAAAGAAAGTTTTGAATTATTAAGTTGTGACTTAATTGAAATCCCATATCCATATGTTTTAAATGTTGCGCTCATTATTTGGGTTAGCCGGGAAAGGACCTTTGGGTCGTATAACCCATTCCGAATATGTGATTCGACGTTATGGATAGCATTTGAAGACCGGTGGTGAAGACCGGGTATTTGCGAGAGCGATAGAATGACCTATCGATTGTCTCTGCACTGAGTCGCGCCGGTATAGAGACTCCCTAAGTGATGGGAAATCCGATCGGGATTGTGAATACCCGGATTGCAAGGACTTCTTCGAAAGTGCCTTCGGTTCTGTTCGAGCCCGGAACAGACTTGTATGGATTGTATGCTTGACATTACAAATTGAGATATAAAGCAGATTTCTTTCAAATACATTTCTGTTTGTGGCGGAGAATTTATTCTCTTAGCTTAACACCCTTCTCTGAGACGTACGAGCTCAGAGGTTATGTAGTTGAAGGTTATCAGCGATATATTCCCAATTTGGTAATGTGACATGCTGAGTGTTGCTGTGAAATGATCATTGTTTGATCATTTGTAATATGATCATTTGTTTGATCACTTATCTTTGTGATCATTTTTATGATCATTTGTTGACCCAAAGCACAGCTTTTGTATAAAGCGTGGCTTTGTGGACGAGACTTCGTCGAGCCTCACACCCCGAAATGGTCAAAACAGGAAAGATGAGGCAAGGTTATGAGGGGTAGCTCCCTTTAGGGTATGTGCATTTTCTTCTGGAAAAGGGTCGTATCATGGTATGGAGCCCAGATACTTACTCATGTTGAAACACTTTATTTATCATTGTGTGATGTTGGTTAGAGAGTTCTCGGATAAAGGTCCCAAAGGACCGGGGGATGGCATACTCGTGTCAGTAGTTACCCAGTTAGAGGTAACCCGGCTGTGACGACCCGGAAATTTTAGCAATTTAAAACGGAATAACAAATTTGATGTTAACATTTGAAAGGTTAATTTTAAACCTGAACTCAAGATATCAATATCTACTTGATAATTAAAACCCTTGAATTATATAGTTTAAAAATTAAATTTAATAATTGAAATTGGGTGAATTATTGAATCGAAAATTGTAAGCCAATTTAAATAATGTGAACGCTTATAAAATTCATAATAATGATACGGGAGGAAGTAAAGGTGTTAAAATTGAAATTGGAAGTGATTTGTCAGTTTTGGAAAATAACAATAATAATTAGTCAAACCCTATTACATCTTTCAGCCAACCTAAACTCTCAACTCAGCTGCCCTATACTCTGATACGAGCCTTTCTCTTTAATTTTAACTCGTGTCTTCCCCAAGAAGCCTTATGGACGATATTTTCTTTATTAACATCTCTTCCTTTTCCAGTTCTTTTAAAAATCAGTTGAAGATAAAAAAAAAACAAAAAAACAAAACAATGAGCGAAGCCGATTCGGTCTGAAGGAAAAAAAATTTTCCAAATCAATTTCTCTCGTTTAATTTGCGACCTCTATTCTCTATCATCTGATCCTATCGAAGAGCTGAGGCAAGCTCGAGCTCGCGCGAGGCCGCGATGTGATCAAGTGGCATCGCGATGTAATCAAGTGGCGGAGTATCGAGTCGACGAGAGACGCGGTCGCGAGTAATAGGGGAGGACGCTCGTGATTTGGGAATTCTCGAAGCTTAGGGAGGTTGCGTTCGCTCAAGATGGCAGGGGATGGATCTAAAGCTGAGGCGTGGGAAGCTGTTGAGTTCGGCGGCGGCGCAATGGTAGGGAGGGGTTGTTGCTAGGGTTCGACGTTTTGGGGTTTGGATTATGCAATAGGTATGTTTGTTTTATTTTTAATTATTTTAGATCAATATGTATGCTTATAAAAAAAAAATTCAGTAAGGAATAATTTTATTTTGTTATAATATATATAGTAAATAAAAAAAAGTATAGGAATTTTGTAATTGTTAAAGGTTTATATAAAGGACCTTTGAAATCTATAGATTATTGTTTTATAGGTACTAGTAGTTTCAGAAGAAAATAAACATACATGAGTACCTGTTGTCATTTACCAGTTGAATATAAAAAAATAAAATAAAGGAGATCAATTTGTTTAGTTACCAAGAATATTTTATTAAAGGAAAATTGATTTAAGTAAAAAAAAACATTATTAACTAAGTAAATTTATTAAAAAAAAGGAAATTAATTTGAGATTTAATTATTCATTAAAATTTAAATTATTAGTTTAATTAAATTATTAAATGATGATTGATTGTTCGGATGTTAATAAAATCATCTAATATTCATTTAAAGGTTTTGACTCATGAAGAGATCGAGTTGAGGTTGAAGTGGATTGCACAAATCAAAGGTGAGTAAACCTCACTCTGTTGGGTTCCCTTCATTTAAATTTATATGGTTAAAATTTAAATAATTGGTTGAGTGTTTAAGTTGATTGGATGTATACTGATGGTGATGTGACTTTGGTTTTGACTGATTCTTGAGTTTGTTGTGGATTAACTCGAAGTATATGGGGTTTTAAATTATTTTAAACTTAAATCATAAGTAAGACAATGATTTCATTTTAATTTCGTAAGGGCTTGATGTGTTGTGATTCATTAAATTAGTAGGGAATTTGAAATGAGTAATTGATATAATTAATTAATGATCTGGCTTAACTAATTTAGTAACGAATGAGTTGAATTAATTAATTAATTAAGGTTCATGTAAATTAATTAAATGCAAGTAATTCAGAATAATAATCGAATGGTGTGTTAATTAATTTCTTAGTGAAATTAATGCAATACAATTTATTTTGCGGAAGAAAGCAAGAGGTTAAATGAGATAATTAATTAAGGAGTAAGTAATTTATCTAATGAAGTAAATAAAAGATAATTAAATATAGGAAAAAGGTTGTTTGAGAAGGATTAATATCGGAGTTTAATTAATGTAATTAATTTGGTTTAGGATAATGGAAATGAAATTTTGAACTCATAATTTATATAATTAAGAATGTAATTTAAGATGAATAAAACAAAATAAGTGACCTATGAGGTTAATTAATAAGTAATTAAGGATTAATGTAATTAAAATAGTTAATTAATTCATGAAGTAATTAAGATTATCTATTGACTTTGGTTAAGGATAATTAAAATCGTGAAGCTAATTAAAGATAGTTGCTTGAATGAAATTAAAGGATAATTAATCCAGGTTGATTAATTAAGATGAATATTGAAGGGATGACTGGAAAATTTGATTTGAAATTAATTAATCAACAAGTAAAGAAAATATAAATGATTGAGGATTGAAAATTCAATTAGAATTAATTAAATTAATTTGGAGTGATCAAATTTGATTATGAATGATTGAATGGTATGCGATACTTTGAATGAGTTGATATCGCTGATATGAAATGTTGTGCTTTTCATTTGGATAATTTGGGATTATGATAATATAAGATCCGAGAAGACCGGGATCGGGTATTAGGAAAACACCCGAACCCACTTCGGATTAAACATAAATTGATGTGGGAATAAATAGATTGGAATGAAATGATTTAAGTGAATTGGATTATTTTATCTAAGTTTGGTACTTAGGAAATAGATGTGTGGAATTTGTGATGGCTATAATAAAATTGTGGCTTGTGAATAATTGAAATGAGTTACCCGGGTTTATATAAGTTGATTTCTTTGGTATTCCATGTTAGATGGGTTTGCTCACGCTGGTTTCCAGCCTGACCCGGGTGTTACTTTGGTGTAATGCTCGGGTCAGACCGAGTATTACAGATTTTCAGGTTAGGACGTTCAGGAGCTCAGGAGGCGGGCTGGTGGCAATATCGCATGGAGTTTATCCGCTGTATTTATATTATTGTTTACCTGAGTCATGATAATTGTATATATATTCAGTAAGTGTATATATGTAAAACTCTGATGTACTAAAATGTAACCGATAGATATAGATTCTTTTGTAAACTGTTATTATTTATTATTATATTTTATCCGCTGCGAATGTGAGATGTTTGGTGTTTTTGTTCTTCTTCTTCTATCTCTTTCTTCTTTCCATAACTATCTGGGATTTTCGGGTTCGAAAATTTCGGGTCGTTACATTTGGTATCAGAGCAGAAAGGTTAAGCGAGAACCTTGGCTCTGGTGGGGATTACTCATTAAATAGAGTCTGTAGTACTCTAGAATGAGTTGAGTGTATATATATGAGCGCGTACTTGTTATTTTCTTATATAAAGGTTTTAAATGGTTTTATATAAAAGTATATTTTGGTATATAAAACAACATTTCCTTCTAATAAATATTAAGGTGATTGGGTGTTAAATTATTGGAATTAAGTTAAGAATAACTATAATACAACCAAATTAAAATTAAATTAATTAAAAATGAAATTCTAGAATTAGAGCTCAGGAATTAGGATTGTTTGAAACTTTAAATAAACAAAGTTAATTTGGTTTAAAAAGGTTCCAATCCTTGAGAATTTAACTCGAATTTATATAATTCGAGATGATTTAAATTTGAAGTTGGAATTGAATTCATTCAAATTGAACCGGATTTGAATTAATTGGATTTGGGATTGAAGATGTATAAGTTCAAAAAGTTAATGGAAGATTTGAATTGGATTGAATTGAAATGATTGAAATTCAAGTGGGTTCAATTGAATGGATGCTAGTCCAAAGCAATTAGAATAATTTTGGAATTGTAATTTAAGTGGAAGTGGTTTAAAAATCAAAAAGGAATTTGAAATATAGATTGTAAATGTAATTTATTAATTGAAATAAACTTTATAAATAAATGGGATTATAAGTTGAAATAGAATTCCAGAGAATATTTGAAAATAAAGTGAGATGAAATTCCAGAGTAATGTGTAAATATGAATTGAATGGATTGGGAATTTGGAATTTTTGGGAAATTTAAAATTTCTTTGGATTTGAAAGTGGTTTCCAAGGGTTTTGAAGAAAGAATAGTATTATTTCAAAAATATTTTTGTGTTTGAAATTTGGGAGATTTGAAATCAAAAATATTTGGAAGTGTTTTAGAGAGATAAAAGCATTGAACTCTTTTGGTCATTGGAAAATAAAGTCGGTGATGACTGCAGCATCATCGATGTTTATTTTCGAGTTTCTAAAAGAGAAATTGCTACCAAATTGTTTTAAATTGGAATTGTTTGTGAACTGGGTTTGGTTTTGAAATTCAAAGGGATAATTGAATTCGCCAAAGAATTTTGGATATAGTTGAATTCTACGGTGATATTGAAATTTTGGAAATTTGTTTAAACTCTGGAACCTTGATTAAATGTTTATGGAATAATAAAAATATATTGACTAAATAAAATGTGTAATTCTGAGTTAAAAGCAAAATGTGAATGTAATTGATTTTAAATAGTAATTGTAAAATTGAAATTATAATTAAGTTATACAAGTTTAAAGATCAACTAGAATTTAATTTGAATTGGAAAAGAAATCATGATTGATTCAACTTGAAGTGGATTTAAATCAATTTCAATGAAAATTGAAGATTATTTAAATTGAATTGTTGGGGAAGTGAACAGTTTTGACTCTGGGCTATTTTCAATATAAATTGTCTTAATATGAACTTATTTTTTTTAAGCTATTAAATATGTACAACCTTTCTTTCTTAAAGCCAAGTTATTTTATACTTATTTTACAATTATTTTGGAACAATTTAACTTTTTTTTCAACTGTTTTCTAAACTTATTACTATATTTTAACTATGGTACAAATTAATTACTAATTTACAACTATTTTGCAATTATTAAGATTTCTATAACTATTTAACTATTTTCCAACTATTTTATAATTAGTTAACTATTTTACAATTATTTTGCAAACTAATAATTATTTTTCAACTACTTACCTATTTTTAAAATTTTCAAGCTATTTTTCTAAACTGGACGGAGTTCAAACTGTTATTGATTAAAGTACCCAACTGAGATAAGGATAGAAGTAATAATCCAAATGGGGATTAATGTAAAGGTGAATAAGGAATGTGAAATGGTTCTTTTGAACCGAAAGAATATTTTGAGAAATATGAAATGAATAAAGATGGAAATTGGATATTTCTATGGTTTTTGAGAGTGTTGGAGTATAAAAGGTGTTTTATACAAGAAGGTAAGGATCCAAAGTTTTAAAATTATATATATATATATATATCTGAATATATATAAAGGATCTTATGAGGATTTTGAGAAAGGCTTTTGATTTTTGGAAAAAAAAGAAATCAATATTGAGTTATGGAAAGCCTATTTTGAGAATTATCGATTTTGGGATAATCGATTTTGTGTAAAGGAACTTTGTATAATATCATACTAGGTGTATGATTTGAAGATACTATATATGTATAGTATAAAATGTTTTGATGATGACTCTGGGGAAAAAGGCGCTCCCTTGAAATGAACTTCTCAGGAGTGCCACCAGGTGGTGCTGCCTTGAGCCCCAAGGGGGGATTCTAAAGTTGATCCTGTGAGGAGTCCGGACAAAACTAGTTCCTGAGGATTATGAGTTGAGTTTACCATAGCGTAAGTCGTGTGTGCCGCGGAGAGCCAACAGTTACATGGACTTTTGTTGTGACTGCAACGTAACCCAGGATGTAACTGCGACCTATGGTAACATTGTGAAAGTCGTGTGTGCCGTTGAGAGCCAACAGTCTGCGTTTGAGTTTATCTCGGTAGACTGCGACCTATGTAGGAGTGGAGAAGTTTCATTTCGACGGCGAAAATCAAAGTGCCGCGGAGAGCCTGCAGTTACATGGACTTTTGATGCGACGGCAACGTAACCCTAGATGTAACTGTGATCTGTTGTGTGGGTTCCATGGCGTAATCGAGAGTGCCGCGGAGAGCCTGCAGTTACATGGACTTTTGTTGCGACTGCAACGTAACCCTGGTATGTAACTGTGACCATGGATGGGGGGTGATGATTTTTAGAGCATTGCCACCAAAGATATTTCTTTTATTTTTAACAAAACTGTTTTCTATATTTTCAATAAAATTATTTTTCAAGTATTTTCACTGGGTGTTGAAAACGGGTTTACCAAGTACTTATAGATTTTCAGTTCTACGCCTGATCAACGTATGATTGAATTTCTTTGAGAACAAGGATGGACTGGTTGAGACATCGAGTTATAAAAAGCATTTCTATAAAGTGCTATTTTAATGGTATTTTGTGAATTTAAAAGTTTTTTTTTAAGATTTTAAAGTAAAAGGTTGGAATTTTGGAAAAATCAAGGGAAAACCCAAACTGAAATTATAAAATAAAATTGAAACTAGGAAAAAATTAAATGATGTGATTTTTGTAATAAAATCGAATCTTGGTATAAAATTGGAAGTAAGCTAATGCGCTAAATAATTGTTTGATAGAGTATGTTAATAAAGTTTAACCCTGATAACTAAATTGGATTGTAAGTAGATAATGAAGTTTGGAAATGAATTCGAGTTGTAAATAGAATTCGACTTGGATTTGATAATGAATTAAATAAGAAGAGATGTTGTAAAATAAAAATAAAATAGAGTTGGATTGAAAATGTGATGGTTTGAACCACAAATAAAAATCCAAGTGTGATTCGAATAATATTTAATGAAATTTGCAAGTAAATTTGATATGATGGAAATGTTGTCGAATGAAATGAAGTGAATTATAATAGAAATGGTTAGAGATGCAAACAAAACCCAAGTGAATAGAAATAAACTGAGAATGGCTTTGTATTAATAAAAGAAATTTGAAAATGAATTAAGTAAGTAAATTTAAAATTTGAAATGAATGGGCTAACTAAATTAAATGGAACTTGATTAGGTGAGAATCAAATGGAAGTATACTTAAGTTGATGTTGGAATAAATTAAAGTAAATTAACTTAAGTTTAAAAATTTATGGAAGCTTGGTTTCGGATAAGAATGAAAGCCCACTAAATAAAGCTTGGATTGAATTAATTCGGGAACGGCCAGAAGTATACAAGAATGGAATGTGTCGAGCTAAATAAATGGTTAGAGAATAAATTGTTTAAATTGAATCTAATGCTGAGATAAAATGAAATGTAATAAATGGTTGGTAAGTAAATTAGAAATGAAATTAATTATAGTATGAGTTGAAAGTAATTTAAAGCAGTTATAAACTAGAATAGATACTCTATTAAACGAATATCGTCGGAATTGCATGAATATGGTAGTCGCTCGGCATAAATGAAAGTAATTGTAATGCTACGAGTCAATGGAAATTAAATAAATTGGTTCTGAATCATTTGAAGTGAATATGAACTTGTTTGGATTAGAAATAAATTGAATATAAGAAAACAAGTTGAAAACCATTAAAATTCAATGAAACGGCATATGAATTAATTGAAAGCAATGGAATTAGTTTTGAAATCATATAAAGTGCTTGTGGAAGTTGTTTAGAATGCATTTCTTTTAAAATTGATGTGTTGCAGTTGTTTAAGCAAGAGAAATGTTATAAACTTTATATATATGGCACTTACATATTTAAATTGAGTAAGTACAGGTACCTGAAGACTGTTTGGTTAGTTTGGATTGCGCTAATTTCTTAAATTAATAAGCTGCTTGCTTAAAATGCTTAATAAGGTATGCCTACGCAATAAAAATAGGAAATATGAACTGTTTTTGCTTTTTCCGACCGGGTGGGTCGATGTATATATATTTATATCTCTTGTCAAATTGCAAAAGCTCCTCCGTACAAAGGAGACTCTGCCAAAAAAATTTTGAAAATTTTGGGAGTTAGAAAATTTTTGAAAAATTTGGTTAACAACGAAACAATGTCAAAATTGGAAATTTACAGTAAACTAGTAAATGAAATTAATATGAATCAGTTTAAATGAAAGATAAAACTCAATATTAGGAATCGGAAATAAATTGAATTCATATGCAACAGTGAAGACTAATTTGAAATAGGTATGAAACATATGTGAAGAAATGTATAAAATGATTAAAAGTTACCATTGGATGTTATTGCTTGGTAAGATATGCAGGTATAAAAAGGGGAAAAGAAATTGGATTTGGTTCCAAAAGATAAAATTGAATTGCCCGACAAAGAGGTACGTATTTAAATTTCTGGATGAAATTGGATTGGATTTTTGATGTAGCCACTTGGCTTTTATTTCTTTTTGAGATTTTGGGAGCCCGGAGAGGCCTTTTGTAGTAGTACCGAGCTAGCCGCGCAAAGGAGACGCTGGCAAAAATTTTCAGGAATTTAGGGAGTTGGAAAATTTTTGAGAAAATTTTGATAATTCAAATTTGGTTTTAAATTGAAATTTAGACGATTGAGTGAGGGGTGTTGGTTGAAACCATAGAAGGTTTTAGGAAGTTGGTTAAGGTGATAGTGGGTCTTTAATTAAGGATATTTGGTAAGACTGTTGAAGTAGGGGTTTTGGAAAAAGTAAACGGGTATTGGTCCATTCTTCCTAATTAGTAATTTCGGGGATGAAATTCTTTTAAGGGTGGAGGAATGTGACGACCCGGAAATTTTAGCAATTTAAAATGGAATAACAAATTTGATGTTAACATTTGAAAGGTTAATTTTAAACCTGAACTCAAGATATCAATATCTACTTGATAATTAAAACCCTTGAATTATATAGTTTAAAAATTAAATTTAATAATTGAAATTGGGTGAATTATTGAATCGGAAATTGTAAGCCAATTTAAATAATGTGAACGCTTATAAAATTCATAATAATGATACAGGAGGAAGTAAAGGTGTTAAAATTGAAATTGGAAGTGATTTGTCAGTTTTGAAAAATAATAATAATAATTAGTCAAACCCTATTACATCTTTCAGCCAACCTAAACTCTCAACTCAGCTGCCCTATACTCTGATACGAGCCTTTCTCTTCAATTTTAACTCGTGTCTTCCCCAAGAAGCCTTATGGCTGATATTTTCTTTATTAACATCTCTTCCTTTTCCAGTTCTTTTAAAAATCAGTTGAAGATATAAAAAAACAAAAAAAACAAAACAATGGCCGAAGCCGATTCGGTCTGAAGGAAAAAAAAATTTCCAAATCAATTTCTCTCGTTTAATTTGCGACCTCTATTCTCTATCATATGATCCTATCGAAGAGCTGAGGCAAGCTCGAGCTCGCGCGAGGCCGCGATGTGATCAAGTGGCGTCGCGATGTAATCAAGTGGCGGAGTATCGAGTCGACGAGAGGCGCGGTCGCGAGTAATAGGGGAGGACGCTCGCGATTTGGGAATTCTCGAAGCTTAGAGAGGTTGCGTTCGCTCGAGATGGCAGGAGATGGATCTAAAGCTGAGGCGTGGGAAGCTGTTGAGTTCGGCGGCGGCGCAATGGTAGGGAGGGGCTGTTGCTAGGGTTCAACGTTTTGGGGTTTGGATTATGCAGTAGGCATGTTTGTTTTATTTTTAATTATTTTAGATCAATATGTATGCTTATAAAAAAAAATTCAGTAAGGAATAAATTTATTTTGTTATAATATATATAGTAAATAAAAAAAAAGTATAGGAATTTTGTAATTGTTAAAGGTTTATATAAAGGACCTTTGAAATCTATAGATTATTGTTTTATAGGTACTAGTAGTTCAGAAGAAAATAAACATACATGAGTACCTGTTGTCATTTACCAGTTGAATATAAAAAAATAAAATAAAGGAGATCAATTTATTTAGTTACCAAGAATATTTTATTAAAGGAAAATTGATTTAAGTAAAAAAAAACATTATTAACTAAGTAAATTTATTAAAAAAAAGGAAATTAATTTAAGATTTAATTATTCATTAAAATTTAAATTATTAGTTTAATTAAATTATTAAATGTTGATTGATTGTTCGGATGTTAATAAAATCATCTAATATTCATTTAAAGGTTTTGACTCATGAAGAGATCGAGTTGAGGTTGAAGTGGATTGCACAAATCAAAGGTGAGTAAACCTCACTCTGTTGGGTTCCCTTCATTTAAATTTATATGGTTAAAATTTAAATAATTGGTTGAGTGTTTAAGTTGATTGGATGTATACTGATGGTGATGTGACTTTGGTTTTGACTGATTCTTGAGTTTGTTGTGGATTAACTCGAAGTATATGGGGTTTTAAATTATTTTAAACTTAAATCATAAGTAAGACAATGATTTCATTTTAATTTCGTAAGGGCTTGATGTGTTGTGATTCATTAAATTAGTAGGGAATTTGAAATGAGTAATTAATATAATTAATTAATGATTTGGCTTAACTAATTTAGTAAAGAATGAGTTGAATTTTTTAATTAAGGTTCAAGTAAATTAATTAAATGCAAGTAATTCAGAATAATAATCGAATGGTGTGTTAATTAATTTCTTAGTGAAATTAATGCAATACAATTTATTTTGCGGAAGAAAGCAAGAGGTTAAATGAGATAATTAATTAAGGAGTAAGTAATTTATCTAATGAAGTAAATAAAAGATAATTAAATATAGGAAAAAGGTTGTTTGAGAAGGATTAATATCGGAGTTTAGTTAATGTAATTAATTTGGTTTAGGATAATGGAAATGAAATTTTGAACTCATAATTTATATGATTAAGAATGTAATTTAAGATGAATAAAACAAAATAAGTGACCTATGAGGTTAATTAATAAGTAATTAAGGATTAATGTAATTAAAATAGTTAATTAATTCATGAAGTAATTAAGATTATCTATTGACTTTGGTTAAGGATAATTAAAATCGTGAAGCTAATTAAAGATAGTTGCTTGAATGAAATTAAAGGATAATTAATCCAGGTTGATTAATTAAGATGAATATTGAAGGGATGATTGGATAATTTGATTTGAAATTAATTAATCAACAAGTAAAGAAAATCTAAATGACTGAGGATTGAAAATTCAATTAGAATTAATTAAATTAATTTGGAGTGATCAAATTTGATTATGAATGATTGAATGGTATGCGATACTTTGAATGAGTTGATATCGCTGATATGAAATGTTGTGTTTTTCATTTGGATAATTTAGGATTATGATAATATAAGATCCGAGAAGACCGGGATCGGGTATTAGGAAAACACCCGAACCCACTTCGGATTAAACATAAATTGATGTGGGAATAAATAGATTGGAATGAAATGATTTAAGTGAATTGGATTATTTTATCTATGTTTGGTACTTAGGAAATAGATGTGTGGAATTTGTGATGGCTATAATAAAATTATGGCTTGTGAATAATTGAAATGAGTTACCCGGGTTTATATAAGTTGATTTCTTTGGTATTCCATGTTAGATGGGTTTACTTACGCTGGTTTCCGGCCTGAACCGGGTGTTACTTTGGTGTAATGCTCGGGTCAGACCGAGTATTACAGATTTTCAGGTTAGGACGTTCAGGAGCTCAGGAGGTGGGCTGGTGGCAATATCGCATGGAGTTTATCCGCTGTATTTATATTATTGTTTACCTGAGTCATGATAATTGTATATATATTCAGTAAGTGTATATATGTAAAACTCTGATGTACTAAAATGTAACCGATAGATATAGATTCTTTTGTAAACTGTTATTATTTATTATTATATTTTATCCGCTGCGAATGTGAGATGTTTGGTGTTTCTGTTCTTCTTCTTCTATCTCTTTCTTCTTTCCATAACTATCTGGGATTTTCGGGTTCGAAAATTTCGGGTCGTTACACCGGCCTTGTGTTGGCAGAGATCCGGTTAGGTTCTCGGGGACGTCCTTCCAGAGGCGTTCTCATGTGGCAATGGGAAGTTCCTTGGCCTGACCATTTGTTGGAAATCCAAAGAAACAATACGATCTTGTACGGTTTTAGTTGTATAACCTGCCATGGAATGTGGCGGTAACTTGCTATTGAACATGGTAGCTATAGTAGGCATAAGTGCGGAATGCCTATGCTGGCTAAGATTTATATCTTTATTTTCGAAATGAATTTTTCCTACACTATGCACTAGTAATAATATCAAATGTTTCTTTTTAATGCGTATCAAGCATCTTTGACTATCATAAGGAGAAATCTCCTCCGATTCTGCATTTGCATTGTGTGTGTGCGCGGGAGGCCTTATGGTAGTCTCATTTTTAAAAAGCATTGCAAATTGACTTTGAAAATCTTTTGTTGAATGTTTTAAAGGATAAACTGTTTTTGTTGCTCACACCAGTCCCACGACTGATCCGGAGTTTATTGTTTCTTTCCTAAACTCTGGGTGCTCATTATTTTCTACATGAGCAGTTTAGAGTTGGGTTTTTCAGATAGTCAGATGTAGTGGATTATTTGGAGTTAGTTCAGTCTTTGGATCATACTGCACTTGCTTATCTATATGCATCGTTTTTGGGAGTTCGAGCTATTGTTGGATTGGTTCTTGGAGATGGAGTTGCATTTTTGGAGTTCTTCCTTGGAAATTATCTTAGAGTTATTTGTTCTGCTGCTAGATGTCATCTATTTTCTTTTCCGCTGCTATTTATTGTATCATATCTCTGATGTATATTGATATCTACTGGATCATCTGTTGTATTAGATATTGTATCAAAGCTGTATATCAATGTATTATTCTTTTATTCCGCTGTGTTGTCTACTTAATGTTGTTATAAGCTCCGGCGAATCGGATTTGAACGGTCGAATCTATGGCATTCGAATACGATATGAAGTATGGATGTCGATTTTCGAGCGGGCAAAATTCGTTCTCACCACATTTGGTATCAGAGCTAAGGTTAAACTTTAGCTCAGGAGTATAACACGTTAAGTAGCTCATTAGAGATAGGGTGAAGTATACCCTAGAATGAGTAATCCCTAAGATATCCGTTTTAACGCCTCAGTAAATTCTCTTACTATCCACTGATAGTGAGTATGAGTGCAAGAAGAGAACAAGATAGGGGATAGGGAAATATGACTATAAATGGTCAATACCCTACAATAGTGGAAACAATTTTTTCTCTATCAATTTCCTTTGATTCGTCTTTCCAAATTCTTTTGATTGCTTCGTGACAGCTCCAGAAGTAGTTTTGGTGTGATGGTGGCCCTACGAATTGTTGTTGGAAATTCTTACTTCGTATCTTCATCGGTTTCTTATCAGTTTTTCGTTTTAAACTTTAATGAATTTGAAATTTAGAATTGAAAATTTCAACTAAATTGGAAATTTTAAATTGAGTTAAATTGAATAATGAAATATGAAGCTAAATTTAAATTGTATTGATAAAACGATTTCGTTTAAAACCAAATTTGAAATTCTATTGTAATTTCTCGTGGATATCGAAGTCCGAAGAGGGACAAATTGGTATGCATTCTGAGATATTCCGACTTGAGCTTGGAATTCATATCTTATGTTCGAGGAATTATAGGAGATCGAATCTATCTATCTATCTATCTCTGTGTTATTTTCGTGCCGGCGAATTTCGAGGACGAAATTCTTTTAAGGGGGGAAGGCTGTAACGATCCCGAATTTAATTAATGTTAAATTGAAAATTAAATTTATTTTTGATTGAAAATTGTGAAATTAAATGATAAATTGATTCGAGTTTTTTCCAAGTTCAAATAAATTATGTTATTTTTATAGTTTCTTTTATAAATTATTTTAAATTTAGTATTAAGATATTTTTAAACAATATTAATATAGAGATATTTGAATTCAATCTTATGAAATGGATTTTTGTTCTAAGTTGTGTGAATATAACAAAATTTTTGAAATAAATATTTAAGTTAAAAATAAAAGCAAACATACAAAATATAAAAGTAAAACACATTTAACAAATTCTAATAACAAATTTAATATAGAACTACATCCAAATTATAAAGCATAAAGTAAGAAAGACAAATAAAAAATACAAACAAACTAGGAAAATAAACAAATATAAAAGTAAACATGCAGGCTGAAGAAAACAAGATCAATATCTACTGTACAAAATAAAAGTCTTGCCTGGTGAGACCTGGAAGGAAACAAGGAACAAATATAAATATGTAGTAGCTTGCAAAATAGACAAAAGAAAATATAAGATCTTGAGCTTGCCAGAGAAGTATGTACTCAAATGTATAATATAAAAGGAAATGTACTAAGTAATTAATGCAACACAAGAAATAGTATGCAGCTTGTAAAGATTTGAACAAACAATGATAAGTGTTAAACAAAGCATCTATGTATAAACAAATGAAGACAAGTAGTAGGCTGCAACAAAAGGTCTTTGATATTGTACATAACAACATCATTTCAGCCGAGATAAAGGGATAAACAAAGTAATATGTACTAAAGCAGTTAATACATTACACCTCTAGCAATAAATTAATGCCATACCTCTAGTACAATATATAGTATGCATCAGCCCCATATGCCAAAAGAAAAAAATCTGAGCATAAAAGCCTGTGCATATTTTCTTCAAACTGGAAATCAAAAGCTAAGCAAATCTGAAGACAATATAAACTCAAACAAACAAATCAAATCTGGGCAAATGTGCAAATCTGAAGCATCTCAAATTCAAGTCAGTTTCGAATTCCAGAGTTTCGAATTCAATCTTCCAGGCTTGAGTCCTCTGTTCTTTCTTTTTTGTGAGGTGAGTAACATTTTAAATTAAAAACTAAGTCTGCTTGCTTGTGAAGTCCTGAGATGGATGATGCCTTGTTTATGCATAATAAGTGATAAATCTGTGTTTATGAAAATATGTAGATCTGCATATCTGATATGTATATCTGTAGCACTGAACAGCTCTGTTCTTGTTCGAAGCTTACAAATTTTGATCAAAATCCTAAAAACATTTTATCTGTTCAATATTAATCCTTGGATTTTTAAACAAAATAAGTTGTTCAAATTTAAATCATGATCTAGGAATTTCCTTAAGCTTGATTACGAAGAGTTTACTCTGTAAACTCAGTTTTACAGTAAAAAGATAGATCATATGATAAACTCGAATATTTTAAAACAATAATTCGATCATATAATATGAATCTACATTCAAAGATAAGATTTTAAAAACGAAAATGGGAATTTTTAGATTTGCATACAAGGGGCAGTTCATAGATGAACTAAAAATGAGTTTTTATCAATTTCTGTTAATTCAATGAATTTTAATCGTTGAAATTTGTTGAGAAGGTAGTTTGCCCCTTTTCGAATCTAGGAAAAATATTGGAAAAAATTTCTAATGCGAGGATTTTGGGAATGAGAACGATTTAGGGTTCGAATATTGCTTTCGGGTCGCTAGGTTTGTGAAGCCGCCGCGATTTTCCTAGGCGATCGAGTTCGCCGTGACTTTGGGTGGGGGTAGAGGGGATATTGGAGAGTGGGTAGTCGGAGTTTAAAGCTTCGTGGTGGTCGACGTTTCGTGAACGAGCCGTGTTTCCAGGACGATGGCGAAACCTGGTCACGTTTCCAAGTTTGAGTTTGAACAACGCAAATTTGATTTCACGCGCGTAAGGAAGTTTGGATGGTCAGAGGTGGATGCGTGGGTGCTGGCTGGTGTGTAGAAGCCATCGGCGATGACTGGAGCTGGCCAACGTCATTGTGCACGTGCACGAGGTGAAGTTCTGTGCATCTGGGGTTTTTCGCATTGATGAAGAAGATGGGTTCGAATTTATGAAGGGGGGAAACTCGAAGCAGGCTGTTGATTTTCTCGGGAAAGCTTCACGTGTTGCTCGAAGTAGATAAGGGAGGGGGGCTCGGTTTGAAGTTGTTCAGGTTTTAAACCTGTAACAATTTTGAACAGATTTAAATTCTAGTTTTTAAATTTAAAATCAAATAAATCTGAGTCTAAATAAAACTTTAAGTATAATTCAAGTTAGATTGTACAACTAGATTTGGATAAAATAAAGTTTGTTTTTTTTAACTCAAATTGCTTAAGGCATTGAGTGGTTAAGTAAGAAGAAAGAGGAAAAAAAGGTTGAAGTTAAATGGAAGGTTAAACGTTTGTTTTTAAACTTGAAATTTGCAAGTTAAAAATGTAATGTGATTTAAAAGCTTAAAATTTAAGTAATTGAATTTAAAGTCTTTCGTTATATAAGTTTCCTATGAAAATAATAAATGTTCTTTACCTTATTTTAAGGTTTATATATTGATATTTAAATTGGTTAATATTTAAATACATATTCGTCTTAAATCTTAAATTCAAATGGAATTTGAATTTAAAAGTGTAATGTTTAAATTACACTTAAGGGATTAATGAAAATCATTAATGAAGAAATTTATTATCTTAGAGATAATCATGGTAATCAAATGGTTTAATAAATATGGTAATAAAGAATGATTTATTTGATTTTAAATTTTAAATTTAGATTAATTTAAAATCAGAAATGATTAATAATGAATTAATCTAAGATAATTTCTTAAGAAAGTGATTAAAGAAATATTAGTAGTTAATAAAGATAATTAACTAGAGATTATTAAGTAATTAAATGAATGCGATAAATCTTAATAATTAATTAGATTAATTAATTTAGATAATTAATTATACATTGTTAAAATGAAATTACTTCATGAAAGTAATTAAGGATTAATCACTTATAGTGATTAATTTTGGATATTTTTATTTATTACAGTTAATTAATTATATAATTGGTTCAAAAGTTAATTTAATTAATATGATTGATTAAGAATAATTTAATAAATTAAAGGGTTTGATAAATTAATTTATATCAAATTATTTGGAATTAATAAATCAGAATTGGATAATAAATTCATAAGTAATTAATTTAATTGGAGATAAATTGAATTAATTAGGATTAAACAATCCTGTTTATAAATGATTATTTAATGCTTGACCTTACTTATGAATGATTATATTGTATGAAATGCCGTGAATTGATTGTCCTATCTGATCTGTGATATTTTATTCCGTGGATTGTGCTCTAAAAAATTTATTCATTTATTGATGATACATCTATATATTATCTGTGAATCTGTGAATGGTCGATAAGCTTTATAGTTATATCGCTTATCAACTATATTTGTGTGTTTTGATCTATGATGATTGAATGATGTTGCACTATTGTGTTAAACCCTTGGACCACACCATATACACACAAATATGGATTTCACGAGGAAATCGATTAAGACACAGATTTTTGAAAATAGTTTTGTATTTGAATTTTTAAATTCAAATGTTTTGAAAATGGATTGGGTTTGAAGTGAAAAGCTTTCGAAATGGAATTTCAAAGATGGAAATTTATTTTGAATAACTGGATTAAGTGTTGGAATTTAAATACTTTAATTTAAATTTGAATTCAATATTCAAATTGAATTCTGTAATTTGAAACTAGGGATTAACGATATTATACTAGTCATTATGAGTTAAACCATTTTTAAAGTACTATTTTTAGGAATTTGAATTAACCCAAAGATTGTAACTTGTATAAATGAAATCGGGTTTTTTCGAAATAAGACTGTTGTTTCTAAATGATAAAAAGCTTTCATAGGAGAAACGAATTTCAAATTATATAAAAGAGATTTCAAGTTTAAACTGAAATAGTTTACCCAGTTATTGATGAATATTTGGAAATGAATTTTGAAAGTGAACATTTGGGAACGGTTTGAAAGCTATAAGATAAATCTTTAATTTAAAGATTTTAAATGAGTTAATCCAAATGAAATAGAAATTTTTTTGAAATCCGTAAATGGAATTTTGTGAAATAAATCTTTTGTTTAAAAGATTTGAAATGGTATTTGGTTTAAACCATTTGAAAGAAAGTTTTGAATTATTAAGTTGTGACTTAATTGAAATCCCATATCCATATGTTTTAAATGTTGTGCTCATTATTTGGGTTAGCCGGGAAAGGACCTTTGGGTCGTATAACCCATTCCGAATATGTTATTCGACGTTATGGATAGCATTTGAAGACCGGTGGTGAAGACCGGGTATTTGCGAGAGCGATAGGATGACCTATCGATTGTCTCTGCACTGAGTCGCGCCGGTATAGAGACTCCCTAAGTGATGGGAAATCGGATCGGGATTGTGAATACCCGGATTGCAAGGACTTCTTCGAAAGTGCCTTCGGTTCTGTTCGAGCCCGGAACAGACTTGTATGTATTGTATGTATTGTATGTCTGACGTTACAAATTGAGATATAAAGCAGATTTCTTTCAAATACATTTCTGTTGGTGGCGGATAATTTATTCTCTTAGCTTAACACCCTTCTCTGAGACGTACGAGCTCAGAGGTTATGTAGTTGAAGGTTATCAGCGATATATTCTCAATTTGGTAATGTGACATGCTGAGTGTTGCTGTGAAATGATCATTGTTTGATCATTTGTGACATGATCATTTGTTTGATCACTTATCTTTGTGATCATTTCTATGATCATTTGTTGACCCAAAGCACAGATTTTGTATAAAGCGTGGCTTTGTGGACGAGACTTCGTTGAGCCTCACACCCCGGAATGGTCAAAACAGGAAAGATGCGGCAAGGTTATGAGGGGTAGCTCCCTTTAGGGTATGTGCATTTTCTTCTGGAAAAGGGTGGTATCATGGTATGGAGCCCAGATACTTACTCATGTTGAAACACTTTATTTATCATTGTGTGATGTTGGTTAGAGAGCTCTCGGATAAAGGTCCCAAAGGACCGGGGGATGGCATACTCGTGTTAGTAGTTACCCAGTTAGGGGTAACCCGGCCTTGTGTTGGTAGAGATCCGGTTAGGTTCTCCGGGACGTCCTTCCAGAGGCGTTCTCATGTGGCAATGGGAAGTTCCTTGGCCCGACCATTTGTTGGAAATCCAAAGAAACAATACGATCTTGTACGGTTTTAGTTGTATAACCTGCCATGGAATGTGGCGGTAACCTGCTATTGAACATGGTAGCTATAGTAGGCATAAGTGCGGAATGCCTATGCTGGCTAAGATTTATATCTTTATTTTCGAAATGAATTTTTCCTACACTATGCACTAGTAATAATATCAAATGTTTCTTTTTAATGCGTATCAAGCATCTTTGACTATCATAAGGAGAAATCTCCTTCGATTCTGCGTTTGCATTGTGTGTGTGTGCGGGAGGCCTTATGGTAGTCTCATTTTTAAAAAGCATTGCAAATTGACTTTGAAAATCTTTTGTTGAATGTTTTAAAGGATAAACTGTTTTTGTTGCTCACACCAGTCCCACGACTGATCCGGATTTATTGTTTCTTTCCTAAACTCTGGGTGCTCATTATTTTCTACACGAGCAGTTTAGAGTTGGGTTTTTCAGATAGTCAGATGTAGTGGATTATTTGGAGTTAGTTCAGTCTTTGGATCATACTGCACTTGCTTATCTATATGCATCGTTTTTGGGAGTTCGAGCTATTGTTGGATTGGTTCTTGGAGATGGAGTTGCAGTTTTGGAGTTCTTCCTTGGAAACTATCTTAGAGTTATTTGTTCCGCTGCTAGATGTCATCTATTTTCTTTTCCGCTGCTATTTATTGTATCATATCTCTGATGTATATTGATATCTACTGGATCATCTGTTGTATCAGATATTATATCAAAGCTGTATATCAATGTATTATTCTTTTATTCCGCTGTGTTGTTTACTTAATGTTGTTATAAGCTCCGGCAAATCGGATTTGAATGGTCGAATCTATGGCATTCGAATACGATATGAAGTATGGATGTCGATTTTCGAGCGGGAAAAATTCGTTCTCGTCACAACCAACTTGCCCAAGAACAGTGATAACAAATCCTTTGTCCTCTACATGATAAAATAGTTGCATATCCTCCTCATCTCCACCCACATGCTAATAAAACCAACCACCCTTAGGGTCATACCCCATCTCTAAAGGCTCATGAATCCAAGCCTACTCAGACGCACCTTCAAAAGAAATCATCCAAGGAGGTGGAACCACAATTCCCTTCTCCTAAGATAAAGCTACAATAATAGTAGTTGGATGAGGCTTAGGAACCCACTTTAAAGCTGTACGAGGAAGTGGAATCCTATCAGAAAGCGAAATAAGGGGGACGTCAATCCGATGTTTTCAAGATTCCTTATGGTGTCCGAAGGATTGGCAAGCTGTGCAAATATCAGGTTTCAATTATAATAGACATCGATAATAGCAACATGCCTTCAGCAATACAAAGAGAAATCTGGGAAAGAAAGGCTTTATCAGTGAAATTTCAATGAGAGCTTGGCAATATACTACCTATTTCGAGCTATCATGTTTGCATCAAAACCTTTAAGTTTACCAACTACACTTCCCAACCAATTAAGACCAATCATGGGTTGCAGCACAGATGTGATGTGAGAGAAGTTAGCATAGACTGAAATGGAAAGGATTTGTTCCCCAACTTTATCCGCTAACGGACTCTAAGGAGGGATAATGGAAGGTTTTCCTGCAATAATGGAAGGGTCCGCTTCAAGGACACAAACCTTTCATCATTCCTGGAGAACTTGAAAAAGTAAGTTGTCGAAGTGGAGTTGAAGTCGACCCTTTAATTTTCAAAATTGCCGAAAATGATCTCTAATCACATGATAAGGAGGATTAGAATCTAGGAAAAATTCAACTAAGTAATCCAACAAAAATTGAGCCTCTGCTTCCAACACTTCAACCGGTGGAATCATAGCCCCATCTATCTCTACTATTTAAAAATCACAGGGAATAAATTTACCAACATTTATGGGAAGCACAGTAAAAGGAGAAGACAGTTTACTAGCTCGAATGGGAGCATCATCTTTTTTAGTAATAGAATTTTTCAATAGAATTTTCAAAACACAAGGCTTGGATTGAAATGCCTCATGTATCTCTCAGGGACATTCACGCAAACACATGGAGTGCAAGCATCAACTAAACAGACATGCTCTCCCTGTATTACAAGGTTATCAAACTAGCTAACATTGACTTCACCAACTACATCATAAGATGTCGACTACCATTGACCCCCACGGTACCAGCAGCCAACAGAGGGGATAGAGTCGGGACCATATTTGATTTAGTATAAATGTACTATATTTGATTTAGTATAAATATATTTTTATTCATATGAATATAGAATAAGATCTTGTGCAAATTAATAAGAGAATATTTTTAAAAAAAATCATCATTTATACCCTATTACTAATGCAGCCGATCCAAATGCTACAAGGCTCGTTTGCATTCCTTTAAACTCTTAAAATAAATGTTTATAGGTGCCCTCCTTTAGTAAAGGTTCACTCTTTCGTCATAATTTTTTTATTTTTTACAACATATTCGTCCGACTTTCACAAACACTGAATTTGTCAACATATAGACTAGTACCAAACATTTTGACTACATGGCTAAAGCAATTATTCAATTTGTTAGGCACTTCGTTAAAAATGGAAAATGACATTAAACGATTATAAGCTTTATCACCTTCCTACCGACTTCTAAACATCTTTGGTTTATGATGCGAAAAGGGTATCTTCTAAATCACTATTTAAATTTTCTATTTTAGGTCCATTTGTTATTTTTTGTAGTCATGACATGTAAAAGTAGAATCCAAATTGATTTAAGCATGAATACTTTCGAAAATGTTTTATCAATTTTCTTTTTTTACATTTGGCGACCACCTTTTGCCACTATGCTTGCTACATTGGTCTCCACTATTCAATCTTAGACTCCATAGCATCAAGACGTAAGGTAGAGTCTATACTTTTCAATGCTCGTTGATAATAAAGGGGATCATCATGATTAATGATGTTACTTTCACATTTTTTGAAACATCTATAAAACAATAGAAATAATTTATCAATTGATAATTTTAAACTATTGTTCAAATTTTATAGTAAAGAAACCGTTGCACAATGCGTGTGTATGTGCACGCACACGCACACATGCGTGTGTGTAATTTTTAACTACGATGATCAATATCAAATGTTAAACAAAATTTACATTTTTTTGGACTTCCAGTTTATAATTGAAATTAGACCACTGGATGTAGCTTTTTTTGGTGCTAGCATCATGATTGGATATACCTACATCCCCCTAGAGCACATATTTTTTCATGTGAATATTTATTTGTAACAAAAAGAATCCCTTGTTGTTTTATGCAACCAATTCCATATATATGCTGATCCTTTTTTAGAATATCTTGCAATGTGGGACTAATCATAATCCAATCTATGCACACACTCTAATACAATGCGATACATACCTAACAAAGGACCACTCTTTTCGGCATAAAAAAAATTGTTGCAACATCTTTGTCCTAGTTTTCATACCACCGGCATTGTTAACATATGGACTCGAACCAAACTTTTTAACTACTTGACTAAAGCAAGTATTCCAATTCTTAGGCACATAATTAACACCGAAAAATGACATTAAAAGTCTAGAAGCTTTACCGCCCTCCTACCGATTCCTAAACTTCTTTGGTTTGTGATGTCCAAAAGGTAACTTCTAAATCACTATTTAGAAATTATGTTTTAAGTTCCTTTTGTCATATTTTATAGTCAATAATATGTATAAGTAGAATCCAAATGGATTTAAGCATGAATACCTTTGAAAACGTTTTATCACAATTAATTTTTTTTTGAATCCGGCAACAACCTTTTGCCACTATGCTTGCTACATTGGTCTCTACCGTTCAATCTTAGACTCTATAGCATCAAGATTTAAGGTAGAGTCTATGCTCTTCAATGCTTGTTGATAATAGAAAGGATCATCATGATTAATGATGTTCCTTTAACATTTTTCAATACATTTCTAGAAAATAGTAGCAATAATTTATCAATTGATAATCTTAAACTACTGTTCAAACGTTATAGTAAAGAAATTGTTTTATAGTACATGTGTATATTATTGAGATATATTTAGAATATATGACTAGATATTATGATATATTTAGAATATATGATTAAGATATTATAATATGTTTAAAATATATGGTTAGATGTTATGAGTGGTATATAATAGGGCATATATCTTCGGAAGATTTCCTGCCGTTTTCGCAATGTATGATTAGATGTTATGAGTGGTATGTAATAGGGGATATATCTTTAAAAGATTTCCTGTTGTTTCCGTAATTCTAGAGTTACCATAAGATAGAGTCTTGGGTATGTATTATAAATATGGATGATGGTGATTAATAAGAATTATAGCTGAGTTTTACCAATTCTCCGTCGTATCGGAGCCAAAGAACGATTTTTTTCTTCAAGAATAATTTGCCATGGCTAGTGGTGAAGATCAATTATTCACAAGTAAGCAATGGAAAGCTATTTCAGGCGTGATTGGTTATAGTAAAATTCGTGAAAATCGATTAAATGGTAAGTTTGATAATACTTCATGGATTGTCGATACTGGAGCAACCCATCATGTTATAGGGCAACGTTCATGGTTATTTGACACACAAAATCTTGAGTGTTCTGTTGGTTTTCCGAATGGTGAAAAAGTGATTGCTACTTTGGTGGGATCTGTATGTGTGTCGGACAAAATTACCCTCACTGGAGTACTTTATGTTCCAAATTTGAGTTGCAATTTAATTTCTGTTTCTCAACTTAATGATGATTTATGAACTATTGTCCAATTTGATTCTCATATTCGTGCTATGCAGGACCAAACGAAGGAGTTGATTGGAAGGGAGTTAGGAGAGATGGACTGTACTACTTTAGCAAACCGGAATTTGTGTCAATAGTTGAAGCAATATCAAGTTTGGAGTTGTGGCATCGTCGGCTCAGACATCCTTTCGAAAAAGTAGTTAAGTTAATTCCTCACGTCAAAAATAATAAAGATAGTTTAGATAAAGGATGTGAAGTGTGTATGCGTGCTAAACATCCTAGAGACAAGTTTCCTTTAAGTGACAATAAAGCTTCTAGAATTTTTGAGAAAATACATTATGATTTGTGGGGTCCATATCGACACGTTTCGTCGTGTGGGCCCCATTATTTTTTGACAATAGTTGATGATATTTTTAGAGCAGTTTGGATTTATTTGTTGGTTGACAAATTAGAGGTGTTTCAAATGTTTATATACCTTGTTGCTATGGTCGATAGGCTATTTTCTCAAACAATTAAGGTCGTTCAAAGTGATAATGGAACTGAATTTAATTGTTTAATTGATTATTTTAATGCAACTGGAATTTTGTTTCAAACTTCGTGTGTGGGTACTCCACAACAAAATGGGAGAGTTGAAAGGAAACATAAACATATTTTGAATGTGGGTGGGGCATTACGCTTTCAAGGAAACTTCCATATTTATTTTTGGGGTGAATATGTTCTTGCTGCCGCTCATTTAATTAATCGTACACCCTCTTCCATGTTACAAAATAAAATACCTTTTAAGATACTTTTTGGTAAACCACCCTCTTTTGGTGCTATTCGAACCTTTGGGTGCTTGTGCTTTGCTCATAACCAAAAGACTAAGGGAGATAAATTTGCAAGTCGGAGTCGAAAGTGTATTTTTTTGGGTTACCCGTTCGGTAAGAAGGGGTAGAAATTATTTGATCTTGATACAAAGGAATTTTTCATGTCTAGAGATGTGAAATTTGTAGAGGAGGTGTTCCCGTTTGGGTGTTCGAAAGATGTTAATATAATATCTAGTGAGAATAATGATCATGATATTCATCCAGATTTTGCTGAAATAATTTATGAAGATGAGGATGTTGATATTTTAATTAATGATAATGGGTATAATGCTCAAAATCACATGGACGAAGTTCAAATTGACGCACAGGCCATTGTTCCAGAACCAACGACCGCTAGGCCGGAACAGTGACCCACTATGCATATTGATGATTAGTCTTTAGATGGGTCTACTTGGTCTGCGCATGGTTTTGCTTCGGATCAGTCTACTAGTCCATAGGAAATGGGTCGTGGTCTTCGGGAAAAGTCCCCAAATGTTCTGTATCGAGATTTTTGACACATACGGTTTCTGCTAATGGTCCATCTTCTGATTCTCCTCCTTTCAATCACTCCTCAGGTACTCCTTATCCTCTAGCACATTACATAAATTGTGACAATTTTTCTGTAAATTATCGGAGATTTCTTGCAGCTATAATTATGGGTAAGGACCCTAAATCATTTAGAGAAGCCATGAAATCCGATGAGTGGCGTCGTTCCATGAAGGATGAGATACGGGCTCTAGAAGACAATGACACATGGACCTCAGAGCATCTTCCTCCGGGGAAACGTGCTCTTGGTAGTCAATGGGTGTACAATACCAAATATTTGTCAAATGGAGATGTTGAGCGCCTCAAATCCAGATTAGTAGTGTTGGGTAATCACCAACACGAAGGAATTGACTACAACGAAACTTTTGCTCCTGTTGCCATGATGACTACAGTTCGTGCTTTTCTAGCCATAGCGGCATCCAAGAATTGGGAACTACATCAAATAGATGTTCATAATGCGTTTTTACATGGTGATCTTGATGAGGAGGTATACGTGAAATTACCTCCCGGGTTTGAGAGTTCGGATCCAACTTTGGTGTGTCGTTTACGTAAGTCATTGTATGGTTTAAAGCAAGCTCCAAGATGTTGGTTTGCAAAATCGGTGTCGGCTTTGAAAGGGTATGGCTTTCTTCAGTCTTGTTCAGATTATTGTCTTTTTACATTTACTAAAGGCGGTGTTCAGATTATTGTCTTAGTTTATGTTGATGATCTTGTTATTTCTGAGAATGATTCCGCTGCGCTTACCATATTCAAAGCTTATCTTAGTGATTGTTTTAAAATGAAAGATCTTGGAAATCTGAATTTTTTTTTAGGATTGAGTTCGCCCATAGTTCATCAGGCTTGTTTTTATGTCAGCGCAAATATACTTTAGATATTATTTCTGAAGCAGGATTATTGGGGGCAAAACCGATTGGGTTTCCTATAGAACAAAATCACAAGCTAGGTCTTGCAACTGGGGAGTTTCTAGCAGATTCTGAATCATACCGATGACTTGTGGGTCGTTTGATTTATCTTGCGATTACTCGACCAGACCTGGCTTATTCAGTTCATATTTTGTCTCAATTTATGCAAGCACCTCGAATTGAACATTGGGAAGCGGCTCTCCAGGTTGTGCGTTATTTGAAAGGGACTCTGGGTCAGGGTATTTGGCTCCATGCTGACAGTGAGTTGACCGTGGAAGGATGGTGTGATTTGGATTGGGGGGCTTGTCCTCTTACTCGTCGCTCGTTGACAGGTTGGATTGTGTTTCTTGGTCAATCTCCTATTTCTTGGAAGATAAAGAAACAACATACGGTATCTCCGTCTTCCGCGGAAGCTGAATATAGGTCTATGGCTGCAATTACCTGCGAATTGAAGTGGCTAAAAGGGTTGTTGTTGAGTTTGGGTGTGCGTCATCCTAAAGCTATTAAATTATTTTGTGATAGTGAATCGGTGTTACATATAGCAAAGAATCCTGTTTTTCATGAGCGGACGAAACACATCAAGGTTGATTGTCACTTTGTTCGTGATGCGATCAATGAAGGTTCGATATCTCCTACTCATGTCTCGACATCGTCACAGTTGGCGGACATATTTACAAAGGCTCTCGTCAAAACTCAATTTGATTTTCTTCTCTCCAAGTTGGGCATTTTTGAATCTCATGCTCCAACTTAAGGGGGGTGTTGAGATATATTTAGAATATATGATTAGATATTATGATATATTTAGAATATATGATTAAGATATTATAATATATTTAGAATATATGATTAGATCTTATGAGTGGCATATTATAGGGGATATATCTTCAGAAGATTTCCTGCTGTTTCCACAATATATGATTAGATGTTATGAGTGGTATGTAATAGGGGAAATATCTTTAGAAGATTTCCTGCTGTTTCCGTAATTCTAGAGTTACCATAAGATAGAGTCTTAGGTATGCATTATAAATATGGATGTTGGTGATTAATAAGAATTAAAGCTGAGTTTTACCAATTCTTCTTGGTATCGGAGCCAAAGAACGATTTTTTTTCTTCAAGAATAATTTGCCATGGCTGGTGGTGAAGATCAATTATTCACAGGTAAGCAGTAGAAAACTATTTCAGGCATGATTGGTAATAGTAAAATTCTCGAAAATCGATTAAATGGTAAGTTTGATAATACTTCATGGATTATCGATGTTGGAGCAACCCATCTTGTTATAGGGTAAGGTTTGTGGTTATTTGACACACAAAATCTTGAGTGTTCTGTTGGTTTGCCGAATGGTGAAAAAGTGATTGCTACTTTGGTGGGATACGTATGTGTGTCGGACAAAATTACCCTCACTGGAGTAATTTATCTACCAAATTTGAGTTGCAATTTAATTTCTATTTCTCAACTTAATGATGATTTACGAACTATTGTCCAATTTAATTCTCATATTTGTGCTATACAGGACCAAATGAAGGAGCTGATTGGAAGGGAGTTAAGAGAGATGGACTGTACTACTTTAGCAAACCGGAATTTCTGTCAACAGTTGAAGCAATATCAAATTTGGAGTTGTGGCATCGTCGGCTCGGGCATTCTTTCGAAAAAGTAGTTAAGTTAATTCCTCACGTCAAAAATAATAAAGATAGTTTAGATAAAGGGTGTGAAGTACGTATGCGTGCTAAACATCCTAGAGACAAGTTTCCTTTAAGTGGCAATAAAGCTTCTAGAATTTTTGAGAAAATACATTGTGATTTGTGGGGTCCATATTGACACGTTTTGTCGTGTGGGCCCTATTATTTTTTGACAATAGTTGATGATTTTTTGAGAGCAGTTTGGATTTATTTGTTGGTTGACAAATTAGAGGTGTTTCAAATGTTTATGTCCTTTGTTGCTATGGTCGATTGGCTATTTTATCAAACAATTAAGGTCTTTTAAAGTGATAATGGAACTGAGTTTAATTGTTTGATTGATTATTTTAATGCAACTGGAATTTTTTTTCAAACTTCGTGTATGGGTACTCCACAACAAAATGGGAGAGTTGAAAGGAAACATAAACATATTTTGGATGTGGGTAGGACATTACGCTTTCAAGCAAACTTGCCTATTTATTTTTGGGGTGAATGTGTTCTTGCTGCTGCTCATTTAATTAATCGTACACCCTCTTCCATGTTACAAAATAAAACACCTTTTGAGATACTTTTTGGTAAACCACCCTCTTTTGGTGCTATTCGAACCTTTGGGTGCTTGTGTTTTGCTCATAATCAAAAGATTAAGGGAGATAAATTTGCAAGTCGGAGTCGAAAGTGTATTTTTTTGGGTTACCCGTTCGGTAAGAAGGGGTGGAAATTATTTGATCTTGATATAAAAGAATTTGTCGTGTCTAGAGATGTGAAATTTGTAGAGGAGGTGTTCCCATTTGGGTGTTCGAAAGATGTTAATATAATATCTAGTGAGAATAATGATCATAATATTCATCAAGATTTTGCTGAAATAATTTCTGAAGATGTGTATGTTGATCTTTTGATTAATGATAATGGGTATAATGCTCAAAATCACATGGACGAAGTTCAAATTGATGCACAGGCCATTGTTCCAGAACCAGTGACCGCTGGGCCGAAACAGCGACCCACTATGCATATTGATGATCGGTCTTTAGATGGGTCTACTTGGTCTGCGCATGTTTCTGCTTTGGATCAGTCAACTAGTCCACAGGAAATGGGTCGTGGTCTTCGGGAAAAGTTCCCAAATGTTCTGTATCGATATTTTATGACACATACGGTTTCTGCTATTGGTCCATCTTCTGATTCTTCTCCTTCCAATCACTCCTCAGGTACTCCTTATCCTTTAGCACATTACGTAAATTGTGACAATTTTTGTGTAAATTATTAGAGATTTCTTGCAGCTATAATTAAGGGTAAAGACCCTAAATCATTTAAAGAATCCATGAAATCCGATGAGTGGCGCCGTTACATGAAGGATGAGATACGGGGTCTAGAAGACAACGACACATGGACCTTAGAGCATCTTCCTCCGGGGAAATGTGCTCTTGGTAGTCAATGGGTGCACAAGACCAAATATTTGTCAAATGGAGATGTTGAGCACCTCAAATCCAGATTAGCAATGTTGGGTAATCACCAACAAGAAGGAATTGACTACAACGAAACTTTTGCTCCTGTTGCCAAGATGACTACAGTTCGTGCTTTTCTAGCCATAGCGGCATCCAAGAATTGAGAACTACATCAAATGGATGTTCATAATGCATTCCTACATGGTGATATTGATGAGGAGGTATACATGAAATTACCTCCTTGGTTTGAGAGTTCGGATCCAACTTTGGTGTGTCGGTTATGTAAGTCATTGTATGGCTTAAAGCAAGCTCCAAGATGTTGGTTTGCAAAATTAGTGTCGGCTTTGAAAGGGTATGGCTTTCTTCAGTCTTGTTTACATTATTCTCTTTTTACATTTAATAAAGGCGGTGTTTAGATTAATGTCTTAGTTTATGTTGATGATCTTGTTATTTCTAAGCTGTGCTTACCATATTCAAAGCTTATATTAGTGATTGTTTTAAAATGAAAGATCTTGAAAATCTGAATTTTTTTTTGGGATTGAGTTCTCCCATAGTTCATCAGGCTTGTTTTTATGTCATCGCAAATATACTTTAGATATTATTTCTGAAGCAGGCTTATTGGGGGCAAAACCGATTGGGTTTCCTACAGAACAAAATCATAAGCTAGGTCTTACAACTGGAGAGTTCTAGCAGATCCTGAAGCATAGCGGCGACTTGTGGGTCGTTTGATTTATCTTATGGTTGCTCTACCGGACCTGGCTTATTCAGTTCATATTTTGTCTCAATTTATGCAAGCACCTCGTATTGAACATTGGGAAGCGACTCTCCGGGTTGTGCGTTATTTGAAAGGGACTCCGGGTCAGGGTATTTGGCTCCATGCTGATAGTGAGTTGACCTTGGAAGGATGGTGTGATTTGGATTGGGCGGCTTGTCCTCTTACTCGTCGCTCGTTGACAGGTTGGATTGTGTTTCTTGGTCAATCTCCTATTTCTTGGAATACAAAGAAACAACATACGGTTTCTCGGGCTTCCGAGGAAGCCGAATATAGGTCTATGGTTGCAATTACCTGCGAATTGAAGTGGTTAAAAGGGTTATTGTTGAGTTTGGGTGTGCATTATCCTAAAGCTATTAAATTATTTTGTGATAGTGAATCGGCGTTACATATAGCAAAGAATCCTGTTTTTCATGAGCGGACGAAACACATCGAGGTTGATTGTCACTTTGTTCGTGATGCGATCAATGAAGGTTCGATATCTCCTACTCATGTCTCGACATCGTCACAGTTGGCGGACATATTTACAAAGGCTCTCGTCAAGGCTCATTTGATTTTCTTCTCTCCAACTTGGACATTTTTGAATCTCATGCTCCAACTTGAGAGGTGGTATTGAGATATATTTGGAATATATGATTAGATATTATGATATATTTAGAATATATGATTAAGATATTATAATACATTTAGAAATATGATTAGATGTTATGAGTGGTATGTAATAGGGGATATATCTTTGGAAGATTTCCTGCTGTTTCCGCAATGTATGATTAGTGTTATGAGTGGTATGTAATAGGGGATATATCTTTAGAAGATTTTCTGTTATTTCCGCAATTCTAGAGTTACCATAAGATAGAGTCTTGGGTATGTATTATAAATATGGATGTTGGTGATCAATAAGAATTAAAGCTGAGTTTTACCAATTCTTCATATATGGACGTGCACGCGCACACATGTGTGTGATATTTAATTGAAATGATCCATATTAAATGGTGAACAAAACTTTCATTATTTTTGGACTTGCGTTATTTATGATGATATTTAGTACATGTGCACAGCTATTAATCAAGAGTTTCTTGTTGTTGTAATTAGATCATTTGTGAAATTTTTATGAATTTTTGGGTAGTTTGACAAAAACTAAATGTAAAATTATCCATACTTTTGTAGTGAAATTAAATCTTTATTAATAGTTGTAATAGCTTTGGTGTCGTACTTTTTTGGTATCAACGTGAACTACCAAAAACGTCCCTCTATGTATTATCAAATCTTGATCACTTAAAAATAGGATCTAATATTAAACTTCTTTTACAAATTCAAACGTCCTAAAAGTAGGATCTAACAATTAAACATGCATTACAACTTAAAACGATTCTGAAAATATAATTTAAGATTAAACTTCATTTACAAATTCAAAATACTTCTTTACAATCATACACATCTAGATATCATTTGAAAATAAAAAATTATTATTTTTGACTGATTTAAACATATACAATTTATAAGAATAACAATACACACACACACACATAAATTTGGAATAGAAGCATAATCTTTTGGTTCGGCTATGAACTTCCCAAATTAGATTTCATAGAGCGAGTCAAACATATATGGGTACGTTGGAATAAATAATGCAAGATCTTATAAATCAATCAATTTTTAAATCTTTATTAATCTTTAAATAAAAACAAGATTTTTTTATCCGACCGTGAAATTTCAAAATATGTCCTTGCATGCAAAAAAGAAGTCACAATTTGAATCTCACCGTGAACAAATATTATCGACTATCTTCAAATGGATATTTTAAAACATAAACAATGTTACAAGTTCCATCCCTATTTCAAAAAAAAATACATTTTTTCTTTATATTTTTCAATTTATTTTTATCAAACTAAATATAACTTTCAAAGTTAATAATATCCACATGCATTGCACGTGCCAAAATATATCATGTATAAAAAAGAGAGGCAAAACATTTTAAGCGGATATGAAAGCAATTCTTGATTCGAACGCGGCCCACCAGGCAAAAATGAATAAATGATTAATAGATTTTTGGACCGTAGACATAGATCAGTCCAACCCGTTAGCTTTATGGATATAGATCAGGGTTTCGTTTAACCCTTCTATATTATCTCAACTTTCCCTTTCACTAACATCATTTTGTTCTCCAGGTGCCTTCAATTCCAAGACTCCTTGATTTTTAATTCCTTCTTTAATTCATGGTTTGTTTCCCCGATGGTCAATGAAAATTGGTGAATTGACGATTCTTTCCCTGTATGATTGACGCCGGTTGTACTCTGCAATTTTTGTTTCTCTTTGGAGTATCCAAGCCAATGGTTCTGATCCCTTTTCTTTCACTCTTTTATTTTATTTCTGGATTGTTTTATTGAAATTTTAAGATAAACAAGCACTTGACGATGAAAAAGAAAAAAAATCGTGTTTCTTAGTGCTTTCGCCTTGCCAGCCTTAGCTTTTGTTGTTCGTTCCTTCTTTGGAAGTCTGAGATTATTTTTTCTGATATTTTTCTTGTATTTATTTTTTAATCTGATCTAATTTAGCTCCAATTCGGTATTTTTTTCACGGGGATGGGGACTTAATCAGGGATAAAATGGCAACTTCAGCCATAATTTTGTATGAATAATATCTCCTGCTCTGTTACTTATTAAGTTGCCATGCTCGGTGCTTGATTTTCAGTGTTATGTTCCAAAGTATGCACTGATAGCCTATATTTTTACTGTGTTCTTGTATTGTAATTAGATTTTTTTTACGTTAAAATCTTATTTAATGGCTGGGGATGTGCCTTACTGATCTATTACTTGTAAGTATTGGTGAAGATTAAGAACTGAAGCTTGGTTTGGATTATGTATATGCAAATGCTGACAGGTTGAAATCTTCTGCAAATCATACAGTGTATAAAGTGTTTTTTGCTTTTGCAAGGAACCGTCTTACAAATCATGATTAAGCCAGCACAGTGTTGTTTGATATTAAGGTTGGTTCCTGATTATTGATTAAGATATAAACTCTCTGCACATCTAGTATTTATTTAATTCTGCATTTGGTTTTGAGTTTATGATGTACAAATCTCAGTTTGCAGCCAAATATTCTGCCGTGGGTGACAGTGCTTACAAGTTTTTTTTCTTCTTGTTGTTGAACTAGCTTTGAAAATGTTTACTTTTAGACCAACATTCCTCTCGTGTTTTATTTTTAGAATTAAGCCGAATTTTCTTTGTCTTCCATCTTCTTCTATTTATGCTTTTCAAATTATATGCTGTTTATGCTAAGAAAAATCGGTTTTGAAGGGTAAGTGTGTATTTGTTCATTTGTTAAGGCTTATCAAATCGTTACGCTTCTGCCCTTGCTTTGGCCATAATAAACTGACAAGGATTTTTTAAATTTTGATTGATCACAATCTTCTAGTTGTTAACCATTACTTAAAATTTAACCAATCTCATAAAATTTATCTTTCGTTGAATTTTACATATTAGTATTCAGTTTATGTTCATCCAGTCATATTTGATTTAAGTTTACCAAATCCTGTTTCAACTAAATATTGATATTTGATTGAAGTTGATTTTTTAATGAACTGTGTGGAAGATAACTTTTAGCTGCACCCTTTTTTGGCTAGTTCACGACTTGTAATACTCTTTATCAGAAATGTTGGTTGGTTTCATCGTGTTTGCAAGATAAAAACAAAAGGGTTAGTCTTTAATTCCTATCATGATAAATTTCTAAATATATAATTTATTGTGTGAGTTTTTAGTTTTTTTGTTAAGTAGTTTATGGTTAGAGAATCCAAATGGTTTTCTTTTGTGATTTATTTTATTATTAAGACTAGTATGGACTCGTGCTTCGTACATCGGCTGTTTGTATTATTGTATATTTTGATATTTTTTTCGACTGTAAACATGTAAACGAAAAGCAAGGGCATTTTTGAAATTTCAAAAAGACACCGAGTAAATTAGTTTAACCAATTTTTTTTATTAATAATAAAAATAAGCTGCATTTGTTTGTATTTCTAGTCCATGTTTTAAATTCATATGTAAATTAGATGGCAACTGTAAATTAAGGAATAATGGTGCTAACCCCGTTCTGCCAACGAGTTGAAATCAGGGCCGACTCATCCACTTAAGGTCTTTAACGACTCAGTGGACCTGCAACTCAATAAGCCTCAGCAACTTAAAGAATGGACCGACTCAACTGGTTGCGACTCAATTAGCTGACGAGCTAAGGCTTAAGGCAACTTAGAGGAACAAAACGACTCAAGGGGAGAACGGTTCATGAGACAGGCCGACTCAGTGAATCACCGACTTAATGAGTTAGAGACTTGAAGCCCCAAGCAACTTGAAGAGGTCAGCGATTCAGTGGTACACGATCTAAAAAGTATTGCGACTTAACTGAAACGTGACTCATCAAGACTATCGACTCAACGACCTAATTTGTTACCGACTCAATAAGTTCACAACTTAAGGACTCGAGACAGTAAGAAGTTAGAGTTGCACATAGGCCACGACTCACGACTCACGACTCAGTATGACTCGCCTACAACCTAAAACCACTGAGTCGTAGCCCGCTGTTACAATACTTGTGTCAATGAGGATTGACTCGTGGACGACTTAGGACTTGTGCTATATCCAGGAGACCGAGGGCGCTCTGATATCAAGCTTGGACTCAAGCCAGTTAAGTCGTCCACGACCCAACTTGACTCGACCACGAGTTGACCATGAGTCAAGCACGACTTACGACTTAAGAAGGAAAACTACTATAAATACGTAACCACCTCCAACATTCAGGGGACTTTTTGGGGGGGGATCATTTTTCTTCAAGGCATTGGAACTTTACTATCTTCAAAGCAAGCTACACTCCATCACTTCAAGCTCACGCAAGACGCTTAGATAAAACTTCACACGAAGATTCAACACATTCAATTATGGATTCGAAGAACTTTGTTGCATCGAAGTTTTCTCTAGCTACTTGTCTTCTGAATGGAATTGAATTGTAATTGGAGGAGATTGTAATAAGTTGTAATCCAATCAGCAATAAAAGGATTGAAGTGGACGTAGGTTTGATCATAAGCCGAACCACTATAAACTCTGTGTTCATTTACTGCATAATCTGTTACTTACTGCTATTTCTTGATTCCCGCATTCACGGGTGGTGCTTTCACACTGTTTCAACACACACCGAGGTGTAAGCGTCAGAATTTCACGTTAACATTTTTGGTGCTTTCACTGAGAATTGAACTCAGGCTACTTTCATCGCTGCTTCTCGAAAGTTTGTTGAAAGAATCTCTCTAAAGACCAGAAGGTTATCTGAAATCATGGCTCCGGGAAGGAGACGTAGATCCGTTGGATCCGGAGATACTTGTGGCAACACCTTCTCTTCTCCCGCGCCAAGTGAAGCAGCTCCAACTGTTGGAATTACAAGGGCAGAATTGGACGCTGTAGTTTTGGGGCTAAATCAGCAGTTGAATGCCCAGAATGCACAGTTGGAGGCCCAGAATGCCCAGAACGCCTTGATCTTGAATAGGCTGAGCGATTTGCTTGGGACTAATCCACAACCACAAAACAACGAAACAACCTTTGCCGAAGATGCCCATGACTCCCAAGAGAAAGGTGTTCCTCAAAGAGCAGTTGGCACTATCGCAGGGGCACCTTCCCAAGCTGAAGGTTCAAGGCCACAACCAACTTTTCGCGAATATTTGCCCAGGCAAACTTCCGAAAGAACAGCTGACGTCTGCCCGGCAAGGCCTCTGAACGATGAGGAGTACCTATCAGGGATGGTTCGTTCGATTATGAAAGAAAGCATGCAGAGGCAAGATGATGAAAATGATTGGGGGTTTGCCCCGAGTAAGACACCGTTCACCGAAAAGATTTTAAAGGCAGAGTTTCCAAGGAAATTTGTACCCCCTACTATCACGGCCTATCGAGGGACAGGTGACCCTAATCAGTTCCTATACAAGTACGACTGGCATATGACCGGGGCAAGGGCAACAGATGAAATCAAGTGCCGTTACTTTCCGGTATACTTAGAGGGAGTGGCTTTACTTTGGTTTACAAAGCTGCCAGTTAGATCCGTGGATCAATTTTCCGACTTAACACGAAAGTTCAAGGATCAGTTCAGGCTATATGCTACAAAGGCCAAGGATATAATGCCACTCTCCACTCTAGAACAAAACCCCGGGGAATCTATCAGATCATTCTTAAATCGTTTCAATATAGCCCTAGCTGAAGTCGAGAACGCGGAGCCACGGATGATTTTGACTTATCTGATGCGGGCTATCGATAAATCGAGTGAATTTGGCAAATGGCTAAAAATGAAGGAGCCAAACTCACTTGAGAAATTCTATAAGAAGGTCGATGAATTTATGCGTTTGGAAAGCTTTCATGCACTATCAAAAGCGATCGTAGCTGAAATTCGGAATGTCGGTGTTGCTTCTGATAAAAGAGAATCCAGAGGACAGAAGAGGAAGAACGATGGTGGAAAAAAGCAGAGAGACTTGAAGAAAGCTCGCCGCTTTAAACCTTCAGACTTTACTCCCTTAACTGATAGTCTAGAGAACATCTTTCTCGCAACCAAGGATGCTATTGATTATCCTAAGCCACCTGAGTCGGAGTTGGGAAAAATGCAATGCATAATGGAAGATTCTGTCAGTTCCACAATCAACCTGGTCATGACACCAATGAATGTCGCCATCTAAGGAATTTGATTGAAGAACTATTGAAACAGAATAAACTCCAACAATATGTCAAACAAGACAGGAATAACCCATTCTCATCCACTCAGGGGCAAATACTTCTTGCTCATCAATATGGCTCAAATGAAAGAACTGCAGCGCAGGGATCAGGGAGGCTTATCATTAATGCTATCACAGGAGGCCCTCACCCAGCGGGCGGAAGCTGGGATGAGATGGAAAGATACGCTCATGCCCTAAGAAAAGCCCCGGAGGGAGAAAAAGTTCCTATTCTGAAAGTTGCTGCCATCTAGTCCCCTCACACCGGAGATTCAATTCCGAAAGCTTGGGACAGCAATAACTTGCATCCATATTTTACTTTAAGGCTTTGTTACAAATTTGTAAAATAATGATGAATGTATCATTCTCGTATTAAAAGCCATTGTAAAAACATTGCAAATGAGATATAGGAACTATAAGTCTTGTGTTTTCTATTACTATAAAATGCCTGTTCCATTTCGATATGCAAATATCTTGAATATATTGCTAAAATGCCGATTTAATATTGCAGGCAATCAAAGCAAAGCTTACCTAGTCAACACGTCACAAAGCTAAGCGATTCCTATAAGTCATTCAGCAAATAAACATCAAGCTAGAAAAAGTTCCAAATTCAATTCCTGCATAAGAAGTGTTCCTCACAAACGGTTGATTCTACCAAAAGGGCACCTTCCCAACGCGAAGGTTCCAGGCCCTTACTAACCGACGGAGATCGTTTGTACAAACAGACATCCAGTTGGGTAGTTTGGGTCTGCCCTATGGATTCACTTAACAAAGAAGAGCACTTCTCTGGAAAAGAAACAAATAACTGGCAAAGAAAAGAACATGAGTTTGGAAATGACAATCAGGAATCGCTGGGGAGCAAATGGTGAAGAGGCATGGGCAAGCAGACAGAAAACACACAAGACCTCTTCGGAGGCACATTTCACCAGAGCTGAAATGCCAAATAAAGACCTCTTCGGAGGGACAAGCCCTCTTCGGAGGCACAACTCTTCGGAGGAAAAAGCCCTCTCCCGAGGCATAAAAAGCCCTCTCCCGAGGCACAAAAATCCTCTTCCGAGGAAAATAAAAGTCCTCCAATGAGGCACACTTCCCAAGTTGAAGTGCAGAAATAAAAGTCCTCCAATGAGGCACACTTCCCAAGTTGAAGTGCAAAAATAAAAGTCCTCCAATGAGGCACACTTCCCAAGTTGAAGTGCAAAATTAAAGCCCTCCAATGAGGCACACTTCCCAAGTTTGAAGTGTAAATCAAAGCCCTCTAACGAGGCACACTTCCCAAGTTTGAAGTGCACATTAAAGCCCTCTAACGAGGCACACTTTCCAAGTTTGAAGTACAAATTAAAGACCTCCAACGAGGCACAACTAAAAAAAAAAGGGTCCTCTTTAAAGCCACACTTTAGCTCTCGAAGGAATATCGGTTTATCTATATTAAAACCCCTCCTAGAAAGACTAGAGTGTTCTTCGGAGGCCCGCTCTGCTACATAGGAGAATTCACTCCACAAAAATACATATATACACAAAAGAAAGGGTGACATCTCCGAAAAGTGGAGTGTGAAATCTCATATAAAACGAGGTGTGCTCTATTTTAAGCAGAATAATAATCCCTCAAGCATGGAATAATTATTCTTCAGAAAATAAGAGTGCAAGTCCCCTCGAATTTGCGAATATTGCGACGAGCTCATGGTATGGGGGCAACATGGTATAACTACGTTGGTAAGTGTAATGCTCATATAACATACCACCAGCTCACCGCAATATCATAAAGAGAAACTTGTACGAAAATAAAAAATAAATGCATTCTCAAATTCAAACAAGAGTTTGTACAAATAAAGGATCATTTTATTCAATTACAATTTCTTACATGCACAAGTTTCGAAATAAAGAAAGCGGGGGCCGGTACCCGCACAATCCCCGACCAGTACATGCAAAAAACAAAAAGCTAAAATCTGAAATCTTCATTTCTTCTTGCCACCTTTGGACCCTTCACCAGGCCGGATAGTTAGCTTTTTGGGTCGATCTGTAGGCATGAGGGAAGAAGGAGAGGGATGTACAATCGGTTCAACTTCCGGTTCCTCTTCAGTAGCAATGATGCTCTTCCTCCTCTTCTTTGATGTTTCGCGCTTCTTTTTTCTCCTTGAAGAAGATTCACTCCCTGGAGTGACAAGTTTAGACAAAGTTATGTCATCAGAAGGAGTCCGCTCCGGAGATATCTCACCTCCCTCAAGTCCTTCGCCCTTTTGTTCTTGCGAAGCAGCTGGGTCATCCAAGCCCTGAAGGGTACCTATTATTTCTTCCTGCGATCCCAGATGAGGAGTAGGAGTGATTGAGGGAGGCAGAGGAACAGTAACCGGAGGAGGAGAAGTTTGAATGACGCTTGGCGCTTTCTCTACAAAGGAAAAGTTAAAAGTGTCAGTATTCCCCATAAAGAGAGGAGACAATGGCTCGTCGAGATTCAAGAAATAATCAAGAAGCTCGTCAAATCCGTAAGAAACTAACAAGTTGTCCCCCTGAGCATTATTAGGGTTACCTAGAGAAGTTGGTGGTATCACATCAATCTCGTAATCCAGAGCTTCAGCACTTTCTTGTGGCTCATCTACGGCTTGTGTAATTGTAGCTCCGGTATCAGCTTTAGTAGGAATCGATACATGAGAACTAGGACCAGCAATGTCAACATCGACTGAAGTTGAAGGTGGGACAGGGGCAGTCAAAGTTGTTTCTTTTTCTTGATGCTCTTCCCCCATCATTTCAACTCGTGATCTTGCAAGTTGCTCCTTCCCTCTAGCAAGGGCTGAGCGAGCTTCGAAGTCTAAATAGTGCGCCTCTATCTCCTCTTCAGTGTACCCGGCGCCTTTAAACATATCAAGCATGGCTTCCCATACTTCAGCTAGGGTAACCTCATATTTGGGACCCAGAAATGCAAGACTGCCACGCCCTAACACGCTTTGCAAATAGAATTCAAATAATATCGAGCCGATGTCAGCTTTGGTAGCTTCATGAGCTTCTTCAGCTGCAATTCTACCAGCAATAGCCTCATCTCGCTCTCTTTCGACTTTAGATAGTTGAGCTTTCAATTTTCCAATTTCCGCAACCTGAAAGCTAGTTTGCCCTCGTAACTGAGTAATATCAGTACGGTAGCCCTCTACAACTTGCTCCAGCCCATCAGCCTTGGCCTCGGCATCCCTTTGCGCAGCATGAGCATCCCGCACCTACTGCTGGAGCACACTCTCCCTTTTGAGAATAAGAAGTGGAGGAAGTGGCAAGCTCCTCTTTGAGTTTCCCAACTTCCGCTTCAAGTTTTTCATTATAATCGGCAATGCTCCTCATTTCTGCGTCATGCTGCTCAAGGGTCTTTTGCCATTCGGTTTTGTCATTCTCCATGGTCAGCATAGCTTCGAGATTGGCCCGATTCACCCTTTGGAGCTCATCAACAAGTTTTTGCCAATTTGACATCCTCTCAATGTCAATTCTAACGGCATCAAGGTTCCGTAACATGGCATTTTTATCTATGGGAACCAGGTCAAGGTCAAAGCGAACTCCTTTTAAGCACCAATTTGGAAATCGACTTTGGAGAGTGGCTGGACCTGGTCCAACCTGGTAAGAAGGCCTGTTGATGATTGCCTGGATATCAGTACGGGAAGGGGCAAGAGACTGAGAAGGAATAGGAGCAGTAATCTTTTCAGAAGTTGCAGGCATTGGTTGCTCACTGACTTTAGCCCGTTTACTTGGGTCATCAGTTATGTGACTCTTCCCTCTGTCATCGTGAGATTTGCGTTTGTGGGAGTCACCCTCTTTGTGGGAAGAATCGTATCGGTCATCCGGTCTTCCATAACGTTCTTCATGGGCACGTCTCTCCCGAGCCTTCCGAGCGGCCCTCTCTTCATCAGTCTCTCTGTGAACAGGAAGATAGCGCTTATAGTCATACTGGCCGCGTCTCCCGTATCGCTGGAAGTCATCATAATACGAGCCACCTCGCTTCATTGAAGAACCTGAAATTGGAAAAAACACAACTTTAGAATTTTTTGGAAAGTATGAAGAGCTAAGCGTATGAGATGTCAAAGAATCCTAGTCGTGTGTGATGTGCAAACTACACACGCTGAACTAACGAACCGCTCCTCGGTTGAGGGAGAGCAATTGATTTTACCGCCGGTGACAGTTCTTGGGATAAAGGAGTCTGTTTAAGGGCAGATGTCGCTTCAACCGCCGGAGATATAACCTTAACACTGGCAGAGTCATCTTTAAAGAGTTCTTGAGAAGTGATCATTATGTCGCTTAAACTCCCAAAGATGTCATCACCATCGTGCCTAACAAGACTCCCTCCATCGATTCCTTCCTTAACATGCTCCCCGGTTTGATGAAGGGGCTCCTCTTATTCAATGATTGGGGCAAGTGCATACTTATCAGACGGCCTCGCAGCATCTTTCGGAGTCGAACATTTCACTAGTGAGGCTTCAATGGTAGTTTCTCCCTGCACAGGCTCTTTAGCAGGGGGCAGGGCATCTGGAGTTTTAGCTGGAGAATCCGGGGCTTCGTGAGGGTGCGTAGAGCGAGAAGTATGTAGAAGCCCATATTGATGCAAAAGTTCATCCCTCAACAAAAAATTTATACTCCTCTCCTCTTTGGCCACGACATTTAGTCTTTCAAAAATTTGTTTGAGACTTGGATCTTTAGAAGGAGGAGGAAGTGCTGAAAAAGGAAAGAGCGAAATTAGCACTTAGCAACTCTGATCTCAAAAAAGCTCAGGAATGGAAAAATTAAAGAAGCTAATCTTACTTCCTACTCTCCAAATGGCATAAAACCCTTGTGGGCAGCGAGCAAAGAAATACTGACTTAAGAATCCATGAGCGCTGTCCGAGAGATCAGTGATGAGTTTGCGATTCCTAGCGCTCCTTATAACTATGATAGAAGGATGATCTTTAATTTTTGTGAAAGAGCATAAGTAACAGATTTCTTCGAAGCTTGGCAAGCGGTCGAGAGTTCTCCTAAACAGAACACACAACCCCATCAAGATAACATAGCCGTTAGGATGGAGTTGGAACGGAGAAATTGTCAGCCGAAAGAGGAAGGTTCGAAGGAAGTCATTGAAGGGGGGAATCGCCCCGCTTAAGCACATTTGACGGTTGACCGCGACAAAACCACGGGGAGGACTGTCAGCAGTATCATTTGGCCCGGGAAAAAGTACTTCATTTTCAGCAAAACCAAACCGAGTGCGTATCTGAATAAACGCTCTCGGGGTAAGGCTAGTCGGAACTCTCTCTGGGGGATTTTCCACGGGAACAGCTACCTGAAAGGTCTCTCTCATTTGAGCTTCTGTTTCTTCTTCTCCTTGATATGAAGCCATTCTACATAATTAACTGGATGTTCAAACGTGAAGGTGCACGTTTCCTAAAAGTGTGAAGTGTTGTGCGGAACTAATAATAATGACAAGTAAATATAACTGAAGTTAAACTAGTCGACAATTGATCGATTACTAAATTTCAGGACTTGTTAATTCAAAAAGTTCAAGTGCAGTATTGGTGCAAACCGGTCGATTTCAATTGACTATCTCAATGTTGCTTTAATACTCTACTTGAATTCGTTGAATTGAAGCACTTCGTTCACACAATCTATTTAAGTTAATTATCTTCTATTAACTAATCTGTCATTGGATGAGGGCAATCAGTGGCAGTATATTCGTCCCAATTTTCTATGACTATTGTATTAAGCAGGTTGTAGACTCGCAAATTGAAGCAATCTGTAAAACTAAAATATGCAACAAAGTTTAACAGGTTAAAGTCCAAACAAATCAATATTCATGCAGTTTATTTCAGCAATCCAAGTTAAAGTTCAAGTCAGGATTATGCTCCGAGACAGTTCAATATAACTCGCCCACGATTTAAAGGTTATGTGGCGGCTTAGGTCGTTTATGCTATAAGTCGTCAACCCTTTGAGTCGGCAATGCTTAAGTCGTAAGGCATAGAAGGGAGAAAAAATCTCGGTTCAAAGTTATGAGAAAATTCTCCAAGTCCTATCTCGGCCACGACTCAAGACTTGTGTCATGAGGATTAGTAAGCCGGTCCAGAGTTGAGTCGCGAAGGATATCAGGTCGTCCAGAATTATTGAGTCGCATCCGAGGCAATGCTCCACTCTGATTGGCCTACTTACCATACAATTCCTAAACCCGTCTACCTTCTAGCTTTTAACCCATGAACCGTTTCCCTCCTATCCCATGAACCTTCTAATTCCTAACCCGTTAACCCAATAAACTCTCGATCAACAATCCTGGCTTTATCACACCACTAAATCGCTTCGAATCGTGGATCATCAGAATAGATAACTCTAAGTCCATTGATGACCAAAACAACCAAGTTCGCAGGGCTCGAAGGGGCAAATCGAAGATGAAGATGGGGCGCATAAGTTAGAGATGATCGACGGTCATAGGGAAAGTGAGATCGCTTACGCAGTATGATGTTAGAGATGATCGGAGATGAATCTGGTCGAAATCGCCTTTGGGAGCTTGAAGGTGCGTTAATGGCAGACACGGTTTAAAGGTTAGGGAATGAGAAGAAAAGGGGAGCGACTCAGGTTTTTATAGCTTTGGGCAGTAGAGCTTGAGTCGGCACACGAGCTAAGATGAGTCGAAGCACACGACCTACCACTTAGGCGTGTACTTCGAGGGGTAAATGTTAACCCCGTTCTGCCAACGAGTTGAAATCTGGGCCGACTCATCCACTTAAGGTCCTTAACGACTCAGTGGACCTGCAACTCAATAAGCCTCAGCAACTTAAGGAATGGACCGACTCAACTGGTTGCGACTCAATTAGCTGACGAGCTAAGGATTAAGCAACTTAGAGGAACAAAACGACTCAAGGGGGGAACGGTTCATGAGACAGGCCGACTCAGTGAATCACCGACTTAACGAGTTAGAGACTTGAAGCCCCAAGCAACTTGAAGAGGTCAGCGATTCAGTGGGTACACGATCTAAAAAGTATCGCGACTTAACTGATACGCGACTCATCAAGACTATCGACTCAACGACCTAATTTGTTACCGACTCAACAAGTTCACAACTTAAGGACTCGAGACAGTAAGAAGTTAGAGTTGCACATAGGCCACGACTCACGACTCAGTATGACTCGCCTACAACCTAAAACCACTGAGTCGTAGCCCGCTGTCACAATACTTGTGTCAATGAGGATTGAGTCGTGGACGACTTAGGACTTGTTCTATATCCAGGAGACCGAGGGCGCTCTGATACCAAGCTTGGACTCAGCCAGTTAAGTCGTCCACGACCCAACTTGACTCGGCCACGAGTTGACCATGAGTCAAGCACGGCTTACGACTTAAGAAGGAAAACCCCTATAAATACGTGACCACCTCCAACATTCAGGGGACTTTTTTGGGGGGGGGGGGGGATCATTTTTCTTCAAGGCGTTGGAACTTTACTATCTTCAAAGCAAGCTACACTCCATCACTTCAAGCTCATGCAAGACGCTTAGATAAAACTTCACACGAAGATTCAACACATTCAATTATGGATTCGAAGAACTTTGTTGCATCGAAGTTTTCTCTAGCTACTTGTCTTCTGAATGGGATTGAATTGTAATTGGAAGGTATTGTAATAAGTTGTAATCCAATCAGCAATAAAAGGATTGGACGTAGGCTTGCTCATAAACCGAACCACTATAAACTCTGTGTTCATTTACTGCATAATCTGTTACTTACTGCTATTTCTTGATTCCCGCATTCACGGGTGGTGCTTTCACACTGTTTCAACACACACCGAGGTGTTAGCGTCAGAATTTCACGTTAACAAATGGTGTAGGCAGGATCAATTGAAGTTATACCTTTCTGATAATCTGTGGATTAAATTTAAATATTTAGTTTTATATTAGTTGAAATAATTTACATATTTGGATGTTTTAATGGGTTTTGGAGTAGCAATCGAAGCAAGGTTTAATACAAGATATTAATTATTTAGTAGTACTTAATAAGTAGGATGAAACTCATTTACATGTTTGGACGAGAATATAAACATCGTTTAGAGGTTCATGGGTTCGAGCCGTCGAGACATAAGAAAGTATTCTTTCTATTCATGATTTTCAAATTTTAAACTGTCGACTTTAAGAAAAAATAGCTTTGAAAGGCATCTAATGTATTTGTGTTTTGGCTAGGTCTTGTCAAATAGTTATGCATCTATCATGGCTTTGGCAATAAACCTTGTAAGGATTATTTTTTAATTTTGATTGATCACAACCTTCTAGTTATTAACCTTCAGTTGAAATTTAACAAATCTACGTAGCAGTATTTCCTTTCTTTAGTTATATTAATCAAATCATATTCGATTCAAGTTTATAAAATCCTGTTTCAAGTAAATACTGATATTTGATTGATAATATTCTTTTAACCAAATGGTTGTCGAGAAAAACATCCAGTTGCACTGTTTTTCTAGTTCATGACTTGTAATACACTTGATTGGAACTATTGTTAGATGCATCATGTTAACAAGGAAAATACAAAACACTTAATCTTTAATGACTATTATGTTAACTTTTGGAATGTAAAATTTATCGTGTAAAGCATTAGAAGTTGGACTTACTGTCTTTTATTTTGTTGACATGTAATTTTTTTGGGAATCCATATGGTTTATTTTTGCGGTTTATTTGTGTATTAAGTCAAATTGCATTTGGTTTGTAGTTTTAGTCATGGTTTCAAATTCACAAGGTGGTAAATTAGACCTAAGTATACATTATGGAATACCTGTTTAGGTCAGGATTAACAGGATTTAGACATTTTTGGTAATCTTGTGTTGGGGTGAAATTTAAGTATTTGGTTTTATGTTAATGGAACAAATTTGCATATTTGGCCTTTTAATAGGGTTTTGAAGTAGCAATATAGAAAATTTTAATAAAAGATATTAGTATATAACTTGAAACTCCTTTGCATGTTTAGATAAGGAGATAAATATTGTTTAGAGGGTCATGCGTACGAGTTATTGTGCTCTACTTGAATAAAGTATCATTTACGCTAAATAAGTATTATTTAGAGCAGTTTCAGTAGATGATTAGTTGGAAAGCTCTCCATATCATCTAGTAATGACATATATGGTCCCATGGAAGGAATTTTACGATGAGATTTTCATTGTTCTAAAAACCAGTGGCATGATTAACCTTTTTATAATTTGTAGCTCAAATAAGTCACCTGAGATTATCATACTTTTATCGATTTTTTTGGTTTAAGCTAGTAATGTTCATTTAGTTTTATTTCTACGTGTAATTTTATCCTGGTGTTTGTAATAATTTATTTTACATTCGTTTTAATATGATGACTAATTAATGAATAAGTTGCATTTATCATATAAATATTGTATTTAAACAGGCAATGATAAATTATTACAAACATCAAGGTACGATTACATTGAGAAATAAAATTAACCGAGCAAAATATATTAAAATTACCTTAAATCAAAGATAACGTTAAAATTACCATGCGATTCTCAGCCTTTAGTAAATACTTAAAAAAAAAAATCAAATTTTAAATCATGTATGAAATATCGAATCACATTAGTAGACACGAGGTTGGATGATTACAAATCAACTAGGAGTAGTTTTACTTTATAATTATTTAATTTGTGTCGCCATCTAATGATTTGTTTTGCACATTGTATGTATCCATCAGCGCTATGTCATTTAAATACCTTAGACATTTTTCAAACATCCTTCAAATGTTTCATAAGTCACTTTCGTCTTTTATCAGATACATGTTTGAAGAAATTCCTCTATCAATGTTTTCGAAAAATTATGTATTTTAAACTGCATATATTTGTGGTTAGAATGACGAATATTTTATTCTACGTAGTAAATATTTGCAGTTTTACTATATGTTTTTGTAAGATAAAATTCTGCAGCCAACGACGCAAGAATACATATTATATGCTTTAAATATTTGCAGTCGACATTGCAAATATTTATTTTATAAGTATGTGCATTCTAAAATTATTATGAATATTTGCATTCTTAAAAATAACATGTGCCTTTTAAAATGCACATATTGCAATTTAGAGTGTAAATATTTGCAGTTTAAAACGTATATTTTCGCTAAAATTATTGATAGGGCTATTTCATGAAGCTTATTTTCGAGAAGGGTTTTCAAATACTAGTTTTGAAAATATAGGGTGTAACACTCCGCCTTTATACCCATATTACTAAGAGTATTATTGTGTAATACTATCGAGTAACACAGAGAATGAGGCAATATGTGTGATTCCAAGATAGAACAATGCAAAAATAACAACATCACATATAGATAGATCACATTATACTCCAACGAAAACAAATAATGTATATTACACATTTTAACATCTAATACCATATCTGAATTTCTTTTATACATTTCAAAACATTTGTTTTAAATATATAACTATTTCAATTCCGAATGCAGATGAATACATAAATTCGTTGATTATGTCCACCCATCACATCGTACCCAAAACTATATCAGCTAAACTTGCAATAAATCCTCGGTTAGACCCTAGGATTGTCGATAAAAACAAACTTCGAGTTAGGCTATTTCTAGCTGTGAGTCACAGATCGCTGTAAAATTTTATAATCTATGGTAATTAAATATAAGTATTCAAACTTCATTTGTTTAGTAAAATTTCAAAACTCATCATTTACAATACAATTTTAATTCACAAAATCTTAAAAATTATTCCATTTATACATTTTTCCAAAATTATCCAACTTTCAAATTTTAATATAAGAAGTCATAAAGTGAATCATGACCCATTTCAGAGATTAAAGACTTTATCATGGGTAGAGAGTGGGATCACTCAACATGGAAACTAATTATTGTCATTGAGCTTCGGTAAATAATTTGCAGCAATAAAACATAATTTTCACCTTTGTAAATCAACTATTTAGGGCAATAAATCATTATATTTTTAAACGAAATTTTTATCAGTAGCCATAAATTGAGTTGGAAACAACATGATCAAAATTCGAAATTTTTTAGTTTTTTCTCCAATTTAATATGAATTAAATACCAATAGGCGTTTTCTGTCCAAATTGCACATAAAAATCGTGTTGAAATCACAACATTTAACATATCAAAGCTAAACGATAATTCATGAAATTTGGAATATAAGTGCTGAAATATGTCATAAAAAACATATCAAAATTTGGGAATTTTTACACATCGTACAAATTAAATATGAATTTCGTAGTGAAGGGGGTTTAAATTCACAGAATTCATCAAAACACAACAATATCAACAAATATCATCACCAATCAATTTTACAACCATATAAACATAAGATATTCGTAATGAACAAAGATAAGAGTCTATGAAACTCACCTGAAAATTTTAAAACCAAAATAATTTTATTTGATACCGAAAATCACTTTTTGAACTAGCATCTTTTCCATTGTTTATGAACCAGAAAATATGAAACGACCCGCAAATCCGTACCCCTTGAGTCAACACTATTCTACAACAATCAACTCAAGTTGCACAAAAATACGAACCATTCTTAAAGAAGAAGAGGTAGAAGAAAAAATAGAAAACAACAGAAACTAACCAACGCAGCGGAATAGAATATAACAGATAATAAATAATTTTACTCAAAAATCAAATATCTCTGTTTATATATTACATCGTCAGAGTACATCAATCACAGCTCAACATCAATATCATACAATGGATACACAACAACTCAAGATACACAACAACTCAAACAGCGGAATATAAATATAAAACAAGTACGAACGTACGTATCGCCATCCAGCTCGTCTTCTGAGCTCCACAGCATCATATCATGTATCCTATAATACTCGGTCTGACCCGAGCATTACAGTTAAATAATACCCGAGTCAGTCTGGAATACCAGCATGAGAAAATCACACCCAATTGATTATTAAAGTTCAAAAATCCTTTTGAAAACAAAAGCATCTCGTAAGACCACGCCACACATAAACATGTCGGGTTTTTACCTTACGGTAGCTAAACAATTTTTATAGAAATCCTCTGATATTATAATAGGGTCTATTTACAAATACTTATAAAATAGCCGAAATTGTTACATGATTAAATTCCAGCTGCTAGCCACAGAGTAGGTAATACAAACAAAACTCGCACAAGGCTCGTAGGGAGAATGGATTTCCAACCAATGACTAGGCACTGGGGTACCACCTGCCACAATACGGGGCCTAGATCACCGTACCGAGGAGTACGCCCACTCCCCTGCAACACAAAACCGGGACTACCCCTTACTGGATAATTCCGAGTGAGATCATCCCGCGGTTGGGATCAGCAACCGACCACTAAGCCGAAATAAAAAGGGACATCTAGACTGGAATGACCGCACCCTGCTTGGGTGCTACCCACCTAGCCTTGCTGCATAACCCCTGATTTTCAGTCATTCCCATTTGATGAGGCTTGAGGCTAAGCGTTACCTTTTTAGAACATATCTCTTAGAATGCCCATCGTCCACTTGACGATGTTTCGCAAGCATTCATCCATACAAGTCCGTCCCGGGTTCGAACGGAACCAAAGGCACTATTCCTACTACATCCATATTGAAAATATCCTGAGGATTAGTAGCGACTAGCCCTTGCATTTTACCGCTCCATCTTCGAATCCAAAATCGTTTTTCACGAAAACGTACAAACCAGATCGAAGTGGTTTTCGAGAAATAAATCTCGATCCCGGTCTATTCGAAATGATCAACGCATTTGTCCAATATTGATAGTCGGTTATTTAACTATTAATTAATATTCCCAAACATCCATCAAACAATAAATAATCTCCCAAATTATTTATTTACCTCAAAAATATCTTCACAAGATACATTTTCATTTTCAAAAACCCCCTTCGAAAATAGCTTCCAACCATTCTTTCTTTGCTAGCATAAACTTTCCCAAATAATTTTTGTCTCCTCTGGAATCACCAAGCACAAAACTACATTTTAAAAAAAAATTAAAACACTTTACTTTGAAATATACCTTAGAACATTTAAGTTAAAAACTGCTTCAATAATTTATTTAAAAATACATATTATATGAATATTTTGAAAATAAGGTTACTTAATAAAATATAAAACTAGATTTACACTTTTTAAAACAAAATACTATGTCGCTCTTTGAAAAATTCCTGCTATAATAGATCAAAAGAAAACTCTTACCTAAAAATTTAAATATGTAGAAATAACAAATTTTACAAAACATGCTTTTTAAAACAACATTAAAACTTTAACTTATGTTTAAAATTTCTTTGAAAACCATGCTTGGCTATCCAGGGAAATACTCTTCTCTTTCGCATCCTCTAAAAATAAATTTCCATTTATTTTTAAACAAATTTACTATTTCTAATTTACTTCACTTTGAAATAAATTCCTTCCCTTACTTTATTTATTTCAAAATCTATTTACTTTAAGATTTTATTTCTTTATTATGATTTTAAACCCTTTTAACTGAGAATACCAATTCAGATTTCCATATTTCTTCTGTAACATTTAATTAACTTTAAACCTTGGATTTAGAAATAAACTCTTTAATTCTTTATTTTTTTAATACTAACACTTAAACCTTTCAATTTATTTTTCCTCTGGTAATCCAAATTTCCCTTTTCATGCTCAGTATTTAATTATTTGAAGTTTTCAAAGAATTACTTTTTTTCAATTCATTCTTTATTCATCCAAATTCTTTGTCGTTATTTTACTTATAAATTACTCTTTTATTTTCTTTAAAAAATCCAATTTACAAATTTTTGGTAACTCATTATACGCAAATATATTCAATCAAACCAAAGCATTTAATATCCCAACATAATTAATCATAGAATATCAACAATCGCAACAAAGAATATTGAATAATTTAAATAAATGTTGAGGGACCCAGTTGGATCCCTCCAACCTGTTTTCCTACATCCACAGATGTTAGCACAATACCAATTCCACTTCAAGGTGGAATATCGCGGTACATGGGATTTATATAATATCATCCGCTATTATGCGGCGCATAGGGTCTCATCCGCTATATAATGCGAGAATCAATCACTCCAATATATACTATATACTACTATTTATAATATAGCACAACAATTCAATCAAATCAACCAACCAATTATTTGAATTTAACCATTTAAATTTAAATTAAACCATATGAGTGAGATCAACTCACCTTTGATTTTAGTTTGCAGTCTATTCCACTCCAGTTCCATTCCGACGTGTTCTTCTCGATTTTAGACCTCGTATAACATTTGATGATTTATTAATATTTATGAAAATCGAACAAATCAATTACCATTTATTAATTTTAATCTAACTAAAAATTTTCCTATAAAAATCCTTCAGGAACTAAAATAATTTATATAAGTTAATTACATTAATCAATCCCCTTAATACGCTATTTTCAAATAAAGTAGAACTCCTTTCAAATTTTATATTAATTTAGAAACAAGATTTTTTTTATAAAACTTACTGCAAAAATATTTATATACTTTTCCAATTCTGTAATTAACCAAATAATTTTTTTTATCTTTTATCTCATCCATAAACAATTTCATGTTTTCTGTAAATATATATATATATATATATATATATATATAATTCTACATATATGTGCATACTTTATATTCGCTGCCTATAAATATGTATTTATTAAATTGAACTAAATAAACAATACCTCACTGCTGCTCGACACCAAACACCACCGCCTTGCGAATCAACGTGCCACCATGCAGTCCCAACTCTCCATGCGACCTCAAATTCGCGACCCCAGTTTTCGCCATCGTGACACCCACTGCCGCGCCCCCTCCCTCTTCAACGCAATTAATAAGCCATCGCTGTTATAACCTCACGCCACAACTCAATGATGCCGAAATCGACCCAATCGCTCTTAGCCCTAACGTGATCACATCCCCTGGTTCGCTTCTAACCGATGCCACCGTGGACTCGAATTCGAAGGCCGATGTGCTTCAAATGAGAAGCGCTGCTCGATTTGAACTAGCGAGAAATCACAGCTATACGATTTGTACTCATCTCGGTCGCCATTTTTTTTTTTGAAGTTGAACAGAATGAAAATCGACAGGAAGAAGAAGGGAATCGCGAGTGGATCTCGCGATTTTAATTTGAAGAGGACGGAACGAATTCGATTTTTATTTGAGGAAGGATATGCGATTTTTGTTCTCTTTCGAATAGGATTGCTCTACTATCTATTTGGGAGGATTACCCTGGATTTCGAAAAAGCAACGGTTTGTTATTTTACTTCGGCTTCCAGGAGAAGGCTCGGCTATTTCTTTTATTTATTTGATTAACTAGGTTTTTTTTAACGAAGTGAAAGAATAAACAATGGCATGTAGAGCTTGCTTATGTACAGTGACTTGAGGTGAAATGGAAAAAAAAAACAGCTGATGTGAATGGAATTTTGACTGGTCAGACTATATATTTGACTTTTAAATTTTAAATTCAAACCGTATCGAATTACGCAACTCAAAATCTTAACTTCCTATCGAGGCGTGCCGCTGGTCGTTTATAATATTATACCCCTATTTCGAAGGCAATGGAAAAGGTTCCGAGTCCAAATTCGACCGTATGGAGAAGATAACTTTATGAACCCACTTATTATATTAAATATTCGATATAGATTCAATGCGTTTATATACTGTACGCTCACACAACAACTCCAATCACTATGAAAATTTAAACCCGATAATAATACAATATTACGGATCCAATGGAACTAGTTTCGTCGAATTCCGAAACTGTGTCTCGGAAGACTAATTTTAAATTCAATTTAAATGATGTAAATTTTAAAACTGAACAACCCACTGTTTATTTCAATTTTACAACTTCTATTATCTTCAGTGTTATCAATATAGATTTTACAAGCCTTTAAATTATTTTTAACAGGCTTAGAACTCCAGATTCAACATCTTACACAAAATTTCAAATTATTAAATTGAATAGTTTAATTAACAATTTATTAGTGATATTTGAATTCAAGTTAAAAATTTACTTTTTAATATTTCAAATCAATTAAATGTTCCAATTTAAATTGCTTTAAAATTCTGGGTCATCACATTCCTCCCCCCTTAAAAGAATTTCGTCCCCGAAATTACTAGTGAGGAAGAATGGTTACATACCTGTTACTTATCCCAAAAACCAAACAATCCAACATCTAACCATCCTTTATAAAAGACCCATTATCATTCTTATTAACTTCTCAACTCTCCCATAGTTTCAAACTATTTTATTTGTTTAACCATTCAAGTTTCAATTTAAAACCAAATTTTGAATTACCAAATTTTTCTCAAATTTTTTTTTAACTCTCTAAATTTCCAAAAAATTTCGCCAGCGTCTCCTTTGCGCGGCTAGCTCGGTACAACTACAAAATGGCTCTACGGCCTCCCAAATCCAAAAAGAAAACAAAAAGCCAAGTGGCTCGATCCAAATCCCAATCAAATTTCATATAGAAACTTAAACACATACATTCTTGTCGAGCATTTCGAATTTATCTTCTGAAATCAAAATCATTCTCTTTACCTTTATATTACCTGCATATCCTGTTTAGCACCAATATCTAATCACAACTTTCAAAAACATTTTATCGATTTCCTTACAAATGTCAATATCTATTCATTCCAATATTATCTTAGATTATATTTGTTGTACCAATCTTCCATTTAAGAATTCACCATTCTTTCTTAAGTTAGTATAAGTATGAAATATGTTCGTTATACTTATCTCCATCTTACCACTTCAGTTTATATTTATTTCCATTCAAATTGATTCTTTCATTTTCATATGAATCCAATTTATCTTTAACTTTGAATATTTAAATTCTATTTTTCATATATAACCAATTCATGTCATTATTTAAGTTAGTTTCATTTACTGATTATATTTCAATTTCCAGTTTGAAATCGTTTTGACGTTAAAAAAAGTTTCCAAAAAGTTTCAAAAATTTTCTAACTCCCAAAATTTCTGAGATTTTTTGGCAGAGTCCCTTTTGTACGGAGGAGCTTTTGCAATTTGACAAAAGATATAAATATATATACATCGACCCACACGGTCGGAAAACAGAAAAACAGTTCATATTTCCTATTTGTATTGCGTAGGCGTACCTTATTTAGCATTTTTAAGCAAGCAGCTATTTATTTAAGCAATTAGCGTAATCAAAACCAGTCAAGCGGCTTCCAAAAACCTGTACTTACTCAATTTAAACATGTCAGTGTCAAATATACAAAGTTTATTAACATTTCACTTTATTATAAATAACCAATACATGGATTCTATAAACAGTGCATATTATATACTTCCATAAGCACATATGAAATATTCCGACACTTATTTGAATGCTTCCAAACAATATTCAAACCATCCTGTTCAATTTAAATGATTTCACAACTCTCTCTTACTTAACTTAAATTCATTTTAAGTCCAAGCAACCCATTTAATTTGAATTGATTTCAAAAGCTATCTAACTCCCATTCTATTCCAAGTCAAATTCTCATTAATATAACTTAAGTTAATTAACTCAATTACTAATTTCATTTACCAAACAAGTTTTATTTCAAATCATTTCATAAAACTCGACACCAACATATTGCAAATTATTTAAGTCAAGCTTTTATTCAAATATTACTTAAGTCCTTTATTTATTTTATTTTCGTCAAGTTATTTCAACTTTAAAAATCAAGTTATATATATTTTATAGGCACTTCCAATTTAAACCCTTAATTTGATTTTCAATTATCAACAAATTCCATCTACTAACTATTTTAAATTAGTTTATTTCAATCAACCATTTTGAATTTCATATTTTCAATTATATTCGATTTACCAACACTCCAAGCTGAACTCATTTACACTCCATTGTTTACATTCAATTTATTTTCCATCCAACCAAATCCATATTTATTACAATTGAATCAAAAACCAATTTTATTGGCTTCTATTAATCCATAGAATTTATATCATCTCGTTTTCGTCAAACAACTATTTACTCCTACGAAATTTGACCATAAGCAAGTGAATAACTAACTACGTAAGCTTGTAATCCACTTTAATTTGATTTCAACTCAGTTAATAGTCAATTTCTTCCATTCTAATTCCTTTGCAATCATTTCAATTTTATTTTTATTCACTTGAATTTTGTTCAAACCATCACTATTTCAACTCTATTTTGTTTTAACTTGAGTTCATTGCCAGCTCCATTCATTTAAATTGAATCGGTATATTTCATTGAATCCATATGAATTCTAATTCACATTCAATAATTTATTTCTGAATTCCTCTCATTTTATAACGAGGCCATTTCCAATTTATCACTACTTAGATTTTTATTTGCAATATAAATCATTTTTATGTTAATTCAATTCCATTTAACTTCAACTAAAATTTAATTCACTTACAATCTCAAGTTGAATTTCGATTAATAACTCAAACTTCACTTTCAAATTCTATCATTTATTCACAACTCAAATTTTATTAACCAATTCGAGTTCCATTTCCATTAACTAATTTATCACCAATTAGTTTATTCAAATTTTATACCCAATATTTGATTTTCATCTCAAAAATCACTCTAACCGTTTTACTTGAGGTCAATCTATTTTATATTTTAAATTTTGGATTATATTCATTATCATTACAAACAATTTTATTTAGCCTATTCATTTTACTTCCAAACTTTATAAGTCACAACTTATTTATATTCATATTTCATCTATTTATAACCAATCTCATTTACATCTTACTTTTTAACTCGGAATTATACCTTTTATTTAGCCAATATATTTTTATTATTCCATAAACATTTTAAACAAGATTCCAGAGTTTAAGCAATTTTCCAAAATTTCAATATCACCTTAGAATTCAACTATATCCAAAATTCTTTGGCAAATTCAATTATCCCTTTGAATTTCAAAACCAAACCCAGTTCGCAAGCAATCCCAATTTAAAACAACTTGGTAGAAATTTCTCTTCTAGAAACTCGAAAATGAACTTCGATGATGCTGCAGTCATCACCGAAATTATTTTCCAGCGATCGAGAGAGAACTAAATGCTTTTATCCCTTTAAAGTCCCTTTCAATATTTTTAAATTCCAAATCTCCTCATATTCAATTCCAATTCAAAAATATTCCCGAAATAATACCACTATATTTTTTTCCAAAACTTTTGAAAACCATTTTCAAATCCAAGGAATTTAAACCTTTCCCCAAAATTCCAAATTCTAAATCCATCCAATTTATATTCCAACCTTACTCTGGAATTTCATCATAATTTATTTTCAAATATCCTCTGAAATTCTATTTCAAAATTATAATCTTATTTATATATGAAGTTTATTTCGAATTATAAATTACATTTATAATCTATATTCCAAATTCCATTTTGTTATATAAATTTATTCTTCGACCTTGGTTATAAGTTTTCAATTTCTTACCCAATTCTATTTAATATTATCATTCCTTAACAAAAATCAAGCATCCAAATACTATAATACTTTACAAAAATTTATATCTTTTATATACAAAAATAATTTGGGTAAAATTATTTCATTTACCCTACTTTAAAACAAAACTATGTTGAATTGTTCTATTCAAGTGTTTAGAGACCCCTATCAATAACGTTAATTACTCGTATTGACCAGAATCCATAAACCACTCAATAAACCAATCAACACAATATAAAATTCATTTTATATTCACTAACAAATACGCGCTCATATATATTAATACGCTTAACTCAGTCTAGAGTACTATTGACTCTATACTATGAGTAATTCCCACCAGAGCCAAGGTTATCACCAACCTGAGCTCTGATACCAAGTGAAACGACCCGCAAATCTGTACCCCTTGAGTCAACACTATTCTACAACAATCAACTCAAGTTGCACAGAAATTTGAACCATTCTTAAAGAAGAAGAGGTAGAAGAAGAAAATAGAAAACAACAGAATCTAACCAACGCAGCAGAATAGAATATAATAGATAATAAATAATTTTACTCAAAAATCAAATATCTCTGTTTATATATTACATCATCAGAGTACATCAATCACAGCTCAACATCAATATCATACAATGGATACACAACAACTCAAGATACACAACAACTCAAACAACGGAATATAAATATAAAACAAGTACAAACGTACGTATCGTCATCCAGCTCGTCTCCTGAGCTCCACAGCATCATATCATGTATCCTATAATACTCGGTCTGACCCGAGCATTACAGTTAAATAATACCCGAGTCATCTGGAATACCAGCGTGAGAAAATCACATCCAATTGATTATTAAAGTTCAAAAATCCTTTTGAAAACAAAAGCATCTCGTAAGACCACGCCACACATAAACATGTCGGGTTTTTACCTTACGGTAGCTAAACAATTTTTATAGAAATCCTATGATATTATAATAGTGTCTATTTACAAATACTTATAAAATAGCCGAAATTGTTACATGATTAAATTCCAGCTACTAGCCACAGAGTTGGTAATACAAACAAAACTCGTACAAGGCTCGTAGGGAGAATGGATTTCCAACCAATGACTAGGCACTGGGGTACCACCTGCCACAATATGGGGCCTAGATCACCGTACCGAAGAGTACGCCCGCTCCCCTGCAACACAAGACCGGGACTACCCCTTACTAGATAATCCCGAGTGAGATCACCCCACGGTTGGGATCAGCAACCGCCCACTAAGCCGAAATAAAAAGGGACATCTAGACTGGAATGACCTCACACTGCTTGGGTGCTACCCACCTAGCCTTGCTACCTAACCCCCGATTTTCAGTCATTCCCATTTGATGAGGCTTGAGGCTAAGCGTTACCTTTTTAGAACATATCCCTTAGAATGCCCATCGTCCACCTGACGATGTTTCGCAAGCATTCATCCATACAAGTTCGTCCCGGGTTTGAACAGAACCGAAGGCACTATTCGCAAGGATTATTCCTGCTATAATAGATCAAAAGAAAACACTTATCTAAAAATTTAAATATGTAGAAATAACAAATTTTCCAAAACATGCGTTTTAAAAAAAATTAAAACTTTAACTTATATTTAAAATTTCTTTGAAAACCATGCTTGGCTATCCAGGGAAATACTCTTCTCTTTCACATCCTTTAAAAATAAATTTCCATTTATTTTTAAACAAATTTACCATTTCTAATTTACTTCACTTTGAAATAAATTCCTTCCCTTACTTTATTTATTTCAAAATCTATTTATTTTAAGATTTTATTTCTTTAGTATGATTTTAAACCCTTTTAACTGAGAATACTAACTCAGATTTCCATATTTCTTCTGTAACATTTAATTAACTTTAAACCTTGGATTTAGAAATGAACTCTTTAATTCTTTATTTTTTTAATAATATCACTTAAACCTTTCAATTTATTTTTCCTCTGGTAATCCAAATTTCCCTTTTCATGCTCAGTATTTAATTATTTGAAGTTTTCAAAGAATTACTTTTTTTCAATTCATTCTTTAATTCATCCAAATTCTTTGTCGTTATTTTACTTATAGATTACTCTTTTATTTTCGTTCAAAAATCCAATTTATAAATTTTTGGTAACTCATTATACGCAAATATATTCAAGCAAACCAAAGCATTTAATATCCCAACATAATTCATCGTAGAATATCTACAATCGCAACAAAGAATATTAAATAATTTAAATAAATGTTGAGGGACCCAGTTGGATCCCTCCAACCTGTTTCCCTGCATCCACAGATGTTAGTGCAATACCAATTCCACTTCAAGGTGGAATATCACGGTATATGAGATTTATATAATATCATCCGCTATTATGCGGCGCATAGGGTCTCATCCGCTATATAATGCGAGAATCAATCACTCCAATATATACTATATACTACTATATATAATATAGCACAACAATTCAATCAAATCTACTGACCAATTATTAGAATTTAACCATTTAAATTTAAATTAAACCATATGAGTGAGATTAACTCACCTTTGATTTTAGTTTGCAGTCTATTCCACTCCAGTTCCATTCCGACTTGTTTTTCTCGATTTTAGACCTCGTATAACATTTGATGATTTATTAATATATATGAAAATCGAACAAATCAATTACCATTTATTAATTTTAATCTAACTAAAAATTTTCCTATAAAAATCCTTCAGGAACTAAAATAATTTATATAAGTTAATTACACTAATCAATCCCCTTAATACGCTATTTTCAAATAAAGTAGAACTCCTTTGAAATTTTATATTAATTTAGAAACAGGATTTTTTTTATAAAACTTACTGCAAAAATATTTATATACTTTTCCAATTCTGTAATTAACCAAATATTTTTTTTTATGTTTTATCTCATCCATAAAAAATTTCATGTTTTCTGTAAATGGATATATATATAAAAAAATTCTACATATATGTGCATACTTTATATTCGCTGCCTATAAATATGTATTTATTAAATTGAACTAACTAAACAATACCTCACTGCTGCTCGACACCAAACACCACCGCCTTGCGAATCCACGCGCCACCATGCGGTCCTAACTCCCCACGCGACCTCAAATTCGCGACCCCAGTTTTCGCCATCGCGACACCCACTGCCGCGCCCCCTCCCTCTTCAACGCAATTAATAAGCCATCGCTGTTATAACCTCACGCCACAAGTCAATGATGTCGAAATCGACCCAATCGCTCTTAGCCCTAACGTGATCACATCCCCTGGTTCGCTTCTAATCGACGCCGCCGTGGACTCGAATTCGAAGGCCGACGTGCTTCAAATGAGAAGCGCTGCTCGATTTGAATTAGTGAGAAATCACGGCTATATGATTTGTTCTCATCTCGATCGCCATTGTTTTTTTTGAAGTCGAACAGAATGAAAATGACAGGAAGAAGAAGGGAATCGCGAGTGGATCTCGCGATTTTAATTTGAAGAGGACGAAACGAATTCGATTTTTATTTGAGGAAGGATATGCGATTTTTTCACTCTTTCAAATAGGATTTCTCTACTATCTGTTTGGGAGGATTACCTTGGATTTCGAAAAAGCAACCGAATTTTTATTTTACTTCGACTTCCAGGAGAAGGCTCGGCTATTTCTTTTATTTATTTGATCAACTAGGTTTTTTTTAACGAAGTGAAAGAATAAACAATGGCGTGTAGAGCTTGCTTATGTACAGTGACTTGAGGTGAAATGGAAAAAAAAAACAGCTGATGTGAATGGAATTTTGACTGGTCAGACAATATATTTGACTTTTAAATTTTAAATTCAAACCGTATCGAATTACGCAACTCAAAATCTTAACTTCCTATCGAGGCGTGCCGCTGGTTGTTTATAATGTTATACCCCTATTTCGAAGGCAATGGAAAAGGTTCTGAATCCAAATTCGACCGTATGGAGAAGATAGCTTTATGAACCCACTTATTATATTAAATATTCGATATAGATTCAATGCGTTTATATAACGTACGCTCACACAACAACTCCAATCACTACGAAAATTTAAACCCGATAATAATACAATATTACGGATCCAATGGAACTAGTTTTGTCGAATTCCGAAACTGTGTCTCGGAAGACTATTTTTAAATTCAATTTAAACGATGTAAATTTTAAAGCTGAACAACCCACTGTTTATTTCAATTTTACAACTTCTATTATCTTCAGTGTTATCAATATAGATTTTACAAGCCTTTAAATTATTTTTAACAGGCTTCGAACTCCAGATTCCACATCTTACACAAATTTTCAAATTATTAAATTCAATAGTTTAATTAACAATTTATTAGTGATATTTGAATTCAAGTTAAAAATTTACTTTTTAATATTTCAAATCAATTAAATATTCCAATTTAAATTGCTTTAAAATTCCGGGTCGTCACAAAATATATCTCAATCTATCCATTCTTTCACCATCCAAACTTGGTCAAAATTGGACTTTGACAACTTATGGTGATGTAAATATGTGTTGAGAAGCTCTATTTAAAATTTCATAATTTTCTGATATTTATTTGATTTTTAATGAATTTCAGAAGAGAGGCCATTATAGGGTTTCATGCTGAAAACGAAAAATAGAGTAGAAGGTTTTGTAGATGATAAATGTTGAAGCAAAATGAGTTTTTTAGACTTAGAATCATCTAGATTTAGGTTTTCATGAAGTGAATTTGGGCTTGGGCCTCTCAAAAGTTCTAACCCATTTTATTTCAGTTCATTTCCTTTCTTACTTAATCACTTTACTAATTATGTTTTCTTCATTTTAACCACTTTCAAAAATTATTATACTTCATTGATTTATTTTACCACCCGTTACCTCTTTCTAACATCATTAAACATAAGTTTAGGAGTTATTTCACCATATTTCTTATTACTTAAGTCGATTATCAATTGATTACATATCTAAAAAATTAAATTCAACTTCTCAAAATCTTGGGTTGTTACACTCCCCCACTTAAGAAAATTACGTACCTGCTATTTGTACCGAAATTGGGCACAATACTCTTCAGAAGTCTTTGAAGAGATAATAATGAAGAATATAAATTGAAAATGAGGATTATTTAACAAAAATTCCAAATAACAGTAATGTAAATGCGTAGACAAGCGATTTATAGTAGTTCGGCGTATTGCCTACGTCCACTGTGAAGTTTTTATGACTTTATTGATTTTCTTTCAATGATTACAAGTTGTTACAGCATTCAACAGCAAGTTACAACTGGAAATTCGAAATTGACAGCAAGAATATGATGTAGGATGATGGAGATCTCAATCTGGCAGAGTCTTGGCACTTCAGAGTCTAAAGATCCATTTTCTGTAGGCTCTGGGGTTCTATTTATAGGCGTAGGAGGCTGATATTTCGCTCAAACTTCAGGAGACTCGTTTTGGCACGTGAGTGGGCCCACGCGACCATTTCCTGAAAGTTTCGGCCCGATCTGTGATCGATACGAAACCATTTCGTGTCGTTCAAAATGATGTCCAATTGAGCTGAAATTTGGCAGCGACATTCATTAGTGTGTATGCGAGCTCCTCTGAAAATTTCATGGCATTTGGATCGGTAGATCTTGAGATATCATCGATACGAAATTGAATTGCTCGGTTGCTGCTTTGTTCGAATCCATGGTTTCGTATCGATTCCTTCGAATCGATAACTGCACGTGTTTTCGTGATGATGTGGCGTGCATATCTCGAGCCGATCCACCTCTTTCTCTGGTTTTGCCGTGTCGCATCCATAATCTCGCCCCATTCGAAATGAAGACCGTTGCGTTAGACCAGGTCCTTTTGACTCGAACGAACCATTGGTCATGGGTTCGAACGAGAGACTTTTGATGGATTCGAAGTCAGGTCCTCCGATGGGTTCGAAGAGCAGAGGATCGATGGATACGAACTTAGGTAATCTGATGGATACGAATAGCGCTGTTTAGACGGATTCGAAGTAGACACTGGCTGAATGTTACGAGGTACGTCACATGCCGATGGATACGAAACCGATCGATGTGAACTCGATGGTTTTGAACTCTACCCACTTGATCGATACGAACTCAAAAAAGCAGACTGATGCGAAGCGGAGGATGGACACGAGCTAGATGGATACGAAACCGAGGTCCGCTGATGGGTAGAAGCAGGGAGGCGTCAATGGATCTAAATACGATCGAGTCGAACTGAGGTATCCCGATGGATTCGAACTCGATCGATACGAACTGAGTTCCTTCGATGGATATGAAGTCGTTGGTCCTCTGATTGACACAAGCTATCGATTCGAACTGGAGCATGGGGATGGATACGAAACCGAAGCCTCTTCCATCAAATTGAATCAATCATAACTTGAGCATACGAACTCAGATTGACTTGAAATTTAGAACGCTGGCTCCCTTGGCTTCATTAGCCATGTCCTACCAATTATAGCCCAATCTGGACTCGGACAAAATTCATCGATATCCATAGCGAATCCATGTATGTTCGATATCCAGGAAGTGTGACCATTGGTTTCTAGTTAAGTTCTTGGTATCACGGCCTTGCTAAAAGGTGGGATAACATTTGCCCCTCAAAGTACGTCTTGTGGAAACATGATGTGCTTTGAAAAGTTGCAATTTCTCTCTGAACAATCATTGCTCTCTTTTGTTGAAAGTTGTACTTTGTATCGCTGTAACCTTGTGTTGATATAACCGACCGCTGTGTAATAGTGATTGGCTGTTTGTCGCCGTAATCGTAATGAGATGAGTATTCGATCCCTGTAAATGTTGAAAATCGAATATTAGTCCGACATGCGTGCACATATGTTAATTTGACTCTCGTTAATGTCGCGTGTTCACGAGTTGTTGTCAGTTAGTTTGTTATCGGATTTCGTATCGATTCTCTCCCGAACCGTGTAACAACCCGCATATTTTACGATTCTAATATTTAAATATTTTATTTAAATATTTTATCGTTAGTCGGATTATAATCCGAAAAGCTACTTTTTGCAAACAGTCGAATTGGGACTCAGACCCCTCCCATTGAGTTCAAAATGACGTTTGCGATCTTTTTGAGTATAAACTTCAATATGTTTGGAGATAATGGATTTTTAACACTTTGATCTTAGGGCTTTGGTTTTTGGTTGAGCCCATTTACCCCACTTATTAGCTAAGTCCCAACCCTCTCCTCTTCATTACTTCATTTCTAATTCCTAACATTCAAGCTTTAATGAAAATGGAGAGTGGAATGGGAAATTAAAACTCCAAGCCCTAGTTTCCATTAGCAAATCCAACATCTAACTCCAAACCTAAAGAGAAGCTATTGGTAAGCATCATCTTCTTCTTCTTCTCCAACTCATTCTCCTTTCAATTTTTAGAAATTCCTAAACCTAACTTTGGGAATGTTCTTCTTTTGAGCTTAGGTTCAAGCTCATTTGGGTTGTGTTGAAGTGTGGTTGATTCTTCCTTTGCTTTCAAGCTTCTCATTCATAGATTTTGTGTAAAGGTGAGATTTTTATCTCACATCTATACTTATAATTATCTTCGATTGTTAGGTATGAATTCCTAACACTTATTCTTTTGCAATTGCTTTTGGTTTGGATTGATTTGGTGAATATTCCAAATTTTAGTGTTTTGAGTTCAATTCTTTAAAAATCCTAACTTTGATGTTTTGATCATGTTTTTGGTGATGAATCGAAGAGCTTATATGGCCAGGTAGTCGATGGGCTTAAACCCTTAGTGCTGTTGCTCGACCGATTGCAATTCGGAAGGGATTGGCATTTATTAGATAGGCGTGGGAGTGCTGGTGACAGGCTCCTGTCGGCCGAACTCAGGGTCCGGTCGACCGACCTGCTACCCGAGCATTTCCCTGCCTCTGGTTTGAAAGTGCTGGTGACAGGCTCCGATCGGCCGAACTCAGGGTCCGGTCGACCGACCTGCTACCTGAGCACTTCTTTCTCTGGTCCGGTCAACCAAACTCAGTGAGCCGGTTGACCGACCTGCTCCTATTTGCCAATTATGCCTATATTGTCTATTTGTTTGAATTTCTAACTTTAATCGATTCGTGTTATCTCCCTTTTGTTGTTATCATTTATTATCGACTTTAATGACATTTTCTTCGGGAATTTTCGGATATATCCACTTTGATGGATTCGGTATCGATTTCTTTGGATTTTATTCACATCTTCGAATGTGAATTTTAGTGATTGATTGTTTCTACAATTATTTTTTTGTGATTTGTCACTTTAAAAATATAAAGGTTTTCAATGCTAGTAGTAAATATCAAAACCCTTTCTTCAAAATGATTTCAACACTATTTTATTACAAAGCTCGTTTCTTAAACCGTTTTCCAATCTACTAGTATGTACAAACCTTTACCTCACTCGTATGAGAAATCTAATTAAACGACTTAGTAAAACGAGTTGTATGAAACGCTTGCATTTGCTTCGTCGGTTAATTCTTGGACTTATTCGATTGAACCTCTTGCGACAATTTTCTAGTGAAGATCTACAGTTTGTTCGTAAATATTTAAGTTAAGCAAGTGGTTATGGGACATGAAGCTAAACTCAAATATTTACTAGCTTGGTGTGTTTGACACTTCTTGATGATCATTGACGATCATTTTTGTGATTTAGTCTAGCAATTATGCGATGTCTCTTTGTTTATGAGGGAGCCTAAACCACGTTTGTGTGACGTTTCTACTCACATATGTGGGGTAGCGCCCCATGGTCTTCGGGCCGTTCGTGTGGAGTTTCAGCTCAAAATTAATGCTTAGCTATCATGAGATAGCGTCTCGTTTGTGTGATACATGTGTTGGCGAGTTTTCATGCTCCCGTTCTTGTGATAGGCCTCCCCCTTTTTGTGATTTATGGATTTCGTGTGTTGATTCCTGGAATTTGTGCTTCACCAATTTTCGAGATTTCTATCGATAAGTTTTATCAATTTTTACGCATTGGTGAATTCGTGTGTCATTGACTATTTGTGAATAAAAGTTTAGGGTATGATACCCCTTTTTGGATCTTTGGGAAGATTCTTGTGATATTGATTAATCTCTTGTTGATGTTCATTTACATACTTATTATAGTATGTCATTATGATTGTTATACGTTCATGCCATATCTTTTATTCTATATCATATCATCTGATATTTATAGCTAGACTGATCCGTTTATTATTTTCTTATTAAATAATACTCGGGTCAGACCGAGATGTTATAGGTGCTTCTGCTTGACTTTACATCTGGGATTATCTCCTTGACTTTTGGCTAACTACTTAGATTAGTAGTTTTTGGACATATACATTTGAGATATAGACTCTATGATGTATACTTATTCTTTTATATAGCACATGTTGCTATTCTTTTGGGTTATTGTGGATCTTTCTGACCACTACTCTGATGTACATTTTCATGTGCTATATATATTCATATCTTTTTCCGCCTTTGTGATATGGATGTCTGTGACTGATTTATGTTATGTTTATTTCTATATTTGTTTCCGAAGATTATTATTGCCACTGTGTAGTAGCTTTGAGTTTGTATCGGTGTGTCGGATTTCCTCTCGAAATCAAATGCATGTTATACTATCCGACATAGCGGTGCTCCCACAAAGCAATTGCATGGATGGTCGCTCCTCAATAGCCTTATTCTCCACGCTAGTTGATAGTATTGATCCGTAGTGTTCTTGGCAAGCGTGGGTATAGAGTTGGGGCATTACAGCTTGGTATCAGAGCCAAACTTCAGAACAATGTAGAATAATTTAACAAGGATCATCGTCCTAAGTCCATCTTAGGAGTCCTGCCTTAGGATTTAATTCGTGTCTTTGTATCGTTCTATCCTATTTTCTTTTATGATTCCTTGTTTTATTTATCAAGGTTGCTTGATATTCATTTGGTGAATAACCTTTTTCTTCTTCTTTCTTTCTTTCTTAAGGAAGGGAAATGGTTAGACCAGGCCATCCCAGCGTCGGTCAATCTAGTGCTACTCCCCAAGATGGAGTTTTTATGTCTGCCCAACAGCTTCTTGATTTAGTTAAGAATTCTCAAGCAGCTGGTTCTAATTCGGAACCTACTCATCCTAAGTCTGGATTTGCACGTTTGTGCAATGATTATACCAACTTGGATGGGAGGCCATTCAAAGGTTCTGAAACTATTATTGGAGTCCAGGCTTGTTTAAGATCATGCGATCGAATCTTTTCTCGCATGAACCTTATCGATCTTCACCGTGTTCAGGTGGCTTCTAGTATGCTCCAAGAAAGAACATTAGGCTGGTATGAGCTTCTGATTTTTGAAATTATTGAAGCGGATCTTTCTTGGGAGAAATTCCGAGAATGCTTCGAATTAAAATTTATGCCAGAAGCTGAGAAGGTGACTTTGGCTCGCCGTTTTATTGACCTTGTTCAAGGTGAATCTTCTGTGACAGACTATGTCGCATATTTCGAATCTCTTTCCAAGTACGGGGTTGAATACATTAATACCCCCTTGAAGAAAAATCAGAGATTTGTGTATGGCTTGAACAAGAATCTCAAGAAGCCATTACTTCTTAAATTAGAAGTTTCTTTTGATCAACTGATTGATATCGCTCTTCTCTTGAAGAGGCGGATAGGGAAAGTGATGTTGAAGTTGTGGGTGCCAAACCGAACTTCAACAACAACAACAAGAAAAGGCCTAACAAATTCAGGGGTCCTTATCCCAACAAAAAGGGGAAGCAAGCAACTCCTACTGCAAAGACTTTTTCCTCTAGTAGTGTGAAATGCTTCAATTGTGGATCTAGGGACCATTTTGCGAACAAGTGTTCAAAGCCCCGTTCTTGTCGCTACTGCAGAAGCCCGGACCATTATATGCATGTATGCCCCAAACTTGAAGGCAAAAAGGAGGGAAAGTTAAACGTTGCCCAAGCCCCTGGCAACACATCTCGTGGTCAAGGTATATTTCATTCTATCATTGATGGTATTATTATATTTCGTGATCAACCTATTAGAGTTCTCTTTGATACGGGTGCATCCCATTCTTTTATATCAAAGGAACTTGTTGATACCTTTTCTTTAAGTGTTGTTGCTTTAATGACTTCATTAAGAATTGCGAATCCGATCGGTGGATCCACAACTCTTAGTTTTCTTTGTAAAGATGTCGAGATTATTTTGTGTGATTTCTCTTTCCTAGCCGATTTGCATGTTATGCGTTACTTAGGATTTGGAATGATTTTGGGAATGGATTGGCTTTATCGTTATGAAGCTCATATCCTATGTCTTGAGCGGACTATTCATCTTCGACATCCTCAATCTGTTAAGCAGATTTCTATCATTCTTAAAGATTCGGATTCCAACTTGGCAGCATCTTTATATTCTTTAAATCCTCATGATGACGATAATGATGATGAGAAAGACGTCATTTCTCTTATTCATGTTGTTCGTGAATTCTCTGACATATTTGAGCCCGTTTTAGGATTGCCACCTAAGCAAGCAATTGAGTTCAGAATAAATGTCATCCCTGGAGGTCAACCTATCACTCGTCCTCCTTATCACATGTCCAATAAGGAAAATGAGGTGATGCGCAAACAGTTATCCGAATTGGAGACGAAGCAACTTATTTGCTCTAGTTCCTCGCCTTGGGGAGCTTCGGCTATTTTCGTGAAGAAATCCGATGGTATACTTAGGCTTTGCATTAATTATCGCAAGCTTAATGATCTTACAATTAAAAATAAATATCCTTTACCTCGGATTGATGATTTATTTGACCAATTTAGCGGCGCTAGAGTCTTTTCACAATTGGACTTGGCTACCGGTTTTCACCAGCTTCGTATTGCAGAGGATAGCATTCCTTTGACATCTTTCCGTACGCGCTATGGATCTTATGAATGGCTTGTTATGCCATTTGGTTTAACGAATGCCCCGGCTTATTTCGTTGACCTTATGAATCGAGTTTTCAAAGATTTCCTCGATCGATTTGTTCTCATCTTTATTGACGATATTCTTGTGTATTCAAAAACTGAGGAGGAGCATGAAATGCATCTTTGGATTGTGTTGGAAACTCTTAGGAGTAATCAATTAAAAGCAAAATTTTCTAAATGCCACTTTTGGCAATCTCGTGTGAAGTTTCTCGGTCATATTATTTCCGAATCCGGAATATCAGTGGATCCTTCAAAAATTGAAGCGATTCAAAATTGGAAGAGACCGAAGATTGTAACGGAAATCCGTAGCTTTCTCGAATTGGCGGGGTATTACCGTCGTTTTATTAAATACTTTTCTAAAATTGTCGTGCCTCTTGCTAGCTTAACAAAGAAAGGTGTTAAATACATTTGGTCGGTCAAATGTGAAGCTTCTTTTCATAAATTAAAAGAACTCCTTTCCGATGCTCCTATTCTTGTTATTCCCGAGGGGAACCAAGATTTTATTGTTTATACCGATGCTAGTCGCGTTGGTTTGGGTGCCGTCCTTATGCAAAGGGAACGTGTTATTACTTATGCTTCTAGGCAATTGAAGCCTGCTGAGACTAGATATGCCACTAGTGATATAGAACTCGCGGCTATTGTTTTCGCCCTTCGTATTTGGCGTCATTATCTTTTGGGAGAAAAATTTATTCTCTACACTGATCATAAGTCTTTGAAATATTTGTTTTCTCAAAAGGAACTTAATTTGCGTCAACAGCGTTGGCTCGAATTCCTTGCACCTTATGATCTTGATATCCTTTATACTCCTGGAAAAGGAAATCGAGTTGCCGATGCACTTAGTCGCAAGCAACAAGCGGTAGTTTCTATGATGATATCTGAATGGAAAGATCTCGGGATTTTATCCACTTGTGAAATTTGAGATCGAGTTTTCGATTTATGTTCATCTCTTGTTTTATGTAGCCTTGAGGCCTATCCTTCTCTTTTAGACCGCATTCTTGAAGCCCAAAAGCTAGATCCCGAATTGGCCCTTCTTTGCCAAAGATTAAGGGACAAAACTGATATTGAAGATTTGAAAGACTTTGATATCGATGCTCGTGGTGGCATTCGAAAATTTGGTAGACTTATCGTGCCAAATATTAGTGATCTTCGTAAAGATATTTTAGAAGATTCACATCATTCTAAATTTACCATTCATCCCGGTAGTAGTAAGATGTACGCGGATATGAAGCGACTTTACTATTGGGAGGGAATGAAATCTGATATTGCTAACTTTGTTAAGTGTTGCATGACTTGCCAACTTGTCAAGGCAGAGCATCAAAGGCCCGGTGGGTTATTGCAACCTTTATAAATTCCAATTTGGAAGTGGGATCAAATTTCTATGGATTTTATTGATGGCCTTCCCCGTTCTCGTTCGGGTCATGATAGCTTATGGGTTATAGTTGATAGACTTATTAAATCTGCCCATTTTATTCCCGTTCGGTCTAATCGAACCGTTCCTCTTTTGGCCAAACTCTTTATCAAAGAAATTGTTAAATTACATGGAGTTCCTACTTCTATTGTTAGTGATCATGATCCATTGTTTACTAGTGGATTTTGGAAGAGTCTTCAAAAAGCTTTGGTAATGAAGCTTAATTTTAGCACCGCTTATCATCCCCAGTCCGATGGACAAACTGAGCGTGTGAATCAAACTCTTGAAGATCTTCTTCGAGCATGTGTTCTTAATTTTGGTGGAAGTTGGGAAGATCATATTTCTCTTGTTGAGTTTTCCTATAATAATAGCTTCCAATCTAGTATTGGTATGACACCATTCGAGGCACTCTATGGAAGGCCATGCCGAGCTCCTTCTTGTTGGCTTGAGGCCGGTGAGAAGCTGGTTTTAGGTCCAGATTTTATTCGTGATTCCACAAAAAAGATTGATCTTATTTGTGATAGGATGAAAGAAGCCAAGAGTAGACAAAAATCCTATGCCGATAACCAAAGAAGGAAATTAGAATTTCCTGTGGGAGACCTTGTGTTTATTTGTGTTTCACCTATGAAAGGTGTTGTGCGTTTCAGTCGATCGGGAAAGTTAGCACCTCGATATATTGGTCCATTTCCCATCACCGAATGCGTTGGTTCTATGGCTTATCGCTGCTTATTACCGGCTCAGTTTTCTGCTATTCATGACGTGTTTCACGTTTCTCAATTGCGGAAATACCTTCGAGATTCCGATTCTATTCTTGAGCTCGGTGTGGTGAAAGAAATTGAAGTTTCACCGAATTTAACTAATGAGCAACATCCTATGCGTATTATTGATTCGGAGGTTAAACGCCTTCGTAATAAAGATGTCCCGCTTGTGAAAGTTCAATGGTCCTCAAATCCTAAGGATTGCTCTTGGGAATCTAGAGAACTCATTGAGCGAACACATCCTGACTTACTCTCTCGTGCTCTTTGAGGTGAACTTCTTATTTCAAATTTCTTCTCTTGTGTTGATATGCTTTTATGGCTGTTACTTTTTGTTCATTTATTCCTTATGATTGCGAGGATGCAATTCCTTTAAGGAGGGGAGTCTGTGACAACCCGCATATTTTACGATTCGAATATTTAAATATTTTATTTAAATATTTCATCGTTAGTCGGATTATAATCTGAAAAGCTACTTTTTGCAAACAGTCGAATTGGGACTCGAGACCCCTCCCATTGAGTTCAAAATGACGTTTGCGATCTTTTTGAGTATAAACTTCGATATGTTTGGAGATAGTGGAACTTTGCCACTTTGATCTTAGGGCTTTGGTTTGGGTTGAGCCATTTACCCCACTTATTAGCTCAGTCCCAGCCCTCTCCTCTTCATTACTTCATTTCTAATTCCTAACATTCAAGCTTTAATTAAAATGGAGAGTGGAATGGGAAATTAAAACTCCAAGCCCTAGTTTCCATTAGCAAATCCAACATCTAACTCCAAACCTAAAGAGAAGCTATTGGTAAGCATCATCTTCTTCTTCTTCTCCAACTCATTCTCCTTTCAATTTTTAGAAATTACTAAACCTAACTTTGGGAATGTTCTTCTTTTGAGCTTAGGTTCAAGCTCATTTGAGTTGTGTTGAAGTGTGGTTGATTCTTCCTTTGCTTTCAAGCTTCTCCTTCATAGATTTTGTGTAAAGGTGAGATTTTTATCTCACATCTATGCTTATAATTATCTTCGATTGTTAGGTATGAATTCCTAACACTTATTCTTGTTCAATTGCTTTTGGTTTGGATTGATTTGGTGAATATTCCAAATTTTAGTGTTTTGAGTTCAATTCTTTAAAAATCCTAACTTTGATGGTTTGATCATGTTTTTGGTGATGAATCAAAGAGCTTATATGGCCGGGTAGTCGATGGGCATAAACCCTTAGTGCCGTTGCTCGACTGATTGCAATTCAGAAGGGATTGGCATTTATTAGATAGGCGTAGGAGTGCTGGTGACAGGCTCCGGTCGGCCGAACTCAGGGTCCGGTCGACTGACCTGCTACCGAGCATTTCCCTGCCTCTGGTTTGAAAGTGCCGGTGACAGGCTCCAGTCGGCCGAACTCAGGGTCCGGTCGACCGACCTGCTACCCGAGCACTTCTGCCTCTGGTCCGGTCAACCGAACTCAGTGAGCCGGTTGACCGACCTGCTCCTATTTGCCAATTATGTCTATATTGTTTATTTGTTTGAATTTCCAACTTTAATCGATTCGTGTTGTTTCCCTTTTGTTGTTATCATTTATTATCGACTTTAATGACATTTTCTTCGGGAATTTTTGGATATATCCACTTTGATGGATTCTGTATCGATTTCTTTGGATTTTATTCACGTCTTCGAATGTGAATTTTAGTGATTGATTGTTTCTACAATCATTGTTTTGCGATTTGTGGCTTTAAAAATATAAAGGTTTTCAATGCTAGTAGTAAATATCAAAACCCTTTCTTCAAAACGATTTCAACACTATTTTATTACAAAGCTCGTTTCTTAATCCGTTTTCCAATCTACTAGTATGTATAAACCTTTACCTCACTCGTATGAGAAATCTAACTAAACGACTTAGTAAAATGAGTGGTATGAAATGCTTGCATTTGCTTCGTCGGTTAATTCTCGGACTTGTTCGATTGAACCTCTTGTGACAATTTTCTAGTGAAGATCTACAGTTTGTTCGTAAATATTTAAGTTAAGCAAGTGGTTATGCGACATGAAGCTAAACTCAAATATTTACTAGCTTGGTGTAATTGACAGTTCTTGATGATCATTGACGATAATTTTTGTGATTTAGACTAGTAATTGTGCGATGTCTCTTTGTCTACGAGGGAGACTAAACCCCGTTTGTGTGACGTTTCTACTCACATATGTAGGGTAGCACCCCATGGTCTTCGGGCCGTTCGTGTGGAGTTTCGGCCCAAAATTAATGGTTAGCTACCATGAGATAGCGTCTCGTTTGTGTGATACACGTGTTGGCGAGTTTTCATGCTCCCATTCTTGTGATAGGCCTCCCCCTTTTTGTGATTTATGGATTTCGTGTGTTGATTCCTGGAATTTGTGCGTCACCGATTTTCCAGATTTCTATTGATAAGTTTTATCAATTTTTGCGCATTGGTGAATTCGTGTGTCATTGACTATTTGTGAATAAAAGTTTAGGGTATGATACCCCTTTTTGGATCTTTGGGAAGATTCTTGTGATATTGATTAATCTCTTGTTGATGTTCATTTACATACTTATTATAGTATGTCATTATGGTTATTATACGTTCATGCCATATCTTTTATTCTATATCATATCATCTGATATTTATAGCTAGACTGATCCGTTTATTATTTTCTTATTAAATAATACTCGGGTCAGACCGAGATGTTACAGGTGCTTCTGCTTGACTTTACATCTGGGATTATCTCCTTGACTTTTGGCTAACTACTTAGATTAGTAGTTTTTGGACATATACATTTGAGATATAGACTCTATGATGTATACTTATTCTTTTGTATAGCACATATTGCTATTCTTTTGGGTTATTGTGGATCTTTTTGACCACTACTCTAATGTACACTTTCATGTGTTATATATATTCATAACTTTTTCCGCCTTTTTGATATGGATGTCTGTGACTGATTTGTGTTATGTTTATTTCTATATTTGTTTCCAAAGATTATAATTGCCACCGTGTAGTAGCTTTGAGTTTGTATCGGTGTGTCGGATTTCCTCTCGAAATCAAATGCATGTTATACTATCCGACATAGCGGTGCTCGCACAAAGCAATTGCACGGATGGTCGCTCCTCAACAGCCTTATTCTCCGCGCTAGTTGATAGCATTGCTCCATAGTGTTCTTGGCAAGCGTGGGTATAGAGGTAGGGCGTCACAAACCGATTTGATATTCGAGTTGAAACAACGCTTGACGGTTATTTTTGACCATCCTCTTGTATCGATCCTCTCCTGAATCACGGTAAAAGTTTGAAAAGTGGTTTTTCATATCGATGCGAGTCGAAATGATGGATACGAAATGATAGTTCATATTGATGAGCTTGGATGGGTACGAAACATCCGTTCGTATCGATGAATTTTTGGATGGATACGAAATATCTGTTCATAATGATATGTAGTGGATGGATTTGAGAATTTGTTGATGCGAACGAGGGCTTTGAGCCAATGGAGTTCACAATCTTTGGCCGTCCTATCAGCTTGCTTCGTATCGATGGACCTACTGTCCATTTCAAATCGATGGACAGTCTTGGTCCGATGGATTCGAACAAGGCGTTCGATTAGATTCGCGGTGTGACCGGTTACGACTGGTTAAATGGACCGGGAGGCGAATCGACCCAGTTCCTTCTAGGCTTCATATAAATAGCTAGGACTTAGCCATTTTTCACTTTTTTACTTTTACTGCTGCCTTTTGCTTTTGTGTCGATAGAGAGTCCAAGAGAAAGAACTGTTTTAGCCTTCGAATCGATTCAGTCCTTCAACCCTTCAAATTTAAACATTAAAATCAGGTAATTAGTGGATAGAATCATGTTCAGAATGATGAAACTCAAAATTTGAACCATCCTTCTTGCTTTTATGATCGGTTTCGATGAGTTTGAGAGTGAGAGCAAGATTGGGGATGGAGCGCGGCCATGGAGTTGAGGCCTTTTTGGAGAAGAAGGAGTTGTGGAGGAACGACTCTGCCTTCGTTTCGTGTCGATCTGCAATAGTAGTTTTCGAATCGAAGGAGATTATGCGATTTCATATCGATACGAATACGAGAGCGACGACCGATGCGAAGCCAGTGTTCTCAGATCGATGCGAAATGGCGTGCCCTTGATCGATATGAAACGTATGGTTTCGAACTGGATCGACGCAAAACATATCGAGTCGAACCTGATCGATATGAAACGTATCAAGTCGAACCTGATCGATACGAATCGTATCGATTCGAACATGGTCGATGATATATTTCTGACTCGATACGAATTTGAACTGTGGCGACCGATTCCAAGTTGAGATTAAACGAATTTAGAGAACTTTCGCGCATTAGAATACTTGACTCCGACGAGCTTCTGCCTTGCATGACTGAACTTGACCGTAGAACTGCATATTGGACTACCTTTCGAAGCTCGCCGATGGAACCGTAACTTAACAAAAATATAACGAACTTTAACTTGGATCGACCGCTTGCGTCTGGATGGTACGGTTATGACAATCAGCGATGACGGTCATTTCTGGTCTGATTTTCAGAGTTTTGTCCTTCATACATTTCAGTTTATTATGTAGAGTTTGCTCAATTAATGCACAACACTGCACGACACATTCATGCACTTTACACCGGGGAATGCACAGGTTCTTTGTCGTCTAACGATGATTTCTCATGAGTTAGCTAGTTATGGAACCGTCAAGTTTGCAACAGTAAGAAATCCAAAGTTCAATTCCTCCGAGACTTGAAATTCCGGACATTGTGCCCGAAGTCGTCGGTCCAGCCCCAGACGAATTACCCGAGACGTCTTTCATCAACAATCCGCCAGACTCTGTCGCGTCTCATATCTCTGAAGATATGCTCGGGAGAATATGCTTAAGACATGGTTTGCCGGTGAACGGCGTATTGTTGTCAGGACAAATGACAGACCACACAATCTGCCAGATGGATATACTGCTTTCAATCGTCATGCATGCGCAGCTGGGACACTACCTCCGTTCAACCAGTATATAGGGGAAGTGTTCTCATTTTGGGGATTGCCCCCTCTCAGCTACATCCAAACGGATACGCTTTGCTCAATTGCTTGTTCATTGCATTTATGGAGTACTCTATCGACCGCCAAACCCGACCGAGATCAGATACTTGTTCAACTTCAAGAGTCGGAATGATAGTCCATCTTTTACATTCTTGGAGGCAGTCAGGAACCGTCAAGTGGTTACTGGATCTTGGACTAGACTGAGCTACTTCAGGACGGAGTGGTTCTATGTTTGGTGCCCTCCAGGGTTTGCCCGGCGATGGCTATTTAGACGTGAGTATTGCCACCTTCTCGGGTAGCTGATAAGACAGATATAGATGAAGTCGGACTCACATCTCGTTTTCTTTTCAGCAATAATCCACCGACCCGAAGGTGAACGTTACAAAGAGATAGTTCGGGTTCTTCAAGAAATTCCGAGTGAAGTGAGGAATATCGAGTTGCTACTGACAGATAGGAATCTTAGGATTCTTGGACTGATTGAAAGAAGACAAAGCATAATAATTGACGGTGTCTTAAGAACCGCCTCGAAAGAATGAGTTAAACGAAGAAAGCCTAAAGTTGTCATAATCGAGGAAGCTGACTCGGAAAGAACTCATACTGATGATGAGCCTTTGGATGAGCCTATGGATGTGCCCCCGAACTCTGAAGAAAAGAGAAAAGGCAAGGCTTCCATCTCTAAGCAACCTAAAGAGGGGAGATGGAAATATGCGGTAATGTCTCGGCCCGCTTCCGGAATCAAAATTTCGGAGATATCTCCCCCAAGGATAGAAAGCCTTTATGAAGGGCTCGTCGATCTTCCAATTCCGGACGATGTGTTTATGCAGCACGACGCCGGATTGGATGAATCTCAGCATGCCCTAGTATTAAGCGAGTCTCTTCCTTCTGACGTGGTCGACACATCTGGTTGGTCGGGGGGTTACACATGCATTCACACTCCGCGTTACTGCATGATTTTTGAATGTAGGATGCCTACTGGGAAAGATTATTAACTTCAATCTCCCTTTTGACTTGCAGGTAGCATGTCCGGTCGTGGTTCGATGCTCGGTAGTCTGCGTCGCAAACATAGGTCTTCGTCTTATTATGAGTCACACAGGAGAGAAGGAGATAGGGAGCACGATCAAGGTTATTCCAGTTAGGAGCGTGTTGAAAGGGACAGAGGGTATATACGCCATTCTCGATTACGCACACCTCCTCCCAGAACTCCTGTGCCGCCTCCGGCTCATGTTTCGAGGCCTTCGGAATCTTCGCGGCAAAAACCATCTTCTCAGCCATCAAGATCGGAATCTCACCGTAGGTCTGAAATTACGGCTTCTCTGGCAACAGAGCAGGCATTGGCCGAGCCTTCGGGGGAAGGAGCAGAGAGGCTTGCTCAATTAAAGAAAGATTTCCTTGATATTTGCTTCGATGGGTTCATTTCCCCCCACACCTAAAGAGGATACCGTTGTCAGTTGGTCCTATGGTGCAGGATTATATCGCGGATATATTTTTTCAGTATCAGGAATGGTCAAAAACCACGAAGAAAGCGTCAAAGGTGGCCTTCGACCAGGTGGTCGTGATTGAGAAGTTAGAGAAGGAGCTTGGTCACAAAGATCGGATTATCCAAGCGCTCAACAGCGAGGCCGAGTCTTCTCGTAAATACAAAATCGAGGCCCTTAAGAAAGATGACGAGGCTCAGGCGATAATGGATAGGATGAAGCGTGAACATTATGCCACAGTGGAGGATATGGGACATCGGAACACCATTGTTACCTCCGAGCGGGACGCGGCTCTGAAAGAGTAAAATGAGCTCAAGGCTAGAGTTTCAGAGATTATGAAGGAGAGAGATGCCGCTAACGTTTTCGCACAGGAAGCATGTGATCAGGCGGTGGAGCTCCGAAGAAAAAGAGATGCGGCCATAGAAAAGGTCCGCGAGGTGGAGGCTGGAGGTTATGAGAAAGTACGGTCGACGGAGACCAGACTCGAGGTAGAGATAGAGAAGCTTCTCAACACTTACAACGCCAATGTACTAAGGTACAGAAGCCTGGCATGGCTCGATGAATACCCCACACATTTGTTCAACGCTTGGAATCTGATAGTCGAAGAAGAGAAAGTAGCGCAACTGGGTGGAGCTGTTGACGAGTTCGAGTTGGAGAACCGCATATTGAATGATGACGAAAAGAAAGTTCTCCACGACTCTATGATTTCTCATGCAAAAGATAGGTTTGGCACCCAGCATCTAGAGGTTGGTGAAGGCTCTGGCGCCGCTCATCAAGCTACAAGTTCTGAAATGATCATTTCATCCGGATCCGAGCCGACGCTAGTGATTGAGCCGCAACCGGTTCCAGGCTATGACCCTGAACCGCCACGCTTATCCCCCATAAAGGAACATCCTTCGGAAGCCACAAGCCAAGTTGAGGAAGGTACCTCTTACAAATCTCGTGTGAGTTTAAACTGAAATATCTGTATTGAAGCTTGTATTCAAAATTCGTTTTTTCTCTTGTCCAGTGAGCGATGTTACATTGACAGCGCCTCCTGTAATTCAAGATTCAAATCAAGCACAGAGGGCCGTCATTACTGAGGCGACATCCGTGGTAACGGCCGCACCAATCAGAGTGACACAAGGAAGCTCAATCTCTTTTGACGAGCAGATGGTGAATGAGCTTTTGGGCCAACACAGCGATCCTTTTGTGGACATGTCCTTCGTCTTGGGTGGCTTCTCGTCCGGCCCCAGTGTTTCGTCACAGGTGGTTGCTGCCTACCAGGAGGCCCGAGCTGCTCGCGAAACAGAGATAATGGCCTAAATCCACACAGAGATGGAGGAGGCAGCACACGGTGGTAGTTCCGAGAACGTTACTACGGCGGTCGGCCCAACTCCTCTTATGATGATATCTCCCGGGGGCACGCTTGTTGATACCAGCATATCCATTCCGCCCCCGGTGGTAGACCCGACCCCTTCGACTCCTCCCGAAGAGAATACTCCTTTGAGTTCAAGCTCAGAGGAAGATGTCGATATAATGCCTTCATCGGAGGATGACCCATCGAAGGGTAAGGGCTTGAAGCGAAAAATTGCTGGCAGTTCCAGTGATTCCGTGTCGAAGAAAAGGTCAAATAAGAAGAAGTAGACAAGCCTTATTTGGCATACTTTGGTGGTTAGGAAACTACTTTTATTTTTCCTTTCATAGGCCATGTATAGATGCAGGCTTGGCCCCCTGCTAGTAGGGATTTTTCGGACTAACTTGTACATGGATATTCACATGTAATTTTGTTGAAATGAAATTCAATTTCTTCACTTCAAGTCTCGTTTCTTTTGTGCTCAAGTGTTGTAGTGTTGGAATTTGGACATTGTATTACTTCAGTTAGTGATCAACACTTAAGCTCTCTGCCCCCCAGTTCCGGGGAACAACATTTGTATTTCTGTGATCGATCGCACCTATCGCAAATCTTGAGCACACGTCCATGCTCCGGGGACTTAGGATAATTTGTGATCGATAATCAAATGTTATCGATGTCTGTAACACAGTTCGCACTTCAGGAACTTAGACTTGGCATTTTCACTCTAATTCACGCTCTGGGAATTAGGAGTTGACATTTATATTTTCCGGTTCGCCCTCCGGGAACGTGGAATTGATGTTAATGCTCTGATTCACGCTCTGGGAACTCGGAGTCGGCATGTATGTTTGGGTTCGCGCTTCGGGAACCTGGAATTGATGTTTGTACTCCGACTCGCGCTCTGGGAATCTGGAGTTAGCATTTGTGTTTTGATTCGCACTCTGGGAACCTGGAATAGATGTTTATACTCCAATTCACACTCTGGGAAGCTGGAGTTTGCATTGATGCGTCGGTTCGCACTCCGGGAACCTGGAATAGATGTTTATACTCCAATTCACACTCTGGGAAGTTGGAGTTTGCATTGATGTGTCGGTTCGCACTCCGGGAACCTAGAATAGATGTTTATACTCCAATTCACACTTTGGGAAAGTGGAGTCCGTTCACACTCTGGGAACGATGGATTTATACTCCGGTTCGCACTCTGGGAACCTAGAGTCTGTTCACACTCTGGGAATGATGGATTTATACTCCGGTTCACACTTTGGGAACCTAGAGTCCGTTCCCACTTTGGGAATGATGGATTTGGTGTTTATACTCCAATTCGCACTCTAGGAAAAAGGAGTTAGTGTTTGTACTCTGGTTCGCACTCTGGGAACCAAGAGTTGATGTTTATACTCTAGTTCGCACTCTGGGAATTTGGAGTTAGTTGTAGGACTGCCGTGTGTCGGTCCAATTTAGCCTTTGATTTGGTGGCTTGCCCCCGAGCTGAGGCTTCACTTATTGAGCAGCCGGTCATATCACAACCACTCGCTATTTGAATAAATTCCATTGTTTGATGGAACTTAGCTCTTCGAGCGTCGTGATTGTTGAATGTTGCATTCGGTGAATCACAGCTCTAGCTTGAAGAGATAGTAATTTATTGCTGGAATGGAAAAACATGGCAAAGTCAGTGCCTTATTACAAATTCAAACTTCAGAATGTAAAGGAAATTGCAAAGTATTCATAGATTGAATAGAGCCTGTCATGTGTAACAGTGACGAAGATCCTCGTCGTTCCAGGCTCCTGACGAAGCGGGTCCGCCACTGACGGCGTTTATCACCAATCTCCCGCCGGGGCGGGTAGAGTCCTCATGTCTCGGTTGTTTGGGTTCATTATTTTGATTTGATGGGCCCGCTTCTCCAGGCTGCGGCGCCAGAACAAACTGTTCCAGTTTCCTTTCTCTAATCAATTTTTCCACGAGATCCTGTAAGTGACGACATTCATTCGTATTGTGCCCGTAGCTTTCATGGAACCTGCAAAATTTTCCTGTCTGGATTTGCCTCTCTAACAATGGTTTTGGTGCAGGTTTTTGGTACTGAATTGTATTACAGGTTTGTAGATACAAGTTCTCCAGTGATGTATTCAAAGGAGTATAACTGTCAAACATAGGATTCTTGCACTGTGGGCCACGATTTTGATCTCGTTTTCTAGTTTGATTCACGCTCTCTCTTTGCCGAGTTTGTTTGTTTTTAACGTTCAACTGAAATTTTTTAGAGCTCTCACCGGATTGTTTGATCGTGACAATGCTTTGGATCCCTTCCATTCTTGGCCCTGCATCAGTTTGCTTCCTAGAATGTTTCGCATCTTCTCAAGAATTGAGCCGCCTGGCGTGGAAACGGTCCAATGATGCAGGTGGTTTTCCAGCCAAGCAGTTGCCAAATTCAGAATCGGGGTCGATCCCCTTAGTCAACGCCATAAGGATGGAGTTATCGTTCGGATTGCTGATCTCCGCACATGCAGTATGGAATCTCTCTAAGTAGTTACTGAGCATCTCTTCAGGAGCTTGGGTGACGCTAGACAGAGGTTGACATCTTTTGGCCTTGCGACGTGCATGCGGAATTGTTCAACAATGTAATAGCCCGCAAATTCGTACCCCTTAACACTATTCTATCTAAATCCACTCAAGTTGCACAGAAATACGGACCATTTGGGTTAAAGAAGAAGAGGTAGAAGAAGAAAATAGAAAACAACAACAGAATCTAACCATCGCAGCGGAATAAAATATATGTTAACTCTGCTTTTTCAGCAAGGCTGTGACATCAAAAATCGACCGAGAAGCCAATGATAGTTCATCTCGAAGGATGGTCGATTTAACCTCCCAATAAAGCAAGTTCTGTTGAATGAATTTTCAGATAAGATCCCCTACGAAGGGGGGGTCCAGGGGGGGTGCCAACCCCCCAAGGTGGGGGTGCAGGGGCAACGCCACCGCCTACGGTGTTCGACCTGACCGGTCAGGTCGCAGGGGTCCAGGGGGCAGCGCCCCCGGCGGGGTGCGGGGCAGCGCCCCGACCAAAACGGTATACGACTTTAAGAGTAAAGTAAGCCAGCGACTCAACTTATCTGGTTGCCGACTTAACGGCCTTGAAGGGTTACGACTCAACGACTCAGGAGGAATAACGACTCACCGGGTTATAACCTTAGCGACTTAAAGGTGCCGGCCGACTCAACGGGTCAACGGGTTAACGACTCATGGAGTTAGCGACTCATGGGGCAGACCGACTCAACGGTTTAACGACTCATGGAGTTAGCGACTCATGGGGCAGACCGACGCAACGGGTTAACGACTCATGGAGTTAGCGACTCATGGGGCAGACCGACTCAACGGGTTAACGACTCATGGAGTTAACGGTTCATGAGACAGGCCGACTCAGTGGATCAACGACTCAAGAACTGTGCGACTCAAGGTCTTAACGACCTAACAATTCAAGGGCTGAACGACTTACGAGTTAAGGATCTACGAGTTAAAGACTCTACGAGTTAAAAGGTCTACGAGATAAGGATCTACGGCTTAAGGCCTCCACGAGTTAAAGAGTCTACAAGATAACCCAGTAAATCAGCCGCGACCTACCATGAGTCGTATACGAGTTACGACTCATCGTGAGTCGTACACGAGTTACGACTCATCGTGAGTCGTACACGAGTTACGACTCATCGTGAGTCGTACACGAGTTACGACTCATCGTGAGTCGTATACGAGTTACGACCTAACTCCGAAGATGCTTATAAATACGCCCATAACTCCAACAGAGAGGGGACTTTTGGTATGACTTCCTGGACGCCATTACTCTGCCATTGACTCGACTTCAAGCAACGTTCAAGCAACACTTCTATCACTCCAATCACCAAAGACATTTCAACAAATCTCAAGTGGAAATCTAACTCATTCACCATGCATTCGAGGGATTCTTCTACATCAGAGTTTGAGCTATTTGTCTAAGTGTGTTGTAATTGAAGATTGTTGTAAAGAATTGTAATCAAATCAGCAATAAAGAGCTTTAAAGTTAAGCCGAACCACTATAAATATTGTGTCTTTATAGCTTCTCTGTGATTTCTCTGCTTATATTTTGTTCCCATACCAACGGGTGGTGCTTTCACAATTACCTTCTACACACCGGGGTGTTAGCGTTCAATTTTTAGCGTTAACAATATAATAGATAATAAATAATCTTTACTCAACTTCAAATATTTCTGTTTATATATTACATCATCAGAGTACATCAATCACAGTTCAACATCAATATCATACGATGGATACACAACTCAAACAGCGGAATATATATAAAACAAGTACGAATGTACGTATCATCATCCAGCTCGTCTCCTGAGCTTCACAACATCATATCCTGTATATCCTATAATACTCGGTCTGACCCGAGCATTACAGTTAAATTACACCCGAGTCAGTCTGGAATACCAGCGTGAGAAAATCACACCCAATTGATTATTAAAGTTTCAAAAATTCTTTGAAAACAAAAGCATCTCGTAAGACCACGCCATAAACAAACATGTCGGGTTTTTACCTTACGATAGCTAAAACAATTTTTATAGAAATCCTCTGATATTATAATAGGGTCTATATACAAGTACTTATAAAATAGCCGAAATTATTACATCTATTAAATTCCATCTACTAGCCACAGAGTGGGTAATACAAACAAAACTCGTACAAGGCACGTAAGGAGAATGAATTTCCAACTAATGACTAGGCACTGGGGTACCACCTGTCACAGTACCAGGCCTAGATCACCGTACCGAGGAGTATGCCCGCTCCACTGCAACACAAGACCGGGACTACCCCTTAATGGATAATCCCGAGTGACACCCCACGGTTGGGATCAGCAACCGCCCACTAAGCCGAAATAAAAAGGGACATCTAGACAGGAATGACCTCACCTTGCTTGGGTGCTACCCACCTAGCCTTGCTGCATAACCCCTGATTTTCAGTCATTCCCGTTTGATGAGGCTTGAGGCTAAGCGTTACCTTTTTAGAACATATCCCTTAGAATGCCCATTATCCACCTGACGATGTTTCGCAAGCATTCATCCAAACAAGTCCGTCCCGGGTTCGAACGGAACCGAAGGCACTATTCCTACTACGTCCATTTTGGAAATATCCTGAGGATTAGTAGCGATTAGCCCTTGCACTCACTGCTCCATCTTCGAATCCAAAATCGTTTCCCCGAAACGTACAAACCGGATCGAAGTGGTTTTCGAGAAATAAATCTCGATCCCCGACTCTTCGAAACGATCATGCATTTGTCCAATATTGATAGTCGGTGATTTAACTATCAATTAATATTCACAAACAACCATCAACCAATAAATAATTTCCCAAATTATTTATTTATCTTAAAATATCTTTACAAGATATATTTTCACTTTCAAACCCTTTTTGAAAACAGTTTCAAACTATCTTCCTTTTCTCAAAATAAATTCCGAGCATTTTCTATTTCCACTGGAATCACCAAGCACTCGACTTTAGATTTTTAAAATAGTTTTAAAAACACTTTAGTGTAAGATATATTTAATATTTAATTTTGAAAAATTTACTTTAATGCTTAATTTATAATAATACTTTAGAAATAACTAAAATAAGATTACCTTATAACTATACATTAGATTTTCTTCTTTAAACAAATACCAAATCATTCTTTTTAAATAATTATTATGATAATAGATTAAACAGAATACTTAATTTGGAATTTACTTTTAAACATTTAAGTTAAAACTACTTCAATAATTTACTAAAAATACATACTATATAAACATTTGAAAATGAAGTTACTTAATAAAATATAAAACTAGATTTCTTCTTTTTAAAAACAAAATACTAAGTTACTTCTTAATAATTACTGCTATAATAAATTAAAGAAATACTTACTTTAGAATTTAAATATTTAGAAATGATAAATTTTTCAAAACTTTCTTTTTAAATCAACTTTAATATCTTTTAACTTATATTAAAAAAAATTACTTTGAAAATGTACTTGGTTATTCAGGGAGAATTCCAACTTCAATCACTTAAATCAATTTTCCAAATTGATTTCCAATTTATTCCATTGAAACATATTTCTTTACTCATCAATTCATTTCAAAATTCATTAGTTATGGACTTATTATTAATGTTATTATTTTCCGTTTGATTTTAAACCTTTTAACTGAAATATACAAATTTCAGGCTTTTCCCAATTTCTTCTTTATTCCTTTCAATAAATTTTAAATCTTAATAAATGTTTTGTTCTATTAAACAATATTACTGAAGTTTCAAACTTCATTAGCTTTCTGTTTATTCAAAAATTCCTTTCTATATACAGAATTTTATAAGTTAGTATTTTGAAACCACTAATATTTTTATCCAATGCACTTTAATTTATATACATTCTTTATAATTATTTCTTAAGAGTTCACCTCTTTTATTTCCTTTCAAAGTCCAATTCTAAATATTTGGATCAAAAAGAGTATCGAAATATTAAAGTAGACTATAACATTCAATATTCTGATATAATTCATCACAGAATATCAATTAATCACAGCAGTGGATATTTAATAATTTAAATAAATGTTGAGGGATCCAGTTGGATCCCTCCAACCTGTTTCCCTGTATCCACAGACGTTAGCACAATATAATGCATCAATTCCAAAATATATCATACAATAGCACATCAATCAATTCAACCATCCAACAATTAATTAAACTTAATCATTTAAATTTAAATTTAACCGAGTGAGATTAACTCACATTCGATTTTGTAATTGCAATCCATTCCAATATTGCCTTGGTTTTCTCGATTTTTGACCTTGTATAAACAATTTATGATTTATTAATACTTGAAATAATTGAATTAGTTTATTTAAACAAATTTTCTGGAAAATTCAATTTAAGTTACAAAAATAATTAAATAGGTTAACTTACAAATAAACCACCTTAATAATTGATTTTAAAATAACTTGTGAACTAAAATATCTGTGGATATATTTATCTATTTCATTTTCTTTTTAAAACTACCTACGCATATACTTATAAAATAATTATATTGCCATTTAAATTTCTACCTTCCAAATCATGTCCATACACAGACTATTTTCTCTCTCTCTTTTTTTCCAGTTAATATGAATTTGCATAACTCTTTAAACATAGCCATCTTCTGACCTATATGTATACATTTTAATATATATTCAATTTAAAGGCAGAAATTACCCGACGCTGACAAAATCAAAGCCCCAAAAACGAACCAGCGGCTGCCCTACCACCAATCGTTACCCCTCCCCATCTCGAAGTGCACGCCTCCACTAATGACTGCACCCACTCACGCAACCTCGGCCTACATCGAAACCCGGCGATACAAGCGAACTTCGAGGCGGACTCAGGTCGTGAGCCTGACCTCCTCCCCATATCGTCGACCTCACAGCGCCTCACTGGCCACCTCCTACTACGCGCCGCTGTGCTTTTTTGCTCGACCACGAACTTGAACTTGAACTTGGTTTCGATTGACAGAGGAAGAAAGGCTCGGCCGATTCTAGTTTAGGGTTTCTTTGTTGTTTTTTTTCTCTGGGTCGAATTCGATATCGTGAAAGAAGAAAGAATATGATACGCGAGTGTCTGTTAACAGAAATCAAAATTATGCCTTCGAGTTTGAATTAAAGAAAACGAAGAAGGCGGCCATTATTTATTATTCGATTTCGATACCTGACTTTAGAGAAAAGGTGCCGTGTTTAAGGTGAGAAGGGGAACAAAATATGATGTTGGCGTGCGGAAGAAGGAATAGCAACAGTGATTTCGAAAAAGTTGTGATGTGAATAAAGTTTCGGTTGATGGTGATTAGTATGTGAATATATATATATATATATATATATATATAGTTTTAAATTGAATCTTCGCTGTAAATGTTCAACGCGTTTATAGATCGTACGCTCACACATCAACTCTGATCAATACAAATTTGAAATCCGATAATAATTCAATAATACGGATCCAAAGGAACTGGTTTCGTCGAAATCCAGACTGCCCTCGGAAGGCTATTTTTAAATTCAATTTAAACGAGATAAATTTCAGAGCTGCACAGATAACTATTAATTTCAATTTTAAAACTTCTATTGCCTTCAGTATTATCAATATAAGCTTTATAAACCTTTAAATTAATTTAAACAGGCTTAGAACCCTCAAATTCAACATTTTACCCAACTTTACTTATTTAATTTAATAATTTAATCATCAAACTAATTGTGATATTTGAAATTCAAGTTAAAAATTAACTTTTAAATATTTAAAATAAATTAAATATTCTGATTTCAAAATGCTCAAAATTTTCCGGGTCGTCACATTCCTCCCTCCTTTCGTCCCCGAAATTATTAGTTAGGAAGAATGGTCCAATACCCGTTACTATTTCTCCAAACCAACAATTTAACATCCAATCAATTATCTTTTTAATAAAAGACCCATTACCTTTCTTACTAACTTCCCACACTCTCCCATAATTTCAAACTATACTATTTGTTTAACCATTCAAGTTTCAATTTAAACCAAATTTTGAATTATCAAAATTTTCTCAAAATTTTCTAACTCCATAAATTCCCGAAAAATTTCGCCAGCGTCTCCTTTGCGCGGCTAGCACGGTACAACAACAAAAGGACTCTACGGGCTCCCAAATTCCAAAAGAAAACAAAAAGCCAAGTAGCTTGATCAAAAACCCAATCAAATTTCATACCAAAATTTAAATACATACCTTCTTGTCCGGCAATTCAAATTTATCTTTTGAAGTCAAAACCAATTCTCCTTTCCCTTTTTGTAATACCTGCATATCCTGCTTAGTACTAATATCCAATCACAATATTCCAAAACATTATATCGACTTTCTCACAAAATGCCAATATCTATTCATTCAAATATTGACTTAGATTATATTAGTAGTATCAATATTTCATTTAAGAATTCACCATTCCCTCGTAAGTTAGTATAAGCATTTTATATGCTTCTTATGTTTATTCCTATCTTACCACTTTAGTTTATGTCCAGTTTTATTCAAATTGATTCTTTCATTTCCATACAATTCAATTTATCTTTAACTTTAAATATTGAATTTTATCTTTCATTTATAACTAATTCATGTCATTATTTTAATTAGCTTCATTTACTAACTTATTTCAATTTCCAATTCTAAATAGTTTTTTCGTTAACAAAATTTTCCAAAAATTTATAAAAATTTTCTAACTCCCAGAATTTTTGGAAAATTTTGGCAGAATCTCCTTTGTACGGAGGAGCTTTTGCAATTTGACAAAAGAGATAAATATATATACATCGACCCACACGGTCGGAAAAACCAAAAACAGTTCATATTTCCTATTTTTATTGCGTAGGCGTATGAAACGAATGCGGTTTTTGCCCGCTCGAAAATCGACATCCATACTTCAAATCGTATTCGAATGCCGTAGATTTGACCGTTCAAATCCGATTCGCCGGAGCTTATAACAACATTAAGTAAATAACACAGCGGAATAAAAAGAATAATACATTGATATACAACATTGATACAACAGAGTGATACACTGGATATCAATATACATCAGAGATACAAGAAAATAGCAGCGGAAAGAAAATAGATAACACTAGCAGCGGAACAAAATAACTCCAAGATAGTCTTCAACGAAGAACTCCAAATCTGAACTCCATCTCCAAGAACTAATCCAACAATAGCTCCAACTCCCAATAACAATGCACCAAGATAAGCAAGACTGGTGCAAACCAAAGACTGAACTAACTCCAGATAATTCACTGAACCTAACTATCTAAAAAACCCAACTCTAGACTGCTCGTGTAGAAAATAATGAGCACCCAGAGTTTAAGAAAGGAACAATAAACTCCGGATCAGTCGTGGGACTGGTGTGAGCAACAAAAACAATTTATCTTTAAAAACAATCAACAAGAGAATTTTAAAGTAAATTCACAATTCTTTTTGAAAATGAACTACCATAAGACCTCTCGCCACACACACAATGCAAACGTAGACTTGGAGGAGATTTCTTCTTATGATAGTCAAACATGCTTAATACAAAGAAAAATTTCTTTGATATTATTACTATAAGTGCACGGTGCAGAAAACATTTCGAAAGTAGAATATAAATCTTAGCCAGCATAGACATTTCGAACTATGCCTACTATAGCTACCATCCAAACAGTGGGGCGCCACCATAAGTGAATGGCAGGTTCTACAACTAAAACCATACAAGGCTCGTATTGTTTCTTTGGATTTCCAACAAATGGTCAGGCCAAGGAGCTTCCCATTGCCACATGAAAACGCCTCTGGAAGGACGTCCCCGAGAACCTAACCGGATCTCTGCCAACACAAGGCCGGGTTACCCCTAACTGGGTAACTACTGACACGAGTATGCCATCCCCCGGTCCTTTAGGACCTTTAGCCGAGCGCTCGATAACCAACATCACACCATAATAAATAGAGTGTTTTCCACATGAGTAAGTATCTGGGCTCCATACCATGATACTACCCTTTTCCAGAAGGAAATGAACATACCCTAAAGGGAGCTACCCCTCATAACCTTGCCGCATCTTTCCTGTTTTGACCATTCCGGGGTGTGAGGCTCGACGAAGTCTCGTCCACAAAGCTACGCTTTGGTACAAAGCTATGCTTTGGGTCAACAAATGATCAAAGTAATGATCACAAAGATAAATGATCAAACAAATGATCATATCACAAATGATCAAACATTGATCATTTCACAGCAACACTTAGCATGTCACATTACCAAATTGGGAATATATCGCTGATAACCTTCAACTACATAACCTCTGAGCTCGTACGTCTCAGAGAAGGGTGTTAAGCTAAAAGAATAAATTCTCCGCCACCAACAGAAATGTATTTGAAAGAAATCTGCTTTATATCTCAAAGTGTAATGTCAGACACACAATCCATACAAGTCTGTTCCGGGCTCGAACAAAACCGAAGGCATTTCTTACGAAGCCCTTGTAATCCGGGTATTCACAATCCCGATCGGACTTCCCATCACTTAGGAAATCTCTATACCGGCGTGACTCAGTGCAGAGACAATCGACGAGTTATCCTTTCGTTCTTTTGAATATCCGGTGTTCATCACCGGTCTTCAAATGCTATCCATAACGACGAATCACATATTCGGAATGGGATATATGACACAAAGGTCCTCTCCGGGCTAAACCGAATAGTGAGCGAAATAGTTCAAAAACATATGGATATTGGGATTTCAATTAAGTCACAACTTAAAACCCAAAAACTTTCTTTTGGTTAAACAAATTACCATTTCAAATTTTTAAACAAAAGATTTTTCTCACAAAAAATCAATTCATAGATTTCCAAAACAATTTCATTTCTATAGGATCAACCCATTAAATCTTTAAATTAAAGATTTAACTTATATCTTTCAAATCGTTTTCATAACTTGGAAATTATCTTCATTTCAAATTAGAGATCATTTTAACTCAAATTGGAAGTTCATTTCTTATGTGAAAGTTTTTATTAATTGAAAACAAACAGTTTTCGTTTCAGAAAAATCCAATTATATTTGCTCGAGTTAAAGCCCTTGAATTTAAATTCTAATTCTCAAAATCAATATATTTAAAATGGTTTAACTCATATATAACTGGTATAACATCTTTAATTTCTAATTTCAAATCATAGAATTCAATTTCAAATCTTGAATTTAAATTTAAATCAAATTATTTAAATTCCAAAATTTAATCAAGTTATTCAAAAATAAATTTCATCTTTGAAATTCCATTTCAAAAGCTTTTCACTTTTATTCCGATTCCATTTTCAAAACATTTGAATTTAAAAAATTCAAATTTAAAACTATTTCAAAAATCTGCGACTTAACCGATTTCCACATGAAATCCATATTTGTGTGTGTATGGTGTGGTCCAGGGGTTTAACACAATTTGTGCAACATCAATCAACCATCATAGATCAAATACAGCAATATATTCGATAAGCGATATAAATTTATAACGCTTATCTTTTATACACAGATTCACAGACATATATATATATATATCACAGATAATAAATTTCATCACAGATCATAACACAAATCAGGATAATCATAAAGCATCATATAATAGAAAATATCAAACAATTCACCATCCAGTAAAATCTAAACATCCATAAGTAGGATTTATTAATTTAAATCAGATGTAACTACTTATGAATAACACTAATCCTAGCTGATTGTTTATAAATTAATTACAAACCATTCGAATTAATTATCCTTTAATCATTAGTTAACCTTTAATGAATTAATTTTTTTCCCAAATTGATTACGTTAATTAATTAATCACATAAATAGATTGGCTTTGAGTTAATTAAAAAAAATAATCAATTACCCCTTAATTTCAAATAAATTAACCTTTTAATCATTTATTTAATTTACCTTAATCAATTTTTTTTAAATTAATCTTTGATTAACCTTTATTCATTAAGTAATTTTCAATTACCAATTAATTAGTCATTTAATTCTTAATTAATTATTTAATTTGTTAACCACTACCATTTATTAGTTAATTAATTAACTTTAAATGGTTAATTAAATAATTTATTACAAATTGATTTCCACAAGATTATTAAAATAAATCTTTAATTACAAATTTTAAACCTTAACTACTTATTTAATTATAGTTACAAAATTAATTACATTCTTAATTAACGTCCAATTTAAATTAACCATCTTACGTTTGAAAACATTCTTGATAAATTTAAATCAAATATTAACTTTGTTAATCACAATACTTAAAGTATTTAAAGCAACTTCATCAGCAACTGGACCCGAGACACATACATAGTTTACTCGAGAAAAGCATGCGGTTCTTCCTCGTTTCCCCCGAGTTTCTCCCCTATCTTCTTCCTCTCTTTATCCTTTCTTCCACCCTTTTTTTTAGTTAAGTTTTAAATTAAACTGCAGTATCTCGTGAAACAAACTCACGCAAGCAAAAACAAAGTTTGCTCGAGAAAATCACCTTCTTCCCCGAGAACACCCTCGAACGAAACCCCTCAACAGCCAACCCTCACGCGTACATGCGTGCACGTGTACAGTCAGCAAAATCACCTCCGATCAACTTCGCGATTGCTCTCAGGTCATCAACGACCATCCTAACCGATTCGAGCGATTCAGGTTGCGAAATCATCATTGCATCAAAATCGAGCAAGTACAGGGACAATGCGCTTCTTCTTGAACCCATTCGATCACCAAAATCCACTTCGTCTCGCCACATGACGTCACCGGAGGTGCTCGAACTTCGCCCACCTGACGAACTCACGCTCCTCTTCCACCACCAAAAATATTGCGACACTCGATCGATCCTAGATTGAGAACGAAAGAAAGAAATACAATGCCTCAAAACTAGGTTTACAAAATAAAAACGATCGCCACCGCTTCCATGGTCATTGGTCGACCATCACAACATTTTTCCCATACTCTCTGTTCGCTCCTCCACCTCCAACCCAAACCCCGACCCCTCTGATCCAACGATTCGCCTGAGTTTGATCAAAATACCCATACCGATCATCTTCAAACTGCTCTCCAACCACTACACTAAAAATCACCAAATTCATTTTAAAAATCATGGTTTTCAGTAAGGATTCGAATTATATACTTAAATCAATGTTTTATTAAATTCGAAGATTTCAAATTTTAAAGTTTCTTTTGTAAAATTTTAATTTTTTCTTCCTGTATACACCTATACTTCAAGAAATCATTTTTAGATCATAGTTCTTACTTAAATACACATCTTTGTTTTAGACTTCAAAGCTTAAAAATGATTAGAGATGGAGGGATCGAATTGTTTCCAACTGGGTTTCATCCTAACTATTAAACAGAGAAGAAGAACACCTCAGCTCTGTCAAATTCAAATACATACACCCAGTGTTTAAACTAAGAAGATATCCCAACTCCATATTTAACATGAATCATATAGTGATTAAAATTAACCTTAGTTGTTTACTCACAGATTCCCGGCATTAAATTCAAGAACTAGTTTTAAAACTTAAAGTTGCTCACCTGAGTCTGGAAGCAGAGAACAGTGTTGCTTGCAACAAGCTTTGAGAAATTTGTTTGAATTTAATGATATTTGCTTCAGTATATTTTTTTTCTTTAGCTTGGAATGGACGAAGCAAAATAAATGGTGAAGTTGATATATGGAAAGAAGCTTACAGTTTATATCATTTTGTACAGGTGATGTATACATTCTTTATATTTTTTTTCTACTTGCCTACTTCAGTCCATACTTGCTGGTCTTTGCTTCAGTACTTGTTGTGTTGTTTTCCAGGTTAAAGTATATTACTTTAGTCCTTAGTCTTCTTATTCTTATACATTTCCCATATCATCTTTTGTTTACAACTTGTTTTTCGGCTGAAGTGATATTGTTTATTTTATTTTTTTCTTGTGCTGAGATGATATTTCTTTTGTGGCTGCAGATCTTTATAATGAGTGTTATTATCTTTATTTTTCCTAAGCTTACATACTTAATTTATTTGTACAAAGATAATTTTTCTTGCTTTATTAATTAGCCTGATATTTCTTTACCTTGGTGGCCGAAATGATGTAAATTGTGTGCTAAAGATGTTTGCATTTTATTTCCTTTGTTTTCCTTTGCAAGCCTAAGATATTCATATTCTTTCTTTCATATTTTACATGACTATCAATTTATTTAAAATATTTGTTTAACATCAAATTTAATCATATCCAAAATCCAGATATAAGTTTATTTTATAAGATATTTGAAATGTTAAATCCCGATTCAAATTCAATTATCAATCCATTTTATATACATGTTTATTTTCAAATATCCAATTTAATTCTCGATTAATTCAAAATTATATTAAAATTTATATTAATTACCAATCTCTTCACAATTTTTATTCAGAAATGAAATTAATTATCAATTTGTTAACCCTGCCTCGGTTACGACTCAGTGGTCCAGTATGTGGAGATGGCGCCGACTCAGGACTTAAAGGGATAGCCGACCTAACTGATTAACAAGGTGGCCGACTTAAATCGATACCGACTTAACTGGTTAAGGAGCATGCCGACCCAATGCCTTCACATAGATGCCGACCTAGTGCTTCAGAAGGAACTGGCCTAACGACTCAAGAAATAACAAAGGATCCGACTTAACATGGTGCCGACCTAACTGCCTAATGGAGTTGCCGACCTAACTGCTTAACAAAGGATCCGACTTAACATGGTGCCGACCTAACTGCCTAATGAAGTTGCCGACCTAATTCGATCCGACTTAAGGACTTAGCATGTTTACCGACCTAACTGAGTGGAACAAGTTCACGACTTACACTTGTGTCGTGAACGACTCATGGTCTGTGCTAGGATGTGCGCGACCTGGGCAAGGGAGTTAGTTCACGTTTAGCTCGTCAATTCATTAAATCGGCAACGACCTATTTGAGCATGCACTTCCCATTTAAGTCGGAGGCCATGCATCAGAGAGAGGGAACGACCTACGACCTGGCTTGACCCGGTGACGACTTTGGACTTGTGCAAATTCAGCGAAGAAAGATCAACTCAGCTAGATCATAGTGGTGCTCCCATAAGTCGGCCACGACTTAGCTGGGTCGGGGGCGATTCAGAACCGGTTACGACTTAGCTTAGGTCCAAGATCTTTGCCTATAAATACCAACCTACCTCCAACATTAAGGGGACTTTTTGGTTCATTCTCGAAGCGCCAAAACTCTGCCATTTCCTCGACTCAAGCAACACTTCAAGCACTCCAAACATCGAAGACATTACACCAAATTCAAGAGAGAGAATCCACATCATTTATCATGAGTTTGAAAGATAATTCTCCATAAAAGTTTGTACTAACAGTCTAGAGTGGATTGTAATTGAAGAAAGTTGTATAAGTTGTACTTGTTCAGCAATAAAGAAATCAAAGTGGACGTAGGCTCGATTTTAGGCCGAACCACTATAAAACTGTCGTCTTTTACTTCTTTTCTGCAATTTCTTTACTTGTATCTTGTTCCCGTACCAACGGGTGGTGCTTTCATAACTGTTATCTACTCACTGGGGTGTTAGCGTTCAAATTTTAGCGTTAACATTTTTGGTGCTTTCACTGAGAACCCAACTCAGGAAAACTCTCATCATTGCTTCACAAAGATTTGTAGAAAGAATTTCTTTAAAGACCAGAAGTCTATCTGAGATTATGGCTCCTGGAAGGAAAAGCAGATCTGTCAGATCTGGAAACATTCTAGAGGGAACCTCCGCTTCCCCTGTGCCTAATCAACCCACTCCGTCTGTTGGAGTTACGAAAACGGAGTTGGATGCTGTGATTCTAGGGCTAAACCAGCAGATAAACGCCCAAAATGTACAATTAGAGGCTCAAAGTGCCCAGAACGCTCTGATTCTGAATAAATTGAACGATCTACTTGGGGCAAACAATCAACCAGCTTGTAATGAAAGGAACTGTGCTGGCAACATTCACGATGTTAATGAAAGGAATGCTCCTGAAAGGGCTGCTAGTCCCTTTGAACAGGCAGTTCCTGAGGCTGGTGGATCTAGAACTCGGCATGATGAGGAATATCTTTCTGGAATGGTCCGGCATATCATGAAAGAAAGTATGCAAAGGGTTGAAGATGAGAAGGAATGGGGTTTCGCTCCAAGTAAAACTCCGTTTACTGAAAAAATCTTGAAGGCGGAATTTCCAAGGAAGTTTGTCCCTCCGACTATTCCAGCTTACAAAGGGACAAGTGATCCGAATGAGTTCTTGTATAAATATGACTGGCACATGACAGGTGCCAGGGCCTCCGACGAAATAAAGTGCCGATATTTCCCCGTATACCTGGAAGGCGTGGCTTTACTGTGGTTCACCAAGTTGCCAGTCCGATCTATCGATCAGTTTTCAGACTTGACCAGAAAATTCAAGGAGCAGTTTAGACTATATGCTTCAAAGGCCAAGGATATCATGTCATTGTCCAGTTTAGAGCAAAATCCTGGTGAGTCCATCAGATCTTTCTTGAACCGCTTTAATATAGCGCTGGCGGAAGTGGATAATGCTGAACCACGAATGATCTTGACTTATCTAATGAGGGCTATTGATAAGTCAAGCGAATTTGGGAAATGGTTAAATATGAAAGAGCCAACCTCTCTCGAGAAGTTCTACAAAAAAGCAGACGAATTCATTCGCTTGGAAAGTCGTCCTTTGCCAGTAAAGGCAGTGTTGGAAAAAGCTGAAGACAACACTGTCGCTCCACGCAAGAATGAGTCGGTGGGGCAGAAAAGGGAGAATAATAATGGAAAGAAACAGGGTAATCTGAAAAAGCCCCGGTCCTTCAAGCCATCAGAATATACTCCATTATCACATACACCGGAGCACATCTACCTGGCCACTAAAGATTCCGTCGATTTCCCTAAACCTATCCCTTTGAGAACTGGGAGAAAAGCCATACAAAGTGGGAAATTCTGCCGTTTCCACAATCAACCAGGTCATGAAACTGATGAATGCCGCCAGCTGAAAAATCTGATTGAAGAGTTGCTAAGAGAAAACAAGTTGCAGCAATTCGTGAAAAAGAATAGCAACAATCCTGCATCGTCGAGTCAGGGGCAGCGGGCTCCTGTTCATCAGCCTGGGGCAGGTGAGAAAGTTACGGGGCATGAATCTGGAAGGCCCGTTATTAATATCATTTCAGGAGGACCTCACCCAGCTGGTAAGAGCTGGGGTGAGATGGAGAGATATTCCAGGGCTTTGAAATATGCTCCAGCCGAAGCAGACGTCTTTGTTCTAGAAGATACTACGCCCCTGAAACAACAGAAAACTTTCAGCGATGATATTATTTTCAGAGCCAGAGATTCTACAGGTATTGAAGCTCCTACTTTAGATCCCTTGGTCATCTCGGCTGGTATTGGACCAGCCATTGTCAGAAGAGTCCTCATTGACTGCGGAGCATCATGTAATATTCTCTTCAAGAAGACATTTGACCAGATGAAAATCCCTATGATCGATGTGCAAGCCTCATCACAGAAAATCGTTGGCTTCACTGGGGAGCCAAAGCAACCAGTAGGAACCATCGATCTGTTTGTAGAACTTGGGGAAGGAGAAAGGAAAGTGGTCCGAAAGCAAACCTTTGTGATCGTTGATGAATATTCTGCTTATAATGCTTTTCTTGGCCGTCCAACACTCGCAGCATTCAAAGCTATCCTAGCCCCGTGGTGCCTCACTATTAAATTTCCTACTGACAATGGAGTAGGAGTTATAAAAGGGGATCAAAACGCTGAGCGAGAATGCTATTTGACAGAGCTGCGAGAGTCAAGAAAAAGAGAAATGGGAAAGGATGCGGCAACCCCAGTCCGCATCAAGGAACCAGCTTTATAGCAATTACGAGGCGGACCCTGCACTGGCGAGCACAGCGGGGCACGGAAAGAAATGGATCCCAGAAAAGCCAGTACAGGGGAGAATAGAGTAGTACCGGTGGAAACGACAGTTCCGGTACCTGTTGACCCGAAGGATCCAAATAAGGTGTTGAATGTGGGTTCACAGCTTAATGTGTCAATTCAGAACATCTTGATATCTTTCCTGAAGGCAAATCTGGATGTCTTTGCTTGGACTCATGCCGATATGTGTGGAATATCTCCAGAAGTTGCAGTACACGCTCTGAATATTGACCCAAAATTTACACCAGTTAAACAGAAAAGGAGAACCCAAGGTCCAGAAAGGTCAGCAGCATTAAAAGAAGAAGTTGATCGACTCATGGAAAATAACTTCATCAAAGAATCTACATATCCGGATTGGGTTTCGAATCCTGTGTTGGTCAAGAAAGCTAATGGAAAATGGAGAGTGTGCATCGATTTTTCTGATCTAAACAAGGCTTGCCCCAAAGATTGCTTCCCATTACCCAGGATTGATCAACTGGTAGACGGAACTGCGGGACATGAATTGTTATCTTTCATGGATGCCTACTCCGGTTATAACCAAATCATGATGCATGAGCCGGATCAGGAGGATACAAGCTTTATCACAGATGTTGGACTTTATTGCTACAGAGTTATGCCCTTCGGATTGAAAAACGCAGGGGCAACCTACCAAAGACTTGTTAATGCTATGTTCAAACCGCAATTGGGCAAAACTATGGAAGTCTACGTCGACGACATGTTAGTGAAGTCCAGGAAAGCAGTGGATCACATTGAACACTTAGCAGAAATGTTCGCAGTCCTCCGGAAATACAGAATGAAGCTTAACCCCCTGAAATGTACATTTGGGGTCGAATCCGGAAAGTTCTTAGGTTTTATCGTCAGTGCTAGGGGCATTGAGGCTAGTCCAGCTCAAATTACTGCCTTGAAAGAAGTTAAAGCTCCTAGAACAAAGAAGGAATTGCAGAGTCTCAACGGAAAGATCGCCGCCCTGAGTCGGTTCATTTCCAAAGCTACTGATAAATGCATCCCATTCTTCGATGTCCTAAAAAAAGGAAAGAAGAACTTTGAATGGACGCCCGAATGCCAAAAAGCTTTTGAAGAGTTGATCCGTCATATGGAAACGCCTCCGATACTTTCTAGACCAGGTAATGGTGAGGATCTTCTTATATACTTGGCAGTATCATCTCATGCTCTAAGTGCAGCGCTGATACGAGAAGACAAAAGGATTCAACATCCAGTTTACTATATCAGCAAAAGACTCACTGGGGCAGAGCTGAATTACTCCAAGTTGGAAAAACTCGCCTATTGCCTACTAGTTGCATCGAGGAAACTGAGGCAATATTTCCAAGCTCATCCTATCAAAGTGCTCACTGATCAACCTCTAAAGCAAGTCCTATTTCGCCCAGAAACTTCGGGTCGCCTTCTAAAATGGAACATTGAACTTAGTCAATATGACATCACTTATCATCCCCGAAAAGCAATCAACGGACAAGCTTTAGCTGATTTCATTGCAGAATTCACAGAGAAAGATAATGGTGAGGAAAAAGCGATCAGTGATTCTCCAATCCAGTGGAAGATGTATGTTGATGGCGCAAGAAATGACTACTGTTCTGGAGCCGGAGTGGTACTTGAAACTCCTGAAAGTCGATCATTATGTTATGCACTAAGACTGGAATTTCCTTCAACAAACAATGAAGCGGAATATGAAGCTCTTATTGCAGGTCTGAAAATCGCTAAAGAGCTAAACATTCGAGCGCTACAAATTTTCAGTGATTCCCAGCTTATTGTATGCCAAGTCAAGAAGGAATTTCAAGCAAAAGGTGGAAACCTGCCTTCCTACTTGTCAAAGGCTTGGGAACTCCTATGTGAACTCGATCACTATTCAATAAGCCACATTCCTCGGGAAGAGAATATGAAGGCAGATTCCCTCGCAAAATATTCAAGTTCTGGTGAAGCTCAACTATTGGGATTGGTCCCTGTAGAAGTCCTTTCAGCGCCAAGTATAGACGAGATGGATATAAACTGGATTATGAGTGTATTTCAAGAACAAGAGTCATGGATGACTCCAATACTGGATTACCTACTCAAAGGTTCTCTGCCAGAAAACTCGATAGAAAGACGAAAGCTACTAAGGAAGGCCTCTCGCTATGTGATTCAGGATGGCCGATTGTACAGACGAGGATTCTCAATGCCATTGCTTCGATGTGTATCCCGGGAAGAGTCCAAAACAATCCTAGCAGAAGTGCATGGAGGAGAATGCGGTGATCATTCAGGTGGTCAAACATTAGCAAAGAAAATTCTCCGATACAGATATTTTTGGCCAGAAATTACTCGGGATGCTGCAGATTACTCCCGAAAATGTGACAAATGCCAAAGATATGCCAAAATTCCTAGAGCACCTTCTACCGAACTCACACAGATGGTCAGTCCATGGCCATTTGCAATTTGGGGAATGGATCTCATTGGGCCGCTACCAACTGCTAAATCAGGGATTAAATATGCTATTGTTGCAGTTGATTATTTTACTAAGTGGGCTGAAGCTGAACCATTAGCTACAATCACTTCAAAGAAAATGATAAGCTTTGTGACCAAGAATATCATTTGCAGATACGGTGTGCCTCAGAAAATAATCACAGACAATGGTACTCAGTTTGAAAGCGAGGAATTCCAGGATTTTTGCAAGCGATTCAAAATCCAGAAAAGCTTTTCGGCAGTAGCTCATCCGCAGGCAAACGGGCAAGTGGAAGCAGTGAACAAGATCATCAAATCAACCATCAAAAAGCAACTCGAAAGAGCAAAAGGTGGTTGGGTCGATAAACTACCACTTGCACTATGGGCATACAGAACTACTCACAAAACTGCAACTGGGCATACTCCTTTTTCGTTAGCATACGGATCGGAAGCAATGATCCCGGTTGAAACAGAGGTCCCTTCACACAGAAGAATCCATTTCAATCAAGCAGAAAATGAAAAGCTGCAACTTGAAGCGCTGGATCTCCTTGATGAAAAAAGAGATGAAGCTAACCTCAGAGTTGCAGCTCATCAGCAAAGGATAGCCAGACATTTCAATTCCAAAGTTCGTCAACGCAGCTTTGAAATTGGAGATCTAGTCCTGAAAAGAATTATGACCGCGACAGGTGTGTTTGGGCCAAATTGGGAAGGACCATATGTAATAGGTCAGAAGCTTCTTGACGGCACATTCAAGCTCACCACTGTTGATGGAGATCAAATTCCAAGGGCATGGAACAGCAACCATTTGCGTCCATACTTTACTTGAAAATTTTGTTGAAACATTGTAAAAAGAATTATGAATGTATGATTCTTGTAATTGAAAGCAATTGTGAAACTGATGCAAGTAAATAATGAAAGAATATAAAGTGGATGTAGGCCCAATTTCATGGCCGAACCACTATAAATCTTGTGTTCCTTATTATCATTATATGTTTGCTTTGTTTTCGATATAAAAATACATAAAATGTATTGCTGAAATGTCGATTTAAATTTTTGCAGACAATGGAAATAAAACTTGCGCATAATAAGATCGAGCGATTCTCACCATCATTCAACAAACAAATTTCAAGTCACAAAGACCCCGAATTCAAATCCTAGATAGGAAATACTTCAATTGAACGGCTAATGAGTTCGATAGAAACGAGCCCTTGCTGATAAATTGAGATTGTTTGAACAAACAAACATCCAATTAGGAAGCTAGTGCCCGTTCTCACGAACTTGCCTGGCAATGAAGTACACTTCCTTGGATTAAACAAGCCACTTGTGAGAAAAGGGGAATGAAAACTTGTAAAGGAAAAAAAAAGAGGATCGCTGAAAAGGCATAAGCAAGTGAACAGAGGAACAACCAAAGCTACCATCAGCGGCACAAGTCCTCTTCGGAGGCGCAACTCTTCGGAGGATAAAAGACCTCTAATGGGTCATACGCCACAAAAAAGAAAGTTCTCTACTCAACAAAAAAGATTGGAGGAGTCATGACCCTCCGACCATGAGAGAGTAACTTCCAGGCGATGAAAACCCTCTCTGAGGCACATTTCACCAGGAGTTGAAGTGTTATGACCGCTCTTCGGAATTTCACTTCACCAGAGTTGAAATGCAAACAAAATAAAAGCCCTCTTCGGAGGCCCATTTCACCAGGAGTTGAAGTGTTGTGACCGCTCTTTGGAATTTCACTTCACCAGAGTTGAAATGCAAACAAAATAAAAGCCCTCTTCGGAGGCCCATTTCACCAGGAGTTGAAGTGTTGTGACCGCTCTTCGGAATTTCACTTCACCAGAGTTGAAATGCAAACAAAATAAAAGCCCTCTTCGGAGGCCCATTTCACCAGGAGTTGAAGTGTTGTGACCGCTCTTCGGAATTTCACTTCACCAAAGTTGAAATGCAAAAACAAGATAAAGACCTTCCTGAAAGCCCACGTTTCGCCAAGATTGAAATAAAACTTCCAAGTGTTGAAACGTGAAAAGGCTTTCTTCAAAGGCACAACTCTTTGGGGGTACACGTTTCACCAAGATTGAAATAAAACTTCCAAGTGTTGGAACGTGAGAAATCCCTCCTCAGAGGTACAACCCCCTCCCGGGGACACAATTAAGAAGAAAGACCTCTTCGGAAACCCACGTTTCACCGAGATTGAAATAAAACTTCCAAGTGTTGAAACGTGAAAAGGATTTCTAAGGCATAACTCTTTGGAGGTACACGTTTCACCGAGATTGAAATAAAACTTCCAAGTGTTGAAACGTGAAAAATCCCTCCTCAGAGGTACAACTTTCTATATATATAAAAAAAAAAATCCTCATCAAAAGCGTACTTTAACTTTCAAAGGAAAAGTAATTTGCCTACTATGGAAAATGATCGTAAAAAAAAAAGAAAAAGAAAAGAAGTTAAAGTACCCTTCAGAGGTCCGCTTTACCACATAGAGGAATTCACTTGGTAAAATATGCACATAAGCAAAAGAAAAAAGTGATTTCTTCGAACGACAAAGCGTAAAAACTTATACGAAGGGAGTTGTACTCTATAAAAATTTTCTTTAAAGAATAAAATAATTATTCTTTAACAAATAAGAGTGCAAGTCCCCTCGAAGTATAAAATATTGCAGCAAGCTTAAGGTATGGGGGCAACATGGTATAGTAGTATAGCTGCATCAGTAAAGTAATACTCAAACAACATACCATAAGCCCGCTGCAATATCATATAAATAAACATGTGCAAAAATAAATAGTAAATGCATTCTCAAATTCAAACAGAAGTTTGTACAAACGAAGAATCATTTTATTCAACTATAATGCAGATACAGGTTTTCAAAATAAAAGCGGGGGCCGACACCCGCACAACTCTCGGCCAGTTCATATAAAAGACAAAAAGCTAAAATCTTCACTTCTTCTTCCCTCCTTTGGACCCTTTACCCGGTCGAATGACCAGCTTTCCAGGTCGGCCAGTGGGTATAAGGGAAGTAGGAGAGGTAGGTGTAACCGGTTCAACTTCCGGCTCCTCTTCAGTGGCGGTGATTTTCTTCCCCCTCCTCTTTGATGTCCCACGCTTCTCTCTCCTTTGTGAGGAAGACTCACTCCCCGGAGTGACAAGTTTTGATAGAACAATGTCGTCAGAAGGAGTCCGTTCTGGGGATATGTCACCTCCCTCAGGTCTCTCATCTCTCTGCTCTTGCGAAGCGATGGGATCATCCAAGCCGTGAAGAGCCTCTATTTGTTCCTCCTGTGATCCAGGTTGCGAGGCAGAAGGAGGCACCGCCTGAAGAGATGAAGGAAGGATGACCGGAGGAGTAGAAGTTTGAGCAGTGCTTGGTACTTTCTCTACAGAAGAAAAAAGGTTAAAGTCAGTAAAAAGAGGAGATGAAGGTTCACCAATGAAGTCAGTAAAGAGAGGAGATGAAGGCTCGTCAAGGTTGAGAAAATAGCCAAGGAGCTCGTGAAACTCATGCGAAATAAACGAGTAACCCGCTTGAGCAAAATTGACAGTAGCGAGATTAACAGTGAAGTTACCTGGAGAAGCTGGTTTCCTGATATCGACTTCATAAGCTTGCGCATCAGCGCTCTCTTCACCCTCGTCTCCGCCTTGTGTGCTTGTAATATCAGCGGTAACTTTGGTGGGAGATGCGAGATGGGAACTGGAACCAATAATGTCGACTTCAGACGAAGAAGGTGGCTGGACTAGAGTAGTTGAAGTGGTTTTCCCCAGCTGGTCCCCTTCCGTCACTTCGGTTCTTAGTTTGGCAAGTTGTTCCTTTCCCCTGGCGAGAGCAGCGCGAGCGTCTTCATCAAAATAATGCCTTTCCAGGGCTGACTCGTCATAACCAGCACCTTCAGCACCAAGCATATCGAGGGCGGCCTCCCACACTTCAGCTAAAGTGATCTCATACTTGGGACCAAGAAAGGCGAGGCTTCCACGCCCCAAGACGCTATGCAAGTAGAAGTCGAATAATGTTGAGCCGAAGCTGTTTTTGGTCGCCTCATGAGATTCTTCGGCTGCGATTTTGCCGGCGACAGCCTCATCGCGCTCCCTTTCAGTTTTGGCAAGCTGAAGCTTAAGCATTTGTATCTCCGCCTCCTGGGAGTTGTTTTTCTTTCGAAGCTCAGCAATATCAGAGACATAGCCTTCACTGATTCTTTTTTGTGCCTCGAGCCTGTCTTCGGCATCCCTCTGACTGGCATGAGCATCTCTAACTTGTCTGAGAAGCACTTCTTCTTTTTGAGAGTATGAAGTAGAGGAAGCAGCAAGCTCATCTTTCAACTTCTCAACCTTTGCTTCGAGCTCCTCGTTGTAGGAAGTAATGCTCCTCATTTCGGTGTCGTGCTGCTCAAGGACCTTTTGCCACTCAGCCTTATCATTTTCCATGGTGAGCATGGCCTCTAAGTTGGCACGGTTAACTCTTTGAAGCTCATCAACAAGCTTCTGCCAGTTTGACATCCTCTCGATATCGAGCTTGACTGCATCAAGATTGCGCAACATAGCAGACTTGTTGATGGGGACCAAGTCTAGGTCGAATCTCACACCCTTTAAGCACCATTGTGGAAAACGACTTTGTAAAGTGGCTGGGCCAGGTCCCACTTGAAATTTAGGCCTGCTTATTATTGTCTGGATGTCCTCCTTCACGAGAGCAGGAGAGTCGGAAGTAATGTCGAGAGGGGCAGGGGCAGTAGGCTTTTCGGGAATAGTGGAAGCATGTCTCTCACCATATCGGGCTCGTTTGCCTGAATCTTCAGCTGCATGACCCTTTCCTCGGTCGTCGTGAGATTTCCTTTTGTAAGAGTCGTCACTTCTCTGCAGGGAATCATGGTGCTCATCCCTATCCCTTCTGTCATAACGCTCTTCTGCATCCCTCCTTTCACGAGCCTTTCGAGCAGCCCTCTCTTCGTCAGACTCTCTATAGGAGGGAAAGTAACGCCGATAATCATATTGGCCACGCCCCCCGTAGCGTTGGAAATCCTGATAATATGATCCGCCGCGTGTCATTGAAGAATCTGAAATAAGAAAAGATAAGCTTTAGAAATCTTTAAAGTATAAGAAGATAAGTGCATAAATGTGCTGGAAAATCCTAAGTGTTGTGTGATGTGCAAGCTACACGCATTAAGCTACAAACCACTCTTTGGTGCAGAGGTGATGATAGCTTGGGTATGAGGAGTTGATGTTTGTGTTGGTGTTTGTCGAAGAAGAGACGTCGCCTCAATTACAGGAGAGATAGTTTTAGATACGTCATCTCTAAAAAGCTCCTGCGAAGTCACTATTATGTCGCTCAACCCCTCATAAACATCGTCACCATCATGCTTGGTGGGACTTGTTTTCTCAATTCCTACATCAGCTAATCCCCCGAGAGGCCGTGAAGGTTCTTCTTCTTCCTCGATCGGGGCAAGCACCGTCTTACTAGATGACCCCATAATGTCGGTAGGAGTGGAACACTTCACCAATGAAGCTTCAATATTAGACTCTTTTGATGTGAGTTGTTCGACAGTAACCGGGGCGTCAGGAGTTTTCATCGGAGAATCGGGAACTTCTGTTGGAACTTCATGAGCATGCGTAGAACGAGAAGCGTGTAGAAGCCCGTATTGGTGTAAAAATTCATCCTTCAGCAGAAATTTTATGCTCCTTTCTTCCGCAGCCACGGCACTCAACCTCTCAAAAACTTGTTTATGAATCGGATCTCTAGAAGGGAGAGGAAGTGCTGAAAAGAGCAAAGAATGAAGTTAGCAACTGAAAGTTCGGATCTCGAAAAAAGTTTCAAAAACGAAAAAATGGAAACACTAGTCTTACTTCCTATTCTCCATATGGCATAAAACCCTGGAGGACAGCGAGCAAAGAAAAACTGGTTCAAAAATCCATGAACACTTTCAGTGAGATCGGAAAGGAGCTTGCGGTTTCTAGCACTTCTCACAATAATGAGTGAAGGATGATCTTTACTCTTTGTAAACGAGCACAGATAACGAATTTCTTCAAAACTCGGTAGGCGATCAAGAGTTCTTCTAAACAAAACACACAACCCCATCAAGATGGCATAACCATTAGGATGAAGTTGAAATGGAGAGATTGTCAACCGGAGAAGAAGAGTTCGAAGGAAGTCATTAAAAGGAGGAATCGCCCCACTTAAGCACATGTGGCGGTTGACTGCAACGAAACCATGGGGAGGATTATCAGCAGTATCATTTGACCCAGGGAATAGGACATCATTTTCAGCAAAGCCAAATTGAGTGCGCAGCTGAATAAATGTTCTCAAAGATAGAATAGTCGAAGTTCTTTCCGGAGGATTCTCTATCGGAACTGTTGTCGGGAAAGTTTCTTCTTCTTGAGTTACCACTTCTTCTTCTCGATGGGAAGTCATTCTACATAAACAACTGGGTATTCAAACATGAAGGTGCACGTTTCCTAAAGTGTGTGAAGTGTTGTGTAGAATCAATCAAGCGGTAAACAAATATAACTGGAATAAAAACTAGCAAACATTTGTTAGTTATGAAATTCAGGGATTATTGTTTTAAGCCTAAATATGCAAGTAAGATGTTGGTGCAGACAAATCAGTTCAGATTGTTGATACTTTGCACTAATGCTTAACCCTAATTGATTGATTCGCAAACATTTCATGCAATATAATTAAGTTGTTTGTTTTGTCTTGACTAATCTGACATCTGACGTGGGCAGTCAATGGCAGTATTTTCGCCTTGGTTCTCTTTGTTTGTTATTTTTAGCAGGTTAGCAGCTTATAAGTTAATGCAGCATAATACAAGGAGATTCAGGCAAGTTTAAAGTTCAAAAATTCAGACAATTTAGTTTTTTAGCTCAAGGCAAATGCTCAAAGTAGGCCCATGCTCCTAAATGATAACATGTCTGAAGCTCAAGTACTAACTCGGCTACGGTTTAAAATTCTTTTGCAAGATAAAGCTAAGTCGGTAGCAGGTCAAGGTCTAAATAGTTTAACTTGGCAACTCGTTCCCCTAGGTCGCAGGCTCTGGTTCAAAAGGCAGGAATTTCTCAAGTGTTAGCTCGGTCACGATTCAAGCTTTAAAGTTTAGATCGGTAAGCTTCTTTCTGGCATTATCTCAGCCACGGTTTAAAGCTTAGATCGGCAGAATGGTAGGTCGGTGGGTCTCACTCAAGCACTAACACGGTCATGATTTATGATTTGAATCGGCCAAAAGATGAGTCACCTAAAATCACTGGGTCGCGTCTAAACCAATACCTCACTCCACTCAACCCATTAGCCCGCTAACCGCTCCTCCACCAGCAAAAACCCCTATTCCATTCATACCATTACCTGCTGCCGGACCGTCCACTAAATCAGTTCGAAGTTATCATAAATTTGTCGCATGGTAATCTCAAACGATTAGCCTAAGACGACGAGCCACTTTCATTATTTCATCGAACTTTTAATCGAGCAACCTGAGTTTCATCAACGGCAAATATGATAGAATTCGTGATGAAGCATCATGCAAGGAGGCCGTTCGAATTCAAGCGATAAAGTTTGAGAACCGAAGGTAATCTACAATCAAGGGAGGAGTAGAATCACTTATGCAATGAATAGTAGGAATTACTGGTGATCAGGTAGGATGGAATCGCCTTAAAGAACTCAGGAGAATTTTAATGGCAGAATCGAAATTGAGTGAATGAATAAGTGACGAAGAAGGTTGAAGGAGGCCGGCTTATATTCTGAAGTGAAATGATACGGGTCATCATACACGAGTTAGCTGATAAGTTGTTCACGACTTACCGACCTAAGAGTGACCGAGTTAAGAGGTATCGAAGCACACGACTTAATCCCAAGGCGTATACTTCGAGGGGCAAATGTTAACCCTGCCTCGGTTACGACTCAGTGGTCCAGTATGTGGAGATGGCGCCGACTCAGGACTTAAAGGGATAGCCGACCTAACTGATTAACAAGGTGGCCGACTTAAATCGATACCGACTTAACTGGTTAAGGAGCATGCCGACCCAATGCCTTCACATAGATGCCGACCTAGTGCTTCAGAAGGAACTGGCCTAACGACTCAAGAAATAACAAAGGATCCGACTTAACATGGTGCCGACCTAACTGCCTAATGGAGTTGCCGACCTAACTGCTTAACAAAGGATCCGACTTAACATGGTGCCGACCTAACTGCCTAATGAAGTTGCCGACCTAATTCGATCCGACTTAAGGACTTAGCATGTTTACCGACCTAACTGAGTGGAACAAGTTCACGACTTACACTTGTGTCGTGAACGACTCATGGTCTGTGCTAGGATGTGCGCGACCTGGGCAAGGGAGTTAGTTCACGTTTAGCTCGTCAATTCATTAAATCGGCAACGACCTATTTGAGCATGCACTTCCCATTTAAGTCGGAGGCCATGCATCAGAGAGAGGGAACGACCTACGACCTGGCTTGACCCGGTGACGACTTTGGACTTGTGCAAATTCAGCGAAGAAAGATCAACTCAGCTAGATCATAGTGGTGCTCCCATAAGTCGGCCACGACTTAGCTGGGTCGGGGGCGATTCAGAACCGGTTACGACTTAGCTTAGGTCCAAGATCTTTGCCTATAAATACCAACCTACCTCCAACATTAAGGGGACTTTTTGGTTCATTCTCGAAGCGCCAAAACTCTGCCATTTCCTCGACTCAAGCAACACTTCAAGCACTCCAAACATCGAAGACATTACACCAAATTCAAGAGAGAGAATCCACATCATTTATCATGAGTTTGAAAGATAATTCTCCATAAAAGTTTGTACTAACAGTCTAGAGTGGATTGTAATTAAAGAAAGTTGTATAAGTTGTACTTGTTCAGCAATAAAGAAATCAAAGTGGACGTAGGCTCGATTTTAGGCCGAACCACTATAAAACTGTCGTCTTTTACTTCTTTTCTGCAATTTCTTTACTTGTATCTTGTTCCCGTACCAACGGGTGGTGCTTTCATAACTGTTATCTACTCACTGGGGTGTTAGCGTTCAAATTTTAGCGTTAACACAATTCATACTCAATTTAAATCCGGGATCGTTACAGCGCACCTTATTTAGCATTTTTAAGCAAACAGCTTATTAATTTAGCAACTAGCGCAACCCAATCCAGCCACACGACTCCCAGGTACCTGTACTTACTCAATTTAAACATTTAAGTGCCAAATATATGCAGTTTAACAATATATCGCTTAGTTGCAATGGTCAAACACATGAATTCCGAAAGAAATTCACACCAAACATTTTTCCGTAAGCAACTTATACAATTTTCATACTAATTCCACTTTTCAATTAATTTATAACCATTTTCATTCAATTTTAGTGGTTTAAAATTCAATCGCTTACATTTAATTTATTTCAAGCAAACCGAACTCATATTTAATCCAATTGATCTCAAAATCAATTTATTTTACTCTTACCAATTTATAGAATTTTAATTACTCCTATTTACATCAAATGACCATTTATTCTATGCAATTTGACGAGATGTATGTGAATAAATAAGTACTTATGTTTTATAACCAATTTAAATGGATTTCAACTCAATTTATACTTAATTCTATTCCATTTTTAAATTTATTTACAATCCATATATTCTCATTTTCATTGCATTTTAAATTTGAATCCATTCACTCGCATTTCATTTTATTAACCAACCTAGTTCCTTCAAAATCATTAACAATTTAGGTTCATCTTTATTGCCAATTAAATTCCCCTTTTTTATTTTTATTTTTTTATTCACTCATGACCATTTATTTAGCTCGACCCATTCCAATCTTGCATATTACTAACCATTCCCGAATTAATTCAAACCAAGCTTTAATTTAATGGTCTTCCATTTTTACTCATAGTCGAGCTTCTAATTATTCTCAACTTAAGCTAGTTTACTCAATTTACTCCACTTCAAACTTAAGTTTACTCCCATTTGATTCTTATTTATTCCATCCATTTATTTATTTAATATAATTAGTTTATCTACTCAATCCATTTTAAATTTTCATTTCCTTAAATATTATATATAACTAACTGAATTCTATTTGGATTTAAATTTATTTCCACTTGATTTAAACTCAATCCAGTATCATAAACTTAGTTAAAGTTGAATTTATTTCAATTCTCCTCCATCTATTTAGCTTAAGTCAATTTACTTCAATTTATTCAAATTTTATCTTAAGCTCATTTTCATTTCACAAGTAAATTTTCTTTTCTATTCAACTTAATTCTCTCTCAATTAAATCTCATTTTAAATCTGTGATTTCATTTGATTGTTATTATAGAATTTAACTTTGCCGATTCAACTCATTCAATTTATTACAAGGCTATTTCCGATCTATTTCCACTTATTTGGATTTATCTGCACATTCATACCATTGCTATTTTAATCCATTTACATTTTTATTCGATATATTTCAATTATATTTAATTTTTTAACACTTAACGTTAAATTTTAATATATAACTCAAGTTCTGATTCCACTATCCATTTTCAATTTACCACCAAATTTCATGAACTCACAATTTAGTTACATTTACTTTACTGACTATTCAAGTCGAATTCAATTTATAACTTGAGTTTTATTTCCAAATTTCATCATAAATTCATAATTCAACTTCTATTAAACAACATTACGTTCCCATTTACACATTTTATTAACTAATTTATTATAAAATTAGTTCTCTCCTATTTATAGTTCAATACTTGATTTTTAATTTCAAATATCACTTCATTTAATTTTCTTAAGTTCAATTTATTTTATAATTCAAGTTTTGATCTTCATTTTATTTTTCAATTCATCAAACAATATTTATTTTGGATTTTTTATTCCATTTTCAATTTTTATAAGTCACAACTTATTATTTACACAATCCCATTCATTATAGGCTTGAATATGTTCATCTTTTATTTTTAACTCAAGATTCACGCCTATTTATAGCTCAAGCATATTTTTATTTCATGGATTTTTTTTATTCTTTTACAAGTTATTCTAATTTATTTATTTCAATCCAATTCTTATCCAACTTATTTTCCATTTATTCAGGTAAGAATCTAATTCCATTCAATAACTCAATTGAATTTTGTTCCAGTTCAATTTTATTTTAAAATCAGATTTATTTAATCTCAATTCGATTTCAACTTAATTCGAAAAACAACTGGATATTATTTTCAGCCTATTTAATTAATTTCAATCCAGTTAAATTTTGTTTTCCAATCCATGTTAATTTCATTTTTTTTAACTTTTCACTTTAAATTTAAATTTCGACATTCAAAGCTTATATGATCTCAATTTATAAGCTTACAACCTATCTTATCAGGATTTTAAACACCCGGCTTTTGGTTTCAAATCATTTTTGAAATCTCCAACAATTCAAAATCATACGTCTCAAAAATTTTAAACCAATCCTGGTTCTTATTTCCAATAAATTTCCTTTGGAATTTCAAAAATAAACATGTTTTCCTGAACAAATCAATTTGGCAGCAATCTATCACTTAAAAACTCGAAAATGAACATCGATGATGCTGCAGTCATCACCGAAATTATTTTCCAGCGACTGAAGTGAATTCAATGCTATATCTCTTCCCAAAAATTTATTTGAAACAATTTCCTTTCAGAAATACCCCAAAAACAACAATGCTACTATCTATCTTCAAAATACTTCCGAAATCTCCGGGGTTTTAAAGTTTCAAATTCTATTTTAATTCAAATTTCAACTATAATGCATTTGTATAGTTTATGGTTATACAAATTCTCCTTTAATTTTATTTCAGTTTATAGTTTACATTTACAATTTATATTTGTAAAATTTCATTTTTATAATGAATTTATTTCCTTAAATTTTTGTTACATTTTCAATTTCTAGTTAAATTTTTACACAATGATGATAATAATTTAATATTATCATCTCTAACATCCAAGCAACCATATATTACCTAAAATAGTTTACAAAACAAAATCTTTATATCAAAATATATTTTTGGGTAAAATTATTTCATTTACCCACATTTAAAACAATACTGTGTCGATTATTCTATTCAAGTGTTTAGAAACCCCTTTGATACAGTTGTACAGACTGTGCCGACGAAGGTTCATATGCCACTCAATAAACCAATCAACACAATATTAGAACAATTTATATTCACTAACAAATACGCGCTCATATCTATTAATACGCACAAACTCATTCTAGAGTACTACGGACTCTATTTTAATGAGTAATTCCCACTAGAGCCAAGGTTATCACCAATCTAAGCTCTGATACCAAGTGTAACAGCCCGCAAATCCGTACCCCTTCTGTTAACACTATTCTATCTAAATCAACTCAAGTTGTACAGAAATACGGACCATTTGGGTTAAAGAAGAAGATATAGAAGAAGAAAATAGAAAACAACAACAGAATCTAACCATCGCAGCGGAATAAAATATAATAGATAATAAATAATCTTTACTCAACATCAAATATTTCTGTTTATATATTACGCCATCAGAGTACATCAATCACAGCTCAACATTAATATCATACAATGGATACACAACAACTCAAACAGCGGAATATATATAAAACAAGTACGAATATACGTATCGTCATCCAGCTCGTCTCCTGAGCTTCACAGCATCATATCCTGTATATCCTATAATACTCGGTCTGACCCGAGCATTACAGTTAAATAACACCTGAGTCAGTCAGGAATACCAGCGTGAGAAAATCACACCCAATTGATTATTAAAGTTTAAAAAATTCTTTGAAAACAAAAGCATCTCGTAAGACCACGCTACAAATAAACATGTCGGGTTTTTACCTTACGATAGCTAAAACAATTTTTATAGAAGTCCTCTGATATTATAATAGGGTCTATATACAAGTACTTATAAAATAGCCAAAATTGTTACATCTATTAAATTCCAGCTACTAGCCACAGAGTGGGTAATACAAACAAAACTCGTACAAGGCACGTAGGGAAAATGGATTTCCAACTAATGACTATGCACTGGGGTACCACCTGTCACGGTACGGGGCCTAGATCACCGTACCGAGAAGTACGCCCGCTCCCCTACAACACAAGACCGGGACTACCCCTTACAGGATAATCCCGAGTGAGATCACCCCGCGGTTGGGATCAGCAACCGCCCACTAAGCCGAAATAAAAAGGGACATCTAGGCAGGAATGACCTCACCCTGCTTGGGTGCTACCCATCTAGCCTTGCCGCATAACCCCTGATTTTCAGTCATTCCCATTTGATGAGGCTTGAGGCTAAGCGTTACCTTTTTAGAACATATCCCTTAGAATGCCCATCGTCCACCCGACGATGTTTTGCAAGCATTCATCCATACAAGTCCGTCCCGGGTTCGAACGGAACCGTAGGCACTATTCCTACTACATCCCTTTTGGAAAGATCCTCAGGATTAGTAGCGATTAGCCCTTGCACTTCACTGCTCCATCTTCGAATCCAAAATCGTTTTCATGAAACATATAAACCGGATCGAAGTGGTTTTCGAGAAATAAATCTCGATCCCGGACTCTTTGAAACGATCACGCATTTGTCCAATATTGATAGTCGGTGATTTAACTATCAATTAATATTCACAAACAACCATCAACCAATAAATAATTTCCCAAATTATTTATTTATCTCAAAATATCTTTACAAGATATATTTTCACTTTCAAACCCTTTTTGAAAACAGTTTCAAACTATCTTCCTTTTCTCAGAATAAATTTCGACTATTTTCTATTTCCACTGGAATCACCAAGCACTAGACTTTAGATTTTTAAAATAGTTTTAAAAACACTTTATTGTAAGATATATTTAATATTAAATTTAGAAAAATTTACTTTAGTACTTAATTTATAATAATACTTCAGAAATAACTAAAATAAGGTTACCTTATAACTATACATTAGATTTTCTTCTTTAAACAAATACCAAATCATTCTTTTTAAATAATTATTGCGATAATAGATTAAACAGAATACTTACTTTGGAATTTACTTTTAAACATTTAATTTAAAAGTACTTCAATAATTTACTAAAAATACATACTATATAAACATTTGAAAATGAAGTTACTTAATAAAATATAAAACTAGATTTCTTCTTTTTAAAAACAAAATACTAAGTTACTTCTTAATAATTACTACTATAATAGATTAAAGAAATACTTGCTTTAGAATTTAAATATTTAGAAATGATAAATTTTCCAAAACTTTCTTTTTAAATTAACTTTAATATCTTTTAACTTATATTAAAAAAATTACTTTGAAAACGTACTTGGTTATTCAGGGAGAATTTTTACTTCAATCACTTAAATCAATTTTCCAAATTGATTTCCAATTTATTCCATTGAAACAAATTTCTTTACTCATCAGTTCATTTCAAAATTCATTAGTTATGGGCTTATTATTAATGTTATTATTTTCCGTTTGATTTTAAACCTTTTAACTGAAATATACAAATTTCAGGCTTTTCCCAATTTCTTCTTTATTCCTTTCAATAAATTTTAAATCTTAATAAATGTTTTGTTCTATTAAATAATATTACTGAAGTTTCAAACTTCATTAACTTTCTATTTATTCAAAAATTCCTTTCTATATACAGAATTTTATTAGTTAGTATTTTGAAACCACTAATATTTTTATCCAATGCACTTTAATTTATATACATTCTTTATAATTATTTCTTAAGAGTTCACCTCTTTTATTTCCTTTCAAAATCCAATTCTAAATATTTGGATCAAACAAACTACTGAAATATTCAAGCAGACTATAACATTAAAATTCTAATATAATTCATTACGGAATATCAATTAATCACAGCAGTGGATATTTAATAATTTAAATAAATGTTGAGGGATCCAGTTGGATCCCTCCAACTTGTTTCCCTGTATCCATAAACGTTAGCACAATATAATGCATCAATTCCAAAACATATCATACAATAGCACATCAATCAATTCAACCATCCAACAATTATTTAAATTTAAATTTAATTGAGTGAGATTAACTCACCTTCGATTTTGTAATTGCAATCCATTCCAATATTGCCTTGGTTTTCTCGATTTTTGACCTTGTATAAACAATTTATGATTTATTAATACTTGAAATAATTGAACAATTTAAATTCCATTAATAAATTTAATTAACCAATTATTTTATTTAAACAAATTTTCTGGACAAATACAATTTAAGTTACAAAAATAATTAAATAGATTAACTTACAGATAAACCACCTTAATAATTGATTTTAAAATAACTTGTGAACTAAAATATCTGTGGATATATTTATCTATTTCATTTTCTTTTTAAAACTACCTACGCAAATACTTATTAAATAATTTATATTGCCATTTAAATTTCTACCTTCCAAATCATGTCCATACACAGAGTATTTTCTCTTTTTTTCCAGTTAATATGAATTTGTATAACTCTTTAAACATAACCATCTTCTGACCTATATGTATACATTTTAATATATATTCAATTTAAAGGCAGAAATTACCCGACGCTGACAAAATCAAAGCCCCAAAAACGAACCAGCGGCCGCCCTACCACCAATCGTTACCCCTCCCTATATCGAAGTGCACGCCTCCACTAATGACTGCACCCACTCACGCAACCTCGGCCTACATCGAAACCCTGCGAGACAAGCGAACTTCGAGGCGGCCTCAGGTCGTGAGCCTGACCTCCTCCCCATATCGTCGACCTCACAGCGCCTCGCTGGCCACCTCCTACTACGCGCCGCTGTGCTTTTTTGCTCAACCGCCAACTTGAACTTGAACTTGGTTTCGATTGACAGAGGAAGAAAAGCTCGGCCGATTCTAGTTTAGTGTTTCTTTGTCGTTTTTTTCCTCTGGGTCGAATTCGATTTCGATATCGTGAAAGAAGAAAGAAAGAAAATGATACGCGAGTGTTTTTGACAGAAATCAAAATTATGCCTTCGAGTTTGAATTAAAGAAAACGAAGAAGGCGGCCGTTATTTCTTATTCGATTTCGATCCCTGACTTTAGAGAAAAGGTACCGTGTTTAAGGTAAGAAGGGGAACAAAATCTGATGTTGGCGTGCAGAAGAAGGAATGGCAATAGTGATTTTGAAAAAGTTGTGATGTGAATAAAGTTTCGGCTGATGGTGATTAGTACGTGAATATATATATATATATATATATATATATATATATATAAAATTTTAAATTGAATCTTCGATGTAAATGTTCAACGCGTTTATAGATCGTACGCTCACACAACAACTCTGATTAATATGAAATTTGAAATCTGACAATAATTCAATATTACGGACCCAAAGAAACTGGTTTCGTCGAAATCCGAGACTATGCCTCGGAAGGCTATTTTTAAATTCAATTTAAACGATATAAATTTTAGAGCTGCACAGATCACTATTAATTTCAATTTTAAAACTTCTATTGCATTCAGTATTATCAATATAAGTTTTATAAACCTTCAAATTAATTTAAACAGGCTTAGAACCCTCAAATTCAACATTTTACCCAACTTTACTCATTTAATTTAATAATTTAATCATCAAACAAATTGTGATATTTGAAACTCAAGTTAAAAATTAACTTTTAAATATTTAAAATAAATTAAATATTCCGATTTCAAAATGCTCAAAATTTTCCGGGTCGTCACAAACAAATTTTGTGGCCAACTGGTCGAATGAAGAGATGGATCGAGGTGGCAGTCGAGTAAACCACATGGTAGCGATGCCCCCCAAGGATATGGGGAAACTACGACACTTCACTACATCGTCAGCTCTGGCAGCGGTCATCGACCATTCATATTTCAGAATATGTCGGTTGGGGTCGGAGTTTCCCCTGTACATGGGTAGAGTTGCCATCCTGAATCGCCGCGGGGGTTCAGTAGTAAGGATATCGTCCGTAAAAGGAGTGTGACTTCGAGAAATTCCCCAATCGTCATTCGTGAATCCCTGGCTCTCACGGATCATCTGATGTATCATGGTCAGAAAATCCGGTATTTGTATGCTCTGCGCTGCTTGTGCCGGAGTATGATGGAATCCCATATTCTGGGGTTGGACCGGATGCTGTCGACGGTCCAAGTCTTGCCTTCTTGGCTCGTAGCCCTTCGGGACGTACGGTTCAGGGGTACACCCATGCTGACGACTGTCCGGGTTTGACTGACTTGGGGCATCGACCCTTGGTTCATCCGCGGCATTCGTGGCGTGGTATTCTATGGTGTGGTGAGGAACGATACCCCCTCGGGAGGAGGGTCCGGCATGGAAACTGGCCGATGGGCCAACTCTTAGTTGTCCAACGGTCATTGCCGGTTGATTTCCAATGGCTTGTAAGTGAATCCCATCTAGCCGGGGTCGTGGAGATCGGTGATGGTAGTCATAAGATGAAGAACTTTCGCTGGAGGAGTAAGAAGCATGGTCTCTCTTGGATCTCTTTCGCTTCTGGCGATCCAGCTGGTTGATCAGCTCGGCGTTCGCGCGTAGCTGTTCTGTTAGCTGTTGCCGACTCTGGGTCAGCTCTTGGAGTAGCAACTGGAATTCTTTCCTAGTAACCGGACCTGATGGTTCTGAGTGTCCAGTGGCGTCTTGGTTAGAGGGAGGTAGTGGCGTAGGATTCTATCTATCCTATTCCTCTTGATTGATAGCGTTAGAGGTGGTCCTTGTGTTAACCATCTTGAAGGTTGAATTCCTTTCCTAGACTTTATGCAAATCTGAATAGAACAGAAGGGACTTGGATTTGATGATCTGAATCTCTCTCTTAGATTTATTCAATCCCTGTATCGATGACAGATCCAAAGAGCAGGAGAAAATCTGGGTTTTCTCAGTGAAAGCACCAAAGCGTTTGTACCAAAATTGGGTACAACACTCTTCGGAAGTCTTTGAAGAGATAATAATGAAGAATATAAATTGAAAATGAGGATTATCTAACAAAAACTCCAAATAACAGTAATGTAAATGCGTAGACAAGCGATTTATAGTGGTTCGGCGTATTGCCTACGTCCACTGTGAAGTTTTAACCACTTTATTGATTTTTTTCGATGGTTACAAGTTGTTACAGCATTCAATAGCAAGTTACAACTGGAAATTCGAAATTGACAGCAAGAATATGATGTAGGATGATGGAGATCTCAATCCGGCAGAGTCTTAGCGCTTTAGAGTCCAAAGATCCCTTTTCTGTAGGCTCTGGGGCTCTATTTATAGGCGTAGGAGGCTGATATTTCGCTCAAACTTCGGGAGACACGTTCTGGCACGTGAGTGGGCCCACCCGACCGTTTCCTTAAGGTTTCGGCCCGATCTGTGATCGATACAAAACCATTTTGTATTGATCAAAATGATGTCCAATTGAGCTGAAATTTGGCAGCGACATTCATTAGTGTGTATGCAAGCTCCTGTGAAAATTTCATGGAATTTGGATCGGTAGATCTCGAGATATCGTCGATACGAAATTGAATTGCTCGGTTGCTGCTTTGTTCGAATCCATGGTTTCGTATTGATTCTTTCGAATCGATAACTGCACGTGTTTTCGTGATGATGTGGCTCGCATATTCCGAGCCGATCCACCTCTTTCTCCGGTTTCGCCGCATCGCATCCTTAAATCTCGCCCCATTCGAAATGAAGACCGTTGCGTTAGACCAGGTCCTTTTGACTCGAACGAACCATTGGTCATGGGTTCGAACGAGAGACTTTTGATGGATTCGAAGTCAGGTCCTCCGATGGGTTCGAAAAGTAGAGACTCGATGGATACGAACTTAGGTTATCTGATGGATACGTTTAGCGCTGTCTAGACGGATTTGAAGTAGACACTGGCTGAAAGTTACGAGGTACGTTTCCTGCTGATGGATACGAAACCGATTGATGCGAACTCGATGGTTTCGAACTCTACCCACTTGATCGGTACGAACTTGTGAAAGCAGACTAAAGCGGAGGATGGACACAAGCTAGATGGATACGAAACTAAGGTCCACCGATGGGTACGAAGCAGGGAGGCGTCTATGGATCTGAATACGATCGAATCGAACAGAGGTATCCCGATGGAGTCGAACTCGATCGATACGAACTGAGTTCCTTCGACGGATACAATGTCGTTGGTCCTCTGATCGATACGAAAGCTATCGATTCGAACTGGAGCATGGGGATGGATACGAAACCGAAGCCTCCTCCTTCAAATTGAATCGATCATAACTTGAGCATACGAACTCAGATTGACTTGAAATTTGGAACGCTGGCTCCCTTGGCTTCATTAGCCATGTCCTACCAATTATAGCCCAATCTGGACTCGGACAAAATTCATCGATATCCATAGTGAATCCATGTATGTTCGATATCCAGGAAAAGTGACCCTTGGTTTCTAGTCAAGTTCTTGGTATCACGACCTTGCCAAAAGGCGGGATAACACCTGCAATTTCTTTTTAGGAGAAATCTATAATATTTACATGAACACATATACTTTTCAAAAATATGTATATACACACCTTTAAAGGCATGACTTTACAACTTTAAGGTATTTTTCAAACATCACTTTCCAAAATAAATATAATTGCGATGGATTTCGTTTTCAAAATAACTTCACAGAAGATTTCCAAAATCAAGGATTACAATGGTAGATGTTTTTAGAATTCACAATATTCGCCAAGCTTTTGAAAAATCATAGTCCAAATAAAATCTCACTTTCAAATCATACATATCACATTTCAAAAAATTTGTAAACTTATTTTCACTAAGTTTTTCTGAAATTGACCTCACCAAAATCATTTTTCAAAATATTTCCCCATTACATTCAAATTTGTCATTTCAAATCAGTTTAACTTTTGTTTTCAAAATTTTCAAATCATCTTCCAAAACTAGGAAAAACAACTATCAATGGATAACTATAAATTACTACTACTCGCTAGTCACATTTGGTGTATTGCCTTATGACTACTATCCTCGATAGTTACACCGAAAGGCACTCCATCACCGTAAAAACCATCACAATAATAGCGAGTGCAATCACATTGTAGTTTCCAATAATAGCAATCGTTTCACATTCCTTTCCAAAACATTCTCACAAATCATTTTTCACAAAAATGGAAAAATAGTACATTTCGCAAACATAATTATCAATGGAATATTTTACTAAATATCATATCAAATTTTCGAGTATTTCAAAATATTGGAAAATGAATTTACTTTCAAAATATTTCCAAAACTATTTATTAAACAATCAATAAATTTCAAAATTCTTTTTGAAAATATATTTCATTGCACTTCTAAATATACCACCATCATTTCATAATTTTTAAAAACTTTGAAACTTTTGTAAATCACATGAAATTCGTTTATCCAGATTTATCCACTGTTAACAAGATTTCTTGTCAACACTCCTGAATGATATTAAGAAAGGTGAATAAACCTTTGCCAAAATGGTACAGAAAAAATAGTGTGAATCCTTTTAAAATTGCCTTTCGATTAGGCTTCGTTTAATGAAGTTCCTCAAGAAGACCTTTCGACCGTGTCGATACGGTCAGTTTTGGGTTTAGATGACCTTTCGATGAGTATGCACTACACCAAAAAGGTGTATTGGTAATGAATATAGTCATTACAAATGAAATTTATAACAGATATAGTCGTGAGCGGTACAGGCACGAGGTATGTCGTTACAAATATTTATAACGGCCTCTACCCGTTATTAGATATATCATTTACCAGCGGACTTTAATTGCATCCATTTATAATGGGTATTTTCCGTTACTTAGTTTCCCCTTTCATGGTAGAAGAAGGGGTTGTCATTCTAAATTATCACGACCTTGTCCATTACAAATTTCATCATTAGTAACGCACTTGTTCGTTACAAATTTCATCAATAGTAACGACTATGCTCGTTATAAATTTCGTCTTTAGTAATGAATATGTTCGTTACATCTACCAAACCATATAGAGCTGCATTTTTGCTAGCATTTACACTACAGAATTGTCTATTATAATACAATAGGTACATACATATCAAAAATTATAGAATTTCGATAACAATAAGCAATTATGCATCCAAACATACAACTTAAATTGCACAAATATTTGACAACAAATTAAAGGAAGATTCGAAATTTCACAAGTTCATCATACATAACTAAAGAGTATGAAATCAAAATATTATAAGTTCTAGCATTACTTCAAAATAAATTCTAGATCCTACAAATAACGAACACGACACTCAGGCCAAATAACAAAACCTCCATTAATTATATCGAATAGCTTGTAATTACCATTTTGTGGTACTTCATAAATAGGTGCTTCTGGATCAAACGCTTTCTCCACACATACTTGCAAAATTGCACGTCTTAAGTCATGACATTTTGGATAGGCATGTTGAACCATGATTGGAAGAAAATATTGAAGAATGATATGATAATTATATGATTTTCTAATGCTCAAGCTAAGTGGTTGAACGTTGACTAAATTGCCTATCTTTGTTGAAAAGCATGATGGAAGCTTTGCACCTTTTAAGACTCGGCAGCATTGAATTTTGTAAATCTTATCAAATGCAAACTTGGAAGATTGTTTCCTATCAAAAAAACAAGTTAATAAAATGATAGTTCAACATCAATTTTATAATACAGAAGTAATATATTGCCTTGCTAGAGAACGACTGAGTAGAAACAATACACAAAAAGTAGCAGATGAATTAATATTCATTGTATGCTAGTATGATACCTTGCAAATGGTGTCAAATCCAACATTTGCTTCCACAAACTGATTTTTAAGGTCCCCGTTCAAAGTAACAGGAACATCAACAATCTGCATATGTATATTTGGTAAAGAACCATCACTAATTAATTTATGGAGGTGAACAAAAAAAACCATCATTAGAAACTCAAGAGATGCATGCGTGATTCCCAACGTAATGTGTGGTAAACAAAATAAAAATCAGCTAACATGGAAATTTTAACTTTCTTACATTGACTTAAATAACAATTCAGCTAATAGAACTATAAAAATAACTTGTACCCATATGTGTTTCCTTTCATAGGCTGAATATCATTTACATTATCCTTAAATCCCACTACTTCAGTTATCTTGAATTCACCTAACATACATGCAAGTGTTCTTTTTTATTGAATGGCTACTCTTACACTATTGATGACAGCCAAGAAATTAACCTACTGCTATGAAGTTATCAAAAGCAAGGATTTAAGCGAGTCAACCATAGCTCAAAGTCTCTTTGGCTACCTGCTTGAAGCATGCAACAACCACATCAACTTTCTACTAACAAAAAATATGAGATTTACGTTTAAAAAAATAAAATATAATAAAGACATAAAGGATAAAAAATAAAAACTTAAAATAAATTTTTTTGATTCTACTTGTAAATGATATGCAAGGAGGATTCCAAGGATCACAACCAGAAAGCATATAATTAGATACAAGAGAAATTACATGCCAATTGTAAATTAAAACCTATTTGCAATGTTTAGGCATTCTAGGCTAATATGACAGACCTTCTACGTAAGTATACAATATTACTAGAACAAAATGCTGACAAATATTCTCCTCTCAAACTCATAAGCAAATTCTCAAAGCAACTGACAAAGAACACGGCCATCGACCAAAGACATGAAATTGCAGCATGAAATTAAGATTTAATGTATCATAGAAAGGAATTTTATGGACAATGCTACATTAATGCACTTTTGAAAAGAAACAACATAAAAGGGAATTTATATATTTAATGTTAGATACAGTTTGCTAGAATTTAACCATTTAATCTTCTTCTAAATTAAAGCTGTGTTAAATGAATCACTATCAGTTACAGTACATTAACCTAAACCTAAATTACTTCCTCCTATTTATTTTGCAACATCGTTACAACCTAAATTACACTACAATAATCTAATACAATTTTGATCAAATTACAAACTATTACTATAGTCACTTCAAATATTAGGGCCAACGCTCGCAGCTTAACTTCGTGAAATACTAAGCCTACTATCTTAAACAAGTTTTCGTCAAATTTATGCCCCTTCCATTACGTTTGCATCAAACCTATGCCAAACTCTCACTGATTATGTTTTATTAGTCTGTTGGTTACTTTGATTTGCATGTACTGATTTATCGCTCTACATAAGTAAGGAATTTCTTTAACCCATTATACAAATGCAAAAATGGCTTACTGATGAAGCAAAATCAACATTTACACAAAATGACATGCTGCATATATTTATGAGCAGCTACACACAACAATATAACTTACTTCAAAAGAACCATGAATTCATTGAACCTAGGAATTGCAATCATCGCGATTGCCCATGGTGGAGGTACCAACTGTTGCCGTGCTATTTGGTGTAGTGAGTCATCTAGTATAAGCGAGTTTAGAAGTGATTGGTTCAGAATAGTATATTATATACGTTACACACTCTAAGATGACAAAAAAGCATAATGAAGATTTTAAAGTCTGGGTTTTAGGCTTTTAGAAACTCTTAAAATCGGTATCAAAACAGAACATTATGTAACTCTCGGTTCATGCATGACCACTGTTTATTTACATGTTCACCTTACCATGCATTGACTAGGGAAAATATATTTTCTATATGTTATTTTCTGCTTTGTATAGGGGATGGTTACAAATTTGTTTTTTGGTCATTTAGTTAAGGATTCATCTAATGGGAAGTGCAGTTCACATCACTAAAAGCTTTTGTTGCATGTATTGTTTTGGTCGCAAGTTTTTAGATTAAAATGTTCTAACTAAAAATATATAGATGTTTGACCATAACAACTGTAGTTGAAACAGTAGATATGATGTTGATGAGTTACAGCCAAAAAGAGCGAACGTTGGAGTCTTTGGTTTTCAACTATGACCTAAAAATAGTAAAATCCAAACATAAATGCTGATATTAGTTTATTAAAACGTAATTTGGTAAAGACGCTAAAAACCAGAATAATGCTTTAATAAATCAAATGATACCATTTTGAGAATGTATACCTGCTACTGTTATGTGTAAGGAACCAAATCTAGCCAGCTTCATCTGCTGCTGCATTAAACAAAAAAACAAATTCCTACAATATAGAATATCAGATTGAAATATGACTAATTTTAGTAGAAAAAACACTTGGGTTTGCTCTGATTTGTTGTTTAAGATAAATTTGACATCTATCCTTGAATTCAGACAGACAACTAGCGAACAATGTATGTGCATCTTTGTGTGCATTTTAAAATCTTCGTCAATCCAAGAAATCCCAAAAATAATTTGAAACAAGAATTGTTTATACTATAGTCAGATCAAGTTGGGCTAGAGATTCAACAAAAAATACAAAATAGTTATTCATTTTCAACTTTATTTGCAGAAAGCTGCAACAAAGTAAATTATTTTAGCACTTACTAAGTAAGAAAACCAATACATGTTTGGAACGTCCTCGGTCTCCTAACTCCAAAAAAAATCTAGTACTACATGGAATAATAAGCAAGCTGCGTCCGTAAGTGTAAGTTCGGCATCCTAAAACTGAAACAGACCAAGATATTACTCTGTAATAGGTAGGAAGATCAATATGTTACAAATCAAGTTCCCGATCGAAAATAAACACATGGAAATCAGGCCCATTTCCCAGATTCCAAACTTGATGCACTACAAATCCTCGACATCTCTCATTTAAAAAATATGATCGTTTTCACCATTAAATCAAAAATTATATTCTTCCCAACAAAATTCATATGTTAAATATTTCTGTAAAGTTTTGTTGCTGCAAATACTACAAAGATATTTATAATTTAAAGTAGTTATTACAAACAACTGGATCTACAAGAGCTTTGAAATGACGATGCAATTATTTGTGCTTATCTTAAATTTAAAGATGCATAGGCTGGCACAAACACTTATTAGATATAAAGATGACTAATCAAAAGAGTATTTTGTTACCCTTAAATTATTCAGTTACCCTTTAATTTAGTTCAACAAATGACTAATTAAAAGATTAGTGCTTAGTTGCAATTCTGCAATCAAATTGAGTGAACCTAAATATTATTTTGTGCCTAAGTATTGCAATAAATATAAACTAAAATCTACAGAAGGATAATGCACAAAGCTTCATTTGGTGAAAATGAGATCCTAAGACCGCTTGTTTTCACATTGGTAGCTCAGATGTTGATAAATATTCAAATTGTAACACGGAAGAGTGGGAAGAATTCATGCTTTTTTCTCTCTTCCTCTCCCTCTAAAAAATAACACCCTCCTATTGATGATTTTATATAATGATAAGGAAATTTCACCTTCCCCTATCTTGTGCCTTTTTAGGTATTTACTTAGAATACAGAACGTTAATTTTTAAGCAAAACGATCGATAAACTTACACGAGTTTGCGTCAAAAACAGGAGAGAAATTTTCACATGGTCAAAATAATGACTTAAGACGAAATTAAATTTGGTCCCATTATGCTTAAATTTTAATAATGAAGATACTAGCGTCAAATAAGAGGAGCACTAACATACTTCTTTTACCATAAAACATGGTAGCCAAAAATGAATCTGGTAGCATTTTAAAAGGATGAAACAACTCCAAAAGGTTAACAATACACAGAACATGCATTAGAATAAAATCAAGTTTCTAACATGAAAGATTAGCCATACATAAAATCCTAAAATGGTCCACACCAAATTTTATTCTTTCAATAAGTGAATGTCAAATTGTAACCGACCATTCATCACTGATGTATGAGTAAAAATTCATTTTAAAAAATTAAGTGGGCATTCCATTAATATAGCATTAAATAAAATTAAAATAATTAAAATAAGCGTTTGAAGGATGTTGACGATCATCTGGCTAAAGCATTGGAAAAAAAATCAAAGAATGGTCTAAAATTCATTTTAAGCAACCTAAATCATATGTTGAGTGATCAATATATACTTTCATTTTAATTCGTTGGCTAAAAATATTTAATGTACAGCTACTGTAGCATAACATTAATAAATTAGTGATGCTATAGAAGTACTACCTACATGCATTGGTCAAAAACCACTTTCATAAATGTAAAGGTCTTACCAGAAGCTGGAATTCTCACACATGGATTATTAATCTCTAATTCTTTATTGTGGTTGTTGATGGTTAGCAACAAAATTCTGCAGTAGTACTTGGACTGTTTGGCATAGTGCTTCACACCTCTCAATAATGTACAAAACCCTTCTCTTTCCAATACCATAAAATGCCAAAGGCGTTTCTCATTTAATCAAGAAATAATAATAATAATAATAACATGTTTATATGGAGCTATAGATATCAAAGACTTATAGGTGAGCTTTTAAATTTTAGCTTCATAAGCTCCTCGCTGCAATAAAAAAAAGAAAATAATAAGAGCACTTTAGAAACCTATGCTACAACAAACTAACTCATCAATATGCAGTAAAAAAGAATTTTTTTTAGAGTACTTTAGAAATTTATGCTACAGACAAACTAACTCCTTAACATGTAATAAAAAGGAGAAAATAAGAGTACCTCAAAAACTTATGCTACATACAAACTAACTTATCAAGATACCGAATGATTCATGTTACTTACTTACTTGCACTATTTATGAAATTTTAGCATTCTTGAATTAGTGGTTTCTGAAAAATACAATAGCATTCAAGTTATATGCTATCAATGCATGCTTTTAAGCTATTAGTTATGTAGATGGTACAATTAAAGAAAAATTTAATATGAGTTTAAGTATATAAAATAAAAATCTTTAATTCAGTGCTGCGAACTTTGAGAATGTCCTAGGCGTGTACCGATTTCTTCAAACTGCAGATGAGGAGTTTTAGGAGTTTTTGGTGATTGCAGAACGGCGTAGGTGGCGGTCGAAACAACAATGGTCTACTTGAACAAAATAATATTGAAAATGTGTTCCAAAAATGTCGCTGTAAATTTCCATTAGTTCGTTGTATCTTTAATTCAATCATCCTAGCTAAATCTTACGATCATACACATACCATAATGGGTTTAAAAAACATTAAATACTAATAAAAGAAACTCCAATTTCATGTTCAAGATAGACTAAAATATAGTCCGTATCAGAATCAAATTTGGACATATCATCTTACGTTAGCTTTAGAAATGATTTTAACAGCCACAACCTCTCCTTTTATCTCCCCTTTCTTGACCTTTTCTCATGTATGACCAAAATTTCCTAGCTTCTTTAATTACCTCATACTTAGCTCCAAAATTCTTCCCATATCCAAACCTCTTATCCAAGTACATAACTTCTCCATCTCCGTTTTCCAGCAACATTATTCTCTCCATCCTCCAAAAATGTCCCTTCTTTAGGCTTTTTAGTGTCATGCCTTCTCGCCAGTGTTGCTTTGATGTGCTTAGCTGGGGACAAAGGAGGAAACGCCTGCCCAAAAAGCCGACTTGGGGTCTTCGATCTCCTCGAAGAAAGGAAAGGAGCTACACCATGAGGATAAGGGCTTGGCCATGCTGATGAGGCAGCCGAAGGAGTTGTTGGAACGGTGGTTGTGGCAGTTGCGCCTACGGAATCATCTCCAGTGACTGGGCTTGCCTTGTCGTAGCATTGACCCATTGATTTAAGAGCTTAATTAAGGTTTTATAATTTTATTTTGATCTTAATTTTAGATAAGGAGAGAAAGTGTGAAAGATCTAAAGTGAGAAGGATCTTAAATTTTAGAAACGGAGGCGTGATAACCTAGTTAGGAAGAGGAAATAAAATGATCAACGAATTGTTGTCCATGAGAAATAGAATAAGTAATAAGGAAATAAAATTACAATCCTATCCATCTTACTTTTGGCTATTTATGAGATTACCAGATTTTATAACAATAAAAATCATGACAAACGTTTGTAACGGTTATATTTGTTAGAAATTTATAACAGTTATTACCGTTACAAATTGAAAGCGGAAAAGTGTTACAAAATAAGCTATTTGGTGTAGTGATGGTTTCTCCTTCGAAAGCCTTTCTTTCGATCTTTTTGGAATACCTTAATGTCTTAGATAGGTTTCGACTACGTCGGAGGTCTAAAGCTGTTGATTGGTTTGGGTTTCGATTATTAATCAGAAAGAAGAGGTTTCAACCTTTTCGGAAACTCATGGACTTGCTCTTCTTGGATTTATGTACGAAATCACAAGCCTTAGTGGATTTTAGGTAGGTTTCGGCCTTGTCAAAGGCCGTGGGTATAACTTCCTTAGGTTTGGATCTGTAATTCTAGGTTTTGGTGTTCTAAAGGGCTAGATTCGACCTTGTCAAAGGCTTTAGATCATAGAGTAGATAGCTTCTAATGGGTTATAGAAGTTATTAGAGCTTAAAGATGTTTTGACTATGTTGGTAGGAGCGTTTTGATGGAGGTGAAACCTAGAAAATAGAAGTGAATCCAGCAAAAGCTAAAATGAAATAGTAAAATAGTATAAAGTGATTGAAACTTCCCTTTCTCCAAATCTAAAGACTTTATTTCTCTAAATTCTCAAATTGATTTACAAACTACGGTTACAATTCTTTTATTAAGAGAATACAAGTTCAGGATGAGAAGAATCGGATTCCCAAAACGTGACCGCTTGGGTCTTATTTATTGATGCGGTTTGGCACCTTTTGACCCTGATGCTTTCGAGTGGGTCAGAAGGTGATTGAGAGACTTAATCAAGCTACCACTTTTGTCGAATGGTATTACAATGCTTCTCTTCTTTGAGTTATCCTGATTGTGCTTCCGACTGTATCGTTAGCCTTTTCCTTTCGGTTTCAATGATGTTGGTTCCGATGCTCTTTTTTTGATCTGATGTGGAACCCTTTCTGGAGCACACTGGTTTCGACCAATTCAAAAGTCTTGTTATGGCTTTCAAAGGGGTTGCTCCAGATAATACTTACTTCTTAGCTATTTGAATGATGGCGAAACCGTTGGTTTCGAATGGTTTGACATATATTCAAAGGGTTCTTCTTCCCTGTCTTCGGAAGATGTGGCTTCGACCTGATCAAAAGATCTTCATCTAGTCGAGGCATAGTCAACGAAAGTGGAAGGGATCTTTCGTCTCCTTCACCTTCTTTGAATTCTCTGGATATTGATAGGAGGAACCTTCCTACTCCTTTGAAAGGTCTTTAAGATTTTAAACTTCGATGGCAACATCCCTTCGACTCCTTCGAAAGGCTTGGCTGCAGCTCTTCTTTCTAACTCTTTACTCAAAGAGGTCTTGACTTGGTCGAAAGGTAAATTTTTGGAGTAACATTTTCCTGCACCCCCACCCCCCCACGCGAAGGGATGCTCTTGACTTTCCAAGTCATCTTTGCCGAAACCTAGAAATTTATCGCGTCTTGGCCTTCCCATGTAGATCTGGGTCGTTCGTTCTAATCTTATCCAATGGTTGATAATCAGGGCGACTTTTCTTATAAAGTATGCTTCTTCTCCTTCTTCTTCTTTTACCTGCAATCAAAATCATCGAGAAAAGGTAAAAGAATTCTCCAAAATTTCTTAAATTTGGCTTATAGAAACCAGGGTAATTTCCAAATCAAAACTGTCAGTTTAGATTAATCTCTGTTTCTTTAGTTTTTATCGAACTTCGTTCATGCTTTAATTGAATTTTAGTCTCTAGATTCCAAAATTGAAATTAAATATTGAAATGTTTGAATCTTGAACTTTTTGAGAACAAATTTGGTTCGGCTTGCCGAAAAACTTCCTCTTAATTTAGTTTCTTAAATAAATAGAATTCATTTCTCGCTTTGGATTTTGAGATTGACAGTGGTTGTTATTAAAAATCCCCTTATCGGGTTTAAATTACCATTTCAAAATTTATTATTTTTGTTCTACTAGCAATCAACATTTCTAGTTTGATAGTAGTTCCTATGCTTTTGAAATTGTCGAAGACCAATTTTTGTAAAAATTCATTTTTTTACAAGTCTAATATGTTTTCTTTAAGAAATTTTTAAAAATCTAGATTTGTAATCGGGTTTGGGGAAGGATGATGAAACCCGTTTCTTTACCTAGAAGTTTCTCATGTACGGATGAAAATTTTGGTGCTACAAAATGATTTTTCTACCCCTTCAAAAGAGAATGAGGCCGCAACATTGGGTTTGCTTCTTATCCCCTTTCGATGGGGTTGAAAGGTGTTGTAATGCCAATTAGATCATCTTTTTCGAAAGGTTATGCTATTATGTAGGGAATAAGAACTCATTCAATAGAAAAATGTTTCGACTTGGTCAAAACCCCTTGTTTCGATTGTAAACCATTTTCCTTGGTTAATTTGTGGAATCACCGTAACCTTTCAACCCTTTGACACCACCTTTACCTTCTAGGTCAAAACCCCGAGTGTTAATTTTGTTCAGCTTTGTCGAAACGTTCGAAGTGTATATGAGTTTAACTTGGAACTTTTCGACTTCAACGGGTGGGTTAGGTTTTGCCAATATCAGCATTTTTCTTCAGATAACCTAAGTTATTGGTTTCGATAATGTCGAAGGGTCTTGTTGTCTAGTTTATGTAATGTTTATACCGTATATATTTGTTTAAGTTTTTAAGATGATCCTAACTATCTTTCCTTAGCAATTTGATTCCTACAGATCTTTCGACATTGTTGAAAAGTGATGTATGAACAAGTATTATGCTTTTACCTTTTGACATTGTCGATAGCTCATGGAACACTTTTATCTAGGCTTTCGACAATGTTGAGACATGCTTGTTAAATGATGATGCTCGTTTCCTTTCAACTTTATCAGAAGCCTAGTGTTTTTGGTTTTTTACTTAATCTATTTGCACAATCTTGAAGTTTCATACTTGTTTTCATGTTTAAGTTATCTAAGTATGTTTCTTTGTCAAATTCTTGAAAGTATTCCAAACTCATAAATAACCAAGGATTTTAACTAAAATGTTTTCACCTGGCAGAATCATGGGTTCTCTGAAGAAATATGAAGCCATTTCCAAGCGTTCTTTTGTTGCAACCCAAGACGAAGTTAATGCCATCCTCAATGATTTTGGCATCATTGGATTAAAGCCATTCCCCCTCAGGAAACTGACACCATATACAACCCTCCTGAAATGTATTTTGCTTATACTGTCATCCACATATGATATGGCAGATTCTTACCTTTCCCAGAGTTCTTATCTTCATATCTATCTTATGTTGAAATCGCCCCAATCAAGTTATCTCCAAATATCCACACTTATCTCCTATCTTTAGAGATGATGGCGTTGGAATTTGGGCTCCCTTCTCTTAACGCTCAAGTGCTAAACTTCTTAACCAGGTTGGTAAAGTTGAGCAATCTCAACAACCAAACACACAAAGCTAACCCCTAGAAGAAGTTAGTATCATACGGGGTCAATAAATTCAAGGACTGGGAGAACCGGTTCTTCTCCATCAAATGCTTTGCTAATATTCGCGGGACTTTTGCTTCTTTCTGTAAGTGTGACGACCCGGAATTTTCAAGCATTTAAAATCGGAATATTTAATTGATTTTAAGTATTCAATAGAGCAATTGTAACTTGAACTACGAATATCACAATTTATTTGATAATTTAATTATTGAATTTAAATAATTTAAAGTTGGATGAACGTTGAATCCAGAATTTTAAGCCTATTAAAAATAATTTGAAAGCTTATAAAATTTATATTGATAATACTGAGAATAATAGAATTTTAAAATTGAATCTAACACTGAATTGGTTAGGTTTGAAATTTAATCGTTTAAATTGAATTTAAAAATAGCCTTTCAAGGCGCAGTCTCGGAATCCGACGAAACCAGTTCTTTTGGGTCCGTAGTATTGAATTATTACCGGATTTCAAATTTCGTAGCTCTCGGAGTTGACGTGTGTTTGTACGTTAAGTAAACGTGTTGATATTGCATTGCGTACTGTATCTAGCATCGTATATAGGGGTTAAAATTATAATAAAAAAAACGTTACCATCTCCAACACGCTTCTTCGTTAATAATAAATTAATAGGAGATATTTTCCTTCGTTCAGAGTTGTTAGTCGATCCTTAAATTAAACTAAAATGGCCGAAGCTCTCGTCTTCGTTTTCATCTTCTTATGTCACCAATTCGATTTCTCGTGTTAATAAAAAAATAGAAAAGAAAAGAGGGCCGCACGGCAATATTGAAATCAAGCTCGATTAGGGCCGAATTCTTTTGTTTTCCTTCTTCTTCAACTCTAAGCAGTCCGTGGTTTTAATAAAGAAGGGGGAGGGACGACATTCATTCAATTTCAAAATCAATGAAATAAAACCCAAAATTCAAGGGAGCCTTACCTTTTAAGACCGAAGCCTCTGTATCATTGCGCAGCATCATCGTTTGCGTTGCGGCGTGTGCTTGGCCGTAGCGCCTAGGGTTTGGGAGGATCGAACTCGAGCTCGATTGAGAGGCGCTCGTTCAACGACAACGAGCTCGTGAAGGACTGGTTCCAGGCGGTGCGAGTGGAGGTCGGTCTCGCTCGCGTGATGTATAGCTCGACATGGGTGGTTCTCGAGCTAGCCGTGAATTTCGAGCCCGATTTGGGATTTTCGTAGAATCTGGTGATGGTCGCATCGAACAGTGAGGTAATTGCTGGTTATTCTTTTGATTTGAATCAGCTAAAATAATACATATATGAAAATATGTAAGTTTTTGAAGATATAATTTGTTAATATTAAGATAAAAATAAATAGTTATACTGATATGCAGTTTCAGATTTAATATGTGAGCAGAAAATAAAATAAAAATTTAATCTTACTAAAGATTTTAAATGCAGTTATATATATATATATATATATATATATATATATATATATATATATATTATAAAGGTAGTTTATTTTATAAAACTTATTTGATTATTTTTACAAGAGGTTATTTTATTCAATTAAGTTCTAAAAGTTATTTTTAGTTAAATATTTCATTTAAGAGAAATTAGTCTTAACAAAAGCCTTAGCTAATTAAGTTATTTAATAGTAAGTGATTTTTTTCAATTAGTTCAAATATTAATTTAAAGGAAAAATTTATTTATAACCAAAATTAATAGTTAAAGACCCTAGTATTAGGAATTAATTGATCAGTTAATCCAAATATTAATAAGCTGTAAAATATTTATACAAGGTTAAACCTCAGAGAATCCGAGGCAATATTGAAATGGACGTGCAAAATTTAAGAGGCAAAGGTGACTTAATCTCACTCAGTTTAAATTTAAATTTAAAATGATTAAATTTAAATAATTGATTGTATGGTTGAATTGATCGATGTGATATAGTTTAGTATAATTTGAAATTGGTATGTTATATCATGCTAATGTCTGTGGATGCAGGGAAAACGGGTTGGAGGGATCCAACTGGAACCCTCAACTTTTATTTAAATTATTTAATATTCTCTGCTCTGGTTATTGGATATTCTATGATGCATTAAGTGGAAGTATTGAATGCTATGGTTTGAATGATATAATTGAGAATAATGAATTACCAAAAACATAAATTTGATTTTTGAATGAAAATGAAAGAAGTGAAATTGCAAGTAAAATAATTATAGAATAAATTTAAGAATGACTTGGAAAAGAAATAAAGTAATTTTAAAATTCTAATAAGTGAATCCTGAGGATGAAAGAGAAAATTTGAATAAACAGGAAGTTGATGAATTTTAAAATTCAGTATTATTATTTAAAAGAACAAAACATTTTTTAAAAGCTAAGATTTGAATTATTGGAAGAATAAAGGAAAAAGTTGGGAAAAATCTAGAATTGTATATTTCAGTTAAAAATTTAAAATCAAATGGAAAATAATAATAATAATAATAACAACAACAATAATTAAGTATATACTTAATGAATTTTGAAGTGAATTAGGTAATTAAAGAAATTTATTTCAAATAAAATAAATTGGAAATCAATTTGGGAAAATTGATTTAGGTGATTGGAGTTGGAATTTTCTATGGATAGCCAAGTAAATGTTTTAAAAAGTAAATCTTTAAAAATTAATTTGATGGATTAAAGTTGTTTTTATAGAAAGCAAGTTTTGTAAAATTTATTATTTCTAATATTTTAATTTCTAAAGTAAGTATTTCCTTTTAATCTATTATAGAAATAATTATTTAAAGAGTGATTTAGTATTTGTTTTAAAAGTGTAAATCTAGTTGTATATTTTATTAAGTAATCTTATTTTCAAATATTCATATGGTATGTCTTTTTATTGAAGTACTTTTTCAAAATAAATGTTTTAAGTATAAATTTCAAAGTAAAGTGTTTTAAATTATTTTAAAAATCTACTTTTGTGCTTGGTGATTTCAAAGGAGATAGAAAATATTTGGGAAAGTTGATTCTGAAAAGAAAGATGGTTTTGAAAACTGTTTTCAAAGGATTGAAAATAGAAATATATCTTGTGAAGATATTTTTGGAGATTAATAAATAATTTGGAAAATTATTTATTGGTTGATGGTTGTTTTGTGAATATAATTGATAGTTAAATAACCAACTATCAATATTGGACAAATGCGTTAATCGTTTCGAAGAGACCGGGATCGAGATTTATTTCTTGAAAACCACTTCGATCCGGTTTGTGCGTTTCATGTAAACGATTTTGGATTCGAAGATGGAGCAGTGGAGTGCAAGGGCTAATCGCTACTAATCCTGAGGATATTTCCAAAATGGATGTAGTAGGAATAGTGCCTTCGATTCCGTTCGAACCCGGGACGGACTTGTATGGATGAATGCTTGCGAAACATCGTCAAGTGGACGATGGGCATTCTAAGAAATATGTTCTATAAAGGTAATGCTTAGCCTCAAGCCTCATCAAATAGGAATGACTGAAAATTAGGGGTTATGCAGCAAGGCTAGGTGGGTAGCACCCAAGCAGGGTGAGGTCATTCCAGTCTAGATGTCCCTTTTTATTTCGGCTTAGTGGTGCGGTTGCTGATCCCAACCGCGGAGTGATCTCACTCGGGATTATCCAGTAAGGGGTAGTCCCGGCCTTGTATTGCAGGGGAGCGGGCGTACTCCTCGGTACGGTGATCTAGGCCTCGTATTGTGACAGGTGGTACCCCAGTGCCTAGTCATTGGTTGGAAATCCATTCTCCCTACGAGCCTTGTACGAGTTTTGTTTGTATTACCCACTTTTGTGGCTAGTAGCTGGAATTTAATAGATGTAACAATTTCGGCTATTTTATAAGTACTTGTAAATAGACCCTATTATAATATCAGAGGATTTCTATAAAAATTGTTTTAGCTATCGTAAGGTAAAAATCCGACATGTTTATTTGTGGCGTGGTCTTACGAGATGCTTTTGTTTTCAAAGGATTTTTGAACTTTAATAATCAATTGGATGTGATTTTCCCACGCTGGTATTCCAGACTGACTCGGGTGTTATTTAACTATAATGCTCGGGTCAGACCGAGTATTATAGGATACAGGATATGATGCTGTGGAGCTCAGGAGACGAGCTGGATGACGATACGTACTTCCGTACTAGTTTATATATAGATATATTCCGCTGTGTTGTGTTGTTGTGTATCCATGTGTATGTTATTGATGTTGAGCTGAGATTGATGTACTGTGATGATGTAAAATATGTAAACAGATATATTTGATTTTGAGTAAAGATCATATATTATCTATTATATTTTATTCCGCTGCGATGGTTAGATTCTGTTGTTGTTTTCTATTTTCTTCTTCTACCTCTTCTTCTTTAACCCAAATGGTTCGTATTTCTGTGCAACTTGAGTTGATTGTTGTAGAATAGTGTTGACTCAAGGGGTACGGATTTGCGGGTCGTTTCAGTAAGTCTTGACTTGTGTTGTCTTTCCCCTACTCAATGTCTTCTGTTAACTAATCTCTTGCTTTATCAAGTGTCCCTACCAAGAAGCTTAATGATATCGACAAGAGAACAGTTGATTCTCTAATTGCGGCTTCAAGACAAATTGGCAGCAGACTGACGCTTCTAACTACTTCAAATTTAAGAAAGCACTCTCTTCTGCCAGTGGAATAGAAGATCTTAGGAACTCCTTCCTCTTTCCAGCACACTTCATGTGGCAAATGCTTTCACTCTCTGGGACATGCTGAACACTTCTTTCCAATATCTCTAATCTATGAAGACCATCCTGGTACGCCGGTATTTGCTTTTCGTCCCTGGCATTCTTTGAATTATTTTGGCTGACTTTTATTGTGCTCGAATTTTTTTCAGCTTCTTCTCAAGTCACAATGTCTGCTAGTGGTGCTATACCACCTCTGCCAACTTCTGGAGTTACATCAATTATTGCCTCCTTTGCAAAGTCCAAGAAAATATTGGAAAGGAAGCTAATGGAATCTTCCACAAATATGCCTCCGAAGAAAATTGCTAAAGTTATAGAAGTGGAGGAAGTAGAGGAGAGCTTATCTTCCGAACAAGTTTCAAAGAGCCCCGTTGTTGAAGCCCCCAAAGATAAGCCGGAGCAAACTTAGCCTAATCTTGACTCTCTTTCACACATCTCTATCTCAGATTCCCCAATTGCACTTGAGCAGATGCAGCTAGTTTTGTTGACGACTCCTGCTGTAAAACAAATTCCTCCAAAGACATCGTCTTCTACTCCTCCATCAAATTTTTTTGAAGAGATGATTGAGCACATTTTGCATTCTGAGCCTTTTACTTCTTCTTGCTTGCCCTCTTTCACTCCAGATTTGGCGAGGAATTATCGCTCTTTAATGGAGCAGCAATTTTTGGCAAGTTCTTACTCAGTTGACCTTATCATCATTGGTTTTTTCTTAAATCACTAATTTGTGTTATACTTTTCCCTCTAGATTTCTAAGAGTTGGATAGCTTTGAACGAACATGTTTCAAAGTATTCCGCCGAGTCCTCCATGCTTTAGAAGGAAAATTCTAAGCTCAAAAACCAAGTATCTTCACTTTCTGCTATTAAAGATGATGCTTCCACAGAATTGAAATGGATGAAGGCCTATCTTTCTCGAGTTGAGTCTGATCTAGAGGTAGAAAGGCATTCTCGTCAACTTATTGCCAACGAGAAGCTTACTATTGAGCTCACTTTAAAGGATACAAAATACGAGAAGGCTCGCCTGGTCACGAAGAATATCCCTTTGAAGGATAAATTCAAGAAGACCAGAGCTTCGCTTAAACTTGCTATCCGTACCCGTACTAATGTCAAGCAGCAAGTGTCCCAGTTTGCCGACGCTACTCTGGGGAAAATGATGTTGAAAAATTATGAAGATGCTCTTATGCTTATGTATGCTGACAACTACAAGAAATTCCCTTACTCTGGCTTTCTTTCACTTGATTCCTCCCTTGCCGAAAGAGTGATGGGAAAAATCAACTAGATGAAGCAGGGGATCGAGCTTGCAAACGAGGAGGAAATTAACCCTTCTAAAGCCCTTTCTTTTGATTTCCCCTCCTTTGATATCGAGTCAGACTCAGAAGATGAGGGTGAGGAAGAACATGCCATCAGGGAGGAAGGTAATGACGACGACGATAACGATGATGATAATAGTGGTGATGATGATGATCCTGCTGGATGTTAGGGACTTGATGGAGACAAAGGGGGTATTTTTGGAGTTTTGGAATAACGGTGGTGATTAAGCTGAATTTCCTAAAAAAGAACCATCCCCTCAAAAGGATGTTCCGCCTGCATCCCCTTATCCTTCTGCTACTCCAAAAGGTAAGCCTACTCCTGCCCAAAGTGAGGATCTGAAAGAGAAAGAGCAAGACCCCTAGGCTTCTATTACAGTTTCTAAGGTATGGAAATCCCTATCTAAATATCTTTCTCTTCGAAGATTATAATTAGTGAAAAATCATTTATTGTAGATACGGACGAAGTCTCAACTTCCCTATAGAGAAAAACTTGAAAGAAAACAAGTAGAAATTAACAAGTTATATAGGGAGTTAGATAGATAAATAAAGGAGCATAACATCCTCTTTGAAAAGTATCACAATCTTGATCGGAGCGCTTCTGTTCTAGCATCTTTTAAAAATCAGAGGGCTGCCCCGTTACTAAAGAGGGTGCGTCTCCGATACGACATTCTCTTAAAGGAGAATCAGGAGTTGCATAATTTATTTTGGATAATGATCGAAGATAGGGATGTTTTAGTTAAATTTTTGTATAACGCTTATTGTAGACATTCTATTATAGACTTTTCGTACTTAGACAAATTCAACGAGAGTTTACTCAGGCATTTCCATAAAAGATACTTAGATGAATCCAGATCAGACCCACATCCCGAAGCTTGCTGGAACTTGCCGCAGGTCAGGTTGATTCCTCAAGATCTCCCCCATGAGACGCTTAAGTACTATAAAGATAAATTTGTTTCTGATTTTTTCTCTAAGTCTATTTTGTATGAACCAGATGAATGGTTGTACCTACGTAATAATTAATTGATTTATGAATATATGTTTTAGCTCTACTTTCTATCCTTAGCTTCTCTTTATTATACCATTACAGAATGGTAGTTCTTTAGGTCGACTCGTCCTTAGAGACCACTTAAGCCAATATGTTAAATTGAGGAGGTTTTACTCTAACAAGGCTTCGCTTTTAAAGACTTCGAAAGTAGCAAGATATTGTTTTCTTCGAGAATTAGAAAAACTTTATTTGGAATACCCTCACCTCCGTTTTGACTTCCTCGGCAATGAGAAGGAAACATTCCTTATAGAAATTAGGACATTTCACTTTAAATTAATTTACTGTCGCGATAGTCCCTCGGTTGGGAAATGAGACTACAAACATTGCCCGCCAGTCATAAGCCCGAAAGGAGTTACTTCGCCTTTTGATTTGATAGTTATTCTTTTAGCTACTCCCTAGATATAGGTAGAAAAGTAGTTTTCTAGCTTTAAATATAATCAAGTTATTTATTGTACCTTTTAATTTCATTGTCGTTTGAGTTCTAATCTATTACTATAATAATAAAGAGATTTCTTAGCTTGATTTTGGCTTTATTTCATCGCTTTTACTTAAATGGGAGCTACCGTTATCCTCAACGTCTCTTCCTCGTAATTTATCGTCATGCATTAATGCTATTAGAAAGAAGTTGTTGCAAAGAAGTGGACGGATTCTGCTTAGCGACGATATCTTATTAGAGTGCTTTTGTGGTAATATTGAGGCCGTGAGATGGCACGAAAGATATATTATTTGGAAAACTATTGCCAGCGGCCAGAAAGGTCACATCACCACCTCGAGGTTGAAATTAAAAGTGAAGATGAAACGATTACCATTCTTAAGCGACAAGTGAAAACAAATCCTTCAATCGATTTTGATCATAAGATGTCGAAGCTCATTCAGCAAATTAGTGACTTGGAGCTGAAACTAAAGGATAGTCAAGCATAGTATGAATCACTGGAATTCATTATGGGGGAAAAGATTTCAGGCATTGATTTACTAATCCCTCGTTCTACTCCTACGACTACCAAACCCACATGGTCGAAACTTCTTGCGGCCGAAAATTTTCCATACGATGCTCAACCCTTACCTAGGCTTAGATGAGAACGCCATGGAAAATTGGTGCAGGAGAGTCATATTTGAAGTAGAAAAGTATTTTGATGAACAACAGAAGTTAAATATTCTCAAATTATTAATGATTATGCCTCCAAGAATCAAAAGCTCGATCTTGATATTTATTTTCTCCAAAAGCACATTGCGGAATCAGAAAGGGAGAAGAAGACCATTAGGGCTGCAAACTGAGTTTTTAACCATGCCCTGAATTCCAATATTGATGTGATTGATGACGAGAACCAAATAAGAAGAAAAGAAAAGAAACTTATGGAAGTTCTCTGTGCCGCAATTCGTCACGTTGTCGATCCTTCAGTTGCGGAAACTCTTGATAAAGCCACTTAAGATTTGTAATCCATTTACATGTTTGAATTATGTAAATTTATCTTGTATATAGGTAAATAATTTTGTAGTTTTGTAAACAATGTCATAGCTTATGTAAATCTGATAAACTTTGTAAATATCATCTGATTTGTAATGCTTTTTCTGTAATGATACTTTTGAAATGCCTTTGAATTGCTCACTCATTGATTTTTGGACTTGCTAAATCTTTTACCATTCCTTGCTACTTCAATTTCCCTAAAAAGCATGTAGCAAACAAAATTTCTAACTGTTAGCTTGAAATCGGCATATTTTTCTATGTATTTCATATGCTTATATTAACAAATCACAGGAACCCTCCCCTAAGCTTCGCGGGTATTCTCTTCAATGATAACGCACCTTAAGGACATAGTTATAGTAAGCCAAATCTATATGAGATCTCAGCTTCGCTATTATATTAATATAGTCGTATGCGGGAAACCTAGTCTCCCTAAAGTTAACTCATAAGCCCAAATTAATATACTGGCAAGTGAATTAGCCTCCCCCTTCTCTTTATTAACTCTATCCTAGGTATTAAGTCTTGTTAATTGTATGAAAAGTGGATTATACTAAATGTCAAAATCTGAAAGATGATCAAGAATTCAACTTCTTCCACTCGGATGGAATGTCTGAATTTTTGTTGATAGAAAATCTCACTCTATCGTGAGGAAGTAAATGTTGGGATGTAGATATTTAATGAAGAATCAAATTCAGAAATCAGTATCTGAATTTTTGAAGTGGTAACCTTCTGACCCATTCCTCGACATTAATGGGATTTAAAAGAATTAGAAATCCAAAGTTCACATCCAAAAACTCTTAATAGCGATCTTTATGATCATATTCTTTGACCCAGATTCAGGAATTTGTGATGAGTAGAAATCCAAAGATCTTGCATCCAAATTAGGGTTTAAATAAGTAATAGTCTTGATAATCGGATTCAGATATATTAAGTTAGTGATTGATATTGATCTGAAACCCAGATTTGGGTGGAAGATGATGGAATTTATATATGAAAGACCCAAAATCCTAATTTGGGTATTAATGGCCGATGTTTAGAAACGAGAGTCCCAAAGCCTAGATTTGGGAAATAATAAGCGGAGTTCTGTTCCCCTCCTTTGCTTCTGTCTTCTTTGACATGTATGAGCCTTTCATGTTTTGTATAGAAGTAATTTGTTTAGTTGCCTCTTGATCTTGGACGTCTTAGTTCATAATTTGAAATGCCTCTTTCTCGAGCTTGAACATCTTAGTTCATGATCTGTCGAGCCTCTTCTCGAGCTTAGACATCTTAGTCTATTGCTAAATGTGCCTCCTCTTGAGCTTGGACATCTTAGTCCATTATTTAGCGGGCCTCTTCTTGGGCCTGGACGTCTTAGTCCATTATTGTCCAGCGCTCTTGGTTAGCTCATCTTAGAGGCTGGAAACAAGGACTTACCCGACCTCCATCCCTGCCCTGGGCTTGGCCCTTTTGCGGTGTGGATAGAGGCTTGTTCGGTGCTTTATCCTAGCCATCTTATGATGGGCTAAAGGCTTACTCTGTCCTCCCTCCAGGAGATGCCTTACCCTGGCCCTTTTGCAACGCGGATAAGAGCTTGTTCGGTGCTTTACCCTGGACATCTTATGGTGCAGATAAAGGTTACCCACCCTCCCTCCAGGAGGTGCTCTGCCCTGGCCATCTCGACATGGACAGAGGCATTTCTACCATCTTAGGTAGTATCGAAATATAAGGAGTTTTTCACTTCCAACCAAGTAGATTTTCTCTTTATAGAAAGTTTCTCTTTATTGACTTTATCTCAAATTCTTTTTACAATCTCATGGATTTTTTTTGACGAAAGTAGTTCATGATCATCCCCTCCAGGGCTCTACAATGGTTGGTTTCATGACAATTCATCATAAGATAGCGGCAGTAGGATTCCCCCAAATTCCTTTTATGTTTTGGCTTTTTCTTTTGTGATGGCCAATAGTTGAGCTCATCCTTAATAAGCAAGCAGACATTTTCCATAGATGTTGTTAAGTTGCATTCCATTGGAAGTCTAGATTTGAAGTTTGATTCTTGATGATAACCCTTTGACTTTTTGCTCTTTGGCCCTATTGTTTCACGCTCTTTGATTTCTTTACTTTTCGCTACCCTTTATGTTTCTTGAGTTGGAAGTGCTTTTGTCATAGTTGTTTTCCAGTGTGCAAAGGCATTGTAATCATCCATTATTTCTTTCTCAAAGATTGTGCCTTTGGAATAATGTTGAATGGTTCTTCTTATTTGATTAAAGACATTGTCACTTCCATTTTTCCTCTTTTCGAGTGCAAAGATGGGGTTAGAACCAACATGAAAAGGGTTTAGACTCCATTTCTCAAGATCATAAGATTATGCTTTCTTCTTGTTTATAGGGCTTCGAGTCTTAGTCTCTGTACTTCATCTTGATTGGAGTTCTTGATGATTGTTTGGGAGAACCTTGTCAAATTTGGTTCAGAGGACCCTTGTTCAGATCTCTTAATTCTTTTAGCCATTATTTCCAAAGCATATAAACTTGAAGTGAGATTGACTCAAGTAGGGTTAGAGAATAACGGTATTGGAGGTTTATCCAAGTCGGAGGTTCGAGCCATCCTTATAGCGTTAAAATGTTAACAATACTTCTTATTAACACCCTTGAATGATATTAAGAAAGGTGAATAATCCTTTGTACAAATGGTGCAAAAAAGAAGGTGTGAATCCTTTTAAAATTGCATTTCCATTATGCTTTGTTTAATGATATTAAGGGGCCAGTTTTGGGTTTAGATGACCATTGGGTGAGTATGGTTTCTCCTTTTAATCCTACCTTTCGATCTTCTTGGAATACCCTAGGTTAAGCTCTCATAGATAGGTTTAGACTGGTCGGAGGTCTAAAGCTGTTGACTAGTTTGGGTTTCGATTATTAGTCAGAAAGGAGAGGTTTTGACCTTGTCAGAAACTTGTGGACTTGCTCTTCTTGGATTTAAGTAGGAAATCACAAGCCTTAGTGGATTTGAGGTAGGTTTCGACCTTATCGAAGGTCGTGGGTATAACTTCCTTGGGTTTGGATCCATAATTCTAGGTTTTTTTGTTTTAGAGGGTTGGCTTCAACCTTGTCGAATCTTTAGATAACAGAGTAGATAGCTTCGAATGAGTTACAGAAGTTATTAGAGCTCAAAGAAATTTCGACTATCTCGATATGAACCTTTCGATGGAGGTGAAACCTGGAAAATAGAAGTGAATCCAGCAAAAACCAAAATGAAATAGTAAAATAGCATAAAAAGATTGAAACTTCCCTTTCTCCAACTCTAAAGACTTTATTTCTGTAAATTCTCAAATTGCTTTACAAATTAGGGTTACAATGCTTTTATTAAGAGGACAAAAGTTCAGGATGATAAGAATCGGATCCCCAAAACATGACCTCTTGGGTCTTATTTATAGATGCGGCCTGGCACCTTTCGACCTTAATGATTTCGACTAGTTCGGAAGGTGGCTATTGAGAGACTTAAGCATGATGCTGCATTTATCGAATGGTATAGCAGCGCTTCTCTTCTTTGAGTTGTCCTGAAAGTGCTTCTGGCTCTTTCGTTAGCCTTTGCCTTTTGGTTTCGATGATGGTTGTTATGCCCATGCTTTTGTTTTGATCTGATGCCGAACCCTTTCTGGAGCATACTGGTTTCGACCAATTCGAAAGGCTTACTATTGTTTTCGAAGGGGTTGCTCCAGATAATACTTTCTTCTCAAAAGTTTGAATGATGGCGAAACCGTTGCTGTCGAATGGTTTGGCATATATTCAAAGGGTTATTCATCATTGTCTTCGAAAGGCGTGGCTTCGACCTGATCAAAAGATCTTCATCTAGTTGAGGCATAGTCAATGAAATCGAAAGGGAGCTTTGTTCTCCTTAACCTTCTTTGAATGTTAAGAACTCTCTGGATATGGTAGGATGAACCTTTCGACACCTTAGAAAGGTCTTTAAGCTTTTAAACTTTGATGGCAACATCCCTTAAACTCCTTCGAAAGGCTTGGCTGCTGCTCTGCTCTCTAACTCTTACTCAAAGATGTCTCGAGTTGGTCGAAAAGTGATTTTTTGGAGTAGCATCCACCATTTTATTATCTAAAAAAATCCATTGCTTTTAAACATATTTCCATTTTCCAAACTTTCGGCAAAACATTTGGTACCATATTTTCAAAGCCATCTAAAATTACTTTCTATCAAATTTTCTTAAATAACTCGTAAAGCGAAAATTTTCAAAAACTTACCAAATTTCTAAATCATAAAACTTACAATAAAAAGTAAGAACTTCATTTAATAAGTCACACAAATTATATGTAATCTAACTTATTTCCATAGATTTAAAAACATTTTTATAAGAAACTACAATAAGTGTTGTATAAAAACCGAGTAACTTTCCTAAGTCTTCCTCATTTATGGTCAAATATGTGCTTCTGAATTTTGTTCTGAACTTTTCTCTAATACCAAAATTTTAACACCCCGCCTTTATTCCTATATTACCCAAGAGTATTAATATGTAATACTGTTGAGTAACACGGAGAACGAGACGATATGTGTGTTTCCAGGATAGAACAATGAAAAAATAACATCATCACATATAAATAGATCACATCGTACTTTAACGAAAGTAAATAATGTATATACACATTTTGACATCTCCTATAATATCCGAATTTATTTTATACATTTCAAACAATTTATTTTAAATATACAATTATATAAATTTCTAATACAAATGAACACATAAATTTATTGACTCTGTTCATCCATCACCTCGTACCCAAAACTATATCAGCTAAACCTACAATAAATCATCGGTCTGAACCCATGATTGCCGACAAAAACAAACCTCGAGTCAGGCTATTTCTAGTTATGAGTTCATAGATTGCTGTAAAATTTTATAGTCAACGGTAATTAAATTTAAATATTCAAACTTCATTTGCTTTATAAAATTTCAAAACTCATCATTTACTAAACCATTTTAATTCACGAAATCTTAGAAGTTATTCCATTTATATATTTTCCCAAAATTATCCATCTTTCAAATCTCAACATAAGAAATCTTAAAGTAAATCAAAACCCATTTCAGAGATTAAATAGACTTTATCATGGGTAGAGAGTGGGATCATTCAACATGGAAAGTAATTATCGTCATTGAACTTTTGTAAATAATTTGCAGCAATAAAACATAATTTCCGCCTCTGTAAATCAACTGCTTAGGGCAACAAATCATAGTATTTCTAAATGAAATTTTTAACATCAGCTTGAAATTGAGTTAACATAATCAAATTTCAATTTTTTTTTGTTTTTTCGACAATTTAATATGGATTAAATTCCAACAGGTGTTTTTGCCCAAATTGCACATGAAAATCCATTGGATATCACAACATTTACCTAATCAAAGTTAAATGAAAATTCATGAAATTTGGAAAAGAGGTGCTGGAATGTGTCGGGAACAACATATCAAAATTTGGAAATTTGTACACTTTGAATGAATTAAATACGAATTTTGTAGTGAAGAGGATATAAATTTACAAAATTCATCAAAACACAACAATATCAACAAATATTATCACCAATTATTTTTGCAACCATATAAACAAAAAAACATTCATGGTAAATAGAGATAAGAGTCTATGGAACTCACCTGAAAAAATGGAAGCCAAAATAATTTGATTTGATACCCAAAATCACTCTTTGAACAAGCATCTTTTCCTTTTTTTTATAAACCAAAAAATTTATCTGAATCTTGAAATTCTTTCACCATCCAAACTTGATCAAAATTGGACTTTGACAACTTGTACTGGTATAGATAAGTGTTGAGAAGCTCTATTTAAATTTTGATCAATTTTTGATGTTAATTTGATTTTTAATGAATTTCAAAAGAGTGGCCATTATAGGGTTTCAGTTGAAAATGAAAAATAGAGAAGAAGAAGACTTTGTAGATGATAAGTGATGAAGCAAAATGAGCTTTCTAGACATAGAATCATCCAGATTTAAGTTTTCATGAAGTGAATTTGGGCTTGGGCCTCTCAAAAGTTATAACTCATTTTATATGCCAAGCTATGATGCCTCACCCTGAGACTCACATTAACAAGGAGTCATACTGGGTAATACTGTCTATTAATCCAGAAAAATAGGCTAGTTAGGAACGACCATCTATACCTTTGTCTTAAACATCTATTAAATACATCGATTTAGTGCTTTAATTTTTTTTAAAATTTTTTTTCCTCCTTTTTTATTTATAATATACCACATTATAAATCAATTACTTATTTTTAAAAAATTTAATAAAAGAGAAATCTGGCAATAATCATCAAAATTATTGCATTTCTTTAAATTAAAACCATGCTTTACCCATTTTTAATACAAACAACTAAAATAAAGTTTCCAAAAACTTTATTTTCATATTTTAAACCCACTGTTTAAAATAAACAAATTTAAATATCTTATTTATTTTATACCTGTAATATTAAATTATAACCCTTCATTTCCTTTCTTACTTAATCACTTTACTAATTACGTTTTCTTCACTTTAACCACTTTCAAAAATTATCATACTTCATTGATTCATTTTACCACCCGCTTACATCTTTTCAACATCATAAATCATAAGTTTAGGAGTTATTTCACTATATTTCTTATTACTTAACTCAATTATCAATTGATTACACATCAAAATTTAAATTCAACTTCTCGAAATCTCAGGTTGTTATAAAGGGCCGATCCAAAATTTCCCTAAACATTTTAAGCTCGATAAATAGTCGATCCTTTATTAACAAATACTAAAGTGATGTTTGTTCCTTCCTTGGATGTCCACGGTTATTTTTTCTCATATTTTTCATATATTTAAAATTTAATCTAATCTTGGAAAGCTCTTAATCATTTTTTTAGGATTGATACTCGATTACAACTTCTCCATAGCAGCCCCAAACTTATATGAGTAATACCTCCAGCACTGCTGCTTATTAAGTTGTGTTGTTCAGTGCTTTATTTTCAGTGTTATCTGTTCCAAAGTATGCACTAATAGCCTATGTTTTTTACCGTGTTCCTGAATTGTCATTTGCTTTTTCAGTGAATATTAATAGCATTGATCTGAAGCTTGGTTGGGATTATGTATTTGCAAATACCGAGAGGTATATGTCTTTTGCAAACCATACAGTATATAAAGTAAATTTTGCTTTTGTAAGGAACCGTATTGCAAATCATGACAATGCCACAACTGTACACTGTTTGATACCATGGTCGGTTTCTAGATATCGATTAAGATATAATCTCTATGTGCATCTACTATTTGTTTAACTCTCCATTTTGTTTTGAGTTTATGATGTGCAAATCTCAATTTGCAGCCAAATATTCTGCTGTGTGACAATGCTTACACAACTTTTTTTAAGTAGCTTCGAAAATGAGTGGTTACGTTTAAAACCATTATTCCTCCCATTATTTATTTATTAAAATAATTAAAATCCAAAATCCATTTTTAATAGTAATGAAGGCGTGCGAAGTCGTCAATGTCGACACTAAAGCTTTTTAACGTTTAAACGAATCACAATAAGGCTATGCTGCCAACATCTTTTGTCGTCTTAGTCCACTTCGATGCTATTGGAATAACTCCAAACTACCTAAGTAGTTATCACGTGCTTCCTTCTTCATTGACGTCGACCTTCATGAATGCGGCTTCATCTTCAATCTTGATGACATTATGGTAGCATGACATTATCGTAATTCTTATGAAAAATGTTTTATTACTACTAAAAGCATAAACTTTTCACTAAATCTTAGCACTTGTTCAATATTTGTTGGATAAAACAATCTTTTTACAATTCCTTTACAGAAAATACTACTACATATCATTTCTAAGTTCCAGAACTTATAACTACTCATTAATTAACACCTATAATTAATTGTCCTTTTAAATGCTCGTCTAGCATAATAATTTCATAATAAATCATAACTACTTTGGAAAAATCCAAAAAAAATCATAGAAATTCCGAAATATGACATTCTTTACTACATGAAATTTCAACGCCAAATCCATTTTTAATTATTATAAATAATTAAAACCCAAAAAAAAAATCAATTTCTTCCTTATGAAATTTATACAATATTCTCTTTAATTTGGAAAATTATGAAATTGAACCCATCTCAAAAATAATGTTTACTTAACATATCCAAGAACAAATCCTTTAGAAATAAAAATATTAGGTTTTACTCTTAAAGCCCATTTAAATAATTTTATAAAAAAAATCCATAAATCATTATTTTATCCAAACAATGATATGATTGACATGGCACAACATAGCTTCAAAAATGAATCAACCCAAGCAATATTCAAAAAAATAGGTATAATATGAGATGGTCTATTATCATTTTCGTTGATTTTGATAATAAAGTTAAGACTTGATGAGTGCTTTAGTTTCCATAAATTTACTCTTGAATCTGCTTTATATTTTTCATGATTTCCTCCTTAGCAATGGTTGTCCTTCTTATATTCTTCTGATTATTTACATTTTATGAAAGCGAGAATGATAGGGTAGAGAAAAGGTTTAAGGAATAAAGGGTTTTTCTATTCCTAAATTACCCATCTCATATGTCTATTATTCTCAAGTCACGAAATAGTCTTATTAACTAGTTAGTTAATTAATTATGGCTCGACTATACTGGTTATCAATTATCAATTTCTTATCACACTACACATCACATTATTCTATTTAATTCGTCTATTTGAATTTCCTTAATAATGTTAATTAAAATTAGGGTGTTACAAGCTCCCCTCCCTAAAGAGTTTTTCCTTAGAAATTCAATAAGGACCATGTACTAAGCATATCAAACATGCAAATATATATAACATCATAAAATAATAATATTAACCTATCTGGCCAGTAAACAATCTATATACAATAAAAATAGAACATACTCTCAAAATAGTGCAAGATAAGTCTCTTTAATCATGTCCACTTCTCCCAAGTACAATCTTTCTCATTGTCGCTTCACTGAACTTTTATTAACTTGACCGTCTTGTTCCTTAACCCCTTCTCATATCTTCCAACAACTCAAACTAGTTGTCTCGCAAAAGTTAGACCCAGATCTTTTACTAAATCTTCCAATGTAGATGGAGTAGTAGTAGTTTCTTGATCATGTACATACTTTCTAAGAAAAGAAACATGAAACACATTAAGGACTCCTACTAAACTACTTGGTAACTCTTGTCGATACGCGAGCCTTCCTGTCTTCTCCACAATAGGGAATGGTCCAACATATCTCAATGCTAACTTTCCTATCTTTCCGAATCATACGACACCCTTCATCAGTGATACCTTAATAAATACATGGTATCCAACTAAGAACTCAAGATCCATACACCTCTTATCTGCATCACTTTTCTTCCTAGAGCTAGCTTCTCTCATCCATTCCCATATTAACTCAATCTTCTATGTGGCTTCCCTCACCATATCCGGTCGATGACCAATCTGTTTCCGTTCCCTAACCAATATGTTGGTGATTTGCACGATCCTCCATATAAAGCTTCGAAAGGCCCCATTTCTAGACTAGGATGATACTATTATTATAAAAAAAATAAACCAAGTGCAAATGGTCTTTCGATGACCCATCAAAATCTAGTACACAAGCCCTCAATAAATCTTTAAGTACCTTATTGACTCTCTTTGTCTTTCCATCCATCTAAAGGTGATAAACGGTACTCATATTAAGCTTGATATCTAGTACTTCCTATAGACTCTTCCAGAATTCACTAATGAACAATGCACCAATGACATTGACTATACTGCTAGAAATCCATGCAATATAACTATGCTCTTCATAAAAAAGTTAGCCAATATAGGTGTAATGACCCGGATTTTTTTGACGGCTAATTTGCAATATTTAAATTGTATTTAAATATTTAATTTGAACTCTAGTTTGATTATAATATGAACAGTTTGGTTTTATATGATAGAATGGATTCAGAATTTAACAGTCTATAGAATAAAGTAATTATTAAAGTAATAATTGGATATTGGGAAAAATTTAAAATCTGGAGTTGTAAGCTTGTTAAAAATATTTCAACGGCTTATATAATATATGTTGATAATACTGAAGATAATAGATGGATTAAAATTTAATTTAACAATGCTTTGTTCAATTTTAAAAATATATCGTTTAAATTGACATTTAAAAATAGCCTTCCGAGGCACAGTCTCGGAATTCGATGAAATCAGTTCCGTTGGATCCGTAATATTGAATTATTGCTGGATTTCAAATTTCGTAATTTTCGGAGCTACCGTGTGATTGTAAGATAAACAAACGTGCTATAATTTAATTGGAATTCGAGACGATATAAATATAAAGTTTAAAATAAAATAATTAACCTAGCTTCCTCAACACACTTTCGTCCTCCTTATCCTTCTTCAACACGCAGCCGCCTTCTCCCTATTCTTAAACCTATTTCCCTTTGGTTAATTCGTCACTTTTGAAATCAATAATGGTGGCCGAACTAATTTCTGGTGCCCCATATTTTTTAATTCATAACCGCCGCTACCTTTCTCTTTTTTCCTAAATCAATCGACCAAGAACCCTTCATTAAAAAAAATTAAATCGAAATCGATTTCGACTTTGACAGTGAGGAACGATCGAGCTTCCTATTTCTTTTCCTCCCTTCCTCTATTCGAATGAAAGCCATTCCTCTACGCCTTCCCATCAGTTAGCGAAATCGGGGAATCAAGTTCGAGCGTCAAGTCGACGTGGAGATCGACATCGAGGTGACGATTCGTGCGACGTCTTGGCGAGCTGCGTGCGGCGATCGATGGCGGGGCTTGCTAAATTGAAGTAGGGGAGGGAAGGCCGAACTCGGAGCAAGTAAACTAGGGTTTATCGTAGCCTGGGTTGTCTCGCGTGTGCTACTGAGGGTAGTTATCGTAAGGAAGTAAAGGCTTTCGTCTTTGGTGATAGCTGCAGTTTGGTTTCGGTGAGGCAACAGTATCGATGGCGGAGATTGGGCCTGGTTCGGGTCGAGAGAGGTATGCAGTTCTCTTGTTTTTCTTTTCCGATTTAAATTCGATAATAATTTTGAATATAAATACAAAGAACATAATTTTAAATCTAGGACTTTATTTTTGCAAATATATATATATATATATATATATATATATATTAATGTTGAAAATTTCCAAATCTATATAGAGTATTATTCTAGTATATATGTAGTTTAAAGGATATTACTTATATATATACGTATTGGATTTAGAAATAGGAATTTAGTCTTGGTCTATAGATTATTTCATGAGTAAGCCTGTAGTTTCAAAAAAATAATATTATGATGACTAATTTGTTTAATAAACTTATTTAATTACTTCAGTCGCTAAAAATATTTTATTGAAGGGAATTAGTTTAAAATTAAATTAGTAAATTGGATAAAATTATTAAATGGTAATTGAAGTGCTCAATTTGTTGAATATTAATTAAATCACATAATTGTTATACAAGGTCAAAAGTATGGAATTGAGTAAAGATTGGATTGGATTGACAAAATGAAAATCAAAGGTGAGTTAATCTCACTCGGTTGAATTTAAATTTAAATTGTTGAATTTAAATTTATTGGTTGAATTACTTGAATGATGGTTGAATTAGTGAATAATTAAATAGTCCCTATACGCCGCATAATAGCGGATGATAATATATGAATCCCATATACCGCGATATTTCACCATTCAAGTGGAATTGGTGTTTTATTTGTGCTAACATTTGTGGATGCAGGAAAAAAGGTTGGAGGGATCCAACAGGATTCCTCAAAATATTTATTGATCCCATATGTATGTTGTTATATACCAGGATGATGAATTGATATGGATTTGTTTGTGAATTGAATTATTTAAGTATTAAATATCACGGAAATTAAATTTGGAATTTTTCTTAAATACTAAATAATTTAAATTAAAGGAAGTTAAAATTGAACTTGAATAGAAAAATTATTAAGAATTTGAGTTTACTTCTATTTGAAATTTTAAGGAAGACAAAAGTATATTTATACCTTAATTGGTTAAAGAAGAGTTTTGGGAAATCAAACTTATTTATTAAAAGCTTAAAGAAATATTGTAATCCCTAAATAAAATTGAAATATGATGAAATCTTAATAAGAAATGAGAAGAGTTTTACTAAGAAACAAATATGAATTTTATTGATGAATAAATTATAAAGATAAGATTTTTAAATAATATAAGCAAAGGGTAAAACTCAGTGGAGTTTATAAATTTATAAACGGAGTTTATAAATGGGAAAGGAAGATATCAGTGGATATGAAAAGAAATAAGTTATGAACTTATATTGAGAATGAAATTGTTTTGAATGGAAATACAAGAATATTTTCGAAAGGTGAATATGGACAAGGGGCATTTATGGATATTGGGTTTTCCAAAATTTTAAATTTATTTTAAAAGGGAATATTTTTAAATTACTATACTATATAAATTTTTTTATAAGCTATTATTCGAATGTAAAATATTTTCGAATTCGTTACTTTGAAGGCTTGGCAAATATTTATTAATAAACTCTATTTTCTAAAACCAGTTTTGAATTTTATCATTAACTGGATATGAACTTTAATATTTATATAAACTATTACTTTCGAACCATAATTTGTATAAAACCATACTTCTTATTTTGTAAATATAGATGTTTCAAATTGCTTTTAAAATCTAATTAAAATCCTCTTGTGATTGTAAGAACATTAATTTAACAGAGATAAGATTTAGGCGAAATCTTATTAAGTGGAGAAAGTGAGTTTGAGAATTATAAGGAAAGTGTAAATTGATTTTTTTAAGGAAGGAATGAGAAAATAAAGAATATTTTCAAAGGGTAAATCAAAATATGGGTGAGTATAAGAACCCAGTTAAATGATTTCATGGAAATAAAGGACTTTGAAATTTATTTCAAATAGGATAAAAAAGGAAATAATATCTTAATGATATTTGAGATAAATAATTTATGGAAATTATTTGATGGTTGCTTGTGAATGATTAATTGATAGTTAAATCACCGACTATCAATATTGGACAATGCGCTGATCGTTTCGAAGAGTCCAGGATTAGATTTAATTATCCGAAACCATTTCGATCCGGTTTGAATGATTACGAATGAAGACCGTGAAGAGTTGAAGACGGTGATTCGGTTTGCCCAGACCCAGGGCAACTTGTATGGATTGAATGCTTTCAGAACATCGTCAGGAGGACGATGAGCATTCTAAGTGGGACTTATTCTTGAAAGGTAACGCTTAACCTCAAGCCTCATCAACCGGAAATGGCTAAAACAGGGGAGGTGCAGCAAGACTTCGTGGGTAGCCCCCACTGGAGAGTAAGGTTTCCCCTATCTAGATGTCCCTTTTATTTCGGCTTAGTGGGTGGTTGGTCGCGCCAACCACGGGGTGATCTTGCTTGGGACTGTCCAGTAAGGGATGGTTCCGGTCTTGTGTTGCAGTGGAGTTAGGGTGGCTCCTCGGTACTCTGATCTAGACCAGGTACTCTGACGGGCGGTACCCCTGTAGCCCTGCCATTGCATGGAATCCAATCTCCAATAAGCGCCTGTACGGTTTTGATTGTGCCCAACTATTGCTGAAACGTGAGATGCAAGCATTTCAGCTAGATTCTATTTTACTTTCTATAGACACTATTATAATATCAAACGAATTTAATAAAAAAAAATTAGCTATCGTAAGGTAAAAACCCGACATGTTTATTTGTGGCGTGGTCTTACGAGATGCTTTTGTTTTCAAAGGTTTTTTTTTAAAATATAATAATCCAATTGAGTGTGATTTTCTCACGCTGGTTTTCCAGACTGACTCGGGTGTTGTTTTATACGATGCTCGGGTCAGACCGAGTTAAACAGGTTCAGGTTATATGCTGGAGCTCAGGAGACGAGCTAGCTAACAGAACGTATTTCTGTATTTGTCTATTATTTCCGCTGTGTATGGACTATTATTAGTTGTCTCTATATGGATGTTTGATGTACTTTGATGATGGTATGTATGTATATGTATACAGTACAGATTCCTTGTATTTAAAACTGTATTATATATATTATATTTTATTCCGCTGCGATGTGAGATTCTGATGTTGTTTTTATTTCTTCTTCTTCTACCTCTTTATTCTTTTACCCGAAGACTCGTACATTAGTGCCACTTTGGACAGAACTGTGGTGGAATTTTTGTTAGTTCAAAGAGGTACGGATTTGCGGGCCTTTGCACTTGGTATCAGAGCTGAAAGGTTAAGCGAGAACCTTTGCTCTGGTGGAGAATCACTCATTAGAAATCGAGTCAATGGTATTCTAGAATGAGTTTGAGCGTATTTATAGATATGAGCACGTATTTGTTAGTGAATATAAAGTGGTTTTATATTGCGTTGATTGATTTATTGGGTGGTATATGAACGTTCGTCGGCACAGCCTCGAAAACTGGATCGAAGGGGTTTCTAAACACTTAAATACAACAATTCGACACAATATTGATTTTCAAAAGTGGGTGAATGAAATAATTTCATCCAAAATATATTTTGATATAAAAGGAATATTTTCTGAAATTATTATAACCTGGATGTTTGGATGCTAATATTTTTTGACAAATGAGATAATTAAATTTAAAATAGTTATCTAATCAAGGAAAACATTAAATGTTAAATTTTGGAATTAAAATTTAAAGCAAAAGGTTAAAGATGGAAATTTAACCTGGATTAAAATTTAAAACAATTTAATTAATGATTTGGAAGGGATAAATTAGTAGATTTTAAATGAAGTTGAAATGAAAAATAAACTTAAAGTGGATTGGAATTAATTTAAGTTATGTGAATGGAAGTAAATTGAATTAAACTAAAAATAAAATTCAGTGTATTTAAATTAAGTTGAGATTTGAATTAAAAATGGAATTTAGTGATGGAACCCGAGTTATAAATAAAAATTCCATTGAATAGTAAGTAAATTAAACATGAATTGGAATTGTTATGTGTTAACCCAGTTTCCTCTACGAGTTAAGGAGTCTACGAGATAAGGATCTACGACTTAAGGCCTCTACGAGTTAAGGAGTCTACGAGATAAGGATCTACGACTTAAGGCCTCTACGAGTTAAGGAGTCTACGAGATAAGGATCTATGACTTAAGGCCTCCACGAGTTAAAGAGTCTACGAGATAAGGATCTACGACTTAAGGCCTTCACAACCTAAGAACATTACGGCCTAACGACCTAAGGTCTGCACAATCTTACTAGTTAAGGATGGCACGACTTAAGGAAGTTTACGACTCAAAAGATAAGTCGTTCACGACCTAAGACTTAGAAACAAGTTCAATACCATGCTGTAATGAGGTGACTCGCTGACGACTTACGACCTATGATGAGTCGTGTACGACTCATGCTAGCATAAAGAAAGCTGCATTTGGTTAACTCATGAAAGACTTAGAACTTGTATCATTCAATCAGATGGGTTCATAACTTTGGACCAAGCCGTGAACCCAGTAAGTCAACCGCGACCTACCATGAGTCATCTACGAGTTACGAGTCATTATGAGTCGTGTACGAGTTACGACTTATGGTGAGCCGTGTACGAGTTACGACTTAAATCCGAAGATGCCTATAAATACGACCCTAGCTCCAACTAGCAAAGGACTTTTGGCTCATTTTCTTCAAACGCCGTTACTCTGCTGCATTCCAAACCAATCCAATCCAACACTTGAAGCTCTCAAGACATTAAGAACGCTACAAACAACTTCGAGAAGAGATCACATACATCCAACATGGATTCGAAAACTCTCATCTTCATCGAAGTTTAGGCTATTTGTTCTAAGTCTCTTGTAATTCAAAGTGTATTGTATTTGGGAAGAATTGTATCCGCTTGTAACGAGATTATTAATAAAAGTACTTAAAGTGGACGTAGGCTATACCCTTAAGCCGAACCACTATAAAATTGTTTTTGTTTACCGCTTTTCTGCTATTATCTGCTTGTAATCTGTTCCCGAGTCGTCGGGTGGTGCTTTCACAACTACAACTCATACACCGGGGTGTTAGCGTTCAAATTTTAGCGTTAACATTTTTGGTGCTTTCACTGAGAAGTGAACTCAGGCAAGTTATCATCATTGCTTCACAGAGGTTTGTAGAGAGAATTTCCCTGAAAACCAGAAGTCTATCCGAGATAATGGCTCCTGGAAGGAAGAGTAGATCTGTCAGATCTGGGAATATTCAAGAGGGAACCTCCGCTTCTCCTGTACCTAATCAACCCACTACGTCTGCTGGGGTTACGAAAGCGGAGTTGGATGCTGTAATATTAGGGCTGAACCAGCAGATAAACGCCCAGAATGCACAATTAGAGGCTCAGAGTGCCCAAAATGCTCTAATTCTGAATAAGTTGAATGATTTGCTCGGGGCAAACAATCAACCGGCTGGTAATGGAAGGAATTATGCTGGCAACATTAATGATGCTAATGAAAGGAATGCTCCAGAAAAGGCTTCCAGTCCCTTTGAGCAAACGCTTCCTGAAGTTGGTGGATCTGGAACTCGACATGATGAGGAGTATCTTTCTGGAATGGTCCGGCAAATCATGAAAGAAAGTATGCAAAGGGTTGAAGATGAGAAAGAATGGGGTTTCGCCCCAAGTAAAACTCCATTTACTGAGAAAATCTTAAAGGCGGAATTTCCAAGGAAGTTTGTCCCCCCAACTATCCCAGCTTACAAAGGGACAAGTGATCCGAATGAATTCTTGTATAAATATGATTGGCACATGACAGGTGCCAGAGCCTCTGACGAGATAAAGTGTCGATATTTCCCCGTGTACCTTGAGGGTGTGGCTCTACTGTGGTTCACCAAGTTGCCAGTCCGATCTATTGATCAGTTTTCAGACTTGACCCGAAAATTCAAGGAGCAGTTCAGACTATATGCTTCAAAGGCCAAGGACATCATGTCATTGTCAAGTATAGAACAGAATCCCGGTGAATCTATCAGATCTTTCTTGAACCGCTTTAATATAGCGCTGGCAAAGGTGGACAATGCTGAACCGCGAATGATATTGACTTATCTGATGAGGGCTGTTGATAAGTCGAGCGAATTTGGGAAATGGCTAAACATGAAGGAGCCAACCTCCCTCGAAAAGTTCTACAAAAAGGCAGATGAATTCATACGCCTGGAAAGCCGTCCTGTACCGGTGAAGGCAGTGTCGGAAAAAGCTGAAGATAACACTGTTGCTCCACGCAAGAATGAATCTGTAGGGCAAAAAAGGGAAAATAACAATGGGAAGAAACAGAGTAATCTGAAGAAGCCCCGATCCTTCAAGCCATCAGAGTATACTCCTTTATCAGATACGCCGGAGCATATCTACCTTGCCATTAAAGATTCTGTTGACCTCCCTAAACCTATCCCTTTGAGGACCGGAAAAAAGGCTATACAAAGTGGGAAGTTCTGCCGCTTCCATAATCAACCCGGTCATGAGACCGATGAATGCCGCCAGTTGAAAAATCTGATTGAAGAATTGCTAAGAGAAAACAAGATGTAGCAATTCGTGAAAAAGAGTAGCAACAATCATGCATCGTCAAGTCAGGGGCAACAGGCTCCTGTTCATCAGCCTAGGATAGGTGAGAAAGCTACGGGGCATGAATCTGGAAGGCCCATTATCAATGTCATTACAGGAGGACCTCACCCAGCTGGCAAGAGCTGGGGTGAGATGGAGAGATATACCAGGGCTTTGAAATATGTTCCAGCCGAGGAAGACGTCTTTGTTTTAGAAGACACTACGCCCCTGAAACAACAGAAAACTTTCAGTGATGATATTATTTTCAGAGCCAGAGATTCCTCAGGTATCGAAGCTCCTACCCTAGATCCCTTGGTCATCTCAGCTGGTATCGGACCGGCCATTGTCAGAAGAGTTCTCATTGACTGCGGAGCATCATGTAATATCCTCTTCAAGAAGACATTCGACCAAATGAAAATCCCTATGGTCGATGTACAAGCCTCATCGCAGAAGATCGCTGGCTTCACCGGGGAGCCAAAGCAATCAATAGGAACCATCGATCTGCTTGTAGAACTTGGGGAAGGAGAAAGGAAAGTAGTCCGCAAGCAAACATTTGTGATTGTCGATGAATTTTCTGCTTATAATGCTTTCCTTGGCCGTCCAAAGCTCGCAGCGTTCAAAGCTATCCTAGCCCCGTGGTGCCTCACTATTAAATTCCCTACAGACAATGGAGTAGGAGTTATAAAAGGGGATCAAAATGCTGCGCGAGAGTGCTATTTGACAGAGTTGCGAGAGTCAAGAAAAAGGGAAATGGGAAAGGATGCGGCCACCCCGGTCCGCATCAAAGAGCCAGCCTTGTAGCAATTACGGGGCGGACCCTGCACTGGCGAGCATAGCGGGGCACGGAAAGAGATGGATCCCAGAAAAGCCAGTGCAGGGGAGAATAGAGTAGTGCCGGTTGAAACGACGGTACCGGTACCTGTTGACCCGAAGGACCCAAATAAGGTGTTGAATGTGGGTTCACAACTTAATGTGTCAATTCAGAATATCTTGATATCTTTCCTGAAAGCAAATCTAGATGTCTTCGCTTGGACTCATGCTGATATGTGTGGAATATCTCCAGAAGTTGCAGTACACGCTCTGAATATTGACCCAAAGTTTACACCAGTAAAACAGAAAAGAAGAACCCAAGGTCCAGAAAGGTCAGCAGCATTAAAAGAGGAAATTGATCGACTCATGGAAAATAACTTCATCAAAGAATCTACATATCCGAATTGGGTTTCAAATCCTGTGCTGGTTAAGAAAGCTAATGGAAAATGGAGAGTGTGCATCGATTTTTCAGATCTGAACAAGGCCTGCCCCAAAGATTGCTTTCCTTTACCCAGGATCGATCAACTGGTAGATGGAACAGCGGGACATGAATTGTTATCTTTCATGGATGCCTACTCCGGATATAACCAGATCATGATGCATGAACCGGATCAGGAGGACACGAGCTTTATCACCGATGTTGGTCTTTATTGCTACAGAGTTATGCCCTTCGGATTGAAGAATGCAGGGGCAACCTACCAAAGACTTGTTAATGCTATGTTCAAACCGCAATTGGGCAAAACTATGGAAGTCTACGTCGACGACATGTTAGTAAAGTCTAAGAAAGCAGCGAATCACATTGAACACTTGGCAGAAATGTTCGCAGTCCTCTGGAAATACATAACCCTCTGAAATGCACGTTTGGGGTCGAGTCCGGAAAGTTCTTAGGGTTTATCGTCAGCGCTAGGGGCATTGAGGCTAGTCCAGCTCAAATTACTGCCTTGAAAGAAGTCAAAGCTCCTAGAACAAAGAAGGAATTGCAAAGTCTCAATGGAAAAGTTGCCGCCTTGAGTCGGTTCATTTCCAAAGCCACAGATAAATGCATCCCATTCTTTGACGCCCTAAAGAAAGGAAAGAAAAACTTCGATTGGACTCCCGAATGCCAAAAAGCCTTTGATGAATTGATTCGCCATATGGAGACGCCTCCAATACTTTCTAGGCCTGGCGATGGCGAGGATCTTCTTATATACTTGGCAGTATCATCTCACGCTTTAAGTGCAGCGCTGATACGGGAAGACAAAAGGATTCAACATCCAGTTTACTATATCAGCAAAAGACTCACTGGGGCAGAAATGAATTACTCTAAGTTGGAAAAACTCGCCTATTGCTTACTAATTGCGTCTAGGAAATTGAGGCAATATTTTCAAGCTCATCCTATCAGAGTCCTCACTGATCAACCTTTAAAGCAAGTCCTGTTTCGCCCTGAAACTTCGGGTCGTCTTCTAAAGTGGAATATTGAACTCAGTCAGTATGACATCACTTATCATCCCCGGAAAGCAATCAATGGACAAGCTTTAGCGGATTTCATTGCAGAATTTACAGATAAGGGTAACAGTGAGGAAGAAACGTTCGACAATTCCCCTACCCAGTGGAAGTTATATGTCGATGGTGCAAGAAATGATTACTGTTCTGGAGCCGGAGTTGTACTTGAGACTCCTGAAGGTCGGTCATTATGCTATGCACTAAGATTGGAATTTCCTTCAACAAACAATGAAGCAGAATATGATGCTCTTATCGCAGGACTGAAAATCGCTAAAGAACTAAACATACGAGCATTACAGATCTTTAGTGATTCTCAGCTTATTGTATGCCAAGTCAAGAAGGAATTTCAAACGAAAGGGGGAAACCTGCCCGCTTACTTGTCAAAGGCTTGGGAACTTCTGTGTGAGCTTGATCATTATTCAATAAGCCACATTCCTCGGGAAGAGAATATGAAGGCAGATTCCCTCGCAAAGTATTCAAGTTCTGGTGAAGCTCAACTATTGGGATTGGTCCCCGTAGAAGTCCTTTCAGCACCAAGTATAGACGAGATGGATATTGACTGGATTATGAATGTATCTCAAGAACAAGAGTCATGGATGACTCCAATACTGGACTACCTACTCAGAGGTTCTCTGCCAGAAAATTCGATAGAGAGACGGAAGCTACTAAGGAAAGCCTCTCGCTATGTAATTCAGGATGGCCGATTATACAGACGGGGATTCTCAATGCCATTGCTTTGATGTGTATCCAGGGAAGAGTCCAAAACAATCCTAGCTGAGGTACATGGAGGAGAATGTGGTGATCATTCAGGTGGTCAAACATTAGCAAAGAAAATTCTCCGATACGGATATTTTTGGCCAGAAATTAATCATGATGCTGCAAGCTATTCCCGAAAGTGTGACAGATGCCAAAGATTTGCCAAAATTCCTAGAGCGCCTTCAACTGAACTCACAGAAATGGTCAGTCCATGGCCATTTGCAATTTGGGGAATGGATCTCATTGGGCCGCTACCGACTGCCAAATCAGGGATTAAATATGCTATTGTTGCAGTTGATTATTTTACTAAATGGGCTGAAGCTGAACCATTGGCTACTATCACCTCTAAGAAGATGATAAGTTTCGTGACCAAGAATATCATTTGCAGGTATGGTGTGCCTCAGAATCACAGACAATGGTACTCAGTTTGAAAGCGAGGAATTCCAAGATTTTTGCAAGCGATTCAAAATCCAGAAAAGCTTTTCAGCAGTTGCTCATCCGCAGGCAAACGGGCAAGTGGAAGCAGTAAACAAGATCATCAAATCAACCATCAAAAAGCAACTTGAAAGAGCAAAAGGTGGTTGGGTCGATAAGCTACCACTTGCACTATGGGCATACAGAACCACTCACAAAACTGCGAATGGACACACTCCTTTCTCATTAGCATACGGGTCGGAAGCAATGATCCCGGTAGAAACAGAGGTTCCTTCACACAGAAGGATCCATTTCAACCAAGCAGAGAATGAAAGGCTACTGCTTGAAGCGCTAGACTTCCTTGATGAAAAAAGAGATGAGGCTAATCTCAGAATTGCAGCTCATCAGCAAAGAATAGCCAGACATTTTAATTCCAAAGTTCGCCAACGCAGCTTTGAGATTGGAGACCTAGTCCTGAAGAGAATTATGACAGCAACAAGTGTGTTTGGGCCAAATTGGGAAGGACCGTATGTAATAGGTCGGAAGCTTCTTGACGGCACATTCAAACTCACCACTGTTGATGGAGATCAAATTCCAAGGGCATGGAACAGCAACCATTTGCGTCCATACTTTACTTGAAAATTTTGTTGAAATATTGTAAAAAGAATTATGAATGTATGATTCTTGTAATTGAAAGAAATTGTAAAACTGATGCAAGTAAATAATGAAAGAATATAAAGTGGATGTAGGCCCAATTTCCTGGCCGAACCACTATAAATCTTGTGTTCCTTATTATTGTTACATGTTTGCTTTACTTTCGATATGAAAAGTACATAGAATGTATTGCTGAAATGTCGATTTAAATTTTTGCAGACAGTGGAAGTGAAACTTGCACATAAAAAGACCGAGTGATTCTCGTCAAATTTCAAGTCACAAAAGCCCCGAATTCAAATCCTAGATAGGAAGTACTTCAATTGAACGGCCTATGATTTCGACAGAAACGGGTCTTTGCTAATAAATTGAGATCGTTTGAACAAACAAACGTCCAATTAAGAAGCTAGTGCTCGTTCTCACGAAATTGCCTGACAATGAAGCGCACTTCCTTGGATTAAACAAGTTACTTAAAAAAAAAAAGGAGGAGGCAGAGGATCATTGAAAAGGCATAAGCAAGTGAACAGAGGAGCAACCAAAGCCATCATCGGCAGCACAAGTCCTCTTCGGAGACACAACTCTTCGGAGGATAAAGACCTCTAATGGGTCATACGCCACAAAAAAGAAAGTTCTCTACTCAACAAAAAAGATTGGAGGAGTCATGACCCTCCAACCATGAGAGAGTAACTTCCAGGCGATGAAAACCCTCTCTGAGGCACATTTCACCAGGAGTTGAAGTGTTATGACCGCTCTTCGAGATTTCACTTCACCAGAGTTGAAATGCAAACAAAATAAAAGCCCTCTTCGGAGGCCCATTTCACCAGGAGTTGAAGTGTTATGACCGCTCTTCGAGATTTCACTTCACCAGAGTTGAAATGTAAACAAAATAAAAGCCCTCTTCGGAGGCACATTTCGCCAGGAGTTGAAGTGTAACAACCGCTCTTCGGAATTTCACTTCACCAAAGTTGAAGTGCAGAGACAAAATAAAGACCTTCCTGAAAGCCCACGTTTCACCGAGATTGAAATAAAACTTCCAAGTGTTGAAACGTGAAAAGGCTTTCTTCGAAGGCACAACTCTTTGGAGGTACACGTTTCACCAAGATTGAAATAAAACTTCCAGGTGTTGAAACGTGAAAAATCCCTCCTTAGAGGTACAACCCCCTCCCGGGGACACAATTCAAAGGAAAGACCTCTTCAAGGGCACAATCAAGAAGAAAGACCTCTTCGGAAGCCCACGTTTCACCAAGATTGAAATAAAACTTCCAAGTGTTGAAACGTGAAAAGGCTTTCTTCAAAGGCACAACTCCTTGGAGGTACACGTTTCACCGAGATTGAAATAAAACTTCCAAGTGTTGAAACGTGAAAAATCCCTCCTCAGAGGTACAACTTTGTATATATATAAAAAAAAAGAAGTTAAAGTGCCCTTCAGAGGTCCGCTTTACCACATAGAAGAATTCACTTGGTAAAATATGCACATAAGTAAAAGAAAAAAGTGATTTCTTCGAACGACAAAGCGTAGAAACTTATACGAAGGGAGTTGTACTCTACAAAAATTTTCTTTAAAAAGAATAAAATAATTATTCTTTAGCAAATAAGAGTGCAAGTCCCCTCGAAGTATAAAATATTGCAGCAAGCTTAAGGTATGGGGGCAACATGGTATAATGGTATAGCTGCATCAGTAAAGTAATACTCAAACAACATACCATAAGCCCGCTGCAATATCATATAAATAAACTTGTGCAAAAATAAATAATAAATGCATTCTCAAATTCAAACAGAAGTCTGTACAAACAAAGGATCATTTTATTCAATTGAAATCCAGGTACAGGTTTCAAAATAAAGAAAAGCGGGGGCCGGTACCCGCACAATTCTCGACCAGTACATACAAAAGGCAAAAAGCTAAAATGTTCACTTCTTTTTACTACCTTTGGACCCTTTTCCCGGCCGAATGATTAGCTTTTCAGGCCGGTCAGTTGGCACAAGGGAAGAAGGAGGGGTACGCGCAGCTGATCCAACTTCTGGCTCCCCTTCAGTAACAGTGATTATCTTCCCCCTCCTCTTTGACATTCCGTGCTTTTTCCTCCTCTTTGAGGAAGACTCACTTCCCGGAGTGGCAAGTTTAGACAAAGTTATGTCATCAGAAGGGGTCCGCTCCGGAGATATCTCACCTCCCTCAAGTCCCTCGTCTCTATGCTCTTGCGAAGCGATGGGATCGTCTAAACCGTGAAGGGCTTCTATTTGTTCCTCTTGCGACCCGGGCTGAGAAGCAGAAGGAGGAGCCACCTGGAGAGACGGAGGAGGGATAACCGGAGGAGGAGAAATCTGAGCGGTGCTTGATACTTTCTCTGTAGAAGAAAAGAGGTTAAAGTCAGTAAAGAGAGGAGATGAAGGCTCATCAAGGTTGAGAAAATAGTCGAGGAGCTCATTAAACCCATGTGAAATAAATGAGCAATCCACTTGAGCGAAATTTACAGTGGAATTACCTGCAGAAGTTGTCTTTATTACATCAATTTCATAGTCCGGGGCTTCAGCACTCTCTTGCGATTCATCTGTGACTTGAGTAATTTTGGCCCCGGTATCAGTTTGAGCAGGGATCGGTACATAAGAGCTAGAGCCAATAATGCCAGCATCGGCCGAAGTTGAAGGAGGGACAGGAACAGTCAAATTTGTTTCTTTTTCTTGATGCTCTTCCCCCACTATTTCAACCCGCGATCTGGCAAGTTGCTCCTTCCCTCTGGCAAGGGCTGCGCGAGCCTCAAAGTCTAAGTAGTGCACCTCCAACTCCTCTTCAGTGTACCTGGCCCCTTTAAACATATCTAGTGCGGCCTCCCACACTTCGGCCAGGGTAATCTCATACTTGGGGCCCAGGAATGCAAGACTGCCACGCCCTAATATACATTGCAAGTAGAAATCAAATAGTGTCGAGCCAATATCAGCTTTGGTGGCTTCATGGGCCTCTTCAGCTGTAATTCTACCCGCAATAGCCTCATCCCGCTCTCTCTCGACTTTGGATAACTGGGCTTTCAATTTTTCAATCTCTGCAGCCTGAAGGCCAGTTTGTCCTCGTAACTGAGTAATATCAGTACGGTTGCCCTCTATAATCTGCTCCAACTCATCAGCCTTGGCCTCAGCATCACTTTGCGCGGCATGAGCATCCCACACCTGTTGAAGAAGCACACTCTCCCTTTGAGAATAAGAAGTGGAAGAAGTAGCAAGCTCCTCTTTAAGTTTCCCAACTTCTGCCTCAAGTTTCTCATTATAATCGGCAATACTCCTCATTTCTGCATCATGCTGTTTAAGGATCTTTTGCCATTCAGTTTTGTCGTTCTCCATGGTAAGCATAGCTTCGAGATTGGTCCTATTCACCCTTTGGAGCTCATCAACGAGTTTCTGCCAAGATGACATCCTCTCAATATCGGTTCTGACTGCATCAAGGTTCCGTAGCATAGCACTTTTATCTATGGGAACCAGATCGAGGTCAAAGCGAACTCCTTTTAAACACCAATTAGGAAATCGGCGTTGAAGAGTGGCTGGACCTGGTCCAACTTGGTAAGATGGCCTATTGATGATTGCTTGGATATCAGTAAGGGAAGGGGCAGGAGATTGAGAAGAAGTAGGAGCAGTAATCTTCTCTGAAGGCGCAGGCATTGGCTCCTCAATAACTTTGGCTCGTTTGCTCGAGTCATCAGTTGTGTGACTCTTCCCTCTATCATCATGAGATTTGCGTTTAAGGGAGTCACTCTCTCTGTGGGAGGAATCATGTCGACTATCTGGTCTTCCAAAGCGTTCTTCATAATCACGTCTTTCCCGAGCCTTCCGGGCTGCCCTTTCTTCATCAGTCTCTCTATGAACAGGAGGATAGGATTGATAGCCATACTGGCTGCGTTTCCCATATCGCTGAAAGTCATCATAGTACGAGCTGCCTCGCCTCATTGGAAAACCTAAAATTAAAAAAAAAAAGAAATAAAACTTGAGAATCCTTCAAACGCTAAAAAAAAAAAAGAGAGAGCATAAAAGTGCCAGGAATTCTAAGTGTGTGTGATGTGCAAACTACGCGCATCAATCTACGAACCACTCTTTAATTGGGGAGTAGTTATGGGTGTAATAGATAGCGTCAACTCTTGAGTCGACGGCGACTGTTGCAAAGTAGAAGTAGCTTCAACTACTGAAGAAGAAATCCCGGCAGTGATAGGATCTTCTTTAAAGATCTCTTGTGAAGTAGCAAAAAGGTCACTCAGTCCTTCGAAAGTATCGTCCCTGCTCTGCTTAACAGGACTGGATTTCTCAGCTTTTTCACCAGATTCTTGTGAATGATGGGAAGATCCCTGAGGCTCTTCTTCCTCGATAACCGGGGCAAGTTTGTCAGATGGCCCCGCAGCATCAACAGAAGTGGAACACTTCACTAGCGAAGCCTCAGGAGCAGGTCCTTTAGATATGGATGTGCTAGTAGAAACTGAGGCATCCAACACTCTAGCTGGGGAGTCTGGAATTTCATGAGGACGCGTAGAACGAGAAGTATGCAAAAGTCCGTACTGATGCAAAAATTCATCTTTCAACAGAAATTGAATATCTCTCTCCTCAACCGGCACGGCCTTAAGCCTCTCAAAAGTCGACTTGTGACTGGGATTCCTAGAGGGAGGAGGCAGCGCTGAAAATAAAAAGAAGCAGAGTTAACACTTAGCAGGTCAGTCTCACAAAGGCCAGATAACAAACGAAGCAAGGATGGGTGATCTTACTTCCTTCCCTCCACAGAGCATAAAACCCCGGGGGGCAACGAACGAAGAAGAACTGGGTTAGAAACCCGTGAGCAGTGTCAGGAAGGCCAACAATTAATTTGCGGTTTCGGGCGCTTCTCACAACAGTAATAGAAGGATGATCTTTGGTCCGGGTAAAGGAGCATAAGTAACAAATTTCATCAAAGCTCGGAAGTCGATCAAGTGTTCTCCTAAATAGCACACACAACCCCATTAGAATGGCGTAGCCATTGGGGTGTAGCTGGGATGGAGCAATGGCCAATTGATGAAGAAGTTGTTGGAAAAAGTCATTGAAAGGAGGAACGCCCCCACTTAGGCACATTTGTCGGTTAACTGTCACAAAGCCAGAAGGTGCTATGTCAGCAGTGTTACTTCTCTCAGGAAGAATGGCATCTGATTCAGCAATGCCAAACTGAGCACACAGCTAGCGAAAAACTTTGTATGATAGTGTAGTAGGAACTCTTTCGGGAGGATTAACTAGTGGAGCTGGAAGAACAGTTGCCTCTCCCGTCTGAACTGTTGCATCTTCTTCCTGAGAAGTCATTCTACACAAGCAACTGGATATTCAAATATGAAGGTGCACGTTTCCTAAAAGTGTGAAGTGTCGTGCAAAACTGATAAAAATAACAAGTAAATATAACTGGAATTAAACTGGTCGACGATTGATCGACTACGGTAATTTCAGAACTTGTTAATTTAAAGTTCAAGCATAATATTAGTGCAGGCTGGTCAGTTTCAATTGACTATTTCAGTGTTGCTTTAATATTCTACTTGAAATCGATAGCACTTCGTTCACACAATTTATTTAAGTTAATTATCTGTTATTAACTAATCTGTCATTTGATGTGGGCGGTCGATGGCAGTATATTCGTCCCAATTTTCTGTAAATATCATATTAAACAGATTGTTAACCCACAAGTTAAAGTAATCCGTAAAAGAATGCAGCAAAGTTCAACAGTTCAAAATCCATACAACAGTTCAAGGTCTAAGCAGAGTTTAAAAATGCAAGTGCTGAGTCGTAGACGACTCAAGAGCTAAGTCGTAAACGACTCAAGTACTAACTTGGCAACAACTTAAGTGCTAACTCGTCTACGAGTTAAGAATTTTTCCTTCGGGTTAAGTTAAGTCGTTGGTTCTCTGGTTGACTCGTCCACGACCTAAAGGATTATGAGGAGAGACAGGATAGGTCGCTTCACTTTTGAGTCGTTGATGCCTTGAGTCGGTAGTCCTTTGAATCGTGAGTCATAAAAGAGAGACAAGACTTCAAGTCAGAAAGATACGAATTCTTCTAAGTCTTAACTCAGTTACGACCTAAAACTCATGCCTCAACTAGTCGAATAACCTTATCTCCACTCCTAAACCCATAAACCGTCTCACCCCTAAACCGATGAACCCACTAACTATTATCTCGTCTTCTCCAAACCCCTAACAGCCTAAAAAAAAAATATAATATATTGAAACCCATTATCTTCTCCTCGCGAATTATCCAAAACCTAATCAAACTTCCTCGAGCTCACCAGCAATCGATCGTGGCAACAATCGTGATGAAGCGTGGTATAAGGAACTGGATTAAAGTTGTCAATGAGGAGTCCAGATTCGCAAGTTAATGGCTATCGCGGAATCAAATGAACTGCGGATTTACTTACGCGATGCGATGATGAGGATTATAGGGACTGAATCAACGGTAGGATGAACTGGTTGAATTTGTTTCCGAAAGCTCGAGGACGTGTTAATGGCAGAAATAGCTCAGGGGTAAGTAATGAGAAGAAGGAAATAGGAGGAACGACCCAAGCATTTTATACCTCAGGGAAGTGGAACTCGAATCGGCACACCCGGGTTATGATGAGTCGAAGCACACGACTTACGACTTAAGGCATGTGCTTCGAGGGGCAAGTGTTAACCCAGTTTCCTCTACGAGTTAAGGAGTCTACGAGATAAGGATCTACGACTTAAGGCCTCTACGAGTTAAGGAGTCTACGAGATAAGGATCTACGACTTAAGGCCTCTACGAGTTAAGGAGTCTACGAGATAAGGATCTATGACTTAAGGCCTCCACGAGTTAAAGAGTCTACGAGATAAGGATCTACGACTTAAGGCCTTCACAACCTAAGAACATTACGGCCTGACGACCTAAGGTCTGCACAATCTTACTAGTTAAGGATGGCACGACTTAAGGAAGTTTACGACTCAAAAGATAAGTCGTTCACGACCTAAGACTTAGAAACAAGTTCAATACCATGCTGTAATGAGGTGACTCGCTGACGACTTACGACCTATGATGAGTCGTGTACGACTCATGCTAGCATAAAGAAAGCTGCATTTGGTTAACTCGTGAAAGACTTAGAACTTGTATCATTCAATCAGATGGGTTCATAACTTTGGACCAAGCCGTGAACCCAGTAAGTCAACCGCGACCTACCATGAGTCATCTACGAGTTACGAGTCATTATGAGTCGTGTACGAGTTACGACTTATGGTGAGCCGTGTACGAGTTACGACTTAAATCCGAAGATGCCTATAAATACGACCCTAGCTCCAACTAGCAAAGGACTTTTGGCTCATTTTCTTCAAACGCCGTTACTCTGCTGCATTCCAAACCAATCCAATCCAACACTTGAAGCTCTCAAGACATTAAGAACGCTACAAACAACTTCGAGAAGAGATCACATACATCCAACATGGATTCGAAAACTCTCATCTTCATCGAAGTTTAGGCTATTTGTTCTAAGTCTCTTGTAATTCAAAGTGTATTGTATTTGGGAAGAATTGTATCCGCTTGTAACGAGATTATTAATAAAAGTACTTAAAGTGGACGTAGGCTATACCCTTAAGCCGAACCACTATAAAATTGTTGTTGTTTACCGCTTTTCTGCTATTATCTGCTTGTAATCTGTTCCCGAGTCGTCGGGTGGTGCTTTCACAACTACAACTCATACACCGGGGTGTTAGCGTTCAAATTTTAGCGTTAACATTATGAAATTGGACTAAAGTAAAGATAGTTTGAATTTACAAATAAAATCCAAATCAAGTATGGATGGAATAAATTGGCCTTGGATATTATCTTAACAAATTTAGAATGGCTAATTAAATCACAGGGGATTTGATCTAGATGAGTATCAAATAAATTGGAAATGAATTTAAGTAAGAAGTTGCAATAATTAAATTAACTTAAGATTTAAAATTTATGGAAAGGTGATTTCGAAGAAAGTGGAAGTTCATTGGATAAAATAGATTGGTAAAGTACCTTAAACTTTGGATGTGATTGGATAGTGAATAGCAAATTTAATTGGATTGAGAACTTTGATTGAACTAGAATTAACTTAAGCTAATTTAATGTTTGAATTTGAATGAAGATGAATTAAATTTAGATGTAGATGATATTGTGATAAAACTCCCACTTGGGTAAATTCATAATAATGAAATGAGGCTGAATTTAATGTAAGCTGAGTTAAGTGAAATTTGAATTTGAATAAATAAGACTTTGATAGCTTATAAAAGAATTGAGAAGGGTTGAAATAAAAATATATACTTGGCTAAGTAAAAATGTATAAACCCGAATTCAAAAAAAATGGGGATGTGGTTAACTGTAAATAAATGGAAGTGTGAAGATAAATAAGTAGTGGGACTTATAAAATTAAGGTGGAATAAATAAGTCAAATAGAACTGTTTGAAATTGGGAAATGAATAGAAATCCGAACATGAATTACAAAATAGAATTGAACCAAAGAAATTTAAATGAAGAGATTTTTGAAGCTAAAAATCAAGTATTGAATTGTAAATTAGGAGTAGACTAATTTGGGATAAATTAGTAACTTGAATATGTGGATAAACTTTGAATTGGTTAAATAAAAGTTGAATGGTAAATTAATAAAAGTGGAGGGCGAATTAAAGTGAATGGGAGGAAGAGACCTCGAATTATAAATATAAAATTCAACTTGGATTGGTTAGCAAATAAAATGAAATTGGATTAAATATAATGGTTAGAAGTGCAAACAAAATCCAATTGTGTATAAATAAAGCGAAAATGGTCTTGTAATAAGTTAAATAAGTTCGAGAATGAATCGAACATGGGAATTGAAATTTTTAAATGAAATAATTAATTGAGCTAAGAAGAAAATAAAAGAGATTTGATTTAAATAAAATCAAATTAAATTGGAAAAGAATTTATGGGCAAATGAAATAAACTTAAGTTATGGAAATTAAATAATTTGAAGTAAATTAACTTTAAGTCTAAAATTCAATGAAGCATGACTTATATAAATTTGGAACATGATTGTTAAATTTTAAGCATTGAAGTGGTCGAGCATAATAAAAAAAATGGTTTTGAATAAAATCAATGCAAAGATATGGTTTAAAAAAATAAATTAGAATGGAATGAAATTTCATATAACTTGAGTTGGAATCAATTTGAAAACAGTTATAAAACTAAAGAAATTGTTTGTTTGAATGAATTTATCGAATTTGCATAGAAATAAATTGTTTTTGTCGTAAACAAGATTAAAAAAAGAGTTCTATGGAATAATAGAAGTAAATAAACTTGATTTTTTTGAATAAATTACCATGAATACAAAATAGTTCGGATTAAGAATGAAGTGAATAAAAGAATGATATTGAAAATCATTCTGAATCAGATATGATGTTATAAAGTGAGTAAAAGCAACTGGATTTAATTGGAACCTTATCAATTGTTTATACAAACTGCTTGTATACATTGTTTATAAAATATGGTTTTGAATTGATAAGAAGCATAAATTGATTTTTGAAATCAATTAAATTGAAATGGGTTTGTTTGGGATAATTATGGATTGAAGTTAAGTAGATGTGTTGTAACTCACTTAAAGTTGAATGCAAACGGTATTTGTGTCAGTCATAAACAAATGGAACTAGTTTGGAAAACTATATAAATTTATTATGAAGTTATTTATATTGCATTGCTTATGATTTTGATTGTTGTAGCTGTTTAAATAAATGCAATGTTATAAATTTCATAAATATGTTACTTATATGTTTAAATTGAGTAAGTACAGGTACCAGAAGACCGTTTAGCGGGATTTTGGGCACGCAAATGCTTAAATAAATATGCCGCTTGCTTAAAAATGCTAAATAAGGTACGCCTACGCAATACAAAATAGGAAATATGAACTGTTTTTGGTTTTTCCGACCGTGTGGGTCGATGTATATATATTTATATCTATTGTCAAATTGCAAAAGCTTCTCCGTACAAAGGGTACTCTACCAAAAAAATTCAGAAATTTTGGGAGTTAGAAATTTTTTGAAATTTTAGAAATTTTTTGTTAACGACAAACGTTTTCAAATTGGAAATTGAAATAAATTAGTGAAGGAAACTAATTTAAAATAATGACATGAATATGTTATAAATGAAAATAAAATTTAAATATTCAGAGTTAAAAAAAATTGAATTCATATGGAAATGGAAGAATCAATTTGAATAAGAATAGATACAAACTAAGGTAGTAAGATGGAAATAAATATAAGAAACGCATAAAATGCTTATACTAACTTAAGTAAGGAATGATGCATTCTCAATTGGGAATTGATATTTCAAATATAATCTAAAATAATATTTGAATGAATAGATATTGACATTTGTAAGAAAGTCGATGAAATGTTTTGAATATTGTGATTGGACATATTGCTGTGTAAGATTGGCAGGTAATATAAAGGGAGAGAAAATTGATTTTGATTTCAGAAGATAAATTTGAAATGCTCGACAAAAAGGTATGTGTTTAAGTTTCTATATGAAAATTGATTGGGATTTTGATCGAGCCACTTAGCTTTTTGTTTTCTTTTGGGATTTAAGAGGCCGTAGAGCCATTTTGTAGTTGTACCGAGCTAGCCGCGCAAAGGAGACGCTGGTAAAAAATTTCGGGAATTTAGGGAGTTAGAAATTTTTTTTAAAAAATTGATAATTCAAAATTTAGTTTTAAATTGAAACTTGAATGGTTAAACTAATGTATAGTTTGAAACTAGGGAAAAGTTTGGAAAGTTAATAAGAAGGGTAATGCGACTTCTATTAAAAAGATAGTTGGTAGGATGTTGAATAATTGGTTTTGGAAAATAATAACGGGTATTGGACCATTCTTCCTAACTAGTAATTTCGGGGACAAAATTCTTTTAAGGGGGGAGGAATGTAACGATCCGAATTTTTTTGACGGCTAATTTGCAATATTTAAATTGTATTTAAATATTTAATTTGAACTCTAATTTGATTATAATATGAACAGTTTGGTTTTATATGATAGAATGGATTCAGAATTTAACAGTCTATAGAATAAATTAATTATTAAAGTAATAATTGGATATTGGGAAAAATTTAAAATCTGGAGTTGTAAGCTTGTTAAAAATATTTCAACGGCTTATAAAATATATGTTGATAATATTGAAGATAATAGATGGATTAAACTTTAATTTAACAATGCTTTGTTCAATTTGAAAAATATATCGTTTAAATTGACATTTAAAAATAGTCTTCCGAGGCATAGTCTCGGAATTCGACGAAATCAGTTCCGTTAGATCCGTAATATTGAATTATTGTCAGATTTCAAATTTCGTAATTTTCGGAGCTACCGTGTGATTGTAAGATAAACAAACGCGCTATAATTTAATTGGAATTCGAGACGATTTAAATATAAAGTTTAAAATAAAATAATTAACCTAGCTTCCTCAACACACTTTCGTCCTCCTTATCCTTCTTCAACACACAGCCGCCTTCTCCCTATTCTTAAACCCATTTCCCTTTGGTTAATTCGTCACTTTTGAAATCAATAATGGTGTCCGAACTAATTTCCAGTGCCCCATTTTTTTCAATTCATAACCGCCACTTCCTTTCTCTTTTTTCCCAATCAATCGACCGAGAACCCTTCGTTAAAAAAAAAATTAAATCGTAATCGATTTCGACTTTGACAGTGAGGAACGACCGAGCTTCCTATTTCTTTTCCTCCTTTCCTCTATTCGAATGAAAGCCATTCCTCTACGCCTTCCCATCAGTTAGCGAAATCGGGGAATCGAGTTCGAGCGTCAAGTCGATGTGGAGATCGACATCGAGGCGACGGTCCGTGCGACGTCTTGGCGAGCTGCATGCGGCGATCGATAGCGGGGCTTGCTAAATCGAAGTAGGGGAAAGAAGGCAGAAGTCGGAGCAAGTAAATTAGGGTTTATCGTAGCCTGGGTTGTCTCGCGTGTGCTACTGAGGGTGGTTATCGCAAGGCAGTGAAGGCTGTCGTCTTTGGTGATAGCTGCAGTTTGGTTTCGGTGAGGCAACAGTATCGATGGCGGAGGTTGGGCCTGGTTCGGGTCGAGAGAGGTATGCGGTTCTCTTGTTTTTCTTTTCCGATTTGAACTCCATAATAAGTTTGAATATAAATACAAAGAACAGAATTTTGAATCTAGGACTTTATTTTTGCAAATATATATATATATATATTGAAAGTTTCCAAATCTCTATAGAGTATTATTCTAGTATATATGTAGTTTAAAGGATATTACTGATATATGTACATATTGGATTTAGAAATAGGAACTTAGTCTTGGTCTATAGATTATTTCATGAGTTAGCCTGTAGTTTCAAATAAATATATATATATATATTATGATGACTAATTTGTTTAATAAACTTATTTAATTATTTCAGTCGCTAAAAATATTTTATTGAAGGGAATTAGTTCAAAATTAAATTAGTAAATTGGATAAAATTATTAAATGGTAATTGAAGTGCTCAATTTGTTGAATATTAATTAAATCACATAATTTTTATACAAGGTCAAAAGTATGGAATCGAGTAAAGATTGGATTGGATTGGATTGGCAAAATGAAAATCAAAGGTGAGTTAATCTCACTTAGTTGAATTTAAATTTAAATTGTTGAATTTAAATTTATTGGTTGAATTACTTGAATGATGGTTGAATTAGTGAATAATTAAATAGTCCCTATACGCCGCATAATAGCGGATGATAATATATGAATCCCATATACCGTGATATTTCACCATTTAAGTGCAATTGGTGTTTTATTTGTGCTAACATTTGTGGATGCAGGAAAAAAGGTTGGAGGGATCCAACAGGATTCCTCAAAATATTTATTGATCCCATATGTATGTTGTTATATACCAGGATGATGAATTGATATGGATTTGTTTGTGAATTGAATTATTAAGTATTAAATAGCACGGAAATTATATTTGGAATTTTTCTTAAATACTAAATAATTTAAATTAAAGGAAGTTAAAATTGAACTTGAATAGAAAAATTGTTAAGAATTTGAGTTTACTTCTAAGACAAAAGTATATTTATACCTTAATTGGTTAAAGAAGAGTTTTGGGAAATCAAACTTATATATTAAAAGCTTGAAGAAATATTGTAATCGTTAAATAAAATTGAAATATGATGAAATCTTAATAAGAAATGAGAAGAGTTTTACTAAGAAACAAATATGAATTTTATTGGTGAATAAATTATAAAGATAAGATTTTTAAATAATATAGCAAAGGGGAAAACTCAGTGGAGTTTATAAATTTATAAACGGAGTTTATAAATGGGAAAGGAAGATATCAGTGGATATGAAAATAAATAAGTTATGAACTTATATTGAGAATGAAATTGTTTTGAATGGAAATACAAGAATATTTCCGAAAGGTGAATATGGACAAGGGGCATTTATGGATATTGGGTTTTCCAAAATTTTAAATTTATTTTAAAAGGGAATATTTTTAAATTACTATACTATATAAATTTTTTTATAAGCTATTATTCGAATGTAAAATATTTTCGAATTCTTTACTTTGAAGGCTTGGCAAATATTTATTAATAAACTCTATTTTCTAAAACCAGTTTTGAATTTTATCATTAACTGGATATGAACTTTAATATTTATATAAACTATTACTTTCGAACCATAATTTGTATAAAACCATACTTCTTATTTTGTAAATATAGATGTTTCAAATTGCTTTTAAAATCTAATTAAAATCCTCTTGTGATTGTAAGAACATTAATTTAACCGAGATAAGATTTAGGAGAAATCTTATTAAGTGGAGAAAGTGAGTTTGAGAATTATAAGGAAAGTGTAAATTGATTTTTTTAAGGAAGGAATGAGAAAATAAATAATATTTTCAAAGGGTAAATCAAAATGTGGGTTAGTATAAGAACCCAGTTAAATGATTTCATGGAAATAAAGGACTTTGAAATTTATTTCAAATAGGATAAAAAAGGAAATAATATCTTAATGATATTTGAGATAAATAATTTATGTAAATTATTTGATGGTTGCTTGTGAATGATTAATTGATAGTTAAATCACCGAATATCAATATTGGACAATGCGCTGATCGTTTCGAAGAGTCCGAGATCAGATTTAATTATCGAAAAACCACTTCGATCCGGTTTGAAAGATTACGAATGAAGACCGTGAAGAGTTGAAGACGGTGATTCGGTTTGTCCAGACCCAGGGCAAGTTGTATGGATTGAATGCTTTCAGAACATCGTCAGGAGGACGATGAGCATTCTAAGTGGGACTCGTTCTTGAAAGGTAACGCTTAACCTCAAGCCTCATCAACCGGAAATGGCTAAAACGGGGGAGGTGCAGAAAGACTTCGTGGGTAGCCCCCACTGGAGATAAGGTTTCCCCTGTCTAGATGTCCTTTTTATTTCGGCTTAGTGGGTGGTTGGTTGCACCAACCATAGGGTGTTCTTGCTTGGGACTGTCTAGTAAGGGATGGTTCCGATCTTGTGTTGCAGGGGAGTTAGTGTGGCTCCTCGGTACTCTGATCTAGACCAGGTACTGTGATGGGCGGTACCCCAGTAGCCCTGCCATTGTATGGAATCCAATCTCTAATAAGCGCCTGTACGGTTTTGATTGTGCCTAACTATTACTGAAACATAAGATGCAAGCATTTCAGCTAGATTCTATTTTACTTTCTATAGACACTACTATAATATCAGACGAATTTAATAAAAATGTTTTAGCTATCGTAAGGTAAAAACCCGACATGTTTATTTGTGGCATGGTCTTACGAGATGCTTTTGTTTTCAAAGGTTTTTTTTTTGAAAATATAATAATCCAATTGAGTGTGATTTTCTCACGCTGGTTTTCCAGACTGACTCGGGTGTTGTTTTATATGATGCTTGGGTCAGACCGAGTTAAACAGGTTCAGGTTATATGCTGGATCTCAAGAGACGATCTGGATAATAGAACGTATTTCCGTATTTGTCTGTTATTTCCGCTGTGTATGGACTATTATTAGTTGTCTCTGTATGGATGTTTGATGTACTCTGATGATGGTATGTATGTATATGTATATAGTACAGATTCCTTGTATTTAAAACTGTATTCTATATATTATATTTTAATCCGCTGCGATGTGAGATTCTGATGTTGTTTTTATTTCTTCTTCTTCTACCTCTTTCTTCTTTTACCCGAAGACTCGTACATTTGTGCCACTTTGGATAGAACTGTGGTGGAATTTTTGTTAGTTCAAAGGGGTACGGATTTGCGGGCCTTTACAATAGGCGATGTTCCGGTTGACTTAACGAAAATGAAATGTGTACTCTTGGTCAGTCTATCCACTATGACTCAAATACTTTCATTTTCCTTATTTGACCTTGACAACCCGTAAATAAATGCTATGGGTGTCGAATCTCTTTTCCAAACTGGTATATGTAAAGGCTGAAGCAGTCCATTCGGCTTCTAATGTCTGACTTTCACTTGCTGGCAATTTGCACACGGTGTCACCCATAAGCTTACATTCCTCTTTATACCTTCCCAGATGAAACTTCTCTTCATATCCTGATACATCTTGTTCTTACAAGAAGAACCGTAAACTTCTGTTGATGACACTTCGTAAGAACTTTCTTCATTAGGTTTCCAACATCTGAAACACATAACCGTCCCTTCTTTCTTAACCATCCCCTTTGGTTAAGACTAAATACCTTTATATTATCGATCTTATTTTTGTTTTCTAGTCTTCTGATCCGTTCAGCTAATATTGGATCATTTTTTGTTTATAAGCAATCCTTTCGATCTACACTGGTCGAACGTCCAAACAAGATAAAATTGCGATATTCTGACTTGAACTAGAAGTCAATTTTAACTGCACACTACAAGTAGTCAATGCCTCAAGATCCTTCCATTGAACCAACATCACATTCTAATGCTTTCTGCTATGTGGTTCTACAACTTTATTTCATTTTCCTTGTATATACTCAATACCAAAATCATAAGCTTCTAAAAACACTAGCCACCTCTACCATCTCATATTCAACTATGTCTAGGAGAATAAATATATTAATGACTTATGATCCATATACAACTCGAATCATTCTCCTAAGAGGTAGTATCTACACACTTTCAATGTGAAAATTACTGCTGCCAAATCCAATTCATGAGTTAGATATCTAGCTTCATATGGTCTGATCTATCTAGAAGCGTAAGCAATCACTTTACCCCTTTGCATCAATACGTCTCCTAATCTTGTTCCACATACATCCGTATACACCACCAAATCCTGATTCTCAAATGGAATTATTAATACGGCTGCATTGGTCACCAGATGCTTCAACTTATGAAATGCTTCCTCACATTTTCCAAACCAAATGAACTTCATGTCATTTCTCGTTAGCTTAGTGAAAGCACTGCTATCTACGAGAAATCCTTACTGAATCTCCGGTAATATCTAGCTAATCTAAGAAGACTTCTTATCTTGGTCAGTCTCGGATCATTCCTGATTGTTAGCAGCTTCGATCTTGGCTGGATCGACTGATAACCCTCTCTCTGAAACTACATGATCAAGAAATTTCACCTCCTTTTTACAAAAATGACATATTGAAACTTTGCTTTAAGTTGATGCCACCTCAGCATCTCAAGCACTATTCGAAAATGAACATCTTGATCTCTTTCATCCTTAGAATACACACATACTGAGTTAATATTCAATTAAAATGAGCAAAAGACAAAATTACAAATATCAATATGAAATTTACATGAAGAAGATGAAAATAAAAAAACACAATAAAATGTCATTATCATAAATTAAAGAAATGGATAAAAAATGATAAGATCAGGCCGCTTATTTGAGCTACTAGTCATAAAAAAATAGAAATAAAAATAAATAATACTACATTTTACAATAATAATAAAATCATTGTAAAATTCCTTCTAAAAGACTTTATATGTCATGCCTAAGTGATATGAAAGAACTTTCAGACTCATCATCTCAACTGGACATCTAAATGAATATCATTATCCTAGTCAAGCACAAGTTAAATCTTAATATCTCATATAAGACATAGCTTCTATTGCCACTCCAAAACTCAATAAAACTATCGAGCATGCGAATTTGTCCAATTAATATGAAATCAAATACTTAATTTTCATCTATAAAAACGCAAGGTAGCCAAAAATATCCAAATCTAATTAATTCTGACCTAAACGAGTATTCCTTAATTTATACTTACCATCTACTTTACACGTTATGAATTCAAATCCTTGACTATAAATACAAACAAAATGCAAATTATCTTGATGTATAAATAAACCACTGGATTCTCTAATAAGATAATACATGTCAATAAAGTAAAAACTAGAAAGTCAAACCTTTTATTACTCTAAACAATAAAGTATATATTCAAAAATTCATCATGATTAGCATTAAAGATTATCTTTTTTCGTTTTTTCTGGTTAACATGATGTAATATACCAATAGTTCCAATAAAGAGGATCACAACAATTTGAAAAGTCCTAACAAAATGAAAAAACACATACCAACCCTTCAAAACTGAGCTGAAATCCTCTATCCCCAACTTCCATGTCTCCTGTGCCCACTAGAATCTTAACCATCCATTATTTCTTTAAAAAATTAATTGATGGGTCCTATATACAAAATGAGAAGGCCAATTTAATGGGGACAAGGGACACATAATTAGGGAAAGAGAATTATTCCTTCAAACAGAGCAGAGATCCTTTGTCTCCCACTTTCATGTTCCATGCGCCCACTAAAAACTTAACCTTCCATTATTTCTTTAAAAAATTAATTTATGGATCCTGCATACAAAATGATGGGGGCACACACAATGGGCACATAGAAATTGAGTCCTTCAACACTTCTTTTTCTTTTACATACTAAAAATAAGCATAACCTAACTTTTAATGTTTACAATTTATAAGTTGAAAAATATGATCAAAATGAGATGGAATACAAAGAAAATTGAAAGAATGTTTGTGTTAAACATCAACTGCACATTTTCGCAACAACTTCAAAAAAACCTTATAAGCATAGTCTCACACAACAGAATATTCGCCAAAAACACATTGTAAGCTGAGGTTTACACATTATACACTTAAATATAAAATAGAGAGTTAAATAGATACTAGATGTATAGAGAGGTTATATCTTAATCAATAACCATAAACCAACCTTGATATAATATAATATAGTGTTAGCAAAAATTACTTTATAAGGAGTGAGAATCACATTATATAAGTACTGACTATTTATAGGGATTAAGATATTTATAGGAAATTAGAATTTGCCTCTAATTTTCAAGCATAATACCTGAAATCTCTTCTCAAAAACAAGTTTTACGAAATAACTATATTAACATTTTTAACGAAAATATGCATTTTAAACCACAAATATTTAAAGTTTAAAATGTAATATGTGCATTTTAAAATGCATATATTTGTAAAATAAATATTTGCAATATGGGCTTCAAATAATTTAAAAATAACACTACAAATATTTAAAATGTACAATATGCGCATTCTTACATTTCAGACTATAGATTTCTATTTAACAAAAATATACAGTTAAAACCACAGATATTTGCAGTGTAGAATGCAAAATTTTATCATTCTAAACAAAAGTATGTGCAGTTTAAACTGCACATTTTCACTGGAAACATTGACAGAATAATTTCATTAAGCATGTTTTTTTACAAGGAGCAGAAGTGAACACTTTTGACAAGGGACAAAAGTGAATTATGAAACCGTTGAAGGATTTTTGAAAAACATATGAGATATTAAATGGTACAGTGTTGATGAGTACAAATAATGTGCATAAAATATTATTACGCGAATGCAAATTAAATAATTATGAAGTAAAACTATGCCTAGATGATTTGTGTTACCTGGTGCCATGGCTCGGCTACATAAGGGTAATTACAAAGATCATAATTGAGTATTGATGGAAGAATGGCCACGAGATGACGTCTACATTACCAAAGTATGGTTTCCTAGCAGCTATGTCTAGCCCTAGGTTAATAAAGTACACAAGTGGATGAATCAGGATGTTGAGATTACGATGATTAGGAGGGGTCGGCCTTCGTGGTTGATGTGTTGAGAAATATATGGTATCCATGGGTCGGCATTCCATATAATATATATCGAGTTGGCATAGCATGAAGAGGTCGGAAAAAGCATGGAGCATATTGTAGGGCTCGAATCAGCAAAGGTTGAAGCACGATACAAATTGGATCGGCATTGCATAAGATGGGGTCCTAGTCGGCATTGCATAAGATGGAGTCCGGTTTGGCATTGCATAAGATGGAGTCCGGTTTAGCATTGCATGTGATAGGGATCGGGTCGGTATGGGATGTACAGAGGAGTTCGGGTCGACATATTTGGAGGGATCGTCGTATGGTGAGGTGTTAAATTAGAAGCGGTCGAAATTATGGGGTCGACACTTTTGGGTCGGCATTATTAGTATAGCAGGGTTGGGTTGAGTTGTCCTTATGATAAGCCCAAGTGACCAATGGGGAGTCCAAGCTTTGAGATGTAAGGCTACCTCCATTTATAAATACAAGGGCAAGGGGCCACTCTAGAAGATTTTTTCGGACAGCCAAGGGAATACTCTACCATCTTCTATACTTAGTTTCACTTTGGTCTAACTTGTATTCAAGCTATTACTTGTGAATTGTATTTGTAATCAAGTGATTGATAAAGTAATAAAGAGAGCATTCAGAGTGGACGTAGGCAATCAACGCCGAACCACTATAATTCCTGTTGTTTTTGCTTTTTGTTGTTCCTGCTTGCAATATATAGTGTTATTCCTCATTTTTCAATCGATTTCTTCATTTATTTCACTACCCAGATCTATTCTCAGATGTTTGTGACCAATTTGATTTCAAACATTTTGGTGCTTTCACTAAGAAATTTTGATTCTCGGGCTATTAGGATCACCTTTGTTGCTACTAGATTGAAGAGATCCCCCAAAGGAGATCTGGGTTCGTTCTCAAAATTTTGCAGTTACAATTCAGCTTTTCCAAGATCTAAGCAAAAGACTCTAAGATGGTAAGGCACACCATATCTACTTCCCATAACATCGATGCCAACAAAACTACTAGCGTTCAACAAGGAGGGCCAAGCAACTAGCCAGCTAATGCGAATGCGGAACTCATTGCGGCCCAGAATCCTGCCGATTCCGTTACCGGGGCCGAATTCAATGACCTGATAAGGGAGCTAATGGAAAGCCGGAGACAGGTAAACGAGCAAATCTAGGAAAATGCCAATCTAATGAACCAAATTGCTCACCAACAGTGTCAAAATGACGGAGGATGTCCCGCTTCATACTCAGAGTGCGATAGCTCAACTTCATCGGATGGGCACCATAGAAGGAGGCACCATAGAATTGAAACGACACGAGATGGAGCAATGGAGAAACATTGGAAAGACCACCACGAGTAACAAAATCGGTTTAGTGCTGAACCCTCCCTAGGGCCCGGTACCGATCTCTCAACCATGAGGATGGCTCCTCAACTACGCTTGGGGAGTCATACTCGCCCTGGAACCAGGAACTTAGGCATTGGAGTACATTTGAATGCCGACTAATTACCTCTCTAGAATGATAACGAAGTGAATCCTCAAGAAACGCTTTTGTAGGATAATAGGCCAATAGGGCATGAGATGCCCTGGAGAAATCTACCAGAACATTTACACAGGATGGAACCCAACCAGGCACCTCCTATCTAGACTCCGGACTTATCTGCAATGGTCAAGCAGCTGATGAGGAAAAACCAGGGCTTGACTAATGACGATTAAGGAGTATCTAGGAGTCATACTCCATTCATCGATAACATTTTGTAGGCTGAATACCCACAGAGGTTTAACATGCCTACGATGCCTGCTTACGAAGGGAAGACTGACCCTCCATAGCACGTTATGAGGTATGAATGGTTAATGGACTTGGCTAGAGCGAATGACGCTACCAAATGTAGATACTTTCCTATAACCGCATCTGGGATTGCTACACTGTGGTTCACATGGTTACCTCCGTGGTCAATCTCGAGATTTGATGAGTTGGCTACAAGATTCGTGGAGTGGTTGCGGATTCACGCCACACGCCTCAAAGATGTGACGTCACGGTCCAGCGTAATCTAGGCTCCAGGTGACTCATTGAAAGATTATTTATAGAGGTTTCGCATTGCTGCTACAGAGGTTAGTAATCGGAATGACCATGCCATACTTATGGCTATGACAAGAGGGTTGAGCCCGAATCCGAATTTGGTGATTGGCTAGCTGGAACTGAAGCTTGGTTGGGATTATGTATTTGCAAATACTAAGATGTATAAGTCTTCTGCAAACCATACAGTATATGAAGTAAATTTTGCTTTTGTAAGGAACCGTATTGAAAACCATGATAAAGCTAATACTGTATACTATTTGACACCATGGTTGGTTTCTGGATATCGATTAAGATATAACCTCTCTATGCATCTAGTATCTATTTAATTCTCCATTTGGTTTTGAGTTTATGATGTGTAAATCTCAGTTTGCAGCCAAATATTCTTCTGTGTACAATGCTTACGCGACTTTTTTTTAAGTAGCTTTGAAAATGAGCAATTACATTTAAAACCATTATCCTCTCATTATTTATTTATTTATTATTAAAATTGAGCTAAACTTTCTGTCTTCAGTATTCTTATATTCATGATCTCAAATTATAAACTACTTGTGGGAGGAATTCACACTTCCATTTGCTCTCCCCATGCAAAAACGCTACCCTGCTAAAGATTCTTTATGAATGTATTTGTTCTTTTGTAGAACTTGTCAAATCTTTATGCATCCATGCTTTCTTAGGAGAATGGCAATAAACCCGTTTAGGGTTTTTTTTTGATTGATCGGACTTATAGTTGTTAACCATCACTTAAAATTTAAGCAATCTAATAATATTAATAAATTAAATGATAATATCATTTTATATGGTAATAGTTCCAGAAGAGAATCAGATGAGAATCATTTTATTACTACTAAAAGCATAAACTATTCACTAAATCACTTTTCACTAAGTAGTTATCACGTGCTTCCTTCTTCATCGACATCGACCTTCATGAACGCGGCCTCATCTTCGAGCTCGACGATGTTATGGTAGCATGACATTGTCGTAATTATTATGAAAACTGTTATTATTACTAAAAGCAAAAACTTTTCACTAAATCTTAGTACTTTTTAAATATTTGTTGGATAAAACAATCTTTTTACAATTCCTTTGCAGAAAATACTGCTACATATCATTTATAAGTTCGAAAACTTGTAGCTACTAATTAATCAATACCTTTAATTAATTATCCATTTAAATGCTCATGTAGCATAATAATTTCATAATAAATCATCATACTTACTTAAAATATACTATTTCAGTTTTATATCCTGTAAAAAATATACAAGATGATAATAGAATATATCAAAATAAATAAACATCCAAATCATCCAAAACATCAATCAATAGTATCCATCACAATCATCATCCAAATCAGCCAATAGTTTACAACAATTCCATAGTTATCAATATCGGGTATCTTACTGGCAATTAAATTCCAATTTCAAATTTAATCTCATTTTTAATTTTTAACAGTTACTTCGAATGAAAATTAAATTTATCAAACGATGATCAATAAAGTCATATCATTTCATAATTTTGAATTTAATTAGCATAAAAATATTCTAGTATTTCTGAGCGTTAAAATACTCACCTTGATTTTCGTTATTACTTCCATGTTTTGGTTCGTCCAAAATCAAACAGGCATTTGATTTTTGGCGCAAAATTCTAATAGCTCAGATCTCGACCAATCCAATAACATGTTGAAGGATTCATCAATATGAATCCAACGCGATTGATCGTGTTAGATTTGGATCTAAAATGAAGGAGTTACAAAATTTATAAGCATTTAAATTTATTAAAACAATTTACATTATTTAATCTAGTTAAATTTATTACCCATCAACAAAATAGAATCCCAACCCTAAAATGCACAGTATCTTCTTCTTCCCTCTTATCTATTTTTTTTCTACTCGACCATGCCAGGCGTGCAAGTGCACACCGAAGCCATCGTCGACCATCTCGAGTTCACCAACACATCGTTCTCCTCCTTCTCTTCTCAACCGAACCAAAAATCAATCGCCATCATCACCGAAGTAAAACGCGACCCGAAAATGCGATCGACATCCCCCTGTACAGTCGTGAACCACAGCAAGGCATCACAGCCTCTCAAACTCCGGCTACCGATGCGCTACGCCTCGTCGAACACGAATCCATGCTTTCCTCCTCCCAATTCGCTCTGAAAAAAATGCTAGGTCGAACCCTAGTTAAGAGCATCCACTCAACTTTACTATCAAGTTCATCAAATCATTGCCGCATACTACAAAACCATCAAAAAATAAAGATCTCGACATTACACACCCAAAGAAGCCCTCTTTTAAATTTCTACAGATTTTACTTTAACTATTACGATTTTTTTCGAAGAGGTAGCTTGCTTCATTTTTTTCTTCTGCGTGCAAAAAATTAAGGAGAGAATGTATATGATTTTTAAATCAAAGAATATGGTGTAGGCTTGTACAATAATAGGGTAGCTGATGGAATATGTAAACGGCTAAAAGACAGGTTGACTTGAACAATATATAATTAAACTTCAAAATATCTCGATTTAAGTAACTTAAAATTTTGAACCCCCATCGGGACATGCCGCTAGGCATTCATAATGTTATACCGTAAATCTGAATTCAGTGGCAAAAGTTTCGAGTCCTAATTCGATCATATGGAGAAGGTAGCTTTTTGGACCCAATTATTATATCGAATTTTCGATATTAAATTTAATGCGTTTCTATTTCTCACGACCAAACGATAACTCCAAATGCTACGTAATTTGAAATACAATAATAATACACTACTACAGATCCAATGGAACTGGTTTCTTCGAAATTTGAGACAGTGGCTCGGAAGGCTATTTTTACTCATTAATTATAATATGAAATTTTCAATTCCAATTATTCACTTTTAAATCCAATTTTAAATGTTAACCATCTTCATTGTGATTTAAATAAAATTTATATCAACTTTCAATATCATTTTCAATCAAATTAAATTGGAATTCAATTACTCGAATAATTTCCAATATTAAATTTTAAGCAATAAATTATCCAATAAATCACTATAAATAAATCATTAAGTTTCAAATAAATTTTAGCTATCAACATCATTTAATTTCTATCTAATAATTCACATTATTATTCAACTTCAGTTATTGATTATAAACCCAGTTGATATATATAATTTCATTTCAATACTCGTTATTACTTAAATCTCAGAAATTAATTTATTTCAAAATTTTATTCAAGTTCATATCCAATAACTTATATTCAAAATCATTAAATTTTTATTTTTAACCATTTTTATTTAATAATTATATCAAATTTCATAATTTAAACTGGTTAAAAAGTACGGGTCGTTATAAATACTCATCGATTATTAGCCGGCAGGGGTTGATAGTGTTTGGTTCTACGTGGTTCATGTTTATGATCGGGTGTGGGCAGCTTGTGTTTGCCTTATTGTATATTTTATCTAGATATATACGACACTCGGAAGGTGTTTTCTTATCCTTTTGCGTGGATCCACTTCCGTTTACTAGAGGTGTCTCTAACAAAAAATCCAATATGTGAACTAGGGATTTTGGATGTACCATAAATATGTTGTGGTGTGACCAATGTAAGCATCACATCTATTTAATGTGATTTATATTCTACACCCTAGACATTATCTGTCATACCACTATATTAAACTTAATGAACGGTTGGTTTCTTTTAAGGAAAAAACTATTACGAGAATCTATATGGTCCCAATAGTCACTGTTATATGTTGCATGCATCTCGGGTTTTCTCATACATGACTTATGTATGATGCTTGGTCCCAAATTTCTCACGTACTCTTTTGAGTAGGCCGAGTATGGCATGTTTTACCGTGGATGCTTCAGAGTTCAAAAGACGAGCTAGAGGCTTTCAATCTATTTCAATTTAGTTGTTCCATATTACCTATGTATATATCAGCATTGTGAGGAAAGGCAGTTATAACTGTCTAGTATGATAAAAGGACCTAGACTTTGCAACTCTAAAATCCCTGTATTCAACGTAACCCTTTGTACTGTCCCTTTTATATTATATATTATCGTTCCACTGTGATATTCTAATGTTGTGTTCTTATTTCTTATTCTATACATTTATTTACCTTAACCTTTTGTGTTTCCAACAGTTGGATGTTTGGCATAGGAATATCGTGGATGTATTTAGGGTCAACGTTCGAGGGTCAAAAGGTCGGGTCATTGCAGGAAGAGGAGTCCTCATTGAAAACCATGGTTTTGAACAATCGAAACAAAAATTATATACGAATTAAGGATTTTAATCTTTAAATAGTGAGTACTAAAAAAAATCCCTATTCTTAAAGAAAGGAAAATCCAATGCTATTAATGGACCACCTTATAGTTTTGATATATTAAAGTTTAAAGACGTTACTTCTACTTTAAATAGGGAAAGACCAGAGAAGGAGTAAGTAGCCAACATCATCAACATATGAGAAATAAAGTGGTAATGGCGATTGAGTAAATGAGCACCAACCTAAGATCAAGGAACATCGAAAAAAGTAGAATGATATGTATATATTACCATATAATGATCGGATAATCTTGCATCTATAATAAGCAGCTTAACAAAAATGAGTGGAGCCATGAGGGGAAATTCAAAAAGGACTTTTACATGGATTGTTCCAACTATAAGGATTAAGGTAAAGAAAGAAACAAGACAAGAAGTCGTTAACCACAAAGCAAGTCAAGATAAAATAGTTAATACTTTAAGATGAAATATGTTCTCTATGATCTAACATCACTACAACATGCAACATTTGATGGAATAAAAAACTACTATTTGACTCAAAAGGAAGAAAAATTTAAGTGACAACCAATTATTCGTTCAAACAATTATAGATTAAATCATCATCCATATGGTAATCTTTAAATAGTACGCTAACTTATACATAAGAATGCTGATTGTTACATAATTCAGTCAAAACTTAGAAAGATCATCTGAAAATAAAATAGCCAAAGTCCTATCTCCAAAATCTCAATTAGTAACAAAGTAGTAGGACCAATATGAAATATCCTAAATAACTACTGGATTTCAGCAAAGATTAATGTAACGACCTTAATTTTGACTAACATTATTTAGGACATTTAATTAGATAAGTTAAATGAAATAAAGTAAATGGTTAAGAGATTGAGATTTGCAAAATTATAAGGCAGTCGTGCCTAACTAATTAATGAACAAAAGAGAATTAAAACGAAAGAGGTAAGGGTAACAAGTTAAGGGTAAAATAGGAATAGTTTATACTTTTATACACTAAACCTTCATTCCATTTTGACAGAGTTAGGGGTATGCTCTATAGGCAATTGTGTAACTTATTACATATATCTAACTCTTTGAACAATCTTGTTCATAATAAAGGTGTTTCTTTCTATTATATACTTGATATAATATGGTTATATTAATTAATTAATTCAATTAAATGTATATTTAATAGAAAATCCATAAATGGCATATTTTCTGATAGTAGTTACAAAGTGTTGTAACCGTGAGTAATTTATCACATAAAACAAATATACCATTTTAAATGTTCCTAGTCAAGATGCATCGAGACTGGATATCGTTGTATCCGTTGAGACTAGAGTATTTAACACTCTTTAAGTGTGTTACTCATGACTGCTATGGGCACCTATAGGTTACATACAGACAGTTATTAGAAAAATATGAACTGACTCACACGATACTTTTCTGTTGGTTAATATAACTAATGTTGAACAGAAAATACCAATGTGACTGATTTACATAGTTCTCTCGACTTGAGAATACTATGGATCTTTAATATGAAAGCTCCGCTTTGATTATAGTCAAATCATGGCAAGGCGTTCCATCGAGTGACTATAGTTGGGTTGAGTGGAAGTATTGGAAGTGAAGCACTATTCAACAGAGGATTCGTCTCCTTAGTTATATGGGGTTAGTATCATGATCAAATCAAGTCAACTCAAAGTCAAAAGTCTCGAGCTAGAGCATTATGGTTAATAATAATTGCTATTATTGAACCAAGAACTTTGTGTTTGAACTATAAAGTTGAATGTGGACGATGTTGGAATTTTGACCTTTACCAAATTCCATAAGTCCTAATATGATATAGTTTTGACGAAAATAATTGTAGTAAATAATTGTCACTATTAGGTACCGCTTATAATAAGTAAAATTGGATCTTACCAAAAGATGTGTAAGTGATGAATTCGGCCAAAATGTCACACCATAGGCTAAGTGACATGTGAATGTTAATATTTGAATTGCTTAATATGAATCGCTGATTGAATTTACACCCATGAGTCGCACAACCGTAACGATGAATTTTTCGAAAAACCACATGATTTAGTTAATTTATAAAAAGTTGTAAATTAATTAATATTAAAGAAATATTAATTATTATTCATTTTATTTGATGTTTGGGAATTATTTATAAATAATTGAATGCATTTATAAAAGTTATGTTTGCGTGCATTGATATATGATATCATTATAATTAAATAAAACATAATTACATGCGTTAATTTATGGAATATTATGTCATTTGATAGCACATGTTTTCAGCTATACCATGTAAAGAAATAATAGTGAAAAGAGAAAGTTAATCAAGATAATTAATTAGAGAAGTTTTAATTAAAGAATGGGAAAGGTTTCCTTCTTTCAAATAAAATATATTCTCTAATTCATTTTATACGTACAATTGAGTTTCTCATTTTTCATTCTTCTTTTTGTAACTTTCCCGATTCTCTCCTTCTCTAATAGTGGAAAACATAAGATCTTCCATGGCTTCAATTATTCCTAAAATCAGATACAAATAAAATCAATTATGAAAAGTGGTTTATTCCTCTTGATTCTTGCAACGTCTGGAGATTGAATTTTGAGTCTTGGTGATTTAATTCATGATTCAAGGTGCAAATCATTGGCTTCATTTTCAGTAATTATAATTTTATTTATTTGTGTACTCATCATGTTGAAATCGTCCAGATTTATTCATATTATATATCTTCTATCTCATCATGTTTAAAAGGTTTAGATTTATTCATATAATATCTCTTCTATCTTGTATTCATCTTGTAATATAACTTAGATCCCCTTTTGTCCATCTCATTTAGTTATATATCATTATGTAGATTTAATACTGAATCCCTCCTTGTTTACGTGTCCATCGACTATATTTTTATTATGATTAACTTCAAACCCTCTATCTATTTTATTATATGTGTTGGGGATGCGGATTAAGGATCTTAAGGCAGAAAAAACACTAGAGGGGGGGGGGGGGTGAATAGTGTTTTAAAGAATATATGAACTATATGACTAAATTAAAACTTTCAACACAAATCTAAACAGAATTCTAACATAGAATGATCACAGAACATATAACAAATGCAAATAGTAAAGTAAAGCAAGTAAAAGGAACACCGGATTTTATACTGGTTCGGAATCCTCCTACATCCAGTCCTGCACCAAGGCAATATCCTTGTACAGATTTTTATAAGCCAATATCCAAATTACAACCATCAATTTCTAAGGCCTTGAGGAACCCTCCTATCTCCGAGTCTGGGGTAAACTCTCTTGATTTTCAGGACACAAGATCACCCTAATACTTCTTAATAACAATCCTTTTGAATGGATAGACTCTATGGACTTTTTGAATACAAATTAATCCTATAACTCTGAATAGCACTTTGATCTTTAGTAGAATGATGGAGAATCAAATAGAGAGAGTATCTAAATGATTTCTTATTGAGAATTTGGCAGAATGATGGCACGATCTTGAAAATATGAAGTTTTATGGATATGGAATGGTGGAGAAGAAAGAGTGAAGAAAATAAGAAAGTAGTTGTTAAAAAATTCGTTTTGGAAGCCTTTATATAGATGCACAATAGTCATAACCATTGGCGAAAGGTTTTCGAACGAATGGACACTTCTTTTGAAAATTGAATTTTGAATCCAACTGTCACCATGTCGACATGGGGTATCCCCTTATGTCGTTATCCCTCAGTTCAAAATTATAGAGATGTTTTTTGTAAAGGCATTTGAATTTAAAACAAGATGAAACTTCTCTGAAGCAAAGTAAAGTGTTTAAACAATATTTTGAGATAGAGAATGAATATAAAACATTATTTTAAATATATATAATTGATATAGACCGTCAATTATATAAGTAATATTTAAAATCAGAATAAGTTCTGATGTTTTAAAAATAGAAGTTTTTAAAATCAGAATAGAGGAATATATCAAGGCTAAAACAAAGTTTGAAAATATTTTTGAAAACATGATTTTGAAAGCTAAAACATTTTGAAAACAGATTTAAAAACATTTTGAAAAATCTATTCAAACTGAAATTGCAAGAACCTTCCTACAGAGCTCCTCCATAGGACTCGAGAACTTGTACAAAGTAGTTTAAATGATTTTGATTTTCGTGGGTTTGTAAGCCACTTGTCGTAGGTTTGTAAGCTGATTGTCGTGGGTTTGTAAGCCACTTGTTTCGATAGAAATTGGGTTCCATCCCAAAAGAAAATTGGAAGAAAGATGAGAGTGCTATTATGAAGTTTTAACAAAATACTAGACACTTATCTTGAGATCTTGAAATCTTGATTCTCTAGAGTCTTGAATCTTGAATCTCTAATCTTCATCTTGATGCTTGAGTCTTTATGCTGATCAGTCTTCGATGGTACCTGCATATACTTCCTATATACATATATATATATGGAAATGTTAGTATATATTTTATAAAGTAAAGTATAATACTATATAAGGTTGTTGTCATCAAAACATCATCAACTCAGTTCCTAACAATCTCCCCCTTTTTGATGATGACAACCTTTATTTATAAAATATTCTTACCATACCATAACTCCCCCTTACTCCGTGATTTCTTCTTAAAACTACAACTCCCCCTTACTCCATGACTTCTTCTTAAAACTACAACCCCCCCCCTTACTCCATGACTCCCTCTTACACCAAGAACATATATTTTTATAACTTTCTCCCCCTTTGTCATCAACAAAAACTATTAACTACTTAAGAATTTATGAATGATTAGTATGAACAAATAATATGTATAGAACAAGCATGAAACAATGAGTATAAGTGAACACATTTTAGTTATTACAACATATATAAGAACATACATAAACACGAACAAACAAAACAATTTAAAACAAAGAATAAAATGAAAGTACGCTTAATGGCGATCCTTAACTATAGGAGACTTATGAATCGAACAATTGGGGTAGTGGAGACAAAAGTTTCCACGTTGTTCAATTATGTTTCCATTATTATCAACAAGGATCTCACCAATGTAAATAACGCTTTCGTCCGTATTCATAGGGACTTCGGGTTGAGGTAAAGATTGATCTTCCTCTTGGCCTTCTTGTGGTTCTTCCATAGGTTCTTCTTCCTCGGATTCCATGGCTTGTGAAGAGTCTTCAATATTAATAGGATTTGTACGGTTATCTGTAAGGAATTTTTGTACATTCCTAATAATATTCCCTTGCCTTTGTTGTTCTCTAGCCATCCTAAGTTTACTTTCTTGAATTTCAGTCATCAATTGAAGGATATCTTTCATCTTCTCTTGCAATTTGATCACTCGAGCGTGCGTAGTTCATTGAAATGGACAAGAATGAGGAGATGTGGGTGAAGTAGGTTCATTAGTAGAAGAGGAGGCCATTATTTTATAGTTTCAGAAGTTATTTACAGAGAAAATAGTGAAGAAAGAGGAGAGAAAACGAAATGAATAGATAAATAACCAAAAAACTAACTTTGGAGGGAAATTTAATTTTCAAATTTTTGTTGGGTATGTCGACATCATGAGATGGGGCAATTCGACATGTTCATCAAAAAAAATGTAATTTTTATTTTGAATTTTTATTGATTACTATATTATAATATTTTATATCTCAGATTTTGAAAAAATACCTAATTCTCTTCTAAATTTAGTAAAATTCTGTTCGGTTAATGGTTTAGTTAATATATCAGCAATTTGTTTCTCATTATTTATATAATCTAGAGTTATTATTTCTTTAGTTATATTATCTCTAAGAAAATGATGTCTTATATCAATATGTTTAGTTCTAGCATGATGAGTTGGATTTTTAGATAGATTTATTACACTAGTATTATCACAATATATTGGTGATTTACTTATGTTAATTCCAAAATCCTTTAAAGTTTGTTGCATATATATGACTTGTGAACAGGCCAGAGCAGCAGATATATACTCTGCTTCAGTTGTTGACAAGGAAACAGTATTTTGTTTCTTGCTCAACCAGGAAATCAGTGAATGTCCTAGAAAGTGACAAGTTCCACTTGTACTCTTTCGGTCTGATTTACAACCAGCATAATCAGCATCACAATATGATATTAAATCAAAAGTATTATTTTTAGAATAAAATAAACCATAATCTAAAGTGTATTTTACATATCTTAAAATTCTTTTAACAGCTTTTAAGTGAGTTTCTTTAGGTTGTGATTGGTATCTTGCACAGAGACAAACACTATGCATAATATCAGGACGACTCGTTGTTATATAGAGTAGTGAACCAATCATTCCCCTATATAAAGTTTGATCAGTATCTTTTGATTTATCTTCTTTACTTAAACCTACATTTATTGACATTGGAGTTGGTTTCCCACTAGAGGTGCTTAAACCAAATTTATTGATTAAGTCTTTAGCATATTTTTCTTGACTTATGAAGATTCCATTTTCTAGTTGTTTAATTTGAAGCCCTAAGAAGAAACTTAATTCTCCCATGTGACTCATTTCAAATTCTTTAGTCATTATATCTGAAAATTCTTTATTCATTATGTTATTAGTTGATCCAAAGATTATATCGTCTACATATATTTGAACTAATTGAATATCTTGATTATCTCTTTTAATAAAAAGTGTTGTATCTACTTTACCAATTTCAAAACCAGATTGAAGTAAATATGATCTTAGTCTTTCATACCAGGCTCTAGGAGCTTGCTTTAGACCATATAGAGCTTTCTTTAGCTTGTATACATGGTTTGGAAATTTATTATCTTCAAAAAGTGGAGGTTGTTCAACATAAACATCTTCTTTTACAAAACCATTTAGAAAAGCACTTTAAACATACATTTGATATAATTTGAAATTATTATAATTAGCGAAAGCAAGTAGAATTCTTATAGCTTCTAATCTTGCTATGGGGGCAAAGGTTTCATCATAGTCAATTCCTTCTTTTTGACAATAACCTTGCGCGACTAAACGAGCTTTATTTCTTACGACCTCACCGAGTTCATTCATTTTATTTTTATAAACCCATTTAGTTCCAATTATACTTTTATCCTCAGGTTTAGGAACAAGTTCCCATACATCATTTCTGGTAAATTGATTCAATTCTTCTTGCATAGCAAGAATCCATGAATCATCAGACGATGCTTCCTTTGGATTTTTAGGTTCAATTTTTGATATAAAGGCTACATTACTCATACTACTTAATTGATTTCTAGTTCTTACTATAGATTCAATATTTCCTAAAACATTTCCTATAGGATGATCTTTTGATATTTTAAATCTCTTATTATGTTGATTTATTTCACTAATAGTTTCATTAGATTGATTTAAATTTATAAAATCTTCTTCATCATTTATTTGTACAATATCTTTAAGATTTTCATCAAAAGATACATGCATAGTTTCTTCAATAGTATTAGTTTTTAAATTAAAAACTCTAAATGCTTTGCTTCTATTAGAATAACCAATAAAGAATCCTTTATCAGCTTTTGGTTCAAATTTATCTAAATTATCTTTTGTATTAAGTATAAAACATTTACTCCCAAAGACTTTAAAATAAGCAATTATAGGTTTCTTATTATAAAGTAACTCATATGGAGTTTTATTTGTTAATGGTCTAATTAAAATTCTATTTAATATATAACAAGCTGTAGCAACTGCTTCAGCCCTAAAATGTTTAGGTAAATTACTATCAGAAAGCATTGTACGAGCACACTCTTGAATCGTTCTATTCTTACGTTCTACTAATCCGTTTTGTTGTGGAGTTCTTGGAAATGAAAAGTTGTGAGTAATTCCTTTACAGAAATTCTCAAAATTTTCATTTTCAAATTCACCACCGTGATCACTTCGAATAGTTTTAATTTTGAAAGAATGTTGTTTTTGAATTCTTTTAGAAAAGTTTTTAAATATTTCAAAAGCATTACTTTTATGTTTTAAAAAGATTGTCCAAGTATATCTTGAATAATCATCTACTATAACAAAAACATATTTACTATGGTTAATTGATTGAACTTGAGATGGACCAAATAAATCTAAATGAAGTAATTCTAGAGGACTAGAGGTAGAAATAGCATCTTTTAATTTAAATGAACTTTTCTTAAGTTTTCCTAATTGACAAGCATCACAAATACTATCTACTTTAAAGTTTAACTTGGGTAGACCTCTAACTAAGTCAAGTTTTGATATCCTAGATAATAATTTGAAATTCAAATGGCCAAATCTTTTATGCCAAATCCAAGGGTCACTTGTATTAGCCAAAAGACATAGATTATCATTTGAAATTTTCATACTAAGGATATAAATATTTTTCTTCCTGATACCTTCAAAAATTATATTAGACTTATCATCTTCAATGTGACGTTTATCTTTTCCAAATTTAATTTTAAAACCTTTATCGCAAAGTTGACTTATATTAAGCAGATTATGTTTTAAGTTCCTAACTAATAAAACATCAGAAATAAGTAAAGTTTTAGAGTTACCGACATTGCCGACGCCAACCACATATCCTTTACAGTTGTCACCAAAATTGACTAATCCACCATCTTGATAAGTAATGTCCTTGAGTATCTCGGGATTTCCAGTCATGTGCCTCGAACAGCCACTATCAAGTATCCATTTATCTTTCTCAATTTGCACAGTTTTTCCATTGGGTGTTGATTCGTCAAAAGCCATATAACATGTCTATTCCTGCATAACACACCAATTTCGGTAGATAACTTGATTTTTCAAAATAACTATATGCAGACTTATGAAACTTTGATGAAATTCATAGATTCAAAACAGTTTTAACACAATTTTCCAAAAAGGCCACTTTTATATTTTTCAAGTTTCAGATTATGAAAACAATGAAAACCAATGCTCTGATACCAATTGTTGGGGATGCGGATTAAGGATCTTAAGGCAGAAATAACACTAGAGGGGGGGTGAATAGTGTCTTAAAGAATATATGAACTATATGACTAAATTAAAACTTTCAACACAAATCTAAATAGAATTCTAACACAGAATGATCACAGAACATATAACAAATGCAAATAGTAAAGTAAAGCAAGTAAAAGGAAAGAACACGCCAGATTTTATACTGGTTCGGAATCCTCCTACATCCAGTCCTGCACCAAGGCAATATCCTTGTACATATTTTTATAAGCCAATATCCAAATTACAACCCTCAATTTCTAAGGCCTTGAGGAACCCTCCTATCTCCGAGTCTGGGGTAAACTCTCTTGATTTACGGGACACAAGATCACCCTAATACTTCTTAATAACAATCCTTTTGAATGGATAGACTCTATGGACTTTTTGAATACAAATTAATTCTATAACTCTGAATAGCACTTTGATCTTTAGTAGAATGATGGAGAATCAAATAGAGAGAGTATGTAAATGATTTCCTATTGAGAATTTGGAAGAATGATGGCACGATCTTGAAAATATGAAGTTTTATGGATATGGAATGGTGGAGAAGAAAGAGTGAAGAAAATAAGAAAGTAGTTGTTAAAAAATTCGTTTTGGAAGCCTTTATATAGATGCACAACAGTCATAACCATTGGTGAAAGGTATTCGAACGAATGGACACTCCTTTTGAAAATTGAATTTTGAATCCAACTTTCACCATGTCGACATGGGGTATCCCTTTATGTCGACATCCCTCAGTTCAAAATTATAGAGAAGTTGTTTTGTAAAGGCATTTGAATTTAAAACAAGTTGAAACTTCTCTGAAGCAAAGTAAAGTGTTTAAACAATATTTTGAGATAGAGAATGAATATAAAACATTATTTTAAATATATATATATATATAATTGATATAGACCGTCAATTATATAAGTAATATTTAAAATCAGAATAAGTTTTGATGTTTTAAAAATAGAAGTTTTTAAAATCAGAATAGAGGAATATTTCAAGGCTAAAACAAAGTTTGAAAATATTTTTGAAAACATGATTTTGAAAGCTAAAACATTTTGAAAACAGATTTAAAAACATTTTGAAAAATCTATTCAAACTGAAATTGCAAGAACCTTCCTACAGAGCTCCTCCATAGGACTCGAGAACTTGTACAAAGTAGTTTAAATGATTTTGATTTTCGTGGGTTTGTAAGCCACTTGTCATAGGTTTGTAAGCTGATTATCGTGGGTTTGTAAGCCACTGGTTTCGATAGAAATTGGGTTCCATCCCAAAAGAAAAATGGAAGAAATATGAGAGTGCTATTATGAAGTTTTAACAAAATACTAGACACTTATCTTGAGATCTTGAAATCTTGAATCTCTAGAGTCTTGAATCTTGAATCTCTAATCTTCATCTTGATGCTTGAGTCTTTATACTGATCAGTCTTCGATGATACCTGCATATGCTTCCTATATACATATATATATATATATATATGGAAATGTTAGTATATATTTTATAAAGTAAAGTATAATAACTATATAAGGTTGTTGTCATCAAAACATCATCAACTCAGTTCCTAACAATATGTCCCTTATGTATAGTCAGATCTGATTTATAATACAACAAATTTGCATATGCCTAAGTTGTCCGATATTTTTTTCATCATTGTCTTGGAATTGAAAAAAAGGAGTGTGAAAATATTTTATTATGTTGTAATGTTGTATATAAAAATTTGTAACATCCGTATACATAAACAACAATAAACTATATTTATCAGTAAAGTACTTGTTTTAGTAATTAAAGAATTTTTTTCCTTTTCTTTTAGAATTCATTAATGGTCATTTATGCAAAGTTGCAGACTTTTATTTCATACCTAAGAATAAAAGATTGAATCATTTTGTTTGCATTAAATTAAAATGTATATGTTACTTGAATTGCAATCTTCATACATATATATATAAATATATGTATTATTTTAAAATGAACACATAACTTACAGTTATTTATACATACAGATATACATGTGTTTATGTAATTTTAATTTAAATCAAAATTGACCATTTTGTGACAGTATAGAATATAATTTCAAGCTCTTCCTTAATTGAAACCTTTGTTACAATTGTTAACTCTTGTTTTGACAAACTTATATATATAGAAAAACTTATTTTAACATGTGTATGCGTAAATTTATCAATTATTATTCATGTATATTTTATTGCTTAAAAAAACTGGGACAACAAAGGCATATGCATATTCTATTGTTAATATCATTTAATATGTCACTCAATGTAATTAAAAAAAGAGAAACGTATGGGTTCCTCTCTATATTTATAGCCTCATCTTTCCTCAATTTATTATACTGTTGAGATTCTCCAAAATTTCTCATGCTTAGTTACACAAATACACAATTCTTATACGTTACACTTATATTTCACAATATAGATGTATTTGATACACTCATTCCATTGCACATAGACGCATGTGACGTGCTCATAATAATTTGCTATTAATAAAATTAAATTGAACTAGTGCTTTCCTAATAAAGCATTAAATTGAAATGTTAATTTGTTTATTCAACATACTATCAATCTAATCAGAGATACAGAAATATGATATTTCTCTCTCTCTCTCCAATTAATATTGTTTACTTTCTTAATTAATTGCATAACTATTAGAGAATGAAACTAAAGGTTACTTTATCATATTTATTTTAATAACTAACTTAAAACGACCCTGACTCGACCTTCGAAAATCGGCACCGAATACAACACCTGTATTCCAATGCCGTAGATCCAAACGTCGAATCTGGTTCGCCGGAGCTTATAACACAATTAAGTAAACAACACAGCGGAAGAAAAAGAAATGAATATCATTGATATACAACATTCGATACAACAATGATACAATATGAATCAATATCAGAGATACAAGATAACAATGCTATAGCAGAAAAAAATGAATAGCAAAAGAGATATCTTCAATGATCAAACTGCAACTCCAATCCGATGCTCCAAAGCCACTAGCTTGAACCACCATCACATTTCACCAAGCTGAGCAAAAACAGTCCAAGAATCCGAGAACTCCAATATCCAAGAGCTCCAAAGAATACCAAAGAGAAAGCTAAAGCTACCGAATAGATATCTATATCTACTATCTAAAAAACCCAACTCTAGACTTTCCGTGTCGAAAATAGTGGGCACCCGGAGTTTTGGAAAGGAACAATAAACTCCAGGTCAGTCATGAGACTGGTGTGAGCAATAAAAACATTTGGTCTTTTAAAACGAACAAAAGATTTTAAAATTTGAAATCCGCAATGCTTTTGGAAAATGAAACTGCCATAAGGCCTCCCGCCACACACACAATGCAAGTGCACACTTGGAGGAGATTTCTCCTTATGATAGTCAAAAATGCTTGATACGCAAAAACACTTTGAAATTATTATTAGTGCATAGTGCAGAAAACCTTTCGAAAATATAATATTAATCTTAACCAGCATAGGTATCATTATATTATGTCAGCTATAGCTACCACCTAAGGTGGCAGGTTATACAATTGAAATCGTAAAAGGCGCGTATTGTTTTGTTTGGATTTCCAACAAATGGTTAGGCCAAGGAACTTCCCATTGCCACATGGGTACGCCTCTAGAGGGAAGCCCCGGGAACCTAACCGGATCTCTGCCAACACAAGGCCGGGTTATCTCTGTAACTAGGTAACTACTACACGAGTATGCCATTCCCCGGTTGTATCCAACCTTTATCCGAGCGCTTGATACCAACAACCACAAAGTAATGTATTTGCAGTAACCATATAGGTTAAATACTACATACCATGATATCACCTCTATCCAGAAGGAAATGAACATATCCTCAGGGGGTGCTACCCCCAAATAATCTTGCCGCATCCTTCCTGTTTCGACCATTTCGAGTTGTGAGGCTCGACGAGGTTTCGTCCATAAAGCTATGCTTTGCACCAAAGCCATGGTTTGATCAACAAATGATCATCAACACATAGCAGCACTTAGCATGCCATACTACCAAATTGGGAGTATATCGCTAATAACCTTCAACTGCATAACCTCTGAGCTCGTACGTCTCAGAAAAGGGTGTTAGGCAAAGAGAATAAATCTCCGCCACCAAACAGAAATGTATTTGAAAGAAATTGACTTTATGTCTCAAAGTGTAGTGTCAGACACACGACCATACAAGTCTGTTCCGGGTTCGAACATAACCGAAGGCACTTCTAAAGAAGCCCTTGCAAATCGGGTATTCACAATCCCTATCGGACTTCCCATCACTTAGCGAATCTCTATACCGACGCGACTCAGTGCAGAGACAATCGATAGGTCATCCTATCATTCTCGTAAATACCCGGTCTTCACCATCGGTCTTCAAATGCCATCCATAATGACGTATCATTATTCGGAATGGGTTATATGACACAAAGGTCCTCTCCTGGCTAAACCGAATAATGAGCGCAATATTTAAAATCATATGGATAATGGGATTTCAGTTAAGTCACAAATTTAAAAACCAAAACTTTTCTTTCAAATGGTTAAACGAATTACCATTTATAAATCTTTTTAACCAAAAGATTCACTTCCAGAAACCTTTCAATGTTTTAAACAATTTCCATACTTTAATCTTTTAAACAAAAGATTTACTTTTAAGGCCCCTTTCAATTTAAAACAAGGTTCACTAATCTTTTAAACAAAAATTCTTTCATAACTTTCAAAACAATTTCGGATTTCAAATCTTTTATACAAAAGATACATCATTTAAAATCCTCTTCAATTTTAAAATAGTGTTCAACTATCTTTGACAATGATTCAATTTGTGACGCCCCACCTCTATGCTCACAATAACAAAGAGTATTAAAAGAATACTGTCTGTTATTACGAAGAATAAGGCTGGATAGGAGCAGCCATCCGTAGTTAGGCCTTACACTAGTATTGGTTATCTCAATAGGAGTGGTATATATTTTTATTTTTCATCTCTTTGTTTATTTACTCCCATCGACATACCCAATTCCAGTATAAAGCAAACTACGATGGTTCATAATAGTTTAGGACAACATATATAATAATAACACAGATAAGCTAAATGCGGAACACAGATAATATCAAATCTCATATATATAACTGAAGTGGGTTACAGTACATGTGATACAATACATATGATACAACTAAACTGTTGACACTGGAAGTTACATATACAAGTACATTATTGACAATAATATACATGAATACATATCATCCTATACTATGACAACGACTACTCTAAAAGATATGAAGTGACTTCATAGCTCAAGCAGCAACCCAAAGCAAGATATCAACAACCTGAAATAATTCGGTCTGACCCGAGTATTAAATCCAAAAGAACACGGGTCAAACTAATTCAAACTCGGTTATTAATGCACGGAAGCAATAATAATTAAATTATCAAATAGACGGCAGTCACAAAAATCTCACCTATCCAATCCTTTAATAAAGAAATCGGATAATGGTAAATATAACACGTAATAGTGTTAAATAACAAATCAGAAAATTCAAATTTTCAACAAAGGTAAATAAAAGGGTTATCAATGAAGATAATTTAGAAAACAACAGAATTGCCTAAACGGCAATTAACGACAAAATCTAATTGTTAAATAAATAATTAGACACTCATAATCTAATTATCAAAAAGATAATTAGATACCAACAAAATCATCAAATTAAACCAAATCAAAATACGATTCAAAATATATTGAATTGGACATACGAAACAATTTTAAACAGTTGAAATGTCAATTAAAATGACAATTCTGATAGGGCTGCAGTACACACTCGCGTGCACTGCCTCGCCACTACAGTGATAAAATACACAAAAGCTCAATAAATCTGAAACAAATGACACCAACTCAAATCAAAATGAACCAGATGGAACTACAACATCAAGCACAGTATACACCCAGTAACCATCAAATGAACAAAGTTCACATGAATGCACCATAAAAATTTACAAAAGAGCACAAGGTCAAACCCGAAATACCAGATTCAACTCAAGTGCAATCAAATAATGTCACAACTTCCAACACAAGGTCAAATCTGAGCTACAAGCTGGATTCAACTCAAGTGTAATTAGAAAACAAATCTAAATGCATATCAGACCATGTTGCGGGATTCAGCCTGTACATGAGTGGTCACTGAAACCTAAATACTACATGAAACAAGTATGCAAACTGTCTCAAATGGTCAAGGCAGCAACAATGAATGATCAAACTCGAGGAATACTTCAACTACAAGTGAACAGTGAAACAACAATGGACTAACAGCAGCAGTTCGAACCATGACAGTGTCGTGGTCGAATCAAGAGCAAAACACATGTCAACAGAGAAGCATCATCACCAAAGTGATGCAACAGTCAAGCAAAATGACTCAACGCAAATGAATGCAACTCATTTCTCGATGCAAAAGAATAACTCGAGTACAAATGGAGATGCAAAGAAAACTGCACCAAAGGGATGGCCATACGGTAGGGCAAGAATGCACAGGTTACAAAATGACCAATACAAGTGACAATGATAATTTGAACAAGTATACAAGTATCCGAATGTATATGCAGTGTGTAACAAGTCGAGGCTGCAAGTAATCAAATGCCTAAGGATGTCGAAATCAGGCGACTTCAACACAAAATACCAATCAAAGAAGTAATTAACAAATAACCGAAATCAGATATGTCGCAAGAGAAGTCCTTGGAACAAATCAAAGAAAACTGCAATTTCAAATCATTAAATTCCCAAAGTCAGTGATATCAAGTGACCGGAGTCAAATACAAGTATCAACTTTAAACAAGACATAACTGCCGAAGTCATGCAACAGCAGGAAGAAGTCAAGTTCAATGCAGACAACAGGTTTTACAATTCAAGTCAAATGCAGAAGTTTAGATGGTAATCAAGTCGAAGCCGTGATCACAGAAATCAAAGTCACAAAAGAAATCAACATTAAATTCAATTGTAAGAGTTTTAAACCAAAGCCATAAGTCAATCAAGTGTAAAACCAAGTGAATTGAAAACATCAGAGAAATCATCAACATTCAAACGAAATGCCGAAGCACGGTATTGAGAGGCCTGAGCCTCAAACTGTTTTCACGCAACAACCTTTTTGTAAAACAAAAATCAAGATATTAATGAAATGCAATGCAACCTTGACAATATGTGAACAAGTTACAGCCGAAATGAACCCAACTCACGTATGTCCACTTTTACATGTTACAGCCAAAACAAAATATGTGAAAAACCCTGACAATACAATGTAAACCATGCATACACATAGCTCAATACCCATACGACATGTAAATATGTTCACACTTTAAAGTCTTGTGAAAGTGTGTCAGTATGTATGCGCATCAGAACAAGTGATGCCTAAGTTTTCATGTAGACACATACAAGTGAAATATCAAATCTATATTAGCTACGCGATCAAGCAATGCCAAAGTCGAGTATGCTATAGAATAACCATGCCAAAGCCATGGATTAACAAAACAAACTCAAAGCCGATGCCAACATAAAAATGCAATTCAAATCAAACTGTGTCAAAATCAACACCGTGGTGACCACAAAATCAATCAAAACCGATACACAAAATTCCTATGACCGAAGTCAAATGAAGCCATGGTGGCCATGAAAAGCCAGCAATCAAGGAATTGAACCCTATATAAACATAAGCTTTGAATTAGATGTGAGTGAAGAAAATCACTCACCTTAGTTTCGACGAGCATGAATCCAATTTGCAGCTGAAGTCATGGAATCGCCGATTCACACAACACTCGAACTCGACCAAATAGAAGCAGCAGTAAGCAACTCAAAGGGATCGAGCAACTATCGGCGGCTTCAAATTTAAAAACCCTAATTTTTGATCGAACAATGAAAAGGGAACGAGCCGCCATTTCTTATTTTCTTTTCGTTTATTTAGGGCTTGCGAAAAAGTGAATAGGGGAGGAACGAGCATCGACCTTAGATAATTATCACAACCCCAAAAAACAGGAACGTGGGCCAAGATTAATTTTAAAGCCCGCAAACCCTTAACAAATTTTTTTAAAAGAATTTCAATCTGATTGAAACTCCCAATAGCAATTAACAACCAATTTAATCGTCAATTTGATGATAATTAATTGTTACAAAACCTTGGGTTATTACACAATTTTAGCTTTCAAAACCATTCAGTTTCAAATTTGAAATCTTTTCATCATAATTATTATTTGAAACTACTGGTTTTCGTTTCAGAAAACCAAATTCCATTTCTAAAGTTATTTGGTTTCAAACTTCATACTTTAAAACCGTTTCAAAATGTTAAATTCAAATATCTGTGACTTAACCGATTTCCTCGTGAAATCCATATTTGTGTGTGTATGGTGTAGTCTAGGGGTTTAACACAATAGTGTAACATTATTCAATCATCACAGATCAAAACACAGAAATATCCATAAGCGATATAATATATAACGCTTATCTTTATTCACAGATTCACAGATAAATGCATCACAGATGAATAAATAGATAAATAAATTACACACAGCGCAATTCACATAACAGAATATCACAGATCAATCAATTCAAGGCAATTCATACAAGGCAAATATTCATAAGCAAGGTCAAGCATTCAATAATCATTTATAGGTAGGATTAATTAATCGTTTAATCCTAATTAATTCAATTAATTTCCAATTAAATTAATTACTTATGAATTAATTATCCAATCCTGATTAATTAATTACGAATCATTTGATATAAATTAATTAATCAATCACCTTAATTAATCACATCAACTAATCACCTCATTATTAATTATTCCTTAATTAGCCAATTATAAATTACATCATTAATTATATTAATTAATGATCTCTAATTGTATTTAAATTAAATTACTTCATTTAAATTAATTACATCAAGTAATTAATCTTTAATTAAATACAATTATTAATCACCCTTGATTAATAACAAAAGTTACTACCTAATTTACTTCATTCATAAATCATATTCACTAATTACCTCCCAGTAATTTTTATTTATTACTTCCCTAAGTAATTATCTCCATTAATTACCCTAAGTAATTACACTTAACTAATTATCAAATGATTTTCTTAAGTTAATTAAACTAAATTAATTAATTAACTTAAATTAACCACATTACCATAATTAATTACAATAAGTAATTAATCCCTTAATTACTTTCATTAAGTAATTACATTCAAAAATGTATAATTGATTATCTAAATAAATTAATCTAATTAAAAATCAATCACATTAATTTAATTACTTAATAACCCCTGGTTAATTATCTTCATTAACTAATAACATTTCTTTAATTACTTTCTTAAGAAATTATCTTAGATTAATTCATTATTAATCATTTCTAATTATAATCTAAATTATTTATTCATAAATTAAATAAATCATTCTTTAATTACCTTATTAATTAAATCATTTTATTACCTTAATTATCTCTAAGATAATTAATTTCTTTATTAATGATTTCATTAACATTTAAGTGTATTTTAAACATTACACTGTAAATTTAAATTCAAATTCCATTTTGAATTTAAGATTCAAAATGATTAACATCAACCAAATTTAAATATCAACTTATAAACTTATAAAGGGAAAGTTCTAACTAAATTGCTTAAATTTTTTATTCAAAAATTTAAGCTTTAAAATACATTACATTTTAACTTGCAAATTCAAGTTTTAAAAAAACAAATCATATATTTTTCATTCAAAATTCTTTGATAAATGAACTCGATCAAAATTCAAGTTTAAAACATTTAGATTTAAACTGATATTAAATTCCCAGATCTGGATCCAAAATGAATTTGAATCCACTAATTTTAAACATTTGATTTAAACCTTTGATTTAAAAACTTCTTTTATTTCAAAAACTGAACTACAAATTTAAATCTTTGATTTGCATATTTAAACTTAACTTTAAACTTGCTCATATTTTAAAAACTTTGATTTTAAATTTTCAAACTACCTACTATTTTAAAGTAGTTAATAATTCAAGTTTAAAACTTTATTATTTTTTATTATTATTTAAAACTGAGATTTAAAACTAGACTTGAATTCTAAAATTTCAAATTTGAATCTAAAACTAGGTTTTAAACACTAGCTTTTCATTTAAAAACTGCAGTTTTAAAATTTTAAAACAGATATTACAGGTTTTCTGTTAAAACCTGTTTCAAAAAATCAACCCGAGAACACCCCGAATTACTTCGAGTCCAATGCTCAATCTCCCCGAGCAATTTACTCCACAACTTCGAGCAACTCAAAAATGTACCCGAGCAACCTCCTCTGCCTCAAAACTCAACCTAACATCACCAGTACAATTTCTTCACCGTGCATATGCACGGTGGCTTCGGCCACCACTTATCATCAGAGAAGATCGTAACTCATCAGAAGTTGACCTAGCAACCCACCACGATCACCAAAACGAACTTCTATTCTCAAAATCGAATTCGAGACCTCGACCCCAAATCTGGAAACAAGTGTTGTCACCCCTAACCCAAACCTGTCAACGCGCCGCTTACAATATTCCGACCACTTGACGTTTTTCCACTCCGGCCTCGACTTCATCTACTGCCCAGCTACCAATTCCCAAAAACTTACTGCACTCGATCAACTACACAAACCGTAGTGATCGATTCACCCAGCACAGCTAAAACTAGGGTTTAAAAAGAAATCTCATAGCTGCATCTTCCCCGATGATTTTCATCATCATCCAGAATTTTTTCTAGCATCTCTGATCTCCCCTCCATCATCTTGCAGAATCCCATCCCCTCCAGATACAAAGATCACAAGAAAAACCAAACATTCCCATTTAAGTTCAATACCAAACTGTACCTTCAACTTAATTCTAAAAATCCTAATTCTTGTGTTAAAAATCATATTTCAGATGATGTTTTCGATTTATAATACTGTATTTACAAATTATACAGTATGAATTTTAATTCATGTCATCATGCATTGATGTTTTATACTTCCAAAGGCCATCAAGTTTTAATTTAACTTGATTAAAATTTTTAAATAATAACTTAAGTTAAATCAAACAATATTAGTTTATAATCAGATCCTATCACAAATTAAATTAGGTGGTAAGGGATTTTAAAATGAAAAAGTGGAACTGGTAACATAGCAGAGCACATAACAGCATGCATACATATGAATATTTACATCAGATTTTTATCTATACACATGTAGTGCTTATTTATATCCAACCATACTAGCATGCAACCTAAGTTATAATTTAAGATTTAAAAGTTACTCACAAATTTTGTTTGAAGATGTAGAACAGAGCTTCCCAGATTTCATTTTTTCTTTTGAAACTTTTAAAACTGCAGTTGCCTTGAAAATGAAGTTTGTTTGCAGAACAAATTTTCCATATTATAGAAAGAAAAATGATGCAGACTTGTTTTATGTTTGATTGCCAGGTTTCAGATTTTCTTTTTGATTTCCAGAATGAACTACTTGATCATACTTTTGTTTTGAATTTTAGGTTTCATTTTCTTTGATCTGTACTTTCTAGATTTTGATTTGCTAAGTTGATTTCAGGTTGTAAAAAAAATCAGGCCTCTGATTTTCAATTTTTATTTGAGGAGTGTTTTACTGATTTGAATATGTTTTTTTTTAGCTTATAATTTGATTTTGAAAAAGAGAATGAAGGGGAAAAGATTATGTTTATAAGAGTTAAAATTAACTTACCAAAATAAAGAAAAAGGTAAAAATAAATTGACACTTGTCATGTTGTTTAGTCCATACATTAACACATGTTATTTGATTATTTAATATGTTAACACTTGTCCTATTTAATTTCCTTTTTATTTTAAATGTTCGATAAAGCTTTAATCTTAATTTATTTATACATATATAAATATACATGTGAATTACTTATGTAAAGAAAATGTAATAAAACAAATTATAAATTAAAGTTTGTCCAAATATTTCAAGAACCTATTATTTTGAATTTCAAAATAAATTCCAAATTCAAATTAAACTTTTAATATCCAAATTAAAGTCAACTTGTTCAATTTAAAATGATAATTTCATTTCCTTATTTTAATTCTTTTTATATTTATAGGGAAAAATAATATATTATTAATATGGTTTGAAAATAACAAATTTAACAATTTTAAATGATTTATAAAAGAGATTATAAATCACTTCTATTATTAAATGAATTAAGACCATATGCCATATTGTATTTTAAACTTATATATAAAAATGCATATTTACAAAAATTTAGAAAACAAGATTTCATTAGTTTCAAATATAATTTTTTTTCTTTAAGTCCAATTAAACTTTAATTTCACATTTTCAAATTGTAATCTATTTATAAAATATTCACTTTTGAACTTCAAATCAAAAATATTTATTTAATATAATTTGGAAGACAAATCTTTATTAATTGAAAATATAATGTAAACTAAATGGAAAACAAATCTTGTTATTGAAAATATAATGTTTATTAATTAAAAATATAATTTAAACTAAATTTATAAATAAAAATAAGTAACATAACATATCTTTTATTGATCTTAAAACTTTATAATTCTATTTATAATCTAAATTAATTATTTATCCCAGAAATTCCTAATTAATTCACAAATAAATTCACAATTTAATTTCAAAAATTAAATTAATCATCAAACTATTCTGGATAAAATTCAGGGATGTTACATAACTACTACACACATAGATGTATTTGATAACTCATTCGTATAAATTAATATAATATTCAAACCCTTTTGAAATCTTTTTACCAAATAAAATAAATTATTGATTTTATTTAAAAGAAAATTTGGATAAGATCTAAACACATTTGGACTTCATAGGCCTGTTAATGGTCCAAAATGGTAAAAAAATTAAACTCACCCATTTCTTCCGTCACAGGCATGCCCGGTCCATTCAATGGTATCGAAGCCCAAGAGCCTATGCGGTCTAAATCAATCATGTTAGTGTTAACTAATTAAGCTTATGCACTTAGTACGGTGTATATAAAGGTGATGTCTAGGATTAGAATTGGGTAATCAAGTACCATGTCCTACCTGCTTACCTGCCTGGTCTGAAAGGTGATGTGATCCCGAAGGTTGCCCTTAATAGAAAAGAGCCTAATTTGAATTGGGACTTGGGCTGAGTTTCAAAATAGTTTTGAAAATTAGGACATGATTTTTATTTAAAAGTTAAATTTCAGATAAAAACATTTTTATTATAAAAGGTTAAATATAACATAAATTTTCAAAATGTTTGAAAATGTAATGAAAATTTCCAAATGTTTGAAACTGTTAATTTTAAATTTTAAAATTTATTAATAAGGTTAATAAAATAAATTAATCAAATGAGTTTAAATTAATTAATTAAAGGTTAATTAATTAAATAAAAATAAGCATGTATAAGATATATGTGTTATACTATAAAGGTTATAGTATACACTATAAAGGTTATAATAGATATGTCCAATATAAAAGTTGTATTGGAATACTAATCTAAAATTAATTAAAGAGTTAATTAACTAAAATTAACTAAATAAGATTTAATTAATAAAATATCATATATATGACTATCATATAAGTAATATGACATATAAAAGTTATTTAACAACAAAACTTTTGTGATATGAAATGTATTAACTAAAAGTGGAACATTAAAGAAACCCAAATGACTTTTAAATACATACGTAAATGTAATGTATGTTGTGATTTTTGATGTGTCTGACACTTGAATCATGAGGGTATGTCATAAGAAATACATTACTCCATAATTCGATATCACTCAATACAATATATTGAAGATTACAAATCTTCAATATAATGATGTCCTCTATCATATATATATATATATATATATCAATAAATTACTTTCATACTCCTTAGTTATTGAGCAAACTCAAGTTGGGAGTGTTATGTGTAGTATTATTAATATATTGAACAGATGAGGTAAGATAACTATATGTATTTGTTAAGCAAATTCAAAGTACATATACTATACTTAAACCATCACGATATGGTAGGTATGAGTGAATAATCTCTTTTGATTTGTTGAGAAAACTCAAGGTCGAAATGAGATTAGGACAAGGAAATATGGGTCAGGAGTTGAATGTGATACAACCGATAAGGAGTTATCCATCGTTTGTGGGGCTATGATTTGTTGAGTAAACTCAAGGTAAGAATACCAAGACAGATGAGTTCTAACACCCACCAGTGAAGTCGAAAGACTTCGATATTACATCTTAGGGTTTGGAGAAACATAAAAGACTAGTGGGAGCCTTATTAGAAACATGAAATGGTAACATTTAACCTTTCTAATATTGTAATAACATATGCTTAATAATGTTATAATTATCTACAGTGATAAATTTGTGCATTTAATACGATCAATAAAATGTTTATCAATTAACACATACAAATGAACTGAATTGATAGTCGACAAATGGAAATATAATACCTGCTATTAAATTCCTATTGCATGTTAACGTTTCAACATCCATGCAAGTGCTTGATTTTACAACTACTGAATACATTCGTTGTTTGGTCACTTATGCTTCTATTTAGTCAAGACTATGTATTGCATTATATGAGTTTCAAACCTTAAAAGCAATACAAGACTATGGATATTTGATCCATATACAATTTCATATAAAATTTATGTGGTGTATGATCAAAGTTTGTAATGTACACTATTTCAATGAAATTGATTCATTTGAAAAACCAAATATACCTTAGTGCAAGATTGAGTATTCAATCTGATTGATTACAAAAGGGATCATATTACGTTAGTGTAACACAAGACTAAAAACTACAAGATAAATCTAAAACTCGATCGCTAAAATGTCATTTTGATCAGTTTCCGTAAAGTGCAACATATTTGATGTCCTTAAATGTTAAGGATAATCAAATGCGCTTTTGTAAAAGAGTTTGTTAGGATATTGTTGTAAGTCTTTCTTTTGAATAGTTTAACCATTTGAAAGGAAAATGAACGTATAAGAAAAGATGTAATTTAAGGTATAGTTGGGATGAAGAGAATGAATAGCCACTTCTGCTTTATAGAGAAACATTAGAAACGAGAATTGTAATAATAATTGATACTTAATATTGGAATAAGAAATATGATTTCTATTCTGAAATGTATTTTCACATGAAAAATTGTTTTCTATGAGATTTGTTTCTTTTAGCTCAAGATATTTGATCAACGAACTCTCCAATGTAAATAGTTGTAGTGTATGAAATAAAGAAATTGTATTAAGTGAGTGATGGAAGTCCGAATTTAGTACGCCATTATAGCAATGGTGGAAATAGTGGAAGCATGCGATATAACACTTATTAATTGCATTATAGTATGAAAATTGTTTCCAGAAAACTTACCATACATTATTTATGAAATAATGATTATTTTTCGATATCGAGTAAAAAAAAGACATAGATATATTCAATATGAATATAGTGAATATTCGTTGTGAAATAAAACTATAATGTAGTAATTTTTTTATACCAAAAGTGATGCATTCTAAATACAAAAGTATCTAATATTATTTATGGTTGTTTTGGATTAAAAACTAAGCCGTTTTGAGAAATAATTTTATTGTATGGTTTTGACTCATACAATACTTGTTAATTTTATCTCAAACGATAAAGGGCTATGCACCCATTTAGTGGGAGTATCATAAGAGTGGATGAAATCTTTGGATTGATACATATAGATGTATGCAATCATAATTCTATAAATACCAAAATGGTTCCACGTACTTCGTCATATTAACAGATGAGTTATCACCATCATGGACATAGGTATTTGATACAGATGTAGTATGTCTATGGTAAACTTATAGAGTACAAAACAGGAGTAAATAAAATAATATGCGATAGAAATGATTTGATTTGATTGAATGAGTGAGTATATTGGAAAATGTTCAGAACGTACCAAAAATGAGTAAAGATTCAATCTCAAAATTACTCCTTTATATGATACAAAATGATGCATCGATGTGGAGTAATCGAACTTTGTTGGACAATGTACGATTAATTGTGAGAGAAGTTGAGTTAGTTTCATTCTATAAGGTAATGTATTTAAAGGTAGTACACAAGGTTAATGTTATTTCATCTGAATAACAGTTTACCAAATTTTACAAGATAAGAGTTTATAAGAAACTCCAACATATCTTATGCCAAGGCATTGGCAGGTTGTGCAAATCGAAAGATTGCATGTAAAATTGTTCATGAGGGATCTTGTATGAATTTCGTAATGACCCATAAATTTTAATAAATAAATTGGTTAATTTAATTGAATCTTTGTAATTAAATTGAGAAAGAAAAAAAAATATTTTATAATGAAGCAAACGTTAAAAAGGGAATGTAGCAATGGTAAATTAAATAGGACTTTGTGATTTTATATTTGGAGAAATAAATTTTGTAACTTATTAATGAAATAATAAGTAAATTAAAACGTAACAATGCCAATTAAGATTAATAATTTATAAAATAACGGAAAGTGTGAGTGTAAATAGAATAGAAATGTAAACTTATTATAAGGTAGTAATTGGTGTAATAAAAAGCATGAGACCAAGTAAGTAAATTTGTTGGGAATATTAAATGTAATTGGATGTAGATTTATGTAATAACGTAAATGCAAATTATGTAAATAAATGTAAGTATTGTATGAATAAATGAATTAATGTCTAATTTAGGGCAATAGAATGAATTCATATGATGTAAGCAATTATAATAAATAATGAAATAATAACTGGGATGGAATATAACAACGAAGTTAATTAAAGATGATTGTGTAAATTGAATGGAATTGCAACAAATGAATTGCTGGAAAATGGTATAACTGGGTTATAGGATGATGTAAGGTAATAAGTAATTAATTCAATGCAATCCAAATTGATTATAACGACTATTTAGGTTATAATTGACTGTAAATAGGAATATTTGGTAATAAATTGAATATAAGAAAACAAAGGCAATTAGTGAATTAATTAATGAATTCATAAAAATAAATAGTAATGAAATAAAATAAATGTCCTGTAGGTGATTATAATATTGGTTGGAATTGAGAACTTATAAAGTATGAAACCAAGTAAATAACTAATGGAGAATATAAATAATAATTAACGTACATATTTGGCAAATACAATAAAATTGGAATTAAATGTTATGCAATTGAAATAAAGATGAAAATAGAAATGGAATAAAATTAGCGTTATATATAGAATTTTAATCTGGATGGATGAGTAACGAACCTATAAGAGCAATTAAAAAGCAAGAAGGTGGAATTAATATAGGTTGCTTGTTTATTTAATGTGTTAAATAAACTTTGGTAATCAATTGTACTAAAATCTAAATTTAACATTTGTTAATATAAATGAAGGTAATAATCGAAAATAATGTTAATTTTGTTCATTAAATGATAGTTGATTGAATAAAAGGAATGCAAAATAAAGTTGTCAAAATGTTAGAATCTAATGCATGATAATAGGATTGATTGCAATTAAATGAAATTAACCATTTAAATATTACGTTAATTGAAATTTAGATGGATTATGAGAAAATATTAAGGTAATAGTTTGTAAACCCAATGTTAATTTTATCCGTTTGATAATAATGAACTGAATAATAGAATGAAAGAGAATTTAATGGATTTTTTGGAAATTTAATTAATAAATTTGAATATAATGAAATTGAAAATTCAACATTGCAATTGATAGATTAATCAATGACAAATTGACATTTAAATTTGTTTAAATCATTGTAAATGATTAAGAAGTTAAAAATGTTGAAATTTGTCAATTATCGAAATAAAATTTAAAATTTGATTTAGTTAATTAATTATTAATTTATTTAATTAATGGAAAAATAGCATTTTGGCCACTGACTCGGATTTCGACGAAACTAGTTTCATCGGATCCGCAACGGTGAATTATTGCAGGGTTTCATGTTTCGTAGCGATTGGACTTGTCATTTGATCGTACGGACTCTAAACGCCTTGAAATTAATGAAATTGAAATCAACTGAAATCAATTTGAAAAATATTGATTTGAGCATAACTTCTTCATACGATGGAATTTGGACTTGAAACTTGTTCCATTGCATTTATAATGTTTAAAGACATCTATTTTGATATATGGGTTGACCCAATTTCATTCTGGAGTCGAAATGGGCTTTTATGGCCACTTTGGCGTTAGCGCGTAAATCTGTCTTATCTATCCATTCAAATGTCAACCCTTCCTATATTGATGCAGCTAAGGCCAGAGAAGAAGTTGTACAAACTATAATTCCTGAAAACATGAGTTTGTGGTGTAGTGTGATGAGTCATTCACAACTCAGTGAAGGCATGAGTCATTGCCGAGCTAAGGAAGGAGGGCCACGAGTCAACAAGCCAAGGGGGAAGGTAGACCGACCTAAGATAGCATGGTCACGACCTGACAACGGAGTTTTGGGTCGTCTCCGACCTAAGAAAACACAGGAAGAAGCATTCCGACCCAACAAGCTCCGACCTAATGATATTGAACGAGATAACTGTGCCGAGTTACGAGCTAGTGATGTTGAGCGAGATAACTTCGCCGAGTTCCGATCTAAGCAAGCTGAACTGCCTTCTATTTTAGGTCGTAGGGGATTGGGTCGTGTTGTATTTAGGTCGTTACCGACCTAAGGGTTGTGTTGGGTGATAAGTCGTGAATCTTTAAGTCGTTATATGTTAAGTCGGTAACGAGTTAAGTCGAGTACATATGTTGTGTGTTGTATTGCTTAACTCGGTCATGAATGGAAAGTGTTAGGTCGCGTACGACTTATGATGAGTCGGTCGTGTTTGAGTCACTTGCATTGAGTCGGTGCCGACCTATGAGTTGTACAGCGTTGTGTTGTATTGTTGAGTCGAGAGCCTTAAGTCGTGAGTCGTGGGGGATGAGTCGAGTACGACTTAAGGTTGGGTTGTAACACCTATAAATACGCGTGTGTTGTACATTTTGGTGGGTGGATTTTTGAATAAAATTTCTTGTTGATTGCTTTGTGCTTTCTTCTCCAATTGGTAGTTGAGTGTAATCTCCTATCTCCTCTTTCGGTTAATCGAGTGCGCTCGATTCAACGATCGTAGAAGCCGATTCACGGAATCTAGTGCGCTAGATCAACGTGCGAAGAATCGTAGATCTTAGAACACGGTATAGTGCGCTATCAACGTGTTTGAGATAGCTAGAGTTCGGTATCTTTGGATCAACGAACTTGGGCATTTTGGTATCTTCAACTCACCGATTGTTACATTCCATCGATTGAAGTTTGTTCGAATCATCCACTGCGTCATTATTTGGTATCGGAGCCATACTTTGCCAATCATAGCTAAGTTGATTCTTGGAGCCAAGTTTTTGAAGTTTTTGAAGTTTGAAGTTGTTCATCGTGTTCATATTGAAGTTGCATCAAGTTTGGAGTGTTTGATCCATTTCATTTTGGATCGAGGAGTTCGAAATTGTTTGGATCTATCTTGGGTTTTGCGCGCCAAGATTTGAAGTGTGGAGCCGTGTAGAAGCCATTGCCAATCTAAGTAGAGGCCGAGACAAGATTAAGCCGTGCATTGTTGAGCCGTGACTTATTGCATTGTTGAAGCTTTGAATTTTGTGTTTGAATTGTTGAAGTTTGAGAAGTTTTTCAATTATGCCACCAAGGAGAGCCAATCGTCATCAAAACGTTGAAGCTTTGTATCGTAGAGAAGAAGCCGAGCTTATGGAACAACGTATTAATGAGAAATTTGATGAAGGCATTGGTAAATTGGAGAGATTGATGAATGATTTGAATCAAAGGAGGAGATCACCAAACTCGAACCATGGAGGAAACCGAGTTTCGCCATCGGTTACGGAAGCGAGGAGGGTATCACCACATTCTTGTAGAGATAGAAGAGAAACATCAATTTCATCGCGAAGAGATCATCATGACTATGCACATGAAGAGAGAAGAAGTCAACGTGAATTTGACCATGAAGCATAAAGGGATGAAGAGAGACATAGTCAAAGAAGCATGCATGAACGAAGGGATGATAATGGTCGAGATCGATGTAGACGTACTTTTGATTTTGTTGAAGACGGTGATAGAGCTAGTATTCATTATCAAGATCGAGACCAAGTTCGAAATTCTTATCGGGATGTTGAAGATGATCGTCGATGGGAATCGGGTATGAAGATGGAAATCCCGGAATTTAAAGGCGGGATGGTTGCTGAAGAGTTCTTAGATTGGTTGTCTAATGTTGAAGAGATCTTTGATTTCAAGAAGGTTCCTGAGCATAGAAGGGTGAAGTTGGTTGCTACTAGGTTGAGGGAGAGAGCTTTGGCGGGGTGGCAGCAAACTAAACTAACTAGGGAGAGAATGGGGAAGTCAAAGATAGAATCATGGGAAAAGATGAAAAAGTTGATGAGATCTACTTTCTTACCTTACAACTACCAATCACTTATGTACCAGAGGTTGCAGAATCTGAGGCAAGGGACGAAGTCTGTTAATGATTATGCTGATGAATTTTACCAACTCATTGCCAGGAATGATATTATGGAAACGGAAGAACAGCTAACTGCTAGATTCATTGGGGGATTGAGAATGCAGATCCAGGATATGGTTAATATGTTTGATCCTAGATCAGTTGCAGAGGCGCATCAGAAAGCGTTGGCTTGGGAGAAACAAGGAAGGCGTGGAGGTGGTGTGTTTACTAATTCCAATAATCAAGCAAGGGGTGTTGGTGGAAGTTCTAATGTTCCTAAACCTGTTTCAAAGCCAGTGGTGAAGGAGGCTGAGAAGGCGAAGGTTAGCAGTGGGTTCAAGTGTTATAATTGTCAGGAGTTGGGTCACAAAAGCAACGAATGTCCGAAGCCGAAGAAGAGAACCATGGTTGCAGAAGTTGAGGAGGATGATGGTGAGAAGGCAGAATGTTCAGATACACCTTATGTTGAGGAGGAAGAAAAAGTGTCGGGAGATGAAGGTTGTAATCTTATGATGAGGAGAAGTTGTTTGACACCAAAGCAAGAGGAGGATTGTAGTTGGTTGAGAAGCAATATTTTTCAGTCGACATGCACTATTCTGGGAAAAGTTTGCAAGTTCGTTATTGATGCTGGGAGTTGTGATAATATTATTTCTAGAGAAGCAGTGAGGAAGTTGAACTTGAAGACTGAGAAGAATCCTAAACCGTACAAGCTAGCATGGTTAAGGAAGGGTGGTGAAGTGAAAGTGTGTCGAAGAGCTTGTGTCAATTTTTCTATTGGGAAGAAGTACAAAGATGAAATTTGGTGTGATGTTGTAGACATGGACGTTTGTCATCTGTTGTTGGGCAGACCGTGGCAATTCGATAGAGCAGTTCAACATGATGATCGTGCCAATAGTTACAGTTTCATGTTCGAGGGTACTAAAATCACTTTGGTTCCTAAGAAACAGCAACAGAAGGAGAGCAAACTAGAAGAGATTGAAGAATTGAAAACTCTGTTGACTTTGAAGGAGTTTATCAAGGAAGTTGAGGAAGAACCTGAAGTATTTTTGTTGATTGGAAGAGTGAGTAGTGAAGAAGTTGAAATTCCAGAAGCAGCAAAGCCAATGTTGAAAGAATTCGAAGATGTCTTTCCAGAGGAGTTGCCTAAGGAGTTACCGCCACTTAGAGACATTCAACATCAAATTGATCTTGTTCCGGGAGCAGTGTTACCACATCGACCACATTACCGAATGAGTCCGAAGGAACATGAGGAGTTACGAAGGCAAGTGGAAGAGTTGTTGGAACAGGGACGAGTTCAGGAAAGTTTGAGTCCATGTGCTGTGCCAGCATTGTTAGTACCAAAGAAGGACGGAACTTGGAGGATGTGTACTGACAGTCGAGCTTTGAACAAGATTACTGTTCGTTATAGATTTCCTATGCCAAGGTTGGATGATTTACTGGATCAGTTGAGTGGGGCAACTATATTCTCGAAGATTGACTTGAAGAGTGGTTATCATCAAATTCGAATCAGACCTGGAGATGAATGGAAGACAGCTTTCAAGACGAGAGAGGGGTTATACGAATGGTTGGTTATGCCATTTGGTTTGTCAAATGCACCGAGCACATTCATGCGGGTGATGAATCAAATCTTTAGACCATTCATTGGGAAGTTCGTCGTGGTTTATTTCGATGATATTCTGATTTACAGCAGGAGTATGGAGGAGCATGTTCTACAATTGAGGGAAGTGTTGATTATTCTTCGTGAAGAACAATTTTATGCTGCTACAAAGAAATGTGTGTTTATGTCGCATACTGTTTTATTTCTTGGATATGTTGTTTCCGGAGAAGGTATTCAAGTTGACCAGAGTAAAGTTGAAGCAGTCAGGAATTGGCCACAGCCAAAGACAATTACGGAAGTGAGAAGTTTTCATGGGTTAGCATCATTCTACCGAAGATTCATACCACACTTCAGTAGCGTGATGGCTCCAGTTACCGATTGCATGAAAGGAAAACAGTTTGTATGGTCAGAAGAAGCGGAGGTTGCTTTTGAGAAGATCAAGAAATTGTTGACGTCTGCACCAATTCTTGTTTTACCGAATTTTCAGTTATTGTTTGAATTGCATACTGATGCTTCGAAGGTTGGTATTGGAGGAGTTCTGAGTCAGAATGGGAAGCCAGTTGCTTATTTCAGCGAAAAGTTGTCAGGAGCAAAGATGAGATACAGTACATATGACGTTGAATTTTATGCTGTTGTACAAGCTGTTAAGCATTGGAGACATTATCTATTTCAGAAGGAATTTGTTCTTTACACTGATCATGAAGCATTGAAGCATTTACAGGGGCAGGATAAAATTTCAGCAAGACATGCATCATGGATTGCATATTTACAGCAGTTTACTTTTGTCGTTAAGCACAAATCAGGGGTGACAAATCGGGTAGCTGATGCTTTGAGTAGGAGGAGTCATTTATTAACGACAATGAAGGTTGAAGTGACGGGGTTTGAAATGTTGCCAGAGATGATTAATGAAGATCCTTACTTTGTGAAATATGTTGAAAAAGTGAAGGATGGGAGTACCGATGAATTTATGTTGGTTGATGGATTTCTGTTTAAGGGGAATCGTTTATGTATACCAGACTGTAGCTTGAGATTGAAAATTGTCAAGGAGTTACACGAGGAAGGGCATGTGGGCCGTGATCGTACTTTGAAATTGATTTCACAGTCTTACTTTTGGCCGTCGATGAGAAAAGAGATTGAAAGATTCGTGGAGAGATGCCCTATTTGCCAGGTGTCAAAGGGAACAGCAACGAATGCAGGGTTGTATATGCCATTACCAGTACCGTCTAAGCCATGGGTTGATATTAGCATGGATTTCGTTTTGGGTTTACCTAGAACTCAAAGGGGAAATGATTCGATATTTGTTGTGGTGGACAGGTTTTCGAAGATGGCACATTTTGTTGCTTGCAAGAAGACAGCGGATGCAGTTCGAGTAGCACAGTTATTTTTCAAGGAGATCTATCGACTTCATGGATTGCCAGAGTCTATTGTGTCGGATAGAGATACTCGTTTTCTGAGTCACTTTTGGTTGAGTTTGTGGAAGATGGTGGGAACGAAGCTGAAATTTAGTAGTGCTTACCATCCACAAACCGATCGACAGACAGAAGTTGTTAACAGGTCATTGGGAAATTTGTTGCGATGTCTTGTACAGGATAATTTGAGAAGTTGGGACATGAAGTTATGCCAAGCTGAATTTGCACATAATCATGCAGTGAATCGTAGCACGGGATTCAGTCCATTTCAGATTATTTATTCAAATTTACCCAGGGGACCGTTGGATTTGACAGTAGTACCACAGTTGAAGGGAACAGTAAAACGAGCTGTTGATTTTGTTGATGAGCTGACTGAGTGTCATAAAATCGTTCAGGAACGATTGGAGAAATCGAATGAGAAGTATAAGAAATCTGCAGATTTGAAGCGACGAAATGTTGAATTTAACGAAGGCGATTTGGTGTATGCTGTGTTAACGAAGGATCGTTTTCCAGTGGGCACTTATAATAAGTTGAAAGCCAGGAAAATTGGACCTGTAGAAGTTGTGAAACGGATCAATGAGAATGCTTATAAGTTGAAGCTGCCGGAAGATGTATACACTTCTGACGTATTCAATGTTAAGCATCTTGTGCCATATTATGGAGATGGACAATCTGAGAGGGAAGAATTTACAAATTCGAGGATGAATTTTTCTCAACCAGGGAAGGATGATGCAGCTAAGGCCAGAGAAGAAGTTGTACAAACTATAATTCCTGAAAACATGAGTTTGTGGTGTAGTGTGATGAGTCATTCACAACTCAGTGAAGGCATGAGTCGTTGCCGAGCTAAGGAAGGAGGGCCACGAGTCAACAAGCCAAGGGGGAAGGTAGACCGACCTAAGATAGCATGGTCACGACCTGACAACGGAGTTTTGGGTCGTCTCCGACCTAAGAAAACACAGGAAGAAGCATTCCGACCCAACAGGCTCCGACCTAATGATATTGAACGAGATAACTGTGCCGAGTTACGAGCTAGTGATGTTGAGCGAGATAACTTCGCTGAGTTCCGATCTAAGCAAGCTGAACTGCCTTCTATTTTAGGTCGTAGGGGATTGGATCGTGTTGTATTTAGGTCGTTACCGACCTAAGGGTTGTGTTGGGTGATAAGTCGTGAATCTTTAAGTCGTTATATGTTAAGTCGGTAACGAGTTAAGTCGAGTACATATGTTGTGTGTTGTATTGCTTAACTCGGTCATGAATGGAAAGTGTTAGGTCGCGTACGACTTATGATGAGTCGGTCGTGTTTGAGTCACTTGCGTTGAGTCGGTGCCGACCTATGAGTTGTACAGCGTTGTGTTGTATTGTTGAGTCGAGAGCCTTAAGTCGTGAGTCGTGGGGGATGAGTCGAGTACGACTTAAGGTTGGGTTGTAACACCTATAAATACGCGTGTGTTGTACATTTTGGTGGGTGGATTTTTGAATAAAATTTTTTGTTGATTGCTTTGTGCTTTCTTCTCCAATTGGTAGTTGAGTGTAATCTCCTATCTCCTCTTTCGGTTAATCGAGTGCGCTCGATTCAACGATCGTAGAAGCCGATTCACGGAATCTAGTGCGCTAGATCAACGTGCGAAGAATCGTAGATCTTAGAACACGGTATAGTGCGCTATCAACGTGTTTGAGATAGCTAGAGTTCGGTATCTTTGGATCAACGAACTTGGGCATTTTGGTATCTTCAACTCACCGATTGTTACATTCCATCGGTTGAAGTTTGTTCGAATCATCCGCTGCGTCATATATATATCCTGCTATAAACCTTAGCAGCCTCTGTTCCTTATTTCTATACATTCTATTCACCTCCTCACTTCAATGGCAGACAAACTCTAATTCCGATTGCAATCCCAAATCAAATCCAAAGCTGAAATTTCAAACTCCACAATATATGCCAAATTTTATATCAATTCGAAGCTCTCGAAGAACGTAACTCAAATCTGAAATTGGTTTTTCGTTTTGGTTCATCGTTCGATCAGTAAACGTCGAGGAATTCTCGGTCGTCCGTTGTGTCATGATCGACCTTGCTTGATCGGCAAATCGAAGACACTAGGCTGTAGAGATCGCCGTATGCAGTTCATCGGAGTGGGTTGGTGGATGAGATAACGGTTGGATCGAGCCCTAAATTTTTCCTAGGGTTAAATCTTTATGGCGGCGACTGATTGGTTCTAGAGGCGAAGATGACCGAAGTAGGGTCGTTGGGGGCGACCCATCGCGTGGAGGGAAACGGCGGTGGTCGACGTAGCAATAGACGGCCGGAGGTGGTTGATGTTCGTGGTCAACGCTCGGTCAAATAAGGGGCGAGCTGTTGTAGAATTCTCGGGTTCGAATGTGCTACAGGGAGGGAAGAACGCGTTTGGTGACGTGTTAGCTCGTGAGTGGTTTCTGTTTTTTCCATTTATTTTAATTTTGATTCGAATCGTTCAAACGCATATAACTTTCTCATACAATGGCCGATTTACACGCGGTTTCTTTTGTTAGGATCGTACCAGAATTCCGGACATTTTGGAACCGGTTCGGATGGATTCAGAGACTGTTCATTTTTTTGGGTTTAAATTCAATTTAAATTCAAAAGGTGAGTGTTTTAACCTACTTACACCTTCTAAAATTTCTTATGTTTCGTAAATTAATTTATGTTGTGATTATGCATTTATTTATGGCTGTTTCTTATATTTTTAATCATCATCTCAGTTAATTGCATTTATTGAAATTAAATCGTTATTTAACTTATTATCGAATATTACCGCCAGTTAATTACCTGTTATATATTATCAATTATATATTGATATTGATTGATTGTTTTGTATGATGATTGTGATGGATGTATGATTTTATGATTGATGGATGGATATTTTATTTATATCATCATAACCTGCAAGTTGTTATGCATTTATTTTGATTCGGGATTGCGGTTTGAAATGATATACAACCGCATTTTTATTTTTAAATTGCGGATTGAAATGATAAATATCCGTATCACTTGACCATAGGATAGAAAATTATATATAAGCACCGCGGTATATATATATATATATATATATAATTATTTTTTGAAATATTTTTTATGGTTTTGTAAAGAAATATATGGGTTATACAGATATTGATTTTTGATGTTACATAAATGCTATTTTATTTTTGATTTAGCTATGTATAAATTTGTTTGAATTATAAATTAAGATAAATAATAAAGTTTGAATTTCTTTTATGTAATATGGTTAAGTATCTATTTAAATTCTATTGTATATAGAGTTAATAATGACTCAAATAAAATTAATGTTGGAAGATAAATACGAATGTGATTTGAATTAAAGTATTTAAGAATTATCCTCGAATAAAAATTATTTGAAATTTAAATAAAATTGAGTTTTAAAAGGTATGATTTTATAACTTGATTTTGGTTTAGGGGACTTAAATGAATCTCAAGTCGATTTAAATGATCAAGTTAATTAAATTGAAAGAATATCCTGTTATTTGAAGTTTAAAGGTTTTACTTAAATGATATTTGATTTTTTTAAGCAAACATTTCTAATCTAAATAATAGTATTTGAAATTGATATATATGAAATTATCAATGATTTAGTTTTGAAATGGTGGAATATTTAAGCTTTGAAATTTATAGAAATTTTATTTGTTTATTTAGGGATTTAAACCTATATTTGGAATTGATTTGTGAAGGTGAAGAAGCTATTTTATTATATTAAGCAATATAATATTTAAACCATTTAAGTGGTGTAGTTATATTTCAAAGTTATAAAATTCAAAGGTTTATGATTTGAAAGTGCTATGATTTTTGAAAAGGATATATTTGAAATAAAATGATATCATACTGATTTGGGTTTTTGAAAATGGAAATGATATCATATATATATGGTTTTGAAATGGATATTATATTCTGGTTTTAAAGTAAAAATTATTTTGAAATAACCGCGGTGTTATAATAATGTTTGGTTGTTGTAGAGACCGGGATCGGAAGTTGTCATACTCTCTGCCAACTCCGAAAACCATTTTGACAACCATGTACGCAGTGGAGATTCCAGAATGAAGTAGGATGGTGGCGGCGTTTCGTTTAAGGAAAATACTTGGACCCGACTCCCGTGAGTTGGCATAAGGTGGCTAAAACAGGAGCGATTCTTGGGCCAAGGAGGTAACCCCTCTTATCGGACACATCCCTTCGGTATTATGCTCTGTCTTTTGGATTTACTCGGTGGCCACTTTTAATTTTTAATTTTGAGGGTGTGACTCGAGGTGGACGGTAGCTGTGGCTATGCATTACCACCAGCCCGGATGCGTAATTGGTATATCTACCCTGGCATTGCTTAGTTGTGCCATGTCACCTACCCTTGCGCCACTTATACGATTTTGTTTTGTACCATACCTATGAAGTGCCCTCTGACGACGCCCAGTACGTGGGAGATTACGGTACTGTATAGGCTATGGGAATGTATTATATGTTAAGGGGAATATTGGGTCACTCCTTAATGCTATTTTAAAGTAAGTTTATTTTACTAATTGAAAATATTATAATAGTGAAGTATTACTATATAGTAAATAGTTTAACGGAGCCTTAGGAGGTGTGAATCCCGAGCATCTGTTAAGTTACTACACTCATGTTAGACACTGGATAGGAGATGTCAAAACCCATAAACATCTCTAACGTCGTTTCACCCATATTATTTGTTGTTGATTTAGCTTACATAAGATCTTTTAGTTCTGACTCGAGTGTTTTGTCTTTTCAATTCGCACGGGTCAGTCCGAGCATTTCAGGATCGAAGACTTTATTTTGGGAGGACGAAGACGAAGATTTCATTATTATTATATTATATTATTCCACTACACCATTTAATTCCACTGCATTAATTTTTATTCTCTGGTATGTGTACTATGATATGTATTGTATAAATATAATCAAATGTTTATAAAACAGCTTCATGGACTATATATTTGACTTATTATATTTTATCATTCCGCTGCAAGATTCTTTTTTTTCTTTCTCTACTTCTTCTTATTTACCCATAACAGTCTGCCCTTTTGTATGGTTTAAGTCTGACGTGTGTGTTTTATCGTCGATTTAAGCCGTGCAAAAAGGCGGGATGTTACAAATCTCTCCAAAAGGATTTTAAAAAGACTATCATTGGATGACATATTAATGTTTTGAACAAAAATTTTGTAAACTAAAATGAAATCAGTTTTATAAATAAAGAAACTCATAAAACATTTATGAATATCTATTCTATTGCACTAAGAAACAATTGTTGCTTCAAGATATACCAACTTCATTGTGAAGAAATTTCTTTGAGGAATAATTGGTGGTAAAATGGAATTGGATACGATCCATTGATAGAACTTATTGTGTGAGATGAAATGAAATTAACTAACCTAAACAAACACATAGCATTAGATTGTCTAATAAGTATTCTCGCTCATCGAAGAAAAACTACGTGTTTCTTATTAATGTCAAAAATATATAATCAAAATTGTTTAATTAAACAATTGAGAGTGTTGACACTATATGGTTTGGTTTGCAAATCCAAATGAATTCCAAGTATGCTATCGAAATATAGGTTTTAGTGGTCGTAATTGAAGGGATAAGATCCGTTGACCACGACTGTGTCTTTATGACTAATGCAGTTGGAATTAAATGAGCAATGTTGATAAGAATAATATCGCAAATTTTAATTTGTTTAAATTAGCGTAACAGATTCGATATTCAACATGTTCAAGTCAATTTGGATTTACTCACAAAACTATCGCTTGATAAATTGTAACGGCCCTGAATTTTGAACAATTTAAATTTAAAATATTTAATTAATTTTAAATATTTGAATGATGATTTAAAATAAATTCCCAATATAACAATGAATTTGGCGATTAAATTTTAGAATTTAATCTATAAAAAGTTGAATATAAAAAAATTTAAATTTGACTTTGGAGTTGAAATCGAATATAGATTTTTGTATTTTAAATTCAAACTAATGACTTAGAAAAATGATTTGGATACAAGAATTATTATTTATAAAAATTTATAAATGGGTGGTTAGTTTTTAAACAACATTTCTCTTTTCTTTAAAAAAAAAGTAAATAAAATTTTTATCAAAAACAAATTGAATTTAAAATAAATAAAGAGATACACATAGTTAAAAAAATTCAAACAACAAAATTTACAAAACAAAGCAAACGAAAATAATGGCTGCTCGAATTCGAATGTCTCGTTCGTTCCTCTTCTTTAATTTAGGGCTTTTCAAAATCAAAGGCTGAAATGGGTCGTACTTGCTCGTTTTCTTCGATCAATGTCGCGATGCCGGCTTCGTCTCAGAATAGTTCGACTTTCCTTCGATTGTGCTAAGGTGAGTGATTCTTTATCGCTCACATCTAATTCAACGTTTAATGGTTTCTAATTTCTGATTTCCTCGATTTCGTATACTTAGTAGCTTGATTTAAACTGCTTTGATTTTGAAGTTTCGATTTCTTGATTCTCACTGTTATGAATTTGCTGGTGACTATGTCCGTGAATTTCTCTGTTGACTCGATTCCAGTATGCTTTGAATTTGAGACATCACTGTTGTGGATTGTCCCAGTTGATGATTTTCTGGCCAAAACTTTTTCATGTCTTCTCCTGATTTCGATATTTTTGTGTATTGGCTTCGACCATTGTCGGGGTATGCTCTAAATATTGTTGACATTGGATTTTGATTTTGAACTGCATAGAATATATATATATATATATATATATATATATATATATATATTTACTTGCAATGATGTTCTCCATTTCATGTTTGAATTCCTACTTGTCTGCACTGATGTTCATCTGTCCATGTTGCATATATCACTGGGTTGCCATTTCACATGCATGTTTTTAGCCTTGCCCTTGAATACTTTTAGAATCAAAGCTAAACATAATTTACAGAGCTCAGGTTAGAATTCACAGAAATAAAAATCTGTTATAGATAAAACTGTTTTGTTTTCTGTTTAAAAGGAAAATGAGTAACCTCACCATGCAAAAAGCTTAAGATATCTGTGCATGTGAATTGGTAGAAATAAGTATGTTGTGATGATTGCATATTGATGACTGTTCTGTGTGAACATATATTAATATGTTATATGTTGTTGTTGCCTGTAGCTGCATATCTTTGTAAACTAAGATTTTCTTTAATAGAAATTCTTTATTACTTGAATTGATTTCAGTTAGAAATTTTTGTGTAAACAAAATATGTTTGTTTGGTATAAATTTAGATTTATAAATTTTAAGTTAGTTTAATAAAAATCCGTTGCCTCTGGAGACCAAACATCTTAAATCAATAAAACAGTTTTGTAACTTGCATGCATGTGCGTACCTGTTATTTGATTTGGTATCATACTGTGAATTGACATTTACTTGCCAACTTATTCATAGCCTCCGTATCATTTTTACCATATAGCTGTAAGTAAAAGCAAAGTATGGATTAAGAAATCAAATAAAACTGTAGATTCAATGATCAGGAACCAAATTCAAATTCCAGTTTGCATTCCTCCTGAGTTCATATATATTGTTCTTGTGTATATATATATACGAGTATGGTGGCACGTCCGTTGGACGTGTGCCAAGAAGGAATGGTGAAATTTTTGTGTGTGCTACAATTATGGTGGTGAAATATACATACACAGAGACACATACGTACATATGTACGTAGATATGTGTGTATATCTTTAATAATAATTGTAATACTTTTGGTGTCACACTTTTTTGGTGTCAGCGTCAACTACCAAAAATTCCACTACTAAATCTTAATATCACTTGAAAATATGATACGAAAATTAAATTTCTTTTACAAATTCAAAACGCTACAAATGTTATTTAATTTTAATATCACATAAAATTAGGATATAACAAATAAAATTATTTTAATAATAGTTGTAATACCTTTGCAACTGAAATAATGTAAGTGAGGTATAAGTCACAGTCAAGTCAATGAAATAAGAATCACTTATATGTTTTTTTTTTGATCACTTATATGTTTTTTTTTTTTTGAAATGGTACTTTATATACAACAAATCATTGGGACAACATATCCATGTCAATAAACGTTCGAAAGCAAGTTTTGAACTTGTGACCTCTTGCACCAAAACCGAATCAACCACTTGGACAATGGTGCTTGTCAATCACTTATATGTTACAGTTAGAGAGTAAATAAATTAACCATTGTAGAAGAATTTGAAAGCGATGGAGGTTTTTCTTTGTCGTGGTATTAGTTGTATAATCATAATCTTAAATTTGTAAGATTTTATTACTATCTTAACTTCTCCATTTAACACTTACTTTTTTTTATTGCCACATAGACCAAATCCGGGAATAATGATGTGAACTTATGCTCATTTTATTTTTGGATACATTCGAATATTTTCTTCCTTGAGATTTATGGCATGTTTTTATGCATCTGTAACTTTAATATTTGATCCTAGGTATAGTAATTTTGTGTTACATTAATATTTGATGCCAAGTCTAATAACTATTAATGACTGTTTTATTACAAAAAACATGTATTTTGAATAGATTAAGTTTAGCTTTATGCTCAAACACTGAGAGTAGGACATTAATATATGCAATCAGCTTCAGTTTTATTAATAATCAGTAGTGTAAATACAGCCATAATGTTGTAGGTTAACATAAAAAAGCATTTGAAGCAACAACTTAATTCTATTTGCATGCAAGCCATAATACAGCCATTGATTCCAGTAATACATAAAAAAAACATGTATTTTTAATAGATTAAGTTTAGCTTTATGCTCAAACACTGATAGTAGGACATTAATATATGCAATCAGCTTCAGTTTTATTAATAATCAGTAGTGTAAATACAGCCATAATGTTGTATGTTAACATAAAAAAGCATTTGAAGCAACAACTTAATTCTATTTGCATTTGAAGCCATAATACATCCATTGATTCCAGTAATATGCCTCGTAAACAAAACCTAAATCATTGAACATGAATGTCGGAGGACCCGCATACAAATTATCTAACTATTCCTATTTTCAACAAACTGTACTACTTCACAGTTACCTGAATCTCTTATTTATTTGTTTATGAATAAGGTTATTATTTAATTGATTTTAATATTAGCTGGACCTATCCCATTTATTCTTCTCCTTTCAAATTACTGAATCGAAACTTCATTCATTTTCATCACCAAATTAAAACGCTACTGTATGCTAGCTCTCTATAATTCCAATGTTCTCAGATCTCCTCAGTTCGTTTTTATTTGAAATGAATGAAAAAAGTGAATGTCATTTAAAATCAATATAGGATGAGCGAAAGGTTAATAGAGTTTGAGTGGTTTATGGATTTGGTTGTCGGCTTCTTGAGTAACAATTGAAACATACTTCATTTCATATAATTTTATTGCTGCAAATTTCGATGGACGTGCAAAAAAAAAAGCAAACTAACTACTTTTTATCACTAAATTCATACATGACCTCAATAACTGCATAGAACATATTTATAAATTCCTTGTGTTTTACAGCCTCTTTTGTCAGTCGTAGGTTCCCCCATCGAATACTGCTTTCTCCTTTTTCTACGCATGCTCTACCTATACGGAAGACATACCAATTATGCCCAACTTACTGCTACTCTTGCCTTCAAGTTTTTCCAAACCCATTCAATAAGTGCATAGGCCTTATCTTCATAGGGTCCACTATACTATTTCTGTTTATCGCTCTTACATTTTATATGCATTGTTTCCAAACTGATTACCATCACAATTTCCTTTCCCTATCATTCATACAGACATGAAAAGAAAGGAAAAAAATATGCATTGGATCCTTAAAATAACTCTTGATTATTTGAGTTTGCTATGGCATCAGTATGCAAATATTCATATGCATGCACTTTATCTCTTGCCCATAGAAGTAGGCTGTGTTTGCCTCAAGCATGTCTCCCCCTTGTTTTGTTTTCTAGCTCTTCCCTCTTGAAACATCTCCATCCAGAATTGCTTCCAACCATCTTATACCAATGGATGTATCTATATAGCACACCTGCAACTATTACATACATTGTACTTGCATATATAAGAAGAAGAAGGCAATAACAATCTCATTTTGGGAAGAGCAACAATTAGTTAACTGAAGAAAAGGACATATGGTTAACTCCATCCACACCTTTCACAGCCAATTAAATATTGCAAAGACGATAGATCAATTAAATATTTGCATGCAGTACGTTAAGAATGTCTACCAAACCCATGTGTCCTAAGTATAACAAAACCTAATATTTGCATGCAGTACGAAATAACTTTTCAGTACATTAGAATAAATAGTATTGTGTGGTACTAAATCCTTTTATTTGTGACTCATTATGTTACCCAGTCACGTATTTGGCCATATATACATACAGCAGCAAAAAACCAAACAAACTTTTCAAGAAAAGAACCGCATGACATGCTCCATCGTTACATAACTTTTAAGCTGAACTTTCCAAATTTTAAAACAAAAGGTAGCTATTTTATTTAGGTTATCAAATAGTAATAGGATCAGTTGCTGTGAAGATAATAAAGCAGTAGTTGTAATCATCAAAGTTGGAACTAAACCACTCGCATTTATCTCATTCAACTACTTTTAGCTTCTCTTAACACCTTTATTGTATACATGAGATGACAGTGATATGGGAGAGAAGAGAGTCCATTGAAAAAAAACCAAAAAGTATTGGGTATGAATCATACGGTACGATGACTGTCTCGCTTAGTCCCTTTACCCTAAAGCTTTTCAGGTAGTCTTCACCTTCTGTCCTTATCGCAACATGAATCACATTTCTTGAAGGAAGTAGGTCTGTAGATGCTAAGCACAAAGCAGTGTTAAATTTTTTATTGAAAATGTTATCAGAACATAACAGACAGTGGTGTCAATTTATCTCATACACGGAAAATCATTTTACATGAACACGTGCAAAAATAAATCAAATCTGTAATATGATATAAATTATCACAAAATTTTCAAAATAAAGTTCATAACATGATAATAGGTAATGAATTATCATTGTACAGAACTTGAATTTGTGTGATTATGATATCCACAGCCTTATAAAATTATTCCCTTCAAGCCTAATGCAATCAAGATCAATCAATGAAATCAAACCCTAATTAACCCAATCAAAACCAATAACCAAATGCATACAAACCTTAACTAATCAAGCATTAAAAAAATAAAATGGAAAAGAAAAATTGAACTACAATAGACATAAAAGCTTACTTGCATGCATTGTGAATTGTCTTGCATTGTCTAGCAAGAAGCCTGTGATTCTTGTCATTTAGCTTCCAATAGGCTGCAAGCTGAGGTGTCCAATTTGACAACTGGCAATAATGTTTCAACTACAGAGGATCAAAAATAGCTATAAAAAGGAAAAAAAAAATTAATGTTAGATGAAAATGCTACTGTTTTCATCATACTCATCATCTTGATGATGGAAAATCAGCGATGTTGACCTCCTTAGATCCATTTTTCATGTTAAGAGGAAAGGAAAAAAAGAAAAAGAAAAACACACGTAATTATATCTAAATATAGATTGTTTTCTAAAGAAATGCAAACACTGAATATTGATTACAGTACCTCAATTGATATAATGGTGTCGCTAATTCATAAAATTAAGTTGTCATCAATTTGGAAGAAAGTTATTTCCTGTCAATTAAAATATCCATTTCCTAAATAGAAGGAATATATGCAATCAAGTTTTTTCCATAATTTATTTACGTTAAAGAACAACGTGATCTTTGGACAATTAGTGTAGGCCTAGAGCTACTGCATCTTCCTATGTTCTTAAAATCCTGAAAAGAAGAATCAATCACTCCTATTTTATATACTCATTAACCAAATCACTTTTTCACTCAAATGAAAATCTTACTTCAAAATTGAATTTAAGAACCCATGAAACAGTAAAAACGATATGTTTTAGGAATGAGTATACACGATGAAAAGTGAATGAGCATACAACATGAAAATCAATAAGCAGTTAATACAACATTAGCATATGTTTAAGGAAATCGCTGAAACATACATACCAACAAATGACATTTAGTATTAACTCAAATTATATGTAATAGCCAAACCAAAAACTGTTTGTGACTTGGCTGCTTTAGCCACAGCCCATAGTGCTAAGTGTGGAAGTATTATACATTGTTTATGTGGATTGGCTTTAATCAAGAAGGATTATAAACAGAACTACACCACAGATATTTCACAATATTTAATAATTACTCAAAATTTAAATCATGTAACAGTGTAACATAACTATGAAAAGATGTATTTAAATTTGGATTTGTAAAAGTTATATTAGTGTTCAATTTTATTTTATTAGCACTCAGTTCTATCTTATTTATAAGAAAGAAGGGAAAGTAGTATGGTAAAAAAACCCATATTTGGTATTTAATGTCTTGATAGAAGCTTGCACATACTAAATAATAGGTCAGATCTTAATATGTTCATTCAAATTGGACAATTTTAGAAAGTAAAAACCATGATATGACGTATTGCAACAAATTGCATAAATTGATAATGGATTTTCAATGCCATACAATCACTAAAAGTAGAATTAGCCTACGTATTATTTTTTTCACTAAGACTTGTATTTCCATAAGTATAACCACTAACATTCTCTAGATGCAACCATTTCTCCCACTTCTGTTTTTCCCCTTCTCTCATTTTTGTCTTAAATATCTTGTTAATTCAAAATAAATTGTTAAGATTACAGTTGTAGATAGAAGATAGATGGCATGAGCTTAACAGATATGTCACAGTTTCAGCCTCATAAATAAGTGATTGTTAAACAATAATATCATAGCATTTGACTTCTTTATTAAAAAAGGAAAAAGGAAAGTTGCATACTAAGAATTTTGTACTATAGTGACTGTTAAAGGTCTGCAAAAAAAATGTTCCAAGAGATGCATATTATATACAAAGAATAATGCATAAAATCGAGATCAATTTAAAAATTGGAAGATTACAAATATCATTTAAAACCACTCATACAAATTGAATAAACTTCAATTTCTTACTGAAAGGACACTGTGTTATGTATGATACATATAGATAAGTAAAAAAGGCTATCACTTTGTAATCATGATAACAATCAATATGGAAGGAGGATTAGTTATATAACAGCATGTATGGCACAGAATAAATAGTGTAATTGTTATCCTAATGCAATCAACCAAAAACATGAAAACATAGGAAAAATAAACTCAAACATTCGAACAATGCACGTCCAAGATGGTTTAACAGAGCATTCCTAGAATATAAATTATTCAAACACGCTACTCAAAAGTATTCATGCCTTATCAACTAATTTTCATCGTACTGACGTGTTATATGACCAAAATGTCAAAGGGTACGTTCTATTGAAATGAATCAATTCATCTTAATTAAATACTAATCACTTTCGATGAGTGCAACTGCAAACATAAACAAATGAAATCATGGAATAGAAATATAAAAGAGTTCTAACAAATTGATAATAATAATTTCAAATTCAATTGTTTTCTATTGTTTTAGTTTTAGTTTAAGAGAGTAGAAATATAAAAGAGTTCTAACAAATTGATAATAATAATTTCAAATTCAATTGTTTTCTATTGTTTTAGTTTTAGTTTAAGAGTGTAATAATGAATTTTTTTGATATCAAATTGACCACTCACCTTTTGAGTTAAAGTGCAACAACAACTTTGTATCTGGAATTATGAATGTGAAAGAACTTATTATAAGGATATATTGTTTCAAGGAACTTCAGTTTATAATCCTAAGCACCCAAATCATACAATTGAGCTTAATATGATTATATGTGAACAGAGCCAAAATCAGACATAAATGGAGAAATCGCCGATTTTGGTAATTTAAAAATAGAAAGTAAAAACTAATCTTCCATGTCGGTAAGAAGTAAAACCTGTCAAATTGCTTTTGCTGCACATGAATCCCAACATGGCTTGCTGTGCATTAAACATCTTGAATAATTCACTGCAATGAAAATTTCAGCTGAGAACTAATAAAGCTTGGAAATGGAATTAAAAGCCCAAGAGCTGTATGAAGTTCAACCAAGTTTTGTAACCAATAATAATTAAAAATTGATGTAATCGACCTGAAGATACAAATTTTTTAACCAATAACTAAATAATTTCATAGGTGGAGACAGTGGATAAGAATGGTAATGAAGAAACAGGAACACGATCATTTGTACGTAAAGGCATATACATAGCCAACATCGGCGAAGATGGAAGTGCATACAGAATCAAACAATACGCGTTTGATTTATTAGCACTGGGAAACATGATAGGCAAAGATGTTTATAACTACAGGAGGAAGTACTTAACTGTTAAATCTACTATTATGTACTATGATTTCGATAAGCTTATTACAGCCGCATCCAACGGTAAAAAGGAACCGCTTCTACAGCTCGCTAATCGACTATTTGATAGCAGTGAAAAGGTATACCATGGTTATTTAGTTGTAATATTTTGCTTAGTACAATGTAATAAGCATAATCATGGTAGAAAGTAAATTAGTGAAGTAAAATAGAAGATGAAAAAGATAACTAAGCTCTAAAAAAAATTAATAACAGAGTTACCGAATTCTCTAAGAGCATAAATATTAACTTATAGAGTTCAGTATATTGAAAGAAGTAAACCTACATGATGAATAACTTAAAACAGGTTGGTAACTTTGATATACTGTAATAAAAAACTTCTTAACATTAAACACCATAATTATGCATGAAATTTATCGTTCTATAACAATTATAAAGTTGAACGGTTATGAATTAGATGGATTCCACAGTCATACCGAATCAATAATTGGCAATACATTAACATTCAGGAGATGTAATCACTTTAAAAGTAAAAGAATTATGCAGAAAGATAAATTAGAAAAGTGGAAAGTGAGTTGGAAGATAAATAACTTGAATTTCTATTTGCAATCCAAAAGGTTATACGGTGATTAGTTATATAAGAAAGAACCAACCTTCAACATGTCTTTTGCGTGAATTGAGTAATGATTTTCGACATGTGTTTTCTATTCAACTGTCAAGTCTTCATTACAGCTCCTATCTCCAGTCTTTGGCAGTGCAGTCTTGTTCAGATCTGGAAGAAAGTAACCGAAAAAGGAAATTAGCAATGCAAAAAGAAATAAAAAAACAATTTAAATGTAGAAATAGAAGATTAAGAGACTACTGGGGAGATCTGGCAGGCGAAGAAGCAAGGTCGGTGCCATAAGAGGATGTTGGATTCCTACAGTTGAAGGGAAAAATAAAAATAGAAACGGCAAGGGTTAATTTGAAGAAGGGGTTTATGTAGTAGAGTGAGGGGAAGTCAATTTAGGGCAGGTGGTTAGAGAAGCGTAGGTGGGGAGTTACCCTTTTTTTTCGGGCGAGGTGAAAGTGGAAGGGAAGGAAAAAAGAGGACGAAAAGGAGAATGAAATAGAAATGGAAGAGGATGGCAAACAGACGTGCGAATGGTAATGTTGGGGAACGTGGGAGGCGGTTGGGGAAAGTCTAAAGTGCCCTGCTAGAATGATTTCTGTGTGTTAGGAACTGTGGGCAATATGGGAAGTGGACAAAAGGCTTCACTTTGACCGGTTTGACCATGGTTTTGCATTATAGTATAGACGAGTATGGTGGCACGTCCGTTGGACGTGTGCCAAGAAGGAAGTGTGAAAATTTTATGTGTGATACCGTTATGGTGGTGATATATATACACATAGACACACATACGTACATATGTACACAAATATATGTGTGTGTATGTGTGTGTCTGTGTATGTGTGTGTCTGTTTTATATTTTCCCTTCTTTTCTGTACAGTTGCAGTAGTGTAGAGCTATATATTAATTTTGGTCTAATTATATAGGTTGGCCAGCACCGAATGAGAAGTTTGAAGCAGCCAGGAAGTAGATTGATGCACCAAGGAATGCAATAAAATGAACATTCATTTGTTGATGCAGTATTTGAAAAAGAACAAAGCCACACAAACAATGCATTTTTTAAACAATATTCATGGAGAATAGTATTAACAATATTTAGTATCTATCATGGCCTATAGTGATGAGTTTCAATCTTTTTTTAAAAAAAGGGCAACTCTGAGTAGAAGTTGCTTCTTATAACTTGAGTAAAAAATATTATTTTAACCTTACGAAATGACTTGATTTGTACGTAATGAATCATTTTTTATGTGCATAAATGCACAAAGCATCCATTTATCAAAACATGAATGAGACTAAATTATTTTAGGAATAATTGAACTGGTAAAGAGAATAATTAACTATTACATCAACATTCAAAGAAACGTAATAAATATTAAATTAGCATTTTCAATAGTTTGGATCTTAAATAAATTACATCGCCTCTATTTTAAAAAGTAATAAATTAGCATGTTAATATATGAGAAATTTTTCTTCTCAACCACAAAGATCGCATCTCCCACTTCATAATAAATGCTCAATATTTGTTAAAGTATAAAACTACTTGACGCTAGCGTATAGATTTTGAAATATCATTTACCATAATATTGTTATAAAATTTTGTAGGATTTAAATTGATGTAATAATTTTTCTATGTTTTTTCAAGGGTGATGTCAACAATAGTAGCTTGTAAGTAATCTATAAGCACTAAATTTGAACCAAACTGAGAAGAACGAAGTTACAACCTATACAACTAAATTTAAACTAAAACTGTAAATGAACTAAAGTGGTCCCTCGTTTAAACCTTCCAGCTTCTTCTTCAATCATCTTTCCTTTAAAATCTCCCTCCCCTTGTATATTTTCACTGACATATATCTACTTGTACACACATAGAGTCCTCTGCAATGTAAATGAAAAAACTCCCTACTGTAATGAGTTTAAAGATCAACTATGAAATGTCAAAAAAAATATAAACTTTGCCAAATGAAAAATATTCTATGCAAAATACATTCACCATATATATATGGTTTAATAGTAATGAAAAATATAGTTCCTGTAACTTAGATATATGCAATGAGAACACTAAGTAACATGGTTTGAGTTAGCTTGCACTTGTCATTAGTTTAATTATTAAACAGAAAAAGTTATCCATATAACTTCAAACAAATATTGTCATGATTCAGCCTTTATTTAATCTTACAACTTTAACGATTGATATAACAACACAATAAACCAATTTTTACATTAATATGATAGGTAAAGAAAAAGAATTCGAATGACTTCTAGAAACATGTACCCATTACAATATCTTTCATGACCACGTCATGGGAGAAATACACTTTTGTTGGCCATTGCACTGGAGTAGCAGGCCACTGCATTCAAACTTGCCAAGGTATCAGGTCAACCAAGAACTTAAGCGGCACAGTTATGTGAGATTATGAACTTGTAAACCATCTAATGCTTCAGTGAAGAAAACTAATATTTGATGGTTCTTGCTAGATAGCATTAGCAATGCTCAGCATACGATATAATATTATAAGCCAAATATAGCAAGTACATGATCATTATTCTCCGGTCAATGTATATATTTATATACACATACAGATTGTTTTGCTTTCATGTTTTCTTTCAGCTTACTGTTTATAGCTATGACGTCAAACCGGTATGCCGCAACACAATTTGAATGGTGCTTTGGTAGCTTCTTCCACCCTAGAGCTATATATGTAATTTAGAAAAGAAAAATATCAATGGTAAGTAAAAATATAAACTTTATGGTAAGGATGAACATTTGTTATTGTACCACATTTCTATGATACTATGATACATTCATTTATTTACATTCATTTAATCATGAATTTGCAATTGCGTTGCTATTCAAACATGGATTGGAGGTATCGATATGTGCATTAAAATAATTGTTGATGTCTGGTAGACTAAAGGAACAGCAACAATTACTAAAATGTGACAATATGTTAACATTAAACCCTTAGGGGTTCGTATTGTTGTAACTTGTGAGAAATATCGGACCTTCATTCTGAGTCCGGCAAATAATTTGGAGAAAATTTATCTATGCCAATAGACCTGAAGAAACTTTAAATTATGCCACCTTAGTTTCGCCAATACGGTTTTTAGGGTCATGTGCAGAGCACATGCATAAGTAAGCATAACATGAAAACCATTCTGTACAAATTCAATTTGAATAGAATAATGAAATTCATATTGGAAAGTGAGTCGTCACACTTGCAATATTGCCAATGTAAGTTAAAAGGTCAACAGATAATGGATTACCTTAAACTGTTAAAATCAAAAAATTAAGGAATCAAAGGTGCAAGTGCATTATCTTGAAATCGGACGCCACTGTTTGACAATTTATAGGTGGGAATGATGACTAATGGAAGTAATAACGTGATTAAAATTAAGATGGGGAAAAAGAGGTTCGTTTCAATTGTTTATTGTCTTATTTAACTCTGTTCTTAATTTTTAAAGTTAGTAGAACAGTAAGATAGTTTAATTAAATTATTAAAGTAGGACTTATTTATGTATTGTATTAGTTATTGATCTGTAAAATTTAAATTATAACATTTTAAAGTTTTAAACCTAATTTTACTGCAGCTTTTATTCTTTTGTAGTTTTACTTTTAAAATTGAAACCCTGATTATACAGTTGCAAATTAATTGTAAATTAATTTAATAAATTTTGATTGTTTATAAATTTTATTTTTAAATTTACAGTTGAATATTACAGTTGAAAGTTAACCTTGTATTTACTAATTTCGTAACATTTTAAGTTTTTCTTAGAATTTTGAACGTAAATAGACCAAAACTTTATATCTTGTATTTGGTGTTTTCAAGATTTTAAATCTGTAATGCAGATTTTTAATCAGTAATGATAATCTGTTAAAGTAATATCTACAAATAAAAATTAAATCATTAATATATAAAGCAAAAACCTTAGTCTAAGGGTAAAAGTGAAGCGGCATACGTGCCGTATACGTGCGAGTTACACTGATTTGAAATTAAACATATATAAAATAAGTTTTTTTCTTCTGTATCAAAAGCGGAACCAAAAAAAAAACAAAATATCATAAACTGGAAATGGTAAGTAAAACTGATTATTGAACTTCGAAAATGATGTATTCGTACTATGCAAAAAAATTTGCAAAACTTCATCAGTAGGTATCAGAGGCATGCTGGTAGATGGAAGTAGAAGATAAACAGTAGTACTTAAGAGCTGGAATTTTACACTGCAAATTGTTATTGGTCACTGCAAAATACATATTTTTCAAAAGGCTAGCTAGCCAAAACTGGTTAAGAGCTTTAAACCCAAAACTGATGTACGCATATGAAATATATTGGTTTAAAATCAAATGTATATCAAAAGCATTGTAGAGTTACGTTTACGTTGAATCGTCAAAAAAAAATTCCTTTCCAAACCATGATGTATAAATTTTACTGCGAGTCAATGGTGAGACAAAACTTGTACGGTGCACACTGTTGGTTGTAAATTCAAAATTTATATGTTTCGAAAAGCGAACTGCAAAAACTGCTAAACAGCTAGAAATTCAAAGGTGATATACACGTGTGAATTATATCGTTTTCAAGGTAAACATTATTTTTGTTAGGCTGACAGTGACGGTACAACATGAAATTGACTATTGAAAGTAGCAGCAGCCAATATGTACTCAGACTAAAGATATATGAAGGTTAAAAATAGGAGCATGTACTGCATACGTAGAAAAAATTGCTCAACCTCTTTAAATTCAGAACTACTAAAAAGCATACAGTGTGAAGTAGGAGAAGATAGAAGATTAATTGTTATAAACTTAAAACTACCCATGTTAATTAGTTAACAAAAAGCTAAATGTGACAAAAAGAGAAATCAAAATAATCTTTTACATTATCCATCGTGGACTCTTACTAAACCGATATTTTTTTGTGTGGAATTAAACAGTTACAAAATTTCTGTAGTCTGGAAATTCCAATAAAAAGACATTATCGTAATCGAAGCGAAAATTAAATAATGAATGATCTGTAAAAGTTTAAAGAACTAAAAATAAGCAAATTAATTTCTTTTGTAGAAATGTAATTTTTGAGTAAAATATCAAATAGAAGATGTTATGTTTAAAGGAGCACATTATCCATTGTGGACGTTTAGTAAGTGTACATTTATTTGGAATTTAAAACTCACAAAATTTGATGAGCACACAAATTCCACTAATAAGAAGTCAACGTATTCGATAGTAAAATTAAATATTGAATGATCTGTAAAAGTTTAAAAGTTAAAAATTAGCAAATTAATTTCATTTTTGCAACTGTAATTTTTAAGTGAAATATCAAATAAAAAATCTTATGTTTAAAGGAATACATTATCCATTGTGGACTCTTACTAATCTTACAATTTTTCAGAATTTAAAACTCTCAAAGTTTCTTCAGTGCAAATTTCACTAATAAGATGTTAACAATTTAATCTATTTTACCAATTTTAAACTAATTAAATTTATTTTAAACAAAAAAATAAGTTCACATGTTTGTTAAAATCTCTGTACCATTTGAAGTTTTAAAAAAAGTCACAGAAAAAAATAAAAATAAAAACCATTTCCAATCAACTTTGTAAAAGTTAAATATGTGTAGAAAAATTGATGCTAGATCTGCATGTTCAAGTAAAACAGTACACAACAAACAATCTGTGTATTTTCTGAATAATCAATGCTCCAAATATGTCTGGAGAGTAAATTGAAATGATGTGTCGGGTAGCAAATTTTACATTCATATGTACAAAGGAGGATCAACTCTCCTAACCGTATGCGAAAACAGAAACCCAATTTTTTTTTACCCAGGCTTAGATTGTAAAAAAGTGTGAATGGACAGTAGTAATGAATCTATTATCTTGAATTGTAGACGCTACTGAATACATGAGCCTTATAAGCTCTATAACAACGTAACATTTAATGTTGTGATATTAGCAATCAAACATTTGATTTTATAATATTTTGCACAAAATGGTTGATTAGGAAGAAGGACGTTGACACATTGTCCTCTAGATGGTATATGCAGCTAGCATCGTATACTCATCAAGCTATTTTTTTTTGCTATCATATGCTACATATACTTCATTTTTTTGTCCAAGAAATGTCAAATTATTCAATTATGTTGGTTTGATTTCATCTATGAATTCATGTGAAAAAGAGTGAACATGACACATGGTGTGCCAAATATTGTGTCAGTTAGAACATTTAAAAGATTAAGGAGTAAGATCACAATATGCAGTCAACTGCTACGTTTTGAAACCAACCATGCAATGAATGTTCTAATGCCAAAATAAAAATATAAGGTAACATAATATCATATTAGAATTCTGATGTTAGAACAAAAATGCATAAAATTTCAATCTTTGATTTCATAGGTTGTATATTTCTTTAATGAAGCAGTTAAACTAAAAACCGCATGTGCATTCGACCAAACATGCATTAAGTTACCATAGACTAATACTGGTTAGTCTTAATGCACAACGAATAATCAATAAAAAGGGTCTTCTTAATATAGCAATGCATGGTAAAATGCAATTTTGTTGTGACCCGACGTGTAATTTATGAAGAAGCTAAAAATGATTAAAAGGGGACCCTTTAAACTGGAAACTCACCAAATTAAGTTTAAAAAAGTATGCGACAGCTTAAGGAAGAGAACAACATGGTTTTACCGAAGGCAGGTGCATGATCCAAATAATTAGGAGTTAACCCGACAACATAAAGAGGGGCTATATAACCTAACAAACACATTGCAAAGTTGTCCAAAATTAATAAAATATCAAGCTAAGAAGAGTAAAGCTTTCTGAAAAAGGAAACTAAAACTACCAAAATTCTTTTGCTGTGCAAAGTGCTTTAAGCTTGGATCTAACCTTGGTTTGATTATTATTCCGTTTGCAAATTGAGGCGTGTAATAGATCGATAAGATATCACTCCCAAATTAACCTTAAAAGGGCATGGATCCTTATCAATAGCAACTATTACGTACATGAAAACAAATTTATATCTTCCAGTGTATTTTCATACAGGCACAAAATACATTAACGTGTGTATTATTCATGTTCCCATCAATACTTGTTGGCTATCATATAAAAGCTAAGATGGATTAAAAAATGTACACAGAGTAAAGTCCTTGGTGTTTGCCGTCTAAACAACATCATTAACAACGTCCCAGGCTTAAAACAAAGGACGAAACACGTTAAGAAATACCATGATTACAGGCAGATTTTTTTTCTTAAGAAGTAAAACTATAAATAAAAAAAACATGACTAATACTACCATTAAGCCAACATATATTCAGTTCTAGACATACCGGTCTTTCAAATTTTAATGGCTCGATTAGTTTGGCTCTATGTTTACCTGGAACGCCTGCAATATAATTGAAGAAGGATGAATATGGAACCATTTGCTGATTTAAAATTATCAAGTTAGGTGACTATTGCCCCAGTTGTTAATAACAGGTAAAAAAAAATTGATGACAATTAAATGATAGGGTGAAAAAAGGAATATCGGTCCATAAGACTGATATATTAGCAGCTATGGAATCATAACAACGAAAAAAACAATAAATAGAGTACAATGATGTTAATTAAACCAACATAATAGTCATGCTAATTATAGGTATTAAATACAGTGCGAAAACATGTTCTACAATCGAGGATATTTGGTTAACCGACTTCTAATTCCATTCTAATTCCATCATATGAATCCCTAATTATTGTAAAAAAAGAAAGAGTTAAAATAATCTACCAAAAGTTCAAAAGGTTTGGCTACTATGTCAAAAAATCACTTACATAGAGAAATTAATAGCATAGATCAGCCTCTTGTGGTTTCGGATCCTCCACCTCCCTATCAACAGAAGGTCGAACATAAAAATAACTGAACACTGAATTTCTTGGCAATTGAAGATCCTACACTGAAATTTTAAAAGCGGATCGAACATGCGTTTGGAAGTGAACAAAATTGGGTCTAGGGTTTAGGCTCTAGCTCTGGGCACGAAATTGGGGATCGGAAGCGGGCTATTACATTGATAGGTGTGTTCAGTTATTGGTGACTGTTTTTCATTTTTTTTTTCATTTCCGAGGGATGGTGGCATGAGGTGATGGGTTGAGAAATGAACGGGAGGAAGAAATGAGTTGGCAAAGAAACGTGAAGACGTGGTGTTGATGAGAAAGTCAGGCATACCCTTATTCTCAATAGACGGTTTTTTTAAAGAAAGGACAGTTTTGGTAAACCAAAAAAGGCTTCACTTTGACCCTTTGACCACGGGTTTTGCATTATAGTATAGATATACACACAAGTATACATGCATTTGCTTCACTGTTTATTTTCTACACCACTTGCATATTACCTAAAGTTTGATATGCTAGCATTCATTCATGTGTACAACTGGTTTGGTGTTGCATCCATTGTGATATTTGTAGTAGCACCGTGCTTGAATCATTTTTGCCGTCTTCACTCTGCAGTATAGCCTGTTGCACTTGTTATACTTCATTCCTTAACCTGTTTCATTTTCAAACTGAAGTTGACAGTTGCCTTGTGATTTCATGTCTTTGATCACTTGAACTTAATTTGTTGTTCTTGTTTTCTTTGACATTGCTGAGTCCTTGCTGGCTCGAACTTGGTGTTGTCTACATCTCATATTCTCTAACCACTGTGGCAAATTCTGTTCTTTTCTAAATCCTCTTCATTTAAAAAGAAAATCTTTTCTAAATACATTCTTTTGTTCTTGTCGATAACAGATCTATTTTCTTTGAATTCACAATTTTCATCTAGATACTGTAATTACGTTTTCTTCAGTATCTGGCCTTTGACATTTTATTTCTAATGCACTCCTACCCTTAAAGAAACATCAGTCTACTGTAATTCTTGATATACATTTTCTTCATTGTCTCTAGGAAGAAAAATACAGGAATTACACACAAATATTTTTTGTTCGATTTTGATCTGATAAATTGAAAAGAGAACATGGATGATTTATTATGTAGACCTGTATCATTGCAGTCATTGTACATCTAAAAGAGTATTTATCTTTTATACCCAGGCATAAATATCATGCACACGAATCCTTTTCATACATGCATAAGGTACTGCTTGTCAAAAAGAAAAAAATATATTCCACTTCTCCTTTTATAAAAATTGAAATGGGTAGGTATTTCATGCAACGTGTATTCAATGGGTAAGTATTGTATAAATGTGCATTTTCAATTTAAGTTGCAATCTCTGTTTTCATGTAGTTGTTACTTTGCCTTAAACTGTTGCCATCCTGTTTATGTGCCTTAGCTTGCATTTTTCACAACTGCATATATGTTTGGGTGGTCATGCCAGTGACCATTCATGTTGTTACATTGGGTAGTATTTCACAGTGTTAATTTGTTTGTGTTTGCATTGTCCACTTAGACTGGTTGCATTAAAGTTGTATTTGCTGTCATGTTGAATTGTGAAATTTTGTGTGTTGCTTCTATTGTTGCTGTGTCATTTACTTTGTGCATTAGGTTGCATATATTGCATCCATTGTTTTGTTGCATATATCACTTGTTTGACCCTTGCATGTGTCCCCTGATACATATGCGAACTGGCTGTGTCACTTGCTTAGCTGAAGCTACAGTCCATTTGGGTTTTGCTGTGACTCCTTTTGTGTATTTCATGTGTAGTGGCGGGGCAGTACACGCGTGCGTGTACTGCAGCCCTACCAGAATTGATATTTTTAAGTGATATTTCAATTACTTGAACTGTTTTGTGTTGTCAATTCAATATATTTAGAATCGTATTTTGAGTTGATGTAATTCGATGACTTTGTTGTTAATTGCCGTTTTGGCAATTATGTTGTTTTCTAAAATTATCTTCATTGATAATCCTTTTTATTTGTCTTTGTTGATGTTTTGAATCTGCTGATTTGTTGTTTAACACTATTTAGTGTCATATTTACCGTTATCCGATTTCTTTGTAAAAGGGTCGGATAGGTGAATTTATCTTTGACTGTCATCTAATTTCTATTTTAATTATTATTGCCTCTATGCACTAATAACTGAGTTTGAATTAGACTGACCCGTGTATTATTTTCTTTTGAATGTAATACTCGGGTCAGACCGAGTATTTTTACAGCTTGAAGATTTTCAGGCAGCGAAGTTTGAGAGAGGGGAATTACCGCATCGCTAAAGTTTTTCAGGAATTTTTTTTTTCTTGTACTAAATAATAAATACATTGTTCTGCTGTATTAAAATGTAATTCATTGTATAACCCTGATATTTGTATATAAAAGAAAGTTCATTTATGATATATATTATTGTTTCTGTGATTCTGTGACTGATTCTGTTTAAATGTTATAAACTAAATAACAATCCGTCATTTGAACGTTTCTAGTTGGTTTAATTACCAACTAGAGGCGGTCAGAACGGTGGGTCGTTACAAAAGTGGTATCAGAGCTTTGGTTTGCACAAAGCTTAGTTTATGGCGTTTAATATGAATAGTTACTAGAATCACTTTAAAGAAAGTGTTTTCAAATCTAAAGAAGTATAAAATTGTTTTCTTTAAAATAAAAAGTATTTTGAAAATTAGAATTATTTTTGAAAATTCCCCTCTCTAAATTTAGGTTTGCGATAGTTTCTTTTCGGTGAGGTCTTCTTAGATTTGAGTCCCGATCATTCGAAAACCCATTATCGATTTGCTGAGATTTATGAAAGAATAAAATATAAGTTAAGTGAATTAGTAAATTGGTTTAAATTAAATATTTTGATATCTCCAGAGCAATAAATTGGGAAATGAAATGACATGTCAATTTAGTTATAATCAAGCGGATTATTGAACTATGACTCGGGAATTTGATTCTGAATTCTTTTGAAAATTGATTTCAAGTGTTGTGAAGAACGATTTAGTAAATAAATGGATTATGAGTATTTAACTTATAATATGGACTTTTGGTATATAACTGAGTTATATAAATTGAATTGAAGTGATAAAAGGAGATTATGAATCGAAGTTTTATGAATAGAAATGGAATTTGTAAAGATTGTTTATAAATTCGAAAACAATTGAATTTGATAAATGAAACATAGAAGTTATTAAAGAAGATATATTCGTGATTTTGGACAGCGAATTATCCTTTAAGTTGAATATTGTGATAATAAAAAGTTAAATGGGAATTTTATTCACAATTTTGGGACAGTGAATATATTATTAAATAAAACGGATATGTCTTGGGAAAATGATTGAATAATCCGACCTTCGCTAATAAGGATTGCAAAATTTTGATAGGAAATTTATTTGTCAACTTAACTGTATGAATCAAACCAGTTTTGATGTAAAGCTTATATTTCGAATTTAGACTAATGTCTAAAATAGTTAATATGGAGACATAAATCTAATGGAACCAAGTCGATGAGTGGTTTACTAAAGAATTAGTTGATTATTTTTGGAATAGAAAGCAAATGCAAGGTTCAAATGGAATTTAGATTTCATATTTGATGTTTGTCAACATGAAAATCCATAATAGATTTAATTGATTCAGTGATGAATTTGAATTTGAACGTGCAGAAAATGAAGTTAATGGTTTTAAAGATGTTTTAAAATGCATTAAGTATCGAATCATAGATTTCAACATTCGTTGTCGAAATAGACGTTTTCGAGTGAAATAAAAGGAAATGGTGGATTATAACACTGTTGTTATAGTAAATGGTTTCCAAAAGGAAATGTTTATATAGTATTGGGATTTATATATCTATCTTAAATTCGAATCCTTATACTAGTGATTTTTGGGTCGCCGTAACGATGTTTTACGCAACATTCGTTTTGACTCAAATTAATGTGTTTAAAAGAATGATTTCCTTTAAGAATGAAATATATACTTGATTTTGGTTTAAGTATATCGAATATTTTCAAAGTGTTGAAAATAAATGGATTTGTGAATTATTTATTATTGAATAAGTATGGAAATATTTTCCAATATGAAATGAGAGGTTTGAAATTTTATCTTTTAAAGATAAAGTGAAAAGTGAATGTTTTGAGATTTTATCTTTTAAAGATAAATTGATAATGAATATGTGAAATCGATTTGAAAATCGTATATTCATAGATATTTTGGAAATGTAAATTCACTATGGAATTTATAAAAGAAAGGGAAATTTGTTAAAAATAAATATTGATTTATTTTTGAAGTGTGGAAATAAATTTACGGATTTGGAACGTAAGTTTAAAATAAATCGGTAAGGATTTATTTGATTGATTTAAGTGAACCATTTTAAGTTTAAAATGGATAAATATTTAAAAATGTTTCCGTTTAAGGAAATTGCTTTGAAATTTGTTTTCAAAGATTGAAAGGTGAAAAATGATTTGAAATTTGTTTTCAAATGGTTGAAGCGTGAAAAATATATCTTGTAAAGATATTATTTTTGGAAAATATGAACAATTAGTTCAACTTTGAATTTTGAATGGTCGATTTGGATTGTATGTCTAACATTGTGAATTGACGACATAGCAGTTGATCTCTATTAAATATATATCTGTTGGTGGCGGAGAATTTATTCTTTTAGCTTAACACCCTTCTCTGAGACGTACGAGCTCAGAGGTTATATATCGATAGACATCAATTATGTGTTGAGAATTGACGATGTAACATGAAATCCAAATCGAGTGTGAAGTCGATAATAAATTGGATTATGAATGTGAATTAGGTTTGAGATAACCTTAAATTTCCAAATCGACTTAGAGGAAAATTTTAAATGGATAATGAAATGGAAAATTTGTGAATCCTCTATTTTTTTATGGGTATGAAATATTGAGGTTTTCAGAACATATATATGAGAATACGATAAATTCGAAAACCATTAGTTTGGAAGGTAATTGTTATGGGAAAACTTATGTAAGTACATGAGTATGATATGTACGAATTGTGAAATGAAATATTATATATGTATGTATGATATTATGTTTTCCAAATTGAGGATATGGAAAAGTACCTTCCGTTTAAATTTTGTGTAGGTTGTTGGAACTCGAGATGAGTGTCCATTTGAAAATCGTAGCTACGTAGAATTCCATTAGTTGGATTGACCATTTGATTTCCATTAGTTGGATTGACCATTTGTTTTCCATTAGTTGGATTGGCCATTTGTTTTCCATTAGTTGGATTGGCCATTTGTTTTCCATTAGTTGGAGTGACTAGCGTAATTTGAGGGGCGTGATGCCTACAGTTACAAGCGATTCCACTGGGATAGTGGCGCAACCGCCGTGTAAACTGCAATCTAGAAGCCAAAGCAAAATTCGAGGGGCGAGATGCCTACGGTCACAAGCGATTCTACTGGGATAGTAGCGTAACCACCGTGTGGACCGCGATCTATGGCAACAACCATGGCGAAATTCAAGAGATGAGAAATCTACAGTTACAAGCGATTCTACTGGGATAGTAGCGTAACCGCCGGGTAACTGTGATCCATGGGGAATGTGCTTTCCATATCCATTTTTTAAAAGAATTTTTAAAAGTATTTTCACTGGGAATTGAAGCAAGTATATTTAGTACTTGGAGAATTTTAGACTTGCGCCTGGCCAGCGTATGCCTAATGTCTTTAAGAATGATAATAGACTTGTTAAATTTCGAGTTAGCAAGTATTTTCAAACTTTAAATAGCAAATTAATTGTTGAAATTAAAATCTCCATAACCTCAACTTAATAAACTATGGAAAAGGATCTTTGAAATGTTTTGAAAGTCCACAGCTTTGGAAAGGTTATACTATGTAAATTTCTTAAATGAAGAATTTCAAATTTAAAATTTGGGTTTTGTAAGTTGAAAACTATAGTAAAAGACTTTTGCGTCTTGATTGTAGAAAATGATGAGAAAATGAGTTAATTAACAAAGTTAGTGAGATAAAACAAATAGAATGAATTCTATACTCATTTATTTTTAAAAAAAAAGTTTTGAGCTTGGTAAAATTGTGTAAAATATAAATATCGGTGAAATTTTAACAATCATTTTTCCTTACTTGTAATTTCGGGACAAAATTCTTTTAAGGAGGGGAGATTGTAATGGCCCTGAATTTTGAACAATTTAAATTTTAAATATTTAATTAATTTTAAATATTTGAATGATGATTTAAAATAAATTCCCAATATAACAATGAATTTGGCGATTAAATTTTAGAATTTAATCTATAAAAAGTTGAATAAAAAAAAATTGACTTTGGAGTTGAAATTGAATATAGATTTTTGTATTTTAAATTCAAACTAATGACTTAGAAAAATGATTTGGATACAAGAATTATTATTTATAAAAATTTATAAATGGGTGGTTAGTTTTTAAACAACATTTTTCTTTTCTTTAAAAAAAAGTAAATAAAAATTTTATCAAAAACAAATTGAATTTAAAATAAATAAAGAGATACACATAGTTAAAAAAATTCAAACAACAAAATTTACAAAACAAAGCAAACGAAAATAATGGCGGCTCGAATTCGAATGTCTCGTTCGTTCCTCTTCTTCAATTTAGGGCTTTTCAAAATCAAAGGCTGAAATGGGTCGTACTTGCTCGTTTTCTTGGATCAATGTCGCGATGCCAGCTTCGTCTCAGAATAGTTCGACTTTCCTTCGATTGTGCTAAGGTGAGTGATTCTTTATCGCTCACATCTAATTCAACGTTTAATGGTTTCTGATTTCTGATTTCCTCGATTTCGTATACTTAGTTGCTTGATTTAAACTGCTTTGATTTTGAAGTTTCGATTTCTTGATTCTCACTGTTATGAATTTGCTGGTGACTATGTCCGTGAATTTCTCTGTTGACTCGATTCCAGTATGCTTTGAATTTGAGACATCACGGTTGTGGATTGTCCCAGTTGATGATTTTCTGGCTAAAACTTTTTCATGTCTTCTCCTGATTTCGATATTTTTGTGTATTGGCTTCGGCCACTGTCGGGGTATGCTCTAAATATTGTTGACATTGGATTTTGATTTTGAACTGCATAGAATATATATATATATATATATATATATATATTTGCAATGATGTTCTCCATTACATGTTTGAATTCCTACTTGTCTGCACTGATGTTCATCTGTCCATGTTGCATATATCACTGGGTTGCCATTTCGCATGCATGTTTTTAGCCCTGCCCTTGAATACTTTTAGAATCAAAGCTAAACATAATTTACAGAGCTCAGGTTAGAATTCACAGAAATAAAAATCTGTTATAGATAAAACTGTTTTGTTTTCTGTTTAAAAGGAAAATGAGTAACCTCACCATGCAAAAAGCTTAAGATATCTGTGCATGTGAATTGGTAGAAATAAGTATGTTGTGATGATTGCATATTGATGACTGTTCTGTGTGAACATATATGAATATGTTATATGTTGCTGTTGCCTGTAGCTGCATATCTTTGTAAACTGAGATTTTCTTTAATAGAAATTCTTTATTACTTGAATTGATTTCAGTTAGAAATTTTTGGGTAAACAAAATATGTTTGTTTGGTATAAATTTAGATTTATAAATTTTAACTTAGTTTAATAAAAATCTGTTGCCTCTGGAGACCAAACATCTTAAATCAATAAAACAGTTTTGTAACTTGCATGCATGTGCGTACCTGTTATTTGATTTGGTATCATACTGTGAATTGACATTTACTTGCCAACTTATTCATAGCGTCCGTATCATTTTTACCATATAGCTGTAAGTAAAAGCAAAGTATGGATTAAGAAATCAAATAAAACTGCAGATTCAATGATCAGGAACCAAATTCATATTCCAGTTTGCATTCCTCCTGAGTTCATATATATTGTTCTTGTATATATATATGTGTATATATATATATAGACACACACACACAAGTATACATGCATTTGCTTCACTGTTTATTTTCTGCACCACTTGCATATTACCTAAAGTTTGATATGCTAGCATTCATTCATGTGTATAACTGGTTTGGTGTTGCATCCATTGTGATATTTGTAGTAGCACCGTGCTTGAATCATTTTTGCCGTCTTCACTCTGCAGTATAGCCTGTTGCACTTGTTATACTTCATTCCTTAACCTGTTTCATTTTCAAACTGAAGTTGACAGTTGCATTGTGATTTCATGTCTTTGATCACTTGAACTTAATTTGTAGTTCTTGTTTTCTTTGACATTGCTGAGTCCTTGCTGGCTCGAACTTGGTGTTGTCTGCATCTCATATTCTCTAACCACTGTGGCAAATTCTTTTCTTTTCTAAATCCTCTTCATTTAAAAAGAAAATCTTTTCTAAATACATTCTTTTGTTCTTGTCGATAACAGATCTATTTTCTTTGAATTCACAATTTTCATCTAGATACTGTAATTACGTTTTCTTCAGTATCTGGCCTTTGACATTTTATTTCTAATGCACTCCTACCCTTAAAGAAACATCAGTCTACTGTAATTCTTGATATACATTTTCTTCATTGTCTCTAGGAAGAAAAATACAGGAATTACGCACAAATATCTTTTGTTCGATTTTGATCTGATAAATTGAAAAGAGAACATGGATGATTTATTATATAGACCTGTATCATTGCAGTCATTGTACATCTAAAAGAGTATTTATCTTTTGTACCCAGGCATAAATATCATGCACACAAATCCTTTTCATACATGCATAAGGTACTGCTTGTCAAAAAAAAATGCATGCAACGTGTATTCAATGGGTAAGTATTGTATAAATGTGCATTTTCAATTTAAGTTGCAATCTCCATGTAGTTGTTACTGTTGCCTTAAACTGTTGCCATCCTGTTTATGTGCATTAGCTTGCATTTTTCACAACTGCATATATGTTTGGGTGGTCATGCCAGTGACCATTCATGTTGTTACATTAGGTAGTATTTCACAGTGTTAATTTGTTTGTGTTTGCATTGTCCACTTAGACTGGTTGCATTAAAGTTGTATTTGCTGTCATGTTGAATTGTGAAATTTTGTGTGTTGCTTCTATTGTTGCTGTGTCATTTACTTTGTGCATTAGGTTGCATCTATTGCATCCATTGTTTTGTTGCATATATCACTTCTTTGACCCTTGCATGTGTCCCCTGATACATATGCGAACTGGCTGTGTCACTTGCTTAGCTGAAGCTGCAGTCCATTTGGGTTTTGCTGTGACTCCTTTTGTGTATTTCATGTGTAGTGGCGGGGCAGTACACGCGTGCGTGTACTGCAGCCTTACCAGAATTGATGTTTTTAAGTGATATTTCAATTACTTGAATTGTTTTGTGTTGTCAATTCAATATATTTAGAATCGTATTTTGATTTGATGTAATTCGATGACTTTGTTGTTAATTGCCGTTTTAGCAATTCTGTTGTTTTCTAAAATTATCTTCATTGATAATCCTTTTTATTTGTCTTTGTTGATATTTTGAATCTGGTGATTTGTTGTTTAACACTATTTAGTGTCATATTTACCGTTATCCGATTTCTTTGTAAAAGGGTCGGATAGGTGAATTTATCTTTGACTGTCATCTAATTTCTATTTTAATTATTATTGCCTCTATGCACTAATAACTGAGTTTGAATTAGACTGACCCGTGTATTATTTTCTTTTGAATGTAATACTCGGGTCAGACCGAGTATTTTTACAGCTTGAAGATTTTCAGGCAGCGAAGTTTGAGAGAGGGGAATTACCGCATCGCTAAAGTTTTTCAGGAATTTTTTTTTCTTGTACTAAATAATAAATACATTGTTCCGCTGTATTAAAATGTAATTCATTGTATAACTCTGATATTTGTATATAAAAGAAAGTTCATTTATGATATATATTATTGTTTCTATGATTCTGTGACTGATTCTGTTTAAATGTTATAAACTAAATAACAATCCGTCATTTGAACGTTTCTAGTTGGTTTAATTACCGACTAGAGGCGGTCGGAACGGCGGGTCGTTACATAAATCCTAGTGTTTTGGTATATGCATTGAAATGGAAAATTCTAAGTTACGATTTAGAGTATGTTGTTTACACATATTAACTAAAAGTGTCTTAAGTCAGTGGTAGCGTTATTGAGTTTGTGAGTCTTTGGATATGATCCAAAAATTATATGAAATTATCATTTTATAAGCATCAAGATTGAATAAGTATTTTGAAAGAAATATCAAATAGTTTGATTTTCAATCAAAGTGCAGAGGAAGCATGTGTTCATAAGAACGAACATAAAAGATGCATTGACATTTCTAAACTATAAGTAAACAACACATTGTTGAATTTAACGATGTACTTGTCTTAAAATCAGCTTAGTTGTTTTAATACTCAACATTGGATTAATAAATGATGTCTTTTATAGTAAGTATAAAAGATGTCGGGAATGTCCCAAATGACATGCATGGACGCCTTATTAAAATGTTTAATATGGAATATGTAAGACTGATTCCTTTGCATTGGCAAAAGAAATTATCATACATGTCTATAATATCATGATTTGTTTATATATTTGATACACGAAGAAAATATCAAATCCAAATTGATATCACTAAATGGTTATTTGAAGTGGTCTCATGTATTTATGAAATACTAGAGAATTGTTTAATGAAACAAAAACTCGTTATGAAGGAGTGTTCGAACTCAAACTTCATAAGTCATATTAAGTGTAGTATGTCAATAACAAATTCAAGTTACGAATCTTTAAGTTGGAAATGTACCAAATAAAAGACCGCGGCTTATTTGATGGATAAAAGGCTACGTACATCGCCTTGAATATTTCCGCAATAAAAATAATGTATATATAAAATTATAAGCACACATATATATAACTGAGCCGATTACAGATGTTGAGAATCTCATAACATTGTTATATGATAACAATGTCGCGATATGGTTCGTAATAAAACTTAGAGCTCATTAGAGGTCAAGAGACATACCCCAAGTTGTTCCATGTGATAAAGTAGCTTATCACCATCAAGGAGAGTTGATTGACACAGTAGATAACTGAAACATAATAGCATAACCGTTCACAAAGTGATTGACCTAACTAGTTTTGAGAAACCGATTGGAGAAGTTGGAATAAGATTCCATAATTGACCCTAAGTTCAAGTGGGAGATTGATAGAGTTAGGGGTATGCCCTAGAGGCAATTATGTAATTTGTTATATATATCTAAGTCATTGAACAATCTTGTTCATAATAAAGGTGTTTCATTCTATTATATACCTGATATAATTTGGTTATATTAATTAATTAATTTAACTAAAAGTATATTTAATAAAAAATCCATAAATGACATATTTTGTGATAGTAGTTACAAAGTGTTGTAATCGTGAGTAATCTATCATAATAAAACAAATATAACATTTAAAATGTTCCTAACCATGATGTATCGAGACTAGATATCAGTGTATTCATTGAGATTAGAGTATGTAACGCTCTCCAAATGTTGGGAAGTGTATTACTCATGACTACTTGAGGAACCTAAAGGTTATGTACTGATAGTTATTGGATAACTATGGAATGACACACTTGGTAGTTTTCTGTTGGTTAATATAACTAAGGTCAAACAAAAAATATCGATGTAATTGATTTACACAGTTCTCTTGACTTTACAATACTGTGGATCTTCAATATGAAAGCTCCACTTTGATTATAGTCAGATCATGGCATGGCATTCCATCGAGTGATTATAGTTGGGTTGAGTGGAAGTATTGGAAGTGAATCACTATTTAAGAGAGGATTCATCTCCTCAGTTATATGGGGTTAGTATCATGGTCAACTCAAGTCAACTCAAGTCAACTTAAAGTCAAAAGTATCTTGTTAGAGCACTATTGTGAATAATAATTGTCATTATTGAACTAAGAACTTTGATTTGGACTATAAAGTTGAATGTTGACGGTATTGGAATTTTGACCATTACCAAATTCCTTAAGTCCTACTATGAATATTTTGACGAAGAGAATTGGTGTAAATAATTGTCACTATAGGTGCCACTTATAATAAGTAAAATTGGATTTTATCAAAAGATGTATAAGGGATGAATTCAGCCAAAATGTCACATCACCTGTTAGGTGATGTGTGAATATTAATGTTTGAATTGTTCAATATGAATCGCTAACTGAATTTACACCTTTGAGTCGCACAATCGTAATAATGAATTCTCTAAAAAACTACATGATTTAAATAATTTATAAAAATTTGTAAATTAATTAAATTAATTAGTATTTTAGAAATATTAATTATTATTTATTCTATTTGATGTTTAGGAGTTACTTGCAATTATTTGAATGCAATTATAAAAGTTATATTTGCGTGCATTGATATGCAATATCATTGTAATTAAATAAAAGGTAACTACATGCGTTAATTCATGGAATCTTATGTCATTTGATAGCACATAAATTTCAGTCATACCCTGTAAAGAAATAAGAGTGAAAAGAGAAAGTTAATCAAGAGAATTAATTAGAGAAGTTTTAATTAAAGAACGGGAAAGGTTTCCTTCTTTCAAATAAAGCATATTCTTTAATTCATTTTGTAAGAACAATTGAGTTTCTCATTTTTCATTCTTCTTTCTATAACTTTTCTGGTTCTCTCCTTCTCTAATGGCTGAAAATATGAGATCTTCCATGGCTTCAAATATTCATAAAATCAAATACAAATAAAATTAATTATGAAAAGTGGTTTATTCCTCTTGATCAATGCAACATCTGGGGGCTGAATTTTGAATCTAGGAGACTTGATTCATCATTCAAGGTACAAATCATTGGCTTCATTTTTGGTAATTCTAATTTAATTTAAATGTGTACTCATCATGTTGAGACGATCCAGATTTATTCATATTATATATCTTCTATCTCATCATGTTTAATAGGTTTAGATTTATTCATATTATATCTCTTCTATCTTGTGTATTCATCTTGTAATATAACTTAGATCCCTTTTTGTTCATCTCATTTAGTTATATGATCATTATGTAGATTTAATATTGAATCCCTCCTTATTTACATATCCACCGACTATATGTTTATTATGGTTGACTTCAAATCCTTTATCTGTTTTATTTTCTGTCCCTTATGTATAGTCGGATCCGATTTATAATACAACAAATTTGTATATGCTCAAGTTGTCCAATATTTTTTTATCATTGTTTTGGAATTGAAAAAAATGGAATTTGAAAATATTTCATTATGTTGTAATGTTATATAAAATTTGTAACATCCGTATACATAAACATTAATAAACTATATTTTTTGGTGGTTTAATACAGTAAAATTATTTCTTGTGTTGCATAGTTAATTTCCAAAATGATTTAATTTTAATTGTTTTAGACATAAAAGTAATTTTTTTCCTTTTGTTTTAAAATTCATTAATGGTCATTTATGTAAAGTTATAGACTTTTATTTCATACCCAAGATTAAAAGATTGAATCATTTTATTAGCATTAAATTTAAACATATATGTTACTTAAACTGCAATCTTCATACATATATATAAATATATGTTTTATTTTTAAAATGAATACATAACTTGCAATTATTTATACATATAAATATACATGTCTTAATGTTATTGTAATCTAAATCAAAATGGACCTTTTTGTGAAACTATAGAATTTAATTTCAAGCTCTTCCTTAATTGAAACCTTTGTTACAATTGTCAATTTTTGTTTTAACAAACTCATATGTACAGGAAAACTTATTTTAACATGTGTATGTGTAAACTTATCAATTATTATACATGTATATTTTATTGCTTAAAAAAACTAGGACAACAAAGGCATATGCTATTCTATTGTAAATGCCATTTAATATGTCATTCAATGTAATCAAAAAAAGAGAAACGTACGATTTTCTAGCCTAATCTTTCCTTAATTTATTATACATGTCGAGATTCTCTAAAATTTCTCATGCTTAGTTAAACAAATATACACTTCTTATATGTTGCACTTATATTTCAGAACATGAATGTATTTGATACATTCATTCCATTACACATAGACGCATATGATGTGCTCATAATCATTTGCTATTGATAAAATTAAATTGAATTAATGCTTTCCTAAAAAACATTCAATTGAAATGTTAACTTGTTTATTCAACATACTATCAATCTAACCGGAGATAGAGAAATATGATATTCCTCTCTCTTCGATTAATATTGTTTACTTTCTTAATTAATTGCATAACTATTAGAGAAGTAAACTAAAGGTTACTTTCTCATATTTATTTTAATATCTAACTACTACACACATATGCGTATTTGATACACTCATCCATATAAATTTATTTAATATTCAAACCATTTTGAAATCTTTTTACCAAATTAAATAAAATATTGATTTTATTTGAAAGAAAATTTAGATAACATCTAAATACATTTAGACTTCATAAGCCTATTAATGATCCAAAATGGTAAAAAAAGTTAGATTCACCTATTTCTTCCACTGCGGGATGTCCCGGTTCCTTTATATTTCCCATTTACAAACATTCATAAACAAAAATAAACCAAGCTTGGTCGGCCACCATTAGAAGAATATAAGGGGAAGATAAGCAAGAACCAAAAGAGGGAATCTTAATCAAATCAACTCAAGAGAAAATCTCAAACTCCTTAATAATAAGCTATGGCAAATAATAGATTACAACCCTTTTGTTTTTAGATCAGATCCAAATAAGTTTTGCACAGTATTATGCCATATTTTTAATACTAAAGGATATCTATGCTTGTTGATGATTTTTGGTTGTTTCATATGGATATTATGATAAAATTTGATTTGAAAAACCTATCAAATTGGGTTATAAATAATATTTTAGAGATGGTCGAGTTTCATAATTTTTTTAATCCATGTGGAATTATTATAAACTTTCTAGTGAAGAAAATGGTTAAATTGGGTTTAATTTATTTTAAGCTATGATATGTTAGCCTTGGGTCAGAAATTTAAATATGTTAGAAAAAAATCATGAGTTATTTACGGAATTTTTTGGAGAATTATCCTAAGTTTTTTATTAAAGATATAAAATTATTTAAGGTATGGGACTTAAATATTTTATATGTTTATAAAAGGATAATGGGCTATTTGTAAATGTTTTAATTTGTTAATTTGTGAAATTCGGCATGACTTTTAGAAAAAAATTTGAAAAAGAATTGGCAACCAATTATATGTTGACAAATACGGCAAGTTAGTTGGAAAGAAATTGCTTTAAAAGGTTAAAAACAAGTTTTATGAAGATTTACAGTTTCATCACTAATAGCAGAAATCTTTCGATCCATTTATTGCCACATTCAACAAAGTCGAAACCAATACGCATGCTATCAACTTCGCTACGTAGCAGATTGGAGTTAGGCGAAAGGTATGAAGTCGAAACAGAGGAAGGGGTAGAAGTAGCTTTTGTAAACTTAGAACTATTTTGATCAAATGAAGCTTTCGAAGAAACTAGCTTTCGACTTGGTCGAATGTTTTAGAAAAAGGGTGAGGTTGCCTCTTTTTATTTTTTATAATACTTTTGTAGGGATCGAAACCTCTGTTGTTATATTCAACATTTCGAAGCAATGCCTTCGAAAGGGTTCTTCTGCTTAAAACTATGAAGCCACTTATCTACATTTTAAGGCCATTTAATATATTGTAAGTTAAACGTAAAGGTTTCGAAAGGAATGATTTTAAATGGTTTCGAAGCTACGTTCCACAAACTTATACTTGAATTCAATGCTTTTGAAAGGTTAGTTTTAAGTAAAGCACTTAAATGATTTCGAAAGGTATCTAATGAATGTTTCGAAAGGGCCAATGTTTTCGAAAGGGTTACTTATAGTATTTGAATAGAAGGTTTCCAATGTTTTCGACAGGCAGGTTTGAAATGTTTTGAAAAGAGGATGTCTAATGCTTTATAAAGCTTTTTAAAGGGACACTTTCTATGATTTCGATAGGTCTATTTTAAAAGTTTCGAAAGATATGCTTTGGCCTTTCGGCTTAGTGTTTCAAATTAAAGTAGTTAACTTGTTTTGAAAGGGGTACTTTCAATGGTTTCAAAAGAGATTGTTTAAAGCTTTTAAATAATGGTTTTGAAGGTTTTCTTCAACCATGTTTTATGTATATCATATACCATAGCAAAGAGATTTGAGTTAAGCAAATAGTATGTTTTCCTTGTTTAAGTATGATTTAAAGGGTTAAATCAATTTGAAAGGAATGTTTTCAAGGAAAATTTGAAGGGTAGTTAACCCTATGTAAATGACTCGGATATTTGAACACTAAATAGGACTGTATAGGGTCGCGCCTTATGCATTAGCTTTAGCCCCTAGCTAATTTATTCCAAAATTCCAGTGCGTAGGGACTAGTCACAGGTAAGACTTAAATGATGTTACACATTGAAAGAAATATACAAAGAAGGAAGATAGTTTATTGGTGAGCCCGCAAAACCATTAGGATCAGTTGACCTTAGGAGGAGTATGTTAAGGATAGATAGCCTAGAAGTTTGTCTAACAAATGTTAGATCATTTATTTTGTCCAGTAGGCCCGAATTAGCCAATGGTTAGTAGTTAGTCAAACAAAACTATATTGTTCGAACATATAGTCCATTAATTATCTGATTTATGACCATATATGATATTGTTATCATTGTTTTAATCAGTTTTATTGTAGGATTCTAATTTGCAGAAAAATTATTTTAAAGGGACATTAGTGAGGGGAAACCCGTTCCGCTATGTGGTCTAGTCTTACTTAATATTCAGTAAACCAAGATGCAATAGTATTATTCAGACCAGGCTTTATGTCTAACTCGAAGTTTATGTTTCTCTCCTTAAACTCTTAGATGTTAAAAATTAATTTTAGTACATTGAAGGCCAGGGTGTTATAGGCTTAGTAGGTGGACGAATAAAGCTTCCAAAGACGTGTAGAAGGCAAATTTACCTATTTAGGAGTTGTTATTTCATTTCTGCTACGATGTATTAAGACTGTTTTGTCTATTGAGTACTCTGATTATCCAAGGAAGCATCTTCATATGTCGCTCTAGGCGTAATTTTTAATAATTATATTTGATCAAAACCTGGGAATCGTTTAGCATTATATAATGAAATATGAAAAATGATTTTGCAATGTAATCAGTAAAGTTTTTTTGGAATCTGTGATTTTATTTCATATTCATGTGCTTTTTATATTATGAATAACATTAACATTACCATATTTTGTCGCCGAAACTTAATACTATAGATGACCGCAGCATCTATAGCGCTTAGGTTTAGCCCTCGAGATAGGGGATGTTACAACTTGTTATCAGAGCATAGGTTTAAGAAAAACTTAAAAGAAATTTCAAAATTAAAATGATTTTGGAAACATAATCCTAAGGAATTAGAGAAAAGACCGGGGTATTGTAAGGGCCTGCTAATTTTTCACTTTGATAAATTATATTTATTTCTATATTTATTCAAATAAAAGGATGCTAATACAAATAATACTTGTTAACCCAACTTTTGGTAAGGCCGTAGATAGGCGGATTCAACTAAATCGACTGCTCATTCATCGAGGCTGAGTTATGGTGGATTTAATCGACTGAGTGGATGGACAATCAAGGATGGATAATAATCATGGATTTACAGTCAGGATTCGGCATGATCGATGGATGAAGGTTATTTGATACTTGAAACTTAGGTTTCGATGAGTTGCAAGTCGCCCTGGATTTGCTCGGAGTCATATGGAGTCAAGCTTCGAGTCGTATGGATGATTTCTTCAAGTCTTCTAGGTGGCTCGGCATAAGTGGCTCGGCAAGGTGGCTCGGTATGGGTGATTCAGTTGTGTCAATGGCTCGGAGGTGAATCGGGTCCGCATAATGAAGTGGTTCGGCCTTGGTGACGTCGTTCGGTCTGGGAAGTATGGGTTGGTCGTGCATCAAGGTGGCTCGGTAGTGAATGTGGCTCGATCTAGATGTTGTCGCTCGGTCTGGGAAGTATGGATCGGTCGGGCATCAAGATGGTTCAGCAGTGGATGTGGCTCGGTCAAGGAGAGGATGTCATGCAAGGGTCGGCGAGTTGAAGCGGTTCCGCCGCGAAGGGGTCGGCATTGGTGGATCGGTTATGTGTGGCTCGGCTAGGGTAGTATGGCTCGACAGTATGGTGTGGCTCGATGGGACGGATGGATCGGCGTGCTTACGGCTTCAAGTCGCAGTTTTATTTACTTCGAGTCGCAGGTAGGCATACTTCGGGTCATCACCTAGGAAATGTCAGGTCAGCATACTCTAGACTCAGGGTCGGTCGGAATGAAGAGTCTAAGTTGGCTATGGTCTTGGTGGGCCCAGATCACTCAGGAAGACCAATAGCTCGAGATTTGCCTATAAATACATCATGTGGGTCTCTAGATGGGGGGATCTTCTTTTCGGCCCTCTTGCTTTCTATTTTCTAAGGCTAAGGCTATTCTACATTTGGTAGCTGTAATCGATTATTATAGCAATAAAAAGGAAATTTCTAGAGTGGACGTAGGCCAGAGTTAGCCAAACCACTAGAAACCTGGTGTCTTTACTGATTTCATTTTAATTTTGACTGATCTTTATATTTATACTCTCTACATACACTCTATTTGTCATCTTTAACTGTAAATTGGTGCTTTCATCTGGATTTGGGTGTTAGTGACCAATTTTGGCTCTAACATTTTGATGCTTACACTGAGAGCACAAGCACTCGAAAATTTTGGAGCTAGGAACTTGGGTTCTAGGAAGCAATTGCTAGGCCACAAACAAGGAAGCAAGTGATAGAAAGGAGCAATCAAGAGGGAAGACAAGAGGCTTCCTCTGGAGCTGGATCACGTCAAGCATCCACCTATATCACTAGAGACGAGATGAAAGCAATGCTGAAAAGACATGAGGAGATGATGCAGTCTCTTCTTAGACAATTTGGATAAGTAGGAACTGTAGGAGCTCAGATCCGTAGAGCAGGATGAGAAGCACTCAACCAGGAAGCAGATGGAGTGGTTCAGCAGGGGGCAGACCCCAATCAGCAAACGGCTATCAATTTGGATGGTCCTACACTTGTGGGCACACCACTAGGAAATGCTGGGCCAATCCATCGAGGGATACCAGATGACGATGTGCAGCCCGACGCCAATAGGAATACTAAAGTACGTGATGAGGAGTATGTGCTAGGATTCCCTCATGAACTCGGGGGACAAATCGAAGGCAGCAGATAAGGATTACATCTTGGAGACAATGACAGATTAGCGGAGATGGTCAGACGACCTATGAGAGGTGGATGGTAAATAAAGACATGGAGGATGTGAATAGGAGTCCCTTTACTCCTACTATCAGGCAAGCTAGGAACCCTTCAGATTTTAAGCTACCAACGTTGGAGATGTATGATGGGAAAATGGATTCCGCCGTTCACCTGACGAGGTACATGAGGCATATGGAGGTACTGGAGGCATCAGATGAGGTCATGGCTCAATGCTTCCCTTTGTATTTGACGGATATCACAGCTATGTGGTTCAAACTGCTGGAGAGTGGTTCTATTGACACTTGGACTGAGCGGATTGAAAGGTTTATGAGGCAGTTTCGGGTCCATATAGTCAGACCCAAGAACGTTATGACCTTGACATCGATGAAACAATGGAAAGGAGAGCCGCTTAGGGATTTCTTAACCATATTCAATGCGGCGGTGCTTCGATGGATCGACCCGATCCATCGATGGTTTTGATGGCGGTTGCGGATAATTCGTATTTTAAAATATCGTTGGAACGGGTCCCCCTAACGGATCTTGGAGAGTTCTATCATGAAGCAGAGAGATTCCTAAGGCTGGAAGACGCACAGACTAAAAGAGAAGGGAGAGAGGCTGAAGCTTATGCTGTTAGAGGTGGAGTTCCACCCAGGGAGGAAACAAACATGGACGATAAGGGAAAAAGGAAAATAGGTGACAACGGAAACCCCTCAAAAAGGAAATGGAGAGAACTAGTATTTTCTTCTTATACGGATTTGATAGAAACTCTGGAAATGATTTACTTCGATACTTAAGGGTACCTCCAGTATCGATGACCGACTAGGAGGGAACCATCAGAATACAAGCGGGCATCGGGAAAGCATTGCCTATTCCATAAGCTAGATGGACACAACACAAACGATTGTAAGCATTTGAAAGATATCGTTGAAGATTATGTAAGGAATGGTCACCTACAACAGTACATAAGGAATCGAGTTGTAGCAGTGGAATAGGAGTGGCCACCGCCCACCACGAACGAAGGTAGCGCTAGATCTAGTAACCGCCGGCTTGTTATCAACTAAATAGATTTATGGTTCTGAATAAGTAATTGAACTCAAAGTAAAATGGCTATCAGTTACTCACATACGGTATAGAGGACGGTCCCTAGGTATGCTCTAAGATGATGAAACACTGTACTGCTTGGGTCTATGAAATCTTGTTTTCTTTCTGTTTTTCTGCAAACTCTAGTTTCTTCTTTGGTACTTTGGACATTTAATTCCCTTTTTTGTATGAACTTTCGCTTTGATAACTGAATTCAGTAGTGATCGGGATTTACTAATTCAATAAATAATACAGGCCAAACGATTACTGTCTCGATAGGAGAGACAGGGCAGTAATTGCGAATTATGAGTCCCTTTGCTAGAGCGCAATGGAATGGACTCGAACAGAATAAACAAAAGTCCTTGACCGGAGAGTCGAGGTTGGAGAATATAAAAAGTCCTTGATCGGTGAGTCGAGGCCGGCGAATATAAGAAGTCCTTGATCCAAGAGTCAAGGCCGGAAAATATAAAAAGTCCTTGACCGGAGAGCCGAGGACGAAGAACATACAAACCCTTGACCGAATAGTGAGGCTGGAATAGGATAATGCAACCCGGCAATGCCTACAGATTCAAAGTTAAACCCGGAGAGGTTACAGATTTTGATATTGGCTACGAACGGCTAAGGATTTGGGCATGGACTTAGAGCGGTCCCGGATATGGATTTTAGGACCTTGGTGAGGTCCCGACTTAGGATTTGGACCCAGAGAGGTCTCGGACTTGGATAAAATGATCTGGAGAGATCGTGGATTCGTTCAATTGATTTTAGATGGATATGGAATTGGATAAGGATTTGGTTACAGGATTGGATTTGAATAGGAAGGTACGGCTATGGATAACATATAAACTTCAGATATCGAATTTGAGGCTATTCAAAACACACCTTCCGATAGCAAGGCATGTTTTGGAGGGCAAATGTTAACCTACCTTTGGCAAGGCCGCAGACAGGCAGATTCAACTAAATCGACTGCTCGTTCTTCGAGGCTGGGTTATGGTGGATTTAGTCGACTGGGTGGATAGACGATCAAGGATGGATAATAATCATGGATTTACAGTCGAGATTCGGCATGGTCGATTTAAGAAGGTTATTGGATACTTGAAACTTGGGTTTCGATGAGTCGCAAGTCGCCCTAGATTTGCTTCGAGTCATATGGAGTCGAGCTTCGACCCGTATGGATGATTTCTTCAAGTCTTCTAGGTGGCTCAGCATAAGTGGCTCGGCATAAGTGGCTCGGCAAGGTGGCTCGGCATAGGTGGTTCAGCTGTGTCAGTGGCAAGGAGGTGAATTGGATCGGCATCATGAAGTGGTTCGACTTTGGTGATGTCGTTCAGTCTGGGAAGTATGGGTCGGTCGGTCATCAAGGTGATTCGGAAGTGGATGTGGCTCGGTCTAGATGATATCGTTCGGTCTAGGAAGTATGGATCGATCGGGCATCAAGATGGTTCAGCAGTGGATGTGGCTCAGTCAAGGAGAGGATGTCATGCATAGGTTGGCGAGTTGAAGTGATTCGGCCTCGAAAGGATTGGCATTGGTGGATCGGTTATCTGTGGCTCGGCCAGAGTAGTATGGCTCGACAGGATGGCATGGCTCGGTGGGACGGAGAGGATCGGCGTGCTTACGGCTTCCAGTCCCAGTTTTATTTACTTCGAGTCACACCTAGGAAATGTCAGGTCGGCATATTTTGGGCTCAAGGTCGGTCGGAATGAAGAGTCTGGATCGGCTATGGTCTTGGTGGGCTCAGACCACTTAGGAAGCCCAGTAGCTTGAGATTTGCCTATAAATACAACAAGTGGGTCTCTAGATGAGGGGATCTTCTTTTTGGCTTTCTTGCTTTCTATTTTCTAAGGCTAAGGCTATTCTACCATTTGGTAACTGTGATCGATTATTACCGAAATAAAAAGGAAATTTCTAGAGTGGACGTATGCCGGATTAGTCGAAACACTATAAACCTTGTGTCTTTACTGCTTTCATTTCAATTTTGACTGTTCTTCATATTTATACTCTCTACATACACTCTATCTATCATCTTTAACTGTAAATTGGTGCTTTCATCTGGATTAGGGTGGTAGTGGCCAATTTTGGCGCTAACAATACTATTTTGATTAATAATAAGTAATGGTTATTTTATTTTGAATAAATATTTACAAAAATATTTTCCTTGAAATATTAATCAATAAAATGACTGAAAACTGTTTTATGGATAAATAGCTCTATAATCGTAAAACATCATGCATGAAGCTGGATACATACTATTATTTTTATAATTAAATAAGCATATGAAATAAAATCAATTGATTAGATTTTAGAAATAAAATATGTTTTTGATATTGTTAATAATGCCCTTAAATATGATAATTGATTTATTTAATTTAAATTGAGATTTAATGATCAAATAATTATTATAATTATTCAAATAATGATTTAAAAAGGTTATAATTCATTTTGAATAGTTATAAAATGATAATAAATCATTTATAATAACTTTATAAAGACATATATTTAATTTGAAAATATAAGGAAAAATAGATATCACTTTATCGGTATAATAACGATTCTTGTAAATAATTGTTAATATAAAATTACATGGTTATAAATAAAATGTGATCATTTTAATTAATTTTAAATGATAAGAAATTTATTTTCTAAGTTTGTTTACAAATATATGTACGTTAAAGTATAAGTGAAAATGTGATCGGGAATCAGTTCTCCGATCGGCAATGGTTTATCGGACGAAAGTTATTCGGAATCAATGCAACGTTGTTTATATATCTTGTACACATATGTAACATAAAAATGCATCCACTAACTTGCACAGGAACATATGTATACATACATATATACTTATAAACTTACAAATACATACATAAGATAAAAATCAAAGATATTTTGCATAAAGCTTCCTCCTTAAGCTTAAACAGGTCAACATATGCATACATGAGTTGATGGAAGTGATGGGCACATGGGGAAGGGGCTATAGCTGTGTATTTTAAAGAAGAAGTGTGCTGTAAAAGCTTGGAAAAAGTGGTGTATGCGTATTTTCCTTTATTCTCTTCTTTTTACTATAAATACCCTACCCTCTTCTCTTCATTTTCGCTCTTCTTCCTCCTTCTTCTCAAGCTTCCTAAGAGCTTCTTTAATGGCTTTCATGCCTTAGGAAAATATTTGAAAAATTTATGGAAAAATATTAGTAAAAAAAAACATGTATTTAATGTCAATCCACTTCAAAAAAAAAGTCAAAACGCCTCCTTTCCACCACTCACCCCACGGGAATCCTTAGATCCACCTTAGATCAAGCCCTTCCACCTCTTCCAAGTCATAGTCATGAGCTCCAAGCAAGGCCAAGCCATTTCAAAGGCAATAATGCTAGTGACCGTGAGCATAGATTTTGAGATAGCGGAGCTATAGTCGATTTTATATTAGCTCGAAGGGAAAATAATGATGAGAATTCCTAACTTATTATGCTATATGTTGGATGATGACGTGATGTTTGAAAATGGATGTTTAATATGCTTTGATCATACAGTTTGGTTGTTTAATGTTGTTGTTGAATATATATATACAAGTCACAATATACACGTCGATAAGCACAAAAGGAAATCAACTTCCTTGAATTGATGAAATGGGGTATATGGAATTGTTAAACCTCTTTAAAGTGGTTTAAAATGTATTTTAAATGTTTTATAAACATTCAAAAGTGTTTTGGTGAATTTTGAAAAGAAATGGAAAATTTAGCAAAAAATAAGCGCGTCGCGTAACGGTAGTTCGCGATTTCGCGCTATAAAAGTTGAATAAGTATAAAAGTTAGAATATTGCTCGGATTTCTTTGAGACAAGAATTTTTCGAGCTATTATATCCATAATTTTCCAATGAAGAAAGAAATTCAAGATTTCGATTAGTAGATTTTGAAATATGAGTAAAATAAGTTTTTGAAAAATCTTGAATTTGCAGATCGGAATCCAAAACTGGATTTCTTTGAAAATGATGTTTTAAATTGTTTAAAAACGTGGAATAAATCTTATAAATATTTTGAAAAAATTTAAAAGTGATTTGATTAATAAAAATGGATTTTTCAAATGATAAAATTCATTTTGATCGATATAGCTTAAAAGGCACTTTCTACAACACTTTCTATAACTTTCAAAATATGGTTTTAAACTTAACGATTTTTATCCAAATATTTTCTAAATGTTTCCAAATGTATAACTAAGAGTTTTAATAATGATTTGGTGGTTTCTAGCTTATTGAAGAAAGTTCGAGTAAATGATTTAAAGAAAAGTTATAATAAATAGTGGTTTAATCTTGGCTCTAAGAGCCGATGAGTAGACTAGAATTTCGATTCATGAGATCCGGATGTGAGGTGTTTAAACTAAGGAGATGTTCAGGAGCAACCAGTGCCCTGGCTCACCTGGCCTCTTTCTTGGGCGAGGGATGGATAAGGTCAAAATGTCGGAAACGAGCTAAGTATTAGAAGATTTAATTTTCCAAATTTAATTACAACTTGATTTTATGAAGATGGTCTTCTTGTACATGGTATTAAAGCCCAAACTGGGAACTCGTACTATTCATGGAATTTAAAAGGTGATTTCGCCATTATTCTGCCCATAGTATTTGTTGAATATGGGAATTGATAATGAGTAGAATTATATGATTTCTATATATTCTGCTCACTTAGTGTTTATAGTTTTTGGATTAACATCCTAGATAACATGGATTCAAATAAATCAAAAGTATGAGTTTTGAATTAAGAAATCTTTGCTAAGATTTAAACGAAATGATTTTGGAAATGTTTTCCTAAGTGTAAAATGAAATGATTTCGAAATATTCCAAAATAAAAAGAGTTTTAAGTAATCAAAGGTTTTGATATGAGAGGTTTAATATTTTCGTACATACCGGAAAGAATATTTTAGATATACATATCTCCAAAAGATATTTTGATAAAAAAGAACATAACTAATTAAAGAATGTTTCCCTATTCACAAAAACTATTTTTATCGATGATTGGATTGAAGCAACCGGGGTCGGATCTAGGAAATACCTATTTGAAAACCACTTCGAACCAATGTATGCATTCGAAAAAATAAAGACTTGATAAAGAAAATGAAGGACGAAGACCAAGGATTTTTGAGACGAAAGGACTGCTTGATGATAAGTCTAGTTATCTCCCAAATACTAAAGTAGCAGCGGTCCCTTCATTTCTAAAACTCTTTGGGTTACAAGGACTGCTCGCTACTAATCCTAAGGATAATTCACGATAGGATGTGGTAGGAGGGTGCCTTCGGTTTCGTTCAGTTCCAGAATGAACTTGTATGGATGAATGTCTGACATTGCGTTCTTTAGATTTCGTCGTCGACTTTTATAAATATACATCTACTTGGTGGCGAAGAAGGCAACTTCTCTTAGGTTCACACCCTTCTCAGAGACATACGGTCTTGGAGGTAGTATGTTTATGGAAGTCAATAGTGATTGATGGAATGACAGTGTGGCGTTCAAAGGAAGATGATGTGCTATGTGAAAGGTAATCGTTACCTCAAGCCTCACACCCAAAAATTATCGAAACAAGGTTAGATGCGGAAAGGCTATTTGATTCGCAACCATTAGGGTATGATCATCCCCTTCTAGATATATTTCTTCTCGCTATGACATTTGGGACGTAAATTAATATGGATGTATGCTATGAGGGCCCTCGGTTATATCGGTAATGACTGAGTTGATGACATATTCGGTACTATCTAAGGAAAGGTTGACAGGTCTTGTGTTGGTAGAGGTGTAGATGTTCTGTTGACCTCGGTACAATCCTCTAGAGATGTACCATTCGAAGGTAGTCTCTTCACCTGGTCATTTGTATAGATACTCATTCTCCAATAAGAGCCCATAAGATTTTAGATGTAGAAAGCCTTGTATTACGTGGTGGTATGCTAGAATTAATAATGTAACAATTTCGGCTAAGATTAATAAATTAACTTGCGAATGTTTTCAAAGATATGTCATTAAAAATAATATCAACTATTTTGACGTAAAATGTTTTGGTTATCATAAGGTAAAAACTCATTCCGTGTTTATGTGTGGCTTGGTCTTATGAGGTAGCTTTTTGTTTTCAAAACGCATATTTTGAGTTCTCACACTAGTTTCATGACTAACCCGGAATTTATTTTCCTTATCCTTAAACTCTAGGTGCCCTAATTTTCCTCGAGCAGCTTAGTAGTCAAGTTTAGGTGATTGGAGAAATGGTGGATGGAGCTCAAAGCATGGAGTCAGAAGATTTACTGAAGATTTTGTCTAATTCTACCACACTCTTGCACTTTAGTATTCTGCAAATTTATAAGTATGGGAATTTATAACTATCCATGTGTTTAACTCTGATAAATGTATTTTAATTTTCGTTGTAAAAATTTTACGTTGAAATAACATATGTGAGGTTTTGTTCTGTCTTTAGTTTTCTTTCTTACCCTTACTGATTTGCATCTCCAGCACTTGGATTTACGGCATGCGAATACCTAGGATGTATTAGTGTTGATTCGAGAGTTGATGCAACGGGCTGTTACGGGTATGAGATAATGCCATAGTAACATATTTGTATTTTTATATGTAAGTATATGCTTTATTTCCATTCCCTCGTCTCTCTTACATTATTCTTATGTATCTTACAAAGGCTTGGATGCAGATATTATGGACATAAGATATGGATGTTAGAAGTGGAAGAGTTAACATTGGTGGGGGGACAAAACCAATGGGAATGCCAAATAAAATACTAGAAGAAATCAAGATCAGGCACAAGCTGCTTATGTGGGTGCTGGCATACCGTAAGTCGATATGGAAGCAATGTATTAGTTCTTTATTAACATGATGCAAGTGCTGTGGGGTTAGCTGGAGGAAATGCTAAAGGAGGAAATCAAGGAGCTCCAAGGGTCAATGACTATGCCATATTAAGTAGAGATTATGTTAGGTTGGGAGGAAAACCGTTTATCGATACCGATGATGCAATCGAAGTAGAGAATTGGTTACTTCTACAAGATGATTTTTGCTGATTTAGGTATCAACGATGAGCAGAAAACTGCTAGACAGCTACAAGGGGTAGCACCGTGTTAGTGGAACAGTTTTATAGTTAGAGTCAATAAAGAGACTATGACTTGGGCTAAGTTCAGGAGGAGGTTTGAAGAAATATTTATGTCGAAGATTGTTAAGTCTACTCTACACGGAAAGTTTGCTGAGTTGGAGATATGACAGTGCTTAAGTATGCAACCAGGTTTAAGGAGCTAGCAAGATACGAATACGCTTTGTTGGTACTGTCATGAAAGGTAATAAGAAGTTCATTCGAGGGTTGAAGCCTGAGCTTGCTAAGGCCACTTTATCACATATTAGAGACCTCTGCAATGTTATTGTTGAGATGGCTTTAAGGCAAGAAGAGATGATTGCCTTTCTAGAAGGAAACAAGGCAAGAGAAGCTCAGAGTGGGCAAAACAAGAAGAGGAAATTTTTCCATAAGAAGGAAGCACAGAAGAGTGGAGCTGCTAAGAGAGAGAAGGTGGAAGTTCTCTGTTATAAGTGTGATAAAAATGGACACTATGCTCATGAGTGCTGGACAGGCAAAGGGAAGAAAGCTGCTGAGAAGAAAGGAGTGAGATGCTTCAACTGCAATCTAATGGACATTATAAGAACCAGTGCAATGAGTCAACCAAGGATGTAAAAGGCAAGATGTTTGCATTGGAACCTGCTACCACGAGACCAACAGTGGAGGAGAAGGGAAAAGCTGTGTTGGGAGGTACGCTTTTGATTCATGGTGTATCAGTTAGAGTTCTATTTGATACTGGTGCTTCACATTCTTTTATATCTCATTATTTTGTAGATAAGCTTAACCTAGAACCCTCATACCTAGTTACTTCCTTAAGGGTTGCAAATCCGATGGAAGGGTATGTGACACTTGGATGAAGTGTGACCAGTTAGAGTTTGAATTGTTAGGTCATACATTTGTTTATAGTTTGCATATGTTTGATATCATAGGGTTTGGAATTATTTTGGGTATGGATTGGTTATGTAAATACGATGCTGGAATATTTTTCCATGATAGGAAAATATCACTTAAACACCCTGAATGTAGTGATCAAATTGTACAGTGTTCCATAGAAAATCCTAGTTTTGAGATTAATGCTTTGTTGGGTGTTGTGGAGGTAGAAGACAGAGTGAATCTACTTTTCGTTGTTAGAGAATTTATAGATGTCTTTGAACCCGTAGTAGGATTGCCATCGAATGAGCTATTTAGTTTTGGATAGATTTAGTAGCAGGAGCATAACGGATAAGTAGACCGCCGAGTAGAATGACAGCTATGGAGATGAGGGAGCTAAAGGTGTAGTTGGCGGATTTGGAAGGTAAAAATTTTATCAGACCAATTAGTTCGGCTTAGGAAGCAGCCATAAAGTTTGCTAAGAAATTGGATGGATCGTTGAGATTGTCTATTGATTATCGTAAGTTGAATGAGAAGACAATAAAGAATCGGTATATGTTACATAGAATTGACGATTTGTTCGACCAGTTGAGTGGAGCCAAACTATTTTCTGTTGGATTTAGCAACAGGGTTCCATTAGTTTAGAGTTTCGAAGGATAGTATTCCTTTGACGTCTTTTAGAACTAGATATGGATCGTACAAATGGTTAGTAATGCCATTCATACTAACTAATGTGCCAGAACTCTATGTAGATTTGATGAATCGAGCTTTCGAGAGCACTTGGATTGGTTCGTATTAGTATTCATAGATGATATTTTGATATACTCTAAAGATGAAAGGGAGCATGAAGTTCATCTTAGAGTGGTGCTTGAGACATTGAGGCAGCATCAAACGAAAGAGAAATTTTCAAAGTGTCATTTCTGAAAGAAGGAAGTGAAGTTTCGTGGTTATGTAGTCTCAGATAAAGGGTTGTCTATAGATCCGACTAAGATCGAGGCGGTGAATAATTAGAAGATACCCGAGAAAGTGACTGAGATAAAGAGTTTTCTTAGATTAGCCAGGTATTACCGAAGAGTTATAAAGGATTTTTGGCGGATAGTGGCACGATTAACCAAGCTAACACGGAAAGATGTAAAGTTCGTTTGGACCGATAAGTGTGAGGAAGCATTCCAAAGATTGAAACACTTGTTGACTAATGCTCTTGTGTCAGTTATTCCAGATGGAAACCAGGATTTAGTAGCGTATACAGACGCATGTGGAAAAGGGTTAGGAGCTGTGCTAATGCAAAGGGGTAAAGTGATTGCATAAGTTTCTAGACAGCTTAGACCGTATGAGGTTAGATATACAACACATGATCTGAAATTAGTTGCGGTAATTTTGGCATTGAAGTTGTGGAGATATTACCTTTTGGGAGATAGATTTGAGCTATATACTGACCACAAGTTGCTGATGTATTTATTCTCTCAGAAGGAGTTGAATATGAGACAGTAGAGGTGGTTAGAGTTTTTAGCTGCTTATGACTTTGGTACTGAGTACACATCAGGAAAAGGCAACAAGGTTGCAGATGTACTTAACAGAAAATATCAAAATGTAGCACTGACAATGGTAGTTGATTGGAAAGATTTAGAAGCATTGACTACATGTAGGATACAGTGGAGATCTGAAGCTAGGTCTAGCAATGAAACTGCTATATTGTCATGTTTAGAAGTTCGACCAATGGTGATCGTAAAGATTGCTTCTAAGCAGAAGGAGGATCAATTATTAGTTGAACGTATCAGGATGTTAAGGGATGAAATAGAGATCAATGACTTAAAAGATTTCAGTCTTGACTAACATGGATGGTTAAGGAAGAGAGGAATATTGTATATTCTGAATGTGGAAAGCATTAGGAAGGAGGTTCTTGGAGAATGCTATTGTTTTAAGTTCACTATTCATCCAGGAGGAACAAAGATGTATCAGGATATAAAAGGAGTTTCTTCTGGGAAGGTATGAAGAGAGAGTAGGCTTATGGGTGAAACAGTGTTTGAACTGCCAACAGGTAAAAGCCGAACATTAGATACCAAGTGGGATACTTCAACCTTTAGATATTCCAATATTGAAATGGGTTTCGATCTCAATGGATCTTATAGATGGGTTGTCAATGTCAAATAGAGGAAATAAAAGCATATGGGTCATAGTGGACAGGTTGACCCAGAGTGCCCATTTCATTCAAGTTATGTCAACTAGAGCAACACCTGTTTTAGCTAAGTTGTTTATGAAGAATATAGTTAGACTATATGGAATTCCTAGTAGTATAGTAAGTGATAGAGATTCCTTATTCACTTGTGAGTTCTGGAAGAGTCTACAGGAGCCTTTGGGTACCAAGCTCAAGATAAGTACTGCTTACCATTTGTGGATAGATAGGCAAACATAAAGAGTTAACAAAGTCTTAGAAGATTTGTTAAGATCTTGCTTGCTAGATTTTGGAGGATCATTAGAAGACCATCTACACGTAGTCGAGTATTTTTATTATAACAGTTAACAGGCTAGTATAGGTATGGCACCTTTTGAAGCTTTGTATGGAAGGCCATGCAAATCTCACATTTGTTCGTTAGAGACCGGGGAAAGGTTATTTCTTGGTCCAATTTGGTTAGAGAAGCTGCATAAAAGATTGAGTTCATTTCGAGCCAGAATGAAGGAAGCTCAGTCTAGGCAGAAAAACTATGCTGATAGAAGACGGAAGCACTTAGAGTCCTTAGTTGGAGATCATGTTTTCGTCAAGATATCACTGATGGAAGGTGTAATCAGGTTGGGAAAATCAGGAAAATTGGGGCCAAGATTTGTTGGACCATTTCCTATTGTAGAAAGGATTGGAAAACTCGCATATAGAATAGAGTTACCAAGTAGTTTGGCAGGAGTCTACAATGTTTTTCATATTTCTCATCTAAGGAAGTGTATTCAAGATCTAGAGACTACTATAGCACTGACTGTGTTTGATGACCTAGTAGTGGAACGGAATTTGACTATAGTTAGAAAACTAGTTCATATAGTCTAAGAGATGAGAAGAGACTAAGGAAAAAGACAGTCGATTAGCCAACAGTGGAGTGATGACGAGAGAGACTCTATTTGGGAAGTGAGAACAGAATCCGAGATACTTATCCTGACTTATTTCATGGTATGTTTTACCTTTATGAGTGATTTTATGAGTACGTTATCGTAATTTTAAGGACGAGATTCTTTAAGGAGGGGAGTTTGTAACGACCTTGATTTTGACTTAAATTATTTGGGACATTTAATTAGATAAACTAAATGAAATAATGTAAATGGTTAAGGGATTGAGATTTGTAAAATTATAAGGTATCCATGCCTAACTAATTAATCAAAAAAAGAGAATTAAAATTAAATAGGTAAGGATAATAAGTTCAGAGAAAAATAGGAATAGGTTATATTCTTATACCCCAAACCCTCATTCCATTTCTCATTTACAAACGTTCATCAATAAAAATTAAATCAAGCTTATTCGGCCACCTTTAGAAGAAGATAAAGGAAGGATAAGCAAGAATCAAAAGAGGGAATCTTAATAAAATCAACTCAAGAGCAAATCTCAAACTCCTTAACAACAAGCTAAGGTGAATAATAGATTACATCTCTTATTTATTGTTTCCGGCTTCTAGATCAGATCCAAATAATATTTGCATAGTATTATGCCATGTTTTGAAAGTTAAATAGATATATATGCTTATTAGTTATTTTTTGTTGTTTCATATGGATTTTATGACAAGATTTGATTTGAAAAACCTATCAAATGACATCCAAATGCCTTGTTTTTTGATATAAGGTCAGAAGTGTTATTTTAGTAATGGGTTTCGAATTTCATAATTTTCTGAATTAATGCGGATTTGTTATAAATTTTCTGGTGAAGAGAATGGTTAAATTGGGTTTAATTTATTTTCGGCTATAATATGTTAGCCTTCGGTCATAAATTTAAATATGTTAGAAAATGTATAAAAAGTGATTTATGGGAATTTTTGGAGAATTATCCTAGGTGTTTTATTAAAGATATAAAATTATTTAAGGTATGAGACTTAAATGTTTTGTATGCTTATAAAAGAAGAAGGGGCTATTTGTAAATGTTTTAATTTGTTAATTTCTGAAATTCGCCAGCACTTTTAGAAAAGGTTTTGAAAAAGAATTGGCAACCAATTATATGTTAACAAACCAGGGAAGTTAGTTGGAAAGAAATTGCTTTAAAGGTTTAAAAATCAGTTTTATAAAGATTTACAGTTTCACCACTTATAGCAGCAACCTTTCGACCCCATATTATCGCGTTCAACTAAATCAAAACTAATACACATGGTATCAGCTTCGTTACGTAGTGGATTGGAGGTAGGCGAAAGGTATGAAGTCAAAATAGGCTTTCGAAGGGGTTGAAGTAGCTTTTGTAAACTTAGAACTATTTTGGTCAAATGAAGCTTTCGAAGGAACTAGCTTTCAACTTGGTTGAATGTCTTAGAAAAAGGGATTTCGAAAGAGGTCGCTGCCTTTTGTTTTAAATAATGCTTTCGAAGGAGTCAAAACCTCTGCTATCGTATTCAACCTTTCGAAGCAATGCCTTCGAAAGGATTCTTTTGCTTTAAACTGTAAAGCCGCTTCTCCATGCCTTCGAAGGGGTTGGTTTCGAAACCATCCACTTTCTTTTGTTTAGGAATAATGCTTTCAAAATAGATGCTTTCATACCAGTTATTTTAAGACCATTTAATAAAGTTAAACCCAAAGGTTTCGAAAGGAATGATTTTAAATGATTTCAAAGCTATGTTCCACAAAATTATACTTAAACCCAGTGCTTTCGAAAGGTTCGTTTTAAGTAAAGGACTTAAATTCTTTCAAAAGGTATCTAATGATGGTTTCATAGGGGAAAATGTTTTCGAAAGGCTTACCTTTAGTATTTGAATAAAAGGCTTCCATTGCTTTCGAAAGGCGGGTTTGAAATGTTTTGAAAAGAGGATGCCTAAGGTTTTATATAGATTTCGAAAGGGATAATTTCTATGATTTCGAAAGGTCTATTAAAGATTTCGAAATATATGCTTTGGCCTTTCGGCGTAATGTTTCAAAGTAAAGTAGTTAACTTGTTTTGAAAGGGGTACTTTCAATGGTTTCAAAAGAGATTGTTTAAAGATTTTTAACAAGGGTTTTGAAGGTTTTCATTAACAATGTTTTATGTAAAGCATATATCATGGAAAAGAGATTTGAGTAAAGAAAATAGAACATTTTCCTTGTTTGAGTATGATTTAAAGGGTTAAATCAATTTGAAAGAAATGTTTTCAACGAAAATTGGAAGGGTAGTTGGCCCTAAGTAAATGACTCGGATATTTGAATACTAGATGGAACTAGTATAGTGTCGCGCCCTATACATTAGCTATAGTCCCTAGCTAATTTAGTCCAAAATTCCAATGTGTAGGGCTTATTCACAGGTAAGGCTTAAATGATGTAACACATCGAAAGGAATATATAGAGAAGGAGGATAGGTTATTAGTGAGCCTGCAAGACAATTAGGATCAGTCGACCTTCGGATGAGTAAGTTAAGGACAGACCATTTAGAAGTTTGTCTAACAGATGTTAGATCACTTATTTTGTCTGGTAGGCCTGAGTCAGCCGATGGTTGGTAGTTAGCCAAACAAAACTAAAATCGAACAGATAGTCCATTTATAACCTGATTTATGTGCATATATGATATTTCTACTACTGTTTTAATCGGTTTGATTATAGATTTCTGATTTGCAAAAATATTTTTTTAAAGGGATATTAATGAGGGGAAACACATTCCGCTAAGTCGCGTGGTCTCACTTAATATCAATGAACCGAGATGTAATAGTATTATTCACATCAGGCTTTATGCCGACTCAAAGTTTATGTTTTCCCCTTAAACACTCGGGTGCTCAAAATTAATTTGAGTAGCTTGAGAGTCGGGGTTTTCCAAGCTTAATAGGTGGAAAAATAAAGCTTCTGAAGACGTGCAGGAAGCAAAGTTATCTATTTTCGAGTTGTTATTTCATGTCCGCTGTCATGTATTAAGATTGTTTTATCTATTGAGTACTCTGAACATCCAAGGGGGCATCTTCATATATTGCTCTTGGCATAATTTGTAATAATTATATTTGATCTAAACCTGGGAATCGTTTAGGTTTGTGTAATGAAATATGAAACATGATTTTGCAATGTAATCAATAAATTTGTTTTTGGAATCTGTGATTTTGTTTCATATTCATGTGATTTTGATATTATAGATATCATTAACATTACTGTATTTGTTCATTGGAAGTAAATACTATAGATGACTGCAACATCTGTAGCACTTAGATTTGGACCTCAGAATAGGGGATGTTACAATTAATGTAAGCAGTATGTAGGTTCCAAGATATTGATTGTCATAGACCGATCTTTACATAACCTCGATTTGGATTATCAACAAAGTCATGAAGTGCATTCGAACGAATTTTCCACAACGTTGGAAAAGAGAACTGGGTGGAAGAATTACCCCTGATATCATGATCTTATCAAAGAATCACAAACATACCTAGTCTTTATCAAAAAGAAGGAAAATGAACCAAGAAGTGATAATGGTGAAAACCAAAAAGTAACCATTCATACGAAAATAGATAATCAATATTAAAATAATTGGATGACAATTATTGTTAAATACTTGGTAGAAGGGAAACTAGCAGAAGATAAAAAGGACGCCAGAAAGATAAGGCACCAAGCTCTAACTTTTATTACGATGGATGGAACACTTTATAAAAAAAGGATATTCGCTCATTTACTTAAGATGTGTTAGTCTGGAAAGTGGCACAAAATTGTTGAGAGAAGCCTATAAAGGGTTATGTGAAGATCATTCTAATTGCATAAAACTGGCTGAAAAGGTGACGAGGCGAGGATTCTATTGGCTCCGAATGAATAACAATGCGGTGAATTATGTCAAGAGACGTGAGAAATATAAGATATTTTCAGTAGTTCCACATATGACCTCCAGTGAGTTAACCTCAATCTCAAGTCCATGACCCTCTGATGTGTGGGGAATTGACTTTATTTGATCATTGTATATAATTAAGGGCAGAGCAAAGTTTGATGTCATAGCTATCGACTTTATCAAATGGGTAGAAGCAGAACCATTACCAAACAACATTAGAAAGTACTAAAGTTTATGATTAAGAACATAATCACCCGGTTTGGAATGCCATACAAAATAATATCCAGCAATGGAACTCGATTTAAAAGTGTGGAATTCATTAGGTTTTGCAATAAGAATGGAATAATCGAAAGTTTTTCATCCGTAGCTTATCCCATGGCTAATAGAGCCATTGAAGCTGCTAAAAAAACCATTAAGACTATCCTCAAGAAAATGATTGGACAAAGCAAAATGAAATTGGGTAGAAGAACTACCACACATGCTTTGGGCATATCGAACATCTACTAAGACTGCAACAGAGCACACTCCATTTTCTTTAACATATGGATACAGAGCAATGCTACCAACCAAAGTTGAAATACCATCCCATTAAAGGATTTGATATGTTTTCAATCCCAATCAAGGGATGAAAAAACAATCCCTAGATTTGATCTATGAGTTAAGGGATGAGGTGTCTGTATGGATGGTCGAGTATCAATGAAGGATATCAAAATACTATAACGCCAAAATTAAGGAAAGATCATTCAAAAAGGAGACTTGGTACTTCGAAAGTTCATGGAAAATACTAAAAATCCAACAGATGGACTGCTTGGACCAAATTGGAAAGGACCCCTTACTATCCAACCCCATTAGGGGCTTATTAGCTATGCTGATCTCATGGAAACATAATAGCAAGAACTTGAAATGTTGAACATTTGAGACCGTATTTTCCTGCAATGGATAAATAAAAAAATCGAGACAAGTATATCTACGGAACCAGTAACCAAATGAAAGAAAGAAACTATAAGAAAATTAGGGCCTAAATCATTACCTATAAGGTAATAAGGGGTGAAGGAAAAGCCTTTGATCCCATCATGAGGGCCTAGTAAAAGCACCTCCAAGAGGAAGACTAGAGTAAACTTTTGGTCCCGTCTAAGATGGCCGGCCAAAGCACTGCAAGCCTTTGGTCTTGCCTACATGGCCCAGTCGGACCACCTCCTAGACGGAGGACTGAATAAGCCTTTGGTCCCACCTAAGATGACCTGACCAATGCATCGACCAGCCATCGGTTCCATCTATAACGCCTGACCGGAGCATCTCCTAGAAGAAGAACCAGTAAGACTTTGATTCTGCCTTAAATAGCTAACTAAACGCACTGACTAGCCTAAATCAATACCTATAAAGTCAGAAGAGGCTCGATTAAAGACTAAATCATTGCTTATAAGGTGACAAGAAGCGAAAGAGATCAATCAAAGCCTAAACAATCACCTATAAGGTAATAAGGGGCAAAAGAGACCAATTAAGGCCTAAATCATTACCTAAGGTAATAAGGGGCAAAGAAAATGTGACGACCTGAAATTTTTGAATGTTTGAAATTGGAATATTTAATTGATTTTAAATATTTAAAGTTAATTTTTAATTTGAATTCAAATATCACTATTTATTTGATAATTAAATTATTGAATTTAATAATTTGAAGTTGGGTGAAATATTGAATATTCAGTTTTAAGCTTGTTAAAAGTAATTTGAAGGCTTATAAAATTTATATTAATAAAACTGAAGATAGTAAAAGTGTTAAAATTTAAATTGGAAGTGTTTTGTTCAGTTTTAAAGTTTTATCGTTTAAGCTGAATTCAAAAATAGCCTTCCGAGGCATAGTCTTGGAATTCGACGAAACGGTTCCATTGGATCTGTAATATTGTATTATTATCGGACTTCAATTTTTGTAGTATTCTGAGTTGTTGTGTGAGCGTACGACATATAAACGCGCTAAAATTTATATCAAATTCAATATAATAACTGGGTCCGAAAAGCTATCTTCTCCATACGATCGAATTAGGACTCGGAACCTTTTCCTTTGCGTTCGAAATAGGGGTATAACATTATAAACGCCTAGCGGCACGCCTTGATAGGAGGTCAAGTTTTTAAATTGCATTTTTCGAAATGGTTTGAATTTGAATTTAAATTGAATATTTATATCAGTCAACTGCAGTTGAAATTATTTCACATCAGAGCTCTGTAGCCTTCTTGTGCACGCTTCCCTCTTTTCAAGAACATCACGTTCCTTTCATTTCAAACAGCGGAACATTTCACGAAAAAATATCTCGAGCCTATCTTCCTCTAATGGCCGAGCATCTTTCCTCTAAATTTAAAAAGAAACAGAAAAACAAAATCTCGTCCTTCATTCGAAATATAAAATCGCATGCTTTCTTTCCCTAATCCATGGCCGTGCGATTTCATTCAAGACCAGAAATCGCGAATCGAATCACGTTTTCCATTTATTCTCTGCATCCTCCAAATCAAAATCATCGCGTGGGGAAACTCGAGCTCGCCGTCCCCCGAGACGATGAGATGGAAATTCGCGAGCTCGAGGTTGTCTAGGGTTGGGTTCGAAGTCTCGGGGTTCGTCTTGTGTGTGGCCGGGGTCGATTGCTATGGACAGCAAGGCAGCGGCCACACGAGGTGGCGCCGTGTAGGGAGAGCAGCGGCGAAGAGGTCGATCGAGTTGGTGGGAAGCATTGTTGTTCGAATCAAATTGGGATTCCGAGCTCGAGCTCGAACTTGACCTGCACCCGTGAAGTCGCCTTTGGTGGCCGTAGGGTTTCGTGGTGTTCGAGCATCAGGGGATATCACGGAGGAAGCTGCGGTAGATTGGGGTCAACTGGGTTGCTCGATGGCAGTAAGGTTTTTTATTTATTTATTTTACTTTATTAAATTACATATATGTATACATATTAGGTAAAATAGAAATATACATATGATTTTGATTTACAGCAAGATACTTGTTTTAATTTAATATATATATATATATATATATTATAAAGGATATAACAATTATATAAATATTTTAGCGCACTGTTTAAATTTAAAATATGCTCAATGTTAATCAGTATATACATCCTGTTATAAAATTACTAAGTGAAAACAAAGTGTAAACTAGGTTAGTAAAACCATCATTCAAATGGTAGTTCATTATTCGCTTAATTCAAATATTAAAAAACCATACAATGTTTATACAAGGTCAAAATATGAAAGGAAGCAAGCCTGATTTGGAAATAGATTGCAAAGCAAAAATCAAAGGTGAGTTAATCTCACTCTTCTGAATTGTTATTTAAATTTAAGTGGTTAAATTTAAATAATTGGTTGAATAGTTGAATTGATTTGATGTGCTATATTATAGTATATAATATATCTTGGAATGATTGATTCCCGCATTATATAGCAGATGAGACCCTATGCGCCGCATAATAGCGGATGATATTATATTAATCCCATATACCACGATATTCCACCTCGAAGTGGAATTGGTATTTTATATTGTGCTAACATCTATGGATGCAAGGAAACAGGTTAGAGGGATCCAACTGGATTCCTCAAAATTATTTAGATCGTTTAATATTAACGTGTTATGAATATTTAATATTCTATGATGAATCATATTGATAATTGGAATATTGAATGTTATGGTTTACTTGAATATATTTAGGTACACTAAGTTATCAAAATATATAGAATTGGATTTTTGAAAAGAAAATAAAGGAAGAGAACTTGTAAGTGAAATGATTATAGAGAAATTGAATAAATTTAAGAATGAACTAGATAGGAACAATAGTGGTTTTAAAATTCTAATAAATAAATTCCGTGTATAAAAAGGGGATTTTGAATAAACAAAGAAAGGATGAATTTTTCACTTAAAGTGACATTATTTGAAGTAATAAAAGAATCTATTTTAAAATTCAAGGACTGCTTTTTTTAAGGATAAAGAAGGAATTTAGAAAAGTATGAAAGTAACATTTCAGTTAAATAAGATTTTAAACCATATTTCACAGGTAAAAGTGAAGTTGATGGGCTTTGGAGTTAAATTGAGAAAGTAAAGGAATCTATTTCAAATTGGAATAAAATCTGAAATCGATTTGGAAATTGATTTAGAATTCAAAAATTATGTTTTTAAAGATGACGGGACTTTGAAATTTATAAACTGGGTTTATAAAAGTAAAGTAATATATCAGTGGATATTTGGAAGAATAAATTCACGATGGGAATTTATTAAAGGAATGGGTAAATTTGTTTAAAAATAAATGGTGATTATTTTTAAAGAATGTGAAGAGAAGTATATTTCCTTAGATAGCCAAGTACGTTTCAAAGTAAATTTTTAAATATAAGTTAAAAGTTTTAATGTCATTTTAAAAAGCATGTTTTTAGAAAATTTATTATTTCTATAAATTCTGAAGTTAATATTTTTCAAATCTATTATAGTAGTAATTATTTGAAGGTGACTTGATATTTTTTTTAAAAGAGAAAATCTGGTTTTATTTTTTATAAATTAGCCTCATTTTAAATATTCCCATAGTATATATCTTTAATAAAGTATTAAAGTAATTTTTAATTTAAATGTTTAAAGTATATTTTATAATAAAGTGTTTTAAATTATTTTCAAATCTAAAGTTTTTGTACTTGGTGTCTTCAGTGGAAATAAATATTTGGGAATTCATTCCATGAGGTGAGTATGGCTTGAAAACTGTTTTCAAAAAGGTTTGAAAATGGAAATATATCTTGCGAAGATATTTTGAAGTTAATAAATAATTTGGTGAAATTATTTATGTTGATGGTTGTTTGTGAATGTTAATTGATAGTTAAATAACCGACTATCAATATTGGACAATGCGTTGATCGTTACGAAGAGACCGGGATCGGGATTTTTCTCTCGAAAACCACTTCGATCCGGTTTGTATATTTTCGTGAAGAAGACGAGTTCGGAGTCGAAGATGGAGCAGTTAAGTGCAAGGGCTAGTCACTACTAATCCTGAGGTGATTTCAAAATGGATGTAGTAGGAGTAGTGCTTTCGGTCCCGTTCGAACCCGGGACGGACTTGTATGGATGAATGCTTTCGGAACATCGTCAGGTGGACGATAGGCATTCTAAATGGGACATTCTAAAAGGTAACGCTTAGCCTCAAGCCTCATTAACTGGAAATGACTGAAAATCAGAGGTTATGCAGCAAGGCTAGGTGGGTAGCGCCTATTAGGGTAAGGTCATCCATGTCTAGATGTCCCTTTTATTCGGCTTAGTGGTGCGGTTGTTGATCCCAATCGTGGGGTGATCTTACTCGGGATTATCCAGTAAGGGGTAGTCCCGGTCTTGTGTTGCAGGGGATTGGAAGTAACCCTCGGTACGGTGATCTAGGCCACGTACTGTAATAGGTGGTACCCAAGTTCCTAGTCATTAGTTGGAAATCCATTCTCCCTATGTGCCTTTTACGATTTTGTTTGTATTACCCACGATTGTGGCTAGTAGATGGAATTTAATAAATGTAAAAATTTTGGATATTTTAATAAGTATTTGCATATAGACCCAATTATAATATCGGAGGATTTTAATAAAAAGTGTTTTAGCTATCGTAAGGTAAAAAAACCGACATGTTTATTTGTGGCATGGTCTCACGAGATGCTTTTGATTTCAAAAAAATTTTGAAACTTTAATAATCAATTTGAGTGTGGTTTTCTCATGCTGGTATTCCAGACTGACCTGGGTGTTATTTAACTATAATGCTCGGGTCAGACCGAGTATTATAGAATACAGGAAAGGATGCCGTAGAGCTCAAGAGACGAGCTGGATGGCGATACATACTTCCGTACTTGATTATTAACCCGCTGTGTATTCAGCCTTGAGAACACGTGTATATGACTGTCCAGTTGTATAATATTGATGTTGTTGAGCTCTGATGATGTATTTTGGTGATATAATGTATAAAAAGATATAGATTTGTTTTTGTGTAAAGATATGTTATTATCTATTATATTTTATTCCGCTGCGATGGTTAGATTCTAATGTTGTTTCCTATTTTCTTCTTCTACCTCTTCTTCTTTAACTCAAATGGTCTGTATTTCTGTTCAACTTGAGTTGATTATTGTAGAATAGTGTTGACTCAAGGGGTACGGATTTGCAGGCTGTTACAGATGGTATCAGAGCATAGGTTGGTGATAACCTTGGCTCTGGTGGGGATTACTCAATGAAAATAGAGTCCGTAGTACTCTAGAATATGAGTTAAGCGTATTAATAGACATGAGTGCATATTTGTTAGTGAATATAAATTGTTTTAATATTGTGTTGATTTATTGGTTGAGTGCAATATGAATTCTGATCGAGTAAGTTGGCCGCTATTCAAGAAGAGTTTATAGACACCCAACACGATAAATTGAGACAGTATTGTTTTAAAGGTGGGTGGATGAAATAATTTTACCCAAAATATATTTTGATATAAAAGAAAAGTTTTTGTAAACTATTTTAGCTAATATATGGTTGCTTCGATGTCAGGAATGATAATATTAAATTATTATCATTGTTATGTGGAGATTTAACTAGAAATTGAAAATATAATCAAAGGTTAAGGAAATAAATTCATTTATAAAGTGAAATTTATAAATGTGAATTATAGACATGATTTATAAATTGAAATATGATCAAATGGGAATTTGTATGAGCATAAATTATACAAATGAATTATAGTTAAAATTTGACTTAAATCAAAATCTGTAAATTTAAAACCCTGGAGATTTTGGAAGTGTTTTTGAAGTGTTTTGAAGATAAATAATAACATTATTGTTTTAGAAGTATTTCTGAAAGGAAATTGTTTCAAATAAATTTTAGGAAGGGATATAGCATTGAACTCACTTCAGTCGCTGGAAAATACTTCGATGATGACAGCAACATCATCGATGTTCATTTTCGAGTTTCTAAGTGAAGGATTGTTGCCAAATCAATTTGTTTAGAATAATTAGTTTTGTTTTTGAAGTTTCAAGGAAATTTGTTGGGAATAAAAACCAGGATTGGTTTAAAATTTTTAGAAGGGTGATTTTGAGATAATGGTGATTTCAAATGATTTGAAACCAAAAGCCGGGTGTTTAAAAATCCTGATGAGATAGGTTATAAGCTTATAAATTGAGATGATTTTTAAATCAGAAAGGAAATATGAGCTTTGAATGTTGGAATTTAAATTCAAAGTGAAACGTTAAAAATGAAATTAACTTGGATTGAGGAAGAAAATCGAATCGAATTGAATCAAATAAATCTGAGTTAAAAAAGAATTGAATTGGAATAAAATCCAGTTGAGTTATGGGTGATATTGAATGGAATTAGATCCTTACTTAAATAAATGGAAGTAGTTGGATAAGAAATAAATTGGATAAGAATTGGATTGGGATAAATGAATTAGAATAACTTATAAAAGAATTAAAAATCCATGGAATAAAAATATCCTTGGGTTATAAATAAGCGTAAATCTCGAGTTAAAAATAAAAGATGAATATATTCAAGCCTAGAATGAATGAAAATGTGTAAAATAATAAGTTGTGACTTATAAAACTGAAAAATGGAATAGAAAACCCAAAATAAATATTGTTTGATGTTTTGGAAAATGAAACAAAAATCCAAACTTGAATTATAAAATAAATTGAACTTAAGAAAATTAAATGAAGTGATTTTTGAGATTAAAAATCAAGTATTGAATTATAAATAGGGGGAGAACTAAATAGATAATAAATCAATTAATGAAATATGTAAATGGAACCTAATGCAGTTAAATAGAAGCTGAATTGTAAAGTTAATAATGAAGTTTGGAAATAAAAATCGAGTTATGAATCAAATTCGACTTGAATCGTTAGTGAAGTAAATAAATTGAAAATGGCATTGTAATTAATTAAATTAATTGAGAATGAATTGAATCTGGATATTTAAAATTTATACGAAATAGATGAACTAATCAAGTAAATTTGTAGTTTGAAATGAGATTTGATTGGAATAGAATCAAGTTAAATTGAAAAGGAAGATTTATTTGCAAAATAAAAATGAGCTTAAGTATGAAATTTGAATAATTTGAAGTAAGTTAATTTAAGTTTAAAATTAGTGGAATCTTGATTTCGAGAAAGGTTAAAAGTCTATTAAATAAAAGCTTGGGTAAATTTAAATTGGGAAATGGTTATTAATATATAAGCATGGAATGGTTCAAGCTTAATAAAATGGTCTCAAATGAAATGGAGGCAAATATAGAATGAAACGTAAATGAATGGATCGTGAATAAAATTGGAAAGGAATAAAATTGAAATTGAATGTGTCGAGCTAAATAAAATGATTGTGAATGAATTAAAATAGAAGGAATTAAATATAAATTGAGTTTGAATCAATTTAAAATGATTATAAGCTTAAGTAATTATTTATTCACATGGATATCATCAAATTGCATAGAATGAATTGTCGTTTGACGTAAATGAAGGTAATTAAAATTCTATGAGTTGATAGAGATTTAATAAATTGATTTTAAGATCAATTGAAGTGAATATGAGTTTGTTTTGCTTAAAAATGAATTGAATATAAGCAATTGAGTTTTGAACCATTTAAATTGAATGAAGTTGTATACGAATTGGTTGTAAACAATTAAAATTAATGTCGAAACCCCAGAAGTAGCTTATAAACATTGTTTAACCTGCATTGCTTATAGAAAATCGTGTATTTGCTTGTTAAATATGTAAAATGTTGTTAAGTTACGTGATTTTGGCACTTACATATTTAAATTAAGTAAGTACGGGTACCGGGAAGCCGTTTCGCTGGATTTGGGCGCGCTAATTGCTAAATAATAAGTCGCTTGCTTAAAAATGCTAAAGATACACCTACGCAATAAAAATAGGGAATATGAACTATTTTTGTTTTTTCGACCGGGTGGGTCGATGTATATATATTTATATTTCTTGTCAAATTGCAAAAGCTCCTCCGTACAAAGGAGACTCTGCCAAAAAAATTTGAAAATTTTGGGGAGTTAGAAAATTTTTGTTAGCGACAAAACGATTTCAGATTGGAATTAAAATAAGGAATTTTGGAAATGGAAATTGAAACTAATTTAAAAAAATGACATGAATCAGTATAAATCGAAGATAAAATTTAATATTCAGAGTTGAAGATAAATTGAATTCATATGGAAATGGGAAAACTAATTTGAACATAAGTACATATGAAAACTTCTGTAAATGTATAAAATGATTTTAAAAGCTATGATTGGATATTATTGCTAAGTGGGATATGCAGGTATAATAAAGTGGAAGGAAAATTGGTTTTGATTTCAGAAGATAAATTTGAATTACTCGACAAAAAGGTATGTGTTTAAATTTCTGTATGAAATTTGATTGGGTTTTTGATCTAGCCACTTGGTCTTTTGTTTTCTTTTGGAATTTGGAAGCCCGTGGAGGCATTTTTTAGTTGTATCGAGCTAGCTGTGCAAAGGAGACGCTGGCGAAATTTTTCGGAAATTTAGGGAGTAAGAAAATTTTTGAGAAAATTTTGACAATTCAAAATTTGGTTTTAAATTGAAATTTGAATGATTGAGCAAATAGTATTGTTTGAAAACTATGGAAGAGTTGGGGAAGTTAGTAAGAGTGATAATGTGTCTTTAATAAAAGATTGTTTTGGGAAGTGTTTAAAACCGTTTGGTTTTGGAAAATAGTAAACGGGTATTGGACCATTCTTCCTAACTAGTAATTCAGGGACGAAATTCTTTTAGGGGGGGAGGAATGTGACGACCCAGAATTTTTGAATGTTTGAAATCGAAATATGTAAATGATTTTAAATATTTAAAGTTAATTTTTAATTTGAATTCAAATATCACTATTTATTTGATAATTAAATTATTGAATTTAATAATTTGAAGTTGGGTGAAATATTGAATCTTCAGTTTTAAGCTTGCTAAAAATAATTTGAAGGCTTCTAAAATTTATATTGATAGAACTAAAGATAGTAAAAGTGTTAAAATTTAAATTGGAAGTGTTTTGTTCAGTTTTAAAATTTTATCGTTTAAATTGAATTCAAAAATAGCCTTCCAAGGCGTAGTCTCGGATTTCGACGAAACCAGTTCCACTGGATCTGTAATATTGTATTATTATCGAATTTCAATTTTCGTAGTGTTCTAAGTTGTTGTGTGAGCGTACGACACATAAACGCGCTAAAATTTATATCAAATTCAATATAATAACTGGGTCCGCAAACCTATCTTCTCCTACGATCGAACTAGGACTCGAAACCTTTTCCTTTGCGTTCGAAATAGGGGTATAACATTATAAACGCCTAGCAGCATGCCTCGATAGGATGTCAAGTTTTTAAGTTGCATTTTTCAAAACGGTTTGAGTTTGAATTTAAATTGAATATTTATATCAGTCAACTGCAGTTGAAATTATTTCACATCAGAGATCTGTAGCCTTCTTGTGCACGCTTCCCTCTTTTCAAGAACATCACGTTCCTTTCATTTCAAACAGCGGAACATTTCACGAAAAAATATCTCGAGCCCATCTTCCTCTAATGGCCGAGCATCTTTCCTCTAAAATTAAAAAGGCAATAGAAAAACAAAATCTCGTCCCGCATTCGAAATATTAAATGGCGTGCTTTCTTTCCCTAATCCATGGCCGCGCGATTTCATTCAAGACCGAAAATCGCGAATCAAATCACGTTTTCCATTTATTCTCTACATCCTCCAAATAGAAATCACCGCGTGGGGAAACTTGAGCTCGCCGTCACTCGAGACGATGAGATGGAAATTCGCGAGCTCGAGGTTGTCTAGGTTTGGGTTCGAAATCTCGGGGTTCGTCTTGTGTGTGGCCGCGATCGATTTCTATGGACAGCAAGGCAGCGACCACAAGAGGTGGCATCGTGGAGAGAGAGCGGCGTGAAGAGGTCGATCGAGTCGGTGGGAAGCATTGCCGTTCGAATCAAATTGGGATTCCAGGCTTGAGCTCGAACTCGAGCTGCACCCGTGAAGTCGCCTTTGGTGGCCGCGGGGTTTCGTGGTGTTCGAACTTCGGTGGATGTCATGGAGGAAGCTGCTGGCGATTGGGGTCAACTGGGTTGCTCGATGGCAGTAAGGTTTTTTATTTATTTAACTTTATTAAATTAAATTATATATATGTATACAAATTAGGTAAAATAGAAATATACATATGATTTTGATTTACAGCAAGATACAAAACAATGTTGTTTTAATTTAATACATATATATAGATTAAAAAGCATATAACAATTATATAAATATTTTAGCGCACTGTTTAAATTTAAAATATGTTCAATGTTAATCAGGATATACATCCTGTTATAAAATTACTAAGTGAAAACAAAGTGTAAACTAGGTTAGTAAAACCATCATTCAAATGGTAGTTCATTATTCGCTTAATTCAAATATTAAAAAACCATACAATGTTTATACAAGGTCAAAATATGAAAGGAAGCAAGCCGGATTTGGAAATAGATTGCAAAGCAAAAATCAAAGGTGAGTTAATCTCACTCTTCTGAATTGTTATTTAAATTTTAGTGGTTAAATTTAAATAATTGGTTGAATGGTTGAATTGATTTGATGTGCTATATTATAGTATATAATATATCTTGGAATGATTGATTTCCCGCATTATATAGCAGATGAGACCATATGCGCCGCATAATAGCGGATGATATTATATTAATCCCATATACCGCGATATTACACCTCGAAGTGGAATTGGTATTTTATATTGTGCTAACATCTGTGGATGCAGGGAAACAGGTTGGAGGGATCCAACTGGATTCCTCAAAATTATTTAGATCGTTTAATATTCCGTGTTATGAATATTTAATATTCTATGATGAATCATATTGATAATTGGAATATTGAATGCTATGGTTTACTTGAATATATTTAGGTACACTAAGTTATCAAAATATATAGAATTGGATTTTTGAAAAGAAAATAAAGGAAGAGAACTTGTAAGTGAAATGATTATAGAGAAATTGAATAAATTTAAGAATGAACTAGATAGGAACAATAGTGGTTTTAAAATTCTAATAAATAAATTCCGTGTATAAAAAGGGGATTTTGAATAAACAGAGAAAGGATGAATTTTTAACTTAAAGTGACATTATTTGAAGTAATAAAAGAATCTATTTTAAAATTCAAGGACTATTTTTTTTAAGGATAAAGAAAGAATTTAGAAAAGTATGAAAGTAACATTTCAGTTAAATAATATTTTAAACCATATTTGACAGATAAAAGTGAAGTTGATGGGCTCTGGAGTTAAATTGAGAAAGTAAAGGAATCTATTTCAAATTGGAATAAAATCTGAAATCGATTTGGAAACTGATTTAGAATTCGAAAATTATGTTTTTAAAGATGACGGGACTTTGAAATTTATAAACTGGGTTTATAAAAGTAAAGTAATATATCAGTGGATATTTGGAAAAATAAATTCACAATGGGAATTTATTAAAGGAATGGGTAAATTTGTTTAAAAATAAACGGTGATTTATTTTTAAAGAATGTGAAGAGAAGTATATTTCCCTGGATAGCCAAGTATGTTTCAAAGTAAATTTTTAAATATAAGTTAAAAGTTTTAATTTCGTTTTGAAAAGCATGTTTTTAGAAAATTTATTATTTCTAAATGTTTAAATTCTGAAGTAAGTATTTTTCAAATCTACTATAATAGTAATTATTTGAAGGTGACTTGATATTTAGTTTTAAATGAGAAAATCTGGTTTTATATTTTATAAAGTAGCCTCATTTTAAATATTCCTGTAGTATATATTTTTAATAAAGTATTAAAGTAATTTTTAATTTAAATGTTTAAAGTACATTTTATAATAAAGCGTTTTAAATTATTTTCAAATCTAAAGTTTTTGTACTTGGGGTCTTCAGTGGAAATAAATATTTGGGAATTCATTCCATGAGGAGAGTATGGCTTGAAAACTGTTTTCAATAAGGTTTGAAAATGGAAATATATTTTGCGAAGATATTTTGAAGTTAATAAATAATTTCGTGAAGTTATTTATGTTGATGGCTATTTGTGAATGTTAATTGATAGTTAAATAACCGACTATCAATATTGGACAATGCGCTGATCGTTTCGAAGAGACCGGGATCGGGATTAATTTATCGAAAACCACTTCGATCTGGTTTGTACGTTTTCGTGAGGAAGATGAGTTCGGAGTCGACGATGGAGAAGTAAAGTGCAAGGGCTAGTCGCTACTAATCCTGAGGCAATTCCAAAATGGATGTAGTAGGAGTAGTGCCTTCAGTTCCGTTCGAACCCGGGATGGACTTGTGTGGATGAATGCTTTCGGAACATCGTCAGGTGGACGATGGGCATTCTAAGTGGAACGTTCTAAAAGGTAAAGCTTAGCCTCTAACCTCATCAACCGGGAATGACTGAAAATCAGGGGTTATGCAGCAAGGCTAGGTGGGTAGCGCCCATTAGGGTGAGGTCATCCCTGTCTAGATGTCCCTTTTATTCGGTTTAGTGGTGCGGTTGCTAATCCCACCCATGGGGTGATCTTACTCGGGATTACCCAGTAAGGGGTAGTCCCGGTCTTGTGTTGCAGGGGATTAGGAGTAATACTCGGTACGATGACCTAGGCCACGTACTGTGACAGGTGGTACCCCCAGTGCCTAGTCATTAGTTGGAAATCCATTCTCCATACGTGCCTTTTACGGTTTTGTTTGTATTACCCATGATTATGGCTAGTAGTTGGAATTTAATAAAGGTAACAATTTCGGCTATTTTAATAAGTATTTGTATATAGACCCTATTATAATATCAGAGGATTTTAATAAAAAGTTTTTTAGCTATCGTAAGGTAAAAACCCGACATGTTTATTTGTGGCGTGGTATTACGAGATGCTTTTGATTTCAAAAGAACTTTGAAACTTTGATAATCAATTTGAGTGTGGTTTTCTCATGCTGGTATTCCAGACTGACTCGGGTGTTATTTAACTATAATGCTCGGGTTAGACCGAGTATTATAGAATACAGGAAAGGATGATGTGGAGCTCAGGAGACAAGCTGGATGGCGATACGTACTTCCGTACTTGATTATTATTCCGCTGTGTATTCAGTCTTGAGAATAAGTGTATATGACTGTCCAGTTGTATGATATTGATATTGTTGAACTCTGATGATGTATTCTGGTTATATAACGTATAAACAGATATAGATTTGTTTTTATGTAAAGATCTGTTGTTATCTATTATATTTTATTCCGCTGCGATGGTTAGATTTTGATGTTGTTTCCTATTTTCTTCTTCTACCTCTTCTTCTTTAACCCAAATGGTTCGTATTTCTGTTCATCTTGAGTTGATTATTGTAGAATAATGTTGACTCAAGGGGTACAGATTTGTGGGCTGTTAAATGAAATCAATTAAACAAGTGTGACTCTAAGAATAGATCGAAATGGTCTCCTAATAGGAAGTGTAATTAAGCACGATCAATCTAGCACTAAGCTAAGAATAAAGCAACCTTCAAAGGAAGGGATAAGAACAATCTATTACTCAGAACTAAGAATCCAACATCAAATGTAGACATCTAAGAAGTTGAGAATTTCTCTATCTGAAATATTCTAGTAAATAACGAGATCCCCATTATTAGTCAAATTTCCAATCTCTTATTAGTTGAGGCCAAATGGAATTCTGTTTTGCTATTCAAATAAAATTATGGTGTTATTGCCAGATGGATTTCTGAGCTTCTATGAAATTATGGTAATATTACAAGATAGATTTCTGGTCTTCTATTCAAATAAAATTATGATATTATTGTCAGATGGATTTCTAGACTTCTATAAAATTATAGTATTATTACCAGATAGATTTATGGTCTTCTATTCAAATAAAATTATGGTATTTTTATTAGATGGATTTCCGGTCTTCGACTCAAATGAAATTATGGTATTCATATCAGGTGGGCTTCTGGTATTCTATTCAAACGAAATTATGATATTCATATCAAATGGGCTTCTGGTCTTCTAAACTAATAAATTCATGATCTTCTTGCCAGATGGACTTCTAACCTTCTTATTAAAAGAATTTATGAACTTCTTCCCGGACGTATTTTTGGACTTCTAACTGGATAGTTTTCTGGTTTTCTTACTAATTAAATTTAAGACAGATTTGTTGTTTTCTTATTAAGTGAATTTATTGACTTCTTACGAGATGTATTTCTAGTCTTCTTGCTAATCGAATTTATGGTTTTCTTATCAAATGGATTTCTAGTCTTCTTATTTAAACTTGGCTTTGCATTGAAATACAAAAAACTCCTTTATATGAAGAAGAAGAAGAAGAAGACAAATTAATCCATGTCTTTATCAAATCTGAAAGGGTTTGTCTACAATTCAATTTAAAGTAAATATTGAAAGTCATCATCATTTACTTTATGTTTGTCAAGAGAACGGGATTGAAAAGGGAATCTCAAAGGAAGTTAGAAAGGTGCGAAGATATTTGGTTTTACACTAAAGTGTAAAAAGCATCTTTTATACAAGGAGGGAGACAAATGTTATCCACATATTTTCTGAGTACTGTGTTAAGAGAATGAACAGGAGAATATGTAAGCAATGGAAGATAGCGTTACTACCAAAAAAAAATATCGAGCATATAAAGAAAGCATGTAGAGCTTATAGATGCAGGATGAGTTAATACATCTATGATTGTACATCAAGATTCCAAGTCAATAATGTAGCAAACATCTAACTTAAAGATATCAAGCCACAAAGGATGTCGAATTCAAGCATGAAGGATATCAAAACTTCATAACCAAGAGAAATGTTATCGAGCCTATAAACATAGAAGTAGTTTCAAAGAGGTGATATCGAGTCTATAAAATGATAGGAAATTGTACATAGAAGACACCTCAAGGTTATGAAAGAGAGGATGTCGAGCTACAACAACAAAGAACGTCACCAGATATGGGAATACCCAACATCTAACATTAATAAAGGAAATCGAGTTTCTAGGAGATGTTATAAATGAGCAATCACGTTGAGCATATAAGCAAGTGGTGTGCTAAGCATGACGATGCTGAACCCGTATCCGAAGGAGGGTGTCGAACATCTAATTACCAAAAGATGTTGGATCTCTAGAGAATGCCATATTGTTAAAGGGTATTGAGCACTTAACTATAAGTGGAGGATATCGAGTCTCTATGGGAAAACAAGTATCAAATGTAGTAACTATTATCCAGCCTTTACAACGGTGACTATTGTAAAGCATCTCTACGCAGCAAGTAATGTCGAGCTTCAGCAAGAATGATGGGCTCCAACATTAACAATGGATATCAAGCATCTACAACCATACAGATTACCGAGCATCATTAAGACTATCAGGTAAATACCAAGATGTAGGATATCGAGCCTTGACAATACAAAAGGGACGTCAAGTATTGATAATGCAAAGGGGATGGCGAGTATTGACAATGCACAAAGGATAACGAGTATCTAGCTGGGAGCACATATGGCAGCCATCCCGCCTGCCGCTGCCACTATAAATAGACCCCACGGCCGCTTGGATAGGCGAATTTTTTTCCCTTTCTCTCTCTCTTAAATTATATAATTATAAACTCACATAATCGATTTGGAGAAAATTAAAAATCGATTGTAATCTTTGAAACTTATGTGAGCAAAGGACTTGAACGATTTTGCATAGCCTATTTCCTTTGAATCGTGCATATTTGACTATTATCGAATTATGGACATGCATATGACTAATTTTCAACTCGGACTTGGACCTATACATAAGACAAGGGATTAGACAAGGCCATTTAATCCCTTGTTTAAATTAAAGATTACTTTGCATAATGGCTATCATGCCTATTGACATATGAATAAAGGACCATGACTTATGTGAATCTCCTTTTTTATGCAAAGCTAGCCGGTTTTATAGTAGGCCATGTCACTATGAATATATGATGGAAAACAGGTGTTTTGCACATGCACAGAACAGCTAAATCTGATTTTATAGTGAACATTCCACTTAAAACAAAGAAAAGAAACAGGAGAAAGACAAATAATCTAAACTACTCTGAAGGACGAATGTCCCTCCTGTTATTACTGATATCAACATTGGTACCATGACCGATAACATACTGAACAGTTGAAAAGTACATAGCCAATAACGGATCATAAGAACACGAGAGAGAAGTGTAAAGATAAATCCGGTCCCACGTAGGATTCAAGAATTGCCACCATTGCGAGCACCATCCAAACCAGAGGTTGTAAGAGAAAGTCCATCACCCTCAACATGATACTGAAGCCTTCTAGACTTATCATCTCCACCTAAAAACATATGATAACTATGCATCTGCGGTTGATATCTCATTTCCATGGCCATGTGTACCCAAGAACTCTATTTACGTTGCCAGTAAATAATATCATCATCAGAATCACTAGCGACCGATGCCGAAGCTGGCTCAATAGAGGGAGAAACAGGTACTGCGCAATCAGAGACAGGCAGAGAACAAACCTTGGGGACGCATTTCATTTCCATCCTAGGGAGTGGGGCTCTATCGGTAGGAGGAAGAGGAGTATTCCTCGAACACTTCTCAGCAATATGACCAAACGACTGACAGGTTGAGCAAATATCGGACTTTCAACTGCAATTAACACTTATCTCCATCTCGTGACCTTCCATTATTCTAACTTTCAAGATCGATGGTAGCGGCTTCAACGGTGATATCTCTATCAAAGCCCTATTATAAAGTAAATTCTTGCGAGCTACAGTATTAGCATCAAATCATTTGAAATCGCCAATAAAGCTTGCAAGCCAGTTCAGACCAATAAGTGGTCGAAGGACAGAGGTATATTGGAAAATGTGCCCCAAACCGAAACCGAGAGAATCTTCTCCTTAGCTCTGTCAGTGCCAACACTCCAAGGAGTAACAATAAAAAGTCTCCCCTCAATAATTAGAGGGCTAGTCTCAAGCGCTAAAAGTCTGTCTTCATTGTTCCCAAATTTAAAGTAGAAAAAGGAATTTACAACTTGGACATGAAGTGTACCATTTCATTTTCCACGTACGCCTATATTGCTCACGAAAAACCGTGTAGGAAGATGATTCATCTAGAAAAATTCAACCAAGTGTTCAGACCATTGGCTCATAGCTTCATGAAGCACTGCAGGTGGAAGCACACTAATTCCATCAATAACTTGAGTTGTAAAATTCTAAGGAATGTATAAACAAGCATTACGCGGCAAAGATTTAAACAGTGAAGCCCAAGCTGGTTTAACTGCGTTGGCACTAGAATTGAAAGGGTTATCGGTGGCATTAAGGACAATAGTAGGTGAATTTGAAACAATTCCAGGAACACGAATAGGGGAAGAAGAAATCTGTTCCTTGGAATGCACAGAACATATTTCCCATTCTGTAAACATATGGTTCTCCACAAAATTCGTATCAACAGTATTGGCAAGAGGGACTGCATTACTCATTACAGGACATGTAGATAAAGATGGCAAGTCAACACCTTGCTCGGATCGATCAGCATTTCACATGGAGAAACGCGAACAAACTCATTCCCATTCCTAATCGCAACAGAGACATCCAACTCTTCCTCTTCAACTCATTTCTGCATATCGGTTTGAGCAACGCCAATAATATTGCTAGTATCAGTATCAACCCAGTTGCCACTCAACTGAACTAATTTAGAGATCGATGTTGAGGTATCGACATTGGAAATTCTAGATAAAGGGACAGCAAAAGCCGATGATATTGCTAAAGCGGCGATAAGGTTCGAGATAGGGTTTGGCGATTTAGAGATATTCGCGACTACCGGCAACATGAGCAAATGAGGGTCAGAAGACGAACCTGGAACGGAGGTTTGGACATCGGCATGAGGAGAACACGAAAGGTCAGTAGGCGGTACAGTAGAAGAATTTTTTTTCCAGATCTCGTTTTCGAAGAAGATTCAAACGATGCAGCAAACCGGGCCTTGTGTTTTCGCTTTGGCCATAATGAGGCGATTTGGAGGCCGAGAAAAGAATTGGACGAAACGTGCAGGGAAGAGAGAGACGAGAAGGAGACGGGGGGATTTGAGTCGCCGTAAACATTTAGATAATGGTCGCCATTTAGATCAGACTGCAACTAAAATATATTTTGAATCTCCTATTTTGTCCACTAACAAATACTGGACTATTGCATATTTACGTGATTGCCTATGTTACCCTTCGACATATGACTAGAATTTTCAAACAACATCATGACCTTACTAAAAGTCCATAAGCATTATAGATCCGTTATGAATAATACTACCTTATGCAAACGTCTTGGGGCGACTTGATTTTATCAACAAACAAATTATGGCCTTGCAAGAATAAAAGGTAAGCATGGGTTGCACAACTAATTACTACATCCGTAACATCTTTGAACTTATCATATAACAGCGACAAACTTTATTTGTAACCCACTCTATCATTCATTTCTATAATCGCTTCTTTACTAAGACCTATATATTTACAGGCAGTCCTAACTACTTATATCATATCAAATGAAAAACTTTCTATAGGTTTTCCTTCTTTCCGGAATATGTAATAAAGAAACTACATCATCAAGTCTAATAGTAATCTCACCAAATGATATATGAACGGTATTAGTCTCTGAATACCAACGTTCCACAAAAGCTAACATAAGATGTTTGTTAACACTCTTATACCATTTGTAAATAATGGAGAACAAGTCAAATGATTCAATAATATTTCTGAAAAACACTAGCATTTTCTGAAATCTTCCACTTTACAATCTTGTGTGCATGATTGATATGAGTAAGAGGTGATCGTTCCTACAGATATAAATTTATGTCGCTCCAATGCATTGGCATACAAAAAAAAGAATTGAACATAAGAACTTTAAAGTAAAATGCCTCACCTTTTCATATTATCGAAGAAATATGAGCCTCGTAATCTTTAATCATGTCACTGTATCTTAGACCACCATTTTCATCTGCACTTCTTCGGCATCATCATGTCTCTCAGTGTCATCATTTATCTTGTCATCATCAGTCTGTGCATCATCACCTAATTCCTCATCATCATTATTTCCCTCTTCATCACCATTTGCATCTTCCTCCTCTCCACTCCAGTCTCTTACATCATCTTCTGCCTCATCTTTATTGCCTTCAACGTCTACAGCTCTATTTGTCTCCTCGTTTTCATGCAAACGACTTTCTTTCCCTTACCTAATTTCTGCTCTTGTATGTCTTTCTGAAGCAGTCATTCTAGTTTGAGTCATCGACAAATACAAAATCATTGGAAACGCTACTTCAAATTTGAAAGTTCATATTTTTCAACTCATAAGAATACTGCTAGGAATATACATATCAACATATTTAAGTTTAGTAAGTAATTTTCACCTGCGCGACTGTACTGCAGGGATGTGTGGTTGTGATTTTTCCCTTGAAGTACAACTACAGGGTGAAAATCACACCATTGCAGTTCAAATGCAGTTATGCGATTTCTCCATCTTGCAGCCACAGCGGGGTGAATCACACCATCGAAATTCCATATTTGAGGTATGGTCTTGTTTTCCTGTCATGCTTCACCGTGATTTGCGGTTTAAGTTATGGTTCGTTATTAGATCTGACTTTAACATTAGATTAGGGTTACGATCACATGAGCTTGTGTGCATTCCACTGTTCGTGATGATGATGCTAGAGTTTCGTTCAATGCTGAATGTTAGCGTGCCTTAATTTACTAGTTGATGGAATAAAGGGAAAAATTAATGATAATTTGGGCATATTCGATAAATACACACACACACACACACATACACATATATATATAGGTTTAATGATTTTTTTTGAATTGTGATGGGGGTACTTAGAAAATCAAGGGGTTCAAATAGGACCGGCTATTTCCTTTTAACACATCAAATACAAAATTACCCCTCAACCATCCCCACTAGCCCTCCCCCAATCTGAAGACTTAGTTCTCCGGAACGCAACTCTAGCAACCCTCCATAAAGCGCAATTGCAACATCAACCCTAGTTGTTCAACCACAACCCTAATCACCAGCACCATCCCTAGCAGTCCTCCACCAACGACCATCTTCACTCCCTAAAACCAAAGCTTTTTGGGTCTTCGAACCCTCAAACTCAAATATCAGATCATACACAAGCGGCCATCTTTGGTAGCCCACTTTATTATGTAAAACCCATTACCAAATCTATGATGATCTCTACCAACCCTCCACTACCTTGCCTGGATTACTTAGATATCCTCATCATAGTCGGTTGAAGTGTGGTTTTGAAAGAAGGATACAAGTGCAATGCAAAAATTGAAAGAGGGATACAAGTGGCATTAGACACCCTATGTACACAAGTTAAACACGGAAACAAATTAATTTTAATTAGTCCCACATCACCTACAACATCTTTATTGTTATTGTATATAAGCTAAGAGAGGAAGTGATAGGTTGTCATGATGTGTAGAGCTTATAAAATTGTAATAAAGGTGGGGAGGGTAGGAGATGTTAACTTGATTGCATGGTGGTTAAAAGATGATTGCTATGTTTTTTGAATTTTTATTGATGTAAAGAGCATTTTTGGAATTTCAAAAAGACACGGTTGAAACTAATGAATTGAATTCTTCTTATTAATAGTAGAGATAAATAATCACCTACATAAAGAACCAATAGTTTGGCTATCGAACCGCTGGAACCTCCAACGAGGACAACCACGTCTCAAAAACTATGGTTTCAATATTTAATTGTTATTGGCAAATCAACATCGTTGATATTTAAACGAAAATAACACTAAAATATGGGGGTGTAAACAAAATTGACCAGATAAGGTTTAAGTTCGAACATTATTCGTATAAGCATGAGCTAACACAATGAATAGACAATGGAACAACATCGAACAATTTTGGACATATTTCGTACATTATTTCTTATCCTAATTCGTGTCTTAAATAACAAACAGATAAACCGAATGTCAGAGTTGTCAATGAATACCCGAAAAATTCAAAAATCTATCCGCATCCGCATCCGAGATCGACTATTTTCCAATTTAGTTTTTTGTTCTAAAACCATTTTGCAAATCGATTGTTTTCGACCGTCTTCTCTTCCGTACATTTTAAAACATACGTTGTGTACGTTGAATATACAGAATATAAAACTTGTTTTCAATACAATACTTAAGAAAAAACATACCTCAATTATGAAACTGAAATATTACAAACTTTCAATATATTATCAGTTTGATTAGAAGTCAACTTCAGATTACTTTCACATCAACTTCTCTTGCTAAATGAAGTTTAAAAGAATAGGCCTGCTAATGAAATTTAATGCTGGAGGTAAATAAAATTAGACATCATTCTCGCCTTCTGATTTATGAACTTCTTTAGAAAATACATCTTCTGGAAGCCTGAAACTTAAACAGAACATTGCCTGCAGTAAGAAAAGTCAATCAGACATCACAATTAAGACTCCATAATCATTATGTAGTTAAGAAAAAGAGAGAATTGAACATAATGAAAACAAAATTAGTTTTTAAACAGGCTTCTTCATTTTTTTATTTCTTTTAAAGCCAACTGTAATCCAATAATTTCCACAATAGTTTTAAGCAGAGTAGCTATACTTGATAACAATATCAATATACATATTGTACGAACAAACAATAAGCATACGCATGCTCGGTATTACTAAAGGATCATTGAGCCACACATCGATGTAGCTAGTATACATGTTTCAAAGTGCTGTTAAATTTAGTTTGTTTGATCCTTGTTTGATAGCAAGAGCAGAATGGTATAGGTTGTGTAAAACTATGTCATCTTGGTACATATATACTATTAATAACAAGTATTAAGTAAAACAGAGATAATACCTTGTTAGGAGCTACATCACGCACCCTGTGAAATATTGGTTCAGGTATCTTTGCACCCAAAGTGGCCTCAGCCTCCTGAAGATTATAAGATAGATGAGATGATATAAAAATGTTGTAGTATGAATGTATGGTAATCAAGTCTACCAATAATGTAAGCAGGAGAGATAAAATACTAATGGTTATTAAAGAGAAGCAATTTGGACAAAAGGAGTGATCAGAAAAGCTTTTTTTGGAGACGAAAAGAATTATTGATGGGAAAATTAAATGGCTAATTTTTCTAAGTAAAAAATTTCAGCAATACTACATTTACCTTTTACTTTTTACTTTAATTCATCTTTAAAAATATTTAAAATACAAAAAAAAAAACCATTGTTATGATTTTAGGTATACTAATATTTTTTTTATTAATATCTAAATTTTCGAAAAGTTCAAATCTAAATTAATTTATACATTTAATTAACATGTCGAAATTTAAATTGTTTGAACTCTTGAAAGAAAAATGATATATTTTTTCCTGAATAAATCGATTTTTATGAAATTCTGAATTTTCAAAAATCTCAACTTTCAAAATTTCGAATCTTTTGACATTTTGAACTCCTCGGAATTGTCTATGACCTTTCTAAAATTTAAGTTTTTCAAATTTTGATTTTTATTGATTACGACTTTCAAAAAATTGTAAAGACTAACTAAATAAAGACATTTACGGATATTTTGATCATCACTGTAACGATGCCACAGCCTAACTTTCCCCCCTTAGGCATAATTCATTTTTTTTTTGAATTCCTTTCTCATCTTATAATCCAGTCATTCCCCATATTCATTTTAATTTTTTAATACCACCAAAAAAAAATTTAAGTCCAAAACTACCTTTCTTCACACACACCCAGGCACGCGCGTGGCACACACACCGTTTAACAAACGATGGTTGTATGTTTTTTCTACAAAAATTAAACTTCACTTCAAAAGTTACTCATTTTGCATCATGGGCAACAAATGTTGAAATATGTGGTATGTTAAAGTTGAAGAGAATTTCAGCACGATCGTAACGACAAAAACGGTGCCTTGCTGAAACCAGGAAATTGTGCGGCTTCTAGGCAGAAACATTTTGGTTCTTTTGCCCTGATTTCATTCGACTGGTCATTCCTTGCCAGTCACCTAAACTGTCTGCTAGTCGGATGGCAATTAATGGTCACTCAATAGACATCAGCATGAATTGGTTAATTCAAGCTAATTTATCTTGGCTTCTAAGTTTTATATTTGACTCTAGGATCTTCCTAAAGCTGATCTAACTGCAAAGACTAATTGAAGACCCTACATAAGCAACTCATATGCTATGGCTCATCTTGAGATTGGTATTGTTAGGTTGAGAAGTATCTCTCTTCTTTCTCTGCATTTTATGTAGCCTCCTTTATAATAGATATTATCAATCTCTTGTGATCCTCTACAAAATATTAATAGAATTCTTCTTTCGTCAAAGTAGACTCACGTCATCAACTATCAAGTTGATAGTAGAATCACTGTAAATCATTGTCGTTTAATTCTTGCTTGTGAAATTGGTGAATAGGGTCTGTGCAGAATCATTGTTTTATCACATTTTTATACCATCGCACATACAGCCGATCCTGCAAAGGCTTCCACAATGCTTGAAGATAATTAGGTGGTGTTTGGCTTGAAAGCGATTTTTTTTTAATTTGTGTTTTCATTATGTATGTCAAATGACGTGAGATGGAAGGAGAGATTGGACAATCATAATCATTCCAGCAAATGGAGAAGGAAAAGGGGGGAGATTGTTTTTTGTATTTTCCAGAAAGCGAAAAACAAGAAAAGTTATTTTCAAATTTATACGCCAAAACCATTTTCCAAATATACCGTCTTTCACCCCATTTTTCTCTTCCATGCAATTAAAGTACAGGTTGAAAATGCAAAACATAAAACTCATTTTTAAACCAAACGCGTTAATCTTCTAAATAATCCAACCCCCCCCCCCCCCCCCGAAAAATAAATTGCAATTTATTTTATTTTCATTATGCACCATCAGGCATAGTTTAAAATAATGTTATGCACAAGGAATACGAAATAAATTGTTCAGATACACCGGATAATGAGGAGAGAAAAAATTATATCATGGAGGTGAATGGATCGTTGGTAACGGAAAAAGACAAACAAAATATAACAAGACATAAAGACAGGCTTTTGTTAACAGAAAATCTTACAGCTAATATCATATCTTCGGTTTCATTTGCTCGGATGAAACAGTAACAGTGTACCCATGGTAAAGGACCCTTCCAGTACTTTCTTTGAAACAGACCATTAAAAGCATCTGTGAAAAGAAATCCAATATTACCATCAAATAAATGGTTACTAGAAAACAAATGCAATGACTAGAGATTTTGAAGGGGAAAATATTAATATCAAAAGCAATATAGTGTGCTGCCACAATAACTCTTTGTGTTGTATGCTGAAATAATAATTCACTTCAACCTTGCAATTTCAGTGCATTGTCAGAAAACTGAGATGGTACCAAAACAAACCCACTGTTAAACTTTTTGGTGCAAAGGTCTGCTTGAGATTGGACCTTTAAATTTGTGTTTTCTTGTAGGGTCAATATAAAGGAAGGCCAAAAACAACCATGCTTTAATAACGAATACAGAGTTAGAATACAGAGTTAGTAAAAGGAGTGATAAGATCTAAGATGTTAGAAGTAATGCTTTATCATAATTACATGAAACACCAAACATATGTCAATCCAACAATGGAGTGTATAAGTTCTTCATTATGTTAAAAAAACAAGACAGCTAATACCAAGCAAATTTCTCAGACTCGAACATAAGAAGGATTTTTTTTTAATTTTTTTTTTTCCAACTTCACTCACTTTACCAAACAAATAACAAATATAGGTCACAGTTTGTAAACAAATTACAAACTTAGGCTACTGGATGCCATGCTAACACCAAATTAGCATTTTGTAGTAACGCAATTTTTTATATCAATTTATGGTGCAACTATTTCAAGTTGCTCAAATGTTATTTTTTATTCATTTTCCTTTTTAAATTGCACTGGCCCGATTCGAAATCATACCAATACAAAATGCTTAACGGACGCCAGCATGACAGAAAGTGATCCAAGTTTGTAATATGTTTGCAAAGTGGCCTGCGTTTGTTATTTACTTGTATAAAGTGGCTCAGACTGATCAAAAAAATTCTTAATAATAAAGGATAATTAGATCATGAGCATCTTACCTAAAAACTGTAAAGCTGAAGCAGGAAGATTCATAATCGCATGGTGAAAGTGTTCCCATGGCTTGGGAACAGATAAATGAAAGCCTTTTAATCTCTTATTAGCATCACCATTTCCCCTACTTGCATTAGCTTCATTGCAACTTTCATCGACTTTATTTGCCATTGTGTGATCATGGAAAATAAATCAAACCAATAATGAACTTTACATATCAACATTACAATAAAAAAAATTAAGTTCTATTAAGCAATCTGGAAGGACTTGTAATTTATACTTCATGCAACACGGTAACAGTACACATCAAATGGCATAAGTGGTTCCTGAATCATGGCATTTAATAATTAATATCATAGCGTGGATCTAAATGAGTGCTCTTGATCTGAGACCTTAATTCATTGGCATAACAAACAAAAAAAAAACAAAGTAATTACATCTTTAGATGTATTTTATTTAGCAAACTTACCATCACCACAATTTTCAGATCGTCGTTTAACAGCGCCATTACCTCTTATTGTTAAACCATCCAGTACTGGATCAGGCACTCTATTTGATTCTGTCCCAGATGCAACACCTAGATGTGTTTACAGTGTTATATTAGTTGTACAAATAGTCAATATTCAGTTAAAGCCCTTTATACTAAACATGCTATGACTTTTGAGTTTTGTCCATTATTTATCAGATGTTCTTTTGGAACACCAAACTCGGGAACACCAAACTCGGTAGTTGTTAAGCAGTGGACAAAGGTAACCATTCTAACAATACAAGTACACAGAATTTTCTATTTTATCAACGCCTTTAAATGCTGGTAATAAATTCTGATATGCAAGCTGTATCGAAGACTTACCCTTATGTCTTTCATTTTCACATGCTTTTAGCGCATCTACATGAGATTCTGACTCATTCTCTCGTGATTCTACCATTAAGTGCACCATAAATCTTCTAGCATCCATATTATATGCACGCACATTATCATCTACCTTGTTTATCTTCACATTCTCTTTCAAATAACGAATGCTGTCAGGATTTAAATCATTTGCATATACTATACATCCTTTTTGTGCCGCGGGAATTGCGAAGGGACCAATACCAGCAAACATGTCACAGATGATATCTTCTTTATGAAACTGAGATACTAGTCGACTATGCTCATGCTCAAGCCTTGAATTCCAGTAAACTAAGCTGTAATCAAGTTTAAAGGTTGCACCATACTGCTTTACTTCCGTGACCATATCATCTTTACCAACCAGAATTTCAAATTTTGGCACCCGAAACTCATTTGTAATGCAACCAACTTTATTCACCACAGTTCTGATTCTTGGTTGATTTTTCTGCAACAACAGAAAAATAGCAGAATATAGACTCTGTTATCTTATTTTTATTTTGTATATTGTTTGTAATCAAATCACACTTCCGCAGACAAACAAAAAATAAATAAACCTAGCTTGAACAAGAATATGTACATAATCACACGAGATTATGGAGGGTAATACGAATCTCTATTTCTTCACAGATCTCTTATGCAGAGACTTCAATATTAAAAAAGCTAGAAGTGGAGTGAGAAGGGAAAGCACGACTGCTTGAAAGCGTCCCAACTTGAAAATGTGATTATGGATATTGCACTAGTGATAGCAAAAACATAGATACAAAGTTTCAAATTTTGATCACATCTTTTCTTAAAATTTCACACAGTATCCCTTATCGAATGAGCTTTTTGACGCAATGAGAATATCTCGGATGTATATTTCGAATTGATATCACGAGTTTTAAGTAGATCATCTCATAAGTATGAAGTATCTGTGTCATAAATTACTCCTTGAAACATCCTTCTCATTATTTATTTATTTCTCAAGTCCATGTAATGAACAAATGTCTACAACTCTAATTTTGGTTATCTTCTGATTGCATATTCCCTCCATACATCAGTTGGTTACTCCTCAAAATCCACCGGGACCAACCAAATTCCAACCATCATGGGTTAGACTTATTATTCCAATCATTGTAGTTGTTACACGTTACGCCAGGGATCACCATCAACGTACTCCACCTGAAGATTCGCACTCGAATACATCCTTCACCGTCATCAGAGACGTTAAATCTAAGATGTCCCGAGCATGGTCAAAGTTTGCTATATTTTAACGTGCACAACACGTATTTTCCATAGAAATATCCATAAACAAATATTTGCACTGCAAAAAAATTGTGAAAATACGAGTTTTTTGCACAACAATAGTCACATATTACAGTGCAGGTATTCTACACATATTTTAAGCGCGACACAAAAATTGCACTTATCATGTGTTGTTGCACAACCACAAATGCTAGTGGCGCAAATACTTGCAATGCAACTGCAAATAATTGCATCATAAATATTTATTTTTATTTTGCATGGCAAACGCACAGAAATTATCATGTACGGCATGGCATTTATTAAGCACAAAGTATTTACACTATAAACTGGCAGAATTTTTAAGACATATGTAACATGTTTCAAGTACATTCAATTCAAAATTTGACATTCATAAAACATTCAAAAAACATAGTAGATTTGATAATAATTGGAAAAAAATTACAGTGATTTTAACATTATTTTTAAAACAATTTTATACGTATAAAAAAAGGTACTTAGTTTACATATTTTAGTAGAGATAAAACGAATGATTTTTCAAAATAAGACAAACTAAATTTCCCCTTCTTAATACTTGCTATCTAGAATAATAAATATAAAAATGATAACATAATCAAGGTTTTCAAAATGGAATTCAAATTGTAGACTCAAAATATTCATATTTTAAGTTTTGTACACACTTTGGTATCAATTTTGAAAATTCTACAACTAGACTTAAAACTTAATTATTTTTTTTCCCTTTTCCATTTTTATTTTGTTTTGAAAACATTAGAATTGAAATTGTAGATCCAAATAAGTATATTGAATATGTTTTTAAATTGTGATTTAAACTAAGTGAATCGGAATGAAACAAATCGTAAAGTGGGAAATACAATCAAAAACGGGATTTTGAATCGTAAGATTTAGACAACAATGAACACAGTTGATTTACATAGATGAGAGTTGTTGCACTAGAAAGAAAAATTAATTTTCCTTTTTTGAAGGATACTAGTAGCTTATTGATTTTCTCATTTGAACATTAAAAAACAAAGTGTTTTGTTATGGCTAATCTAGATGAAAAGAAAATTAATTTAAAGGATTGATAGATAATAATTGAACTGGGTAGTTTCATTTGGACCCACATATAACATGTAGATAAATATGTAAAACATAAATAATACCACCAAGATTTTGGTTGATATTTAATATATGAATTAGGTGTCATAAAAATATAAAGGTAATGTTTTAGATTGTTAATTTAGAATACCTAAGATTGAATCTCATTAGCATGATTAACCAACGTCCAAAAAATTATCTCAAAAAAAAAACCTAATTTGATGTGTCATCTTGTCCAACTGTGAGAGACCAACGAGATTCAAAAACTACATATCTTTATTAATAGTTGCAATACCTTTGGTGTCACACTTTTTTGGTGCACACGTGAACTACCAAAAATGCCCCTCTACATATATTATCAAATCAAATAAACTTCATTTACCAATTCAAAATGCTCTTTTATAAATATTGTCAAATCTCACTGCACTTAAAAATAGGATCAGACGAATAAACTTTTTTTACCAATTCAAAACCTACATCTAAAAGTATTACCAAATCTTAATATCACTTAAAATATAGATCTAACAGATAAACTTTTTTTACAAATTCGATCTTTATTAATTAATAATAAAAATAAAAATTCAAACTAACAAAAAATTAGATGTTGAACCATCGAATAAAAATTCAAACTAATAACACTTGATTTTATTGCAAAAATATGACTAAATATTTGAGTAAATCATTCATCTTAAATGTGTTAAACATATATAATTTATAGAAAAATAATTCACGCGCGAAGCGCGTGCCGTAACGCACGGCTCTTTAATAATAGTTGCAATACATTTGGTGTCACACTTTTTTGTGTCAACGTAAACTACTAAAAATGCCCCTCTGCAGATATTATTAAAATCTCGCCATTACTTAAAATTAGGATCTAACACATAAACTTATTTAACTAATTCAAAAACAACCCTCTAAAAATATTATCAAATCAAATCAAAAATAGAGAAATAATTTTTTTTACAATTTCAAAATGTCCCTATATAAATATTACCAAATCAAATCTTAATATCACTTATAAATAAGATCTAACAAATAAACATTTTTCACAAATTCAAAACGCCCTTTTATTAATATTACCAAACAATAAACTGAATTTTTTAAGCTTCACGCAAACAGGTTATTACTTTTAAGCTTCACGCAATAAACTGAATTTTTATTTTATTTTATTTTTTTGTAAAGGGCAAAACAAGAGTTTACAAGGCAAACCAAGTTAATTTTTTTTCTTTTTTATAATAAAAAAGACATCCTAAACAAAATAAAGGAATATTAAGAATCTATGAAGCTCTGAAGTAGATACTATGGTAAAGGTATGGAGAGACATACATCATAGATGACCTTTGCAATGATATCTTTGAAAGGGAGGAGATCACCAGTAATATTGAGATGGGCAACATGGCCTGGAGTAATACGAATAAAAAAGTCAAACATAGTAAAGATAAGTTTCTGAAGTGTGAAAAGAATGTTGCTATAAGAAGTCAAACTAGTTTGCTGTGGTCTAGCTCTAACCAATCACAAGATTTGAAAATATATATCAAATTTTACCAAGATACTACAAAATTCAGTCCACGGTTATAAAAGAAATAGGTAACTGGGCGCGGTGAAGAATACTTAACTATTGTCTCAAAAGATGAAGGTACTTCAACTCCTGCGGGAAGTAATTGCTTAAGTATATGCTCTACAAAAACATTAATGGGATCATTATAATGTTAGTAAACAATTAAACAATTAAACAATTAGATGCCAGTACGATACTGCATAAAACTTTAAGGGTATATAATAAAAGAGATATGGCAGAACCAAAAACATAATAATAATACTAAATAATAAATAAATAAATGATAAAAAATGGGAAAGAAATCACCATAAAACTTAATACAAATTTAATGTCAATCAACAGTATCCAACAACATATGTGTTTGTGGTATGTATAATACTATATAGGAATCTTGTTGCATCAGCGCAACCATACAACTGAAACAATATGACAGAAACTTAAAAGCTTACCTGAGAACCAAATCTCATATTTGTTTGCTACTTGAAGTGAGTGTGTGTGTATGAAATTTGGTATTACTTGACCAAATATTGTCACGGAAACATCAAAATAATTCGTTTATCTTGCCAAATGCACTTCAATGTTAAGGGCTAAATTATACATGTTAAGGGCTAAAGGTACTTCAAATGTAATTCAACGTTAAGTATTTATGCCTCTTATCATACAAATCGCATCAATTAATCATCGTATGTAAATTTGAACCAACCTGCTCCCCAATAAGAGTACCCAAGTGTCACTGAATGGGGAACCACCTCAATCTCACATAGTTGCTTCAATGATTCAACCACTTCTTGAGGAATATCAGAAAGATCTAATATTGTTGACAAAGGGGAAAAAAACAAAATAGTTAAGAGTGGTAATCAATCCCATTTACATTATGGTGATAATGGCCTCGCGCAGAGTACTATGTAAATGTCACTTACCAGGATTGTTAATCTTTTCAGACAGTATAACCAAACGAGTTTTTTTGCAAGTCTTATCTTCAGTAATAGGTTTAATGCGAGGTTTGTCTAATATGTATCTGCAAACAAAGTACAACAGAACACAATAAAATTGTCAGCAACTTGGTGTGGTATATCTATGGTTTACACAATATACATTGTACTGAAATTGCTAACATCAAGAAGATTATTTTAACTAGATTTAGATCAGAATTATCTGAGTGTGCGAAGAAAAAAATGCCTGTAAACTAACTAAAAAACAGCGATAGTATCAGTCTTTAACTGTCCAGAATTCAAATTTTCATTTTTCTAACAATATTAATATTCAACTTGGATCCAAACAAGTTTGAAGAGAGAAAAGTACCCATTCAGAACTTTGAGGACAGAAGTGCATAGATTGCAAGGGATTCGAAGAGCCAATAAATTTAGTTTCTTTTGGAACTTGCTCTCGTCTAGCACTATCGTAGCCATCATTGATGAATGATAAATAGATAACTTTGCGAAGGAAATACAAGGATCTGCTGATTTAAGATTTTTGCAGGAGATTGGGCTTTGAGAACAGAAATAAGCATACGGAGATTGAATTAGTCTTCAAATCCAGAACCTATAAATCAGCGTTCCTTCGAGCAATTGCACCTCGATTTTTGTTTCAATTCAGTGATTTCTCCTCTCCCTTCTGCAGGTACCAGGTTTGATAGCTTATATACCTTGCATTTTATTTTATTTTAGAAATAGTTGGGCCAACCCTTGTTTGTTTTATCGGTAATACAAAAGAAGGTGGGGAAGAACACAAAGTAACATATAGGATAAAACTAGTACTAGTATAACCGCACAACGGTGGAAAAACCGACCGTTGTTATATTTGATATGAAAGAAAAACATTTTTGTTTAATTTTTTTTTTTATTGCAAATTTGATAAAAAATTAAGTGCATTTAAATAAAATAATTTGAAATTGTAATTTGAAATTAGAAATCTTTATTGCATACGGTTTCTAAGTAATTTGAGATTGCAGAAATCTTGAACCATACCATGAAAAGTGGATAGATATTTTGAATTTTGAAATTTGAAATTAGAAGGAAGGTGGATAGATATTTTGAAACGCAAAGCAAAAGGAGGAAAATAGGGAAACACACCAAAATTTGATATTTGAAATTAGAAAGAAGGTGGATAGATATTTTGAAACGCAAAACATAAGGAGGAAAATAGGGAAACGAAGAAAAACAGGTAGCATGTTTTTTTGGCTTCAGGAAAATTGATTTTGGCCAGTGGAAATAGGCAAACCTCCCTACGGTCGGTTTGATAACCGTACAACGGTGGAGAAACCGACCGTTCGATTGTATAACTTTGATAAGAAATATACATTTAAAAAAATTGTTAATATTACTTAAACATTAAGTGATAATATGTTGGAAAAGAATAAATTGAGATTTGAATCTGAAAATATGAATTTCAAATTGAAATATTAATCAAAACATTCAAAATTGTCGATTTGAAATTGAAAATTTTAAAATTTTAAAATCATAATAGATTTGAATTTGAAATCTTTGATGCGCAAAATAAAAGGAGAAAGTTTAGGGAAACCGCGATGAGACAAGATTCATGTTTTTAGAGAAACCGCGATGAGACAAGATCCACGTTTTTTTGGCTTTAGGAAAATTGATTTTGGCTAGTAGAAGTAGGCAAACCTCCCTACGGTCGGTTTGATTATGACCCAATTAGTTTATCTTCGCACTTTTTTTTGTCAACGTGAACTATGAAAAATGCTCATCTATAATATTAACAAATCTTAACAATTCTTAAAAATAGAATCTAACCGTTAAACTTATCCAATATTACCAAATCTTAATATCCCATAAAAACATGATACAAATTCAAAATGTCCATCTACACTTAAAAATAGGATTTAATCAATAAATGTTTTATCTTTAACTAGTATAACCGCACAACGGTGTAGAAACCGACCGTCCGATTGTATAACTTTGATATGAAATACACATTTAAAAAATTTGTTAATATTACTTAAACAGTAAGTGATAATATGTTGGAAAAGAATAAATTGAGATTTGAATCTGAAAATATGAATTTCAAATTTAAATATTAATCAAAACATTCAAAATTGTCGATTTGAAATAAAAAAATTTAAAATTTTAAAATCATAATAGATTTAAATTTGAAATCTTTGATGCGCAAAATAAAAGGAGAAAGTTTAGGAAAACCGCGATGAGACAAGATCCACGTTTTTAGAGAAACCGCGACGAGACAAGATCCACGTTTTTTTGGCTTCAGGAAAATTGATTTTGGCTAGTAGAAGTAGGCAAACCTCCCCTACGGTCGGTTTGATTAACTACAAATTCGTTATTTATTAATTAATAATGCAAATAAAATTCAAACTAACAATAAAAATAAGATGTTGCAACTTAGAAATAAAAGTTTAAATTAACTACACATTATTTTAACATAAAAACATGGCTAAATATTTATGCAAATCATTTTTCCTTGAACGTGTTAATCATATATAATTTATAGAACAATAACTCATGCGCGAGACACATACAATTATCACGTGCGGAGCACGTGCCGTAACGCTTCTCATATAGTCATATTGAATATATTGACCAACTTCCTTTCGGCCTCGCAAATATCTTTGTTTTCTATTTTCCAATCTATTTTATTATCTTCTTTAATAATAATTGTAATATCTTCGGTGTCGCTTTTTTTGGTATTAGATTGAACTGTTAAAAAAGCCCCTCTAAAGATATTAACAAATCTTAATATAACTTAAAAATATGATCCAACTTACCTTTTAATGGTTTCTTTTTAGTTTTCTCAGTTTAAAAATCTAAGATTAACTTTTAAAAAGACTTCAAAATAGTTTTAAACTTCTCCTTTTCATTTCTACTTCCTTCTCCTTGAAAGATCAAGCCCCATCACCCTTAACACTTCATGGCCGAGCACATTCCCATTTAGGAGGAACCTATTATGGCCATAAGGTCATCAAAATCTTGTTGTTTCATAAGCAAGGGCTAGGATCTAAAGTCGTATTCATATGTTGGTGAAGTACGAGATGTTTTGGAAAGCTTTATGTGAGTAAACTAGCACCTTTATAAAAGTTTCTAACTGTAGTTTAAAGCTATACCTTATTGTTAAATCCTTGTTTGTTTGGATGAATATGATGTTGGTTTGAATGATCATATGTGTATATACGTATGCTTGTATACGAAGTTGTAAGTTGGATTTGTAAATTAAAACCTAATGGTTGTGATTGATTTTAAAGATGAGATTTGTATATGTTATGGTGATTATGTGTAAATTTGGTTGTGTTGATTGATGTAGCATGTATGTATGTTACGATCTTCGATATGTGGTGGTATGATAAGGAAAGATAGCATCTTTAGTGTTAAAATGACATAGAATCTTTTGTTAAACTATGCTTACAAATTTTGAGATTTCAATATTTGTAAGTTAAAACTTTGTTTTAGCTTTCCCAAAAACTTTCCTTTATGTTTAATAAAGTTAGTAAGGATTTCCAAGAGAAAGATTTTAAATGTAAACTTTGGAAACTAAATTCAAGTTATGATATTCATAACGATAGTCGATATGGATGTAGTTTCGTTTAAAATCTAATTTTTGTAAAATTTGGTTTAATATACTTTAAAGTGTTTTAAAAATGTTTTATAAACTTAATAATGATCTTTTGGAAAGTTAATTAAGAATCTAATAATTAATTTTTAAATTAGTTAAGTTTCAATAATTAATTAAGTATTAAACATCGGTTATTAATTTTAATTAAATAAAGATTAGTACTAATTAATTATCTTTTAAAAGTAAGATTAATTTTAATAAACTATCGATTAAGCAAGATTAATTTTTAATTAATTTTGAGTTAGGTATATAATTTATTTTTAATTAAATATAAATTAAATATAAGGTTTATTATTAATCAAGTGTATAATTATTTTTTAATTTATAAATTAATCAAAGTTTTAATTTATAATAAATTATTCATCAAAGGTTTAGTTATTTCTTAATTATTAATTAAATTAAGTTAAGATTTAATTAACTTTAATTATGGTTTAATAAAGATTTAACTTGTAATTAATTATTTTAAAGGAGGTTTATGTTTTGCTTTGTTTTCTAAGAATCAATTTGTTTTAAAAGGAACTTTCTTTACAAAGAATAGTTCTTGACCACAAGGGATTGAAGTGTCGATACCGTTAAGTGGCCAAACCATTGTGAATGGGCTATAATGTAAGTTGATTAAACTGCTTGGACATGCGTTTAGTAGAACAAATCCCCATCTACTATTATAGTAACTTGGACATCTTACATATATGATTGATTGATTGTTATTTGCTGATTCTCTTTACAAATCTGCTTGTTATGGAAGTACCCATGTTATAACTTGGAAAGTTAAACTACTTAACTATGAAACATTATGGTCATTAAGCCTCTTTTTGAACTTGTGAAGTCAAATATTTTAATTTTATCCTTTTTGAAAATGGTTTAAAGACTATTATTATCTTTAAATATGATATTTAAAGGTTAATTAAGCAATTATTTTATTAAAAATATTTGAAGTTAATTTAATATTTTTTAAATGATTGTTTATTATAATTATTGTGTTAATGTGATTTAAACATTAATTTAATGGAGAATGATTAAATAATAACTTTTTTATTTTAAGATGTTTTAAATAATTGATTTTATCTAAGGAACTTTAATGATTAAGTGTCTTAAAGAAGTTTTAAATAAGGATGATTTATGAATGAGTTTTAATGAATGATTTGAATATTTATAAAAGAGTTTTGTAAATTAACTTGGTGGTTTATAAAGAGTGTTCTAAATGGTTTTTGAATTTTAAGTAAAGAAGATTTCATAAACAAAAGAGATTTGTTAAAAGGATCTATTAAAGGAAATTTATGAAAGAATTTGAAATTTGATTTCCTTTAACTGACCGACTCAATTCTGGTGGTATGTACATTCGTTCCACACTCAACGGCGAAGAAATATTGTTTGAGGTTCTTTATCTCTATTTTAAATAACATTTTGTTTTGATCCTTTGAAATGATTTGTAAATGAGAAAAACTTTCACAAATGTTTGTGAATATACTTATGTCAATGAGATATGTATATGAATGTTTTTGATAAACACTTCTGAAAAGAGATTTTGATATAAAAAATCGAGAGAAATGTGTGATCGTCTAAAATAGAAGAGAGTACACATGTACACACACATATATATAGATATATAACACCAAAATTAAAAGAGCTGCCAACATGCCTGGCAGGTAGCAAAAAAACCCCGATACGAAAAGAAAGAAGAGAGTAAAAAGATAGAGAACCACCGAAAAACCTATGAAACCACAAACTCTCCCTAAACAAACTATGCCAACAAGAACCAAATGCCTGAAACATCTCCAAGAAATGAGCACCCATCTAAAACAACTCTTACATCTTCAACCTCAGTAACCAAACCTTAAAAAAAACCTCAAAATAACAAACATCATCTGCTCAAACCATAAACAGCCTCAAAAACAACAAACCCCAAAATAACTCCCCAATCTCAACCTCAACATCAACACTTAACAAAGCCATAAAAGAACAACGCATCTAGTCAAGCCACATACAATCACCATAATAACTCCCCCAAGCATCCATCGGTCCTTGTGTATAAGACCTAGGAGCTTTAAGTTTCAGTCAAAGACTTCCTCTAATATTAACTACTGAAATACTCCAACAATTCTTCTACCAGAATTAGGTGTATGAGTAGAAGCACAAGTTAGGGTAGTAGATGGTGAAGATCATCTTAGAGATGCAAGGCAGCAATACGGTATAAATCTAAAACCCCCAGTTTATAGAAAATAGACCTATCAATATAGCAATCTCTATTGTTAACTGAAGACATACTTGGTGCAAGTTGATAATCTTTCACTGCTACATTATCTCCCTTGGAGTTATCAACGCCCTTTCTTTCTTTGTAAGCATCATTCACATTTAAGTTATTATTTTCTACAATATTAGCCACTTCCCCAACTAACAAATCACCAGAACTACTCTTAGTCTCTCCCTCATTTTCCCCAACCACGCCACATAAACTATCACTATTACGAACCAAAATTTGAGCTTACAGAGCATTAATACTATTCTTAATACCATCATTCAATGCGCATACAGTTGACGTAACATCCACATCCACTACATTTGAATCAAACGTGCACACAATGACATCCTTATGATGTTCAACTGGAAATATGGAAGTCCTTGCATTAACCAAACCTGCTAATTCTCTTTTTATTAAACCAACAGAACCCATAAAATCTCCAACACCAACCAAATCCACCTTGACCCTGTTGTTGCGCACAACCTCTCCATCTAGCTCCCTATCTAACAGCATCATTAACAAAACCATCGAAATAAGCCATAATGGCAACCTCTATGCGCATGACATTTACTATAGCAACAGACTAACCTTCCTTGTTGTTAACTCTGCTTTTTCAGCAAGGCCGTGACATCAAAAATCGACCGAGAAGCCAATGATAGTTCATCTCGAAGGATGGTCGATTTAACCTCCCAATAAAGCAAGTTCTGTTGAATGAATTTTCAGATAAGATCCCCTACGGAGGGGGGTCCAGGGGGGTGCCAACCCCCCAAGGTGGGGGTGCGGGGGCAACGCCACCGCCTACGGTGTTCGACCTGACCGGTCAGGTCGTAGGGGTCCAGGGGGCAGCGCCCCCGGCGGGTGCGGGGCAGCGCCCCGACCAAAACGGTATACGACTTAAAGAGTGAAGTAAGCCAGCGACTCAACTTATCTGGTTGCCGACTCAACAGCCTTATCTGGTTGCCGACTCAACAACCTTGAGGAGTTACCGACTTAACGGCCTTGAAGGGTTACGACTCAACGACTCAGGAGGAATAACGACTCACCGGGTTATAACCTTAGCGACTTAAAGGTGCCAGCCGACTCAACGGGTTAACGACTCATGGAGTTAGCGACTCATGGGGCAGACCGACTCAACGGGTTAACGACTCATGGAGTTAGCGACTCATGGGGCAGACCGACTCAACGGGTTAACGACTCATGGAGTTAGCAACTCATCGGGCAGACCGACTCAACGGGTTAACGACTCATGGAGTTAGCGACTCATGGGGCAGACCGACCTAAGGATTTCAACGACTCAGGATGACTAACGACCTATCGTAAGTCGCTGGCGATTCAAGCGAACAAGGAACAAGCTTAATACCGATACATCTATGCCGCTGCCTGCTGACTCGTGGTATGTGAGTCGGTCACGGCTCATCTTGAGTCGGTCACGGTTCATCCTGAGTCGGTCACGACTTATGACTTGATCAACAATTCCAGCCCAGAAATTTGCCTATAAATACATGGCCACCTCCAACATTCAAGGGACTTTTTTGGGGGGCTCACTTCCTGGACGCCATTACTCGGCCATTGTCTCGACTTCAAGCAACGTTCAAGCAACACTTCTATCAATCCAATCACCAAAGACATTTCAACAAATCTCAAGAGGAAAAATAACTCATTCGCCATGCATTCGAAGGATTCTTCTACATCGGGGTTTGAGCTATTTGTCTAAGTGTGTTGTAATCGGAGTTGATTGTAAAGAATTGTAACCAAATCAGCAATAAAGAGCTTTAAAGTGGACGTAGGCTAGATCTTAAGCCGAACCACTATAAATATTGTGTCTTTTATAGCTTTTCTGTGATTTCTTTGCTTATACTTTGTTCCCGTACAAACGGGTGGTGCTTTCACAATTACCTTCTACACACCGGGGTGTTAGCGTTCAATTTTTAGCGTTAACACTTGTGAATAGCATTAATACAATTTTTAACTCCTACCAACATAGCACCCACGAACAATCCATCTCCTTCTAACATAAAGTTAGGTCCTCCTAAACCATTCACCTCCATTCCATCTTCATTAACCCCATGCATATCCATGTGCACATCAATACCATTGTGCACATCCACACGAGTCCCACATAAAGCAAATTAATATCCAAATAGTCATATGAATTATTCCAGTCATCAAAAGTATGGATAACCGAGCTTTGATACAAGCCATCATTAATATAACTATCAGAAACTCCTTTATCGTCCATCTTATTACCATCTCCACCCTCAGCATCTTCAAGCAAACTATCAGTAGCTATGTTGTATTAAAGAATCCTATTCACAAAACTATCCTCAATTACCATTGGTACAAAAGATGAAGGAACATCAACAATATTGCCATCTTTACATTGGGAATTCACATCTAAACTTTTAAAAATATCAGATATCTCTCTGGAGTCATCCATAGAACTCAAACAATCAAAACTGTTAGCAGTATCAAGCTCAAAACTCACCACTTTACATGATTTAGCTTTGGGTCTTTTACAATGAGCATGAATGAAATCATTGTTTTGTTCTCACAAAAGAAAAGAAGAATCAGTATCCCTCTTTGGGTGGTCAGCATGTCTATTATCATAGACTGAATCTTTGATTTCCAGTGAAAGAGAATCCAATGAAAAATGCAAAACAGCAGGATCTAACAACAATGGATCAAAAAATTGAAGTTTTCCCTTTGAACCGCAATAGAAAAATCTGAAACTGCCTTGAAATCTACAAAAGTATTTGAATCACCATTAATCCCGATAGAAACTGGCAAAAAATCAATATTTGAATCTTCATCGACCAAAGGAGAAGCATATTTTCCAAAATAGTCTTTAGGATCTCCAAACTTCTTGCTATAATTTGTACCTGTGTTACCCGCATTGATCGCATCTAAATGTATGAATAACTCCTCCAAGAAATTGATTCCTACCTTTCTCTGGCTCCATAAATGATCCAACAGAATTCCCTTGGGTTTCATAAATTTTAAGACAAAGAGAAAACCATGTTCTGAGATAGAAAGATCCTTACCCAAATGAGCATGATTACTATGACTGAAAGAATTAGATTGAATTTCATCCATTCGAAAATTTTGTGCCCAAATAAACCGCACCCAAACATCTTATATAATCACAACATTCCTTTGCCAAATGTGAAAAATCACCGCATCGAAAAAAAAATTCTCCCCTCTTCGGGAATCAACCCATTTCCTAAATTTGGGTTTCTGATAGAAGACTTGAGGAGCAAAAAAAGATTCCTTAACTACACGAGCATAAGAACGATAAGATGGAGGATTGCAATCAATAAAAGAATGAGAATTGGAAAATTTGGAAAAAAGGGTATGCAAAAAAGATGGAGAAGGATATCGAATTTGATGAAGACCCTGTTTAAGTTATTTCTATCTAATCAAAAGAGATTTTAATAAATGAAAAAATTGTTTTGTTTGAGGCTTAGTGGGTACTATGGGTAATTAATTCTTTGAATTGTTGTTGTTAGTTTATTTGATAGTTAAATAACCGACTATCAAATCTAGACCCATTTTAATTCAGGAAGCATGTTATGTATATTCGAGTTTTTCGGTAAGGACTCGAATACTTGTTGCATACTTCCAAAGAACCAGAATTGAGTTAGTCAGAAATTATCGCTTAGTTTGGAGACATTAGTTTTCGGATTTGTCTAAACCATTCTAAACTAATAATGTTCATGATGAAAGTAAGATATGGAGCTATATTATTATTCCAAAGGTGATTCCAAAATGGAGGATAGTAAATTTTGAATGTTTGTTCGATCCTAAAATAACTTGTATAATGCTGGCATTGCATCTGGCATGGAGGCCGGTGTTAGCATTCCAAGATGGTTTACTAGTAGAAAAGGTAAAAGCGTATCCCCAAGCCTCACAACCCGGAAAAATGGCTAAAATAGGGTATGCATCGGAGTTATATGGTTTGCTACTATTAGGAGTCATCATCCCATTCTAGATTGTCCCCTTAGATTTGTTTTGCACGCAGGCATCGAGGGGCAATAATTACATCCACGGTGTTAAGGGATGAGGTAATCTGGTCTGTCAAGTTAAAGGGGTAGTCGACTTAGTGCAGCACAGGGGGGCAGATGCTTCTGTAGCCCTCAGTTACATTTCCTAGAGGTGTACCATCGGAAGGTAGTCCCATACCTAACCATAGTTGGAATCCATTTTCCAATACGAGCCTTCGGACTTGATTGTATATCTATTATGTGGGAATTTAACTAATGTAACAATTTCTGCATGATTCAATATTTACTTTAACCATAGACATTATTATACTATCACTGGATTTTTTATAGAAAGAGTTTTGGTTATCACAAGGTAAAAACACCATATGTGTTTATGTGCGGTGTGGCCTTATGAGGTAACCTTTATTTTTAAAGGTTTTTATAAAGTTAAACTTATGTTTTACTCACAGCAGGCCCATGTCTGACCTAGAGTTTTATTTTCTTTTCCTAAAACTCTTGGGTGCTCAAATTTATATGGGCATCCAAGTAGTTCAAGTTTTCTACGGATGCATTTTTGGAGGAGCTTGGAGCAGGAGGCTGCATTAATAACTCGTTGTTATCTTGATTTCGTAGTATCTTATGTATTTTGTGTCACTTAAATTGTGACAAGTTGTTATAACCGTCCTAGATTATAATTTTTACTATTATGACTTTGATATATCATTTTGAAAATCACTATGTAATTTTTTGTTGTTGATTATTATATATTGTTCTGTAACGTTATGAGATTCTGTGTTAGTTTCTCTTGTCTTCTTTCTTTTTTCATTCCCCTAACAATCTATCTTTTCAGCATTTGGTTGATCGGCACGTGAATAATATAGATGTATTAGCGTCAATTTTTGAGGGTCGAAAAGGTGGGTCGTTACACTTGCTTTTGGTAGGGGTTTTCCCTAGGCAATTGTCTTGCTCGCCTTACCCTACGGCAGGCCCTATTGGTACCTAAAACTCATATTGGATCCACAAAATTCAATCAAAGCCCTAGGAATGATGCTATGAGAAACCCTAATTGTAGTTCTCAAATTCAAAAATGTGGAGTTAAGAAACAATGTCTCATTTCTCTAAAATCATATTCCAAATGTCTCTCTTTCTGTAATAACCTGCTTTTTCAATCTTCAGAAGTCAACACTAATACATCCACAGTATTCACATGCCGGACATCCAAGTGTTTGAAGACAAATCATTGGGTTGAAAGAATGCAAGATAGAACAGAATCTCACAAAACGCGGCGAATAATATATACTATACAATAGTTCTTTACAAAAGAAAAAGAACTTGAATATGCATACTACATCAAAGTACAATTGTCCTATCATCGATTTTTGGACAGTTATAACAATCTTTTCTTACAATCTATGATAGATACAACAAGAACCAAAGTAGGAGAAGATAAAATACATGAATACAAACCTTGGAACTCTAGCTCGTCTCTTGAATCTCCAAAGTGTCCAACTAAATCTAGAAAATATGCTCGGGCTAACCCGAGCATTATAAGAAAAATAATACCCGGATCAGTCTGGTAAAACCCACATGAGAAATAAGACCAACTAGATTACTTAATGCAATAAAAACTTATTAGAAATAAAGGTATGTCGTAATGCCATAATGCACATAAACACAGATGGGTTTTTACCTTATGACAACGAAAACATTTCTATATAAAATATAGTGATATTATAATTGTTACCCCATAATTTTTAAAACTCACAAAATTATGAACATTCGGAAGGAAAGTTCCTTAGCTTGTAATTCCAAGACAATTGTTTGGTTTCCAACGAGAGCATAAGTACCATATTCTGTATCCGAGAGTATGTGAACCAAGAACATGAATCAAGGCATCGATCGAGGTCAAGATCACTGTTCAGCTTAGATAAGGAGCTTTATTGGAGGCAGCATTTGTCGAAACTAAAAGCATTTCAACAAACATCGACAATCAATGGTTTAAATTGCCCAAGTCGAGACTAATGGTTAGGATAGATGAAGGGCACCGAAGAAGCCATATATAAAATCATCATGTCGACAATCCTCATTTAAATTCACTCAACCAGACGATGACAAGTGTTCAAATCTAAGTGGCACATAGCAAGCAAAGTCATCAATCTAAGGGAAAGGTACTCCATCAATGACATTGTGGCATATTGCCTATAAATAGGCGGCAATCACATAGCTTAATGATCTTCTGGCACAACATAGAATCAAGACATAAAATAATATTGTACTTTTCTATATTAGAGCTCCATTTACAAATTCATTAATGGCGAAAATGTCTAAATTCAATGTAATACGCCTCTTGGCCAGATAAGGGTGACTAAGTATGGGATGGACAATGGATTTAGGGACTTTCGACTCGAACCACTATAAAAGTATAGGTTTTATTTACTTTTTGCACTTTACCTTCTTTGAATTTGCTTTTGAGACCTTATGGTCCAGCATTTCGTGACTTAAGCTTGATTAAATCACTTCTCTGTAATCTCTTCAACAGGTTCAAAATTCCAACCAGCTTTCGGAGCTATACCTTCATACCTTGGGGTGTTATTATGGACAAAAAATTTCACTAACATTTTTGGCTCTAGAAGGAGGGCCTCAACCTCCGCACTATGTTCCATCTAAATCTAACAGAACATTCCACTCAATTATATCTAGTTTTGAAAACAAAGAAGTCATCTTGGAGCTGCCCCTGAAACTTCACACTCAGCTCATTGAAAAAAACAATTGTGAAAGATTGGTCACCCTCATTTTGAAGAAAGAGAATGACAAAGAGTATGATCCTGTCTATGAGCTTCAAGTTTCTCAGACCAGTCAGCTTTCTAAATATCTTTAAGAATCCCTACAAGAATCAGCCTAACTCCAAAAGATTGTTAAGAACCTAGATATCGAAGTTAGGAACCTATCCATCGAATTTTTAAAATATGAAGGTTTGATTTCTTCCAGTTAGAAAGCCCTTCCAGTCACTTAAGGTGATGAGCGTTGAAAGAAATTAAAGTAGGATCAGATTCTTACGCCACTCAACCGAAGTTTGTCTCGGATATTACTTGTAAAGAGTTTTCTTACCTTGATTACCCTCCACTAAAGAAAGAAGACTCAAAATGTGTGAAGTATGGTATCTATCATTTGATAAAAAGACATGAGACAGATAGATCCCAAAAGCTTTCTTACGTGGTCGAAAAATTTATGCAGAAAGGGAAGATAACTGAATTTATTAAACGCTAGTTTGAATACCTTTTTTCAGAATTATTTACTTTGTTTTGTATCTATGACTCTTGGGGAATTCCATGTGACTCTTGCCAAATGAATGCACATGGCGCTTGGGTAGAAAGATGAAGTTGTAAGGAGAATCCCTTTTTACAAATCAAATTCCTACGGTCAAACGAAAGATACTGGTTCTATTAACGCGCTCTTCTCAATTATAACCTCTTTTATAAAAATTTTGACTTTAAGGAGCACCTCATGGTCTCGGATTTCTTAAAGCTTAATCAGAAAGTATCGGCTTTCTTCTTTAGTATAACTCAATCTATCGAGTCTTTACTCAAAGGGTGCATTCAAGTCTTGGCTTTTACGGTATGTCTCCTCTTCTTAAGAACTTTTGCATATCATGCTTGCATTTAGAATTTAAGGACTGAAACCATGCCAATGATCTAACGAGATCAATGAAGAGTTTCTCTTTCTCTAAAAGATACTAATTTTATCAATAGTTTTCTTTTTCAAACTCGGACTAAACTTTCTATTGAACGATGTGATTTATGATCTATATGATATCAAAATTATTTTACAAAGCTGCTTGAGAACACTCTTTCCATAGATTTTATATTTCTCTTTACCAATTTACAACCAGCATTCCATATGACCGTTAACTTAAAGTAGTTTTAGATAGTTGACACCCGCCAAAAGTAGTTTTAGATGGTCAGCACCTATCAAAAGTGGTTATAGATGGCTGACGCTTATCAAAAGTGGTTGTAGATAGCCGACACTCACCAAAAGTGGCTGTAGATTTAGACCTAAAATAGGTTAGTAGACCTCACCATAAGAGCACCCCTATAGTAATGCATTAAAAAGTGTAAGGCCAAATTGCTTGGGCTTAAAAAGACGTCCAAAAATAGAATGCATGCTGATAATGGGTCGTGGTCGAGTAGTACCATGCATTAGGTAGATTTCCAATTAAATTAGAATATTGGTTAGATTCCTAATTATAGTGAGCCATGGTCTGCATTTTTTAGATTCGCAACTAGATTAGAAAGTTGGGTAAATTTCCAATAATATTAAGCCATGTCGAGCAGTACCATACATTGGGTAGATTCCCCATAATAGCGAGCCACGGTCAAGTTATGACATGCATAAGATTAGGATTGGGAAGATCCCCAATAAGATTATAGTTGGGTAGATTCCTAATAAGGATGGGGCGTTGGGGAAAAGTTCCTAAGTTAAGGTATCGAGTAGATTCTTAATAAAAAAAGGATAATAGAATCAGAGCAAGATGAAACTCCTAATTGTGCCATTGGGCTAACTCCGTACAAGGATACAATAATCAGGACTTGGTTGGATACGAGACCTTAAGTATACCAGGGCAAGAGATACCCTACAAAGAGAATTTCTAAAGAACATTCAAGCAAAGCGATGGCATAAGAAATAAAATCGAAAAGAGTAAAGTTACTTTACATATATAGTTTGTCCAAGAAGAAGTTACAAGGGGTAGGCCGAGAAGAACGTCTACAGAAATAATAACTAGATTACAAAATTAAGAGCATCAGAAGATAAAGTATAAAAACGAAAGGAGGGGACCCTCCTAAATGTGCAAGCCATGGTGGCAAGTCAGGGCGCACAGAAACAGTCTTAGTTCCATAGCCTCAAAAGGAATTTATTAAGCAATATCATCCTTAGCCTCTTTTCCTCCCTTCATCTAAAAGGAATGGCTATGTCATCTCCTAGGATCAAATATTGATTTAAGGCTTACTCTTCTTCGAGGTAAAGCGGTTGTTAACCTAGCCTTGACTCAAGGAAATTGCTCTTAATCTTAAAGGTCTTAAGTATTACGTTAAGATTTTAAAGTTCAGCTACCTTGTCCTCATAAGATTAGTAAAGAGAAGCATAGTCTCGTTGAGTTTTTGAGCAGTTCAGGTATGGTACTCTATAAAGAATGCCAACTTAAGATTAGTAAAGAACTATGCGGAATAAAGAACTCCACGTTGAGTACTCTAGCTTGAAATGTTATGTGACAATCGCGTCGTACAAGGTCGAATGGTAATTAAAACACTATAAAGTTGTCAAGGAAGTTTCTTCCATAAAATTTTACAATCCAAAGATTATAAAATTCATATTGCTATAAGGGCAAGTTACAGTATGTTTTCATCAACAAGCATGTTATCAAGAGTGCCTTCTTGTGCCTCCTCGTCAATAGAAGCAGCTTCCTCCTCTTCCTCTATCGAGAGCTCGACTTCATCCTTCAAAACGACCTTAGTCTCGTTTTCCTTCTTATGTTCCTCATATCTTTTAGCAAAGTTGGCTTTAAATATGACAGCATTCTTCCTAAGATAGGCTAGAGAAAAAGGCACATTTTGGTCCAAACAAGACTTGAAAGGTTCGTCCGCTGGCCTCCTTCCTGTTCTCTCTCTAGCAATATAACGTTCCTTATCAACTACCCTAGCCCCGGCTTTCTCCAATTTATCATCCCTTTCCTTCAAGGCTATCTCAAGAGTCTTGATCTTACGATCCTTCTCTTCAGCAATCCTGTTTGACTCATCTATCTAGGCATTCACCTTCTGAATTTTAGCTTTGAATTCAGCAAATTCCCTTTTCATTGCTTTGGCAATCGCCGCCATCTTCTCCATTTTTAACCACTCGTGTTGATGAGTAGAGATTTCCATCATAGTCTAGAAAGAGGCCACAGAGTAAGAATAAATGATGGAATCGTAAACCTACATATAAAAAAAATTATACCTTGATGCTTTCTCAAAGGCTATATTCAGTTGCTCTTCGGACACCTGGGTTAGAGGTTGGATGTAATGATCTGCCTTTCTTACACCTAAAGATGGAAGTTAAGTATCCTCGGTATTTGTGTGACAATTATCTAAGTGTCCGAAAGACAAGTCTTTTGGGGTTAAAGAAACAAATATAGGACAAAATCCTATAAATGTGATGAGAAATATATAATATAATGAATGATATCTACAAAAAGAATCAACTTTATTATATACATAATATTAGGGTACACTAACCTATTATTAACCTGGACAGTTATAACACCTTTTCCTTACAAATGCTGATCAACACAATTGGAAATCAAAGCAACAAAAATAGAGAAATAAAATAAGATACATGAATACATCTTGGAGAATCCAGCCATCTCATGGAAGCTCCAAAGGATCCAGCTAAATCAGAAAAATATGCTTGGGCTGACCCAAGCATTGTAGGAAAACAATGCTTAGGTTAGTCTAGTAAAACCAACATGAGAAACTCAAATCATAAGGAATTTTATTTATTTAACTTGTAAAACCCTTTAAAATCAAAGTATCTCGTAAGACCATGCCACACATAAACACATATGGATTTTAACCTTACAATAACCAAAACATTTTTATTGAAAATCCACTGATATTATAATAATGTTTTGGTTTAAAGTAAATATTGAATCATAGCCGAAATTGTTACATTAGTTAAACTCCAGCATAATAGATATACAATAAAGTTAGAAGGCTCATATTGGAAAATGGATTCCAACTATAACTAGGTAAGGGACTACCTTTCGATGGTACACCTCTAGAAAATAAACTCGAGGTCCATACATGGACCCCCTACGAGCAAAAAGTTGGCATGCCCCGTTAAAATGACAAGCCGAATTACCTCATCCCTTGACACCGAGGCTGCATACATTACCCCTTGACTCCAGCGTGCAAATAACTCTAAGCGGACAATCTAGAATGGGATAATGGCTCCTAATGGTAGCTAACCACATAACTTTATAAGCATCTCCCATTTTATCCATTCCTGGGGTGTGAGGCTTGAGGATACGCTTTTAAATTTTGTACTGGCAAACCATCATGGAATGTTAACACGGCTACCCAGGAAAAGATGGAATGTCATCATTCGTCCATACAAGTTGTTCCGGGATCGAACAAACATTCAAAATTTACTATCTTCCATTTTGTAATCACCCTCAGGAAGAAAGTATAGCTCTATAGCATACTTCATCATGAACGTTAGTAGTTTGGAGCAGTTTGGATAAATCCAAAAAATGGTGTCTCCAAACTAAGCGATAATTCCCAGTTATGTAACAACCCGAAATTTAAGCTATAATAATTAATTAACGAATAAATGAAATGATAAAGTAACTTCACGAAATTATCAGAATTGAGCCACGGGAGTTGCACCATTATGTCCACGATAAATTTGTAATCAATTTCCATATATAGAACGTTAGAATCTGAGCTTATATGAGCAAGATACGGAATTAACAAGATATACATACATACATACATACATACACACATACATACATACATACGTACATACATACATACATACATATACATACATACATACATACATACATACATACATACATACATACATACATACATACAAACATATATAGGGAGGTCGACCTAGAGGTTGACCATCCCAAGGCCTAGGTCGACTCGCCTACGTTTGTGAGGCGAAGGAATTTTTCCTTCATGATGTCCGATTTTAACACGTCAATTTCATTCTTTTGTTCAATCTGGTCCCTTCGTGCTTCCATCCGATGACTCTTATTCAGCCTTTGTCGTGGTTGCGTCCTATCCTATCCCCAAATCTAACAGTCTGAGATCCACTTCTACCCTTATAAATAAGATCCTAGGCCTAACACTTTTTCTCACTCTAATATTTTCTCCAGTTGGGTTCACCTTTTCTGGAAGGACCCTAAACTGAATAATTTTCCAAGAAGAAAATTGTTTTAAATTAAAATATTTAACAACGCTAAGTGGATCCGGAAAGACCTAAAGGGAAGAGCTTAGGACCATAGGTGAGTGATTGTAATTATTTAGATTTTTTTAAGCAATTTAAAATAATAGATTTTCTAATAGTTGTATTTTTTCTATGATTTCGGAAATACCTTTTTATCAGTTATTTTCAGTTTTAGATTTATTTTCAGCCTATTTCTTTTTAGCTATTCTTTTTAGTTATTCGTAGTTAATTTCTATTAATTATGGCTTTTCCATTTAATTACAGTATTTTTAATTATTTACTATCAATTATGCTTTATTTATATCTTCTCCTACGCTTTGGATTTTCTTCTATTTCTCCTTTTTCTTCATAAATGGATTAGAATAGATTAAACGCGAATTTGGATTAAATTTAAAGAATACTGAAATAAGGGAAGGTAAGATGTAAATTGTAAAGACTGTAATAAAAATGGAATTAAACTAAAATTGTGATGTAAATATTAGAATTGGACTAAATTAAAGAAATTGGCCTAGTTATAACTTACAATTATAACTAAAAGAGTAAAAGACAAAAGAAGCTTATATTCACACTTAGACCTTGGGTTAAGTAACAAGCATGATTATAACGAAGGTTAGAATAAGAAAACAAAACGAGGCTTATTTTAAGACTTAGGATAAATTAATAAGCACATATAGTCAGAATAATAAAAATGGCTCATTTATATAATTTATCTAAGTTAATAAGCAAAGAATTAAAGTAGGATCTGTACCAAATAGCATTTCCTATCAGACAAAATGGTGGTCTTACCTTAGCTTGAAGTGAGATAAGGGCACGCTTATGCTAATAATAATAGTAATTAGTCGATAAATAGAAGTTCAAATCATAGAGATTTGGACAAGGGGCGTAACTAGATATAGTTTGGATGATAGGCTGGTACCAACAACATTTCCTCTATTTTCTATAGACACTGTAGTCTCACATTAGCCTGATGTGGGATGAGGGGGCACGCTTATGCTAGAGCTTGAGGTAATAAGAAGACCCAATAGGTAGAAAAAAAGTAACATGAGCATGGTGGCCGTTACGCATGTGACTTCCATTCGGGTGCTCGGTAATCATTATGAGTTCCAAGCGCTTAGTATGTGTGCCTTTCGTAGGCACCATTGCCTTCTCTGTAGGGAACTATATACCGTCTAGCCCATAGGGGGTACTATGTGTATCTTTCGTAGAAACCATTTCCTTCCGTGTAGGGAGTTATATAATGTCTAGTCCACAGTAGGTACTATAGAGTAACAGGCCGATCAAAGGGTAGAATTAGGATTTCAGCCTAATCAAAATAGCTATCAAGACAAGTGCAAAAAATCAAAGTTAATCTGTCATATTAATTTAGCAATAGTTAATTCGTACTTATTTCCAGCTTTATATTTCCCTCTATTTCCTTTGTTTCCTTTTTAATACTAGAACTGTTGTAAAGCCTATTACCTTTACTTTGCTTAAAAATACTAGTGATTACTATCATTCACCATATTTTTACTTTGACTCACTCCTCTATTTTCCCATTTCCCCCGGCAATCGGAGATAAGGATGGTAGACTGGAGATTCATGGAGACTTCTTTGGCAGAGATTCTATCATGTATTCCTTTTCTTTATTTCGAGTTTTTAGTTTTTCCTTCGTTGTAACTGGCACTTTTTGGGAAAAGTTGTACTCTATTTATTTGAGACTGTGGTTTTTGATTTCATGATACTTGTATGGGTATTTTGACATATGATGAATTTGGTATGTGGTGACTTCTTCTTATCATCTTATATTATGGAGTTTGATTTTTATCAAAGTACTATAATTGTTTCTACTGCGTTGTTGTTATTATTATTATTATTATTTAGTTTTTGTCTTGTGAATCTTAGTCTCTGCTAGTTTTAGTTATACCTACAATGCACCGCACTTTTTAGTGTATCCTTTTGGGCATACTAAGGAGTGTGGGGGTGTGTCACTTGGCATCAGAGCCTAAGGTTACATGATTCTTAAAAATTTATTTTGAAAGTAAAGTATTTTTCCAAAATAAATTGTTTTAAAAGTATTTTTTAGAAAAGAACTCTTAGAAGTGATTTTTAAGTATAAGAGAGTTTTTATAAAATTCCTCTCAAAAGTCCAGTTCAATCTTTCTTCGACTCTTTCTTAAACTCTCTTTTTATTTGCATAGAATGGCGGATACCCCTAATCTTCCCGAAGGCATTCTAGTCTCAGGCTGATTTTGTAGGTATCTACAAGCCATGACTCTAGAGGTGCAAGGGCAAGTGCCCAATCCAACATCAACGGGTGGGAATCCCATCAACACACTTGCATTAGATAATTTCTCTAAGCTTTGTAAGGGCTTTTTGAATTTGGTTGGAAAGGCTTTTTGTGGTATGGAGGCTTTTATGGAGACTCGGGCTTGGCTACGTAACATAGAGAGGATATTTGGAATATTGGTATTGGATGATCATCAGCGGGTTTAACTAGCATCTTGGCAGTTGAAAGAGGAGGCTTCGTATTAGTGGAAAGTTAAAGAATTGGAAGGAAGGGAAGTCACTTAAAATGGATTTCGTGAGCGATTTGATTGGAAGTTTTATCTCAAGCAGAAGAGAGTGTTCAGTTGGAGAGATTCATTAATTTGAAGCAAGGTAATTTGGTTGTGAAGGAATACATCAATCAATTTAATGAGTTGTCACAGTTTGGGATGGAGTTGGTTAATACACGACACAACAAGGCTTTGAAGTTTGCAAAGAGATTGAATCAATCCTTTTAGGGATTGTTTTTGACTCACGTGCCGACGGAAGCTACTTATAAGTTTTTGATGGAAATAGTGCTTATGTTTGATGCAGTCAAGGAAGGAGAGTCTATAGAGGTTGTTAAGATGGAAGGTCCAAAGAAGAAATGGTGGAAGAACAATAAAGAGAAGAAGAAAAGTGAAGGTCATCAAAAGAAAATTAAGAATGGTTTAAAGTGCAATAGCTATGGGATTATGGGACATATCTCCAAGGATTACAAAAGGGAAAGGATGAAAGGAAAGTGCTATACTTGTCGGCAATGTGGTCACTTGAATAGGAGTTGTCCCCAGAGAGCAGAGCAGGGGGCGAGTGCACTTTTACGAAATCAAATCTATTGTTTAGATGACAACAATTATGCAATGGAAATCAAATATGCATATATATATATATATATATATTTATATATATTTATATTTATATATACAACAACATCACTAGAAATACAAGAATAAGGCTCAAACAACACTACATGAGACTACAAGTCGATAGGTACAAAGAAGTAACAGAAAAGATGCACAAAACAGACATGCACAAGTTTCAGATGTCTAGGTGCACAAGCCAGGCGTCTAGAAAAGTCCTTTGGAACAACAGACAGACTAAACCAAACGTCTGGTAGTAGCACTCAGATGTCTGATAATCTACAGTATACAAAAAATATATAGTATCAGACATCTGATACAAATACCAAACGTCTGATTTCAAACTCGTATTTTAAATTTAAACTTCAACTGCCACTTTCGAGTAGGCATCTCCGCTTCTCTTCGCTGCAACTCTTCATTGTCAATAGAAGCAACTGTAGAGCACTTGTTAATAGATGCAACTACTCGAGGAACCTCTCTACAATTATATATATCATCAAGAATCAAGAGAACAAATTCACTTTACTCACTTATGCTCTCTAATTACATATTATATCGTATATTCTTGATCTCTAGCAATCTATAATTGTATTTAACTCTTCCGTATACTCAATTCTTCATAGTCAATACTCTCTAGATATATATTGGAAGCATTTGTACTAATTAGTCAATATCCGTGTTATAGAACACACATTTGACAAGAACAACTTATTGTAATCAAGCCTATTTCTCCATGCGAAGCGAGGGTGTTTGATAGTCTACATGTTTCGTTTGATGAAAATTTTCTTAACCATCATACTAATGACGACGAAGAGATAATTCCAATAACAAATACAAAAATTCTTTTAATAATGAGACAAATGCACAAAATAATACTTTAGTATCATCTCCTAGAATTCTAAAAGATCATCCAAAAGATAACATCATTAGAGATCTTAACTCCAGAGTTACTAGAAATCAACTTAACCAAATAACTCATATAGCATTTGTGTCAAATTTTGAACTGAAAAATTATAAAGAAGCTTCAAACGATAATTTTTGGATAATAGCTATGCAAGAAGAATTAAATCAATTTGAATGTAATAATGTTTGTTGGTAATTAGTACCACGACCAAAAAATCAATCGGTTATTGGAACAAAATGAGTATTTAAAAACAAAGCAGATGAAAACGGAAATATAGTTAGAAATAAAGCTAGTCTAGTCGCTCAAGGTTATAATCAAGAAGAAGGTATCGACTACGATGAAACTTTTGCTCCAGTAGCAAGACTTGCGGCCATACGTACATTACTTGCTTTTGCAAATCATCACAATTTTAATTTATTTGAAATGGATGTCAAAAATGCTTTTTTAAATGGTTTTATTAAAGAAAACATATATGTTGAACAACCTCCATTATTTGTTCACGAAAAATATCCCGATCATGTTTTTAAATTACAAAAGCCTTATATGGTTTAAAACAAGCCCCCGTGCCTGGTACGAACGTCTTAAAAATCATTTAATTACATCTGGTTTTCAAATAGGTAAAATCGATATGAATTTATTTATTAAACGAGAAAATAACAACATTTTAGTCGTACAAATTTACGTAGACGATATTATTTTTGTTTCAACTAATGAAAATCTTTGTACTCAATTTTCAAATATTATGAAAATTGAATTTGAAATGCCTCACATGGGAGAATTAAATTTATTTTTAGGTATACAAATAAAACAACTTGAAAATGGTATCTTTATTCATCAAGAAAAATATTATAACGATCTATTACGTCGTTTTGAAATGGATAAAACTTCTAGTAAACCAACACCGATGGGTACTAGTGTTCGCTTGGAAAAAGATGATAACGGAAAAGATTTTGATGAAAAATTATATCGTAGTATGATTGGCTCCTTACTTTATTTGACGGCTAGTCGACCCGACATTATGATGAGTGTATGTATGTCTTTGTGCCCGATTTCAAGCAAAACCAAAAGAATCTCACTAAAGAGCTGTTAAACGTATCTTACGATATCTATCTAGTACTAGAGATTACGGTTTTTTAACCCTAAGGGATCATCGTTTGAGCTAGTTTCATATAGTGATGTGGATTTCGGTGGGTGTAAAACAGATCGTATGAGTACTGGCGGAACATGTTACTTTATCGGACAATCATTAGCTTCATGGTTTAGCAAAAAGCAAAATTGTGTCTCCTTATCTACTTGCGAAGCCGAATATATTTCTGTAGCTCTAGCATGTGCACAAGTGGTATACATGCAACAAACACTTATGGATTTCGACAAAGTTATCATTAAATCACCAATATACTGCGATAACACGAGTGCAATAAATCTATCAAAAAACTCTATAAATCACTCGCGTACTAAACATAGATATACGACATCATTTTTTACGTGACAATATGGAAAAAGGAATTATCACATTAGAATATGTAAATACCGAGAGTCCAATAGCAGATATTTTCACTAAATCACTAAATGAACAGATATTTGTTAAATTGCGACGCGATTTAGGAATATGCTCTCTTAGTGATCTTCTAAACTAATACTACATTTTCATTTATTCTATTTTTGGCTAAAAATTTTTGATCCACAAATCAAAATTGTTAACTCCTTTACCTTAAATTTTTTAGGTGGTTATTTTATGAAATTACCTATAAATATTTTGTAAAATCATATATAAATAACTTTGTACAAAACAAAAGGTAAAAAAATATGGATTTCATTTTTTTACAACAGAAAATATAAGCATGTCTTCCGACAACTCTCATCTCTCCTTCTCGACACCAACAACGGATAGCTCAACGGATACACCCCATCGCCTACTTACTCCTACACCAAATCAGGAACCGACATATAGGTGGTCCTCCTACCACACAGGATTCACTCCTGATAAAAAGAAGTCCAAACGATCTCTATTTGTCTCTCCTAACACTAAGGAGAAAATCATGAGATACATCACTGGATTACTCCCGATGAAAAGAAGTCCAAACAATCTCTATTTGTCTCTCCTAACACCAAGGAGAAAATTGATGAGATATATCACTATCAAAAGCAACAAATAGATTTACAACGAGAATTATACCTTAAGCAAAAGGTCACTGCGCGACGACTAAGTTTTCGAGAGCAAGCAGCGATAAAATTTTGTAATTCACGAAAGATGGATGTACATGAACCATTTCTGATTCCTTGCAATCCTTTGGATCCCTCTGCCTCATATCGTACACCTTTGGATCCTTCAACTAGGAGATTCTCTGGTTCCCCAAGAACCCACGAACGAGGTAATATATGGTCTACACTCAAGCCATGGAGTAATGACAAGTCTGAAGATCGCACTGCTCCATCATCATCTAAATAAATTTAATCATTCTCCCTGTATTTTTATCTATGTATACTTATATTCTGGTTCACAAAAAATAATACCATGTCTTATTAAAATCAAATTCTCGAAAAATAAGCAACACTCTTCAAAATTAGGCTATTTTAAGACAAATTGGTATTTTCAGATGTCTGAACTTTGCTATCAGACGTTGGACACTCTGGTACCACACAAATTTTTAATCATCGTGCATTCATCAGATGTCTAATAAATCCTTCCAGACGTTTGAAGCTTACCTCTGCTTAATAAAAACAGAAACCAGTCTATTTCAAAGTCTGAACCAATGACTAGATGTCTGAACAAACTCTCTACCTCTATAAAATAAGACTCAGACCATTTTCAGACGTCTGATATTATATCCAGACGTCAGCGAAAACTATCCGTCCTACAAAAATAACATTTTGACCTATTCTAGACGCCCGATTCTACAAATAGACATCTGATAATCCTCTCTGACTATCAATATTTACAAATCGATCAATTCCAGACGTCTACCACAAACAACCAGACGTCTGATTCTATTTATGTCTTCAAACTAGGTTAAATCAGACCTCTGAATTACCTTCTAGATGTTTGAAATTCAATCGACACTCTTATGTGCCTAGATAACGTCTATTTTTTTTACTTCTCTCACTTCGTTTCATTTGATTTCCACTGCAAAATCGATTCCTTATTTCTCAAAAATACTTCCTCTTCCAAAGTTGCTCAAATTCGATGGCTCCTAAAACAAAAAAAATCCTAAGATCTCTAAGCGAAAACAAGACCAAGCAACTTGCTCCAACCTAAGTTTGCTCTGACGATCAAATTGAATGATGGATGAATCGTGTAACGAATTCACTCAAGAGATACAAGGATATTCAAAAGAAGAAACTCCATACAGGTCCATTTTATAATTTTCTAAAGTTCCTAATGTACGATTTAGACAAAATGTGTGAAAGTGCTGGTTTAGAAACTTTGATATCCTTTAATCCGAATAACATCCAAATTTATAGTTAGCCATATTTCTCTTATATGCTTATTTTTATAGAACAACAGTTTGGAACGCCGAAAATGATGATAATTGGCTATGGTCTAGTGTTTACGGCAACGTAATTAGGCTTACTCTAGGGATCATAGGCCGAACTCTCGATGTTCTGACACCGGAGAAGATCTATATGTTATTCCAGATATGCATCCGAAACCAAGAGATAATATAACACATCAAATATGGAAAGATAAAATGCCTAGATTTGCATCCAAATACCTACGACCGAAGGCGAGACTTCTCACTAGAATGATTATCAATACTATCATTCCTCACCTGGTAGTCATGAGCAAATCACAGAACTAGAGCACAAGGCCTTATATGCTATATTCAATGAAACAAGGGTCAATTGGGAAAAACTTATATTTGACAAGCTCAAACATTTTTGGACTCGATCACGCCCATCCATCATCTATCCTACATATATCATGAGACTTCTACGAGCTCACAACATCTCCTCATATTTATGCACTTTTGAAGAAATTTCTCCGAAATATGCATCCACAAAATTTTTCTTCCCAATGCACATACTGAAAAATCCTCCGGATTTTATATCATTTGAAGAGTGGACGCAAGGTCGTCAAGCTAGACAAGCTGGGCCTCCACCTCAAACACAACCTAAGCCATCACAAGAGGTAGAGCAACATCGAGAGACTACCCCTCCTCCTCCTGCACTATTTGGTTATACGTACAAAGATGATATTTTGGAAACTCGCACAGAGACAAATCCAAATGAGATTATTCGCGACCTAACTCTCCAAAATCAGCTTATTCTGTCTTGAAATCAAAAATTATTGGCTAAGCGCATTGATAGTTTTGAAACATCTTTTGCTTCTCACCCGGCCATGGTTGAAACCTCAATTTCAACTACATTATCTGTTCTAAAGGAACTTATTCGAAGAGTTTGTTGTCCTACACCACGTTTAGAAGATTGGCCAACTCCAGTGCCTTCTCCTCCTCATTCAAAACATTCCAAACTTTTTGACGAGGAGAACGAACCTCTAAAAAAAAATCCGACATCTCCTAAAAACCAGCCAATTCTTCCACAAAAAGAAGATAAAGGAGATGATCAAGATAAAGCTTCCCCAAAAAATCCTTAGATTTTTTAGGATTCCATCTTTTGTATAAAAATGATACAAATCTATGAATGCAATCAATTAATGTAATTAATGAAATTTCCTTTTTAGTATGTTATTTCTTGTATATTTTTGAATCTTACAACGATTGGTAAATACTTAATGGAATAAACATGAGGTCTACAATTAAAAAGTTATAAATCCTTTTCAATAATGCCAAAGGGGGAGGAATAATAAAGATCACAATAAACGATGGAAAGCACATATTCAAGGGGAGATTTATAAAAATATGTATAAGTACATTGTATATTTGTCATCATCAAAAAGGGGAAGATTGTTAGGAAATCAAATCTACTATTTCGATGAAAACAACTATACGATGGAAATCAAATATGCATATATATTTACATATACAAGTACTTGCTAGAACAATATCACTAGAAAGACAAGTATAAGGCTCAAACAACACTACAAGAGACCACAAGATGCACAAAACAGACATGCACAAGTTTCAGATGTAACAACCCGCATATTTATCAATTGTATATTTAAATATTTTATTTAAATATTTCATCGTTAGTCAGATTTTAGTCCGAAAAGATACTTTTTGCAAACAGTCGAATTAGGACTCGAGACCACTTCCATTGAGTTCAAAATGCCGTTTGCGACCTTTTTGAGTATAATCTTCGATATGTTTGGAGCTAGTAAAATTTTGCTACTTTTTTACTTTGGGTTTGAGTTTGGGTTTCAGCCCAATGTTCTATCTTAAGACCCTAGCCCCACTCTAACTCTTCATTACTTCATTTCATATTCCTAACACTTTAGGCTTTAAGCAACAATGGGGGAAAAGAGTGGAAATTAGAAATTCCAAGCCCTAGCTTCTATTGCAAATTCAATCTTCCACCTCCAAATTCAAGAAGAAGCTTTGGTAAGCCTTCCCTTCATCTTCTCCAACTCTTTCTCCATTCAATTTCAGAAATTTCCTAAACCTAATTTAGGAAATGTTTCTCTTTTAAGCTTAGATTCAAGCTTGTTGGGTTGGAATTGAAGAGTGATTGTTCTTGCCATTGCTCTATAGCTTCTTCTTCATTGATTTTGTGAAAAGGTGAGACTTTTATCTCACATCTATGTCTATAACTATCCTCGAATGTTGGGTATGAATTTCTAACACTTATTCACGTGCATTTGCTTTTGGTTTGGATTGAATTGGAGAATATTCCAATTTTTAGTGTCTTTGGGTTCAAATATTTAAAATCCTAACTTTGATGTTTTGATCATGTTTTGGTGATGAATCGAAGAGCTTATAGGACCGGGTAGCCGATGGGCGTAATCCCTAAGCGTCCGTGCTTGTCCGATTGCAAATTGAGGGAGTTTGCACTTCATTTGAAATAGGATAGGAAATGCAAGAATTCAGGTTCAGTCGACTGAATTCTCTGAGTCAGTCGACTGAGCTGAAACCCAAGAATTTTTCAGGTCTGTGTTCAGTCGACCGACTCAGGGAATTTAATCGACTGACCTGCTCCTATTTGCATATTATGCCTATTTTTTGTATATTTTTGTTGGGTTTCCAAATTTAATCGATTTATGTTTATTCCCACTTGCTGTTATCATTTATTATCCACTTTGATGACATTTTCTTCAGGATTTATGTGAACATACATTTTGTTGGATTCGGAATCGATTTCTTTGGATTTTATTCACGTCTTCGAATGTGAATTTTAGTGATCGATTGTTTCTACAGTCATTTTTGTGATTCGTCACTTTAAAAATATAAAGGTTTTCAATACTAGTAGTAAATATCAAAACTCTTTCATCAAAAGGATTTCAATGCTATTTTATTACAAAGCTCGTTTCTCAAACTGCTTTCCAATCTATTAGTATATACAAACGTTTACCTCATTCGTATGAGAATCTAATTAAACGGCTTAGTAAAACAAGTGGTATGAAACGCTTGCGTTTACTTCGTCAGTTAATTCTTGGACTTGTTCGATTGAATATCTTGTGACAATTTTCGAGTGGGGATCTACAATTTGTTCGTAAATATTAAAGTTAAGCTAGTGGTTATGGGACATGAAGCTAAACTCATATATTTACTAGCTTTGTGTAATTTACACTTAACCTCGAGTGGAAGTCTACAATTTGTTCGTAAATAATTAAGTTAAGCTAGTGGTTATGGGACATGAAGCTAAACTCATATATTTACTAGCTTAGTGTAATTTACACTTATCGATCAATGATGATCATTTTGTGATTTAGACTAGTAATGTGCGATGTGTCTTTGTCTGCGAGGGAGACTAAACCCCGTTTCTAGTGGAGCTTCGGCTTGGTGGGGTAGCGACCCATGGTCTTCGAGCTGTTTTAGTGGAGCTTTGACTCATGGTCTTCGAGCTATTTTAGTGGAGCTTTGACTCATGGTCTTCGGGCCGTTTTGTGGAGCCTCGGCTCAAAATTAATGGTTAGCAACCATGGAATAGCTTTCCGTTTTGTGATACACATGTTGGTGAGTTTTAGTGCTCCCGTTCTAGTGACAGGCCTCTTTCCGCTTTTTGTGATTTTTGGATTTCTATTGATTGATTTCTAGAATTTGTGTTTTATTAATTCTCGTGATTTGCATTGATAAGCTTTATCGATTTTTGGTGCATTGGTCAATTTATGTTTCAACAACTTTTACGTTCGGCATTGATATGTTTGTCAATATTTGTGGTTTAGTGAATAAAACAAAGTATATGACATTCTTTTTAGTGCTTCGAGATTTCTTAAGATATTGTATGATTTTTATTATTATTTAATGTATACTTGTCGTAGTATGACATTTTTGTTATCATACGTTTTTATCATATCTCTTCTTATATCTCATTTCGCCTGATAATTATAGCTAGACAGATCCGTTTATTATTTTCTTATTAAATAATACTCGGGTCAGACTGAGATGTTACAGGTGCTTCTACTTGACTTCTCACCCGGGAGAATTATCTGACTTTTGGCTAACTACTTAGATTGGTAGTTTTTGTAGTTGTACATTCGAGATAGAGACTCCTTGATGAATACATTTTTTTTGTCTTGCTCTTGTATCTATTCTTTTGTGATGTTGTGGATCTTGTATGACCACTACTTTGATGTACACTTACATGTGTCCTATACATATCTGTTTCCGCCTTTGTAATATGGATATCTGTGAGTGATTTGTGTTATGCTTATTCTATATTTGTTTTCGAAGATTATATATAGCCACTGTGTAGTAGCTTTGAGTTTGTATCGACATGTCGGATTTCCTCTTTAAATGAAATGCATCTTAAATTATCTGGCATATCGGTGCTCGCACAAAGCAATTACACAGACAGTCGCTCCTCAACAGCCTTATCTCCGCGCTAGTTGACAGCATTACACCGTAGTGTCCTTGGGTAGCGTGGGCATAGAGGTGTGGCGTCACATCTCGGTATCAAAGCCAAACTTCGGAACAATGTAGAATAATCTAGCAAGGATCATTGTCCTAAGTCTTTCTTAGAGTCGTGCGTTAGGATTTTATCCGAATCTTAGGACCCGTTCTATCCTACTTTCTTTATGACGCCTTGTTTTATCAATCAAGTTTGTTTGATATTCATTCTGAGTATAACCTTTTTCTTCTTCTTTCTTTCTTTCTTAAAGAAGAAGAAATGGTTAGTTCTAGCAGTCCTAGCGCTGGTCAATCCAGTAGCCCTTCTCTGGATGGCGCATTCATGTCTGCCCAACAACTTTTGGATCTTGTAAAGAATCAAGAGTTTATCTATGCTTTGAGTAAGAACCTCGAAATGGTTCTACCTTGAAAATTGAAGTTCCTTTCAATCAGCTAGTGGATGTTACTCTTCGACATGAAGAGGTTGGTAAAGGAGGTGATAGTGATATTGGGATTTCCAAGAAGAGGCATATTAAGTTCAAAAGCCGTTATCCCAATAAGAAGGTGAAGCATACTACTTTGGTAGCAAAGAATCCAATCCCTAATTGTAGAGGATGCTACAATTGTAATTCTAAGGACCACTATGCAAAGGAGTGTCCGTAGCCACTCTTTTGTCGTTATTGCAAAAATTCAGGTCATCATATTTCTGCCTGCCCCATACTTCAAAGCAAGAAGAAAGGGGAACAAGAAACTTCAGTAGCAAAGACTCCTACCTCTAGTCGTGAACAATGCTACAATTGTGGTTCCACGGACCATTATGTAATTAAGTGCCCGAAACCCCTTTATTGGCGCTATTGCAAAGGCTCTGGTCATTACTTATCTACATGTCCTAAACTTCAAAGTAGGAGAGAGGGAAAGCTAAAAGCTCCGAGTGACACTTTTCTAGATCAAGGTATTTCTCATTCAATCCTTGATGACATTTTATTTGTGGTTATCTTTTTCGAGTTCTTGTTGATATGAGTTCATCTCATTATTTTGTATCAAAAGAACTTGTTGATTCTTTTTCCTTAAATATTTTGGGCTTGGTGACTTCTTAGAGAATTGTGAATCTGGATGGTGGATCCGCAACACTTAGTTTGCTTGCTTTGAATTGGCGTCGAGATTATTTTATGTGATTTTTCTTTCCGAGCCGATTTTTACTAAGGCTTCGGAATGGATTTTTATATGGATTGGCTTAATCATTATGAAGCCATATCCTATGTCTCGAGTGGACTATTCATCTTCGACATTCTTAATCTATTAAGCAGATATCTATCTTTTTTGTGATTTCGATTCCAATTTGATGACATCATTTTATTCTTTAAACCCATATGATGAAGAAAACGTTATTTTTCTCATTCGGGTAGTTTGTGGAATTTTCCGGTATTTTTGAGCTTGTCTTAGGATTATCATCTAAGAAATCTTTTGAGTGGTGTTAAGCTCTTTTCAGCTCGACCTTGCCACCGGTTTTCATTTGCTACGAGTTGCGGAAGTTAGCATTCCATTTACCATATTTCGCACTCGTTATGATTCTTATGAATGACTTACTATATCATTCGGTTTGTCCAGCTTATTTCATCCATTTTATAAATCGAGTATTCTATGAATATTTCGATTAGACCATTTTTGTATTTATTGATTTTGGATGAAATTAGCAATTTAAAAATCTTACAAATCTTTTTCATAAGATTTATTTATAAGTAGTTGGATTTTGTTCTTAAACGAACAAAGAATATTCGTAAAGCTTTTAAGAGATATTTTTATTCTATAGAAGATGATTTGGTGATTGTATTGCCCGTTGAGTGCTTTAAGAATTCTGGTCGATGCGTTTGATCAACGTTATCGATAGGAATTTCCCAAACGCTTTGATGAGACAATCAAACACAACAAATTGACTTGTAAAAATGTAAATTTTTCTAGAAAGATTATTACATAAATATAATTGTGATTTTGAAAGTTTAGCTTTTCGGGAAAGAAGATTATTTAAAAGAACTCTTTTCCGATACTCTTATTCTTGTGATTCCTGAAGGGAACCAAGACTTTTCTATTTCTAACGATACTAGTCGTATTGGTTTGGGTGCCGTTCTCTTGTAAAAGAGAACGTGCTGTCACTTGTGCTTATAAATCATCAAAGACTATCGAGACTAGATATGCCACTCATAATCTAGTGCTCGAGGCTATTGTTGTCACTTTTAGAGTTTGGCATCATCATTTATTTTTGGGGGAGAAATTCGTTCTCCACTCAGATCGTAAATCTTTGAAGTACTTATTTTCTCAAAAGGAACTTAATTTGCGTCAACCCCGTTGGCTCGAGTTCCTTGTATCTTATGATCTTTTTACCAAGTTCGTCAGACGTTTCGATGTACTTTGTTGAGCTTCGTCTCATTTCTTTTATGGACTAGCATCCGATGTTCTTTTATGGTGTTTGGTTCATCGGATGTACCGTTATTGTACTACATCAATGTCCCGGCTTTTCGGTTCATTTGACGTACCGTTTATACTGCGTCGGTGTTTCGAATTATTTGAGCTTCGGTTCATTTGACGTACTGTTTTTGAGCTACGTCGGTGTTCTAGAATTATTTGAGCTTTGGTTCATCTGGCATACTGTAACGACCCAGAATTTTAATTAATTAAAATTTGTGTATTTAATTAATTCTAAATATTAATTAGTGAAATTTATAAGTCGAATAAATTTTATTTCGAATAATTGGATTTAATTGGATAAATTAAATCGATAATTTAATATGTGAAATTATAGAAATAATTGAAAATTGGGTTAAATATGATTAAAAATGATTTGTAAAATTTTATTATATCATATTGGAGTTAGAATGATGTTTTAGAACTTTTAAAATCGAATTAAAAGTTTATTTGGGAAAGTTGAATATTTTAATATTTAATTATCGACTGTAAATTAGCCAATTTTTGAACAGTCTCAGAATTGGACGAGACTAGTTCCATTGGATCCGTAATAGTTAGTTATTACCGGATTTCAATTTTCGCAGCAATCGGAGTTATCGTTTGATCGTGGCAGCTCGAAACGCATTGAAATTGTTTTTTTATATTAATTTGGCGAGTTAAAATAGTCTTTTTTCAAAGAGTCTTAGATTTCGACGAAACCAGTTTCATCGGATCCGAAATGTGATATTATTGTAAGGTTTCAAATTTCAAGTCCATTGGATTTACCGTTTGTCCGGTGCAAGCTAAAACGCATAGAAAATCGTTTAATCGGTTTAATTTTAAATCGAACGTTTATTGCCATAACTCGCACAGATGACCGAATTAGCTTCCGAAACCTGTTCCATTGTGTCCGAAACGCGGGATAAACCCTAGAAACGCTGGTCGTCACGCGTAAATCGGAGTTTGGAAAACCCGGATGAATAGTGTTTAAAAATTTCCTATAAATAGACCTTAAATTCACAAAAATAAGAAAAATTACAAAACCTTAGTTTATACGTTCGTGGCCGCCAGTTTGAAATCAATGGCCGAATTCGTTCGTTTCTTCTCTCCTCCACATCTCCAAATCCATTAACAATTAGAAAAATCTTTCAACTGCAACATTAAAAAGCGTATCGAGATCTACAACTTCAACGGTTGTGATCGAAATTGGAGTCATGGATCGATGGGAAATCGCGTATGAAGCTAAGATGTTCACGCATGTTTTCCTATGCCTATGGTCGACCGAGTTGCATGGAATTCATGGTGTTGGTAGCGCTTGTCGTGGCCTTTCGAGCGACTATGGCTGATCGATGTATATGATAGCGAGGAGGCGCGACAATTTGCGAATAAATGGCGGCCGATGGATTTGAGTTTGCGTGTAAATACTGGGGAGAAGGAAGATGCAGGGGACAGTTTGGATGCAAGGGGCATGGGATCCACGGCTGAGATTCTATTTAGGTTTAAAAATATAAAATTCTGTTGTAAATTGGTATATAAAATTCGAGTAACTTTAAAAATCATATCTTTTTCATACGAGGTCGAAAACGCACGAAACAAATTGCGTTGGGTTCGTATTGACGAATACTACGCTATGGAATTGGATTGGAGTTGATTGGAGCAAGAAATTTTTTTGGATAAAATTAAACGCGCGTTTAATTTTATTCGAAATAAAAGCTGAAAACGAAATTGAAATCAAGGTGAGAACTTCTCACTCAATCGAATCGGTTTCGATTTTATTTTAAATAGTTAGATTTAAAATTGTTGATTGAATGGTGATTGATGATGGTTATCTATTGATTGTTAAAATAGACATTATGCGCCGTTAGTAAGCGGATGTTATTTATTAAAAACATATACCGCGAATATTTCATAAACAGTGAAATTGGTATTATATATAATAGCAATATATATATATATTGGCATATGTATATATTGCAGTTGTTGATTTCCTGCATTGTATAGCGGATGAGACCCTATTGCGCCGTCTATTAAGCGGATAATTTTATAAATCCCATATACCGCGATAATTCCGTACTGGAGCGGAATTGGTATTGTGCTAACATCTTTGGATGCAGGGAAACAGGTTGGAGGGATCCAACTGGATTCCTCAACTGTATTGATTTATTTACAGATATTTTGATATTTGTTGATTATCATATCGATATATGATAATTGGATGTCATGATTGACTATTTGGTGCTGTTGCATCATCAGATCCATTTCTGAAGTTTTAAAATAATGATTTTGGTTTTAAAAGGAATTTTAAAGTGATTTTTCAAAGTATATGTTTTTATTAAATTTTGAATTGATTCATTTTAAATAATTAAAACGTTATGAATTTTTATGTTATAAAAATTTAGATTTTTGAGAAATATAACCGAAATGAGATTTTTGGAAATAAATAGTGAATTAATTTATAATTGGTTTAAATTGGGATTTTTGAATTATTAAAAACGATGTGTATAAAAGATTTATAAAATGGATATTTATAAATTAAAGATATTGGAATTATAAAATGAAGTTTTTATAAGTGTTAAAATGAAGTATAATGGATTCATAAGTGGATGAGAATTTATCAGATTTATAATTTGTGAAGTTTAAAAGAACGATTTTATAAATAAATGGATTATAAGTATTTAACTTATAATATGGACTTTTGGTATATAATTGAGTTATATAAATTGAATTGAATTTATAAAGGAGATTATAAATCGAAGCTCATAAATAGAAATGGTGTTTATAAATTCGAAATCAATTTAATTTGATAAATCGAATATTGAAGTTTGATTAAAGGAAATATATTCACGATTTTGGACAATGAATACCTTATTGAATAAAATGGTCATGTTTGGCAAAATGAATATTATAAAATGAAGTTAATTATTTTAAAGATGTTTTAAAATGTATTATGAATCGAAACCATAGATTTCAACATTTATTGTTGAAATAGACGTTTTCGAGAAAGAAGGAAATGGTGGACTATAACACTGTTGTTATAGTAAATGATTTCCGAAAGGAAATATTTTATATAGTATTGGGATTTATATATCTATTTAAACTTTGAATCCCTATACTAGTGATTTTGGGTTGTCGTAACGATGTTTTGCGCAACATTCGTTTGGCCCAAATAAATGTGTTAAGAGAATAATTTCCTTAAGGAATGAAATATATACTAAATTTTGATTTAAGTATATCGAATATTTTCAAATGTTGAAAATAAATAGATTTGTGATGTACTTATTATTTAATAAGTATGGGAATATTTTTCCAATGTGAAATAAACGTTTTGAGAATTTATCTTTTTGAAGACAAATTGAAAATGAATATTAGAAATCGATTGAAAATCGTACATCATAGATATTTTGGGATTATAAATTCACTATGGAATTTATAAAAGAAAAGGGAATTTGTTTAAAAATAAACGTTGATTTATTTTTAAAAGTGTGGGAATAAATTTACGAATTTGGAACGTAAATATATAAAATAAATCGGTAAGGATTTATTTAATTGGTTTAAATGAACCATGTTGAAATGAAAGAAATTCCGCGTAAGGAAATTGATTGAAATTTGTTTTCAAAAAGTGATAAGGGTGAAAAGTGATTTGAAAATTTATTTTCAAATGTTTGAAGTGTGGGAAATTTTATATCTAGTAAAGATATTTTGGAAAGTAAATAATTTAGGAAATTATTTGGATTTGGTGATGTTGAGCATGCCTTTTGATAGTTAAATAATCCGACTATCAATATTTACCTTTAAATAGGTATTTGTTGTGATTTGTTTGAATTTGAATGCCACACTTATTTTTGAATAAGCGCTCACTATTCGGGTTAGCCGGGAAAGGACCTTGGGGTCGTATAACCCATTCCGAATATGTGATACGTCGTAATGGATTGCATTTGATGACCGGTGTTGAAGACCAGATGTTTGTGAAAACGGAAGGATTACCGTCGAGTTACTCTACATCGGCTGATCTCCGATATAGAGGTTTTATCACCCTTAGTGACGGGAAGTCCGATCGTGATTAGTGAATATCCGGATTGCAAGGACTTCTTTGGAAGTGCCTTTGGTTCTGTTCGAGCCCGAAACAGACTTGTATGGATTGTATGTCTGACATTACAAGTTGAGATATAAAGCTGATTTCTTTCAAATATATTTCTGTTGGTGGCGGAGAATTTATTCTCTTAGCTTAACACCCTTCTCTGAGACGTACAAGCTCAGAGGTTATATAGTTGAAGGTTACTAGTGATATACTCCCAATTTGGTAGTGTGGCATGCTGAGAGTTGCTGTGAAATGATCATTGTTTGATCATTTGTGATAGTATCATTTATTTGATCATTTATCTTGGTGATCATTTCTATGATCATTTGTTGACCCAAAGCACGGCTTTTGTATAAAGCGTGGCTTTGTGGACGAGACTTCGTCGGACCTCACACCACGGAAATGGTCAAAACAGGAAGGATGCGGCAAGGTTATTAGGGGGTAGCGCCCCTTTAGTGTATGTCATTCCTTCTGGATAGAGGTTGTATCATGGTATGGAGCCCAGATATTTAACCTATGTTGTTGCTGCATATTTTGTGGTTGTTGGAAATCGAGGATCCCCGGATAGATCGGTTACGATCGAGGGATGACATATTCGTGTCAGTAGTTACCCAGTTAGGGGTAACCCGACCTTGTGTTGGCAGAGATCCGGTTTGGTTCTCGGGTCGTCTTTCCAGAGGCGTACCCATGTGGCAATGGGAAGTTCCTTGGCCTGACCATTTGTTGGAAATCTAAAGAAACAATACGATCTTGTACGGTTTTAGTTGTATAACCTGCCATGGAATGTGGCGGTAACCTGCTATTGAACATGGTGGCTATAGTAGGCATAAGTGCAGAATGTCTATGCTGGCTAAGATTTATATCTTTATTTTCGAAATGAATTTTTCCTACACTATGCATTAGTAATAATATCAAATGTTTCTTTTTAATGCGTATCAAGCATCTTTGACTATCATAAGGAGAAATCTCCTCCGATTCTGCGTTTGCATTGTGTGTGTGTGCGGGAGGCCTTATGGTAGTCTCATTCTTAAAAGCATTGCGAATTGATTTTAAAAATACTCCTCTATTTTGATTTTAAAGAAAAATAAACTGTTTTAGTTCTCACACCAGTCACATGACTGACTCGGAGTTTATTGTTTTCCTTCCTAAACTCTGGTTGCCCACCAATTTCCACACGGGCAGTCAAGAGTTAAGGTTTATCAGGATATTCTGGAATTCAGGAGTTGCTGGTGGCAAGCTGGATAGCATGGCGTATTACTAGTATATAGTATTTCCTTTCCGCTGTTCGATGTTGTTTGTTGTTGTATACTCTAATGATGTAATATGATGTAATGTAATAACTAATATAGTTCTTTGTTTAAAGATTATTCATTTATCTATTATATGTTTTTCCGCTGCGAATTGTGAGATTCTGATGTTGTTCTGTTATTTCTTCTGTTCTGTTTTATCTTTTTCCATCTTCTTCTACGTTTTCTTTTTCTAAAACCCTAACGGTACGGTTTTTCGATTTTCGATTGCTCGGCAGTTGATACAGTGGACGTATTGATGTCGGTTTTCGTCAACGAAAAATCGCAGTCGTTACACATACCGTTATTGTACTACGCCGTTGTTCCAAATTATTCGAGTTTCTCGTTTCTCGAGCGTACCGATTTTGTACAACGCCATTGCACCGGCTCAATTTTCTATTATTCTTGACGTTTTCCACGTCTTTTAACTATGGAAATGCTTTTAGGTTTTCGATTTTTATTCTTGAGCCTGGTGTTATAGTAGAGATTGAAGTTTCACCAGCTTTGACTTTTAAGCAACATGCTATTCACATCATTTCTTCGGGGGTTGAGCGCCTTCGAAATAAAGGTGTTCTTTTTGTGAAAGTCCGATGGTTCTCAAATCCTAAGTATTTCTCTTGGGAACCTAGAGAATTCATCGAGCGAACACGTTCGGGCTAACTTTTTCGTGCTCTTTATGGTGAACTTTTTATTTCAAATTTTCTTTTGTGTTGATATGCTTCTATGGTTGTTACTCTTTATTTTCTTCTTAAGTATTGCGAGGACGCAATTTCTTTAAGGAGGGGAGTCTGTGACAACCCACATATTTAACGATTGTATATTTAAATATTTTATTTAAATATTTTATCGTTAGTCGAATTTAGTCCGAAAAGCTACTTTTTGCAAGCAGTCGAATTAGGACACGAGACCACTTCCATTGAGTTCAAAATGCCGTTTGAGACCTTTTTGAGTATAAGCTTCGATATGTTTGGAGTTAGTAAATTTTTTCTACTTTTTCACTTTGGGTTTGAGTTTGGGTTTCAGCCAATGTTCTATCTTAAGACCCTAGCTCCACTCCAACTCTTCATTACTTCATTTCATATTCCTAACACTTTAAGCTTTAAGCAACAATGGGGGAAAAGAGTGGAAATTAGAAATTCCAAGCCCTAGCTTCTATTGCAAATTCAAGCTTCTACCTCCAAATTCAAGAAGAAGCTTTGGTAAGCCTTCCCTTCATCTTCTCCAACTCTTTCTCCATTCAATTTCAGAAATTTCCTCAACCTAATTTAGGAAATGTTTCTCTTTTAAGCTTAGATTCAAGGTTGTTGGGTTGGAATTGAAGAGTGATTGTTCTTGGCTTTGCTCTATAGCTTCTTCTTCATTGATTTTGTGAAAAGGTGAGATTTTTATCTCACATCTATGTCTATAACTATCCTCGAATGTTGGGTATGAATTCCTAACACTTATTCATGTGCATTTGCTTTTGGTTTGGATTGAATTGGAGAATATTCTAATTTTTAGTGTCTTTGGGTTTAAATCTTTAAAATCCTAACTTTGATATTTTGATCATGTTTTGGTGATAAATCGAAGAGCTGATAGGACCGGGTAGCCTATGGGCGTAATCCCCAAGCGTCCGTGCTTGTCCGATTGCAAATTGAGGGAGTTTGCACTTCATTTGGAATAGGATAGGAAATGCAAGAATTCAGGTTCAGTCGACTGAATTCTCTGAGTCAGTCGACTGAGATGAAACCCGAGAATTTTTTAGGCCTGTGTTCAGTCGACTGACTCAGGGAATTTAGTCGACTGACCTGCTCCTATTTGCCTATTACGCCTATTTTTTGTCTATTTTTGTTGGGTTTCCAAATTTAATCGATTTGTGTTTATTCCTACTTGTTGTTATCATTTATTATCCACTTTGATGACAATTTCTTCGGGATTTATGTGAACACACATTTTGATGGATTCGGAATCGATTTCTTTGGATTTTATTCACGTCTTCGAATGTGAATTTTAGTGATTGATTGTTTCTACAATCATTTTTATGATTCGTTACTTTGAAAATATAAAGGTTTTCAATACTAGTAGTAAATATCAAAACTCTTTCATCAAAAGGATTTCAATGCTATTTTATTACAAAGCTCGTTTCTTAAACTGCTTTCCAATCTATTAGTATATACAAACCTTTACCTCATTCGTACGAGAAATCTAATTAAACGGCTTAGTAAAACAAGTGGTATGAAACGCTTGCGTTTACTTCGTCGGTTAATTCTTGGACTTGTTCGATTGAATCTCTTGTGACAATTTTCGAGTGGAGATCTACAATTTGTTCGTAAATATTTAAGATAAGCGAGTGGTTATGGGACATGAAGTTAAACTCATATATTTACTACCTTTGTGTAATTTACACTTAACCTCGAGTGGAAGTCTACAATTTGTTCGTAAATAGTCAAGTTAAGCTAGTGGTTATGGGACATGAAGCTAAACTCATATATTTACTAGCTTAGTGTAATTTACACTTATCGATCAATGATGATCATTTTGTGATTTAGACTAGCAATGTGCGATGTCTCTTTGTCTGCGAGGGAGACTAAACCCCGTTTCTAGTGGAGCTTCGGCTTGGTAGGGTAGCGACCCATGGTCTTCGGGCCGTTTTAGTGGAGCTTTGGCTCATGGTTTTTGGGCCTTTTTGTGGAGCCTCGGCTCAAAATTAATGGTTGGCAACCGTTGAATAGCTTTCCGTTTTGTGATACACGTGTTGGTGAGTTTTAATGCTCCCGTCCTAGTGACAGGCCTCTTTCCCCTTTTTGTGATTTCTGGGTTTCTATTGATTGATTTCTAGAATTTGTGTTTCATCAATTTTCGTGATTCGCATTGATAGGCTTTATCGATTTTTAGTGCATTGGTGAATTTATGTTTCAACAACTTTTACGTTTGGCATTGATATATTTGTCAATATTTGTGGTTTAGTGAATAAAACAAAGTACATGTCATTCTTTTTAGTGCTTCGAGATTTCTTGAGATATTATATGATTTTTGTTATTATTTAATGTATACTTGTCACAGTATGACATTTTTGTTATCATACGTTTTTATCATATCTCTTCTTATATCTCATTTTGCCTGATAATTATAGCTAGACTGATCCGTTTATTATTTTCTTATTAAATAATACTCGGGTCAGACCGAGATGTTACAGGTGCTTTTACTTGACTCCTCACCCGGGAGAATTATCTGACTTTTGGCTAACTACTTAGATTGGTAGTTTTTGTAGTTGTACATTCGAGATAGAGACTCCTTGATGAATACATTCTGTTTGTCTACCACTTGTATCTACTATTATTTGATGTTGTGGATCTTGTATGACCACTACTCTGATGTACACTTACATGTGTTCTATTCATATCTGTTTCCGCCTTTGTGATATGGATATCTGTGACTGATTTGTGTTATGCTTATTCTATATTTGTTTTCTTAAGATTATATATTGCCACTGTGTAGTAGCTTTGAGTTTGTATCGGCATGTCGGATTTCCTCTTGAAATGAAATGCATCTTAAACTATTTGGCATATCGGTGCTCACACAAAGCAATTACACGGATGGTCGCTCCTCAACAGCCTTATTCTCCGCGCTAGTTGACGGCATTACACCATAGTGTCCTTGGATAGCGTGGGTATAGAGGTGGGGCGTCACATCAAACGTCTGGGTGCATAAGCCAGACGTCTGGAAAAGTCCTCTGGAACAACAAATAGACTAATCCAAACGTCTGGTAGTAGCACTCAGACGTCTGAAAGTCTACTATGTACAAAAAATATATAGTATCAAATGTCTGATACAAATACCAGACTTTTGATTTCAAACTCGGATTTTAAATTTAAACTTCAACTGCCACTTTCGAATAGACATCTCTGCTTCTCTTCGCTGCAACTCTTCATTATCAACAAAAGTAACTGTAAAGCACTTGTTAATGGTGCAACTACTCAAGGGACCTCTCTACAACTATATATACCATCAAGAATCAAGAGAACAAATTCATTTTACTCACGCTCTCTAATTACATATTCTATCATATATTCTTGATCTCTAGCAATCTATCCTTGTATTTCACTCTTTCATATATTCAGTTCTTCACAGACAATACTCTCTAGATATATATTGGAAGCATTTGTACTAATTAGTCAATATTCGTGTTATAGAACACACATTTGACAAGAATAACTTATTTTAATCAAGCCTATTCCTTCGGATGAAGCGAGGGTGTTTGATAGTCGAATTCCATAGGGAAGCTTCAGGAATGGATGTAGGACGGGAGGTCCAAACCAGTATAAAATCCTGGTGTGCTTATTCTATATTTGCTTAGATTAATATTGTTTTTTGTTGCAACATATATTTTATCACATATACTTGCGTATACACTAGACGATCCACCCTGTAGACTTTCACGCGCCGGTCACGCAAATTCAGGCCTTAGATGTAGCACCTTCAGGCGAGAAAGTCACCATTGGAGGTTTGATTTTTATTTTTGATTTTCCAATTCGAACTCTTTTCGATTCTAGAGCTTCACACTCTTTTATCTCGAGCTCTCTTGTGGATTGTTTGCACTTAGACCTCTCTTTAGTAGTAGATTCCATCATTGTTTCAAATCCCATAGGTGGATTGGGACACTTGTCTATGGTTTGTAGGGGTTTGAAAATATTTATCCTAGGCATTGAATTTGACTACGACACCTTTGTTTTAGGATTTTCGAGGTATGGGATGATTTTGGGAACGGATTGGCTATCCACATATGGAGCTATGTTAAATTGTGAAAGGAGAGTCGTTAGACTAGAAACATGCAATGTTGGACTGTCGAGGTTTCTTTTAACCCGCAAAAGTTAGTTACGTTGAGCTTCCTTTATTCCCTCGATTCATAATTATCAGAGTTAGATTTGGTTCCTGTCGTCGGAGATTTTCCAGATGTCTTTATGGAGGTTACAGACTACCCTCTAAGAGAGAGATTGACTTCAGGATTTGCTTGATGGATAATGTTATGGTAGTGGCATTACTCGTTAGGCACATGGAACCTAGGGAGAGGAAGGAATTGAGCAAGCAAATCCATGAGCTTTTGGAGAAGGGTTTCATAAGAAGGAGCATATCAGAGTGGGGAGTTCCAGTCGTATTTGCTACTAAGAGGATGGTTCTCTTCGACTTTACATGGACTATGGGGAATTAAATAAGCTCACAAAGAAGAACAGTTATCCCCTCCCTAAGATAGATGACCTTGTTGATCAGTTACTTGTCTCTTCGGGATTCTCTAAGCTTGATTTAGTCGCGGGATTCCATCAGCTTAGGGTTGCTGATGACAACATCGATTAGATCGCGTTTAGGACTACAGACGGATTTTATGAGTGGTTGGTTGTGCCTTTTGGGCTAACCAATGCCCCAGCCTACTTCGTAGATTTGATGATCTGTATCTTTAGAGAAGTCCTAAATAAGTTTGTGGTTGTATTCGTGGACGACATTTTGGTGTTTTCCCAGAGTATGGAGGAGCATGTTATTCATCTGGAAGAGGTTCTTCGCACGCTTCGTAGTCATAATTTAAAAGCTAAATTTTCGAAGTGCCACTTTTGAAAAGATGAGGCACGTTTCTTGGGGCATTTTGTTTCGAAGAAGGTTTGGCTGTTGACCCCACTAAGGTAACGGCAGTGATTGGAAAGCTCCCAATAACGTCACCGAAGTTAGAAGCTTCCTAGGATTGGCTGGCTATTATAGGAAGTTCATTAGAGATATTTCCAAGATATCAGCATCACTCACGTGCCTTACTAAGAAGAATAAAGCATTCGTGTGGGACGTGTATTGTGAGGATTCCTTTACAAAACTTAAAATAGCCCTTACTAGTGCACCATTGTTAGTTCTACCCGATGGAGCTAAACCTTTTACAGTATATACCGATGCATGTAGGAAGGGTCTAGGAGTGGTGTTGATGCAAGAAGGGATTGTGGTATGTTATGGAAGTAGGCAGATGACGAGGTATGAGAAGAACTACCCTACCCATGATTTAGAGTTGACTGCTATAGTTTTTGCGTTTTGGAGGCATTATTTGATTGGAGAGAGGTTCGAGCTTTTCACCGACCATAAGTCATTAAAGTACCTATTCTCACAGAAGGATTTGAATTTGAGATAGCAGCGACGGAAGAAGTTTTTGGCATTGTATGACTTTGAGATAGCTTATACCCCTGGCAATGGTAATGTGGTTGCGGATGCGTTGAGTAGGAGGAAAACAACCCTTAGTCCTTTGTTCGTAGCGTGGAAGAGCCTAGAGTTTATTTCTACTGTTGATTTTAAGCCCTCTATGGACATTACCCCTAGATTGCTAGCTACACTTGAGGTAAGGCCTACCCTTGTAGATCAGATTAGCTCGAGGCAGCGAGAGGATTCAGAACTTATGGATGTGATGGATAGTATTAGTAGAGGAGAGGTCTCTAGGCATCTCCAATGTTATTCCATTGATAACAAAGGGTGGCTTAGGAGAGATGGAAGGCTTTGGGTTTCCCACGCTGGTGACTTGTTGAAAGCGATTTTAGAGGAAGCAAACCATTCTCGTATGACTATTCATATGGGTGGTGACAAGATGTATAGGGACATAAAAAGGATGTTTTATTGGAATGGCATAAAGAAGGATGTGGCGGAGTTTGTAGCTAAGTGTCTTATCTACCAAAGGTTTAAGGCGGAGCAGCAGAATCCTGAAGGATTACTTCAGCCCTTGGATGTGCCTGAATGGAAGTGGGACAACATTTCGATGGACTTCATAGATGATTTACCCCATTCTAGGAAGGGGAATATTAGCATTTGGATGACTGTAGATTGCTTGACTAAAAGCGCCCATTTTATTCCGATTAAGAGTAAGCATACAACATCTTATTTGGCATCCTTATATGTTTGTGAAATTGTCCGACGTCATGGAGTTGCCTCTTGCATAGTGAGCGATGAAGACCCTATTTTTACTAGCTAGTTTTAGAGAAGCTTGCAAGAGGCTTTAGGGACGCAGCTTAGATTGGGTATGGCCTATCAACCTTAGACTAATGGCTAAACGGAGAGAGTTAATAGAGTGCTTGAGGACTTGTTGCGGATGTATATTTTGTATTTTAGAGGAGCTTGGGAGGATCATCTTCCTTTGGTGGAGTTCGTGTACAATAACAGTTACCAAGCAAACATAGGAATGGCACCATTCGAGGCTTTATATGGGATACCTTTGAAGTCACCTTCATGTTAGGTGGAGTCTACGGAGAATTTGCTGCTTGGGCCTGACATGGTTAGAGAGACATCAGAGAAGGTGGATTTGATTAGGCGGAGGATGAAGACAACTTAAGACAGGTAGAAATCTTATGCAGAAAAGCGGCGGAGAGACAACAAATTTGAGGTTGGAGACTTATTTTTTTATTAAAGTATCCCTGCTTAGGAAGGTGGTAAGGTTTGGGTCAAATAGAAAGTTAGCCCCCATATTTGTAGGAACATTCCTATCTTAGAGAGAATTGGGAAGTTGGCATACCAAGTGAAGCTACTGGAGAGGCTTGCAGGAGTGCACGTTGTTTTCCATGTTTCACACTTGCGAAAGTACTTACATGACTTAGCAGAGGTTGTAGAACCTAGTCAGTTAGAGGAGGTAGAAGTAGAATGGAAAGCATCGGTTCGATGTGTTCCTATGAAGATCATTGGACGAGACACCAAGCAACTTAAGAATAAAGAAGTTCCTTTAGTAAAGGTGCAAAGGGGAGACGATGTCGCAGACGCTTCGTCAGAGACCGAAGAGCAGATTCATACTTCTTATCCTTATATTTTCGATAGTACGTTTGTGAATTTCCTATTTTCCATCTTTAGTTTTAATAAGTTCTTTCCTTAATTATCCTTTGGGAGGGTAGAACTTAGGATTTAACCTATGGATGATAGGATTTGATGTAAACATGTTAATAGAACATGTTATGAATGATGTACGCCAGTGGTTGCAATTGTTTGCTAGTGGATGCTAATAGATGCATATACTTACACTATGCACTATTATCTCTTAGGGATCGACTTAACTAGGACACTAGAGCATATGCATATGAATGTGTGCGCATTTTATTTTATTTTCCATGATTTCTATAAATGGATGATCATCACATGATTGATTCATTTGGACGATGTTTGAAGCACGCATATAGAACTATCAGTTATCATTAAAAAATTTGCATTCATATGGATACATAGCACGTGCATGATTGCATAAAAGGAGGTCAACTGAATCAGTGGACTATCTAATCTTTTGCATTAGTTAGGGACATTAACACTACACTAGTTGCATTAGTAAATAAATCGCATTAGATAACTTAAGGATAATGGATGAATGGTCGATGATTGAGTAGTTGGGTGTAGATATTGGATGAATAGTTGGGTGTAGATATTGGATGAAAACATTTAATTCTATCTTTTATCCTTAAATATTTCGGGGAGGAAATCTCTTATGGAGGGGAGAATGTAATAACCCGAAATTTAAGCTATAATAATTAATTAACGAATAAATTAAATGATAAAATAACTTGGTGAAACTATCTTAATTAAACTGCGGGAGTTGCACCATCCCAAGGCCTAGGTCGACCTGGCACTATGGGCGGCCGACCTGTAGCTCGAGCCGCCTACGATTGTGAGGCGAAGGAATTTTTTCTATGTGCTGTGCGATTTTAACACGTCAATTTCATTCTTTTGTTCAATTTGGTCCCCTCGTGCTTCTATCCGATGGCTCCTATTTAGCCTATGACGTGGTTGCACCATATTCTATCCCCAGATCTAACAGTCTGAGATCCACTCTACCCCTATAAATAAGACCCTAGGCCTAACACTTTTTCACACTCTAAGATTTTCTCCAATTGGGTTCACCTATTCAGGAAGGACCCTAAACGGAATAATTTTTCAAGGAGAAAATCATTTTAAATTAAAATATTTAATAACCCCAAGTGGATCCGAGAAGACCTAAAGAGAAGAGCTTAGGACTACAGGTGAGTGATTGTAATTGTTTAGATCTTTTTTAAGAAATTTAAAATAATAGATTTCCCAATAGTTGTTGTTTTTCTACGATTTTGGAAATAACTTTTAATCAGTTATTTTAAGTTTTAGATTTATATTAAGTTTATTTCTTTTTAGCCATTCTTTTCAATTATTCGTAGTTAATTTCTATTAGTTATAGCTTTTCCATTTAATTACAGTTATTTATAGTATTTTTAATTATTTACCGTCATTTATGCTTTATTTACATCTTCTCCAACGCTTTGGATTTTCTTCTATTTCACTTTTTCTTTGCGAATGGATTAGAATAGATTAAACATGAATTTGGATTAAATTAAAAGAATACTGACATAACGGAAGGTAAGATGTAAATTGTAAAGGTTGTAATAAAAATGGAATTGGACTAAAGTTGTGATGTAAATATTAGAATTGGACCAAATTTAAGAAATTGTCCCAGTTATAATTTAGAATTAGTTATAATTTAGAATCATAACTAAAAGGAGTGAAAGATGAAAGAAGCTTATTAGCACACATAGACCTTAGGTTAAGTAATAAGCATGATTATAACGTAGTTATAATAAGAAAACAGAACCGAACGAGGCTTATTTTAAGACTTATTATAAATTAATAAGCATAGTTAGTTAGAATAATAATAAAGGCTTATTTACATTTTTATATCTAAGTTAATAAGAGAAGAATTAAAGTAAGACCTGTACCAAATAGCATTCTCTATTAGACAAAATGGTAGTCACACCTTTGCCTGAAGTGAGATGAGGGCACGCTTATGCTAATAATGGTAGTAATTGGTCAATAAATAGAAGTTCAAATCATGGGGATTTGGATAAAGGGGCGCAACTAAACATTGTTTGGATGACGGACCAATACCAACAGCATTTCATCTATTTTCTATGGACACGGTGGTCTCACATTAGCCAGAAGTGGGATGAGGGGCACAATTATGTTGGAGCTTGAGGTAATAAGAAGACCCAATAGGTGGAACAAAAGGTGACATGAGCATGGTGGCGGTTACACATGCGACTTCCTTTCGGGCGCTCAGTAATCATTATGAGTTTCAAGCGCTTAGTATATGCACATTTCATAGGCACCATTGCCTTCTATGTAGGGAACTATATACCGTCTAGTCCACAGTAGGTACTATATGTATCTTTCGTACAAACCATTTTCTTCTATGTAGGGAGTTATATAATGTCTAGTCCACAGTAGGTTCTATAGAGTAGCATGCCGATCAAAGGTAGAATTAGGATTTCAGCCTAATCAAAACAGCTATCAAGACAAGTGAAAACAACCAAATTTAACCTATCATATTAATTTAGAAATAGTTAATTCGTACTTATTTCCAGCTTTATATTTCCTTTGTTTCCTTTTTAATACTAGAACTGTTGTAAAGCCTATTACCTTTACTTTGCTTAAAAATATTAGCGACTAGTATCATTCACCAAACTTTTAGTCAGACCCACTCCTCTATTTTCCCATTTCCCCTTTAGGTAATAAGAGACAGGGACAATAGACTAAAGATTCATGGAGACTTCTTTAGTGGAGATTTTATCGTGTATTCCTTTTCTTTATTTGCAGTTTTTAGTTTCGTTTGTTGTAACTAGCACTTTTTGGGGAAAGTTGTACTTTGATTTATTTGAGACTATGGTTTTTGATTTCACAAGAATTGTATGGGTATTTTGACATATGATATATTTGGTATTTGGTGACTTATTCTTATCATCTCATATTATGGAGTTTGATTTTTAGAAAAATACTATAATTGTTTTTGCTATGTTACTATTATTATTGTTATTCAGTTTTTGTTTTGTGAATCTTAGTGTTTGCTAGTTTTAGTTATACCTACAACGTACCACACCTTTTAGTGTATCCTTTTGGGTATACTAAGAGGTATGCGGTGTTTCAAGTTAACTCAATTTTGGTTCTTTGGAAGTATGCAACAAGTATTTGGGTCCTCAATGGGGAACTCGAATATACGCAACGTACTTCCTAAGTTAAAACAGGTTAAGATTCGATAGTCGGTTATTTTACTATCAAATAAACAAACATTCAAAACAGATATTACATTTCTTATGGAAACCACTAAGCCTCTTAAAACAATCTTTCATTAATTAAATCTCTTTCCAAAATATTTAATTCAAAATACCTTCATAAAGGATATTTTTATAGACCTCTTATACTTCTTTCAATACTTGAAAAACATTTATATACTAATCTCAATGTTATAAGTATATTTACAAAACTATTCACTTTCAAACTTGGAAAACTTTTCCATATACTTATGCAATGACATAAGTATATTCATATAACATTTAAGACAGATTTCTTGTTTCAAAATCATAATACAAGGATCAAAAAAATGTTTTTAAATTTGAGATAAAGATAACCTCAAACGTTACCGCTTCGATGTTAATTATGGAACAAATGTCAGAACAAACAAAATTAAGAATGTCAAATAAAGAAAATCCAATCTCAAATTCTTATATAATATACTTCTATAAATAATTTTAATTTTTTTTTCAAATTAGAAATCCATTTATAAACCTCTTAATAAATATCCAAGATTATTTCTAAACTTCTTTTATAAAATCCAAAACCATTTATAAACTTATTTTATGAATATCTTTATTTAAAATAAAAATTCTTTAAGAAACTTTAACCAGTAAAGTTCTTTCGATAACAAGGGAATTATTTAAAACACATTTAAATAAACAAGTTATTATTTAAACAATCTTCGTTAAATTTATCTTTATTGCATTATCAAAATAATGACTTTAAACAAACATGAAAAAGTATTAAATTACTTTAAAACATCTTTAATGAAATAATTTATTAATTATCCTTTAATTATCATATTGAAAATGGTAATAAACTTTAAGCATTATAAATAAGAAACAACTTTAGCATAAAACCATTTCTTTTACAATATATTTAAAATGACAGATTTCTCAAAATTAGAAAGAGGCTTCACGACCACAATGGTTCTCAGTTTATTTAGTTTACTTCCCAGTTATGACATGGGCATTTACATATCAAATACATACGTAAAAGGAAAGAACCAATAACTACCGGTTAATATATAAGTAAATGTCGAAGTCACTATAATAGCGTAACTGGGTTTTATTCCTGGTTAATAGATATAAATACATAATACATTTAGTGAAGTATAAAAGAATGATGATTTATTCTGTTGATAGATGTCAACTATAATTTACTTAGTAGACCGGTGTTTTATTCTGCCAAACATATGTCATTGGGTTTCATATTCAATTGGGGTTAATTAAGGGTAAACGACAAAGAGATCCCTTGGATTAAAATATTCTTATAAAAGAAAGATACTTTAAAACTCTCGAACTTTATTTACCTAATAATTAAATAATATTTAAATTCTTTATTAAGTCATAGTTAAACCTTTAATTAATTTTTTAACAATAATTAACTATTAAATAAATAATTAAATAATAATTATTCTTCAAATAAATAATTAAATAATAGTTAACTTTTAAATGTGTAATTAAACAATAATTAATCTTATTAATTATTAAATAATAATTTAAACTTTTAAATGACAACTTAATATTAAATAATCTTAATTATGTTAAATAATCCTTAATTAAAACTTAAATAATGAACTAAACTTTTATCTAAAAATAATTAAATCATAATTATGTTTTAAATTAAATCTTAACTTAATTAGTACTTTTAGAATAAATAATTAATTAATAATTAATCTTATAATAAATTCTTAAATAATTTAAATAATACTTAAATTTATTAATTAACTAATTAATATTTGATTTCCTTGATTAACATTTAAGTACTAATTATCTTTATTAACAAATGATTTACTACTAATTACCTTAATTAATTAAACAATATTTATCTTTAAATACTTATGGTTATTGTTTGTGCCCAAAAGGTCGTAAACACCTGGTTGTATGTGAAAGCACCAACTTTCAAAAATAATATATGAATAGAAAGATAAGCAATAAAAATCAAATAGCAGAAAAAGTAAGGAACAAGAGATTTTTATAGTTGTTCGCAAACTCTGGCCTACGTCCACTCCAATTATCTTTTATTTATACTATAATATTACAAGTACAGTTGTTTTTGCCTTGGAAAATTAGTGGAGGAAGAGGTAAGAAGTGACAATGTAGAGCCAGCCAAAAAAAGTCCCTTGTAATGAGCCAAATTTGCTGTATTTATAGGTGAAGACGTGCATGGATCGGGCTAAAATTTCAACAAAAGAACCTCCAGGCTCATATGACCCGACCCATAAAGTATGGGATCGAGCAGACACCAAAAGTAATTTATCCAAGCATTTCGTACTAACTCCAATGGGGCTGGATCATTTTTAGGTGGTCCCGCATGCCTCTTGTTCATGCTCCCAAAATTTCGCGCCATTCTGACTTACCGTTTGTGGGATATCGATCGATCTTCGCTGTTTTGACTAGAAATTAGATCGTATGAGATCTTTCCATACTTCATCCTTTTGAGCTACGATTGATCTTGTGGGTTCCCCATGATATTAGCTACTTTCTCTCCAAACATCATGCAATTTGGATGCAACGTTGTGAGATATCGTGTTTTCTGTAAAACTATGGATGGTTATGTTGATTTGTACAACCGTTCCAATAACGATCGACCTAATTTCCAATATTTCATCCTTTACTATGAAAATCATGGGTATGTTCAATGATACAAGTGACTTTCGCTCCAAATTTCATGCAATTCCGACGTACCGTTTGTGAGATATCACATTTTCCGTAAAGCTATGGATCGTTATGGCTGATTTGTACGATCATTCCATTAACGATCAGCCTCCTTTCCAATATTTAGGCGTTTTTTCATACAGTTATTTTAGTAGGTTCCAGTCTTCAATATTGTGATACACTTGAAAGTTTCAAGTGCATTAACTTTGTAGATTTTGAGATATTGATCGATCTTTGTCAGTTTACATTGTTTTATGGATCGTTCCCGATCGATCCATATAAATTCTTCCTTTGCCTATAATCTATCATAAGAACTCTGATTGACTTGAAATATCAAATGTGGGCTCACAGAGCCTCCCTTGTCACTTCATATTGATTGCATCTTGATTAGGAGTCGGTACGAATCTGCCTAACTGTTACGCATAGTTTCTAATATAATCGATTTCCGAGCCTAATAACTGTCTCTTCGGGCTTCCTACCTTGATGATCACTGAAGTCATTTAGCCAACTTTTATTGTGTTTTGCCGGGTCAAAAGGCAATATAGCATTTGCCCGATAGGAAGGTGTGTTTTGAATTGCCTTAAGTTTATTGTTTGAAACCCGTTGATGACTTGTGAACAAATCTGTAATCTTGCCTGATTGTTAGTAATGGTAGTTCGAGACCATTAATCAAATTCATAGCCATCCTAGGCTGATGACGATCGCACGGGTTCAAGTGTCTATACGAGGCGAAACGAGATCATTCAGGATCCAATGACTTTCGAGGTGAAATGCAATTGTTCGAGATTGAGTGCATGTTCGAGGCGAAATGCGATCGTTCGACATTGAGTGCCGTTTGAGGAAAAATGTGATCGTTCGAGATCAAGAGCATATTCAAGGCATAATGTGATCGTTCAAGATCGAGTGTCGTTCGAGGCGAAATGTGATCGCTCCTGATCGAATGCCATTCAAGGAGAAATGTAATCATTCGAGATCGAGTGCCGTTTGAGGCGAAACGTGATTATATGGATCAGAATAAAATTATTAATGTCAGATTTGACGTTCTAGTGAGTTTTATGAAAGTGACTACTGTGTGGCTAGTTATCACTTAGGATCGTGTAATGTGGAATGTATTAAAATCTAAATGTGGAAACAGATGATAATAAAGTAAATAAGAGTAAGCACACTATGAGTTTTTATACTGGTTCAAACTTCTCGTTCTACGTTCATTCCCAGACTTCCCTCTGGAACTTCTCACAATAACCCCTCACTTAACCCGGAGGAATGGGTAAACAACACCTGAACGACTGAACATGATTTTTCCACCTCTAACAACCGAAAGAGGAATTTACCTGCCTGAACAACCGAACATGACTTCAACAGTTTCAATAAAATTGCTTTGACACTTTGTGTTCTTGTTAACACTGATTTATCTTTGATAGTACAACCATCCTATAATCTTTTCCTCAAGAATATATGTGTGTGTAAAGATTTAGAAGGGAGAATATTGCTTTGAATCGAAGATTATGTTAATTGATTCAGAGATTCAAGCAATATTTGTAAATTGTTATTGCTTTTCAAAATGCAGAGATAGTAGAGAGTATGATCAGAAAAATAAAATGAAATTATGTGATATGAGAAGTGAATCTCATGTTTTTATATAGCAGACAAACAGCCGCAACCATTCACGAAGAGTTCTGACCAAAAGAAGCATCCACAACTCTTTAATTTAGATCGTATATCTTGGTAAATGGAAGTATCTGTTCAGAAAAATAGCTGTTGGAAAAGTTCAGTCGACTAACACAAAAATGACCAGTTAACTGAAAATTCAAAGTTGGTGCAAAAATGAGTGTTTCTGTGCAACTGGACAGGTTCAGTCGACTGGTCATTTTTGGTCAGTCGACCGACCTAGTTGTCAATGTACAGTTCAATAGGCTATTTTATAGATATTCAGTTGACTGGTCAATTTTGTTCAGTCGACTGAATTCTGTTGACAATCAAAAATCACCAAAGCTTATTTGGTTAGAGCACCCTTCTAAATTAGTGACCTGAGTTCGGGCCCCGCTCCATGCATTTTTTGAAAACTTGATTTTGATTAAAATATTTATGCAAGTTTATTTGAATGTGAATGATGATTCTTGAGAAAAGATTTTAACAAAGCATTAAAGTAGACTCTATATACATATTTGACGACTCTTGTTAAAATATATAACTATATGAACCATACTTTGAGTCGTTGAATCCGGATATTGTCGTAATCGTAGATATGCGAATTGTTGTTTCATGTCAACAATCAAAACCTATGATCCAACATTCTCCTCCTTTTTGATGATGACAACTCCATGTGCTACGGACGAATCTTCGACAAGCTTTGTTGACTTATCTCTCCCCCTGAATATATTCCTGTAATTATGCTATAGATCTCTCCCCCTGAATCTATGCTATATATTCCTGTAAATAATTAATCTTTTCTCCCTCTTTATCTATGCTTGCATTGTTTATTCCTGCTAATAGCGTTAGAGAAATATCTTTCTCCCCCTTTATCATCAAAAAAAGGAGAGTTTATATGATGACATAAATTTTATTTCACATAAATGTTTAAAATAGAACAATATAGAACAAGATAACTGCTAATTATAATGTAAGGTATCGAAAAAAATTTAATATTTGAAAATGCGATACCCAAGGGTCTTACAATTTCCCAATTGTTAGGAAACCATACCCATTTGGGTTTGGTCGAACCTTTATAAATATAATTTTCATTATTAGCTACCATATCAAAATAATCATCAATGTATTTATCTTTATTTTTCCAGTTAACAGGAATCCAAGTACTTAGATAATTTTTATTCATATTTCCCGTCAATGATTTTGTACTTCTAGAGAAATTATAAACATTATTGGTCATAGCAGTATTTGAATTTCTATAAAAATTGGATTTAGACTTTACTTGAAATTTAGTACCAGCACTAACATATTTACTATAGATGAAAGCATATCTAGTGCTATTTCTACGATTAGTTTTATTATATCCTAAACCACTTTTATCTTGTAAAGGTCCAGAACTGGATAAAATCATGTTTAAATTGTTTTGACCTTTATTACATTTTGTGACTTCAGTGTTAAGTTTATCAAATTTAACTTTAAAGTCACAATTTTTATTTTTAAAAGAAACATTACTGCTTTTAAAAATATTAATTTGCTTGTTTAATTTAGAATTCTCCTTTTTAACTTACAGTTCTCATTTTCGAGAAGAAAAATTCGAGATTCTGAATTATCTAAAGATGATTGTAATAAATCATTTTGTCTTTTCAAATCCGTAATTTCTTTTGAAAAATTTTCCTTTTCTTTTTCAATTGTTCATCTAGAAAGTCTTTAAGAGCCTCAAAAATTATTTTTCAAAACACCATGTTGATTTTCTAAATCTAATTTCTCATTTTTCAATTTCTCATTTTCAAGTTTGATTGACTTCATCTTTTCTAAAATAAGAAAAATTAAGCTTTGAGATCTTTTGCTTATATTAACTAATTCATTATTCTCATTCACTGAAATTTCTAAATCAGAAAGTACCTTTTTGTAGTCCTCACTGGTGGCTTTGACAGGGATTTTGCCTGTTGTATTTCGACTGGATCGTTTTCTGGCCATTATTCTATGATGTTGTGACGATCGATAGAATTCCAGGCTCTGATACTAAATGAAAGTGACTACCGTGTGGCTAGTTATCACTTAGGGTATAATATATTAAAATCTAAATGCAAAAACAGATAATAATAAAGTAAATAAGAATAAGCACACCAAGAGTTTTTATACTGGTTCGAACTTCCTGTTCTACGTCCAGTCCCAGATTTTCCTCTGGAATTTCTCACAATAACCCCTTATTTAACCCCGAGGAATGGGTAAACAACACCTGAACAACCGAACAGGATTTTTCTACCTCTAACAACCAAAAAAGGACTTTACCTGCCTGAACAATCGAACAGGACTTCAAAAGTTTCAATAAAATTGCTTTGACACTTTGTGTTCTTGTCAACACTGATTTGTGTTTGATAGTACAACGTTCCTATAATGTTTTCCTTAAGTATTATGCAAAGATTTAGAAGGGATAATATTGCTTTGAATCGAAGAATATGCTAATTGATTTAGAGATTCAAGCCATATATGTAAATTGTGATTACTTTTCAGAATGCAAAGATAGTAGAGAGTATGATCAGAAAAATAAAATGAAATTCAGTGATTTGAGAAGTGAATCTCATGTGATTATACAGTAGATAAACAGCTACAACCATTCATGAAGAGTTCTGACCAAAAGAAGCATCCATAACTCTTCAATTTAGATCGTATCTCTTGGCAAATGGAAGTGTCTGTTCATAAAAATAGCTATTGGAAAAGTTCAGTCGACCGACTTAAAACGAACAGTCAACTAAAAATTCAAAGTTGGTGCAAAACAGAGTGTTTCTGTGCAACTGGACAGGTTCAGTCGATGGGTCGTTTTGGCCGGTCGACTGACCTAGTTGTTAGTGTACAGTTTAATAGACTGTTTTATGGATATTCAGTCAATTGGTCGATTTTGTTTAGTTGACTAAATTCTGTTGATAATCAAAGATCACCACAGCTCATTTTGTTAGAGCACTTTCCTTCTAAACTAGTGACCCGGGTTAGAGCCCCGCTCCATGCATTTTTTGAAAATTTGATTTTGATTAAAATATGCATGCAAGTTTCTTTGAATGTGAATGATGATTCTTGAGGATAGAATTCAGCAAAGCACTAAACTAGACTCTATATACATATTTGATGACTCTTGTTAAAATATATAACTATATGAACCATACTTTGAGTTGTTGAGTCTGGATGTTGTCATAATCGTAGATTCGTGAATTGTTGTTTCATGTAAGCAATCAAAACCTTTGATCCAACATTTTATAATCAAAATATTCAATTAATAAAATTAAGTCCAAGTACTAAAAGAGAAACACAAAAAATTAAACACTACAATGCATTCATCACGGGATGTGACGGTTCATCATCATCTAAGAGCATGCCTAGGGACCATTCTCAATCTCATACATGTGCAAGTGACCTGGCCATTTTATATGGAGTTTATTTCTTATTCTTTGCCATTCCGATCAATTAATGACAAGTTGATGCCTCGATCCAAGGCAATCCCCGTTCGATGCAGATGGTGGTTACTCAAGTTCCACTACCGCTGCTAGAGTTCTTACGTATTGAAACACCTTGCCGTTCCAGTCATGTTCCTCAATCTCATTCTTTAAGTGCCTGCAGTCATTTGTACAATGCCCGTCCAGCTCATGGAACGTATAGTATTTCTCTGATTTCTTTTCATTTTATGCAGGCTCTCTCTTCATTGGCCTTCGATAGGGGATCTTCCCTCTAGTACCTTGATATATTTGTTCTAATGTCTTTGTCAATTCCATGTAAGAGCTGAATCTCGGTCCCTTCATGGTCGCTTCAATCCATCAGAGCCATCCTATGCTTTCCGTTTTCCTTTATCCTTATTTGAACCTTCCCAATGCAGACCTCCACCTTTTACAGCATAAACTTCCGCTTCCTCTCTTCCCTCTCCATCAGCTTTTGCATCTTCCTGTCGCATAATCATTTCCACTTCATGGTAAAATTTCTCGAGATCCACTAGTGGATCCCGTTCCAACGATATCTACAAATCCAGGTTATCCGCAATCCTTGACATTGTTGCCACCAACAACGAATCCGTTCGATCTACCAAAGCTACTATCGCATTGATCCTGGTTAAGAAATCCCTAAGTGATTCTCCTTTTCGCTGTCAATGTTAAAGTCATCACACTCTTGGGTCTCATGATGTGGACCATAAATTGCCTCATAAACCTTGCGATCAATTCCGTCCATGTGCTAATAGAGGCACTTTCCAACTGTCTAAACCATAGTATAGTATATCCATTAAGTATAAGGGGAAGCACCATGCCATGACTTTCTCCGATGCCCCCGTTACTTCCATGTGTCTCATGTATCTCGTTAGATGAACATCAGGATCCTTTTTTCCATCATATGTCTCAAGCCTCGATAGTCTAAACTCTAGTGGATTCCCAGCTTTCCTGATATTAGGAACGAAAGGCCTCCTATTTACAGCTTCTAGATCCTTATTTACCAATCCTCCTCTCATAGGCTGTCTGATCATTTTCGCCAACCTGTCGTTGTCATCCAGTGGTAGTCTTCGATCATTATCTCCAACCTGCCCCCCGAGTCCATGGGGAAATCCCGAAATCTGCTCTTTTGGACGAGCATACACATTCTGATTAATGCCAAACTGCACAGAACCACTCGGTATCCTACTTGGGATCGATCCAATGTGACCAAGGGGCATGCCCTTAAATATGGATCGATTAGTGCCGATCGTCCTGGAATGATTGGCTTCGGTCATTCTTAGCTGTTCAAGGGCCGCTCTCGGCTGTTCCACTCCATCCTACATCCTGTTGGCTTCATTTCCTTAGCCTTGATTTCGGTTTTCCTCGGCGCCTACTACTCAAGCTCTATAATCCATATTTACATCGTTTCCTGCTGCTCCATTTCCTTAGTTTTACGCTATAGCTTATCCAATCCATCAGAGTAGATTCTTCATCATCTCTTCCTATCACTTTAGCATCTTGTCTTGCATAGCATCCATCATTGTTCCCATTTCATCTCTGGTGATGTAGATAGATGTCTAATTTGCTCTAGCTCCAGAAGAAGCCACCCGATTCCCTCCATGATGGGTCCTATCCTCTAATTGTCCCCTTGTTGATTTCCTAACCATTGCTTCTAGCTCCAAGTATCCAAGCTTCCAAATCCAAGACCCTAGCTTCCAAATCCATAGGTGCAAGTCCTTCTAAGTGAAAGCACCAAAATGTTTGTGCCAAAAATGGCTACAAACACCTAGTTGTATGTGAAAGCATCAATTTTCAAAAACAATATCCAAATAGAAACATAAGCATGTAGATCATAGAATAAATAATAGAAAAAGTAAAGGAACACATGAGTTTTGTAATAGTTCGGCAAACTCCAGCCTAAGTCCACTGTAATAATCTTTTATTTATACTGTAAGATTACAAGTGCAGTTGCTTTTGCCTTAGAAAATTAGTGGAGGAAGAGGTAAGAAGTGATGAAGTAGAGCCAGCCGAAAAAGTCCCTTGTAATGAGCCAGTCCGTTTTTCTGAATGGCGACCCAACTGCTTAAGAAAAGCTGGCGACTTAATGACCTAACATAACAACGGGTTAACTACCCCAAAACCCCAAGCGACTTAACTGTTCACTGCTCCAAGCGACTTACGACCTATAGCCTCTGGCGAGCTAACATTGCAATGAGTTAACGACTCAACCTCCTAGTGGATTTCAACGAGTTAAGCGACCTAAATAGATCAACGGCATAGCGACTCAAACACGACAGTGGGTTGAATACTACGACGACTCAATGAGGTAGCGACTTAGCGGGTTATGAGCCCATAGCTGCACCTAAATAAGCCGCGTCTCCTTATGCCGTTTGTATATAGGTCGCTCCAACCTATATTAGGTCGCTGTGACCTACCAGCCAACGTAAATGGCCAAATACACCCACTATAAGCCGTAACCCGTACCCATTAGGTCACACGCGACCTAACTCAATTCCTAAGCCGCCCACAGCCTACGCCACATGACCTAACTCCGAAACTCCCCTATAAATACCTCGCCTACTCCACATTGTGGGGGGGGGGATGATTTCTCGAACGCCAAGACTTTGCTGTTTTCACGGCTTCTACAACACTTCAAATGCCAAAGACACTTCAAAGAACCTTGGGAAAAGATCAAGTTCATTCAACATGAATTCAAAGAGCTTTTCTGCATCAAAGTTCTAACTACTTGCCTTAATGGTGTTGTAATTGAAGAATGATTGTAAAATTTGTAATCAAATCAATAATGAAAGGGATTAAGTGGACGTAGGCTTGACTTTGAGCCGAACCACTATAAAAATTGTTGTCTTTTTACTATTTTCTGCTATTTTCTGCTTACTTTTAATTCCTGTACCAACGAGTGGTGCTTTCGCTATATCACAACTCACACTGGGGTGTTAGCGTACATTTTTAGCGTTAACATCTTTGGTACTTTCACTGAGAGCTGGACTCAAGGGTGCTCTCATCATTACTTCACAAAGATTTGTTGAAAGACTCTCCCTAAGAACCAGAAGTCTATCTGAAATTATGGCTCCTGGAAGAAAAATTAGATCTACTAGATCTGGAAATTCTTATGAGAACACCGCCACTTCTCCCGTGTCAAATCAAGCGGCTCCTATTGTTGGAATCACAAGGGCGAAATTGGATGCTATAGTGTCTGGGTTGTATCAACAAATGGAAGCCCAGAACACTTTGATGTTGAACAGGTTGAATGTTTTGCTTGGACTTAACCAGCAACCAGAAAATAATGAAGAAACCTTTGCTGAGAATGTTCATGATTCCCAAGGGAAAAGTATTCCTCAAAAGGCAGCTAGCACCGTCGAAGGGGCACCTCCCCAAGCTGAAGGTTCAAGGGCGCAGCCAACTCTTCGTGAACGTTTGTCCAGGCAAACTTCCGAAAAAGTAGCTGACGTCTGTCACACGGGGTCTCTAAACGATGAAGAGTACCTCTCGGGAATGATTCGACGAATTATGAAGGAGAGCATGCGAAGGGAGGAAGATGAAAGTGATTGGGGGTTTGCACCAAGCAAGACTCCTTTTAATGAAAGAATTCCGAAGGCTGAATTTCCGAAGAAGTTTGTTCCCCCGACTATTCCAGCTTGTCGGGGGACAAGCGATCCTAACCAGTTCTTACACAAGTATGACTGGCATATGATAGGTGTCAGAGCAACAGACGAGATCAAGTGCAGATATATTCCTGTGTACTTGGAGGGAGTGGCCCTGCTTTGTTTCACGAAGCTGCCAGTTCGATCCGTGTATCAGTTCTCCGACCTAACTCGGAAATTCAAAGATCAGTTCAGGTTACATGCTTCGAAGGCCAAGGACATAATGTCATTATCCAGCCTCGAACATAGCCCCAAAGAGTCTATCAAATCTTTCTTAAACCGCATTAATATAGCCTTGGCCGAAGTTGATAATGCAGAGCCTCGGATGATTCTGACTCACTTGATGCGAGCTATTGACAAATCAAGTGAATTCAGAAAATGGCTAAAGATGAAAGAGCCAAATTCACTTAAGAAGTTCTACAGGAAGGCCGATGAATTTATGCGCTTAGAAAGCCTTCATGTGCCAGCAAAAGTAGTCGTGACTGAAGTTGAGAATAAAATGTTGCTTCCAACAAAAAGGAATCGGGTGGCTAGAAGAGGGAGAATGACGGTGGAAAAAAGCAGAAAGATGTGAAGAAAACTCGCCACTTTAAACCTTCAGATTTTACTCCCTTAACTGATACTCCATAAAATAGTTTTTTCGCAACCAAGGATGCTGTTGAATACCCCAAACCACCTGAGATGAAGCCTGGGAAAAATGTTGTGCATAATGGGAGATTCTGTTGGTTCCACCATCAACCTGGCCATGACATTAATGAATGTCGCCATTTAAAGAATTTGATTGAAGAGCCGTTGAGACAGAATAAACTACAACAATATGCGAAGAGAAACAGAAGTGACCCAACCACATCTACTCAGGGGCCACAAGTTCCTGCTCATCAACCCAGCTCAGGTGAGAGAACTACAGCTTAGGAATCTGAGAGGCCTGTCATTAATGTTATCACAGTGGGGTGCTCACCCAGCGGGCAGAAGTTGGGGTGAGATGGAGAGATATGCTCACGCTTTGAGATACGCCCCAGCGGAAGAAAATGTTTTTGTCTTGGAAGATGCTGCACCTTTAAAACATCAAAGAACTTTTAACGATGGCATCGTGTTCCGGGCTAGAGACTCTGTTGGTGTTGAGGCTCCCACCATGGATCCCTTGGTGATATCTGCAGGCATCGGACCAGCCATTGTAAGAAGGGTGCATTTTGACTGCGGCGCCTCTTGCAATGTCCTCTTTAGAAAGACATTTGATCAGATGAAAATTCCCATGGCTGATGTCTAAGCTTCCTCACAGAAAATTATTGGGTTCATTGGGGAACCAAAACAGCCTATTGGGACTATTGACTTATTTGTAGAGCTTGGAGAAGGGGAAAAGAAGGTGATCCGAAAACAAACTTTTGTGATTGTTGATGAATTCTCCGCTTACAATGCCTTCTTGGGTCGACCGACTCTCGCCGCATTCATGGCCATTCTCGCCCCATGGTGCCTGACTATGAAATTCCCCACTGATAATGGCGTCGGTGTGGTGAAGGGGGACCAAAATGCCGGACGAGAATGCTATCTCATAGAGTTACGGGAGGCAAAGAAGAGAGAAATGGGTAAGGGTGCGGTAGCTCCGCTCCGCATCAAAGAGCCCACCTTATAGCAATTACGGGGTGGACCATGCACTGGTGAGCATAGTGGTGCGCGAAAAGAGATTGATCCCAGAGAAACCAGTGCAGGGGAGAGTAGAGTGGTGCCGGTGGAGGTGACGGTGCCAATACCTGTTGACCTGAATGATCCAAATAAGGTGTTGAATGTGGGTTCACAACTCGGTGTGATGGTTCGGAATATGTTGCTTGAAAGCAAACCTGGATGTATTCGCTTGGAGTCATGCCGACATGTGTGGAATATCTCTAGAAATCGCAGTGTATGTTTTGAATATCGATACAAAATTCACACCCGTAAAACAGAAAAGAAGAACCCAGGGTCCTGAAAGGTCGACAGCATTAAAAGAAGAAGTAGATCGGCTCATGGAAAATGGCTTCATCAGAGAATCCACTTATCCAAATTGGGTTTCTAATCCGGTGTTGGTTAAAAAAGCAAATGGAAAGTGGAGAGTATGCATCGACTTTTCAGACTTGAACAATGCATGCCCCAAGGACTGTTTCCCGTTACCCAGGATTGATCAGTTGGTGGATGGAATAGCTGGGCATGAATTACCATCTTTTATGGATTCTTACTCAGGATATAATCAAATCATGATGCATGAGCCAGATTAGGAGGACACGAGCTTCATCACTGATGTTGGTCTTTACTGCTATAAATTCATGCCCTTCGGACTAAAGAACGCGAGGGAAACTTATCAAAGACTTGTTAATGCCATGTCAAACCCCAGATTTGCAAGACTATGGAAGTATACGTTGATGATATGTTGGTGAAATCGAAGAAGGCAGTAGACCACATGGATCATTTGACAGACATGTTCGCGGTCCTCCGAAAGTATGAGATGAAGCTAAATCCTCTGAAATGCTCATTAGGGGTAGAGTCCGGAAAATTCTTGGGTTTCATTGTGAGTGTTAGGGGCATCGAAGCTAATCCTGCTCAGATTACTGCTTTACGAGAAGTCAAAGCCCCTAGGACAAAGAAGGAATTGCGAAGCCTCAACGGGAAAGTCGCTGCTTTGAGTCAGTTTATTTCCAGGGCCACTGATAAATGCATTCCCTTCTTTGACGCTCTGAAGAAAGGAAAGAAAAACTTTTAATGGACTCCTGAATGTCAGAAAGCTTTTGTTGAACTGATTCGTCACATGGAAATGCCTCCAGTACTTTCTACGCCCAGCAATGGTGAAGATCTTTTCATATATTTAGCGGTTTCATCTCATGCTCCCAGTGCAGCATTGGTATGGGAAGACGCAAAAGTTCAGCGCCGGTTTATTACATTAGAAAAAGATTCACTGGGGCAGAGATGAATTATTCAAAGCTGGAAAAGCTCGCCTATTGTCTGTTGATTGCATCCAAAAAGTTGAGGCCGTATTTCCAAGCTCGTCCTATTAAAGTCCCCACTGATCAACCTCTAAAGCAAGTCCTATTTCCCCCTGAAACTTCGGGTCGTCTTCTGAAGTGAATACTGAACTCAGCCAATACGATATCACCTACCATCCCCGAAGAGCAATCAATGGACAAGCTTTAGCAGATTTCATTGCAGAATACACAGATAAAGGTGACAGTGAGGAAGAAGTGACCGATGACATCCCGATCCGATGGAAATTATAGGTTGATGGTGCAAGAAATGACTATTGTTTCGGAGATGGGTTTGTGCTTGAAACCCCCGAAGGGCGATCATTGTGCTATGCATTGAGATTAGAATTTCCTTTGACAAATAATGAAGCAGAATATGAAGCTCTTGTTGCCGGCATGAAGATTGCTAAAGAACTAAACATCAAAGTATTGCAGATCTTCAGTGATTCCCAGCTTATTGTATGCCAAGTCAAGAAAGAGTTTCAAACTAAAGAAGGAACGGGGTATATGACTTATTGTATAATCATCAAAATCATTGAGAAGCTCCCAGGCCTTTGACAAGTAAGCAGGCAAAACATGAAGGCATCTTCTCTCGCAAAATATTCAAGCTCTGGCGAAGCTCAATTATTGGGATTGGTCCCTGTGGAAGTCTTGTCAGCTCCAAGTACTAATGAGATGGATATTGACTGGATTATGGTTGTATCTCAAGAGCAGGAGTCGTGGATGACCCCGATCAAGGAATATCTACTCAACGGCTCCCTGTCAGAAAACTCAAAAGAGTGGCAGAAGCTGTTACGAAAAGCCCTGAGATATGTAATTCAAGACGGCTGGTTGTACAGGTGAGGATTATCGATACCATTACTCTGATGTGTAACCAAGGAAGAGGCTAAGACAATTTTAGTTGAGGTGCATGGAGGAGTGTGTGGGGATCATTCAAGTGGCCAAACTCTAGCAAAGAAAATTCTCCACTATGAGTACTTTTGGCCAGATATTAATCGAGACGCTGCTAGGTACTCCCGAAAGAGTGACAGATGCCAGAGATTTGCAAAACTCCCAAGAGCACCTTCCACTGAGCTAACATAGATGGTCAGTCTATGGCCATTCGCCATTTGGGGGATAGATCTCATTGGACCTTTGCCGATTGCCAATTCCGAAATCAAATATGCTATTGTTGTTGTTGATTATTTCACTAAATGGGCAGAATCTGAACCATTGGCTGCTATTACCTCTAAAAAGATGATAAACTTTGTGACTAAAAATATCATTTGCAGGTATGGTGTGCCTCAAAAGATAATCACAGACAATAGTACCCAATTCGAAAGCGAAGAATTCCAGGACTTTTGCAGGCGATTCAAGATCCAAAAAAGCTTCTCAGCAGTGGCTCATCCACAGGAAAACGGGCAAGTGGAAGCAGTGAACAAAATTATCAAATCAACCATCAAAAAACAGCTGGAAAAAGCAAAAGGTGGATGGGTCGATAAGCTGCCACTAGCACTTTGGGCATACAGAACTACCCACAAGACTACGACTGGGCACATTCGATTCTCATTAGCATATGGATCAGAAGCAATGATTCCGGTGGAAATAGAGGTCCCCTCACACAGGAGAATTCATTTCAACCAAGCTGAAAATGAAAAGCTGCAACTTGGAGCACTTGACTTGCTTGATGAAAGAAGGAAAGAGGCTAAGCTCAGAGTTGCAGCCCATCAGCAAAGGATAGCCAGGCACTTTAATTCTAAAGTTCGCCAACGCAGCTTTGAAATTGGGGATCTAGTCTTGAAAAGGGTCATGACAGCAACAGGAGTGTTTGGGCTAAACTGGGAAGGGCCATATGTTATAGGCAATAAACTTCTTGATGGCACTTTTAAGCTCACAACTATCGAAGGAGATCCAATTTCGAGAGCCTGGAACAGCAATCACTTGCATCCATATTTTACTTAGAAGCTATGCTTAAATTTGTAAAATGATTGTGGATGTATCGTTCTTGTACTATAAGCCATTGTAAAATCAGTATGAATCAATAATAAGAACTATAAAGTGGATGTAGCCCCAGTTCTTGGCCGAACCACTATAAATCTTATGTTCTTTACTACCATAAAACGGCTGTCTCATTTTGATATGCAAATATCTTAAATATATTGCTAAAATGTCGATTTAATATTGCAGGCCATCAAAGCAAAGCATACCTATTCAACACATCACAAGGCCAAGCGATTCCTACAAATTACTCAACAAACAAATGTCAAGCCACAAAAATTCCAGATTCAATTCCTACATAAGAAGTGCTTCTCACAAACAGTTGGTGATTCCACCAAAGGGGCACCTTCCTGATGTGGACGTTCTAGGCCCTTGCTAACTGATTGCGATCGTTTGTGCAAACGGACATCCGGTTAAGTAGCTCGCGCCTGCCCCGTGGATTCACTTAACAATGAAACACACTTCTCTGAAGAAAAAAAACAGTTTGCAAAAGAAAGGAACATGTACTTGGAAATGATAATGAGGAATCGCTGAGGGGAATATGGTGAAAAGACATGGGCAAGCAGACAAAAACAGCCAAAATGGAATCTTGTCTCTTAACCATAAGGTTGGCAGGACCACCGAAGGGGCACCTTCCCAAAGTGAAGGTTCTAGGCCCTTGCTAGTTAATTGTGATCGTTTGTGCAAACAAACATCCAGTTAGGTAGCTTGCGTCTGCTCCGTGGATCCACTTAACTGTGAGATGCAACCTTCCTGGCAAAAGAAACAAAAAAGCACTCTTCGGAGGCACACTTCTACTCTCAAGGGAAGATCAATTTCTCCATAATGAGAACATTCTTCCCCAAAAAAGTTAAATTGCTAAATAAAGCCCTCAAACGAGGCACGCCGAAAAACGAAATGTTTTCTCAAACAAAAAGGTTGGTGGAACCACCGAAGGGGCACCTTCCCAAAATGAAGGCACCAGGCCCTTGCTAACAAATTGCTATCGTCAGTACAAACGAACGTCCATTTAGGTAGCTTGCGTCCGCCCCGTGGATCCATTTAACTGCGAGAAGTAACTTTCAGGCAAACAAAAAAGCCCTCTTTGGAGGCACACTTCTACTCTCAAGGGAAGATCAATTTCTCCATAATGAGAGCATTCTTCTCCAAAAAAGTTGAAGTGCCAAATATAGCCCTCTAACGAGGCACGTCCAAAAATGAAATGTTATCTCTTGAAAAAGTCGTTAGTGGAACGACCGAAGGGGCACCATCTCAAAAAGAAGGTTCTAGGCCGCAGCTAACTGCTCGCGATCGTTTGTGCAAAAAAATATCCGATAAAGCAGTTGACACCAGTCCCGTGAGCCCACTTAGCGATGAGATATAACTTTCTGGGAAACAAATCAAAGCCTTCTTCGGAGGCCTGCTTTACCGCGTGGGAGAATCCATTTCTCAAAAATAAAAGTGACCATCTCCAAAAGTTGAAGTGTAAAAACTTTTTCTAAAAAAAGAAAAAAAGAAAAGTTCTCCAATACAAGACACACTCTACAAAAGCAGAATAATATTTCCTCAAAATGGAAGAATTATTCTCCAAAGTAAGAGTACAAGTCTTCTCGAAATGGAGAAGATTGCAATAAGCCGTGGTATGGGGGCAATATAATATAGCTACATTAATAAAAGCAACGCTCATGCAACATACCACGAGCTCACTACAATATCATACAAAGAAAATAAAGAAACCTGTGTGACAATAACCAATAAATGCATTTACAAATACAGACAAAGGATTGTACAAGTAAAAATAGTCATTCCATTCCATACTATAAAAGATTTGTATACATGTGCAGGTTTCAAAAAGGGGGGGCCGGTACCCACACAATCTCCGGTCGATACAAGTCTTTAGATACAAGCAAAAAGCAAAAAAGCAGAACAAGAAGGATAAAACAAGACCCATTACTTCTTTTTTCCCCCGCCTTTAGAGCCCTCTCCTGGCCTAATGGTTAACTTCTTGAGTTGGCCTGAACGAGTCGGGGAAAAAGGAGAAAGAGGTGCAATTGGGTCCTCTTTCGCTTTCTCATTGCTAGCAGAAGTGCCTTCTTTTTCTCCGAAATTCCACGCTTTCCCTTCTTCTTTGAAGAAGATTCGCTGCCCGTAGTGATAAGATCAATCAGCTTTGTATTATAGGCAGTAAATTTCTCCGAGGTCCTCTCACCCTCCTCAAGTTCTTCAACTTTATGCTCTTGTGAAGCGGTCGGGTCATCTAAGCCTTGAAGAGCTCCTATTTGTTCTTCTTGCGACCCCGGTTGAGAAGTAGAAGAAAGATTAACTTTAAGAGGTGGAGGGGCAACAGCTGGAGGAGGCGAAGCCTGTAAAACACTTGTTGTTTTCACTATAGAAGAAGAAGAGTTAACATCAGTATTTCTCGCAAAGAGTGGCGATAGTGGCACGTCGAGGCTTAAGTAATAAGCAAGAAGTTCATCGAGCTCATGTGAAGCAAACGAGTAGTCCACTTGAGCTGGATCAATGTTGAAATTACCTGGAGAGGTTGGCTTTATCACGTCAATTTCGAAATCTTGGGCTTCGGTGTCTTCTTGGGCCTCATCTTCGGCATGAGCAGTTGTAATTTCGGTTTCGGCTTTGGCAGGAGGCGGAGAGTGGGAACTGGAGCCAATAATACCGATGTCAACCGAAGCCGAAGAACGAGTTGGGTCGGCCAAAGGTGCCTTCCCTAAATGCTCTCCTTTCGCCGCTTCGGCTCGTTCAATGGCAAGTTGTTCTTTCCCTCTGGCAAGGACGGCACGACACTCATCATCCAAATAATAAGCCTCAAGATCCTCCTCAGCATAGCCAGCGTCTCCAAGCATTTCAACTGGTGCCTCACACACTTCAGCCAGGGTAACCTCATACTTTGGGCCCAAAAATGAAATACTTCCATGCCCCAAGACGCCGAGAACATAAAACTCGAATAGAGTGGAGCTGACGTTGGCCTTAGTCGCCTTATGTGATTGTTCAACTGCTTCTTTTCCAGCGATGGCCTCGTCACGCTCCTTTTCAGCCTTAGAAAGCTGGGCCTTTAACATTGTAATCTCCAAATCTTGGGAGTTAGTCTTTTCCGGCAGCCGAGCAACATCATTGCGGTAGATTTCCACGATTTTCTGCCCCGCCTCAAGTTTAGCCTCAGCATCTCTCGTTGAGTAGCGTGGGCGTCTCTTACTTGCTTTTGAAAAACCTCTTCCTTTTGAGTATAAGAAGTGGAAGAGGTGGAAAGATCATCTTTAAGCTTCTTGATTTCAACCTCAAGTTTCTCCTTATAGGCGATGATGCTCTTCATCTCCGTATCATGCTGATCAAGAACTTTTTGCCACTCAGACTTATCGCTTTCCATGGTCAGCATAGCCTCGAGATTTAAACGATTTACTCTTTGAAGCTCCTCAACTAGTTTTTGCCAGCCAGACATTCTTTCAATATCAAGCTTGACAGTGTCGAGATTTCTCAACATGGCCTGTTTATCAATTGGAACCAAGTCCAGATAAAAACTACTCCTTTCAAACAGCAATGCGGAAATCGGCTTTAGAGTGCAGACGGAGGCTTTTCAACTTGATAAGGAGGTCTATAAATGATTGCTTGAATTTCATCTCTTTTAAGGGCATGAGAGCTAGAAGGGATGTCTAGAGAGATAGAAGCAGCAGGCACTTTAGAAATTTCAGACGTAAACTTTTCGCTAAGCTTGGCTCGCTTGCTTGAATCTTCAGCTACATGACTCTTCCCCTTATTATCATGAGACTTTCTCTTATGGGAGTCATCATCCCTATGGTAAGAGTCATGTCGGTCGTTTCTTCTTCCATAACGCCCCTCATAAGCCTGCCTTTCATGAGCTTTCCTAGCTGCTCTTTCCTCATCAGTCTCCCTAGGGGCAGGAAGATAGCGCCTGGGGTCATAAGAATCACGCCTCGCATAGCGTTGAAAGTCATCATAATATGAGCTGCTGCGTCCCATGGGAGAACCTGAAAGTGAAGAAGAGATAAAATTTAGAAATCTTCGAAATAAAGAAGCTAACCACACATAATTGCCAAAAGCCCTAAGTGTGTGTGTGGCGTGCGAACTACGCGCGTCAAGCTACAAACCACTCTTCGGCTTAGGAGCGATATCTGCTTTTGCAGTAGGAGTCAACTCTTGGGTTGATGGAATTGATCGCAAAAACGGATGTCGCTTCAATTGCTGGAGAAACAAGCATAGAAATGGTGGCGTCATTTTAAAGAGCTAATGGGAAGTCACCATAAGATCGCTCTGTCCTCCAAAGATATCATCACCATCATGCCCAACAGAATGGGTCATATCAGCAGTGCCCTCTTCAGCACGCTTTACACTCTTCGTAACGGAACTTTCTTTCTCAGCTGCCTCATCAGCTTCTCTAGTAGTCTTCCTAGAATGTTGAGGAAATTCCACTTCTTCAATAACCGGGGGAAGTTTAGATTTGCCAGATAATCCCACACCGTCAACGAAATTGGAGCATTTCACTAATGAAGCTACTACAGTAGGTTCCTTCAGTCTGAATTCCTTTGCGGAGGCTAGGGCATCAGACGCTTCTGCTTGCGAACTGGGGGCATCACGGGACTGAATGGATTGAGAAGAGTGCACGAGTCTTAATTGGTGCAAAAATTCGTCCTTCAGTAGAAACTTAATACTTCTCTCATCGATAGCTACGGCATTCAATCTTTCGAAAGTCGATTTGTGGCTAGAATCTTTAGAGGGAGAAGGAAGTGCTGCAAAATTAAAGAATGAAGTTGGCACTTGACGACTTGAATTTTGAAAGGCTCAGAAATGAAGTGAACGGAGATAGGTAGTCTGACTTCCTACTCTCCAGATACCCTAGAATCCCGGGGGCAATTGACAAAGAAGAACTGGTTTGAAAACTCGTGATCGCTCTCGGGCAGATCCGTAATCAGCTTGCGATTTCTTGCACTCCTTACAAGAGTAATGGAAGGGTGATCTTTGCTCCTCCCGAATGAACACAAATAGTAGATCTCCTCAAAGATTGGTAGGCGGTTATGCGTCCTCCTAAATAGTACGCACAACCCCATCAAAATGGTATAGCCATTAGGGTGCAACTGGAATGGAGAAATAGTTAGTCGAAGGAGGAGTGTTCTAGGAAAATCGTTGAAGGGGGGAATAGCTCCATTCAGACACATTTGATGATTGACTGCAATGAAAGCCAGGAGGTGGCCTATCGGTAGTGTCATTTACCCCAGGGAGTAGAGCATCCTCTTCAGCAATGCCGAATTGAATACATAGCTGGCTGAAAGCCCGTTGGTTCAATGTAGTTGACACTCTTTTCGGAGGATTCTCCAAAGGGCCAGCCATCGGGAAAACCTCATCGGCCCGCTCTACTATCTCTTCTCGCACTTGTTGAGAAGCCATTCTACACAAGGAACTGGATATTCAAATATGAAGGTGCACGCTTCCTAAAAGCGTGTGAAGTGTTGTGCAAAGCTACTGAAATAACAAGTAAATAAAGCAAAACTTGAAATAATACTGGTTGGCGCACGTCAATTCAAGAAGGTTCAAGGCTAGTTATTGGATCAAAATTAAGTGTAGTATCAGTGCAGATAATATTCAACAATAAGCAGTTACAACTGTATGAATTTTGCATTGATGCTTCATTTAAGTCAGTTGATTCACAACATTTCATTTTTAATTAGATTCATATTATTTTACTTAAGTAAAATATTATCTCTTTGACCTAATCCATCAGTCGATGTGGGCAGTCGACGATGAGTATATTCGTCCTAGTTTTCTGCATTATAATAACAGGTTATTAACAATCAAATATTGGTGCAATCTGTTTAGAGGCAGTTGAAAGTTCAAGCAAGCAGTTCAAGTTAAAGCCATGGAATGATAAGGCATATGCACGGTAAAAGGTCACGGGTTAAGGCTATAAGGCTTTAAGTCATGACGAGGCAAATGTGCTTAAGTCTTAGCTCGTCCAAGTACAAGAGCGACCTATAGGTTATGCCATAAAAAGTTAACTCGCCCAAATTATGGTGCGACCCAAATATGGGTCGTTAAGGGAGTTATCTCGTCTGAAGCAGTATACTATATATCCTAAGTCGCTTGAGTTCTTAAGTTATTACATTGAGCTCTAACGACCTATGTTAAATCGCAGGATCACTATGTCGCTCAAAATGTTATTCGTGTGCCCTGTTCTAACGACTTAGCTTAAGTCGCAAGCTCTCTAAGCCGTTCAGACTCTATTAAGTCGCCAAAGTTCATAAGTCGCTTAGGCTCCTTAAGTTTCCAGGCTCATATGTCGCTCGGGCTTCCTAAGTCATCAAGACTCTTAGGTCGTTCAACTCTGTAAGTCGCTCTACATGATTAATTCGCCTCATGTCCTAGGTCGTCCTAGGGGTATCCCAGAAATAACGAGCTCTCTTCCACTAAAAAGCTAAGTCCTGCTCTCCACTCACACATTGCTGCGTGTTCATCCCCTTTACTTCACCAGAAACGCCACAACATAACCCGAAATCCGTTAACCCAAAACCTCCTCGTCTCTTCCAAACTTCCAAAACCCATGATCAACTCCAAAAACTCCACATTCACCCAATAACTTCATGGAACCCTAAGTCGATTCTTTTTCAAGAATAACGCAATTACCAACATTCGACGATGATCGAAAGTTGAGTCGGGGTATAATCTTTTAACATGGTAACAAAAATTGCATGAAATTGGTTATGGGAGAATCAACGGTGAACACGATGGTCAGATGATCGGATTTACCTAGATTTGCTACTGAAAATGATAATCGAAGATACGAGGAAGGGAATTTCTCTTTAGCTCTTGAGCTTGAATGCAACAATGGCGGCAAGATGATAAAAGGTAAAGTGAAGAGGGTGAAATGGCTTAGCGGCTTATATAGAAGAAAAAGGGGAAGATGAATAGGCGCGCGAGTTAGTGAGATCCTTGAGTCGCGCCACGACTTAGCAAGGTTAAATCGAAGCACAAGACCTATAACCTAGGCATGTACTTCGAGGGGCAAGTGTTAATCCCTTTTCTGAATGACGACCCAACTGCTTAGGAAAAGCTGGCGACTTAACGACCTAACATAACAACGGGTTAACTACCCCAAAACCCCAAGCGACTTAACTGTTCACAGGTCCAAGCGACTTACGACCTGTAGCCTCTGGCGAGCTAACATTGCAATGAGTTAACGTCTTAACCTCCCAGTGGCTTTTAATGAGTTAAGCGACCTAAACAGATCAATGACATAGCGACTCAAACACGACAGTGGGTTGAATACTACGGTGACTCAATGAGGTAGATACCTAGCGACCTAGCGGGTTATGAGCCCACAGCTGCACCTAAATAAGCCGCGTCTCCTTATGTCATTTGTATATAGGTCGCTCCAACCTATATTTGGTCGCTGCGACCTACCAGCCAACGCAAATGGCCAAATACACCCACTATAAGCCGTAACCCATACCCATGAGGTCGCCCGTGACCTAACTCAACTCCTAAGCTGCCCACGGCCTTAATGGTGTTGTAATTGAAGAATGATTGTAATTTTTTTAATCAAATCAATAATGGAAGAGATTAAGTGGATGTAGGCTTGACTTTGAGCCGAACCACTATAAAAATTGTTGTCTCTTTACTATTTCTTGCTTGCTTTTGATTCCCATACCAATGGGTGGTGCTTTCGCTATATCACAACCCACACTGGGGTGTTAGCGTACATTTTTAGCGTTAACAAGTTTCAACTTGAAATCCAATAAACTAGGAAATTCAAACCTGGAAATTGAAACCAGAAAAACAATTCAAGTCTTTGCTTATCGTCAACAAGTATCAATAGCATGCAACTGCAATTCTTAAATCAAACGTTTTCAGTAACTTAGAGTTTTAAGGATTCAAAAGTTTTTTTTTCAAAAATCATCAACAGTTTTCAAGTTTTCAGATCAATTTCCAGGTTTTCTGCACAATCAAAAAAATGCAGGTGAGTAAACTTTCAATCTTAAAAGGTTAAGTCACTAAATAACTATTGCATGTTGAAATTCCGTGATGTAGACTGTGTTGTATGTTTGTATATGGTGAAATCTATGATTGTGTTGAATGGTGCATGTTGAATCTGGCTTGATTCTTCTCTGGTTTTCAAACTTATAGAGTAAAAATTTATAAAATTTAAAATTTTCTTAACTGATCATTGATAGATCTCGAGTTGTAAACAAAAGTTGTTTGTTTAGTCACAATTTAGTTTTTTTATTTTAAATTACACGAATTAAGCCCGGAATTCTCTGAGATTAGAGAATGACAGCGGAAACTTTAAATTGGGTAAAAATCAAGTATAATAATTTGTTGCTTCAATTATATATTTCGAATCAATTCTGCATAAATCGATTTTTAGGATGAAAATCATGAATTTTAGTTTAAGGTTGATGTGTATTTTGGAGATGAACAGAGAATGGATTTCGAACAATTGCAGACAGCCGGAGGGATTATAGTGGTCATGGTCGCTGTCGAAGCTTGCTTGTCGACCAGCGATGTCAGAAAAAATAGCAGAGGTGGCAAGCGTTGGCCCTGGCATCGGCGGTGGGTCAATTTAGGGTTTTAGATCCACGAATGTCATGGTTACAGTCAAGATTACCGCGAAGTCTCTAGTTGACCAGAGAGGATCAAACCTTGACCATTGGGAGCGTGGTTGCATGGCGAGGTTGGGGACTGAGTTGCGCGAGCTCTGGTGAACGAAGGAGTGATTGCGAGGTGGGTTTTCTGGCAATGTCAAATTCCAGTTCGATATTAATGGCTCATTTTCGTTTTGAGGTGGATGGGGGCGAATCAATGTTTTAAATCGATTGTTGAGTCGACATTTTACTTGCCTGAGGTAGTGAGATACGCCGGAGCAGTGGCAAACGGCCATGCATGTGCACGGCGATGGTCTCGTGTGTCAGAAAGTTAGGTTTGTGAGCAACTCGGAGTGATGCTCGGGTTAGGGAAGGACTGGCTTGGGTCTATGTTCGTGCTTTGGAAGTGTAATACTGTGTAACTAAGGAGAGGAAAAAAAAGAAGAGAAAGATGGAAACTCGACATTTGGGGATGAAATCCTGGAACCTGTTCGAGTAATTCTGGATTTTCCTCGATAACATATCTTATACTCTCAAAGTTCTTAAGTCAACAAAATCAGGTTTTAAACTAATCAAGGAATATGGTAAATTATTCAAATAATAGTTAATTAAAAGTATAATCACTTAGTGTAGCTGTTGAAAAGTTGCTAAATGGAAGTAATTTAAGAGTGGTAACTACCTAATATCATTAATCAAGATGATCAATTAGAGGATAAATTCTTAATGTAAGTAAATAAGGCTTAATTACATAGGTAATTAACAAAAGGATTTATTAATTAAGGGAACTTAATCAAGGATCAGTTAGGGCTAAGTAAATCACTTAAGGAAACTAATGAAGTCTAATTACTAAATGAAGTAATTAATAAATAATTATAGGCTATAATTAATTAATGGGTATTTTCTTGATGGAAAGTGATTAAAGAATAATTACTTGGTAAAGTAATTAAGTGTTAATTATTCGGTGTAAGTAATTAAAGGACTCATTAATTAAGTGGTTAATTAGTGTAAGTAATTAAGGAAATTAATTACTGAATGTGATTAAGCAATGTTGATTAATGAATATGGTAAATTAATAAACGGCTAATTACTGAATAGAATTAGAGAGGATAATTAGGGGATGATTAGTTAATGGTTTGCAATTAATTTTTGTTAAGTAGCAAGATTGGAAGTGATTAAAGTAATTAATTCGATTTAATTAAGATTGGGTAACTAGTTAATCTTGCTTATAAATGATTGGTTGATATTTTCTGATATGAAATATTTGTGATATGATATGCTTGTTTTGAACAGTAATTATGTGGTTATCTGTAGATGATGAATTGCTGTGTAAAAAGTGAGATCTTGTGATTTAAGGATGAATTGTGTTTCATTTGAATAATGTAAGTAAAGATGGCATTGAATGCGAAGAGACCAGAGTCGGGTATTAGCAGATACCCGAATCCACTTCGACTTGAAATTTAATAATCCTGAACCAATTTGATATGTGAAATCAATAGGTTGGAATTGAATGATTTGGACCCTTTAATCTAAGTTTGGTACTTATAAATTGATGTGTGAAATAGATGATGTCTATGATAACTTGTGAAGTTGTAAATTGATATAAATTACCCCGGGTTTATATAAGCTTTATGTTTTTGTATTTCATGATATATGGGTTTACTCACGCCTGTTGCCAGTCTGACCTGGGAGTTACTTTGATGTAATGCTCGGGTCTGACCGAGTATTACAGATTTTTAGGATAGGATGTTCTGGAGCTCAGGAGGAGAGCTAGATGGCAGAAGCGTATGGAGTGTACTCTGCTATGGTATTGTTGTTGTTGTCTGGACAAGCTGTTATACTATCTAGTTTTTTATGGGATATTGTAACTCTGATGTATATAAATATTAATTGATAAATTCAGTTTTCTTTGGTATAACTATTATTATTGATATTATATTTTATCCGCTGCGAACGTAAGACATTGTGTTTTCTTTTCTGTTTCTCTTCTTCTATCTCTTTCCTTCTTTTCTCTAACTATCTGGAATTTTCGGGATCGAAATTTCCAGGTCGTTACATTTGGTATCGGAGCTGAAGGTTAAGCGAGAAACTTGGCTTTGGTGGGATTACTCATTAAGGATAGGGTAAGTGGTACCCTAGGATGAGTTCAGTGTATATATATATATATATATGTATGTATATATATGTATATATACATATATGTATATGTATATGAGAGCGTACTTGTAATTTTCTTATATAAAGATTTTAAATGATTTTATATAAAAATATATTTTGATATATAAAGCAATATTTCTTTCTAACAAATAGTAAGGGAATTGGTTGTTAAATTATTGAATTAAATTAAGAAGTAATATAAATACAACCAAATTGAAATTAAATGAAGATAAGTTTGAAATAAATTCAAACTAAAATTTAAATTGTGAATTTGGGAAAGAATTTCAGAATATGATAATAATGAATTGGTTTTCAGAGATGGTAATCTTAGTTATTATCATAAATGGTTGTGGTATTTAATAATGAAATGTTTTAAGGAAGTAAACCATTTAGGTAAGTATGGGTCATAAATTGAAATTGAAATTGATCTAAATTGTGAAGTTTGAATCTTAAGATTTAAAAACATTTGAAATTTGTTTTCAAATTATTAGAAGGAATAATAAATAATATTATTTGAATGAGAGAGCTTGATGCAAACAAGAGTTGTTTAAAGATTTAAAGGAATTCGTTTTTGATTAAAAATCAAGGGTGGTTTAAATTTTTAAAGTATAGCCTGGTTGGTTAAATATGTATGGATTTGCATAATACCAAAGATGGTTTGAAATAAACTATAAATATTGAGTTTTAAATATGGAATGAGACATGATACCCAAAGTGATAAGTCTTTGAACTTAATAAGTGGGAAGGTTATTTATGAGAAGTTCAAAATTTGAAATGGAAGTTCAAACTGGGTAAGGTTGACTGGATTAAGTGAATTAAGTTTAACTTGGGAAAAGTTAAATAAGTTGGAATGATCAACATGATTTGGAAATTTCAAGATAAAATTGAGATTTAACTTGGAAAGTTAAATGGTTAATTTGAATTGGGAGTTTGTGTGATCTCAAAATGGGTTTGAGATTTGGAGATTGGAAATGGATGGATGTTTTAAAATAAATTAAATTTTTAAGATAAAATTGTTTTGAACTCTTATTTAAACTTTGAAAAAAGTTAAGTAAAGATAATTTAAAATGGAATTTTGAGAATTTGACTCAAAATTAAATTGTTTAAAGGTTTGGGTTATTGATGCAAAAATAAAGGTTAATTTGATTTGTGATATAATATGTTAGGTCTGAACTGTGAATTGAATTGTGTAAAAATTTAAAGGTAAATTGATTTAAAGGAATTAAATCAATATTTGAAGTATTAACTCGAATTTATGTAATTCGAGATGGTTTATAGTAAACTGGAATTTGTAGTTGATTCAAATTGAAATTTCATTTGAATATTTTGAAGATTGTGATTAAAAGTTGAATAGTTTTAAATTCAAATGGAATTTGAATTGAATTTGGAAAGAAATTGAGGTTAATTCAACTTGAATTGGGGTTAAATCAATTTCAATGGAAATTGAAGTTATTTAAATTGGAATTGAGTCAATTTAAATGGAAGTGGAAATTTAAATTGAATTGATTGGAAATGGAGATTGGGAATTGAACAGTTTGACCCTGGACTATTTTCAAAATAAATTGTTTTAGTACAAATCTATTTTTTTCAAACTATTTACTATACAACTTATTTTTAAAAAAAATCCAAATTATCTTATACTTATTTTACAATTATTTTTGGAACTATTTAACAATTTTTCAACTATTTTATAAACTAATTACTATTTCTCAACTACTTTATAACTGATTACTATTTTACAACTATTTTACTATTATTTAAAATTTCTATAACTATTTGACTATTTTCCAACTATTTTACAATTACTCAACAATTTTACAGCCATTTTACAAACTAATAATTATATTTCAACTACTTATCTATTTTAACTTTTCAAGCTATTTTCTAAATTTAAACTAGATAGAGTTTAAACTGTTTATGATTGAATATCCATTTGAGATAAGGATTAAAGTGATAATACAATAGAATCGGAAGAACTGTGATTACGTGAATAGAAATTAAAGTGAATGTAAATAGAAATGGAATTGATTTGGCTAATAATCAATAAAGATAAATATGTAGGATGTACGTATATTATTCTATTCGCATAGTGATTTGATCAAGATTCAAGCACAGAATTTCGAGATAGTTATATCGATCCAAGTGGGATTTTTCACTCAATTTTCGACGACGAACCTAGATATGGATTGTTGATTGGTTCTGGATATTCTCTATCATAGTTATGACTATGCAAGGAGAATAACTGTTTCTGATCAAGAAACCAGATCTAAGTCCGCACTAGAAAGTCGGGTGGACAATACTAGTTCGAAAATGAAATTGTGTGATCGAGTGAGCGATCAGATTGGTATAGCGTACGGATGGTATATGTACATCGTACGGATTTGAATGAAAATGATACTGAAAAGAGTAATCAAATTTGAATATTTGATTTTGAGTAAACAAAGTTAAATATCTTTGTTTTATAAAATGAAACTCCCCTTGTAGAATCTATTGCCCGAAGGAAAGGATCTTTGTAAGTGTTTGAAGTTTAAAAGGAGTTTTATACAAGATTGAAATGATCAAAAGTTTTAAAGATTATATATATATCTGAATATATATATATATAAAGGATCATAAGAGGATTTTGGAAAATGGTTTTGGGAACCTTTGGATTTGGAAAGGCTTTTGATTTTTGGGTAAAATCAATATTGAAATTTGGAAAGCCTAGTTTGAGAATCATCGATTTTGGGATAATCAATTTTGTGTAAAGAAGCTTTGTATGAGATCATACTAGGTGTATGATTTGAAGATACTATATGTGTATAGTATAAAAAAAATTTGATGATCGCTCCGGGGAAAAAGTCGCTCCCTTGAAATGAACTTCTCAGGAGTGACACCGGGTGGTGCTGCCTTGAGCCCCAAAGGGGGTTCTAAAGTTGATCCTGTGAGGAGTCCGGACAAAACTAGTTCCTGGGGATTATGAGTAGAGTATACCATAGCGAAAGTCGTGTGTGCCGCTGAGAGCCAACAGTCTGCATTTGATTTTATATCGGTAGACTACGACCTATGGTAACATAGCGAAAGTCGTGTGAACCGCTGAGAGCCAACAGTCTGCGTTTGATTTTATATCGGTAGATTGCGACCTATGTAGGAGTGGAGAAGTTTCATTTTGACAGCGAAAATCAGAGGCCGCAGAGAGCCTACAGTTACATGGACTTTTGCTGTGATGGCAACGTAACCCTGGAATGTAACTGCGATCTGTTGTGGGTTCCATGGAGTAATCGAGAGGCCGCGGAGAGCCTGCAGTTACATGGACTTTTGCTGCGATGGCAACATAACCATGGAATGTAACCACGACCATGGATTGGGGTGATGATTTCCAGAGCATTCTCACCAAAGATATTTCCTCGATTTCAAAAATGTTTTCTATATTTTCAATAAAATTATTTTCAAAGTATTTTCACTGGATATTGAAAACGGGTCTGCCAAGCACTTGTAGATTTTCAGTCTTACGCCTGATCAACGTATGATCGAATTTATGTGAGAACCAGGATGGACGTGTTGAAACATCGAGTTATAAAAAGTATTTTTATAAAACTATTTTGGCAGTATTACATATTTTAAAAGTGTTTTAAAATGATCAAAGAATATTTTAAATGGTTTTAAAATATTTAATAAATTCTGGCTTCATTCCTTTTCGAGGATGAAAAGATTCTAAGGGGGAGGAATGTGATAACCAGAATTTCTAGGCATCTGTTAATTGAAAATTAACAGGATTAAAATTGTTAAAATACTTATTTGTAAATTGAACAAATGAAATTCTGATATATATATAGATATCCAGATCTATAAATGAATTTAAAATTTTAACAAAAATTGAATTATAAATATTTGAAAATAATAAAGATTGAATATATATATATATATATATATATATATATATCTATAGATAAGCAGATTTTAAGTAAAGAAATTTTTATTTTTAAAACAAATTTAAGATGTGTTTTCTTAAAAGAATATATTTATATTTATGAGTTGATTTTTAATTTTGAATTAGAATTGGAATTCTGGATCTAAATTGAAATTTAAAACAGGATTTGTTTCATATTATTTTCCTTAAAGGAAACTTTCTTAAGAAAGTGATTTTTAATAAATTTTTTTTATATATTATGTATAATTACAAATGTAAGTTTAATAAATAAAATTTGAACAAAGAGAAGTTTGGTTACACTTAAGATATTATTAATATAAAACTAAAATTTAACTATAATAAAGAAGAAAAAAAGGGATTTTTTTAAAACACATTAATACATTATAATTACATGTGTCAACCTATTGTTACATGCAAATACAAGTGTGATTAATTTACTTCATAATTTAACAAGTGTTAATAAAGTTAAGCAAGTGGCAACTAACTCTTTAATATATATATATATATATATATATATATATATATATATATATATATAATATGTAGAAGGAGAAATCAAGTTACATTTTTTGTTCTTTCTCAAAAATAAAATGAAAAGAAAAAAATGAACTGTAAATATTTCAAAAATCAGAGAAGAGTTTCAACCTGAAATCCAATAAACCAGGAAATTCTAACTTGGAAATTGAAACTAGAAAAACAAATAAGTCTTGGTCATTTTCAACAAGTTTCAATAGCATTTAACTGCAATTCTTAAATCAAACGTTTTCAGCAACTCAGAGTTTTAAGGATTCAGAAGTTTTTTTTTTCAAAAATCATCAACAGTTTTCATATCAATTTCCAGGTTTTCTGTGCTATCAACAAAATTCAGGTGAGTAAACTTTCAATCTTAAAAGGTAAGTAACTAAATATTTGTTGCATGTTGAAATTCTGTGATGTAGATTGTATTGTATGTTTATATACGGTGAAATCTATGATTGTGTTGAACGGTGCATGTTGAATCTGGCTTGATTCTTCTCTGTTTTTCAAACTTACGGAGTAAAAATTTATAAAATTTAATTTTTTTAACTAATCATTGATAGATCTTGAGTTGTAAACAAAAGTTGTTTGTTTGATCACAATTTTGTTTTTTTTGTTTTAAATTACACGAATTAAGCCTGGAATTCTCTGAGATTAGAGAACGACAGTGGAAACTTTAAATTGGGTAAAAATCAAGTATAATAATTTATTGCTTCAATTATATATTCCGAATCAACTCTGGATAACTTGATTTTTAGGATGAAAATCATGAATTTTAGTTTAAAGTTGAGTGTGCATTTTGGAGATGAACAGAGAATGGATTTCGAACAATTGCAGGCGACCGGAGGGATTATAGTGGTCATGGTCGCTGTGAAGCTTGCTTGTCGACCAGCGGTGTCCGGAAAAATAGCAGATGTGGCAAACATTGGCCCCCGCATCGGCGGTGGGTCAATTTAGGGTTTAAGACCCATAAATGTCATGGTTAGAATCGAGATTACCATGAAGTCTCTGGTTGACCGAAGGGGATCAAACCTTGACCACTAGGAGCGTGGTTGCATGGCGAGGTTGGGGACTGAGTTGCACGAGCTGTGGTGAACGGAGGAGTGATTGCAAGGTGGGTTTTCTGGCAATGTCAAATTCCAGTTCGATATTAATGGCTCGTTTTCGTTTTGAGGAGGATGGGGGCGAAAAAATGTTTTAAATTGATTGGTGAGTCGACCTGCGACTTGCCGGAGGTGGTGAGATACTACGGAGCAGTGGCAAACGGCCGTGCGTGTGCACGGCGATGGTCTCATGTGTCAGAAAGTTGGGTTTGTGAGCAACTTGGAGTGATGCTCGGGTTAGAGAAGGACTGGCTCGGGTCTATGCTCGTAATATTGTGTAACTAAGGAGAGGAAAAAAAAGAAGAGAGAAGGAAACTCTAGATTTGGAGATGAAATCCTGGAACCTGTTCGAGTAATTCTGGATTTTCATCGATAAAATATCTTATACTCTCAAAGTTCTTAAGTCAACAAAATCAGGTTTTAAAGTAATTATCTTTAAAATTATTTGAAGCAATAATTGATTATTAAATGTTGTTAATTAAAGTTGAGAAAACTTGTTTCTTTGAGTTTTAATTAATTAAGTTAATCCTTAAGGTGTTTTAAAACTAAATTAAGAGGGTAATATGTTTAAAAAGGATATGGTGTTTAAAATTTTAACTTATCTTAAAAGGTTTTAAGTTAATGTTTTAAACATATTTAAACTTGGGTTGAAATAACTATATACAAGTTATTAACTTGTGTAATTTATTAAAGATATTTATGATTCAAAGATTTATTAAATATTTAAGGGTTAATTAATTAACCTAAGTAATTTAAAGATTTATTAATGCGACTAATTACAGATTAATTAATTAAAAATTTAAGGTTAATTAATTTGTGATTAAAGAAATTTTACCAACGAATGAGGTAAATTATTCAAACAATAGTTACTTAATTAAAAGTATAATCACTTAGTGCAGCTGTTGAAAAGTTGCTAAATGGAAGTAATTTAATAATAGTAACTACCTAATATCATTAATCAAGATTATCAATTAGAGGATAAATTCTTAATGTTAGTAAATAAGGCTTAATTACTTAGGTAATTAACAAAAGGATTTATTAATCAAGGGAACTTAATCAAGAATCAGTTAGGGCTAAGTAAATCACTTAAGGAAATTTATGAAGTATAATTACTAAATGAAGTAATTAATAAATAATTACAGGCTATAATTAATTAATGGGTAATTTCTTGATGGAAAGTGATTAAAGAATAATTACTTAGTGGAAGTAATTAAGTGTTAAGTATTCGGTGTAAGTAACTAAAAGATTCATTAATTAAGCGGTTAATTAATTAATGTAAGTAATTAAGGAAATTAATTAATGTGATTAATCAATATTTAATGAATATGGTAAATTAATAAAAGGCTAGTTACTGAATAGAATTAGAGAGGATAATTAGGGGATGATTAATTAATGGTTTGCAATTAATTTTTTTAAAGTAGAAAGATTGGAAGTGATTAAAGTAATTAATTGGATTTAGTTAAGATTGGGTAACTAATTAATATTGCTTATAAATGATTGGTTGATATTTTCTGATATGAAATATTTGTGATATGATATGCTTGTTTTGAACAGTAATTATGTGGTTATCTGTAGATGATGAATTGCTGTGTAAAAGGTGAGATCTTGTGATTTAAGGATGAATTGTGTTTCATTTGAATAACGTAAGTTAAGATGGCATTGAATGCGAAGAGACTAGAGTCGGGTATTAGTAGATACCCGAATCCACTTCGACTTGAAATTTAGTAATCCTGAACGAATTAGATATGTGAAATCAATAGGTTGGAACGGAATGATTTGTACCCTTTAATCTAAGTTTGGTACTTAGGAATTGATGTGTGATATAGGTCATGTCTATGATAACTTGTGAAGTTGTAAATTGATATAAATTACCCCGGGTTTATATAAGCTGTATGTTTTTGTATTTCATGATATATTGGTTTACTCACGTTGGTTTGCAGCTTGACCCGGGTGTTACTTTGATGTAATGCTCGGGTCAGACCGAGTATTTTAGATTTCCAGGATAGGTCGTTCTGGAGCTCAGGAGGAGAGCTAGATGGCAGTAGCGTATGGAGTGTACTCTGCTGTGGTATTGCTGTTGTTGTCTGAACAAGTTGTTATACTATCCAGTTTTTTTATGGGATATTGTAACTCTGATGTATATAAATATTAATTGATAAATTCAGTTTTCTTTGGTAAACTATTATTATTGATATTATATTTTATCCGCTGCGAATGTGAGACATTGTGTTTTCTTTTCTATTTCTCTTCTTCTATCTCTTTCCATCCTTTCTCTCAATATCTGGAATTTTCGAGATCGAAATTTCCGGGTCGTTACAGCTATGGTGGTGGGTTTACTCTTGAAGGATTGGCACAGGGGTACCTTAGAATGAGTTGAGTGTATAGATATAAGAGAGCGTACTTGTTATTTTCTTATATAAAGGTTTTAAAATGGATTCAAAAGTAAATGAATCTTATATAAGTTTATTAAACGGTAGATTTTCTATTATATTAAGAAAATTGGTTGTTGTATTAATTGAATTAAAAGTAATAATAAGAATTAAGTGATAACAGAAATACAACCAAATTTAAATTGAATAAAGACAAGTTTGAAATGGATTCAAACTGAAATTAAAATCTTGAATTTGGAGAAGAGTTTCAGAAATAGATAATAATGAATTGGTTTCCTTGGTTATTATGATTGTTGTGTTTAGTAATGAAATGTTATTAATGAGTAAGCAAAATGAAATGTTTTATGGAAGTAAAACATTTGGGTAAGTATAACTTATAAATTGGAATTGAAGATGATCTGAATTGTGAAATTTTAAATCTAGGTCTAGAATTTGAAAATTGTTTCAAAGTGATAAAGAAATAATAAATAATATTATTTAATAATTTGAATAAAAGGGGTCATATTTCAAACAAGAGTCGTTTGAAAATTTAAAGGAATTTGTTTGGGTGGTCTAAAATTTGAAGTATAACTTGGTGTGTAAAGAAAATTAATATATATATATATATATATGTGTGTGTGTGTGTGTGTGGATATACATAATATCAAAGATGATTTGAGATAAACTCTAAATGTTGAGTTTTAAATTTTTATTTGGAATGAGATGTGAAAACCCAAAGGGATATAAGTTTTGAACTTATAAGTGGGAAAGAACTTTGAAATTTGAAGCGGGAATTCAAATTTGAGTAGGGTTGACTGGATTAAGTAAATTGAATTTAACTTTAGGAAAGTGAAATAAGTTTAGAACAAACAACCTGAATTGGAAATGTCAAGGTGAGATTGAAATTTAACTTGGAAAGTTAAATGGTTGATCTGAATTGGGAGTATGTGTGATCTCAAAATGGTTTCGAGATCTGGAATTGGGAATGGATTAAGGTAATATACATCCATAAAATAGAATTAAGATTTGAACTTATGAAAAGGGAATCACTTTGGACTTAAGATTCAAAGGTTAAAATAATGAAATTGCAAACTATAAGTTGTTTAAGAATAGGTTTTGAAGATAAATGTAGCATCCCGCCTTTTCGCACACTTTAAACCGACACACGTGCCAATTCAAAGCATACGCAAGGGCGGATTGTTATGGGGTAAATAAGAAAAACAGAGAAGAAATAAAACAAAATAGAATCTCACAGCGGAAGGATAAAATATAATAATCAATATACAGTTCATGATAACTGTTTACAAAATATTTATTTTACTTATACAATGAATATCAGAGTTACGCATACCAATACAATCAATGCAGCGGAAATTTAGAGTGTGGTGCAATACTATAAATAATATAATACAGATTCTTCGTCTTCGTCCTCCAAAGCTAAAATCTTCGATCCTGAAATGCTCGGACTGACCCGAGCGAATTTGAAAAGACAAAAACACTCGAGTCAGACTAAAAGATCTTATGTGAGTTAAATTAACAGAAATAAATATGAGTACAGTAACTCAAGAGATGTTCGGGATTTACATCTCCTAAGGATCCGTTAAACTATTTACTATGTAGTATATTGCTCTATTATAATAGTGTCTATTTATAAAATAAACTTACTTTTTAATAGCGTTAAGGGGTTACCCATATAGCCCTTAACACAAATAATGCCAATAGTCTATACAGTACCGTAATACCTCCTGATCGGGAAGCTACCAGAGGATACTCCATAGGTACGACACAAATAGAAATTCGTAGTAAAGGCTCGGTATGGTAGGTGACACGGCACAACTAGGCAATGCCAGGGTAGATATACCAATTGCTATCCAGGCTGGTGGAAACGCGTAGCCGCAGTTACCGCCCACCTCGGACTAACTCCCCAAAATCAAAATATAGAAGTGGCCACTGAATCAATCCAAAATCAAAGTATAATATCGAAGAGGAGGGTCCGATCAGAGGAATGACCTCATGGGCCTGAGAATCGCTCCTGTTTTAGCCACCTTATGCCAACTCATGGGAGTCGGGTCCACGTATTTACCTTACAGGAAACGTCGCCACCACCTACTTCATTCTGGAATCTCCACCGTGTACACGGTTAGTCAAAGTGGTTTTCGGTATCGACAGAGAGTATGTCCATATCCGATCCCGGTCTCTTTGCCAACCCATCGTTATTATAACACCGCGGTCATTTAAAAATAGCTCATACTTTAAAACCAGAATAAACATTTCCATTTTAAAATTATGAATACGATATCATTTTAAAACCCAAAACAATATGATATCCTTTATCCCAAATATAAACCTTTTCAAAAATCCAAATGCTTTAAAATTTATAACGTCTGAAAGCCAAATATCCTTTCAAAGCATAATATTTTGAAATTCATAGTTTAAAACCATAACTTTTAAAACTCTAATGGTTTGGATATTCCACGGTATATAGAATAAATGGTTTAACTTTAAAGTTACTTTGTAAAGAAAATAGTTCTCATGGCTTTACAAATACATTTCTTTATTAAAGTCTAAACCAAAATTTATATTATCTCTCTCAAGTTCCAAAACCACTTCAATTTATTTATATATACGTATATCCATTTTGAGTATAAATATTTCAAACTAAAGTTGGATTTTATTCTTTCAACAAATCAATTGTTCTATTAATTTGCCTTGAATATTCATATAAAATCCATAAAAAATAAGACTTCAATTTCTAGTAATAAAATATATATATTTTTCCCAATTCAAATTATACTAGAATATTCATTTCAATTTATTTTGGGAAAAATCCAATTATAAATATCATATCTTAAAATTTCCAAACTTAACATTTAAACATATGATATAAATTATTAAACTCCATTTTCTTAATTTTCTTCCATTTTTAATAAAGATTTTTATACACCTTTTAATTTCAAAATTTCAACTTCATATGTATATATATATGGAAGAAAAATATTTATACAATATAAAATTTAAGATTATTATAAACCGTATTCCATCCAAACCATAGAAATCACATTTTAATAGTTATATATATACCGCAGTGCCTGTATATAATTTTCTATCCTATGGTCAAGTGATACGGATATTTATCATTTCAATCCGCAATTTAAAAGATATAAAATTTTGCGGTTATATATCATTTCAAACCACAATCCCGAATGAAATGAAATATGCATGATAATTTGCAATTTAATGATATACAATAAACATCCATTCATCAACATCATCCATCATCCAAATCGCAATCATCAATCAATATCAATCAATAACAATATTATTTTTGGTACTACATAACAGGTAACAACTGGCAATTTTATTCAGATTAAATTTAACAACTATTAATCTAACAGTTTATATTCAGTAATAATCTATATAACTGTTAACTAGCAGTTTATAGGCAAACAAATAAATTCTAACTATCAATTAATACGCAATAAATAAATTAAATTAACAGTTAAATTTAATAAATGCAATTCAACAAATATGAGTGAAATAAACATGCCAAATACTCATAAATAAATTTCTATTCATTTCTAAAATTTACTTAACAAACATAAAAGCTTCTAGTAGTTGTGAGTGGTTTAAACACTCACCTTTTGAATTTAAATCGAATTTAAATTCGATTTAAACCCAAAAATTCGCTCGTCTCGGAATTCGTCCAAACCAGCGTCACCAAGTCTGGAATAAAATTACGATCCTAACAAAAAAAATCTTGCGTCAAACGGAGTTCGTATGAGAACGTTATGTCAAAAATTGCGAATGAAAACATAAAATATAAAATACAAAATGGAACACATTACTATGATTTGCCACGTCACCATGCCGTTCACCCCCTGTACACGAGATATCTTCTAGCAACCCATTCGCACGCACGAAACCACCTTGACCGTGACTTTGACTGCACTTCCACTCGCCTACGGCCACCTGGGAAGCCGCCGAACACTACCAACCTCCTTGTCTCCTCCGGCCGCACCTAACCCCCCCGGTCCGGTCATCTGAAACGCCACCGGCCGCCTCCAATATTCGAACCCAAATCGAAGATCTACGACGATCTAACCGTTGAATCGACACAAAAACCATATAGATGCGATCCCCATCGTCCATACTACAATACCCAGAAACAGAATTTCGATCAGACGAACTTTGATGCGACGCTGATGAACGGCCACGAACTGTTTGAATTTATTCTGGGTAAATGATAACTCCATTTGAAAAACGAATCACACCAGTAGATTACGCGTATCGAAAACATCAACATATATTTTTGTGGAATTTTTCTGGAGATTTTGAATTTTCATTTTGTTTTTGAACTGACTGGATCTAGGGTTAGCCCCCATTGAAGAAGAAGAGAAGCTTGAAGAAATACGCGCAGATAAATGAAATTAGTCGGAGGCTAGGGCTGAATAGCTGGGTTTATATAGAGGGTTAGATGTAGCGTAGATAGACCGTAGAATGAACGTGCGGAATAAACTATGGCCCAAAAAGCCCGCTATGCCTCCGGAACCGAATTTATTAAATCTATATACCCAAATAGGTATTTTAAGATATTCTGAACGCGATGGAAAAAGTTTCACGTCCAAATTTGATCTTATGAAGAAGTTATGCTGAAAACAAAATTTCCAAATTGATTTCAAATTGATTTTATTAAAATTGATTTCAAGGCGTTTCACGCCCGACGATCAAACGACAAGTCTGATCGATACGAAACTTGAAACCCTATAATAATTCACCGATACGGATCCGATGAAACTTGTTTCGTCGAAATCCGAGTCCATGGCCAAAATGGCTATTTTTAATATTCATTAAATAAATTAAATAAATTATAAAAAATCCAAATTTTATATTAAATTCTAAAATTGGCCAAATTTTATTTCTTATATGATTCGTAATCAATTGAAAAGATTTAACAGGCTTAGCTGTGAATTAAAAGTTGACAGTATATTAATTGCAATGTTAATTTCTACACTTTCTTATATTTAAGAATTTTATAAATTATATTCTCAAAACCCATACTTTAGATTTTTAATCTTTATATTCTCAACTTTCACTTAAAATAAAGATGCCATAAATATTAGTTCCTGATTCACATCATTATTCTTTAAGTCTAATTTAAATCTCAATAACGTAGTATTTAACGTTAGAATCCATTTTATTATGCATAAATTACAAATTTTACTGACCCAAATTTTCTTCTTTTCATTCCATATCAATTGTCAATCCTATAAGAAAAATTAACATTAGGTTCATACTTATTACAAATAACTCCAATTTCTTCCAAATAATAATTACATAACTATTAAATATTAAATCCATTTAATTGCAATAAATTCAATTGATTGCAATAAATTTCCAAATAAATTTGGATCTTTATTTGGTTATACAAAAAAAATCCGTTATCACTTACCTAACAAAGTTATTATTACTTAAGATCTCATTGCATCCACATTTTCACATTTTCATTTTCTGGTTTCTTTACTTTATTCTACATAAATTATTATAAATGGGATTTTCTTGGTTACACCTTATTTGTATTTAACATTACTCATTCACCAATTCATTTCACTTTAACTGCGGTAAATTGGCGGATAAATTGAATTTGATTCCCAAAATTTAAATTAACAAGCAACAAGAATAGGTAACACACAATAGTCGTTACGCTAAATTCTAGTCACCTAAATAAGCTTTTATTACTTTACAAAATGGAATAACTTTTAAACTCATAAATGTAATACCAAAACCGTTATAAATCCAATAAATTTCCAAATCGAAGTTTGTACACATTTTACACAACTATTATGATTTCTCACAGAACGTTGAATTTATTAAATGACCTTTTATTATAATTTAATTCCCTTAATTGAATCAAATGCTTATAATTTTTACATCCTTACCATTCCTTCCCATTATAAATTTATTAACGGATTTACAAATCTCTATCTTCCAAATATTAAATAACCAAACTGATTACAACCACTGTTCTTATCAAATTTTCATAAATTTGTTCAAATCTATACTCTTTTTCCATATAAATAAATTTTATGTTACTACTAGATTTTTTTTATCCACTACAGCCATTAAATTTTTACTATCTACACTTATTACATCTTTTTATTAATGAATCCCATTCAAGTTTATATTTATATTAATATTCACAAATTCAACATTTATATGTTTCTTAAAATTAACTTTCAACCAAATGTGCCAATTTACATTTCATTTCTATTCAATATATATTCATTTTATTCCGTTCATTCGGGTACTGCATTGAGATATATTTATTCTCTAATACTAACGTTATTATCATTAAATTATGATTGGATTCCAAGTTTTTATTCAATACCTTGAACAATAACTTACATATTAACCAAATCCTTCTTCTACTTAATTCAAATTGGATTATGTTCCAATTCCTATAACCTAGGTCTTGAGTCACCATTGACATAATTAAATTTATCATTTATTTCAATCTTCATTTATAATTTAAAGTTCTACTAAACTAAATTACAAAACTTATGAACTTTAACAAATTTAATCCACAAATTAAATTTTTCTGATGTTTATATAATGCAATTAAATTCAGTTATTATTTCATTAATACCATTTTAATCAACTAATTATGACTTATAAACACAAACACAAATTTTCGTTATTTCAATCTATGTCATATAAACATTTTAAATTAATTACCTTTAATTACAGTTACTAGCTAACCCCTACATTTACTCCATTAAAAATCCTAAGACTTCTATTTCAATTTAAATTAGATTAGAAAACATATCAAATTGACTCATTTAATATTATTGAATTTAACGGGTCGTTACACTCTCCCCCACTCAAAACTTTTCGTCCCCAAAAAGGAAAAAGAAGGGAGAAGGAAGAATAAACAGTACATCTTATTTCAAATATTAACTTATAAAAAATAATTTACTGGATTAATTTCCTTTAATGAAATATACCCGTTTATAATCGTTACAACCTTTTATACTTAAATCATTAAAGTTTGGAAAATATTCAACAAAATTCTAAGTCCAAAATTTACGAAATTTTTTGGCAGAGTCTCCTTTGTACGGAGAGACTCTGGAGAAAATATAATATCAAAATATACAAATATATTACATATATTATCAAAATATTATTCCCAACACGGGAAAATTATATAAAATAGCGCTAAAACGTAATCCGGAAACGTACCTATTTGTCGGGCAATATACGCTTATTATTATGGAACCAAAAGCAGTAGCAGTTGCTTCCATCACCTGTATTCACTTATATAATCTAAAAGGTTAAATATTTATATTAAAGTGAACTATTCAAGTGGATTCAATCATTAATCAACCAAACAATTCAACAACCATCAACCTTACAAACAACATACATACACAAACAAAGCAACCATTTAATCCATCAAACAAATAGTTGTTTGGGTTCAAACTTGAAATTTGTATGAAATGAAATTAACTATCAAGTGCATCCTTTACTCAACAGTCTTAGATGGAACAAGGATAGATTATTTATTCATCCAACAACTTCAAATTCCTTACCCAACAAACATAAATCAACAATAACAATTCAAACCAACAACCAAATTAACTTATTATACATTTATTTCATGCTTCAGTGGGTTGATTTTCTTTCTTTCATTTATGGAGTGATTTCTTTATTTCTTACAAATTTTCAATTTCCATTTATCACAAAATTCATTATATTTGTATTCCAATTTATTTACTAAAGTTTTTATCCTCTATTTATACTTCTTACTTTTACTTAGTAAAATTTCCAATTTCTTATGCTTATACAATTAATTCTCATTAACAATAGCAAATTAATAGAATACCTTTATTACCTTACTCTTCACTTGTAAGATTTCCCCTTACATTTTCCTACTAACATTGCAACTTTTTTATTATATGGTAAGTTATGTATGTTTTAAGAATGTAGTGAAAATTTACAAGTTCCTTTTCATTCCTTTAATTAATATATATTTGTTTTATAACCTACAATTTCAACTTACCTTTAATCTCATTTATTTATTTAATGTGGAAGTTTCCATATTTAATAGTAGTAACAGTTTAATTACCCACTTTCTATAATATTTAATTACAGTAACCCTTTTTAATTACACTTAATTTTTTTACCCTTTAACCTTCATTCTTAAAAATAAGGAATTTTATTAATTAACTACTTAGGGTCTACAGTCATTTATATATTACTTACTTTCTATTATATTAGAATAGGGGGAATTAAAGCATACTTAAGTTAATAACCCTACAATCAAACTTTATAAATTAAGGAATTTTGTTTTTACTTTCTTAAGGTTAAAATCACCTATTAATAATACAACCTTTAATTTTAGTAAAATTTCAATCATCACTTAAGTTAATACCATTAAATTCTTATTTATAACGGTAATTTATTGAATACTTCATTTTTTTTTCCAAAATTCTACTTGTATAATATTCTATTCCACTCTTAATTTACATTTCAACTTTTTATACTTGGTAAGTTATTTATGTTAAAGAAAAGCAAAAGAACTTATGCAAGTTTAATCTCAACTCTTTTAATTCATTGATTACTTCTTTTATTTCACTAACCTAAATTTTTACAACTAATTAATGGAAATTCAAGAATTAATACCGGGTCAAATTCCAAAATTTCTTTAAAATAATAGATAATTAATTTCTTACAACTTTTATATCTCTAATTACCTTTAAACAATTAAAATTTTAAATAATTTCAAAACAGATCTGCAGTAGAATTTACTACAGTGGCCTTTCCCTTCGAAACTTGAAAATGAAAGTCGATGATGCGGCCGTCATCACCGAAATTATTTTCCAGCGACAGAGAGGAAAGTACAAACTTATTTTCTTCAAAATCCTCTTAAACCAATTCTTTCGAATTATACTAAATATTTATATAAGAAAACATTTATAAACCAAATCATTATATTTCATAAATCCTTTGAAAGAAGATTTCAAAAATCCCGGACTTATGTTCTAAAATCTCCAATTTGATTTATTATAATTTCGACTTAGCTTCAATTATTATAAATATTTTTATTACCTAACACCCAATCTATAGCAACCAAAATATATATCCTTATAAATTTTTTTTTATATATAGAAAATATAATAGGCAAAATTATTTCATTCACCTATATTAAAAACAAATATTATGTCGGTCTGTCCTATTAAGTGTTTAGAAATCCCTATTGATGTCATAGCGTCCCATGCACCAACCAGAATTTATAAATACAAAGCGGAACAGATTAACACAATAATTTTTTTTTTATAACACTAACAAGTACGCTCTCTCATATATATACGCTCAGTGACTCCCATAGGGTATTACTACCCTATTAACAAAGAGTCAAACCCCACAAAACCAAGGTTTATTGCTAAACCAAAGCTCTGATACCAACTGTAGCATCCCGCCTTTTCGCACACTTTAAACCGACACACGTGCCAATTCAAAGCATACGCAAGGGCGGATTGTTATGGGGTAAATAAGAAAAACAGAGAAGAAATAAAACAAAATAGAATCTCACAGCGGAAGGATAAAATATAATAATCAATATACAGTTCATGATAACTGTTTACAAAATATTTATTTTACTTATACAATGAATATCAGAGTTACACATACCAATACAATCAATGCAGCGGAAATTTAGAGTGTGGTGCAATACTATAAATAATATAATATGGATTCTTCGTCTTCGTCCTCCAAAGCTAAAATCTTCGATCCTGAAACGCTCGGACTGACCCGAGCGAATTTGAAAACACAAAAACACTCGAGTCAGAATAAAAGATCTTATGTGAGTTAAATTAACAGAAATAAATATGAGTACAGTAACTCAAGAGATGTTCGGGATTTACATCTCCTAAGGATCCGTTAAACTATTTACTATGTTGTATATTGCGCTATTATAATAGTGTCTATTTATAAAATAAACTTACTTTTTAATAGCGTTAAGGGGTTACCCATATAGCCCTTAACACAAATAATGCCAATAGTCTATACAGTACCGTAATACCTCCTGATCGGGAAGCTACCAGAGGATACTCCATAGGTGCGACACAAATAGAAACTCGTAGTAAAGGCTCGGTATGGTAGGTGACACGGCACAACTAGGCAATGCCAGGGTAGATATACCAATTGCTATCCAGGCTGGTGGAAACGCGTAGCCGCAGTTACCGCCCACCTCGGACTAACTCCCCAAAATCAAAATATAGAAGTGGCCACTGAATCAATCCAAAATCAAAGTATAATATCGAAGAGGAGGGTCCGATCAGAGGAATGACCTCATTGGCCTGAGAATCGCTCCTGTTTTAGCCACCTTATGCCAACTCACGGGAGTCGGGTCCACGTATTTACCTTACAAGAAACGTCGCCACCACCTACTTCATTCTGGAATCTCCACCGCGTACACGGTTAGTCAAAGTGGTTTTCGGTATCGACAGAGAGTATGTCCATATCCGATCCCGGTATCTTTACCAACCCATCGTTATTATAACACCGCGGTCATTTAAAAATAGCTCATACTTTAAAACCAGAATAGACATTTCCATTTTAAAATTATGAATACGATATCATTTTAAAACCCAAAACAATATGATATCCTTTATCCCAAATATAAACCTTTTCAAAAATCCAAATGCTTTAAAATTTATAACGTCTGAAAGCCAAATATCCTTTCAAAGCATAATATTTTGAAATTCATAGTTTAAAACCATAACTTTTAAAACTCTAATGGTTTGGATATTCCACGGTATATAGAATAAATGGTTTAACTTTGAAGTTACTTTGTAAAGAAAATAGTTCTCATGGCTTTACAAATACATTTCTTTATTAAAGTCTAAACCAAAATTTATATTATCTCTCTCAAGTTCCAAAACCACTTCAATTTATTTATATATACGTATATCCATTTTGAGTATAAATATTTCAAACTAAAGTTGGATTTTATTCTTTCAACAAATCAATTGTTCTATTAATTTGTCTTGAATATTCATATAAAATCCATAAAAAATAAGACTTCAATTTCTAGTAATAAAATATATATATTTTTCCCAATTCAAATTATACTAGAATATTCATTTCAATTTATTTTGGGAAAAATCCAATTATAAATATCATATCTTAAAATTTCCAAACTTAACATTTAAACATATGATATAAATTATTAAACTCCATTTTCTTAATTTTCTTCCATTTTTAATAAAGATTTTTATACACCTTTTAATTTCAAAATTTCAACTTCATATGTATATATATATGGAGGAAAAATATTTATACAATATAAAATTTAAGATTATTATAAACCGTATTCCATCCAAACCATAGAAATCACATTTTAATAGTTATATATATACCGCGGTGCCTGTATATAATTTTCTATCCTATGGTCAAGTGGTACGGATATTTATCATTTCAATCCGCAATTTAAAAGATATAAAATTTTGCGGTTATATATCATTTCAAACCACAATCCCGAATGAAATGAAATATGCATGATAATTTGCAATTTAATGATATACAATAAACATCCATTCATCAACATCATCCATCATCCAAATCGCAATCATCAATCAATATCAATCAATAACAATATTATTTTTGGTACTGCATAACAGGTAATAACTGGCAATTTTATTCAGATTAAATTTAACAACTATTAATCTAACAGTTTATATTCAGTAATAATCTATATAACTGTTAACTAGCAGTTTATAGGCAAACAAATAAATTCTAACTATCAATTAATACGCAATAAATAAATTAAATTAACAGTTAAATTTAATAAATGCAATTCAACAAATATGAGTGAAATAAACATGCCAAATACTCATAAATAAATTTCTATTCATTTCTAAAATTTACTTAACAAACATAAAAGCTTCTAGTAGTTGTGAGTGGTTTAAACACTCACCTTTTGAATTTAAATCGAATTTAAATTCGATTTAAACCCAAAAATTCGCCCGTCTCGGAATTCGTCCAAACCAGCGTCACCAAGTCCGGAATAAAATTACGATCCTAACAAAAAAAATCTCGCGTCAAACGGAGTTCGTATGAGAACGTTATGTCGAAAATTGGGAATGAAAGCATAAAATATAAAATACAAAATGGAACACATTACTATGATTTGCCACGTCACCATGCCGTTCACCCCCTGTACACGAGATATCTTCCAGCAACCCATTCGCATGCACGAAACCACCTTGACCGTGACTTTGACTGCACTTCCACTCGCCTACGGCCACCTGGGAAGCCGCCGAACACTACCAACCTCCTTGTCTCCTCCGGCCGCACCTAACCCCCCGGTCCGGTCATCTGAAACGCCACCGGCCGCCTCCAATATTCGAACTCAAATCGAAGATCTACGACGATCTAACCGTTGAATCGACACAAAAACCATATAGATGCGATCCCCATCGTCCATACTACAATACCCAGAAACAGAATTTCGATCAGACGAACTTTGATGCGACGCTGATGAACGGCCACGAACTGTTTGAATTTATTCTGGGTAAACGATAACTCCATTTGAAAAACGAATCACACCAGTAGATTACGCGTATCGAAAACATCAACATATATTTTTGTGGAATTTTTCTGGAGATTTTGAATTTTCATTTTGTTTTTGAACTGACTGGATCTAGGGTTAGCCCCCATTGAAGAAGAAGAGAAGCTTGAAGAAATACGTGCAGATAAATGAAATTAGTCGGAGGCTAGGGCTGAATAGCTGGGTTTATATAGAGGGTTAGATGTAGCGTAGATAGACCGTAGAATGAACGTGCGGAATAAACTATGGCCCAAAAAGCCCGCTATGCCTCCGGAACCGAATTTATTAAATCTATATATCCAAATAGGTATTTTAAGATATTCTGAACGCGATGGAAAAAGTTTCACGTCCAAATTTGATCGTATGAAGAAGTTATGCTGAAAACAAAATTTTCAAATTGATTTCAAATTGATTTTATTAAAATTGATTTCAAGGCGTTTCACGCCCGTACGATCAAACGACAAGTCTGATCGATACGAAACTTGAAACCCTATAATAATTCACCGATACAGATCCGATGAAACTGGTTTCGTCGAAATCCGAGTCCGTGGCCAAAATGGCTATTTTTAATATTCATTAAATAAATTAAATAAATTATAAAAAATCCAAATTTTATATTAAATTCTAAAATTGGCCAAATTTTATTTCTTATATGATTCGTAATCAATTGAAAAGATTTAACAGGCTTAGCTGTGAATTAAAAGTTGACAGTATATTAATTGCAATGTTAATTTCTACACTTTCTTATATTTAAGAATTTTATAAATTATATTCTCAAAACCCATACTTTAGATTTTTAATCTTTATATTCTCAACTTTCACTTAAAATAAAGATGCCATAAACATTAGTTCCTGATTCACATCATTATTCTTTAAGTCTAATTTAAATCTCAATAACGTAGTATTTAACGTTATAATCCATTTTATTATGCATAAATTACAAATTTTACTGACCCAAATTTTCTTCTTTTCATTCCATATCAATTGTCAATCCTATAAGAAAAATTAACATTAGGTTCATACTTATTACAAATAACTCCAATTTCTTCCAAATAATAATTACATAACTATTAAATATTAAATCCAGTTAATTGCAATAAATTCAATTGATTGCAATAAATTTCCAAATAAATTTGGATCTTTATTTGGTTATACAAAAAAAATCCGTTATCACTTACCTAACAAAGTTATTATTACTTAAGATCTCATTGCATCCACATTTTCACATTTTCATTTCCTGGTTTCTTTACTTTATTCTACATAAATTATTATAAATGGGATTTTCTTGGTTACACCTTATTTGTATTTAACATTACTCATTCACCAATTCATTTCACTTTAACTGCGGTAAATTGGCGGATAAATTGAATTTGATTCCCAAAATTTAAATTAACAAGCAACAAGAATAGGTAACACACAATAGTCGTTACGCTAAATTCTAGTCACCTAAATAAGCTTTTATTACTTTACAAAATGGAATAACTTTTAAACTCATAAATGTAATACCAAAACCGTTATAAATCCAATAAATTTCCAAATCGAAGTTTGTACACATTTTACACAACTATTATGATTTCTCACAGAACGTTGAATTTATTAAATGACCATTTATTATAATTTAATTCCCTTAATTGAATCAAATGCTTATAATTTTTACATTCTTACCATTCCTTCCCATTATAAATTTATTAACGGATTTACAAATCTCTATCTTCCAAATATTAAATAACCAAATTGATTACAAACACTGTTCTTATCAAATTTTCATAAATTTGTTCAAATCTATACTCTTTTTCCATATAAATAAATTTTATGTTACTACTAGATTTTTTTTATCCACCACAGCCATTAAATTTTTACTATCTACACTTATTACATCTTTTTATTAATGAATCCCATTCAAGTTTATATTTATATTAATATTCACAAATTCAACATTTATATGTTTCTTAAAATTAACTTTCAACCAAATGTGCCAATTTACATTTCATTTCTATTCAATATATATTCATTTTATTCCGTTCATTCGGGTACTGCATTGAAATATATTTATTCTCTAATACTAACGTTATTATCATTAAATTATGATTGGATTCCAAGTTTTTATTCAATACCTTGAACAATAACTTACATATTAACCAAATCCTTCTTCTACTTAATTCAAATTGGATTATGTTCCAATTCCTATAACCTAGGTCTTGAGTCACCATTGACATAATTAAATTTATCGTTTATTTCAATCTTCATTTATAATTTAAAGTTCTACTAAACTAAATTACAAAACTTATGAACTTTAACAAATTTAATCCACAAATTAAATTTTTCTGATGTTTATATATTGCAATTAAATTCAGTTATTATTTCATTAATACCATTTTAATCAACTAATTATGACTTATAACCACAAATACAAATTTTCGTTATTTCAATCTATGTCATATAAACATTTTAAATTATTTACCTTTAATTACAATTACTAGCTAACCCCTACATTTACTCCATTAAAAATCCTAAGACTTCTATTTCAATTTAAATTAGATTAGAAAACATATCAAATTGACTCATTTAATATTATTGAATTTAACGGGTCGTTACAATAAAATTGGGTAATAAATTGGATTTTGAAGATTTAAGTGTTTTTTAAAACCATTATTTGAACATTGTAATAAGTTAAGTAAAGGTAATTTAAAAGGGAATTTTGAAATTTGGACTCAGAATTTAATTGTTTAAGAATTTTAAATTGTTAAATTAAAATAAGGGTTAATTTGATTTAAGTGATTAAATCAACATTTAAGTTTAACTCGAATTTATATAATTCAGGATGGTTTAAAATTGAAATTTGAATTGAATTAGTTCAAATTGAATTTGGTTTGAATTAATTGGAATTGTGATTGAAGATGAATGAGTTCAAATTCAAATAGGAATTGGGATTAATTTAAACTAGAACTGAAGTGATTTGGAATTAAAGCTGGTTCAATTTGAAATTAACCAAATTGATTGAATAGTTTGAATTGTGATTAAAGTTGAATAGGTTTAAAATCAAATGGAATTTGATTAGAATTTGGGAAGAAGTTGAGTTTATTCAACTTAAATTGAGATTAAATCAATTTCAATGGAAATTGAAGTTATTTAAAATTGGAATTGAGTCAATTTAAATGAAAGTCGCAATTTAAATTGAATTGATGGGGATGGAGATTAGGAATTGAATAGTTTGACTCTGGACTATTTTCGAAATAAATTGTTTTAGTACAAATCTATTTTTCCATGCTATTTATTATATATACAACCTTTCTTATTAAACCCAAAACTATCTTATACTTATTTTATAACTACCTTATTTTGCAACTATTTTATAAACTAATTACTGTTTTTCAACTACTTTATAACTGATTACTACTTTATAACTATATTGCAATTATTTAAAATTTCTATAACCATTTGACTATTGTCCAACTATTTTACAATTAGTTGATTATTTTACAGCTATTTTACAGACTAATAATTATTTTTCAACTACTTATCTATTTTAGCTTTTCAAGCTATTTTCTAAATTTAACCTGAACAGAGTTCAAACTGTTTATAATTAAATACCCATTGAGATAAGAATTAAAGTGAAAATCCAAAGAGGATTGAGGCCAATGTGATTAAATAAATAGAAATCAAAAGTGAACGTGAATAGAAAAGAGAATTGATTCGGTTAATAATCAATAAAGATAAATACGTAGGGTGACGTATATTATTCTATTAGCATAGTGATTTGATCTAGATATGAGCATAGAATTTCAAGATAGTATACCGATCTGACTTGGAATTTTCCACTCGGTTTTAACAGCGGACTTGATATGGATTGTTGACTGGTTCTGGATATTCTCTATCATAGCTATGGCTATGGAAGGAGAATGACGGTTTCTGATCAAGAAACTATATCTGAGCTGCACTAGGAAGTCGGGTGGACGATACTCGTTCGGAAGTGAAATTGTGTGATCGAGTGAACGATCTGATTGATATAGCATACAGATGATAGGTGTACATCGTGCGGGTTTGAACGAAATTGATATTGGGAATTTATGGATAAGAAATATGGAATGTTTTTTTGAAATGAATGGTATATTTTGTGAAATATATGATGAAATAAAATGGAAATTGGATATTTCCATGATAGAAATTTACTTTATGAAAGTAAGTAATATGCTAAGTGACTTTATAGAGTAATCAAATTTGAATATTCGATTTGGAATAAACAAAGTTATATAACTTTTTTATATAAGATAAATCTCCCGTTATTGAATCTATTGCCAAAAGAAAATGGTTTTTGAAAATATTTGAAGTATAAAAAGAGAATTTATACAAGTATGAAGTGATCTAAGGATTCTTCAAGGTTATATATATATATATATATATATATATATATATATATATATAAAGGATCTTATGAGTAAGATTTTAAGGAAAGGTTTTTGAAACCTATGGATTTTAGAAAGGCTTTTGATTTTTAGAGAAAAATCAATTTTAGAGATTTGGAAAGCCTGGTTGAGAATTATCGATTTTGGGATAATCGACTTTATGAGAAGGATATTTATATGGGATTCATACTAGGTGTATGATTTGGAAGATACTATATGTATATAATATAAAGTGCTTTGAAAATGGCTCTGGAGAAAAAGGTGCTCCCTTGAAATGAACTTCATAGGAGTACCACAGGGTGGTACTGCCTTTGTGACGACGCGGAATTTTCAAACATTCAAAAACGGAATATTTAATTGATTTTAATTAATTAAAGGTTAATTATCAACTTAAATTACGAATATCATAATTTATTTGACAATTAAATTGTTGAATTAAATAATTTGAATTGGATAAAATATGAAATTTGAGATTTTAAGTCTGTTAAAATATAATTTGAAGCTTATAAAATTTATATTGATAACATTGAATATAATAGAAGTTGTAACATGGGAATTAGCAGTAGTTTGTTCAGTTTTGAAATTTTATTATTTAAATTGAATTTAAAAAATAGCCTTCCAAGGCGCAGTCTCAGAATTCGACGAAACCGGTTCCATTGGATCCGTAATATTCAATTATTATCGGATTTCAATTTTTGTGGCGTTTGGAGTTGTCGTGTGAGCGTATGACATATAAACGCATTGAAATTTAATTGATAATAATCTAATGAAATTTAATTTAATTGGTCAAGCTTCTTGTTTATGCCATCTCCTCTACTTATCACGTCACCTCCTTTCCTTCTTATCAGTTAAGCCTAATTCATTTCCCCAATTCGAAAAATATATATAAAAGAAAATAAAATATATTCGTATAAAAGAAAAATCAAACCGAAAAACAAATCTTCCTGTGTACGCCAATTACAAGCCGAGCCTTCTAAATATCTCACACCCTTCTCCCCTATATTCAATTCCAAATTCAGAACCTAAAAAAAAAAAATTGAACGAATCAATTTTGGTTATGGCGATGCAGTTGTGAGAGGGGGTACGGCCTGGGATCGCGCACGTTTACTTGTATGGGATGAAGGGATTTTGTGCTCCATAGCTCGAAGGTCTGGTCGTGAGCATGGGGTTGCTCGCGGCGACTTCGAGGTGGCTTTAACATGAAGTCGTTCGCAAGGGGATTCACACTTAGGGCTAGGGTTTGGGGGAGGTGGCGATCTGTTAGTTCGTGGCGGCTGCAGGGGATGGTCGCGCTCGCGAGTTTGGGTGAGGGTTCGATGATGTGGTTGCGCGAGTGGTTTCACGCTAGGGTTTCAGCAACATGGTTCGTGGTGATAGAACGACGATGGGTGTGCGTGCGTGGGTAGCTGGGAGAGGGCAGGAGATTCGGCAGTGAAGGTATTGATTTTTCCTAAATATAATATGCTTATCTATGAATATATATATATATATATATAAGGAAAGGTACAGTAAAGAAAAATATAAATATAAGAAATAATATTTCTGTTTAAAATTTTATAATCTAATTTTACGACGTTTAGATAAAATTTGATTTTTGGAATCTATAGATTATTTGTTTTTATAGACATACAGGTAGTTTCAAAAAATAAATAAATATACATGGGTACTTGTTCTCAGTCATAAATTGAACTCTAAAATAAGGGTGAATCAACTTGTTTAATTAAACTTGTTTGTTTACTTATCGAAGGGAATTTTATTAAAGGAAATTGGTTTAAATAAATGATTAGTCAATTAAATGAAAATTACCTAATGGAAATCAATTACTTGAGTTACTGATGGAAGATCTTTAGGGGAAATCAGTTTGAATCAAATAAATTGTTAATCAAATTTTAAATTGGAAGTCAATTGTCCGATTTATTTTGAATATTGATAAACCATATAAATTGTTTATTCAAGGTCAAATCGGGAAAACCAAAGCTATATTTGAAGTGGATCGCAAATGAAATGGAATAAGGTGAGTTAATCTCACTCAGTTTAAATTTAAATTTAAATTTAAGTGATTAAATTTAAATAATTGATTGTATGGTTGAATTGATTGATGTGATATAGTATAGTATAATTTGAATTTGGCATGTCATGTAATGCTAACGTCCTTGAATGCAGGGAAAACTGGTTGGAGGGATCCAACTGGATCCCTCAACATTTATTTAAATTATTTAATTCCCCTGTTACGATGATTTGATATTTTATGATGAATTATGTTGAAATATTGAATGCTATGGTTCGGTTGGTTATGATTGGGTATAATAAATTACCAAAAATATAAATTTGATTTAGGAAATGAAAATAAGAGAAGTGAAATTGCAAGTTGAATAATTATAGAATAAATTTAAGAATGACTTGGAAAAGAAATACAGTGACTTTAAAATTCTAATAAATGAATCCTGAGAATGGAAAGGAAAATTTGAATAAACAGAGAGTTAATGAACTTTAAAAAAAACGCAGTATATTTAATTAAAAGAACAAACATTTATTTAGAATTTAAGATTTGAATTATTGAAAGAGTAAAGAAGTAGTTGAAAATAATAATAATAATAATAATAAAGACCAGAACTACTGAATTTGGAAATGAACTGATAAGTAAAAGAATTTATTCCAAATAAAATAAATTGAAAATCAATTTGGGGAAATTGATTTAAGTGCTTGAAATTGGAATACTCTCTGGATAGCCAAGTACATGTTTTTAAGAGTAAATTTTTAAAAATAAATTAAATGTTTTAAAGTTGTTTTTACAGAAAATAGTTTTGTAAAATTTATTATTTCTAATATTTAAAGTAAGTATTTTCATTAATCTATTCTAGCAGTAATTATTAAGAAGTAACTTAGTATTTTGGTTATAAAAGTAGAAATCTAGTTTTACATTTTATTAAGTAACTTTATTTTCAAATGTTTATATAGGATGTATTTAAGTAAATTATTAAAGTAGTTTTAACTTAAGTGTTTAAAGGTAATTACCAAAGTAAGTATTTTTTTGTTTTATCTATTATCGTAGTAATTATATAAAGAATGACTTGGTATTTTGGTTAAAGCATTATTTTAAATTAAGTACTAAAGAAAGATTTTATAAATTAAATATTAACCATACTTTACAATTAAAGTGTTTTGAAATTATTATTTTTTTTAAAAAAATCTAAAATCTTGTGCTTGGCGATTCTAGTGGTAATGAAATACTCGGAATTTATTCTGAGAAAAAGGAAGGTTGTTTGAAAACTGTTTTCGAAAGGAATTTCAAAAGTGAAAATATACCTTGTGAAGATATTTTTGAGATAAATAAATAATTTGGGAAATTATTTATTGGTTGATGGTTGTTTGTGAATATTAATTGATAGCTAAATAACCGACTATCAATATTGGCCAAATGCGTTGATCGTTTCGAAGACACCGGGATCGAGATTAATTTCTTGAAAACCACTTCGATCCGGTTTGTACGTTTTGTGGAAAACGATTTTGGATTCGAAGATGGAGCAGTAAAGTGCAAGGGCTAGTTGCTACTAATCTTGAGGATATCTCCAAAATGGATGTAGTAGGAATAGTGCCTTCGGTTCCGTTCGAACCCGGAACGGACTTGTATGGATGAATGCTTGCGAAACATCGTCAGGTGGACGATGGGCATTCTAAGGGATATGTTCTAAAAAGGTAACGCTTAGCCTCAAGCCTCATCAAATGGGAATGACTGAAAATCAGGGGTTATGCAGCAAGGCTAGGTGGGTAGCACCCAAGCAGGGTGAGGTCATTCCAGTCTAGATGTCCATTTTTATTTCGGCTTAGTGGGCGGTTGCTGATCCCAACCGCGGGGTGATCTCACTCGGGATTATCCAGTAAGGGGTAGTCCCGGCCTTGTGTTGCAGGGGAGCGGGCGTACTCCTTGGTACGGTGATCTAGGCCCCGTACTGTGACAGGTGGTACCCCAGTGCCTAGTCATTGGTTCGAAATCCATTCTCCCTACGAGCCTTGTACGAGTTTTGTTTGTATTACCCACTCCGTGGTTTGTAGCTGGAATTTAATCATGTAACAATTTCGGCTATTTTATAAGTATTTGTATATAGACCCTATTATAATATCAGAGGATTTCTATAAAAATTGTTTTAGCCATCGTAAGGTAAAAACCCGACATGTTTATTTGTGGCGTGGTCTTACGAGATGCTTTTGTTTTCAAAGGATTTTTGAAACTTTAATAATCAATTGGGTGTGATTTTCTCACGCTGGTATTCCAGACTGACTCGGGTGTTATTTAGCTGTAATGCTCGGGTCAGAACGAGTATTATAGGATACAAGATATGATGCTGTGGAGCTCAGGAGACGGGCAAGATGACGATACGTACATTCGTACTGGTTTTTTATATATATATTCCGCTGTGTTGTGTACTTGTGTATCCAGTTGTATGTTATTGATGTGAGCTGTGATTGATGTACTCTGATGATGTAATATTTGTAAACAGATATATTTGATTTTGAGTAAAGATTATTTATTATCTATTATATTTTACACCGCTGCGATGGTTAGATTCTGTTGTTGTTTTCTATTCTCTTCTCCTACCTCTTCTTCTTTAACCCAAATGGTTCTTATTTCTGTACAACTTGAGTTGATTTAGGTAGAATAGTGTTGACTCAAGGGGTACGGATTTGCGGGCTGTTACAGTTGGTATCAGAGCATAGGTTGGTGATAACCTTGGCTCTGGTGGGAATTACTCATAAAATAGAGTCTATAGTACTCTAGAATGAGTTTGAGCGTATTAATAGATATGAGCGCGTATTTGTTAGTGAATATAAATTGTTTTAATATTGTGTTGATTGATTTATTGAGTGGCATATGAACCTTCGTCGATATAGTCTGCGCAACTGTATTGAAAGGGTTTCTAAACACTTGAATAGAACAATTGACACAGTATTGTTTTAAATGTGGGTAAATGAAATAATTTTACCCAAAATATATTTTGGTATAAATAAAAGTTTTGTAAACTATTTTAGCTAATATATGGTTTCTTGGATGTTAGGAAGAATAATATTAAAGTATTATCATTGTTAAGTGAAAATTTAACTAGAAATTGACAATGTAACCAAAGGTTGAGGGAATAAATTCAATTATAAACTGAAACTTATAAATATGAATTATAAATGTAAATTATAAATTGAAATAAATCAAATAAGAATTTGTATGAGCATAAGCTATGCAAATTAATTATAGAAAAAAAAATTGATTGAAATAGGATTTGGAAATTTAAATCCCGGAGATTTTGGAAGTGTTTTGAAGATAAATAACAGCACAATTGTTTTGGAGATATTTCTGAAAAGAAATTTGTTTAAAATGAATTTTGAAAGTGATATAGCATTGAAATCACTTGGATTATTGGTAAATAATTATGATGATGACGGCCGCATCATCAGTATCCATTTTCGAATTTCTAAGTGACGGATTGCTGCCAAAAATTGATTTGCTCAGAAGAGCTAGTTGTTTTGGACAATTTCAAAAGAAATTTGTTGGGAATAAAACAAGGATTGGTTTAAATTTTTGAGAAGTATGATTTGAGATGTTGGAGATTTCAAAATGTTTTGAAACCAATAACTGGATGTTTAAAAATCTTGATGAGATAGTTGTAAGCTTAAAAATTGAGATGATTTTAAATCATGAAGGAAATATAAGCTTTGAATAATGGAATTTAAATTTAAAAGGATAAAATGAGGTTAACTTGGATTGGAGAATAAAAATCTAACTGGATTGGAATAAATTGAATAGGTTGGAAATAATATCCAGTTGTATTCGAATTAAGTATAAAAAAATCGAATTGAGTTAAATAAAACCGAGTTAAAATAAAATTGAGTTGAAATAAGAATTCAATTGAAGTATTGAATGGAACTGGATTCTTACTTGAATTAATGGAAAATGAGTTGGATAAGGATTGCATTGAAATAACTACATCAGAATCAGAATAACTTATAAGAGAAATTAAAAATCCATAAAATAAAATATGTTTGGGTTGTCAATAAGCATAAGACTTGGGTTAAAAATAAAAGAAGAATATGTTCAAACCTAGAATGAATGGAAGTGTGTAAAATAATAAGTTATGACTTATAAATTGAAAAATGGGATAGAAAATCCAAAATAAATAGTATTGATAAATTGGAGAATAGAAATAAAATCAAAACTTGAATTATAAACTAAATTGAACTAAGAAAATTAAATGGAGTAATATTTGGAGTTAAAATTCATGTGTTGGATTATAAATAAGGAAAGAAAAAATTTGTTAATAAATTAGTTAATGAAATTGAATTGTGAGTTATGATGAGGTTTGAAAATAAAACTCAAGTTATAATTAAATTCGACTTAAATTGTCGATGAAGAAAATATAATTGAAAGTGGCCTTGCAATTAATTAAATGAATTGAGAATGAAATTGAATTGTGAGTTAATGAATTGGATGGTAAATTAAAGGAGAATGGTGGGATCATGACTTGAGTTATAAATTAAAATTTAACTCGAAATGCTACAAAATTAGATATAATTGGAAATGCATTGAATAAAAATGAAATTGGATTAAAATAGTAATGGTATGAATTGCAAATAAAATCCAAATAAGTGGAAATAAATTGGAGATGGCCATGTAATCAATTGAATGAGTTGGATCTGAAAGCTAAATTTTATAATAACTAATCGGATGAAATTGTAAATTTTAAAATGAGATTTAACTGATATGGAATTAAGTTGAATGAAAGAGAAAGATTTACTCGTAAGATGAAACAAGTTTAAGTATAAAATTTGGAATAAATTGAAGTAAATTGACTTAAGCTAAATGAATGAAGGGGAGTTGAATTGAATTCAACTTAAACAAAGTTTAATAATATTGGATTGGTTTTAAATCAAGTGAAGGTGATTTTTAATCGAAATAAAATTCGGTGAGTTATAAATAATATTAGTGGAATGAAATTCTAGAATGAATAACTGTAAACCATTTAAAATGATTAAGGAATTGAAATAACTTGAGACACTAAGAAAATAAATTGTTTCAAGTTTAATAAAATGGATTTAAATAATGTGGATAAGAAATGAAGTATGAATGAGTGGACTGTGAATAAAATTTAATAGGTAATGAAGATGAACCTAAGTTGTTAATGGTTTGAGTAAACAAATATGAATTGAAATGCAAGTGAATGGATTCAAATTTGAAATTCAATGGAAATGAGAATATATGGGTTGTGAAAAAATTCAAAAACGGAATAGAATTAAGTATAAATTTAGTTGAAATCAATTTCAATTCATTATAAAACACAAGTACTTATTTATTCACATAGATCTCGTCAAACTGCATAGAATGAATTGTCATTTGATGTAAAGGGAAGTAATTAAAATTCTATGAGTTGATAGAAGTAAAATAAATTGATTTTGGGAGCAATTGAGTTAAATATGAGATCAGTTTGCTTAAAAATAAATTAAATGTAAGCAATTGAGTTTTAAAACCATTCAAATTGAATGAAAATGGATATGAATAAGTTGGAACAGTTGAATTAGCATGAAAATTATATAAATTGCTTACGGAAAAATGTTTGGTGTGAATTTCTTTTAGAATTCATATGTTTTAACTGTTGTAAATAAGTGAAATGTTGTTAAACTTCATTTATATCGCACTTACATGTTTATATTGAGTAAGTACAGGTACCTGGAAGCCGTGTGGCTGGATTTGGTTGTGCTAACTGCTAAATCAATAAGCTGCATGCTTAAAAATGCTAAATAAGGTACGCCAACGCAATTAAAATAGGAAATATGAAACGTTTTTGGTTTTTTCGACCGTGTGGGTCGATGTATATATATTTATATCTTTTGTCAAATTTCAAAAGCTCCTCCGTACAAAGGGGACTCTGCCAAAAATTTTCAGTAATTTTGGGAGTTTGAAATTTTTTGAATTTTTTGAAAAAAAATTTGTTATCGACAAAACGATTTCAAATTGGAAATTGAAATAAGTTAGTAAATGAAACTAATTAAAATAATGACATGAATTAGTAATAAGTGCCAAATAAAATTTATATATTCAGAGTTAAAGATGAATTGAATTCATATGTAAATGAAGGAATCAACTTGAATAGAATTAGATGTAAACTAAAGTGATAAGATGAAAGTAAATATAAGAAACACATAAATGATTATACTAACTTAAGTATGGAATAGTACATTCTTAATTGGAAATTGAATATTGCAAATATATTCTAAGTTGATATTTGGATGAATATTGGCATTTGTAAGGAACTCGATAAAATGTCTTTGAATATTGTGATGGGACATATTGTTGTGTAAGATGTGCAGGTAATATAAAGGTAAAGAGAATTGACTTTGATTTCAGAAGATAAATTTGAAATGCTTGACAAAAAGGTATGTATTTAAATTTGGTATGAAATTTGATTGGGATTTGTATTGTGCCACTTGGCCTTTTGTTTTCTTTTGAGATTTGGGAGCCCGTAGAGGCCATTTTGTAGTTGTACCGAGTCAGCCGCGCAAAGGAGTCGCTGGCGAAATTTTTCGAAAATTTAGAGAGTTAGAATTTTTTTGAGAAAATGTGATAATTCAAAATTCAGTTTTAAACTTAAACTAGAATAATAGAGCAAATAGGATTGTTTGCAAACTAGAGAAAGGTTTGGAAAGTTAATAAGGATGACGATGGTCTTTTGTAAAAGCTAGTTGGTTGGATGTCGAATTGTTTGTTTAAGAATAAGTAAACGGGTATTGGATCGTTCTTCCTAACTAGTAATTTCGGGGACGAAATTCATTTAAGTGGGAAGGAATGTGACGACCCGGAATTTACAAACATTTAAAAATGGAATGTTTAATTGATTTTAATTATTTAAAGGTTAATTATCAACTTAAATTACGAATATCATAATTTATTTGACAATTAAATTGTTGAATTAAATAATTTGAATTGGATAAAATATGAAATATGAGATTTTAAGTCTGTTAAAATATAATTTGAAGCTAATAAAATTTATATTGATAACATTGAATATAATAGAAGTTGTAACATGGGAATTAGCAGTAGTTTGTTCAGTTTTGAAATTTTATTATTTAAACTGAATTTAAAAAATAGCCTTCCGAGGCGCAGTCTCGAAATTCGAGAAAACCGGTTCCATTGGATCTGTAATATTGAATTATTATCGGATTTTAATTTTTGTGGCGTTTGGAGTTGTCATGTGAGCGTATGACGTATAAACGCACTGAAATTTAATTGATAATAATCTAATGAAATTTAATTTAATTTGTCAAGCTTCTTGTTTACGCCATCTCCTCTACTTATCACGTCACCTCGTTTCCTTCTTATCAGTTAAGCCTAATTCATTTCCTCAATTCGAAAAATATATATAAAACAAAATAAAATATATTCATATAAAAGAAAAATCAGACCGATAAACAAATCTTCCTGTGTACGCCAATCACAAGCTGAGCCTTCTTAATATCTCACACCCTTCTCCCCTATATTCAATTCAAAATTCAGAACCTAAAGAAAAAAATTGAACGAATCAATTTTGGTTATGGCGACGCGGTTGTGACAAGGGGTACGGCCTGGGATCACGCACGTTCAGTCGTATGGGATGAAGAGATTTCGTGCTCCATAGCTCGAGGGTGTGGTCGTGCTCCATAGCGAATCAAAGCAACTCGTTCTCGGCCGCCTTTCCTACTAGTTCGAAGTCGAACAAGCATCATGATGGTGGGACGCGTTCGTCTTCAGCTGAAATCGATTTGGGTGTGGGCTTGGAGATGGAGACTGCGCGCGTGGGTTGTTGCTCGCGATTCAAGGAAGGACCCTTGGTGGTGAGGCGAAGTCAGTTAGCATGGATGGTGACGTGGAAGCTTACGGCAGTGGAAGTGGGGTCTCGCGGTCGCGATGGGAAGCTAGGGTTTGTTCTACTTCGAAGATCTCATCGCCGAGATAGGCGATGCTGGCCAGAGTCGATGCCGTGAGGCTTGAGTTGCTCTGTTGATGTCTGGGGACGTGAGGTGAGCAGTTTTGCGTTTCTTTTTCTTTGATTAAAATTAAAACGTTCAACTTTGGAAATCAATTCATTTCTATTCAAAAACCAACGATGATAATAATGCATATTTTAGTTATAAACTGTTGAAAACAGAAAATATATATTTACAGTCAAGTTTATGGTGTAGATCTGATTTTTGAAAATCTATATGTAGATTACTTCTTATAAAAATATAGTAAGTTTCAAAACATAAAATGAACATGCATTTACGCTTTTTAATTTGCTAGTTATTCTAAATATTGTATTTAGGGAGATTTATTCGTTTAACTAACTTATGTAATCTTTTAGTGATTATTAAAGGGAAGTTAGTTTAAAACTTAAAACTATTTAATAATTAAACTTAGTTATTTGTTTAGTTACCAAAAGATATTTTATTAAAGGAAAATTGATTTAATAAATAATTAGGTTAGTAATTTATCAGAAGGAAATTATTAGTTAGATAAAATCATTAGTTAATTAATGCTTATTAAGTGGTAAAATAATGATAATAAATTGTTTGATTGGTTCAAATATTAATAAAACCATATAATGTGTATTCAAGGTCAACATCTGAAAGGAATAGGCTGGTTGGGTTGTAAACGGAATAAGGTGAGTTAATCTCACTCAGTTAAATCAAATTTAAATTTAAATGGTTAAATTTAAATAATTGTTTGAATGGTTGAATGAACTGATGTGCTTTAGTATGGTATATTTTGGTATAGGTATTTATGTTGTGCTAACATTTGTGGATGCAGGGAAAACAGGTTGGAGGGATCCAACTGGACCCCTCAACTTTATTTAATTATTTAATATTGTCTGTTCTGAATATTTGATATTCTGTAATGAATTATGTGGAAATATTGAATGCTATGACTTGATTGTTATAATCGAGCAAAAATGAATTACCAAATATATATAATTTGAGTTTGGGAATGAAAATAAAAGAAGTAAATTTGTAAGTAAAATAATTATGGAAATTTGAATAAAAATTAAGAATGAATTAGGAAGAAATGATGTGCCCCTTTAAAATTTTAGTAAATAAATTTTAGAGTATAGAAAGGAAATTTGAATAAGCAGAAAGTTAATGAATTTTAATCTTCATGTGATATTAATTAAAAGAACAAACCATTTATTTGTAATTTAAGACTTAAAATATTGGAAAGAATAAAGAAGACATTGGGATAAGATCTGGAATTTTTATATTTCAGTTAAAAAGACTTAAGATCAAACGGGAAATACTAATAATAATAAAGTCCATAATTAATTAAATTTAAAATGAATTAAGAAGTAACGAAATTTATTTCAAATAAAATAAATTGGAAATCAATTTGGGAAATTGATTTAAGTGATTGAGAATTGAAATTCTCCCTGAATAACCAAGTACGTTTTCAAAGTAAATTTGTAGATATAAGTTAACCGTTTAAAATTGTTTTTAAAGGTATGTTTTGAAAAATTTATTATTTCTAATATTTATAGTCTAAAGTAAGTATTTTCTCAAATCTATTATAGCAAGTAATTATTTAAAAAGTGACTTAGTATTTTGTTTTTAAAAGTATAAATCTAGTTTTATATTTATTAAGTAACGTTATTTTCAAATATTCATATAATATGTATTTTTAACAAATTATTGAAGTAGTTTTAATTTAATTGTTTTGAAGGTATATATTTCAAAGTAAAGTGTTTAAAAATTATTTTTAAAAATATAGTTTTGTGCTTGGTAATTTCATTGGAGATAGAAAGTTTATTCTGGAAAGAAAGATGGTTTTGAAACTGTTTTCAAAGGATTGAAATAGAAATATATCTTGTAAAGATATTTTGAAGGTAATAAATAATTTGGGAAATTATTTATTGTTGGATGTTTGTTTGTGAATATTAATTGATAGTTAAATAACCGACTATCAATATTGGCCAAACTGCGTCGATCGTTTCGAAGAGACCGGGATCGAGATTTATTTCTCGAAAACCACTTCGATCCGGTTTGTAAGCTTCGTGCGAAAAACATGTTCGGAGTCGAAGATGGAGCAGTAAAGTGCAAGGGCTAGTCGCTACTAATCCTGAGGATATTTCCAAAATAGATGTAGTAGGAATAGTACCTTCGGTTCCGTTCGAACCCGGGACGGACTTGTATGGATGAATGCTTGCGAAACATCGTCAGGTGGACGATGGGCATTCTAAGGGATATCGTTCTTAAAAGGTAACGCTTAGCCTCAAGCCTCATCAACCGGGAATGACTAAAAATCAGGGGATATGCAGCAAGGTTAGGTGGGTCATGCCCAAGCAGGACAAGATATTTTCCCTGTCTAGATGTCCCTTTTTATATATTTCGGCTTAGTGGGTGGTTGGTCGCGCCAACCACGGGGTTTATCTTGTTCGGGGCTGTTCAGTAAGGAATGGTTCCGGCCTTGTGTTGCAGGGGATGAAGGGAGTAATCCTCGGTACGGTGATCTAGGCCCCGTACTGTGACAGGTGGTACCCCAGTGCCTAGTCATTAGTTGGAAATCCATTCTCCCTACGTGCCTTGTACGAGTTTTGTTTGTATTACCCACTCTGTGGCTGGTAGCTGGAATTTAATAGATGTAACAATTTCGACAATTTTATAAGTATTTGTAAATAGACCCTATTATAATATCAGAGGATTTCTATAAAAATTGTTTTAGCTATCGTAAGGTAAAAGCCCGACATGTTTATTTGTGGCGTAGTCTTACGAAATACTTTTGTTTTCAAAGGATTTTTGAAACTTTAATAATCAATTGGGTGTGGTTTTCTCACGCTGGTAATCCAGACTGACTCGGGCGTTATTTAACTGTAATGCTCGGGTCAGACCGAGTATTATAGGATACAGGATGTGATGCTGTGAAGCTCAGGAGGCGGGCTGGATGACGATACGTACTTACGTACTTGTATATATATATTATTCCGCTGTTGAGTTGTTGTGTATTCATTGTATGTTATTGATGTGAGCTGTGACTGATGTACTCTGATGATGTAATGTATGTAAACAGATACATTTGATTTTGAGTAAAGATTATTTACTATCTATTATATTTTATTCCACTGCGATGGTTAGATTCTGATGTTGATTTTGTTTTCTCTTCTTCTACCTCTTCTTCTTAAATCCAAATGGTTCGTATTTCTGTGCAACTTGAGTTGATTGTTGTAGAATAGTGTTAACTCGAGGGGTACAGATTTGCGGATCATTACAGTGGTATCAGAGCTTAGGTTGGAGATAACCTTGGCTCTGGTGGGAATTACTCATTTAATTTAGAGTCCGTAGTACTCTAAAATGAGTTTGAGCGTATTTATAGATATAAGCGCGTATTTGTTAGTGAATATAAATGGTTTTAATATTGCGTCGATTGGTTTATTGAGTGGCATATGAACCTTCATCGACATAGTCTGCGCAACTGTATCGAAGGGGTTTCTAAACACTTGAATAGAACAATTGATACGGTATTGTTTTAAATGTGGGTAAATGAAATAATTTACCCAAAATATATTTTGATATAAGTAAAAGTCTTTATAAACTATTTTAGCTAATATATGGTTGCTTGGATGTTAGAAATAAGGATATTTAAATTATTATCCTTATTGTATGGAAAATTTAACTAGAAATTGAAAACGTAACCAAAGTTTAAGGGAATAAATTCATTATAAAATGAAACTTATAAATATGAGTCATAAATGTAATTTATAAATTTAAATATAATCAAATAATAATTTGTATGAGCATAAGCTATGCAAATGAATTATAGTAAAATTGATTTAAGCAGGATTTGGAAATTTAAATTCCGGGAGATTTGGAAGTATGTTGAAGATAAATGATAGTATTATTGTTTTGGAGGTACTTCTGAAAGAAAATTTGTTTTAAAGGGATTTTGAAAGTGAAATAGCATTGAAATCACTTGGATTATTGGAAATTAAATCTGATGATGACGGCCGCATCATCAGTATTCATTTTCGAATTTCTAAGTGACGGATTGCTACCAAATTGATTTATTCAGAAAGCTAGTTGTTTTTGAAAATTTCAAAGGAAATTTGTTGGGGTAAAAACTAGAATTGGTTTAAATATTTGAGAAGTGAGATTTGAGATATTGGAGATTTCAAAATGCTTTGAAACCAAAAGCCGGGAATTTAAAAATCCTGATGAGATAAATTGTAAGCTTATAAATTGAGATGATTTTTAAATCAGGAAGGAAATATAGGCTTTGAATGTTGGAATTTGAATTTAAGGTGAAAGGTTAAAAATGAAATTAACTTGGATTAGGAAATAAAATTTAGCTGGATTGAAAATTAATTGAATAGGTTGGAAATAATATCCAGTTGTATTCGAATTAAGTTGAAATCGAATTGAGATTAAATAAATCTGAGAGATAAAATAAAATTGAACTGGAATAAGAATTCAATTGAGTAATTGGGATAAATAAATCAGAAGAACTTATAAAAGAATTAAAAATGCATGGAATAAAAATATGCTTGGATTATAAATAAGTGTAAAACTCGAATTAAAAATAGAAGATGAATATGTTCAAGCCCATAATGAATGTGATTGTATAAAATAATAAGCTAAGACTTATAAAATTGAAATGGAATACAAAGCCTAAAATTAATATTTTGATGAATTGGAAATTGGAAAGAAAATCCAAACTTGACTTATTAAATAAATTGAACTAAGAAAATTAAATGCAGTGATATTTGAGATTAAAAATCAAGTGTTGAATTTTAACCAGGGGAGGAACTAATTAGATAATAAATTAGTAAATGAAATTGAATTGTGAGTTTAAGATGAAGTTTGGAAATAAACTCAAGTTATAAATTGAATTCGACTTGAATGGTCAGTAAAGTAATTGTAACTGAATTGTGAGTTCATGAAATTGGGTGGTAAATTGAAAATGGATAGTGGGTTTAGAACTTGAGTTATTAATTAGAATTTAATTTAAGGTGTTAACAAATTAAGTATAATTGAAATGTATCGAATAAAGATGTAAATGGATTAAAATAGTAATGGAATGAATTGCAAATAAAATCCAAATAAGTGAAGATAAATTGGAAAATGGCCATGTAATAAATTGGATGGACTGAATCTGGAAAGTTAAATTGTATAATAACTAATCGAATGAAATTGTAAATTTTAGAATGAGATTTAACTAAAATAGAATTAAGTTGAATGGAAGAGAAAGATTTACTTGAAACGAAATGGGCTTAAGTATAAAATTTGGATAAATCAAAATAAATTGACTTAAGCTGAATATAAGGGGGAGAGTTGACTTGAATTCAACCTAAAACCAAGTTTAATAATATTGAATTACATTTGGAATAAATAAGAATCAAATGAAATGTGGTTTAATAAATTGAGGAATGATTATGGAATAAAATAGCTTGGATTGTTTTCAAGCTAAATAAGATAGTTTGGAATAAACAAATTTGGAATGAAATGTAAATGAATGGATTGTAAATAAAATTTAAATGGAATGTGTCGAGCAAAATAAATGATTGTGAATGGATTAAAAAAATTAAATTAAATTGGTAATGAATATGAACCTAAAGTGTTAATGGTTTTGGATGAACTAATTGGTTAATAAAATGGTATGCGAATGAATGGATTCAAATTTAAAATGCAATGCAGCTGAGAATATATGGATTGTGAATAAATCCGAAATGGAATAGAATTAAGTGTAAGTTGAGTCGGAGTCAATTTAAATTGATTATAAAACTCAAGTGCTTATTTATTCATATAAATCTTGTCAAACTTGCATAGAATAAATATCAATGGATGTAAGTGGAGGTGATTAAAATTCTATGAATTAATAGGAGTGAAATAAATTGCTTTTGAACGCAATGGAATTAAAATATGAACTGAGTTTGCTTAAGAATAAATTAAATGTAAGCGATTGAGTTTTAAACCATTCAAATTTGAATGAAAATGGTTTGTAAATTAATTGAAATAGTTGAATTACTATGAAAATTGTATAAATTGCTTATGGAAAATGTTGATGTGCATTTCTTTTAGAACTCATATGTTTTCACCATTGTAACTAAGTGAAATATAGTTAAACTGCATATATTTGACACTTACATGTTTAAATTGAGTAAGTACAGGTACCTAGAAGCCGTGTGGCTGGATTTGGTTGTGCTATTTGCTAAAATTAATAAGCCGCTTGCTTAAAATGCTAAATAAGGTACGCCTACGCAATAAAAATAGGAAATATGAACTGTTTTTGGTTTCCCGACCGGGTGGGTCGATGTATATATATTTATCTCTTTTGTCAAATTGCAAAAGCTCCTCCGTACAAAGGAGACTCTGTCAAAAATTTTCAAGAATTTTGGGAGTTAGAAAATTTTTGGAATTTTTGGAAAATTTTGTTAACGACAAACGAATTCAAATTGAAAACTAAAATAAGTTAGTAAATGAAACTAATTAAAGTAATGACACGAATTAGTAATAAATGACGAATAAAATTTATATATGCAGAATTAAAAATAAATTGAATTCATATGGAAATGAAAGAATCAATTTGAATGAGATTAGATATAAACTAAAGTAGTAAAGTGGGAATAAATATAAGAAGCATATAAAATGCTTATACGAAACTTAAGTAAGAAATGGAAATTTTTTAATTGGAAATTGAATATTGTAAATATATTCTAAGTTGATATTTGAATGAATAAATATTGACATTGGTAAGGAAGTTGATAAACTGTTTTTGGGAATATTGTGATTGGATATTATTGTCAAGTAGGATATGCAGGTATTATAAAGGGAAATGAGAATTGGTTTTGACTTCAAAGGATAAATTTGTAATGCTCGACAAAAAGGTATGTATTTAAATTTCGGTATGAAATTTGATTGGGTTTTGATCGAGCCACTTGGCTTTTTGTTTTCTTTTTGGATTTAGGAGGCCGTAGAGCCATTTTGTAGTTGTACCGAGCTAGCCGCGCAAAGGAGACGCTGACGAAATTTTTCAAAAATTCAGAGAGTTGGAAAATTTTGAGAAACTTTTGATAATTCAAAACTTGGTTTTAAATTGAAAACTTGAATAATTGAGCAAATAAATATTGATTGCAAATTATGGGGAAGTTTGGGAAGTTAGTGAATATGGTAATGGGTCTTTTATAAAAAGATAGTTAGTTAGACGTTGAATTGATGGTTGTGGGAACAAGTAAACGGGTATTGGACCATTCTTCCTAACTAGTAATTTCGGGGACGAAATTCTTTTAAGGGGGGAGGAATGTGACGACCCGAAATTTTTAAGCAATTGAAATTGGAATATTCAATTGAATTTGAATATTTAAATGATAATTTTTACTCGAATTCAAATATCACCAGTTATTTGATAATTAAATTATTGAATTAAATAACTGAAATTGGGTAAATTGTTGAATCTAGAATTTTAAGCCTGTTAAAAATAATTTGAAGGCTTGTAAAATTTATATTGATAGTACTGAAGATAATAGAAGTGTTAAAATTGAATTTGGAAGTACTTTGTTCAGTTTTGAAATTCTATCGTTTAAATTGAATTTAAAAATAGCCCTCCGAGGCACAGTCTCGGAATTCAATGAAACCAGTTCCATTGGATCCGTAATATTGAATTATTATCGGATTTCAAATTTCGTATTTATCGGAGTCAGTATATGAGCATACAATAAGTAAACGCATTGGAAATTTAATCGAAAATTTAATAATATTGTTTCTTTATTCTTTTACATCGGCTGCTCCTTATCACTTCAGCCTACTTTCTTTCACCATCGTAACTTTTCCTTTCACATCATATCTGCTGTAGCCGACCATCTTCTGAAGCAAGCCGTTCCTTTTCGTTTTAAAATCATTACGTCTCCTTCCCTTCTCTCAGAACAAATTAGCTTCAACAAAACAAAAATGGTCGCTTCCTCTGTTAAAACAAATCGAATAGAAATCAAAATAAAAGGGGGCCGAGCAAAATCCCTCTTCAGTTCCAAAATCTCGTCTCTCTCTCAATTAAAAAAAAAAGAGGCCGAGTTTACCTCCTTCAGATAAAATCAGTTCGATTGCTTTTAAGAAAAAAAATGGAGATAGCGAATCAAAGCAACTCGTTCTCGGCCACATCTCCTACTAGTTCGAAGTCGAACAAGCATCATGATGGTGGGACGCGTTCGTCTTCAGCTGAAATCGATTTGGGTGTGGGCTTGGAGATGGAGACTGCGCGCGTGGGTTGTTGCTCGCGATTCAAGGAAGGAACCATGGTGGTGAGGCGAAGTCAGTTAGCATGGATGGTGACGTGGAAGCTTACGGCAGTGGAAGTGGGGTCTCGCGGTCGCGATGGGAAGCTAGGGTTTGTTCTACTTCGAAGATCTCGTCGCCGAGATAGGCGATGCTGGCCAGAGTCGATGCCGTGAGGCTTGAGTTGCTCTGTTGATGTCTGGGGACGTGAGGTGAGCAGTTTTGCGTTTCTTTTTCTTTGATTAAAATTAAAACGTTCAACTTTGGAAATCAATTCATTTCTATTCAAAAACTAACGATGATAATAATGCATATTTTAGTTATAAACTGTTGAAAACAGAAAATATATATTTACAGTCAAGTTTATGGTGTAGATCTGATTTTTGAAAATCTATATGTAGATTACTTCTTATAAAAATATAGTAAGTTTCAAAACATAAAATGAACATGCATTTACGCTTTTTAATTTGCTAGTTATTCTAAATATTGTATTTAGGGAGATTTATTCGTTTAACTAACTTATGTAATCTTTTAGTGATTATTAAAGGGAAGTTAGTTTAAAACTTAAAACTATTTAATAATTAAACTTAGTTATTTGTTTAGTTACCAAAAGATATTTTATTAAAGGAAAATTGATTTAATAAATAATTAGGTTAGTAATTTATCAGAAGGAAATCATTAGTTAGATAAAATCATTAGTTAATTAATGCTTATTAAGTGGTAAAATAATGATAATAAATTGTTTGATTGGTTCAAATATTAATAAAAACCATATAATGTGTATTCAAGGTCAACATCTGAAAGGAATAGGCTGGTTGGGTTGCAAGCGGAATAAGGTGAGTTAATCTCACTCAGTTTAAATAATTGTTTGAATGGTTGAATGAATTGATGTGTTATAGTATGGTATATTTTGGTATTGGTATTTATGTTGTGCTAACATTTGTGGATGCAGGGAAAACAGGTTGGAGGGATCCAACTGGACCCCTCAACTTTATTTAATTATTTAATATTCTCTGTTCTGATATTTGATATTCTGTAATGAATTATGTGGAAATATTGAATGCTATGACTTGATTGTTATAATCGAGCAAAAATGAATTACCAAATATATATAATTTGAGTTTGGGAATGAAAATAAAAGAAGTAAATTTGTAAGTAAAATAATTATGGAAATTTGAATAAAAATTAAGAATGAATTGGGAAGAAATGATGTGCCCCTTTAAAATTTTAGTAAATAAATTTTAGAGTATAGAAAGGAAATTTGAATAAGCAGAAAGTTAATGAATTTTAATCTTCATGTGATATTAATTAAAAGAACAAACCATTTATTTGTAATTTAAGACTTAAAATATTGGAAAGAATAAAGAAGACATTGGGATAAGATCTGGAATTTTTATATTTCAGTTAAAAAGACTTAAGATCAAACGGGAAATACTAATAATAATAAAGTCCATAATTAATTAAATTTAAAATGAATTAAGAAGTAACGAAATTTATTTCAAATAAAATAAATTGGAAATCAATTTAGGAAATTGATTTAAGTGATTGAGAATTGAAATTCTACCTGAATAACCAAGTACGTTTTCAAAGTAAATTTGTAGATATAAGTTGACCGTTTAAAATTGTTTTTAAAGGTATGTTTTGAAAAATTTATTATTTCTAATATTTATAGTCTAAAGTAAGTATTTTCTCAAATCTATTATAGCAAGTAATTATTTAAAAAGTGACTTAGTATTTTGTTTTTAAAAGTATAAATCTAGTTTTATATTTATTAAGTAACGTTATTTTCAAATATTCATATAATATGTATTTTTAACAAATTATTGAAGTAGTTTTAATTTAAATGTTTTAAAGGTATATATTTCAAAGTAAAGTGTTTAAAAATTATTTTTAAAAATCTAGTTTTGTGCTTGGTAATTTGGGTGGAGATAGAAAGTTTATTCTGGAAAGAAAGATGGTTTTGAAACTGTTTTTAAAGGATTGAAATAGAAATATATCTTGTAAAGATATTTTGAAGGTAATAAATAATGTGGGAAATTATTTATTGTTGGATGTTTGTTTGTGAATATTAATTGATAGTTAAATAACCGACTATCAATATTGGCCAAACTGCGTTGATCGTTTCTAAGAGACCGAGATCGAGATTTATTTCTCGAAAACCACTTCGATCCGGTTTGTACGTTTCGTGCGAAAAACGTGTTCGGAGTCGAAGATGGAGCAGTAAAGTGCAAGGGCTAGTCGCTACTAATCCTGAGGATATTTCCAAAATGGATGTAGTAGGAATAGTGCCTTCGGTTCCGTTCGAACCCGGGACAGACTTGTATGGATGAATGCTTGCGAAACATCGTCAGGTGGACGATGGGCATTCTAAGGGATATCGTTCTTAAAAGGTAACGCTTAGCCTCAAGCCTCATCAACCGGGAATGACTAAAAATCAGGGGATATGCAGCAAGGTTAGGTGGGTCATGCCCAAGCAGGACAAGATATTTCCCCTGTCTAGATGTCCCTTTTTATATATTTCGGCTTAGTGGGTGGTTGGTCGCGCCAACCACGGGGTTTATCTTGTTCGGGACTGTTCAGTAAGGAATGGTTCCGGCCTTGTGTTGCAGGGGATGAAGGGAGTAATCCTCGGTGCGGTGATCTTGGCCCTGTACTGTGACAGGTGGTACCCTAGTGCCTAGTCATTAGTTGGAAATCCATTCTCCCTACGTGCCTTGTACGAGTTTTGTTTGTATTACCCACTATGTGGCTAGTAGCTGGAATTTAATAGATGTAACAATTTCGGCTATTTTATAAATATCTGTAAATAGACCCTATTATAATATCAGAGGATTTCTATAAAAATTGTTTTAGCTATCGTAAGGTAAAAACCCGACATGTTTATTTGTGGCGTGGTCTTACGAGATGCTTTTGTTTTCAAAGGATTTTTGAAACTTTAATAATCAATTGGGTGTGGTTTTCTCACGCTGGTAATCCAGAATGACTCGGGCGTTATTTAACTGTAATGCTCGGGTTAGACCGAGTATTATAGGATACAGGATGTGATGCTGTGGAGCTCAGGAGGCGGGCTGGATGACGATACGTACTCACGTACTTGTATATATATTATTCCGCTGTTGAGTTGTTGTGTATTCATTGTATGTTATTGATGTGAGCTGTGACTGATGTACTCTGATGATGTAATGTATGTAAATAGATACATTTGATTTTGAGTAAAGATTATTTACTATCTATTATATTTTATTCCGCTGCGATGGTTAGATTCTGATGTTGATTTTGTTTTCTCTTCTTCTACCTCTCCTTCTTAAATCCAAATGGTTCGTATTTCTGTGCAACTTGAGTTGATTGTTGTAGAATAGTGTTAACTCAAGGGGTACGGATTTGCGGGCCGTTACAATTACAAACCGGCGGCTAGGGTTTTCAATGAGGGTTTGCCAAGAAAAATAGAATAAGGGTCCTTTTATAGACAACCGACGAACACTATTCATCTCCAATTTTTCGAACTCCAAATCTCGCGCGGTGACCAGCATTTCTAGGGTTTATCCCACGTTCCGGACACAATGGAACGTGTTTCGGGAGCTAATTCGGTCATCTGTGCGAGTTATGGCAATAAACGTTCAATTTAAAATTAAACAAATTAAACGACTTTCTAGGCGTTTTAGCTTGCACCGGACAAACGGTAAATCCGATTGACATGAAATTTGAAGCCTTACAATAATATCGCATTACGAATCCGATGAAACTAGTTTCATCGAAATCCGAGACTGTTTGAAAAATGACTATTTTAACTCGCCAAATTAATATTAAAACAATTTCAATGCGTTTCGAGCTGCCACGGTCAAAAGAAAACTCCGATTGCTACAAAAATTGAAATCCGATAATAACTAACTATTACGGATCCAATGGAACTAGTTTCGTCCAATTCTGAGACTTCGAAAATTGACTAATTTCACTAGTCGATTTAAATATTAAAATATTCAATTTTCACAAATTAACTTTTAATTCGATTTTGAAAGTTCTATAACATCATTCTAACTTCAATATGATAAAATAAATTTTAAAAATCATTTTCAATCATATTTAACCCAAATTTCAATTATTTCTGTATTCTCACATATTAAATTATCGATTTAATTATTCAATTAAATCTAATTATTCAAAATAAAATTCATTCAACTTATAAATTTCACTTATTAATATTTAAAATTAATTAAATATACAATTTTCAATTAACAAAAATTCTGGGTCGTTACAAGATCTTTAGGGGAAATAAGTTTTGAATCAAATAAATTGTTAATCAAATTTTAAATTGGAAGTCAATTGTCCGATTTATTTTGAATATTGATAAACCATATAAATTGTTTAAATAATTGATTGTATGGTTGAATTGATTGATGTGATATAGTATAGTATAATTTGAATTTGGCATGTCATGTAATGCTAACGTTTGTGAATCCAGGGAAAACAGGTTGGAGGGATCCAACTGGATCCCTCAACATTTATTTAAATTATTTAATTCCCCTGTTATGAAGCTTTGATATTTTATGATGAATTATGTTGAAATATTGAATGCTATGGTTCGGTTGGTTATGATTGGGTATAATGAATTACCAAAAATATAAATTTGATTTTGGAAATGAAAATAAGAGAAGTGAAATTGCAAGTAGAATAATTATAGAATAAATTTAAGAATGACTTGGAAAAGAAATTAAGTGACTTTAAAATTCTAATAAATGAATCCTGAGAATGGAAAGGAAAATTTGAATAAACAGAGGGTTAATGAACTTTAAAAAAAACGCAGTATATTTAACTAAAAGAACAAACATTTATTTAGAATTTAAGATCTGAATTATTGAAAGAGTAAAGAAGTAATTGAATAATAATAATAATAATAATAATAAAGACCATAACTACTGAATTTGGAAATGAACTGATAAGTAAAAGAATTTATTCCAATTAAAATAAATTGAAAATCAATTTGGGGAAATTGATTCAAGTGCTTGAAATTGGAATACTCTTTGGATAGCCAAGTACATGTTTTTAAGAGTAAATTTTTAAAAATAAATTAAATGTTTTAAAGTTGTTTTACAGAAAATAGGTTTTGTAAAATTTATTATTTTTAATATTTAAAGTAAGTATTTTCATTAATCTATTCTAGCAGTAATTATTAAGAAGTAACTTAGTATTTTGGTTATAAAAGTAGAAATCTAGTTTTACATTTTATTAAGTAACTTTATTTTCAAATGTTTATATAGTATGTATTTTAGTAAATTATTAAAGTAGTTTTAACTTAAGTGTTTAAAGGTAAATTCCAAAGCAAGTATTTTTTTGTTTTATCTATTATCGTAGTAATTATATAAAGAATGACTTGGTATTTTGTTTAAAGCATTATTTTAAATTAAGTACTAAAGAAAGATTTTATAAATTAAATATTAACCATACTTTACAATTAAAGTGTTTTGAAATTATTTAAAAAAAAAATCTAAAATCTTGTGCTTGGTGATTCTAGTGGTAATGAAATACTCGGAATTTATTCTGAGAAAAAGGAAGGTAGTTTGAAAACTGTTTTCAAAAGGAATTTGAAAAGTGAAAATATACCTTGTGAAGATATTTTTGAGATAAATAAATAATTTGGGAAATTATTTATTGATTGATGGTTGTTTGTAAATATTAATTGATAGTTAAATAACCGACTATCAATATTGGCCAAATGCGTTGATCGTTTCGATGAGACCGGGATCGAGATTAATTTCTCGAAAACCACTTCGATCCGGTTTGTACGTTTCGTGGAAAACGATTTTGGATTCGAAGATGGAGCAGTAAAGTGTAAGGGATAGTCGCTACTAATCCTGAGGATATCTCCAAAATGGATGTAGTAGGAATAGTGCCTTCGGTTCCGTTCGAACCCGGAACGGACTTGTATGGATGAATGCTTGCGAAACATCGTCAGGTGGACGATGGGCATTCTAAGGGATATGTTCTAAAAAGGTAACGCTTAGCCTCAAGCCTCATCAAATGGGAACTGAAAATCAGGGGTTATGCAGCACGGCTAGGTGGGTAGCACCCAAGCAGGGTGAGGTCATTCCAGTCTAGATGTCCCTTTTTATTTCGGCTTAGTGGGCGGTTGCTGATCCCAACCGCGGGGTGATCTCACTCGGGATTATCCAGTAAGGGGTAGTCTCGGCCTTGTGTTGCAAGGGAGCGGGCGTACTCCTCGGTACGGTGATCTAGGCCCCGTACTGTGACAGGTGGTACCCCAACGCCTAGTCATTGGTTGGAAATCCATTCTCCCTACGAGCCTTGTACGAGTTTTGTTTGTATTACCCACTCCGTGGTTAGTAGCTGGAATTTAATCATGTAACAATTTCGGCTATTTTATAATTATTTGTATATAGACCCTATTATAATATCAGAGGATTTCTATAAAAATTGTTTTAGCCATCGTAAGGTAAAAACCCGACATATTTATTTGTGGCGTGGTCTTACGAGATGCTTTTGTTTTCAAAGGATTTTTGAAACTTTAATAATCAATTGGGTGTGATTTTCTCACGCTGGTATTCCAGACTGACTCAGGTGTTATTTAACTGTATTGCTCGGGTCAGACCGAGTATTATAGGATACAGGATATGATGCTGTGGAGCTCAGGAGACGGGCAAGATGACGATACGTACATTCGTACTTGTTTTATATATATATATATATATCCCGTTGTGTTGTGTAGCTGTGTATCCAGTTGTATGTTATTGATGTGAGCTGTGATTGATGTACTCTGATGATGTAATATATGTAAACAGATATATTTGATTTTGAGTAAAGATTATTTATTATCTATTATATTTTATTCCGCTGCGATGGTTAGATTCTGTTGTTGTTTTCTATTCTCTTCTTCTACCTCTTCTTCTTTAACCCAAATGGTTCGTATTTCTGTACAACTTGAGTTGATTTTGGTAGAATAGTGTTGACTCAAGGGGTACGGATTTGCGGGCTGTTACAGCCTTGAACCCTAAGGGGGTTCTAAAGTTGTTCTTGTGAGGAGTCTGGACAAACTAGTTCCTGAGGATTATGTGTAGTGTGTAACGAAAATGGAGGGCGCTGATGCCTACAAGGAATTCGGGTTATCCTGTGACGACAGTGTAACTCGATGTCACTGCGATCTACTGCAGATCATAGCGAAAGTCATGTGTGCTGCTGAGAGCCAACAGTCTACGTTTGATTTATATCGGTATACTACGACCTATGGTGACATAGCTAAAGTCGTGTGTACTGCTGAGAGCCAACTGTCTACGTTTGATTTTACATCGGTAGACTACGACCTATGTGGAAGTGGTGAAGTTTCATTTGGCAGCGAAAATGGAGGGCGCTGATGCCTACAGTTACGTGGACTTTTGTTGTGATGGCAACATACCCTAGAATGTAACTGCGATCTGTGGCTGGTTCCATGGTTAATCGAGGGGCGCGAAGTGCCTACATTTACATGGACTTTTTCTGTGATGGCAACGTAATCCAGGATGTAACCGCGACCATGGTTGGGGGTGATGATTTCCGGAGCATTCTCACTAAAGTTATTCCTCTACTTCCAAAAATGTTTTCTATATTTCAAATAAAATTATTTTCCAAGTATTTTCACTGGATGTTAAAAACAGGTTTACCAAGTACTTATAGATTTTTAGTCTTACGCTTAATCAACGTATGACCGAATTTCTATGAGAACGAGGATAGTCTGGTTGAGACATCGAGTTATAAAAGTACTTTTATAAAAACGATTTTATAATATTATGTAGATTTTAAAAAGTGTGTTAAAAAGTGATCAAAGAATAATTTTTCTGATAATAAACATTTAATAATTCTGTCTTCGTTCCTTTTCGAGGACGAAAAGATTCAAAAGGGGGGAGGAGTGTGATAATCCGGATTTTCAGGCATCAGATATTTGGATAGTTATCCGATTTAACTTCTGAAAATACTAATTTATAAATTGAAAAAATAAATGTGATAATCACCATTGTAATTATTTAAAATTGAAAAAATTGATTGTTTTCAAAACAATAATAATAATTTGTTATATATATATATATATGGATTTTAAATAGAATTGAATTTGTATTTTTTTAAATATATATATTTATGTAAGTTGATTTGAATTTGAATTTGAATTTGAAATTCAAAAGATATATATCTTAAGGTAAATTGAATTTAAAAAATAATATATATATATATATATATATATACACGATTTTATTAGTATATAGTTTGTTATTTTCATTTGAAGATCATATTAATATAAATGAAGGAAAGTGGTTACTAAATAGAAATTTACTATAAGAGTTTTACGGAAAACATTTAAAATATAAATAAAGTATATAAAGAATAATTAATATATTTGTATAACTATTATAAGTGTATAATTGGGATTTTATATCATCTACTTTTAAAATTATAGATTGACAAATATAAGAGAAAGAATAAATATAATTAAGTAAGATTAATTTAAGATAAAAATTTAAGAATTTACAACATAAGACATTTATAAATATAAAAGCTAAATTTAGAATATCATATGAATACACATAACAACTTATAAAACATGGATTTATAAATGTAAGCAAAAGAATAGGTTTAATGACAAGTGTAATTAAGTTACTTAACAATTTAACAGGTGTCATTTATAATTAATAGGAGATAATATAAAAATTTCCATATCATCTCTCATTCTCTTTAATGATTTCAAATTCTAAAAAAAACCTGTAATTCAAAAACCAGTAAATGGAAATCAAGAAAATTAAACGATTGAGCATTTATCTCTAAAACAAAGGTTATAGTGAAACTTTGAAATTTAAAGCAAAATTAAACATCTTTATTTCATGTTTGGAATCCATAAATGGGTTTGTAGTTATAAATCATTAATTTTAATATAGATTTTGTGATTTTTAGAATTGTAACTGCTGGGAAATCTGGGACTGTTTGATTTTGGAAATATCGACGATTGCCATCGATCTACGACGTGTTGAAGCTCGATCTTGTTGCCAGAGGGGGGAAAGGGTTGGCAAACCAGAAAAAAATGTTCGATGATTTTATCAGCCATCGAGGAAACGACAAGGGGAAGAGTTAGGGTTTAGGATCTTGTTTTGGTAGTCTACGGGTTTGAGATGGGTTTGATGTCGACAAAGCATCGGACTTCGTAAGGGTGGTTGGAGGGGAAGCCTTAGTCTATGGCGAAGATATGGTCAGAATGGTGGGATTTCTGGCGACTGGTGGTGGGAAGGTGAGGATGTTTTGGGTAACCAGTTTCGTCGTAGAGTCTTCGATCGCATTTGGTTTTGATATCGTGGCATTTTCTTTGATTATGGTAGCTTGGTGGATCGGGTAGATCAGTGGCGAATTGTGTAAGGTAACAGTGGTAGTCGGAATGCCACCGATGAACTGTGCATGTGCACGTGAGTGTTCAGTGTGTCAGTTTGGTTGTGGTATATTCAATGGGTAGAAGCTCGTTTAAAGATGGGAAATACTGGAGTGTTGCTTCGGGTTGTCGTGAGGTAGGTCATTTTTACAGTTTTAAGTTTAATGTATAATATTTCAAGAAGAGGAGGAAGGAGCTCGAGAATAGGTTGAAGGGTCACAGTACCTGTTCGAAGTAAACAAGGATTTCCTCCGGAAGATGTTTAATCCTCAATTCTTTAAGTTGAACTAGTTAGGTTTAAATTTAATTATTTTTGAAAGTATTTTAAGGAATAAATTTATTAAGTTGAGAAAACTATTATAGAGTTAATACTTGTTTGTTTTATAAACATAATTAAGCGATGTGATTGAGTTTAACTAATTTAGATTAATTAATTGATGTAATTAATTTAATTAGTTAATTAGGTTAAATTGATCAATGTAATTAAGGTGAATTGACTAATTAAGTAAGAAAATAAGTAAGCGTAATTAACTAAAAATGAAGCAATTAAGAATTAATTAAGAATTTATTTAAGGAATAGTTGTTAATTAAGAATGGTTAATTAATTTAATAACAAATGGTTTGTAATTAACCTCGGTTGAATAACTAATTCATAGTAAGTAATTAAGAAAGGATTACTCAGAGTAATTAATTAAATGATTCATTAAAGTATGTAATTCAAGGATAGTTAATCCTGAATGTGATTAATTTTAAGAGTAATTCATTAAAGCAATTAGAGGATCATTAATTAATTGCCGAGAATAATTAAAGTGAATAATTAAAAAATAATTAATTTATGTAATTAATTTAGGGCTAATTACTTAATGTTATTAGAGAATGTTTAATTAAGGATAATAAATTGAGATAAATAATTAAAAGATGTTTAATTATTAGTTGTAATAAATTAATGTTAAATAAGCAAGATTAAGGTAAATCCAAGTGAAAAAAACATAGTAATTAATTTAATGGGTGATAAATTAAATTAATTTGGAATTGTTAGATTTAAATATCTTGCTTATGGATGATTGAATGATATTGGATTACATAGGTTGTTGATGTCTTTGATAGGCAATTTATATAGCTGTGATATAATAGGTTAAGCAATAATATTGTGAGTTATCTATCGTAGATGAATTGTTATGTGATATGATGTCCTGAATATGAATTGTATTGTTTAAGACATAACAACTTGGTTTAGAAATGATATTGAATTCGAAGAGACCGGTGTCTGGTATTAGTACATACCCGAAACCACTTCGATTTGAAATCTTCTATAATTCAAGATTTGATATGTGAAATCAATAAGCTGGAATGGAATGATTTAAGTGAATTGGACCATTTAATCTATGTTTTGCACTTAGATATTGATGTGTGAAATTAGTGATGTCTATATCAAATTGTGAATTTGTAAATTGATCCGAGTTACCCGGGTTTTATTTAAGTTTTTATGCCTTTGTATTCCATGTTAGTTGGTTTACTCACGCTGGTTTCCAGCCTGACCTGGGTGTTACTTTGATGTAATGCTCGGGTCAGACCGAGTTATACAAATTTTCAGGAAAGGACGTTCTAGAGCTCAAGAGGGGAGCTGGATGGCAGGAATGTATGGAGTGTATTCCTCTGTGATATATTGTTTTTATTTCAGGGGCAAGTTATTTTAATTGCCCAGTGATTGTGAAATATTGTAACTCTGTATTAAAATATAATTGATTGATTCAGCTATTCTTTGTGTAAAGAATATTATTCGCTATTATATTTTATCTGCTATGAAAGTGAGATGTTGGTCTTTCTGTTTCTTCTTTTCTTCTATCTCTTTTCTTCTTTTCCTAACTATCTGAAGTTTTCGGGGTCGAAAATTCCAGGTCATTACACAAGTGCTGGAAATACCGATTTATTAGGGTTAAAGAAGAAGGTAGAAGATAAAAGAAAATTAAACGACATATAATCTCACAACATAGCGAATAATATATAATGCAACAATGATCTTTACAAAAAGGAAACATCTTTATTCATATATACAACATCAGAGTACACTGGACTTATCCTAAATTTTAACAGTTGTAGAAACATATGCTTTCATTGACAAACATATAAAATCTACAGTGTAGCGGAAAAAAATACGTGAATACATGTTGACCATCTAGCTCCTCTCCAACTCCAAAGCCAAACAGGTTTATACAATTGAAAACAACAAAGGGTATCTTATAAGACGACACCGCATACAAAAATGGATGGGTTTTTACCTTACGATAATCAAAACATTTTATATCTAAATCCAGTGATATTATCATAGTGTGTGGGTTTCAAATAAATAAATAAAATAACTGAAATACTTGCATCTCACTTTCCAACATACAAGGCTCTACAATGAAAACTAAGGCATGTATTGGAGAATGGATTCCAACTAATGACTGGGAAACTAGGGTACCGCCCGCCACCGTACAACTTTTGAAAAATGTACCGAGGTCGTACCTAACGACCCCTACCAACACAGAACCGGCCTACCGCTTACTGGATAGCATTGAGTATATCATCAACCTGGTTGCTTTGCAACCTTTAACCTTGGGATCCTAGGTACATGAATTCATTGATGATTGTGTATATATCTAGAAGGGTAACGATATACCCTAATGGGTTCGACCCACATACCCTACTACATATCCCCTGTTTTAGTTATTCCTGGTTGGCGAGGCTTGAGGCTATGTTTCACCATTCTGAATAGTAGCCCATCTAGGAAAGCTAACGCTGCCCTTCAAGCGTCAATGCATGCCTAGCATTCATCCATACAAGTTCGTTCTTGATCTGAACGAAACAAAGGCACTAACTCTACTGCATCCACTTTGGAATCACCCTCGGGATTAGTAGCAGTAGTCCTTGCACTTAAAAGAGCACCATCTTCAATCATCATCAAGATGCCTTCTATTCAAACATATTTGTTGGTCCAAAGTGGTTTTCAAATATAGATCTAATCCCAGTCTCTATATATCAACAATTGATAATTTTAGGTTGACTCATTTCCTGTTCTTTTGGAAGTAAGTATTCGAGTCTTCGTAAGGGAACTCGATTTTACAATCATAATTCCTAAGTCAAATTTGGTCAAACTTGATAGTCGGTTATTTTACTGTCAAATATACAAACAACAACCGATTCCATTTGAGATTTATTTGTCCATAGCAACCACTAAGCCTCAAAACATATCATTGTTTAATAAATATCTTTCAAAAACATTCATATACTTATCTTTCTGACATAAAAAAATGTTTGTAAGATTTCCCATTCCGATTCTCCAAAAAGGATTTAACTATATTATTTAAATTGGAGAAAAGGATAATTCTAAGCATTATTCCTTCGGTGTTAAGTGTGGACATTTTTTAAAAGGTCGGCCTTAAGAAACCCAAACCACAATTTCCTATTGTAATTAATTTCAATAAATTCTTTATAAATTTCCCTTACCCATGAAAACTTTTTTGTTTTAACCCAAACCCATTTACAAAAAATTTATCAACATCTATAGTCATTTATGAGACTCTTTATAAATATTCAAACCCGGTTATATAAAATTCTTTATAAACTTTCAAACCTTGTATAAACTTCCCTTTATAGATAACCAAACCATTTATAAAATCCTTTTATAAACATTCAAAACCAAACACATTTCACGAACACCCCAAAATTATTCACAAACTTCTTTATATACTGTACAAAACAATTATCAAATCATTCTCAAAAATCTTGTTCAAAATATAAAACCTTGAAGACCATGTTAAAAGAAAATGAAACATTAACTTTCCAAAACCAAACGGAGGCTCAATGACTACAATGGATCATTAAATTTGGGTTTACTTATCTAAGTTATATCATGGGTATTGCCTAACATTAGATGTGTAAGGGATTTACACATAATATACTATCAATCATAGGTAGATGTCCAAGTTATAAATATAGATACATCCATTGTCGGTGAAAAATGTACATTTAGAAGTATATTATATATGCTTAAGTTACCATAACCTGCTTATTGAAATAAACTTACTTTTGTTTATCACATTACCGATATTCAGCATTTGTGCTAAACACAAGTTAACTTACTTCCCATAAAATGTGTCAACGTTTTACAATCACTACTTTAATTCAATCGGCTACTTAATATTCTAGATGAAAGATCCTTTGATTTAAAATAAATTAAAGTTGAAAAGAAAACTGATCTAAAATATAATCGGTTAAGTTTAAAATAGCTTTGAAAAGATTAAAATACATTCAATTGGCTTGAACCCTAGTTATATCTTAATTAAATCAAGATTAATTCGTACTTAAAATTCAATTAACTTAATGAACTAAGTTAAGCCCTAATTAATTTCCTAATGTATTTTAATTAAGTTTTAAACAATTCATTATTTGTCAAATCCTAATTAATTAAATAATCGCTTAATTAAATAATAATTAATTAACCTACTTAACTTAATTAAATAATAATTAACTATTTAATTAATTATTATATTCGTTAACACTAATTTAAAACCTTATTAATCACTAATTAATCATTAGCCTAAGTTTACATAAACCTTGGTCACTTAATTACTAATTAACTGCTAATTACTTTTAATTATTTTGTTAAATAAATAAATTTTTAAATAATCTAAATTTAATCTCTTTTTATGTTACTAATTAGGTTTGGAAAACTTTAGCAAAATAATTCCAAAACTAATCACTTAAAGATGGATATCGTGTATTTTTGTCGAACTGCATTCATAGCGACTATCGCTATGAGCGTAGTTCGCTCTACTTATTTTAGGTGAAATACTTCACTTAAATTCTTGCCTCTGAATTTTTTTAATTAATAATTAAATATTTTTTGAAACCTTAAACCAAGTTGAAACTTAAAACAATTTTAAACTTGGAAACTAAAAATCATAGTTTTGATTTCAAATCGGATCCCACGTTCGTCGCAACACACAAAGTTGTTAACTTTATTTTAACTCATCATACCTTGATTCATAGATCAAAACCATACATCCATACTACCATATTCTTAACATATTAATGAAACACATAAATAAATTTAAGGTTATATGCTTACTAACTTGAGAACATCACAACCAAATCTTAAATTCAATATCAAACATAACATCCATCAAATCACCACGATCAACATAATAACCATTCAATTTTCTCATCATTTTATCATCACAATAACTCATCATAATAAAGTCAAAATCTTTTCCAAAACAAAGTAGTTTCACTCACCTTTATGCTATCTAACTTTGCCCGAACATCGACTATAACTAGGCAACTCCTCTACGCTCAACTCTAGCTTAAAAAGTTTAAACTTTGGAGGTGCTAAGGCCTTAGAGTGGTTTTTGCCAAAGGTGATTTGGCTTGGCTAGGGCTTTTTGGGGTAGTGATGGCCTTCGTTTTTGGAAGAGAGGATGTTGAAATGAAAGTGTAAGAAGTAGAAAAGGCATGGAAGCAAGTTACAACACAAAAAGCTAACTTTTTCGAACTATGGGAGCCATGGAATTTTGAAAGAAAAAAGTTTTAAAAAAATGAACTTGGATTGTAAATGAAAATGTATGTGTGAGGATGTATACTTATAGATGAAATAAATTAAGGAAATTACCAATCTAACCTTAGTTTAAAATATTCTAACATGTTAATATTTTGACAAGTCACGTCATCACCTTCTTCCCCCTTATATGTCATGTCCAACCTCTAGTGTCACATCCTCTAGATCATGATGGATAATGATGATGGTGCTTAAAGAAATGACAAGAGATAATGATATATACTTAGTATATATAAGTCATTATTTTAAAACCACGTCTTGTTGCACCACTTGCTATACATAATTAACATAACATAATATACTATTAGTGTATTATTATTATTTGGTTAATTAACTCATACATATATGTGTGTGTATACACAATGATGAACAATGTTCATACAACTTTTTGGTGTCGAAAAGTCAAAATTCCAGAAAACGTTCTTCGGTCACATTTTCTATTTTCCTACGAACTCTCTATTTTGGTAAACAAAATTTAAAAATGATTTTACAATTATTATTAAATAATTCAAAGAGGTTTACTTGTAAATAAAAATTCATTTATTTAATATTTAAACTTAACTTGAATTCCCGAAGAAATATATAAAACTGATAGTATCAACGGACGATTTTTTATTTTATTTTCCGAAAATAAAATATTTTATTTCCTAATCTTGTTTGAATACACAGATTAGTGTATGAATCCAGAGCCGTGCATGATCCTTATTATTTAAGATAAGTTTTATTGATAAAATGACTTCCGGCTGTTTTATCGATATTTTGCCTAGGATGATATTTACAAAATATCAATATTTTACCTAGTTAATTTGTCCGTAAATACTTTTTCCAAACAAAATAACTATTATTATTTACTACTTAAAACATAATTATTTCTTACATTTATATCTATATCTAGATATTTTAAAAATAAATATAGTTTATCCTAGTGATAAATTTGCATGCTGTTACACTTTCCTTAATTAAATATCTTCCAAAATATTTAATTCAAAGTACTTTTATTAAGGATACTTTTACAAACCACTTATACTTCTTTCAATACTCGAAAAACATTTAAATACTCAGCTCAATGGTATAGGTATATTTACAAAACTATTCACTTTTCAACTTGGAAAACTTTTCCATATACTTACACAATGACGCAAGTACATTCACATAACATTAACAAAGATTTCTTATTTAAAAATCATATGAAAAAGATCATAATAAAAGTTATTTAAATTAGTGATAAATATGACCTTAAACACTAATCCTTCGGTATTGAGTGCGGAACGAATGTCCGTAACACAGATAAGGGAAATTCAATCTCAAATTCTTTAATAATATACTTCTACAAATCCTTTTAATAAATCTCTTTTCTTAAATTCCAAATCATTTGATAAACCTCTTAATAAATCTCCAAGATCGTTTGTAAACTTCTTCTATAAATATCCAATATAAACTTCTTTTATAGATATCCTTATTTAAAATGCTTTAATAAAGTTTAATCAATAAAGTTCCTTTGATAAAAAAATTTATTTAGAACAACTTTAAATAAACAAGTTATTATTTAAACATTCTTCTTTAAAATTATGTTTACTGCATTATCAAAATAACGACTTTAAACAAACATTAAAAAGTATTAAATTACTTCAAAAACATTTTGCGGTGGTAATAAACTTTAAACATTATAAACAAGAAATGACTTTACCTTAAAAACATTTTTCAAAATATATTTAAAATGAATGTTTTCCCAAAATTAAAAAGAGGCTTAGTGACCACAATGGTTCTCAGTTGATTCGGTTTAACTTCCCAGTTAAAATATGGTTATTTACACAATAAGTAGATATGTGAAAAGGAAACAACTAATAACTACCAATCAACATATAGGTAAATGTCCAAGTTATTATAATAGCATATTTAGGTTTTATTCCTGCTTAGTAAATGTCAAAATATAATCTATTTGGTGAATTATAGCTGAATGGTGATTTATTTTTCTAACAGATGCCAACTATAATTTAATTAGCAAACTATATATTATTCTACTAAACATATATCATTAGGTTTCATATTCAATTAGGGTTACTTAAGCGTAGTCGACAAAGAAATTCTAAACCATCTTCTGAACACGACATCATTTTTTTCTTTTCCAAATTCGGACATCTTTAGCTCCGTCGATTTTATTTTTCTATATTTTTCATGCATTTTCCGCTAGTATAAAAATTCAAATTTTTATAATTCAATCGAATCACTGATATCCGTATACTGTTTTGATCGTCGCATCGTGCTGACCTCTGCGGTATATTCATTTTCGTGTTTTGAGTTGGGATGCATGGCGAAATTTGTAAAACGTGGAACCGTATACGCACCCATTTTAAAACCTTTTGGGTTTCACTTGTCCCATTTTCTACCTACCTGACCAGTACCGTATGGCTATTGCATTTATATTTTTTAAATTTTCACGCTTGTTTACTGGTATTCATTGGTTCCAACATTTTAAAGTGGTTCATTTTGAGAAAATAAATGAGCATGCACTGTTCAACCTTTTGTAGCCTACACGTTACTTTTCCCATGCATTGCCTCACTTTCCCATGCTTCATTTTCCCAATATGTTGATCTATTCCACCTCCTTCTTCATGCCAGCTTAAAAGAAAAGGCATAACTAAAAAAAGAAAATGTTGCCTACGTTTATCCCTTCCCACCTGCCCCATCTCTTTGCCTTCCACCAAATATCTAACTTTGCTTATAAATCTACATATCTTTGCATTCTTTTTTTATGTTTATGTATCTTCTTCCTTCTCCTCTTCACATTCTTTTTCTCATGCCCACTGCCTTCTCACCACTCCTTTATGTCAATAGCCGTGCCGCCGACAACCTGCTACCCTCGCCTGTAGCAGCATCGACCGCCCTAGCCCGACCTCTCTCTGACCCGAAACCCGCCCAGCACCATCCAAGCATGCATGAGCCGACATCACCGCTCAACTCCTGCCATGCACGCAATAACAATCACCGTTCGCCCTCCCATGGCCCACCTCTCGAGCATCTAGCTTCGCCAAAACCTCAGCCCTGGCCCACACCCGAAGCCGCCTGACCGCCACCACAAAAGGGATCCGAGCCCATCTTTGTTTGCTCGACCGACCACCGCCTTCGCCACCGCTCATGTTGGCTCCCATCACCGATTGCAGCTCGGCCCACCTCTGCTTTTGTTCCTCCAACCACGTAGGTCGTCTCCGATTACACTCTCCGCATATCTTTATTTGTTCGGCCCTTCCTATTTATCACGTACGTGATTTAAATTTGTTTATTGATTAAGGAAGTTGTTATGCATATCTGGGTGAATATGCTCATATTTCAATAAAGTACATATTTTTTTATAGATATAGTGTTATAAACATTGAGATGCACATCTTAAATAGTGCTGCCGTATATGGCATTCTAGAAGGCATAAGGAATATATTAAAATATGCGGTTGTAGTGGGTTTGCAGTACTATAGTGTAAATAAAAATAAATAAATAAATAAATATGAATGTTGTAATCTTATACAGACTTGGTATATAAAGTATAAAGGCATGTGTGTCAGGATGTGATTTTTGGTTTTACAGTCATAAGTTTATAAAGTTATCAAGGTTTGAATAAGTTTATATTTGATTTCAAAGTACAATATAAGAATGTTGACATGTTATATTTTATTGATAAACCGAGGTTATATTAGAACTGTTAGTTTATATGCTTTAATATATATATATATATATATATATATATATATATATATATATATTACTGCATGTTATGAAAACAGTATGTACATATTACAAAGGTTATAAGTAATATTTCAAGAAATTTGTTTACAGTGGTATATATATTAGTCCAGCTATTGTTCATATATGTAGTATGTACTTATATATATTACCGTATACTGGACTTGTAATGAAGTACTGTACTTGTGTGTATATATATATATATATATATATATATATATAAATATATCTATACATATTTGGTTTGTGGGTTTATATGCGAAATGTTATATATATAGATCTTGTTAGTTTTATAAACTTTTCAAACAGTTTTAACTAGCCTGCATATATATTGGTTGCTGTAACATGTCTACATGATCTGTTTAAAATTATTTTGGTAGGTATAATATGTTTAAAATTTTATATATATGTTCATAATTAAAACAATGGTTTTATTTATATATATACGATATTTTAATATTTGTTTAAATAATATATCAATCTCATGGAAATAATATATGTATAAATTTCTGTTTCTATCGGGCCGATTCTAATTATTTCATCGATTTCATTATCAGCTTTGATCGTCAAATTCGTGCAAACCTTGCTTTACTTTGGAATTCGTGCTTGGATTCGTAACTCAATTTCAGTGTTAGTTCTTCTGGGCGTATCCGTGTCATCTCCTGTTCTCTCTAGCCTCGAAAGGTGAGTAATCACTTAGATTAACTTTCTTTTATTTATTAAATTTGATTTCAATTGAAAGGATAAATTAAAATATGCTGCTGTTAGTTATTTATACTTTTAAATATATGCTATTACCTGTATCAGTTCGCCTGTGACATCTGACCATTATTTGTTAATTATACGATGATAATCCCATTTGGTTGATAATTGATTGATTGTTTGTTGTTTATATTGGATGTTAAATTGAAATGTATAAAGTGATATATATTATGTAATTGAGTTTGACGTAGGATAGTTAAAAAATTTGAATCGACATATGTGTTGAATTTGATTAGTTAAATTAGTATAATATGACCCTTTAAATGTTTAAATTAATTGACACGTAGAAAAATAGTTAATTACCCTTGAACCATTTGAATTTATGTTGTATTAATTGTTGTAGTATAAAATTGTATAATGAATACCAAGTGAAGAACCGCATAAAATATTAGTGCAATAATCTTTAATCTACATGAAATGTAGTGTAGATTCTAGAAATAATTGTATTAATTTGCACAAACAACAATGTGAATTAATACGATTATTTCAGGATTATTTGAATTAATTATTGGATTGTTATTGATTGTTGTTATTGCTTCTTTATTTACTTTGACACCATCCCAGTTATTACGCTGCAAGTTCCCTTTGTTTTGCTTTGATTTTTGAATTGAATTGGAATTGGGTTGAAACGATAAATACTCAAATGAACTTGACTTAGGATAGAGAATTAAATAAAACCCGATTGGTCAATGATTTGATTTAAAAATAAAATAAAGATTTATTTGAATAAATATTAAGGTTTTGAAAAAAAGTTGGAATTTGAATTTTTTTATGAAAGGAAAATGTTAATATTTAATAATCTGAAACAAATATTAACATAGTAGTTGATGAAAGAACGTGGTTTAAAAATTTGATTAATAATTAAGTTTGGAATTATTTAATAATTGATTTTTGGAATTATTTAATAATAAAGTTTGAATTTATTTAAGTAAGATTTGAAATTATTTAATAATAAAATAAAATTGAATTATTTGATAATTAAATAAAAATTTGAATTTTTTGTTAAGAAAAATTGAACTTTGGAATAAGTGAATTTGGACTTCGTAAATAATTGAAATTAAGATTCTTTATTTATTAAGTTTTGGAAAATTATTGAAGTAAGTAAATAAGTGAAATTGAATTTCTTTAACAAGAAATAAAAATGTGATTTATTGTAATTAATGTAAGACTTGTAATTTAGAGAATTTGATTTGACGAATCTAATTTAATTAAATTTGAATGATTTGATGCAATAGAGTTGAACTTAAGTAATTGATTTAATAAATTAGAAATTAAATAGAAATTGTTTTGAATGACAAATTTATTTAATGAATATCGAATAAAATTGATCAATGAATTAACATTGATTGAATGTTAAATTAAATTTATTTAAATGATTTCGAGATGAAATTCATATACGAACTTGAATCAATATTTGAAATGTTTAAATAAAAATTGAAATTGAATCATAAGATTTTGAAATGGTAATTTGGGAGTTTTGAAATGTAAATTATGGAAATTGATTTAGAAAGATAAATGAAATGTTGGTTTACAGATTCTGATCGAAACTGAATTTGATTTGGTTTTGAAATTTATTAAACGACCAATCGGTGTAGTAATTACGAAAGTTATTAAAGAAACCGGAATTGGTTATGGTAATACTCTCTGTCTAAACTGAAAACCACTTTAATAACTATACGCAGAGTGTGATATAGAATGAAGTGGTCAGAATGATGTACGTGATGACTGAAGAAAGAGAACGATAATGGATAGCCTTAACACTAGTGTCAAATTGGAAATGACTAAAACAAGAGCCGTGCCGGGCCAAATGGGGTTAGCCACCTCGAGCGAACACACTTCTTCGTAAACTAATCATTACTTGTTATTGATTGGTGCACTCTCGTACTTTTGGGTGTGTTGTTTCACGCTGTTGCGACCATTGCGGCGATGCGTTCTCACCAGTCTGGATCAGGAAAACGATAGTTTCACTACCTTGGGTATTGCCTCATGTGCCTTGTCATACTTGTATCCCAATATAGGCGACCACTATGAATTTGTTTTGTGTTATACATATGGAGTACTCCCTGATATCCCACTAGTTTACGGTGGACTTTACAGTGCTGTATAGACTACAACGCTTATATAAAATGTGTTAAGGGGGATAATGGTAACGTCTTAACACTATTTTGATACATTATATTACTGATAGACATTATCTATTTAGCGTACACTACTACATAGTAGATAGTTTAACGGATCCTTAGAGGATGGTTATTCCAACATCCTTTGAGTTACTGGTATTTTAATTGTTGTTTAACTTGAGTTATTGATATAAGAATGTTAATATTGACTCGAGTGTTTTGTGTTTTGCTTTACGCTCAGGTCAGTGTGACGACCCAGAATTTTTAAATATTTGAAATCGGAATATTTAATTAATTTTAAATATTCAAAGGTTAAATTTTAACTTCAATTTCAAATATTAATAATTATTGGATAATTAATTGTTGAATTTAATTATCAGAATTGGGTAAATTAATGAATCTGGAGTTTTAAGCCGGTTAAAAATAGTTTGAAGAATTGGAAAATTTACATTGATAATATTGAAGGTAATAGAGCTTTTAAAATTTGATTTAAAGATGTTTTATTCAGTTTGAAATTTTATCGTTTAAATTGAATTTAAAAATAGCCTTCCGAGGCACAGACTCGGAATTCAACGAAACTAGTTTCATTGGATCTGTAATACTGCATTATTATTGAATTTCGTTTTTCGTAGCAAACAGAGTTGTTGTGTGAGCGTACGATATATAAAGGCATAGAAATTTATTGTGGAACAAATTGAATTTGTATAAGATATAATTGCTTTCCTTTTGAACAGACAATACGTACTATCAGCCACCTAACTGTCCCCTTCGTACCCTTCTTTATCTTCCCTTCTTCTTGAATTTGACAGTTCGAAGAAAAATAAGTTAAATACAATACACTGGCTCCTTCCCTCTGAGTTCAAATCGAATATGTTTTCTTTCCCCTTCACTTCTCTTCTAAATCGAAACCACTTTAAAAAAAAAGAGAAAATTTCCTCTTTCTAAAATCTAGCCAAATAGCCGAGCGCAGGAGTTCATCCACCAAATCGTTCGAAGATATGATAGGGCTTCGAACCGGCTTCACCTCGAAGAGAGAAGGCTTCGTGGGTTGGTGGCTCTCGAATCAAGGGGCAAGCGGCGTTGGGAAGGCGTCGTTGTGGGAGGGGTTCGTGCTGTTTAGGCGAGCAGGGATGGTGGAATCGGCGCCGATGGGATGTCGCGATAGCGATTTTGAGAGGATGGAGTGCTGTCTCGTTCTGGGCGACGAAGGGTGTGAGGTGCGATCGACTGCAGTGCTTGTCTGGCGATGGAAGAGTGTGGGTTCTCTGAGTGGTCTCGTTCGTACAACGGTGAGGCTGGGGTTTTGAATCTGAGGGTGGCTCGATGGTCCAGTGTGGTATAATTCTTTTTCCGATTTATATATATATATATTCATATTTTGATTTAGGCAGAAATAGTTTGTTTCCAAATAAATCTTGATTTTTATGTGCAGAAATCAAATATATATACAGTGGAATTGGTAACAGAAATGGTTTGTTTTGATAGAAATTTCAAGATGAAATTTTATACTGTTTTATTGTATTAAACTGAAGGGTATGTAAGATTTAAGTAAGCAGAAATTTTAAAATGTTTGAATTAGAAAGATATATAGAATAAAAGATTTTGAGAAAAAAATAGGAATTTTAGAGATTGATAGAATTTGTATAAGTTGGATATTTTTATGAGATCTATATAGGTATATATGTAATTTCGAAAGAGAAAATAAATATACATATGTACATTTTAAGTTTACTAGGCTATTTTAAAGACAATGGGTTATTGGTTTAAGAACTCATATAGTTATTTGGTTATTAGAAATTATTTAAAAGAAAATGAGTTTAAATTACATTGGAAGATATTAATGGATTGTTCGGTTAGTTCAAATGGAATAATTAGTTAATTAAGTTATTTAAATGATAATAAATCATTCAATTAGTTCAAATATTAATAAAATCATATAATGTTAATTCAAATTATTAATAAAGTCGTATAAATTGATTATTCAAGGTCAAATCGGGTAAACCAAGGCAAATATTGAAGTGATGGCAAATGAAAATCAAAGGTGAGTTAATCTCACTCAGTTAATTTAAATTTAAATTTAAATGATTAAATTTAAATAATAGTTTGAATGGTTGAAATTGATTGATGTGCTATATTATGATATATTCTGGAATTGGTATATTATTGTGCTAACGTCTGTGGATGCGGGGAAACAGGTTGGAGGGATCCGACTGGATTCCTCAACATTTATTATTTAATACTCTCTACTGTGATTATTTGATATTCTTTAATGAATTATATTGGAATATTGAATGTTATGATCTGATTGGATATATTTGGGTATAATGAATTACCAAAATATATAAATTAGGTTTTGGAAAGTAAATAAAGAAAGTAAAGTTGTAAACGAAATAATCTTAGAAAATTTATGAAATTAGAACGAATTAAAGAAAAAAAAAAGAGAAAAATAGAAGTACGTTAAATACTAATAGATGATTTCAAGTATGAAAAGAAAAGGGGTTTGATTAAACAGTAATTAATGAATTGTAAGATCAAGTGATATTATTTAAAGGAATAAAGAATTGTTTTAAATCTTAAAGTTTTAAATTTATCTAAAGGAATAAGAAGTAAATTGAGAAGTCTAAATTGGTATTTCAATTAAAAGTATTTTAAAATCATAATCTGAAATTTAAGGTTTTTGGAATAAATGAAATAAACTAGGAATCAAATTTGGAAATTGATTTAAGTGTTTGAAATTGGATATTTGGAAAAATGAATTCGACGTGGGAATTTATTAAGGAATGGGAAAATTTGTTTAAAAACAAACAGTGATTTATTTTTAAAGGTTGTGAAGAGAAGTATATTTCCCTGGATAGCCAAGTAAGTTTTCAAAGTTAATTTTAAAATATAAGATAAAAAGTTTAATGTTGATTTTAAAGCAAGTTTTGAAAGTTTATTATTTTTAAATGTTAACTGTTAAAGTAAGTATATTTTTCCCAAATATATCATTGTAATAACTATATAAAGTAACTTGGTATTGTGTTTAAAGGATGAAACTTAGGTTATATTTTATAAAGTGTTTTATACAAGATATTCTTAAAGTACTTATATTTTAATAAAATATTTAAAGTAATTAAATTTTAATATTATAAAGTATATTTTATAAAAAGTACTTTTGAACTTTTTAAATCTTAAGTGTTTTGGTACTTGGTGTTCCAGTGGAAATAATGAATTGGGAATGTATTCTGTGAGAGGAAACTGGTTCGAAACTGTTTTCAAAAAGGAGTTGAAAATGGAAATTTATCTAGTGAAGATATTTTTGGGATTTATAAATAATGTGGGAATTATTTATTGGATGATGGTTGTTTGTGAATGTTAATTGATAGTTAAATCACGGACTATCAATATTGGCCAAATGCGCTGATCGTTTCGAAGAGACCGAGATCGAGATTTATTTCTCGAAAACCACTTCGATCCGGTTTGTACGTTTTCGTGCGAAAAACGTGTTCGGAGTCGAAGATGGAGCAGTGAAGTGCAAGGGCTAGTCGCTACTAATCCTGAGGATATTTCCAAAATGGATGTAGTAGGAGTAGTGCCTTCGGTTCCGCTCGAACCCGGGACGGACTTGTATGGATGAATGCTTGCGAAACATTGTCAGGTGGGCAATGGGCATTCTAAGTGAAACGTTCTAAAAAGGTAACGCTTAGCCTCAAGCCTCATCAACCGGGAATGACTAAAAATCAGGGGATATGCAGCAAGGCTTCGTGGGTAGCCCCCACTGGAGAGTAAGGTCATCCCTGTCTAGATGTCCCTTTTTATTTCGGCTTAGTGGTGCGGTTGCTGATCCCAACCGTGGGGTGATCTTATTTGGAACTGTCCAGTAAGGGATGGGTCCGGCCTTGTGTTGCAGGGGATGAAGGGAGTAATCCTCGGTACCGTGATCTAGACCACGTACTGTGACAGGTGGTACCCCAGTGCCTAGTCATTGTTGGAAATCCATTCTCCCTACGAGCTTTTACGAGTTTTGTTTGTATTACCCACTCTGTGGCTAGTAGCTGGAATTTAATAATGTAACAATTTCGGCTATTTTATAAGTATTTGTAAATAGACCCTATTATAATATCAGAGGATTTCTATAAAAATTGTTTTATCTATCGTAAGGTAAAAACCCGACATGTTTATTTGTGGCGTGGTCTTACGAGATGCTTTTGTTTTCAAAGGATTTTGAAAATTTAATAATCAATTGGGTGTGATTTTCTCACGCTGGTAATCCAGACTGACTCGGGTGTTATTTAACTGTAATGCTCGGGTCAGACCGAGTATTATAGGATACAGGATATGATGCTGTGGAGCTCAGGAGACGTGCTGGATGGCGATACGTACTTTTGTACTTGTTTTTTTATATATATTCCACTGTGTTGAGTAGCTGTGTATCCAGTTGCATGTCATTGATGTTGAGTTGTGATTGATGTACTCTGAAGATGTAATATATGAACAGATATAGTTTTGTTTTTGTGTAAATATCATTTATTATCTATTATATTTTATTCCGCTGCGACGGTTAGATTCTGATGTTGTTTTCTATTTTCTTCTTCTACCTCTTTTCTTTAACCCAAATGGTTCGTATTTATGTACAACTTGAGTTGATTTAGGTAGAATAGTGCTGACTCAAGGAGTACGGATTTGCGGGTCGTTTCACTTGGTATCAGAGCTTAGGTTGGCAACAACCTTGGCTCTGGTGGGAATTACTCAAATAGAGTCCGCAGTACTCTAGAATGAGTTTGAGCGTATTAATAGATATGAGCGCGTATTTGTTAGTGAATATAAAATGGTTTTATATTGTGTTGATTGGTTTATTGAGTAGTTTATGGATTCTGGTCAATACGAGTAATTAACGTTATTGATAGGGATCTCTAAACACTTGAATAGAACAATTCGACACAGTATTGTTTTAAAATAGGGTAAATGAAATAATTTTACCCAAATTATTTTTGTATATGAAAGAGATAATTTTCAGAAATTATTATAGTATTTGGATGCTTGATTGTTAAGGAATGTTAATATTAAATTATTAACACCATTGTGTAGAAATTAAATAAGAAATTGAAACTTATAACCAAAGTTGAAGAATAAATTTATATAATAAAATGGAATCTGAAATATAGATTATAAATGTAATTTATAAATTGAAATAAACTTCATATACAAATGAGATCTGTAAATGTAAACTGTAAAGGTGATTATAATTTTGAAATTGAAATGGGATAAAATTCCAAAGAATGTTTGAATATAGATTTAAAGGAATTGCAATTTGGAATTTTTGGGAAAAATCTAAATTCCTTTGGATTTGGAAATGATTTTCAAAGTTTTGGAGAAATAATAATGATATTATTTCAGGAATATTTTTGAGTTGAATTTGAAATCTGGAGAGATTTGGAAATTAAAAATATTTGAAATGTTTTTAAAAGAGATAAAAGCACTAAACTCTCTGTAGTCGCTGGAAAATAATTCCGATGATGATCGCGACATCATCGGTGTTCATTTTCGAGTTTCCAAGAGAGGGATTGTTACCTGGATGATTTTGGATCGGTGTTTGTTTACAAAAGTTGAATTTGGTTTGGGAACGCAAATGATTTTTGAATATAGTTGATTTCAAAGTGATTTCAAAATATTGGGAGTTGTTTAAGAACTCTGGAATCTTATTTAAATGTTTATGGAATAATAAAAATATATTGGCTAAATAAGATGTATAATCTTGAAGTTCAAAGTAAAATGTGAAACAGATTGATTGTGAATAGATGAAACCCGAATATAAAGAAATGTGTGACTTATCAAAATTTATAAGTGGCATAAATAAGTCAAATAAATTTGTTTGTATTTTGGGAACGGATGAGAATCCAAAACTTGAATTATATAAAAAAATGTGAACTCCATTAAGATAGTTAAAGTGAGTTTGAAATAAAATCAAATATTGGATATAAACTTTGGAAATAAACCAGTTTGATAATAAATTAGTTAATGAAATATGAAAATGGAACTTGAATTGGTTAATAAAAAGTTGAGTTGCGAATAAATGATAAAGTTTGAAAGTGAAGCTTGAGTTATTAATAGAAATTCAACTTGAAATTGTAAGTGAATTAAATTTAAATTGAAGTTGAAAGAAATTGAATTAATATAAAAATGATTTGTATTGCAAATAAAAATCTAAGTAGAGGTAAATTGGAAATGGCATTGTTATAAAATAATAGAGATTCAAAAAATAAATTATTGAATGTGAATTAGAATTCATATTGATTCAATGAAATATACTAATTTAATTTAAGCGAATGGAGCTAACAATGAAATTGGAAATGAGCTTGAGTAATATATAAATTCAACTTAGACCAACGATGAATTAAAGATAATTGGGAGTGCAGTCAAACAAAATGAAATTGGGTTATAACAGTGATGGTTTGAATTTGTGAACCAATTCCAAGTAGGTTGAAATAGAATGGAAAAGACCTTGTTATTAATAAAATCAAAATTCTATGAATGAATAGAAATTGACTAAAAATTGATTTTGGAATCGGTTGAATTATAAATAGTTTACAATAAAACCTATTTGGTAAATGGAATGAAATTAGTAATTTAGTTGAGTAACTCAAGTTATATTAAAAAGAGCTTGGCTTCGAATAAAATGGGAATTCATTGAATAAAATTCTATGAGTTGATAGAAGTAAAATAAAATTTATTTTTACTTGGAATAAATATAAACTCGCTCGGATTCAAATGAATTGGATATAAGGAATTGAATTGTAAACCATTGGGATTGAATGAAATGGCATCAAAGTTGATTGGAAGCGAGTGAGAGCAATTAAATCAGTGGTTGAAATTTTATTAATTACTTATAGGTGTTGTTTGGCAAATGTTGCTTATGATATGTATGTGTTTGGCTATTGGAATTAAGTGAAATGTTAATAAACTTCCTATATCTACTACTTACCTGTTTAAGTTGAGTAAGTACAGGTGTTTGGAAGCTTCTTTGTTGATTTTGACTGCGCTAACAGCTAAAATAAATAGCCGCTTGCTTAAAAATGCTAAATAAGGTACGCCTACGCAATACAAATAGGAAATATGAACTGTTTTTCTGTTTTCCGACCGTGTGGGTCGATGTATATATATTTGTGTGTCCTGCGATATCGCAGAAGTCCCTCCGTACAAGGGAGACTCTGCCAAAATTTTCCAGAAATTTTGGGAGTTGGAAAATTTTTGAACATTTTCACTAACGATAAATGATTTAAATTTGCTTAGCAAATAAAATTGAAACTGGATATTGAAATCTAATTGAAATGTAAATGTAAAGAAAGTGAAATTGAAGAAACTAGCGAAAGTAAAGTTTGCAAATAAACTTTAATTGAGATTTAAATAAATTAGTAAGGGCAACTAACTCAATATTTAAAAATGGAAGCCAAATTGAATTTAAATGGAATTGTAAAGGTAAAAGCGAAAAGAAATGAATATGAACTTCAAGAGTGAAGTGAAAATAAAGATAAGAAGTATGTAACTATTTATATTGAACTTAAGAAGTATGGTGAGATTCTTAAGTAATTTGGTATTTAGGGAAATTATTCTAGGTGAATAATTGAATGAAGATTAAAATTGAAAGTTGTGAATTTGGATGGTTGTGAATAAGTGTATAACAATAAAATAAATGTGAATTAAATGGAAATTGATATAATCGATAATCAATTGGAATTTATACGTAGGACGTACGTATATTATTATTTTCGCATAGCTATATTGATCCAGAATTCGAGCACAGAATTTCGAGATAGTTATATCGATCCGAGTTAGGATTTTTCACTCGATTTTCGATGGCGAACCTGGATATGGAATTTTGGTTGATTCTGGAAATTCTCTATCATAGTTTACAGCTATGCAAGGAGAATGACAGTTTCTGATCAAGAAACCAAATTTGAGACCGCACTAGGAAGTCGGGTGGACGATGCTAGTTCGGAAGAAAAATTATGTGATCGAGTGAGCGATCGGATTTGGTATTGCGTACGAATAATATGTAGGCATCGTACGGGCTTAAATAAAGCAAATGTTGAAACTTTTGTAAAAGAAATGCAAAATGATTTTGAATGTTGTGGAAGGACATTATTGTAATAGGATATACAGGTGTTATAAAAGCAGAAGGAAATTGATGTTTGATTTCAGAGGATAAAAATTAAATGGCCCGACAAAAAAGGTATGTGTTTAAAATTTCCATATGAAATTTGATTGGGTTTTTGATCTAGCCACTTGGCTTTTTGTTTTCTTTTTGGATTTGGGAGGCCGTAGAGCCATTTTGTAGTTGTACCGAGCTAGCCGCGCAAAAGAGACGATGGTAAAAAATTTCGGAAATTTAGGGAGTTAGAATAATTTTGAGAAAATTTTGATTGAATTGAATTATCAGAATTGGGTAAATTAATGAATCTGGAGTTTTAAGCCGGTTAAAAATAGTTTGAAGAATTGGAAAATTTACATTGATAATATTGAAGGTAATAGAGCTTTTAAAATTTGATTTAAAGATGTTTTATTCAGTTTGAAATTTTATCGTTTAAATTGAATTTAAAAATAGCCTTCCGAGGCACAGACTCGGAATTCAACGAAACCAGTTTCATTAGATCTGTAATATTGCATTATTATCGAATTTCGATTTTCGTAGCAAACAGAGTTGTTGTGTGAGCGTACGATATATAAAGGCATAGAAATTTATTCTGGAACAAATTGAATTTGTATAAGATATAATTGCTTTCCTTTTGAACAGACAATACGTACTATCAGCCACCCAACTGTCCCCTTCGTACCCTTCTTTGTCTTCCCTTCATCTTGAATTTGACAGTTCGAAGAAAAATAAGTTAAATACACTACACCGGCTCCTTCCCTCTGAGTTCAAATCGAATATGTTTTCTTTCCCCTTCACTTCTCTTCTAAATCGAAACCAGTTTAAAAAAAAAAGAGAAAATTTCCTCTTTCTAAAATCTAGTCAAATAGCCGAGCGCAGTAGTTCATCCACCAAATCGTTCGATGATATGATAGGGCTTCGAACCGGCTTCACCTCGAAGAGAGAAGGCTTCGTGGGTTGGTGGCTCTCGAATTAAGGGGCAAGCGGCATTGGGAAGGCATCGTTGTGGGAGGGGTTCGTGCTGTTCAGGCGAACAGGGATGGTGGAGTCGGCGCCGATGGGATGTCGCGATAGCGATTTTGAGAGGATGGAGTGCTGTCTCGTTCTGGGCGACGAAGGGTGTGAGGTGCGATCGACTGCAGTGCTTGTCTGGCGATGGAAGAGTGTGGGTTCTCTGAGTGGTCTCGTTCGTACAACGGTGAGGCTGGGGTTTTGAATATGAGGGTGGCTCGATGGTCCAGTGTGGTATAATTCTTTTTCCGATTTATATATATATTCATATTTTGATTTAGGAAGAAATAGTTTGTTTCCAAATAAATCTAGATTTTTATGTGCAGAAATCAAATATATATACAGTGGAATTGGTAACAGAAATGGTTTGTTTTGATAGAAATTTCAAGATGAAATTTTATACTGTTTTATTGTATTAAACTGAAGGGTATGTAAGATTTAAGTAAGCAGAAATTTTAAAATGTTTGAATTAGAAAGATATATAGAATAAAATATTTTGAAAAAAAAAATAGGAATTTTAGAGATTGATAGAATTTGTATAAGTTGGATTTTTTTATGAGATCTATATAGGTATATATGTAATTTCGAAAGAGAAAATAAATATACATATGTACATTTTAAGTTTACTAGGCTATTTTAAAGACAATGGATTATTGGAAATATATTTATTTTAAGAACTCATATAGTTATTTGGTTATTAGAAATTATTTAAAAGAAAATGAGTTTAAATTACATTGGAAGATATTAATGGATTGTTCGGTTAGTTCAAATGGAATAATTAGTTAATTAAGTTATTTAAATGATAATAAATCATTCAATTAGTTCAAATATTAATAAAATCATATAATGTTAATTCAAATTATTAATAAAGTCGTATAAATTGATTATTCAAGGTCAAATCGGGTAAACCAAGGCAAATATTGAAGTGGATGGCAAATGAAAATCAAAGGTGAGTTAATCTCACTCAGTTAATTTAAATTTAAATTTAAATTATTAAATTTAAATAATTGTTTGAATGGTTGAAATTGATTGATGTGCTATATTATGATATATTCTGGAATCGGCATATTATTGTGCTAACGTCTGTGGATGCAGGGAAACAGGTTGGAGGGATCCAACTGGATTCCTCAACATTTATTATTTAATATTCTCTGCTGTGATTATTTGATATTCTTTAATGAATTATATTGGAATATTGAATGTTATGATCTGATTGGATATATTTGGGTATAATGAATTACCAAAATATATAAATTAGGTTTTGGAAAGTAAATAAAGAAAGTAAAGTTGTAAACGAAATAATCTTAGAAAATTTATGAAATTAGAACGAATTAAAGAAAAAAAAAGAGAAAAATAGAAGTACGTTAAATACTAATAGATGATTTCAAGTATGAAAAGAAAAGGGGTTTGATTAAACAGTAATTAATGAATTGTAAAATCGAGTGATATTATTTAAAGGAATAAAGAATTGTTTTAAATCTTAAAGTTTTAAATTTATCTAAAGGAATAAGAAGTAAATTGAGAAGTCTAAATTGGTATTTCAATTAAAAGTATTTTTAAATCATAATCTGAAATTTAAGAATTTTGGAATAAATGAAATAAACTGGGAATCAAATTTGGAAATTGATTTAAGTGTTTGAAATTGGATATTTGGAAAAATGAATTCAACCTGGGAATTTATTAAGGAATGGGGAAATTTGTTTAAAAATAAACAGTGATTTATTTTTAAAGGTTGTGAAGAGAAGTATATTTCCCTGGATAGCCAAGTAAGTTTTCAAAGTTAATTTTAAAATATAAGATAAAAAGTTTAATGTTGATTTTAAAGAATGTTTTGAAAGTTTATTATTTTTAAAGATTAACTGTTAGAGTAAGTATATTTTTCCCAAATCTATCATTGTAATAACTATATAAAGTAACTTGGTATTGTGTTTAAAGGATGAAACTTAGGTTATATTTTATAAAGTGTTTTATACAAGATATTCTTAAAGTATATATATTTTAATAAAATATTTAAAGTAATTTAATTTTAATATTATAAAGTATATTTTATAAAAAGTACTTTTGAACTTTTTAAATCTTAAGTGTTTTGGTACTTGGTGTTCCAGTGGAAATAATGAATTGGGAATGTATTCTGTGAGAGGAAACTGGTTTGAAACTGTTTTCAAAAAGGAGTTGAAAATGGAAATTTATCTTGTGAATATATTTTTGGGATTTATAAATAATGTGGGAATTATTTATTGGATGATGGTTGTTTATGAAAGTTAATTGATAGTTAAATCACCAACTGTCAATATTGGCCAAATGCGCTGATCGTTTCAAAGAGACCGGGTTCGAGATTTATTTCGAAGAGACCGAGTCGAAGATGGAGCAGTGAAGTGCAAGGGCTAGTCGCTACTAATCCTGAGGATATTTCCAAAATGGATGTAGTAGGAGTAGTGCCTTCGGTTCCGTTCGAACCCGGGACGGACTTGTATGGATGAATGCTTGCGAAACATTGTCAGGTGGGAAATGGGCATTCTAAGTGAAACGTTCTAAAAAGGTAACGCTTAGCCTCAAGCCTCATCAACCGGGAATGACTGAAAATCAGGGGATATGCAGCAAGGCTTCGTGGGTAGCCCCACTGGAGAGTAAGGTCATCCCTGTCTAGATGTCCCTTTTTATTTCGGCTTAGTGGTGCGGTTGCTGATCCCAACCGTGGGGTGATCTTATTCGGAACTGTCCAGTAATGGATGGGTCCGGCCTTGTGTTGCAGGGGATGAAGGGAGTAATCCTCGGTACTGTGATCTAGACCACGTACTGTGACAGGTGGTACCCCAGTGCCTAGTCATTGTTGGAAATCCATTCTCCCTACGAGCTTTTACGAGTGTTGTTTGTGTTACCCACTCTGTGGCTAGTAGCTGGAATTTAATAATGTAACAATTTCGGCTATTTTATAAGTATTTGTAAATAGACCCTATTATAATATCAAAGGATTTCTATAAAAATTGTTTTAGCTATCGTAAGGTAAAAACCCGACATGTTTATTTGTGGCGTGGTCTTACGAGATGCTTTTGTTTTCAAAGGATTTTGAAACTTTAATAATCAATTGGGTGTGATTTTCTCACGCTGGTAATCCAGACTGACTCGGGTGTTATTTAACTGTAATGCTCGGGTCAGACCGAGTATTATAGGATACAGGATATGATGCTGTGGAGCTCAGGAGACGAGCTGGATGGCGATACGTACTTTCGTACTTGTTTTTTTATATATATTCCGCTGTGTTGAGTAGCCGTGTATCCAGTTGCATGTCATTGATGTTGAGTTGTGATTGATGTACTCTGATGATGTAATATATGAACAGATATAGTTTTGTTTTTGTGTAAAGATCATTTATTATCTATTATATTTTATTCCGCTGCGATGGTTAGATTCTGATGTTGTTTTCTATTTTCTTCTTCTACCTCTTTTCTTTAACACAAACGGTTCGTATTTCTGTACAACTTGAGTTGATTTAGGTAGAATAGTGCTGACTCAAGGAGTACGGATTTGCGGGTCGTTTCAGTCAGACTGAGTGGTTCAGCTTTTGAGACTCACCTTTGTAGTTGGAGCTTCGCCTGGAGATCCGCCTATCTATCAATCTTTCAGATATTCAGTTGATTCCAGTGTTGTATTCGGATTCTTTTATTTGACTATTGGATTCGAGACTTCTGTTGTAACTTATTTAACTCTGTTATATATATATATAGTAGCTTCATGAACTACTATCTTTTGCTTTCGCTGCATATTATTACTCTGTGTCTGTGATTCTGTGATTATTTATTTACTATATATGCTGTGTTTTTCCAAATTTAAATTACAATTCGCTATTTTGAATTATTCAAGTCCGACATGTGCGGATGCGAATAGTCTAAAATAGAGGGTCGTTACAGTTGGTATCAGAGCTTTGGTAGCTCTAGGCAAAACTTAGCATATAGGGTAAATGTATTTACAGAATCACTCTCATTCGAGTTTCAATCTCTTCCTCTTGACTCGCCTTTGAATTTTGTAACATTCCCTACGGTTCCGAAATCCATTCGTGTCTCTCACTATTCATCTTATTTCAATTCTGGAGCATCTCATAACTCCACTTCGAATGACCCTTATAATGAATCGACGGTCTCGCAAAACTTCGAATGATTTGTAAAGGAGTGAAACTTATTTACAATAGACATCAACTTACCGGAGATTTTTGTATCCTTGGTTTACAATGCTATCTATTTCCTGCTATGCCTGAATTTTATCTCTTGCGACCGAATGTTGATTTACCTTGGAATTCTGCATCAATCGAATTCGTAAAGTCACAGTCAACCCGGTTAAGGTTTCCCGTAAATTAAATAATCTTATCCATCTTCCGATTCTGTTAATTGAATCATCTTATCTTTTCTTTCGAACTTGTATTCGAATCAGAATTCTCTTTAGTTTCATTTCCATCAAATTTGAATCTCTATATACTTATTTTAAAATCCATTCATGTATCGTTGAACAAGTGTATTTGTAAAGTAATATATAAAAGCAAAATGTTAAATGTTTTATATATTGTATTGTTTGAGTTGTTGATGTTGATTTGGGTTTTCGATCGATTCGTCTCATCAACGCTATCGATAGGATTTCCAAAACGCTTGAGCAGAGCAAACTGACACAATATTGTTTTCAAATGTGGTAAATAAAATAATTTTGTATGATTATATTATATATAAGTATAAATTTTCTGAAATTAAATTGATCATGAATTTGTTGTCAGAATTAATAAATAAATGAATATATAAAACTTAGTTATAATTTGATATGGAATTTGAAGTGAAATTAAATTAGAATTTGAGAATTTAATTTCTGATAAATTTGAACTATGGTTTTAAAGTTTTAAAATGTATATTATTTAAAATATTTTCGAATAGAAATGGTTTTAAGCAATTTTAAACGATTAAGTTAGAGCTCTTCTCTTTTGTCGTTGGAAAATAATTTCGGTGATGACGGCCGCATCATCGATATTCATTTTCGGGTTTCGAAGTGGAGAGACTAATTTGTAGCCCAGCTACACTCTTGCTTGAAAAAAATCGATTTGAATTTCTAAACATGACTTGATTTTTAATGTATTGAAGATTTTAAATTTGATTTGATATATTATGAATATATATATATTTTCTCTAAGTTGTTTGAAGCTAATCGGAAATTAATTCTTAAAATTTGTTAAAGGATGATTTTCAATTATAAATGAAGCCAAATTCTTTTTATATAAATACTTAACTTGAAATAACTAGATTGTAAAATTTTAATTGGATAATACTCAATTTCATTATATATAACTTACCTAAATTTTCAAAAGTTAACTATGTAATTGAATATTATACAGTATAAAACGATGTTAAAGGAATTTATAAATTAGTGGTTTTAAATAGTATAAATATACTCAATAATATGATAAGATATTTTAGTGAAATAAATTTGATAATAATTTAGAACAAAGAAGAATTAAATTTGTTGAATAAAATATGATTATTAATTTTAGAAAATTATTAATAGGGCACAATTGGATAATAAGATAATGAATAAATGAGATAAATTAAATAAATTTTTGTTAGAGAGAATTAAGAAATTAACTAAATTTATTCTACTAAACATATATCATTAGGTTTCATATTCAATTAGGGTTACTTAAGCGTAGTCGACAAAGAAATTCTAAACCATCTTCTGAACAAGACGTCATTTTTTGTTTTTCCAATTCGGACATCTTTAGCTCCGTCGATCTTATTTTTCCTGTGTTTTTCATGCATTTTCCGCTAGTATAAAAATTCGAATTTTTATAATTCAATTGAATCACTGATATCCGTATACCATTTTGATCGTCTCATCGTGCTGACCTCTATGGTATATTCATTTCCGTGTTTTGAGTTTGGATGCATGGCGAAACCTGTAAGACGTGGAACCGTATCGGCACCCGTTTTTAAACCTTTTGGGTTTCACTTGTCCCTTTTTCTACCTACCTGACCAGTACCATACAGCTGTTGCATTTATATTTTTCAAATTTTCGCGCTTGTTTACTGGTATTCATTGGTTTTAATATTTTAAAGTGGTTCATTTTGAGAAAATTAATGAGCATGCACTGTTCAACCTTTTATAGCATGCACGTTACTTTTCACATGCATTGCCTCACTTTCACGTGCTTCATTTTCCCAATATGTCGATCTATTCCACCTCCTTCTTCATACCTGCTCAAAAAAAATGGCAGAACTAAAAAAAGAAAATGTTTCCTACGTTTATCCCTTCCCACCTGCCCCATCTCTTTGCCTTCCACCAAATATCTAACCATGCATATAAATCTACATATCTTTGCATTCTTTTTTTATGTTTCTGTAGCTTCTTCCTTCTCCTCCTCACATTCTTTTTCTCATGCCCACCGCCTTCTCACCACTACTCCACGTCAATAGCCGTGCCGCCGACAACCTGCTACCCTCGCCCGTAGCAGCATCGACCACCCTAGCCCTACCTCTCTTCGACCCGAAACCCGCCCAGCACCATCCAAGCATGCACAAGCCGACATCACCGTGCAACTCCTGCCATGCACGCAATAACCATCACCGTTCGCCCTCCCATGGCCCTCCTCCCGAGCATCTAGCTTCACCAAAACCTCAGTCCTGGCCCACACCCGAAGCCGCCTGACCGCCACCACCAAATGGATCCGAGCCCACCTTTGTTTGCTCGACCAACCTCCGTCTTCGCCACCACTCATGTCGGCTCCCATCACCGATTGCAGCTCGGCCCACCTCTGCTCTTGTTCCTCCAGCACGTAGCTCATCTCCGACTGCACTCTCCGCATATCTTTATTTGTTCGGCCCTTCCTATTTATCACCCACGTGATTTAAATATGTTTATTGATTAAGGAAGCTGTTATGCATATCTAGGTGAATATGGTCATATTTCAATAAAGTAAGTTCATAGTTTTTATAGATATAGTGTTATAAACATTGAGATGCACATCTTTAATAGTGTTGCCGTATATGGTATTCTAGAAGGCATAAGGAATATATTAAAATATGTTGTTGCAGTGGGTTTGCAGTACTATAGTGTAAATAAAAATAAAAATAAAAAAATAAATATGAATGTTGTAATCTTATACAGACTTGGTATATAAAGTATAAAGGCATATGTGTCAGGATGTGATTTTGTGTTTTACAGTCATAAGTTTATAAAGTTAGTAAGGTTTGAATAAGTTTATATTTGATTTCAAAGTACAATATAAGAATGTTGACGTGTTATATTTTATTGATAAATAGAGGTTATATTAGAACTGTTAGTTATGCTTTAATATATATATATATATATATATATATATATATATATTACTGCATGTTATGAAAATGTTATGTACATATTACAAAGGTTATAAGTAATATTTCAAGAAATTTGTTTACATATTAGTCTAGCTATTGTTCATATATGTAGTATGTACTTATATATATTACCGTATACTGGACTTGAAATGAAGTATCGTATTTGTGTGTGTATATATATATATATATATCTATACATATTTGGTTTGTGGGTTTATATGCGAAATGTTATATACATATAGATCTTGTTAGTTTTATAAACTTTTCAAACGGTTTTAACTAGCCTACACATATATTGGTTACAATAACATGTCTACATGATCTGATTAAAATTATTTTGATACGTATAACATGTTTAAAATTTTATGTATATGTGCTTAATTAAAACAATGGTTTTATTTATATATACACGATATTTTAATATTTGTTTAAATTATATATCGATCTCATGGAAATAATATATGTATAAATTTCTGTTTCTATCGGGCTGATTCTAATTATTTCATCGATTCCATTATCAGCTTTGATCGTCGAATTTGTGCAAACCTTGCTTTACTTTGGAATTCGTGCATGGATTCGTAACTCAATTTCAGTGTCAGTTCTTCTGTGCGTATCCATGTTTCTGTGCATATACGTGTCATCTCCTATTCTTTCTAGCCTCGAAAGGTGAGTAATCACTCAGATTAACGTTCTTTTATTTATTAAATTTGATTTCAATTGAAACGACAAATTGAAATATGTTGCCGTTAGTTATTTATACTGTTAAATATATGCTATTACCTATATCAGTTCACCTGTGACATCTGACCATTATTTGTTAATTTTGCGATGATAATCCCGTTTGGTTGATAATTGATTGATTGTTTTTGTTTATATTGGATGTTAAATTGAAATGTATAAATTGATAAATATTACGCAATTGAATTTGACGTAGGATAGTAAAAAATTTGAATCGACATATGTGTTGAATTTGATTAGTAAATTAGTATAATATGACCCATTTAAATGTTTAAATTAATTGACACGTAGAAAAATAGTTAATTACCCTCGAACCATTTGAATTTATGTTCTATTAATTGTTGTAGTATAAAATTGTATAATGAATACCAAGTGAAGGACGACATGAAATATTAGTGCAATAATCTTTAATCTACATGAAATGATAGTGTAGATTCTAGAAATAATTGTATTAATTTGCACAAACAATAATGTGAATTAATACGATTATTTTGGGATTATTTGAATTAATTATTGGATTGTTATTGATTATTGTTATTGCTTGTTTGTTTACTTTGACACCATCCCAGTTATCACGCTGCATGTTCCCTTTGTTATGCTTTGATTTTTGAATTGAATTGGAATCCGGTTGAGATGATAAATACCCAAATGAACTTGACTTAGGATAGAGAATTAAATAAAACCCGATTGGTCAATGATTTGATTTAAAAATAAAATAAAGATTCATTTGAATAAATAATAAGGTTTTGAAATAAAGTTGGAATTTGAATTTTTATGAAAGGAAAATGTTAATATTTAATAATCTGAAACAAATACTAACATAGTAGTTGATGAAAGAACGTGGTTTAATTTTTTTATTAATAATTAAGTTTGGAATTATCTAATAATTGAGTTTTTGAATTATTTAATAATTAAGTTTGAATTTTGTTTGTACCAAAATTGGACACAACACTCTTCGGAAGTTTTTGAAGAGATAACAAATGAAGAATATGAATTGAAAATGAGGATGTCTAACAAAAACTCCAAATAACAATAAAATAAAGACAAAGACAAGCGATTTATAGTGGTTCGGCTCGTTGCCTACGTCCACTGTGAAGTTTTAGCAATTTTATTGATTCTCTTTCAACGTTTACAAGTGATTATAGCAAGGAACAGCAAGTTACAATTGAAAATTCGAAATCAACAGCAAGTGTATGATGTGGGGTGATGAAGATCTCGATCCGGTAGAGTCTGGGCGCTTGACAGTTGAAAAGATCCTTTTTCTGTTAGCCCTGGGGTTCTATTTATAGGCGTAGGATGCTGATATTTCGCTGAAAATTCGGGAGACTACTTCTGGCACGTGAGGGGGACCACGCGCCCGGTTTCAGGAAATTTGGGCCCACTCTTGCATCGATTCGAACTCCATTCGAATCGATCATGAATTCATCCAATCGAGGTGAAATTTGGTGTGGACATTCTTCAACATTAATGCAAGCTTCTTTGAAAATTTCGTGGCATTTGGATCAGCAGATTCAGAGATATGATGGGTTTGAGAGACGTCCTTCGAGTGGCTGTTTGGTTCGAAACCATCCCTTTGAATCGATGATTTCGAATCGATGGTGGCATGTGTCTTCGTGTTGACGTGGAGCGCACACTTCTCTTCGATCCGGGTTTTGCTCCGAGTTGACTGTTTCGACTCCATATATCTCGGCGCATTCGAACCGATGAAGGACACGTCATCATTGCTAGTTGACCCAGTGGATTCGAACAAGGCTTCAATGATGGGTTCGAACAAGGCTTCACGGATGGGTTCGAACAAGGCTTTATTGATGGGTTCGAACAAGGCTTCATTGATGGGTTAGAACAACTGATGCTTGATTGATTCGAACTTACGCTTCTTTGATGGATACGAGCTTTGCAACTTCTCCATGGATACGAGGTCCATTGATACCAACTCGATGGATTCGAAGTTGATGGAGTCGAACCGAGGCACTCTGATGGATTCGAAGCTAATCGATACGAAGGTGATCGGTTCGAACGGTGTTCGGTGATGGATTTGAAGACACCTATACCGATGGATTCGAAACCAGTGTTTTTCCCTTCAAGTTGAATCGATCATAACTTGAGCGTATGAACTCGGATTGGCTTGAAATTTGAGATGCGGACTTCTATGATCTTTTCTGTCATGTCCTATCAATTGTAGCTTAATCTGGACTCGGACAAAATTCAGTGATATCCATAGCGAAACGAAGTTTTACCAATCTCTGAGGCGAATTGTTCTCCGTTTTCGATCAATCTTTTGGTGTCGCGGCTTTGCCAAAAAGAGGGACAACATTTTGCCCCCCAAAGTACGTCTTGTGGGAACATGATGTGCTTTGAATAGCTTCAATTTCTCTCCGAACAATCATTGCTCTCTTTTTTGTTGAGACTCGTATTCCGTATTGCTGTAACCTTGTGCTGATATGGTTGATTGCTGTATAATAGCGCTCAGCCGTTGGCTGTTGCATTTGTAACAAGATGAGTATTCGATCCCTGTGAATGTTTAAAATCGAATGTTAGCTCGACCTATATGCACATATGTTAGTTTGACCCTTGTTAACGTCGTGCGTCCACGAGTCGTTGTCAGTTTGGTTTGCTATTGAATTTCGTATCGATTCTCTTCTGAACCGATTTGGAAATTTGAGTTGAGACAACGCTTGATGGTTGTTTTGAAAAGTCTCTTCGTATCGATCCTCTCCTGAAACGATATAGAAGGTTGAAGGAAATGACTTTGGGTTGCGCGAATGTAATACTTCGAACCGATGTGTTTGAGCATCGATGGATTCGAAATCCACATTCGTATGGATGGAGTACGCTTATGTTATGATGGATACGAATCTGACATTCGAACCGATGGCTTGGACGAGTATGAAACGTTCATTCGTACCGATGAGAAAGAATGGATACGAAATAGTACTTCGCATCGATAGGAAATGATGGATACGAAATAGTCGTTCGTATCGATAGGTTGTGGATGGAGTCGTGAATCTGTTGACGTGAACAGAGGCTTCGAATCGATGTGCTCACTATTTGTTTCGCATCAATGCAACTCGTCGCCTTGCTGTGTGTTTCGTATCGATGAAGTGTGAGGGTAACTTCGAATCGATAGGGCCTTAGGCCGATGGATTCGAAGGCTACTTCGAATCGATCTGATAATTGACCGGTTGTGACCGGTTGAGTTAACTGGGATGCGAAGCGGCCCGGTCACTTCCTAGGCTTCATATAAATAGCAGGGGGTTTCACTTTTTTCACTTTTTACTTTTTTACCTTTGCCTTGTGTTTATTGTGTTCTACATCGTTTCGAAGCTCCAAAGAGAAAACACTGCGTCACGTCACCGAATCAATCAAGATCCAAGTCTTTAATTCCTCGAATCCATCATTCAAACTAGGTAATTAGCCTCGAATCCAAATGGCAAAGCTATTTCGAACCTACCTCTTCTTCATCGATTGGCCACTCTGGTGATTGGTAAAACCAGATCTGGTTTGGGAGAGCTTCGAATCGATTCGTGGACTTGAGTTCGAATCGATGATGGCGGCGTCATTTTTCCTTGGATTTCACATCGATCCCTGAAATGACTTTATGGGGGTGACGCAGTTCGCATCGATTGACTACCTTTGATGGGTCTATTCGAATCGATGGATTCGAATCCATCAGCTAGCGGTTCAAAGTTCTCAACTTTACATCGATACGGAGGGTATCGATTCGAGCGTGATCGATATTAAGTTGAGGGTTTCCTTATCGGTTTGAACCAGTTAACCAAGGATCGATTCGAAGTCATCCTTCATTGATCGTTTCGAACTTGACACCTGATCATCGATTCGAAGCGCGCCTTTCTGCATCAATTCGAAGTGATGTTAGGATGGGTTCGAATGAGTTCCCTATGATCGGTTCGAACCCTCTATGATGGATACCAAAGTTTGACATTTCCTAAGCATAATTCCGATGAGCTTCATCCTTGCATATTTGGATTTGACAATTAAACTGCATACTTGACCACCCTTTGAGGCTCGTCGATGGAACCACAACGACTTCCATCCAAATCAACTTCCATCATACAAACGGTTTAGTGGTGACGGTCAGCGATGACGGTCATTATAACTGGACCTCGTAGCTTTGTCGTTTGCATATTTCCTTTAACTCTGCGACATTTATTCAAGTAATGCATGGCACTATACAGCATACATTCATACACTTTACACTGGGGGAACGCACGGGTCCTTTGTCGTCTAACGATGGTTTCTCATGAGTTAGCTAGTCATGGAACCTTCAAGTTCGCAGCAGCAGGAGGTTCAAAGTAAGTCACTCCGAGACTAGAGGTTCCGAATATTGAACGTGAGATCATCGGTCCAGCCCCGGACGAATTCCCCAATGCGTCTTTTATTGCCAACCCATCGGATTCCGTTCAATCCAATATTTCTGAAGATATGTTGGGGAGAATATGCTTGAGGCACGGCCTGTCACTGGATGACGTGTTATTGCCGGGGCCGAATGATAGACCACACAACCCGCCAGAGGGATATACAGCATTTAATCGCCACGCGTGCGCGGCTGCGATGCTTCTTCCATTCAACTACACCCGAACGGATATGCTTCCGCGAACATTTCATTCATCGTCTTCATGGAGTACCTTCATAGACCACCGATCCCGACCGAGATCAGATATCTATTTAATTTCAAAACTCGAGCTGATTACCCTTCCTTCACATTTCTGGAAGTAGTGAGGAATTGCCAAGTGGTCACTGGGTCCTGGACCAGGTTGAGTTATTACAGGACGGAATGGTTATATGTCAGATATCCACCGGGGTTTGCCCGGCGATGGTTATTCAGACGTGAGTGTAGCTGAGTTATCAAGTAATTACTAAGGCAATTGCGGTCAAAGTGAAACTTATGTTTTTTCCTTTTTTTTACAGCGACGATTCAGCGACCTGAGGGCGAACACTTTAAGGAGATGGTGCAAGTACTTCGAGAAGTCCCGAGTGAAGACATGGATATCGAGTTGCTTTTGACCGATAGGAATCTCCGGACTTACGGGTTGATTGAACGAGGGCAGGGCATAAAGTTTGACGGGGCATTAAGGACCGTCTCGAAGAAGCGAGTCAAGCACAAGAAGCCCAAAGTTATTATAACCGAGGAGGCTGATTCTGAAAGAACTCATACTGACGACGAGCCGTTGTTGGAGCCTACAGACGTGGTTCAGGATGTCGCAGAGCAAAGAAAAGGAAAGGCAACCGTCGTCACGTCAACTAAGAAGGGGAGATGGAAATCGGTTGTCACGGCCCGATCCTCTCCCGGAGTTAGAATTTCGGAGATGTCTCCTCCGAGAACTGAAAGTCTTTATGAAGGGCTCGTAGATATTCCAATTCCGGACGATGTGTCCCTACAGCATGATGCCGGATTGGAAGAACTTTCAGAAACTTTAGTTTTGAGCGAGTCTTTTCCCACTGATGTGGTAGACACATCCGGTTGGTTGGGGGGTTGCACATTCATACATATTTCACAACACTGCATAACCTTTGACTATAAACTACATGCATCGAAGGGTGATTAATCCTGCTTTATTTTGCTCTGCAGATACCATGTCTGGGCGAGGTTCAATGTTAGGGAGTCTCCGACACGCACGCAAGTCTCCATATCATGGGTCGCACAGACGGGAAGGGGACAGAGATTACGACCAGGGACGCTCTAGGCACTCTGGTTAAGAGAGATATGATACAGATAGAGGCTATAAGCGTCGATCCCGATCGCGTACTTCTCCTCCTCCCAGAGATCCCATACAACCTCCTGCTCATGTCTCTCGTCCCTCTGAATCCTCACACTACATATCGGCTTCTCAATCTTCTAGGCATGAATCCCGCCCTCCTAGGAGCGAAACAATAACTCCTGTCGTTACAGAACAGCCCCCCGTGGAAATTTCAGGGGAAGGTGCAATCAAGCTTGCTCAGCTAAGGAAAGACTTTCCCAATATCTACTTTGACAACTACTTCTTTCCTCCTCATTTAAAAAGGATTCCAGAGGAAGCCGAGCAGCTAGTTCATGACTACGTGCATGATTTTTATGCCCAGTACAAGGCTTGGGCAAAAGCAGCTGACAAAGCGTCGGCATTAGCCTCTGAGTGTGGGGCCACCATCGAGAGGTTGCAGGCTGAGTTAGCTCAAAAGAGCCGTATTATTGAGGTGCTAAACACTGAAGCTGAATCTTCTCGTAAATCTGAAATGGAGGCTATCAAAAAAGCCGATGAAGCCCAAGCAACGATGGATAGGATGAAACGTGAGCATTTTGCCACGGTAGAGGATATGGGCCATCAAAACACCCTGGTCACTGCCGAGAGGGACGCAGCCCTGAAGGAGTTAAACGAGCTTAAGTCCAAATTTGCCGAAGTCGTCAAGGATAGGGATGATGCGAATAACGCAGCCCAGGAGGTGTGTGAACAAGTCGTGATTCTCCGGACTGAACGGGATGTGGCAGTAGCCAAGGCCCAGGCGGTCGGGACGGAGGTTGAGGAGAAAGTTCAACAAGCGGAGGCCAGGCTGGAGGCCGATATTGAAGATTTGCTCATCACTTACAATGCCAATGTGTTGAGACACAGAAATTTGGCCTGGATCCAAGGTTACCCGGTACACCTCTGCAGCGCTTGGGGTCGATTGGTTGAGGAAGAAGAGGAAGCGTATCCGGATGAATCGGTCGACCGATTCGAACTCGAAAACCGGTTGCTGACAGATGATGAGAAGAAGATCCTCTATGACGCTATTATTGCTCATGAGAAGGAGATGATTGGTGGCCGATCTCTGGAGGTTGGAGAGGGATCAGGTGTTGAGCATCACGCCACTGTTACTGAAATCACCGCTCCACCTTCGTTAGAGCCTGTATCTGTGGTTGGTTCACAATCTGTTCCTGCTTATGACCCAAAACAGCCGCGGTTATCTCCCATCTGGGAGCACGTCTCTGAGGCCGTCCAACCGTCAACGAGTCAAACTGAGGAAGGTACTTTGAACATATCTCAAGTGTGTTTCTATTAAAGTGTTTGTTTTGAAGCGGTTACTAATAACTTCTTCTTATCTTTGCTTAGTAACCGAGACTACTCCGGCATCTTCGGCTCAGGAGTCTATTCAAGGGCAAAAGGCCATCACCACCGAAACGACTGTCGTGACGACGGCAGTGTCTATTGAGATGGTGCAGGGGAGATCCTTATCTCTCGACGAACAAATGGTGGGTGAGCTGCTTGGCCAACAGGGTGACCCTTTTACAGACTTGCCATTTATCATCAGTGATCTTCCACCGACCTCTAGTTTTGTGACGCAGACCAGAGCTGCCCCCAGCCAGGCCCAATCAGCCCGAGACGAGGAAATCTTGACCGAGATCAACGTTGTAATAGAAGTTGCGGGGTATGAGGGCAGTGTTGGAGTTAGGACTATAATGCATAGTCCAGCACCTCTAGATGTGATATTGCCAAGTGGCTCTGTGGCCGATACTCGGGTATCCGCCCCGTCTTCTGTTACAGGCCCAGTCCCTTCAACTCCTCCGGCGGGGAGCCTTCATTTAAGTTCAAGTTCTGAAGAGGACATGGACATTATGCCCCCGGCCGAAGAGCGGCCACCGGAGAGGAGACCCTCCAAACGAAGGATTTCTGTTCCTAGTGATTCCGACGACGAACCACTGATAACAAGGTCGAAAAAGAAGAAATAGATCGGCCTCTCAAGAAGATTTTTTGGTAGATATGAACTTGTTTTCGTTTTTTGTTAGTAGGCCATGTATAGATGCAGGTTCGGCTCCTGCTAGTAGGGATTCTTTTTTTGGAAGAACTTTTTTGCATGTAAGTTCTTGTCTCTAGCATAGTTGAAATAAAATTTAATTTCTTTGTTTCACTTCTCATTTCATTTGTGCTTGAGTACTTGCAGTGTTTAGCTTTTAGTCCGGTGTACTTGTGAAGTTCTTACCGTCAAGTTGAGTTCGTTTTATTTGCTAAGTCTGAAAATCTTGGTCATATGCTGTTACCAATGAACAAGTTGAACCTCAGACATTATATCACTTTGGCTAGTGACTAACACTTAGCCTTTTTTTCCCCCGGTCTTGGGGAACAACATATTTATTTTGGTAGTTGATCACATTTATTGCGCATCTGAAGCACATACCCACATTCTGTGGACTTAGGATAATTTGAGATCGATAATCCAGTTTGTACTCCAGAAATTTGAGAGTTATCGATGTTCGTAACACGGTTCGTGCTCCGGGAACATGGAATTGATGTTCATACTCCAATTCACACTCTGCGAACTTGGAGTTAGTATTGATATTTCGGTTCGCACTATGGGAACTTTGACTTGGTATTTGTGCTCCAATTCACATTCTGGGAACTTCAATAACATGTACGTTTGGGTTCGCGCCCCGGGAACCTGTGATTTATGTTTGTACTCCATTCACGCTCTGGGAAGTTGGAGTTGGCCGATAGATGGTCAGTCACACCTATTTGGGCTCTTTATGAATCCGTTCACACTCCGAGAACGATGGATTTGATGTTTGCACTCCAATTCGCACTCTGGGAATTTGGAGTCCGTTCACACTCTGGGAATGATTTGCTGAATGGTTATACTCCAATTCACGCTCTGGGAATTTGAAGTCCGTTCGTGCTCCGGGAACGAGTTATTGAATATTTATATTCCAATTCACACTATGGGAAGTTGGAGTCTGCCCGCACTCTAAGAACGAGTTATTGAATACTTATACTCCAATTCACACTCTGGGAAGTTGGAGTCCGTCCGCACTCCGAGAACGAATTATTGAATATTTATACTCCAATTCACACTCTGAGAAGTTGGAGTCCGTTCGCACTCCGGGAACGAGTTATTGAATATTTATACTCCAATTCACACTCTGAGAAGTTGGAGCTAGTGTTTACACTCCAGTCCGCGCTTCGGGGACTTAGAGTTATTACAATGTTTATACTCCAGTTCGCAATTTGGGAATCTGGAGTTAGTGTGAGGAATGTCGTGTATCAATCCTTTTAGATATTAACGTGGTGACATGCCCCCGAGCATGGGTTTCACATAGTGAGTGACCGGTCTTATCACAGTCACTCCCTACTTGAATTAAATCCCACCGTATGATGGAACTTAGCTCTCTGGGCGTTGTGATGTTTTGCGGCGTATTCGATAAATCATAGCTCTGGCTTGAAGAGATAGCATTTTATTGCTGAAATAAGAAAATATGGCAAAGTCAGCTGCCTTATTACAAGTTCAAATTTCAAAATGCGAAAATAAAATGCAAAGGAAATAATGGGCTAAAACAAATAAAGCCTGTCATGTATAGTAGCAACGGAGACTCTCGCTATTCCAAGCACTCGGTAGAGTCAGACCGTCAACGGTCGATAGCTTGAATGTGCCATCTCCGAGCTTTTGTGAAATCACATACGGTCGTTCCAAATTTGGCTTCATGTGAGAAGGAACCGGATAAATTCTTTTAAGTACAAGGTTGCCAAGTTCGAAGGTCCGCGGTCGGACCTTGGCATTGTATATTCGGGCGACTCGACTCCGATATGTGGCTGCCCTTAAATCAGCCTCCTCGCGCCTCTCATCGAGCAGATCCAGGGATTCGGCAAGTAGTATAGCATTCGTTTTCGGAATATAATATGTCACACGATGAGAATGAACTTCCATTTCGACCGGAATAACGACTTCAGAGCCATAAGATAGAGAAAACGGAGTGTGTCCGGTTGTAGTTTTGTGAGTCGTCCGATAAGCCCATAAGGCCATAGGAAGTTCATCAACCCACTTGCCCCCGGCCTTTTCCAGTCGTTTCTTCAAAATAGATTTGATGACCTTATTAACAGCTTCGACTTGGCCATTCGCTTGTGGGTGCGCAACTGCGGAGAATTTCTTATGGATATGGAATCACAGACAGAAGTTCTTGAATTCAACGCTGTCAAATTGTGCTCCGTTATTGGTGATAATAGTACGCGGGAGACCAAACCAACAGATGATATTGCGTACTACAAAGTTGATAACTTTCTTCGTCGTGATTGTTGCAAGAGGTTCAGCTTCCGCCTATTTTGTAAAGTAATCGACTGCGACGATGGCATACTTCGTGCCACCTTTGGCCAAAGGCAATGTACCAATTATATCAATCCCCCATATTGCAAATGGCCATGGACTGACCATTTGGGTTATCTCAACAGGCGGGGCTCTAGGAATCCGAGCATGTTTTTGGCATTTATCACATTTTTTGGCATAGTCCATGGCGTCGCGATTTACGGTAGGCCAATAATATCCATATTAGAGTATCTTCTTGGCTAGTGCTTGCCCCTAGTGTGGTCACCACATTCTCCTTCGTGCACATTGTGTAACACTCGTTTGATCTCGTCGTGTGCGATACAACGGAGAAGAGGAATAGAATATCCCCTTCGATACATAACTCCATTCTGAATGAAAAATCGCGAAGCTTTTCGAAGGATTTGTCTTCTCTCACTTCGATGCTCGGGTAGTATGCCATGCTCAATGTAATCTTGGTAGGGGGTCATCCACGATTCCCTATTGGTAGCAGCCTCAAATGTGCAACCAGTTTCGATCTGACCAATGCTCGGAGAAGATAGAGTTTCAACGGGAATGAGCCCCAACTGTTGAGCTTCGCCCGTACTTGCTAACTTTGCCAACGAATCGGCCTTCTGATTATGCTCCCAGGAAATGTAGAAAATGGCATAGTAATCAAACTGATCAGGAACCTCCCAGACTCGAGTTAGTTAAGCCGCTAATCTTCGATCTTTAGCCTGATATTCTCCTTGGAACTGACATACGATTAGTTGGGAGTCACAGTAAATTTCCACCGCGGTAATTTTCAGATCGTGGGCCAGCTTCAAACCAGCAAGTGGAGCTTCGTATTCGGTTTCGTTATTGGTTGCATGGAACTCGAACTTTAAAGCATAACATATGGATCGGCCCTCGTGGGTTTCAAGTATTACCCCAGCGCCCGAGCACCGATCATTGGATGCACCGTCAGTGTGTAGATTCCAGATGTACTCAGGAGATTTGCTGGTCTCAGGTAAGTCTTCAGGGACAGTGAACTCGGCTATAAAATCTGCTAGGACTTGACCGTGAATAGCTCTCCTTGGAGTGTAAGTAATATCGAATTGACTCAGTTCGATGTTCCATTTGAGTAACCTACCAGACGTCTCAGGCCGCGTGAGGACCTGTCGTAACGGCTGATCGGTGTGTATAGTAATGGGATGAGCCTGAAAGTATGGACGGAGCTTCCTCGAGGCAATGACTAGGCAGTGGGCTAATTTCTGCAGCTTCGGATAGTTTCTCTCAGCTCCGGTAAGTCGTTTGCTAACATAGTATACCGGTTTCTGCACTCGGTCTTCTTCCCGAACAAGGGCAGCACTGATCGCGTTTTCTGATACCGCCAAGTAAAGATACAACTGTTCTTGGTTGATCGGCTTTGAAAGAATCGGCGGTGTGGAAAGATGTTGGACCAATGACTTGAATGCATCTTCGCACTCCGAGGTCCATTCGAAGTTCCGCTTCCCTTTTTGGATCAAATCGAAGAATGGGATGCATTTATCAGTGGACTTTGATATGAACCTACTTAGTGCTGCCACCTTTCCGTTGAGACTCCGGACTTGCTTTATGGTTTTCGGAGTTTGTAAATTTCTGATAGCCCAGATCTTTTCGGGGTTGGCGTCTATTCCTCTGGCGTTGACGATGAACCCAAGGAATTTTCCGGATGCGACTCCAAAATGACACTTGAGCGGGTTGAGCTTCATCCTGTATCTTCGAAAGCTATTGAACATCGAATCCAAATCTTTAATGTGATCAGTAGAGTATCGTGATTTCACCAACATGTCGTCCACATAAACCTCCATTGTTTTTCCGATCTGGTCAGTGAACATCCGATTAACCAATCATTGGTAAGTTGCTCCAGCGTTTTTCAATCTGAAGGGTATGACATTGTAGCAGTATAGTCCCAGATCGGTTACGAAGCTCGTATGCTCTTGGTCGAGCACATGCATGGGTATTTGATTATAGCCAGAGTAAGCATCCATGAATGATAGCAATTCGTGTCCGGCTGTTGAATCCACAAGTTGATCAATTCGGGGGAGTGGAAAGCTGTCTTTCGGACAAGCTTTATTTAAGTCAGAATAATCAATGCAAGTTCTCCACTTCCCATTTGGTTTTCGGACAAGCACAGGGTTGGATACCCACTCCGGGTACATAGCATCTCGGATTAACCCATTCATCTTCAGCTTATCAACTTCTTCTTTAAGGGCGGTAGATCTCTCTGGATCCATACCGCGCCTTTTTTGTTTGACCGGGATATACCGCGGGTCAACATTCAGGGTGTGGCTCGCGATGTCTGGCGAGATTCCACACGTATCAGAGTGCGTCCAGGCGAATACGTCGAGATTCGCCTGAAGAAAACCAACCAATTCCTGTTGCGTTTCTTGGCTCAACTGAGACCCAACCTTCAACATTCTTGAACCATCATCATCATTGTCAATTGGGACTTCAATTGTCAGCTCAGCCGGAGAAGCTTGACTCTCTGTGGATTCCTCTTTGTTTTCATTGTCTCTTGGGTCTAGATCTTTTTGGAATTGGTTGTGGTGCCCGGGCTAAGGCCCAGGCACCAATTGTCAATTGTCCGCAAGTCGGACGCAGAGAGATTCCTCTACGCCCTTTCCTTTCTCTTTTCGCTACGCCTCGCGCAGCTCCGCAACATAACAGGCTCTTCCAGCAGCCTGATCTCCTTGAATGACTCCAACCCCACGATCGGCGGGGAACTTCAACGTTAAGCACCACGGGACGATTGCCGCCCTGAATTCTGCAAGGGCTGGTCGGCCCAAGAAAGCATTATACAGAGAGTGAATATCTAAAACAACGAACTGTAGCATCCGAACCCTTCAGCGTTCTCCAACTCATAACTCCACTGGCAACTCCACCACTCCAGTGGGTATATTAGCACTTCCATCGAAGCCATGGATTCTAGATTGGCAAGGTTTTAAATCTTTGGCTTCCATCTTCATTTGATCATACGCACTTTTAAATAAAATGTTCACCGAACTCCCACTGTCCACCAGTATCCTCTTTATCCAAGCAGGACCAACCTGGGCCGATATGACTAGTGGGTCAATGGTTGGGGCTTCGACCCTATCAGCATCTCGGTTTCTAAATACGATGTCGTCTGCCATTGTTCTATGTAGTTTGGTCGGAGCCCATTCATCAAAACTACTACAACATTCAAAACCAACATGCCTGATCGAGCTGGCATATGACTCCATCTCCTTCCAACTTCGGTCCGCCGGATGGGGACCACCACTGACTGTATTAATAACTAACCTTCCACCTGTACGGGCGGGTTCTTCCCGTCTCTTTTGAGTTTGCACACGATTTTGATTGGATGTGCTCGCGTCACCAGACTGCGGCGCCTGAACGAACTGATCCGGCTTCCTCTCTCTGATCAATTTCTCAATGAGGTCTTGCAAATGTCTACACTCATTGGTGTTATGTCCATAACTTTCATGGAATCTGCAGAACTTTCCTGTTTGGATCTTCCACTCCGACGATGGTTTTGGAGTAAGCTTCTTATACTGCATAGCATTGCAAGTCTGTAGATACACGTTCTCCAATGACGTGTTAGCGGTGTATAAGTATCAAACATCGGAGCCATACGTCGTGGGCCACGGTTCTGATCTCGTTTCCTACTCTGACTATCACCGTTCCTCGGCTGTTGAGTCTGTTTATTCTGAATATTTAACTGGACTTTTCCTGAACTTTCACCAGATTGTTTACTGCAACATTACTCTGAACCTCTTCATTGCTGGGTCTCGCATTGTCCTGTTTCCTAGATTGTTTCGCATCCTCACGCCTTAAGAATTGAGCGGCTTTGGAATATAAATGATCCAACGATGCGGGAGGCTTCCCAGCTAGCCAATTTCCAAACTCAGGATCAGGATCAATCCCCTTGGTCAAGGCCATCAAGATTGAATTATCATTGGGGTTAGTAATCTCCGCACAAGCGGCATTGAACCTTTCTAAATATCGCCTGAGTGTCTCCCCAGGAGCTTGAGTGACACTAGATAAAGTATTGACGTTTTTAGGCCTGGTGATATGCATACGAAACTTTTCAACAAAGTTAGTAGCCAATTGATCAAACGAAGAGATATATCGTGGAGGTAATCGTGTAAACCACATTGTCGCAATCCCCCCTAAAGAAATGGGGAAACTACGGCACTTAACTGCATCATCAGCTCTTGCAGCAGTCATCGACCATTCGTATTTCAGAATATGTTGGTTAGGATCGGAACTTCCTTTATACATGGGCAGAGTCGGCATCCTGAATCGTCGAGGAGGTTCAACATATAATATGTCATCGGTGAACGGAGTATGACTTCGGGAGATTCCCCATTCGTCATTTGTTAAGCCCTGACTCTCGTGAATCATTTGGCGTACCATGGCTGAGAGGTCTGGCGTTGCTACATTCTGAGGGCGGTGAGCCAAAGTATGGTCGGGTTCCATAGTGCGAGATGGGATTGGGCGCTGTCGACGATCCTTATCTCGCCTCCTTGGCACGATGTCTTCTGGGACATATGGTTCTGGCGCTCGTTCCTGCTGGTGGTAATTCTGGTTGGAGTGATTTCGGGTATCAACTCCTATGTCAACCGCAGTGGCGGCGGCATGGTTATCCGCGGTATGTTGCGGAACAGCGCCTCCTCGGGATCAGGGCCCTTTATGAAAACTAGCGGATGGGCCGACTCTTATCTGTCCCACGTTCAATGCTGTCTGGTGGTCAACAGCCTGTGCATAATTTCCCTCTAGCCTGGGACGGGTGGATCTGTGATTGTAGTCGGATGAAGCAGAACTTTCCGTGGAGGAACGAGACACATGATCCCTCATGGATCTTTTACGCCCTTGGCGATGTAGTTGGTTGGCTAACTCAGTGTTAACGCGCATCTGCTCGGCTAGCTGTTGCCGACTTTGAGTTAGTTCTTGGATCAACGTCTGGAACTCTTGCCTGGTAATCGGACCAGATGGGTCGGAATGCCCGGTATCATCTTGGTTATGTGGAGGTAGTTGCGTGGGATTTTGTCTGTCCCGACCTTCTTGACCAACGGCAGATGCGGTTCTTGTCCTAACCATTTTAGATAGTGAACTCCTTCCCTAGACTTTGGCGAATCTGAATAGAACGGAAGGAATCTGAAACTGAAATCTGGATCTCTCCCTTAGATTTATGCAATCCGGCATCGGCGAAAGATCCAAGAAGCAGGAGAAAAACTGGGTTTTCTCAGTGAAAGCACCAAAGTGTTTGTACCAAAATTGGACACAACACTCTTCGGAAGTTTTTGAAGAGATAGTAAATGAAGAATATGAATTGAAAATGAGGATTATCTGACAAAAACACCAAATAACAGTAAAATAAAGACAAAGACAAGCGATTTATAGTGGTTCGGCTCGTTGCCTACGTCCACTGTGAAGTTTTAACAATTTTATTGATTCTCTTTCAACGTTTACAAGCGATTACAGCAAGCAACAACAAGTGTATGATGTGGGGTGATGAAGGTCTCGATCCGGCAGAGTCTGGGCGCTTGACAGTCGAAAAGATCCTTTTTCTGTTGGCCCTGGGGTTCTATTTATAGGCGTAGGATGCTGATATTTCGCTGAAAATTTGGGAGACTACTTCTGGCACGTGATGGGGCCCACGCGCCCGGTTTCAGGAAATTTGGGCCCACTCTGGCATCGATTCGAACTCCATTCGAATCGATCATGAATTCATCCAATCGAGGTGAAATTTGGTGTGGACATTCTTCAACATGAATGCAAGCTTCTATGAAAATTTCGTGGTATTTGGATCTGCAGATTGAGAGATATGATGGGTTCAAGATGACGTTCCTCGAGTGGCTGTTTGGTTCGAAACCATCCCTTCGAATCGATTGTTTCGAATCGATGGCGGCACGTGTCTTCGTGTTGACGTGGAGCGCACACTTCGCTTCGATCCGAGTTTTGCTCCGAGTTGACTGTTTCGACTCCATATATCTCGGCGCATTCGAATCGATGAAGGACACGTCATCACGGCTAGTTGACCCAGTGGATTTGAACGAAGCTTCACAGATGGGTTCGAACAAGGCTTCACAGATGGGTTCGAACAAGGCTTCACGGATGGGTTCGAACAAGGCTTTATGGATGGGTTCGAACAAGGCTTCATTGATGGGTTAGAACAACTTATGCTTGATGGATTCGAACTTGCGCTTCTCTGATGGATACGAGCTTTGCAACTTCTCCATGGATACGAGGTCCATCGATACGAACTCGATGGATTCGAAGTTGATGGAGTCGAACCGAGGCACTCTGATGGATTCGAAGCTAATCTATATGAAGGTGATCGGTTCGAACGGTGTCCGGTGATGGATTCGAAGACACCTATACCGATTGTTCGAAACCAGTGTTTTTCCCTTCAAGTTGAATCGATCATAACTTGAGCGTATGAACTCGGATTGGCTTGAAATTTGAGATGCGGACTTCTATGATCTTTTCTGTCATATCCTATCAATTGTAGCTTAATCTGGACTCGGACAAAATTCAGTGATATCCATAGCGAAACGAAGTATGTCCAATCTCTGAGGCGAACTGTTCTCCGTTTTCGATCAATCTTTTGGTATCGCGGCTTTGCCAAAAAGCGGGATAACAAATTTATTTAAGTAAGATATGAAATTATTTAATAATAAAATAAAATTGAATTATTTGATAATTAAATAAAAATTTGAATTCTTTGTTAAGAAAAATTGAACTTTTGAATAAGTGAATTTGGATTTCGTAAATAATTGAAATTGAGATTCTTTATTAATTAAGTTTTGGAAAAGTATTGAAGTAAGTAAATAAGTGAAATTGAATTTCTTTAAGCTGAAATAATAATGTGATTTATTGAAATTAATGTAAGACTTGTAATTTAGAGAATTTGATTTGACGAATCTAATTTAATTAAATTTGAAAATTTTGATATAATAGAGTTGAACTTTAGTAATTGATTTAATGAATTGGAAATTAAATAGAAATTGTTTTGAATGACAAATTTATTTAGTGAATATCGAATAAAATCGATCAATGAATTTAAATTGATTGAATGTTAAATTAAATTTATTTAAATGATTTCGAGATGAAATTTATATACGAACTTGAATCAATATTTGAAATGTTTAAATAAAAATTGAAATTGAATCATAAGATTTTGAAATGGTAATTTGGAAGTTTTGAAACGTACATTATGGAAATTGATTTAGAAGGACAAATGAAATGTTGGTTTACAAATTCTAAATGAAACTGAATTTGATTTGGTTTTGAAATTTACTAAACGACCAATCGGTGTAATAATTACGAAAGTTATTAAAGAAACCGGAATCGGTTATGGACATACTCTCTGTCTAAACCGAAAACCACTTTAATAACTATACGCGGAGTGTGATCCAGAATGAAGTGGTTAGAATGATGTATGTGATGACTGAAGAAAGAGAACGATAATGGATAGCCTTGACACTTGTGTCAAATTGGAAATGAATAAAACAGGAGCCGTGCCGGGACAAATGGGGTTAGCCACCTCGAGCGAACACACTTCTTCGTAAACTACTCATTACTTGTTATTGATTGGTGCACCCTCGTACTTTTGGGTGTGTTGTTTCCGGTGTTGAGATCGTTGCGGTGATGCGTTCTCACCAGTCCGGATCAGGCAAATGGTAGTTCCACTACCTTGGGTATTGCCTCATGTGCCTTGTCATACTTGTATCCCTATATACATGACCACTACGAATTTGTTTTGTGTTATACCTATGGAGTACTCCCTTATATCCCACTAGTTACCGGTGGAGTTACAGTGCTGTATAGACTATAACGCTTATATAACATGTGTTAAGGGGGATAATGGTAATGCCTTAACACTATTTTGATACTTTTTATTACTGATAAACATTATCTATTTAGCGTGCACTACTACATAGCTGACAGTTTGATGGAACCTTAGAGGATGGTTATTCCAACATCCTTTGAGTTACTGGTATTTTAATTGTTGTTTCACTTGAGTTTGATTTATTGACATAAGAATGTTAATCCTGACTCGAGTGTTTTGTATTTTGCTTTACGCTCGGGTCGGACTGAGTGGTTCAGCTTTTGAGACTCACCTTTGGAGTTGGAGCTTCGCCTGGAGATCCGGCTATCTATCCAGCTTTCAGATATTCAGTTGATTCTAGTGTTGTATTCGGATTCTTTTATTTGACTATTGGATTCGAGACTTCTGTTGTAACTTATTTAACTCTGTTATATATATATATATATATATATATATAGTAGCTTCATGAACTACTATCTTTTGCTTCCGCTGCATATTATTACTCTGTGTCTGTGATTCTGTGATTATTTATTTACTGTATATGCTCATTTTTTCCAAATTTAGATTACAATTCGGTATTTTGAATTGTTCAAGTTCGACATGTGCGGATGCGAATAGTCCAAAATAGCGGGTCGTTACACAATATAAACTTCTTTTATAGATATCCTTATTTAAAATGCTTTAATAAAGTTTAACCAATAAAGTTCGTTTGATAAATAAAAATTATTTAAAACACCTTTAAATAAACAAGTTATTATTTAAACATTCTTCGTTAAAATTATGTTTACTTCATTATCAAAATAACGATTTTAAACAAACATTAAAAAGTATTAAATTACTTCAAAAACATTTTTCGGTAGTAATAAACTTTAAACATTATAAACAAGAAATAACTTTACCTTAAAAACATTTTTTAAAATATATTTAAAATGAATGATTTCTCAAAATTAAAAAGAGGCTTAGTGACCATAATGGTTCTCAATTGATTCAGTTTAACTTCCCGGTTATAATATGGTTATTTACACAATAAGTAGATATGTAAAAAGGAAACAACTAATAACTACCAATCAACATATAGGTAAATGTCCAAGTTACTATAATAGCATAATTGGGTTTTATTCCTGCTTAGTAGATGTCAAAACATAATCTATTTGGTGAATTATAGCTGAATGGTGATTTTTTTCTAACAGATGCCAACTATAATTTAATTAGCAAACTATATTTTATTCTACTAAACATGTATCATTAGGTTTCATATTCAATTAGGGTTACTTGAGCGTAGTCGACAAAGTAATCCCTTGGATTTAAAATAATCTTTTAAAAGAAAGTTACATTAAAACAAAACTGATCTTCAGAATTAAAGTGGTTTAAAACTTTCTAACTTTATTTATTTAATAACTAAACAGTATTTAGAATCTTTATTAAATCATAGTTAAACTTTAATTAAAAATTTAACATAACTAAGAGTTAAATAAATAAGGAAATAATAATTATTCTTCAAATAAATAATTAAATACTAGTTAACCATTAAATACACAATCAAACTTCAATTAAGCTTTAATTAATTATTAATTAATAATTTAAACTTTTAAACAATAATTAAACATTAACTATTTTTAGTTAATTGATTAAATAATCTTTAATTTAAACTTAAATAATTAATTAAACCTTTATTTAAAATAATTAAATCTGAACTTAATCAGTACTTATTAAATAATTAAACCTTTTTAAAATAAATAGTTAATAATTAATATTTATTAAATATCAATCATTTAACGATTCATAATTTGATCGTTTTAATTATTGATATTTAAATATAGATTATTTTTCAAAAAATAATCAAGTTTTAAGTAATGAATAATAACATTGAACATATTTTGGAAAAATAGTGATAAAATTACTGAAAATCATTTTATCGATAAATAGCTTTATAATCTTCAAACGTCACGCACAGAGTTAGACACGTACACTTGTTTTTATAATCGAACAAAAATATGAAATAATATTATTTATTTTATTTTTAAAAAAAATAAAGGTATCTATGACATCATTAGGGATGCTATTATATTTAAATATTAATTTACGAAGTTAAATTGAGATTTAATGGTTTAATAATTATTATAATTATTCAAATAAGTTTTTTAAATGATAATAATTAATTTTAAATATTTATAAATTGATAAAATAATTTATAATAGTTTAATAAAGATATATGATTGATTTGAAAATATATGAAAATTCGAATCGCTTAATCGATAAAATATCACTTATTATAAACAATTGTTTACCAATTATTTATATGGTTTTATAATTCAAATGAGATCATTTTAATTAATTGATAATGATAAGAAATAATTTTTCAAATTTTGTTTACATTTGTAGGTAATTTGGTTAATAAGTCAAAATGTGATTGGGAATCGGCTTTTCGATTTTGATTAGTTTAACAAATGAAAGTCGTTACAACATGGTAAATGACACAAACACATATTTTCATGCATGTATACATATCACTTACTCACATACACACATACATAACATATATACAAATACACACGCACATTTGGGAAAATATCTAAGATATTTACTAAGGACTTCACCATTAAGCAAACTAAAGACAAACCCACATGCATACGGACAATAATGGATGGCTTGGAAGAGACTGAAATGAGGGATGTACATGGAGGAGGGATGTAATGTGTGTAACATGATGGACAAGGAGGGGTTGGGTGCACACGGTGATGGATAATAATGGGTTTTTAAAGATAGTTTTACAACTCTTTAGCCTACAAATACAAAGTCATATCCTTCATAACTCTCACAATATTATTCACATTCCTAAGATTCTTCTTCTTCTCCATCTACTCTCTAATGGCCTCATCAATGTAGAAAAGAAAACGCCTCAAAATTGGCAAATATATACAAACACAATTCACTCGATTCGCTTTCAAAACTAGCGCAAAACACACCCTACCACCTCCACAACAAACGGCCTTCCCATTCCCCATCAATGTAGAGAACACCATACCTAAAAAAGGCATGGTCGTGCCTACCCTAGCTTAGGCTGAGCCATTTATGAAGAAGAAGGTGGAGTTTGAGAGGCTTTAGAACAAGAAAACACGGAAGAAGTGCCCCGAAAGTGAAAAGAGAAGTCTATGAAAATGATTAGTGGATTGGATCCATAAGTGAGTACTCAATCTTATTTTTATTTAAATATAACATAAAATGATAATATACATGTTAAAATAGAGAGTAATATCTTGAATATGGATAGATGTTGGATGATAACTTGGTTGATATTATGATTTATTTATGAGGTCATTATATAGTTGATAATTTGGTTTGATAAATGATAAGAGAAATGGCTATTAATTAACCATAGTAATTTAATGGAAATTTAATCCTTAATTATCATGTATATGGAGTTGTTTAGCCTCTTAATGGTACTAAATATCTAAAAAGAGTTAAAAAGAATATTACAATAATATAGTATTATCACATGAAATGAAATGGAGAATGAGTTTGGAATATGAAAATTATTTGTTTAAACGAGTTTAAAATGATTTAAAAATGTTTCATAAACATTTAAGAGTGTCTCCTTGAAGTTTGACAATAAATTGAAAAATAATCTATACTAAGCATGTCGTGCAACCATAGTTCGCAATTTCGCACCATGAAAGTCAAAGAGTATATGGAATATAATATAGCTCAGATTCTTTGAGATAAGAATTTTCCAAACTATTATATCCATAGCTTTCAAATGAAAAAAGAAAATAAAGGTTTCATCTTGTGTATTTTTAAATAAGTCGAAAACGATTTCCAAAATAATCGGGTTTTGCAGTTTGAAATCCATAAAGAGAATTCCTTTAAAATATAAATTCTTTAAAGATATGGAATATATTCTGTAAATATTTTAAAATGTTTCAAAATAAATTTGAGTTAACAAATGAATTTCCAGAAGATATAAAATTCATTTTGACCAACATAGCTTTTAAAATACTACCTGCAGCACTTTTGAATAACTTTTGCAAACAATGGTTTTAGCTTAATTATCCTTTCCTAAATCTTTTGTGAAACTTTTTAGATATATAATTAAGTAATTTAAAGATAATTAAGAGGTTTAAAAAAGAGTCTGGGGAAGTGGCTAGTGTAACGACCCATAAAATTTAGCAATTTTTAATTGGTATTTAACGTATCGAATTTGGTTTTGAGAAATTATTAATAATAAAATTTTGAAAAAGAAAAAAGAAAATATGTTATGTATATTAATGATTTGTAGTGCGAGCTGTGTACATATATTTTAAAGTTTGGTTGTGGTTATACCTATTAGATCTAGTACAAAAACGTTATAAACTATTATTTATACTATAATATAAGTTAAGTTTGATGTAAACTGGATAGCATAGTTCATTTCTGTTGGGTAAATATCAATAGTGTGGTTAATAAATTTACGGTCTCCTTTTGCTTTTCAGCAAGGTGTGTAATTTTTAAGTATATTGAGTACGTTCCATATATATTTATTTTGGAAAACCACTGTACATGTATGATGGTCTATTTGAAGTGTATATATATAGTAAAGCATATTTATACCGAGTTTTATTTTATTTATATGTGTTATAATAGCTATATATATATATATCTTAGTCTTGATACTAGTATATAGTTTTACTGAAGTTTGATTTCTAGTCATGTTAAAAATATATATTTGATTTTGGGTTTTTGTGTCACCATTTCCAATTTATTTTAGTGCATATTTAGTATATCTATACATATGTCATCAGCTATAAATACGATAGTTAAGGGTTTCATATATCATATGAACCAAAGAAGAAGAGAAGTATATACTATATTTAACTACATATATGAAGTATATGTTTTAAGGGTTGATTTAAGGTCTGCATTAAAATTGGTAGTCTGCATGTTTGTTATGTACAAAGATAAGCATATATGAATTCATTCATACGTAGCCTTTACATTTTGAAAGAATATACATAATATTAAATGAATATTGATTTTTTTTAATATTATATATAAGGTTACCTTCATCTTCATTTGTCTCATTTTCATTTATTTGTGTACGTTTTCGTTTTAATTATTGTACACATCATGGTTCCTTTTATAAATTCATCGCCCATAAATAGTTTATTTCTTCCCCCTTTCATCTTCATTTGTCTCATATTCATTTATTTATGTACGTTTTCGTTTCAATTATTGTACACATCATGGTTCCTTTCATAAATTCATCGTTTCAATTTATTTTATGGTCCGTTACTCTGCCTTTTCAAATTTGAACGTGCAGCTGGTGGCATTAAAAAGTTGCTTTAATTATCCGTTGAATTATCGTAACCATCCCACTACTCTATATTTATTCCTGTACGTTTTATCTTCGCTTAAATTTCTCTGTCCATTCTTTTTTCCATATTAATATCCTTGCCTTTCCATACTCACGTTCTTTCGAATCAAGCAATAAATTGTTTAAATATCCTCCTTATCAACTTGACCGTTATCAAACCAGTAAGTAATTCAAATCTATCATTATTCTACCGTTTCTTCTTTAATAAATTATATGTAACAGTATATCATAAATGGACAGCTCATTCTCCACCCATTCATTTCTCCTATTCAATTAATAATGGAATATAAAGCTATATATTTGGTATACAATTCAAACAACCGTTACCATTCATACCTCCTAAATTCTAGCGATTGACCCCTCTATTTCCATGTTTCCAATTTTAGTTGCTGGATTACTCATTCCTACCATTCAACTATATTAAATGTTTATAACGTGTAGTCTCTGATCCTATTTAGCTTCATTTTTTCTTCCTCTCTGTTGCTTCTTGAAAAAAAAAGAGATTTTTCCCATTACAATGCTAAAACACATATGATGGAAAAATGAAAAAGGACCAGTTCTCCTTCCTATAGCTTGGTCAAGACTCCGCCACCACACCTCGAACCACCTGTCAAGAGCCACAACCCACTCTATGCCTCCTCCCCTCGTCATCCATATTTTTATAAACAATATGTGTATCATATTGAAATTTATGTTTCGTTTTTAAATGTTTACATATAGCGTGAATATGTACTAGTACTATATATAGTCTATTTTGTTTAATGGATATGTTATACAAGATGTGTTTTCTTTGGTCTAATGGATTTCGAAACTTATAATAAATATTATTGCATTATTTGTTGTTTTCAACTTCCTACAACACTTTGTTTTTTTATTGTAAATTTTAGCTTGCTGCAATTCTCTTTTCATCTGTATTATTGTATTCTATTATCTAGTATATACATTTTATCTAGTTATATATATTATACTATAAGGTGTATATATATAAGCTTTCATAGCCTATTATAATATGTAGCTATGTATATAAGATTGGGCCTGTTATATATGAAAGCATTGGTTATAGCAATTAAAAATACGCAAAGGAATTTAACGTGGTGATATTTACTTATGAATAGAACAAGATATGTACCACCATCTGTATCTTCGTCTCTCTCCCCATGTTTTTATTATTATTATATATATATATTCTTTCTTTCTTTTTTTCTCTTTCCACTCCTTTCATTTTATAGCTTTTAAATAAATTGACAAACGCTTTGGAAGTATTTAAACGCAGTACACGACAAATTTAATAAGCAGTGGTGTTTTACGTCATTTATAGCCAAATTGTTTTTGATAAGTTCATACATTTCTAAACTGAAAATAATAAATATATGATGCGATGGAATTTGAGTTTTCATACGTCGTGCCATGAGCTGATCTTAAATTTAAAAGAGGTAAAATATATCAATCGCTTACAAATAAGACGAAGATAACGTCCTAAATTAACTTTTAGCAAACTGAACGTTACTGTCGTTATTAAGCAACCAGCGTATTGTGTCATCTGGTTATTTGGGTACTATTAATACGTTACTTTATTCATTCCATCAATTATTTCACACCACGTTATTTTAAATAAATTGCTACTCTTCTACTGAAATTTAACCAAACATTTAATAAAAATGGTCCGACGGTGTATTAGCCTTCGAGACTAATCCCTGAATTCCAAACGTTGGATCCACTTTGCGTTCTTTTTTTTCTCTTTCTCCATAAAACATATATAAAGTTTAAAGTTTATATTTGTTTTTTGATGTTAGTTGAAATGTAAATATTGATTTTTAAATAGTACATATATATATATAAGCTACTTTTGTTGTTCGTATATAAATGGTATTGTATGTGCATTTTTATGAAATAGCGCCCAATGTATATTATTTTATAAAAGAATTCATTTGTTATGTCAACTAAATATATGTTACTGTTGGTTTATATAAATATATTATAACTGATGTTGACTTCTTTCATTATACTCTTTCTTACAGCTAAAATATGTCAGTATTGTAACCTAGCACATGATTTACATTAGTCTGTTTATATAAGTATTTATTTCAAATTTCATATTGTATATATGCTTGATTCTAATTTATGTGTTTTAAATAAAATAAAATAAAACAATGATTTTGGAAATTATAAATACATATATATTTAATTTAATTTAATATGTGTTGAATTTAGAATATGACTTTATATATATAGTTATATATAGTTATATATATATATATATATATATATATATATATATATATATATATATATATATATATATATGAGTCCACTCATACCCTTATCTTCGCCAATCCCGTTCTGACTTGTTCCATCAATTCTTATTATCAGCTTTGATCGTTGAATTCGTGCCGATTTTTCTTTGCTTCGATTCATAATTCAAATTTCAGTGTCTGTAGCAGTACACATATCCATGTCATCTTCTGTATTCTCTAGGCTCGAGAGGTGAGCAATCACTCACGATTAACATACTTTTATTCATTAAATTTGATTTCAATTGAAACGACAATTGAAATATGCTGCTATAGTTATTTAAATTTGTTATATATGCTATTATCTGTAACTGTTCACCTGCGGGATATGACACCATATGCTGTTGTTTGTATTATATTGTTATTGATGATATATGCCTGTTATTTTATTGTATTTTCTGTTATCACTCTGCAAGTTCCCTGTAGTTTAGAAACACTATGGGTTGAAATGATACATACCCGAACAGACTTTAGAATAGGAGAAAATCGTTATGGGTTGAAATGATAAACCCAAGCGATTTTCATTTAATTGAATTTGGGATTACGGGTTGAAATGATATCCACCCATATATATTTAGTATACGGATTGAAATGATAAATATCCGTAGCACTTGACTATATGATAGGAAATATATACAGACACCGTTGGTCCATATAAATATTTTTGAAAATAATTTCTATAATTTTGGAAAGAAATATATGGTTTACTAAATTTGATTCTTAAGATATTATATAAATGGAAATTGTATAGATAGATTTAGTAGCAATATTTGATTTAAATTGAGTTGAATTTAAATTGATAAATTGAGAGTGAATTTAATTTGAATGGGAAGGTCGGGTTGATGTTGGAACGTTTTGTTAAGTTGAGGAAATTGAAAATACTTTACTGTATAAATTATTTAATATATAAATACTATTTTGGGAAATATAGAGATACTTGAAGTGAAAATGAGATTTGGTTTTGAAGTATAAATTAAGCTGAAATGACCACGGTATTATAGTGTATATTTCTACCTTGTAGAAAGTTCCATGGACCCTTAGAGGATGGTTATCCCAAACATCCTTTAAGTTATTTATATTTCAGTTGATATTTCACTTGAGTTGGATTTATTGATATAAGAATGTTAATCCTGACTCGAGTGTTTTGTGTTTTGCTTTACGCTCGGGTTAGACTGAGTGATACAATATTTGAGACTCACGTTTGGAGTTCGGTGCTTCATTTGAAAATCCAACTATCGATTCAGATTCCAGCCTTTCCAGTTGATTGGTTCAGAGAAGTCATATGTTGCATTGGAGACTTCAATGCATTTGAACTATTCGGTTGTATTTTTCTAACTCTGATGCATATAGTAGCTTCATGAACTACTATTCTTTATCTATTCCGCTGCATTATATTACTGTGTGATCTGTGATTGATTTATTTATTGTATATTTTAAGTTTTGCCAAATTTTAATTAACAATTCGGTATTTTGAATTATTCAAGTCGGATATGTACGGTTTTATTGTCGATTTGAATGGTCCAAAATAGCGGGTCGTTACAGTTCGTATCAGAGCTTTGGCTCTAGGCAAAACTTAGCATATATGGTAAATTTATTTACAGAATCACTTTCGCTCGAGTTGAATCTCTTCCTTTTGACTCGATTTCCTTTGAATCTTGGAATGTCCCTCGGTTCCGAAATTCATTCTTTCTCTCCCTATTTATATTCGTTTGATTTCGGAGTATCCCATAACTCCACTGAATGATTTGTAAAGGTGGTGAAAACTCCTTTTCAATTGGCATTGACTCAAAGAAGATTTTTGTATCCTCGGTTTATGATGCTGCTATATCTTGTTATGCCGAATTCTATGTCTCTTGCGATCGAATGTCAAATTGCCTTAGAATTCTACATCGATCTAATTTTGGAATCACGGTTGACCAGTAAAGGTCGCCCACGATTTATAGAAGTATATCCATCTTCTATTTTGTAATTTAATTATCGCATCTTCGATCGAGTCTATCTTCCAATCAGAATTCTATTGATTTGAGTTCCTTTAATTCAAATCTCTATCTTTGTTTAAAATCCATTCTTAAAATTATGCTCTGAAAATCGGGTATGTTTGCATTTTTGAAATTGGTTTATATATCAAAATTATTATTTTGATAACTATGATTTTATTCTACATATAAAAGTGAAAATGTTTTCGATAAGGATTATATACCTATATATAAAACAAATAAGAAATGTTATTCTATATAAAAGGGTTTTGAAAGGATTTGTAATTTTGAAAAAATATAAGAAATTGATTTATATAAAAAAGATTTATAATAGAAGTGTTAAATTTGAAATTCGAGAATTGAATTCCGGTGTTTTGAAATTAGTTTTAAGATTTTTGAAATTATATAATAATACGATTTGAAAGTATTTTATGAATAAGAAGTGTTTCAAATGACTCAAATGAGTTCCAATGATTTCAATGAAATTTCAAGGAAGTTTTAAGAAAATAGAAGTCCAGAACTCACTTTGTCGCTGGAAAATAATTTCGGTGATGAGCGCACACATCATCGACATTTATTTTCGAGTTTCAGAGTGGGGGAGAGGCCTCTTTAATAGCTTCGCTATGCGAGTGATTTTGTAAAACCATTTTGATTTCAAATTCCGAAGTATAATTTGATATTTTCGAAAGATATATGTATATATTTGAAACAATTTAAAATGAGACCGGTGTTCAGTCCTCGAATTTCGGATTTAATAATTGATTTATTGATTTATTGTTGATTTTCAACTCTTGAATTGAAAATTTGATTTCCCTAACTATTTTGAACGTTCGAACACTTCCGAATCGAGATTAAATTTTCAAAGCTAACAAATTTCGAAGAGTATAAAATGTTTGATAAAGAATATAAATTTAGTTTTGAAATGTTTTGAAAAAAAAATAGTTGAATAATGGTTTTCAAAAAGGTAAATTGGATATTTCACATAGAAATAGATAGTTGAAAAGTTTTTAAAAAAAAGGGATAATTATAAATTTGGAAACCATTTTGAGTATAATTGATTTTGGGAAAATATTTGGTTTTGAAATTAAATTGGAATTAAAAACCAGTACTATATGGTATTCTTGGAAATGAATGTGTTTGACTTGAATTATTTTAATTTGGAAAACGGGATAATTTTCTAAACCTATTATTTTGGGAACTTTGAAATTTAGATATTTAATTTGGAAGAAAATTTGGTGAAATCATATATGATTTTGAAACTGAATTGATATTGAAATCATTTGAAATTTGAGAACCTTATATTATTAAGCACTTGATTTGGGAGTGGTCGAACTTATATAAAATGGATTGTATAAGTATGAAGTTGATTTGAAATCTATTGATTTGAAAGGTACTCAATTTGGAAAGAGATTTTATATAATCGAAGTCTATATAAGTATGATTTGATCTACTATTGATTTTGGAAAGTATTCGATTTGGGAAAAATGGAATCCTATATATATGGACTTTATATAAGTACGATATTTGAAAGTGATTTGAAGAGGTACTATATGATACATATTTTCGAAGTAAAGATATGAAAAGTGCCTTCTGCTAGATATCCTCTTTGTGGCCATATCGTGGATTCATTCTATCGATATTATTCTATCTGATTTTTGGTTTTCCGGATGTAATACTCGAGTGTTTTCCACCGTGGCGTAATCCATGGTTTTTTTTCTCTCGCGACTGCATAGCACAATTGCCTGTCTGAGTCTAGCCTAGGGGTACGGATTGTTTCCTGGGGGATCCAGGCGTAATCATTGTGTATCCTACAATCTGTGTAGGTCGCGAATAGTAGCGAAACTGCCTGGCTGAGAGAACCTAGGGGTACGGATTGTTTCCTAAGGGACCCAGGCGTAACCATTGTGTATCCTGCACTCTACTAGTCATCATGGCGTAACTCGCAGGGCTGAGAAAGCTTACAGATACAAATTGTTTCCTGGGGGATCCAGGCGTAACCATTGTGTATCTGCGAACCATGGTCGGACAAAGGTTTTGGTTTGGTTGTTTTGTTTGGATTGTACTTTCCATATCTGTTTTAAAGGTTTTTCAAGTATTTTCACTGGGTGTTGAAAAAAGTCTATTAAGTACTTGAAGAATTCTAGCTTTGCGCCTGATCAACGCATGACCAGAGTTTGCAAGAACGAGGATAAACTTGTTGAAACATCGAGTTATAAAAGTATTTTCGAAAGGAAAATTTATTTCGATATAATAGTATTTTATTATAAAAGTATTATTATAAAAGTATTTTTCCCAACAAAGAAATTTTTAATTATTATTTGAAATTTAAATTCTTATGGTTCTAGATTAATTATTCGTGCCCAATACTATTCCTTGCATCTACCTTATCAGCTCATTTTATTTATTCACCTTGATTCTGTTTTCTAAATCAACCTTCCTTCCTTGTTGGATATATCCTTTAGACATATTGTTTAATTATATACTACATGGTTTAATAGAAATTTTAGTGTTATAAATATTTTAGAAGTTATTTATCTAAAATAAAACATATTTTTTTTTTAAATATTTGTGATCTAATAATAATATTTGGAAGGTATCTTGAAACAAAATAAAAATTTATGAATTTTGGATTTAATATTTCAATAGCTTCTTTGTAAATATAAGTAATAATGTAAATAATTGTTTTCAAAGGAGTTTGAAAAGTAATAAAGTATTAAATAAAATTAAATTTCAAATGAAGTTATCAAATAAATATTTCAAATAAAATTTATATAGTTTTAAATTAATTGTTTATCTTGTCTTTCAATCTATTTTTATTTCTGGTTGTTCTATTCTCCTACCTCCTACCATTTCGGGGACGAAAGGTTTTGAGTGGGGGAGAGTGTAACGACCCATGAAATTTTAGCAATTTTTAATTGGTATTTAACGTGTCGAATTGGATTTAGAGAAATTATTAATAATAAAATTTTGAAAAAAAAAGAAAATATGTTATGTATATTAATTATTTGTAGTGCGAGCTGTGTACATATATTTTAAAGTTTGGTTGTGGTTATACCTATTAGATCTAGTACAAAAACGTTATAAACTATTATTTATACTATAATATAAGTTAAGTTTGATGTAAACTGGATAGCATAGTTCATTTCTGTTGGGTAAATATCAATAGTGTAGTTAATAAATTTACGGTCTCCTTTTGCTTTTCAGCAAGGTGTGTAATTTTTAAGTATATTGAGTACGTTCCATATATATTTATTTTGGAAAACCACTGTACATGTATGATGGTCTATTTGAAGTGTATATATATAGTAAAGCATATTTATACCGAGTTTTATTTTGTTTATATGTGTTATAATAGCTATATATATATATATATATTAGTCTTGATACTAGTATATAGTTTTACTGAAGTTTGATTTCTAGTCATGTTAAAAATATATATTTGATTTTGGGTTTTTGTGTCACCATTTCCAATTTATTTTAGTGCATATTTAGTATATCTATACATATGTCGTCAGCTATAAATATGATAGTTAAGGGTTTCATATATCATATGAACCAAAGAAGAAGAGAAGTATGTACTATATTTAACTACATATATGAAGTATATGTTTTAAGGGTTGATTTAAGGTCTGCATTAAAATTGGTAGTCTGCATGTTTGTTATGTACAAAGATAAGCATATATGAATTCATTCATACGTAGCCCTTACATTTTGAAAGAATATACATAATATTAAATGAATTTTTTTTTTAATATTATTATAAGGTTACCTTCATCTTTATTTGTCTCATTTTCATTTATTTGTGTAGGTTTTCGTTTTAATTATTGTACACATCATGATTCCTTTTATAAATTCATCGCCCATAAATAGTTTATTTCTTTCCCCTTTCATCTTTATTTGTCTCATATTCATTTATTTATGTACGTTTTCGTTTCAATTATTGTACACATCATGGTTCCTTTTATAAATCCATCGTTTCAATTTATTTCATGGTCCATTACTCTGCCTTTTCAAATTTGAACGTGCAGCTGGTGGCATTAAAAAGTTGCTTTAATTGCCAAAAGGTGGGATAACAGAATTTATTCTTTTCCAACTTGCAAACCCTTTCAAAACATTTCCAAATATTTCTCTGGAATTTTACTTAAAATTACAAATCTCATTTACAATTTATATTCTCCAATTCTATTTGTATGTGAATTTATTTCTTAACTTTGGAGTTACGATTTCAATTTCTTTTTAAACACTAATGATAATAATTTAATATCATCACTTTCTAGCAACCAAACAATCATATATTATAATAATTCACAGAATTTTTTTTCTCTTTTATATACAAAATAATTTAGGTAAAATTATTTCATTTACCCTTCGAATTTGTTCTGTACAAGTGTTTAGAGATTCCTATCGATAACGTTAATTACTCGTATTGACCAGAATCCATATACCACTCAACAAACCAATCATCACAATATAAACAATTTTAAATTCACTAACAAATACGCACTCATATCTATTATTACACTCAAACTCGTTCTAGGGTACCGCTGACTCTATCTCTAATGAATAACACCCAACAGAGCCAAGGTTGTCGCTTAACCATATGCTCTGATACCACATTGTAAAGAACCGATTCTTCGACCTCCGAAAATCAACATTAATACGTCCACAGTATCAACTGCCGAACAATCGAAGGCCGGAAAACCGAACACTTAGGGTTTAAGAAGAAGAAAAAGATAGAAGAAGTAAGAAAGAAGAAGCAACAGAAACAATATCAGAATCTCACAAATCGCAGCGGAACAACATATAATAAACCAATGAATAATCTTTAAAACAAAGAATATTAGCTTTTATTACATTACATCACATTACATTACATTACATCACATCATCAGAGTTTACAACAACAAACAGCGGAAAAGAAATACTATATACTGGTTAATACGCCACGCCATCCAACTTGCCTCCAGATCTCTACAGCAACTCCTGAATTCCAAAGTGACCTGATAACCTGACTCTAGGCTGCCCGTGTGGAAAATTATGGGCAACTAGTCTTAGGAAGGGAACAATAAACTCCAGGTCACTCATGGGACTGGTGTGAGAACTAAAACAGTTTATCTATCTTTGAAACAACAACATTTCATGGCATTACGCGAAATAAATCATTTTTTGATATTATTATTAGTGCATAGTGTAGAAAACATTTCAAAAATATAATAGTAACCCTAGTCAGCATGGGCATTATGCACTTATGCCAACTATAGCTACCAAGATCAATAGCAGGTTACCGCCACATTCTATGGCAGGTTATACAACTAAAACCGTACAGGGTATGTATTGCTTCTTTAGATTTTCCAACAAATGATCGACTAAGGAACTTCCCATACCAAAATGGAACGCCTCTGGAAGGACGCCCCCGAGAACCTAACCGGATCTTTGCTAAACCAGGCCGACGCTACCTCACGCTATACAGCTGTGACTAGGTAACTAACACACTGACGCTACCTCACGCTATACAGCTGTGACTTGGTAACTAATACACGGACGCTACCTCACGCTATACAGCTGTGACTTGGTAACTAACACACTGACGCTACCTAACGTTATACAGCTGTGACTAGGTAACCAACACACTGATGCTACCTTATGCGATACATCTGTGACTAGGTAACTAACACACAAGCTATGTCATCCCCCCCGGTCGTTACCGACCTTTCTCCGAGGATCCTCAACCACAAAGCAGTAATTGTGCGGTAACCACATAGGTTCGATATCTGGGCTCTATACCATGATATCACCTTCTATCTAGAAGGAAATGGACATACCCTAGGGCGCTACCCCTAACAAAAACCTTGTCGCAACATTTCTGTTTCGACCATTACCGGGTTGTGAGGCCCGACGAAGTCTGGTCCACAAAGCTACGCTTTTTCACAAAGCCATGCTTCGATCAACAAATGATCAGCAACACTTCGTATGCCACATTACCAAATTGGGAATGTATCACTAGTAACCATCAACTACATAACCTCTGAGCTCGTACGTCTCAGAGAAGGGTGTTAAGCTAAGAGAATAAATTCTCCGCCACCACCAGAAATGTATTTGATAGAAACCAGCTTTGCATCTCAAAATGTAACGTCAGACATACATCCATACAAGTCTGTTCCGAGTTCGAACAGAACCGAAGAAACTTCTGAAGAAGCCTTTGCAATCCAAGTATTCACAATACGATCGGACTTCCCATCACTTAGGGAATCTCTATACCGGAGCCGTGATGCAGAGAAAATTGACAGATCGTCCTATCATTCTCGTAAATACCCGGTTTTCACCACCGGTCTTCAATGCTATCCACATACGTCGTATCACCATTCGGAATGGGTTATATGACACAAATGTCCTCCCCCGGCTAAACCGAATAACGAGCGCAATATTTTAAAAATAAGTGTAGCATTCAAATTCAAGCAAATCACAACAATTTTCCACTTCGATCTTTTAAATAAAAGATTGATCACAATCACAAAGGTTCGATGTGGTTTTCGGATATCCACTTGGAATCCGACCCCCGGACGCAACGAAATTCAAATGCCATTTAAAGGCAAATATTGATAGTCGGTTATTTAACTATCAATCAAGATTCACAACAATTTTCCGGTTTAAATAATTTTCCCAATTATTTATTTTTCAAAATATCTTCGCAAGATATATTTTCATACTTCAACCCTTTGAAACAAATTTCAAATCACTTTTCAATCCTTTGAAAACAAATTTCAAATCATTTCCCTACACGGGATATATTCACAAATATTTCTTCATTTTCATTTCAAAATGAATTATTTAAATCAATCAAATAAATCCTTACCGATTTATTTTAAATTTTACGTTCCAAATCCGTAAATTTATTTTCACACTTCAAAAATAAATCAATGTTTATTTTTAAAAAAATTTCCCTTTCCTTTATAAATTTCATGATGAATTTAAATTTCCAAATATCCACTGATATACGATTTTCTAATCGTTTCAAATATGCATTTTCAATTTATCTTTAAAAGATATAATCTCAAAACATTCACTTCATATTGGAAAACATTTCCATACTTATTTAATAATAAGTAATTCACCAATCTATTTATTTTCAACATTTGGAAAATATTCAATATACTTAAATCATAATTAAGTATATATTTTATTCTTTAAGGAAAACATCCTCTTAACACATTTATTTGAGTCAAAACGAATGTTACGTAAAACCTCGTTACGATGATCCAAAATCACTAGTATAAGAATTCGAAATTGAGATAGATTTATAAATCCCAATACTATATAAAACAATTCCTTTTGAAAATCATTTACTACAACAATAGTGTTATAGAATGGCCTGTTCTTCGCGGTTGGAATAGGTGGTTCAATTCCTTCCCTTAGAACCGTACTTGAGAATTTCCTACCTCATACGGCTCAGCAATCAATTCTTTTTTCGATATCATCTTATATTTACACTATTCCCTAGACTAACTGAATTCTATTTATGAGAACTAAATCCCATTTTTCTTGGGTTAACCAGAATAATTACATAAGTTTAAAATTCTTTCAACAATGAATGTTGAAATCTATGGTTTCGATATTTAATACATTTTAAAACATCTTTAAATAGTTTTAATTCTATTTAAAATATCACTTCACCAAAACATTTCTTTGATATATTATTCACTGTCCAAAATCGTGAATATACTTCGTTAACCAAATTCAACATTTCTACACATTTTATTTTACAGGATTATCCACTGTCCAAAATCGTGGATATATCTCCTTTAAAAATCTATAAAAATTAACTTATCAAAATAAGTCGATTTCGGATTTATAAAACAATGTTTATAAATTCCATTTATATTTTATAATGACTCCAACTTATAAAATCACTTGTTTACGAATTCTATCCATATCCCATTTACACGCCAAAATCCAAATTATTAGCAAATTACTTATAATTCTCTATTTACAAATTCATTCATTTTATAACTTCACAAATCGTAGATTCTATTCTTTTATAAAATCCATTTATAACATCATTTTAAAACATCTTTAAATCTCCCTTATAATTTCATTACTTTGATCTATAAAAATCCAATTTTATAAATCTTATATATAAAGCTTTTATAGTAAATTCAAAAATCTCGATTTAAACTATTTTATAAAATCATTAACTCCATATTTTAAAAAATCTATTTTCAACTATATTTCTCAAAAATCATAATTTTTATAATTTATTTATTTAAACGAATCAATTCCAAAATTCAATAAAACGTATATTTTCAAAAATCACTATAAAAATCCTTTTTAAATTTGAAAATCATCACCTTAACACTTTTAAATTTTCCAAAACATGCACAATGCGACAATAGCATTAAATATAACAATCACGACATCCAAACATCATATATCATATGATAACAGAATATATCACAATATCTGCAAATAAATCAATACGGGTGAGGAATCCAGTTGGATCCCTCCAACCTATTTCCCTACATCCACAGATGTTAGCACAACACCAATCCTGTTTCAAGACGGGATATCACGGTACATGGGTTTTATAAAATATTATCCGCTATTATGCGGCGCGATAGGGTCTCATCCGCTATATAATGCGGGAAAATCAACTCCAAGTACATATATAATACCAATTCCACTTCAAGGTGGAATATCGCGGTATATGTTTTAGTAAATAACCTCCGCTTAATATACAGCGTATAGGGTCTATTTCAAAACAATAGATAGCAATTTATCATCCAAGCGTGCAAATCAGCGCAATCAAGCAATTTTAAATCTAACTATTTAAATTTAAATCGAAACTAATTCGATTGAGTGAGAAGTTCTCACCTTGGTTTTTAATTTTCAGCGTTTTATTTCAAATAAAATTAAACACGCGTTTAATTTTATCCGAAATTCAAACTAGCTCCAAATGATTCTAATCCATCTCCAAAGCGTAGTGCTCGACAAAACGAAGCCAACGCAATTCGTTTCGTCCAAAACGGACCTCGTATGAACAAGTTACACTATTAAAGTTTGTACAAATTATTATATAAATTAATTAACATTTCCTTTTTAAAATTTTCAACCTTTTTACATCCAAGCCGTTCCTTTTTGTTCAAGCAAATCATGGCCGTCATTACTATCTTCCTTCTCTTCGTTTCCAGGTGTTCACGCGACCAAAACAACCTATATCGCCTCTTTACCCTAGATTTTCGAACCCAATACGAGCACTTCCACCACGATCAACCACCGCCAGAAGCGCCTAGCCTAGCACCACCACCGGCCCAAGTTTCAACGAGCTCGGCTCTATGATGGCCTCGTAGATCGAGCACGAACGGTAGGAGGACGTGCCCCCTAGCGACCACCATGACGCTCCAATTTCGATCATCACCGTTCAGAATGTAGATCTCGTTGCCCTCTACGTTTTGCTAGTTGATAATTTTTCAAAACGATGTGTGGATTTGAAGAAAATTGGAGGAGAAGGAAGGGAATTTTCAGCCATTAATTGGTTTCTGGCGGCTAGGGTTGAAATTAGGGTTTTGTTGCAATTTGTGAAAATGGAGGGCCTTTTATAGAAAATTCTCAAACTACTATTCATCCGAAATTTTCCGAACTCCAAAAGAAGCGTGCCGGTTGGCGTTTCTAGGGTTTACTCCGCATTCTGAACACAATGGAACGTGTTTTGGAGGCTAATTCGATCATACGCGCGAGTTACGGAAATAAACGATCAAATTTAAATTAAATCGGTTAAACTAATTTCTATGCGTTTGGCTTGCCTCAGACAAACCGTAAATCCGATTGACACAAAATTTGAAATCTTACAATAATATAACATTACCGATCCGATGAAACTGATTTCGTCGAAATCCGAGACTGTTTGAAAAATGGCTATTTTTACTCGTCAATTAAATGTTAAAATATTCAATTTTCACAAATTAACTTTTAATTCAATTTTAAAAGTTCTGTAACATCATTCTAACTTCAACATGATTAAATAAAATTATAAAAATCATTTTTAGTCACATTAAACCCAATTTCCAATTATTTCTGTAATTTCAAATATTAAATTATCGATTTACTTATGCAATTAAATCTAGATATTCGAAATAAAATTTATTCGACTTATAAATTTTACTTCTTAATATTAAAAAATCAATTAAATATATGAATTTTAATTGACAGAAATTCTGGGTCGTTACAGATAGAATAAGCTAACAAAAAAGAATCGGTATACACTAATGCATAATGATGACCTATTTGATCGGTTAGTTGGAGTAAGGATATTTTCTTAACTTGAATAGGCTATAGGATTCCATCAATTGCATGTTGCCGAGGACATCATTCAAAAAACCATTTTTCGTATATTTGATGGCCTTTATGAGCAGTTGGTATATTTTTTGGATTGAAAATGCCTAGAAAATTTTTCAACCTTATGAGTCGAGTCTTTAGAGGATTTTTGAATAAGTTCGTGGAGGTATTTGTAGATGATACGATTGTTTATTTGAAAAGAGAAAAAGAGCATAAGCTTCATTTGAGAGCAATGTTCAATATTACGTGGACGAAGAAATCAAAAGCGAAGTTTACTAAATGTTACATTTGGCACAAAGAAGTTTGCTTTCTTGATCATGTAGTTTCTAAATATAACAACCCAGAATTTTACTACTTTGATTTGCAAATATTTAATTAATTTTAAATATTCAAATAATAGATTTTATAATTAAAATTAACTTCTTTTTAATAATAAATAATGATGGGGGAATAGTTTTCATAATTTTTTTACAGAAATAATTAGTTCGAAGAAAAACGAAAATATGAGCGGAAATTGTTTTCTGAAATCTCGACTTTTCGTTGTTTAAAAGTTGCCAAAAATGTGTAAATCTTGATAGTGCAAACATATACATATAATTATAATTTAGTTAGGTTGTATTATGATTTATATATGTCAATTGGACTTTTAACCCAGTGGAATCCAACAAGAGTTAGGACATTCAGACTAAAGCAGAATGACTTGAACTTGAACAGGGCATCTAAAAGAACAAGCCAATGGAACTTAAGAGAAACAAGCTAAAAATCCTCTAAGTAGATGGATAGCTAGTGATCCATAATCCATGAATCGTTGGCGACCCAAAAGAAAGCGTTACGAGTTTTCAAAGCCTCTTGCATTATTATCTACTACCTCTTATAAAAATACTTACTAAGTTTCATAGCATTCCAAGCAGCGTAGTTCAAGAAGTAGAGACTCATCTGATTCAAGATGTTTACCCACTTTTTGACCAAAGAAGCTTACTCAAAACGGACCTAGAGAACTCATATGGAATCGGATTGACTTGAAATTTTGGAATAACACTTAGAAGACATAAATGAAGGCAATCATCAAAAATGAACTTGATTGAATAAGGGTAGATGGTTTGTTAGCAACCTAACTAGATGGATCGCAAGAGAACCATGTAGAATGGGATCCACCACATGGTATTTTATGGTGCTTTGACACCCTCTAGAGTGTACCGACAAAATTTCATTTGATTTCAATAAATTTTGAGTGAGTAATGGATGATTCTTCTGGACCAGATGGCCCATGGAGAAAACTCCAAATGACTTGAAATTTTGACTAGGCACTTAAATAGAAGATAATAAGACCAACCAAACTAAGATCCCTCAAAAATATGCTAAGTTGATGGATAGCTAGCGATATATCCCCTATGGATATCTAACGATCCATAGAAATGACTCAGATTGATTTTAGATTTTCGTGATGACTTGACATAACAAGTGGACTCTTCTGCACTTAAACTTCTGTCCCGAGTGTTTTCCAACCCCTACAAATACAATCCTACCTGGAACATAAATAGGATCTTCTGAATAGGCCGCTGAAGCTCTGTAGAAACTATCCTTACTCTTCTCATCCCACATAACATTCATCTAAAGGATTCAAAGTTATTCTCCATTGAATTCTAAAACTGGTGTCTTGATCTAACTTACAAGATCCAATCAAATTGTAATCAAATTCAACTTGTAATTGTAGTTGGTCAATAACAAAAGTTATAAAGTAGACATAGTCACCATTAACAGCCGAACCACTGTAAAAATCTCTTGTCTCTTTACTTTATCTACGAGTTATTATTCCACGTCTCCATTTTATTTGCCTTGATAAATAAGGCTGATACTTTCACGCTCAATCCATAGTATTGGACCATCTTTTTTGTTAACATTTTAGTGCTTTCACTGAGAACTGAAACTAGGCTTAGTGTAACATCCTGCCTTTCCGTACGCTTTAAATTGACGATAAACCACACACGTCGTACTTAAACCATACAGAAGGGCAGATTGTTATGGGGTAAATAAGAAAAAGCAGAGGAAGAAAAGATACAAAATAGAATCTTGCAGCGGAACGACAAAATATAAAAATCAAATATACATTTCATAAAGCTGTTTGCAAAATATTTGATTATACTTATACTATGCACATCAGAGTTACACATACCAATAAATAACAATGCAGCGGAGTACATGATGCAGTGAATAATATAATAGATAATAGATGTAATATCTTCGTCTTCATCCTCCAAAATATAGTCTTCAAATCTTGAAATGCTCGGACTGACCCGAGCGAATTGAAAAGACAAAACACTCGAGTCAGAACTAAAATATCTTATGTGAGTTAAATCAATTGAAATAAATATGAGTGCAGTAACTCAAGAGATGCTCGGGATTTACATCTCCAAGGATCCGTTAAACTATTTACTACGTAGTAATATTTCGCTATTATAATAGTGTCTAACAGTAAAATAAACTTACTTTTAAACAACGTTAAGGAGTGACCCAATATTCACCTTGTTATCCCACTTTTTGGTCAAAACTGGAATATCAGCAAATAGGAAAGGGATGATGGATATCGGGATTAGAGATCGATTGGAAACAAGGCTACAATCGATGACGTCAAAATTTGGTTGAGCTCCGATCGGGATGAAATTGATTGGAGACGATGATGAGGACTAGGAGAAGCTATGTTTCAAGTTTCAGGTCAATCGGAGTTCGAATGGAAGAGATATGATCGATACAAGGTAGGAAGGACATACTGTTCGAATCCATCAAAGGGTTGAGGTGATGCACATTTCGAATCCACCAAATTCGTATCCATCGGTTTGCAGTATTGGTTCGAACCGATACACTTCGTATCAATCATAAAGTGAGGATTTCGTATCGATACCGCTCGTATCGATAGGCTTCGAATCGACCGGTTTTTGGTTCGACTCGATAGGGTTCGCATCGATCAAAGGTACAATAGGGTGAAGGATTTTGAATCGATGCTGTTCGCATCGATCAGCATGGACACGACTCGATGGCTTCGTATCGGTCAGATGGGAAGAGGTGGCTTGCTTCGAATCGATACTCTCGTATCGATAGCGGATGGACTTTGGCATTTTCGTATCCATCAGGTAAAATCTTGCTCGTATCCATCAGGTAAGGCTTCGTTCGTATCCATCATCGAGTATGATTTCGTACCCATCTGTTGGCCTTTCATTTGTATCGATAGCATTCAACATTTTCGTATCGATCCGATCGACACGAAACACCCCCTACGATCGATATGAGAGCAAACATTTGAGTACATGAAGGAATGATGGACACGTGCAAGCGTGAAGCGTGGATATGTGCGCGTCTCTAGGATGGAAGCGTTCAACTCGGCGCATCAAGTGGAGTCAACACGCCGCAATATTCAAATCAATCCGGGAAGATAGCGCCACATCATTGCGCACGCGTGCTTCTGATGTAGTCGAGTGGAATGGAATCGAACAGATGGATTCGAATACGACAGCCAATGGAAAATCACAATTTCGAATCCATCATATCTCCTACACTGACAATCCAAATGCAACGAAATTTTCGCAGCCGCTTTCATACAAGGCAAGGAATGCTCCTGCCAAGTTTCAGCTCAATTGGATCATTTTCTGATGGATACAAAATCACTTCGTACACATCACAGATCGAGTCGAAACTTGGTGGGTCGGTCGCGTGGGCCCACTCACATGCCAGAAGAAGTCTACCGAAGTTTGAGCGCGATCACAGCTTCCTACGCCTATAAATAGCACCCAGAAGCCTATAGAAAGAGGATCTTCTGGCTATTGGACTTCCAGACTCTGCCAGATTTATTTCTATACTTCAATACAACTATTGTACTCGAAATCCTTCATTATTACTGCTGTAATCATCTGTAACCAGCAAGGATAATCAATAAAAGGATAAAACTTTGGAGTTGACGTAGGCCGCGGAATAGCCGAACCACTATAAATCTCGTGTCTTTGTCCATTATTTCTGAATTGCTATTTGATATTTGTTGAGATCTGATATTTGTGTTTGAATATCACTGATTTGAGTTCATACACTGGTGCTTTCACGGTATTTGGGATTTGTGACCAATTTTGGCGCAAACACTTTGGTGCTTTCACTGAGAAGGACTAGCACCCACTATATCGGATTTGAAGTTCAGATTTGAAGAAGTTTGAGGAGTTTGAATTTGAGGACAATGACTAGGAAAAATAGTAGAAGGCAAAGGGCTGAGAGAAGCCAACAAGGAGGAAGTCAGGAGGCATCCTCTGGAGCGGGAGAAGGACAGGCTTCCGTCTACATCACCAGGGATGAAATGGAAGCTATGGCAAATTCTTTGCAAGAGAAATTGTTGAAGAGCCAACAAGAGATGATGCAGGCTTTCTTTGAGCAAATGAGGGCTGCAGGGATGCAGAACTTAGGAACAGCTACAGCAGCCGTGGATGTAGGAAAAGGGACTAGGGTAGTGGAACCCAATGGAGGACAGGATACAGAGCTAGAAGGCAATCAACAAGGGATTGGAAGCAAGGCCCGTGGGATCCAACACAGGAGGACCTTTGGAAGGAGTTCAACAGGCCAGGGCTAACATTGCTGCTAGTAAGCCACATGAAGAGTATGTGCCGGAGTTCCCTCGGGGGCATGGGGGCAACCCCTAACAGACAATACTGGATTAGTGGAGATCATTAGAAAAACCGCGCGAGGTGGTTTGACCAACAGAGACTTGGAAGGAGTGAACAGGAGTCCGTTCGCTCGGGAAATAAGGATGGATCAGAATCCACCTAAGTTCAAGCTACCTAGCGTGGAGGTATATGATGGCAAAGTAGATCCAAATGATCACTTGATGAGGTACACCAGACACATGGAGGTGCTTGGGGCATCGGAGGAAGTAATGGCACAGTGCTTTCCTTTATACTTGACGGACCTAGCTGCAATGTGGTTTAGGCAGCTGGGAGAAGGGTCTATCAGGACTTGGAGGGAATTGGTGGAAAGGTTTTTGGGATAGTTTCGGGTTCACTTCAAGAGGACGAAGAATGTGATGACATTGACATCGGTAAAGCAAAGGATGGATGAATCACTTAGAGCTTTTCTAACTCCATTCAGTGCGGCAGTTGCCTCGGTGGATCGGCCAGATCCATCGATGGTTTTAATGGCAGCAGTATCAGGAGTCAGGGAGGATTCGGATTTCAAGGTATCTCTAATACGAGATCCCCCACAGGATCTCGATGAATTCTTTCACGAGGCAGAGAGGTTCCTCCAGCAAGAAGATGCGAGTACGGATTTAAAGTTGAAAAAGGTTAATGCAACTGAGAGTGGAGGACCATCCAACAAAGGTTCGGATAAAGACAAAAGAAAAAGGAAGTTGGACGATGATTCTGGAAAAAATAGGTAGCAATGGAAGGATCCAAAGTTTTCTACATACACGGGATTGAACGAGACGCTGGAGCGGATATACCTGGATACATAGAATCGCCTTCCCTACCGAAGGCCGGCTAGGAGAGAACCATCAGAGAGGGAGAGGACATCAGGAAGGCATTGTCTCTTCCATGATTTGGATGGACACGACACCAAAATCTGTAGGCATTTAAAGGATATAATCGAGGAGCATGTCAGGAAGGGACAGTTTCCACAATATGTCGGAACTCGGAATGCAACGGCGGAGCAGGAGCAACCGCCGCCTACCTCAAGCCACGATTGTGGGAGGCCCAGGAAAGATGGTCGATTGATCATCCATTGACTAGGATAATATGAAATAAGTAGCAAACTACTGGAAAGCAACCAAGTCATTTACATATGTATGGGACGGAGATAGCCCCTAGGCATGCTCTGAATGATGATAAACTGTGATGCTATGGTTTGTGAAATTTATCTTTTGCTTTTGGATTGGACACTGCTTTTCTATTTGGATTTTGGTTTTGGAGTTTGGATTGAGCTCCTGGTTTTGCTTACTTTTTTGATTTGGATTTTCCTTGGGAAAATTGTTTTCAGTTTTGGATGCTAGTTTGGATTTATGGTTTTCTGGTTTTGATTTGGTTTTTTGGTTTTTGATTGGATTTTTATCTGGTTTTTGATAAACGGTCGTCGGGTGTGGATTATGCCTGGCAAGGGGTGAGTTACTTTGGCCGAACGTGGTAAATTGACTCATTCAGGTCGTCGAGTATGGACTATACTCGGCAAGGGTCCAGAGTGACCAGGATTCGGTCTAGGACTTAGGCCCCACATTATCGATTATTGTTTCAGGTCGTTGAGTATGGACTATGCTCAACAAGGGTCCGAAGATACCAGGATTCGGCTTAGGACTTAAGCCATGGCTTTGTACAACGTCCAGGACACTGGACCATGGTCGTCAAGTGTGGATTGCACTTGAGAAGAACTCAGAGAGGTTAGCTCAATGTCCAGGGACACTGGACCACGGTCGTCAGGTGTGGATTGCGTTTGGCAAGAGCCCGGAGAGGTTATGGATTCAGATATCGACCCGGAGAGGTCCTGGATTCGGTTATTGGCTATTGGATAAGGATGGATTAGGACTCAGTTTTCGAGTTCGAATGGATATGGAATTGGCTAAGGCTTTGGTTATCGAATTTGGAATTGGGCATCGACTCGAAGCAGTCAAGGATGATATACTCTGGCGATATGGCTATGGACTTTGGATATTGGAATCGGGACTATTCAAAACACGCCTTCTTATCAAAAGGCATATTTTGGGGGGCAAAGCGTTATCCCACTTTTTTGGTCAAAACTGGAATATCAACAAATAGGAAAGGGATGATGGATATCGGGATTAGAGATCGATAGGAAACAAGGCTACAATCGATGACGTCAAAATTTGGTTGTGCTCCGATCAGGACGAAATTGATTGGAGGCGATGATGAGGACTAGGGGAAGCTATGTTTCAAGTTTCAGGTCAATCGGAGTTCGAATGGAGGTGATGTGATCGATACAAGGTAGGAAGGATATACTGTTCGAATACATCAAAGGATTGAGGTGATGCACATTTCGAATCCACTAGATTCGTATCCATCGGTTTGCAGTATTGGTTCGAACCGATACATTTCGTATCGATCAGAAAGTGTGGATTTCCTATCGATACCGTTCGTATGGATAGGCTTCGAATCGACCGGTTTTTGGTTCGACTCGATAGGGTTCGCATCGATCAAAGGTAGAATAGGGTGAAGGATTTCGAATCGATGCTGTTCGCATCGATCGGCATGGACACGACTCGATGGCTTCGTATCGGTCAGATGGGAAGAGGTGGCTTGCTTCGAATCGATACTCTCGTATCGATAGCGGATGGACTTTGGCATTTTCGTATCCATCAGGCAAAATCTTGCTCGTATCCATCAGGTAAGGCTTCGTTCGTATCCATCATCGAGTATGGTTTCGTACCCATCTGTTGGCCTTTCATTCGTATCGATAGCATTCAACATTTTCGTATCGATACGAAACACCCCCCTACGATCGATACGAGAGCAAACAGTTGAGTACATGAAGGAGTGATGGACACGTGCAACGTGAAGCGTGAATACGTGTGCATCTCTAGGAAGGAAGCGTTCAACTCGGCGCATCAAGTGGAGTCAACACGCCGCGATATTCGAACAATCCGGGAAGATAGCACCACGTCATTGCGCGCGCGTGCTTCTAATGGAGTCGAGAGGAATGGAGTCGAACAGATGGAATCGAATACGACAGCCAATGGAAAATCCCAATTTCGAATCCATCATATCTCCTACACCGACAATCCAAATGCAACAAAATTTTCACAGCCGCTTGCATACAAGGTTAGTAATGCTCCTGCCATGTTTCAGGTCGATTGGATCATTTTCTGATGGATACGAAATCACTTCGTACCCATCACATATCGAGTTGAAACTTGGTGGGGTCTGTCGCGTGGGCCCACTCACGCGCCAGAAGAAGTCTCCCGAAGTTTGTGCGCAATCTCAGCCTCCTATGCCTATAAATAGCACCCTGAAGCCTACAGAAAGAGGATCTTCTAGCTATTGGACGTCCAGACTCTGCCAGATTTGTTCTATACTTCAATGCAACTATTGTACTCGAAATTCTTCATTATTACTGCTGTAATCATCTGTAACCATCAAGGATAATCAATAAAAGATAAAACTTTGGAGTGGACGTAGGCCGGAGATAGCCGAACCACTATAAATCTCGTGTCTTTGTCCATTATTTCTGAATTGCTGTTTGATATTTGCTGAGTTCTGATATTTGTGTTTGAATATCACTGATTTGTGTTCATACACTGGTGCTTTCACGGTTCTTGGGGTTTGTGACCAATTTTGGCGCAAACACCCCTCAACACAAATAATGCCAATAGTCCATACAGTATGGTAATACCACCTGATCGGGAGGCTACCAGAGGATACTCCATAGGTACGACACAAATAGAAACTCGTAGTAAAGGCTCGGTATGGTAGGTGACACGGCATAACTAGGCAATGTCAGGGTAGATATACCAATTATGCTTTCGGGTCGGTGGTAACGCATAGCGTGCACCTACCACCCACCTCGAGCAACACCTCCAAATAAAAAAATCAAAAGTGGCCACCGAATAAATCAAAAAGTCAACGTATAATATTGAAGGGATGTGTCCGATCAAAGGTGCTACCACATTAACCAGTCGATCGCTCCTATTTTAGCCACCTAATGCCAACTCATGGGAGTAGGGTCCACGTATTTACCTCAAAAGGAAACGCCGCCACCATCCTAGTTCACTCTGGAATCTCCACCGCGTACACGGTTGTTAAAGTGGTTTTCGAAGTTGGCAGAGAGTATGACAACTTCCGATCCCGGTCTCTTCAACAACCAACCGTTATTATAATACCGCGGTCATTTTAAAATAATTATACTTCAAAACAAGAATAAAATATTCATTTTAAAACCATATAAATATGATATCACTTCCTCTTTCAAAAACCAAATCAATATGATATCAATTTCAAACATATCCCTTCTTTTTAAAATCATAACAATTTCAAAGTTATAATATTTCGAAACCAAAACTTGAAATATAGCCTTTCAAAACATAAAACTTTGAATTTCATAGTTTGAAACATACTACACTACTTAAATGGTTTAAATATTAAATTACTTTATAAAATAAAATGGTTTCTTCACCTTCACAAATCAATTCCAATTATAGATTTAAATTCCCAAATAAACCATTTCGATTACCATATATTTCAAAGCTTTAAATATTACACCATTTCACACGAATTCTTTGATAATTTCATATATATCAAATTCCATCACTCTTATTTCGATTTGAAATATTTACTTAATAAATCAAATATCATTTAAGTACAACCTTTAAACTTCAAATAACAGGATATACTTACAATTCAATTTAACTTGATATTATTCATTTAAATAGGCCTGATATTCATTTAAATCCACTAAACCAAAATCAATTTATGAAAATCATACCTTTTAAAATCTCTACTTTATTTAAATTCCAAATCAAATTCATATTTATCTTCTGACCTAAAATTTATTTAAGTCATTTTAAATCTATAAATAAATTTAAATAAATACTTAACCGTATTATATCTTAATAGACTCAAACATTTATTTATTTTACTCCTTTTATTCTTTAAACATGTTTATACATAGTTTAAACCAAGAATCAAATTATATATACAAATTTAATATTTATAAAATATCAGAAATTAATATTTATTAACCCGTATATTTCTTTCCAAACCATAGACAATCATTTCAAAATGTTTATGTGATATTCCGAAATTTCAAACCCAATTTAAATATGATAATCTTTATAATAAACTAATTTAAATTGATAAATTTGTTATTTTATACAACAACAAATAAATGAATTGTAAATATACATTTATCCTAATTAAAACTAATACATATATAAGAGTAATGAATGTGTTAAATTTTTATTCATATCTAATTTGATTTTTGAATTGGATTTTAAAATATAAATTGAATTGATAAATTGAAAGATTTAAAATATGTTAATTTTTATTCTAAATTTTACTTTGAATATTAAGTAATACTCTCATGATTTTATTTAAGTTATAACATTTGTTTTATATTCATTCTTTAAAGGAAATTGATTTTATAGGAATTAAGAATGAATTTAAAATAAGAGAAAAAAATCAATTAAGAAAAACATTTTAATTCTTTTTGCATGAATTAACACTTGTTAAACATTTAAACCCTACTAATAACATGTGTTAGGAAATTAAGCTATATAGTGACAAGTGTCATAATTTAAATTTATTTTCTTTAAATTTTTGTAAAAAACAAAATTTCAAATAAAAAGCTATTCCTTATGCTTAATTTAATTTTTCTCATTCTAAAGTTTCTAAAGCAAGAAGAAGAAAAAAAGAAAACACACCTTCATCTTCAAATCTAAACTTCAACTCTTTCAACCAAAATTAAACAAACATTCAAGCCTCTTTTCAAAGCAAAAGTCTGCAACAAATTATAGTAAAGAAATCTGTATATAAGCAAGGTTCCTGAAAACAAAATCAAGTGTAAAGAAAATTCAAGATCCTCAATATCAAGCTCTGATCAAATTCAAGATTGGAGAAGCAATCAAAGCAACATCATCAAGCAATCTCAGTTTTAGGATCTGCAGTTCATATTCCTTTTCCAGCAATTTAAGGTTTAACAACAAAAACAGGTGAGTAAATTTTAAATCAAAAATTTACAGTATAAAAATATGTTGCATGTGAATGTTAATTTTGGAATGCTTGCATTTTATTTGTTTTGCGAAGTATTTGTTTACAGGTTTAAATTTAACTGTGCATGTTTAAAAATGCAACAGTGGTGTTCTGTATCTTCAAGATTCTGAGAATTTAAACAAAAACTCAAATTATTATGAAATAAAACCTTGTTAGGATGGAATAATCAATATAGAAGTTTGATTCAGTAGGAATTAAGTGTTAAAAAAAATATGCAAATGAAACAGTTAAAAGCTACAGATAGTAAGATATGCAGTAAAACAAATGTTTATATCATATAAATCATGTTCAAATTTTAATGAATCAAGTTTATATCCTGAATCTATTGTGCATAATTGAATTTTAAGATAGAAATCAGAATTTTTAACTTAAAGTTGATGATGAATTTTGGGATTAACTAAATTTGGGCTTTTGTCAAATTCTTATGACTAGATTATTTATAGGCTTTGGAATTCAAATCGATGCTGTGTTAAATGTTGTATAACACTAGAAAAAACAATGGTTGAATTTATCTCTCAATAGAGAATTGGGAAATTTGATTTTTATGGTTTGTGCTCTGTGTCTTTTTGAGTTTGGGAAATTCGATTTTCTGAAGCATGGTGATGACCGAGTTACGACTGGTTTGGGATGGAGATGAGTTAGGGTTATGCAAATGTATGGCCGAAGTTTGGAGATGCATGGTGGTCGACTTGCCGTGGGTGATGGGTTTCTTTACTGGCGACTGCAGTAGAGTTTGGATTCGAACAACCAAATTTTCGTTCGAGCTTGAATCGATGGGTTCTGGGGTTTGAAATTGGGTCGTGGATCGATTTGGGGTTTGCGCAAGCTGGCGGCGGCGGCGGTAGAAGCGTCGGAGCACCGTGCATGTGCATGAGGTTCGTGTTGTGTCAGCGGGCTTCAGTACGAGGCGAGTGTGATTAGGACTCGAAGCCGCACTCGTGTTTTGGGTCGTGAGGCTCGTGAGTATGCTCGGGTGTGTAAGTGGTTGCTCGGGTGTGTGTTGTTGGGTTCAGGTAGATGAAGAAGGTAGGGGTGATGGAGTACAGGTTGTGTTAGTTTGGATTTTGGTCGAGTTTTAAATACAAAATAAATGAAGTCAAGTTTAAACTTGTTTTAAATTTAATTTTGATTTAAGTTTAAAACTTAAAATTTTATATTCTCACTACTTTATAATATGTCAAATATTTTATTTCAGAAGTATTTCACAATTTATTTGTTGAAGTTTTGAAATGATTTTACATTTTTAAATCTAATTTTTTTTAAAAGGATAATTAGTTTTAATGAATTGAAATGAGTAAATAAGAAAGAGTTTTTAATGATAAATGAAAATTGTTTTGTTTTGAAAGTTAATTAAATTTTGAAATTAAAGTTTACTTTAATTAGTTAGTAATTTGAGTTGTGATTAATTAATTAATTTAGGTTAATTAATTTGTTAATATTTAATTAAATTACTTATGGATTATTTAATGGGTAATTAAGGATTAATTAAATAACAATTAATATATTATTATTTAATTTATTAATTAATTTAAGATTAATTCATAAGTGATTAATAACTGATTAATTAAATGATTAATGATCAACAAATTAGTGATTAAGAAGTTAATTAATTAATTGATTAAGAACTAATTAATTAAGTAATTAAACATTAATTAATTTATAATTAATAGTAAATTAATTTAGGGATAATATTTAATTAATTGAATAATTAAAGTTAATTAATGAATGATCAATTAAGTAATTAAGATAAATTAATTTGTAATTAATTAAGAATTAATTAAGGTTAATAATTATAAATAAAGGGTTAATTAATAATAAATTAAGGAATGATTAATTTTAAATCAAATTTTAATTAATATATAATGATAGTAATTAATTAATAATTAAATAAATATTATTAATTAATTAAACATTAATTGATTAATAATAATATAATAAAGAGGTGATTAATTAATTAAATGATTGTGATTAATTAATTAATGTTTGGTTAAGCAAGATTAAGCGATAAATTATTAAGTAATTAATTTAATTTAAATTAATTGAACTAATTATAATATGAATTTAAGTAGTGCTTGCTTATGGATGATTGTTTGAATTGAATATATGAATATGGTTGATATCTGTTGAATGATAGTTGGGATATTCTATGATGAGATATTGTATATCTGTGATAGATATTGGTTATTATCTGTTGATAATGTTGTGTGATGCTATGTGTAAATCTGAATTGAATTGTTTAAATCTTAAAACAACTTGGCCTGTAAGACACGTTTGGATTTCGATGAGACCGGGATCGGGAATCGAATTTATTTTCGAAAACCACATCGATCCAAGTTAAACGTTAGGTTGTGACGTCTCAAGTGAGGATCGAGATGGAGTTTTAGAATGCAGGGTTTATTGTCGTTAACTCTGAGGATGATTCCAAAAATGAGTGTAACGAAATAATGCCTTCGGTTTCGTTCGAACCCAGAATGAACTTGTATGGATTGAATGCTTTCAGAACATCGTCAGGTTGACGATGAGCATTCTAAGAGATGTGTTCTCTAAAGGTAATCGTAACCTCAAGCCTCATCAACCGGGAATGGCTAAAACAGGGGAGGTGCAGCAAGGCTTCGTGGGTAGCCCCCACTTGAGAGTGAGATTTACCCCTGTCTAGAAGTCCCTTATTTTATTCGGCTGTGTGGGCAGTTGTTGGCCACAACTGTGGGGTTGTCTTGTTCGGAACTGTCCAGTAAATGATGGGTCCGGCCTTGTGTTGCAGGGGATCGGGAGTGGTCCTCGGTACGGTGATCTAGGCCCCGTACTGTGATGGGCGGTACCCCAGTGGCCCTACAATTGATGGAAACTCATTTTTCTACGAGACCCTACAGTTTTGATTGTATTACCCACTTTCGTGGCTAGTAGCGGGAATATAATCATGTAACAATTTCAGCTATTTTCTATTTACTTTAAAACCCTAGACCTTATTATAATATCACCGAATTTTCTATCAAATGTTTTGGTTAGCGTAAGGTAAAAACTTACCCGTGTTTATTTGTGGGAAGTCTTACGTGATACCTTTTGTTTCAAAATGATTTTCAAGTTAAACAACTTTAACTGATGTACTCACACCAGACCCATGTCTGAACCGGAGTTTATTTTGTTTTTCATAAACTCTTGGGTACTCAAATTTTTATGAGTAGCCAAGTGACCAGGTATGGATTAGCAAATATTTTGGAGGCAGGTGCTGGAGTCCAGACGTACTTATCTATCTCTATCCGCTGTGGTGATTTAGGATGTTGTATTTTGGGTTGTGTGTATTGGCAAACTCTTATGAATGTCAGATGTAATGGAGTAGTATTGTTTTGTGTACTCTGATATGTAAACTTATGTAAGGGATATGTGTAATATTATATTTTGTTCGTTTCCGCTGTGAGATTCTGATTATTGTTGTTTCTTTTCTTTCTATCTTCTATTTCTATCCCTTTCTTTTCTTATTGATGATACGTCTTTCTGGATATTGAAAGACGGGTCGTCCCAGTTGGTATAAGAGCAATGGCTGAGAAACACCTAGGCTCTAGAGTAAAATCTATCTTGTGAATGCGTATTTGTAATTTTCTTATATAACTATATCCCTATCTAAATTGGTTGGATTACCTGTTCAGGTAGACAATATGAGTTCAAGAGGCCGCAGGGGAAGAGTTGTTGGAAGTGCATCAACTGGTAACAGAAGAGAGCAGACTGATAATAAGACTGTTAATCCAGTTACGTCTCCAGTCAGTTTTGCCGCATTATGCAAGGACTTTGTTCATCTTGGAGGAAAAGCATTTCAAGGATCAAAAACTATAATAGAAGTTCAAGCATGGAATCGCTCGTGTGAGAAGATTTTTAAGAGCATGAGGTTATCAGATGAACAGAAGAGAATAATGGCTGCGTGGCAATTACAAGGTGGTGGCGCAGTATGGTGGAATTCAGTGACTGCTAATATCTCGGAAGATGGTATGTCTTGGGAAGAGTTTAAGGAGATGTTTGAGGAAAAGTTTATGCCTGCTGCAGGAAGAACTTGGCTTTATCAAGATTTTCTGAATCTGAAACAAGGAAATATGTCTATAGCTGAATACGAGACTAAATTCAACGAGTTATCTTGCTATGGTCCAGGACTTATAGACACTCCTCTTAAGAAGAACGAGATGTTTTTCCAAGGGTTGAGGCCTGAGTATCATGAGAGAATGACTGCACATTTGAAAGGGTCTTTTGTGGAACTTATTGATATGGCGTTAAGGTATGAAGATTTGATGAAGAAGAGGTTAGTGGCACAAGTTGCTGCATCAGGAGGGAATTCTTCTAACCAGAATAAGAGAAAATTCAATCCTAATTGGAAGAAGCAAAACAAGAAGAAGTCCGAAAACAATAATGGACCCCGAAAGTGTTATATTTGTCAACAAGAAGGTCATCTGGCAAACAAGTGTCCTAGAAGAGAGCCTCAACAACAGCAGCAGCGACAACAGTATAATGGACCATGGTCAGCCTTAGTTCAGAAGTCTCTTTGCTTTAACTGTCACCAACCGAGACACATGATTAAAGACTGCCCACTCCTTCATAAGGTCCAATAGAACAAAGTATTTTCTTTAGAAGGCGCACCATCAAACTCGTCGAAGGGCAAGGGAGTTTTAGAAGGTACCTTACTTTTAAATGGAAAATATATTAAAGTCTTATTTGATTCTGGTGCTTCTTTAAGTTTTATTTCCCTGGGAACTGTAGAGAATTTCTTACTTACCCCTAGTATCGTAGACAATACCATTTGTGTATCTAATCCTATAGGAGGGGTAACCAAATTGGATAGGATTTGTAAAGATTTGAGAATCTCTTATCTATCCGATAGTTTTTCCTGTGATCCTTATGTATTGGATTTTAAAGGCTTTGACCTTATATTGGGAATGGATTGGCTTGACAAATCTAAGGCTATCTTAAATTGTGATGAAAGAACAGTTTCGTTGGAAACTGATCTGAGTAGGATTGCCAGAGTAATGTGTGATAACTCTGGAATCCACTTGAGTAGTCTTTTACATGGAATAGATACTTCTCAAGAGGAGGTTGTGGATATTGAGGTAGTCTGGGATTTCCTCGACGTATTTGAGGAAGTTAAGTGTTTACCACCGCACCGGGAAATAGAGTTTCGTATTGATTTGGTTCCTGGAGCAGTACATGTAATTCAACCTAGTAGGAGAATGGCTCCAAGGGAGAGGGAGGAATTAGTGAAGCAAACCCAAGATTTGTTGGAGAAGGGTTTGATTAGACCAAGTTTTTCCTACTGGGGTTCTGCTGCAGTTTTTGTCACCAAGTCGGATGGGTCACTAAGGTTCTGTGTAGACTACCGTGAATTAAAAAAAGTGACCATTCGGAATAAGTATCCTCTTCCTCGCATTGATGATCTCTTCGACCAGCTTCATGGATCTTCAGTCTTTTCTCGGTTAGATCTAGCATCAGGTTTCCATCAGTTAAGGGTAGCTGAAGACAGTATTCCCTTAACTGCATTTAGGGGACCTAATTGTTTCTATGAGTGGTTGGTTATGCCTTTCGGGTTAACCAACGCTCCAGCTTATTTTGTAGATCTGATGAACCGAGTCTTTAGAGATGTTCTGAATAAATTTGTTTTGGTATTCATCGATGATATTTTGGTTTACTCTAAATCGGAAGAAGAGCACAAGCAGCACTTGAGAATAGTTTTGGAAACATTAAGAAGGCATGTGCTGAAGGCGAAGTTCTCTAAGTGTCATTTTTGGAAATCTGAAGTAAAATTTTTGGGCCACATTGTTTCTGGTGAGGGAATCTCTGTAGATCCAGCTAAAGTTGAGACTATTCTGGAATGGAAGCAGCCTCGGACTCCTACAGAAGTTCACAGTTTTCTTGGATTGGTCGGATTTTGTAGGAAGTTTATTAAGAATTATTCTAAGATCTCTTCTCACCTAACGAAGCTGACAAGGAAAGGAGCTAAATTCAAGTGGACACTGGAATGTGAAGAAGCTTTCCAGAAACTGAAGTCAAAATTGACAAGTGCTCCTGTATTGGCTATTCCTAATGGGAAGAGAAAGTTTGAAGTGTATATTGATGCCTGTATTATTGGATTGGGAGATGTGCTTATGCAGAATGGTAGGGTTATTGCGTATGCGAGTCTGCAATTGAAGCCACATGAGAGGAACTACGCTACGCATGATCTAGAGCTGTTGGCTATTGTTTTTGCTTTAAAGATATGGAGGCATTATCTTTTGGGAGAAAAGTTTGAGTTATTGACGGATCACAAACCGTTGAAATATTTTTTCTCTCAGAAAATTCTTAATCTAAGACAACAGCGATGGGTTGAATTCATGGCATTATACGATTTGGATATTCTGTATACTCTGGGGAAGGCGAACGTTGTAGCAGACGCTCTTAGCAGAAATGCGGTTCTTTCTCTTTTGGAAGTGGTTCCATCTCTTCTGGAAAGGATTTCAAGCAAGCAGGAATCTGATAGTAAGTTAAGAGGAATTATCAGAAGAGTAAGGAAGGGGCAGTGTCCTAGTTTTGAGATTAATGATCAAGGAATACTAAGGATTAACGGAAGGATCTGTGTTCCAAATTTCAAGGAATTGAAGCAGGAGGTCTTATCTGAAAGTCATCGTTCCAGATTAAATATTCATCCAAGGATCTCGAAGATGTACAGAGATATTAGAAGAATTTTCTGGTGGCCGGGCATGAAGAAGGATATAATCAGGTTCGTTAATAGTTGTGCTATCTGCCAGCAAGTGAAAGGAGATCAATAGAAGCCAGCCGGTTTGTTACAACCTTTGGAGGTCCTGACATGGAAATGGGAGATGATTTCGATGGACTTCATCGACGGTCTGCCTAGAACAAAGAAGGGGAATGAAGGAATATGGGTAATTGTGGATCGTCTTACCAAAAGCGCCCATTTTATACCAGTTAAGGCAACCTGTACTGCAGTTTCTTTGGCAGAAATTTTCTTGAAAGAGATTGTGAGATTGCATGGTGTTCCAGTCAGCATTGTAAGTGATCGAGATCTGATCTTCACCAGCAAATTCTGGGAGGAATTGCAATCAGCTTTGGGAGCTAGTTTGAGATTGAGTACAACATATCATCCACAAACAGATGGACAAACGGAAAGGCTTAATCGAATTCTAGAAGATATGCTGAGAGCCTGTGTATTAGATTTTGGAGGATCATGGGAGGACCATCTACATCTAGTGGAGTTCTCTTATAATAACAGTTACCAAGCAAGTATCAAGATGGCTCCTTATGAATCATTGTATGGAAGACCGTGTAGATCTCCAGCTTGTTGGATAGAGTCGAAAGACCGTATTGTGCTTGGACCAGATCTGATCCGTGAAGCATCTGCTAAAGTCGAGCTTATCAAGAAAAGGATGAGAGCTGCTCAGGATCGACAAAAGAAATATGCCGATAAGAGACGAAGACAATTGGAGTTCGAGATTGGTGATTTAGTCTTTGTCAAATTTTCCCCTATTAAAGGAGTTGTATGAATCGGGAAGATAGGGAAACTCGCTCCGAGATACATTGGTCCGTTCTGAGTACTCGAAAGGATTGGTACTGTAGCATACAGGATTGAATTGCCAGTCCGGATGGCTGGAATTCACAATGTTTTCCACGTATCTCATCTACGGAAATATGTGCACGATCCATCGCTTATTGTGGAGCCAGCTGTGCAGGAAGAATTAGAAGTTGAGCCGGACTTATCAGTTGTCAGACATCCTGTTCAGATTGTTGATCAAGATGAGAGGCAACTCAAAAACAGGATAGTGAAGCCCGTTAAAGTCCAATGGAGTGAGGATCCCAGAGATTGTACCTGGGAGACTCTGGATAGTTTTAGGAAGGCTTATCCAGATAGCTAGTGGTGTTTGTATTGGATGCATGGCTGTTTGGATGTTTTGTTTGGTGGTTGCTTATGTATAGATGTTATGTATGCTTGAAGTGTTGAATAAAATGAAATTTTGGATTATCTTTTGTTTAAATTTCGGGGACGAAATCTTCTAAGGGGGGAGGAATGTGATATTCCGGAATTTCAAACCCAATTTAAATATGATAATTTTTATAATAAACTAATTTAAATTGATAAATTTGTTATTTTATTCAACAACAAATAAATGAATTGTAAATATACATTTATCCTAATTAAAACTAATACACATATAAGGGTAATGAATGTGTTAAAAATTTATTCATATCTAATTTGATTTTTGAATTGGATTTTAAAATATAAATTGAATTTGCATTGATAAATTAAAAGATTTAAAATATGTTAATTTTTATTCTAAATTTTACTTTGAATATTAAGTAATACTCTCATGATTTTATTTAAGTTATAACATTTGTTTTATATTCATTCTTTAAAGGAAATTGATTTTATAAGAATTAAGAATGAATTTAAAATAAGAGAAAAAATCAATTAAGAAAAACATTTTAATTCTTTTTGCATGAATTAACACTTGTTAAACATTTAAACCCTACTAATAACATGTTTTAGGAAATTAAGCTATATAGTGACAAGTATCATAATTTAAATTTATTTTCTTTAATTTTTTGTAAAAAAGAAAATTTCAAATAAAAAGCTATTTCTTATGCTTAATTTAATTTTTATCATTCTAAAGTTTCTAAAGCAAAAAGAAAAAAAAAAAAGAAAACACTCCTTCATCTTCAAATCTAAACTTCAACTCTTTCAACCAAAATTAAACAAACATTCAAGCCTCTTTTCAAAGCAAAAATCTACAACAAATTACACTAAAGAAATCTGTATATAAGCAAGGTTCCTGAAAACAAAATCAAGTGTAAAGCAAATTCAAGATCCTCAATATCAAGCTCTGATCAAATTCAAGATTGGAGAAGCAATCAAAGAAACATCATCAAGCAATCTCAGTTTTAGGATCTGCAGTTCATATTTCTTTTCCAGCAGTTTAAGGCTTAACCATAAAAACAGGTGAGTAAATTTTAAATCAAAAATTTGCAGTATAAAAATATGTTGCATGTGAATGTTAATTCTGGAATGCTTGCATGTTTTTTGTTTTGTGAAATATTTGTTTACAGGTTTAAATTTAATTGTGCATGTTTAAAAATGCAACATTGGTGTTCTGTATCCTCAAGATTCTGAAAATTTAAACAAAAACTCAAACTTTTATGAAATAAAACCTTGTTAGGATGGAATAATCAATATAGAAGTTTGATTCAGCAGGAATTAAGTGTTAAAAAATATATGTATGCAAATGAAACAGTTAAAAACTGCAGATAGTAAGATATGCTGTAAAACAAATGTTTATATCATATAAATCATGTTCAAATTTTAATGAATCAAGTTTATATCCTGAATCTATTATGCATCATATGAATTTTAAGACAGAAATCGGAATTTTTAACTTAAAGTTGATGATGAATTTTGGGATTAACTAAATTTGGGCTTTTGTCAAATTCTTATGACTTGATTGTTTATAGGCTTTGGAATTTAAATCGATGATGTGTTAAATGTTGTATAACACTAGTAAAATAGTGGTTGAATTTATCTCTCAACAGAGAATTGGGAAAGTTGATTTGTAGGGTTTGTGCTCTGTGTCTTTTTGAGTTTGGGAAATTCGATTTTGTGAAGCATGGTGATGACCGAGTTACGACTGGTTTGGGGTGGAGGTGAGTTAGGGTTATGCGAATGTATGGCTGGAGTTTGGAGGCGCATGGTGGTCGACTTGCCGTGGGTGATGGGTTTCTTTCCTGGCGACTGCAGTAGAGTTTGGGTTTATTTTCGTTCGAGCTTGAATCGATGGGTTCTGGGGTTTGAAATTGGGTCGTGGATCGATTTTCGGTTTGCGCAAGCTGGCGGTGGCGGCGGTGGAAGCGCCGGAGCACCGTGCATGTGCACGGGGTGCGTGCTCGTGTCAGTGGGCTTCGGTACGAGGCGAGTGTGATTAGGACTCGAAGCCGCACTCGTGTTTTGGGTCGTGAGGCTCGTGAGTATGCTCGGGTGTGTGAGTGGTTGCTCGAGTGTGTGTTGTTGGGTTTAGGTAGATGAAGAAGGTAGGGGAGATGGAGTATAGGTTGTGTTAGTTTGGATTTTGGTCGAGTTTTAATACAAAATAAATGAAGTCAAGTTTAAACTTGTTTTAAATTTCAATTCTGATTTAAGTTGAAAACTTAAAATTTTATACTCTCACTACTTTATAATATGTCAAATATTTTATTTCAAAAGTATTTCACAATTTATTTATTGAAGTTTTGAAATGATTTTACATTTTTAAATTTAATTTTTTTTAAAAAGGATAATTAGTTTAATGAATTGAAATGAGTAAATAAGAAAGAGTTTTTAATAATAAATGAAAATTGTTTTGTTTTGAAAGTTAATTAAATTTTGAAATTAAAGTTTACTTTAATTAATTAGTAATTTGAGTTGAGATTAATTAATTAATTTAGGTTAATTAATTTGTTAATATTTAATTAAATTACTTATGGATTATTTAATGGGTAATTAAGGATTAATTAAATAACAATTAATAGATTATTAATTAATTTATTAATTAATTTAATATTAATTCATAAGTGATTAATAACTGATTAATTAAATGATTAATGATCAATAAATTAGTGATTATGAAGTTAATTAATTAATTGATTAATAATTAATTAATTAAGTAATTAAACATTAATTAATTTATAATTAATAGTAAATTAATTAAGGGTTAAGATTTAATTAATTGAATAATTAAAGTTAACTAATGAATGATCAATTAAGTAATTAAGATAAATTAATTTGTGGTTAATTAAGAATTAATTAAGGTTAATTAATTATAAATTAATGGTTAATTAATAATAAATTAAGGAACGATTAGTTTTAAATCAAATTTTAATTAATAAATAATGATAGTAATTAATTGATAATTAAATAAAGATTATTAATTAACTAAACATTAATTAATTAATAATGAGATAATTAAGAGGTGATTAATTAATTAAATGATTGTGATTAATTAATTAATGTTTGGTTAAGCAAGATTAAGCGATAAATTCTTAAGTAATTAATTTAATTTAAACTAATTAAATTAATTATAATATGAATTTAAGTAGTGCTTGCTTATGGATGATTGTTTGAATTAAATATATGAATATGGTTGATATTTGTTGAATGATAGTTGAGATATTCTGTGATGAGATATTGTATATCTGTGATAGATATTGGTTATTATCTGTTGATAATGCTGTGTGATGCTATGCGTAAATCTGAATTGAATTGTTTAAATCTTAAAACAACTTGGCCTTTAAGACAAGTTTGGATTTCGAGGAGACCGGGATCGGGAATCGAATTGATTTCCGAAAACCACATCGATCCAAGTTAAACGTTAGGTCGTGACGTCTCAAGAGAGGATCGAGATGGAGTTTTAGAATGCAAGGGTTATTGTTGTTAACTCTGAGGGTGATTCCACAAATGAGTGTAACGAAATAATGCCTTCGGTTTCGTTCGAACCCGAAACGAACTTGTATGGATTGAATGCTTTCAGAACATCGTCAGGTGGACGATGATTATTCTAAGAGATGTGTTCTCTAAAGGTAATCGTAACCCAAGCCTTATCAACCGGGAATGGCTAAAACAGGGGAGGTGCAGCAAGGCTTCGTGGGTAGCCCCTACCTGAGAGTGAGATTTACCCCTGTCTAGAAGTCCCTTATTTTATTCGGCGGTGTGGGCAGTTGTTAGCCACAACTGCGGGGTTGTCTTGTTCGGAACTGTCCAGTAAGAGATGGGTCCGTCCTTGTGTTGCAGGGGATCGGGAGTGGTCCTCGGTATGGTGATCTAGGCCCCGTACTGTGATGGGCGGTACCCCAATAGCCCTGCCATTGATGGAAACTCATTTTTCTACGAGACCCTGCGGTTTTGATTGTATTACCCACTTTCGTGGCTAGTAGCTGGAATTTAATCATGTAACAATTTCAGCTATTTTCTATTTACTTGAAAACCCTAGACCCTATTATAATATCACCGAATTTCCTATCAAATGTTTTGGTTAGCGTAAGGTAAAAACTTACCTGTGTTTATTTGTGGGAAGTCTTACGTGATACCTTTTGTTTCTAAATGATTTTCAAGTTAAACAACTTTAACTTATTTACTCACACCATACCCACGTCTGACCCGGAGTTTATTTTTTTTTTCATAAACTCTTGGGTACTCAAATTTTTACGAGTAGCCAAGTGACTAGGTATGGATTAGCAAATGTTTTGGAGGCAGGAGCTGGAGTCCATACGTACTTATCTATCTCTATCCGCTGTGGTGATTTAGGATGTTGTATTTTGGGTTGTGTGTATTGGCAAACTCTTATGAATGTCAGATGTAATGGAGTAGTATTGTTTTATGTACTTTGATATGTAAACTTATGTAAGGGATATGTGTAATATAATATTTTGTTCGTTTCCACTGTGAGATTCTGATTATTGTTGTTTCTTTTCTTTCTATCTTCTATTTCTATCTCTTTCTTTTCTTATTGATGATACGTCTTTCTGGATATTGAAAGACGGGTCGTCATAGTTTATATATATAGACCACGGTGTCTGTATATAATTTTCTATCCTATGGTCAAGTGATACAGATATTAATATTTTCAATCCGCAATTTAAAAATAAAAATGCGGTTGTATATCATTTCAAACTGCAGTCCCGAATCAAAATAAATGCATAAAAACTTGCAGATTATGATGATATAAATAAACATCCATTCATCCATCATAAATCATACATCCATCACAATCATCGTACAAAACAATTAATCAATATCAATATATAACCGATAATATATAACAGGTAATTTAACTGGTAGTTATATTCCATAATAAATTAAATAATGATTTAATTTAAATAGATGCAATAACTGAGATGATGATTAAAAATATACGAAAAGTCATAAATAAATGCATAATCACAACAAAATTAAATTTAACAAACATAAGAAAATTTAGAAGTTGTGAATGGGTTAAAACACCCACCTTTTGAATTTAAATTGAATTTAAATCCAATTTAAACCCAAAAATTTGACAGTCTCAAAATCCGTCCAAACCAGTGCCAAAATCTTCGGAATTCCTATACGAACCTAGCAGAGGAAACCACGCGTGAAACGGGCCTCGTACGCAAAAGTTATTCAAGTTAAACGAGTTGAAAATAAAATAAAATTAAAACAAAATAAATAAACTACCCTTTGCCACGTCACAACACGCTACAGCACGCCCCTTCTTCCCCCTGTACACACGCACGCAAAACCTAAGAACCCTGTAGCCGCCATTAAACACGTCGCCGCACCAACTGGAACGTGCCACCGCGCTATGGCGTTGCGTCCTGGATCTCACCTCCGACCTTTCCTCCCGACCCCGACCTCCACGCGACATGAACGTCGCACAAAAATAGCCGACCTCCACCTATTCATTTACCATAATCGAATTTTAACTGATGATCTAGCCGTTGAAACAATGAATCACTTAAGCCGATGAGCTGCGCTCGTCACTCTCTACGCCCCTGTATCGTCGATTTGGCGATCAGTCGGAGTTGATTTCGACGCAAATGGATAGCCAAAAATAGACGAGCAAAATCCGGCTATATAGAAACTCAGATCCAAAAATGAATCGCAGATATGAGATGCGTTCGTTGAGGGCTTCGATATATATTTTTTTCAAATTTTTCTGAGGAGTTAGAAATTTTTGCTTTAGATTTGAATTTGGTTTGTGTTTGGATCTAGAGTTTGTTTGTCTACCATTGAGCTGAGGAGGTGAAAGAGATTGTATGCACAGACAAATGAGAATGAGGGAAATTAGGGTTTATAATGGAGTATTTATAGACAAGGTGGAACAAGAATAGACGGATCGGATTGAATATACGCGCTAACGACAAAGTGGCCCAAAAAGCCAGTTCTGACTCCGGAACGAAATTGGATCAACCCATATATCAAAATAGATGTTATTAAATATTTTAAACACAATAGAAAAGGTTTCAAGTTAAAATTGCATCGTATGAAGAAGTCATGCTAAAATACATATTTTCAAATTGATTTCAATTGATTTCAATTTAATTGATTTCAAGGCGTTTCAAGCCCATATGATCAAACAGCAAGTCCGATCAATACGAAACTTGAAATCCTATAATAATCCACCGTTATGGATCCGATGAAACTTGTTTCATCGAAATCCGAGCCAGTGGCAAAAATGGCTATTTTATATTAATTAAATAAATAAAATTTAGTCAATTTAAATCAAATTTTCAATTTCAATTCGATAATCGCCAATTCTTATCATTTTTAATTTCCTAATCACTTACAATGAGTTAAGCCAATTTAAATGTCAAATTAGAGTTGATAAATTTATAAATTTCAGTATTAACCTCAATTTCATTAAATTCGAAAATTATAAATTTAATTTCCAAAAATTCTATTAAATTTACTTTTTATTTTTTTATTCGATTCAATATTATCAAACGGATGAGATTAACATTGGATTCAAAATTCATTACATTAATATTCTCACATTTCATCTAAATTCCCATTTTAATATTTAATTCATTTAATTGCAATTAATCCTTTTATTAAATTTTAAATTCCAATAAATTAATAAAGCTTTATTCCCGATCCTTATAACTCAACAAATTCTCCAATATGAATAACCTTTTTTTTTTGGCAAGGCCGACGGTTTTATAGTGGACCGACCACTTTTATTACGAACGTAATAACATTGAAGTATAGGAGTAAGGTAGAGTACCTTAGCTACTACAATAGATAGAAAATAAAAATACAGCACAGGAGTGTGACAGACATGTCACAGCTACAAGATGTAAATAACTAGACTAGTTCTCCTCCGCAGAGGAAGAATCACTAACAACCTCATCAACTCGAGAAGAATCCAGAGGACCACTCCCCAGAAGACCAAAGAAGGGGCGGAAACGAGTAGCAAGAGAAGGAACATAACCGACATCGTCAGAGGAGTAAATGAAAGCTCGATCCCAAGCAGAGTCAGCTAGAATGACAGAATTTCTATCAGCATACGAACCATCCAAATCAAGAACCAAGGAATCACCAGAAATTCTGTAATAGAGGCATCGAAGGTCCAGTAGATCATCAGATACATATCTAAAGTAGGAGTCATCCACAGGGTTGAATCTCATATCTGATTGACGATCAACCCAACAATGTTCAGTCTCGGCCCAAACAACGAGAGGAGGAGAGAGAACCGGCTCAGTAGACAAAACAGTAGGGACATCAGCAGGAACTGGGGACGCAGGCCGCACTAGGGTAAGAGAAGGATCAGGGGCAGGAGCAACCAGAGAGACTTTGGGGACCCATTTCCTAAGAGGAGGACGAGGAAGAGGAATCTTGGGCGCAGCTGCAGATATAATAGAGTGCAAGCAAGCAGATGCAACATGACCAAAAGAGTGACAGGAGGAACAAATGTCGGGGACCCATCCATAACGAACACGAACATCCACCACGTGTCCAACAGCTAGCTGAACAGGAATAGAGGTTGGAAGCAGTTTAAGGGGAGAAATCTCAATCAGAGCCTTGGCATAAACTAGCTTATCATGCGCAACTGTATTAGAGTCAAAGCAAATCAACTTACCAACATTGCATGCAAGCCAATTCAAACCAAGCAGAGGTTGAAGAGCAGATGGGATTTGAGAGAAATAAACCCAAACAGGGACAGATAATACTTGCTCACGAGCACTAGCAACCGTCGGAGTCCAGGGGGTAATAATAAAAGGCTGACCATCAATGAAGGTAGGCTCAGACTCAAGAACACGACTACGTTCCTCGGGGGAGGAGAACAAAAGGTAGTACAAGGAATCAACCAACTTAACTCTTAGTCCACCTTGTAGTCTCCAGGCCTTATGACAAACAGCAGCCGTATCATGGAGTCGATGATTAGGGTCCAAAAAGAAACCGACAACGTATCCAGACCAAAAGTCCAAACCGGCTTGCATTACACAGGGGGGAGGGATCTTCACTCCGTTTTCCTCAACGATTTCGAAATCAACCGGTTCATATACTCCTGCGTTACGAGGCATAGATGTAAACAGGGAAGACCATGATTTGGTAACTGTAGGCCATGGATCAGTGGGGCGACACACCTCAACACCAGAAAAGGCCTCAGGTTTGAGGCGCAGTGCGTCAATGGGAGAAGAGACAGCGAGAATGCTATCACCAGGAGTTAATACATTGTGCACAGGGACTACATTAGCACTGATTATTGGATCAGATCCCACTGCTACATTTTTACAAACACTTGACTTGCAACAATCAGCCACAACAAACTCATCGAAGCCTGATACATCACCAAACTTACCACCAACAACACAGTCCTTAACCAATGAATCCGATACTTGTTGTCCCAAAACACAGCTGGGCCTATCACCATCACACGCAATGGATCCGGATAATGGGAGGTTTAGCGGTATACCTGAAATAGTCGTGGCCGTATTCCCAGTAGATAAACAAGTTGCAAAAGCAATAGAATCACTCGAGAAAGTGCTGGAAGATAGAACTAGGGGGGACGGTTTGTTGGCACGGAGGGGTGGAAATTCTTTGGACGAAAGTAGGTCAGGTCGAGCGGCAACGTCAACATCCATGGAACTATAACAACGGCCAGAGCGAGTAGATGAGGGGGAGGGGAGACTCTGAGTAAAGTGAAAGGGAGAGGATGAGGACATGAAGGGGGAGCGAGAAACAGAGAGAGGAATAAACTAACGGAGTCGAAGAAAGAAGATCGCGTTCACAGGGTTTCGCCTGGAGCCCATTTTTTCAATAAAAAAACTTGATTTACTTACTAATAATTAAAATTATTGTAATATTAAATTATAATTATTGTAACAAATTTCAAAGTTTAAATTTACAAGATACATACAAAGATAACATACAATAATCGTTACCGTTAACCTTCAGTCACATTAATAGGCTTTTATTGCTTACAAAATAATGTTAGCATTTATTTTCATAATGCTAATTTCATTCACTCTATCCGTTACTACATTTATATCCATTAAAGTAATATTTAATTACCTTTATTTGAAATAACCTTTTATCACCAATATACTCTTTATAATACTTGTATGGTTATTCTCCACAAACAATTACCATCTATCCTATTATTTCACCCATTATTAAAAATTAAAGTCTCAAATCAAATTTATTTATCTGGATTTCATTCTTTTATTACATCGTTTATTACTTTACAAAATAACCAACATTTCTATGCATCTTATTACATTTATATCTTGTAATTATTGTCTTAAACTCTTAATTGTAATACCAATTTTCATTTTAAATTTTAACTGAATCCCACTCACAGTTTAATAGCCTAAGTAAACTGGTAACAAATAATAACGGTCACTTTTTCCCTAAATCACATTTATAGGTTTATAGTTTACAACAAATGTTGCAATGACTCGTATAATATTGAGTTTATCCAATTACCATTAAATTTATACTAATTCATCAATTTGTACAATATATCTCTTGTTTCTTTAAAATAAATTTATGTTTCTATTAAGTTTTTATTTACGCTTCCGTTACTATATTAATAATCATTAAAGTAACGTTTATTATCCATAACAACATTATAATTACTTAACACTCAAATGAACTTGATTTCCAATAAATTCATTGACCAATTAATTAGTTAATTTATAATAATTGTTATCATATCCTTAAATTTAAACTTAAGTTTATGTTATATTCAATTTACTACGTATTACTTTCTTAGTTAATAATTTTTGAATTTATTCCCCGGTTCCCTAATTTCAATCAATTATAACTTTATAATATGTTTCAATTTATTTGCAATTTTATTTTTAACATTTACTTCAGTATAAATTATAAAAAAAATATTTCTTCCTAAATTTAATTGCAAAAAATTAAATTAAACTAACCAATTTATTTATCAAAATTTAAGGGTCGTTACACTCTCCCACACTCAAAACTTTTCGTCCCCGAAAAGGAAAAGAAGGGAAAAGAAGAATTAAGAAATCAATATATCTTACTCAAAATATTAACTTCATAAACAATTAAATTTACAAAATTAATTACTTTAAATAAAATATAAAAATTTATAACCATTAAACCTTTTTCTACTCAAATTAATAAAGTTTGGAAAACATTTTAAAATATTTTCTAAGTCCAAAATTTACGGAAAATTTCGGCAGAGTCTCCTTTATACGGAGAGGCTTGGGAGAAAATATAATAACAAATATAACAATATATAACATGTATTTTCCAAAATAATATATATCCCAACCCGGGAAAATAATATAATAAAGCTATAAACCGTAATCCAAAAACGTACCTATTAGTCGGGAAATTTACGCTTAATTATGAAACCAAATGCAATAGCAATTTGCTTTCATAACCTGTATTTCACTTATATAATCCAGAAAAGTTAACAATTATATAAAATGAAATATTCATGTGGTTTCAACCATAAACAAACAAATAAATACAAACAACAATCACTTGCTCCAGGCATCCAAACATCACATAATCAACACAAATGAATCATTCATTCATATCAAACAAAAAAAATGGTTGTTTGGGTTCAAAAATTTAAATTGTACAAAATGAAAAATAAACTACTAATTGTACCCTTTTACTCAACGGTCTTAGGAGAAACTAAATAGATTGTTAATACATCCTGTTAACCCCGTTTTCACCAACGAGTTAAGACTCAGGCCGACTCAACTTGTTATGACTTAAAGGAATGGAACGACTCATGGGGATTAGCGGTTCATGAGACAGGCCGACACAGTGAGTTACCGACTCAACGAAGTTTACGACTCATATGAGATGACTCAAGACCTAGACCGACCCAACGACTCAGTGGATCAACGACTCAACTGAACCGAGGAATTGCACAAGTTAAAGGATTGCGCGACTCACGACTTATTGGGATCAACGACTCAACGAGTTAATGCCTTAGAGGAGCAGAGTGGCTTAACTAGTTAACGGTTCACAAGGCAGACCGACTCAGTGCATTACCGACTCATCAAGGCTATCGCCTCAGCGACTCAACAAGTCCACGACTCATCATAAGAAACGACTCAAGAGGATTGACAACCTAAGAAGATAAGTCCCTAAGTCGCTTCACCTATATACCGCTACCTGATAAGTCGTCGACGACTTAACGACTCATGACTCAGAATGACTCGTCCACGACTTAAAGCCATTGAGTCGTATTCCATTGCCACAGTGCCTATTCCTATGAAAATTGACTCGTAAGCGACTCATGACTTGGAATTCTAGAAAGCGAACTATTGAGAGACCAAAGGCTTAAGCAGATAAGCCGGCCACGACTCAACTTGACTCGGCCACGGCTTAGCCTAAGTCGGTCACGACTCAGGACTTGGGCAAAAAATTCCTATCCAGATTTGCCTATAAATACATTGCCACCTCCAACATTCAGAGGACTTTTGGCTCATTCATTTCAAGCGCCGTTACTCTGTTGCATTCCGAACTACTCCAACACTTAAAGCTTTCAAGATATAAAGAATGCCTCAAGGAACTTCATGAAGAAATGATGCATGTCCAACATGAATTCAAGGATTTGGATCGACATTGAAGTTTAGGCTACTTGTTCTAAGTCACTTGTAACTCGAAGTGTGTTGTAATCAAAGTGTAATTGCATCGACTTGTAATCAAATCGTCAATAAAGATATTCAAAGTGGACGTAGGCTCTCTCTTAAGCCGAACCACTATAAAATTGCTGTTGTTTACTGCTTTTTCACTATTATCTGCTTATAATCTGTTCCCGAGTTATTGGGTGGTGCTTTCACAATCTCACTTCATACGCCGGGGTGTTAGCGTTCAAATTTTAGCGTTAACATTTTTGGTGCTTTCACTGAGAATTTAACTCAGGTGAATCGTCATCATTACTCCACGAAAGTTTGTTGAAATAACCTCTCTGAAGACTAGAAGTTTATCCGAAATCATGGCTCCGGGGAGAAAGAGTAGATCTGTAAAATCTGGAAATGCTCAAGAGGGAACCTCCGCTTCCCCTGTATCGAATCAAGCCACTCCAGCTGTCGGAGTTACAAAGGCAGAGCTGGATGCTGCAATCTTAGGGCTGCACCAGTAGATAAATGCCCAAAATGCACAATTCAAGGCTCAGAATGCCCAAAATGCCCTAATTCTGAATAGGTTGAACGATTTGCTTGGGGCAAACCGTCAATCGGCAAGTAATGAAAGGAACTTTGCTGGCAACATTCATGATGCTGAAGAAAGGAATGCTCCTGAAAGGGCTGCTAGCCCCTTTGAACAAACACTTCCTGAGGTTGGTGGATCTAGAACTCGACATGATGAGGAGTATCTTTCTGGAATGGTCCGACAAATCATGAAAGAGAGTATGCAGAGGGTTGAAGACGAGAAAGAATGGGATTTCGCCCCAAGTAAAACTCCATTTACTGAGAAGATCTTAAAGGCTGAATTCCCAAGGAAGTTTGTCCCTCCAACCATCCTAGCTTACAAGGGGACAAGCGATCCGAACGAATTCTTATACAAGTATGATTGGCACATGACAGGTGCCAGAGACTCTGATGAGATAAAGTGCCAATATTTTCCTGTATATCTAGAAGGTGTGGCTCTACTGTGGTTCACCAAGCTACCAGTCCGATCTATTGATCAATTTTCGGACTTCACCCGGAAATTCAAGGAGCAATTCAGACTATATGCTTCAAAAGCCAAGGACATCATGTCGTTGTCAAGTTTAGAACAGAATCCAGTGGAGACTATCAGATCTTTCTTAAACCGCTTTAATATAGCACTCGCCGAGGTGGACAATGCAGAACCGCGAATGATATTGACTTATCTGATGAGGGCTATTGACAAGTCGAGCGAATTTGGGAAATGGCTAAACATGAAGGAACCAAATTCCCTTGAAAAATTCTATAAAAAGCAGATGAATTCATACGCCTGGAAAGCCGTCCCGTACCGGTAAAGGCAGTGTTGGAAAAAGCTGAAGATAACACTGTTGCTCCACGTAAGAATGAATCTGTAGGGCAAAAAAGGGAAAATAACGATGGAAAGAAACAGAAAAATCTGAAGAGGCCTCGTTCCTTCAAACCATCGGAATATACTCCTTTATCAGATACACCGGAGCATATATACCTTGCCACTAAAGATTCTGTTGAATATCCTAAACCTCCTATTCTGAGAACCGGGAGGAAAGCTGTGCAAAGTGGGAAGTTCTGTCGCTTTCATAATCAACCTGGTCATGATACCGACGAATGCCGCCAATTGAAAAATTTGATTGAAGAATTGATAAGGGAAAACAAGCTGCAGAAATTTGTAGAAAAGAATAGCAGCAATCCCGCTTCGACTAGTCAGGGGCAACGAGTTCCTGCTCATCAACCCAGGACAGGTGAAAAGACTACAGGGCATGAATCCGAAAGGCTTGTTATCAATGTTATTACGGGAGGACCTCACCCAGCAGGCAGGAGCTGGGGTGAGATGGAAAGGTATACCCGAGCTTTGAAATATGTACCGACCGAGGAAGATGTATTCGTTTTGGAAGATGCTATGCCCCTGAAGCAACAAAGAACTTTCAATGATGATATTGTGTTCAGAGCCAGGGATTCCATAGGTATTGAAGCTCCTACTTTGGACCCCTTAGTCATCTCGGCTGGTATCGGGCCAGCTATTGTCAGAAGAGTTCTCATTGATTGTGGCGCATCCTGCAATATCCTCTTCAAGAAAACATTCGACCAAATGAAGATCCCTATGGCTGATGTGCAAGCCTCATCGCAGAAAATCGCTGGCTTCACTGGGGAGCCAAAACAGCCGGTAGGAACCATTGATTTGTTCGTAGAACTTGGAGAAGGAGAGAGAAAAGTGGTCCGCAAGCAAACTTTTGTGATTGTCGACGAATTTTCTGCTTATAATGCTTTCCTCGGCCGTCCAACTCTCGCAGCATTCAAAGTTGTCCTGGCCCCATGGTGCCTCACCATTAAATTTCCCACAGATAATGAAGTGGGAGTTATAAAAGGAGATCAAAATGCAGGGCGGGAATGTTATCTAACAGAGCTACGAGAAACCAGAAAAAGAGAAATGGGAAAGGATGCGGCAGCCCCAGTCCGCATCAAAGAACCAGCCTTGTAGCAATTACAGGGCGGACCCTGCACTGGCAAGCACAACGGAGCAAGGAAAGAAATGGATCCTAGAAAAGTCAGTGCAGGGGAGAATAGAGTGGTACCAGTGGAAACGATAGTACCAATACCTGTTGACCCAAAGGACCCAAACAAGGTGTTGAATGTGGGTTCACAACTTAATGCGTCAATTCAGAATATCTTAATATCTTTTTTAAAGGAAAATTTGGATGTTTTTGCTTGGACTCATGCCGATATGTGCGGAATATCCCCAGAAGTGGCAGTACACGCTCTAAATATTGATCCAAAATTTATACCTGTGAAGCAGAAAAGGAGAACTCAGGGTCCAGAAAGGTCAGCAGCGTTAAAAGAAGAAGTTGATCGGCTCATGGAGAATAATTTTATTAAAGAATCTACCTATCCGAATTGGGTTTCAAATCCAGTGCTGGTTAAGAAAGCCAATGGAAAATGGAGAGTATGCATCGATTTTTCAGATCTAAACAAGGCCTGCCCCAAAGACTGCTTCCCATTACCCAGAATCGATCAACTGGTAGACGGAACAGCGGGACACGAATTGTTATCTTTCATGGATGCTTACTCCGGATACAACCAGATCATGATGCATGAGCCAGATCAGGAGGACACGAGCTTTATCACCAACGTTGGTCTTTACTGCTACAGAGTTATGCCTTTCGGGCTGAAGAATGCAGGGGCAACATACCAAAGACTTGTTAATGCTATGTTCAAACCGCAATTGGGTAAGACTATGGAAGTCTACGTCGATGACATGTTAGTAAAGTCTAAGAAAGCAGTGGATCACATAGAACACTTAGCAGACATGTTCGCAGTCCTCCGAAGATACGGAATGAAGCTCAATCCTTTAAAATTTTCATTTGGAGTGGAATCCGACAAGTTTTTAGGTTTCATCGTGAGCGCAAGGGGCATTGAGGCTAGTCCAGCTCAAATTACCGCCTTAAAGGAAATCAAAGCTCCTAGAACAAAGAAGGAACTGCAAAGTCTCAATGGAAAAGTCGCCGCCTTGAGTCGGTTCATTTCCAAAGCCACAGATAAATGCATCCCATTCTTTGACGCTCTAAAGAAAGGAAAGAAAAACTTCGATTGGACTCCCGAATGCCAAAAAGCCTTTGATGAATTGATTCGCCATATGGAAACGCCTCCAATACATTCTAGGCCCGGCGATGGCGAAGATCTTCTTATATACTTGGCAGTATCATCTCATGCTTTAAGTGCAGCGCTGATACGAGAAGACAAGAGGATCCAACATCCAGTTTACTATATCAGCAAAAGACTCACTGGGGCAAAGATGAACTACTCTAAGTTGGAAAAACTCGCCTATTGCCTACTAATTGCATCTAGGAAGTTGAGGCAATATTTTCAAGCTCATCCGATCAGATTCCTTACTGATCAACCTTTAAAGCAAGTCCTGTTTCGCCCTAAGACTTCGGGTCGTCTTCTAAAGTGGAATATTGAACTCAGTCAATATGACATCACTTATCATCCCCGAAAAGCAATCAATGGACAAGCTTTAGCAGATTTCATCGTAGAATTCACAGATAAGGGTAACAGTGAGGAGGAAACGATCGACGATTCCCCAATCCAATGGAAGTTATATGTCGATGGCGCGAGAAACGACTACTGTTCTGGAGCCGGAGTTGTACTCGAGACCCTTGAAGGCCGATCATTATGCTATGCACTAAGATTGGAATTTCCTTCAACAAACAATGAAGCATAATACGAAGCCCTTATCGCAGACTTAAGGATTGCTAAAGAACTAAACATCCGAGCATTACAGATCTTCAGTGATTCTCAACTTATTGTATGCCAAGTCAAGAAGGAATTCCAAGCGAAAGGGGGGAATCTGCCCGCCTACTTGTCAAAGGCTTGGGAACTCCTGGGTGATTTCGATCATTACATGATAAGTCACATTCCTCGAGAAGAAAACATGAAAGCAGATTCTCTCGCAAAGTATTCTAGCACAGGCGAAGCTCAATTTCTGGGGTTAACTCCAGTGGAGGTCCTGTCGACCCCGAGCATTGATGAGATGGATATTGATTGGATCATGAGTGTGTCTCAAGAGCAAGAATCATGGATGACTCCGATAACAGAATATCTGCTCAATGGATCTTTACCGAAAAACTCAAAAGAACGAAAGAAGCTACTGAGGAAAGCCTCTCGCTATATGGTCCAGGATGGCCAGTTATACAGACGGGGATTCTCAATGCCGTTATTCCAATGTGTATCCAGGGAAGAGTCCAAAACAATCCTAGCTGAGGTGCATGGGGGAGAATGTGGTGATCATTTAGATGGTCAAACTTTAGCGAAAAAGATTCTCCGATACGGATATTTATGGCCAGAAATTAATCGAGATGCAGCAGATTATTCCCGAAAATGTGACAGATGCCAAAGATTCGCCAAGATTCCTAGAGCTCCTTCCACTGAACTCATGCAGATGGTCAGTCCATGGCCGTTTGCAATATGGGGGATAGACCTTGTAGGACCGTTGCCAACTGCCAAATCTAGAATTAAATATGCCATTGTTGCTGTAGATTATTTTACTAAGTGGGCAGAAGCTGAACCACTGGCTACTATCACCTCAAAGAAAATGATAAGTTTTGTGACTAAAAACATCATTTGCAGATACGGTGTGCCTCAAAAAATAATTACAGACAATGGTACTCAGTTTGAAAGTGAAGAATTCCAAAATTTTTGCAAACGATTCAAAATCCGAAAAAGCTTCTCAGCAGTAGCCCATCCGCAGGCAAACGGGCAAGTGGAAGCAGTAAATAAAATTATCAAGTCAACCATCAAGAAGCAACTTGAAAGAGCAAAAGGTGGTTGGGTCGATAGGCTACCGCTGGCACTATGGGCATACAGAACTACCCACAAAACTGCGACTGGGCATACTCCGTTTTCATTGGCATACGGATCAGAGGCAATGATTCCGGTAGAAACAGAGGTCCCTTCACATAGAAGAATCCATTTCAATCAAGAGGAGAATGAGAAACTACAGCTTGAGGCACTAGATCTCCATGATGAAAAAAGGGAAGAGGCTGAGCTCAGAATCGCATCTCATCAGCAAAGGATAGCTAGACAATTCAATTCCAAAGTTCGCCAACGCAGCTTTGAAATTGGAGATCTAGTTCTAAAGAGAATTATGACAACAACAGGTGTGTTTGGGCCAAATTGGGAAGGACCATATGTCATAGGTCAAAAGCTTCTGGACGACACATTCAAACTCACTACTGTCGAAGGAGATCAAATTCCGAGAGCTTGGAACAGCAACCACTTGCGTCCATACTTTGCTTGATAGCTTTGTTGAAATATTGTAAAAAGAATTATGAATGTATGATTCCTGTAATTGAAAGCGATTGTAAAACTGATGCAAGTGAATAATGAAAGACTATAAAGTGGATGTAGGCCCAAATTCTTGGCCGAACCACTATAAATCTTGTGTTCCTTATTATTATTACATGCTTGCTTTATTTTCGATATGAAAAGTACATTAAATGTATTACTGAAATGTCGATTTAAATTTTTGCAGGCAACGAAAACAAAACTTGCACATTACAAGACCAAGTGATTCTCGTTATCATTCAACAAACAAATTCCAAGTCGCAAAATTCCCGAGCTTAAATCCTAGATAAGAAGTGCTTCAATTGAACGGTCAATGATTTCGCCGAAAACGGGCTTTAGCTAATAAATTGAGAAGTTTGAACAAACAAACATCCAATTAAGAAGCTTATGTCCATTCTCGTGAACTGGCCTAGCAATGAAGTACACTTCTTTGGATTAAACAAGCTACTTGTAAGAGAAGGGAGTGCGAGCTTAAAAAAAAATAAAAAATAAATAAAATAGAGGATCACTGAAAAGGCGTAAGCAAGTGGACAAGGAACAACTAAAGTCCTCTTCGGAGGGCAACTCTTCGGAGGATAAAGACCTCAAACGAAGCATATGCCGCAAAAAAGAAAGTTCTCTACTCAACCAAAAAAGATTGGAGGAGTCATGACCCTCCGACCATGAGAGAGTAACTTCCAGGCAATCTTCGGAGGCACATTTCACCAGGAGTTGAAGTGTTACGACCGCTCTTCGGAATTTCACTTCACCAGAGTTGAAATGTAAAACAAAATAAAGCCCTCTTCGGAGGCCCATTTCACCAGGAGTTGAAGTGTTACGACCGCTCTTCGGAATTTCACTTCACCAGAGTTGAAATGTAAAACAAAATAAAGCCCTCTTCGAAGGCCCATTTCACCAGGAGTTGAAGTGTTACGACCGCTCTTCGGAATTTCACTTCACCAGAGTTGAAATGCAAAACAAAATAAAGCCCTCTTCGGAGGCCCATTTCACCAGGAGTTGAAGTGTTACGACCGCTCTTCGGAATTTCACTTCACTAGAGTTGAAATGTAAAACAAAATAAAGCCCTCTTCGGAGGCCCATTTCACCAGGAGTTGAAGTGTTACAACCGCTCTTCGGAATTTCACTTCACCAGAGTTGAAATGTAAAACAAAAGAAAGACCTCTTCGGAAGCCCACGTTTCACCGAGATTGAAATAAAACTTCCAAGTGTTGAAACGTGAAAAGGCTTCCTTCAAACGCACAACTCTTTGGAGGTACACGTTTCACCGAGATTGAAATAAAACTTCCAAGTGTTGAAACGTGAAAAAATCCCTCCTCAGAGGTACAACTTTCTATGTAAGAAAAAAAAAATCCTCATCAAGGGCACACTTTAACTTTCAAAGGAAGAGTGATTTACCTATTCTGGAAAATAACCTTCCTCAAAAAAAAGAAAAAGAAAGTTAAAGTACCCTTCAGAGGCCCGCTTTACCTCATAGAAGAATTCACTTGGTAAAACGTGTACATAAGCAAAAGAAAAGTGATTTCTTCGAAGAACAAAGCGTCAAAAGCTTATATGAAGGGAGTTGTACTCTACGAAGAATTTCTTCAAGAATGAAATAATTATTCTTCAGAAAATAAGTGTGCAAGTCCCCTCGAAGTGTAAAATATTGCAACAAGCTTATGGTATGGGGGCAACATGGTATAATTATATACAATATGGTATAGCCACATCGACGAAAGTAATGCTCAAACAACATGCCATAAGCCCGCTGCAATATCATATAAATAAACTTGTGCAAAAATGAATAATAAATGCATTCTCAAATTCAAACAGGAGTCTGTACAAATAAAGGATCATTTTATTCAATTGTATTGCAGATACAAGTTTCAAAATAAAAAGCAGGGGCCGGCACCCGCACAATTCTCGACCAGTACATGCAAAAGACAAGAAGCTAAAAGCTGGAATCTTCATTTCTTCTTGCCACCTTTAGACCCTTTACCCGGCCGAATGGTTAGCTTTTCAGGTCGATCTGAAGGCATAAGGGAAGAAGGAGAGGGAGGTGCAACTGGTGCAATTTCCGGTTCCTCTTCAGTAGCAATGATTTTCTTCCCCCTCCTCTTCGATGTTCCGTGCTTCTTTCTTCTCTTCGAAGAAGACTCACTCCCTGGAGTAACAAGAGCGGACAAAACTACGTCATCAGAAGGAGTCCGCTCCGGAGAGATCTCGCCTCCTTCAAGTCCCTCGTCTTTCTGCTCTTGTGAAGCGATATGGTCATCTAAGCCATGAAGAGCCTCAATTTGCTCCTCTTGTGACCCGGGCTGTGAAGCAGAAGGAGGAGCCACCTGAAGAGACGGAGGAGGGATAACCGGAGGAGGCGAAGTTTGCACAGCACTTGGTGTTTCAACTGCAGAAGAAGAGAAATTAAAAATATTAGTATCTCCCCAAAAGAAGGGAGATATGGGTTCGTCGAGATTCAAGAAGTAATCGAGAAGCTCATCAAATTTTTGAGGAGCAAGCAGGCAATCCACCTGAATCGGACCAATGTCAAAATTACCTGAAGATGTTTGCTTCGTTAGTTCAATCTCGTAATTTTGAGCTCCAATATCCTCCAAAGCCTCATCATCAGTAGGGGTAATTACCCCGGTTCTTGTAGGAGGCGGGGAATGAGCACTGGAACCTGTGATGTCAATTCCAGGAGAAACTAAAGGACGTTCAGAGGTAGTAGGTGGTAATTCTTTTTCAGAACGTTCCTCTTCCGCCATCCCAGTCCGCACTCTGGCGAGTTGCTCTTTTCCCTTGGCAAGAGCGGCGCGGGCATCATCATCAAGATAATGCTCTTCAAGAGCTGACTCAGCGTAGCCAGCGCCTTTACCACCGAGCATATCGAGTGCTGCCTCCCAAACTTCAGCTAGTGTAATTTCATACTTAGGGCCTAGAAAGGCAAGGCTACCACGCCCCAAAATGCTGTGCAGATAGAAATCAAATAATGTTGAGCTAATATTGGCTTTCGTTGCCTCGTGAGAATCTTCAGCTGCAATTTTGCCGACAACGGCCTCATCACGCTCCGTTTCAGCTTTAGAAAGTTGAAGCTTAAGCATTTGAATCTCCGCCTCTTGGGAGCTATTTTTCTTCCGAAGCTCTGCAATGTCGGCAACATAGCCCTCGCTAATTCTTTTTTGTACTTCGAACCTGTCTTCGGCATCCCTTTGGCTAGCGTGGGCATCTCTCACTTGTTTGAGGAGCACTTCTTCTTTTTGAGAATAAGAAGTAGAGGAAGCAACAAGCTCTTGTTTCAGTTCTTCAACTTTCGCTTCGAGCTCCCCATTGTAAGAAGCAATGCTTCTCATCTCGGCGTCATGTTGCTCGAGCACCTTTTGCCATTCGGCTTTATCATTTTCCATGGTGAGCATGGCCTCTATGTTCGCACGATTAACCCTCTGAAGCTCGTCAACAAGTTTCTGCCAGTTCGACATCCTCTCAATGTCAAGCTTAACGGCATCAAGGTTTTGTAACATGGCAGACTTGTCAATGGGGACCAAGTCAAGATCAAACCTTACTCCCTTCAGACACCACTGAGGAAATCGGCTTTGCAAAGTGGCAGGACCCGGTCCAACTTGGAATTTGGGTCTGCTAATTATAGTTTGGATGTCCGACTTACCGAGAGCGGGAGAGCCGGAAGGAATATCAAGCGAGGCTGGGGCGGTAACCTTTTCAGGAGTGATAGTGGTGTGCTTCTCACCATGTCGTGCTCGCTTGCTCGAGTCTTCAACCATATGACCTTTTCCTCTGTCATCATGGGTTTTTCTTTTATGGGAATCGTCACCTCTCTGTGAAGAATCATGGTGCTCTTCCCTCTCCCTTCTTTCGTAGCGCTCCTCTTGAGCCCTCTTCTCTTGAGCCTTTCAGGCAGCTCTTTCTTCATCGGATTCTCTGTAAGAGGGGAGGTAACGCCTATAATCATATTGGCTACGCCTCCCGTAGCGCTGGAAATCATCGTAGTATGAGCTGCTGCGCCCCATTGGAGAATCTGGAATAAAAAAATAAGAAGCTTTAGAAATCTTTAAAGTATAAGAAGATAAGTGCGTAGAAGTGCTGAAAAATCCTAAGTGTTGTGTAATGTGTAAACTACACGCATCAAGCTACAGACCACTCTGTGGAGTAGAGGTAGTGATAACTTGAGTAGGAGGAGTTGACATTTGTTGTAGAGAAGATGTCGCCTCAATTACAGAAGAGATAGTTTCGGAAACATCATCTTAAAAAGTTCTTGTGAAGTCACAATTAAGTCGCTCAACCCATCAAAAACATCGTCACCGTCATGCTTTTTGGGACTTGCTTTCTCAACTCCTTCATCAACGGATCTCCCGGAAGATCGTGGAGGTTCTTCCTCTTCGATAACTGGGGAAAGTACAGACTTGTCGGACGGCCCCGCGGCATCCTTCGGAGTCGAACACTTCACTAGTGGAGTTTCTATAGAGGTTCCTCCCCGCATGTGCTCTTTAGTAGAGTCCGGGGCATCAGGAGTTTCCATCGGAGAATCAGGAATTTCAGTTGGAACTTCACGAGGCTGAGTGAAGCGAGAGGAATGAAGAAGCCCATATTGATGTAAAAATTCATCATTTAACAAAAACTTTATACTCCTCTCTTCTGCCGCCACGGCGTTCAATCTTTCAAAAATTTGCTTATAGCATGGATCTCTAGAGGGAGGAGGAAGTGCTAAAACAGAAAAAAAGAAGCGAAGTTAGCATTTAGCAACTCAGATTTCGAAAAGCTCAAGAATGGAGAAATAAAAACAGGAAATCTTACTTCCTACTCTCCAGATGGCATAAAATCCTGGAGGGCAGCGAACAAAGAAAAAGTGATTTAAAAATCCATGAACGCATTCAGGAAGATCAGTGATGAGTTTGCGGTTTCGAGCACTCCTTATAACTACGATAGAGGGATGATCTTTAATTTTTGTGAATGAGCAGAAGTAGCAGATTTCCCCAAAGCTCGGTAATCGGTCCAAAACTCTCCTAAATAGCACACATAACCCCATCAGAATGGCATGGCCATTGGGGTGCAATTGGAACGGAGAGATAGATAATCGAAGCAGGAACTGCTGAAGGAAGTCATTAAAAGGTGGGATGGCACCGCTCAAGCACATTTGGCGGTTAACAGCAATAAAGCCAAGAGGGGGCCTATCTGCAGTATCATTTGGTCCCGGCAGTAAGGCATCAGCTTCGGCAATGCCAAACTGGATGCGCAATTGGTTAAACACCCGCTGATTCAGAGTTGTGGAAGTTCTCTCCGGAGGGTTATCCAATGGGTTAGCTATTGGGAAGACGTCTTCAGCCTGGCCCATCAGTTCTTCTTGTTGAGAAGTCATTCTACACAAGCAACTGGATGTTCAAATGCGAAGGTGCACGTTTCCTAAAAGTGTGAAGTGTTGTGCAGAACTAATGAAAATAAACAAGTAAATATAACTGAAGTTAAGATAGTTAGCAGTTGATCAATTACTAAATTTCAGGACTTGTTAATTTAAAGTTTCAGGTATAGTGTTAGTGCAAACCAGTAAATTTCAGTTGACTATCTCAACATTGCTTTAGCACTCTACTTGGATTCGTTGGTTTAAAGTACTTCATTCACACAATCTATTTAAATTAATTATCTTCTATTGACTAATCTGTCATTAGATGTGGGCAATCAATGGCAGTATATTCGTCCCGATCTTCTGTGATTGTTGTATTAAACAGGTTGTATACTAGCAAATTGAAGCAATCTGTAAAACTAAAGTATGCAATAAAGTTTAACAGGTTAAAGTCCAGAAATTTTTTAGTTCAAAGCAGTGTGAAATTCTCCAAGTCCTGTCTCGGCCCTGTCTCGGCCGCGACTCAAATCCTAGGTTGCATCTAATTGAGCCGGTCGTAGGTTCAAACCACAAGGAGCAACTCGGTATGAAAAAATAGTCCAAGTGCTGAGTCATTCACGACCTATGACTTGAGTCGTTCACGACCTATGGCTTGAGTCGTTCATGGCCTATGGCTTAAGTCGTTCGCGGCAGATGGTTTGAGTCGTTCACGGTTCAAAGGATGAGTCGCGGTGAGGATCTAAAGGCCTGAGTCGCTCGTACGACCAAAAACCCAAGTCATCAAAAAACCAACGCGGTCATGAGAATCCTAGGTCATTTCCTCGACCGGTCATCTTCTCTCTAACCCATTAACCCGTTAAAGATCATTTCATCTCTTCCAAACTCGCAGACCAGATAATTCAAGGCACTATAATCTATTGTCCTCTCCTCACACCATCAGAAAATCACTCAGAAGACCAACTCGAATCGCCTCAAGCGCTGCTGTGTCATCGTGGACAATAACGACAGCATGATCGATGGCAGTTGTAAATTGATCAAAAAATGCATGAGTCGCGATAGAACATGGCACAAAGATGCATTGGAGTCAGAAAAATGAGAAGTCCGGATTCGTAATTCAATAACTGTAAGGAATCGAGAGAGAATCAGACTCACTTACGCAACAAAGATTATTAGCAGGAAGTAGGAATAGAATTGCTTTCGAAAGCTCGGAGGAATGTTAATGGCAGAAAACGACTTACGAGATTAGTAATGAGAAGAAGGAGGTAAGAGTGACGACTCAAGTCTTTTATACCAGAGTGGAGGAACATGAGTCGGCACATGCGAGTCAAGATGAGTCGAAGTACACGACCAACGACTTAGGCGTGAACTTCGAGGGGCAAATGTTATCCCCGTTTTCACCAACGAGTTAAGACTCAGGCCGACTCAACTTGTTATGACTTAAAGGAATGGAACGACTCATGGGGATTAGCGGTTCATGAGATAGGCCGACACAGTGAGTTACCGACTCAACGAAGTTTACGACTCATATGAGATGACTCAAGGCCTAGACCGACCCAACGACTCAGGGCTTGTAACGACTCAGTGGATCAACGACTCAACTGAACTAAGGAATTGCACGAGTTAAAGGATTGCGCGACTCACGACTTATTGGGATCAACGACTCAACGAGTTAATGCCTTAGAGGAGCAGAGTGGCTTAACTAGTTAACGGTTCACAAGGCAGACCGACTCAGTGCATTACCGACTCATCAAGGCTATCGCCTCAGCGACTCAACAAGTCCACGACTCATCATAAGAAACGACTCAAGAGGATTGACAACCTAAGAAGATAAGTCCCTAAGTCGCTTCACCTATATACCGCTACCTGATAAGTCGTCGACGACTTAACGACTCATGACTCAGAATGACTCGTCCGCGACTTAAAGCCATTGAGTCGTATTCCATTGCCACAGTGCCTATTCCTATGAGAATTGACTCGTAAGCGACTCATGACTTGGAATTCTGGAAAGCGAACTATTGAGAGACCAAAGGCTTAAGCAGATAAGCCGGCCACGACTCAACTTGACTCGGCCACGGCTTAGCCTAAGTCGGTCAAGACTCAGGACTTGGGCGAAAAATTCCTATCCAGATTTGCCTATAAATACATTGCCACCTCCAACATTCAAAGGACTTTTGGCTCATTCATTTCAAGCGCCGTTACTCTGCTGCATTCCGAACTACTCCAACACTTAAAGCTTTCAAGATATAAAGAATGCCTCAAGGAACTTCATGAAGAAATGATGCATGTCCAACATGAATTCAAGGATTTGGATCGACATTGAAGTTTAGGCTACTTGTTCAAAGTCACTTGTAACTCAAAGTGTGTTGTAATCAAAGTGTAATTGCATCGACTTGTAATCAAATCGTCAATAAAGATATTCAAAGTGGACGTAGGCTCTCTCTTAAGCCGAACCACTATAAAATTGCTGTTGTTTACTGCTTTTTCACTATTATCTGCTTATAATCTGTTCCCGAGTTATCGGGTGGTGCTTTCACAATCTCACTTCATACACCGGGGTGTTAGCGTTCAAATTTTAGCGTTAACACATCCAAACAAATTTAAAGTATCCTTGTCCAAACAACCATAGACCAAACAAACAACAATCTCAACCAATAGATCAAGTACACTCTTATTAATTTCATTCATATAATAATTTATCTTTTTAATTTACATTTTATTTCTTACAGTTTCATTTACTTTTATTTATTTCTAACAATATCTCATTTTCACTTATTCAGATCATGAAAATTTTCCTTTTATTATATTACATTCATTTATTCACAGCTTAATTTCATTTATTTACAGTATACATCTTTCTGTTTATTAAAATAATTAACTTCACATTTACTTAGGTCTATAATTACTTTACTTAAAACATTTGCCTTCTATCGTATTTTATTATAGTAAGATTTCCATTATAACTTAAGTTTATAACAATTACAACACTAAATCCTTATTTATTAAGGAATTTCATTAATTACTTTCATTACCTCAAGTTTATTTCTTGTATAATATCTATTACATTTTCTTATTAACATTTCAACTTTTTATATGTTATAAACATGTTTTTAAGGATGTTATTGAAAGTTATACAATTTTATCCTATTTCTTTTATAACCTAGCATTAAATCTTCTATTTCCTTTAGAGGTTTCAATTATTAATTACCTACGTTCCAATTTACTACAATAATTGAAATTATTAATTAATGGAAACTTAAGAACTAAATACCGGGTTAAAACTCAAATCATTTTAAAATAATAGATAAATATATACTTACAACTTATATGTCCCATTATACTTAAAAAAAATTAAAAATTATATTTTTTTACCAAAAATAAATCGGCAGTAAAACTACTACAGTGGCCTTTCCACTTTGAAACTCGAAAATGAATGTCGATGATGCGGCAGCCATCACTGAAATTATTTTCCAGCAACAGAGAGGGGAGTACATAACTTATTTCTTTTCAAAAAAAATTAAAACAATACTTTCAAACTGTATTGAAATATTTATATCAGAAATTACTTCTAAATATTATTATTATATTTCAAAATCCTTTGAAAGCAAATTTTCAAAATCCCGGACTTAAGTTCTAAAATTTCCAAATTTCATTGATTTTATGTTCCATCTCATTTTACCTATTATTTTTAAATTTTATTACCTAACAACCGATATATTTCAACCATATATATATATATATATCATTTATAAAATCTATTTTATTCTCAATCTTATTTCGAATTCTATTTATAAATTTCATTACCCAACAACCAATATAATGCAACCAAATAAAATCTTTACAACAATTTATTATATATATATATAATATAATAGGAAAAATTATTTCATTCACCTATATTAAAACAAATATTGTGTCGATCTGTCCTATTAAGTGTTTAGAAATCCCTATTGATGTCATAGCGTCCCATGCACCAACCAGAATTTATAAATACAAAGCGGAACAAATTAACACAATATTAAAACCTTTTTACAACACTAACAAATATGCTCTCTCATACATACGCTCAACGACTCATCATAGGGTATTACTAGCCTATTAGTAAAGAGTCAGACCCCACAAAGCTAAGGTTTATCGCTAAACCAAAGCACTTATACCAGATGTAACATCCTGCCTTTCCGTATGCTTTAAATTGACGATAAACCACACACGTCAGACTTAAACCGTACAGAAGGGTGGATTGTTATGGGTAAATAAGAAAAAGCAGAGGAAGAAAAGAAACAAAATAGAATCTTATAGAGGAACGATAAAATATAAAAATCAAATACACAGTTCATAAAGCTGTTTACAAAATATTTGATTATACTTATGCTATGCACATCATAGTTACACATACCAATAAATAACAATGCAGCAGAGTACATGATGCAGTGAATAATATAATAGATAATAGATGTAATATCTTCGTCTTCGTCCTCCAAAATATAGTCTTCAAATCCTGAAATGCTCGGACTGACCTGAGCGAATTGAAAAAACAAAACACTCGAGTCATAACTAAAATATCTTCTATGAGTTAAATCAACAGAAATAAATATGAGTGCAGTAACTCAAGAGCGGGATTTACATCTCCTAAGGATCCGTTAAACTATTTACTATGTAGTAATATTTCGCTATTATAATAGCGTCTAACAATAAAATAAACTTACTTTTAAGTAGCATTAAGGAGTGACCCAATATTCCCCTCAACACAAATAATGCCAATAGTCTATACAGTACGGCAATACCTCCTGATCGGGAGGCTACCAGAGGATACTCCATAGGTACGACACAAATATAAACTCGTATAAAGGCTTGGTATGGTAGGAGACACGACACAACTAGGCGATGTCAGGGTAGATATACCAATTACGCTTCCGGGTCAGTGGTAACGCGTAGCGTGCAGCTACCGCCCTCCTCGAGCCACACCTCCAAATAAGAAAAATCAAGAGTGGCCACCGAATTAATCAAAAATTCAAAGTATAATATCGAAGGGATGTGTCCGATCAAAGGTGCTACCAAATTAACCCGTCGATCGCTCCTGTTTTAGCCACCTTATGCCAACTCATGGGAGTTGGGTCCAAGTATTTACCTCAAAAGGAAACGCCACCACCATCCTACTTCATTCTGCAATCTCCACCGCGTACACGGTTGTTAAAGTGGTTTCGGAGTTGGTAGAGAGTATGACAACTTCCGATCCCGTTCTCTTCAACAACCAACATTATAACACCACAGTCATTTTAAAATAATTATACTTCAAAACCAGAATAAAATATTCATTTCAAAACCATATAAATACGATATCACTTCCTCTTTCAAAAACCAAATCAATATGATATCAATTTCAAACATATCCCTTTTTTTTAAAACCATAACATTTTCAAAGTTATAATATTTTGAGACCAAAACTTTAAATATAGCCTTTGAAAACATAAAACTTTGAATTTCATAACTTTGAAACATACTACACCACTTAAATGGTTTAAATATTAAATTACTTTATAAAATTAAATGGTTTCTTCACCTTCACAAATCAATTCCAATTATAGACTTAAATTCCCAAATAAACCATTTCGATTACCATATATTTCAAAGCTTTAAATAACGAATTCTTCGATGATTTCATATATATCAAATTCCATTACTCTTATTTCGATTTGAAATATTTACTTTATAAATAAAATATCATTTAAGTAAAAACTTTAAACTTCAAATAACAGGATATACTTACAATTCTATTTAACTTGATAATATTTATTTAAATCGACTTAATGTTCATTTAAATCCTCCAAACCAAAATCAAGTTATAAAAATCATACCTTTTAAAATCTCTACATTATTTAAATTCCAAATCAATTTTATTCGAGGATAATTCTGAAATACTTTAATTCAAATCAAATTCATATTTATCTTCTAACCTTAAATTTATTTAAGTCATTATAATTCTATAAATAAATACTTAACCGTATTATATATTAATAGACTCAAACATTTATTTTTTTTACTCCTTTTATACTTTAAAGAAGTTTATACATAGTTTAAACCAAGAAATAAATTATATACATAAATTTAATATTTATAAAATATCAGAAATTAATATTTATTAACCCATATATTTCTTTCCAAACCATAGAAAATCATTTAAAAATGTTTATATACATAGACCATGGTGTCTGTATATATTTTTCTATCCTATGGTCAAGTGATGCGGATATTTATCATTTCAATCCGCAATTTAAAAATAAAAATGCGGTTGTATATCATTTCAAACCGCAATCCTGAATCATAATAAATCATAACAACTTAAATATTATGATGATATAAATAAACATCCATTCATCCATCATAAAATCGTACATCCATCACAATCATCATACAAAAAAATCAATCGATATCAATATATTACTGATAATATATAACAGGTAATTTAATTAGCAGTTATATTCCATAATAAATTAAGTAACGTTTTAATTTAAATAGATGCAATAACTGAGATGATGATTAAAAATATACGAAAAGCCATAAATAAATGCATAATTACAACAAAATTAAATTTAACAAACATAAGAAATTTTAGAAGTTGTGTGTGGGTTAAAACACTCACCTTTTTAATTTAAATTGAACTTAAATCCAATTTAAACCCAAAAATTTGACAGTCTCAGAATCTGTCTAAACCGTTGCCAAAATCTTTGGAATTCCAATATGAACCTAGCGGAGGAAACCGCGCATGGAACGGACCTCGTATGCAAAAGTTATTCGAGTTAAGCGAGTTGAAAATAAAATTAAATTAAAAAAAATAACCTACCCTTTGCCACGTCACAACATGCTACAGCACGCCCTTTCTTCCCCCAGTATGCACGCACGCAAAACCTACGAACCCTACAGCCGTCATTAAACACGTCGCCCACCAACTGGAACGCACCATCGCGCTATGGCGTCGCCCCCATGGAGCTCGCCTCCGGCCTTCCCTCGCGACCCGGACCTCCACGCGACGTGAACGTCGCACAAAAATAGCCGGTCGCCGCTTATTTGTTTACCCTAATCGAATTTTAACCGATGATCTTGCCGTTGAAACAGCGAATCACCTACGCTGATGAGCTGCGCTCGTCACTCTCTACGCCCCAGTATCGTCGATTTGGCGATCGGTCGGAGTTGATTTCGACGCAAATGGATGGCCGAAAATAGATGAGCCAAATCCGGCTACACAGAAACTCATATCTAAAAATGAATCGCAGATGTGAGATGCGCTCATTAAGGGCTTCGATATATATTTTTCTCAAATTTTTCTGAGGAGTTTGAAATTTTCGCTTTAGATTTGAATTTGGTTTGTGTTTGGATCTAGAGTTTGTTTGTCTACCATTAAGCTGAGGAGGTGAAAGAGATTGTATGCATAGACAAATGAGAATGAAAGAAATTAGGGTTTATAATAGAGTATTTATAGACAAGGTGGTGCAATAATAGGTGGATCAGATTGAATATACGCGCTAACGACAAAGTGAACCAAAAAGCCTATTCTGACTTCGGAACGAAATTGGATCAACCGATATAATAGATGTTTTCAAATATTTTAAACACAACGGAAAAGGTTTCAAGTCAAAATTCCATCGTATGAAGAAGTTATGCTAAAATCAATATTTTCAAATTGATTTCAACTGATATCAATTTAATTGATTTCAAGGCGTTTCAAGCCCGTACGATCAAACGACAAGTTTGATCGATACGAAACATGAAATCCTATAATATTTCACCGTTACGGATCCGATAAAACTTCTTTCTTCGAAATCCGAGTCAGTGGCCAAAATGGCTATTTTTATATTAATTAGATAAATAAAATTCAGTCAATTTAAATCAAATTTTCAATTTCAATTCGATAATTGCCAATTCTTATCATTTTTAATTTCCCAATCATTTACCAATTTAAATGTCAATGTAGAGTTGATAAATTTGCAAATTTCTGTATTAAACTCAATTTCATTAAATTCGAAAACTATAAATTTAATTTCCAAAAATTCTATTAAATTTACTTTTCGTTTTATTGTTCGATTCACTATTATCGAACGGATGAGATTAACATTGGATTCAAAATTCATTACATTAATATTCTCACATTTCATCTAAATTCCTATTTTAAATATTTAATTCATTTAACTGCAATTAATCCTTTTATTAAATTTTAAATTCCAATAAATTAATAAAGCTTTATTCCTAATCGTCATAACTCAATAAATTGTCTAATATGAATAACCTTAACATTACTTATAGATATTGCCTTAATTAACATTAATGTAATATTAAAATATAATTATTGTAATAAATTTCAAAGTTTAAATTTACAAGCTACATACATATAGGTAACATACAATATGTTAACGTGAAAATTTGACGCTAACACCCCGGTGTAAATTGAAGTTGAGTGAAAGCACCACCCGTGAACACGGGAACTAAAACAAGTAGAAAAATCACAGAGAAAGCAGAAAAGACAACAGTTTTTATAGTGGTTCGGCTTAGGGTAAGCCTACGTCCACTTTAATTCACTTTATTGCTGAATTAATTACAACTTTACAATAACCTTCAATTACAACACACTTTAGACTAGTAGATCAAACTTTGATGGAGAATAATCTTCCGAATTCATGTTGAATGATGTAGATTTTCTCTTGGAGATCGTAGTAGTGTCCATGGTGTTTGGAGTACTTGAAGTGTTGAGTGAGTCGAGAATTCAGCAGAATATTGGCGCTTGAAGAGATTGGCCAAAAAGTCCCCCCGCTAGTTGGAGTTAGGGCTGTATTTATAAGAGTGGTTCTGGGCGAAGTTCAATCTCCGAGTCTTAGGTCGCGCACGACCTAAGGTAGGTCGTAGGTCATAGGTCGACCACGACATAAGGAATCACTTGTATTAGCTATATTAGAACTTGCCCTGAATAAGTCACTAGGTCGGCAGCGACCTAAGAGATGGGATTCGACTTATCTTGATTGCATTTGGTTCTCTTCTGAGCAAATTGATAGGTCACGTGCGACCTATTATAGGTCGTGAGTCGTTCGGGATTTAGGTTGCTGAGACCACATTGCTCTTAGGTCGGTAGGCTATGGCATTACTTAGGTCGTATATGCTTTAGGTCGTGAAGCTACAGGAACCTTTAGGTCGCTGATCCTCTTAAGTCGTCAGGTTGTGAAATCCTTAAGTTTTTAGGTCGCGGCACTTCATAGGTCGCTGAAAGCACTAGGTCACTAAAGACCTTAGGTCGTGGAGTGCTTTGTGATATTAGGTCATGGGATGCTTTGTGATCTTAGGTCGCTGCTGTAGTTAGGTCGCCCACTTTTTAGGTCGTTAGCACCCTTAGGTCGTTAGTACCTTTTAGGTCGTTAACACCCTTCAGGCGTTAGTACCTTTTAGGTTGTTAAGTCACCTAAGTTTTAGGTCGTTAAGTCACGTAAGTCTTAGGTCGCTTCAGAAATAGGAGTTAACACTTGCCCCTCGAAGTACAGGCCTATGCCATAGGTCGTGTGCGTCGATCTGTCCGAGCTAGGTCGTGAGCGACCTAAGGCTTGCACTAAGTCGCGTGCCTATTCGTCTTCCCCTCTTTGTCCCATTTAAATTTGCTAGGTCGCTAACTCTTCCTCACTCTACTGCTCCGATCTCCCACCGCCATTGACGAATTTTCAAGCTTCCAAAGACAAATTCAACCCATTCAGCCTCCGATTCATCTTTACCATTATATCCCGTAAGTGAATCTGATCCCAATCCCACCATAATCACCATTGAATCATGAATCCTTATTTTTCGACCGTAGTTCAATTCCATGTGTCGTGCTTCATTTTGAATGATTATTACGGTCGACTTTTGATCGCCGTTTGACTGATTTAAAAAGGCACGACAATGTGTTGAATTTATGATGGATCGGGGATGTTTTGCATTGTTTTTGAAGTGATCAGGTGGTATGAAGGGATGGTGAATTTCATGAGGAGGACGATGAATTTCTATGTGCAGTTGGTAATGGGTTATCGGGTTGCAGTTTGACGAGATGGATTGCGTGAGGAGGAAGTTAGCGACTCAACAGATCTGGGCGACCTAAAACTTAGGTCGTGCTGGGATTCTCGCGACCTAAGACTTAGGACTTGACTTGTTTAAACGGCAGCAGAACGACCTAAGGAATTCACGGCTTAATTTCCTTTTTTTGTGGCATGGACATTAGGTCGTGGACGAGTTGAGACTTCGGACGAAGTTTAATTGCCTTGAACCTTTTTATTTTGCATAGTGCGACTTAAGATCCCCCGACCTATGTTAGGCCGCCAGGCGACCTAGGACTTTGAAGAATGCCTATTGTTTTGAACTGCTGGATTAGGTTGCGACCTATTGAATTAATGGCTTAATTCTCTTGCGGCATAGGGTTTAGGTCGCGACCGAGTTAAGAGTTAAATGATTCGCATCGCTTTGTCTTGAGGCCTTTTCTTTCATATGCTCTACGACCTGTCTTGAAGCATAATTTCAATTTGAATGCTCGACTTGAACTGCTCTACTTGAACTGCTTTATAAATTATCTCTAATGCTAATAACCTGTTAAACATAATATTTGCAGAAAATTGGGACAAATATACTGTCATTGACTGCCCACATCGAACGACAGATTAGTCGATAAAGAGTAATCAACTTAAATGAACCGTGTGAACGAAATGCTGCAAACCAATGAATTCAAGTGAAGTATTAAAGCAAAACTAAAATATCCAATTAAAGCCGATTCGTTCGCATTAACACTACACTTGAGTTTTATATTAACAAGTCCTGAAATCTCATAGTCGACCAATTGTCAACTAGTTTAATTTCAATTATGTATGTTTTCTGTTTTTGTTAGTTCTGCACAACACTTCACACTTTTTAGGAAACGTTCACCTTCTTATTTGAATGTCTAGTTCCTTGTATAGAATGACTTCTCAACAAGGAGAAACAGAATCGGCTGAAGAGACTTTCCCAATTGCTACTCCATTGGTTAATCCTCCAGAGAGAATTTCAACCACACTAACATACAAAGTTTTCCGCCAACTATGCGCTCTGTCTGGCATTGCTGAAGCAGATGCCATTCTTCCTGAGAGAAGCGATACTACCAATATACCACCTCATGGTTTTGTAGCAGTTAATCGTCAAATGTGCACGAGTGGAGCTATCCCTCCTTTTAACGACTTTCTTCAACGGGTTCTTCTCCGACTAGCTATCTCCCCCTTCCAGCTGCACCCCAATGGCTATGCTATTCTGATGGGGTTATGTGTGCTATTCAGAAGGACGCTGGATCGCCTTCCGAGTTTTGATGAAGTTTGCTTGTGCACGTTTGCCAAAAATAAAGACCATCCCTCCATCATTCTTGTGAGAAGCGCTAGGAACCGTAAACTAATAATCGGCCTTCCCGAAAGTGCTCACGGTTTTCTAAGTCAATTTTTCTTCGTTCGCTGTCCTCCGTGATTCTATGCTATCTGGAGAGTAGGAAGTAAGAGCATTTATCTTTGTTCCTGATGTTTTTCTCTGAGCTTTTCATAGCCTGAGTTGTCAAATGTTAACTTTGCCTTTTACTTTTCAGCGCTTCCTCCTCCTTCTAGGGATTCCAGTCATAAACCAACTTTTGAGAGGCTTATGGCCATGCCAGTTGAGGAGAGAAGCATTCAATTTCTGTTGAAAGACGAATTTTTGCATCAGTACGGACTTTTACATACCTCTCGCTCTACACACCCTCATGAAGTCCCAGACTCCCCAGCCCAAGCATTGGATGCCCCAGTTTCTACCGATGCACCCATACCGAAAGAACCTGCCTCTGAGGCTTCTCTAGTGAAGTGCTCCACTTCTGTTGATGTTGCGGGGTCATCTGGCAAACTTGCCCCGGTCACTGAAGAAGAAGAGCCTCAGGAATCTCCTCCACATTCAAAGAAGTCTGGTGACGAAGAAGCTGGAAAAACAAGCCCTGTCAAACAGAGTGGAGACGACACTTTCGAAGGGTTGAGCGACCTGTTTGTCACTTCACAGGAGCTCTTTAAAGACGACCCCGTTACCACCAGGGTTTCTTCTTCAGTAGTTGAGGCGATTTCTACTCTGCAACAGACTCCGTTGACTCAAGAGTTGACGTTAACTACTACCCCCACGATTCCTCCTCGATCGAAGAGTGGTTCGTAGTTTGACGCGCGTAGTTTGCACATTACACACACTTATAATTTTTCGGCACTTTTATGCTCCTAACTCTTTGTACTTTGAAGATTCTACAGTTACACTTCTTTTCTCTGAAGACTTTTAAGACTTGTCTCTCTTTTTTTTATTTCAGATTCTCTGATGGGACGCAGCGGTTCCTACTATGACGACTTTCAGCGCTACGGGAGGCGTAGTCAATATGATTATAGGCGCTACCTTCCTGTTTACAAAGAAACCGATGAAGAGAGAGCCGCCCGAAAGGCTCAGGAGAAGAGGGCTCAAGAAGAGTGTTATGAGAGAAAAGAAAGGGAGGAGCGCCACGATTCTTCCCAGAGAGGCGACGACTCTCACAAAAGAAAATCTCATGATGACCGGGGGAAAAGTCATACAGTTGAAGACCCAAGCAAGCGTGCCAGGCACGGTGAGAAGCATGCAACTACCACTCCTGAAAAGGTCACTGCCCCTATCTCACTTGACATTCCTTCTGACTCTCCTGCTCTTGGGAAAACAGACATTCAGACGATAATCAGCAGGCCCAAATTCCAAGTTGGACCAGGTCCGGCTATTCTGCAAACCCGGGTCCCGCACTGGTGCATGAAGGGAGTGCAGTTCGATCTTGACTTGGTCCCTATCGACAAGCCTGCCATGCTGCGAAATCTTGATGCCGTCAGGCTTGATATTGAAAGGATGTCGAACTGGCAAAAGCTTGTTGACGAGCTTCAAAGGGTCAACCGTGCGAATCTCGAGGCCATGCTTACTATGGAGAATGACAAGGCTGAATGGAAGAAACTTCTTGAGCAGCATGACACCGAGATGAGGAGCATCGCTTCTTATAATGAAGAGCTTGAAGCGAAGGTTGAGAAGCTTAAAGAAGAGCTCGCCACTTCTTCTACTTCCTATACTCAAAAAGAAGAAGTGCTTCAGAAACAAGTGAGAGATGCTCATGCCGGCCAAAAAGACGCCGAAGACAGGCTCGAAGTGCAAAAAAGAATCAGTGAGGGCTATGTTGCCGATATTGCAGAGCTTTGGAAGAAAACCGACTCTCAAGAGGCAGAAATCGAAATGCTTAAGCTTCAACTTTCCAAAGCTGAATGAGAGCGTGATGAGGCCGTTGCCGGTAAAATTGCAGCTGAAGAATCTCATGAGGAAACGAAGACCAACATCAGCTCAATATTATTTGACTTCTACCTACATAGTGTCTTGGGGTGCGGTAGTCTCGCCTTTCTAGGTCCCAAGTATGAAATTACTCTGGCTGAAGTGTGGGAGGCTGCACTTGATATGCTTGGTGCTAAAGGTGCTGGCTATCTCGAACCAGCTCTTGAGGAGCATTATTTTGATGACGACGCTCGCGCCGCTCTCGCCAGGGGAAGAGAACAGCTTGCGAAATTAAGGGCCGAAATGGCGGTAGGGAAACATTCAGGAAAAACTATCTCAACTGCTCCAGTTCAGCCTTCTCCTTCGGCCGAAATCGACATTATCGGTTCCAGTTCTCATTCTCTATCCCCTACTAAAGTTACCACCGAGATCACAAGCATACAGGGTGGAGATGAAGGCGACGAGAGTGCCGAGGCACAGGCTTATGATATTGATGTTAGGAAACCGACTTCTCCAGGTAACTCTACTGTTAATCTTACCCAAGTAGACTGCTCATCTGTTTCTTACGAGCTTGATGAGCTTCTTGACTATTTCCTGAACCTCAGCGAGCCTTTATCTCCTCTCTTTACTGACTTTAACTTCTTTTCTTCTGTAGACAAAGCATCAAGCATTGTTCAAACTTCCCCTCCTCCAATTATTCCTCCTCCGTCTCTTCAGGTCACTCCTCCTTCTGCCTCGCAACCAGGATCACAAGAGGAGCAAATAGAAGCTCTCCAAGACTTGGACGATCCCATTGCTTCACAAGAACACAGGGGAGAAGAAACTGAAGGGAGTGAGAAGACTCCAGAACCAACTGGTCCCGATGATGAACCATTAATTACACTTTTCTCTCCAGGTAGTGGGTCTTCTTCCAGGAAGAGAGGGAAGCATGGAGTCTCTAAGAAGAAGAAGGAGGCTTCTGCTAGCGAGACACAAGCGGGAGAAGAACCTATTGTATCCCTTTACCCTTCCTCTCCTACTCTTACAAGCCGGCCTAAGAAGTTAACCATTCCGCCAGGCGCAGGCTCAAAAGGCGGAAGGAAGAAGAAATGATGGCTTTGGTCCTGTGCTTTTTATATAGCCTTTTTGGCTTTTTGCATGTACTGACCGGAGATTGTGCGGGTACCGGCCTCCGCTTTTCTTTCTCTTTTTATTTTGAAACCTGTACCTGTATAAATTTTGACAGTATTGAATAAAATGATTCTTTTCGTTTGTACAAACTTCTGTCTGTATTTGAGAATGCATTTACTATTCATTTTTGTACAAGTTTCTTTATATGATATTGCAGTGAGCTTGTGGTATGTTGTTCAAGCGTAATTTTACCAATGTAGCTATACCATGTTGTATGTAGCTATACCATGTTGCCCCTATACCATAAGCTCGTTGCAATACTTTATACTTTGAAGGGACTTGTACTCTTATTTCCAGGAGAATAATTATTCCATACTTGGAGGAATATTATCTTGTTAGAAATAGAGTACAACTCCCTCCATATGAGTTTTTTATGCTTTATCCTTTGAAGATATCACTTTTTCTTTTGTGCATATACACATTTTACCAAGTGAATTCTTCCATGTGGTAAAGTGGGCCTCTGAAGGGCACTTTAACTTCTTTTGAGGAAGAGTATTTTCCAGAATAGGTGAATAATTCTTCCTTTGAAAGTTAAAGTGCGTCTTTGAAGAGGGCTTTTTTTTTTTTTATTACGCCTCAGTAAACGGCTTTTTGATCTTTGCTTCTTTGAAAAGTTGTACCTCTGAGGAGGGCTTTTTTCACGTTTCAACACCTGGAAGTTTTATTTCAATCTCGGTGAAACGTGTGCCTCCGAAGAGTTGTGCCTCCGAGGAGGGCTTTCCACATTTCAACACTTGGAAGTTTTATTTCAATCTCGGTGAAACGTGTGCCTCCGAAGAGGTCTTTCTGTTCGATTGTGCCTCTGGAAGGAGGTCTTTTTGTCTCTGCCTCTGGGAAGAGGTCTTTTTTGTTTGATTGTGCCTCTGGGAAGAGGTCTTTTCGTTTCTGCCCCTTGGGAGAGGCTTTTATTTTTCCCTGTTCGCTGGGAAGCGGGCCTCCGAAGAGGGCTTTTCACATTTCGTCTCACGGGAGTGTATCACCGATCATGGTGAAATGTGTGCCTCTGAGTAGGGTTACTGCCTGGAAGTTTGGAGTTTCTTTCTCTCGGTTGGACGGATTCATGGGAGTGTATCGACCGATCATTCCGCAACTTTGTATCGAGAAAGATCTCTCTTTTTCTGGTTTGGCCCGCTCGAGGTCTTTTAGCATTTGAACTGTGGTGAAATGGGCCTCTGAAGAGGGCTTTTCACGTTTCAACACTTGGAGGTTTTATTTCAATCTCGGTGAAACGTGTGCCTCTGAGTAGGGCTTTTGCCTGGAAGTTTGGAGTTTCTTTCTCTCGGTTGGACGGATTCACGGGAGTGTATCGACCGATCATTCCACAACTTTGTATCGAGAAAGATCTCTCTTTTTCTGGCTAGGCCCGCTCGAGGTCTTTATCCTCCGAAGAGTTGTGCCTCCGAAGAGGGCTTGTGCCTCTGAAGAGGTCTTTTGCTGATTGACGCTTGCTCGCCCATGTCTCTTTGCCATCGATTCATGTTGGCGATCCCTGTTGTCTTTTGCAAGTGTTATCACTTTTTAGCTGCCAATGATTTCCCTTATCCAAAGAAGTATACTTCATAGTTAAGCGAGTTGGTGGTGGTAGACACAGGCTATTTAACTGGTTGTTTGTATGTTCAAACATTTGCAGTTAGTTAGATATGGTCCACTTCTATCCACATTGCTCACTTTTGTTCGAAGCACTTCTTTTGTAGGATTTGAATATGGAAATTTTGAATGGTTTAGTGTTTGCTTACTGAGTGATGTCGGAGACCGCTTGGTCTTGCGATGGGCAAGCTTTATTTTTATGGCCTGCATTATTAAATCGACATTTTAGTAACACAATTAACGTATTTTATATGTCGAAATAAAACAAAGCAGTTTATAATAGTAGAGAACACAAGATTTATAGTGGTTCGGTCAAAAACTGGGCCTACATCCACTTTATAGCTTTTCAATTTTCACTTGCTTTACAATTGCTTTCAATACAAGAATCATACATTTGCAATTCTTTTACAACATTTCAGCAAAGCTTTCAAGTAAAATAAGGACGCAAATGATTGCTGTTCCAAGCTCTTGGGATTGGTTCTCCTTCGACAGTTGTAAGTTTGAATGTGCCGTCAAGAAGCTTCGTGCCTATAACATATGGCCCTTCCCAGTTTGGCCCAAACACACCTGTAGCTGTCATAATTCTTTTCAGAACTAGGTCACCAACTTCAAAGTTGCACTGACGAACTTTGGAATTGAAGTGCCTGGCTATCCTTTGTTGATGAGCTGCAATTCTAAGCCTAGCCTCTTCTCTTCTTTCATCAAGGAGGTCAAGTGCTTCTAGTTGCAGTTTTTCATTCTCATCTTGATCAAAATGGATCCTTCTGTGTGAGGGGACTTCAGTTTCCACTGGAACCATCGCTTCTGATCCGTATGCCAATGAAAACGGAGTATTCCCAGTCGCAGTTTTGTGTGTGGTTCTGTATGGCCATAGTGCAAGCAGTAACTTGTCGACCCAACCACCTTTCGCTTTTTCCAGCTGCTTTATGATGGTTGATTTGATGATTTTGTTTACTGCTTCCACTTGCCCGTTTACCTGCGGATGAGCCACTGCTGAGAAGCTTTTTCGGATATTGAATCGTTTGCAAAAATCTTGGAACTCCTCACTTTCAAACTGAGTACCATTGTCTGTGATTATCTTCTGAGGCACACCATACCTGCAAATGATATTTTTAGTCACAAAACTTATCATTTTCTTAGAGGTAATAGTGGCCAATGATTCGGCCTCAGCCCATTTAGTAAAATAATCAACAGCAACGATAGCATATTTAATCCCTGATTTGGCAGTCGGCAAAGGCCCAATGAGATCTATTCCCCAGATGGCAAACAGCCATGGACTGACCATTTGTGTTAGCTCAGTGGAAGGTGCTCTAGGAATTTTAGCGAATCTCTGGCATTTATCACACTTTTGGGAATAGTCAGCAGCATCCCGATTAATTTCTGGCCAAAAGTATCCATAACGGAGGATTTTCTTTGCTAAAGTTTGACCACCTGTATGATCCCCACATTACCCTCCGTGTACTTCAGTTAGAATTGTCTTAGCTTCTTCCTTTGTTACACATCTGAGTAATGGCATTGAAAATCCTCGTCTGTACAAGCGACCATCTTGAACTATATATCTAGAGGCTTTCCTCATCAGCTTTTGTCGTTCTTTTGAATTTTCTGGCAGAGAACCATTGAGTAGATATTCAAGTATCGGAGTCATCCATGATCCTTGCTCTTGGGATACATTCATAATCCAATCAACATCCATTTCGTCTGTGCTTGGAACTGACAAGACTTCAACGGCAACTAACCCCAACAGTTGAGCTTCACCAGTACTTGAATACTTCGCGAGAGAATCCGCCTTCATATTTTCTTCTCGGGGGGTATGGTTCATTGAATAACGGTCAAAATCTTGAAGGAACTCCCAGGCCTTTGATAAATAGGCTGGTAAATTCCCTCCTTTAGCTTGAAATTCCTTCTTGACTTGACAAACAATAAGTTGAGAATCACTAAAGATATGCAATGCCTTGATGTTTAGTTCTTTAGCGATCTTTAAACCAGCGATGAGAGCTTCGTATTCAGCTTCATTATTTGTCGAAGGGAATTCTAGTCTCAATGCATAACATAGGGATCGCCCTTCTGGGGTTTCAAGGACAACCCCGTCTCCAGAACAGTAATCATTCCTTGCGCCATCGACATACAATTTCCATTGGATTGGGATGCTATCAGTGACTTCTTCCTCACTATCACCCCTTTCCATACATTCTGCGATGAAATCTGCTAAAGCTTGTCCATTGATTGCTTTCCGAGGATGATAAGTGATATCATACTGGCTGAGTTCGATATTCCATTTCAAAAGACGGCCCGAAGTCTCAGGACGGACTAGGACTTGCTTTAGAGGCTGATCAGTGAGGACTTTGATGGGATGAGCTTGGAAATACGGCCTCAATTTTCTTGATGAAATCAACAAACAATAGGCGAGCTTCTCCAACCTTGAATAGTTCATCTCTGCCCCAGTGAATCTTTTGCTGATATAATAGACTGGGCGTTGAATCCTTGTGTCTTCCCGTACCAACACTGCACTGAGAGCATGAGACGAAATTGCCAAATATATGAAGAGATCTTCACCACTATCAGGCTTTGAAAGTATCGGAGACACTTCCATATGACGAATCAACTCATCAAATGCTTTCTGACATTCAGGAGTCCACTCAAAGTTTTTCTTTCCTTTCTTCAAAGCATCAAAGAATGGAATGCATTTGTCAGTAGCTTTGGAAATGAATCGACTCAGAGCAGCAACCTTTCCATTGATACTTTGCAATTCCTTCTTCGTTCTAGGAGCCTTGACCTCTCTCAGGGCAGTGATTTGAGCTGGATTGGCTTCAATGCCCCAAGCGCTCACAATGAAACCCAAAAACTTTCCGGACTCCACTCCAAATGAACATTTCAGGGGATTAAGCTTCATTTTATACTTTCGGAGTACTGCAAACATCTCTGCCAAGTGATCCATGTGGTCCACTGCTTTCTTAGACTTTACTAGCATGTCATCAACATAAACTTCCATTGTCTTGCCAATTTGTGGTTTAAACATGGCATTAACAAGCCTCTGGTAAGTTGCCCCTGCATTCTTGAGTCCGAAAGGCATGACCTTGTAGCAGTAGAGACTAACATCTGTGATGAAGCTTGTATCCTCTTGGTCCGGCTCATGCATCATAATCTGGTTATATCCGGAGTATGCATCCATAAAAGATAACAATTCATGCCCTGCCGTCCCATCCACCAACTGATCGATCCTGGGCAGCGGGAAACGGTCTTTGGGGCAGGCTTTGTTCAGATCTGAAAAATAAATGCACACTCTCCACTTTCCGTTAGCTTTCTTAACCAGCACTGGATTTGAGACCCAATTTGGATAAGTAGATTCTCTAATGAAATCGTTCTCCATGAGCCGATCAACTTCTTCTTTCAATGCTGCCGTCCTCTCAGGACCCTGAGTTCTTCTTTTCTGTTTCACAGGTAAAAACTTTGGGTCAATATTTAGAGTGTGTACTGCAATCTCTGGGGATATTCCGCACATGTCAGCATGAGTCCAAGCGAATACATCCAAATTAGCCTTCAAAAATGAAATCAGAACATTCTGAACTATCGGATTGAGTTGTGAACCCACATTAAGCACTTTGTTTGGGTCCTTTGGGTCAACAGGCACCGGTACTGTTACCTCTACTGGTACCACTCTATTCTCCCCTGCACTGGCTTTCCTTGGATCCATCTCTCTTCGTGCCCCACTACATTCACCAGTGCAGGGTCCACCCTGTAATTGCTACAAGGTTGGTTCTTTGATGCGGACTGGAATCGCCGCACCTTTTCCCATCTCTCTCTTCTTGGATTCTCGCAATTCTGCAAAATAACATTCTCGCCCCGCATCTTGGTCTCCCTTAATCACACCAACCCCGTTATCTGTGGGGAATTTTAGTGTCAAGCACCATGGGGCAAGAACAGCTTTGAATGCAGCAAGAGTTGGTCGGCCTAAAAAGGCGTTATAGGCAGAGAATTCTTCAACAATTATAAAGGTTTTCTTTCGAACCACCTTCCTCAGTCCCTTTCCGAGTTCTACAAACAAATCTATGGTCCCAATCGGCTGTTTGGGTTCTCCAGCAAACCCAGCGATCTTAAGTGAAGAAGCTTGAACGTCAGCCATTGGAATTTTCATTTGATCAAAGGTCTTCTTGAAGAGGATGTTGCATGAAGCTCACAATCAACTAGAACTCTTCTCACAGTTGCCGGCCCAATACCAGCGGATATGACCAAAGGATCTATGGTCGGAGCCTCGATACCCAAAGAATCCCTGGCACTGAACACAATATCATCTGTGGAAGTCTTTTGTTGCTTTAAAGGCGCATCATTCTCTAAAACAAAAACATTCTCTTCAACTGGTACATGCTTCAAGGCCCGGGCATACCTTTCCATCTCGCCCCAGCTTTTACCTGTTGGGTGAGGTCCTCCAGTTATTATATTGATGACAGGCCTTTCCGATTCATGTTCCACGGCCTTCTCACTTGAGCCAGGACGGTGAGCGGGAACTTGCTGTCCTTGAGTTGATGAAGCTGGGGCATTTCTGTTCCTTTTCACATACTGCTGGAGTTTGTTTTCCTTCAAGGATTGTTCAATTACCTCTTTCAACTGGCGGCATTCGTTGGTGTCATGGCCGGGCTGGTTGTGGAACCGGCAGAACCTTCCACTTTTTTCCATCTTAACCGCAACTCTCATTTTAGGTGGTGTCGGATAATTGACATTATCTTCGGTTGCAAAGTATATGTTTTCAGGGGTATCAGTCAAGGGTGTGAAATTGAAAGAACGGCCTTTCTTAGTGTCTCCTTGTTTCTTTCCACCATCGTTTCCCCTTTTCTGAGTGCTAGGCTCTTTCTTGTTCGAAGGAGCACCATTGTTCCCGGCTTCTGCTGATACCACTTTAGCCGGTGTTTGAAGGCTTTCCAAGCGCATGAATTCATCCGCTTTCTTGTAGAATTTGTCAAGTGAGTTTGGTTCTTTCATTTTCAACCATTTTCCAAATTCACTCGATTTGTCAATCGCCCTCATCAAGTATGTCAGGACCATGCGTGGCTCAGAATTATCTACCTCAGCCAATGCTATGTTAAAGCGATTCAAGAACGACCTGATAGATTCTCCGGGATTTTTCTCTAGACTTGATAGCGACATTATGTCCTTTGCTTTAGAAGCATACAATCGAAATTGCTCCTTGAACTTCATAGTCAAATCGGAGAATTGATCGATGGACCTGACCGGCAGCTTCGTAAACCACAATAGAGCTACACCTTCTAGATAAACCGGGAAGTATCGGCATTTAATTTCATCAGACGCCCTGGCACCTGTCATATGCCAGTCGTATTTATATAGAAACTCGTTTGGATCACTTGTCCCCTTGTAAGCCGGGATAGTAGGGGGAACGAATTTCCTTGGAAATTCTGCCTTCAAAATCCTTTCAGTGAATGGAGTTTTGCTTGGAGAAAATCCCCACTCTTTCTCATCTTCATCTCTTCGCATACTTTCCTTCATGATTTGACGAACCATACCCGAAAAATACTCTTCATCATTTAGAGGCTCTAGAGGGCACACATCGGCCACTCTCTCTGAATTCTGCCTTGACAATCGTTCACGGAGGGTCGGCTGCGGCCCTGATCCTCCAGCTTGAAGAGGAGTCCTTTCTACAGGGTCTACAGCTCTTTGAGAAATGTTTCCTTCAACATCCTGAGCTCCCACAGTAGGGTTCCCATCATTATTACCCGGTTGACGGTTTGCCCCAAGTAGATCATTCAATTTACTCAAGATCAAGGCATTCTGGGCATTCTGGGCTTCCAATTGCGCATTCTGAGAATTCAATTGTTGATTCAATCCCAAAATTACGGCGTCCAACTCTGCCCGTGTAACTCCAATAGTTGGAGCTGCTTGACTTGGAGGAGGAGAGGTAGCGGTATTCTCTTGAACATTATCGGATCTTACAGAACTTCGCTTTCTCCCAGGAGCCGTTATTTCCAACAAACTTCTGGTTTTAAAAGAAATCCTTCCAACAATCCTTCGCGGAGCAATAGTGGAAGTTTCCTGAGTTGGGTTCTCAGTGAAAGCACCAAAAATGTTAACGTGAAAATCTGACGCTAACACCCCTATGTAAATTGAAGTTGAGTGAAAGCACCACCCGTGAACACGGGAACTAAAACAAGTAGAAAAATCACAGAGAAAGCAGAAAAGACAACAGTTTTTATAGTGGTTCGGCTTAGGTAAGCCTACGTCCACTTCAATTCACTTTATTGCTGAATTAATTACAACTTTACAATAACCTTCAATTACAACACACTTTAGACTAGTAGATCAAACTTTGATGGAGAATAACCTTCCGAATTCATGTTGAATGATGTAGATTTTCTCTTGGAGATCGTAGTAGTGTCCATGGTGTTTGGAGTACTTGAAGTGTTGAGTGAGTCGAGAATTCAGCAGAATATCGGCGCTTGAAGAGATTGGCCAAAAAGTCCCCCCGCTAGTTGGAGTTAGGGCTGTATTTATAGGAGTGGTTCTGGGCGAAGTTCAATCTCCAAGTCTTAGGTCGCGCACGACCTAAGGTAGGTCGTAGGTCATAGGTCGGCCATGACATAAGGAATCACTTGTATTAGCTATATTAGAACTTGCCCTGAATAAGTCACTAGGTCGGCAGCGACCTAAGAGATGGGATTCGACTTATCTTGATTGCATTTGGTTCTCTTCTGAGCAAATTAATAGGTCGCGTGCGACCTATTATAGGTCGTGAGTCGTTCGGGATTTATTTTGCTGAGACCACTTTGCTCTTAGGTCGGTAGGCTATGGCATTACTTAGGTCGTATATGCTTTAGGTTGTGAAGCTACAGGAACCTTTAGGTCGCTGATCCTCTTAAGTCGTCAGGTTGTGAAATCCTTAAGTTGTTAGGTCGCGGCACTTCATAGGTCGCTGAAAGCATTAGGTCGCTAAAGACCTTAAGTCGCGGAGTGCTTTGTGATATTAGGTCGCGGGATGCTTTGTGATCTTAGGTCGCTGTTGTAGTTAGGTCACCCACTTTTTAGGTCGTTAGCACCCTTAGGTCGTTAGTACCTTTTAGGTCGTTAACACCCTTAGGTCGTTAGTACCTTTCAGTTCGTTAAGTCACCTAAGTTTTAGGTCGTTAAGTCACGTAAGTCTTAGGTCGCTTCAGAAATAGGAGTTAACACAATAATTGTTACCGTTAACCTTTAGTCACATTAATAGGCTTTTATTGCTAATAAAATAATGTTAACATTTATTTTCACAATGCCAATTTCATTCACTCTATCTGTTATTACATTTATATCCATTAAAGTAATATTTAATTACCTTTGTTCGAAATAACCTTTTATCACCATATACTCTTTATAATACTTTTATGGTTATTCTCCACAAACAATTACCATCTATCTTATTATTTCACCCATTATTTATGACTAAAGTCTCAAATTAAATTTATTTATCTGGATTTCATTCTTTTATTACATCCTTTATTACTTTACAAAATAACCAACATTTCTATGCATCTTATTACATTTATATCTTGTAATTATTGTCTTAAACTAATAATTGTAATACCAAGTTTCATTTTAAATTTCAATTGATTCCGACTCACATTTTAATAGCCTAAGTAAACTGGTAACAAATAATAACAGTCACTATTTTCCCTACATCACATTTATAGGTTTATAGTTTACAACAAATGTTGTAACGACTCACATAATATTGATTTTATCCAATTACCATTAAATTTATACTAATTCATCAATTTGTACAATATATCTCTTGTTTCCTTAAAATAAATTTAGGTTTCTATTAAGTTTTCATTCACACTTCCGTTACTAAATTAATAATCATAAAAGTAACGTTTATTATCAATAACAACATTATAATTATTTAACATTTAAATGAACTTGATTTCCAATAAATTCACTGACCAATTAATTAGGTAATTTATAATAATTCTTATCATACCTTTAAATTTACACTTAAGTTTATGTTATATTCAATTTATTACGTATTACTTTCTTAGTTAATAATTTTTGAATTTATTCCCCGATTCCCTAATTTCTATCAATTATAACTTTACAATCTGTTTCAATTTATTTGCAATTTCGTTTTTAACATTTACTTCAGCATAAAGTATAAAAAAATTATTTATTTCTAAATTTAGTTGCAAATATTAAATTAAACTAACCAGTTTATTTATCAAAATTTACGGGTCGTTACACTCTCCCCCACTTAAAACTTTTCGTCCCCGAGAAGGAAAGGAAGGGAAAAGAAAAATTAAGAAATCAACATATCTTATTCAAAATATTAACTTCGTAAATAATTAAATTTACAAAATTAATTACATTAAATAAAATATACAAATTTATGACCAATAAACCTTTTTCTACTCAAATCAATAAAGTTTGGAAAACATTTTAAAATATTTTCTAAGTCCAAAATTTACGGAAAATTTCGGTAGAGTCTCCTTTGGACGGAGAGGCTCGGGAGAAAATATAATATTAAATATAACAATATATAACATGTATTTTCCAAAATAATATATATCCCAACCCGGGAAAACAATATAATGACGCTATAAACCATAATCCGAAAACGTACCTACTAGTCGGGCAATTTACGCTTAATTATGAAACCAAATATAGTAGCAATTTGCTTTCATAACCTGTATTTCACTTGTATAATCCAAAAACTAACAATTATATAAAATGAAATATTCAAGTGGTTTCAACCATAAACAAACAAATCAATACAAACAACAATCAATTGCATCCAGGCATCCAACCATCACATAAAATCAACGCAACTCAATCATTCATTCATATCAAACAGAACAAATAGTTGTTCGGGTTCAAAATTTTAAATTGTACAAAATGAAAAATAAACTACTAAGTGTACCCTTTTACTCAACGGTCTTAGGAGAAACTAAATAGATTGTTAATACATCCAAACAAATTTAAAGTATCCTTTCCCAAACAACCATAGACCAAACAAACAACAATTTCAACCAATAGATCAAGTTGACTCTTATTAATTTCATTCATATAATAATTTATCTTTTCAATTTACATTTTATTTCTTACAGTTTCATTTACTTTTATTTATTTCTACCAAAATCTCATTTCCACTTATTCAGATCATGAAAATTTTCCTTTTATTATATTACATTCATTTATTCACTAGTTAATTTAATTTATTTACAGTATTCATCTTTCTATTTATTAAAATAATTAACTTCACATTTACTTAGGTCTATAATTACTTTACTTGAAACATTTACCTTCTATCATATTTTATTATAGCAAGATTTCCATTATAACTTAAGTTTATAACAATTACAACACCAAATCCTTTTTGCTAAAGAATTTCATTAATTACTTTCATTACCTCAAGTTTATTTCTTGTATAATATCAATTACATTTTCTTATTAACATTTCAACTTTTTACATCTTTTGGTAAGTTATAAATATGTTTTTAAGGATGTAATTGAATGTTATACAAGTTTATCCTATTTCTTTTATAACCTAGCATTAAATCTTCTATTTCCTTTAGAGGTTTCAATTATCAATTACCTACGTTCCAATTTACTACAATAATTGAAACTATTAATTAATGGAAACTTAAGAACTAAATACTGGGTTAAAACTCAAATCATTTTAAAATAATAGATAAATATATACTTACAACTTATATGTCCCATTATACTTAAAACAATTTAAAAATTATACTTGTTTACCAAAAATAAATCGGCAGTAAAACTACTAGAGTGGCCTTCCCACTTTGAAACTCAAAAATGAATGTCGATGATGCGGCCGCCATCACCGAAATTATTTTCCAGCGACATAGAGGGGAGTATAGAACTTATTTCTTTTCAAAATTTCTTTAAAACAATACTTTCAAATTATATAGAAATATTTATATCAGAAATTACTTCTAAATAATATTATTATATTTCAAAATCGTTTGAAAGCAATTTTTCAAAATCCTGGACTTAAGTTCTAAAATTTCCAAATTTCATTGATTTTATTTTCTATCTCATTTTACCTATTATTTTTAAATTTTATTACCTAACAACAAATATGTTTCAACCAAATATATATCATTTATAAAATCTATTTTATTCCCAATCTTATTTCGACTTCTATTTATAAATTTCATTACCCAACAACCAATATAATGCAACCAAATAAAATCTTTATAAAAATTTGTCTTATATATAGAAAATATAATAGGCAAAATTATTTCATTCACCTATATTAAAACAAATATTGTGTCGGTCTGTCCAATTAAGTGTTTAGAAATCCCTATTGATGTCATAGCGTCCCATGCACCAACCAGAATTTATAAATACAAAATGGAACAAATTAACACAATATTAAAACCTTTTTATAACACTAACAAATATGCTCTGTCATATATACGCTCAACGACTCATCATAGGGTATTACTACCCTATTAGCAAAGAGTCAGACCCCACAAAGCTAAGGTTTATCGCTAAACCGAAGCTCTGATACCAGATGTAACATCTTGCCTTTCCGTACGCTTTAAATTGACGATAAACCATATAGAAGGGCGGATTGTTATTGGGTAAATAAGAAAAAGCAGAGGAAGAAAAGAAACAAAATAGAATCTTGCAGTGGAACCATAAAATATAAAAATCAAATATACGGTTCATAAAGCTGTTTACAAAATATTCGATTATACTTATACTATGCACATCAGAGTTACACATACCAATAAATAACAATGCAACGGAGTACGTGATGCGGTGAATAATATAATAGATAATAGATGTAATATCTTCGTCTTCGTCCTCCAAAATATAGTCTTCAAATCCTGAAATGCTCGGACTGAGCCGAGCGAATAGAAAATACAAAACACTAGAGTCGAAACTAAAATATCTTATGTGAGTTAAATCAACGGAAATAAATATGACTGCAGTAACTCAAGAAATGGTCGGGATTAACATCTCCTAAGGATCCGTTAAACTATTTACTATATAGTAATATTTCACTATTATAGTAGTGTCTAACAGTAAAATAAACTTAATTTTAAAAAGCGTTAAGGAGTGACCCAATTTTCCCCTCAACACAAATAGTGCCAACAGTCTATACAATATGGTAATACCTCCTGATCGGGAGGCTACCAGAGGATACTCCATAGGTACGACACAAATAGAAACTCGTAGTAAAGGCTTGGTAAGGTAGGTGACACGTCACAACTATGCATTGCTGGGGTAGATATGCCAATTACGCTTCTGGGTCGGTGGTAATGCGTAGCGCGCAGCTATCGCCCACCTCGACCACACCCTCAAATAAAAATAAAATAAAAAGTGGTCATCGAATCAGTCCAAAAGTCAAAGTATAATATCTAAGGGATATGTCCGATCAAAGGTGCTACCTCATTAACCCGTCGATCGCTCCTGTTTTAGCTACCTTATGCCAACTCACGGGAGTTGGGTCCACGTATTTACCTCAAAAAGAAACGCCGCCACCATCCTACTTCATTCGGGAATCTCCACCGCGTACACGGTTGTTAAGTGGTTTTCAAAGTTGGCAGAGAGTATGACAACTTTCGATCCCGGTCTCTTCAACAACTAAACGTTATTATAATACCTCGGTCAATTTAAAATAATTATACTTCAAAACAAAAATAAAATATTCATTTAAAAACCATATAAATATGATATCACTTCCCCTTTTAAAAACCAAATCAATATGATATCAACTTCAAACATATCCCTTTTTTTAAAAAACCATAACATTTTCAAAGTTATAATATTTCAAAACCAAAACTTGAAATATAGCCTTTCAAACCATAAAACTTTGAATTTCATAACTTCGAAAGATACTGCACCACTTAAATGTTTAGATATTAAATTACTTTATAAAATAAATGGTTTTTTCACCTTCACAAATCAATTCCAATTATAGATTTAAATTCCCAAATAAACCATTTCAATTACCATATATTTCAAAGCTTTAAATATTGCATCATTTCACACGAATTCTTTGATAATTTCATATATATCAAATTCCATTACTCTTATTCCGATCTGAAATATTTACTTAATAAATCAAATATCATTTAAGTAAAACCTTTAAACTTCAAATAACAGGATATACTTACAATTCAATTTAACTTGATAATATTCATTTAAATCGACTTGATATTCATTTATATCCTCTAAACCAAAATCAAGTTATAAAAATCATACCGTTTAAAATCTCTACTTTATTTAAATTCCAAATCAATTTTATTCAAGGATAATTCTTAAATACTTTAATTCAAATCAAATTCATATTTATCTTCTAACCTTAAATTTATTTAAGTCATTATAATTCTATAAATAAATTTAAATAAATACTTAACCATATTATATCGTAATAGACTCAAACATTTACTTTTTTACACCTTTTATACTTTAAACAAGTTTATACATAGATTAAACCAAGAAATAAATTATATACATAAATTTAATATTTATAAAATATCAGAAATTAATATTTATTAACCCGTATATTTCTTTCCAAATCATAGAAAATCATTTCAAAATGTTTATATATATATAGACCACGGCGTATGTACATAATTTTCTATCCTATGGTCAAGTGATACGGATACTTATCATTTCAATCCACGGTTTAAAAATAAAAATCCGGTTGTATATCATTTCAAACCACAATCCCGAATCAAAATAAATGCATAACAACTTACAAATTATGATGATATAAATAAACATCTATTCATCCATCATAAAATGATACATCCATCACAATCATCATACAAAACAATCAATCAATATCAATATATAACTGATAATATATAATAGGTAATTTTACTAGCAGTTATATACCATAATAAATTAAGTAACGATTTAATTTAAATAGATGCAATAACTGAGATGATGATTAAAAATTTACCAAAAGTCATAAATAAATGCATGATCACAACAAAATTAAATTTAACAAACATAAGAAATTTTAGAAGTTGTGAGTGGGTTAAAACACTCACCTTTTGAATTTAAATTGAATGTAAACCCAATTTAAACCCAAAAATTTAACAGTCTTAGAATACGTCCAAACTAGTGCCAAAATCTTTGGAATTCCAATACGAACCTAGCGGAGGAAACCGCGCGTGAAACGGACCTCATATGCAAAAGTTATTTGAGTTAAACGAGTTAAAAATAAAACTAAATTAGAAAAATAAATAACCTACCCTTTGCCACATCACAACAAGCTATAACATGCCCCTTCTTCCCCCAGTACACACGCACACAAAACCTACGAACCCTACAACCGCCATCATACATGTCACCGCACCAACTCGAACGCGCCACCGCGCTATGGCGTCGCCCCCTCGATGTAACGACCCAGAATTTCTATTAATTAAAATTTTAATATTAATTGATTTTAGATGTTAATAAGTGAAATTTATGAGTCTAATAAATTTTATTTCGAATAATTGGATTTAATTGGGAATTAAATCGATAATTAAATAGTTGAAAATACAGAAATAATTGAAATGGAGCCCCTTTAGTGTATGTCATTCCTTCTGGATAGAGGTGGTATCATGAAATGGAGCCCAGATACTTAACCTATGTAGTTACAGCATTATTATTCTTATGTGGTTGTTGGAAATCGAGGATCCTCGGATAGATCGGTTACGATCGGGGGATGACATATTCGTGTCAGTAGTTACCTAGTTAGGGGTAACCCGGCCTTGTGTTGGCAGAGATCTGGTTTGGTTCTCAGGTCGTCTTTCCAGAGGCTTACCTATGTGGCAATGGGAAGTTCCTTGGCCTGACCAATTGTTGGAAATCCAAAGAAACAATACGAGACTTGTACGGTTTTGGTTGTAGAACCTGCCATCTAATATGGTAGCTATAGTAGGCATAATATAATGGTACCTATGCTGGCTAAGATTTATATTCTACTTTCGAAATGTTTTCCACACTATGCACTAATAATAATATCAAAAAAGATTTGATTTTGCGTAGTAAGCATCTTTGACTAACATAAGAAGAAATCTCCTCCAAGTCTGCGTTTGCATTGTGTGTGTGGTGGGAGGTCTTATGGTTGTACATTTTCAAAAAAAGCATCGCGAATTGATTTTAAAATTATCCCGTTCTTCGTTTTAAAGATAAATAACTGTTTTAAGTTCTCACACCAGTCACATGACTGACCTGGAGTTTATTGTTTCCCTTCCTAAACTCTGGGTGCCCACCAATTTCCACACGGGCAGTCTAGAGTTTGGTTATCAGGTTATTCTGGATTTAGGAGTGCTATGGAGCTCAGGAGGCGAGCTACATATCGAGACGTACCACTTGTATATGATATTATCTATGTATTGTTCCGCTGTGTATTCTGTATGAGGACAAGTTTATATAACTGTCCGTTGATGTATTGACTCTGTTGTCTATTGTTGTTGTAAACCCTGATAATGATGTAATGTATAAAATGTATAGTTCTTTGTTTTAATGATATTCAGATATTTATTATATGTTGTTCTGCTGCGAATTGTGAGATTCTGTTGTTTCTTTTCTGTTCTTCTTCTATCCTTTTCTCTCTTCTTCTACCTCTTTCTTCTTCTTTAACCCTAACATTTCGGTTTTTCGACAACGAAAAATCGCAGTCGTTACACTCGAGCTCGCCTTCGGCCTTTCCTCGCGACCACGACCTCCACGCGACATGAATGTCGCACAAAAATAGTCGGTAGTCGCCTATTTGTTTACCCTAATCGATTTTAACTAGTGATCTAGCCATTGAAACAGCGAATTACCTACGCCGATGAGCTGCGCTCGTCACTCTATACGCCCCAGTATGTCGATTTGACGATCAGTCGGAGTTGATTTCGATGCAAATGGATGACCGAAAATAGACAGGCCAAATCTAGCTACACAGAAACTCAGATCCAAAAACGAATGGCAGATGTGAGATGCATTCATTGAAGGATTCGATATATTTTTTTTTCAAATTTTTCTAAGGAGTTTGAAATTTTCGCTTTAGATTTGAATTTGGTTTACGTTTGGATCTAGAGTTTGTTTGTCTACCATTGAGCTGAGGAGGTGAAAGAGATTGTATGCATAGACAAATGAGAATGAGGGAAATTAGGGTTTATAACAGAGTATTTATAGACAAGGTGGAACAAGAATAGATGGATCTGATTGAATATACACGCTAACGACAAAGTGGCCCAAAAAGCCTGTTCTGACTCCGAAACGAAATTGGATCAACCCATATATCAAAATAAATGCTTTTAAACATTTTAAACGCAATGGAAAAGGTTTCAAGTCCAAATTCCATCGTATGAAGAAGTTATGCCAAAATCAATATTTTCAAATTGATTTCAATTGATTTCAATTTAATTGATTTCAAGGCGTTTCAAGCCCATACAATCAAAAGACAAATCCGATCGATACGAAACTTGAGATCCTATAATAATACACCGCGGATTCGATGAAACTTGTTTCGTCGAATTCCAAGTCAGTGGCCAAAATGCTATTTTTATATTAATTAAATAAATAAAATTTAGTCAATTTAAATCAAATTTTCAATTTCAATTCGATAATTGCCAATTCTTATCATTTTTAATTTCCCAATCATTTATAATGAATTAAACCAATTTAAATGTCAAATTAGAGTTGATAAATTTATAAATTTCGGTATTAACCTCAATTTCATTAAATTCGAAAACTATAAATTTAATTTCCAAAAATTCAATTAAATTTACTTTTCATTTTATTATTCGATTCATTATTATCAAACGGATGATATTAACATTGGATTCAAAATTCATTATATTAATATTCTCGCATTTCATCTAAATTCCTATTTTAAATATTTAATTCATTTAGTTGCAATTAATCCTTTTATTAAATTTTAAATTCCAATAAATTAATAAAGCTTTATTCCCGATCCCTATAACAAAACAAATTGTCCAATATGAATAACCTTAACATTACTTACAAATATTACCTTAATTAACATTAACGTAATATTAAATTATAATTGTTATAACAAATTTCAAAGTTTAAATTTACAAGCTACATACATAGGTAACATACAATAATCATTACCGTTAACCTGCAGTCACATTAATAGGCTTTTATTGCTTACAAAATAATGTTAACATTTATTTTCATAATGCTAATTTCATTCACTCTATTCGTTACTACATTTATATCCCTTAAAGTAATATTTAATTACCTTTATTCGAAATAACCTTTTATCACCAATATACTCTTTATAATACTTGTATGGTTATTCTCCACAAACAATTACCATCTATCCTATTATTTCACCCATTATTTCACCCATTATTTATAACTAAAGTCTCAAATTAAATTTATTTATCTGGATTTCATTCTTTTATTACATCATTTATTACTTTACAAAATAACCAACATTTCTATGCATCTTATTAAATTTATATCTTGTAATTATTGTCTTAAACTCATAATTGCAATACCAAGTTTCATTTTAAATTTCAATTGATTCCCACTCACAGTTTAATAACCTAAGTAAACTGGTAACAAATAATAACGGTCACTATGAGCCCTAAATCACATTTATAGGTTTATAGTTTACAACAAATGTTGCAATGACTTATATAATATTGATTTTATCCAATTACCATTAAATTTGTACTAATTCATTAATTTGTACAATATATCTCTTGTTTCCTTAAAATAAATTTATGTTTCTATTTAGTTTTCATTCACACTTCCGTTACTATATTAATAATCATTAAATTAACGTTTATTATCAATAACAACATTATAATTACTTAACATTTAAATGAACTCGAATTCCAATAAATTCATTGACCAATTAATTAGGTAATTTACATTAATTGTTACCATACCCTTGAATTTACACTTAAGTTTATGTTATATTCAATTTATTACATATTACTTTCTTAGTTAATAATTTTGAATTTTTTCACCGATTTCCTAATTTCAATCAATTATAACTTTACAATCTGTATCAATTTGTTTGCAATTTCATTTTTAACATTTACTTCAGTATAAATTATAATTTTTTTATTTCTTCCTAAACTTAATTGTAGAAATTAAATTAAACTGACCCATTTAGTTATCAAAATTTACGGGTCGTTAAACTTAGATATAGCTATCTACTTTGGATTAGATAGGTTCAAAAGTTAGATCCTTAATCTCTGCTTAGAAGATTTGACGTTGAGAATCAATGGCACTAGGAAGAAAGAGAACTACCTCCGGAAGATCCCTAGGAGCTACCATTACTGGAGAGGAAACAAACCCTTAGCAAAATGAAGTCAACAACCCCAACAACCTACTGTTAGGAGCCAACTCTAGAGATTAATGTTAACAAGAAAACTTGTCGACATCCCAAAACAGAGTTGAAGGACAAGATTATTCCTTTTGGGTTTTCCTTAGGAAAGTTAGGAGGAATAAAATGTGTTTATTCACTTTGGTTATCCTTTCGACCAAGTTGCAATAGTGAAAACTTGATCAAATGGACCATTTGACCTGTTCAAAAAGGTTGATTCCTTTCCTTATCGGTCTTTAGATCATGCTGAAATAACATGATTTTCCCTTCAAAATCTCTCCTTGGAAGGAGCTGAGAAATTCAAATAGATAACTTAAGGAATCTGACATTTGAGTTTGGTTTGGTAGGTTTCAACCCCTTCGAAGGCTTAGGTGGTTGTATGGTTAGGGCTTTGATCAAGAATTTGGGACCGAGGTTTCGACCCTGTTGAAATATGTATACTTAAATGCCTTGAGTTTGGATTGAGAATTGGAGGTTAAAGTGAATTGAAGAAGGGTTTCGATCTTTGTGAAAGTAGAATTCCAGTAAAAGATGGACGGGATTTTATAACTAACGTTTCTTGAGTTCGTAGGGGTTTTAATCTGGTCGAAAGAGCCTTTAACTTGCTCGACCCCTAGAAAAACAATATAAGTTCTGATTATAATACTTTGAAACAACTATGTAATCAAAATGCAAAGATCTTCCCCATTTTTAGCACAAAGAAGCTTTTATTGCTCAACTTCCCTAAATTAATTTACAAATTAGGGTTTTACAGCTTTTGGAGTTAAGAAAGTACAAGTTTAGAATGACTCAATTTGGATCCCCAAAACTAGACTCCTTTGGTCTTATTTATATATCCAGGTCAACACCTTTCGATGCCAATGCTTTCGACCTAGTCGAAAGGTGGCCGCCGTATTGACTCTAGTATGCTTCCACCTTTGTCGAAAGGAACAGTTGCACTTTACTTTTCTGTGTTGTTTTGTAAGAGCTTTCAACTCTGTTAATAGGCTTAATTCAGTGGATTCGAAGGTGTTGAAATGCTAATGGTTTCGATGCTATGAGTTGCTTCTGAAACCTTAACCTGTGAATTGATGTGAAAACTCCTTGGATAATAATGGCTTCATCCAATTCGAAAGGCTTATTTTACCTTTCAAATGGGTTGTTCAGGCCAATACATGCTTTCGAGTGTTCTGAGTGAAGGCAAAACCTTGGTTTTGAATGGTTTGGCACTTATGTGAAGGGTTGTCCTCCTTTGTCTTCGAAAGGAGTTGCTTTGACTCAATCGAAAGGTCTTTATGAATATGGAATCATCTCCTTCGAAAGGCGATCACTGAAGCGGAAGGGTGCTTTCGACCCCTTCGACCACTTTGAAAGTTTGAGAATCTTCTCGACCTTGACTGCAACATCCTTTTGACCCCTTTGAAAGGTTCTAAAGCTTTTGGATTTTAACTGTAGCATCCCTTCGACTCTTTCAAAAGGTCTAGGTGGAGCCTTTGCCTCTTGTTCTTCTTTGTCTTCTGCTCGAACAGGTTTCGACAAATTTGAAAGGAATTTTAGGTAGTAACATTTGCCCCCCACCCACCCTCCCTCCCGCCGCGAAGGGATTCACTTGACTTTCCAAGTCAACTATGTCAAAATCTAAGAACATCCTTCCTTTTGGTATTCCCGCGTGAATCTGGACCATTCATTTGGATCTGATCGAATGGCTTAGTGCTATTGCTAACTTTTCTTATAAATTACGTCTTCTTCCTTATTCCTCTTTACTTACCCACAAACAAGATAGCTTCCAAGAAAAATCAAAAGCTTTAAACTTCCAGTTAATTCTCATTTTCTTTCATCAACAATCCAGATCTAAGTAAATGTTATTAATTTTGCCTCTGAAATTTCTCTTTCTCTCTTTATTTCACGATGAATTTCAATTTTGTCCAATCTCACTATCACGATTTTGAATTTTCAATTTTATTTACTGAAAACTGTTTGAGTTTTAAGTTTCAATCTTTTTGAAAAAATTCCGTGATTCCATTTTCATCAACCAATCAAACTTATTTTTCGTTTAGTTTCGCTTTGAATGAAATTTCAGTTTTCATAATTACCGTTACTTTTCAAGAAAATTTTAATTTTCATTTTAGTGATTTTGAAATTTAAAAGGTTAATTGATGTTTAAATCTGTTGGTTTAATGGTTTTGATTCAATTGTTTATTAATTTTTTGAAATTCCTGGGTTTGAAATTTGGTTTGGGGAAAAAGGAATTTCCTGTTTTCTTCATCGAAAGTTTGTGTTGCACGAATTAAAAATTCGCCCCGCAAATTTACTTTTCTACCACTTTGAAAGGGTTTAAGGAGACAACTTTTATTTTGCTTTCTTAGCCTCTTTCAATGTGTTCGAAAAGTACTGTAGCGCAAATTTGACCGACCTTGTTAAATGGTTATATAGTAAAGTAGCATGTAGTCACCCCTCTTGAAAGAAAAACATTTTGACCAAGTCAAAACCTTTTGTGTTGATTGATATACTTTCATTTTAGTATGCTTTTGAAACCATAATGCCCTTTCGACCCTATCGAAACCAATTATAACTAATGAGTCGAAACCTTCTAAAATCTCCTTTCTTCAGCATTATTGAAACGTTACAAGTTCTTATGATTTTAACTTAGGACCTTTCGAATCAATGGGTATGTAAGGTTTCGACGCATTAATATTCCCTTATAACAACTTGGGATTGTAGGTTTCGATAGTATCGAAGGGTCTTTTTTTATCTTGTCTATTGAAGATTAGTAGTATGCACTTTTTTCAAATTTTTAAGTTAGTTTTAATTATCCCCCTTTTAATAACATTGTTTCCATTAAGCTTTCGCATTGCTGAAAATTGCCAATTGGATATATACTTCAACCCTTCCTTCGGACCTTGTCGAAAGGTCAGTGAATGTTCATATTTAGGCTTTTGACATTGTCGAGAGGTGTTTGTCAAAAGTTAATCTTTCCTTCCCTTTATACTCCATCGAAAGCCCTATATCTCTGAGTTTTAACGTTAACATTCTTACAAGAATTTAAAGTTTCATGTTTGGTCTTATTTTCAATTTGCTATAGTAGGTTTTTACCCATTCTTGAAAGAATGTTAGGTTCATAAAAAACAAAAAAATTTAACAGAAATATTTTCACCTGGCAGAACCATGAACTCTCTAAAGAAAGTCGAAGCCACTTTAAAGCATTCTTTAATGTCTACACAAGATGAAGTAGAAGCCATTCTCAATGACTATGGAATCGTCTGTGTGGAAGCCATTCCTCCTAAATAAATGGATACCATCAGCAACCCTCTTAGAGGGTTCTTTACTTATACTGCCATTCATATTTGGCATGGAGGGTTTCTCCCTTTTTTGGAGTTCTTTTCCTAGTTCCTTTATCTCGGAATCGCTCCAATGCAGCTATCCTTGAATGTATACACTTATCTTTTGTCTTTGAAGTTGATGGCATTAGAGTCTAGACTCCCCTTTTTAATTGCTGAAGTATTGAACCATTTTGTCTGATTGGTCGAACTCAGTAATTTCAATAGCCAAATCTTCAGGGGAAACCCTTCGAAGAAGTTGATATCAGAAGGGTTTAACAAGTTTAAAGACTAGGAGAACAAGTTTTTCTTCTTTAGATACTTCCCAAATATTAGTGGGGCTTTCTCTATTCCCTTTAAGTTCATATTTTCATTATTTTCCTTTTATTCTATGGCTTTTCTGGCCTAATCTTTGCTTTATGTCAGGTGCTTCTGTCAAAGAACTTAATGAGGCCGATAAGAGAATGGTGGTGTCTCTAGTCACACCTTCTAACGAGATCCAAAAGCGATTTAAGTAGTTGAATCTTGCCAACTTGAAGATGCATTCTTTCCTTCTATCTGGTCAAAGGGTTCTGAGGCTACATTTTATGATCCAACATACATCAAAAAGTAAAGCTTCTTTTGCTTGGGAGATCCTGCACATTTCTCTCTTATGTCACCCATCCGTTCCCTCCATGCTAATTTATGATCTATTTGAATTCTCCTCGACTATTCCCTGGGTCTCAAAGCGTGCTACCAGTTCAGCTCCTCCTCCTAAGACTTTAGTATGCCATCCTTTACTCAATCTCTTACTAGGACTAAGATAGTTGTCAAGAGAAAGTTGGAGAAATCAACTGCGGTGGAGCAACGCCTTATGATTGCTAAAGTAGTTGATGTTCCTGATTCGAAAGAGGAGGAATCTTTATCTCTTGATAAAGCATTAGAGAGTCTAGTTGTTGAAGCTCTTTAGGAAAAATCCAAGAAGACTCCTACTGCAGTCGACCTTCTCTCTCGCATCACTGTCTCAAGCTCTCCAGCCGCACTCAAGTAGATGCAAAAAGCTTTAGAGATGACCCTCACTCAAAAGTGCATTCCTCCAAGGCCAACATCTCCTTATCCTTCCATTAATTTTGAAGAATATTTCAGTCTGTCATTAGCTCTACGTCCTTTGCTCTTATTTTCCCACCTACCTCAGTTTCTGATTAGTGGGTCACTATTGCTCTCTGATAGAATAACAACTCTTGGTAAGTTTCTCAACGCTTGTCTTTATTATTACTGTTCTTCTTTAAAATTCTGTCTTATATTGTGATTTCTCTTTCAGATCCAAAAGTTGGTTATCTCTACAAGAGTATGCATATCAGTCTTCGGCTAAATCCTCTAAGCTTTAGGAAGAAAATTCTGTCTTAAAGAACCAAGTCTCTTCCTTATCCGTGGAAAAAGATGAAGCAACCTCTGAATTGGAGTGGTTGAGAACTTCTCTTTCCCAGTCGGAATCTGTTATCTTAGAAGAAAGGAAGGATCACCAACTCCTCACCGATGAAAATTTAGCAATGCAAATAACTATAAAAGAATCCGATTAGGAGAAGGCCCGAATAGCGGAAAAGAATGCCTCTTTAATGGATAAGTTGGAAAAGAACAAGGCTTCTCTAAAACTGGCAGTCAATATAATCTCAGATGCCAAACAGCGAGTATCTCTGATTCTTGACACTAACCTTGATGAAATTATGATGAACTTTTTTGAGGAGGTTTTGATGCTCGCATACACAAACAACATAGACAAATACCCTTAGCTAAGCTTTCCTTCACTCGATTCTACCCTTACTGATAGAGTTATAGACAAGATCAATTTGATGAAGCAAGGAATTGAAGCTATAGAAAAGGAGAAAATTGATGCCTCTAAGGTTCTCTCTTTTGAAGTCCCTTCTTTTGAAGTCAAATATGACTCAATAGATGAAGGCGACAAAGACGATGATGTCAAAGAAGAGGGGGATAATGACGATGACGACAATGATAACGATAATGATGATGATAACAACAATAATACTGGTCAACGTTCATGTGGCAACAGAAGTGGCCATACCTAGACTTTTGACAAAGATGGAGATGATATAACTGGAGTTTCTAAAAACGAATCATCTCCTTATAAGGCAGTCCCACCTGAATCTGCCGCACCTTCTGCTCCTCGAGAAGATTCAGCTTTTGATGATGTTGAAGCACCAAAAAAGAAGGGAGAAGCTTCCCAAGCATCAATCCCAATATCTAACGTATGGGATTCTCTGTTTAAACATCTTTTACTTCGAAGGAAATAATAGTATAAATCTTTTATTTAGATAAGAAGGAAGTCTGTACATCCTTATAAAACTAAGCTTGAAAGGAAACAAACTGTGATAAATAGTTTATATAGGAGTTAGACAGGCAGTTGAAGGAGCATAACATTCTTTCAGATAAATACCATAGACTCAATAAAAGTGTGGCAATGTTAGCATCTTTTATGCATCAAGAAGTTGCCCCACGATTAAGAAGAGCATGCCTCCTTTATGATGGTCTTCTTAAAGAAAATCAAGAATCAATCACCCTCTTTTGGATGTTGACTGAGGAGAGAGACATTTTATTTAGTTTCCTATACAAAGTCTATTGTAGACACACTATCGTTGACTTTTCATATTTAGGTGAATTTTGTGAGGGTCTACTTAGGTGCTGACATAAAAGATACTTGGACGAATTCGGATCTGACCCGCATCTTGGAGCATGTTGGAATTTACCATGAGTCGGATCCATTCCCCAAGATTTACCTCCTGAAAAACCTAAGTATTTTCAGGATAAACTTGTCTCTGAACTATTTACTAAGTCAATCTTGTATGAACTAGATGAATAATTCTAAACACGGAATAATACATTGATTTGTAAATATTTGATTTTGCCTTATTTCTTTATGCTTAGCTTCGTTTCATTATGTTATCATGGAGCGACTGTTCATTAGGCTAACTTGTTTCGAGAGACTATTTAAGTCAAAATGCTAAGCTAAGAAGATTTAATTTTTAAAAAGCCTCAATTTTAAAGTCTTTAAAATAAGCAAGATACTGTTTTCTTACAAATTTACAAAAATTTTATATGGAGCATCCTCGTCTCCGCTTTTATTTCCTTGGTGATGAAAAAGAGAAGCTACTTAAGGAAATCAGGACATTGAATGCTAAGTTAATTTGTAGCCGTGATAGTCCTCTAGCTGGGGAGTAGGACTATAGCAAATGTCCCCCGGTGATTACATCAGAGGGACTAAATATTCCTTTTGACTCTATAATTATTCTCTATGCCAATTCATTAAATAAAGTTAGAGATGATGCATCTCATCTTTAGATATTAAACAATTATCTATTGTATCTTTTAGTTTCATTGTATTTGAATTGTAATCTTTTATTTTAATAATAAAGAGATTTTTCATTCTGATTTTGACTCCATTTTGTTTCTTTTTCTATTTAAATAGGAGTTATAGTTATCGATAGCTCCTCCCTCACTCGATTCATCTCATGGCCTACTAATCTTAGATATAAGCTATTAAAAGAAATTGAAAGGAGTAGACTCCTTAAAATGCCTTACTCGCATACTTTCAAGGCAATGCCGAAGCTTTAAGATGGCGCAAAAGGTACTTACTTCAGAAACTATTTTTAGCAATCTTAAACTAAAATTGCCAGTTTAGAGGCTGATGACAAAAGTAAAGATGAAATAATTTTTGCACTGAAGTGACAAGTTAAGTCGAATCTTTTAATCGATTTCGGCCACAAGATGTCAGAACTTCTCCAACAAGTAAGTGATTTGGAGCTGAAATTGAAGGACAGCCAAGCTCAGTGTGAGTCGTTGGAGTATATTATGGGGGATTTCTAGTGTTGGTTTATCGGCTCCCCACGCTACTCGTTCTATCGCCAAATCCACAAAGACAACTTCCCTCGCTTCTTAGAAATTCCCTATGATAACCAATCGTCCTTCTGGCTTACACAAGAGGGTAGCGGGCGAATGGTGTAGGAAGGTTAAATACGAAGTGGCTAAGTACTTTAATGAACAACAAAGAGTGAAATATTAGCAAAGCATAAACGAGTATGGCTCTAGAATTCAAGAACTTAAATGCAGAAACTAGTTCCTTTAAAAGTGCATTGCGGAATTAGAAAGGAAAAGTAAATCCTTTAGGGGCACAAACAAAACTTTTGACCGCACTCTGAAGACTAATATCGATGTAATTGACGATGTAGATAGGATAAGGAAGAAATAAAAGAAGCTCAAAAAGGACCCCTAAATCATAATCCATCACATAGTTGAACCTTCAGTTGCCGAGAACTTGAACAAGGCTACTCGAGATTTATCATAGGTTTATATTCATGAAATGTATATGCATGTTCTGTATATTTGTAAATAGTTTCAAAAGTTATATAAATTATATGAACTTCGCAAATATCACATGATTTATGATTTTTTTCTTCGAGTTTTATTTCTGAAATGCTTGTTTGATAGCCCATACTATAATTTCTGTATTTGATGAATCTTTCATTCTTCTTTGCCATTTTGATTTCCCTCAAAAATATAAAGCGAACAAGGTTTCCAATTGTTAGCTTGAAACTGATGTATAAGTTCATGCATATCATTCACGAGCACTAACAATTTATCATTTTAATCGTATAAAAAGTGGTTTATATCAAATGTCTGAATCCCATCTTTGGTCATGATGAGAAATAATTAAGAATTTAACTTTAACCATTTTGTTAGAATATCTGAAGTCTATTGGTGGAAAATCCTATCCTGAAGCAGGGGTATTGATATAAGGGAATCTTCCATTGGAGTTGGTAAATAAAAGGATAAATAAGAGAAATCATTATCTGAATATTTTGCAGTAGAAATCCAATGATCCATTCTAGGGTATTAATGAAATTTGAAAACTTAGAAATTCGAAACCCAGATTCGGGTATTAACCGGAACTTATAATAATTATCTTTTTAAGAAAAGTCTTTTACCTAGGTTTGGGAATTAGTGGTGGATAATTAGAAGTCAACAGTAGAAATCTCAAGCCTAAATTAGTGCATTAATAAGTAGTAGTCTCGAAGCCCAGATTCGGGTATGATAAAGTTAGTAAGTGATTGATAAAGACCCGAAACCCATATTCGGCCAGTAGTAGATGAAATTCAGAAATGAGAGAACCGAAACCCATATTTGGATATTAATAGATGGAGTTCAATTTTACTCTTTAGATTTTGTCTTCTTTGGCATATATGAACCCTTTATGTCTTGTACGTAGCTGTAATTTGATAGGTTGCAACCTGAGCTTGGATGTTTTGTTCCATAATCTGATATGTCATTTCTCAGGCTTGGATATGTTGTTTTTTAGGCTTGGACATCTTAGTCCACAATTTGATGAGCCTCTTTATGGGCTTTGACATCTTAGTCCATTATTTGATGAGCCGCTTCTTGGACTTGGACATCTTAGTCCACCATTGTCTGGTGCACTTGGTCATCTCATCTTAGAGGTTAGAACCAAGGACTTACCCTACCTCCCTCTAGGAGGTGTCTTGACCTGGCCAGAGGCGCAACCAAGGGCTGGTTCGGTGCTTTAACATGGCCATATCATTGCACGGATAAAGGCTTACTCCGTCCTCCCTCCTAGCCATAGCGTGCCATGGATAGGGACTTGTTCGATGCTTTATCCTGGCCATAGTTGGCATAGATAAAGGCTTACTCCATCCTCTCTCTATGAGGCGTATTGACCTAACTAGAGGCACGGTTAAGGGCTTGTCCGGTGCTTTAACCTGGCCACAACATGGCTCGGTTAAAGGCTTACCCATCCTCCCTCCAGGAGGTGCTCTGTCCTGGCCAACTTGGCACGGATAAAGGCTTTCTACCATCTTAGGTAGTATTCTACCATCTTAGGTTGTATCCAAATGCAAGGAGTATTTCACTTCCAACCATGTAGATCTTTCTTAGAGAAGTTATTCTTTATTGGTTCATCCATTATCTTTTTACAAATTCGGTGATATTTCCTTGTCGGAAGAAGTTGATTATCATGCCTTCTAGGGCTCTGTAATGATTAGTCTTATGTCCATTTATCATTTGATAAAAGCAGTTGGTTCCCCTAGATTCCTTTCATGTTTTGGCTTCTTTTTCTGTGATGGCCAATAATTGAGCTCATCCTTGCTTAACAAGTAGACATTCTCCATGGATGTTGTTAAGTTGCATTCTTTAGGAAGTCTAGGCTCGAAATTTGTTTCTTGAGGATGGTTTCTTAATCTCTTATTACTTGGTTTTGGAGTTTCCTCTTTGATAACTAGTTTTCTCTTTAAAACTCTTTGGGGTTCTGATGCAGGTATTGTCCCACTGTGACTTGACCCCATTTGTGCGTAAAGGCAATGTAATCTGCCATTATTTCTTCTTCAAAGATTGTGCCTTTAGCATAGTGTTGAATTTATTTCCTCATTTGTGTAAACAAGTTATCGCTTTTATTTGCCTTTCCTACGACAAAGATAGGAGTAGGGCCAATATGAAAAAGATTTATGCTCCACTTTTCAGGATCGCATGATTCCGCTCTTTTCTTTTATAATCCGTAGAGCTCTCAATCTTTGAATTTTCTCTTCATATAGTTTGGAATCCTTCATGGTTCTTTGGGAGAATCCTATTTCATGTGGTTCGAAAGATCCTTGCTTGGATCTTTTGATTCTTTTGGCCATGAAGATGTTATACCAAAGTAGATAAGCTTAAGTTAACTTAAGTTGGCTTAGAGACATGTGGTGTTGGGTGTTCAACCAATTCGGAGGTTCGAGCCCTCCATCTAGTGCCAAAATGTTAACAAGAAAACTTGTCAACACCCCAAAGCAAGTTAAAGGACAAGGTTATTCCTTTTTGGTTTTCCTTAGGAAAGTTGAGAAGGATGAAATGTGTTTATTCACTTTGGTTATCCTTTCAACCAGGTTGCTATGGTGAAAACTTATTCAAGTGGACCTTTCGATCCAGTCAAAATGGTTGATTCATTTTCTTATTATTCTTTAGATCGTGCTGAGATAGTACGGTTTTCCCTTCGAAAGCTCTCCTTTCGAACGATTTTAGAAACTCAAATGGATAACTTGAGGAATCTTAGGTTTAGGTTTGGTTTGGTAGGTTTCGATCCTATCAAACGCTTAAGGCATTGTGTGGTTAGGGCTTTGATCAAGTACCTAGGACCGAGGTTTTGACCATATCGAAAGTTGTAACCTTAAATGTTTGGAGTTTGGATTGAGAATTGGAGGTTAAAGTGAATTGGAGAAGGGCTTCGATCTTGTCGAAAGTAGAAGTCCATTGAAAGATGGGTTGGATTTTATAACTAAAGTTGCTTGAGTTAGTTTTAATCTGGTTGGAAGAACCTTTCGACTTGCTCAACACCGAGAAAAACACTATTACTTTTGATTATAATACTTTGAAAAAACTAGGTAATCAAAATGCAAAGATATTCTCCTTTTTCAGCACAAAGAATCTTTTATTACTCAACTTTCGAAATCCATTTACAAATTAGAGTTTTACAGGTTTTGGAACTAAGAAAGTTCAAGTTTAGAATGACTCAATTCGGATCTCCAAATCATGACCACTTCGGTCTTATTTATAGATGCGTATCAACACCTTTCGACCCTAACGCTTTCAACCTGGTCGAAAGGTGGCTACCATATTGCCTTTAGTATGCTTTCGCCTTTGTCAAAAGAAACAGTTGCGCTTGTCTTCTCTGTGTTGATTTGTAAGAACTTTCAACTGTATCAATAGGCTTTATTTAGTGTTTTCTAATATGTTGAAATGTTGATGGTTTCAATGTTGTGAGTTGCTTCTAAATCCTTGCCTGTGACTTGATGCGAAACCTCCTTGGATAACAATGGCTTCGACAAGTTCAAAAGGCTTAGTTCAAATTTCGAAACGGTTGTTGAATACATGCTTTCGAGTGGTTTAAGTGAAGGTGAAACCTTTTGTTTTGAAAGATCTGGCTCTTAAGTGAAGAATTTTGCTCTTTTTCCTTCAAAAGGAGTTTCTTTGACTCATTCGAAAGGTCTTCATGCATATGGAATCATCTGCTTCGAAAGGCGGTCACTTAAGCGGAAGGGTGCTTTCAACCCCTTTGACCCATTCGAAAGGTGGAGAATCTTTTAGACCTTCACTATGGCATCCTTTCGACCCCTCCAAAAGGTTCTGAAGCTTTAGGACTTTGGCTATAACATCCCTTCGACTCTTTTGACAGCTCTAGCCAGAGCCTTTTCCTCTTATTCTTCTTTGCCTTCTACTCAAGTTGGTTTCAACTAACTGAATAGGAATTTTAGGTAGAAATAATTAGGTTTCAGGATCCTCTACATAACATGAGTTGTGAGAGACGGAAAATTGAATAAGATTTTTGATGAAATTAACCATAAAATGGCAAATAGTCAAAAAGCTCTTACGGAAAAGATGGATGCCCTTTTGATGCTCCAATCACTAACTACAGCTGGAACGGCGCCCGAAGTCGTGGCTACTTCAAAGCAAGAGTATTCTTCTATTTCTGCCTTGAATGGAAGAATCAGAAGGTAAAAGAAAAGGTAAGCAATGAATGGAGCTCCAAGAATCATGACGGAAGAAAACGATACCACCTCATCTACTGCAAAAGCACCTACTACAAACTTGAACCTTGGAATGCAAACCCTACGAGGGATATAACGATGGCTCTCTCCTGCTCCGAAGATGACAAACAATTTGAGCAAGACAAATTGGATGAAAATGCCAACTTGCAAAACGCTGGAAGAAGCTCTAAAACCCATGCCGCAGCACAGTGCCGAACACCGGACTACTACTCAAGTGGTGAACCTAGAGGCAGAAGAATCAAGATGATATGAACCAAACCGAGGTAGATTACAAGGCCAAGCACTGTGGTATATTGTGACCACTCCCAACTGACCAGCATCCAATCCCATCATGGAGCTCCCATCATCAAATCACGAATGGTTGTCGTCGAAAATCATCAAAAATCGTCAAAATGGTCGTTAAAAACTCATAACAAGGTTGACTCGAATTTGAACTTGGATAATCACCTATCTGACTTGAAGTAGAATTTGGAATTCCTGACTTGAAGTTGAACTCAGATAATCACCCATTTCACTAGAAGTAAACCTAGGAAATTTTGGTCCGAAGTCGGACTCTGGTAAAACCAACATTTTTCTCCAAGCAAACATGCAAATAGCTCCAAGCAACATTTGTCACCAACCCAGCATTTCAAATTCTATGATTCCAAGCGAACCATATGCTGGCTCTAAGGAAATGGAAAATTTTCTCGGGTCAGAATCAAATACCACTGATCCATCAATGCCGATCCATCTTCTTTTTCCCATAACTTAAATTTGCAAACTACAAATGCCTTGAAATTTGGAATGCAACCATATAGGGCCATATTTGTCACCCTGAACTGATCTCGCCTAGTTTGAAATTTTTTAAGGATCGTCACTGATCAATGACCTCATCATAAGTGATTTTTCATTCAGTCGGCATTTCCAATCATACAATCATAGGAATATTACGCATATATCATTTTCAACCATTATAAACAGTCCTAACTTGAAAATGGACCGGTCTGACAACGATTAGAGTCCCCAATCGTTTCCCATTCACCGAAGCCGTTCAACATGCATAATATCCAAAGTTTATTTTTACAATTGTACAACTGATTCGAAGTTTCTTTTTTATAGGTATGACTAACATATGGACAAAGCAAGGGCGACGGATGTTGTCTACTGCAAAGCATTCAGGAATCAATAAAGGATGAGACAACCTACAACCCTGGAAGAACTCTATGCGAAGGCAAATTGGTTCTAAAGACTAGAAGTGGTGCAATTAGAAGAAGCCAAACCCGGCAATTTTCCAAAGAACAAGACAAATGGCGAAGGATCTACAGGACCTCAGGGACCTTCTGCCCAAGAAAGGCTACTAAGACCGCAAAGAAAAGTGCCCCAGCTAACTAAAGAAAATGGACGAACGGATGATTATCAAATAACACTCTAGCTAGCTAGGAACTAAGGAATGGGTCAGCAACCTAAAGTGATGCCTTCCCACCATCCTTGTCTATTATCCTTTTCCAAATGCGCCGTATCGGAATACCGGAGACTTTGTAGACAGCATGGTGAATGAAATGCTTCTATGTGCTCGACAAGTCATGTCGATTCTCCTTTTGAGAATTGACATTGCTCTAGTAGCGTCAAGAAGTCTTGTCCAAAGGATCGTCAACCTAGCAGATCCAACCACTTAGTCTACAAGAACCGATAAAACTGTGTTCTCATAAGATAATTCCAAAAAATTCCTCTTGAAGTCGTTGAATCATCACTTTAATACGCTAGGGCGTCGGGCACACAACCTAGGAATCTTATTGGAGTCAATGAATTATCACACCAAGGTCGTTTGGTTGTCAAACATCAGACCAAAATTCCTCTCGGAATTGACAAGTTATCATTCCAAGGTCGTTCGGTCGCTGAAAATCCAACCACAAAAGATCCTTCACAAACTAAAGCATCGTGAAGGTCTTCCACAAACTAAAGCATCAAGAAGGCGAACCAATGGATGAGCAGCCATCTGATCCAAAAAACCCTTCACGAACGTGAAGGCCTTTAAAAACTAAAGGGTTGTGAAGGTGAACCAGTAGATTAGCAATCATCTGATCCAAAAAACCCTTCGCAAAAGTGAAGGTCTTTCATGAACTAAAGCATCATGAAGGTGAACCGATAGATCAGGGGTCATCTAGCCCAAAAAAGGCCTTCGTGAACATGAAGGCCTTTCGTGAACTAAAGCACTGTGAAGGTAAACTTGTAGATCAGTGGTCAGCTGATCCAAAAAGTCCTTTGTGAATGGGAAGATCTTCCACGAACTAAAGCGTCATGAAGGCGAACCAGTAGATCAGCAAAATTTATGTACGACTGATATCTGTGAAGGTAAACTAGAACATCACCAGTCATCTGATCTAGATCCCCTTGAAGTCAATGAAATCATGCTCCGGGGCCACAAATTGACAATCATATCAATCACTCCACATAATTAACAGAATCGCTTCCAAAGACCGATGAAACAAACAGTGTTGAACCTTAAATATTCAAAGTATCTCAAAGGAACTAAGCCAAAACTAAACCAACCTTGTGATTATTCACAGGCTGAGTCAAATCAAGCCAAGACTTAGAACTCGAAAGAACCACAGCCACTGCACTGGGGGCAACCAGACGAATTGTGGAGATACCTTGGGCATAGTTAAAGTGCGCCAAAAGCCCTACGGCATGTGGACATCACACATACTTGAATAGCCACAAGGAAGGACGAGACTAGTCATACCATAGTTTTGTTATGCCTGATAAAAAGTTCTAGCATGCTGACAACTATGGACAAAAGGGCCTTGCTAGTGCAATAAATGATAAAGAAACATAATTCTTGCTTACTTCCTGCCAACTCCACCTTTACCACCTTAAGTGACCAGTTCCATTTCCTCTTAGATTATGTGCCAGTTGAAGACCAATTCTCTAAAGGCATTTTGGACCAAAAACCATGAGTCTTTCACCGAACTCCCTTAAGCTCTTTCTTCATAATCATCTCCATGCAGTCGGCTGTAGACCTCTCCAACATGGTAACCTTATCCGTTTGTCCATGCACATCTTCCCGAAATATGGGAGGATCGTCCAAACCACAATCATCCGATCCAAAGATAAATTATCTCTTAGAACAGATGAAATCGCATCCCAGCGAAGTCAAATCATCGGATTAATAGGAAAAATCGATCCTTATCTTCTAAGAACAGGTATCGCACGTCTAGCACCAGGAAGGCCCAAAACATTGTATACATTTCGTAAGCCATGTACTCTCAAAAGCCATTCATTTCATGAGCCACACACTTCGTAAGATATACACTCTTCAAAGCCATGCATTTCATAAGCTGTGCAAGCACTGCTTGATGTTGCTCCGACATCATCAGTAAGACATTAAATTTTCTAAGTACCGGCGTTGTCATGATAACATTGAAAAACTTGTTTATTGCAGGATTAAGATGGATCAAATCCCATTGGCTGAAAAATCGACATTTTTCCAATAGTACCACAAAGTTCACAAACCAAGAAGTCAACGAGGAATTATGATCTTTGACCAAAGTTAATGTAAAAATGACTAAATTCGAGACATCCAAGTCATGAGTTTCTAGAGGTAGGAGGTTCAATGTACCTTTTACTAGGGGCATCCAAGGAACTGCTCAAAACAATCAATTCTTACATCAGTTATTTAGAATAATCAACCTAGTGGACTGAGGGGCACATAACACATTAACACTTGGTCAAGATATAAAATCACTCCAACTTGCAATAAAAGGAGGAAGTTATCATCATCCATAGATAGACGACAATCTAAGGCATTTCCAAAATCAAATCATCAATGCGCCATTTTTCGAAGACGGTAGCAGGTGCTCGACTAAAATCTCAAATCCCAACTTATAGAAAACTAGCTATTATAGGTAGATAGACAAGGAAAGAACGCTCAAAATCGAGCAGCTAAACCATTGACTCTCAAAGATTGGAACTAATGAATAAGGCTGATATCCGCAATATTGTTATCACCCCAACATAATGCATATGGCCTAACATAAGCAAGGGTAAGTTTCTTACATTTAAGAAAACACTATCGAACTCTATCGGTCCGTGATCAGGATAGGAATGAGGTACTTGTACCGGGTGCAATGTGATGACTTGCTCTATAATTTCTAATTTTCTATAAGAACTTGGAATTTGGCACCTAGAAGTGAAGGGTTCTGCCCGGAAATGAAAGCTTCTGTAGATAGAAGTCAAATCATAACAAAAACCACTTGGAGAAAATCTGATTCTTCGTGAATAAGAATAACCGTGGAATTGGTTAAGCAACAACCCTGCAACTCTAATGGCAACACTTGACGGTGATAAACAAGGCTAGGCAATGGAAACGAATGGGACTCTCATCGTCCCAGAACATGGCATATCGCAAAGTTAAGAAACATTGAGAAAAACATTGATGTTGGGTTGAAAGGGATCTACTCAACTATACAAGATCGGACGATTGATTCAATCCTAACCAACATGACTTTAACATTACCCGAAGACAGGCAGCACTAAGAAAAGACTTCGACAATCCAATCATCGAGGGGCAAGTTTTCAAAGACGAAACTAGTGCCCACTTGGATTAAAAGCATTGCCAATTGTCGGATCGGTGGGGAAAATCGATTCGAACCTACTAAGTGTCGGTTTAGCCATGGCAACGCTAAGACCTTTTCTCATTTCCTAAGTATCTGTGTTGCCCTGGCAACGTCGAGAAACTTTCTATTTCATTAGTACCGGTGTTCCCCAAGCAACACTGGGAAACCCTCCATTTCCTAAGTTCTGACATTGCCGGAGCAATGCTAGGAAATTTTCTATTCACTATGCACCGGTGTTGCCTCGACAACGCCAGGAAAACTTTAATCTATAGGTTCGATGAGAAACACTCATAGTGGTAAACCATCACTGCACTGGCTTCTGGAGATAGAAATTGGTCCTCAACTGATATTCTACCCTTGTCTTCAGAAAATTATTGTTGCCCGAAAATGGAAAATAACGGGAAGACATAACCTATCAAAGGTCAATAGGATGTTTAACCATTCATCACAGAAATCAGCCATTACATAGGAATAAAGCAGCACCGAAGGGAAATCCTCAGATAGAATTGCTCGTGCGCTAATTTCTATGGATGAAAGCCAATGCATGATGGAATTTCTAGCATTCAACTCAAAAAGAATTTAGAAATAGCAAAACGATAGGCAGCCACAAGGAAATGGTGCCTGGAACCAAGCAGTTGGGTTATCAATTACCAAAGGCAGGACTTCGCATATGAACAGAACTTTCGTGACGAAAGCCATCAAGCAAAGCATGCACAACTAAGGACATGTAGGGACAATCATGAAAGGTCGAAACTAAAACCGTCGTACTTCCTCAATCCTAGAATAGGATTGATAGCTAGACAAGAGGTAATCGAATTATTTGTTCCAAACCTCTCCATCTCTCACAATCATCTAAATATTGGCGTTCGAAATAGCTAGTCCCTCGAGCAGGGATACACGTGCAGATACTTGATCAAATGAAATGTTGCAGAGTCTAAATAAAATTAGCTGCAAGGTTTGTTAGATAAGAGTTATTTACCACAAAACCGAGCATTCTAGCAAAAAAATCACTAATAAAGGAAATGAAGGATTTAACGTTTAGAAATTAACTACCGCTCACAGACTGGCAATGATGAGAAAGATGAATGTCCTACTTACAGTCTAACTTGATCATTTGGTTCCAACTTGCAGAAACATTCCATTACCTGAAGTTTAATGATGTTAAGAAGAAATCGCTAGAATTAAATTATTGAAGCATCGTCTATCGAAAATAGAAGTAAGAGTTTGATTGAATCTTCAATCCTACCTTCTGGCATCTCATGCTATCTAAAAATTCACAACGTTAAGGAAAAATCCACAGAGTTGAGTCAATCGCGCAGTTTTTAGAGATAGAAACCGATACATGATTAGGGTCACAACACTAGATTTAGAAGAGTTCACTCAAGAAAAAGATTTTGGCCACGCACCGTTGCAGCACATGGATTCAGAATGACATTGGAGATGATGACCACTTTGAGGAATTAAATTACAATCAAGAAACAAACATCGTTAACAAATCAGAGCTTGGAATCAAGTAGCAATGTTCCTATTCCTGGAGATAGGAGCTATCGTGTCAATCAAACTGGGGTAATCGAACGTATTACTTAGGAGACCTAGTCTTACCAAAACATATAGACAAAGTATTAAGAGAAATCGACCCTATGGACTATGGCAGATACAGCAACACTTTGTTGAAATTAACTCGATTGAGAATAAGTAGGGATTAGCTACAGAACTATCTAGACCAAGCAAAGTCATAGTTTTGAACAAATGTATGAAATAGAATATATCGAAATGACTGCATAAGGTTATTACTTAAATTATAGAATTAAAGTAAATGAGTATGATGCACATGAACACAAGAGGTGCAATAGCAAGAAAAAGCAATGCTCGTAATCGAGCAATTAAACCAATAGTCCTTGGAGACAGAGGCAGGTGTGTAGGTTGAATCTCGAAAAAAGTAAAGGAAGGATAATCGCAATCGAACAAGTCATGTGCTAGTCTCCGAAGACTGAAACTGTGCCTAACCGAACTTCAACTTTAACTCTACAAGAGCATCTATGCATTGTAATTTAACTAGCAATCAATCATCCCAGTATGACATGAATAATAAGCGAAGCCTAAGTTGCGAAGGACCTAGCTTAAAGAGTAGTGGAAGTCCCTTCGCCAGACTAAAGGTTAGATGATCGAAAAGTCATTTTCAACAATAAAATTTGGCATTCAACCCTATCAGGTATGTTTTACTTTAAATAATATCCTCGTATAATCAACGTCTGTAATCCAAGGGAAGTCAGCGTATGTTGACTAATCGAGTTCGGAGCGTTGATTTAATCAAATGTAGTGTGTTATCTACATTAGAAGAGTCTAGAATCCCAAATACTACAAACGAACAATCTACTGAACAATCTACTGTAGATTGCTTGCTTAAATTTGATAAACAATCCATATCATCCTTTGAAATTATCTTTTCCACACTTACCCATTATCGATCATTGGTAGGCAACGGAACCACTGTCCGAAGCGACGCGGGATGTAACAATCCAAAATTTGATCTATAATAATTAATTAATGAATCAATTAAATAATAAAATAAGTTTCTGAAATTTTTTGATTTGAGCCAAAAGTGTTGCAGCATTGTGTTCGTGGTAAAATTTTTTGGTCAATTTCCATATATAACTTGTCAAAATCCAAGTTAATATGAAGAAGTTACGAAATAAATAAGAAATCTGAATGAAAAAGAAAAAAATATATTACAAAGGCCTAGGTAGACCATAGGGTCGACCCCCATGGAAGCTAGGTCGACCCGCCTTGGTTCTTGGACGTTATTTGGTCCAGTACAAAGCAAACACCTCATAATTCCATTTTCATTCAATCCTATTCATTTGTGCTTCCATTTGACAGGTACTAGAGAGACTATGATGTGGTTGCACCAATTTAATCTACAAATCCAACGGTCTATGATCCATAAGCTACACTATAAATAAAACACTATGCCTAGTTATTTTCTCATTCAGATTTTCTCCTATATGGGTTCATTGCCTAAGTCTAGACCCTAAATAGAAAAAATTTATAAGGAGGAGGTCTTCTTGATAAATTATTCTACGCCCTAGGAGTGGATCCAGGAAAGCCAAGGACTAGAGCTAAGGACCATAGGTGAGTGTTTTGTAATTATTTTAAATTTTTAAGTAATTTAAAATAATAGGGTTCTCAATAGTTATAGTTTTTCTGAAATTTTGAGATAGTTTTTATATAAGTTATTTACAATAAACATTTAAGTAAATTTCAAAAGTTCTTTTCTTTCTATTTTATTCAGCTATTTTTATTCTGTTATTTTATTCAATTATTTATAGTTATTTAAAGTTATTTATATCTATTTACGTATGCTTTAAGTTAGAATTTAGCATGTAAATGTTTTTTTATTCCTTTTTATGCAAATAAAATATTAAAAAGAAGAAGAATTCACAAATATGGATTAAAATAGAAAAACATTAAATATACAGAAACCAGATGTAAAATAAGAAGAACTATAATAAGATGGACATAGATTGAAATAGGAAAATTGGAGACATTTGCAAGCATAATTATAACAAGTGATTATAACTAACAAAAAAAGTGAAAAATAGAAGACTAACGGAAGAGGCTTGTTTTATAACTTAGATTTTGGATTAAGTTAATAAGGAAAAGAACAGCTATAACACATAGGTTACAATTAAAAAAGAAGAAATGACAGAAAGGGCTTATTTTAAAATTGAGAATAAGTTAATAAGAAAATATAGAAGTAGTGGCCCATACCAGCAGCATTCCCTTTCAGATTTAGGACTGATGGTCTCACAACAGTTAGGTGAGGTTGGGATAAGCTTGTGCTAATTAGGGTAAATAAGTGGTCAATTGATAGAAGCTCAGATCTTGGGATTTGGCAAGTGGCGTAATATTAGAAATTGTTTGTTAGGATCAGTACCGATAGCATTCCCTTTCAAGACTAGGACTGATGGTCTCACAGTAGCTAGGTGAGGCTGGGCAGCATTCCCTTTCGGGTCTAGGACTGATGGCCTCAAAACAATTAGGTAAGGCTGGGCACGCTTATTCTGATTAGGGTAAATAAGAGGTCACAACAAGGGGCGATAGTTAGTGTGTACTAGCGATAACCGACCGTGCGACATCGATTAGGGTAAATAATTCGCTACTGCGTTCCAAGCGCTAAGAGGTGTCTTTTGCTATGACCAACAATATTGGTTCACAGTGGCACAACAGAGATATAGGGCCAATCAACGGATAGAATTAGGATTTCAGCCTAATCAAATTAGTAACTAAAACAAGATTACGGTTTCAGCCTAATCACAGTGGTTAATGACAAGTGCAAACAATCGAAACAATCAAAGAAAACTGTAAAATAGGATCAGAAACAGTATTCTACCCTAGTTTTATCTTTTCATATTTCTTTCCATAGTAGAACTATTGCTTAGCCTATTATCTTTATCTTGCTTAGAAATGCTAGTAATTACTTTCACTCACGAGAGTTATTATCTGACCCACTCCACCGTTTCCCCTTTTCTCCCCCATAGGCCAACAGAGTCCAGGATAGTAGATTTAGATTCCTTGGAGATACATTCCTAGAGTTCTTCATGTATTCTTATTTTTCATTTTTTTTCCATTTGGCTTTTGATGTACTGTTACTTATAAGAGGGATTATTATTAATATTTATGTACTCTGATGATGTGAGGCTGAGATATATTTTTCATAAGAATGGAGAATTTGGGTTCTTAGACATATTCTGTTTTTATGACTTATTGATGAAGTTTAATTCTAAATATTGAATTACTATTTAAATGTTTCCGTTTTTATCTATTTGTCTTGTGAATCTTTGTCTCTATTATGTTTTAGCTATACCATAACGCAGCATATTCTTTGGTGTGCCCTTTTTGGTTATACTAAAGGCCGTGGGTTGTTTCACTTAGCTTCAGAGCCTAAGGTTAAATGATTCCTAAAAACTTGTTTTAAATAAGGTATTTTTCAAAAGTAACCTATTTTTAGAACTGTTTTTTTAGAAAAAAACTCTTATTACAGAAATAGTTTTCAAGTGTACGAAAGTTTTTATAAAAAGCGCCTTAAAGTCCAGTTTAAACTTCTTTTGATTCTTTCGAGCTTAAAATTTCTTTTCATTGTAAAGAATGTCTGATGCCTAAAATCTTCAAGAGGGTATCCAAGTCCCTAGCTGGTTTCGTAAATACCTCCAAGCTACGGCACCAAAGGCGCAAGGGCAAACGCCCAATGCAGCACCAGCGGGTAGAGATCCCATTAATTCATATGTAGCAGCCAATTTTTCTAAGCTATGCAAGGACTTCGCTAATCTAGGAGGCAAGACGTTTTCTAGCATGAAGGATTTCATGGAGGCACCAGTTTGGTTGAGGAATATGGAGCAGATATTTGGACTGCTAGCATTGGAGGATCGATAGAGAGTTCAGCTTGCATCTTGGCAGCTGAAGGGAGAGGCTTCTTACTGGTGGGAGATTATAGAGATGGAGGGTAAAGACAATGGTTGGTTTGGATTTAGGGAAGGATTGAAAGAAAATTCTTATCATAAGTCAAGGAAAGAATGTAGTTAGAGAAGTTAATTAATCCGAAGTAAGGGAGTCTTTCGGTGAAGAGTACATGATGCAGCTCAGGGGATAAGACGTACACGGCTTAAGGAGGAAGACTTGGGTCGTTCTCGAGTTAAGGAAGCTTCGGTTTTAGGTCTTAAGTCATTCACGAGTCAAGCAGGGGAGGAAGGCCTAAGGTCGCGGGAGGAAGCTTCGGGTTTAAGTCGATCAGAGGGTTTTAGGTCGGCAACGACCTAAGAAAGAAGGCCCAGGTCGGCAACGACCTAAGAAAATATGGCTGAAGGAAGAGGCAACACTTGACGCTGCGGATTTGAGTCGCTCCATAGGTGAGTCGTAAGTCGCTAAGTCGTAAGTCGCTACGTATACGTCTTGTGTTGAGTCGCTTGTGATATGTCGTAAGTCAACATGTAATTAACTCGGTCATGTGTGTGTGTGGAGATGTAATCTGTTGAGTCGTTGTTGTATAAGTCACATACGACTTAAGTGTGTTGTGAGTCGTGGGTCGTGCGTCTTTAAGTCGTTTGTTGATGTTGAGTTGTAACTCGTTGAGCTGCTGTTATGATAAGTCGTTGCTGACTTAGTAAGTCGTAAGTCGTATACGACTTAAGGGTCAGGGAGTGAAACTACTATAAATAGCGAGTGTGTTGTAACTTTTTGGCGGTTGATTTTTGGAACAAAATTCTTGTTTGATTGTTGTGTGCTTTCATCTTAAATTGGTAGTTGAGTGTAATCTCCTATCTCCACTTTCGGTTATTCGAGTGCGCTCGAATCAACGATTGTTGAAGCCGATTCACGAAATCAAGTGCGCTTGATCAACGCTTGAAGAATTGAAGATCTTCTTTCACGGTATCGTGCGCGATCAACGTGACGAGGATAGCTAGAATTCGGTTTCTTCGGATCAACGAATTTGGGCATTTCAGTATTCATCAATCCACCGATTGCTACTTTCATCGATCTATATCGTTTTGTTATTATCAGCTGCGTCAGTTTTTGGTATCAGAGCTAGACTTAGCCAATCATAGCTAAGCCGAGTCTTGGAGCCAAGGAGTTTGAAGTTGGTGTTCATCGTGTTCATCTTGAAGTTGCAACAAGTAGAAGTTTTCGATCCATATTCTTTTGGATCAAAGTGTGGAAGTTGTTTGAATTTGGCCGTGAGATTTTTTGCGCGCCAAAGTTTGAAAGTAAAGTGTTTGAAGTCATGCTAGTTGAAGCCGAGCCGACCTAAGCCTTAGGTCATTACCTATTGCCGAGTTAGTGGGAGGCCGTGACTTGTTGTTCAAGTTTGGGTTGAAGATTTGTGAAGTTTTGAAGATTGTGTTGAATCAATCATGCCGCCGAGGAGAGCTAATCGTCATCAGAATGTTGAAGCATTGTATAGAAGGGAAGAAGCCGAGCAAATGGAACAACGCATTAATGATAAATTTGATGAAGGCATTGGAAAGTTAGAGAAATTGATGAATGATTTGAATCAAAATCAAAGGAGGAGATCACCAATCTCGAACCATGGAGGAAACCGATTTTCGCCATCGGTTACGGAAGCGAGAAGGGTATCACCACATTCTTTTAGAGAGAGAAGAGGAACATCAATTTCATCAAGGAGAGATCCCCATGACTATGGACATGAAGAGAAAAGAACTCCACGTGAGTTTGAAGATGAGCCATATAGAGATGAAGAGAGACATAGTAGAAGAGACATGCGTGATCAAAGGGATGTTGATGGTCGAGATCGATATAGACATACATTTTATTATGATGAAGAGGGTGATAGAGCTAGCATTCATTATCGAGATCGAGACCAAGTTCGAAATTCATATCGAGATGTAGAAGAAGATCGTCGATGGGAATCGGGTATGAAGAGATGGAAATTCCAGATTTAAGGGTGGAATGGTTGCAGAAGAATTTTTGGATTGGTTGTCCAATGTTGAAGAGATCTTTGATTTCAAGGAGGTTCCCGAGAATCGAAAAGTGAAGTTGGTTGCTACTCGTTTGAGAGGTAGAGCTATGGCATGGTGGCAGCAGACTAAACTTACGCGGGAGAGAATGGGGAAGTCGAATATTGAATCATGGGAGAAGATGAAGAAGTTAATGAAGGCTACATTTTTACCTTACAATTATCAATCACTCATGTACCAGAGGTTGCAGAATCTAAGGCAGGGGACGAAGACTGTTAATGAATATGCTGATGAATTTTATCAACTGATTGCTCGAAATGACATTATGGAGACAGAGGAACAATTGACTGCTAGATTTGTTGGAGGGTTGAGAATGCAGATTCAAGATATGGTGAATATGTTTGATCTTAGGTCTGTTGCTGAAGCACACCAGAAAGCGTTGGCTTGGGAAAAGCAGGGAAGACGTGGAGGTGCTGTGTTTATAAGTTCCAATATTCAGAACAAAGGTGCTAGTGGGAGTTCCAATGTTTCGAAAGCTATCAGTAAGCCAGTTGTAAATGAAGTTGCGAAGGCAAAGGCCAACAACAGTTTCAAATGTTACAATTGTCAGGAAGTGGGACACAAGAGTAATGAATGTCCGAAGCCGAAGAAATGAACTATGATTGCTGAAGTTAAAGGTGAAGATGTTGGGGAAGGTTATCCTAGTCCAGTTGAGGAGGATGAACAGGATGTTGCGTCAGATGATGAAGGATGTAATCTAATGTTGAGGAGGTCTTGTTTAATACCGAAGCAAGAAGAAGAAGCTAGTTGGTTGAGGAGTAACATCTTTCAGTCAACGTGCACTATTCTGGGAAAGGTTTGTAAATTTGTGATTGACGCTGGAAGTTGTGACAATATTATTTCTACTGAAGCCGTGAGAAAGTTGAAGCTGAAAACAGAGAAGCATCCAAATCCTTACAATTTAGCGTGGTTGAGAAAAGGAGGAGAGGTGAAGGTGGACAGGCGAGTTCGAGTTCCATTTTCTATTGGAAAGAAGTATAAAGACGAGATTTGGTGCGATGTAGTTGAAATGGATGTTTGTCACTTACTTTTGGGAAGACCATGGCAGTATGATCGGGCAGTGCAGCATGATGGTCGAACCAATAGCTACAGTTTTATGTTTGAAGGTGTTAAGATCATTTTGGTTCCAAAGAAGAGACAACAAGAAGAGAGCAAGTCAGAGGAAATTGAGGAGCTGAAGACTTTATTGACTTTGAAGGAATTTATTGAAGAAGTAGAAGAGAGTTCAGAGGTATTTTTGTTGATTGGACATGAAGCCACTGAATCTGTAGAATTCCAGAGGAAGTAAAACCGGTATTGGAAGAATTCAAAGATGTGTTTCCTGAAGAATTACCAACGGAGTTACCACCGTTGAGGGATATTCAACATCAGACTGTTCTTGTGCCAGGGGCAATATTACCACACAAGCCATATTATAGGATGAGTCCTAAGGAGCATGAGGAACTGAGAAGGCAGGTGGAGGAGCTGTTAGAACAAGGGTGTGTTCAGGAGAGCTTAAGTCTTTGTGCAGTACCAGCTTATTGGTGCCAAAGAAGGATGGTTCGTGGAGAATGTGTACCGATAGTCGGGCGCTGAATAAGATCACTGTGAGATACAGATTTCCTATGCCGCTGTTTGATGATCTGATTGACCAATTGAGTGGAGCTGTTGTGTTTTCAAAGACTGACTTGAAAAGTGGATACCATCAGATTCGTATTAGACCAGGTGATGAATGGAAGACTGCTTTCAAAACTAGGGAAGGTTTATACAAATGGTTGGTTATGCCGTTTGGTTTATCGAATGCACCGAGTACTTTTATGAGAGTGATGAACCATATTTTCAGACCATACATTGGAAAATTCATGGTTGTTTACTTTGATGATATTTTGATCTACAGTGGGGGTAAGAAAAAGCATGTCCAGCATTTGTGTGAAGTACTGTTAATTCCACGGCAGGAGAAATTTTATGCTGCAACAAAGAAGTGCGTGTTTATGACAGACAGTGTTTTGTTTCTGGGATACGTTCTATCGAAAGAAGGAATTCAAGTGGATGAAAGTAAAGTAGAGGCTGTCAGGAGTTGGCCACAACCTAAGACAATTACTGAAGTGAGAAGTTTTCATGGGTTGGTATCTTTCTATCGAAGGTTCATTCCACATTTTAGTAGTGTAATGGCACCTATAACCGATTGCATAAAGGGAAAGAAGTTTGAGTGGTCAGAGGAAGCAGGGGTTGCTTTTGAGAAGATCAAAACACTACCGACGACAGCACCAATTCTAGTTTTAACGGATTTTCAGTTGTTGTTTGAATTACATACTGATGCATCGAAGGTTGGGGTTGGTGGAGTTTTGAGTCAAAAAGGAAGACCGGTTGCTTATTTCAGTGAGAAGTTATCTAGAGCTAAGTTGAGATATAGCACTTATGATGTTGAGTTTTACGCAATTGTTCAAGCAGTGAAGCATTGGAGACATTATCTGTTTCAAAAGGAGTTTGTTCTCTATACGGATCATGAAGCTTTGAAGCATTTGCAAGGGCAGGACAAAATTTCAGCTAGGCATGCTTCATGGGTCGCGTATCTACAACAGTTTACTTTTTTCATGAAACATAAGTTAGGGGTGATGAATCGTGTGGCCGATCCTTTGAGTAGGAGGAATCATTTGTTGACAACGATGAAGGTTGAAGTGACAGGATTTGAGCTATTGCGAGAATTGGTTGAAGAAGATCCTTACTTTATGAAATTTGTTGAGAAAGTCAAGGATGGGAGTACTGATGAATTTGTGTTGATAGATGGATTCTTATTCAAAGGGAATCAATTATGTGTACCAGATTGCAGTTTGAGAATGAAAATTGTGAAAGAGTTGCACGAAGAAGGCCATATGGGTAGAGATCGTACTTTGCAGTTAATTTCTCAGTCTTATTATTGGCGTTCAATGAGAAGGGAAGTTGAAAGGTTTGTGCGTAGATGTCATGTTTGTCAGGTTTCGAAAGGGGCAGCTACAAATGCGGGATTGTATATGCCATTACCTGTTCCTACAAAACCATGGGTAGACATTAGCATGGATTTCGTGTTGGGATTGCCGAGAACTCAAAGGGGGAATGACTCTATATATGTTGTGGTGGATCGTTTCTCGAAGATGGTACATTTTATTGCGTGTAAGAAGACGGCGGATGCTGTTCATGTCGCTCAGTTATTTTTCGAGGAAATCTATCGACTTCATGGATTGCCAGAATCTATTGTGTCAGATAGGGATACATGTTTTCTGAGTCACTTTTGGTTAAGTTTGTGGAAGATGGTTGGAACGAAGCTGAATTTTAGTAGCGCTTACCATCCGCAAACAGATGGACAGACATAAGTTGTTAATAGATCATTGGGAAATTTGTTACGATGTCTTGTGAAAGATAATCTGAGAAGTTGCGACATGAAGTTATGCCAAGCAGAGTTTGCACATAATCATGCGGTTAATAGAAGCACAGGTTACAGTCCATTTCAGATTGTATATTCAAGTTTGCCAAGGGGACCGTTGTATTTAGCAATAATGCCACAACCGAAGGGGACGGTTAAACGAGCTGTAGACTTTGTTGATGAGTTGACTGAATGTCATAAAATCGTTCAGAAGCGATTGGAGAAAGCAAATGAGAAGTATAAGCGAACTGCAGATTTGAAGCGACGAAGTGTTGAATTTAACGAAGGTGATTTGGTTTACGCTGTGTTAACCAAGGATCGTTTTCCAGTAGGTGCTTATAACAAGTTGAAAGCCAGAAAAATTGGCCCTGTAGAAATTGTGAAACGGATTAATGAAAATGCTTATAAGTTAAAGCTGTCGGAGGATGTGTACACTTCTGACGTGTTCAATGTTAAGCATCTTGTACCATATTATGGAGATGAACAATCTGATGTGGAAGAATTTACAAATTCGAGGACGAATTTTTCTCAACCAGGGGAGGATGATGCAACTCAGGGGATAAGACGTACACGGCTTAAGGAGGAAGACTTGGGTCGTTCTCGAGTTAAGGAAGCTTCGGTTTTAGGTCTTAAGTTGTTCATGAGTCAAGCAGGGGAGGAAGGCCTAAGGTCGCGGGGGGAAGCTTCGGGTTTAGGTCGATCAGAGGGTTTTAGGTCGGCAACGACCTAAGAAAGAAGACCCAGGCCGGCAAAGACGTAAGAAAATACGGCTGAAGGAAGAGGCAACACTTGACGCTGCTGATTTGAGTCGCTCCATGGGTGAGTCGTAAGTCGCTAAGTCGTAAGTCACTACATATACGTCTTGTGTTGAGTCGTTTGTGATAAGTCGTAAGTCAACATGTAATTAAGTCGGTCATGTGTGTGTGTGTGGAGATGTAATCTGTTGATTCGTTGTTGTATAAGTCGCATACGACTTAAGTGTGTTGTGAGTCGTGGGTCGTGCGTCTTTAAGTCGTTTGTTGATGTTGAGTTGTAACTCGTTGAGCGTCTGTTATGATAAGTCGTTGCCGAATTAGTAAGTCGTAAGTCGTATACGACTTAAGGGTCAGGGAGTGAAACTACTATAAATAGCGAGTGTGTTGTAACTTTTTGGCGGTTGATTTTTGGAATAAAATTCTTGTTTGATTGCTGTGTTCTTTCATCTTAAATTGGTAGTTGAGTGTAATCTCCTATCTCCACTTTCGGTTATTCGAGTGCGCTCGAATCAACGATTGTTGAAGCCGATTCACGGAATCAAGTGCGCTTGATTAACGCTTGAAGAATTGAAGATCTTCTTTCACGGTATCGTGCGCGATCAACATGACGAGGGTAGCTAGAATTCGGTATCTTCGGATCAACGAATTTGGGCATTTCAGTTTTCATCAATCCACCGATTGCTACTTTCATCGATCTATATTGTTTTGTTATTATCCGCTGCGTCAGTACATAAATCATTTTAATGAGTTATCGAGGTTCAGGATGGAGCTTGTTAATACACCTCTTAAGAAGGCCATCAAGTTTGCTAAGGGTTTGAACCATCCCGCCCAAGGATTGGCATTGACACATGTACCTATGGGAGCGACATATCAGTCTCTTGTGGAAATGGCTCTCATGTTAGAGGTAGCTAAGGAAGGAGGAGTTGAGGAGGTTCCTAAATCAAAAAACTCTATGAAGAAGTGGTGGAAGAAAAAAGGACAGCGACAAGAAGAAAGGAGGAGGACCTCAAAAGCAGATCAAGAAGGGTGAAAAATGTCATAATTGTGGATTGGTTGGGCATTTCACAAAGGACTGTAAGAAGGACATGATGAAGGGGAAGTGTTACAATTGTGGGCAGCCTGGGCATTTTACTAAAGCTTATCCTCAGAAGGCAGGGCAGAGAGCAGACGCACCTACAACGCAAGTATAGTCTTTGGATGCAGCACTTTCTAGTGGACCGGATTGAGGTAGGAAAGTCTTTATAGAAGGTTTGATCTCTATTTCGGATTTCCCTATTTGGACTCCTTTTGACTCTGGAGCTTCAAATTCTTTCATTTCTAGTTCCTTGGTTGATTGTTTGCGCTTAGAAATTTATCTAGTTGTTGAACCTATAGTAGTTTCAAACCCCATAGGAGGATCGACTCATTTATCTATGATTTTTAGGGGATTGAAAATTTTTATATTAGGCGTAGAGATTGATTGTAATGCCTACATACTAGGATTATGGGGATATGTGATGATTTTGGGGATGGAGTGGTTATCCACTTATGGTGCTGTTAACTCCTCCTTTCCATGACCCAGGGACCTAAGGAGTTAATAACGGAAGCGACCTAACGACCTAAAGAATGAGCGAGCCAATATATATGCGACTTAGCGACCTAAAGCATAGAGCAATTCAATGTGGCACGACCTAACGGGTTAACACACAAGCGACCTAACGAGGATGAAGTTCTACAGCGAGCAAACATGTGACGACCTAAGCGACTTAGCACTAGCGACCTAGCAACCTAGTAACTAAATGACCTATGCGACCTAGCGAGTTAACGACCTAGCGAGCCACAAGCTTCATATCGTTATGTCGTATGATTATAGGTCGCGCCAACATTAGGTCGCTGCTACTCCTGAACTTAGCCTAGGTCGCCCCACTAGGTACATCGACATGGTTAAGTCACCAACTATTCTCCCCTAGGTTGCTCACGACCTACGACCTACCAGCTTGTTCCAGTGATCAAGTGCAACCGTGATAATCCGTAACCAGTTCTCCCCTAGGTCGCTCACGACCTACGACCAACCCCCAGGTCGCTCACGACCTATGACCTACCTTCAGGTTTTCCCTATAAATACCCCGCCTGCTCCATCTGAAAGGGGACTTTTGGGTCATTTCTGGAACGCCCATACTTTGCTGTTTTCGACTCATCCGACACTTCAAACATCGAAGACGCTTCAACGTACTTTAGGAAGAGATCTAGCACATCTAACATGAATTCAAAGAGCTCTTTTACATCGAAGTTCTAGCTACTTGTCTTAGAGGTGTTGTAATCGAAGATCATTGTAAAAGTTGTAATCGAATCAGCAATAAAGAAGATTAAAGTAGACGTAGGCTTGAGTTTAAGCCGAACCACCATAAAAACTGTTGTCTCTTTACTGTCTTTCTATGATTTTCTGCTTATTTCCAGTTCCCGTATCGACGGGTGGTGCTTTCACTTTATTTCTACTTACACCAGGGTGTTAGCGTCCAATTTTAGCGTTAATATTTTTGGTTCTTTCATTGAGAGGCTGAACTCAGGCTGCTTTCATCATTGCTTCGCAAAAGTTTATTGAAAGAATCTCTCTCAAAACCAGCAATCTATCAGAGATTATGGCTCCTAGAAGAAAGCGCAGATCTACTAGATCCGGTGATGTCCATGAGAATACCGCCACTTCTCCTTCGTTAAGTCAAGCAGCTCCAAGTGTTGGAATTACACGGGAGGAGTTAGATGCTGCAGTGTCTGGGTTATATGAGCAAATGGAAGCCCAGAACACTTTAATGCTGGACAAGTTGAATGCTTTGCTCGGAGCTAACCATCAACCAGTGAATAATGAAGAAAACTTTGCTGATGATGTTCATAATTTTGAAGGGAGGAATATTCGTTAAACGGAAGCTGGCCCCACCGAAGGGCACCTCCCCAAGCAGGAAGATCAAGGCCACAGCCGACTCTCCACGAACGTTTGTCCAGGCAAACTTCCAAGAAAATGGCCGACGTCTGTCCCGTGGAGCCTCTAAACGATGAGGAATGCCTCTCGGGAATGGTCCGACAAATTATGAAAGAAAGTATGCAAAGGGAAGAAGATGAAATGGAATAGGGCCCGCTCCAAGCAAGACTCCGTTCACCGAAAGATTTCTGAAAGCGGAATTTCCAAGGAATTTTGTTCCCCCCACCATTCCGGCTTATCGGGGAACAAGTGACCCTAATCAATTCTTGTATAATTATGACTGGAACATGATAGGTGCCAGAGCATCAGATGAGATCAAATGCCGGTACTTTCCGGTATACTTGGAAGGAGTGGCTCTACTCTGGTTTACAAAGTTACCAGTCCGATCGGTAGACCAGTTCTCCGATTTAACTTGGAAGTTTAAAGAACAATTCAGGTTTTATGCTTCAAAGGTGAAGGACATAATGTCACTGTCCATCCTGTAATAGAATCCTGGAGAATCTATTAGATCTTTCTTAAATTTCTTCAACATAGCCTTGGCTGAAGTCGACAATGCAAAGCCACGCATGATTTTTACCTACTTGATGAGGGCTATCGACAAATCGAGTGAGTTTGGGAAATGGCTGAAGATGAATGAGCCAAATTCGCTTGAGAAATTCTATAAGAAAGTTGACGAGTTCATGCGCTTGGAAAGCCTTCCTGCGCCAGCAAAAGTGGTATAAACGGGGGTTGAGAATAACACTGCTGCTCCTACCAAAAAGGAATCCGGAGGTCAGAAGAGGGAGAATAACGGTGGGAAGAAGCAAAAGGATGTGAAGAAACCTCGCTTCTTCAAACCTTCAGATTTCACTCCTTTAACTGATACTCCGGAGAATATCTTTTTCGCTACCAAAGATGTCGTTGAATATCCTAAACCACCTGTGTTGAAGCTTGGGAAAAATTCTGTTCAAAATGGGAGATTTTGTCGGTTTCATAATCAACCCGGCCATGATACTAACGAATGTCGCCATTTGAAGAGTTTGATTGAAGAACAGATGAGACAGAACAAGCTGCAACAATATGTTAAAAGAAATAGGAATGACCCAACTTCATCTACTGAGGGCCAGCAACTTCCTGCTCAACCATCTGGCTCAGGTGAGAGGACTACCGCGCATGCATCAGAAAGGCCTGTTATTAATGTAATCACAGGAGGTCCTCACCTAGCAGGCAGAAGCTGGGGTGAGATGGAAAGATATGCTCGTTCTTTGAAATATGCCCCAGCGGAAGGAAATGTTTTTGTGTTGGAAGACAGTGCACCTTTGAAGCAGCAAAGAACTTTTAATGATGACATTGTGTTCAGGGCCAGGGACTCTATGGGTGTTGAAGTTCCCACCATGGATCCCTTGGTCATCTCTGCAGGTATCGGGCCGGCTATTGTCAGAAGGGTGCTTATTGACCGTGGTGCCTCTTGCAATTTCCTCCTTAAAAATACATTCGATCAAATGAAGATTCCTATGGCTGATGTTCAAGCTTCACCGCAAAAGACTGTTGGGTTTACTGGGGAACCAAAGGAGCCAATTGGAACTATTAACTTATTTGTGGAGCTTGGAGAGGGGCAGGAAAAGATGGTTCGAAAGCAGACTTTTGTGATTGTTGACGGATTTTCTGCCTACAATGCCTTCCTAGGCCGGCCAACTCTTACAGCATTCAAGGCAATTCTCGCCTCGTGGTGCCTTGCTATGAAGTTTTCCACGGATAATGGCATCGGTGTTATTAAAGGGGATCAGAATGCTGGGCGAGAATGTTATCTTATAGAGTTGCGGGAAGCAAGGAAGGGAGAGATGGGAAAGGACAGCTCCAGTCCGCATCAAAGAACCAACCTTGTAGAAATTACAGGGTGGACCCTGCACTGGCAAGCATAGTGGTGCACGAAAAGAGATGGATCCCAGAAAAGCCAGTGCAGGGGAGAATAGAGTGGTGCCGGTGGAAGTAACGATGCCAGTACCTGTTGACCCGAAAGATCCAAACAAGGTGCTGAATGTGGGTTCGCAACTTAGCGTGACGGTTCGAAATATTTTGATATCATTCTTAAAAGCAAATATGGATGTATTCGCTTGGAGTCATGCCTACATACTCTGAATATCGATCCGAAATTTACACCCGTGAAGCAGAAAAGAAGAACCCAGGGTCCTAAAAGGTCGGTAGCATTAAAAGAAGAAGTAGATCGGCTCATGGAGAATGGCTTCATCAGGGAGTCCACTTACCCAAATTGGGTTTCAAATCCGGTGCTGGTTAAAAAAGCAAATGGATAGTGGAGAGTATGCATCGACTTTTCAGATTTAAACAAACATTTGCCCCAAAGACTGCTTCCTGTTACCCAGGATTGATCAGTTAGTGGATGGAACAGCAGGGCATGAATTGTTGTCTTTTATGGATGCTTACTCCGGATATAACCAAATCATGATGCATGAGCAAGATCAGGATGACACGAGCTTCATCACCGATGTAGGTCTTTACTGCTATAGAGTCATGCCCTTCGGACTGAGGAATGCAGAGGCATCTTACCAAAGACTTGTTAATGCTATGTTCAAACCACAGATTGGCAAGACTATGGAAGTTTATGTTGATGATATGTTGGTAAAATCAAAGAAGGCAGTGGACCATATGGATCACTTGGCAGAAATGTTTGCAGTCCTTCGAAAGTACGGAATGAAGCTTAATCCTTCGAAATGTTCATTCGGGGTAGAGTCCGGGAAGTTCTTGGGTTTCATTGTGAGTGCTAGGGGCATCGAAGCTAATCCTGCTCAAATTATTGCTCTGAGAGAAGTCAAAGCCCCGAGGACAAAGAAGGAATTATAGAGCCTCAATGGGAAAGTCGCTGCTTTGAGTCGGTTTATTTCCAAGGCCACAGATAAATGCATTCCCTTCTTTGACGCTCTAAAGAAAGGAAAGAAAAACTTTGAATGGACTCCGGAATGTCAGAAAGCTTTCGATGAACTGATTCGTCACATAGAAGCGCCTCCAATACTTTCTAAGCCCAGCAACGGTGAAGATCTTTTCATATATTTAGCAGTTTCGTCTCACGCTCTCAGTGCAGCATTAGTACGGTGAGATGCGAAAGTTCAACGCCAGGTCTATTACATCAGCAAAAGATTCACTGGGGCAGAGATGAATTATTCAAAGCTGGAAAAGCTCGCCAATTGCCTACTGATTGCATCGATAAAGTTGAGGCCATATTTTCAAGCTCATACTATCAAAGTCCTCACTGATCAGCCTCTCAAGCAAGTCCTATTTCGCCCTGACACTTTGGGTCGTCTTCTGAAGTGGAATATTGAACTCAGCCAATATGATATCACTTACCATCACCGAAGAGCAGTCAACGGACAAGCTTTAGCAGATTTCATTGCAGAATACAAAGATAAAGGTGACAGTGAGGAAGAAATTACTAATAACATCCCGACCCGATGGAAATTATATGTTGATGGCGCAAGAAACGACTATTGTTCCGGAGCTGGGGTTGTGCTTAAAACCCCCGAAGGGCGATCATTGTGCTACGCATTGAGATTGGAATTTCCTTCGACAAATAATGATGCAGAATATGAAGCTCTGATTGCCGGCTTGAAGATTGCTAAAGAATTGGCATCAAAGTGTTGCAGATCTTCAGTGATTCCCAGCTTATTGTATACCAAGTCAAGAAAGAGTTTCAAGCTAAAGGAGGAAATCTTCCTGCTTACTTGTCAAGGTCCTGGGAGCTTCTCAATGATTTCGATCATTATACGATAAGTCACATACCCCGGGAAGAGAACATGAAGGCAGATTCTCTCGCGAAGTATTCAAGCACTGGCGAAGCTCAATTATTGGGATTGGTCCCTATGGAAGTCTTGTCGGCTCCAAGCACTGATGAAATGGATATTGACTGGATCATGGCTGTATCTCAAGAGCAGGAGTCATGGATGACTCCGATCAAGGAATATCTACTCAATGGCTCCCTGCTAGAAAACTCAAAAGAACGCGAGAAACTGTTAAGAAAAGAATCGAGATATTTGATTCAAGACGGCCGGTTGTACAGACGGGGATTCTCGATGCCATTACTCCGATGTGTAACCAAGGAAGAGGCTAAAACAATTTTATCTGAAGTGCACGCAGAAGAGAGTGGGGTCATTCAGGTGGCCAAACCTTAGCAAAGAAAATTCTCCGCTATGGGTATTTTTGGCCAGATATTAATCGAGACGCTGCTAGCTATTCCCGAAAGTGCGACAGATGCCAAATATTTGCAAAAATCCCAAGAGCACCTTCCACCGAACTAGCACAGATGGTCAGTCCATGGCCATTTGCCATTTGGGGGACAGATCTCATTGGGCCTTTACCGACTGCCAAGTGCAGAATCAAATATGCTATTGTTGCTGTTGATTATTTTACTAAATGGGCTGAAGCTGAACCATTGGCTACTATTACCTCTAAAAAGATGATAAATTTTGTGACTAAAAATATCATTTACAGGTATGGTGTGCCTCAGAAGATAATCACGGACAATGGTACCCAATTCGAAAGCGAAGAATTCCAGGATTTTTGCAAACATTCAAAATCCAGAAAAGCTTCTCAGCAGTGGCTCATCCACAGGCAAACGGTCAACTGGAAGTAGTAAACAAAATTATCAAATCAACCATCAAAAAACATCTTGAGAAAGCAAAAGGTGGTTGGGTCGATAAGCTGCCACTAGCACTATGGGCATACGGAACTACCCACAAAACTGCAACTGGGCACACTCCATTCTCATTAGCATATGGATCAGAAGCAATGATTCCGGTGGAAATAGAGGTCCCCTCACATAGAAGAATCCATTTCAACCAAGCTGAAAATGATGAGCTGCAACTTGAAGCACTTGACTTCCTTGATGAAAGAAGGGAAGAGGCTAAGCTCAGAATTGCAGCCCATCAGCAAAAGATAGCCAGACACTTCAATTCCAAAGTTCGCCAACGCAGCATTGAAATTAGGGACCTAGTCTTGAAAAGGATCATGACAGCAACAGGAGTGTTTGGGCCAAACTGGGAAGGTCCGTATGTCATAGGCAAGAAACTCCGTGATGGCACTTTCAAACTCACAACTGTCGAAGGAGATCCAATTCCAAGAGCTTGGAACAGCAATCACTTGCTTCCATATTTGACTTAGAAGCTTCGCTTAAATTTGTAAACTGATTATGGATGTATGATTCTTGTATTGAAAGCCATTGTAAACCAGTACAAATGAATAATAAGAACTATAAAGTGGATGTAGGCCCAGTTCTTGGCCGAACCACTATAAATCTTGTGTTCTCTACTACTATAAAATGCCTGTTTGATTTCGATATGAAAATATCTTTAACATATTGCTAAAATGTCGATGAAATATTGCAGGCTATCCAAACAAAGCTTACCTATTCAACACATCCCAAGGCTAAGCGATTCCTACAAATCACTCAACAATCGAATGTCAAGCCATAAAATATTCCAAATTCAATTCCTACATAAGAAGTGCTTCTCCCAAATAGTTGGTGATTCCACCGAAAGGGCACCTTCCCAGAGTGAAGGTTCCAGGCCCTTGCTAACTGATTGCGACTTGCGTCTGCCCCGTGGACTCACTTAACAATGAAGTACACTTCTTTGGATAAAACAAACTTCTTGCAAAAGAAAGGAACATGTTCTTGGAAATGATAATAGGGAATCGCTGATGAGCAAATGACGAAAAGACATGGGCGAGCAGACCGGAAACAGCCAAAAAGGAGTCTTGCCTCTCAACAAAAAGGTTGGTGGAACCATCGGAGGGGCACCTTCCCAAAGTGAAGGCACCAGGCCCTTGCTAACTGATCGCGATCGTTTGTGCAAACAAACATCCGGTTGGATAGCTTGCGTCTGCCCCGTGGATCCACTTAACCGTGAAGATCCAACCTTCCTGGCGAGCCGACCACCCAAAGACCTCTTCGGAGGCACAAGCCCTCTTCGGAGGCACAACTCTTCGGAGGAGAAAGCCCTTTAACGAGCCACGCAGAAAAATGAAAGTGATATTCTCAACAAATAAGGTTGGTGGAATCACCGGAGGGGCACCTTCCCAAGTGGAAGGCACAAGGCCCTTGTTAACTGGTTGCGGTCGTTTGTGCAAACGAACATCCAATTAAGTAACTTGCATCCGTCCCGTGAATCCATTCAACTATGAGAAAGTAACTTCCAGGAAATCAAATAAAGACCTCTTCGGAGGCACAAGCCCTCTTCGGAGGCACATGACCTCTTCGGAGGCAAAAGACCTCTCCCGATGCACCACAAGCCCTCTTCAGAGACACGAGCCTTCTTCAAAGGCACACCTGCCCTCTTCGGAGGCAGAAGACCTCTCCCGAGGCACCACAAGACCTCTTCGGAGGCACAAGACCTCTTCGGAGGCACTAGCCCTCTTCGGAGGCATGTCCCAAGAAGAGATGCTTTTCTCAACCAAAAAGGTTGATGGAACCATCAGAGGGGAACCTTCCCAAGATAGAAGGCACAAGGCCTTTGTTAGCTGGCTGCGATCGTTTGTGCAAACGGACATCCAACTAAGTAACTTGCGTCCGCCCCGTGGATCCATTTAACTATGAGGAAGCACTTTCAAGCGAACAAAACAAAAAAGCCCTCCAACGAGGCACAACAAATGTAAAAAAAAAGCCCTCTTCGAAGGCACACTGCAACTCTCAAGGGAAGATTAGTTTCTCCATCTTGAAAATATTCTTCCCCAAAAGTTGGAGTGCTAAATAAAGCCCTCTTCAGAGGCCCATTTTGCCGCGTAGGGGAATCCACTTTTCCAAAATAAAAGTGATCATCTCCGAATGTTGAAGCGTAAAAACTTCTCGAAAACAAGGCACACTCTACTAGAGAAAAATTATATTTCCTCAAAATGGAAGAATTATTCTCTAAAGTAAGAGTACAAGCCTTCTCAAAATGAAAGAGTTGTTCTCCAAATTGAGAGTACAAGTCTTCTCGAAATAGAAGAATTGTTCTCCAAAGCCTTACCAAAATGAAAGAAATTGCAATAAGCCGTGGTATGGAGGCAATACAATATAACTACATTAATAAAAGCAATGCTCAAGCAACATACAACAAGCTCACTGCAATATCATGCAAAGTAAATAAAGAAACTTGTATGAAAATGGAGAATAAATGCATTCTCAAATACAGACAGAAGTTCGTATAAGTAAAAGAATCATTTTATTCCATGCTATAAGATTTCTATACATGTGAAGGTTTCAAAAAGCGGGGGCCGGTACCTGCACAATCTTCGGTCAATACAAGCCTTTATACACATGCAAAAAGCAAAAAAGCAAAACAAGGAGGGTAAAGCGAAACTCATTATTTCTTCTTCTTCCTGCCACCTTTAGAGCCCTCACTTGGCTTAATAGATAGCTTTTCGAGCCGGCCTGAACAAGTCAGGGAAGAAGGAGAAAGAGGTACAGCTGGGTCAACATCTGCTTTCTCTTCACTAGCAGAAGTGCTTTTCTTTCTCTTCTTCGAAGTTGTGCGCTTCCCCTTCTTCCATGAAGAAGACTCGCTGCCAGAGTGATAAATTCGGACAACTTTGTGTCGTCGGCAATAATTTTCTCCAGAGTCCTTTCACCTTCTTCATGTTCCTAAGCCTTCTGTTCTTGTGAAGCGGTCGGGTCATCCAAGCCTTGAAGAGCTTCTATCTGTTCTTCTTGTGACCCCGGTTGAGAAACAAAAGGAGTAATCTGAAGAGATGAAGGGGGAACAGCGGGAAGGAGAGAAGTCTGTGCCGCACTTGGCATTTTCACTACAGGAGAAGAGAAGTTAAAATCAGTATCCCTCGTAAAGAGAGGAGATAGTGGCGCGTCAAGGCTTAAGTAATAATCAAAAAAGTTCATCAAGCTCATGTGAAGCAAACAAGCAGTCCACTTGAGCTGAATCAACGTTGAAGTTACCTGGAGAAGTTGGCTTTATCATGTCAACTTCAACGTCTTGTGCTTCAGCACTTTCTTGAGCCTCATCTCCAGTATGAGCAGTTGCAATTTCAATGTCAGCTTTAGTAGGTGGCGAAGAATGGGAACTGGAACCAATGATATCAATGTCTGCCGAAACCGAAGGATGAGTCGGGTCGGTCGAAGGTGCCTTCCCTAAATGTTCTCCTTCCGTCGTTCTGGCTCGCTCTTTAGCAAGTTGCTCCTTCCCCCTGGTAAGGGTGGCACGTGCCTCATCATCTAGATAGTGCGTCTCAAGATCTACCTCACCATAGCCAACGCCTCCAAGCATATCAATTGCGGCCTCCTACACTTCGGCCAAGGTAATCTCATACTTAGGGCCCAAAAATGAGAGACTACCATGCCCCAGGACACTGTGCAAATAAAACTCGAATAAGGTAGAGCTGATGTTGGCTTTAGTTGCCTCATGAGATCCTAAGTCGCAAAGAGCTTAAGTCGCAGAAATCCTAAGTCGCAAAGAGCTTATGTTGCAAATAAGTTAGGTCGCTGGTTCATTAAGTCTTTTGGCTTTCCTTAGGTCGCAAGGGCTATTAGGACGATCGAATTCATTAGGTCGCTCCTAAAGTAGCTCGGCAGTATAACACTATCTCTCATCAACAAACCCTAAGGCCTGCTCTCCACTCACGCGCTGCCATGCATCCACCACCTCGCATCACCAGGAGTGCCACGGTTCAACATAGAACCCACTAACCCGTTAACCAAAGATCTCCTCGTCTCCTCCAAACTCACAAACCAGTTAACCTGAGACCCAATAACTTATCATCATCTCCCCACATCGCCAAAATGACCTAAAACTGAATCAAATCACCTCAAGTCCATCATAAATCCGATGCGCTACTATGTTCATAGCAATGGTAATGTAACCAACGATGATCAGAAATCGATCGTAACATGATTCATGGTGAAACGCGGCATGTGAAATTGGGTTAGAGACGGAAAATGGCGAATTTGTGATTCAATGGTGATTGTGGAATGGATAATAGACGGATCCACTTACGTGATGAGATAATGAAGATGATCGGCGACCAGTTAGTTCGAATTCGTCTTTGAAAGTTCAGATGTTCTTCATGGAAGTTTTGAGAGTTGGAGCAAGTAAAGAGAAGAAGGAGTGTTATGCGACTTATAAACAGGGGCTGGGGAATCTGAATCGGTGTACACGACCCAATTCCCTCGTTAAGTCGCTCACGACCTAACGAATCAGCAAGGCATGAGTTAAGAAGTATCGAAGCATACGACCTAGTCTCTAGGCGTATACTTCGAGGGGCAAGTGTTAACTCCTCCTTTCCACGACTCAGGGACCTAACGAGTTAATAACGTCGTGACCTAACGACCTAAAGAATGAACGAGCCAACATAGACGCGACTTAGCGACCTAAAGCATAGAGCAATTCAATACGGCACGACCTAACGGGTTAACAGACAAGTGACCTAACAAGGATAAAGTTCTACAGCGAGCTAACATGTGACGACCTAAGCGACCTAGCACTCAGTGACCTAGCGACCTAGTAACTATATGACCTATGTGACCTAGCGAATTAACGACCTAGCGATCCACAAGCTTCATATCATTATGTCGTATGATTATAGGTCGCGCCAACATTAGGTCGCTGCTACTCTTGAACTCAGCCTAGGTCGCTCCACTAGGTACCTCGACATGGTTAAGTCACCAACTATTATCCCCTAGGTAGCTCACGACCTACGACCTACCAGCTTGTTCAAGTGATCAAGTGCAACCGTGATAAGCCATAGCATGTTTTCCCCTAGGTCGCTCACGACCTACGACCTACCCCCAAGTCGCTCACGAACTACGACCTACTTTCAGGTTTTCCCTATAAATACCCCGCCTGCTCCAACTGAAAGGGGACTTTTGGAACATTTCTGGAACGCCCATACTTTGTTGTTTTCTCGACTCATCCGACACTTCAAACATCGAAGATGCTTCAACGAACTTTAGGAAGAGATCTAGCACATTCAACATGAATTCAAAGAGCTCTTTTACATCGAAGTTCTAGCTACTTGTCTTAGAGGTGTTGTAATTGAAGATCATTGTAAAAGTTATAATCGAATCAGCAATAAAGAAGATTAAAGTGGAAGTAGGCTTGACTTTAAGCCGAACCACTATAAAAAATGTTGTCTCTTTACTGTTTTTCTGTGATTTTCTGCTTATTTCTAGTTCCCGTATGGGTGGGTGGTGCTTTCACTTTATTTCTGCTTACACCGGGTGGTATCGTCCAATTTTAACATTAACAGGTGCAATATTGGACTGTAAGTGTAACGGCCCAGAATTTTCGATCCTGAAAATTCCAAATAGTTAGGTAAAAGAAGAAAGAGATAGAAGAAAAAGAAGAACAGAAACACCAACATCTCACAATTCGCAGCGGATAAAATATAATAACAAATAGTAACAGTTATACAAAGGAAAACTGTACTTGTCAAATTTCACTTTAATACATCGGGGTTACAACATATATACAAACACCGTACATATACAATCAACATAACTCGGATATATACAACAATATAATACAGAGGGAACTCTCCATACGTTCCTGTCATCCAGCTCGTCTCCTGAGCTCCAGAACGTCCTCACCTGAAAATATGTAATACTCGGTCTGACCCGAGCATTACATCAAAGTAACACCCGGGTCAGGCTGGAAACCAGCGTGAGTAAACTCATCTAACATGAAATTCCAATGCATATAACTTATTTAAAACCCCGGGTAGCTCGTATCAATTCACAAATTCACAATTTGTTATAGACATCACTTATTTCACAAATCAATTTTCTGAGTACCAAAACTTAGATTAAATAGTTCAATTCACTTAAATCATTTCATTCCAGGCTATTGATTTCACATACCAATCTATAAAAATTCGAAGTGGTTTCGGATATTTTCTAATAGCCAACCCCGGTCTCTTCGAGTCTTATGTCATCCTAACCCAAGTTATCCAAATGAAATACACTTCAAACTTTAAACACAGGATGTCACTTTACACAACAATTCATCATTGATAGATAACCACAATATCCTGTCCACCCAAACATATGATACCGCAAAACATTTCATTTAAGAGATATCAACTCATTCAAGGCATCCAATACCATCAATCATCCATAAGCACAGCTTGATCACTTCCAAAATTAATTTAATTAATTCTAATTGAATTACTAACCTCAATCACTCAGATTCCTTCACTTAACATTAATTAATTTCAAATCAATTGATTAATCATCCCTTAATTATCCATCTTAATTAATCACCCTGGATTAGTTATCCTTTAATTACATTCAAGTAATTATCTTTAATTAATTACATAAATTAATTATTCTTAACCAAAAACATTAATTAATCTTTAATTACTTCACAAATTAATTAACTATAATTAATTTCATTAATCCTTAATTACTTATATTAATTAATTACTCATAAATCACTTATTATTGATTAATTAATCTTAATTAATCAACCTTTAATTACATCTATATAAATTAATGATTTCTAATTACATTTTTAATTATCCTAATCTAAATTAATTACATTAAGTAATTAATCATTAATTAAACCTCAAATATTAATCACTATTAATTAATCACAACCAGTAATTAACTAACTTTTTATTTACTTCATTAAATAAATTATTTACCCCATAATTAATTATCTTAATTAATATCTTGATTAATTACTCAAAGTAATTATACCCAAATTACTTCTATTAACGAATCATCATTCAACTATTTACATCCAGTAATTATTAATTAATTACTTCCCTAAGTAATTATATTTTATTAATAACATTAAGTAATTACCTATCATACCACCCAATGATTATTCTAAATTAATTAAACTTAATTAATTAACTTAAACCTTAATTAATTAATTCAAACCCTTAATTACTAAATTAATTAACCCAAATCATTAATTAATTGAATTAATTATTTATCCATTTTAATTACCCTACTAATTTAATGAATCACAAATCATTAAGCCCTTATTAACTTTAAAATGAAAACATTTTTCTTATTTATGATTTAAGTTTAAAACAATTTAAAACCTTTTAAATTCTCATGTTAAGGAAATACTAATTTTATAAAAGAAGTTTAAAGGAATTTAAAACCAAATTCATTTCTAAATTCAAATCAATTTAAAAATGCACTTTAACATTCATGTTGTTTAAAACAATTTAAATTTAAAAACTCCTTTTCATTTTAAAACTGGAATACTTATTTAAATCCGAATCCAGATTAAACTTATATTCAAAAGCTTCTTACATCTTGAATTCATTTTTTAAATTCAAACCATTAAAACATTTTAATGCAGCTAAAACAATTTAAATCTTAAAACTTTATTCGTTTAAAAACTGAGATTCGCTGACTTGAATTCCAGATTTAAACTTTAATTTAAAACTTTACTTTACGTTTAAACTTCAATTTTAAATTTCATTTTAAAATTTAAAAAAAAGAACAAGCAGGTTTCTGTAAAATCTGTAATATCATTTTAACCCGAGCAAAACCATAATGCTTCGAATCAAAACCCAACTCCCTCGAGAAAACTATAAGATTACTTCGAGTGAAATATAAATTAACTCGAGTATAAACCAAATCAACTTCACCAGAAAATAGAAAGTGCACCATGCACATACACGGTGGCACTGATCGACTTCGATCATCCACGATGATCTCCTCAAGTCTTCAATCACCTTCATACCCTCTTGCGATCATCAGATCACCACCTAAACTCGAGTTTCACAAACCAATCCTGGAACAACTGGAACCTTCTTCAACCAAAACCTAGAAACTGCCTCGCCTCCGCAAACTCGGCCACCAGAAGGTCAGCAACTCCAGCCACACATTCGCCAACTAACCAGCTATCATCACCCAAAACCTCGTAGCACTCGATCAATCCTATAAGCCGTGGTGATCGATTCTACCTAGCCTAGTTAAACTAGGGTCTAGACATCAAACAACAACCACCACCTCCACACTGAAATGCACCATCATAAGATAATTTTTCCATCAACATTGATCACTCTCCACCTCCAGGAGGAAACTCGACCCACAATCATTTAGATCAACAAGGACAACCCAAAATGCACAATTCAAACAACCCTGAACTGCTCTCTGATTCTAATACTAGAATTTGTGATTTTGTTTTTAAAAATCATGATTTTGTTTAGGGATTTGATTTATAACCCTGAATCCATGAATTACTAAATTTTAATTTTGACATAGCTTAAGCATTCCTGTACTTATGGTTTCCAGAGCCAAATAAATATTATTCTGACTTAATTTAAAACTCTAAACTAAAGTTTGAAATGAAACAAACAAGTTTCATTAAAATCTTAAGTCTAAACAAAGATCAGATTAAAAGATTTTGAATTTAAATTAAAATATGAACCTGAGAACTATAAAGAAGAGGGTGTTCGGACAAAATAGACATGCAACCATGCATTAGTGTATACACAGATATCATACAATGCATATTCATTTCAAATTAACTAGCATGCAACCAAATTTACATACTTAAGTTTTTAAAAGTGAAGTTACTCACAATTTCTGGAAGAACAGAGAAGTCTGGGTCTTCCTTGGAAATTTAATTTTGCTTCCTGTTTTTGATTTAAACTACTAATAGAATTTCTTTTATCTTCTTTTAAACCTTCTTGCTTTGTTTATTTTGAGTTTGTAAAATGGTGATGCTTATAATTTTGTTTTGGTTGTTGTGTTTTGTAAACGAGCTGAACAAGAAGATATCCACTTGTATATATATAGGGAAGTATGCAGCTTGTAACATTGTTTCTTCCTTCTTCTTTTCGTACATTTTCTTTTATATCTTATCGACCTACATTTCTTTGACCAGAGATTTTTTCTTTGACCAGACAAGATTTTTTTGAAAATGAAGTGATTTAGAAAGGTTGTGAAATGTATTTTATTGTGCTTGAGATGATAGCATTAAATACATGTCTCTTTCCATGTTTACATACTTATCCATGATTATGCATATATTTTCATAATCCACACATTCCTTCATTGATATGGATATATGTATATATTATCAACAATTAAAGTTGCATGTGATTAGGTTCGAATGCCAGGCTGCAACAAGGCTGAAAGTGAAGATAGCTCCTCTTGTTCAAGCCTTCACTTTGCTGATTTCCTTTTTTTATAAGGCTGATTTATTGTATGCATTTGATACTATGTTTTCCCAAAGTGTTTATATGTATATATATTCTTACATATATGTTCACATGCTACATATGTATGCAAAGAACCCTTTTATGTTTATATATTTACTTAATTATATTTATTCATGTAAAATTCAAAAGAAATTTATTAAAACCTTTATATTTATTCTTATTTAAATTTTAACTTAAGATCATATTAAATCAATAACTAAGTGTATATATATACACTAGTTTTTAAAATGTAGAGTTTCACATCTAAATTGTTTTTAAGATATTTTCTTTGAATTTCAAATCCAAGTTCTATTTGTAATAAAAATTTGAAAGCACGCATATTATTTGTTTGTAACAAATTTGGCACATTTAAATAATTATAAAAGAAATTTATGAAATAAATATTTATATCCAGATATTTTTAATTATCAGAATTCATTTGTTCAATTTAAAAATCAGTATTACTAATAATTTAATCCCGTTAATTACCGATTAACGGATGTCCAAAAATTCGGGTTATCACATTCCTCCCCCCTTTGAATATTTTTGTCCTTGAAAAGGAACGAAGCCAGAATTTATTAAAATACTTAATATCAGTTAAATTATTCTCTGATCAATTTTACAAAACTCTTTTTACATAGAAATCTTTAAAACACTTTAAAATCTATATAATATTACAAAAATAGTTTTATAAAAAATAATTTTTATAACTCGATGTCTCAACCAGTTCATCCTTGTCCTTACAGAAATTCGGTCATATGTTAATCAGGCGTACGATTGAAAATCTATAAGTGCTTGACAGACCCGTTTTCAACATCCAGTGAAAATACTTTGAAAAGGTAATTTTATTGTAAATATCGAAAACATTTTAAAAATAGAGGAAATATCTTTGCTGAGAATGCTTTGGAAATCATCACCCCCATCCGTGGTCGCAGTTACATCCTGGGTTACGTTGCCATCACGGCAAAAGTCCATATAACTGTAGGCACTCCGCGCCTCTCGATTACGCCATGGAACCCACAATAGATCACGGTTACATTCTAGTGTTACGTTGCCATCAGAGCAAAAGTCCATGTAACAACAGGCATCGACGCCCTCGATTTTCGCTATCAAAACTGAAACTTCTCCACTCCCACATAGGTCGCAGTCTACCGATGTAAAATCAAACACAGACTGCTGGCTCTCAGCAGCACACATGACTTTCGCTATGTTACCATAGGTCGTAGTCTACCGATATAAAATCAAACGCAGACTGTTGGCTCTCAACGAAACACACTAATTTCGCTATGGTCTGAGTAGATCGCAGTGACATCGAGTTAAACTGTCGTCACAGCATAACCCAAATGCCTTTGTAGGCCTCAGCGCCCTCGACTTTCGCTACACTACACAAAATCCTCAGGATGTAGTTTTGTCCGGACTCCTCACAGGATCAACTTTAGAACCCCCCTTTAGGGTTCAAGGCAGTACCACCCTGTGGTACTCCTGAGAAGTTCATTTCAAGGTAGCGCCTTTTTCTTCAGAGTCATTTTCAAAACACTTTATACTATACACATATAGTATCTTCCAAACCATGCACCTACTATGATCTTATACAAATCTTCTTTACACAAAATCGATTATCCACAAAATCAATAATTCTCAAACTAGGCTTTCCAAATTCTAATATTGATTTTACCTAAAAATCAAAAGCCTTTCCAAATCCAAAGGTTTTCCAAAACCTTTTTCCAAAATCCTCATACGATCCTTTATATATATATATATATATATATATATATATATATATATATATAATTTTTTAGAAACTTTGGATCATTTTAAACTTGTATAAAACTCCTTTTATACTTCAAACACTTTCAAAATCCTTTTCTTCCGGTAATAGACTCAACAAGGGGAGATTTATCTTACATAACAAAGATATATAACTTTGTTTATTCAAAACCAAATATTCAAATTTGATTACTCTATAAAGTCACTTACCGTTTTACTTACTTCCATATTGTAATCTTTTACCATAGAAATATCCAATTTCCACTTTACTTCATCATATGTTTCACAAAATATACCTTTCATTTCAAAAACCATTTCACATTTCTCATCCACAAATTTCCAATATCAATTTCATTCAAATTCGTACGATGTACACATATCATCCGTACGCTATAACAATCTGATCGCTAACTCGATCACACAATTTCACATCTAAACTAGTATCGTCCACTCGACTTCCTAGTGCGGACACAGATCTATTTTCTTGATCAGAAATCGTCATTCACCTTGTATAGCCATAACTATGATAGAGGATATCCAAAACTAATCAACAATCCATATCCAGGTTCGAGTGAAAAATCTCTACTCGAAACGATAAACTATCTCGAAATTCTATGCTCGAATCTGGATCAAATCACTATGCGAATAGAATAATATACGTACATCTTACGTATTTATCTTTATCGATTATTAGCCAATTCAGTTCTCTTTTCTATTCACATTCACTTATGATTTCTATACACTTATTCACAATTGCTTCAATCCTATTTGGATTATCACCTCAATTCTTATCTCAGTTAAGTATTTAATCATAAACAGTTTGAACTCTATCCAGTTTAAATCAAGAAAATAGCTTGAAATTTTTTAAAAATAGATAAGTAGTTGAAAATTAATTATTAGTTTGTAAAATAGCTGTAAAATTAATAAGTAATTGTAAAATAGTTGGAATAATCAATTAGTTATAGAAATTTTTAAATAATTGTAAAATAGTTGTAAAATAGTAATTAGTTATAAAGTAGTCGAGAAACAGTAATCAGTTTATAAAACAGTTAAAAAATTGTTAAATAGTTCCAAAAATAATTGCAAAACAAGTATAAGATACCTTTAGGTTTTTAAAAGAAAAGTTGTATAGTAAATAGTTTGGAAAAATAGATTTATATTAAACAATTTATTTTGAAAATAGTCCAGAGTCAAATTGTTCAATTCACTACCAATTCAATTTAAATTTCCACTTCCATTTAAATTGACCCAGTTCTAATTTGAGTAACTTCAATTTCCCCAGAACTTGGTTTATCCTCAACTCAAGTTGAATTAACCTCAGTTTCTTTCCAAATTCAAATCAAATTCATTTGATTTTAAACGTATTCACTTTAATTACAATTCCAAATTATTCAAATTAGTTTAGACTAATTTCAAATTGAATCCACTTCAATTTCAAATCATTTCAATTTCTATGAGAATAATCCCAATTTCCATATGAATTTGAACTTATTTTCAATTTATTTTTTCAAATTAATCCAATTAAAATTAACCATTCAACCTTCCAAGTTAAATCCTAATTTCATCTTGAAATTTCCAATTCAGGTTGCTTGTTAATTTATTTAACTTTCCCAAAGTTAAGTTCAATTTACTTAATCCAGCCAACCTTACCCAATTTGAATTCCCGTTTTAAATTTTAAACTACACATTGATAATCATATAAGTGCAAAACTCTTCACCCTTACCACATCTCATTTCAAATTTTAAAGTCAACATTTAGTTTTTATTTCAAACTGTTTTTGATATTATGTATATTCCTCATATATACATATTATTTCCTTTACACACGAGGTCATCCTTCAATTTTAAACCACTTTTGGTTTTTAATTCAAAATAAATTTTCAAACAACCCTTTTTTGCAACAAGTCCCTTTTATTCAAATAATACTTATTTATTATTTCCTTTAGCACTTTGAAACAAATTTCAAATTTACCGGCTTAGATTTAAAACTTCACAATCTAGATCATTTTCAGTTCCAATTTATAAGTCATACTTATCTAAAACATTTCATTTTGCTCACTCATTAATACACAATTTATTATCTTATTCTGAAACCCTTCCCAATTTCAAGATTTTAATTTCAGTTTGAATCCATTTCAAACTTATCTTTATTTAATTCCAATTTGGTTGTATTGCTATTGCCACTTAATTCTCCTTATTTTATTTAAAATAATACAACAACCAATTACCTTAATATACAGTGGTTAGAAGAATCATTGCTTTATATATAAACTTATATAAAAATCCTTAACTTTTAAAACCATTACATAAAAATAACAAGTACGCTCTCGTATATATATACACTCAACTCATTCTAGGGTACCATTGACCCTATCCTTAATGAGTAATCCCACCAGAGCCAAATTTCTCGCTTAACCTTCAGCTCTGATAATAAATGTAACAGCCCAGAAATTTCGATCCCGAAAATTCCAGATAGTTAGGGAAAAGAAGAAAGAGATAAGAAAATGAAGAACGGAAACACCAACATCTCACATTCACAGCGGATAAAATATAATAACAAATAATAACAGTTATACAAAGGAAAACTGTACTTGTCAAATTTCTCTTTAATACATCAGGGTTACAACATATATACAAACACTATACATATACAGTCTACATGACTCAGATATATGCAACAATATAATATAGAGGGAACTCTCCATAGGTTCCTGTCATCCAGCTCGTCTTCTGAGCTCCAGAACGTCCTTACTTGAAAGTCTGTAATACTCGGTCCGACCCGAGCATTACATCAAAGTAACACCCGGGTCAGGCTGGAAACTAGCGTGAGTAAACTCATCTAACATGAAATTCCAATGCATAGAGCTTATTTAAAACCCCAGGTAACTCGTATCAATTTACAAATTCATAGTTCGTTATAGACATCACTTATTTCAAACATCAATTTTCTAAGTACCAAAACTTAGATTAAATAGTTCAATTTACTTAAATTATTTCATTCCGGCCTATTGATTTCACATATCAATCTATAAAAATACGAAGTGGTTTCGGGTATTTTCTAATACCCGACCCCAGTCTCTTTGAATCTCATGTCATCCTAACCCAAGTTATCCAAATGAAATAGACTTCAAACTTTAAATACAGGATGTCACTTTACACAACAATTCATCATTGATAGATAACCACAATATCCTGTCCGTGCAAACATATGATACCACAAAACATTTCATATCAGAGATATCAACTAATTCAAGGCGTCCAATACAATTCAATCATCCATAAGCAAAGCTTGATCACTTCCAAAATTAATTAAATTAATTCTAATTGAATTACTAACCTCAATCACTTAGATTCCTTCACTTAACATTAATTAATTTCAAATCAATTGATTAATCATCCCTTAATTATCCATCTTAATTAATAACCCTGGACTAATTATCCTTCAATTACATTCAAGTAATTATCTTTAATTAATTACACAAATTAATTATTCTTAACCAAAAACAGTAATTAATCTTTAGTTACTTCACAATTTAATTAACTATAATTAATTTCATTAATCCTTAATTACTTATATTAATTAATTACTCATAAATCACTTATTATTGATTAATTAATCTTAATTAATCAACCTTTAATTACATCATTAATTATATAAATTAATGATTTCTAATTACATTTTTAATTATCCTAATCTAAATTAATTACATTAAGTAATTAATCATTAATTAAACCACAAATATTAATCACTCTTGATTATTCTCAACCAGTAATTAACTACCTTTTTATTTACTTCATTAAATGAATTAGTTACTCCTTAATTAATTATCTTAATTAATCTCTTGATTAATTACTCAAAGTAATTATACCTAAATTACTTCTATTAACGAATCATCATTCAGCTAATTATATCCAGTAATTATTAATTAATTACTTCCCTAAGTAATTATATTTTATTAATTACATTAAGTAATTACCTATCAAACCACCCAACGATTATTCTAAATTAATTAAACTTAATTAATTAAATTAAACCTTAATTAATTAATTCAAACCCTTAATTACTAAATTAATTAACCCAAATCATTAATTAATTGAATTAATTAATTATCCATTTCAATTACCCTACTAATTTAATGAATCACAAATCATTAAGCCCTTATTAACTTTAAAATGAAAACATTTTGCTTATTTATGATTTAAGTTTAATACTATTTAAAACCTTTTAAATTCTCATGTTAAGGAAATACCCATTTTATAAAAGAAGTTTAAAGGAATTAAAACAAAATTCATTTTTAAATTCAAATCAATTTAAAAATGCACTTTAACATTCAAGTTGTTTAAAACAATTTAAATTTAAAAACTTCATTTCATTTTAGAACTGGAATACATATTTAAATCTGAATCCAGATTATACATAGATTCAAAACCTTCTTACACTTTAAATTCATTTATAAAATTCAAACCATAAAAACATTTTAATGTAATTAAAACAATTTAAATCTTAAAATTTATTCCTTTAAAAACTGAGATTCACTAATTTGAATTCCAGATTTAAATTTTAATTTAAAACTTATTTCAAACTTTACTTTACATTTAAACTTTAGCTTTGAATTTCATTTTAAAATTTACAAAAAAAAAACAAGAAGAAACAGGTTTCTGTAAAACCTGTAATATCATTTAACCTGAGCCAAACCACAATGCTTCGAGTCAAAACCCAACTCCCTTAAGAAAACTATCAGATTACTTCAAGTCAAACATGAGTATAAACCAAATCAACTTCACTAGAAAATAGAAAGTGCACCGTGCACATGCACATGCACGGTGGCGCTGATCGACTTCGATCATCCACGATGATCTCCTCAAGTCTTCAATCACCTTCATATACTCTCGCGATCATCAGATCACCACCCAAACTCGAGATCGAAGTTCGAGCTTCACAAACCAAACCTAGAACAACTAGAACCTCCTTCAACCAAAACCTGGAAACTGCCTCGCCTCCGCATCCTCGACCACCAGAAGGTCAGCAATTCCAGCCACACATTCGCCAACTAACCAGCTATCATCACCCAAAACCTCGTAGCACTCGATCAATCCTATAAACCGTGGTGATCGAATTTACCTAGCCTAGTTAAACTAGGGTTCTAGACTTCAAACAACAACCACCACCTGCACACTGAAATGCACCATCATCAGATAATTTTTCCATCAACAGTGATCACTCCTCCACCTCTAGGAGGAAACTCGACCCCTCCGATCATTTAGATCAACAAGGACAACCCAAATTGCACAATTCAGGCAACTCTGAACTGCTCTCTGATTCTAATACTAGACTTTGTGATTTTGTTTTTAAAAATCATGATTTTGGTTAGGGATTTGATTTATAACCGTGAATCCATGAATTACTAAATCTGAATTTTGACTTAGCTTAAGCATTCTTGTACTTATGGTTTCCAGAGCCAAAATAAATATTATTTTGACTTAATTTAAAACTCTGAACTAAAGTTTGTAATGAAACAAACAAGTTTCATTAAAATCTTAAGTCTAAACAAAGATCGAATTAAAGGATTTTGAATTTAAATTAAAATATGAACCTGAGAACTATAAAACAGAGGTTGTTCAGACCAAACAGATATGCAACCATACATGAGTTACACAGATATCATACAATACATATTCATTTCAATTTAACTAGCATGCAACCAAATTTACATACTTAAGTTTTTAAAAGTGAAGTTACTTGCAATTTCTGGGATGATAGCATTTAGTGTATGTCTCCTTCCATGTTTACATACTTATCCATACTTATGCATATCTTTTCATAATCTACATATTCCTTCATTTACATGGATATTTGTATATATTATCAACAATTAAAGTTGCATGTGATTAGGTTCGAATGTCAGACTGCAACAAGGATGAAAGTGGAGATAGCTCCTGTTGTTCAGGCCTTTACTTTCTGATTTCCTTTTTTTATAAGGCCGATTTATTGTATGCATTTGATACTATGTTTTCCTAAAGTGTTTATATGTATATACATTCTTACATATATATTCACATACTACATACGTATGCAAAGAACCCTTTTATGTTTATATATTTACTTAATTATATTTATTCATGTAAAATTCAAAAGAAATTTATTAAAACCTTTCTATTTATTCTTATTTAAATTTTGACTTAAGATCATATTAAATCAATAAATAAGTATATATATATATATACTAGTATTTAAAATGTAGAGTTTCACATCTAAATTGTTTTTAAGATATTTTCTTTGAATTTCAAATCCAAGTTCTATTTACAATAAAAATTTGAATGCACATATATTATTTGTTTGAAAAAAATTTGGCACATTTAAATAATTATAAAAGAAAATTATGAAATAAATATTTATATCAAGATATTTTTAATTATCAGAATTCATTTGTTCAATTTAAAAATCAGTATTACTAATAACTTAATCATGTTAATTACCGATTAACAAATGTCCAAAAATTCGGGTTATCACAATAAGAGAAGAGTCATTAGGATAGAGACATGTAGCGGGCAGACTCTCGAGGTTTCTTGCAACCCATAGGGGTCAGTCATGTTGAGCTTCCTATGTTCACTTGATTCATCACTAGGAGAGTTAGATTCAGTTACAGTTGTTAGAGATTTCACAAACATTTCTGAGGAGGCTAGGGGACTACCCCTAAGATATGGATTGACTTTAAGATCTATCTGAATGACAATCCTAAGCCAGTGGCATTGCCCACGTGACATATAGCTCCTAGGGAGAGGAAGGAGTTAAGTAAGTAGATTGGTGAACTATTGGAGAAAAGCTTCATCAGACGGAGCATTTCTGAGTAGGGAGAGCCAGTCATCTTCGCTACAAAGGCATATGGTTCCCTTTGACTTTGCATAAACTATAGAGAGTTGAATAAGCTCATGAAGAAAATTGTTACCCACTTCCTAGGATAGATGATCTTTTCGATCAGTTAGTTGGCTCTTCAGTATTTTCTCAGCTTGACTTAGCCACTGGATTGAATCAGCTTAGGGTCGCCGACGATAGCATTGATAAGACAACATTTAGGACACCTGATGGATTCTTTGAGTGGTTGGTGTTAACGTTAAAATTGGACGCTAACACCCCGGTGTAAGTAGAGATAAAGTGAAAGCACCACCCGTCGATACGAGAACTAGAAATAAGTAGAAAATCATAGAAAAACAGTAAAGAGACAACAGTTTTTATAGTGGTTCGGCTGAAAGTCAAGCCTACGTCCACTTTAATCTTCTTTATTGCTGATTCGATTACAACTTTTACAATGATCTTCGATTACAACACCTCTAAGACAAGTAGCTAGAACTTCGATGTAAAAGAGCTCTTTGAATTCATGTTGAATGCGCTAGATCTCTTCCTAAAGTTTGTTGAAGCGTCTTCAGTGTTTGAAGTGTCGGATGAGTCGAGAAAATAGCAAAGTATGGGCGTTCCAGAAATGATCCAAAAGTCCCCTTTCAGTTGGAGCTGGTGGGGTATTTGTAGGGAAAACCTGAAGGTAGGTCGTATGTCGTGAGCGACCTAGGGGTAGGTCGTAGGTCGTGAGCGACCTAGGAAGCACAGGTTACGGCTCATCATGGTTGCACTTGATCACTTGAACAAGCTGGTAGATCGTAGGTCGTGAGCGACCTAGGGGAGAATAGTTGGCGACTTAATCATGTCGAGGTACCTAGTGGAGCGACTTAGGTTGGTCGTAGGAGTAGCAGCGATCTAGTGCTGGTTCGACCTATAACCAAGCGACATAACAATATAGAGCTTGTGGCTCGCTAGGTCGTTAACTCGCTAGGTCGTTAACTCGTTAGGTCGCATAGGTCATTTAGTTCTTAGGTCGCTAGGTCGTTGACTGCTAGGTTGCTTTAGGTCGTCACATGTAGCTCGTTGTAGAACTTCATCCTCATTAGGTCGCTTATGTGTTAACCCGTTAGGTCGCTTGGCTCCTTAATTCGTTAGGTTGTGCCGCATTGAACTGCTCTATGCTTTAGGTCGCTAAGTCACATCTAAGTTAGCTCGTTCATTTTTTAGGTCGTTAGGTCGCTTCCATTATTAACTCGTTAGGTCCCTGATTCGTGGAAAAGAGGAGTTAATACTTGCCCCTCGAAGTATACACCTAGAGACTAGGTCGTGTGCTTCGATACTTCTTAACTCGTGCTTTGCTGAGTCGTTCGGTCGTGAGCGACTTAATGAGGGAGTTAGGTAGTGTGCACCAATTCAGATTCCTCTGTCCCTGTATATAAGTCGCATAACACTCCTTCTTCTCTTTACTTGCTCCAACTCTCAAAACTGCCATTGAAGAACCTCTGAACTTTCAAAGATGAACTCGAACTAACTGGTCGCTGATCATCTTCATTATCTCATCACGTAAGTGGATCCCTTTATTATCCAATCCACGGTCACCATCGAATCACGAATTCCTCATTTTTCGTCTTCTACTCAATTTCACATGCCGCGTTTCACCACGAATCACGTTACGATCGGTTTCTGATCATCATTGGTTACGTTACCATTGCAATGAACATAGTAGTGCATCAGATTTATGATGGATTTGGGGTGATTTGATTCAGTTTTAGGTGATTTTGGCGATGTGGGGAGATGATGATGGGTTATTGGGTCTCAGGTTAACTGGTTTGTGAGTTTGGAGGAGATGAGGAAATCTTTGGTTAACGAGTTAGTGGGTTCTATGTTGAACCGTGGCGCTCCTGGTGATGTGAGGTGGTGGACGCGTGGCAGCGCGTGAGTGGAGAGCAGGCCTTAGGGTTTGTTGATGGGAGATAGTGTTATACTGCCGAGCTACTTTAGGAGCGACCTAATGAATTTGATCGACCTAATAGCACTTGCAACCTAAGGAAAGCCAAACGACTTACTGAACTAGCGACCTAATTTTTTTTGCAACATAAGCTTTAGGCCGCGAGTATATTCGAACGACCTAACACTTAGACAAACATGCACTACCTTGACCTGAAGCCTTAACCTGCATCATAACTTTTTAACTCGTGGGAACATGATATTGCTAAACGATCTGACTTGAACAGTGCGACTTAAGGAAGCTTCGACCTATGCTAAGTCGTTTGAGCTTGACTGCTTGTGAAAATTGGACAGTACTTAACTGAATTTTCAACTTGAACTGTTGAGATAACCTACTTGAACTTGTTGCACCTTTTCTCACAGATTATATTAACTTTAACGCTAACAACCTGTTAAGCACAACATTTGCAGAAAAATGGGACGAATATACTCATCATCGACTGCCCACATCGAGTGATGGATTAGATCAAAGAAATGATATTTTACTTAAGTAAAATAATATGATTCTGATTACAGATGAAGTGATGTGAATCAACTGATTTGAGTGAAGAATCAATGCAAAATGCACACTATCATAACTGCTTATTGCTAAATATCATCTGCATTGATACTACACTTAACTTTGGTCTAATAACAAACCTCGAAACTTCCTGAATTGACATGCATCAATCAGTACTATTTTAAGTTTTATTTCATTTACTTGTTTTTTCAGTAGTCTTGCACAACACTTCACACGCTTTTAGGAAACGTGCACCTTCATATTTGAATATCCAGTTCCTTGTGTAGAATGACTTCTCAACAAGAAGAGATAGTAGGGAAAGCTGGAGAGGCCTTCCCAATAGCTAACCCCTTGGATAATCCCCTAGAAATAACTTCAACTACCCTGAATCAATGGGTGTTCAATCAATTATGTATTCAGTTCGGTATTGCTGAAGCAGACGCTTTGCTTCCTAGGGTAAACGATACAGCTGACAGGCCACCTCTTGGTTTTATCGCAGTTAATCGTCAGATGTGCTTGAGTGGAGCTATTCTTCCCTTTAACGAATTTCTTCAACAGCTCCTTCTCCAATTAACTATCTCTCCCTTCCAGTTGCACCCCAATGGCTATGCCATCTTGATGGGACTGTGTGTACTGTTCAGGAGGACACTCGACCGTTTTCGAGCTTTGAAGAGATTTGCTATTCGTGCACATTCGTGAAGAACAAAGATCATACTTCTATCATATTTGTGAGAAGCGCAAGGAACCGTAAAGTGATCACTGATCTTCCTGAAAGCGCCCACGGGTTTTTGAACCAATTTTTCTTCGCCCGTTGCCCCTCGGGATTCTACGGCATCTGGAGAGTAGGAAGTAAGCTTTCCTATCTCCGTTCTTTCCGTTTTTGTGGTTTTCAAAATCCGAGTTGTTAAGTGCTAACTTCATTCTTTACTTTTGCAGCACTTCCTCCTCTTTCTAAAGATTCCAGCCATAAGCCGACTTTTGAAGGACTAAGTGCTATTGCGGTTGAGGAGAGAAGCGTTAAATTTTTACTGAAGGACGAATTTTTGCACCAATTCAAACTTTTGCATTCTTACCGATCCACTCAGATTCATGATGCCTCTGGTTCTCAAACAGAGACACCAGATGCCCCTGTTTCCGCCGAAGAACTTGCACCGAAGGAACCTACCGCCGAGGCTTCATTGGTGAAATGTTCTACTTCCATTGACATTGCGGGGTCATCCAGCAAATTTTCACTTCACCCGGTTATCGAAGAAGAGGAACCTCCTCAACACTCCGGGAAGGCTGTTGATGAAGGAGCTGGGAGAGAGAGTCCTGCTAGGCATGATGGTGACGACATTTTTGAGGGACTGTGGGGCCTGGTGGTCACTTCATAGGAGCTCTTTAAAGATGACACTATCACCACTAAAGTTATTTCCCCAGCAGTTGAGGCGACATCCACCTTGCAACAAATTTCGTCAGCCCAAAAGTTGATACCCGCTGCAAAATCCAACATCACTCCCCAACCGAAGAGTGGTTTGTAGTTTGACGCGCGTAGTTTGCACATCACACACACTTAGGATTTTTGGCACTTATATGTACTTAGCTTCTTTACTTCGAAGATTCTTAAGTTTTGCCTCTTCCTCACTTTCAGGTTCTCCAATGGGACGTAGCAGCTCATACTATGATGACTTTCAGCGCTACGGAAGACGCGACTCTTATGATCCCAAGCGGTATCTTCCTGCCCCTAGGGAAACCAACGAAGAAAGAGCTGCAAGAAAAGCTCGCGAGAGGCGGGCTTATGAGGAGCGCTATGGGAGAAGGGATGAACGACATGATTCTACCCCGAGAGATGACGATTCCCACAAAATAAAATCTCATGATGTCAAAGGGAAAGGTCATGTCGCTGAAGATTCGAGCAAGCGGGCCAAGCTTAGCGAAAGGCCGACGTCTGCAATTTCGAAAAAGCCCGCTGCTCCTATCTCTTGGGAAATCCCCTCCATCTCTCCTACCCTTGAAAGAGCTGATATTCAAATGATCATTAGTAGGCCTCCGTATCAAATTGGCCTCGCCTGCACTCCAAAGCCGGTTTCTAAACTGGTGTTTAAAAGGAGTACGCTTTGACTTGGACTTGTTCCCATTGACAAGCATGCCATGCTAAGGAATCTTGACGCTGTTAAGCTTGACATTGAGAGAATGTCTGGATGGCAAAAGCTAGTTGACGAGCTTCAAAGGGCAAATCGCTTAAATCACGAGGCTATGTTAACCATGGAGAGTGATAAAACGAAATGGCAAAAAGTTCTTGACCATCATGACACGAAGATGAAAAATATCACCGAATATAATGAGAAGCTCGAAGCTGAAGTCAAGCGGCTTAAAGACGAACTTGCTGCCTCTTCCACTTCTTATCCTCAAAAGGAAGAGGTGCTTCAGAAGCAAGTGAGAGATGCTCATGCCGGTCAAAGAGATGCTGAGGCTAGACTTGAGGCACAACAGAAAATTGTAGAAAGCTACCGCACTGATGTTGCTCAGTTGCGGGGAAAAATTAGCTCCCAGGACATGGAGATTAAAATTTTGAAAGCTCGGCTTTCTAAAGTTGAAAAAGAGCGTGATGAGGCTATTGCCGACAAAGCAGCAACCGAAGAATCTCATGGGGCAACTAAAGCCAACATCAGCTCTACCTTATTCGAGTTTTATTTGCACAGCGTCCTGGGGCGTGGTAGTCTCTCATTTTTGGGCCCTAAGTATGAGATTCCCATGGCCGAAGTGTGGGAGGCCGCAATTGATATGCTTGGAGGCGCTGGCTATGCTGAGACAGATCTTGAGGCGCACTATCTGGATGATGAGGCACGTGCCGCCCTTGCCCGGGGGGAAGGGGCAACTTGCTAAAGAGCAAGCCGGAACGGCGGAAGGAGAACATTTAGGGAGGGCACCTTTAACCGACCCGACTCATCCTTCGGTTTCGGTCGACATTGATATCATTGGCTCCAGTTCCCATTCTTCGCCTCCTGCTAAAGTTGACATTGAAATTGCAACTGCTCATACTGGAGATGAGGCTCAAAAAAGCGTTGAAGCACAAAACTTTGAAGTTGACGTGATAAACCCAACTCCTCCAGGTAACTTCAACGTTGATCCAGCTCAAGTGGACTGCTTGTTTGCTTCACATGAGCTTGATGAACTTTTTGATCATTACTTAAGCCTTGACGCGCCACTATCTCCTCTCTTTACGAGGGATACTAATTTTAACTTCTCTTCTCCTGTAGTGAAAACGCCAAATGCTGCACAGACTTCTCCCCTTCCAGCTGTTCCCCCTCCATCTCTTCAGATTACTCCTTCTTCTATTTCTCAACCGGGGTCACAAGAACAACTGATAGAAGCTCTTCAAGGCTTGGATGACCCAGCCGCTTCACAAGAACAGAAGGCTGAGGAACTTGAAGAAGGTGAAAGGACTTCGGAGAAAATTATTGCCGACGACACAAAGTTATCCGAATTTATCTTTCCGGGCAGCGAGTCTTCTTCAAGGAAGAAGGGGAAGTGCACAACTTTGAATAAGAGAAAGAAAAGCACTTCTGCTAGTGAATAGAAAGCGGAAGTTGACCCAGCTGTACCTCTTTCTCCTTCTTCCCCGACTCGTTCAGGCCGGCTTGAAAAGCTACCTATTAAGCCAGGTGAGGGCTCTAAAGATGGCGAGAAGAAGAAGAAATAACGGGTCTCGCTTTACCCTCCTTGTTTTGCTTTTTAGCTTTTTTCTTGTATATAAAGGCTTGTATTGATCGGAGATTGTGCGGGTACCGGTCCCCGCTTTTTTGAAACCTGCACATGTAAAAAAAGTTTATGGCATAGAATAAAATAATTCTTTTACTTGTACAAACTTCTGTCTGTATTTGAGAGTGCATTTATTCTTCATTTTCATACAAGTTTCTTTATTTACTTCGCATGATATTGCAGTGAGCTTGTGGTATGTTGCTTGAGCATTACTTTTATTAATGTAGCTATATTGTATTGCCCTTATACCACGGCTTACTGCAATTTCTTTCATTTTGGTAAGGCTTTGGAGAACAATTCTTCTGTTTCGAGAAGACATGTACTCTGAATTTGGAGAACAACTCTTCCATTTTGAGAAGGCTTGCACTCTTGCTTTAGAGAATAATTCTCCAATTTTGAGGAAATATTATTCTGCTCTAGTAGAGTGTGCCTTTTATTGGAGAAGTCTTCTCTCTTTTTTAGAAAAAATTTGTACACTTCAACTTTCGGAGATGATCACTTTTTTTTGAGTAGTGGATTCTTTTACGCGGTGAAGTAGGCTTCCAAAGAAGGCTTTGATCTGGCACTCTAACTTTTGGGGAAGAATATTTTCAAGATAGGGAAATTGATCTTCCCCTGAGAGTTGCAGTTGCCTTCGAAGAGGGCTTTTTTTACATTTGTTGTGCCTCGTTGGAGGGCTTTTTTGTTTTGTTCGCTTGAAAGTGCTTTCTCACAGTTAAATGGTTCCACGGGGCGGGCGCAAGTAACTTAGTTGGATGTCTGTTTGCATAAACAATCGTGGCCAGTTAACAAGGGCCCTGTGCCTTCTATCTTGGGAAGGTGCCCCTTCGGTGGTTCCATCAACCTTGTTGGTTGAGAAAAGCATCTCTTCTTAGGACGTGCCTCCGAAGAGGGCTTGTGCCTCCGAAGAGGTCTTGTGCCTCCGAAGAGGTCTTGTGGTGCCTCGAGAGAGGTCTTCTGCCTCCGAAGAGGGAAGGTGTGCCTTTGGAGAAGGCTCGTGCCTCTGAAGAGGGCTTGTGCTTCCTCGGGAGAGGTCTTTAGCCTTCGAAGAGGTCATGTGCCTCCGAAGTGGGCTTGTTCCTCCGAAGTGGTCTTTATTTGATTGCTTGGAAGTTGCTTTCTCACAGTTGAATGGATTCACGGGGCGGACGGAAGTTACTTAATTGGATGTTCGTTTGCACAAACGATCGCAACCAGTTAACAAGGGCCCTGTGCCTTACACTTGGGGAGGTGCCCCTCAGGTGATTCCACCAACCTTATTGGTTGAGAAGAGCACTTTCATTTTGCGGCGTGCCTCGTTAGAGGGCTTTATCCTCCGAAGGGTTATGCCTCCGAATAGGGCTTGTGATTCCGAAGAGGGCTTTGGGTGGTTGGCTCGCCAGGAAGGTTGCATCTTCACGGTTAAGTGGATCCACGGGGCAGACGCAAGCTATCCAACCAGATGTTTGTTTGCACAAACGATCGCGATCAATTAGCAAGGGCCTAGTGCCTTCACTTTTGGAAGGTGCCCCTCCGGTGGTTCCACCGACCTTTTTGTTGAGAGGCAAGACTCCTTTTTGGATGTTTCCTGTCTGCTCGCCCATGTCTTTTCATCATTTGCTCATCAACGGTTCCCTGTTATCATTTCCAAGCACATGTTCCTTTCTTTTGCAAGTAGTTTTTTTATCCAAAGAAGTGTACTTCATTGTTAAGTGAGTCCCCGAGCCCGTAATCACCAACTATTTATGAGAAGCACTTCTTATGTAGGAATTGAATTTGGAATATTTTATGGCTTGACATTCGATTGTTGAGTGATTTGTAGGAATCACTGAGCCTTGGGATGTGTTGAATGGGTAAGCTTTGTTTTGGTAGCCTGCAATATTTAATCGACGTTTTCGCAATACATTTAAGATATTTGCATATTGAAATGAAACAGACATTTTATAGTAGTAGAGAACACAAGATTTATAGTGGTTTGGCCAAGAATTGGGCCTACATCCACTTTATAGTTCTTATTATTCATTTGTACTGGTTTTACAATGGCTTTCAATACAAGAATCATACATCCATAATCATTTTACAAATTTATGCAAAGCTCCTAAGTAAAATATGGACGCAAATGATTGTTGTTCGAAGCTCTTGGAATGGGATCTCCTTCGACAGTTGTGAGTTTAAAAGTTCCATCAAGGAGTTTCTTGCGTATGACATACGGCCCTTCCCAGTTTGGCCGAAAACAATCCTGTTGCTGTCATGATCCTTTTCAAGACTAGGTCCCCAATTTCAAAGTTGCATTGGTGAACATTGGAATTGAAGTGCCTTGCTATCCTTTGCTGATGGGTGCAATTCTGAGCTTAGCCTCTTCCCTTCTTTCATCAAGGAAGTTAAGTGCTTCATGTTGCAGCTCATCATTTTCAGCTTGGTTGAAATGGATTCTTCTGTGTAAGGGGACCTCTATTTCCATCGGAATCATTGCTTCTGATCCATATGCTAATGAGAATGGAGTGTGCCCAGTTGCAGTTTTGTGGGTAGTTCTGTATGCCCATAGTGCTAGTGGCAGCTTATCGACCCAACCACCTTTTGCTTTTTCAAGCTGTTTTTTGATGGTTGATTTGATAATTTTGTTTACTGCTTCCACTTGCTCGTTTGCCTACGGATGAGTCACTGCTGAGAAGCTTTTCTGGATTTTGAATCGTTTGCAAAAGTCCTGGAATTCTTCGCTTTCGAATTGGGTACCATTGTCCGTGATTATCTTCTGAGGCACACCATACCTACAAATGATATTTTTAGTCACAAAATTTATCATCTTTTTAGAGGTAATAGTAGCCAATGATTCAGCTCCAGCCCATTTAGTGAAATAATCAACAGCAACAATAGCATATTTGATTCCGGACTTGGCAGTCGGTAAAGGCCCAATAAGATCTATCCCTCAAATGGAAAATGGCCATGGACTGACCATCTGTGTTAGTTCGGTGGAAGGTGCTTTTGGGCTTTTTGCAAATCTTTGGCATCTGTCACACTTTCGAGAATAGCTAGTAGCGTCTCGATTAATATCTGGCCAAAAATACCCATAGCGGAGAATTTTCTTTGCTAAAGTTTGGCCACCTAAATGATCCCCACACTCTCCTCCGTGCACTTCAGCTAAAGTTGGTTTAGCCTCTTCCTTGGTTAAACATCGGAGTAATCGCATCGAGAATCCCCGTTTGTACAACCGGCCGTCTTGAATTACATAACTCGATGCTTTTCTTAACAGTTTCTGGCGTTCATTTGAGTTTTCTAGCAGGGAGCCGTTGAGTAGATATTCCTTGATCGGAGTCATCCACGACTCCTGCTCTTGAGATATAGCCATGATCCAGTCAATATCCATCTGTTCAGTGCTTGGAGCCGACAAGACTTCCACAGGGACCAATCCCAATAATTGAGCTTTGCCGGTGCTTGAATACCTCGCGAGAGAATGTGCCTTCATGTTTTCTTCCCGAGGTATGTGACTTATCGTATAATGTTCGAAATCATCGAGAAGCTCGCAGGCCCTTGACAAGTAAGCAGGCAGATTTCCTCCTTTAGCTTGAAACTCTTTCTTGACTTGGCATACAATAAGCTGGGAATCACTGAAGATCTGTAACACTTTGATGCCCAGTTCTTTAGCAATCTTCAAGCCGGCAATAAGAGCTTCATATTTTGCTTCATTATTTGTCTAAGGAAATTCCAATCTCAATGCGTAGCACAATGATCGCCCTTCGAGGGTTTCAAGCACAACCCCAGCTCCGGAACAATAGTCGTTTCTTGTGCCATCAACATATAATTTCCATCGGGTCGGGATGTTATCAATAACTTCTCCCTCACGGTCACATTTATCTGTATATTCTGTAATGAAATCTACTAAAGCGTGTCCGTTGACTGCTCTTCGGGAATGGTAGGTGATATCATATTGGCTGAGTTCAATATTCCACTTCAGAAGACGACCCGAAGTCTCAGGGTGAAATAGGACTTGCTTTAGAGGCTGATTAGTGAGGACTTTGATAGGATGAGCTTGAAAATATGGCCTCAACTTTTTGGAAGCGATCAGTAGGCAATAGGCGAGCTTTTCCAGCTTTGAATAATTCATCTCTGCCCTAGTGAATCTTTGCTGATGTAATTGACCTGGCGTTGAACTTTCACATCTTCCCGTACTAATGCTGCACTGAGAGCGTTAGACGAAACTGCTAAATTTATGAAAAGATCTTCACCGTTGCTGGGCTTAGAAAGTATTGGAGGCGCTTCCATGTGACGAATCAGTTCATCGAAAGCTTTCTGACATTCCGGGGTCCATTCAAAGTTTTTCTTTCCTTTCTTTAGAGCGTCAAAGAAGGGAATGCATTTATCTCTGGCTTGGAAATAAACCGACTCAAAGCAGCGACTTTCCCATTGAGGCTCTGCAATTCCTTCTTTATCCTAAGGGCTTTGACTTCTCTCAGAGCAGTAATTTGAGCAGGATTAGCTTCGATGTCCCTAGCACTCACAATGAAACCCAAGAATTTCCCGGACTCTACCCCGAATGAACATTTCAAAGGATTAAGCTGCATTCCATACTTTCGGAGGACTACGAACATTTCTGCCAAGTGATCCATATGGTCCACTGCATTCTTTGATTTTACCAACATATCATCAACATAAACTTCCATAGTCTTACCAATCTGTGGTTTGAACATAGCATTAACAAGTCTTTGGTAAGTTGCCCCCGCATTGTTCAGTCTGAAGGGCATGACTCTATAGCAGTAAAGACCTACATCGGTGATGAAGCTCGTGTCCTCCTGATCTGGCTCATGCATCATGATTTGGTTATATCCGGAGTAAGCATTCATAAAAGACAACAATTCATGCCCGGCTGTTCCATCCACCAACTGATCAATCCTGGGTAACGGGAAGCAATCTTTGGGGCAGGCTTTGTTTAAATATGAAAAGTCGATGTATACTCTCCACTTTCCATTTGCTTTTTTAACCAGCATCGGATTTGAAACCCAATTCGGGTAAGTGGACTCCCTGATGAAGCTATTCTCCATGAGATGATCTGCTTCTTCTTTTAATGCTGCTGACCTTTCAGGACCCTGGGTCTTTTCTACTTCACGGGTGTAAATTTCGGATCGATATTCAGAGTATGTACTGCGATTTCTGGAGAAATTCCACACATATCGGCATGACTCCGAGCAAATACATCCAGATTTGCTTTCATGAATGATATCAAAATATTTTGAACTGTCGCGCTAAGTTGCGAACCCACATTCAGCACCTTGTTTGGATCTCTCAGGTCAACAGGTACTGGCACCGTTACTTCCACCAGCACCACTCTATTCTCCCCTGCACTGGCTTTTCTGGGATCCAGTTCTTTTCATGCACCACTATGCTCGCCAGTGCAGGGTCCACCCTGTAATTGCTACAAGGTTGGTTCTTTGACGCGGACTGGAGCTGCCGCATCCTTTCCCATCTCTCTCTTCCTTGCTTCACGTAACTCTATAAGATAGCATTCTCGCCCAGCATTCTGATCCCCTTTAATAACACCGATGCCATTATCCGTGGGAAACTTCATAGTAAGGCACTACGGGGCGAGAATTGCCTTGAATGCTGCAAGAGTTGGCCGGCCTAGGAAGGCATTGTAAGCAGAAAATCCGTCAACAATCACAAAAGTCTTCTTTCGAACCACCTTTTTCTGCCCCTATCCAAGCTCCACAAATAAGTCAATAGTTCCAATTGGCTACTTTGATTCCCCAGTAAACCCAACAATCTTCTACTGTGAAGCATGAACATCAGCCATAGGAATCTTCATTTGATCGAATGTCTTTTTGAAGAGGATATTGCAAGAGGCGCCGCAGTCAATAAGCACCCTTCTTACAATAGACGGCCCGATACCTACAGAGATGACCAGGGGATCCATGGTGGGAGCTTCAACACCCATAGAGTCCCTGGCCCTGAACACAATGTCATCATTAAATGTTCTTTGCTGCTTCAAAGGTGCAGCTTCTTCCAACACAAAAACATTTTTTTCCGCTGGGGCGTATTTCAAAGCACGAGCATATCTTTCCATCCCACCCCAACTTCTGCCTGTTGGGTGAGGACCTCCCGTGATTACATTAATAACAGGCCTTTCTGATTCATGCGCGGTAGTCCTCTCACCTGAGCCAGATGGATGAGCAGGAAATTCCTGGCACTCAGTAGATGAAGTTGGGTCATTCCTATTTCTCTTAACATATTATTGGAGCTTGTTCTGTCTCAGCAGTTCTTCAATAAAACTCTTCAAATGGCGACATTCGTTAGTATCATGGCCGAGATGATTATGAAACCGATAAATTCTTCCATTTTAAAGAGCATTTTTTCCAAGCTTCAACACAGATGGTTTAGGATATTCAACGGCATCTTTGGTAGCGAAAAAGATATTCTCCAGAGTATCAGTTAATGGAGTGAAATCTGAAGGTTTGAAGAAGCGAGGTTTCTTCACATCCTTTTGCTTCTTCCCACTATTATTCTCCCTCTTCTGACCTCCGGATTCCTTTTTGGTACGAGCAGCAGTGTTATTCTCAACCTCCGTCAATACCACTTTTGCCGGCGCAGGAAGGCTTTCCAAGCGCATGAACTCGTCAGCTTTCTTGTAGAATTTCTCAAGCAAATTTGGCTCCTTCATCTTCAGCCATTTCCCAAACTCACTTGATTTGTCGATAGCCCTCATCAAGTAAGTCAAAATCATTCGTGGCTCTGCATTGTTGACTTCAGCCAAGGCTATGTTGAATTGGATTAAGAACGATCTAATAGATTCTCCGGGATTCTATTCCAGGCTTGACAGTGATATTATGTCCTTCGCCTTTGAAGCATACAACCTGAATTCTTCTTTAAACTTCCGAGTTAAATCGAAGAACTTGTCTACATATCGGACTGGTAGCTTTGTAAACCAGAGTAGAGCCACTCCTTTCAAGTATACTGGAAAGTACCGGCATTTGATCTCATCTGATCTCTGGCACCTGTCATGTGCCAGTCATACTTGTACAAGAATTGATTAGGGTCGCTTGTTCCTCGATAAGCCGGAATGGTGGGGGGGACAAACTTCCTTGGAAATTATGCTTTCATAATTCTTTCGGTGAACGGAGTGTTACTTGGAGTGAACCCCCATTCCTTTTTATCTTCTTCCCTTTGCATACTTTCTTTCATAATTTGTCAAACCATTCCCGAGAGGTATTCCTCATCATTTAGAGGCTCCGCGGGACAGACGTCATCCATTTTCTCGGAAGTTTGCCTGGACAAACGTTTGTGGAGTGTCAGCTGCGGCCTTGATCCTCCAGCTTAGGGAGGTGCCCCTTCGGCGGGGCCAGCTGCCCTTTGAGGAATATTCCTCCCTTCAAAATTATGAACATCATCAGCAAATTTTTCTTTATTATTCACTGGTTGATGGTTAGCTCCGAGCAAAGCATTCAACCTGTCCAGCATTAAAGTGTTTTGGGCTTCCATTTGCTGATATAACCCAAACACTGCAACATCTAACTCCGCTCGTGTAATTCCAACACTTGGAGCTGCTTGACTTAACGAAGGAGAAGTGGCGGTCTTCTCATGGGCATCACCGGATCTAGTAGATCTGCGCTTTCTTCCAGGAGCCATAATCTCTGATAGACTTTTGGTTTGGAGAGAGATTCTTTCAACAAACTTTTGCAAAGCAATGACGAAAGAAGCCTGAGTTCAGTTTCTCGGTGAAAGCACCAAAAATGTTAATGCTAAAATTGGACGCTAACACCCCGGTGTAAGTAGAGATAAAGTGAAAGCACCACCCGTCGATGCGGGAACTAGAAATAAGCAGAAAATCACAGAAAACAGTAAAGACACAACGGTTTTATAGTGGTTCGTCTTAAAGTCAAGCCTACGTCCACTTTAATCCTCTTTATTGCTGATTCGATTACAACTTTTACAATGATCCTCGATTACAACACCTCTAAGACAAGTAGCTAGAACTTCGATGTAAAAGAGTTCTTTGAATTCATGTTGAATGTGCTAGATCTCTTCCTAAAGTTCGTTGAAGCGTCTTCGGTGTTTGAAGTGTCGGATGAGTCGATAAAGCAGCAAAGTATGGGCGTTCCAGAAATGATCAAAAAGTCCCCTTTCGGTTGGAGCTGGCGGGGTATTTATAGGGAAAACCCGAAGGTAGGTCGTAAGTCATGAGCGACCTAGGGGTAGGTTGTAGGTCGTGAGCGACCTAGGAAGCACAGGTCACGGCTCATCATGGTTGCACTTGATCACTTGAACAAGCTGGTAGGTCGTAGGTCGTGACCGACCTAGGGGAGAATGGTTGGCGACTTAATCATGTCGAGGTACCTAGTGGAGTGACCTAGGCTAGTCGTAGGAGTAGCAGCGATGTAGTGCTGGTTCGACCTCTAACCAAGCGACATAATGATTTGAAGCTTGTGGCTCGCTAGGTCGTTAACTAGCTAGGTCGTTAACTCGCTAGGTTGCATGGGTCATTTAGTCGCTAGGTCGCTAGGTCGCTGACTGCTTGGTTGCTTAGGTCGTCACATGTAGCTCGCTGTAGAACTTTATCCTCGTTAGGTCGCTTGTGCGTTAACCCGTTAGGTCGCTTGGCTCCTTAATTCGTTAGGTTGTGCCGCATTGAACTACTCTATGCTTTTGGTCGGTAAGTCACATCTAAGTTAGCTTGTTCATTTTTTTGGTCGTTAGGTCGCTGCCATTATTAACTCATTAGGTCCTTGATTCATGGAAAAGAGGAGTTAACAGTTGGTTATACCATTTTGGCTGACCAATGCCTCAACCTATTTTGTAGATCTAATGGGCCATGTTTTTAATATGTCCTAAATAAGTTCGTGGTAGTCTTTGTAGAGGACATTCTACTGTTTTCTAAGAGTAAGGAAGAGCATGTTATTCATTTTGAGGAGGTTCTTTGCACACTTCGTGTTCATCAGTTGAAAGCAAAATTCTCAAAGTGTCGCTTCTGGCATGAGTAGATGCGTTTCTTGGGGCATGTTGTCTCAAGAGAGGGTCTAGGTGTGGATACCGCTAATATGGTGGTAGTGCAGGATTGGAAGGACCCCAAGAATGCAACCAAAGTTAGAAGCTTCCTAAGTTTGGCTGGCTATTATAGGAAGTTTATTAGAGATTTCACTAAGATTTCAGCACCGCTTACTCGCCTTTCTAAGAAGAACGTGGCATTCGTGTAGGATGTGGATTGTGAGAATTCCTTCACGATGCTGAAAGGGTCCTTGCCAATGCACCGGTGTTAGTTTATGCGACAGAGCTAAGCCTTTTACAGTATACGCTGATGCATGTGGGACTGGCCTTGGGGTAGTATTGATGTAGAAAGGGATGGTAGTATGCTATGAGAGTAGATAGCTGAGAACTCATGAGAAGAACCACCCAACCCATGATTTAGTGCTGGCTGCTATTATTTTTGCTCAAGTCTTAGGGACATTACTTGTTAGGAGAGAGGTTCGAGCTTTTCACTGACCATAAATCATTAAAGTACATGTTCTCATGAAAGGATTTAAATTTGAGGCAGCAGCATTGGATGGACTTTTAGGCATCATATAAATTTGAAGTATCTTACACCCATAGTAAAGGAAAAGTGGTTGTGGATGGGTTAAGTAGGATGAGAGCAAGCCTTAGTTTAATATTCATGGAGTGGAAGAGCCTAGAGTTTATTTCCACCATTAATTTTAAGCCCATTACGAATATCACTCCTAGATCATTGGAAGCGCTTGAGGTTAAGCCTGCCCTCATAGATCAAATTGGCTCAAGGAAGCGAGAGGATTCAGCGCTTGTGGATATTCTAGATAGGATTAACAGTGGAGAGGTCTTTAGACATCTCCAATGATATTTCATTGATGGTAAAGGGTAGTTAAGGAGAGATGGAAGACTTTGTGTTCTCTTCATTGGTGATTTGGTGAGTGCAGTTCTAGCAGAAGAAGAAGGCGAGTAGACACGCGAGTTAGCATATGTTTTAGGTCGCTTATGACCTAGCAAAGTTAAGTCGAAGCACACGACCTATGACATAGGCCTGTACTTCGAGGGGCAAATGTTAACTCCTATTTCTACCACGACCTAAAACTCCGCGACCTATAACTCAGCAGCCCAACGACCTAAGAATACCTGACGACTTAATGGTCTCAACACCTAACGGCATAATTGTATTAGCGACCTAACTCCACGAAGCAGCTATGCGACCTAAAGACTTAAGCATTGTCACGACCTACGACCTATGGGGAGTAGCGACTTAATTCCTGAAGATATGGAGCGACCTATCAAGCTTTGCGACCTAACAGAGAGCTGCGACCTAAAGGAGGCCGCGACCTACCAAGCTTCACGACCTAACCAGATAAGCAAGCAAGCAACCTAAATACTTTATGCGACCTAACTGTCCACCGACCTATGAAGTTCCGCGACCTAAGGAAGACCGCGACCTATAGAATTCACACGACCTAGCGGAGTGCTTCGACCTAAGGAAGGTCGCGACCTAAGGGATTCAGCGACCTAAGATCAGCTATGGCTACAGGAAAGTACTCACGACCTAGGGTAGGTCGCTAACGACCTAAACACGTAAATAAAGAGGCCGCCTCTACTATGCCGTTGAGTGTTAGGTCGCGCACGACCTAGAACTTGTTGAAAAAAGCATGCGCCTACTCATGAAAAAGGAAAACCGGAGCTTCATAGGTCGGAGACGACCTACGACCTTACTTAGGTCGGTCACGACCTACGACCTAAGTCCGAGCAAAGCCTATAAATACACCCCTAATTCCAACTAGAAGAGGACTTTTGGCTCACTCTCTTCAAGCGCCGATACTCTGCTGCATTCCGAACCAATCTAACACTTAAAGCTCTCAAGACACTAAGAACGCTACAAACAACTTCAAGAAGAGATCACATACATCCAACATGGATTCGAAAACTCTCATCTTCATCGAAGTTTAGGTTACTTGTTCTAAGTCTCTTGTAATTCAAAGTGTATTGAACTTGGAAAGAATTGTATCAGCTTGTAACGAGATCATCAATAAAAGTACTTAAAGTGGACGTAGGCTATACCCTTAAGCCGAACCACTATAAAATTGTTGTTGTTTACTGCTTTTCTGCTATTATCTGCTTGTAATCTGTTCCCGAGCTATCGGGTGGTGCTTTCACAACTATAACTCATACACCGGGGTGTTAGCATTCAAATTTTAGCGTTAACATTTTTGGTGCTTTCACTGAGAATTGAACTCAGGTGAGTTATCATCATTGCTTCACAGAGATTTGTAGAGAGAATTTCCTTGAAAACCAGAAGTCTATCCGAGATTATGGCTCCTGGAAGGAAGAGTAAATCTGTCAGATCTGGGAATATTCAAGAGGGAACCTCCGCTTCCCCTATATCGAATCAAGCCACTCCAGCTGTCGGAGTTACAAAGGCAGAGCTGGATGCTGCAATTTTAGAGCTGAACCAGCAGATCAATGCCCAAAATGCACAACTCGAGGCTCAAAATGCCCAGAATGCCCTAATTCTAAATAGGTTGAACGATCTGCTTGGGGCAAACCGTCAACCAGCGGGTAATGAGAGGAATTTTGCTGGCAACCTTCATGATGCTGAAGAAAGAAATGCTCCTGAAAGGGCTGCTAGCCCCTTTGAACAAACACTTCGAGAGGTTGGTGGATCTAGAACTCGACATGATGAGGAGTATCTTTCTAGAATGGTCCGACAAATTATGAAAGAGAGTATGCAGAGGGTTGAAGACGAGAAAGAATGGGGTTTCGCCCCAAGTAAAACTCCATTTACCGAGAAAATCTTAAAGGCTTAATTCCCGAGGAAGTTGGTCCCACCAACCATTCCAGCTTACAGGGGGACGAGCGATCCGAACGAATTCTTATACAAGTATGATTGGCACATGACTGGTGCCAGAGCCTCTGATGAAATAAAGTGCCGATATTTTCCTGTGTATCTTGAAGGTGTAGCTCTTCTTTGGTTCACCAAACTTCCAGTCCGATCTATCGATCAGTTTTCTGACTTAACTCGGAAGTTCAAGGAGCAGTTCAGACTATACGCCTCAAAAGCTAAGGATATCATGTCACTGTCAAGTTTGGAACAGAATCCAGGGGAAACTATCAGATCTTTCTTAAACCGCTTTAATATAGCGCTAGCTGAGGTGGACAATGCAGAACCGCGAATGATATTGACTTATCTGATGAAGGGTATTGACAAGTAAAGCGAATTTGGGAAATGGCTGAACATGAAGGAACCAAATTCCCTTGAAAAATTCTATAAAAAAGCAGATGAATTCATACGCTTAGAAAGCCGTCCCGTACCGGTAAAGGCAGTGTTGGAAAAAGCTGAAGATAACACTATTGCTCCACGCAAGAATGAATCTGTAGGGCAAAAGAGGGAAAATAACAATGGGAAGAAACAGGGTAATCTGAAGAAGCCCCGATCCTTCAAGCCATTAGAGTATACTCCTTTATCAGATACGCCTGAACGTATCTACCTTGCCATTAAAGATTCCGTTGACTTTCCTAAACCTCCTCCTCTAAGGACAGGGAAAAAGGCTATACAGAGTGGGAAGTTCTGCCGCTTCCATAATCAACCCGGTCACGAGACCGATGAATGCCGCCAGTTGAAAAATCTGATTGAAGAGTTGCTAAGGGAAAACAAACTGCAGCAATTTGTGAAAAAGAATAACAACAATCCTGCTTCATCTAGTCAGGGGCAACAAGCTCCTACTCAACAGCCTAGGACGATTGAGAAGGCTGCAGGGCATGAATCTGGAAGGCCCATTATTAATGTCATTACAGGAGGACCTCACCCAGCAGGCAGAAGCTGGGGTGAGATGGAAAGGTATACCAGAGCTTTAAAGTATGTGCCGACTGAGGAAGATGTATTTGTTTTGGAAGGTGCTACGCCTTTGAAGCAACAAAGAACTTTCGATGATGATATTGTGTTCAGAGCCAGGGATTCCGAAGGTATTGAAGCTCCTACTTTGGATCCTCTAGTCATCTCGGCTGGTATCGGACCAGCTATTGTCAGAAGAGTTCTCATTGATTGTGGCGCATCCTGCAATATTCTCTTTAAGAAAACATTCGACCAAATGAAGATCCCTATGGCTGATGTGCAAGCCTCATCGCAGAAAATTGCTGGTTTCACTGGGGAGCCAAAGCAGCCGGTAGGGACCATTGATTTGTTTGTGGAACTTGGAGAAGGAGAGAGAAAAGTGTTCCGCAAGCAAACTTTTGTGATTGTCGACGAATTTTCTGCTTACAATGCTTTCCTTGGTCGCCCAACTCTGGCAGTGTTCAAAGCTGTTCTTGCCCCGTGGTGCCTCACTATTAAATTCCCTACAGACAATGGAGTAGGAGTTATAAAAGGTGATCAAAATGCTGGGCGAGAGTGCTATCTGACAGAGCTACGAGAAAGCAGAAAAAGAGAAATGGGAAAGAATGCGGCAGCCCCAGTCCGCATCAAAGAACCAGCCTTATAGCAATTACAGGGCGGACCCTGCACTGGCGAGCACAGCGGAGCAAGGAAGGAGATGGACCCTAGAAAAGTCAGTGCAGGGGAAAATAGAGTGGTACCGGTGGAAACGACAATACCAATACCTGTTGACCCAAAGGACCCAAACAAAGTGTTGAATGTGGGCTCACAACTTAATGCGTCAATTCAGAATATCTTAATCTCTTTTTTAAAAGCAAACCTGGATGTTTTTGCTTGGACTCACGCCGACATGTGCGGAATATCCCCAGAAGTTGCAGTGCATGCTCTAAATATTGATCCAAAATTTACACCGGTGAAGCAGAAAAGGAGAACTCAAGGTCCGGAAAGGTCAGCGGCATTAAAAGAAGAAGTTGATCGGCTCATGGAGAATAATTTTATCAAAGAATCTACATATCCGAATTGGGTTTCAAATCCAGTGCTGGTTAAGAAAGCCAATGGAAAATGGAGAGTATGCATCGATTTTTCAGATCTAAACAAGGCCTGTCCCAAAGACTGCTTCCCATTACCCAGAATCGATCAACTGGTAGACGGAACAGCGGGACACGAATTGTTATCTTTTATGGATGCTTACTCCGGATATAACCAAATCATGATGCATGAGCCAGATCAGGAGGACACGAGCTTTATCACCGACACCGGTCTTTACTGCTACAGAGTTATGCCCTTCGGATTGAAGAATGCAGGGGCAACATACCAAAGACTCGTTAATGCTATGTTCAAACCGCAGCTGGGCAAGACTATGGAAGTCTACGTCGACGACATGTTAGTAAAGTCTAAGAAAGCACTGGATCACATAGAACACTTAGCAGACATGTTCGCTGTCCTCCGAAAATACGGAATGAAGCTCAATCCTTTAAAATGTTCATTTGGAGTGGAATCCGGCAAGTTTTTAGGTTTCATCGTGAGCGCTAGGGGCATTGAGGCCAGTCCAGCTCAAATTACTGCATTGAAAGAAGTCAAAGCTCCTAGAACAAAGAAGGAATTGCAAAGTCTCAATGGAAAAGTCGCCGCCTTAAGTCGGTTCATTTCCAAAGCCACAGATAAATGCATCCCATTCTTCGACGCCCTAAAGAAAGGAAAGAAAAACTTCGATTGGACTCCCGAATGCCAAAAAGCCTTTGATGAATTGATTCGCCATATGGAGACGCCTCCAATACTTTCTAGGCCTGGCGATGGCGAGGATCTTCTTATATACTTGGCAGTATCATCTCATGCTTTAAGTGCAGCGCTGATACGGGAAGACAAAAGGATTCAACATCCAGTTTACTATATCAGCAAAAGACTCACTGGGGCAGAGATGAATTACTCTAAGTTGGAAAAACTCGCCTATTGCTTACTAATTGCGTCTAGGAAGTTGAGGCAATATTTTCAAGCTCATCCTATCAGAGTCCTCACTGATCAACCTTTAAAGCAAGTCCTGTTTCGCCCTGAAACTTCGGGTCGTCTTCTAAAGTGGAATATTGAACTCAGTCAGTATGACATCACTTATCATCCCCGAAAAGCGATCAATGGACAAGCTTTAGCAGATTTCATTGCAGAATTTACAGATAAGGGTAACAGTGAGGAAGAAACGGTCGACAATTCCCCGATCCAGTGGAAGTTATATGTCGATGGTGCGAGAAACGACTACTGTTCTGGAGCCGGAGTTGTACTTGAGACTCCTGAAGGTCGATCATTATGCTATGCACTAAGATTGGAATTTCCTTCAACAAACAATGAAGCAGAATACGAAGCCCTTATCGCTGGCTTAAGGATTGCTAAAGAATTAAACATCCGAGCGCTACAGATATTCAGTGATTCTCAGCTTATTGTATGCCAAGTCAAAAAGGAATTCCAAGCAAAAGGGGGGAATCTGCCCGCCTACTTGTCAAAGGCTTGGGAACTCCTGGGTGATTTCGATCATTACATAATAAGCCACATTCCTCGAGAAGAAAACATGAAAGCAGATTCTCTCGCGAAGTATTCGAGCACAGGCGAAGCTCAATTTCTGGGGCTAACTCCAGTGGAGGTCCTGTCGACTCCTAGCATTGATGAGATGGACATTGATTGGATCATGAGCATGTCTCAAGAGCAAGAATCATGGATGACTCCGATAATAGAATATCTGCTCAATGGATCCTTACCAGGGAACTCAAAAGAACGACAAAAGCTACTGAGAAAAGCCTCTCGATATGTAGTCCAGGATGGCCAGTTATACAGACGGGGATTCTCAATGCCATTACTTCGATGTGTATCCAGGGAAGAGTCTAAAGCAATCCTAGCAGAGGTACACGGAGGAGAATGTGGTGATCATTCAGGTGGCCAAACATTAGCAAAGAAAATTCTCCGGTACGGATATTTTTGGCCAGAAATTAATCGAGATGCAGCAAAGTATTCCCGAGAATGTGACAGATGTCAAAGATTTGCCAAAATTCCTAGAACTCCTTCCACCGAACTCACACAGATGGTCAGTCCATGGCCGTTTGCAATATGGGGGATAGACCTAGTAGGACCGTTACCAACTGCCAAATATGGAATTAAATATGCCATTGTTGCTGTAGATTATTTTACTAAGTGGGCAGAAGCTGAACCACTGGCTACTATCACCTCAAAGAAGATGATAAGTTTTGTGACTAAAAACATCATTTGCAGATACGGTGTGCCTCAAAAAATAATTACAGACAATGGAACTCAGTTTGAAAGTGAAGAATTCCAAGATTTTTGCAAGCGATTCAAAATCCGGAAAAGCTTCTCAGCGGTAGCTCATCCGCAGGCAAACGGGCAAGTGGAAGCCGTGAACAAAATTATTAAGTCAACCATCAAGAAGCAACTTGAAAGAGCAAAAGGTGGTTGGGTCGATAAGCTACCACTGGCACTATGGGCATAGAGAACCACTCACAAAACTACGACTGGGCACACCCCGTTTTCATTGGCATACGGGTCAGAGGCAATGATTCCGGTAGAAATAGAAGTCCCTTCACACAGAAGAATCCATTTTAATCAAGCAGAAAACGAAAAGCTACAGCTTGAAGCGCTAGATCTCCTTGATGAAAAAAGAGATGAGGCTAATCTCAGAATTGCATCTCATCAGCAAAGAATAGCCAGACATTTCAATTCCAAAGTTCGCCAACGCAGCTTTGAGATTGGAGACCTAGTCCTGAAGAGAATTATGACAGCGACAGGTGTGTTTGGGCCAAATTGGGAAGGACCATATGTAATAGGTCAGAAGCTTCTTGATGGCACATTCAAACTCACCACTGTTGAAGGAGATCAAATTCCAAGGGCATGGAACAGCAACCATTTGCGTCCATACTTTACTTGAAAATTTTGTTGAAATATTGTAAAAAGAATTATGAATGTATGATTCTTGTAATTGAAAGCAATTGTAAAACTGATGCAAGTAAATAATGAAAGAATATAAAGTGGATGTAGGCCCAATTTCCTGGCCGAACCACTATAAATCTTGTGTTCCTTATTATTATTACATGTTTGCTTTATTTTCGATGTAAAAAGTACATAGAATGTATTGCTGAAATGTCGATTTGAATTTTTGCAGACAATGGAAGTGAAACTTGCACATAAAAAGACCAAGTGATTCTCGCCAAATTTCAAGTCACAAGAGCCCCGAATTCAAATCCTAGATAGGAAGTACTTCAATTGAACGGCCTATGATTTCGACAGAAACGGGTCTTTGCTAATAAATTGAGATCGTTTGAACAAACAAACATCCAATTAAGAAGCTAGTGCTCGTTCTCACGAAATTGCCTGACAATGAAGCACACTTCCTTGGATTAAACAAGTTACTTGTAAAAAAAAAAAAAGGGGGGGGGGCAGAGGATCATTGAAAAGGCATAAGCAAGTGAACAGAGGAACAACCAAAGCCGTCATCGGCAGCACAAGTCCTCTTCGGAGGCACAACTCTTCGGAGGATAAAGACCTCTAATGGGTCATACGCCACAAAAAAGAAAGTTCTCTACTCAACAAAAAAGATTGGAGGAGTCATGACCCTCCAACCATGAGAGAGTAACTTCCAGGCGATGAAAACCCTCTCTGAGGCACATTTCACTAGGAGTTGAAGTGTTATGACCGCTCTTCGGAATTTCACTTCACCAGAGTTGAAATGCAAACAAAATAAAAGCCCTCTTCGGAGGCCCATTTCACCAGGAGTTGAAGTGTTATGACCGCTCTTCGGAATTACACTTCACCAGAGTTGAAATGCAAACAAAATAAAAGCCCTCTTCGGAGGCACATTTCGCCAGGAGTTGAAGTGTAACAACCGCTCTTCGGAATTTCACTTCACCAAAGTTGAAATGCAAAACAAGATAAAGACCTTCCTGGAAGCCCATGTTTCACCGAGATTGAAATAAAACTTCCAAGTGTTGAAACGTAAAAAGGCTTTCCTCGAAGGCACAACTCTTTGGAGGTACACGTTTCACCAAGATTGAAATAAAACTTCCAAGTGTTGAAACGTGAGAAATCCCTCCTCAGGGGTACAACCCCCTCCCGGGGACACAATTAAAAAGAAAGACCTCTTTAGAAGCCCACGTTTCACCGAGATTGAAGTAAAACTTCCAAGTGTTGAAACGTGAAAAGGCTTTCTTCAAAGGCACAACTCTTTGGAGGAACACGTTTCACCAAGATTGAAATAAAACTTCCAAGTGTTGAAACGTGAAAAAATCTCTCCTCAGAGGCACAAATTTTTATTAAAAAAAAAAGAAAAAATCCTCATCAAGAGCGTACTTTAACTTTCAAATGAAGAGCGATTTACCTATTCTAAAAAAAAAAGAAGGGGGAAGAAAGTTAAAGTACATTTAGAGGTCCGCTTTACCACATAGAAGAATTCACTTGGCAAAATGTATACATGCGCAAAAGGAAAAAGTGATTTCTTCGAAGGACAAAGCGTAGAAACTTAAATGAAGGAAGTTGCACTCTACGAAAATTCTCTTCGAGAATGAAGTAATTATTCTTTAGAAAACGAGAGTGCAAGTCCCCTCAAAGTATACGATATTGCAGTAAGCTCATGGTATAGGGGCAACATGGTATAGTTACATACAAAGTGGTATAGCTACGTCAGTAAAGTACGCTCAAACAACATACCACAAGCTCACCGCAATATCATATAAATAAACTTGTGCAAAAATGAATAAAGTCTGTACAAACAAAATGCATTCTCAAATTCAAACAAAAGTCTGTACAAATAAAGAATCATTTTATTCAATTGCAGATATTGCAGATACAGGTTTCAAAATAAAATGCAGGGGCCGGTGCCTGCACACCATCCGACCATTACACAAAAAAGGAATCAAAAAGCTCAACTCTTCATTTCTTCTTGCCGCCTTTAGACCCTTTACCCGGCCGAATGGTTAGCTTTTCAGCTCTTTCAGGTTGGTCTGAAGGCATAAGGGAAGAAGGGGAGGGAGGTGCAACTGGTGCAATTTCCGGTTCCTCTTCAGTGGTGATAATTTTCTTCCCCCTCCTCTTCGATGTCCCATGTTCTTTCTTCTCTTCGAAGAAGACTCACTCCCCGGAGTAACGAGAGTGGACAAAACTACGTCGTCAGAAGGAGTCCGCTCCAGAGAGATCTCGCCTCCTTCGATTCCCTCATCTTTTTGCTCCTGCGAAGCAATAGGGTCATCCAAGCCATGAAGAGCCTCAATTTTCTCCTCTTGTGACCCAGGTTGTGAAGCAGAAGGAGGAGTCACCTGAAGAGATGGAGGAGGAATAACCAGAGAAGGCGAAGTCCGCACGGCACTTGTTGTTTCAATTGCAGAAGAAGAAAAATTGAAAATGTTAGTATCTTCCCGAAAGAAGGGAGATATGGGTTCATCGAGATTCAAGAGGTAATCGAGAAGCTCATCAAATTTTTGAGGAATAAGCAGGTAATCCACCTGAATCGGACCAATGTCGAAATTACCTGAAGATGTTGGCTTCGTCAGTTCAATCTCATAATTCTGAGCCCCAATGTCCTCCAAAGCCTCTTCATCAGTAGGGGTAATTACCCCGGTTCTTGTAGGAGGCGGCGAATGAGCACTAGAGCCTGTAATGTCCACCTCGGGAGAAACTAGAGGACGTTCAGAGGTAGTAGGCGGTACTTCTTTCTCAGAACGCTCCTCTTCCGCCGTCCCGGCCCGCGCTCTGGCAAGCTGCTCTTTTCCCTTGGCAAGAGCGGCACGGGCTTCATCATCAAGATAATGCTCTTCAAGGGCTGACTCAGCATATCCAGCACCTTTACCACCGAGCATATCAAGTGCTGCCTCCCAAACTTCAGCTAGTGTGATTTCATACTTGGGGCCTAGAAAGGCAAGGCTGCCACGTCCCAAAATGCTGTGCAGATAAAAATCGAATAATGTGGAGCTAATATCAGCTTTGGTTGCCTGATGAGCCTCTTCGGCCGCAAGTTTACCAGCAACAGCCTCGTCACGCTCCTTTTTGGCCATAGCAAGTCGAGTTTTTAACAACTCTATCTCCAAGCTTTGAGAGCCGGTCTGTTCTCGCAGTTGTACAGTTTCAGCACGATATTCTTCCATGACCTTTTCCTTGTGTGCAAGCTTATCTTCGACTGCTCTTTGACTGGCATGCGCATCTCGTACTTGTTGCTGAAGCATGCTCTCCTTTTGAGAATGGAAAGAAGATGAAGTAGCTAATTCTTCCTTAAGTTTTTCTACTTCCACTTCCAGCTTTTCATTGTAGGAAGCAATACTTCTCATTTCGGCGTCATGCTGTTCGAGAGTCTTCTGCCACTCAGCCTTGTCATTCTCCATTGTTAGCATGGCCTCGAGATTGGCTCGGTTAACCCTCTGAAGTTCGTCGACGAGTTTTTGCCAGTTCGACATTCTTTCGATATCGGTCCTGACAGTATCAAGATTTCGCAGCATAGCCGGTTTGTCGAGAGGAACCAAGTCGAGATCAAATCGAACCCCTCTCAGGCACCACTGAGGAAATCTACTTTGAAGAGTGGGAGGACCTTGCCCGACTTGGTATGCGGGCCGGTTGATGATTGCTTGAATGTCGGAGCGAGCGGGAGCAGGAGATTGAGCAGGGACATGTTCAGAAACTGAAGGAGTTGTTTCTTCAGTAAGTCTAGCCCGCTTGCTAGAAGAATCGTCTATGTGACTCTTTCCTCTCTCATCATGAGCTTTTCTCTTTTGGCTATCATCATCTCTGTGGGGAAGATCATGTCTTTCTTGTTCCCTTCGGCGACGTTCTTCATATGCTCGTCTCTCGTCGGCTTTCCTGATGGCCCTCTCTTCATCCGACTCTCTGTAAGAAGGAAGGTAACGCCTGTAATCATACTGGCTATGCCTCCCGTAGCGCTGGAAATCATCATAATACGAGCCGCTGCGCCCCATAGGAGAATCTGGAATTAAAATAATAAGCTTTAGAAATCTTTAAAGTACAAGAAGATAAGTGCATAGAAGTGATGAGGAATCCAAAGTGTCGTGTAACGTGTAAACTACGCGCATCGAGTTACAAACCACTCTGTGGAATAGAGGAAGTGATAACTTGAGTAGGAGGGGTTGACATTTGTTGAAAAGAAGATGTCGCCTCGATTACAGAAGAGACAGTTTTAGAAACATCATCTTTGAAAAGTTCTTGAGATGTCACGATTAAATCGCTCAACCCCTCAAAAACATCATCGCCATCTTGTTTTTTGGAGCTTGCTTTCCAAACTCCTTCACTACTAGATCGAGGGGGTTCTTCCTCTTCAGTAACTGGGGCAAGTACAGACTTGTCAGATGGCCCCGCAACATCTTTCGGAATTGAACACTTAACTAGTGAAGTTTCTATAGAGGTTCCTCCCTGCAAGTGCTCTTTAGTGGAGACTGGGGCATCAGGAGTGCTCGTCGGAGAATCAGGAACCTCCGTTGGAACTTCATGTATTTGAGTGGAACGAGAAGGATGTAGAAGCTCAAACTGATGAAGAAGTTCTTCTGTCAATAGAAATTTTGCGCTTCTTTCTTCAGCAGCCACAGTGCTTAGCCTTTCAAAAACTGACTTATGGCTGGAATCTCTAGAAGGAGGAGGAAGTGCTGGAAAGTTAAGGAATGGAATCAGCATCTAGCAATACGAACCAGGTAAAACTTAGAATAAAATTAAAAGAAAAAAGATCTCACTTCCTACTCTCCAGTCTGCGTAAAATTCTGCGGGGCAACGAATGTAGAAGTATTGATTCAGGAATCCATGTGCACTCTCCGGCAAATCCAAAATAATTTTGCGGTTCCTCGCACCTCTTACAAGTACAATTGAAGGATGGTCCTTGTTCTTCGCAAAAGTGCACAAGTAACAGATTTCCTCAAAACTCGGAAGACGATCAAGAGTCCTCCTGAACAGAACACACAATCCCATCAAAATAGCATAACCATTGGGGTGCAGCTGAAAAGGAGAGATCGTCAGTCGAAGTAGGATTTGCCGGAGAAATTCATTAAAAGGAGGAATTGCTCCACTCAAGCACATTTGTCGATTAATGGCAACAAAACCGTAAGGTGGTCTATCAGCAGAGTCATTTGGTCCAGGGAGTAGAACTTCTGCCTCGGTAATGCCAAATTGAACGCATAATTGATTAAGCGCCCGCTGTTTCAAAAGGGTAGGAGTTCTTTCCGGAGGATTCTCTAATGGAATAGCAATCGGGAAAACCCCTTCAGCGTGTTCTATCATCTCTTCTTGTTGAGACATCATTCTACATAAGCGACTGGATGTTCAGATGAGAAGGTGCACGTTTCCTAAAAAGTGTGAAGTGTTGTGCAGAACTTTAAAAAAAAAAAAAAAAGCAAACATAACTGAAGTTAAACTAGTTGACAATTAGTCGACTATGAGATTTCAGGACTTGTTAATATAAAGCTCAAGTGAAGTGTTAATGCGAACGAATCAACTTTAACTGGATATTTTAGTTTTGCTTTAACACTTCACTTGAATTCATTGGTTCACAGCATTTCGTTCACACAATTCATTTAAGTTAATTACTCTTTATCGACTAATCTGTCATTCGATGTGGGCAGTCAATGGCAGTATATTCGTCCCAATTTTCTGCAAATATTATGTTTAACAGGTTATTAGCATTAGAGATAATCTGCAAGGAAGTACAACAAAATCCAAGTTCAAACAGTTCAATCAAAGTTATCTCAAAATGTCACAAGTCCTAGGTCGTCTAGCGACCTAGCATAGGTCGAAACCTTCTTAGGTCGCGCTGTGCAAAGTAAAGGATAAGGCATTTCAATCTCGTCATAGTGTTAGCTCGGCCGCGACCTAGAGTCTATGTCGCAAGAAAGTTAGGTCATGCGGTTCCTAGCTCGAGTAACTCTTAGCTCATGAAAAGTCTTAGGTCACGCAAATATTAGGTCGTTCAGCGACCTAGTATGGGTCGAAACTATTCCTTAGGTCGCAAGGGTTCTTAGATCACGAATTATCTCGAGTTGCTCAAATTCACTAGGTCGCTAGCTTCCTCTCCAAGCAATGCTTCGCCGGACCTGATAACCTGCTATCAACTACACCGAAATCCATCATCCTGTTCGTGAAGTTCATCATCTTTTCATACCACCAAACCATTCGAAAACCGATTCAAAGTATCTCCGATCTATCATAAATCTAACTCACTATTGTGCATTCGTGAATCGCAACAACCACAATAACCAGTGACGATCAAAAATCGATCACAGCGCAACTCAAAGTGAAGCGCGACGCACAAAATCGATTTAAGGTTCAGAGGTTGGAGTTCGTGGTTCAATGGTGATTATGGAATGAGTAAAGATCGAAGATGCTTACGTAATTTGATAGCAAGAATGAATTGATGAATGATTTGGTTGAATTCGTCTTTAAAATCGCAGAATTCTGTTAATGGCAGAGCAAGAAATTGAAGCAGTTAAGTAATGGAGGAGAAATGACCTAGCAATTTATATGAATCTGAAAGAAGAAGGCGAGTAGACACGCGAGTTAGCATATGTTTTAGGTCGCTTACGACCTAGCAAAGTTAAGTCGAAGCACACGACCTATGACATAGGCCTGCACTTCGAGGGGCAAATGTTAACTCCTATTTCTACCACGACCTAAAACTCCGCGACCTATAACTCAGCAGCCCAACGACCTAAGAATACCTGACGACTTAATGGTCTCAACTACCTAACGGCATAATTGTATTAGCGACCTAACTCCACGAAGCAGCTATGCGACCTAAAGACTTAAGCATTGTCACGACCTACGACCTATGGGGAGTAGCGACTTAATTCCTGAAGATATGGAGCGACCTATCAAGCTTTGCGACCTAACAGAGAGCTGCGACCTAAAGGAGGCCGCGACCTACCAAGCTTCACGACCTAACCAGATAAGCAAGCAAGCAACCTAAAGACTTTATGCGACCTAACTGTCCACCGACCTATGAAGTTCCGCGACCTAAGGAAGACCGCGACCTATAGAATTCACACGACCTAGCGGAGTGCTTCGACCTAAGGAAGGTCGCGACCTAAGGGATTCAGCGACCTAAGATCAGTTATGGCTACAGGAAAGTACTCACGACCTAGGGTAGGTCGCTAACGACCTAAACACGTAAATAAAGAGGCCGCCTCTACTATGCCGTTGAGTGTTAGGTCGCGCACGACCTAGAACTTGTTGAAAAAAGCATGCGCCTACTCATGAAAAAGGAAAACCGGAGCTTCATAGGTCGGAGACGACCTACGACCTTACTTAGGTCGGTCACGACCTACGACCTAAGTCCGAGCAAAGCCTATAAATACACCCCTAATTCCAACTAGAAGAGGACTTTTGGCTCACTCTCTTCAAGCGCCGATACTCTGTTGCATTCCGAACCAATCTAACACTTGAAGCTCTCAAGACACTAAGAACGCTACAAACAACTTCAAGAAGAGATCACATACATCCAACATGGATTCGAAAACTCTCATCTTCATCGAAGTTTAGGTTACTTGTTCTAAGTCTCTTGTAATTCAAAGTGTATTGAACTTGGAAAGAATTGTATCAGCTTGTAACGAGATCATCAATAAAAGTACTTAAAGTGGACGTAGGCTATACCCTTAAGCCGAACCACTATAAAATTGTTGTTGTTTACTGCTTTTCTGCTATTATCTGCTTGTAATCTGTTCCCGAGCTATCGGGTGGTGCTTTCACAACTATAACTCATACACCGGGGTGTTAGCGTTCAAATTTTAGCGTTAACACACACTATTCTAGAATGACTATTCACCGGGCATTGATAAGATCCACAAGGACATGAAGACAGTATTTTATTGGAGTGGAATGCAGAAGGATGTGGCAGAGTTTGTAGCTAAGTATCTTGTGATCCAAAGAGTTAAGGTGGAGAAGCAGAGGCCTGGCGAATTACTTCAACCATAGGATTTACCCGAATGGAAGTGAGATAGTGTTTTGATGCACTTCGTAGATGGTTTACCTCGATCTAGGAAGGGGAATACTAGTATTTAGGTGATTGTAGATCGTTTGACTAAGAGGCCCACTTCATTCCGGTGAAGAGTAAGAGGATAGCACCTTATTTGGCGTATATATACATTCGTGAGAAGTCCGACTTCATGGAGTTTCCTCTATCATAGTGAGAGGCAAAGACCCTATCTATATTAGCGGGTTTTGGAGGAGCTTGTAAGAAGCTATAGGTACATAGCTTAGATTGAGAACAGCCTATCATCCTCAGATGGATGGCCAAACGAAAAGAGTTAATAGAGTTCTTGTGGATTTATAGAGGATATGCATTCTGATTTTGGAGGAACTTGAAGGGAGCACCTTCCTTTAGTAGAATTCGCATATAACAATAGTTTTCAGACTAGTATTGGGATGGCACCTTTTGAAGCCCTTTATGAAATACCTTGCAACTCTCCTTCATATTGGTTGGAGTCTACGGAAAAATTGCTATTTGGTCCTGATATGGTTAGAGAGACCTCAGAAAAGAATGATTTGATTATAAGAAGAAAGAAGACGGCCCAAGATAGACAAAAATCCTATGAAGATAAGCAGAGAAGGGATATTGAGTTCGAGGTAGAAGACTTGGTTTTCATTAAGGTATCTCTAGCTAAGAAAAGTAGTGAGGTTTGGATCAAGTGGGAAACTTGCTCCCAGATTCATAGGACCGTTTTCTTTTGTGGAAAGGGTAAGGAAGATAGCGTATCGGATAAAGCTACCAGAGAGGCTTTGTGAGAGTTCATGATGGTTTACGTGTTTCACGTGTGAGGAAGTGCTTACATGATTCAACAGAGATAGTGGAACCTAGTCAACTTGTGGAAGTTGAAGTGAAGAGAGAAGCATCGGTTCCAAGATCGTTAGACATGATATCAGGAAGATTAGGAATAAGGAAGTCCCAATGGTTAAGGTGCAGTGGGGAGATAGTATTGAGGACACTATGTGGGAGGCTGAGGAGCAAATATGTATCTCGTATCTGCATCTCTTCAATGGTATATTTTGAATTTCCTATTTCCATCTTTAGTTTGAACAGGTTCTTTCCTTTAGTATCCATTGGGATGGTAGATCTTAGGATTTAACCTATGGAAGGTTGGGCTGAATGTAAACATGTCACAAAAACATGTTTTGTATGATGGAAGCTAGTGGTTGCAAGTGGTTGCTAATGGACGCACACTAGGAACTATTTTCTCTAAGGGATCGACCTAACTACGTCAGTATAGCATATGCATTTGGATGTTTGTGCACTTGCATTTTTATTTTATTTCATGGGTGATATAAATGGATGATTATCATATGATTGTTGCATTTGGGTTATGATTGTAGCATGTATATAGAACTATTATTTATCATTACGAAATTTACATTCATTTGGATACATGGCACGGAGATGAACGTATAAAAAAAGGAGGTCGGCTGAATCGGTTGACCCCCTAATCTTTTGCATTACTTAGAAACATGGACACTACACTATTGCATATAACATAAGTTGCATTAGAAAGCTTAAGGACAATGGATGTAATGGACGATGGTTGAATATATGGTCGTAGAATTTGATGAAAATATTTATTTCGTTCGTCTGTCCTTGGAGATTTCGAGGACGAAATCCTTTAAGGAGGGGAAAATGTAACAACCCAAAATTTGAGCTGTGATAATTAATTAACGAATTAACTAACTAATAAACTAATTTTTTGAAATTGTCAAAATTAGGTAATGTGAGTTGCATCATTATGTGGGTGGTAATTTTCTAGTCAATTTCCATATATAACTTGCCAAAATTCAAGTAAATATGAAGAAGTTACGAAAGAAATAAGAAATCAGAACGGAAAAGAAAAAACATACTACAAAGGCATAGGTCGACCCATATTTGGGTTAGGTCGACACCCAAAGGGATCAGGTGACCTTATGGTCGACCTGCATGGAAGCTAGGTCGACCCGCCTTAGTTCTTGGACGTTATTTCATCCAGTACGAACCGAACACCTCATAATTCCATTTTCGTTCAATCCTGTGCGTTCATGCTTCCATCAGATGGTTCCTGTCGAGCCTATGACTTGGTTGCACCAGATTTAATCTTCAAATTCAATATTCTTTGATCCCTAAGCTACACTGTAAATAGAATCCTAGGTCTTGCTATTTTCTCATTCAGATTTTCTCCTATTTGGGTTCATTGCCTTAGGCCGGACCCTAAGTAGAAATTTTTTCTAAGAAGATCTTTTTGATAAGAATATTCTACTCCCTAGGAGTGGATCCAGGAAGGCCGAGGACTAGAGCTAAGGACCACATTGAGTGTATTGTAATTATTTTAGTTTTTAAGTAATTTAAAATAATAGGGTTCTCAATAGTTGTAGTTTTTCTACAATTTTGAGACATTTTTAATACATGTTATTTACATCTAATTTTTAAGTAAATTTCAGAAGTTCTTTTCATTCTATTTTATTCAAACTATTTATATTCAGTTATTTATAGTTATTTACAGTTATTTGCAACTGTTTTAAGTTGGAATTTAGCCCGTAAAGTTTGTGTTCTATTCCTTTTCACGCGAATAAAATATTAAAAAGAAGAAGAATTCACAAATATGGATTAAAATAGAAAAACACTAAATTTACAGAAATTTGATGTAAACTAAGAAGAACTATTATAAGATGGAGATAGATCGAAATAGGCAAATTCGTGATATTTGCAAGCAAAATAATAACAAGTGATTATAATTAAAGAAAAGAGAAAATAGAAAGAGTAACAAAAGAGGCTTATTTTATAACGTAGATCTCGGATTAAGTCAATAAGCAAAAGAATAGTTATAACACATAGGTTATAATTAAAGAGAAAGAAATAACAGAAGAGGCTTATTTTAAAACTTAGAATAAGTTAATAAGCAAATATAGAAGTAGTGGCAGTACCGACAACATTTCCTTTCAAATTTAGGACTGATGGCCTCACTACAATTAGGTGAGGCTGGGACACACGTATGCTAATTAGGGTAAATAAGTGGCCAATAGATAAAAGCTCAAATCTGGGGATTTGGGCGATGGGCGCAATATTAGAAATTATTTATAAGGACTTGTACCGGTAGCATTCCCTTTCAGGACTAGGACTGATGGTCTCGCAACAACTAGGTGAGGCAGAGCAACATTCCCTTTCAAGTTTAGGACTGATGGTCTCACAACAGTTATGTGAGGATGGGCACGCTTATTCTGATTAGGGAAAATAAGAGGTCACAACAAGGGGCGACAGTTAGTGTGTACCGGTGATGACCGAGCGTGCGACATCTATTAGGCTAAATAATTCGCTACTGTGTTCCAAGCGCTAAGAGGTGTCTTTTTCTATCACCAACAAGATTGGTTCACAGTGGCCCAATAGAGATTGAAGGTTGATCAGCCTAATCAAATTAGCAACTGAAATAGGATTAGGGTTTCAGCCTAATCACAGCAGTTAAAGACAAGTGCAAATAGTCGAAACAATCAAAGAAAACAGTCAAATAGAATTAGAAACAGTATTTTACCCCTTTTTTTATCATTTCAGTATTTCTTTCCATACTAGAACTATTGCTTAGCCTATTATCTTTATCTTTCTTAGAAACACTAGTAATAACTTTCACTCACCAGACTTATTGTCTGACCCACTCCTGTATTTTCCCTTTTCTCCCGATAGGCCAGCAGTGTCGAGGATAGTAGAATTAGATTCCTTGGAGATACATTCACGAATTTCTTCATGTATTCTTCTTTTTTTCATTTTTCTTTTCATTTGGCATTTGATGTACTGGTACTTGTGAGAGGGATGATTATTAATATTTATGTACTTTGATGACGTGAGACTGAGATATGTTTTTCATAAGATAGGAGAATTTTGATTTTTAGACATGTTATGTTTTTATGACTTATTGATGAATTTTAATTTTGAATAATGAATTACTATTTACATGTTTCCGTTGTGTTTACCTATTTGTCTTGCGAATGTTAGTCTCCATGATGTTTTAGTTATACCTATAACGCACCAAATTCTTTAGTGTGCCCTTTTTGGGTATACTAAGGGTGTGGGGTGTTTCACAGAAGCTTTTCCTTTCAGGATCACTGGAGTAAAAAAAAGGAAAGAGCGATAAGACTGAATCATCTACTATATCCGATTTTGGAATAAAATGTCACTTTAGAATTCAAAAAGGTGACAGGAGCATAACCAAGTCCTTAAAAAGAAATTGTTAAAGACAAAGAGCAAGATTACGCTCTAGAACAGTGTACAATTATTCAAACAACACTTTTCTTCACCGTTAATCAAGTTAAAATTGTATAGGTCGGCTCCAAACCTACAACATGCACCCACTTAACGAGCAAACCCTTGTGTAAACTACAGAGCAAAGATTGCATCGTTAATACTAGGAACTGAAATTCAAACTGAAATCAAAAAACAAACAGCTATCATAAGTAAGTCAGTTGAAAACAACAACTTGAGATGGACTCTAACGATTCACTAAAATTCATAGAGTAGTAGTCTGAAACTTGTCTTTGTCCAGAGCACACTTTGATTCCAACGAAAGCATACTCTAGGGGACAAATGTTAAACAGATTTTTAACCCAACAGAATTCAATAAGATTTAGAACAACCAGACCAAGCCAGAATGACTTGAAACTTGAATGAGGCAACTAAAAGAACAAGCCAATGGAACTTAAGAGAAACAAGCTAAAAAGTAAATGGATCAATGGCGATTCAAAAGAAAGCTATACGATTTTTCAAAGCCACTTGTATCATTATGTACTACCTCTTAAGAATACTTAACGAGTTTCATGGCATTCCAAACAGCGTAGTTCAAGAAGCAAAGACCCATCTGATTAAATTTACCCGCTTTTTGATCGAAGCAGCAGACTTAAAATGGACCTAGAGAACTCATATGGAGTCGGGTTAACTTGAAATTTTGGAAGAAAACTTAAAAGACATAAAGAAGGCACTCACTCAAAATGAACTTGATTGGATAAGGCGAGATGGATTACAAGTTACAAAACTAGATGGATCGCCAGTGACCCATGTAAATTAAGCCCCACCAACTCAAATTTTTATGCTTGATCCCTGAGTCCCTTTAGAGTGCACCTACAAAGTTTCATCTGATTTTGTAAAGTTTCATCTGATTTTATTAAGTTTAAAGAAAGTTATGGATGATTCTGGACTGGCTATAAATAACTTCTAGCCCCTATAAATACAATCCCACCTGCAACATAAATAGGATCTTCTTAACTGGCTGCTGAAACTCTGCATAAACTATTCTTCACTCTTCATCTCCCGCATAACAGTCATCCAAAGGATTTGTTGTGATTCTCTAGCAAACTCTAACACTGGTGACTTGATGTAACTTATAAGATCCAACCAAATTGTAACCAGATTCAACTTATAATTGCAATCAGTCAATAAAAAAGTCATAAAGTGGACGTAGGCTTCGTTAACAGCCGAACCACTATAAAAATATCTTGTTATTTACTTTATCTGCGAGTTATTATTCTTTATCTCTATTTTATTTGCCTGGATAAATTGGACTGGTGCTTTCACACTCAATTCAGGGTGTTTTTCCATTTTTTGGGTTAACAAATAAGCATATATATAGTTGATGTGAATTTTATGAAATTTAAATATTTTGAAAAAAAAGATGTTAAAAAGGCATGAAATGACACATATGCAACATTAAGTACAAAAGCATTAATAGATGTTGGAACATGTTGGGGGATTATTTATCACTAATTCACATGGGGAATAAGGTGGGAATGAGGGACATGAAGATGAGGTGGCATTCAAAGAGTGGAGGTATGTACTTAAGGGCAAAAAAGTAACTTTCCTTAAGCATTTCATTTAAAAACAATTTCCATAATTTTGTTATAATTTTATCACTTTCATTTAATTTTATAAACTTCATTCTCCTCCTTAAGCACTTTCACGACTTCCACTTCATTATTCTAAAGTTTGAAACCCAAAGCTTTTATCACATTAAAACTCCAAACCCTTGTTTTAAAACCACCTCCTTCCTTTCCTTCTTCTTCTCTTCCATAACAAGTCCAAAACTCCCCTCTTCAACATGTGTTCAAGCACTTCCCTTACATGGCCAAACCTTATTCCACTTTAAGGCCACTAAAATATCATTTTTGTTAAAGAAAGCTAAGAGCCTAGGTTGTTCGCAAAAGTTAGTAAGATTTTTGTTCGATTGGAAAGCTTTTGGGTGAGTAAAGCTCGCACCTTTAAACCAAGTTTTAAAATTTTAAATTAGTTCTTATATTTGTTTTAAAAGTAAGTTGCTTGTTTGGATGAAGTTGATGTTGGTTTGTATGATCAAATATGTGTATATATGTGTTTAGATGGGATGCTGTTTAGACCTGAAATTAAAATGTTAAAGTCAATTATAATTTGCAAGTGATGGTTTAAAGTAATGATTATACTTTATTTTTATTGTATGGCATGTGATAATGTTGATCATATGATATGTGTAGTAAGCTAAAAAGGAAGTTAGTTCCTTGACTTGATAAAGCGAATTCGAGGTCCTTTCGTCGACCACTAGTTGTTGACTAGCCCAAGGAAGGCTGTCAATCGGTAGCTTATATTTGGGTAGGTTTTTCTTCCATTTTAACTTTTTATTTAATTCCTTGATTAACTTTGACATTAACATTTATTTTGATGTTTTGTCTAACCCTATTTCTAATCAATGTTAATTTTTAATTTTTACACTAATAACATTAATTACAATTTGAATTTGATTTCTATTTGAATTATTTTAAATTTGAAAATGTCAAATTACTGACTTTTTCATTTGAGCTCCGAATTCAAACTATATATATGGAAATCAATCTAAAAATCACCAAGAATGCAATAACAAAACTTTTATGGAAAAATTCCAACATCTCCAAAAATTACCTTTTTAGCCTTATTATTTATTAATTTATTATTAATGTTTACATGGTGTTATAATTTGCATGGAAATCTTAGTTTGTTTTACTTTACTAGTACCCTCATATGTTATTGGTAGTTTTCTCCAAACTTGATAAGAAATCTGACAAGTAGAAACTCGATCTAATTCATTTTTATCAAACAAGCAAAATACAATAGTCATGGCCTTTACAGCTATCGAGTGCTTGTGTCTTTTGGTCTGATGTCCAAGTTGGGTATTCAGTTTGAGCTTCAATGTAGCCACTCCATTCAATGTTACAAATATCTAAACCATTGGATTGTAAATAAATTTTCATTCTACATGGCCAGTAAGTATAATTACAGCCCTGAAATAGTAGAGGTCTAGCAGTTGATTGTCCTTCTACAAAAGTATTAAAAAGTGTACTACAAGTGTTACTGGCCAATTATACTTTTCAAAAATCAAATAATGATTTTTTGAAAATCTAAGGCACTGATACCGACTGAAGGAAACGGTGTAGCATTAATTACAATAAGATGAATGGATCTCAAGGCTACTCTAACAGTAAAGGGGGTGAATAGTGTTTTATAACTTATATGGAATTTTCAAAACTAGTTTAAAATTTAATTTCAAACACAGATAATCAATAGAGATATATATGAATAGAAAATCACACACACACACAAATATATATATATATGTATGTATGTATAAATGTAGTAGAAATATAGTAAAATAAGAGAGAAGAGAACAGGAGTTTTATACTGGTTTGGATTAACCACTCCCATGTCCAGTCCGGTAGTGTATGTGCAGATTTCCTTTTCAATGCCTACTTAATCAGATAGCAAGCAACCATAATACAATCTTGATTCAAGGCAATAGGAAACACCTTTTTGAATTTCTGATCTCATGGTAAACTCTATTGATTTAATCGGACAACAAGAACATACACTTGATTTGAATGGGAAACAAGCACACCCACTTTATTTGAATGACAAACAAGCACACCCACATAAATAATTATATAGAGTTGCAGATTCCATTTAGAAACAGACGTACTTTGGATACATGATATCCTATAGCTCTTTGATAGAACTTTGATCTTCGAATTGATGAGAGAATACTTTCAAATCAATTAGTAGACTGTACAAATGAATGTAGTAAAGAAGAGATTGAATTGGAATGAATCTGAAGGGTATAGAGAGTGGACTTTGTGAAATATATAACGAGAATATGGAGTAATAATAATATAGAGAAAGTAGTTATAAAAATTTACTTTTTAGTCCCATTTATATAGTATTTGAAGGCATGTGCCTATTCATGAAGATATGAAACCAAAAATCACAACTATTTAAATTTCAGAAGACACATCTTCAATGGTATATATGTCGACATACTCATATCTATTTTGAAAAACAAAAACACTTTAACCGTGTTGCAAAATTCTGAACTTTTGTGAAATCAATTAAGCATAGTTTTTAAATACTTTTAATATATAAAACATTTATCAAATATTTGTATACATATAATTTAAAAATAAAATAAATATTTTGATAACAAAATAAATATTTTGATAAAAGAATATTCAAAGAAACGGAAGTTGTTATTCAAGGACTTTAATAAATTAGTCTAATGTCTAATCTAAAAAAAACAGTCTTCAACTTTTTATATCTTTGTGTTTAAACTCATGAGTCGTCAAATATCTTGATCATATCCGAATCTTGATTTCTAGTCTTTTTATTGATCTGTCTTCAAAGTCTATTATCATGTACTTGTGTACACCTGCATAATATCCCAAAAAATATTTTATACAACTTGAAAACACATTTATATGGTTGTTATCATCAAAATCAACAAATATGATATTAACACATAGTTGCTAATGATAACACAATTTACTACATATCCAACTAAGAAATCATTAAATTCAAATGCTTGCTAAATTTCACATACTACATCTTTTAACCATTTGTTCAATATGTTACAACTTCCTTTCACTAACATAGTCAAACCCTTTCCAAAGCAACATTTAAATTGATGAAAACTCAATCATAAATTCTCATGACTAATTCTAAGCTAAAGCACATACTTTTATTTAATTACCAGTTGCAAAGTTAGCTCACTCATTTAGCTCCGTTCAAGCAAGGACATAAAGCTAAACCAGCTTTATCTTCGAGGTCTAAACCCAAACCTTATCCACATGCCACCAAATAAAAAGTGTTTGTAGCTCATACCTTGAAATGAGTTTTATTGATTTTATTTTGTTTCATGGGAATTTATTTTAGGGTGTCGAGGTGAATCAAAGAAATGACGTTTGTGTTCTATAAATAATAAAATCCACTTGACTGTGACATTACGTTTTAATGAAGAACATATGGAGTGGCTAGCCTCATATAGGAATGGAGCTTGACAAGTCAATGTTCAACTTTTCTCCTTTTCCCAAAATTCATTTAATTCACAACTCAAAATCCCTAACTCCAAACATACCAACTGTTACTATCAAAATTCCTTTCGACCATGTTGAAACCACTTTAAATAGAAGGCAAAGGAAGAACAAGAAGAAGAAGCTCCAGTAAATCCTTTCGAATGATTCGAAGGGATGCCATAGCTAAAGCGCAGAAGTTTCGTAGCCTTTTGAAGGGGTCGAAAGGGTGCTATAGCCAAAGTCCAAAAGATTCTCAACCTTTCTAAAGGGTCGAAAGTAACCTTTCGCTTCAGTGTCCACCTTTCAAAGTAGATGATTCTACATGCATGAAGTCCTTTCGAATGAGTTAAAGCAACACCTTTCAAAGAAAAAGAAGGAAAACTCTTCATATACGCGCCAAACCTTTCGAAACCAAAGGTTTCGCCTTCACTCAAACCACTCAGAAACATACATTGATCGGAACAGCCCTTTCGAAAGCTTAATGAAGCCTTTCAAACTGGTCGAAGCCATTACTATCCAAGGGAAATCCCGCATAAAGTCACAAGAAAAAGTACACGAGAACCTAACAGAGTCAAAACCATCAGAATTCAACACTGTCGGAAACCCTGGAAAGATACCATCGATGGAGTCGAAAGCTCCTACAAAGTAACATAGAAAAGAAAGGCGCAACCATCCCTTTCAACAAAGGTGGAAGCATTCTAAATACAATATGGCACACACCTTTCTATCAAGTTGAAAGCATTTGGTTTGAAAGATGCTGACCCACAACTATAAATAAGACCTAAGGTGGTCTGGTTTTAGGGATCAGAACTCATTGATTCTACATTTGTATTTTCTTAATTCTAAAAGGTTGTATCCCTAATTTTTAAATTTAATCGAGGAAATTGAGCAAATAAAGACTTTTTTCAACTGAGAAAGGGAAGACCTTAGTATTCTTGATTACTTTGTTGTTTCAAAGCTTTATTATCAGAACTAATCATGATTTTCCAAGTATCGACCAAGTCGAAAGGTCTCTTCCAACTCGATCGAAATCCCTGCATGTTCAAGTAACTCCAGTTATAGATTCTGGGCCACCTTCTACTAGTCTTGCACTTTCAACTAGGTCGAAACCAACACATATTAAGATATTCTAAGTATTAACTCCGATCCATTGCGTATCTCAAACCTAGCTTTCGATAAGATCGAAAACCATAAACCCATTTGAATTTACCTTAGATCCCTAACCTAAGCCTTAACCACTAAACAACCTATCTTTCGACAGGCTCAAAACATACCAAATCAAACCTTAATCTTGGATTCTTAGAGTTATCTATGTTCTGCAACCACTTCGAAAGCAAGGCTTACGAAGGGATAACTACACTGACTTAGAAAGCACGAATGGATGATAAGAAAGGAAATTAATCATTTCAACTGAGTTGAAAGGTTGATTTGAAAAGTCCCACAACAACAACCTACTCAGAAGGGAGGATTAAAAGGATTATCTACATCTTAGCTACTTCTACTTAACCAAAATAGATTAAAAAAGACTAACCACGTCCTAAAAACAACTTTAGGGTGTTGATAAGATTTTTTATTAACATTTTTTGCGCTAGTAGGAGGGCTTGAACCTCCAACTCTGTTGAACTCCCAACACCACATTCCTCAAACTCAATTATTTCCAAGCTCCCCTACAGAAGGTCTTACTTCATCATGGCCAGTAGAATCAAAAGATCCAAGCAAGGATCCTTGGAACCATGCTTAATTGGATTCTCCCGAGATATAGCTGGAAATATCCTAGAAAAACAAATGTTAAGGTTGAAGGCTTTAAGAATCATATGGGAAAAGAAAGTTGAAGCCTGTAATCCACTTAAACGGAGTTTAAATCCTTTTCATGTTGATCCTTCCCCAATCTTTGCTTTAGGCGAAAAGAAAAAGGAAACTGACAATTTATTTGGCCAAATGAGAAAGAAAATTTAACACTATAGCAGAGGCACAATCTTTGAAGAAGGAATAATGGCAGATCATAACGCCTTTGCACACAAATGGGGTGAAGTCCCAAGTGGGACAATACTTGCACCGGAACCTCAAAGAGTTTTTAAGAGAAAACCAGTTATTGAAGGGGAAACTCCAGATCCAAGTAATAAGGGATCTCGAGGCCATCCTCAAGAAACAAGCTTCAAGTCAAGACTTCCTAAAGAGTGCAATCTAACAACATCTATAGAGAATGTATGCATTCTAACAAAGGATGAGCCCAATATTGGCCATCGAAGATCAAGAAGCCAAAATATGAAAGAAATTTGGAGGAATCCTACTGTCCCATAAGATGAATGGACGTAAGACTAAACAATGTAGAGCCTTAAAAGGAATGATAATTAGCTTTTTTTGCCAAGGCAAAACTAATGTGTTTGTAAAGAAAAATTGAATGAGATCAATGAAGATATACTTTTCTTAAGAGGATCTACATGGCTGGGAGTGAACTACTCTTTGCATTTAGACACTTCCTTTAACGGTCAAAGCCCCGTCTATGCCTAGTTGACCAAGGCAGAGCACCTCCTGGACGAAAGAGTGTAAGCCTTTAACCATGGTATGCTATGGCCAGGTTAAAGCATTGACAAGCCAGTAGTTGCGCCTCTAGTTAGGTCAAGGCACCTCCTAGAGGGAGGATGGAGTAATCCATTATCCGTGCCATGCTATGGCTAGGTTAAGACATCGAACAAGCCCCTGTCACACCACGCTATGGTTAGGGCAGGGCACATCCTAGAGGGAGGTCGGAATAACCCTTTATCCGCACCACGCTATGAATAGGTTAAAGCACCGAACAAGCCCTTGGCCGCACCTCTGGTCAGGTCAAGGCACCTCCTAGAGGGAGGTTGGGTAAGTCATTAGTTCCAGCCTCTAAGAAAGAGCTAACCAAGAGCACCATACAACAATGGACTAAGACGTCCAGGCCCGAGAAGCGGCATATCTACAAGGGACTAAGATGCCCAAGCCCGAGAAGCGGTATATTTTCAGTGACTAAGATGTCCAAGCCCAAGAAGCGGCTTATCTACAGTGGACAAATATGTCCAAGCCCGAAAAGTGGCACATCAAATGATGGACTAAGACGTCCTAGCTCGAGAATCAGCTAATCAAACCACAACTTCATGCAAGGCCTAAGAGGTTTAAACATGTTGGAGAAGATAGAATCCAAGGAATAAAACAGAACTCCACTTATTACCCGAATCTTGGTTTTGGGTCTCTCGTTTCTAAACTTCATCTACTAATACCCAAATCTGGGTTTATCACTGATCTCTCAATTCCTCTTACCCGAATCTAGGCTTAGAGACTAATATTTGACTACACTTATTAATGCCCTAATCTATGCTTGGGATTTTTATTATAGATTTCTGATTATTCACTATTTATATCCGAATCTGGATCAAAAACTTCTATCAACTTCTATCAAGAAGATTATTATTATTATTATCAATTTTCGGTTATCATCCACAAAATACTTGAATCTAAGTTTCAAGTTTCTTAACTTCTAATGTCATCCACTAATATCTTAATCTAGCTTTCGAGTTCCTAATCTTTTAGATTTTATTCATACCCAAGTATGGGTCGTGGTATTTCTGCTATAAATTTTCAGATGATGATTTGTGGATCTCTATTACTTGATATGCTGGAGGATGACACTTTAAAATTGTTTATGCCCATGGTTGAGTGTAAAATTTTCTACCAACAGACTTCAGATATTCCAGCAGTATGGTTAAATTTAAATTCTTAATTATTGCCCATCATGATCAAAGATGTTTTTTCAAAAAACAATTAGTCAAATACGATTATTGTTCATTTATTACCATACATTTGACATAATGATTTATTAATCTAAACGAATGAGGTAGGTAGACTATTATATCAATTTCAAGCTAATAATAGAAAATATTATTTGCTTTGTACTTTTCAAGAAAATTTGAACAACATAGAAAAATAAAGGATTCAGCATACACAAACATTGCAGTACATGCTATCAAATAAATGTTTCAAATATAACATTACAGGAATGAATCGCAAATCAGTTGATGTTTACAAAATTTACATGATTTACACAATTAGTGAAATTATTTACATGTGTGTAGAACAAATATATAAATTTTTCAAAGTATAAATTCTTCATAAATCTTGAGCAACCTTGCTCAAGTTCTCACCAATCATGGGATGTACGATGTGACAGATAGCAACACAAAGAACTTTTTAAGTTTCTTCTCTTTCTTCCTTACCCTGTCTCTATTATTAATTTCATTGATATTAATCTTCAAAGCGCAATTGAAAGCTCTATTCACCCATCTAAGGGTCTTGTTTTCCCTTTCTAATTCAGCAACATGTTTCAAAAGGAGACAATTCCCATGTTTGAGTTTCTAAATTTTAGCGGCATATTCGTTTATACGCTATGAATATTTAGCTTTCTACTGTTCGTAAAATTATTTCATCATTTCGAACTTAACTTTTTTACACTGCTCGCCCACTACCTTCTCCTCTAAGCCTAGATGAGGATTTTTCATAGTAGGAAATTTCTAAGCAGCAAGGGAAGTGGATCTCATAGTTTTATCAATAGATGAAATAGCAGCGAAGACCAGTAAACCAATACTTGAGATATTATCTCTTATAATAAATTCCAATGACTCACACTGAGCTTGACTATCCCTTAATTTCATCTCCAAATCACATATCTGTTGAAAAAGTTTTGACATTTAGTGATCAAAGTCAATTGAAGGATTCGATTTAACTTGGCGCTTCAGAGTGGAAATCATTTCATTCTTACTATTCACATCTGCATCTAAGCCTGCAATTTGATCCTTAAGATTTTTGACAATGGTTTTCTGAAGTAAGAATATTTTGTGCTGTCTTAAATCCTCATTATTACCGTGAAAACAAGCGAGTAAAGTGTCTTTAAGAAGTCTGCACTTTTCAAGATCAGCTAACAGCTTTTCATTAAGATGGATGAAGTGGTATGCTATATCTAATGAGTGAGGTCGTATGAACAGCTGTAATTCCTATTTAAATTTAGAAAGAGAAAAAGAATGAAGTCAAAACCAGAACGAACAATTTTTTTAATATGCAATAGAAAATTACAACTTAAATGATAATGAATCTAAAAGAGTACAATCAGATATTTACTTTACATCAAAAGTTGAGAAACTGCTTTTTAAGCTTTATTTAATGAATTAGCAGAAAGGATAAATGTTGAATCAAATGGAATATTAACTCCTTCTGGAGTAATAACTGGTAGGTATTTATTGTAGTTCCACTCCCCAGCAGGAGCACTATCGCGTCCACGTATTAGTTGGTGTGGAATGTCTGAATCTCTTAAACTATTTTCTCCCTTTCTTCACCAAAGAAAGTCAAAGCAAAGACGAGGGTGTTCCATGTAAAGTTTCTTTAAATCTCTAAGAAAACAATATCTCGCTAACTTTGAAGATTTTAAAATCGATGCCTTCTTGGTGTAATCTCTTCTTAATCTAACATATTGACTTAGATACTTCGTTGAAACAAAGTTTCCAGAGGGATATTCACTATAAACAAAGCAACGAAAAACGGCTAAATATAGAGGAAGAATTAAAATGAACAGTCATAAATCAACAATGTATACCAGTTCCAGACCTTTCAAAGAAGTAGAAAGGTTTTAACTCTCGACATTCAATGATATATTACATTTCGAAGAAGGTGGAGAGATCAAAGAAAGTGCAAGCAACTCTGTAATGACCTTTTCGAAAGCATAACAAGCCTTTCGAACCAGTTGGAATACATCCACGATACCTTTCGATAATGTTGAAAGGTTAATGAAGAAAGTAGCACTCATAAGTCAGCAAAGAATGAAAGACAACCTTTCGATAACATCAAAAGGAAGCATAGCGCACGAGAACAATCAAACGAAAAAGCAATCTTCTTTCAAGTTCGAGGGGTTGAAAACAACTAAGAAAAGAGGAACCTTCCGACAAGGATGAAAGGTTCACAGCTGAAAATGAAAGCAAACCCTTCTACAAAAGTCGGAAGGTTCATGAAGGCATGAAGAACAGCATACCTTTCGACAAAGTTGAAAGGTCCATAATAGCAAATGAAAAGAAAACCTTTCGACAAAGTTGAAAGGTTTAACAGCGTATAAAAGGGAAACCTTTCGACCTAGTTGAGAGTATGGAGTCGAAAGGAAGGCCGCCGACATCTATAAATAAGACCTAGGGGGTCCTGTTTTGGGGATCCAAATTCTCTCATTCTAGTCTTGTACTTTCGAAATAAAAACATTGTAACCCTAATTGGGTACTATTTTGGGAATTAAATGAGATAGAGTTTTACATGGATAAAGAGGGAAGTCTTATGCTCTATTAATTAATTTACTATTTGAATATACTTTAGTCGCTTTAACTTCTAATTTAGGCTCAATAACACCAAATGGTTCTTGTTGACAAGGTCGACAACACTGCTGCAGTAAGTAACTACTACAACCTTTCGAAGCCCTTAACCCCGCTAATAAACCTTTCGACAAGGTTGATAATACATTGGTCTAAACATCATTGGAAATCTTCCGAAGTGATTAACTTTGAGTCCTAAACCTTTCGACTAAGTCAAAAGTGCTTATGTTATAATAAGATCAATAACCTTTCGGAGTTGTAATCCAAGTGATCTAACATGTCGACTAGATTGAAGACTGCTCTTTAAGTACAAATACCTGGATTTATCAAGCTTAATCCATAAGAGACCATAGCTGCGACGACCCGAGTTTCTGACCCCAGAAATCCGGTTCATCTGGAAGAAAGAAAGGGATGAGAAAATAGAAAAGATAGAGAAGAAAGAACAACAACATCAGAATCTCACAGCGTAATGGAACAAAATATAATAGATCACATAACTATTACATAATTTTACATATATCAGAGTTATACAGATTATACAACACGTACTAGACAGTTATAAACACCTGTCTAGTTATACAATCAATATACAATACAGATAAACAACTCAGAGATATCAACACAGCGGAACACTATATATATATATATATATATCTACAATGTAGAAGCCTCCTGCTCCATTGCTCCTCCAGAATTCGTCAAATCTAACCTGAATCCCTTGGCTACCCGTAAAAATTTGGGTACCCGAGAGTTTATGAAAAACAAAAATAAACTCCGGGTCAGACATGGGTCTGGTATGAGTAACAGGTTAAAATTGCTTAACTTTGAAAAACATTTAAAAACAAAAGGTATCACGTAAGACTTCCCACGAATAAATATGGTAAGTTTTTACCTTACGCTAACCAAATCATTTTATAGGAAATTCTGTGATATTATAATAGGTCTAGGGTTTTCAAGTAAATAGAAAATAGCTGAAATTGTTACATTCATTAAATTCCAGCTACTAGCCACAAAAGTGGGTAATACAATCAAAATCGTTGGCTCTTATTGGATTGTGGATTCCATACAATGGCAGGGCTACTGGGGTACCGCCCGTCACAGTACGTGGCCTAGATCAACGTACCAAGGATCACTATCGACCCCCTACAACACAAGGCCGGGACCATTCCTTACTGAACAGTCCCGAACAAGACAACCCCGACAGTTGGAGCTCACAACTGTCCACACAGCCGAATAAAAAGGGACATCTAGACAGGGGAAAATCTTGTCCTGCTTGGGCATGACCCACCTAACCTTGCTGCACCTCCCCTGTTTTAGCCATTCCCGTTTGATGAGGCTTGAGGCTACAATTACCTTTAGAGAACACATTCCTTAGAATGCTCATCGTCCACCTGACGATGTTCTGAAAGCATTCAATCCATACAAGTTCGTTCCAGGTTCGAACGAAACCGAAGGCATTATCTCGTTACACTAATTTTGGAATCACCCTCAGAGTTAACGACGATAACCCTTGCATTCTGAATCGTCATCTATACTTCAGATTCACGACCTATCGTTAATTTGGAATCGATGTGGTTTTCGGATGTTCCAAATATGGAAAACCCGATCCCGGTATCATCGAACCGATCCCGGTCTCATCGAAATCCAAAACGTGTCTTTTAGGGCCAAGTTGTTTTAAAGTTTAAAACAATTCAATTCAATTATCCATATGCACACAGATAGATAATTCACAATATCATAATAGATAATCACTTCATCATCATGAACAGATAAATCATATTATCATCACGAACAGATAATAAATATCATCATCCTTAAATCAAGCATCCATATTACACAGCATAAATATCACATATCCGAGATCTCAAATCATTCAAGGTAAATAATACCATCCATCCATACATAAACAATCATATCAGCTATAATTAATTTAAAATGAATTAAATTAATTATATCACCTCTAATTAATTTAAAGTAAATTAAATTAATTACTTCACCATTCTAAATCTTGCTTATATAATTATTAATCAGTTATCAATCAGTTAATAAATCATTCACTAATTATTCGTTTCAATTAATCACACTTGATTAATTAACATTTAATTATATTCAAGTAATCATCCTTTAATTATTTTCACAAATTAATTATCTTGTCCAAATATAGAAATTAACCTTAAATTACAAACATTACATTACTTCTTAATTACACTAATTAATTACTCTTTAATTACTTATTATTGATTAATTAATCTAAATTTATCATCCCATCATTAATTATATCAATTAATGATTTCTAATTACATTTTAATTAATTCCCTGTTTTAAATTAATTACCTTAAGTAATTAATCTTCAATTAAACCACATTTATTAATCACCATTGATTAATACCATTCAGTAATTAACTATCTTTAATTACTCATCAAATAAATTAATTACTCCTTAATTAATTTTCTCTAATTAATCCCATGATTAATTATACACGTAATTATATTCCAATTACTTTCATGATTAAATCACCCTCAGTTAATCACATCCAGTAATTATCATTAATTACTTCCCTAAGAAATTATGCTCCATTGATTACATTAAGTAATTACACAAATCCAATCATCAAATGATTTTTTAAATTAACTAAATTAATTAAACTAAATCTATTATCAAAATAAATTACAGCAAGTAATTAATCTCTAACTACTTCTATCAAGTAATAACAATTTACAATTGATTATCTAAATTAATTAATCTAATTAATCATTGTAGTAATCACATTTATTAATCATTGAATAATCCTTAGTAAATGACCTTTGTTAACTATTAAAAATTCGTTATTACTTCTCTAAAGTGATTTAACTAAGATTTATTCATTTTTATTACAAATCAATTTCATCTTTAATAACTTATTAATAAATCCATAATTATTAAATTAGTTAAAATTTAAAATCCTATTTGATTAATGATCCTTAATTATTTATAAATTATTTTAAATCATAATTAACTAGTTTTAAATTCTTAATTACTAAATTAAACAATCCACATCATTAATTTAATTAGTTAATTATTCATTTTAATTAATTTAATAATTACAAGTCGTAAATCTTCATTTATTCATCTTAATTAAACACCTTAGATTTCAAACTTCACTTACAATTTTAAACTTTAATTTTAAAATTCAACTTCTTAAACCCATTTAAAGTAGTCAACAAATTTAATTTTTTAAAAAAACTTATTTATTTTAAAACTGAGATTCAAATTACTTAAACCAAATTTAAACTTGAACTTAAACTCATTTTAAAACTTACTTTCCATTTACAACTAGCTTTTAACTTTTTTTTTTTTTTAAACAAACTGGAAACAGGTTTGCTGTAAAACCTGATGCAAGCTAGACAACCCGAGACACCCCCAGATGACTTCGAGTCCAATACCTTGGTTACCCGAGAAAAATACTATCCACTTCGAGTTCAACACTATAAAACTCGAGACCCAAAAAAACTTTATTCTATTTTAACTGAGATTCAAACTTCATTGAAATCCAAACTTATCTTTGATTAAATACCTATTTTCAGTATCTATATCTTATTTTTAAACTCAGGTTTAAAGAAATTTAAACTTTTCTTTATACTTTAATTTTAAACAAAACAGAACACCTGCTTCCTGAAAAAAAACTGAAACCAGAAGTTACCCCGAGGCTACATACCTTTGCTTCGAGTCAAGTTCGAACATGCTTCGAGTTCCCGTGAAGTTTTCCCCGAGTCAATCCCTTAAAGACTCGAGTACCCCCCTTCAACAACTACTCCAGGCACAACACAATGCACCGTGCATATGCACGGTGCCGATGGTCGACGCAGACCATCATTGATGATCTCTCCACACCATCCATCACACCAACCCTCCCTCGCAAGCATCGACACGACATTCCAACGCGAAAATCAAAAATGAAGGCTCGAGCTCCAAACCTGAAAACAGCTCGGTGCACCACATCCAAACCTGTCGCCGCCTCTTCCACGATGCCTCGGCCTCCAGAAAATCCCCTATTCCGGCTACGACTTCGACCATGACCCAACTACCACCACCCCAAAATTCACTGCACTCGATCACCTCCTTCGGCCGTGACAATCGCTTCCCCAATCACAGCAAAATTTAGGGTTCTAGAAGAAAACCCACTGCCGCATCTCCCTTGGTGAACTTCATCACTTTCTTCCATTTTTTCCTAGCATCTATGATCAATCCTCCATCATCCAGAAGAGTCCCTACCTCTCCAATCCATTTGATCACTAGAAAGTCACTAATTTGCATATTATGCTCAAACCAGAATTACCTCTTAACACCTTTACTTAAATTTATAGTTTTGGTTTTAAAAATCATATTTTGACTTAAATATTCAATTTATAATACTAGAATTACATTTTTAAAGGTTTGAGTTTCAATTGTATTTAGTATACTCAGTTGTTTTCAATAGTTCCAAAAACAAGCAACTCAAAATTTAACTAATCTTAAATTTTAAACTTTAATCTAAATTGAATCAAACAGTACTGGTTAGATAACCAGATTTTGTCATGAGCAAGACCATGTGGAAGGGAATAATAGTTAAAATTTTGAGCCTGAGAAACATTGCAGAGCACAACAAAATAACAGCACTTCACACATAAATATACAGGGACCTATTTATACATATGCATCACAAACATATTCTCATAGATGAGTATGCAATAGAAATTTATAATTTTAAACTATTTAATTTGTTATGTTACTCACCTAAAATTGCAGAGGGCCTTTGGACTGAAATGAGATTTACATGCTGTTGTTTTGATTTCCTTCTAACCTCTTGCTTTAGATTATAGAAGTAGTTTAAGTTTGTAAAAATGAAAATTTACTTATGTTTTTGGGTTTTCTAAGTTTTGAAAGATAATGAACAGAGAGCATTGCATACAAATACAAGCCAAACAAGCTTGTACATGAAGGTGTTTACTAGTATAAGCATTTAGTTTGTTCAAAGATATTTTTTTTTTAGTCTGAGATATTTCTTCAAATGTAGGCTGAAATGATCATTAGCAAAAATTCGAATTGACTCAATAGTTGGCTGAGATGATAAAACGTTAAATGCTAATGTACTTTATGTTACACCCTTTTCTTATTAGTGTATGTTGATATTACACTTTGCAGCTTATCTAATCTTCCTATAAGTTTCTTGCCTGTTTTATTCTGGCCTTGTATATTAGGTTGCAGGCAATAAATATTACAATGTCAGGTTTGTATTTTTTTATATACCTGCATATTCACTTTTGTCTTGTATATAGATATTCTGATGTTGGTAGATTTTCTTTTGCTTAGTCTTGCCTATTTAGTTCATAGATTATAAACATTTCAAGCCTGGTTTTTGTTTTCATACCTTAAGTACTTAATATTCTCTTTTACTTGCTTTGCATAATCACTTACAGGTTATACATTATTATTTGTCACATGCCTAGCTTGCCTTATATCCTATGTACATATATACTTTGTTTTATTTCTACTCATTTATTACACATGTTTTACTTGCCAGATTCATTTTTATACTTCATGTACAAATATAAAGTTGTTTTAGTCTATGCTTATTTATTTTACAAGTTACAAATATTTACAGCCCTAGTTTTACTTTATTTTTAAACTTTAACTATCAAATACTTAATTTGCTGATTATTAATTTATTTTCATACTTATGCTAATATCATAGATGTTTATGTATTTATACTCATTTTAATACCATACATTTAATATATGTTTGTGTTTAATATATTTTAAGATTTGTTTTATTTTAAACATGTTTGAAAGATGCTATTTCAAATTTACAAATCATAGCTTTCCTATCAATTAAACATACATAAATTTAAGATAATAATTTTTATTTATATTAAAAATCCATTTGTAAAACATTACACCATTAATATTGTTTAAATTTAACTCATGGTTAAATTAAAAATAATTTCCAAAATAAATTATCTCTTTATTAATCAATTGCTTATTTTATCAAGCTATTTAAAAAGAATAAACAAACCTTTTTATTTAAATTTAAACTTAAGCTAAAATCAATTTTAAACAATTAAGTTTTTATCTTGAGTATTTTAAAGTCATATAGTTATTTATTTAATAGCTTAATATCAAATTAAATCCAATTTTTAATTTATCAAAAATATTAGAATAAGAAAACATGCCTATATATATTAAATTTAAAACAAAGATTATCTAATTATAATGTATACAGTTATGTATATATTCAAATACAAAATAATTTATTAGCCTTTAAAGATTAATTATCAGTTTAAATATTTATTTTAAAGAAGATTATTTAAATTTAATTCAAAGTTATTATTAACAATATGGTCAAATCATTTAAATTTTGACATAAATTATTAAATTGTTATTGTCAAAATTTCTAGGATATCACAATACCCATACCTTTCGACAAGGATAAAATCTACTTCACATAAGTGATCAAACCATTTGACGAGGTCGAAAGCCTCCACATATCACAATAGATCTTGATATTCTACCTATTCCTAGAGGGGACTTAAACCCTAATCTTTAAATAAGATAAAAATAACCTTAAAGGGACAAACTCAAAGAACTTCAACTTAGCCAAAAGGAAAGCTTTTGCAAGAAACCTCATTCAAATCCAATTAATACGAAAGGTTTTCTAATTAAAAGATTAAACCTTAACGTCGAAAGGTTTGACCTAAGATCCAATGTCAAGTGAATCTAAACATAAAGGCAATCCTTAAGGGTATCAAGTCATTCACTCAAACTAGTATATCCATACCACTTGGAATAATTTCGCGGTGTTGACAAGAAATCTTGTTAATATTTTTGGCACTAGAAGGAGGGCTTGAACCTCCGAATTGGTTATCCCCCTAACACTACTATTCTCTAACCCTCCTTGGATCAACCTTACATCAAGTCTATCTACTTTAGTTAAACCATGGCTAGAAGATTTAAAAGATCTGAACAAGGGTCTTATGAACCACATTTGTCAAGATTATTCTAAGTAAACATCAAAAGCTCCAATCAAGATGAAGAGCAAAGACTAAGACTTGAAGCCTTAAGGATTATAAATAAAAAGAAAGCAGAATCTTATGATCCAGAGAACTAAAGTCTGAGCCCCTTTCATGTTTTCCTTAACCCAATCTTCGCACTTGGAAAGAGAACGAATGGAAGTGATAATATCTTTATTCAAATGAGAAGAACAATTCAACATTATGCCAAGGGCACAATCTTTGAGGAAGAGATAATGAACGATTAGAATGCCTTCGGACACAAATGGAAATCAACTACTATAAGAGCACTTCCAACCCAAGAGATTCAAAGGGAAATGAAAAGAAAGATAAATGAAGAGCATGAAATGATATGGCAGAAAACTAAAAAGAAAAAAATTATCCTCATGAGTCAATTTTCAAGTCTATACTTCCAAAAGAATTCAACTTAACCACATCAATAGAAAATGTCTAATTACTTACAAAGGATAAACTTAACTATTGGACATCACAAAAGAAAAAGCCAAAGCATGAAAGCAAATTGGGAGGATCCTTCTATCACTATCATATGATGAATGGTCATTAAACCAACCATTGCAAAGCCGTGAAGGGGATGATCATCAATTTCTTTAGACAGGGAAAGATCATTAAATTTGTAAAGAGGACTTGAGAAAAGATTAATAAAGATCAACTTTGTGAATAAAGAAAGTCTACATAGTTGGGAGTAAAATGCTCCTCAAATTTGGATACTGCCTAAGATGGTGGTACTACTTAAGATGGTAGAAAAGCTTCTGTCTGTGGCGAGATAGCCAGGGCAGAGCGCCTCATGGAGGGAGGACGGAGTAAGCCTCTATCCACGCCTAAGATAACCAGGGTAGAGCATAGAAAAAGCCCTTAATCACGCCTCAAAAGGGTCTGGTTAAGGAACCTCCTGGATAGAGGACGGAGTAAGCTTCTATCCATGCCTAATATGGAAAGGGTAGAGCATCGAACAAGCCCTTAACCACGTCGCAGAAGGGAGCGATTAAGATACCTCATGGAGCGAGGATGGAGTAAGCCTCTATCTACGCCTCAAATGGCTAGGTTAGAGCACCGAAAAACCCATTTACGCGTCGCAAAAAGGTCAGTGTAGGGCGCTTCCTTGAGGGAGGTCGGGTAGGTCCTTAGTTCTAGCCTCTAAGATAAGCTAACCAAGAGCACCGGACAATGGACTAAGATGTCCAGGCCTAAGAAGAGGCCCAATCAAAAAAAGACTAAGATATCCAAGCCCAACTGAGGCTCATTCAATAATGGATTAAGACATCCAGGCCCAGAAAGAGGCCCAATCAACAATGCATTAAGATGTCCTAGCCCAAATAAGGCTTGATCCATATGAACTAAGATGTCCAAGCTCTAGAAGAGGCATATCAATCATGAACAGAGACGTCCTGCCTCAAGAGGAAATCAATCAAAATATTTCAATGCATATTCAACATCTGAAGGGTTCATGAATGTCAAAGAATACGAAAACAAAGGACTAGAATGGGACCCCACTTTCTATTAACCGAATCTGGGTCTTGGGACTTCATTAATCATCTAGCTCGAATCTGAGCTTCGGAATTCTCATATTTGAATCTCAATAACTAATACCCAAATCTGGGTCTTGGCATTTTATCAATCACCGTCTTTACTAAGCCCAAATCGAGGCTTGAAATCATTATCGATCACTATAATTAATATCTGAATCTAGATTTTGGATCTTTCTTACAGATATTTCATTATCTAAAAACTCGAATTTGGGTTTTGGATTATTGTCAATCACTGATTTACTATACCTGGATCTGGGAACTAAATATGTTGTGTATTTAAACCCTAATCTAGGTACAAGATCTTTGGATTTCTACCTATTACAGATGCCTGAATCTGGGCAAAAGAATATTAATGAAAAGACCGTTATAAGATCCTCCGAATAGGAACTTCGGGTTTTTAACTTTTTTAATCTCATTAATCTGAAGAAATGGGTAAAAGGGTAACTACTTCAAAATTTCAAACATGGATTCCTAAATCGAGTTCTCTATTTAATAAAAATTATATTTTAACATTCATGAACTTATGATAAGGCGGAATCTACTACCAACAAGTTTTATGCATATCAAACAAGTGGAAAGAGTTAAATCATAGATCATTTCTCATCATGCTTAAAGATGAGATCTTAGCATTTTGAATAGATTACTTTTCGTACAATTGGCAAGAAGATTCGCTAATCAAGGAAAATGATATATATAAGCAAATATGTCAATTTCAAGAAAACAATTGAAAACACTCTTTGCTACATGTTTCTGTAACGATCCTGACTCGACCTTCGAAAATCGACACACGTACTTCACTTGTACTCGAATGCCGTAGATTCAAACGTCGAATCTAGCTCGCCGGAGCTTATAACACATCAAGTATGACAACATAGCGGAAGAAAAGAATGAATATCATATACAACTCCAATGATACAATATCCATATATACAACAATGATCAATATCAGAGATACAATGAAATGCTACAATGGAAACACCAATGAACTAGCAGCGAAAACAACTAAAACTTGAAACTCTAGAAGAAACACTAATATCAGCAATCTCCATAGATAGCTCGAACCGCCATCAAGTTGCACCAAGCTAAGCATGGTCAGTCTTCCTAACCAAAGGCTTCAATATCCAAAGTCGCCAAAGAATTATAAAGAGAAAGCTGAAAGCTACTAAATCGATATCTACCATCTGAAAAAAACCCAACTCTAGACTACCCGTGTGGAAAATTGGGGCACCCAGAGTTTAGGAAGGGAACAATAAACTTTGGGTCTGTCATGGGACTGGTAACAAAAAAGTTTTATCTTTAAAAGAAACAACAAAGATTTTAAAATATTGAAAACTGCAATGCATTTTGGAAAATGAAACTGCCATAAGGCCTCCCGCCACACACACAATGTAAGCGCACACATGGGGGAGATTTCTCCTTATGAGAGTCAAAAATGCTTGATATGTGAAAACCATTTTATATTATCTTTAGTGCATAGTGCAGAAAACCTTTCGAAAATATGATATTTATCTTAGCCAGCATACAACAGTTCGTTGTATGCCTACTATAGCTACCATTTTAAATTGGTAGGTTATACAATTGAAATCGTGAAGGGCGCGTATTGGAGATTGGATTTCAAACAAATGGTCAGGCTAAGGAACTTCCTTACCGAAATGGGTACGCCTCTAGAAGGACGCCCCCGAGAACCTAACCGGATCTCTGCTATCAAGGCTGAAGCTACCTCACGCTTTAACCAAGCTAAAACATACGTAACTAACACACAAGTATGCCACCCTCGGTTGTTACCGACATTTATCCAAGGCGCCTCTCAACCTACAACCACAAAGAAATAAGTTTGTAGCAACCACATAGGTTAAATATTTGGGCTCCATACCATGATATCACCTCTTATCTAGAAGGAATGGACATACCCTAGGGGTGCGACCCATAAAGACCTTGTCGCAACATTCCTGTTTCGACCATTTCCGGGGTGTGAAGTCCTGATGCAGTCTCGTCCACAAAGCTACACTTTTCCACAAAGCCATGCTTCGATCAACAACACTTCGTGTGCCACATTACCAAATTGGGAATGTATCACTTGTAACAATCAACTACATAACCTCTGAACTCGTACATCTCAGAGAAGGGTGTTAAGCTAAGAGAATAAATCTCCGCCACCAAACAGAGATGTATTTGATAGAAACTAGCTTTACATCTCAAAGTGTAACGTCAGACACACATCAATACAAGTCTGTTCCGTGTTCGAACAGAACCGAAGGCACTTCATAAAGAAGCCCTTGTAAATCCTGATAATCCCTAATCATGTCCAGACTCCCCATCACAAAGGGTGCTAAATCTCTATACCGGGGGCCATTCGGTGCAGAGACATTCGACGGGTTATCCTTTCGCTTTCGAAAATATTCGGTCTGCATCACCGGTCTTCAATTGCTATCCATAACGTCGTATCACTATTCGGAATGGGCTATATGACACAAAGTCCTCTTTCGGCTAAACCGAATAATGAGCGCAATTTTTAAAAACATATGGATATGGGATCTCAGTTAAGTCACAACTTGTTACCCAAAACTTTTCTTTCAAATGGTTAAACAAATTACCATTTACAAATCTTTTCAGACAAAAGATTCACTTCACAAAGTTCACAAAGTTTACCAATCTTTCACAAAGATTCATTAATATCTTTCCAATTCAAATCTTTTATACAATAGATACGCTTTTCAGATCCCTTTTCAATTTGAAAACAAACTTAACTAATCTTTAACAAAGATTCATTCATAGCCCTTTTCAAAACAATTTTCCTTTCAAATTGGACTAACTCATCCAATCTTTAAATCAAAGATTCAATTCATAGTTTTCAAAATCATTTCCACAAAAAATTCCATTTCAAATCTGTTATATAATAGATACACCATTTAAAATCCTTTTCGATTTCAAAACAAGATTTAATAATCTTTCACAAAGGTTCATCCGCAACTTTCAAAACTATTTCAATTTCATTTCAAACTTGAAATCTTTCAATACAAATTGGAAATCCTTTCTTTATATGAAAGCTATTATTTGAAAAAAAATAGTTTTCGTTTCAGAAAAATCCAATTATATTTGCATGAGTTAAGCCTTTTAAGTATAAATTAGGGTTAAATTCAAATTCCCAAAACAATACTTTTAAAATGGGTTTAAAACCCATATTAGCACATTTATAACTTGTATAATCTTTTTAAACCATAATTTCCAAAAATAGAATTCAATTTCAAATCTTGAATTCAAATTCAAATCAAACTATTTTAATTTCCAAATTTGAGTTATTCAAAATAACTTTTATCTTTGAAACTCCCTTTCAAAGCTTTTCATATTTAACCCAAATCCATTTCTAAAACTATTTGAATTCAAAATCCAACTTTTTAAAATAGTTTCCAAAATATCTGTGACTTAACCAATTTCCTCGTGCAATCCATATTCGTGCGTGTATAGTGTGGTCTAGGGGTTTTACACACAATAGTGCAACAACATCAATCAGCACAGACTCACATACAACAATATATTTGGAGAAAACTCCTGAGTTTACGTGATAGATTGCTTCCTATTATTGTTCATAGGTTGTCAAATTCATCTACTGTCAAATTTTGGTACGATCCATGGGTGGCCAAGGGAGTGATTTTGCATTCTTTGTTCACATATCAACAGCTCCAACAAACTGGTATACCTATTAATGCAAATGCGGTGGATTATATTTTCCATGGTAACTTGAATCTGCCATACTCATCAAATCAATACATCAGGACAGTGTGGAATGATATACAATGTAATAACTACCCTCTTGTTGATGTTGGTGATGTGTTTTGGAATGATAGACCTCATACTGTCAAGCTTGTGTACAAGCACCTGCACAATTTTAGTGATCAAGCTTTCAAGTGGAGCAAAGTTATTTGGACCACTGATTCAACCCCAGGGGATAATCTAATGCTTTGGAAAGCGCTGCAAAATGCAATGTTGACTAGAACCAAATTGATGGAGATGGGATATGATACGGGATTCAATTGTGTTTTCTGTGCAATTGACCCTGAGACTGTGCAACATTTGTTCATGCAATGTCCCTTCACTAAGATGCTATTTGACAATATGATGCTTGTTGCTGGGAGTAGATTGTCGGCTAATCAACCTACGCTGGATTTTGACATGATATACAAAGCTACAAGGTGGCAAACTTTGAAGGCGAGGCATTTAACTATATGCTTGAAGAAGTACATGACAGTGGTGTGGTATGAACGAAATTTGATTTTCTTTGAAAAGAAGAGGAGAGATGGGCAGGTGTTATGGAAGGTTTTGAAGTATGAAATTTACAAAACTATGAAGATGCAATCTAATTTTCCAGCCATATACAAGGAAGCTTGGAGATAGTTGGTGTTTTTTTTGGGTGTATCTTGTTTTTTTGATTTGCATTGTGTGTTTTGTTGTTTTTTTTCCTGCTGTGTATCTCCGTGTGTTTTGTTTTGTCTTTTACTTTTTCATGCTTGCTGTTTTCTTTTGGGCGAGTATTGTTTTTTTGCAATAAAATCAGGTAGGGGCCCTGTTAACCCCGCTAGCTTTTGCTAAAAAAAACAATATATTTGATAAGCGGTATGTTAACGCAAAAAATGTACGCTAACACCCCGGTGTGAGTTATGACATAGTGAAAGCACCACCCGTTGGTACGGGAACTAAAAATAAGCAGAGAATAGCAGAAAATAGTAGAGATACGACAATTTTTATAGTGGTTCGCTCAAAGTCAAGCCTACGTCCAATTTATATCTTTTATTATGAACTTTAAGTACATTTTGTTACAACTAAACTTCAAGTACAACAAAATTCAAAGACTTGAGCTTCCAAAGTAGAATCGAGTCAACTTCATGAGTAAGAGACCATAATCTGATTCAGTGAAGAAGTTTCATCCATTTTGGAATTGATCTGTGAAGTTGTTAAGATGTTGCAGGACTTGGAGAATGAATGAGTACCTTGACTTTCAAAGTGGCAGAGTTTCGGCCATCTAGAAAATCCCCCTTTGAAGTGTGGAGCAGGTGAGGTATTTATAGGAGAGGTTGGGTTTAGTTCAGGCTCGTCATAGGTCGTGAGCGACCTAAGGGGTTGCGGCATAAGGAGTTGCGACATAAGAGTGATCCTGAGGTAGCTTAAGTCGTTAACTACTCAATGGAACCATCCTGGACGAGAAACATGCTGTGAGCGACTTAGTATGTGTAATGTAGGAGTTATCTCGGTTTGCTTAGGTCGCGAGCGACCTAATGGAAGAGGCGGTGTGAATGCGGCTTTTCTCTGCCTTAACTCGTTAGGTCGTTGGTCGCTAGGTCGCTTCCATTATTAAGCCATTGAGTTGTAGGAACCTTTAGGTCGTTAACCCGTTGAACCATAGGGGTCTTTAGGTCGCTGCAGTATTCAACCCACTACCGCGTTTGTGTCGATATGCCGCTGATCCGTTAAGTCGCTTAACTCGTTGCTATGTTAGCTCGCTGGATCTTTTAGGTCGTTAAGTCGTTGGAGCTCCTTGAGTAGTTGAGTCGCTTTTTGTTTTAGGTCGTTAGGTTGCTAAGCCGTGAAAAAGAGGTGTTAACACATACGGACTTGGATTGACCTAAAAATTGAAACGCTGGCTTACATGACTTTGCCTGCCATGTCCTATCAATTATAGCCTGATCCGGGCTCGGATAAAATTCATCGATATCCATAGTGAAGCAATGTATAACCAATCTTTGAGATGAGCTGCCTTTGGCATTCGATCAATCTTCTGGTATCACTGCCTTGCCAAAAGGCGAGATAACATTTGTACCCCAAAACATGCCTTGCGATAGGAAGGAGTGTTTTGTAATGCCATAAGCTGGATGTTCATATCTTGTCAACAACCAGTGAAGAACTTGATAATTTCATATGACCTCGAATGACGATCGTTCGGGATCGTATGCCATTTGAGGTGAAACAGACCGTTCGTGGTCGAATGCCGTTCGAGGCGAATGGTGACCGTTCGAGGTCGGGTGCCGTTCGAGGCTAATTGTGACCGTTCGAGGTCAGGTGCCGTTCGAGGCGAATTGTGACCGTTAAAGGTCAGGTGCCGTTCGAGGTGAATTGCGACCATTCGAGGTCGAGTGCCGTTCAAGGTAAATTGTGACCATTCGAGGTCGGGTGCCATTCGAGGCAAATTGTGACCGTTCGGGGTCGGGTGTCGTTCGAGGCAAATTATGACCATTCGAGGTCAGGTGTCGTTCGAGACAAATTGTGACCGTTCAAGGTCGGGTGTCGTTCGAGGCGAATTGGTGTGCCCCGGGGGTGGACTTAATATTATAGATACCAGGTTCACGTTTGGGTGAGTTCCTAGATCGTTTATCAGGGCGACTTATTGCCATCTCAGATCATGCCTAAGAACCGTTCACGATCCTGTACATGTGTAAGTAGCTTAGCTATCACAGAATTATCAAAATCCAGTATTCATTCAACTGAAGAGTTTTAAAGCAAATATGTCCGACAAAGTCAAATCCAAACACAAGAAGTAAAACATAAAAGCAAAGTAGTGACGTCATAGTGTAAACACCTACATTGATATGATTTATAGTTGTACCAGAGCATGCTTGGGGATCGTTCGTGGTCCCATACATGTGTGAACAACCTAATTGTGTCGATGTGGAGTTTTCCACTCGTTCGTCATTATTTCAATCAATTGATAATAAGCTGACGCCTCGATCCCGAGCCGTCTTCAGTTGGTGCAGGTAGTGGTTGTTCTTGTTCCACCGTCGTGGTCCTCCTTCTCACATACTGTAACAGAAAACCATTCCGGATGTGCCCCTCAACTTAGTCTTTCAAGTATCTGCAGTCATTTATGCTATGACCATTCAACTCATGGAATGAGCAATACTTGTCCGACCTTCTCTCGTTGTTGGTTGGATCTCTCCTCGTCGGTTTTCGATAAGGAACCTGTCCCTTGGTGTCCTGGTAGATCCGCTCCAAAGTCTCATTCAACTCCGTGTATGAGGTGAATCTTGGTTCCTTTCGTAACCGTGCTGATCTATCATTGTTATCCTCAGTCTTTCGTTTACCTTTGCTAGTTTCTACACCTTTCTCAGGAGGATTTCCACCTTTGATCGCATAATTCCTTCTCCTTCTTCTGTTTCGGCATTTGCGTCCCCTAACCGTAGAAATCCTTCAGCCTCATGGTAAATTTCCCATAGATCCATAGGGGGATCTCTTGTCAGCGAATTCTTGAATTCGGTACCGTTATCTATGCCCGACACAGCTATCATCAAGACCATGGATGGATCCGGTCGATCCATCGATGCTGCAGCTGCATTGAATCGCATCAAAAAACTTCTCAAAGGTTCCCCAGCTCTTTGTTTCAGTGCTGCCAAACTCATAACATTCTTGGGTCTCAAAATGTGGACCCTGAATTGCCTCATAAACCTTTCAGTCAAATAATTCCACGTCCCGATAGATCCACTCTCCAGTTGTCTAAACCATAATGCCGCAATATCCGCCAAGTACAACGGAAAGCACCGGGCCATAACCTCCTCTGATGCCCCCAGCACCTCCATATGCCTCATATATTTCGTCAGATGAATTGTAGGGTCTGTCCTTCCATTATACATTTCTAGCGATGGTAGCTTAAAGTCTGGTGGGTTCCTAGCTTTCCTGATTATTGTGGTAAAAGGACTCCTATTCACATCCTCCAAATCCTTGTTTACCAAACCACCTCTCATAGCTCTTTTTACCATTTCCGCCAATCTGTCGTTGTCTCCTAGTTGTAGTCCTCGTCCATTGCCTTCGGCCTACCCCCCGAGTTCACGAGGGAATTCTGGAATTTGTTCTCCTGGCTGAGCTCATGTTCCTCTGCCAATGCCATGTTGCCCGAATCCACTCGATGTTTGTCTCGGTATTGGGTCTGCGTGCTTTAGATGAGTGCCCCCTAGCTCTGGTGTTGCTTCAAATGGTCCTGCTCCGTTCTGAACTCTAGTTGCTTCTTGATTCTGCCCTCCAAGTTGTCCAATCTGTTGAAACAAATTCTAGATCATCTCCTCTTGCCTTCTCATCATCGTCTCCATCTCGTCCCTGGTGACGAAGACTGAAGTTTGGTTCACTCCTGAGGAAGCCTCTTGACTTCCTTCGTGCTGACTCCTCTCTGATCTCTGCCTTCTACTCGATCGCCTTATCATAATTCTTCGGATCTCAATTTGTAAACTCCTTGATCCAACTCTAATTGATAGAATTCCTGAGCTCAGTTCTCAATGAAAGCACCAAAGAATGTTAACGCAAAAAATGTACGCTAACACCCTGGTGTGAGTTAAGATATTGTGAAAGCACCACCCGTTGGTACGGGAACTAAAAATAAGCAGAGAATAGCAGAAAATAGTAGAGAGACGACAATTTTTATATTGGTTCGGGTCAAAGTCAAGCCTGCATCCACTTCATATCTTTTATTATGAACTTTGAGTACATTTTGTTACAGCTAAACTTCATGTACAACAACTTCAAAGACTTGAGCTTCCAAAGTTGAATCGAGTTAACTTCATGAGTAAGAGACCATAATCTGATTCAGTGAAGAAGTTTCATCCATTCTGGAATTGATCTCTGAAGTTGTTAAGATGTTGTAGGACTTGGAGAATGTATGAGTTCATTGACTTTCAAAGTGGCAGAGTTTCGGCCTTCTAGAAAATCCCCCTTTGAAGTGTGGAGCGGGTGAGGTATTCATAGGAGAGGTTGGGTCTAGGTCGGGCTTGTCATAGGTCGTGAGCGATCTAAGGGGTTTCGGCATAAGGAGTTGCGACATAAGAGTGATCCTGAGGTAGCTTAAGTCGTTAACGACTCAATGGAGCGATCCTGGACGAGATACATGCTGCGAGCGAATTAGGTTGTCTAATGGAGGAGTTATCTCGGTTTGCTTAGGTCGCGAGCGACCTAATGGAAGAGGCAGTGTGAATGCGGCTTTTCTGTGCCTTAACTCGTTAGGTCGTTAGGTCGCTAGGTCGCTTCCTTTATTAAGCCGTTGAGTTGTAGGAGCCTTTAGGTCGTTAACCCGTTGAACCATATGGGTCTTTAGGTCGCTGTGGTATTCAACCCACTACCACGTTTATGTCGATATGTCGCGGATCGGTTAAGTCGCTTAACTCGTTGCTATGTTAGCTCACTGGATGTTTTAGGTCGTTAAGTCGTTGGAGCTCCTTGAGTAGTTGAGTCGCTTTGTGTTTTAGGTCGTTAGTTTGCTAAGCCATGAAAAAGAGGTGTTAACACATACGGACTTGGATTGACCTGAAAATTGAAACGCTGGCTTACATGACTTTGCCTGCCATGTCTTATCAATTGTAGCCTCATCCGGGCTCGGACAAAATTCATCGATATCCATAGCGAAGCAATGTATAACCAATCTTTGAGATGAGCTGCCTTTGGTTTTCGATCAATCTTCTGGTATCACGACCTTGCCAAAAGGCGGGATAACACGGTATAAACTATAACGCTTATCTTTCATTCATAGATTCACAGATGCATTTATCACAAATAGATAAGTTACACCATGAATGAATAAATTACATCACAGATGAATAAATTAAATTACAGTTTACAACACAAATTAGAATAATTCGTATTACAAAGCATCACGTATGAGAAATATCAAACCATTCAAACATTTAATAGAATCCAAACATCCATAAGTAAAATCAATCAATTATCTAATTAATTTAAATCAGATTAATTAATTATGAATAAATTTATAATCCTAGTTAAATAATCATTAATTAATTACAAACCATTTTGATTAATTAATTACCTTTAATTAATAAATAATCCTTTGATTAATTATCCTTAATTAATTACAATAATTAATTAACCCTTAATTACCCTTAATTAATTAAAAATTAATCCACTTTTAATTATTAATTAATTAACCTTTAATTAATTACTCTGATTAATTATCTTAATTACTTTAATTAATTATCTTTTAATTATTAAGTAATTATCCCTTAATTACTTATTTTAATTAATCAATCCTCAATTATATTAAGGTAATTAACTTTTAAGTAATCGCATTAAGAAATGATCCTTTAATTTATAAATCAAAAGTAAATCATTACATTTCTTAATTACCATTTAAAACTTTTATTACTTAAGCCTTTGTAATAAATCACCATTTACAATTAAAACAACTGAAGTTCCTTAAGTTGTTTAAAAATTTGAAAGCATTTCATTTTAACTTCTAAAACCTAGTTAATATGTTTTGAAAACTTGATTAAATTAACATATGCCTTTTTAAAACTTTGTAAAAAAATAGTTTAAAACCTGCTGTTCCAAAATTACCCGAGCCCGCCACCAAAATGCTCGAGCTATACCTCGAGGCCAAACTTTCTTTAATTTTGATCTCGACATTTTAAAAACTGTTGCTTGCCAATCTCATTCGAACACACACAAGCCAAACATACCAGATCTTGAGCTCAAACCCGAGAAGCCCACCTCTTCTTTATTTTTATTTTTTTTCTAATTTTCCTGACAAAAAGGTGCACACATGAACGTGCACCGGAGATCGCATCTCCTCCGACCAACGTCGCTCCCTCCAGCATATCATCGGCGACCTGCCTGACTTCCCCGACCACCCAAAAACCATCATCACGACGGCAATCGAAATCGAGCATTCCCACTCAAAACTGGAACCCACCTCCATCTGTAAATCGCCTCGCCACATCACTTCGAGCCACCGGACGCCATGTAATCACTACCCAAGCTACTCCGATAACCCACGAGCTGTTCCCCCCGATCGATGCAACCTGATGCGACATTGATGTCCCAGCAACCTATTTCCTCATATCGATCAAAATTAGGGTTAAAACACTAAACCACGTCATAACGCCACGCCGACCATCGATAAATTCAACAATCATTTTTCTGATGATCCCCTACCTGCAATCCTCCTTCTATCCAGATCGCGATATTCAATTTGCCGTTGATCGACTGAAATCGACCAAAACAAGTTTTCTGTTCAACCCTTTATTCTACCTTGAATCAACACTAAAAATCTTGAAATTGTTATCTAAATTCATTATTTTACAATACGATTCTGGCTATATATTCAAAACAAAATATAACAAACATTAATTTTATGAATTTAATTACATGTTACAGTAATATATTATGCTCGAGAAATACATAAAGTATTTTCACTCGCAATTATTTTTGAAACTGAAATTACATAGTAGTGATCAACTTCCTTTTTAAAATCTTAGCCTAATATTGATTATCCAAAGATAATTTGAATTGTTTTCTTAATTTTGAAACCTGCATCTATAACAGGAGTCTGTGCATATATATAAATCCAAACATGCTTGCAAAATTTCCTACATTCATGCAAACACTTTCACATCATATCACAATGACCATCACAAGCATCAGGTTAATAAACAAATTTAGGTTTCAAACTAGAGGTTTTCTCACCTTTATGTTGAAGACAGAGAACAGGTTCTGGTTTTGATTTTTCTTTTGCTTTCCAGGTTTGCTTTTGAACTTTGCCTCAGGCTCTTAGATTTTGATTTGTTACTTGATACTTGAACCGGAATGCTTTTGTTTTGAAAGATCTGGAAACATTTGATCTGGTTGTTTTATTTCCAAGTTTGAACTTGCATTTACTTTGGGTTTCCAGATTTTGTTTTGATCTTTCTATTTTAAATTCTGAATCTTTTGATTTCTTCTTTTCTTTTTTTTAATCCTAGTTTTGAATTTCCTTGCTTTGCTCGTTGAAACAGGTTAAATTTTTGAACAGAGATTGCTATTTTGAATTGATTCTTGAAGTAGTTGTTCAGGTTTTGATTTCGAATAGATCTTTTTTCCATATTTTTAGATTGAAGATGGTATTTTTTTTCTTCTTTTTTTCTTTGAATTTTGTTTTCTCAGGCTGAGATGTTTTGAAAAGAATGAAAATAGCCCGACCTTTATTTTTCTCTTACGCATGTTTTCAAAATTAAATTCAAAAGAAAACAATTTTCTTACCATGTATCATTCATGTTATCACTTAGTTTACATTTGTTAATACATGACACTATATTTTCACAAATGTCAAAAACAATCACTTTTATGTTTAACCCCTTTTTGTTAATTTATTTACAAATTTTTGTATAAACCCTTGTTTTTATTTTGAATTTAAAACTTTGTTTTAAACCTTTAAATTTAATTAAATTTGTAAATTTAGTTTTAAACCCTTAACTTAGATCTATTTGGAATGCATGTTTTAAATCTTACTTTATTTAAATTGATGAAACAAGTTTTTTATTTATTTAAATTTATGAAACATGTTTTAAATCTTTAAAATTAAATCCAATTAACTTTACAAAAATATTTATTATTAAATTTCCAAATAAACTTGATTTTAAAATCTACTTTTAAATATATTTATTTTCAAATATGAAAGAAAGTGTCTTTAAATCCTTTTATTAATCTCATTCTAAATTTCCTCCTCAAGTTATTATACTTAAATGGATAACTAAAAATATTAGTGTTAAAATGAGTAAATTAACTTTAATTAACTTTTTAGAAAAAATATTATGTTAACCTCAAATTACAACTTCCATTTAAAATCTATTTATTACATAAAATAATCACATATTCCTATAATCACATATTCCTATTTAATTTGAAAAATTGAAATTAATTCATAATTTAATCCAAAAATCTATATTTATTACTAAATTTGATTTTACTCAAAACCGGGATCGTTATAGTTTCTCAGGGAAATCAAAATGAAAAGGAGTAACTAAAGACTGAGCAAGCATAAAATTCACCGTATGAGCAATTCAAAGACATATCAAAAATTCCACTATAGAAAAGGATCACAAATCAGGTGATATTTACAATATTTCCATAATTTACATAAGTTAGGGAGCCATTTACAAACAACAAAATTATGTACAAGAAAGATTCACAGGACTCTAATATATAAATGAAATATAAATCTTGAGCTGCTTTATGTAGAGTCTCCGCCACTGAAGGGTTTACGACACGATTGATTGCTGCGTGGAGAACATCCTTAAGATTCTTTTCTTTTCTCCTTATTTTTTTCTTCATCAACTGCATCGATGTTGGTCTTTAAGGAACGATTAAAAGCTCTATTCACAGCCCTAAGAGTTTTATTTTCTCTTTACTACTCAGCAGCACGCTTATTGAGCAAATAATTATCACACTCAAGCTTTTGAATTCTGGCTGCATAATCATTAATGGTTTGGGACTACTTTATTTTCTTCTGCTCATCAAAATATTTAGATATTTAAAATTTTACTCTTCGGCACCAATTTCCCACTACATTATCATCTAAGTCCGGGGGAGGATTGAGCATAGTCGAAAATTTCTGTGCCATGTGAAGTTTTGACCTTGTAAGTTTAACACCCGGGAAAGTACCTTGAAGGACAGGAAGCTCAATCTTAGGAGTCTTATCTCCCAAGATGAATTTTATAGAGGCACACTACGCCTGACTGTCTTTCAACCTTAACTCTAAATCACTTATTTGTTAAATAAGCTCAGACATCCTTTGGTCAAAATCAGTTGTGGGATTGGTCTTCACTTGCCTCTTAATTGCAAAGATCATGTCATCCTTTTTTTTTACATTAGCATCAAGGTGACTATATGGTCTTTGTAATCACTAGCAATGATCTTTTGAATAAGATATCTTTTATGCCACTTCACGACTTCGATATTTCCACCAAAACGCTCGGGAAGGGTTTCGTCATGGACCACAATCTAGCCACACTTAGTTAATAATCTATCTCTGATAGCATTGACGTGACAAAGTAAATTTTGAGAAGACGAATAGACTGTGGCTCCTATTTAAAATAAAATAAACGAGAGAAAATCAAAATTAGGATAAAAGATATCTTTATTATTGCAGTAATGGGTTACAATTGGAATAACCACAAAGTCAAAAGGTACAATAAACACTTTCATCATATTTAGAGGTGAGAGACTACTTTCCTTACTTTGTCTAAAGTATTAGTTGAAAGCATGACCATTGAGTCAAAAGGCATAGTGACTCCTTCAAGAATTACAACTAGCGGACATTTACTATATCCCATTTTTCGACCGGTGGACTATCACAACCATAAATTAACTTGGAATGGAATGTTTGGATTTCTTTTAAGAATGATACCATTTCTTCGTCGAGGAAGTCAAAGCGGAGACAAGGGTATTGTAAGTATAATTTTTGTAAATCCCAAAGAAAACAATATTTTCTAACTTCAAAGTCTTCAAAGTTGGTACATTTTTAGAGAAATATCTCCTCATGTCAGCATATTGACTTAAGTGATTTCATGGGATGACATGGCCTAAAGAACTGATGTTCTGAAATAGTATAGTAAAAGAAAATAAGCATATAGAATGTAACAAAAGAGTATATTCATAAATCAATAACTTATTACAAATTTACAATCGTTTATCTGGTTCATACAAAATGGACATAGAGAAAAATTCAGAAACAAATTTGTCCTTATACTAATTAAGCCTTTCAGGGGGAAGATCTTGAGGAATCGATCTAATTGGTGGTAAATTCCAGCATGCTCTAGGATGCGGTTCAGATCTGAATTCATCTAGGTGTCTTTTGTGAAAACAACTAAGTAGACCCCCACTAAACTCGCCTAAAATGAAGTTATTAATACTCTATTTTCCTTCAAAAGAGTGTCGTATCGGAGATGCGCTTCCTTTAATAAAGAAGTACCCTCTGATATTTAAGAGATACAAGCGCGGAGCTTGTTAACAATGTACGGGTTTCAAGACGATCCATGATTTAAAAGCAATTTATATAGAAGGCTTGTCTTATGTAAGAATTCATTACATAATTTTTATTCATTATTTATTTTATATCAAACGAAGATCGTAATCATATAAAATGACAAAACAACTTCATTATATTTTCAAGATAAATGAAAGAGAACGCCAAATTTTCCCACCAAAATATCAAGCTAAGCATGTTTGTCTTCTCCCCTCTTTTATAAAATAATAATAATAATTAATCGTTCATATCCGCCATAAGAAGAGCACAAATGGGGCCCTACAATATTCATCAAGTTCATCCCGACTTTTTAATGCTGAGGCATCGCACTGTTGCTGCTATTACGCAATGAGACTACTAAATCAACCTCAAGAGGCGGAGGAAATGCAGAGTGCTCAATCCAGCAACGTAGTTCATCAGCACCCAATTACTTCAATCACCACTTAACGGCTACATGGTCCATGTTTTATGACTTAACTACTGCCGCATTTTGGATGGACTTGGCCATCTAGGACACTTCTGATGAAAACCTTATGTTGGCGATGTATTATGCCTATCAGCCGACATGGGTTGAACCCACCGTCATCAACTTAGTCGGTTTAGTTCCAGACCTACCTCCTCTCCCGAGTGAACGATGGTTAGGGAGTTATCTTATCTTTTTTCTAATCGTTCATGATGTTTAATTATGAAATGGTAACCTCTTTCTGAATATGTATGTGATAACTAATTATTGACAGTAATTCCAAAGGATTAAATCTTGAAGGATATAACACATGGCAGTATATATGTTAATGTTTCGAAATTCTAGTTTAGTCAAATTTTTGGAATGATGTTGTGTAACTAGAAATGCGCTTAGTGGATTAATATTTTGTTGAATGATATTTTATCATGTAGGATGTAATTAAAAGGTTTGGGTCGCCGACTATAAAGAAAAATTGGTTTTCCTATTCTTTAAACTAGTTGACCCCATCTAATAAAATAGCAAACAAGTTTCCTTAAAAAGATTGAGTACAAAAACATATACAAAGTTAAAAAAAATGATGATGATGCAAAAGTTAAGTCAAAAGCTAGATAGTCTAAGCTTTCGACAAAGTCGAATGGTTTATAGAGAAAGCTTTTCATAAAATCGAAAGGCCATAAAAAAGGCTTTCGACAAAGTCGATAGGTTTATAAAAAAGTCATTCAACAAAGTCGAAGGTTTATGGAAGAGTCTTTTGATAAAGTTGAAAGATTATAGGAAAAGACCTTTCTACTTTTTCGAAAGCTCTATGGAAACGTGGACCCACTCCAAGTGTAACATAAAGTTAAGTAGCGAGGCCTTACGACATGGTCAAATCCAAATTCGATAATAAATGTAGTTTTCGAATCCTTCTTGAAGAACAAGTAAGAGAATAGGTTAATCAGAAATTTTAAGTCGAATTTGAGAAGTTTCCTTGTTGTTTTAGAGCGAGATTCAAGAAGCTTGGGAGAATTCTTTTTCTTTTACTCGATGATTTTGTTTGCTGGCAAAAGTAAAAGAAAGAGAAGAAGCGTAATTACCCAAAGTCCCAATCGTTGGATCGGATTTAAATAAACGTCCTAGATTGACACGTTAAAGCCAAGAGGCCAAAAAATCTAAATCTTTCGACAAAGATGACTTGAAAAGTTAAGGCATCCATTCAAATGGGGGGAGCAAATGTTACTCCAAAATCCACCTTTTGACTAAGCCGAGAGATCTTACAACAATGACTAAAGAAAAGAAGTTCAGTTCAAAACTTTCAAAAGAGTTAAAGGGGTGCAGTCAATAGTGTATAGCAATTCCAGACCATTCGAAGAAGTCGAAAGGTTAAAACCCACAACATTCAAGGAGTTCTTACCTTTCGAAGAAGGTGGAGAGGTCAAAGCAAGTGCAAGCAACTTTGTAATGACCTTTTTAAAAGCGTAACAAGCCTTTCGAACCGGTTGGAACACAACCAATATACATTTCGACAATGTTGAAAGGTTAATGAAGAAAGTGTCACTCATATGTCAGCAAAGAATGAAAGACAACCTTTTGATAACATCAAAGGGAAGCATAGCTCACGACAACAATCAAATGAAAAGCAACCTTCCATCAAGTTCGATGGGTTCTAAACAACAAAGAAAAGAGCAACCTTGCGACAAGGATGAAACGATCACTGCGGCAAATGAAGGCAAACCCTTCAACAAAGTCGGAAGGTTCATGCAGGCATGAAGAACAGCATACCTTTCGACAAAGCCGTAAGGTCCATAATAGAAAATGAAAGGAAAATCTTTCGACAAAGTCGAAAGGTTCTCAACCGCATATAAAAGGAAAACCTTCCAACCCAGTCGAGAGCTTGGAGTCGAAAGGTGGGCCGCTGGCATCTATAAATAAGACCCAAGGGGTCATGTTTTGGAGATCTGAATTCCCTTATTCTAATCTTGTACTTTCAAAATAAAAACATTGTAACCCTAATTAGGTACTGATTTAGGAATTAAATAAGAGAGTTTTACAAGGATAAAGAGGGAAGTCTTATGCTCTATTAATCACTTTACTATTTGAACATACTTTTTTGGATTAACTTCTAATTTCAGGTTCAATAACAGCGAAAGGTTCATGTCGACAAGGTCGACAACACTGCTGCAGCAAGTAACTACTACAACATTTCAAAGCCCTTAACCCCGCTGATAAACTTTTTGACAAGGTTGATAATACCTTGGTCTAAACACCATTGGAAACCTTCCAAACTGATTAACTTTGAGTCCTAAATCTTTTGACTAGGTCAGAAGTGCTTATGTTAAAATAATATCAATAACCTTTCAGAACTATAATCCAAGTGATCTAACCTTTCGACTAGATTGAAGACCGCCCTTTAAATATAAATACCTAGATTTATCATGCTTAATCCATAAGAGACCGTACCCACACCTTATGACAAGGATAAAATGTACTTCATATAAGTGATCAAATCTTTCGACAACGTCGAAAGCATCTACATATTACCAAGGAGCTTGATATTCCGCCTATTCCTAGAGGGGGCTTTACCCCTATTTAGATAAGATAAAAACTAACCTTAAAGGACAAACTCACGAACTTTAGCTTAGTCAAAAGGAAAAGCTTTTGCAAGAGACCACATTCAAGTTCAATTAAGACGAATGGTTTTTTATTTAAAGATTGAACCTTTCGACAACGTCAAAATGTCTGACCCAAGATCCAATATCAAGTGAATCTAAACATAAAGGCAATCCCTGAGGGTATCAAGCCCTTCACTCAAACCAGTCCATCCATACCACTTGGAATAACTTTGAGATGTCTACAAGAAATCTTGTTAACATCCCCCTCCTCTTCGATAGCTTTATCTTTGTCATCTTCTTCTTCGGAGTCAGATTCAACATCGAAAGAAGGAACTTCAAAAGAAAAAATTTGATTTCCTCCTTTTCAATGGCTTCAATTCCCTGCTACATTTGATTAATCTTGTCCATAACTCTATCAACATGGGTAGGGTTAAGCGAAGGAAAGCTTAATTCAGGGCATTTGTCGATGTTGTCAGCATAAACGAGCATCAAAGCGTCTTCGAAATAATTCATCATAATTTCATCAAGTGTGGTGTCAAGAAAAACGGACATTCGCCATTTTGCGTCAAAGATAGTGCCGACTACCAGTTTCAAAGAGGCTTTATTCTTCTCTTACTTCTCCTTCAAAGAGGCATGCTTTACCGCCATGCGGACCTTCTTTTCATTGGATTCTTTTAGGGTCATTTGCATTGCCAAATTTTCTTCGGTAAAGAGTTGGCGAGCTTTTCTTTCCCCTAAGATAATGGAATCCGACTGGGCAAGAGAAACTCTCAATCTCTCTAGTTCGGATGTATTCTCATCTTTTTCTATAGACAAGGAAGAGACTTGATTCTTTAAGGTAGAAATTTCCTTCTAAAGCTTGGAGGATTCGGTTGAATATTTAGATGCATGCTCTTGCAAAGATAACTGACTCTTGGAAATCTGAAAAGCAAAGTATAGCATAAGTAAAAAACTTAAAGAAGAATAGTAATGATGAAGTCAAGTTAAGAGAAGCCTATAAAGAGTTTTTGTTCAATTAGAGAACGATAATTACCCGCCAAGTCGGAAACAGAGGTGGGCGGACGGATGGAGGCAAAGGATGCAGAGCTTAATATTGACCGGACTATCTCTTCAAAATTAATAGAGGACGACGGAGATGCTAGCATGGGAGGAACTTGCTTTTGAGGAGGGTTTATCTCCAGGACTTTCCGCATCTGCTCAAGTGCACCCAGTGAGAGCTCGTGACAATGATGTAGGAGAGAGGATCGATTGCAGTGGGAGTCCTTTTGGATTGGTCATGAGGAGCTTAAAAAATCAAACTCTCCAAAGCTTTATCAAGATTTAAAGATTCCTCCTCCTTAGAATCAGGAACTTTGACTATTTTGCTATTTTGAGGGGTGGTTCCACCAAGAATGATTATTCCAACTTTCTTTTGATGGACACCTTTGTGTTAGTGAGAGATTGTGAAAAGGATGGTGCGCGAGAAGTCGAAGGAGGATTAGCTAGACCACTAGCAGACTTTTTCTCTTGAGGAAAAACTGAAAAGAATTCAGATAGATTATAAGTCAGCAGAATTATATGAAAAGCAACACACAGTAGTAGATAACAAGAGCCGCGTTTATAGCTTGCTAGAGTGGTCAGAATAAATGGGAGACATAGGAGAGAAATTTGAAGGATCTCCCAAGGAAGGGATGCGTTTTCTTTTTGACGTATGTTGGATCAGATGAGGTTGCCCATGAACCCTTTGACTAGAGGGGAGGAGAGAGTGCCTCTTCAAGTTTGTAGGATTCGACAGCATCAATCGATTCCCAATCTTACTGGAAAATGCAACTAGAGACTCCACAATTCTCTTTCTTTCTACTTCATTTCTTTAGCAGAAGCCTCTGACAAAAAGCATGGATCAGCAAAAAGAAATAATCGGATTGAAGGAAAATAGTGAGATCTGAGCTTACGAGGAGTAGAGAAGATTCCACTAATGTTTGGGAAGCATATGACAAAGAAGAACTAAATTTCCTAGTCTCTAAATTTGTTCACTCCTTTTGATATCAGCTTTTTAGGAAGGTTTGCCCCAAAAATTTGGTTGTTGAGGCTGCTGAGTTTAACCAATTGGATGAGATGATTCAATACTTCAGCAATCAAAGAAGGGATGTCAGACTCTAATGCCATCAACTCCAAAGACAGAAGATAAGTATATACATTCAGAGATAGCTGAAGTAGATCAATTCAAAGGTAAACTAGGAATATAGACAAGAACTCCGAAAATGGAAGAAACCCTCTATGCCATATGTGTATAGCAGTGTAAGCAAAGAAACCTTCAGTAGGGCTGCTAATTGTGTCATTTTCAAAAGGTGGTATGGCTTCCACCCCACTGATTCCAAAGTCTTTGACGATTGCATCCACTTCATCTTGAGTGGATATCAAAGAACAATTTGAAGTAGCTTTATCTTTCTTTGGAGAACTCATGAATCTGCCTAGTGAAAACGTTTCAGTTAGAAATTACAATATGTTAAGAAATTAACATTCTTCCAAGGATTAGTTGAAACCTAGTATAACAATTTGAACATCAAATAAGACATGAAATTTTAAATTCTTGAAATAATGTTAAAGATAAAATGGGATTTATTGAGCTTTCGATGGAGTAGAAAGGAAAGAAGAAGTTGACACTTGACAAACACCTCTCGACAATGTCAAAAGTCCATATATAAGCATCTACTAAGCTTTCGACAGGGTTGAAATGGAAGATTGAAGTATATGTCCAACTGAAATTCTTCAACAATGTCGAAAGCAGAATGAGAGCTATGTTATTAGAAGGTGATAGTTAAAGCTACATAAAATTTGAACAAAGTATACAATACTAATGCTCAATAGACAAGATAACAAAACCCTTCGACACTGTCAAAACCCATGGCCTAAGTTTTTTTAAAGGAATGTGTTTCTTTCAAAACATTATATACCAATCGAGTCAAACTTTTATAAATTAAAGTCATATTGATAAAAATAATAAAGAGATTTGGGACGTTTTGACAATGTTGGAGAAAGATAATGATTAAGTCCCCAAATGTTTATTGGAGATTTCGACTAATTACTAACAAGGGGCATTGAAAGAAACGAAAGGGCATCATGGTTTTGATAGCGTACTAAAAACAAAATTTCAATCAATACAACAGGTTTCGACTAGGTCGAAGCGTTTGGCTAGATTCATGAATTTTATAATGTCTTCTTCGACCCAACTTATAAAGTACATATATCCTTAACATAAACAAAATTAAAACAAGTTTATATGGCTAGTCATGAAACCCATGAGATAATATGCTTTTGGAAGTGTGGGTTATGATGTAGTGACCAACATCTTTGAAAGGTATTAGAGTCAAATGCATAAGATTGCCTTCAAAGAGGTCAGTTTCATACGAACTAAATAACCTTTCGATGAGGTCAAGAAAAATTAGGCGCTAGATTACCTTTCGACCCCATCGAAAGGGGCTGAAAAATCAAAATAGCAAATAGCTGCCTCAATCCCTTTCGAAGGAGTAAAAGTGTAAAATTCTAGCACCAAATTTTTAGTTTCTACATCTTAAAATTCTGGGTGAAGTTAACAAAAGTTTCCTTCTTCCCCAAACCCGATTTCAACCCAAAAAACATAAGAATCATTTAACAAGCGAATTTAAACATTAATTAACTATTTAAATTTGAATCTACAAGATGAAATTCAAATCCACTAAAAAGCAGCAATAACCATAGGATCTCAAATTGGGTTCAGAATAAAAATAAACAAGAAGAAAATCGAACCAAACCGTGAAATTGAATCAAAGATTACTCTCAAAAAATTAAAAATAAAAACACAAACAGTTTTCAATAAATTAAAACCAAAAATTGAAATCCCAATTATAAAAGTTTGAAGTTGAGATCCACCGTGAAATAAAAAGCGAGTAAGAAGTTTCAAAAGCGAAATAAATTAAACTTACATAGATCTGGATTTTAGATCGAGGAAGGTAAAATTATTTGGAAATATTGAAGACCTTGATTTCACTCGAAGTTTTTCTTGTTTGTAGGTAGAAAAGGAAAAAGGAAGAGGAAGACGTAATTTATAAGAAAAGTCAGTAAGAACGGCAAGCCATTCGATTGGATTTAAATAAACGGGTCTAGATTCACACGGGAATACCATAAGGTGGCAAGATTCAGGGTTTCGGCATGATTTACTTGGAAAGTCAATTGCATCCCTTTGCACGGGGGGCAATTGTTACTATCAAAATTCCTTTCGACCTTATTGAAACCACTTTGAACAAAAGACAAAGGAAGAACAAGAAGAACAAGCTCTAGCAAGTCCTTTCGAACGAGTCGAAGGGATGCTATAGCGAAAGTGTAGAAGCTTCGCAGTCTTTCGAAGGGGTCGAAAGGATACTACAACCAAAGTCCAGTAGATTCTCAACCTTTTGAAGGGGTTGAAAGCACCTTCTGCTTCAGTGTCCATCTTTCGAAGAAGATGATTCCACATGCATGAATAACTTTTGAATGAGGACAAAGAAGAACAACTCCTCATATACATGCCAAACATTTTTGAAACTAAAGGTTCGCCTTCACTCAAACCACTCAAAAACATAAATTGATTAGATCAACCCTTTTGAAAGCCTAATCAAAGCTTTCGAACAGGTCGAAGCCATTACCATCCAAGGGAAGTTCCACATCAAGTCACAAGAAAAAGTTCATGAGCAACTAATAAAGTCGAAACCATCAGAATTGCAACACCTTTGAAACCCCTACATAGAGCCTACGGATAGAGTCGAAAGCTCCTACAAAGCAACATGGAGAAGAATGGTGTAACGTCCCTTTCGACAAAGGAAGAAGCATTCTAAAGACAATACGACACCCACGTTTTGATCAGGTCGAAAGCATTGGGGTCGAAAGGTGCTGACATGCACCTATAAATAAGAGCAAAAGGGTCTGGTTTTAGGGATCCGAACTCCTTGATTCTACACTTGTATTTTCTTAATTCTAAATGGCTGTAACCCTAATTTTGAATTGGCGAAATTGATCAATAAAGACTACTTTGAGCCGAGAAAGGGAAGACCTTAGAATTCTTGATAACGCAGTTGTTTCAAAGCTTTATTATCAAAACTAGCCATATTTTTTTAGGTTTTGACCAAGTAGAAAGATCTCTTCCAACTCGATCGAAATCCCTGCATATTCAAGTAACTCCAGTTATAGACTCCAGGCCACCTTCTACCGGACTTTCTCTTTCAACTAGGTCTAGACTAACACATTTCCAGATAACCCAACTCTTAACTCTTATCCATTACATATTTCAAACCTAGCTTTCAACAAGGTCAAAACCTTAAACCCAGCTAAATTTTCCTTAGATTCCTGACCCAAGCCTTGACCACTAAACAACCTAGCTCTCGACAGGGTCAAAACCTACTGAATCAAACCTTAATCTTGGATTCTTAGAGTTATCCTTCGGTGTTTCACAACCGCTTCGAAAGGAAGGCTTTCGAAGTGATAACTACACTATCTTAGAAAGCTGGAAAGGATGATAAGAAAGGATTAATCATTTCGATAGAGTCGAAAGGTTAGTCCGAGAAAATTCCCATTACAGCAAAACCTATTTGAAAGGGAGAATTAGAAGGATTATCTACATCTTACCTATTTACACTCAACCAAAAGTGATCAAAAGGTCTAATTACATCCTAAAAACAACTTTGGGGTGTTGATAAGATTTCTTGTTAACACAAGATTTATATTTTTTCTTGAGTGGCATTATAGAGGTAATGAAAAAGGTATCAAGTGCTAATTCACTTATACGTAGAAGTTAGCATTTTAAGGTTTTTATTAATCGACTCCCAACATCGAACTCGAAACCCTCAATGCCAAACATATCCACGCTTATATATAAAAAGCTCAAAAGCAGTACTCTTTGCATAATGTAAGTGGCATCAAACCCAAATTCCATCGTATGCAAATGTTGACTTTATGAGTCAATGATTAAACTAACTTATTAATATTTAAACGAGTTATTCAAATACCGAGGTGAAAATAAGAAATGTTACAATCTCAATACTTTTTTTCCCAACAACAACCTACATAATTATCATCAATAGTCGAACAGCACCGGTAAACCAACCTAGCTCTCTTACTCTTTACTATAATCCATAGTGGTATGGAGCCCTCGACATCCTAGCTCAGCCTCCGCATGATATTGTCATATTCCATTCCCCGTTTCTTTGCCGTAAACATGCCAAGACAAGCCTAGGAGTTTTAAAAGGCTGCAACGGTTGTAGTTCCTTAGCAAAAGCATACTTTAATAGTAATAGTCTAATAAAAGAATGATGCTAAGGACATTGATCCATACATACTCCACTTTGAATGGCAAGCCAGTAGTAGAGAACCCTAAAGGATTAGTGTGGACCATTACTAACAATTATTGGATCAAGAAGTACTTGGAGCGCAAGGCATAGATATGGACCATTTAGATCTCAATCTAGATGGATATTTAAAGACTACACAGTCTACATTGGCAAATAATATCAAATTTTATAGCATGAAACTCTGGTATTCTCTTTGTATGCATTATAGTCAGATCATAAATTCATAGAATGAGAAGAATCATATTACTTGTAGATATATATATATTGAAACATTCTAAAAATTAATATTATTTCATTTTCTAGCATTATTTCACTTATTCCCATTGCTCATTAATATCTTCGGCCTACACCCAGTGGCGAAGGATCTTCAAATCCAAATAACTCCAAGTTCGATCAAATTAGCGATCAATAGTAAATGCTTAGATGATATATTAGGATTGGATTGGGGTTAAATCATATTGGGGAATAGATTGAAATGTAGATTCTTTCATTAGAGAAATCACTTCTTCGGGAAAAAAATGAGCACCAATCATATCCTTGAATCCCTTCTATGAAAACTCTATTTCAGGTATCTCAAAAGTCATAGCATCGTACCAATCTAATGCTCCGCCTTGTAGTAGTTTAGATGCGAGCTTCCTCTTCCGTACATCCACAAGAGCCATATCATCGAAGATTCTCTCATGGTTTCTAAGCCAGGTATGGACATCCGTGGGACCTTCATTTCCAAATAACGGCACACCGCCTAAACTAGCATAATCATTATACTATCAAGTTCAAGTGAGGAGCAGAATTTGATGTTCCGACTACTGCATTGTCCTGAATGCCTCTCATAATTTCCTTCTGCCGATCCATGCTCATCAATACAACAAAAGTACCATTAGCAAATTTCTTTGCTAACCCAATATGCAAGGCAGGATGGAATTGGTTTGGATAAATGCTTAAGTAGCCTTATGAAAGCTTAGAAAAAGTATGCAACCCAGTTCGAGTCCAAGTGTTGTCATATGCTTGTTTAATATAAAAAATCAAGTTCGGAACATATTCATATACCCGCCTGTAATTAAGTAATATTTAAATGTATTTATCCCAAAGAAGTATGCTATGCAAATGGTTTATTATCCAACTCATTATGTACAAAATCTGAGAATTACAATCCTTTAAAGAAATATGAAATGCAATTGTTAAATATCTAAGGTTTTATGTGCAAATGTCACAAGAGTGCAATGAGCTCTAAAATTCCCAAATCAATTTAAGGTTTACAACTTTAAAAATGTAATAAATGAGGAAAGAAGAATTCGCTCCCCTTTGGATGTTGGTTGGCGTCTATTTATAGGGATGCTGCTATGCAAGATGACTAACACGTGGCACGACCTTAAATGAAATGGTTTTAGTAGCTCCATCTTGATAAACTTCGGCATCTCATTGTAGAAAGTTTGTATTCCTTGCATCTTTAGAGCCTTGAAATCCCTTATTATTCATAAAACTTCGAAAATCTCATGCCACTTTTATAAGCTTTACAACAACTACAGTTGTAAAGGCTCGACACTGGTTAGAGACCCAATATCATCTCAATTATTGATAAAGCATGACATTGCTTATTCTTATAAGTTTGGTAGTATTATCTCCCTTTGGTAGCTACTCGATAACCCTTGTTATGTAAGGTAACCACCAACATTTACCATGGTAGTAGCTAAATGACGGTTGGGGTAGCTTAGACTCATTATCTCTCAAAGCTCGACACCTTCATTCCGAGTATCAATGCTCGACATTCTTCTTTTTACTTGTCTTACGACATATTTTGCTACAACGGCTCGATAACTATATGTGTTAATTAATTTGCCACCTTGATTACCTTATGTACTCGACATCTCGATTCGTTGTCGATATTCGACATTATCTATGCTTGCATATGCTCGAAATGTTTAGAAACTGTTGAAGGTTTAATACCCCCTTTGCATTTCACGTGTGATAACCTCTATGGTTGTTGAGGCTCGATACCTTCCCTTTTCTTTATTCAAGTTCGACAATTCTCCCATTTGTCAAAACCATGGAGCTTGGCGTCTTTAACGGTTTGATACCTTATTACATTTGCCGATCGCTTATGTAAGCGACATCCTTTCTATCGTAAAGGTTCGACAATCGTTTTCTTTAAGAAATTCAGAATCTTTTGGAAAGTGTTTGAAGCTCACTACTCTTTTCTTAAAATCAAGTGCTTGATAACCCAGATTTCTTCTGGTTTGACAATGATATCACTATCAAACTTGATATATGCCTATATATACTCAATATGTATGTTTGTAATAACATTTACCCTCATCCTCGGGTAAAAGAAGAGCATTATACTTCAGTATAATGTTGACTTTTCAAGTTCCCACCTAGATATTGATGTTTTCCGCCTATTGGTATTCACTTTGATCACGCTTGTCCATTTAAACTGAAATCAATGCTTCATATTACTGCTCTCTCTTTCTATAAATACATGTTTTTGTCTTCTTCTTTAAACTTTTACCTACAAGCTAATCTTAAAATAATAACTTTATTTTCCCCATTTTAATCAAAAAAATTCAATCTCTACAATATTAATGCTCTATTTCAAAGGTACGACTTCTATTTCTAATCAATTTACATGAAAGACAAAAAAGAGAATTTTCAACTTTGAAATTATGAATTTATTGATTTGGAGGTTTTATAAGCTACTTGGGATTAAATTGGGATATAATTTTGGGAACTTTAATGTTTAAATTCAAATGTCGAATATAAAATATTACTTTGTTAATTGATTGAATTTCTATAATCGTTATTATGAATTCAAATTTCTTTTAGAAGTTCAAAATTTTTCTAGGGTTTTGATGATGATAAGATCGATATCTATTTAGGAACTCTTTAATTAATTAAAAATCCTATTAATTGCTAATAACTTGGTACCTACTTAAAATTCGATAACTTGTCACCAATTAGTCTACGATTTTTGAATTTATCATTTTTTAAGAAAAGAACTCAATGACTAATTTGAAATTCGATACCTACTTAACATTTCATTTACAAGCCATAAACTCGACAGTCAATTAGGGGTTCTGAAGTTGTTTAGAAATTTGATAACCAGTTGCGAACATGATAATTCTTTGAAGGATGGTTATTTTTAGTTACAAGCTCGACAACGATAAAGACCTATTTGTTCGACCATCGAAAATTGACACTAGTACATCCTCAGTATTCACATGTCACAATCCAAGTGCCAGAAGGCGGTTCTTTAAGAGTAAGAAAGATGCAAAACAGAATCTCACATGAATGGAATAACATATATTATTTCAATATACAATCTTTAAAGTGGAAGATTTTGAATACAATGTCAGTGTCTAGTGTAGATTGAGCCTGGAAGGTTATAAACCCTCTGTCCTTACAGAAGTTAAAGAACAAATGCAATAGATGTAACAGATAGTTCAACACGTCCATATGTATATGAAAATTCCAACGCTTCTCAGGAAACTCCAAGCCTCTTCAATCAAACCTAAAACTACTCAGATCTTACCCGAGTATTTATAATACGTGGATCAGGCTTGATAAACCAGCATGAGATACTCGAAATTATTAATGTATAGATCATGCTGATGTCAATCAAAACCTTTGAAAACAAGCGTATTTCATGAGACCACGCCCACACATAAATACGGATTGGTTTTTTACCTTATGATAACCAAAATACATTAAATGGAAAATCACTTTGATATTATTATTAATGACATCTGTTTGAAAACACATTCAAATAAATACATATATAAAGAAAGTATCAATACCCGGACTATGGTAATTAATCCGGACTAGGTCAGCGGAATATATAATACCAAATAGGATAACTGAAAGTTTGTAAAGCATTACAGCTATGTTAGGACTATAATCAAAATCGTAAAGCTTGTGTTTGGAATTGGATTTCTACCATGATAGGGAACTAATAGCCTTTTCCTTCGATCCACGCATAACAAACATAGTTCCCACGATGACCTTATCATTATCTTAAGCTAGACACTTGGAACCACCCTTGCTACACTACTATGGTACAGCGTATTTACTCGATGGCTTTACATGGTCTCCCAGCCGCCGACACTTGTCCATTCAATTATCTTAAGGCAACGGACGCCATTCATTCCTCATAACCGGTAGCCCGAAATATGTCCGACAGACCACATAGTATCTTGTATCATTCCTGGGATGCGAGGCTCATAAGGCTATAATTTATCTTTCATAAAGCCATACTTTGTTTTTTACTAAGCCGCGCTTTATTTTTCCACATAATGTTCCACTTTTAATGCCACATTGCCAATCCTTAATTACACAACTGATTTCAAGAAACATGTAATTCCTGAGCTCGTATGACTCAGGAAAGGGTATTAGGCTTAAGAGAGTTGCCTACTCAGCCACCAAGCAGGTAATACATTGAAAGAGATCAATTTATATGATCAAAAATGCACTATCAGACACTCGTCCATACAAGTTTTTTTGGGACTGAACAAAACGAAGGCATTCCTCCTACAACACATTTTTTAGGAATCACCCCTAAGATCAGAAGTGAGTAGTCCTTGCGTTAAAAAGATTTCAAAACACGATGGAACCACATATATAACAAATATCTCTATATTGGGAGCGACCCAGAGAATTTCAACAGGTAGTCTTTCCACTATGAATATTTTTGGTCTTCAATACAACAAATATTTCATAACGTAAGCACCACTACCATATAAATATAATATGGGGTAAACCCTTAGGACTTGTGACAATAATCCCTACATTTTGATGATCTACGGTCTTCAAAAATCATCATCTTCAACACGTCTTCACTTTCTAATGTATACATTGTTTCGAAGTGGTCTTCGGATAGGAATTATCCAAATCCAACCTCGGTTTCTCCGAATCAACCATTGATAAAAAAAGACAATTAGATATACAGGTGATTATCACACAACATTCAATTAATTAACCTTCTTATTTAAATCAAGTTTCTCTTATAGATATATTCATTAGATCGTTTCTTTATCTTTTTTGGAGTATATGGAATCATCAAGCCTCATTTATCAAATTCTTTGGTTAACTAAAACCCTTTCGAAATCTTGGAATAATTCTAAATTGTTTCATGTTTTACTTAGGAAAAAGATTTCCAAATTTAAATCTTAGGAAAGATTTCTATTTTCAAATCTTAACCTTTCAAATCTTAACAAAGATTTTCCATTTTAAAATCATAACCTCTAAACAGGCCATAAATATGTTATTTAATACATCATTTACTATATACCCAAACCATTTAGTATTGAGCAAAAAGGGATCCGTAGAAATTATACTAATTCTACCTGATATCAATTTCTGTATTCAACCTTTACAATCCATCAAATAATGGTGAAATCACCTTATAAAATCTTACAGATAGTATGGATTCCCTCCTTGGAATTTAACAACAATTATAAGAAGATTATCTCCTTAAAATTCAAGTTATATCAAATTAAAATTATAAATTGTGAATCTTTTATACTTGTCTCATTTTCGGCATTTTGACATTATATTTCCCTCATCCAGGAAAATAGCTAAGTGACCCAACACGCTGGTTGCTCATGGACATCTCTTTAGTCAAGTACCTCACGTCTGGATCTCACAAATATAAAAAAATCAAGTCTATTCATCGGCTTAGAGCCAAGATTAAATCACTTTATTAGTAATAACCTTTCTTCAAATCATTTTTTAAAACACTTTTAACTTAACTATAAAACCTCCAAATCATCTATAAAGCACTTAATCATTTATTTTAAAACATTTATAAAAGATTTGGGAAAGAAAACTTCAGTTTAAATCCATATTTCAAACAAATTTAAAAACTACCGTAAAAAGTGCTATGAATAGTTCTTTAAAGCTTATTTGATAAAAATAACTTTTTTTCATTTTGGAAATCCATTTTTATAACTCAAATCTCTTTTAAAACATGCTGAAAGATCTAGGAAGTTTATTTCATATTTTTAGTCATATAAAAATATTCATTTTAAATTACTTTCAAATTCGGGTTTTAAAGCACAAAACTGTGATTTTTCTGGAAACTTGTTTTGGACTTATTTAGAAATTTATAAGATGAAATCTTGATTTTCTTTATTCATTTAAAAATTATAGATATAATAGTCCAGAAAATTTTTATCTCGAAGAATTCCGAGACCTACCCATTCTCTTCACTTGTTTGAATTCTACAGCGCGAAATTACTAACTACCGTTACGTCGCGCGTCTAATTTTGACTTGCTTTTCAAACTTCAAAGAAACATTTTTAAATGTTTATAAAATATGTCTAAATCATTTTAAACCCACTTAAACAAATACTTTTTATATTTCAAACTCATTTTCCATTCCATTTCATATCATAATATTATATTATTATAATATACATTTTAAACCATTTTAGATAATTAAAATCATTAAGAGGCTAAACAATTCCAAACACATATTATTTATAGATTCAATTTTTATTTAATTAACCATGCTTAATTACTAACCATTTCTCTAATCATTATCAAATCAAGTTATTAACCATATCACAGCCATAAATAGATTATAAGATCAACCAAGTTATCATCCAATAACAAACATTTAATCATCGAATATATTATTACTTTCAATTCATTATACTTGAAATAATTTAGAGATTAATTAGTAAAATTGAGTACCCGCCATTATTTAATCTAAACTCTTCCTACATCATTCAATCCATCATAACATTTCACTAATATCCCAATTTCGATCAAATTTTACTACAACATTTCCACTTGCACTTTGCTCCAAGCCAATACCCCCTTCTCCTCTTCCATGCTCATGCACATCCTCCTCCACCTACCTAGTGCTCATAGCCTCCTCTCTTTATCTCCACATACTCATGGCCAGGAACCATGCCCCCCTCTACTCCATCATTTTTCTGCTTTCTAGAGGCTAAAGCGTGTTTTCTAAACGATATAAGAATTTTGGTAGAGTTTGGAAGAGAGTGGATTTAAACTAATATGAGTTTTATGAAATTTAGGGAGAGATAAGGGAAGCTGTGATGATACGGAATTTCGCGTTCGAAAATCGACATCCATACTTTACATCGTACTCGAATGCCGTAGATTCGATCGTTCGAATCCCAATCACCGGAGCTTATAACACAATTAAGTAAATAATACATCGGAAGAAAAAAAATAATACATCGATGTACAGCATTGATACAATATCTGATACAACAGTTGATACAATAGATATCAATATATATCAGAGATATGATATAATAAAATAGCAGCGGAAAGGAAAAATAGATAACACCAGCAGTGGAACAAATAACTCTAAGATAGTCTTTAAGAGAGAACTCCAGCAACAGCAGCTCGAACCAACATCACGATGCACCAAGACAAGCAAGTCTCGTCCGCATCCAAAGACTGAACTAGCACCACGTAATCCACTGAACCTAACTATCTGAAAAACCCAACTCTAGAATGTCCTTGTGGAAAAATTTTGAGCACCCAAAGTTTAGGAAAGAAACAATAAACTCCGGATCAGTCATGAGACTGGTATGAGTAACGAAAACAGTTTATCTTTAAAAACAAACAAAGAAATATTTTAAAATAGATCTGCAATGCTTTTAGAAAATGGAAATACCATGAGACCTTCTGCCACACACACAATGCAAACGCAGAATTGGAGGAGATTTCTTCTTATGATAGTTAAACATGCTTGATACGCGAATTTCTTTGATATTATTACTATAAGTGCAAAGTGCAGAAAACATTTCGAAAGTATAATATAAATCTTAGCCAACATACGACCATTATCATATGCCTACTATTGCTACCATGTTCAATAGCAGGTTACCGCCACATTCCATGGCAGGTCATACAACTAAAACCGTACAAGGATCGTATTGTTTCTTTGGATTTCAACAAATGGTCAGGCCAAGGAATTTCCCATTGCCACATGGGTACGCCTCTGGAAGGATGCCCCGAGAACCTAAGCGGATCTCTTCCAACACAAGGCCGGGTTACCCCTAACTGGGTAACTACTAACACGAGTATGCCATTCCCCGGTTGTAACCAAACTTTATTCGGGGCCCCAACAACAATCACAAAGTAATATATATATGTGTATATATATATATATATGCGATATCCACATAAGTTAAGTATCTGGGCTCCATAACATGATACCACTTCTATCCAAAAGGAAATGACATACCATCAAAGGGCGCTACCTTCAAATAACCTTGTCGCATCTTTCCTATTTCGACCATTTCGGGGATGTGAGGTCCGACGAAGTCTCGTCCACAAAGCTACGCTTTTCACAAAAGCTATGCTTTGATCACAAATGATCAGCAGCACTCAGCATGCCACATTACCAATTTGGAACTATATTACTGATAACCTTCAACTACATAACCTCTGAGCTCGTACGTCTCAGAGAAGGGTGTTAAGCTAAGAGAATAAATTCTCCGCCACCAACAGAAATGTATTTGAAAGAAATTTGCTTTATATCTCAAATGTAATGTTAGACATATAATCCATACAAGTCTGTTCTAGGTTCGAACAGAACCAAAGGCACTTTCGAAGAAGCCCTTGCAAATCTGGATAATCCCTAATCACATCCGGACTTCCCATCACATATGGAGCCTCTATACCGGGGACCAGTCGACGCAAAGACATTCGACGAGTTGTCCTTTCGCTTTCAAAAATATCCGGCCTTCGCCACCGGTCTTCAAATGCTATCCATAACGTCGTATCATTATTCAAAATGGGTTATATGACACAAGGTCATCTCCGGGCTAAAACGAATAATGTGCGCAATATTTACAAGAAACATATGGATATTGGTGCCTCAGTTAAATCACAGCTTAAAGCCCAAAACCTTCCATTCGAATGGTTAAAACAAATTACCCTTTCCAATCTTTTAAACAAAAAGATTCATTTTAACAACCTCAATGGTTTAAACAATTTCCATACTTTTAATCTTTTAAACAAAAGATTCAATTCATAAAGTTCACCCCGTTCACAATTCATGGATTTCAAAACAATTTTCCATTTCAATTGGATTAACTCGTTAAACCTTTTAAATCAAAGATTTCACTTATAGCTTTCAAAAATTCATTTCCAAAGATTCATTCATAGCCTTTCAAAACAATTCCATTTTAAGTTGGATTAACTCATTCGGTCTTTGAATCAAAGACCCATTTCATAGCTTTCAAAACAATTCAATTTCATTTCAAACTTGAAACCTTTTAACACAATTTTTAAAGTTTATTACTTATGTGACAGCTTTTATTATTTGAAAACAATATTTTCCGTTTCAGAAAAATCCAATTTTTTTTTGCACGAGTTAATGCCTTTGAATTAAATTCAAATTCCCAAATCAATACATTGAAAATGGTTTGACTCATATAAAAATAGTATAACATCTTTAATTCCTAGTTTCCAAACATAGAATTCAATTTCAAATATTGAATTCAAAATTAAATCAAATTATTTAAATTTCAAGGCGTAATCTAGTTATCAAAAATAAATTTTTTCTTGAAATTCTATTTCAAAAACTTTTCACATTTAACCCAATTCCATTTCAAACCATTTGAATTTAAAAATTAAAATTCAAAACTGTTTTCAAAAATCTGTGACTTAATCAATTTCCACGTGAAAATCCATATTTGTGTGTGTATAGTGTAGTCTAGGGGTTTCACATAATAGTGCAATATCATTAATCATCACAGATTCGCAATCACACAATATCAATAAGCGGTACATCCCAATAAGGCTTATCTATATACACAGATTCACAGATAGAAAATATGAATGCATTATAAATACATAAATTACATTCATCACAGATCACACTGAAACAGTTCCATAGCACAAATCATAGTATATAAGAAATATCAAACAGTTCAACGATCAATAGGATTCAAACATTCATAAGTGAACTTAATAAATTATCTGATTAATTTAAATCAGATGGGTCATAGATCATGGTCAATTAATTGTAATTGATTTCAAATCATTTGATTTATTATCCTTTTATCATTTATTAATTAAATTAATCAACCTTCAATTATTTAAATAATTACCCTTTAATCATTTACCATTAAGCAATCATCTCATAACAATTAATCACTAATTTCCTATTTATCTAATCATTTTCTTAAACTAAATTAATTAACTTTAATTAATCAAAATATCCAAAATTTATTACAATAAGTAATTAATCCTTAATTACTTTCATTAAGTAATTACATTCAAATAATTTATAATTGATTGTCTAAATTAACTAATCTAATTAATTATTAAGATTAATCACCTTAATTAATACTAAATAATGCTTAGTTAATTCTCTTTATTAACTAATAACATTTCTTAATCTCTTTTAATTAATCTCTAATTACAAATTAATCTAATTAATTAATTTTAAAATTAAATAAATAAGTCATTCCTTAATTCTCTTATAAATTAAATTCTTTTATTATCTTAATTATTTCTAAGATAATACACATACTTTATTGATGACTTCATTTACATTTAAGTGTATTTAAAACATTACACTTCTAAATTTAAATTCAAATTCCATTTTGAATTTAAGATTCAAAATGTTTAACCATTTAAACACTTATCCAAATTTAAATAAATTTATAAACCTTAAAATAAATGTAAAGACCATTCATTACTTATATAAGATACTTATACAAGAAAAAGTTTTAAACTAAATTACTTAATTTTATTAAAGAAATCAAGCTTTAAAATAATTTGATTATTTTACTTCCAAATTTAAGTTAAACATTTCATAAATTTTCGTTCAAATATTAAAGGAAACCTTTTACAAAGAATTTTATCAAGCTTAAACATTTATTTGAAAACAAATTCACTTTTAAAATCTACTTTAAAACATTTAAACTTATTCAACATTTATATTTATAAAACTGATTTAGATTCAAGGTTTGGATTCATAGTAAACTTGAGTCCATATTTTATATTTTAGATTTAAACTTTGGATATTGACTTGGTTTAAAATTTTAATTATAAATCCAAATTCCATTTTAAAACTTTAAGATTATAAAGTTTCATTTGAAACTAAACTTAAAACTTGATCTAAGCTTTGTTTAAATCTGTTATTCAAATTTAAGTTTCATTTAAATTGTTCAAAAATTCAAATTGCTGCCATGTTTTACAAAAGCCTGGAACAACATCTGACTCGAGTTAAACAAAATTTTCTTCGAGTCGTTTACCCCTCTGCTTCGAGTCGATCACTCGAATAACAAAAGCCCTTCCCGAGTCCAAAACTCTGCACACCACTAAAATTCATCAGAACTTCAAACTGCATGGTGCACGTGCACCGTGGCTCTGGCCATCTCCGGCCATCACCCATACCTTCGTCACATCGACGATCACCCCCAGATCCATTCGCGACCATCAAAATTCACAAAACAACTTGAAATCGAAATCGAGTGATTTAGCCAAACCTGGAACATCAAAATCCACTACAACTCAAACCTAGAACGGCGTCGTCCACGAAGCTTCAGCCACCAGAAAATCCACACCTTCGGCTACGACTTCGACTATGGCTAAGCTATCGTCCCTCAAAACCTCTGTGCACTCGATCAACCCAAACAGCCATGGCGATCAAATTTCTAAACTTTGCTAAAACTAGGGTTCTAAAAGGAAATTGCCTGCCACTGTCAACACCATACCTGGAACACCAACCTGACATTTTTCCCAGCTACCCCGATCACTCCGCTACCTCTAAGAAGAAACACGATGCCTCCGACCCTCTAGATCAACCAAGACAACTCGAAATGCTCAAATCAGACAAACACAAACTGCTCCCTTATCTTTGATCTAAAAATTAAGATTTTTGCTTTAAAATTCATGTTATGAGAATTCAATTTATGTACTTGAATTTGTAATTTAAAAAATACTTGAAATTCGACCAGTTTAAAGTTTACTCAGATTCTTTAATTTCCAGGGATATTTACAAATCATTTTAACTCAAATAAATTTTTAAACTTTAAAACATGCTATAAAAAACAGTTTTTGTTTATATTCCAAGTGCTAATAGTTGTTAGATCGAGAGAAACGAATTTATTTGCATAACTTGGTCTAAAAGTAAAAACAAGGATGCCTCTCATTGTACCGGCATAAATATATATATATATATATATATATATATATATATATATATATATATATATATATATTGTTAACGCTAAAATTGAACGCTAACACCCCAGTGTGAGTAGAGATAAAGAGAAAGCACCACCCGTTGTGTGATGACCCGCCCTTCTATTACCACAAAGACGTATCATCATTAAGAAAGAAAGGGATGAGAAAATAGAAAAGATAGAGAAGAAAGAACAACAACATCAGAATCTCACAGCGGAACGGAACAAAATATAATATATCACTTAAGTAATACATAGTTTGTACATATATCAGAGTTATACAATATCAATACATGTGACAATCTTACATACATCGCATACTAGACAGTTATAAACGCCCGTCTAGTTCATACAACTCAAACAATATGACTCAGAGATACCAACACAGCAGAACCTTAGATATATCTACAACGCTGAAGCCTCCTGCTCCATTGCTCCTCCAGAATTCGTCAAAGCTAACCTGAATCCCTTGACTACCCGTAAAAATTTGGGTACCCGAGAGTTAATGAAAACAAAAATAAACTCCGGGTCAGACATGGGTCTGGTATGAGTAAACGGTTTAAGGTTGTTTAACTTTGAAAAAAAAACATTTGAAAATAAAGGTATCACGTAAGACTCCCCACAAATAAATACGGGTAAGTTTTTACCTTACGCTAACCAAAACATTTCTTATAGGAAATCCAGTGATATTATAATAGTGTCTAGGGTTTTCAAGTAAAACACAGAAATAGCTGAAATGCTTACATCTCACATTCCAACATAGTTGGGCACAATCAAAACGTACGGCGCTTATTGGAAATTGGATCCCATACAATGGCAGGGCTACTAGGGTACCGCCCGTCACAGTACGGGGCCTAGATCACCGTACCGAGGATTACACCCTTCATCCCCTGCAACACAAGGCCGGAACCATTCCTTACTGAACAGTCCCGAACAAGATAAACCCCGTGGTTGGCGCGACCAACCACCCACGAAGCCGAAATATATAAGGGACATCTAGACAGGGTAAATATCTTGTCCTGCTTGGGCATGACCCACCTAACCTTGCTGCATCTCCCCTGTTTTAGCCATTCCCGGTTGATGAGGCTTGAGGCTGCGATTACCTTTATAGAACATATTTCTTAGAATGCTCATCGTCCGCCTGACGATGTGCTGAAAGCATTCAATCCATACAAGTTCGTTCCGGGTTCGAACGAAACCGAAGGCATTATCTCGTCACACCCATTTTGGAATCACCCTCAGAGTCAACGACGATAAACCTTGCATTCTGAAAGCACCATCTCGATCTTCATTTCAGAATTCACGACCTAACGTTTAAATTGGATCGATGTGGTTTTCGGAGAATCAAATTTGATTCTTCCGATCCCGGTCTCATCGAATCCAAACGCCATTTTAAGGGCCAAGTTGTCTAATTAACTTAAACAGTTTAAATAATTTACATTCAACAATTGAATTAGCATAGCATGTATCATAGATAAAACATATGCAAACATCATGGATATATCACAGCATATCAGAAAGCATCACAGAATATCTTCAATTTAACATCACAATCCAAACATTCTACATACACAACAATTCATAAGCAATTACCTTAAAATCTTGTTTGTATTTAATTCAATTTAGAATTAATTACCTGAAAGTCAATCACTTAACTCTATTTAATTAATCATTTATTTAACTATCAATTACTTATTTCATTCCAGATTGTTTAATTATTGATTTCCTTATTAATCCCTAATCTTAATTTCATAATTACTTTAATTAACCATTTTAATGAGTAGGCTTAATTATTAATCAAATTTAAATTCCCATTTAATCATTGCTAATTACTTACTTAACCATTTATTTATTCTCAATTAAATTATTCGATTAATTAACTACTAATCATTCATAAATTGACTCAAGTAGTTAATTACAATTTACCCCTTCTCTTAATTATAACTCAATCTCTGATTATAAAGTAATTACTCTCAACCACTTTTCAAAATAATTAATTAATATCAATGATTCATCTTAATTAATATTTAAAAGAAATTTTTCTTAATTTGAAAATCAATTTACAATTAACTACACCACTTGAATGTTAATTATTTTATACTTAACCTAGATTAAGTGCTTAATTAAAATAATAATTAAGTGTTTCAAAACATCGTTATGTATTAAGTAAGCTCATCATAGCCTAAATCCAACGTCCTCACCCTACTAAAAACATTATGGAGAAACAAACTTTAATCAACATTAACACTAATGCAAACTGCATTCTGTAAACCCGAGACTCTCCCTTCTCAAACTCGAGTATTACTTCGGGTTACACAATAAATCTCTCGAGACAGAAACCCATAACTCTTTCTTCTTCTTCTTTTTTTTTTTAGAATTTCCAGCAAGTTTTTTTTAAGCTTAGATAAAAACTATCATCAGGATTTAACTCTCGCACTCAACTCGAGTTCAACTCGAAGGAAAATAGTGGTTGACTCGAGCACTGCACGAGATGACAGCCCACGACGTTATTGACACACTCACGCCACCGTGCACGGTGGCTCGCTTCATCTCCGGTGGCTTGCGACATCATCCACAAACCACAAATCGACCACTCGTACGAATACACCACTCAAGCCAACGCGATTCGATCGAGAGCAGAATTTTGCCTGTAGCACGAACCACTATTTTCGAGCAACCACCAAAACCCCTTCGCCCCTCCAACACTGATCATCGGAGGAGAAACCCCCTCATCCATGTCACGCCCATACCTTCCTCGGTCTTCACTCACAACCGCGAGCCACTCGATCAATTCATGGAGATGAAACTTTGATTTACAGAACATACAAATTTAAGAACCCAAAACCCTTCTAACACCTTGACCTCAATATCCTTACACTGGAAAAATTATTCGACATTTTTCCCATGTTAAATCATTCATATGCTTACTTCAAGTTAATTTACAACAAATAAAATCTACCCGATCGTACAAAATTGACAAAAACCTCTTTCAGCTTCTTTTAAAACTGCTCTTGAGGTCTCTGCTTAAAAATCATAATTTTTATATTAAAAATCCTAACTATACGTATGAAATCAAAATATGTTATTGAATTCTTAAATTTAAACAATCGAACTTTAGACCTTGAAACCCTTTTTCCTGTAACTTGAATATACTGTGTTTATAATATACTGTTAAACTTCCACCAGGTTGCAGGCCTTTAATTCAAGATAAACAACTTGAACTAGCAATCATACCAAAGTTCAAACCATTTATATGAGGAAGTATTTGCCAATATTCCTGTTTTTCTTTGTTCAGATACCCAATTTTCTAAAGAACACTATATATGTTACCATAGCAACAAAAGTACCTAGGGATACTTATTTAAGTAGATATCAACACAAACCAAATTTAAGCTAAGATACAAGTTTCAATAGAAAATAGGTAAGTTTACTCACCTAGTTACTGTTGAAACAGAGAGTAGTTGTTTGATGAAGAAAACTTGCAGTTGAAGTTCTTGAATTCCAGTAAACTCCTTTTGCTTCTGAATTTTTATTTGAACTTGAGAATTTGAAATTTTGTTTATGTTTCTTTCTTATCTCATTTTTTATTTATTTAGGCTATGCTGAAGGAATGAACTAAATGGAATGATAAACATATCTATATGTGGCTTTGAACAAGATACCTTCTGGAACAAGCTTTAGCTTGATATAATACTTGCTTTATTTTTGTTTGTAATAAGGTACTGAGACCTGAAATGAATTGGACATTTCGGCTGGAAGATATTTTGTATTACCATCATTTTTTTTTATTGGTTAAGTACTACCACAAGAATTCGGCTGCAGTACTCTCCTGAACAAGAAGTTGTGCTTATTAGTGCTTATGCCTAAATTATGATATCATGTAATTAATTTGTTTTTCAGATTTTGTTTAATTTGTACCAGACAATGATCTATTTTTATTATATTGCAGTGAAAACTGTTGTTTTCTTATATATATATATATATGTTTTAGCAGCATATAAATTTTGTTTTCCATCTTTATTTTAAATTTTATTTCTTGTTCAAAGATTAATTAAATATCTTGTGGTACATATGCATGTTACACGTTATGCCTAGCTCCTATAAGTTTATGCATAGATGCTTATTTCGGCCATGCATATGTTTTTCTTTATTATATTTGAAATAAAACTTGTTGCTTATGTAATCATGACTTTCTACTCACCTATTATTTTATACTAGCAGCAGCCAAACTTGGTTTGTGAGAACATATGTAAATATATTATGCTGTAATACAATTTGTTTATAGCTTCATTAATTGATTTTGTCTTGTTACTTAAAATGTTTACACTCCAATAATTATGTTTGCTGTATGTATATAAATATTTTATTTTTATCCTATATTTTATAAACATATAGTCCAGGCTTGCTTATACACATATGTGTTGTATACTTATAAACATATTACTGTATATTATTATTCCTAGTTTTGAATCTGCAGGTAAACACTTGGACCTATGAGTAAAAGTATTGTATATATTAAAATGTTTGTAGTGGATTTGTAAACATTGACTTTTCTGCAAATAAGGTTACACAATTATTAATTGTATTGCTTTATGAAGATACTACCTGAAATCATATACTTATGCAGGTAAACATTTAGCTTGAGTATAAAGCTATTTGTAAAATATTTATTATCTTCTAGCTTACATTGTTTATGCTTCTACCCTCTTACATTGTTTTCTATTTAAGTTCATATTTATGATTTATACTTAAGTTTTTAAATTCCCATATTCAATACCCATATGATTATTATTTAAAGTTCTACAATTATATATATATATACATACATATTATCAGATATGAAAATATTGAAAGTATTTTAAAAATGAGATTTATTATAATATTATCAAAAGATTTTATTTTGAACTCTCCAAATCATAATCATTTTAAAATGAACAGTCCACGTTTTATTTAATTAGATTAAATATTTATTAAAATAAACGGGTCAAAAATCCAGGGTCGTTACACGTTGACACGGGAATTAGAAATAAGCAGAAATCACAGAAGAACAGTAAAAGGACAATAGTTTTATAGTGGTTCGGCTTCAAGTTAAGCCTACATCCACTTTAATCTTCTTTATTGCTGATTTGATTACAACTTATACAACAATCTTTGATCACAACACCACTTAGACAAGTAACTAGAACTCCGATGTAGAAAAACTCTTCGAATTCATGTCGAATATGTTAGATTTTTTCTTGAAGTTCGCTGAAGTATCTTTGATGTTTGAAGTGGCAGATGAGTCGAGAAAATAGCAGAGTATAGGCGTTCTTGAAGTGAGCCCAAAGTCCCCCTTCAGTTGGAGTAGGTGCGGTATTTATAGGGAATTTCTGGGCTAAGTCGTAGGTCGCGAACGACCTATGGGTAGGTCGTAGGTCGCGAGCGACCTAAGGGATACGAGCTTCGGCTCATCTTGGTTGCACTTGGTCTCTTTGAACAAACTGGTAGGTCGTAGCGACCTAGGAGAGAAGCGGCATAAGAAGTTGCGGCATATAGAGTTACCTCGGTTTATTTAGGTCGCGAGCGACCAAATGAAGAGGTAGTATGTATGCGGCCTCACACTGCCTTAACCCGTTAGGTCGTATGTTGTTGGGTCATTAGGTCGTTAGGGGTCTTTAGGTTTCTAACCCGTTAGGTCGAGCATATCGCTAAGTTGTTGCCACACTAACTCGCTGTTGGTCTTGCACCCATGTTAGCTCGCTTATTCTTCAGATTGTTAGGTCGCTGGACCTTTTAACCCGTTAGGTCGCTGAGTTGCTTTATTCCTTAGGTCGTTGTGTCATGAAATAGAGGAGTTAACGTTTTCCCCTCGAAGTACACGCCTATGACATAGGTCGTGTGCTTCGACCTAATTCTGCTAGGTCGTGAGCGAACCAAGAGATAAGCTAACTCGCGTGCCCATTCATCTTTTTCTCTTTGCCTTATATAAACTGTTAGCTTGTTTCTTCCTCCTTACTTAACTGATTTGACAACATGCTCTTCCATTAACGAATCTTCGAGCTTCTAACGGCGAATTCAATCTAACCAGTCATCAACTCATCTTTACCATCATATTGCGTAAGTGAATTCGATCTTTATCCAACCATGATCACCGTCGAATTGCGAATCCCCATCTTCTGACCCCAGTCCAACTCTGTACGTCGCGTTTCACTTTCGAGCCATGTTGCGACCAATTTTCGATCGCCATTAGCTATGTTGTTGTTGCGATTCACCAGAGCACAGCAGTGCGTTGGATCTATGATGGATCTACGATGATTTGAATCAGTTTTGGGTGATTTGGTGGTATGGAGAGATAATGGATTTCATTAATAAGATGATGGATTTCATTGTGTACGTGATGATGGATTTCATTGTGTATGGAGAGGAATTAGTGGGTTAAGGAAAGTAGGGCATAGTGGTTTTGACAAGAGATAGCTCGAGATTGTTGAGTTACATCAGTAGCGACCTAGGGAATCTAAGCGACATAAAAACCTTTACGACCTAACAAACTTGGCCGCCTAACAAACCGACCGATTTAAGAATTCTTACGACCTAAGGGAGGCTGAACGACCTTCAAATTTACGAGCTAACTAATCGAACGTCTTAATTTCTTGCGATATAACTCTTAGGTCGCGTATACATTCAAGCGACCTAGGACTTATCCAGTTTTGCATTGCCTTGAACTCCTTGGCTCGAACAATGCGACTTAAGAGAGTTTGACTTATGTTAGGTCGTTGGATTTGGTTTGGACGACCTAAATAATCCCCGAGCTAGCTTGAGTCATTCCTGCGACTTACGGACTTGAACACCTTTCAACTTGAATGAACATGACATTGTTTAATTGAATTCTCAACTTGAACTGCCGAGACAACATGCCTGAACTTGTTGCACTTCTTTACAGATTATATTAACTTTAATGCTAATAACCTGTTAAACACAACATTTGCAGAAAGATGGGACGAATATACTGCCACTGATTGCCCACATCGAATGACAGATTAGTCGATAAAGGATAATCAACTTAAAGAAATTATATGAAATGTTGTGAATCAGCAAATTCAAGTGAAGTATTAGAGAAAAGCAATATTAATCAATTAAAGCCGATTTGTTTGCATCAACACTACACTTCTATTTGGACTTAAAACAACAAGCCCTGAAACTTTATAATCGACAAATGCCTGTTAGTTTAATTCATTTATATTTGCTTGTCGTTTTATTAGTTTTGCACAACACTTCACACATTTAGGAAATGTGCACCTTCATATTTGAATATCCAGTTCCTTGTGTAGAATGACTTCTCAACAAGAAGAAATAGTAGGACAAGCCGGAGAGGTCTTTCCGATAGCCAACCCGCTGGATAATCCCCTAGAAAGAACTTCAACTACCCTGAATCAACGGGTGTTCAACCAGCTATGCATTCAGTTTGGTATTGCTGAAGCAGATGTTGTACTTCCTGGGGCGAACGATACTGCTGACAGGCCACCTCTCGGTTTTATCGCCGTTAATCGTCAGATGTGCTTGAGTGGAGCTATCCCTCCTTTTAATGATTTTCTTCAACAACTCCTTCTTCGATTGACAATCTCTCCCTTCCAATTGCATCCTAATGGCTACGCCATCCTGATGGGACTGTGTGTGCTATTCAGGAGGACAGTTGATTGTCTTCCGATCTTTGAAGAGATTTGTTACTTATGCACATTTGCAAAAAATAGAGATCATCCCTCTATCATACTCGTGAGAAGCGACAGGAACCGAAAACTAGTCACTGATCTTCTCGAAAGCGCCCATGGGTTCTTGAATCAATTCTTCTTTGTTCGCTGTCCTCCAAGATTTTATGCCATCTGGAGAGTAGGAAGTAAGATTTCTTATCCCTGTTCTTTCCATTTCTGAGTTTTCGAGATCCGAGTTGTCAAGTGCTAACTTCATTCTTTACTTTTTTCAGCGCTTCCTCCTCTTTCTAAAGACTCTAGCCACAAGCCAACTTTTGACAGACTGAATGCTATGGCGGTTGAGGAGAGAAGTATTAAATTTTTGCTAAAAGACGAGTTTCTGCACAAATTTGAACTTTTACATCCTTCTCGGTCAACTCAACTTTATGATGCCCCTGGTTCTCAAACAGAGACTTCAGATGCCCCAACTTCCGCCAAAGAACTTACACCGAAAGAACCCACTGTCGAGGCTTCATTGTTGAAGTGTTCTGCATTTGTTGACGTTGCGAGGTCATCCGGCAAACTTGCACTTGCCCCGGTCATCGAGGAAGAGGAACCAATTCAACACTCCGGGAAATCCGCTAATGAAGGAGCTGAGAGAACGAGTCCCGCCAAGAACTGCGGTGATGGCATTTTTGGGGGGTTGAGCGACCTGATGATTACTTCACAGGAGCTCTTTAAAGATGATCCTACCACTACTAAAGTTACTTCTCCAGCAGTTGAAGCGACATCTATCTTGCAACAAACTCTGTCAGCCCAAGAGTTGACACTTGCTGTAAAATCTGTCATCATCCCCAACCGAAGAGTGGTTCGTAGTTTGACGCGCATAGTTTGCCCGTCACACACACTTAGGATTTTCCGGCACTTATGTGTACTTAGCTTCTTTACCTTGAAGATTCTTAAGCTTTGTCTCTTTCTCACTTTCAGTTTCTCCAATGGGGCGAAGCAGCTCATACTATGATGATTTTCAACAATACGGAAGGCGCGATTCTTATGATCCAAGGCGGTATCTTCCTGCCTTCTGGGAGACCAACGAGGAAAGAGCTGCAAGAAAAGCTCATGAGAGGCATGCATATGTAGAATGATACGGGAGAAGGGATGAATGACATGATTCTTCCCAGAGAGAAGATTATTCTCACAAAAGAAAGTCTTATGAAGTTAAAGGGAAAGGACATGTCATTGAAGATTCGAGCAAACGGGCTAAACTTAGCGAAAAGCCAACATCTGCGATTTATGAAAAGCCCGCTGCTCCCATTTCTTTGGAAATTCCTTCCAGCTCTCCTGCTCTTGGAAGGACCGATATTCAAACAATCATCAGTAGGCCGTCGTATCAAGTTGGATAAGGTCCGACTACTCTTCAAAGCCGGTTTCCGCACTGGTGCTTAAAAGGGGTGCGTTTTGATCTTGATTTAGTCCCAATCGACAAGCAAGCTATGTTGCGAAATCTTGATGCCGTAAAACTCAATATTGAGAGAATGTTTGGTTGGCAAAAACTTTTCGACGAACTTCAAAGAGTAAATCACGCTAACCTCGAAGCCATGCTGACTATGGAAAATGATAAATCCGAGTGGTAGAAAACTCTCGATCAGCAAGACGCGGAGATGAAGAGCATTGCCGCTTACAATGAGAAGCTTGAAGCGGAAGTTGAAAAACTCAAAGAAGAGCTTGCCACTTCTTCCACTTCCTATACTCAAAAGGAAGAAGTGCTTCAAAAACAAGTAAGGGATGCTCATGCCGCTCAACGAGATGCTGAAGCTAGGCTTGAAGTGCAGAAAAGAATCACGGAGGGTTATCTCACTGATGTTGTTGAGTTGCAAAAAAAGACTAGCTTCCAGGACATGGAGATTGAAATGCTAAATGCTCGACTTTCTAAAGTTGAAAAAGAGCGTGATGAGGCCGTTGCCCGCAAAGTAGCAGCCGAAGAGTCTCATGAGGCAACTAAAGCCAACATCATCTCCACATTATTTGACTTTTATTTGCATAGCGTCCTGGGGCGTGGTAGTCTCTCATTTTTAGGCCTTAAATATGAGATTACTTTGGCCGAAGTGTGGGAAGCCGCACTTGACATGCTTGGAGGCGCTGGCTATGCTGAAGCAGATCTAGAGGCGCACTATCTAAATGATGATGCACGTGCTGCTCTTGCCAGGGGAAAGGAGCAACTTGCTAAAGAGCGGGCCGGAATGGAGGAAGGAGAATATTTATGGTAGGCAACCTTAACCGACCCAATTCAACCTTTGGTTTCGGCTGATATTGATATTGTTGGCTCCAGTTCCCATTCTCCACCTCCTACTAAAGCTGTCATTGAAACTGCAACTTCTCACACTGGAGACGAAACTCAAGAAAGTGTTGAAGCACAAGATTTTGAAGTTAACGTAATAAAGCCTACTTCTCCAGGTAACCTCAACGCTGATCTTGCTCAAGTGGACTGCTTGTTCACTTCACATGAGCTTGATGAACTTTTTGATTATTACTTAAAGCTTGACGCGCCACTATCTCCTCTCTTTATGAGAGATACTGATTTTAACTTCTCTTCTGCTATAGTGAAAGCACCAAGTGTTGTTCAGACTTCCCCTCTTCCAACTGTTCCCCCTCTGTCTCTTCAGGTTACCCCTCCTTCTGTTTCTCAATCGGGGTCGCAAGAGGAGCAGATAGAAGCTCTTCGAGGCTTGGATGACCCGATCGCTTCACAAGAACAGAAGGCTAGGGAACCTGAAGAAGGCGAAAGAACCTCGGAGCAAACTATTTCTGATGACATAAAGTTATCTGCACTTTTCACTCCGGGCAGTGAGTCTTCTTCATGGAAGAAGGGGAAGCGTGTAATCTTGAAGAAAAAGAGGGAAGTTTCTGCCAGCGAAGGAAAAGCAGAAGAAGGTTCAATTGCGCCCCTTTCTCCTTCTTCCCCTACTCTTACAAGCCGACCCAAAAAGTTAACCATCCAGCCAGGTGAGGGCTCCAAAGGTGGCAGGAAGAAGAAGTGATGGATTTGGTCCTACGCTTTTCATCTCGCTTTTTGCTTTTTTGCTTGTATGTATAAAGGCTTGCGTTGATCGGAGATTGTGCGGTTACCGGTCCCCGCCTTCTTTTTATTTTGAAACCTGCACATGTGTAAAATTTTCATAGTAAGGAATGAAATGATTCTTTTACTTGTACAAACTTCTGTCTGTATTTGAGAATGCATTTATTCTTCTTTTTCATACAAGTTTCTTTACTTTCTTTGTGTGATGTTGCAGTAAGCCTGTGGTATGTTGCTTGAGCATTGCTTTTATGAGTGTAACTATATTATATTGCCCCCATACCATTGTTTATTGCAGTCTCATTCACATTGGCAAGATTTTGGAGAACAACTCTTCTGTTTCGAGATGACTTGTACTCTTTCTTTGGAGAACAACTTTTTCGTTTTTGAGAAGGCTCGTATTCGTACTTTAGAGAATAATTTTTCCATTTTAAGGAAATATTTCTCTGATTTAGTAGAATGTGCCCTGTATTGGAGAAGTCTTCTCTTCTTTTTTTTATATACACTTCAACTTTTGGAGATGATCACTCTTTTTCTTCTTTTTTTTTAAAAAGAAAAGTAGTGAATTCTCCTGTGCAGTGAAGTGGGCTTCAAAAGAAGGCCTTGATTTGGTGCTCCATTTTTCGGAGAAGAATATTCTCATTGTGGAGAGATTGAACTTCTCTTAAGAGTAGAAGAACGCCTCCGAAGAGGGCTTTTTTCTTTCTTTTTATGCGGGGTAGCATGCCTCCGAAGAGGGCTTTCTTTGGCACTTCTATCTTGGGAAGTGTGCCTCCAAAGAGGGCTTTATTTTGCACTTCAAACTTGGGTAGTGTGCCTCCGGAGAGGGCTTTATTTTGCACTTCAAACTTGGGAAGTGTGCCTCCGGAGAGGGCTTTATTTTGCACTTCAAACTTGAGAAGTGTGCCTCCGAAGGGGGATTTATTTTGCACTTCAAACTTGGGAAGTGTGCCTCCGGAGAGGGCTTTATTTTGCACTTCAAACTTGGGAAGTGTGCCTCCGAAGAGGGCTTTATTGTGCACTTCAAACTTGGGAAGTGTGCCTCCGGAGAGGGCTTTATTTTGCACTTCAAACTTGGGAAGTGTGCCTCCGAAGAGGGCTTATTCTGCATTTCAAACTTGGGAAGTGTGCCTCCGGAGAGGGCTTTATTTTGCACTTCAAACTTGGGAAGTGTGCCTCCAAAGAGGGCTTTATTTTGCACTTCAAACTTGGGAAGTGTGCCTCCGAAGAGGGCTTTATTTTGCACTTCAAACTTGGGAAGTGTGCCTCCGAAGAGGGCTTTATTTTATCTATGGTAGGCTCGCCCGGAAGGTTGCATTTCACGGTTAAATGGATCCATAGGGCAGACGCAAGCTACCTAACCGGATGTTTGTTTACACAAACGATCGCGGTCAATTAATAAGGGCCTGGTGCCTTTACTTTGGGAAGGTGCCCCTTCGGTGGTTCCACCAACCTTTATGTCGAGGGGCAAGATTCCTTGTTGGTTGTTCCTTGTCTTCTTGCCCATGTCTTTTCATGATCTTCCCCTCAGTGATTCCTCGTTGTTGTTTCCAAGCACATATCCTTTTCATTTGCAAGTTTTATTAGCTTGACATTTGATTGTTATGTGATTTGTAGGAATCGCTGAGCCTTGTGATGTGTTGAACAGGTAAGCTTTGTTTTAATGGCCTGCAATATTAAATTGACATTTTAGCAATACATTTACGGTATTTACATATCGACATAAAACAGGCATATAATAGTAGAGAACACTAGATTTATAGTTCCTATTATTCATTTGCACTGATTTTACAATGGCTTTTAATACAAGGATGATACATCCATCATTCTTTTACAAATTTGTGGCAAATCCTTTAAGTAAAATATGGAGGCAAGCGATTGCTGTTCCAGGCTTTGGGAATTGAATCTCCGGTGTAAGGGGACTAGACGGCAGCACTTTTCAGAACAGGAACATCTTCTCCCTCCGGGGCTTATCTCAAAGCACGACCATATCTTTCCATCTCATCCCAACTTCTGCCCGTTGGGTGAGGGCCTCCTGTGATAACATTAATGATAGGCCTCTCGGATCCCTGCGCTGAAGGTCTTTTATCTGAGCCGGATTGATGAGCTGGAATCTGTTGCCCCCGAATAGATGAAGTCGGATCATTTCTATCTCTCTTCACATATTGTTGAAGTTTATTCTGTTTCAACAATTCTTCAATCAAATTCTTTAGATGGCGACATTCATTAGTGTCATGGCCAGGTTGATTGTGGAACCGACAGAATCTCCCATTATGCATAACATTTCTCCCAATCTTCAACTCAGGTGGTTTAGGATATTCAATGGCATCCTTCGTTGCTAAAAAGATATTCTCTGGAGTATCAGTTAAGGGAGTAAATTCTGAAGGTCTAAAGCGGCAAGCTTTCTTCAAGTCTCTCTGCTTTTTCCCATCGTTATTCTCCCTCTTTTGTCCTCCAAATTCTCTTTTATTAGAAGCAACATTGTTATTCTCAATTTCGGCCAGGACTGTCTTTGCTGGCACAGGAAGGCTTTTCAAGCGCATAAATTCATTGGCCTTCTTATAGAATTTTTCAAGTGAGTTTGGCTCTTTCAACTTCAGTCATTTTCCAAATTTACTCGATTTGTTGATAGCCCGCATCAAATAAGTCAAAATCATTCGTGGCTCTACATTATCAACTTCGGCCAAGGCTACATTGAAGCGGTTTAAGAATGATCTGATAGACTCCCCGGGGTTTTGTTCCAAGCTGGAGAGTGACATTATATCCTTGGCCTTTGAAGCATATAACCTGAACTGATCTTTGAACTTCCGTGTTAAGTCAGAGAATTGATCCACGGATCGGACTGTCAGCTTTGTGAACCAAAGTAAGGCCACTCCCTCCAAGTACACTGGAAAGCATCGGCACTTGATTTCATCTGTTGCTCTGGCCCTAGTCATATGCCAGTCGTACCTGTAAAGGAACTCATTAGGATCGCTTGTCCTCCGATAAGCTAGAATAGTGGGGGGGACAAACTTCTTTGAAAATTCAGCCTTTAGGATTCTTTCGGTAAATGGAATCTTGCTTGGAGCGAACCCCCATTTCTGTTCATCTTCTTGCCTTTGCATACTTTCTCTCATGATTTGTCGAACCATTCCCGTGAGGTATTCCTCATCGTTCCAAGGCTCCATAGGACAGACGTCAGCCATTTTCTCGGAAGTTTGTCTGAACAAACGTTTGCGACGATTCGGCTATGGCCTTGATCCTCCAACTTGGGGAGGTGCCCCTTCGGCAGTGTCTGCTACCCTTTGAGGAATGATCTTTTCTTGAGAATCCTGAGCATCTTCAGCAAAGGTTTCTGCATTGTTTTCTTGTTGACGATTAACCCCAAGCAAAGCATTTATCCGATCCAACATCAAAATGTTCTGGGCTTCCATTTGCTGATATTACCCAGATACTGCAGCATCTAACTCGGCACGTGTAATTCCAACAGTTGGAGTCGCTTGGCTTAGTGAAGGCGAAGCGGCGGTATTCTCATGGACATCACCGGATCTAGTAGATCTTCCTTTTCTTCCAGGAGCCATTATCTCTGATAGACTTTTGGTTTTGAGAGAGATTCTTTCAACAAACTTTTGCGAAGCAATGATGAAAATAGCCTGAGTTGGGTTTTCTCGGTGAAAGCACCAAAAATGTTAACACTAAAATTGAACGCTAACACCCCGGTGTGAGTAGAGATAAAGCGAAAGCACCACCCATTGACACGGGAATTAGAAATAAACAGAAATCACAGAAGAACAGTAAAAAGACAACATTTTTATAGTGGTTTGGCTTCAAGTTAAGCCTACGTCCGCTTTAATCTTTTTTATTGCTGATTTGATTACAACTTATACAACAATCTTTGATTACAACACCACTCAGACAAGTAACTAGAACTCCGATGTAGAAGAACTCTACGAATTCATGTTGAATATGTTAGATTTCTTCTTGAAGTTCGCTGAAGTGTCTTTGATGTTTGAAGTGTCGGATGAGTCGAGAAAACAGCAGAGTATAGGCGTTCCAGAAGTGAGCCCAAAGTCCGCCTTCAGTTGGAGTAGGTGGGGTATTTCTAGGGAATTTCTGGGCTAAGTCGTAGGTCGCGAACGACCTAAGGGTAGGCCGTAGGTCACGAGCGACCTAAGGGATACGAGCTACGACTCATCTTGGTTGCAATTTGTCTCTTTGAAAAAACTGGTAGGTCGTAGCGACCTAGGAGGGAAGCGGCATAAGAAGATGCGGTTTATGGAGTTACCTCGGTCTATTTAGGTCGCGAGCGACCTAATGAAGAGGTAGTATGTATGCAGCCTCACACTGCCTTAACCCGTCAGGTCGTAGGTCGTTGGGTCATTAGGTTGTTAGGGGTCTTTAGGTCGCTAACTCGTTAGGTCGAGCATATCGCTAAGTTGTTGCCACATTAACTCGTTGTTGGTCTTGCACTCATGTTAGCTCGCTTATTCTTCAGATTGTTAGGTCGCTGGACCTTCTAACCCATTAGGTCGCTGAGTTGCTTTATTCCTTAGGTCGTTGAGTCATGAAATAGAGGAGTTAACATATATATACTCACATACATTCACAAAACAAAGCTCAACATACATAATTCCAGACTTAAACTTATAAAATTTCAGATACTTAGAGTTGTTAAAAGAAATGAAGTCACTCACATGTATTTGCAATGGGTAGAGCTTTTCATTGAAACATGCTTTGATTTTCCCATTGAAACTTTGCTTCTTTGATATCTGGTTGGTCTGGTTAAATTGTTGTTCAAGTTGTATTGTTGTTTTTAAATATGAAATGATGTATACTCTGGTTTTACTCAGCTCGACTGAAATGAGGAGAAGCTTGATATATAAAAAATTGAGTTATACAGGTCATAATATATTTTATACAATAGGGTGATATTATAATGCTTTGTACAATACTAGGCAGAGATTTTCTTGCTTATGGAGGCTGATGTAATTTTTTTGTACATTTCAAATGACCAAAATATGGCTAGCATTTATTGCTTAAGTCCTTTGACCATTTTCTTATACCTTTCCATATCAAAATTTGACTTGTTTACACTTTATGCAGGCTAATGATATTTCCTTTGTCCTTTGTTTATTTCCTTACTTTTTACTTGCCTTCATAGCCTTTCTTTCTTTGTACTTATGTTGATAGATATTTTGCATTTTCTTTGTTTTGTTTTGTGTGCTACAGATCTTTATATTGAGTGTTATTATTTTTATTTTCCCAAGATTACATACTAATGTTATGTGTTCATATTTGAATGTTTCCTCTTTTGTCTTATATTGAATTTTGTTTTGGTCCTGTTACTTTGAAAAAAAATTCTTTTTTGTAGTATATTTATTATCTTGCATTTTTTTTTCATATATATATATTTTATTATTTATTTTGCAAGTACATTTTGTTTATATTTTATAGTTTACATTCTTACTTTGTTCTTACTTATGTATTTATTTATCTTTCTTTTGTTTCACATTTTATATAAATTTCCAGTTATTACACAATTTTTATTCAAAAATGAAATTAATTGTCAAATTAAACTTATTCAAATTCCGGGATCGTTATAGATTCCCCTCCTTAAGAAATTTCGTCCTCGAATTTTGCCAGGGAGACACAAAAATAGATGAAGAATGTTTTGTCAAATCAAACTGAATATCTACTCTGCATTTGGCTTACCAAATCAGAATATCAACAATAGATACAAGAACGAATCTATTTAACACTTCACAAGATACTCGGGTTATCTAGATCTACGAAATATGCAGTGATATCGGTTAGTTTGAAGGGATAACTAACCATTCGTAGAATATATTCGGAATCCCAAAGAAATCGATAAATGGATTCGATTTACTCCAAGAAATTACAACAGAATTTCAAATTTGGTTTTTAAACAAAAATCTTTTAATTGATTCAATTCAAATTATCCCCATATTCTATTAATCATGTTGACCCAATTTAAAATTTCCAATTTATTTAAAATTGGAATTCCAAATTTCCAATTTATATTCATTAAAATTTAAATCAAAAACTGATAAGAAACCGATAAAGATACGAAGTAAAATTTTCCTATAACGATTCGTAGGGCCATTATCACACCGAAACTTCTTCTAGAATTGCTATGAAGCAATCAAAGAATTGAAATCGAATCAAAGGAAATTGATGGAGAAAAGATTGTTTCCACTGTTGCAGGGTATTGACTATTTGTAGTCGTATTCCCCTGTCCCCTATCTCGTTCTCTTCTCGCACTCACGCATACTATTAGTGGATAGCAGGAGAATTTACTGAGGCATACAGACGGATATCTTAGGGATTACTCATTCTAGGGTTTACTTCACCCTATCTCTAATGAGTTACTTAATGTGTTATACTCTTGAGCTAAAGTTTAACCTTAGCTCTGTTACCAAATGTGACAATACGGATTTTCGCGTTCGAAAATTGACATCCATACTTTACATCGTACTCGAATGCCGTAGATTTGACCATTCGAATCCGAGTCACCGGAACTTATAACACAATTAAGCAAACAATACAGCGGAAGAAAAAGAATAATACATTGATGTGCAGCATTGATACAATATCTGGTATAATAGATGATACAGTAGATATCAATATATATTAGAGATATGATACAATAAAATAGCAGCGGAAAGGAAAAATAGATAACACCAGCAGCGGAACAAATAACTCTAAGATAGTCTTTAAGAGAGAACTCCAGCAGCAGCAGCTCGAACCAACATCACGATGCACAAAGACAAGCAAGTCTCGTCCGCATCCAAAGACTGAACTAGCACCAGGTAATCCACTAAACCTAACTATCTGAAAAACCCAACTCTAGACTGCCCGTGTGGAAAAAATTTGAGCACCCAGAGTTTAGGAAAGAAACAATAAACTCCGGATCAGTCATGAGACTGGTATAAGTAACGAAAACAGTTTATCTTTAAAATCAAACTAAGAAATATTTTAAAATAGACCCGCCATGCTTTTAAAAAATGGAACTACCATAAGACCTCCCGCCACGCACACAATGCAAACGCAGAATTGGAGGAGATTTCTTCTTATGATAGTTAAATATGCTTGATACGCGAATTTCTTTGATATTATTACTATAAGTGCAAAGTGTAGAAAACATTTTGAAAGTATAAAATAAATCTTCAACATACGACCATTATTGTATGCCAACTATAGCTACCATGTTCAATAGCAGGTTACTACCACATTCCATGGCATGTCATACAACTAAAACCGTACAAGGCTCGTATTGTTTCTTTGGATTTCTAACAAATGGTCAAGCCAAGGAACTTCCCATTGCCATATGGTTACGCCTATGGAAGGACGCCCCAAGAACCTAACCGAATCTCTGCTAACACAAGGCCGGGTTACCCCTAACTGGGTAACTACTGACACGAGTATGCCATCCCCTATCGTAACCAACCTTTATCCGGGGCCCCAACAACAATCACAAAGTAATATATATATATATATATATATATATAAATATCTGCGATATCCACATAAGTTAAGTATCTGGGCTCCATACCATGATACCACTTCTATCCAGAAGGAAATGACGTACCCTCTGAGGGCGCTACCCTCAAATAACCTTGCCGCATCTTTCCTGTTTCGACTATTTCCGGGATGTGAGGTCCCACGAAGTCTCGTCCACAAAGCTACGAATTTTAGAAAAGCTAAGCTTTGATCACAAATGATCAGCAGCACTCAGCATGCCACATTTCCAAGTTGGGACTATATTACTGATAACCTTCAACTACATAACCTTTGAGCTCAGACGTCTCAGAGAAGGGTGTTAAGCTAAGAGAATAAATTCTCCGCCACCAACAGAAATGTATTTGAAAGAAATCTGCTTTATGTCTCAAATGTAATGTCAGACATACAATCCATACAAGTTTGTTCTGGGTTCGAACAGAACCGAAGGCACTTTCGAAGAAGCCCTTGCAAACCCTGATAATCCCTAATCACGTCCGAACTTCCCATCACATATGGAGTCTCTATACCGGGGATAAGTCGATGCAAATACATTCGTCGAGTTGTCCTTTCGCTTTTGAAAATATCCGGCCTTCACCACCGGTCTTCAAATGCTATCAATAACGTCGTATCATTATTCGGAATTGGTTATATGATACAAGGTCCTCTCCCGGCTAAACCGAATAATGAGCGCAATATATACAAGAAACATATGGATATTGGGGTCTCAATTAAATCACATCTTAAACCCCAAAACCTTTCATTCGAATGGTTAAAACAAATAACCCTTTCCAATCTTTTAAACAAAAAGATTCATTTTAACAACCTTCAATGGTTTAAACAATTTCCACAATTTTAATCTTTTAAACAACAGATTCAATTCACAAAGTTCACCCTGTTCACAAAGATCTATTCATGGATTTCAAAACAATTTTCCATTTCAATTGGATTAAATCTTTTAAATCAAAGATTTAACTTATAGCTTTCAAAAATTCATTTCCAAAGATTCATTCATAGCCTTTCAAAATAATTCCATTTTAAGTTGGATTAACTCATTCGGTCTTTGAATCAAAGACTCATTTCATAGCTTTCAAAACAATTCAATTTCATTTCAAACTTGAAATCTTTTAACATAAATTTTAAAGTTCATTACTTATGTGACAGCTTTTATTATTTGAAAACAATAGTTTCCTTTTCAGAAAAATCCAATTTTTTTTGCACGAGTTAAAGCCTTTGAGTTAAATTCAAATTCCCAAATCAATACATTGAAAATGGTTTGACACATATAAAAATAGTATAACATCTTTAATTCCTAGTTTCCAAACATAGAATTCAATTTTAAATATTGAGTTCAAATTTAAATCAAATTATTTAAATTTCAAGGCGTACTCAAGTTATTCAAAAGTAAATTTTGTCTTGAAATTCTATTTCAAAAACTTTTCACATTTAACCCAATTCCATTTCAAACCATTTGAATTTAAAAATTAAAATTCAAAACTATTTTCAAAAATCAGTGACTCAATCGATTTGCACGTGAAAATCCATATTTGTGTGTGTATAGTGTAGTCCAGGGGTTTCACATAATAGTGCAATACCATAAATCATCACAGATTCGCAATCATACAATATCGATAAGCGGTATATCCCAATAACGCTTATCTATATACGCAGATTCACAGATAGAAAATATGAATGTATTATAAATACATAAATTACATTCATCACAAATCACATTGAAACAATTCATAGCACAAAGCATAGCATATCAGAAATATCAAACAGTTCAGCAATCAATAGGATTCAAACATCCATAAGTGAACTCAATAAATTATCTGATTAGTTTAAATCAGATGGTCATAGATCATGGTTAATTAATTGTAACTGATTTCGAATCATTTGATTTATTATCCTTTAATCATTTATTAATTAAATTAATCAACCTTCAATTCTTTAAATAATTACCCTTTAATCATTTACCATTAAGCAATCATCTCATAACAATTAATCATTAATTTCCTATTTATCTAATGATTTTCTTAAACTAAATTAATTAACCTTAATTAATCCAAAAATCCAAAATTTATTACAATAAGTAATTAATCTTTAATTACTTTCATCAAGTAATTACATTCAAACAATTTATAATTGATTGTCTAAATTAATTATTAAGATTAATCACCTTAATTAATACTTAATAATCCTTAGTTAATTATCTTCATTAACTAATAACATTTCTTAATCACTTTTAATTAATCTCTAATTATAAATTAATCTAATTAATTAATTTTAAAATTAAATAAATAAGTCATTCTTTAATTCTCTTATAGATTAAGTTCTTTTATTATCTTAATTATTTCTAAGACAATACACTTACTTTATTGATGACTTCATTTACATTCAAGTGTATTTAAAACATTACACTTCTAAATTTAAATTATAATTCCATTTTGAATTTAAGATTCAAAATTCTTAACCATTTAAACACTTATCCAAATTTAAATAAATTTATAAACCTTAAAATATATGTAAATAACATTCATTACTTATAAAAGATACTTATATAAGAAAAAGTTTTATACTAAATTACTTAATTTTATTGAAAGAAATCAAGCTTTAAAATAATTTGATTATTTAACTTCCAAACTTAAGTTAAACACTTCATTACTTTTCATTCAAATATTAAAGGAAACCTTTTATAAAGAATTTTATCAAGTTTAAACATTTATTTGAAAACAAATTCACTTTTAAAATCAACTTTGAAACATTTAAACTTGTTCAACATTTATATTTACAAAACTGATTTAAATTCAAGGTTTGGATTCATAGTAAACTTGAGTCCATATTTTATATTTTAGATTTAAACTTTGATTTTTGACTTGGTTTAAAATTTTAATTATAAACCCAAATTCCATTTTCAAACTTTAAGATTCAAAATTTTCATTTGAAAATAAACTTAAAACTTGATCTAAACTTTGTTTGAATCTATTATTCAAATTTAAGTTTCATCTAAATTGTTCAAAAATTCAAATTGCTGCCAGGTTTTACAAAAGCCTGGAACAACATCTGACTCGAGTTAAACAAAATTTGCTTCGAGTTGTTTACCCCTTTGCTTCGAGTCGAGCACTCGAATAACTCAAGCCATTCCCGAGTTCAAAACTTTGCACACCACTAAAATTCATCAGAACTTCAAACTGCACGGTGCACGTGCACCGTGGCTCTGGCCATCTCCGGCCATCACCCATACCTTCGTCACATCGACGATCACCCCCAGATCCATTCGCGACCATCAAAATTCACAAAACAACTCGAAATCGAAATCGAGTGATTTAGCCAAACCTGGAACATCAAAATCCACCACTACCTAAACCTGGAACGGCGTCGTCCATGAAGCTCCGGCCACTAGAAAATCCACACCTCCGGCTACGACTTCGACTATGGCCAAGTTACCGTCCCTCAAAACCTCTCTGCACTCGATCAACCCAAACAGCCGTGGCGATCAAATTTCTAAACTTTGCTAAAACTAGGGTTATAAAAGGAAATTGCCTGCCGCTGTCACCACCGTGCCTGGAACACCAACCCGACATTTTTCCCAGCTACCTCGATCACTCCGCTACCTCTAGGAAGAAACACGGCGCCTCCGACCCTCTAGATCAACCGAGACAACTTGAAATGCTCAAATCAGACAAACTCAAATTGCTCTCTTATCTTTGATCTAAAAATTAAGATTTTTTCTTTAAAATTCATGTTAAAGAATGAGAATTCAATTTATATACTTGATTTTTCAAATTAAAATATTTGAAATTCGACCAGTTTAAAGTTTACAAAGATTCTTTAATTTCCATGGATATTTACAAATCATTTTGACTCAAATAAATTTTTAAGCTTTAACAAATGCTCTAACAAACAATTTTTGTTTATATTCCAAGTGCTAATAGTTGTTAGATCGAGAGAAACGAATTTATTTGCATAAATGGGTCTAAAAGTAAAATCTGGGATGCCTCTCATTATACAGGCATAAATATATATATATATATATATATATATATATATATACATACATACACACACACACACACACACACACACACTCACATACATTCACAGAACAAAGCTCAACATACATAGTTCCAGACATAAACTTGTAAAATTTCAGATACTTAGAGTTGTTAAAAGAAATGAAGTTACTCACATGTATTTGCAATGGACAGAGCTTTTTATTGAAACAGGCTTTGATTTTCCCATTGAAACTTTGCTTCTTTGATCTCTGCTCGGTTGGGTTAAATTGTTATTCAAGTTGTATTGTTGTTTTTAAATATGAAATGATGTTTACCCTTGTTTTACTCAACTCGACTGAAACGAGGAGAAGCTTGATATATAAAAAAATGAGTTGTACAGGTGATAATATATTTTGTACAATAGGGTGATATTATAATGCTTTGTACAATACTAGGCAGAGATTTTCTTGCTTATGGAGGCTGATGTAAATTTTTTGTACATTTCAAATGACCAAAATATGGCTACATTTATTGCTTAAGTCCTTTGACCTTTTTCTTATACCTTTCCATATCAAAATTTGACTTGCTTACACTTTATGCAGGCTTATGATATTTCCTTTGTCCTTTGTTTATTTCCTTACTTTTTACTTGCCTTCATAACCTTTCTTTCTTTGTACTTTATGTTGATAGATATTTCACATTTTCTTTGTTTTGTTTTGTGTGCTACGGATCTTTATATTGAATGTTATTATCTTTATTTCTCCAAGCTTACATACTTATGTTATGTGTTCATATTTGAGTGTTTCTTCTTTTGTCTTATATTTAATTTTTTTTGGTCTTGTTACTTTGAATTTTTTTTTCGTTTTGTAGTATATTTATTATCTTGCATTTTTTCATATATTTTTTTTATTATTTATTTTGCAAGTACATTTCTTTTATATTTTATAGTTTACATTCTTACTTTATTCTTATTTGTGTTTTTATTTATCTTTCTTTTGTTTCACATTTTATATAAATTACCAATTATTACACAATTTTTATTCAAAAATGAAATTAATTGTCAAATTAAGCTTATTCAAATTCCGGGATCGTTATAGAAGCCATTAGTAAGCTTTTCGTTAAGAAGAACTTGAGAGTTAGATATGAGAAAATGAGAGGGTTACGGGTGTTATTTATAGCATTAGGAATCTTAACACTTAAGCTTTGTAAATGGACCAAAATGCCATTTCCTTACTTATGAAGTAAAGATCTTTCCAAGCATACTTTCACCATTATTCCCATCGCTTCACATTGACAGATCACATACTCATTTGTGGGCCCAACTTGGCATTCAATTAAATTATCATAGTACATTGTTTTGACCTTAAGGATGTTTGATCTGTGCTTTTTGATTTTTTTACTTACTTAACTCTTAAGTGTAATTATTTAATTAAATCCTTTCTTTATTAATAAAGGGTGATGTGACTATGAATAATATATATGTGTGTGCATGTATGTCTCAATTTTACAAATAACGTTGGAACATTTTACACCAGCTTTTATTCGACAAAACAATGAAATCTAGAATTTGATTTCCTGACATATCTTTATTTTCCTGTTAAAATAAATATAATTGTAAAAAAAATTTAAATTTTTTCCTATCATCTTTAAAAAAAATTAAACCAAGTTTATTTTAGTTGTAAAACCATATTTAATAATATTAAATTCCAGTTGTAAAAATACAACGCCGATTGGACAAAGTGCGATGAAGTTTGTCTATCTTTATAAAACAATTATATATATATATATATATATATTTATAAAATTTTATCAATTAATTATTATATTTTTATAACAATTTAAAAAGAATAATTTATCATTTAAAATAAAAATTGAATGTATATTCAATTTTATTGAAAACCAGATTTTGTCAATTTTACGATGAAACTCCAAAATCTCTTATTTTTGTAAACCATTCTAAAAATAAGTTCACCATTCTTATTTATCACATAAAACATGGTTATTTAAATCAAAAAAAAATTATATTTGAATATTTAAAGTTAATTAAGTATTCCATTTAAAAGTGATAAAATTATAGTTCGTTGCATACTTCCCCCTTAAAAGAATTTCGACCTCGAAATTGAACCGAGACATAAAAACTGATGATACTTACTCAAAAAAATCTTTAAACTCAGTTCTGTATGATATAAACAGATCATACATAAGCTATATCTGATTCGATATTTTATTTGAGCCCACAACATTACTTCCGAACTAGTATTGATCCCCCGATCTTCTAGTGCAGACTCTGATTGGGCTCTTTAATCAGAAACCTTCGTTTCCTTTATATAATTTCATTAGAAAACTTAAGCACCCAACCATAAACCCTTATCAATATTCGTCGTCAAATGATAAATCCTTTTTTGGGATGGTGAGAACGCCTTAAAATTCTATATTTGAATCTTAGGTCTGGATCATGTAACGAAATGATCTACATAACTCAAATGTACTTATTAACATCCAAAAATATTTATAGAAGCTATTTATAAAAAAATTATCCTTTATAAAAATGCTTCTTTATATATAATCACTCTAAATATTTATTTCCAAATATTTTTCTTAAAGGAAACTTTTCATCCCAAAGGAATCATTTCAATTTTACAAGATAATTTCCTTTTATTTTCCAAAATTATAATCAACTTCTTTCGTTACAATATATTCCTTTCTAACCAACCTTGATATTAACATATCAAATATAATTCGAAATTATCCTTTTAACTTAAGAAAAATTATATAGATCGAATAACACCAAAATAATACCAAGAAACTGGCACTATCAATAGTATTTGTTAACGCTAAAAATTGAACACTAACATCCCGGTGTGTAGAAGGTAATTGTGAAAGCACCACCCGTTGGTACGGGAACAAAATATAAGCAGAGAAATCACAGAGAAACTATAAAAGACACAATATTTATAGTGGTTCGGCTTAAGATCTAGCCTACGTCCACTTTAAAACTCTTTATTGCTGATTTGGTTACAATTCTTTACAACAATCTTCAATTACAACCCACTTAGACAAATAGCTCAAACTCTGATGTAGAAGAATCCTTCGAATGCATGGCGAATGAGTTAGATTTCCTCTTGAGATTTGTTAAAATGTCTTTGGTGATTGGAGTGATAGAAGTGTTGCTTGAATGTTGCTTAAAGTCGAGATAATGGCAGAGTAGTGGCGTCCAGGAAGTCAGTCCAAAAGTCCCCTCAATGCTCAATGTGGTCATGTATTTATAAGCAATTTTCTAGGCTGAAATTGTCAAGTCATGAGTCGTGACCGACTCAAGATGAGTCGTAAGTCGTGACCGACTCAGGATGGGTCGTATGCCGTAGGCGACTCAACTGGTTGAGCCCTGACTTCATATCAGAGCGTCTCCGGTCCTCTGTATACAGCACAAGTCCTAACTCGTCTGCGAGTTAATAGGTCGTGGTCCAAAATGAGGCGGCATAGGATTTCTACATAGTAGCTGTAAGTCGTAGACGACTCAAGCTAGGTCGTGAACGACCTATCATAAGTCGTAGGTCGGTCCTTTGTTGTTTTGGGAGTTTAGTCAGTTAAGTCATTTGACACCTTAGGTCGTTGAGTCGTTAGAGAACTTGAGTCGCTAGCTCCATGAGTCGTTAACCCGTTGAGTCGGCCGGCACCTTTAAGTCGCTAAGGTTATAACCCGGTGAGTCGTTATTCCTCCTGAGTCGCTGAGTCGTAACCCTTCGAGGCCGTTGAGTCGGTAACTTCTCCAGGCTGTTGAGTCGGTAACTCCTCAAAGCTGTTGAGTCGGTAACTCCTCCAGGCTGTTGAGTCGGTAACTCCTCAAGGCTGTTGAGTCGGTAACTCCTCAAGGCTGTTGAGTCGGTAACTCCTCAAGGCTGTTGAGTTGGTAGCTTCCTGAGTCGGTGGCTTGTTGAGTCGGTAGCCTGTTGAGTCGGCCCAGACCTTGACTCGTTGCCTAAACGGAGTTAACATTTGCCCCTCGAAGTTCATGCCTAAGTCGTAGGTCGTGTGCTTCGACTCATCTTAACTCGTGTGCCGATTCAACTACCACTGCTCAACGCTATAAAAGACTTGAGTCGTTCCCCTTACTTCCTTCTTCTCATTTCTTATCCTTTGAACCGTGTCTGCCATTAACGCATCTTCGAGCTCTCAAAGGCGATTCCAACCTAATTCATTTTCGATCATCTTTAGCATCACACCGTGTAAGAGACTTTGCATCTTTTTTCAATTGCTGATGATTGCCGATCTCCGCCTCTGTTTTCCCCCCTTGATCCTTGCGAATACTATTACATCGGACATTGATGGGTTAAAGGCAGGCGGCTTGATCTTACTTGTATCGATTCGAGATTTAAGGCGACCTAGTGGTGTGATGGAGCTGGGGTTAACCACTGCGAGGTTATTGGGTTATCGGGTTATGGATTAGGTGGTTAATGGGTTAGGAGTTAGATGGTTAATGGGTCAGATTGATACGAACGTTGCCGTAGGTTTGACTCGGCTACTTTTGTATGATCCAGCGACCCTTGTGATTTAACCATGATACGACTCAACACGCTTCACGACCTAAGCCTTGAGTCGTGGACGAGACAAAACCTTTGAGTCGTGGCCAAGATAAGACCCTTGAGTCGTGGCCGAGATAAGACCCTTGAGTCGTAGCCGAGATAACACCTTTGAGTCGTGGCCGAGATAAGACTTGGAGATTTTCCTGTTATTTTGAACCAGAGCTTCTTTAACATACTCCACGACCTAAGCCTTGAGTCGTTGCCGAGATAAGTCTTGGAGATAATCTCCTTATTCCTACGACTTATGACTTAGGACATTGCCGACTCAGAACTTTTGAACCGTTGACGAGTTATGACTTGCATGAATTCTGTTTGAATTTTGGACCATTTTATTAACTTTGAACTGTTGAATTTTATTGCATTCATTCACAGGTTATTTTGACTTGCTAACAACCTGTTCAATACAACATTCACAGAAAACTAGGACGAATATACTGTCATTGATTGCCCATATCAAATGACAGATTAGTTAATAACAGATAATTGACTTAAACAAATCGTGTGAATGAAGTGCTATCAATTTCAAGTAGAATATTAAAGCAACACTGAAACAATCAATTGAAACTGACCAGCCTGCACTAATATTATGCTTGAACTCTAAATTAACAAGTTCTGAAATTACCATAGTCGATCAATCGTCAACCAGTTTAATTCCAGTTATATTTACTTGTTATTTTCATTAGTTTTGCACAACACTTCACACTTTTAGGAAACGTGCACCTTCGCATTTGAACACCCGGTTGCTTGTGTAGAATGACATCTCAACAAGAAGAACCGATGGGCCAGGCTGAAGATGTCTTCCCAGTAGCCAACTTGTTGGATAATCCTCCGGAAAGAACTCCCACCACTCTGAATCACCGGGTGTTTACTCAACTGCTCACCCAGTTTGGTATTGCCGAAGCAGATGCCTTACTGCCGGGGCTAAACGATACTGCAGACAGGCCCCCTTCTGGCTTTATTGCTGTCAACTGCCAAATGTGCTTGAGCGGTGCCATACCACCTTTTAATGACTTCCTTCGGCAGCTCTTGCTTCGATTGTCTATCTCTCCATTCCAACTGCACCCCAATGGCCATGCCATTCTGATGGGGTTATGTGTGCTTTTTAGTAGAGTTCTGGACCGATTACCGAGCTTTGAGGAAATCTGCTACCTCTGCTCATTCACAAAGATCAAAGATCATCCCTCTATCGTAATCATAAGGAGTGCTCGAAATCGAAAACTCATCACCGATCTTTCTGATAGCGTTCACGGATTTCTAAATCAGTATTTCTTTGTTCGTTGCCCTCCAGGGTTTTATGCCATCTGGAGAGTAGGAAGTAAGATTTCCCTGTTTTTATTTCTCCATTCTTGGGCTTTTCAAAATCTGAGTTGCTAAATGCTAACTTTGTTTCTTTTCCCTGTTTTAGCACTTCCTCCTCCCTCTAGAGATCCATGCTATAAACAAATTTTTGAGAGACTGAACGCCGTGGCGGCAGAAGAGAGGAGTATAAAGTTCTTATTAAATGATGGATTTTTACATCAATATGGGCTTCTTCATCCTTCTCGCTTCACTCAGTCTCGTGAAGCCCCAACTGAAATTCCTGATTCTCCGACGGAAACTTCTGATGCCCCGGTCCCTATTAAAGAGCACATTCAGGGAGGAACCTCTATAGAAACTCCACTAGTGAGATGTTCAGTTTCGAAGGACGTTGCGGGGCCGTCTGATAAGTCTGCACTTGCCCCAGTTATCGAAGAGGAAGAAACTCCACGATCCTCCGGAAGATCTGCCGACGAAGGGGTTGAAAAAACCAGTCCCAAAAAACATGAGGGTGATGATGTTTTCGAGGGGTTGAGCGATTTAATTGTGACTTCTCAAGAACTTTTCAAAGATGATGTTTCCAAAACTGTTTCTTCTATAATTGAGGCGACATCTTCTCTACAACAAATGTCAACTCCTCCTACTCAAGTTATCACTACATCTATTTCACAGAGTGGTCTGTAACTCGATGCGTGTAGTTTACACGTTACACAACACTTAGGATTTTTCATCACTTCTACGCACTTATCTTCTTATACTTTAAAGATTTCTAAAGCTTATTGTTTTTATTCCAGATTCTCCTATGGGGCGCAGCGGCACGTACTATGATGATTTCCAGCGCTACGGGAGGCGTAGCAAGTATGATTACAGGCGTTACCTCCCTTCTTACAGAGAATCGGATGAAGAGAGGGCTATCAGGAAAGCCGATGAGAGACGAGCATATGAAGAACGTCACCGAAGGGAACAAGAAAGACATGACCCTCCCCACAGAGATGATGATACTCAAAAGAGAAAAGCTCACGATGAGAGAGGTAAAGGTCACATAGACGATTCTTCTAGCAAGCGGGCTAGACTTACTGAAGAAACAATGCTGATAGCTTCTGAACATGTTCCTGCTAAATCTCCTGCTCCCGTTCGCTCCGACATTCAAGCAATCATCAACCAGCCTGCGTACCAAGTCAGGCAAGGTCCTCCCACTCTTCAAAGTCGATTTCCTCAGTCGTGCTTGAGATGGGTTCGATTTGATCTCGACTTAGTTCCTCTCGACAAACCGGCTATGCTGCGAAATCTTGAAACTGTCAGGACCGATATTGAAAGAATGTCGAACTGGCAAAAACTTGTCGACGAGCTTCAGAGGGTTAACCGAGCCAATCTCGAGGCCATGCTCACAATGGAGAACGATAAGGCTGAGTGGCAGAAGACTCTCGAACAGCATGACGCTGAAATGAGAAGTATTGCTTCCTATAATGAAAAGCTGGAAGCGGAAGTGGAAAAGCTTAAGGAAGAATTAGTTACTTCATCAACTTCCTATTCTCAAAAGGAGAGCATGCTTCAGCAACAAGTACGAGATGCGCATGCCAGTCAAAGAGCAGTCGAAGATAAGCTTGCACATAAGGAAAAGGTCATAGAAGAATATCGTGCTGAAACTGTACAGCTGCGAGAACAAACCGGCTCTCAAAGCTTGGAGATAGAGTTGTTAAAAACTCGACTTGCTATGGCCGAAAAGGAGCGCGACGAGGCTGTTGCTGGTAAACTTGCGGCCGAAGAGGCCCATCAAGCAACCAAAGCTGACATTAGCTCCACACTATTTGATTTTTATCTACACAGCATTTTGGGGCGTGGCAGCCTTGCCTTTCTAGGCCCTAAATACGAAATTACATTAGCTGAAGTCTGGGAGGCAGCACTTGATATGCTAGGTGGCAAAGGTGTTGGTTACGCTGAGACAGCTCTTGAAGAGCATTATCTTGATGATGATGCCCGCGCCGCTCTTGCCAAGGGAAAAGAGCAACTCGCCAAGGTACGGGCCGGAATGGCGGAAGGGGAACATTCTGAGAAAGAAATACCGCCTACTACCTCTGAACGTCCTCTAGTTTCTTCTGAAGTTGACATCGCAGGTTCCAGTGCTCATTCACTGCCTCCTACAAGAACCGGGGTAATTACCCCTACTGATGAAGAGGCTTTGGAAGACATTGGGGCTCAAAATTATGAGATTGAACTGACGAAGCCAACATCTTCAGGTAATTTCGACATTGGTCCGATTCAGGTGGATTGCCTGCTTATTCCTCAAAAATTTGATGAGCTTCTCGATTACTTCTTGAATCTCGATGAACCCATATCTCCCTTCTTTTGGGAAGATACTAACATTTTCAATTTCTCTTCTTCTGCAGTTGAAACAACAAGTGCTGTGCAGACTTCGCCTCCTTTGGTTATTCCTCCTCCATCTCTTCAGGTGACTCCTCCTTCTGCTTCACAACCCGGGTCACAAGAGGAGAAAATTGAGGCTCTTCATGGCTTGGATGACCCTATTGCTTCGCAGGAGCAAAAAGATGAGGGACTTGAAGGAGGCGAGATCTCTCCGGAGCGGACTCCTTCTGACGATGTAGTTTTGTCCGCTCTCGTTACTCCAGGGAGTGAGTCTTCTTCGAAGAGAAGAAAGAAGCATGGGACATCGAAGAGGAGGGGGAAGAAAATTATCACCACTGAAGAGGAACCGGAAATTGCACCAGTTGCACCTCCCTCCCCTTCTTCCCTTATGCCTTCAGACCGACCTGAAAGACCTGAAAAGCTAACCATTCGGCCAGGTAAAGGGTCTAAAGGCGGCAAGAAGAAATGAAGAGTTGAGCTTTTTGATTCCTTTTTTGTGTAATGGTCGGATGTTGTGCAGGCACCGGCCCCTGCTTTTTATTTTGAAACATGTATCTGCAATATCTGCAATTGAATAAAATGATTCTTTATTTGTACAGACTTTTGTTTGAATTTGAGAATGCATTTATTATTCATTTTTGTACAAGTTTATTTATATGATATTGCGGTGAGCTTGTGGTATGTTTTTTGAGCGTACTTTACCGACGTAGCTATACCACTTTGTATGTAACTATACCATGTTGCCCCCATACCATGAGCTTACTGCAATATCGTATACTTTGAGGTGACTTGCACTCTCGTTTTCTAAAGAATAATTACTTCATTCTCGAAGAGAATTTTCATAGAGTGCAACTTCCTTCATATAAGTTTCTACGCTTTGTCCTTCGAAGAAATCACTTTTTCCTTTTGCGTATGTATACATTTTGCCAAGTGAATTCTTCTATGTGGTAAAGCGGACCTCTGAATGAACTTTAACTTTCTCCCCCCCTTCTTTTTTTTTTTTAGAATAGGTAAATCGCTCTTCCTTTGAAAGTTAAAGTACGCTCTTGATGAGGATTTTTTTTTTTTTAATAAAAATTTGTGCCTCTGAGGAGAGATTTTTTCACGTTTCAACACTTGGAAGTTTTATTTCAATCTTGGTGAAACGTGTTCCTCCAAAGAGTTGTGCCTTTGAAGAAAGCCTTTTCACGTTTCAACACTTGGAAGTTTTATTTCAATCTCGGTGAAACGTGGGCTTCTGAAGAGGCCTTTCTTTTTAATTGTGTCCCCGGGAGGGGGTCGTACCTCTGAGGAGGGATTTCTCACGTTTCAACACTTGGAAGTTTTATTTCAATCTTGGTGAAACGTGTACCTCCAAAGAGTTGTGCCTTCGGGGAAAGCCTTTTCACGTTTCAACACTTGGAAGTTTTATTTCAATCTCGGTGAAACATGGGCTTCCAGGAAGGTCTTTATCTTGTTTTGCATTTCAACTTTGGTGAAGTAAAATTCCGAAGAGCGGTTGTTACACTTCAACTCCTGGCGAAATGTGCCTCCGAAGAGGGCTTTTATTTTGTTTGTATTTCAACTTTGGTGAAATGAAATCCCGAAGAGCGGTCATAACACTTCAACTCCTGGTGAAATGGGCCTCCGAAGAGGGCTTTTATTTTGTTTGCATTTCAACTTTGGTGAAGTGTAATTCCGAAGAGCGGTCATAACACTTCAACTCCTGGTGAAATGTGCCTCAGAGAGGGTTTTCATCGCCTGGAAGTTACTCTCTCATGGTTGGAGGGTCATGACTCCTCCAATCTTTTTTTTTGAGCAGAGAACTTTCTTTTTTATGGCGTATGACCCATTAGAGGTCTTTATCCTCCGAAGAGTTGTGCCTCTGAAGAGGACTTGTGCTGCCGATGATGGCTTTGGTTGTTCCTCTGTTCACTTGCTTATGTCTTTTCAATGATCCTCTGCCCCCCCCCCTTTTTTTTTACAAGTAACTTGTTTAATCCAAGGAAGTGTGCTTCATTGTCAGGCAATTTCGTGAGAACGAGCACTAGCTTCTTAATTGGACGTTTGTTTGTTCAAACAATCTCAATTTATTAGCAAAGACCCGTTTCTGTCGAAATCATAGGCCGTTCAATTGAAGTACTTCCTATCTAGGATTTGAATTCGGGGCTCTTGTGACTTGAAATTTGGCGAGAATCACTTGGTCTTTTTATGTGCAAGTTTCACTTCCATTGTCTGCAAAAATTCAAATCGACATTTCAGCAATACATTCTATGTACTTTTTATATCGAAAATAAAGCAAACATATAATAATAATAAGGAACACAAGATTTATAGTGGTTCGGCCAGGAAATTGGGCCTACATCCACTTTATATTCTTTCATTATTTACTTGCATCAGTTTTACAATTGCCTTCAATTACAAGAATCATACATTCATAATTCTTTTTACAATATTTCAACAAAATTTTCAAGTAAAGTATGGACGCAAATGATTGCTGTTCCATGCCCTTGGAATTTGATCTCCTTCAACAGTGGTGAGTTTGAATGTGCCGTCAAGAAGCTTTTGACCTATGACATATGGTCCTTCCCAATTTGGCCCAAACACACCTGTCGCTGTCATAATTCTCTTCAGGACTAGGTCTCCAATCTCAAAGCTGCGTTAACGAACTTTGGAATTGAAATGTCTGGCTATTCTTTGCTGATGAGCTGCAATTCTGAGATTAGCCTCATCTCTTTTTTCATCAAGGAGATCTAGCGCTTCAAGCTGTAGCTTTTCGTTTTCTGCTTGATTGAAATGGATTCTTCTGTGTGAAGGGACTTCTATTTCTACCGGAATCATTGCCTCTGACCCGTATGCCAATGAAAATGGGGTGTGCCCAGTCGCAGTTTTGTGAGTGGTTCTGTATGCCCATAGTGCCAGTGGTAGCTTATCGACCCAACCACCTTTTGCTCTTTCAAGTTGCTTCTTGATGGTTGACTTAATAATTTTGTTCACGGCTTCCACTTGCCCGTTTGCCTGCGGATGAGCTACCGCTGAGAAGCTTTTTCGGATTTTGAATCGCTTGCAAAAATCTTGGAATTCTTCACTTTCAAACTGAGTTCCATTGTCTGTAATTATTTTTTGAGGCACACCGTATCTGCAAATGATGTTTTTAGTCACAAAACTTATCATCTTCTTTGAGGTGATAGTAGCCAGTGGTTCAGCTTCTGCCCACTTAGTAAAATAATCTACAGCAACAATGGCATATTTAATTCCAGATTTGGCAGTTGGAAACGGCCCTACGAGGTCTATTCCCCATATCGCAAACGGCCATGGACTGACCATCTGCGTGAGTTCAGTGGAAGGAGCTCTAGGAATTTTGGCGAATCTTTGACATCTGTCACATTTTCGGGAATACTCTGCTGCATCTCGATTAATTTCTGGCCAAAAATATCTGTATCGGAGAATTTTCTTTGCTAATGTTTGGCCACCTGAATGATTACCACATTCTCCTCCGTGTACCTCTGCTAGGATTGCTTTAGACTCTTCCCTGGATACACATTGAAGTAATGGCATTGAGAATCCCCGTCTGTATAACCGGCCATCATGGATTACGTATCGAGAGGCTTTTCTCAGTAGCTTTTGCCGTTCTTTTGAGTTCCCTGGTAAGGATCCATTGAGCAGATATTCTATTATCGGAGTCATCCATGATTCTTGCTCTTGAGACATGCTCATGATCCAATCAATGTCCATCTCATCAATGCTAGGAGTCGACAGGACCTCCATTGGAGTTAGCCCCAGAAATTGAGCTTCGCCTGTGCTCGAATACTTCGTGAGAGAATCTGCTTTCATGTTTTCTTCTCGAGGAATGTGGCTTATCATGTAATGATCGAAATCATCCAGGAGTTTCCAAGCCTTTGACAAGTAGGCGGGCAGATTCCCCCCTTTTGCTTGGAATTCCTTTTTGATTTGGCATACAATAAGCTGAGAATCACTGAATATCTGTAACACTCGGATGTTTAATTCTTTAGCAATCCTTAAGCCAGCGATAAGGGCTTCGTATTCTGCTTCATTGTTTGTTGAAGGAAATTCCAATCTTAGTGCATAGCATAATGATCGACCTTCAGGAGTCTCAAGTACAACTCCGGCTCTAGAACAGTAGTCGTTTCTCGCACCATCGACATATAACTTCCACTGGATCGGGGAATTGTCAACCGTTTCTTCCTCACTGTTACCCTTATCTGTAAATTCTGCAATGAAATCCGCTAAAGCTTGTCCATTGATTGCTTTCCGGGGATGATAAGTGATGTCATACTGACTGAGTTCAATATTCCACTTTAGAAGACGACCCGAAGTTTGAGGGCGAAACAGGACTTGCTTTAAAGGTTGATCAGTGAGGACCCTGATAGGATGAGCTTGAAAATATTGCCTCAACTTCCTAGACGCAATTAGTAAGCAATAGGCGAGTTTTTCCAAATTAGAGTAATTCATCTCTGCCCCAGTGAGTCTTTTGCTGATATAGTAAACTGGATGTTGAATCCTTTTGTCTTCCCGTATCAGCGCTGCACTTAAAGCATGAGATGATACTGCCAAGTATATAAGAAGATCCTCGCCATCGCCAGGCCTAGAAAGTATTGGAGGCGTCTCCATATGGCGAATCAATTCATCAAAGGCTTTTTGGCATTCGGGAGTCCAATCGAAGTTTTTCTTTCCTTTCTTTAGGGCGTCAAAGAATGGGTTGCATTTATCTGTGGCTTTGGAAATGAACCGACTCAAGGCGGCAACTTTTCCATTGAGACTTTGCAATTCCTTCTTTGTTCTAGGAGCTTTGACTTCTTTCAATGCAGTAATTTGAGCTGGACTGGCCTCAATGCCCCTAGCACTCACGATGAAACCTAAAAACTTGCCAGATTCCACTCCAAATGAACATTTTAAAGGATTGAGCTTCATTCCGTATTTTCGGAGGACAGCGAACATGTCTGCTAAGTGTTCTATGTGATCCAGTGCTTTCTTAGACTTTACTAACATGTCATCGACGTAAACTTCCATGGTTTTGCCCAGTTGCGGTTTGAACATAGCATTAACGAGTCTTTGGTATGTTGCCCCTGCATTCTTCAACCCGAAGGGCATAACCCTGTAGCAGTAAAGACCAGTGTCGGTGATAAAGCTCGTGTCCTCCTGATCTGGCTCATGCATCATGATCTGGTTATATCCGGAGTAAGCATCCATAAAAGATAACAATTCGTGTCCCGCTGTTCCGTCTACCAGTTGATCGATTCTGGGTAATGGGATGCAGTCTTTGGGGCAGGCCTTGTTTAGATCTGAAAAATCGATGCATACTCTCCATTTTCCGTTGGCTTTCTTAACCAGCACTGGATTTGAAACCCAATTCGGATATGTAGATTCTTTGATAAAATTATTCTCCATGAGCCGATCAACTTCTTCTTTTAATGCCGTCGACCTTTCCGGACCTTGAGTTCTCCTTTTCTGCTTTACAGGTGTAAATTTTGGATCAATATTTAGAGCATGCACTGCAACTTCTGGGGATATTCCGCACATATCGGCATGAGTCCAAGCAAAAACATCCAGATTTGCCTTTAAAAAAGATATTAAGATATTCTAAATTGACGCATTAAGTTGTGAACCCACATTCAACACTTTGTTTGGGTCCTTTGGGTCAACAGGTATTGGTATTGTCGTTTCCACCGGTACCACTCTATTTTCCCCTGCACTGACTTTTCTAGGGTCCATCTCTTTCCTTGCTCCGCTGTGCTCGCCAGTGCAGGGTCCGCCCTGTAATTGCTACAAGGCTGGTTCTTTGATGCGGACTGGGGCTGCCGCATTCTTTCCCATTTCTCTTTTTCTGGTTTCTCATAGCTCTGTCAGATAGCACTCTCGCCCAGCATTTTGATCACCTTTTATAACTCCTACTCCATTGTCTGTAGGGAATTTAATAGTGAGGCACCACGGGGCAAGAACAGCTTTGAACGCTGCCAGAGTTGGGCGACCAAGGAAAGCATTGTAAGCAGAAAATTCGTCGACAATCACAAAAGTTTGCTTGCGGACCACTTTTCTCTCTCCTTCTCCAAGTTCCACAAACAAATCAATGGTCCCTACCGACTGCTTTGGCTCCCCAGTGAAACCAGCAATTTTCTGCGATGAGGCTTGCACATCAGCCATAGGGATCTTCATTTGGTCGAATGTTTTCTTAAAGAGAATATTGCAGGATGCGCCGCAATCAATGAGAACTCTTCTGACAATAGCTGGTCCGATACCAGCCGAGATGACTAGAGGATCCAAAGTAGGAGCTTCAATACCTGCGGAATCCCTGGCTCTGAACACAATATCATCATCGAAAGTTCTTTGTTGCTTCAAAGGCGTAGCACCTTCCAAAACAAATACGTCTTCCTCAGTCGGCACATACTTTAAAGCTCTGGTATACCTTTCCATCTCACCCCAGCTTCTGCCTGCTGGGTGAGGTCCTCCTGTAATGACATTAATAATGGGCCTTCCAGATTCATGCCCTGCAGCCTTCTCAATCGTCCTAGGCTGCTGAGTAGGAGCCTGTTGTCCCTGACTAGATGAAGCAGGATTGTTGTTATTCTTTTTCACAAATTGCTGCAGTTTGTTTTCCCTTAGCAACTCTTCAATCAGATTTTTCAACTGGCGGCATTCATCGGTCTCGTGACCGGGTTGATTATGGAAGCGGCAGAACTTCCCACTCTGTATAGCCTTTTTCCCGGTCCTTAGAGGAGGAGGTTTAGGAAAGTCAACAGAATCTTTAATGGCAAGGTAGATACGCTCCGGCGTATCTGATAAAGGAGTATACTCTGATGGCTTGAAGGATCGGGGCTTCTTCAGATTACTCTGTTTCTTCCCATTGTTATTTTCCCTTTTTTGCCCTATAGATTCATTCTTGCGTGGAGCAACAGTGTTATCTTCAGCTTTTTCCAACACTGCCTTTACCGGTACGGGACGGCTTTCTAAGCGTATGAATTCATCTGCTTTTTTATAGAATTTTTCAAGGGAATTTGGTTCCTTCATGTTTAACCATTTCCCAAATTCGCTCGACTTGTCAATACCCTTCATCAGATAGGTCAATATCATTCGCGGTTCTGCATTGTCCACCTCAGCTAACGCTATATTAAAGCGGTTTAAGAAAGATCTGATAGTCTCTCCTGGACTCTGCTCCAAACTTGATAGTGACATGATATCTTTGGCTTTTGAGGCATATAGTCTGAACTGCTCCTTGAACTTCCGGGTCAAGTTAGAAAACTGATCGATAGATCGGACGGGCAGCTTGGTGAACCAAAGCAGAGCTACGCCTTCGAGATACAAAGGGAAATATCGACACTTTATTTCATCAGAGGCTCTGGCACCTATCATGTGCCAATCATATTTGTATAGGAATTCATTCGGATCACTTGTCCCCTTATAAGCTGGAATGGTTGGAGGGACAAACTTCCTTGGGAATTCAGCCTTTAAGATTTTCTCAGTAAATGGAGTCTTACTTGGGGCGAAACCCCATTCTTTCTCGTCTTCGACCCTCTGCATACTCTCTTTCATAATTTGTCGGACCATTCCAGAAAGATACTCCTCATCATGTCGAGTTCTAGATCCACCAACCTCTGGAAGTGTTTGTTCAAAGGGGCTAGCAGCCCATTCAGGAGCATTTCTTTCTTCAGCATCACGAAGGTTGCCAGCAAAATTCCTCTCATTACCTGCTGGTTGACGGTTTGCCCCAAGCAAATCGTTCAACCTATTTAGAATTAGGGCATTCTGGGCATTTTGAGCCTCGAGTTGTGCATTTTGGGCATTGATCTGTTGGTTCAGCCCTAAAATTGCAGCATCCAGCTCTGCCTTTGTAACTCCGACAGCTGGAGTGGCTTGATTCGATATAGGGGAAGCGGAGGTTCCCTCTTGAATATTTCCAGATCTGACAGATCTACTCTTCCTTCCAGGAGCCATAATCTCGGATAGACTTCTGGTTTTCAAGGAAATTCTCTCTACAAACCTCTGTGAAGCAATGATGATAACTCGCCTGAGTTCAGTTCTCAGTGAAAGCACCAAAAATGTTAACGCTAAAAATTGAACGCTAACACCCCGGTGTGTAGAAGGTAATTGTGAAAGCACCACCCGTTGGTACGGGAACAAAATATAAGCAGAGAAATCACAGAGAAACTATAAAAGACACAATATTTATAGTGGTTCGGCTTAAGATCTAGCCTACGTCCACTTTAAAACTCTTTATTGCTGATTTGGTTACAATTCTTTACAACAATCTTCAATTACAACCCACTTAGACAAATAGCTCAAACTCTGATGTAGAAGAATCCTTCAAATGCATGGCGAATGAGTTAGATTTCCTCTTGAGATTTGTTGAAATGTCTTTGGTGATTGGAGTGATAGAAGTGTTGCTTGAATGTTGCTTAAAGTCGAGATAATGGCAGAGTAATGGCGTCCAGGAAGTCAGTCCAAAAGTCCCCTCAATGCTCAATGTGGTCATGTATTTATAGGCAATTTTCTAGGCTGAAATTGTCAAGTCATGAGTCGTGACCGACTCAAGATGAGTCGTAAGTCGTGACCGACTCAGGATGGGTCGTATGCCGTAGGCGACTCAACTGGTTGAGCCCTGACTTCATATCAGAGCGTCTCCGGTCCTCTGTATACAGCACAAGTCCTAACTCGTCTGCGAGTTAATAGGTCGTGGTCCAAAATGAGGCGGCATAGGATTTCTACATAGTAGCTGTAAGTCGTAGACGACTCAAGCTAGGTCGTGAACGACCTATCATAAGTCGTAGGTCGGTCCTTTGTTGTTTTGGGAGTTTAGTCAGTTAAGTCATTTGACACCTTAGGTCGTTGAGTCGTTAGAGAACTTGAGTCGCTAGCTCCATGAGTCGTTAACCCGTTGAGTCGGCCGGCACCTTTAAGTCGCTAAGGTTATAACCCGGTGAGTCGTTATTCCTCCTGAGTCGCTGAGTCGTAACCCTTCGAGGCCATTGAGTCGGTAACTCCTCCAGGCTGTTGAGTCGGTAACTCCTCAAAGTTGTTGAGTCGGTAACTCCTCCAGGCTGTTGAGTCGGTAACTCCTCAAGGCTGTTGAGTCGGTAACTCCTCAAGGCTGTTGAGTCGGTAACTCCTCAAGGCTGTTGAGTCGGTAACTCCTCAAGGCTGTTGAGTCGGTAGCTTCCTGAGTCGGTGGCTTGTTGAGTCGGTAGCCTGTTGAGTCGGCCCAGACCTTGACTCGTTGCCTAAACGGAGTTAACAGTATTGTATAACCCATTAACAAGAAGTGTAATAATTAAGAGAAGTGTTTACCATCCGAACATATCTCTTGCCCATTTTTAGTCATTTTCAAGCCACTCAAACTAGTTATTATTTAAGACTTTCTTGCTTTTCAAATTTTTTATTTGAAGTTTCTTTTCTAAAAAATCCACTAGCGATTATTTAGTTTATAAAACCCATTTTAGAAATCTCTCTCATAAAATCATCTTATGTTAATGTTAACGCAAAAAATGTACGCTAACACCCCGGTGTAAGTTGTAGTATAGTGAAAGCACCACCCCTTGATACGGGAACTAGAAATAAGCAGAAATTCACAGAAAAACAGTAAAGAGACAACGGTTTTTACAGTGGTTCGGCTTAAAGTCAAGCCTACGTCCACTTTAATCTTCTTTATTTCTGATTCGATTACCACTTTTACAATGATCTTCGATTACAACACCACTAAGACGAGTAGCTAGAACTTCGATGTAGAAGGGCTCTTCGAATTCATGTTGAATGTGCCAGATCTCTTCCTAAAGTTCGTTGAAGTGTCTTCGGTGTTTGAAGTGTCGGATGAGTCAAGAAAACAGCAAAGTCTAGGTGTTCCAAAAATGATCCAAAGTCCCCTTTCAGTTGGAGCAGGTAGGGTATTTATAGGGAAAACCTGAAGTAGGTCGTAGGTTGTGAGCGACCTAGGGGTATGTCGTAGGTCATGAGCGACCTAGGGAGCACAGGTTATGGCTTATTAGGGTTGCATTTGGTCAACTGAGTGGGTTGGTAGGTCGTAACGACCTATGGGATAGTGGTAGGCGACTTTAACATACCGAGGCATCAAGTGGAGCGACCTAGGCTGGGTTCAGCAGTAGCAGCGACCTAGTGCTGGTTCGACCTATAACTAAGCGACATAAGGACATGAGGCTTGTAGCTTGATAGGTCGTTAATTCACTAGGCCGTTAACTCGCTACGTCGTTAAATTGCTAGGTCGTTAACTCGCAAGGTCATTTGGTTCCTCTGTTGTGATGTACTGCTGTCCTGTATTGATTGCTAGGTCGTTAGCTCGTCACAAGTTTAGGTCGCTAGGTCTCTTCTACTTTATCTCATTAGTTCATTAAGTCGCTAGCTGTTACCACGTTAACTCGCTGGAGGCTTTGGATCGTTAGGTCGCTGAAATGCTTATCCTGCTGGATCGCTTGCCATCCTTGAGTAATTAAGTCGCCATTCAGAATAGGGTTAACACTTGCCCCTCGAAGTATACGCCTATGTAATAGGTCGTGTGCTTCGATCTAACTCTGCTAGGTCGTGGGCATCTCAATAAGCTCACTAACTCGCGTGCCGATACATCCTTTCCTCTTTCCCCTATATAAGCCATTAGCTCGCTTCATCCTCTTCATTGAACTGTTTTCTTCTATCGCCATTGCTACACCAGAGCTCAGAGACTAACACGAAAATTTTCCTTTTTCACCTCCAATCGTCAATTCCAACAGTGAATTTAGGTAATTTCGAGCATTTATTCGCCGCGTTTTCCACGATTCTCCCATAATCATCTCCATACAATTTTTTTTGTCATGCTGCAAAATTACGTTCGAATTTGCCCTTCGATTTTTGTCGAATCGGTAGCGATTGCCTTGAAGATGGATTGGCCTAAGATTTTACAGAGCTGCTTAGCCAGTGCCTTGAATTTGAGGAGTTTAATGATGGTTCTTGGTGATTCGGAGGAGAAGAAGTGGCCTTAAGTGATTGGAGGAGACGAAGGGACCTTTGGTTAACGGGTTGGTGGGTTCTAGATTGAACCGTGGCGCTCCTGGTGATGCGAGGTGGTGGACGCGTGGCAGCGCGTGAGTGGCGAGCAGGCCTTAGGGTTTGTTGATGGGAGATAGTGTTATACTGCCGGGCTACTTTAGGAGCGACCTAATGAATTTGATCGACCTAATAACCCTTGTGACCTACGGAAGCCAAATGACTTAACGAACCAGCGACTTAACTTTTTACGACATAAGCTTTAGGTCGCGAGTGTATTCGAACGACCTAACACTTAGACAAATATGCATTGCCTTGACCTGAAGCCTTAATCTGCATCATAACTTTTTAACTCGTATGAACATGAAATTGCTGAACTCTTTGACTTGAACAGTGCATCTTAAAGAAGCTTCGACCTATGCTAAGTCGTTTGAGCTTGACTGCTTGTAAAAATTGGACAGTGCTTAACTGAATTTTCAACTTGAACTGTTGAGATGACCTGCCTGAACTTGTTGCACTTTTTCTTACAGATTATATTAACTTTAAGGCTAACAACCTGTTAAACACAACATTTGCGGAAAAATGGGACGAATATACTCATCATCGACTGTCCATATCGAGTGATGGATTAGATCAAAGAAACAATATTTTACTTAAGTAAAATAGTATGAATCTGATTAAAGATGAAGTGATGTGAATCAACTGATTTAAATGAAGCATCAACGCAAAATTAATACAGTTATAACTGCTTATTGCTAAATATCATCTTCATTGATACTACACTTAACCTTGATTTAAAAACAAGTCTTGAACTTTCCTGAATTGACATGCATCAATCAGTACCATTTCAAGTTTTATTTTATTTACTTGTTATTTCAGTAGTTTTGCACAACACTTCACACACTTTTAGGAAACGTTCACCTTCATATTTGAATATCCAGTTCCTTGTGTAGAATGACTTCTCAACAAGCACAAGAAGAGATGGTAGGGCGAGCCGAAGGGGTTTTCCCAATAGCTAACCCCTTGGAGAATCCTCTGGAAAGAGCTTCAACCACTCTGAATCAACGGGTTTTCAGTCAGTTATGCATTCAGTTCGGTATCGCTGAAGCGGACGCCTTGCTTCCTGGGGTAAATGACGCTCCTGACAGGCCACCTCTTGGTTTTATTGCAGTTAATCGTCAATTGTGCCTAAGTGGAGCTATTCCTCCCTACAACGATTTTCTTCAAATGCTCCTTCTTCGATTAACCATCTCTCCTTTCTAATTACACCCTAATGGCTATGCCATCTTGATGGGATTGTGTGTACTGTTCAGGAGGACGCTCGACCATCTTTCGAGCTTTGAAGAGATTTGCTATTTGTGTACATTCGTGAAGAACAAAGATCATCCTTCTATTACACTTGTGAGGAGCGCAAGAAATCGTAAATTGAATACCGATCTTCCTGAAAGCGCCCACGGGTTTTTGAACCAATTTTTCTATATTCGCTGCCCTCCGGGATTTTATGGCATCTGGAGAGTAGGAAGTAAGATTTCCTATCTCCGTTCTTTCCATTTTTGAGCTTTTCAAAATCCGAGTTGTCAAGTGCTAACTTCATTTTTTACTTTTAAAGCACTTCCTCCTCCTTCTAAAGATTCCAGCCACAAGTCAACTTTTGAGAGACTATGTGCCGTGGCAGTCGAGGAGAGAAGCATTAAGTTCTTACTGAAGGATGAATTTTTGCATCAATTCGGAATTTTGCATTCTTCCCGATTTACTCAGCCTCGTGATGCCCCCAGTTCTCAAGCAGAGACGTCGGATGCCCCGGTTTCCCCAAAGGAACTTGCACCGAAGGAACATACTGCAGAGGCCTCATTGGTGAAATATTCTACTCCTGTTGACGGTGCGGGGTCGTTTGTCAAGTTAGCACTTCCCCCGATTATCGAAGAAGAGGAACTTCCTCAACATTCCGGGAAGGCTGCTGATGAGGGAGCTGAGAAATAGAGTTCCGCCAGGCATGATGGTGATGACGTTTTCGAGGGGCTGAGCGACCTAATGGCGACTTCACATGACCTCTTCAAAGATGATACCACTGCTTCTAAACTTGTTTCTCAAGCAGTCGAAGTGACATCCACCTTGCAACCAACTTTATCAACCCAAGAGTTGACGCTTATTGCAAAAGTCGACATTACTCCCAAGCTGAAGAGTGGTTTATAGCTCGACGCGTGTAGTCCGCACATCACACACACATTTATGATTTTTGGCAACTATGTGCACTTAGCTTCCCTATTTCGAGGATTTCTAAACTATGCCTCTTTTTCAATTTCAGGTTCTCCTATGGGACGCAACGGTTCGTACTACGACGACTTTCAACGCTATGGGAGACGCGATTCTTACAATCCCAGGCGTTATTTTCCTACCCCGAGAGAAACCGATGAAGAAAGAGCTGCCAGAAAAGCACACGAGAGGCAAGCTTATGAGGAGCGATACAGAAGAAGGGATGACCGCCATGACTCTCACCCAAGGGACGTTGCTTCCATATAAGAAAGTCTCACGATGACAAAGGGAAAAGTTATGATACTGAAACGTCCAGCAAGCGGGTCAAGCCTAGCGAAAAATCTTCATCTGAAACCTCTAAAGCACCCGCCACTTCTGTTTCTTTAGATATCCCTTCTAGCTCCCCGACCCTTAAAAGAAGTCAGATTCAGACAATTACTAACAGGCCTCCGTATCAAGTTGAGAATGCTCCGCCTGCACTCCGAAGCCGGTTTCCAAATTGGTGTTTAAAAGGAGTACGCTTTGATTTGTACTTGGTTCCTATTGACAACCAGGATATGCTTAGAAATATTGATGTCGTTAAGCTTGACATTGAAAGGATATCTGGATGGAAAAACCTAGTCGATGAGCTTCAAAGAGTGAATCACTTGAACCTCGAAGCTATGCTAACTATGGCGAATGATAAATCTAAATGGCAGAAAATTCTTGACCAGCATGACACGGAGATGAAAAATATCACTGCATATAATGAGAAACTCGAAGCTGAAGTCAAGCAACTTAAAGACAACCTTGCTACCTCTTCAACTTCTTATACCCAAAAGGAAGAGGTGCTTCAAAAGCAAGTGAGAAATGCCCATGCTAGTCAAAGAGATACGGAGGCTAGATTTGAGGCACAACGGAAAATTGTGGAAAGCTATCGCGCTGATGTTGCTTAGTTGCGAGAAAAGAATAGCTCTCAAGATATGGAGATTATGATGCTGAAGGCTCAGCTTTCCAAGGCCGAAAAAGAGTGTGATGAGGCTATTACCGGAAAAGCAGGAGCCGAACAATCTCATGAGGCAACTAAAGCCAATATCAGCTCTACCTTATTCGAGTATTATCTACACAGCGTCTTGGCGCGTCGTAGCCTTTCGTTTTTGGGCCCAAAGTATGAGATTACTCTGGCCGAGTGTGGGAGGCAGCAGTTGAAATGCATGGAGGCGCCGGTTATGCTGAGGCGGATCTTGAGGCGTATTATCTGGATGATGAAGGTCGAGCCGCCCTTGCCAAAGGGAAAGAACAACTCGCCAAAGCACGAGCCGAAGTGGCGGAAGGAGAGCATTCAGGAAGGCGCTTTTGACCGATATGACTCGTCCTTCGGCTTTGGTTGACGTCAATATGACCGGCTCTAGTTCTCATTCTCCGCTTCCAGCCAAAGCCGAGATCGGAATTGCAACTGCCCACACCGAGTCTCAGGAAGACATTGAAGCTCATGATTTCGAAGTTGACATAATAAAGCCAACTTCTCTAGGTAACTTCAACACTGATCTAGCTCAAGTGGACTGCTTGTTTGCTTCACATGAGCTTGATGAACTTTTTGATTATTACTTAAGCCTTGACGCGCCACTATCTCCTCTCTTTACGAGGGATACTGATTTTAACTTCTCTTCTCCTGTAGTGAAAACACCAAGTGCTGCACAGACTTCTCCTCTTCCAGCTGTTCCCCCTCCATCTCTTCAGATTACTCCTTCTATTTCTCAACCGGGGTCACAAGAAGAACAGATAGAAGCTCTTCAAGGCTTGGATGACCCGGCCACTTCACAAGAACAGAAGGCTGAGGAACTTGAAGAAGGTGGAAGGACTCCGGATAAAATTGTTGCCGACGACACAAAGTTGTCTAAATTTATCACTCCGGGCAGCGAGTCTTCTTCAATGAAGAAGGGGAAGCTCACAACTTCGAAGAAGAGAAGGAAAAGCACTTCTGCTATTGAAGAGAAAGCGGAAGTAGACCCAGTTGTACCTCTTTCTCCTTCTTCCCAACTTATTCAGGCCGGCTCCAAAAGCTAGCCATTAGGCCAAGCGAGGCTCTAAAGGTGGCGGGAAGAAGAAATAACGAGTCTCGCTTTACCCTTCTTGTTTTTCTTTTCTGCTTTTTGCATGTATAGACTGGAAATTGTGCGGATACCGGCCCCGCTTTTTGAAACCTGCACATTTGTACAAAATTTTTATAGTATGGAATAAAATGATTCTTTTTACTTGTACAATCTTTTGACTGTATTTGTGAGTGCACTTATTTCTTATTTTCGCACAAGTTTCTTCAATTTCTTTGTGTGATATTGCAGTAAGCTTGTGGTATGTTGCTTGGGCATTGCTTTTATTAATGTAGCTATATTGTATTGCCTCCATACCACGGCTTATTGCAATTTCTTTCATTTTGGTAAGACTTTGGAGAACAATTCTTCTGTTTCGAGAAGACTTGCACTCTTAATCTGGAGAACAACTCTTCCATTTTGAGAAGGCTCGCACCCGTACTTTAGAGAATAATTTTTCCATTTTGTGGAAATATTATTCTGCTTTAGTACAGTGTGCCTTGTATTGGAGAAGTCTTCTCTCTTTTCTAGAAAAAGTTTCTACACTTCGACTTTCGGAGATGATCACTTTTTGAGTAGTGGATTCTCCTACGCGGTGAAGTGGTCTTCCAAAGAAGGCTTTGGTTTGGCACTTCAACTTTCGTGGAATGATGTTCGCATTATGGAGAAACTGATCTTCCCTTGAGAGTAGAAGTGTGCCTCCGAAGAGGGCTTTCTTTTTTTTTTATGCCTCCGAGGAGGGCTTTCTTTTTTCCTTTTACGCGGCGTAGCGGGCCTCCGAGGAGGGCTTTGTTTTTCCATTTACGCGAGGTAGCGGGCCTTCGAAGTGGGCTTTGTTTTTCCCTTTACGCGGGGTAGCGGGCCTCCGAAGAGGGCTTTGTTTTTTCCCTTTACGTGGGGTAGCGGGCTTCCGAAGAGGGCTTTTTTTTTTTCCCTTTACGCTGGGTAGCAGGCCTCCGAAGAGGACTTTGGCACTTCAACTCTGGTGAAGTGGGCCTCCGAAGAGGGCTTTGGCACTTCAACTCTGGTGAAGTGGGCCTCCGAAGAGGGCTTTTTGGCACTTCAACTCTGGTGAAGTGAGCCTCCGAAGAGGGCTTTGACACTTCAACTCTGGTGAAGTGGGCCTCCGAAGAGGGCTTTTTGGCACTTCAACTCTGGTGAAGTGGGCCTCTGAAGAGGGCTTTAATTTATTTGTGGTTGGCTCGCCAGGAAGGTTGCGTCTCACGGTTAAGTGGATCCACAGGGTAGACGCAAGCTACCTAACCGGATGTTCGCTTGCACAAGCGATCGCAATTAGTTAGCAAGGGCCTGGAACCTTCACTTTGGGAAAGTGCCCCTCCGGTGGTTCCACCAACCTTTTTGTTAAGAGACAAGACTTCTTTTTGGCTGTTTTTGTCTGCTTGCCCATGTCTTTTCACCATCTGACCCTCAGTGATTCCTTGTTGTTGTTTCCAAGCACATGTTCTCTTCCTTTGCTAGTTATTTGCTCTTTTCCTTAGAAGTGTATTTCATTGTTAAGTGATTCCACGGGGCAGACGCAAGCTATTTAATCGGATGTCCATTTTCACAAACGATCGCAATCAGTTAGCAAGGGCCTGGAACCTTCACTTTGGGAAGGTGCCCCTTCGGTGGAATCACCATCTATTTGTGATAAGCACTTCTTATATATGAATTGAATTTGGAATTTTTTTTTTTTGTGGCTTGACTTTCGATTGTTGAGTGATTTGTAGGAATTGCTGAGCCTTCGGATGTGTTAAATAGGTAAGCTTTGCTTTGATAGCCTGCAATATTAAATCGACATTTTAGCAATACATTTAAGATATTTGCTTATCGAAATGATATGGGCATTTTATAGTAGTAAAGAACACAAGATTTATAGTGGTTCGGCCAAGAACTGGGCCTACATCCACTTTATAGTTCTTATTAATCATTTGTACTGGTTTTACAATGGCTTACAATACAAGAATTATACATCCATAATCATTTTACAAATTTAAGCAAAGATTCTAAGTAAAATATGGACGCAAGTGATTGTTGTTCCAAGGTCTTGGAATTGGATCTCCTTCTACAGTTGTGAGTTTGAATGTGCCATCAAGAAGTTTTTTGCCTATGACATACGGCCGTTCCCAGTTTGGCCCAAACACTCCTGTTGCTGTCATGATCCTTTTGAAGACTAGATCCCCAATTTCAAAGCTACACTGGCAAAGTTTGGAATTGAAGTGCCTGGCTATCCTTTGCTGATGGGCTGCAATTCTGAGCTTAGCCACTTCCCTTCTTTCATCAAGGAAGTTAGGTGCTTCAAGTTGCAGCTCATCATTTTCAGCTAGGTTGAAATGGATTCTTCTGTGTGAGGGGACCTCTATTACCACCGGAATCATTGCTTCTGATCCATATGCTAATGAGAATGGAGTGTGCCCAGTTGCAGTTTTGTGGGTAGTTATGTATGCCCATAGTGCTAGTGGCAGCTTATCGACCCAACCACCTTTTGCTTTTTCCAGCTGTTTTTTGATGGTCGATTTGATAATTTTGTTTACTACTTCCACTTGCCCGTTTGCCTATGGATGAGCCACTGCTGAGAAGCTTTTCTGGATTTCGAATCGCTTGCAAAAGTCCTGGAATTCTTCGCTTTCGAATTGGGTACCATTGTCTGTGATTATCTTCTGAGGCACACCATACTTTCGGAGGATCGTAAACATTTCTGCCAAATGATCCATATGGTCTACTGCCTTCCTCGATTTTACCAACATATCAACTACATATACTTCCATAGTCTTGCCAATCTGGGGCTTGAACATGGCATTAACAAGTCTTTGATAAGTTGCCCCCACGTTCTTTAGTCCGAAGGGCATGACTTTATAGCAGTAAAGACTGACATTAGTGATGAAGCTCATGTTCTCTTGATCTGGCTCATGCATCATGATTTGATTATATCCTAAGTAAGCATCCATAAAAGACAATAATTCATGCCCGGTTGTTCCATCCACCAACTGATCGATCCTGGGTAACGGGAAACAGTCTTTTGGGCATGCATTGTTCAAGTCTGAAAAGTCAATGCATACCCTCCACTTTCCGTTTGCTTTCTTAACCAACACCGGATTAGAAACCCAATTTGGATAAGTGGATTCTCTGATGAAGCCATTTTCCATAAGCCGATCTACTTCTTCTTTCAATGCTGTCGACCTTGCAGGACCATGGGTTCTTCTTTTCTGCTTGACGGGTGTGAATTCCGGATCAATGTTCAAAGCATGCACTGTGATTTCTGGAGATATTCCACACATGTCGGCATGGCTCCAAGAGAATACATCCAAGTTTGCTTTTAAGAATAATATCAACATTTTATGAACCATCACACCGAGTTGTGAACCCACATTCAGCACCTTGTTTGGATCATTCGGGTCAAAAGGTATTGGCACCGTCACTTCCACCGGCACCACTCTAATCTCCCCTGTACTGGTTTTCCTGGGATCAATTTCTTTTCGTGCACCACTATGCTCACCAGTGCAGGGTCCACCCTGTAATTGCTATAAGGTGGGTTCTTTGATGTGGAGCGGAGCTTCCGCACCCTTTCCCATTTCTCTCTTCTTCGCCTCCCGTAACTCGGTAAGATAGCATTCTCTCCCGGCATTTTGGTCCCCTTTCACCACACCGACGCCATTATCAGTGGGGAACTTCATAGTTAAGCACCATGGGGCGAGAATGGCCTTGAATGCAGCAAGAGTTGGTCGACCCAAGAAGGCATTGTAAGCAGAGAATTCGTCAACAATCACAAAAGTTTGCTTCCGGACCACCTGCTTCTCCCCTTCTCCAAGTTCCACAAATAGGTCAATAGTCCCAACAGGCTGTTTTGGTTCTCCAGTGAACCCAATAATTTTCTGAGGAGAAGCTTGGGCATCAGCCATGGGAATTTTCATTTGATCAAATGTCTTTTTGAAGAGGACATTGCAAGAGGCACCACAATCAACAAGCACCCTCCTTACAATGGCTGGTCCGATGCTTGCACATATCACCAAAGGATCGATGGTGGGGGCCTCCACAACAAAAGAGTCTCGTGTCCGGAATATGAAGTCATCGTTGAAAGTTTTTTGCTGTTTTAGAGGTGTGGCATCTTCCAAAATGAAAACGCTCTCTTCAGCTGGAGTATATCTCAAAGCACGTGCATATCTATCCATCTCACCCCAACTTCTGCCTGCTGGGTGAGGACCCCCTGTAATCACATTAATGACGGGCCTTTCAGATTCGTGCGCTGCCGTCCTCTCACCTGAGCTGGGTTGGTGAGCAGGGACCTGTTGCCCCTGAGAAGATGAAGCTGGGTCATTCCTATTTCTCTTCACATATTGCTGAAGTTTAGTTTCTCTCAACAGCTCCTCAATCAGACTCATCAAATGGCGACATTCATTAGTGGCATGGCCGGGTTGATTGTGGAATCGATAGAATCTTCCATTTTGCACAGCATTTTTCCCAAGCCTCAACTTAGCTGGTCTGAGGTATTCAACAATATCCTTGGTTGCAAAGAAAATATTTTCTGGAGTATCAGTTAAGGGAGTGAAGTCTGAGAGTCTAAAAAGACGAGTTTTCTTCGCATTTCCTTGCTTCTTCCCACCATCATTCTCCCTCTTTTGAGTACCAGATTCCTTTTTGTTTAAAGCAGCATTATTATTCCCAACCGCTGTCAATACCACTTTTGCCGGTGCATGAAGGCTTTCCAAGCGCATGAACTCGTCAGCTTTTTTGTAGAATTTCTCAAGCGAATTTAGCTCTTTCATTTTTAGCCATTTTCCAAATTCACTCGATTTGTCGATAGCCCTCATCAAGTAAGTCAAAATCATCCGTGGCTCTGGATTGTCGACTTAAGCCAAGGCTATGTTGAAGAGGTTTAAGAAAGATCTAATAGACTCTCCGGGATTCTGTTCCAGGCTGGACAGTGACAATATGTCCTTGGCCTTTGAAGCATACAACCTGAACTATTCTTTAAATTTTCGAGTTAAATCGAAGAATTGGTCTACAGATCGGACTGGTAGCTTTGTAAACCTGATGCAGTGCACCATGGTAAATCGCTCATCGTCTTGAGTCGCACACATGTTACAAGCGACCAAGTGAATCATGGGTACCGGTCCAGCGAGCTAAACCATTCAGTACGTATTACCTTAAGTCGCGAGCGACCTAACTACTTGCGACCTAAGGAGATACAAAGAAAGGAAGATAGCGTGAAGCGAGATATGTTACTTTCCCTTAGGTCGCTACGAAGCAGCGAACTACGATCTACCAAGAGGAGCGACCTAACGAGCAAACCAAGCAAGCCAAACCAATACTATCATATTGTAGTACATTGCAAGCAACCTATGACCTAACGTGATAGGTCGCGTATATCACTCAGTGTCTTAAGTCGCTCAAATGTTAGGTCGCGTGAAGAAGATCTAGTTGCCGATGAGTCCTAGGTCGTATGACGCTTGTCTATACTGAGTCGCATGATGTTGTAGTGTGTTAACTCGTATTGATGTAAGTCGCGTGTGTTGTAACTATTAGGTCGAAGATCGTGTTGTATGGGTAAGTCGTGTGCCATAGGTCGGCCGTGTTGTTAGGTCATTAACGACCTATGCTATGTCGTGTATGTTGAGTTTGTGTTGTTTTGTAAATCTCTATAAATAGGGGTGTGTGTCATTTGTAAAAGGTGGTTGATTTTGAATAAAACTTTGTTTGAGTGCTTTGTGCCTCTTTGAAATTGGAAGTTGAGTGTGAGCTCCTTTCTCCATTTTCGGTTATTCGAGTGCGCTCGAATCAACGGATTTGAAGCCGATTCACGGAATCTCGTGCGCGAGATCAACGTCGAAGAATCGTAGATCTTTTAACATGGTATCATGAGCGATCAACGTGTTGGAGATAGCTAGAATTCGGTATCTTTTGAGATCAATGAATTTGGGCATTCGGTAACTTTAATCCATCGATTTATATTGCTTCGTATAATCGTTTCAACGATTAGTTTGACATGAAATCTTCATTTCGTCATCATCGTTATTATTCGCTGCGTCAATTTGGTATCAAAGCTAGACTTAGCCAATCATAGCTAAGCCGAGTTTTTGGAGCCAAGGAGAAGAGTTAGTTGTTCAAAGCCGAGCCGAGCTTGTTCAAATTTGTGGGAGATTTGTTCAAGCCGAGAGCAAGTAGAGAAGGTAGATCCGAGCTATAAGTGGAGGCGTGTATCACTTGTGTAGATCAAGGCCGAAAGTCAGTTTGTTGAAGACTGTTGTTGAAGATTAATCATGCCGCTGAGAAGAGCTAATCGTCATCAAAATATTGAAGTGTTGTATAGAAGAGAAGAAGCTGAGCAAATGGAACAACGCATCAATGAAAAGTTTGATGAAGGTATTGGGAAGTTAGAGGAGTTGATGATCGACATGAATCAAAGTCAAAGGAGAAGTCGCCAGTCTCAAACCATGGAGGAAACAGAGTTTTGCCATCGGTTACGGAAGCGAGGAGGGTGTCACCACAATCTTATCGAGAAAGAAGAGAATCATCAGTTTCATTGAGACGAGAACATCATGAATATAGAAATGAAAAGAGAAGAACTCCACGGGAGTATGAACATGAACCATATCGTGATGATGAAAGACATAGTCGAAGAGATATGCGTGATCAAAGAGATGTTGATGGTCGAGATCGATATCGTACCACATTTGATTATGATGAAGAAAGTGACAGAGGAAGTATTCATTATCGAGATCGAGACCAAGTACGACGTCAAAATCGGGATGTAGAAGATGATCGTCGATGGGAGTCGGGGATAAAGATGGAAATTCCAGAATTTAAAGGTGGTATGGCAGCTGAAGAATTTTTGGATTGGTTATCTAATGTGGAAGAAATTTTTGACTTTAAGGAAGTTCCTGAGCACCACAGAGTTAAGTTGGTTGCTACTCGTTTAAGAGGGAGAGCTATGGCATGGTGGCAACAAACTAAACTTACACGGGAAAGGATGGAAAAGTCAAAGATTACTTCATGGAAGAAGATGAAGAAGTTGATGAAGGCTACTTTATTGCCTTATAATTATCAATCTCTTATGTATCAGCGATTGCAGAACTTGAGACAAGGAACAAAGTCGATGAATGATTATGCGAATGAATTTTATCAATTGATTGCGAGGAATGATATCATGGAGACGGAGGAACAATTGACAGCTAGATTTGTTGGAGAATTAAAAATGCAGATTCAAGATATGGTGAATATGTTTGATCCGAGATCTGTCGTTGAAGCACATCAAAAGGCTCTAGCTTGGGAGAAACAAGGCAGAAGAGGTGGTGGTGTGTTTACAAATTCCAACAATAAAGTGAAAGGGGCTAGTAGCAACGCGAATGTTTCCAAGGCTGTTAATAAACCGCTTGTTAATGAAGTTGCTAAGACCAAGGTCAACAACAATTTCAAGTGCTATAATTGTCAGGAGTTTGGTCATAAGAGCAATGAATGTCCGAAGCCGAAGAAGCGAGTGATGGTTGCTGAGCTTGAGGATGAGGAGGCAGAAGTAGAATGTTTCAATTCACCACAGGTTGAGGAGGAAGAAGAATTGTCAGGAGATGAGGGTTGTAATTTGATGATGAGGAGGTCATGTTTGACACCAAAGCAAGAGGATGATTCAAGCTGGCTAAGGAGTAATATATTTCAATCAACGTGCACTATTTTGGGAAGGGTTTGCAAGTTTGTTATCGACGTGGGAAGTTGTGATAACATTATCTCTACAGAAGTTGTAAAGAAATTGGCATTAAAGACAGAGAAGCATCACAAACCGTACAAACTAGCGTGGTTGAGGAAAGGTGGTGAAGTGAAGGTTTGTCGTAGAGCTCGAGTAAATTTTTCGATTGGAAAGAAATACAAAGATGAAATTTGGTGTGATGTGGTTGATATGGACGTATGTCATCTGTTGTTGGGGAGACCATGGCAGTATGATAGAGCTGTGCAACATGATGGTCGTACCAACAGCTACAGTTTCATGTTCGAGGGCACTAAAATCACTTTGGTTCCTAAGAAACGACAACAAGAAGAAAGCAAGTTGGTGGAGATTAAAGAGCTGAAAACTTTATCTTTGAAGGAGTTTGTTAAAGAAGTGGAGGACGAGCCTGAAGTATTTTTGTTGATTGGACGTTAGAGTAATGAAGTGGTTGAAACTCCAAAAGAAGTTAAGTCAGTATTGAAAGAGTTTGAAGATGTATTTCCAAAAGAGTTGCCCAAAGAGTTACCACCGTTGAGGGAAATACAACACCAAATAGATCTTGTACCAGGAGCTGTGTTACCACATAGACCACATTACCGGATGAGTCCAAAGGAAAACGAGGAGTTGAGAAGGCAGGCGGAAGAGTTGCTTGAACAAGGGCGCATACAAGAGAGCTTAATTCCTTGTGCAGTACCATCTTTGTTAGTGCCGAAAAAGATGGAACATGGAGGATGTGTACCGATAGTCGGGCACTGAACAAGATAACCGCAAGGTAATTTATTAGACCAGTTGAATGGAGCTGTTATCTTTTCGAAGATTGATCTGAAAAGTGGATATCGTCAAATTCGAACTCGACCAGGGGACGAATTGAAGACAACATTCAAGACACGTGAGGGGTTGTATGAATGGCCAGTTATGCCGTTTGGTCTATCGAATGCACCAAGTACATTTATGAGGGTGATGAACCAAATTTTCAGACCGTACATTGGGAAGTATGTGGTAGTTTACTTTGATGATATTCTGATTTATAGTGCTGGTACAGAGGAGCATATTCAGCATTTGTGGAAGGTGTTAATTATTCTTCGTGAAGAACAATTCTATGCAGCAACAAAGAAATGCGTGTTCATGGCGCATAGTGTTTTGTTTCTGGGGTATGTATTGTCCAAGGAAGGTATCCAGGTGAACCAAAGTAAAGTTGAAGCAATCAGAAATTGGCCTCAGCCCAGGACTATAACTGAAGTGAGAAGTTTTCATGGTTTAGCATCATTCTACCAAAGATTTATTCCATATTTCAGTAGTGTGATGGCACCAGTGACTGATTGTATGAAGGGGAAGCAATTTTCATGGTCAGAGGAAGCAGGATTTTCTTTTGAGCAAATCAAGGAACTTTTGACGACAGCACCAATTCTTGTTTTGTCGGATTTTCAGTTGTTGTTTGAGTTACATACTGATGCATCGAAGGTTGGGATTGGAGGGGTGTTGAGTCAGAAGGGACGACCAATTGCATATTTTAGCGAGAAACTTTCTAGGGCAAATATGAGATATAATACTTATGATGTAGAATTTTATGCTATTGTGCAAGCCGTGAAACACTGGAGACATTACTTGTTTCACAAGGAGTTTGTGTTATATACTGATCATGAGGCATTGAAGCATTTGCAAGGGCATGACAAGATTGCAGCTAGGCATGCCTTGTGGATTGCATACTTACAACAGTTTACATTTGTTGTGAAACACAAATCGAGAGTTACAAACCGTGTGGCAGATGCATTGAGTAGAAAGAATCATTTGTTGACTACAATGAGGATTGAAGTGACAGGGTTTGATATATTGCCAGAATTGTTTGTTGATGATCCTTACTTTTCCAAGGTTATGGATGAAGTCAATACAGGGATAACTGATGAGTATATGTTGGTGGTTGGTTTTCTATTTAAAGGAAATCGATTGTGTGTACCAGAGGGAAGTTTGCGAATGAAGATTGTGAAAGAATTGCATGAAGAAGGACATGTGGTTCGAGATCGTACATTGCAGTTGATTTCTCAATCTTATTTTTGGCCTTCCATGAGAAAAGAAGTTGGAAGATTTATGGAGAGATGTCACATATGTCAAGTTTCCAAAGGGACACCTACGAACGCTGGATTGTATATGCCATTACCCGTGCCTACTAGACCATGGGTTGATATCAGCATGGACTTTGTTTTGGGTTTGCCAAGAACTCAGCGAGGGAATGATTCTATATATGTTGTGGTGGATAGATTTTCAAAGATGGCGCATTTCATAGCTTGTAAGAAGACAGCTGATGCAGTCTGTGTTGCTCAATTGTTCTTTAAGGAAGTGTATCGACTACATGGGCTACCTGAGACCATTGTTTCTGATCGAGATACTAGATTTCTAAGCCATTTTTGGTTAAGTTTGTGGAAGATGGTTGGAACGAAGCTGAATTTTAGTAGCGCCTATCATCTGCAAACAGATGGGCAAAGGGAAGTGGTAAATAGATCGTTGGGAAACTTGTTGAGATGTCTTGTGAAAGATAATTTGAAGAACTGGGATATGAAGTTATGTCAAGTGGAATTTGCACATAGTCACGCTGTTAATCGAAGTACTGGATTCAGTCCATTTCAAGTTGTATATTCAGCAATTCCGAAGGGACCGTTGGATTTGACGAGAGTACCACATCGGAAGGGATTTGTTAAACGAGCGGGTGATTTTGTGAAAGAGTTGCAGGGGTGTCACAAAACTGTTCGTGAACGATTGCTTGCATCAAATGAGAAATATAAGCAATCTGCAAATAAGAAGCGAAGAAGTGTAGAATTCAAAGAAGGTGATTTGGTCTACGCGGTATTGACAAAAGAACGTTTTTCAGTTGGAACTTACAACAAGTTGAAGGCTCGAAAGATTGGCCCTGTAAAAATCTTGAAAAAGATCAATGATAATGCATATCAGCTGAGGTTACCGGATCATATTCACACTGCAGACGTTTTTGACGTCAAATACTTGATTCCGTATCATGGGGATGAGCATGTTGTGGAAGAGGAAGGTGCAAATTTGAGGTCGAATTCTTGTCAACCGGGAGAGGATGATGCAGCGCACCACGGTAAATCGCTCATCATCTTGAGTCGCTCATATGTTACAAGAGACCTAGTGAATCATGGGAACCGGTCCAGCAAGCTAAAACATTCAGTACGTATTACCCTAAGTCGCGAGCGACCTAACTATTTGCGACCTAAGGAGATACAAAGAAAGGAAGATAGCGTGAAGCGAGATATGTTACTTTCCCTTAGGTCGCTACGAAGCAGTGAACTACGATCTACCAGGAGGAGCGTCCTAACAAGCAAACCAAGCAAGCCAAACCAATACTATCATATTGCGGTACATTGCAAGCGACCTACAACATAACGTGATAGGTCGCGTATATCACTCAGTGTCTTAAGTCGCTCAAATGCTAGGTCGTGTGAAGAAGATCCAGTTGTTGAGGAGTCCTAGGTCGTATGCCGCTTGTCTATACTGAGTCGCATGATGTTGTAGTGTGTTAACTCGTATTGATGTAGGTCGCGTGTGTTGTAACTATTAGGTCGAAGATCCTGTTGTATGGGTAAGTCGTGTGCCATAGGTCGGCCGTGTTGTTAGGTCCTTAACGACCTATACTATGTCGTGTATGCTGAGTTTGTGTTGTTTTGTAAATCTCTATAAATAGGGGTGTTTGTCATTTGTAAAAGGTGGTTGATTTTGAATAAAACTTTGTTTGAGTGTTTTGTGCCTCTTTGAAATTGGAAGTTGAGTGTGAGCTCCTTTCTCCATTTTCGGTTATTCGAGTGCGCTCGAATCAACGGATTTGAAGCCGATTCACGGAATCTCGTGCGCGAGATCAACGTCGAAGAATCGTAGATCTTTTAACATGGTATCGTGCGCGATCAACGTGTTGGAGATAGCTAGAATTGGTATCTTTTGAGATCAACGAATTTGGGCATTTGGTATCTTTAATCCATCGATTTATATTGCTTCATCTAATCGTTTTATCGATTAGTTTGACACGAAATCTTCATTTTGTTGTCATCGTTTTTATCCACTGCGTCAAAACCAGAGTAGGGCCACTCCTTCCAAGTATACCCGAAAGTACCGCTATTTGATCTCATCTGTCGCCCTGGCACCTGTCATGTGCCATTCATACTTGTACAAGAATTGATTAGGGTCGCTTGTCCCCCGATAAGCCGGAATGGTGGGGGGACCAAACTTCCTTGGAAATTCCGCTTTCAGAATTCTTTCGGTGAATGGAGTCTTGCTTGAGAAAACCCCCAGCCACTCTCATCTTCATCCCTCTGCATGCTCTCTTTCATGATTTTTCGAATCATTCCCGAGAGGTATTCCTCAATGTTTAGAGGCTCCGTGGGACAGTCGTCAGCCATTTTCTCAGAAGTTTGCTTGGACAAACGTTCGCGGAGAGTCGGCTGCAGCCTTGATCCTCCAGCTTGGGAAGGTGCCCCTTCGGCGGTGTCGGCTGCCTATTGAGGAATACTCCTCCCTTTAGAATTATGAACATCATCAGCAAAGTTTTCTTCATTATTCACTGGTTGATGGTTAGCTCCAAGCAAAGCATTCAACCTGTCCAGCATTAAAGTGTTCTGGGCTTTCATTTATTGATACAGCCCAGACACTACGGCATCTAACTCCGCCCTTGTGACTCCAACAATATGAGCCGCTTCATTTGTCGTGGGAGAAGTGGAGGTGTTGTCACAAGTATCACTAGATCTAGCAGATCTACGTTTTCTTCCAGGAGCCATAATCTCAGACAGACTTCTGGTTCTTAAAGAAAGTCGTTCAACAAATCTTTGAGAAGCAATGGTTAGAGCAGTCCTAAGTTTGGTTTCTCAGTGAAAGCACCAAAAATGTTAACGCAAAAAATGTACGCTAACACCCCGATGTAAGTTGTAGTACAGTGAAAGCCCCACCCGTTGATAAGGGAACTAGAAATAAGCAGAAAATCACAGAAAAACAGTAAAGAGACAACAGTTTTTATAGTGGTTCGGCTTAAAGTCAAGCCTACGTCCACTTCAATCTTCTTTATTGTTGGTTCGATTGCAACTTTTACAATGACCTTCGATTACAACACCACTAAGACGAGTAGCTAAAACTTCGATGTAGAAGGGCTCTTCGAATTCATGTTGAATGTGCCAAATCTCTTCCTAAAGTTCATTGAAGCGTCTTCGGTGTTTGAAGTGTCGGATGAGTCGAGAAAACAGCAAAGTATAGGCATTCCAGAAATGATCCGAAGTTCCCTTTCAGTAGGAGCGGGCGGGGTATTTTTAGGGAAAACCTGAAGGTAGGTCGTAGGTTATGAGCGACCTAGGGTGGGTCGTATGTCGTGAGCAACCTAGGGATCACAGGTTACGGCTTATCAAGGTTGCATTTGGTCAAATAAGTGGGTCGGTAGGTCATAACGACCTATGGGAGAGTGGTAGGCGACTTTAACATGCCGAGGCATCAAGTGGAGCGACCTAGGCTGGGTTCAGGAGAGCAGCGACCTAGTGCCGGTTCGACCTATAACCAAGCGACATAAGGACATGAGGCTTGTAGCTTGCTAGGTCGTTAATTCACTAGGTCGTTAACTTGCTAGATCGTTAACTCGCTAGGTCATTAACTCGCTAGCACGTTTGGTTCCTCTGTTGCGATGTACTGCTGTCCTGTATTGATTGCTAGGTCGTTAGCTCGTCACAAGTTTAGGTCGCTTGTACTTTATCTTGTTAGGTCGTTAGCTGTTACCACGTTAACCCGTTGGTGGCTTTGGATCGTTTGGTCGCTGAAATGCTTATCCCGCTGGATCGCTTGCCTTCCTTGAGTAATTAAGTCGCCGTTCAGAATAGGGTTAACAATTAACTTATTTCTATTTAAAATTTCATAATTCTTTTCCAAAATACTAAAAATTTAGTTTCATTCATTCCATCTTTTTAAAATTATTTTATTGGTGCAAAATACATTTTTGTACTACATGCTTATTTTAATATCTTATACAAATTCAATAACCTTAACCCCATATTATTATCAAACATCTTATGGTCAAATCGTGAAACTGAATTTACAAGAGTTCGTTCAATTAACAAGTGGAAATTACTGAATATCATCATTCACTTAACCATAAACCGACATGCATAAATATCTATATCTTTCAGAAGATATTCCTTTATACTTAAAATAAAATCCTTTTAAAATAATGTGTCGGTTTGCCTAGTTTAAGTGTATATAAATCCCAATCAATAATGGTGATCAAGCGCATCCACTAGAATCCATAAACCACTCAACTGGAATATCAACACACAACATTTTTATATCAAATAACAAATACATGCTCATATATATATATATTACTCTCAAACTCATTATAGGGTGTTAATAATCCTACCTCTAATGAATCACTCATTCTAGGGTATTACTAACCCAATCTATAATAATTTTTACCCCACCAAATCCTAGGAGTTCACTCAACCTAAGCTCTGATACCAAATGTGTAACGCCCGACCCCTATACCCATGCCAACCAAGAGAAATACTAAGTATTACTGTCAGAAAGCACGGAGAATGGGACTCGATAGAGCTAAATGTTATACCCATTCCCTTGAACTAACATTGGCATGAGAAATTTAATGACTTTTTTTTAACTTACCATTCATGCTCAGTCTCGGTTCAAAGCAATGGTACAAGGTAAATTTTTCCCAGGTTACATAATCCAAAATATAATAGAACATATGACTCAGCAAAACAATAACAGCAGAATACATATTACATATCATAATAGTAATGTCCATAATACATGGACCATAGTTCATTATACCACTTCCAAAATACATAAAAGCATACATACCATAATAGATTAATAAGTACTACTAGGTCCAAAGCTGCATGGTCCCAAACCCCAAAATATGGAAATGAATCAGAGTGGGGCTGCAATCCATGCTAATCTAACCTGCCAACAAAATCCTTAGACTAACTCGAAGATTATAAAAATAAATCACATGAGTCAGACTATCTCTAATGTCAGTGAAATAAAAACTATGGACAACCAACAACAACTATTGTCATATTTAAAATAGTATGATAGAATAAAAAATCAAGCCAAAGTATCAATAAGACACTACTAAAATAATCATACATAAAATAGAATAGAAATAAATAAATCGAACCGAAGTACCGTATATAAATCAATAAGATACCATCAAAAATTGGCATAAAATAAATAAATCAATTCAATGTATCGTGTATAAATCAATATAATATCAACAACCATTCGCATAAACATGATAAAAGTAAATCAAGACTGAGTATCTTACAAAAATCGATGCGGCCAACAATAATTATCATATATAAAACAATACGATAAATAAATCTTACCACGGTATCATAATAAGTCAATACGATAGCAAAGAAAATTTCCATTTATAAAACAATATCATAAAATAAATGTAACCAGAGTATGTATATAAATCAATACGATACCATTAATAATTATCATATGTGAAACAATATGATAATAATAAATCCATGTAGTATATTGTATATTAATCAATACGATACCAATGACAGTTATCGTATATAAACCAAAATGATAAAAAATATGTCAAACCAAAGTATCATATATAAGTCAGTACGATACCAAGCACAATTACCATATGTAAAACAATATAATAATAAAATTAAAAAATGTAATAAGGTAATAACAAGGCAATGTGAGCTTCTGGGATAGATATAACCTGACTCATAAAATACCAAATAAACAGACGTTAGTATTGTAGAGTTGCAGTGGTAGAGCTCGAGCACGCATCAAGAAATCAACACTGTAACTTACTTATAACGCCACAACACACCTGGTGATGAATCCAGGATAATCAAGATGGTTAAGGCAAAGGATGTAAGCTACCGTTCACAACACTACACGTGGGACCCCCACGCCTTCATCCTTCATAGTGTGTGACCCGCGGGTCGGAAATCCAACCGAAAAGAAATGTTTCCCAATGTAGCAGACCGGTGACCATTGGTCGTAAGTGGGCAAGCAATATACCACCAATTCTGGTAGCGAACCCGAATCAAGTCGGCCAAGGTGGAGTTTTGGCCCATTGGTGAAATAGAGTCCAATCTATTCCGACCCAAGATCAAAAGGAGATTTAAAAAGATTAGTTTATATATAACAAAAATCTCATTAAATTCGACAGTGTTATGACTAGAATATAATAATGGCTAGAATAAATATCCAACATTCAATAAAGAAAAATGGCAATCACAACCAGAAAATATGCCAAAAATAAAACATAACTAATGCATCACCGCTTGTAAAAACACCAAGTCATAAACAAGATCACGCCTATCATAGGATCATACAGAAATTATGGTGACTTGCACCTTAAATAAAACAACAACAGTTGCAATATAGAATTAAACAAAAAAGGCACCATCATAAGGATGGCATAAAAGAATGTCGACTCAAAGATGGCCTGAAAGCACATCAACGTAAAAATTATCATGTACTTTCAAATGGTAATTACTGAAGTAACGCCCACGCATCCCATATCACATGGTATTACTTGAATATTTACTAAAAAGCAGTAAATTCCACTTACATGAAATATAGACAACCAAATATTGAATGTTTATACCATTTGGTACTGCTAACCATTACTCAAAATCCACATAACACGGAATTTTAGAAAAATCTTTACAGAAATCGAATTCAATTCAAACCATATATAAATGGAGAAAACATATTTGAAAGCTATTAAAATAAATTTAAATGATCAAAACTCCTTTTTAAATGCCCTAGAATCCTTCTATTAAATATATCTTCTATTTTTTTGTGAAATAATCTTTCAAAAGTTTATCCATAATTTATTCATATTCAAAAAGAATATTTATTTATTTATACCTTTTAAAAATTTAAACAACAGTTGCATAATACTTTATTTTCGAATAAAAATTCTTTTCCAATGCTTTTTAAATAGAATTATTAGAAATGATAATAATAATCACTTTTTATATTTGTAACTTATTATTCATTGAAACAGTCTCAAATTTAGAAACATAATTAAAATACGAAACTGTAAAGAGTTTGAGATTAAATAAAGTGGACATTTGCCACAATGGCCTCTTTAGCAAGTGCAATTATTTTATAGGATACACAACTGAAATAATTACTTCTAAGGACAAAATGCAAAATAATTAGTTTCTAAGGTCTAAAAACATATGAAATTATGTCCTTGAAAGTAATTGGACTGCTGATTTTGTCCTTAAAAGTAATTATTTTGATGACTTTGGCCTTGAAATTAATTTTTGTGGATGTGTGTCCTAGAAACTAATTGGACTACAAAGTTTGTCCTTCTAGTGAAATGCCCCTTAAATAAAACTATATTCATATAAAAAAAATATCTTTTATTTTTGTGAAAATAGCCAAATTAGTTAAAACTTTAACATATGATCTAAAATTCCCTTTCAAAATTCAAAAACCTTAAGATAATTTATTTTAATACCTTCAATAGATGTTTAAAACCAGAAAATCAATCGAACTTTCGAAATATGAATCATAGAGAAATTCCTCAAAATCATCAATCGTCTATATAAATTTTATTTAGTGACTTAAATCAAATTACATTAAACCCAAATCATGCTTACAATTCACAAACAACATATAAATAAACTATACACGTCAAAATACAATAGGACGGCTTCTCTTTTGCATTTCCTCAATACAACCTATACAAAACCTCATCATGAAACCCAAAATCGCCCATTCTAGCACATCTTAAATTTTATAAAAAAAAAATAGGGATTTTCCTTTTAAAATTACCAAGATATTAAAAAAATCAAAACCTTCTTTAATAATACCATGTACAAAGAATGATTTCACTAACTTATATGTTCTCTTTTCATACAAATTTTTTTCAAGGATTATAATAATAAGTAATATAAAAATAAATTATGATGAATCTTTAAACACTTCATAATCTTCTTTGAAAGCTTTTTTTTAGATAACCTTATTTCTAAATCAAAAATATATAATCACCTTCAAATTCAACATTACTTTCAAAAAGAATCACTGAATTTCATATCAAACCCACCTTAGTCTATAATTCATAATAAATAAAATATAATTCATAAAATTCTAAATTTTTAATATGTTGTTCAGAGCTCATTTATAAATCATCCGTAAAAGTTTCATACAAAAATATGTTGGTTTGATGGGTTAAATCACAGTATTACAACAGGTGTTTTTAGACAGACCTTAGTTCGAAAATCTGCACTTACACACCTCTGTAAACAATTGATTCCACCTATCAAATCTCATTATTTTTCAATGATATTTTTATAAAATATTAGAATATGAGTTGCAAACGACGTATTTAAATTTCAGAGTTTTATAAATTTTTCTCTAATTGTTAAGAATTTTGTATCGACAGCCACCGCTGTTATAAAATCTGGGCAAATATAACATTGTAAATAATTGATTTCACCAATCAAAACACAATACTTTTCAAGGAATTTATTAGAGGATATGCGCATACATGTAGGAAATAGCATATCAAAATTTCAGAATTTTATGATTTTTTTTTCAATTTATTATAATTTCCAGATCAAGTGTTATTTCAACACTATAAAAATCAAGTTCGCCAAATATGTCTAATAGGTGATCAAAACTCAAACTTGCATAAGAAGAAGAAATTATAACAAGAAAAAAAAGAGAAGAAATACTTATTCATTCAAAGAAAAATCCTAGTTCAACCATAAGAATAAGGATTATCACTCACTTTGATATTCCCAAATTAGATTATGAAGCAAGCTCTTATCTCTTAATTTTGCTGGAGAATCTTCCTCTTCTCCTACTGTAATTTCATGGAGCTTGCTTTCTTAACTTTTGATTTTGGTTGAAAATATTAAATTTTACTTAAGTCTTGGTTGAGAGAATTCGATTTCTAGGTTTTCTATTTTTTTCCCTCTTTTGTTTCTGCTTTGAGAATTGTACATAGTGTCCAGAAAACATGTCTGGATAGTATATTTTGCACCTAAGTCCCTCCTTCTAGAATTCTCCTCATAAATATCACCATTGTTAACGCTTAAAATCGAACGCTAACACCCCGGCGTGTGAAGTGTGAATGTGAAAGCACCACCCGACGGTTCGGGAACAGAATATCAGCTAAAATAACAGAAAATACAGTAAGAGACAGCGATTTTATAGTGGTTCGGCTTAAGGAGTAGCCTACGTCCACTTTAAGTATCTTTATTACCGATCTTGTTACAAAACGATACAATGCTCTTCAAGTACAAATCTCTTCGGTTACAAAACACTTTGAGCAAGTAGCTTAAGCTTCGATGTAGATGAAAGTCTTCGAATCCATGTCGAATGTGTGAAAGTCTTCCAAAGTAGCTTGTAGTGTTCTTCGAAACTTCAAGTATAAAGTCGGTTTAGAAATTGGCAGAGTATCGGCGCTTGAAGAGATTGTCCAAAAGTCCCCTTCATGCTTGAGGTAGGTTGGTATTTATAGGGAAATTTCCCCCTTGGGTCGTAAGTCGTGATCGACTTATGGTAGGTCGTGGCCGACTTATTTGGCCAAGCCCATGGTCTCACAAAGGTTCACTCATCTATCAGAATTTATGTTACAAGTCCTAAGTCGCCCACGAGTCAACATTCTCTTGTATAAGTAACGCAGCATCGGACTTTTACTCAGTAGCTTTAGGTCGTGGACGACTCAAGCTAGGTCGTGAGTCGTGGCTTAACTGGTAAGCTTGTTTATTTCAGATAATAACCCAAGTCCTGAATCATGTACGAGTTAAGAGGCCACTGTGTTAAATAAGAAGCAGCGCTTCATTTGCTTAAGTCGCTCACGACACGTGCTAGGTGGCAAGTCGCGGATAGCTTTAAGTCGTTAACTCATTTCCTTCTTAAGTCGTGCCATCTCTTGAATCGTTAAGTCATCCTGTCCTTGAGTCATGGACTTCCTTAAGTCGTAGACTGTATACTTCCTTAAGTCGTAGAAACCTTAAGTCGTGGAGGCCTTAGGTCGTGAACCATCCCTTCTCTTTTAAACCGCTAAGTCGTAGACTTCTCTATGTCGTAAGTCGCCGAGTCTTTCAACTCGTTAGGTCGTCCAGACCTTAAGTCGTAGGTTGTGAAGTACTCTGAGTTGTTAGGTCGTCAATGCCTTAAGTCGTGTACCCTCCTTGAGTCGTGTACTCCCCTAAGTCGTAAGCTTCCTTAAGTCGTAAGGTCGTAGAGAAAGCGGAGTTAACATTTTCCCCTCGAAGTACACGCCTAAGTCGTAGGTCGTGTGCTTCGACTTTCCTTAATTCGCGTGTCGATTCAAGTTCCACTGCCCTGAGATATAAAAGGCTTAGGTCTCTTCTTCTTCACCTACTTGCTTCCGTGTTTGCTTCCGCCATTATTGACCTTCAAAGCCTCCAGAAACGAATCAATCGGTTTACCTCATCACCAATCAAGTTCCTACAATCTTTATCATCACACTGCGTAAGTAAACTCATTACTCACTCGATTTCACGATTATCGCTACCTTTCGATCATGGACTTCCCACTTTCTAACCCCAATCTAGATCCTCACACCATGCTTCATCTCAAATCATGTTACGATTGATTGCCGGCAAATTTGGAGCGGTTCAATCGTGTTTTTAGATGATTTGCAAGGGGAAGACGATGGGTTACCATATTTCGAGTCAGTTGATCTGCGAATTTAGAGGAGATGATATTGTCCTATACGGGTTAATGGGTTAGAAGGACGACGGGTTACTGATTTAAGAAGAGGTCGGCCGGTCAAAGGAAGCGTGACATTAGCTTGGATGCGACTCAGTAATTTTGAGCGACCCAATAACCTCCGCGACTTAACTCCGGACCGACTTGCCAACTTTACGACTTAAGCTTTGAGTCGGGGCCGAATTAGGACTTGAGAATTTCTCGTTGCATTGAACTGAAGCTTCTTCTAACTTCCATGGTTTACGACTTAGAACACAGCCGACTTAAAGCATTAACGACTCAAGTTGAAACGACCTAACTTAACTCGCCTCATAACCAATAACCCTTAGGTCGTGGACGAGTTAGCGCTTAAGTCATCGTCGAGTTAGCACTTGAGTCATCGGCGACTTAGCACTTGTACTTTTAAACTTTGCTTGAACCTTGGACTGTTGCTTGAACTTTAAACTGTTACTTGAACTTTGAACTATTGCCTGAACTTTGAACTGTTAAACTTTGCTGCATTCTTTCACAGATCACTTTGACTTGCAAGCTAACAATCTTTTCGATACAACATTTACAGAAAATTGGAACGAATATACTGCCACTGACTGCCCACATCAAATGGCAGATTAGTTAACAACAGATAATCAACTTAAATAGATTGTGTGAATGAAGTGCTTTTAAATCATCAAATTCAAGTAAAGTATTAAAGCAACATTGAAATAGTCAACTGAAACTGTCCAGTTTGCACTAATACTATACCTGAACTTTAAATTAACAAGTCCTGAAATTTGGTAATCGACCAACTGTCGACTAGTTTAATTCCAGTTATATTTACTTGTTATTTTTATTAGTTCTACACAACACTTCACACTTTTAGGAAACGTGCACCTTCACATTTGAATATCCAGTTGCTTGTGTAGAATGACTTCTCAACAAGAAGAGATAACAGCCCAGACTGGAGAAGCCACTCTTATTCCGGCTCCCTAAGTTAATCCTCCAGAGAGAGCCTCTACCACTTTATCGTACAAAGTTTTTCGTCAGTTATGCATTCAGTTTAGCATTGCTGAGCAGATGCCATTCTTCCTGAGAAAACTAACAGTGCTGATGTGGCGCCTCCTGGCTTTGTAGCAGTCAACCGGCAAATGTGCCTGAGCGGGGCCATTCCCCATTTCAACAACTTTCTCCAGAATCTTCTTCGTCAACTAGCCATCTCCCCATTCCAGCTACACCCCAATGGCTACGCCATTCTAATGGGGTTGTGTGTGCTATTTAGGAGAACATTTGATCGACTTCCAAGCTTCGACGAGATTTGCTTCTTATGCTCCTTTACCAGGACTAAGGATCACCCTTCTATCACCGTCGTGAGAAGCGCCCGAAATCGCAAATTGATCGTTGGCCTTCCCGACACTACTCATGGGTTCTTAACTCGGTTCTTCTCTGTCCGCTGCCCCCCCGGGGTTTTATGATGTGTGGAGGGAAGGAAGTAAGATCATCTACTTTTACTTCTTCTATTCTCTGAGTTTTGCGAAGTCCGAATTGCCAAGTGTTAACTTCGGTTTTTTTCATTTCAGCGCTCCCCCCTCCTTCTAGAGATCCCAACCACAAGCCAACTCTGGAGAGGCTCGTGGTTGTACCGGTTGAAGAGCGGGACATGAAATTTTTGTTGAACGACGAATTCCTTCACCAGTTCGGAATTCTTCACCCCTCTCGCTCCACACAGCCTCATGAAGTCCCTGATTCTCCAACGGAGGCACCAGATGTCTCAACCCCTGCTGAAAAGCTTATGCCGAAGGATCCCTCTATTGAAACCTCACTGGTGAAGTTCCCCACACTTACCGATGTTGCGGGTCCATCCAGCAAATCGGCACTTGCCCCAGTTATTGAGGAGGAAGAAACTCTTCGTTACTATGAAGATGCGGCCGATCTGGAAGCCGAAAAAGAAACTCCTGTCGGGCATGGCGGTGATGATACTTTTGAAGGGCTAAGCGACCTGATCATAACTTCACAGGAACTTTTTAAAGGTGATGTCCCTAAAGCTTCTTCTCCTGTTGTAGAGGCGACATCCACTTTTCAGCAAATTCTGACACCTGCCACTCAAGTCACTACCACCCCTGTGCCGAAGAGTGGTTTGTAGCCTGACGTGTGTAGTTTGCACACCATTAACACATAGGATTTTCATCACTTATTCGTACTTAACTTCTTTTCTCCGAAGACTTTTAAGGCTTGTCTTTTTTTTTAATTTCAGATTCTCCGATGGGACGCAGCGGCACTTATTACGACGACTTTCAGCGCTACGGGAGGCGTAATCAATATGACTATAGGCGCTACCTTCCCATTTACAGAGAAACTGACGAAGAGAGGGCCGCTCGAAAGGCTCAGGAGAGGAGGGCTCAAGAAGAACGTTATGAGAGGAGAGAAAGGGAGGAGCACCATGATTCTTCCCAGAGAGGTGACGACTCTCACAAAAGAAAGTCGCATGTCGACCGAGGAAAAAGTCATATAGTTGAGGACCCAAGAAAGCGTGCCAGGCACGGTGAAAAGCATGCATCTATAACTCCTGAAAAGGCCGCTTCCCCTATCTCACTTGACATCCCTTCCGGTTCTCCTGCTCTCGGGAAGACAGACATTCAGACAATAGTCAATAGGCCTAAATTCCAAATTGGACCAGGCCCGGCTACTCTGCAAAGCCGGTTCCCGCACTGGTGCCTAAAGGGAGTGCGGTTCGATCTTGACTTGGTCCCTATTGACAAACAAGCAATGCTGCAAAATCTTGATGCTGCTAGACTTGATATCGAGCGGATGTCAGGGTGGCAAAAGCTTGTTGATGAGCTTCAGAGGGTCAACCGCATGAATTTAGAGGCCATGCTGACCATGGAAAATGATAAGGCCGAGTGGCAGAAAACTTTAAGCCAGCATGATACTGAGATGAGGAACATCGCTGACTACAATGAGAAGCTTGAAGCAGAAGTTAAAAAACTTAAACAAGAGCTTGCTACTTCTTCTACCTCATATACTCAAAAAGAAGAAGTACTTCAAAAGCAAGTTCGCGATGCTCACGCTGCTCAGCGACATGCCGAGGCACAACTTGAGGCTGAGCAGAAAACAACGGGAAGGTATCGTGCTGACGTTGCAGAGTTAAGGGAGAAGGTCAACTCCCAGGATTTGGAGATTATGAGGCTAAAGGCCCAATTATTAAAGACCGAGAAGGAACGTGATGAAGCTATCGCTGGAAGGCAGGCTGCCGAACAGTCGCATGAGGCGACTAAAGCCAATATCAGCTCCACTTTACTTGACTTCTACGTGCATAGCGTTATGGGGCGCGGGAGCCTTTCATTCTTAGGACCGAAGTATGAGATTACCCTGGCCGAGGTTTGGGAGTCAATTCTTGATATGCTTGGAGGTGCAGGCGCCGGCTATGTTGAAGCATCTCTTACAGAACACTTTGTAGATGATGACTCCATAGCTGCTCTAGCCCGGGGAAAAGAGCAGCTTGCCAAAGCACGAGCTGAGGCAAGGGAGCAGCACTTTGTGAAATAAGCACCATTAACTGCCTCCGTCCCCCCTTCGGTTTCGGCCGATGTTGACATCACAGGCTCCGGTTCTCATTCCCGTCCCCTGTTAAAGTTATAAATGAGATCACAAGCACGCAGGGTGGAGATGAAGGCGAAGAGAGCACCAAAGCACAGGCTTATGAAGTTGACATTAGGAAGTCGACTTCTCCAGGTAACTCTACTGTTAATCTTGCCTAAGTGGACTGTTTGTTTGCTGCTCACGAGTTTGACGAACTTTTTGATTATTTCTTAAATCTCAATGAGCCGCTATCCCCTTTCTTCACGGGAGATACTAATATTTTTGGCTTTTCTTCTTCTGTAGAAAAAACGCCAAGTGCCACACAGACTTCTCCTCCTCCAGCTGTCCCTCCTCCATTCCCTCAAATCACTCCTATTTCCCAGCCGGGATCACAGGAAGAATTAATAGGAGCCCTTCAAGGCTTGGATGATCCAATCGCTTCGCAGGAGCAGAAAGACGAAGGACTTGAAGGAGGCGACAAATCCCCGGAGCATACTATTTCTGATGACGTAAAACTGGCTGCTCTTGTTACCCCGGGAAGTGATTCTTCTTCAAGGAGGAGGAGGAAGCGTACCACTTCCAAGAAGAAAAGGAAAAGCATTCTTGTTTTTGAAGAGGAAGCGAAGGTTGATCCGGCAGTAACCCTCTCTACTTCATCCCCAACTCTCCCAAGCCGTCCTTAAAAAACTGCCTATTAGGTCAGGGAAAGGCTCTAAAGGGGGTGGCAAGAAGAAGTAACGGGCCCTGCTTCCCCTTATTTTTACTTTTTTCTTTTTGCATGTACTGGCCGGAGATTGTGCGGGTACCGGCCTTCGCTTCTCTTTTTATTTTGAAACCTGTACCTGTACAAAATTTTGACAGTATTGAATAAAATGATTATTTTTGTTTGTAAAAACTTCTGTCTGTATTTGAGAATGCATTTACTCTTCGTTTTTGTACAAGTTTCTTTATATGATATTGCAGTGAGCTTGTGGTATGTTGTTCGAGCGTTATTTTTACCAATGTAGTTATACCATGTTGCCCCTATACCATAAGCTCATTGCAATATCTTCAACTTTGAGGGGTCTTGTACTATTATTTTCTGAATAATAATTATTCCATACTTGGAGGAATATTATTCTGCTCAAAATAGAGTACACCTCGTTTCATATGAGTTTTTATGCTTCAACCTTCGGAGACATCACTTTTTCTTTTGTGCATATATACATTTTTACAAAGTGAATTCTCCTATGTGGTAGAACGTGCCTCCGAAGAGCACTTTAACTTTTTCGAGGAAGAGTATTTTCAAGAATAGATGAACCAATCTTCCTTTGAAACCTAAAGTGTGCCTTTAAAGAGGGCATCCTTTTTTTTATTGCAAAGTTTTTGCACTCCTCTTTTTCTTTTTCTTTTTCTGAAAAAAGTCACTTTTGCTCTGGCTTGTGATTTTCACTTCATAGTGCAGTGGGCCTTTCGAAAAGAAAAAGGGGTTTCAACCTGCTTGAGCCTCTGATGAGAGTTTTTGATTGTGCCTCTGGGAAGAGGTCTTTTTGTTTGATTGTGCCTCTGGGGAGAGGTGTTTTTGTTTCTGCCTCTTGGGAGAGGCTTTTATTCTTTCCCTGTTCGTTGTGAAGCGGGCCTCCGAGGAGGGCTTTTCACATTTCGACTCGTGTGAAGTTTTATTTCAGATCACGGTGAAATGTGTGCCTCTGAGTAGGGCTTTTGCCTGGAAATTTGGAGCTTCTTTCTCTTAGTTGGATGGATTCACGGGAGTGTATCACCGATCAGTCCACAACTTTATGTCGAGAAAGAACTCTCTTTTTCTGGCGAGGCCCGTTCGAGGTCTTTTAGCATTTCAACTGTGGTGAAATGGGCCTCCGAAGAGGGCTTTTCACATTTTGACTCGTGTGAAGTTTTATTTCAGATCACGGTGAAATGTGTGCCTTTGAGTAGGGCTTTTGCTTGAAAGTTTGGAGCTTCTTTATCTTAGTTGAATGGATTCACGGGAGTGTATCACCGATCAGTCCACAACTTTATGTCGAGAAAGAACTCTCTTTTTCTGGCAAGGCCCGCTCGAGGTCTTTGTTGAAATGGGCCTCCGAGTCTACCTGGAAGTTTCTTTCTCATGGTTGGCCGGATTCACGGGGCGAGTGCAAGTTACTTGGACATTTTTTTACGTAGATTGTCTCAACTAGTGAACGAGCGCCTTGCCTTCCACTTGGGAAGGTGCCTCCGGTCGTCTCATGGACTCACGGGGCGGACGCAAGTTACTTGGACGCTTGTCTACGCAAACTGTCTCAACTAGTAAACAAGCACTTTGCCTTCCTATTGGGAAGGTGCTTCCGATCATTCCATACTATGTTGAGAAAGTCTTCTGGCATACCCCGTTTGTGGTCTTTATCCTCCGAAGAGTTGTGCCTCCGAAGAGGGCTTGTGCCTCCGACGAGGTCTTTTGCTGTTTGATGCTTTCTCGCCCATGTCTCTTTGCCATCTATTCATGTCGGCGATCTCCGTTATCTTTTCCAAATATCATCCCATTTTAGTTGCCAACAATTTTCCTTTTCCAAAGAAATATACTTCACAGTTAAGCGAGTTGGTGGTGGTAGACGCAGGCTATTTAACTGGATGCTCGTTTGTACAAACATTCGCAGTTAGTTAGAAATGGTCCACTTCCGTCCACATCGCTAACTTTTGTTCGAAGCACTTCTTTCGTAGGATTTGAGTATGGAAATTTTGAATGGTTTAGCGTTTGCTTGCTGGGTGATGTCGGAGATCGCTTGGTCTTGCGATGGGTAAGCTTTGTTTTTATGGCCTGCATTATTAAATCGACATTTTAGTAACACAATTAACGTATTTTATATGTCGAAATAAAATAAAGCAGTTTATAGTAGTAGAGAACACAAGATTTATAGTGGTTCGGCCAAGCTGGGCCTACATCCACTTTATAGCTTTTCATTATTCACTTGCTTTACAATTGTTTTCAATACAAGAATCATATATTCGTAATTCTTTTACAACATCTTAGCAAAGCTTTTAAGTAAAATATGGACGCAAATGATTGCTGTTCCAAGCTCTTGGGATTGGTTCTCCTTCGACGGTTGTGAGTTTGAATGTGCCATCAAGAAGTTTCGTGCCTATGACATATGGTCCCTCCCAGTTTGGCCCAAACACACCTGTGGCTGTCATAATTCTCTTCAGGACTAAGTCCCCAACTTCAAAGTTGCGCTGACGAACTTTGGAATTGAAGTGCCTCGCTATCCTTTGCTGATGGGCTACAATTCTAAGCTTAGCCTCTTCTCTTCTTCCATCAAAGAGGTCATGCGCTTCTAATTGCAGTTTTTCATTCTCATCTTGATCAAAATGAATCCTTCTGTGTGAGGGAACTTCCGTTTCTATGGAATCATTACTTCTGATCCGTATGCCAAAGGAAATGGAGTATGCCTAGTCGCAGTTTTGTGGGTAGTTCTGTATGCCCATAGTGCAAGTGGTAACTTATCGACCCAACCACCTTTTGCTTTTTCTAGCTGCTTTTTGATGGTTGATTTGATGATCTTGTTTACTGCTTCCACTTGCCCGTTTGCCTGCGGATGAGCCACTTCTGAGAAGCTTTTTCGGATCTTGAATCGTTTGCAGAAATCTTGGAATTCCACACTTTCGAACTGCGTACCATTGTCTGTGATTATCTTCTGAGGCACACCATACTTGCAAATGATATTTTTAGTCACAAAATTTATCATTTTCTTAGAGGTAACGGTAGCCAATGGTTCAGCTTCAGCCCATTTAGTGAAATAATCAACAGCGACGATAGCATATTTAATCCCTGATTTGGTAGTCGGCAAAGGCCCAATGAGATCTATTCCCCAGATGGCAAACGGCCATGGACTGACCATTTGTGTTAACTCAGTGGAAGGTGCTCTAGGAATTTTGGCAAATCTCTGGCATTTATCACACTTTCGGGAATAGTCAGCAGCATCTCGATTAATTTTTGGCCAAAAATATCCATAACGGAGAATTTTCTTTGCTAAAGTTTGACCTCCTGTATGATCTCCACACTCCCCTCCGTGTACTTCAGTTAGAATTGTCTTGCCTTCTTCTTTAGTTACACAGCGAAGTAGTGGCATTGAAAATCCCCGTCTGTACAATCGGCCATCTTGGGTCATATATCTAGAGGCTTTCCTTAGCAGCTTCTGTCGTTCTTTTGAACTTTCTGGCAAAGAACCATTGAGCAAATATTCAAATATCGGAGTCATCCATGATTCTTGCTCTTGGGATACATTCATAATCCAGTCAACATCCATTTCATCTGTGCTCGAGGCTGGCAAGACTTCGACGGGAACTAATCCCAATAGCTGAGCTTCACCAGTACTTGAATATTTTGTGAGAGAATCCGCCTTCATGTTCTCTTCTCGGGGTATATGGCTTATTGAATAACAGTCAAAATCTTCAAGAAGCTCCCAGGCTTTTGATAAATAGGCGGGTAGATTCCCTCCTTTAGCTTGAAATTCCTTCTTGACTTGGCAGAAATAAGCTGAGAATCACTGAAGATCTGCAATGCCTTGATGTTTAGTTCTCTTGCGATCGTTAAACCAGCGATGAGAGCTTCATATTCTGCTTCATTATTTTTCGTAGGAAATTCTAGTCTCAGTGCATAACATAGCGATCGTCGTTCTGGGGTTTCTAGGACAACCCCTGCTGCAGAACAGTAATCATTCCTTGCGCCATCGACATACAATTTCCATTGGATTGGGATGTTATCAGTGGCTTCTTCCTCACTATCACCTTTATCCGTACATTCTGCGATGAAATCTGCTAAGGCTTGTCCATTGATTGCTTTCCGAGGATGATAAGCGATGTCATATTGGCTGAGTTCAATATTCCATTTCAAAAGACGGCCCTAAGTCTCAGGACGGAATAGGACTTGCTTTAGAGGTTGATCAGTGAGGACTTTGATGGGATGAGCTTGGAAATACGGCCTCAATTTTCTTGATGCGATTAACAAACAATAGGCGAGCTTTTCCAACCTTGAATAGTTTATCTCTGCCCCAGTGAATCTTTTGCTGATATAATAGACTGGGCGTTGAATCCTTGCGTCTTCCCGTACCAACACTGCACTGAGAGCATGGGATGAAATTGCCAAATACATGAAGAGATCTTCACCGTTGTCAGGCTTTGAAAGTATTGGAGGCACTTCCATATGACGAACCAACTCATCAAATGCTTTATGACATTCAGGAGTCCACTCAAAGTTTTTTTCTTCCTTTTTTCAGAGCATCAAAGAATGGAATGCATTTGTCAGTAGCTTTTGAAATGAACCAACTCAAGGCAGCAACCTTTCCATTGAGACTTTGCAATTCCCTCTTCGTTCTAGGAGCTTTGACCTCTCTCAGGGCAGTGATCTGAGCAGGATTAGCTTCAATGCTCCTAGCGCTCACAATGAAACCAAAAACTTTCCGGACTCCACTCCAAATGAACATTTCAAGGGATTAAGCTTCATTCTGTACTTTCGGAGTACTGCAAAAATCTCTGCCAAGTGATCCATGTGGTCCACTGCTTTCTTAGACTTCACTAGCATATCATCAACATAAATTTCCATTGTCTTGCCAATCTGCGGTTTAAATATGGCGTTAACAAGCCTTTGGTAAGTTGCCTCTGCATTCTTGAGTCCGAAAGGCATGACCTTGTAGCAGTAAAGTCCAACATCTGTGATGAATCTTGTGTTCTCTTGATCTGGCTCATGCATCATAATCTGGTTATATCCGGAGTATGCATCCATAAAAGATTACAATTCATGCCCCGCCGTCCCATCCACCAACTGATCAACCCTGGGCAGCGGGAAGCAGTCTTTAGGGCAGGCTTTGTTCAAATCTGAAAAGTCAATGCATACTCTCCATTTTCCGTTAGCTTTTTTAACCAGCACTGGATTTGATACCCAATTTGGATAAGTAGATTCTCTGATGAAACCGTTCTCCATGAGCCGATCCACTTCTTCTTTCAATGCTGCTGACCTTTCTGGACCCTGAGTTTGTCTTTTCTGTTTCACGGGTGTAAACTTTGGATCAATGTTCAGAGTGTGTACTGCAATCTCTGGGGATATTCCACACATGTCAGCATGAGTCCAAGCAAATACATCCAAATTTGCCTTCAAAAATGAAATCAGAACATTTTGAACTGTTGTGTTGAGTTGTGAACCCACATTCAGCACTTTGTTTGGGTCCTTTGGGTCAACGGGTACCGGCACTGTTACATCTACCGGTACAACCCTATTCTCCCCTGCACCGGCTTTCCTCGGATCCATCTCTCTTCGTGCGCCACTATATTCACTAGTGCAGGGTCCACCCTGTAATTGCTAACAAGGTTGGTTCTTTGATGCGGACTGGAGCCGCCGCACCTTTTCCCGTTTCTCTTTTCCTTGATTCACGCAACTCTGTAAGATAACATTCTCGCCCCGCATCTTGGTCTCCTTTAATCACACCAACTCCATTATCTGTGGGGAATTTTATAGTTAGACACCATGGGGCAAGAACAGCTTTGAATGCAGCAAGAGTTGGTCGGCCTAAAAAGGCATTGTAGGCAGTGAATTCTTCAACAATTATAAAGGTTTGCTTTCGAGCCACCTTCCTCGGCCCTTTTCCAAGTTCTACAAACAAATCTATGGTCCCAATCGGCTGTTTGGGTTCTCCAACAAACCCAGCAATCTTAAGTGATGAAGCTTGAACATCAGCCATTGGAATTTTCATCTGATCATAAGTCTTCTTGAAGAGAATGTTGCATGAAGCTCCACAATCAACTAGAACTCTTCTCACAGTAGCCGGCCCAATACCAGCGGATATGACCAAAGGATCTATGGTAGGAGCCTCGATACCCAAAGAATCTCTGGCACTGAATACAATATCATCAGTGGAAGTCTTTTGTTGCTTTAAAGGTGCATCATTTTCTAATACAAAAACATTCTCCTCAGCCGGTACATGCCTCAAGGCCCGAGCATACCTTTCCATCTCGCCCCAGATTTTGCCTACTGGGTGAGGCCCTCCAGTTATTATATTGATGACAGGTCTTTCTTATTCATGTTCTACGGCCTTCTCACTTGAGCCAGGACGGTGAGCGGGAACTTTTTGTCCTTGAGTCGACGAGGCTGGGTTTCACATACTGTTGGAGCTTGTTCTCTTTCAAGAGTTGTTCAATTACCTCTTTCAAATGACGGCATTCGTTGGTGTCATGGCCGGGTTGGTTGTGGAACCGGCAGAACCTTCCACTTTTTTCCATCTTGCTTCCCACTCTCATTTTAGGTGGTGTCGGATAATTGACATCATCCTTGGTTGCAAAGAAGATGTTCTCAGGGGTATCGGTCAAGGGCGTGAAATTGAAAGGACGGCCTTTCTTAGCATCTCCTTGTTTCTTTCCACCATCATTTCCCCTTTTCTGAGTGTTAGGTTCTTTCTTGTTCGAAGCAGCACCATTGTTCCCGGCTTCTACTGACACCGCCTTAGCCGATTTTTGGAGGCTCTCCAGGCGCATGAATTCATCCGCTTTCTTGTAGAATTTGTCGAGCGAGTTTGGTTCTTTCATTTTCAGCCATTTTCCAAATTTGCTTGATTTGTCAATCGCCCTCATCAAGTATGTTAGGACCGTGCGTGGCTCAGCATTATCTACCTCAGCCAATGCTATGTTAAAAAGATTCAAAAATGATCTGATGGATTCTCCTGGATTTTTCTCTAGACTTGACAGCGACATTATATCCTTTGCTTTTGAAGCATACAATCGAAATTGTTCCTTGAATTTCCTAGTCAAATCAGAGAACTGATCAATGGACCTGACCGGCAGCTTTGTAAACCACAATAGAGCCACACCTTCCAGATATACCGGGAAATATCGTCATTTGATTTCATCAGACGCTCTGGCACCTGTCATATGCCAATCGTACTTATACAGAAACTCATTAGGATCGCTTGTCCCTTTGTATGCCGGAATAGTAGGAGGAACGAATTTTCTTGGGAATTATGCCTTCAAGATTTTCTCAGTGAACGGAGTTTTGCTTGGAGCAAAACCCCATTCTTTCTCATCTTTATCCCTTCGCATACTTTCCTTCATGATCTGACAAACCATGCCGGAGAAATATTCTTCATCATTTAAAGGCTCTGGAGGGCAAACATCAGCCATTCTCTTTGAATTCTGTCTTGACAACCGTTCACGGAGGGTCGACTGCGGTCCTGATCCTCCAGCCTGGAGGGTTGTCTTTTCCACAGGGTCTGTGGCTCTTTGAGAAACGTTCCCTCCTACACCATCTTCAACTCCCGCAGTAGGGTTTTCATCATTATTAACCGGTTGACGGTTAGCCCCAAGTAGATCATTCAACTTACTTAAGATCAGGGCGTTCTGGGCATTCTGAGCCTCCAACTGTGCATTCTGGGCATTCAATTGTTGATTCAACCCCAAAACTACGGCGTCCAATTCTGCTCGTGTAACTCCAACAGTTGGAGCTGCTTGACTTGAAGGAGGGGAGGTAGTGGTATTCTCTTGAACATTGTCGGATCTTGCAGAACTTCGTTTTCTCCCAGGAGCCATTATTTCAAATAAACTTCTGGTTTTTAAAGAAATCCTTTCCACAAACCTTTGTGGAGCAATGATGGAAGTATCCTGAGTTCAATTATCAGTGAAAGCACCAAAAATGTTAACTCTTAAAATCGAACGCTAACACCCCGGTGTGTGAAGTGTGAATGTGAAAGCACCACCCGACGGTTCGGGAACAGAATATCAGCTAAAATAAATGAAAATACAGTAAGAGACAGCAATTTTATAGTGGTTCGGCTTAAGGAGTAGCCTACGTCCACTTTAAGTATCTTTATTACTGATCTTGTTACAAAACGGTACAATGCTCTTCAAGTACAAATCTCTTCAGTTACAAAACACTTTAAGCAAGTAGCTTAAGCTTCGATGTAGATGAAAGTCTTCGAATCCATGTCGGATGTGTGAAAGTCTTCCAAAGTAGCTTGTAGTGTTCTTCGAAACTTCAAGTATAAAGTCGGTTTAGAAATTGGCAGAGTATCGGCGCTTGAAGAGATTGTCCAAAAGTCCCCTTCATGCTTGAGGTAGGTTGGTATTTATAGGGAAATTTCCCCCTTGGGTCGTAAGTCGTGATCGACTTATGGTAGGTCGTGGCCGACTTATCTGGCCAAGCCCATGGTCTCACAAAGGTTCACTCATCTATCAGAATTTATGTTACAAGTCCTAAGTCGCCCACGAGTCAACATTCTCTTGTATAAGTAACGCGGCATCGGACTTTTACTCAGTAGCTTCAGGTCGTGGACGACTCAAGCTAGGTCGTGAGTCGTGGATTAACTGGTAAGCTCATTTATTTCAGATAATAACCCAAGTCCTGAATCGTGTACGAGTTAAGAGGCCACCGTGTTAAATAAGAAGCAGCGCTTCATTTGCTTAAGTCGCTCACGACACGTGCTAGGTCATAAGTCGCGGATAGCTTTAAGTCGTTAACTCATTTCCTTCTTAAGTCGTGCCATCTCTTGAATCGTTAAGTCATCCTGTCCTTGAGTCGTGGACTTCCTTAAGTCGTAGACTGTATACTTCCTTAAGTCATAGAAACCTTAAGTCGTGGGGGCCTTAGGTCGTGAACCATCCTTTCTCTTTTAAACCGCTAAGTCGTAGACTTCTCTAAGTCGTAAGTCGCCGAGTCTTTCAACTCGTTAGGTCGTCCAGACCTTAAGTCGTAGGTTGTGAAGTACTCTGAGTTGTTAGCTCGTCAATGCCTTAAGTCGTGTACCCTCCTTGAGTCGTGTACTCCCCTAAGTCGTAAGCTTCCTTAAGTCGTAAGGTTGTAGAGAAAGCGGAGTTGACAACCATTATTCACTTTTTTAATTCTTTTATTTTATTAAACTCATGATCATCTATTGTCCTATATGGAGATATTTTCCCATTTTATTCATATTATATTGTTTCTAGACTTCTCCTACATAACATCAAAAGGAAATCCATATTTTATTTGTTGATCATTATATTTTTCTTCCTTTTTTTCATTTATATTAGAATGTAACATAGAAATTAACAAAAGTTCACATTCTTATTTGGCTAACATTTTGAACACTTTGTAAAAAAATTCATTGCTGGCCAAAATTACCTTATAATGTTTTAGCTTTATATATATGAATTCCTTAATTAAAATTCCAATATTTGCCACTTTTTGTTAACAATTTATTTCACTATAAAGTAAAGAAATATACTTTCCAAAACTATATATTTTATATATATATAAATTTTATACCAAAATAAACAATTTATCGGCCATTGTTCATCTCTTACACATAATCAATTATTAATTCTTATTTCCAAAGTGAATAAAATATTTATCTACTTAAAAGTAACTGTTATCTTTCAATTGGTTATTCTATTCCAATCATTGGTTAATTGAATGATTCCTAAATTAGCATCTTTAAAAATTGGGTTGTTACAAAATGTAAAGACATGTTTCGTTGACCCTCAAAAATCGACACTAATACATCCTCGGAAACATGCCACAATCCAAGTGCCGAAGAGGTGGTTCTTTAAGGGTAAGAAAGAAAATAAAGGAAGAATAGAAACTTAAACGAATGGAATAACATATATTATTTCAATATATAATCTTCACAATGGAAAATTTTGAATATAATATTAGAGTCTAGCCAAGGTTAAGGCTAGACAGTTTTAGACCTTTATCCTTATAATGTTGAAAGACAAATACAATAGATGCAACTGATAATAGAATATGTTCATTCATAGATAAAGATCTCTAACACTCCTCTAGAAACTCCAAGAATCTTCAACTAAATCTAAAATTACTCGATTCTGACCTGAGTATATAAAATATCCGGTTTAGGGTTAATAAACCAGCGTGAGAAACTAAAAATGTTTAATGTATAGATCATGCTAATGTCAATCAAATCTTTTGAATACATAAATACGGATGGGCTTTTTACCTTATGATAACAAAAATACTTTATACGGAAAATCACTTTGATATTATTATTAATGACATCAGTTTGAAAAGACTTTCACATAAATATATATACAAAGAAAGTATCAACACCTGAACTATGGTAATATATTCGGACTAGGTCAATTGAATATACCGAACTAAATATATGATACTAAAAGGGGTAGCTCAAATTGTTTCAAAGCATTACATCTATTTTGGGATTACAATCAAAACCATAAAGCTCATATTTGGAATTGGACTTCCAGCGTGATAAGGAACTACTAGCCTTTTCCTTCGATCCGCGCATAACAAACATTATTTCCACAGTGACCTTATCACTTGTCTCAAGCTAGTCATTTGGAACAACACTTGCTACACTACTATGGTAAAGCATATTTGCTCAGTGGCTTTGCATGGTCTACATCATCCATAAATACCTATCCATTTCATCATCTTAAGGAAATTGGTGCTTTGCGGCAATAGACGCCTTTCATTCCTCATAATCGATAGCCCGAATATGTCCTACAGACCATATAGTATCCCATATCATTTCTGGGAAGTAGGACTCATGTGGCTATGCTTTTTGTTTTATAAAGTAGTAAGAAGTTTTTCACAACATCGCCTTAATTTTTCCGCAACATGTTCCACTTTGAATGCCACATTGCCATTCCTTAATCACATAACTAATTTCTATAAATGTATAACTCCTGAGTATGTACGTTTCTGGAAAGGTATTAAGCTAAGAGGAGTTTCCTCCTCCATCACAAAGCGGATAATATGTTGATTGAGATCAATTCATATGATTAGAAATGCACTCTCAGACACTCTTACATATAATTTCATTTTGGGACTGAAAGAAACCGAAGGCACTCCTCCTACCACATCTTTTTTGGGAATCACCCAAAGATCAGTAGAGAGTAGTCCTTGCATTTCAAAGATTTCAAAACATGATAGAACCATTGATACAATAAATATCTCTATATTGGGGGTGACCTAGAGAATGTCAACAAGCAGTCCTTCTACTATGAAGATCTTCGGTTTCCAATACAATGCAGATTTTAGAATGCAGACAGCACTGCTATATAAATATAATATGGGGTGAACCCCTGGACTCGTGACAGCAATCGCTACATTCTGAAGATCTCCGGACTTTAAAAATCATAATCTTTAACACTTCTTCACTCTGAATGTATACATTCGTTTGAAGTGGTTTCCGGATAGGAAAATTAACCATCGATAAAAAAGCATTTAGGTATATAAGTGATTATCACACAACATTCAACTGATTAACCTTTTTATTTAAATCAAATCTCTTAGAGATATATTCATTAAATCATTTCTTTATCTTTTTCACAGTACATGGAACCATTAAGCCTCATTTGTCATATCCTTTAGTTAATTAAAGCCCTTTTAAATCCTGGAATAATTCTAAATTGTTTCACTTTTTACTTAGGAAAAACATTTCCAAAATTTAACAAAAATTTCTATTTTCGAATCATAACTTTTTAAATTTTAGTAAAGATTTTCCATTTTCAAATCATAACATCTAAATGGGTCGAATGATGTTATTTAAGACATCATTTACTATAAGCCCAAACCATTTAGTGTTGAGCAGAAAGAGATTCATAAAAATTGTGCTAATTCTACTCGATGTCAATTTCTGCATTCCACCTTTACTGTTTGTCGAATAATGGTGAAATCGCCTTCTAAATTCTCATGGATAGTACGGGTTCCCTACTTGGAATTTAAAACCGAGTATAAGATGATTATCTCCATACAATCCAAGTTCTATCACATTAAATTTATAAAGTTTGAATCATTTGTACTTGTCTCATTTCTGACATTTTGACCTTATATATCCCTCACCTAAGAAAAAGGCCAGGTGAGGCAGGGCACAGTTTTCTCCTAGATAACTCCTTAGCTTAAGTACCTCACATTCGAATCTCATAAACAGAAAAATCCAGCTACCCATCAGCTTTTAGAGCCAAGATTAAATAACTTTATTTATAACAACTTTATTTAAACTCTTTTAAATAAAATATGAAACCTCAAAATCATCTATAAAGCACTTATTCATTTATTTAAAAAATATTATAAAAGATTTGGGAAAGATGCTTAAGTTTAAAGCCATATTTCAAAAGTTATTAAAAACTGCTTTAGAGAGTGCTACGAATGGTGTTTTAAAGCTAATTTGATAAAAACAACTTTCCTATCATTTTTGAAATCCATTTTATAACCTAAATATCTTTAAAACACTTTAAAAAAGTTAAAAATTTATTCCACATTTTTAATAATTTATAATATTCATTTAAATTAATTTCAAATTTGAGTTTTAAACTGCAAAATAGTGATTTTTCTGAAAACTTGTTTTGGACTTAGTTAAAAATTTATAAGATTAAATCTTGATTTTCTTTCTTCATTTAAAAACTACAGATATAGTTGTCCAGAAAATTCTTATCTCAAAGAATTCAGAGCTATATTCCATTCTCTTCATTTGTTTGAATTCTACGGCGTGAAATCGCGGACTACCATTACGCGTCGCGTCGTATTTTGACTTGTTTTTCAATTTCTTTCCAAACTTTATGGAAATAGTTTCAAATATTTCGAAATCATTTTGAACTCATTTAAACAAATTCTTTTCATATTTCAAACTCGGTTTCCATTCCATGTCATATTATGATATTATATTATTATAATATTCATCTTAAACCTTTCTAGATATGTAAAATCATTAAGAGGTTAAACAATTCCATACACATATTATTCATAGATTTAATTTCCTTTTAATCAAATATGGTTAATTACTAACCATTTCTCTTATCATTTATCAAACCAAGTTACTAATCATATCACAACCATATAACAAATCATAATATCAATAGAGTTATCATCCAATATCAAACATTCAATAACCTGATATGTTTTAACTTTCAAATCGTATGCATGAAATAATTTAGAGATTAATTAGCAAAATGTGAGTACTAACCCTTATTTAATCTACTCTCTTCCTATCAACATTCAATCCATCACAACCCTTCACTAATATCCTAATTTGGATCAATCTTTATTACAACACTTCCACTTGCACTTAGCTCCAAGCTAATACCTCATCCTCTTCCATTCTCACACACATCCTCCTTCACCTTCCCAGTGCCCATGGACCCCTCCCCTTATCTCCATATGCTCATGGCCAAGAGCCATTCCTCCCTCTACTTCATCATTTTTCTACTTTTTAGATACTAAAGCATGTTTTCTAGATGATATAAGAATTTTGTCAGAGTTTGGAAGAGAATTGAGTTAAATTAATATGAGTTTTAAGAAAGTTAAAGAGGAGATCAGAGAAGCCATTAGTAAGCTTCTGAGAAGAAGAATTTGAGAATTGGATGTGAGAAAATGAGAAGATGAAGGGTGCTATCTATAGCATTAGGAATCTTAAACCTTAAGCTTTGTAAATGGACCAAAATGCTCTCTTTCTTACTTATGAATAAAGATCTTTTCAGGCATAATTTCACCATTATTCCCATCACTTCACATCAGAAAATCACATCGTCCTTGTCCTCGTACTTAGCAATTAAGTAAAGTATCTTAGTATATTGATTAGTTCTTAATGAGATTTGATTTGTGCTTTTTGATTATTTTTTTAATTACTTAACTCTTAAGTGCCATTATTTGATCAAATCCTTTCTTACTAATAAAGGATGATGTGATTGTGAATAATATATATATATATATTTATTCATTTATGTCTCATTTTGCCAAAGAACGTTGCAACATTCTACTACAACTTTTATTCGATAAAATGTTGAAAATCCAGAATTCAATTTTCGGACATATCTTTATTTTCGTATTAAACTAAATATATTTGTAAACAAATCTTAAAAATATTTTTCCTATCATCTTTTAAAAAATTATTTTAGTTATAAAACTATATTTAAAAATATTAAAATCCAATTGTAAAAATACGACGTCGACTGGTCGAAGTGCGACAGAGTTTGTCTATCTTTATAAAATAAGTATATATATCTACAAAACTTTTATCAATCAATTATTATCACATTACAACAAATTAAAAATAATTATTTATCATTTAAAACAAAATATAATGTATACCCAATTTTATTGAAAACCGGCTTTTGTCAATTTTACGATGAAATTCAAAATATCTTATTTGCAAACCAATTCTAAAATTATGTTCATCATTCTTATTTATCACATAAAACATGATTTCTAAGTTTAAAAAATTTATATTTTAATATTTAAATTTAAATAAATATACCATTTAAACGTGATAAAATTATGGGTCGTTTCAACAACCTTATGGTAAGCTGCTACCTTTTTGTAAATTCAACAACCACTTAATGGGTGGTTTGTGGTAAAAATTCGTTATCTTGTATAAATTCAACATTATACTATGGGTTCAGAAAGTAATTTTAGCATTTTCAAGTAGTTAGAAATTCATAACTGTTTATGCATTCCACATTATATAAACTTGATAATAGGTTGAAGCAGTTTTAAATAATTTCAAACTCACCAATTATTTATGAGCTTAATACTTTTTTACAGGTTCGACAACGAGTTACAGGTTCGTTACGCTACTTTAATCTCAATAAGATGTCGTAAGTGTGATACCTTAATCGAAACGCATTAGTCAATCATGAACTCAACACCCAGCCATGAACTCAATAATTAGTAATGAGTTCTTGATTTAGTTATGAACATGCTAAATTCCTCTGAACTTGTCACCTCATTGAAGGTTCGATATCTAGACATGGACTACTTAGAGTATTATTAAGTTGTTAAGAATTCGATGACCGTTCATGTTTCTGGCATTCCATTATGAGATAAATGGTTTTCAATTTATTAAGTATCTATAGGTTAGACAACCAATTGTTCAATTTTGCGTCTTTATTTAGGAATTCCACCCATCTTTAGCATTTTACTAATTATTTCAAACTTCTTATAAAACATGTAGTACTTCCCTGATCTTGTGTAATATCTTCTAGTAGATAAATGGCTAGCAAGAAATCCGACAAGAGCTCCAATCCTTCTCCTTCCTTTGGGAAAGAGAACTATAGCCTCTTCCAATCTCTTATAACCACTTAGGATTAGGTCAACACTATCTTATAAAAAATTAGGATTACTAATATAGACGCTAGAATAATGAGACCATCTAACAGGATACATAATCATCCAGATGGTCTCTCTGCTATCAAGATTATCCATATTTAACACGCGGGCTATCAATCTCTTTCCAACTTCTTTGTTATATACTTGAATAACTAAGGAATGGCCCTGATACAATTGCTACCCAATTCCTACACTTATTTGAGTTGTCTTGAAATATCGGCTAGGGAAGTTGAACTCCCTTTTCTCAATGTTGAAACCCTTCCCTCACTAGTAATTCCCGTTAAAGTGGAAAATCATCTAGTAAGCACTGTGTATCATCTTCTACCTAGAAAAGTTAAAACACAAACTTGATTAACAAATCTAGTGATTGGGAGAACCAATTCTTCTATGTTAAAAGCCATACTCCTAAAATTATAGGGTCCTTCATTTACCTAGTAAGTCTTATTGCCTTTTCCTTTATTACTTATACCATACTCTATTGTTGTCTTATAATGATCATTCTTTTTCAGATCTTGCCTCTAAAGGGACAAATCCTTCTATTGTTGATACATCGGTACATTTGGCTTAGCGCCCCTAAAATATAAGAGACAGACGTAGGATCTACACTGAGGTCAGCTTTAGAAAATACTCCATGACCTTGGTGAACCATAAGGTGCTTGCGGAACCCCCTATGGTGAGGAAAGATGCTCACTGGAAACAAGCCCTGGTTGTTGGTAAACAAGGTTCTTTTTCAAAATCTTCCCCCATTCTCCACGACTCTTTTGGTAAGCTCTTATTACGATTTCAATAAAGTTTCATGCATCACTATCTTTTGATTTTTCCTCTGGTTTGGGTTCTGCTCTTAGATTTACATCTTCTTAATCCAAAAAAGGCTAAGTCTTGTGTTTCACATCTGCTGTCCCTACTACTTTTACCACCATCAAGGACTCTATAACTAAAGTGCTCGAGGATATTGATACCGAGAGTCATAAAAGAAATGGGGGCTCCGATGATTTATCCGGTGACTTAAGTTTTTTGCCAAACAAGAGGCCTTATCTCAAGAATGACAAACCCTCATTACTATAGAAGAATAATCATACATATATGTAGATGCAGTCCACTAAGAATACAGCGCAGTTGGTCCCAGTTCGCTTGTTTAAGATCCTCTTGACCAAACAAAATCTGGTTCCACTCCAAGCCCTTTTACAGATATCATGATTCCCATGTCTTCTTCCACTTTTCAACATATGTATCAAAAGTTAGGCTTGAATTCTCCTCAACTAAATCTTTATCCTTCGAAGCTCCTATTCAAAACATTCCTTCCAATTTTGAGGGTTTGATTCGTTAATTACTCAATCCACATCCATGGATTCTTTAATTCCACCGCCACTTCTACCTTTTCTAAGGTTCACCTTTACATCCTTTTTCAACAACTTCTTGTGGTATGTTTTTTTGTGTACAATTTTTTAGGTATATATTCCTTTATTTATTATATGACAGTTATCCATTTTAGGTCACCGAACACATGTTTTTTCTCCAACAATCTTCTCAAAAATCTATCTGCCAAGTTCCAGATCTAAAAGAGCAGATTTCTTCACTGACAACAAAAGTTAAGTTCCACGAGGGTAAAGTATTTGATGTCATAGCAGAAAAGAGTAATGTTGTCTAATAAAAGGATAAGTTTGCCTGCAACTTGGATAAGGAGAGAAAAACTAGACCAGCGGCCAAGTAGATGGTGAAAGCCTTAGAGATAAAGCTTGAGCAAGCTAAAAAATAAAAAGCTTAAAAACTAGTTAGTCAAAAAGCAAAGATGCCACCTTTTTCTATGCAAATAACAATATTACAAATGCTAAAAAGAAAGCTTATAACTTTATCAAACAGGCCCTCCCCTAAATTAGGAAACGATGCTACGAGAATGCCCACTTCATTACATATCATGATAACAGAGGGAAATATTCAGAGTCGGACTTTCCTTCATTTTAGGATTTAAACGATAAATTTAAAAGGATTTTTAACCTCATACTAGGAATAGTTCCTAGGTCACTTCAAGATGAATTCCTATAAGAGGATCCTATTAAACCTCAAAAGCTATTATCTTTTGAGGACCCCCCACATAGAAAAGATGAAGATAATGATGAAAGGGAGGATGACAAGAAGGATGAGAATGATGATGATGGCAATGACGAGGAAGACGGGAGTGATAGAAATAAGGGTTCGAAAGGACAAAGAAATGGTGGTAGTGGATCGGGTGATCATGACTTAGGCACATCTACTCATGATATAGATCTCCCTGATATTCCTAGACCTAGTGATGCTTCTCACGAAGAAACTCCAATAAAGGATGCTCCAGCTGCAAGCAAAGAATCAAATAAGGAGGAAACCTGAGTTTTTACTGCAGAAGGTCCCATGGTAGAGGTATTAATTCATTATCTTTACGTAGTCATAGGTATCCGTTAGCTTTAGTTAATAAATCCATTATTATAGTTAAGGAAAAGGAAAAAAATATCATTTTAAGATTATTCATGAGAAGATTGAGAAGAAAGTGCGACAATTAAATAGAAATATTAACAAAGCAGTTGAAGATTACAACAGTTTATCTAAGAAGTATAGGCATCTACGTATTTATGCTAATCGATTGAAAGACTTCAAAAAAAGGCAATCCTGCTCTTGAGAATATCTCGCCTTCATCGGGAAAAAGTCCTAAAGAAAAATGCGAAATTAACCACACTTTTGTGGATGCATATTGAAAGTAGGGATATTTTAGTAGAATTCCTCTACATAGTCTATTCTAGGAATGTTTGACTGACTTTTCCTTCTTAGGGGAGAAGAGTGGGGGTTTATTTAGACATCTTCATGGTAGGTATTTAGATAAATATGGGAGCGATCCCCATCTAGGGGCATGCTGGAACCTTCCTTGGATCGCAACCATCCCCCTTTCCTGTGATACTCTTCTTCCTAAGAAGGTTGAGTTCAATAAAGAGAAATTGATTTTTGAGTTTTACAAAGGTTTCATAATGTATGAACCGAAGTATATTCGTTGTTGTATTATGCAACTTCAATGATCTTGATAAGTATTGAAATTTCCAATTCATTGTAGCTTTTTTTTCTTCCTAAAATACAAAAGTAGAGCAACATTTGGGCACTGTAACGACCCGTACATTTAACTATTTTAAATTGTTGAATTTAATATTATTATTGAATAAAAATGGTTAAAAATAAAATTTAATGAATTATTAGTGTAGTTATTGAATATTCGAATAAGATTTTAAAATAACCAATTACGAAGATTTTAGCAATAACAAGTATTGAAATTAAATTTTATATATTAAATGTGTTTATAATCAATAGTTGGGATTGAATAATAAATATTGAATTATTTAGATGATAACAAAATAATTGTTAATAAATGTTAAATTATTTATCAATGTAATTTATTGAAAAATTAAATTGTTTAAATTTAACATTAGGAATTATTTAAATAACTAAATATTGAATTAATGTGAATGAAAACGGTATTGGAAATAGGTTTAAATTTTATTTAAATATGAGTGAAGATTATTAACATTTAAAACTGGAATTAAAAGTGAATAATTAGAAATTGGAAATATTATATTATAATTAACGAGTAAATAGCCATTTTGGCCACTATCTCGGATTTTGACAGAACTAGTTCCATCGAACCCGTAATAGTGAATTATTATAGGATTTGAAGTTTCATAATGAGCGGACTTATCATTTGGCCATGTCCACTTGAAATGCAAAGAAATTAATTAAAGGAATTTAAATAAAATTAATTGATTTTGAAAATATATCTTCTGCATATAATCGAATTAGGCCTCGAGACTAGTTCCATTGCATTCGGAATGGGTGTAAAACATTAGGAACACTAAGCGACATGCTTTGTTTAGAGTTTAGAGTTTGGAATTTTCATGGGCTGATAACATCGGATATTTATATTAGGCTGTTCATTTCATCAAACCCTAGTAAGAAAATACGGTCGCTCTCTGTATCTTCGTTAATAGCTAAAATCACCACATCTTCTCTCTTTGATATCTCTCAATCCATTCGTGGAATTCGAAAACTTCTAAAAGAAAAGTCGTAGATCTCGATGAGATGTACACATCCAATAGTTGAATCGTGCTATTACGTCTTGGATTTGCCAAAATCGATGCTCAAAGCTAGTGCCCATTTTGGATTATTGGGTAAGAACGGTAAAGGCGTAGTCGATGGTGTTTGCGGAGGAGTTGGAGAACGTCTGGGTGCACGCTGTAGTCGAGGTCGATGGTAGTCCAGTCATCTCGAGTGGCGCACATACGTTGATGATGTCGCATGTCTTGTTCGGTTTCACGGCTGGAGCTATAGCATCGTGCGTTGAGAAGGAGAGGAGGTAACGTGTTTTTTATATTATTAATATTATTTTGCCAATTAAATTTAAATTATATCGTATATTAATAAATTGCATAACTTCCTCGTACGAGGTCCGATTTGAGCAAAACAAGTGGCGTTGGAATCGTTTCAATGAAGGCTAGGTCATGGAGTTGGCATAAAAAAAATTTGAAGCTAAGAAAATTTTCTGTTTCAAATAGATTTTGAGTGTTTTATATGGCTCAAGACGCACAAAAATAGTTTTTATGTTAGTTAAATTGACATCACGAAGTAATTTAATTTTATTGACTATTGTTTGATAAAATTTAACTGACATTTAAATTAATATGATTTAAAATGATATAGATTTGCATTAACAATTTGAACTTGAAATGGAGATTAAATTGCTAGTTAAATTCCCAATTATTGATAACTATTAAATTGTTATTATATTTTGATCTATTTGGATGTTGATTGTGATGGATGCTATTGATTGATATTTTGGATGATGTGGATATATATTTATTTTGATATACCTTGTTATCATCTTGTATATTATTTACAGTATATAAAATTGTAAATCGAACCATTTCGAATAAATTAAGAAATAGATTGAAATGATATATACGTATGGCATTTATTTTGGATTGAAATGACATATATCCATCCCCAAAATTAAGTTGAAATAACTATTCACTTGGCCATGGGATAGAAAATTATATACGAACACCGGATTGGTTAAATTAAATTATTTCAGAATTTTTGATTTGAAATTATTTAAATGATTTTGATTTAAAGAAATAAAAATTGAATTCTTAAAAATTGAATTATTTACGAACTTGAGCTCGAAACGTTGAAATTTAAATTTGGTAACAAGAATTGTTTAAATAATCGAAGCTTAGATCTTGAAGTTATAATTGAAAGATGATTTGAATTTCAGAAATTGATTTGTTTCAAAAGACTAGACTTTTATTTGAACTTTGAATGTTGCTGAGTAAAAGTAATTTAAATCGATATTACAAATGTTGAGCTCTGAATTGAATTATTTTCAAGATTTGCACATTGATCTGAACGTTAAAGTAAATTTTGATTTAAATGATTTGAATCAATATTTGGAAAATCGAACCCCAAATTGATATAAATTGGTTTAAAATTGAGAATTGAATTGAAATTTAACCATTTAGTCAAATAGTTGAAGTTGAAATTGAAATTAATTTGGAATTGAAATTGAACTTGATTTGAATTAAAATTTGAATCGAAGTTACTTCAGATTGAAATTGGAATGGAATCGAATAACTCAAAATGGAGATTAAATTGATTTGAATTGGGAAATTTGGAATTAGATCAGTTTGACTTTGAAAATATTTTCAAATAAATTATTTTAATGTAAACTGTTTAAAAGCAATCTTTTAAATATTTTAATTATTTTAATCTTCAAGCTATTTTATTTTATAAACCAATTTTTATAATCAAACTACTTTATATTAAAACATTTTAATTCTTTAAGTTATTTTAACCTATTGTCTAAAAATTCAAACTGGTCAAGATTGGAATGTTTATATTTAAATCGTGGATTTAAATACGAATTGGGTTGAATTGAAGTTATAACCTAAATTGTAATTCAAATTGAATTTTGTAGTGAAATGACTTATCGAACAGAATATGAAATTTTGAAGTAAATATGATATTTTGAAATGAAATTGATTTTTAAGCGAATATGGTATTTTTGTACCAAGTATGAATTATTTTCGAAATGGAAAAGTACCAACCGATGTGTAAAACGACGTTCGGTTGTTAAAGAGACAGACACTCTTATTGGCGTACTCTTTGTCAATATTGGAACCAGTTTAACAACCGTGTATGCGGAGGAGAATCCTGAACGAAGAGGTTGGATTTGGCATCTTTTCTCGATTTGAAGAAAGAGAACGATGAAGGATTGCCTCCGGCACTTGCGCAAATTTGAAATGACTGAACAGGACGGCTTGATAGGGCCAAGCGGGCTAATTACCTCTAGCGGAAATTCATTCTTCGATTTTCTTGGACTTGGTCCATACTATTACTCTTGTTGTTGGTTTCGATTAGTGCACCTTGATTTTGGGATAGCCTCCCTTGACACGATATAGGATGGATGGACGCGGTGGGCTATCGTGGTTACGATGTGTTAGCACCAGCCCTATAATCCGAATTGGCAGTATCCTACCTTGGGCATTGCCTCATGTGCCTTGTCATACTTTTATCCCCATACACGACCACTATGATTTTGTTTTAGTATCATCTTATAATGGCGCCTCCCTGACTACCAATGTTACTAGTGGTGTCAAAGGAAAACTGTAGGACAATGCTTAAAAATTGTAAAGGGGGATTAATGTACAGCCCTAACACTAAGAAAAATATTCATTTTACTGAATAGACACTATATATATAGCGTATTCTACTATATATTGTATTTTGATGGATCCTTAAGAGATGAAAAATCCAGTAACATCTCTCGAGTTATTGCATGCACGTTATACACTAGATAAGAGATGTGAAATCCCATAAACATCTCTGATGCTACTGCACTCATGTTTTATGTGAAATTGATTTGACTCACATAATGATATTTTAGTCCTGATTCAAGTGTTTTGTCTTTTCATTACGCTCGAGTCAGCACTAAGTATTTCGGTGCATTGAAAATCATTTTTTGGAGGATGAAGATGAAGATTTGGTATATTATTACTATTAATATTCCTAGATCATGTTGTCCGCTGCATTATTTTGTTTATCCATGTTGTATATATAAATCTAATAAATGTCGTTAAATTATAATCAAATGTAGAGTATAAAGATCTTCATGAACTGTTTATTTGATTATAATATTTTATCATTCCGCTGTGAGTTTCTGTGTCTGTTTTCTTTTTCTTTTCTTATTTTTATTAATTAACCTCATTGCTTATCTATATTTTGGATTGTTAAGTTGGACGTGTTTGGATTATTGTCGATTTAATCCTTTTGAAATGTGGGTCGTCACAGTTGGTATCAGAGCTTTGGTTTAGCAATAACCTTAGCATTGTGGGCTTTGACTCATTAGAGAAAGGGCAGTAATACCCTAGAATGAGTTTGTTTAAACGTATGTGTGTGTGGGGCTTTATTTGAGAGTGGGTACTTGTTAGTGTTATAAAATGTTTCGTATTGTGTTTACTTAATCGTTGAGTTGCTTATGAATTCTAGTCGGTTTGTGGGTCGCCATGCTATCGATAGGGGTTTCTAAACGCTCAAACGAGGCAAGTTGACATAATATTTTTTTAAAATCAGGTAAATGAAATAAGTTTACCTAATTATATATTACATGAAAAGAAATTGAATGAGAATAAATGAGTATAAGTAAAATTTATATGAGTAATTTAAATTGGATTTAAGTTAGATATAAATAAACTGAATCTTAACAAATTGAATATAAAATAAGTGAATGTTAAATAAAGAAAATTGATATACTCAAGTATAAGTGGTAAGAAATATAAGTTTAAATTATAAAAAGAGTAGATTTATAAAATAAATTGAATATGAAGTGAAAAAGTTGTAAAACTAAGTTGGAAATATTAACTTAACTAATTTGAGTTATAGATTCTTATAGACTTAAGTAATGGGTTGTAAAATAAAAATCTAATCTTAGTTTAAATTAAAAGGATGGACTTAAAAACTGGAATTTAGAAACTCAAATTCGGGTGCTTTTGAAAAAAATTCAAAATTTTTGAAATAATGTTAGTATATTTAAAAAATATTTACGAAAGGAAATTGTTTCAAAGGAATTAAAAGGGAACTCCTGTAGCCCCACTCATCTATTGTCGGAAAATAGTTTCGGTGATGACGGCCGCCTCATCGACATTCATTTTTGAGTCATTGTGGGGAGGTCACTTAGTAGCTTTACTGTGCTTTTGATTCAACAAACATATTTTGATTTGAAATTTCTAATGTGATTTGATATATATATATATATATATATATATATAAAAGATATGAAGTATATATATTATTTCAAATAATTCGAAATGAACCCGGCATTTGAATTCTTAAGTTCTTATTAATTAATGATTTTCATCATGGAAATAAAGTGAATTATTTTGAATAATTGGAAACTTCTAAAATGAGAAATAAGAAATTGAAGGTAAGTGTTTAAATAAAATATGAGAATTTAAATTTTAACTCCTAAATTTCAAGATAATGGAAATTTAACTTGTCAAAATTATTGAATATTCTTGTTAACTAAAATAAATAAGATAAATTTGTATAACATTCAATTACAATCTACAAAACATATATAAAACTTAACAGAAAAGTTCAAAACGTTGAAATGTTAAATATGGATTGTAATAGAATATTATACAAGTTTGAACTTAAGTAAAAAAGAGATGTTTGAAGAAATATTCAAATTGAAATGGTGTTTAAAAACTAATGTTGAAAAAATTAAATTAAGTTGTTATAAAAAAAATGGTATAAACTAGGTTAGTGTTCTATGTTAAATGAATAATTTGAGTAGCAAAAAGATACTACTATTTAGATATGGACTTAAGAGAAGGTAACAAATAATGAATTAAATTATATCTTTGTAAATTGTTTAAAAATAAATAAAGTTGCAAAGTATGTTTTAAAATTTAATTATAGCTTTCTGAGATATGTTTTAAAATTTTATTATAGCTTTCTGAGATAATTATAAATTTGAATAATATTGATAAAAAGAAGATACATCTAAATAAAATAAATTGATGAAGTAAGTTAGTGAAATAAATTATAAAATTGAAGTTAACTTAAGAAAAATTGAATTAAATTGGTTGTGATTAAAAGGAAAATTATTTGTGTGAATTTGAGTGATAAAATAAAATTTACTTAAATAAAATTATTAATATGAATTTGAATTAATGAAATGAACCGATGAAGTGAACCGGAGAATTAATATGTACTTAAGATATGAAGTAATAATAATAATAAACGTGAGTTGAGTTATATAAAATGTTTATAATAAACTTAAATGGTTTGTAAATAATAAAAGTATTACAAGAGAATATACTATATGGTAATAAAGTAAAATTTAACAGCTTAAACAAGGTTAAATGGAATAATTTTATAAAATGGGTAATAAATGAATTTATATGAAATATGTTAAACAAAAGTTAAACAATTGGAATCCAATAAATTGAATTAAATTAAATTGAATGTAAATGAAATAGATGTGAATAACTTTGAAGCAAATCGACTAAATGTTAATAAAAATTAGATGTTAATAAGAAATGAAGTGTATAAATTAAATATTGACATTGAATAATGTGAATTTACATAGTTATGAATTAATTGGAATAATTAGATGAATATTGATGGTCGAATGGTTTCTTTTGTTGAAAACCATTATTATTACTGTTTTTGATTGCATATGATTGTTGTATATTGTGTATTTGTGCTTGTGCTTATGATTTCGATTCAAAAACATGCTATGTGGTTCTATTTAACTCATACATGTTCTATACCTTATTATAAGTGACTGATATTCAAAATTGAGTTAAGATAGGTATATACAAAGACCGTTTGGACATATATGCGGATTTTATATGCTTTTGCTTGCTTACTATGAGTGAACTCGCTCGTATTATTAGTAATAAGCTACGTAACTCAGATTACATAACGCGCTTTTCTATTTTTTCCCTACGGGATACCTCATCATTGAGATTAGATGTATATTTCGTATATGTTTGTGCTATATACTGTATTGTAAAAAAAATTCGACCGAGCCGTGCAAATGAGACTTTGTCGAAATTTTCCGTAAATCCGAGTGTTAGAAAAAATTTAAGGTTTTATAATTTTATGACTTGTTTTGATAACTAACTCCTAATTTTCGTAAGCTGATCGGAGTGGCATATTAGAAGCATGGCAAAGGTTTTCTAGTAAGACTTTAAAGTTTAATAAGTCAATTACTTTATATCAAATGTTAAATTCCATACTTAGCCCCTTTTCGAGGATGAAAAGTTTTGAGTGGGGAAGAATGTAACGACTCATACTTTAAGTACTTTAAATTATTAAATTTAATATGATTATTGAATAAAAATGGTTAAAATAAAATTTAATGGATTATTAGTATAGTTATTGAATATGAACTTGAATATGATTTTGAAATAACCAATTATGAATATTTTAGCGATAACAAGTATTGTAATTAAATTTTATATATTGAATGCGTTTATAATCAACAGTTGGGATTGAATAGTTGTAAAGGCCGTATCTTCGTACCCTTTTAGTCAACCATAATTCACATCAGTTCAACTCAAATTGAATGGAAATACGAATCTTTAGGGGTGAAGAAGAAAGAGATAGAAGAAATAGAACAACAACAACACAGAATTTCACAAACGCAGCAAAAAAATATAATATATAATAACAAATTTTTATACAAAAGAATATGTAGATGTATAATACTTACAATAATCATAGTACAAAAATCAATATATCAATCTGGAAAATTATAATAACCTAACTTGATATACATAACTCATACAGCATGTAACGAATGCGGATTTTCGATCCTCGAAAATCTACATCAAAACGTCTACTGTATTACATGCCGAGCAATCAAGTGCCGAAAATACCAGATCGTTAGGAAAAAATAAAAAGAGGTAAAAGAAGAAACAGAAACATCAACATAGAATCTCACAATCGCGACGGAAAAATATGTAATAGATAATAACATGTCTTTATACAAAAAAAAACTACAACTATTATTTATACATTACATCATCAGAGTGCAGCACATCAATAACTCAATACTGGATAGTTATAATAACTTGTCCTCATAAGTGCTAAACAATGGCTTACAATACACAGCGGAATAAAATTAAATACGAGAAATACATCTTCGTTATCCAGCTCATCTCCTGAGCTCCATAGCATCCTATCATGTATTTGTAATACTCGGTCTGACCCAAGCATTATAATAAAATAACACCCGAGTCAGTATCGAAAACCAGCGTGAGAAAACACACACAATTTGAATCATTAAATTTATCAAAATCCTTTAAACAAAACAAAGGTGTCTCGTAAGACCACGCTACACATAAACACGATGGGTTTTTACCTTATGATAGCCAAGACATTTGATATCAAAATCATCTGATATTATAATAGTGTCCAAGTACAAATACTTATTTAAATAACTGAAATTATTACATTAATTAAATTCTAGCATACTAGGCTCTATAACCAAAACCATAAAGGGCACGTTTTGGAGAATGGATTCCGTTCAAATGAATAGACAGTGGAGTACCACTTGTCATAGTACACATCTAGAAAAATATACTGAGGTCCACGTAAGGATCCCCTGCAAAACAAGACCGGACTACCCATAACCTGGATAGACCGAATATGCTGACACCTCGGGTATTCCCACCCTTTTCGAGTTCTTCTGCGCACAATAGTAATAATATCCGAGGGTATCTAGAAAGGTGACAACATACCCTAATTAGGTGTGACCCGCTTAGCCTTGCTGCATCTCCCCTGATTTTTAGTCATTCCGGTTGTTTAGGCTTGAGGCTACGACTTCCATTTAAGGAATTATACTCAGAATGCGCATTGTCATCCAATGACAATGCACTGATAGCATTCATCCATACAAGTCTGTTCTGGGTCTGAACAAAACCAAAGACACTATTCCTACTACATCCATTTTGGAATCATCCTCGGAATTAGTAGCGATTAGCCCTTTCACTTCATTGCTCCATCATCGATTCCATGCTCTTGTCTTTATTTCGAAAACATGCTCGTTGGATCGAATTGGTTTTCGAATAATTTATCCAATCCCGATCTCTTCGAAAAAACTGTTGATACTTTCCGGTAAACTCAACCCTGGTTCTTTAAAAAATATATAGATGAAAATAAGTTCGGAGATCAACTCAACACCATTAGTGGATGGATTTCCTTATCATCGTCCTAGAAGAACGAAACGAGCTTATACGTATAGTATAGCACCACGAACGGTAACTGTACCACACACTCCCACGTTTCTTCTAGATATTACCAAAGTTATATTTCCAATCAAGATTTAATAGTCAGTTATTTAACTATCAAATAAACAATCGTTCAACCAAATATTTCATTTTCCACTAAAAACACTAAGTCTTATTTAGTTTAAATTTTAAATAAATTAAATCTCTTTATCCAAAAGTATGTACTTATCTTATCGAAGTAAGTAAGTTCGCTAACCATTCTTTTCAAAAATATTTGTAACTTTCTAAAATAAATATGGAAAGTACCACGTGGTATCCACCATGGATTCACAACTTAATGATTATGTCTCTATCCCAGAGAAATCCAAAACTTAACTACAGGCAATCTCTGCCTCCAGTTCTGCCTTGAAAGTATACCATTACTTTCTGAAACTTTATTTAATAATTTTTCTCCAAATAATACTTATAAAATTCCTATATAAATTTCCATGTTTAATTTTGGAAAATACTCTTAAATAAAGGTTTATATAAAACTATATTAATATTGAATAATTTATCTTTTAAAATAATAGTATTGATTAGTTCTTAATTAGTAATTAACTTAATATTAACTCATTATAAGCTAACTTAATTAATAATTTAATATACTATAAATAATTTAAAATAATAACATAACTTTGAAACAAAAATTAATTTTGATTTATTAATAAAATTGTAATAGATTTACAAGACTTATTTATAACTTATAATCCATTTTGACAATATTAAAATTTAACTAAATAATCTTCTGGAATATTTTTATGCTAAAAACATTTTTAAAATTCCTAGCTTAATAGTGAAAAAAAACCTCCTTTTACAAACAACTCAACTTCTTGGTAAAATATATATTTTTTCCAATTCCAATATAACTTGTCTAATATTTATAAATCTCTCTTGATTTATCACCAACTTGATTTATGTTCCAATTTCGTAAATCCCTTTTTCACATTTCCGAAGGAAAAATCTATCCTTTCTTTTTAAACTGATTTACCTATTTCGTTATGAATTCTCACTGTGAATTTATATCTAAAATTATCCACTGATAATCATTTCACTTTGTTTATAAATCCCATAGTCCCATTTTCCATTTTTAATATTTTCACAATACTCAATGGATTATAAATCGATTTCTAAATTGAGTTTCATTTTTAAATCAATTTTCTTAAATACCCCAATTATATTCCAAAACTCAACAAAACTCTGATTCCACTTCCATTTCATAAATTTAAAACCATATTTAAGATCTAGTATAATAATTTTATATTTTATTTTCAAATTCCCTGTTATTTTTCTAGCTATTTTAAATCTCGATTTTTAAAATCCTTTTTACGCTTAAACAAATTCCACTTACATTTTATTATTTAAAATCCTTTATTTACATTATTCCAAAATCTCTATTTACAATATTTTGAAATAGTTAAGTACAAATTTAAAGTCAAACCATTTATTTTATCCAATTATATTTCTTTTAAATAATACGAAAACTCTATATAAATATCTTATTTCCAAAATCCCTTTTTAATTTCCTTTCAAAAATCAATATCTATATTTATGGTATTTTAAAATGCCAAAATCCAGGCTACTGCCACCATAACATCCAATAAATTCAAATCACATAATAATCTATCACAGCTCATTCAAACACATCATATAATACTATATATGAAATTAAATTCAACATTTATAAGGAATCTAGCTGGATACCTCTAAACTGTTTCCTTGCATCCACTAATGTTAATACAACATAAAAATACCAATCCCACTTTGAGGGGGATATCGCAGTATATAGGGTCATCCGCTATTATGCAAGGCGCATAGGGTCGCATCCGCTAAAATATGCGGGAACAATCAATCCAACTACCGATATATATACTATTAGATATATATATATATAATAACACTTTCAACTCATAATAATTTATCAGTTCAAAAAATTAATCAATAATTAATTTTAACTATTTAAAATTAATTAGCAATCCAAAATTGAGTGAGATTAACTCATATTGATTTTTTATTATCGCTTTCGCATTCCGGTTCCGATTTAATCCGAGCGCGTTTGAAATTAACTTAAAATTCTGCAACATCTAGATTCAACCAAGTTGACTCATAGGAAAGATCTCCCTATTATGGACCTAACGTGACTGACCTCGTCGCATTTCGATTTAAACGAACAAGATGTTAGATTTATAAGTTCAACGATTTTATTATAAATAAATTAAGTAATTCTTTTGATTAAAATCAACTTTACAACACCTATCTCCTAACCCGGCCAAAAAAAACCTACTCCCATTTTCTTCCTCAAAACGTCGTCCCCTATACACAAATACGCACATTTCGCCATGATCAAACTCGTGCATGCACGCTCAAGAAGCCACCACACTCGACAATCCTTCGAAACGACTCCACATCGAACCTCTCTTCAACCGCTCATCATGACCATCACCTCCACGCCTCGCCCACGCCTCTAAATTGAAACACGACATGCTCGACATCTCCCCTAGTCTGTACGACGTTGCAGCCCTCCAATCACCCTCGAGCAGCACATGACTTGGCACGGATCTGCTAAACAGCTCGAGAAACTCATCGAAGAACCGCATCCACAAACGTAGCTCGAAGGCCGAGAAAAGTGGAACCTTAGTTCCTTAAGATAATCACTATATAGAGTTGAGTTCCACCAACCGATGCCGCACCATACAAACCCCATATCAGAATGAAGCTCTTGGAAAAACATGAATTTAGGAAGTGGTTTCAGAATTTTTAATAGAGTATTGAGAAGAATAAGATTTTTGAGGCTCCCATTTTTGCTTTTCTTTGTTCTATTGCATGTTGTGCTAAAAGGGAGGGAATGAAATTTTAATGGTGGAAAGCTAGGCTCATACAAGTCACAGTGTGGCTGAAAAGAACCGTTAACGGGAATAAAGATATTTATGGGAAGTCAAATCAACATATATATATTATTTAAATTTTCAAACTATCTTGATTTACATATCTTAAAATCTCAAATCTTTATCTAAGGGTTGGGCATTTAACCGAGTAAACCGACCTAACCAACTTAGCTGATCCTAACCGAATCGCTTTAACCGATAAATTTGATTAACCGAACTTTTTGTTAACCGACCGATGTTAACCGATCATGATTAGTTCGATTAATGGTTAACCACAATTTAAGCCGCAATTAACCTGTTAACCAAAACTATTTATTAGCCCAAAATCAAATCCATCCAATCCTATTCACAACCCGGCCCACCTATTACCTAACCCTAATCATGCCTTCCCCTTTTGCCAGTCGCTATTCGCATTTCACAAAATAATCCACTCGTTCGTTCGTAAAATAAATAATAGAATCTTCAAAATTTGTTTCCTCGGTTAAACATTCAAATCCAAATACAAATCGATCCTCCTCCACCTTTGTCTTCATTCCTTACTATCTAGAATGATGATTTGAGAAATAGCGATTACTAGCATGAAGAGGAAGAGCATAAATATGATTTATTTTATTAACTAATAGGATTTTATCTGTTTAATTAATTTTTACTGTGTATAATTCATATATGCGTAAACAAGATATACATATAATTTTTATCTGTTTTATATGTTTCATTTTTGACATTTAATTTACCTGTTTAGCTCGTATGAACTGATCTTTTTAGTTTATATATTTATTATATATTATGCACGAACTGATCTTTTTATAACTTTGAGCCATCTTTATATCTCTTGACAGCATTTGGAGTAATTTTGTATCATGACTCTGAAAAACATGTCTTTGTACTACTGTAGGAATTTGGGGTAGGGGATCTATTATAATTACAGGTTTTTGTAGTATTATGGGAAAAAAATCTAGCAGAACTAATGAATAATGTGGATATGATAATGCAACAACATTTGCAAGTCCTGAAAGACTAGCCATACTTTTGAGATGTTTTTCCTAACCTGGAGCACATACAGTTTCTCCATTTGCTGTTCCTTTAGCTGATAACTAAATATGACACAATAAATTAACCTACCACTGTATTAGTGGTACTCGATAGTACTAATATACACTGTTTCTAATAATTTAATAACAATTGTATAAAACGAAAATGCTTTCTACATACAAAATTATCTTTAATGAAAATGGTTTTCTACGTACAAAATTATCTTTTGTCAAAAACCAGTTTGAATTTTATTTTGATCAGCAAATGGTATATTAATGTTCCGCCTTAAACAATATGTTACTTATGAGTATGTTTAATGCCTTTTCGAAGGTGATGCATAGGCTATATATGTATACAAATGGTAAAAGTATGATGTCATGATTAAGTTTTCATACATTCATCACATATATTATCCAAAGTGTTAGGGTGAGGCACAATAGTTAACCTACATACTGTCATAAACCAGTTTACAATTAATACATCAGTATGTGTTTGCTTTGGGTCAGTTATATCAGTTTATATATCATTTCATGACTTCACGTGATATCGGTTCATGTATCAGTTAGTAATATCAGTTCATGTATCATATATCAGTCCGTATATCATGTATAGTCGATATTAGATTAAACTATTAACTAATGAGTACTAAACTTGGTAATATCGGTGTATTAAACTCGGTAATATCAATATAAATAATCATCGGTTTTCAGCTATGAGTAAATATTATCCAAGCCTTTATTAGTTCAGTTCATCTGGACACACACACACACACACAAAAGTTACAAATAATTTGAATTATTCCTGATATTTGGTTACCATACGAGTATGAGAGAAATACTTGTGATGCATAAATTATATACATACATATATATTTAAGAAGCAAACAATATTTACATGAACCAATCTACAAATTTAATTCCATTTTCCAGATCGATAACATCGTATCCTTTTACCATATAAACTTATTCTTCTGATTGGCAAATGAAAGAGCTCGATAAATAAGATAAAAACAACTTATGTAACTGAATAATTGATACAGAACCATGCCAGTAATTACTACTCTCACATATTCATCAAATATTTTTGTTATTTTAATTCTGAAAGTAATCATAGGATTGTGTTCAATATAAATTTGTGTCATAGGTAACTACTACCTCATGATTATATTGAATATAGCAAATATGAGGTCATTGACAACATGAGGTGGGAAGTAAGATATAGGCATGAAAGTTGATATCTCATTATTGAACACAAATTTATATTGAAAGTAGGATATATGCATGAAAGTAGGATATAAGCATGAGGTAGGTAACTACTACCTAATAATTGTAGCAAATCTGAGGTCATTAACAGCAAGAGGTGGGAAGTAGGATATAGGAATGAAAGTTGATATCTCATTATCAGCCATAATTGAGCTTCTTGTTTTGGGTTTTTCCATACGTGTATGGGAGTTATCATGTTTGAAAATGAAAACATAAGATCAAGATAAAATGAAAAGAATCCAATCAACCGAGAAATGTACAATAACAGTCTGGGTATATATATATACAAGTAGTGTGAATCAGCACAACTAAACTCAAGAGAGAACGATGTAAGTATATTTTGTACAGTCTAATATCACTAGTACACTCCCTCATATCAAACTCTCTCTTCATCTGATTACTTCTTTCTCTTTTCCTTCTGCTGCTTCAACATTCAGTTCTTCTCTCAGCCTAAGGAACCAAATCGATGACAGAGACTTGGTTAATATGTATGCTCTCTGATATAATGCAGGAATGTGATTTATCCAGATGTCTCCTTTTGCTACTTGCTCTCTCACGAAATATAGGTCTAGCTCAATATGCTTAGTTCTTTAATGAAGAATTGGATTGGCAGCTAATAGGACAGCACTAGAATTATAACACCATATTGTTGAAGGTCCAGTTGTACAATCAAGCACTTCTGAAAGAAGAGACTTAAGCCACATTATCTCTGAAACTACAACAGCTACACTACGATATTCTACTTCAGTTGAAGATCTTGGTACTGTAATTTGTTTCCTTGAACACCATGATATAATATTCTTCCTAAGATACACACAGTATCCACTGAATGATCTTCGGTCATCTCTATCTACTGCCCAATCAGCATTAGAAAAGGCACTAATCTTCGATGTTTCAGTCGAGTAAAGCTTTAGTCCATAGTGTATTGTTCCAGCTAGGTATCTGAGCACACGTTTCATAGTTTTTCAGTGTTCACTTCTTGGACTCTGCATGTATTGACAAATTTTGTTCACACTAAAAGAAATTTCCAGCCTTGTGATGGTGATGTATTGCAGAGCACCTACTATGCTCCTATAAAGGTGAGGGTTATCTATAGGGTCTCCAGAGTCCTTAGTTAGTTTCTGATTCGTAGCCATGGGTGTAACCGAAGCCTTTGCTTTGTCCATCCCTGCTCTTTTAAGTACATTTTGAATGTAGTTCATCTGATTCAGATGAAGTCCACCATCTTCAGTTTTCTTCACTTCAATTCCAAGAAAGAAATTAAGGTCTCCAAGTTCTTTTAGTTTAAATTGTTCATTCAGATAACATGTAAGTCGATTTATCTCAAATAAACGGCTTCCAGTCACTATAAAATCATCCACATATACCAAAATGTACACGATATTGCTGCCGCTTCTCTTGATGAACAATGAGCTATCAGATTTTGTAGGACCGAACTCTAGCTTCATCAATGTGCCTCTAAGCTTTTCAAACCAAACTGGAGGTGCCTGCTTCAATACATATATTTCCTTATTCAGTTTACATACCATTGAAAGTCTGCTGGTGTCTTCAAACCCTTTGGGCTGTTCCATATACACCTCTTCTTTTAGCTCCCCATTCAAAAATGCATTATGAACGTCTAACTGTTTAACTGGCCACTTGTTGTGTAGAGCAATGGTAAGCGTGACTCTGATTGTAGTAGGCTTTACGACAGGTGAAAACGTCTCTCTAAAGTCAAAGCCAGGTTGTTGTGTATATCCTTTAGCTACGAGTCTAGCTTTATGCTTAGCTGTGGTTCCATCAGCATTGTGTTTCAGCTTGTAAGTCCATATACATCCTAAGTTTTGTTTCTTGGCAAAGTTACTAATTTCCATGTTTTATTATTCATTAATGCTTTGTACTCCTCTTCTGTGGCGGTTCTCCACTTAGAATGCTTCACTGCTTGTTCATAATATGCTGGTTCTAGTGTCATGCCTTGAATTGTATACACCTTTGGTTTGAAAATACCATTTTTCCCACTAGTTACCGTGTGATGACCCTGTTGTTGTACCTGTTGTTGTATCTCTTCTCTTGCTATTGTTTCTCTTGAAGTCTTACCATTGTTGCTACCTGGAGTATTGTTCATTGCGGATGATTGATGTATATCATTCATATCTCTACTATCTTCCTCTTCAAGACTCTGATGACGTGCTTCATTCTGATTCACACTGAGTATCTCTCTCTTTTTCTCTTGTTATTGGTGCATGAGACTGTTCTTCTCTAAGTATATGTGGTGTTATGGGGAGTATAGATCTCTGAGCATTTGTTACTTTTCTTGTGCCCTTCATCTTATTGTCAGCAAATGGAAAAATATTTTCATTAAACATGACATGCCTTGACATGATCACTTTTCCCTTTTGAGTTAAACACTTATACCCCTTCTGTCTTGTCCCATAGCCAAGGAACGTACATGGACTCGATCTAAAATCAAGTTTGTTTGTCTTATAAGGTCTTAGGAGTGGAAAACATAAGCAACCAAATGCCTTTAACATCTGATAATCAGGTTTTGTGCCATATAGAACTTCATGTGGACTACTATCTTTTAGAACTTTTGTAGGAAGGTAGTTAATCAAGTATACTGAAGTGGAGAATGCCTCGGGCTAAAATTTTAACGGTAGGGATCCTTGGGCTATAAGAGTTAATCCCATCTCTACTATGTGTCTATGCTTTCTCTCTACGATTCCATTTTGCTGAGAGGTATATGGGCAAGTGTGTCTATGGAATATTCCCTTTTCATTGAAGAAGTGCTTAATGGCTTGAACTCAGCTCCCCTATCTGTCTGAAATACTTTGAGCTTCCTATCAAACTGTCTCTCTACTTGTAACAAATTGCTTTACAGACTCTGTTGCTTCAGATTTCAGTTTTAGAAAATAGATCCATGTATATCTCGTATATGCATCCACAAATGCTATATAATACTTGTACCCATAATCAGAACTTATTGATGCTGGATCCCATATCACATTCAACTAGCTCAAGTGGGTGAGTATAAATTTTGGGACTGACTAAGAGGTAGTTTATGACTCTTGCCTAGTTGACATTGAGTGCATAGATATGTTCTAGTATGAATTAAATGTGATAATTTTTCTTTATTCAAAATAACTTTCATTACATTGTATTTGGATGTCCAAGTTTCTTATGCCATACATCATATTCATCTTCTACACTAGTAGATACAGTATTACAACATACCATATTGTCATCAACTCTCTCCCCATTTTTGAGATTGAGTTTGCAGAGACCATTATGTAGTTCCCCCCTGCAACAGAGTATCTCCAGTCAAGCTGTCCTTGATCAGACATGTATTTGGATGGAATTCAAAAAATACATTATTGCCACTTGCAAATTGAGAAACACTAATCAAATTCTTCTTGATTTGTGGGACTCTAAATAGATTTCTCAGCAGTAGATTTTTGTTTCTATTAGCAGAGGCGAAGTGTGCATTACCAATATGTGAGATATTAGTTGGTGTACCATTTCCCATATGAATAGAGTTTTTACCTTTGTAAGTAGCTCCTTCTAGATTCATATTGTGTAAATTATTAGTAACATGGAGAGTAGCTCCTGAATCGGGAACCAGGATTCATTCTAGAGATCACCGTCCTCAGCTAGATAGATCTGGTTCTCACCTTGAGGAACTTGATTCTTTGAAATACCTCTTGTATCTCCCTGAACCTAACTTAGATTGACATTATAAGAATGAGATCTGGATGTACCTTGATTAGGAGAAACTTGTTGATTGCCACTGTAATTGGATTCGAATCTGAAGTAGCATCTGATAGCTGTGTGGCCAACCTTCCCACATATTTGACATTTAGGTCGATTATTGAAGAATCTTCCTCTGCCTCTGTTAAATGCTCTGCCTCTTTCATACATATGATTTCCTCTACTGCCTTGAGTTTCTTGATAGTTACCTGATGGTGGTTCAGATCTGAGATTAGTTTGTGTACCTTTTTTCTTTGCATTAGCAACAAGATTAATTGAGAACTCTGATGTAGTACTGTTCTTCTGTTCCAATCTTCCTTCATGCGCCAGTAAAATGGAATTGACATATTGCACTGAGGGTGTTGTCTCCTTCGACGTTATTACAATAATGATTGCTTCAAATTTCTCACCTAGTCCATTAAGAATGTTGAGAACATGTTCAGTTTCATTTACTTTGTGTCCAGATGATTCTAAGAGATCACACAGATTCTTGATCTTGCTTAGATATTAACGAATGTTCATGTTTTCCTTTCTAATATTTTGTAACTGCCTCTTGTAACTCATAATTCGAGCAGCAGCCTGAGAGTTAAAGTTTTGATGAATGGCATTCCATACTTCCAGTGACGTCTTGCATCCAATTACTGATGACAAGAGATTGGGACTAATTGAACACAAGATGTGATGTTTCCGATTTTTCGTTGCCGAAAAACCGAAATGTTATGGGTTTAAGAAAGAAGAAAAGAAAAAGAAAGAGGTATAAGAAAGAAAGAAAAGATAGAAAATAGAGAGAAAAGAAAACAAAAAGTAGAACGGAACAGAAAACAGCAGAACAACATCAGAATCTCACAATCGCAGCGGAACAACATATAATAAATAAATGAATAATCTTTAAACAAAGAACTATATCAGTTGTTACATTACATCACATTTCATTTCATTACATCAGAGTGTACAACAACAACAACAAACAGCGGAAAAGAAATACTATATACTAATAATACGCCATGCCATCCAGCTTGCCTCCAGCAACTCCTGAATTCCAGAATATCCTGATAAACCTTAACTCTTGACTGCCCGTGTGGAAATTGGTGGGTACCCAGAGTTTAGGAAGGAAAACAATAAACTCCGAGTCAGTCTTGTGACTGGTGTGAGAACTCAAAATAGTTTATTTATCTTTAAAATCAAAATAGAGAAATATTTTTTTAAAGTCAATTCGCAATGCTTTTAAAAATGAGACTACCATAAGGCCTCCCGCCACACACACAATGCTAACGCAGACTTGGATGAGATTTCTCCTTATGATAGTCAAAGATGCTTGATACGCATTTAAAAAGAACATTTGATATTATTACTAGTGTATAGTGTAGGAAAAAACCATTTTGAAAGTAGAATATAAATCTTAGCCAGCATAGGTACCATTTTATTATGCCTACTATGGCTACCATATTAGATGGCAGGTTCTACAACTAAAACCGTACAAGGTTTCGTATTGGGAATTGGATTTCCAACGAATGGTCAGGCTAAGGAACTTCCCATTGCCACATGAGAACGCCTCTGGATGGACGTCTCCGAGAACCAAACCGGATCTCTACCAACACAAGGTCGGGTTACCCCTAACTGGGTAACAACTGACCGAATATGCCATCCCCCGGTCCTTTGGGACCTTTAACCGAGCGCTCGTCATCAACATCACACAATGATAAAGTGTTTTCAACATGAGTAAGTATCTGGGCTCCATACCATGATACCACCCTTTTCCAGAAGGAAATGCACATACCCTAAAGGGCGCTACCCCTCATAACCTTGCTGCATCTTTCCTGTTTTGACCATTCCGGGGTGTGAGGCCCGACGAAGTCACGTCCACAAAAACATACTTTATTCAAAAGCCATGCTTTGGGTCAACAAATGATCATAGAAATGATCACCAGGATAGACGATCAAATAAATGATCCTATCACAAATAATCAACACAACGATCATTTAACAGCAACACTCAGCATGTCACATTACCAAATTGGGAATATATCGCTGATAACATTCAACTACATAACCTCTGAGCTCGTACGTCTCAGAGAAGGGTGTTAAGCTAAAAGAATAAATTCTCCTCCACCAACAGAAATATATTTGAAAGAAATCTGCTTTATATCTCAATTTGTAACGTCAGACATACAATCCATACAAGTCTGTTCCGGGCTCGAACAGAACCGAAGGCACTTACAAAGAAGTCCTTGCAATCTGGATATCCACAATCCTGATCGGATTTCCCATCACATATGGAGAACTCAATACCGTAGCTACTCGGTGCAGAGTCAATCGACAGGTCATCCTATCGCTCTCGCAAATACCGGGTCTTCAACACCGATCTTCAATGCTATCCATTATGTCGTATCACTATTCGGAATGGGTAATCCGAATAACGAGCGCAATAATTTAAAAATAAGTGTAGCATTCAAATTCAAGCAAATCACAACAAATACCTTTCAAAGGTAAATATTGATAGTCGGTTATTGAACTATCAATGGATATGCACACATCACCAGATTCCAAATAATTTTCCAAATTATTTATTTTCCAAAATATCTTTACAAGATATATGTTTTCACACTTCAAAAATAAATCAATATTTATTTTAAACGAATTCCACTTTCTTTTATAAATTCCATAGTGAATTTATATTTCACAATATCTATGAATATACGATTTCAATTATTCATTTCAATTTATCTTCAAAAAGATAAATTCTCTAATATTCACTTTATATTGGAAAACATTTCATACTTACTTATTAAGTAATTCTCAATGCATTTATTTTCAACACTTGGAAAATATTCAAATATACTTAAATGGAGATTAAGTACATATTTCATTCTTTAAGTAAATCATTCTCTTAAACATATTTATTTGGGCCAAAACGAATGTTGCGTAAAACATCGTTACGACGTCCCAAAATCACTAGTATAGGGATTCGAAATTAAAATAGATATATAAATCCCAATACTATACAAAACATTTCCTTTCGGAAATCATTTACTATAACAACAGTGTTATAGTCCACCATTTCCTTCTATTTCTCGAAAACGTCTATTTCAACAATGAATGTTGAAATCTATGGTTTCGAATCTTAACACCTTTTGAAAATATCGTTAGATCGTTTTAATTCTATTTAAAACATCACATCTAAAACATTTTCTTTAACATGTTATTCACTATTCAAAAACGTGAATATACTACGTTAACCAATTTCATCCTTTTATTCATTTTATTTCAAAGGATTATTCACAGTCAAAAACGTGAATATAGCTCCATTAATAGGTTTCAACAATTTACTTATCAAAATAAGTCGTTTGCGGATTTATAAAACAACGTTTATAAATTTCCATTTCTATTTATTTTACCACAACTTCCTTTATAAATTCCTTTATTAACCTATCTCAATTCATATCTCAATGATATACTAAAAGTTCATATTATAAGTGAAATACTTATAGTTTATTTGTTTGCAAAAATCGTTCCTTGGAACTTCATAATTATAAATCTTATAACTTATAAGATTCAATTATTTATCCAAAACCATTCTTTAATAACTTCACGAAATTTATAAATCTTATTATTTATAAATTTCACTTATAACTTCTCCATTTATAATTTTATAAATTCCATTCACTTATGCAATCCATTTTCACTTCATTCAAACACTTATAAAAACTCGTTTTATAATTCAAATATTTTCATTTATAAATTATCAATTTATAAATCTTTTTATATAAATCAATTTATATTATTCTTTTAAAACATCTTTAATCTCCTTTATAATTTCATCATTTTGATTCATAAAATAATTAAATTTATAAATCCTATATTTTCAACTCTTTATAATAATTTCAAAAAATCCCGATTAAACTATTTTATAAAATCATTAGCCTCATATTTTCAAAAATCAACCTTTAACTATATTTCTCAAAAATCATAATTTTTATAACATTAAAAATTATACGTTTATTTATTTAAAATGGATAAATTCCCAAAAATATTTTATAAACATATACTTTCAAAAATCACTTTAAAATCCTTTTTTAAAATTCCAAAATTTGGTCCAATGATGCTACACACCAAATAGTCAATCACGACAACAACGATATCATATATTGATATGATAATCAACGAATATCAAAATATCCATAATCAAACAAATACTGTTGAGGAATCCAGTTGGATCCCTCCAACCTGTTTTCCTGCATCCACAAACATTAGCACAATACCAATTCTGTTCCAGTACGGAATTATCGCGGTATATGGGATTTAAAATATTATCCGCTTAATAGACGGCGCAATAGGGTCTCATCCGCTATACAAATGCGGGAAATCAATAACTGCAATATATACATATGCCAATATATATATATTGCTATTATATATAATACCAATTTTACTGTTTATGAAATATTCGCGGTATATGTTTTTAATAAATAACATCCGCTTACTAACGGCGCATAATGTCTATTTTAACAATCAATAGATAACAATCATCATTCAAACATGCATTCAAATATTTTAAATCTAACTATTTAAAATAAAAAATCGAAACTGATTCGATTGAGTGAGAAGTTATCACCTTGATTTCAATTTCGTTTTTGCGATTTATTTCGAATAAAATTAAACGGACATTTAATTTTACCCAAAATTCTCACTAACTCCAAACGACTCCAATCCAATTCCATAGCGTAGTGCTCGTCCATACGATTCCAACGCAACTGGTTTCGCGCGTTTTCGAGCTCGTATGAAAAAGTTATGAATTTTACAAGTTTAACACAATTTTAATAACTAATTTACAACAAAACTTTATATTTTAACCTATTCTGCAAATCTCAGCCACTGGATTCCTTCCCCCCTCATCATGACCGTGCGTTCCCTCCATCTCCCTTACGTTATTCATCTACAGATAACATCATACGCACGCAACCCATAAACCAACAAATTAGGGTTAAATTTTGCAACTTCCTCGCTCGCTGGAAATTTGATCAGGCACCTCAACGTCGAAGGCCGTCCCAACCTCCATGCTCGGCCAGAGCATAGGCCAACTCGGCCCCCATCTCCCCCTCGAATTTCGTGCCAAACTGAAGATGAACGCCACGCCATAACTCCACCTCTGGTCGACGATAGTCGATCTCCACCGTTCAGATTGTAGCCCTCGCCGCCCTCTACAATTTTCATTTAGGAGTCGAGGCTTGAAGATGAATGGATTGAGAGATTGGAGGAGATGAAATTCGTCACTTTCTGGCTGTGGGTTTTAGCATAGGCGGCGGCCATAGGAATAGAACTAGGGTTTTGTTTTGTTGAAGATAGTGAAGGGTTTGAGTTCCTTTTATAGATTTTCAAACGAAAACACTATTCATCCGGGTTTTTAAAACTCCGATTTACGCGCCGTAACCAGCGTTTCTAGGGTTTACCCCGCGTTCCGGACACAATGGAATAGGTTTCGAAAGCTAATTCGAACATCTGTGCGAGATATGGCAATAAACGTTCAATTTGAATTAAACCGATTTAAACGATTTTCTAGGAGTTTTAATTTGTACCGGACAAACGGTAAATCCAATTGACACGAAATTTGAAACCTTACAATAATATCACATTACGGATCCGATGAAACTGGTTTCATCGAAATCCGAGACTGTTTGAAAAATGACTATTTTAACTCGCCAAATTAATATTAAAACAATTTCGATGCGTTTCGAGCTGCCACGATCAAACGATAACTCCGATTGACACGAAAATTGAAATCCGGTAATAACTAACTATTACGGATCCAATGGATCTGGTCTCGTCCAATTCTGAGACTGTTCAAAAATTGGCTAATTTCACTAGTCGATTAAATATTAAAATATTCAATTTTCATAGATAAACTTTTAATTCAATTTTAAAAGTTCTAAAATATCGTTCTAACTTCAATATGATAAAATAAAATTTTACGAATCATTTTCAATCATATTTAACTCAATTTTCAATTATTTCTGTATTTTCACATATTAAATTATCGATTTAATTATTCAGTTAAATCCAATTATTCAAAATAAAATTTATTCGACTTATAAATTCACTAATAAATATGTAAAATTAATTAAATATTCAAATTTTAATTACTTAAAATCCTGGGTCGTTACAATCTTCCCCCCTTAAAAGAATTTCGTCCTCGAAATTACCAAGTAAGAAAAGTTACAGAATCTATTAACTTTCTCAAAATCCATAATTAAATTTCTTACAATAACTTTACTAAGTTTTCAAATCATACTTAGTTATCTTTTCAAAAACAACTACTATTGTTTAACTTTCAATTCCAAATCAAAGTTATAGTTTTCAAAATTTTCCAATTTTCTCAAAAATTTTCTAACGCCTTAAATTTCCGGAAAAATTCGCCGTAGTCTCCTTTGCGCGGCTCGATCCGAAAAAAAAATGACAATATATATATCACAAATATACATCTCATCAAGTAATGAGTCATCCCGAAGGGAAAAAAGTATAAAAGTACGGTATGTAATCCGAGATATGTACCTTATATTTTATTAGCAAGCATATACGGCTAATATAGCGCGAAAGCGAGCTCCAAATGCGAAGCAAACGCGATCTGCACCAACTAAACACTCAACAAACAACATGAGAACATGTATATAGACAATAGTATCGATATACAACCTATAGCAACATAATAACTATATATGTCAACATAGCAAATGCAATTAAAGCAATATATTCAACCATTAACCAACTAACACCCATAGCCAATAAATATTCATTCATATTGTCATAATATTCAATGAAATAGGTTTTCAATTTAATCACAATTGAATCATTAACAGTGGATGTTTTTACTAACATTCATTTTCAATTAGTTTATATTCACTAATCATATTCAAGTTGGTTCACTTCCAAATCAAATTCAATTCCATTTTAAGATTCACTTAACTTCCAATTGAATTCCCAATTACTTTAGCTTCCTATTTCATTAATTCAATTTCATTAATACTTAATGAATTATATACAATTAACTAACAACCACATAACAACCAATGTATATCAATTACAACCAAATTCCTTTGCTTTCAATTGGTTTAATTAATTGATTTTTATTCAACTATTCAACTTTCAATAACATTAGATTTTAATGAATTAACACTTATATTCATTATTTCATATCAACTTAATTTACATTCAATTGATTTACATTCAGTCCATTTATTCAATTCAATTACAAAAGTTGAATTTCATTTACATAACTCAAGTTCACATTTATCACTTCACTTTGTTAATTTACTTTGATACCAATATCAACTTCATCCAACATCTCTTAAGTTATACTTCCATTTTACAAACATCACTTGGTTTTTCTTAACTTAAATTCCCACTTATAAATAAATTCAGATTCTAAATTCTAAAATAAATTTCCATTTAACTTTAAATTCATTTTTATTTACTACTCATATTCATAAATATATTCATATAGTTTCACTTCTTATATATATAAGTTTTTTTCGCAATTATAAATCACTTTAATTATAATTCAATTCTTATAATTCTTTTTACTTATACAATTATTCTTTTACTTAGATTATTCAAACAACTAAACAATCAACTTATATACACTTTAATAATTCTGAAAAATTATTTCTTTATATATAAAAATATAATCAAGGTAAAATTATTTCATTTACCCATTTTAAACAATATTATGTCGAATTGTTCTATTCAAGTGTTTATAAACCCCTTCGGCATAGTTGTACAGACCGTGCTGACGAAGGTTCATATGCCACTCAACAAACCAATCATCACAATATAAAACAATTTTATATTCACTAACAAATACGCTCTCATAGCTATTATTACACTTAAACTCATTCTAGAGCACTACTGACTCTATCTCTAATGAGTAATACCCAACAGAACCATGGTTGTCGCTTAACCATATGCTCTGATACCAAATGTGATGTTTCCGATTTTTCGTTGCCGAAAGACCGAAATGTTATGGGTTTAAGAAAGAAGAAAAGAAAAAGAAAGAGGTAGAAGAAAGAAAGAAAAGATAGAAAATAGAGAGAAAAGAAAACAGAAAATAGAACGGAACAGAAAACAGCAGAACAACATCAGAATCTCACAATCGCAGCGGAACAACATATAATAAATAAATGAATAATCTTTAAACAAAGAACTATATCAGTTATTACATTACATCACATTTCATTTCATTACATCAGAGTGTACAACAACAACAACAAACAGCGGGAAAGAAATACTATATACTAATAATACGCCATGCCATCCAGCTTGCCTCCAGCAACTCCTGAATTCCAGAATATCCTGATAAACCTTAACTCTTGACTGCCCGTGTGGAAATTGATGGGCACCCAGAGTTTAGGAAGGAAAACAATAAACTCCGAGTCAGTCTTGTGACTGGTGTGTGAACACAAAATAGTTTATTTATCTTTAAAATCAAAATAGAGAAATATTTTTTTAAAGTCAATTCGCAATGCTTTTAAAAATGAGACTACCATAAGGCCTCCCGCCACACACACAATGCTAACGCAGACTTGGAGGAGATTTCTCCTTATGATAGTCAAAGATGCTTGATACGCATTTAAAAAGAACATTTGATATTATTACTAGTGCATAGTGTAGGAAAAAATCATTTCGAAAGTAGAATATAAATCTTAGCCAGCATAGGTACCATTATATTATGCCTACTATAGCTACCATATTAGACGGCAGGTTCTACAACTAAAACCGTACAAGGTCTCGTATTGGGAATTGGATTTCCAACGAATGGTCAGGCCAAGAAACTTCCCATTGCCACATGAGAACGCCTCTGGATGGACGTCCCCGAGAACCAAACCGGATCTCTACCAACACAAGGCCGGGTTACCCCTAACTGGGTAACAACTGACCGAATATGCCATCCCCCGGTCCTTTGGGACCTTTAACCGAGCGCTCGTCATCAACATCACACAATCATAAAGTGTTTTCAACATGAGTAAGTATCTGGGCTCCATACCATGATACCACCCTTTTCCAGAAGGAAATGCACATACCCTAAAGGGCGCTACCCCTCATAACCTTGCTGCATCTTTCCTGTTTTGACCATTCCGGGGTGTGAGGCTCGACGAAGTCACGTCCACAAAAACATACTTTATTCAAAAGCCATGCTTTGGGTCAACAAATGATCATAGAAATGATCACCAGGATAGACGATCAAATAAATGATCCTATCACAAATAATCAACACAACGATCATTTAACAGCAACACTCAGCATGTCACATTACCAAATTGGGAATATATCGCTGATAACATTCAACTACATAACCTCTGAGCTCGTACGTCTCAGAGAAGGGTGTTAAGCTAAAAGAATAAATTCTCCTCCACCAACAGAAATATATTTGAAAGAAATCTGCTTTATATCTCAATTTGTAACGTCAGACATACAATCCATACAAGTCTGTTCCGGGCTCGAACAGAACCGAAGGCACTTACAAAGAAGTCCTTGCAATCCGGATATCCACAATCCTGATCGGATTTCCCATCACATATGGAGAACTCAATACCGTAGCTACTCAGTGCAGAGTCAATCGACAGGTCATCCTATCGCTCTCGTAAATACCAGGTCTTCAACACCGATCTTCAATGCTATCCATTACGTTGTATCACTATTCGGAATGGGTAATCCGAATAACGAGCGCAATAATTTAAAAATAAGTGTAGCATTCAAATTCAAGCAAATCACAACAAATACCTTTCAAAGGTAAATATTGATAGTCGGTTATTGAACTATCAATGGATATGCACACATCACCAGATTCCAAATAATTTTCCAAATTATTTATTTTCCAAAAAATCTTTACAAGATATATGTTTTCACACTTCAAAAATAAATCAATATTTATTTTTAAACGAATTCCACTTTCTTTCATAAATTCCATAGTGAATTTATATTTCACTATATCTATGAGTATACGATTTCAATTATTCATTTCAATTTATCTTCAAAAAGATAAATTCTCTAATATTCACTTTATATTGGAAAACATTTCATACTTACTTATTAAGTAATTCTCAATCCATTTATTTTCAACACTTGGAAAATATTCAATATACTTAAATGGAGATTAAGTACATATTTCATTCTTTAAGGAAATCATTCTCTTAAACATATTTATTTGGACCAAAACGAATGTTGCGTAAAACATCGTTACGACGTCCCAAAATCACTAATATAGGGATTCGAAATTAAAATAGATATATAAATCCCAATACTATACAAAACATTTCCTTTCGGAAATCATTTACTATAACAACAGTGTTATAGTCCACCATTTCCTTCTATTTCTCGAAAACGTCTATTTCAACAATGAATGTTGAAATCTATGGTTTCGAATCTTAACACCTTTTGAAAATATCGTTAGATCGTTTTAATTCTATTTAAAACATCACATCTAAAACATTTTCTTTAACATGTTATTCACCATTCAAAAACGTGAATATACTACGTTAACCAATTTCATCCTTTTATTCATTTTATTTCAAAGGATTATTCACAGTCAAAAACGTGAATATAACTCCATTAATAGGTTTCAACAATTTACTTATCAAAATAAGTCGTTTGCGGATTTATAAAACAACGTTTATAAATTTGCATTTCTATTTATTTTACCACAACTTCCTTTATAAATTCCTTTATTAACCTATCTCAATTCATATCTCAATGATATACTAAAAGTTCATATTATAAGTGAAATACTTATAATTTATTTGTTTGCAAAAATCGTTCCTTGGAACTTCATAATTATATATCTTATAACTTATAAGATTCAATTATTTATCCAAAACCATTCTTTAATAACTTCACGAAATTTATAAATCTTATTATTTATAAATTTCACTTATAACTTCTCCATTTATAATTTTATAAATTCCACTCACTTATGCAATCCATTTTCACTTCATTCAAACACTTATAAAAACTCGTTTTATAATTCAAATATTTTCATTTATAAATTATCAATTTATAAATCTTTTTATATAAATCAATTTATATTATTCTTTTAAAACATCCTTAATCTCCTTTATAATTTCATCATTTTGATTCATAAAATAATTAAATTTTATAAATCCTATATTTTCAACTCTTTATAATAATTTCAAAAAATCCCGATTAAACTATTTTATAAAATCATTAGCCTCATATTTTCAAAAATCAACCTTTAACTATATTTCTCAAAAATCATAATTTTTATAACATTAAAAATTATATGTTTATTTATTTAAAATGGATAAATTCCCAAAAATATTTTATAAACGTATACTTCCAAAAATCACTTTGAAATCCTTTTTTAAAATTCCAAAATTTGGTCCAATGATGCTACACACCAAATAGTCAATCACGACAACAACGATATCATATATCGATATGATAATCAACGAATATCAAAATATCCATAATCAAACAAATACTGTTGAGGAATCCAGTTGGATCCCTCCAACCTGTTTTCCTGCATCCACAAACATTAGCACAATACCAATTCCGCTCCAGTACGGAATTATCGCGGTATATGGGATTTAAAATATTATCCGCTTAATAGACGGCGCAATAGGGCCTCATCCGCTATACAAATGCGGGAAATCAATAACTGCAATATATACATATGCCAATATATATATATTGCTATTATATATAATACCAATTTCACTGTTTATGAAATATTCGCGGTATATGTTTTTAATAAATAACATCCGCTTACTAATGGCGCATAATGTGTATTTTAAAAATCAATAGATAACAATCATCATTCAAACATGCATTCAAATATTTTAAATCTAACTATTTAAAATAAAAATCGAAACTGATTCGATTGAGTGAGAAGTTCTCACCTTGATTTCAATTTCGTTTTTGCGATTTATTTCGAATGGACGTTTAATTTTACCCGAAATTCTCACTAACTCCAGACGACTCCAATCTAATTCCATAGCATAGTGCTCATCCATACGATTCCAACGCAACTGGTTTCGCGCGTTTTCGACCTCGTATGAAAAAGTTACGAATTTTACAAGTTTTACACAATTTTAATAACTAATTTACAACAAAACTTTATATTTTAACCTATTCTGCAAATCTCAGCCACTGGATTCCTTCCCCCCTCATCATGACCGTGCGTTCCCTCCATCTCCCTCACGTTATTCATCTACAGATAACATCATACGCACGCAACCCATAAACCAACAAATTAGGGTTAAATTTTGCAACTTCCTCGCTAGATAGAAATTTGATCAGGCACCTCCACGTCGAAGGCCGTCCCAACCTCCATGCTCGGCCAGAGCATAGGCCAACTCGGCCCCCATCTCCCCCTCGAATTTCGTGCCAAACTGAAGACGAATGCCACGCCATAACTCCACCTTTGGTCGACGATAGTCGATCTCCACCGTTCAGATTGTAGCCCTCGCTGCCCTCTACAATTTTCATTTAGGAGTCGAGGCTTGAAGATGAATGGATTGAGAGATCGGAGGAGATGAAATTCTTCACTTTCTGGCCGTGGGTTTTAGCATAGGCGGCGGCCATAGGAATAGAACTAGGGTTTTGTTTTGTTGAAGATAGTGAAGGGTTTGAGTCCCTTTTATAGATTTTCAAACGAAAACACTATTCATCTGGGTTTTTAAAACTCCGATTTACGCGCCGTAACTAGCGTTTCTAGGGTTTACCCCGCGTTCCAGACACAATGGAACAGGTTTCGAAAGCTAATTCGGACATTTGTGCGAGATATGGCAATAAACGTTCGATTTGAATTAAACGATTTAAACGATTTTCTAGGCGTTTTAATTTGTACCGGACAAATGGTAAATCCAATTGACACGAAATTTGAAACCTTACAATAATATCACATTACAGAACCGATGAAACTGGTTTCGTCGAAATCCGAGAATGTTTGAAAAATGACTACTTTAACTCGCCAAATTAATATTAAAACAATTTCGATGCGTTCGAGCTGCCACGATCAAACGATAACTCCGATTGACACGAAAATTGAAATCCGGTAATAACTAACTATTACGGATCCAATGGAACTGGTCTCGTCCAATTCTGAGACTGTTCAAAAATTGGCTAATTTCACTAGTCGATTAAATATTAAAATATTCAATTTTCACAGATAAACTTTTAATTCAATTTTAAAAGTTCTAAAATATCGTTCTAACATCAATATGATAAAATAAAATTTTACGAATCATTTTCAATCATATTTAACTCAATTTTCAATTATTTCTGTATTTTCACATATTAAATTATCGATTTAATTATTCAATTAAATCCAATTATTCAAAATAAAATTTATTCGACTTATAAATTCACTAATAAATATTTAAAATTAATTAAATATTCAAATTTTAATTACTTAAAATCCTGGGTCGTTACACAAGATCCAAGAACAAAGTAAACTATCTTTCCTAGAATGTATCATAAACTCAGTATTTGTTGTTAGTTGCCTCTCTTGATTCATAATGAATTGTGAGGGTATCGTAGTTGCTGGATCTATAAATCTCTGTAATCCATATCCTTTGATTTCCATTTCGACTTGAAATTTCCACAGGAGAAAATTATCTTCATCTAGGGTTACGGTGATCAATTGAGTTTGAGGATTGATGATTGATTTCAGTGATTCTTCAAGGGTCTTCGATGTTTGATTGACTGTCGCATTTGCAATGTTGGTTGATTCTTCTCTTGATTGTATGTCATCATCTTGTGCCATTGATTTGATCTGGATAAGTGCAGATTTGAATTTAGGAAATAGAGAGAAAATTAAATTGAGGATTGGAAATTAAGATGATGATGATAGAGTTAATTTTAGATCTGAATCTGATGTGTCGTTTGGCTTCAATGCTCTGATACCATGAAAATGCAAACATAAGATCAATATAAAATGAAAAGAATCCAATCAACCGAGAAATGTACAATAGCAGTCTGGGTATATATATACAAGTAGTGTGAATCAGCACAACTAAAATCAAGAGAGAACGATGTAAGTATATTATGTACAGCCTAATATCACTAATAATGTTTAGATCCAGGACCACTGTAGCCGGCTAAGTGAGTTAGATTGAGCAAATTTGCGTTGTTGTTTATATTAAAACTCCTTTCTTGATTTCGCTGCATGGAGTTGTTTTTATGCTGCGTTCACGGTTCTACCATGGAACAGAACAGTTCCCCACATTGATTTCATTAAAGTTGCTTAACTTGTATGATAATTTTATTTGTTTCTCGAGACCTTCATCGCCTGAATTATTATCATCTTATCTACCTACAGTTAAAACCCATTTAAAAATACTCCATATTCATTGAATTTCTTTTGTATTTGGCTAGGTAATATATAATATATTAGTTAAATTGACAGATATATAGGAATTTGTTAACTATAGGAACTTGCATTCTTCCACCATGCATTTTTTATATCAACTTCCCTTTATATTTTCGTTGGAACTTTTATTACATCTCTTATTTCTTCTTATTTTTCAATATCAATGTGTTGCCATACATACTATAGCTTGGGATAGGACAGAGTGGTTATTTTAAACAAAATAATTGAAAAAATGAAGAAATATACGAGTTTCAACGAACCATGTCTTATTTAAAATGCATAAATATATTGTAAGCTAGGAAGGAACCATAGCTAATAACAACCATCAAGAACGTATGTAATAAAGAAGTAATTAAAGTCAAATTCACATTCCAAAAAATTTTTGTGAAATAAACTAATTTTTCTCCATCTGTACACAACGTCAATGTTGCATATACATCTAGTGGTGGTAATATTGCATCCGTAAACTATATTGCTAGCTCTATGCCCTGCACATCTTAAGAATCTATATTTCATTGGCACGCTTTTGTAGTGCAGTATTTCCCCTGCAAAAACCAATACTGTATTGCATAAGTAGGCATAGATAGAAAAAAAATCAATTGCAAATATTTATTGATGTAAGACAGAACTGTTTGGCTAAGCTAAATAAAGTAAATGGCTCTTGTAAAGGTGATATTTTATGCAAAGTTGTAGTTTGTACTATCCTCGAAACAATGATGATATTCATCTTAAATAAAGTAATTTTCTATACCTGAGTAATTATCGTAAATACATATCTGGAAATAAAATTACCTCTATGATTTATCTTCAAGTTCAACCTATAGCTGGACAGGCTGAGAGAATAAGAAAGTGTCAAAGTGGAGACTGATGTGCATATCAGCTGAAGCATGAACATAGAGAGTGGAGTCTGAAGACCGAAGTGAGTCAAGTGACTTTGAGTTTTGACTTTGTAGTTTGTAGATTGATAAGCTATATCAATGTAATGTAATCTGAATTTCACGGCATTGTAACTGAATTTATCATGTATGTCAGTAGACTGTTATGTATTAATAATACCTGAACTATATTTCACTGTTACTTGAATGTACGTTGTATTACACTGAATGTATTATGTGACTCTATGTGTAATCATCTCATCTGTATCTAAAACTTTAAGTGAGATGTCTTGTTCGGTGGGTTAACCAGTTTATTTACTGCTCAACCGACTAATTTGAACGGTTAACCATGCGGTTAATTTTAACTAGTTTAGTTGGTAGACCAGACCAGAAATTAATCGAACTAGGTTAACCAAACCGAACCTACCTTAACGATTAACCGCAAATTTTAACCGATTAGATCAGTTAACAGACCACTCCCACCTCTACCTTAATTGGGGCATGCTGCTAGGAATTCATAATGTTATACCGCTATTCTGAATGCATAAGAAAAGGTTACAACTCCTAATTCGATCGTATGGAGAAGATAGATTTTTGGATCCAATTAGTATATCGAATTTTCGATATAAATTTCAGCGTGTTCCTATCCCGTGCGGCCAAAGGATAACTCCAAATGCTACAAAATTAGAAATCTAATAATAATACACTATTACGGATCCAATAGAACTGGTTTCGTCAAAATCTGAAACTGTGCCTCGAAAGGCTATTTATATACGTTAATTTAAACGTTATACTTTTAAAACTAAAAAATCACTTTTAGATTCAATTTTAAAAAAATTATTATCTACATTCTTATTAATATAATTTAATAAGCTTTTAAATTATTTTTATCAAGCTTAAAACTCAAGAGTCAATAATTTAACAAATTTCCAATTATTACATTCAATAATTAAATTATACAATAAGGTTACATTTGAAATTCAAGTTAAAAATTAACTTTTAAATATTTAAAATAAATTAAATATTCAAATTTCAAATAACCAAAATTCTAGGTCGTTACATTTCTCCTCCCTTAAAAGAATTTCATCTTCGAAATTGCTAGGTAAGAAGAATGGTCTAAAACCCATTAACTTTCTCAAACTCAACCAGTTTAAACAACTTTTCATAATCAAATTTATTGAAAACACATTATCGCCTTTACTAACTTTCCGTATTCATTCATAGATTCCAAATAATAATATTTACTCAATCATTTCAGATTCTAACTCAAATCCAATTTTAGTTATTAAAATTTTTCTTCATATTCAAACTCCTTAGATTTTTGAAAAATTTTGCCAGCGTCTCCTTTGCGCGAGTAGATACAAACAACTACAAGTCGCCTTTACTGGCTCAAATCATCAAAAGAAAATAAAAGCCAACTGGCTCAATCATAAAATCATCAAATTCAAACGCAATTTAAACACATATTGTCGGGCAATCAAATTTTTACTTCTGGAATCGAAGACATCAATAAAGCTTTCGCTTTTAAATATCTGCACCGTACTTACCAATACTATCCAACCATACAATTCAAAATCATTTTATTCAACATTTTCAAATTTTCACCTTTACGTCACCAATACTCATACGATGTGCATATATCATTCGTATGCAATATCAAATCTGATCGCTCACTCGATCACATAATTTCATTCTGAACTAGTATCATTCACACGACTCTCTAGTGCAGACTCGATCTAGTTTCTTGACTAGAAACTGTCATTCTCCTTGCATAGCCATATACTATGATAGAGAATACCAGGATCAATCAAAATCCATATCCAGCGTTCGCCATCGAGCATCGAGTGAAAAATTCCAACTCGTGTCGATATAAATTTTCTCGAAATTCTATGCATGAATCTGGATCAAATCGTCATGTGAAAATCGTATATGTACAATTTACGCATTCATTAGCTATATCAAATTCTTTTTACTCATATTTTCTACCTTTCTATTCAATTATTCCCAAATCACTATTCACATCCCTTATTTAATCTGCATTCAAATATTTACTTAGTATATATCTTAAATACCAATTCCACTTAAGAATTTTCACCATCAATTTTCTTAAGTTTATTATAACATTTTATACAAAAATTCTTATTTTTATTTCCACCTCACCTCTTAAGTCTATATCCATTTATATTCAAATTCAATTCTAATTTTCCAATTCCATGTTTATTTTTATTTTATTTTCTTTTTTTCAATCAACACCTCAAATAATATCCAAATGACTTATTGACTTAATTTGTTCGTTCGTTCATTTATTTCACATCTCAATAGATTCTATTTCCAATAATTATTTCATTTAGCCTACATAGGCTAAATTTTCAAAATTCACTTTATTAACTTAATTCATGTTTAATTCCATTCCAAAATCAAATTTCAATTTTAATAAGTTACCAAACTTTTTCATATTCCGTTCCTTGATTTTCTTCCAATTCGCTTCATTTAGTTAGCTTACTTTACTAATTTATTCCATTGTCACACTCACTTTCATTTAACTTCTCTTAAGTTAAATTTTTTTCTCCATTTTCACGTTTAATTTTATCAATTCTATTAACTTACTTTAAGGTAAAATTCATTTCAATTTTGCTTTCCATATTTTATAAGTTGGTTCTTATTTTCTCATATTTCCAATTAAACATTGGAATTAAAATCCCATGGTTTAAACAATTTTTCCTAAGTATTTCAAAAATCAATTTTGAAATCATATACACACACACACACAAATTCCTTGGTATGTCAAATCATTATTTTGTATTACAGACCAAAACCAGTTTTTCCAAAACAAATCCAATTGCAAATCATTAAAGTAGCAATCCATCCTTTAGAAACTCAAAGATGAACACCGATGATGTCGCGATCATCATCGAAATTATTTTCCAACGACCGAAGTGAGTTTAGTGCTTTTATTTCCTTTAAAATTCCTTTTTAAAATATTTCTAGCTCAAAAATATCTCCAAATAATGTCATGATTATTTTCCAAGACTTTGAAATCATTTCAAAACCAACAGGGATTAAATTCCTAAATTTCCATCTTTTAAATCTTTTATAAATCATTTTTATAAACCATGTCATCTTTAAATATTCCTCTAGAATTTCATTTCATTTTAAATTATAAATCACCTTTGCAAAATCACATTCACATAATTCTAGTTTGTTATATGAAATTTTTTCTTAACTATTGACTATAATGTCAACTTTTATCAATCACCACAACAACAAATGATAATGGCATAGTATTATCATTTCCCAACAACCAAGCTTACCATATACAACTATAATAATTTATGAAAATTATTTATTTCTATATATAAAATTTATTTTGGTAAAATTATTTCATTTACCCCGTTTTAAAACAGTACCACATCGAATTTCTTTGTTCAAGTGTTTAGAGACTCCTATCAATAACATTAATTACTCATATTGACCAAAATCCATAAGCCACAGTCAATGGATCAACCAACACAATATAAAACCGCTTCATATTCACGAACAAATATGCGCTCATACCTATTAATACACTCAAACTCATTCTATGGTGCTACTGACACTATCTTTAATGAATTACCCCATAAAAGCCAAGGTTCTCGCTTAACCTTCAGGTCTAATACCACATGTAATGAACGTGGATTTTTGATCCTCAAAAATCAATATTAATATGTCCACTGTATTACATGCCAAGCAATCGAGTGCCAGAAATACCAGATCGTTAGGAAAAAAGAAGAGGTAGAAGAAGAAACAGAAACAACAGCACAGAATCTCACAATCACAGTGGAATAATATAAAATAGATAATAACATGTCTTTGTACAAAAAGAACTACAACTATTATTTATACATTACATCATCAGAGTGCAACATATCAATAACTCAGTACTGGACAGTTATAATAACTTGTCCTCGCAAGTGCTAAATAAAAGCATATAATACACAGCAAAATAAAATCAAATATGATAAATATGTCTTCGTCATCCAGCTCGTCTCCCGAGCACCATAGCATTCTGTCATGTATCTGTAATACTTGGTCTGACTAGAGCCTTATAATAAATTAATACCCGAGTCAGTCTGGAAAACCAGCGTGAGAATACACACTCAATTTGATTTATTAAAATATCAAAATCCTTTGAAAAAAACAAAGGTATCTCATAAGACCACGATACACATAAAAACGATATGTATTTACCTTACGATAACCAAAACAACTGATATCAAAATCATCTGATATTATAATAGTCTCTAAGTAAAAATACTTATTCAAACAGCTGAAATTGTTACATTAATTAAATTCCAGCATACTAGGCTCTACAACCAAAACTGTAAAGGGCATATATTGGGAATGGATTCCATATGAATGACTAGGCATAGGGGTGCCACCAGTCACAGTACACATCCAGAAAAATGAACCGAGGACCATGTCGGGATCCCCTGCAACATAAGACCGCACTACGCCTAACCTGGATAGACCGAATATGCTATCACCCCGGGTGTTCCCACCCTTTTCGATTTCTTTCGTGCACCATAGTAATAATATCCGAGGATATCTAGAAAGGTGATAAACATGCCCTAATTAGGTGCGATCCACTTTGGCTTGCTATATCTCTTCTGATTTTCAGTCATGCCTGGTTGATGAGGCTTAAGGCAATGACTATCTTTTAATGAATTATAATTGGAATGCTCATTGTCCTCCAACGACAATGTACTGATAGCATTCATCCATCCAACTCCGTTCTTGGCCTGAACAAAGCCGAAGGCACTATTCCTACTACATCTATTTTGGAATCATCCTCTGAATTAATAGCAATCAGCCCTTCACTTCACTGCTCCATCTTCAGTTTCATGCTCTTGTCTTCATTTCGAAAACGTGCTCATTGGATCGCAGTGGTTTTCAGATAACTTATTTCATCCCGGTCTCTTCGAAACAACTTTCAATATTTTAAGTAAACTCAACCTCGGTTCTTTAGAAAATAAATAGACGAAAATTAGATTGGAGATCACCTCCTAGCCATTAGTGGATGGATTTCTTATCATCGTCCTTGAAGAACGAAACAAGCTTATAGGTGTAGTATAGCACCTCGAACGATAACTGTACCACATAATTCCCGTGTTTCTTCTAGATATTCCCAAAGTTATATTTTCGGTCTAGGTTTGATTGTCGGTTATTTAACTATCAAATAAACAATCATTAACCAACTATTTCGTTTTCCACTTAAAAACACCAAGTCCCATTTAATTTAAATTTTAAATAAATTAAATCTCTTTATCCATAAGTATGTACTTATCTTACCGAAGTAATTCCATTCACTCACCATTCTTTTCAAAAATATTTGTATCTTTTTAAAATAAATATGGAATGTACCATGTAGTATCCACCATGGATTCACAGTTCAATGATTACGTCTTTATCCCAGAGAAATCCAAAACTTAACTACAGGCAATTTCTGCCTCTGGTTCCACCATGAAAGTATACCATCACTTTTTGAAACTTTATTTAACAATTTTTCTCCAAATAATACTTATAAAATTCCTATATAAATTTCCAAGTTTAATTTTGGCAAATACTCTTAAATAAAGGTTATTTTATAAAACTATATTAATATTGAATAATTTGTCTTTTAAAATAATAATAAGAATTAATTCTTAATTAATAATTAACTTAATATCAACTCGTTGTAAACTAACTTAATTAATAATTTATTATATTTTAAACAATTTAAAATAATTACATACCTTTGAAACAACAATTAATTTTGATTTATTAATAAAATTCCAATCGATTTATAAGACATGTTTATAACTTATAATCCATTTTGACAATTTTAAAATATTTAACTGACTAACCTTCTAGAATATTTTTATGCTGAAAACAATTTTTAAATTCCTAGTTTAATAGTTGAAAAATACCACTCTTTTTACAAACAACTCAACTTCTCGGTTAAATATTTATTTTTTCCAATTCCAGTATAACCTATCTGATATCTATAAATCCGACTCGATTTATCACCGACTAGATTTACGTCATAATTTCATAAATCCCCTTTTAACATTTCCAAAGGAAAAATCTATCCTTGCTTTTTAAACCGATTTACCCATCTCGTTATAAATTCTCATCGTGAATTTATATCTTAAATTTATCCACTGATAATCATTTCACTTTATTTATAAACGTTTATTTATAAATCCCATAGTCTTATTTTCTGTTTATAACGGTCTCACTCTACTTAATCGATTATAAATCAATTTCTAAACTGATTTCTATTTTTAAATCAATTTTCTTAATTAACCCAACTATATTCCAAAACCCAACTAAACTCCAACTCCACTTCCATTTCATAAATTTAAAATCTTATTTAAGATCCAATATAGAAATTTTATATTTTATTTTCGAATTCCCTTTTTATTTTTCCAACTATTTTAAATCTCGAATTTGAAAATCCTTTTTACACTTAAACAAATTTCACTTAAGTTCTATTTAAAATCCTTAATTTACATTATTCCCAAATCTCTATTTACAATATTCAAGTACAAATTAAAGTCAAACCATTTATTTTATCCAAACAGATTTCTTTTAGCTAGTCCAAAAACTCTATATAAATATCTTACTTCCAAAATCCCTTTTTAATTTCCTCTCAAATTTCAATATCTAAATTTATGGTATTTTAAAATACCAAAATCTAGGCCATTGCCACCATAACTGTAATGCCCCACCCCGAGACCCATCTTAGTAACAAGAATCAACGAGTAATTCTGTCTACTAAAGGGGAGAATAAGGCTGGTTAAGGGCGACCATCTATAATTTTGTCTTAAACATCTACTGAATACATCGATAAATGCAATATGATTTTTCCTTTCTATCTTAACTGGATCAACATACCCAGTAAATGCTTAATCTAAAACTAAGGTGGATAGCGGATCTATCAAAAAAAATACAATAACTAAATGAAAAGCACATCACAAAACAGTAACTAACATCATATATATATGTATACACTGATACATGTTTAGTACAATACAATATGAATACAATAAAGGTGGTACTCTACCATACCATATGCATCAAATCAAATGTAAATACATCAAAGTATGCGAAAGAAATAAACTACTTAAGCGATAGATAAGCTAATGTCCAACATCAACTTCAAGCTAAGTCCAATAGATGATACCTAAAACAACTCAGTCTGACCCGAGAGAAAACAAACGGGTCAGGCTAGCTAAAATCATCAATTAAACAAAATAATCGATTAGGAAAAGTAGGTGAAAGCTATGGTATCCTTTTTCTTAAAGGATGCCATGCCCTAAACAGGGTTTCAACATCATAAGAAAGGACAACATCTCTTCTTGGCAAGTAGAAGAGAGAATGATGATAAAGTCATACTTAAGTGGCATAACTGACACTTAAGAAAATGGAACATTGGAGAGCAAAGATTTAAAGATAAGACTCAATAACATCGCTTTCCCCTCATATCATCGGCTTATAAAAGAATATGGATAATGACTTCAAATGATTCAACTATCTTCTTAGAAGTGGTCGTCAATATAACAATACATCAAACGCACATATCCTTCATATATAGAATAAAATACATATGGATGTGCCTTGTCTCATTGGCACATCCCAAAGATCGTTCAAGGAAATATAAAACGCAATCATAAAAGAAGCATCATACTTATTCACACCTCATCTCATCAATATGAATATATTACATCTCAAATCCATCAATAAAACTCATCACTAAAGATTCTTCATAATCATTTATACCTCATCTCATCGGTATAAATATATAAATATATCTCAACTCCATCTTAACATCAAGTTCTATAAAATCATCAAATAATCGATCCATAATGCAAATAACTTAATCAAAGAGTAACATCATAAATGATTTCACTATATATGTATACATCTAATCAAGCACTAGGCTATCAATGTAATAATCATTTAAAGACGGTGAAGTCTAAAACATCAGAACTCAAAGAAATCCTGAATTGGCGAGATCCTCGATTGCATGTCGAAGCAATGCTACGTCCGCTACATCATGACTAGTATTACTATTTGGTACCACGAACATCATGATGAGTGGAGTCAAATAACATCTTAACAGCATGAACATCTTGAATGACTATAATCTATAACATCATAATGACACCCAGTCACAAAGACCAGAGTTAATAACATCGTGATGATCGGAGTAGAAACTACATCATGATGACTCCAATTGAGTACTCATAGTCTGCAGTACTAGTAAACATCGTGTCTCAACTTCTCAGATAGGAACCCAATAGGTGGTAACGTATGTCCCATACCATCGCAACTAATGGTTTGCTAGCCGTTAGCTGGTACCACACTAGTAAAACATCATAAACATCATAAAAATATACTCAGCCCCATCTCATTGGCGAGTAAATACAATACCTTACTCGTCTCGTCTCATTAACGAGTACTAGTGGCATCGTGACTTGTCTCATCTCATCGACAAGTAAAAACTATCATAACACATCTCAACGTCGTAAAATCATCATAAAGGATCTTACCTCATCTTATCATCAAGTAAAAATAACATCTAGATGGTTATTTATAACTATAATTCCAAATAGAAATTTCTAGCTCTCAATTTACCTCATTCCATCGGCGATTAAGAAATACATCTTAAAATGGTCCTTCATTGAATATACTCCTAAATTGGAGTTCTCAGACCACATAATCTACCCAAAAATTTGATAACATCTTAAATCGTCTCAAATAGTTCATCGGAAGGGATTCGATCGTATAAGTCCGATATTAAGCGATAACGCAAATCCATGTGTCTCATACCACATATTTTACTTTAACGTTTAATTATCTTCCTCATACGTCCGAAATTCATAAAAATATGTAATTTTATTAGCGGAAAACAGGAATTTAAAATAATTTTTTTGAAAACGATTATTAAAACCAATATTTGAAATTCCTTTATTATAGGAATGAAATATATTTTATATCATAAAAATAAATTTGAAAATGCTATACAATAATAATTTGAAATGTCCATTCATTTTAGAAAAAAACACTTCAAAATGGTTTAATGAAAACCGTGCTCGAAAATAATGAAAAACAAGAAAGATAACTCAAGACTAATAACTTGATTTCAATACAAATACAATTCAAATTTAACCCAAAATTAATTCAAATTCTATTTAAAGTTGAATTTCAAATTCTATAAATATAGCTAGCCTGTTGATAGGCATCATAGCTCGCAAAATATCTCAAAAACAACATCAAAGCTGAATGAGAATGAGAGCAAAAATGAGTTGATACAATTATAAGGTCGATGATTGTTGTTACTGTCGATTCGCTCTCGGGAAAGCAATAAACAAGCACGATTTCGACTAGGAAATCATCAAAATTACAACAAATTCAAAACAATAAACTTGTTTCTTTTTTTTCTAGGCTTTCCATAACATCCAAAATTATTAAATTTTATTAAGGAATGAAAGAGTTATGAACAAAAAATTACTCGGGCATGTGATTGTTATTGCTGTCGATTTGCTCTCGGGACAGCAACAAACAAGCACGATTTCGACCTGGAAATCATCAAAATTTCAAAAAACTCAAAACATGAAACTTGTTTCACTATTTCTAAGATTTCTAGAACATCCAAAATTATTAAATTTTACAAAGAAATGAAAGAGTTATGAAAAAAACATTACTCGGGCCTGTGATTGTTGCTGCGGTCGATTTGCTCTCGGGACAGCAACTAACAAGCACGATTTCGACCAGGAAATCGTCAAAAGTTCAGAAAACTTAAAACATGAAACTTGTAGATTTTTCTCTAAGCTTTCCAGAACATTGAAACTTATGAAACTTAGTTAAGATATGAATGAGTAATGGCCAAAATAAATTCTCAGACTTGTGATTGTTGTTGCTGTCATTTGCTCTCGGGACAGCGACAAACAATCATGATTTTGATCATGCAAAAATCAAAATTTTAAAAAAACTCAAAATATAAAATTTGTAGCGTTTTGTCTAAGCTTTTCAGAACACACAAAATTATGAAATTTAGCTTAGAAATGAATGAGTTATGGCCAAAATAATTCTCAGACTTATGATTGTTGTTGCTGTCATTTGCTCTCGGGACAGAAACAAACAAGCATGATTTTGACCAAGAAAATTCACAATTTTAAAAAACTCAAAACATGAAATTTGTAGCTCTTTGTCTATGTTTTGCAGAACATCAAAATTATGTATGACAACTCAAAATTTCTAACAATTTAAATTGGAATATATAATTGATTTTAAATATTTGGAAAGTAAATTTTAACTTGACTTCAAATATTATTATTAATGGAAATTAATTTATTAGATTTAATAAAACTAAAATTGGGTAAATTATTGAATCTTCAGTTTTATGCCTGTTAAAAATAATTTGAAGGCTTATAAAATTTATAATGATGATACTGAAGATAATAGAATGGTTTAAATTTAATCTAAAGGTAATTTGTTCAGTTTTGAAATTATATCGTCTAAATTGAATTTAAAAATAGCCTTCTGAGGCACAGTCTCGGAATTCAACGAAACCAGTTCCATTGGATCCGTAATAGTTAGTTATTATCGGATTTCAATTTTCATAGGGTTTGGATTTACCGTTTGCTCGTACGGGTGAGAAACACGTTGAAATTAAAATCCATAATTTAATATTTTAAATCGATTTATAAAGCTAACTTCCACATACGATTAAATTAGCTTCCAAAACACGCTCCATTATGTTTGGTACGCGGGTAAAACCTGATAATCGCCCAGCGGCATTCTTTAAGTGGAGTTCAAAATTTTAATTGGCGATTAACGAGACGTTTTGAAGTTTTATAATATAATTAAACTTAAAGTAAAAGTCAAAGATATTTTATTAATAAGAACGTGTACTCATGAAGCTTATCCAACCCTATATCTTATCCTCCACCCCTCTCTGACCTTCATCAGTGAATCGTACGCAAATTAAATTAAAAAAATGGCCGAAGCCGTTCATCAGATTTGAAAAATTTGTGTATCTAGAAATCGCCAAGACGTACGCTGCCGCGTTCGATTGGGGGTCGAGGGAAATCTGCGAGCTCTTTTTAGAGCCACCACAAATCGCAAGCATAGAAGACGGCACGAGCTAGGGTTTCGCGAGCTCGAGTGAGATGCAAAGGCAAATCAAGTCGCGACTTCAGGAGAGGCAACGTGGGTTTTGGGCTGCTCGACATTCGTTGGAGCTCGCGAGCAAGGGCGGCGATCTGAGGCGAGTGGCGCAAGGAGTGAGCGATTCGCGGAGGTCGCGAGGTCACCGGAAGGTCACGGCAAAGGCACAGAGATCGACGAGGCTAGGATATTGACTTGTGTTCGATGGTTTGGCATCTGTAATATGCTATTTCGTTAGGCTATGGCTTCTTTCCCTTCGTTTATCCATTCGAATTTGAAAAAGAAAAAGAAAAAATTTATGTTGTTTACTTAAAGAAGAAAATAAATAAATATATACATGTTTTAAAATTGGCAGTTACATTTGGAATAATGTATTGGTGATAAGCAGTTTAAGTAACACATTTAATTATTTTTAGATTGTTAAAAAGGAAAAATTAGTTTAAAATTTTTTAGATTTATTTTGTTAAATTAAATCATTAGTTAAGATTTAAACCATTAAACAATGGTTAATTGTTTGATTAAATCGAATATTGATAAATGTATAAATATTACACAAGGTCCAAAAATTGGAGGAATGGTCGAGACGGAAATGGATTGTCAAACAAAAAAATCAAAGGTGAGTAATCTCACGCTACTGGACTTTTATTTAAATTTAAATGGTTAAATTCAAATGATTGGTTGAATGGTTGAAATTGAATTGATGTGCTATATTATATAGTAACATATAGTCTATACTGGAATGATTGATATTCTGTGATGAATATTTTTGGTAATTGGAAGATTGAATGCGGTGGTTTGCTTGGATATTTCGGTCCCCTGAGTTATCGAAATATATAAAATTGGATTTTGAAAGAAATAAAATGGTGAAAATTTGAAAGGGAAATAATTATGGAATAAAATAAAAATGAATTCGGAAGAAATAAAAGTGATATTTAAAACTGGAGTTAAATTGTAAAGTAGAGTTTTAAAACAAGTTCTAAATCAAAGTTAAATCTAACAAATAATGTTTTTTTTTTAAATATTAAGTGTTTTAACCACTTGAGTGTTAAAGTGCAGTTGTAAATTGACCTGAATTTTAAAAATAAATTTGGTTTCAAATTCCTTTAAACTTCTATTATAAAACGAGTAATTAATTTATTTATTAAAGTAAATAACAAGGTGAATAACTACAGGATGAGATAAATCAAGAGTAACAATATTTGCGGTTTAATTAATGATTAATTATTTGATGTAATTAATTTAGCTTAGGATTAATTGAAATATAATTGGAAATCAATGATTTATAGAATCAACGATGTAATTAAAGAATCATTAATTAAGATGAATGAATCAATAATAAGTGACTTATGAGAAATTAATTAATATAAGTAATTAAGGATTAATGTAATTAAAATAGATAATTAATTCATGAAGTAATTAAAGATTACTTATTCATTTTGATTAAGAAGAATTATATCGTGATGTTTAATTAAAGATAATTACTTGAATGCAATTGAAAGATAATTAATCTAGTGTGATTAATTAAGATGAATAATGAAGGGTTGATTAATTAATTGATTTGAAATTAATTAATATTGAATGAAGGAATCTAAGTGGATGAGGTTAGTAATTAATTTAGGATTAATTTAATTAATTTGGAAGTGATTAAGCTTTGCTTATGGATGATTGAATGGTATTGAATGCTTTGAATGAGTTGATATCTCTGATATGAAATGTTGTGTTTTTCATTTGGATATCTTGGAATAGGATGGCATGAGACTCGAAGAGGCCGGGATCGGCTATTGGGAGATACCCGAAACCACTTCGAATTTTATAAATTGATTTGTCAAATCAATAGGCAGGAATGTAATGATTTAAGTGAATTGGATTATTTTATCTAAGTTTGGTACTTAGAAATTGATATGTGAAATAAGTGTTGTCTATAGCAAATTGTGAATTGGTTAAATTGATATAAGTTACACGGGGTTTATATAAGTTGTTTGATTGGATATTCCATGTTAGTTGGGTTTACTCACGTGGGTTTCCAGCCTGACCCGGGTGTTACTTTGGTGTAATGCTCCGGTCAGACCGAGTATTACAGATTTTCAAGTAGGTACGTTCTGGAGCTCAGGAGGTGAGCTGGATGACAATAGCGTATAGAGTATTTCCACTGTATTTATATTATTGTTAATTTGAGACATGATAATTGTATATATTCAGTGACTGTATATATGTGAAACTCTGATGTATATTAAATGTAATCGACAGATATAGTATTTTTTCGTAAACTGTTATTATTTATTATATTTTATCCGCTGCGAATGTTAGTTGTTGATGTTTCTGTACTTCTTCTTCTTCTATCTCTTTCTTTTTTCTCATAACTATTTGGAATTTTCGGCTCAGAAAATTTCGGGTCATTACAGTTGGTATTAGAACTGAAGGTTAAGCGAGAACCTTGGCTCTGGTGGGAATTACTCATTAAATAGAGTCCGTAGTACTCTAGAATGAGTTGAATATATATATATGAGAGCGTACTTGTTATTTCTTATATAAAGGTTTTAAAGGATTTTATATAAAAAAATATAATAATATATTTTGATATATAAAGCAATATTTCCTTCTAATAAATATTAAGGTGATTGGTTGATAAATTATTGGAATTGATAAGCAATAATAAAATACAACCAAATTGAAATCTTGAATTGGAATTAAATTAAGTAAAAACAGAAATACAACCAAATTAAAATTTAGTTGATTGAAATAAAATTCCAAAATTTGTGCTCAGAAATTAAATTGTTTAAAAACTTTAAATAAAGGAAGTTTGAAATGGATTTAAACTAAAATTTAATCTTGAGTTTATAAAAGTAGAATAATATAAAAGGAATTGGTTTCTAGATATGATTACCTTGGGTATTATCGTAAATAGTTATTGTGTTTAATAATGATATATTTATTATTAAGTAAGCCAAATAAGTAAATTTATAAGATGAGTATGACTTCTAAAATTAAAGTAGGTTTTAAAATTTGAAGTTTTAAAACCTAAGCCTAGAAAACAATCAATTGTTTCAAAGAGTTAAAGAAAATAACAAATAATATAAATAGTCTTATTTTAAAACAAGGAATGTTCGGAAGATTTTAAAAGGATTTGTTTTGAAATTAAACCAAGGGTGGTTTAAAATTTAAAAGTAGCCTGGTGTGTAAAGGAAATAAGTATGAAATAAACTCTAAGGTTGAGTTTTGAATTTTCCTTGGAATGTGATGTGAAACCCAAAGTGAAGCAAGTTTTAAACTTAAGTGGGAAGGTTATTTATCTAAAGGTTTAAAATTTAAATGGGAATAGGGATTAAATTCAAGCAGGAATTGAAATGGTTTGAAATTGAAGTGGATTCAATTTAAAGTTAGTTCAAATTTATTTGAATCATTTGGAACTGTAAATAAAGTTGAATAAGTAAGAATCAAATGGAATTTGATTTGAAGTTGGAAAGAAATTGAGAACTAATTCAACTTGAATGGGGAATAAATCAAGTCCAATGGAATTTGGAGTTATTTGAATTGGAATTGGGTCAATTTAAATGGAAATTTAAATTGAATAGTAAGGGAAGTGAACAGTTTTGATTCTGGACTATTTTCAATAAATTGTTTTAATACAAACTTATTTTTCCAAGCTATTAAATATATACAACCTTTCTTTTTAAAGCCAAATTATTTTATATTTGTTTTACCATTATTTTGAAACTATTTAATCATTTTGCAACTGTTTTATAAACTAATTACTATCTTTCAACTACTTTCACTATTTTACAACTATTTTACAATTATCTAAAATTTCTGAAACTATTTAACCATTTTCCAACTATTTTACTATTAGTTAACTATTTTATAGCTATTTTGCAAACTAATAATTATTTTTCAACTACTTAGTTATTTTTAAAATTTTCAAGCTATTTCCTAGATATAAACTGGTCGGAGTTCAAACTGTTATTGATTAAATACCCAACTGAGATAAGAATTGAAGTGATAATCCAAGGAAAATGTGAATAAGTGAATGAAAATTTAAGTGAATGTGAATGGAAAGGAAATTGATTTGGATAATGACCAATGAAGATAAATACGTATGATGTATGTATATTATTCTATTCGCATAGTGATTTGATCCAGATTCGAGCACAGGATTTCGAGATAGTTTATCGATCCGAGTTGGGTTTTTTCACTCGATTTTCGACGGCGAACCTGGATATGGGTTGTTGATTGGCTCTGGATATTATCTATCATAGTTATGGCTATGCAAGGAGAATGACGGTTTCTGATCAAGAAACCAGATCTGAGTCCGCACTAGGAAGTCGGGTGGACGATACTAGTTCGAAAATGAAATTGTGTGATCGAGTGAGCGATCAGGTTGGTATAGCATACAGATAATAAGTGTGCATCGTACGTATTTGAATAAAATTGTTATTGAAAAGAGTAATCAAGTTTGAATATTTGATCTTGAATAAACAAAGTTATGTATCTTTGTTATATAAGATAAATCTCCCCCTTGTTGAATCTATTGCCAGAAGAAAAGGATTTTTAAAATGTTTGAAGTATAAAAGGAGTTTTATACAAAATTGAAATGATCCAAAGTTTTAAAAATTATTTATATCTGTATATATTTAAAGGATCTAATGAGGATTTTGAAAAAGGTTTTAGGAACCTTTGGATTTATAAAGGCTTTTGATTTTTGGGTAAATCAATATTGGAATTTGGAAAGCCTGGTTTGAGAATTATCGATTTTAGGATAATCGATTTTATGAAAAGGAGATTTTTATGAGATTCATACTACGATTTGAAAGATACTATATGTATAGTATAAAGTGTTTTGATGATGGCTTTGGGGAAAAAGGCGCTCCCTTGAAATTAACTTCTCAGGAGTGCCACCGGGTGGTGCTGCCATGATCCCCAAGGGGGGTTCTAAATTTGATCCTATGAGGAGTCTGGACAAACTAGTTCCTGAAGAATATTGGGTAGCGAAAGTCGAGGGCGCTGATGCCTATAGGGGCATTTGGGTCATCCTGTGACGACAGTGTAACTCGATGTCACTGCAATCTACCGTGGGGACCATAGCGAAAATCGTGTGGAGGATGAGTGCCAACAGTCCACACTTGATTTTGCCAGGAAGGCAACGCAACATCGGTAGACTGCGATCTATGGTCGAGCGGAGAAGTTTCATTCTTTTGGCAGCGAAATTCGACGGCGCTGATGCCTACAGTTATATGGGTTTTTGCTGTGATAGCTACGTAACCCCAGTTGTAGCTGTGATCTATAGCGGGTTCCATGGTGTAATCGAGGGGCGCGGAGGCCTACAGTTATCTATGGATTTTGTCGGGATGGCAACGTAACCATCGGTTTAACTGCGACCATGGATGGGGGTGATGATTTCCAGAGCATTCTCAATAAAGATATTTCCTCTATTTTCCAAAACTGTTTTCGATATTTTCAATAAAAATAATTTTCCAAGTATTTTCACTGGATGTTAAAAACGGGTTTACCAAGTACTTATAGATTTTCAGTCCTACGCATGATCAACGTATGACTGAATTTCTGTGAGAACAAGGATGGATTGGTTGAGACATCGAGTTATAAGAGTATTTTTATAAAGAGCTATTTTATTAGTATGATGTGAATTAAAAGCATTTTTAAATTTTTAAATAAAGGTGTTGGAATTTTGGAAAAAAATGAAAGAAATTCAAAAAAAAATTAATTGGTTGAATAAAATGAATTATAAGTTAATAATGGAGTTTGGAAATGAATTCGAATTGTAAATAAAATTCGACTTGGATTTGACAATGAATTAAATAAGTGGAGATGCTATAAACATAAAAATAAATTGTTTTGAATGGAACAATTGCTGAGATGAAATGAAATGCAATGCAATTGTATGGTTGATTAATAAACTACAAATGAAATGGATTTAAAAACAGAATGAGTTGAAATTAAATTAAAGTAGTTATAAACTAAAATGAATACACTATTTAGCGGATATCGCCGAATTTACATATAAATGGTTGTCGTTTGACGTAAACAAAAGTAATTAAAATTCTATAAGTTGCTAAAGATTTAATAAATTAATTTTTGAATCATTTGAAGTGAATATGAGCTTGTTCGGATTAAAAATAAATTGAATGTAAGCGCTTGAGTTGTAAACCATTAAAATTGAATGAAATGATATATAAATTTGGTTGGAAGCAATTGGTTTAGCTTTAAATCATATAATCGCTTATGGTAAGCGTTTGGTGTTTGTTGCTTTTGAAATGCATGTGTTTAGCTATTGAAAGTAAGTGAAATGCAAATAATTTTATATACATGGCACTTACATGTTTAAATTGAGTAAGTACAGGTACCTGAAGGCCGTTTGGCTGGATTTGATTCACCAATTGCTAAAATAACAAGCTACTTGCTTAAAATGCTAAATAAAGGTACGCCTACGCAATAAAAATAGGAAATATGAACTGTTTTTGCTTTTTCGGACCGTGTGGGTCGATACATATATATTTATGTCTCTTGTCAAATTGCAGAAGCTCCTCCATACAAAGGAGACTCTGCCAAAAAATTTCGAAAATTTTGAGAGTTAGAAAATTTTTGGAAATTTTTGAAAAAAAAAATTTATTAGTAACAAAATGATTTTAAATATGAAAACTGAAATAACTTAGTAAATGAAACTAATATGAATAAGTTATAAAAGAAAGATAAAATTCAATATTCAAAATTGGAAATAAATTGAATTCATATGGGAATGGGAAAACTAATTTGAAATAGATATGAAACTTATGTAGGAAAATGTACACAATGATTTGAAAGGTTACGATTGGATATTATTGCTAAGCAGAATATGCAGGTATTATAAGGGAAAAGAAAAATTGATTGTGATTCCAAAAGATAAATTTGAATTGTCCGACTAAAAGGTATGTATTTAAATTTCTGTATGAAATTGGATTGGGATTTTGATCTAGCCACTTAGCTTTCTGTTTTCTTTTTGGAATTTGGGAGCCCGTAGAGGCCTTTTGTAGTTGTACTGAGCTATCCGCGCAAAGGAGACGCTGGCAAAAAATATCGAAAATTTAGGGAGTTAGAAAATTTTTGAGAAAGTTGTGATAATTTAAATTTGAAATTTAAATTAAATGGAATAAATGAAGTAAATAATGTTGTTGGAAACTATAGAAGGTTTTAGGAAGTTGGTTGAGATGATAGTGGGCCTTTAATAAAAGATAGTTGGTGGGATATTGAATTGTGGGTTTTGGGAAAAATGTAATGGGTATTGGACCATTCTTCCTAATTAGTAATTTCGGGGACGAAATTCTTTTAAGGGGGGAGGAACGTGACGACCCGGAATTTTTAACAATTTAAATTGGAATATTTAATTGATTTTAAATATTTGGAAAGTAAATTTTAACTTGAATTCAAATATTATTATTAATGGCAATTAAGTTATTAGATTTAATAAAACTGAAATTGGGTAAATTATTGAATCTTCTGTTTTATGCCTGTTAAAAATAATTTGAAGGCTTATAAAATTTATAATGATGATACTGAAGATAATAGAATGGTTGAAATTTAATCTAAAGGTAATTTGTTCAATTTTGAAATTATATCGTTTAAATTGAACTAAAAATAGTCTTCCGAGTCACAGTCTCGGAATTCAACGAAACCAGTTCCATTGGATCCGTAATAGTTAGTTATTATCGGATTTCAATTTTCATAGCGTTTGGATTTACCGTTTGTTAGTACGGGTGAGAAACGCGTTGAAATTAAAATCGATAATTTAATATTTTAAATCGATTTATAAAGCTAACTTCCACATACGATTAAATTAGCTTCCGAAACACGTTCCATTATGTTCGGGACGCGGGTAAAACCTTATAATCGCCTAGCGGCATTCCTTAAGAGGAGTTCAAAATTTTAGTTGGCGATTAACTAGACGTTTTGAAGTTTTATAATATAATTAAACTTAAAGTAAAAGTCAAAGATATTTTATTAACAAGAAAGCGCACTCATGAAGCTTCTCCAACCCTATATCTTATCCTCGACCCCTCTCTAACCTGCATCAGTGAATCGTACGCAAATTAAATTAAAAAAATGGCTGAAGCCGTTCATCAGATTTGAAAAATTCGTGCATCTGGAAATCACCATGGAAGGCGAACGCTGCCGCATTCGATTGGGGGCCGAGGGAAATTTGCGAGCTCATTTGCGAGCCACCACGAATCGCAAGCATAGAAGACGGCACGAGCTAGTGTTTCGCGAGCTCAAGTGAGAGGCAAAGGCAAATCAAGTCGCGACTTCAGGAGAGGCGACGTGGGTTTTAGGCTTTTCGACATTCGTCAGAGCTTCGCGAGCAAGGGCGGCGATCTCGGGCGAGTCGCGCAAGGCACGAGCGATTCGCGGAGGTAGTGAGGTCACCGGAAGGTCACGGCAAAGGCACAGAGATCGACAGGTTAGGATATCGACTTATGTTCGATGGTTTGGCATCTGCAGTTTGAAATTTCGTTACGGTATTGCTTCTTTCCCTTCGTTTATCCGTTCGAATTTGAAAAAAAAAGAACAGTAGAAATATTATGTTATTTACTGAAAGAAGAAAATAAATAAATATATACATGTTTTAAAATTGTCAATTACATTTGGAATAATGTATTGGTGATAAGCAGTTTAAGTAACCCATTTAATTATTTTTAGATTGTTAAAAAGGAAAAATTAGTTTAAAAGTTTTTAGATTTATTTGGTTAAATTAAATCATTGGTTAAAATTTAAACCATTAAACAGTGGTTAATTGTTTGATTAAATCGAATATTGATAAATGTATAAATATTACACAAGGTGCAAAAATTGGAGGAATGGCCGAGACGGAAATGGATTGTCAAACAAAAAAATCAAAGGTGAGTAATCTCACGCTTCTGGACTTTTATTTAAATTTAAATGGTTAAATTCAAATGATTGGTTGAATGGTTGAAATTGAATTGATGTGCTACATTATATAGTAACATATAGTCTATACTGGAATGATTGATATTCTGTGATGAATATTTTTGGTAATTGGAAGATTGAATATGGTGGTTTGCTTGGATATTTCGGTACCCTGAGTTATCGAAATATATAAAATTGGATTTTGAAATAAATAAAATGGTGAAAATTTGAAAGGGAAATAATTATGGAATAAAATAAAAATGAATTGGGAAGAAATAAAAGTGATATTTAAAAATGGAGTTAAATTGTAAAGTAGAGATTTAAAACAGGTTCTAAATCAAAGCTAAATCTAACAAATAAAGTTTTTTTTAAATATTCAGTGTTTTGACCACTTGAATATTAAAGTGCAGTTGTAAATTGACTTGAATTTTAAAAATAAATTTGGTTTCAAATTCCTTTAAACTTTTATTATAAAATGAGTAATTAATTTATTTATTGAAGTAAATAACAAGGTGGATAATTACAGGATGAGATAAATCAAGAGTGATAATATTTACAGTTTAATTAATGATTAATTATTTGATGTAATTAATTTAGCTTAGGATTAGTTGAAATATAATTGGAAATCTATGATTTATAGAATCAACGATGTAATTAAAGACTGATTAATTATGATGAATGAATCAATAATAAGTGACTTATGAGAAATTAATTAATATAAGTAATTAAGGATTAATGTAAATTAAATAGATAATTAATTCGTGAAGTAATTAAAGATTACTTATTAATTTTGATTAAGAAGAATTATATCGTGATGATTAATTAAAGATAATTACTTGAATGCAATTGAAAGATAATTAATCTAGTGTGATTAATTAAGATGAATAATGAAGGGTTGATTAATTAATTGATTTGAAATTAATTAATATTGAATGAAGGAATCTAAGTGGATGAGGTTAGTAATTAATTCAGGATTAATTCAATTAATTTGGAAGTGATTAAGCTTTGCTTATGGATGATTGAATGGTATTGAATGCTTTGAATGAGTTGATATCTTTGATATGAAATGTTATGTTTTTCATTTGGATATCTTGGAATAGGATGGCATGAGACTCGAAGAGACCAGGGTCGGGTATTGGGAAATACCCGAAACCACTTTGAATTTTTATAAATTTATTTGTGAAATCAATAGGCAGGAATGTAATGATTTAAGTGAATTGGATTATTTTATCTAAGTTTGGTACTTAGAAATTGAAATGTGAAATAAGTGTTGTCTATAGCAAATTGTGAATTGGTTAAATTGATATAAGTTACCCGGGGTCTATATAAGTTGTTTGATTAGATATTCCATGTTAGTTGGGTTTACTCACGTTGGTTTCCAGCCTGACCCGGGTGTTACTTTGGTGTAATGCTCGGGTCAGACCGAGTATTACAGATTTTCAGGTAGGTACGTTCTGGAGCTTAGGAGGCGAGCTGGATGGCAGTAACGTATAGAGTATTTCCACTGCATTTATATTATTGTTAATCTGAGACATGATAATTGTATATATTCAGTGACTGTATATATGTGAAACTCTGATGTATATTAAATGTAATCGACAGATATAGTATTCTTTTGTAAACTGTTATTATTTATTATATTTTATCCGCTGCGAATGTGAGTTGTTGATGTTTCTGTGCTTCTTCTTCTTCTATCTCTTTCTTTTTTTTCATAACTATCTGGAATTTTCAGCTCAGAAAATTTCGGGTCGTTACAGTTGGTATTAGAGCTGAAGGTTAAGCGAGAACCTTGGCTCTGGTGGGAATTACTCATTAAATAGAGTCCGTAGTACTCTAGAATGAGTTGAATATATATATATATGAGAGCGTACTTGTTATTTCTTATATAAAGGTTTTAAAGGATTTTATGTAAAAAAATATAATAATATTTTTTGTTATATAAAGCAATATTTCCTTCTAATAAATATTAAGGTGATTGGTTGATAAATTATTGGAATTGAATTAAGAAATAATATAATACAACCAAATTGAAATTTTGAATTGGAATTAAATTAAGTAAAAACAGAAATACAACCAAATTAAAATTTAGTTGATTGAAATAAAATTCCAAAATTTGTGCTCAGAAATTAAATTGTTTAAAAACTTTAAATAAAGGAAGTTTGAAGTGGATTCAAACTAAAATTTAATCTTGAATTTATAAAAGTAGAATAATATAAAAAGGAATTGGTTTCTAGATATGATTACCTTGGGTATTATCGTAAATAGTTATTGTGTTTAATAATGATATATTTATTATTGAGTAAGCCAAATAAGTAAATTTATAAGATGAGTATGACTTCTAAAATTAAAGTAGGTTTTAAAATTTGAAGTTTTAAAACCTAAGCCTAGAAAACAATCAATTGTTTCAAAGAGTTAAAGAAAATAACAAATAATATAATTCAGACTATTTTGAATATAGTCTTATTTTAAAACAAGGAATGTTTGGAAGATTTTAAAAGGATTTGTTTTGAAATTAAACCAAGGGTGGTTTAAAATTTAAAAGTAGCCTGGCGTGTAAAGGAAATAAGTATGAAATAAACTCTAAGGTTGAGTTTTGAATTTTCCTTGGAATGTGATGTGAAACCCAAAGTGAAGCAAGTTTTAAACTTAAGTGGGAAGGTTATTTATCTGAAGGTTTAAAATTTGAATGGGAATAGGGATTAAATTCAAGCAGGAATTGAAATGATTTGAAATTGAAGTGGATTCAATTTAAAGTTAGTTCAAATTTATTTGAATAATTTGGAACTGTAAATAAAGTTGAATAAGTAAGAATCAAATGGAATTTGATTTGAAGTTGGAAAGAAATTGAGAACTAATTCAACTTGAATGGGGAATAAATCAAGTCCAATGGAATTTGGAGTTATTTGAATTGGAATTGGGTCAATTTAAATGGAAATTTAAATTGAATAGTAAGGGAAGTGAACAGTTTTGATTCTGGACTATTTTCAATAAATTGTTTTAATACAAACTTATTTTTCCAAGCTATTAAATATATACAACCTTTCTTTTTAAAGCCAAATTATTTTATATTTGTTTTACCATTATTTTGAAACTATTTAATCATTTTACAACTGTTTTATAAACTAATTACTATCTTTCAACTACTTTCACTATTTTACAACTATTTTGCAATTATCTAAAATTTCTGAAACTATTTAACTATTTTCCAACTATTTTACTATTAGTTAACTATTTTACATCTATTTTGCAAACTAATAATTATTTTTCAACTACTTAGTTATTTTTAAAATTTTCAAGCTATTTCCTAAATATAAACTGGTCGGAGTTCGAACTGTTATTGATTAAATAACCAACTTAGATAAGAATTGAAGTGATAATCCAAGGCAAATATGAATAAGTGAATGAAAATTTAAGTGAATGTGAATGGAAAGGAAATTGATTTGGATAATGACCAATGAAGATAAATACGTATGATGTACATATATTATTCTATTCGCATAGTGATTTGATCCAGATTCGAGCACAGGATTTCGAGATAGTTTATCGATCCGGGTTGGGTTTTTTCACTCGATTTTCGATGGCGAACCTGGATATGGATTGTTGATTGGCTCTGGATATTCTCTATCATAGTTATGGCTATGCAAGGAGAATGACGGTTTCTGATCAAGAAACCAGATCTGAGTCCGCACTAGGAAGTCGGGTGGACGATACTAGTTCGGAAATGAAATTGTATGATCGAGTGAGCGATCAGGTTGGTATAGCGTACGGATAATAAGTGTACATCGTACGGATTTGAATAAAATTGTTATTGAAAAGAGTAATCAAGTTTGAATATTTGATCTTGAATAAACAAAGTTATATATCTTTGTTATATAAGATAAATCTCCCCTTGTTGAATCTATTGCCAGAAGAAAAGGATTTTGAAAATGTTTGAAGTATAAAAGGAGTTTTATACAAAATTGAAATGATCCAAAGTTTTAAAAATTATTTATATCTGTATATACATAAAGGATCTTATGAGGATTTTGAAAAAGGTTTTAGGAACCTTTGGATTTAGAAAGGCTTTTGATTTTTGGGTAAATCAATATTGGAATTTGGAAAGCCTGGTTTGAGAATTATCGATTTTAGGATAATCGATTTTATGAAAAGGAGATTTTTATGAGATTCATACTATGATTTGAATGATACTATATGTATAGTATAAAGTGTTTTGATGATGGCTTTGGGGAAAAAGGCGCTCCCTTGAAATGAACTTCTCAGGAGTGCCACCGGGTGGTGCTGCCATGATCCCCAAGGGGGGTTCTAAATTTAATCCTATGAGGAGTCCGGACAAACTAGTTCCTGAAGAATATTGGGTAGCGAAAGTCGAGGGCGCTGATGCCTACAGGGGCATTTGGGTCATCCTGTGACGACAGTGTAACTCGATGTCACTGCAATCTACTGTAGGGACCATAGCGAAAATCGTGTGGAGGATGAGTGCCAATAGTCAACACTTGATTTTGCCGGGAAGGCAACGCAACATCGGTAGAATGCGATCTATAGTCGAGCGGAGAAGTTTCATTCTTTTGGCAGCGAAATTAGAGGACGCTGATGCCTACAGTTATATGGGTTTTTGCTGTGATAGCTACATAACCCCAGTTGTAGCTGCAATCTATAGCGGGTTCCATGGTGTAATCGAGGGGCGCGGAGGCCTACAGTTATCTATGGATTTTGTCGGGATGGCAACGTAACCATCGGTTTAACTGCGACCATGGATAGGGGAGATTATTTCCAGAGCATTCTCACTAAAGATATTTCCTCTATTTTCAAAAACTGTTTTCGATATTTTCAATAAAAATAATTTTCCAAGTATTTTCACTGGATGTTAAAAACGGGTTTACCAAGTACTTATAGATTTTCAGTCCTATGCCTGATCAACGTATGACTGAATTTCTGTGAGAACAAGGATGGACTGGTTGAGACATCGAGTTATAAGAAGTATTTTTATAAAGAGCTATTTTATTAGTATGATGTGAATTTAAAAGCATTTTTAAATTTTTAAATAAAGGTGTTGGAATTTTGGAAAAAAATGAAAGAAATTCAAAAAAATTAACTGGTTGAATAAAATGAATTATAAGTTAATAATGGAGTTTGGAAATGAATTCGAATTGTAAATAAAATTCGACTTGGATTTGACAATGAATTAAATAAGTGGAGATGCTATAAACATAAAAATAAATTGTTTTGAATGGAACAATTGCTGAGATGAAATGAAATGCAATTGTATGGTTGATGAATAAATTACAAATGAAATGGATTTAAAAACAGAATGAGTTGAAATTAAATTAAAGTAGTTATAAACTAAAATGAATACTCTATTTAGAGGATATCGCCGAATTTACATATAAATGGTTGTCGTTTGACGTAAACAAAAGTAATTAAAATTCTATAAGTTGATAAAGATTTAATAAATTAATTTTTGAATCATTTGAAGTGAATATGAGCTTGTTCGGATTAAAAATAAATTGAATGTAAGTGCTTGAGTTGTAAACCATTAAAATTGAATGAAATGATATATAAATTTGGTTGGAAGCAATTGGTTTAGCTTTAAATCATATAATCGCTTATGGTAAGCGTTTGGTGTTTGTTGCTTTTGAAATGCATGTGTTTAGCTGTTGAAAGTAAGTGAAATGCAAATTATTTTATATATATGGCACTTACATATTTAAATTGAGTAAGTACAGGTACCTGAAGGTCGTTTGGCTGGATTTGATTGCACCGATTGCTAAAATAACAAGCTACTTTCTTAAAATGCTAAATAAAGGTACGCCTACGCAATAAAAATAGGAAATATGAACTGTTTTTGCTTTTTCGGACCGTGTGGGTCGATGTATATATATTTATGTCTCTTGTCAAATTGCAGAAGCTCCTCCGTACAAAGGAGACTGCCAAAAAATTTCAAAAATTTTGAGTGTTAGAAAATTTTTGGAAATTTTTGAAAAAAAAATTTATTAGCAACAAAATGATTTTAAATATGAAAACTGAAATAACTTAGTAAATGAAACTAATATGAATAAGTTATAAATGAAAGGTAAAATTCAATATTCAAAATTGGAAATAAATTGAATTCATATGGGAATGGGAAAACTAATTTGAAATAGATATGAAACTTATGTAGGAAAATGTATACAATGATTTGAAAGGTTACGATTGGATATTATTGCCAAGCAGAATATGCAGGTTTATAAGGGAAAAGAAAAATTGGTTGTGATTCCAAAAGATAAATTTGAATTTCCCGACTAAAAGGTATGTATTTAAATTTCTGTATGAAATTGGATTGGGATTTTGATCTAGCCACTTAGCTTTCTGTTTTCTTTTTGGAATTTGGGAGCCCGTAGAGGCCTTTTGTAGTTATACCGAGCTAGCCGCGCAAAGGAGACGCTGGCAAAAAAATTCGAAAATTTAGGGAGTTAGAAAATTTTTGAGAAAGTTGTGATAATTTAAATTAAATTTGAATAAATGAAGTAAATAATGTTGTTGGAAACTATAGAAGGTTTTAGGAAGTAGGTTGAGATGATAGTGGGTCTTTAATAAAAGATAGTTGGTGGGACATTGAATTGTGGACTTTGGGAAAAATGTAATGAGTATTGGACCATTCTTCCTAATTAGTAATTTCAGGGACGAAATTCTTTTAAGGGGGGAGGAACGTGACGACCCGGAATTTCTAAAAATTTAAATTGGAATATTTAATTGATTTTAAATATTTGGAAAGTAAATTTAAACTTGAATTCAAATATTATTATTAATGGCAATTAAGTTATTAGATTTAATAAAACTGAAATTGGGTAAATTATTGAATCTTCTGTTTATGCCTGTTAAAAATAATTTGAAGGCTTATAAAATTTATAATGAAGTTACTGAAGATAATAAAATGGTTGAAATTTAATCTAAAGGTAATTTGTTCAGTTTTGAAATTATATCGTTTAAATTGAACTAAAAATAGTCTTCCGAGTCACAGTCTCGGAATTCAACGAAACCAGTTCCATTGCATCCGTAATAGTTAGTTATTATCGGATTTCAATTTTCATAGCGTTTGGATTTACCGTTTGTTCGTACGGGTGAGAAACGCGTTGAAATTAAAATCGATAATTTAATATTTTAAATCAATTTATAAAGCTAACTTCCACATACGATTAAATTAGCTTCCGAAACACGTTCCATTATGTTCGGGACGTGGGTAAAACCTTATAATCGCCTAGCGGCATTCCTTAAGAGGAGTTCAAAATTTTAATTGGCGATTAACTAGACGTTTTGAAATTTTATAATATAATTAAACTTAAAGTAAAAGTCAAAGATATTTTATTAACAAGAACGTGCACTCATGAAGCTTCTCCAACCCTATATCTTATCCTCGACACCTCTCTAACCTGCATCAGTGAATAGTACACAAATTAAATTAAAAAAATGGCTGAAGCCGTTCATCAGATTTGAAAAATTTATGCATCTGGAAATCGCCATGGAAGGCGAACGCTGCAGCATTCGATTGGGGGCCGAGGGAAATTTGCGAGCTCGTTTTCAAGCCACCACGAATCGCAAGCATAGAAGACGGCACGAGCTAGGGTTTCGCGAGCTCAAGTGAGAGGCAAAGGAAAATCAAGTCGTGACTTCAGGAGAGGCGACGTGGGTTTTGGGCTGTTCGACATTCGTCGGAGCTTCGCGAGCAAGGGCGGCGATCTGGTCGAGTCGCGCAAGGCATGAGCGATTCGTGGAGGTAGCGAGGTCACCGGAAGGTCATGGAAAAGGCACAGAGATCGATAGGTTAGGATATCGACTTATGTTCGATGGTTTGGCATCTGCAGTTTGCAATTTCGTTAAGGTATTGCTTCTTTCCCTTCGTTTATCCGTTTGAATTTGAAAAATAAAAAATAACAGTAGAAATATTATGTTGTTTACTGAAAGAAGAAAATAAATAGATATATACATGTTTTAAAATTGGCAATTACATTTGGAATAATGCATTGGTGATAAGCAGTTTAAGTAACCCATTTAATTATTTTTAGATTGTTAAAAAGGAAAAATTAGTTTAATAGTTTTTAGATTTATTTGGTTAAATTAAATCATTGGTTAAAATTTAAACCATTAAACAATGGTTAATTGTTTGATTAAATCGAATATTGATAAATGTATAAATATTACACAAGGTCCAAAAGTTGGAGGAATGGCCGAGACGGAAGTGGATTGTCAAACAAAAAAAATCAAAGGTGAGTAATCTCACGCTTCTGGACTTTTATTTAAATTTAAATGGTTAAATTCAAATGATTGGTTGAATGGTTGAAATTGAATTGATGTGCTACATTATATAGTAACATATAGTCTATACTGGAATGATTGATATTCTGTGATGAATATTTTTGGTAATTGGAAGATTGAATGCGGTGGTTTGCTTGGATATTTCGGTACCCTGAGTTATCGAAATATATAAAATTGGATTTTGAAATAAATAAAATGGTGAAAATTTTAAAGGGAAATAATTATGGAATAAAATAAAAATGAATTGGGAAGAAATAAAAGTGATATTTAAAACTGGAGTTAAATTGTAAAGTAGAGATTCAAAACAGGTTCTAAATCAAAGCTAAATCTAACAAATAAAGTTTTTTTTTAAATATTCAGTGTTTTAACAACTTGAATATTAAAGTGCAGTTGTAAATTGACTTGAATTTTAAAAATAAATTTGGTTTCAAATTCCTTTAAACTTTTATTATAAAATGAGTAATTAATTTATTTACTGAAGTAAATAACAAGGTGAATAATTATAGGATGAGATGAATCAAGAGTGATAATATTTACAGTTTAATTAATGATTAATTATTTGATGCAATTAATTTAGCTTAGGATTAGTTGAAATATAATTGGAAATCTATGATTTATAGAATCAACGATGTAATTAAGGACTGATTAATTAAGATGAATGAATCAATAATAAGTGACTTATGAGAAATTAATTAATATAAGTAATTAAGGATTAATGTAATTAAAATAGATAATTAATTCATGAAGTAATTAAAGATTACTTATTAATTTTGATTAAGAAGAATTATATCGTGATGATTAATTAAAGATAATTACTTGAATGCAATTGAAAGATAATTAATCTAGTGTGATTAATTAAGATGAATAATGAAGGGTTGATTAATTAATTGATTTGAAATTAATTAATATTGAATGAAGGAATCTAAGTGGATGAGGTTAGTAATTAATTCAGGATTAATTTAATTAATTTGGAAGTGATTAAGCTTTGCTTATGGACGATTGAATGGTATTGAATGCTTTGAATGAGTTCATATCTTTGATATGAAATGTTGTGTTTTTCATTTGGATATCTTGGAATAGGATGCATGAGACTCGAAGAGACCAGGGTCGGGTATTGGGAAATACCTGAAACCACTTCGAATTTTTATAAATTGATTTGTGAAATCCATAGGCAGGAATGTAATGATTTAAGTGAATTGGATTATTTTATCTAAGTTTGGTACTTAGAAATTGAAATGTGAAATAAGTGTTGTCTATAGCAAATTGTGAATTGGTTAAATTGATATAAGTTAGCCGGGGTTTATATAAGTTGTTTGCTTGGGTATTCCATGTTAGTTGGGTTTACTCACGCTGGTTTCTAGCCTGACCCGGGTGTTACTTTGGTGTAATGCTCAGGTCAGACCGAGTATTACAGATTTTCAGGTAGGTACGTTCTGGAGCTCAGGAGGCTAGCTGGATGGCAATAGCGTATAGAGTATTTCTCTGTGTTTATATTATTGTTAATCTGAGACATGATAATTGTATATATTCAGCGACCGTATATATGTGAAACTCTAATGTATATTAAATGTAATCGACAGATACAGTATTCTTCGTAAACTGTTATTATTTATTATATTTTATCCGCTGCGAATGTGAGTTGTTGATGTTTCTGTTCTTCATCTTCTTTTATCTCTTTCTTTTTTTTCATAACTATCTGGAATTTTCGGCTTTGAAAATTTCGGGTCGTTACAAAATGAAAAAGTTATGACCAAAATAATATGGCGACATAAAACAGAAAATAACAAAAACGAAACATAACCTTTTTAGTATTAAAATTCAAATCGGCTAGCATTTGTAAGCTTTACACATACCTTTTGATTTGCAGTGAATAAGTGAGGATTTGCAAGCAAGATTGAACCTTTAGCACAACATTAGAGCCTTAAACATCTAAAAATTGAAAAATACAGTACATGCAAAGAAGCAATTGAACAGATCAAAATTTACAGAAAACCATTATATGGTTTAGATAGATTCCAAGAGAGATTAGATTGGAGATTACTTTTCTCTTTTCTTGTTTTATTGATTTATTCTTTGTATTAGCAGCAATTATGGGTGGAAATTTTGTTTTAATTTGAGAAAGCCATTGAATTTCTCTTTACAGTGAGTTTTCTTTTTCGGTTCTGAGAAGAAGATGAAAATTTACGTATAGGCTAATTTTCTCAAACCAGAAGCTTCTAGTTAATGGTTATGGATCCTATTTATTACCCAAAAAGCCCAATTGCATAAATACATAGAAAAATATCAAGCTATGTTCACATTTTCTCTTATTTAACATAGTGTACACACATTTCATCATTTAATTGTCAAATAAAATGTATGCAACTTCTTATATTGAAAAATTATTACTATAACCAAATAAAATTTATTTTAATTATAAAATGATAATAATTATTTTAACAATAAAACCCCATCTTACACAATATTTCACAATTTACACAATCTTAGTGTAAAAACACTATTTTTAAAGTATAACTTGATCAAAAATTATTCTCTAAATCAAAAAAATTGAATAAATCATTCTAACACTTTTAAAATAACAAAATAATTTTTTCACACAATATTTCATCTTTTATTTTAATAAAAGACATGTTTTCTTCATGTTTTTCCTTTTATATTCAACAAAAGGATAATATTGGCAATATTATCCTTTTATTGTCATATAAACTTAATTAAAATACAATAAATGATTAATTTCACTCCAAAACCTCAAAATAAAGTTTTTAAAACTTTTTTGAGACAAATGTGTGATCCTCTATAGGAGAGGAGAGCACACATGCACATATATATTACAACAATAGAAAAAGAGCTGCCAACAAGCCTGGCAGGTAGCCAAAAAACACCCCCGTAAAAAAGAAAAAAAACAAACCCACCCAAACTCAACACCAACCAGAAACCAAGGCCTAAAGCGACAACAGAAGAGAAGAAGTCGTCTGAATAAACTGCCGCAACCGCAACCTCAAAACTCCAAGATGAAAACATCTCAAAAAACTACAACTACACAAACCACTAACAAACTCCAAAACCCAAAACAACCCTCAATCGAAAGACTAAAAAGCTTTACGATTTAAACGAGGACTTCTCCTAATTATACCAGCTGAATAGCTCTTACTATTTCTTTTCCTTACCTTGGCAGCACGTAATAACTCTCTGAGAGCGAGGAAATTTTCCTATAGACGCAAGACAACAATACATAACGAATCTAAAACCCCCAGTCCAATAATAAACAGCTCTATCAGAACCGAGGTTATTGGGCTTAGAAACTGAGCAGATGCCTCTCACAATCTCTTCAAATTCTAAACAATTAACTTCTCTAGCACTGGAATTCTCTGCCGCTTGACTCAGAAACAATCTTCCTGAAGACAATATTGAGTTTTGATCTACTTCCCTTAAAAAATTACTTGAATTCATTCCAACGTAAGAACCAGCTAAAACTAAATTATCTTCTAAGGCAATAGAATCAACCTCTACATCCACTGTATTTTCTATATCCCCAATATTTATATCAAAATAAGCTTTCAACTCATTATTCATATGCTCCCCTTTTTCCAATAAACTCATCTTTACCAAGTGAAATAGCTCAATATTAACAGGATAAACAAAATTAAAGAAATCCAGAGTACTGACACCATTGACAATACCTATCTTATATAAAATCGTTTGTGTATCAGTGATACTGAACACGCCATGCACAGCTGCCTTCGAATACTCAAGAAATGATCCATTTTCAGATTAATATCTACTTTCTTAATATCAACTAGATTGGCAGCAGGATGAAAATACCATACTTCATCAAAAATTTCTCCCAAATGAGAATCTTCCTCTACATTTAAGACATCAGACATATTCTCTTTCAAACTTAATGCAACAATATCACCTATAGCATTTACATTATCAAGCAAGTCTGAACAATGATGAGTTTCATCATCACAACCTTTCGGATACATAACTGTGCTAAAATCTAAATCAACATCAAAAGATTCCACTGTTAGATAAAACCTCTCAAAGCCCATAACATCATCCATTTTAATTTCTGTAATAGTGGTGTCATAGTGCACAGCATTAGATACATGTTCTAAGCAATATTCCAAGTTCTTATTTGCTTCACAAACCATGATCTCATCCAACTTAACTGCTGATAATGATGATAAAAATCTATCAAAAGTGTAACGATCCAGGAATTTTAATAATTAAAATTTGAATATTTAATTAATTTTAAATATTAATAAGTGAATTTATAAGTCGAATAAATTTTATTTTGAATAATTGGATTGAATTGGATAATTTAATCGATAATTTAATATGTTAAATTATGGAAATAATTGAAAATTGAGTTAAATATGATTGAAAATGATTTGTAAAATTTTATTTTATCATATGGAAGTTAGAACGATATTTTAGAACTTTTAATATCGAATTAAAAGTTAAATTGTGAAAATTGAATATTTTAATATTTAATCGACTAGTGAAAATAGTCAATTTTTGAACAGTCTCAGAATTGGACGAGACTAATTCCATTGGATCCGTAATAGTTAGTTATTACCGGATTTCAAATTTCGTGGCAATCGGAGTTACCGTTTGATCGTGGCAGCTCAAAACGCATCGAATTGTTTTTAATATTAATTTGGCGAGTTAAAATAGCCATTTTTCAAAAAGTCTCAGATTTTGACGAAACCAGTTTCATCGGATCCATAATATGATATTATTGTAAGGTTTCAAATTTCAAGTCAATCGGATTTACCGTTTGTCCGATACAAATTAAAATGCCTAGAAAATCGTTTAAATCGGTTTAATTTAAATCGATCGTTTGTAGCCATAACTCGCACAGATGACCGAATTAGCTTCCGAAACCTGTTCCATTGTGTCCGAAACGCGGGATAAACCCTAGGAACGTCAGTTTCGGCGCGTAAATCGGAGTTTGGAAAATCGGAATGAATAGTGTTCGTTCAAAACTCTATAAATAGCCCCTCTCTCTCTAAAAAAATAAAATAAAAACCTAAACCTAATTTCAACTTCAGGCCGCTGCCACCAACAGACCAATGGCCAAAATTTAAAGATCTTCTCCCCTCGAAAACTCCAAATCCGTTCATCGATTCAAAGAATTACCAACTACAAAAGTATAGAGCATAGAGAGATCTTGGATTTCAACGGTCAAGATCGTGTTTGAGTCGATGGGGTGGCCAGGATTGAGGCCGAGATGAAGGCCGTTCATTCTCATTTTGCAGGCCAAGGGGGGGGGGGGGCGAGCTCTGTGCCCTTCTGGCCGAGCATGGTTCTTGCGTAGGCCTTCGATTTGGCGCTACCTGATCGTGCTATAGATCATCGAGGAGGTTGCAAATTTAAACCCTAATATGGAACAAATGGGTTCATGTGTGCGGCAAGTTTTCTGTAGATGGAACGAAGAAGAAAGGGGGGGTGCGCACGGCTGAGATGAGGGGGGGTGTGGGATCTAACGGCCTGTAGTGAGTAGGTTTAAAAATTAGAAAATTATGTTGTAATTTATATATATAAATCGTGTAAAACTTTGAAAATTCATAACTTTTTCATACGAGGTCGAAAACGCGTGAAACCAGTTGCGTTGGAATCGTATCGTCGAGCACTACGCGATGAAATTGGATTGGAGTCGTTTGGAGTTAGTGAGAATTTCGGGTAAAATTAAACGTCCGTTTAATTTTATTCGGAATAAATCGCTAAAGCGAAATTGAAATCAAGGTGAGAACTTCTCACTCAATCGAATCAGTTTCGATTTTATTTTAAATAGTTATATTTAAAATATTCGAATGCATGTTTGAATGATGATTGTTATCTATTGATTGTTAAAATAGACATTATGCGCCGTTAGTAAGCGGATGTTATTTATTAAAAACATATACCGCGAATATTTCATAAACAATGAAATTGGTATTATATATAATAGCAATATATATATATTGGCATATGTATATATTGCAGTTATTGATTTCCCGCATTTGTTTAGCGGATGAGACCCTATTGCGCCGTCTATTAAGCGGATAATATTTTAAATCCCATATACCGCGATAATTCCGTACTGGAGCGGAATTGGTATTATGCTAATGTTTTTGGATGCAGGAAAACAGGTTGGAGGGATCCAACTGGATTCCTCAACAGTAATTATTTGATTTCAGATATTTTGATATTTGATGGACTATCATATCGATATATGATGTCGTTGTAGTCGTGATTAACTATTTGGTGTGTAGCATCATTGGACCAAATTTTGGGATTTTAAAATGATTTTTAAAGTGATTTTGAAAATATACTTTATTTTTGGAATTGATCCATTTTAAATAATTAAACGTTATAATTTTTAAAGTTATAAAAATTATGATTTTTGAGGAGATATAGTTAAAAGCTGATTTTTGAGAAATATGGGTTAATGGTTTTATGAAATAGTTTAAATTGGGATTTCTGAAATTATTGTGAAAAGTTTAAATAAAGGATTTATAAAATTTAATTATTTTATAAATCAAAATGAGGGAATTATAAAGGAGTTTAAAGGCATTTTTAAAATAGTAATATAAATTGATTTATATTAAAAGATTTATAAATTGATATTTATAAATTAAAATGTTGGAATTATAAAACGAGTTTTTATAAGTGTTAGAATGAATTGTGAATGAATTTCATAAACGAATGAAATTTATAGAATTATAAACGGTGAATTTATAAATGGAATTTTATAAGGAGTAGGTTTATAAAATTTATAAAGTTATTGAAAGAATAGAATTGGATAAATAATTGAATCTTATAGGTTATAAGATTTATAATTATGAAGTTCAAAGGAACGATTTTTGCAAACAAATAAATTATGAGTATTTAACTTATAACGTGAACTTTTGGTTTATAATTGGGTTATGAATTGAATATAGGTTAATAAAGGAATTTATAAACGTTGTTTTATAAATTCACAAACGACTTATTTTGATAAGTAAATTGTTGAAACCTATTAATGGAGTTATATTCACGTTTTGACTGTGAATAATCCTTTGAAATAAAATGAATAAAAGGATGAAATTTGTTAACGTAGTATATTCACGTTTTTAAATAGTGAATAATATGTTAAAGATAATGTTTAGATTTGATGTTTTAAATAGAAATTAAAACGATCTAACGATGTTTTAAATGTGTTGAGATTCGAAACCATAGATTTCAACATTTATTGTTGAAATAGACGTTTTCGAGAAATAAAAGGGAATAGTGGACTATAACACTGTTGTTATAGTAAATGATTTCCGAAAGGAAATGTTTTGTATAGTATTGGGATTTATATATCTATTTTAATTACGAATCCCTATACTAGTGATTTTGGGTTGTCGTAACGATGTTTTACGTAACATTCGTTTTGGCCTAAATAAATATGTTTAAGAGAATGATTTCCTTAAAGAATGAAATATATACTTAATTTCGATTTAAGTATATTGAATATTTTCCAAGTGTTGAAAATAAATAAAATTTGAGAATTACTTATTAAATAAGTATGGAGATGTTTTCCAATATAAAGTGAATGTTTTGAGAATTTATCTTTTTGAAGATAAATTGAAATGAATAATTGAAATCGTATATGCATGAATATTTTGGAATGAAAATTCACTATGGAATTTATGAATGAAAAGGAGAATTTGTTTAAAAATAAATATTGATTTATTTTTGAAGTGTGAAAATTATATATCTTGTAAAGATATGATTTTTGGAAAATAAATAATTTGGAAAATTATCTAGAAACTGGTGATGTGTGCATATCCATTGATAGTTCAATAACCGACTATCAATATTTCCCTTTGAATGGGCAATTGATGTGAATTGTTTGAATTTGAATGCCACACTTATTTTTGAATAAGCGCTCACTATTCGGGTTAACCGGGAAAGGACCATGGGGTCGTATAACCCATTCCGAATATGTGATACGTCGTTATGAATTGCATTTGATGACCGGTGTTGAAGACCGAGTATTTGCGAAAGCGATAGGATGACCTATCGATTGTCTCTGCACTGGGTTGCTCCTGATATAGAGATCCCCTAAGTGATGGGAAATTCGATCGGGATTGTGAATACCCGGATTTGCAAGGGCTTCGTGAGAAGTGCCTTCGGTTTTGTTCGAACCCGGAACAGACTTGTATGGATTGTATGTCTGACGTTAAAAATTGAGATATAAAGCAGGTTTCATTCAAATATATTTCTGTTGGTGGCGAATAATTTATTCTTTTAGCTTAACACCCTTCTCTGAGACGTACGAGCTCAGAGGTTATGTAGTTGAAGGGTATCAGCGATATATTCCCAATTTGGTAATGTGACATGCCGAGTGTTGCTGTGAAATGATCATTGTGTTGATCATTTGTGATAGGATCATTTGTTTGATCGTCTATCTTGGTGATCATTTCTATGATCATTTGTTGACCCAAAGCACAACTTTTGTATAAAGCGTGTTTTTGTGGACGAGACTTCGTCGGACCTCACACCCCTAAATGGTCGAAACAGGAAAGATGCAGCAAGGTTATTGGGGGTAGCACCCCTTATGGTATGTGCATTTCCTTCTGGATAGAAGTGGTATCATGGTATGGAGCCCAGATACTTAACTTATGTTGATATCGCAGATATATATATATGATTTTGTGATTTGTTGTTGGGGCCCCGGTTAAAGGTTGGTTGCAACCGGGAGATGGCATACTCGTGTCAGTAGTTACCCAGTTAGGGGTAACCCGGCCTTGTGTTGGTAGAGATCCGGTTTGGTTCTCGGGGATGTCCATCCAGAGGCATTCTCATGTGGCAATGGGAAGTTCCTTGGCCTGGTCATTCGTTGGAAATCCAAAGAAACAATACGAGACTTGTACGGTTTTAGTTGTATAACCTGCTATGGAATGTGGCGGTAACCTGCTATTGAACATGGTAGCTATAGTAGGCATAAGTGCGGAATGTCTATGCTGGCTAAGATTTATATCTTTATTTTCGAAATGAATTTTTCCTACACTATGCACTAGTAATAATATCAAATGTTTCTTTTTAATGCGTATCAAGCATCTTTGACTATCATAAGGAGAAATCTCCTCCGATTCTGCGTTTGCATTGTGTGTGTGTGCGGGAGGCCTTATGGTAGTCTCATTTTTAAAAGCATTGCGAATTGACTTTAAAAATATTCCTCTATTTTGTTTTCAAAGATAAATAAACTGTTTTGAGTTCTCACACCAGTCACATGACTGACTCGGAGTTTATTGTTTTCCTTCCTAAACTCTGGGTGCCCACCAATTTCCACACGGGCAGTCAAGAGTTAGGTTTATCAGGATATTCTGGATATTCAGGAGTTGCTGGAGGCAAGATGGATGACATGGCGTAATTACTAGTATATAGTATTTCTTTTCCGCTGTTTGTTGTTGTTGTTGTTGTTGTACACTCTGATGATATGATGTAATGAAATGTAATGTATAAAATGTAATAACTGATATAGTTCTTTGTTTAAAGATTATTCATTTATTTATTATAAGTTGTTCCGCTGCGAGTTGTAAGATTCTGATATTGTTATTCTGTTGTTTTCTGTTCCGTTCTATTCTCTATTTTCTACCTTCTTCTCTCTTTCTCTGCCTCTTTCTTTTTCTAAAACCATAACATTTTGGGTTTCCGGCCTTCGATTTCCCGGCAGTCGATAAAGTGAGTATCGATGTTGAATTTTCGAAAGTCGAAAATTTCCGGGACGTTACAAAAAGCCACTCCCTGTTGGATGTTCACCTCATCTTCAATGATTGCAGAACTTCCACTATTCAAACAAAGCCCAAAAAAATCATCTACCATCTTAAGGTTAACAGTATAATCAGAGTTAAACTGTAGATCATCATTTCCATTTTTCAATGTCAAGACAATTTTATTAACAAAATCTCCTTCCTGATTAGAACCAGCGACCTCAATTGGATCATCAATACATTCAACTCCTTCCTGATTAGATTCAGCAACCTCTATTGGATCAACATCACATTCAACTCCTATTTCAAAAGCTTCTATATCTTCATCAACCAGACAATTGAATCTATTGCTTGTTTTAAATTCAAAGATATCCTAAGATTTGGATCTTATTCCATTAACTCTAGTGAAACCACTATTTGTATCATCTTCAATACACTTAAAAGCAACCTCCAAAATAGAGCAATTCTTACTAATATCAACTAAAGTAATTAGATCCTTAGTATATTAAATTACAGAATAATCCATTAGCATAGGATCAAAGTCAATAATCTCGTCCTTATTAGAAGAAAAATATATGTCGCAATTCAAATAATCAATGTCTAAGAAAAAAGTAGACTTATCTGAATTACCAAAATAATCATTTGGGTCTCCAAATCTGTCCCTATAACACTTACCGATGTTTGGGGAATTAATCACATCGAAATGAGAGAACATTTCCTCCAATAGTTGAATCCCCTCTGTTTTCTGTTGCCATAGATTATCCAGAAGAATTCTTTTGAGCATCATATATTTTAGTGTAAATTGGAATACATGATCAATTAGGTGTGGCCCCGAATTGAAAGACTTCGATTTCATCGGTCCGAAATTCTTTTCAAAACAAACATTGCGAGATGCAGAATTCGCGATATCAGATTTCATCGAACAATAGAACTTCTTGTGACCAGTTCTACCACAAGCAAAACATCTTAAAGGGTGCCTACATCGATTAGCAAAGTGCCCGCGATCTCCACATCTATAGCAGATAATTTTACCATTCTTGGAAACCCAATTTTTGAGACGAGGATTATTCCAAGAATAAGGGGTCGAAGATACACCCTCTTTAACAGATTGGGCATAAGAGCGGTGAAAGGGATTACGTTTAGAAAAAAAGATCTGGAGAAGACGAATGCGATTTAGTATTATTGTTTGATAGATCCAAGTTTGAAAGACAGCAAGAAACAGACGACGTCACCATTTTTTTATATAAATCTACAAGTTAAAAATTTTAAAACTTTATTTCCATAAATTTGGATTATTTCGACAATTAAATGTTGAATTACATCACTTGGTAAATTTATTAACTAAAATTTACATAGATTGCAATTTTCTCCATTTTATTAACCAAAACCCCAAACAATGAATTTTAAACCCAATATTTAACTCCAAACATATTGTTTATTTAAAATAAACAATTTAAACCAAATTTATTTCTCCGTTACATTCTCTTTACCATACTAAATTATAACTATCGTTATAATTTAATATCATCAGTAATCTCCAATACGAGAGTTGTTACAGACTCCCCTCTACAAAAATTGCATCCCCGCAATTTTCTAGAAAAAGAGTTGTAAACAACATAAAAATTCAATCAACAAAGGTGATAGACAAGCTCAAAACTCAAACCATTCATGCTCTCAGCATAGAATGGTAGAGAGAAATAAGGAAAAACTCCCTTGGTTAATCCAATGGTCCATCATATGCTAATATAGTGATTAGCAAACCATTAAATTTTCCAAGCAACTTCAAAGAATTTCAGAGATATCCCATCTTCGAATCAACACTCAATAAGATGCTCAACAATTAATCAATTGAAAATGATGGATTTCACAAAATTCTATGAATAGAGTTAGGATTAAACTCACTTAAACCCAAACTCCAAGTAATAAAGAAGATCATCAATAAGATTTTCCACATAAATATACAGAAAGAACATCCTCACAACAGGGTAGACACAATAAATAAGATTGATAAATCACAAGATGGCTTCTCATAAGGCCACCAACTCGAACGACCGCGAAAAATGCACGTCGCTAATAATAACTCAAAGATTGAATATTCTTAAGAACAAGGATATCAGCTTGAATTAACTTTTAATCCAAGATATTTAGAATTTTTAAATCTCAACATCTTTTAAATTTTAAATCTCTATTTTCAACGTTTGAAAATTTTCGAACTCTTTACATATTACTTAGTAAGTAATTTAAAACTCAAATTAAAAGTCCAAATTTCTTCTCCTACATCAAAATTAATATCCAAAGAAATTTGTAAATCCATAATAATATTCCTCAAAATAAATTAATGGTTTAGGTTCTCTTTACTCTTTTTATTAAACCACTTAAATAGTTTATGCACAATCTTCAAATTCTCTTATAACACTTCTCTTAAAACATCCAATGTATATAATATAGATTCTAAAATCTCAAAATATAATTCCAATAAAGCACAGCTCAAAAATAATCTCATTTATATTCTCATCTTTATAATTTAAAAATAAAGAAATGGCATTACCTCGCCATTGAGTCTCTAATAAATAAATATATCTGTTGGCTGCAGAGTAGACCGAACGATCAAAACTACCTCGCCACTCTATTACTCTTCTCTAAAATCAATGGTTGCAATTACCATTCAAAAATAAATTTAATATTTCATCTCAAATATTATTTTCAGAATCTCAATTTTTAAAACACAAACCATCGTGTCTGATTGCCTCATCATAGCATTTAGGAGATTCATATCGATAACGTTGATCAGGCGTATCGACTAGAACTCTTAACTACTCGATGAACAACCCGACACTCTCAAAAAATTTATAAAAGAAATACTACTCATGTAAATATATTCTCAAAATATTCTTTGACTTTTTTAAATATCTCAAAGCTCAAATTTCTTTTTAAAACTCATATTTATATAGCTTCAAAAATCAAACCAAAAAGCATTAAGAGAATGCATCGAGATATTCCCAGAATACTCGATTCTCAAAATCATTAGGAAAAGATAGAGTGCTCGTCAATCTTACGGTGTCATGAGCCACTTCAAAAATCATCAAGATACAGGATAAGCGCGATATTCTTCTCAAAGGAGAAGAAGCACACAATCCACGAATCACTACTTCAAATAGAGTAATGTTACAAAGGATAAAATTGATTAAGTATTTTAAAAGAACACTCAAACAAAGTTGAATGATAAACTCAACCAAACTCGAACAATCTAGAAACTCACCTCATTCCTCAGTGGATATCCTCGTAGAAGGATAACCAAAGAGCTAAGAGCCAGGAACAAGGTTACCTCAATACTCGATTGCCTAATTGGATATCAAATCCAAATGGACTCACAAACTCAAAAAAGTCACCTTGATTGGAATTCGAGATATATCATCAACATCTCGATACTGAAGAGTGAATACAGAAACTTCGGAATCTTCATTACCATTCCAAAGTGATAGAAATAATAAACCAATCAAATTACGATGCCTAAATAAATATAGGATCCTATAACAACATAAGGATCGGACTTAACCTTAAATAAGTCAAACCATCTCAAATCAAATGCATCTCAAGATTGTGAGCAACAAACAAATACTCACAAAAGCAACATCAAATAAAAATATCAGAATGCTCACAACAAGCCAATCGTTGTGGATACCCTCAAAATGATCCACAACACTCAAAGGAACACAACAAGAATACTTAAAGGAATCAATAAGCTTCATCAATACGAACTCACTCGCATCGAAAAAAGCATAAGAATAGAATAATCCTAAATAGGATTATTCATAAGATAAGATAACATCAAACTCAATTATGGAATACTACGGAATACAATTCATATTCCTAGGCATATTCCATCTTAACATATCCCAAAACTCGAAAAAGAATCAAAGCATGATTCGAAAACAAGCTCGAATAAAGGACAATGATTCACTCATATTGTACTTCAACGTATCGTGATATACATGTTGTTTTGTGTTTATTCTACTTCGTTCTAACCACAGCTCTGATACCAAGCTGTAACGCCCCACCCCGAGACCCATCTTAGTAAAGAGAATTAGCGAGTAATTCCGTCTACTAAAATGGAGAATATGGCTAGTTAAGGGCCACCATCTATAATTTTTTCTTAAACATCTACTAAATACGTCGATAAATGCAATATGATTTTTCCATCTCAACTGGATTGACATACCCAATAAATGCTCAATTAAAAACTAAGGTGGCTAACGGATCTATTAAAAAAAATACAATAACTAAATGAAAAGCACATCACAGAATAGTAATCGACATCATATATACATACATATATACTGATATGTGTTTAGTACAATACAATATGAATAAAATAAATGTGGTACTCGACAACACCATATGCATCGAATCAAATGTAAATACATCAGAGTATGGGGAAGAAATAAACTACTCAAGCGATAGACAAGCTAATGTCCAACATCAACTTCAAGCTAAGCCCAATAGATGATACCTGAAACAACTCGGTCTGTCCCGAGTGAAAACACACGGATCAGGCTAGCTAAAATCATCAGTGAAATAGAATAATCGATAAGGATAAGTAGGTGAAAGTGATGGTATCCTTTTTCTTAAAGGATGTCATGTCCTAAACAGGGTTTCAACATCATAAGAAAGGACAACATCTCTTCTTGGCAAGTAGAAGAGATAATGATGATAAAGTCATACTTAAGTGGCATAACTGACACTTAAGCAAATGGAACATTGGCGAGCAAAGATTTAAAGATAAGATTCAATAAACATCGCTTTCGCCTCATATCATCGGCTTATAAAAGAATATGGATAATGACTTCTAATGATTCAACTATCTTCTTAGAAGTGGTCGTCAATATAACAATACATCAAAGGTACATATCCTTTATACATAGAATAAAACGCATATGGATGTGCCTCATCTCATTGGCACATCCCAAGGATCATTCAAGGGAATATAAAACCCAATCATAAAAGACGCATCATACTTTTTCATACCTCATCTCATCGGTATGAATATAGATGCATCTCAAATCCATCGCTAAAACTCATCACTAAAGATTCTTCATAAGAATTCATACCTCGTCTCATCGGTATAAATATATAAATAGATCTCAACTCCATCTTAACAACAAGTTGTCTTAAAATCATCAAATAATCGATCCATAATGCAAATAACTCAATCAAAGAGTAACATCATAAATGATTTCACCATATATGTACACATCTAATCTAGCACTAGGCTATCAATGTAATAATCATTTAAAGACGGTGAAGTCTAAAACATCAGAACTCAAAGAAATCCCGGATTGGCCAGATCCTCGATTGCATGCCGAAGCAATGCTACGCGTGCTATATCGTGACTAGTACTACTATTTGGTACCATAAACATCATGGTGACTAGAGTCAAATAACATCTTAACAGCATGAACATCTTGAATGACTATAGTCTATAACATTGTAATGACTCCCGGTCACAAAGACCCCAGTTAATAACATCGTGATGATCGGAGTAGCAGCTACATCGTGATGACTCCAATTGAGTACTCGTTGTCTGTAGTACTAGTGAACATCGTGAATGTGTCTCAACTTCTCGGATAGGAACACAATAGGTGTTAATGTATGTCCCATACCATACGTTCGCACCTAACGGTTTACTAGCTATTAGTTGGCACCACACTAGTAAAACATCATAAACATCATGAAAATATACTCAGCCTCATCTCATTGGCGAGTAAATACATTACCCTACTCGTATCGTCTCATTGACGAGTACTAGTGGCATAATGACTTGTCTCATCTCATCGACAAGTAAAAACTATCATAATACATCTCAACATCTTAAAATCATCACAAAGAAGCTTACCTCATCTTATCGGTAAGTAAAAATAACATCTAGATGGTTATTTATAAGCATAATTCCAAATAGGAATTTCTAGCTCTCAATTTACCTCATTCCATCGGCGACTAAGAAATACATCTTAAAATGGTCCTTCATCGAATATACTCTTAAATTAGAGTTCTCAGACCTTATAATCTACTCAAAACTTTAATAACATCTCAAATCGTCTCAAATAGTTCATCGGAAAGGATTCGATCGTATAAGTCCGATAATAAGCGGTAAAGCAAATCCATGTGTCCCATATCACATATTTTACTTAACGTTTATTGTCTTCCTCATACGTCTGAAAATCATAAAAATAAGTAATTTTATTTATAAAATAAATTTGTTAGAGAAAAATAAGAATTTAAAACGATTTTTCCAAAAACGATTATTAAAACTAATATTTGAAATTCCTTTCTTATAGGAAATAAATATATTTTATATCAGAAAAATAAATTTGAAATACTATACAATAATAATTTGAAATATCCATTCATTTTAGAAAAAAAAACACTTCAAAATGGTTTAATGAAAACCGTGCACGAAAATAATGAAAAACAAGGAAGATAACTCAAGACTGATAACTTGTATTCAATACGAATACAATTAAAATTTAACCCAAAATTAATTTAAATTCTATTTAAATTTGGATTTCAAATTCTCTAAATATAGATAGCTATTGATAGGCATCATAGCTCTCAAAATATCTCAAAAACAACATCAAAACTGAACGAGAATGAGAGCAAAAATGAGTTGATACAATTATAAGGTCGATGATTGTTGTTACTGTCGATTTGCTCTCGGGACAGCAACAAACAAGCATGATTTTGACCAAGAAATCATCGAAATTTCAGAAAACTCAAAACATGAAACTTGTTTTTCTATTTCTAAGATTTCTCGAACATCCAAAATTGTTAAATTTTATTAAGAAATGAAAGAGTTATGAACAAAACATTACTCGGGCCTGTGATTGTTGTTGTTGTCGATTTTCTCTCGGGACAGCAACAAACAAGCACGATTTCGACCAAGAAATCATCAAAATTTCAAAAAACTCAAAACATGAAACTTGTTTCTCTATTTCTAAGCTTTGAAGAACATCCAAAATTATTAAATTTGATTAATAAATGAAATAGTTATGAACCAAACATTACTCGGACCTGTGATTGTTGTTGCTGTCGATTTGCTCTCGGGACAGCAACAAACAAGCACGATTTCGACCAGGAAATCATCAAAATTTCAGAAAAATAAAAACATGAAACTTGTTGATTTTTGTCTAAGTTTTACAGAACATTCAATATTATGAAATTCAGTTAAGAAATGAATGAGTTATGGCCAAAATAAATTCTTAGACTTGTAATTGTCGTTGCTGTCATTTGCTCTCGAGACAGCAACAAACATGCACAATTTTGATCAAGCAAACATCAAAACTTTAAAAAACTCAAAACATGAAATTTGTAGATCTTTGTTTATGCTTTCCAGAACATCCAAAATTATGAAATTTAGTTAAGAAATGAATGAGTTATGGCCAAAAAATTTCTCAAACTTGTGATTGTTGTTGCTGTCATTTGCTCTCGGGACAACAACAACAACAAACAAGCACGATTATGATCAACCAAACATCAGAATTTAAAAAAATTCAAGACATAAAACTTGTAGCTTTTTGTCTATGTTTTCATAACAACCAAAATTATGCAATTTGTTAAGAAATAAAAAAGTTATGGCCAAAATAACATGGCGACAGAAAACATAAAATAACAAAGACGAAACATAACCTTATTAATGCGAAAATTAAACTCAAAACTTCGTTTTTGGCCAGAATTTATAAGATTTTACACTTACCTTTTGATTTGCAGTGAAAGTTTGGATTTGCAAGCAAGATTGAACCTTTAGCACAAGACTAGAGCCCTAAACATCTGGAAATAGAAAAATACAATACATGCAAAGAAGCAATTGATCAAAACAAAATTTACAGAAAACCATTCTAGGGTTTAGATGGATTCTAAGATAGATTAGATTGGAGATTACCTTTCTCTTTTCTTGTTTTTGTGATTTATCTTTGAATTAGCAGCAATTTTGGGTGGAAATTTGGTTTTAATTTGAGAAAGCCATGGAATTTCTCCTTAGGGTAAGTCTTCTTTCTTTGGTTCTGAGAAGAAGATGAAAATTTACTACGTACATGCTAATTTTATCAAAGAAGAAGCTTCTAGTTAATGGTTATGGATCCTATTTCTTACCCAAAAAGCCCAATTGCATAAATACTTAGAAAAATATTAAGCTATGTTCACATTTTCTCTTATTTAACATAATATACATACATTTCATCATTTAGTTGTCAAATAAAATGTATGCAACTACTTATATTGAAATAAGTTATTACTGTAAACAAACAAAATATATTTTAATTATAAAAAGATAATAATTTTTTAACAATAAAACCCTATCTTACATAATATTTCATAATTTACACAATCTTAGTGTAAAAACACTATTTTTAAAGTATAACTTGATCAAAAATTATTATCTTAATCAAATAAATTGTAATAAATCATTCTAACACTTTTAAAACAACTAAATAATATTTGCACACAATATTTCATGCTTTTTTTAATAAAAACATGTTTTCTTTATATTTTTCCTTTTATATTCAATAAAAGGATAATATTGGCAATATTTACCAATATTATCACACTAACTTAATTAAAATACAATAAATGATTAATTTCACTCCAAAACCTCAAAATAAAGTTTTTAAAACTTTATTTCCATCAATTTGGATTATTTCAACAATTAAATGTTGAATTACATCACTTGGTAAATTTATTAACTCAATTTTACCTAGATTCCAATATTTTCCATTTTATTAACCAACACCCCAAACAATGAATTTTAAACTTGACTCCAAACATATTTTTTATTTAAAATAAACAATTTCAACCAAATTTATTTCTCCATTACATTCTCTTTACCATATTAAATTATAACGATCGTTATAATTTAATATCATCAGTAATCTCCAATACCATGGTTGTTACAATAACATTGTAACGACCCGCAAATCCGTACCCCTTGAGTCAATACTATTCTACCTAAATCAACTCAAGTTGTACAGAAATACGAACCATTTGGGTTAAAGCAGAAGAGGTAGAAGAAGAAAATAGAAAAAAACTACAGAATCTAACCATCGCAGCGGAATAAAATATAATAGATATTAACATATCTTTACACCAAAACAAATATATCCGTTCATATATTACATCATCAGAGTACATCAATCACAACTCAACATCAATAACATACAACTGGATACACAGCTACTCAACACAGCGTTATATATATTTAACAAATATGGAAATACGTATCGTCATCCAGCTCGTCTCCTGAGCTCCACGGCATCAAATACTGTATCCTATAATACTCGGTCTGACCCGAGCATTACAGTTAAATAACACCCGAGTCAGTCTGGAATACTAGCGTGAGAAAATCACACCCAATTGATTATTAAAGTTTCAAAAATCCTTTGAAAACAAAAGCATCTCGTAAGACCACGCCACAAATAGACATGTTGGGTTTTTACCTTACGATAGCTAAAACAATTTTCATAGAAATCCTCTGATATTATAATAGGGTCTATATACAAATACTTATAAAATAGCCGAAATTGTTACATGATTAAATTCTAGCTACTAGCCACAGAGTGGGTAATACAAACAAAACTCGTACAAGGCTCGTAGGGAGAATGGATTTCCAACTAATGACTAGGTATTGGGGTACCACCTGTCACAGTACGTGGCCTAGATCACAGTACCGAGGAGTACGCCCGCTCCCCTACAACACAAGACCGGAACTACCCCTTACTGGATAATCCCCAGTGAGATCACCCCGCGGTTGGGATCAGCAACTGCCCACTAAGCCGAAATAAAAAGGGACATCTAGACAGGGATGACTCACCCTGCTTGGGTGCTACCCACCTAGCCTTGCTGCATAACCCCTGATTTTCATCCATTCCCAGTTGATGAGGCTTGAGGCTAAGCGTTACCTTTTTAGAACATATCCCTTAGAATGCCCATCGTCCACCTGACGATGTTCCGAAAGCATTCATCCATACAAGTCCATCACGGGTTCGAACGGAACCGAAGGCACTATTCCTACTACATCCATTTTGGAAATATCCTCAGGATTAGTAGCGACTAGCCCTTGCACTTCACTGCTCCAACTTCGAATCCAAAATCGTTTTCCACGAAACGTACAAACCGGATCAAAGTGGTTTTCGAGAAATAAATCTCGATTCCGGTCTCTTCGAAACGATCAACGCATTTGTCCATTATTGATAGTCGGTGATTTAACTGTCAATTAATATTCACAACATCCATCACACAATAAATAATTTCCCAAATTATTTATTAATCCCAAAAATATCTTCACAAGATATATTTTCAATTTCAATCATTTGAAAACAGTTTCAAACTATCTTCTCTTCTCAGTACAAATTCCAAGTATTTTCTATTTCCACCGGAATTACCAAGCACAACTTAAATTTTTAAAATAAATTAAAACACTTACTTTGAAATATACTTTAAAACATTTAAGTTAAAACTACTTCAATAATTTACTAAAAATACATACTATATTAATATTTGAAAATATGGTTACTTTATAAAATATAAGTGTTTGTGTCAAAATTGGGCACAACACTCGTCGGAAGTTTTTGAAGAGATAATAAATGAAGAAAGTAAATTAAAACGTGGATTATCTCACAAAAACTCCAAATAGCAGAAAGTAAATTGCACAAGAGACAACGATTTAGAGTGGTTCGGCGTTTTGCCTGCGTCCACTATGAAATTTTGTTACTTTATTGCTTGATATTCGGAGAATACAACTTTTGATCTCAAAGTACAGCAAGTAGTAAGCCGAAATTTTAAATCGAAGGCAGTGGTGGTGCTGTGAAGTAATTTTGGCGGCGTCTAGTCGTGCATTATCTTCACAATTCTCCGATCCCCTTTCTGAATGACCAGGGGCTCTATTTATAGGTGTAGGAGGCTGATATTTCTCCTAAAATTCGGGAAGACCACTTCTGGCATGTGTGGGGGGCCCACATGGACGAATTCTGGAGATCCGGGCCCACTTTTGGATCGATTCGACGCTTGGTTCGAATCGATCAAAAAAGTGTCCAATCGTGATGAAACTTGGCGTGGACATTCTTCTATGTATGTGCAAGCTCCTGTGAAAATTTCATAGCATTTGGACTTGTAGATCTCAAGTTATGATTGATTCAAGATTGCATTTTTAGTTGATATGCGTGCTTCGAATCCATGGTCTTCGAATCGATAGGGTCGATTCCATGGTTTCAGCTGCTACAACTTGATGGGTTCGACGTGTTGGATTCGAAGGTTATCTTCTTTCGAATCGATGATGTTGGCACTTGTTCGAATCGATCGTTGTTAGCTACTGCGGATCGATTCGAAGTTGCTTCAGTATGTTGGATTCGAAGAACTCTCGCTTGATGGATTCGAGGACAGGAATACTCTGATGGATTCGAAACAAGGCGTGCCCTCGATGGATTCGAACCTACATTCTTTGGATGGAGTCGAACTGAGACATAGATAGATGGATTCGAATGTAGACATGTGAGATGGGTTCAAGGCAAGGTCTCGCTCCTAGGTTCGAAGCTATGCGTGCTTTGATGGATTCGAACTCCGATCGATTCGAGCCTGGGTCTCTCGTATGGATTCGAAATAAGGCCTACCCTCCTTATTTTCTTTTTGTGACATCTTGAGTATACGAACTCGGATTTCCCCGAAATTTGGAACGTTTGTTTCTACAACTTTGCTTGACGTGTCCTATCAATTGTAGCCCGATCCGGACTTGGGTAAAACTTGTCGATATTTGTTGTTGCCCAACAATCATTCAAAGCTAAAGATGTATGATCCTGTCTCTTTCTAGTTAGTTCCTTGGTATCTCGGCCTTGCCAAAAGGCGGGATAACATTTGCCCCCCAAAGTACGTCTTGTGTAAACATGACGTGCTTTGAAAAGCTACAATCTAACGCTGGACAATTAGGACATGCTCTGCTGAAAGCTGTACTCTTTATTGCTGTTATCAACTGTCGTATGATTGTGATCGGTTGTTCGTCGTTGAAATCATGACAAGATGGATATCTGATCCCTGTGAATGATAAAGATCAAATATTAGTCAAACATATGCGCATACGTGTATCACCTTGATTTTGGTTAACGTTGCGTGATTGCAAGTTGTTGCCAGTTTGGTTTGTTATCGAATTCTGCATCGGCCCTCTCCTGAACCGATTTGAGATTCGGTTTAAAGTATTGTTGTTATAGCCATCTATGATCATCCTCTTGTATCGATCCTCTCCTGAATCGGTGTAAAAGGTAGATCAGTTAATTTTTCATATCGAAGCGTTGTATTCATTCTCATCGATGGTGCCTAATGGATTCGAAGCACGCTGGTTCGAACCGATAGGGTTTCGAATCGATGGTATTGCTGGTTATGGAATAGGTACTTCGAATCGATAGGATTTTTCAACTCAGCCCTCATTCAAGTGCTTCGTATCGATGCTGTCTTGATGGATTCGAAGTTACGCTCGTTCGAATTGACTGTCTCGCATCTGCCCAGTGTTTCCTCGAACCGTTGACTCCTCGCATTGACTAAGTTGGGATGGAGTTGAATGCAGTGGGTTCGTATTCGATGGTTTCGAACGTAATGGATTCGAACGTTACTTGTTCGAATCGATAGCATGTGACCGGTTGGGGTCGGTCATTTTGACCGGGAGACGAGTCGTCCCATTTCTATCTTGGGATCCATATAAATACCCAAGGCCATCTTCATTTTTAACTTCTTACTTTTCACTTTTTACTATTGCTATTTCTTCAGCTCGAGCCTTCAAAGCCAGATACAACTGCATTCTGCACGAATCGATCCAATTTTTCCAAGTTTTCACCTGTAATCGAGTCCAATCAGGTAAGTCAAGGGATCGATCCGAGTGTAGAACGATGAAAACTGAAAATTTGACATCATTTCAATCCTTTCTTTCGAAAACCATGAGTGATAGTGAGATCTGAAATGGGTTGACTCGATGGATCTGGGGAACGAAACCATTCAAGTCGTATTTATTCTGAGTGTTGTCAGGGAGAAGTCTAGGCAATGTTGGATGTCATCTTCCTTCCTTGCTTCGCATCGATTAGGGCATAAGTAGTTCGAATCGATCAAGAAGGCGAGACTTCGAATCGATGTAGGAATAGGTAGTTCGAATCGATCAAGATTGCGAGATTACGAATCGATGGATTCGAAGGACCGTGCCGATCGATTCGAGGTGATAATACCCTGATCGATTCGAAGGTGCTCAGTATGGATCGATTCGAAGTTATGCATAGCTCATGGATTCGAAGTACTTCTCCACCCTAAAGCTGCATCGAGTCGACCTTCTTGGATTCGAGGTGTATGGATTCGAACACCTTCAATTCGACTCGTATTGATTCGAGTCGGTCGATTCGAACGTTCGAACACCTGATACTTCTAATTCTCTGATTGGCTCCAACTTCTGAACTATGACCAATTTCAAGTTGAACTTTGACGAGCTTAATGAACTTTAGCATACTTGACCCCGACGAGCTTCGGCCTTGCATTATCGAATTTAACTTGACCTCTCTGTTGGAGCTCGTCGATGGTACCATGACTTAAACAAAATATAACGAATTTATACTTGAATTGGCCAGTAGCATCCAGGTGGCGTGAAAGTGACGGTCAGCGATGATGGTCGTTTTCACTCTTAAATTCCAAAGTTTTGTCGTTCGGACACCTCGTTTCATCTTGTAAAAATCTGCTTAAAATTTTTGCATAGCACTTGCACCACACGACATACTCATACACTTTGCGCCGGGGGAATGCACGGGTTTTTTATGTATTTAACGCCGCTTTCTGGTGAGTTAGTTAATTATGGAGTCTTCGAGTTCTCAACAACAAGAAGCACAAAGTTCGCCTCTTCCAGTGCTTGAGATTCCGGACATCCCTCCTGAAATCGTAGATCCGGCCCCGGATGAATTGCCGGAGGCCATATTTATCGAAAATCCCGTCGATTCTGTTCAATCCAATATCTCAGAGTCTCTGTTGGGCCGGATATGTTCGAAACATAACATATCTCTGGACGATGTTTTATTACCCAGTGCTAGTGATAGACCACACAACCCTCCTGAAGGATATACTGCCTTCTACCGTCATGCCTGTGCGGCTGGATCTCTTCCTCCTTTTAACCAATATACCAGAGAGGTGTTGTGTATTTAGGAATCGCTCCTTCACAGCTTCATCCCAATGGGCATGCTCTACTAAACAGTGTCTTCGTCATATTTATGGATTGCCTTTTTCGTCCGCCAAGACCTAACGAGATCAGGCACATTTTCAACTTTAAGAGTAGGGGTGATAGCCCGTCTTTCACTTTTCTAGAGGCGGTTAGGAACTGTCAGGTCGTAACTGGGGCCTGGACTAGGCTTAGTTATTTCAAGAACGAGTGGTTTTTCGTTCGATGCCCCCCAGGGTTTGCCAGGAGATGGTTATCCAGACGTAAGTATCATTATTCGTTCTTAAACGGTCATTTTTGATACTTTATACCAATACCCTGCTATTCTTGCAGCTATCATTTCGAGACCTACTGGCGGACATTATAGAGGCGTCGTTCAAAGCTTACAAAGGGTTCCTCATGACTTAAGGCACATAGATTTGCTACTGACCGATGATAACTTAAGGACATTGGGTTTGATTGAGATGGGCCAGAGTATTGTAATTGAAGGTTTGGCGAAATCAGCCTCGAGGAAGAAGAAGAAAGTGACAAAAAGAAAACCTGGCGTTGTGATAAGAGAAATGAGCGATGATGAAAGAACGCCCACAGACACTGAGATAGCAGCCGACCTTTCTCGAATAGAAGAGGGTCAGACAGGCAAGGCTGTTGTACCTAAGTTTAAGAGATGGAAATCCGTGGTCACAACCCGTTCCCAACCTGGGGTTACTGTTTCCAACGCCTCTCCTTACCAATCCGGAGACATTTTCACAGGGTTGGATGATATTCCCATTCCGGACTACGTATCTCTCCACCATGGGTCCGGGTTGGAAGAGCTCCGGGGAGCGCTTGATATAAGCGAATCTTTACCCGTTAGTGTAATCGACGCTTCTGGGGTCGGGGGGTTTATGCATTTATACACTTTTCACAACACTTCACGACTTCCACACGCATTGCAGTGTTTTATCTTGGTACTTAATCGAATTGTTCCTTTTTTACAGGTGCCATGTCGAATCGTCCTTCTACACTTGATAAACTTCGGCGAGTACACCATTCTTCATCCTATTATGAGTCTCGCCGTAGGGATTCTGACCGAGATCGTGAGCGGAGGTATTATGAGCAGGAGCATCGCGACAGGGACCATTCCCGATACTATTCTAGCCAGGAGCGCTCTGATAGGGACCGAAGATACCGCTTACCTTCTCGTTCTCCTCCGCCATCCAGGGGCCAAGCACCTGCAGTTGTGCCTACACGGCAACAACCATCTCAACAAATTTCTAAACCTGGTCCACATCGCCCGAGGACTGAGACGGCTGCGACCGTAACCGTGGAGGAGGCGCCTCTTGAGCCGTCTGGTGAAGGAGCTATTAGAATTGCTCGGTTGAAAAAAGACTTTCCAAAGATATGCTTTGATGCCTATATCTTTCCTCCTAATCTCAAAAGGATTCCTGAAGAGGCCATGACCACCGCCCTTGGCTATACCCGGGATTTTTATGCTCAGTATAAGGAATGGTACAGGGCGGCTGTTAAAGCCTCGAAAGTAGCCTTCGAATGAGCCAAAGTTATTGAGAAACTGGAAGCGGACTTGGCTCAGAAGAACCACATTGTTGACGAACTTCAATCTGAAACGGAATCTTCTCGCAAGGCCGAACTGGAGTCGCTACAGAAGGTCGACGAGACACTGGCTGAGATGGCGAAAATGCAACAAGCGCATTGTACTTTAGTTGAAGATTTAGGCCATCGATACAAGAATGTTGAGGCCGAGCGAGATGCGGCGGTCAGAGAACTTGAGGCCAGCTTAAACAAAGAAAAAGATGACGCTAATACGGCCGCACAGGAAGCGTGCGAGCAAGCTGTGTCTCTCCGGGCTGAGCGAGACGCGGCGGTTGCTAAAGTTGAAGCGGTGGAGGCAGAGGTAGAAGGGAGAGTTCAGGAAGAGATATTTAGAGTAGAAGCTGAGTTCGACGATCTTCTCGACACTTATAATGCTAATGTACTCGAGCATAGGAATCTCTCATGGCTCGGAGATTATTCTGCGCTTCTACTCAGCGCTTGGAAAAAATTGGTAGCGAACAAAAGAGCATCTCTCCCTGAAGGCGCCGTAGACGAATTTGAACTTGAATCTCGCTTGTTGAGCGAAGAAGAAAGGAAACTTCTCCATGATGCGATGATCTCCGCTGAGAGAGAGAGACTTGGTTTTCACCATGTGGAGACTGGTGAGGGTTCTGGAGCCGCACATTATAGTGAGAATGTTCCAGTTGATGCCCCAACCTCATCTGGAGTCGTCACTATAGTCGGTCCACAGGTTATCCCTGCTTATAACCCGGATCGACCGGAACTGTCTCTCGTTACATCTACCATTTCTGCACCTGTCCTATCACAGAGCCGCAGCAAAGAAGGTATTCTAAATGTTGCTTAAGTGTTTTTGGAATTTTGAACTTGGAGCCGATCATTTGACTAATTATCCTCTTTTCTTTTTAATCAGTGGCTGAAAGTGATGCGCCAGCATTTCCAATACCACAAGCTTCGCAGCCAATGCTAGGAGCCGTTGTTACTGAGGCCATCACGACCACTGCCTTTACCAGCGAGATGGGAAAGGGGAGTTCGATGTTGTTTGATGTTCAGATGATTGAGGAGCTTCTTAAGCAACCTTGTGAACCTTTTCCAGATCCTTCCTTTACAATGGGTGGAGCTGCCCCATCTTTTAGCTCGTTTATGCCAACCGCCAGTGTTTCCAGCGCTGCTTGATCTACCCGAGAAGAGGAAATTCTTGCTGAGATAAGCGCCGAAATGGCTACGGTGACGGCAATTGGTGGTTCCGGAGGCGATGTTGTTCCACCGAGCTTAACTCCTTCAATTGTTACTTCCTTCACCGGCACAACTATAACTTCTAGCGTCGAAGCTTTGCCACCTGTTACGGCTTCCCCGCCTCCAGTTCGTCCTCACAAAAGGATCTCTATCCCTTCCAGCTCTGAGGAAGACGTGGATATCATGCCAGATCCCGAGGATGCTCCAAAGAAAGGCAAGAAATCCCACAAGAAGTCGGGCAGTGGATCCAGTGGATCAACTCCGAAGAAGAAACCCCGGAAGAAGAAAGAGTGAACTTCTTGTTTTACCATGTAGTTGTGACAGGGCAATTCTTTTTTCTTTGTAGGCCGTGTATAAGTGTGGATTCGGCACCCACTTATGGATTGTTTCTAGTTTTATCATGTAATCGAACTTCTTTTTTATTTGTCGATAACATGAAGAACAACTCTTCTCTTTTTTGCTCAAGTATTGCATTAATTAGCATATGCTCACATATGCCATAAGCCTCGTATACATGTCCATACTTCGGGGACTAAACATAATTTGTAGTTAACAGTTCGGTGTACTTGTGGTGCTTTTACCGTCAAGTAGAGTTCGTTTTTATTTGCCAAGCCTACGAATCTTGGTCGCAAGTTGCAATCGATGAATAATCGAACTTCGGACATTGTATCACTTTGATTAGCGATTAACACTTAGCTTTTTTGCCCCCTAGTCTCGGGGAATAGCATTTGTGTTTTGGTGATTGAGTGCTTTTTGCAAACTTCGAGCACATGTCCATATTCTGGGGACTTAGGATAATTTGTAATCGATAACTTGGTTCGCACCACGGGAATTTGAGAGTTATCGATGTTTGTAGTATGGTTCGCGTTCCGGGAACCTGCAATTGATGTTTACACTCCACTTCGCACTCTGGGAATCTAGAGTTAGCACGGATGCTTCGGTTCGCGCTCTGGGAACCTGTAACTTAATGTTTATACTCCAGTTCACACTCTGGGAACCGAAATTTGAAGTTTATACTCCAATTAGCACTTTGGGAACTTGGAGTTAGCTCACACTCTGGAAGCGATGGATTTATGCTCCGGTTCACATTCCGGGAACCGAAAGTTGAAGTTTATACTCCAATTCACACTCTGCGATTTTGGAGTTAGCTCACACTCTGGGAGCAATGAATTTATACTCCGGTTCACTCCGGGAACCGAAAGTTGAAGTTTATACTCCAATTCACACTCTGGGATTTTGGAGTTAGCTCACACTCTGGGAGCAATGAATTTATACTCCGGTTCACACTCCGGGAACCGAAAGTTGAAGTTTATACTCCAATTCACACTCTGGTAATTTGGAGTTAGCTCACACTCTAGGAGCAATGAATTTATACTCCGATTCACACTCCGGGAACCGAAAGTTGAAGTTTATACTCCAATTCACACTCTGGGAATTTGGAGTTGGAGGAGGGATTGTCGTGTATCAATCCATGTGAATGTTGATGTAGTGTTCTGCCCCCGAGCTCGGGTTTCACTTAGTGAGTGGCCGGTCGTATCACAGTCACTCCCTATTTGAATAAATCCCACCGCGTGATGGAACTTAGCTCTCCGTGTGGTGTGATTGTTGCATTCGGTGAATCACAGCTCTAGCTTGAAGAGATAGTATTTTATTGCTGAAATAAGAAAATATGGCAAAGTCAGTGCCTTATTACAAATTCAAATTTCAGAATACAAAGGAAATTGCAAAGTATTCATAGATTGAAGGAGCCTGTCATGTGTGACAGTGACGAAGGTCCTTGCTCTTCCAGGCCCTTGGCAAGATGGGACCCCCCAATGTCGATAACAAGAATAGGTCATCCCTGATCTTTTGTTCAATTACACACGGTCCTTCCCACGCTGGTTTCATGTGTTGTGGTGTTGAGTGTACTCTTCCGTAAACGAAATCACCAATTTTGAAGGTGGTTTGGGGTTGATCATTGACATCATGTGACCGGGAAACTCGCTTTCGGAGTATGATGGCCCTTAAGTCGGTATGGTCTCCCATAACAACACCAACTCCTTTGTCAGTGGGGAATTTTAAGGTTAGGCACCATGGGGCGATAACAACCTTGAATTCAGCAAGGGCCGGTCGGCCCAAGAAAGCGTTGTACGGTGAATCTATGTCCATCACCACGAATCGCAACGTCCGGATTTTGCAGCATTGTCCTGTTCCCAACTCCGTTGGTATTTCTAGTTCTCCAACGGGCATGGTCGCGCTCCCGTCAAAGTCGCGAATACTGGATTGGCATGGTTTCAAGCCTTTGGTTTTCAGATTCATTTGATCGTAGGCTCGCTTAAAGATTATGTTCAAAGAACTTCCGCTGTCAACCAGAATCCTTTTCATCCACACATGGCCCACCTGAGCTGATACGACTAATGGATCGGTAGTTGGGACTATGATTCTGTCATCATCATCACACTGGAATACGATGTTGTTGGTCATTGCTTTCTGTCGTTTGATCAGAACTTTATCTTTCGAATGTCTACAGCATATAGCATCCGCATGCCTAGTAGGACTGGCATGTGTCCTCATCTCATCCCAGTTTCGCTTTGTTGGATGGGGGATACTCCCAACAGCATTTACTACTAACCTCCAACCGGTGGGGGTGGAGTCTTCTTGTATCAGATGAGTGGATTCATTATTTAGATTTGATGGGCCCGCTTCTCTGGGTTGTGGTGTCCGCACAAACTGTTCCAGCTTCCTTTCTCTGAACAGTTTTTCAACAAGATCCTGTAAGTGACGACACTCGTTCGTATTGTGCCCGTAGCCTTCATGGAACCTGCAAAATTATCCCGTCTGGATTTGTCTTTCTGACGACGGTCTTGGAGCAGGTTTTTCATATTGAATTGTATTACGAGTCTGCAAATACAAGTCCTCCAGCGAAGTATTCAGAGGAGTATAACTGTCGAACATCGGATTTTTGCGTTGCAGGCCACGATTTTGACCTTGTTTCTTAATTTGGTTCACGCTTTCTCTTCGCCGAGCTCATTTATTTTTAATGTTCAACTGAACTCTTCCGGAGCTCTCACCGGACTGTTTTATTGCAACATTGCTTTAGGTCCCTTTTGCATTTGGCCCTGCGTCAGTTTGCTTCCTAGACTGTTTCGCGTCTTCCCGTCTCAGGAATTGAGCTGCTTTGGCATGGAAACGGTCCAACGATGCAGGTGGTTTCCCAGCTAGCCAATTACCGAATTCAGAATCGGGGTCGATCCCCTTAGTCAGCTCCATAAGGATGGAGTTATCGTTTGGATTACTAATCTCCGCGCGTGCAGTATTGAATCTCTCTAAGTAGTGCCTGAGCGTCTCTTCGGGAGCTTGCGTGACACTAGATAGAGTGTTGACATCCTTTGGCCTTGCGACGTGCATGCGGAATTGCTCAACGAATCTTGTGGCTAACTGATCGAAGGAAGAGATGGTTTGAGGTGGCAATCGGATGAACCACATGGTGGCGATGCCCCCCAAGAATATGGGGAAACTACGACACTTCACTGCATCGTCGGCTCTGGAAGCGGTCATCGACCATTCATACTTTAGAATATGTTGGTTGGGGTCGGAGTTTCCCTCGTACATGGGTAGAGTGGGCATTCGGAATCGCCGTGGGGGTTCAGCACTGAGAACATCGTCCGTAAAGGGAGTGTGACTTCGAGAAACTCCCCAATCGGCGTTTGTGAATCCCTGACTCTCACGGATCATCTGACGTATCATAGTTGAAAGATCCGGCATTTGTGCCGGAGTATGATCACGTTCCGTACTTTGGGCTTGAACCGGATATCGTCGACGGTCCAAGTCTCGCCTTCTTGGCTCATAATCTTCTGGGACGTACGGTTCAGGAGTACGACCATTATGATGACGGTCCAGGTCCGAATGATCTTGAGCGTCGGCCCCTGGTTCAGCCGCAACGCTATTGGTGCGGTATTCTGCAGCGTGGTGAGGAACGGCACCTCCTCGGGAGGAGGGTTCGGTCTGGAAACTGGCTGGCGGACCAACTCTTATTTGTCCAACGGTCAATGTCGGTTGGTTTCCAACGGGTGGCATACGACTCCCATCTAACCGAGGTCGTGGAGGTCGGTTATGATAATCAGAAGATGAAGAACTTTCGCCGGAAGAGCGAGAAACATGATCTCTCGTGGATCTCATTCGTTTCTGGCGATCCAACTTGTTGATTAGCTCGGCGTTAGCACGTAGCTGTTCCCCTAGCTGTCGCCGACTCTCGGTTAGCTCTTGGAGTAACAACTGCAATTCTTGTCGGGTATCCGAACCCGACGGTTCTGAGTGCCCAGCGACATCTTGATTAGATGGAAGTAGAGGGGCAGGATTTTGTCTATCCTGTTCTTCTTGATTGACAGCGTTCGAGGTGGTTCTTGTGCTAACCATAATGAGAGTTGAATTCCTTTCCTAGATTTTATGCAAATCTGAATAGAAGGGAAGGAAGTCGAATTCAATGATCTGGATCTCTCTCTTAGATTTACTCAATCCGGTATCGATGACAGATCCAACGAGCAGGAGAAAAGCTGGGTTTTCTCAGTAAAAGCACCAAAGTGTTTGTGTCAAAATTGGGCACAACACTCGTTGGAAGTTTTTGAAGAGATAATAAATGAAGAAAGTAAATTAAAACGTGGATTATCTAACAAAAACTCCAAATAGCAGAAAGTAAATTGCACAAGAGACAACGATTTAGAGTGGTTCGGCGTTTTGCCTACGTCCACTATGAAATTTTGTTACTTTATTGCTTGATATTCGAAGAATACAACTTTTGATCTCAAAGTACAGCAAGTAGTAAGCCGAAATTTAAAATCAAAAGCAGTGGTGGTGCTCTGAAATAATTTTGGCGGCGTCTAGTCGTGCTTTATCTTCACAATTCTCCGATCCCCTTTCTAAATGACCAGGGGCTCTATTTATAGGTGTAGGAGGCTGATATTTCTCCTAAAATTCGGGAAGACCACTTCTGGCACGTGTGGGGGGCCCACATGGACGAATTCTGGAGATCCGGGCCAACTTTTGGATCGATTCGACCCTTGGTTCGAATCGATCAAAAAAGTGTCTAATCGTGATGAAACTTGGCGTGGACATTCTTCTATGTACGTGCAAGCTCCTGTGAAAATTTCATAGCATTTGGACTTGTAGATCTCAAGTTATGATTAATTCAAGATTGCATTTTTAGTTGATATGCGTGCTTCGAATCCATGGTCTTCGAATCGATAAGGTCGATTCCTTGGTTTCAGCTGCTACAACTTGATGGGTTCGATGTGTTGGATTCGAAGGTTATCTTCTTTCGAATCGATGATGTTGGCACTTGTTCGAATCGATCGTTGTTAGCTACTACGGATCGATTCGAAGTTGCTTCAATATGTTGGATTCGAAGAACTCTCGCTTGATGGATTCGAGGACAGGAATACTCTGATGGATTTGAAACAAGGTGTGCCCTCGATGGATTCGAACCTACATTCTTTGGATGGAGTCGAACTGAGACATACATAGATTGGATTCGAACGTAGACATGTGAGATGGGTTCATGGCAAGGGCTCGCTCCTGGGTTCGAAGCTATGCGTGCTTTGATGGATTCGAACTCCGATCGATTCGAACCTGGGTCTCTCGTATGGATTTGAAATAAGGCCTACCCTCCTTATTTTCTTTTTGCGACATCTTGAGTATACGAACTCGGATTTCCCCGAAATTTGGAACGTTGGTTTCTACAGCTTTGCTTGACGTGTCCTATCAATTGTAGCCCGATCCGGACTTGGGTAAAACTTGTCGATATTTGTTGTTGCCCAACAATCATTCAAAGCTAAAGATGTATGATCCTGTCTCTTTCTAGTTAGTTCCTTGGTATCTCGGCCTTGCCAAAAGGCGGGATAACAATAAAACTAGGTTTTCACTTTTTAAAACAAAATACTAAGTTACCTTTTAAATAATTACTACGTTAATAGATTTGAAAAATATTTACTTTAGAATTTAGATATTAGAAATAATAAATTCCTAAAACATGCTTGTTAAAAAAAAATTAAAACTTTCATCTATATTTAAAAATTTACTTTGAACGAACTTGGCTATCCAGAGAAATATACTTCTCTTCACATTCTTCTTTAAATTTCCAATTTTAAACACTTGAATCAATTTCCAAATTGATTTCCAATTTACTCCCTTTATTCCAAAATCCATTAATTTCAGATCTTATTCCTTAATTATGATTTAAAATATTTTTAACTGAAATACCAATTTTTAGGTTTCTCAATTTACTTCTTTATCTCTTTAAATAAATTTAAACATTAAATTTTAAAATAATTCTTTATTCCTTTAAAATAATATCATTTGAATTTACAATTCATTCATTTCTGTTTATTCAAAATCTTTTCATACTCGAAGTTATTTATTAGTATTTTAATATCACTTCCATTTCTTTCAATTCACTCTTAATTCATTCACATTTTCTATAGGTATTTCGCTTACAAATTTGCTTCTTTATTTTCTTTCCAAAATCCAATTTATAAATTTTTGGTAATTCATTTTACCCAAATATATCCAATCAAACCATAACATTCAATATTCCAATATAATTCATCATAGAATATCAAATAATCACAACAGAGAATGTTAAATAATTTAAATAAATGTTGAGGGACCCAGTTGGATCCCTGCAACCTGTTTTCCCTGCATCCATAGACGTTGGCACAACATAAATACCAATCCCAAAATATACCATACTATAGCACATCAACCAATTCAACCATTTAAACAATTATTTAAATTTAATCATTTAAATTTAATCATTTTAAATTTAAATTTAAATTTAACTGAGTGAGATTAACTCACCTTTGTTTTTGATTTGCAGTCTATTTCCATTCATTTCCTTTCTAGGTTGTATCTCGATTTTAAACCTTGTATAACATTATATAGTTTATTAATATCCGAATTAACTGAACAATTAATTCGCATAAATTGAATTATCAAATAAATTGTGATATTCGTAATTCAAGTTAAAACTACTCCATTGAATACTTAAAATCAACTAAATGTTCCGATTTTAAATGCTTGAAAATTCCGGGTCGTCACAAACATCCAATAAATTCAAAACACACAATAATCTATCATAGATCATTCAAACAAATGATATATTGCTATATATGAAATTAAATTCAAATTTTTTGAGGAATCAATTGGATCCCTCAAATCTGTTTTCCTACATCCATAGTTGTTAATACAACATAAAAATAACAGTCCCGCTTCGAGGCGGATATCGCGGTATATAGGGTCATCCGTTATTATGCAGGGCGCATAGGGTCTCATCCGCAAAAATATGTAGGAATAGTTAATCCAACTACTGATATATATACTACTATATATAATAACACATTCAACTAGTAATAATTTATTAGTTCAATAAATCAATCAACGATTAATTTTCACTATTTAAAACTAATTAGTAATCCAAAATTGAGTGACATTAACTCACAATTATTTTTTATTGTCCCTTTCGTGTTCTGGTTCAAGTTTAATCCGAGTGCATTTGAAATTATCTGTAAATTCTACAAACTCTAGACTCAACCAAGTTGACTCCATAGCAAAGTTCTCCCTAGTACGGATCCAACGCGATTGATCGTGTCGGATTTTGATTTAAAACGAACAAGATATTCAACTTATAAGTTAAACAATTTTTTATAAACAAATTAACTAATTCTTTTGATTAAATCGACTTTGTGATACCTATCTCCTAACCCGGCCCAAAACCAAACCCACTCCCACTTTCTTCTTCAAATGTCGTCCCTTGTACACAAACACACACAATACCCATGATCAAACTATTATACGCATGCTCAAGGAGCCCCCAGACTCGACAATCCTTTGAAATGACTCCACCATCGAACCACTCTTCAGCCGCTCATCACGACCATCACATCCAAGCCTCACCTGCACCTCTAATTTGAAATGCGACACGCTCGACATCGCCCCTAGGACGTACTATGTCGCACCCCTCCAATCACCACTGAGTAGCACATGACTTGGCACGGAGCTGCTAAACAGCTCGAGAAACTCTTCGAAACAAACCGCATCCACAAACGTCGCTCAAAGGCCAAGAAAAGTGGAAGCCTAGTTCCTAAATCTCATCGTTGTACAGAGTCGAGTTCCACCAACCAACGTCGCACACTACAAACCCCATATCAAAATGAAGCTCTTGGAAAAGCATGAATTTAGGAAGTGGGTTTAGAATTTTGATAGAGTATTAGAGAAGAACAAGTTTTTAAGGCTCCCATTTTTTCTTTTCTTAGTTCTATTGCATGCTGTGATAAATAGGAGGAAATGAAATTTTAAAGGTGGAAAGATAGGCTCGTACAAATCATAGGGTGGCTAGGAAGAACCATTGATGGGAACAAAGATATTTCTAGGAAGTCAAATCAACATATATATATTATTTAAAATTTCAAACTATCTCGATTTACGTATCTTAAAATCTCGAACGTCAATCGAGGCATACCGCTAGGCGTTCATAATGTTATATACTTATTTTGAATGCAATGGAAAAGGTTTCAACTCCTAATTCAATCGTACGGAGAAGATAGCTTTTTGGACCCAATTATTAAATTGAATTTTCGATTTAAATTTCAGCGCGTTTCTATCCCATGCGGCAAAAGGATTACTCCAAATGCCATGAAATTTGAAATCCGGTAATAATACACTATTATGGATCCAATGGAATTGGTTTCGTCGAAATCCGAGACCGTGCCTCAGAATGCTATTTATTTACGTTAATTCAAACGATAAGTTTTAAAACTGAACAAATCACTTTTAAATTCAATTTTAAAAAATTTATTATCTTTATTCTTATTAATATAAATTTAATAAGCCTTTAAATTATTTTTATCAAGCTTATAACACAAGATTCAATAATTTACCCAATTTTCAATTATTAAATTCAATAATTAAATTATCCAATAAATAGTTACATTTGAAATTCAAGTTAGAATTTAACTTTTAAATATTTAAAATATATTAAACATTTCAATTTCAAATAACCAAAATTCTGGGTCGTTACACAGCGGAAATACCCAAATACGTGATATACGTTTGAACTCCTCCAGCTAGTCTTCTGATCTCATAGCATTCTAACCTAAATCTGTAATACTCGGTCTAACCCGAGTATTATAATAAATAACATCTGAGTTAGTCTAGAAAACTAGCATAAGGAAACACACTCGATTTGAATTATTAGATTTACCAAAATCCTTTGAAAAACAAAGGTAACTCGTAAGACTGCGTCATACATAAACACGATGGGTTTTTTCCTTACGATAACAAAAACATTTTATAGAAAGTCCTGTAATATTATAATAGTGTCTAAGTACAAATACTTATCCAAATAGCCGAAATTGTTACATAAATTAAATTCCTTCATACGATGATCTACAGACAAAACGGTAAAGGCTCATACTGTAGAACGGATTTCATATAATGACTGGGCTACTGGGTACCGCTCATCACAGTACACCTCTAGAAAAATGTACCGAGGACCTCGCCGAGATCCCCTACAATGCAAGACTTGCCTACCCCTAACCTAGATAGTATCAAATATGTTATCACCACGGGTGTCCCCACCCTTAAAAATCGAGCATTCCCTTTATCATGCACAACCATATCCATAATTTATATATATTTCTGAGGTTACCTAATAAATTATTAACATACCCTAGTTGGGTGAAAGACCAACTTAGTCTTGCTGCATCTCCCTTGTTTTAGTCATTCCCGGTTGATGAGACTTGAGGCTAACATTAACTTTCAAGAACAATTCCACTTAGAATGTCCATCATCCTCCAATGACGATATTCTGATAGCATTCGTCCATAAAAGTTGTCCTGGGTCTGGACAAACCGAATCACCGACTTCACTATCTTTACGATATCCATTTGTAACATTCAAACCGCGTCAAAGTGTTTTTCGAATAATTAAATCTGATCTCGGTCTCTTCGAAACAATCATCGAATTTGGCCAAAATTGATAGCTGATAATTTAACGATCAATAAAACATCCATAAGCAGACATCAGGCCTTATTATAAATTTTCCCAAAAGTTTATTTCAAAATATATTTATAAGATATATATATATATATATATTCAAATCCCTTCCAGAATTTCCAACGTTTGAAATGATTCCAAATCCTTGTATTTTCAACGGAATATCCCAAATCATTCCAACACTTAGAATATTTTTCCAACTCCATTTTGTTCAACACTTAGGAAGTATTCTATTTATTTCCTATTTTTTTAAAATCATTTACAAAATTATTTGAAAATTCCTTAACTCGTTTAGAACGAATTCTATGAGTTCTAGTTTCCTAAATCAATTTTCTTTAATATTTTCCAAGCGAAACACTTGTCTAAAATTCCAACTATCCATTTCTAACTTCTTTTATGAATTCTAATTCATTTTTTGAAGTTCACTTTTATTTAACTATTTCGAAAATTTTCTTACTTTTTCCCAAATTCCATTTTGGAGAATTTCTCCTATGAATCTTATCTACTGAATAAACCCCGTTTCTAGATTCTTGAGAAGATTTATAATTAAATTTAAATCATTACAAAACTTGCCATATACATATAAGTATTTAAAAGAATAATAATTTATTTTATAAAAACATGTTTAGGTAATTATTTAAAAATATCGAACAATTTATATAAGCATCAATAATCCATTTTTCGATAACAAGTCAATCTTCAAAGCCGATTATAAAATTAGAGTTAAATTTCAATTAATATTAGATATTTGAAAAATTCAATTCCGAAGTATTACAACACTAACTAGCTTAGAATTACATAGTCAAATAAATAGAATTTCCCTTTTTAAATCAAAAACTTGACCTCTCAATAAAATATATTTTTTAAAATTCCAATAATCAATTCAACTTATATATACCTCTCGATTTACCACATATCGATCCTATTTCGATCTAACCATCCTCACTTTTCAAAAATAGAATTCACTATTTTTCCCAAATCTATTTTTCATATCTCGATATAAATTTACCTCATGAAATTATATTTTAATTTATCAATTAATTTTCATTTTCCACTGTTTATAAACATCGTTTATAAATATATAACTCCTTTGAGTTTCACTTGTTTATAAAACTAATCCCATTTATAAAATCTCATTTTATAAATCCATTTCTTAATAAATTTCATATATTTCACAAATCTATTTAAAATATCGATTTTAATTTCTTTTCATATTTTCAAAAAATATCATTTAAAGAATCCTTCATTTAAAAATCTTCTATATAAATTATTTAAAATATTTATTTAAAATATTTTTACGAATAGTTAAATACAAACCAGAATCAATTTTTGTTTTTATCCAAATCAATTTCTTAAAAATAATCCAAATTTCTATACGAATAATTTTATATTCAAAATCTCCTTTTAAATCTTCCAACTTTCAAAAATAATATTTATGGTATTTAAAATACAAAAAATTAGGCCAGTGCTACTATAGAATCCAATAATTCACATCACAACAATAATATATAACAAATTATTCTAACACATCATATATTATTATATATGAAAAACAATAAATATAAGCTTGAGGAATACAGTTGGATCCTCCCAACATGTTTCCTACATCAACAGATGTTAATACAACATAAAAAAAAATTCAAATCCCACTTCGAGGGGCATATCGAGGTATATAGGGTCATCCGTTATGCGGGGCGCATAGGGTAACATTCGCTCTAATATGCGGGAATATACCCAACTACTAATATACATACTACTATATATATAAAATGCAACATCCAACTGATAATAATTTATAAATTCAACCAACATTCAATAATTTATTTTAACTATTTAAAATAAATTCTAGTAATCCAAATGACTAAGAATTTCTCACCTTGCTTTTCCGAAATTGTTAAATTGTTCCAATCCCAAATTGATTCCAATGCATAATACTTTTCGTTGCAAATCCAACATGGCTTATTACTTAAATTGAACCTCGTAGGGTTATGAATTGACTAACATTAATATTTATTTAAATTAAACATAACTAATTGATTTATTAATTGAGATAATTAAGATAATTAAGGAAATTACCTAATAATCTTGCTCAGTACCACGTAAACCCAAGCTCGCCTTTGACACAACGTTGATAAATCTAAATAAGCGTTGCTGCCGGTCCTTCCCTCTGACCTCCACTGCAGCATGGCTGCCATCTCCTGCAATAGCCTGTGCCACCAACGACCTTCCAGGCTGCCTGACATCTTACCACCCTCGATCGCGCTTGCCAGTTCTAATTGTAAACACACGAACACCTTCAAACTTGAACTTGCAACCCACAAAGACATGAAATTTGGACCTTGGTACCAAAGATAGAGCACCGCCGCTACCTCATCTCTTCACGACCCCCTCTAGACCTTACGCGCACGCAAACGAGCCCACATCAAACCACTAGGCGATATGCTCGATCACGCCTCGAGCTCCAGGCCGTCATCTCATCGTCGCCCTCTGCCCCAGCCTCGTACGCGTGTGTCGATCAGGGAGTCGCGATGCTCGATTCCCTTTTTTTCCTCTTTGTGACGATTCGATTTTGCGTCTCTGAGGATAAAGAGGGAAAGGAAAAAGAAATTTACGATTTTAAAATGAAGGGGATTCCATGTTTGAACTATAGAAAGGAAGGGGATGCAACTTTAAAGTGATAGGGTTCCTTTATACATGAAGGTGGCGTGCTTTAGATGGTAGGGTCTTGACTTTAATAGGTTATAATATTATTTAATTATAAATATCTCATTTAATGTAAATTAAAATTTTGGTACCTATCGAAGCATGCCACTAGGCGTTTATAATATTATACCTCTACTTCGAATGCAATGGAAAAAGTTTCGAGTCTTAATTTGATCGTATGAAGAAGATAGCTTTTTGGACCCAATTACTATAATAAATTTCAAAAACAATTTCAACGCGTTTCTATCACATACGATCAAAGGATAACTCCAAACACTACAACATTTGAAATTCGACAATAATACACTATTACAGACCTAGTGGAACTGGTTTCATCGGATGCCAAGACTATGCCTCGAATCGTTAATTAAACGCATCGATTAAATTGACGATTCCCAATTTTTACGAAATCGCTTAAAATTTTAGTTTTAAAATCTTACTAGCAAAATTATAATTCCAAATTTAATATTTAAATTTAAATATTCACAATTAAACATCTAAAAATCGGGTCATTACATTCTTTTTCCCTTAGAAGAATTTCGTCCTCGAAATTACTAAGGCAGGAAGAATGCTTCAAACCCATTAACTTTTCCAAAACCCACTTAGTGAAAATTTCGATATCCACTTTTCTAATCTTTTACTTCCAACCAATCATTTAGTTTCATTTCTGATTCAAAATCCTTTCTTTCAATTTCAATTCAAAAATCAGCCTTTTTAAGTTAACAAAAAAAATTCCAAAATATTTTGGCAGTCTTTTTTGTGCGGTGTGTCATTTGCAATATGAGATAAAAATATATACATCGACCCACACAGTCGGAAAACAAAATATATATATATATATATATATATCAATATTTATTCATTGTGGAATTTAATCCGAAAACGTACCTTTATTTTTGTTTTAAAGCGGGCGAGCTTATTTATTATTCAATTACACAACCCAAAATCTAGCCCAATAGCCTCCTGGTACCTGTACTTACTCAATTTAAACCATGTAAGTTTCATGAATATTAAAATCAATAAATTTCACTCCTTTAACAACTTTATAACATAATTTCTCACCAACAACCATGTCATAGCATAATTTATTAATATCCACAAGGTTCCAACATTCGATTATTCAATCGATTTATATATCATTTCATTCAACTCGAATGATTTACAACCTACTTATTTGCATTCAATTCATATTTATATCAAACAACTCATATCCATTCCAAATTGATTAAAAATCAATTTATTCACTTCCTATTAATTCATAGAATTTTATTTACTTTCATTTTTGTCAAATACAACAATTTTTCTATGCAAATTCGACGGTATTCATTTAATAAAATAACCCAGTTTATAGCTATTTTAAATTGATTTCAGATCAATTTATATTCAATGTTATTCCATTTCAATTTGATTTTCAATCAATTCACTTTCATTCCATCCATATCTACTTTATTACATTCATATCCATTTTCTTTAGCTTAGAATCACTCCATGCTACTTCATTAATAACCATTTCACAAATTTATTTGAACCAAGTTTTCATCCAACAGTATAAACTTAAGTAAATTCATTTTATTCCCAATTAATTCAATCATATACTTAAGCTCATTTTATTTCAATCAAATTTTGTTTCAATTTTAGATTGACTCCACTTCAATCAAATTCTATTCCATTCGCTAATTAATTTGATTAGTTCATTCACTTAGTCCACTTCAAATTTTACTTCCATGCTCAAATTCGTTTAATAAATATTCCAAGTCAAATTCAATTTATTTAAACTTAAATTGAATTTATTTATAACTCAAGTCGTCACCATTTCAATCCAATTCCATTTTATTGGACAACATTTCCAAATATATTTAATTCACTTACATTTTAGTCGAATTTTATTTATATCTCAATATCCACTTTTAATTTCAATCCCAATCCACAATCCAATTTATTCAACCAAGTTAAGTCCCATTTTTGTATTCAATGTCCGATTTTTATTCAAAAACACTCCATTTAATTCTCTTGAGTTCTAATTCATTTTATAATTCAAATTTGGTTTTTTATTTTTTCACCAAATTATCAAGTATTTTCATTTTGGTTTTTTATTTTAATTATATAAGTTGCACAACTTATTTTCTTCACAATTCCATAATTTTCCACTTTAAATTTTGTTCCATCAGAATTTTGTAACTTATAGTTATATAATCACTTTATAATCCAAGTTATATATATAATTCCTCTCGATATCATTTCTAATTCCAATTAAATTTTTATTTAACTTAAGTTAAATTTTATTCCAAACTTCAGTGCTCCACACTTTCCTTTCTTCTATACCATTTTCAGTTGAATTCATTTAATTAGATCACTTCACCAATTTACTCCATTTAACTTTGCTTGAGTTAACCCACCATTTCATTAATTTATTCCATTAAATTCATTCGAACCACCATCAATTAAATTTCTAAAATTTAATTCATTCAACTTAACTTAAGTTAAATTCCATTTAATTTTATATCTCAATCCTAATCATTACCATTACTAATCTAATTTTATTTAACTTAGCTTAAGTTAAATTTTATTCATTTTAACAAACTCAAGTTAAAATTTTGTTTCCAATTCAATTTCCATATTTTCTTTAAAATCATTCACCGTTCATAAGTACATAACCTATTTTCTGATATTTCAAGAACATCTAACAAGGTTTTCAAAATTCAAATAACTGATATTTGGAAAGCATAGATATCTCTTTATACCAAATCCCGCTTTTTACATTTAAACCAAATATGTTTTTATCTAAAACAAACCCCCTTTAGAATTTCCAATAGAACACTTTTTTCACCAAAAATCTCCATATCAAATCACCCTGGTAGCATTCCGTCACTTAGAAACTCAAAAATGAATACTGATGATGCGGCCATTATCACCAGAATTATTTTCCAGCGACTGAAGTGAGTTTAGTGCTTTATCACTTCCAAAATCCATTTAAAACAATTTTCTTTCAAAAATATCTCTAAAATAATATTACTATTATTTATTTCGAAATACTTTGGAAAACATTTCCAAAATCTCTAGGATTTAATTTTTCAATTTGAATCAACTTCAACTTTTACTTATTTGTATAATTCATTTTTATACGATGTATTTTTGATTATATAAACCATTTTCAATTTTATTATCTTTTTTTGATAACATGTCAATCTACTATAATAATTTTTTCAGAAAATTATCCCTTTTACATCAAAATATAATTTAGGTAAAACTATTTCATTTACCCACTTTAAAACAATATTATGCCGATTTATCGTGTTCAAGTGTTTAGAAATTCCTATCGATTTAGTAGCATCCTACTACTCGCCCAGAATTTATATACCACTCAATAGATAAACAACACAATATAAAACATTTTATATTCACTAACGAATACGCATTCATATCTATTAATCACCCAAACTCATTGTAGGGTACAACTGACCCTATCTCTAATGAGCAATCCCCACCAAAGCCAAGGTTCTCACTTAATCTTCAGCTCTGATACAAAATGGAAAGGCATCTATCTCCATACCATTTGAGTTGACCATAATTCACATCATTTCAACTCAAATTGAACGGAAATACGAGTCTTTAGGGGTAAAGAAGAAGAAAGAGATTGAAGAAATAGAACAACAATATAAAATCTCACAAACACAGCATAACAAAATATAATATATAATAACAGATTTTTATACAAAAGAATCTGTAGTTGTTTAATACTTACAATCATCAGAGTACAACAATCAATAAATCAATTTGGATAGTTATAATAACTTGCCCTGATATACATAACTCACACAGCGGAAATATCCAAGTACATGATATATGTATGAACTTCTTCGGCTCGTCTCCTGAGCTCCATAGCGTTCTAACCTAAATCTGTAATACTCGGGCTGACCCAAGTATTATAACAAAATAACACCCGAGTCAATCTAGAAAACCAGCGTGAGGAAACACACTCAATTTGAATTATTAGAGTTAAAAAAATCCTTTGAAAAACAAAGGTATCTCATTAGACCGCGTCACATATAAACATGATGGGTTTTTCTCTTACGATAACCAAAACATTTTATAGAAAGTCCCATTATATTATAATAGTGTCTAAGTACAAATATTTATCCAAATAGCCAAAATTGTTAAATAAACTAAATTCCATCATGCGATGCTCTACAAAAAAAACCGTAAAGGCTCGTATTGGAGAATGGATTCCATATAATGATTGGACTATTGGGTTACCGTCCATCATAGTACACCTCTAGAAAAATGTACCAAGGACTTCGTCGGGATCCTCTACAACACAAGACCGTCTTACACCTAAGCTAGATAGTACCAAATATATTATCACCCTGGATGTTCCCACCATTAGAAAATGAGCGTTCCCTTTTTCACGCACAACCATATCCATAATTTAGATATATTTCCTAGGGTATCCAGAAAAGTGATAACATACCCTAATCGGGTGTGACCCACTTAGCATTGCTGCATCCCCTTTTTCAGACATTCCTAGTCGATGAGGCTTGAGGCTAACGCTACCTTTCAAGAACAATTCCACTTAGAATGCCCATTGTCCTTTATTGACGATGTTCTAATAGCACTCGTCCATTCAAGTTATCTAGGGTCTGGACAAACCGATTCACCATCTTCACTATCTTCACGATATCCATTCGTAACGTTCAAACTAGATTGAAGTGGTTTTCGGATAATTAAATCTGGTCCTGGTCTCTTCGAAAAGATCAACGAATTTGGCCATAATTGATAATTGGCTATTTAACTATCAATAAAACGTCCATAAGCATACATTAAGCCTTATTATAAATTCCCAAAAATTTAGTTCAAAATATCTTTATAAGATATATATTCAAATCCCTTCTAAAACTTCCAACATTTGAAACGATTTCAAATCCTTATATTTTCAACGGAATATTCCCAAACCTTCCCAATACTTAGAATATTTTTCCAGCTCCATTTTTATGTTCAACACTTCGAAAGTATTCCATTTATTTCCTATTTTCTAAAAACCATTTACAAATTTATTTGTAAATTCCTTAACTCATTAAGAACGGTTCTATAAGTTCTGATTTCCTTAATTATTTTCTGTTTATATTTTCCAAGTAAAACACTTGTCTAAAATTCCAAATATCCTTTCTAACTTCTTATATGAATTCTAATTCATTTTTTGAAGTTTGCTTTTATTTAACTATTTCGGAAATTTTCTTACTTCTTCCCAAATTCCATTTTTGGGAATTTCTCCTATAAATTCTATCTACTGAGTAAACACAGTTTCTAGATTCTTTAGAAGATTTATAATTAAATTTCAATCATTACAAAAATCTCTACATATATATAAATAAATAAGTATTTAAAAGAATAATAATTTATTTTTTTAAACATGTTAAGGTAATTATTTAAAAATATCGAACACTTTATATAAGCATCAATAATCCATTTTTGGACAACAAATCAATTTTCAAAACCAACTATAAAAAATAGAATTTAATTTCAATTAATATTAAATATTTGAGAAATTCACTTTCGAAGTACTCCAGTACTAACCAGCTTAAAATTACGTAGTTAAATAAATAGAATTTCCCTTTTTAAATCAAAAATTTAACTCCTAATAAAATATATTTTTAAATTACAATAACCAATTCCATTTATAAATCCCTCTCAATTTACCACACATCGATCCCATTTCGATTTTCTAACCATCCTCACTTTTCGAAAATAGAATTTACTATTTTCGCCAAATCTATTTTTCAGATATAAATTAACGCTGTGAAATTATATTACAATTTACCAACTAATGTTCATTTTCTCTTATTTATAAACATTGTTCATAAATTTATAATTCCTTTGAGTTTTACTTGTTTATAAAACTAATCCCGTCTATAAAATCTCATTTTATAAATCCATTTCTTAATAAACTCCATATATTTCACAAATCTAATTAAAATATCAATTTCAACTCCTTTTCATATTTTCCAGAAATATCATTTCAAAAAAGCATCATTTAAAAACTTCTATACAAATTATTTAAAATCTCTATTCAATATATTTTTACAAATAGTTAAATACAAACCAAAATCAATTACTGTTTTTGTCCAAATCAATTTCTTAAAAATAATCCAAATTTATATATGAATATTTTTATATTCAAAATCTCCTTATAAATATTTTAACTTCCAAAAATAATATTTATGGTAATTAAAATACCAAAAGTTTCGCCAATGCTACTATAGCATCCAATAATTCACATGACAACAATTATCTATAACAGATTATTCTAACACATCATATATTATTATATATGAAAAACTATCAATATAAATTAGAGGAATCCAGTTCGATCCCTGCAACCAATTTCCCTGCATCTATAGATGTTAATACAACATGAAAAAAAAATTAAAATCCCACTTCGAGGGAGATATCGCGGTACATAGGGTCATCCATTATTATGCAGGGAAGCATAGAGTCTCATCCGCTCCATAGGCAGGAATATGCCCAACTACTAATATATATACTACCATATAAATAATGTAACGTCCAACTGATAATAATTTATAAATTCAAATAGCATTCGATAATTTATTTTAACTATTCAAAATAAATTCTAGTAAGCCAAATGAGTAGGAATTTCTCACCTTGCTTTTTCGAAATTGTTAAATTGTTCCAATTCCAAATTTATTCCAATGCATAATGCTTTCTGCTGCAAATCCAACTTGACTTGTTCAGTAAATTGAACCTCGTATAAAAGGGTTATAAATTTGCTAACATTTATATTTATTTAAATTATACATGACTAATTAAATTATTAATTAAGATAATTAAGAAAATTACCCTAATCGATTTTGCTCAGTACTACGTAAACCCAGGCTCACCTTCGACCCAACGTCGATAAATCCAAATGTGCGTTGCTACCAGTCCTTCCCACTAACATCCACTACAACTCGGCCTCCTTCTCCTGCAATAGCCTGTGCCACCAACGACCTTCCAGATTGTCCGACAGCTTACCACTCTCGATCGCGCTTGCCAGTTCTGATGCAAGCACACGGACGACTTCGAACTTGAACTTGCAACCTACAATGACATGAAATTTGGACCTCAGTACCAAAGATAGAGCATCGTCTCTACTTCATCTCTTCAGGACCCCTCATCCAAACTTCACGCGCATGCGAACGCGCCTGTATCTAAACCCTAGGAGATATGCCTGATCATGCTTCGAGCTACAGGCCGAGGCCTCATCGTCGCCCACCCCCTAGCATCGTACATGTGTGTCGATTAGGGAGTCGTGGTGCTCAATTCACTTTTTTCTTCTCTATAAGGATTTGATTTCGTGACTTTGAGGAGAAAGAGGGAAAAGAAAATCACAATTTTAAAATGAAGAGATGTTGTGTTTGAACTATGGAAAGGTAGGGGATGCAAATTTAAAGTGATAGGGGTTCCCTCATACTTGATGGTGTCTCGTTTTAAAAGGAAGGGTCTTAACTTTGATAGGTTATAATATTATTTAATTCTACATATCGCATTTAATGTAACTTAAATCGATACACTATTGAGGTGTGCCGCTAGGCGTTTATAATGTTACACCCCTATTGCGAAAGCAATGGAACAAGTTTCGAGTCCTAATTTGATCATATAAAGAAGATAGCTTTTTGGACCCCAATTATTATATTAATTTTCAATATTAATTTCAATGCATTTCTATCACGTACGATCAAACGATCACTCTAAATATTACAAAATTTGAAATCCGATAATAAAACACTATTACGGATCTAATGGAACTGGTTTCATCGAATTCCAAAACCGTGCCCTGGATCGTTAATTAAACGCATCGATTAAATCGACGATTCCCAATTTTTACGAAATCGATTAAAATTCCAGTTTTGAAATCTTATAAAAAAAATTATAATTCCAAATATAATATTTAAAACTTTTTAAATGTTCACAATTATACATCGAAAAATCTAGGTCGTTACAATAATAAATATTGAAATACTTAGATGATAATAAAATAATTGTTAACAAATGTTGAAATAGTTATTAATGTAATTTATTGAAAAATTAAATAGCTTAAATTTAATATTGGGAATTGTATAAATAATTGAACCTTGAATTAATGTGAATGAAAATGGTATCAAAAATGGATTTAAATTTTATTTAAATATGAATGAAGATTGTTAACATTTAAAATTGGATTTAAAAGTGAATAATTAAAAATTGAAAATTTTATATTATAACTAACAAGTAAAAACAGTGTAACGACCCGTAAAATTTTAATAATTTTTAATGGTTTTATTTACGTATTTAATTGAATTTTTGAGAAATTTTAAATAACAATATTTTGAAATAAAAATTTAATATTTGGATTACGTCCAATTAAACATAGCAGATGGTAAATTTTCAATTTATTTTATCAAAGTTTATTTCATTGTGAAATTCTATTTAATTCAAGCTAGCTAATAATTATTGATAATAAAATATATTTTTCAAAACTGAATATTTTTACATAGAAAAATTCTAAATCATCTTCTGACTAAGAAGCCATTTTTATTTTTTTTAATTCGGACTTCTTTATCTCCGTCGATCTTATTTTCCAGCGTTTTTGCTGCATTTTCCGCTAGTAGAAAATTCGAATTTTTATAATTAAATCATACCACCGATATATGTATACCGTTTTGATTGTCTCGTCGTGCTGATCTCTACGGTACATTTATTTCTGTATTTTGAGGTCTGATGCGCGACGGAAATGATAAATTGTTCGTCGTATCGATACCGAAATCGTGACCTTTTGGTTTCCTTGCTTTCAAAACAAATTTGAACCGTAGCCACGGTAATAAATTATTATAAATTTTTCAGCTTAATCTAAGATGACCGTTGCTACTAAAATCGTTACTTTTCTAATATATTCATTCCTACTTTCACTGACCTTTTATTTCTTCATTTTCCCACCGTTTAAAAAAATATAATGGTTATTCGTTTTATTTTATTCAGTAATCAGCGTGACTCTTGCCATTTACACCGTACCATATTTGACTGTTGATTTTCGTTCAGCATTCTTATTTTAAAAATAAAACGCAGAGTAGCGTTGCCTTCACAATTTAAATTGCTTTAATTCCTTTGCTGAATTAATGGACAGCTATTACCTATTCATTATTTTATTTATTACGCAGTGGTCCATTTCTTATGGCCTTTATAATTCCCAAAAGTAACTGTTGCTTTATTCCTTGCCTTTTAAACTCTTGGCATGATGTCCAAACAACGGTATTTATTGCTTTAATAACTTCAACGGAATTTCAGCTTGACCGTTGATATTACATTCATTTTAGTTCATTCAAACTTTTTAACTTTCAATTTAGCATACGTTTGTATTTATATCCCTTAACCTAAATGGCGACTTATATTTTTCCTTCACGTTTCAAGTATGAAACGTGCTGTCAAATCCAGCAATTAATTGCTTTAATTTCTCAACTAAATCTTAGGGTGATTGTTGCCATCCTATAATTATTTTGAAAATCAAAACGTATAAATTTGTATACGTTTACGTTCATTTTGGTCAGTTCATTTCTTCTATTTTAAAGTAATATAATTCATTCTTAAAAAAACGATTGCATTGTAAAACACATCTCTTCCAAATCTTCACCGTGCAGCCCAAGCAATGTAATAAATTGCTTTAATAGCGTTGCTGAATCAACGGTCATTTCAATTTATTATTTGTTGTACGTTTCCTTTTTGCTTAAAATTTGGCTACGTAAACATTAATTCAAAAATAGAAAGAAATCATTCGTTTCTTGTAGCTACTTCATTTGCTTTAATTATTTCACGTGATTCAAGCAGGTGACCTTTTCCATTCACTCAACCTTTATCTATATTTTGTTTTAATTTCTTTCCTCTGCTCACTAGGGTAATTATGGTATGATTCTCAGCCTATTAATCTGCCTTTCCTTCTTTCCTTCGGCAATCAAAAAAAAACCTTTAATTATTATCTCATTTCATGCTTGCACGGTTACAGACAATCAATTAGTTAATTGCATGTTGTAGTCTTTTCATGCCTATTTGGTTCATAAAAATTATTAAGCATTTTTACCCAGAGCAGCCAACTCACCTACATCGTTCTATATCTATTTATTTGCGTACAAGTTCAAACTTTTCCATTTTCTTTGATTGATAGATTTGTTGCCTTTATCTATTCTTTCTCTCCCTATCTTTATTGCTTAAACGAAAGCAATCCATCAAAACGTGAATATTTGATTGTAGCCAACCGTTACCTATACCCAAATTTCCACTTTTATGACCGTCATTCGAATATCAAACTTATATACTTTTTGCATTCATTTCACTCATTCAATTTTACGTTTCTTATTCCATCTTTTAAATATTGAGCTCCTCCCTTATATTTCTCTATGGCCTTTACTTCTCTTCTCTGTTTCTTCTTTTTTTCCCTCTGTTAGCTTCTCAAAACCATCACTCCAACCAAGTGAGTCATACCTTTGCTCCATCAACCTGAGCTCCTTCAACCGCACATTCCTCCGCCGCCTTGGTGTGTGTGCGCCCCTTTGTCTTTGCCGCCCCTTGGTACTGTAAGGTACTATGTATAATATAACGTATAATATTATATGTTTATATATTTCGTTACTTACAGTATGTTATTTTATAAAGCCTACAGTATATATTTAAATGCCTATATAATAGGTATTGTTAATATTTAAATAGTATTTTGATCTGAACATTTTATAGATTTTTTAAAAAAAAAGAAGAAGAAAAAAAGGAAAAATATTATGTTCTGTTTATACATCAAATGGTGGTTTTGAAATTTAGTTTTGAAAGCAAGTATGGATTTCTGATTCAAAGAAAAAAAATTGGTCTTAATATACATATGTACACGGAAAGTTTAGTTTGGGTATAGGGTCCATTAATTATTGTGTGAGTTCTAGTAGGTATGTATATATAGGTTATGTCAGTATTTTCAAATATATTATATATACAAGTTTGAATTGTAATATATGTTTTAATATCAATTTTAAAATGTAAATTTGTATGTGAGTTTGTATATATATTTATATACTTATATGTACACCAGAATTTGGGTTTTATTAAAATATAGAGATTTTATTTATAGACATTTAGAATTAGTATTTAGTTGAAATGTATATATATATTATTTTAAATATGAAGTTACAAATTTAATATTGGCTTAATAAAACAATATAATAATATAATATATATTTCCTTTCAGTCTATATCAGGCAGATTTTGATCTATTTCATCAATTCATTTTATCAGCTTATCCACCAAATCCGTGCCAATCTTGCGTTGCTTTGAAATTCATGCTTGGATTCACAACCCAATTCATTGTTAAACCTCTCTCTAGCCTCGAAAGGTGAGCAATCACTCACGATTAACGTTCTTTTATTCATTAAATTTGGTTTCAAATGAAATGACAATTGAAATATACTGATTGAGTTAGTAAATCTGTTATATATGCTATTATCTGTAACTGTTCACCTATGGGATATGACACCATATCCTATTGTTTATACTTTATTTAATTACTGATGATATATGCCTGTTGTTATATTATTATCATATCCTGTTATATTATTATCTGTTATCACTCTGCAAGTTCCCTGTAGTTTAGAATTCACTATGGGTTAAAATGATACATACCCGAACGGACTTTAGAATAGGAGAATTTCGTTATGGGTTGAAATGATAGACCCAAGCGATTTTCATTAAACTGAATTTGGGATTACGGGTTGAAATGCTTTCCACCCGTATATATTTAGTGTACGGATTGAAATGATAAATATCCATAGCACTTGACCATATGATGAGAAATATATACAGACACCGTTGGTCCATATATAAATATTTTGAAAATAATTTCGTTGTTTTGGAAAGAAATATATGGTTTTAAATAAATGTTGATTCTTAAATGATTATATATAAAGGGTAATGATATATATAAATTTAATAATAATTAATTTAATTAATATTGATTTAATACATAAATTATGTTAAATATTTATGTAAATTATATTTCAAATAGATTTTTTTGCAATAATGGGGATAAATTGAGGTGGGGAGATAAATTTGGATTTAGCTAAAATGGTATTAAATTAAGAATTTTATTAAGTTAAATCGATTTGAACTATTGAATGTGAAACTTAAAGATGTGATTTTATAACAGGATGTTGATTTAAGTGATTTAGTGTATATTTCAAGTTTTAAATAAATTAAAGGTAAATTAAGGTTATTCAAATAATACTGAATTTATTAAATGAATATCTCAAGACTAAATAATAACGAGGTTAAATCGAGTTATATAGGAAACTGTTAAATTGAACCTTGAAAGTTCAAATATTAAAACTTTGAAATATACTGGGATGTAAATGGTTAATTTGTGATTCAGATCTATAATTGAAATCAATATAATTTAAATTGGTTGTTTAGAAATTGAATTAAATGGAAATTGATAATTCAGATTGAATTAAATTTGAGTAGGAAAGTCGAGTTGATTTTGAAGCGATTTGTGAAATTTGAGGAAATAGAATACTTTACTCTATAAATTGTTTAATATATATATACACTATTTCGGAAAGTATATATATTTGAAATGAAGATTTTATTTTGGTTGAATTATAAATGATTTGAATGACCACGGTGTTATAGTGTATATTTCTACAGTGTAGATAGTTCTATGGACCCTTAGAGGATGGTTATCCCAAACATCCTTTAAGTTAATTATATTTCAGTTGATATTTCACTTGAGTTAGATTTATAGATATAAGAATGTTAATCCTGACTCGAGTGTTTTGTGTTTTGCTTTACACTCGGGTCAGACTGAGTGATACAGCATTTGAGACTCGCCTTTGAAGTTGGAGCTTTGCTTGAAGATCCAGCTATCGATCCTTTCAGTCATCCAGTTGATAGGTCCAGAGAAGTCATCTGCTCGTACTGGAGACTTCACTACATCTGAGATATTCTGTTGTACTTTATCACTAACTCTGATGTTTATATAGTAGCCTCAGGAACTACTATTCATTTATTCCGCTGCGTATTATTGTACCATTCTGTATCTATGATTATATGATTGATTTATTTACTATATAGTTAAGTTTTGCCAAATTTTAACAATTCGGTATTTCGAATTATTCAAGTCGGACATGTATGGTTTTATTTTCGATTTGAATGGTCCAGAATAGCGGGTCGTTACAAATAGCCATTTCGGCCATTGCCTTGGATTTCGATGAAACCAGTTTCATCAGATCCGTAATAGTAAATTATTATAGGATTTCATGTTTCGTAGTGATCGAACTTATTATTTGGTCGTGCGAGCTTGAAACGCATAGAAATTAATTAAAGGAATTTAATTAAAATTAATTGATTTTAAAGTTATCTTCTGCATATGATCGAATTAGGCCTCAAGACTAGTTCCATTGGGGTAAAACTTTAGGAACGCTAGGCGACATGCTTATAGTAGACTGTTCATTTCATCAAACCCTAGTAGGAAAACGCAGCCGCTCTCTCTGTCTTTATCAGTGGCCGAAATCTCCCCTGGCTTCTCTTCTCGATATCTCTTAATTCGTTCATCGAACTTAAAAACTTCCAAAAGCAAAGTCATAGAAATCAATGAGGTCTACATATCTAATGGTTTAATCATGCTATTACATATTGGATTTGCCAAAAGCAATGCTCAAAGCTTGCTCACATTTTGTGTCATTGGTCATGAACGACAGCGGCATAGTCGATAGTGTTTGTGGTGGGCGTGGAGAATGTCTGGGCACACGTCGTGGTGGAGGCCGATGGTGGTTTGGTTATCTCGAGTGGCACGCACACGTTGATGATGTCGCACGTGTTATTGGGTTTCATGGCTGGAGCTGTAGCATCGTGTGTGAGGGAAGGAGAGGTGGTGATGTGTTTTTTTTATATTATTATTATTATTATTATTTTGTTAATTAAATTTAAATTATATCGTATATTAGTAAATCCATAACTTCCTCGTACGAGGCCCGATTCGAGCGAAATCGGTGGCGTTGGAATCATATCGACAAAGGTTACGTAGTGGAGTTGGTTTGAAATTTATGCAACTGAGAAAATTTTCAGTTTCACATAGAAGGTGAGTGTTTTATAATGCTCACGACATACTAAAATAATTTTGATGTTAGTTAAGTTTGCATCACGAAGTAATTTAATTTATTGACCATTGTTTAGTACAATTTAATAGACGTTTAAATTAATATGAATTAAAATGATAGGAATTTGAATTGACAGTTTAAATTTGAAATGGAAATTAAATTGATAGTTAAATTCCCGATTACTGATAACTAGTAAATTGTAATGGTATTTAGCCGATTTGGATGTTGATTGTAATGGATGTTATTAATTGATATTATGAATTATTTGGATGTTTATTTATTTTGATATATCCTATTATCATCTTGTATATTGTTTATATTATATAAAACTGTAAAGCGATTATTTCAAACAAATTAAGAAATAGGTTGATACATACCTACGACATTAACTTTGGATTGGAATAATATATATTCATCTCTGAAATTAAGTTGAAATAACTGTACACTTGGCCATAGAATAGAAAATTATATACGGACACCGGATTGGTTAAATTAAATGATTTCAGAATTTTTGATTTGAAATTATTTAAATGATTTTGATTTAAAGAAAAAAATCGGATTTATGAAAATTGAATTATTTTCGAACTTGAGCTCAAAATACTGATGTTTAAATTTAGAAACAGGAATTGTTTATATAATCGACGTTGAGATTTTGAAGCTTTAATTGAAATATGATTTGAATTTTGAAAATTGATTTATTTCAAAAGATTGGACATTTATTTGAAATTTGAATATTGCTAAGTAAAAGTAGTTTAAATCGATATTTCAAAAGTTGAGCTCGAAATTAAATTATTTTAAATATTTTGACATTAAATTGAACATCGAAATAAAATTTGATCTAAATGATTTAAATCAATATTTTGAAAATCGAGCTCGAAATTGAAATAAATTGAAATGGTTTAAAATTGAGTTGAAATTTACCATTGAATGAAATAGTTTAAGTTGGAATTGAAACTGAAATTGATTTGAATCAAAACCGGAATCAAAGTTAATTCGAATTGAAATCGAAATGGAATCAATTAAGTTGAAATGGAAATTTGATCGATTTGAATTGGGAAATTTGGAATTGGCTCAGTTTGACTTTGAAACTATTTTCAAATAAATTATCTTAATATAAACTGATTAAAATCCATCTTTTAAATATTCAAATTATTTTGATTTTCAAGCTATTTTATTTTATAAACCATTTTAATCTCAAACTATTTTATGTTAAACTATTTGAACTCTTTAAATTATTTCATACTATTTAAACTATTATCTAAAAATTCAAACTAGTCAAGGTTGGAATGTATATATTTAAATTGTGGGTTTAAATACGAATTGGATTAAATTGAAGTTATAACCTAAATTGTAATTCGAAATTAATTTTGTTGTGAAATGGCGTATCGAATTGAATATGACATTTTGAAGTAAATATGATATTTCAAAATGAAATTGATTTTGAAGCGAATATGATATTTTGATATCAAGTATGAATTCTTTTCAAAATGTAAAAGTGCCAAATGGTGTGCAAAATGATGTTTAGTTGTTAAAGAGACCGGAGCCCCTTATTGGCATACTCTCTTTCAATATGGGAACCACTTTAACAATTGTGTACGCGGAGAAGACTCCCGAACGAAGCGATTGGATTTGGCATCGTTTGCTAGATTTGAAGAAAGGGAAAGATGATGCCCTAGCACTTGTGCCAATCTGAAATGACTAAAACATAATGGCCTTACAGGGCCAAACAGGCTAATTACCCTTAGCGGACATTTGTTCTTCGATTTTCTTGAACTTGGTCCATACTATTACTCTTGTTGTAGGTTTCTGCGCCTTGATTTTGGGATAGCCTCCCATGACTAGATATGGGATGGATGGATGCGGTAGGTGGTCGTGGCTATGATGCGGTAGGCGGTAGCCCTACAACCCCCACTGTTAGTATCCTACCTTGGGCATTGCCTCACGTCCCTTGTCATACTTTTATCCCTATACGCGAGCAATACGATTTTGTTTTGGTGTTATCATATCACTGCGCCTCCCTGACTACCAACGTTACTGGTGGTGTCAAAGGAAAACTGTGAATTTATAACAACTCCTCCATTTATATTTATATTTCTTAGGTGATGTAAAGGACGATTTACATAAAAAAAATGAATCTAATTATGTTAAATTGTTATGTAGAGAAGCCAGCCTCCCTGTTAGGAAATAGGATTACCACCAGTTCCCACCAGTTAGTACTCCTCAAGGATTTAATGTTTCCTTCAACTCTACCATCCCTATATCTGTGGGTTTGCTTAAGAAGGCTCAAATTTCTTTTCCTCAATGTTAAAATTTGTGTTGTTAATGTAATTTGACCTTTTTCTTGCTCGTAAATCTTTATGTTACCAATAAAAAGTACATGCTTCTTCATGTATTGATTTCTTTTTCCTTTTATTTATTTTAAATAAGAGAGTCAACTAACGCTTGCATTCAGCGATCTGAATCTCTTTCTCGGCTAGATGATATACAACTAAAATACTGTTGGACATTGAGAAGAGACATTCTTCTCAAGGTG